>CM019831.1:95822790-100822790 GCA_009763385.1 Coix lacryma-jobi var. lacryma-jobi
ATCGTCGTGGCCTCTCTGGTTGTGCGATGGTCTCTGGTTGAGGATGCTCTGCTGTTCCCAGCCATTACGAACTCCGCTTCCCCACGGACGGCGCCAAACTATTGGGAGCACACTTGCCTTACCCCCGCTCACACATAGGGGAGCGGCGAAGGTGGCCGATCGTCAAAACCAAATGCGAGGGTACAGGGAAAAACAGGAACAATGGTGCTGTAGCTCTATTCCCCAAAACCGTGTCTGTTACACTATTCATCCCCTAGTATTTATAGGGAATACCAAGGGGCACTGGCCGAATTACAAAAGGGCACAAGAAAGATTCCTTTACGCTGTACAATGGAAGGGCAGAATCGTACAAACACAGACGGTACGGAAACCCTAGCTAGCCTTCCATATGTCCGCCGCCACCCGACCCGCGCTCACCCTCGCGAGAATGCGAGGGTTGACCTCCGGCTTGTGAAACCATCCCTCCAGTCACGAGGTCCGCGTCCACTCGCCACCCGTTGAGCCTAAGGCTCCTGGCGAAGGTGTGCGGGACGCGTGAGGGTTGCTTCCAGTGTTCTTCACGCCTTTTGCCTGCAAGAACTGTTAAACATCCCGAGGGTCGAGCCAGTATCCGAGGGTTAGAAACGTGACCCAAGGGACTTAACAAATAACAAGGGTTTTCACGAAGGTGCGCGGGGCGCACGAGGGTCGTTTCCTGATTCAGCCTGCATGACGTCACTGCCGAGGGTCCCTTCCCCCAACAGTTTCAATACTTGTGCATGTGTGTTAGCATTTTATAAAGCATTTTCCAAGGGTTTTGTTAGTCACTCACTAGGTCTATATCATCGATATGTTAGAGAACACCTAGTGGCACTTTGAACATCGCATAAGCTGTGAATTATCTCCTCTTAATAGTACGGCTATGTAACCTAAACGTGATCACACTCGCTAAGTGTCTTGATCACCAAAACAAAGAGCCTTTTAGGTTATACCTTTGCCTTCGGACTTCTTTGCTCCATCACTTCTCTTCTTCATTTCACCAATGGTAGAGCACTTGATCACTTGAGTTGCATATGGCCATCATCATCCTTCATGGTTGCCACCTTGCTAGCTCCACCACTTGGCTTGGTCACAATCCTTTCTTATAAGCTACACACATGCTTAGCAATAGGATTAGACCAAATAGGTTTCATCAATTAACCAAAATCAAAGTAGGGCTTTCAATCTCCCCCTTTTTGGTAATTGATGACAACCTATACAAAGATATATGATTTAAATTTGAGTAACCACATTGATAGTATTAGCTCCCCCTACATATGTGCTATAGAGTTTGGTTCTAAATTTGGCACATATGTATGGATAAGAAATGTGGGTGAGCAATACTACCAATGATGATGCTAAGGCATAAGAATGGACCTTTGAAGCGTGATACCAATCGGAGTGCACATGTTATACCATCCTTAGCACCATTTGTCACTTGTCATACATCAAAACTCAAGAACCCCGTGAGATCAACATTATAAAAGGGGTCTTGAACCACTTGACAAACACATATGTCTAGTTACCTTTTTATACATGCTAGTGAATCAATTCATCAATCATGTCCTATCACTAGCATTTACCATATAAGCATGGATATCAAATTAAAAGACTTAAGCAATGCAATCCATCATATTAATATGCACATTTAAAATGCAACAATCATGTTTATGAGCTTGCTCCCCTATTTGTAAGCTCAAATTTTAGTTGTTTTTCACGCTCCAAACCACTTGAAACTTACACTCTTTGTTATCCCCCTATCATTATCTTTGTTTGCATCATTTTCTCCCCCTTTGTCACCAATTAACATAAAGGTGGAGCAAGGTTAAATGAAAGGAGACAATTTTTTCATCATGAGATTCATATGTGGGAGTCAAACTAAGTCAAGTTGTGGCTTAATCTAGCTCATGAGCATAAGATATTTAACACGGTTTGCTCTAGAGTAAGCTTCCTCACACATCTTGCAATGGTTATCTTACTCATGTTGGTTAAACACTCATTGCTCACTTACTAGATCAAACACTGGAGTTACAAGCTCACAAACAAGTTATATGCTACCACTAGAACAAGTCAAACATAGAAGCAATAGTGGTACCATATATACATCAAATTCATTTGATTTACCATGAATGAGCCTAAATAAGCAATGTGATGGCTATATGAACTAGAACACAACCTAATAAGAATGAATGCACATGCCAAACAATTTCACCTTTGCTTTCTTGGAGGAGAGGCATGTCATAAGTAGGGGTGCATTCAACTCATGTTAGAGAAGTCTAGAATATTCAATTCATTCCTTAGCTTGCAAAACCTTCTCTCATCTAGTGGCTTGGTGAAGATATCGGCAAGTTGATCATCGATGCTCACACTTTCAATAGATATATCTTTCTTTGCTTGATGGTCTCTAATAAAGTGATGCCTTATATCAATGTGCTTTGTCCTTGAGTGTTGAACCGGGTTGGTGGCTATTTTGACGGTGCTCTCATTATCACATAGCAATGAGACTTGTCCAAACTTGACTCCATAATCTTGCAATGTAGCTTTCATCCATAGCAATTGTGCACAACAACTACCCGCGGATATGTATTCGGCTTCAGCGGTAGAGAGTGCAATACTATTTTGCTTCTTTGATGACCATGAGACAACTGATCTTCCAAGCAATTGACAAGTGCCCAATGTGCTTTTCCTATCCACCTTGCATCCCGCATAATCGGAATCCGAGTATCCAATCAATTCAAATTGAGAGCCCTTGGGATACCATAGTCCAACTTTAGGAGTGTGCTTCAAATATCTCAATATTCTTTTCGTTGCCTTCAAATGACTTTCTCTTGGTGAAGCTTGGAACCTTGCACACATGCACACACTAAACATGACATCCGGCCTTGATGCGGTCACATAGAGTAGGCTTCCAATCATTGACCGATATAGCTTTTGATCCACCATGTCACCACTAGAGTCACTATCCAAATGTCCATTTGTGCCCATTGGAGTGGTTATTGCTTTTGCTTCATCTAACCCGAACTTCTTGAGCATGTCCTTGATGTACTTGCCTTGACTAACAAATGTGCCTTTCTTTATTTGCTTGATTTGTAGACCAAGGAAGTAACTAAGCTCTCCAATCATAGACATCTCAAACTCCTTAGCCATCATCTCTCCAAACTCTTCACAAAAATCTTGGTTGGTTGATCCAAAGATAATGTCATCCACATAGATTTGCAACACAAACAAGTCACTTCCAATCTTCTTGGTGAAGAGAGTGGTGTCAACCTTTCCAATTTGAATCCTTTAGCTAACGAGAAATCCCTCAATCTTTCATGTCATGCTCTTGGTGCTTGTTTGAACCCATAAAGTGCCTTCTTGAGCTTGTACACATGGTTGGGCTTCTTCAAATCTTCAAACCCAGGAAGTTGATCAACATACACTAGCTCATTGATGAATCCATTGAGAAATGCACTCTTGACATCCATTTGATAGAGCTTGATGTTGTGCGAACAAGCATATGCAAGTAGAATTCTAATGGCCTCCAATCTAGCAACCGGTGCATAGGTTTCTCCAAAGTCAATGCCTTCCATTTGAGTGTATCCTTGTGCAACCAATCTTGCTTTGTTCCTTACAACAATGTCATCTTCATCTTGCTTGTTCCGGAAGACCCATCTTGTACCAATAACATTTGTGTTCTTTGGTCTTTCTACTAACTCCCAAACATCATTGCGGGTGAAGTTGTTTAACTCTTCATACATTGCATTCACCCAATCAACATCCATCAAAGCTTCGTCAATCTTGGTTGGCTCAATAGATGATACAAATGAGTAGTGTTCACAAAATGATGTCAATCTTGATCTTATTTGCACACCTCTTCTAATGTCACCAACAATTTGATATAAAGGATGATCTCTTGCAATGTGTGTTGGTTGGAGCACTTGTTCCGGTTGAGCACTTGCACTTGTACGAGCATCTTGTTGATCATGAGAACCACTAGAGCTTGCAACATCATTGCCATGCACGGTTGGAGGAGAGAGCACTTGATCTTTGTCATCTTCAATGTCAATTACTTGTTTTGGCCTAATATCACCAATGTCCATGTTCTTCATAGCTTCCACCAATTGTGTTCCTCTCACATCATCTAGGTTGTCTTGTTCTTCATGTGAGCCATTGGTTTCATCAAACTCAACATCATGGACTTCTTCAACTATTCTTGATGTGTTGTTCCACACTCTATATGTCTTGCTTGTAGTGGAGTAACCAAGTAGGAACCCTTCATCACACTTCTTTTCAAACTTGCCAAGTCTTGTGCCCTTCTTCAATATGTAGCACTTGCACCCAAAGACCCGAAAATATGCAATGTTGGGCTTTCTATCATTGAAGAGCTCATATGGTGTCTTCTTCAATAGAGTGTGACAATAGAGTCGGTTGCTATAATAGCATGTTGTGTTGATTGCTTCGGCCCAAAAGGAATCACTCACATTGTATTCACTAAGCATGGATCTTGACATATCAATGAGTGTCCTATTCTTCCTTTCAATTATCCCATTGGATTGAGGTGTATACTTGGCTGAGAATTGATGCTTGATTCCAAAATCATCACATAGCTCATCAACCCTTGTGTTCCTAAACTCACTTCCATTGTCACTTCTCACTTTCTTGATTCTTCTATCAAACTCATTTTGACTTCTCTTGACAAAGGTTTTGAATATGCCAAACACTTCACTCTTGTCAACGAGAAAGAAGACCCAAGTGTATCTTGTATAGTCATCCACTATCACAAAGCCATACTTGTTTCCCCCAATACTTCCATATGTAGTTGGTCCAAACAAGTCCATGTGCAACAACTCAAGTGCATGTGTAGTGCTCATCATTTCTTTGTTGGGATGGGTGTTTCCAACTTGCTTTCCCATTTGGCATGCACTACATAGCTTATCTTTCTCAAAGTGAACATCTTTTAGTCCTCTAACCATATCAGGCTTCACTAGCCTCTTTAGTTGCTTCATTCCAACATGTCTCAAGCGCCTATGGCATAGCCAACCCATACTTGATTTGGTGAATAAGCATGTTGTCAATTGAGCTTCACTAGCATCAAAGTCCACCAAATAAAGGTTCGCATGTCTAAATCCTTTGAACACCAAGTTACTTCCATCAACACTCACTATCTCCACATCATCAACACCAAATATGCATTTGAATCCCAAATCACACAATTGTGCCACAGACAATAGATTGAAGTTGAGAGATTCCACCAATAGCACATTGGAGATGCTCAAGTCATTCGATATTGCAATCTTGCCCAAGCCTTTGACCTTGCCTTTCTTGTTGTCACCAAATGTGATAGCATCTGCATGATCATTGCCACTAGTGTTGATTGATTTGAACATTCTTCCATCTCCGGTCATGTGTTGAGTGCATCCACTATCAAGCACCCAATGCCTTCCTCCCGCTTTATAATTCACTTACAAAGTGATCTCTTTAGTTGCCTTCCTACCATCTCTTAAAGCTTCTACAAAAGAGACTCAAGACGAAGCTGAAGATCCAAAAACTCCCGAAGGTTCAAAAAACAAAGAAACCGATGAAACTATAGGTGATACATTTGGCTATCCTCCCTTCTGTTGCCATATACTCATATTACTACTTGAAACAGATGAAATCTTAAAGAAGCTAGAAGAAGAGCCACTTCCTAATCATACTCCAAGTCCACCTCCTCTGAACACTCAACAAGGTCCTCGAGTAAGCCAGGACACAGCGCCCCCTGATGAACAATCAGCTCAACAGGCAAAGTTTTGTTTTCGAACCATATTGCTTTTACTGAATTCACTCAGTCGGCTAACACTCCTTTCCCCTTTCTCAGAAAAATACCAATGAGCCGACCATGAGTTACTCCTTCCACGCCGAAGATTACATCATCGAGAAGGGTGAAGAAAATACTTCCCAACATGTTCTATCAACAGAAAATCAAGCTCGGCTGAGGGAAGTTATCACTCTGCTGAACAAAGATATTGTCAATTTGGTTCAGGATGCAGATCAGATAAGAGACATTCTTGAGCTTATTGATGAAGATATTCCCCCTGCTCTTTTGATCCATTTAGAATCTGCAGCTTGCCTTGATAACTTCTTTGGAATGGTAAGGAGGGTGACTAAAAACATATCATCCAGGGTTGTCTTGCAGAATGATAGGTCTTCAAAGAAGCTAGAGCTTAAAGATTTGCATTCCCACGTTCAAACCGCAAAAAATTCCCTGGTGACCTTGGAGTCTGAACTAAAAGCCTTGGAGGAGGACAAGAGCAAGTTAGAAGCCCAGCTAGCCAATCTGAATATCAAGATTCAGTCCCACATGGCTCATATAGTTGATCTGCCAAAGAACATAGAAGCAGCTTCATCAAGGATAACTTCGGCCCTTAAAGAAGATCAACAAATCAAAGCCAAACTATCCAAAATCCAAAACTCTAAAGATGAAGACCAAAAAGTGATAGATAATGTCAAATGAATCAGAGCCGAGGCTATAAAGACAATCAATCAGCTTTTGAATAAGTAAACATTGATCTTGTAACAAATCAAGTGTAATATACTCTGTCCTCGTAAAACTGCCTTTGTGTCTTCATGCTCTCATCTGTCTGAGAATACAATCGGCTCCCTTTTTCCTTAAATTTTCCGTGTCAAAACATAGTCGATTGTCTTCATATTCTAATAGCCGAATGAACCTTGACTTAAAATACTAGGAATACATCTGAGCGGCGTTTAACTTAACCGAGCCTGGCCCAGTCCAATAACGGCCCAGCCGAGAGGGGAAAACCCTACTTTGTTGTTTGGCACTCCTGCTTCACTACTCCGTAGAACTCGCCACGACTACTTTTCCGATTTATAAATAATCCCTCTCTGCAACTCCGACTAGCACTCGCAGTTACGCATCTTTGCCTTCGCCTCTTTCACTTCCTCTCATCGATTCAACTCAGAAGAAAAAACCCTAGCTCCCGTAGCAATGGTGAGCAGGGACGACCGCGGCAAGCGACCCGCCGAAGGAGAAGCGGAGGGCAGTAGAGCACCGCAACGCCGGCGTCACGAGTAAGAATCGGTTACTCTGCCCCCTTGCAACTTCTATTTCCCTGTTCATCCATTGTTCCGATTTCGATCTTTCCTCTTACTTTCCAGTATAAGATTCATCCCCACCAGCCAAAGCCATCTTCTCCCCCAACCCGAAACTCCATCATCGGGGTCTTCCAGCTCTTCTGACTCCCCGGATTCCTCCTCGGATTCCTACTACTCCAACTGGTGGAACCACCGCGACGCCTGCCACTTCAAGGAGGAAAGGGACAAGGCTCGAGAGGAGCTGAGTGAGGTCTCCAAACAGTATGGCATTGACCAGCTTGACTGGGAGGATCAGCGGAAGCAACTCTGCGATGCAATCTCAGGTCAGCGAAACTTTTGCCTGATTCCCCTTTTTCTAATCGGACTCTCTCGCCTGATGTATTCTTTTCCCTATCCAGCATTATCTGCGTCGAGCGCTTGAAGATAGCGGCAACCAGGGTGGACGATAAGGTGAACGCCCAGGGGGAAACCGTGGAGGCGCGCCTTGGTGATGCGGACGGCCGTGTCGATCAAGTCGCCATTCATGGCGTACATCATGGCGTTGCCTTAGGACTGGCGGCGATGTCTACCCAGACGCGCGAGGCCTTCTCCGCCATGCCGACTGGCTTCTGTGGTGGCGATCTTCCAGAGGATGTTGAAGATCTTCTGGAAGATTATGAAGATCATGCGACTGCACTTGCCCAAGCTTCTGACGCTCAATCTGTCTTGAACAGATTGTTCGATGAATAGTTTGTATTTAGGAATTCCCTGTAATAAAACTGCTCCCCTTTATGAAACATCTGTATTTGTGAAATACTTGTTTGTGATCTTTGTTTCTTCTCCTCTGAATTTCTGAAAGCAGAATTCCCGTATGATATTGTCCCCAATCGGTTAGAATGATATTTTGCTCTGAAGGCGACACATGTCATGTCGGCTGTTCTCCAAACTCCTGGAACATTTTTTCTGCTAAAGGTGACGCTTCTCATCGGCTAACTTATTGCATACAAATTTTAAATCTACTCATGTACCGACTTCCATGCTGGGATGAAACTTCTTAAGAAATCTCCCATTAATAGCTCTAGAAAACTCCTCCCCTAGCAAGGTCTTCAAAATGTATGCATTTCCAGGCACATGTCTTATTATTCGAAAAGGACCTTCCCAATTTGGAGACCATTTACCGAATGCTTTGTCTTTCATCCCGATTGGCAATACAACCTTCCAAACCAAATCCCCTTCTTCAAAGTGTTTTTCTTGGACCTTTTTATTGTAATACTTGGCAACACGCAATTTGTTCCTCTCTATATTCTCCAATGCCTTAAGACGAATCAAGTGCAAATCTTCCGGTTCGTCCATCATTAAACTTTTATAATCTTCTTTCTTTAACTCATTCTGCCTTGCAACTCGTCTTGAACTCGATTGTAACTCCCACGGCAACACAGCACAATGTCCATAAACCAATTCGTAGGGAGATACTTGAGTAGATCCATGACATGCCATTCGGTAAGCCCATAATGCCTCACTAAGAACTAAATGCCACTTCTTCGGCTTTTCATCAATCTTTTTCTGGATAATCTTAATCATAATCTTATTTGATGCTTCGGCTTGACCATTAGCTTGTGCATAATAAGGAGAAGAATTACACAACTTGATTCCCATTTCTTCGGCA
The DNA here is from genome assembly GCA_009763385.1 of Coix lacryma-jobi var. lacryma-jobi. NCBI lineage: Eukaryota > Viridiplantae > Streptophyta > Magnoliopsida > Poales > Poaceae > Coix > Coix lacryma-jobi. Next base: position 95,831,528 of record CM019831.1, read on the forward strand.
AAATCACAAAATTCGGATGATGTAAACTGGGTCCCTTGATCCGTTGTTATAGTTTGAGGTATCCTGAATCTGTGAACTACATGCTCCTTAACAAAATCGATCATGTTTTCTGACGTAACCTTCTTCAAAGGTACAGCCTCAACCCATTTGGTAAAGTAATATGTAGCCAACAGTATGAATTTATGTCCTTTGCTAGAAGGAGGGTGAATTTGACCAACCAAATCTATGGCCCATCCTCTAAACGGCCACGGTTTGATAATTGGATTCATAGCCGATGCTGGAACTCTTTGAATATTTCTGAATCTCTGACAATCTTGACATCCTTTATAATATTCAAAACAATCCTCGAGCATAGTTGGCCAAAAATAATCAGTCCTTCTTATTATCCATTTCACTCGGTAAGCCGATTGATGTGCACCACATAATCCTTCATGCACTTCATACATCAGCTTCTCGGCTTCCCCTTGACTTAGACACTTCAGGAGTACCCCATCTATAGATTTATAGTACAACTGATTGTCGAGAAGTGTAAACTTGATAGCTTTATACCTGAGCTTTCGGGAAACCTTTCGCGATGGATTTCTTAAGTAATCGGTAATTTCTCTTCTCCAATCATCAACCATATGACCTTCATCCAAAGCAAGAACTTCTTGATCCTCCCGATATCCTGAAGCAGCTTGAGCCAATTTATTTGCCTCTTCATTATGCCCCCTAGGGATATGATGTAAAGTTGCTATCTGGAAACACTTCAAAAGCTCTTGACATTCTTCATAATATTCTCTCAATATGTCACTTTTACATTCATATTGACCGATTAATTGGTTGATGACTAACTCAGAATCCCCAAAAATTTCGACAACAATAGCTTTTATCTCCACAAGGAGCCGAAGTCCTCTGAGTAAGGCTTCATACTCTGCTTGGTTATTAGTAACATAAAACCCAATGGGGATAGCATACTTGAAAGTTAATCCTTGTGGAGAAATCAAGAAAATACCGACACCACCACCTTTACTACAAGATGAGCCATCGAAAAACAATGTCCAAGGTGCAATATTTACCATATCAGCAGAAGGATCGCGATGATGTGTAACAAAATCGGCAATAATTTGACCTTTCACTGCCTTTGCCGATTCGTATCTTAAATCAAATTCCGACAGTGCTAAAATCCATTTGTCGATCCTTCCGTTTAGAATGGGCATTGACAACATATGCTTTATTGCGTCAAACTCAGAAACTATTACGCATTCGGCATTTAACAAGTAATGTCGAAACTTGGTACATGAGTAATACACACACAAACAAAGTTTCTCCATAGCCGAATATCTCGTCTCTGGGTCTAACAGTTTTCGGCTAAGGTAGGCTATTATTCTTTCTTTTCCTTCAAATTCTTGCATAAGAGCCGATCCTATTGTTAGTCTATCGGCTGCCACGTACAACTTGAAAGGTTTACCAAGCTAAGGAGGTATCAATACTGGTGGTGCCTTCATATATTCTTTAATTTCATCAAAAGATTTATGTTGTACGTCACCCCATATGAATTTTTGATCCTTTTTAAGCTTCAGTAACGGAGAAAAAGGCAAAACTCTTTCCGATAAGCCAGATATGAGCCTCCTTACAAAATTAATCTTGCCAAGTAACGATTGCAATTCTGTGAGGTTGGTTGGAGGGACAACTTTGTCTATTGCCTCCATGCTTTTCTTTCCAACTTCAATTCCTCCTTTATGGATCAGAAACCCTAGAAACTCTCCTGCTGAAACTCCAAAAGCACATTTGTTTGGATTCATCCTCAAACCATGCTTCCTTGTGCATTCCAAAGTCTTCCTTAAATCAACCAAATGCTCTTCATGATTCCTAGACTTCACGACCACATCATCAATATAAATTTCTACAATCTTGCCGATTAATTCATGGAAGATGTAATTCATAGCTCTTTGATAAGTTGCGCTGGCATTCTTTAATCCGAATGTCATAACAACCCATTCAAACAAACCAATATGACCAGGGCATCTAAAAGCTATTTTTGAGATATCTTCCACTGCCATGAAGATTTGATTATATCTGGCATTACCATCCATGAAGCTGATGACTTCGTAACCAGCTGCTGCGTCAACAAGCAATTCGGCAACCGGCATCGGGTAACTATCCATTGGGGTAGCTTTATTGAGATCTCTAAAATCAATGCAGACCTTCATCTTTCCATTCTTTTTATATACTGAAACTATATTCGAAATCCAATCTGCATACCTACACGGCTGAATGAAATTTGCCTCCAATAATCTTTCAATTTCCTTTTTCACATCGGCTAGTACTTCTTCCTTAAAAATCTTCCGAGGAGGTTGCTTGTAAGGGCGATACCCAGGTTTGATTGGTAGTCGATGTTCAACAATGGAGCGATCTAGCCCGGGCATCTCTGTGTAATCCCATGCAAAACAATCTTTGAATTCCTTTAAAAGATTTATTAATTTCAACCTGTACTCTGGATCCAAATTTATACTGACATATATCGGTTTTGTTTCAGCTTCACCACCAATATTTACTTCTTCTAACTTATCAGCCGACATGAAGCCTTGCCCCAACTTTCCTCTGTTTCCATCAATTGGGTTATCCATCCAAGAATTGCTTTGAGAGTCAACTACTTGGATCAGCTATTCTCTCCCACCGGGCGTGCCAAAAAGTGTGTTGACGCAAAATGCGGTCCGCGCCTCACACACAGCAAGCCGGAAAAAGCGTGGCTTCAATCGGGTGCCCGGACGGTTTGGAATCCGGAGACGTGCCAGTCGGTTTGACCTGAAAACCAACAAGGGATAAAACTATGAGAATAAACTGGAACATGCCGGATAAAACCAGACAGTTCCATATTTACGGCTTTAAAGCCAATCACGACGGCACACAGCTATAGAAGTTGTCTGTCAACAGGTTTAAAGATCATTCTGCTAACATTAAAATAAGCATATACCCATGATGGATATGATGAGGCAGATGTGGTGCAGGAGTACCCATGCGAGGTATGCCATGTGATTGGTGGAAGGTGCTTGCTCTGGCCACTTAGGAACCGTCGTGGGCTGATGCCTGGAACATGGGACTATGTTAAACGTGCACGCCACAGGCCCTGTATGAGGTGGGGCTCGTTCTGTTGGGTTAGTGCGGACTAAGCCAGTTCTGCGGGAGAAAGGTGCACGGGGATTGGCCCTGGTAGCACAGTGAGAAGGATGCCGATGGGTTGTTCCGGCTACCCTAATCATGACCCCAAGTGTATGCGTCGTGCCGTATGCTACTCCACTTGGGGGCAATCTGGTGAGGAATGTGCTAGTTCTTGAGCGGTGTTTGCCTAGACCGCGGCCACGGTCGATGATGGTGATCCTGTTGGGTACAGGTGTACACACTCTGCAGAGTTAAAACTATACGTATAGCCGCAATCTCGGTCATGATCATTCCTGTGGACTGTTTCATCCTACTAGTCTTCTCTTGTGCTTCTTATCTCCCCCGAAGATAGGTCCGGCTTGAGGCCGTTGAGACGAGGGGCGTGCGGAGGCCGCCTCGTCGCCTAGACTGAGAGACTGAGGGTGTTGTGAGGGATGATGAGTGGTGAGATGTGTGGACATATGGTGATATTTGTCGTTGAGATGTGAGAATGAGATGTGGTTCGGGTTTGAGAAGATATATTATTATTACTATATTTATTGCTATTCTGCATGCGCTAGGATGCAACCCACAACCAAAATGTTAGGATCGCCAGATCCCTTTTATTTTCTATTTCCACTAAAGCTCATTGGTGCTGACCATGGCCTGCACACATCTGGCGGTGTGCAGATTTCTTGACTTGCAGTGTTGTTGGGATAAGTAGTTGGTTTGCGGTCTACTCTCAAGGATGCCTGTGGATTGGAAGAATCGCCAAGCTTCGCTGCGACGAGTAGAGCCTCGGTGTTTTGTTTGACTCCAGCTTAGAATTTGTAATTAGTTCCTTGTATTAGGCTTAGTTTTTTTGTAATCTGATGTGTTGTATGACTTGTAATCAGCTGGAAATGGATGCCCGTGATAGCCGAATTATCCTGGGACTATCACAGAGGGGCAAGAGAGTCGGAATTTCTATTTTGGAAATCCCGGTTCGCTTCATCTGTGGAAGTTTGTTAACACCAGATTTTCGCACGCACGAAGATATGACAAATGGACCCAGCCAGCAGTGAGGAGGGGATTCGGCAAACGATCAGGCGAATATTTGGTCCTCAGAAGTTTCGGTAAATGCTTATGCGGTCGGGTATCTTGCAAGGAAGCGACTCCATTCGGTAAATGGATATGGCAGGTAAAGCCGGCTTGCACGAGAAGGCACGTAATGTTGAAGGACACCGAGAAGAATAAGAATAGGACTTGTTTCTTTCCAAATTTTATTGTGTAAATCGTAATCGTCTGGGACTCGTATTTCATCCAGGGTATAAATATAAACCCTCGGCCATTGTAAAACTGTTCACAACCACATCAATACAAACCGGCCCCGTGCCACCTTCGAGTCCTTAGTCGTGTCGTGGAGTTCTTCGAGAGGAATCATCGATCTGTCGACCTCCGTAAGTCCCGGCAACCTTGTTATCATGTCTAGTATCATGCGGTGGATTTAGATATGATGCAAGTAGTCTTGTTTGTTTTCAATGGTCGTGCGGCGGACCTTTGTTAGCGATCAAGAGGTCTCTGCTTATGCTTTGCTTGTGGATAGATACCGTGCGGCAGGCGTTTATTCATGTGTTTAGCAAAGGCGAGATAGTTATCGGCTCTGTTAGATTTGGCAAGATCTGATAGATTCATTAAGTTATCATGTGTTGCATTGTTTATTTAATTTTGTAACACTCTTTTGCCCAATCTAGATTGATCTTTGTTCGGCCTTGCTTCACAAGTTTGCTTGTGTTTTAATAATTGCAAGATCATGACGGCCGAATTAACTTTCAATCCAGATTGTTACATGTTGTGGGTTCATGCATGTCAATTACGGTTAGGCTTTGATAAAACTAGGTATCATGCGGCAGATGCAGGTTTTAGATTAGTTTAATTGTGCTTGTTTGTATGTTCCTTCTTCATGGACCCCAACTCGGCTAGTTTGCCGAGCTTGGTTAAGCTTACACGAGTAATGAGTTTATGTAGATCTGTTCAGATATATGCATGCTTTTAGCCTCTTATCATTAGATTGTATCATGCGGTGGATTAATCTAATTATAAGGAGTGGCGTAGACTTAGTTTATGCTTGACGGGTTTATGAAAACTAGACGTGCGGCAGACTAGTTGGATTAACCTATGCATGTGTTGTTTGGATAGATTTATATTTTACAAGTTACCTGTTTATGATTCTTTATATCTTAATGATATCTTCTTACATGTACATTCGGCAACCGGCTGTTGAATACATGCTCATTCTTAACGTCAGCAGAATGACTTTTGAACTTTTCGACAGACAGCTTCTATAGCTGTATGCCGTCGTGATTGGCTTTAAAGCCGTACATATGGAACTGTCTGGTTTTATCCGGCATGTTCCAGTTTATTCTCACGATTTTATCCCTTGTTGGTTTTCAGGTCAAACCGACTGGCACGTCTCCGCATTCCAAACCGTCCGGGCACCCGATTGAAGCCACGCTTTTTCCGGCTTGTTGTGTGTGAGGCGCGGACCACATTTTGCGTCAACACACTTTTTGGCACGCCCGGTGGGACAAGCTTTATTTCAAGATGCCTGAGATCAGCGACGATCAAATTCTGGACGTGACCATGGATGAGTTGCTACCAGACTCGAGGAATTTAGTACAACAAGCTTGTGATGAGTTCCAGCGCAAGTGCTTGACGTCTTTCTCCAAGAACAAGAGCGGCAAGGTCTTCCAGAAGCAACCATTCCCATGGGTTCTCCTTCCTCACCAATCGGACCAATCCGACAGCAATGTTGAGGAGGATATTCAGAAAATGACCGAAATAGTGTACAAAGTTGTGTCAAAAGCCATGGCCAATCATCAGTCAGCTTTCCTGAATACCTTTCGTGTCGTCATGGTTAGTATTTTCGGCCCAGCAGTGGATAAACGCTTTGAAGAAGCCGCTGGTCCAGTGCAGGGACCCCTGTTATTTCCGGTACCTTAACGTCGAAGGATTGCCGAAGACGGCGAAGCTAGTACAAGCACGGGTGGGATAGTCCCTCATGAGACACAACAACCTCCCGCAACTTATGGTCAGCTCGCGTTCGGCACAACAGGGAATGTCCCACAATCTGCTTTCAGAGTGTCTCCCACAACGAACAGGATACAGAAGAACATGTTTGGAGATGGATATCAGGAGTTCATTGATTATAACACGATTAATGCTCTTCCAAATCCAGGCTATAAAAGTTCAGCAGGAGCACGTCTTGGAGATCAAACACAAGCACCTCCAGATTCGAGTGTCGATCTCATCATGCATAGGATGGCTGATATGATGCAAAATCAATTCGGCCTGAAGCCAAAGAACCAGTCATACGCTTACAAGTCTCCTTACCCAGAGTGGTACAACCGAGTAGCACTTCCTCCAAGGGTAAAACCTCCTACTAATTTTACCGAATTTTCGGGCCAAGATGACACCAGCACTATAGAACACATCAGTCATTACTTGATGCAACTTGGAGAGGTGTCTGCAGATGAAGCTTGGAGGATTCGGTACTTCTCATTGTCATTGACAGGACCAGCCTTCTCGTGGTTCACCTCTCTGCCAGCAAACTCTATTAATACATGGGCAGAGCTGGAACAAAAGTTCCACGCATTTTTCTTTATGGGCACCAGTGAGAAGAAGTTGGTCGATCTCATGAGTCTGAGGATGAAACCTAATGAGGCGCCACAAGAATATCTGCGCAGGTTCAGAGAGACTAAAAACCTTTGCTATTCCCTGAATTTACCAGATGATCAATTGCCAAGGATAGCCATAGCTGGCATGTTGCCGAATATCAAGGAAAAGCTATTCGGCATGGAGTTTGACGACCTCGGGCAGTTATCACAATGGTTGGCAATGATGAGTAGTCAAGCCCAAGGGTTCAGAAGGAATAATCAGTTCCAGAAAGGTGATGTGGCTGCCGAGATGTATCAAGCTTTCTTAGAGGAAGCAACAGAGTACGATGATGAAGATGAGGTAGCTGCAGCCGAAATAGTCTGGGCTAAAGAGCCAACTCAAGTCAACCAGCGATGGCTAAGGCAGCAAAAAGGTACTTATGACTTTGATATTTCCAAGTCAGATAAATTATTTGAATACTTATTGAAGGAAGGACGCATCAAGTTGTTGGAAGGTCATCCTATGCTGCACCCTGAGGGGGGTCAAGGATAAGAAGTATTGTGGTTTCCATAATACCAGATCTCACTCTATAAACGATTGCCGAGTGTTCAGAGTGCGGATCTAGAAAGCTATCCAGGACGGACATCTGAGGTTCGATGGAAAGATGAAAATTGATGGTAGTCCTTTTGGACAGAATACTGTATCCTTCTCTGTTAATATGGTTAATGCAGCTGACCCCGGGGGCAAAAGCAAGATGAAAATGTTAACCTCTGATAGAGCAAGAGAAGCTGGTGCTGTTGACCCTGATCGGCAAATTACAACTGAAGAATTTCGGCGGCAAGTTCGTTTTCAAAATAGCCGAACTGAGAGGGGTGAAGTCTCTAGGCCCACGGTCACGACGCGTATTTTATTAAACAAATGGCGTCGGGAGCAGGAACGGTACCAGAAGCAAAAGTTTTATGAGGAACAAAAATTCATGAAGAAGCAACAGAGGTATGAAGAGGAAATATACCGAGAGGAGCGATAATATATGAAAGAACAAGAGCAGTCACATTGGGAGTGCTCATTTTTCAAGTATTGTTGGAATGAAGGCTTGAAGCTGCCTGCTAAGAACAACTACCCTAAATGCAGTGATCAATATTCTGAGTATAGGCAGTCTCGAGTCAACCGTCGTTCGGTCCATGAAAGGCTTAGGGCGCGAATCCCTGAGGACGATCGGCGCTTAAAACTAAACAGTTCCGAGAATCGGCAAGGAAGAGGATTTTCCGATCGAAGTTGGGCTCGCACTGGAGAAGAAGAGTACCGTGAGTATGTCTGGCAGAAGGGACAGTGGTGTCCACCAGGATTGAGGAAAAGCCAGAAAAGGAGAGTACAGCGCTTAAGGAACAGAGAGTTAGCGCAAGCAGGCACCAGGGCGAAACAAATTTGGCGTCCTAAAGAGAAGTCGGATGAAGGCGATCGCTCGGCTGATGCATGCATGGCGTTCTTTCTTCCATCTGAATTCATAGCCCCTGAAGATCAAGATATCCGAGAGGAAGTGTATTTAGATTTCGACGAAGATGAATTCCAAGATCTGTTAGCTCATCTTGTTTTGGCTCAATGGGCGGTGTTTGATAAACCAGTTAAGCATCGACATTTGAAGCCACTTTATATGAGGGGGTATATTGATGGCAAGCCACTAACCAAAATATTTATTGATGGAGGAGCTACCATAAATATCATGCCATATACCACTTTCAGAAAGCTTGGGATGGCAAGTGAGGAACTATCGAAGACCGACATGGTGTTGAGAGACTTTGCTGGTAATTCTTCTGATACTCGAGGAGCAGTTCATGTTGAGTTAACAATTGGCTCAAAGACTTTGATTACTACTTTCTTCGTCATCGATGGCAAGGGGGCATACAATTTACTCTTAGGAAGGGATTGGATACATGCAAACTGTCGTGTACCATCGACTATGCACCAATTCCTCATCCAGTGGATTGGAGATGACATCGAAATTGTCCATGCTGACGATTCGGTGAGTGTTGCTAATACAGAGCCCATCTACTGGGAATATGATGGTGTCGAGTGCTTCTCTGGAAGAGCTTGGGAAGCAGGTCCTGTGAACGTTTTCGACAAGGACCAGCAGCCGATTCAAACAATCGGCTCTCAGAGCAATTTTTAAATAAATAATTCTATTGATGGTAATGGAGAGAAGTCGAGGCCAAATTTATATCGGCTGATAAGGAATGAAGTGTTGATGGTGAAGCCGAAAGAAAACCAGTATATGCGAGTTCGATCCAAATTGTAGATTGAAATTGATAAACCTTTCGAAAGGGTTCTATCTGTTTCTCCATTACCAAAGCTCAGGAAGGATCAGAGGAGAATTGTATAAGGTGACGTGCAACAGAAGATTTTGATGAAGGCACTTCCACAACATGGTAATCGTTTTAAGTTGTACGTGACGGCCGATAGCCTTACAGTAGGGTCGGCCCTTATATTAAATTTAAAGGAAAAAGATGAGTAATAGCTTGCCTTAGCCGAAAATGTTAGACCCAGAGACGGGTATTCGGCTATGAATATATTTTTGTGTTGCTTATGAGTTGAAGCTTCGGCATTACTTGTTAAAAGCCGAACGCGTGGAAATTGTAAGTGGAACAGATTCAAGAATATTTGTATAGCCGATATTATTTATATCGCCTTTAGTACAAGAATATTCATGACCCTGGTGACCCTAGCATTTTTTAAGTTAGCAGGTTTATCGGGAGAAGAGAAAGGTGAAGTGCAGTAAGTAAGATGCCGAGCGACATGACATGTCAAAAACGAGATCTAATCGGCTAAGATGACGTCATGTGTTCGGGAAACATTTTCTCTAAAGGGATGTTGCAATCAGGAAAATCACTGAGAGATGAAAATGGAATTATTCAGAGAAGAACAAGTTTCATCTGTTACAAACTTCATTCACAGATCTGTCCTAGTACAAACTACCCTTGGAATAATTTGATCAGAACGGACTGTGGATCAGTAGTTTCAGCAATGGCAGCGGCATGATCATCGTAATCTTCGATACCTTCCATTTCATCCAGGTATCCACCTGCGAAGCCGACTGGTAGAAAGGAGTAGTCTTCTTTGGTCCAAGAACTCATTGCCGCTAGCCCGAGGGAAACCCCAGCATGCACACCTTGGATGACGACCTGATCTATGCGGCCATCCACAGCGTCAAGACGAGCTTTGGCTGAGTCCCCATGAGCATTCACCTTGATGGAAATTTTGTTCACTACCATTTTTAGACGGTCATTCTCTGCAGAAAGGGCTAGCAGGAAGAAGGGATGCGTCAGGCAAGGCAAGCTCAAACAGAAGAAGAGGACCAAAAACTCTGCTAACCTGTAATGATGCTGCGGAGCTGTTTTTGTTGGTTTGCCCATTCAGCTTTCTCAATGTCATGCTTCTTGAATGCATCTTCCAGTTCCTTTTGGGCCTTATCCTTTTCCTTGCGGTACTGAAGGGCATCCAAACGGGTCTGCTGAAGTGGATCATCAAACTCAGAATCTGATGACTTAGGGAAAAGATTGAGAGAAGCCATTGGGGCTACCATTTCTGGAAGAGGAACCCAAGCTTGGCTGGAGGAAGACCCCACCCTGGAAGAGGAGTGGACGACAAATCAGGATTAGATGAACAAGGGAAGCTACCGCAAGGGGCAAGGAATCGATTTTTTACCCATAATGTCGGTGAGTTGATGCTCGGCTTCTTCCCGCTTCGTCTCCAATAGGATGCCTGATGTGGTCACTGTTGCCTGCCATTGATGGAAAGCTCAGGCGAAGGATTTTTTCTCTGGCTTGAGCTAAAAGTCGTGAAATCGAACAGTTTGAGAGTCAAGAGTGGGAACCTGTGTAGGGACATATTTATAAGACCATGGTTTGCACACTGGGAGACCAAGCATCAAAATGGAATTTGTCACAGTTTATGGGCCGATATTGGGCCAGGCCGGATTTTTGATGGTTGGAGGAGATCATGACTCCAGAATCGGGAAGCCGATAAGGTTCGGCTAAGAGTTGTTCAGTTTCAGTTGATTGTTTGGGAACTTACATTACAGATTAGCACTAAAGACAGAGAGCTGAAAATGGAAAGGTCCCTTAAGAAATACTATCCTGGTGTCGTCATAAACCGAAAAATTAAGAGAATGACTGAAAACTCTGGATCCAAGATAATCAATTACAACGATTACTTGTGGAGCAGAGATGATCAAGCATGATTATCAGCAATAGTCGATGTAATAAACATCGCCGCTATAGTGAAGATAAAACTAATGGCCGGTGCACGAAGCAGAGCACACATTGATCTCGAAGGATCAATCACAGATTGATTTCAAAAGGACGAACAAAGGAACTTCTTATTTACAAAAGAGGGAACAAGTTACAGTGGAAAATGAGTTCGTCCATTCTACCATGTTCCTAATCGGGAGATCAAAGTCAAAAGAATCAGCCAGATCTGTTCCAGCTTCTTTCATATCATCGACAAAGTATGCCACCCTGTATTCTAGCCCTCGCTCACAGACATCAAAGTTGCGGTAATCGGCGCTGGAATGAATCCGTACAGCGTTGAAGGCAAGCGTTGCGCCGTATCCCATACCAGCTCTGGAGATGTCGGCGAAGACTCGGTTGACCTCGTTCACCCGCCTCAGGGCTGTCGTGCCCGGTACATTGGCTGTGATGGCGAGATTGGCGACAGCAGCCTCAAGAGCGTGAAGTTTGACCTCCAGAGCTGAAAGAGAGAAGGATGAGCAAAGGCAGAAGGAGGAAAAAAGGAAAAGAAATAGTAAAAATGATGAAAAATATTTACCAGTGGCCTGATTCCGAGCGACATCACGCTCCCGAGAGATTCGGGTAATCTCCCGATCCTTCCCCTCCAGATCAAATTGAAGGTCGATGACCTTCTGAGTCAAGTCCTCGGAGAGGTCGTCGTCGGTCCTCCTAAACAAGAAGCAACATGAGAACAGATGTTTCATCTTCGAAACAGAAACAATGAAGAATAACCTCTTCTTGGAAGTGCTAGAAGCCCCAAGCTCAGAGCTGTGACGGCTCGCTTCGGAAGACATCTTCTAGATTGGAAGATGGCAGGTGAAAAGAGGGTTTTCTGGTTTTGAGATTGAAGCAGGGGAGTTCAGAATGCACAAGCCGAAACAGAGTGAAAGGAGACTTTAAAGGATCCCAAAGGTGCATCGAAAGATGAATCGACAAGTACAGCAATTATGGCGTGTGAAGGTGGATGCTTCCAGAGGCGCCACGTCAATGCACAAAGGAAAGGAATTTTAGAATAAATATTTATCCCAAAATTAGGGGGCATGTGTTAACACCAGATTTTCGCACGCACGAAGATATGACAAATGGACCCAGCCAGCAGTGAGGAGGGGATTCGGCAAACAATCAGGCGAATATTTGGTCCTCAGAAGTTTCGGTAAATGCTTATGCGGTCGGGTATCTTGCAAGGAAGCGACTCCATTCGGTAAATGGATATGGCAGGTAAAGTCGGCTTGCACGAGAAGGCACGTAACGTTGAAGGACACCGAGAAGAATAAGAATAGGACTTGTTTCTTTCCAAATTTTATTGTGTAAATCGTAATCGTCTGGGACTCGTATTTCATCCAGGGTATAAATATAAACCCTCGGCCATTGTAAAACTGTTCACAACCACATCAATACAAACCGGCCCCGTGCCACCTTCGAGTCCTTAGTCGTGTCGTCGAGTTCTTCGAGAGGAATCATCGATCCGTCGACCTCCGTAAGTCCCGGCAACCTTGTTATCATGTCTAGTATCATGCGGTGGATTTAGATATGATGCAATTAGTCTTATTTGTTTTCAATGGTCGTGCGGCGGACCTTTGTTAGCGATCAAGAGGTCTCTGCTTATGCTTTGCTTGTGGATAGATACCGTGCGGCAGGCGTTTATTCATGTGTTTAGCAAAGGCGAGATAGTTATCGGCTCTGTTAGATTTGGCAAGATCTGATAGATTCATTAAGTTATCATGTGTTGCATTGTTTATTTAATTTTGTAACACTCTTTTGCCCAATCTAGATTGATCTTTGTTCGGCCTTGCTTCACAAGTTTGCTTGTGTTTTAATAATTGCAAGATCATGACGGCCGAATTAACTTTCAATCTAGATTGTTACATGTTGTGGGTTCATGCATGTCAATTACGGTTAGGCTTTGATAAAACTAGGTATCGTGCGGCAGATGCAGGTTTTAGATTAGTTTAATTGTGCTTGTTTGTATGTTCCTTCTTCATGGACCCCAAGTCGGCTAGTTTGTCGAGCTTGGTTAAGCTTACACGAGTAATGAGTTTATGTAGATCTGTTCAGATATATGCATGCTTTTAGCTTCTTATCATTAGATTGTATCATGCGGTGGATTAATCTAATTATAAGGAGTGGCGTAGACTTAGTTTATGCTTGACGGGTTTATGAAAACTAGACGTGCGGCAGACTAGTTGGATTAACCTATGCATGTGTTGTTTGGATAGATTTATATTTTACAAGTTACCTGTTTATGATTCTTTATATCTTAATGATATCTTCTTACATGTACATTCGGCAACCGGTTGTTGAATACATGCTCATTCTTAACGTTAGTCGAATGACTTTTGAACTTTTCGACAGACACCTTCTATAGCTGTATGCTGTCGTGATTGGCTTTAAAGCCGTACATATGGAACTGTCTGGTTTTATCCGGCATGTTCCAGTTTATTCTCACGATTTTATCCCTTGTTGGTTTTCAGGTCAAACCGACTGGCACGTCTCCGCATTCCAAACCGTCCGGGCACCCGATTGAAGCCACGCTTTTTCTGGCTTGCTGTGTGTGAGGCGCGGACCACATTTTGCGCCAACAAAGTTATGCTTGATGGAGTTGACGAGCCGATTGTTGTTAAAAATTTGGCCCTCCTCTATGCAAAAAAGAGAGGGAGGAATTGCTACAAGTAAAGGTAATGTTGATAGTAGCAATCCAAGTCCAAGTATTGCCAACCGAGGTGGTGTCCATCAGGTTTAACCAAGACACGACGATGGAAGCTTCAACGTGCTTGTTGTAAGAAACTCCAACAAGCGTAAAGCTGCACTGGATAAGCGACTGATGTACACATATCTCCCTTAGAACAAAATGGTCGATACATGTATCGTCCTTAGAACAAAAATAGCTGATGTATACATCACCCTTAGTCGTTGGATAGTCGATGAGATGGATATCATCGCTATTTGGTTTTGAATTACGTTTTTAGGTTCATGTCTCATTCACCTAAAAACAGGTAGCATACGTTGACACCTAAATTGGGCCCATACCAGTTTAGATCCAATTTAAAAGAAAACTCCATAAAGCAACATAACAATAGTACCATATTGGTTTTCCAACAGGATAAGACCACCCATATCCCATATAAAAATAAGGGGTATATGACCAAGTGAGTTCCCATCCATCCAATCGTCAAAAATCATATCTAATACTCTCTTCATACCAAACTATAAGTCATTCTAAGAATCTTGGAGAGTTAAAGTTTTCCATGTTTGACTAAATTTATATAATAAGATAATGACATTTATGATACCAACTAAGTATCATTGAATTCTTAATTAGCTATATTTACATTGAAAGGATCAAATCAGCCTAGAGGGGGGTGAATAGGTGATTTTTAACAATCTGAAACTTCACAAACTAGAAGATGTAGTTAGATAACAACCGGAGAGGCCGGTTTGTTTGGGTAGGTACTACCGGGTGTAAAACACCGGTACTACCAACACAAACAAACGGCACAACCGGGATCCTAAAAGGAACTACAAATCCAATGTATGTAAGCTGTGAATGTAATACAAGAATCTACCCCACTTCCCTACGTATGATAGATAGCAAATCTACTCTCACCGAGCCTTGGTTGCTTCCCTTGATGTAGATCGAGCCTTCCCAACCTAAGAAGAAGATAGGGATAGGAAGAACACGAAGAACACAACAAGTGTAATATAGAAAGTAGAGACAACAACAAGCACACGGGACACGCGATTTATCCCGAGGTTCGGCCAATCCACTAAGGAGTGCCTACGTCCTCGTTGTTGAGGTGACCACAAAGGTCGGAGTCTATTTCACCTCCTCGCCTCACTCAAGCAACCACAAAGGCTACTCGAGTTTCTCCACTAGAAATCACAGGGGTAATACAAACACTTCGGGGATCCCTCACAAGTGAATCAATACGGGCTACCACGAAGAACACCTAACCGGCTAGAGCTCAAAGAGCTCAAGAGTAAAAGACACAAATCAAGCCGGGTAGATGGAAACCAAGTGCTCGAGTCGTAGATCGAAGCTTCCCACTCTCTAATCTCACTTCCCTAGCTCAAATCTTGCAAGAGAATGGATCTAGGAGCAAAGGGGGAGAGAGAGGGGAGGAGTCAATGCTTGGAGAGAGTTTGTCTCAAGTTAGGTCAGCAATAAGTGAGTGGAATGAGTGGGTAACCGTGAAAAATGAAGAGAGAAAGCATTTATACTCCCTCAATCCCGAGGTTGGTCAGTAGTACCGACCACCCATGGTCGGTAGTACCGACTAGTTCACAACGGTCGCATAGATCCAGATCTGACTAAAAAGACAACTACCGACCTCAGGTCGGTAGTACCGCGGGCGGTAGTACCGGCCTTATGGCGGTACTACCGCCAGGCCAAATTGGCCATGAACAGACAGCTCCGCAGTCAGGGACTTGTCCCTCGGAAACTACCGACCAGGGTCCGTACCACCGAGGGTCGGTAGTACCAACATAATGGCGGTACTACCGCCAAGTCAAAAGCGCGTCAGTCCAGAGAGCCCAGCAAACTTGGTTACTACCGGTCAGGGGTCGGTACCACCGAGGGCGGTAGTACCGGCCTTATGGCGGTACTACCGCCAGGCCAAAAACGATCCATCCAGAGACCTCTGTAAAAACTTGACTTTCTACCGACCAGGGTCGGTACCACCGAGGGCGGTAGTACCGATAGAATGGCGGTACTACTGCCAGGTCATTTTGAGCGCGAACAGAGAGGTCTGCGAAACCAAGCTTACTACCGACTTGGGTCGGTACCACCGAGGGCGGTAGTACCGACCTTATAGCGGTACTACCGCCAGGTCATTTTCGAACCAAAACAGAGAGGGTGTTTGAGCACTGCGCGGAGAAGCCGTGGTCGGTACTACCGACCACCCATGGTCGGTACTACCGACCACATAAAAATACCCTCTATGTGTTCGTGATTGTGCGGTGTCTCTCAAGCGAACTATAGTTAGTCGATTTGAGCACTTTTCTCCACATCTAGCCAACATAATTTGTGACCCTCTTGATAGTCCGGCTTACCTATAACTCAAGTTTAAAATTGAAATTTTAAACTACTACTTGAGCTAGACATCTTTATGTTCAAATGTATCCAACGTGCTTTGTTCACGAGATTTCAACATTTCAAATCTTTCTTAGGACTAACACCTGCATACATGCTTTTATAAACCGGTTAGTCCCTAATTTGATTGTCATTAATTAGCCAAAACCCACTTTGGGGGCGAATGCACTTTCAAACTCCCCCTTTTTGGTAATTGATGACAACCAACTTAGGCTTACAATAAGGATAGAAAGAATTGAAGCTTTTGAATTCCAAAATTTAGTTCAAGCTCCCCCTTAGTGTATGCTTTGGATATGAATTTCAAACCTTGATTAAAAAACAAGGTTGCATACACGAGAACAAGAGCTCCCCCTAAATTTTGTAATCCGTGGGGGTGCCTAAGTGTGTGTGACAACATATATATCAGTTTTGTGATGCATAAACAATATGACATGGTGATCCACATAACAATGAAGTAAGAGAAGCGAATGACTATGGAAGAAAGAAAAAGACTCAAATCTCATAGCCATATCGAAAACAACATTCACCAAGACAAGAGCATTAATAGAGGATGAACCATACAAGAATTTAACATTAAGCATAAATGTTTTACATCCTCAACATCACATCACAAGTTTAAAAGTAGCATACCACACTTAGTTCTCAAAGATTAAACCTTCTCTCACAGCTGGCTATTACATTAAGATAAAGCCTAACACTCCCCCTTTGGCATCAAGTACCAAAACGGGTAGGCCAAGATAAGCAAAGAACTAGTAGTAGCCGCTGGAAGACCCACCATGATAAGGATCACCGAAGAGAGAGGAATAAGCACTCGCACCAACATCACCTCCTGGGAACGACGACGGAGCAGAAGAATCCGGCGGAGGGGTAGAGTCGCTGAAACCACCACTCGCAGCTGGATCGGCGTCGGGGCTAGCAAAACCCATGTACGAGCCACCACCACCACCTTGATATGATGTGGATCCGCCAGCAAAGGACGTACCCGCACCATAATCAGGGTAGTAGGGAGGAGCCTGGTACTGTGGTGGAGGCTGAGGATAGAACTGAGAAGGCTGGAACAGCATGGAGCTGTAAAAGCCAGCCTCACCACCACCGGGCTGCTGGGGCTGCTGCTGCTGCTGCTGACCACCGTCATCATCATCATCATCATCATCATGGTGCTGGGGCTGAGCATCATACTCGGCAAAAGGATCTGGATGGGGTCGGGGCGGAGAACGCTGAGGGAGACCAAGGTGCACACGCACCTCCTGGTGATGACGCTCGTCGCGCTCGGCCCTGTAGCACATCCACTCGAAGATCTTGCTGAGAGCGGAGCGAAGACCGCCACTCCTACGCCTCTCACGACGCGGAGGAGGAGCGGTAGCAGGAGGTACATCCCCACTAGCCTGCTCGGGGCCATGTGCCTCGCCAGGCGCTGCTGCTGCTGGAACCTCGTCGCCTACAACAGCCTTGTCCTTGACAATCGATGTAAACTTCCGAACACTGTAGTCCTTCACTGTCCGGTCGTACTCAAAGGTAGCTCCCACAACATGCTCAATGATGTGCATTAGATATGGAGCATAAGGCAGGAGCTTGTGAGGGTCATTGTACACATCTGATATCTTTTGCCAGAGAAAATGTGAAATGCTAAAGCGTCCATCTGGCAAAGCAAACTGGACAAGGACCTTGGCAGCATCATCTCTCAAGTTGTCTTGGTCTCCAACCTTAGGATCCAGTGTCAGGCGCATCAAATTGTTGAGCACAAAGTAGGCAGGCTTCAAGTCAGGGACCTTGAAGTTTGCCACTGCACCATCCATGTAGACACCTGAACTCTGCAACTGAGCTGTGTACATGCCCCCACCATACATCTCTGATAAGCGAGGAGCATCCCTGTCTACATGGTCGAATCCCAACAACCGGGCGAAGGTGACAAAGTTGCACCAGTAGTGGACCCCTTGGGTCATCCAGTGCAGCACCTGCGCCTCCTGATCAATGAAAAGGGTTGCCCAAAACTGACAGATTATCTCCTGGTTGTAGCTGCGCTCACCAGAAATCAACCCCAAGATCCTCCACTCCTCTAGCCTCTTCACCAAAGCCTGAATCTCCTCTGAATCCTTGTTTGTCAAGGAGCGGATTGCCAGCCGCTTGTGCTCAAAGAGAGGGGGATGGCCCTTAGCACATAGATTCTTCCAGCAGACAGACACATAGTAATCCTGCTGGAACCTCGACCAAAACCTCCGATCCACTGAATCATCTATGATGAAAAGGTATGGGTTCTCCTCACGCTGCCTTCTCAACAGATTCCCCTTCTTTCTGTCAGAGTAGTCCATGGTGTTTTCAAGATGTGCGGGGGCAGTCATGATGGCTCCCGCTTCAGGGTGCATATGAAATGCCCGGTTGATAAGTATCAACCCTGAAGTCGGAGGAGACGACGGTCCAACGCGAGGATCGATAGAACGACCCTCACGCTCAGCACCAGCCGCCTGAGCCTACTAGGATCCGGGCCTTGCGTGACGATTATATTTAGTTGCAATATGGCTATTTTGGTTGCAATATGGTTCAATTGCGTCTAGTTATGGTGGTTGGCAGATGGTTGCAGTTGGAACGGTGTAATAGCTTCTAAAGTCCAATTACATGTGGTGTTGAATTTTGGTGTTGTTGCAATGCCCAAAAAAAAAGTAATGCAACAATGGTATGGTTGCAGGAATGAATGTTGCAACGAGTCGAATGGTTGCATGAGGAGATGTTGCAACGAAACACGTGGTTGTAATATATCATTATTGCCATGAACAACATTGTCACAAAAGAGCTTTATTGCCACCCAAAACCTACGTGGGAATATGGCCATATTGCTATGTAGTCTGCTCCGCTGCATCAGAGTCATGTTGCAACGTAACACTTTTGGTGGTTAGAGGCACAATTGCCACGTTCAATTGTTGGTGGCAACAAATGGGTTGAATTAATGCAACGAATTATTGTTTGAAGTAATAGGTTGGATTTGCAACGAAGTAAGGTTGGCGGTAATAGATGACAGATGCAACGGAGGATTGCTGGTGGTACTAGATACAAAAGGCAACAAATAATTGTCGATAGTGATACATGGAAAGTGCAATGAGCCAGTGGTGGTGTTC
Source organism: Coix lacryma-jobi var. lacryma-jobi (assembly GCA_009763385.1). Lineage (NCBI taxonomy): Eukaryota > Viridiplantae > Streptophyta > Magnoliopsida > Poales > Poaceae > Coix > Coix lacryma-jobi. The sequence continues at coordinate 95,850,766 of CM019831.1, forward strand.
ATAGATTTAAAATGCAATGAGCCATGGTTGGTTGCAGACACGTACTGTAACAACACAAAAAGTTCATGGCAATAACGTATATTGCAACCAGAAACAATAGTTGCATATTAGTTTGTTACGATGATGGATTTTATCTAGTGCTTTTTAAATTTATTTTCACAGTTTGCATAATTATTTTTGTTATAAAATAATTGTGCCATGAGTGCACAGATTGAACATCACATATAAGAACTCAAACATTCATTAACTTCAGATATGTCTCAACCAAAGTAATACACAATGCCAAGAGTATTGCTAAAATCAACATGACCACAACAATAGAAAAGTACCATATATGACTAAAAGTTTCACACAGTAAAATACAACTAAATATGAGTTTGCTTGTTGATCTATTTATACATGCTCCGTTGGCCATCAGCATCGGCAGTCACCAATAAAGCTTTTTTTTGTAATTTATCATTCTTGTATCTATCCATCATCAACATATAGGCATAAAGCTTGCTCTAATTATGTTGGTTGTCTTTCTTTCCTGCAATTTATGAATACATATAGAATTTAATAACTAGCAATTATTCAATCAAGACCAATTGAGAGCAAACAATTCTGAAAAAGCACATGTGCAGTTCTGGATAGCAGCATAGTTGGCACATGTTTTAATCATAACTAGAGTTTTGGGCATCTAAAAAGCATGATCTTGGACATTCTGAAAAGCTTATGAAATTATCTACAACTTTTTTATTATCACTCAGAGCTAATTAGACAGTTAACAATGTTCGAAATCATCAAGAAACAAATCTGCAAAAACATGGACAGGATTCTGACAAGAACTTTAGAAATTCATACCTAGAGTTGTAGTACACAAAAAATTACGTTCTTTAATATTTTGGAAAGCATGAGAAAAGTTCTGAAACTTTGTTGTTTTCACCGATTTGTTTTCACCGATTGATGATTCCAAGGTTAACTAAGTCATAAAAGGACATCCTATCAGAACTATACAGAACACATGTAAAACCTGACAAGATACTTGTAAAATCTATAACTCTCATATCTATTGTATTCCAATCACCTTTATTTTCATAAAGGCAAGTTTCTTTTGATTACGAGTCATCAATAGTTGTTGGGCAGTAACATAAATCATTGCCTTATGTGGACCACTATTTTTGTGAAAAAAAATCCTATTTGCAACAGAGTTTGTTGTCATGGTAGTAGTTTCATCAACTGTCATGCTAGCGGTAGTTTTATCAACTACCTTTTCTGTAGTCAGCATGCTTGGTGGTTCATCATCCTGCCAAAATTAAGACTTTGATGTAAACAAAATGTATAATTTATATGTAAGCATGATGTATATTTTGTAAGTAATCTTTGAATTTGTATTACCTCTTCAGTTGCAACCTCTATGCGTGGTGGTGTGATGAAGTTGTTGCCAACAGTAGGCCCATTTGAAATCTGTGTGGTGTTGATGGTTACTGGAAGAGCCCGTGGAGCCCAAAAGTCAAGCACAATTAGCAAAAATAGAGGAGCCAATAAAATAGAGCTATGTTTCAAAGTCAATACTTGCTGCAATGCCAATTGTATTTATTGTTATAGTGTTGACTAGAATTCTTCCCTGATCTCATCTATTAATTTCTTACTTTCTTCCTTATCTCTTTCTCTCGGTAAAACTTCATTGGTGAGCTTTTCTTTTAATTCTTCGACCTCTTGTTGGTGCTGCAATTTTTCTTGTTGGGCTTCAACTTGTCTACGAGCTGCACTCTTTGTTTCAGGAGGGCGCTTCGTGTTAGATATTTTGCCATGTATCCACGTCCATGACTTTTATATGATTTTGTTCCAAGAGTTTTATAGTAGGTGAGTTGGAAAACTCTGTTTTCCTCCTCAAGGGTAAGGAAGGGCTTATCCAACACTTTTTTTGCTTTGGTAATTTCGATGCAAGAATTTTCCTAATTGAAACATGAGAAATAAATTAGGAGCATGCCATTTTAACTAGTTCCAAAATTAGTTTGGAGCATGCTGTAACTTTAAAGACACAATCATATACAAGCACTCACATGTATAGTTATATATGGGTCAATTAAGTGCAACAACTAACAAAGTAGTTACAAGAGTAAATTTAACAGAGCATGAAATTGCTTCAGTTTTGTACTGACCAACCAAAGTCTCTAAATATGAGACCCCTTAAACTATATATTAAAACTTCAAGTCTCTGAACATCTCAGCTACTCAACAAATTTACTATGTATGCAGTATTTATCCATTGTGTTAGACCATGCCCATGTAGAACAAAAGGCCATGAATATTTTTACCAATTGGTTTACTTATTAGGAATACATGTATCAACACAAAAGAAATTAGAACTTGGAGCCAATTTAACTGGTCTGAAATAAAGACCAATACAATCACCATGCACAAGTACTGTCACACTTAAAAATCATGGTTAAGCCACTAAAATGGGTTCAGTAAAAATCATGGTCTAAAACAACATGCCAACGGAGACACCACAGGTACTAGACAAGCCCAAGCACACAAGAACCACTAGGGCTAATTCACACCTTTCTCTCTCACAATCAACAATTGGTCGAGTTCCTCAATAGGGAAGACCAGACCAACCCTCCAGACTTGAGAAGCAAAGACCTTCACCCAGTCTGCCCTTTATTTTTCTTGCATTTCATCCATGCACTAAGAAGCTAACAAGTATTGAATAAATAATTATTAAAACCATCAATGGAGATATTATTAAAAGATGCATCACCGCATCATGATATATAGGACATTTGACAAAAACATATTGAATTACTGCTCTGAGTATTCTGTAACCCGAATGACTAAATTCAAGCTACTTTACCTTTGCCTATGCGAGCGAATGAAAGCTGCAGCTGCATAAGCAGATAAGTTACCGATGCACTGCTACCTGCTTGCCTAATTGTCCAAGTGCAGCAGCTGAGCAGCTGAGCTCCTCCTGCTAATACCTGTAAACACCAGCGAAGATGAGAGCAGATGGCCCCTGCAGCTGTACTATAACCAAAGGTTAACAGGGCAAGGTACGTGCTGTTACTCTGTTAGGATGGATCACACATTCACACCTGTCTGTAGAGAACTGAGATAACAGAGAAATACCATGGCAGGCTATGAAGGAGTAGTAGGCGAATTATTCCATCTTCTGGAGAACATAGTTTTCAAAAATGGCAAAGTATGCAACTGGACGCCGAGTGCTTCAAACCTCGTGAAACAAACCAAATCAATGACCGCTGGACAAAAAATCCAAACTACATGTCAGGGGTGTTATATTCTAACTACTAACACTAATAAAGATTGAGAATTCATTTCCAGTTTCCGGGAACCCTAGAAAGGGAAAACCTTGGCCAAAATACAAAATTGAAGGTGGTTGTAATGGATCCAATCGATCGATGACACAAATATCTTCTCACATGTCGTAGCACCAATACCCCTCAAGAGATTTGCCCCAAATCGCACCCAAAAAGGAAGAACGCAAATTCCACAAAAATAGCTCAGAAAATTGGAAATGCTTGTAGATTAGCCAGTAGAATACACACATCTGACAGGATGGCAACATCCGCAGGAACTCAGATTTGCTTGAAAAAAAAGGACGGGCAAAGGGGTGCAAGGAGCTCGGATTCACCTGCAGGAACTCAATCTCGTCGAACGTGGTGCGGATGTTGTGCAGGTTTCTGCACTTGGCCACGGCAAGCACCGCCTGTTTGAGGGGGGAGGAAGAGATTTGGGTCTTGGGGGAGGGAGGGAAGGACTGGAGATGGGATGTGTATTGTGGGAAGGAGAGACGTGGGAGCGAAAATGATTTTGGGGAGAGATCAAGGAATTGAGGCTGACGGAGAAGGGGACACAGGAGGGTTTTGATCGTGCTAGGTAAGCATAAAAACGGAACCCAAATATCCCCAGCCGAACCGTCATTTTCTATATTTAATTCGATCAAATTTGTATTAAGTCCAGTTTTGGCCCCTCAATTCTTGTCTGTGTCTAATTTTACCCCCCAACTCCAAAACCGTCTAATTTTAGTACCTCAACTATCAAAACCATTCAAGTTTGACACCTAACACAGTTTTGAGTGGTTTTTAGATTGCTTTGAGGGTCAAAATTGAACGGTTTTGATAGTTGAGGTGTCAAACTTTGCGGGCCAAATAAATTGAACGGTTTATATTTGAACGGCTTTGGGGGCCAAATAAATTGAACGGTTTATATTTGAATACCGTTTTTGCTTCTGTTTTCGTATTTCAAATATAAAAGTAGAAAACAGTCGAGGAATTTTTCGACTGAGTTCGATCGTTTTCTATTTTTTTACTTTTAATCCGAAATATCCTTAATTCAAAATTCATTTTAAACTAAATTTGGTTGTCGGTCATTATTATTCAGCCAAATAAGCAAAGGTAAGTGTGGAGTACTAATGTCCATGGACCATATTATATAAGTACCCCACGCCGTCGCGCCTCCCTGAGTCGCTGAGGCGGGACTAATCACTCGCACGGTGCTACAAGGCTGTATCTGGCTTCACGCGGTGTTGTTGTTGTGTTACATGTGACTGGACCGACCAAAAGAAAGAGAGTTAAATGCACTAGGCCTTGTTGCTATACTTTCTAGTCTAGTTATGATGGCATCTCAAATTTTTCCTCTTTTTTCTCTTGTGAAAGAAATTAAATTGATAATTGTTCTTTCTTGCGATCGAAATTTGCCACAATGGCACTTATTAATTGTTATGCATTGTGGGTCGGTATTCCGTATTGATTTTTCGTATACCGTCCGTGTTCGGTATAATTCCGCTCGAATTGGTCTGTTTTTGAAATTCTGGGTATTTCGCAAGTTCGTGTTCGTTTTCATGTCCGGTTTTACCGTTTTCGTTTTCGTTTTCGTATTCAAAGGTAAAAGTAGAAAACGGTTGAGAAGTTTTCTGACCGTTTTCATCCCTAGTGCTAGGAGGGTGGCATGGTTGTGGCGCGTAAAGGCTTAACAGGCATGAGTGATAAAAATTGAAAAAGCTTGAAGGAAAATGAGCCAATTTATATGATTTTATTTTAAATATTTATTTTTATATAGATACTAAATTGATACGTCTAATTTTTTTGTGTTGTTTTTCTTTACCTGGTTTTAGATTCAGTTTCTGAAAATATTTGACATCATCCCTATCTGTGAAGAATATTATACTTGATTGAAACTATCAAAAAATTATTCATGTGACTAATGATTTACTGATTTTGTAAACTTACTATATGTTCCATTAAAACTATTTTAAGGTAATGACTACTAATATTAATTACATAAACAATAAAATTTAATTGTTTTTGTATAACTAGTGACATCAATGGCAAATTATGTTAGTTTTAGCTAATGTGAGCAATGATATATAATATGTATCACTAATATATTGGCTATACACTCGAACATTAATGTTTATAGAAAAATATTACTAAATAAATATCATTAGATCATTACGCATCATAGTTTCATAGTATATGTATTTTGTGTCATAAATATTATTAAGTTTCTCTATAACTTTGGTCAAACTTAAAACAGTTTGACTTAGGAGAAAACTAAAACTAGCTTTTTTGAATAAAGAGAGTAGCAAACTGGACTTACAGTTACAGGCCTCATTTGGCTGAGCTCCTGAGTCGATTCTCTGCTGAATTCGAGAAAAGTGATTTTCTATTGGTTCCGTGAAGTGATTCTTTAAAATGAACTAGGAGACTGAGAGCTGAAAAAGTAGCTTCTCCTAATTCTGTGAAGTCATTCTCCGTGTTGATTTTAAGAGTTTATGCTAAAGAATCAATGAGAATTACTTTCAGTCACAGAATCACTTTTATTAGAGAATCAACTTCTATAGAGAATCATAATTAGATGAAACTCTACCAAACTGGACCACAACATATCCAATAGTACCCAACAGTTCTTCAAAATCTATGATTATTGAAGAGAATGAAAAAAAATCCATCTTTAATAAAGAAGAAAGAATATATACAAAAGCGGTTAGAATAATTTAGATCTAAGTATAAGATTTTTTATGTAAAATTATCTTCTATATTTCAAGAGCAAATTATTGAAAACTGTTAGGGATGATTTTATTTTTTTCATCCAAACTTTTTGGCGAGTTGAAAAACTTCATTGCTTTGGAAAGAAAATTTTAGGAACCCTTTGAGATGCAGCTGGTGGATAAAGGGCCAACTGATTTCAATTTTCTTCGAAATTGATAGTTTCTTTCTATAATTATTTTTATGCTAGTTTCTTATTTTAAAGTGAATTAATTATGAATTTTTAGGTATTCAACCGAACTTTTATTATTTCTAAAAAGCATATATAGCTAATCTTTTATATTTCTAATAAAGCATATATAGCTAAAACCTTTTGCCGCCAGCTATAAGCACCAAACAATTTTAACCCTTTGATAACTGTAGCCCTCGACTGATTTTAAATGTGGTTTTGCCTATATACGTAAATCCCCAAAAATAATAAAAATAATATGATTCAATTTGTAAAAAATAGCAAATATTTTTTCCTCAAACACGATATATATGTTAAAGATATAAAATCCGTGAAATCAAAGCCTGAGCATTAATTCTAATGGAACTATATAAATAACATTTTTTTACAAACATTTCCCGTGCAACCTGTCATTTGCAACTATGCATGCGTTATATTTGACTTTAAAATGCATATTTTAGGCGGCATCCAAAATACCGTAACTAGCAATCGACTTTCCCTCCAATAGCCCCAATCTTTCCAACGATGGGTACTCTCCCGCGAAGTGTCTTCACCTTTCTAATACGTGGCTGTTATATAAAAATTCAATACAACCCAACGAGGCCCGACTCTACGACGAGCGGAAGGAGTCATTAGATCCGGAATTTGAGATTACGTACTGCGATTTGTGGTAATCCCTGATTGAAATTGTTTGCTTGCTTTTTGTGATTCAAATTCCAAGAATCCCATCCTGACCTGATAGCATGCCACGACACGCTGCGCCTTTGGCAATCGCGCTGCCCTTCACCTTCCCCACGACGACCGGTGTCTATACGGATGCATCAGCCATTCAGCCGGATGCGTCAGACGCGCGAAGCCGACTTGGTTACTTGACGCTGCCGCCCTATCGAGGTCGTACAGATCCACCACGGTGTTCGTCCTTAGTTCGTTCACTACACCGTCCGAATCTTCACCTCGATGTCCATTTACGTCACTGTTGGCAATCGTAGCGGTAAAGATTACAGAGCACAACGAGGATGCCTTCCAGGTACTCGATGAAATGCTTAAACTGACGGTGATCATTTATGCTCTAGGACTATTATAATCTCTTATGTGATTTCTGTGTCCTTTCTATCTTTGGAGCTGAACAATTGATAATCAATTAGAAACGGTATCTTTTGGGCCTCTAGGGATGAATTGCTATTTGGGTTGCCTGATTATTTTTCTGTAGTAGTTGCTAATTGATCCTGTAACATGTAAATTGCTTCAGTTTACATTGCATTTTTTGTATCATACCATCCAGAATTTTTTGTTTTATTAATAGAAGATGTACTGAACCATGATTTTTTTTTTGTTGAAATAGCCTTGTTTTAAATTTTTGAACCATGGCATGCCTTATTTTTGACAAAAAAATGTTATTTTCTTATCTACCTATTAGAAATTAGATTTGAATGCTCTGTGAAGAATTGTAGGTTTAACTAGCTCCCAGATATGCATATGGAGATGTAGTGAACCAATAAGGATATTCAATCTGGTGGAGCCTCGTTCAACCATGTTTATGCATGAAGCGAGGAGACTGATTTTATCATGTATTGCTCACTTGTTTGGTAAGATACATTATTAGCGTAGTGTGGTGTCTACATTTCTGTTGTATTATATAAATTCATGAAGCCACCATCAGTCCCTTTTTTGTCTGCAGATATACTAAAAACTTTTATTGTTGGTTCAATAATATATTTTGTGAAATAATTTCTGAGGTGATAATTAGTGAAACTATAATATACTTTTTGCATAATTTATTTTGTTTCTTCTTCTGCCCCTTATTTTAAATCCAAATACTTTCTACTATATTTCTGGAATCATTCAAGTTAAACACAGTAATAATTTTAAGACTGGAAATCCTCTGTTGGTTGACAGGGAATTAGTGATAAAGTTATCGTAGAGGGAAATCCTCTGCTGGTTGAGAACAGATACCAAATACGTTCTCATGGTGGACCATAGATACTCAGTTGTGTCGGCCTAAGTCATGATGTTCTTTGGCTCTTCGACACCACTTGGCGCAAAGCAGATTTGGAGGACATCAGCGGCGTAATATTTTTTCAATAAGTAAAAAATATTTTTAATTTTGACCAAATATATATATATATATATATAATAATATTTATGGTGCATGATTAGTATTGTTAGATGTGTTGTTGAATGTATTTTTATAATAAATTTATTTGAATATATAGATGTTGCTAATACTTTCTATAAATATAATTAAAGTTAAGTCATAGCACCAATAGCATACATTAGCATTGATGTCATACATGTTAGTCTTTACACCCATGTTTATATCCCTTAGAACGGTACTAGCTCACTTCTCTCTAGTTGTTTCCTTTTAGTATATATATACTCTTATATATTATATAAATATAACTATAAATAATGACATGAAAAAATTGATGCATACGTCGCTGGTCGGTGGTCACTTCTTGGCTTGCGGCCTCTAGTTATGCAGTGCACTGATGACTGATATGCTACTTCCACTCCTTGGTAGGAGTATATGAACATATACGTATACACATACGGCCCCTGATAACTCAGAGGCCCAGGGCGGCCGCCCCGCTCGCCCGCCCCCAGGGCCGGGCCTGATCAGCGCCACCGTGTGTTAAATTCTTCTTTTGGTTTGTGATGCATGAGCGGAGAGGCAGTTCTACCATGGGCTTCGGGAACGCGACACATGTATCTTTTGTGACCGGGCTTCAGAAACCATGGACCACATTTTCTCAGGTGTAACTTGAGCCGAAGGTTTGGGAGACTTGGATCACAAAGCTACACCTTGACAGTGTGGCGGTCGTACAGGAAGAGTGCTCGATGCAATGGTTGCACAACAGAAAGTTGCTGCCGAAGCAAGTTCGTCGTGGGTTCGACTCTTTCTTCTTCCTCGTCGGGTGGCTGTTGTGGAAGGAAAGCAATGTGAGGACTTTCAACAGAGCTGCATCTTCGGCGACGCTGCTGACGCAACGAATCCAGGATGAGGTTAATGTCGTTGGTCTGACTTTTTTCCTTCTTTCCTGTAATTACGATTGCGTGTGAGCTGTGTTCTGTGTGTCTGGGTTTGGGTAACCTTGGTTACCATAGCTGCCTAATGTTGTAAAATCAAAAAATCTTTTTCTACTTAATGAAAAACGTGCCATAGCAGGACCGTGAAAAAAGGTTTTCCATGAACAGACCACTGAGTTAACAACTATCATGGTTGATGTTGGAGATTGACTACAACTCGAATGAAAATCTTAGATGCTTTAGTCTTTTCTCAAAGCTCAAAAGATGTAGAGAGGATAGTTTTTTTGCGTAACTTTTTTGTAGACTCAGATTTTGAGCATAGAAAGCGAAATCATGTGAAAATGATTTGTAATCTAACCCATTTTCTTACCGTAGAAGGATAACATTCTAGATTACCCAATATAATTGTAGAGTCAAGGTAAGTAATGGCTGGGTCTAGGAACAACGAAGGGTTTTTTATTGGTCGTTACACATCTTCAAAGTAGACAAAAAGACTAGTGAATCTAGTTTTTGTTAGATAGAGTTCGGTTGAGATGGTTAGCTACTGTTGGAAGTAAAGTATACGAGGTCTGCTGCTCGATTCATAAAAATACTTTTTTTATTTCCTATTTGTTACATATATACGCCAACACCAGGGTAATTTTTTTAGTGTCCACTAGTGAGCAAAATTAATTTTTTATTTTTAGTTCAAATGCATGCAATATTTTTCTAAAAATAACACAACATATAGCTAAACACATTAATTGTAAATGCTAAACTATACTCACTCCATCTCGTAATAAGTGCACATCTCATTTATCAATAAGTAAACCTTTTAAAGTTTGATGAAATATAGAGAAAATAATATCAAAATTTGTATCTCTAAGTAAGTTTATTATTTATTATGTAAATAAATTCCAAAACTGCTAAGATATATTATACATCATTGATATAGTTAAAATGTGATAGTTTAGCTACTCCAACCAAACAAGTGGGTGGTGTCCACGTATGATGTTGGTTGCAATAAAACCTATCTGATGCGACAAACAAATTCTTCGATGCAATATAGTCAAATCTTTTGCAACGCATAACAAGACTAAGGCAACAAAGTTTCATCGTGGCCATATTCATGGGTAATTGCAACAAAATTTTTTGGGATGCAATATAGCCAGAGCTATCGCAATGACAGGTCAAGATTGAGGCAACCTAATTACATCGTGACGATAAGCGCAAGTACTTGCAACTAACTTTATACTAGTGGCAATAACACCTAGCTATCGCAACACTAAATCAATATTATCACAACTCAAAACTAGTTGTTGCATTAGGAAACCATACTCGCAACAACCTTTTTCTATCGTGGCATTAGCACCTATCTCTTGCAACGGAGTTTATGACTAAGACAACCCACAATTGTTGTGGCCATAAAGCCCACATATCGCTACCAATTTTGATGTTAGTTGCCATAGAACTTGATATTGCAACCAAATGTATGTTGTTGCCGCAACAAGTGGTGCTATAAGGGTCAAATCCTTGTAGTGGCCACACCACCCACAATGACGCTATGCAGGCGCCCGAGCGGACCAGTGACAGGGGGTGGAGAAGGCGGAGGAGCAGCATGCCCACTGCCACCGGCATGGCCGCTCCCACCTCCCCTGGCACTATCAACGCTGCGACGTCCCACGTGGCCCCCGGACGAACGTCCACAGACCTGACGAGGGAGTTCCTCCATACTCCCACCGGCAGACCGAGCACGGCGCGCAGGATTGCGCCGCTGTGGCCCACCGGGCTGCACACCACCTTGCTCCAACCCTACATACTCTTCCTCTTCCTCATCTTCATTCCTAGCCGAACGAGCATGAGAGGGCCTCCGGCTATGCGACATCTAGAAAAAGATAGCATTGACCGAAGTGAGACAAAGGTGAAAGAAAGACAACTTCAAAGAATGTAGCAAGGATGACGATTGAAATCGGGGAGGAGAACGGCTCGCTGCGCGCGGTCGGTACTACCACCCTAAGGGGGTCGGTACTACCGACCGCACAGCAGCGCGCGGTTCCCTTCAATCCAATCACATAAATCGCCATGAACTTGCAAACCATACATCCTAGAAGCATCTACACACTAGATAGAGCAACCCTACCAAAGGAATCGACCTAGAACAAGGTACATTAAGAGATTGGGCAAGAACACCCTAGTACCTTGCTACTCGCGAAGAAGAGGCCGAAATCCAATGAAGGAGAAACTTCCGGGCTTCAAGAACACCACCAAGATGATCTCCACGCACCAAAGCAGCTTCCCACCGGACGGATTTGAGTTTGAGTGGAGGAGGAAGGAGATCGAGAGGAGGAGAGAGAGGAAGAGGACGCGCGGCTGCGCTCGGCTAAAGGAGGCGGCAGCCACGGTGAAAACGGATTGACTGATTAGGGTTGAAAAGGATTTCACCGCGACCATTTATACTCAGGTCCACACGGTCGGTACTACCGCCCATAGGGGTCGGTGAAAGGTCCAAATTGGCTAGAGGGGGGTGAATAGCCTAATTAAAAATCTACAAAAAACACTTAGGCAAACACTATTAGTATAACAAACGGCGAGGCTTTTTGCGCTAGCCTAATAGTGTGTTGCAAGCCACCTATCCAACAATTCTACCTAATATCTCTATGTCACACAATCAACTAGAGCTAATGACAAATGCGGAATAAAATAATATAGCTCTAGCACAAGTATGATATACAAAAAGTACATGAGACAAGTATGTGCAATAGACAAACTAAGCAAGCTAATCACAACTAGCTACACAAGGTATACAACAAGAAAAGATATCTACACAAAGATATAGCTCAAAATAAATACACGAAGTAAATGAGCTAGATAGAGGGGGATTTCACCGAGCCTTCGGGATCGTCACGTGGAGAACCAATCACCGGTGAAATCCACTTGTGAAGCCAATCACCAAGAATGTGTAGATGGAGACCAATCACCAAGAAGAGGACACAATCACAATAAGCACTCGGGAGACAAAGATTTATCCCGAGGTTCACGTGCTTGCCGGCACGCTACTCCCCGTTGTGTCGACCAACACTAGGTGACCCGGTGGCTAATCGGCGCAAAGCCAAGCTCACAAAGAGCGCCACAAGAATCTACCACTAGTGAGGTAGCTCAATGACACGAGCAATCCACTAAGGATGCGTCTTGCCGCTCCGGCGAGGTGAGGCTCCAAAACCTCTCACATTCCCGAACGGTGGTGGCCAAGAACAATCTCCTTCTCTTGCCAAAACCACCTCAACACCTCCAAGCCGTCTAGGCACCGACAAATGCCAAGAGTAACAAGAAAACTCAATGCCGATGCAAAGAGCTAGTGCCACTAGATTGAACTCTTTCAAATTACGCACTAGATCACTCAATCTCACTTGGTTTGATCAAATCAACTTGGGAGATGAGTTGGGAGGCTTGCCAAAGCTCACTAGAATGCTTAGGAATCAAAATGTGCAAGAGAGAAACCTAGCAAGCCGGCCAAGCCCCTTAAATAGGCCTCACAAGTCGGCCTAGCCGTTGGGCCCGAAACAGAAGCATCGGACGCTCCGGTGTCGGGGCCATCGGACGCTGCCCCAGCGTCCGATGCTCCGATGAGCACCACGTGTCCCTCTGCTATGAATTCAGCCCGTTAGATCCTAACGGTCACATTCTTTCTCGCGCTGGTTAAAGTGGCATCGGACGCGCCGATGCCTAGCATCGGACGCTCCGATGCCTCTGCTCAATTCAGCTCTTTTCTGCGCCACATCGGACGCACCGGCACAGTTACATCGGACGCTCAACCCCAGCGTCCGATGGCACAACAGAAAGGTTCCAGAGAGGACCAGAACACATCGGATGCATCCGATGGTCCTGCATCGGATGCAGGCCAGCGTCCGATGCTCCCTGGACAACACGATCGTGCCACGTCATGACCATCGGACTTTGCAACAGTGTTTCGCCTGCGTCCGTTGCCAGCGTCCGATGCTACTTCGACTTCTGACAGCAGTTAGGGTTTACCATCGGACGCTCGGCCAGCGTCCGATGCCAGCGACGCCAGCGTCCGATGCCCCTAACTTGACAACTTTTCATTTCTAACTTCTACCCTTGCTCCCATGTGCCAACACCAAAGTGTTTCACCACTTGTGCACGTGTGTTAGCATTTTTCAAAGCAATTACCAAGGGTTTAGTTAGTCACTCACTAGGTCTATAGAATCGATATGTTAGAGAACACCTAGTGGCACTTGAACACCGCATAAGCCGTGAATAATCTCCTCTTAATAGTACGGCTATGTATCCTAAATGTGATCACACTCGCTAAGTGTCTTGACCACTAGAACAAAGAGCCCTATAGGTTATACCTTTGCCTTCGGGCCTCTTTGCTCCATCTCTTCTCTTCTTCACTTCACCAATGGTAGAGCACTTGATCTCTTGGCTGCTGGGGAGGCAGGGGGTGCTGGTGCCGAAGCTGACGAAGCGGCGGGAGAGTGTACCACCGGGTACACTGGCACGAAGGCTGGTGCCGCAGGAGCTGGTGGAGCGTCAGACGCTGCATGAGCGGGTGCCTCTGGAGCAGGGACCTCAGGCGCTGGCGCCTCAGGCACAGGCTCCACTGGGACTGGCACCTCCGGAGCTGGGGACTCGGGAACTGCTGCAGGGGGCGGGGGTGGCGCTGCTAGCTCCTCAGAAACTGCTGGAGTAACGGTCAACTCCTCATCCTCCATGAAGACGGCGTTGGAGGAGCTGGAGGAACCATCACTGTCGGGGATGTGAACCACAGGGGGAGCAGGCTGGCTGGTGAAAAGAGCACGGTAGGCACGGGTGTTCATGCGAGGCATCCTGACGTTATAAAACAAGATAAGATAAGCGGAAACAATTAGTTTTATGCAATAGAATAAGAATAAGAAGCAGGTATAAATTTTAATAAAGTAACAAGTTAATAAAATAAGCATGAACAGGTAACAAAAAGGTGTTAGACGGCCATTTCCTAGCTAGGCTTGCGTCCTACAGTCAACAAGGCTTTGATACCAATTTGTCACACCCCAACTTTAAGGATAAAATTGGGACAACGTACTCATGTGTGCCCAGGAAACAATCACACACATAAGTAGACAAATTACAAGAGTGGCATCATCACATTGTTTATTACATCACGATAGTATTTAAAACAGAGTCTTACAACATACTGAACCACAGATCACTGAACTGGTACACAAACTAAGCCACAGGGAACGTCGACTGGGGGAGCAGCTAGCCTAGAAGTCTTCAGGAAAGTCGCCAACTGCACCTTCATCTGTTACCCATCCGGGGTTTTGCCCAAAAAGAAGATAAACAACAAGCGTAAGTACTCCACGTACTTAGCAAGCTAACATAGGGTTCATGAGGCTCAAAAAGGCTGACACTGTCTGACTGCAGTTAGCTTTTAAGTTGGCAAAGTTTTACATTAGAGTAAACGAGTATTGTGCTTAACCCTTAAACCCCTGATCCATGTTGTCCATCAATGATAAAAGATTTATCATAAGAGCACCATCAACATAAAGTATCATTTAATTAAGTATCATAATTCTGCTAGTTTTCCGGGCCGCTCGTGACCGTGAGCACGGCTGTTATAACAGTTTTACACTCTGCAGAGGTGGTGCATCTTTACCCACAAGCCGTGTTACCCTTGTGCCCGAGGCGGCCAACCTCTTGATCCACTTCCGAGGTAGATCGGCAGGGCTCACTATGAAGCCTTTCGCTGGTTCGTCTAACTGGTCAGGGCCGCTAGGTTTCCTTGGCAGGCAGATGTAGCAACCCCCCTTTTCTATGGCACAAGGCCATCGCAGCTATACACATAGAAACAGGAGCAGCCCTACACCCAAAGTGGCAAGCCCCTTTTGCGCCCTTTCGGGTCACCGCTGCCATATTAGACAAGGTCCAGTTTACTGAGCTAAAACCAGAGCCATATAGTACTCATGGTAGCACTGTCAATCCCAGCTTTTGCTAACAGCAAGCTTTATTAACCGTTTAACAACATATCATCATGAGAACACAAATTCATCATTGGACTGGATCGATTATAAGTCAGTTAGCACTAGCAAAGCTACCCATATGCATATATCCCACGGGAACAAGAACATCACAGATCACAAAGCTAAGTGGGTTTTCTAAGGTTGCTCAATTGGACACATGCATAAATGAGTGATTAAAGTAAAGTGTATAGGTAAACAAGGAGATCCCATGCTAACTTGCCTTGGTTGCCGAAAGGTTGATCCTCCTGCTGATCACTGAACGAGGGGTCCTGATCGCACCACACCGACTCACCGTCTACTCGATCACAACATCACCACGCATTCCAGGTGCAACCATACACGATGCAAACAAGGCTATTATTAGAACAATACACCAAACAGTAATAAACTGAAATAAAACTTTGGTAAAACTGAAGTACGCGTTTCCACGATCACAACAAGTTTTGGTTCATCGAAAACGGAGTTACGGTGCGAGATCTACGATCGAAACGGTATATATAAAGCCCTAAACAAGATTAACTTGGACCCTAAAGCTAAACTGTCCAAAACAGGCTAACAGGGGTAAAAACGGGTAGAGCACTAAATTACGAAGCTAACGCAATTTGAACGGGTCAAATCGGAGCTAAAACGTGGATTTTATAAGCAAAACAATGTAGTGGCATTTCTGTAAATAAACTGAAAAACATTTGAATTGAAAACGGAATTTTAATTGAATTTAAATCAAATCCCGCCGACGGCTGGACTGCGCCTCATTTCCAAGGAAACGCAGGGGCCTGGCTACAAGATTGCAAAGACTCAGCGAACAGTGCCCGCTGGAGCGCGGGTTGATTCCCGGCTTCTCCAGGGGTTCTTTAGCAAAACGACCGGCGAAGGGGTACCGGCCGACCGGGACCGTCGGATCGGAGACAGACGGCTTAGATTAGGCACGGGGGTTTTGCGCCTGCGGGGCGGGCCGACGGCACGCTGGGCGCGGCCGAGGCCGCGACGTCGCGGCGCTTCGCGACGGCGTGCGCGCACCCGCCATGGACAACGGAACGGAGCTCGCGGCCACGGGCTCTGAGGGCACCCTGAGTCAAACCAAGGAATCAGGGAGATAGAGGATCGCAAGGGGTGCTCACTGCGTTGAAGCAAGGGGACGGGGAGGCTCGGACGACGGCGAACCACGACGAACGGCGGAGACCGGCGGTCGACGAGAGAACTGCTCAAGAAAAACGGCGGTTAGGGCGACTCCGAGTTCAAGGAAACGAGGGAAGGGGTTAGGGGGGCACCTCCTCTGTGGCGCAGAGCTCCCGCGGCGTCGAATCGGCCGGCGGAGCAGCGAGACGACGGCGCGAGCACGGCAGCGGCGACAATGGCGCGGAGGAGCTCTGGAGAGTGCTCTGCACGGCGCTGCGGGAGTGGGAGAGGGGAAAGAAGGAGCGGGGTGCGGCGCATCTGCTAAAAGCACGAGGGCGAGGTCGTGGGAGCGGGCTTGCCCACGACGCGCGCGAGAAGCGGGCGAAGCAGTTGCTCGCTCGAGCGCGGACGGCGCGTGCGAAGGGGAAGAGGAAAACGCCGACAGGTGGGGACCCGTTGTCAGCCGCAGAGAGGGAGAAAGGGGCGCGGCCGGCGGTTGCTGCGCTGCAGCTCGGGTGCGAGCACAACGGCCATGCTGGGCCGGCTCGCGGGCCGCGCGGGCGAAGGGAAAGGGAGAGGTGCCGGCCCACTGCGGGAAGGGAGGAGGAGGGAGACTGGCGCGCGGGCGGCTTGCAGCGGCGCCGAGCGGGCCGACCTGCGGGCCGCGCGCGATAGAGGGAAGGGGGAGGGAAAGAGGCCCAGCGGCGGGGAGAGAAGGAGGGGAAGGGCGCCGGCGGGCTGGGCTGCCCGGGCGGTTGGGCCGAAACAAGGGAAGGAGGGAGAGAAGAAAAGGAATTTCCTTTTTCATTTGTTTCAAAGCATTTCAAAACATTTCCAAATGAAGTTTGAATTCAATTTGAATTTTGGCAAAAACCAGTCACTTCAATAAATCCAGTGCATCAGCATGAATGCAAAAACATGTTGCCACCATTATTTTAATTCAACAAAAATTTATTTAACCCTAAGTTAAATGCTCACAAATTCATAATTAAAGCATTTTCACCTATTTTGTTTTGGAGAAAATTTTAGGGTGTTACAACTCTACCCCCCTTAAGATGAATCTCGTCCTCGAGATTCGACTGGAGCTTACTCAAACAACTGGGGATAAGTTTTCCGAAGATCTTCTTCTCTTTCCCAGGTAGCCTCTTCTTCTGTATACCGGTTCCACTGAACTTTGCACATCTTGATAACTCGGCTCCTGGTAACTCTTTCTGCTGTTTCCAAGATCTTGACAGGGTACTCTTCATACGTGAGATCTTCTCCTATCTTGATCTCTTCCAGGGGAACTTGTTCTTCAGGCACCCTCAGGCATTTCTTTAGCTGTGAAACATGGAACGCATCATGAACACCTGACAGCCTCTCAGGTAACTCGAGCTGATAGGCCACTTCTCCATGTCTGGCCAAGATCCGGAAAGGACCTATGTACCTGGGTGCCAACTTTCCTTTCATGTTAAACCTCCTTACGCTTCTCATGGGTGACACTTTCAAATACACATAGTCTCCCACTTTGAAAACTAAGTCCCTCCTGCGAGTATCTGCATAACTCTTCTGTCGGGACTGAGCTATCCTTAGGTTATCTCGGATCATCCTTACTTGTTCTTCAGCATTTCTAAGAACATCCGGTCCGAACACTTGAGTTTCTCCTGTCTGATTCCAGAACAAGGGAGTTCTACACTTCCGTCCATACAAAGCTTCGAAAGGAGCCATTTTCAGACTCTTCTGGTGACTGTTGTTGTAGGAGAATTCAGCATATGGCAGGCTCTTATCCCAACTAGCCCCATGCTGAAGTGCACATGCTCTCAACATGTCCTCCAAGATCTGGTTTATCCTTTCAGTCTGCCCATCTGTCTGTGGGTGATATGCAGAACTGAAAGTCAGCTCAGTTCCCAAGGATTGATGTACCTGATGCCAAAAGTGAGACGTGAACTGTGTCCCTCGGTCAGACACTATTTTCTTTGGAACACCATGCAGAGACACAATCCTCTCCATGTACAGTTCTGCTAACCTCGCCCCGGTATAGGTGGTCTTTACTGGTAAAAAGTGAGCGACCTTAGTGAGACGGTCGACTATTACCCATATAGAGTCATAGCCTCTTTGTGTACGGGGTAATCCAGTGATAAAGTCCATTCCCACTTCTTCCCATTTCCACTCGGGTATCTGCATAGGCTGTAACAATCCTGCTGGTCTTTGATGTTCAGCTTTGACCTTCTGACAGGTGTCACATAGGGCCACATATTCTGCTACATCTCATTTCATACCATACCACCAGTATTTCTCTTTCAGATCCAAGTACATTTTGGTGCTACCGGGGTGAATGGAGTAGGCAGATTCATGAGCATCCCGCAAGATGGCATCACGGATAGCCTTCACTTCGGGCACACATATCCTCTTTCCAAACCATAGAGTCCCATTATCATCCATCCGGAATCCTGGTGCCCTTCCAAGCACTATGTTTTCTGCTATCTCTTTCAACTTCTCATCTTTCAACTGTCCCTCGCGGATTCCTTTCTCCAAGGTAGGTTCAACAGACATTTCCACCACATTGTTGGCAAAACATAGATTAAGGTATGCCATTTCAGCCCTCAACTCTGCTGACATGCGTTCCACTTGCAGACCGTTTGCGTAGGTTTTTCTGCTCAAGGCATCGGCCACGACATTGGCCTTTCCTGGGTGATAATGTACCTCTAGATCATAGTCTTTGATCAATTCTAGCCAACGGCGTTGCCTCAAGTTCAGATCTGACTGAGTAAATATATACTTCAGACTTTTATGATCCATATACACGTCACACTTATGCCCAACCAGATAATGTCTCCATATTTTCAGAGCATGGACCACAGCTGCTAACTCCAAATCGTGAGTTGGATAGTTCACCTCGTGCTTCCTCAGCTGTCTAGATGCGTAGGCCACTACTCTTCCTTCTTGCATTAGAACACATCCAAGTCCAAGACGAGATGCATCACAAAAGATGGAGAAGCTTTTGTTCAAGTCTGGCAGAACTAGGACTGGTGCTGAAGTTAATCTCTTCTTTAACTCTTCAAAGTTTGCTTGGCATTTATCAGACCACACAAACTTAGCGTTCTTCTCTAACAAGGCGGTCATAGGCTTTGCGAGCTTGGAGAATCCTTCAATGAACCTCCTATAATACCCGGCCAAACCCAGGAAACTTCGGATTTCACTGGCATTAGTTGGCGGGTTCCAATCCAACACATCTTGCACCTTGCTAGGATCAACGGATATACCTCCGTTAGAGACAACATGCCCTAAGAAAGAGACTTCTTTCAGCCAAAAATCACAATTGCTCCTCTTGGCATAGAGCTGATGCTCTCTTAACTTCTGCAGAACCATCCTCAGATGTTCCGCGTGTTCCTCCTCTGTTTTAGAGAACACTAGAATATCGTCTATGAATACCACCACGAACTTGTCTAGGTATTCCATGAACACTTTATTCATCAGATACATGAAATAGGCTGGGGCATTGGTCAGACCAAAAGACATCACTGTATACTCATACAGTCCATACCGCGTGGTGAAGGCGGTCTTAGGAATGTCTGAGTTCCGGATTTTCAACTGGTGATATCCAGACCTGAGATCTATTTTAGAGAACACACATGCTCCTCTAAGCTGGTCAAATAGATCGTCTATCCGGGGTAGAGGGTATTTGTTTTTAATGGTAACCTCATTTAAAGACCTATAGTCCACACACATCCTCTGGCTACCATCTTTCTTATCCACAAAGATCACTGGTGCTCCCCAAGGAGAAGCACTAGGACGTATATACCCTTTCTCTAACAACTCCTTAAGCTGTTTCTTAAGTTCTTCTAATTCATTTACCCCCATTCTATAAGGTCTTTTAGATATTGGTGCAGTTCCAGGCAGTAATTCAATAATGAACTCAACATCGCGATCAGGTGGCATACCTGGCAGATCATCCGGAAAGACATCAGGGAACTCGTCCACCACCCGATCTTGCTCTGCACCACTAGCATCCATCTGGTTGACCGTGGCAGTTGGCTGTTCTTTTAACACCACTTGCACACAGATTCTGTCTCCCTTAGGTGTAGTTACAACAACTGACCTTTCTTGACACTGAATGACAGCCCCATGTTGCTTCATCCAGTCCATACCCAAGATGAGATCTATACCTGCTGTTCTTAGCACTATAGGCTTTACTTTAAAGTCTACCCCCCTTAGGTTGACACTAGAGGTGGGGCTCCAAAAATTTGCAGGCATACTACCCCCTGGTGAGTTTACTATGATTGTTTCTTTCATTGCACATAAAGGCACACCATGCATTCTAACAAACGACTGTGAAATGAAAGAATGCGAAGCACCAGAATCAAAAAGTACGGTTGCTGGGATTGAGTTGATGCTGAACGTACCCATCATAACATCCGGTGCATCCAGGGCAGTATCGGCAGCTACATGATTCACCCGTCCAGTGTGAGGTGGGCGAGCATTCTGCTTCTGAGCTCCTGCCTGGTTCTGTGGGGCCTGGGGGTTCTGCTTCTTGGGGCACTGGTGAGCGTAGTGTCCTGGCTCCCCGCAACGGTAGCAGGCGTTGGGGTTCTGCTGAGCTGCATTCTTCATGGGGGCGGGGTTGGGTGTTCCCTGGCGTGATGCTTGGCTGCTCTGCTGTTGCTGGTACCTCTGTCCTCCTGGCTGCTGCTGGTAGCGCTGACCACCTGACTGCTGTTGGTATGAAAGGCGCTGCTGGTTCTGGTTGCCCTGGGGGTACTGTCCCCTGTTCCACTGGTTGCCTTGACTCCTCTGGGGGTAGCCTTGCTGGGGGTTGGTTCGGGGACGAGTGTTGCTCCCCGATGACTGGCCTTGGAAGCTTCTTTTCTTTGCCTCCATTTCCTTCCTCTTGTTGTCAATAACTATCGCCCTATTGACCAGGGCCTGATAGTTCGGGTAGGTGTTGGACATCAACTGGAGCTGCAACCCATCATAAAGACCATTCAAGAAACGGCGCTGTTTGTCCTTGTCATTGACCACATCCTGGGGGGCATAACGCGATAGCTGAGCAAACTTGTCGCGGTACTGCGCCACTGACATGGACCCTTGCTTCAAGGAGCGGAACTCCTCTTGCTTCAATTCTACGAGACCATCAGGGATGTGATAGGATCGGAAGTTCTCCTTGAACTCCTGCCATGTAACAACTGGGGCATCTTGGGGACGGCCAAACATGAACGCATCCCACCAGTCCTGTGCAGCTCCCTGCAGTTGCCCAGAAGCGTAGAGCACCTTCTCATAATAGGTGCACTGGGCGATGTTCAGCTGTTTTTCCACTGCACGGAGCCAGTCATCCGCCTCCAGTGGTTCAGAGGCGTGAGTGAACACAGGTGGATGGCCCTTCAGGAACTCTCCTCGACGGTCCCTGACTTGAAGAGGTTGAGGTGCGGCAGCGAGCGCCTGATCCAGGTGGTTCATCATGGCGTGCATAAGTTGATTCTGCGTGGCCATCAACTGTTCGATGGTCACTGGCGGCGGTGGCGGTGGCGGGTCCATAGGAGCACCACGCCCACGGCCACGGCCTCTCCCGCGTCCACCCCTTGCTGCCATCTGCTCACCAACAAATGCGCAAGAGTTAGACCTTTATATCCAACATAGAAAGTATATATGACATAAATGAACATTGCTGAAATTTTCGGTGCACATTCTTGTCAACAGCAGTTCACTAAAACGGGCATAACTTGAGTTACAGAAATCCAACCGGGACGAACCAGACATCAATGGAAAGCTTAAGAAACCGGCTACAACTTTCGTATATAACACTTTTTCAGATTCGGCCAGATTCTAGGTCGAAAACAGCATTGATCAGAAACTGTTCTGGATGACAGACTGCGCGGAAACATCAACTTTAAACAGGCATAGCTCCTAAATCCAAACAGATAAAAACTTGGTTCCAGATTTGTTTGAACGGTACATCAGTCTAGATACTCCCACAAAAATTTCACAATTTTTGGGGTCACGGATTAAGAGATACACAGATTTAACCACAGGCTGCTCCAGAAAACAGCAACACAGGCGAGGGGATAAACGACTTTATACATCACACGAAGGTGTTTAACTTGGGGAAGCACGGTCATAACCCATACTTCACCACACACAGGCAAAGACCCAAACAAACCTAGTTCACCAACATAAGTAACACAAACACCACAGGTTCACATAATACAACTGAATTTAAAACAACGTGTCTAAACGAGATAACTGATCATGGTAGGCAAACTACTGGGCTCCACCGGGGGCGTCGTTGGCTCTGTACTTCTTCTTGTAAACAGCTGCATAGTCTAGCTCACCGCGAAGGTAATCCACTTCGCGCTCCAAACGCCTTATCACCTTCTGGGCAGCACGCAGGTCATCCTGCACCTTGTCCGCCTTCCTATGCACCTCATAGGCATGCTGAGCGGTAGAGACCAGAACCGGGTACTCCACTGGTGGTAGCAGGGTGCGCCACGAGCCCTCCATGTCACTTTGGGGCAGGTAGCGGTAGCGATCATTCCTCATCATCTGGAAGCGAAGGCCATGGTAATGCAGGTAAGCATCCTGCGCCGCGTCCTCCATACTTGCGAGGGCATCACCACGCTTGGTGGTAGTCCTGTGAGCCGACTCTATGACATGGGCTTGATCAGCAGCTTTCCAACCTGTAACCATCAGGTCGGACTTCCAGTATGTAGCCTCCAAAGGGTGGGTATACTCGCCGCAGTGGTACTGGAGCTTAGCCTCCATCTCAGGGTAGTACTCATCCAGCAGACGAACCAGCATACTATGATAGTATGCTGTCTCGTCGGGCTTCTTGAACATGAAGCGACGATCCCAACCAAGGTCTTCCACCACCTGCGCTGCTGGGGAGGCAGGGGGTGCTGGTGCCGAAGCTGACGAAGCGGCGGGAGAGTGTACCACCGGGTACACTGGCACGAAGGCTGGTGCCGCAGGAGCTGGTGGAGCGTCAGACGCTGCATGAGCGGGTGCCTCTGGAGCAGGGACCTCAGGCGCTGGCGCCTCAGGCACAGGCTCCACTGGGACTGGCACCTCCGGAGCTGGGGACTCGGGAACTGCTGCAGGGGGCGGGGGTGGCGCTGCTAGCTCCTCAGAAACTGCTGGAGTAACGGTCAACTCCTCATCCTCCATGAAGACGGCGTTGGAGGAGCTGGAGGAACCATCACTGTCGGGGATGTGAACCACAGGGGGAGCAGGCTGGCTGGTGAAAAGAGCACGGTAGGCACGGGTGTTCATGTGAGGCATCCTGACGTTATAAAACAAGATAAGATAAGCGGAAACAATTAGTTTTATGCAATAGAATAAGAATAAGAAGCAGGTATAAATTTTAATAAAGTAACAAGTTAATAAAATAAGCATGAACAGGTAACAAAAAGGTGTTAGACGGCCATTTCCTAGCTAGGCTTGCGTCCTACAGTCAACAAGGCTTTGATACCAATTTGTCACACCCCAACTTTAAGGATAAAATTGGGACAACGTACTTGTAACACCCCTGGTGTTTAGTATGTAATTAACTTGACATATCATCATTATCATCATTAAGCATCCTGATCATGAGTTCATGTGTATGCATTTTGCTAGTGTGTTATTTTATGTGGTTTATCTCTATTACAAAAACCCTATTTAGCCCACTTCTCTCTTCTAGGGCAAAATGGTAATTTCACCTCTGTGCCTAGCTTTGGGTGATTCTTGTTCAGTTGGATGATTTGAAGTGTTGTTGTGTTGGCCAAAGTTCAAAAATCAGATTTTGAATTTCAAAACCCTTTGCAAAACCCTGATTTCCAAATCCTGGATTTTATCCCTCTTTTTGTAATTCAAAAATTATTCAAAATTTGGGGTTGGTCCAAAAAGCAAAGTTGTAGATCTTTCAGAGAGAAACAACTTTGGTATTTACAAATTTTCAAGTTGCAGTACAAAATTTTGAGTTATTTCAAATTCAATCAAACTTCAGTTTTTGCCCCCTTTTCAGTTTTCAAAATAAGTTCAAAAACTAATGAGTTTCTGGAAAAGTGTATAATAGCAAAGTTGTAGGTTTTGATAAAAGGAACCACTTTCATGTTGACAGATTTTCAAGTTTCAGTTTGAAATCCAGAGTAATGTTGAATTGATTCAAATTTCAAAAGTGTCCCCTTTTCTGTTTTCAAATGTTGTTCAAAAACTATTTGGAATTTGAAAATGTTCATATTGACAAAGTTGTAGATCTCGTTTTTCTGAGCAACTTTGGTGTTTTGAGTTTTTGTCGCACAGTTCAAATTTTGGGAGAAATTCGCAAAATACAAAACCTGCTCAAAGTCAAACCCTAGACCTACCTACTGTTTATCTTCTCCGGTAGGGGGGGGGGGGCCCGGCCATGGCGCACCCACCGGCAGCTCGCGCGCCGCGCGCCTGGCTGCTCCCCACGCGACCTCAACCTGCCGCCGCTGTTCCCCGGTCTCCTCCGCGTCCGCGCATGCGAGCGCTGACCCCTCGCGCGTCCCCCACTGTCCGCAGCGTCTCGCCGCCGCGTGTTCACCGCCGGCGAACACAACGCCCGGACCCCGAACGCCAAATCGCTGACCCTCGGCCTCGCAATCGATTGCGCACGCGCTGAGCAGCATTATCCTCGCCAGAGCACGCTCCGCCAGCCTCTCTCCGCGGCTATAAAAGACCCGACGATGTCGCCGGAATTCCACACCACATCCGCCACCGTCGCCAGCCCACACCAGCGCCTCCCGAGCTCAACCATCTAGCTCAGGAGCTCCGCCGTGTCCTTGTGTTGCTTCACCACCCTCCAATTTCACCTCTACCGCTCTCAATCGCCCGGCGTAGCTCGTCGTTGCCGTCTCCGGCAAGAATCCGGCGAGCTCGGGTTCGTAAAATTCGCCGTCTCCGGCGTTGATCATCTCCCTCCGACCACCGCATCACCTTCCCTACCCCCGTGCGACTCTAACCCAGTTGTCACGGCTCCGTTTGTTACACAGGGACACCGGAACGCCAGTTCGCCGCCGTTCGTCCCGCCGAAGAGCCCGCCTCCGTCGACCTCCTAGCTCCGGTTATCCCCTCGCCTCGCCACCGTGCGTCATCGACTGCCGGTGAGCTCCTGAACCTCTCCATGCCCTTGGTTTCGGCCGCGAGCCCCTGCCGTGGCCGGAACGACGTCTCGCCGCCGCGGGGTGACCGCCGGCGTCGCGAGGAAGACGAACAGTGTCTTTTCTCTTTTTCTCCAAACATGTGAATAGTGTTCAGATTTCATATTTTTGTGTGATTTTCTGTGTTGATCCATAAATGCTGAAATTTTTGTGGTAGACTCTTTATGCTCTGAAGTATTTTATAAAAATATAAAACTTGACTTTTCTGCAAAAATTTGAAAATGAAAAATCCTCCTTTTAATTGAAAAATGAAGACTTTGGTATTTTTAGAGAGTGTTCTGTAGTTCCAAAAATCTTGAGATAATTTTTGCAAGCTAGTTGGGTCATGATGAGTCTCTGGTAAAATTTTGAAGTCATTTGGAACAAGTTGATTTTTAGGCTTTATTTTAATTAAGGAATAGTGCCTTTATGAATTAAATGTCTAGATTTAATTGAGCACCTTAATGACCTCCAAAGATTATGAAATTTGTTTTGCCATATACTTGTACCCTAATGAACTTGTATGATTAATTTGGTAATTTTTGGAGCACCTTCATAAAATGACCTTTTAAATAAATTAAGAAAATAGAAAAGGTGGATTAGGGTTAGTAATAGATGTTTGATGATGTGATCTTTGGATTGATTGATGTTCATAGACCCCTACCCTTTGGTCTATGATGTTTGTGATGCTATGATTGGTCGATGCTTAGGATAGTTTGATAAAGTCAAGATAAACAAATTTTGCTTAAGGAAGAAATGGTTACTTTTATGCTCAACCTAGATTTCGATTATGTCTTGCCTTAAGAGTAATCTTGAATCTGTGGTTTTTTTTGTCTTGCACCCTTAGTCCATGTCATCATTCTCATGAGCATTCATCATTGCATCCGTATAGTTGACGAAGAAGGACCCGAAGTCGAGGTAGCCGTCGAAGGATCTGTCCCCGAGGCAACTCCGAGCTCCAACACCTTTACCTACCCCGACCCTGCTCTTTTTGCCGTCCAAGGCAAGCCCCGGTGCATTTAACCCTACCTTGTTTTTATAAATGTTTTCTTTAAATGTTTTGAGTTAAATTATTGCATTAGGTTGATAGGAGTTGAGTGAAACCCTATCTGATGCATTATCTACCTTGACCAATGATACACCCGATACCTGCTTTTCAAAAACTATTGCAAAATGCTTAGCAATGCTATATGATAGATTTGCAATAAAATTGCCAATTTCAAAGTGTGATCACTTTAAGAATATTTATGGGAATTTCTGGTTTACTCCCACTATTGGCTAAGTAACTGATCCGTACCTAGTCAATGGGAAGGAGAGGTTGTCCTTGCGTACGGTGCCGTCATGTTGTAGTCCGGGACTCAACAGTTGACACTGACCGGGTCAGGGTTGAAAAACTGACAGGACCTGTACTCTTGGGTTAGAGGCCCGAGGTGCTTGTCGCTGGCTGGAAAATTTAGGGACCACCTGTATGGGGGCCTGATTGTCTAAGACTTGCAACTATTCACATACTACGGAAAGCTTCGGCTCCGAGGAATCCTTTATTGGACCGACAACCGCGCACTGGGAGTGGAGAGATGGCGGAAGTAGCATGTACCCACGTGGGTTAGAGGCCCGGATTGGAGTGGTGTACTGTACTTCCGGGTGGCGTAGGACCGGGACCAATCTTGGAGGAATCGTGGTAGACGAGTTGGCATATGCAAGCTTGGGTGCTACATATGCAGTGTGGATAGGGACCCTCAGCTGAGTATTATTTATCCGGATTAACGCTGCTCCTCGGTTATGGAGACTTAGTCACTGACTGTCAACAGGGAGTGGTTCTCAACTAGGTCTGTTTTGGAAAGTAAAATGAATCAAGGATTATGATGGAACAAGGAATACTGAATCTTTCAAAATAAAAATAAGGTTTACCAAAAATGCTTTTCTGCAAAATACTTGAACTTGCTTAAGCCTTACCTTGACTACCCTAAGCCTGCATTCCTGAGTCTTCTCCCTTTTCTTTAGTCGGGTAAGTCTTGTGGAGTACCTTTGTACTCAGGGTTCTTTTACCCATGTTGCAGGTATGGCAGATCCCACAGTATGCCTTGGACCCTGCTGTGTGACTGTGGTTCAGGATGAGGCCGATGAGGCCGATGAGTGATTATCCACCCTTGGGCTGGGTGATGTATCTTTATCTTTTAGTTGTTGTCATATGCTACCCTGCCAACTCTATTTGAACTATGGTCTGTAATAACTTCACTTTAAGTTTATGTTGAACACTGGTTTGTAAAACTATTGTTATTTAAGTCTTCCGCTATTTACTCCGATGTTATTTGTCAAAATGTTCAAGAGATTGTAACTGAATTGTGAGTTGATCCTGCGGACATCGGGCACTGATGTAGCCCAGTGGCGAACCCGGTCTTAATCTCTTGGCTGGACGGATCGACTGTCAGTGGTTGATAGTGATCGGTGGGCCATGGGATTAGGGCCGTTACGTCACAGAGTGGTATCGGAGCATCTCACTACGATGTTGCAATCTTTTTGCGAAAACTTCAAAAGGTTTTAAGTCCAAAAACTAAACTTGACTATTTTGAGTCCAAATTGCTTCTCTCATCTCATCTTGTCTTTGGCAACTAGTAGCAAGACAACTTGTATAAGCCCTATGTACTTTATCTTAGTAGTTGCATCGCCTTGTTCCGTAGGAACGAATCATGCATCATGTCATAATCACTTAAGATAATAACTTCTTCTCTAGTCGGTTGGGTTAGTATGCCTTTACCTTTTTCTTGCTAGCCTTTCTCACCTAAAATCTCTTGTCCAGATGGTCATCCTCAAGCGGACTGCTCGCAAGTCAACTGGACCAAACGGTGTGCCGCGTCACCAGCTGGCGCCACGCACAGGAGAAGAGACTGGAGAATCCTCCAATGGACGTCGTGTTCCCCGCCGCAACCGCAAGCAGCTGAAGGAGGAGATCAAGAACCTGAAGGCTGAGATGGAGAACATGGAGCATGACTTCTATCTTTCCCGCATGGAGTTTTATGAGGCACGAGCTTCCCTGGAGCAGGCTAATCGGAACACCGTTCGCGCTATCGAGCAGCGCAACGAGGCTTGGAACCGCGAGGACATCGCCAGAGCCCAACTCCATGGACTGCAGCAGTACACTGCCCAGGTTGAGGAGTACAATGTTATACTTCATGAGGAGGTACATCAGCTGTACGACCAGCTTCACCCCATGATTCCACCTGTTGCTGAGGATCCAGAAGATGGAGTCGTGGAGGAACCTGAAGTGGAACAAGGGCCAGTCCAGAACATAGAAGTGGAACCTGCTGAAGATGTTCATGTTGAAGATGGAGATGAGGAGGAAGAGCCTGAGCTTATCATCGAGGATGATGATGATGAAGAGATGATCATCATCGATGACGACTAGTTTCCTTGTGTCTGTACCATCTGCTCACCTAAAGCCTTAGTCTAGGTTTGGGGCGTTAGTTGGTCTTCTGTCTAGCCCAGTTTGTATCGTGTCGTGTACCTTTCCTTTGTCAGTTGGTGGTCATCTATCGAACCTTTGTATCAGTTATCTATCTTTGCATCAATGAATCGTGTCAGTCAGTTTCGTTCAAAAGCAATCTTTGGATGCTAAGTTCCCAAATTCTTAACAGATGCCTGTCAATACCCGCACTGGAGCCGGAAGTTCCGGAGGTGCCAACCTTCCAAACCCTCCACCAGTTCCTGCTACCCTGGCAGATGCCATTGCCGCTTTGGCCGCCGCTGCCAACCTAATGGCTCAGAACCAAGGACATCAGAATTTTGGTCACCGTGGTCGTCACAACCAAGAGACCACCTATGTGGAGTTCACTGAAACCCGTCCACCGGTTTTCACCAGAGCCGATGAACCCCTCGAAGCTGATGATTGGCTCCGCACCATGGAACAGAAGTTTAGTCTCATCCGATGCACTGAAATCCAGAAGCCCCGGTTTGCTTCTCAGCAGCTTCGTGGTCCAGCAAGTGCTTGGTATGCCAACCTCTTGGCTGCCCAACCTGAAGGTCATGAGTTGACCTGGGAGGAGTTCCGCACCGCTTTCCGTGCACACCACATTCCGTCAGGTCTGATGAGGATGAAGCTCGACCAATTCCTAGCCCTGCAGCAGAAGGAATCCACTGTAATGCAGTACGTGGGTCAGTTCAACCACCTGAGCCAGTATGCCTCCGACTATGTCAACACGGAGGAGAAGAAGAGAGATTGTTTTCTCAGGGGTCTGCACCCTAAGATTCGCAGAGGTTTATCCAACAACCTCAACGGGTCTTATCATGATGTTGTTGACCGTGCTGTCGCTTTCGAGGAAAGCAACCGTCAGTACCAAGAGGAGAAGAAGAAGAAGAAGGCTGGGTCTAGCAGCTTCTCCAGCAATCACAAGCGCCCAAGAGTCATCTACCACCCCAGCCACCACCAAAACCGTGCACCATATCCCCATCAGCAAGTGGTCGTTCGTACCGCGGCCACCACTCATAACGCCAACCAGCAAAGTGCCACTCAGCCGAACGCCCCAGGTGTTCGTATCACCGCCCCTCAAACAGCTTACAACCATCCATGCTACAACTGTGGCCAAGTTGGTCACTGGTCTCGCGATTGTCCAAAGCCCAAGAAGAATGCCCAGCATGCACAGAAAGGCCCTGGAGGATCACAGCAGCAGCACCGTGCACCGCAGCAGCACGTCCAGAAGGGCAAGTTTGTCAAGAAACACGGGCAAGTCTACTTCACCACCGTCAGTAACATCCCGGAAGGAGAGCCCGTCATGCTCGGTAGGTTCCCTGTTGCCAATCATCCTGCAGTCGTCTTGTTTGATTCTGGTGCATCGCATTCCTTCATCAGTCGCACTTTTGTCATCAAGCATGAGTTACCCATGGGGGAGTTAAAAGAAAGTTTCTGTATACTTTCGCCTGGAGGGCGGATAAATACTAAGGAAGTGGTCCGCAGTATACCAGTAATGTTGGGGGAACATGTCTTTCCTACCACCATGATAGTACTGCGCGATCAAGAGATAGATGTCATCTTAGGCATGAATTGGATGTGTCAGTATAAAGCCATGATAGACATCTTGAATAGAGTTGTGAGAGTGGATATTCCTAACAGCAGCTCCAAACTCCTTCTCCAACTTCCTATGCCTCAAAAACCAGCAACCACCCAGTTGAATGCCACATGTGTTCCGGAAGTCAGGGATATTCCCGTGGTCTGTGAGTTCCCTGATGTCTTCCCAGAAGATCTACCCGGTCTACCTCCCGACCGCAATGTTGAGTTTGCCATAGAGCTAAAGCCCGGGACTGCTCCTATATCCCGTAGAGCTTATCGAATGCCTCCCAGAGAGTTGGCAGAGCTGAAGATCCAATTGCAAGAGCTTTTGGACAAGGGTCTCATTCGCCCAAGTTCATCTCCTTGGGGCTGTCCTGCTATCTTTGTGAAGAAGAAGGACAAAAGTCTTCGTCTGTGCGTTGACTATCGCCCGCTCAACGAGGTCACCATCAAAAATAAATATCCCTTGCCTCGCATTGACCTTCTTTTCGACCAGCTGTCTGGAGCCAGAGTGTTCTCTAAGATTGATCTCAGATCTGGCTATCACCAAATAAAAATCCGTCCAGAAGACATTCCTAAAACAGCTTTCACCACCAGATACGGCTTATATGAGTACTTGGTCATGTCCTTCGGTTTGACCAATGCCCCCGCTCATTTCATGTATCTCATGAACTCTGTGTTCATGCCAGAGCTCGATAAGTTTGTAGTCGTGTTCATTGACGACATCCTTGTCTATTCAAGAACTCCTGAAGATCACGCCAAACATCTTCGAATCGTTCTCTCTCGTCTCAGAGATCACCAGCTGTATGCCAAGTTCAGCAAATGTGAATTCTGGCTAGATCGAATTCAATTCCTTGGTCATGTCCTGTCCGCTGAAGGTGTGTCAGTTGACCCTGAAAAAGTGTCAGATATCTTGGATTGGAAGCCGCCTACCACTGTCCGCGAAGTTCGCAGCTTCATGGGAATGGCTGGATACTATCGTCGATTCATCCCAGATTTCTCCAGAGTCGCCAAGCCTATCACAGAGTTGTTGAAGAATTCCGTGGATTTCGTTTGGTCACCAGCCTGTGAGCAAGCCTTTCAAGCCCTGAAGAAACTGCTAACTACATCACCAGTCCTAGCTCAACCTGATATCGAGAAACCCTTCGATGTATACTGTGATGCATCTGGTACTGGTTTGGGCTGTGTTTTGATGCAAGAAGGACGAGTAATCGCTTATGCCTCACGACAGCTTAAGCGACATGAGGAAAACTACCCAACCCATGATCTTGAGCTAGCAGCAGTCGTGCATGCCTTGAAGATTTGGCGTCACTATCTGTTGGGCAGTACCTGCAATATGTATACGGATCACAAGAGCCTAAAGTATATCTTCACTCAAGAAGAATTGAATATGAGGCAGAGAAGATGGCTTGAGCTGATTAAAGATTATGATCTCGAAGTACATTACCATCCTGGTAAGGCAAATGTAGTTGCCGATGCCCTCAGTCGCAAGTCATACTGCAACTGTCTGACGTTGAAACCCCATGATCTTTCCTTGTGCCATGAACTTGAAAGGATGGGTATCAAAATGACCCCGCAAGGAAGCCTGAACAATGTCAGCATAGAAACATCCATCAAGGATCAAGTCATTGCTGCTCAGAAGGATAACCCTGGGATCAAGCACATCATCGAAAAGGTCCAGACCGGAAAGGCTGATTGCTTCAGGATCGATGATGTAGGAGTTGTTTGGTTCAAGAACCGTTTAGTAGTTCCCAAGGTGCCTGAATTGAGACAGTTAATCCTTGATGAAGCACACCTGACCAGATTCTCTATTCACCCCGGCAGCAACAAGATGTACCAAGATTTGAAGCAGAGATTCTGGTGGACTAAAATGAAGATTGAAATTGCCCGGTATGTCGCTCAGTGTGATACCTGCCAAAGAGTCAAGGCAGTACACATGAAGCCTGGAGGAGAATTACAACCTTTGCCAGTACCCGCTTGGAAATGGGACGACATTAGTATGGATTTTGTCAATGGACTACCCAAGACCCAGAAAGGTTTTGATTCCATTTGGGTGATCGTGGATCGTCTCACTAAACAAGCTCACTTTCTGCCAGTGAAGACCAGTTACACCGTCCCTATGTATGCCGCCTTGTACAAGAATCACATAGTGAAACTTCATGGCATACCCAAGAGCATTGTCTCTGACCGTGGTACCCAGTTTGTCGCTAAGTTTTGGAAAGTGTTCCATACCTCACTTGGAACCAAGCTTTTGCATAGTACGGCATATCATCCGCAAACTGATGGACAAACTGAGCGAGTCAACCAAGTGCTGGAGGACATGTTGAGAGCCTGTGTGCTTACCTTCGCAGATACTTGGGATGACTGTTTGCCTTTGGCAGAGTTCTCTTATAATAACAGTTACCAAGAGAGCATCAAGATGGCACCATTTGAAGCACTGTACGGTCGTCGTTGTCGTACACCCCTCAGTTGGTCTGAGCCCGGAGAAAGAGAATTCTTTGGAGTTGACCTGGTCAAGGATATGGAAGAGAAAGTCAAGCAGATACAGGAGAATATGAAGATTGCCCAATCTCGACAGAAGAGCTACGCTGACAAGAGACGTCGACCTCTGAAGTTTCAAGTTGGAGATTATGTATATCTCAAGGTCTCACCAACCAAAGGAGTCACTCGTTTTGGAGTCAAAGGAAAGTTAGCACCTCGCTACATTGGCCCGTTTGAGATTTTGGAATGTTGTGGCAAGGTAGCTTACAAGCTGAAGTTGCCCGATCATCTCTCCGCTGTCCACGATGTTTTCCATGTCTCCCAACTCAAGAAGTGTCTCAGAGTACCAGAACATGTCGTGGAAGTTGAAGGCGTCGAGCTAGAGCCTGATCTATCCTACTCAGAATATCCAGTTCGCGTGTTGGACCACAAGGATCGCGTTACCCGAAGAACCACCACAAGATGGTACAAAATCCAGTGGAACCAGCACTCTGAAGAAGAAGCTACTTGGGAATCTGAAGACTTCTTAGCAAAGAACTACCCCGACTTTCTCGAATCTCTTTCCATGTAAAGTTTTGCCTTTATCCCTTCTTTGTCTTTTCTTAAGACGTGGAATCTCGGGGCGAGATTTCTTTAAGGGGGGGAGGCTGTAACACCCCTGGTGTTTAGTATGTAATTAACTTGACATATCATCATTATCATCATTAAGCATCCTGATCATGAGTTCATGTGTATGCATTTTGCTAGTGTGTTATTTTATGTGGTTTATCTCTATTACAAAAACCCTATTTAGCCCACTTCTCTCTTCTAGGGCAAAATGGTAATTTCACCTCTGTGCCTAGCTTTGGGTGATTCTTGTTCAGTTGGATGATTTGAAGTGTTGTTGTGTTGGCCAAAGTTCAAAAATCAGATTTTGAATTTCAAAACCCTTTGCAAAACCCTGATTTCCAAATCCTGGATTTTATCCCTCTTTTTGTAATTCAAAAATTATTCAAAATTTGGGGTTGGTCCAAAAAGCAAAGTTGTAGATCTTTCAGAGAGAAACAACTTTGGTATTTACAAATTTTCAAGTTGCAGTACAAAATTTTGAGTTATTTCAAATTCAATCAAACTTCAGTTTTTGCCCCCTTTTCAGTTTTCAAAATAAGTTCAAAAACTAATGAGTTTCTGGAAAAGTGTATAATAGCAAAGTTGTAGGTTTTGATAAAAGGAACCACTTTCATGTTGACAGATTTTCAAGTTTCAGTTTGAAATCCAGAGTAATGTTGAATTGATTCAAATTTCAAAAGTGTCCCCTTTTCTGTTTTCAAATGTTGTTCAAAAACTATTTGGAATTTGAAAATGTTCATATTGACAAAGTTGTAGATCTCGTTTTTCTGAGCAACTTTGGTGTTTTGAGTTTTTGTCGCACAGTTCAAATTTT
Organism: Coix lacryma-jobi var. lacryma-jobi; assembly: GCA_009763385.1. Taxonomy (NCBI): domain Eukaryota; kingdom Viridiplantae; phylum Streptophyta; class Magnoliopsida; order Poales; family Poaceae; genus Coix; species Coix lacryma-jobi. Next base: position 95,885,185 of record CM019831.1, read on the forward strand.
GGGAGAAATTCGCAAAATACAAAACCTGCTCAAAGTCAAACCCTAGACCTACCTACTGTTTATCTTCTCCGGTAGGGGGGGGGGGCCGGCCATGGCGCACCCACCGGCAGCTCGCGCGCCGCGCGCCTGGCTGCTCCCCACGCGACCTCAACCTGCCGCCGCTGTTCCCCGGTCTCCTCCGCGTCCGCGCATGCGAGCGCTGACCCCTCGCGCGTCCCCCACTGTCCGCAGCGTCTCGCCGCCGCGTGTTCACCGCCGGCGAACACAACGCCCGGACCCCGAACGCCAAATCGCTGACCCTCGGCCTCGCAATCGATTGCGCACGCGCTGAGCAGCATTATCCTCGCCAGAGCACGCTCCGCCAGCCTCTCTCCGCGGCTATAAAAGACCCGACGATGTCGCCGGAATTCCACACCACATCCGCCACCGTCGCCAGCCCACACCAGCGCCTCCCGAGCTCAACCATCTAGCTCAGGAGCTCCGCCGTGTCCTTGTGTTGCTTCACCACCCTCCAATTTCACCTCTACCGCTCTCAATCGCCCGGCGTAGCTCGTCGTTGCCGTCTCCGGCAAGAATCCGGCGAGCTCGGGTTCGTAAAATTCGCCGTCTCCGGCGTTGATCATCTCCCTCCGACCACCGCATCACCTTCCCTACCCCCGTGCGACTCTAACCCAGTTGTCACGGCTCCGTTTGTTACACAGGGACACCGGAACGCCAGTTCGCCGCCGTTCGTCCCGCCGAAGAGCCCGCCTCCGTCGACCTCCTAGCTCCGGTTATCCCCTCGCCTCGCCACCGTGCGTCATCGACTGCCGGTGAGCTCCTGAACCTCTCCATGCCCTTGGTTTCGGCCGCGAGCCCCTGCCGTGGCCGGAACGACGTCTCGCCGCCGCGGGGTGACCGCCGGCGTCGCGAGGAAGACGAACAGTGTCTTTTCTCTTTTTCTCCAAACATGTGAATAGTGTTCAGATTTCATATTTTTGTGTGATTTTCTGTGTTGATCCATAAATGCTGAAATTTTTGTGGTAGACTCTTTATGCTCTGAAGTATTTTATAAAAATATAAAACTTGACTTTTCTGCAAAAATTTGAAAATGAAAAATCCTCCTTTTAATTGAAAAATGAAGACTTTGGTATTTTTAGAGAGTGTTCTGTAGTTCCAAAAATCTTGAGATAATTTTTGCAAGCTAGTTGGGTCATGATGAGTCTCTGGTAAAATTTTGAAGTCATTTGGAACAAGTTGATTTTTAGGCTTTATTTTAATTAAGGAATAGTGCCTTTATGAATTAAATGTCTAGATTTAATTGAGCACCTTAATGACCTCCAAAGATTATGAAATTTGTTTTGCCATATACTTGTACCCTAATGAACTTGTATGATTAATTTGGTAATTTTTGGAGCACCTTCATAAAATGACCTTTTAAATAAATTAAGAAAATAGAAAAGGTGGATTAGGGTTAGTAATAGATGTTTGATGATGTGATCTTTGGATTGATTGATGTTCATAGACCCCTACCCTTTGGTCTATGATGTTTGTGATGCTATGATTGGTCGATGCTTAGGATAGTTTGATAAAGTCAAGATAAACAAATTTTGCTTAAGGAAGAAATGGTTACTTTTATGCTCAACCTAGATTTCGATTATGTCTTGCCTTAAGAGTAATCTTGAATCTGTGGTTTTTTTTGTCTTGCACCCTTAGTCCATGTCATCATTCTCATGAGCATTCATCATTGCATCCGTATAGTTGACGAAGAAGGACCCGAAGTCGAGGTAGCCGTCGAAGGATCTGTCCCCGAGGCAACTCCGAGCTCCAACACCTTTACCTACCCCGACCCTGCTCTTTTTGCCGTCCAAGGCAAGCCCCGGTGCATTTAACCCTACCTTGTTTTTATAAATGTTTTCTTTAAATGTTTTGAGTTAAATTATTGCATTAGGTTGATAGGAGTTGAGTGAAACCCTATCTGATGCATTATCTACCTTGACCAATGATACACCCGATACCTGCTTTTCAAAAACTATTGCAAAATGCTTAGCAATGCTATATGATAGATTTGCAATAAAATTGCCAATTTCAAAGTGTGATCACTTTAAGAATATTTATGGGAATTTCTGGTTTACTCCCACTATTGGCTAAGTAACTGATCCGTACCTAGTCAATGGGAAGGAGAGGTTGTCCTTGCGTACGGTGCCGTCATGTTGTAGTCCGGGACTCAACAGTTGACACTGACCGGGTCAGGGTTGAAAAACTGACAGGACCTGTACTCTTGGGTTAGAGGCCCGAGGTGCTTGTCGCTGGCTGGAAAATTTAGGGACCACCTGTATGGGGGCCTGATTGTCTAAGACTTGCAACTATTCACATACTACGGAAAGCTTCGGCTCCGAGGAATCCTTTATTGGACCGACAACCGCGCACTGGGAGTGGAGAGATGGCGGAAGTAGCATGTACCCACGTGGGTTAGAGGCCCGGATTGGAGTGGTGTACTGTACTTCCGGGTGGCGTAGGACCGGGACCAATCTTGGAGGAATCGTGGTAGACGAGTTGGCATATGCAAGCTTGGGTGCTACATATGCAGTGTGGATAGGGACCCTCAGCTGAGTATTATTTATCCGGATTAACGCTGCTCCTCGGTTATGGAGACTTAGTCACTGACTGTCAACAGGGAGTGGTTCTCAACTAGGTCTGTTTTGGAAAGTAAAATGAATCAAGGATTATGATGGAACAAGGAATACTGAATCTTTCAAAATAAAAATAAGGTTTACCAAAAATGCTTTTCTGCAAAATACTTGAACTTGCTTAAGCCTTACCTTGACTACCCTAAGCCTGCATTCCTGAGTCTTCTCCCTTTTCTTTAGTCGGGTAAGTCTTGTGGAGTACCTTTGTACTCAGGGTTCTTTTACCCATGTTGCAGGTATGGCAGATCCCACAGTATGCCTTGGACCCTGCTGTGTGACTGTGGTTCAGGATGAGGCCGATGAGGCCGATGAGTGATTATCCACCCTTGGGCTGGGTGATGTATCTTTATCTTTTAGTTGTTGTCATATGCTACCCTGCCAACTCTATTTGAACTATGGTCTGTAATAACTTCACTTTAAGTTTATGTTGAACACTGGTTTGTAAAACTATTGTTATTTAAGTCTTCCGCTATTTACTCCGATGTTATTTGTCAAAATGTTCAAGAGATTGTAACTGAATTGTGAGTTGATCCTGCGGACATCGGGCACTGATGTAGCCCAGTGGCGAACCCGGTCTTAATCTCTTGGCTGGACGGATCGACTGTTAGTGGTTGATAGTGATCGGTGGGCCATGGGATTAGGGCCGTTACGTCACAGTACTCATGTGTGCCCAGGAAACAATCACACACATAAGTAGACAAATTACAAGAGTGGCATCATCACATTGTTTATTACATCACGATAGTATTTAAAACAGAGTCTTACAACATACTGAACCACAGATCACTGAACTGGTACACAAACTAAGCCACAGGGAACGTCGACTGGGGGAGCAGCTAGCCTAGAAGTCTTCAGGAAAGTCGCCAACTGCACCTTCATCTGTTACCCATCCGGGGTTTTGCCCAAAAAGAAGATAAACAACAAGCGTAAGTACTCCACGTACTTAGCAAGCTAACATAGGGTTCATGAGGCTCAAAAAGGCTGACACTGTCTGACTGCAGTTAGCTTTTAAGTTGGCAAAGTTTTACATTAGAGTAAACGAGTATTGTGCTTAACCCTTAAACCCCTGATCCATGTTGTCCATCAATGATAAAAGATTTATCATAAGAGCACCATCAACATAAAGTATCATTTAATTAAGTATCATAATTCTGCTAGTTTTCCGGGCCGCTCGTGACCGTGAGCACGGCTGTTATAACAGTTTTACACTCTGCAGAGGTGGTGCATCTTTACCCACAAGCCGTGTTACCCTTGTGCCCGAGGCGGCCAACCTCTTGATCCACTTCCGAGGTAGATCGGCAGGGCTCACTATGAAGCCTTTCGCTGGTTCGTCTAACTGGTCAGGGCCGCTAGGTTTCCTTGGCAGGCAGATGTAGCAACCCCCCTTTTCTATGGCACAAGGCCATCGCAGCTATACACATAGAAACAGGAGCAGTCCTACACCCAAAGTGGCAAGCCCCTTTTGCGCCCTTTCGGGTCACCGCTGCCATATTAGACAAGGTCCAGTTTACTGAGCTAAAACCAGAGCCATATAGTACTCATGGTAGCACTGTCAATCCCAGCTTTTGCTAACAACAAGCTTTATTAACCGTTTAACAACATATCATCATGAGAACACAAATTCATCATTGGACTGGATCGATTATAAGTCAGTTAGCACTAGCAAAGCTACCCATATGCATATATCCCACGGGAACAAGAACATCACAGATCACAAAGCTAAGTGGGTTTTCTAAGGTTGCTCAATTGGACACATGCATAAATGAGTGATTAAAGTAAAGTGTATAGGTAAACAAGGAGATCTCATGCTAACTTGCCTTGGTTGTCGAAAGGTTGATCCTCCTGCTGATCACTGAACGAGGGGTCCTGATCGCACCACACCGACTCACCGTCTACTCGATCACAACATCACCACGCATTCCAGGTGCAACCATACACGATGCAAACAAGGCTATTATTAGAACAATACACCAAACAGTAATAAACTGAAATAAAACTTTGGTAAAACTGAAGTACGCGTTTCCACGATCACAACAAGTTTTGGTTCATCGAAAACGGAGTTACGGTGCGAGATCTACGATCGAAACGGTATATATAAAGCCCTAAACAAGATTAACTTGGACCCTAAAGCTAAACTGTCCAAAACAGGCTAACAGGGGTAAAAACGGGTAGAGCACTAAATTACGAAGCTAACGCAATTTGAACGGGTCAAATCGGAGCTAAAACGTGGATTTTATAAGCAAAACAATGTAGTGGCATTTCTGTAAATAAACTGAAAAACATTTGAATTGAAAACGGAATTTTAATTGAATTTAAATCAAATCCCGCCGACGGCTGGACTGCGCCTCATTTCCAAGGAAACGCAGGGGCCTGGCTACAAGATTGCAAAGACTCAGCGAACAGTGCCCGCTGGAGCGCGGGTTGATTCCCGGCTTCTCCAGGGGTTCTTTAGCAAAACGACCGGCGAAGGGGTACCGGCCGACCGGGACCGTCGGATCGGAGACAGACGGCTTAGATTAGGCACGGGGGTTTTGCGCCTGCGGGGCGGGCCGACGGCACGCTGGGCGCGGCCGAGGCCGCGACGTCGCGGCGCTTCGCGACGGCGTGCGCGCACCCGCCATGGACAACGGAACGGAGCTCGCGGCCACGGGCTCTGAGGGCACCCTGAGTCAAACCAAGGAATCAGGGAGATAGAGGATCGCAAGGGGTGCTCACTGCGTTGAAGCAAGGGGACGGGGAGGCTCGGACGACGGCGAACCGCGACGAACGGCGGAGACCGGCGGTCGACGAGAGAACTGCTCAAGAAAAACGGCGGTTAGGGCGACTCCGAGTTCAAGGAAACGAGGGAAGGGGTTAGGGGGGCACCTCCTCTGTGGCGCAGAGCTCCCGCGGCGTCGAATCGGCCGGCGGAGCAGCGAGACGACGGCGCGAGCACGGCGGCGGCGACAATGGCGCGGAGGAGCTCTGGAGAGTGCTCTGCACGGCGCTGCGGGAGTGGGAGAGGGGAAAGAAGGAGCGGGGTGCGGCGCATCTGCTAAAAGCACGAGGGCGAGGTCGTGGGAGCGGGCTTGCCCACGACGCGCGCGAGAAGCGGGCGAAGCAGTTGCTCGCTCGAGCGCGGACGGCGCGTGCGAAGGGGAAGAGGAAAATGCCGACAGGTGGGGACCCGTTGTCAGCCGTAGAGAGGGAGAAAGGGGCGCGGCCGGCGGTTGCTGCGCTGCAGCTCGGGTGCGAGCACAACGGCCATGCTGGGCCGGCTCGCGGGCCGCGCGGGCGAAGGGAAAGGGAGAGGTGCCGGCCCACTGCGGGAAGGGAGGAGGAGGGAGACTGGCGCGCGGGCGGCTTGCAGCGGCGCCGAGCGGGCCGACCTGCGGGCCGCGCGCGATAGAGGGAAGGGGGAGGGAAAGAGGCCCAGCGGCGGGGAGAGAAGGAGGGGAAGGGCGCCGGCGGGCTGGGCTGCCCGGGCGGTTGGGCCGAAACAAGGGAAGGAGGGAGAGAAGAAAAGGAATTTCCTTTTTCATTTGTTTCAAAGCATTTCAAAACATTTCCAAATGAAGTTTGAATTCAATTTGAATTTTGGCAAAAACCAGTCACTTCAATAAATCCAGTGCATCAGCATGAATGCAAAAACATGTTGCCACCATTATTTTAATTCAACAAAAATTTATTTAACCCTAAGTTAAATGCTCACAAATTCATAATTAAAGCATTTTCACCTATTTTGTTTTGGAGAAAATTTTAGGGTGTTACAACATGTTAAACCATCCTTAGCATCATTTGTCACTAGACATACATCAAAACTCAAGAACCCCGTGAAATCAACATTATAATAAGGCTCTTGAACCACTTGAAATACAAGTATGTCTAGTTGCTATTATGTACATGCTAGTAAATCAATTCATCAAACATAACCTATCACCGGCATTCACCACATAAGCATGGATATCAAATTTAAATTGCTTATGCATTGCTAACAAACATATGAATATGCAAATTTCAAATGCATCATACATGTTTATGAGCTTGCTCCAAACATATGAATATGCAAATTTCAAATGCATCATACATGTTTATGAGCTTGCTCCCCCTATTTGTATGCTCCGATCCCACTTGAAACTTATATTCTTTGTTATCCCTTTCTATTATATCTTTGTTGCATCATTTTCTCCCCCTTTGTCAACAATTATCATAAAGGTGGGGCAACTTTTAAAAGAAAGGAGGTACATGTGTAGGGATCAAACTAAGTCAAGTTATGGCTTAATCTAGCTTATGAGCATGAGATATTTAGCACGGTTTGCTCTAGAGTAAGCTTCTTCACACATCATACAATGGTTATCTTACTCACGTTGGTTAAACACCCATTGCTCACAAACTTGACCAAACACTAGAGTTACAAGCCCACAAACAAGTTATATGCTACCACTAGATCAAGTCAAACATATAAGCAATAGTGGTACCATATATACTTCAAATCCATTTTATTTACCATGAATGATCCTAAATAAGCAATGTGATGGCTATATGAACTAGATCACAACCTAATAAGAATGAGTGCACATGCCAAACAATTTCACCTTTGCTTTCTTGGAGGAGAGGCATGTCATAAGTGGGGGTGCATTCAACTCATGTTGGAGAAGTCTAGGATATTCAATTCATTCCTTAGCTTGCAAAACCTTCTCTCATCTAGTGGCTTAGTGAAGATATCGGCAAGTTGATCATCGGTGCCCACACTCTCAATAGATATGTCTTTCTTTGCTTGATGATCTCTAATGAAGTGATGCCTTATGTCAATGTGCTTTGTTCTTGAGTGTTGAACCGGGTTGGTGGCTATTTTGACGGCGCTCTCATTATCACATAGCAATGGGACTTATCCAAACTTGATTCCATAATCTTGCAATGTTGCTTTCATCCATAGCAATTGGGCACAACAACTACCCGCGGATATGTATTCGGCTTCGGCGGTAGAGAGTGCAACACTATTTTGCTTCTTTGATGACCATGAGACAAGTGATCTTCCAAGCAATTGTTAAGTGCCCGATGTGCTCTTCCTATCCACCTTGCATCCCGCATAATCGGAATCCGAGTATCCAATCAATTCAAATTGAGAGCCCTTGGGATACCATAGTCCAACATTTGGAGTGTGCTTCAAATATCTCAATATTCTTTTGGTTGCCTTCAAATGACTTTCCCTTAGTGAAGCTTGGAACCTTGCACACATGCACACACTAAACATGACATCCGGTCTTGATGCGGTCACATAAAGTAAACTTCCAATCATTGACCGATATAACTTTTGATCCACCATGTCACCACTAAAATCACTGTCCAAATGTCTATTTGTGCCCATTGGAGTGGTTATTGCTTTTGCTTCATCTAACCCAAACTTCTTGAGCATGTCCTTGATGTACTTGCCTTGACTAACAAATGTGCCTTTCTTCATTTGCTTGATTTGTAGACCAAGGAAGTAACTAAGCTCTCCAATCATAGACATCTCAAACTCCTTAGCCATCATCTCTCCAAACTCTTCACAAAAATCTTGGTTGGTTGATCCAAAGATAATGTCATCCACATAGATTTGCAACACAAACAAGTCACTTCCAATCTTCTTGGTGAAGAGAGTGGTGTCAACTTTCCCAATCTTGAATCCTTTTGCTAGCAAGAAGTCTCTCAATCTTTCATACCATGTTCTTGGTGCTTGCTTCAACCCATATAGTGCCTTCTTGAGCTTGTACACATGGTTGGGCTTCTTCAATTCTTCAAATCCGGGAGGTTGCTCAACATATACTAGCTCATTTATGAATCCATTGAGAAAAGCACTCTTTACATCCATTTGATAGATCTTGATGTTGTGAGAACAAGCATATGCAAGTAGAATTCTTATGGCCTCCAATCTAGCAACCGGCGCATAGGTTTCTCCAAAGTCAATACCTTCCAATTGAGTGTACCCTTGTGCCACCAATCTTGCTTTGTTTCTAACAACAATGCCATCTTCATCTTGCTTGTTCTGGAAGACCCATCTTGTACCAATCACATTTGTGTTCTTTGGTCTTTCCACTAACTCCCAAACATCATTGCGGGTAAAGTTGTTCAACTCTTCATGCATTGCATTTACCCAATCAACATCCATCAAAGCTTCATCAATCTTGGTTGGCTCAATAGATGATACAAATGAGTAGTGTTCACAAAATGAAGCCAATCTTGATCTTGTTTGCACACCTCTTCTTATGTCACCAACAATTTGATCTAAAGGATGATCTCTTGCAATATGTGTTGGTTGGAGCACTTGTTGCGGTTGGACACTTGTACTAGCACTTGGATGAGCCACTTGAGAGCTACTAGCATCTTGTTGATCATGAGAACTACTAGAGCTTGCAACATCATTGCCATGTATGGTTGGAGGAGAAAGCACTTGATCTTTGTCATCTTCAATGTCAATCACTTGCTTTGGCCTTATATCACCAATGTCCATGTTCTTCATTGCTTCCACCAATTGTGTTCCTCTCACATCATCTAGATTATCTTGTTCTTCATGAGAGCCATTGGTTTCATCAAACTCAACATCATGGACTTCTTCAACTATTCTTGTTGTGTCATTCCACACTCTATATGCTTTGCTTGTAGTGGAGTAACCAATTAAAAACCCTTCATCACATTTCTTCTCAAACTTGCCAAGTCTTGTGCCCTTCTTCAATATGTAGCATTTGCACCCAAAGACCCGGAAATAAGCAATGTTGGGCTTTCTATCATTGAGGAGCTCATATGGTGTCTTCTTCAATAGAGGGTGACAATAGAGCCGGTTGCTATAATAGCATGTCGTGTTGATTGCTTCGGCCCAAAAAGAATCACTCACATTGTATTCACTAAGCATGGATCTTGACATATCAATGAGTGTCCTATTCTTCCTTTCAACTATCCCATTGGATTGAGGTGTATATTTGGCCGAGAATTGATGTTTGATTCCAAACTCATCACATAGCTCATCAACTCTTGTGTTTCTAAACTCACTTCCATTGTCACTTCTCACTTTCTTGATTCTTCTATCAAACTCATTTTGACTTCTCTTGACAAAGGTTTTGAATATGCTAAACACTTCACTCTTGTCAACAAGAAAGAAGACCCATGTGTATCTTGTGTAGTCATCCACTATCACAAAGCCATACTTGTTTCCCCCAATACTTGCATATGTAGTTGGTCCAAACAAGTCCATGTGCAACAACTCAAGTGCATGTGTAGTGCTCATCATTCCTTTGTTGGGATGAGTGTTTCCAACTTGTTTTCCCATTTGACATGCACTACAAAGCTTGTCCTTCTCAAAATGAACATCTTTTAGTCCTCTAACCATGTCATGCTTCACTAGCCTCTTTAGTTGCTTCATTCCAACATGTCCCAAGCGCCTATGCCATAGCCAACCCATACTTGATTTGGTGAACAAACATGTTGTCAATTGAGCTTCACTTGCATCAAAGTCCACCAAATAAAGATTCTCATATCTAAATCCTTTAAACACTAAATCACTTCCATCAACACTCACTATCTCCACATCATCAACCCCAAATATGCATTTGAAACCCAAGTCACACAATTGTGCTACGGACAAAAGATTGAAGTTGAGAGATTCCACTAATAGCACATTGGAGATGCTCAAGTCATTGGATATTGCAATCTTTCCCAAGCCTTTGACCTTGCCTTTCTTATTGTCACCAAATGTGATAGCATCCGCATGATCATTGCCACTAGTGTTGATTGATTTGAACATTCTTCCATCTCCGGTCATGTGTTGAGTACACCCACTATCAAGCACCCAATGTCTTCCTCCCGCTTTATAGTTTACCTACAAAAGAGATCAATTCTTTTTAGGTACCCAAACCTTTTTGGGTCCTCCAAGGTTAGTCACCAAGCTCTTGGGCACCCAAATTGCCTTCTTCTTTGGGCCAACTGTGGGTGCACCAATGTACTTAGCCTTCACACCATTAGTGCCCTTTGTAAGCATATAACAAGAATCAAGTGTAATGGATGAAACATGAGCATTGTTCTTATTCTTGTTCTTGTTAAAGCAATTTTGCTCCATATGCCCGGATTGCTTGCAATTGTAGCAATACCGACCATTGCTCTTCACAAAACTAGTCTTGTGAGGAGCAAAAGCGGCTTTGCCCTTCTTGGGGGTATAGCCAAGTCCTTCCTTGTTGAGTGGACACCTTTGGCTACCCAAGCACTTAAGCAAGCGGGCATCTCCACCATAGGCATTGCCTAAGGCATGAGTGAGCTCAACAACCTTGTTTTTAAGGTTCTCATTTTCTACAACTAATGATGAATCACAAGTAGTAGAAGTAGGCATTTTAGTTGAGCTAGATGATGATGCATTGGTGGGAGCAACAATAATAGGAGCATAAAATGATTCATCAAGTATATCACAAGTTACTCCTACATTGCATGTCTCTACAACATCCTCAATCTTACTTTGCTCAAGGAGGGAGGAGTGGGCTTCCTTAAGCCTAGTGTGAGCTTGATCAAGCTTCTCATGGGCTTCCTCTAGCCTCTCATTAGTAGACTTGAGCTCATCAAAGGATTGCTCAAGAGCCTTGTTGGCCTTGCGCAATTCTTTGCACTCCTTCCTCTTAGTCTCAATGTAAGAGTGAGCATCTTGTAGCATGCTCATGAGGTCCTCCTTTGAGTACTCCTCATCATCATCACTCTCACTCTCACTATCACTCTCATCGGATGATACCTTAGTGGCCTTAGCCATGAAGCATGTCGATGGAGTGTTGAAGATAGAAGGCTTGCTTGATATAGCAAGACTAGCCATAGCCTTCTTCTTGGTGGTCTTCCTCTCATCATCACTAGAATCATCATCATTGCTTGAGGAAGCATCACTATTCCATGTCACAACATAGGATCCACCCTTCTTCTTCTCCTTCTTTCCTTTCTTTTCCTTCTTGTCCTTCTTATTGCTCTTCTTGCGGTCATCATCATCTTCATCACTAGAGTATGGACAATCCGCAATGAAGTGATCCTTGCTCTTGCATCTATAGCACCTTTTGGTTGTGCTCTTGTTTGCATCTCTTCTCTTTCTAGCTCCATAGCCCTTCTTCTTCATGAACTTGCCAAATCTCTTCACAAATAGAGCCATCTCCTCATCATCCATTTCACTCAAGCTTGTGTTTGCTTCATCATCACTTTCTTCCTTCTTAGCTTTGCCCTTGCTCTTGCTCTTGGAGGATGAAGCCTTGAATGTCACGGTCTTCTTCTTCTTCTCTTCCTCTTGGGCTCCCCCATCCCTTTCCACACGGTATGTGTCTTGAGTGACCACGTCACCTAGTACTTGGTTTGGGGTTACCGTATCCAATCCTTCCCTCACTAGGATAGTCACCAACGTATCAAACCTTGGTGGTAAGCATCTCAAGAACTTGTGAGAAAAGTCCTTGTCCTCCACCTTCTCTCCCAAAGCCTTCAAGTCATTAATAATAACTTGCAACCGGTGAAACATCTCCGGTATGCTCTCATCATCTTGCATCTTGAACATGGCGAGCTTGTCCTTGAGAATATATAGCTTGGCTCCCTTGACCGCCTTGGTGCCTTCATATGTTTCCTCCAATCTCTCCCATATCTCACTTGCTCTCTCAAGGTCCTTGATTTGCTCAAACACCTTTGTGTCAAAAGCTTCATAGAACAAGTTGATTGCTACATCATTCCATTGAAGCTTCTCTTCTTCTCTAGGAGTGAGACTTGTGGGATCAATTATCGCAAAGTCATGCTCAATCACCTCCCAAATCTTCCTATTCATTCCTCTTGTGAATGCACACATCTTCCTCTTCCAACAATCAAAGTTGGTGCCGTCAAAATGTGGTGGCTTCCCCATATAGTTGATTTGAGCCATTTTAACACCGGAGGATGTTAAGCCTCAAACGAACGGTGACCACGGCTCCGATACCACTTGAAAGGTCCAAATTGGCTAGAGGGGGGGTGAATAGCCTAATTAAAAATCTACAAAAAAACACTTAGGCAAACACTATTAGTATAACAAACGGCGAGGCTTTTTGCGCTAGCCTAATAGTGTGTTGCAAGCCACCTATCCAACAATTCTACCTAATATCTCTATGTCACACAATCAACTAGAGCTAATGACAAATGCGGAATAAAATAATATAGCTCTAGCACAAGTATGATATACAAAAAGTATATGAGACAAGTATGTGCAATAGACAAACTAAGCAAGCTAATCACAACTAGCTACACAAGGTATACAACAAGAAAAGATATCTACACAAAGATATAGCTCAAAATAAATACACGAAGTAAATGAGCTAGATAGAGGGGATTTCACCGAGCCTTCGGGATCGTCACGTGGAGAACCAATCACCGGTGAAATCCACTTGTGAAGCCAATCACCAAGAATGTGTAGATGGAGACCAATCACCAAGAAGAGGACACAATCACAATAAGCACTCAGGAGACAAAGATTTATCCCGAGGTTCACGTGCTTGCCGGCACGCTACTCCCCGTTGTGTCGACCAACACTAGGTGACCCAGTGGCTAATCGGCGCAAAGCCAAGCTCACAAAGAGTGCCACAAGAATCTACCACTAGTGAGGTAGCTCAATGACACGAGCAATCCACTAAGGATGCCTCTTGCCGCTCCGGCGAGGTGAGGCTCCAAAACCTCTCACATTCCCGAACAGTGGTGGCCAAGAACAATCTCCTTCTCTTGCCAAAACCACCTCATCACCTCCAAGCCGTCTAGGCACCGACAAATGCCAAGAGTAACAAGAAAACTCAATGCCGATGCAAAGAGCTAGTGCCACTAGATTGAACTCTTTCAAATTACGCACTAGATCACTCAATCTCACTTGGTTTGATCAAATCAACTTGGGAGATGAGTTGGGAGGCTTGCCAAAGCTCACTAGAATGCTTAGGAATCAAAATGTGCAAGAGAGAAACCTAGCAAGCTGGCCAAGCCCCTTAAATAGGCCTCACAAGTCGACTTGGCCGTTGGGCCCGAAACAGAAGCATCGGACGCTCCGGTGTCGGCGTCCGATGCTCCGATGAGCACCACGTGTCCCTCTGCTATGAATTCAGCCCGTTAGATCCCAACAGTCACATTCTTTCTCGCGCTGGTTAAAGTGGCATCGGACGCGCCGATGCCTAACATCGGACGCTCTGATGCCTCTGCTCAATTCAGCTCTTTTCTGCGCCACATCGGACGCACCGACACAGTTACATCGGACGCTCAACCCCAGCGTCCGATGGCACAACAGAAAGGTTCCAGAGAGGACCAGAACGCATCGGATGCATCCGATGGTCCTACATCGGATGCAGGCCAGCGTCCGATGCTCCCTGGACAACACATCGTGCCACGTCATGACCATCGGACTTTGCAACAGTGTTTCGCCTGCGTCCGTTGCCAGCGTCCGATGCTACTTCGACTTCTAACAGCAGTTAGGGTTTACCATCGGACGCTCGGCCAGCGTCCGATGCCAGCGACGCCAGCGTCCGATGCCCCTAACTTGACAACTTTTCATTTCTAACTTCTACCCTTGCTCCCATGTGCCAACACCAAAGTGTTTCACCACTTGTGCACGTGTGTTAGCATTTTTCAAAGCAATTACCAAGGGTTTAGTTAGTCACTCACTAGGTCTATAGAATCGATATGTTAGAGAACACCTAGTGGCACTTGAACACCGCATAAGCCGTGAATAATCTCCTCTTAATAGTACGGCTATGTATCCTAAATGTGATCACACTCGCTAAGTGTCTTGACCACTAGAACAAAGAGCCCTATAGGTTATACCTTTGCCTTCGGGCCTCTTTGCTCCATCTCTTCTCTTCTTCACTTCACCAATGGTAGAGCACTTGATCTCTTGGGTGCTTGTGGCCATCACCATCCTCCATGGTTGCCACCTTGCTAGCTCCACCACTTGGCTTGGTCATAATCCTTTCTTATAAGCTACACACATGCTTAGCAATAGGATTAGACCAAATAGGTTTCATCAATTAGCCAAAACCAAACTAGGGCTTTCAGTCGGTACTACCAACATCGGTACTACCGACCCTATGACGGTACTACCGACTGTGCAAAAACAGAGCGGACAGAGGGCTAATCCAAGAGAACCTTGTGTGGTATACTACACATACTTCAAACATGTCCAGATTTCATACAAGCAGTACATAACTATGGACACAAGTGAAGTATGCAAAATAGATTTTTAAAATCACACACAATATTTTGTCAAAGCATTTATCTAGGTCTCTAGGTGAAAACAAATATGTGCAAGACATCAAGCCACGTTACGAGAATCAATGATATTTAGTTCACTCCTCAAAGCACAAAATCTTGACTCATCTAAAGGCTTTGTGAAGATATCGGCTAGTTGCTTTTCGGTGCTCACAGGGCGTATTGCGATATCTCCTTTGGCTTCATGGTCTCTCAAAAAATGGTGTCGGATGTCTATGTGTTTTGTGCGAGAATGGTTTACGGGATTGTTGGCTAGCTTGATAGCACTCTCATTGTCACACAAAAGTGGAATTTTGTTTTCCTCACATCCGAAGTCTTTTAGTGTTTGCTTCATCCAAAGTAGTTGAGCACAGCATGCGCCGGCCGCCACATACTCGGCTTCGGCGGTGGATAGGGCAACACTATTTTGTTTCTTAGAACTCCATGACACCAAAGACCTACCAATAAATTGGCAAGTCCCGGTAGTGCTCTTTCGGTCTACCTTGCAACCGGCATAGTCTGAATCGGAATAGCCAAGTAGATCGGAAGTGGAGCCCTTGGGATACCACAAGCCAAGATTCGGAGTGTGCACTAAATATCGAAAGATTCTCTTAACGGCCATAATATGACATTCTTTCGGATTAGCTTGAAACCTTGCACACATGCACACACTAAGCATGATATCGGGCCTAGATGCACAAAGGTAAAGTAATGAACCGATCATAGAGCGATATACCTTTTGGTCCACTGACTTACCATCCACATTTAGATCAAGATGTCCATTGGTAGGCATGGGGGTCTTGATGGGTTTGGCCTTGTCCATCTCAAACTTCTTTAGCATGTCTCTTGTATACTTGGTTTGACTGATGAACGTGCCATCCTTGAGTTGTTTGGTTTGGAATCCAAGAAAGTACTTCAACTCACCCATCATGGACATCTCAAACCTTTTAGTCATGATCCTACTAAATTCCTCACAAAAAGCCACATTAGTACTACCAAATATTATGTCATCGACATATATTTGGCATACAAAGATATCATTATCAACTTTGCGAGTAAATAAAGTAGGATCGGCCCTTCCTATCTCAAAACCCTTTTTGAGTAGGAAGTCCTTAAGGCAATCATACCAAGCTCTAAGGGCTTGTTTGAGCCCATAGAGCGCCTTGTCGAGCTTGTAGACGTGGTTGGGAAATTTTGGATCCTCAAAACCCGGTGGTTGCTCCACATAAACCAATTTGGAGAGAGGGCCGTTGAGGAATGCACTTTTCACATCCATTTGATATAGCTTGAAATCATGGTGAGTAGCAAAGGCAAGTAATATATGAATTGACTCAAGCCTAGCTACAGGTGCATAGGTTTCCCCAAAATCCAAACCTTCGATTTGAGTGAAACCCAGAGCCACCAACTGTGCTTTGTTCCTTGTCACCATGCCATGCTCGTCTTGCTTGTTGCAGAAGACCCATTTGGTTTCTATCACATTTTGCTTGGGCCTTTCCACCAAGGACCAGACTTCATTCCTGGTGAAGTTGTTCAGCTCTTCTTGCATAGCCATCACCCAGTCTGAATCATCAAGTGCTTCTTCCACCCTAAGAGGTTCCAAAGAGGAGACAAACAAGTAATGTTCACAAAAACTTGCTAAGCGAGAGCGTGTCGTTACCCCACGCCGTATGCTCCCCAATATGTTGTCAACGGGATGATCCCGTTGAACTGTATGATGAACTCTTGGATGTGGCACAAGTGATCTCCTTTAGATGGGTCCATCTTCATCATCTTCATCATATGTGTTGATGTCCCCATCTTCTTGTCGGACTTCATGTTGAGCTTGTGTTTGATCATCAACTTGATGTATCACTTGAACATCACCCACACTACCACCGTTCGGAGTTGCGGAAGCTTCATCATGCTCATTTGGATGCACATGATGGATACGAGAATCTTGTGGAGTGTGTGATGGATCATCTTCATCATCTTGAATTTCAACGGGCCTCACATCACCGATTGCAAGCCTCTTGATAGCTTCGGATGGAGGCACGTCATTACCTACAAGCTCATCATTGACTTGCTCCTTTTGGGAGCCGTCGGATTCATCAAAGGTCACGTCTACCGTTAACTCAATAGTGCCGGTGGCATTATTGAATACACGGTAGCCATGTTCGTTAGTACCATAACCAAGTAGAAAGCCCTCGTGTACCTTAGGTGCAAACTTTGAGCTTTTGGCCCTCTTGTTAAGTATGAAACACTTGCAGCCAAAGACTCTAAAGTAGTGCACCTTCGGTTTGTTACCGGTTAGAAGCTCATATGGCGTCTTCCCTCTTAGCTTGTGAAGGTAGAGACGGTTGATTGCATGACACGCCGTGTTCATCGCCTCCGCCCAAAAGCCATGGGAAGTCTTGTACTCATCCAACATAGATCTTGCGGCTTCAACAAGAGTTCTATTCTTCCTTTCCACAACCCCATTTTGTTGTGGGGTATATGGAACGGAGAACTCATGCTTGATTCCTTCATCATCAAGATACTCTTCTATGTTGGTGTTCCTAAACTCGGTCCCGTTGTCACTTCTCACTTTCTTGATCTTGATATCAAACTCATTTTGTGCTCTTATAGCAAACTTCTTGAAAATGCCTTGCGTTTCACTTTTATCTGCTAAAAAGAACACCCAAGTGAAGCGAGAATAGTCATCAACAATAACGAAACCGTATTTTTTACCACCAATGCTTTGGTAAGCAACGGGTCTGATGAGGTCCATATGCAATAGCTCCAATGGTCTTGTGGTCGACACGATGTTCTTGATTGGATGCTTTGCTCCAACTTGCTTTCCGGCTTGGCATGCACTGCAAATCCTATCTTTCTCAAAAGAAACATTGGTTAGTCCAAGGATGTGTCCTTCCCTTTGAAGTTGGGCTAAGTTCCTCATCCCAACATGAGCTAGTCGGCGGTGCCAAAGCCAACCCATGCTAGATTTTGCCATTAGACATGTTGTAGGTTCTACCTTACTAGTTGAGAAGTCAACTAGGTAAAGTTTTCCCTTCAATACGCCTTTAAATGCAATAGAGGAATCCCTTCTTCTAGAGACGGTCACACCCTTATCCGTAAAGAGACAATCGTAACCCATTTCACAAAGTTGAGAAACGGATAACAAGTTGTAACTCAATGAATGCACAAGTAATACATTAGATATGGAATTGTCAGTTGAGATAGCAATTTTACCCAAACCAAGCACTTCTCCTTTTCCGTTGTCACCAAACACAATGTTGTTGCATGTGTCGTTGCTTGGTTGGAAGGAGGAGAACATTTCTTTTGCCCCGGTCATATGATTGGTGCATCCACTATCCAACACCCAACTTGACCCACCGGAGGCATATTCCTACAAAACAAGATTATGTTCTTGATTTAGGTACCCAAATGAGATTGGATCCTAGGGGGTTAGTCACATAAGCTTTTGGCACCCAAACATTTCTCATAATTTCCCTCTTCTTGAGGGCACCAACATACTTGACTACTATCTTGCCATCCTCCCCCCAACAACACAAGTAATCACATGTATAGCTTCTTGATATGGGTTTTTGTTGCTTGGGGGCCTCCACTTGCTTTTCCTTGTTGATCTTACCATTAGCAAGTGGAGCTTTGGGATTGGCAACCTTGTTGGCCTTGTTCATGAGGTCAAAGAGAGGGACCCCTTTGTTAAAGTTAACAAAAGGTACCCCATTGACCATCTTCCTTCCATTGGCCTTACCACCATACCTATTGTACCCAATTCCATCCTTGATGGATGGGTGTCTTGCGGTCTTGAGGATATCTTTTTGTTGTTGCACCTTACACTTGCAACCATTCCTCAAGATCATGTTCAACCTATGAATCTCCTTGTCTTTCTTCTCTAGCTCAACAAGGTTAGTTGCACAAGCATTTATATCAATTTTATAGCATCTTTTGCAACCATTACTAGTTGAGGCATTAGAGCCATCGGAATCCTTAGAAGAGCTTGAAGAAGTGCTATTCCAAAGAGTGTTGTAGCTTAGTTCAAGAGTTTGATATTTATCTTGAAAGCTTGTGAGGCTTTCTTGAACTAGTAATTGCCATCTTGAAAGCTTGTGAGGCTTTCTTGAACCAAGCTAACCTCATTCTTTAGGCTAGCAATTGAGTCATTGCTCGTGGAACACTCCTTAGCCAACTTCTTGTTAGAGTCATTGGCTAAAGATAATTCCACGGTCAATTTCTCAACCTTCAACTTCTCCTCGGCAAGAGAGGCTTCCAATGCAAGGTTCTTTTCTCTCTCTTGAGAGATCAAGTCCCCTTGCAAAGCAAGACTCTCATTCCGACTCTCTAATTTAGTGAGCAACTTTATGATTTTAGGTCCACCTTTCTTACCAAATTTTCTGATTATGCTAAGCTCAAATTCATCCATTTCATCATCACTATATTCATCGCTAGAACAAGTAGGAGAGTTAGATGATACATTCTCATTCTTAGCCATGAAGCAAGAATGAGTGAAGTCATCCTCATCGTCGGAGAGGCTCTCGAACAAGCGTGATGAAGTCGTCGATGTAGCCATGTTGGAGAAGAGGCTTGGAGAAGAGATCTTGTGTATGGCAATGTTGGCCACTCCCTTCTCCTTCTCCTTGCTCTTGCTCTTCTCTTCATCACTTGAATCATCTTCCGAGAACCATTCCTCACCAAGATTAGCTTCACCACCTCTTCTTCTTCTTTGCTTCTTGTCATCACTCTTGCTATACTTGTTCTTGTTCTTCTTTTGTGGACAATCGGCAATGAAATGATCATCCGCACCACACTCATAACATGTCCTCTTCTTTGACTTCTTGAAGTATCTGCTTTTGCCCCTCTTATACATTTTCTTCTTCATAAATCTTTGGAAGTTCTTCACAAGGAGAGCAATCTCATCATCGGAGTCATCACTTCCTTCACTTGATGAGTCATCTCGGGCCTTGCTTCCTTCTTCTTGATTAGCTTTGAGAGCTACCACCTTCTTGTGGCTTTCCTCTTGATCTTCTAGAGCTTCATCATCCAAGACTTCATGATGCTTTATTTTGGCAAACATCTCATGAGGTCCCATGCTCTCATAGTTGGGTCTCTCCATGATGATTGATGCAAGAGTCTTGTTCCTCTTTCTATATGCTCTCAAAAGCTTTCTTCCAGCTGAGTAGTCATCCCACTTTTTGTCTCTGAGCGCTCTAATCTGATTGACCAATGTCATGAATCTATCAAACATTTGTTGAGTGGTCTCACTTTTCTTGATAGCAAAGTTCTCAATATTTCCATGAAGAAGCTCTATGTTGCACTTCCTCACACTTGCATCACCCTCATATGATATCCTGAGGGTGTCTCAAATCTTCTTGGCACTCTCCATTCCATGTACATTGTTGCTTTCTTCAGGCTTAAGGCATGATAGGATCAATGATGCGGCTTGAACATTTTGTTGAAACTCAAACACATCATTGTCGGTGAACTCTTGACCTTCAACATGACTTGGTCCACTCTCAACAATCTCCCAAACTCTTGCGGCAAGAAGGTGTAGCTTCATCTTGTGTGCCCAATCATTGTAGTTGATTCCATCAAAGGCGGGTGGTTTGCCTAGATTGACGCTAGGCAGTTGAATGACTTTGCCCATTTGGCTATAGTCATAATGCACTCTAGAGAACTCGTTGTCTCTCTTGCCTTTCTCTTCATCTCCCTTCTTCTTGTCATCTTTGGTCAGTGGCGGATTTCCTCCACTTCCGGATGATTCAGCTTTGCTGTCTAAAGCTCGCCTCAAACTCTCAATCTCATCTTTCAGCTTCTTCATTTCATCTTCATGCTTCTTTGCTTGATCTTCAATTACCTGAGCTGAAACCTTCTTCACAAGCTCATCAAGTTGTTCTTGACTTAGGGTCGACATGATTCTCCCTTACGCGGTGAAGCGCTAACACAAGGGTTAGGCTCCGATACCAATTGAAAGGATCAAATCAGCTTGGAGGGGGGTGAATAGGTGATTTTTAACAATCTGAAACTTCACAAACTAGAAGATATAGTTAGATAACAACCGGAGAGGCCGGTTTGTTTGGGTAGGTACTACCGGGTGTAAAACACCGGTACTACCAACACAAACAAACGGCACAACCGGGATCCTAAAAGGAACTACAAATCCAATGTATGTAAGCTATGAATGTAATACAAGAATCTACCCCACTTCCCTAAGTATGATAGATAGCAAATCTACTCTCACCGAGCCTTGGTTGCTTCCCTTGATGTAGATCGAGCCTTCCCAACCTGGGCCAGTTTGGTAGAGCTCCATCTGATTCTGATTCTCTATAGAAGTTGATTCTCTGAGAGAAGTGATTCTATGGCTAAAAGTGATTCTCTTTGATTCTTTAGCATAAACTCTTAAAATCAGCATGGAGAATCACTCCACAGAATCAGGGGAAGCTACTTTTTTCAGCTCCCAGCCCCTTAGTTCATTTTAGAGAATCACTTCACAGAATCAGCAGAGAATCACTTCTCTCTAAAAAACCGTTTGGCAGAGCTCCTGCTGGATTCAGCAGAGAATCAGCTCTGGGAGCTCTGCCAAACGGGGCTGAATATAGGGATAGGAAGAACACGAAGAACACAACAACAAGTGTAATATAGAAAGTAGAGACAACAACAAGCACACGGGACACACGATTTATCCCGAGGTTCGGCCAATCCACTAAGGAGTGCCTACGTCCTCGTTGTGGAGGTGACCACAAAGGTCGGAGTCTATTTCACCTCCTCGCCTCACTCAAGCAACCACAAAGGCTACTCGAGTTTCTCCACTAGAAATCACAGGGGTAATACAAACACTTCGGGGATCCCTCACAAGTGAATCAATACGGGCTACCACGAAGAACACCTAACCGGCTAGAGCTCAAAGAGCTCAAGAGTAAAAGACACAAATCAAGCCGGGTAGATGGAAACCAAGTGCTCGAGTCGTAGATCAAAGCTTCCTACTCTCTAATCTCACTTCCCTAGCTCAAATCTTGCAAGAGAATGGATCTAGGAGCAAAGGGGGAGAGAGAGGGGAGGAGTCAATGCTTGGAGAGAGTTTGTCTCAAGTTAGGTCAGCAATAAGTGAGTGGAATGAGTGGGTAACCGTGAAAAATGAAGAGAGGAAGCATTTATACTCCCTCAATCCCGAGGTTGGTCGGTAGTACCGACCACCCATGGTCGGTAGTACTGACTAGTTCACAACGGTCGCATAGATCCAGATCTGACTAAAAAGACAACTACCGACCTCAGGTCGGTAGTACCGCGGGCGGTAGTACCGACCTTATGGCGGTACTACCGCCAGGCCAAATTGGCCACGAACAGACAGCTCCGCAGTCAGGGACTTGTCCCTCGGAAACTACCGACCAGGGTCCGTACCACCGAGGGTCGGTAGTACCAACATAATGGCGGTACTACCGCCAAGTCAAAAGCGCGTCAGTCCAGAGAGCCCAGCAAACTTGGTTACTACCGGTCAGGGGTCGGTACCACCGAGGGTGGTAGTACCGGCCTTATGGCGGTACTACCGCTAGGCCAAAAATGATCCATCCAGAGACCTCTGTAAAACTTGACTTTCTACCGACCAGGGTCGGTACCACCGAGGGCGGTAGTACCGACATAATGGCTGTACTACCGCCAGGTCATTTTGAGCGCGAACAGAGAGGTCTGCGAAACCAAGCTTACTACCGACTTGGGTTGGTACCACCGAGGGCGGTAGTACCGACCTTATAGCGGTACTACCACCAGGTCATTTTCGAACCAAAACAGAGAGGGTGTTTGAGCACTGCGCGGAGAAGCCGTGGTCGGTACTACCTACCACCCATGGTCGGAACTACCGACCACATAAAAATACCCTCTATGTGTTCGTGATTGTGTGGTGTCTCTCAAGCGAACTATAGTTAGTCGATTTGAGCACTTTTCTCCATATCTAGCCAACATAATTTGTGACCCTCTTGATAGTCCGGCTTACCTATAACTCAAGTTTAAAATTGAAATTTTAAACTACTACTTGAGCTAGACATCTTTATGTCCAAATGTATCCAACGTGCTTTGTTCACGAGATTTCAACGTTTCAAATCTTTCTTAGGAGTAACACCTGCATACATGCTTTTATAAACCGGTTAGTCCCTAATTTGATTGTCATTAATTAGCCAAAACCCACATTGGGGGCGAATGCACTTTCATACATAGTATAACTATTTGATGTCATAAATCTTTATAATTCTCTCTATAAGTTTTGGTTAAACTGGAAATGCTTTGACTCTCCAAAATTCTTGGAATGACTTATAATTTTGAATAAAGGGATTACTTTTTATCTTTTATCTCAAGCTCTCCAAACCCTCTACTGTTCAACATATCTCATGATGAGATTCATTGGTGTTCTACACTATCGGAAATAGGATCTTTGCCTAGTGCAAAATGCTTTGCCGAGTGCCAAATATCGGGCACTCGACAAAGCGCTTCTTTGCTGAGTGTCGTACTCGACAAAGAAAAACACTAGGGAAAGGTTGCTTTGTCGAGTGTCTTTTTTTTATACTCGGCAAAAAGCTCTTTGCATGCTGTCCTTTTCTTGACACTTGGCAAGAGCTCTTTGCCCGGTGTCTTTTTTTACACTAGGAAAATTAAATTTTCAAATCACATTTTGAGGCAGTAAATTAATTCAAATGAAAAAAGTTTCAACTACAAAGTTGTTTAACTCATTAAGATGAATAATTTTTGTTTTGGTGATTTTTTCATTTGACAAACTAAAACTCTGATAGTTTATGAAACTACGAGAAAGATATATAAGATTTATGAATAATGTTAGAACCATAATCTCAGGTGCATAAATGGTCAAACAACCAAAATAAACTTTGTAGATCTTGAGAAATTATGAAAGTTTTAGTTCACAACTTTTAAATTTAAAGCCATCTTGTCATGCAAAACAGTGTCCAAATTTGAAATTTTAAAATTTGAATTTTTTAAAAGATCTCGAGTCGAGAAATGACCAAAACAAAAGTTGTACATCTCAAAAAGTTGTGAAACTTTGTAGTTGACAACTTTTTAATTTGAAATCATCTTGTCATGCAAAATTGCATTTTAATTTAAAGTTTTTCAAATTTAAATTCTTCAAAATACCTCCGATGGAGATATGACCAAAATAAAAGTCGTAGATCTTAAAAAGTTATCAAACTTTATAGTTGACAACTTTTAAATTTGAAAACATCTTGTCAACGAAAACTATGTTTCCAATTCTCAAATTTAAAATTTAAATTTTTGTAAACGACCTTGGATGGAAAAACCATCAATGTGAAAGTTGTAGATCTTGAAAAGTTATGAAACTTTGTAGTTGATAGCTTTTTGATTTGAATTTTTTAAGACCTCAAATAAACAAATTACACTCGGTTTAGTATAATATGTGGGGAACCGAAACAAAGTATAAACACATATGATTGTGTAGTGCAATGGTAGAGCAGGCTCCGCGTGGGAAAGAGGTCACGAGTTTGAATCATGTCGGCCGCGAAGCCGTGAAGCTTGTACTAAAAATGTCGTGACTTGCGATGAGGGTGGAGACAAGTAGGCACTGACCGATGAGACTCTTCCCCTATTAAAAATTACTATTTTTTGGATTTTTTCGGTTCAGTTTTTGGACCAGTATTTTTCTTTTGCCGAGTGCTTTTCGAACACTCGGCAAAGGCTTTGCCGAGTGTTCGAGAAATGACACTCGACAAAAGACTCTTTGCTGATTAGTTTTTTGCCGAGAGCTCTTTGCCTAGTGTGACACTCGACAAAGACTTTGCCTAGTGTAATTGTCCTTTGCCGAGTGCCTTAGGCACTAGGCAAAGCGCATGTGTCTAGTAGTGCTAGGTGACTTTGCTGATCATTGAACATCTCTACAGTGCGTCTCCTTGACGGGTGTTCCCAAAAAAAACCAACAACGAGCATGCCTCGCCGACCTGCTGGACGGGCTTGCCATTGGAATCTCTCTCCATTGTGTGCTAGGCCATGTATGACATCCGAGTGATATAGCCCTTATCGATGTGTCGCTCGAATCGGCGTCACCACATACACCCACGTCAAAGGTATCTGGGATGCTTTTCTGCTTGTTACGCGGTCACAACACATCCATCAAGTGAATACGAACTAGATCAAGTGCAAGCATAAGCGGCATTTTTTTACAAGAACCTTGATTAATTAGCAGCAAATTGCTGCAGTTGGAGTAACAAAGTCTATGATTTCCCAATTAAGGGATGATATAAGAGAACAACTAGAGAGATGAGAAGAATTATTACAAGACACCTGCAGTAACTGAGAAAGAGTTGTGGCCTCTGAAAAAGGCCTGAGAAGCTAGCCAATGAGTTGTGGAGTTCAAGTTCCTGCTAATTTTTCGAACTATAGACTTTGTTTGCAGCATAGCGTTTGCAATGAATTGAGTAACGGAGGCACTAGCGTCCGGATGTCCGGCCCCAGCAGCGCGTCCGAATGCAACTCCTATATAACGTAGAAACAACTCATGCCCCTGCTCCCGCATCGCATCTCGTGCCCGCCTGCATCACATCACGTGCCTCGGGCCACCAGCGTCTGGAACCACGCTCCCACGCCCATCTCTCGTGCACACAGGGAACCTCACGTGGGTCCTAAGTTAGCGACCCCTGAGAATGCATGCCGCGGAGGCGCCTACCGGCCTCAGGCGGCCCAGCAGCAGTACCAGGCGGATGCAGCATGCCATTGCTAAGGTGGTGGTTTATTCCTAGTCGACGTCGGAAGAAGTAGGAGACACCAATGCGAATGCGAGACAGCAGAAAAATGCCCCACCACCAGCTCATCACCATAGACCAGAGTTCCAGAGAAAGAAAGGATAGGGAGGGAGGCCTCAGATCCAGCGGATCCAAATTCTTCCCCACCTACCTCGCCGTAGAAGCGCCACCTGGCATGGCCCAACAAACCGCATCGCCACGACTCACAGGTAGCCGCACGCTGAGACTGGGAGAGGGAAGCTGTGCGATGTGAAGTAGGGCTAGAAAGAGAGGGAGAGAGGGGAGGTAGAGAGCGCGCACGGAGCAGCAGGAAGTATGAGAGAGAGAGAAGAGCTCGTTTGGGCAGGAAGCGCATGTGGAGCAAAGCGAGCGAGATGGAGTGAAGTGTTTTTTCAATAAGCAGATGAGCAGATAAGACAGAATATTTTTTAAGGAGCTAATGAGTGCGCATCCAGATGGACGGACGCCCGCGTGCTGAAGTATTTCAGATCGAGTAAAAGGCTTGATCGCCCAGTCGGCATACTGCCCACAGCTCATGTAAAGGAAAGTGCAATGAAAAAGTAAGCTTGAGTGACCCTTACATGACGAGGAGACCAAAACGTGGGGTGCCGCAAGCCATGCCACGGCCCATGCAATCCCAAAGAAAACTGCACGACTTGGCTTCCTGTGGGGTAGACCTGAGCATTTTGAGCCCCGGGCCCGCCGGGTTTTAGCCCGTCCACGAACCTTACTGGACAGGGCCTGGGCAGAGATCTTGCTGCCCAGAAATTTTTTTCTCGGCCCAAACCTAGCCCGAAATGCTTATTTTAGTTGTTTTACACTATAAATTACACGGGCGGCCCGCCCAGGCCCGGGCCCAGTCCGAGCCCAGCCCAAAAATAGCAGGCCCGACTTGTCCAATGGACAATAATGGACAGGATTTTTTCGGCACGACAAAACCGAGCTTTTTTTTCGGCACGGCCCCGAACCAGGACTGACCCGCAAAATGCTCAGGTCTATTGTGGGGTACCACGAAACGCAACAGTGGCAGCGGCGTAGACTTGGCAAGTCTTTGGAAGAGAGAGAGACCACTGCTTGCTAGCTGTCTCCTCGCTGGCATGTCGCATCTCGATCTGAACCTGCAATTATTTCCCAGTCCTCGACTCTCCACTGGGCTTGGGGGCGTTGGCCATGATTCGGCCTCGGCTATAGCTTGCTACCAGCTGCTGCTTGGCTTCGACTTGGATGCGTCAATGCAGCTAGCTCCCCTGGAGCTGTTCAGGTCAGAATGTCAGATTACGTTGCTGTTCTGGTCATCCAACGTTCATATACTGTCGATTTCGTAGTTCTTTGCTCTTAAAGACTTGGACATGGAAATCAGCATTATTCCGTTTTTTTGGAGGGTGTGTGTGTGTGGGGGGGGGGGGGGGGGGGGGGTGTAGGAAATCACCCCTTGTCTGCTTTGTTACCTTCACGATTTAGATCAGATTCGAATGTAGCTTGGAGCCTCATTCGCAAAGGGTCAACTCTTCCCTGTTATTTCTGTGTATGATCCCTTTTGCCATGAAATCCTGGGTATCTAAATCCGATTTAACCCCTTTTTATATTTAAAATATATATCACTGTATATGCACTCTGAACCACATTGAACATTGGGCAGTTGGAGCATATATCCGGATCGGAGTACATCACTATATCAGTATTTGGTTTTCTTTGGTGCCGGTTCAGATCAAACTGTTGGAGCTGGAAGTCTGATTTGGTGTCTCCCGTTTGTAGGGCCTCTGATCTGCAAGAAGTTCAGGTACCCACCCATCTTGTGCTCCCTGATCGATTCACTCCCAAATGTTTGATGCTTCATTAATTCTGTGGCCATACATGCCCCGGGTGCTGGTGTCATTGTGTAGTCATTTATTACTATGGATAACCAATTTAACCGACACAACGTATATTCATCCTAGTTGTTACAGTATTTCCCATTTCAAGGTTGCTTCTAGTCATAGGTGCATATTGATTAAATAAACAGTCAGTCATAAGGAAATACTCAAAATGAAGAGGTAACAAGTGTCATTAGATACATCATGAAATATATTTTAATAACCTACTTATTTGGTGTTATAAGTATATATTATTATGTTTCACTATAAATAATGTTAGTCAAACTTCAAGATAATTTGGCTTTATAGGGAGAATCTACGATTTTTTGTTGTTGTTTTTGGACTGAGGGAGTACTGTACTACTAACCGAATGCCACTTCAGGGTTGCTTCTCATCATAGGTGCATAATGATAATGATTAAATAAAAGGCAGATGAAAGGAAATGCTCTAAATGAAGAGTTAATAACAGGTTTTTTTAGCTTTAAAATTTAGAAGCCACCACAACGGACTTGCTGAAACACTATTGTACAGTTTGACCTTAATCTAAAAAAAATCAAAGTTCTAAGCATCCTGTTAGAATAGGCACCCTGATGGGCTGGCCATGGGCCTGGCACTAAGCCTATTCGGCTGTGCCTTAGGGGTTAAGATAGATAGATGAGTCTGTTTAGGCAAGGATAGGGTATTTTCTATAAACCCTCTAAACCTTGCCTATATATATGTATATACTCTGTACACATCAATCTATCAATCTATTCCCCAAAACCTATTGGCTTTCATGGTATCTGACGCCTAGGTCAGGGACCTCTTCCGCTGCCCCGCACGTGTCGACTCTGTTCCGCGCTGCGACCCTCCCTCCCCTTCGCGCAACCCCGCGCGACCCCATGGCGCCGACGCCGCCTTCCTCCCCCAAGGCCCCAGACGGCACCGACTCCTCTGTCTCGAACCAGGAGGAGGTGTTCGCCCAGCGCCTGGCCGAAGAGAAGGCCGCCGCCGCTGCCGCCGCCGAGACCGCGCGACTGGCCACGCGCGACGCTGCCCTCGCCCGCGCCCAGGAGGCCGAGGACGAGGCCGCCGCTGCCACACGGGACCGCGACGCGGCACAGCAACGCGCCCGCGACGCCCTGGCTCGCGCGGCCCAGGCGCGCGCCGCTGCTGCAGCCGCCGCCGCTGGCCCCCTTCCTGATGGACCAGTGCCCGTCGCCGATCTCCGTGCCGCCATGCTTCATCATGAGGCTGTCGCCCTGCTACAGCTCCACTCCCAGGCGATCGCCGTCAACAACATCCGCACTCACGTCACCACTGTCCTGGACGTCGACTTCGGCAATTTCAATCGGTGGCGCGATCAGTTCTTGCTCATCCTCGGCAAGTTCTCCCTGCGGGACCACATCCGTGTAGAACCCCCTGCGCCGATGTCTCCTGACTGGGACCGGATGGATTGCGTCGTCAAGGCTTGGATCATCGCCACCCTCACCGACGACCTGGCAGAGATCATCTCCACCCAAGGCTCCACCGCACGCCATGCTTGGCTCGCTGTCGAGTCTCAGTTCCTCGGCAACCGGGAAGCTCGCTCCATCCACCTGGAGACACGCTTTCGCAATTTCGTCCAGGGCGACCTCTCCGTCACCGAATACTGTCGCCGGCTGAAGAAGATGGCTGACGACCTCACCGCCCTTGGCGAGACCGTAACTGACCGGACTCTTGTCCTCAACGTCATCCGCGGTCTCAACGAGCGCTTCAGTCACATTGGCGCGCTTCTACGACGAGCTCGCCCCTTCCCCTCCTTCCTGGAGGCGCGCGACGATCTCATTCTCGAGGAGCTGACCCTGGAGAACAAGAAGGATGCTCCTGCCACCGCTCTTGCTGCCTCCTCCACGCCGCCCACCGCCAGCACCACCCCTGCGGGCTCCAGCAATGCTGCAGGTGGCTCCAAGACCAGCAATAACCGCCGCAACAATAACAAGCGCAGCGGCGGCAACAAAGGTGGTGGCAGTAGCGGTGGCCAGGGTCCGCGTCCTCCTGCAGGTGGCAATCAGCAGCAGCACCCTCCTTCCGGTGGTCGCTCATGGCCCAGCTACTACAACCCATGGATGGGCTCGATCCAGATGTGGCCAGGAGGCCCCCGCCCTCCCCTGGCACCGATCCCGGTGCCCCCTCACTTGCAGGCACAGCAGCAACAAGCGCAGCAACAGGCGCTCCTCGCACAGCAGCAGCAGCAGCCTTTTGTCACCAACAGCCAGGCTGCTGCCGCTGCCCCCGACGGTGCTGCACACTGGGTCGCCCCCGGGTACTACAACCCCATGGCAGGCCATCCCTCTTGGGATCCGACGACGCTTGCCTCTGCCTTCAGCACCACGTCCCTGACTCCACCTCAGTCCAGTGACTGGTACTTCGACTCAGGTGCTACCTCCCACATGACCTCTCAGTCCTCTCTTTCACATACTCTTCCTTCGCGGTATCCTACTCCTTCATCTATTGTCGTTGGTAATGGTTCTATCATGCCTGTCACCGCCACTGGCTCTACAGAGTTATCTCCTTCTTTACGTCTTAATAATGTTCTTGTGTCACCAAAACTTATTAAGAATCTCATCTCTGTGCGCCAGTTTACTATCGAGGACGAGCTGTCTTTCGAGGAAGGTGGAGATGTCATGTACGGGCGCACGTATACTAGGCGCCGCAGGGCCCGCGACGTACGCCGGGCCTCAGAGCGGGCTGCGCAGGACGCGCTGGACGCGCGGGGCGACGCAGCCGGCCAGGACACGCACGGTGGCTAAGTTAGTTGGAAAGTTAGATTAGTTTCTATTTTTCAGTTCTCTAATTCTAGTAGTATTCGGTCAGGACTATTGTCCCTATATATTGTAACCATACGTTGGTTTTGAAAGGCAATCAAGAATTATCAATCTAATCTATCTCTCTTCTTCCAATAATCAAGCTGACGGCTGAGGGGCAAAACCTCGCCGGCGATGACGGAACGAGGCTACGAACTCCGTAGCTGCGGTCCAGCTACCTTGGGCACCGACGCCCTTGACACCAACTGGAAGAGATTTGGGGCTAGGTACTTGGCTGTTTCTCGGTCAAGCCAATTATTGTGCCAGAAGCGAGCCTTTGCACCGTCATATTGGAATGAAAGAGGACATTGATCTGCACTCTAGGCTCTTTAGTAACCTGACTTAGCCCTTTTCAGCTTGGTCCCCAACTGGAGGGGATTATGTGTTCCTATTTTCTGGGTGAGCCCTATGGGGCATTTCGGGCCTTTCTGTACATAAACCTTTATTTCCTTAATTGAGAGGCAGAATTCCTGCTAGGTTTTCGAGAAAAAAATGTCCCTTTGCAGCCAATGTGTGGAGATGAGTGCTAGCATGGGAGAATCTCCCTCTACCTCTGCATATCAACGCAGCCAATTCTAACACCATCGCTGACAGGTGGGAAGCTGCTGTGAGGACAGTACAAAAACAGGAAAAGCAAAAAATCAATAGGATAAGCATCTAGTAATGTGGAAAGATAGAATCCAAAGGATCTTTCAGAATAATGCTCCACGCCTTTAACGGTTGTGCTACGGGCAAAGAAGACATTTAATAGTGGAGTCGTGCTTTTTGGAACATGTAATGTGGACTTTTTAGTTTTTATAGTGTTGAGTCTGTTTTGCTTATCCTCCTCTAAGGCAGTTCCATATATAGCTGCAGCATCTCTGCCTTTGTGATCAGACCGTGTTTTTCTACTTCTATTCCTACTTAAATGCAAGGCGGAGCTACTGCCATTACCCTTCAAAAAGAAAAAAGAAAAACTATAAGGAATAGATGATATGTCATAGACTCATACACTGTCGCTCATGTTTACATTCAGCTACCTCTCTTCTGGATTAATGCTAATGCTAGTTCCATAACAATGGACTTGGGTGTCACACTTAATTTAAAAGATTGATTTTCGAAATATAAAAGGTAACAAAGATTTGAATAAAACTGAACATAAAAGTAGCAATCCAAAACATATTATTTATTTTAATGAAATTTCTTTTCTCAACCTTAAATTACTAACAAATTTTAGAAACTGAATTCACAGTGTGCATTCAGTCTCATTTTCACTTTTACTTTAAATTGACTCAAATGGTAAAGTTCATTGCTTCTTAGAAATTCAACTCTAGCCATCTTGTTTTTCCTTTCTACTTTCTAATCTATCATTTGCAAAAATCTGCCATTACTACCATGCAACTGCATTCGATTTCTGCCAGTTTCCATTACTTTATTTACTTCATTCTATAACATGATCTGCATTTATGATGTTCAGCACAAATGGCAGAAGCTGTACTCCTTGCCGTTTCAAAGATTGGAAGCATTTTAGCGGAGGAAGCCACAAAGGCAGTTATAAAAAAGCTATCAGAGAAAGTTGTGAGCCTTAAGGAACTACCAAGGAAGATTGAGAAAATAGGTAAAGAACTAAACATGATGGACAAAGTAATAAAAGAGATGGGCACTCCAAGTCTCACCAATGAGCCTGTCAAGTGTTGGATATCAGAGGTACGGGACCTAGCCCACCATGTTGAGGATGTGATTGACAAATATTCATACCATACTCTTAAACTGGAGGAAGAAAATAGAGTGAAAAAGATCTTCACCAAAGCTCACTACATTACAGTATTCAGTGAAATCGCAGAGGAGGTTACCCAGATTGAGCAGAAAACTGAAGATGTTGTGAAGCTGAAAGATCGGTGGTTACAGCAGTTCCACCTCAGTCCCAATCTACTTGCTGATATTGAAAGAAAGCGGTCCCAGGACTGCCTCCTGGATGTCATCCAAGATGATCTTGTAGGGATCGAAGAAAATAGGAGATTGTTGACCGAATGGTTGAATTCATCAGATCAGCAAAGTACCAAATTGATTACAGTTTCTGGTATGGGTGGACTTGGAAAAACCACTCTGGTCACGAACGTGTACGAGCAGGAGAAGAACAACTTCACTGCCCATGCTTGGATCATTGTGTCTCAGACTTACGATGTGGTTGAATTGCTGAGGAAATTGCTAAGAAAGATTGAGGACACACAGACACAGCAGGCGCAGCTAGCAGATTTGGATGCCTATGACTTGAAAGGAAAAATAAAAGAAAGACTGGCAGATAGAAAGTGTTTGATTGTCTTGGATGATGTCTGGAACCAAGAAGCATACACTCAGATAAGGGATGCATTCCAGAACCTTAAAGCAAGTTGTGTTATCATCACGACACGACAAGAACCAGTGGCAGCCCTTGCTCACCCCACACGTCAACTCAAACTCGAGCCACTGGGACACAGTGACGCATTTTTGCTATTCTGCAGAAAGGCTTTCCATAACTGCAAGGATCCCAAGTGCCCCGATGAGCTCGAGAAGCTGGCCAACGATATAGTGGATAGGTGTCAAGGACTGCCTCTTTCTATTGTAACCATGGGTGGGCTGTTGTCTGCACTGCCACCAGTCAAACATGTTTGGAGTGAGACATACAAGCAATTACGGGACGTGCTGACAAACGATGATCACGTTCGCGCAATTCTAAATCTGAGCTACCATGACTTACCTGGTAATCTTAGAAACTGCTTCTTTTATTGTAGTTTGTTCCCTGAGGACCATCTGATGTCACGAGAGAGCCTTGTTCGGCTATGGGTTGCAGAAGGTTTTGCAGATGAAAATGATCAAAGCACACCAGAGGAGGTGGCAGACAAATATCTTAGGGAACTGGTCCAGAGGAATATGTTGGAAGCTGTTGAGAATGATGAGCTTGGTAGGGTCAGTAGCTGTAAGATGCATGACCTGGTACGTGACCTGGCACTTTCGATTGCTAAAGAGGAGAAGTTCGGTTTTGCAAGTGACTATGGCACCATCGTGAAGAGGAAGATGGACAAGAGTGTTCGTCGGCTTTCATCATGTGGATGGAAGGACAAAACTTCATTAAAAGTTAAAATCCAACTCCCACGCCTTCGAACCTTAGTTGCACTTGGAATGATTGAATCCTCCCCTCAACTCTTATCTTCAGTTCTGTCTGAATCCATGTACCTGACAGTTCTTGAGCTGCAAGATTCTGAAATAGTCGAAGTGCCGGCATCCATAGGAAATCTATTCAATCTACGCTACATTGGCCTGCGGCGCACAAGGGTCAAATCACTCCCAGAATCTATCGGTAAGCTCTCCAACCTCCAGACCCTAGACATAAAGCAAACAAAAATAGAAAAGCTACCGCGAGGGATTGTTAAAATCAAGAAGCTGCGGCACCTTCTAGCTGACAGATATGCAGATGAGAAGCAGTCGGAATTCCGGTACTTCATCGGAGTGCAAGCACCAAAAGAGTTATCCAACTTTGAAGAACTGCAGACTCTTGAGACTGTGGAGGCTGGCAAGGACTTGGCTGAGCAGCTAATAAAACTTACAAAACTACAAAGTGTGTGGATTGACAACATAACTTCCGTTGATTGTGCAAATCTTCTCACTGCACTTTCGAAAATGCCTGTTCTATCTAGCTTGCTTCTCTCTGCAAGTGATGAGAAGGAAACACTTTGCTTGGAAGCTCTGAACCCACACTCTGAAGACCTCCACAGGTTGATAATAAGAGGGTGCTGGGCAGACAAGACACTGAAGTGCCCAATATTTCATGATCATGGAAAAAATCTCAAGTATCTAGCTATAAGCTGGTGTCGCCTTCGGGGAGATCCACTGCAGCTGCTAGCACCATGTGTTCCGAACCTCACGTATCTTAGCCTTAATAGGGTTAGTAGTGCAAGCACCTTAGTTCTTTCTCCAGACTGCTTCCCACAGCTGAAAACGCTTGTCTTGAAGAGGATGCTCTTTGTCAACGGGGTGGAGATCAGAGTCGGTGCCCTTGGACAGATTGAAGGTTTATATATTGTGTCACTTGAAAAGCTCGACAAGGTTCCCCAAGGCATCGAATCCCTTTGCTCTCTGAAGAAATTGTGGTTGCTGGGTTTGCACAAGGAGTTCAGAGCTCAGTGGAATAGCAAAGGGATGCCGCAGAAGATGCAGTATGTTCGAGAGCTCCGCATCTGAGGTGGAACTTGGGTTCCATTGTGGAAGTACAAATGCACTCCACATCTACTACTGGTAGCAACATCAGGTGTTTAATACTTTCCAGACAAGTCATCGGCTATTGACATTGTTGGTGCAACTACAACTGCAGGCTGCAGCTCTGCTATGCTTAAGATTTGTTTCAGAATGAACCCTGTGATCTTTATCTGCCATCAAGCCATGCCAAGCCTATTCACAGTTATGGTGTGTTTTCAGAGATTCAGAGT
Source organism: Coix lacryma-jobi var. lacryma-jobi (assembly GCA_009763385.1). Taxonomy (NCBI): domain Eukaryota; kingdom Viridiplantae; phylum Streptophyta; class Magnoliopsida; order Poales; family Poaceae; genus Coix; species Coix lacryma-jobi. The sequence goes on from CM019831.1 coordinate 95,919,911, forward strand.
TTAGTTCTTATACAATGACTTGGCCCTTTTTTTTTTTTAAAGAACATGGTCCTTTTGTTGTCGAACTGCAGTTTCAGTTTCAATAATGTAAAGAAGTAATAATGTTGTCACTGCATTTAGATTTTTGTTCACGCAGTGCCCATCCATTCAGTTACATTTTAAACCATGGGATCAGTGATTTTTTTTTTTTGAACAAAACACGCCCAGTCTCTTTATTCAACCATAACAGAAGGTTCAGTGTGGTCGCGAACCACAAGATTCTGTACAAAACTTGGGAAGGGATCAAACCAAACATAAGGTTGATCCGGGTCCCAACCAAGACTTAGACGAGCTATATCATGCGCACACCTATTACAAGGTCTAGGAATGTGTAAAATTTGTACTGAAGCAAAACCTAAACGGATCAAATCCCTAGCTTCTTTGTAAAGGCCATAGGATGGACTAAGATCAAAGTCACTTGACTGCAAAGCTTTCACCGTGTTCATGGATTCTGTCTCTAGGATAATTCTCTCTAAGCCATGACTAGATGTCGTTTGTAGAGCTGCTACACACGCCTGAGCTTCCGTACAATCCACATCATGGACAACAGCAAAAGAACCTGAACCTGCTATTACAACATGGTCATTGTGATCACGAATAACAAACCCCCAGCTACCTGTTTTTGTATCCGAGAAGAAAGCGCCGCCACAATTCAGTTTGAAGATACTCGTTGGAGGCTGAGTCCATCTTGGTGACTGCTTCAAGCTTCCCCTCTTTTCCTTCTGCTTTAGCATGGATTCAACAGCTAGCAAAGTAGCATGATGAATAATTTGTCCAAGGGGTTTCATACCTTCTCCAGCGTTCGTCTTATTACGCGCCTCCCACCATGCATATAAGAGCATAATCACCTTTTATCCGAATTCCTTCTGGCAAAGATAGGATGGTCAGAACAACATCAGCAGCCGATTTTTCCTCTAGCAATTTAATACGTATATCATCAAGGAGGGCCTCCCGCCAACATTTGATAGCGAATTTACACTTCAGGAAACAATGACCCCCATCTTCATTGAGGCGCCAACAAATTGGGCACCTAGTGTATATATTCATCCCTCTTCTCTTTATATTCATTTGCAGAAGAAGACTATTGTGTGCCAGCCGCCATACAAAAAGTTTGATCTTGGGCGGATAATTCAAATGACATACCTGCTTCCACTCCAACTTCTCCCTCAGATTGCCATTTGATGACTCCCCTCTTTGCTTCTTTGCCAATTGCAAAGATCGGTCGTGCAGATTGTGGTAGGGCGATTTCATAGAAAAGACTCCCTTCTTGTCAAAATGCCAAGCGAGAACATCTTCTCTGCTCACATGAACCGGATTTTCTAATATGTGTTGTACATCATCTTCCAAAAAATATCCTTGATCAATGCACGATCCCAATCCCCAGTGGCTGGATCAATTAACTCACTCACACGTGTGACCAAAGTTTGGCGTCTTGGGGTTATTAGCCTCCTCGTCACACCTCTAGGCACCCATGGATCAAGCCAAATATTAATAGAGGTTCCATCACCAACTCGCCAGATTAAGCCTTCTTTTAACGCCTTGATTCCCCGCAAAATACTCCTCCATGTATATGAAATTCCCGGCTCTCTTTGGCATTCAACATATCACCATTCGAGAAATATTTAGCCCGAAGCACATGGCCACATAAGGAGTCCGGCTCCCTGACCAACCGCAAGGCCTGTCTCGCTAGCATAGCTAAATTGAACAAGTGTAGGTCCGGAAGCCCAAACCTCCTTCATCTTTCCTTCTACACAAAGTCTCCCAAGAAAGCCAATGCATTTTATTTTCATTCTCTAGCTGCGACCACCAATAGCGACAAATCATAGTGCTAATCTCATCACAGAGAGTCTTTGTGAGATCAAAGCAAGACATCGCAAATGTTGGAATAGCTTGCGCTACAGCCTTGATAAGTATGTCCTTCCCAGTTTTGGACAAAAGTTTTTCTTTCCACCCTTGTATTCTTTTCCACACTCTATCCTTTAAGTAGGCAAAGATTTTTGCTCGCGACCGGCCCATATAAATGGGCAGACCCAAATATTTTTCATTTCTCGCCCCAGTGGTAATATTCGAGGTAGACATCATATCCCCTCTATCACCATCAGTGGTGTTTTTGCTGAACATAATAGAGGATTTATCTCTGTTTATGGTCTGCCCCGAGCACGCCTCATACGTTGCTAAAATATTTTGCAGGTGACATGCAATTCGTTCATTAGCTTTCAGAAGGAGCAATGAGTCATCTGCAAACAAGAGGTGATTAATGCTCGGTGCTTCAACACACACACGCACTCCATCCATGTCTCCTCTTTCCTCCGCCGCATCCAACAGAGCAGAGAAACCCTCCGCACAGATCAAGAACAGATAGGGAGAAATTGGATCCCCTTGTCTCAATCCACGTTCGGGTATAACTTTCTCTGTAAGATCACCATTCACCTTGATTTTATAAGAGACCGATGTCACACATCTCATTACCGTGTTGACCCAAGTCTCTTGAAAGCCGAACTTCAACATCATTCTCCTCAAAAAATTCCATTCAACACGATCATACACTTTACTCATATCTAGCTTAACCGCAGCAAACCCCTCCCTGCCTGTTCTCTTATTTTGCAAAAAATATGTCATCTCATAAGTCAAAAGGATATTATCCGTAATTAATCTCCCTAGCTCAGTGGAATAGCGAAGGGATGCCGCAGAAGATGCAGTATGTTCGAGAGCTCCGCATCTGAGGTGGAACTTGGGTTCCATTGTGGAAGTACAAATGCACTCCACATCTACTACTGGTAGCAACATCAGGTGTTTAATACTTTCCAGACAAGTCATCGGCTATTGACATTGTTGGTGCAACTACAACTGCAGGCTGCAGCTCTGCTATGCTTAAGATTTGTTTCAGAATGAACCCTGTGATCTTTATCTGCCATCAAGCCATGCCAAGCCTATTCACAGTTATGGTGTGTTTTCAGAGATTCAGAGTTTAGTTCTTATACAATGACTTGGCCCTTTTGTTGTTTTTTTAAAGAACGTGGTCCTTTTGTTGTCGACTGCAGTTTCAGTTTCAATAATGTAAAGAAGTAATAATGTTGTCACTGCATTTGGATTTTTGTTCACGCAGTGCCCATCCATTCAGTTATGGTTTGTTTTCAGAGATTCAGAGTTTAGTTCTTATACAATGACTTGGCCCTTTTGTTTTTTTTTAAAGAACATGGTCCTTTTGTTGTCGAACTGCAGTTTCAGTTTCAATAATGTAAAGAAGTAATAATGTTGTCACTGCATTTAGATTTTTGTTCACGCAGTGCCCATCCATTCAGTTACATTTTAAACCATGGGATCAGTGATATTGATCCACAAGAAAAATTAGGGCTAGTTTGGAAATCAAATCCCCTTAAGAAAAAAGTCTACATAACCCCCTCAACTATTGAGTGTCGACTACTTCACCCCAAACTATAAAACTAGATGTTTTACTTCCTAAACTTTCCAAAATCGGTCAAATAACCCGGTTTTAGACGGTAGTTTTGCTACGTAGCGTAGTTTTGTCTTTTATCCTTTTTATTTATTTTGGCTGAATTTTTTAAAAATCATAGTAAATCATAAAAAAAATTATAAAATAGAAAATCAAATTTTCTTGAACTCTACGTGAGTAGATTTACACAGTGAGCATATAATATAGTATATTTTAGAACAAAGCTTTTGTTGTAGATTTAGATTTATGTTTTTGTATAATTAATTAGAATAATTCATAGATGCAGTCTTTTTCATCCAATTATGGTGAAATTTTTATGGTAAGCTAATTATTATATCCTTGCATTATAGTAAAAATTCATACTAATCAGATCATGTATAACTTAGCTATATTTAGATATAACTTAGCATAGATCTAAATAGACAACAAAAACTTTATTCTAAAGTATACTATATTATATGTTCACTGTGTAGTTCTACTTATGTAGAGTCCAACAAAATTAGATTTTCTATTTTATGATTTTTCTATAATTTGCTATGATTTTTTAAAGATTCGGCCAAAACAAATAAAAATAAAAAAGACAAAACCACGCTAGCGTAGTAAAACCATCGTCTAAAACCGTCTGGGGGGTTATTTGACTGGTTTTGGAAAGTTCAGTGTAAAACATCTGATTTTATAGTTTGAGGGTGAAGTAGTCGACGCTCAATAGTTGAGGGGGTTATGTAGACTTTTTCCAATCCCCTTAGGTTCACACACTTTTTTAGGTTGAGCAATCCATGTGATGTCATTTAAATAAACCATTTAGGCCCTGTTTGGTATAGCTCAACTTCACTGCTGAAGCTGTTTTTTTACAAAATAGCTTCATGACCAACTTAATAGGTGAAGCTGAAGCTGAGCTTGCCTCAAAAAAAAAATAGGTGAAGCTGAGCTGTTTTGAAAAAAGTGTTTGGCAAAACGGCTTCACCAACAACTTCATGTATGGCTGTGAAAGAGAAATAGAGGTATAAGCTGTGAAAAACTACTTTTTTCAGCTTCATCTTAACTTATAGTTTTGTGTGAGAGAGAATAAAACAGCTTCACAAGTGAAAACACTTTTAAAGATAACTTACCAAGGAGCTATTTTTTTTTTGCTAAACACTTTATTTCAGAACTACTGCGACAACACTTGACACTTAGCCGTCAGTTCCTCCTTGGTAAGTTATCTTTCGTGAGAGTTACTCCCTTTTTTTAATCTTAATTTTCAGCCGTACTTTTGAAGGCCAAAGAGGGCTTTCCTCATGGAGAACGTCTTGTTGGATCAAAATTTTATACATAGACCAGACTATGAACATGCCTTGTACTGAGGTTCTATTGGAAAACATCTTTCCCGTTTGTGAGGTCAACTTGTACAATTTTTTACAAAGTCAAACCAAGCGATCTGATTTGCATTAACCTTAGTATAATGGCATGTTCATAGTCTAAAACACAAGGACATTTGCCACTATATCGTCTTTCTGCCTCACAAATCACAATTCTATATGTTAGGGTAAACTTTAGTCGACTAGTTGCTAGTCTATGGGATCCAAGCAGGCCCTAAACTTCTCTGATAGGTTTGTCACCTAAGCAGACATTAGTGGCGGATCCCGAAATTGTCTTGGACCAGGGTTGATTCAGCTAGGAATTGTGCATCACCTCTTCAGTCGACTGCAGAGTTTCCCCGGTATTCACCTTGTTCCAAGCGTCCCACCACGCCCACAGCAGGCCAACCAGCATGCTCATTTTCCCCTAAGCTGCTAACACTACTCAACAGGTTTGCATTTCAAAAAAAAAAAAAAAAAAAAAAATCTAACCACTATCCTCATCAAAACACCAACACACAGGGCACGGGGTGTCAATGTCCATCCCTCTGTGTGATATATTTTTCCTAAGTACACTACAAGAAACCAGAATTTCCCTATCAGTGCGAAATAGGAAATACTGACAGGAAAATAGCGAAAACATTTTTTCAGTTAGGTTACCAACAAAACAAAAGCAACAGAAATAGGGAAATTCCTTGTCGGTATCGTTAGACCAGACATCAACAGAAAAATTCCAGGCCACCAGGCCTAGAATTCTATCTTGACAGAAATTCCTGGCCACCGGACTTCGACAGAAAAAAAATCATAATTTTCCTATCGGACCAACCAACAGTAAAATTTTCATTTCCAGTAGTGGTGGGAAGCTCAATTTGTCTTCCAAATGGACTTCCAGATTTTGTTTTCCTTCACTGTTGAGGTTGCACTGGACTACATCCTCTATTTGACAGTCGTTCCTTTTTATCTTCAAGAACATGGTAGGCAGATTTGACAAAGATCCTTAAAATCATAGTGCCAAGATATTGTATCTTCCATGTCATGCTTAACAGGAAAGGCCAATACAAGTTTGGCATCCTATATTCCTAGAAAATATCCTTGATTAGTTGCTCATCTCATGACCCCATACTAGGATCCATTAACTGAGAGACCCTGGTAAGTAGTGTTCGTCCCCCAAGGGGCAACTAGTCAACACATAATACCATTTGGGATCCAAGCATCTTGACAAATTCCGATTTGTGTGCCATCCTTTAAGGCTTGCATGCCATGAATAATGTTGCGCCATGGGTATGATATGTCTGGTTTCAGTAACAAAAAGGAGATTTCCCAGACGGCCCGTTTGGATGCATGAAATTGAATTCATTTTAAGAATCATAATTTAGACACATATTAATTAAGTTAATATGATTATATATGGATTATATGTGTATAATATTGTTGCCTATATAAGAGAGATACTCATGTGTTACATTTTTACCATAGGGGAGTGAGTTGAAGAGAGTGTTATAAATAGCAAAGTAGAAATATAGTATGAATCCATTTCTCTCACTCACCCTATGAATTTGAGATAGACTTATATGTGAACTTTGGAAAGTGGTGAAATATCAAATTCCAAGGAAACTAGCATAGTTTATTGAGTGAATTCCAATTCCTCTAAAATGAAGGGATCCAAACAGGCCCCCGGAATATTTAGCACGAAGCACGTGAGCACATAAGTTCTCTAGATTTTGTAGGAGGCACCATCCTTGCCGAGCTAGCCTGGCCAGGTTGAAGGGATGTAAATCTCTAAACCCTCAATCCTCCTTTGTTCTTCCTACTAGGCTCCTACTCAATTTTCCCCATGATAACTAGTGCACCTTGTGCTAAATTTCTTGTTGTGACCACTGAAAGGTCTAAATTGGCTAGAGGAGGGGGGTGAATAGCCTAATTAAAAATCTACAAAATCACTTAGCTAAATTGTTAGCAACACAAATGACGAAGCTTTTTGCACTGGCCTTTGCAAGCCACCTAACCAACAAGAGCAATTAAGACTACACTAATGATCAAGAGAATAAACAAAGTGTAGCACGAAAGATTAATTGCTTAGCAAGATAAGCTACAAGCTATCTATACAATATGACATAAAGTATTCACAATGACTAGGAAGATGAACAATAAAGTATCTACACAAGATATAACTAGCAAAAGAGTAGTACAAGAGATACAATCAACTAGCTCAAATAAATATGTAATGAATGAACAAAAGCTAGTTGAGGGTTTTTCATCGAGCCTTCGAGATCACCTTGAAGAACCAATCACCGGTGAAAAACCCAAGTGTAGAGCCAATCACCAAGAATGATAGTGAACCCAATCAATGAGATGATCAACCAAATACAATTAAGCACACGGGAGACACAGATTTATCCCGAGGTTCACATGCTTGCCGGCACGCTACTCCCCGTTGTGTCGACCAACTCTTGGTGATTTGGTGGGGTCATTGACACCACACCAAGCTACACAAGTCCCACAAGAATCTACCATAAGAGAGGTAGCTCAATGACACGAGCAATCCACTAGGGGTGTCTTTTGCCTCTCCGGTGGGGAATAGGCCAAAAAAACCCCTCACAACCAAATCAGTGGTGGACAAGAACAATCATCAATCTTGCCAACTCCACCAAAAGCCTCCAAGCCATCTAGACACCGACAAATGCCAAGAGTAACAAGAAACTCGCTGCCGATACGAAGGACTAGTGCCACTAGAATGATCACTTTTAAATCTTAGCACTAGAACACTCAATCTCACTTGCAAATGATCAAATCAAGTCTAGAGATGAGTGGGGAGGCTTGGCTATGCTCACAAGGATGCTAGAGGATCAAAATATGCAAGAGAGAACCCAAGTGAGCCGACCAAGACACTTAAGTAGCTCACACAAGTCAGGCTAGCTGTTGGGCTGAAAACGCAGCCATCGGACGCTCCGAAGTTGGGGCCATCGGACGTTGTCCAGCGTTCGATGCTCCCGATGGAGCCACGTGTCCTGCAGCTTCAAACGAGAACCACTCGATCCCAACGACTACTTCACTTCGTGCCTTTGTTAATGTGGCATCGGACGCGCCAACGCCAGGGCACCGGACGCACCGATGTCTTTCACTCATTTCAGCACAGAAACACCTCACATTGGACGCAGCGAGGCTTGAACATCGGACGCTACACCCCAGCATCCGATGGGTGTCCAAAGAGGATCCAGAGAGCTCCAAAACACATCGGACGTGTTCAGTGGCGGATCTAGAAACACATTAAGGGATGGGCTAAACTAGTATAAAGAAATTTTAGACCATGTCAGGTAGGGCTAAATGTAGTTTTTATAGACAAAATTGGACTGAAAAAAGAACCGCTAAAGAGATTTTTGGTCCACGCCCCAGGCTGCAGCCCGGGCAGCTCGGGGACTGCATCCCCCCTGGACGTGTTCGATGGTTCCGCATGGGACGCTAGGGAGCATCTGATGCTCCCATCACAGTTAGCTCTCGCCACGTCACCAGCATCGAAAGCTGCAATAGGGTTTCTCGATCGTCCGACGTAGCGTCCGATGGTCCCTGATCCATCAGACTAAGTTAGGGTTTGTCATCGGACGCACCAGGACAACGTCCGATGCTCCCTGGTGGAGCGTCTGATGCCCCTAACTCAGCACCTCTCACTTTCTAACTTCTACCCTTACTTACATGAGCCAATACCAAAGTGTTTCACCACTTGTGCGTGTGTTAGCATTTTTCAAAACATTTTTCAAGGGTTATGTTAGTCACTCACTAGGTCTAATGCATCAATATGTTAGAGAACTCCTAGTGGCGCTTGAACACCGCATAAGCTATGAATTATCTCCTCTTGATAGTATGACTATCTACCCTAAATGTAAATCACACTCGCTAAGTGTCTTGATTACCAAAACAAAGAGCCATATAGGTTATATCTCTGCCTTCGGGCCTCTTTGCTCCTCCTCTTCTCTTCTTCTCACAATTCACCAAGTGTAGAGCACTTGATCACTTGAGTGCATATGGACATCACTATCCTTCTCCATGGTTGCCACCTTGCTAGCTCCACACCTTGGCTTGGTCTTAATCCTTTCTTAATTGCTACACACATGCTTAGCCATAGGATTAGACCAAATAGGTTTCATCAATTAACCAAAACCAAACTAGGGCTTTCAACCACCAATATCTAGCAACCATTCTTCCAATTTCATCATAGGGTTTTTGTTAAATCAAAGCATGACATAGCGTAGGTAGGAATGTCTTGCACTAATGCTTTGATTATAATTTTGTTCCCTGTCTTGGGGAGGAGTTTTTCTTTCCACCCTTGAATTTGTTCTAGACTCTTTCCTTAAGACACTACGAGAAATGGTGCTTTATATAACGATCACTTTGGTCATAAACAGTCGAAAATACGTCACGGTTAACTTGCCATGATGATCAAAAAATCTATCATGTATCTCACGACATACATTTCATTTCTTCATGGAATACTTGGCAAAATCCAAATGAAAAAAATCTAAAAAATCAGGGATTTTTTTAATCAAGAAAGGGACCCACCAGCCAGCCACACCATCCATCTACTCCCATAATATTTTTTCATGATTTTTTCACACTTTGCATCACAACCAAGATTCGAACTAGTGACTTCTCGCACATGCGTGCGTAACCTCCACTACCACTCAACTCCTTTGTCATTTGTGTCTGTAGTCCATTTTAGTTCCCCTCACATTATACTAAATCGTATGTAAACTGCTTATTTGAGGCTCTAAACTAATTCAAATCAAAATGTTGTCAACTATAAAATTTCATAACTTTTTGAAATCTACACTTTTTGTTTAGAAAGTTTCTCCATCCGAGGCCACTTACAAAATTTGAATTTCAAATTTCAGAAATTTCAAACATAGTTTTCATTGACAAGATGATTTCAAATTAAAAAAATTATCAACTACAATGTTTCATAACTTTTTGAGATCTACAACTTTTGTTTTGGCCATTTTTCCATCTGAGGTATTTTGAAAAATTTGAATTTCAAAATTTTAAAATTCAAATGCGGTTTTGCATTACAATATGATTTTAGATTAAAAAGTAGATATCAACTATAAAGTTTCATAACTTTTTGAGATCTATAATTTTTATTTTGGTTATTTCTCCTTCCGTTTGAAAAATTCAAATTTTAAATTTTTAAAATTCAAACGCAGTTTTGCATGACAAGATGACTTCAAATTTAAAAGTTATCAACTACAAATTTTTATAACTTTTCAAGATCTACAAAGTTTCTTTTAGTTGTTTGACCATTTGTATATACAACATTGTGGTTCTAACATTATTCACAAATCTTATATATCACTCTTGTAGTTTCATAAACTACCAGACATATATGTAAGATTTTTGAACAAATTTATTTTTAGTTTGTCAAAATATTTTTTGAGACTCGGCAAAGAAGCTCGGCAAATAAAATACTCGGCAATGAGCTTCTTTGTCGAGTGCCCAGAAAAACACTCGACAAATCAATTGACGCTAGTGATGTTGAATGTTTCATTCGTGATAAAATCAAGTCTTTCGCCACAAACTGACAAAAACTAAATTAGTCGTCATAGATTTATCACCCTATGAACCGTCATGGACAATGAACTTTTACGATGATTTACTAAAACGTCATCAATAAATATCATGTAAAGCATCATTTCTTGTAGTGTTTTGTCTACCATGGTATAAAGTTTGTTATCAGAGATTAGTAAAGATTATTTAAAATCATACTAAGCTAAAAATAGCAATCTCAATGATTTATTTTTGAGAAACTTGACATAGATCATGACATATTATCTCTTAAATTTTTATTTGGTTCGCATGGGTACTTAACTAGTTAATCAAACAAGTACAACCAAAAGGAGGAGGAAGGACATGGCAATTAGCACCAGCAGTCATTGCCCCTAAGGACGGGAGGGAAATTTCTTTAAAGAGATGCATGCCGATTCTCCACGTGCACACCAATTCCTCTAATCTACCCTACTAAGACTGACCACACTCGTTGTCCTCTAAATTCATCCTCTATCCGTCCTAGTCATCAAGATTCTTTCCTCTATACACATTTCTTCTGCACTCATCATCCTCTATATCTCATACTCTATACCAACTTCCAATAATAGAAGTCACTTGTCACTTTATCTAAATATATCCATGTGTAATCTTGTTTTGAAAAATTTATTGAAACAAATTTAATGGTGCAATCGAAATTTAATTTGATATTTTGGTTTGTAAGTTATAACATTTTTTATTTAGTTGAAATAGGAGGGCCCACCTCAGATTCCTTTTCTCTCTCCTCTGCCAACCATCGCGCTCTATCCATGTGGCCGCCATCCTCCCATGCAGGACGTCCGCTCCCACCCTTAAAATAGCGGACAACACCCTGGTACTCGATGTATCCAGTGCAACACATAAATCCGGTATGCATTCCTTCAGTACAGTATACCGAACAGCAGTGCAGTCGGTCTAAAGCACCGTCTCTATTTGCTTGGTGTACCAAAGAAATCTCTCCCGCTAAGATGAGCTCGCTAAATCCACACGCGAAACTGTACCCATCTACCCTACTAAAGCACCGTCTCTATTCTTTGCTGTGTACCAAAGAAACCTCTCCCGCTGAAATGATCTCGCTAAATCCACACGTGAAACTGTACCCACAAAACTAACTCTATAATAATCGACCGTTCATATTTGTTTTGTAACATTCTCTCTCCTTACTCATTCACATCCAATGAACCAGATTAGATGTATGGTATACTTCCTCCTTATTCACACAAGGGAAAAATATAATCGCAGATCAGATCACACACGCAAAAATATCGCCAAAAAAAATCACGTACCTGTTTCCATCCAAGCACCAATCACGTCCGCGTTCCCAGCCAATATCGCGGAAAAAATCACATACGCGTTCCCATGCAAGCGCTAATTAGGTACGTGTTCTCACCTTGCAGATCAGACGATGCAACAAAACAACATCGTAGAAAAAAAAACAGCGTCCATGTTCCCAACCAAGGGATACAGATACAGCAGATTGCTTGCAGACAGCCGTCGTCCAGAAAAATTGGGATGCCGCCATCATGACCGTCATCCAGGACAATTGTGAGTCGTCGTTCGGAAAAAAAATTGCGAGGTCATAAAAAAAAGAAAAATTATGAGGCCGTCATTTCGGGAAAAAATTACGAGGTCGTCGTTCGAGGCGGAAAAATTTACGAGGTCGTCGTCTGCTACCCCAGCCTTGAGGCCGGCCAATTGCCTTGTGCATACCCAGGTCATGCTCACGAGGACGTCGTCCACGCAGGCGAGGCCAGCCAATCGCTATCGTCCGCGATCCCAGCTGCAAGGCCACCGTCAGTGATCCGAGGTCGTCGTCCGACTCCACGGACGAAGACGACGCTGGTCAATCACTATGCACGATCCGAGGCCGTCGTCTGACTCCACGAACGCAGGTGAGACTCATGCACGTGATTATGTCGTCCGTCTAAACGCATGTTGGCCGCCGTTCGCGTAGATACACGCACAGGAGAAAGAAACATCTGTTGCAACGCACGGGAGCCCACCGTCTGTGCAGCGAGGCCGCCGTCTGCGTCCACGCAAGAGAGCCTCCACGCACATGCTGGCAGTCGCAACTCCACTCAAGCGCCCCACGTGTGCGCCGCTGCAACAATGCGGCCACCGTCCTTGCAACAACGTTGTAGCATGATTTTTAAAAAATAACGTTGTATTATTAGTTTAAACCATTGCATTAACCCTTTACTATCATCTAAAATAAGGATTAATAACTTATCTTATTAATTATCTACCATCACAACTTTCTTATTTTTCCTGTAATATATATAGCGAAATAATAACTTATATTATTATATATATCTGTCATGAACAACTATCGGCTTCACTAAGAATGGTGTTCTTGGCGGACATTTTGAAGAGCCATATCAATGAATGATTTGGAGATCTCCACGACATGCTTAAAGCCTTAGGCAAGATGTAATTTAGATGATTAATGAACAACTCTTTATTATGCCTTTTAAGGATAATATTTTTTGAATTGTACTCATAATCAATTCAGTTGTGTGAAAGTTGAGCTATGAAAAAATAATTTTAGTTGTTCCGTTTTTCAAATGCATCATGAAGTGAAACCGTAGCGTTAGGACAGGCCCTAAACTAGTCACGGACTAATCACGGTAAATACAGAAGTCATTCTTTCTCTCTCCGTAATGATTTTTGAATTAAAATCAAATAAATGGTGCTATCCGAATTTTAACTATAAATTTTCATATAAAATTGATAATTTTCATATGAACTTAAATTAAAATAAAATAAATTTAAACTTGATCAAATATATACTTATGATGTTGAGTAAGTATAATGAGAATAACTATATAACATACTTCCTCCATATAGGAAATTGAAGTCCTTTAGGACATTGACACGGTCTCCAAAACATAACTTTGATCACTTATTTCTTCAAAAATATTTATTGTAAAGTAGTATATGTATATTTTTATGAAATTACTTTTCAAAATAAATTTATTTATATGATTTTACATCTCTAAACTCAACAATTTTAAAGTTATTCATGATTTATATTCTCAATGTTTGACTCAAACCTTATCTAAAAAGACTTCTATTTCCTATATGAAGGGAGTATATTTTTTATATTAAATCTATTTGAACATATAATTATTCAAATTAATATATATAAATTTGATGAAATCCATAAACATAGTAACCACTCATCGAACATGGATGCAGGACAGGCTCACGCTAACCAGCCTAACCAGTATACACATGCTAGGCTAACCACGTACACACACACGCTCACCACATACACACACACACGCTATCCAAGCTAACCAGGCTTACCGCGTACACACAGACACGCTAATTATGTACATATATGCAAATCCTAATTTGGAGATACCGCAGCAAAAATTCACAAATTATCGGGTTCAAGAAGTAAAGAATCGTTCACAGAGTTTAACTCAGGGTTAATTAATAATAGAACCTGGCTTATTGATGGGCGCGAAGGAGAGAGAGAGAGTGCGCGACGCAGGAAGATCCTGTTGCCGAGGAGAGTTTGCGGTGTACTGTGGTTCGGTCGCGGGGCTTGGTGAGGTACAAGAGCTAGAGCTTGGTCGAGGAAGGACTAGAGTGTAGCCGCTCGTCAGTGGGCACCCTCGGCTTAGCGAAGCCGTCGTGCAGGGCACTGTCGTGATCATGTTGAGGTCATTGTCGTGTGCTTCTGAAATCAGATCAGTCTCCCCGATCTGTTTTTGTACACACCTACGCCGGCAGCACCAACAACAGTATTATATATTTGATTCATAGATTGCAAGGACGTCAATTAATTCCCCGTCTCCTCCTCAATCAGTCAGAAACTCACGTCATTGCCCTCTATATATATAATTGCAATGACGTGCGATTAATTTTACCCTCTCCCTCCGCAATCAGTCAATCAGTTAGGACAGTCCCAATACTAGAAACTCATAGACAGTATTTATAAAAACTATGGTCACAATGGATAGTTTCTATAAAATTATTTTTTATCCAATTAAATATTTTCTTTCTTCATTTTCAACCAATCATATCCCTTTATATCTTGATTCTCGTGTAGACATGATTTCTTGTCTAACACTACTATAGAAAATCTTTTGCACGACACTTGAGTTTTATTAACCGTGGCGGACAAGTCTGCAAACCGCCACGGTTAAACAAGGCTGGCTGAGCCTGGCCGGCAGGACAGCTAACCGACACGGTTAATTAGACTAACCGCACCGCGATCCTCTGAAAGATCCTGCAGAACCATTAAGCGGATCGGACTCCTGCAGCGCTGCACGTTATGTTGCCAGCTCATCCGTCATCGTTGCCTCCCTCCGCTATTCTCAGCGAAACAGCGTTCGTCCGCTAACCACGTACACGGGCCCCAATGTTGCTGCTATTGGACGCAAGATGGAAGTGAAGACCGCATGCACGGGCCCCGCTCCTGCTACTATTCAACTAATAACTAAAAAAAATATTATAACTAACAAACTAAAAAACCAATTTAAATTATGTTTGCACTATTAAATTTGTTTCAATAAATTCTTCAAATTAAGATCTCACATGAATATATTTAGATAAAGTGATAAGTGGACCCCACTGTTGGTAGTTGGTATAGAGTATGAATAGACGATGATATAGAGAATGAATGAATGCGGATGAAAGAGATATAGAGGAGAGAATATCGATGACCAGGACGGAATATTCCTTTTAGAGGATGAATTTAGAGTACGAAGAGTGCGGTCAGTCTTAGTTAGCCGTGGCGGGCAACATAAACCAACCGCCATGGTTAATTACTATTAACCGTGGCGGTTCATATATAGTAACTGCCACAGTTAACGATTTAACGTTGGCGGTTGATTTAACCGAGGCGGGCGTCCTAACTTGCCCGCCTCGGTTAATAGTCGTGCATATATATGTCACCTCCCCCTTGAATCGGCTAAGTCCTTCGGCCGTCTCAAATCGACCCCGAAGGGCTGCCCGATTTTTTCGCCACCTCCTCCTGAAAGGTCCTAAATGGCTAGAGGGGGGTGAATAGCCTATAAAAATTTCTACAACAACACTTAAGCAAGCTTATTAGACAACTAAATGGCGAAGCAAATTTTGCGCTAGCTCTACAAAAGTGCAAGCCACCTATCCACAATTCTAGTTAATTATGATCTCTATGTCACACAATGTCTAAGTTGCTATTTTACAACTAAGTGAGAAAATGAGCAAGAATAATTATCACTACACAAGACAAGTAAAATAACTAGCTACTAGAAGATACAATTATAACTTGCAAGAATATAACAAAGATAAATACAAGTGACAGAAGTGTGTATACCGAGCCGGGCAAGAGAACAATAGATGAATACCAATGAATACCACGGAGACAAGATGACACAATGATTTTTCCTCCGAGGTTCACTTGCTTGCCGGCAAGCTACGTCCCCGTTGTAGCGATACACCCACTTGGAGGTTCACGTGCTAATAGGCATCACACGCCTAACCTGCAACCGGGTGCCGCACAACCAACACAAGATGAGGATCCACAAGCTACGAGCAATCCAATAAAAATGTCTTTTGTGATCTCCCACGGGGAAGGCTCAAGAACCCCTCACAAATCACCGATTGGGGACGGATACAATCACCAAATCCCCTCACCAATCACCAAATCACCAACCGTCTAGGTGACGGCAATCACCAAAAGTAATAAGAAATCCACAATCACAACAAACACCTAGTGCCACCAAATGGAATCACAAATGCACAAACACTAGGGTTTCCCCAAATCCTCTCCCAAATGAGCAACAAGCTAGGAGATGGAGAGGAGAGGGAGATGCTCTTGAAGCTCTCAAGATCAAACACTAGAGCTCAATCTCTCACTTGAATGGAGAACAAATCCTTGGAAGTGAGAGAGGAGAGGGGAGAGAGCTTCCTTCTTCTCTTGGTGTTTTTCAAAATGCAAAGGGGAAAAATGAGCAAGAGATAGGAGAAAAATGAGCACAACACCCCCAAAAAGAAGCCAGCCAAGCCTCATAACCGTTGGGGGCGTCTAGATCGGAGTTGAACCGGAATATCGGGTAGGCTCGGATAAATATCGAAGAAACGGTTCTCTATCTATGCAAACTGAGTTGAGATGAATTCAAATAGAATATCCGGCTAGGGCTGAGACAATATCCGGTTGGGGGTTCTCTGTTCTTGCGAATCGAGAAGAGCTGAAATTAAACGGAATATCCGGCTAGGGCTGAGAAAAATTCCGAGTAAGGCCTTGCTGTTTGGGCGCATGAACTTCTCCATTTTCTTCTCTTTTAAGCCATTTTCAAAGTGCTAACTCTCCCACAAATTACCAAATCAATTTGGCACTAAAGTTAGCAATTTCACAAGGATTTTTAGGGCTTTCTCATGCACCTCATCATGTCACTAAGCACAATGCATATGCACATGAAACTTATACTTAGTGGCACTAGATAACCATTGTAATTAAAGATTTCCCCTCTTTATAGTATGGTTATCTATCCTAAACCCGATCACACACTCTATTGCGTCTTGATCGGTAAAACAAAATGATCCTATATTTATACCTTCGCCTTGAGCCCATTTTGTTTTTCTCTTTCTTTATTTCCATGTTGGAGCACTTGATCACAATCTTTTGGCTATCTCCATCACATGAGTGCCATCTAGCTCCACCACTTGGACTAGGACCAACTTATCTTATAATTACACTTAAGCATAGAGTTAGTCCAATAGATTTCATCAATTAGTCAAAACCAAACTAGGGCTTTCAATCTCCCCCTTTTTGGCAATTGATGACAACCTTCACAAAGATATGAATTAAATTCAATTTTGAATTTGAGTTGCTTGTCCATGCATTTTGTTCATGAGTAAGAATTGGACAATCACCACAAATTCGATCTTGGTAGTACTAGCTCCCCCTACATATGTGCTTCATGAGTTTGGTTCAATTTATTCACATATGCATGGATTGAAATTATGGGAGAGATACTACTACCAAATGATGCTAAGGAGTATAAAATGGACCTTTGAAGTGTGTTACCATCGGAGTGCGCATTTGATCATCATCCTTAGCACCATGAGTAACTAGATATCACTTGTAAACACAAAAGACTAGATACCTCATGAGATCAACATTAGAAACAAGGCTCTTGTACCACTTTAAAAATTAACACTATATCTAGCTAACTCCTATGCATTCTAGTCTTCAAAACATCATACAAATTCTAATACTAGCATACACCACACAAGCACGTATATTGAACTTTAAGACTTGTGATGCATCAACTCATATGAATATGCTCATACAAATGCAACAATAGGTTCATGAGCTTGCTCCCTCTACTTGTGTGCTTAAATTTTAATTGATCCCCCCTTTGTTATATTTCTATCTTCATATCTTTGTAACTATTTCTCCCCCTTTGTCATTAAGTACCATAAAAGGCACACCAATTTTAGTAGGAGATAAGTCAATCAATGGGGTGATCAAGTTCATATTATGGTTCAACCTAGCAAACAAACATAAGATATTTAACACGGTTTGCTCTAGAGTAAGCTTCTTCACACATCTTTCAATGGTTATCTTACTCATGTTAGTTAGACACTTGAATGCTTGTTTCCAAGATTAAACACTAGGTTCACAAGCCCACAAACATGTCATATGCTACCACTAGATCATATCAAACATAGAAGCAATAGTGGTACCATATATGCATAAAAACATTTAATTTTCATGAATGAGCCTATAATATGCAAGAAATGACTAAATGCACTAAACATGTCCTTAGCAATAATGAATGTCATGCCAAACAATTTTACCTTTGCTTTGTCGAAGGAGAGGCATGTCATATAATGGAGGGTGCATCAACTCATATTTGAGAAATCAAGTATGTTCAATTCATTCCTTATCTTACAAAATCTCTTCTCATCAAGTGGCTTGGTGAATATATCGGCAAGTTGATCTTCGGTTCCCACACTCTCAATTGAAATATCACCCTTTTGTTGATGATCTCTTATGAAGTGATGGTGAATGTCAATGTGCTTTGTTCTTGAATGTTGAATCGGATTATTAGTGAGCTTCACCGCACTCTCATTGTCACATAGCAATGACACTTGTTTGAACTTGATTCCAAAATCATCCAAAGTTGCTCTCACCCATAGCAATTGTGCACAACAACTACCCGTGGATATGTATTCAGCTTCGGCGGTTGAAAGTGCAACACTATTTTGCTTCTTCGATGACCATGATACAAGTGATCTTCCAAGTAATTGACATGTGCCCGATGTGCTCTTTCTATCAACTTTGCATCCCGCATAATCAGAGTCTGAATAACCAATAAACTCAAAGTTTGACCCCTTGGGATACCACAATCCAACATTTTGTGTATGCTTCAAATACCTCAATATTCTCTTTGTTGCCTTTAAGTGACTCTCTCTTGGTGAGGCTTGAAATCTCGCACACATGCATACACTAAACATGACATCCGGCCTAGAAGCAGTCACATAGAGTAAACTTCCGATCATAGACCGATATAACTTTTGATCCACCATGTTGCCACTAGCATCACTATCCAAATGTCCATTTGTTCCCATAGGTGTGCTAATAGCTTTTGCATCATCTAGACCAAACTTCTTGAGCATATCTTTGATGTATTTGCCTTGACTCACAAATGTGCCATTCTTCATTTGCTTGATTTGAAGACCAAGGAAGTAGCTAAGCTCTCCAATCATAGACATTTCAAACTCATTTGTCATCATCTTCCCAAACTCTTCACAAAACTCTTGGTTGGTTGACCCAAAGATAATGTCATCAACATATATTTGCAACACAAACAAGTCTTTGTTAATCTTCGTGGTGAAAAGAGTAGTATCAACCTTGCCCATCTTGAATCCTTTAGAGAGTAGGAAATTCCTCAACCTCTGATACCATGCTCTTGGTGCTTGTTTCAAACCATACAATGCCTTCTTGAGCTTGTAAACATAGTTGGGCTTCTTATCATCTTCAAAACCGGGTGGTTGTTCAACATATACTAATTCATTGATGTAGCCATTCAAGAATGCACTCTTCACATCCATTTGATATAACTTGATGTCATGGGCACAAGCATAAGCTAATAGAATTCTAATTGCTTCCAATCTTGCAACCGGTGCATATGTTTCTCCAAAGTCAATACCTTCAACTTGAGTGTAACCTTGAGCTACTAATCTTGCTTTGTTTCTCACCACTATGCCATCTTGATCTTGCTTGTTGCGAAATACCCATTTGGTTCCAATTACATTGTAGTTCTTTGGCCTCTCAACAAGTTCCCAAACTTGGTTGCGTGTGAAGTTGTTTAGCTCTTCATACATAGCATTTACCCAATCAACATCCATCAATGCATCTTCTACCTTGGTTGGCTCGAATGATGACACAAATGAATAATGCTCACAAAATGAAGCCAATCTTGATCGTGTTTGCGCACCACTTCTAATATCTCCAACAATTTGATCAATAGGATGATCTCTTGCAATATTGGTTGGTTGGAGTATTTGCACTTGATTTCTTTGTTGAGATGAACTAGCTTGTTGATCTTCACTAGCACTTGATTGATCATGAGAACCACTAGCTTGATTTGCATCAACTTGGACATTGGAGGAGAACATTTGATCATCTTCCTCTTCAATCACTTGTCTTGGCCTAATATCACCAACATCTATGTTCTTCATTGCATTTGCTAATTGAGTCCCTCTCACATCATCTAGATTTTCATTTTCTTCTTGAGACCCCTTGGTTTCATCAAACTCAACATCATGCACTTCTTCAAGAATACCACTAGCCAAGTTCCAAACTCTATATGCTTTGCTTGTGGTGGAATAACCAAGTAAGAAACCTTCATCACATTTATTCTCAAATTTGCTCAATCTTGCACCCTTCTTCAAGATATAGCATTTGCAACCAAATACTCTAAAATATGCAATATTGGGCTTTCTTCCATTTAATAGCTCATATGGTGTCTTCTCTAGCATGCCATGGCAATAGAGACGGTTGCTACAATAGCAAGCCGTATTGATAGCTTCGGCCCAAAAGGAATGACTAACATTGTATTCCTAAGCATAGACCTTGTCATCTCAATCAAAGTTCTATTCTTCCTTTCAACAATCCCATTTGATTGAGGAGTGTACTTAGGTGAGAATTGATGTCTAATGCCAAAGTCATCACACAACTCATCAACTCTTGTATTCTTAAATTCACTCCCATTGTCACTTCTAACTCTCTTGATTGTTGTTTCAAACTCATTTTGGCATCTCTTGACAAAAGTTTTGAAAATATCAAATGTTTCACTCTTGTCACTAAGAAAGAAGACCCATGTGTATCTAGTGTAATCATCCACTATCACAAAGCCATATTTATTTCCACCAATGCTAATGTATGTTGTTGGTCCAAATAAATCCATGTGCAACAATTCAAATGCTTTGCTAGTACTCATCATGCTTTTCTTAGGATGGGTGTTACCAACTTGTTTGCCGGCTTGACAAGAGCTACAAAGTTTATCCTTCTCAAAGGTGACATCTTTCAAGCCTCTAACTAGATCATGTTTCACTAACTTGTTCAATTGTTTCATTCCAACATGACCAAGCCTTCTATGCCATAACCAACCCATACTAGATTTAGTGAACAAGCAAGTTGACAATTGTGTTTCACTAGCATTGAAATCAACCAAGTATAGATTCTCATATCTAAATCCTTTGAATATCAAGTTAGAGCCATCTACACTTATGATCTCTACATCATCAACTCCAAATATGCATTTGAAACCAATATCACATAATTGTGCAACCGATAGCAAATTGAAGTTCAAACTCTCAACTAGCAACACATTGGATATGCTCATGTCATTGGATATTGCAATCTTACCAAGCCCTTTGACCTTGCCTTTGCCACTGTCACCAAATGTGATAGAATCAAAACCATGATTGTCACTTGAATTGATTGAATTGAACATTCTTGAATCCCCAGTCATATGTTGAGTGCACCCACTATCAAGCACTCAATGCCTTCCTCCGGCTTTATAGTTGACCTACAAGAACAAATCAGTTCTTTTTAGGTACCCAAACCTTTTGGGTCCTCCAAGGTTAGTGACCAAACTCTTTGGTACCCAAATGAGTTTCTTCTTTGAGCCCACAATTGGTGCACCAATGAACTTAGCTTTCACACCATTAACACCCTTGGGAAGCAAATAGCAAGAATCAAATTGAATAGAGGATACATTTGCATTCTTGTTCTTGTTCTTGCAATATTGCTCTACATGCCCACTTTGCTTGCATCTAGTGCAAAACCGACCATTGCTCTTCACAAAACTAGTTTTGTGAGTAGAAAAAGTCGCCTTGCCATTCTTGGGGGTATAGCCCAATCCCTCTTTGTTGAGAGAAAAGCGTTGGCTACCCAAGCACTTTAGCAAGCGGGCCTCA
The DNA here is from genome assembly GCA_009763385.1 of Coix lacryma-jobi var. lacryma-jobi. Lineage (NCBI taxonomy): Eukaryota > Viridiplantae > Streptophyta > Magnoliopsida > Poales > Poaceae > Coix > Coix lacryma-jobi. The sequence continues at coordinate 95,941,742 of CM019831.1, forward strand.
CCACCATAGGCTTTGCCTAAAGCGTGAGTGAGCTCATTTACTTCCCTCTTCAATGTCTCATTCTCAACCATGAGTGAGGCGTCACAAGTGAAGCCATCATCCATTTATGAAGTAGTAGTGGTAGGTGATGAGCTACCTGAAGGGTTAGTAGGAGCAATAACAATATGCTTATAGAATGATTAATCAATTATATCACAAGTTATGCCTATGTCACATGTTTCAACCACATCCTCAATTTTAGCTTGATTAATAAGTGAGGAGTGAGCTTTCTCAAGCTTAGTGTGAGCATTGCCAAGCTCCTCATGAGCTTCCACTAGCCTCTCATGAGTAGCATTGAGCTCCTCAAAGGATTGCTCAAGAGGTTTTAGTCTCTTTTGCAATTCTTTGCACTCCTTTCTCTTTTTATCAAAGTGTTCTCTAGCATCATCAAGCATTTCAAATAATTCATCTTTAGTGGGTTCATCATCATCATCATCACTCTCATCATCATCGGATTGTACCTTTGTGGCCTTAGCCATGAAGCATGATGGAGTGTCAAAGATAGAAGGCTTGTTGTTGATAGCGATGCTTGCAAGTGCCTTCTTCTTGCTTGCCTTGCGGTCATCATCGTCATTATCATCATCACTATCACTTGTGGATGCATCACTATCCCAAGTGACCATATATGATTGCCCCTTCTTATTTTTGATGAACTCTTTCTTCTCCTTCTTTTCCTTCTTCTTGCCCTTCTTGTTGTCGTCATCATTTTCACTATTATATGGACATTGAGCAACAAGATGGTCCTTGCTACCGCACTTGAAGCACCTCCTTGGTTCATCCTTGTTCTTGTATGAGGTCTTCTTCCTCCTTGCCCGGTAGCCCTTCTTCTTCATGAATTTGCCAAATCTTTTGACAAATAAAGCCATCTCTTCATCCTCATCGTCACAAGCATGGGAGCAATCGTCTTCACTAGATTCTTCTTTCTTTGCTTTGCCCTTGCTCTTGGATGATGATGTTGTGGCTTTGAATGCCACACTCTTCTTCTCATCCTTCTTCTCTTCTTCTTCTTCTTCTTCATTCTCTTCTCTATATGTGTCATCGGTCATCACATCTCCAAGCACTTGATTTGGTGTCATTGTGTCCAAACCACTCCTCACTAGCAAAGTAACCAACATAACAAACCTCTTTGGGAGGCATCTCAAGAACTTGTGTGAGAATTCCTTGTCCTTCACTTCTTCTCCAAGTGCCTTTAGATCATTCACTAGCACTTGTAGCCTATTGAACATCTCCGGCACACTCTCATCTTCCTTCATCTTGAAGCTTGCAAATTTTTCTTTGAGGATATATGCTTTTGCACCCTTCACCGTTTGAGTGCCCTCATATGACTCTTCTAGCTTCTTCCAAGCCTCATTTGCCAACTCCATGCCCTTGATTTGCTCAAACACATTTGCATCAAGTGCGTCATGAATAGCACTAAGAGCAATATCATTGTTTTGCATCTTCTCTTCTTCGGCATTGGTGAGATGCTCTGGATTGGCAATCTCAATCTTTGTTTCTACCACACTCTAAATCTTTCTATTGATTGACTTGATGTGAGTAGTCATCTTTGCCTTCCAATAACTATAATTGGTGCCATCAAATTGGGGTGGCCTTTTGGTGTTGTTGATTTGAGCCATTTTTCACACCGTAGGTTGTAAAGCCTCAAATGAACGGCGACTTGGCTCTGATACCACTTGAAAGGTCCTAAATGGCTAGAGGGGGGTGAATAGCTGTGACAGAACCGACCAATTTATACCAGATTAAGCACTGAATCCCTGCTTTCACAGAGATTGCAAGTACTTAAGCTCGTACAAACCCGGTAGTCCGGAAACCTCGAAGGATTTCAAGTCATTCAACCTTAACCAAGATCGTAATAGATTAGCGTACATGCCCACCGATTACATTCAGTTCGCACACATTACAAATACATCGGAGTTTAACAGTTATTACAAACCATAGTTCGAAGTTCTGGAGCGGAAGCAACATAGTTTTGAAACACAAGTTTAAGTTCACAATACAGTGCCGCCTGATCAGTCCGCAAAAGCATTAGGAGAGAATAAGAAGTGACCATGCCCTTGGTCTACTCATCGCCCGGAACGGGATACAGACAGTTCTCGCAATAGCCGTAGAAGCATTGCCCATCTGCAACAACAAAGGGATAGCACCCTGAGTACGAGAAGGTACTCAGCTAGACTTACCCGTCCAAAAACCAGAAATAACTGACACCAAGGAGTATGCAAGGCTGTATCTGGGGTTGGCCATACTTACCTTTGTGCGCAAAAGCATTTTATTATTAGATAATCATCTTTTGAGGGTAAGCAGTCAATTTTATGTAATCAACCTGATTAACTAGATTTGCACCTGATCTAGAGCAAACACTTGACTACTTAATCAAACAAGAGTGACTATTTCATCAATAGCCTTTTAGATTCAACATCATAACCATCATTAATTCCATAAGTTACTACGGTAACACATGCTCAGTCAAGTTACTCACTAACCAGGAGCGATGGCGATTATAATCGATTCCTACCAGCTGGGGATAAAATGTCGCACACTCGCCCGATCACACCTTGCCAAGCGGCCGTTGGCGACCAATTCAGGAGGTTCGAGAACCCAATTCGCGGGACGGCCACGGGCCCTTCTACACCGGGGGTTATCTTAATGCCAGGTCGCTCAAGCTATTAACTGCCCACGGTCATGCCAGGTCGATCAGGCCTTGCCTGCCCTCGGACCATGCCAGGTCGATCAGAATAGTTGCCCACGGTACATATAAGGCCCTGGGTGTTAGGCGTCAACATCTCCATCACCGGCTCAAAAAACCTTACTCGGCTTCACGGGAGGTACCCGCACCTGCTCCGTTAAGTGATTGACGCGTTCAAAATGACTGAGGTGTGCCTTCGTCGGGTCCTAATCGACACAGACGGGAGACTACTAGCACACAAAACCCATGTCCTGCTGCTCCTACATCCCGCCCGGTCTCAATTTAATTATCACATGGTTATCTCCATGATAGCACCAAGCTAAACATGTTTAGTATCCACCTATATGCGGGAGACAGGAAATCACCCGACTTTTACCGGTCTAAGCAGGGCTAAGCATAAACGAACCTAGACTTAACAGGGATAACAAGATATAATTGCAGGTGGACAAGGATAAGTAAATAATGCATCAACAGTATCACTCAACTCCTATAACCTAATGCAACAATCATATCAGGTTAATTGTAAAGCATTTGCAAACCGTAGGAGTTAAAAATGCTCCGGGGCTTGCCTCGCTCAAAGTCTGAAGGGCGGTGATCACGACACTCCGGCAGATCTTCAACGTCTCCTCCTGGGATCTTCTCTTCCGGTGTCTCCTCCCGATACTGCTCCTCGAGTGACGGATCCTGAACTTCCACTACCGACCCTGCATGATGCATGACATGTATAAATAACACGAATGCACGGGGGATGCATGGTGATGCAATATGGAACAAGGCATTTCAGGAGATAAGCACATGTCATCTACTGCTACTCAACTGCTTAATCTCCCATATTCAACTTGTTAAGCTATGTTGTCACCACATCAAAGTATACTTAATGAGTTTATTACTGTAACACCCCGGTGTTAAGAAATTCCTAATTGCACAATTTGGCATGGCATAAGCATAGCATCCCATCATTTCATGTGCATCTGTTTGTTGAATGCTTAAGTCCTTGTTTGGTCTCTAGTGTAACCTTGTTATGCTTTCTGTTTCTGACCAAGTGCCTTATAACAAAGTTGTAGATCTTGATGAAGGGAACAACTTTGCTTTAAAGCACTTTCTCAGAAAAAGCATTTGAGTTAGGATTTCTTGCATTAGAAAAATGGTTTAGCACTAAATTTCTTTTAAACAACAGAATTTGGACTGGAGCCTTAAGGATGATTTGTTCCTTACAAAATTCTAAGCAACTTTGCTGTTGGGACCTTTTCCTAGTTCGGTCTAGTTTAGAAGTTATGGAGCATCAAAGTTTGAAACAAAACTTCTTTAGTTTAATCCCAGTGGACCCCGCCTGTCAGTCTCTCCTTCTTCTCCTTCGCGGCCGCCGCTCCCTCCACGCCGACCGAACCCGCCTCGCCGCCGCGAGACCGCCTCGTTGGCCGGCCAAACCACCGTCATCGCCGCCCGCGGTTTGCGCCCGAACTCGCCACGTCGCCCAGGAGCTCGGGGCATGCTTGCCGCGTGGAGCGCGACACCTGACGCCGCCGCGCCCGGTCGGGAGCTCCCCCGACGGGAACTGGCCAGGTGCGATGCACCCAGGCACTTGTTCCTTTTGCCTTCGTCCGCCTTGCGCTTGCAAGCCAGAGAGCGTTCGCTCACCAGCGCGCCAGCCACTCCACCATCTTCTCCAGTTAGCCCGAACCGCCATTGCCGCCGAACTCCGGCGAGCGATTGCTCGCTACTCGCCGCACCGCCGTTCGATTCCTCCCGCCAGCTTCTCCGCCCTAATCCTCTCTTTCTCCGGTAAGGGTTGGTTTCCCCTCTCTTCCTCTCTAGCTGCCGGAACAGCGGACGTCATCCGCAAGCTTCCGCCATGGCCGCCACCGTGACCTTCACGTGGACCGGTCATCTCCGGCCATGCTACCCTAAGCTGAACCATGTTCTAGTCTTCTCTACCGCCGTAGTAGCTTAGAGTTAGTTGGAGACCTCTCTTTCGCCGTGTTTCAGCCGGAACCGAGCCATGTCGCCGCCGTGTCCGCCATGGACCGCCGCCGTGCATCGCGCCGGACAATGCCGGGGATGCCGAAGCCCGGGAGTTGCTCCAATAGGTCGCTTAGGTCTTGCTTGGGCTAGTGCTAACCTCGCCGAGTCGCAAGCCGCCGGGAAGAGTTCCGCCGCCGAGTCGCAGAGCCGCCGCTCCGCCATGGCCGCCGTCGAGCTTGCTCCGGTATCCCTCTGTCTCAGCGAGTCGGTTAGTTGTGTTCGCCTCACAAACCCGCACCCAATGATGGTCTCAGTGTCGCCAGAAGTGTCGCCGTCGACGAGCTAGGGCCGGTCAACGACCACGGCGCAAAACTCCGCCGTTGACCGCCGAGCCTGGCCTCGCGCGGTTACGTGCCGAGCTTGGCCTCGGAAGTTTGGTCACCCTGACCAGCGGGCCCCGACTGGCAGTAAGGAAGAGAGAAAGGGAAGAGCTTGAGTGCCGTAGGCCTCGGTAAGTCGGATGCGCCGAGCCTTCGCCTCGAGCCTCGGTCGAGTCGAGCCAAGTCAAGCCTCGGTTGAGTCAGTCAAGTCTCGGTCGAGTCGAGCCAAGTCAAGCCTCGGTTGAGTCAGTTAGTCTCGGTTGAGTCAGTTAGCCTCGGCTGTCAGTGAGCCTCGGCCGAATCGGAGAAATGTGTCTGAGCCTCGGGCGAATCGCGCCGAGTGTGCCGAAGCCGTGCCCTGTGCCTCGGCCGAAGTCCGTGCGTTAGGATTGAGTTCTCTTTTAAAATATGTTTTGCAGAATCCATGTAAAGGCTTCAAAAATTCTTGCAAGGTTCATTTTATGTCCAAATCCTGTGAAACAAATTTTGTTAGGTCAAGTATGTTTAGATCTATCAGTGAAAACTGTTGAATGCATTCTTGGTGATACTTTTATGTGTAGATGCATTTAATTTAGAAAAGTGCTGATAACTTGGTAAATGCATAACTAATTATGTATAAGTCAGAAAAATGTGATTCCAGTTTTGTTAGGTTTGTATGAATGTGTAGTTTCAGAGAAAAATATAATATGAGGTTATTCTGTGAATTAATTTGACAGTAGCTTTTAAAATGGTTAAATGTCGTTTCCTTGTTTATTTTGTAGTAAATAAAATATGAGGAATATGAACCTGAGAATTTAAGCACCTTGCTCTTGTACTAGGAAGCACAGCAGAAAAATAAGAAATCTGTTGTTTGACACTTTTTGCTAGGGTATGTAGTTCAAAGGACCTTTCCATGATGGAATTTGTCTTTTTCATAGAGGATGGAGTTTAAGTCCAAATGAGTTGAAATTTGGACAGGGAGCTAGATTGGATGTTGTTAACTCCCAGTAATTTCTGTAGATTTTTTTTCTGAAGCTGTCTAGATAAGGTTGCTGTTTAAAGCATGTGTAAATAGATTTATTTCAGCAAGTAATTAGAGGGTAATAAGCTCGTTAAGTAGACTTTGATGTGGTGGCAACATCGCTTAACAAGTTGATCTTGATAGGTTAAATAGTTGGGATGATGTTGACTACCTGGTTAAAGAGTAGCAGTAGACGACCTGTGCTTATCTCCTGAATTGTTACTCCATGTTGCATCACCGTGCATCCCATGTGCATTCATGTTATTCATTCATGTACCGCATCATGCAGGGTCGGTAGTGGAAGCCCAAGACACGCAGGAGGAGCAGCGTCAGGAGGAGACACCCGAGGAGAGGATCCCGGAAGGAGACGCTGAGGACCTGCCGGAGTGCTGTGATCATCGCCCCGCCGACTTCGAGCGAGGCAAGCCCCGGAGCATTTTTCTCCTACGGTTTGCAAATTACCGTTTACAAGTTAACCTGATATGATTGTTGCATTAGGTTATAGGAGTTGTGTGATACCGTTGCTGCATTGATTAATTATCCTTGTCCACCTGCAAATATTATCTTGTGATCCCTGTTAGGTCTAGGCTCGATTACATGCTTAGCCCTGCTTAGACCGGTAAAAGTCGGGTGATTTCCTGTCTCCCGCATATAGGTGGATACTAAACATGTTTAGCCTGGTGCTATCATGGAGAGAACCATGTGTTAATTAATCTGAGACCGGGCGGGATGTAGGAGCAGCAGGACATGGGTTCTGTGTGCTAGTAATCTCCCGTCTGTGTCGATTAGGACCCGACGAAGGCACACCTCAGTCATTTTGAACGCGTCAATCACTTAACGGAGCAGGTGCGGGTACCTCCCGTGAAGCCGAGTAAGGTGTTTCGAGCCGGTGACGGAGACGTTGACGCCTAACACCCAGGGCCTTATATGTACCGTGGGCAACTATTCTGATCGACCTGGCATGGTTCGAGGGCAGGCAGGGCCTGATCGACCTGGCATGACCGTGGGCAGTTAATAGCTTGAGCGACCTGGCATTGAGATAACCCTCGGTGTAGAAGGGTCCATGGCCGTCCCGCGAATTGGGTTCTCGAACCTCCTGAGTGGTCGCCAACGGCCGCCTGGCAGGGTGTGTCGGGCGAGTGTGCGACATTTTATCCCCAGCTGGTAGGAATCGATTATAATCGCCATCGCTCCTGGTTAGTGAGTAACTTGACTGAGCATGTGTTACCGTAGTAATATATGGAACTAAATATGGTTATGGTTGGTGAATCTGAAAGGCTATTGATGAAATAGTCACTCTTGCTTGAATAAGTAGTCAAGTGTTTGCTCTAGATCAGGTGCAAATCTAGATGATCAGGTTGACTACATAAAATTGACTGCTAATGCTCTAATAATGATTATTAATAATAAAATGCTTTTATGCAAAAAGGTAAGTGTGGCCAACCTCAGATACAGCCTTGCATAATCCTTGGTGTCAATTATTTCTGGTTTATGACGGGTAAGTCTAGCTGGGTACCTTCTCGTACTCAGGGTGCTATCCCTTGTTGTTGCAGATGGGCAATGTTTCTTCGGCTACTGCGAGAACTGTCTGTATCCCGTCGAGGGCAGTGACTAGACCATGGGCATGGTCAATCCTTATCTTTCCTGATGCTTTTGTGGACAGATCAGGCATATGGCACCGTATTGTGAACTAAGGACTTGTGTTTCAAAACTATGTTGCTTCCGCTTTGAATTCAAAACTATGGTTTGTAATAACTATTGACTCCGATGTATTTGAACTATGTGCGAACTGAATGTACCTTGTGGGCATGTACGCTAATCTATTACGATCTTGGTTAAAGTTGAATGACTTGAAATCCTTCGAGATTTCCGGACTACCGGGTTTGTACGAGCTTAAGTACTTGTAATCTCTGTGAAAGCAGCGATTCGGTGCTTAATCTGGTGCAAATTGGTCGGTTCTGTCACAGCTGGCATCGGAGCATGGTTAGCGTTACTGTTCACAAGTGTAGTTGAAAAACCGTATTTTCAATTAAAATTTCCTATTTGACAAGAACTTATAGCTATATTAGGATTTGAAAAACCTTCTTGACCCAGAGTAAGGTGTGCCATTGATCAAGTCCTTATGCCCAATAGGAACTTAGGTGGCTATTTAAGTACTAACTTTGGGGGTCGTGCATCATACTTATTTTCTGTTTATTCTGTCGTCCATACGGCAAGGGTGAAATTGTATGGATGCTATTCCTCGGAATAGTAATGTATGGATCAATTGCCTCTACGCTAAAGGTAATGAGAGTTGTGAGAGCATGATTGGACAACCGCCAATCTAGGGGAGTGCTTGAAGGATGCTGACATGTATACCTGTTCCACACAAGTATATGTGAAAGTATTGATTGTGGGAGTAATAATTTCTGATGGGTGCATATACTGCTTACGTGTATACCGGGTATGCGCCTAAGTAGTATTAGATTTAAATTTCAGCAATGCATGATATACATATTGTGGGCAGGGCTGAAATGGTTTTTCTGCAGGTACGCTAACTTGCGAACGTGTAGTACGTTTAGTTAACGTTATGAGTGAGCGTGTATGCCACCGTCTAGCCGATAGATTGTTAGGCAGTGAGGACGTATGTTACGCTCATGCATCATGATCATACAACTTTGCATTAATCTTACTTCCTTCCTTATGGTTTCTGTCCCGTTTTTCTAATAAAAGTTGTTTCAACTAATTTAAAACTGTGTGGATAAACTTCTTACAGATGGCACGCACCAAGCGCACTGCTCGCAAGTCCACGGGAGGCAAGAGGCCTAACTACATGCTGGGGCCATGGACTGATGAGGGGTCAGAGGACTTCTTGGGAGAATTTGGGATGCCCACTATTCTTTGGAGGGTTCTGCACCTGGTGGGATACCAGGAGGGTCAGGAGCCACTGTACGACTGGCACCGTGTGCAGTTGTCAGAGGATCGTCACGTGTACACGGTGGAGGTCGACGTGCCTAGCCGTGAGGACCAGGATCACGTCTGGTGTCGACGGGTGGTTGCCTTGCAGGGGAGGACCCCCTGGGATGCAGCCAACCAGGTTGCTTATACCGTTCTTCGGGACATCATGGAGGATCATCCGGAGGTGGTTGCTCAGGCTACTGCTAGTATCTTCCCGACGATAGACCCTTACCAGGCAGTGTGGCGTCAGCCAGGCGCTACCGTATTAGAGGCTAGCTCTCTTGAGAGGGAGCATTGTGCTGGACCAGCAGGGAGTGCTATGGCTGCTCTGATGGCTACTTATGGGTGCCTATCGCGCAGCTATGATCATCTGGATCATACCCTTAGTGAGGAGATGGCTGCACAGCATCGCCGGCAGGAGGAGCATACTACAGAGATAGACCTCCTCACTACACAGCTAGCTCAGTTGACAGTAGAGAGAGACCAGGCACTTCAGAGGGAGCAGGAGACGGCACAACAGCTTAGTGACCAGCAGGGTATGACGACCTTCTTATCCACCATCATGGCCGAGACTGAGGAGTCGCTACGTCGTGTTTGTCTCGAGGGTATGCGTGCGACTGAGCAGAACAGGCTTCTCAGGCTACAAGTGGGAGATTTAGAGCTGCAACTTCATCATCTCCAGGACTACAATGATCGTCTACATGAGGAGATCCACCGCAGGGAGAATGAGAGGAACCCCATCTTTCCTCAGGAGGATCCGGAGCCGAGTAGTTCTTCTAGTAGTTCTTCAGATATGTCTAGTGAGGACGGTGACGTTGGTGAGATCGCTAGAGAGTAGTCTAGATCGTATGCTTAGCGCCTAGAGATCTTTTGCGTATGCTGGCACGCCCGATCTTTTGTTTTGTTATGGGCTGGATGTAAGCACGTGAGGCAGACTTATGTGATGTGTGAGAGACCTTGGAAAGTCCCATATGTATGGGCAAAACTTTGGATGTTATGTTATCGTTTGCATGATGTGTTAAGTGATCTTGTTATGTGTCGATGCGATATGGACTGAAATTTATTGTACCTCTGTCATTGTTTGGAGAATCGTTTGTTTTCCGAATAATTTCAGTGGGTATAATTTATTGTTCTCTACAAGTTGCAACTTCGCCTAATGGTCGCTTACTATACTATATGCAGATGACGACAACTCGTAGTGGAGCGGGCGGTAGTGGTGGAAATGAGGACCCCAGGGAAAACCGCAATCCACCACCTCCTCCACCACCAACGGCTGAGCAGCTTTTTGCTCAATTTCTTGGAAGTCAGCGCAATATTGAAGCTTTGCTGAGGGAGAACTTGGAGCAAGGACACCAACGCCAAGAGCCAAACCAGTATAGTTCCTTCAAGGATTTCCTGGATACCAAACCACCAATCTTCAAGGAAGCTACGGAACCATTGGAGGCAGAAGAATGGCTGCATACTCTGGAGCAGAAGTTCCGTTTGCTGAGGCTCACAGAGGAGCTGAAAGCAGAATATGCCGCGCACCAGTTGCAGGGACCAGCCGGGATTTGGTGGGGACATCACCGCACCACCTATCCTGCTAATGTTCCTATCACTTGGAGAGTGTTTACTGCTGCTGTTCGAGGTCATTACATTCCGCCAGGCTTGACCCAGATGAAAGTGGCAGAGTTCATGAACCTGACACAGGGGACTCGATCTGTTACGGAGTACCATCACATGTTTAATTCACTGGCTCGCTATATCCCAGACTTCGTTGATACAGACGCTAAGAAGATTGCTAGTTTCAAGAGAGGCTTGAACACTAAAATGGGAAAGTCAGTGGGTACTTCTTCCCGTACCAATTTCAATGACTTCATAAGTGACTGTCTAATTCAAGAGAATCATAACAACAAGCATGCTGCTAGCAAGGCCCGGAAAAGAGCCTTTGAATCAGGATCATCACAACTCAGAGGACCACCAGCTCAGCGAAATCAGTATCGACCACCAGCGCCGGGGGCACGTTTTAGGCCGCCGCAGAAGAAGAATCAGCCACAAGCTCAGCGCAATCAGAAGCCATACAAGATAGCTGCTGCTCAGGCTCGTGGAGGTCAAGGCAGTTCTTCAGGGAACAAACCGTTGGTTCGGGGACCATGCTACAACTGCAACCAAGAGGGGCACTTCGCAAGATACTGTCCCTACCCAAAGAAGCAACAGACCAATTACCCCGCACGCCTGCACAACATGACCGCTGAAGAAGCTCGTGCTGGAGAGCCCATGACTGCTGGTATGTGCCTTGTTAATCATCATCCTGCAGTCGTTTTGTTTGATACTGGATCATCGCATTCGTTCATGAGTAAAGCATTTGCACAAAAGCATGATCAAGAGGTGTCCGAAATGGATTATGGGTTTCGCGTAAGCTCTGTGGGGAGTAGTGTGTTGTCTAGGCAGATGGTTCGTGATGCAACCATCGACATCGGAGGGCATAAGTTTGGGGCTAATTTAGTAGTTTTGCCAGGACTTAGTATGGACGTAGTCCTAGGAATGAGTTGGATGAGTATGTGGAAAGCGGTGTTGGACACTGCAGATAGGACTCTTACCTTGACCGATCCAAGGAGGAACAACAAGTTACGTATCTCTCTTCCTCGAGGGGCTGATTTTGTTGATCTATCTTGCACCTTATCTATAGAGGACCTGTCAAAAATTCCAGTTGTTCGGGATTTCCCAGACGTCTTTCCAGATGAGTTGCCGGGTTTACCGCCCAAGCGGGCTGTAGAGTTTACCATTGAGCTGTTACCAGGGACTGCACCGATCTCGAGAAGACCTTATCGCATGCCACCCAATGAGTTAGCTGAACTCAAAACTCAGATCAAGGAACTTTTGGACAAAGGTTTCATTCAACCTAGTGTGTCAGAGTGGGGATGTCCAGCCTTGTTTGTTAAGAAGAAGGACAAGTCCTTGAGAATGTGTGTGGATTATCGACCGCTTAATGCCGTGACCATTAAGAATAAATATCCGTTGCCACGGATAGATATTTTGTTTGACCAGTTATCCAGAGCCAAGGTGTTCTCCAAGATCGATTTGAGATCCGGTTATCATCAAATTAGAATCCGACCACAAGATATCCCAAAGACTGCTTTTTCAACCAGATATGGCCTATACGAGTATTTAGTCATGTCTTTTGGATTGACAAATGCTCCGGCTTACTTTATGAGTTTGATGAACTCGGTATTCATGCCAGAACTAGATAAGTTTGTAGTGGTGTTCATTGATGACATTTTGGTGTATTCTGAGAACCCGGATGATCACGCAGAACATTTGAGGGTTGTTCTGGCAAGGCTACGAGAGCACAAACTTTATGCTAAGTTTAGCAAATGTGAATTTTGGTTGAAGCAAGTACAATTCCTTGGTCACATCCTGTCAGAAGAAGGAATCTCTGTGGACCCTAGCAAAGTCCAAGAAGTAATGGATTGGGAAGCTCCAACTTCGGTTGGGGAGATTCGGAGTTTTCTCGGTTTAGCGGGATATTATCGTCGTTTCATTCCCGACTTCTCCAAGATTGCCAAGCCCATGACAAGTTTGCTACAGAAGGATCAGAAGTTTGAGTGGACAGAGAAGTGTGAAACAACTTTCTATACCTTGCGGAAACTGTTAACCACTGCCCCTGTCTTAGCTCAACCAGATATCGAGAAGCCGTTTGACGTCTTCTGCGACGCATCAAAAGTTGGTTTAGGGTGTGTTCTTATGCAAGAAGGCAGAGTGATTGCTTATGCTTCACGACAGTTAAGAAAACATGAGATAAATTATCCTACGCATGATTTGGAATTAGCTGCTGTGGTGCACGCTCTGAAGATCTGGAGGCAATATTTGCTAGGAAATGTCTGCAATATGTACACTGATCATAAGAGTCTCAAGTATATCTTCACTCAACCGGAGTTGAATATGAGGCAGAGAAGGTGGCTTGAATTGATTAAGGATTACAATTTGCAGATACATTATCATCCAGGAAAAGCAAATGTGGTTGCTGATGCTCTGAGTCGGAAGTCGCATTGTAATAACTTGAGGACACAACCAGAGGACGAGTTTAGTCTCGTACACCCTGTGATCTTGCGTCACATCGAGTTGCAGAGCACCTTAGTTGACCAGATTCTAGAAGGGCAGAAAACAGACAAGGGAATCTATTATATCAAAGAAAAGCTAAGGGCTGCCACTGAACCCGTAAAACATTTCCGAGTTGATGATAAGGGAGTGTTATGGTTTGATAATCGCCTAGTGGTACCCAAGAATAGGGAACTGAAAAATCAGATCATGGACGAGGCTCATCTTTCTAAATTGTCTATCCATCCCGGGAGCACTAAGATGTATCAAGATTTGCGTCCAAGATTTTGGTGGACCAAAATGAAGAAGGAAATTGCCGCGTATGTAGCCAGATGCGACACATGTTGTCGGGTGAAGGCTATTCACCTGAAGCCAGCAGGAACACTTCAACCTTTATCAATACCTGAATGGAAGTGGGAAGAAGTGAGTATGGATTTTATCACCGGTTTGCCTACCACTCAGAAGGGAAACGATTCGATTTGGGTAATTGTAGATCGTCTCACCAAGACCGCTCATTTCATACCAGTTAAAACTTGTTATCGAGCACCGGACTATGCGGAGATATATATCAATCAGATTGTACGATTACATGGTATACCCAAGGTCATAGTTTCGGATCGTGGAACACAATTTACTGCACCATTCTGGGAGAAACTGCAAAAAGGGTTAGGCACTAAGTTAATCCATAGCTCAGCTTACCATCCTCAGACATCAGGGCAAACGGAAAGGGTAAATCAGATTTTAGAGGATATGTTAAGAGCCTGTGTAATTTCAGCAAAGGGATCTTGGGAGAAGTGGTTGCCACTAGCAGAATTTGCTTACAACAATAGTTATCAAGAAAGCATTCAGATGGCACCTTTTGAAGTTCTGTATGGCAGAAGATGCAGAACACCCGTAAGTTGGGTTGAACCAGGAGAACGTCGTTACTATGGAATTGATTTTGTTAAGGAAGCAGAAGAACAAGTTAGAATAGTTCAACAACATATCGCAGCGGCACAGTCCCGACAGAAAAGCTATGCCGATAAGCGAAGAAGGCCGCTTGAATTCGAAGTAGGTGACTATGTGTACTTGAAAGTATCACCCATGAAAGGAGTTAAACGTTTTGGCGTGAAAAGAAAGTTAGCACCAAGGTTTGTAGGACCCTACAGGATAATGGAAAGGAGGGGAAAAGTGGCTTATCAACTACAGTTACCTGAACATTTGAAGGCTATATTCCCTGTATTCCATGTGTCACAATTAAAGAAATGTCTTCGAGTTCCAGAAGAGGAAGTACAACCGGCCAATATCAAGTTACAATCCGACCTTACTTACTCGGTAAAGCCATATCGAGTACTCGATGAGAAAGAAAGAGTGACTCGCGGAAAGGTCGTGAAGCAATATAAAGTATCCTGGAGTGAGCAAGACGACCGAGATGCCACTTGGGAAACGGAAGACTATCTAAAGGAAGTATATCCACAGTTTTATAAGGAGTGGTTAGTAACTCAAATCTCGGGACGAGATTCCTTTAAGGAGGGGAGGGCTGTAACACCCCGGTGTTAAGCAATTCCTAATTGCACAATTTGGCATGACATAAGCATAGCATCCCATCATTTCATGTGCATCTGTTTGTTGAATGCTTAAGTCCTTGTTTGGTCTCTAGTGTAACCTTGTTATGCTTTCTGTTTCTGACCAAGTGCCTTATAACAAAGTTGTAGATCTTGATGAAGGAAACAACTTTGCTTTAAAGCACTTTCTCAGAAAAAGCTTTTGAGTTAGGATTTCTTGCATTAGAAAAATGGTTTAGCACTAAATTTCTTTTAAACAACAGAATTTGGACTGGAGCCTTAAGGATGATTTGTTCCTTACAAAATTCTAAGCAACTTTGCTGTTGGGACCTTTTCCTAGTTCGGTCTAGTTTAGAAGTTATGGAGCATCAAAGTTTGAAACAAAACTTCTTTAGTTTAATCCCAGTGGACCCCGCCTGTCAGTCTCTCCTTCTTCTCCTTCGCGGCCGCCGCTCCCTCCACGCCGACCGAACCCGCCTCGCCGCCGCGAGACCGCCTCGTTGGCCGGCCAAACCACCGTCATCGCCGCCCGCGGTTTGCGCCCGAACTCGCCACGTCGCCCAGGAGCTCGGGGCATGCTTGCCGCGTGGAGCGCGACACCTGACGCCGCCGCGCCCGGTCGGGAGCTCCCCCGACGGGAACTGGCCAGGTGCGATGCACCCAGGCACTTGTTCCTTTTGCCTTCGTCCGCCTTGCGCTTGCAAGCCAGAGAGCGTTCGCTCACCAGCGCGCCAGCCACTCCACCATCTTCTCCAGTTAGCCCGAACCGCCATTGCCGCCGAACTCCGGCGAGCGATTGCTCGCTACTCGCCGCACCGCCGTTCGATTCCTCCCGCCAGCTTCTCCGCCCTAATCCTCTCTTTCTCCGGTAAGGGTTGGTTTCCCCTCTCTTCCTCTCTAGCTGCCGGAACAGCGGACGTCATCCGCAAGCTTCCGCCATGGCCGCCACCGTGACCTTCACGTGGACCGGTCATCTCCGGCCATGCTACCCTAAGCTGAACCATGTTCTAGTCTTCTCTACCGCCGTAGTAGCTTAGAGTTAGTTGGAGACCTCTCTTTCGCCGTGTTTCAGCCGGAACCGAGCCATGTCGCCGCCGTGTCCGCCATGGACCGCCGCCGTGCATCGCGCCGGACAATGCCGGGGATGCCGAAGCCCGGGAGTTGCTCCAATAGGTCGCTTAGGTCTTGCTTGGGCTAGTGCTAACCTCGCCGAGTCGCAAGCCGCCGGGAAGAGTTCCGCCGCCGAGTCGCAGAGCCGCCGCTCCGCCATGGCCGCCGTCGAGCTTGCTCCGGTATCCCTCTGTCTCAGCGAGTCGGTTAGTTGTGTTCGCCTCACAAACCCGCACCCAATGATGGTCTCAGTGTCGCCAGAAGTGTCGCCGTCGACGAGCTAGGGCCGGTCAACGACCACGGCGCAAAACTCCGCCGTTGACCGCCGAGCCTGGCCTCGCGCGGTTACGTGCCGAGCTTGGCCTCGGAAGTTTGGTCACCCTGACCAGCGGGCCCCGACTGGCAGTAAGGAAGAGAGAAAGGGAAGAGCTTGAGTGCCGTAGGCCTCGGTAAGTCGGATGCGCCGAGCCTTCGCCTCGAGCCTCGGTCGAGTCGAGCCAAGTCAAGCCTCGGTTGAGTCAGTCAAGTCTCGGTCGAGTCGAGCCAAGTCAAGCCTCGGTTGAGTCAGTTAGTCTCGGTTGAGTCAGTTAGCCTCGGCTGTCAGTGAGCCTCGGCCGAATCGGAGAAATGTGTCTGAGCCTCGGGCGAATCGCGCCGAGTGTGCCGAAGCCGTGCCCTGTGCCTCGGCCGAAGTCCGTGCGTTAGGATTGAGTTCTCTTTTAAAATATGTTTTGCAGAATCCATGTAAAGGCTTCAAAAATTCTTGCAAGGTTCATTTTATGTCCAAATCCTGTGAAACAAATTTTGTTAGGTCAAGCATGTTTAGATCTATCAGTGAAAACTGTTGAATGCATTCTTGGTGATACTTTTATGTGTAGATGCATTTAATTTAGAAAAGTGCTGATAACTTGGTAAATGCATAACTAATTATGTATAAGTCAGAAAAATGTGATTCCAGTTTTGTTAGGTTTGTATGAATGTGTAGTTTCAGAGAAAAATATAATATGAGGTTATTCTGTGAATTAATTTGACAGTAGCTTTTAAAATGGTTAAATGTCGTTTCCTTGTTTATTTTGTAGTAAATAAAATATGAGGAATATGAACCTGAGAATTTAAGCACCTTGCTCTTGTACTAGGAAGCACAGCAGAAAAATAAGAAATCTGTTGTTTGACACTTTTTGCTAGGGTATGTAGTTCAAAGGACCTTTCCATGATGGAATTTGTCTTTTTCATAGAGGATGGAGTTTAAGTCCAAATGAGTTGAAATTTGGACAGGGAGCTAGATTGGATGTTGTTAACTCCCAGTAATTTCTGTAGATTTTTTTTCTGAAGCTGTCTAGATAAGGTTGCTGTTTAAAGCATGTGTAAATAGATTTATTTCAGCAAGTAATTAGAGGGTAATAAGCTCGTTAAGTAGACTTTGATGTGGTGGCAACATCGCTTAACAAGTTGATCTTGATAGGTTAAATAGTTGGGATGATGTTGACTACCTGGTTAAAGAGTAGCAGTAGACGACCTGTGCTTATCTCCTGAATTGTTACTCCATGTTGCATCACCGTGCATCCCATGTGCATTCATGTTATTCATTCATGTACCGCATCATGCAGGGTCGGTAGTGGAAGCCCAAGACACGCAGGAGGAGCAGCGTCAGGAGGAGACACCCGAGGAGAGGATCCCGGAAGGAGACGCTGAGGACCTGCCGGAGTGCTGTGATCATCGCCCCGCCGACTTCGAGCGAGGCAAGCCCCGGAGCATTTTTCTCCTACGGTTTGCAAATTACCGTTTACAAGTTAACCTGATATGATTGTTGCATTAGGTTATAGGAGTTGTGTGATACCGTTGCTGCATTGATTAATTATCCTTGTCCACCTGCAAATATTATCTTGTGATCCCTGTTAGGTCTAGGCTCGATTACATGCTTAGCCCTGCTTAGACCGGTAAAAGTCGGGTGATTTCCTGTCTCCCGCATATAGGTGGATACTAAACATGTTTAGCCTGGTGCTATCATGGAGAGAACCATGTGTTAATTAATCTGAGACCGGGCGGGATGTAGGAGCAGCAGGACATGGGTTCTGTGTGCTAGTAATCTCCCGTCTGTGTCGATTAGGACCCGACGAAGGCACACCTCAGTCATTTTGAACGCGTCAATCACTTAACGGAGCAGGTGCGGGTACCTCCCGTGAAGCCGAGTAAGGTGTTTCGAGCCGGTGACGGAGACGTTGACGCCTAACACCCAGGGCCTTATATGTACCGTGGGCAACTATTCTGATCGACCTGGCATGGTTCGAGGGCAGGCAGGGCCTGATCGACCTGGCATGACCGTGGGCAGTTAATAGCTTGAGCGACCTGGCATTGAGATAACCCTCGGTGTAGAAGGGTCCATGGCCGTCCCGCGAATTGGGTTCTCGAACCTCCTGAGTGGTCGCCAACGGCCGCCTGGCAGGGTGTGTCGGGCGAGTGTGCGACATTTTATCCCCAGCTGGTAGGAATCGATTATAATCGCCATCGCTCCTGGTTAGTGAGTAACTTGACTGAGCATGTGTTACCGTAGTAATATATGGAACTAAATATGGTTATGGTTGGTGAATCTGAAAGGCTATTGATGAAATAGTCACTCTTGCTTGAATAAGTAGTCAAGTGTTTGCTCTAGATCAGGTGCAAATCTAGATGATCAGGTTGACTACATAAAATTGACTGCTAATGCTCTAATAATGATTATTAATAATAAAATGCTTTTATGCAAAAAGGTAAGTGTGGCCAACCTCAGATACAGCCTTGCATAATCCTTGGTGTCAATTATTTCTGGTTTATGACGGGTAAGTCTAGCTGGGTACCTTCTCGTACTCAGGGTGCTATCCCTTGTTGTTGCAGATGGGCAATGTTTCTTCGGCTACTGCGAGAACTGTCTGTATCCCGTCGAGGGCAGTGACTAGACCATGGGCATGGTCAATCCTTATCTTTCCTGATGCTTTTGTGGACAGATCAGGCATATGGCACCGTATTGTGAACTAAGGACTTGTGTTTCAAAACTATGTTGCTTCCGCTTTGAATTCAAAACTATGGTTTGTAATAACTATTGACTCCGATGTATTTGAACTATGTGCGAACTGAATGTACCTTGTGGGCATGTACGCTAATCTATTACGATCTTGGTTAAAGTTGAATGACTTGAAATCCTTCGAGATTTCCGGACTACCGGGTTTGTACGAGCTTAAGTACTTGTAATCTCTGTGAAAGCAGCGATTCGGTGCTTAATCTGGTGCAAATTGGTCGGTTCTGTCACAATTACCCTGTAATTACTTGCTGAAATAAATCTAATTAAACAAGCCTATAACAGCAACCCATTTTAGACAGCTTCAGAAAAATCTACAAAAATTACTGGAAGTTAACAATGGGTAATCTAGTCCCTGGTCCAAATTTCACCCCATTTGGACTTAAACTCCATTCTCTATGAAAAAGACAAATTCTATCATGGAAAGGTGCTTTGAACTACACCCCCTAGCAAAAAGTGTCAAACAACAAATTTCTCATTTTTCTACTGAACTTCCTAGCACAAGAGCAGTGTGCATAAATTCTCAGGTTCATATTCCTCATATTTTAATTACTACAAAATAAACAAGGAAACAACATTTAACCATTTTAATTACTACTGCTAAAATAATTCATAGAACAACCTTATATTATATTTTTCTCTAAAACTATATATCCATACAAACCTAACAAAACTGGAATAACATTTTTCTGATTTATACATAATTAGTTATGCATTTTCCAACTTAACAGCAACTTCCCAATTTAAATTAATCTACACATAAAAGTATCACTAAAAATGCATTCAACATCTTTCACAGATAAATCTAAACATGCTTGACCTAACAAAATTTGTTTCGCAGGATTTGGACTTAAAATGAGCCTTGTAGGACTTTTTGAAGCCTTTACATAATTCTGAAAAACAAACTAAAAGAAAACTCAATCCTAAACGCTACGGACACCCAACTTGACTCAGCCGAGGCTCGAGGCAAACGCTCGGCACACTCGACTTGACTCAGCCGAGGCTCGAGGCAACGCTCGGCACACTCGACTTGACTCAGCCGAGGCCTACTGTACCCAGGTTTCCCTTTTTCTCTCTCTCACACTCTCATCTTTGCCTCTGTCGGCGAGGCCCACTGGTCAGGCGACCAAGTTACTAGGCGAGGCTAGGCTCGGCAGTCAACGGCGGACTTTGGCGCCGTTGTCGTTGACTGGCCCTAGCTCGTCGGCGGCGAGGCTTCCGGTGACGCCGAGACCATTACTGGACGCGGGTTTGCGAGGCGAACACGACTGACTGACTTGCTGAGCCAGAGGGATACCGGAGCAAGCTCGACGGCAGCCATGGCGGAGCGGCGGCTCTGCGACGCGACGGTGAAACTCTTCCCGGCGAGCTTGAGGCTCGGCGAGACTAACACTAGCCTAAGCAAGACCTAAGCGACCTATTGGGGCGACTTTCGAGCCTCATCATCCTTGGCATTGCTCGGAGCGATGCACGGCGACAGTCCATGGCGGACATGGCCGTGACAAGGCTCGGTTCCGGCTAAATCATGGCGAAAGAGAGGTCTCCAACGAAACCTAAGGAACTTTAGCGGTAGAGAAGACTAGAACATGGCTCGGTTTGGGATAGCTTGGCCGGAGACGGTCGGTTCACGTGAAGGTCACGGTGGCGGCCATGGCGAGAACCCGAGGATAGCACTCGACGTTCTGCCGGCTAGAGAGGGAAAAGAGGGGAAAACCAACCCTGGCAGGTGGAAGAGGAGGTCAAGGTGGAGAGGATGGCGGAAGGAATCGGGCGGCGGTGCGGTGAGTAGCGAGTAATTGCTCGCCGGAGTTCGGCGGGCGGCGGCGGTGCTTTGTTCTGGTGAAGATGGAGTGGAGTGGAGCGAGGGAGAGAGTGAGCGATGAATACTCTTCTGGCTTGCAAGCTCAAGGTGGAGCGAAGGCAAAAGGAACGAAGGGCTGGGTGCATTGCACCTGGCCAGTTCCCGTCGGGGAGGAGCTCCCGACCGGACGCGGCAGCGTCAGGCATCGCGCTCCACGCGGCGAGCAAGCACCGAGCACCAGGGCGACGTGGCGAGCTTGGGCGCAAACCACGGGCGGCGATGACGGTGGTTTGGCCGGCCGGCGAGACGGTCTCGCGGCGACGGGCGGTTTCGGTCGGCGCGGAGGGAGCGGCGTGCGCACGGGAAGAAGAAGGAGAGGCTGACAGGCCGGGCCCACTAGGGTTAAACTAATGAGGTTTGGTTAAAAACTTTGATGCTCCATAACTTCCAAACTAAGCCGAATTAGGAAAAGGTCCTAAAAGCAAAGTTGGTTAGAATTTTGTAAGGAACAAATCATCTTTAAGGCTCAAGTCCAAATTCTGCTTAGAAAAAGAAATTTACTTCTAATCCAATTTTCTAATGCAAGAAATCACATTTTAACCACTTTTTCTGAGAAAGTGCTTTTAAACAATGTTGCTCCTTTCATCAAGATCTACAACTTTGTTTTAAGGCACTAAGTCAGAAACAGAAAGCAAAATAAGGTTACACTAGAGACTATGCAAGGACTTAAGCACTTATTCAAACATATGCATATGAAATGATGAGATGCTATGCTTATGCCATGACAAATTATGCAGTTTAAGGAATGCTTAACACCGAGGGTGTTACAATAGCCTATTAAAATTTCTACAACAACACTTAAGCAAGCTTATTAGACAACTAAATGGCGAAGAAAATTTTGCGCTAGCTCTACAAAAGTGCAAGCCACCTATCCACAATTCTAGTTAATTATGATCTCTATGTCACACAATGTCTAAGTTGCTATTTTACAACTAAGTGAGAAAATGAGCAAGAATAATTATCACTACACAAGACAAGTAAAATAACTAGCTACTAGAAGATACAATTATAACTTGCAAGAATATAACAAAGATAAATACAAGTGACAGAAGTGTGTATACCGAGCCGGGCAAGAGAACAATAGATGAATACCACGGAGACAAGATGACACAATGATTTTTCCTCCGAGGTTCACTTGCTTGCCGGCAAGCTACGTCCCCGTTGTAGCGATACACCCACTTGGAGGTTCATGTGCTAATAGGCATCACACGCCTAACCTGCAACCGGGTGCCGCACAACCAACACAAGATGAGGATCCACAAGCTACGAGCAATCCAATAAAAATGTCTTTTGTGATCTCCCACGGGGAAGGCTCAAGAACCCCTCACAAATCACCGATTGGGGACGGATACAATCACCAAATCCCCTCACCAATCACCAAATCACCAACCGTCTAGGTGACGGCAATCACCAAAAGTAATAAGAAATCCACAATCACAACAAACACCTAGTGCCACCAAATGGAATCACAAATGCACAAACACTAGGGTTTCCCCAAATCCTCTCCCAAATGAGCAACAAGCTAGGAGATGGAGAGGAGAGGGAGATGCTCTTGAAGCTCTCAAGATCAAACACTAGAGCTCAATCTCTCACTTGAATGGAGAACAAATCCTTGGAAGTGAGAGAGGAGAGGGGAGAGAGCTTTCTTCTTCTCTTGGTGTTTTTCAAAATGCAAAGGGGAAAAATGAGCAAGAGATAGGAGAAAAATGAGCACAACACCCCCAAAAAGAAGCCAGCCAAGCCTCATAACCGTTGGGGGCGTCTAGATCGGAGTTGAACCGGAATATCGGGTAGGCTCGGATAAATATCGAAGAAACGGTTCTCTATCTATGCAAACTGAGTTGAGCTGAATTCAAATAGAATATCCGGCTAGGGCTGAGACAATATCCGGTTGGGGGTTCTCTGTTCTTGCGAATCGAGAAGAGCTGAAATTAAACGGAATATCCGGCTAGGGCTGAGAAAAATTCCGAGTAAGGCCTTGCTGTTTGGGCGCATGAACTTCTCCATTTTCTTCTCTTTTAAGCCATTTTCAAAGTGCTAACTCTCCCACAAATTACCAAATCAATTTGGCACTAAAGTTAGCAATTTCACAAGGATTTTTAGGGCTTTCTCATGCACCTCATCATGTCACTAAGCGCAATGCATATGCACATGAAACTTATAATTAGTGGCACTAGATAACCATTGTAGTTAAAGATTTCCGCTCTTTATAGTACAGTTATCTATCCTAAACCCGATCACACACTCTATTGCGTCTTGATCGGTAAAACAAAATGATCCTATATTTATACCTTCGCCTTGAGCCAATTTTGTTTTTCTTTTTCTTTATTTCCATGTTGGAGCACTGCCATCTAGCTCCACCACTTGGACTAGGACCAACTTATCTTATAATCACACTTAAGCATAGAGTTAGTCCAATAGGTTTCATCAATTAGTCAAAACCAAACTAGGGCTTTCACCTCCTCCTCGTCGGCGTCCCGACCCCGGCTCCTCCACGCCGGCTTCCCCGGCCCCGCTTTCTCCTCCCCTGCCGGCGTCCCCGACCCCGGCACCTCCATCGTCGTCGATGAGTCGGCCCACGTCCCTCGACCCCACAGCCGTCTGCGCCGGCCCACGTTCCTGTTCGCGCTCTCCGTTCGGCTGCTCTTTGTCCAATTCTTCGCGCAGCGGTCACCTCGCTGGAACCTTAGCCGCTCGCCGGCGGCTCTCCCGTCGACGACGCCTCTCTGTCCGGGTGGCTCTCTGTCTGCCTCTGCGCGCCTCACTGTTGACCGCGTGCTGGTGGTGACCTCGCCATCCCTGTCTTCGTCCTCATCTGCATCTTTGTCCGGCTGTCGTCCGCCTTCCTCGCCTCACTGTTGGTGTTAACCGGCCTTGCCTTCCCTCTCCTCTCCTTTGATTTATGCAATGTTTGAGTGATTGTGGCCTGTGATGCTATCGATGCTGCCTGTGATGCACATGAACCCTAGAAATTTCTTAAGTAGTTTGAGCACATGAAGATGCCACTGCCTATGATGCCTTTTTTATTTCCTAACTGAGCACTTGTCACTTCTCTAAATTTTGATTTGTTAAAGTTATTTTGGCTTAATTGATTTTGCCAGAGTTATTTTGGCTTAATTGATTCTGCTAGAGTTATTTTGGGAATCCGTACGTGTCGCTCCCCCATCCGTCCTTGTACAAATTTTCGGTTCGTACTGCTGCCTTGCTATGTTTGTATCATCACGCTGTGAATGTGCACTCGCAGCGCCGGTCTTGCCATTGGTGCCCACGCTGGCACCGTCATCATCGTCTTTGTTCTCTCCTCCTGAAGGCAGCCAGCCTACTAGACCCTCAAAATGCCCCCGGCTTACTGTCAAGGCAAGCAAGTCCTCACTCTACCTCACTACTACTTTTACATATGTGCATGTCGGGTTGTTTACTTGGTCATTTCCTATAAGTTACTTGTGTTAGCCAATCATACAATACCCTCAACATTAGGTACAGATGGCCAACAATCATGCGCACTGGAACGAGAGGGCTACGAGAGTGTTCCTTGAACTGGTCCTCAGAGAGAAAAACGTAAAGCACTGGAATAAAAGTGGTTTAACAAGAATTGGATGGCACCATGTTTATCCTGACTTCCGACAGCAAACCAGAATTCATTATGACGACAAAAAACTGCAGAATAAACTTAGCGCTCTCAGAAGGCACTACTACGCATATTGTGACCTTCAATTCCAGTATGGCCTTGGTTGTGACAAGAATACTGGAGGGGTTTCAGCAGACCCATCATTTTGGGCAAATAACACAGGGGTACCACCTTAGAACTTTTCCCTTCTTATTTCCTTCGTTTTAGGTTGATATTCTGTGTCACTAACCATAACACCATACAATTAGATTGAGGCCGACTCTAAAGAAGCGGAGGACCATCGCAAACCACCTCCATGTCTTGCCTCCTCATGGAACTGTATGGCCACACCCCCCAAGACAGGGGAACTCTGTTGTGCACTGGTGGGTTAGAGGACAACATTCCCCACGCACAACGTGAGAGTACACCAATTCCTGTGAGCAACTGTAGGGTCGAGATGGCGGACTAGAGGGGGGTGAATAGTCCTTTCTAAAATTAATCGCACCGGCTAACCGAAATAAATGCGGAATTAAAACTATTGGTCTAGCCAAGACTACACCCCTCTACCTATACTCTCAAGCACCTTACAAAGATCCTAATTAAGCAACAAAGGTGTCGGGCTAGCTACACCTCACCTAATCAATCTAGATTGCAAGGTCACACAAACCTAAGCAACTAGCACTTTGAGCAAACCTGGAGCTCCTAATCAATCTAGTGATGCAAAGCGCACAAAGCCTAAGCTCACTAGCAATGCTTAATAACAAGGCTACACAAGCCAAATTAGAGAGCTCAAATTACTTAGCTACACAAACTAAGCAATGTGACTAACAAGGCTACTCAAGCTAATTAGTCACGCAAGAGAGCTACTTCTATGCTACACAAGCAAGAAAGTAACTAGCAAGCTACACAAGCTAACTAACTACAAGAGCAACTACACAAGTACAAAATATATGAAAGTAAATACAAGCTTGTGTAAGGGGAATGCAAACCAACGGGATGAACAAGGTTGGCACAGTGATTTTATCCTGAGGTTCACTTGGTTGCCACCAAGCTAGTCCCCGTTGAGACAAGCTCAAGGTTGCCGCCGGTCCTCTTGCTAGTGGTGACTACACTAGTCACACTCTCCCACTTGGAGTGCTTACCACAAGCTCTAGCACTTGACCCGGCCGGACCACTTGACGCTCTTCACGTCTCGCTCAACTAGAGTTGCTCTTCGCGATCTCCCGCGGGGTGAGCACAACACCCCTCACAAATCCTTCTCCGGAGCCACACACAATCACCATGTGGGCTTCAGAACGGAGACACAATCCACCAAGCCGTCTAGATGATGGCAATCACCAAGAGTAATAAGAAATCCCCAATCACAAAGATTACCTAGTGCCACCAAATGCAAATCCTCAAATGCACACACTAGGGTTCCTCAATCCCTCACTCAAATTAGCACCAAGCTTGAGAGGGAGAGGAAGGAGAAGAGGTGGATCTTCACTCTCTCATACACACCCACATAGGGCTCTCAATCTCTCTAAGAAATTTCAACTCATAGCCATGGAGAGAGAGGAGAGGAGAGGAAGAGGAAGAACCCTAACTTCAAATGTAGCAAATTGGAATGGAGGGGATTGGGGAAAGGAATAGTAGAGAGGAGAAGCCTTATCCTCACCCAGCCAGCCTCCCGGCCGTTGCTGCCCAATGCCCATTCCCGCACTGGAATTTCTGGGTGACCTAGTCTGGAAATTTCAGGCGGGAGCCGTTCAAACGGTCGATCCCGCACTGAAAATTCCACGCGCCGCGCCCTGGAATTTCCAGGGAGGGAGCGTCTCCCGACCGTTCCTCTGAAACCCACACTGGAAATTCCAGGCAGCGCGCCCTAGAATTTCCAGGCTGGGAGCGTCTCTCCCGACCCGCATTGGAAATTCGAGTTCGGGCTGCACCAATTTCTGGATCAACACGAAAACCAAACAGAGGACCCCTTCCTGGAAATCCACCGAGCTAAGCTGGAATTTCCGACCACAGCCAAACTTTCTTCTCTTTTTTAAACCCTTTTAAGTGCTATCTCTTCCCACAAGCACCAAATCAAATTTAGCACTTGAGATAGTTTTTCACAAAGAATTTTCTTGGGCTTTCTCATCAATCTCACCACGTCACTAAGCGCAATGCAAATGCACATGAAACTCACACTTAGTGGCACTAGATAACCGTTGCAACTAAAGATTTCTCCTCTTTATAGTACGGCTATCTATCCAAAACCCGGTCAAGCACTTCTCTACTCAACTTAGATCGGTGAAATGAAATGCCCTACAAATATACCTTTGCCTTGCGCATTCCATTTCAACTCTTCCAAAGTTGATGCAACACATGCACCAATCTTGATCACCAAATGATATGAGCCACTTCATATCATCAAATGACCTCCATGGTCCATCGATCTTGACCTCACTTGCTCTTCACCATTGCTTCGGTCCTTCGGCGCCAAGTCTTTGCTCAAGCCTCCCGACACTCGGTACCAATGGCTTCAAAGCCTTCAACTTACCCTTCACCTTCGCAACCGGTCCATCAAGCCAAGTCTTGCCATGATCTTCACCACCTTAGCCTTATGACTCCATGTCATGTCTCATATGCAATAAGCTCCTTCATTGCCCATTCACATGTGAACTAATTTCCTGTGTATCTCATATAAGCACATATTAGTTCACCTAGGTTGTCACTCAATTACCAAAACCAAACAAGGACCTTTCAATCTCCCCCTTTTTTGGTAATTGATGACAACTCTACAAAGATATGGAAATTAAGCTCTTTGGATTCTATGTTACTTATCCAACATTAAGATCACTTATGAATATTTGTGTAAGCACCATACAACCCGACTTGGTAGTGATAACTCCCCCTACATGTCTGCTTAAATGGTTTGGATTCAAACTTGCACACATGCATAAATATAAAATTTGTGGGAGTGTTACCACTACTAAGTGATGCTAAGATATACAAGATAAAGTTGTACCTTTATAGCGTGTATACCACATTTTAAATCATCCTTAGCATCAACTTGCTAGAAACTAGTGAAACTAGATACCACATGAGATCAACATTATAAACAAGGTTCTAGTTACCACTTGATATACTAAGACTAGGCTCTAGATACCAAAATGAAGCAAACATCATTCAAGTCTTAGTTCTAGCAAATATTGCACACAAGCATGTAGGAATGTAAAACATATGCAATGCGAGCAAGCAAATGTAATGCACGGCCAAATGCATCAAACATGTATTCATGAGCTTGCTCCCCCTACTTGTGTTCTCTCTTTGTCCAAGAATTTTGATCCTTTTCCATTGTCCAATCTTGCTTCCTCTTGATCCATATCCATCTCCTTTTCTCCCCCTTTGTCCTTGACATATCACAATTGACATATCTTTTCCACAATTTCTCCCCCTTTGTCATCAATGACCACAAAAGGTATGCTTCTCTTGATACAAAGGGTTGCACTAGGGTAGATGGTTGACACTAGAGTCTTGTATTTTTGATGGACACTACCATATATGTTGGAATGACACCGCTTGTAGATACCACATGTAGATGCATGAAAACCACTTTGAAATACTACATGTAGAACACTTGTAGGATCTTTGACCTTGATACCAATCGGTGGGGCATATCCCCCTATGTCATAACATGGGTCATTCACTTGAGCTCTTGTAGGTGAGGAATGCTTTGCTTTATTTGATCACTTAAAATTGAGGATCACTTGACATCTTGTAGGATACCACTTGTGAGTTTGATCTAGACACCACTTGATAAAATACCACTTGAAAATACCACTTTAAGGATATGTGAGTCTAGATATCACTTGAATGAGTTGAACTTGATATCCATTTGCATTGTTGTCTTCTTCTTGAACATTTGTCATCTTCATGAGCTTCTCATTTGTGACATGAACTAGTCAACTTGCATAAGATATCTAACTTGGTTTGCTCTAGAGTAAGCTTCTTCACACATCTTTCAATGGTTATCTTACTCATGTTGAATTAGACACTTGAATGCTCATCTTCTAGATCAAGTACTTGGATTCACTAGCTCATGAACAAACTCATATACTAACCACTAGATATATAATCAATCAAGCAATAGTGGTAGGCTATGAATTTAAATTTTTCATTTGTTATGCATGATCCTATTAAACATGTACTATATGCACTAATCGCATACTAGTAAGGGATGAAATGATCATGCACATTACAATGATACCTTTGCTATCTTGGAGTAGAGGATAGTCATTAAGATTCCAATTAAGCTCCATAATAGAAATGTGAAGTCCATTTCAAAGCTTGGTGAAGACCAATAGATACCAATTTGAATACCATTCTTCACCCATATGAATTGAGAACCACTAATGATCAAGTGCACTATCTTTGTTGTGGTTGGCTTGCTTTTTCATTTAACCATAGCTTGCAAGAGTATATCACTTGAATTGCAATGATTTGCTCTCTTTTGAGTGTTGCTTGCTTTCTAGATCAACCCTTTTGATTTCTCCAACTAAGCATCTCAAATGTCCTTTAGATCACCACTTTCATGTTAGCCTTCCAAGCCACGTGCTTGGTTAACCTACAAAAAGGCGGCAAGCCCCTACACTAGGGAGAAGTGACCTCTCTCCAAAGAATCATCCTTGACATTCACTTGAATTGAATGTGTTTGATTGATCCATTTGAACTATTCTTGAAATATGACTTTGAATCCTTATTTGAGTCATTTTCTTTCTTTCAAAATGATCTTCAATTGATACAGAATTTGATCTTTATCTTCATATTGGTCTTGATTTTCAATTTGAGTACCAAATTGTGTGTCAAATACACTTCTCAATTGAATGGCCTTGTACTCATCTTTGTCATGCTTCTAGCTCATCTCAAAACCAAACATAGGTCCCTCAAACACTTGTAAACATGATTCCAACTTGAGGACCTTACAATCCACGTGACTTCAAATCAATTCAATTATTGTCACTTTTCTGGTAGATTCTGTTTGCTTCAATGAATTGGTCATATCTCATAATATATTGATCCAATTGCCATGAAATTTGGTGGAGATGTGCCTCACTAAGTCTTCTAGTAGCCATAAAACTTTGAGGTTGATTGGACTTATAGATTGCTACCAGATTTCACATCTTTCCCAACTACTACATGCTGAAAACTGCTGCACTATAATTGACAAGATCCACTCTAAAACTGAAGTATCCCTTATCCAATACTCATGAAATTTTCACAGCAACTAATACCATAAATGCAGAGCATGTATACCAAATTTCAAGCCAATACAAATAGATTTGAGTATTCAAACATGGCAATGATCACAGCTAACTCAGATTTTGCAATATAGGACAGATTTGACTACTTGAGCTATTCCTCTTCAAATATGAACCAAACTTGAAATCAACTTGTTTGAATAGTCTCACAAGACATAAATTCATTGAAACCACTTACTAAAAGAAGTCTCATGAACTTATCCAATCAAACCAACTCAATTTTGATTACTAAGCATTAAATCCATTCAAACATCTCGTAGCAAGCAACATATGCATATATATCCAATTCAATCAACTCATATGCACCCAAATAAATTTGATCAACTAAAGATATACCTTGGTAGCTCATGATCATCAATAGCAAGCTTCTACTTCAATAAATTGCAAACCTTCAAATATTTCCAATAAAATTACCACAACTTGAACTTTGCACTTGTATGTTGTAGCACATTTGGACTTCACTTATCTTGAATTGGCATTGGGTTTGGATGTGCACTAAGCTTCATTTATTGACTTAATCAAATGATGAACAATATGAAATCAATTGAATCAAGCCTCCACTGCCATGGTACCTACACACATTCATCCACTCTTTGATGGTACCCAAACTTATTTGGGTCCTCTCAAGTTAGGAGCAACATACTTAGGCAATGCCTTAGTATGAATTGCGGGATGTTTCGCAATAGCAACCAATGAGGTACCATTACCATCCTTTCTAAGCACAATATCATTATTAATTGAAATAGGCTTAGAAGTCTTACCTAGGGGACATGAATTAGTCATGTGTCCTCTTTCCCGACATGAGTAGCAAACTCTCTTTGATTGAGCCTTCTCTTCCTTGCTCATATGTTGCTTCTCATTGCCTTGCCTCTCATGAGTTGTTTGAGCCTTCTTCTCAAGCTTGGTAGGACACTTCGAGGCAAAGTGTCCCATATCTTCACACTTGTAGCACTTGATGTGAGCTAAATCTTTCTCATCTTGATTCTTGCTCATCATCTTCTTGGCATCTTGGATATGAGTTGGATGCCTTGCTCTTGTTCTTCCACCCCTTCTTGTTTTCTTCTTCATCATCATCAAGTCACCATCATTATGGTTGTTCTGGATTTGATCTTGGGGCTTCTCTTTTTGCTCAACTTGTGGCTTTGGTTGAGGCTCTTCTTGTTGCTTCACCAATTTCTTGGTTGGGCACATAGAGGTGAGATGTCCTCTAGTGCGGCACTTGAAGCACTTGACATGCTTGAGCCTCTCTTCTTGTTTCTTCAACTTGAGCTTTTCTTTGTTAGGGCAACCATTTGCGAGATGTCCCATCTCATGGCATTTGTAGCACATGAAGTGAGATAACTTCTCTCGTTCTTGCGTCTTCATCTCTCTTTCATGTCTTCTCTTGCCCCATCTCTTGCCTTTGACATTGCTCTTGTTGAAGCCAATGCCAATCTTGTCACCATAGGTTCTTTGGTTGTTCAACATATGGTCGACGGTGACTTTTGAGTTGTAACACCTCTCTAACTTGTTGCTCAAATTCTTCACCTCACTTTTGAGCTCATTGTTCTCCTTCAAAAGGTTAGTCTCACAAGACATAGAAGTAGAACAAGCATCTATATGTGAAGTACATGGCATAGATAATAAATCATCACAAGAGGTGGATACATGCTTCTTCTCTACATCACAAGGGTTAGAAACAATATGTGATTGATCATTTGACCCAAGTGATGAGCTCTCACTAGTTTTAATTTCTTCATTAGAATACTTGTTAGTGAGTAAAGCATGGTCTTGTACCAAGTTATCATGAGCAACATTAAGTTCCTCATGAGCCAATTTTAGCTCCTCATGTGAACAAGTAGTAACATAGAGTAGATGCTTTTGTTGTTCACATGTGTTCTTTAGAAATGAGTTTTCATTTTCCAATTTCTTTGTTTTAGCCATCTCATTTTCTAAAGCTTTGATCATTCTACCAAATATATATATAAGCTCCTCATATGAGTCAAGATCAATCACATTTGCATTAGATACCTTGGTGTCACCATGTGACATAAAGCAATGTGATGTAGTGGATGAGCTTGCAGTGGCATCACAATTACGGTCTGAACATGAACCATCATCATCAACTTTGTCAAGTGAACTTGTAGTAGATCGATCATCATCATCACTTGACCATGAGGTGGAGCAATCTTCCACAATCACCAAGTTGTGGTAATGCTCAACATCCTCATGTCTCTCCTTCTTCGACTCATCAACATCATCATCACCATCATGAGAGACACTCCCATACTTGTCATTAAGATATTTCCAAATTTCATGGGAGGACTTCATGTCCATGATCTCTCCAAATATATCATCATGCAAAGATCTATAGATGATGTTAGTAGCTTGGATGTCAAGATCTAGGCATTTCTCTTGTGCTTGAGTTAGATTATTTTTATCCAACACATGAGAAAAACCTACATCTACCATCCACCACATTTGAGGGCAAATAAACTTGAAATTGCATATATTCCATTTTTCCATCGTGCAAAGTGTGTGCCATAAAAAATGTGTGGACAATCAACATCTAGCCCATAAGTCAACATCCTCTCGGGTCGGTGAAGACCATAAATGAGAGACCACGGCTCTGATACCACGTGTAGGGTCGAGATGGAGGACTAGAGGGGGGTGAATAGTCCTTTCTAAAATTAATCGTACCGGCTAACCGAAATAAATGCGGAATTAAAACTATCGGTCTAGCCAAGACTACACCCCTCTACCTATACTCTCAAACACCTTACAAAGATCCTAATTAAGCAACAAAGGTGTCGGGCTAGCTACACCTCACCTAATAAATCTAGCTTGCAAGGTCACACAAACCTAAGCAACTAGCACTTTGAGCAAACCGGGAGCTCCTAATCAATCTAGTGATGCAAAGCGCACAAAGCCTAAGCTCACTAGCAATGCTCAATAACAAGGCTACACAAGCCAAATTAGAGAGCTCAAATTACTTAGCTACACAAACTAAGCAATGTGACTAACAAGGCTACTCAAGCTAATTAGTCACGCAAGAGAGCTACTTCTATGCTACACAAGCAAGAAAGTAACTAGCAAGCTACACAAGCTAACTAACTACAAGAGCAACTACACAAGTACAAAATATATGGAAGTAAATACAAGCTTGTGTAAGGGGAATGCAAACCAATGGGATGAACAAGGTTGACACGGTGATTTTATCCCGAGGTTCACTTGGTTGCCACCAAGCTAGTCCCCGTTGAGACAAGCTCAATGTTGTCGCCGGTCCTCTTGCTAGTGGTGACTACACTAGTCACACACTCCCACATGGAGTGCTTACCACAAGCTCTAGCACTTGACCTGGCCGGACCACTTGACGGTCTTCACGTCTCGCTCAACTAGAGTTGCTCTTCGCGATCTCCCGCAGGGTGAGCACAACACCCCTCACAAATCCTTCTCCAGAGCCACACACAATCACCACGTGGGCTTCACAACGGAGACGCAATCCACCAAACCGTCTAGATGATGGCAATCACCAAGAGTAATAAGAAATCCCCAATCACAAAGATTACCTAGTGCCACCAAATGCAAATCCTCAAATGCACACACTAGGGTTCCTCAATCCCTCACTCAAATTAGCACCATGCTTGAGAGGGAGAGGAAGGGGAATAGGTGGATCTTCACTCTCTCATACACACCCACATAGGGCTCTCAATCTCTCCAAGAAATTTCAACTTATAGCCATGGAGAGAGAGGAGAGGAGAGGAAGAGGAATAACCCTAACTTCAAATGTAGCAAATTGGAATGGAGGGGATTGGGGAAAGGAACAGTAGAGAGGAGAAGCCTTATCCTCACCCAGCTAGCCTCCCGACCGTTGCTGCCCAATGCCCATTCCCGCACTGGAATTTCTGGGTGACGCAGTCTGGAAATTTCCCTTTGAAACCCACACTGGAAATTCCGGGCGGCGCGCCCTGGAATTTCTAGGGTGGGAGCGTCTCTCCCGACCCGCACTGGAAATTCCAGTTCGGACTGCACCAATTGCCGGATCAACGCAAAAACCAAACAGAGGACCCCTTCCTGGAAATCCACCGAGCTAAGCTGGAATTTCCGACCACAGCCAAACTTTCTTCTCTTTTTTAAACCCTTTTAAGTGCTATCTCTTCCCACAAGCACCAAATCAAATTTAGCACTTGAGATAGCTTTTCACAAAGAACTTTCTTGGGCTTTCTCATCAATCTCACAACGTCACTAAGCGCAATGCAAATGCACATGAAACTCACACTTAGTGGCACTAGATAACCGTTGCAACTAAACATTTCTCCTCTTTATAGTACAGCTATCTATCCTAAACCCGGTCAAGCACTTCTCTACTCAACTTATACCGGTGAAATGAAATGCCCTACAAATATACCTTTGCCTTGCACATTCCATTTCAACTCTTCCAAAGTTGATGCAACACATGCACCAATCTTGATCACCAAATGATATGGGCCACTTCATATCATCAAATGACCTCCATGGTCCATCGATCTTGACCTCACTTGCTCTTCACCATTGCTTCGGTCCTTCGGCGCCAAGTCTTTGCTCAAGCCTCCCGACACTCGGTACCAACGGCTTCAAAGCCTTCAACCTACCCTTCACTTCGCAACCGGTCCATCAAGCCAAGTCTTGCCATGATCTTCACCACCTTAGCCATATGACTCCATGTCATGTCTCATATGTAATAAGCTCCTTCATTGCCCATTCACATGTGAACTAATTTCCTGTGTATCACACATAAGCACATATTAGTTCACCTAGGTTGTCACTCAATTACCAAAACCAAACGAGGACCTTTCAGCGACGGCACACCATAGGAGATGTCTCACGAATACTTTGTGTGCGCAAGTGGTGGTTAGTCGTCCAAGAGGACAGCAAGGGAGCACAGTGTGCCCAGTCCGGCGAGTAAGCGGAGTGCAAGCTTGGAGGACGCAATTTATGACATCTCAGCAACGGTTAAAGCTCTGCAGAAGGACACAACTCAGCTCAATACTGACCAGCAACAAATGGATGATGTCAGCTGACTTTTAGATGAAGATGGTATCTACGAGATGTCTGACTTGCATTCTCAGGCCATAATTTTGTGCAAGAATGTTGTAGCTAGGAAGGAATTCCTGAGCCTGAGAACAAAAGAGGGTCGCCTACATTGGATCCAATACTGTTAAGAGGATAGAAACAAGAGGAAGTAGTCATATGGTCAAAGTGGCTTGGTTTCTTCAGTGTTTTCCTTGTTAGTTTTGTTCAGTTTTGTCACCAGTGTTAATCAGTTTTGTTCTGATGTTTGTTATAACGTATCTATTGATGTCATTTGCCTATGTCACCAAAACTAAGTGCGCTATGCTCTGTGAACTTAAAATAAATTCAGTGATGTTGTGTTACTTATATGGTGTAAGTGTGAACCTATAGTTGTTGGTGCAGATGACCTTTATTATGCATAAGTGATTATGTGTTAAATTAAGGTGCATGTGCACTGATCCATCTGTATTTCAGCATGAGCAGCACT
This sequence comes from Coix lacryma-jobi var. lacryma-jobi, assembly GCA_009763385.1. Taxonomy (NCBI): domain Eukaryota; kingdom Viridiplantae; phylum Streptophyta; class Magnoliopsida; order Poales; family Poaceae; genus Coix; species Coix lacryma-jobi. The sequence goes on from CM019831.1 coordinate 95,976,800, forward strand.
CAAGGAACTACGACCAGCGACACCTCAAGTGATGATGTATCAACAACTATTTACACGGTGGCAGTTGCAGCATTGGTTCTTGCCGCCTATGCATTTGCTTGTCATCAAGCAGATGTCGTTGAACATCCACCATTGTCGATGCCAAAGCAGATGGGTCACCAATGGATTGAAGAAAATTTGTGTGGCCCAGATAAGTGTGTCCGCAACTTGCGTATGTCTCCAGCCGCATTCCTGCAATTGCATGATAACCTAGTTAGGTTGCATGGACTCCGTTGCACGCAACAACTTGGGTCCTTAGAGGCTTTAGGTATTTATGTGTGGACATGTGCTCATGGTGAGCCCACTAGACAGAGCAAGGATAGGTTTGACACGGCTTTGGACACAATTAGTAGAAAGATGATAATGTGGTCGATGTGATGTTCAATTATGCAAATTTGGTCATTGCACCACTTGTTCCGACCTACTCAATAGTTCGCCAGGATCTAATCTATAGATGTCCAGGAAGCCTGTGGCCCGGTGGCCCGGCCCGAGCACGGCATGGCCCGGTGGCCACCGGGCCCGGGCCGGCCTGGCCTGAGGTGTGGGCCGTGCCTGGGCCGCTACCCTGGCCCATGGCACGGCCCGGGCACGGCCCGATCTACTATGCGGCATGGTGGTGGCCCGGTTAAACTAATATTATATGGTGAAAATGACGATATTTATGAGTTGACAATTATATATATGTGTTGTTTTTATTATACTATTGAATTGATTAACACTTAGTTGAAAATGATGAATTATTTCAACACTTTGTGAAGAAGATATAGATTTTTGAGGACTTTTTTAACTGACGGGCCATGAGCCAGCACGGCACGATGGGCCGGCATGGCCCGAAAAACGGCCCATGGGTCGTGCCTTGGGCTGCTACCCCGACCCGTGTGTCGGTGTTTGTTAACCGGCAACTCGTCTTGAGTAATCTCAGACAATTTGTTCGGTGGGGATCGACGTTCGTAGGACTCGGCGAGTACACAGGGACAACGATTTATACTGGTTCAGGCCGCTGAATAACGTAATACCTTACGTCCAGTGCGGCGTGTGCCTTGTGTATGATTATGATTCAATGTTTGATTCTCTCTGGAGCCCACGCCTGCTTCCCCTTATATATCCGGGTGAAGCATAGCTCAGACCGAGTCCTAGTCGATTACATCAGAGGAGTCCTATTCTAATTACAAGACTTCCTTTAAGAACTCAACTAGGTTACAATAAGAGTCCTAATCCAAATACGCTTCGTATCAAGTCTTCGGATCTCCAATGCCGTCCGGGATTAGTCGGAGGGATCATCTTCTGATGATATCTCTGACATCCTAGTCCGTCAAGCCCCCGAGCTCTTCATCATTTTCTCAGATCATTATCTTCTGGTTTCTCTTTGAGAATCTCCGAGTAATATCTTGAGAAATCTTGAAGTGCTCCGTAGGTAAAGAACTTTCATGGCGTGCACTTTTTCCTGAAAAGTGCACCCATAGGGTGTAGCCCCCGAGCCTCTTGTTATTTATAATAACTTTGAGGATCTTTTGAGCCTTTTCCGAGTAATTCTTGGGTAAGAAAAAACATTTTCTTTATCGATTATACCCTGCAGCCCCCGAGCCTGAGTTCCGAGTACTTTAGTAGTCGGCACTTGGGATCTTCAGAAATATATGATCAGATAATCTATTAAAGAAAATGAAGAGTCGGAACATGACACCAATTCGTTGCTTAAACTGTCCGAGTAATAAATATTCAGCTTCAGGTGGGTAATGTTTTCAACAAACATCCCGTATCACCCCCCCACTAAATAAAAATTACCATGGGGCCAACAATAATTGACCGGTGACTGTTCCAGCTGCATGTAATAATGATGCTTGTCATTTTCTGCAACTGCAAACTTTGTTGTTTTTGTCTTGAAGTGTATGTGGGAAAACAGCTCTGTTACCGATATCAAGCTTCACATGCACCACAGTACATTGGTTGAATTATTGCTCCAGCGGTCACTTTTGTTGATGAACCATGTCCATAGACCAAGAAGAAACCGCCTATAAATACCCTGCCTAGGAAGCAAGGAGTTCATATCCTATAGGAGTGTAGAACTTCTCTTAGTCCCATGAGTTTTATAGTAGTGACAACGGAGATGGCCAAGCCCCCGGGTGTCTTCCTTATGTAAAAAAGATGAGGTGCCCAGAAGAACTCTTGTGAAGGGACCATCCGCCAGGGTGGTTTCCAAGTGGTCGTGAGCAGAGGGATACAGAGGTGCGCCTAGAAGAACTCTTGTGACTACCACTCGTAGATAACCTCGGAGTCACAGGTTGTCAAAAGGGCGGCGAGGGTGATGGTCTTCCCTGGAGTTCCTTGAGTACTGGGGTGGTACCTGAAATCCACCTTGGGATGCACTGAAAAGATAGTGTCTACCCAAGGTTCTGTGTCTGCTTTACTGCGTCTCACTGAACCCGGTCCTTGGTGCAATAGGCATCAAGGCTCTGTACCTTGATTACACTAGAGTAGCGTTTTACATCCTGATTGTACTTCTGCTGATAATCGTTGTATCTCAAGATGTTGCCACGTATCTCTGTTGTAATTCCGAGTAATAATAAATAAAATCTGGGTACTTGGAATATTTTCTGAGTCCTCTGTCTTGTTATCCGAGTACTAAATGTGTCTTGTGAAAGAAGGAAGCTTGTCTGTTTAGCTGGAGCTGACGCCGTTTGTAGCGCTTTCTCACCCGTTAGGGTTTTGAACAGTCTCTTAACGCCGTTTGTGAAAGATGAACGGTTGCCAAAACAGATCTATAATAAGCCGCTGTCGGGCTGTATGTCCCTTACGCTTTCATCAAGCCATTGCCTTCAGAGTTAGAAATCCCCTAGCGAACCATTAGTTGATGCGTAGAAAGTCTCTCGTTATCAACATGGGTCCCAAGAGACAAGTCGCTGGTGATAAGCAGAAGGTTAGGATCACCACCACCGGAAAGCCGATGCATCCCAATCCCCCAACTGACATATTGGCGTGGAAAAAACCAGACACCATATTGTCAGAGCTGGCGTTCTTGGCGCAACAAGGATTACTTCGAGCACAACCGCTTGATGGATGGAGAGTGCCCACCGATCACCGTGCTCGTGCCCCCAACACCACTGAAATAGTGATGTTCAAGTCCTTTGTCGAGCGGGGATTAGGGCTTCCTGCTTCTGACTTTTTCCGTGGATTGCTACACTATTATGGTTTGACTCTCAACCATATCACTCCCAATGCCTGCTTCCACATTGCAATTTTTACCCATCTGTGTGAAGCCTTTCTGGGTATCTGCCCTTCCTTTACTCTCTTCCGCTATTTCTTCTGGGTGAAGTGTCAACCCAGTGATGCTAGTGTAGAGGTAGTCGGCGGTGCTAGCTGTAGATTTGTCAGATTCTATCAAAGACTGGGCTTCCGGCTGGTTTTATATGACAAACCCACCGCCGGCGCTTCGTCGTCACGATGGGTGGCCTCCACAAAAGTGTCGTGAGTGGAGAGACAAGATTAGTGCTGAAGGATTAGAGGCTATCCGACCTCTTATTGATTCCATAGAAGCATTAAAGCTCGACGGCGTGACCGGGTACTCTGTCGTCCAAGATTTTGTTGCACGACGCATCCATCCTCTGCAACAGCGAGCCAATTTTGGCTTCGAGTACCTGGGTAAGAATGACCCGGGACGTCATGCCGTCGAACAGTTGTCAGACTGTGAGGTCTTATGGAGGGTGAATCGGCTTCTCAAGAGTCGTGAACACCTTGCTCCAGTGGTGACAACATTCTCCGCCATTAACCCTCCGCCTCAGGTAAGTATATGATTTACCATGTCTTCGAGGTTCTGAATAAATATCCTTCTGACCTGACTGAATGTTCTTCTTTTCTAGGGCCAGGGGAGAGATGACAATGATTGTCCTCCCCTGCCTCCGGCGACTGAAGAAGGTGGAGGCATAGTTTTGGGGGGTCCTATCCGAAGTGAGGATCTTCCCACCTAGCCGAGCTCTCCTGAAGATCTTGACTGGCTTGACACAGATTCAACTGACTCTGATGTCATGCTTATAGACCCGGAAGCTGAGGGTAGCCGGAAGAGGTCGCCGACTCCGCTTCAAGACGCCGGGGAAACTATCCCAAAGAAGGCTCGCACTGGTAGGCGCTATGCTGTTCGAAAAGTACTTTTGTCACCTGCTCTGGCCGAAAAGCACTGTAATATGGGTGCTCCTGGTAAGGGGAAACCCGAGTACTCTATAGTCCTTTTGTATCTAGATTTTGATAAACTCTTGTCTTATATATGGTGATGTACCAGATGCTGAGACAACTCAAGGGACTTCAAGTGATGTAATCCATGAAGAAACTCCGGTTCTGGATCCGCTTCTAAAGCAGCCTCTCTTGAAGTTGCCGAAGCCATTGAAGCTTGTGAAGTAAGTTTTTAGCTTTTGTAGAGTGTTCACAGATTTCTGATACTGACATGAGTACTCGTCTGTTTGTAGGAAAACGAAACCAGATGCAACAGCCTCGAGTACCGTTCCTGATTCCTAGGCGGTAGAGGAGTCGGGGTCGCTGGCCAAGGATGATTCCAGCGTGCCGCCAACCTTTAGCCAGGTAGATCCGCTACCTGGCTCCTCTCCGTCCAAGTCTCAGGCCGATGCGGCTCTTGATTCGGATATTCTCCCATTGCCTCAGGTTGGTTGGCCATTCTCCATCTTTCGTTCTCCTGCTCAGCTAGAGTTTCACCGGGTATTCAATGACTGGTTTTTCCGCACACGACAGCCAGATGAACCATCTCTGGAGATGGTTTTGGCGGATATACATGCAGGAGCTTCAACTCGTCAACAGGGAGGGTCTGTAGATGCGCCCGAGTCCTCGCGCCAGGGGGCGACTCTCGACGTATCCGGGTATGATCAGGACCTTACCCGGTTGAAGGAGCTGAGCGATCAAGTGAGAGCTCCTGTCGAAGCTCTTCACCAATTTGTTGAGGTAAAATTCTCAATTTATTCTTGTTGTACTGTAGTCGCATCTGAGTACCCACAATATTGTTTGTACGCAGGCCTTTGACTTCAAGGTTAAGGATCAGGTTGCCCGGATTTGCCAGGAGATGTCCCGTGAGAACCAAGAGCTCCGGGATTACATTGCCCAGGACTAGATTAGTCAAAAAGTAGCCACCCAGCTTCTGCATAACCGGATCAATGAACTCCAAGGCAGCCTCAAGGAAGTAGTTACAAAGCGTGACGCTGCTAACGACCGTGAGGTTGGGCTAATAGCCAAAGCTGCCTCTATGGAGAAGAAGATGAAGGAGCTGAAGAAGGCTTCCAAAAAGCAGCTTGAGGGTAAACTTTGTAGTTTTCTGTGTCAATCGATTCCATAGTGTCAATCTGATTATATGATAACTGACTGATATTTTTGCAGATGCGAATAAGCTAGCTTCTGGGTGGCAGAGCGCATTCAACCAGAAACAAGCAGAGCTTGAGGAGGTATTTGCTAATGCGCAAAGTACTCTTCAGGAAGCCAAATTGATGCGTGAGGGTGCTGACCGGGACCTTCTGCAGGCTCTGAAGTCTACGAAGGAGTCGCGGGAGGCTCTCAAATCTTCGCAAGCTTCTCTGAAGGCCTTGGAGCATACCGTCGAGCCCATCCTGAACATGATTCCGGTGCCAGAAGGAGTTGAAGAGACTTTGATTGATCGAGCCAAGGCTGCGCCTGGGCGGCGGGCTCAATATATCAAAGATATGTCAATTTCTGTAGTGCAAGGTCTGATGGTGACGCTGCGATTGCATCTGCCATCTTTCGACCTGTCTGCTCTGATGACCCTCCCTAAAGGCAAAGGCGACGAGGACCTTGCAGCGATGCAGGAGGAGGTGAAGACCGCGACGGAGGAGTACTCACAGATTCTAGATCTTTTAGAGTAATTTAGTCTCCTTAGTCTTTTCAGCGCGGCTTGTATCCCCTGCAAACGATTATTATGAAATATAAAAAATATTGGTTACTTTTGAATCTCATGGATTTCGTATATGATCAACTCCTTATTGCGAGAAATTTCTTCGGCAATAGGTTGAGTTTACTTTATGTGGATGTATGACCAGGCGTCTGATTAGACGAGTCTATCCGAGTGCTCTCTAGCACTTTTGTTGTGGGTCGTACGACTTTGTCTCTCTAGTGATTGTGTAGAGAACTTAGTCTTGCCCGAGTACTACTCTTAGTACCTTTGTCCAAGGGATAATTCTGATCAGGCACCTCTTGAAGGACCGTAACTGTGGTTCCTTCTGGGTGGATCATATCCTCTTGATGGTCGCAGCTTGGGTGCGAAGGTAGATGGACCTCTGTCCGGTAAATATGTAACAGGGCGGGTACTATTCCACCTTGTTATGCCTTATAGGAACTAGTATCTACTACGGCAGATACCATATTCACTATAGGCTGATAGCCAGGTGTTAAGCCGTACTACCTTGTGAGTTATATTGAGCTCGAAGCTCGTAACTCAAATATAGTTACCGCTGAACCAATCCGTCCGAGTAATATTAAATATTAGTCGGTGGTAAGCCCTGCTATTGCAGAGATTTTTATGCGACTGATTAGTCGTGATGAGATGTAGAAAAAAGCCTGGATAATTTGTAAAGTTCTTGTTTTTGATGAACTCCAAACTTTATTAATATCCGACTAATAAATACAAATGCCCTGGGTCAGGATTGTAGCGTAGTCCTTAAGTACGGAATTTCTTCAAGTGCTCAATATTCCATGAATTTGGCAGTGGAGATCCATCTTCAGTGACTAGCTCGAATGACCCGGGTCTTGTTACTTTGGATACAATGTAAGGTCCTTCCCATGGACTCATAAGCTTGTGGCGCCCTGTAGTATTCTGAATTTTCTTCAGGACCAGGTCGCCTACTTGAAAAGTGCAGTGATGGACGTTCTTGTCATAGTAGCGCCTCATCCCTTGAAGGTACCTTGCTGACTGAAAGAGTGTGGTTAATCGAGCTTCTTCGAGGCTGTCGACTTCTAGCCGCCTGGTGTCATCAGACTTGCCTTCGTTATACTGCTCTGTTCGTGGGGCATTCCAGATTAAGTCAGCCGGGAGGATCGCTTCAGTGCCATATACCAGGAAGAAAGGAGTTTGGCCTGTTGCCCGACTTCGTTGTGTCTGTAGCCCCCAGACTACTTTAGGCAGTTCTTCGACCCACTTTCCGCCGTGATCTTTTAGGAGGTCAAATAGTCTTGGTTTTAACCCTGCAAGAATCAGGGCGTTTGCTCTTTCAACTTGGCCGCTGGACTGTGGATGGGCTACTGATGCATAGTCTATCTTGACTCCGCAGTTGCTGGCCCATGACTTGAATTCAGTAGCCGTGAAAGGGGACCCGAGGTCGGTGATGATTCTGTGCGGCATCCCAAAGCGGTGAAAGATGCTCTGCATGAATTGTACTGATTTAGATGCATTGAACATGACCAAGGGCATGTACTCGATCCACTTTGTGAATTTGTCGATTGCGACGTAGATGTATTCGAACCCGCTTGGAGCACGCTTAAGGGGACCCACCATGTCAAGTCCCCAGCATGAGAAAGGCCATGACGGAGGAATACAGATCAATTCATGTGCAGGTACATGCTGCTGCTTGGCAAAGAATTGGCATGATTGACAGCGACGGACTAAGTCTTCCGCGTCTTTCAAGGCTGAGGGCCAATAGTACCCTGATCTGAAGATTTTTCCGACTAGAGTCCTTGAAGCTGCATGGTTACCACAACACCCGGAGTGAACTTCATTTAAGATTTCTCTGCCTTCTTTTGGTGAGATGCATTTGAGGAGGATTCCTGATGAAGCTCCGCGTCGATATAGCTTGTCCCCGACTAAAACATAGTTCTTGCTACGTCTGGAGACTTGCTCTGCGGTAGTTTTATCACTTGGCAGTTTATGCTCTTTGAAGTAGTCAATGAAGACTTGTGTCGAGTCGGGTGCTAGAGTTAGAACCTCGATGGATGGTGCTGACTCGGCCTCTTCTTTCTCTTGGATTGACGGTTTGGATAATTCATGTACGAAGGTACCACTAGGGACCAAGGCTCTGTCAGATCCTAATTTTGCTAGGATGTCTGCTGCCACATTGAGATCCCGGGTAATATGAATGAGTTCTAGCCTAGAAAAGTGTTTTTCCAGCCTGCGGACTTCCACGCAATAGGCGTTCATTGTTTCCTTTGTGCAATCCCAGTCTTTGTTGACTTGGTGAATTACTACAGAAGAATCGCCATAGACTAGGAGTCGCCTGATGCCCAGTGTGACTGCTAGCTTGAGTCCATGGAGTAGCGCTTCGTATTCTGCTTCGCTGTTGGTGGCGGGCCACAATATCTGCAAAACGTATTTGAGCTGCTCTCCGGCAGGTGATACTAGAAGTACTCCGGCTCCTGCTCCTCCGAGTTTTAGGGACCCATCAAAGTACATTTTCCAGTGATCAGGAATAGCATTGTCTTGGATCTGCTGTATCTCTGTCCACTCGGCGACGAAATCAGTTAGAGCCTGTGACTTGATTGCTTTCCTCAGAGTGAACTTGATGTTGAGTGCCCCCAATTCGACTGCCTACTTGGAAATTCTCCCAGTGGCGTCACGATTATGGAGGATTTCTCCCAGAGGAAAATCTGTGACGACTATAATCTCATGAGCCTCGAAGTAATGTCATAGCTTTCTTGAAGATATGAGTAGAGCGTAGAGTAATTTCTGTACTTGTGGGTATCTAACCTTCAAATCGGAGAGTACCTCGCTAATGTAGTACACTGGTCGCTGGGTGTGGTAGATGTGCTTGTCATCTTTGCGCTCGACCACGATTGCTGTGCTTACGACGTGTGTGGTAGCTGCGATATAAAGCATCATCGGCTCCCTGGGTTCTGGTGGTGTCAGTATAGGTGAATTGGTTAGGTATCCTTTGAGTTGTTCAAAGGCCCTGTCCGCTTCTTCCGTCCACTGAAATTTATCGCCAGCCTTGAGTAATTTGAAGTAAGGTAATCCCTTTTCTCCTAGTCATGAGATGAATCGATTTAGTGCAGCCATGCACCCGGTGAGCTTCTGAACATCCCTGACTGAGGTAGGTGGTTTCATGTTGATGATAACTGTGATTTGTTTTTGGCTAGCCTCGATGCCCCGATGGCTAACGAGAAATCCGAGTAATTGGCCCGAAGGTACTCCGAAGACACATTTTGAGGGATTGAGTCTCCATTGGTATGCGCGTAGTCGGTTGAAAGTTTCCTCCAAGTCTGATATCAGGGTAGTCGGATCCTTTGTCTTTATGACCACATCATCGATATAAGCTTCTGCGTTGCGGCCAATCTGATCACCCAAACAATCTTGAATAGCTCGTTGATAAGTGGCTCCTGCATTCTTCAACCCAAAGGACATGGTTTTATAACAGTAGGCGCCTAAAGGAGTTATAAATGATGTCTTGGGTTGGTCCTCTTCCTTGAGGGCAATCTGATGGTACCCGGAGTAGCAATCCAAAAAGGATAAAAGAGCGGAGCCTGCGGTGGCATCAACTATTTGATCCATCCTTGGTAATCCGAAAAGATCTTTTGGACAGTGTTTGTTGAGGTCTGTGTAGTCGACACACATGCGCCACTCGGTAGAGTTCTTCTTCTTGACTAGCACTGGGTTAGCTAACCACTCGGGGTGGAGGATTTCTCTGATGAATCCGGCTGCGAGTAGTTTGGCTATTTCCTTCTTGATTGCCTCTTTTTTCTCTGGTGAGAATCATCGTAATCTTTGCTTGATAGGTCTAGACCTTTCTTTTAATTCCAGTTTATGCTCAGCCAAGTTCCTTGGGACTCCCGGCATGTCAGCCGGTTTCCAAGCAAATATATCTTTGTTTGCTCTAAGAAATTTGGTGAGCGCGAATTCCTATTCTTCAGATAGATGACCGCTGATAACTGCCGTCTTGGAGGGATCACTGGTTTCTAGGTCAATGCTTTTTGTAAAGACTGCTGTTGATGGATGGATAGTACCCGCCTTCTTGGTTGGGATTTTTGAATCTCCAGGCTTGGTATTATGTACCATCTGAGTGAGTTCTTGTAACTCCCGGGTGAGTTGAGCTTTTTTAGTGATTTGGACAGCCTCTGTATCACAATCGAATGATCGCTTCAAGTCACCTCTGAAAGTTAGGATTCCTTTAGGACCCGGCATCTTCAGGAGAAGGTACGGGTAGTGAGGTATTGCCATAAACTTGGTGATGGCTGGTCGTCCAAATATGGTGTGGTATGATGACTCGAAGTCAGCTACCTCGAAACTGATATACTCAGTCCGGTAATTGATCTGAGTTCCAAAAGTTACGGGTAATATGATTCTTCCGAGTGGTACGGCCGCCTTTCCGGGTACTATGTCGTAGAAGGGGGCACTTGATGGTGTGAGCTGTGTTGCGAGATCCAGATTCATCTTGCGTAGGGTGTTTGCAAAGATGACGTTGAGTCCTGCCCCTCCGTCGATGAGTACCCTGCTCAAGGTAAACCCGGCGATCGTGGGATCCAGGACTAGCGGGTAGTGCCCTGCATTGGAGACGCTGGTCCATTGGTCCGCTCGGGAGAAGCTGATCGAGTGCTCCGACCAGTCAAGGTATCTAGGAGTTGCTGGTTCTGTGGACATGATCTCTTGTAGCGAAAGTTTTTGAAGCCTCTTGCTGTCACTGGTAGTTACTCCCCCAAAAATGACATTCATAGTCCCTTTGGGGTGTTGGAAACCACCGGTGTCTTGCGGAGGGTCCTCAGTTGTCTTCTTGCCTTTGTCCTTCTTGTTTTTGTTGAAGTCAGAGTTCAAGCCTCGCTCCTTGAGTTGCCGACAGTGCCTTGCCTGATGTCCAGCTTTCGGATGAAAAGGGCACGGTCCGTCGAGTAAGTCATCAAAGGTGAATGGCTTGTTCCCCTTCTTCTGAGGCTCCATGGCAGCAACAGTATTGTCTCCTGTCCTTTTCCGGGTGTTTTGCTGTGGTGCCTGGTTGCCTCTCTGGTTGTTCCCTCGATCACCCTGCGTGTTTCTATCGAGGAAACGCTCCTGTGTACGTTCTTCTATCGCCATCATGGAGTTTATGCCCCGAAGGAACTCGTCAGCGGTGGTCGGGTCCTGCTTGATGAAATCTTTGTAATTGTACCTTTCGCAAATGCCGTTGCCAAATAGGTCAATTACTTCTCTGTCTGTGATGTCGGATACTGTGGAGCGGATCTCTGAGAAACGCCTATAGTATTCCCGCATTGATTCGTTTTTCTGTTGCTTACAGGTTTTGAGCTTAGTCCGGGGATCCGATCTCTCGGGGACACCTGCAAAGTTTTCGATGAAGATACGATGGAGTTGTTCCTAGGAGTCGATGGATTCGGGTTTAAGCCTGTCGAACCAAGCAAGCGGCATTGTTTCTAAAGCCATTGGGAGATAGAGTGCTTTGACGTCGTTGCTTCCACCGGCCAGCTCAACTGCTTGAGCATACAACCTGAGCCATCGTTTAGGTTCTGTCTTCCCGTCGTACTTTGAATAGTTCCCGGGTTTGAATTTTCGCGGGAACGAGACTGCTCGGAGCCTTTGGGAGAAGCAGGGGAAGCGATCGACTGCGTCAGATGCTGTGACTGCGATTCCTCTGTATGAAGATTCAGCTCCTCCCTCAGCTTGATCAAGTACTCGGTGACCTAGGCGACTCCTTGCTAGGACTCGACCGAGTCGCTCTTGAACAGGCTGCCTCTGGCTCGGGTGAGATGAAGCTTGCTCATCTGCTAGGGACTCAAGATTCCGTCCTCGGAGTTGAAGTGCGGTAGTCTGAAGCATGACTAACCGTCGTTCTTCGTCGAGGGTGCAGTTGTCCTTGGCCCCCATCTCCGTGGCTAGAGCCAGGATGTTTTGGTACAGAGTCTGGAAGACTTTATGGCCGGCGACCCTCATAAACTCAGGCTCGAGGTTACGGGAGCAATCGGCTCGTCGACGATTGTGCTCGTTCTGTGACTGATACTTCTGGTCACGTTGAGCACGAGCTCGATTTTCCGCGTCTTCCTCTAGACGCACCCGGGTATTATACTCCTCGAGTCGTACGTTGTAACGGTCAACGGCTTCCTTGCAATGAGTTGCTCGCCTTCTGCGAGCTTCTTTAGCTTGATTCCTCCTGATTCTCTCAGCCTTTATGGACTCGGTTTCTGCGGGCCCTTCTGGGTCGTTATCAGATATCATACTCAGAGTTTCATCATCCTGGAAGACATCTGGGGGGGTTGGAGGTCATAGAGATGACTGATGCCCCGCCATGAAGACTTCACGAGTGTAGCCCTGGTTTGATGATCCTGGCGTAACCGATTCCAAAGTAGAGGTGCCAGAGATTAGTTCTGTTGAGGTGTCGTGTTCCTCAAAGGGGAGCTGATGTCCGTACTGGTATGGAAGTTGCTGATCGATTGTGCCAACCAGCCTGACCAGAGCTGGCTGTATTGGCCAATGGACGATGTTACCCTCCTTGGTAGAGCTGAAAACGAGTCCTTGCTGAGCTCCAGTCAAAGGTATCTCTTGATACTCTTTGAACTTTGAGTCAATTAGGTCTTGCAAGTCCTGAGCTGAGTTCCGTAGTCCGAAGGTGATGCCATGTTTGATCTCCGGGTCCTTTTCGTTCTCCAAATTTGAGTTCGAGTAGGAGTCGGGTACTTCAAGTTGGCTCTCGGAATCTCGCAGATCTTGGACTGCGAGTTTTGCTAGGTTCTGAGTGAGATCATCCATCTTTGGCGTAGCTTGCACTTCCGGATCAGTGTGAAGTTGTTGACACAGCTTTCCTTGATCATCCGCGATGCAAGTCCATGAGCCAAAAACGAAAATTGATCCCGCCGAGAACATGTTGTCGTGGTTCGTCGGGCTCTTGGTCGTCGAATCGCCGAAAGCCCCTACCTGGCGCGCCAGCTGTCGGTGTTTGTTAACCGGCAACTCGTCTTGAGTAATCTCAGACGATTTGTTCGGTGGGGATCGGCGTTCGTAGGACTCGGCGAGTACACAAGGACAGCGATCTATACTGGTTCAGGCCGCTAAATAGCGTAATACCTTACGTCCAGTGCGGCGTGTGCCTTGTGTATGATTATGATTCAATGTTCGATCCTCTCTGGAGCCCGCTTGGCCCGATGGCCCGTGGTGGCCCGACCCTCACCGGGCCGGCACGGCACGGCCCGTTGGACAACTATAATCTAATCCCATATGCATCTTACTTTGATGGTTGCATCGGGGCATTAGATGGGACACATATTCCGGTTACCACGAGTAAGGTAGCCTGTCTTGACTCCTTAAATAGGAAAGGAGCTCCCACAATTAATGTGCTAGGCGTAGTATTGACATGGATATGTGTTTCACTTTCATTGGTGCTGGGAGGGCGGGGGCAAGTCATGACATGGCAGTGCTCAAAGATTGTTGGGAAGCACCGAATTTCCCTAAACCACCACAAGGTTAGTGTAAAATAAAAAATTTGAAATTCAGTATGATTGGGTCGTTTCAAGGTAATTATATGAGGACTTATGCACATATATTAATTGTTTGCAGGTAGATCCTACCTGGTAGACTCTGGGTATATATGCGCAGGGACCTGGATACTTGGGGCCATTTCGCGGTGAAAGGTATCATATCGAAGAATTTAGTGGGACAAATGCACAGAACTTATCAATGGAGGAGAAATTCAACTACATCCATTCAAGGTTGCACAATGAAGTGGAACGGTCATTTGGGGTGCTGAAAGCAAGATGACATATTTTGCAAGGTGTTCCATTCTTTGAGAGGGAGAAGCAAGTGAAGGTAATTATATCATGTTTTGCACTACATAATTATTTGTGGGAGCGCGACCATGGAGTGGGTTCTACGGCAAGGTACCCAATATCCCCATGGGTGGCTATGAATGTTGATGCTACTATACAAGCTATGCGACAATGGATTGCTATCGGTGTCTATTATTCGCAGATGTGAAGGTATGTGCACAAGGAACAGTTGTGGTATACATGCCGGAAATAAAAGTGTGATGGGATGTACATGTAAGATAGTTCTTTTTGATTGCAGGTATTGTAGTATTGGACAAGTGTGTTGTGGAGTCGACGATTGCATGGCGGAGTGCAGATTTGACCAGCGCTTATGGTGAGACTTGTGACTTCGATCTTTGTGTAGTTTCATATGTGGTTGTTGTATGGCTGCAAGTTTTGTAAATGCTCCACTGATGCATGTTGAAAAATTGTTATGCCATTGTAGTTATGTGATGTATTGGATAATTGTATTGGACTGTAAGGAAATGTATGTATGTGTTGATGTACATTTATTTTTTTTATTTCCGGAAAAACTTAACCATTGTGGCGGTCAATAACAAACAACCACCACTGATAATAGCATTAACAGTGACGGTTAGTTTATGGTAAACGCCACGGTTAATAGTTATTTTTTGTTTATTATCTGTGCTTAAATGTAAGAAAATTCGGATTCTAAAACAATTTAAAATTCAAAAAATATTTTTTTTATTTCTAGAAAATATTAATCGAGGTGAGCTTTATAAGTAACCGTCACAGTTAATATTTCTTAACTGTGGCGGTCACCATAAAATAATCGCCATAGCTAATACCATTAACCGTGACCTTTGATCCGTGGTGGCTGGATTGCCCGCCATAGTTAATAGAAAAAAAACCGCCACGGTTAAAGGTTCCTGTAGTAGTGTAAGAAACCATTTCATTATCTCTCCTCTTTTCATTATCTTTCCTCTTTAATTAGATTGTCACATCATCTTTTTCCTTAGATGACACTATAATTAATGAAGATAGAAATCACATGGTTTCGTGGGTTTTTTTTGAGACCACATGGTCCCATGATTGGGAGTACCCTTGTCTTCTATATTTGGGACAATATGTCACTAATCTTTTCAATCACTTAATCAGTCAATCACGCCGTCGTTACATTCCATATTTGCGATGACGCTCGATTCTTTTTTCGTAATCGACCCAGCGAACAGACTGGAACTTTTTCGGGCATGTTTCATCGTAAACGAGAGAAAAAAAAATTAATTGATTGAAGATTTCCCTTTGAATGAACAAACAGAATTTCTTACGGGAGGACAGGACAGGCGCAGGAGCGATGGCTACCGGATCGTAGCAGGCAAAACTACGGGCCTACGTTAATATTGCACCAAAATGATGTCTACGTTTTTTTATTAATTGTGAGATGAGAGATGAGAGATATATAATGTTATTTTTATGGATTAAAGCATGTCGTAAAATGACTAAATAATCGACAGGTATCAGGTTGCAGGCCGTGTGATCTGGATTTTTTTGCCGATGACATAGAAATTGGAATGGAATACGAGTTTTAATATACAGTACTATTATTAATGGCGAATATTGGATTTGTATGAGAAGTTATCGAAAGTTCCATATATTATTGATCCCGATCTCCGACTGCGACTCGATCCTGACACACACAAAAAGAAACCGATCAAGTATTCAACTTAGCCATGACGCCAGGGTTTTTCTTACCGGAACGGTAACCGACAAACCGGTCGGTAATCGGTCCAACCGCCCCAAACCGATCGGTTTACCGCTGCAAAACCGAACAACTTAGGCGTTTGAATTCAAACTTCAAACTGGCCGGTACCTGGCGGTTACCGGTCAAACCGGACCGGTAAGCCGCTACCGGAGGCCGGCGGTTTTGTTAATCCGGTCGGTAAAAAAAAGCCTGCATGACGCGAAAGCGATGGAGATCAGGAAAAAAAAAAGGCCGTGCGCAGGTCGAACGCCGCCGGCCTAACGGCGCTCGCGCTCTGCTTCACCAGGCAACTACAAGCGCCTGCTGTCGTCGCGGGGAAGCCAGGCGGCGGCGGTCCCACCGCCGCCGTCAACCTCGTCTTCTCGCCGGTTTCCGTCTACGCCGCGCTAGCGCTGCTGGCCGCGGGCGCCCGCGGCGGCACGCTCCAGGAGCTCCTCGACGCGCTCGGCGGAGCCTCCCGCGACGACCTCGCCGCGTTCGCCCGCCGCGCCGCGGAGGGCGCGCTCGCGGACCGGTCGCGGTCGGGCGGGCCGGCCGTCGCGTTCGCGTGCGGCGCGTGGGTCGACGCGGCGTGGGCGCTCCTGCCGGCCTTCCGCGACGCCGCCGCCGCGTCCTACAACGCCGAGGCGCGCGCCGTCGGCTTCGGTGACGAGGTGAGGATGAGGTCTCGTAATAATTAACGCGCATGCATGGCATACTATGCGGATCTAATCGGAATCATCCAAGCAAATTCCTTTCAGTTCTTGCATGTACTACGTACATTATTAATGGATTGCACTACTCGCTGAAACAAACATTTATTTCTTTCTGTCTCTTCGTGAAGCCGGAGAAGGCGGTTCGCGAGATCAACGGCAGTTTGGCGGCGGCGACCAACAATCACATCGACTCGATCTTTGATGACCCAAGCTCATCAGTGGACACACTCACAACCCTCGTGCTCTCCAGCGCCATCTACTTCAAGGGCAGATAGGAGGCGCCGTTCGCCAAGGCGCACACCGTGGTGGGCAAGTTCCGCCGCCTCGACGGCAGCGCTGCCGACGTGCCCTTCATGTGCTCGGCGCGGAGCCAGTACGTCGCCATCCGCAGCGGGTACAAGGTGCTCAAGCTCCCATACAGATCGCCGGCGGCACCGGCAGCACCGGCGCCAGCGGCACCACGGCGTAAGGGGCCAGCACCCCCAGAGAGGAGCAAGCCCGGCAGCCCGAAATACTCCATGTGCGTCTTCCTGCCTGACGAGCGGGACGGGCTCCGTGGTCTCGTCGAGAAGATCGGCTCCGGCCCCGGGTTCTGGCACTACCGCCTGCCGACCTCGCGGGTCCCCGTCGGGGACTTCCGGCTGCCCAAGTTCAATCTGTCCGTCTCCGGCAGC
Organism: Coix lacryma-jobi var. lacryma-jobi; assembly: GCA_009763385.1. Classification (NCBI taxonomy): domain Eukaryota; kingdom Viridiplantae; phylum Streptophyta; class Magnoliopsida; order Poales; family Poaceae; genus Coix; species Coix lacryma-jobi. The sequence continues at coordinate 95,993,641 of CM019831.1, forward strand.
GTAAGGCAGGTCCTGAGTGATGGCATGGGGATCAAGTCCGCTTTCGTTGCTGGTGAAGCTGACCTGGCCGACATGGCGGGCAAGCGCGACGACGAGGACGACGCTGCTGGTGGCACGCCGCTGTACGTTGCGGACGTCCGCCATAAGGCGGTGCTCGAGGTGAACGAGGGAGGCGCCGCCGTTGCCAGAGGCGGCGGCGGCGGCGTCACCGTTGCCAACTACATGCTGCGTGGGGCAAGTGCGGTGCTGGATCGTCGGCCGGCGACGGTGGATTTCGTCGCTGACCACCCGTTTGTGTTCTTTGTGATCGAGGAGGTGTCTCGTGCTATCATCTTTGTTGGCCGCGTCCTCGACCCTTCAATATAATTTCACGGTGATGGTATTATTATTCTAGCTGGTAGTAATAAGGTTCTGATGCTTCATATTAATATGTGGGCGTGTGGCCTGCTGCTAAACTTTCAGTACGTAGGGTTCGAGTTGTCCCCCATCGAAATTAGAATTTCTTGCTGAGTGCTGACCTATATCTCACACGCATATATACTACTGACATGAAATGATCGAGCACGACGACAATATTATTTGACATAACAAGTGAAGCACCTGCTAAAGTCCAGGCCTCCAGGGTTGCGTTTGTGGTTTTTCCGATTGCATTCGTCCTAGTGAGAGCTATCAAACCTATTTCTTGCTCTCGCTATTGGTCTTGTGGGCACGTCTAAACTGTTTTTGTTCCTTTTTTGAATTTGATATTTCGTATTTGGAACCGAATTCAAATTTATCCAAAAACACGAATTCAATCGGATAAAAAATAGAAAACCATTTTCATCCCCATTCCAAGTAACCTAGATTATTATAATCCATAATCCTAAATATAAGAGCAACTTCAGTAGTTTGGCAAATTAGAGTTGGCAAATCTTGTGATTTGCCAAGTGAATAAAACATATGGCAAGTGAATAAATTGTGTCTCTCCAATAGTTTGACATTTGGGCTTAGCAAATATAAAAAGATGACCCACCTGAACAACCGATCACCAACGACCAAAAAAAATCGCTGGGTGGGAGGGGCATCGCGGTCGCGTAGAAGGGGCGTCGCGGTCGTGGCTCTTCTTTCGCCGCCGCCGCACCTTTTCGTCCGCCGCCGCCCCAACAGCTCTTCGTCCTCCACCTCAACAGGTCATCAACTTCGATCTCATCCAAGGTACTAGGCGCCCAACATCATGTCTAGGAAGAGATCTGTTTCTCGCAGACAATTGGATGACTCATCATCCGATGATGATGATGTTGACATGTTTGCGGCTGCTGCGATTGTGGACACGTATGCCAATAAAAAAAACCTGGTGGCTCTGCCCGAGGTCGTAGAATTCTTTTCCGTGACAGAGAAGGCGGCCATGACAGGATGTTTCAGGACTACTTGGCGGTGAATCCAACATATGGCCTGAAATATTCCGTCGAAGATTGTTGTTCTTTCACTTCGTACTGTCTAGTTGTCTGTTCATATATTATTTGAGTTCTGAAAATTTAGTTTTTTTTTGCGTAGGTACATGATGTCTAGGGACCCTTTTTACGCATAATGAACGTTGTTGAAACACATGATAATTACTTTAAGCGTAAAAGGAATGCGGCTAATGTTCTTGGATTGAGTTGCTTCCAGAAAGTCACTGCTGCAATGCGTATGCTGAGCTATGGGCTTCCCGCTGATGCGACGGATGAGTATGTTCGCATAGGCGAAAGTACTGCCCTTGAGAGCCTGAGGAGGTTTGTGACTGCAGTTGCTGAAATTTTTGGACAACAATATCTTAGATATCCCAATGAGGCGGACACGGTCCGCTTACTTGCAATTGGTGCAGAAAAAGGCTTTCCAGGGATGTTAAGGTCGATTGATTGTATGCATTGGTCGTGAAAGAACTGTCCATATGAGAAACATGGTCAGTACAAGGGACATGCCCACTATCATTTTGGAGGATGTTGCCTCGAACGACCTTTGGATATGGCATGCCTTCTTTGGAATGTCCGGCTCTCACAATGACATCAATGTTCTTCATAGGTCTCCTTTATTTGATAACTTGGCAGAAGGTAGAGCTCCAGAAGTTAACTTTTCAGTTAATGGTCATGACTACACAATGGGCTACTATCTTGTTGATGGCATATATCCAACATGGGCTACTCTAGTAAAGTCGATCAATATGCCTATGGGGAACAAGAAGCAATATTTTGCCAGAGCGCAAGTGTAAGTGCAATCAAGCCCTATTTGTGGGTTTTGGTGATAATGACCACATGATTGGAGAACTAATGAGATTTATAAAGATGACAAGCAGGTTAATGTTAAGAAAGGATGATGCATATGTGTTGGTGGACCCCTCATACTATATTTCATCGGATCCAGACTCAAAGTGCTATATCAAGCCTTCTCATTTGATTTTGAGTTATAGGAATGTCGTACTATCAAGGGGAAATGCAAATACATTGCTATGGCTGAATGACATGTGCTCAAACCAACCCAAGCCATCCTTATTCCTAACCAAAGACAGCTGCACTGAATTCAGATCTGTATCTGTCTGACTGGTAGGCGCGGCAGTGCCGCCCAGGGTGCGGAAGTGCCGGGCTGCGGCACTGCTGGGCTAAGGCCGGCACTGCCGCAACTTGATGTAACCGTTGGAAGGCAGGGGATATTTACTCCATCTCCCTGCCACCCCAACGATCACCCACGACTATAACTCTTCTCCTACCTTCAGACAAGGCTTCCTCTCCCCATTGAAGGCTCCCAAGCTCTCTCTCACCTAATCTTTGATTCCTATTGATTCCAAGTGAGTTAGAGCCTCAAACCTTCACCAAAGAGAAGCCCTAGCTGAGATCTACTTCCTAAAGCACTTGATTTGAGCCATAGCCGGTGGATTTGCTTCTTTTACTCTTGGGTTCTTGGAACCCTAGCCGGCTAGGCGTCGCCCTAGAGCCTTGCCAACTTGTGTGGCGGCCTAGGGAGGTTTGTAATCGCTTGTGCAGCTAGTATTATTAACCCTCACCTCAAGGATTTGGTTCCTTGACTTGAGAACGAGGTAGAGTTACAAAGCTCATGACCTGAGTGGTCAACCTCAACAACGTGGAGGTAGGCAAGCCTTTGTGGCGAGCTGAACCACGGGATAAATCACTTGTCTCTTATGCTTACTTGTTCTCATACTTCATACTTGTGAGCTTGTGATAGATTCTAGGGTTTGGCCCGATCTACTCTCTACTTCATATTTGGCTTGTTAGAGTTGGTTCTGCTGGTTCAGGAAACTTGTTGTAGCATTTCCATTCATATAGAATCAGTTTGTTGTGGCTGGATTTCGAATTGCAGTCTCAGGTTCTACTCTGCGCGGCAGTACCGGGCTGAGGCCGGCAGTGCCGGGGAGCGGCAGTGCCGGGCACAGAGCGGTAGTGTCGGGCATATCTAATTAAGTTTTGAGCTGTGATTTTTGACAAGCCTATTCACCCCCCCCCCCCTCTAGGCCACACAGGTCCTTTCAAGTGGTATCGGAGCCTGGTCTCTCAGCAACACTTCACCGTGCGAGAGAATGGCCACCGACGGAGGAACGGGTAACGTTAGCGTTGTGCAACCCACACCCGAAGTGGAAATCCACACCGCCAGTAGCAATGAAAGCCTCTCCACAGCAAGTGAGAAGGCACCTCCTCAAAGGGATGTGTCGGCCGGAGAGCTCGCAAGAAGAAAGGAGGAAAGAAGGTTGAGAAGAGAAGCAAGAGCCAAGGCAAGAGAAGATGCAGCGGCTCACAAAGCAAGAGAAGATAAGGCTCAAAGAAAAGAAGAGAGAAGAATTAGAAGAGAAGAAAGAGCCAGAGAAGAGAAGAAGAAAAGAAAGGAGGCAGAATGTAGAAGAGAAGAAGGAAGAAAAGAAGCAGAAGAAGAGAAGAAAAGCAGGAGGAAAGAGCTCCAAGCAAAAGAAGAGTGTGAACTTGAGTGAGACTCAAGTAGCACCGAAGATGGAGATGATCACTCTTCCTACACGCACAAGGGACAACAGAAGAAGAAGGAGGAGATGAAGAAGTCATATGGAGAAAGTAATCCTTTAAACTATTCCTCTATGACTAACCATGACTCTGGCCTCTCATCAATGTGGGCCCTCGGGCAAGTTACCTCGTTTTGACGGGACTAACTTTTGCCAAGTGGAAGCACATTATGAAGACCTATCTTATTGGTCTCCATCCAGGTATTTGGGAGATAGTGCACAATGGACTTGAAGCACCGGTTGATCCAAAGAGCCCCACTCAAGATGAATTCCGCAACATTCATCTCAATGCCCAAGCCACTAGTGGTGTACTTAGTGCCTTGGATGGTGATGAGTAACAACAAGGTCATGGGAGTTGAGGTTGCAAAAAGAGATTTGGGACACTTTGCACATTGCTCATGAGGGAGTGGACAAAGTGAGGCAATCCAAGATTGACTTGTTGATGGCTAAGCTCAACCGGTTTGTGATTTGTGATGGTGAAGGCCCACAAGAGATGTTTGATAGATTGATGGTCATTGTTGGCAAGATTAGAGGGCTAGGTGGAAATGAAATCAATGATCACAAGGTTGTGAAGATCATGTTAGAGGCATACTCACCTAGGAATGAGACCGTAGTGACATTGATTAGGGACAAGAAGAAGTTTGAGCAATTCACACCTAGTGATGTGCTTGGGAGGATTATCACCTTGACATGCAAAGAGAAGAGGCAAATGAGAGAAGGAAGCTTGGAGAGTTGCAAGCTAGGCTAGATGGGATGAAGATCAAGGATGTGGCACTTAAGGCTAGCAAGCCATCAAGGCAAGCAAACACTAGCAAGGCAAAATCAAGCAAGCAAGCCTCTACAAGCAAGCCAAGCAAACAAAAGAAGAAAATTGAAGTTGAGGACAGCACATCATCCTCTTGTGGAAGTGAGTGATGGTGAAGAATTTGAAGAAATTGGTGATATAGCTCTTTTCATGAGAAGATACCGCAAGGGGCTCAAGAAGGAAGGTTACAAGTTTGTGAAGAGAAGTTTCCAAACAAGAAGAAAGAACTTGCTACAATTGTGGAAGCACCGATCACTTCATAGCACATTGTCCACATGAGAAGAAGGACAACAACTTCAACAAGGGCAAGAAAGATGACAAAGGCACTTACAAGAAACACAACAAGAGATACATGGGAGAAGCTCACATTGGACATGAATGGGATTCAACCGCACAAACCTCAAGTGAAGAAGATGAGAAGATAGCAACAATAGCATTTCAAAAGTCATCTCCTTCACCAAGACTATTCAACAACTTGTCCGATGATGATGATTGCAACTCCCACACTTGTCTCATGGCCAAGAAAGAGAGGTGAAAAGACTCACACTTCAAACTTCTCTTCCACCTAGTGACATCTCTAGTAGTGAACTTGAGTGATTCCTCTAGTGATGATGATTCTAGTGATGAAGAGATAAATATGATAACTAAAAGGTTGGACAAGAAAAACCAAACTCTTTATCACTAAGCTAATGGAGGAACTAGAAAGTGTACAAGCCGAGCTAGCAATAAGTGAGGATGCTCTCATCAAACAAGAGGACCTCTATATTGCTTGCAAGGAAGCTCTTGCATTAGAGAGAAGTGAGTTGGACGTCTTGCATGAGGCCTTGGCCAAAGAGCAAGATGAACATGCTTCCCTAAAGAAAGCTCATATTGCACTCAAGGAAAAGTATTGTGGCTTGGATGAAAAGCACAAAGAACTTGAGCTGCAATATAATCTTCTTTGGGAAAGCAACTCAACTCTTCCTAAAGCAAATGTCACTTCTATTCCCTCCACTAGTGAAGGTTGTGGAAAATGCTATAATGTTGATTTGAATGTCTATTCCACTACCTTGTGAACATGGAGGCCATGAGAAAGGAGATAGCAAGATTGACAAAATCATTGCAAATGGTTGTGTCAAGTCTACCACAAGTGCAAATGAGAAGACTCAAGAGAAGAGCAAGCCCAAGTTCAAGAATGGACGGCGTCCTTCCATAAAAGATGGGTTGGGGCACGAAAAAGGAGCCAAGACTAATGGAAGAAGGACAGTGAATGGCTATGAGTGTGTGAGGTTTGAGAAGAAGGGTCAGATTGGTACAGTTCAGCCTGCACAGACCACGGCAAGGCCGGACCCCGGCAGTGCCGCCCCCAGGCCGGCAGTGCCGCGCCCCAAGAAAGGGAAGGCTACCAGTTTACCTTCTGCTCAGTCTCACACACAGCACAAGCAGGTGCCCAACCCAAAGCAAGGATCTCAGAAACCAAAAGAATCAATTTGGGTGACCAAGAACAAGTTTGCACATCAACCCAAGATAGAAGCCCCAAGGAAGAGCATGTCATCTTGTTACATATTGGAACAAAACAACAGTGGTAAAGTTGTTGCGAAATATGTTGGTGATAACAAGAGGACAGCCGACAAGTGTATTTGGGTTCCTAAGATACTTGTGACTAACTTGCAAGGCCCCAATATCAATTGGGGACCTAAACCTAGGAACTAAACTTGTTTTGCAGGCATACTCCTCCGGTGGATCAAGTTGGGTGCTTGATAGTGGATGTACAAATCATATGACCGGAGAAAGGAGTATGTTCTCATCATATTCCCCAACTTCAAATGCAAGTGAAAACATCATTTTCGGTGATAACTCCAAGGGGATGTGTTAGGTCTTGGTAAAGTTGCTATTACACTTGAGCATTCAATTACTAATGTCTTACATGTTGATTCGTTGAGTTACAACTTGTTATCCGTTTCACAATTGTGGGGATGGGTTTCAATTGTCTCTTTACGGATGAGGGTGTGGAAGTCTTTAGAAGGGAGGATTCCTCTATTGTCTTTACGGGTCGTTTGAAAGGGAAGCTTTACTTAGTTGATTTCAACAAAAGTGAAGCCAAACTTGAGACTTGTTTAGTGGCAAAATCTAGCATGGGTTGGTTATGGCATCGCCGACTAGCTCATGTTGGGATGAGGAACTTGGCCAAACTTCAAAAGGACAACCACATCCTAGGACTAACCAATGTTGATTTTGAGAAAGACAGAGTATGTGGAGCTTGCCAAGCCGGAAAACAAGTAGGCAAGTAGGGTACCTCACCCACCAAAGAGCTATGACACTACTACTCATCCATTGGAGTTGATCCACATGGATCTCTTGGACCGGTTGCCTACCTTAGCATCGGCGGTAACAAACATGGTCTTGTTATTGTTGATGATTTTCTCGTTTCACTTGGGTATTCTTTTTGCATGACAAGAGTGTAGTGCAAGAGAAGGTCAAGATGTTCATACGAAGAGCTCAAAGGGAATTCGGTTTCAACATCAAGAAGGTTCGTAGTGACAATGGAACCGAATTCCGAAACACCCAAGTGGAAGAGTTTCTTGATGAGGAGGGCATCAAGCACGAGTTTTCAGTTCCATACACCCCTCAACAAAATGGTGTGGTGGAGAGGAAGAATAGAACACTCATTGACATGGCAAGGACGATGCTAGATGAGTACAAGACGCCGACATCTTTTGGGCCGAAGCCGTCAATACCGCTTGCCATGCAATCAACCGCTCTACCTCCACAAGAGAAGAAAGAAGACCTCCTATGAGCTGCTCACCGGTAACAAGCCAAAGGTGTCTTACTTTAGAGTCTTTGGGTGCAATGCTTCATATTGAACAAGAAGCCCAAAGCCTCTAAGTTCGCATCTAAGGTTGATGAAGGTTTTCTTCTCGGTTATGGATCAAACGAGCATGCCTATCGTGTTTTCAACAAGGCCTCCGGCAAGGTTGAAATAGCGATAGACGTGACGTTTGATGAAACTAACGGCTCTCAAGTAGAGCAAGTTGATGAAGTTGTTGTAGGAAATGAGGAACCACCTTGCGAAGCAATCAAGCAATTAGCCATTGGTGATATAGACCACAAGAACAGCAGGCTACTGATCAGGATGGTCCTCAAGCTGAAGCCTCTGCTGGGACTGGTGAATACAGTCCCGGCAGTGCGGCACGACCCCGGCAGTGCGTGCCCCGGCAGTGCCGGGGAGCCCAGCAGTGCCGGGCACACCAGGGCAGCTGCAGCCACTCCACTTCTGGAGTGAAACCTACAACCATCTTCGAGCAAGATGAGAAGAAGATGCGAAGATGAAGCAGAACCCATTGATCATCCAAGGCTCAAGCAAACTATTCAACGGGATCATCCCGTTGACAACATTCTTGGGAGTCTTCGAAAGGGGTAACGACACGCTCTCATTTGGCAAATTTCTGTCAATATTACTCGTTTGTTTCCTCTTTGGAACCTCTCAAGGTAGAAGAAGCTCTGGAAGATCCAGATTGGGTGATGGCCATGCAAGAGGAGCTCAACAACTTGAGCGCAATCAAGTATGGTCACTTGTGGAAAGACCAAATACCAATGTCATTGGAACCAAATGGGTCTTCCGCAACAAGCAAGATGAAGAAGGTGTGGTGACAAGGAACAAGGCAGATTGGTAGCTCAAGGGTCACTCAAGTAGAGGGTTTGGACTTTGAAGAAACATATGCACCGGTTGCTAGGCTTGAAGCCATTCGGATTCTTCTAGCCTATGCAGCCCATCACAACTTCAAGCTATATCAAATGGATGTGAGAGTGCATTTCTCAATGGCCCTATACAAGAGTTGGTGTATGTCGAGCAACCACCGGGTTTTTGAAGATCCCAAGTTCCCCAACCATGTCTTCAAACTCCAAAAGGCGCTCTATGGGCTTAAACAAGCACCTAGAGCATGGTATGAATGCCTTAAGGAATTCTTGCTTAAACAAGGCTTTGAAATAGGCAAAGCCGATCCTACTCTCTTCACTCATAAAGTCAATGGAGATATCTTGTGTGCCAAATATATGTCGATGACATAATATTTGTAGTACTAACAAATCTTTTGTGATGAGTTTAGTAGGATCATGACTAAGAGATTTGAGATGTCTATGATGGGTGAGCTCAAGTTCTTCCTGGTTTTCAAATCAAGCAATTGAAGGAAGGGACTTTTCTTTGCCAAAACAAGTACACCCATGATATGTTGAAGAAGTTTGACATGGTGAACGCCAAGCCTATCAAAACTCCCATGCCAACTAATGGACATCTTGATCTCAATGTGGAAGGGAAAGCGGTGGACATCAAGGTATATCGCTCCATGATCGGCTCTCTCTTTACTTATGCGCATCTAGGCCCGATATTATGCTTAGTGTGTGCATGTGTGCTAGATTTCAAGCTAACCCGAAAGAGGTCACCTAGTGGCGTTAAGAGAATCTTGAGATATCTAGTTCACACACCAACCTTGGCTTGTGGTATCCTAAGGGCTCCAAGTTCGAACTACTTGGCTATTCGGATTCCGATTATGCGGTGTAAAGTAGATCGAAAAAGCACTTCGGGGACATGTCAATTCCTTGGATGCTCCTTAGTGTCTTGGGGTTCTAAAAAGCAAAATTGTGTAGCCCTATCCACAGCCGAGGCCGAGTATGTTGCAGCAAGTGCATGTTGTGCGCAACTACTTTGGATTGAGCAAACTCTTCGTGACTTCGGATGTCATTTCACTCATATCCCACTCTTGTGTGACAATGAAAGTGCCATAAAACTTGCAAACAACCCAGTGAGTCACTCAAGAACCAAAAATATAGACATCCGACATCACTTCTTGAGAGATCATGAAATCAAAGGAGATATCGCAATTAGACATGTGAGCACCGACAAACAACTAGCGATATCTTCACTAAGCCTCTAGATGAGTCAAGGTTTTGTGCTTTAAGAAGTGAACTAAATATACTTGACTCTCGTAATGTAGTTTGAAACCTAGCATGCTTGATTGATCAACTAGTATGACCTAGGCAAAACCAATTTCAAAACTTTTATATATTGTGTTTCAAAACCTTAAGAAAGAACTTGCTTGATATGACCATCGTTCTGTATTGATTGATTGTCACTGGTCATAACATGCAAGCAGTACGTGTCCACTCCAAGAATGAGAATGTAGTAGCTTAGAGAATAAACTTTTGTGGTAACTGTCGGTAGTGTGGGCCAGGCGCGGAATGCGGGCCCCGAAAGTGCCGCGCTGTGGCGGGTAGTGCCGCGACTTCGATTCAGCCTGAATCGCTGTTACCGTGTGGGACCAAGGAAAAAACTTTTTTACTATTTACCCTGCGGTTTCCACCCTCTCTCTCTCTCCCTCATAACCCAGCCCGTGACAACCTCTTTTCCTTCTCATCTCTCGGGCGACCAAGAGGGCGACCGTCGACCGGCTTCTCTCCGCGAATCCTTCCCGGCGACTCAGGCACGGTGGGCTGCTCCGATTCTCCTTCGGTGCAGCTCCATCTCCCTTGCAAATCAAGGGTCTCCTACCCTTTCCTCTCCATACTCAGGTGAAACTTCAAAATCCCCAACCTGTTGTTTCCCGATTGAAAATGCGTCAGGCTATGGATTAGAGGTGTAGAAGGGTTTGGAGATGATAGGGAGGTTAGAGTGATATGTGCTGTTCCTGCTAGGTTTCCGTCTGCCTGCGCGGATTGTGCCCGTAATCCCTCTCTCTCCTCTCGTACCTCATTCGCCCTCTCAGCACAGTGACCACGCTCTTGATATTCCCTCAATCCCTCCCATCTGAAGCAACCAAGAGAGATCTGTGACCCGGCTTTACAGTACCGGACCCGATGATCACACTCCATCACCGGTGCGTGCCATACATAGTCCGACCCCACCTTGAGCAGTCTCATTCTCCCTGTTCCATGTCATCGTCAGCACGCTGACTGCCTGTTGTTCGGCACTTCTCGACGCGATAGAGATGTTCCCTTACCCTTCCTCTTTTCCTGATCAGATTTAGAAGGTCTCAAGCTCATCCCCTGATTCCTAGCTTTACCTTTTGTTGATCATGCCTAGATCAGTGTTAGTGAGAGAGGAAGAACAGTAGAGGTGTATGCCGCTCTGACTATAATCCTGGAGGCTTCTCATCACTGCCGATGCTTTAGCGATCCCCGATGTGAGTCGTTCCCTCGCTTGTAGGTTCCAACCTTCAGTGATGCCCTTGGTTCAGGATGATCTAATGTTCATTCCGCCTCACCCGCCTGCCTTGACTCATTCTTAAGCAAGGAGTGCGCGGAAACCACACTAGAAGAAAGTGATCTCAGAGGTATACTGCCTGCATCCATCATCTTTTCCTGAGTCAGCTACCCAGCACCTTATGCAGTCTTGCTAATTCAGCAGTTTCCATGTTTTAGATGTTGGGCGGAAGAGGAGATGAGAGAAGGGTGAAGCAGAGGATGGATCCGCTCAGGGGGAGGAGCAAGCAGCCATCTCGCCGAGGTGGCTCTAGCTCCCAAGGAGACACTTCAGCACGGCAGCAGATCCGTGATGAGGCTCGCCTGCAGATGCACGCAGAAGCGACAAGATTCGGGATGACCTTTATCCCAACACTCCAGAGCATCTTGCAGAGGTCAGCCGAGCCCCCTGCAGCCATATACAGAGGATGTGCAGGAGAGGCCTCCACAGGACACCAAGGACAGGCAGCCCGTGTCTTCTACCAGCAGTTCAGCTCGGTGAAGACACACGCCAGATCAACCCATACAAACACTCAGAAGGATAGGGCATTGACTACAGGTTCTGGAATGAGTTTCATTCCGACTTCTATCGTTCAGTCCTGTACAATGCCAAGAAGCAAAATATTCTAAGAAGTATGAAGTATGTTGATTGGGAGCACTTGGAGGCCAAGACTGATCGTGATATCAACAGAGTGGTAGTTGCATGCAAGGAGAGGAACATGTATGACTTGATGGGTTTCGGTTACAATTGGAACACCGAGATCATCCATCAATTTCATGCAACACTCTATGTTGATAATGTGGTTGAGGAGATGCACTGGATTGACCGAGGGACGTCACTACAAGGTCTCTTATGAGACCTTGCTAGGATTCTCGGTTTGGGCAGCGGGGATAGAGAGCTTGATAGTCTGCACCAGGAGAGGACATTGACTGATAGTGAGATTTCTTTCATGTATGAGGATCCTCGGAAGGCAGACAGGTTGGTCAAGGGGCTGAAAGGCTTCTATTACATGTTGAACAACCTATTCAGGCAGACTCTTAACCCCAAGAGTGGTTTCATTCTAACCTCTATGGATATGGGAGGAACATGTTGGCTAGGATGGCCCCAAGGGCGAACCACTTCTCCATCTCCAGCTTCATTTGGACTGAGCTTCAGGTAGCAGCCGAGGATGCTAGGAAGGCAGTGCTCTATGCCCCCTACATCATGTTCATGATAGAGATGGTTTTTGGCTACACCTTTGCTAAAGGATGGGTTGCATGAGCCTTATAGGCAGAGAAGAAGAGGGCAGCAGCAGCAGGGGCAGCAGCAGTTGATAGGCCAGAGAGCTCCCGCCCTTCCTATCAGAGGAAGAAGAAGAGCAAGCTGGCCAAATGGATCAAGGCCATCTTCTCTACCTGCACCTACGCAGCCCAGACAGCTCACCAGGCACTTGTTGCCAGCGCGCAGAGCGAGAGCGGGCGGGTCGTTCGCCGTTACCTCCACCCCGCTCTCCACCTCACTTCGACCTCTCCAGTCTTGATTCAGATGATATAGACTCAGATGATGACGAGGAGCAGGAGGAGATAGTGCCTGAGCCGTCTCACCGATCTACACGTGCCTCGACCCGCTACACCAGTACTACCCATCGCCATGGGAAGGCCGTGGTAGAGTCCGACGATGACGACGATGACGACGATGATGAGGAGGAGGAGGAAGAAGAAGTTCAGTGGGACAAGATCGCTTCGGATGATGAGTGGGTGTTTGGACACTCTTCTTTCTCTACTTCTCTCTTTTTGGTGACTTGTTGCCAAAGGGGGAGAATTAGGTGAAGAGAAGGGGTACAACACTTCCTTTTCATGTCCCCATCTTTTAGTAGTTGTGAGTTGTGAGGGAGTTTGATTCGATCAAAACTCTATTTTGTAATATTACTCTATGATGCTACTTCTTAGGCTTGGATGTGGACATGTACTTTTACCTGCTTATCTAGCTTGTTTATTCTTTTAGTCTTGTTGAGTATATTGCTTTGTGGCTGTATTATTTCCGTTGCGTTTGCTGTCTGGAAGTCTGAGCGGCAGTGGCTCGGTGCGCGGCGGGGTGCCGGGGCCGGCCGGGAGGCGGCGAGAGAGAGTACCGCTCTGGCTGACAGGCAGCAAACCTCTCTAATGTGCTTAAACTGTCATTCGCATCACGTATTTCTTGACACAGTTTAGTTGCACCCCACAAAGTTCTTAGATGTGAAACTGAACCTATTTCTCACTTTTGAATATGTGAATGTTGGCCTCTAATGCCATTTTGAGATTTCAGCTCTCATTCACACATTTAGGGGGAGGTTTCACACCTAAGTTTCTAAATCTCAAGTATTGTACCCTTTTCTTGTAAGCTTCAATTGTGTTGTCATCAATCACCAAAAAGGGGGAGATTGTAAGTGCAATCAAGCCCTATTTGTGGGTTTTGGTGATAATGACCACATGATTGGAGAACTAATGAGATTTATGAAAATGACAAGCAGGTTAATGTTAAGAAAGGATGATGCATATGTGTTGGTGGACCCCTCATACTATATTTCATCGGATCCGGACTCAATGTGCTATATCAAGCCTTCTCATTTGATTTTGAGTTATAGGAATGTCGTACTATCAAGGGGGAATGCAAATACATTGCTATGGCTGAATGACATGTGCTCAAACCAACCCAAGCCATCCTTATTCCTAACCAAAGACAGCTGCACTGAATTCAGATCTGTATCTGTCTAACTGGTAGGCGCGGTAGTGCCGCCCAGGGCGCGGCAGTGCCGGGCTGCGGCACTGCCGGGCTAAGGCCGGCATTGCCGCGACTTGATGTAACCGTTGGAAGGCAGGGGATATTTACTCCATCTCCCTGCCACCCCAACGGTCACCCACGACTATAACTCTTCTCCTACCTCCAGACAAGGCTTCCTCTCCCCATTGAAGGCTCCCAAGCTCTCTCTCACCTAATCTTTGATTCCTATTGATTCCAAGTGAGTTAGATCCTCAAACCTTCACCAAAGAGAAGCCCTAGCTGAGATCTACTTCCTAGAGCACTTGATTTGAGCCATAGCCGGTGGATTTGCTTCTTTTACTCTTGGGTTCTTGGAACCCTAGCCGGCTAGGCGTCGCCCTAGAGCCTTGCCAACTTGTGTGGCGGCCTAGGGAGGTTTTGTAATCGCTTGTGCAGCTAGTATTATTACCCCTCACCTCAAGGATTTGGTTCCTTGACTTGAGAACGAGTAGAGTTGCAAAGCTCATGACCTGAGTGGTCAACCTCAACAACGTGGAGGTAGGCAAGCCTTTGTGGCGAGCTGAACCACGGGATAAATCACTTGTCTCTTATGCTTACTTGTTCTCATACTTCATACTTGTGAGCTTGTGATAGATTCTAGGGTTTGGCCCGATCTACTCTCTACTTCATATTTGGCTTGTTAGAGTTGGTTCTGCTGGTTCAGGAAACTTGTTGTAGCATTTCCATTCATATAGAATCAGTTTGTTGTGGCTGGATTTCGAATTGCAGTCTCAGGTTCTACTCTGCGCGGCAGTACCGGGCTGAGGCCGGCAGTGCCGGGGAGAGGCAGTGCCGGGCACAGAGCGGTAGTGTCGGGCATATCTAATTAAGTTTTGAGCTGTGATTTTTGACAGGCCTATTCCCCCCCCCCCCCCTCTAGGCCACACAGGTCCTTTCAGCAAGAAGCAACGAGGAAGATGGTCGAGAGAGCTTTGGGAGTTCTTCAATCTAGATTTGCCATTGTTCGAGGGTCAGCTCGCATTTGGGACATAGAAACATTGTCAAATATCATGCGGGCTTGTGTGATTATGCACAATATGATTGTCGAAGATGAAGGATTTGTGGTTGATCCTAACGAGCAATTCGACTATGGTGGTGAAAATGTAGAACCTGCTCATGGTCAGCCAACTCGTTCACTTGAAGAATATATTGATGCGCACAGAAAGATCAGAAACAAGGAAACATATGAACAATTGAAAGAAGACCTCATTGAGCACCTCTGGAACCATCATCCGGATTTATATTAGCTTATGTTTAAATGTCCATTTATATTAACATTTGTTTAATGAATAGTAAACAACATTTGTTTAATGAATAGTAAACCATCTACTTTTGTCGCATCAAAGATTATGTTCAAGGAATTATATTAGCATGCTTTGTACTGTTCTTTTGCCGTGGCAAAGATTTGTCGGCCAGTACACAACACAGCAGCACTCGCATACCACACGAAATATACATAACAGTAAACAGCAAATGATATTCTTGTCCTTCAACTGATGGTTCCAATAATTGCAAATGAACTCGAACAACAGTTCAATAAAAATTTCAACTAAAGGAATAATTGGAACAACTAAATTTCATCTTCATTCATCTTCTCAACAATCTTCTTCTGCATCTTCTCAAGCCATTCACGTTGCACCGGGGTAAGACTGGACATGTCAGCTAGCATGATTTGTTTTTGCTCTTTCAGTAGCTTTGCTTCTGCATTTTTTTCTTCAGATGCTACTCGTTTCTTCTCTAGCTCTAGTGCGGCCTTTCTAGTGAAGCCATGAACCTCTCCTCTTTAGCCTTTTCCTTCTCCATCTCAATTCTCTTTTTTTCTTCCATCATCTTGTCCAAAGCTTCCATGCAAGCCTCGCCGCCACTTGCACGCCTCAAATTTTGTTTTGCCTTCTTCACTCCTTCTGGCCTTTTGGGTTGCGCCTCTTCATGATCAAGTGCTACAACCTCATCTCCGTCCTCATCTCTCAGCCTAGACACCTTGTTTGAACTCTTCTTTCCCTTTTTAGCAGCTTGTTTCTCTTTCTCTAGCTCAGCAAGTTCTATCATCCTTGCTTTCCACTTGTCTTCCTCCTTGAGTATGGTATAGCAATGTGAAAGAACAAAAGGTTTCTTGTCCTTGTCCCATTCCACGTACAACTTTTTTGCTGCATTAATTTGTACAGAGATTATGTCAATGAATATATGATTTACAAAGAATCAAATTTGACAGTACAAGGGACACATTATATACATACCTTGTCTTCGATAGTGAACCCACTTGATTCCTACGTAGAATGGCCTCGTAGCAGGAACAAAACTTGTTCACACTGTACTGAATTGTCAGCCACCTATGCATAATTGAACTCTCTGTCCTATCAGTTGTGGTTTCCTTATGCTTGTGAACAAGTAAGCATGAACTTTTCCCAAAATGATGAACGAGTTTGATTGGCTCCATGTATGGAATCTTTGCTTACATTCAGCCAGCCCAAGCATATAACTTCATCTTCCTTCCAATGAAAGTTATTGGACCTCTTCGACCCCTTGCTAGTACGGCTACCTAGCACTTCCTCATGACCTTCAGTCTCTAGGTTAATCAAAGGTCATGTCATCCAAACCAGGAACATGACTTTGTTGTCCATTCATAATAATGTCTGACAGAAAATTCTCATCCTCTAGGTGTGTCTCCATCACTCTACAGAAACAATTACAATTCACAAGAATTTACAACAAATACTGGTTGCTGCAATAAACAAAACCTAGCCGAATCATTCCTTGCTCATAAATAATTCTTGCTCATGTGAATGGAAAAAGGTACTCTTTATAGAGTAACAAATTCCTTGGTCATGTGATCCCAAATCTATAACTCCTTTAGCTAGACTGTCTATGTTGATGAAAAAAAATCATTCTAGAGATGCATGCTTAGTTTATATCTTATCTTTCGTTCATCATATTGTTGTCAAGTGCCTTGTAGAGCTACTTTGGATGTCCACCTTCAATCAGTAGCTCAATTTTTTCAGTGAGGTGCTCAATCGCAGAGGTTTACTAGGTGCTCAATATCTACATGCAGAAATATGTCCACCTTCTGCCTATGGGCTACTCTACTTTGGATATCCTATTTTTTGCCAGGTACTTAACTAGTATACATGAAGGAAGAACCCTAGCAGAATTTTTTTTAGGCATCTGAACCATATCCGAATCAACACATATGAACCGTATCTGTTGCAGGTATGGAACTCGGGTGAGGGAAGGAGATCAGAAGAACGAACCTGGATTGCGGTGAAGGGCAGCCTGTCTTCTTCGAGATGTGGGAGGCAATGGCGAACTCGTAACTTCGGGCGCAACGGAGGCGGCGGCACGATGTTGGACCCAACGGCGAGGGCGGGGGAGGGGGGGGGAGGGGGGAAGAATCACGGACTCGCGATTTCGGGCGCAATGGAGGCGGCGGCGGCACGATCTGGGACGCAACGAGGGAGGCCGCGGCGGCGCGATGTCCGATGGAACGACGGAGGCAGGGGGAAAAAGAATCACGGACTCGCGATTTCGGTCGCAACGGAGCCGCGGCGGCGCGCTATCGGACAAAACGGAGGCGGGGGGGAGAATCTTGGAGGCGCGGACTCGCGATGTGGGCGAGGGACTCCGTGAAATTTCTCGAGGCCGCGGGAAAGGAGGAGGCCGGGGCCACGGACTCGCGAGCAAGTCGCGCAGCTCGCGCAAATTTGCGCGAGGAGAGCCGAGTTTGCCAAGTGGAGAAATTTGCCAACCCTTTTGCCAAACTATTGGAGACAATAATTCTCACGTTTTGCTAAAACAAGATTTGCCAAGTGTGTTGCCAAACTACTGGAGTTGCTCTAACAATCTGATACATAATCTAGATTGTAATAATGCAAAATATGATCCAATAAACCAACCCTTAGCACTATTTAATAGAATATTAAATATACTATAATATTCTATTGTTAAATCCTGGCCACTTATGGATGTGTTTTATCCTAGCCACTTAAATATACATTATATGGATGCGTTTTATCCAATTATGAGAGACTACAGTTGCCAATTACTCCATGAATTGTAGGGTGCTTCGACATTTGTTAGCTCAAACATTGGTTGTATTCGACATTTGAAAGTTCAAACACTGGTTTCAACCAAGTCAACTCTTCTTGCAGCACTATTGTTGCAACCCTTTTTTTTTGCAGTGATACCATGATTTGTTGTACCTCTTATTATTATTATAGTCCTACTTGCATGGGGACATTTACAAAACACTTTTTTTGCTCAATTCACTTTAGTTGTATGCTTAATGCTTACACAAACCAACAATTTAATTTACACAAGCAGTTGTTTAACATAAACCACCTGTAAAACTAATTTTAAAATTCAAATATTCCCATCATATCATATCCACATGAAAACTCATATTGCATATTGCATAACAATAATAATCATCTCTAGTTCTGCAATTGTTCGAAGCCCTCAATGCTGCTTGCGGGAGATATGAGACCTTGAAAAAAGCAGTGGAGTTTTTTGTATGAAGAGTCAGGGTTACCAATGAGAGGGTGCTATTGCGATTTGGTATTCAGAGCTCTGTAGGTGGTCCTAGGCTTCCTTGGTAGCCTGACCTTGCAGCAAGGAAAATCAACTTTCCATTTTGCAGAGCTTCAAAGTGAATTGTTGCCATCTTACTACTCCGTCCGTAAATAGATGACGTTTTCGGTGTTGGTGCTAAGAGTTTAACTGGATTTGTAGAAAATATATGCAATATTTATCTCTAAATAATTTTGTTAAAAACACTAGATTCAAAGATCTTTCCAATGATACCAATTATGAGACTAATAGATGATACTTGTTGTTATTTATAAAAATTGCCGATAGTTGTTTCTCGGAAAGCAAAAACATCATCTATTTAGGAACGGAGGGAGTAGATGATTAGAAAGAATGCAATTAAAATTTATTCATGATCATGAGGTTGCAGCCGTTGGTTTAGGCCTGTTGTGCTTGTGCTCTAGGAAGCTTGGGATGCTCTTATGATCATTCCCTATGCCTGTTAAGCACGCAAGCCTGGTCGACTATACTATCGTCTAACGATGGCTCGGCTCAAATTAGCAGTCCCTGCAAATCAGATGGCGAACAGTGCTGCACCTGCATGTAACTGCAATCGCCCAAATACATAGGAGGCTTGACAAACTCAGCCAAAAGACTTTCGTCAGCTCTTTCAATTCAAACGCTTTGCGTTTGTGCTAGGGGGCTTTACAAATAGTTCAGACTCAATAATACAAAGGGAAAATAATATATAAAACACTGAAGTAATACATATACATAACAAATAACAGAAAGAAAGTTTCAAATGGCTTCTGGAGACCAAGAAATTTCAATCCAACAATAACAACTGCTTTTATCACATTTATTCTGAGCTATGGAATTTAAATCCAGTGATCACAATGGGTGCCAATGACCAGGGAGGAAAAACAACATTAATGAGAAAGCGGCAATAGAGTACCTGATCTTCTGAAAACAGGGGAAAGAACTTTAGCTTAGCAAATGAAAACATTTACTACAGATAACAGAAAAATAAACTGTGAAAATAGGTTGATGTGCCAGAATGCCTACAATAAAACTATGACAATGTATTGAGTACAGCAATCAAGCAATGAATGATATAGGCAACAGGGAAAAAAAGGAAACCACTGAATATGGTAACCTTGGCAAAGTTGCACGAAAATATTTACAATCGTAATCAGAAACAAAATTAGTAATCCAGTTATCACAATTGGTGCCAATGACCAGGGAGGAAAAACAACATTAATGAGAAAGCGGCAATAGAGTACCTGATCTTCTGAAAACAGGGGAAAGAACTTTAGCTTAGCAAATGAAAACCTTTACTACAGATACCAGAAAAATAAACTGTGAAAATAGGTTGATGTTTGCCAGAATGCCTACAATAAAACCATGACGATGTATTGAGTACGGCAATCAAGCAATGAATGATGTAGCAACAGGGAAAAAAAGGAAACAAACTGAATATTGGTAACCTTGGCAAAGTTGCCCGAAAATATTTACAATCGTAATCAGAAACAAAATTAGTAAGACTACAAGTTAATTCATTCACAATACATTCTCAAAAGGACTAAATATTAATACGCTTGGGAAACAGACTCTGCTGCCGCATGGAAGAACACATGAGAATTCAAAGCACTACAGGTTTCAATTTTGGAAATAGAATGTTCTTTTACTAAAGAATGTTGGCTAGGATACACATCATGAAACCAATAAAATAACTCATGGACTGAGTACAAAACATCCAGTAGCAACAGTGATTTTGGCAACAGGAAAAAAAAGGAAACCAAATTTATAGTTGGTAACCTCGGCAAAGTTGCCCTCAATCATTGTTTTGAGAAAAACAAAACATCACTTGAAAACAATTAGCAAAATTTACTCAATTAAACAATCAATAGGTAAGATTAACAAATGACAAGGGGTAGAGTAAAACACTTTGACCAGATCATGTTTACTTTGACCATAAGCAAACACTAATTTAGACATTTGAGTAAAGCTTAAAGCAGATGTGATATGAACTGGCTATTATAATTTATAAGGCAGCAGATAGTAAAGGACAAAGAAATTGGGATATTCATCAAGCTAATAAAGGCCACTGAATGGACCTACAACTAGAATTTAGAAACAATAGGTTGCATGTAGATTCAATTAACCTGAACTAGCAAACCTCCAGACTGTCAGGCTCACAGATTTGGGTTGGTATCGGGGTGAGTTGGATCACATGAACAAGTTGGGCCTTGAAGCCTTGAAGGTGGTCTTCAGCTTCCTGGTTGGAGGCCTGACTTTGCGGTAAACCAAAGGAAACTTGATCTTTGAATTGTGGAACTGCTTGGTGTTGTCCCTCTTGCAGAGCTTGAAGTCAACTGTTGCCGTCTTGATGATCTGGATGCAGGGTGACCTCACACGGTGACGGGAAGCCATCTCATTGTACATCTGCTCCACGGCACCATTCAGGGTGGTATCACGGTACTCCTTGTACATGTTATGGTAACCAGTCCTGCTCTGGTAACGCAGCCAGATGCCATAGTTCTTGATTGTAGTAGGGTTACGCTCAAAGATCTGTGAAAGATCAAGCAAGTTTAGAAGCAGATATGACAAAGAAAAGAAAATAACACTTTAAATTTGCCGAGAATAAGTGCTTCAAGGGACAATAATGAACAGAAACAAATTTTAAACAGCCCATAACATTCAATTCCCTTTGGCTCTTGGAAGACAATTAACTTACGGATTGCAAACCCATCCTCATACTCTAGTACATCTACATCCATCTAGAACTAGTCAAAATGCAAAGAAACCCACTCAACAACTTAAGAAATCACAAAGTAAGCATCAGTCAACAGCCAAATACTTATTAATCAGATTGTAATGTCAAACTACCACATCTCATTACAAAGTCACTTAACAGGGTTAATACAATGACCAAATAAGGTGGGGGCAAAGTCACTTAACAGGGTTAGTACAAATACCGAGTAAGGTGGGCCACAATATGATTGAACAGGACTACTGTGTGGCAAGTCAACATTGGACAATGACATGGATCCAACAAAGCTTCTGAAATCCATTAGCTAGTTGGAAACTCTTCATAACATAAGGTACTTTGTTAAAAATGTGAATCAATATATATATATTCACTTTTACACTGCTTGGAGAGAAACACTCAAGACAACAGTTAAAACTCAATGCAAAAAGATGTCGTATAAGAGATGTACTCGGACAGAAGTTACAACTCAATGCGAATATATACTGCAAGAGGTGGACTGGCTGTACCTCGTTGATGGCGAGAATCTGACCGTTGCTCTTCTTAACCTTCTTGAGCTTTCTGAGAAAGTACCTACGCGAGCACAAAACACGAGCCACCGTCACGAAACAAACACCAAAGCAACAAGATAACATTGGTATTATCGTCAAGAGACTTCAAGCACTGACCAGAACTTGGACTTAGAGCGGACCTCGTTGGTAGCCCAGAGCTTCATGCGGTAGATCTTGGGGTGCTCATCAGAGAGGGTTGGCAGCGCGCGAACCACCACCTGGTACTGATGGAACTGCGGGCTCCAAACAAATTACACAAAAGCGGACGAGATCAGCAGCCACGCCGGTAAGATGAACGAATCGCGGAGAAGGCGCCGCCGCCGAAAGAAGCTTACCCTGTGGGCAACCATTTTGGCGAGCTCCCTGCAGATGGAGGCGTGGCGGCAGAGAGGAGACCTAAACCTAAGCCGCGGGTGATACGGCGGCTGACGAGAGAGTGGTGGAGGCGGAGTGGGATTTATAGGTTGGGCGAGGAACCCTAATGGGCCGGACCTGATAATATGGGTTTGATTATTGTTTGGGCTGGTAAAAATAAAATACATGCTCCAATGCTTGGCCAGACAATAGCTCACCGTCTGTTTCAAAAAAAAAACTTGCACCGAACCAAGCCTTATAGGTTTTACGATTTTTATTAGTTTTCGCCTTTCGGTTCGGTGATCAATTTCGACTTCGATTTACATAAGCATCTCCAACAGCTTACCAATAAAACTCCCCATAAATCAGTATTGGGGTGACCCCAATACTATCTTTTAAGTTTTGGGGAGAGTTCCTACAGCAGCTTACTAATAGCTAATCCCCAATATATAATATGACAGATAGGACCCACTTGTCAGCGTGATTTTTCCCCTCCACTCATTTATCTGTACCTCTTCCTTCTTGTGAGCATCTAGGCCCCCAGTGGGCATCTAGGCCCCCAGTGGGCATCAGTGATTGGATGACAACGGTAAATTACTATGACTAACGTGTGTTTTGCAGAAACAGTTGAGTTAGGTCATGGTAATGATGATCGTGAGGGCACTATGGTATTCATGCCCCCTTATTGATGGAATTCGTTCGGTTTTCAAAGAATGGACGACGAAGACGGTGATAGGCTAGTCCTAAGTGTCATTTGATGTTGAAGGACACTTAGAGTAGCATAGGTCTTTGTTTTATCTTTGGCCGTACTATTAAGAGGGGTTTGAATGGGTAGCTTGACCTATGTGAGACTTTTGAGTTAGGTGTGGTGCACACTTGTTAACCAAAAGCCCTATGTAGCTTAGAAAGGTCCCTAAGATCATAAGGAAGAAAGTTCGTGAATGGAGCGTCGCAAACCGAAGTCGTTTTGGACTTCAAAATGGGATCGGACGCTCGAACCCTAGTGACCGGACGCTGAGGCATGCGTCCGGTCAGTAGTGTTGGCTGAGGGGTGGGCCTGGTTGTGACCGGACGCTCCTCAGCAAACGATCCGACGCACCAGGGGGGTGAGTCCGGTCGCGTCCAGAGAGGTTCCAGAGAGGGTTTTCGATGACCGGACGCGTCCGGTCAGCGGTGACTGGAAGCATGAGAGCGTCCGATCAGCACTTCGTACAATTGTCAGGCCTAACGTCACGTAGCCGTTAGGCACTGACCGGACGCGTTCGGTCACCCCGACAGGTGCGTCCGGTCAGTGCGTAACTGGCTGGACTTACCCCTTCGTGCATGTTTCGAGTTGGGGGGTATAAATATGCCTCCCCCTCATTCATGATGTTACCCTTGCTCATTTGAAAGGTTGTCAAACACATTGTGAGTGCAAGTGAGTGCAAGAGGCCTAGTGAGGTTGAGAGATTTGATAATTGAGTGATCAAACACCTCATTAGTGAATTGAGAGTAGCAAGTGTGCATCCACCCATCTCATTAGCCTTGCGTTGGTCAAGTGAGAGTTCTTGCTTGTTACTCTTGGTGATCGGCATCACCTAGACGGCTTGGTGGCGATCGGAGAGCTTGGTGATCATCCGGAGGCATTGTGGATGACCCAAGCCAAGTTGTGACCGGTAGCGAGCGATTCACCGGGCCGGAGTGGCGAAGAATCAGCTCGTAGTGAGCACTTGATCCTTGCGCAGATCAAGAGGGAGCGATACCCTTGCGCGGGTGCTCCAACGAGGACTAGGGGGTGTGCCGACACCTCGATACCTCAGCAAAAAGATCATCGTGTCATCTCTACTCTCTTTACTATGTATTTACCTTTGAGCAATTCAATTCCGCTTTTACTTGTTGTTCTTTCATAAGTTGAATTGCCATGCTAGAGTAGAAATGGTTTAGCGATAGTCTTTTGTGATTGATTCTTGTCAAACACACTTCTAGGCACTACGGGGTTAATTGGGGCTTGATAGGTCTTAATTCTTGCAAGAAGTTTTAGAAAAGCTCAATTCACCCCCTCTTGGGCATCTTGATCCTTTCAATTGGTATCGGAGCCTCGTGCTCTCGATTTAGGCTTAACCGCCTAGAGTTAAGATGTCCGGAGGTGATGGACAACCTCCCATGTTTGAGGGAGACGACTTTCCATATTGGAAAATCCGTATGGAGTCTTACCTAGAAGCGGTTGATGTCAAATGTCGCGATGCCGCAATCACCGGCTTTGCCAAGCCCAAGGAAGGCACAAGTCTCACTCCTAATGAGGAGGAAAATGATAAATGGAATGCAAAAGCCAAAAACATCCTTTTAGAGGCATTTGCAAAGATGTGTTCAACCGTGTTTGGAACCACAAAAATGCCCATGATCTATGGGAAAACATTTGTGCGCTCCATGAGGGAACCAAGAGTGAGCGTGAGGAACGCTGTCATTTAGTTATGCAAAAGCTTCACTCTTTTGAATGCATGCAAATGAAGTGCAAATGAAATGTACTCACGGTTGAATGTTCTTGTAGAGGAACTCAATGGACTTGGCCTCACACAAATGCAACCATCCAATGTTGTGAGGAAGATCCTTTGTGTCCTTCCAATTGAGAAGTATGGACACATAGTGACGGTGCTACATCAAGGCGATCTTTCCACCGCTACACCAACTCAAATCTTGGGAAAGATCAATGCGCATGAGATGTACATGCACATCACATCAAAGTGGTGGCTCCACCACCGACAAGAAGAAGGACTTGGCCTTCAAAGCTAGCCATGACAAGAAGGGCAAGTCCAAGGCTATTGAGGTGCATCATGAGAGCTCAAGTGATGAAGAGGATGATTCCAACATCGCTCTCATGGTGAGAAGGACCACCAAGATGTTGAAGAAGCTTCACAAGAATGGAGTCAATTTTGACTCAAGAAAGAAGAAGTTCTTCACAAGTAGTAGTAAGAGGAGGCCAATCTCCGAAATGGATTGCTACAATTGTGGTGAGCTTGGCCATCTTGCTCATCATTGCACCAAGCCCCAAGAAAGAGAGCTACAAGAACAAGAACAAGGGCAAGAAGTATGACTCATCAAGTGAAGATGAGAAGAAGAATGAGAAGCCCTACTACAAGAAGGATGGCAAGAAGAAGAAGCAATACCACAAGAAGGTGGCAAGGCTTACATTGTTGGTGATTGGCTCACTGACATTGACTCCTCCGGTGGCTCATCAAATGAAGATAGTGATGATGAGAAGAGAAGGTGGCCGCTCTAGTCATTGGCTCCTCTACACCACTACCACCACCGTCGCCATCATCATCTACACACCTATGCCTTATGGCCAAGGGTGACCGGAAGGTACAAAGCGATGATGACTCTAGTGATAGTGATAGTGATGGTGAATTTGAGGCACCTACTTATGATGAGCTTGTCAAATTGCTAAACGACTACTCTAAAATCATAAGAAAGACTAGAGCTAAAAATGAAAAGCTTGTTGATGAAAATAAATCTCTTGTTGAGAAATATGATCATGCTATTCATGCTAGTGATGAGTTAAAAGATGAACTTGCTACTATGTCATCATCCATCAAGGAACTCAAGTCCTCTAACAAGGAGCTCAAAGCTAAAAATGAAAAACTTGATAAGATGCATAGTGACTTTACCACTAGTTATGCTTTGCTAAAAGAACAATACACTCAAGTGAAAGTTGACTATGATGCTCTCACCATTACTTATGATATGCTTTCACATGAGACACATGATGCTCCTAACCTTGTTGTTAAGTGTGACATAGCAACATCTTGTGAGGACTTGGTTAGTGAGCATGATGAGCAAAGAGCTAGTGGCAAAGACAAGAGTGTGGTTGTGGCTGATCACTATGATGATTATGTCAAGATCAAGAATGAGAATGCAAAGCTCAAGGTTGATCTAGAGAAATTGCAACAACTAGCAAGTCATTGTTGAGACCTAAGATGATGAGTATAGCATGACACTTGAGCTTGACATGCTAAAAGAAGAGAACAAGAGATTGAAGATGGAGAGAGATTACAAGATGACACCATCTCAATTAGAGCTCCAACAAGAGAATGACAAGCTAAGAGAGAGAAGGAGCACCTCACCACGGGTTGAAGAAATTTACCAAGGGGCAATGTCTTCAAAGTGAGCTACTCATGAACACCGTGTGAAGACAAATAGAAATGGTATTGGCTTCCTTGAAGAGAAGATGAAGCAACGCACAAGCATCGCTAAGCCAAAGAAGAAAGAAGATTGGAAGATGATGAGTGTGGAAAGGAAGGACACTTTGCTCATGCTTATGAAGAGCCTAAACCTACACCCTTGCCCAAGCATGCTAGACCCTTTGCTTTCAATGCTCACTACATGCTTAGACAAGACTCTAGTGGCAAGATGAAAGTCATGTTCATGGGGCCTCCTAGCTAGAATAGGCCAAAGCAAATTTGGGTTGCAAAGTCACTAGTAGAGAAGGTTAAGGGACCTCAACAAGTTTGGGTCCCAAAAGCTCAAGCTTGATTTATGTGTGTGTAGGTGAACTACAAGACCGGTGGATCTCATTGGGTGATTGATAGTGGTTGCACACAACATATGACCGGTGATCCCCGAATGTTCACCTCACTTGAAAGAAAAATGTCGATGACCAAGAAAAGATAACATTTGGTGACAATTCAAAGGGCAATGTCAAGGGATTGGGCAAAGTGGCAATATCAAATGATCATACCATCTCCAACGTGCTTCTAGTTGCATCGATTGAGCTTCAACTTGCTATCCGTTGGGCAATTATGTGATCTTGGCTTTCAATGTTTGTTCACCGACAAGGAAGTGGTTGTGACCAAGAAAGATGATATACAAGTGATATTCAAGGGCTTTAGATACAACAATCTCTATCTAGTGGATTTCACCTCCGAAGATGCCAACTTGAAGACATGTTTGTTCACTAAGCAATCACTTGGTTGGGCTATGGCATAGAAGATTGGCACATGTTGGAATGAACACTCTCAATAAGCTATTGAAGAAGGATTTGGTTAGGGGCTTGAAGGATGTCAAATTTGAGAAGGACAAATTGTGTAGTGCATGTCAAGCCGACAAGCAAGTTGCAAACACTCATCCAACCAAAGCCTTTGTATCAACATCAAGAGAGTTAGAGCTACTCACATGGATCTATTTGGGCCAACAACATATGCTAGCTTGGGTGGAAATCTCTATTGTCTAGTGATTGTTGATGACTATTCAAGATACACTTGGGTATTCTTTCTTCATGACAAATCCGAAGCAACCCCTTCATTCAAGAAGTTTGCCAAGAGAGCCCAAAATGAATTTGACTTGAAAATCAAGAAGATAAGAAGTGACAATGGAAGAGAGTTCGACAACACCCACATTGAAGAGTATTGTGATGAAGTTGGGATCAAGCATGAAGTTCCGCAACCTATACACCACAACAAAATGGGGTAGTTGAGAGGAAGAACTGACTCTAATCACCCTAGCAAGGACAATGCTAGATGAGTACACTACACCGGAAAGATTTTGGGCGGAAGCAATCAACACCGCTTGCTATGCATCAAATCGGTTGTTCCCCCATCGTCTCCTTGACAAGACCCCCTATGAGCTACTCAACAACAAGAAGCGGGATATATCATTCTTTAGAGGTTTGGGTGCAAATGCTACATCTACAAGAAGCGCCAACACCTAGGGAAGTTTCAACACCGATGTGATATTGGTTTTCTTGTTGGTTACTCATTGAAGTCCAAAGCATATCGAGTATTCAACCATGCCACTGGGATGGTAGAAGAAACATATGATGTGGAATTCGATGAATCTAATGGCTCTCAAGGAGAGCATGAAAATCTTGATGATGTAGGTGATGAACCATTGAGGGAAGCAATGAAGAACATGCCGGTTGGAGCTATCAAGCCTAAAGATGATGATGATGATGTGCAAGTCATTGACAAGCCATCCTCATCCAATGTACCATGTTGATGACAAAGATGGGAGGGATCCTTGAAGATACTCATGTCTCCATGATCAAATGGTGGTACAAGCTCAAGATGTTGATGCTTCACAAGCGGCCCTCAAGTGGTTGATCAAAGGACTACTCCTCTACTACAAGCTCATCCTCAAGATCTCATCATAGGGAGTCTAACAAGGGGTGTAATGACTCGATCTCAAAAACTTGCTTTATTTATTGAACATCACTCCTTTGTGTCTCTTGTTGAGCCTACCATTGTAGATGAAGCTCTAGGTGATCCGGATTGGGTGAATGCTATGCATGAAGAATTAAACAACTTCACCTGCAACCAAGTTTGGACACTTGAAGAGCGACCAAAGGCGCAAGAGTCATTGGAACAAAATGGGTGTTTAGGAACAAGCAAGATGATCAAGGCAAGGTTGTTGAAACAAGGCAAGGCTAGTGCAAAGGGGTTCTCTCAAGTTGAAGGTTTGGATTTTGGAGAGACCTTTGCACCGGTTGCAAGACTCGAAGCCATTCGTATCCTCCTTGCATATGCATCACATCATGACATTAAATTATATCAAATAGATGTGAAAAGTGCATTTTTAAATGGCTTCATAAATGAACTAGTCTATGTTGATCAACTCTCGGGTTTGAAGACCCTAGATATCCTAATCATGTTTATAGGTTGTCCAAGGCACTATATGGGCTCAAGCAAGCCCCAAGAGCTTGGTACGAGCGCCTCCGGGACTTCCTCATTGAGAAGGGCTTCACCATTGGATGGTCAACACCACACTATTCACCAAGAAGCTGATGGAGATCTTCATTTGTTAAGTCTACGTTGATGATATCATCTTCGGGTCAACAAATGAAGCCTATTGCAAGGAATTTGGTGACTTAATGTCGAAGGAGTTCGAAATGTCCATGATTGGAGAGCTCACATTCTTCCTAGGCTTCCAAGTCAAGCAATTGAAGGAGGGGACTTTCATATCTCAAGAGAAGTATACAAAAAGACCTCCTCAAGCGCTTCAACATGGATGATTGCAAGCTATCAAGACTCCAATGCCAACAAATGGACATCTCGACCTAGATGTGGGAGGTAACCTGTGTTGACCAAACTCTCTACGGTTCTATGATTGGTAGCTTGTTATATTTGACCGCATCTAGGCCCGACATCATGTTTAGTGTGTGCATGTGTGCTCGCTTTCAAGCCGATCCTAGGGAATCACATCTCATAGCGGTGAAGAGAATCCTTGTACCTAAAGAACACCCCAAGCTTTGCCTTTGGTATCCCAAAGGAGCTAACTTCCAACTCGTTGGGTATTCCGATTCGGATTACGCAGGTTGCAAAGTAGATAGAAAAAGCACATCCGGAGGGTGCCATTGCTTGGGAGACTAGTTTCATGGAGTTCAAAGAAGCAAAATAGTGTGGCCTTGTCTACCGCCGAGGCGGAATACATAGCGCGGTGCTTGTTGTGCACAAATCCTTTACATGAAACAAACCCTTTTAGACTATGGTGTAGTTCTAGAAAGGGTACCTTTGTTGTGTGACAATGAGAGCGCGGTTAAGCTTGCTAACAACCCGGTTCAACACTCTCGCACAAAGCACATAGATATTCGCCATCACTTTCTTAGAGATCATGTTTCCAAGAAGACGTATCCTTAGAGGGAGTTAGAACCGAAGATCAATTGACGGATATCTTCACAAAACCCTAGATGAGAACACCCTTTGTAGATTGCGAAGTGAGCTTAATGTGCTTGATCTAAGTAACTTTGTCAAAAGGTGAAAGGGGGTTGTCTTTGCATGCATTGTAAAATGCCATGTTTAAATATGCTATGCACATAGGCTTGTCAGACATGGTTAAGATAACCGCCCCCTAAAAAGCGTGTGAAGAAGCTTACCATGAGCAAACTTGACAAGCAACCTAGATTCAAATTCCGTATTGCATTGCATATGCATGTGTGTTGCTTTGTCGTTTCTTTTCGGTTAAGCTTTGAGCAACCGCTGTGTTCGTCCACCGCTAGGGGGAGCATTTGAGGCTCCAATTGGTTAAGCCCTAGTTTTGGTGGCCACATGTTTCTCCTCGGGTTTATTGCCTATTTATCTAGAAAACTAACTTAGCCTATGGCAAATTATTTAAAAATTTGAGGGTTTGAGAGAGGTCACTCCTCTAGGTTCTAACTGGTGTTTATTTGCGTCTTATTTCAGTTGGAACTTGGTTGGGAGAAGTCGGCGCGAAAAATCGAGTCAGAACAGGGTTTTCCTGTGACCAGACGTTGCGACCGGACGCTCCAGGTGCGTCCGGTCAGCTCCTTCCGCGCGCAAGTGAACAGTAACTCAGGCGAGTCCGGTCTGGAGAATGTTTGTGTCGGCGTTGCCCAGGCGCGTGATCGGACGCTCTGTGCATCCGGTCAAGTGCGACAGGACGCGTCCGGTCGACAAAAATGCGTCTTTGGACCTTTCTGTTCGCGACTGGACGCTCCTATCTCGTGCACCGATCAGATTCTGCGTCCGTCGTCACTTAAAGTGCGCAATAAGGTTTTCTAACGACACATGGGCCTCATCACTCCTTCCTCGCAGCCGCCCGAGCTCGATCCTCCCGCGCCCTAACCCCCGCCGCCGCTCTCTTCCCCCGCGCCGCCGCACCGCCACGCCCCCCGGTCGCCACGCCCGCGCCCGCCGCTGATGCCTGCCTCCTCGCCGCGCAAACGCAGCTCTACCACGCGCGCCCGAGCTACCTCCTCGCTGCGCCAGCACCACCGCCGCCGCCTGGCCCAGCCGCCGGCTTCCTCCGGTCGCCGGAGCAACTCCTCGGGCATCTTCCTCCTCTCCGGCGTCCTCTCTCCGGCCGGTCGATTCCACATAGTGAGCTTCCCCCTCTCCTTCTTTACCCCTGCGCGCCATGTGTTCGACGAAATGCCTCAACCAAAGTTCCTGTTTTTTTAACCCACTTCTTGGCCAAGCTCGCGGATATGGAACGAGGCCAAGCCTCTGAGGTTCAGCCTAGCTTCTCTTGTGTCAGTGGCAGTAGTACTCAGTGGCAGTTGGTCTTGTCCGTGGCAGTCGCAGTGGTTCTGTTCTTGTAGCGATGGCTCGCTGCAAGAACGTCAGCGGAGGTTCCGGGGCCGATCCTCCTCCCCCGCGCCCTCCCTCTAGCGACAAGGGGAAGAGGCGCAGAAAGCTCGTCTCCAAAGTGCAAGCGCCTGATCGGGATTCAGAGATGGCACTTGCCGCAGCTGCGCAGCCGAGAGAGCCGAGCAGGGTGGTTCAACGGGCGTCTCCGGATTCACGACCAGCCTTCAGAGCAGGCCAGTCAGGGCAGTGGTCCGCGGTTCGCGATCTTCTGACAGAGCAGCAGTGCATGCTCTGCTTCAGACTGAGGGAGGCGTCGTCAGGATTCAGGATCACGAGTACTCTCTCGACGACCCAACTGAGCTCCTTCCTCCCGACTTCCAGTTCCCGTCAGAGGTAGCCTCAGCCCTGCCAGCCAGTGGGACAGCTCCAGAGCCAGAGACTCAGGCAGAGGGTCAAGCCAGGAGGAGGAGCAGCTAGTTCCGCCCCAGTCCGTCGTCCACCCGTACTCGCACTCAGGTATCTCCAGACCTGAGGGGCAGAGAGGCGGGGTGGTCGACCCCTCCGAGGCCACAGGGACCCCCACCTGTGGAGCACTTGGACCTGCGGGCTGCGACAGCACGTTAGGTGCAGGCTTTGCGACTGATCCCCTACGAGGAGTGGTTCCCAGCGCCAGGCACCCTCAGGCTTCCGAGGGTTTTTACACAGTGATTCAGGAGGACTTCTACCGAGCATATGTCAACAGCGGCGTCCACATCCGTCCACACAGAGTTTGCCCGCTGGAGACGATAGTTGCAGTGCTGGAGGAGGCTATTCGGCCATGCTCTTACCTGCCAGGTTTAGCTGACCTCCTTGGCCGCAGTGGACCAGTACGTGGATTGGTCAGGCAGTTCTATGCGTCCGTGTGGATTCCCCGGACCACCGGTTCCTCACTTTGCCTTCAGGGGGAGGTCCTACCGGCTCTACAGCTCACCCGCAGAGAGAGAGTACCTTGGTCTGACTGCCTATGCGACCAGGGTCCATACAGTTTGCTATGGAGAGACAGAGCCCACCCGTTGACCACACGCAGGCGAGATTCCACCCGCAGACTTGGTTCGTGCCTGCTTCCGGGAGCCGTTCGGAGAGGGGCCAGCCGGCGTCCGCGTGACTTGACCCCGACGGCCCGTCTCGTGAACGAGGTCATGAGGCGTACTCTTCTGCCCCGGACAGGCTACAGAGAGGGATTGACTCGGATTCAGATTTGGCTTGTTCACCACTTAGTCTCTCAGCTCGAGTTCGACATTTGGGATGTTATTATTTCTAAGATGGAGGACACACTGGCAGAGGGCTTCAAGGGTCACCGACAGCTTCCCTATGCTCACCTGATTTGCTACCTTCTGAGGAGGATCATTCCGGCACTGCTTCCAGAGCTTCTCCAGTCCCCGACAGAGTTCCCCGTGTACGACACTCGCCAGATTGCCGGGGATCGTCCAGACACTCGTCCTAGGGGTCAGCGCCAGAGGACGGTTGTCTCAGAGACAGAGGCACAGCAGGACGAGACTGTCAGTCAGTTGGTAGAGGCTGAGCTCGCAGCACTTGAGGCAGAGGGAGAGGACCCTGACCTGGAGGTTCCGTCTGACAGCACTGACGACGACTACGCTCCTCTTCCGAGGATGCATCCACAGGGAGCTCACGACTCCGAGGCCTCCTCCTCGCGTATGGCCGACTCCGATCCAGCTCTCCTAGCTATTCTCTCTCGGATGGAGCAGCAGCAGTCACGACTGTCTGAGGAGGTCCAGCGTCAGGCTGAGAAGCAGCGACGACAGGCACAGGAGCAGGCCAGACTTGCAGAGGCACAGGCAGTGGCAGCAGCTCAGGCACAGAAGCGCCAGGACGCTCTCCAGAGGTAGATGATTTAGCTCCAGACACAGACACTTGCTTTCATGGAGAGGATGGCGGCTCTTCCACAGTTACCTCACTCGTCTCAGTTCCAGCTGCAGCAGCCCGGACCGTCGACCTCTTACTTCACGTCAGTTCCTTCGTCGACGGTCTCGCCCTTTCCTCAGTACCCCGTGGTTTTCTCCTCACCTCTGCCAGGGCAGCAGCCAGGGTTCACGCCGATTCACTCAGGTTTCACTCCTACTCAGACGGAGTCGGTTCTAGTGACCCCGAGGAGTTTGGAGGCTTCTTTTAGCAAGCTTACCGGCCTGCCTACCCCACCAGCGTTTTAGTTACCGGTGACCTCAACTCCAGCTCCTTCTCCCGCTACTGGTACCACAGGGACACTACCTTCCTCAATAGCGTCGTCCGAGCCACCGGTCTCTGCGAGTCAGACTCTGCTTGTCAGTTCAGCACCTGAGACTCCCTTGACTGTGTCAGTGGCAGAGACCGACCAGCCCGTGGACCCTCCTCCAGCGTCAGAGCCTCCACAGCCAGAGCTTCCAGCGCCAGAGGCCGCTCCCGAGTTAGCTGAGCAGACCCAGACTGCTTCACCTCCACTTCCAGTGTCCGAGGGTCAGCCAGCTCACAGTTCGTCGTCCGACGAGGAGGCTTACCTTGCTAAGTTTGAGACACTTCCGCGCACCTCGTCGCCCGACTCGTCTGCTCCCGTCCCGCCTTCCGACCCTTAGGTTTGGTCTTGATGCCAAAGGGGGAGAGAGCGTATGTTAGACATAGGGGGAGCTTGTGAGAGGGTCTGTTCTTTTGTATGATCTTGCTCTCATATGCATACATGTTTATCTTTTGGCACTTGTACGATATGTGTATGTCTTTTGATGTGACATGATATGCTTCACTTGTTATATATTCATGTCACTTGTTTATGCTCAATTGTGACATGATATGCTTAACTCGTTATTTTCTACATGTCACTTGATTATGCTCATTTACTTTGCTTCCGCACTTATACTCCGATAAATGAGCTTGTTCATAAGTACTTGTGTTAACTCTTATATGTTGAGTACTTATGTGGACTTGGTTTGTATAAGCATGCCTAACCCCTTTTTGATCTTATTGTCACATGCTTATATGACCAAGCTATTGAAAACCTCACCTCTCTTCAAACATACTTGAGGTTGTCATCAATCACCAAAAAGGGGGAGATTGTGAGCATCTAGGCCCCCAGTGGGTTTCAGTTTGGATGACAACGGTTAAATTACTATGACTAACGTGTGTTTTGCAGAAACAGTTGAGTTAGGTCATGGTAATGATGATCGTGAGGGCACTATGTATTCATGCCCCCTTATTGATGGGAATTCGTTCGGTTTCAAAGAATGGACGACGAAGACGGTGATAGGCTAGTCCTAAGTGTCATTTGATGTTGAAGGACACTTAGAGTAGCATAGGTCTTTGTTTCATCTTTGGCCGACTATTAAGAGGGTTTGAATGGTAGCTTGAACCTAGGTGAGACTTTTGAGTTAGGTGTGGTGCCACACTGTTAACCAAAGCCCTAGGTAGCTTAGAAAGGTCCCTAAGATCATAAGGAAGAAAGTCGTGAATGGAGCGTCGCAAACCGAAGTCGTTTTGGACTTCAAAATGCGATCGGACGCTCGAACCCTAGTGACCGGACGCTGAGGCATGCGTCGGTCAGTAGTGTGGCTGAGGGGTGGGCCTGGTTGTGACCGACGCTCCTCAGCAAACGATCGGACGCACCAGGGGGGTGAGTCCGGTCGCGTCCAGAGAGGTTCCAAGAGGGTTTTCGATGACGGACGCGTCCGGTCAGCGGTGACCGGACGCATGAGAGCGTCCGATCAGCATTCGTACAATTGTCAGGCCTAACGTCACGTAGCCGTTAGGCACTGACCGGACGCGTCGGTCACACCCGACAGGTGCGTCCGTCAGTGCATAACTGGCTGACTTACCCCTTCGTGCATGTTTCGAGTTGGGGGGTTATAAATATGCCTCCCCTCATTCATGCTGTTACCCTTGCTCATTTGAAAGGTTGCAAACACATTGTGAGTGCAAGTGAGTGCAAGAGGCCTAGTGGTTGAGAGATTTGATAATTGAGTGATCAAACACCTCATTAGTGAATTGAGAGTAGCAAGTGTGCATCCACCCATCTCATTAGCCTTGCGTTGGTCAAGTGAGAGTTCTTGCTTGTTACTCTTGGTGATCGGCATCACCTAGACGTCTTGGTGGCGATCGGAGAGCTTGGTGATCATCCGGAGGCATTGTGGATGACCCAAGCCAAGTTGTGACCGGTAGCGAGCGATTCACCGGGAGGAAGTGGCGAAGAATCAGCTCGTATGAGCACTTGATCCTTGCGCAGATCAAGAGGGAGCGATACCCTTGCGCGGGTGCTCCAACGAGGATAGGGGGTGTGCCAACACCTCGATACCTCGGCAAAAAGATCGTCGGTCATCTCTACTCTCTTTACTATGTATTTACCTTTGAGCAATTCAATTCCGCTTTACTTGTTGTCTTTCATAAGTTGAATTGCCATGCTAGAGTAGAAATGGTTTAGCGATAGTCTTTTGTGCGATTGATTCTTTCAAAACACACTTCTAGGCACTATGGGTTAATGGGGCTTGAGGTCTTAATTCTTGCAAGAAGTTTTAGAAAAGCTCAATTCACCCCCTCTTGGGCATCTTGATCCTTTCACTTCTTTCTCTCGTATCCACCGCGTCTCTTTCCGAACTCGGGCCGCCGCACCACCGCTATTGCTAGTCCCTGCAACTCCTCGACGGGTAGCAAGGTGCCGTCCCTCCCCAGTCCTTGGACCTCCCCGGCGGCGTCGCCCCTCCGCAGTCCCCACCCACAGCTGCTCTTTGCTCCTCCCTTATGCATCTGCGCCGAAGGACTGCTTCAGATCTGGACGACGACTTCTTGGCCGGGAGCAACCGGTGGCTCCAGATGCGACTTCCATCGGCCACCATCTCGACGTTCGCCGCGACCAACGTCACCCACGCCTCCGACCCACCTACCACGCTGCACGCGGCCATCCAAAAGTGTGGGGTGCACATGCTGCTCGCCCGTACACACCGTGCGGGAGCCTGAAGCACCTCTGTCGTCCATGGCACAAGCTGGAGACCGCCAGGAGCAACGACAGCTCATAGGATAAGATGATCGACGTGCGCGGGAAGGAAATTTCGGCGGGTTGGGATAAGGGTGAGTCTTTTGGGGAGCTGCATCTCCCCCTCTATTTGAGGGGAGTTGGGTTGTTTTTTGGTGGCCACCAATAAATGGGAGTGGGATTGGGGATCTACTGGAGGCACGATTCTAGACTAACTCCCCCAATACGGTGGTTGGATTGGGGATAGGGGAGCTGCTGGAGATGCTCTGAGTGCTCACCGAACAAACAGAACACTCAAACTCCTCGCTAGCACTCGACACTTACTAAGTATAGATGGCCAAAAGATATCTATTACGATAAGGATATGGATCAATTTTTTACCCATAAATTTGCTAATATGTAAAAATTAGATCCACGGTTTTGTGGATATTGGTCAAAGAATGTAGTACCCAAATACCCATGGTTTTTAAAACCCGGTCTATCATAACAACATTAGTCCAACAAACATATAATTATATCAATTTGGAGCAAAAAGTCAATAACCATACTAAACTAGACAATGCAAACTAATCATATGTATTCATACATACAAGCCGTTTGGTTTGAAAATGTGTAAGAAAAATGGCCTCAGACCATTTAACTTCGGATTTTGGTGTTTGATTAACAACATAACCAAATTGGACTAATGTGTTTGCAAGTTTTGTAGTCCATTAGGGTGCAAATGTGACTTGGACCACGGCGACGTGATGATCCGATGATCAACACCTAAAGCAAGACATTAAAAGCTCAGTAGAAGACTCACAAAGATCAAGCAAAGTCCAAGGCACAAGAATGGAACAAAGACAGCGCAAGAAATCGCGAAGAAACGAAGAAACAGGGTCATCGGACGCTGGCTAAGAAGCATCGGAAGCACCGATGGTAAACCCTAGCTCGGGTTGGCGCCAGCAGAAGCATCGGATGCACTGATGGTGCCACATCGGACACGTCGGTAACACTGTGCATCGTGCACAGCGTTGCATCAGACGCTATAGCCCCAGAGTCTGATGCCTATGCAGAGAGGTTCCAGAGAGGCTCTGAAGACATCGGACACGTCAGATGGTCAAGCATCAGACGCTCGTCAGAGTCCGATGTGACTCAGTGTCAGGTCGGCAGAACTAGCCGTTATGTGACATCGGACGCGCGTCCGATGCTCCCATCAGGAGCGTCCGATGCTACACAGGAAAGTCCATCTTTGGTGTCCAATGACTCTATTTGCTTGGGGCTCTATATATACCCCCATGGCTGGCCAAAATAGCAAGGTTGGAGCTCAAGGAAGTGTACCAAGTGTATAGACATATATTTAGTTGCTCTAGCCACCAAAGTGCTCAAGTGATATACTAGGTGATTAGTGTAGGTGCTTTGCAAAGTACTTAGACTAGTTAGACCACCGCTTTGCGCTTGCTCTAGGTGTTAGGCCTAGTGTTTAGTGAGGTTTAAAAACCTCTTATCTACTAGTGCTTGCGCGCACCGTTATTGTACTAGGAGGGGCTTGAAGTCTTGCGAGATCACACCAACCGCGTTTGTGGTGTGGCCGCCACCGTGTACCAAAGGGAACAAGGCCTGCGGCGGTTCGGCCGGAAGCTTGATAGTGAAGACGGCGGGGAGCATCCGGGAGAGGTCGTGTCTTGCGAGGCTTAGCGGGAGACCACTTGCATGTGGGGAAGGCCCGGGGCTATCCACGGAGTTACCCGACCGGGAGCTTGGCCCTTGCGAGGGATTCCTTGCGAGGGGCTCCAACGAGGACTAGGGGGAAGCTCGCGTGCTTCTCGATACCTCTGTAAAAATACCAGAGTCATCGACGAGAGTTTGCATCTCTACCACACTCTTTAGCTTCCGCATTTACTTGCTTCCTTTGTTGTGTGCTTTACCTTTCCTAGCTTAGTTTGATAGGCTAGTTGATAGGTTGGATCATAGGTTGCAAAAACTCTTTTGCGGTAGAGATAGCAACACACCTAGCAAAACCTTAGTTGTTTTTTATATAGTTTACCTTCTTTTATATGTTTTGTCTAGGTGGTATTTAGAGGCCATAGTTTAGAGTAAATTTTCTAAATTGCCTAATTCACCCCCCTCTTAGGCGTCACAGTCCTTTCAAATGTAACTTTATCTGTTATCAAAGGGGAATGGAAAGCGATACTCGCGTTTGGTCGTGCTCAGGCTGCAATCGGATACAGCGTAATCAGATACGGCTGTATTCACCGCCAATTCCTCCCCTTCCTGGGCAGTATCGCTTACCTGCCTCCGCGACTCAACTTCCAATGTTGCAATTACATTACCATGCCAAACCAAACAGGAAAGTAAAATGGTCGGTTTCAGTGCTGATCTCTCCGCAATTTGTTTCCCATTTCCTTTACGTTACCATAGAGAGAACAAAACACCTCGATAGTGTTTCCAATTGAACATGTTCTTGTCCTTGCCTTCAACTTGCTAAGCTCCTTCACCTATTCTCTGGTTGGGTCTTGACAAAGGAAATTGGTCTAACATTTGCTTCCATTCCATTTGTGCTAGTCGTAGGAGCATGCTGCACTTAGTCTTGTATCGCCAAGCTAGATATATAAATGAGTAGAGGAGGTAGAGCTATTAAATGGGACCTAGGGATACCTTCAGCATTCCACATCATCATCGTTGAGCCATAGAAGTGACTAGAAGAGGTAAAGCTATTTAATGGGATCTAGGGATACCACCCTCGGCATTCCACGTCATCTAGCTTTCGATTGAGAAGATTAATATTGATGAGGACATTACTCCGTCATGTACAAGCCAAGGAGACGTGGAGTACCAGTGAGGACATCCAACACGAGTTTTCCATGGTGGAGGGCCAGTCCAACTCAAGTCCGAGTCCATCTCGGATTCCAGGAGCAGTTCTGGATAAAATCAACGCCCCGGACGCATACAGACTCCGTTTTCGACGAACCAGATATGCTTGGAAAGATAATTTGATAAGCCAACCAATGGCTTTGGAATCACATCAAATTCATTCGGAGTCAACAGGAATCGTCGAAACAAGTCAGTGTCCAGAATCTGCCAGGGTGCTGCGACACCGTCTTTTGGTCTGTTGGGTCGTGTATCGTCTTAGAGCCTATTAGGGGGCGCGTCCAGCAGGGGTGACGTCCTAAACCCTATAATTAGCCGCCATCGTCATCATTAGGGCTGGGGTTTTGTTTAGTGTTTAGTTTTCCATCGAGAAACTGAATCGTTCATTGTAACTGTGGTGTCGAATCCTTTTACAGTAATCCAGGGTCCCCGTTCTTGATCTCCTCCACTGTGTTGATTAGTCCTTTGGAACCGAGTTCTTGAACCCTCTATTAATATTCGCGTCATTCATATTTGCAATTTCAGATTGCGTGCTTTACCTTCTTGCTTGTGTTCTTCGATTCGCTTGCAGGAATAACCTTCTTGGCGAGGTCAATCAAGTTGTGCTTGGGTGATAACAAATGGAGAGGTGGTTTGTAACGGTTGCAGGGTTCGAATCGTGTCTGATTTGAAGCCGGATCGCCAACGTCGAAATCTCCACCAATCGAACTTACCAGCTACCTCATGGAAGATAGGGTCAGCCCTCATCAATTGGTATCAAATATTTCAAGTTTCCCGCGAGGTATAATCTCGTTTGCCTTAGATTCATATTTGTTCATTACCTAGAGTCCACAAAAAGCCTTAAAAATATTTCAATTTACGTTGTCCTATCGCCCTTTGTGCCTTTGCAATTTCGTTTCAGATTCGCATTGTTGAGTTTGTGTCCATGGTCGAGTCTTGTTGCTGGTTTAGGGTTGTGTTCGTCATCGTAGTTCAACGTGCCCGTCGTTGTTTGTTTGTTTCCGCCGCTATCCCATCCACCGTTTCTAAACAACAAGTCAACGCCACCACATTACTCGACTTGCCCCGCTAGCCACCTTGTGTAACTTCTCGCCGCCGCGCAAACCCTAGATAGGTTGCCAACCGCTCGTATTTTTTTGCCTGCATCGCAACCCTCCTTACATCATCTGTCATGTTGTGCCTTCCGGAAAACATAACTTGGGATACCTTCAGTAAAATTGGCATAACTTTTCGCTCGTTTATCAGAAAAATTTGAAATTTTTTGTGGAGCTTCTTGACACCTTTTGGAGCCGAGCCAAACTCGGCTCCGCCCTGTTTGGTCTCATCAAAATTGCCAAAAATTTGGGAAAATAAAGAAAAATAATTCTCAAGGTTTCTGCACGCTTTTCAGGGAATGTGCTGATTTTCTATAGACCACATCCCACCTCAGTTGCAGGTATCAATTATGGTTACATCTTTTGTGATCCTTATTCGGAGAAAATATAAAAAAATAGTGAAAAAATTAAAAAGTTTGATTACTACTAGTACCTTTTGGGAAAATCAGGGAAAATTCAGGAAGAAGGAAAATCTGTGCTTTTGGCTTGTTTCCGTCGTGAGTTCTTTCCATCGTTCTTTTGTTTTCACTTTGTTGTGCTATGTCTAGACACGTCTTAGCCAGCAATTGTGACTTGTGCTTTGGATACTTATTGAACTTTGCTAATCTGCATTCGTTAATTGCTAATCCTTTGTCATATTGTCTACTACCCATAGCTCCACATATTCTTCTGTCAGCACAGGTTCATCTTGCAACTGTTACCCACGCTCAACAACAGATTGCTTCTTCACTTTGGTTTGCTCTTGTTTGGCGTTGGTAAGAATATAGACAAGACGACGGTAAACTACTTATGATTTTGTATTCCACTTTCACCACCACCACCACCACCACTTGGTTCCTTTTAGTTGATTGGGATAATACTTTGGTGTTGTATTTTTCTATCTTCTAACAATGGCAGGAAGTCCGACGGACTTCAATGAGTGTGTGTCCAAGGGCGAGCTTACAACGTTCATAACTGAATAACGCAATCTTATGACCGAGCTGACACGTAACGTGAACAATCTGGTCAACCGCATTACTGAAAGGATCGATGTTTGCCCTAGAGGGGGTGAATAGGCCTACAAAAATTAATCTCACAAATAATTAACTATCAGACCGAAGAACTTCTGTGCTCGAGCAGAGAACCTCTCCGGTCCGTACTGAAAACTTTTGAACGTGTGTAAAACTGAGGTAATAAACAGATCAACTAAAATTCCCAGCTTCCTTGTGGTCGTAACTTTGCTATTCACTAAGTCCCTGCAGCTAGATAGTAGTATACAACTAGATCGGAGGGAAAACAAGTATTGCAAATTGAGTGTAGAAGACAGACGACAACAACAACAACAAGGATGATAAAGGATTTACTCCGAGGTTCAGCTTTGCCACCAAGGTAGCCTACGTCCCCGTTGTTGAGGGAGCCGCAAAGGCTTGGAGTCTCTTCCAACTCCGACCTCTTCTCAAGCGAATCACCAAGATTCAAGCCCGAGGATTCCACTAAGCTTCAAAAGGGTGATACAAACTTCCCGCTGCTCAACCACAACCGATTGGGAGCTCCTGGGCAACCTCTAGCCGTTTAGGAGCTGACGCCCCAAGAGTAATGAACACCAAGTGCAAGCTAGAAGGAGAACCAAGACTCTCAGCTATAGGCTCTTGCTCAAGTGCTCTCTAATCCACTCCCTAATCCAACCTCTCACTTAGAAATCACCAAGAATGAGATGGAGAGCTTGAATCGCCAACAATGGAGGAGAGAGAGTATTTTCACGAGTTGGGGATGAGTCTGGATGAGGCAGGCAATCATTGGGAGGAAGAGAGGACAACATTAAATACCCCCTCACTTCCCATCCAACGGTACAGAAAGTTATAGAACTTCTCTGCGCGAATAGAGAACTTCTGCGCACGAACACAGAAGTGCTCGACCACA
Organism: Coix lacryma-jobi var. lacryma-jobi; assembly: GCA_009763385.1. NCBI lineage: Eukaryota > Viridiplantae > Streptophyta > Magnoliopsida > Poales > Poaceae > Coix > Coix lacryma-jobi. The sequence continues at coordinate 96,035,478 of CM019831.1, forward strand.
AAGATTCTGTGCTGGAATACAGAACCTCTCCGGTCTGGCCAGAACAAATTTAATAGGTAATTTTTCTGGCTTTCTTTTGGGATTTTGGGTTATTTTAGATTTTGTATGAGAGCACATGGTTCCCCAACACCCTGCAGTTTGTGTCCCCCTTGATAGTACGACGTATCCTATACTCAATTTCAAAAGTGTAAAATAAAAGTAAGCCTTATTTGATCCATACACCGTATAGAATGAATTGGAGGAGCTCACGTGACGTCATCTGATCCTTGCATATTTGTTACCTGTCTAAACTCAACAAATCTCATTAGTCCCTTAAGTTTATTGCCATCAATACATCAAAACCCACTTAGGGGCTCATATGTACTTTCAATCTCCCCCTTTTTGGTGATTGATGACAACAAAATTTAAGGCTTACAAATAAAGCTTAAAGGATTGAGATTTTGAATGCATCGATATTTGGTTGCTCCCCCTTAATATGTGCATTAAAGAATTCCAAGAATTTAGCATAAACGCCAATTTGCACATATTTAGGTCAGTGTGTGAGTTTCCCATATATCCATGCATTCATGGGGTGCTGCAACAATGTGTAATTAAAATAGACGTGATGCTTATCACAGAATATATCACTCAAATGAGATCTGGATGTCAGGTTGCGAAACTTCTGTGTTTGAGCACATAACTTCTGTATTCTAACAGAGAACCTCTGCAGTTGAATACAGAACCTCGACATTCAAACACAGAACCTCTGCAAGCTGTATGAACAAATACTGAAATAGAACAAGCACCAAACATCACACATTTAACAGCAACAAAGCTAAAAAGCATATGAACAAGTACTTAAATAATTAAACATAGTTAACCTGCAACACACACACACATCCATGTCCATCACAAGCCCTAGAGATAGATAAAGATGTCCTAAAGTTACTTATTATAGACCATTTGTTCCAAAGGGAGACTTCGTAGCTAAGATGAAATAAAGATAAACTGCTGCTGACCACTGCTGCTGCTGACCAAAAGAACAACTGTTGACCAAAAGAATCCATCTCAATCCACTTTTCTCCCCCTTTGGCAACAAGTCCCCAAAAAGTGAGGAAAATGGAGAGGTTGTAAGCTCTAAGAAGTGAAGTCCTCATCACTAGAGTTATCATCACTATGCTCCTCTTCCTCCTCATCATCAGATTGAGCTGCTTTGCCATGGCGCGAAGAAGAGGCGGAGGCACGAGGATGAAGACGAGACACAATATCACAAAGAGGCTCATCGGAGTCCATAGGAGCAGCATCTGACCCTGTTGGCTGCTGCTCTTCTTCTTCTTCTTCTTCTTCTTCATCTTCTAGAAATGGAGATCAAAGGACAGGTGGTGGCACAAGTGTACGGACCGGAAGACCTGCTTTGGCCCGCATCTCATTAATATCCTGCCTGCCCTCATATACTAGAGTGCACAAATAATGACATTAGCCAACTAAAGCTTCAAAAGTCTTCTTGATTTTGTTTCCACGGCTGCGCTGGCGAGGAGGGGGAGAAGCTGGAACTTCCTCAGGAGCTCCTAGATCAGTTGCTACCCTAGCAGCTTGAGCACGGGTACGAGGGGCTGATGCTACAGTGAAGGACTCACCAATGTCAGATTTTTGCCCAAACTTCAGCTTCTGCGGTCTATAGGGCTCATGAATGCAATCCTTTTCAAAAATCAGCCCAGTCACCCTCTCAATAACAAACATAACATAAGGGGCAAACAACAAGCTCTCTCTGGCATCTTCAACATTTTCACTCAGCTCATGCCATAAAAAAATGTGAAGCTGAAAACTGCTGCCCCCGAGGAGCCATGCGCCGTAGCAGATTCCTTGTATAGCCTTGGAGCTGAGTAGAGGACCCCACCTTGCGGTTAATGGACTCCCTAAAAAGATTATTCAACACAAAATAGTAAAGTTTCAGCTTCTCTGTCTTTCCATCAGCAAGGTGTGGTTCCATATACATGCCAGAGATATGACTAACTTCCAATTTCTTCTCCATGTGAATATGGCTGCTCTCTCATCCTTCCTCCCAAAACCTAGGATCTTGAAAAAGTGATGTAATCAACTTGATAATGATCCCCTTCAGTCATCTAATGGATGATGTCATTATCTATGCCCAGAAAATAAGTGACATGAAATTGACTAAGAATTTTAGCATTCCAATCATATTTGAAGCCCATTATATCCTTCAGTCCTTTGGCCCTGCACTCTTTGATCACCTTGTCGATTGTCTCATCTTTCTTTCCAAATAAATGTCCCAATCAACATACTTGACAACTGCAATGAAGAGTTCCTTTCTCTTTCTTCGAGCAATGACTGAGTCATAGAAATCCAAATGAAACATGTCCCAAAAGCGGTGATCTATTTCTTCATTTCTAGCATTCTTGTAAGAATTTCTGTGCCTTTCCTTTCTCACTGGAATATGCAGTCCTTGATAATTTGTATGCTGAACACGACCTTGACCAGGCATTTCAGAAGCTTTTATCTGAGGAAGCCCTTCATAGGCCCTCATGTATGAGTTGTCAAAGACTGACAACTTCCTTGGAGTAGCTGGACAAGCTTCAAAAGGAATTGTAATTCCTTGATAGGTCTGGTCATCACCGAAATCAAACTCTTCTTGCTCTGTTGGACTTCTGCTGCCTGACTGCTGGGACTGATCTGCCCTTTCTCCTCCTCCAAAACCATTGCCACTGCCTGAACCATGCACAATCAGAGATTTTGATTCATCACGATGGCCTTTCTGACCTCTCCTTTCCCCAGACTGCTCATCACTAGACTCCATCTGACATTGAAAGGATAGGAGCATAAGATAACAATGATTGAGACTACTGAAGAAGAAGTAGAAATATGGATTGAGAAGGAACCAAAGGTCTTTGGTTGGTGCCTGAACTGTACAGACCGAAGAGCTTCTGTGTCCGAACAGAGAACCTCTACACTAAAGTGCAGAACTTCTGTGCTCAAACATAGAACCTCTCTGATCTATGCAGTTCAACCTCCAACCGAGGCAATATGGTTCCCGATCATTCCACATTCTACTACAGATCGACTAGCATCAGTCATAGACTGGAAAACTACTTCAATATATGACAAAAACCGTACCTTTGGCATTGGGAGATCCATGATTGGAACCCTAACTAGAGGAAGAGGAAAGGAAAGAAGGCTATACCGAGTCCACAAGTCGGTAGGGAGATCAAATCGCCGCCGAAATCCTTTGCTGATGAGAGAATGGCACTGGTGTGGAGGCCGGCGAGCGCCGCCTCACTTCGCGAGACTGCGGAGGACAGGGCGACGCGGAATGGAGCGCCGAAATCGCCTAAGGGTCCTCCTCCTCCTCGAGCGGGACCACTGCACGAGCCTCTGCACCGGTGATCGACCGTCCCTGACGGCGACCGACGACGAAGGAGGAAGACGAGCGATGACGGTGCTGGCGGCGGGGTGCGGGTGGAAGAAGAGAGAGAGACTCAAAGTGGACTGGAGAGGAAGAGAGAAACCGTCTCGAGGCACTCCTCTACCCGCACCTAAGATGGGCCTCAAGGGACGTCCCAACACGCCAGCCCACCAGGAAATGAGCCAAGATTTTTAAAAGGGACTGGGATTGAAGAGCTTCTTTGTTCGAGCGCAGAACCTCTGTGCCGAAGCATAGAACTTCTTTATTCGAGCAGAGAATCTCTTCAATACTGAAGATAGCAAGGTCTGATCTGTAAGCCAAGATAATTCTAAGACTAATGATGGACATAGACACACCCTATCATTTGTGACTAGCCAACAATCAATAATACAGTAATAATAGCAACTTGTGACAGAGTCTAGATCAAAAGATTCAACACTTTTGCAATACTAGAATTAAAAGCTTTTCAATAATCATAAGAAAAGATAGCAAATCTAGGAACAAACAGTTTGTGTGCAAAGATTCAACCCACGCTACGAGAATCTAGGATATTTAGTTCACTTCTCAAAGAACAAAACCTTTGCTCATCTAGGGGCTTAGTGAAGATATCGGCTAGTTGTTTATCGGTGCTCACATGGTGCAAAGCGATATCTGCTTTGGTTTCGTGGTCTCTCAAGAATTGATGTCGGATGTCAATATGTTTTGTTCGAGAGTGGCTTACGGGATTGTTTGCAAGTTTTATAGCACTCTCATTGTCACACAACAGTGGGATTTTGGAGAAGTGACATCTGAAATCACTGAGGGTTTGCTTCATTCAAAGTAGTTGAGCACAGCATGCACCGGCCGCCACATACTCGGCCTCAGCAGTGGAAAGGGCTACACAGTTCTGCTTTTTAGAGCTCCAAGACACCAAGGACCAACCAAGAAATTGACAGGTCCCGGATGTACTCTTTCTATCTGCCTTGCAACCGACGTAATCGGAATCTGAATACCCAAGTAGATTGAAAGTGTAGCCCTTGGGATACCACAAGCCAAGGTTTCGAGTGTGAACTAAGTATCGAAGAATTCTTTTAACGGGCACAAGGTGACATTCTTTCGGATTAGCTTGAAACCTTGCACACATGCACACACTAAGCATAATATCGGACCTAGATGCACATAAGTAAAGCAACGAGCCTATCATGGACCGATATACCTTTTGATCGACTCTTTGCCCATCTTCATTTAAATCAAGATGTCCATTGGTTGGCATTGGTGTCTTGATGAGTTTGGCATTTTCCATGTCAAACTTCTTTAGCATGTCCTTGATGTACTTGGTTTGGCATAGAAATGTTCCTTCCTTGAGTTGCTTAATTTGAAATCCGAGGAAGAATTTCAACTCTCCCATCATGGACATCTCAAACTCTTGGTCATGATCCTACTAAATTCTTGACAAAAGATTCATTAGTACTACCAAATATTATGTCATCGACATATATTTGGCACACAACGATATGATCATCAATTTTTCTATTAAATAAAGTAGGATCATCTTTTCCAATTTCAAATCCTGTTTGAGTAGAAACTCCTTAAGGCATTCATACCATGCTCTTGGTGCTTGCTTAAGCCCATAGAGCGCCTTTTGGAGCTTATAAACATGGTTAGGATACGTTGGGTCTTCAAATCCCGGTGGTTGCTCAACATATACGGTCTCAGAGATTGACCCATTCAAGAATGCACTCTTGACATCCATTTGATATAGCTTGAAGTCATGATGTGCAGCAAAAGCTAAAAGCATCCGAATAGCTTCAAGCCTTGCTACTAGAGCATATGTCTCATCAAAGTCCAAGCCTTCAACTTGTGTATACCCTTGAGCAACCAATCTTGCCTTGTTCCTAGTAACCATACCATGTTCATCTTGCTTGTTCCGAAAGACCCATTTTGTCCCTATTACATTTGCACGAGGTCTTTCTATTAAGGACTAGACTTCATTCCGTGTGAAGTTGTTGAGTTCTTCTTGCATGGCCATCACCCAATCTGGGTCATCAAGTCCTTGCTCAACCCTGAGAGGCTCCAAAGAGGAAACAAACGAGTAAAATTCACAAAAAATTGCTAATCGGGAACGAGTGGTTACACCTCTTCGAATACTCCCAAGGATGTTGTCAATGGGATGATCCCGTTGGATACTTTGATGCACTCGTGGGTGAGGAGTCTTGGCCTGCTGCTGTATGGGCTCATCATCAGCACCATCTTGATCATCTTGAGGGTCTTGATCTTGAATTATGGTTGATATTTCTCTGTTATCTGCCCAGACCACATAACTTCTTTGTTTATGTACAGAGCCTCTGTCCAGCAGAACCTCTCTGCCTGGATAGAGAACTTCTCTGGTCTGTACAGCAGCAGGCTGTCGCTAAACTTTAGATCTTCTGTTTGAACTCTCCCCCTGAATCTGTGGCTTCTGAGGTCTGATTTCACCAATTGCAAGTTGTTTGATAGCTTCACATGGTGGCTCTTCATTTCCTAAAACATTCAAATCAACTTGCTCCACTTGAGAGCCATTAGTTTCATCAAACGTTACGTCTTTCGCTATCTCAACAAGACCAGTGGTTTTGTTGAAAACACGATAGGCGTACTCGTTTGTTCCATAGCCAAGAGAGAAACCCTTCATCACCTTAGGTGCAAACTTTGAGGATTTGGGTCTTGTTTAGAATGAAACACTTACTCCCAAACACTCTAAAGTATGACACCTTAGGTTTGTTACCGGTTAGAAGCTCATAGGGGGTTTTGTCCTCAAGCTTGTGGAGGTAGAGCCGGTTGATTGCATGGCAAGCGGTGTTGACGGCTTCGGCCCAAAAGCGATCCGAAGTCTTGTACTCATCAGGCATTGTCCTTGCCATCTCAATGAGGGTTCTATTCTTTCTCTCAACCACCACATTTTGATGCGGAGAGTAGGGGGCTGAGAATTCATGTTTAACCCCTTCTTCATCAAGAAAGTCTTCTATGCTGGTGTTGCGAAACTCGGTTCCGTTGTCACTTCTAACTTTCTTGATCTTCACCTCAAATTCATTTTGTGCTCTTCTTGCAAACTTTTTGAAGATACCTTGCACTTCACTTTTATCATACAAGAAGACACCCAAGTGAAACGAGAATAATCATCAACAATAACCAACCCATATTTGTTACCGCTAATACTTATGTAGGCAATTGGACCAAATAGATCCATGTGCAACAACTCCAACGGCCTTTTTGTGGTCCTCACATTCTTGACGGGATGGTGTGCTCCAAGTAGTTTTCCAGCTTGGCATGCACTGCAAATTCTATCTTTATCAAAAGAAACATTTGTTAGACCTAGGATGTGATTGCCTGCTTGAAGTTTGGCCAAGTTCCTCATCCCAACATTGCGGATACATGGGTGTATGCCGGATCTTGAGATGATGAGCGATTGTCAACTGGGATGATGCACATGTTCTTTTGCTTGTGTTGTGCAGGTGTTGAGCTCGGATACGGTGATCAAAGGCAAGGCGAAGGTCAAGTAGAGACGTGTCATGCCGATGGACCCGAAGCGATGAAGGGCGAACATGAGGCTTGGACTGACGGACCGGTGGCCTAAGGATCGGCCGTGGTGGCTGACAGCCTGGGACAGCGACAAGTGAAGATCTGTGTGTGGACGGGGTGCACGGGCGGTGCAATCCCTTTACGGCTCGGTGTTGGGTATTTTAAACGCACACAGAATAATCCGCAAGCGCACGGATACCGATGTAGCTTTCACCCGAGAGTATTCCAGTGTATCGATTTCCACGGGGAACGTGAAGTGTACTAGAAGAATTAAGAATGTCAAGAAAGAGGGTAACTATATGGTAGAGAGAAATTATCTAAGGTTCTCTAAGTTGATTTTATTAATTAAGATGGCTCACTATACTTCACCTACTTAGGAGCAACAGTACCTTTCGATTTTGATAAAGACTGGGAAAAGGGTAATCGGGAGAAGGCTGCCAAAAAGCTCTACGAAACACCAATCCTAACGTGGTGGATTATAACAATCTACAAAGCTGTCACCCCTGTAGCTACCACAACTAACCGGAGGATTGGGCGCAAACTCAGGTAAACACTAGCCTAGACACCGAGTCTACACTAATGATTACTACTCTAATCCAGATCTAAAGACTAGAGCATTCAATACGAACGGAGATCCAGTAATAAATGAAATAAAGTAAGAACTAAACTTAATTAAAGAAGAACTTAGAAATAATAAATGAAGAACGCAGAGATTGCTAAAGACAAAAAGATCCTGCAGTAGTACAATGTTGAAGAAGATCCGACAGATCTGGTTCCTCGGCTTTCTCCTTTCTCTCTCCCTCGATTACAATAGATGATAAACTAGAAACTAGATCTAGAACTAGAAGATGAACTAGAACTAGAACTAGATGATCAACTAGAGGGATCTCTACTCTACTTTGAACCCTAGTTTCTGATGTGGAGATGAATAATGAAGATGGAGATGCCTGAGAGGGGGTCTGGGTCTGGTTTTATAGCCCGGAGCGTGGAACGTGAGCCCTTGGATCAAACCGACTTCGGGGACGGTGGAGAGATGCATCCTAGGAGGTGGATGGAAGAAGGTTCCAGAAGGCGGAGGCGAATCGGCATCTGTGGCCGACCGGTCGGTCCCGGGGGGGGACCGGTCGGTCTGGCCTAGTGGGCCCACGTGGTGGCCCGCCTCGTGTTGTCTTCTGGTGTCTTCTAGATCCTTCTTTTGTAGGTTTCGTCGTGAAATTAATATCTTTTCATCCGGGACTCCGAATATAGCAAATGATATGTCCGTTTCGATCGTCTCGATGAGCTCTTTGTAATGGTGCACTCCAATTCATCACTTGAGATACTTTTATATGGTGAAATATTGATGTCCTACAAAACAATTGAGAGCACCAAAACTCGTGGAACTTGTTAGTCTCAAAACCCTACAAACTATGCTTTGTAATTCATTTAGTGTCATTTCATGTAATAGTTGATGGTTAATTATGAGCATTAGTGAGCATCAACAAGTTCCCCCAAGCTTAACCCTTGTTAGTCCCGAGCAAAGCCAATCTCAACAATGGATCAGGAGTTGCTACAAATATTTACTTCAACAAGTACACATGCATCCAAAAGTTCTCATATGGAATAGAAAAAAGTATCATATTATTCATTACGGGGCTTAGTACTTTACCTTGAATCCTGAGTAATTGAAAGATAGAATGATCAAATCAAGCACTATGTCTCTAGTTCTTTCACTTCACCATTTATTCCGGAGTTTTTATGATTTCAGAAAAGATTAGAAAACATATGTTGCCAAATTAAACAATGGATCCAAAGAGAAAGTCAACCACACATTGAATCGAGAAGTGCATGTGTATGAAAAATGGAGTCGGATGCTCTTTTGAAATATATCACTCTCTTTGGTTATCAGAGACACATGGCAATCAGGCTTATTCTACTGACGAGCACGTGCCCATTTTTCTGATATTCTCTCTCTTTTTCTTTTTTTCTTTTTTCGAGTTTTGTCCAGACACTTGTCCTTTTTATTTCTCGGGATCTATTTTTGAGGTTTCGGACACTTGTCCCTTTTTATTTCCTCTGGTTTTTTAATAGCCACATGCTTCCAAAAACTTTGAGAGGATAGCAACAGATAATCATGAGCATTTATATGGAAGATGGATGGAATGTGTAAGTGATCTCAATTCAATAGTATGATAACTTCTCATAGGGTCAACAAAGCTTAATTTAACTCAATGCAATTATTAGACATATTTATATTGAGAAATCTCCGGAACTCTAGTGTTGTTTAGAACAAGGTAACAGTAGCTCAGATCATCACATATCATATCTGTCAATTACCTAGACTCTGGATCAAGCATTTGCTACCCATATATTATTTCATCATTTTTTAAGCATCATTATTAATCAGGAGAACTCATGCTTTGAAGACAGGTACTTGAAAGAAATTAAATAGAGCAATATCTTCATCATTCCATGTAAAAGATCAGAGAGAAAGTTTTCTTTATTATTAATTCTTAAAACAAACTTAACACACTATTTATTTACCTAAAAACCACTATTAAAATAAACTAAGATAGGTAACAAGACATACCTGGATCACGAGATAACGGGGGTGCGTCTCCCCCAAGCGGTTCCTTAATAGCGTTGAGCTTCATGTGCCCATATTTTTTTCTTTAATTAATGGTGAGCCTTCAGTGCCCATATTTTTTCCTTCTTTTATTTTTATTTATGTATCGAAAGAAAACTTAAGATGATAAGGATACTTACCTGGATACACGGGGGTGGCCTTCCCCAAGCAAGATGTTGACGTAGTCATTCATTCTTGCCATGTAGCGAACTCGCAGTGGAAATATACTTCCTCTATCGAAGCTTTGATGGATATTGATGGTTATTGGATAGTGCTTCGACAGTAGATGGAACATTCACTTGCTCGTCAGCTTTTCTTGGTCTTTCAGATCCTGTAAAACTCAAATAGACAACAGAAGGATTAAGCGTTAGTGGTTGGCCACTTAAGCCTTAATTGCCCAGAGTTTCAGTAAGATCTCTTTCTCAATATTTTTGTATTTTAATATCTTTTTTTATGATACAAGAGAAAATGCAATAGGATAAATGCATGCATATTTATTTTTTTATGCCACCACGGTGAATATCCCACCGGGGTTTTACACACCCTAGAATTATTCACATGGGGCTTTTAGGTTTTATGATGTAGTGCAATATTTTTATTTTCTTTTTTATGCAATGCTAATGCAGAAAAGTAAATATGCTATGGAGAGATGATTATGCAAATGATGGAAAGTAAACATGCAAAAAGAGAAATTAATGCAAAAAAGATAAATATGGATAACTACCGATTTTACCTTTCGGTGAGGGTTCAACGTTTTAAGTCCTCTGAATAGGACTTCTCACCATGTTCATTCCTGAGGTGCATCATTTGATCTTGATGTGTAAACCTTGATAATTACACCTCTTGATATGGTGTCACCCATGTTCTTCGTTCGCCCAGCAGTTTGAAGTAAAACATTAATTGTGGAAGCTGGCAGCATCTTGCTCAGTGTGCAAGTTCATGTAGCTCCAGAAACTTCACTCTATAGAATGTGGGAGTTGACAAACTCCTCCATGTTTTGCTCAAGAGTGTATCCTGCTCATAAAGACAAGGTAGAGATCAAGCGCATGGGCTCTGTTGGTGGAAAAACACCAACAGAACCAAAACTTTTGTTCATTCCTCTCTGCCCTTAGGCACACTGCACAAGACAATTTTGTTGTTTATGTGTTCTACTCAATCTTAACATGAGTGATAGGATCAAAAGATGAGCATGAAAGTAGCATCTTAAAATATTTAACAGATCATATTACTTACCCAAGGAAGGATAATCTATGCATAATGTGTCAATATTTTCATGATTGTGATATATTATCTTCCAAAGGTTAGATGCATAACATTTTAGCTCATTGGTTAAGATAGTGAGATTCAAGAGAGTAAAGCTAAGAACAAAGATTAAAGAACTGAACATGTTGAGTTGCAATGTTGAGTTGATTAGGTTGGATCAAATAAGGTGCAACTGAAACATGTTTGGTTCTTTATGTATGTGCATACTAGAATCAAAGAGAAGCTTTTAAAGTGATGGTCACTTACCTTGAGATGTTACCTTTATCATTGAAGAGTGATGTGTCGAACCACCTTGTGGAAGCTTCTCTTGTCTAGCTGGTTGTTGTTCATGTATAGCTTGTCTTCTCTTGCTTATCTCATAGTGGGCCAGCTGAGTCTTGTTCTCAACAGATCCAGATGATGGAGACTTTGTCAACTATTTTCTTGATTTGTAGGCTTAGGTACTGTCTCTCCATCTTCTACTTCTTGTGGTGCAGTGGCTTCATCCTTTATGATATCCCCTCAATTCCTGGCAGTTGGTTCTTCTTTTGTCGGTTGAGTCAATGTCTTCTCTTGGTTTTCTTTGGCTGCTCATAAATGGTGTAATTGTTGAAGAGGCAGTGAACCTTTTGGTCAAAGATCCAAAAGTGGATTTCTCTAGTTCCGACATAGATGACAACATTGAAGGTTTTCAAGAACGATCTTCCAAGAATGAGTGGTGGATCATATTCTTCTTCTTGATTGGGATAACGTCCAGTGGCCTGTACTGATCAAAGTGTTGAAGCTGGATTTCTCTGTCCTCCCCTTTAAGCAGATCTAGACAACGGAATTGTGTCTCCCCCAAGCTGGCTTGTGAGGAAGGTGGATGCCCAAATTTCTTTAACAACATGTTCATGTGTTGAATTTGTAGACCTTGGTGTTGTTGAAGTCGTTCCACTTCATCCCCCAAACTAGCTCTTGTGTTAGAAGACAAGATAAGTTCTCACTGCTTGTGTTTGTACTGTTTGATCTGAGGGTTCAGAGACGAGTGCCCCCATGATGGTCTTTGTCTTCTAGTGGCCCAGCTTAGACTTGTTCACATACTTCCATGGAGTGAGTGCATTGATTGTAGATATTGTTTTGTGGCACTCATCTTTTGTCTTGTTCCATGGATCTCATTTCTCCATGAGCAGTGAGCTATGTCTCCCTTGTGCAAGTTGTTGAAGTTCATGTGTCTCATCATCTCTTGTGTGAGTTCATCTTAGGGCTTTCCCAAATTGATATTGAAAGTTTTCCTACAGGGGTTAGTCCAACAAAATATCCAACATCCACTATAGCATGATATTGGCTCAAAAACCAACCTAGACACCACGTCTAATTTGATTTAGGAAGGCGTTTCAACCTAAGCACCAAGCTTAATTTAAAAGCCTTTGAAAGCAAGATCATCACTCCTAAACTAGGCACCATGCTTAATTTAAGAGATGTATGAAAGTACTTCAAACCTAAACATATACTATAGCAAATGAGAGTAGCATTAAAGCATTAAAGAGATTCACTCAAATGGTGATGAGAGAGCATGATTAGTGTATAGCACATTAGCATGACTTAAAGGTAGGGGCAACCAACATAGCAACATGGTAAGAGATGTTCTTACAAAGTGTATCCGCCAAGCTTAGATTTTGCAAAAATCAAGATTGGATAATTGCAATTCAATGTTGCATGATGATTGGTTGAACATACCTTGTGTTTGTTGTTCCTTCGAACTTTTTGCTTCAGACCTAGAAAGGTTAGTGACAAGAATACCCGAAGGAATATTTTAACAATTATATCCCTATGCTCATTACACAAGGGCAGTGTATCAGGAAGGTGAACACTAATCTGAAAAGTGCTTGTTTTAGGACACTAAGCTTGTCTTTTGGGAAACCTTCAAGATGTGATTTGGTGAGTGGTTTCCCCTCCAACACCAACTTAAGAGCACAACGAGATCTACAAAATTTGTGATAAACATATGCATCGACAACCACCCTTTTGAAGTTTTTGTAAACAGAAAGTATGAGGGGGTTGAAAATCTCGAGTGCGGCAATGTTAGACAGGCCACTTGAATTAGGAGATGTCTCATATGAGCATGGATTTAAAGAGGTGTTTATGAAGTAGTTTCCATGCTCTTTGATATCATCTTCCTCGTTTTCAGAGAAGAACACCGAAGGATAGGGTTCATCATTTTCTCGAGTGTGGGGTGTTTTCTCTATAGAAGGTTCTGTGACAACCAAATTATTAGAAAGATTTGAAGAAATTTCAAATTCGGTTGTGTGTTCCTCCTCGTGTTGGTCGGGGATGGGCTCGACTTCTTCTTCTGGGAATTCGTCAAAAATGCCAGTGTAAGGAGTGTCTTCAAGGATTTTATTTAGGATGTCTCCTCCTTCATTAACAAGTTTATGTGAGAATGATCCTCCAGAAGCTAAATCGAGATGTAGAGCAGCTTCCTTGTTAAGACCCCAATAAAAGTGAAAGTGTAGCACATGGTCTGGCAAGGAAAGGTTTGAGCTAGAATTGGTAAGGTGTTTGAACCTAGCCCAAGCTGCTCCTAGCGTCTCCTTCTCTTTTTGTTTGAATGTAAGAATTTCAATTCTAAGATCAGAGATTCAAAAAAGAGGGAAGAAAGCAAGACAAAAGTTGTCCCGAAGTTCATCCCAATTTTCATTTACGCCCCTTACAGAATGATTATACCATTTTCCCGCTCTTCCTAAAAGGGAGAACGAGAATAATTTCCATTTAATGGTCTCTTGTGTCATGCCAGCAATAGTCTAACAAGAACACAACTGCTCAAATTCCCTAAGGTGGGTGTATGGATCTTCGTCTTCTGACCCAGAGAAGGATTTCTCCCGAACCATGGCTATAAGAGCAGGGCGAAGCTCATAGCCATCTATAAGAATGAGGTGTGATGATGGTGGAGGTTCCAACAAGTCACCCTTTGGAGCAAAGAATTTTAAGATAGGAGTGAAATCCATGTGGTAAGAAGTGTGGTGGTGAGGTAAAGGTGGTGATAAGAAAAAGGTGGTAAAAGAAAAGAAACACGGACGATCCTGGTTCAATTCTAGAACAGCTACCGTTCCCGGGCAACGGCGCCAGAAAGCTTGTTGGGTATTTTAAACGCACACAGAATAATCCGCAAGCGCACGGATACCGATGTAGCTTTCAACCGAGAGTATTCCAGGGTATCGATTTCCACGGGGAACGTGAAGTGTACTAGAAGAATTAAGAATGTCCAAGAAAAGAGGTAACTATATGGTAGAGAGAAATTATCTAAGGTTCTCTAAGTTGATTTTATTAATTAAGATCAGGCTCACTATACTTCACCTACTTCGGAGCAACAGTACCTTTCCGATTCTCGATAAAGACTGGGAAAAGGGTAATCGGGAGAAGGCTGCCAAAAAGCTCTACGAAACACCAATCCTAACGTGGTGGATTATAACAATCTACAAAGCTGTCACCCCTGTAGCTACCACAACTAACTGGAGGATTGGGCGCAAACTCAGGTAAACACTAGCCTAGACACCGCGTCTACACTAATGATTACTACTCTAATCTAGATCTAAAGACTAGAGCATTCAATACGAATGGAGATCCAGTAAATGAAATAAAGTAAGAACTAAACTTAATTAAATGAAGAACTTAGAAATAATAAATGAAGAACGCAGAGATTGCTAAAGACAAACCAGATCCTACAGTAGTACAATGTTGAAGAAGATCCGACAGATCTGGTTCCTCAGCTTTCTCCTTTCTCTCTCCCTCGATTACAACTAGATGATAAACTAGAACTAGATCTAGAACTAGAAGATGAACTAGAACTAGAACTAGACGATCAACTAGAGGGATCTCTATTTCTACTTTGAAACCCTAGTTTCTGATGTGGAGATGAATAATGAAGATGGAGATGCCTGGAGAGGGGGGTCTGGGTCTGGTTTTATAGCCCGGAGCGTGGAACGTGAGCCCTTGGATCAAACCGACTTCGGGGACGGTGGAGATGCATCGTAGGAGGCGGTGGAAGAAGGTTCCGGAAGGCGGAGGCGAATCGGCCTCTATGGCCGACCGGTCGGTCCCGGGGTGGGACCAGTCGGTCTGGCCCAGTGGGCCCACGTGGTGGCCCGCCTCGTGGTGTCTTCTGGTGTCTTCTAGATCCTTCTTTTGCAGGTTTCGTCGCGAAAATTAATTTCTTTTCATTCGGGACTCCGAATATAGCAAATGATATGTCCATTTCGATCGTCTCGACGAGCTCTTCGTAATGGTGCACTCCAATTCATCACTTGAGATACTTTTATATGGTGAAATATTGATGTCCTACAAAACAAGTGAGAGCACCAAAACTCATGGAACTTGTTAGTCTCAAACCCTACAACTATGCTTTGTAATTCATTTAGTGTCATTTCATGTAATAGTTGATGGTTAATTATGAGCATTAGTGAGCATCAACACTCGGTTTGGTGGTTGAGCCACAGAAAAACCACCGAGTGGACGGTTTCCAGGTTTGGGCCTCAAAACCTGGGTGCTGGCCGGTTTCCGAGTTTGGGCCACAAAACTCAGGTTGAGGACGGTTTCCAGGTTTGGGCCTCAAAACCTGGGTGCTGGCAGGTTTATGAGTTTGGGCCACAAAACTCAGGCGACGGACGACAGGTTTCCCGGTTTCGCCTCAAAACCGGGGGATGGCCCAGGTTTCCCGGTTTTCCGGCTTTGTTCTTGGGGTTGATTTTCTGGGACAGAGGCCTCAACATTTTGAAAGAAATTTGAAGCTCCCATTCACCCCCCCTCTGGTCGCCTTGGGTAGCTTTTTCGGTCCTTCAATTGGTATCGGGGCAGGTTAAGGATCTTCCACCTTAACCGGTTCCAGATCCACCGAAGGCGACATGGATCGCGGCGTGGGCAAACCGCTGTTTTCGATGGGACGAACTATGCGTATTGGAAGATACGTATGTCAGCCTATCTTCAGAGTATGGGTGCTTCTGTCTGGGAGATTTGCAACAAGGCTGATTACGTGGCCTTGGCTGCTCGTGTGACTCAGCTGCAGATCGACGAGCACGATGCCAATAGCCGAGCTCGTAATGCTCTTTTATCTTGTTTGAGCATGTCTGAGTTTGATCGCGTTTCTCACCTCCCCATGGCTCAGGAGATTTGGGCTACCCTCATGCATTTCCATGAGGGAACTACTCAAGTCAAATCCCGTCTCTACGAGTCACACAAGCGAGAGTATGAGAACTTTCGACACATGCCTGGTGAGAGCATAGAAAGTTTATTCACTCGCTTTCAGGTTATTGTCAATAGGATGAGGGCTAACAAGGAGTTGTTGCCCTTCGACGATCATGAGAGGGCTCTCAAGCTTTTACACACTCTCGATCGGTCGGTGTGGGACTCCAAGGTTCAGGCGATCATCGAATCGCCTAACTATGAGACTCTCACGTGCGACGAGCTCTTTAGTAAGCTCAAGTCCAGTGAGATTGATGCCATGGCGAGGGCTTCTTATGAAAATCCTTATGGCCCATCGATGGCTTTGGTTTCTGGCTCTTCTGCTAACATCTCTGGAGGCTTTGCTTTGTCATCTCTTCTTTCTGTCACAGAGGAGCAGCTGGAGTTCATGGCGGACGACGAGTGGGCCCAACTTGCCAACCGGTTCTCGCGGTTCCACAACAACCGCATGAACCGTCGCCGCGGAGGAGGACGTGGTGGCTGCTACGAGTGTGGAGGCTCGGACCACTTCATCGCCAATTGCCCGAAGAAGAACAAGCAAGTTTTCGTCAAGGCGGATCACGACTACAAATACGACTCCAACAAATGCAAGGAGAAGTACGTCCCCGCCAAGCACAAGCGGAGGGGCGGCTTCAACAAGGAGTACATCAAGGAGAAATACTTGGAGAAGGCCCAGGCCGAGCAGCGTGCTTTCTTCGCCACACTCAGTGACGTCGATGACTTGGATGACGACTCCACTGCATCAAGCGATGATGAGTTCGAGAAGAAGAAGAAGAAGATCGAGGACAAGCTGAATGGCCTCTGTTTCTTCGCTGACAACGAGGGTTTCTGCACCATGGCCCTCGGCGATGAGGTCAACGGCGAGCTGGAGGAGATTCCTCAGAATGACGATGACAATGACATCTCCCAGGTATCTCAAACTCCTAACGAACTCTCTGCTGAGGTTGACAAGCTTACTGCTGCTCTCATTAGTCAAGATAAACTGCTTAGGCTTGCCGCTAGAGAGAGAAAGGAGTTTAGGAGGAAGTGGGAGGACGCGGTGAAGGAGCTTGAGTCTGTCAAGTCCACTGTTGTCATGACTGAGGAGGATGAGTGTGAGATGTGCTCCAAGCACATGACTGACCTTCTCACCTTGAGGGGTAAGTATGTTGCTTTGGTTGGAGAGGTGGATGAGCTCAGAGCTAGATCCTTAGTGCTTGGTGCGTGCAAGTCTTGTGCAGGCTTGCAATCCGAGTTGGCATACCATAATGCCAAGATTGTGTCTCTTGAGAAGGCCAGCTCGGGTAGCACTTGTGTGTCTAGGTGTGCTTTGTGTGAGGGTTTGGAGATGGAGATTGCAAACGTGCAGCATGACAAGATGCAAACCGAGGAAGAAAACACATACCTTCGGACCATCTTGTCATGGGTGTCTTGTGGTGAGCCGCAGCTTGGGATGATGATAGCCCAATTCAAACGTGCTGCTGGAGGTCCAGGTGTTGCTTTTGCCTAGGGTGTTGAGTGTGCTTCATCTTTTGGGAAGGTTGGAGAGTTTAGTGGTCTTAAGCCGAGTGAGAAGCCCAACTTCACCACTACTCCCAAACTAACCAAGATTTCACCCAAAGAGTCTCTCAAACCTAACAGCAAGGATGGAGTGTTTGTGGAACCTCCAAGAGCTCCACCCAAGAAACAGACATGGGCTCCAAAACCAAACCACCTCAAGAACAAGCTAGACACTATGCCACCTATCAAGAGGAGCTCATGCCACAAAAGGGCCAAGTGATCCACACCTAGTATCATGAGTACCAACAACCCCCTATGAGAGCGATGAGGTACCAATGTGAGCACTGTGGGAGAGATGGACACTTGAGGAAGTTTTTCTTTCGGAGCAAGAGAGAGGAGCGTCGTGCAAAGGAGATGAACAACTCGGACATGTACCATCCTTTCCATGATGTACATGTGCCGAAGGTTCAGAGGAGAGCTGTTAGGCCTAGAGGTCCAATGCCTCAAGGTCCTAGGCCGCAAGGAGGTCGTGCCCGGCGGGAGCCTGTTTTTGTAGGTTATGGACCCCGTGGCAGTGGCTTTGCTGTTGAGCGTTACCCCCACCGCGTTTTGAGTATCACGATGTACGCTCTTCCCTTAGCAGACCACATTTTCCTATACATGGTGATCGCTTTCCTCATAGGCGTGCTAGGAATGGTTTTGCTACTGACCGTTCTTTTGAGCAGCCGGCCCAACACTGGTATACTTCCCAATTTACACACCCCAGTGTTGGACCGTATGCTCACCCTATGTCTTTTTATTGATGTAGGTAAAATGATTGGAGGACATTTGGTTGGTGGATTCCGGGTGCTCAAGGCATATGACCAGAAACGCCAAGTTTATCACCTTCGGCGACAATAGCAAAGGTAAAGTGTTGTCTCGTGGGTCGGTGCGAGTTAATGAGCACTTTGTGTTGCGTGATGTTGCTCTTGTTTCTAACTTGCATTTTAACCTTCTTTCTGTTTCACAACTCTTTGATGATGACTATGAGATTCGTTTTAAGCCGAATCTCAGTCGTATTTTGGATCCTCGGGGCAATCTTGTATGTTTGATTTCGCTCTTTGGGAAAGTCTTTCGTGCGAATTTCTCAGAGTCGTTTGGAATTTCTCGTTGTCTTTTGGCTGGACCTTCCTCCTCTGATCTTTGAAAGTGGCATAGGAGACTAGGTCATCTGAGCTTCGACTTGCTTGCAAGGCTTAGTTCACTTGGTTTAATCCGAGGATTGCCCAAGTTGTGCATGGAGAAGGATCTTGTTTGCCATTCCTGTAGACATGGGAAATGGTAGCCGCTCCCCACCACCCTGTGAACCAAGTTATGACCAAGCGCCCTGGAGAGCTTTTGCATATGGACCTTGTCGGTCCGGCTCGAGTGAGCTCGGTTGGTGGGAAGTGGTATCTGCTTGTTGTTGTTGATGACTTTTCGAGATATTCGTGGGTTTTCTTTTTAGCTGAGAAAACTGAGACTTTCACTTTTGTTCGCAATTTGATCTTGCGACTTCAGAACGAGTTCCCTAAGAACTCGATGAGAGCTATTCATAGCGATAATGGTTCTGAGTTTAAAAACTCAGATTTTGAGAAGTTTTGTAACACTTTGGGTTTGGAGCATCAGTTTTCTTCCCCCTACACACCGCCACAAAATGGTGTTGTAGAGAGGAAAAATCGGACCCTTGTAGAGATGGCCAGGACGATGCTCGATGAGCATAGGACTCCTAGGCGGTAATGGGCCGAGGCTATAAACATTGCATGCTATATTTCCAATCGCATTTTTCTCCGTGCTTTCTTGAAGAAAACTTTCTCCGTTGCGATTTGGGAAGCAATCCAAAGTGAGTTATTTTAGAGTTTTTGGTTGCCACTATTTTATACTCAAGAAAGGCAACTTGGACAAGTTTGAGTCTCGTTCTTCTGACAGTGTATTTTTGGGTTATGGTAATCATACTCGTGCATATCGTGTACTTAACCTTGATACTAACCGAGTCATGGAGACATCCGATGTCACCTTAGACGAGACCATGCATTGTCCTTCTTCTAGATTTGAGTGTGCAGGTGATCACGAGGTTGGCGAACCTCTTTTTGATGATGAGGAAGAAGATGCTGAAGGGATTGATGATCCAGCACTTCCTCCACCTGCTGTGCCGATTGGTCGACTTCGACCACCACTGCTCGCGGCCCCGACCCGTCTTCTTCCACTACATGGGGGCCGTGTGATTCACCACCTTGGGCTGTACCACTTGTACCTGAGGGAGCACCAGCTACTATTGAGGGGGAGGTAACTTCAGCAAGGGAGGCGCCTCGACACATTCAGCGCCAACACCCTCCTCAACAGATGATCGACGACATCCACGAACGCGTCACTCGGTCTAGGTCACAACAAATCTCTCACTTTGCTCATTTTGCATTTGTTGCTGATTTTGAACCCTGAGATGTTGGACACGCTTTATCTGATCCGGATTGGGTCAATGTCATGCATGAGGAGCTTGAAAATTTTGAGAGAAATCGGGTTTGGGTTCTTCTTCCTCTTCCTCCTGAGTGTCACCCTATTGGGACAAAATGGGTTTTCAAAAACAAACAAGGAGAAGATGGCCATGTTGTGAGAAACAAGGCCAGACTTGTAGCCCAGGGGTATAGTCAAAAGGAGGGGATAGACTATAAGGAGACTTTTGCTCCTGGAACTCGGATACTGATTTTGCTGGTTGCCGACTTGAGCGCAAGTCCACTTCTGGGACTTGTCAGTTTTTGGGTTCTTCCCTTGTATCTTGGTCTTCTCGCAAGTAGTCTAGTGTCGCTCAGTCTACTACAGAGGCTGAATATGTTGCTGCGGCTAGCTGTTGTTCCTAGTTGTTGTGCATGATGGCCACTTTGCATGATTTTGGTCTGAGCTTTTCTCGAGTTCCATTGCTTTGTGACAACACGAGTGCGATTAGCGTTGCTAAGAACCCCGTGCTGCATTCTAAGACCAAACACATTGATGTGCGCTTTCATTTCTTGCGAGACCACTATGAGAAGGGTGATATCGACCTTCACCATGTCGATACTCATCTTCAGTTGGCAGATATCTTCACCAAGCCTTTGGACCAATCAACCTTTGCCAGGTTGAGAGGTGAGCCTGGTGTGTGTTTCCCCTTTTAGTTGGGGGAAACA
Organism: Coix lacryma-jobi var. lacryma-jobi; assembly: GCA_009763385.1. NCBI lineage: Eukaryota > Viridiplantae > Streptophyta > Magnoliopsida > Poales > Poaceae > Coix > Coix lacryma-jobi. The sequence continues at coordinate 96,056,131 of CM019831.1, forward strand.
TTTTGGTTCTTGTATCATAGTTTGACTTCTTTTGCCTTGTTTTTTGTTTAGTTTCTGCATTTCATCATATTTGCATCTTTATCTTTTCGAGCTTCATGTCTATAATCTATAGAATGAATCTATGCTCTCATTAGTGTATGCTCCAATGATACATGATGATGCTTGTAGCTTAGGCTCTTTTTTTATCACTGATACATGTTGTGAGCTGAGCTACTTACTTAATTTAACATAAAATTTGAAACATGTTCACCATTGAGTTTGGCAATTAGCATGTGTAGAATGTGTTGAAGTCACTTGGGCTTTTCATATATGCTAGGTTGCTATGTCTCAAGTTCTAAGTCTTTCACTTGCTTGGTATGTTCATATTCTGCTAAACTTGAACTAAGTGTAAGTAAATTGAAAAGATCGAGATGGGATCACTTGACAACACATCACGGTATCGAGACTGTTTCTCATTGCACATTGAGTTAAACTTGAGTCGTGTAGTGTATGACTGAAACCGTTGTTTCGAGCTTCTGATTGCTCAATTTTTTTGGTCAATTGGTTCAAAGCGTTTTTCAATTGGTTTAGAGTGACTTTCAGCTTGTGTGGCTTTTCAATTGGTTTGGAGCGGTTCTGCTGGTTGTGTTGAGCCTTTGCCTCTTTCTGGAGGGACTAGCTTGTCTTTGTCTTTCTTACTCCGACCTTCTCGCTGGCGGTGTTGAGCCTGTTCTACCGCTTCTTGAGGGCTAGCTTTGCTTTGCTTGGTTGCGTCGAGCCGTTGCCCATGTCTTTGGGAACCAAGTTGTCTCGCTCACTCCATTCGACTTCTATTGGCTTTGCTTCGCTTCTGGTCGTTTGGTTGAGTTCGCTTCCTCCTTCTTTATTCTTTCTTCTACCTTCATATGATTTGTGTTGGTAGTTGACAATGCACTCATCAAGGGGGAGATTGCGGATACATGGGTGTATGCCGGATCTTGAGATGATGAGCGATTGTCAACTGGGATGATGCACATGTTCTTTGGCTTGTGTTGTGCACGTGTTGAGCTCGGATACGGTGATCAAAGGCAAGGCGATGGTCAAGTAGAGACGTGTCGTGCCGATGGACCCGGAGCGGTGAAGGGCGAACGTGAGGCTTGGACTGATGGACCGGTGGCCTGAGGATCGGCCGTGGTGGCTGACAGCCTAGGACAGCGACAATTGAAGATCTGTGTGTGGACGGGGTGCACGGGAGGTGCATCCCCTTTACGGATCGGTTTGGTGGTTGAGCCACAGAAAAACCACCGAGTCGACGGTTTCCAGTTTTGGGCCTCAAAACCTGGGTGTTGGACGGTTTCCGAGTTTGGGCCACAAAACTCGGGCTGACGACGGTTTCCAGGTTTGGGCCTCAAAACCTAGGTGCTGGCAGGTTTCTGAGTTTGGGCCACAAAACTCAGGCGACAGACGACAGGTTTCCCGGTTTCGCCTCAAAACCGGGGGATGGCCCAGGTTTCCCGGTTTCAGCCTCAAAACCGGGGGAGGTCCGTGAAAAAGGACGAGCAGAGCAGTGGCGGCACGTGGCGGCAATCGGTGAGGTCGCATCGAGGCGAAGCTACCAGTTGTGCAGGCGTGGCCGTCGGATCACCATCAACTTCGAGTTGGTCAGGAATACCCTTAGGGTTAGCCTGCTCGCTCATTAGCAGTAGGGGTAGAAAGGGAATAATTGTATTAGGCTATATAAGGAGAGGCAACCCCTCCCTCCAGACCATCTCAGCCATTGCTATTTTCATTCTAGGGTTTCCTGCTCTCCCATTCCCTATTGTAGCTACTGAGATCCGCAGAGACGGTTTAATCATACCTCTGTGTATTTGGATTTTGCGAAACGGAACCGGATTCCCGTTGTCTTCTCGTGGGGACGAATTTGGGCTGGCAATTGAGGTTATGATTCGCGTTCTTGTGTTGTTCTTCGTGTTTTGCTTTTCTCCTCAAGTTTCCCGTCGATCGATCTCTCTCCACGTTGTTCCGTTTGCAAAACCGTTTGACTCAACTTGTTCTTTATTGTGAGGGGATCATTTCCACCGAAGGAATTCAACTCAAACCTCACGAGCAAGTAGATTGATCGATTTTCGTGTTTGGATCGGTTTTCTCCCTCTCGTCCACAATTCTTCGGATTTACCGATTCTGAGTTAGGTTCGAGCCATGATCTCTTAGGGGTAGCTCACTAACTTCCTTGGAACTCCTCATACCAAGTCTAAGTCGCAGTGCTTTTGATTCGGAGGAGATCGGGTTCAATTTGCGGAAGAACTGTGCGTTTTCGGGGGCATCGGACGCTCGTGTTCTTGGCATCGGACGCTGACCCGAGTAGCATCGGACGCGCCTTTGCCACGTGTCAGTTTCTGTGCTTTTAAAGGGGCATCGGACGCTGACATCGGACGCTACAGTACAATGTTCGATGGTCATGCAGTGAGGTTCCAGAAACCCTCATTCTGCATTGGACGCGTCAGGTGTCTGGGCATCGGACGCTACTGTTCTCATCGGACGCGCCTGCCCTACATCAGACGCTGGCATCGGACGCTGAGCTTTTACTGTAGCAGCGTCCGATGGTTACTCAGTAAGGTTCAAGAAAGGTCCTGTTCACATCGGACGCGTCCGACGTGAACACATAGCGTTCGATGCAGCTGGTTCTGCACTGATTTGTTCGTAGCTTGTTCGTTTGGCTTTGGATTTGAGTTCCGGATTTTGCGTTGGATTCCTGGCTTCTGTGCTCTATAGAAATCGGGTGTCCCGCTTTGCAAAATAGCCTGAATCCCCCTCGCGATGCTCGGGGGAGGTTGAGGTTACCCAAAGTCCATCCTGTCACTAGTTGACTTGCGTGAACTTGGGTGAGGAAGTTCTTGTGGTGTCCCGCTGTGTTCCTAGGGAACATCCACCCACTCTCTGGGTCATGGACATCACGCGTCTCGACTTTGTTCTTGGGGTTGATTTTCTGGGACAGAGGCCTCAACATTTCGAAAGAAATTTGAAGTTCCCATTCACCCCCCCTCTGGTCGCCTTGGGTAGCTTTCTCGGTCTTTCAAACATGGGCTAGTCGGCGATGCCATAACCATCCCATGCTGGATTTTGCCACTAAAGAGGTCTCTAAGTTAGCTTCATTCTTGTTGAAGTCAACAAGGTAAAGCTTATTTTTCAACCGACTTGTAAAAGCAATAGAGAAATCCTCCCTTCTAAAGACAGTCACACCCTTATCCATAAAGAGACAATCATAGCCCATTTCACAAAGTTGTGAGACAGACAAGAGATTGTAACCCAACGAATTTACAAGAAGAACATTATAGATTGAATGATCTTGAGTGATAGCAATTTTACCAAGCTCGAGCACCTCTCCTTTGCTATTGTCCCCAAATATGATATTCTCATTGGAGTCATCCATGGGGATGTATGATGAGAACATACTCTCCTCTCCGGTCATATGATTCGTGCATCCACTATCGATCACCAAACTTGATCCACCGGAGGAGTATGCCTACAAAATCAATTAGTTCTTTGTTTTAGGTCCCCAAACGGATTTGGGGCCTTCAAGGTTAGCAATAAGAATCTTTGGAACCCACAAGCTTCTCCTGCAATAAATGTTATCTTGTGGACCCACAATTTTAGCAACAACTTTACCACTTTTGTTGCGGGTTAGCACATAGCTTGTGGAGAAATCATCTTGGGGTGCACGGGTCTTTGCCTTATATGCATATTGTCTTTTCTTGGGCACAAGAGTGTTAGAGTGACCTGCTTTGGTTGATCTCTCAACCTGAGGAACTTCTCTGCCCTTTGCTGATTTTCTGTCTTCCCAGACCGAAGAACTTCTGTGTTTGAACATAGAACTTCTCCGCTGTTGTTGCTGAAAGTCTGAAGTTGAGTGCAAAATCTCTTTGGTCTAGACAACACCAGTGGTTTCCTTCTTCTCAATGGTTTCCTTCTTCTCAAACTGTACAGTTTGGAAACCATTAACCATCTTCCTTCCATTCACCTTGCCACCCTTGTTGTGTCCAAGACCATCCTTGATCAAAGGATGCCTTCCGGGATGAAACTTGATCTTCCTATTCTCTTCCATGCACCCCTTGGATATAATTTCATTCAACCTAACAATTTCCTTCTTCATAGCTTCCATATTGGCAGAGTTAGCAGCACAAGCATTTATATAAATATTGAAACATCTACCACATCCTTCACTAGTAGAGGATGTAGAGGCACTATTTTTGGTTAGAGAGGAAGTGTTATCCCAAAGAGTGCTATATTGTACTTCAAGTTCCTCAAATTTGAAATCAAGGCTTGCAAAGCTCTCTTGAAGTACACTATGAACCTTCTTTAGGTTAGCATGAAGATCACGTTCCAAGGATAACTCCTTGGTCAATGTCTCCACCTTCTCTCTTTCCAATATGAGAGCTTCCTTACTAGCTATAAACATATCCTCTTGCTTAGTAAGAGTGTTCTCTAGGTCCTCTACATCCTCTATTAGCTTTTTAACAAATTTCTTAGATTTCTTGTCTAGACCTTTTATCAAATTTACTTGTTCATTATCACTATCACTATCTATGTCACTAGGTGGAGGAGCTTTGAGTTTGGCATGTACCTTTGCTCCCTTGCCCATAAGACATAGGAGTGTGGTGTCATCATCCGAGTCGGAGAGGTTTGGGAAGAGCTTCGATGAGGATGGCTTTTGAATAGCTATGCTTGCAATACCTCCTTTCTTCTCTTCCTCTTCACTTTCATCATTTGACTCCCATTCCTCTCCAATGTTTGCTCTTCCGGAGTACTTCTTCTTGTTTGGAACCTTCTCATTCTTGTCACCCTTCTCTTGAATGACTTGTCCTTGTCTTGATTCTTCATCCTCATCATCTTCATCTTCACTTGAGGAGACTTCAATCATATTTTTGATAGCTTTGACTTTTGATGATGAACTTGACTTGCTTGATTTATTTGCCTTGAGAGCAACATCCTTGACCTTCATGCTCTCTAACTTATCTTCTAATTCACCAAGTCTTCTTCTTTGATCCACCTCAACATCCATGAGCTCATGAGTAAGAATCCTTCCAAGCACATCACTTGGTGTGAATTCCTCAAACTTCTTCTCATGAATGAGAGTCACAAGTGTTCGGTTTCTTGGTGCAAATGCCTCCAACATGATCTTGACTATGGTGTGATCATCTAAGTCCTCTCCACCAAGACCTCGAATCTTTCCAACAAGCACCATCATCCTATCAAACATAGCTTGTGGTCCTTCTCCTTCCTTTATCACAAACCTATTGAGTTGAGCCATCCACAAATCAATCTTGAACTTCCTCACCTTGTCAACTCCCTCATGAGCAATGACAAGTGTGTCTCAAATCTCTTTTGCAATCTCAAGCCCTATCACTTTGTTGTATTCCTCCGGACTCAACGAGCTAAGTAGCACACCGGTTGCTTGAGCATTGAGATGAATTTGTCTCAGCTCATATAGTGTAAGGTTGCGTGGGTCTTGAGGATCAGTGAAACCTACACTCACAACATTCCAAAGCTCGGGATGGATCCTAATTAGATGAATCTTCATCAAGTGCTTCCACTTAGCAAAATTTGTCCCATCAAACATGGGCAACTTGCTTGTGGGCATTGAGACAAAGGTGTTAGGAGCAACATTAGAAATGGAACTATAATCAAAGGATACACTCCCAAAGACTTTGTTTCCCTTCTTTCTTCCATGCATCCCTCTTCTGGGAATTCTTCCACCATAATAGGTGTCATCATCATCCCCATTCTCGGTGTCGCTGCTCTATAGCTTGGGATCATCCTCTTTGCTTCCCTTGATCTTTGGAGCTTTGTGTCTTCCCTTTTCTTTTGGAACACCGTCATCTCCACCCTTCCTGGAGGTGCTGCCATTTTTGACTATGTCACTTGCAGCAGTGGGTTCAACGGTGTTGTCATCCTTAGTTGCAACCTCCACTTGAATTTTGCCATCACCTGGAACTCTATTTCCCCCACTAGCCATTTCCCTCACGCGGTGAAGCACTTACCACGAGGTTTAGGCTTTGATACCAATTGAAAGGATCAATGTTTGGCTTAGAGGGGGGTGAATAGGCCTACAAAAATTAATCTCACAAATAATTAACTGTCAGACCGAAGAACTTCTGTGCTCAAGCAGAGAACCTCTCCGGTCTGTACTGAAAACTTTTGAGCGTGTGTAAAACTGAGGTAATAAACAGATCAACTAAAATTCCTAGCTTCCTTGTGGTCGCAGCTTTGCTGTTCACTAAGTCTCCGCAGCTAGATAGTAGTATACAAGTAGATCGGAGGGAAAACAAGTATTGCAAATTGAGTGTAGAAGAGAGACAACAACAACAACAACAACAACAACAAGGATGGCAAAGGATTTACTCCGAGGTTCAGCTTTGCCACCAAGGCTAGCCTACGTCCCCATTGTTGAGGGAGCCACAAAGGCTTGGATTCTCTTCCAATTCCGACCTCTTCTCAAGCGAATCACCAAGATTCAAGCCCGAGGATTCCACTAAGCTTCACAAGGGTGATACAAACTTCCCGGTGCTCAACCACAACCGATTGGGCGCTCCCGGGCAACCTCTAGCCGTCTAGGAGTCGACGCCCCAAGAGTAATGAACACCAAGTGCAAGCTAGAAGGAGAACCAAGACTCTCAGCTGTAGGCTCTTGCTCAAGTGCTCTCTAATCCACTCCCTAATCCAACCTCTCACTTAGAAATCACCAAGAATGAGATGGAGAGCTTGAATCATCAACAATGGAGGAGAGAGAGTATTTTCACGGGTTGGGGATGAGTCTGGATAAGGCAGGCAACCGTTGGGAGGAAGAGAGGACAACATTAAATACCCCCTCACTTCCTAGCCAACGGTACAGAAAGTTACAGACCTTCTCTAGCGAACAGAGAACTTCTGCGCTCGAACACAGAAGTGCTCGACCATAGAGATTCTGTGATGGAATATAGAACCTCTCCGGTCTGGCCAGAACAGATTTAATAGATAATTTTTTTGGCTTTCTTTTGGGCTTTTGGGTTTATTTTAGATGTGGTATGAGAGCACATGGTTCCCCAGCAGCCTGCAGTTTGTGTCCCCCTTGATACTACGACGTATCCTATACTCAATTTTAAAAGTGTAAAATAAAAGTAAGACTTGTTTGATCCATATACCATATAGAATGAATTGGAGGAGCTCACGTGATGTTATCTGATCCTTGCATATTTGTTACCTGTCTAAACTCAACAAATCTCACTAGTCCCTTAAGTTTATTGCCATCAATACACCAAAACCCACTTAGGGGCTTAGATGTACATTCAATTACACAGCTTGAACAACGACCTCAATCTCATCGTCCTGATGATGAAGATGCCAATGATTTTGGTGATGAAGATGCAGATGTTGACGATGGTGCCCGTCGCCGCCTCAACTTCAATTATCGCGGTATGAGAGGTAATAATGATCCTTTTGCTAAAATTAAATTTAGCCTACCTTCTTTTGCTGGTAATATGGATCCAGAGACATATTTAGATTGAGAGCTTGTTGTTCAACAAAAATTTGATTCTCATAATGTTCCTGCTGAGCATAGAGTTACCTTGCTACTAGTGAGTTTACTAATTTTGCCTTATTCTGGTGGAGTGATCTTTGCAATGCTAATAATGTTGCTGTTGTGCCTCAAACTTGGAATGCTTTAAAGCAACGTATGAAATCTTGTTTTGTTCCTTCTTATTACCAACATGATTTACGTTTAAAACTATAAACTTTAAAACAAGGTGATACAGGAGTAGAGGCATACTATAAAGAACTGCTTATTGGTTTAGCACGTTGTGGTATACATGAAGATGATATTGATGCTAGTGCTAGATTCTTTGGTGGTTTGAATCGTGATATCCAGGATATTCTTGATTACAAAGATTGGAACATGTTCAACCAATTATATCATCTTACTCTTAAAGCTGAACGAGAAGTACAGGGACGCAAACAACAACAACCTTTCAGGTCGAACAATGGGAGGAATTTTCAGCATCATTCCGAGCCAGAGACGCCCAAGCTTCCTGTTGCACCACAACCATCTACACCTTCCAGGTAAGTAAATTGTCTAATGTGCAGTTTCCATAGCTAAAGAACGGTGCCACTACGGATGCTTCTACTAGCTCCTCCTCGTCCAGCTCTAAAATCATTTGCCACCGATGCAAAGGCATGTGACATGTCATGAAGGATTGCCCTAGTCGTCGCGCTTTCATTGTTGTAAGTGCTAGTGATGTTGAAGATGATTTAGCCCTTGTTGTTAACATTGATGCAGATTCCACCGAGGATGATCAAGACAAGGAGACCATCACCATTGACTCTGTGGCTGCTGCTGCGGACTACCCTAGCCTTCTTGTACAGCGTGTGTTGAGTACACGTGTGAGACACGAAGATGAGATGAAGATCCAACGCCACAATTTGTTCCACATGTATCTCATTGTGCAGGGTTGTCGTGTTCTCACCATCATTGATAGCGGGAGTTGCAACAACTTGGTGAGTTCAGATTTGGTTGAGAAGCTTGGCTTGACCACAAAACAGCATTCGTATCCATACAAACTTCAATAGTTCAATAATAATGGTATGACTAAGGTAACTAAATCAACACACATTAGATTTTTCACACGCTCTTATCATGACACTGCTGGTTTTGATGTTGTTCCTATGCAAGCTTGTTCCATTTTGTTAGGTCGCCCATGGGGATTTGATAATGATGCTTTACACCATGGTAGAACTAATACATACACTATCATACATAAGGACAAAAAAATTACTTTGCTGCCTTTGTATCCTATGGATATTATTAAACATGCTAAAGAGATTAAAAATAAAAATAAACCTCCAACAGATATTGCTAAAAATAATGAGATTAAATTAAAAAGAGGTGCTTTTCTTGCTACAACTTCTGCTACTGCTGAGTTATGTGATAATAATGATGCTCCTTGATATACCATGTTTTGTCAACATGTTAGTGTTGTTGCACATGATTCTATACCTTGTGTTTCGCATTATGCAGTCACTAACCTTTTGCGAGAGCTTGGTGATGAGATGGAGTCACGGACGACTCCAATTCTAGAAGAAGGGGATGATGAGGACATCACCAAGATGGAGTCGAGGACGACTCCAATTCAAGCAGGGGAGGATAATGAGGACATCACTCCGTCATGTACAAGCCAAGGAGACGCGGAGTACCAGCAAGGACATCCAACACGAGTTTTCCATGGTGGAGAGCAAGTCCAACTCAAGTCCGAGTCCATCCCGGATTCCAGGAGCCGTCCCGGTTAAAATCAACGCCCCGAACGCATACGGACTCCGTTTTCGACGAACCAGATATTCTTGGAAAGATAATTTGATAAGCCAACCAATGGTTTTGGAATCACGTCAAAATTCATTTGGAGTCAATGAGAATCGTCGAAACACGTCAGCGTCCAGAATCTGCCAGGGTGCTGCGACATTGTCTTTTAGTCCGTTGGGTCGTGTATCGTCTTAGAGCCCATTAGGAGGCGCGTCCAGCAGGGGTGACGTCCTAAACCCTATAATTAGCCGCTGTCGTCGCCGTTAGGGCTTGGGTTTTGTTTAGTGTTTAGTTTTTCATCGAGAAACTGAATCGTTCATTGTAACTGTGATCGAATCCTTTTACAGTGATCCAGGGCTTCCGTTCTTGATCTCCTCCACTGTCTCGATTAGTCCTTTGGAACTGAGTTCTTGAAACTTCTATTAATATTCACGTCATTCATATTTGCAATTTCAGATTGCGTGCTTTACCTTCTTGCTTGTGTTCTTCGATTCGCTTGCAGGAATAGCCTTCTTGGCGAGGTCAATCAAATTGTGCTTGGTTGATAACCAACAGAGCAGTGGTGTAACAGTTGCAGGGTTCAAATTGCGTCTGATTTGAAGCCGGATCACCAACGTCGAGATCTCCACCAATCAAACTTACCAGCTACCTCACAGAAGATCGGGCTAGCCCTCATCAAATATATTAATATATATTTCTTAGAGCATTTGTGTCTTCAAAAATATAATCATATAAATAAATTGTATTTAATAGCAAATAGCAATTTAAACACTAGTTGGAATGTTGGATACAATGAAATGTATCTGATATTTATAAATTTGAGACCTTTTCGATGTAAAATATTTTTATGGCACCCGTTGGGTACCCAAAACCCAAATGAGCATGAGTTTGGGTTTGTGAAACTCATGGGTTCTGTGTCTATTTTCTTTATAAAGATACTCAAAAGAGTGCCTCATAACTGATATATCTCATATGGAAAACAAAGGCCAGTATAAAAGTCGGGCAACAAGACAAAAAAACAACCTCTAAAAAAATAAGAGTACATAAAAAAATCCAATTGGTCGTTTTATTCCTTCGATCGACCACTGATTGTCGGAGTTTGAAAATCACATTGAAAAGATAGCAAAGAAAAGCGACACCTATAGACACCCTTGCCAAACAAGACTTTGAACAACACAAAAGACAATCGCCGCAAACAACGAGACCTAGAAACCACTGAAAGAACATCGACTAGAGGAACCCTCCAAGGAACACATGATCACAATCCTTCATCGTCATAACAGAGTGTTGAAGATGCCAGACCTTGTTGTAGCGCATACCAAAAGAAGAGGTTGGGATTGCTGCATGAAAAGCCAACCAATAACTTCCTTTGATAAGCACAAAATGCCAAGATTTCAAGAGGATCAACGGATCTGACACACCAAACTCTTAGTACTGACCCTTCACCGATACTGGATCAAACTTCATCGAGGTAGAGAGAGACTAGAGAGACCTTATTCTAAAGTATTATCGTTGTCACCACCTTGTCAATGACACCAAAAACCAAACCCTAGATCAACAAAACTAACTTATGACTACGAAAGAATAAGGATCGGATCTCCACTCCTCTGTCCACTAGCGAGATCGTCAACAGGTTTATGTCTGTTGCCATCTTTTTCCTAAGTTCCTTCCCGTTTCCACCATTGAGCATCTTCTCGGCCCACTTAAGGCCAACACCAAAGGCCAAAGGGAGGAGAACACATTAGCTAGCCACAATCATGGTCCACGTATTCCAATCTCACCGAGACATGAGCGGTCACGAATGTTGCCCTCGAGAGACAACATAGACAAGTAAAGTTTATTTTGTCTTAGAAAACATCTAGAAAAATCTTAAAACGGGCTTCAACTTTATATAAAAGTTCTGGGTGTCAAAAATGTTGTTGACCATTCTACTCTATAGATAGTATGTAGCTTCAGTTCCGATGAATGATTTTGCCATTCAGAAAGAAAAAAGTTTTAAAAAAAATCTAAATAAAAGGACAAAAATACATTCTGACTGCCCTAAAATTGTTATTAGTACACATAAATTATTGATAAGAAATAGTAATAGAGCACAACTGCAAATTTGTGGGAAGTTGAGGAAATCAAATACAACACAGGAGCTTATTTGACCTTCCTCTATTTGCTGATTTCTTCAAAACCAGCATTCACAACCGAATCATGACTATTTATGAATACATATAAGCTTGAATTTTGTCATGCTTTCTTGGTCTTGGGCTTAGGTGCCGGTGGTAGGAACACCGTCCTAAAGGTCCATCCAGCAAGCATGGCCCCAATAAAGGGGCATATCCAGTACACATACAACTGCTCCCATGTGCTGTGCCAATTGTTAACATATGCCCAGCCAAATGCCTATTCATGATAATTGACCAAAAATAAATTACTAAGTAAAATGGAAACCAAAATATGACTAATGCTTGTTTTCCTACATAGTGCATAGCTGAACACGGATACAAAGAAAACGATACCTCCAAGCTGCTCAAAAGGAGAAATAAGTTAACAGCACATTCAGGATTTAAAAATACTATGTGAAGCATACTAAGCCCTGATAAAAAAAAACTGATGTCGCTTATCGGTGGGGAAGCTCAACGTATACCTCAAAATTTTTTTACAGAATGGTCTTCCAGAATGTATCGGCCCACCCTGTCTACTCCTGGCTATGGAATTGCAAATGCACGCAAGGGTGAAGTTCTTTGTCTGGCTTGTTCTTGTTGACGGAATTAACACCAAGTCTATGCTTAGAAGAAGGCATTTGAACATTGAAGGTGATGTCCAATGTGTCATGTGCAGTGATGGGATATATGAGGATCTACACCATCTATTTTTTAGTTGTTCCTTTGCTAAAAATTGTTAGCAGAAGATTGGAATTCATTGGAACATGGATATTAGCTTGTTTATGAGATTGGCTTGTGCTAGGCAATAGTACAACACTCCATTCTTTATGGGGACAATTCTCATAGCAAGCTGGAAGATTTGGAAAATCAGAAATAATTTTTTTCAGAAATAGTCTAGTTTAAGTCAACATTTGCTTTAAAAATTTCAAGAACCAGTGCTTTCTGCAATCCCTTCGTTTCAGGGTGGATCTCAGGTCTTTCTTTTGCTTTTGGTTAGATGCATTCAACTAAGTTCTCTGTATCCCCAAGTGTAACCTTGTTTTTTTAAAAAAAATATACTCCTTCCATAGAGGAAATAGAAGTCGTTTAGGACAGCGACACAGTCTCCAAAGCATAACTTTGACCACTTGTTTCTTTAAAAATATTTGTTGTAAAGTGGTATATGTATATTTTTATGAAAGTACTTTTGAAGACAAATTTATTTATATGATTTTTACATCTCTAAACTCAACAATTTAAAAGTTATTCATGATTTATATTCCCAATGTTTGACTTAAACCTTGTCTAAAACAACTTTTATTTCCAATACGGAGGCAGTGTGTGTATATATATATATAGAGAGAATGAAGTTTTGTGGGGATCATCTTCCCCGCAGTTTTTGCCTTCAGAAAACTATGAAATATGTTTTCACAATGCCATCAACAGAAATAACCTCTAAGTTGTTGACCCATGATTTTTTTAGGCTTCATTCCAACAAATTACATTTAGTCGTACTGTCATAAATGTGTGGAATAATATATATATATATATACATAAACCGAATTATGAATAGATGGGTATAATAACTACTAACTAGAGCTAAAAACTTAAAATCATGCAGCTGCAGCTGCTTTCTTGTGTATTTAAGTTCTTGTAATTGAGTCAATAATTCACTTCACAGTTAGTCTCTTGAGTGCGTGTTCATTTCCTAGGCTAAAATTTTAGTCATGTCACATCAAATATTATAGCACTAATTTGATATATTAAAAATAGACTAATTATAAAACCAATTACACCGTCATATAGTACTTAACAAGATGAATCTATTAAACCAAATTAATTTATCATTAGCAAATGTTTACTGACTAATTAGGCTTAATATATTCGTCTAGCGAATTAGGCTTCGGATGGCAAATTAGTTTCATAATTAGTATATTTTTAATAGACTAAATTAGAGTTGCAATATCTAATGTGACAGGGACTAAAATTTTAGTCTGGGAAACCAACACGCCTCAAGTTCTCGAGCTTTAGCTTGATTGGTTGGCCCAACAACCAAACTAACAAAGTAGAGTGCCAATTGAATTGACTTGGCGAACTCTATAGGCCCAAAGAAAGTAAGATATGTAATGGCGAAAATACAACTACTCATCGATAAAAGTGATTGGCTTATTGTTAATTAAGGTTTTAAATCTCTGGCTATAGTTGTTGCTATAACCAGCTATAGCTGTTTTCAGGCTAATCAAGCTATTTGTATTTATGTATAACTTAGCGGATTTAGCTTCCGCTATAGCTATTTTAGAGGTCATCCGCTAAATACCCTTAGCCAGAGATTTAAAACCTTGTTGTTAATAAAAACATTTGATGGGTAGGGTACATCCTCCAGTTTCAAAGGTGTACCCCTTCCAGCAAAATACATTTTGGATTACATTTAGACAAAATTTTAAAATAGTCTACAAATAAAGTTTTAAAAACATTCAGCTTAAAAGACTGAAAATTATGCGCAGATTAGTTCATGATCTTAGTGATAATGTTATATAACGTTGATCACTATTTTTCTAACTTTATACCAATTTAACAGTAAATTATAAAATTCTGAAAATATTTTTCTAACAAACTAGTAGTGTTCATCTAGCTAGACCCAGTTCTAGAAAAAGAAAATCAAGCCATGCCCGTAAATATAATAAAGTGCCAAAAAAACTTAAACTAAAATGCAGTCTTCATTAACCTTTCCTACAAAAGTATAATATATCAACAAGAATTTATTTTCATTGTCAAATAAAAGTTGGCACCACCATGGTAATGCATGTAAATGAAGGCGCTTAGCGGAAAACTTTCTTCAGCATATCATTAGCACTTGATTCCTAGAAGGTCGATAATAAGATGCTTAAGTTAGCATCAATGCTTAATGCTAACAAGGTCATTGAGCCTATACAAGGGCACCCGTAGTGGTACGAGCTAGCTACTAGCTCTAAGTCAACCTCTACAATAGTACTAACTTTTAGCAATAGCTCATAATATAATTAAGCCGCATTACATTAACACATGGTCTTGGAATGTGTGTATAAGCTTAGCTCTTGAGTAAGAGCTAGCTCTTCTCTTTCTCCTATTAAAATATGATAAATGTTTTAAGAGCTAGCTTATGAGCTAGCCATTGCGGCTGCCCTAAGCACATGTTTGTATTGTAGGAACTATCTTCTGCTCCCTCCATCCTAAATTATAAGTCATTCCAAAAACCTTGGAGAGTCAAAGTTTTTAAGTTTGATCAAAATTATAGATAAGTACACAAAGATTTATGACATCATATAAATATACTATAAAAATATAACTAATAAAGAATCTAATGATACTTAGTTGGTATCATAAATATTATTACTTTATTATATAAATTTGGTCAAAGTTAAAAAAAATGACTCTCAAAGATTCTTGAAATGACTTATAATTTGAGATAGAGGGACAACATTCTCCCTCCTTAAGCACTTGTGTCTAACCACCTTGCATTGTACTTGTACATAACAAGGTGATTTTCTTTGAAGAAAAGAAAAAAAGAAATAGAAAGGACTCAACTATTTTGTAAGCAGTAATCTTTGACTGCTCAAACGCAGATAGACAAATCAAAGAGAAAAATAATAAATAAGCAACTTTTGTATCACAAACATAAGAGAGTATTTCTCCAAATAAAAGATTACTACAGTTTAGTGGTAAAAAAAATGCTTCGAACTGCCAAATACATACCAATATTTCTGGTAGTATGTTTTTATTAACAAAGACGTCTCTGATAATTGCTATAGTAGATGGAAATATTGCAACCTGAAGCGAGTTTTGGCCATGACATTCCCATCAGTTTGTATGCTATTTTATTCCTAACTCCTAAGCCCAATATAGTTATTTGAGGTTAGATTCTAGGAATGGTACTTGTGAAGCTGTAGGGGTCCAGGATGCAATATCACACATGAAAAGCATTTAATTGGTAAAAAAATTACTAGTAAGACCAATCTGAGTGGTGAGTTTCATTGTGTTGTTTTCAAGATTGTCATATCATATAAAATAAAATAAAACTTGAATGACTCTCTATTGACTATTGAGAATGAGAGTTTTATTCTAGAGTTTTATAAACATTAAATTCCTTGACTAGAGTGGATATTCGTGTTAAAAGAGTTTCATCTAGATCAAACTTATTCCTTCTCTCTCTTGTTAAATACACTGGCATGTCATAAAAACACTTATGTAGCAGCATATTTAATATAAATAAAACTTAGATAAAACTTCCACTGACATTGGTCTGAGGAGTAGATGGTGTCTGGAAACTGCACGTGGACATTGAAGCAAACAGAGAGAAATCAAAATTAAAGGAAAGGCAAGATACTGACATTAGCTGGGTTCATGGACGGTCCGGTGTACTCTGCGCCTGCGAGGATGAGGGAGACAATGGAGACTGAGAGCAACAAGGTCTTGAGGATGGCATTGCGGGGGCCCTTGACGATGATCCAGAGCACGGCCAGGGTGACGACGAAGGTGAGCACCCCTTCCGCAAGGGCGCCGGTGTGGGGATCCACCTTGAGCGAGGGGCCCGCGCCGGCGAGCGTGTGCTTGTACTGCGCCGGCATCAGCTCCGAGATCGCCAGGGCGCCGCCCACAGCGCCGGCGGCCTAGCAATAATAAATTAATAACAAAGATTCGGCTTGATTCCACTGAATTGACGCGGGAGATAAAGGAGGTAAAGGTCGATCGCTACCGCACCTGCGCCGGGAAGCGGAGCGCGACGGAGAAGAGGGAGGGGCTGTCGAGTCCGGCGGCATAGGAGGCGGCGAAGTCGGTGGGGTTGAAGCTGGCGCCGCCGAGCGCGCCGCAGAGGAGGTCGAAGGTGAAGAGGAGCACCGAGAGGAGGGACGCGGTGACGAGGAGCGCGTAGTGGCCGGCGCCCTCCGGCACCCCCAGGTACGACGTGATGGCCGCCGTGCAGGCGCCGAGCGCGGAGGCGCACAGCACCCACAGGAACGTCACCGTCGCGTCCGCGGCCGCCGCGCGAACCGCTAATCCCATCGCCATCCGCGCCCGCGCCGGCCGGCGTCGGCCTTCTTCCTGCCTCGTTTGCGGCTCGATCGGAAGTAGAAGGTGATCGGATTGGGGTTTTGGAAACGGCAACTCAATCGATCACGCACTCCAGTCGACGGAGGAAGAGAGGGGTATCCACGAGCACTTCTCTCTGACCCACTCTGTCATCTCTCCCTCCCAAGTCCAACGAGGTGCTTGTCTTTCCTTCTTTCCTTTGAGCATCTCTGTCTATCCAATCTTCTGTTCCTAAAAAAAGTAAGTATATTTAAAAATTATTATAGTGCTATAAAAGCATCTTCAAGAATTTAATGGCTAAATTAATCTATCTAGCGAATTAACATAAGAAATAACAACTTTAAATTTTGTCCTTTTCAGACAATTTTCTTAGTTTTCTAAATAATTTTGCATTGAAAACTACTCCCTTCATCGCAAATTATAAGGCATTCCAAAAATCTTAGAGAGTCAAAAAATTTCAACTTTGACCAAATTTAAATTTATATAATAAGATAATAATATTTATGATACCAACTAAGTACAATTAGATTCTTCATTAGTTATATTTTCATAATAGACATATTTGATGTCATAAATCTTATTTTTCTCTCTAAAACTTTGGTCAGAGTTGAAAAACTTTGGTCAAAGTTGAAAAACTTTGAGTCTCCAAGATTCTTGGAATGCCTTATAATTTGAGATGGAGGGAGTACTGTCGACGAAATATGGTCGATAGCCCACCTAGGGGTATGCCCAAGGTGGTAGATTAGAGGGGAAGGTGCGCAAGACGACGACCGAGACGTTGACGCAAGGCAAAAGTAGATGAACACAGAGGTTTATCCAGGTTCGGGCCGCTAGGTTAGCGTAATACCCTACGTCCTGCGTCGAGTTGTATTGATTGGATCTGGCTTGTGGCTTATGACCTGTGACCTAGGACCTATCTTCTATCTCACTTGTCCTCTCGGAGGACCCCTGCCCCTCCTTATATATTCCGAATGGACAAGGTTACATGGCAAGTATCCGAGTTGGTACTATATCTAGATTACAACTGTCGTGCGGTGCATGCCGTGCGCCGCACGTCTTCATCATGTGGGTCAGATGACCCCTAGTGGTGAGGCCCATGTACCATCGTGTGGTACCCTGGGGTCTATATCCCCACAGCTAGTCTCCGGGCCTGACAGTAGGTGACTCGGTCACTTGGTGCCAGGGTCTTGAAAATAATCAGACTTATATATATGCGCGGACGAGCGCCATGTATACACGGTAGTCCCCAAGGCTGCTAGAAGATGAAGAATAAATCTTGTAGCAGGCTTATAAAAAAGGTAAAACCATTATGACAAAAGCAGTATGTCGTTCGACCAGGTTGCCGAACGACGAGTTCGAGCACTGAGCAGTCCCCAGGTTAGCTGGTGACCCTCGGTGTAGCCGTCGATGAACGTCGAGGAGTCTGGCTAGCTGGTCGGCGATGAAGTCTGAGCGCTAGGCAGTGAGCACCGATCAATCCGACCAGCGCTGCTGACGATGTTGGCCTGAAGAACCCGAGCACCGAGGAGTCCCCAGGTCAACTGGTGAGCTCTCGGTGTAGCCGTCGATGAGCGTCGAAGAGTACGACCAGCTGGTCGATGACGAAGTCCGAGCGCCAGGCGGTGAGCACCGAGCAAAGCGACCAGCTGGTCGATGATGAAGTCCGAGCGCCAGGTGGTGAGCTCCGAGCAAAGCGACCAAGTGGTCGACGAACCCGTGCACCGAGGAGTCCCCAGCTCAGCTGGTGAGCTCTCAGTGTAGTCGTCGATGAGCGTCAAAGAGTACGACCAGCTGGTCGATGACGAAGTCCGAGCGCCAGGCGGTGAGCACCGAGCGAAGCAACCAGCTGGTCGATGACGAAGTCCGAGCGCCAGGTGGTGAGCACCGAGCGAAGCGACCAGCTAGTCGGCAACGAAGTCCGAGCGCCAGTTGGTCCCAAGCAATGATCTTCTCGTCCATCATAACTGGTCCAGTCCCCGAGCGTAAAGAATTAGCTCGCAGACCGAACATGGTTTCTATAAAATAAACATAAAGAATGGTAGTACATGACGTACAAATAAAATATGGAGAGAACAATAGTGGTAAAGAAACAGCATATGCCGCTCAGCGGTCAGTCAGCTGGTATCGACGCTCAACATTAAATAAATTCCCCCAAGCAGTTTGTTTGTAACTGAGTCACCAGCCCCGGCTAGCCGATAACTCCGAAGCGTGAGGCGCGGAGCCCAGGCACGCGTAAGAGGACCAGCGTCACCGAGGAGCCGCTGCCGACCACCCGTAACGCAGAGCGCGGAGCTGCATTCACGTGTAGGGAGGAGTCGGAGATAGGACAATCTCTGGAAAGCACAAGTGTAAACGTGTCTGCTCGGGAAAACACATATGTCATCCTCAGGATGGTATATATGGTGAAAAATAACGAAGGGTCATTGTAAAGAATAATGTGACCATGGAGGCATACGATGATATCTAGAGATATATGACGATCAAAGGAATATTTGATTAATGTGAAAAATAATACTTAGCTTGATTGTCGTCCGGACAGAGTAGTCGGCGAGAGGCGTCGAGGACGGCGATGAGTCAACAATGAGCGGGCGGTGAGACGATGACGACGTGATGGCTCGCTTGTTGCTCATCGGCTCATTGGTGGCTCGACGATGGCTCGTCGATGGCTCGACGGTGGCTCATCGATGGCTCGACGGTGGCTCGTCGATGGCTCGACGGTGGCTCGTCGATGGCTCGCCGATGGCTCGATGGTGGCTCATCGATAGCTCGATGATGGCTCGACGGTGGCTCGTCGATGGCTCGTTGACTCGTTGGTGGCTCAACGATGGCTCGTCTTTAGCTCGACGACCACGTGATGACTCGCTTCGGGCTCGTAGATGATCAGAGCGAGCGTAGGGCACAGGTCATCGAACGACATCTCATAATCCTCGTCGTAGCTGATCAGCCAAGCCAATGATGTCTTCTTGTCGTCGGTGATGGAGTTGTCTGGTCCTCGATCTTTCCTCCCGGTCGTGGTCGTCATAGCGCCGATTATTACGGCGATCATCATTGTGACACGATTGGAGGTCGGAGCGAGAGGTACGAGCGACGTTGTGCTCGGGAGATCGATCTCTGATCAGATCTATGAGAGCGTGAGTGTCGGTGATGCCTGTCGTGGCCCGATCAATGGATTCGATCAGATCGGAGTTGTCGACATGCTGCCCCTGATAGAGGGTGATGAAGGACGGCCCGATCTTCCGAGAGGTAGCGATAGATTTGATTGGTGGAGAACTCGACGTTGGCGATCCGGCTCCAAATCAGACACGATTCGAACCCTGCAACACTAACTTGTCAACAAAGCATAGTATAACAAGGAGCATAATTATTATCATTAGTTGTAGCTAGAAAAGCACCTCCATTTAACTTAATCTCATTTTTTTGGCAATGTCTGTTGGGGGTTTATTTTTATTTTTAATCTCTTTAGCATGTTTAATAATATCCGTAGGAGACAAAGGCAGCAAAGTAATTTTCTTGTCCTTATGTGTGATAGTGTATGTATTAGTTCTACCATGGTGTAAAGCATCATTATCAAATTCCCATGGACGTCCTAACAAAATAGAACAAGTTTGCATAGGAACAACATCAAAATCAGGAGTATCATGATAAGAACCTGTGAAAAAGCTAATGCGTGCTGATTTAGTGACCTTAGTCATACCATTATTATTGAACCATTGAAGTTTATACAGATATGAATGTTGTCGTGTGGTCAAGCCAAGCTTCTCAACCAAATCTAAACTCACCAAGTTGTTGCAACTCCCGCTATCAATGATGGTGAGAACACGACAACCCTGCACAATGAGATACATGTGGAACAAATTGTGGCGTTGGATCTTCATCTCTTCTTCTTCATGTCCCACACGTGTACTCAACACTCGCTGCACAAGAAGACTAGGATAGTCCGCAGCAGCAGCCACAAAGTCAATGGTGATGGTCTCCTTGTCTTGATCGTCCTTGGTAGAATCTGCAGCAATGTTAGCAGCAAGAGCTAAATCATCTTCAACATCACTAGTACTTACATATCCATCCTCGGTAGCAATGAAAGCACGATGACTAGGGCAATCCTTCATGACATGTCCCATGCCTTTGCATCGGTGGCAAATGATTGTAGAGCTAGACGAGGAAGACCTAGTAGAAACACCCGAAGTGGCACCTTTCTTGAATTGTGGAATCTGCACATTAGACAATTTACTTACCCCTGAAGGTGTAGATGGCTGTGGTGCTGCAGGAAGCGTGGGCGTCTCCGGCTCAGAACGTTGCTGAAAAGGCCTCTCATTGTTATACCTGAAAGGTTGGTGTTGTTTGCGTCCCTGTACTTCTCGTTCAGCTTTAAGAGCAAGATGATATAATTGGCTGAACCTATTCCAATCTTTGTAATCAAGAATATCTTGGATATCACGATTCAAACCACCAAAGAATCTAGCACTAGCATCATCATCATTTTCATGTATACCACAACGTGCTAAACCAATAAGCAATTCTTGATAATATGCCTCTACCCCTTTATCACCTTGTTTTAAAGTTTGCAGTTTCAAACGTAAATCACGTTGGTAATAAGGAGGAACAAAACAAGATTTCATGCATTGCTTTAAAGCATTCCAAGTTTGAGGCACAACAGCAGCATTATTAGCATTGCAAAGATCGCTCCACCAGAACAAGGCAAAATTAGTAAACTTACTAGTAGCAAGTCTAACTCTATGCTCAGCAGGAATATTATGAGAATCAAATTTTTGTTGAACAGCAAGTTCCCAATCTAAATATGTCTCTGGATCCATATTACCAGCAAAAGGAGGTAGGCTAAATTTAATTTTAGCAAAAGGATCATTATTATGATTATTACCTCCCATACCGCGACGATTAAAGTTGAGGCGGCGACGGGGACCAGCATCAGCATCCGCATCGTAATCACAAAAAGCATCTGCATCTTCGTCATCACGATGAGGTTGAGGGCGTTGTTCAAGCTGTTTAATGCGGTTGACCAGATTGTTCACGTTGCGCGTCAGCTCGATCATGAGATTGCGTTGTTCATTCATGAATGTTGTAAGCTCGCCTTTGGACACACTCATTGAAGTCCGTCAGAATTCCTGCCATTGTTAGAAGATAGAAAAAGATAACAGCAAAGTATTATCCCTATCAACTAAAAAGAACCAAGTGGTGGTGGAAGTGGAATGCAAAATCACAAGCGGATTAACACCGTCTTGCCTGTATTCTTACCAACGCCAAACAAGAGCAAACCAAAATGACGAAACAATCAATTGTTGAGCGTGGGTAACGGTTGCAAGAGGAACCTGTGCTGGCAGAAGTATATGTGGGGCTATAGGTAGGCACAATATGACAGCAAGGATTAGCAATTAACGAATACAGATTAGCAAAGTTCAATAAGTATCCAAAGCACAAGTCACAATTGTTGGCTAAGACGTGTGTAGACGTAGCGCAACAAGATGAAACAAAGAACGATGGAAAGAACTCACAGAACAATCAAAGAGCACTGATTTTTCCTTTTTCCTGAATTTTCCCTTGATTTTCCAAAAAGGTACTAGTAGGAATCAAACTTTTTTATTTTTTCACTATTTTTTTATATTTTTCCCTAAACAAGGATCACAAAAAATGTAACCATAAAAATTAGCACCTTCAACTGATGTGAGATGTGGTCTATAGAAAATCAGCAAGTTCTCTGAAAAGCGTGTTGAAACCTTGTCGTTTTTTTATTTATTTTCCTGAATTTTTTTTGGCAAATTTGAGGGGACCAAATAGGGCGAAGCCGAGTTTGGGTTAGCTCCAAACGGTGTCAAGAATCTCCACAAAATATTTCAGATTTTTCGGACAAACGAGCGAAAAGTTATGCCTGTTTTAGTGAAGGTATCTCGAGTTATGTTTTCCGAAAGGCACAACACGAAAACAGGAGTTAGGGCAACTCGGCAGCGGCAGTTAGGGCAAAGTGACCGTAAACTCCAACACCGATCACAAGAGCAAGCGTCCTTGTGACTAACAACAGATGATGTAAGGAGGGCTGCGAGGCAGGCAAAAAATTAGGGCGGTTGGCAACCTATCTAGGGTTTGCGCGGCGGCGAGAAGTTACACAAGGCGGCTAGCGGGGCAAGTCGAGTAAAGTGGTGGCTTCGACTTGTTGTTTAGGAATGGTAGATGGGATAGCGGCGGAAACAAAGAAACAGCAACGGGCACGTTGAACCTGGACGACAAACACAACCTAAACCAGCAACAAGACTCGACCACGGACACAATCTCAACAAAGCGAATCTGAAACGAAATTATAAAGGCACAAAAGGCGATAGGACAGCGGAAATTGAAATAATTTTTATGGCTTTTTGTGGACGCTAGGTAAAGAACAGATATGAATCTAAGGGCAAACGAGATTATACCTCAAGGGAAACCTGAAATATCTGATACCAATTGATGAAGGACGGCCCGATCTTCCGAGATGTAGCGATAGATTCGATTGGTGGAGAACTCGACGTTGGTGATCCGGCTTCAAATCAGACACGATTCGAACCCTACAACCGTTACACCACTGCTCCATTGGTTATCAACCAAGCACAACTTGATTGACCTCGCCAAGAAGGCTATTCCTGCAAGCGAATCGAAGAACACAAGCAAGAAGGTAAAAACACGCAATCTGAAATTGCAGATATGAATTGATATGAATTTCAATGGAGGGTTCAAGAACTCGGTTCCAAAGGACTAATCGACACAGTGGAGGAGATCAAGAACGGGGGGCCCTGGATCACTGTAAAAGGATTAGACACCACAGTTACAATGAACGATTCAGTTCTTCGATGGAAAACTAAACTCTAAACAAAACCCAAGACCTAACGACAACGGCGGCGGCTAATTATAGGGTTTAGGTCGTCGCCCCTGCTGGACGCGCCCCCTAAGGGGCTCTAAGACGATACACGACCCATCGGATCAAAAGACGGTGTCGCAGCACCCTGGCAGATTCTGGACGCTGACTTGTTTCGACGATTCCCTTTGACTCCGAACGTCTTTTAACGTGATTCCAAAGCCATTGGTTAGATTATCAAATTATCTTTCCAAGCATATCTGGTTCGTCGAAAACGGAGTCCGTATGCATCCGGGGCACTGATTTTACCTAAGACTGCTCCTGAATTCCGAGGGTGACGTGGAAGCTGAGTTGGAGACGGATTGCAACTTGGGGAAAACCATGGCGTCGATGTGTCCAGCGTGGCGATGTCCTCATCATCCTCCCCTTCTTGAATTGGAGTCGTCCTTGACTCCATCTTGGCGATGTCCTCATCATCCCCTCCTTCTAGAATTGGAGTCGTCCGCGACTCCATGTCATCTCCAAGCGCCTGCAAAAGGTTAGTGACCGCACAATGCGAAACACAAGGCATAGGAATATGTGCAGCAACACTAACTTGTCAACAAAGCATAGTATAACAAGGAGCATAATTATTATCATTAGTTGTAGCTAGAAAAGCACCTCCTTTTAACTTAATCTCATTTTTTTGGCAATGTCTGTTGGGGGTTTATTTTTATTTTTAATCTCTTTAGCATGTTTAATAATATCCGTAGGAGACAAAGGCAGCAAAGTAATTTTCTTGTCCTTATGTGTGATAGTGTATGTATTAGTTCTACCATGGTGTAAAGCATCATTATCAAATTCCCATGGACGTCCTAACAAAATAGAACAAGTTTGCATAGGAACAACATCAAAATCAGCAGTATCATGATAAGAACCTGTGAAAAAGCTAATGCGTGCTGATTTAGTGACCTTAGTCATACCATTATTATTGAACCATTGAAGTTTATACAGATATGAATGTTGTCGTGTGGTCAAGCCAAGCTTCTCAACCAAATCTGAACTCACCAAGTTGTTGCAACTCCCGCTATCAATGATGGTGAGAACACGACAACCCTGCACAATGAGATACATGTGGAACAAATTGTGGCGTTGGATCTTCATCTCTTCTTCTTCATGTCCCACACGTGTACTCAACACTCGCTGCACAAGAAGACTAGGATAGTCCGCAGCAGCAGCCACAAAGTCAATGGTGATGGTCTCCTTGTCTTGATCGTCCTTGGTGGAATCTGCAGCAATGTTAGCAGCAAGAGCTAAATCATCTTCAACATCACTAGTACTTACATATCCATCCTCGGTAGCAATGAAAGCACGATGACTAGGGCAATCCTTCATGACATGTCCCATGCCTTTGCATCGGTGGCAAATGATTGTAGAGCTAGACGAGGAAGATCTAGTAGAAACACCCGAAGTGGCACCTTTCTTCAATTGTGGAATCTGCACATTAGACAATTTACTTACCCCTGAAGGTGTAGATGGCTGTGGTGCTGCAGGAAGCGTGGGCGTCTCCGGCTCGGAACGTTGTTGAAAAGGCCTCTCATTGTTATACCTGAAAGGTTGGTGTTGTTTGCGTCCCTGTACTTCTCGTTCAGCTTTAAGAGCAAGATGATATAATTGGCTGAACCTATTCCAATCTTTGTAATCAAGAATATCTTGGATATCACGATTCAAACCACCAAAGAATCTAGCACTAGCATCATCATCATTTTCATGTATACCACAACGTGCTAAACCAATAAGCAATTCTTGATAATATGCCTCTACCCCTTTATCACCTTGTTTTAAAGTTTGCAGTTTCAAACGTAAATCACGTTGGTAATAAGGAGGAACAAAACAAGATTTCATGCATTGCTTTAAAGCATTCCAAGTTTGAGGCACAACAGCAGCATTATTAGCATTGCAAAGATCGCTCCACCAGAACAAGGCAAAATTAGTAAACTTACTAGTAGCAAGTCTAACTCTATGCTCAGCAGGAACATTATGAGAATCAAATTTTTGTTGAACAGCAAGTTCCCAATCTAAATATGTCTCTGGATCCATATTACCAGCAAAAGGAGGTAGGCTAAATTTAATTTTAGCAAAAGGATCATTATTATGATTATTACCTCCCATACCGCGACGATTAAAGTTGAGGCGGCGACGGGGACCAGCATCAGCATCCGCATCGTCATCAAAAAAGCATCCGCATCTTCGTCATCACGATGAGGTTGAGGGCGTTGTTCAAGCTGTTTAATGCGGTTGACCAGATTGTTCACGTTACGCGTCAGCTCGATCATGAGATTGCGTTGTTTATTCATGAATGTTGTAAGCTCGCCTTTGGACACACTCATTGAAGTCCGTCAGAATTCCTGCCATTGTTAGAAGATAGAAAAAGATAACAGCAAAGTATTATCCCTATCAACTAAAAAGAACCAAGTGGTGGTGGAAGTGGAATGCAAAATCACAAGCGGATTAACACCGTCTTGCCTGTATTCTTGCCAACGCCAAACAAGAGCAAACCAAAATGACGAAACAATCAGTTGTTGAGCGTGGGTAACGGTTGCAAGAGGAACCTGTGCTGGCAGAAGTATATGTGGGGCTATAGGTAGGCACAATATGACAGCAAGGATTAGCAATTAACGAATACAGATTAGCAAAGTTCAATAAGTATCCAAAGCACAAGTCACAATTGCTGGCAAAGACGTGTGTAGACGTAGCGCAACAAGATGAAACAAAGAACGATGGAAAGAACTCACAGAACAATCAAAGAGCACTGATTTTTCCTTTTTCCTTAATTTTCCCTTGATTTTCCAAAAAGGTACTAGTAGGAATCAAACTTTTTTATTTTTTCACTATTTTTTTATATTTTTCTCTAAACAAGGATCACAAAAGATGTAACCATAAAAATTAGCACCTTCAACTGAGGTGGGATGTGGTCTATAGAAAATCAGCAAATTCTCTGAAAAGCGTGTTGAAACCTTGTCGTTTTTTTATTTATTTTCCCGAATTTTTTTTGGCAAATTTGAGGGGACCAAATAGGGCGAAGCCGAGTTTGGGTTAGCTCCAAACGGTGTCAAGAATCTCCACAAAATATTCAGATTTTTCGGACAAACGAGCGAAAAGTTATGCCTGTTTTAGTGAAGGTATCTCGAGTTATGTTTTCCGAAAGGCACAACACGAAAACAGGAGTTAGGGCAACTCGGCAGCGGCAGTTAGGGCAAAGTGACCGTAAACTCCAACACCGATCACAAGAGCAAGCGTCCTTGTGACTAACAGCAGATGATGTAAGGAGGGCTGCGAGGCAGGCAAAAAATTAGGGCCGTTGGCAACCTATCTAGGGTTTGCGCGGTGGCGAGAAGTTACACAAGGCGGCTAGCGGGGCAAGTCGAGTAAAGTGGTGGCTTCGACTTGTTGTTTAGGAATGGTAGATGGGATAGCGGCGGAAACAAAGAAACAGCAACGGGCACGTTGAACTACAACGACGAACACAACCTAAACCAGCAACAAGACTCGACCACGGACACAATCTCAACAAAGCGAATCTGAAACGAAATTATAAAGGCACAAAAGGCGATAGGACAGCGGAAATTGAAATAATTTTTATGGCTTTTTGTGGACGCTAGGTAAAGAATAGATATGAATCTAAGGGCAAACGAGATTATACCTCGCGGGAAACCTGAAATATCCGATACCAATTGATGAAGGACGGCCCGATCTTCCGAGATGTAGCGATAGATTCGATTGGTGGAGAACTCGACGTTGGTGATCCAGCTTCAAATCAGACACGATTCGAACCCTACAACCGTTACACCACTGCTCCGTTGGTTATCAACCAAGCACAACTTGATTGACCTCGCCAAGAAAGCTATTCCTGCAAGCGAATCGAAGAACACAAGCAAGATGGTAAAAACACGCAATCTGAAATTGCAGATATGAATTGATATGAATTTCAATGGAGGGTTCAAGAACTCGGTTCCAAAGTACTAATCGACACAGTGGAGGAGATCAAGAACGGAGGGCCCTGGATCACTGTAAAAGGATTAGACACCACAGTTACAATGAACGATTCAGTTTCTCGATGGAAAACTAAACTCTAAACAAAATCCAAGACCTAACGACGACGGCGGCGGCTAATTATAGGGTTTAGGTCGTCGCCCCTGCTGGACGCGCCTCCTAAGGGGCTCTAAGACGATACACGACCCATCGGACCAAAAGACGGTGTCGCAGCACCCTGGCAGATTCTGGACGCTGACTTGTTTCGACGATTCCCTTTGACTCCGAACGTCTTTTAACGTGATTCCAAAGCCATTGGTTAGCTTATCAAATTATCTTTCCAAGCATATCTGGTTCGTCGAAAATGGAGTCCGTATGCATCCGGGGCACTGATTTTACCCGAGACTGCTCCTGAATTCCGAGGGTGACGTGGAAGCTGAGTTGGAGACCGATTGCAACTTGGGGAAGACCATGGCGTCGATGTGTCCAGCATGGCGATGTCCTCATCATCCTCCCCTTCTTGAATTGGAGTCGTCCTCGACTCCATCTTGGCGATGTCCTCATCAGCGGGGAAGCATGGTCGGAGCGCCGGGGAAGATGACCTCGAAGAGATGTCGAAGCTAGTCTCGCCGATGCTGAAGTGGTGGAAGCAGATCCGTTCGGTACAGGAGGACCCTGCACTGTCTCCACGCCCCGGGCGGCGCCGTCGACGTCGTGTGTCCAGGAGAACGACCTGACGACGAACGTGAAGCCTCCGGAAGAGTCGTGGAGACGAGGAAGAAACCATCTGAGTCGTCATGGCGTCCGTACGCACATGCCCCACGGTGGGCGCCACTGTCGACGAAATATCGCCGATAGTCCACCTAGGGGTATGCCCAAGGTGATAGATTAGAGGGGAAGGTGCGCAAGACGATGACCTAGACGTTGACGCAAGGCAAAACTAGATGAACACAGAGGTTTATCCAGGTTCGGGCCGTCAGGTTAGCGTAATACCCTACGTTCTGCGTTGAGTTGTATTGATTGGATCTGACTTGTGGCTTATGACCTATGACCTATGATCTATGATCTGTCTCACTTGTCCTCTCGGAGGACTCCTGCCCCTCCTTATATATTCCGAAGGAACAAGGTTACATGGTAAGTATCCGAGTTGGTACTATATCTAGATTACAACTGTCATGCGGTGTATGCCGTGCGCCGCACGTCTTCATCATGTGGGCCGGACGACCCCTAGTGGTGAGGCCCATGTACCATTGTGTGTACCCTGGGATCTATATCCCCACAAGTACAAACTATTTCTATGTACCCAAACCTTTTTCTTAATACTCCTAGTTCTTTGTCTCTTACCTCTTTTCTATATGAAATCTTTTATTTTCTTAATTTATACATTGGTCTAATTTACTCCCATCTCTCAAAAAAAACATTGGATAAAGAGTTTCTCTCAATTTCAAAAATTTACGAGTTGGAAAAAATATTTGGTAAATTTTTATTTTAAGAAGCTCTTTTACCAAACTGTTGAGGACACTTTTCTCTTTTTTTTGCTAAATTATTAAAATAGGCTTAGAGATGCTCTAAGAGATCTTCTATCTCGTCTCCAATACATATATTTTTTAAGAGATGTCCTAAATGAACACCCTTTCTCCTAAATAGAGGAGATACCCTTCTCTCCTCTAACCCAAAAGAAATATACGAGACAAAGTTTTAGGTAAACTGCTACATTAGTGCTCTCCTAGAGCATATCCAAGACTACAAACCATTGAGTTTTTCAAGTTGCCAAAAAGTATTGTGAGCTTGGGCCACGTGGGTTCCCCATAATAGTTATGCTCCATCCCTTTAGAAAATTTTGTTCTTAATACAAGATCGTTTAAGTCAAGTTTGTTTGTTATTAGGATAGGTGAATTCTTTAGGATCCATCCCCAAAGAATTTTTTTATCCTCTAACTCGAGCAAGAATGAGAGAAACAAGAACGTGGATGATCTACAATATAATAGGGTATAATGACTCAATGTAAGAAAAGTTTTATCAAATTATCTTTCCCGAAGTTGCATCTATAACTACTCATTTAAAAAAAATCCTATTCTTATGCTAAAAAGGCTTCTCCAATTTCAGAAAAATTACTCCTAAAATATCGAAAATTTGGTCTCATGAAAATTTCTTATTTTTTTGTCAATCCCTTTACTGGATCTGTGGGTTGTCATCATGTCCTTGGCTGTCATGTGAGGCTAGCCGTATCTGCATCTGGATAGAGTCGTTCTTGAGGCGGCCAGACTCTCGGGGGGCTTGCCTGTTGCCGACAACGACAATGACGTAATGTGAGAGATGATTGAGGCCTTATGATGTCGAGATGATGAGCACCCCACACCTGTGTTGCAACAATTGTGGTAGATAGGGACTACAAGAGGCCTGCATGGCGGCGACGAGGAGACCGTAGCGAGATGCACAATATTGACATTGAGAAGACCGGGTGAGATGTGAACGCATCTCGGCCCCTAGTGGGTTTCGGTGATTGGATGAAACACAAGATTATTGTGACTAACCTGTGTTTTGCAGAAACAGGATGAATTAGGTCACGGTAATGGCGACGATATGGGCATATGGAGTTCATGTCCCCCTGGCGATGGAAATCGTTTCGGTTTTCAAAGGACGGACGACAAAGACGGTGGTAGGCTAGGCTAAGTGTCACATGGTGTTGGAGGACACTTAGGTAGTCTTAGGTCTTTGTTTTTCCTTTGGCCGTACTATAAAGGGGAGCGTGAATCAGTAGCTTGACCTAGATGAGTCTATTGAGGTAGGTGTGGTGCACACTTGTTATTTCATAGCCCTAGGTAGCTCAGAGAGATGCCTTATGTCAAGAGGATAAAAAGTCGTTAAGGCCGCGTCGCGATCCGAGTTGGTCTTGCCCTTGAAAAGGGCATCAGACGCCGGCTGGTGGCCATCGGACGCGTCCGATGCTCACTCAGACTAGGGTTTAGTCTGGTGCGTGGCATCGGACGCGCTCGTGCCACTGTTCACTTTGGTGTGAACTTGAGCCTGCATCGGATGCTGGCATCGGACGCTGAGGGCCAGCGTCCGATGTCCATGCAGGGAGGTTCCAGAGAGGGTAAAATCACAACAGATGGCATCAGACGCTCCTTTAAGTTGTCTGACAGGTGGTACAGTCGACCGTTGGTCGAGGTCATTAGAGCGTCCGATGCCCCCGCAGAAACACCTGTTCAGTGCTCTTTTGGATGGCCAGTTGGGGGAGTATTTATACTCCTCCCCCACTTCCATTAGAGTGTTCTTGCCACTTCCATCTGCTGAGAGACACAATGTGAGTGTGAGAAAGTACAAGAGCCCTAGTGAGGTTGAGAGAATTGCTAATTGAGAGAATTAGTGACCTCCTAGTGAGAATTGAGTAGCAAGTGTGCATCCATCCATCTTTTTGGCCTTGTCTTGGCCAAGTGAGAGTTCTAGCTTGTTACTCTTGGTGGTCGGCATCACCTAGACGGCTTGGTGGTGATAGAAGAGCTTGGTGATCATCCGGAGGCTTTGTGGATGACCCAAGTCAAGTTGTGACCGGTAGCGAGCGATTCACCGGGCCGGAGTGGCGAAGAATCAGCTCATAGTGAGCACTTGATCCTTACGCGGATCAAGTGGGAGCGATACCCTTGCGTGGGTGCTCCAACGAGGACTAGGGGGGTGTGCCGACACCTCGATACCTCGGCAAAAAGATCGTCTTGTCATCTCTACTCCTTTACTTACGCATTTACCTTTGAGCAATTCAATTCCGCAATATATTGGTTGTTCATTCATTATTGAATTGCTTTGCTAGAGTAGGAGTGGCATAGACATTGTCTTTTGTGCGCTAAAATAGAAAGAAACTCACTTCTAGGCACAAGGGGGTTAATTGGGCTTAATAGGTTTTTATTCTTGCTAAAGTTTTAGAAAAGCCCAATTCACCCCCTCTTGGGCATCTTGATCCTTTCAATTGGTATCGGACCCTCGTGCTCTCGATTTAGGCTTAACCACCTAGAGTTAAGATGTCCGGAGGTGATGGACCACCTCCCATGTTCGAGGGAGACGACTTTCCATATTGGAAAATCCGTATGGAGTCGTACCTAGAAGCGGTTGATGTGAGATGCCGCGAAGCCGCCATAACCGGGTTCCCCAAACCCAAGGAGGGCACTAGCCTCACGCCACATGAGGAAGAGAATGAAAAGTGGAATGCAAAAGCCAAAAACATTCTATTTAGAGGCATTTGCAAGGATGTGTTTAACCGCGTCCGAAACCACAAGAATGCCCATGATCTATGGGATAACATTTGTGCTCTCCATGAGGGAACCAAGAGTGAGCGTGAGAAGCGCTATCATTTAGTTATGCAAAAGCTTCATTCTTTTGATATGCATGCTAATGAAAGTGCAAATGAAATGTACTCACGCTTGAATGTGCTTGTAGAAGAACTCAATGGACTTGGCCTCACACAAATGCAACCATCCGATGTTGTGAGGAAGATTCTTTGTGTCCTCCCAATTGATAAATATGGACACATTGTGACGGTGCTACATTAAAGCGATCTTTACACCGCTACACCAACTCAAATCTTGGGAAAGATCAATGCGCATGAGATGTACATGCACATCACACCAAGTGGTGGCTCTTCCACCGACAAGAAGAAGGACTTGCCCTTCAAAGCAAGCCATGACAAGAAGGGCAAGTCCAAGGCTATTGAGGTGCATCATGAAAGCTCAAGTGATGAAGAGTATGATTCCAACATCGCTCTCATGGTGAGAAGAACCACAAAGATGTTGAAGAAGCTTCACAAGAATGGAGTTAACTTCGACTCAAGAAAGAAGAAGTTCTTCACAAGTAGCAAGAGAAGGCCAATCTTTGAGATGGATTGCTACAATTGTGGTGAACTTGGCCATCTTGCTCATCAATGCACCAAGCCCAAGAAAGAGAGCTACAAGAACAAGCACAAGGGCAAGAAATATGACTCATCTAGTGAAGATGAGAAGAAGAGTGAGAAGCCATACAAGAAGGATGGCAAGAAGAAGAAGCAATATCACAAGAAAGGTGGCAAGGCCTACATTGTTGGTGATTGGCTCACCGACATTGACTCCTCCGGTGGCTCATCCAATGAAGATAGTGATGATGAGAAGGAGAAGGTGGCCGCTCTAGTGTTTGGGACTTCTACTCCACCACCACCACCGTCGCCATCATCCACTACACACCTATGCCTCATGGCAAGGGTGACCGGAAGTTACAAAGTGATGATGACTCTAGTGATGATGAGAGTGATGGAGAATTCAAAGCTCCCTCTTATGATGAACTTGTTGATTTGCTAAACAACTATTCTAGAATCATAAGAAAGACTAGAGCTAAAAATGAGAAGCTTATTGATGAAAATGAATCTCTTGTTGAAAAATATGATCATGCTATACATGCTAGTAATGAGCAACAAAATGAACTTGCTACTATGTCATCATCTATCAAGGAGCTCAAGTCTTCTAACAAAGAGCTCAAAGCTAAAAATGAAAAACTTGATAAGATGCATAGTACCCTTAACTCTAGCTATGCTTTGCTTAAGGAACAATATACTCAAGTTAAAGTAGATCATGATACACTTGTTGTAGCTTATGATATACTTTCTCATGAGACACATGATGCCCCTAACCTTGTTGTTAAGTATGACATAGCAACATCTTGTGGGGACTTGGTTAGTGAGCATGATGAGCAAAGAGCTAGTGGCAAGGGCAAGAAAGTGGTTGTGGCCGATCACTATGATGACTACATCAAGATCAAGAATACTCATGCTAAAAGTATATCATGTATACCAGAAAAGGTCACATGTGATATCATGCTAAAAGTACATCTCGTCATCCTCTCACATGTGACCACATGTTGAGATGTGCAGGTTTGTGAGCGTCATACGTGACAACGTGCTCCAAATTTTCTCAAATTTTTTTCTCGGCATACGCATATGATGTAACAACATCTCGCCAAGTTTGGCAATTTTCAGAATTCATTTGCATTTTCTATAATTAAACCCGCATGTAATTTGGAGGCGTTGCCCCGTGAGCACGTTGATCGAAACCTAGGGTCAGTTTTTGGATTTGGCCTCAACATACACTCAAGAACAACAATAACATTTTTCGAATCATTGAAATCCATTATTCGATGCACCCGCAGTTCAAACTTGCGTCTAGCGGGAAAATTCAAGAAAATACAATAAAAACATAAAATATAACAAAAGGCTTTGAAAAAGTGTGAAATTTGAACATGTTGGCCATAGTACTGTGGGGATGATCCACAAAAAAATTGGTGTCCAAAATCGAAAAAATAAATATACTTTGCCGAGTGCCACGTGGACTGACACTCGACAAAGAGGGGATCTTCGCCGAGTGCCAGCCACGTGGCACTTGGCAAAGAACAGCCGACGTGTCACAGAACAGGGCCACACGCTTTGCCGAGTGCCACGTGGCTGGCACTCGGCAAAGAGGGGATCTTCGCCGAGTGCCGGCCACGTGACACTCGGCAAAGAACAGCCGACGTGTCACAGAACGGGGCCACACGCTTTGCCGAGTGCCACGTGGCTGGCACTCGGCAAAGAGGGGATCTTCGCCGAGTGCCGACCACGTGGCACTCGGCAAAGAACAGCCCACGTGTCACAGAACGGGGCCACACACTTTGCCGAGTGCCACGTGGCTGGCACTCGGCAAAGAGGGGACCTTTGCCGAGTGTCAGACGGCGGGCACTCGGCAAAGCAAACGGTCCTGGAAGCCGTCTGATCCGCGACACTTTGCCGAGTGCTCATCTTTGCCGAGTGTACGTCACTCGGCAAAGAGGTGCATTTGCCGAGTACATTTGGTTGCCGAGTGTCGGGCACTCGGCAAAGCAGCCTTTGCCTTGTGCTTGGGCTTTGCCGAGTGCCATATGTCCGGCACTCGGCAAAGAGGCTGTTTGCCGAGTGCCCGAAATTTGGCACTCCGCAAACTTCTAGGCACTCGGCGAAGCCTGTGTTTCCTGTAGTGTCTTCACTGATTGGGTAATAGGAGGAGGTTCGACAAAAAAAGAAGAAATAATATACTAAGTATAGAAGACGTAGATATTAATCTGTAGACATTGAGTTTATCCAAACAAGACCTTTATGTTGTTCTGCAACTTTTTCTCGACGGGTAAACTCGTATATAATTAAGTTAACTAAGTAATTCGCACATGTCTGAACTACTCCGTATAAGCTATACGCCGAAGTCTTTGTATGCAAATGCAATTGACGTTATGTAAGGACTTTCTAACATGTGCTATTGCGTGGTAGTAGTGTTAGAGTAATTGGGCCAAGCCCATTTATTTATCAATAAACCTCAAAGGCCCACGGTTAGTGTTAGATGCAAAAATGATTAGTACCAAATGGATTAATCACTAAGAGAGCAATCAACTTAATTAGTGAGCTTTGGGATGCTCTAATAGACAAGTTGAGGAGGAGACCCGGAGAGCCACACGCGCGCGCCGCCGCCGCCGCCGAGCCGCCCGCGTCGCGGCCGAGGGCGAGGCCGAGGGCCGGCTTGGCTATGTTTTGTCACTCGGCCCATCCGAGAGGAAAACCCTAGCCGTCGCCAGCTGCCCAACCGCCAACTCCCAACCACCCTGTCCAGGTTCATCCTCCCGGACAAGGTACAACGGGTGGCAGCCGGTAGGGGCGCGCCTATATAAAGGCCCTTGTCGCAACACTAGGGTTTCAACCCTTTCCCGTGCTTCTCCCTCTCCAGCCGCCACCACCTCTCTGAGCTTGAGCTGCACTGCTGCATCTCCGACCAGAGTCTCTGCGAGCACAGAGCTCTCTGGCAGCAGGCCTCCGGAACTTCTCCCGTCAAGTGTACCTGCTCGGGTAGGCGGGAAATCAAGTTTTTGGGGAGCACCATCCTGGTGCGACTGCTTCGTTCGCTGCTGCTGCTGCCATGACCGTAAGCACAAGAAGGACTCCCGCTGGCAGCGACGACGTCACCAACAACAACACCGCAGGCGGCGGTAACGACGTCAACATGAATGGTGGTTCACTGTCCGCGGGTACCGGAAGTGCCACGCTGGGGTATAACCTTAATCCTCTCCGTGCGCTTTATATTATTGTTGTTGTAGCTATATTGCTTTGCATGAAATGTTTTGCTGGAAGTAGTAGTAGTAGCAAATATGAAGCTGTCGCTTGCATAATACTTGTGTTAGTATTTTGCTTATCGTATTTATGGATTAATGCATGGTGTAAAATGACTAAATATCCAACAATCCAAAAACTTGATAGGTCATTTTCATCTGCCAGCTTTGTTGCGTCCATGAGGCTACCACCTTTGAAGGATGGTGGATCCAACTATAACATATGGTGATCCTGTTGCATGTTGTGGCTTACCGCTATGCGCTGTGAGCATGCTGTCAGGGGAAGGCGCACTGAACCGCCTCTTTCTCCTGAGGAAGAGAGCAAGTTCTGTGAGGCGGATAACCTGCTCAAGCTGTCGCTCATCAATGTGATAGATG
The DNA here is from genome assembly GCA_009763385.1 of Coix lacryma-jobi var. lacryma-jobi. NCBI lineage: Eukaryota > Viridiplantae > Streptophyta > Magnoliopsida > Poales > Poaceae > Coix > Coix lacryma-jobi. The sequence goes on from CM019831.1 coordinate 96,091,958, forward strand.
AGGGTATGGTGCCACTGTACATGGACATGCCTACGGGCAAGGATATGTGGGATGCACTGCAGGCCATGTTCGGGGTTCCTGACGCTGGCAGTGAGCTGTACATCATGGAGCAGTTCTATGACTACAAGATGGTCGATGACCGTTCTGTGGTAGAACAAGCTCATGAGATACAGATGCTAGCCATGGAGCTTGAGAACAACAAGTGTGTGCTCCCCGACAAGTTTGTGGCCGGCGGTATTATCGCTAAGCTGCCACCTACATGGAGGGACTTTGCCACTTCTCTAAAGCACAGGAGGCAAGAGTTCAGTGTGACTGATCTAGTTGCCTCTCTAAGTGTTGAGGAGAATGCAAGGGCAAAGGACACACGTGGCAAGAAAGTGCAGCCCGAGGGAGGCTCTAGCGCCAATTTGGTGCAGAAGAGGGACCCTCAGGCCTTCCGCAAGAGGAAACAAAAGAAGAACAAGAATCCCAATGTGAGGCCACAGCCTCAAGCTTTCAAGAAGAAGGCAAACAAAGAGAAAAACAGTGGCTGTTGCTATGTGTGCGGTGGCACTGATCACTAGGCAAAAGAGTGCCCGGACCGCAAGGACAAGCAGCAAAAGAAGACAGCCAACATTGTTGTTAGCCAGGCTGAAGGATCTGGGTATGGTAATTATATACCAACAATTCTTTCAGTTTGTCGCTCTCCTGACTAGTGGGTTGACACAGGGGCTAATATTCATGTATGTGATGACCGCTCTCTGTTTTCTTTGTACCAGGAAGGACGAGGTGCCTCCCTGCTGATGGGGAACGGGACGCATGCGGCTGTTCATGGTGTTGGTATGGTCAATCTGAAGTTTACTTCGGGAAAGACCGTGCAACTGAAGAACATGCAGCATGTCCCTTCTATAAAGAAGAATCTCGTCAGCGGGTCCCTATTGTGTAGGGATGGTTTTAAACTTGCTTTTGAGTCCAATAAGTGTGTTGTATCGAGATATGGAACATTTGTTGGAAAGGGCTATGAGAGCGGAGGCTTGTTCCGCTTTTCTTTGATGGATTCTTGTAATAATAATGTCGTGAACCATGTGAGACATGATGATGAATGCAATGTTTGGCATTCCCGACTTTGCCATATTAATGTTGGATGTATGACACGCTTAGCTAAAATGAGTTTAATCCCTAAATTTGATTTGGTCCAAGGTTCTAAGTGCCATGCTTGTGTGCAAGCGAAACAACCTTGCAAGCCTCACAAGGTTGTGAAAGAGGCGAGGAACACGGCACCACTAGACCTCATTCATTCTGATTTGTGCGAGATGAATGGCGTGTTGACCAAAGGAGGCAAGAAATACTTCATGACACTCATCGATGATAGTACTAGATTTTGCTATGTGTACTTACTAAAAACAAAAGATGAAGCATTACACTACTTCAAAATCTACAAAGCCGAAGTTGAAAATCAACTAGAAAAGAAAATCAAACGGTTGCGGTCCGATCGCGGGGGTGAATACTTTTCGAAGGAATTCGATTTATTCTGCGAGGAACATGGGATTATTCATGAGAGGACGCCTCCTTTCTCCCCCCCAATCCAATGGGATTGCTGAAAGAAAGAACCGCACACTTACTGATTTGGTTAACGCCATGTTAGACACTGCGGGACTTTCCAAGGAATGGTGGGGTGAGGCTATATTGACTGCGAGTCATGTCCTGAATAGAGTTCCTACAAATAGTAAAGAGAAAACACCTTTCGAGGAATGGGAAAAGAAAAGCTTAACTCTCTCATACCTGCGCACTTGGGGTTGCTTGGCCAAAGTGAATGTGCCAATCAACAAGAAGCGCAAGCTTGGACCAAAGACTGTAGATTGTGTCTTTCTCAGATACGCAATAAACAACGTAGGCTACAGATTTTTAGTTGTGGAATCTGGAATCCCCGACATGAGAGTCGGCGGAATATTTGAGTCCAGAGATGCAACATTCTTCGAGAATGAATTCCCTATGAGAGGGAATGTACCGAGCACATCTAGTGAGGGACCTTCTGATGCTCCCGATACTTGTGTGCCAGTGGAGTGCACTGAACAACCTACTACTGAAAGTCCTGAGGAGAAAAATGATGGAGTCACTCGAAAGAGTAAGAGACCTAGGATTGCAAAATCCTTTGGTGAGGACTTCACCATATACCTCGTGGATGACACTCCAACAACAATTAAATAGGCATTTTCCTCTCCTAACGCTGACTATTGGAAGGAAGCGATACGGAGTGAGATGGATTCAATTATGTCTAATGGAACTTGGGAAGTGGTTGATCGTCCGTACGGGTGCAAACCTGTAGGATGTAAATGGGTGTTCAAGAAAAAGCTTAGGCCTGATGGTACGATTGAAAAGTACAAGGCTAGGCTTGTGGCCAAGGGTCACACCCAAAAGGAAGGCGAGGACTTCTTTGATACATACTCACCTGTGGCCCGATTGACTACGATTCGAGTACTACTTGCCTTGGCTGCTTCCCATGGTCTTCTCGTTCATCAGATGGACGTGAAGACGGCTTTCCTAAATGGAGAGCTAGATGAGGAGATCTACATGGATCAGCTTGATGGTCTCGTAGTAGAAGGTCAAAGAGGCAAAGTGTGTAAATTATTGAAGTCTTTGTATGGCCTAAAACAAGCTCCTAAACAATGGCACGAAAAGTTCGATAAGACCATGACGTCAGTAGGCTTTGTTGCCAATGAGGCTGACAAATGTGTCTACTATCGCTTTGGTGGGGGAGAAGGAGTGATCCTGTGCCTATATGTGGATGACATCCTAATATTTGGCACGAACCTCAATGTGATTGAGGAAGTCAAGGACTTTCTATCCAAGAACTTTGACATGAAAGATTTGGGAGTGGCTGATGTGATTTTAAACATTAAGCTACTAAAGGGAGAAAATGGTGGGGTTACTCTCTTGCAGTCCCACTATGTTGAAAAGATTCTAAGTCGCTTTGGCTACAGTGACTGTAAACCTGTGTCTACTCCCTATGATCCAAGCCTGATTCTGAGAAAGAACAAAAGGATCATGAGAGACCAATTGAGGTACTCCCAAATCATTGGCTCACTAATGTACCTAGCCAGTGCAACAAGGCCTGACATCTCATATGCTGTGAGCAAGCTGAGCCGGTTTGTGTCAAACCCAGGAGATGATCATTGGCGTGCTCTTGAGAGAGTAATGCGGTATCTAAAGGCAACCGCAAACTATGGCATTCACTACACCGGGTACCCAAAGGTACTGGAGGGTTTTAGTGATGCAAATTGGATATCTGATGCTGACGAGTTAAAAGCCACCAGTGGGTATGCGTTTACCCTTGGGGGTGGTGCTGTTTCCTGGAAGTCTTGCAGGCAGACCATCATCACGAGGTCAACTATGGAAGCAGAACTTGCAGCACTAGACACCGCCACTGTTGAAGCCGAATGGCTTCGGGAACTCCTGATGGATTTGTCGGTGGTTCTAAAACCTGTACCCGCCATCTCCATGAACTGTGATAAACAAACTATGATAACCAAAGTGAACAGTTCTAAGGATAACCTGAAGACCACAAGACATGTAAAGCGGCGCCTAAAGTCTGTCAAAAAATTGAGAAACTCCGGAGTGATAGCGCTGGACTATGTCCACATGTCCAAAAATCTGGCAGATAAGTTCACCAAGGGGCTGTCACGTAATGTGATAGACAGTGCATCGGTCGAGATGGGACTGAGACCCACTTAAAGTTTGCTATAGTGGTAACCTGCTCTATGTGATCGGAGATCCCGTGAATTAGAGTGGTGAAACAAGCTATGAGTAGACTGAGGGAAAAGACCCTTAACTAAGGTCCCAATCTTTCAGATATGCACTTCTTTTCCAAGCTGTAAGGCAGGATGGCACACGCCTTAATGTGATCCGAGTGGCTTATTTAAGCAGGGATGTCGGCCTACACGACATCCTAGAAGGAACACGCCTATGTGAGTTAGACTGCTAGTCCCAATCTATGAGATTTGAGTGATCTCTAGATACTCACGAGAAGGCACGGAGTTTGACTTATATGCTCCACCCGAGAGGGTGCTCTAGGCAGCCTTGTATCAGTTAAGAATTTGAGTGAACCTCACTTCGCACAAAACTGTCAATTCAAGGCATAGTCCATTGATCAGTTGTGAATGAGAGTAAGCTCCTTTTCTAGATGGAAGTTCAACTTAACAGTCTCCATCGAAACACTGGTATATCAAACAAGTTCAGAACCGAGGGCATTAACTGTGTACCTTTGACGTTTGGTGGGGATTGTTAGAGTAATTGGGCCAAGCCCATTTATTTATCAATAAACTTCAAAGGCCCACGGTTAGTGTTAGGTGCAAAAGTGATTAGTACCAAATGGATTAATCACTAAGAGGGCAATCAACTTAATTAGTGAGCTTTGGGATGCTCTAATAGACAAGTTGAGGAGGAGAACCGGGGAGCCACACGCGCGCGCCGCCGCCGAGCCGAGCCGCGCCGCCCGCCCGCCCGCGTCGCGACGCGACGGGCCGTGGCCGAGGCCGAGGCCGAGGCCGCGGGCGCCGCCAACTCCCAACCAACCTGTCCAGGTTCATCCTCCCGGATAAGGTACAACGGGTGGCAGCCGGCAGGGGCGCCCCTATATAAAGGCCCTTGTCGCAACACTAGGGTTTCAACCCTTTCCCGTGCTTTTCCCTCAGCTCTCTGGCAGCAGGCCTCCGGAACTTCTCCCGTCAAGTGTACCTGCTCGGGTAGGACTCCCGCTGGCAGCGACGACGTCACCAACAACAACACCGCAGGCGGCGGTAACGATGTCAACATGAATGGTGGTTCACTGTCCGCGGGTACCGGAAGTGCCACGCTGGGGTATAACCTTAATCCTCCTTATCGTATTTATGGATTAATGCATGGTGTAAAATGACTAAATATCCAACAAGTAGAAGAGATATTGCGTAACCTAGAAATTAAGAGTTTAAGGCCAGTAGCTTCCAGGCTAAATCTAAGAGAAACTCTACCGAGTAGTTTTGCACTAAGAAGTGATTTTTTTATTGATTATGTGAAGTGATTCTATGAAATAAAATTACATAGAGTTGATCCTATAGAGAATCATAAATGATCAATTTCAGTAAAAAAATCACTTCTCACAGAAATTTCAGTAAAAAAAATCACTTCTCACAAAAATCACTTTTCATTAATTTCAGTAAAAAAATCACTTCTGACATACATCATATAGATCTTGGAGAGTCAAAGTCATTTATGATATCAACTAAGTATCATTAATTTTTTATTAGTTATATTTTCATAGTATATCTATATGATGTCATAAATCTTTGTGTATCTCTCTATAATTTTGGTCAAACTTAAAAACTCTGACTCTCCAAGATTTTTGGAATAACTTGTAATTTAGGATGGAAGGAGTATATTTTACAAATCGGTTTTAAGTTTTAACCATCGACAATAATCTACAAGTTAGACTTGGAAGGTTTTTGGCATCATTCCTCACATTTGATAAGTTAAAAACTATGAAAATTTGATAATACCCATTTGATTCATTGACATAAACAGTAGATATGCAACAACGGGGAAAAACAAGGGCCTCTTTGGCCGGACTTCAGCAGCTCCGGCTCCGTCTGATACTGAGTACTATTTATTGACAAAAACACTGTAGTTATACTATTCATCGGAGTCGACTTCACCTTCCTCTCTCCCGTCTGACACTGAGTACTATTTATTGACAAAAACACTGTAGCTATACTATTCATCGGAGTCGACTTCATCTTCCTCTCTCCTCTTCAGTCACTGACAACGGATATTGTACACAGGAGCCGATGGAGCCTGGTTTGATAGCTTCTCTGACTCCTCTTCTGTCCCTCTACAGTACCCCTACAGTAAGCGGAGCCGGAGCTGCTGAAGCCCGGCCAAAGAGGCCCCAAGTTGGCGTGCGGCAAGTCAATAGCGCCGGCGTCAGACGCCCGCAAAAGGTTGCTACTCCCTCCGTCACTAAATATCTGTCGTTTTTCTTCCCGAGAAACATCCTTGACTAAATATATATTAAAAATATTAATATTAATCGTACATAATTAGTATCATTAGAAAGATATTTAAATCTAGTTTTTTAATAAAATTATTTAGAAATAAAAATGTTGCATGTATTTGCTACAAATCGAGTTAAATTTTTGATACAGAAACTGGAAATAACATTTAAAAAGAGATGGAGTGAGTACTCTCGTATTGTGTGCCAAAGGTTCTTGTCAATCCAACTAGTAGTAGTCATCTTTTTTGGCACGAGCACGACTCTGACTAGCAGCAGCTCCTTTGATTTTAAAGAGAGCTGGCACATCCTGCAAGCGAATCATTCGGGGGCCTGTGAGGATGGCCGGATGAGGACGACGGGGGATGGGGATATGTTATGTGGGCTGGACAGATGATAGCTGATGGGCACGGGCTCATATATTGGAGCCTTGCCTTGGCACGGCTTGACTAGGGCCCGTTTATTAGTGAAGTTGTTTTTTTATAAAATAGCTTGATGAGCAATTTACTAGGTGAAGCTGAGCTATTTTGTAAAAAGTATTTGACAAAACAGCTTCACCAACAACTTTATGGTTGAGAGAGAGAAATAGCGGTGTAAGCTATGAAAAACTACTTTTATCAGCTTCATCTCAGTTTATGGTTTTGTGAGTTCATAAGTAAAGCTGTTTTGGAAAAAAATTATTTGGCAAAAAAAAAAACAGCTCACAGCTGTACCAAACAGGACCTGGATGACGGGCTAGGCGGCTATCAATGTCACGTTCACGTACGTCAACAAGCCGGCAGCAAAAAGAAAACCTGTCCGAGTATTGCTCCAGCGTCAGTTGCGTCACGCTGGTTGAAAAAACTATAGCTGCGTCAGATAAGCGACATATGCCGCTCTTTTCCTTCCCAATTTTGTTTGGAACATCTACTCGCATCTATTATCTTTTTACGAGGAATTTGAATATCCGATTTTCCAATATATTGAAGTATTGAAACCATGTATTAAAAACTAATTACCCTAATACAGTAACTCTTGGCAGTATACCACACGTTTCCTTTAGAAAGACACATTAGTAGGCAATAAATTTTGCTTTAAGCCTAGTGGTGCCTTGGTTGTTTATGGGTACCCTTATGAAGAAGGAAAGCAATCTTTTTTAGATGAGCTAGATAACACTTGCGAACTGTTTGGCACCACTGCGGTAACGCAAACGGGAATAGAAAATGGCTGTGAACGTTATCTTCCGCAAATAAAAATGAACTAAATTTGATTACGTTTGTGTTACATGTATGTGTACCAAACAACACCTTGTGTTCTTGGCAGACTTCAGTTATTATAGGTGTTGACGTACATTAACGTGGTTAGATGTAATGTACATCAGAGTAATGGAGTTATTAATCATAGGTAGGCTGAACTTAAACACGTGCTAAGGTGGTTGGGTTTAGGGGTCAAAGGTTTGCACTGTGCTCCTAGACGCCCAGGAAAACATTCTCAAAGGGGCGTTTTATGGGTTGGGATCTCAATGTTTCCCATGAACGATATATGGTTCCTTCAGACAGGTTGTGAGGACTTTGGACGATTTAGTGAAATGGTCTGAGCGTCACTTTCCTGGTGTTGGCTTTAAGCTATCCCATAGATGGGTCCAACATTCCTTCGAACAGTCCGCGATGATGTTGACATAACCTATGTGATTTATTTTCTCTTGGTGTTCTTGAGCTAGGGGTTAGGGGGTTTGTGGGTGATGTTTCCTAGGGATGTGTGTGTGATGGTCATCTAGGAGTGTTTGGGTGGGGTGTTAGGGTTGTGTAGCCTAGGGTTTGTCCTTTCATTTGGAGGATGAAGCTAGTAATTGAGATTTTAATTAAACTTGAATAAAAGAGACAAATTCATGAGCTTGGGTTTTGGCAACTTAAGTTTGGTGGATGGGTGACCCTTGGTCCACCAAGACCATGCTCAAGCCTTGCTCCTTCTTGCTTCCAAGTGAGAGAGGTGGGTTTGGGTAGAATCAAGATTTTCTTGCAGGAACACATGACTCCATTTAGAGAGCAATTATAAAAATCCATGAGATGATTGAGTTACACTTGAGATGGTTAAGTAGTTAGAAACCTCATCTGCACCTTATGCAAGATAGGACCAAGAGTTAGGGTTTGACTTTGCAATTTTGGAAAAGAGATCTTGAGCTCACCTAAGTGGTGGAGATGGAGATTGTTGATCTCTATCTTCTCCTTGAGCTGTTGGTGCTTGATCTTCTTATCTTCGTTTTCTTTTCCTTCACTCTCTTGTTCTTTTTCCCCTTTGAAGAGAGAGAGAGAGGGGGGGGAGATGAAAGTGAGAGAGTGAGATGGGGAGGGGTCTAAACCAGGCATCTGGACAGTTGAGGCTAGGGGGTTGAGGGGATGACGAATCTCCTAAACTGGTTTTGCTACAGAGAGTTCTGGCATCTGCAAAATATTAAGTTTGGAAATTTTTTATTTGGGGAGGAGAGGATGGCATTAAGGACTTTAATACATCTCAAATGTATTGTAGATACCATTTGATATTCAGATATAACTTCTCAGATGATAAGCCGAGTATTTTTTGCTAAGTCAACCATTGCGTTGAGCAAGGTTGGCCTAAGTTGACTTGGTTTGGCTTGAGAAGGCTATGAGGTTTAAGAGTCAAATTTAGGGTCCTTTTCCTTCAAGAGCTAGATTCAAATGTTTCCATTGAGTTGGTAAAGTTGTCCTTTGTCGGAAAAGAGAACAAATGAGACTTGCTACAGTTGATGAAGGTTTGCGATCCAAGCACATTGCAAGGTGTAGCAGGGCTTCGGGTCAGGATCCAAGGAAGTGTAGGTTAGTTCCTGAGTTTCTAAGGGAATTTTTGAAAAATTCAAGTTGGAACTACTGTGGTGGGTCACGACACTAACCCTAGCCGATCGGCGTGGTGTGGTGGTGGAGTGTTAGCATCCCGGACTCTCCGGCGGCACGAGTTGCACAATGTGGACGTCGGATGTGTGGAGCGAGCATAACCTCCGTGCCTAGACTGCGCGCCTGCGCTTGTGTGACGTCCACGGTGCACTGTGGCAACGAGGCATGTGCCACACGACAGCCCAGCAGACACCAACAAGCAGTAGAAGCAGAATAGAGACAAACAAAATGATGTGAGTTTTTTTTTAAACGTGGGAATACTCAGGATTAAAATCCTGTTCCACAACTGATCACATGCCCTTGTTTATCTTGTGATAATTGGATTTTTAGACTTAGTGTTGGGCTTCACATATTTAGATCTCAAAACATTGACTTTTGTAAATTTAGTACATATATTATTGAAAACTTGTTTTTATGGTATTATATACCTTATTTCTTATTTTTAATCATGTTTCTTAATAACAGACACCTAATTTGACCATTATACCCTTCCCCATTTAATCATGGATATCGTCTTTAATCACGTACACGTACATGCCGCCATTCTCGCAAACGTCGATGGGGGGTCGCCGCCCTCATTGCTTGGGCACTGCCGCCGGTACCACCGAAGACAGACGCTGCAGCCGCTACAGGCTGGCCAGTTTGCGGGAGCCCGCTGACGACACCGTCTCGAAGATTGCCGCTACCGCGATACGCAATCTGGCTGAAGACTAGAGACGTCGCCGCCTAGTAATCTTCAATTTTCTATCTTTATTATTTGATTGAAATTGTGGCGGAATTCATATGGATTCTTTATAATGTATACAAGCAACATTCAATATATATACTTCATTAGGGTTCATGAGTAGCATATATAATCCGGTGGCATGGAACCATCACCTGGGAACGATGATATTGCACAGAATTTCTTAATAGTGTGCTTGTGATGTGAGCTACTAAGTTATGGGATACATTAGTTTATGTGAACCAGAACCATCACCTGAATATGTGAAGCCCAATGTTTATGAAGTCCTAAACGAACAATTATCTCGTTTATCTAACCGCACAGACAACACAAGCATTCCCTCCGCCATCATGCCCTCCCACCCCATCCAACTTTTCTCCTTCAATTTCTTGTCAAAAAAAAAAAAAAACTTTTCTCCTTCAATTTTCCTTTGGTTTCCCTCGTCTCGCAAATCTTTTTTATTTGTTCTCGCCATCCGACATCCGTTAGGGCTTGTTTGGATGTAAATGTATTTAGCTTTATTCATATGTGTTGGAATATATTTGAACTAAGTTCCACTTCAATCCATGTGGTTTAAGGTAGATATATGCAATCAAAACAAGGCCTTACTCATTTCAAAAAAAACAAAACAAGGCCTTACTAATACTCTAGCTGGGCCTAATTGCTCAGTCCCACATGTTAATCCAATCGATCCCCTGGAGAGCACAACGTGCGGGAGCCCGCGCGGGGTGTTCAATGTTCGTGTCGTGTCGGCTCAGGTCTGCGCATTTATGTGTTCGATCGGGCCTTGTCTGGGAACCTCCTGTTGGGCCGAGAGACGCTTCAGGTATCGGTGGGCCAAATTCGCAAAATAACAAAAAAAGGTATCGGTTGGCCTGGCCTGAAGTTTCGGTGCGTGTATTTAAGCGCTAACGTGGATATAGTTGGGTCTTATTTGGCTTGACACAAATAGCAACCTAATTTATATGGGTTAAAGTGAAATGAAGTTATTTTTAATTAGATCTTATTTAACTACACACAAATACAACATAGTTTATGTGAGTTGAAGTACATTGAAGTCTGAAGGACCGGATTAGCGACCAGAGGGGGGGTGAATGAGAGCCTCAAATTCAAGTCGTGAATAGAATGACCCTTGTCCCAGAAAATCACCCAAAAGCTAAGACTCAAAACGACCGAAGAGTTCACGACCTACGAGTAGGTGGATACCCTAGGAGATGTCCTAGTGGTACAGCGGAACTCTCAGAGAAACTCCAAAACAAACTCCCAAAGGATCAGAGCAAAACTTCAAAGACTGCAGATTCGCGGACTGTCCGGGGTCAGAGTCCCGAACTGTCCGCGGTTGAGTCCCGGACTGTCCGCGACTGGGAGCCGGACTGTCCGCCGACAAAAACGCAGAAACCAAACAATGTTACAGGTCTGCTGTATAAGTCCCGGACTGTCCGCGGGTTTGTACCGCGGACTGTCCGCCGGTCACGAGACCGAGAACAGTATCACACTGCGCAGTTCTGAACCTGCCGAGTCACGAGTCCCGGACTGTCCGCCGCTGGAGGCGCGGACTGTCCGCGGATGAACAGAGAGCAGAAAAACTGCTCGGGACAAAAGGCAAATCGAACAAAACTTTACCAAATAGACTTCGATCAAACTCCTCCGAGGTGTTCCTCTATGTGTTGGGGTGCTAATCCTAAGAAATCATCACACCAAACCAAGTCAATCAAGAGAGATTCGTGAATCACCGTAAAAGGGGGAAGAACGAAGAACAAACGCGAAATCAACCCGATCTATGGATTCGTGAGGTTAGGAGAGAATTCCTTCGGTAGAAAGAAAGGGCTCACGACCAAGAACAAATTGATTCAAGTGGAATCGAAAATCATCTCATGTAGAGGGAGAACGAGGCAAATCCCCAGGAGATGAAAAACCAAAACGTGAAGAACACAAAACACAAGACACGATTCGATTCGATTCTAGCCGAAATTCCTCCACACGAGGAGACAACGAGAATACGGTCTCGTTTCCTCAAAAGATCCAAATACACAGAGGTATGATTCCCGTCTTTACGTATCGCTTGCAGCGAGGTATGATTTAGAACCTAAGCAGGGGCTAGAGAGAGTGCTCAGGAGCAAATGACTGCAAGGATAGAGAGAGAGGAGGGGTGCCTCTCTTATTTATAGCCTAATACAATAATCCCTTTTCTACCCCTAGATACACGAGCGAAGCGGCCAACCCTAGGGGTATCCCGGTCCAACTCTGCTGATAGTTGATCTGACGGCCACGCGTCTTCCTCACCCTTAGCTTCGCCTCGACGCAAGCCTCAGGATGCCGCCACGTGCCGCCGAGTCGACCGCCGCGCCTACCTCGTGGATAGCCTCGGCTCCGCGCCAGCCTCTCCACGCCGCCACGCGTCGACCGTCCTTTTTGCGGACCTCCCCCCGGTTTTGAGGCCAAAACCGGGAAACCTGGGCCTTCCCCCGGTTTTGAGGCTGAAACCGGGAAACCTGTCCTCAGGCTGAGTTTTGTGGCCCAAACTCAGAAACTCGCGCACCCAGGTTTTGAGTCCCAAACCTGGAAACCGTCCACGCCGAGTTTTGAGGCCCAAACTCGGAAACCAGCCACCCCGAGTTTTGAGGCCCAAACTCGGAAACCGTCGATGGTAGCTTTTCGAGGCTCAGCTACCGAACCCGCGTTGTAGACGGGATGTGGTTCGCACACCCCGAGTTCCAGCACCGATGCCGGAGCATGTCCATCCTCCACGCCGGGCACAGTGCATTCGCCATCCTTCTTGGCCTCCCGCCAAGTGTCACGACGCCATCACCTTCCTCCCGACTCGGCTGATGCACTGCACATCCCCATGTACTCTTGCTTGTCAACGCCACGTGCTAGCTACCACAGCTGGTCCTCAGGTCTCCTGGTCCGTCGGTTCAAGCTCCACGTCCGCCCTTCATCGCTCCCGGTCCGTCGGCACGGCACGTCCATACTTGACCTTCACCTCACCTTCGACCACTATCCGAGCTCCGCACCTGCACATCAACACAGCCAAGAGACATGTTGCCCGTTGATCGATCGTTCATCACTCAGGAAGGGAACCACAAGGGCACATATCAACCTTGTGTTCTCAATCTCCCCCTTGATGAGTGCATCGTCAACTCATAGTAACCGTAACCAAAATAAAAGGAAGCAGAATTGGGTAGAAGGAGAAAACTCACTCGAGATGTCCAAAAGCCAAAGAAAAGGCCGAAGAAGAACAAATCAAGATAAGCGAAGCTTGGTTCCCAAAGACATGGACAACAGTTCGACCCAACCAAGCAAGAGATCAGAGCAACAACTCTTCAGAGAGCAAAACTCGATCAAAATCAAAGCACAAAACTTGGTTCCCAAAGACATGGGCAACGGCTCGACGCAACCAAGTCAGAAACAAGCTAGTCCTCAAGAAGAGGCAAAAGGGGCTCAACACCACTAGCTGAAAGTTCGATACCAAATGAAGACTGCATAAGAAGCAACTACTGCTAGTCCCTCAAGATAGAGGCACAGAGGCTCAACACAACCAGCAGTAAGCCCGATACCAATCAAGAACCATCAAAACATGGTGAAGGCAGCTAGTCCCTCAAGACAGAGGCACAGAGGCTAGACGCAACTAGCTAAAAGATCGATATCAAATAAAAGCCAACTCGGAGCAGGCAGAAAAACTCCCCCTCACTCAAAGAACTCCCCCTCAGCAAGTGAAGCACAAATTGCAAATTGTCACCATAGAAAGTCTAAAAAACTCATCATTGGAAACATTCTCCCCCTTGGGGGCAATTTGTAATCAAAAGAGAGGAGAAAAGGACTCAAGTAAGTAAAACAGAGCTAGGTCATGCCTATCGGAGTCAAGCAAATGCATATGAGTTAAAAATGCAAGTTAGCAGCTTCAGGTATATACTCGAAAGAGTGAAAGAATGCTCTAATGAGTGTTGATCCGACTACAAAGCAACATGCTAAAGTGCTAGCAAAGGCTCAAACTGATCACCAATTACAAGATATGAATGCATAAGCTAAATGAGCAGTTTTAAGCCGTTCAGAAAGAAGTTTCACCATCAAAATAGTACTAAACATGTATAGACAGGAAGTCAAACAAGTGCTAAACATGTATACAAGGTGAACTACCCCTAGCACAGTTCAATCATCATGCGATAGAATGAAGCAGTGACGTGTTTTTAGATTTTATCGGAGAATTTGCAGCGGTTATTAACACAAGTTTAAATTCAGCATGTGAGTGCGAGAGGTTGAAAGCTTGTCATTGCCTAACTTTTCAACCGAGCTAAGCCTATGCATATGCAATTAGAAGCTTAAAGCATCGGTTTCGGTCTTACACTACACGGCTCAAGTTTAACTCAGAGTGCAAAGAGAAACAGTCTCGATACCGTGATGTGCTGACAAAGCAAACCCATCTCGATCTTTTCAATTCACTAACACTTGGTTCATTTTAAACAGAACATGAACAATCCAAGCAAGTGAAAGACTCAGAACTAGAGACATAGCAACCTAGCATATATGAAATAGCTCATGTGACCTCAACACATCCTACACATGCTAGTTGCCAATCTCAATGGTGAACATGTATTAAATTTCAAGTTTTCATTAAGCATGTTCTACATTCTGAAAAATAGCTTAGCTCACAATATGTAGCAGTGATCAAGGAGAGCCTAAGCTACAAGCATCATCATATATCATCGAAGCATACACTAATCAGAGCATAAGTTCATTCTCAAGAATATAGACATGAAGCTTGAAAATGCAAGATGCATGTATGATGAAGTCAGAATCGGAGCCAAAACAAAATAAAACAGACTCAAGACTCAAAAACGAAAAAGATCAACAAGTCAGTCTATGGTACATCAAGCAAAATGCTTCCCCCATCTAAAAGGGGAAACACACACCAAGCTCACCTCTCAACCTAGCAAATTGAGAGATCCAAAGGCTTGGTGAAAATATCCGCAACCTGGTTATGGGTGTCTACATGCCTAAGATCAATGTCGCCTTTCTCATAGTGATCACGAAGAAAGTGAAAGCGAACATCGATGTGTTTGGTCTTTGAGTGAAGAACAGGGTTCTTTGCTACACTAATGGCAGAAGTGTTGTCGCAAAGCAAAGGGACCCGACTGAATTCTAGACCAAAATCACGCAAAGTAGCAACCATCCATAAGAGCTGCGAAGCACAAGAAGCAGCGGCAACATACTCGGCTTCAGTAGTAGACTGGGCTACGTTCGACTGTTTGCGAGAAGACCACGAAACCAAAGAAGAGCTAAGAAACTGACAAGTCCCAGAAGTAGACTTGCGCTCAAGCCGACAGCCGACAAAATCCGCATCGGAATAACCACAAAGCGAGAGGGTCGAAGAAGAAGAGTACCAAAGTCCGAACTCAGGAGTGTATCGGAGGTACCTCATGATGCGCTTGACCGCTTGCTTGTGGGAAGTCCAAGGGGATGCCTGAAAACGAGCGCACAGACACACAAAACTGTATATCCAGCCTCGTCGCCGTCAGGTACAGGAGCGAGCCGATCATGCTCCTGTACTCCTTCTGGTCAACCGGCTCTCCGTCCTGGTCCACATCCATCGCAGCAGTCATCGGCATGGGCGTGGTAAGAGGCTTGGCCTCGCCCATATCGAATTTCTTCAGGATGTCCTTCGTGTATTTTCCTTGATGCACGAACGTCCCATCTCGTGTTTGCTTAATTTGCAACCCGAGGAAGAAAGTCAACTCACCCATCATACTCATCTCAAACTCCCTGTCATAGTATCTGCAAACTTGGCAACAAGCGCATCAGAGGAGCCACCAAAGATGATGTCATCCACATAAATCTGGACTAATAGGGTATCGTTGCCTTACTTGAGGAGAAACAAAGTTCTATCGGCCCGTCCCATTTTAAAACCCTTGGAGAGTAAAAAAGTTTTCAAACGATCATACCATGCTCTCGGGGCTTGTTTCAAACCATACAAAGCTTTTGAAAGTTTATAAACATGGTTTGGAAACTTGGGATCCTCGAAACCAGGGGGTTGCCTAACGTAAACCTCTTCCTCTATATACCCATTCAAGAAGGCACTCTTGACATCCATCTGGTAAAGCTTAAAACCCTTCGAAGCAGCAAAGGCTAGAAGGATTCTAATGGCTTCTAAATAGGCTACAGGGGCAAAGGTTTCCTCATAGTCTATCCCCTCTTTCTGGTAGAAACCCTGGGCTACTAGCCTAGCCTTGTTCCTCACTACCATCCCATCCTCACCCTCTTTGTTTTGAAAACCCATTTGGTACCTATAGGGTGGCATTCTGGTGGAGGTGGAACTAGGGTCCAAACTTGGTTTCGCTGAAAGTTTTCTAGCTCCTCATGCATGGCATTGACCCAGTTAGGATCAGAAAGTGCGTGTCCAACATCTTTGGGCTCAAAAGAAGCAACGAATGCAGAATGAGCAAAGTGAGAGATTTCATACGCTCGCGACCGCGTGACTCGCTGGTCGATGCCGCCGATCATCTGCCACGGGGGGTGAACTTGCTGAACGCTTCGGGGCGCTTGCCTCGCCGAAGTCGCCTCCCCCTCGCCAGATGCTGTCGCTCCCTCAGGTGCAGCGGGTGCTCGCTGGAGAGGTGGCTCTAGAGGACCCCAAGAAGAAGACATCGTGGGATCGGGTCCTCGAGCTGAAGTAGTCGTCGCAGGGTCGACGGGGGCAGCCAGTGGAGTTGGCTCGGGATCACCCCAATCGGGATTCTCCTGCTCCTCCTCCACATATATGGTCTCTCCCAACTCTTGTTCTTCTGCAACATCAAAAGCAGAAGAAACACAAGGCATAGTCTCGTCGAATGTGACCTCGCAGGTCTCCACTATCTGGTTAGTCTCAAGGTTAAGAACTCGATAAGCACTTGAATAAGAAGCATAACCAAGAAAGACCCCATCAGCAGAGCGAGATTCAAATTTGTCCAAATTGCCTTGCTTCAGGATAAAGCACTTGCATCCAAACACCCGAAAATGAGACACCTTGGGAACCCGTCCAAAACGTAGCTCATAAGAAGTCTTCTTCATGAAAGCTCGAAGAAAGATGCGATTTGAAACATGGCAAGCGGTGTTGATTGCCTCGGCCCAAAAACGCCTAGGAGTCCTATGCTCATCAAGCATCGTCCTGGCCATTTCAACAAGGGTCCGATTCTTGCGCTCAACAACACCGTTCTGCTGGGGGACATAAGGAGAAGAAAACTGATGCTCGATTCCATTAGAAGAACAGAAAGAGGCAAATTGTGAGTTATCAAACTCAGTACCATTATCGCTACGAATAGCTCTAATAGTATCAGGGGGAAACTCAGTTTTCAACCTCAAAATCAAATCACGAGCAAAAGGAAAGGCTTCATCCTTACCCTCCATAAAGAACACCCAAGAGTACCTCGAAAACTCGTCCACGATCACTAGAACGTACCACTTCCCACCCGCTGAGCAAACCTGAGCTGGACCAACTGTGTCCATGTGTAAAAGCTCGTCGGGTCGCTTTGTCATCACCTGGTTAACAGGTGGGTGAGAAGCAGCAACCATCTTCCCGTGACGACAGGGATGGCAAACAAGGTCCTTCTGAAATTTAAGCTTGGGCAATCCTTGGATTAGGCCAAGTGGGCTAAGTCTTGCAAGCAAGTTAAAACTCAACTGACCGAGACTCCTATGCCACTTCCACAAATCAGAAGAAGGACCAGCCATCAAACATCTAGCAGAGCCGAAAGAACGAGAAAAATCGGCTCTGAAAACACGGCCAAAAGGAACGATCCGACAAACAAGATCTCCCGGAGGGTCTAAAACACGACTCAGACCCTTCTTAAAATGCACTTCACAATCATCCTCAAGAAGTTGCGGAACAGAAAGCAAATTGTAATGCAAGTTAGAAACCAAAGCAACATCCTTGAGAACAAAGTTCTCATTGAGCCGAATAGCTCCATGAGAAACAACCTTACCTCTACTATTATCCCCGAAAGTGATTTACTCCTTGTGCATCACGGGGCTAAGGCTGGAGAACCATTCCTTCTTTCCGGTCATGTGGCGCGAACACCCGGAATCCATGAGCCACATGTTCTCCAACTGAAGTTCCTGCATCAATAGAAAGGCAGGAAGTGAGCATATGGCACAACACTGGGGTTAGTATACTGAGAAGGATACCAGTGCTATGTCATAGGCCCAGAAAAAGTGTTAGTAGCAACACCAAACTGTCCTCGTCTCATGGGTGGATAGCGATCACCACCAACCTGAAAGGGTGGTCCGCTATGGAATGGAAAACCTCCAAACTCACCACTATGCTCCAACTGAGCAAAGCGATCACCACCATACAGAAAAGGTGGTCCGCTATGGGACTGAGCAGCAAAGCCTCTTACACTTGGCTCACGATCGTATTGAGGACGACCGGAACCGCGACGGGCACGACCACCACCCTGTGGTCTAGCTGCCTGAGGCCTAGCAACCTGAGGGGGTGCACCTCCAGGTCTAGCGCCCTGCCTCTGAACTCCCCGACCTTTCACAACATGGAGAGGGTGGTGCCTGGCCTAGTTGTTCAGCTCCAGCTCCTTCCTAGCGTCTCTCTTCCTCCGAAAGCAAAACTCAGCTAGGTGACCCTCACGGTGATAGTACTCGCACTTGAACCTCACCACTCTCTTGGGTTGTTGGTTCCTAGGGTTGCGAGGGTTGTTCACTCTGGCTGGCTGCTTACCTCTCGGAAGGGGATCACTAGAGACATCAGGAAGGGTGTCAAGTGTGTTCCTAAGATGGTTAGGTTTGGGAACCCACACTTGCTTGTGAGGTGGAGCCTTGGGAGGTTCATCAAGGATGCCATCCTTGGTGATAGGCTTGGGAGGCTCAGATGGGATGATCTTGGTAAGCTTAGGGACAGCGGATGGCTTATCACTAGGCCTCACTCCACTAAACTCACCGATCTTGCCAAAGCTACTAGCGCCCTTCCCACCTGAGGCAAAGCCTACTCCCGAGCAATCAGTTCCCCTCTTGAACTGACTGATCATCATGCCCAACTGCGGCTCACTGCATGACACCCAACTCAGGATGGACCAGAGGTATGTGTTTTCCTCCCCGGTTTGCATCCTGTCATGCTGACAGTTGGCAATCTCAAGCTCCAACCCCACGCATCGCTCATATGGAGCGGACAAGGTGCTGACTGAGCTGGCCTTCATGGCTTCAGCAAGCTTGGCATTAACTTCTGCCATCTCAGTTCGCAAGCTAGGACAAAGCTTGCACGCACCCAGCAGAGAAGGCCTCGCCTTTACCTCCTCCAGCTCCTTCTTCAGGGAGGGACACTCTTTGCAATCACCCACCAAGTCTAGCCTACTCTTCAGCTCATCAAACACCTCAATCAAAGAGGCATACTTGGTTTGCAGGGTGGCAAAGTTTGTCATATGCATCGTGCACTCCTCACACTCCTCCACATCGGTCACCTTCACCTCGGACCTAGCTGAAAGCCCTATGTTTGGTTTTGGTAATTGAGACAATCATGTGGACTAACTTTTATCCTAGTGTTGCGGATGAGATAGTTATGTTCACATCCAAGATTGAGCAAGGATGGCACACATGGTGTGATGACTACAAATTATTGATCAAGTGCTCATTTCTTGGAGAGAAGAAAGAGAAAAACAAAATCCTATGGGCTCAAGGCGAAGGTATAAAATAGGATATTTGTTTTGCCGGTCAAGACGCAATAGAGTGCGTGATCAGATTTTAGGATAGATAACCGTACTATAAAAGGGGAATCTTTAATTACAATGGTTATCTAGTGCCACTAAGTGTGAGTCTCATTTGCATATATTTAAGCACTTAGTGACGTGGTGAGATTAACCCTAAAAATCTTTGTGAAAGTGCTTTCTCTTGTGCTAAATTTGTTTTGAATCTTTTGGAAGAAATAGCACTTGAAAACAGGAAAAAAGGAGAAGCCATCGCCTTAACATAGAACCCCTAGCCGGATTAACTCTCCTCCCTAGCCAGATATTCTAGCTCAGTTTAGTTTGGGTAGGCAGTGAACCCTTTCTCAGAATAATTTGTTACCCTACCCAGACTATCCGGTTGAGCGCGGATCTGACCGTTGGGGTGGTGAGCTGAACGTTTTAGGTAGTGTGCTGCTCTTTTTCAAATTATCCTTGGCTCATTCTCTTCCTTCTCCTCTTGCACAAACCCTAGAAGAGAAAAAGAGCTCCAATCCTCTCTCTCACACTCCATTGATTTGAGGTGCAAGCAAGTGAGAGAGCAAACTCCATAGATCGATTTGAGAGCTCCAAGAGGATCCCCTCCATCCATCTCCTCTCCATCTCCATGGTTGGTTCATGCTCATGAGAGGAGGTGAAACCCTAGGTGCTTTCATTTGTGATTCAATTTCTTGGCACTAGGTTATTGTTGTGATTGTGGATTTCTTATTACTCTTGGTGGTTGCCGCCACCTAGACGGTTGGTGCATTTGTGATTGGTGAGGGGATTTGGTGATTGTGTCCGTCCCCAATCAAGAAATTTGTGAGGGGTTATTGTGCCTTCCCCGCGGGAGTTCATGAAAGGCAACTCTAGTGGAATGCTCGTGTCATTGATCTACCCTCACTTGTGAGTGGGTTCTTGCGGCGCTCATTTGTTGAGCTAGATTTGTAAAACACCTATTAGCCGCCGAACCACCAAGTGTGTGGTCGACACAACGGGGAGTAGCGTGCCGGCAAGCACGTGAACCTCGGGAGAAAATTCGTGTGTCAATTCTCTATTTGGATATCTCCCGGTATTCACTTGGCATTTGTATTGCGATTAATTATCTCTTGCCGGTGGTGGTAAATATTTCTATCACTTGTATTACATCCTTATATACTTGTGTAGTGATAGTTATATTTATTAGTAGTTGCTCTTTTGTGTAGTATCGCTTTAGTTAGCTAGCTTAGCTCTTTTTAAGAAATAATTATTTCTTGCTAGCTCACTAGTTAGAGAGTAGCAACTTAGCCTTTGTGTGTGCATATAGATTATAAATAACTAGAATTATGATATAGGTGGCTTGCATTTGACATAGAGCTAGAGCAAACCCGCTTTATCGCCATATTGTTGTCTAACCAAGTTTTGCTCTAATGCTTTGTAGAATTTTTAATTAGGCTATTCACCCCCCTCTATCCATTTAGGACCTTTCAAGTGGTATCGGAGCCGTGGTCACCGTTCAATCAAGGCTTAACAACCTTCGGTGTTGAAATGGCTCAAATCAATCAAATTGGCAAGCCTCCGTATTTTGATGGCACTAGCTATAATCATTGGAAGAGGAAGATGGCAAATCATTTGAGGACAATGAGTTTTGAGGTATGGAATGCGACAAGGATAAAAATTGAGATAGCTAATCCCCAAGCTCCCACCGCGGCCGAGCAAGAGAAGCTCAAATGCAATGTGCATGCCATCAATGCCTTGTACAATGCATTTGATTCAAAGATATTTGAGAGAATCAAAGATCTTGAGTTTGCCTTTGATATATGGAAGAGATTGGAGGATACATATGAGGGCACCAAAGAAGTCAAGGGTGCCAAGCTATACATTCTCAAGGACAAGTTCGCAAGCTTCAAGATGCAAGAAGATGAATCAATTGCTGAGATGTTTAATAGATTGCAAATAATTGTCAATGATCTCAAGAGCTTGGGTGAGGATGTCAAGAACAAGGATTTCATATTCAAGTTTTTGCATTGCTTGCCTTCAAGATTTGGAATGCTAACTACCATACTCTTGAGAGAGGACATGGACACAAAGGACCCCAACCAAGTACTAGGTGAGGTGATCACTCATGACACCTACCGTGTGGAAAGGGAAGGGGAAGAAGATGAGAAAGATAAGAAGAAGAGCTTAGCATTCAAAGCAACCTCATCCAAAGGCAAGAGCAAGGTCAAACAAGCTAAATCAAGTGAAGATGATGATGAAGATTCAAGTGACATTGATGATGAAGCCATGGCTCTTCTTGTTAGAAAATTTGGCAAGTTTATGAAGAAAAAAGGCTATGGTGCTAGAAAGAGAAGAGACAACTTCAAGAACAAAGACTATGTGAGACGATGCTACAAGTGCAAAAGTGAAGATCATATGATAGCAAATTGTCCTTACAATAGTGATAGTGATGAAGATGAGAAGAAGGAGAAGAAGGACAAGAAGGGAAAGAAAGAGAAGAAACTCTCACTCACTAAGAAGAAGGGTGGATCTTATATGGTGACTTGGGATAGTGAGGCTTCTTTCGATGATAGTGATGATGAAGAGCAAAACAACATCAAGAAGAAAGCTTTTGCAAGTATTGCCATCAACAAAAAGCCTTCTATATTTGATACTCCACCTACATGCTTGATGGCTAGGCCATCCAAGGTAACATCCTATGATGAGAGTGATGATGATAATGAATGTGATGAAAATGAGGAATATTCTAATGAGGAACTCATGGACATGTTTGAGCAAGCTCACACTTGCTTTGAAACAAAGAGGAAAGAGTGCAAGGAATTGCGCAAGAAGCTTAGTCTTCTTGAGCAATCACTTGATGAGCTCAAGTCTACTCATGAGAGGCTAGAGGAAGCCCATGAGAAGCTTGGCAAAGCTCACACTAAGCTTGAAGAAGTTCACTCTTCCCTCCTTGATCAAGTCAAGGTTGAGGATATTGCCCCAACGTGTGACATAGGAGTTACTTGTGATATTCTTGATGAATCCTTTTATAATCCTATTATTGTTGCTCCCGCTAACCCTTCATGCAACTCATCCACAACTACTACTTCTACTATGAGTGACGGTTTCACATGTGATGCCTCACTAATGGTAGAGAATGAGACCTTGAAAAAGGAGGTCAATGAGCTCACTCGTGCCTTAGGCAATGCCTATGGTGGAGATGCCCGCTTGCTAAAGTGCTTGGGTAGCCAAAGATTTTCTCTTGCAAAAGAAGGAATTGACTATACCCCCAAGAAAGGCAAGACGGCCTTTGCAACTCCCAAAACTAGTTTTGTGAGAAGCAATGGTCGGTTTTGCAATAGATGCAAGCATGTTGGGCACATAGAGCAACATTGCAAGAACAAGAGAGCTAATAATTTCGTATCCTCATTTATTTATGATTCTTGCTATGTTCTTTCCAAGGGTGCTAATGGTGTGAAGGCTAAGTTCATTGGTGCACCTATTGTGGGCTCAAAGAAGAAAGCTATTTGGGTGCCCAAGAGCCTAGTAACTAACCTTGGAGGACCCAAAAAGATTTGGGTACCATCAAAAAGTAGATGATCATTTGTAGGTACCATTGGCATTGGATACTTGGTTCAAGTGATATTTATTATGTTGATTATGTGATTGATCAAAGTATTGAAAAGTGTTAATCATTATCCCAATGCAATGACAACAAGTGAAGTCCAAATGTGCTACAACATACAAGTGCTATGTTTCAAGTTGTGGTGATTTATTGAATTACTTGGTTGCTTGCAAATATTGAAGTATAAGCTTGCTAATGGATGATCATGAGCTACTAAGTTTTCAGCATGCAGCAGTGTGAGAAGATATGAAATCTGGTAGCAATCTATAAATTCAATAAAGCTCAAATTTTTATAGCTGCTAGAAGACATATTGAAGCACATCTCCACCAAATTTCATGGGTATTGGATATATATTTTGGGAGATATGAATTTTTCACTCAGAGGTACAGAATCTGCCACAAAAACTGCAAATCTGTGGAATTTTGGAATTCAATTGATTGAAAGGCCCTCAAGTTGGAATCATGTTATAAGTGTTTGAGGGACCGGAGTTTGGTTTTGAATTGATCTAGATGCAATCAATTGTTTGATCAAGATAAACAAGCAAAACCCAAAAGAGAGCTCGTCATGATAATTCAAGTGGTATTCTCATATGGTGCTCTCATGCAAGCAAATGAAGAAATAAACAAGCAAGCCAACCACAACAACAAGATAGTGCACTTGATCTTTAGTGGTTTTCATTTCATATGAGTGAAGATTTATTCTATCGATTGGTATCTATCAAGTGGTCTTCACCAAGCTACCTAATGGACTTCACATTGCTATTTTAGAGTTATTATTGGAATCATATTGACTATCCTCTATTCCAAGATAGTAAAGGTATCATTGTTTGTCATATGCATACATACATTGCTTAGGACTTGTTTAGAGCATATAGACATCCGAAAATAGTGACAATTAGCATTCATGAAAATAAAATGTTTTGGAGCACATATGATGCCACTATTGCTTCTATGTTTGATATGATCTAGTGGCTACATATGACTTATTCATGAGCATGTGAACCTAGTGGTTAATCTAGTTAAATGAGCAAGAAAGGATCTAATTCAACATTGACAAGATAACCATCGCAAGATGTGTGAAGAAGCTTGTCATTGGTTTAAACTGAATTAGGTTACTTATGCAAGTTTGCTAGTTTAAACCATAAGAGAAGAAAGTTCATGAAAACAATCTAGTTCAAGAAGAAGATAGAAATGCAAATGGATATCAAGTTCAATATTCAAAAGTGGTATCTAGACTTGCATCTTGTGATACAACCTTTCATATATGTGCTATTATCAAGTGGTATTACAAGTGATGTCGTCTAAATCAAGCTTATAAGTGGTATCCAATAACTTCAAGTGATCCTCAACTTTAAGTGATCAAATCAAGAAAGCATCCATCATCTAGTGCTCAAGCTCATCAAGTGGTATGACCCATGCTTGGACATAGGGGGAGAAGCCCCATAAATTAGTATCAAGGTCAAAGATCCTACAAATGGTCTCATTTCAACATAAGTGTTGGTGTCCATCAAAAATACAATATTCAAGCATCAACCATCTACCCCTAGTACCACCCTTTGTGCAAAATATGTATACCTTTTGTAGTTATTGATGACAAAGGGGGAGAGAGCGCTACAAAGATATTGAAATTGGGGGAGTTTGCCTGGTATGGACATGGAGGATCGAAATTGATGAATGCAAAGGAGATAAAAAATTATTGGACAAGATAAACACACAAGTAGGGGGAGCAAGCTCATGAACTTGTATCAAAATTGATGAATGCAAAGGAGATAAAAAATTATTGGACAAGAGAAACACACAAGTAGGGGGAGCAAGCTCATGAACTTGTTTGTTGCATTTGATATGTGCATATCCATATGTTTACTTGCATTTGCACAAGTTTTAAATTTGATATACATGCTTGTGTGGTGTATGCTAGTTGTAGAACTTGAATGATGATTGAAAAACTAGCATGCATAGGTTGATAGCTAGATATATTATTTTTCACATGTAGAACTAGAACCTTGCTTATAATGTTAATCTCATGAGGTATCTAGTGTTTGTGATGTATCTAGCTCATCATGGTGCTAAGGAAGGTTATAAATTTTCACTCCGATTGGTATCATGCTTCAAAGGTCTACTCTTTGCACCTTAGCATCATTTGGTAGTAACTGCTCTCCCACATTTTTTATCTTTGCATATGTGAAAGCTTCAATCCAAACATGACTAGCACATATGTAGGGGGAGCTAATACTACCAAATTGGGTTTGTGAAATTTGTCCAATTTACTTCTTATGGTTAAAATGCTTGGGCAAGCAACATAAATCCAAACCAAGTTAATAGCTTGCACTTGTGTATGTTATTAGCTTGGAATTTTAAATTCAATTCCTATCTTTGTAAAGGTTGTCATCAATTACCAAAAAGGGGAGATTGAAAGCCCTATGTTTGGTTTTGGTAATTGAGACAATCATGTGGACTAATTTTTATCCTAGTATTGTGGATGAGATAGTTATGTTCACATCCAAGATTGAGCAAGGATGGCACACATGGTGTGATGACCACAAATTATTAATCAAGTGCTCATTTCTTGGAGAGAAGAAAGAGAAAAACAAAATCCTATGGGCTCAAGGCGAAGGTATAAAATAAGATATTTGTTTTGCCGGTCAAGACACAATAGAGTGCGTGATCAGATTTTAGGATAGATAACCGTACTATAAAGAGGGGGAATCTTTAATTACAATGGTTATCTAGTGCCACTAAGTGTGAGTCTCATTTGCATATATTTAAGCACTTAGGGCCTGTTTGGATGGAAGCCTGGACTACTTGCCTGACAAAAAGTGTTGCCTGGAAATTCGATAGAATCTGCCTGACCAGGCAAGTTAGAAGAGAATGCATTTGGTTGGAAGCCTGTGCCTGGAAAGGATAATAAGAGATATAATATCATATTTAAAGCATATACAATTACTGTTATAATGTACAAGCAGTAAATAAATAAAACCATCCAAAGATTTTATCAATTAAAAACATATTTAAAATTACAAATAAATTTAATAAAATTTGTACTCCCTCCGTCCCTAAATTATCATCGTTGGTTCTTCGTCCCTAAAATTACAAATAAACAATAAATTTAAGAAATACATACAACATTTATATCTTTAAATAAATTTGTTAAACAACTAGATCCAAAAAACTTTCCAATGATATTAATTATAAACAATAAATACTAATATTTTTAATATATTTTAATCCAAGGTTACAAATATATTTAAAAATTTACAAATGGTGCACAATAAATACTAATATATTTAAAATTACAAATAAATTTAAATTTTATAGCTATTTTAAAAATATCATCAAAGCGATGCTGCTGGACTCGTTTAATGAACAAGGGAAAAATCAAAAAAAAAATACGAACATTTGGTAACATTGATTAAGCTTTGTTCTAGAGTTTGTCTAGTTGATACCTGTGTGTTTTTAAGATAGATAACACATGGGTGTTTTGTGCCAAAAAAACACACAAATTTCAGGAGCTAAAAATCTGTGTGTTTTTTTGGCACTAGATAACCAAATCTGAGCAGACTAGGAAATAACACATAAAAGAAAATTCATGTGTTATTTTCTTAACTAGCACATGAATTTAACTCAAGCAAAAAAACGTGTGTTTTACAAGTAAATGACACACAAATAACAGAATACGATTTCTTCTAGAGAAAGATAATTAACAATATTTTTAACCAGAATGACACAATCACAAACATGATGTTCGACTAACAGAAATAATAGAACACAATTTCTTTCTAGAGAAAGACAATTAACAATATTTTTATACCAGAACAACACAATCACAAATATGAGGTCCAACTAACACATAAAACAAAATACAATTTTTTTTCTAGAGAAGGACAATTAACAATATTTTTCTCCAGAACAACACAATCACAAACATGTAGTTCGACCAACATATGTTAAACCGGATGGTCCATGCAACACACACTGAGCCATGAACAGACGAAAGACCTGACTGACAATATTTGGATCACACTGTAGTTCCTCAACCAAGTATTTGTAAACCTTCAGATGACCCTGACATGCTATTAGATCACCATTTGCTATGCCCAAGTTCTTTCTAATACCTTACATATAATGACACCAACGAATTACCACATTGAAGAAGTAGATACCAACACATGATTGTGCAATGAACAACAAAAAAAATGTCATTAGTGTAAAGGGAAAAACAAAAATAACATGGACTTGTATGTGAAAATCAGGATAGCATCGCTAGGTAACTTAACAGCTTGGACGACATCTACACCACTAACTTAACCTGCTTATTAATGCAGGCCCTAAGAATGATCACATCACCCATGAGAACACCATAGCTTAATTACTACAAATCAATAAGTAGTGAGGATTCCCTAAGTACTAACCTAGAGAAGAACATTTGAAGGATACTTCCTGCAAGAAACAACACATGAAGGATTCAGATTAGGTGGTATATGTAATTAATAATAAAAATAGATTAGGTTGCATGAATCAAAAAAGACATATCCTTTTTAATTAATACAAATACAAATATAAAGTACAAGGACAAACATGAGTTCTATGTTGACACAAATCACAAAAAACAAATTCTATAAAAGACATGAAACAATTTTTTCTATGAAAGGACAAGGACAGAAATAAGGAGACAAGAACAACAACTAGTACTAATAGGCTAGAGCACACAATTGTAGAGTTTAGTTAATTTCTAAGTGAAGACTAGAGATTCTAGAATTTAGCATTAACAACAAAGTAATCCCCTCAATGACTGCAAATTTCTGCACTACAAAATCCCCTCCACTTTTTAACTCCTCATAGTAGTAAAGTGGAATACCTAAATTTCTACACTACTCAATGACATGTAATATGGCAAAATATTAACCGATTGTATAAACATTTATTTCTTAGATCAGCTTTAGCAATTAAGTAGTACATAATAGTCAAATCACCGCATGCACAACCAGATCTAGAGATCGAGAATTGACTGAACCGACAACTAAGTTAACACTATCAACAAAAGCAAGCACCAATGGTAACCTTAAGTGCTACTCCAGTTCATACAAGCAGGCAAAAAGAAACTCAGACCAAAATTAGAGAACATTACATAGGAGGGAAAAAGAGCAAAGATCAGATTACAAAAGAAATTCAAAGAACAAAAACTATAAGTCTGATTCATACCTCATCAGCCAAGGTTAGTACACAAATCTTTATATATTACACATGTTGAACACCATAATTGCAGTATTTTAAGCATGCAATTTACTACTTATAAATGTTCAATCAAGAAAATGGTGCTTCTACGTAAAGGAATATATAATAAAGTAAAATTATAGTTCAGTAGAAGTGATAGCTAGGACTTCTTTTTAAGCAGATAACTAGGACTTTTTTAATTCACATATATAAATGTTTTCCTTACTAATCACAAGTTTTTTATAATAACATGAAGATAACAGAGTAACACTCTCCTTACAGAAGACAACTCTAAATATTTATATATGCAAAAAATCACAAAAACCTTGGCTCTTGCTACACATAACTATGATTCAAGGAAGCTCTAACTATTTTCACATCATATATCAATGAATCAAGCAAGGTTAATGAGATCCAAATATGCAAATGACCAAACCCTAGTTAACAAGGGCTAACAGAACACCAACCCATTTGCAAAAAAAAAAGTTCACCAAAATCGCTCATTACTACAATACAACACAAACCCTAGAAGCATTCCTGCTTAATCAAATGAAAAAGGTAAATAAAATAGAAACTTCTAAGCTACAAGACCGCAAATTACACATGTCAAATAATACAATTGCATTAATTCGGATCTGAAATTTACAACTTATAAATGTGCAACCAAGAAATGGACAGTGACCAGTAATTCAATAAGTTCGAAAGCACTACCATATGCAACCTAGTAAAAAACGTTGTCAAATCAGCAGCCTATCGTACTTTACTTCTTGGATCTCATTTTGTCTAGGTCAAAAATTGCTGTTGGACTGCTGAAGCAACCTCATATGCACTACTGTCACACCCCAATTTTAAGGATAAAATTATGGCGGAGTACTCATGTGTGCCCAGGAAACAATCACACACATAAGTTAGACAAATTACAAGAAGGTGGCATCATCACATTGTTTATTACATAACGATAGTATCAACACAAGTCTTACATCAAGCGAAACAAAAGATAACTGAACTGCTAACAAGATCTACTCCACAGGGAACGCTGACTGGGGGAAACAGCTAGCCTAGAAGTCCTCTGGGAAGTCGCCAACTGCACCTTCATCTGTTACCCATCCAGGATTTTGCCCAAAAAAAGATAAACAACAAGCGTAAGTACTTCTCGTACTTAGCAAGCTAACACAGGGTTCATGAGGCTCAAAAGGCAGACACTGGCTGATTGCAGTTAGCTTTTAAGTTGGCAAAGTTTTAGCATTAAGGTAAACGAATATGGTGCTTAACCCTTAACCCATGATCCATTTGTCCATCAAAGATAAATATAACATCGTAAAGTACCAACAACATAAAGTAACAGTTATACAAGTATCATAGTTCTGCTAGTTTTCCGGGCCGCTCGTGACCGCGAGCACGGCTGTTATAACAGTTTTACACTCCGCAGAGGTTGTGCATCTTTACCCACAAGCCGTGTTACCCTTGTGCCCGAGGCGGCCAACCTCTTGATCCACTTCCGAGGTAGATCGGCGGGGCACACTATGAAGCCTTTCGTTGGTTCGTCTAACATGTTAGGGCCGCTAGGTTTCCTTGGCAGGCAGATGTAGTAACCCCCCTTTCCTATGGCACAAGGCCATCGCAGCTATACACATAGGAACAGGAGCAGCCCTACACCCAAAGTGGCAAGCCCCTTATGCGCCCTTTCGGGTCACCGCTAACAAGTTAGAAAAGGTCCAGTGTACTGAGCTAAAACCAGAGCCATATAGCACTCATGGTAGCACTGTCAATCCCAGCTTTTGCTAACAGCAAGTTTTATTAACCGTTTAACAACATATCATCATGAGAACAAATTTATCATTGGACTGGATCAGTTATAAGTCAGTTAGCACTAGCATTCTACCCATATGCATATATCCCACGGAAACAAGAACATCACAGATAACAAAGCTAAGTGGGTTTTCTAAGGTTGCTCAATTGGACACATGCATAAATGAGTGATTAAAGTAAAGTGTATAGGTAAACAAGGAGGTCCCATGCTAACTTGCCTTGGTAGTCGAAAGGCTGGTCTTCCTGCTGGTCGTTGAAAGAAGGGTCCTGATCGCACCACACCGACTCACCGTCTACTCGATCACAGAACATCACCACGCATTCCGGACGCATACATATAGAAAGCAACCAGGCTATCATTAGAACAGTACATCAAACAGTAATAAACAGAAATAAAACTTTGATAAAACTGAAGTACGCGTTTCTACGATCACAACAAGTTTTGGTTCACCGAAAACGGAGTTACTATGCGAAAGATACGGTCGAAACGGTGTTTCTAAAGCCCTAAACAAGATTAACTTGGACCCTGAAGCTAAACTATTCAAAACAGTCTAACAGGGACGTCAACGGGTGGATAACTAAATTACGAACCTAACGCAACTTGAACGGGTCAAAACGGAGCTAAAACGTGGATTTTATAAGCATTTTAATGTAATGGCATTTCTGTAAATAGACTGAAATTAATTTAAATTCAATTCGGAATTTAAACTGAATTTTTAAATTGAATTCACAGCCGGCTGGACTGCGCCTCAAATCAACCAAAGCACAGGGGCCTGGTTGCAAACTTTTCAAGGCACAGGGAATAGTGCCGGCCGGAGCGCGGGTTAATTTCAAGTTTTCTCAGGGGCTCTTAAGCAAATCGGCCGGCGAAGAGGTACCGGCCGATCAGGGCCGTCGGATCTAGCGCTGACGGCGCGGATTAGAGCAAGGAGGGGCGCGCGAGGGGCAAGCCGAGAGCACGCCGCGGGCAGGCACAGGCCGCGACGCCGGACGCGCACACGCCATGGCAGGGACATGGGAGCTCGCGGTCTAGGGCACTGGGGCACCGAATGATGAACCAAGCGGTCGGAGGGGTAGCGGAGCGCCAGGGGGTTCTCACCGCGGTGAAGGGGATGGCGAGGAGGCTCTGGTGATGGCGCACGGCGAGGGGCGGCGGGGATCCGAACGCCGGCGTCGGAGCTGCGAGTACACGACGGCGGTTAGGACCAAAATCAGGCGAAAGAGAGGGAGAAAGGTGGTTCGGCGGCGCCGTTACCGCGACGCAGAGCTCAGCGAGGCCTTGAACGAAGTCGGAGAGGGCGGGCACGGCCGGACGACGACGGCAGGCGTGCTCGTCTATGGCGGGCGAAGCTCTGGAGCGGCGGGCGGTTGCTCTGGAGCGCTGCGAAGAGAGGGAGAATGAGGGAAAAGGGGAGCGGGGTGCGGTGCGTCCGCTATATGCACGAGGACGAGGGCGAGGTCGTGGGAGTGGCTCGCGGGCGAAGCGGGGCGTGCGGCCGAGCGGTTGCGGCTCGACGCAGACGCGCGGAGAAGGAGGGGGGAGACAGCTGACAAGTGGCCCCAAGGTGTCGGCGACTGGGAGAGGGAGGAGAGGCGGCGATTTGCTGGCGTGCGCACCAGGCCGAGCTGGGCCGGCCGATGGGCCTCGCGGACGATGAGAAGAAAGGAAGGGAGGGAGAGGAGGCGCGGTTGCAAGCGGCTGCGCGGGCCGGCCTGCTGGGCCGCACGGGAGAAAGAGAGAGGAGGAGGGAGGCCCAGCGCGGGGGAAAAAGGAGAAGGGAGGGAGCGCCGGCGGGTTGGGCCGCCAGGCCGCTTGGGCCAGAAGAGAGGAAAGGAGAAAGAGAGAAAAGAAAAAGCTTTTCATTTTATTTCAAGGCATTTCAAATCCATTTCAAAGTGAATTCGAATTCAAACCAAATTTTGGCAAAAACCAGTCACTCAAATAAATATGATGCACCAGCATGAATGCATAAACATGTTGCCACTATTATTTCAATTCAACAAAAATTATTTAACCCCTAGGTTAAATGCTCACAAAAATCATAATCAAATCATTTTCACCTATTTTGTTTTGGAGAAATTTTTAGGGTGTTACAACTCTACCCCCCTTAAGATGAATCTCGTCCTCGAGATTCGACTGGAGCTTACTCAAACAACTGCGGATAGGATTTCCGAAGATCTTCTTCTCTTTCCCAGGTAGCCTCTTCTTCTGTATATCTGTTCCACTGTACTTTGCACATCTTGATAACTCGGCTCCTGGTAACTCTTTCTGCTGTCTCTAAGATCTTTACAGGGTACTCTTCATAAGTGAGATCTTCTCCTAT
The DNA here is from genome assembly GCA_009763385.1 of Coix lacryma-jobi var. lacryma-jobi. Taxonomy (NCBI): domain Eukaryota; kingdom Viridiplantae; phylum Streptophyta; class Magnoliopsida; order Poales; family Poaceae; genus Coix; species Coix lacryma-jobi. The sequence goes on from CM019831.1 coordinate 96,124,175, forward strand.
CTTGATCTCTTCCAGGGGAACTTGCTCTTCAGGCACCCTCAGACATTTCTTTAGCTGAGAGACATGGAACACATCATGAACGCCTGACAGCCTCTCAGGTAACTGAAGCTGATAAGCCACTTCTCCACATCTGGCCAAGATCCGGAAAGGACCTATGTATCTGGGTGCCAACTTTCCTTTCATGTTGAACCTCTTTACGCTTCTCATGGGTGACACTTTCAAATACACATAGTCTCCCACTTTGAAAACTAAGTCCCTCCTGCGAGTATCCGCATAACTCTTTTGTCGGGACTGAGCTATCCTCAAATTATCCCGGATCGTCCTCACTTGATCTTCAGCATTTCTAAGAACATCCGGTCCGAACACTTGAGTCTCTCCTGTCTGATTCCAGAACAAGGGAGTTCTACACTTTCTACCATATAAGGCCTCAAAAGGAGCCATTTTGAGACTCTCCTGATGACTGTTGTTGTAGGAGAATTCAGCATATGGCAGGCTTTTATCCCAACTAGCCCCATGCTGAAGTGCACATGCTCTCAACATGTCCTCCAAGATCTGATTTATCCTTTCAGTCTGCCCATCTGTTTGTGGGTGATATGCAGAGCTGAAATTTAGCTTAGTTCCCAACGATTGGTGTACCTGATGCCAAAAATGAGAAGTGAATTGTGTCCCTCTGTCGGACACTATTTTCTTTGGAACACCATGCAAAGACACAACTCTCTCCATGTACAGTTCTGCTAACCTTGCCCCAGAATAAGTGGTCTTAACTGGTAGGAAGTGAGCGACCTTAGTGAGACGGTCAACTATTACCCATATTGAGTCATAGCCTCTCTGTGTACGGGGTAATCCAGTGATAAAGTCCATTCCCACTTCTTCCCATTTCCACTCGGGTATCTGCATAGGTTGTAACAATCCTGCTGGTCTTTGATGTTCAGCTTTGACCTTCTGACAGGTGTCACATAGGGCCACATATTCTGCTACATCTCGCTTCAATCCATACCACCAGTACTTTTCCTTCAGATCCAAGTACATTTTGGTGCTGCCGGGATGTATGGAGTAGGCAGATTCATGTGCATCTCGCAAGATGGCATCACGGATAGCTTTCACTTCAGGCACACATATCCTTTTTCCAAACCATAGTGTCCCATTTTCATCCATCCTGAAACCTGGTGCCTTCCCAAGCACTATGTTCTCTGCTATCTCTTGCAATTTCTCATCTTTCAATTGACCCTCACTGATTTCTTTCTCCAAGGTAGGTTCAACTGTCATCTCCACAACATTGTTGGCAAAGCATAGGTTAAGATATGCCATTTCAGCTCTCAACTCTGCTGACATGTATTCCACTTGCAGTCCATTTACATAAGTTTTTCTGCTCAAGGCATCGGCCACCACATTGGCCTTTCCTGGGTGATAATGTACCTCCAGGTCATAGTCGTTAATCAATTCTAGCCAACGGCGTTGCCTCAAATTCAGATCTGACTGAGTAAATATGTACTTCAGACTTTTATGATCCGTGTACACATCACACTTATGCCCAACTAGATAATGTCTCCATATTTTCAAAGCATGGACCACAGCTGCTAACTCCAAATCATGAGTTGGATAGTTCACCTCGTGCTTTCTCAGCTGTCTAGATGCGTAGGCAACTACTCTTCCTTCTTGCATTAGAACACATCCAAGTCCCAGACGAGATGCATCACAAAAGATGGAGAAACTTTTGTTCAAGTCTGGCAGAACTAGGACAGGTGCCGTGGTTAATCTCTTCTTTAACTCTTCAAAGTTTGCTTGGCATTTATCAGACCACACAAACTTAGCATTCTTTTCTAACAAGGCAGTCATAGGCTTTGCGAGCTTGGAGAATCCTTCAATGAACCTCCTATAATACCCGGCCAAACCCAGAAAGCTTCGGATTTCACTGGCATTGGTTGGCGGGTTCCAGTCCAACACATCCTGCACCTTGGTAGGATCAACGGATATACCTCCGTTAGAGACAACATGCCCCAAGAAAGAGACTTCCTTCAACCAAAACTCACATTTGCTCCTCTTGGCATAGAGTTGATGCTCTCTCAATTTCTGCAGAACCATCCTTAGATGTTCAGCATGTTCCTCTTCTGTTTTAGAGAACACTAGAATATCATCTATGAACACCACCACAAACTTATCCAGGTACTCCATGAACACTTTATTCATCAGATACATGAAGTAGGCTGGGGCGTTGGTCAGTCCAAAAGACATAACTGTATACTCATACAATCCATACCGCGTTGTGAAAGCAGTTTTAGGAATGTCTGAGTTCCGGATTTTCAACTGGTGATACCCAGACCTGAGATCTATTTTGGAGAACACACATGCTCCTCTAAGTTGGTCAAATAGATCGTCTATCCGGGGTAGAGGGTATTTGTTTTTAATGGTAACCTCATTTAAAGATCTATAGTCCACACACATCCTTTGGCTACCATCTTTCTTATCCACAAAAATCACAGGTGCTCCCCAAGGAGAAGCACTAGGGCGTATATACCCTTTCTCTAACAACTCCTTAAGCTGTTTCTTAAGTTCTTCTAATTCATTTACCCCCATTCTATAAGGTCTTTTAGCTATTGGTGCAGTTCCAGGCAGTAATTCAATAATGAACTCAACATCGCGATCAGGTGGCATACCTGGTAGATCATCAGGAAAGACATCAGGGAACTCGTCCACCACCCGATCTTGCTCTGCACCACTAGCATCCATCTGGTTTATCGTGGCAGTCGGCTGTTCTTGCATCACCACTTCCACACAAATCCTGTCTCCCTTGGGTGTAGATATAACAACTGATCTTTCTTGACACTGAATGACAGCCCCATGTTGCTTCATCCAGTCCATACCCAAAATGAGATCTATGCCTGCTGTTCTCAGCACTATAGGCTTTACTTTAAATTCTACCCCCCTTAAGTTGACACTAGAGGTGGGGCTCCAAAAATTTGCAGGCATACTACCCCCTGGTGAGTTTACTATGATTGTTTCTTTCATTGCACATAAAGGCACACCATGCATTCTAACAAATGACTGTGAAATGAAGGAATGCGAAGCACCAGAATCAAAAAGTATGGTTGCTGGGATTGAGTTGATGCTGAACGTACCCATCATAACATCCGGTGCATCCAGGGCACTATCGGCAGCCACATGGTTCACTCGCCCAGTGTGAGGTGGACGAGCATTCTGCTTCTGACCTCCTGCTTGGTTCTGTGGAGCCTGGGGGTTCTGCTTCTTGGGACACTGGTGAGCATAGTGTCCCATCTCCCCACAGCGGTAGCAAGCGTTGGGGTTCTGCTGAGATGCATTCTTCATGGGAGCGGAGTTGGGTGCTCCCTGGCGTGATGCTTGGCTGCCCTGCTGCTGGTACCTCTGCCCTCCTGGCTGCTGCTGATAGCGCTGACCACCTGACTGCTGTTGGTATGGAGGGCGCTGTTGGTTCTGGTTGCCCTGGGGTTGCTGTCCCCTGTTCCACTGGTTGGAGGAGCCTTGATTCCTCTGGGGGTAACCTTGTTGTGGGTTGATTCGGGGACGAGTGTTGCTCCCCGATGACTGGCCTTGGAAGCTTCTTTTCTTTGCCTCCATTTCCTTCCTCTTGTTGTCAATAACGATCGCCCTATTGACCAGGGCCTGATAGTTCGGGTAGGTGTTCGACATGAGCTGGAGCTGCAACCCATCATAAAGACCCTTCAGAAATTTGCGCTGCTTGTCTTTGTCTTGGGCCACATCCTGTGGGGCATAGCGCGACAGTTGGGCAAACTTGTCTCGGTATTCCGCCACTGACATGGACCCTTGCTTCAAGGAGCGGAACTCCTCTTGCTTCAGCTCTACGAGACCATCAGGGATATGATAGGATCTGAAGTTCTCCTTGAACTCCTGCCATGAAACAACTGGAGCATCTTGGGGACGGCCGAACATGAACGCATCCCACCAATCTTGTGCTGCTCCCTGCAGTTGCCCCGAGGCATAGAGCACCTTCTCATAGTCGGTGCACTGGGCAATGTTCAGCTGTTTCTCCACTGCACGGAGCCAGTCATCCGCCTCCAGTGGCTCAGAGGCGTGAGTGAACACAGGTGGATGGCCCTTCAGGAACTCTCCTCGACGGTCCCTGACTTGAAGAGGTTGAGGTGCTGCAGCGGGCGCCTGATCCAGGCGGTTCATCATGGCGTGCATAAGCTGATTCTGCGTGGCCATCAGCTGTTCGATGGTCACTGGCGGCGGTGGCGGGTCCATAGGAGCACCACGCCCACGGCCACGGCCTCTTCCGCGTCCACCCCTTGCTGCCATCTGCTTACCAACAAATGCGCAAGAGTTAGACCTTTATATCCAACAAAGAAAGTATATATAAAACATAAATGAGCATTGCTGAAAAAAATTTCTGTGCACATCCTTGTCAACAGCAGCACACTAAAACGGGCATAACTCAAGCTACAGGAATCCCACAGGGATGAACCAGACATCGTTGGAAAGCTTAAGAAACCAACTACAACTTTCATATAGAACACTTTCTCAGATTCGACCAGATTCTGGGCCGAAAACAGCATTGAACAGAACCTGTTCTAGGTGACAGACTACGCAGTAACATCAACTTTAAACAGGCATATCTCCCAGATCCGAACAGATAAGGACTTGGTTCCAGATTTGTTTGAAAGATACATCAGTCTAGATACTCCCACAAAAATTTCATAATTTTTGGGAACACGGATTAAGAGATATACTGATATAACCACAGGCTGCTCCAGAAAACAGCAACACAGATAAGGGATAAACAACTTTATTCACACAGAGATGTGATTTAAACTTGGAGAAGCACAGACAAAACCCATACTTCACCACACACAAGCAAAGATCCATCAAACATAATTCACTAACACAAGCAACACATCCACTAAAGTTCAACAGACACAAACTGAAATTTAAACAACGTGTCTAAACGAGATAACTAAACATGGTAGGCAACTACTGGGCTCCACCGGGGCATCGTTGGATCTGTACTTCTTCTTGTAAACAGCTGGAAGACCCAGCTCACCGCGGAGATGATCCACTTCACGCTCCAGACGCCTCATCACTTTCTGAGAAGCGCGCAGGTCATCCTGCACCTTGTCAGCCTTCCTCTACACTTCATAGGCATGCTGGGCGGTAGAGACCAGAACCGGGTACTCCACAGGAGGAAGCAGAGCTTGCCACGAGCCCACCATGTCACTGTGGGGCAGATAGCGGTAGCGGTCAGTCCTCATAGACTGAAAGCGCAGACCACGGTAATGCAAGAAAGCATCCTGTGCTGCGTCCTCCATGCTGGCGAGAGCTTCACCGCGCTTGGTGGTAGTCCTGTGAGCCGACTCTATGACATGGGCTTGATCCACATCATTCCAACCTGTAACCATCAGGTCGGACTTCCAGTAAGTGGCCTCCAAAGGATGAGTGTACTCGCCACAGTGATACTGGAGCTTGGCCTCCAACTCAGGGTAGTATTCATTCAGCAGACGAACCAGCATACTATGGTAGTATGCTGTCTCGTCAGGCTTCTTGAACATGAAACGACGAGTCCATCCAAGGTCTTCATCCACCACCTGCACTACTGGGGAGGCAGGGGGTGTTGGTGCTGAAGGAGACGAAGCGGCGGGAGAGTGCACCACTGGGTACACTGGCACGAAGGCCGGTGCTGCAGGAGCTGCTGGAGCGGCAGGTGCTGCTGGGACTGCTGGAGCGGCGGGGGCCTCCACGACTGGTGGAGCGGCAGGCGCCACAGGAGCGGGTGCCTCTGGAGCAGGGACCTCAGGCGCTGGCGCCTCAGGAGCTGGCACCTCCGGAGCTGGCATCTCCGGAGCTGGAGACTCAGGAACTGCAGCAGGGGGCGGTGGTGGCGCTGCTAGCTCCTCAGAGACAGTCGGGGTAGAGGTCAACTCTTCATCCTCCACGATGAAGGCGGTGTTGGAGGAGCTAGAGGAACCGTCACTGTCGGGGATGTGGACCACAGGGGGAGCAGGCTGGCTGGTGCTGGCGGTGAAAAGGGCACGATACGCGCGGGTGTTCATGCGAGGCATCCTGACGTTATAAATTAAGATAAGATAAGCGGAAACAATTAGTTTTACTCAATAGAATAAGAATAAGAAGCATGCAAATTTTAATAAAGTAACAAGATAATAAAATAAGCATGAACAGGTAACAAAAAGGTGTTAGAACGGCCATTTCCTATCTAGGCTCGCGTCCTACAGTCAACAAAGCTCTGATACCAATTTGTCACACCCCAATTTTAAGGATAAAATTATGGCGGAGTACTCATGTGTGCCCAGGAAACAATCACACACATAAGTTAGACAAATTACAAGAAGGTGGCATCATCACATTGTTTATTACATAACGATAGTATCAACACAAGTCTTACATCAAGCGAAACAAAAGATAACTGAACTGCTAACAAGATCTACTCCACAGGGAACGCTGACTGGGGGAAACAGCTAGCCTAGAAGTCCTCTGGGAAGTCGCCAACTGCACCTTCATCTGTTACCCATCCGGGATTTTGCCCAAAAAGAAGATAAACAACAAGCGTAAGTACTTCTCGTACTTAGCAAGCTAACACAGGGTTCATGAGGCTCAAAAGGCAGACACTGGCTGACTGCAGTTAGCTTTTAAGTTGGCAAAGTTTTAGCATTAAGGTAAACGAATATGGTGCTTAACCCTTAACCCATGATCCATTTGTCCATCAAAGATAAATATAACATCGTAAAGTACCAACAACATAAAGTAACAGTTATACAAGTATCATAGTTCTGCTAGTTTTCCGGGCCGCTCGTGACCGCGAGCACGGCTGTTATAACAGTTTTACACTCTGCAGAGGTTGTGCATCTTTACCCACAAGCCGTGTTACCCTTGTGCCCGAGGCGGCCAACCTCTTGATCCACTTCCGAGGTAGATCGGCGGGGCACACTATGAAGCCTTTCGTTGGTTCGTCTAACATGTTAGGGCCGCTAGGTTTCCTTGGCAGGCAGATGTAGTAACCCCCTTTCCTATGGCACAAGGCCATCGCAGCTATACACATAGGAACAGGAGCAGCCCTACACCCAAAGTGGCAAGCCCCTTATGCGCCCTTTCGGGTCACCGCTAACAAGTTAGAAAAGGTCCAGTGTACTGAGCTAAAACCAGAGCCATATAGCACTCATGGTAGCACTGTCAATCCCAGCTTTTGCTAACAGCAAGTTTTATTAACCGTTTAACAACATATCATCATGAGAACAAATTTATCATTGGACTGGATCAGTTATAAGTCAGTTAGCACTAGCATTCTACCCATATGCATATATCCCACGGAAACAAGAACATCACAGATAACAAAGCTAAGTGGGTTTTCTAAGGTTGCTCAATTGGACACATGCATAAATGAGTGATTAAAGTAAAGTGTATAGGTAAACAAGGAGGTCCCATGCTAACTTGCCTTGATAGTCGAAAGGCTGGTCTTCCTGCTGGTCGTTGAAAGAAGGGTCCTGATCGCACCACACCGACTCACCGTCTACTCGATCACAGAACATCACCACGCATTCCGGACGCATACATATACAAAGCAACCAGGCTATCATTAGAACAGTACATCAAACAGTAATAAACAGAAATAAAACTTTGATAAAGCTGAAGTACGCGTTTCTACGATCACAACAAGTTTTGGTTCACCGAAAACGGAGTTACTATGCGAAAGATACGGTCGAAACGGTGTTTCTAAAGCCCTAAACAAGATTAACTTGGACCCTGAAGCTAAACTGTTCAAAACAGTCTAACAGGGACGTCAACGGGTGGATAACTAAATTACGAACCTAACGCAACTTGAACGGGTCAAAACGGAGCTAAAACGTGGATTTTATAAGCATTTTAATGTAATGGCATTTCTGTAAATAGACTGAAATTAATTTAAATTCAATTCAGAATTTAAACTGAATTTTTAAATTGAATTCACAGCCGGCTGGACTGCGCCTCAAATCAACCAAAGCACAGGGGCCTGGTTGCAAACTTTTCAAGGCACAGGGAATAGTGCCGGCCGGAGCGCGGGTTAATTTCAAGTTTTCTCAGGGGCTCTTAAGCAAATCGGCCGGCGAAGAGGTACCGGCCGATCAGGGCCGTCGGATCTAGCGCTGACGGCGCGGATTAGAGCAAGGAGGGGCGCGCGAGGGGCAAGCCGAGAGCACGCCGCGGGCAGGCACAGGCCGCGACGTCGCGGCCGCGTCGCGACGCCGGACGCGCACACGCCATGGCAGGGACATGGGAGCTCGCGGTCTAGGGCACTGGGGCACCGAATGATGAACCAAGCGGTCGGAGGGGTAGCGGAGCGCCAGGGGGTTCTCACCGCGGTGAAGGGGATGGCGAGGAGGCTCTGGTGATGGCGCACGGCGAGGGGCGGCGGGGATCCGAACGCCGGCGTCGGAGCTGCGAGTACACGACGGCGGTTAGGACCAAAATCAGGCGAAAGAGAGGGAGAAAGGTGGTTCGGCGGCGCCGTTACCGCGACGCAGAGCTCAGCGAGGCCTTGAACGAAGTCGGAGAGGGCGGGCACGGCCGGACGACGACGGCAGGCGTGCTCGTCTATGGCGGGCGAAGCTCTGGAGCGGCGGGCGGTTGCTCTGGAGCGCTGCGAAGAGAGGGAGAATGAGGGAAAAGGGGAGCGGGGTGCGGTGCGTCCGCTATATGCACGAGGACGAGGGCGAGGTCGTGGGAGTGGCTCGCGGGCGAAGCGGGGCGTGCGGCCGAGCGGTTGCGGCTCGGCGCAGACGCGCGGAGAAGGAGGGGGGAGACAGCTGACAAGTGGCCCCAAGGTGTCGGCGACTGGGAGAGGGAGGAGAGGCGGCGGTTTGCTGGCGTGCGCACCAGGCCGAGCTGGGCCGGCCGATGGGCCTCGCGGACGATGAGAAGAAAGGAAGGGAGGGAGAGGAGGCGCGGTTGCAAGCGGCTGCGCGGGCCGGCCTGCTGGGCCGCACGGGAGAAAGAGAGAGGAGGAGGGAGGCCCAGCGCGGGGGAAAAAGGAGAAGGGAGGGAGCGCCGGCGGGTTGGGCCGCCAGGCCGCTTGGGCCAGAAGAGAGGAAAGGAGAAAGAGAGAAAAGAAAAAGCTTTTCATTTTATTTCAAGGCATTTCAAATCCATTTCAAAGTGAATTCGAATTCAAACCAAATTTTGGCAAAAACCAGTCACTCAAATAAATATGATGCACCAGCATGAATGCATAAACATGTTGCCACTATTATTTCAATTCAACAAAAATTATTTAACCCCTAGGTTAAATGCTCACAAAAATCATAATTAAATCATTTTCACCTATTTTGTTTTGGAGAAATTTTTAGGGTGTTACAACTACTAAACATAAATCTGAAACAAGCTTGGTACATGATCAAACCTTGCAAATAAAATGAGTTGTGGCTAAGGTTCTAAATTCAATCACTAGCTCTGACTGAAAAAACCCTCAGTGGTTCCATACAATAACACATTGAGAGAAAATCTACAAGCATTAGCTGTAACTGAGAAAAAGAACTATAGTTTTGGTTCGTAACACAAAATACATTTTTAGCAAAAAAATCAGAAATTAGTAATAGATAGGATTAACATTTAAACTTAAATAAAAAAATTCAGAAACCTAACAGATAGAACATAGTCTTCACATAGGTTTCACAAATTAATATTAGCGCAAGTAAAAAGGTGGATGATAGATTTTTATTATGTAAAATTAACCATGGAATGCACAAATAACTTTGGTGCATGAAAGTGCATGGCAAATACAACTAGTATAATACCCTGAGACTGAAATAGAAAAATTGGCGGGTCAACTAACCTTAAGAACACCCTTGCCAAGATAATCAGATCCTCCATCTCTCAACTCCAAGGCCAAACCACCTCAAAGAAGTGTTGACATAAGTGTTGAACGCAAACCAACACTTATGTTTCGCAAATACTGGAATGCGAACCACCTCAAAGATATCAAATAGATCTTAGTGTGGACATAAGTGTCAAACGCGATGAGGCACAACTCAAAAAAATTGGGGGATTTTTTTCCAATAGATCTTATTCTCACCTTAAAGAAGCCGTAAATCATAATGCAGACCCACAGAAACAAGCAACTCAAATAGTGGTTGGATTTAATTATATCAATCAAAATATTTATTTAATTGATACAAGCGACTCAAGCATAACCATATTAATTTAAGAAAAAAGATCCTAACATGACCACATCCAACAAAAAAACAATAAACAGATATGAGTTGTTATAACACAAAGAAAATAAACAAAACAATTCTTTCTATAGTTTTCTAGTATGTCCTTACACAGAAATACGATCAAGAGGTTACAGATGTGCACTCTATTAACACAAAGACAATTAACCATCTATATGATTTTGAAAAATTCAAACAAAAATACAAAAATCACACATTCGCATTAGTGCAAATATTACCTTTTCCATCTTGCAATTGTATTGTATATGCATTGTAAGATAAGTTATAACCAGAATAGGTTCATCTACAACTACATCAGAGACACAGATTACAGTTTTGATGACAAGCAAACTGAGGTAATATGCTATTTGGCTAATATATGTAGATTTTACTGAAAGAGGTATTTTACTAAAACTGATCAGGTAATATGCAACAAAACTTCAGATAAACAAAAATGTAGGTTGATTCAGGTTCAGACACCAAATCTTCACTATGAACACAAAGGCCAGAATTTAAGCTATCAAGACGTGAACTTTGCGGTAGCAAATCAAAAATAGTCAGAGCAACACACTTTAGAAAAGCTAAGCCTACACATCTGAATCTCAATCTGCCACTCTGCATCAGATCACGAATGAATCAAATCTGTACATCCAGGCATAGCTACAATATTATACAATCCTAACGGCTACACCCATAAGCTCTAGGACTATGAAACGACCAGAAAAAAAAACAGAGAAGACACAACCTAGACCCAGATGCAAAGGTTGGTATCATGACATGCAAATACTCTTCTTCTTCTTCTTCATTTCGTGTAAAGAAAGAAAAGAAAGAAAAGACTAATACAGAGATAAACGACATGCCAATATACCTCCTTATTTTTGCAGCGCTATACTAACATGGTGTGAAATATTATGGTGTGGCGAAATATCAAAGTGTTGCTATGTCTATGAGAGAACCAAACATACTCTAACAAATCCTAATAAATCAACTAAATACCAGCGGTGGTACTCAAATGTTGGTTAAATGCTAGACTGACAGGAGAGGAATAAAATAAAACAATGCCCCATTCAGATCCAATGATTAGGCCACAAAACGAGATGGAGGAGGGTGAGCGGCTCCAAAAATCAGTGTAGCTGTTTGATGGGCTTGACCTGTGTCTGAAGAACAGAACACTGCTACTTAGAGATCCAGTGCAAGCTCGCCGAGGAGCAAGGTGGTGGACTTCCAGCTGCAAGAGGGAAACAGTGAGAAGACAACAACAGCATAAAAATGCCACTAATCTCTAACCCTATGACCTCCTCACGCTAGAAAATTTCATCATAAAGGGGATGAGATAAATCACACAATAGATCTACAAAGAGAAAGAAACATGGACAAATCAGGTACCGAAGGATGTCGTAGGAGCTCCTCGGAGACCTCCAACAGCATGCGCAACTAGATCGATGATTCTGCTGGAGGAATCGCCCCGCCCATGACAAGCTCGAGGAAGTCGGCGAGGGGGCCATGGATTGGGAGGCGAGGAGTACGTCGGCGACAACGAGCGCCAGGGAGAAGCGGGTCTGCCTCCACCGCCCGCTCTGCGAGGTAGCTGACCAGGTCGCACGCGCCATGAGCAGCTACTCAGTGATCTGCAGCCAAAGCTCCATCTGCTCCCTGCTATCGGCGGGGCCTCCACTTCCGCCTCCACTGTTGCTCCTGGAATCACCGCCTGCTATTTTGGGGAGGAAATGGTGAGTACAGTGCGGTGTGCGCAGGCAGCTAGTGTCGTTTTGGGAGGGGGAAATGATGGGTGCGGAGGCAGATCGAACAGATAAAATGACGCGTGTCTAATCGTGCGGTTACAAAATTTGTGTGTCAATAAATAAAAAAACACACGAGCAACATTTAGCAATTCCGTTGTTCTATGCCTTTCTTTAATTTAACCGAGCAACAGCAAATAAATAAAAAAAGACAGAGAAAACAAAACCTACACATGCCGTACCGATTACCCCAGGCAACCATGTTCCTGCAGCCAGGCGTCCGTTTTCTTCTGCCTGGACGAGGTATCGCGTGCCTGGTTTACGTATCTTTCCAGGGTTCCATCCAAACACACTACAGGCAGTATCCAGGAAGCTAGCAGGCCAGGCAAATTTGCTCCAAGGTATGATCCAAACATGCCCTTAGTGACATGATGAGATTAACCCTAAAAATCTTTGTGAAAGTGCTTTCTCTTGTGCTAAATTTGTTTTGAATCTTTTGGAAGAAATAGCACTTGAAAACAGGGAAAAAGGAGAAGCCATCGCCTTAACAGAGAACCCCCAGCCGGATTAACTCTCCGCCCTAGCCAGATATTCCAGCTCAGTTTAGTTTGGGTAGGCAGTGAACCCTTTCTCGGAATAATTTGTTACCCTACCCAGAATATCCGGTTGAGCGCGGATCTGACCGTTGGGGTGGTGAGCTGAACGTTTTAGGTAGTGTGCTGCTCTTTTTCAAATTATCCTTGGCTCATTCTCTTTCTTCTCCTCTTGCTCAAACCCTAGAAGAGAAAAAGAGCTCCAATCCTCTCTCTCACACTCCATTGATTTGAGGTGCAAGCAAGTGAGAGAGCAAACTCCATAGATCGATTTGAGAGCTCCAAGAGGATCCCCTCCATCCATCTCCTCTCCATCTCCATGGTTGGTTCATGCTCATGAGAGGAGGTGAAACCCTAGGTGCTTGCATTTGTGATTCAATTTCTTGGCACTAGGTTATTGTTGTGATTGTGGATTTCTTATTACTCTTGGTGGTTGCCGCCACCTAGACGGTTGGTGCATTTGTGATTGGTGAGGGGATTTGGTGATTGTGTCCGTCCCCAATCAAGAAATTTGTGAGGGGTTATTGTGCCTTCCCCGCGGGAGTTCGTGAAAGGCAACTCTAGTGGAATGCTCGTGTCATTGAGCTACCCTCACTTGTGAGTGGGTTCTTGCGGCGCTCATTTGTTGAGCTAGATTTGTAAAACACCTATTAGCCGCCGAACCACCAAGTGTGTGGTCGACACAACGGGGAGTAGCGTGCCGGCAAGCACGTGAACCTCGGGAGAAAATTCGTGTGTCAATTCTCTATTTGGATATCTCCCGGTATTCACTTGGCATTTGTATTGCGATTAATTATCTCTTGCCGGTGGTGGTAAATATTTCTATCACTTGTATTACATCCTTATATACTTGTGTAGTGATAGTTATATTTATGAGTAGTTGCTATTTTGTGTAGTATCGCTTTAGTTAGCTAGCTTAGCTCTTTTTAAGAAATAATTATTTCTTGCTAGCTCACTAGTTAGAGAGTAGCAACTTAGCCTTTGTGTGTGCATATAGATTATAAATAACTAGAATTATGATATAGGTGGCTTGCATTTGACATAGAGCTAGAGGAAACCCGCTTTATCGCCATATTGTTGTCTAACCAAGTTTTGCTCTAGTGCTTTGTAGAATTTTTAATTAGGCTATTTACCCCCCCTCTAGCCATTTAGGACCTTTCACTAGCGAACTCAAGCTCCTTAAGCGCCTCATTCATCTTAGCCTTAAACTCGTTGCGCTCTCGGATAGCTCGCTTGAGTTGCTTGTCCTGACCGAGAACTATGTCGACAAGAGAATCGCGCTCACCGGTAAGACGATCGACAAGAGAAGAGTTTGATACCTCGGAAGCATCGTCATCGTCGGTGTCGTCGGCGTCCTTTGCCTGGCACTTGGAGTCCTCTTCGTCTAGGGCCATGGTGCACAAGACCTTAGAGGAGTTGCCGAAGAAGCAGAGTCCGTTGAAGCGTTCTTCTGTCTTGTGCTCGGACCCAGCGTCACTGGAGTCGCCGTCAGAGGTCTTCTCGCCGTCGCTGATGGTGGCGAGGAAGGCACGCCGACCGGCATCAAAAGCCTTCTCCATGTCCTCTCGGTGATAGCTGCCCTTCTTCTTCTTCCCGCCCTTGTTCTCCGGCCTGCCCTTGCGCCTGGAGTTGCGGTTCTTGCCGGGGAAGCTCTTGTCGTTCTTGGGACAGTTCGCCATGAAGTGGTCTAGATCACCACACTTGTAGCAGCCCTCGTGTGCGCCACCACGCCGGCGATTCTGGCGGTTGTTGTGAAACCGCGAGAACCGGGTGATGACGAGGGCAAGCTCGTTGTCTCCAAACGCCTCCAACTGCTCCTCCGTGACTGTAAGCAAAGAAGACAAAGAAAACAGAGGAGGTGAAGCGTCAGCAGAGAAAGTCGATCCACCCGTGCCTGAGACCAAAGCCATGGAATGTGAAGATGGGTTCTTTAGCTTGGCCTGAGTCAGGTGATCGATCTCGGTGGACTTGAGCTTGCTGAACAGCTCGTCCACGGTGAGGGTGTCATAGGATGGAGACTCTATGATGGTCGACACCTTCACCTCCCATACCCTCCGATCCAGAGCGTATAGCAACTTGAGAGCCCTCTCATGATCATCATAGGGTAGGTTAGCCCGATTGGCACACATCTTGTTCACAATCGTTTGGAAACGAGCGAACATGGCGTCAATCGTTTCTCCCTCCAACTGAACAAAGTTCTCGTACTCTCGCTTGTAGGTCTCGAAGAGTTTGGTCTTGACCTGAGCGGTCCCCTCGTGATAGCTCTGAAGCTTCACCCTGATCTCTCATGCCGTCTCAAGCTCAGAGACACGCTCGAACTCAGAAAGGGAGATGCTGGCCAAAAGAGCTTTCCGAGCCTTGGAGTTGGCCTCGTGCTGGTCAATCTGGATCTGACCCACACGAGCTGCAAGGACTACGTACTCAGCATTCTCACATATCTCCCAGACAGAAGATCCGATGCTGTTGAGATAAGCACGCATCCGAATCTTCCAATAGGGATAGTTCGTTCCATCGAAATAGGGAGCCTTGCCGTTCCCTCGATCCATGTCGCCCTTAGGATCCAAAACCGATTAAGGTAGAGTAGATCCCATAACCGGCTCCGATACCAATTGATGGACCGGATTAGCGACCAGAGGAGGGGTGAATGAGAGCCTCAAATTCAACTCGTGAATAGAATGGCCCTTGTCCCAGAAAATCACCCAAAAGCTAAGACTCAAAACGACCGAAGAGTTCACGACCTACGAGTAGGTGGATACCCTAGGAGATGTCCTAGTGGTACAGTGGAACTCTCGGAGAAACTCCAAAACAAACTCCCAAAGGATCAGAGCAAAACTGCAAAGACTGCAGATTCGCGGACTGTCCGGGGTCAGAGTCCCAGACTGTCCGCGACTAGGAGCCGGACTGTCCGCCGGCAAAAGCGCAGAAACCAAACAGTGTTTCAGGTCTGCTGTATAAGTCCCGGACTGTCCGTGGGTTTGTACTGCGGACTATCCGCCGGTCACGAGACCGAGAACAGTATCACACTGCGTAGTTCTGAACCTGCCCAGTCCCGAGTCCCGGATTGTCCGCCGCTGGAGGCGCGGACTGTCCGCGGATGAACAGAGAGCAAAAAAACTGCTCGGGACAAAAGGCAAATCGATCAAAACTTTACCAAATCAAAAGAGACTTCGATCAAACTCCTCCCAGGTGTTCCTCTATGTGTTGGGGTGCTAATCCTAAGAAATCATCGCACCAAACCAAGTCAATCAAGAGAGATTCGTGAATCACCGTAAAATGGGGAAGAACGAAGAACGAACGCGAAATCAACCCGATCTATGGATTCGTGAGGTTAGGAGAGAATTCCTTCGGTAGAAAGAAAGGGATCACGACCAAGAACAAATTGATTCAAGTGGAATCGAAAATCATCTCACGTAGAGGGAGAACGAGGCAAATCCCCGGGAGATGAAAAACCAAAACATGAAGAACACAAAACACAAGACACGATTCGATTCGATTCCAGCCGAAATTCCTCCACATGAGGAGATAACGAGAATACGGTCTCGTTTCCTCAAAAGATCCAAATACACAGAGGTATGATTCCCGTCTCTGCGGATCGCTTGCAGCGAGGTATGATTTAGAACCTAAGCGGGGGCTAGAGAGAGAGTGCTCAGGAGCAAATGACTGCAAGGATAGAGGGAGAGGAGGGGTGCCTCTCTTATTTATAGCCTAATACAATAATCCCCTTTCTACCCCTAGATACACGAGCGAAGCGGCCAACCCTAGGGGTATCCCA
Organism: Coix lacryma-jobi var. lacryma-jobi; assembly: GCA_009763385.1. NCBI lineage: Eukaryota > Viridiplantae > Streptophyta > Magnoliopsida > Poales > Poaceae > Coix > Coix lacryma-jobi. Next base: position 96,140,472 of record CM019831.1, read on the forward strand.
GTCCAACTCTGCTGATAGTTGATGTGACGGCCACGCGCCTTCCTCACCCTTAGCTTCGCCTCGACGCAAGCCTCACGATGCCGCCACGTGCCCCCCAGTCGACCGCCGCGCCTACCTCGTGGATAGCCTCGCCTCCGCGCCAGCCTCTCCACGCCGCCACGGGTCGACCGTCGTTTTTGCGGACCCCCCCGGTTTTGAGGCCAAAACCGGGAAACCTGGGTCTTCCCCCGGTTTTGAGGCTGAAACCGGGAAACCTGTCCTCAGGGTGAGTTTTGTGGCCCAAACTCAGAAACCCGCGCACCCAGGTTTTGAGGTCCAAACCTGGAAACCGTCCACGCCGAGTTTTGAGGCCCAAACTCAGAAACCGGCCACCCCGAGTTTGGAGGCCCAAACTCGGAAACCGTCGATGGTAGCTTTTCGAGGCTCAGCTACCGAACCCGCGCCGTAGACGGGATGTGGTTCGCACACCCCGAGTTCCAGCACCGATGCCGGAGCATGTCCAGCCTCCACGCCGGGCACAGTGCATTCGCAATTCTTCTCGGCCTCCCGCCAAGTGTCACGACGCCATCACCTTCCTCCCGACTCGGCCGATGCACCGCACATCCCGATGTACTCTTGCTTGTCAACGCCACGTGCCAGCTACCACAGCTGGTCCTCAGGTCTCCTGGTCCGTCGGTTCAAGCTCCACGTCCGCCCTTCACCGCTCCCGGTCCGTCGGCACGACACTTCCCTACTTGACCTTCACCTCACCTTCGACCACTGTCCGAGCTCCGCACCTGCACATCAACACAGCCAAGAGACATGTTGCCCGTTGATCGATCACTCATCACTCAGGAAGGGAACCACAAGGACACATATCAACCTTGTGTTCTCAAAGTCGAAGTTAAACTAAATTACACACTAATCTCTTCCGAGTCCCAATCCTGTATGATATTGTTTTGTTAATTAGTTGCCTGAATGCAACATATTTTTAACGTTGGTGGCGTCTGTGCTGATACGTGCAATTTATGCAGCGGATGTGTCACTTTATGGGTTTATTCTATGCAGTTTTAATTTATTCTAAGGGGTATCAGTTTTCTAGAAAAAAAATTAGTCTGTCACATCAGATATTTCAGTACTAATTTAGTTTATTAAAAATAAACTAATTATAAAACTAATTACACTATGATATGCTAATTAATAAAATGAATCTATTAAGACAAATTAATCCACCATTAGATGTTTACTATAGCAGTATATTGTTAAATTATGAACTAATTAAGTTTAATAGATTCGTCTTACAAATTAGTCTTCGGCTGATAAATTAGTTTTTTGATTACTATATTTTTAGGGAACATATCTGGTGGAAACCACAATCTTTGTGAAAACCCGTGCAAACCACATCAAAAAAGTTGTTTAAATTCATCAAAAAAATCACACATGTAAATGATACGATGATAGACAACCTTATAAAATATCTTGACCAAAATCGAATTCGTTTGTCAGATATAAAAATAACAAATTTCTAACAAATGTGGAAAACTTTCTTGCTTGAAATTTGTTATTTTTATAACTCACAAACGAAGTGGAGTTTGGACAAGATATTTTACAAGGTTGTGTATCATCATACCATCTACATGTGTGATTTTTTGGTGAATTCAGGCGATTTTTTACCATGGTTTGCACGAGTTTTCACAAAGGTTGTAGTTTCCACTAGATACATTCCCATATTTTTAATAGACTAAATTAGAGTCGCAAAAAGCGATGTGAAGCTTCCCCTAAGATCGTGTTTGGTGGAGCTCCCGCCAGCTCCAGCTATACCACTGTGTGGGTCCTGTGGTGGAGCCGACAAAGCACCACAAACGTGCGGGAGGTGGAGCCGGTTTTTTTGATAGCCACAGAGTATGAGTTTTTACCTTATTAGTGTAAGATGGCAATGGGTACCCGAAACCCGATGGGTTTTTACCCTATTAGTGTAAGAGTATGAGTCAAATTTCTACTCATTAGTTTGTTAATGGATAAAAAGTAAAATCCAGCGGGTTTGTGGTTCTGGGTTTGGGAGCGTAGTGCCCAAACCCATAAACCCATGGATTTTTGAAATCCGGTCCATAACTTAATATTTAACTGACATATAAAAAAAGTTTATAAAGTATTTATTTGAATTAATTTCATCGTATTGGATTGTCATCATTCTAAATCTTACGAAATAAACATAGCATTCAATATCATATTTTTGAAATAGAAATAAGACAAAATTGAAATATGATTGTGCGTGTATAATAAGGTTTTATTGAGTTTATAGGCAATCTAATGGGTACCTGTGACCCGAATAGGCATGAATTTGGACACAAAATAAAACCTGTAATGGTCATGAGGTTTTTAGCGGGTGCATTTTATACCATGGAGATGAGTTTGGGTGAGCAAAACCTAGCGGGTTTGTACAAGTTGCCATCTCTAGCTCAGTGACCTAGAGTGTTAGAAGCCGGAGCATCTGAGAGTCGAACCAAACACGACCTAAGTATATAGTCTATTATTTTTTCTCTAACGTTTAGACTGTTGATAATGTTTAAACGAAGTTAAATAACCTAAACCATTATTTTTTATTAGTAACAACAACAAAAAAAATACTATTTATCTATATAAAAGGTAAATATGATGATAGAAAATAAAGTATACATATCTACGCATATAAAAAGTAAGTATTCTACAAAAACTCACTCTATCTCATATACTTACTATATTAACTAGGTAGTGTGTTTGTACGTTGCTATGGGACAACTAAACTTTTATAAAAAAACACATAGACCGTATGCTGTGAAATTAAATGCTAATGTTAAAGTGATATCTAATCAAAAAGGAAAAAACATGAAATTAACATAAGTTATGGAGACCGTGATGTCGCAGACTCAAAACTCTATTGTAGACCTTTCTGTGATATACCCTATGGAGGGATCAGTGCCGAAGGCACTGGTAGCTCCATTCACATTTATTTTGAATGTGTTGCTTGAAGTCGTAGACCACACTCAATGCAGGGAGAGGTTCGCAGTGCAGTCCCTGGAACGTCCACCAGAAAGAGTAGCCGGTCGCCAGGAAGAAGGGCTGATCATCGAAGAGAATAGCCGATTGGAGGAATAGCCAATCGCCAGGAAAAAGAGCCTATCACTGAAGAGAATAGCCGACCGGAGGAATAGTCGATCCGGATCAGAAACGAGCAGTCACGATGACGCTCCACAAAAACCTAATTGCCCGCACACCCGAGCAGGTGTCTTGATGTGGATGATGGTTTCAGAGGCCTGCTCTCCCAACTCTCTATGCGTACAAAATATTGGGATGGAGAAGCTTGAGGGCAACTCAACAGAAGAACAGTGGTGCAGTATGCTATATCTCGTAGCTAAATGAGTGATCTCCTTTTATAAGCAAGACAAAATAGAAGATAAAATATGGAGGATGAATCTGGACGTCATGAAGCATTCTTCAATGACATAACCTTTGTCATAACCATGAGGGTTACTAGTAACTGCAACTATAACCACATGAGTTAGCAGTAACTGCAGCCATAACTATGACTGTTACCAATTCAGCCATCAACTATATTTAGTTCACTATTTTATTACACCTAACATCTAATATGACTATTAAATTTATTTGATCTAATTACATAAAATATGGGTCAGACCCACGTTAAATCTAACATGATTTTGGCTTAGCTAGCTAGCTACCAAATATCTCGTTTTATTTTTTTTCTGTTGCAACCCATGAACAATCTCACCTAGTAACACTCCTATGCTAGGAACACACAAAGAGCCATAGGGATGGTGTGTAGTTTGAACGTCATGTATTCTATACACATGCCGCTATAAAAAGCATCATGAGAGACACTATAGACTATATGGTATCTCTGCTAGCTTCTAGATGGCATGTACTCCCACTATCTTTAAAAAAGAATCGTGCTGGTTAAACTTTCTCAACTTTGATTGTTGCAATATTTATATTTTCAAATTAGTTTGTTATAAAGTATATTCAGTGATCTATCTAATATACTAACTAAGGACCATAAATATCAAATACTTTGTTAAATATTTTTAGTTAAAGTTAAAAATTATTGACTTTTTGAAAAGCAAGTGAAGGACCGAGAACTCTGTCAGAAAGCGACCAGAGGGGGGGTGAATGGGAGCCTAAAATATTTCTTTCGAAACTTTGGCTTCCCACAAATGAACCCCCAAAAGCTTCGAGTGCAAAGGTGATGCCCACGACCCTTAGAAGAGGGTGGATGATCCCTAGGATCACAGCGAGACACCACCAATCGAGAGCAAACCAAACACCGAAAACTCCGGCTCAAGTTCAACCCCAAAAACTGACTCCCGAACGTAGATGGACGGCTACGTCAGGAAATCTCCAAATACTGATTCTAACAAGTAGCAAAGATACCTAGAGAGGTTCCTTGATGAACTCTAGGGCCAAAGGAGAAGTCCGGAAACCAAGCGGAAAAGCCGGGGGGATCAAACGCACTGAAAACCAACACACAACGAGTTTCCGGACTGCCCGCGAGTACAGTCCCGGACTGTCCACGGTACTGCCGGACTGTCCGCGGGAGAAGGGCGGACTGTCCGCCGGCAAAATCCCTAAAACAATACTGCTGCTGAGTAGCCCCTGGACAGTCCCGGACTGTCCGTGGGTTACAACGGCAGACTGTCCGTCGGTCAACCCGAACATAAGCAGCCGAGCCACGGAGCCACTGGTCTGGCTCGAGCCCGACGCGCGGACTGTCCGCGGTCATAATGGCGGACTGTCCGCCAACACCCAGAGAGGGCGATTTTGATCGCCCCTCTCACAAATCTTCCCAAATCCGATCCAAATCAAAATCCCTCGATCCCAAACTTGGAGAAGATGATCACAAGATAGTTAGGAGACTATCCCAAAGTAATCATCCTCTCAAATCGACTCAATCAACGGGAAATCGAAAGGAAAGGTGTAGGAACGAAAAAGTTGCCACAAAACTTGAATCGACCCGAACTATTTGTTCGTGAGGGTAGAGATAAATTCCTTCGGTGGAAATGTTCTCCTCACATCAAATAACAAGTTGATTCAAGTGGATTCGATAAAGACGTAGCGAGGAGGGAGATCGAGTGACGGGAACATCGTGAAGAAACGAAGAACGCGAAGAACAAGTTCAAAACTCGAATCACAATCACGATTGCCAGCCGAAATTCGTCCGCACGAGGAGACAACGGGAATCTGGTCCCGTTTCCGCAAAATCCAAATACACAGAGGTATTGTTCACCGTCTCTGCGGATCTCAGTAGCTACAACAGGGATTGGGAGAGCAGGAACCCTAGAATGAAAATAGCAATGGCTGAGATAGTAGTCTGGAGGAGGGGTGGCCTCTCCTTATATAGCCTAATACAATTATTCCCCTTCTACCCTTACTGCAAATGAGCGAGCAGGCTAACCCTAAGGGTATTCCTGACCAAATCGAGGTTGATGTTGATCCGACGACCGCACATCAGGTAGCTTCGCCTCGACGCGACCTCACCGGATGCCGCCACGTGCCGCCACTACGCCGCTCGTCCTTTTCATGGACCTCCCCCCGGTTTTGAGGCTGAAACTGGGAAACCTGTCGTCCGTCGCCTGAGTTTTGTGGACCAAACTCAGAAACCTGCCAGCGCCCAGGTTTTGAGGCCCAAACCTGGAAACCGTCCCCAGCCCGAGTTTTATGGCCCAAACTCGGAAACCGGCCGCACCCAGGTTTTGAGGCCCAAACCTGGAAACCGTCCTCAGCCCGAGTTTTGTGGCCCAAACTCGGAAACCGGCCGCACCCAGGTTTTGAGGCCCAAACCTGGAAACTGTCCACTCGGTGTTTTTTCTGTGGCTCAACCACCAAACCTACGTCGTAGAGGGATGCACCGCCCGTGCACCCCATCCACCCGCAAGTCTTCACTTGTCGCTGTCCCAGGCTGTCAGCCACCACGACCGATCCTCAGGCCACCGATCCGTCAGTCCAATCCTCACATCCGCCCTTCACCGCTCTGGGTCCATCGGCACGACACATCTCTACATGACCTTCACCTTGCCTTCGATCATCGTATCTGAGCTCGACACCTGCACAACACAAGCCAAAGAACATGCACATCATCTCAGTTGACAATCACTCATCATCTCAAGATCCAACATACACCCATGTATCCGCAATCTCCCCCTTGATGAGTGCATTGTCAACTACCAATACAAATCAGATGAAGGTAGAGAAAGAAGGAAGAAGAAGTAAGCGAACTCAACCAATCGACCAAAAGCGAAGCAAAGCCAGAAGAAGTCAAAACAGAATGAGCGAGACAACTTGGTTCCAAAAGACATGGGCAACGTCTCGACGCAACCAAGCAAAGCAAAGCTAGCCCTCAGGAAGAGGTAGAACAGGCTCAATACCACTAGCAAGAAAGTAGTCGGAGCAAAAAAAGACAAAGACAAGCTAGTCCCTCCAGAAAGAGGCAAATGCTCAACACAACTAGCAGAACCGCTCCAAACCAATTGAAAAACCACACAAGCTGAAAATCGCTCGAAAACAATTGAAAAAAGCTCCTCCTTCAATAGTGCACACAACTAGGGACATGATTTGTCAAATTTCTCCCCCTTAGTTGAAAATGCACACAACAAGGCAAAATGCATATGAGTCACAAAGCAGGTTAGCAGCTTCAGGTATATAGTCGATAGAAAGAATAGATGCTCTAAAGAGTGCTGATCCAATGATTTAACAACAAGCATAACTGTCAGCAAAGGCTCAAACTGATCACAAAATACGAAATATGAACATATGAGCAAAGTGAGCAGTTTTAAGCCATTCAGAAAGGGTTTCACCATTAAAATAGCACCAAACATGTATAGACAGGAAGTTACACAAGTGCTAAACATGTATAAAAGGTGAACTACCCCTAGCAAAGTTCAATCATCAGGCTGTAGAATGAAACATAGACTCGTGCTTTCAAAATTTTATCGGAGTTGCAGCGGTGGTTACACAAGTTGGAAATTACAGCATGTGATTGCGAGAGGTTGAAAACTTGACATTGCCTAACTTTTCAACTGAGCTAAGCCTATGCATAAGCAATCAGAAGCTTGAAGCAACGGTTTTGATCTTACACTACATGACTCAAGTTTGACTCAATTGTGCAATGAGAAACAGTCTCGATACCATGATGTGTTGTCAAGTAATCCCATCTCGATCTTTTCAATTCACTTAGACTTGGTTCAAAATTTTAACGATATATGAACACACAAGCAAGTGAAGGACTCAGAACTAGAGACATAACAACCTAGCATATATGAAAAACACAAGTAACTTCAACACCTTCTACACATGCTAGTTGCTAAACTCAATGGTGAACATGTTTCAAATTTTATGTTGAATTAAGCATATTCACAGTTCTGAAAAGTAACTCAACTCACAACATGTATCAGTGATCAAAAAGAGCCTAAGCTACAAGCATCATCATGTATCATTAGAGCATACACTAATCAGAGCATAGATTCATTCTACTGATTATAGACATGAAGCTCGAAAAGATAAAGATGCAAATATGATGACATGCAAAAGCTAAACAAGAACAAAATAAAAGAAGTCAGTCTATGATACAAGAACCAAAAGGTTTCCCCCCAACTAAAAGGGGAAACACACACCAAGCTCACCTCTCAACCTAGCAAAGGTTGATTGGTCCAAAGGCTTGGTGAAAATATCTGCCAACTGAAGATGAGTATCGACATGGTGAAAGTCGGTATCACCCTTCTCATAGTGGTCTCGCAAGAAATGAAAGGGCACATCAATGTGTTTGGTCTTAGAAGGCAGCACGGGGTTCTTAGCAACGCTAATAGCACTCGTGCTGTCACAAAGCAATGGAACTCGAGAAAAGCTCAGACCAAAATCACGCAAAGTGGCCATCATCCACAACAACTGGGAATAGCAGCTAGCCACAGCAACATATTCAGCCTCTGTGGTAGACTGTGCGACGCTAGACTACTTGCGAGAAGACCAAGATACAAGAGAAGAACCCAAAAACTAACAAGTCCCAAAAGTGGACTTGCGCTCAAGTCGGCAACTAGCAAAATCTGCATCCGAGTAACCGCAAAGGGAGAGGGTGGAAGAAGCAGAATACCAAATCCCAAACTCAGGTGTGAAACATAAGTACCTCATAATGCGCTTGACCGCCTGACGATGAGATGTGCGCGGCGACGCCTGAAAGCGCACGCAGATGCACACCGCGAACTGAATGTCCGGGCGTGTCGCCGTCTGGTACAACAACGACCCGATCATACTCCGGTACTCCTTCTGGTCCACAGCTTCTCCATCCTTGTCCGCATCCAGGGCTGCATGGTCGACATGGGTGTTGGAAGAGGCTTGGCCTCACCCATATCGAACTTCTTCAATATGTGGCGGTGTGTAGGGGGAAGAAAACTGATGCTCTAAACCCAAAGAGTTACAAAACTTCTCCAAAATCTGAGTTTTTAAACTCGAAACCATTATCGCTACGAATAGCTCTCATCGAGTTCTTAGGGAACTCGTTCCGAAGTCGCAAAATCAGATTGCGAGTAAAAGCGAAAGTCTTAGTTTTCTCAGCTAAAAAGAAAACCCATGAATATCTCAAAAAATCATCAACAACAACAAGCACATACCACTTCCCACCAACCGAGCTCACCCGAGCCAGACCGACAAGGTCCATATGCAAAAGCTCTCCAGGGCGCTTAGTCATAACCTGATTTACCGGATGGTGGGGAGCAGCAACCATTTTCCCATGTCTACAAGAATGGCAAACAAGATCCTTCCTATGCACAACTTGGGCAATCCTCGGATTAAGCCAAGTGAACTAAGCCTTGCAAGCAAGTCAAAGCTCAGGTGACCAAGTCTCCTATGCCACTTCCAAAGATCAGAGGAGGAAGGTCCAGCCACAAGACAACGAGAAATTCCAAACGACTCCGAGAAATTCGCTCGAAAGACTTTCCCAAAGGGTGAAATCAAACACACAAGATTGCCCTGAGGATCTAAAATACGACTGAGATTCGGCTTAAAATGAATTTCATAGTCATCATCAAAGAATTGCGAAAGAAAAAGAAGGTTAAAATGCAAGTTAGAAACAAGAGCAACATCACGCAACATAAAGTGCTCATTAACTCGCACCGACCCACGAGACAAAACTTTACCTTTGCTATTGTCGCCGAAGGTGATAAACTCCTTTCTGGCAACTGGGCTAAGACTGGAGAACCACTTGGCGTTTCCGGTCATATGCCTTGAGCACCTGGAATCCACCAACCAAATGTCCTCCAATCGTTTTACCTACATCAATAAAAAGACATAGGGTGAGCATACGGTCCAACACTAGGGTGAGTAAAATGGGAAGTGTACAGGGTTGGGCCGGCTGCTCAAAAGAACGGTTAGTAGCAAAACCATTCCTAGCACGTCTACGGGGAAAGCGATCACCACGTATAGGAAAACATGGTCCGCTAAGAGAAGAGCGTCCATCGCGATAGTCAAAACGAGATGGGGGGTAACGCTCCACAACAAAGCCGCCGCCACAGGGTCCATAGCCTACAAAAGCAGGATCCCGTCGAACACGTCCTCCTTGTGGCCTAGGACCTTGAGGCATTGGTCCTCTAGGCCTAGCAACCCTCCTTTGAACCTTCGGCGCATGTACATCATGGAAAGGATGGTACATGTCCGAGTTGTTCATCTCCTTTGCACGACGCTCCTCTCTCTTGCGCCGAAAGCAAAACTCCCTCAAGTGTCCATCTCTCCCACAGTGTTCACAGTGGTACCTCACCGTTCTTATAGGGGGTTGTTGGTACTCACGATATTGGGTATGGATCACTTGGTTCTTTTGAGGCATGAGCTCCTCATGGATTGGTGGCATAGTGTCTAGCTTGTTCCTGAGGTGGTTTGGTTTTGTTGCCCATGTCTGTTTCTTGGGTGGAGCTCTTGGAGGTTCCACAAACACTCCATCCTTGGTGTTTGTCTTAAGAGGCTCTTTGGGTGGAATCTTGGTCAGTTTGGGAGTAGAGGTGGATTTGGGCTTCTCACTCGGCTTGAGACCACTAAACTCTCCAACCTTCCTGAAAGATGTAGTACACTCAACACCCTGAGCAAAACTAACACCAGGACCTCCAGTAACACGTTTAAATTAGGCAATCATCATCCCAAGCCGCGGCTCACCACAAGACACCCATGACAAGATGGTCCGAAGGTATGTGTTTTCTTCCTTGGTTTGCATCTCGTCATGATGCACATTTGCAATCTCCATCTCCAAACCCTCACACAAGACACACCTAGACACACAAGTGCTACCCGAGCTGGCCTTCTCAAGAGACACAATTGTGAGCATCTAGGCCCCCAGTGGGTTTCGGTGATTGGATGACAACGGTAAATTACTATGACTAACGTGTGTTTTTGCAGAAACAGTTGAGTTAGGTCATGGTAATGATGATCATGAGGACACTATGGTATTCATGTCCCCTTATTGATGGAATTCGTTCGGTTTTCAAAGGATGGACGATGAAGACGGTGATTGGCTAGTTCTAAGTGTCATTTGGTGTTGAAGGACACTTAGAGTAGCATAGGTCTGTTTTTACCTTTGGCCATACTATAAAGAGGGGTTTGAATGGGTAGCTTGACCTAGGTGAGACTTTTGAGTTAGGTGTGGTGCACACTTGTTAACCAAAGCCCTAGGTAGCATAGAAAGGTCCCTAAGATCATAAGGAAGAAAGTTCGTGAAGGGAGCGTTGCAAACCGAAGTCGTCTTGGACTTCTATTTGCGACCGGACGCTTGAGCCCTAGTGACCGGACGCTAGGGCATGCGTCCGGTCAATGGGCTGGCTGACGGGCAAGTCTGGTTGTGACTGGAATCACCCTCAGCAATCGATCGGACGCACCAGGAGGGTGAGTCCGGTCGCGTCCAGAGAGGTTCCAGAGAGGAATATTGTTGACCGGACGCGTCCGGTCAGTGGTGATCGGACGCATGGGAGCGTCCGATCAGCACTTCGTACAGGTGTCAGACTCAACGTCATGTAGCTGTTAGGCACTGACCGGACGCGTCCGGTCATCCCGACAGTGCGTCCGGTCAGTGTATAAACTGGCTGGACTTACCCCTTCGTGCATGTTTTGAGTTGGGGGGGGTATAAATATGCCTCCCCCTCATTCATGTTGTTACTCTTGCTCATTTGAAAGGTTGCCAAACACATTGTGAGTGCAAGTGAGTGCAACAGGCCTAGTGAGGTTGAGAGATTTGATAATTGAGTGATCAAACACCACATTAGTGAATTGAGAGTAGCAAGTGTGCATCCACCCATCTCACTAGCCTTGCGTTGGTCAAGTGAGAGTTCTTGCTTGTTACTCTTGGTGATCGGCATCACCTAGACGGCTTGGTGGCGATCGGAGATCTTGGTGATCATCCGGAGGCATTGTGGATGACCCAAGCCAAGTTGTGACCGGTAGCGAGCGATTCACCGGGCCGGAGTGGCGAAGAATCAGCTCGTAGTGAGCACTTGATCCTTGCGCGGATCAAGGGAGAGCAATACCCTTGCACGGGTGCTCCAACGAGGACTAGGGGGTGTGCCGACACCTCGATACCTCGGCAAAAAGATCGTCGTGTCATCTCTACTCTCTTTACTACGCATTTACCTTTGAGCAATTCAATTCCGCATTTACTTGTTGTTCTTTCATAAGTTGAATTGCCATGCTAGAGTAGAGATGGTTTAGCGATAGTCTTTTGTGCAATTGATTCTTGTCAAACACACTTCTAGGCTCTAGGGGGTTAATTGGGGCTTGATATGTTTTAATTCTTGAGAAGAAGTTTTAGAAAAGACCAATTCACCCCCCTCTTGGGCATCTTGATCCTTTCAACAATCTTGGCATTCTTCTCTGCCAACTCGGATTGCAAGCCTGCACAAGACTTGCACGCACCCAACAACCCTGGTCTAGCCTTCAGCTCATCCATCTCTCCAACCAAAGCAACATACTTCCCCCTCAAGGTGAGAAGGTCAGTCGTGTGCTTGGAGCACATCTCACACTCATCTTCCTCAGACACGACAATGGTGGACTTGACGGGCTCAAGCTCTTTCACCGCGTCCTCCCACTTCCTCCTAAACTCCTTTCTCTCTCTAGCGGCAAGCACTACTAGGGAGGTGCTTATCAATGACGCTACACTTTCGTCACTCATGACACTAAAATCGTCACAAAGTTTAATCTATGACGATTTTTTGACGAAAAAACTTTCGTCATGGATCGAGCGTCATAGATTAAACGGTGACGAAATGTATATTATTCGTCACCGAAGTGATTTCATTCTCTGACGAAACTGTCGGCGTCACAGAAAGGATTTCCATTCGATGACGAACTTCTGTCGTCATCGATTTCGTCCTATTTTCATCATTAGTTGTCGGCCCGTCAGTGTTCCAAACGGCGTTTGCCATGCTGGCAGCTGACGTGGCAGGCCACGTGGCAACTGACGTGGCAGGCCATGTTGCAGCTGACGTGGCAGCTGACGTGGTGGAACACGTGGCAGCTGATGTGGACTGGGACGTTCCGCTGATTTGGTTAGACACGTGGCACCCTGTGATTGGTTCTTTTTTTCGTCACAGAATTGCTTACAAAATCGTCACATAACAATTTTGGAAATGGTCACATATTGCCCAAAATTTTATCACTCACATGCTGATTTCAGTACACCAGAATTCAAATAGCATTGAAATTAGAAAAACCTTGCATAAATTAACAGATTCCAGCAACAAGTGCATAAACTCAGTAGACTAGGAACATAAGTGTATAAACTTAGTTCAGCTCCCTAAGAAACTAGGTTCAGCCACCAGCAACATCAGTGTTTGCCTAGAATAGAATGAACACTACATGTTTCGTGGAATATCCTACTACCAGCAACACAAGTTTCTGCCAAGCATGAGCATCAAAATAACCAGCACAACAAAATAACCATCACAGTTCCCTTGCTCAATCTACCAGTAGTTGCGAACAACGATCATGTGGAAGAATGGCTGTTGAGGCTCAACAGACGCCTGAGTAGTGCATTGTTCTCCTGCATTTCCTTGTTGTAATCTCCGTCTGCTTCCTATCTCATCCTCCATCTCCCTTTGTTGCTCTCTAGTTTTTCATCAGCTTCTTCACTTCTCTCTTGAGAGCGTCAAGTTCATCTTGTACAGCAGCCCTAGCTTCAGCTGCTAGTTGTTCCCGAAGCTCGGTTTCATTTGATGCTGCTGATTTGGAGGATCCAACTGGTTTGATGCCAATACTCTTTAGGAAAACTTTTGCACTATTCTTGGTGAGCACCTGGGACACAACCTCGACACTAGATAATCCTGTGTCACCTTCATCAAGTGGTTCTGCCATCAGAGCTTCCATGTCAGTCTGAAACAACAATGAACCATCATTAGTTCATAGTTATTGCATGAATCTGAGGTGCAAATATCACACAAGATGTACTTTAAAAAATATAAACAAGATGTTGTGTGATGGAGAGAGGTAAAACTGAAATGCACAGGCAGCTGCAACTTACAAAGCAATATATAAAAATAATATATAAACTGAAATGGACACTAAATGCACAGGCTGTTGCAAATTACAACGAAATATATAAAAAGAATATATAAACTAAAATGGACAGGCAGCCTTATATTAGTGTTATACACCTTATTTTTGCTTTGTACTAAGGGAAAAAACTGGAATGTAGATTAGCTAAATTTCATATAAAAATAGTCCACCCCAAAAGCACTATTATATTTATTCTTGCTAGGTAATGGCAGCTAACCAATCACATGTAATGCCATATCCAGAATGAAATCACTTTACTAAATGAAGCTGAAAACTGCCTTCTATTTTACATATAGAAGTTTCTGTACTCTCAAATATTTGAACAAAATGAAAGCTACCATGCTGCACAAGGTATAGTACATCAGATTGAACTAAGTGAGAAAGGTACAAGCAAACTTAGAAAAAAGGATGGTGAGAACAGTAGTAGGGACTCACCACTGCTTCTCTTGATGGTTCAGCCATACCATTTTTGGTGCTGGTATGGCAGGTTTTGAAGGCCTCCACCACATCAAGTTCTTCATCTTGCTGTGTGCTGGGTTCTGCATTGTTCCTGTGCTTCTTCTGTTACATAGATGATATTTACAACAAAGATCAAATTAGTCTCAGATGAATGTTAAATAAGTTGTTCAGTTTGAATATGTACAATTACTTACATATTCATGCAAGTGTGCAACATAGCTGCGAGAGCCGGTGGTCTGATGATACTTCACTTTAGCACGATTAATCTTGTCTTTTGACTTGTTTCCTAGCACAGAAATCACATGTGAGATGAGACCATAGGTTTCAAATGGGAAGATCCTTTAAAAATGAATGAGAAAGAATACACATACCATGTTCTTAGGATTAGTCCACTTTGCTGTCAGTGCCTGCCACTCTGCATCAGTCATGCATGAAACTGGAGAAGCTGTCGGAATCTCATTTGCAGGTTTACCATCGAAGTACTTCTTCTTGAGCCGATATCGCATTTGTCGAACCCCAGTGCGAAGCATATCGGTGCAAGTTTCCTTTGTTGGCTCGTCGTTTTCATTAATGGCCAAGCGCCCCTAGTCATACGACAATTCCATAATTAGTATGTCAATTCAGGTTACAAAGCTATACAAGTCAACCATAGGAAAACAGTAAGGCACTTACAGCAAGCTTTCCCTTGAAGTCATTGTAATGTGTTTCGTCTCTCTTGTACAACTTCCAATGAGGTAGGATGGAAATCTTGTCTCGAATGATAATACCAGACTCAGAGGCAAATTTTGCTGCTTGAACAGGGTCATGAGGCCTTTTTTTGCCTTCAGCAACAACTATGGGCAGTCTGTGACCCATAGATTTTGTCAACCTGTTGAGATGTGCTCCCTTGGTGGGTGGCCTAGGATCCCTTGGGGTCTCTGTACAGGAGCTAGAAAATAGAAAATGCATTGAAATATTTAGTTATAAGCAAATCAGCCAAAGAGATGACATAATGGAATGACAAAGAAACTTTAACTTGCCTTGAGTGTCATCCCGTGCTGCTACAATGTCTTCATCAGCACCAGGTCCACTATGTTCAGCTTCAGCTCCACGGTCTTCCTCATCGGCTGCAATGTCCTGAGCACCTGCTGCAATTTCTTGCTCTGCACCAGATCCAATGGCTTCTTGTGCACCATCTTCATTGCCTTGTTCTGCGGTTTGCCCATCTCTCGCTGATAGTTGAAGCGTTTTTGATGCTCTTGTTTGCGGCGAAGGAGTGTGCACCTGTGAACCTGCAATTGCCCTCACTCTCTTAACAGGCCTAACTCCTGGAGGCATATTGGCAGTTGTTTTCTTTATCTTTGTAGCAAGGACTTTCCACCTTGACCTAGTTAGAGGCTATGGAGAATAAAAAACAAGTCAGTCATATGCATTAATAAGGTAGAGCATATATTAAGGAACAACTATGAAAGAATATGTATGTAAAAAAGCAAGGGCATATATGAAAGATCAAAGTGAAGAGCAAGAGCATATATTAAGGAACAACCTTAGTGGGTTGTGGCTGCGCTTGAGATTCGGTTTCATCATCATCACTATCTCCTTGATCATCATTTTCAAGGAGATACTCCGATGTATCCGAATGTGCACTACTTGTTTTCTTGTTTGCTGAGGATTTCCCCTTCTGTGTAGCAGATTGTTGGTTCGAGTTTCTAAGTTCATTGGATATTTTTAGGAGTCCAAGTGCCTCCATGACCTTATCATTCGCCGCCACGCGTTCATTCCGCCTTCGCTCATATTCAGTTACTGGAGGTTGTTATAAGAAAACAAAATTGTCTCAGGTTTGAGGTAACTGAAATTAAATAAATTTGCTAGGTCTGTTCACATTCAGGTATCAAGTAGTAGTCTATTTTTGTTAAATTCAGAAAATAGCCCTATCCTCATTTAGAAAAGATCTGTTGATAGCACACTAGGACTACTAGCCTCAACTCTCAGAGAGCAAACAAGTCAGAAAAGCTAGATATTTGAATTATAGACCAAGAAAAAGCTAGCTGCATACAAGACATCAAAACTGGCTGCTACCAATTGTACCAACAGATTATATACATCACAACTTGCTAGAAAGTATAATGAGTGATCCAAATTAATTATTTCCTTGTGTTTATTAATTTCATTAGATCACCAGGTGTAATAAAGGACTGCTACTTATATTGCACAGTAAATTCTGAGAAAATTACAGAACCTTAGACATGTAACCAGAAGCATACTGTATAAATTTCATAGTTTTTGAACAATACAAACAGCATATACAAAAATGACAAGCATATCAGGCTTGTATCAACTTAAACATGATTAAATCATAACACTACAGTAAATGTATGTAAACCACCTGTTCAATATTTCTCTCTTGTAAAGCTGATGACAAATGAGATTAAGAACACTAGAATCACAATTTTAGCACACCCTTAACTCCAATTCCACATTTTACAATTTTAAATACAACTTATCATGGCTACATAGTACTGCAATAAAAGTCACCAAACAGCAAACATTAGAGTTCTAGCATGTAGAGCATTTCCTAACAAAACAAACAAAATTGATTCACTCAATTTGGATATTTCTAACACTAGATATGGATTTTACAAGGTCATCCCAAATCTGAAAATATAAAACAAAAAACACTTAAACCTAAGCACACACATGTCACAGGCACAGAGGCAAGGATGGAGCTTTGCTGTAGCTCGCCGGCGAACTTCCGGCGACGGGGCCACCACTGCTGCTGAAGGCGGTCGGCCACTGCTGCTGCTCCTATCGATTGAAATGTCTAAGGAGCTGACTGAAACTCTATATTTGTCCCCCTTCTAACTCCCACAGCTAGTGATGAAAAACTAAACCAATTACACCATGCTGTAAATCTATGAGTACCACAACTTTGCTAAAAAGGGCTTGGTTTCATCAGCTTGGTTTGCAATATAAGTGTCCCCAAAGTAGGGTACCTTGGAACTGAATTCAGGTTTCAGTCCATCAGGGACTTGGTCAAAAATTCGAGCTCCCAAAACAGCACTGTTTCAAAGTTAAAGGCTTTGGTTGGCTATGCTAGAGATTGAACTAGGTCTGGATCCTTGAACAAAGTTTTCTCTACTTAATCTAAATGAAAATATGCACCAGTACAATACATGAAAATATAAACCTTGTTCTATTCCTGAAATTGCAGCTATTAACCACCACTAATGTCGGTTAATAAAAATTTGAGAGTGTTGATCTTGTACTATGTAAACCTCCACAACGAGAAGAACAAAATCAAAATGACAGATGAGGGCATCAAGTCAAAGAAGAGCTCTGCTTACCTAGTTGTTGTTCAGCAGCTCTCTTCGTACCCCTTGTTGCCACCATCACGGTTGTGGCTAACTTGTGTACGGGAAAGCAGATGCACACCGGCGACGACCCCCACTGTTGCGGTGCTCCAGCATTGACCCCACTCCAGCGGTGCTCCGACAACGACCCCCAATCCGGCGTGTAGCCTACTCCGGCGGTGCTCCGACGACGACCCCAATCTGGCGTGTAGCCTACTCCGGCGGTGCTCCGATGAGGACCCTAATCCGGCGGTGGTTAGGGTTAGGTTGGGGTGTCGAAGAGGTGGATGGGGCGAGCTAGGTACATGGGGCGATGAGAGGGACGAGAACGGAGGTGGTCGGCGGCGACAGAGCTCGTGGGCGGCGACGGAGCTCGTGGGCGGCGTCGGAGCTCCGCGACGGCGGTTTCTTCCGGAGGCGGCGGATAGGGTACGGCAAATGGGGAGATAGGCCGAAGGGTTACGAGGATGTGGGGGATATGCGGAAAGCAGCAGTGATTTTGGCGGTGAATATTTTTTGGGAAAATGTATTCTGGCGCGTGTATTTTTTTCGGGCTCATTTTTTGGCGCTCCCTTTTATCGATTAAAGAATATGGCACACTTGAAAATTGAAAACACTTGAGTAGCGCATTGGTAAGGCACTTTGAGTATCTCCCAGGGCTCCCTGGTTCGAACTCTTTGGGAGCCAATTTTTTTTGTTTTTCAACTTTTTTGTGTTTATTTGTTCTATTTGTATATGTTATTTTTGTTGCTATATTTTTAATTAATTAATAGTATATTATTGTTTAATGATTTACATCATATCATTTCAAACATGTGATGACATAAAATTTCAAATGATATTGACAAGGTGGTACTATGCATCTTGTTCAGGTACGAACAACACTTAGTTATTAGGATATATGTTAGACATGTATGCTTTTTGTGGGGATGTTCATGACCACTTTCTCAAAATTATATGAAACTCTCTTATCGACATTATACAGTACTCTCACTAGTCTCAAAATTAAATGATTTTGACAATGTGGTACTATACATCTTGTACAAGGATGAACAAGTATCACTTAGTTATTAGGATATGTGGTAGACATGCATGTTTTTGTGAGGATGTTCATGATCACTTCCTCTGAATAAGATGAAACTTTTTTGGCAACATTATGCACCAAAGTTAGATGTTCTTGCAAGTTTTTAGAATTTTTTAGCTTTCTTAGGGTATTTTAACATTTATTGTTCACTATTCCAACAAAAATTATAATATTAAGTAAATTTGGTCAGAAAATCACATAGATGCACACAACTTTATAGTTTGGTTCCATAAACACGCCATAAAAATTTGAAATGATTTTGACAAGGTCTTACTATACATCTTGTTCAAGGATGAACAAGTCTCACTTAGTTATTAGGATATGTGGTAGACATGCAAGTTTTTGTGAGGATATGTGTATACATATGTAAAAATATAAAAGAAATAAAAATGAATGAGGTTATTAAGCAATAATATACTAATTAATAATCTATATTCATTTGTGAGGAAAATAAAAAATTAATAAAGAAAAAAATGTTGGGTGAACTAAAAAAATTGGCTCCCATAGGGTTCGAACCCAGGAGCTCAAGGACAAAGCGGACATGACAAACCACTGCGCTACTCAAGTGTGTTCGAAATATCACGAACACTTATATACTTAACCATGTTCTCTCCCCATTCACCGCATCCCCCGCCGATGTCCTAATCCCCTTCCACTCCACTGCCTACCCCAGTCTCCGCATCCGCATCCCAGCCCCATTCCAGCAGACATTGACGCTGCATCCACTTGCCCTCGCCGCCGCATCGCACTAGCCCTCTCCGCCGACCGGGATGAAGACAAGGAAGGCGGCCTTGAACACGAAGGCATCAGCTGCGGCGAAGAGGAAGCTGCTGCAGGGCGCACCGTCCGAGAAGGAGATGCCGGCAGCCACTAAACAATGCTAGTTCCTGTCTCTGCTCGAAGGATTGGAGTTCATCCCACCGGCGCCTTGAAGTTCATCCCCCAGGCACCCGCCCTTGGCCCGCCGGTACTTATTCTGGTCACTGGCCATTGCTAGTACCTTTTCTCAGTTGACTATGTTCGATAGGTGCTTGCTTAAAACCAAGACTGCCAGCTTAAAAGGTACTCACATCTTTGGTCCTTGCTTCTTTAACAGTAAGTGCTTAAATTTCAGAATTTTTGTGGGCGGATGTTGTAATGTTGTTGTCTCTTACGGTGGAATGCACAGCATGTTGATTAGCTGAACATGGTTATCTATTTACCTTCCTTTTCATTAGGTTAATGTAGTGGTTGCTTGTCAACCTTGATGGCCTGGGCAATATGGGATAATTGATTGCAATTGTTTTTATTCATAAATTATAGTAGTGAAGCCTCCCTGTTTTCGCTAGGAAAAACAATGTTGATGCTTTGGCGATAATGAATGTCTAGATTTAACAGAGTATGAACTATACCTGCTCTAATTTTAGTCACTTCTATTTTATTGAGTTTTAGTTCATAGCTGATATGAGAAAGATTGTTAGGCTTACTGGTTATTGTTGTTCCTACCTATATACTGATGTAGTTATATGCACAATTTTTTTAATCACTTTGGCTCAGCTAGTTGTTGCTCATTTAGCTCTCTGTATGCTACAATGCTTTTTGTGAACTGGACATATGGGTTGACTTATCATGTATTATTTATGCTTGGAGATAAATTTGCTCAGTATATATGGAAATAAGCATGTCTGGGGTTTGCAATTTCAACTTACCTAGCTGCTCCATAAGCAAACTGCATGCTCATAGGAGGAGCTGAAAAGTTAGGTTCAGTAAGTCTTTGCTCATTCAGTTATTTGTTACTGCAGACATGCTACCTTCATCAAATCATCAGTGCACAGAGGTCTCCATGAATGCTAAAGTAAGAACTTTTTCCTCAAATCAAATTAGTAAATTGCTCATTTGTTTTACCTGAACATAGTCATTATTTAATATGAACTGAAACATTTATTTGCAAACAAAGATATTTAAATAAAGGCTTTGATTGCTCTCCTGATTCAATGCATGTCTAAATAAATATAAAAATATTGTTAAAAAAATAGTACTGCTATCCTGATTCAATCAGAATCTTCATCTTCATCGTCTACGGATATGTAACCATTGTTCTCATTGCCACTATCACTACAGTACTGCTCTGCTGTCTCATCTTCCTCCTCATCCTCACTATCTTCATGAACAATATGTTGCTTCTTGCTATTTATAAGGCGTTGTAAATTTCCTTCAATTATACTAGCTTCTCCACCTTGAATATTCTGTGTAGCATCATTTTCATCACCTGCTTGCACGGTATGTTCAGTATCAGACCCATAATCATCTTGATGCACAACATGACTAGCCTCCTCTTTTTCAGACACATCATAAATACTCCTATGTTCAAATTTCTGCACAACTCGCCAATCTTTTCCTAAGGCTGTGTCTTCCAGGTAGAATATCTTTTTCGATTGAGTCGCTAAGATGAAAGGATCAGTCTGGTACCATAATGACTTCACATTTATGGATTTGAAATGCCCATCATCTCGAAGGCCTACCGTCTTGCCTTCTAGCTTGTACCAATCACATCGAAATAGAACCACGGTCCGACGGACTTGTAGATTCGAGTTATATCCCAACTCAATTACCTCTCTAAGGACTCCATAAAAATCTACGTTTTCCCCATTATGTGAACCTTCAGTCACTACACCACTATTTTGTGTCAGAAGGAACTTCTCACGATCCACAGTGCTATACCGCACTCCATTGACCTTGCAAGCTGCAGAAGTCCGGACTCGCAAATCTGGGGTACATGACAGTGCCCAAAGTCCTTCACTAACCGATTCTGAATTCTCCTTGATTTTGTCCGCAATCTGTTGCAACAAAAGTAATCAGTACTAGTGCATTTATTGAAACCCATAAACAAAATGTGTAGTGACTTACGTAGGACTTAAACCACTTTGCAAATCCCTTTTCAACCATTCTGTCAACATCGCGCACACCTTGGTCCACTAGCCCTTCAACCATTCTGTCAACATCGCGCACACCTTGGTCCACTAGCTCGGACCTGTACAAGCTGCAGGACAAAGTTTAGTCATCAGGATAATTTTAAAATTAAAAAGTCAAAAAATTTAAACACAAACATTTAAACAATACTTACTCCACATATTCCTCAGCTTCTTCACAGTTATTTAGCACATACCAAACTAACTTATTGAATACATCATCATCAAAGTACTGGGTCCTATCAGATCCAACAAGAGTAACACGATGTTTAAAAACAGAGATGTCATCAGGCAACGACACCTCGCCATCATTACCATCATCACGGTTAAATCTAGTGTCAACATCCTCAATATACCTAGAACAAAAAGTCAAGGTGTCACTTGCCATATATGCGTTAGCAATTGATCCTTCTGGCCTACCCCTGTTGCTTACAAAATTCTTCAAAGTGCCTAGTCGCCTTTCAATTGGGTACATCCATCCGTACTGAACAGGTCCTCTTAGCAGTGCCTCATCAGGGAGATGGACGGCCAAGTGCACCATGACATCAAAGAAGGCAGGTGGAAAGATCTTCTCAAGCTTGCATAGGATCACTGGAATTTCTTCTTTCAGCCGTTTGACGACATCAATCCGCAGATTTCTACTGCATAGTTCCCTGAAGAAGGCCCCGAGCTCTGCAATTGCCTCATATACATCCTTTCTCACCAATCCTCTTAGGCTAGCAGGTATGATTCTTTGCAGGAGTATGTGGCAAGAGTGTGTTTTCAGCTTTCCCTGGATCTTCGAGCCATCTTCAGTTATGTATCTTGCTAGGTTTGCCGCATATCCATCTGGAAACTTGATACCTTTCAGAAACTTGCAGAACACTTTTTTCTGCTCCTTCCCCAAGACATAGGGAGCAGGTGGAGCAACGACTGAGTTGTCGTTCTGCTGTAAGTGCAAATCATGCCTTATGCCCATATCAAACAAATCTAGCCTAGCATTGGTTGTGTCCTTGGTCTTGCCTGGTACATTTAGTAATGTGGCAAGAATGTTTTCACATATGTTTTTCTCTATGTGCATCACATCGAGATTATGTGGAATCTTCAAATGTTCCCAGTATGGCAATCTCCACAACCCAGCTTTGCGGCTATAAATCTTTGGACCCTCACTGCGCTTCCTTTTATTTCCAGTAATATCAGGCTGCTGCCCTGGCCTAACATCTTTCACCTTCTCTAGCTCGTTTCGGACCTCCTCTAAATTGAACTTGCATGGCTCGTCTCTGTTTTCACGCTTACCATCAAAAGCCAAGCTTCGCCGCCATGCATGTCCACGAAAAAGGTAACGGCGATGTCCAATGTAACATATCTTATTCCTTATTGCCCGAGACAACGGATCCTTGTCACAATGAATACATGCATAATATCCTTTTGTTGTTCGCCCTGATAAAGTGCTCAACGCTGGATAATCATGTATACACCATAGCACGGCCCCACGAAGGTCAAACTTCCTACCAGTACATGCATCGAAGGTGCTAACGCCCTTCCATAACTTGATAAGGTCTTCAATTAGGGGCTCGAGAAATACATCAAAATCCTTTCCTGGAGATTTTGGACCTGGGATGAGTAATGCCATAAAGTAGTTTGCTGGATTCACGCATTCCCATGGCAGAAGATTCAGCGGAGTCAGAAGCACTGGCCACATACTATATTGGGTACTCATGTTGCCAAATGGATTGAATCCATCAGTAGCTATGGCAAGCCTCAGGTTCCTCGGATCTACTGCAAAGGATGGTTCCCGAATGTCGAAGTCCTTCCATGCTTCCCCATCAGCTGGATGGCTCATTACATTGTCGACGGGTGTCCTCTTTTCCTTGTGCCATTGTGTTTCCTCGGAAGTTCGCTTTGATGCAAAAATTCTTTTCAGCCTTGGCAAAAGTGGAAAATACCTCAGTACCTTCACTGGAACCTGCTTGGTCCCAGTTTCATCTTTCCATCTAGACGACTTG
Organism: Coix lacryma-jobi var. lacryma-jobi; assembly: GCA_009763385.1. Lineage (NCBI taxonomy): Eukaryota > Viridiplantae > Streptophyta > Magnoliopsida > Poales > Poaceae > Coix > Coix lacryma-jobi. Next base: position 96,163,825 of record CM019831.1, read on the forward strand.
CATACTGGGCACACATTGTCTTTTTCGTACTTATCACGAAACAACACACAATTCTTTGGGCACACATGGATGTTTTCACATGCAAGGCCCAATTCCTTAAGATATTTCTTTGCCTCGTCATATGATTTTGTCAACTGACTCTGAGGGTACCCTTCTGACATTAACTTTATCATCGCGGAAAATGCGGTATTGCCAATTCGATAACGAGACTTAAGATACAACATCCTCACCAAAAAAGAGAATTTTGAGTGGCTAGATCCCGGGCTAAGTTGCTTCCTGGCATCTTCAATGATTTTCTCAAACCTTGGCTGTTCTCCGCCCTCTGCCTCTGCTGCAGCATATAGCTCTCCTATCATCTCTGGTACTCCGTGATCCTCATCATAGTCATCATCAGGCACATCCACATGTATCCCAAAGTCATGATCCCTTCCTTCGAACTGTTGCTCCAAATTCTCAATTATTTCAGTATCCGCCGACTCCCCATGATGAATCCACCTGCTGTACGTAGCTGACATTCCTTTAATGTGTATATGGTCACTTACATCAGCCTGACACTTCATCTTTTGATTCAGACATTCGCTGCACGGGCAAAGTATCTTGCTTTCTTTGGGGTATCTTTCACGAACAAACTTCATGAACTCTTCAACTCCTTCCACATATCGAGTTGTGAACGGTGTCCCAAAAATCCAGCTTCTGTCCATCTGTTTTGACAGTACAATAAACCTTGCTATCAGTCCTTAAAATTCTATTAATAAATTAAAATTCAAAATCAAATCAAAGACAAGCATATATGTACAAAACATTGATATATGCAAATGCAATGATTCACTGGAACATTATCATAATTTGTATAACTCTACACCTAAAACATTTTAATGCCCTGTTCACTCTACAACAATGGATGTTTTCTGGCAAGACATGTCTTAGTATTTCAGTTCTAGTTCAACACGACATGTCATTTCAGTTTTAGCAGGCTACCACTTCTTTTTTGAAGATGTTTTGCTTACTAATTGGTCATCATGTGGATACGTTTATGAAGTATGGGTTGTGTGCATAGATCAGGGAGACTACTTCTAAATAAAAGTCAAATCGGTGGACTGGAGGGATAGCAAGTCAGATCAGGTTTTTTTACTTCTGAATAAAACTCAAATCGCTGCACAGATCAGGGAGACTACTTTTTTGAAGGCTTTGCTGAACATATTGCCAAGCATAGTTGCATGTCAGGTTTTTTATTTTGTTAGAAGTCAAGTATTGGCACTCACTTTAGCTGATTCATGATCAATTTCTATATCATAATATCAGCAGAAATTATGATAATGTGACTAGTACTAATCTTGCTACTGTATATACACAGACATAAAACTACCTTGCTGGTTGATGCCGTTGGGCGTCTGCCTCGTCTGCGATTTGCCGCGGGCTTCAACCTCCTCTGTACGATCAGCCTTGGTGATCGGCCAATGGCTTTTGTTGTTCCGCCTCTGTCCTCTGCTACAAACTAGGGCTACGAACGCCCTGTTGATCAGCCGCCAGGGCAGTATACGTGATGCATTAGGAAAGTGACAGGTAATGAGTACGGGCCCTGGAAATCAATCTGTTAAAAAAATCGCATAAAACCCTGATAAAAGAAAACCATGTATGCTCCAGACATGAATAAAATCTCTGTTCCAGTGGTAAGACACTTACCTGATAGTCGTGAGGTTCCAGGTTCGAACCCAGCTCTGGCTGATATTTTTTTGCGCAAATAAAAACACATGCTGGGCCCTGGAAAAGTACCGTGTCCCGCTGGTGGGTTCACAAATAGCAAAATATGTTTCCTACAATCACAAAAGCATCTATGTTCTAGTGGTAAGCCTTCTACTTGTTAACCATCAGGTCATGGGTTCAAAACCACGCAGAAGCATTTTTTTTAAATATTAAAGGGAGGGTCACGCAGCTGGTCGACCTGATCCATGGGCCCATGAGCCACGTGTTCACCGGGTTGTCGACCTGATCCATTGTCCTAGGAGCCACGTGTTCACCGAAGGTGGGTCCGCATCACAGCGTCCTCAAAGTGCGACCCGATGGTGGGACCACGGCTCTGTATCCTCGAGGTGAAACAAGACCAAACAAGCAATGACAACTTAGTTTATTTTATTGTATGACGGTACTGTCCTATTCGTCATTATTCTTATTGCCAAACCTCCGTCACCTGTGACTTCTGACGAACCACTAAATTTCGTCGTAGAATGCTAAAATTCAATGACGAATTTGTTAACCGTCACTAGTCAATCGTCATTGATTACCACATTTCTAGTAGTGAAGCCTAAGCAGTTTATCTTGACTAAGGAGAGCAGGAGTAAGCTTGTCAACCTCAATAGAGAGTTCGTCAGGAGTTTGAGATACCTGAGAGGTGTCGTCGTCGTCGTTCTGAGGGATCTCCTCCAGTTCGCCGTTGACCTCATTGCCGAGGGCCATGGTGTAGAAGACCTTGTTGTCGGCGAAGAAATAGAGGTCGTTCAACTTGTCCTCGATCTTCTTCTTCTTCTTGGACTCGTCGTCGCTTGATGCAGCAGAGTCGTCATCCGAGTCGTCGACGTTGCTGAGCATGGCAAAGAAGGCACGCTACTCGGCATGGGCCTTCTCCAAGTACTTCTCCTTGATGTACTCCTTGTTGAAGCCGCCTCTCCGCTTGTGCTTGGTGGGGACGTACTTCTCCTTGCGCTTGCCAGAGTCGTACTTGTGGCCATGATCCACCTTGCCAAAGACTTGCTTGTTCTTCTTCGGGCAATTGGCGATGAAGTGGTCTGAGCCTCCACACTCGTAGCAGCCACCACGTCCTCCTCCACGGAGACGGTTCATGCGGTTGTTGTGGAACCGCGAGAACCGATTGGCAAGCAGGGCCAACTCGTCGTCCGTCATGAACTCTAGCTGCTCCTCTGTGATAGAAAGAAGAGATGACAAAGCAAAGCCTCCAGAGGGGGTTAGCAGAAGAGCCAGAAACCAAAGCCATCGACGGGCCAGAAGGATTTTCATTGGAAGCCCTCGCCATGGCATCAATCTCACTAGACTTGAGCTTACTAAAGAGCTCGTCACACGTGAGGGTCTCATAGTTAGGCGATTCGATGATCGCCTGAACCTTGGAGTCCCACACCGACCATCGAGAGTGTGTAAAGCTTGAGCCCTCTTCCGGCAACATCTCCTTGTTAGCCCTCATCTTGTTGACATCACCTGAAAGCCTAAACTTTCTATGCTCTCGCCAGCCCATGTCCAAAGTTTCTCATACTCTCGCTTGTGCGACTTGTAGAGACGGGTTTTGACTTGAGTTGTTCCCTCATGAAAACACATGAGGGTAGCCCAAATCTCCTGAGCCGTAGCGAGGTGAGAAACGCGATCAAACTCAGACATGCTCAAACAGGAGAAAAGAGCATTACAGGCTTGACTATTGGCATCGTGCTCATCGATCTGATGCTGAGTCACACGAGCAGCCAAGACCATGTAATCTGCAGAGTTGCAAATATCCCAAATAGAAGCACCCATACTCTGGAGATAGGCCGACATGCGTATCTTCCAATACGCATAGTTCGCCCCATCGAAAAATGGCGGTTTGCCCACGCCGCAATCCATGTCGCCTTCTATGGGTCTGGAACCGGCTAAGGTGGAAGATCCTTAACCCGCTCCGATACCAATTGAAGAACCGAGAACTCTGCTATAAAGCGACCAGAGGGGGGGGTGAATGGGAGCCTAAAATGACATGGACTGCGACGTGGGCTTTCAAAACATTGGCTTCTGTCCCACAAATCAACCCCCAAAAGCTTCGAGTGCAAACGTGATGCCCACGACCCTTGGAAGAGGGTGGATGATCCCTAGGATCACAGCGTGGCACCACCAAACGAGAGCAAACCAAACACCGATGCTAACAAGTAGCAACCCCAAATACCGACTCCCGAACGTAGATGGACGGCTACGTCAGAAAATCTCCAAATACCGATGCTAACAAGTACCAAAGATACCTAGAGAGGTTCCTTGATGAACTCTAGGGCCAAACGAGAAGTCTAGAAACCAAGCGGAAAAGCCGGGGGATCAAACGCACTGAAAACCAACAACACGAGAGTTCCCGGACTGTCCGCGGTACTACCGGACTGTCCGCGGGAGAAGGGCGGACTGTCTGCCGGCAAAATCCCCAAAACAGTACTACTGCTGAGTAGCCCCTGGACAGTCCCGGACTGTCCGTGGGTTACAACGGCGGGCTGTCCGCCGGTCAAACCGAACACAAGCAGCCGAGCCGCGGAGCCACTAGTCTGGCTCGAGCCAGACACGCGGATTGTCTGCGGTCACAATGGCGGACTGTCCGCCAACACCCTGTAAGTGCATCTAGCCCTTAGTGGGTTTTGGTGAATTGAGTGACAACATAATTAAAGGTTTAACAAGTTTGCTAAGTGTATCAAAGGTTCAACAAGAAACGCAAACTTGATGATATTCCACATAGTGTTGAAATAAAGGCCAAAATTGTGTATTGTTGTATTGGAAGATCATGAAAACAATCTTGTTCAAGCAAAAGACAACAATGCAAATAGAGTTGATGATATGGCTTCTATGTTGTGGGATATCATGGCATCATGAGAAAGCAAGCATATTTGGCAAATGACAAGTGAGACATGGATTGATGATTTTGGAATGGTCTCAACAATGGGTTGTTTTTCATGAGCAAGAAGAGTTTGATAGTGAACTAGCTTTGATCAAGGTTGAAGAATGAATCAAGAATGTATAAGTGAGTAAATGCCAAGCAAAGGTCAAATGACAAAGACTTAACTCATATTGGATATATGTCATCTCTACATGGTTTACTTGTATGGATAAATATTTGGAGAATCACTTTGCATTGATTTGATCAAGCTAGAAGTACGAAGATGGAGATTGAAGTGAGTGTTGAGTGTCAAGCCAAAAGGAGAGGATTTAAGGAATCATGAATTGGCTTGACCATATTAATGATGATCCATATATGTCTCTATGTGAGTCAAACTAAAGCTTGATTGATCTCAACATTCATATCTAGAAGATATTCAAGCAAGGATCACAATATTGAAGAAATGGTTTTCAATGGATGCTCAATATGATGTGACTTGAGTGTGGCTTGATAAGGTGAAGATAGCAAAGAAATGGCTTCGAGGTACTAAGCGAAGGTGAAGGTCAAGGAGACCGAGGTACTATGGCTGGGGTGAAGAAGAGAGTACTTGCATTGAGTCGAGGTACTAATCAAGCTATGAGGATTCATATTGTGTTGAGGATCAAATCATTAGTGGAAGTGACTTGAAGCCATGGATTGAACTCATATGTGTGGAAATGGTTCAAGTCACATGCTCAAGGTGTGCTTGCTCAAAGAAAGGAGACAAAGATGATTGCAACCCCTTTTGAAGTGATATCAAGAAGAAATGGCATATGAAGACATTGAAGACTCAAGTGGTTAAAATGGTTATATTTTCTTTATCTTGAGTATAGTTATGTCAAGGGGGATACAATACGAATCATAGACAAGTCTCAAGTGCTCAATCTAACCAATCCCGAGTGCTAACATGAGAGAAAACAGTTAGCACTGCACCTGTACTTGTTGATCTTGGGCTTGTTCTCTGTAGGGTTAGATAGCCCTCGAAATAAGCTTTCTGAAATGTCCAAGATCACTAAAATCGGAGTTCGGAGTAAAAAGTTATGGCGTTTTTCGTGAGGTCACCTATGCTGTCTCAGGGAGCTGCGACAGTGCCGCTCTGTCGAGCGGCAGTGTCGGGCTGAGTGCGGTAGTACCGGGCCTGTACAACCAGTAACGGCTAGTTTCTGACCTCTAACGGCTAGTTTTGAGTGTGGGGGGTATATATACCCACCCCACGCCTCCAGGTGAGGCTGCTGGTGCCCAAAAAACTTCTAACACATCCCAAGCCATTTCAGAGCTCTCCCCAACCCTCTCTTGTGAGAGTGACATGCTTAGTGCATGATTAAGTGTTGGGGCTATGTGATTAAGAGCTAGAGAGCATATTAGAGCATTCCAAACCTTGAGCACTTGTCGGGCTTCATCGATCTTCATTGTGCATCTTTTACTCTTGGAGGTGAAGCCTCCTAGACGGCTAGGCGTTGCCCAGCGAGCTCCCGTGCTTGTGGTGAGCAGCGGGAAGATTGTAATCCTCTTGTGCAACTAGTGGAATTACCCCTCACTTCAAGGATTTGGTTCCTTGATTTGAGAAGAAGGGCAAGGCCGCCTTGGTGGTGAGCCAATCCTTTGTGGATACCTCAACAACGTGAACATAGGCAAGCCTTGGTGGCGAGCTGAACCACGGGATAAATCACTTGTCTCTTGTGTTTACTTGTGTTCATTCATCATACTTGTGGGCTTGTGATTGATTTTAGGATTTGGCCCTGATCCACTTCATACAACATATTTGTCTGTGTTGAGTTGGTTCTGCAGGTTCAGGAAACCAAGAGCAACACTTCTATTCATATAGATCTGGTTTTCTGTGGCTAGTTTTTGAATTGCAGGCTCAGGCAGTTTTTGGGCGCGGCAGTGCCGGGCATCACTAACAAAGTTTTGAGTTGTGATTTTAACAGGCCTACTCACCCCCCCTCTAGGCGACATCAAGGTCCTTTCAATTGGTATCAAAGCCTGGGCTGTCAATTACGAGCTTAACCGCCTTGAGAGACGATGTCGACAAGTGAGGAAGTATCTCTAGAACTTTTACTTTCTGATGGCTCAAATTATGCACCTTGGTCTGCTAGTGTGCTTACTATTTTTAGGACCATGGGTCCTCATATCGAGGAGATTGTTGATGTGAGCATTTCACCTCCTAGTGATGATTTGACCTATCTATCTAAAGAGGAAGTGAAATGCTTACAACACAATGCTCAAGCCTCTAATGTCTTATTTAGTGCTTTGAGTGAAGATGTTTTTGATGCCGTCATATTTGGAGATGGTGAACCTCTTGAGGATGCTCATATCATTTGGACCACACTCAAGGAAAGATATGACAAGTCCCAAATGTGATGAGAAGTTGCTCTCATTGGAGGAACCACTTGAGGAGTGCTAAACTTCACCAACAAATGAAGAGCCTCAAGTGATTCTCCAAAAGGCATAACTGATCATGCCACAACCACTCCCTTACCAACATATGTGAAAGGTAATGAAATGGTTGGTGAGAACAAGGATTATACATGTGGGTACTTCTACTTCCTATAGTTCTTGTGAGACTAACATTTTGAAGGAAGAAAGAAGCTTGTGATCGGTGGAGGCCAAGTGATGAATCCACTTCACCAATGTGCTCAACTATTCATGCCACTTCTCATGTATGTCTTATGGCAAAGGGTAAGAAGGTAAAATCAAATGCCAAACCTTCTCCACCTCCTAGTGACATCTCTAGTAGTGATCTTAGTGATACTTCTAGTGATGATGATTATAGTGATGAAGAAATAAATAACATAACTAAAAATTTGGATAGAAAGACCAAGTTATTTATTTCAAAGCTAATGGAGGACTTAGAGGCAACACAAGCTGAGCTAGAATCTAGAGAAAAGACTCTAATTAAACAAGAGGATCTATACATTGCTAGCGAGGAAGCTCTTACATTGGAGAGAAGTGAGGTGGACACCTTGCACAAGGCTTTGGCCAAAGAGCAAGATGTCCATGCTCTCCTAAAGAAGGATCATATTACACCCAAGGAAAAGTATTGTAGCTTGAATGGCAAGCACAAAGAACTTGAGGAGCAATATAGCCTTCTTTGGGAGAGCAACTCACATCCTTCCAAAGCAAGTGATGTCTCTACTCCCTCCACTAGTCAAGGTTGTGGAAAATGCTTTAATATTGATTTGAATATTTATGCCACTAACCTTGCTAATATGGAGGCTATGAGAAAAGAGAGACTAGGCTCAATGAGCTGAGCATAGCAAAAGAGTGCATGGATGGCAAGACTCAAAACAGTGGCAAGAAGGTGGAAAATAGCTTTGAGTGTGCTCAGTCCATGATCAAGGACAAAGTTGGTACAGATCAGCCTGCACAGATGGTGGCACAATAGCAGCCCCGAGCAGCACAACCACCCAAGGGCGGCAGTGCCGCTATGAAGGGCGGTAGTGCCGCTCCCCACAGAAAAGGGAAGGCTACCACTTATGCCCCTGGTCGGGTCAAGCTCATGAAGAAGGTCTCCAAATCAAAGCAAGAGCCCCAGAAAGCAAAGAAGACTCCCATCACTTGCTTCAAGTGCAAGAAAGAGGGTCACCATGTAAGGGATTGCTCCTTGAAGAAAGAAGCGAATGTCATGAGCAACATTCAAGAGAAGAAAAAGATGGCTCATGGCAAGTGCTCCAACATGGGACACAATGCCTCGATGTGTTCCAACAAGGTTGATGACCAAGCCACACTTCCAAACAAGAAGATAAGAAGAAGTAAGAGGAAGTGTTATGAGCGCAATGAGAAGGGTCATGAAATTGCATCATGCCCCTACATGAAGGACAAAGGCTTGATATCATCAAGAAAGAGGCTCAGTTGCAAGGTAGCAAGCAAATTGCAAGAAGACAAGACTAAGAATAACAAGACACGCCTATGCTACACTTGTAGAGGAAAGGGACAGCTAAGTATGGATTGTCCCATGGGTAACACTCCTAAGCTCAACTCCTCAATTGATTTAAACTTGCTTAGGAGAACCAAAAATGACACTTGTGCTAGAAAGGTGATTGGTTCACCATATACTAGCACAAAGGCCATTTGGGTGCCTAAGTCTCTTATGACTAACTTTGATGGACCCATCTTGGTATGAGTACCAAATTGTGCTTAATAAGTGTTGTAGGTATTTGAGGGTGATATGAAGCCTTGGGGTGCTTGAGCAAGTTTTATTGAAAATATCATCTCAAGTTATCAATCTTATTCATATTGACTATTCTATCAATATTGAACCAAGGATGAATTGATGGATATATCTCTAACTTCATACTCATCTCGGTAACAAGTACCTAACCCTTGCTAGCTAGCCACTTGACTTGTGTAGTCTCTAGTAGTTCACAAATATGTGTATGCTTGTGAATTATTAGGAGTGGCTAGAGTACTTTGAGTTCAAATGAATCATCTTTCATATGACGCTTTTAATGGCTCTCTAGTAGAGCAAGATCTTATTCATGTTGTAGGTAATGAGGAACCACATTGTGAGACAATCAAGAAAATGCCCATTGGTGATATAAGACCACAAGAAGTTATGGGTACAAAGATAGGAGATCCTCAAGCTACTATTGCACCAAATTCCGCTGACATCTCTGATATAGTAGTGTCATGCCTCAGAGCGGTAGTGCCGCCCCTATGCAGACAGTAGTGGTTGAGATAAGTCCAAGCCATGGATGAAGTCTACAACATGATGATAAGCAAAATGAAGATGAAGAAGCCACCTCATCCATTATGTTTCAAGAAGGGTGGTAACAACTAAATCTCAAGTACAATTTATTTTCAAATCTTATCTCTTGTGTCTTGTGTAGTCACTTAGGGAAAGAAAGCACTTGAGGATATGTATTGGTTGTTGGTCATGGAAGAAAAGTATGATTGAAATTGAATTGATCAATCACAACAAGCAACATATATGACTTGGTGTTCTTTGTGGACCTTAAACCAAGAATTTCAAGAAAGCTCAAGTAGAAGCACTTATCACTCAAATCTCAAGAACTCTCTACTTGATGAAATCTTGTCATATGGTAGATTGGCAAATTCTCATTATCATCTTATGGCCATCTACATGCTCAAATGGTTGTGAGTATTTCTTGGCATAAGTTAAATTTGATTATTCTATTGTTGCCATGACCTAGACATAGAGTAAAATTCCATGTTCTTAAATGAATAGAGTGCTATGTGAGAAATTCAAATACTTAGAGCACTTATAAAAGGGAGAATTTACTCTATGACTAGAGTTGAGACTAACCATTTCTCTAAGTGATTTATGTAGTCTCACTAAATGATAATGTGTTTCTAAAATGGAGTGTGCTATCGTATCAATGCCATCAATCCAAAACTATGTGATGTGTTCTCTCTAGTTAATTTTGGGTTGATTCATCTACGTTAGTCACTCACCATAATATGGATTAAATCTACCCTTCAGACTTAATTGACCAACCATTCACATTTACATTTCCATTCCACTCAAAAAGTGTGCGTGAGAGATCAAGGGAGATTTAATCTATGTTATGAGGTTTCTCTATTTTGGTAGCCCACTTGCCTTCCACACATAAAGGGTTGCTAAATGAGAAACTAGTGCTTGTGTTACCAATACCTCTTTTGTTGAGCTCATTTACAGAAAATATAATGAGAAGAGGTTGTGCCTATTTAGTTGGATAAAACACAAGTCCAAAGGTTACTCTTCACCTAAAACAAGATGAGGTTGGTAGAAGTCGGAGTGTGTTGACTCACTCTCAAGATGTGGAGGCTCCTCATGTCGGAGATAATCTACAACCTACTGCTGATAGCAGTGCCGCTCCACGGGCAGCACTGCCGGGCTATGAGCAGCACTGCCGGGCCATGAGCAGCACTGCTGCGCTGTGAGTAGCACTGCTGCACACCTCCACACATAGCAACGACAACAATCCATTTTGTGGACCTAGAGCATGATGTTGAGGTTGAGTTGGATATGATATATTGAAAGAACTCATAATACTACAAATATTGATAAGAGGACTGAATGGTAATGACATCTTGTGAGTGTTCTTAGCCAAAATCACCTCAATATTGGAAAAGAGAAGAAGAATTGTGAAAAACATCAAATCTGTCCATAAATCTAAAATTTTAGTTGACTGCCTTCAAGCATGGATTTGGAAGTTCAAACACTAATGAAATGACCTGAAACTTTGTGAGCATGATATATACATCTAGTACTTGTTGCTGTATAGTTGGGATGCAGTTTGGTTTAGAAGAAAATCAGTTTCATTTGAATTCTGTCAGCCGCAGCACTGGAGTTTCAGACTTGAGTAGTTTTGGTAGAAAATATATTTGACTGATCAAATGGAGTTCAAATGGGCTGAATTTTTTTACAGCAGTTATAGGACTCATATATGCACATCTCTACCAAATTTCATACTTATTGGATCAGCAATTTGAGAGATATGAATTTTTCATCAAGGAGGACAGAATCTGAAAACTCACTATATGGAGTTGGATTGCATTGCAACAACAAGACTAAGTTTGGCTCTCAAGTTGTCATCAAGAATTAGTAAAATGAGAAGCATCAGTTTGGTCCAAATGAGCTGCAATGAAAGAGCACACACATCAAGGGTTTAAAAGGAGTTGCAATCAAATTACATGCAACAGCAAGTGTTTAAAACCTATTGCAACTAGCTGAAATCAATTGGAAGAAATTAGAACCAGCTAAAAGGGAATTGAGTGCAAGCATTTTGAAGAAGTTCCAGTCAGTTGTAATATAGTGTAAGATTCTCCCTTGACCCCAGGATCATTGATATGCATGAGTGTACTTTGTGTACTCTTGTATGCACAAATTGAGGGGGAGTTTACTCCATATCTTGTGGGACAAATGACTTCTCTCAAGTTTAAATTGTGCAGTTCCACACATTGCAAGGATGGATGTTCCTTCGGATTCACATTGGGTACTTCACAGTTCCCATGGAGGTCTTAGTCTTTGTAAACCAAGTTCTCCTGACTTAGTGTCGAATGCCCCAATCCTTTAGTGGAACTAAAATTGAATGAGTTGGAGAAGAAAGAATTGAAGAGTAAACTTTTATTGTTGTTTCTCCCCTCTTGAGCTCATCAAGTGCACATGATCCATCCTATTGATCGACCAAGACCTTGTCAACAAAGAGTGAGAACTATGGCCATCCAAATCATTGAAATCTTACTTATATGATGGTCATGTCAATCAAAATTTATGTGGTGATCTAGCTACCTTAGTGGTGGTATGTTTTCTTGGCATAATTTCAATTGTTGCAAACTTATCATGCCTTGACCAAGATATAGGATGTACTCCTCTAAACTCTTAAACCGATTCAAGTGCATTTCACAAGTAATTCGAGTACTTGATGCACATATTAAGGGGGAGCCCATTCTATGTCTTGTGTCTTTTGAGACTAACATTTTCTTCTAGTGAACTTGTGTAGTCTCTTGGTGAGAATGAGTTTCTCATGGGTATGCTACATAATCAGATCAATCCAAATTGGTAAAGTTATCTCTCATATTCATTTGGATTGCAACTTTAACTCTTATGTAGCTACTCTCCATAATATAGCTTAAATTCCCTTGTTTGGACTTAATTGACCAAGAGTGCATATGTTCTGCTCTCTACATACATATATATGCACTATCAAATATAGGGAATTTAGTCTATGTTATGAGGTTTTCAATTAGTGATCCACATGCCTTCCACATCCAAATGGTCACTAGTTGTAAAATTGTAGCTTGTGCAATTTAATGTTATGTCTTGTCTTTGTGAGCATTCTCTAGGAGACATCTAGGTGATATTATGAGATACAAGCATCCATTCCTATTGGCATCAACTAGTGAAGATTCCTTCCATTGGTGTCAAACTATGAAGATCATATTTCAATTGATATTGGTGGATAATCTTTCAATTTGGTATATCAAGAAGTATGTCTTCAATTGGTATCTCAAAATGACAACAAGAGCTAGCAATGGACTTTCAACTAAGATGAAGCACAAGTTTGAAATGTCTCCTTGAAGCTGATGAAAAGGAGAGATGGGCACAAATGAGATCTTTTGCTTAATGAAGTGCTAGGCCCATCAAAGCACTAAATTCAAAATCATCATCATGGTGGAGATTATGAGGCTTAGAACAGAGGTATATCACTCTATGAATATTTGTATTACCTTTGTGCATCTAGGCCCTTACATGCTAGAGTGTACATGTGTATGCAATATTTTGAGTCACACCATGAGTTTGTTCTTATGGTGACGATTAGAGAATGAGTTAGATATTTGGTTGATACCTCTTGTGGTGATTATGTGAGTTTATCTCATGTTATGTCACCTATGTGAGGTATGAGCTAAATATGCTAACCTCTTGAGAATCTTGACTTAGAGTGTTGCATACTTTGTTTGGTAGAAAAACATAGAAGAGAAATCATATATGCTAAACTTTTACCTACCTCTAGCCCTCACTTGTCTACCATCATTTCTTCCTTTTGGTGGAGAGATCCTTTTTGGAGATTAATGCCAAAGGGGGAGAAATTTTGGGGGACATTGTAAGTGAAGAGAGATTGGTACGAGGATGGAAAGGGGTAAAGGAGAGGCATATAAGATTTTTCAAAATTATGTGGTGTGTGCAAGGATAATTTAATTTGATGCTCTTGACAAGAATCATTTATGCTATTGTGTGACATTCATGTCTTGAGTGGTGCTTGTTTTCTTCAGTACTGGTCAGGCAGGTGCGGCAGTGCCGCTCTATGGTGCGGTAGTGTCGCCCTCTGCTAGTCAACAATTTTTGATTGCATGAACTGTCATAAGCATCACGATTATCATGTTAACACCTTGCACCCCACGAATGCTAAGATATATGAGAGTTTCCACACTTTTTCTTAAATATGTGCATTTGGCATTTGAGGCCAAAATTTGAAATTCCTTTCAATGCACACATTTAGGGGAGCTCACTATATCATAAGATTCAAAATCTTAATGTTTATCAATCTCTTGTAAGCTATCATCAATCACAAAAGGGGGAGTGTAACATCCCAAAAATTGCATCATTTTGAAAATAAGCAATATGATTTAATTGTTGCATTTTATGTGTTGCATAAAACCTAGTTAATAAATTATTTGCAAAAGCTAAAATAAATCCTAGGCCAAAGACCATGATGAAGCATACATGCTGGTGCATATTTTATTTTGTGATGATTGGTTTTTCCTCAAAACTGGTTTGAATTCAAATGGATTTCAATATTGCTTTTGCAATCAGCTTCTGAAAAATGGAAAACCATTTCCTTTCTCCCTCCTCTCCCTTTCTCCTCTTTTGGCCCGAGCTAGCCCAGCCGGCCTGGACTCCCTCCTCCCTCTCGGCTTTCCCGTCGGCCCGCCTTTCCTCCTCCCCTTTCTTTCCTTTGCCCGCACGGCCCAGCTGCCGGCCCAGCCGTGCGCTTGCAAACCCACGCGCGCACTCCTCTCTCTCTTCCCCGCAGCCGCTGACACCGCGTCCCCTCCCGTCAGCCGCATTTCTTCGTCGCGCGCCTCGTTTCTCTCTCTGTCCAGCATGGCCCGCGTGTCAGCTCGTTTTCCCCCATCCCGTATCCGGCCAGAACTCGAACCCGAGCTCCGATTACCATCTACACCACGCCTCCTCCTCGATTTCCATCTGGTTTGGAACCCCCACAAAACCCCCCGAGCGTCCGCCGTTTTCCTCCACCAAAAGCCCGAGCTTCTCGTGCCCTAATTTGCTCCCGCGACAAGCTCCGCCGCCTCCGAGTTTCCGCCGCCGTCAAACTCGTTGCTCGTTGCTTCGCTGTCGTTCCAGGGTGCCCTCCGAGTTCTGCGAGGTTCTCCAGAGACCGTTGATGCGTTTTCCTTTTTTTTCTCTCTTTTCGGTGCCCTAATCTCTCATCGTCGTTTGTAGAGCCAACTTCCCGCCTCATCGAGCAATCCGCCGCCACCAAACCGTCTCCGACCTCGACTTTGCTCTAGGTATGGTCGCCTTGAGTTCCTAGTTTGATTGGACCTAGACTCGAGGTCTCTAACGCCCTGTGGCTCGATTCCGAGCAAGCGCCGCCGCCTGCCGGCCATGGTACCGCCACGAATCGTTTCCCTCCTCCGCTTCGGCTTAAAAGTGCCGCCCCTTCTCCCTCTATCTAATCTAGAGCGTCCATCTCCGATCCGACGCTCAGAATCCGCCGATACCCCTTCGATCGTGATTTTGCACAAAAGCCATTACAATTTTCTGGTTCTAAACCCGCAGTCCATCGAGCACTGTGCACCGTGTCTGTGCGAACTTTCTTCTAAGCCCCTCAGTTTTGTTCCAATTGAGGCGCAGTCCAGTCAATTCTGCAAATTCGATTTAAATCGTTTTAAATTCAAATTCAAGTTTGGTTTATTTACAGTTTTGCCACCAGTTTCAAATGCTTATAACTTCTACGTTTTAAGTCCGATTTAGTCCGTTCAAGCTGCGTTAGATTCGTTTTGAAAAGATCTATCTATCTGTACAAAGATATATACTGTTTTCAGTAAGTAAAATTTGAGTTAGGTTTAATCTACTAATTGAGGTTTTGTAACTTGTTTAGCTCATAACTTTCGCGTTATAATTCCGTTTTTCGTGATCTTCGCGTTTATGTGATCGTGGTAGACCGTAGTTTCTGTTTTCAAACTTTTTATATTATTTTCTTGCTGTTGGTGTAATGTTCTAATAATAGCTTGTTTGCTTTGCATGATTGTTGTCCCGATGATTGTGTGTTGATGTGGTAATCGAGTATAGACGGTGAGACATACGCTGGTGATCAGGAACCCTTCTACGACAACCAAGAGCAACCAGAGTTCTCAGAATCAGGCAAGTATAGCATGGGATCCTCCTTGATGTCCTAATAACCATAAATCACTATAATCATCATATGCATGTGTCTACCTTGATGCCTATTTAGATATATCCTAGGTGTTGATCTTGTGCCTTGTTAAACTCGGTATGCATTGGGTAGAACTATGCTAGTGCTCAAATTAAACTCTGATCATGTGAATCTGAATTTAATGGTATATGCAACTTGGTAAAATTGGCTTTTATAGCAACATGGTTTAGGAGCTACTATAAGGGATCACCCGGGACAACAGTGCAACCATGGGAGTTATATGGCTCTGACCTTAGCTCAGTATAAGGACCTTTTCTAGCTTGTTAGAGGACACCTGTATAGGCGCGTTGGGTCTTGCCGAGCTGGATTTAGGGCGGCTACTTTCACTTTGCCTGCGTGCCGCAAGGTTGAGAGACCCTTCTTCCCCTTGCCTTAAGACCTAGCGGCCCTAACTTGTTAGACGAATCTTTGAAAGGCTTTGCGTGTATCCTGCCCGCTCACCTCGGAAGTGTTATGGGAGTAATTAACCCGGGCATCTGGATATCATGACTCATCGGGTAAAGTGTACAACCTCTGCAGAGTATAAAACTGATATATCAGCCGTGCTCACGGTTACGAGCGGTCTGGAATTCTTATGGTATAGTTGTTGCTTTAATAATGTTTTAAATTAATGTTGTTATTTTTGTTCATGATTTCATGTTCACATTGATCACATGTTTAATTGGGAGGGTTATTATTGATGCTATCTAATGCTAAAAGTTTGCCAACTAAAAGCTACTGCAATTGAACCAGTGTCAGCCCCATGTTACACTTGTTAAGTACGAGATGTACTTATGCTTGTTTATTTCTTTCTACTTGGATAAAAATCCCGGATGGGTAACAAATTGCTATGGTAATGATGACTTCCCTGAAGAGTTCTAGTCTTGCTGTCAACTAGTCATCTTCCCTGTGATGGAGCTACCGCGAGAGATACTTTATTTATCCGCTGCTATGTATAGGCTTTGAATAATACTCGTTATGTAATAAACATATATGATGGTACTTCTTAATTTGTGGCTTATGTGTGTGATTGATCTCTGGGCACACATGAGTTATTGCATTCAATTTTGCTCTTAAAATTGGGTGTGACAAATTGGTATCAAAGCTATGTTGACTGTAGGACGCAAGCCTAGTTAGTTTATGGTCGTTTTAGTGGTCTTTGCTTCTCTATCTTGCTATATATCTTATCCTTGTTAATTTATCAAATTATATGCTTCTCTTTACTTGCTCTATTATATAAATATATTGATTCTATAGTATCTATCTCTTGGTCTACTCCATAGATGGCTTGACGTACCGCCCGCAAGACTGTCGGTGGTCGCATGAGGTCAGGCCTGAGGGCAGGCAACCCCGTTCCGCAAGCACCGCAAGCACCCCAGGAGCCAGAACAGCAGGAGGTAGCACCGCAAGAGCCAGCACTGCAAGATCAGGCACCTCAAGAGGTGGAACCACAAGAGTCGGCACCACCAGTACAAGCACCCCCAGTAGTGCCAGCGCCCCAGGAGCAAGCACCACCAGCACCCATACCCCAAGCTCCAGCTCAGCAAGCACCAGCTCCACAAGCTCCAGTACCTCTCGCGCCAGTGCCCCCAGAAGTGCTGGAGGTCGAAGACGATGAAGAGCTCCCGATGGGATGGGACGTGGACTCCGGGTATCTCGTCGGAGCGCCCACAGCTGCCCAGAGTCCCACACATCACAGGCTGATGGGACTTTTTGATGCCTACTACCCCGACAAGGACATCATCGTACAGTACACCCACTGGAGGTACAGTCATCCCCTGGAAAGGACCTTCTGGAAGGCAAGGATAACTGTCGCCGTCCGGGAACCAGAGAGTGGCCTATACCTGCATGAGATGGTGATTGGCCACAGGGCTCGTCGGTCCACTCTATCGTC
Source organism: Coix lacryma-jobi var. lacryma-jobi (assembly GCA_009763385.1). Lineage (NCBI taxonomy): Eukaryota > Viridiplantae > Streptophyta > Magnoliopsida > Poales > Poaceae > Coix > Coix lacryma-jobi. The sequence continues at coordinate 96,181,244 of CM019831.1, forward strand.
AGCCTTGGAAGCCGTGGCGGTTGAAGCCTACAAAGCGTTCCGGGGTCATCGCATTGAAGATATGAGGGATGATGCATACCGCTACCTGCCCTATTGGAACAATGAGAATAGGGAGGCTATGGTAGAAGACCCCAATGCAACTCCAACCGTGAAGGCCACACGAGACTTTCTCCTTGACAGGGAAAGGTCTAATGCGGACTTGGAGAAGGAGGTGATATCCCTGGGAAAGGATCTCAAAAGATGCTATAGCACCATAGATGGGCTCTTGGAACTGCTCAACCAACCCCCTATGTACAAGAGGCTCCGTGAACCGCTCTACAAATAGGCATAGGTCACCCTTTTATGTAATAAGACGATATTAGTAAGCGTTTTGTCGAGTCTAGTTAAACTTTGTGCTAGTGGGTTGATTTTGGGACATTTGGCCGAAGTCTCGAGAGAAATTTTTGAGCTCCCATTCACCCCCCCTCTGGTCGCCTTGCTAGTGCTTTCTCGGTCCTTCAATTGGTATTGGAGCGGGTTAAGGATCTTCCACCTTAGCCGGTTCCAGATCCACAGAAGGCGACATAGATCGCGGCGTGGGCAAACCGCCATTTTTCGATGGGACGAACTATGCGTATTGGAAGATACGCATGTCGGCCTATCTGCAGAGTTTGGGTGCTTCCATCTGGGATATTTGCAACTCTGCCGATTACGTGGTCTTGGCTGCACGTGTCTCTCAGCTTCAGATCGATGAGCACGATGCCAATAGCCGAGCACGTAATGCTCTTTTCACATGTTTGAGCATGAGTGAGTTTGATCGTGTTTCTCACCTCGCTACGGCTCGGGAGATTTGGGATACCCTCATGCGTTTCCATGAGGGAACCTCTCAAGTCAAAACCCGTCTCTATGAGTCGTTCAAGCGAGAGTATGAGAACTTTCGACATATGCCTGGCGAGAGCATAGAAAGTTTATTCGCTCGCTTTCAGGTGATTGTCAACAGGATGAGGGCTAACAAGGAGCTGTTGCCTTTCGACGATCATGAGAGAGCTTTGAAGCTTTTGCATACTCTTGATCGATTGGTGTGGGACTCCAAAGTTCAGGCGATCATTGAATCACCTAACTATGAGACCCTCACGTGCGACGAGCTCTTCAGTAAGCTCAAGTCCAGTGAGATTGATGTCATGGCAAGGGCTTCTTATGAGAATCCTTCTGGCCCGACTATGGCTTTGGTTTCTGGCTCTTGTAACCCCACTGGAGGTTTTGCTCTTTCGTCTCTCTTTTCTATCACAGAGGACCAGCTGGAGTCTTTGGGGGATGATGAGCTGGCAATGCTCGCCAACTGGTTCTCGCGGTTTCACAACAACCGCATGAACCGTCGCCGTGGAGGAGGACGCTCAGGATGCTATGAGTGCGGCGACCCCGACCACTTCATCGCCAACCGTCCCAAGAAGAAGCACTCATCTGGGAAGGGCGATCATGGGCACAAGTACGACTCCGGCAAGTGCAAGGAGAAGTACGTCCCCGCGAGGCACAAGCGGAGGGGCGGCTTCGACAAGGAGTACATCAAGAAGAAGTACTTGGAGAAGGCCCAGGCTGAGCAGCGTGCGTTCTTCGCCACGCTCAGCGACGTCGATGGCTCGGATGACGACTCCGCTTGCTCAAGCGACGACGAGTCCGAGAAGAAGAAGAGGATCGAGGACAAGCTAAACGGTCTCTGCTTCTTCGCCGACGATGACGGCGTCTGCACCATGGCCCTCGGCAAGGAGGTCGACGGCGAGCTGGTGAACTCCCCTCGGAATGACGACGACGACGACGACACCTCCCAGGTATCTCTCACCCACGATGAGCTTTCCACTGAGGTCGAGAAACTTACTGCCACGCTCCTTAGTCAAGATAAGTTGCTTAGGCGAGCCGCTAGAGAGCGCAAGGAGTTTAGGCAGAAGTGGGAGGATACGGTGAAGGAACTTGATTCTGTCAAGTCCACCATAGTTGTCACAGATGAGGAGGAGTGCGAGGCGTGCACCACGCACATGACTGATCTTCTCACTTTGAGAAGTAAGTATGTTGCATTGGTAGGAGAGGTGGATGAGCTCCGTGCTAGACCCATGCTGTTGGGTGCGTGCAAGACCTGTCCTGTCTTGCAATCCGAGTTGGCAGAGAAGAATGCCAAGATTGTGTCTCTTGAGGAGGCCAGCTCGGGTAGCACTTGTGTGACTAGGTGCGCTTTGTGCGAGGGTTTGGAGATGGAGATTGCCAATGTAAAGCATGACAAGATGCAAACCGAGGAGGAAAACACATACCTTCGGACCATCTTGTCATGGGTGTCTTGTGGTGAGCCACAGCTCGGGATGATGATTTCCCAATTCAAGCGAGCTGCTGGAGGTCCCGGAGTAGGCTTTGCTCAGGGTGTTGATCTTTCTGCTTTTGGGAAGATTGGAGAGTCGAGTGGTCTGAACCCGAGTGAGAAACCCAACTCCAGCACTACTCCCAAACTAACCAAGCTTCCACCCAAAGAGCCTCTCAAGCCTAACACCAACGATGGAGTGTTTGAAGAACCTCCGAGAGCTCCACCCAAGAACCAAGTGTGGCATCCCAAACCCAACCACCTAAAGAACAAGCTGGACACAATGCCAGCTATCCAGGAGGAGTTGCCACAGAAGGGCAAAGTGATCCACACCCACAACCGTGAGTACCAACAACCCCCTTTGAGAGCGGTGAGGTACCACTGTGAGCACTGTGGGAGAGATGGACACTTGAGCGAGTTCTGTTTTAGGCGCAAGAGAGAGGCGCGCCGTGCTAGGGAGATGAACAACCCGGACATGTACCATCCTTTCCATGATGTACATGCGCCGAATGTTCAGAGGAGAGCACCGAGACGTGCTGCTAGGCCCAGAGGTCCAGAACCTCAAGTTCCCAGGCCTAGGCAGCAGAGAGCTCCGAGGAGAGATGCTAGGCCTAGAGGTGTTGAGCTTCAAGTCCCTAGGCGTAGGCCTCGTAGAGAGCGTGCCCGGCGGGAGCCTGCATTTGTAGGCTATGGACCCCGTGGCGGTGGCTTTGCAGTTGAGCGTTTTTCCCCACCGCGTTTTGAGTATCGCGGTGAGCGCTCCTTCCCCAGCGGACCACGTTCTTCTAAACATGGTGATCGCTTCCTCCGTAGGCAGTCTAGGAATGGTTTTTACACTGACCGTTCTTTTGAGCAGCCGGCCCAACACTGGTATTCTTCTTACTTCACTAACCCCAATGTTGGCCCGTATGCTCACCCTATGTCTTTTTATTGATGTAGGTAAAACGATTGAAGAACGTTTGGTTGGTGGATTCCGGGTGTTCGAGGCACTTGACCGGAAACGCCAAGTGGTTCTCCAGTCTTAGTCCGGTCGCTGGAAAGGAGTATATCACCTTCGACGACAACAGCAAAAGTAAGGTGCTGTCTCGTGGGTCTGTGCGAGTTAATGAGCACTTTGTGTTGCGCGATGTTGCTCTTGTTTCTAACTTGCATTTTAACCTTCTTTCTGTTTCGCAACTTTTTGATGATGACTATGAGATTCGTTTTAAACCGAATCTCAGTCGTATTTTGGATCCTCAGGGCAATCTTGTGTGTTTGATTTCGCCCTTTGGAAAAGTCTTTCGTGCGAATTTCTCGGAGTCTTTTGGTACTTCTCGTTGTCTTGTGGCTGGACCTTCCTCTTCTGATCTTTGGAAGTGGCATAGGAGACTTGGACATTTGAGCTTTGACTTGCTTGCAAGGCTTAGTTCACTTGGCCTAATCCGAGGATTGCCCAAGTTATCTATGGAGAAGGATCTTGTTTGCCACTCTTGTAGACACGGGAAGATGGTTGCCGCTCCCCAACATCCGGTGACTCAGGTCATGACTAAGCGCTCTGGAGAGCTTTTGCACATGGACCTTGTTGGTCCGGCTCGGGCGAGCTCGGTTGGGGGGAAGTGGTATGTGCTTGTTGTTGTTGATGACTTCTCGAGATATTCGTGGGTTTTCTTTTTAGCTGAGAAAACCGAGACTTTCTCCTTTGTTCGCAATCTGATTTTGCGTCTTCAGAATGAGTTCCCTTTGAACTCTATGCGAGCAATTCGGAGTGATAATGGTTCCGAATTCAAGAATTCGGATTTTGAGAAGTTTTGTAACTCTTTGGGTTTAGAGCATCAGTTTTCTTCCCCCTACACACCCCCTCAGAATGGTGTTGTAGAGAGGAAGAATCGGACCCTTGTAGAGATGGCCAGGACGATGCTCGATGAGCATAGGACTCCTAGGCGATATTGGGCCGAAGCTATGAACACTGCATGCTATATTTCCAATCGCATTTTTCTTCGAGCTTTTTTGAAAAAGACCTCTTATGAGTTGCGTTTTGGAAAACTCCCCAAGGTGAGTTATTTTCGAGTGTTTGGTTGCCATTATTTTATACTCAAAAAGGGCAACTTGGACAAGTTTGAGTCTCGTTCTTCTGACGGTGTGTTTTTGGGTTATGACACTCACACTCGAGCTTATCGTGTACTTAACCTTGACACTAACCGAGTCATGGAGACATCAGATGTCACCTTTGACGAGACCATGGTTTGTCCTTCTTCTCGTTTTGAGCGTGCAGGTGATCATGAGGTTGGCGAACCTCTTTTCAATGATGAAGAAGAAGGTGCTGAAGGAATAGATGACCCAGCACCTCCTCCACCTGCTGTGCCGCAAAGAGCGGCTTCTACTATGACTCACGGCCCCGACACCTCTTCTTCCTGGGGGCCGTGGGATCTGCCACCCCTTGCGGTACCCTTTGTACCCGGGGAGGCACCAGCTGCTGCTGAGGAGGAGGCCACTTCGGCAAGGGAGGCGCCACGACACATTCAGCGCCAGCACCCGCCTCAGCAGATGATCGGCAGCATCGACGAACGCGTCACCCGGTCAAGGCAAATCTCTCACTTTGCTCATTCTGCATTTGTTGCTGATTTTGAACCCTGGGATGTTGGACACGCATTGACGGATCCTGATTGGGTCAATGCCATGCATGAGGAGCTTGAGAACTTTGAGAGAAATCGGGTTTGGGTTCTAGTGTCTCCACCTTCTGAGTGTCATCCAATTGGGACAAAATGGGTTTTCAAAAACGAACAGGGAGAAGATGGCCATGTTGTGAGAAACAAGGCCAGACTCGTAGCCCAGGGATATAGTCAGAAAGAGGGAATAGACTATGAGGAGACATTTGCTCCTGTAGCACGTTTGGAGGCTATTAGGATACTCTTGGCTTTTGCTGCATCCAAAGGTTTCAAACTTTTTCAAATGGATGTCAAGAGTTCCTTCTCAAATGGCTACATAGAAGAGGAGGTGTATGTTAGACAACCCCCCGGTTTCGAAAATGCCAAGTTTCCAAACCATGTCTTTAAACTTCACAAAGCTTTGTATGGTTTGAAACAAGCCCCTAGAACTTGGTATGATAGGTTGAAAACCTTTTTGCTTGCTAAGGGTTTTAAAATGGGATGTGTAGATAAAAATGCTCTTTCTCCTCAAGCAAGGCACTGATACTCTCTTGGTCCAAATTTACGTGGATGATATCATTTTCGGTGGTTCTTCTCACGCTTTGGTTGCCAAGTTTGCAGACACTATGAGCAGGGAGTTTGAGATGAGCATGATGGGTGAGTTAACATTTTTCCTCGGGTTGCAAATCAAGCAAACCCGGGAAGGAACGTTTGTGCACCAGGGCAAGTACACCAGAGATATCCTGAAAAAGTTCGACATGGGTGAGGCCAAGCCTCTTCCAACACCCATGGCGACCACGACGGCCCTGGATGCGGACAAGGAAGGAGAAGCAGTGGACCAGAAGGAGTACCGGAGTATGATCGGGTCGCTGCTGTACCTGACGGCGACACGCCCGGACATCCAGTTCGCGGTGTGCCTCTGCGCGCGCTTTCAGGTGTCACCGCGCACCTCTCACCGTCAGGCGGTCAAGCGCATTATGAGGTACTTATCCTTCTCTCCAGAATTCGGGATTTGGTATTCTGCTTCCTCCACCCTTTCCCTTTGCGGTTATTCCGATGCCGATTTTGCTGGTTGCTGTATTGATCGCAAGTCCACTTCTGGGACTTGCCAGTTTATTGGTTCTTCTCTTGTTTCGTGGTCCTCTCGAAAGCAGTCTAGCGTCGCCCAGTCTACCACGGAGGCTGAGTATGTTGCTGCGGCTAGCTGCTGTTCCCAGTTACTCTGGATGATGGCCACTTTGCGTGATTTTGGTCTGAGCTTTTCTCGTGTTCCTTTGCTTTGTGACAGCACGAGTGCAATTAGCGTTGCTAAGAACCCCGTGCTGCACTCGAAGACCAAACACATTGATGTGCGCTTTCATTTTCTGCGAGACCACTATGAGAAGGGTAATATCGACCTTCGCCATGTCGATACTCATCATCAGCTTGCTGATATTTTTACCAAGCCTTTGGACCAATCAACCTTTAATCGGTTGAGAGGTGAGCTTGGTGTGTGTTTCCCCTTTTAGATGGGGGAAACATTTTGGATCTTGTATGATACACTGACTTTTGTTTTCAGTTGTTTTTGCTTCTTTTTGATTTCTTCGTGCATCTTTTGCATTTTAGCATACGCTTTTACATTCTGAGCTTCATATGTATAATCTGAAGAATGTAACTATGCTCTGTGTAGTTTTTGATCCGATGCTTTATGTTGATGTTGTAGCTTATGCTCTCTCTGATCACTAGTACATACTATGAGCTGAGCTATTTTTGAATGGTGAATTTGATAATGAACTTAAAACTTGAAAATGTTCACCATTGAGATATGCAACTAGCATGTATAGGATGTGTTGAAGTCACATGTGCTTTTCATATATGCTAGCTTGCTATGTCTCTAGTGTTGAGTCATTCACTTGCTTGGTATGTCATATTCTGTTTAAAATCTGAACCAAGTTAAGTGAATTGGAAAGATCGAGATGGGTTTGCTTGTTAACACCTCACAGTTTTGAGACTGTTTCTCATTGCACTTTGAGTTAAACTTGAGCTGTGTAGTGTATGACCGAAACTGTTGCTTTAAGCTTCTGATTGCTTCTGCATAGGCTTCGCACAGTTGAAAAGTTAGGCAATAACAAGCATTCGACCTCTCGCAGTCACATGCTGTTTTCTGAACTTGTGTAATTTCACCGCTGCAACTCCGATTAAAATTTGAAATCACAAGTAAATGCCTAAATTGGTATCAGCATGATGATTGAACTGTGCTAGGGGTAGTTCACTTGGTATACATGCTTAGCACATTTGACTTCATGTCCATACATGTCTTGTGCTCTTTTGATGGTGAATACCTTTTTCGTCTTAAAACTGCTCACATGTTCATATTTCATTCTTAGTGATCAGCTTGAGCCTTTGCTAGCATTCTGTGCATTTTTCTGAGTCATCGGATTTGAACTCTATAGAGCATCTTTGCACTCTTTTGAGTATACTCCTGAAGCTCCTAACTTGCATTTTGACTCATATGCATTTTGGAAGGGGGAGCCATATATCTTGATAAGTGCATTTTCAACTAAGGGGGAGAAATTGGGGAGAAATTGCAAATCATAACCCCTTCTTTTGCTTAGGGGGAGCCTTCTTGGTTGATTGCACTATTCAAGGGGGAGTTTGTTTCCGGTTGAGTCTTTGACATTTTCAATTAGTTTGGAGCGGTTTGCTAGTTGTGTTGAGCCTTAGCCTCTTTCTTGAGGGACTAGCATTTGCTTTTCAGATTTCTAATTGGTGTCGAACTCTTTTTGGTAACAGTCGGTATCGAGCTTTCTTTGCTAGTTGTGTTGAGCCTCTGTGCCTCTATCTTGAGGGACTAGCATTTTGCTTCGATATTTTCGATTGGTTTTTTGCTAGCGGTGTTGAGCATGTTCTACCTCTTCTTGAGGGCTAGCTTTGCTTTGCTTGGTTGCGTTGAGCCGTTGCCCTTGTCTTTGGGGACCAAGTTCTTTCGCTCTTTCCACTTGACCTTCTTCGGCTTTGCTATGCTTTTGGGTCATTTGGTCGAGTTCTCTCTTCTCCTTCTATTGTGATTTGTGTTGGTAGTTGACAATGCACTCATCAAGGGGGAGATTGCGGATACATAGGTGTATGCCGAGTCTCTGAGTGATGAGTGATTGTCAACTGGGATGATGCACATGTTTTTTGGCTTGTGTTGTGCAGGTGTCGAGCACGGATACAGTGATCAAAGGCGAGGTGAAGGTCAAGTAGAGACGTGTCGTGCCGATGGACCGAGAGTGGCGAAGGGCGGACGTTAGGCTTGGACTGAGGGACCAGAGGCCCGAGGATCAGCTGTGGTGGCTGGCAGCCTGGGACAGCGACGAGCGAAGACTTGCGGTCATGTGTTGCCTGAGTCGTGGACTTGGGGACACGTGTCGGTGGACGGGGTGCACGGGAGGTGCATCCCATCTACGACATCGGTTTGGTGGTAGAGCCAGGGAAAAACCATCGGGTGGACGGTTTCCAGGTTTGGGCCTCAAAACCTGGGTGCGGATGGTTTCCGAGTTTGGCCACAAAACTCGGGCTGAGGACGGTTTCCAGGTTTGGGCCTCAAAACCTGGGCGCTGAGGGTTTGCTGAGTTTGGCCTCAAAACTCAGAAGCTGGTGGGTTGGTTTCCCGGTTTGGGCCTCAAAACCGGGGGTTGGCTGGAAAAGGCTAGTTTCCCGGTTTGGGCCACAAAACCGGGGGTGCAGAGCGAGGGCGGCACGTGGCGGCAATCGGGAGGTTGCGTCGAGGCAACGCTACGAGTTGTGCGAGCGTGGCCGTCGGATACACCTACCACCGAGTTGGTCCAGAATAACCCTAGGGTTTAGCTGGTTCGCTCTGTAATTAGAGAGGGGTAGAGTAGGAATTAGAAATTAGGATAAGTAGAGGGAGACACGCTCCTCCCTTCCTATCTCAGTTCATTTTGCTCTTTGCTTCTAGGGTTTCCTGCTCTCCCAATCCCCTGTTGTAGCTAGCTGAGATCCGTAGAGAACCATACCTCTGTGTACTGGAGATTTTGAGGAAGTGAGGCCGTATCCTCACTGTTGTAGCGTGTGGTAGCCACACGGTTGCAGATCGATGTGTTGATTCGCGTTTTGATTCGTGTTCTTCGTTTCTCCGCGATTTTCCCGTCACTCGATCTCTCTCTCCCGTGCGTCTTTGCGGAATCCATTTGAATCATCTTGTTCGTTTTTGAAAGGAGATCATTTCCACCGAAGGAATTCATCTATCTCCCTACGAGCAAGTAGATCGGGTTGATTTCGTTTTTGTGGCACTTTTTGGTTCATCCTCCTCCCCTTTTGATTTCCCGGTGATTGACTCGATTTGAGCGGATGATTTCTTGGGGATAGTCTCCTAACCACTCCGTGATCATGCTCTCCAAGTTTGGGAACGTGGGATTTTGATTTGAATCGATTTGGAGAAGATTTGGGAGAAGGGCGATCAAAATCGCCCTCCCTGAGTGACCGCGGACAGTCCGCCACTCAGGGCGCGGACAGTCCGCGAGTCGGGGCTGGTCCAGTCCAGCCGCGGCTAGTCTCTGCTGATTTTGGCTCGGGTCACCGGCGGACAGTCCGCCGTGCTAAAGTGCGGACAGTCCGGGACCGAGCAGGAGGTTCTCAGCAGCAGTGTGTTTTTGCACATTTGACCGGCGGACAGTCCGCCACCAGAGCGCGGACAGTCCGCAGTAGGGGCGGACAGTCCGGGACCCCAGGGCCGGACAGTCCGGGAACCTGCTGTGTCTTCCGGTTTAGTGTGTTTGCTCTCCCGGCTTGTTCGCTTGGTTTCTGGACTTCTCGTTTGGCCCTATAGTTGACCAAGGAACCTCTCTAGGTATCTTTGCTACTTGTTAGCATAGGTATTTTGGAGTTTCTCAACGTAGCCGTCCATCTACATTCGGGACTTGGTTTTTGGGGTTGTGTTCGAGCCGGAGCTTTTGGCACTTGGTTTGCTATCTTCTTGTGGTGCCTCACTGTGATCCTAAGGATCATCCACCCTCTTCCAAGGGTCGTGAGCATCACGGTTTTGGTCGCAGTTTCTCGGGGTTGATTTTGGGACATTTGGCCGAAGTCTCGAGAGAAATTTTTGAGCTCCCATTCACCCCCCCTCTGGTCGCCTTGCTAGTGCTTTCTCGGTCCTTCAGTACGGGATCAAATGCAAGGCCTGCACCTGACGTGTTGTCCCAGCCCGCAGGTCCAAGTGCTCCAAAGGTGAGGGTCCCTGTGGCCTCGGAGGGGGTCGACCACCCCGCCTCTGCCCCTCAGGTCTGGGAGACCCCTGAGTGCGAGTACGGGTGGACCGACGGACTGGCGGCTGAACTGGCTGCTCCTCCTCTGGCTGACCCTCTGCCTGGGTTTCTGTAGCCGAACTGGGCTCTAGAGCTGACCCACTAGCTGTGGCTGCTGCAAGGGCTGAGGCTGCCTCTGACGGAAACTGGAAGTCAGTAGGAAGGACCTCAGCGGGGTCGTCGAGAGAGTACTCGTGACCCTGAACTCGGACAACTCCTCCCTCGGTCTGAAGGAGGACCTACACCTGCTGCTCTGTGAGAAGGTCACGAACGCGCTGACCACTGTGCTGACCACTGCCCTGAGCTGAGGACCGGTCTCGAATATGAAGACCGCCTGTCGAGCCACCCTGCTCGGCTCTCTCGGCTGCACGTGCTGCTGCTAGTGCCATCTCTGAATCCCGATCAAGTCTTTTGCGCTTCTTGAAGATGAGCTTCTACGGCCTCTTCCCCTTGTCACCAGAAGGAGGGCGAGGGGGAGGAGGATCGGCCCCGTGACCTCCGCCGACGTTCTTGCAGCGAGCCATCGCTTACAAGAACAGAACCACTACCACTGAGAGCAACTGTCACATACCAGACTCACTGCCAATGAGAATCACTACCACTGACAAGAGAGAAGCTAGACTGAACCTCAGAGGCTTGCCCTCGTTCCGTATCCGCGAGCTTGGCCCCGGATTAATCTGTCACTGACACACGGCTCACTGACACGGTCCCGACTCGCTGCAATAGATAGATAGGGATATATATGAGCATATAAGCTAGAGAGAAGAAGTCCCTATTGGAAGCAAAGCACAAGAGACAAGAAGAGAGGCATGGCTTTTCTACCTGACGAGACGCGACGAACTGACCAAGCAAAGGGAAGGAACCGACATGTTCGGACACCACGACGGCTCGCCGGAAGGATCTGCGCGAGAATTAGGGCGAAAATGGGGTTAGATTTGCATGAACGGGTGGATGAGACATTTCGTTGAACACCTTGGGGGCAGCGGTTATGGAGAAGGTGTTGGTGCTCACTGCGTAGGGTTTTGCCAGCCGGGGAAGGAAGGCACCGGAGAGGGGGCGGTGCTCGGGGATGAGGGAGTGGCTCCGGCGAGCAGGACGCGGGCGCCGGCGAGGACCACGGGCTCCGGCGAGGTGCGAGGGACGACTGGGGGAGGAGCACAGACGCGGGGACAAAAGCGGTGGCACGGGGGCGAGGCGCAGGCGGGCGAGGGAGGGGAGGAGCCGGTGCGGGCGCGGGGGAGGGAGGGCGGCGGCGCAGGCGTGGTGGGGGAGGGCGGCGGCGCGGGTAGGGCACGGCGAGAAGGCGGCGGAGCGGTTCGGGCTCGGGCGCGGGCGAGAAGACAACGAAGAAGACAACTACGGGCCCACGTGTCGGTTAGAATGGGTTATTGCGCACTTTAAGTGGCGACCGGACGCTCCGTGGTGTGACCGGACGCACGAAGCCCCAGCGTCCGGTCACGAACAGAGAGCTCCCAAAATGCATTTTCCGCGACCGGACGCGTCCTGTCACACGCGATCGGACGCACCCAGCGTCCGATCAGACTTCGACCAGCGACCGGATGCACCCGCGAACTCTTGACCGGACGCGCCGATGACACTGTTCATCCTGCGCGCGAGATGCACTGACCGGACGCACCTGGTGAGTCCGGTCGCAGCGTCCGGTCATAGGGAAACCCCTGTTTTGACTCGATTTTTCGCGCCGACTTCTCGCAATCAAGTTCCAACTCCAATAAGACGCAGATAAACACCAGTTGGAACCTAGCAGAGTGACCTCTCTCAAACCCTCAAGTTTTTCAAATATTTTGCCATAGGCTAACTTAGTTTTCTTAGAGAAAATAGGCAATAAAACCCAAGGAGACAACATGTGGCCACCAAAACTAGGGGTCTCAACCATTAGGAGCCTCAAATGCTCCCACTAGCGGTGGACGAACACAGCGGTTGCTCAAAGCTTAACCAAAAAGAAACGACAAAGCAAACACACATGCATATGCAATACAATACGGAATTTGAATCTAGGTTGCTTGTCAAGTTTGCTCATGGGTAAGCTTCTTCACATGCTTTTTAGGGCGGTTATCTTAACCACGTCTGACAAGCCTATGTGCATAGCATAATTTAAACATGGCATATTATACAATGCAATGCAAGGACAACCCCCTTTCACCTTTTGACAAAGTTACTTAGATCAAGCACATCAAGCTCACTTCGCAATCTACAAAGAGTGTTTTCATCTAGGGGTTTTGTGAAGATATCCGCCAATTGATCTTCGGTTCTAACTCCCTCTAAGGATATGTCTTTCTTGGAAACATGGTCTCTAAGAAAGTGATGGTGAATATCTATGTGCTTTGTGCGAGAGTGTTGAACCGGGTTGTTAGCAAGCTTAACCGCGCTCTCATTGTCACACAACAAAGGTACCCTTTCTAGAACTACACCATAGTCTAAAAGGGTTTGTTTCATGTAAAGGATTTGTGCACAACAAGCACCCGCGGCTATGTATTCCGCCTTGGCGGTAGACAAGGCCACACTATTTTGCTTCTTAGAACTCCATGAAACTAGTGATCTCCCAAGCAAATGGCACCCTCCGGATGTGCTTTTTCTATCTACTTTGCAACCCGCGTAATCCAAATCGGAATACCCAACGAGTTGGAAGTTAGCTCCTTTGGGGTACCAAAGGCCAATGCTTGGGGTGTGCTTTAGGTACCTAAGGATTCTCTTCACCCCTATGAGATGTGATTCCCTAGGATCGGCTTGAAAGCGAGCACACATGCACACACTAAACATGATGTCGGGCCTAGATGCGGTCAAATATAACAAGCTACCAATCATATAATGGTAGAGAGTTTGATCAACCGGGTTACCTCTCACATCTAGGTCGAGATGTCCGTTTGTTGGCATTGGAGTCTTGATAGGCTTGCAATCATCCATGTTGAAGCGCTTGAGGAGGTCTTTTGTATACTTCTCTTGAGATATGAAAGTCCCCTCCTTCAATTGCTTGACTTGGAAGCCTAGAAAGAATGTGAGCTCTCCAATCATGGACATTTCAAACTCCTTCGACATCAAGTCACCAAATTCCTTGCAATAGGCTTCATTTGTTGACCCGAAGATGATATCATCGACGTAGACTTGACAAATGAAGATCTCTCCATCAAGCTTCTTGGTGAATAGTGTGGTGTCGACCTTCCCAATGGTGAAGCCCTTCTCAATGAGGAAGTCCCGGAGGCGCTCGTACCATGCTCTTGGGGCTTGCTTGAGCCCATATAGTGCCTTGGACAACCTATAAACATGATTAGGATATCTAGGGTCTTCAAACCCGGGAGGTTGATCAACAAAGACTAGTTCATTTATGAAGCCATTTAAAAATGCACTTTTCACATCCATTTGATATAATTTAATGTCATGATGTGATACATATGCAAGGAGGATACAGATGGCTTCGAGTCTTGCAACCGGTGCAAAGGTCTCTCCAAAATCCAAACCTTCAACTTGAGAGAACCCCTTTGCAACTAGCCTTGCCTTGTTTCTAACAACCTTGCCTTGATCATCTTGTTTGTTTCTAAACACCCATTTTGTTCCAATGACTCTTGCGCCTTTGGGTCGCTCTTCAAGTGTCCAAACTTGGTTGCAGGTGAAGTTGTTTAATTCTTCATGCATAGCATTCACCCAATCCGGATCACCTAGAGCTTCATCTACAATTGTAGGCTCAACAAGAGACACAAAGGAGTGATGTTCAATAAATAAAGCAAGTTTTTGAGATCGAGTCATTACACCCCTTGTTGGACTCCCTATGATGAGATCTTGAGGATGAGCTTGTAGTTGAGGAGTAGTCCTTTGATCAACCACTTGAGGGGCCGCTTGTGGAGCATCAACATCTTGAGCTTGTACCACCATTTGATCATGGGAGACATGAGTATCTTCAAATGGATCCTTCCCATCTTTGTCATCAACAAGTGGTACATTGGATGAGGATGGATTGTCAATGACTTGCACATCATCATCATCATCTTTAGGCTTGATGGCTCCAACCGGCATGTTCTTCATTGCTTCCCTCAATGGTTCATCAACTACATCATCAAGATTTTCATGCTCTCCTTGAGAGCCATTAGATTCATCAAATTCCACATCATATGTTTCTTCTACCATCCCGGTGGCATGGTTGAATACTCGATATGCTTTGGACTTCAATGAGTAACCAACAAGAAAACCAATATCACATCGGCGTTGAAACTTCCCTAGGTGTTGGCGCTTCTTGTAGATATAGCATTTGCACCCAAACACTTTAAAGAATGATATATCCGGCTTCTTGTTGTTGAGTAGCTCATAGGGGGTCTTGCCAAGGAGACGATGGGGGAACAATCGGTTTGATGCATAGCAAGCGGTGTTGATTGCTTCCGCCCAAAATCTTTCCGGTGTAGTGTACTCATCTAACATAGTTCTTGCTAGAGTGATTAGTGTCCGGTTCTTCCTCTCACCTACCCCATTTTGTTGGGGTGTATATGTTGCGGAGACTTCATGCTTGATCCCAACTTCATCACAATACTCTTCAATGTGGGTGTTGTCGAACTCTCTTCCATTATCACTTCTAATCTTTTTTATCTTCAAGTCAAACTCATTTTGGGCTCTCTTGGCAAACTTCTTGAATGAAGGGGTTGCTTCGGATTTGTCATGAAGAAAGAATACCCAAGTGTATCTTGAATAGTCATCAACAATCACTAGGCAATAGAGATTTCCACCCAAGCTAGCATATGTTGTTGGCCCAAATAGATCCATGTGAAGTAGCTCTAACTCTCTTGATGTTGATACAAAGGCTTTGGTTGGATGTGTATTTGCAACTTGCTTGCCGGCTTGACATGCACTACACAATTTGTCCTTCTCAAACTTGACATCCTTCAAGCCTCTAACCAAATCCTTCTTCAATAGCTTGTTGAGAGTGTTCATCCCCACATGAGCCAATCTTCTATGCCATAGCCAACCATCTTCGGAGGTGAAATCCACTAGATAGAGATTGTTGTATCTAAAGCCGTTGAATATCACTTGTGTATCATCTTTCTTGGTCACAACCACTTCCTTGTCGGTGAACAAACATTGAAAGCCAAGATCACATAGTTGCCCAACGGATAGCAAGTTGAAGCTCAATGATGCAACTAGAAGCACATTGGAGATGGTATGATCATTTGATATTGCCACTTTGCCCAATCCCTTGACATTGCCCTTTGAGTTGTCACCAAATGTAATCTTTTCTTGGTCATTGACATTCTCTTCTAGTGAGGTGAACATCCGGGGATCACCGGTCATATGTTGTGTGCAACCACTATCAATCACCCAATGAGATCCACCGGTCCTGTAGTTCACCTACACACACAAGAAATCAAGCTTGAGCTTTTGGGACCCAAACTTGTTGAGGTCCCTTAACCTTCTCTACTAGTGACTTTGCAACCCAAATTTTCTTTGGCCTATTCTTGTTAGGAGGCCCCATGAACATGACTTTCATCTTGCCACTAGAATCTTGTCTAAGCATGTAGTGAGCATTGAAAGCAAAGGGCCTAGCATGCTTGGGCAAGGGTGTAGGTTTAGGCTCTTCACAATCATGAGCAAAGTGTCCTTCCTTTCCACACTCATAACATCTTCCAATCTTCTTCTTCTTTGGCTTAGTGATGCTTTTGCGTTGCTTCATCTTCTCTTCAAGGAAGCCAATACCATTTCTATTTGTCTTCATCACGGTGTTCATGAGTAGCTCACTTTGAAGACATTGCCCCTTGGTGAATTTCTTCAACCCGGTGGTAAGGTGCTCCTTTTCTCTCTTGAGCTTGCCATTCTCTTGTTGGAGCTCTAATTGAGATGGGGTCATCTTGTAATCCCTCTCCATCTTCAATCTCTTGTTTTCTTCTTTTAGCATGTCTAGCTCAAGTGACATGCTATACTCATCATCTTGGGTCTCAATGATGACTTGCTTTGTGGTTGCAAGCTTCTCTAGATCAATCTTGAGCTTTGCATTCTCATTCTTGATCTTGACATAATCATCATAGTGATCGGCCACAACCACACTCTTGCCTTTGCCACTAGCTCTTTGCTCATCATGCTCACTAACCAAGTCCTCACAAGATGTTGCTATGTCACAATTAACAACAAGGTTAGGAGCATCATGTGTCTCATGTGAAAGCATATCATAAGCAATGGTGAGAGTATCATAGTCTACTTTCACTTGAGTGTATTGTTCTTTTAGCAAGGCATAACTAGTGGTAAAGTCACTATGCATCTTATCAAGTTTTTCATTTTTAGCTTTGAGCTCTTTGTTAGAGGACTTGAGCTCCTTGATAGAAGATGACATAGTAGCAAGTTCATTCTTTAGCTCATCACTAGCATGTATAGCATGATCATACTTCTCAACAAGAGATTCATTTTCATCAACAAGCTTCTCATTTTTAGCTCTAGTCTTTCTTATGATTTTAGAGTAGTTGTTTAGCAATTTAACAAGCTCATCATAAGTGGGTGACTGAAATTCACCATCACTATCACTATCACTAGAGTCATCATCGCTTTGTACCTTCCGATCACCCTTGGCCATAAGGCATAGGTGTGTAGATGATGATGGCGACAGTGGTGGTGGTGGTGGTGTAGAGGAGCCAATGACTAGAGCGGCTACCTTCTCCTTCTCATCATCACTATCTTCATTTGATGAGCCACCGGAGGAGTCAATGTCGGTGAGCCAATCACCAACAATGTAAGCCTTGCCACCTTTCTTGTGGAATTGCTTCTTCTTCTTGCCACCCTTCTTGTAATAGGGCTTCTCATTCTTCTTCTCATCTTCACTTGATGAGTCATACTTCTTGCCCTTGTTCTTGTTCTTGTAGCTCTCTTTCTTGGGCTTGGTGCATTGATGAGCAAGATGGCCAAGCTCACCGCAATTGTAGCAATCCATTTCGAAGATAGGCCTCCTCTTGCTACTTGTGAAGAACTTCTTCTTTCTTGAGTCAAAGTTGACTCCATTCTTGTGAAGCTTCTTCAACATCTTGGTGGTTCTTCTCACCATGAGAGTGATGTTGGAGTCATCCTCTTCATCACTTGAGCTCTCATGATGCACCTCAATAGCCTTGGACTAGCCCTTCTTGTCATGATTAGCCTTGAAGGCCAAGTCCTTCTTCTTGTCGGTGGAGGAGCCACCACTTGGTGTGATGTGCATATACATCTCATGAGCATTGATCTTTCCCAAGATTTGAGTTGGTGTAGCGGTGGAAAGATCACCTTGATGTAGCACCGTCACAATGTGTCCATACTTCTCAATTGGAAGGACACAAAGAATCTTCCTCACAACATCGGATGGTTGCATTTGTGTGAGGCCAAGTCCATTGAGTTCTTCTACAAGAATATTCAAGCGTGAGTACATTTCATTTGCACTTTCATTAGCATGCATATCAAATGAATGAAGCTTTTGCATAACTAAATGATATCTCTCCTCACGCTCACTCTTGGTTCCCTCATGGAGAGCACAAATGTTATCCCATAGATCATGGGCATTCTTGTGGTTACGGACGCGGTTAAACACATCCTTGCAAATGCCTCTAAATAGAATGTTTTTGGCTTTTGCATTCCACTTCTCATTCTCTTCCTCATGTGGCGTGAGGCTAGTGCCCTCCTTGGGTTTGGGGAACCCGGTTATGGCGGCTTCGTGGCATCTAACATCAACCGCTTCTAGGTACGACTCCATACGGATTTTCCAATATGGAAAGTCATCTCCCTCGAACATGGGAGGTGGTCCATCACCTCCGGACATCTTAACTCTAGGCGGTTAAGACTAAATCGAGAGCACGAGGCTCCGATACCAATTGAAAGGATCAAGATCCCCAAGAGGGGGGTGAATTGGGCTTTTCTAAAACTTCTTGCAAGAATAAAACCTATCAAGCTTCAATTAACCCCCTAGTGCCTAGAAGTGTGTTTCTCTTTATTCTACCACACAAAAGATCAAGTCTATGCCACGCCTACACTAGCAAAGCAATCCAATATGGAATGAACAACAAGTAGTAATGCGGAATTGAATTGCTTGAAAGTAAATGCGTAGGTAAGGGAGTAGAGATGACACGACGATATTTTTGCCGAGGTATCGAGGTGTCGGCACCCCCCTAGTCCTCGTTGGAGCACCCGCGCAAGGGTATCGCTCCCCCTTGATCCGCGCAAGGATCAAGTGCTCACTACGAGCTGATTCTTTGCCACTCCGGCCCGGTGAATCGCTTGCTACCGGCCACAACTTGGCTTGGGTCATCCACAATGCCTCCGGATGATCACCAAGCTCTCCGATCGCCACCAAGCCGTCTAGGTGATGCCGATCACCAAGAGTAACAAGCAAGAACTCTCACTTGACCAACGCAAGGCTAATGAGATGGGTGTATGCACACTTGCTACTCTCTATTCACTAATGAGGTGTTTGATCACTCAGTTATCAAATCTCTGAACCTCACTAGGCCTCTTGCACTCATTTGCAATCACAATGTGTTTGACAACCTTTCAAATGAGCAAGAGTAACAGCATGAATGAGGGGGAGGCATATTTATACCCCCCCAACTCAAATCATGCACGAAGGGGTAAGTCCAGCCAGTTTACACACTGACCGGACGCACTGTCGGGGTGACCGGACGCGTCCGGTCAGAGCCCAACGGCTACGTGACATCTAGCCTGACACCTGTACGAAGCACTGACCGAACGCATCCATGCGTCCGATCACCACTAACCGGACGCGTCCGGTCATCAAATTTCTATTCTGGAACCTCTCTGGACGCGACCGGACTCACCCTCCTGGTGCGTCCGATCGATTGCTGAGGGTGAGTCCGGTCTCAACCAGACTTACCCCTCAGCGAGAGCTACTGACTGGACGCATGACCCAGCATTCGGTCCCTAGGGTTCGAGCGTCCGGTCGCTATTTGAAGTCCAAAACGACTTTGGTTTGCGATGCTCCCTTCACAAACTTTCTTCCTTATGATCTTAGGGACCTTTCTAAGCTACCTAGGGCTTTGGTTAACAAGTGTGCACCACACCTAACTCAAAAGTCTCACCTAGGTCAAGCTACCCATTCAAACCCCTCTTTATAGTACGACCAAAGGTAAAACAAAGACCTATGCTACTCTAAGTGTCCTTCAACACCAAATGACACTTAGAACTAGCCTATCACCGTCTTCGTCGTCCATCCTTTGAAAACCGAATGAATTCCATCAATAAGGGGACATGAATACCATAGTGTCCTCACGATCATCATTACCATGACCTAACTCAACTGTTTCTGCAAAACACACGTTAGTCATAGTAATTTACCGTTGTCATCCAATCACCGAAACCCACTGGGGGCCTAGATGCTCACACATCTGTATCGGCTATCGATTGGATATCAACGTTAACACATTAGTTATAGCTGATCCACCCATATACTAGGGTAATACTTCTTAAAATATTTTCCATTGACTACCCTGAAGTATTCGACTCCCTCTAGGGTCTCGTAGAAATAAGCATTGCCAGGAGCACATCTAGTAATCCGATAGGGCCCTTCCCAATTTGGCGACCATTTACCATATTTGCTATCCTTAGTTCCAATAGGCAAAATGACTTTCCAAACCAAGTCCCCTTCGTTAAACTTCTTCTCCCTGACTTTTTGATCATAGTATTTAGCCACTCTTAGCTTTTGAGCCCTGATATTCTCTAAAGCTTTTAGCCGATGAAAGTTCAAATCATCGAGATTGTCCATCATGAGATGTTTATATTCATCGGCCTTTAAATTATCCTGCTGTGATACTCTCCTGGATCCTATATTAATTTCCCAAGGCAATATGGCTTCATGACCATAAACCCATTCGTACGGCGAACACTTAGTTGCACCATGACATGCCATCCTATAGGACCATAATCTGATTAGAAGCTTCAGCTTGTCCATTAGCTTGAGCATAATATGGAGACGAGTTAATCATCTTAAAACCCGTGATGGCAGCAAAATCCTCAAACTCTTTTGATACAAACATCTTCCCCTGACCCGTAGTAATAGTTTGAGGAACACCTAATCGATAAATGATATGCTCTTTAATGAACTTGATTACGGCAGCCGATGATGCTTCCTTCAAAGGAACAGCTTCAACCCACTTAGTAAAATAGTCAGTCGCTACCAACACAAACTTATGTCCTTTGCTGGATGCCGGAAATATTTGTCCAATCAGATCTATTCCCCATCCTCTAAATGGCCATGGCTTTGTGATTGGATTCATAGCTGATGCCGGAGATTTCTGAATATTACCGAATCTCTGGCATTCTTGACATCCTTTATAATATTTAAAACAATCTTCCAAAATAGTTAGCCAAAAAATACCCTGCTCTTCTAATCATCCACTTCATTTTATGAGCAGATTGATGCGCACCACAAATCCCCTCATGGATTTCTCCCATCAGAACTTTGGCCTCTTCTTGATCGATACATTTAAGAAGTACACCATCAATTGTTTGGTGATATAACTGATCATCAAGAAGAACAAACTTTGTAGCTTTGTATCTTAATTTTCTAGATACCTGTCGTGATGGATTCTTTAAGTATTCAATAATCTCAATTCTCCAATCATTACCGTCGACAACTTCATTACTTAGTATTTCGACGATTTGCCGATATCCAGAAGCACTTTGAGCTAAACGATTAGCCTCTTGATTCTGACATCTAGGAATATGCTTTATGACAACAGAGGAGAAAGAATCAAACAATTCAAGGCACTTTTCATAATGCTTTCTCAGAATATCATCTTTGCATTTATATAGGCCGAGCAACTGAATAATCACTAATTGAGAATCTCCAAAAATCTCAATAGTTTCGGCCCCTACCTCACACAAAAGCTGAAGTCCTTTGAGAAGAGCTTCATATTCAGCTTGATTGTTAGTGGAGGTTGGATCAATTGAGAAAGCAAACTCCAAACTCCCTCCCTGAGGAGAAACAAGAACAATACCAATGCCTCCACCTTGTTTGCAATTGGAACCATCAAAGAACAAAGCCCACGGGGTGAAGTCTAAAGTTCTAATTTCTTGTTTATGATGATGAGTAACAAAATCGGCTATTACCTGGCCTTTAACTGCTTTAGCCGATTCATACTTCAAGTCAAATTCTGATAATGCAAGAATCCAGTTTCCAATTCTCCCATTTAGTATAGGCATGGATAACATATCCTTGATCACATCAAACTTAGATACCACCGTGCACTCGGAAGACAGCAGATAATGTCGAAGCTTGGTGCATGAGAAGTACAAACATAGGCATAACTTTTCAATAGGAGAATACCTTGTCTCTAGGTCAAGCAATTTTCTACTGAGATAGAAAAGCACTCTTTCTTTTCCTTCGAACTCTTGCATTAGGGCCGATCCAATCGTATGATCATCGGCCGATACGTATCCCTTGAAAGGTTTGTTTTTCTGAGGAGGAATCAAGACTGGTGGAGACTTCATATATTCTTTGATCTCATCAAATGCCCTCTGTTGCTCGTCTCCCCATTTAAACTCTTGATCATCTTTTAATTTTAACAAAACTGAGAACAACAAAATTCTGGCTGATAAATTTGAAACAAATCTCCTGATGAAATTGATTTTGCCGATCAAAGATTGTAATTGAGTCTTTGTGGTTGGTGGTACTGCTTTGTCAATCGCATCATAGCTCTTTTGACCAACTTCAATCCCTTTTTCATGTACCATAAATCCCAAGAACTGACCAGATGATACTCCAAACGCACACTTGTGGGGATTCATCCTTAAGCCATGTTTCCTTGCGCATTCAAGAGTATCTCTGAGATCCTTAAGATGCCTTTGATAATCCTTGGACTTTACAACCACATCGTCAATATAAATTTCAACAACCCTGCCGATCAACTCATGAAAGATGTAATTCATAGGCCTCTGATAAGTTGCACCGGCATTCTTAAGTCCAAAAGTCATGACCACCCACTCATATAAGCCTATGGCACCTGGACATCTGAATGCAGTTTTATGTATATCTTCTTCTGCCATAAAAATTTGGTTATAACCAGCATTGCCATCCATAAAACTGATAACTTTAGCCCTACTGCCGCATCGACTAACATATCTGCCACTGGCATTGGGTAGCCATCCATCGGAGTAGCTTTATTTAAATCCCTGAAGTCGATACAAACCCTCATTTTTCGGTTCTTCTTATATACAGGGACTACGCTAGATATCCATTCAGCAAATCTCCATTGCCGAATGAAATTAGCCTCGTAAAGCCGAGTGATTTCTGTTTTCACATCAGCCATAACTTCTGCTCTGATCCTTCTTGGAGCTTGTTTCACAAGTCGACTCCCATGCTTAATAGGCAATCGATGTTCAACCAATGATCGATTAAGACCAGGCATCTCAGAGTAATCCCAAGCAAAGCATTCCTTATACTCATTCAGTAATGCAATAAGTTCTTGCCTAAACTTGGGATCCAACTTGGCACTAATGTATGTCAACCTTGGCTTATCACTGTTTCCAATATCAACTACTTCTAGTTCATCAGCCGATGTGAAACCTTTACCCATCTTACTCTCATCTTCATTAACTGTATAATCCATTAAGTATATTTTTTGAAGCCGACTGCTTGGATCGGCTGTTGACTTTCGTCAACTATTTTGAGAAAGTCTTCTTCAAGATAAGAGGATTTAAACTTTGCAGGTAGCATGAACAGATCAGCGATGTTAGTCGATGACTCACCCTTATCGGCTATTTGCTTTACTTGCCAGACTTTGGATTTCTTCTTTTGGGTTTCATCGTTTCTCAACCTTTGAACCCGTCCCTTTTGGCTTTTGGTTAGACCACCAGGACACCATTGCCCCTCCTACCAAGGATGATCATGATCGGCTAATCTTGCTCCCGACCGATTGTGAACATTTTCATTTTTTATGCGCCGATCTGTATTTCCAAACCTTAATTTTTCATGTACAGATCGGCGGTTGTCTCTTGACTGCCTATACTCTCGGTACTGATCACTGCACTCTGGGCAATTACGAAGAGTAGGAAGCTTTAAACCCTCATTCCAACAGTGTCTGAAGAAGGGACAATCCCAATGATTCTTCTCTTCATCTCTGACGCGTCTTCCTTCTTCCCGGGACTTCCTATACTCTTCTTCTTCGAGCCACTCTTGATATTCTTGTTCATCTCTTTCCCTTTGCATTTGGCTCCTTTCCTTCTGACGTTGCCACTTGTTCAGTAAGATCCTGACAGTTGGACGCCTCCTTGCTTCTCCAGCTTTTGAAGTCTCAGGTTGATCATTGCTTTTCTTCCCTTTTGTAGACGCAAAACGTGACACCTCACGCCAAGCACACAGCAAGCCGAAAAGCTAGCTTCAATCGGGTGCCCGGAATGTGCTGAATCCGGAGATGTGCCAGTCGGTTTGACCTGAAAACCAACAAGGGAAAAAAATTGTGAGAATACCTTTGGAACATGCTGGATAAAACCAGACAGTTCTATATGTACGGCTTTGAAAGCCAATCACGACGGCACACAACTATAGAAGCTGTCTGTTAGAGCATGTTTATAAAGTCATTTGGCTAGTATGAGAACAGAGTATGTAAAGCATATTAACCGCCGAATACATATGTAAAGAAAGACATGCTTGAACAAATTAAAGATATTATAAACAGGTAACTTGCAAATATAGATCTATTCAAATAACACATGCATAGGCTAATCCAACTAATCTGCCGCACGTTTAGTCTTCATAAATCGGTCAGGTACAAACTCAAGCAAAGATAATCCACCGCATGATACCACTTGCTATAAGTCTACACCACTTCTTATAATTAGATTAATCCACCGCATGATACAAGCTAAAAGCATGCATATATTTGGACAGATCTATAAAGGCTCATTACTCGTGTAAGCTTAACCAAAATCGGCAAACCAGCCGAATTGGGGTCCATGAAGAAGGAACAAACAAGCAAGCATGATTAAACTAATCTAAAACCTGCATCTGTCGCACGACACCTAGTTTCATCAAAGTCTAACCATGATTGACATGCATGAACCCACAACATGTGACAATCTAGATTGAGAGTTGATTTAGCCATCATGATCTTATGATTAAAAGAAAGCACAAGCAAACTCGTGCGACAAGGCCAAACAAAAATCAATCTAGATTGGGCAAAAGAGTGTTACAAGAATTAAGTAAATAAAACGTATAACACATGATACCTTAATGAATCTATTAGATCTGCCAAATCTAATAGAGCCGATAACTATTTTTACTCATGACTTAATCCACCGCACGATACAAGGCATAAGCAAAAACTTCCCGTCATAAGCTTAAATCCGCCGCACGATACTAAGCCTAACATACGAGACTACTTGCATCATATCTAAATCCACCGCATGATACTAGACATGATAGCAAGGTTGCCGGTACTTACGGAGGTCGACGGATTGATGATTCCTCTCGAAGAACTCGACGACACGACTAAGGACTCAAAGGTGGCACGGGGCCGGTTTGTATTGATATGGTTGTGAACAGTTTTACAATGGCCGAGGGTCTATATTTATACCCTAGACGAAACATGAGTCCTAGACGATTACGATTTACATAATAAAATATGGAAAGATACAAATCCTATTCCTAATCTCTTCGGCGTCCTCCATTGTCACGTGTCTTTTTGTGCAAACCGGCTTTATTCACAACATCCATCTCCCGAATGGAGCCACCGCTCTGTAAAACAGCCGACCGCACAGGCATCCACCGAGACCCTAAAGACCAAACAACCGCCTGATTGCTTGCCGAATCCTTTCCTCTCTGCTGGCTGGACCCACTTGTTATATCCTCGTTCGTGCGAAAATCTGGTGTCAACACATGCCCCCTAATTTTGGGACAAATATTTGTTCCAAAATTCCTTTTCTCCATATATATTCGTGGAATCTCCGGAAGCATCCGCCTCTGTAGTAATCTTGCATGTCATAATTACTTCGCCCATCGATTCATCTCCCGATGCACCTCTTGGGATCCTTTAAAATCTCCCTTCACCTTGTTTTGACTCGTGCATCTCGAACTCCCCTGCTTTGACTCAAAAACCCTCTTTTCCTCCTGTTTAACATTCGTTCCAATCTAGAGGATGTCTTCCATAGCGAGCCAACACAGCTCTGAGCTCGGTGCTTCCAGCACTTCTAAGAAGAGGTTGCTCCTTTCTTCCTTCTCTTGATTGCTCCAAAAATGAAGCAGCAGTTCTTACATCGTTGCTTCCTTTAGGAGAACCGGTGACGACCTCCCCGAGGATCTGACTCAGAAGCTTGCAGATCTTCAATTTGATCTGGAGGGAAAGGATCGGGAGATTACCCGAATCTCTCGAGAGCGTGACGTTGCTCGGGAACGAGTCATCGGTAAGTATTTTTCTTCATTCATTTCCCTATTCTATTTTTCTGCCTTTATTCATTCTTCCTCCTTTCAGCTCTGGCAGCCAAACTCAACGCCCTTGAAGATGCCGTCACCAAGCTCGCTGTTACGGCTGATGTAGCGGGTACGACGCCTTTGAAGTGGGTGAATGAGATTAACCGAATCCTCCCCATCATCTCTAGGGCCGGCATGGGGTACGGTGCGACACTTGCTTTCAATGCTGTGAGGATACATTCTGGCGCTGACTACCACAGATTCGATGTCTGCGAGCAAGAACTAGAAGATAGAGTAGAACACTCTGTGGATGACATGAAGGATGCCGGAACAGACCTAGCCGATTCTTTCGATCACTTCCTCCCTATTAGGCGTAGGATGGATTGGACAAATTGATTACTCTCACTCTAATATGTTCCCTCTTTTGTAAATAAGAAGTTTTCTAATCTGATCTTCCAAAATCAATCTGTGACTGATCCTTCGAGATCAATACGCGTCCTGTTTCGCACGCCGGTCATTAATTTTATCTTTACCCCAGCGATGATACATATTACATCGACTATTATTGATAATCATGCTAATCATCTCTGTCCTGCAAGTAATCGCTGCAACTGATTACTTTAGATCCAAAGTTTTTAGTCTTCTCCAATTTTTCCGACCCATGATGACATCGGGATAGCATTTTTTAAAGGACTTCTCCGTTTCCAGCTTTCTATCCTCAGTGCCAAATGATAACATGAATTCCCAATTAGCCGAAACTGAACAACTCTTAACTGAATCTTATCAGCTCCCCGATTCTGGAGTCACGACCTTCTTTAATCACCAAAAATCCATCCTGGCCCAATAACGGTTCATAAACTGTGAAAAACTTCACTTTGACGCTTGATTTCCAGTACGCAAGCCATGGTTCTATAAATATGACCCTAGACAGGCCATCCCCCTTGAGTCCAACCAAACAGTTTGACTTGCAAACTTTCCACTTCTCGGCTTTTAGCTCAAGCCAGAGAAAAAATCCTTCGCCTGTGTTTCCATTAATGGCAGGCAACAACAATCACAGCAGGTACCCCATTGGAGATGAAGCAGGAGGAAACCGAATATCAACTCACCGGAGTTATGGGTAAAAACTGATTTCTTGCCCCCTTGCGGTAGCTTTTGCTTGTCTATATCTGATTCACCGTCCACTTCTCCTCCATAATGGGGTCTTCCTCCAGCCAAGCTTGGGTTCCTCCTCCAGAAACGGTAGATCCAATAGCTTCTTTCAATATTTTCCCTAAGCCACAAGATTCTAAGTTTGATGATTCACTCCAGCAGACCCGTTCGTACACTCTTTGGTACCGCGAGGAAAAGGATAAAGCCCAGAAGGAACTGGAAGATGTATCCAAGAAGCATGGCCTTGAGGAAGCTGAATGGGCAGACCAACAGAAACAACTCTGCAGCATCATTACAGGTTAGCAGAGTGTTGGTCCTCTCCTTCTGGTTGAGCTTGCCCTGCCTGACGCATCCCTTCTTCTTGCTAGCCCTTTCTGCAGAGAATGACCGTCTAAAAATGGCAGTGAACAAAATTGCCATTAAGGTGAATGCTCGTGGGGACTCAGCTGAAGCTCGTCTTGATGCTATGGATGGCCGCATAGATCAGGCCGTCATCCAAGGTGTGCATGCTGGGGTTTCCCTCGGGCTAGCGGCAATGAGTTCTTGGACCAAAGAAGACTACTCCTCTCTACCAGTTGGTTTCGCTGGCGATCCGGATGAATTTGAAGATCTTAAGATTTACGACGACCATGCCGCTGCTATTGCCGAGATTGCTGACCCTCAATCCATTGTAATCAAACTATTCCAAGAGTAGTCTGTAATAGGACAGATCCATGAATGAAGCTTGTAACTCATGGAATTTGTTCTTCTCTGAATAATGTTTATTTGCATCTCTCGATTTCTCAATGACCTTTCCTGATTGCAACATTTCTTCAGAGGAATATTTTGCCGAACGCATGATGTCACCTTAGCCGACTAGATCTCATTCTTGACATGTCATGTCACTCGGCACTACACTTACTGCGTTTCACCTCTCTCTTCCCCCGATAAACCTGCTAACTTGGAAAATGCTAGGGTCACCAGGGTCACAAATATTCTTGTGCTAAAGGCGATATAAAAAATATCGGCTATAACTTGAATTTCTTGGAACATTTTTTCTGCTAAAGGCGATGCTTTACATCGGCTGTATACAAATATTCTTGAATCCGTTCCACATACGACTACCACGCGTTCGGCTTTCAACAAGTGGTGCCGAAGCTCAATCCACGAGTGACGCATATATGAACAAAATTTCTTTACAGCCGAATACCCTTCTCTGGGTCTAATATTTTCGGCTAAAGCTAGCTGCTACTCATCTTTTCCTTTAAACTTAAAATAAGGGTCGATCCCATTACAAGGCTATCGGCCGCCACGTACAACTTGAAATGATCACCAAGTTGTGGAAGTGCCTTCATATATTTTTTCAATTTTACTAAAACCTTCTGTTGTACGTCACCTCTCGTGAATTCTTGATCTTCTTTGAGCTTCGGTAATGGAGAAATAAACAGAATTCTTTCAAACGCTCGAGACCCAAACTTGGTACACATTGGTCCTATTTTGGCTTCATCATCAATACTTTATTCCTTGTCAGCCGACATGAAACCTGGTCTCAATTCCTCTCCATTATCATCAGTTGGATTATTTAAAAATTACTCTGAGAGCCGATCGTTTGAATCGGCTGTTGGTCTTTGTCAAAAACATTCACAGGACCTGCTTCCCAAGCTCTTCCAGAAAAGCACTCAATACCATCTCAACATGGACAATTTTGATGTCATCTCAAATCCACTGGATGAGGAATTGATGCATAGTTGATGGCACACAGCAGTTTGCATGTATCCAATCTCTTCCTAATAGCAAACTGTATGCCCCCTTGCCATCAATGACGAAGAAGGTAGTAATCAAGGTCTTGGATCCGATCATCAATTCAACATGAACTGCCCCCCGAGTGTCAGAAGAATTACCAGCAAAGTCTCTTAGCACCATGTCAGTCTTCAATAAGTCCTCACTCGTCATCCCAAGCTTCCTGAAGGTAGTATAGGGCATAATATTTATAACAGCCCCTCCATCAATGAACATCTTGGTCAATGGCTTGCCATTAACATAGCCTCTCATATACAATGGCTTCAAGTGTCGATGCTTAGCTGGCTTATCGAATATTGCACGTTGAGCCAAAACAAGATGAGCCAACAACTCTTGGAATTCATCTTCATCAAAGTCTGAATACACCTCGTCTCGGACATCCTAATTTTCGGGAGCTATAAATTCCGATGGCAGAAAGAAAGCCATGCATGCGTCAGCCGAACGATCACCTCCATCCGGCTTCTCTTTAGGTCGCCAGACTCGCTTTATCTTGGCACTTGCTTGCTCTAACTCTCTGTTTCTTAGGTGCTGCACTCTTCTTTTCTGGCTTCTCCTCAATCCTGGTGGACACCACTGTCCTTTCTGCCAGACATACTCGCGATATTTTTCTTCTTCAGTGCGAGCCCACCTTCGATCGGCAAATCCTCTTCCCTGCCGATCTTCGGAATTATTTATTTTTAAGTGCCGATCGTCTTCAGGGATTCGTGCCCCAAGCCTTTCATGGACAGAACGGCGGTTGACTCGAGACTGCCTATACTCGGAGTATTGATCACTGCACTCAGGGCAGTTATTCTTAACAGGCAGCTTCAAGCCTTCGTTCCAACAATATTGGAAGAACGAGCATTCCCAATGAGACTGTTCTTGCTCCCTCACATCTTCTCGTTCTTCTCGGTACATCTCCTCTTCGTACCTTCGTTGTTTCTCCAGGAACTTCTGTTCTTCATAAAGTCTCTGCTTCTGGTACCATTCCTGTTCCCGACGCCATTTATTCAACAGAATACGCGTCGTGACCCTGGGTCTGGAAGTTTCACCCGTCTCAGTTTGGCTATTTTGGAACCGAACCCTTTGCTGAAGCTCTTTATTTGTAATCTGCCGATCAAGGTCGACGGCACCAGCTTCCCTCGCTCTATCAGAGGTTAACACTTTCATTTTGCTCTTACCTCTGGGATCAGCTGCATTGACCATATTAACAGAGAAGGACACAATATTCTGTCCAAAAGGGCTACCATCAACTTTCATTTTTCCATCAAACCTCAGATGCCTGTCTTGGATAGCTTTCTGGATCCGCACTCTGAACACTTGGCAATCATTTATGGAGTGGGATCTAGTATTATGGAAACCACAATACTTCTTGTCCTTGACCCCTTCAGGATGCAGCATAGGATGACCTTCCGGCAACTTGATGCGTCCTTCCTTCAACAAGTACTAAAATAATTTATCTGACTTGGAAACATCAAAGTCATAAGTACCTTTTTGTTGCCTCAGCCATCGCTGGTTGACTTGAGTTGGCTCTTTAGCCCAGACTATTTCGGCTGCAGCTATTTCATCTTCATCATCGTACTCAGTTGCTTCTTCCAAGAAAGCCTGATACATCTCAGCAGCCACATCACCCTTCTGGAATTGATTATTCCTCTTGAATCCCTGGGCTTGACTACTCATTGTTGCCAACCTTTGTGATAACTGCCCGAGGTCATCAAACTCCATGCCCAATAGTTTCTCTTTGATATATCACCCTTCTGGAATTGATTGTTCCTCTTGAATCCCTGGGCTTGACTACTCATTGTTGCCAACCTTTGTGATAACTGCCCGAGGTCATCAAACTCCATGCCCAATAGTTTCTCTTTGATATTCGGCAACATGCCAGCTATGGCTATCCCCGGCAATTGGTCATCCGGCAAATTTAGAGAATAGCAAAGATTCTTGGTTTCCCTGAATCGGCGCAGATATTCTTATGGCGTCTCGCCAGGTTTCATCATTAGGCTCATGAGATCGACCAACTTTTTCTCACTGGTACCCGTAAAGAAATACGAGTGGAACTTCTGTTCTAGCTCTGCCCATGTATTGATAGAATTTGCTGGCAGAGAAGCGAACCATGAGAAGGCTGGTCCTATCAATGACAACGGAAAGTATCGAATCCTCCAAGCTTCATCTGTAGATGCCTCTCCAAGTTGCATCAAATAGCGGCCGATGTGCTCTATAGTGTTGGTGTCATCCTGGCCTGAAAACTTGGTAAAATCAGTAGGAGGCTTCACCCTTGGAGGAAGTGCTACCCGATTGTACCATTCTGGGTAAGGGGACTTGTAAGCATATGATTGATTCTTTGGCTTTAGGCCGAATTGATTCTGCATCATATCGGCCATTCTATGCATGATGAGGTCAATACTCGAATCAGGAGCCGCTTGTGCTTGCCCCCCAGGATGTAGTCCTGTTGTACTCTTGTAGCCTGGATTTGGAAGAGCATTAATTGAGCTATAATCGATGAACTCCTGATATCCATCTCCAAACATATTCCTTTGTATCCTGTTCGCTGCAGGAGATACTCTAGAAGCAGATTGCGGGACATTCCCTGTCGGGCCGAACGTGACCTGGCCATAAATCTGGGGAGGCTGTTGCGTCTCATGAGGAACCATCCCACCTGTGCTTGGGCCAGCTCCGCCTTCTTCGGCAATCCTTCGACGTTGAGGTACCAGGAACAACAGCGGTCCTTGCATTGGACCAGCAGCTTCTTCAAAGCGTTTATCCGCTGCTGGACCAAAAATGCTAACCATGACAGCACGAAAAGTATTCAAGAAAGCCGCCTGATGATTGGTCATGGATTCTGATATAGCTTTGTACACTAATTCGGTCATCTTTCGAATAGCTTCCTCTTCATCGCGGTCAGACGGCTCGGATTGGTGATGAGGAATGATCTTTGGGAACGCCTGCTTCTGAAAGACCTTGCCGCTCTTGTTCTTGGAGAAAGTCATCAGGCACTTGCTCTGAAGTTCATCACAAGTCTGTTGTACTAAACTTTTCATCTCTGGCAACAAATCATCCATGGTCACATCCAGAACCTGATCATCACTGATCTCAGGCATCTTGAAACAGAGTGGTCCCTTCGGGCGTGCCAAAAAGTGTGTTGACGCAAAACGTGACACCTCACGCCAAGCACACAGCAAGCCGAAAAGCTAGCTTCAATCGGGTGCCCGGAATGTGCTGAATCCGCAGACGTGCCAGTCGGTTTGACCTAAAAACCAACAAGGGAAAAAACTGTGAGAATACCTTTGGAACATGCCGGATAAAACCAGACAGTTCCATATGTACGGCTCTGAAAGCCAATCACAACGGCACACAGCTATAGAAGTTGTCTGTCAGAGCATGTTTATAAAGTCATTCGGCTAGTATGAGAACAGAGTATGTAAAACATATTAACCGCCGAATACATATGTAAAGAAAGACATGCTTGAACAAATTAAAGATATTATAAACAGGTAACTTGCAAATATAGATCTATTCAAATAACACATGCATAGGCTAATCCATCTAATCTGTCGCACGTTTAGTCTTCGTAAACCGGTCAGGTACAAACTCAAGCAAAGCTAATCCACCGCATGATACCACTTGCTATAAGTCTACACCACTTCTTATAATTAGATTAATCCACCGCATGATACAATCTAATTATAACAAGCTAAAAGCATGCATATATTTGGACAGATCTATAAAGGCTCATTACTCGTGTAAGCTTAACCAAAATCGGCAAACCAGCCGAATTGGGGTCCATGAAGAAGGAACAAACAAACAAGCATGATTAAACTAATCTAAAACCTGCATCTGCCGCACGACACCTAGTTTCATCAAAGTCTAACCATGATTGACATGCATGAACCCACAACATGTGACAATCTAGATTGAGAGTTGATTCAGCCATCATGATCTTATGATTAAAAGAAAGCACAAGCAAACTCGTGCGAACAAGGCCGAACAAAAATCAATCTAGATTGGGCAAAAGAGTGTTACAAGAATTAAATAAATAAAACGTATAACACATGATAACTTAATGAATCTATTAGATTTGCCAAATCTAATAGAGTCGATAACTATTTTTACTCATGACTTAATCCGCCGCACGATACAAGGCATAAGCAAAAACTTCCCGTCATAAGCTTAAATCCGCCGCACGATACTAAGCCTAACATACGAGACTATTTGCATCATATCTAAATCCACCGCATGATACTAGACATGATAGCAAGGTTGCCGGTACTTACGGAGGTCGACGGATCGATGATTCCTCTTGAAGAACTCGACGACACGACTAAGGACTCGAAGGTGGCACGGGGCCGGTTTGTATTGATATGGTTGTGAACAGTTTTACAATGGTCGAGGGTCTATATTTATATCCTGGACAAAACACGAGTGCTAGACGATTACGATTTACATAATAAAATATGGAAAGATACAAATCCTATTCCTAATCTCTTCGGCGTCCTCCATTGTCACGTGTCTTTTTGTGCAAACCGGCTTTATTCGCAACATCCGTCTCCCGAATGGAGCCACCGCTCTGTAAAACAGCCGACCGCACAGGCATCCACCGAGACCCTAAAGACCAAACAACCGCCTGATTGCTTGTTGAATCCTTTCCTCTCTGCTGGCTGGACCCACTTGTCATATCCTCGTTCGTGCGAAAATCTGGTGTCAACACCTTTCATCCCCTGATACTCTTTAGCTGTTAATTGCTTCTTTGGATCAACTGTCCCATCTGTCCTGGCTCTATCAGAAGTCAACACCTTGATTTCACTCTGAGGTGCTGGAGTCACCATGTTCTGTGGGAAAGGATGGTCGTTGATGCCCATGCCTTTGGCCTTTTCCAGACCTATCCTCCCTTTAACGATCGCCCTTTGTATCATATCTCTGAAAACTCGGCAATCATTAGTAGTATGGTACCAGAATTATGAAACTTGCAGTACCTTTTATTTTTAAGCTCCTCGGCCAATGGGATAGTATGATTCCTAGTCAACTTGATCTGACCCTTTTCTAGCAAGTAGTCAAATATCTTGTCGGCCTTGGTGATGTCGAAGCTATATTTTACATCTTTCTCGGTACTTTTAACCTTTGCCCAAGGCATGTACTCGTTGTTTCTCCAAACCCAGTCTACCGCAGTCACTTCCTCATCGCTTTCATTTTCTAAATTATTATTTTCATCCTCCAAGAAGAAATGGCTCTTTGCATTGTAGGCTTTCTTGGGCTTAAAGACCTGATTGTACCGATTTTGAGCATCGATACTTGCCACTTTTTAGCTAAATCGGCCATATTGTTACAGCCAAAGCCGATTTTCTCTCTGATAGCAGGTATCAATCCTCGAATTGCAATGCTAACCACCTCTGAATCTGGCAAAGTCAAGGAATAGCATTGATTCTTCATCTCTCTGAATCTTTGGAGGTATTGGCATCCAGACTCATTATTCGTTCGCCTTGTATCGATTTAGTCCACTAAGCCTTTTTCCAATATCCCGAAGCCGAAATACTTATGGAATTTATCTTCCAAGTCATCCCAGCTTTGAATGGAATTAGGTGGCAAAGATGAAAACCACGAGAAAGCCGAACCAGATAGAGAGAGAGGGAACATTCTGACTTTGAGTGCTTGCTCATCACCGATCTCTCCGAGCTGGACTAGGAACTGGGTTATATGCTCCATGGTTGACACTGAACCCGTTCCTGTGAACTTGGTAAAATCAGGAATTCTATATCTTGGAGGAAGAACAACCCGATCAAACCATTCTGGATACGGCTTCTTGTAACCAGTTACTGTGGATTTTGGCGTTAAGCCAAATTGCTTCTGAACTAGGTCGGTTACCCGACTCATCAACTAGTCAATCTGATTCACTGGCTGTTGATAGCCGATGTTCTGCCCCCGACGGTGTTGTTGTTGTATCCTAGGTTTTCTTGAGCACCCAAAGTATAGAAGTCAGAGACATAATGATACCCTTGAGGGATATTACCAGATGCTACATTCCCTTGATATGGCGGTGTGTTGAAATCTCTTGTGATGCGTCTTGCGTGAGGAGCTATTTTGTAGCCGATGACTACATGTTATTACTCATAATCGGTTGTTGCACTGGCTGCGATGTCATGCCCCCAGGGTTGATCATCATCTGGTCTTCATTGCCATTTGGGCCATTGGTCTGAGGTCCAGTAGAAGTTCCAGCTCCTTGATTGTTTCCAATATTATATGTTGGACCTCTTCTGTCACCACCCAAGTTGAAAACTTCTTTAAGGGCATTTGTGAGGCTGTTAAGAAAAGCCTCATTATGGTTCATCAAAGTGGACGCCATCACTTTGTTGATCACTTCTTGAATAGCATTGTGCTGGACTTGGACCATTGGATCAACATGACCATCAACGACCGCTCTTGGAAGATGGGTTTACTGAACGACCTTCTTATCTCTGGTCTTGCTGAAACTCAATAAGCATAAGTGTCGATATTGATCAACAGTTTCTCCTATCAAGCGCTGAGTTTCTTCTGGGAGGTCCTCCATCTTCACGTGCAGTACTTCATCATTGTCAAACGTCATGACTTAAACGATTGTGTCCCATCGGGCGTGCCAAAAGAATGTGTTGATGCAAAATCTCGGTCGGGAAGCGCCAACACACTCGGGAACACGGTCCTCAGAGGGGTACGGAGCGAGTCCTGACCTCCTGGACCTTCATCAAGCGGTGGTGCCGATTCTCAGCGAAATCGACTTTGGGCGTGCCAGTCAATTTGACCTGTAATTGACAAGGAGAAGAAAAAGATCGTCAAATCGTGGAACCTGCCGGTTTGGTGCCAGACAGTTCCAAATTATGCGGCTCTGATATAGCCATTTGTCTTTAGGACATTGACTACAAAGTCAACTCCCATGAAATTGCATGTAAAATGACAAAAAAGATATAAAGCATAACGGCTATGACATATGTGAGATGAATGCTTATAACAAACAGACAGTCGATAAGCTTAAAAGAAATTAACAGATAAAAATCTATATGTATGTTCAAGCGACATGAAACCAACGTATCGACTAAATGCACAAGCAGTTCTATTTGTTAACAGTGGGGTGTCTCCATGCAACCGTAATAACAAATAGATCGATAAAATAACTTAAACACCAACAGTGGGGTGTCTCCATGCAGCCTTGATGATGGTCAAGCTAGATCACGTCTCGTGCATAAAGTAGATCGGTTGATTCCAAACCACTTAAAAGAACATATTATGAAGAGAGCATAACTGGATCGGCTATTTCAACCGATACAGGGTCCATGAGGCACGAACAAGATCTACCCGGCAAAAACATGATTTAATCTAAGATAAACAGACTCAATCTATCATATATATCAGTGGGGTTCGGAAATACAGCCATAATAAACATGCTAGATCAAATCTATCTGTTCTTAAATCAGATCATGGTTTTATCGAGTATCTCGAACGCACAACATGTGACAACCAAGGTTGGCAAAAATAGCCGATGAGAGGTTTGTATCGGCTATTTCCTCTGTTGTGAGCGTGTAAACCTCAAAACAGCCGATACTAAGCATCCTTCAGACGTAGGCTGCTTTGTCAACCTTGATTGGGCAAGATGTTGTTTAAAACGTAAATAAACAAATTAAAACATAAAACAACATCGATAACTTAATGAATCTATTAGCTTGTCAAACCAATAGAGCCGATAACTAGCCAAGATCGACTAAAGTAAGAGATTGATCAGAGTCAAGACAGTCTTACAAAAGACGAGCTTAGACCGATAACTAGCCATGTCATAGCTTAACAAGAGTTTGGTCGATGCCAATGCAGCCTTATTACACGATGACACAAGCCATTGTTGAAACTTACAAGCAAACCGGAGGTCGGTCGATGTCGATGCAGCCCTGCCTGATTGAAAGTCTCGCCAAGATCTACGTTATTCCTACTCCTAGGGTTTTTGGCCGAGGGCCGGTTGTGTTTGATTGATTGGATTCTTTACAAAATTCGGGTTTCTGGCTATTTATAACTCGATTGACTCCTGCCCTAATACGAGTAGATTACAAAAAAGGAAAAATAAAAGACGACCCGAACTTGAACTCCATGGTCGATTTTGACACGTCTTTGAAGTTCGTCGTGCTGGTCCGCATGAAGCTTTCGGGTCACCTTCGACTCATACGAGCTTTTGTATTTTCAGGCCGATCCTTTTCCTTAATAAACCGGCCATTTATGTTTACCAAATATTAATATCTCTGGTCCAAAATCTGGTGTAAACAATCTCCCAGTGGTTTTCTCAATGAGTCATAGATTAGCAATTGAGTTTCGGAGAGATCGATGACAATCAATATCCAGTGAAAGCTGCATTAATTTGCTTATATAGTCAACATATATCATAGGAATTGAGTAAGTAAAATTAAATATGCACATGATAACAGCACCCACCTAAAGTTGTAGGGGAAGAGTATATATCTTTTGTTCTTTTGGTTGATCAAGAACCTCCGGAGATCCCTCTCTGTTTTATTTCTCCATATATCATAGCAGGAATCTTTGTTTGGGACCGAGAATACGATATATGGATCAATGAAACAAGGTCTCTCATCATGTTTCTGCATATGTATAGACACGCTAGCTAGTGTTAGTATAATTACATTTACATATACATATGCTAGAGTGAGATTATTAAAACAAAGGATCACTTACAAACAAAAGCAGCTGACGAGAGATTTGTCTAGAGCATCCAGATGACATAGCTGGTGTAACTCATTGAATTGGATAAGTATAATGTCATCGCCACGAAAGTAATGATGGTCTCTAATTCTAACGTAAATCCAATCATCTGCTTTTTTGCTACACGCTGCCATGTACCACTGGTTTACCAAGTACATTTGAGTACCAAGTTCTGTGAGGGCAGCAGGGTTGTATAGACTCTGGCCATATACATAATTCTTCTTCCAGTGATCAATTTGCGGAGCACTTTCGATGGCTGATTGACTGAGCATTTGTGACAAGGTTAGACCAGTTTCTGCGAAAAATGCATCAAGATGCTCAGGATCCACATCAAGTTGTTCTAGCGCTTTCAAGTTAGAACCATATTCATTCGCAATAACTAGCGGGGGCACTGATTGTTTTGATTGTTCAGGACACCCTTGTTTGCTCTCTTCTGTTTCTGCTTCGCCTCCTCAAGTGACTTGGTGATAGTGCGGTCATAGTTTGATATTGGCGATTTCTTACGAGAATCACGCACCTTTTTCTGATGAGCATCCACCTTTTTCCTGAGCATATCAGGACGTACAAAAAGGTACGACTTCTCCGGGTTTTTCTTTGCTTTATTTTTAGCCTCGGTGTCCGCCTAGAATTGGTCCAAATGTGATTTCGCTGCAACATTAGTTTCCTCATCAGTCATCTCATAGGGAAGTTTCGTCATCTTAGGAATAGCTTGTCTTCTTTCTGAAGAGGCTTTCTTCTTCAGTGGCGGTGGGGCCGATGCCTTCATTTGTGTGGCTGGCCTCTTCTTTGGTGTAGTCGGTGGCGGGGATGGAGCCCGTGGTGGAGGAGATGGGGCCGATGGCGGGGATGGATCCCGTGGTGGAGGAGATGGGGCCGGTGGCGGCGGGGATGGAGCCCGTGGTTGGGGGGATGGAGCCGGTGGCGGAGATGGAGCCCGTCGTGGAGAGGATGAAGTTGGTCGTGGCAGGGATGGAGCCGGTCATGGAGGGGATGGAGCCGGTCATGGAGGGGATGCAGCTGAGTGTTTCATTGCATCGCCCGCAGCACTATGACTATGTGGTGAATGGATAATTGGACTTAGGTTGGGAGAGGTCCTGCTGTGAAAACAACATGGTATGAGTAAACAATTATATTTATGAGTAAAAAATGTTTCATTCACTTTCATCTGCACCTAGGGTTAGTTTGTTGAGGACGAGGTGATGCCCCAGGAATAATGATATAGCGCTTACGCCAACATATGAATGTCTTCTCCGCTTTTCCTAAAGTCTTCTCACCATCACCTCCTTCAATGTCAAGAGTCACATTGCTATGCCCTTTCACTACTCTATCCACCGAGACACTAGCATAACCAGGTGGTACTAATGCCCCATGGCATCTTGGTGTCTCCGTAGGGTCAATAGGAGATACAACACCAATAGCCACCATTATTGTGTCATTCCCCTGTGGAATGTGCAGCTCACATGTCGTGAGAGAATCAGTGATGTCATCCACGGGGAAGCGCAACCCTACGTCACCTTGAATCGTTGGCACCTCCGTGGAAGCGCAACTGCTTTTCAACTGACCAGGGGGGCTGATGTTGACTCCCGGCTCTGATGCAGATTGCCTTTGCTTGGAACTTACTGCTAACTGCACTTGCCTTTTGATTTCCTCACTCATTTTGTCTTCAAGTGCTTTTTCTCGCTCTACCGCTTCACGAGCCATGGCCTGTGACTGCATAACCATTTCCTCCATTCTTCGCATCCGCTCTGCCTCCTCCTCCTTCTTTCTTGCGTGGATTCTATAGGTCTCTTTGTCTTTTGGGAAGGCATGCTCCCACGACAACTCCCCATAGCCTCTTGTTCTCACACTGTGTTCATGATTCTCCAGGGCGTATGTCAGCTCATCTTTTTCTCTGTTCGGCTGCAACGCGCCACTGTCAGCCATGTCTCGAGCATAAGCCAATCTTTCTGCTGCTCTTTGGAGTTTTGTGCCATACACTACCCTTCCTGTTTATAGGTCCAGGCTTTCTCCATGACCAAAAAACCAATACTTGGCGTGCTCAGGAAGTTGATTGATTCTGGTTCGATGCCCTTGGCTAGAATCTCTCGTTCTATTCTTTCCCACTTAGGAATGGCACTCTTGTAGCCACCTGATCCCAAGTGATGGTGGTATTATTTTTGTCGGGTATTTTGTTGGTTCCTTCTGACCCGTGCCTCACCGTCTTCTGATTTCTTAAATTTTACAAACTCATCCCAAAATGGCCTCAACTTGACGTAGGCCTTAGTGTTGAAATCCGGAGTTAGGTCCTTCTTGATAAATGTGTTGTACAATTTCTTCTTCCAACCCTAGAATAGTGTTGCCATTTTCTTCATAGCCCAATTCCTAACTCTTTCCTTCAAATTTCTATCATCTGTTTCAAGCGTGAAATGTGCAAGGACATCTTGCCAAACCAGTTCCTTATCACGATCAAAAACAAAACTTATATGAGGAGCACTTTTCTTTTCCTTCCACTCACGAGCATTGATCGAGATCTTATCCCTTACAAGGTACCCACAGTGGCCTACAAATTTCTGTGCATGTTCTCCAAGTACTTGGCATGTTTCCTCATCGAATTCTGAGATAATGTACCGGCCATCCAACGGCTTCTTCGGACCTCGTACGGTCCTACTCTTCCCAGTAGTCATTGTCGATCCGGAGGGCTACGTATATAGGAACGTAGATTATAAATACATTTATAAATTGTTTAGAATTAAATGTGCACATAGAGATTGTAGGTATACCTCGTCAGTATTTTCTTGCATGATTTCTTCATAGTCAGCAAAATATTGACTCCCATCATCTAGTTCTTGATTATTGTTGTCATCACCTTCTAATTGTTGATTAGCACCGCTGTTGATTAAGTTGTACATTTCCTCCTCCATGTTGTCGGCCATTTCTGCGAATAACATGGAGGATAATAAACACCATATTCGTAAAAATAACATGGAGGATAATAAACACCATATTAGGGTTTAGGGTTTAGGGTTTCGGGTTTCGGGTTTGGGGTTTAGGGTTTAGAGTCTATGTTTTGACGACATTAAAAGGGTTTAGGGTTTTGGATTTGGGGTTTAGGATTTGGGGTTTAGGGTTTAGGGTTTAGGGTTTTGGGTTTCGGGTTTGGGTTTTAGAGTCTATGTTTTGACGACATTAAAAAGGGGTTAGGGTTTCGGGTTTGGGGTTTAGGATTTGGGGTTTAGGGTTTAGGGTTTCGGGTTTAGGGTTTAGAGTCTATGTTTTGACGACATTAAAAAGGGTTTAGGGTTCCGGGTTTGGGGTTTTGGATTTAGAGTCTAGGTTTTGATGACATTAAAAAGGGTTTAGAGTTTCGGGTTTGGGGTTTAGAGCATATTCATAAAAATAACACTACCGATGATATACACGAAAAGTCGTATGTATCAAAATATATCTAAATATAAATAAATGTTTACATATCATATCTAAGTTAACCAAAATGTATCTAAGTGATTATTCCTCCTCCATCTATCACAATATATATATCTAAGTCATTTTTGCATAAATATATCTAAGTGATCATTCCTCCTCCATCTATCACAATATATATATCTAAGTGATTTTTGCATAAATATATCTAAGTGATCATTCGTCCTCCATCTATCACAAAGGACACACCGTTGACGAGGACGACGATGGACGGCGGCGAGAATGACGTCGCGGTGTGGATGACGGCGGACAACGGCGAGGTCAACGCGACCAATCTCTTTTTACCTACATGTGTAAACATATATTTTGTTAGAGTAAAAAACATATACATTTATTTTCTATATATATATCATTTTCTGCTTTTCTATAAATATATTTCTATTTATATTTATTTTCTATATATATCATTTTTTGTTATTCTATAAATATATTTCTATTTATATTCGTTTTCTATATATCATTTTCTGTTATTCTATAAATATATTTCTATTTATATTCGTTTTCTATATATATATCATTTTATGTTTTTCAATAAATATATTTCTATTTATATTTATTTTCTTTATATATTATTTTTCTTTTCCTATAAACATATATACACATACGCACACTGCACACTAGACGCACACATTCCACACACAGTGCACACTGCACACACACATTCCACGACGACGGCGAGGCGTGCACACCGGGAGAGACGACGGCGAGGACGACCGCGGGCGCCCGCCTGGCGAGGCGGCCACGAGGACACGGTAAGGAGGACGGCAAGGCGGCGCTGGGCCGCCGGCCAGTCGTACGGCGGCGCTGGCCGCACGCGCGGGCCAGACGGCGAGGAAGAGAGCGGCGCGACAGAGAAGACGACGGCGACGGCGCGGACGACGGCGGGGACGATGGCGAGGGCGTGGACGAGGTGCGCAGCGCTGGAGACGGCGAGGGAGACGAAGGAGGTGGCAACGCGCAACTGACGTCGATCTGATCCGAAGGAGGAGGGCAGTGTGCCCTATATACCCGGGAAACCTTTAGTTCCGGGCGGTGGCACCACCCGGGACTAAATGGCGGTTGGACCTTTAGTCCCGGGCGGGCTTACATCCCGGGTCTAAAGGACCTTTAGTCCCGGGTGGTGCCACCGCACGGGACTAAAGGTTTTTTCCCGCCACTGTTTTCGGTTTTTAGTATTTTGGGTTTTGTATTAGGTTTTCACTATATAAATATGTTTTAATACTTGTTAATTGCATAGTAAATTAAATATTAGGCATAAAATTACTTTAAAATAACAATTGTATTTCTTTTTACCTTATTGTATAGTATAAAATTTTGTAACATAAATTCTTTTCTTTTCTTATAATAACGAATATAAATGTAAATAACAATTCATATTTTGTTAATGCAAAAATATAATGTTAAATTTATCTGAAACAACTGCTTCTCGATAGGAAAATTGTTTTTGCATTATCTGAACGTTAAATTTTGGGTTGTTCATCTTTCGTTGTCGAAATGCACGATAGAGAAATTCACTATGAAATTGTAATTTAATTTAGAAAGATAAATTTGTGTAGTTCATATACATTTCTGTGTCGTATTGGTCTCAAACTTTTTCTTAGGCTGTCACGTGGCACGAGTGAGGCAACCAACAAGTTTATGATTTTTTCGGAGATGGTTTGCTACTTTTTCCA
Source organism: Coix lacryma-jobi var. lacryma-jobi (assembly GCA_009763385.1). Taxonomy (NCBI): domain Eukaryota; kingdom Viridiplantae; phylum Streptophyta; class Magnoliopsida; order Poales; family Poaceae; genus Coix; species Coix lacryma-jobi. Next base: position 96,223,600 of record CM019831.1, read on the forward strand.
GTTTAATTGAATTATCACGCACCGTCACCCAATAATTATAGGGTCAACTGGGTCTACCACCAAAATAATCCACAATGGTGCCAAACTTTTACACGTGGTCTTGTATGCCCTAGGAAGAAGAATGTTGTGGAGGTTGATGAAAAATCGCAGAGGGTCGGAGGTGTAATTCACCAGCTTTTATCTCATTCGACACAGAGAAAAATGTAATAATTAAAATAATGATCAGAAAAATCTAACACCTCTTGTGGGGCATCAATTTGGGCTCATATGCTTGCCAAAAATAAATTAAGTCATTTCGACCATGACTATCCATAATCATTATTAATTACACAAAAACTGTAATACATAATATTAGTTAAAACATCATTATATATCAAGCGGGTACACTTGTGATCTTCTTCTTGACGTATGTCCCTTGGTTACGATCATGTCGTAACTATAGAGTCTCCTCAGCATTTAGTAGGATGCTTGGGTCTTTGGTCACACTGAAGGGCGGTATTCGGTCATCCCTTTCATAATCTTCTGACATGTCTGACTTGTCCTCAATTCCCACGATGTTTCTTCTTCCTGAAAGAACCATGTGGCGTTTTGGCTCTTTAGTTGATTTATCGTCATTTTTCCCTCTCTTAGGTTTTGTAGACATGTGTTTCACGTAGAACACCTGATTCACATCAGCAGCAAGGATGAATGGTTCATCTTTGTATCCAATATTGTTGAGATCCACTGTTGTCATTCCATACTCCTTGTCAACTGTTACTCCGGGTCTAGTCGTCTTGACCCATTGACATCGAAACAAAGGGACTTTAAAATTAGGTGCGTAGTCTAGTTCCCAAATCTCCTCTATGCGGTCATAATATGTTTGTCTCTTCCCATTTGGGTCTGTGGCATCTGCGCGAACACCACTATTTTGGTTCGTGCTCCTTTTATCTTGGGCAATGGTGTAAAATGTGTGTCCATTTATCTCAGACCCTTTGTACGTGAGGATGTGCTATGATGGTTGCCTAGCCAACAAATATAGTTGCTCATCAATATTGCTATCACTTAGACATTCTTTTCGCAACCAAGTGCTAAAAGTATTCATGTGCTCACGTGTAATCCAAACTTCATTCTTCCCAGGAAATTGGGATCGTAGGAACTCCTTGTGTACCTCGATATATGGCTCCACCACGAATGAGTTTTGAAGAACTGTGTAGTGCGCTTTATTGAAATAATTGTCCCCCGTACCGATGTATGTTTTCTTCCCTAGTGTCCCCCTTTCCACTCAACCTCCCCTCGTGCCGCGATTCAGGAACACCAATCGGTCAAGGTCAGAAATAAAGTCAACACAGAACTCAATGACCTCCTCTGTCCCATAGCCCTTGGCGATGCTTCCTTCTGGCCAAGCACATTGGTAAACATATTTTTTTAGTACTCCCATGAACCTCTCGAAGGGGAACATATTGTGTAGGAACATAGGACAGAGAATATGAATCTCCTTGACCAGGTGAACTAGAAGGTGTGTCATGATATTAAAGAAGGATGGAGGGAACACCATCTGAAAGCTCACAATACATTAAACCACATCATTCTATAGAGTAGCTAGTTCTAGTGGATTAATTGCCTTCTGAGAAATTGCATTGAGGAATGCACATAGCTTCACAGTGGCAAGACAGTTCCTCTTAAAGCAACCGGAAGCAATTGCATCATAAGCACGTGGTAGTCATGCGACTTTAAGTTTAGGAATTTCTTTTCTTGCATATTTATTATTCCCTTTATATTGGAGGAGAATCCAGATGGGACCTTGATGCTGTTTAGGCATTCAAACATGATTTCCTTCTCTTCATTGCTAAGAGTATAGCTAGCAGGTCTTAAGTAATGGCGTCCATCATCTGTCTTCTCTGAATGTAGGTTGTCTCGTTCTTTCATGCGCTGCAAGTCTTGTCGTGCTTCAAGTGTATCCTTAGACTTCCCATACACACCCATGAATCCTAGAAGGTTGACACAAAGATTCTTTGTCACGTGCATCACGTCGATCGCGTGGCAGACCTCTGGTACATGCCAATAGGGTAGCTCCGAAAATATTGACTTCTTCTTCCACATGGGTGCGTGTCCTGTAGCGTCTTTCGGAACAGGTTCACTGCCCGTCCCCTTTCCAAAGACTACTTTCACATCCTTGATCATCTCAAGTACATCTTCCCCAGTTCTGTTGCGAGGCTTGCTCCAGTGGTCTGTCTCACCTTTAAAATGCTTGCCTTTCTTTCTAACCTGGTGATTCACAGAAAGAAATCAACGATGCCCAACGTACACAACCTTTCTAAATTTTTCAAATATATACTATCCATGTCATCAAAACAATGTGTGCATGCATTATATCCTTTGTTTGTCTGTCCTGAAAGATTACTTAGAGCAGGCCAATCATTGATTGCTACGAACAACAATGCTCATAGGTCAAAGTGTTCCTGTTTGTAATCATCCCACACACGTATACCTGATTTACTCCATAAAAGTAGGAGTTCCACAACTAATGGCCTCATGTAGACATCGATGTCGTTGCCAGGTTGCCTCGGGCCTTGGATGAGCACTGGCATCATAATGAATTTCCGCTTCATGCATAACCATGGAGGAAGGTTGTAGATACATAGAGTAACAGGCCATGTGCTATGACTACTGCTCTGTTCCCCAAAAGGATTCATCCCGTCTGTACTTAAACCAAACCTTAAGTTTCTAGCGTCTTTTGCAAATTCCAGAAATTCTCTGTCTATTGCTCTCCACTGGGACCCATCAGCAGGGTGTCTCAACATGTTGTCTACCTTACGGTCTTTTTTGTGCCATCGGACCAACTTTGCATGGTCCTTGTTTCTGAACAGAAGTTTCAGGCGTGGTATTATAGGAGCGTACCACATAACCTTAGCAGAGATTTTCTTCCGGGGACGTTCTTCACCCTCAACATCGCTAGGGTCATCTCGTCTGATCTTATATCATGACACTTTACATAAAGGGCATTCATCCAAATTATCGTACTCCTTGCCACGGTACAGGATGCAGTCATTAGGACATGCATGTATCTTCTGGATTTCTAAACCCAAAGGACAGACGACTTGTTTTGCTTCGTACGTAGTGGCGGGCAATTCGTTAGGCATCAGAAGCATCTTTTGTTTTATAATTTTCAATAATTGTCCAAATCCCTTGTCAGATACATCATTCTGTGCCTTCCATTGTAGCAACTCCAGTGTTGTACCTAACTTTTTTTGTCCATCTGCAGTGGACGGGTATAGTAATTTCCTGTGATCCTCTAGCATATAGTCAAACTTAGCCTTCTTCTTTTCACTTTCGCAATCTCTTTGTGCATTACGAATGACATCACCAAGAGCATCATCTTCAGCAAGTGTGTCTTCTGCACTTCCCTCTTCTTCACCTTCCCCCATTGCAATATCACCAAAGTCACCGTATTGAGCAATAATATCATCGTCAGGGTCCAATTGTTCTTCTTCACTTTCTTCCATCATAACCCCAGTTTCTTCATGCTTCGTCCAACAACTATAGTTTGGCATGAAACTCGACTTGAACGAGTGTGAGTGAAGACTACTTGACCTAGAATATTCCTTCGAATTATTACAAAAGGCACATGGGCAGCACATAAAACTATTCTGCTTGTTTGCCTCGGCCACTCTTAAGAAATAATACACGCCATCAATGAACTCTTTTAAGCGACGATCGACATTGTACATCCAGTGACGTGTCATCGTCTGCATTATATGACATATCACATAATTATATCTCACATTCTTATAAACAAATGAAATTATAAAATGACATATAACGTAATTAGATCTCGCATTCTTATCAACAAATTTAATTATAAAATAACATATAACATTATATATCTCTCATTCTTATAAACAAATGAAATTATATGGTATATCACATAATTAAATTATAAGGTACATATACTAATTACTTTAATGAAATAATTTATCTGGTCACATTTTGTAAACTAAAGTATTATATATTTCTAATTTTTGTAAACAAATGATTTAAATGATCTCTATTTCTCCAAAAAATTAAACTAAACTAATTAAATCGGTCACATTTTGTTAACTAAGTTATTATATATTTCTAATTTTTGTAAACAAATGATTTAAATGATCTCTATTTCTCCAAAAAATTAAACTAAACTAAATAAACTGATCACATTTTGTAAACTAAAGTATTATATATTTCTAATTTTTATAAACAAATGATTTAAATAATCTCTATTTCTCCAAAAAAAATAAACTAAACTAATTAAACCGGTCACATTTTGTAAACTAAAGTATTAGATATTTCTAATTTTTGTAAAAAAATAATTTAAATGATCTCTATTTCTCCAAAAATTAAAATAAACTAATTAAATGGTCATATTTTGTTTTTAGGGTACTAATTTGAACTATCAAGTGAATGAACTCAAAATAGCTTCAAAAACCACATATATATGTGGCGGCTAAAAAAATAAAAAACTGAAGCTAGTAACTTTTCAACGACTCGATGATGGCGTAGATGTGATGAAATAAATCAATCGCCAAAGATGTGTTAACAAACAAAAATCACCGGAGAAGAGAGCAAACAAGCAAGCAAAGTGACTGAACGAAGAAAAAATGAAGACAGGGAGAGCTCGGGCACGGTTGAAGGTGGAAGAACAGTTCAAATATAGGGAGGGACATTTAACCTCGGTCCTTATTCCCAGCCGGGATACACCAACCGGGGCAAAACCTTTAGTCCCGGTTACCAACCGGGACTAAAGATTGCTCTTTAGCCCCGGTTGGTAACACCAACCAGGACTAAAGGCCCCTCTGACAAATGAGCCGTTGGGCTGGGGAACTTTAGTCCCGGTTGGTGTTACCAACTGGGGCTAAAGACCTTTCTAGTCCCGGACGCAAATTTTTTCGTGACTAATACTGATTTTCCAAATCGTCCAAAGGCTTCTCTAGTAAATCGTTTTCTACCCAGACATTTATTTACATACAAAGATATAAGGGGTGACTTTTTCTTTCAATATTCTGGAGGCTTTTATAGGACAGTAGCACTGGTGTTGCTTCTTTGCTCTTTAATTAAGAGTATACATGTTCAAATGCATTTGAGTTCAAGGTTTATGAGGAGTCCGGCTGTGTAACGCATCACGCAAGCGCGCGCACAACGCCGCGCCACACAAGCAAACACATCAATCTTTTTTTTAACAAAAATATCGAAACAGTTTTCTTTCAAAAGTAGGCACTCCTTAAAAGAAGAATAAAAGTAAAAATAAAGCTGAAGAGGGTAATTGTGTTGAAACATGCATTCCGCACGGAATGGGATGTCTACTGAGGCAGGCGTCCACTTCAAGGGATTCCAAGACTTTTCTAGTCTTTTGATTCAGTGGCGAAAAGCTAGGAGGAGGAGCTAGCTTACTGTGGGCAGCCTAGGCTTTCTTCATACCACATCATTTGCGGCATGCATGCTAGGTCTTCTCTGACGAAAAAGATGACGATTCTGGCAGGCGTCGCCCCTCTTTGGTTTTGATGACGAATCAGTGTTGAGCAGTGTGGCTAACGACATTTCGAGGATAAACATATACTGTACAGAGAGGAAAAGCATGCGAGTAGAGCCCCATGTCAGAAATTTGACCAAGGGCGTGTACTCTTGTCCACCACCGTACCTAGTGCTGCTGCTACCTATTCAACCACTGAAAAATCTTGTAGTAATTAGTAGTAGCGGACGTCTTAAGCTAAGATTTTGTTCAATGCCTATATAGCTCCCATTTGTGACAACTTCTATACATACTTCTATAGAGGTGACCATACATATAGAATTATCAAAATAGAGGCTGAAGGGATATCATAGAGTAGCACCTGAGAGTAAATCAATGCTATAAGATAGTTACTAACTTTAAAACAATTTCTACAATAATATTAACTTTTAGCATATATCTCATAATACTAATATATATATAGGGTGAGTTTTCTATACTCCCGGGAGTAGTTACTCTCATCTTCAAAACACCATGTTGCGTATGTGTTCATACTTGTTTATCACTTTGAGTATGTTTATATACTCATGTTAAGATATTTCATGTCTTAATACACTAAAAAATTTCAAAGGAACCCATACTTTTTAATATATTACGAAAATGTCACTCACTGTTGTATATAAAATAAGTATATCCGCATACTCTATGTATGCATGCATACTTGACGTATATACTTCCATAGATAGTCTAGTATGATCATATACTTCATGTAAATATACTTTGTTCGGTCATATATACCATAAATCTAGAGATATAAACATGGGAGTAACTACTCCCTAGGAGTAGAAAATAATTTCCCTATATATATATATATATATATATATATATATATATATATATATATATAGCCCCACGTGACAATCTAACATGATTTTAGAGTGCGTGCGTAAGATTAGCTACCAAGAAATAGTCTCTCTCTCTTTTATTAGAATATAAAATAATACGTTTAGAGCTAGCTCATAAAACACTATTATTGAAGGTGTTCTAACACACTTTCTTTTATATAAAAAATTAAGTGTCCATGTGAATAAGAGAGAGTGATATCTCGGTGATCTAGTTGTCCGGCTTTCTAAAATGTCCTGACATCGTAGTTTACCGTGTTTGGTAAATTGCCGACAAAACTAGCACCACAGCTTTCAACTGCCATTACCTAGCAAAGTCAAAATTCATGTCCATAGTGCTATGTCTACACCAGCATATACCGACCACATATCTCTCCAGTACCTTCAAACTCCATTATAACCTGGAGTGGCATATATTATTTGCTCTTAGCTAGTGACCTGTTGAATTGTGCCATACGTAGCCTCAAGGAAGTCCATGAGAGAGTTTTGGAGAAAGGAGAAAAAAAAGGTGTGACCACTAACTCAAAGATGACTGTGATCCCTGTTTTAATTTTTTCCCCATTTTTTTGGTTGATTGATGACTGCGCAGCTAATTATCTTAGGCAAATATATATCTTTCGGGCCTATATGAGCTAGTTAGAAAAATACAAGAAAGATCCCCACTTGGCAATATATAGTTAGCTAGACTTGTAGATTGATAAATCAATTAAGCTACAATGCACTTGTTGTCATCCTCAAAATACTTGATGTTCTAGGATTTTTTTAAAGGGGTGTTTGCCAGACTCCTCGTGAGGGGCTCCTTTAGAGTAGCAGAAGCCGTTTTGGAGGATTTTTTTTTTTGAATCAAAACGGAGGGGAGAGATTCCCCACCCACTACTGGAAACGCTTGCTTTGCCGAGTGCCTGTAGCACTCGGCAAAGGCCGTCCGACGCTCGGCGTAGGCTATGCCGAGGGCTGCCCTCGGCATAGAGCTCTCGGCAAAAATCCTCTCGGCAAAGGATCCTTTGCCGAGGGCCATTTATCGGGCTCTCGGCAAACTTTTCGCCGAGGGTTCCGTGTAGCCCTCGGCAAAAAAAAGTAGCCGTTAACGGCGCTCTCTACTGACGGTCACTTTGCCGAGGGCTAACCTGGCCCTCGGCAAAGGCTATATTTTGCCGAGAGTCCGGCTCTCGGCAAAGCTATATTTTTTTATTTTTTTATTTTTCTGTGCCGACGGTTAACTAGGGTCGGCTCTCGGCAAAGAAATTTCTAATGATTTTTTTGTGGCCTCTTCGCCGAGGGCTCTACCATCTGACTCTCGGCAAAGCCCTCTTCGCCGAGGGCTCTATCATCTGACTCTCGGCACAGCCCTTGAAATTGCGTTCAACATTCCCAGCTTTGCCGAGGGCTATGACCATAACCCTCGGCAAACCTGGGAACATTGTTTTCTGGTGCAGCTTTGCCGAGGGTTATGGTCATAGCCCTCGGCAAAGAGGCCCTTTGCCGAGCGGCGCCAAATGCATTGTTCACGAAAGCATCTGTCTTGCGCAACCATTCATCGGTGAAATCACTTCTGCTTCTACGGCCCGAGTACATCCACTGACGGTCATCCATCCTACTGTCATGCATCCGAGTACTTACATATCTACCTCCGAGTACTTCCATCCTACTATCATCTAATAGGTGAGGATAGGTCCTAATCCCACCCGCGGATACGTACATGAGGCCAGTTCCCATTGTCTGCCCCGAGCCGAGACAGAATTTCGGCAGCACCTCCCCGATGTTCTCCCGATACACGTCCCTGTAGGGAGAGTGTGTATCCGGAGAACAACAGGGAGGTGATGCCGAAACTCCATCTCGAATCGGGGCAGACCATGGGAACTAGCCTCATCGACGCATCTGCGGGCTGTCCAAGTAACGTGGACAATCCGAAACAGATACGGTTATCGATATGCAGAGACCTGCATACCTCTAGCCGTATCTCTTTCGGACGGGAGACGCCTAACTGGGTTCAATGACCTAAGACCCTTTTCTGGGAAGAGACGTTATTTATACCTAGGGTGCCGGTGGAGTCAGGCTAGCGGCGCAGTGGCGAGTCGGTGCAGTGGCGAGGCGAAGCGGTGCAGGCAGACCCGCGACGACGACGAAGACGATCGAGGTCGCCGAGGATCTCCGGCTTGGCCCCGACAGGTCCTCCTCCTACAGAAAAGACAAAAAATATAGTATCCATTAGAAATTTCGGCAGAACCTCCCCTGTACGGTGAGGTTTCGAAACCTGCAAGAAACAACGGCACGATGACCGACATCCACATATATGTCAAGGCACGATGGCCGACATCAACATACATTAACAAGCACCCCACTACTACTAAATAATACTTGATCGCCGCATACATGAACCACAAAGAACCAAATTAAAGCCTAGCATATCATCTGATGACTGCTTACAACCATCCGGCCATACACATAGTGAGGGAAATACTGAATTAGAATTTCTAAAGTATCCCGTCAACTGCGAAGGGAAGGGAAGGGTATACCTTTGCCGGTGAGCGGTCGGTGACGGCTGTGGGGACGACGCGAGGTGGGCGCAGGACTGGTCCGGGGCAAGCTCCTCCTCCCTCCACCGGATCTTGGACGGCCGGGGCGAGCTCCTCCCTCCCCTCTTCTTCCACCTCCTACTCTCCTTTCTCCTCCACCTACTCCCCCCTACTCCCACTCTCGGCCTCCTACTCCAACCGGCCAGGCGGGCGGCGGAGCGGCGCGCGAGCCGGCTGCGCGGCCGTGGCGTGGCGGGCGGGGGCGGCCAGGGGCCGGGCGCGCTAACTCGGGGGCGGGGCGTGGCCGGAGAGCGCGCTGCGGGCGGGGCGTTTTGCGGGGGGGGCGGGGAGAGGAGGGGGCGGTGGGCGGCGTGCCGGTGGGGAACTAGGCGTTGGGGCGGCGGTCTCGCTGGGTGGGCGGGGCGCGGCCGCGTCGGCTCATTCGCTCGCCTGCAGGGCAGGCGGAGGCAGCGCTTCTTCCGGGATCCTTCGTCCCTTGGCGGCTGGCGGGGCGGCCGGGCCTGCGGCCTGCGGACTTCGGGCTCCTTGCACGGGGGGCGCTGCGGCTACGGCGGGACTTCGGCGCGGCGCGGCGGCAGGGCGGCCGGGCGTGCGTGTGCGTGTGTTGTGCGTGTGCGTTCGGGTGCGCGACCGTTTTTATTTTTTTTTTCATTTGCCTGCTTTGCCGAGAGCCCGCGATCCGGCTCTCGGCATATACCGGCCCTTTGCCGAGAGCCCAATGATCCGGCTCTCGGCAAAGGATTTTGTTTTTTATTTTTTTTACAATATGATTTGCCGAGAGCCCTGGCCCTGGCTCTCGGCATAGGTTCCCTTTGCCGAGGGCTTTAGGAAGCTCTCGGCAAAGCATATTATTTTTTTTTGTTTTTTGGCTCCCAATTTTTCCTGTGGCCTTGCTACAGTACTACAAGCCAAGATTTCAAATTTGAAGTGTTTTCCACAAATCTGGCTATATTTCGCGCATTTTTTTTAATTTGATGATTTTTTCCGCGGGACGCACGTTTGAACTGCAGGTGCATGAAATAATGAAACTCAGCGATTCGAAAAATGGTATTCATTCTTCAGAGGGTATTTCGACACCGTATCCAGGGACAGGTGCGGAGACTCGACCGTCTCGTGCACGAGAAACGGCGACCAAGTTGCGTGATATTGGATTTAAAATTATTAAAAATACAAACGAAGTCAGAAAATCATGAAAATGGACGAGTGACCTTGACATCGCATGTAGAGGCTATGAAAAAAATTTAGGAATGTTTGGAGCAAGTGGTGACGCAAGATGGTTAAAACCCTGAGATCTCCGCAAGATGTCACCTGTGATGATATGCGATGATCTCAGGGTTTCAACCATCTTGCGTCACCACTTGCTCCAAACATTCCTAAATTTTTTTCATAGCCTCTACATGCGATGTCAAGGTCACTCGTCCATTTTCATGATTTTCTAACTTCGTTTGTATTTTTAATAATTTTAAATCCAATATCACGCAACTTGGTCGCCGTTTCTCGTGCACGAGACGGTCGAGTCTCCGCACCTGTCCCTGGATACGGTGTCGAAATACCCTCTGAAGAATGAATACCATTTTTCGAATCGCTGAGTTTCATTATTTCATGCACCTGCAGTTCAAACGTGCGTCCCGCGGAAAAAATCATCAAATTAAAAAAAATGCGCGAAATATAGCAAGATTTGTGGAAAACACTTCAAATTTGAAATCTTGGCTCGTAGTACTGTAGCAAGGCCACAGGAAAAATTGGGAGCCAAAAAACAAAAAAAAATAATATGCTTTGCCGAGAGCTTCCTAAAGCCCTCGGCAAAGGGAACCTATGCCGAGAGCCAGGGCCAGGGCTCTCGGCATAGAATTTACCAAAAAAAAAAATTCAACCCTGTGCCGAGAGCCTAACAGAGGGCTCTCGGCAAATGTAACGGCGCACGGGGAGCCGTTCGCGAGGGTGCCGTTTGCTGATGGCTATTCTACGCCGAGGGTTCGGCTCTCGGCATAGGGTCCCTTTGCCGAGAGCCTGGCTTAGCCGAGAGTCGGACCCTCGGCGTAGGAATCGTCGCCGAGTTTCTTATGGTGCCGAGGGCTGGCTCTCGGCAAAGAGCCCTTTGCCGAGTGCCCGTGTTTTAGCTCTCGGCAAAGAGCCGGACACTCGGCAAAGAGCCCGTTTCCGGTAGTGACCAGAATTCCATTAATTAGAAGAAGAAAAACGCCTCCGGCTACCCGGAGGCCGATACAAGGTCTGCGTAAGAAGCATTACAAGAGAGGAGGTAGCTATGCCAAGCATCTAAAGCGACACGTTTTGCATGATCTAAGCGATTGCGCCAAGGTCTACGTTGTGGAGGCTGAAACTGGAGCTGAGAAGGAGTGTCCTACAAAACAAGCCCTAAGAAAAATTAGTGCTCTGTGGAAATTGTTTATGGCCCTATTTATTAAAGATGATCCACGCTAATTACCATAAATAAAATGTATGGACGCATAAAGGTTGTAATCGCCAGCGGTGCTGAGTGCATTGGCCCACATCTAGTGTCCAAGAAGAAGTAAACATCAAGTTTTCTAATTTTATGGGATGGAGGGAGTAATAATAATCAGGAATTTTACAACATATTCGAGGCAAATAAAATGATACATGTGTAATCCATACTTATCATGGCAAATTGTGTTTACTATATTTTGAGTCTAGTACGTGGTTAGGTTCATGATAGGCATTAATGGAAGTTACGAATGCGATTAAAGCCTTGGGGCATTAATGAATGAGTATCGTGAGTTAATTCACATAAACGCTTATGTGGCAGCATATTTAATGCAAATGAAACTCCCATTTGGATTGGCCTTATAGTTTAGGACAAATTAGGTAAGTCTCAATGGACGTTTCATAGAGTTTCATAAGGGCGTCAACAATGGTGTTCAAATCGCTAGCTATTTGATCTCTAGGAAGAATGCTATTGGTTCTCAATGACAACTTACAAATAGCTAGCTAGATGAGACATATAAATAAATACTATTTTGATTAGGCAACTTACAAAAGTAGCACTCTTATTGGCTATTGGGAAGTCGCTGGCTATTGGGAAATCGCTAGCTATTTGATCTCTCTCCTCAATAGCCAATAAGAGTGCTACTTTTTTATTATTTTTATATGTCATCTCGCTAGCTAATTGTAAAGTGTTATTGAGAGCCAATAGAATTTCTGCTAGCTAGCTATTTGACAACCATTGCGGATGACCTAAGTATTAAATATGCTAACATATCACTATATTAATGAAGAGAGAGGTGATGAGAGTTTCATGGGAGTAGAAGATGAAACTCTTTTGCATTGTTTCCAAAATTTTAGTGTGTTGGAAACAGGGTCATGAAACTTACATTGAGAATGACCTTATAAGTACTTTGATGCCTTATATTTCAAAACATTGGAAATAAGTAGGTATAATTGTACAATGTACAAGAAAATTTGCAGCTAGTAATCTAGTTATGTGAAGTGATTTCACTAAACCATTTTACAAAATATGACCAAGGATGGATCTGCAAGAATTGATGAATTTAATGTCAAGTCTTTGTCTAATGAAAATAGGAAAATATGTCAAAGACTAAAAATATTTGAACTTGTGTGAAACTACTAAATATCTCTTTTTGCAATGTTTTCCAACCCTGTTGGTAATTTCTTTTCCCGTTTTTCTACATGAACTATCTGCTTCCTTCCATTTCTGTTCCTTCCATTCTGCCGACACTATAATATACGTTCATGCACACGCACACAACAATATGAACGTGCACAAACACGTACACATCTACTACATGAGCATATATATCTGAGAGAGACTAAAAAGTCAACCAGTCACGATAGGAGCCGTAACGTCGACAGACGTGTCGCCTTCCATCGATTGAATAAATAGAAACGTTGAATGTAAAGGTTGTTAACTTTTTTCTCAAGGAAAATAGTTTTTTTAGTAATTTGATACTCAATGAGATTAATTTAATTGCACCTATCAAATTGCTCTCTAGACTAGAAAGACGGGAAACATGTGGCTAAATTTTCTGGTGTGTGTTTTACGGGCTAAATGTAATAACTCTCTCCAATCCAATCTATAAGTCGTTTTTGGCTTTTCAATGGTTTTGTATTTTTTATTTGGCAAAATATGATATTTGACAACTCTCAAATTAATATGACAAAGGTAAAAAGAGTCAATCTCGAACGGTTTTGCATTTAGACTTGACAAAACTAAAAAAATATGCGCGCGAGAGGGAAATATCTCGCGGAAGTAGCACGCGAGGGCGATTGCCAAGCGAACCGCAGCTTGACATATATGTCAAATATCACCCGGTGTTTGCCAAGTTGCTAAAAATGCTAAGCTCGTTTGCCAAACCGTTGGATAGGAGATTTTTAGACGTTTTTTGCAAAAACAAGAATGTCAAACCCATTTGCAAAACCGTTGGAGTTGCTCTAAGCACAGTAACTTCAACTAAACATCTAGACATACGATGTGTCATAGTAAAAACTATGTGTACTTAGGTTAGTCTCAATGAAATTTTATGCACATTAAATAGGGTGTCACGTCAGCTTTTTGCATGAAACTGAGAAGAGAGAGAAGAACGTTTGAGCGTTGTTTCCAAAACGGTGAAATCTGAGTGAAATCTCCATTAAGAGTTATTGTGTTTCATCCAGTGCAACATGCGCGGCTCGAGAGATGAAAAGAAGAGAGAGAAAAAGACCATGAGACCATGAAGACATATGAAACTGTACATTGAGAGATTTTTTAGATAATGGATATCAAATCCGGCTTCATCTATCCGGGGATAGAATCACGCCACTTATTACAAAACCAATCCTCAGCCTCTTAATGCAACCAAACAAAATTAAACAAAACACTGAGACACGACCAAGATTCACTCAAGGAAGAAATTTAACTACGCTAGACCAATAGAACTTGAAGAAAGCCATCCATTCGAACTAAAAAATTGCAGAGTTGCTACTTCCAGAGTCTGCCCTACTGAAAGCAGCTGCATCCTCATATCTTCACGCCGCTGCAACTTTGCCCACTGGCGCAACCAGTGAGTTCCCCTGAATAGAACCTGCAAGAAAATTTTTGGTATGCAATTGTCAAAAATCACCTCATTTCTTTTTAGCCAAATTGGCCAACAAAGTGCAGTTTTACCATAAAGAAAACAAATCATGTAATGACTGTGGTGGTGGAATCCCAAATAATAAGTACACCGCCCGCCACAAGAACTTACCATAGACACAGTCCAGAAAAAGATGTTTAGGAAACTATTTTACGATTTCATTTGTCTTAAAAACCGGGAGATGAAACTATACATTGAAACTGACATGACATAATATCGGATATATAGGGTATCATATTTATCCTTCCTCTCTATATATATATAAACAAAAAAACGAATTACTACTGGTACAACTATTACATAATTGGTGCCACCACTTCACAGCAGGGGGGAGCACGAAGCATTCGTCCCTCTCCTTTTCCATTCAAAGTAGTGAACGTAATTTAGCCACAAAGGCCCAGGGCTGTCGACGACGCGACAGCACTTGGGCATTGCCTTTTTTTGTCAACTTTTGATTTGTCGAGACAAAATTAGTCGGCCGGCCAGCCGTAGGTGTGAGCGCCGGAGAAGCAATCGTTTGCGAGAGCTGAAAAGAACAGGCGGCTCCACCTGGAACTGGAACCCCCCCTTTTAGCCAACATCCTCATCCTGCTTGTTGGCCATTTTTTCGCCATGCGCGGCCTCATGTCGGATTCTTCTTCAAAGTTACTCTAATTGCAAGAATATTGGACGTACTCGGTTCCAATATCAAAGCTAATTAATGGCAAGAATATCGGACTCGGTTCCAATCGGAGAGTGTGCTACTACTATCTCTATCTGAAGAATTTGGCAAAAACATGAACCGGGTTACGGCGTCTTTATTTCTTGGTGCATTGCTTCATAGAACGAACATATCCAAGATTATAAACACATCATCATGTGATCAGCGCCATATACATGACCTGGCCGGAGAGCTGCAGTAGTATTGTGCAAGGGTACAAGGCAAGCACAACTATGTATGTCCTGCAACAAAGTCTGAAACTATTGGGGCAGGCACCAGAGAAATTCCAAGATCGACGAGCCTTTAAGCAAAACACAGGCTCTCTTAAGCTTATGCCAAACACGATTAGCACGCCCCGCTACTTGACGACAGAAAGATGGACATGTGAGAATAAGTTGTACGTGTATATATGCTCAACAAGAGTATCTGAACAAACTGTTTGGTGTGTAAGCAAAGTTGCCCGCTTTTTGGGAGTTGAAAATTCCAACTGAAAAATCCAAAACAGCACGCATGCCGTCCTATTCTATTGCACGGAGAATTGTTGAGGGAATCTGCCCCCTTTTAAAATTCCTCACATGATGACGAACTAAAGCTAGCCAGAGCCAGGGGCAGCACTACTCTCTATCATATCCAATGGAAAGAACAAAGAAGAAGAATAGATGATGACTCCGTACAGGGTGAAAATCCCCAAATCGCGTTCAGGGGTAGCAAATCCATCTGTCGTGGTGGCTCTTTCGAAAACAGCTGAGCAAGCGAGATCGCTTGAATCTCCATCCACTACCATGTTCATCATCATATATGCAGTTGATGATCCCGCTTGCTGGCTAATTATGTCGATCGATCTCTTCTCCCGGCCCCTTAATTAGTATATTCATGTGAAATCAAGTGAATCGATCATAGTGCTTGCAAGATTGTGGAGCTCAACTAATGCACAACGGAACCACATGTAGTGCAGGTGATGAATTTGGAATTTTATACTTGTGCACGAGAAAGCATATCATGATTCCCTCTATTTGTATATATATTACTATAGTTGCTTGCAGACAGACCGTAGTGCAGACGGTGGTTGCCGAAGCTCAATCCAAACGGACGCAAACACAGACAAGAATGAGCGAGGCTCTGTTTGGATCCCAGGATAAAAAGTTAGCTCATCTTGTAAAAATAGATTAAACATGAGTTAATTATAGGCTAATGGACTCTAATCATAAATTAGTCCTCATTAGATCTTATCAGTATAAAATTAGCTCATATTTAGGTGTTTTAATTGATATCCAAAAACATAGGCTAATTATTAGCTTTGTGATCCAGACACCCCTTGAGTGAGACACGTACTAAATCTCCATGAAATACTCCCTCTGTTTCTGAATAAATCGATTCCTACAACCCGTGTCAGTCAAACTTTTTAACATCTTTATGGAAAATAGTAAAAAATTTGACTTAGTACAACTATAGGAATCTATTTATTCAAGGACGGAGGGAGTATACAACGGTAGTGACGCGACCTGCCGCAGAGAGGATTTCATCCGCCATTGGTAGCAAGCATCCGTGTTAGGTGCCTAGCGCGCTAACTTTAATTTGACAGTACAAAATTCGTAGGGGATGACAGCGCTTACCGGTTAACCAATTGGGCAAGTCATTCTGAAATTAGGCAGGAGGGCATAAAGTTTTCAACAATTAGCACTAGTGATTGATTAGCAGTTCGGGTCAGTTTCTTGCATGCCCATTGCCCAACAAGCCAGCCACTCGATCGGTTGGCAGAGTTGAAAGTGGCCTAACCAAAGTGCTGCATTTTGACCACGGGGGGTACCGGTGCCGCCGGTTTGCCACTACTATTAGTTAGCGTACGTGCGAGTTAGAGTTAGACACGATGCATGTGTACCTTCGTGTGCCTTTCCGGTGCCGACCGTGGTTGGGGTGTTGCAGACAACAATGTCAAAATGTTCAACAGGCATGGATGCTAGCTAGATCTAGCATATCAAACGCCACTAGGAATCCTGCGTGTGGTGAATTGAATGGTAGGCCTTTTTTATCCCGGCCTGGACCATGCATGCATATACGGAGTATGACCACATGTCCATATCCAGATAAATTGTCAATGCGTCTCTGCTGGTGATCTAGCTTGGGACCAAAATCCTATATAGCTTACTACAACACTCTCGTGTTCCCATTTACATTTTCTTAAGCAAAAAAGAGAATATAGCTTGCTACATACAACACTCAGCTCGTTTACATTTTCTTAAGGAAAACAGATCGAGCTTTATTAGTCACTCAATAACCATGCTACATTCCCGAGTAACGAATTCACTACTACCCAAGATATTTTTCTAGGTGGTTAAAACTAAATTTTAGAGTCCTGCCTCCAAAAATGACCGGCCTGCCTATTCTAATGGATTTTAGGGGATGGTGAAAGGTTCAAATTGGCTAAAGGGGGTAAATAGCCTAATTAAAAATCTAAAAAAACACTTAGGCAAACTAGTTAGCAACACAAACGGCGAAGCTTTTTGCACTAGCCTAAAGGGTGTGTTGCAAGCCACCTATCCAATAATTCTATCTAATATCTCTAGGTCACACAAGAACAATTAAGTCTACGCTAGTGATCAAAGGTAGAAACAAAGTGTAGCACAAATAATTAATTGCTAGGAGAATATGAGCAACAAGCTACCTATACAAAATATATGTAGCAAGATGGATTGACACAAAATATAGCCAATGACTAGGAAGATGAATTATCTACACAAGATATAGCTAACAAAATAAGTAGCATAAGAGATACAGTGAACTAGCTCAAATGAATGTGAAAGCAATAAATAAAGGAGCTAGTCAAGATGATTTTCACCGAGCCGTCGGATCGCCTTTGAAGAGCCAATCACCGGTGAATATCCATGTAGAGTGCCAATCACCAAGAATGATAGTGAAGTCCAATCACCGAGACAAACACAATAAAGCACACGGGGGACACTGATTTATCTAGAGGTTCACATGCTTGTCTGCACGCTACTCCCGTTGTGTCAACCAACTCTTGGTGATCCAGTGGGTAATTGACACCACGCCAAGCTACACAAGCCCCACAAGAATCTACCACAAGAGAGGTAGCTCAATGACACGAGCAATCCACTAATGGTGCATTTAACCACTCCGGTGGCGAATAGGCCTGAAAAACCCATCACAACTTCGTTGGTGGTGGCCAAGAAACAATCTCCACTTCGTGCCAACTCCGTCAACGCCTCCAAGCCGTCTAGGAACCGACAAATGTCAAGAGTAACAAGAAACTTGTTGTCGATGCGAAGAACTAGTGCCACTAGAATGAACTCTTTCAAATCTTAGCACTATATCACTCAATCTGCTTGCAATTAATCAAATCAAGTCTAGAGATGAGTGGGGAGCCTTGGCTATGCTCACAAGGATGCTAGAGGATCAAAATGTGCAAGAGAGAATCCTATTAAGTTGGCCAAGCCACTTAAGCAGCCCACACACAACGGGCTAGCCGCTGGGCTGAAACAGCCCTGACCGGACGCACAGCCAACGTCCAGTCGCTCGATGAGCGCCACGTGTCCGGGCAATATGAACACAGCCACTCGATCTCAACAGCTATTTCTCGTCACTAGCGTGTTAAAGTTTGACTGGACACTTAGAACAAACTGACCGGACGCTACACCCCCAGCGTCCGGTCCAATCCAGAGAGGTTCCAGTGAGGAAAAACTCGGATCGAACGCGTCCTATCAGGTGTGATCGGATGCTCCCAGCGTCTGGTCATCACCTGCTAACTTCAAATTGCCACGACATATTGACCGGACGCACCCGCGTAGAGTCCGGTCACTTCTTTCAGCAGAGTCCGGTCAACACTGAAAACATTGTTGACCCTAGGGTTTGCTACCAGACGCATCCGGTCACTTTTGGAGTAGCCTCCGGTCGATGCAAAACACCTCAAATTTGCCTCCTTTCAACTTCTATCTTAAACCCTTGCTTCCATGTGCTAACACTAAAGTGTTTCACCACTTGTGCACGTGTGTTAGCATTTACTAAAGCATTTATCAAGGGTTTTGTTAGTCACTCACTAGGTCTAATGCATCAACATGTTGGAGATCACCTAGTGGCACTTGAACACCGCATAAGCCATGGATTATCTCCTCTTAATAGTACGACTATCTATCCTAAAAGTGATCACACTCTCTAAGTGTCTTGATCACCAAAACAAAGAGCTCTATAGGTTATACCTTTGCCTTCGGGCCTCTTTGCTCCTTCTCTTCTCTTCATCTCACATTACCAAATGTGGAGCACTTGGTCACTTTGATTGCTTATGGCCATCACCATCTTCTCCATGGTTGCCACCTTGCTAGCTCCATCACTTGGCTTGGTCTTAATCCTTTCTCATTAGCTACACACACACGCTTAGCCAAAGGATTAGACCAAATAAGTTTCATCAATTAACAAAAACCAAACTAGGGCTTTCAGATGGGCTACTATTAATCACCTTTGATGATACATTTTGAGAGGCGGGTATTTTGTGATTGCCTTCGTAAATAAAATGACTACCTTAAAAAATCCTTTATTATTTAAGAGATGGTTGAGTTTCGTGATCGTCTCTGTTAATGACTGGGTAATTGTAGGATCTCTAGAGGCCTATAAGGGGGTGAATAGGCCTGTCAAAACTCAACTCGATCAGAACATTGGTCGGCACTACCGATCAGACAGTCGACACTACTGACCAGGATAGGAATAAAACTGAGTTTTGTGAGTATGGAAAGAAATGCTATACAGGCAGAGGATAAGCTTCCTGTAGGGTTAGACAGTTCACAAGTATACCAGAAACTGTAGGTACAAGTGTAAAGCACTAGATCGAACTCAAACCCTAGAAACCACTTCAAGAATGAAAAGTAAATCAAAGCACAAGGTGACACAAGGATTTATCCCATGGTTCGGTTCACCACACATGTTAACCTACTCCACGTTGTTGAGGTACGCCACCAAGGCTCAAGCTTACCACTTAGGTTTGCCCTTTCCTCGTTCTCAAGTCAAGAGAGTGAACTCTTGAGGTGAGGGGTGATTTCTTAGCTGCAAGAAGGTGGCTACAAACCTCCCTAGGCTGCCACACAAGTTGGCAAGCTCAAGGGCAACGCCTTGCCGGCTAGGAGCAAGCTCCAAGAGCAACAATGGAGGAGTTTTGGGAATCAATGGATCTGCTCTATCTCCAATGGTGTTTTGCTGCCTTTTCTTTCAAGTTTTGCTGGTTGGAATGGAGATCCACTTGAAAGCTTTAGGGGCAACAATGGAGGAGTGAGAGAGAGAGAGAGGGGAGCTTTCCAAATGGTCAGAACCCGAGCAGGAAGAAGCACTGGTGTAACTGGGCCGTTGTGGGCTTTCTGGAAAGGTATATATAGTCTGAGCCCAACGGTCCGATTATGATCGGCACTGCCGACCACCCCAACTGAGTCAAACGGAGGTGAAACCTGTGGGGTTAGAAAGGTGGCTGGAAGTATGTCTTTTTGGGAAAGATTGATGTTGACACTGGTTATCTATCAAAATTAAAGGATAAATAAATATGAAAAGGGCATGAATTCAATCACCAACAAAGGTTTAGGGTTTTAATTGACAATATTCCACGAGTTTTGGTGAATTGTGATTCTGTAGGGACTAAACCAGGAAACCAGCACTGATTGCTTCCCCTAGAAGGAAACCGACGCGAGATAACGCAACCGGCACATCAGGAATATTCTAGAAGACTCCAGAGGACACCAGAAGACACCAGGAGGTCGGGCACCGCGGGACCTTGCCAGGTGGGACCGACCGGTCCCACCAGGAGACCGACCGGTCTCTCCCCGGGCCCGCTGGCTTCCGTCTTCTGCAAGCTTTCTCCACCATCCCTGAAGTCGGTTTGATCCAACGGTGGGCGATAAACGTGGCGCGGATCGATGACATGGCGATTCCTTGCCCCCTACTCCACCTCGGGCTATAAAAGCAACCCCAGACCCCCCTCTCCGGGCATCTCCATCTTCATTATTCATCTCCACATCAGAAACTAGGGTTTCAATTAGAAGTAGAGGTCCCTCTAGATGAATCTCTTCTAGTTCATCTAGAATTAGATCTAGTTCATCTAGTTGTAATCAAGAGCCAGCTATCAAGTAGAAGACTAGTTACCCCTCTAGTTAGGTTTAGAACCTAGTCTTATACTAGAACTAGAAGAGAGAGAGAGGAAGAGATCAAGAAGGAGCTCCGGCCTGTTGGATCAACTTCTTCATCTTGTACCTGTGGATTCAAGTTCATCTTCAACTTGCTTCAGCGATTGTTTCGGTAATCAACGTCTATATTTAAGTTTGAGTTATTGTTCTTATTATTCTTAAGGTTTATGACTCTCTTTTGAGTACTCTAATTCTAAGTTGCTCTAGAGTTAGAGTAGTTGAATAGTGTAAGCGTGGTGCTTAGACTTGATAGCTCATAAATGCCTTCTATAATGTCGGTAGTAGTGGTTGTTCACAAGGGTGACTCTTATAGCCTTGTTGATTCTTCTATAGTCCACTTACCCGTGTGTAGGCTCGGTAGAATTATACATTTGCATAAAAGACTCATACTCTGTTTGTGACCTTTTATGGCAACTTCCCCACTAAGAATAATATAAACATATCACTCTTAAATTGGATTTAGACAACCTTGGTAATCCCCTCTATACTTCTAGATTCTCCGTCCTTGTTAGCTACTCAGGGGTTAGACTTTTAAGGCTTAACACTATCCGTTCCTTTGGGTTCGATATTAAAACTGGGTTACTCCGGTGAAGTGCTACATCGGTAGATCTTATCTGTGCGCTTGCGGATAAAGTAGAGTGTGTGTTAATTTATACCAACAAGCATTTCTGGCGCCGTTGCCGGGGATAGAGTTTATCTCTACTCTTGGTAGCGACGTTAGTGTCAACAAGCATTTCTGGCGCTGTTGCCGGGGATAGAGTTTATCTCTACTCTTGGTAGCGACGTTAGTAAGTGTCAACAAGCATTTCTGGCGCCGTTGCCGGGGAACGGTAGATCATCTCAAGTCTTAGTTTAACCTTGTAATCATACTTTTATCTTTTCCTTTTGTCCTAGTCTTTTCATTATTTTTGTTTTCATTTTTATGAATGTTGTTTTTTAATTCCACTCTTATCTATCACTACCCCATGAGCAAGCTATAACCAGTAGAATCCTTATACCCCATCATAATACCTGGTTATGAGCTATGCCTACCTTTCTGCTGCACTGTCCTTGTAATGAGCATAGAAATATAATTATGAAAATATTCCTTCGGGTATTCTTGTCACTAACCTTTCTAGGTCTGGAGCAGAAAAGAGCAAAGGAACAACAAACACAAGGTATGTCCCACCAATCATCATGCAACATTGAATTACATTCATCCAATCTTGATTTGTGCAAAATCCAAGCTTGGGGAATAGACTTTATAAGAATATTTCTTGCCATGTTGCTATGTTGGTTGTCCCTACCTTTAGGATATGCTCATATAATAATCATACTCTTTCATCACCATCTGAATAAATCTGTATAATGCTTTAATATTATCTTTATTTGCTATAGTATATACTTTGGTTTTGAAGTATTATCATACACCTTTTAAATTAAGCATGTAGCTTAGTTTAACTGTTTTCATGAATTAAAGTAAGACATGGTGTCTGGTTTGATTCTTTAGCTAAAAGGTGTGCTGATTTTACCTCTAAAGGCTTTTAAATTAAGTATGGTGCTTAGGTTAAAATGTCTTCCTAGATCAAATTAGACGTGGTGTCTAGGTTGATTTCTGAACTGATAGTATGCTATAGTAGATTTTGGATATTTTGTTGGACTAACCCCTGCAGGGAAACTTTCAATATCAATTTGGGAAAGTACGGAGATGAACTCACACTGGAGATGAAGAGACACATGAACTTCAATAACTTTGCACAATGAAGACTCAGCTCATTCATCATGGATGAAAGAACTGTGAGTATCAAAGTTTATTTATTTTGTCTTCTACTGCAAGTTATCTTTTGCCTTGAATCATGTTAAAGTGCATCCAACACATACTAGTCTATGTTAAGGTAATCCTAAAAAAATATCTTTTTATTAGCATAGATGCAAAATATATAAGTTATGGATAACAACCCATGCTTCAAATTCTTGCAATCCTTCGGGTATATGTTCACTAACGTTAGGCAGGAGAGAGATTTTGTTCATCCATGGTTTGGTTTGAACATTGAACATCCAAAACTCAAACCATAGACATACAAACCTACTCTCAGATCACAAATGGTGCTAGCCTAGCTTTGAGTCTTGCTTGGGCACTGATGACAAACAGGATGCAACTTACCTCGTATGAGACAACCTATGCCTGCAACCATCATTGTCCAAGACATCAAGACAAGAAGTGGGAAGTCATCCTCTTTTCTAATCAAGAGCGAGCTTGGGAGATAAGATGGTACCACTACAACAATAACAAGATCTATAAATCCAACACATGAACATGTTGTTTGGGAATCCATCTACATCACAAGCCAGCCTGGGAGAGACAATTCCGTTGTCTAGATGTGTTTCACAATCAAAGGGGGGAAGGAGAAAACAAGCTTCAAGACATATTGATCTCCTACCTATCACTTTGATCAGTACAAACCACTAGATGTTGTCCCAGTCGAGAAGATCCACCACTCATTCTTGGAAGATTGTTCTTAAACACCATCAATGTTATCATCTTTATCGGACCTGGAGAAGTCAACTTTTGAATCTTTCGCTGCATCTTCAACATCTACATCACTTATGAGCAGCCAAGGAGAACCAAGAGAAGACATCGAAGGGAGAACCAACTGCCAAGAATTGAGGAGGGAATCATGAAGGATGAAGCCACTGCACCACATGAGTTAGAAGATGGAGAGATAGTACCTGAGCCAGCAAATCAAGAAGAACAACCGATAAGATCTCCATCATCTAGACACTGTTGAGAGGACAAGTCTCAGTTGTGACATTACAAGACAAAAGACTCTCATGGAAGCATTCAAGTAGCAGCTCTAATTCCAAGTCTCTTGTCAACCCAATAATAAAAGGGAAAACAAGAAAGGTTGACAAGAGAAGAATGCGGAACTGTCCTTACATCCTCATAGTACATAATTAATACAAGAAAGAGAGAGGATCCTAGTCTGCATACTTGAGGAACAATGCGCCTCCACTGATAAGTCGACACAAGAGAAGGAAGGTCGATACCTCTAAAAATGATTCCACTGTGATCTTCCTCCTCTCAATCACACTGTGAGACAAACAAGAGAAGACAAGCAATTCATAAATAACAACCAGCTAGACAAGAGGAGCTTCCACAAGATGGTTCAGCACAATCACTTTCCAATGACAAAGTAACATTTCAAGGTAAGTAACCATCACTGTAAAAGCTTCTTCTTGGTTCTAGTATGAACATAAATAAAGAACTAAACATGTTTAAGTTGCACATCACTTGATCCAACCTAATAAACTCAACATGTTCAGTCCTTTGACCCTTGTTCATAGCTTTACTCTCTTGAATCTCACTGTCTTAACTAAATGAGCTAAAATGTTGTGCATCTAACATTTGGAAGATGATATATCTCAATCATGAAAAGATCAACACTTTATGCATAGATTATCCTTCCTTGGGTTAAGTAATCTGATCTGTTAAATATTTTAAGATGCTACTTTCATCCTCTGATCTTATCACTCATGTTAAGATTGAATAGAACACATAAACAACAAGTTTGTCTTGTGCAATGTGCCTAAGGTTAGAGGAGAATAAACTTTTGGTTCTGTTGGTGTTTTTCCACCAACAGAGCCCATGCACTTGATCTCTACCTTGTCTTTATGAGCAGGACACACTCTTGAGCAAAACATGGAGAAGTCACTCCCAAATTCTACAGAGTGAAGGTCCTAGATCTACAAGAACATGCACACTGAGCAAGATGCAGCCAGCGTCCACAATTAACGCTTCATTTCAAACGGCTGGCAAACAAATAACATGGGTGACATCATATCAAGAGGCATAAACAAGAAGGAATGATGGAAGACGTCATAGTCAGAATTAAAGGTCATGAAGTCCCCACAGACTTGTTGATCCTCGACATGGGAGAAGACGATGATGTCCACCTCATCCTAGGAAGACCATTCCTCTACGCTACAAATACAATCATTTACAAGAGGAAATCCATTTTCACATTCCTGGAGAAAAGGCACGATGCAACTTAATCAACTAAATGCCTAATGAAGCACCCAAGTGAAAGACGCCGCCTTCAACGCCAAAGAAGACAAACTATCAAGAATAGAGAGGCCAATCATGACGAAGAAGCTATCAACACTGTCCCAGAAAAGAAAGGATAGAAACCTCAAGACAGTGAACCACAGGAAGTGAAGACTCAGACCAAGAAAGTATGGAAGAAAAAGTCCGCACCTAAGAGGTACAATCAATAACAACTTTCCAAACGTTTGACAACCTTGGGAGGTCTGAACCAAGGGAAGGTCCGATTCGTCGAACCTAAATATCCGAACCTTCGCCAAAAGGTAAAAATCGGTAGTTATCCTCGTATTTACTTTCCTACATATTTCTCATATTTAATTCTTAGTCATTTATTGCATCATCATATTTAACCATTGCATCATCAAATTTAATTCACAACATATTTTAATTTCTGCATTACATTAGAAAACAAAATAAAAATATTTCACTGCATCATAAAGCCCCATGTGAATAATTCTATGGCGTGTAAAAACCCACAGGAATGTTCACTGTGGTGGCATAATAAAAATAAATATGCTTGCATTCATCCTGTGGATTTTCTCTTGCATCATAAAAATATAAAATACAAAAATATTAAGAAAGAGATCTTACTGAAATTCTAGACAACTAAGGCTTGAGTGGCCAACCGCTAATGCTTAATCTGTTCCACAAGTTTTGTTGTCTATTTGAGTTTCACAGGATTTAAAAGGCCAAGAAAAGCTGACAAGCAAGTGAATGCTCCATCCACTATTGGAGCATTGTCTCAACAAACATCAACATCAATCAAAGCTCTGATAGAGGAAGGACATATCCACTGCCAGTATGCTACATTGCAAGATCGAACAACTACGTCGACATTCAGCTTGGGGGAAGGCACCCCCATGTATCCCCGTAAGTATCTTTATCCTCTTAAGTTTTTCATTCTATAAATAAATTCAAAACACCAAAAATATGTGAGCACATGAAGGTTCACTCTTAAAAATGAAAACGCCAAAAATATGTGAGCACATGAAGGCTCACCCTTAAAAAAAAGAGACAAAAATATATGAGCACATGAAGGCTCAACACTATTAAGGGAAATAGCTTGGGGGAGACGCACCCCCGTTATCTTCGCGATTCAGGTATGTCTTTATTATTATTATTATTACTACTATTATTATTGGCTTTTATATTATATCTTAAAGTGTGTTAGATTAAATAAATAAAATAGTGTGTCTAGTTTGTTTTAAGAAGTTGATGACTAAAGAAGAACCCTCTCTCTAATCTTTTGCATGGAAATGATGAATAGTTGCTCTATCTAATTTCTTTCAAGTACCTAGCCTTCAAAGCATGAGTTCTTCTCATAATAATGATGTCTTAAAATAAAATTAAATGCATGGTTGGCAAATACTTAATCTAAGGTCTAGGTAATTGGGATATGACATGTGATGATTTGAGCCGCTATTATCTTGTTCTAAACAACACTAAAGTTCCGGAGATTTCTAAATATGAATATGACTAATAATTGCATTGAGTTAAATTAAGCTTTGTGACCCTGTGAGATGTTATCTTGCCATTGAATTGAGATCACTTACACATTTCATCCATATTCCGCATAAATGCTCATAATTATTTATTGCTACCCTCTTATAAGTTTGTTGGAAGCATGTGGCTATTAAAAAAAGAGAAAAAAAGAAAAAAAAAGAAAAAAAAGAGAAGGAAAGATCTGAGGAAATAAAAAGGGACAAGTGTCCGAAACCTCAAAAAGATAGATCCCGAGGAAATAAAAAGGGACAAGTGTCCGGAACCTCGAAAAAAAATATATATATCAAAAAAAAATGGGCACGTGCCCGACAGTAGAATTAGCCTAATAGCCATATGTCTCTGATAAACAGAAGAGAGTGAGTATATTCAAAAGAGCATCCGACTCCATTTTTTCATACACATGCACTTCTTTATTCAATGGTTGGTTGATTTTCTCTTTGGATCCATTACTTAATTTGACAACATATGTATTAAAGCTTTTGAAAATTAATTAAAACTCCGGAATAAAGATGAAGTGAAAGAACTAGAGACATAGTGCTTGATTTGATCGTTCAATCTTTCAATTACTCGAGATCTAAGGTAAAAGTAATAAGCCCCATGAAGAATATGAAGGACTGAGAATGCAATAGCAAGGCGACCAGAGGGGGGGGGGTGAATGGGAGCACAAAAATTTCTCTCGAAACTTTGGCCTTTGTCCCACAAATCAACCCCCAAAAACTTCGATCGAAACCGTGATGCCCACGACCCTTGGAAGAGGGTGGATGATCCCTAGGATCACAGCGAGGCACCACAAAGCGATAGCAAACCAAAAGCCAAAAGCACCGGCACAAGTTCGATCCTTAGAATCCAAGTCCCAAAGGTAGATTGAAGGCTACGTCGGGAAATCCCCAAATACCGATGCTAACAAGTAGCAAAGATACCTAGAGAGGTTCCCTGGTCAACTCTAGGACCAAACGAGAAGTCCGGAAACCAAACGGAAAAGCCGGGAGAGCAAATGAACTAAAACGCAACCTTCAGCAGGATCCCGGACTGTCCGCCGGTACGGTCCCGGACTGTCCGGCCCTACTGCGGACTGTCCGCAATCAGGTGGCGTACTGTCCGCCGGCTGAAAGTGCAAAACAACACAGCTGCTGAAGTCCCCTGGTCGACTCGCGGACTGTCCGCGATCGATTACTGCGGACTGTCCGCCGGTCTAATAGCAGCAAAGTGTCCAAGCCGCGCAGCCACTGACCAGGCTGAAGCCCGACACGCAGATTGTCCGCGCCCCCAGTGGCGGACTGTCCGCGGATGAACAGAGAGGGCGATTTTGGTCGCCCCTCTCACGAATCTTCCCAAATCCGAATCAAAACTCAATCCCACGTTCCCAAATTTGGAGAGAATGATCACGAGGTAGTTAGGAGACTATCCCCAAGAAATCATCCACTCAAATCGATTCAATCACCGGGAAATCGAAGGGGGAGGAGTATGAACGAAAAAGCGCCACGAAAACGAAATCAACCCGATCTACTTGTTCGTGAGGAGTTAGATGAATTCCTTCGGTGGAAATGATCTCCTCACTATAAAGAACAAGTTGATTCAAACGGATTTCGCAAAGACGCAATAGAGAAGGAGATCGAGTGACGGGGAAATCGTGGAGAAACGAAGAACGCGAAGAACACAAACAAAACACGAATCAAGTCATCGATCTGCAACCGTGTGGCTACCACACGCTACAACAGTGAGGTTACGGCCTCACCTCCTCAAAATCTCCAGTATACAGATGTATGGTTCTCTGCGGATCTCAGCTAGCTACAGCAGGGGATTGGGAGAGCAGGAAACCCTAGAAGCAAAGAGCAAATGACTGAGATAAAAGGGAGGAGGGTGTCTCCCTCTACTTATCCTAATTCTAATTCCTACTCTGCCCCTCTCTAATTACAGAGCGAACCAGCTAAACCCTAGGGTTATTCTGGACCAACTTGAAGATGCTAGTGATCCGACGGCCATGCCCGCACAACTGGTAGCGTTGCCTCGACGCAACCTCACCGATTGCCGCCACGTGCCGCCACCGCTCCGCTCGTTCTTTTCACGGACTTCGCCCCCGGTTTTGAGGCCCAAACCGGGAAACCAGCCTTCACAACGAACCCCCGGTTTTGAGGCCCAAACCGGGAAACCAGCCGACCGTAGCCTGAGTTTTGTGGCCCAAACTCAGCAAACCCGCAGCACCCAGGTTTTGAGGCTCAAACCTGGAAACCGTCCTCAGCCCGAGTTTTGTGGCCCAAACTCGGAAACCATCAGCGCCCAGGTTTTGAGGCCCAAACCTGGAAACCGTCCACTCGGTGGTTTTTCTGTGGCTCAACCACCAAACCGAAGCCGTAGAGGGGATGCACCGCCTGTGCACCCCGTCCACCGACACGTGTCCCTAGGTCCTCGACCCAAGCAACACTGTGCCCGCAAGTCTTCGCTCGTCGCTGTCCCAGGCTGCCAGCCACCACAGCTGATCCTCGGGCCACCGGTCCCTCAGTCCAAGCCTCACGTCCGCCCTTCGCCACTCTCGGTCCATCGGCACGGCACGTCTCTACTTGACCTTCACCTTGCCTCTGATCACTGTATCCGTGCTCGACACCTACACAACACAAGCCAAAGAACATGCGCATTATCCCAGTTGACAATCACTCATCACTCAGAGACTCGGCATACACCCATGTATCCGCAATCTCCCCCTTGATGAGTGCATTGTCAACTACCAACACAAATCATAATGGAATAGAGGAAGGAAGTAAGAAAGAGAGAGAACTCGACCAAATGACCCAAAAGCATAGCAAAGCCGAAGAAGGTCAAGTGGAAAGAGCAAGACAACTTGGTTCCCAAAGACATGGGCAACGGCTCGACGCAACCAAGCAAAGCAAAGCTGCCCTCAAGAAGAGGTAGAACAGGCTCAACACCGCTAGCGGGAAAACTCGATAACAATTGGAAAATCAACTGAAAATCAAGCAAAGCAGAGCTAGCCCTCAAGAAGAGGTAGAACGGGCTCAACACCGCTAGCGAGGAAGCTCCATACCAACTGAAGAAAGCTAGACATCAGCTGAAGAGCATGAAAGCGAACGTGCTAGTTCCTCAAGAAAGAGGCAGAGGCTCAACACAACTAGCCACCAAAAATGTTCTGAACCAACTGAAGACGCTCAAAAACTCAGCATCAAGCAAAACGAGCAAACTCCCCCTTAGTTGAACACTCGGAGAACATATGATTTGCAATTTCTCCCCCTTAGTTGAAAATGCACCATCAAGCAAAAGTGCACCAACAAGCAAATTTCTCCCTCTTGACAGAATATCTCCCTCCAGAAATGCATATGAGTAAAAATGCAAGTTAGTAGCTTCAGAAATATAATCAAGAGACTGCAAGGATGCTCTACACAGTTCTGATCCGATGACTCAACAACATCCATAAGAAGCTAGCAAAGGCTCAAACTGATCACCAGATATGAAATATGAAGATGAGAGCAAAAGAGCAGTTTTCAACCAAAAAGGGGTTCACCATCAAAATAGCACAAAACATGTATAGACAGGATATCCGACAAGTGCTAAACATGTATACAAGGTGAACTACCCCTAGCACAGTTCAATCATCATGCTATAGAATGAAACATAGACTTGTGTTTGCAAAATTTTATCGGAGTTTGCAGCGGTTAAATTACACAAGCTAAAATTTCAGCATGTGATTGCGAGAGGTTGAAAGCTTGTCATTTCCTCACTTTTCAACTGTGCGAAGCCTATGCAGAAGCAATCAGAAGCTTAAAGCAACAGTTTCGGTCATACACTACACAGCTCAAGGTTAACTCAAAGTGCAATGAGAAACAGTCTCGAAACTGTGATGTGGTGACAAGCAATCCCATGTCGATCTTTTCCAATTCACTTAACTTGGTTCAGATTTTTAGAACAAAAAAAGAATATACCAAGCAAGTGAAATACTCAACACTAGAGACATAGAACCTAGCATATATGAAAAGCACAAGTGAATTCAACACATTCTACACATGCTAGTTGCATATCTCAATGGTGAACATTTTCAAGTTTTATGTTCATTAATCAGATTCACCATTCATGAAATAGCTCTGCTCACAACATGTATCAGTGATCAGAAAGAGCATAAGCTACAGCATCATCATAAAGCATCGGAGCAAATACTATACAGAGCATAGTTACATTCTTCAGATTATATACATGAAGCTCTGAATGGAAATATGCAAGATGAAATGCAAAGATGCATGAAAAACCAAATGAAAAACAAAAAGTCAGTTTATATTACACGAGTCAAAATGTTTCCCCATCTAAAAGGGGAAACACACACCAAGCTCACCTCTCCACCTAGCAAAAGTTGATTGGTCCAAAGGCTTGGTGAAAATATCAGCCAACTGATGATGAGTATCGACATGGCGAAGGTCAATATCACCCTTCTCATAGTGGTCTCCCAGAAAATGAAAGCGCACATCAATGTGTTTGGTCTTAGAGTGCAGCACGGGGTTCTTAGCAACGCTAATAGCACTCGTGCTGTCACAAAGCAAAGGAACGCGAGAAAAACTCAGTCCAAAATCACGCAAAGTGGCCATCATCCAGAGTAACTGCGAACAGCAGCTAGCCGCAACAACATACTCAGCCTCCGTGGTAGACTGGGCGACACTAGACTGCTTGCGAGAAGACCACGAAACAAGAGAAGAACCAATAAACTGACAAGTCCCAGAAGTGGACTTGCGATCAATGCGACAACCAGCAAAATCAGCATCGGAATAACCGCAAAGGGAGAGGGTGGAGGAAGCCAAACACGAAATCCCAAATTCTGGAGTGAAGGATAAGTACCTCATAATGCGCTTGACCGCCTGACGGTGCGAGGTGCGCGGCGACGACTGAAATCACGCGCAAAGACACACCGCGAACTCAATGTCCGGGCGTGTCGCCGTCAGGTACAGCAGCGACCCGATCATACTCCGGTACTCCTTCTGGTCCACCGCTTCTCCTTCCACATCCACATCCAGGGCCGTCGTGGTCGACATGGGTGTTGGAAGAGGCTTAGCCTCACCCATATCGAACTTCTTCAATATGTCCTTGGTATACTTACCCTAGTGCACGAACGTCCCCTCCCGGGATTGCTTGATTTGTAACCCGAGGAAAAACGTCAACTCGCCCATCATGCTCATCTCAAACTCCCTGCTCATAGTATCTGCAAACTTGGCAACCAAAGCGTGAGAAGAACCACCGAAAATGATATCGTCCACGTAAATCTGGACCAAGAGAGTATCAGTGCCTTGCTTGAGGAGAAAAAGCGTTTTATCCACACATCCCATTTTAAAACCCTTAGCAAGCAAAAGGTTTTCAACCTATCATACCAGGCTCTAGGGGCTTGTTTCAAGCCATACAAAGCTTTGTGAAGTTTAAAAACGTGGTTTGGAAACTTGGGATTTTCGAAACCGGGGGGTTGTCTCACATACACTTCTTCTTCTATGTAGCCGTTTAAGAAGGCACTCTTGACATCCATTTGAAAAAGTTTAAACCCTTTGGATGCAGCAAACGCCAAGACTATCCTAATTTCCTCCAAACGAGCTACAGGAGCAAAAGTCTCCTCATAGTCTATCCCCTCCTTCTGACTATACCCTTGGGCTACAAGTCTGGCCTTGTTTCTCACAACATGGCCATCCTCTCTTTGTTTGTTTTTGAAAACCCATTTTGTCCCAATTGGGTGACACTCAGAGGGAGAAGAAACTAGAACCCAAACCCGGTTTCTTTCAGAATTTTCCAACTCCTCATGCATGGCATTGACCCAATCTGGATCAGATAAAGCGTGTCCAACATCTCGGGGTTCAAAATCAGCAACAAATGCAGAATGAGCAAAGTGAGAGATTTGTTGTGACCTTGACCAAGTGACACGTTCGCCGATGCTGCCGATCATCTGTTGAGGTGGGTGTTGGCGCTGGATATGTCATGGCGCCTCTCGAGCAGAAGTGATCTCCCCCTCAACATCAGCTGGCGCCTCCTCGGGTACAAAGGGTACCGCTCGAGGTGGCGGATCCCACGGCCCCCAAGATGAAGAAGTGTCGGAGCCATGAGTCGTAGTAGAAGCCACTCCTTGCGGCACAGCAGGTGGAGGGGGTGCTCGATTATCCATACCTTCAGCACCATCATCCTCGTCATCAAAAAGAGGCTCACCAACCTCATGATCATCTGCACGCTCAAAACGAGAAGAAGGACAAACCATGGTCTCGTCGAAGGTGACATCTGATGTCTCCATGACTCCGTTAGTATCAAGGTTAAGTACATGATAAGCGCGAGTGTGAGTGCCATAACCCAAAAATACCCTGTCAGAAGAATGAGACTCAAACTTGTCCAAGTTGCCCTTTTTGAGTATAAAACAATGGCAACCAAAAACTCGAAAATAACTCACCTTGGGCAGTTTTCCAAAACGCAACTCATAAGAAGTCTTTTTCAAGAAAGCTCGGAGAAAAATGCGATTGGAGATGTAGCATGCAGTGCTCATAGCTTCGGCCCAATATCGCCTAGGAGTCCTATGCTCATCGAGCATCATCCTGGCCATCTCTACAAGGGTCCGATTCTTCCTCTCTACAACACCATTCTGTGGTGGTGTGTAGGGGGAAGAAAACTGATGCTCTAAGCCCAAAGAGTTACAAAACTTCTCAAAATCTGAATTCTTAAATTCGGAACCATTATCACTCCTAATAGCTCGCATCGAGTTCAAAGGGAACTCGTTCTGAAGACGCAAAATCAGATTGCGAGCAAAGGAGAAAGTCTCGGTCTTCTCAGCTAAAAAGAAGACCCACGAATATCTCAAAAAATCGTCAACAACATCAAGCACATACCACTTCCCCCCAACCGAGCTCACCCGAGCCGGACCAACAAGGTCCATGTGCAAAAGCTCTCCAGGGCGCTTGGTCATGACCTGAGTCACTGGATGGTGGGGAGCGGCAACCATCTTCCCATGTCTACAAGAATGGCAAACAAGATCCTTCTCCATAGACAACTTGGGCAATCCTCGGATTAGGCCAAGTGAGCTAAGCCTTGCAAGCAAGTCGAAGCTCAAATGTCCAAGTCTCCTATGCCACTTCCAAAGATCAGAGGAGGAAGGTCCAGCCAAAAGACAACGAGAAATTCCAAACGACTCCGAGAAATCCGCACGAAAGACTTTCCCAAAGGGCGAAATCACACAAACAAGATTGCCCTGAGGGTCCAAAATACGACTGAGATTCGGTTTAAAACGAATCTCATAGTCATCATCAAAGAGTTGCGAAACAGAAAGAAGGTTAAAATGCAAGTTAGAAACAAGAGCAACATCGCGCAACACAAAGTGCTCATTAACTCGCACCGACCCACAAGACAACACCTTACCTTTGCTATTGTCGCCGAAGGTGATAAACTCCTTTCCAGCGACTGGACAAAGACTGGAGAACCACTTGGTGTTTCCGGTCATGTGCCTCGAGCAACCGGAATCCACCAACCAAACATTCTCCAATCGTTTTACCTACATCAATAAAAAGACATAGGGTGAGCATACGGTCCAACACTGGGGTTAGTAAAGTAGGGAGAATACCAGTGTTGGGCCGGCTGCTCAAAAGAACGGTTAGCAGAAAAACCATTCCTAGCACGCCTACGGGAAGAGCGATCACCACGTAGAGGAAAACGTGGTCCGCTAAGGGAGGAGCGTCCATCGCGATACTCAAAACGCGGTGGTGGAAAACGCTCAACTACAAAGCCATCGCCACGGGGTCCATAGCCTACAACTGCAGACTCCCGCCGGGCACGACCTCCTCGCGGCCTAGGCCTAGGAACTTGAGGTTTTGGACCTCTAGGCCTAATAGCATGCCTCTGAACATTCGGCCCATGTACATCATGGAAAGGATGGTACATGTCCGTGTTGTTCATCTCCTTTGCGCGGCGCGCCTCTCTCTTGCGCTGAAAGCAAAACTCGCTCAAGTGTCCATCTCTCCCACAGTGCTCACAATGGTACCTCACCGCTCTCAAAGGGGGTTGTTGGTACTCACGGTAGTGGGTGTGGATCACTTTGCCCTTCTGTGGCATAAACTCCTCTTGGATGGGTGGCATGGTGTCCAGCTTGTTCTTGAGG
Source organism: Coix lacryma-jobi var. lacryma-jobi (assembly GCA_009763385.1). Classification (NCBI taxonomy): domain Eukaryota; kingdom Viridiplantae; phylum Streptophyta; class Magnoliopsida; order Poales; family Poaceae; genus Coix; species Coix lacryma-jobi. The sequence goes on from CM019831.1 coordinate 96,258,172, forward strand.
TGGTTTGGTTTGGGAGCCCATGATTGTTTCTTAGGTGGAGCTCTCGGAGGTTCAACAAAGACCCCATCCTTGGTGTTAGGCTTGAGAGGCTCTTTGGGTGGAATCTTGGTAAGCTTGGGAGTAGTGGTGGAGTTGGGCTTCTCACATGGGTTAAGACCACTCGACTCTCAAATCTTCCCAAAAGACGAAACCTCAACACCCGGAGCAAAACCTACACCAGGACCTCCAGCAGCTCGCTTGAATTGGGAGATCATCATCCCGAGCTGTGGCTCACCACTAGACACCCATGACAAGATGGTCCGAAGGTATGTGTTTTCCTCCTCGGTTTGCATCTTGTCATGCTTCACATTGGCTATCTCCATCTCCAAACCCTCACAAAGAACACACCTGGACACACACGTGCTACCCGAGCTGGCCTTCTCAAGAGACACAATCTTGGCATTCTTCTCTGCCAACTCGGTTTGCAAGCCAGCACATGACTTGCATGCACCCAACAGTGAGGATCTAGCCTTCAGCTCATCCACCTCTCCTACCAGCATAGCATACTTGCTTCTCAAAGTGAGAAGGTCAGTCATGTGTGTGGTGCACATCTCACACTCCTCCTCATCGGTAACAACTACGGTGGACTTGACAGATTCAAGTTCCTTCACCGTATCCTCCCACTTCTGTCTAAACTCCTTGCGCTCTCTAGCAGCACACCTAAGCAACTTATCCTAACTAAGGAGCGTGGCAGTAAACTTCTCGACCTCAGCAGAAAGCTCGACGGGGGTCTGAGATACCTGGGAGGTGTCGTCGTCGTCGTCATTCTGAGGAGTGTCCTCCTGCTAGCCGTCGACCTCCTTGCCGAGGGCCATGGTGCAGAAGCCCTCATCATCGGCGAAGAAGCAGAGGCCGTTGAGCTTGTCCTCGATCCTCTTCTTCTTCTCGGACTCGTCGTCGCTTGAGGAAGCGGAGTCGTCATCCGAGTCGTCGACGTCGCTGAGCATGGCGAAGAATGCACGCTGCTCAGCCTGGGCCTTCTCCAAGTACTTCGTCTTGACGTACTCCTTGTTGAAGCCACCCTTCCGCTTGTGCTTTGCGGGGATGTACTTCTCCTTGCGCTTGCCGGAGTCGTACTTGTGCCCATGATCCGCCTTGCCGAACACTTGCTTGTTCTTCTTTGGGCAATTGGCGATGAAGTGGTTGGGGTCGCCGCACGCGAAACATCCCGAGCGTCCTCCTCTGCGGCGACGGTTCATGCGGTTGTTGTGGAACCACGAGAACCGGTTGGCGAGCAATGCCAGCTCGTCATCCCCCATGAACTCCAGCTGCTCCTCTGTGACAGAAAGAAGAGAGGAAAGTGAAAAGCCTCCAGAGGTGTTAGCAGAAGAGCCAGAAACCAAAGCCATCGACGGGCCAGAAGGATTTTCATAAGAAGCCCTCGCCATGGCGTCAATCTCACTGGACTTGAGCTTACTAAAGAGCTCGTCGCATGTGAGGGTCTCATAGTTCGGTGATTCGATGATCGCCTGAACTTTAGAGTCCCACACCGACCGATCAAGAGTGTGCAAAAGCTTCAAAGCTCTCTCATGACCGTCGAAAGGCAACAGCTCCTTATTAGCCCTCATCCTGTTGACAATCACCTGAAAGTGAGCGAATAAACTTTCTATGCTCTCGCCAGGCATATGTCAAAAGTTCTCATACTCTCGCTTGAACGACTCGTAGAGACGGGTTTTGACTTGAGAGGTTCCCTCATGGAAACGCATGAGGGTAGCCCAAATCTCCCGAGCCGTGGTGAGGTGAGAAACACGATCAAACTCACTCATGCTCAAGCATGAGAAAAGAGCATTACGGGCTCGGCTATTGGCATCATGCTCATCGATCTAAAGCTGAGAGACACGAGCAGCCAAGACAACATAATCGGCAGAGTTGTAAATATCCCAAATGGAAGCACCCAAACTCTGCAGATAGGCCGACATGCGTATCTTCCAATACGCATAGTTTGTCCCATCGAAAAATGGCGGTTTGCCCACGCCGCGATCCATGTCGCCTTCGGTGGATCTGGAACCGGCTAAAGTGGAAGATCCTTAACCCACTCTGATACCAATTGAAGGACCGAGAATGCAATAGCAAGGCGACTAGAGGGGGGTGAATGGGAGCACAAAAATTTCTCTCGAAACTTTGGCCTTTGTCCCACAAATCAACCCCCAAAAACTTCAATCGAAACTGTGATGCCCACGACCCTTGGAAGAGGGTGGATGATCCCTAGGATCACAGCGAGGCACCACAAAGTGATAGCAAACCAAAAGCCAGAAGCACCGGCACAAGTTCGATCCTTAGAATCCGAGTCCCAAACGTAGATTGAAGGCTACGTCAGGAAATCCCCAAATATCGATGCTAACAAGTAGCAAAGATACCTAGAGAGGTTCCCTGGTCAACTCTAGGACCAAACGAGAAGTCCGGAAACCAAGCGGAAAAGCCGGGAGTGCAAACGCACTAAAACGCAACCTTCAGCAGGATCCGGGACTGTCCGCCGGTACGGACCCGGATTGTCCGGCCCTACTGCGGACTGTCCGCAATCAGGTGGCGGACTGTCCGCCGGCTGAAAGTGCAAAACAGCACAGCTACTGAAGTCCCCTGGTCGACTCGCGGACTGTCCGTGATCGACTACCGAGGACTGTCCGCCGGTCTAACAGCAACAAGGTGTCCGAGCCGCACAGCCACTGACCAGGCTGAAGCCCGACGCGCGGACATTCCGCGCCCCCAGTAGCGGACTGTCCGCGGATGAACAGAGAGGGCGATTTTGGTCGCCCCTCTCACGAATCCTCCCAAATCCGAATCAAAACTCAATCCCACGTTCCCAAACTTGGAGAGAATGATCACGAGGTAGTTAGGAGACTATCCCCAAGAAATCATCCACTCAAATCGATTCAATCACCGGGAAATCGAAGGGGGAGGAGTATGAACGAAAAAGCGCCACGAAAACAAAATCAACCCGATCTACTTGTTCGTGAGGAGTTAGATGAATTCCTTCGCTGGAAATGATCTCCTCACTATAAAGAACAAGTTGATTCAAACGGATTTTGCAAAGACGCAATAGAGAAGGAGATCGAGTGACGGGAAAATTATGGAGAAACGAAGAACGCGAAGAACACAAACAAAACACGAATCAAGTCATCGATCTGCAACCGTGTGGCTACCACACGCTACAACAGTGAGGTTACGGCCTCACTTCCTCAAAATCTCCAGTACACAGAGGTATGGTTCTCTGCGGATCTCAGCTAGCTACAGCAGGGGATTGGGAGAGCAGGAAACCCTAGAAGCAAAGAGCAAATGACTGAGATAAAAGGGGAGGAGGGTGTCTCCCTCTACTTATCCTAATTCTAATTCCTACTCTGCCCCTCTCTAATTACAGAGCGAACCAGCTAAACCCTAGGGTTATTCTGGACCAACTCGAAGATGCTAGTGATCCGACGGCCACGCCCGCACAACTGGTAGCGTTGCCTCGACGCAACCTCACCGATTGCCGCCACGTGCCGCCACTGCTCCGCTCGTCCTTTTCATGGACTTCGCCCCCGGTTTTGAGGCCCAAACCGGGAAACCAGTCTTCACAACCAACCCCGGTTTTGAGGCCCAAACCGGGATACCAGCCGACCGTAGCCTGAGTTTTGTGGCCCAAACTCAGCAAACCCGCAGCACCCAGGTTTTGAGGCCCAAACCTGGAAACCGTCCTCAGCCCAAGTTTTGTGGCCCAAACTCGGAAACCATCAGCGCCCAGGTTTTGAGGCCCAAACCTGGAAACCGTCCACTCGGTGGTTTTTCTGTGGCTCAACCACCAAACCGAAGCCGTAGAGGGGATGCACCGCCCGTGCACCCCGTCCACCGACACGTGTCCCCAGGTCCTCAACCCAAGCAACACCGTGCCCGCAAGTCTTCGCTCGTCGCTGTCCCAAGCTACCAACCACCACAGCTGATCCTCGGGCCACCGGTCCCTCAGTCCAAGCCTCACGTCCGCCCTTCGCCACTCTCGGTCCATCGGCACGGCACGTCTCTACTTGACCTTCACCTTGCCTCTGATCACTATATCCGTGCTCGACACCTGCACAACACAAGCCAAAGAACATGCGCATTATCCCAGTTGACAATCACTCATCACTCAGAGACTTGGCATACACCCATGTATCCGCAGAATAACATGTTATGTTTCGGAGCATTTTTGTTTAACAGCAGGTGTACTTGTTGAAAATGAAGATTTTGTAGCAACTCCTGATCCTTTATTAATTGTTGGTTTTGCTAAGGGACTAGCAAAGGGTAAGCTTGGGGGAATTGTTGACACTGGTTATCTATAAAAATTAAAGGATAAATAAATATGAAAAGGGCATGAATTCAATCACCAACAAAGGTTTAGGGTTTTAATTGACAATATTCCACAAGTTTTGGTGAATTGTGATTCTGCAGGGACTAAACCAGGAAACCAACACTGATTGCTTCCCCTAGAAGGAAACCAATGCGAGATATTCTAGAAGACTCCAGAGGACACCAGAAGACACCAGGAGGTCGGGCACTGCGGGACCCTGCCAGGTGGGACCGGCCGGTCCCACCAGGAGACCGACCGGTCTCTCCCCGGGCCCGCTGGCTTCCGTCTTCTGCAAGCTTTCTCCACCGCCGCCTAGGATGCATCTCCACCGTCCCTAAAGTCAGTTTGATCCAATGATGGGCGATAAACGTGACGCGGATCGATGACATGGTGATTCCTTGCCCCCTACTCCACCTCGGGCTATAAAAGCAACCCCAGACCCCCCCCTCTCCAGGCATCTCCATCTTCATTATTCATCTCCACATCAGAAACTAGGGTTTCAATTAGAAGTAGAGGTCCCTCTAGATGAATCTCTTCTAGTTCATCTAGAATTAGATCTAGTTCATCTAGTTGTAATCAAGAGCCAGCTATCAAGTAGAAGACTAGTTACCCCTCTAGTTAGGTTTAGAACCTAGTCTTATACTAGAACTATAAGAGAGAGAGAGAGAGAAAGAGATCAAGAAGGAGCTCTGGCCTGTCGGATCAACTTCTTCATCTTGTACCTGCGGATTCAAGTTCATCTTCAACTTGCTTCAGAGATTGTTTCAGTAATCAACGTCTATATTTAAGTTTGAGTTATTGTTCTTATTATTCTTAAGGTTTATGACTCTCTTTTGAGTACTCTAATTCTAAGTTGCTCTAGAGTTAGAGTAGTTGGATAGTGTAAGCGTGGTGCTTAGACTTGATAGCTCATAAATGCCTCCTATAATGCCGGTAGTAGTGGTTGTTCGCAAGGGTGACTCTTATAGCCTTGTTGATTCTTCTATAGTCCACTTACACGTGTGTAGGCTCGGTAGGATTATACATTTGCATAAAAGACTCATACTCTGTTTGTGACCTTTTATGGCAACTTCCCCACTAAGAATAATATAAACATATCACTCTTAAATTGGATTTAGACAACCTTGGTGATCCCCTCTATACTTCTAGATTCTCCGTCCTTGTTAGCTACTCAGGGGTTAGACTTTTAAGGCTTAACACTATCCGTTCCTTTGGGTTCGATATTAAAACTGGGTTACTCCGGTGAAGTGCTACATCGGTAGATCTTATCTGTGCGCTTGCGGATAAAGTAGAGTGTGCGTTAATTTATACCAACAAGCATTTCTGGCGCCGTTGCCAGGGATAGAGTTTATCTCTACTCTTGGTAGCGACGTTAGTAAGTGTCAACAAGCATTTCTGGCGCCGTTGCCGGGGATAGAGTTTATCTCTACTCTTGGTAGCGACGTTAGTAAGTGTCAACAATTGAGCATTGATATCACAATTTGACTGTAGGTGCTAGAATCCCTCTTAATATTACGACATTCCTAAACTCAAATTCGAAATGAGAAAACGAATTAAACCTCCTTTGAGTCGGAAACCATCATTTAAATAATTGGGTACCCATCAGCCATGTATGTCATCCTTTCATTTGCTATTCCCTATTTGTCAACTCAACAAATCTCATTAGTCCCCTAATTCGGTGGTCATCAACACCAAAACCCACTTAGGGCTTGATTGCACTTACAGTAATGTCTCACAAAATCATTTATGTCGTAGTGTTTGCTAAACATACAAGTGAATCGAAATGCCAAACTACTAAGTGTCGTGTTAGTTTTGCCAATTGAGCCAACTAATGAGCAACACAATTCTACTCTCATTTCGTGTGGGCGATCTTACATTAATGGAATGCATCACTCACTTCTACTGTGTTGTAGGAACTTTCTTGGAATGACCCAATCTTAATGACAATAGATCAAAGATCCAAAGATAACTTGATGCGGACAACAGGATACCTAACTTTATAATTGCTAAAGCTGGATACAACCAAGCAATTAGAAGTGGGGCACCAAAACCTTGAGGGCTTCAACTTGATCTTAAAACCATTGCAGAACCATAATCTGGGACTAATCCACACATAAGGCCCTAAAGCCTACAACAAGAATTAGGGGACCCCAAAGGTATCCCTTCACAAGTCCAAGAAGAGCAAGGAAGAATAAAGGTATGAGTAAGACACTCGACAACTCAGTTGCAAATCTATGGTTTATCAAATGATGAAAAAGTTCCTAATTGCTCAAACACAAAGAATATTTATACTAGAAACATTCATCCTATTTGGGTGTGAAAAGGAATTAGGGTTTCTTAAGATAAGCTAATTAAGTGAAAGGTCCCCACGGGAGAATTGTTTAGGAGGTCTCGTATGACTGTTAGCATTTTGAGCAATCTTTACTAATCTAGAAATAGTGTGGACTAGTTTCATCTACGTGAAACTCATGTATCTCGTATCAACATATTTGCTAAGTTGGTAGTTTATTTAATACACATGAAACTCTCACTAAGAACGACCTTGAAAGGATCAAGATGCCCAAGAGGGAGGGGGTAAATTGGGTTTTTCTAAACTTTTTGCAAGAATTAAAACCTACCAAGTCCAATTAACCCCTTTGCGATTTCTTGTGTGTTTCTCTAAACTCTACCGCACAAAATATTATACCTATTCCATTCCTACTCTAGCATAGCAATTCAATTATGAAAGAACAACAAGTAAATTGCGGAATTGAATGACAACGTATGCTATGAAAACTTGTCTCCTGTGCAAACTATAGAAACTCTAATCAAGACCACATGAATCTAGTCCGATGGTGGAAGATAAAGGTGGGTTATTTTAGCACTTAAACCCCTCACTGTGCTCACGCTTGTTTGGATTAGGATAAGATGAGTGGAAGGGTTTAAGTGCTAAAATAACCCACCATTGGATTAGATTCTTGTAGTCTTGACTAGAGTTTCTATAGTTTACACAGGAGTCTGGTTTTCATAGCATATGTTCCCGAATTGAATTGCTCAAATATAAATGTGTATGTAAAGAGAGTAGAAATGACTCGACGACTTTTTCCCGAGGTATCGAGGTGTCGGCACACCCCCCCTAGTCCTCGTTGGAGCACCTGCGCAAGGGTATAGCTCCCCCTTGATCCGCGCAAGGATCAAGTCACTACTAGACAAATGGCCTTTAGCCCCAGTTGGGGAAGGCCTTTAGCCCCGGTTTTCCCAACTGGGGCTACCAATCCGGGACTAAAGGTCCCAACCTTTAGTACCGGGTGCTCCCAACCGGGGCTAAAGGCTTCCACGAGAAAAAATGCTATTTGTCATAGCGTCTGTGAGATTTGAACTCAGCACCTCTCGTCTCCCGCACAACTCATCTACCAACTGAGCTACACAACCCGCATGATATAGTTCTGGACATTTTCCTTTTGAATCCACCCGTGAAGGCCCTTGAGCCCGAGGCTAAAAGGACCTTTAGTCCTTGGTGTTACCAACCGGGACTAAAGGTCTTTAGTCCTGGACACAATTTTTTGCCGAGACTAAAGCTCAGTTGATAGATCGTCCAAACGCATGTTCTCTAGTAGTGAGTGCTCACTATGAGCTGATTCTTCGCCAATTCAGCCCAATGAATCTCTCACTACCGGTCACAAGTCAACTTGGGTCATCCACAAAGCCACCGGATGATCACCAAGCTCTTCGATCGCCACCAAGTCGTCTAGGTGATGCCGATCACCACCAAGTCATCTAGGTGATGCCGATCACCAAGAGTAACAAGCTAGAACTCTCACTTGACCAAGCCAAGACCAAAGAGATGGATGGATGCACACTTGCTACTCAATTCTCACTAGGAGGTCACTAATTCTCTCAATTGGCAATTCTCTCAACCTCACTAGGGCTCTTGCTCTTCCTTGCACTCAAAAGGTGTTTCTCAGCAGGTGGAATGGGCAAGAACACTCTAATGGAGGAGGGAGAGAAGTATAAATACTCCCCCAACATAGTTTTTGGCAAAAGAGCTTCGAACAGCACAGTTTTCTGGGGCATCAAACGCTCTGATGCCTGGCATCGGACGCGCCGATGTCCTCCACCAACGGTCAACTGTACTTTTTTGACACGCACTTTAAAAGAGCATCGGACCATGGAAAAAATAGCGGGATATAGCGCCACTATAGCTGCCCGAGAGGGTTAACGCTACGCTATTCCTCTTTTTTCTGCTATGCCAATTTAACCGCTATTGCATGCTATAGCACCGCTATTTGCATAGCTTTAGCTTTTGCATAGCGCCGCTATTTCAGAATTTGGCAATACACCATATTGACACTAAAAACAATGACAATTATTAATTAGTTATTTCCTGCTTATCAATTATCATTTTCTATCAATTTGATATTTTGGACAATTAAACTTTCATGAACTACGTTGTAATGATAATTGTATTTAGTAATGTTATCTAGACTTGTGGAACCTTAAGAAACATATTTATTTTCATCGAATTTCATATTTGTCATGTTTTTTTGCAACAATTACTTGTGTTTTTATGTTTTTAATAAAAATGCTATTTGTCATAGCGTCGTTATACCACCGCTATAACTTCATATCTTCTGAAAAAAAGTTGTCGTTATTTTCAATAGCCCACTATTTAAAACCTTGCATCGGACGTTGGCAGCGTCCGATGCCTTTGCCTCGGATGCGTCCGATGCCTTTGCCTCGGACGCGTCCGATGCAAATTTACCCTCTCTGCATGACCATCGGACGCTGGCCCTCAGCGTCCGATGCCAGCATACGATGTGCCCCTCAGGGCACCCTCTCATGGACAGTGGCACGGGCGCGTCCGATGTGACAACATCGGAGCGTCTGATGCCACGCACCAGAGACACTCAAGTCTACTAAGCATCGGACGCGCGTCTGATGCCCTTTTCAAGGGCAAAACCAACTCGGATCGCAATGCTGCCTTAACGACTTTTCATCCTCACGACACAAGGGCTCTCTCTGACCTACCTAGGGCTATGAAATAACAAGTGGGGCACCACACCTACCTCAATAGACTCATCTAGGTCAAGCTACTGATTCACGCTCCCCTTTATAGTACGGCCAAAGGAAAAACAAAGACCTAAGACTACCTAAGTGTCCTCCAACACCATATGACACTTAGCCTAGCCTATCACTGTCTTCATCGTTCGTCCTTTAAAAACCGAATCGATTTCCATCGCCAGGGGACATGAACTCCATATGCCCGTATTGTCGCCATTACCGTGACCTAACTCATCTCTGTTTCTGCAAAACACACGTTAGTCACATCCAATCACCGAAACCCACTAGGGGCCAAGATGCGTTCAGACCTTATTTGGCAAGTCCAAATGACATGGGGTTTGTTGTGTTAGAAATTAGATTTGATGAACTTTTCATCAATTACTTATGGACGCACAAAGCCTACGGAAATCATGAGTTATGGTTACTTATTTTTTATTCTATATGATGTCAGTTGGGTGGTCTGATCGTCCAATCCTAGCTTATCGTAGCAGTCCAATCATTTGATCTGAGTAGTCATAGTCCAATTGAAGCATTGTATTTGATCCTCTTGTGATGTATCTTCCTCCTATTCATGTATTAACCTAAGTAACATCAATATAGAACATTTAGGTAGTATAACATCCTCAAATATGTCAAAATCAAAATCAGCTAGGAATGAATTCACTTGCTCTTACATTTTCTTGGCATGACTAAGTGGCCCTTGATTTGTGTCTTTGATACTAGCTTGATAGTGAATGGTTAACATGTGATGAAACATGCTGACCCGAGATGTCCTCATCGCAATGCCTCCTCCACAGTGAAGCATAGCTTTGACTTCTACCCATCCATGTTGTAGAGCAAATGAACTATAGACATACAATCTATTTAGAGAATGCATTTTTTGACGACATCGCAATGCAGCCAAACACAATCCTTCCTTGCATGCCTTCATCAATCTCTTTTGCATTCTGAATACAACTCCAAGATATCAATTGAACCTTCCCATCTACCTCTAGAAAAATGATGTCCAATAACATGCCTTATCGAAGTTCTCATAGAAGGCCCCATCAACACTGATCTTGAGCCAGTTGTTGACGCTCACTAATGCTCATAATTAACCATCAACTATTGCATGAAATGACACTAAATGAATTACAAAGCATAGTTGTAGGGTTTGAAACTAACAAGTTCCGCGAGTTTTGGTGCTCTCACTTGTTTTATAGGACATCAATATTTCACCATATAAAAGTATCTCAAGTGATGAATTGGAGTGCACCATTGCGAAGGGCTCGTCGAGACGATCGAAACAGACATATCATTTGCTATATTCGGAGTCCCAGATGAAAAGATATTAATTTCGCAACGAAATCTGCAAAAGAAGGATCTAGAAGACACCAGAAGACACCACGAGGCGGGCCACCATGTGGGCCCACTGGGCCAGACCGACCGGTCCCACATGGAGACCGACCGGTCGGCCACGGAGCCCGATTCGCCTCCGCCTTCTGGAACCTTCTTCCACCGCCTCCTAGGATGCATCTCCACCGTCCCCGAAGTCGGTTTGATCTAACGGTGGGCGATAAACGTGATGCGGATCGATGACATGGCGATTCCTTGCCCCCTACTCCACCTCGGGCTATATAAGCAACCCCAGACCCCCCTCTCCAGGCATCTCCATCTTCATTATTCATCTCCACATCAGAAACTAGGGTTTTCATTAGAAGTAGAGGTCCCTCTAGATGAATCTCTTCTAGTTCATCTAGAATTAGATCTAGTTCTAGTTCTAGTTCTTGTTCTAGTTGTCTAGTTTATCTAGTTGTAATTAGAGATTGGATTAGAGAGAGGAGAAGGAGAGAGCTGAGGAGGAGCCGGATCTGTCGGATCTTCCTCGACATTGTATTGGTGCAGCATCTGGTTCGTCTTCAAGTAATCTCCAGGTTCTTCATTTATTACTTCTAAGTAATTTATTTAATTTCAGTTCTTGCTTTATTTTATTTACTGGATCTCCGCTCGTATTGAGTGCTCTCGTTATCCATGGTAATTAGAGTAGTAAGCGTTAGTGTAGACACGGTGTCTAGACTAGGGTTTACCTGAGTTTGCGCCCAATCCTTCGGATAGTTGTGGTAGCTACAGGGGTGACAGCTCTGTAGATTGTTATAATCCACCACGTTAGGATTGGTGTTTTCGTAGAGCTTTTTGGCAGCCTTCTCCCGATTACCCTTTTCCCAGTCTTTTTCGAGAATCGGAAAGGTACTGTTGCTCCGAAGTAAGTAAAGTATAGTGAGCCTTTAATTAGATAGACCAGCTTAGAAAACCCTATATCTCTCTCTACCCATATTACCATTCTTTTCTTGGACGTTCTTAATTCTTCTAGTACACTTCACGTTCCCCGTGGAAATCGATACCCTGGAATACTCTCGAGTGAAAGCTACATCGGTATCCGTGCGCTTGCGGATTTTTCTGTGTGCGTTTAAAATACCCAACACCAGTCAACTTGTGGCATCTTCCTATAGTTCTTCTAATATAACCCCTCTTTCTTCTAGCTAGAAAACAAAGAAGTATATATTAACATGTCGCTTCCCCTAATTCTCATCATGTACTATAGGTTGTCGGATGGAGAGCACAGTTCCATCAAGTACCTTTGGAGAAAGTTAAATGAACCTGCAAAAGTTACTTTTCAGCATCATGAGTTATATTATTTCGTACTCCCTCAGTTGTAAGACATTCTTGTTTTTCTAGCCACATAAACTTTGTTATGCACATAGATAATAGGCTATGTCTAAATACACTATAAAACTATGTGTTAAGAAAAGTCAGAACAACTAACAATTTGGAATGGAGGGAGTACATGATATGTCCTCCATAGCATCAATATAATAGAGAGTTGAATATTTATTTCTTGTCTTGGCAAAAACCATTTCAATCTCATTTCTTCCTTGAGTACTTGATTAGGGTGCAATAGTCAAGTGCATGCATCACTAATTCTTCTTTAGTTCCACATATTTTTGCATGTATTTGTGACCTCAATTGTTCCATTGTTCTTGTTATCATATGTTTGCCAAACTATTTTGCATATTTTCCCATCCAAATATTAGTATCTCATGAGGCACAAGTGTCATTTGGTACTACATCCATAAATAAAGGAATTTCTTCTTTAATTGACAACCAAGATTGTCATGTCCACTCTTTTCCTCTATTTGCTTTGACAATTTGTATGCACATCAGACAATGTATATACCACCTATTGAACTGAAACATGTCATCACATGGATGTGGCATGTGGAAGTCACACAAGCACATCACATGAAACCCACATAGCTGCATCTTGTAGCACTATTTGGGGAAACTAGATCACCTTGTCTTAGAAGCTTGATCACCTCGTTTTATCAGAATAGACTAAAGGAATGCGTCTGGGAGGAACCCTATTGAGGGAAGTGTACCTTGGGTTGCTCTAGCATCGGTAGACAATCGAACCCACCTTGTCATGCCAAGGATACAAGAGAAACATCATGTATATCTTAGTGCATATCAAAAAGGTATGTACATAGAAAAACTAGAATTGCTTACAATTTGCAATGGAGGGAGTAAAAGATAAATTTCTTTGATCGATTGGATGATAACCAATTGGCATTGTCCCTTTATATTTACACCTTTAATTGATGATTTTGTGTGAAATATGTTTCAACTAAGTCTCCACTCATACTAGGCTGCCAAAACCATCCCCTCTAGTTAGAGCATATAAGTCAAATGCTAGAGCCTTCCATGAGTATCTAGAGATTACCCAAACCTCAAAGATTGTGACAAGCTATTGAAATGTATAGTTGTGTTCCTCATAAGATGTTCTGTAGCACAACATCTCTGCTTAAACAAGTCGCTCGAATGACATGAATGTTTAAACAAATCTACCATGTAGCATAAAGCACATATCAAACGATATTGACCTTATTAAGGGTCTCTCCTCCCATACCACTATCTTGTTTCACCATCCTACTTTATGCATCTCTTATAGCATAGGATAGTTTGAAACTATGATATGAACTTTTCATAGGGTCTTAATTCTATCTCACTGGATAGTCCATCTGACACATTATGTGATAAACCATTAGTAAACTTGTTTACTAGACTTTTAGTCGTCTAGACATAGTCCAATGTTATTATTCTAGAGTTTTTTTAGCTTTTGATAGACTTTTACCACCTCTTTACATGCTTGGATGACATCATGTTGTCCTTGAAACTGTTCACCTCGAGAATCACCATTTGATTGTCAAAATAATCAAGATAGCCATTATTGGATTTCAAGTACCCATAAATCCACACAAAGTCCACAAAGCCACTTGGTCTAAAAAATGGCAGTGCATAATGTTATGAGTTTAGCTTCCATTCTTGACATTGTAAACATGGTCTGCATTTTTAGGGTTTGTAGGAAACAATGTAACACCCTAGGTGTTAAGCAACTCTAAATGCATAACTTGACATAGCATGAGCATGACATCATATCATTTCATGTGCATTTTGTCTGTATGTTTGTTTAAGTCCTTGCCTAGTTTCTAGTATAGCTATGAATTGCTTTGTTTTTCTGACCAAGTGCCTTAAACCAAAGTTGTAGATCTTGGCAAAAGGAACAACTTTGCTTAAAAGCACTTTTTCAGAAAAAGTCATTTAATGTTTATTTCTTGCATTAGAAAATTGGGCTAGGAGTGAAATTCTTTTTCCATGCAGAATTTGGACTTGAGCCTTAAAAATGAATTGTTCCTTGCAAAATTCTAAGCAACTTTGCTTTTAGGACCTTTTCCTAATTCGGCATAGTTTGGGAGATATAGGGTAGAAAAGAAATGAACAAAAACCTCTTTTGTTTAAACCCTGGTGGGGCCCGTGTTGACACTCAAAAGTGTCACAAGTAAAAGTAAATTTAGAAGAAGTATTCGGCCTGTAATATTAGAGTCGAATTTGTCTTCTATTATTTCGTATTTGATGGATCGGATGTTCTAAGTCAAATGGGCCTGATTATTTTGGACTTCCGACCAGTCAATGTTTGTGTCTGCCAGGTGGCACTGGTCGGAGGCCTTATGGTTATGATGAAGGCTAAGTCCGGCGACGATTCATTGATTAGTATGGGCTGATAAAGCCCATTAAGACTGATTTAGACCAATCTGATCAATCTAAGGATCAGCGAGATTGGGGTTGCCTTGTTGCGTCTGGATTGGATTCTATATATTGATAGAGTCCAGATAGGAAACTTGGAGATCGTATCTGAAGATGTTTCCTATTGGGATAAGACCAACCCCCTCTATATATATGACAGGATCATGGCCGATTGAGGCATCCAACATCAATCAATCAAAATCAATCTACTGTCCCTTTTACCCCTTTTTCCCTTCTACCTTGTTGTTCGGCGCATCTCCCGGCGAGATTCGACGGCGTTCTAGGCGACCTTGCTGGTCCTAGAACAACCTCTACGTGCTTCTCCCCGATGGGTCTTCCCGGGAGGAGTTCTAGAGTTATCAACACAGGAGCCCAAAACCCTAGATCGATCAAAACCGGTCTCTAGATCGGTTCTCGTCGGTTTAGCCAGGGTCCCTGCTGTTTCAGGTTGGACCGCAACCTCTACAGGCGTTCTAGCCCTGTTGGTGTGTGATTCGGATAACTTCCAATGTCAACAGCCCGCACGTCAGTCTCTTCTCCCTCCTCTTCGCGCGCGCGCCGCCCGACTCCACGCCCCGTACACCGGCGCCGCTGCAGCCTCTCGCTCGCCCGCTCGCCAGGCTGCCAAAACCGCCGCGCCAGCGCCCACGGTTTCTGACCGAGCCGACAGGCCCTTCTGCCCCCACTCTGCCCTACCGCCACATGGCCGCCGCTCCATGGCCGCCGCCGTGTCCGGTCGGGATGGCAAGACGGGAAGCGGCCAGGTGCATTGTATGCACCTACTCAACGCATCGGCTTCGCCTTCTCCACCTCGCACCCGAATCGACCGAGCCACTCACTCACTCTCTCGTCCTCCTCTCTGCTCCATCTTCTCCAGTTCACAGCGCTGCCGCCGCCCGCCGAACTCCGGCGAGCGATTCCTCGCTGCTTAGAGCGTCGCCACCCGATTCCTTCCGCCAACCTCTCCGCTCTAACCTCCTCTCTCACCTACACGGGTTGGTTTCCCTTCTCCTTCCCTCTAGCCGGCGGAACGCCGAGTGCCAACCTTGGACCTCCGCCATAGCCGCCGCCATGACCAAAGCGTGGTCCGGCCATCTCTGGCCAAACCACCCCAAACCAAGCTTTGTTCTAGCCTTCTCTACCTCCGTAGTTGCTTAGAGATAGATGGAGACCTCTTTCTCGCCGTGTTTCGGCCGGAACCGAGCCTTGTCACGGCAATGTTCGCCGCGGACCGCCGCCGTGCGTGGCGCCGGGCAATGCCGGGGTCGGCATGGCTCGATAGCCACCCTCATAGGTTGCTTAGGGTTTGCTTGAGCTAGTGGTTGCGTCGCCGAGCCTCGGAATCGTCGGGCGAAGCCTCGCCACCGTGTCGCAGCGCCGCCGCTCCGCCATGGCCACCGTCGAGCTTGCTCCGGTGAGTCCCTGGCGTGGAGACTTAGCCGACCGTGTCCGCCTTGTGAAGGCGAGTCTAGTGGTGTAGTTGGTTGCGCCGGAGGCCTCGCCGCCGACGAGCTAGGACCGGTCAACACCGGCGGGATGCCGAACACGCTGATGCGTGGGTCCGGTCGACCGCTGACACATGGGTCACCTGACCGGTGGACCCCACTGGCAGTGTCTGGGAGAGAGAAAGAGAAAAGTATGTGTGCACTAACGCTCGGGTTAGCCTGGTGTGTCTAGCATTTTGTCTAGTGTATGCTGGTGCACAAAGTCGGGTGTCCCTAGCGTTTAGTTTGGGTTTTCCTTAAATCAGTTTTTGCAGAAATGGATTAAAGGCTTCTAAAATTCATGCAAGGCTCATTTTAAGTCCAAATGATGTGAAACAAATTTTGTTATGCTGGAAATGAATAGAGCTACCTGTTAAAAATATTGGATGCATATTTTGTGGTACTTTTATATGCAATTTAAATTAATTTAGGAATTGGCTGTTAACTTAGAAAATGCATAACTAATCTTGTGTAGCTTTGAAAAATGTGATTCCAATTTTGTTAGGGTTGTGTAGATGAGTAGTATCTGGGAAAATATAATATGGGTATGTTCTGTGAAAATTATTAACAGTAATATTTAAAATGGTTAAATGTTTTTTCTTCTATGAATGTTAGTAATTAAAAAGTAAATGATATGAACCTGATAATTTTTGTAGACTGCTCTTGTACTAAGAAGTTCAGAAGAAAAATGTGAAAATTGTTGTTTGACACTTTTTGCTAGGATGTGTAGTTCAAAGCACCTTTTCACCATGTTGTTTGTCTTTTTTATAGAGAACAGTGTTTAAGTCCAAATGACATGAAATTTGGACAGTGGACTGAATCTTATGTTGTTAACCTACAGTAATTTTTGTAGATTTTTCTGGAACTATTTGTGATGAGTTGCTGTTATAAGCATGTTCCAATAGGTTGTTGGGTAAGTAAATGATAAATAAAATAAATAAGTAGATAATGTTGTGATGATTAAGTGTCTTAATTGACTGCTTAGAAAGGTTAAATGAGTGATTTTGTGACAAGGTATTTAGGAGTCAACTGGATGATGTTGACTACCTTGTTGAAGAAAATGAAGTAGATGACATGTGTTTATCTCCTGAATAGTCTTTATCCCATGTTTGCATCGCCTAAGCATTCCATGTGCATTCATCCTATTCATGCACGTTTATGCATCATACAGGATCGGTAGAAGAGACCCAGAAGCCACCACAGCAGGAAGAGCCGAGCCTGGAGGAGACCTTGCTCGAGGAGACCGGAGGAGTCGACGCCGAGGAACTGCCCGAGTGCCAAGACCACCGCCCGTCTGGTTTCGAGAGAGGCAAGCCCTAGAGCATCTAACTCCCTATGGTTTGCAAATCTTTACAAATTAATCTATTATGTTTGTTGCATTAGGTGTATAGGAGTTGATTGCTACTGTTGTTGCATTATTACTTATCCTTGTCCACCAGCAATTATTATCTTGATATCCCTGTTAGGTCTAGGTTCGTTATATGCTTAGCCCTGCTTAGACCGGTAAAAGTTGGGTGATTTCCTGTCTCCTGCATATAGGTGGATACTAATCATGACTAGCCTGGTGCAATCATGGAGATAATCATGTGATAATTAATTTGAGACAGAGGCGGGATGTAGGAGTAGCAGGACATGGGTTCTGTGTGCTAGTAGTCTCCCGTCTGTGTCGCATAGGACCCGTTTCGGGAAGTGTCCCTTCAGTCAAATGGAACGCGTCAATCACTTAACGGAGTAGGTCGGAGTACCTCCCATGAAGCTGAGTAAGGTTATTCGAGACGGTGATGGAGATGTTGATGCCTAACACCCAGGGCCTCAGATGTACCGTGGGCAACTATTCTGAGCGACCTAGCATGGTCCATGGACAGGCGGGGCCTGACTAACCTGGCATGACCGTGGGCAGTTATAGCTTGAGCGACCTGGCATTGAGATAACCCCCGTTGTAGAAGGGCCCATGGCCGTTCCGCGCGTTGTGTTCTCGAATCTCCTGAGTGGCAGCCGACGGCTACCGAGCGCAGGTGTGATCGGGCGAGTGTGCGACATTTTATCCCCAGCTGGGTAGGAATCGATTATAATCGCCATCGCTCCTGGACAGTGAGTAGTTGACTGTAGATCACTACCCGTAGAACTTATGGAACTAAAGATGGTTATGATGTTGAATCTGAAAGGCTATTGATGAAATAGTCATTGTTGCTTGAGTAAGTAGTCAAGTGCTTGCTATAGTTTAGGTGCAAACCTAGTAAGGTAGAATTAATTATAAAAGTGACTGCCAACACCCTAAGTTGAGTTTTACTTACAAAGAGCTTTCATGCAAATGGTATCTGTAGCCAACCCCACATATAGCCTACATGATCCTTGGAGTCTCATTATTTCTGATTTATGACGGGTAAGTCTAGCTGAGTACCTTCTTGTACTCAGGGTTTTATTCCCTTGTTGTTGCAGATGGACAGTGCTTCTTTGGCTACTGTGAGAACTGCCTGTACCCTGTAGCGGGTGATGACTAGACCAAGGGCATGGTCATTCCTTATCTCTCCTAATGCTTTTGTGGACCTGATCAGGCTAATGGCACCGTATTGAGAACAAATTGAACTTATGTTTAAAACTATGTTGCTTCCGCTACCATCTCCAAACTATGGTTTGTAATATTATTTCGTACTCCGATGTATTTGAACTATGTGTGAACTGTGATGTAACTTGTGGACATGTTCGCTGAACTATTATGATCTTGGCTGATGTTGAAATGATTTGAGATCCTTCGAGATTTCTGGACTACCGGGTTTGTACGAGCTTAAGTACATGATAATCTTTGCAAAAGCGGAGGTTTCGGTGCTTAATCTGGTATAAATTGGTCGGTTCTGCGACAAACAACACCACCAAAACACATATGCACATGTGGCTTTTATCTCAACTGAATCAAATATTCGATTTCAATCACTATAGGCATGCAGTACCATTGGTACCTAGCATAGTGAATGTTGCAATGCCTTTTAGATAACAAATTACTATTTTAAGAGCACAAAAATGATCATCTCATAGATTAAAAACAAATCAGCTTAGTTTTCTCATAGCAAATGAGATGTTAGACCTCATGTCGCTAGCCAAATACATAATTGAGACAATCATCAAGATTACCTCAATTGACCCATTTTTATTCTTTGGTTTTTCCTTAGTAACACACTATGCCCACTGATGTTTCCTTGTAATTTTCAATCATACCATCAGGACTAAGCATTTTCTAGAACACCCATTTGCATCCTACAGGCTTGCACCCACTATGGTTCAAAACTATTTTAATTGTTGGATTTTGCTTTGGCAATGATAGCCTTGGCCTTTTATCATCAGTTGTTTACATGGAAGTAATGTACATTTTCACAAAACAAAACAAAACAAAAAGCACAAAACGTAAAACAAACACAAGATGACACTAGATCTATTGCCCACACAAGCCATATACTCCTCTGTATTGTTGCAATGTACCCCTTTCCTAGGTTGCTCGGTTGCGCCATGTGCGGGGGTGAGGCCACGGGAGCTGAACAGAGAGGGGGGAGATTTGGGGGAAGAGGGTGATTAGATTCTGTGAGTGTGAGAGGTACGGGGAGCATGACAGAGGAAGATGGAAATGTTAAGGGAGAGGAATAGGTGAGAGTATGAGTCTTGAGTGTGTGTGGATTTAATTGTGTTTGAATAAAATTTTGGATCTGGTGATGTTATCACTATCAGTGCTTGTTATAAACCGATATTAACACAATCACTATCGGTTGGTGGCATTATCTACAGTGAAAGCCCACCTATCATTGTTGGTTGTAGTATCACTGCCAATGGAAGCCAAAATAGGTAGTGATGGGTTGCCACCAATTGCCTACTATACAGTAGTAAACCATAAGGATGATCAATGACCTACCATGTTCCAGTGGACATAATAGAGTCTATATCACTTCATACATGTTTCTTCCTAAAGTAAGTGTCACGAGTGAACATGCCCTCCTCTATGAGTCTTGCAGTGTCATCCACAAGGTATACAATGTAGTCATCACCAAAAAATACTTTGTAGTTATTTGTCTCGTACTCTTTGTTTAGGAGGTAAAACAGGTTCATGATTAGATAACCTAGGTGTGTTTGAAATTAGGAAAACCAGTCTACAAAATATAATTTTTTTGGATTCTTTAATTTTACCAATATGCATATCAGGTGCTCTAGAGCTTACTATTAAGAATCTATATCCCATATTGTGTATAGTTTACCTAAGAAAGATACAACCCACCATTTTGGTTTGATCTTGCACTTCTTAATTGGCGAACAATCCCAAGTGTGTAAGTAAGAGAGATTTACCTTTTTTATTTTTCCATCCTTAAACATTGTTATTTCTTTATTTTTTTTGGAGAAACTTAATCAAGCTATGAGTCGCAATCAATATAGCCTTACCCCCACCATTCTTTAGAAAGTTTCACTATTTGTAACATGGCACTAACCAACTCATGTCATGGTGGGCTGGCTAGTCCACTAGCCCAAGCTTGTGATTATGAAGTTGTCTTGTAAAAATGTATAGCAAAGGGGTCCCTAGCTTAGTTGGTTAGGTGGCTTCAGTAGCACTCCTCTGGTCCTTATTTTGAATCCCCATGGGAGCAAATTTTAGGCTTGGGTTAAAAAAATTCCCCTAGGTTCAGGGGTTTCCTTGGCCTGTGTGAGAAGGTCTTTCCGAACACACAATATCTGAAGTGGTCATACCTAGCGTAGGTCAAGCCTTTTCTTATAAAAATATATTAATAGGTTGGTAGTATTTGAAAGCATGGTAATTTGTAATTTGCATATATTCTATGTATTCTGTGAGCGAGTTGAGCGGCAGCGAGGAGGAGCGCCCTACTGGTGGCGTCTCAGCTAAGACATAATGTAGGGCAAGCATGGTATGATGTCAAGCAGCATGACGTGTCCTAGAAAGCCAGTTCTACACATCCTATCTAAGCTCCCACCAATGTCCTTGTTCCGTGTGCTACACGAGTAGGGTGGGCACATGCTATGTAATATGGGCGAGAGGGAGATGGACATGGATGGTATAGTAAAACAAGTTTAAAGAATTGAATATGTACTCTGCTAGCACCTAGAGCAGGATAAGAACGTGGAACAAGTTTTTGAAGTTGAATGTGCAAGCTTAGGGAGTCGTGTGTGCAATTTACAGGTACCGAGATCCGGATGAGAGATAAGAAAAAGTTTAGAGAGCCGAATGTGCAATTTGTAATTAAGTGCAAGATCTAGATGAGAACTCACTACAAATTTAAGGACCCCCTATATATTGGTTGGGTAGCTGCTACATGGATGATAGGAAACACATGGTTGGCTTCCAAAATTTGCCAAACCAAAGATTTGGCAACAAAAGGTTGCCAACAGTTAGACAAAAAAATATTTTCTAAAGATTTGACAAGTTAAGTATGAGGTATTGATAAATTTTTGGCAAGAAACTAAATAGAGACCAAATCCCTGGATTGCCAAAATTTTATGAACCAAAATTTGGGTCATCAACCAATGAGGCTCACAACATATAAGGGTGTGATTGGTTGCCCCAGAGCTAAGGAGACGGGATGGAGGGTCCGTCCAGGATCGTGGGAGACAGGTCGAAACCATGCACTCAGTTGTGTTTGGTTGTCTTTGTTGTTGATCCAGTATATGATACAAGATTGTGTTTGGTTGCACGCTTGCATGAGAGTTTTGGGTCTCTGACATATGGGTCCCTATACATACCTGAATTGAGCCATCCTATATTGTGAGGGAAGTGGAAATTGAGAGGACGGAGTCCTGCGGGATGGATAAAGACAGATGTATTAAACAAAACAGGCAAAACGTGCGAGAATAGCAACCAAACACAACACATGAATGACAGCATACTGGTAAACCATACATATATGGTTCGGTTGGGGCAACCAATCACCCCCTAAGGTCATGTTGTCAGCCAGGAGCGGATTTGTTAGGGGGGCTGTCGGAGCTCCAGCCCCCACTCCCCCTACGGCGGCCACGTCCATAGAGCCACCTCCTTAGGCTCTCTATGAATTTTTTTGTCATGAGACAAGATTAAGAAGAGTTTGAGGTAAAAGATAATGTCACAAAGAGAAGATTTAGGTCTTAATTTTGTTAAATAGTTTGAACTTAGCCTCTCCTAAATTTTTATCCTAAATCCGACATTACTGCCAGCGTGGTGTAGATATCATAAAGAGCCCTGGAGAGAGAGGTTGGATCCTTTAAGTTGTAATCAGCCTGGAGAGGCTGGATCAGTTAAGTTGTATCAAGTTGATGTATATGTATATATCAAAGACGTACACGTATACTCACTACCACAATCCTGATTTACCTTGAGTGTTCAACATTTCTTTGAGGGCCAAAATAAAACCGCCAAGGAAATTATAATTTTCTTGGCTGCAGACATAGACGTCCAAGAAAATAGATATTCTTGAGTGTTGAACCAAATCGTCAAGGTAAAGGCTCATTTCTTTGGGTGTTACATGAAACCGCCAAGGTAATTGATATTTCCTTGAGTGCTCCTTGAAACCGCTAAGGTAATTTGTATTTCCTTGAGTGTCACTTGAAACCGCCAAGGTAATTTAAATTTCCTTGGGTGTAACTTGAAACAGCCAAGGAAATTCACGTAACTTTTAATTTCAAAATTTTTAAATTTTACAATGACCTCAGATGGAGATATAACTTAAACCAAAGTTATAGTATTCGATGAGATCTAAAACTTTTTAGTTCAAACTTTTGACATTTGTAAACATTTTGGATCTCAAATATTCATTACAAGATTCAACAAAGTGAATACAAAAGAAAATAGTGATTCAATTACTCACAAGTTGCTTTGAGGTGTAGTGGTAAGAGTTGTCGTTGTGAAGTTACACGTCCAAGGTTTGAATCCTAGCAAGAGCAAGTTTTGTTGATTTATGTTTTTTTTCAATGGCTCTATGTTTCCTTGGAGGTTGTTGACTTGTCAAGGAAGTTTCCTTGGCGGTTTGGGGTATTTCCTTGGCGGTTAACGACCCTCAAGAAAATTACTTTCCTTGGCGGTCGTAATATTTTTTTCCTTGGCGGTCGTAATATTTTTTTTCCTTGGCGGTCGTAATATTTTTTTAGCTCTTTGGCAAGTTAAGTATGGTTCTAATTTCCTTGGTGGTTAGTCTCCAAGGAAATTATCCTCGAGTGCCAAAACCGCCAAAAAAAACTAATTTCCCTTATCTCCTATCCTTGAGTGAATTTGCTTGACGGTTTGTGGTCAAGGATCATTTCCTGGCGGTTTAACCTCTTTTCTTGGCGGTTTTCGACACTCAAGGCAATTCAGGATTCTGGTAGTGACTGATGATTACCCGATATTTAATCCTCCGTTTAGCTCTTTTCTTGGCGGTTTTCGACACTCAAGGCAATTCAGGATTCTGGTAGTGACTGATGATTACCCGATATTTAATCCTCCGTTTAGCTTGACTTCGCGCTGTAAACGTGCAGGCTTCACGCAGTGCACCATTGTATGCATGTACCATTTGCCTAAAATATGCAGGAAGAAATATAATTCAGTACGACCTGCATGTGTCGAGGCTGCCTGGCAGACAAGTTGATTGTTTGTTTTCTGAACTACCGAGAAACCGTGCATGTTCATTCGTTCCTCGACGACTTTATTTATTTATTTCTCCGGCCAGTTCCGCTCCCAGCGGTTGAGTTTTATTTTGCGTGATTTCGCGCTGTAAACGTGGACACTTGACGCACCGCACAACCCCCATCCAGCCAGCTTGTCTAAAATACGTACTCTACTCCTATAGTAATAATAATGTTTTTTGTTCGAACTTTGTTATTTGTTGGTGGTGTAGCCGGGTCTTTCTTTTGATCCGGAAAAAACTGTGGGGTTCATCCGCAATAATAGAAGCTGCCATACCACCATATTATAAGTTATTAAAACTGATGATGCAATATACTGTAGTAACTTTAATTTGTATAGTAGCTAGTACATCTTTGAACCAAACCTCTAGCTACCTCGTTTTTTTTCAGAATTTTATTTGATTTTTTGACGCAAAAGACTGTGCGTAGAAACTGAAACTCACGTTTATTTCTGAATATAAGTAGTAACAGATGGATGCTCAGTTAAGTTCCTAATGAAATGAAACCCTGCAAATCAATTGACCTCGCTCAGCGAGTGAGTGGTACTCCATCCGTCCTTAAAAACATGCAATTCTAGCACAGTATCATGGTTTAGTATCTCTAGTTTGATTAATTATAGATAAAAATATAATAATATTTATGATATCAAATAAATATCATTAGATTCATTACGAAATATAGTTTTTTAATAAATTAATTTCATGGTTTAGTATCTCTAGTTTGATTAATTATAGATAAAAATATAATAATATTTATATCAAATAAATATCATTAGATTCATTACGAAATATAGTTTTTTAATAAATTAATTTGGAGCCGTAAATGTGAATATTATTTACTAGAAATTTGGTCAAACGCAAACTATTTTTGGTGACACGGAACCCATAGTTGCATGTTTTGTTGCACGGAGGGAGTAGTAGTCACGTGATGATGACCAAGCTAGCTAGTTTCATACGACGACGTCGACGCGGAATAAACTGGAGAAAAGTGGACCCTGCCGAGAAATTTTCATTTGTCAGCAGCAGCGTGGCGTTGTTGGTTCCAGGAAAAGGGCCCCGGTGAGTGTGGGCCCACTTCATGCATGTCGACCGACCGACGACCCAAAACGTTTCCGTTCCGTTGTTCAAGTTGAACCCTCTCGATCTCTCCATCTCTCCAGGTCAGCACCAGCAGCCAGAGTCTCCCTCAGGCCTCAGCTCCCTCCCACTCACATCACATGCATATAAACTCTGGGTCGGGGTCCCCCAGACTCGTAAGACCACCACCACCACACACCACACGCGTCTAGCCTCAGCTTAACTCTCCTAGTACCATACGTACACGCACCAGGGGACAACGACGACGACGGTAATGACGACGACGGCGGCGGCGGCGTCCAAGGCGACGGGGCCATGGAGCAGGCTCTCGGCGGCCGAGGCCGCCGTGAACCGCGCCGTGGCGGGAGCCGCGTGGGGGCCTACTTCAAGCTGGAGGCGCGCAAGAGCACCTTCACCAAGGAGCTCCGCGCGGGCGCCGCCACGTTCCTCACCATGGCCTACATCATCTCCGTCAACGCCGCCATCCTCACCGACTCCGGCGGGCCGTGCACGGCGCGGGACTGCACCCCCGTGGCCGCCGCCAACTCCACGTCCGCCGCCGCCACGCCTCCGGACGGAGTGCACGGTGGTCGGGGCGAACCCGGGGTACGCGCAGTGCCTGGCGCGCACCAAGAGCGACCTGATCGTGGCGACGGCGGTGTCCGCCATGGCGGGGTCCTTGGCGATGGGCGTGTTCGCGAACCTGCCGCTGGCGCTGGCGCCCGGGATGGGCGCCAACGCCTACTTCGCCTACAACATGGTGGGGTTCCACGGGTCGGGCCCCATCGCCTACGGCACGGCGCTGGGCGTGGTGATGCTGGAGGGGGTCGTCTTCTTCGCGCTGTCCGCGGCGGGGCTCCGGTCCAGGCTGGCGCGGATGATCCCGCGCAACATCCGGCTGGCCTCCGCGGTCGGCATCGGCCTGTTCCTGGCCTTCACGGGCCTGCAGGCGCACCAGGGGGTCGGCTCGTGGGCGCCAGCCCCTCCACGCTGGTCACGCTCGCCGCCTGCGCCGACGTGGACCCGGCCACAGGCGCCTGCGTGGGCGGCGCCATGCGCAGCCCCACGTTCTGGCTCGGCGCCGTGGGCTTCCTCGTCACCGCCACCTGCCTCGCCAGGGACGTCAGGGGCGCCATGATCTACGGCATCGTCTTCGTCACCGCCGTGTCCTGGATCAGGGGCACCCGCGTGACGGTGTTCCCGGACACGGCCGCCGGCAATGCCGCCTTCGACTACTTCAGGAAAGTGGTGGACTTCCACACGATCCGCACCACCGCGGGAAAGGTCAGCTTCGGCGGCTTCCGGGGGCACGGCGCCAGCAACGCGTGGCTCGCGCTGCTCACGCTCCTGTACGTGGACGTCCTGGACACGACGGGGACAATGTACTCCATGGCCGAGTACGGCGGCTTCGTGCTGGACGGCGGGTCGTTCGAGGGCGAGTACCGCGCGTTCCTGGTGGACGCCGGCGCCACGGTGCTCGGCGCGGGGCTCGGGAGCTCCACGGTGACCACGTACGTCGAGTCCGCGGCGGGGATCCGGGAGGGCGGCCGCACGGGGCTCACCGCCGTCACCGTGGCCGCCTGCTTCCTGGCGTCGCTCTTCTTCGGCCCGCTGCTCATGAGCGTGCCGCCCTGGGCCGTGGGACCCTCGCTGGTGCTCGTGGGCGCCATGATGATGCGCGTCGCCAGGGACATCGACTGGGACGACATGAAGGAAGGCGTCCCGGCGTTCGTCACCATGGCGCTCATGCCGCTCTCCTTCTCCATCGCCAACGGCATCATCGCCGGCCTCGGAGTCTACATCGCGCTGCACTGGTACGACTGGGCCAGGCACGGGTACGCCAAGGTCAGCAGCGCGCTGGACGAGCGCCGGAACCAGGTGGCCGCCGCCGCGGCCGAAGTCGGCCCGGCGGCGAACGACGTCGTCTCTGAAGTTTGAACGACGACGATACGAGATCCATGTGTAACCACAGTACGCCGTGTAAGACCAAGACCACCGTAGCAGTAGCAGCAGGTCGTCGTGTTGTTTATTACAGTAGTATGTAGGCTCTACCCGCAAAAAAAAAAAAAGAATGTTGTTTAGTACCGGTGATTATTAGCTTTTTAGCTTTGTCAGTCATGCACCGTCACTTTGGGAGAGAGGGAGAGGGAGAGCTGAGAGAGCTTTCGCCTTTCAGATGGCATTGCTGGATGGTGCATGATGGGCCCTACGTACACGTACCTCTCTCTCTTTCTGTAGTACTGTATGGTAATGGAGAGTGGGAACAGCTGAACGTACGGGGCGGGGCCGTCTTTCTGCTGGGAGATTCTCTTCTTGATGTGTACTGTAGTAAGGAGGAGGTGTTTGTACTTTGACCATCATTGCAGCCTTCTCGTTGATTCCCTCCTCCCGTGCTTTGCTTTAGAGGGCCTGTTCCTTTGATTGCTACACCTGCACGAGGGTGCCTCGTAGCCTCCTCGTACCGTACCGATGGATCAGCTTGGTATGCTTGACAAATGACAACCGGTCCTGTTGTAACAACCCAAAAATTTGGACTTCTTAAAATTTTTCATGTAATTGTGTGGAGCATGTAGTTGCTAGCCGAACCAGAAACAAATTATAAATAAATTGTTGCATTCATATAGAATTGCTTGTAGGAGTTTGCTGGAGATTCTTTTTGCATCTTAAGTCTAGAGTTGGAGAGCACAAATCCATAGCAACCTCCTCTCATTCTTCTGGAAAACTCTTCTCGATCTCCCTGGTTGCCAGCCCTAAAAATTTCTGAGTCACAATGAATCATAACTCGGGGAAATTCCTTTTTCCTATTTCCCCATTTCCTATTCTCGACTTCTACTTCAAACTCCCTTCGGAACTTGTCTCAAAACCGCTCGTTCAAATCCCATTTTAAATTCTGGTCGAAATCACCTTCGAATTCCGTTCGAACCTTTCCGAAATTCCTCTAAACCAAATGAGAAACCCCAATTCACTCCATTGGGCCCAACACCCTACTTTCTCCCTCTCTCTCCCTTCCCTTTCCCACTGGTCCGTTCGCCCTGGCCTAACCTCCATCTTTCCCCCCGAGCAGGCCGCCCAACCCTCCGGCCCAGCAGCACGCCCCCGGCACCCTCCCTCGCGCCCGCAGCCCAGTCGGCCCAACTCGGCGTCGCGCACCCCCCTGAAACCCTAGGAGCGGACGCTCCTCCCTGGAAGCCGCCGCCACCACTCAGGGGCGCAACGCCGCGCCCGCGCCAGCGCCAGCCCCCACCTGCTCCGCCTCCCGATGCGCTCCACGCGTCCCGAAGCCCGCACGGACGCCGAGGATCACCGGCGCCCTAGCCAGCACCCTATAAAAGCCGCATCCGCCGCCGCTCCCTCCTCTTCTCCACATCCGTGCCGCCAGCCGTCGCGCCACCACCTCTCATGCTCCCTCTTCCTCTTCTCCACCTGCAGCCGCGCTAGACCGATCTGTGGCCACGCCACCCAAGCACCGGCCGCGTCGATGTCGCGATGTCATGCTTCGGATCGCACTGAAGCCTCGTCGTGGCCACACCGACGTCGCCCATCGTCCGTGAACGCCGACACCCTGCGTCCTCGCCTCCAACGCCACCTCCGCGTCGTCGTGCTCCGCCTGCGCCCGATCGGTCCGCCATCGCCGTTCTCCTCTTCTCCGACCCCGGCCACGACCGCCGGCACCTCCAGCTCGCTGCTCCGACAGACGCAGCGCCTCGCCACCTTCGGCCACGACCCCGACGCGCAGTTGCTCCGCCACCGTCATCCGCGCCGAGTTCGCGGCCACAGCTGTGCTAACTGGCCGTCCTCACCGCGTCCACCACCACGACGAACGCCCCCGGCTGCTGCGACGACCTCCACAACGCCCCGACGCGACGCAGCACGACGCCACCATCGCGACCGCACCACAACATCGACTCCGCAGCCGCGACCTCGTCTCTGCTCGTGTCCCGTCCGCCAAGTCATGCTCCGCCTCACACTTGCCTGGTTCGTCCACCGGTGAGCTCTATGGCCATATCTAGCGTGTTCCCTTCTCCCTGCGAAACTGTGAACCCGTCAACTGAAACCGGCCTTCGTGCCGTTGATCTCACTAATACAGGATGGGTACCACCTCGCCGCGCCGAACCACTTCGACTCGCCCGACATCTTCCCCTGCCGAATCGCCGTTCGGTCGATGGCGTCGCGCTGCTGTTCGGCTGCGCGCGACCTGCTGTTCGGCCGAAGCCGCGCCCTGTTCGGTCGATGGCGCTGCAACGTCGAAGACCTCCGTTTACATATCCTGCACATACTTTGATTTCGTCATTGTAATATCGACTCATGAAAGTTATCCTTGCCTGCCCGTGCCATCGTGCCGGCTATATCATAGTCTCGCTATCAACGAACTCGTTATCCCGTATCAAACTATTTTCATCTTCGATCGAATCACTCCCCTCTAGGTGCTCCACGTGCAAAGGACGAAGGACGAGCAATGCGGATGGCACCACGACGCAAAAGACTTAGATGCCAAGCAACGTCATCCTTGATTACACGATGAATCATGGTTAGCTAAACGTTCCTCTCTTCCCACCCCTGACCCTGCTTGCCGAACGGAACGCGTAGACCGAGTACGATTACGACCTATGGACACCCATGCACACAAATACGACTGACCCTAGCCAGATCGAACCCTCGGTGTTCCAAGAACACAGACGCGTTATTGACCGCCCTGGAAGCATGCCCATGATGAAACAATAACCGCGATGCGTTTAGACCAAATGGAACGAACCCTAGTCGACATGCTGAATGACAAGGTAATTCTCTTCTCATCTTGACCGTAGGATGCCCCTAATGGAAACCGTAGCATAAAACGATTGAGGAGACCTCGTGACCCTCGACCGTGACACCGAACTTTGGTATCGACCGCGCCGCGTAGTACACTGGCCACGACGCTCCCTCGACGCGCCTTACCTCGAGCCTCCCTCGACATCGTGACTGTTGCCACCATGACCCGTTAGGACCTGTGTCATCTTATCGTCGACTTACCGAGCCCCTGGAAAATTCTCTTATTTATCTATCTGTACTCGCGCTATACCTCGTTCTTACGACCACCTGTATATGCACTTGTGATACAGGATCCATTCAATCTCATGCTATGGAAATGTGCTACTCCATTTATTTTGGTTCGATAAGTCTTTATATCGCTTCGTGGTTCTTATCGTTGTATTGGTGGATGATCGTGTGTTTGTCGGTGTGTGCTGAGCCTATAAGCCGGCTGAGGGATCGTACCTCGTTTGGACGTTACGATCGCGAGACCCGTCTCGCCATGGCCGTGATGCCGAATGTAACACGACCCTTGTTAAGTGTATCTTGTGGTCGCGAGTACACCTCGCCATGACCATGGAGCTACGCTCTTTTCACTTATTTGAATATGCTTTATAAATGCTTCTTCGTGCACAAACTCTTGTATGCTTGTACCCGTTGACCACTGCATATCTTGATTCTCGCGGTGACAACCGCACCGCTACGAATCTAGAAATGACCTAGTGCCAGAGCACCCCGGTCGGGTACCCTACAAGTAGTTTGCGCACTTGCATCTTATATTGTGTCACTCCTTCCAATACCCCGTCTTCTACCATGACGTGTGCGTTGGAAAGCATGAACCCTTGACTTATATATTTGTACTCTTGCTATTCCTTTTGTTAGCAAAGCTATGGTCTATGTTGTATCTCAGGATCCCGCACGTCGACTCCATCGACCACCTAAACATATTTTTCTAGAGATGTGCCTGAGGACATGGCATAGATGTGCTGAGCTAACCCCGCTCTTATGAGTGACCCTGAGTCTCGGTTCCCGACGAACTGTGTCATATGGATCGAGAGGATTGTAGATCTCTAATCCTTTTGCGCTACCGCTTTTGCCATAGTGGGCAAGCCAAGGTACTTTGGAGACAAGTCACAATGGTGTTAATCGTTGGGATAAGGCTACAAGAGTCGAATCCCGTCGTTCTTTATTCATGGCATAGCATGCTTGCTTGCATGTTTCACCAGTATATTATTAACTCCACTTCGTATTATATCTGAGATGTGATGCGGGTGGTGAACCCTTGGGAATGGTTTGGCGGGTGATGCCGGACTTGGTGATGTGTGAGCGTGCTGCATGTGTGACTTGGGTGTGTGGAGGGTGAGGTTTGTGTCGACCGAGCCAGAATATACGACGAGCATGGTGCGAGTCTTGCCGTGGGGCAGATCTGGATGCCCCTGTGGTGGTGAAACCTGTGGCGGGTTAAGTGGTGACTTGAGGTGGATCCGGGTGTGAGCCGCTGGTGGATCCCGGATCAGGAGCGTGCTGTGGTGGCACGGATAATGAAAACCTTTGTGAAGACATTCCGGCTTAGTCACCCTAGGTTGAGCAGGAACCTGACCACAGGGAATACCTTTACATGCCACTCGCTCCTTATGGACGGGGACGGTCGGACTACCTGGTAGGGTGATGCCACTACTGCTAGGCGAGAGAGTGCGAGGAAGGTACGGGTATGGGAGTCCCACACCCTTCCGAGATGATCACGGCTCCCACTTCGGGAGAGGGGACGTGACTTCACAGACTTAGCCATCCCAGACAGACTTCGGGTGTTCCAAGGCTAGGAGGTAGGGTGGCATTACTCTAGGTTGGCAAGCGACCGATATCCGCCTAGGCATATCTAGAGTGCTGATGATGGCGATCTTGTGGATATTGTAGAACCTCTGCAGAGTGTATGGTTGATCGATCGATACGTTAGCCAATTCGTTGGCTGCGGACCTTTTCCCTGACCAGCTTCCGACGTAGTGAGAGTTCTCTTTTCTCCCTCTGGTATGTGAGTGCCGGCCGAGAGCCTGGTGTGAGGCTGCGGGCCGTTGAGACAAGGTTGGGAGGGAGCTGGCCTCTGTCGACTGAGCGGTTGAGTGTGTGAGATGAGGTGATGGTGTGGTGATGATTGAGATGGATATGGATATGGTGGATGGATGTGGATGTGTGTATGGGAATGTGTTAAAACTTGATAAACATTATATATTATTACAGCTCATGCGATATGATGCAAACCACAGCTAAATCATAGGATCGCCAGATCCCTTATTTTATCTTTTCCACTAAAGCTCATCGGTGCTGACCATGGCCTGCGCACATCTGGCGGTGTGCAAATTTTCCTCCTTCAGAGGTACTGACTCTAGAAGGATTAGGAGGTTTCGTGCCTACGCTCAAGTTTGGTTCGGAGGATCCGGGTGATGCTGCGCTACAACAACTTTGATGATGCCCGTGAAGGAGGAGCCTTCACTCGATAGACTTCCGCTAGAATAAACTCTGTAACAGGTGATACCCCAGTGATGTAATCCTTATAATCATGTAATATAACGATATATGACTGTAGTATCGACTGATATATGATAATATGATAAGATCAGTTCCTGGTTTTATCATATTATAACTCATTCTGTGGATTTTCCCTTCGCGGAAAATTGAGGATGTTTCACCTGTTTACATATATTTCAAAAAAAAAATCACCTATCACATCGAATATTATTAGAACACATACATAGAGTATTAGATATAGACTAATTATAAAACTAATTTGTAATTCAGAATCTACTTAGTCTATGGTTTGACAATGTGATGTTATAGTAAATATATGCTAATGACAAATTAATTAAGCTTAATAGCTTTATCTTGCTAAGTACTATGTGACAACATAATTAGTTTTATAATTGATATATTTTAATAAACTAAATTAGTGTCATGACATCCGATGTGACAGCCGATGTGACATCCAATTTTTTTTTGCTATGCATCTAAACAAAGGCTACTTGCGGACCTAAGGCTACCTAACCTACGTCCTGCCCGCCGTTTGCATCTCTAAAAGTCTCTCTAAAATCACTCTTTAAATTATTATTTAGACGGTCATTTATATAAAATTATTTTCTATATCTTTCTACTTGACAATATTTTTCTATATCTTGTATGTACTTTATTTCCTATTTTTTGGATAACTAAATAAATAAGTTGTTGGAGGAATTCTTTTCATTAACTTTATTTCTAACAATTAGGAAGGATATAGAGAGTCTTTTTGAGTTTCATGAGTAGTTATAAAGCTAATAATTAATGTTCAATTGTTATTTTAAATTTAAATTTTATACTAATCGGCAGAGCTTGCATAGTTTGCACAGGAGTCTAGTTTGCATAGGATATATTTTCTATATAGTATACTAAAAATGACAATTTAAATAATAAATTATACTTGCTAGGATTTATTTAGTAGAAATGACTATTTGATACTTTTTATTATGCCTATATATAATAAAAGCAATGTTTTTAGAAATTCAAGACGTCTTATAGTTTGAAATGGAGGGAGTACTTATGAAACCTACACAGAAGTATATCTAGATGTACACTAAGGTTT
Source organism: Coix lacryma-jobi var. lacryma-jobi (assembly GCA_009763385.1). Taxonomy (NCBI): domain Eukaryota; kingdom Viridiplantae; phylum Streptophyta; class Magnoliopsida; order Poales; family Poaceae; genus Coix; species Coix lacryma-jobi. Next base: position 96,291,241 of record CM019831.1, read on the forward strand.
TGCTAATCTGATGCAAAATGACTTTTGCACCTTAAGTTGTAATCCTATCCACTAACCTAATAAGTTAGACTAGAAACCAATGACATCCCAAGGAATTTTGGGACCTCGACGAAACTTTAAATAGGACATAAGTTACGTACGTGTCAAAAATTTCAACAATAATAATGTAAATTATAATGTATTGGATAAAAAGTAGCATATTATGCAATAACATAAGATAAACGATAAATTAGAACTTGACATGGAGTATCTATCTCCTTGGTTTTCCAGTCGCAACATGCGAGAAATATGATACATGAATGTAGAAACCATTGATAGCCACAATAGACTACACATTAGACATAGTTTGTCCCTTTTAACTAGGCTACACGAATGCTTCAGATAAGCTCAATACATAATATATACTCAAGTTACTTATATAACACTGGGCCCCGGGCAGTCAAAAAGTCTGCCCAGGCCAAAGCCCAAAGGACGTTCTTGCTATGAATATAAAGCACACATCAAGGAATACAAAGGTAAATACGGAAATGCAAATGAGTAAGGGTATTGAGAAGCTTCTATTTTCCCTAGTGCTCATTGGATCTCCTTGTAGAGATGACCTTGCACTTGGTTGGGTAACTTCACAAATTGTTCATGGACCTTCCCCACTCGCAAGTGGATCTCTGTATGGCTTTCTCCCGACAGTTTGGTCATCTTCACTATCAAGCTTTAGGCCAAAACGCTAAAGACGTCGTGTCCCCGAGTACATCACCTGTGGCCACTCCACAAGTTAGAGGGTCTCTAAGACTACAAGGCCCGAGTGTATAGTACTTGTAGGATACATGCACCAAAAACTTGGAGGTGTGAAAATCTCACTAAACATTAGACCTAAACCTAAAGTAAGCACTAAAATATCCTTTGACGAGCCTAAGCACTATGCATAGCAGTTTTGCTAGTCGCCTAATCCTTTCTCTTGCACTTTTTGGTGGCTACATCACTAATGGATGAGCCTCAACTCACTAGCAATTTCTCTCAGATCTGGATGGTTTTGGGCTTTAAATAGCCCCAATACCACAAAACTAGGTGTTGTATTTCATATTACAGAAACTATAGTCATCAGAGAGCCACCCGAAGAGTTTCGATGATGCCATGTCAACTAGCCATTGCAACCAACAGTTGGAAATCTAAGCTGCAGAGAGTGTTAATCTCCTTCGTCGAGTCTCCAACAACGTCTTCGGAACCGACCTCTGGTGCACCTCTTTGGTGACCCATTGGAATATAAGGTGGGGGCCTTCATTTCTTCAACCTCAGATCAGGCTTGACAAGAAAGCTCTGGTGCTCCTGCCCAAGCACTTCAATGCTCTTTGATCAACAACTTTTTTTTGTGCATATTTTCATCTAGGATTTTTCCATTGATTTCTTGAGCTTCTTACTTATCTTCTAGTGTCTTCATGGTAGGTCCTTGACCTTTTTGCTTGATGGTGTTGATCACTTGTTTTCTATGTACCCTCACTAAAATCCATCTTTGCATCCTCAGGACTAAAACTTTATATACTAGTAAACAACATTAACCTCAATAATCATGTTGTCACTCAATCACTAAAATCACTAATATCCCTTGATAGTTGTCATTTTCCTTACAATCTCCTCCATTTTTGTAACCGATGACAACACCACAACAGCAAGCAATACATAATACCAAAATGCAACCTACCTACTTGCTTGGATGCGATGCAAATAGTAAGATCCTATGACGCTAATTGAAATATATGTGTATGAATATGTCTCATGGGTACTTATGTGAATACTCAAAGATAATCATGAAACATTTTGTTTATAGTGTATGACCATCCCAAAATACATAACAAAACAACACATATATACTACATGAACATACCATTGATATTATGGGAATAAATAAAAAATAATTAGCGAACAACATCATTACGTATCATGGAATAAAAAATTGATATTGTGTAAACAAACAAAAATACGTCAATCAAACTAACATGTATACCGCATGAACATCATACCATCTCATGAATAAAAAATTAAAACAAGAATTTTAAAATATTCAAATAGAGCGAAATAAAAAGAAGAAGAAAATAAATTAAACTAAAAAGAAGTAAATCTACAGAAATACATAGTAAAAAAGAATGAAAATGGAAATAAACATATTTAATCATATAAAAACAAAAATAAATAAAAATAAAAATAAAAACATGAAAAATAAAATAAGAAGAATAGAAAAACCATACGTAGAAAATAATAGTAAAATAAAAAAGTAAATAGAAGCACGGGAAGAAAAGAGGAATAAGAAAAAAGAAAAGAAAAGAAAAATTTACATAGGACCTACGGAGGAAGGAATTATTGGGCTATGAGAAACATGTAAGGCCCAACAAGAAAAACTGGCGCTCCCGTCCGACGACGGCCAGGACGGCAAGATTAGGGGCAACAACCCCTCCCGTTGCTTCTCAATTCTCCCAGACGTTCGCTGCCCACCGCTAGCGCCTAGCCGTAGCCGAGCTATACGACGAACACACGCACCGGCACCACGCAAGCAAGAAGGCCAGTGGTCCCAGCGTTACGCAGCTCCCTCGCGCGCCAGCCATCGCCAACGCTGTTACAGGCAACGGCGATTTTGGCATTGCCCATCAGCTGCTCGAGGCATTGCCTGCAAGGTCTGTGGTCAGTCTTCTCTCTTTTTCTTCTCCAACCGGCAACCACCAACAGGGTCAGCTATTTCCTCTGCTCTTCCTCCGACGCCAAGCACCCAGCCCCTGTTCCTCTCCATATCCCATGCAGGCATCAGCACCCAGGCCACCGCCATACACCAGCGCAGCGCCTCCTCCAACATCTCCCCAAAACCATAGCAAAACCGAAGAAGGTCAAGTGGAAAGAGCGAAAGAACTTGGTCCCCAAAGACATGGGCAACGGCTCGACGCAACCAAGCAAAGCAAAGCTAGCCCTCAAGAAGAGGTAGAACAGGCTCAACACCGCTAGCAAATACCAATTGGAAAATCGAAGCAAAATGCTAGTCCCTCAAGATAGAGGCACAGAGGCTCAACACAACTAGCAAAGAAAGCTCGATACCAATGCCTTTCGGCCAGCAAGAGACAGCAAAACTCCCCCTTAGATGAACATCCAGGAGACATGCAAACTCTCCTCCTGGGACCTCCCCCTCAAATGAACACTCGGGAAGCACAAATGATTTGCAAATTCTCCCCCTTAGTTGAAAATGCACGATGCAAGTAAAAGGTTCTCCCAAACACAAAATGCACCAACAAAAGTGCTAACATGGGAGATTCTCCCCCTTCCAATATGCATATGAGTCAAAATGCAAGTTAGCAGTTTCAGGCATATATTCAGGAGAATGCAAAGATGCTCTAAACAGTATAACTCCAAAGACTCAACAACAGCATACAAGCTCAGCAAAGGCTCAAACTGATCACCAGATATGAAATATGAACATATGAGCAGAAATGAGCAGTTTTGAGTCAAAAGGTATTCACCATCAAAATAGCACTAGCAATGTATAAACAGGAGTCTGAGCAAGTGCTAAACATGTATACAAGGTGAACTACCCCTAGCAAAGTTCAATCATCATGCTTAAGAATGAAACATACACTTGTGAATTCAACTTTAGATCGGAGTTGCAGCGGTGAAATTACACAAGGTCAATTATTAGCATGTGATTGCGAGAGGTTGAAAGCTTGTCATTGCCTAACTTTTCAACCGAGCGAAGCCTTTGCCGAAGCAATCAGAAGCTTAAAGCTACGGTTTCGGTCATACACTACACGGCTCAAGTTTAACTCAAAGTGCAATGAGAAACCGTCTCGATACCGTGATGTGTTGACAAGCAATCCCATCTCGATCTTTGCAATTTACTAAAACTTGGTTCAAATTTTATACATGATATGAACAGACCAAGCAAGTGAATGACTCAGAACTAGAGACATAGCAACCTAGCATATATGAAAAGCATGAGTGAACTCAACATATCCTACACATGCTAGTTGCATATCTCAATGGTGAACATTTTCAGATTGTAAGTTATTAAGTAAATTCACCATTTCAAAATAGCTCAGCTCACAGCATGTACTAGTGATCAGAAGGAGCATAAGCTACAAGCATCAAAATAAGCATCAGAGCATACTACATAGAGCATAGTTACATTCTAGTGATTATAAACATGAAGCTTAGAATGTAAGTGCGTATGCTGAAATGCAAAAGAAAAGAAGGACAAAAGAGTCAGTCAAATATACAAGATCCAAAATGTTTCCCCCATCTAAAAAGAGAAACACACACCAAGCTCACCCCTCAACCGGTTAAAGGTTGATTCGTCTAAAGGCTTGGTGAAAATATCAGCCAGTTGATGATGAGTATCGACATGGCGAAGGTCGATATCACCCTTCTCCTGGTGGTCTTGCAAGAAATGAAAGCGCACATCAATGTGTTTGGTCTTCGAGTGAAGCACGGTGTTCTTAGCAACGCTAATGGCACTCGTGCTGTCACAAAGCAAAGGCACGCGAGAAAAGTTCAGACCAAAATCACGCAAAGTGGCCATCATCCAGAGCAACTGGGAACAGCAGCTAGCCGCAGCAACATACTCAGCCTCCGTAGTAGACTGGGCGACACTAGACTGCTTGCGAGAAGACCACGAAATAAGAGAAGAACCAATAAACTGGCAAGTCCCAGAAGTGGACTTGAGCTCAATACGGCAACCAGCAAAATCGGCATCCGAATAACCGCAAAGGGAGAGGGTGGAGGAAGCAGAATACCAAATCCCGAACTCAGGCGTGAAACGAAGGTACCTGAAAATCCGCTTCACCGCCTGACGGTGAGAGGTGCGCGGCGACGCCTGAAAGCGCGCGCACAGACACACCGCGAACTGGATGTCCGGGCGTGTCGCCGTCAGGTAGAGCAGCGACCCGATCATGCTTCGGTACTCCTTCTGGTCCACTGCTTCTCCATCCACATCCGCATCCAGGGTAGTCGTCGTCGACATGGGTGTTGGAAGAGGCTTGGCCTCACCCATATCGAACCGCTTCAGCAAGTCCTTGGTGTACTTGCCCTGGTGCACAAACGTCCCCTCTCGGGATTGCTTGATTTGCAACCCGAGAAAGAAAGTCAGCTCGCCCATCATGCTCATCTCGAACTACCTGCTCATAATATCTGCAAACTTGGCAACCAAAGCGTGAGAAGAACCACCGAAAATGATATCATCCATGTAAATCTGGACCAAGAGAGTGTCTTTGCCTTGCTTGAGGAGAAAGAGCGTTTTATCTACACATCCCATTTTAAAACCCTTAGCAAGCAAAAAGGTTTTCAACCTATCATACCAGGCTCTAGGGGCTTGTTTCAAACCATATAAAGCTTTGTGGAGTTTAAAAACATGGTTTGGAAACTTGGGATTTTCAAAACCGGGGGGTTGCTCAACATACACTTCCTCTTCTATGTAGCCGTTTAAGAAGGCACTCTTGACATCCATTTGAAAGAGTTTAAAACCTTTGGATGCAGCAAAAGCCAAGAGTATCCTAATAACCTCCAAACGAGCTACAGGAGCAAAAGTCTCCTCAAAGTCTATCCCCTCCTTCTGACTATAACCCTTGGCCATAAGACGCGCTTTGTTCCTCACAATGTGGCCATCCTCTCCTTGTTTGTTTTTGAAAACCCATTTTGTCCCAATAGGATTACAGTTAGGAGGAGGAGGAACTAGAACCCAAACCCGATTTCTCTCAAAATTTTCTAGCTCCTCATGCATGGCATTGACCCAGTCCGGATCCATCAAAGCGTGTCCAACATCTCGGGGCTCAAATTTAGCAACAAAAGCAGAATGAGCGAAGTGAGAGATGTGCTGTGACCTGGACCGAGTAACCTGTTCGTCGATGCTGCCGATCATCTGCTGAGGCGGGTGCTGGCGCTGGATGTGTCGTGGTGCCTCACGAGCTGAAGTAGCCTACCCCTCAACAGCAGCTGGTGCCTCCCCGGGTACAAAAGGTACCGCTCGGGGTGGCGGATCCCACGACCCCCAGGAAGAAGAGGTGTCGGGGCCGTGAGTCGTCGTAGAAGCCGCTCTTTGCGGCACTGCAGGTGAAGGTGGTGTTGGGTCATCTTCAGCATCCTCGTCCTCATCATCGAAAAGAGGCTCACCAACCTCATGATCACCTGCACGCTCAAAACGAGAAGAAGGACAAACCATGGTCTCGTCGAAGGTGACATCTGATGTCTCCATGACTCGGTTAGTGTCAAGGTTAAGTACACGATAGGCTCGAGTGTGAGTGCCATAACCCAAAAACACACCGTCAGAAGAACGAGACTCAAATTTGTCCAGGTTGCCTTTCTTCAATATAAAACAATGGCAACCGAAGACTCTAAAATAACTCACCTTGGGCTGTCTACCAAAACGCAACTCATAAGAAGTCTTTTTCAAGAACGCTCTCAGAAAAATGTGATTGGAAATATAGCACGCAGTGTTCATAGCTTCGGCCCAATAACGCCTAGGAGTCCTATGCTCATCGAGCATCGTCCTGGCCATCTCAACAAGGGTCCGATTCTTTCTCTCTACAACACCATTCTGAGGGGGTGTGTAGGGGGAAGAAAACTGATGCTCTAAACCCAAAGAGTTACAAAACTTCTCAAAATCCGAATTCTTGAATTCGGAACCATTATCACTCCGAATTGCTCGCATCGAGTTCAAAGGGAACTCGTTTTGAAGACGCAAAATCAGATTACGAGCAAAGGAGAAAGTCTCGGTCTTCTTAGCTAAAAAGAAGAGCCACAAATATCTCGAAAAGTCATCAACAACAACAAGAACATACCACTTCCCCCCAACCGAGCTCACCCGAGCCGGACCAACAAGGTCCATGTGTAAAAGCTCTCCAGGGTGCTTGGGCATGACCTGAGTCACTGGATGGTGGGGAGCGGCAACCATCTTCCCGTGTCTACAAGAGTGGCAAACAAGATCCTTCTCTATATGCAACTTGGGCAATCCTCGGATTAGGCCAAGTGAACTAAGCCTTGCAAGCAAGTCGAAGCTCAAATGTCCAAGTCTCCTATGCCACTTCCAAAGATCAGAGGAGGAAGGTCCAGCCACGAGACAACGAGAAATGCCAAAAGACTTCGAGAAGTTTGCACGAAAGACTTTTCCAAAGGGCGAAATCAAACACACAAGATTGCCCTGAGGATCCAAAATACGACTAAGATTCGGTTTAAAACGAATCTCATAGTCATCATCAAAGAGTTGCGAAACAGAAAGAAGGTTAAAATGCAAGTTAGAAACAAGAGCAACATCGCGCAACACAAAGTGCTCATTAACTCGCACCGAACCACGAGACAACACTTTACCTTTGCTATTGTCGCCGGAGGTGATAAACTCCTTTCCGGCGACCGGACTAAGACTGGAGAACCACTTGGCGTTTCCGGTCATGTGCCTCGAGCAACCGGAATCCACCAACCAAACGTTCTCCAATCGTTTTACCTACATCAATAAAAAGACATAGGGTGAGCATACGGTCCAACACTGGGGTTAGTGAAGTAGGAAGAATACCAGTGTTGGGCCGACTGCTCAAAAGAACGGTTAGCAGAAAAACCATTCCTAGCACGTCTACGAGAGGAGCGATCACCACGTAGAGGAAAACGTGGTCCGCTAAGGGAGGAGCGTCCATCGCGATACTCAAAACGTGGTGGGGGAAAACGCTCAACTACAAAGCCTCCGCCACGGGGTCCATAGCCTACAACTGCAGGCTCCCGTCGGGCATGCTCTCTACGAGGCCTAGGCCTAGGGACTTGAGGCTCAACACCCCTAGGCCTAGTGACTCTCCTCGGAGTTCTCTGCTGCCTAGGCCTGGGAACTTGAGGTTCTGGACCTCTGGGCCTAGCTGCTCTCCTCGGAGCACTCCTCTGAACATTCGGCACATGTACATCATGAAAAGGATGGTACATGTCCGTGTTGTTCATCTCCCTAGCACGGCGCGCCTCTCTCTTGCGCCTAAAGCAGAACTCGCTCAAGTGTCCATCTCTCCCACAGAAATCACAATGATACCTCACCGCACGCAAAGGAGGTTGTTGGTACTCATGACTGTGGGTGTGGATCACTTTGCCCTTCTGTGGAAACTCCTCCTGGATAGGTGGCATTGTATCCAGCTTGTTCTTTAGGTGGTTGGGTTTGGGATGCCACACTTGGTTCTTGGGTGGAGCTCTCGGAGATTCCTCAATCACCCCATCCTTGGTGATAGGCTTGACCGGCTCTTTGGATGGAAGCTTGGTCAGTTTGGGAGTAGTGGTGGAGTTGGGCTTCTCACTAGGATTCAGACCACTCGACTCTCCAATCTTCCCAAAAGCAGAAAGATCAACACCCTGAGCAAGACCTACACCAAAACCTCCAGCAGCTCGCTTAAATTGGGAGATCATCATCCCGAGCTGCGGCTCACTACAAGAGACCCATGACAAGATGGTCCGAAGGTATGTGTTTTCCTCCTCGGTTTGCATCTTGCCATGCTTGACATTCGCAATCTCCATCTCCAAACCCTCACACAAAGCGCATTTGGATACACAAGTGCTACCTGAGTTGGCCTCCTCAAGAGACACAATCATGGCATTCTTCTCTGCCAACTCAGATTGCAAGACAGGACAAGTCTTGCACGCACCCAACAGAGAAGGTCTAGCCTTCAGCTCATCCACCTCTCCTACCAACGCAGCATACTTACCTCTCAAAGTGAGAAGGTCAGTCATGTGCGTGGTGCACATCTCACACTCAACCTCCTCCGACACGACCACGGTGGACTTGGCAAACTCAAGCTCCCTCACCGTGTCCTCCCACTTCTACCTAAACTCCTTGCGCTCTCTAGCGGCACGCCTAAGCAACTTGTCCTGACTAAGGAGCGCGGCAGTAAGCTTCTCGACCTCAGCAGAAAGCTCGTCGTGGGTGAGAGATACCTGGGAGATGTCGTCGTCGTCGTTCCGAGGGGTGTGCTCCAGCTTGCCGTCGACCTCATCACCAAGCGCCATGGTGCAGAAGCCATCGTCGTCGGCGAAGAAGCAGAGACCGTTCAGCTTGTCCTCGATCCTCTTCTTCTTCTCGGACTCGTCATCGCTTGAGCAAGCGGAGTCGTCATCCGAGCCATCGACGTCGCTGAGCGTGGCGAAGAACGCACGCTGCTCAGCCTGGGCCTTCTCCAAGTACTTCTTCTTGATGTACTCCTTGTCGAAGCTGCCCCTCCGCTTGTGCCTCGGGGGAACGTACTTCTCCTTGCGCTTGCCGGAGTCGTACTTGTGCCCATGATCGCCCTTCCCCGAATGCTTGTTCTTCTTGGGGCAGTTGGCGATGAAGTGGGCCAGAAGGATTCTCATAAGAAGCCCTCGACATGGCATCAATCTCACTAGACTTGAGCTTACTAAAGAGCTCGTCGCAGGTGAGGGTCTCATAGTTAGACGATTCGATGATCGCCTGGACCTTTGAGTCCCACACTGACCGATCAAGAGTGTGCAAAAGCTTCAAAGCCGTCTCATGATCGTCAAAAGGCAACAGCTCCTTGTTCGCTCTCATCTTGTTGACAATAACCTGAAAGCGAGCGAATAAACTCTCTATGCTCTCGCCAGACATATGTCGAAAGTTCTCATACTCCCGCTTGTGCGACTCATAGAGGCGGGATTTGACCTGAGTGGTTCCCTCATGGAAGCGCATGAGGGTTGCCCAAATCTCGCGAGCCGTGGGGAGATGAGAAACGCGATCAAACTCGGACATGCTCAAACAGGAGAACAAGGCGTTACGTGCCCGGCTATTGGCCTCGTGCTCATCGATCTGGAGCTGAGTGACACGAGCAGCCAAGACAACGTAATCATCCCTATTGCAAATCTCCCAAACAGAAGAGCCCATGCTCTGGAGATAGGCCGACATGTGTATCTTTCAATACGCATAGTTCGTCCCATCAAAGAACAGCGGTTTGCCCACACCGCGATCCATGTCGCCTTCCGTGGATCTGGAACCGGCTAAGGTGGAAGATCCTTAACCCGCTCCGATACCAATTGAAGGACCGTGAAGCAACCAGAAAGCGACCAGAGGGGGGGTGAATGGGAGCTTCAAAATTTCCTTTCGGAAACTAGTAGCCACTGTCCCGAGAGTCACCCAAAAGGAAAAACCCTAGAGCTTGCTAATGTCCACGATCCTAGATGTAGGGTGGATGCTTCCAAGAAGCACAGCGGGACACTACACAACTCTAGAAAGCCAACGCAGAAGACGGAAACCAAATCCGACAACGAACGAACAAGCTGCGGACGAAACAGCGCAAAACAGTCACGACTGGACTCCGGCCTGCGTCCGGTCAGTGAGCACCGGACGCGTCCGGTCTGAAAAATTCCTCTCTGGAACCTTACTGTTCCTGACCGGACTCACAAGCGAGGAGCGTCCGGTCGAGAGCAGTGCGTCCGGTCACTAGAGCCAAGACAGGTCAACAGTAGATCCTGAGCGTCCGGTCAATCCAACAACCCAGCGTCCGGTCACGAGCGTCCGGTCAATACTCAGAGAATCCCGCGACACATTCAACCACCGGACGCGTCTGGTCAGCCCGACCTAGTGTCCGGTCACCTCGTGACTTCACTGTTCACTCACCGATTCGACTCGATCTCACCCAAAACAAATCCTCTAGGGATCAAACTTGGTGAGAGGAGTCACAAGGAGGATAGTGAGCTATCTCTAAGAGATCATGGCTCGAACCTATCTCCAAATCGATGAATCGAAGAATTTCGGGGGAAGGGAGAAAACTTGACCCGAAACAAAAATCGATCAATCTCCTAGACCGTGAGGTTAGAAGTGAATTCCTTCGGTGGAAAGAAGTGCCTCACGATCTAGAACAACTTGGTTCAAACGGTTTTGCAAAAGATGAACCGAGCAAAGAGATCAAGCGACGGGAAAATCGTGGAGAAAAGAATTCCGCGAAGAACACGAACGAAATGCGAATCACACCCACGAACTGCACAACAGTGAGATTACGGTCTCACTTCCTCAACATCAACAGTACACAGAGGCAAGTCTCTCTGCGGATCTCAGCTAGCTACAGCAGGGGATGGGAGAGCAGGAAACCCTAAGTGCGAAAGAGCAAATGACTGAGATAGATGGGAGGAGGGTGTCTCCCGACTACTTATCCTACTACTAGCCTAAGTCTATTTCCTACTCTACCCCTCTCTATTCTAATTACAGAGCGAACCAGCTAAACCCTAGGGTTATTCTGGACCAACTCGGTGGTAGGTGTATCCGACGGCCGCGTCCGCTCGATTCGAAGTGTTGCCTCGACACAACCTCCAGATCGCCGCCACGTGCCGCCCTCGCTCTGCACCCCCGGTTTTGTGGCCCAAACCGGGAAACCAGCCTTTTCCAGCCAACCCCCGGTTTTGAGGCCCAAACCGGGAAACCAGCCCACCAACATCTGAGTTTTGAGGCCAAACTCAGCAAACCCTCAGCGCCCATGTTTTGAGGCCCAAACCTGGAAACCGTCCTCAGCCCGAGTTTTGTGGCCAAACTCGGATACCGTCAGTCCGAGTTTTGTGGCCAAACTCGGAAACCGTCCACGCCCAAGTTTTGAGGCCCAAACCTGGAAACCATCCACCCGATGGTTTTTCCCTGGCTCTACCACCAAACCGACGTCGTAGAGGGGATGCACAGCCCGTGCACCCCGTCCACCGACACGTGTCCCTGAGTCCACGACTCAGGCAACACATGACCGCAGTTCTTCACTTGTCGTCGTCACAGGCTGCCAGCCACCACAGCTGATCCTCGGGCCTCTGGTCCCTCAGTCCAAGCCTCACGTCCGCCCTTCACCGCTCGGTACCTCGGCATGGCACGTCTGTCGCACGGCATGCCCATCCTTCACCGCACCCGGTCCATCGGCACGACACGTCTCAACTTGACCTTCACCTCGCCGTCGATCACTGTATCCGTGCTCGACACCTGCACAACACAAGCCAAAGAACATGCGCATCATCCTAGTTGACAATCACTCAACACTCAGAGACCCGGCATACACCCATGTATCCGCACATACACCGTTGGAAAGATGCCAGCGCATTGCAAAGTCCAAAGGACATGCGTCTATAGGCATAAGTTCCATACGAGCATGTGAAAGTGGTCTTACTTTGGTCATCTGGATGGATTGGGATTTGGTGATAACCAGAATATCCATCAAGGAAGCAAAAGAAGGAATGGTTTGCCAATCTCTCTAGCATCTCATCTATAAAAGGAAGCGGGAAATGGTCTTTCTTTGTGGCTTTATTCAGCTTCGTATAGTCTATACACATCCTCCATCCAGTGATAGTGCGTTGAGGGATTAACTCATTTTTCTCATTCTTAACGACTGTCATACCTCCTTTCTTTGGAACTACTTGCACGGGACTTACCCATTCACTATAAGGAACTAGATAAATAATTCCCGCGTGCAAGAGTTTCAGGACCTCCTTTTTCATGACTTCACGCATAGCGTTATTAAGTCGTCTTTGAGGCTCTCTTGAAGAGGGTATCTCAGGATCGAGAGGGATACGATGGGTGCAGAGATTTGGACTAATTCCCTTCAAATCTTGAAGTGAATAGCCAAAGACAGATTGGTGTTTTTCTAAGACAAGGGTTAATCTACGGACTTCCTCTTCAGATAGCTTACTGCTAATGATTACGGGAGTCTCGGGGTCTTTGTTTAGAAAGATGTATCTCAGGCCTTCAGGCAGAGGTTTTAGCTCTATGGAAGGTCGAGATGGCTTTTCCGATTTGTTTAAGCGAAACGGTTCATCTGTCTCGGCTTCTTCTTCAACAAAGAACTCAGAATCTTCTTCAAAATCAGGCTGAGCCAATTCATATAGGGTAGAGGTTCTAGCTTGATCGAGAAGATCTGGTTCTGGTGGTTGTTCGGCAATAGAATTTAATGCTCGAACAAAAGGTACTGAGTACTCTTTTCCACCGATTTGAGCATTAAAGTGCTCTTGACATGGTCCTTGCAAGGCAAGTATGGACCACGGTTGTCCTAAGAAGACGTCAAAAAGGACTACATCGAAAATGTAGAAATCTAAGACCATGTCCGCTCCATCTACTTGGATGGGGACCATCTTTAGGATCCCTTCACTTTCCAAGATGTCACCATGTGGGTCTCTTAAACACCGTTTAGTTGGATGTCGTTGAAGGTCGGGGAATATTCTGGATACGTAATTACTAGCAAGAACATTAATTCCCATGATAGGGTCGTAAAAGGCAAAGGCCCTTTCTCCCCTAATTCGACAATCTATTACGCTAGGTACTTTATCTATGCGAGGGATGTTTTCTGATACTTTGGCTTGTCCATTCATGACTCATGACAGCCGAAAGTTCCAAAAGACGTTCTCGGCTATAGATTCCATCTGAGGACTCAGGAAGTGGTTTGTCGGATGGGAGAGCTTGAACGGAGTAGTTCATAGCATTTCCGTAATCCTCAAACACATCATCCTCTATCTTGCCCAAAAATTCCGGAAGAATTTCTCTTCCAGATGTGGACGGAATAGGCTCCGCTAAGTCCAACGAGCTAGACTCGGGCTCTTCTTGTTGTTCTACGGTCAAAACTTGGGTTTCTACGACTTCTTCCTCAGGGATTTCATCGGAAACTCCAGTATAAGGAGTATTCTCGAGAATTCTATCAAGAACCTCCTTTCCACCTCGTGGAGAAAGATGAAGAAACGCTCTACCTGATGAATGATCAAGGTGAAGAGCGCTCTCTTTCTCTAGACCGACATAAAAATGCTGAAGGAGCACTGGATCGGGTATGGCTAAATCGGGTCCTGAATTGATTAAACCAATAAAACGGTCCCAAGCCTCCCCTAAGGTCTCCTTATCATTTTGTCTAAAGGTCAACACTTCTACTCGTAGTCGTACCACTCGGTGGACAGGGAAATATGTCAAGATAAACTTGGTCCATAAAGTTCCCCAGTCTCCTCTGGCACTTCCCACGGTTCGAGCATGCCTTGTTTTAGCTGCTCCCATCAAAGTGAACGGAAACAGCTTCCACTTGACAGTGTCAGGTGAAATGCCCGAAATGTTCAAGCATGCACAGACTTGCTCAAACTCACATAGATGTATGTAGGGATTTTCTGATCCCGTAAACATGCTCTCCTGAACTTTGTTCATAAAGTCAGGGCGCAATTCATAACTATCGGCATATATAGGTTGTGATGATAAATGTGGCTCTAATCGCGAACTCTTAGGAGCTGCGAATTGTAAGATAGATTGATTCTCCATGCAGAGAGGGTAAAGATGATCCTAACTCTAGTCTCAAAAATCAGCTACCGTTCCCCGGCAACGGCGCCAGAAAAGCTTGTTGACACCTGGGGTAGCACGCAGAAGAAACCGCAAGTGCACGGCTGTCAGTCGTAGCTTTTCACCTCAGAGTATTCCGGGGTATCGAATCCACGAGGAACGCGAAGTGATTTTGAGAAAACTAAGGGGGTAAGGATATCTAGGATAGATGAAGGGAACGGGCACTATCTACTTGGGTAGATCCTAGTTCTATTAGACTTCTAGTGATTTAAGTTCTTACTAGTGTATTGTGGGCGTACTAGCCTTTACCACTGACTTAGGTTGAACGCTAGCACAACGAGCCCTACTGTTAAACTAGACCAACTACGTGGTGGAATTCAAGGCGCACAGGGCTGTCACCACCTGCTTGCTACCACAGCTATCCGGGGGCCTAGCCGTATTCACTGGCAATATATAGCCTAAGTACCACACTTAATCTATATACTACTACTACTAGCCCTGTACTAGAACTAGAGCACTTGAAAGTAATATCAAGCAATGAAACAAACACACAAGTACTGAAAGTAAATACTGGAAGATAGAATAAGATACTAAGTTACCAAAGTTGAAGCGCAGAGCAGAGAGAAGCAAGGGTCTCCGACAACTCTGGAGCTCTCCAGACTTCTACTCTTCTCCTCTCCAGCTCCTCTTCTAGTGAGGCACTCACACTCTCTCTAATATCTCTATCATAGCAAGTGTGCTACTCTAACCAAATGGTGAGGAATGGTGTGAGGCCCTCCGAATGAGAGCTCAAGGGGGCCTATTTATAGTGCTAGGGAGCTAGGGGGTACTTATAGAGTGAGGGGAGGTCGGTTAGGGTTTAGGGGGGTGGCGCCCGCCACCAAACCCTGGCGCCCACCACCTCACTGCCGTCCGTTGCAACCGCCATTCATCCAACGGTCTTCATTTGCTCTCCCAAGTCGGTTTGAGGGCTGGTTAGGGTTTAGACACATGTCCAAAGCCCACTATCCAGGTGACACTCTTCTTAGCCCTTGGATCAAACCGCCTTAATGTGCAATGGCCAGGATTTGAGCTTGAGGTGACTCCCACGGATCGATGATGTGGCTTGGGCCACTTTTGGCATGAGTGACCTGGCGGCCGCCACCTTGCTCAGGCCCAAATGGGCCAGAGTGGCTTGGCCTTGCTCCTGGTGCTCTTGTTTGGCCCAAATTCCATTCTTTCCTGCATTAAGATAAGAAACTATGCACATGTGGAAATAGGTTAGTTATAAACCAAATCTCCTACTTTTTATGTTGTTTTACCTTGGTTTTGGGTGAAATGTTGATGGTGAAATGATGCTTTAAGCACCGTCAACAAAAACCTCCTACTGATTTTACCAAATTTTCAGGCCAGGATGACACCAGCACCATAGAACACATCAGCCGATACTTGATGCAACTTGGAGAGGCATCTGCGGATGAAGCTTGGAGGATCCGGTACTTCCCGTTGTCATTGACAGGACCAACCTTCTCGTGGTTTACTTCTCTGCCAGCAAATTCTATTAATACATGGGCAGATCTAGAACAGAAATTTCACGCGTATTTCTTTACGGGCACCAGTGAGAAGAAGTTGGTCGATCTCATGAGTCTGAAGATGAAACCCAACGAGACGCCGCAAGAATATCTATACAGATTCAGGGAGACCAAAAACCTTTGCTATTCCTTGAATTTACCAGATGATCAAATGTCGGGGATAGCCATAGCTGGCATGTTGCCGAATATCAAGGAGAAGCTATTCGGCATGGAGTTTGACGACCTCGGGCAGTTATCGCAACAATGGCAATGATGAGTAGTCAAGCTCAAGGGTTCAGAAGGAATAATCAGTTCCAGAAAGGTGATGTGGCTGCCGAGATGTATCAGACTTTCTTAGAGGAAGCAACAGAGTACGATGATGAAGATGAGGTAGCTGCAGCCGAGATAGTCTGGGCTAAAGAGCCGACTCAAGTCAACCAGCGATGGCTGAGGCAGCAAAAAGGTACTTATGACTTTGATGTTTCCAAATCAGATAAATTATTTGAGTACTTATTGAAAGAAGGACGCATCAAGTTGCCGGAGGGTCATCCTATGCTGCACCCTGAAGGGGTTAAAGACAAGAAGTATTATGGTTTTCATAATACCAGGTCTCACTCTATAAATGATTGCCGAGTGTTCAGAGTGCGGGTCCAGAAAGCTATCCAGGAAGGGCATTTGAGGTTCGATGGAAAGATGAAGGTTGATGATAGCCCTTTTGGGCAGAATACCGTGTCCTTCTCTGTTAATATGGTTAACGCAGCTGACCCCAGGGGCAAGAACAAGATGAAAGTATTAACCTCTAATAGGGCGAGAGAAGCTGGTGCTGTTGACCTGGATCGGCAAATCACAAATGAAGAATTTCGGCAACAAGTTCGTTTCCAAAATAGCCGAACTGAGAGGGGTGAAGCTTCCAGGCCCAGGGTCACGACACACATTCTGTTGAATAAATGGCGTCAGGAGCAAGAGCGGTACCAAAAGCAGAGGTTTTATGAAGAACAGAAGTTCCTAGAGAAACAAAAGAGGTATGAAGAAGAGATATACCGAGAGGAACGAGAATATATGAACAAACAAGAGCAGTCACATTGGGAGTGTTCATTTTCAAGTATTGTTGGAATAAAGGCTTGAAGCTGCCTACTAGGAACTACTGCCCTGAATGCAGTAATCAATATTCTGAATATAGGCAGTCTCGAGTCAACCGCCGTTCGGTCCATGAAAGGCTTGGGGCACGAATCCCTGAGGACGATCGACGCTTAAAAATAAACAGTTCCGAGAATCAGCAAGGAAGAGGATTTGCCGATCGAAGTTGGGCTCGCACTGGAGAAGAAGAATACCGCGAGTATGTCAGGCAGAAAGGACAGTGGTGTCCACCAGGATTAAGGAAGAGCCAGAAAAGGAGAGTGCAGCGCTTGAGGAACAAAGAGTTAGCGCAAGCAAGCGCCAGGACGAAACAAATTTGGCGTCCTAAAGTGAAGCCGAATGAAGGCGATTGCAGATACATGGGTGTATGCCGAGTCTCTGAGTGATGAGTGATTGTCAACGGGTTTGATCGCAGGGTCTTTGGCTTGTGTTGTGCAGGTGTCGAGCACAGAGACAGTGATCGAGGGCAAGGTGAAGGTCAAGTTGAGACGGGTCGTGCCAACGGACCGGGTGCGGTGAAGGATGGGCATGCCGTGCGGCGGACGTGCCATGCCGATGAACCGAGCGGTGAAGGGCGGACATGAGGCTTGGACTGAGGGACCAGAGTGCCTGAGGATCAGCTGTGGTGGCTGGCAGCCTGGGACAGCGACAAGTGAAGACTTGCGGGGCACGGTGTTGCTCGGGTCGAGGACCTAGGGACACGTGTCGGTGGACGGGGTGCACGGGCGGTGCATCCCCTCTACAGCTTCGGTTTGGTGGTAGAGCCAGGGAAAAACCATCGGGTGGACGGTTTCCAGGTTTGGGCCTCAAAACCTGGGTGCTGACGGTTTCCGAGTTTGGCCACAAAACTCGGGCTGAGGGTTTCCGAGTTTGGCCACAAAACTCGGGTTGAGGACGGTTTCCAGGTTTGGGCCTCAAAACCTGGGCGCTGAGGGTTTGCTGGGTTTGGCCTCAAAACTCAGATGCTGGTGGGCTGGTTTCCCGGTTTGGGCCTCAAAACCGGGGGATAGCTGGAAAAGGCTGGTTTCCCGGTTTGGGCCACAAAACTGGGGGTGCAGAGCGAGGGCGGCACGTGGCGGCAATCGGAAGGTTGCGTGGAGGCAACGCGGACGAGTTGTGCGGGCGTGGCCGTCGGATACACCTACCACTGAGTTGGTCCAAAATAACCCTAGGGTTTAGCTGGTTCGCTCTGTAATTAGATTAGAGAGGGGTAGAGTAGGAATTGTACTTAGACTAGAATTAGGATAAGTAGTTAGGGAGACACCCTCCTCCCCGAATCTTAGTTTCAGCCATCTCATTTGCTCTTGCTTCCTAGGGTTTCCTGCTCTCCCATCCCCTGCTGTAGCTAGCTGAGATCCGCAGAGAGACTCACCCCTGTGTATTGTTGATTTTGAGGAAAGGAGGCCGTAACCTCCTTGTCGTAGCGTGTGTTTGCGCTTCGGCTGCAAGATCGTGGTTGTGATTCGCGTTTCATTCGTGTTCTTCGCGAAATCCTTTTTCTCCATGATTTTCCCGTCGCTTGATCTCTTTGCTCGGTTCATCTTTTGCAAAACCTTTTGAACCAAGTTGTTCTAGATCGTGAGGCATTTCTTTCCACCGAAGGAATTCTCCTCTAACCTCACGGTCTAGGAGATCGATCGATTTTCGTTTTGGGTCTAGTTTTCTCCCTTCCCCCAAAATTCTTCGATTCATCGTTTTGGAGATAGGTTCGAGCCATGATCTCTTAGGGATAGCTCACTATACTCCTTTTGACCCTTCTCACCAAGTTTGATCCCTAGAGGATTCGTTTTGGGTTAGATCGAGTCGAATCGGTGGACGAACAGGTTGCTGTCAGGGTGACCGGACGCTGTCCTCGCATTGACCGGACGCGTCCGGTGGTTGAATGTCGCGTGGCGATTTTCCCTAGCTGACCGGACGCTGAGTTTCTTGTTCGACCGGACTCACTCATCGCACTGTTCACTCGGCTTGACTTTTCTGACTGGACGCACAGTTTGTGACCGGACGCTCTGTTCACCAGAGTCCGGTCGGGAACAGTAAGGTCCCAGAACGGATTTCGCACGACCGGACGCGTCCGGTGCTCACTGACCGGACGCTGCCCAGAGTCCGGTCGTGACTGTTTTGCGCGTTTTCGTTCGCCGGTGGTTCGTTCGTTGTCGGATTTGGTTTCTGTCTTTTGCGTTGGCTTTCTAGAGTTGTGTAGTGTCCCGCTGTGCTTCTTGGAAGCATCCACCCTACATTTAGGGTCGTGGACATTAGCAAGCTCTAGGGTTTGTCTTTTGGGGTGATTCTCGGCACAGTGGCTACTAGTTTCCGAAAGGAAATTTTGAAGCTCCCATTCACCCCCCCTCTGGTCGCTTTCTGGTTGCTTCTCGATCCTTCAATTGGTATCGGAGCGGGTTAAGGATCTTCCACCTTAGCCGGTTCCAGATCCACAGAAGGCGACATGGATCGCGGCGTGGGCAAACCGTCGTTTTTCGATGGGACGAACTATGCGTATTGGAAGATACGCATGTCGGCCTATCTGCAGAGTTTGGGAGCTTCCATTTGGGATATTTGCAACTCTGCCGATTACGTGGTCTTGGCTGCTCGTGTCACTCAGCTTCAGATCGATGAGCACGAAGCCAATAGCCGAGCCCGTAATGCTCTCTTTTCGTGTTTGAGCATGGGAGAGTTTGATCGCGTTTCTCACCTCTCTACGGCTCGGGAGATTTGGGCCACCCTCATGCGTTTTCATGAGGGTACCTCTCAAGTCAAAACCCGACTCTACGAGTCGTTCAAGAGAGAGTATGAGAACTTTCGACATCAGCCTAGCGAGAGCATAGAAAGTTTATCCGCTCGCTTTCAGGTGATTGTCAACAGGATGAGGGCTAACAAGGAGCAGTTGCCTTTCGACGATCATGAGAGAGCTTTGAAGCTTTTGCATACTCTTGATCGGTCGGTGTGGGATTCCAAGGTTCAGGTGATCATCGAATCGCCTAACTATGAGACCCTCACTTGCGACGAGCTCTTCAGTAAGCTCAAGTCCAGTGAGATTGACGCCATGTCAAGGGCTTCTTATGCGAATCCTTCTGGCCCGACTATGGCTTTGGTTTCTGGTTCTTCTACTAACCCTTCTGCTGGCTTTGCTCTTTCGTCTTTCTTTTTTGTCACAGAGGACCAGCTTGAGTCGTTGGGGGATGACGAGTTGGCTATGCTCGCCAACCGGTTCACGCGGTTTCACAACAACCGCATGAACCGTCGCCGCGGAGGAGGACGCTCAGGATGCTATGAGTGCGGCGATCCCGACCACTTCATCGCCAACTGCCCCAAGAAGAACAAGCATTCGGGGAAAGGCGATCATGGGCACAAGTACGACTCCGGCAAGCGCAAGGAGAAGTACGTCCCCGCAAGGCACAAGTGGAGGGGCGACTTCGACAAGGAGTACATCAAGAAGAAGTACTTGGAGAAGGCCCAGGCTGAGCAACGTGCGTTCTTCGCCATGCTCAGCGACGTCGACGGCTTGGATGACGACTCCGCTTCATCAAGCGACGACGAGTTCGAGAAGAAGAAGAAGATCGAGGACAAGCTGAACGGTCTCTGCTTCTTCGCCGACGACGACGGTTTCTGCACCATGGCGCTTGGTGATGAGGTCGACGGCAAGCTGGAGCACTCTCCTCGGGACGACAACGACGACGACGACACCTCCCAGGTATCCCTCACCTACGACGATCTCTCTGCCGAGGTTGAGAAGCTTACTGCCGCGCTCCTTAGTCAGGACAAGTTGCTTAGGCGTGCCGCTAAAGAGCGCAAGGAGTTTAGGCAGAAGTGGGAGGACACGGTGAGAGAGCTTGAGTTTGCCAAGTCCACCGTGGTCATGTCTAAGGAGGCCGAGTGTGAGTCGTGCACCACGCACATGACTGATCTTCTCACTTTGAGAGGTAAGTATGCTGCGTTGGTTGGAGAGGTGGATGAGCTCCGTGCTAGGCCACAGCTGTTGGGTGCTTGCAAGACTTGTCCTGTCTTGCAATCCGAGTTGGCAGAGAAGAATGCCAAGATTGAGTCCTTAGAGAAGGCCAGCTCGGATAGCACTTGTGTCACGAGGTGTGTTTTGTGTGAGGGCTTGGAGAAGGAGATTGCGAATGTCAAGCATGGCAAGATGCAAACCGAGGAGGAAAACACATACCTTCAGACCATCTTGTCATGGGTCTCTTGTAGTGAGCCGCAGCTCGGGATGATGATCTCCCAATTTAAGCGAGCTGCTGGAGGTTCTGGTGTAGGTCTTGCTCAGGGTGTTGATCTTTCTGCTTTTGGGAAGATTGGAGAGTCAAGTGGTCTGAATCCTAGTGAGAAGCCCAACTCCACCACTACTCCCAAACTGACCAAGCTTCCACTCAAAGAGCCTGCCAAGCCTACCACCAAGGATGGGGTGTTTGAGGAATCTCCACGTGCTCCACCCAAGAACCAAGTCTGGGAACCCAAGCCAAACCACTCAAGAATAAGCTTGACACAATGCCACCCATCCAGGAGGAGTTGCCACAGAAGGGCAAGGTGATCCACACCCACAGTCATGAGTACCAACAACCCCCTTTGCGCGCGGTGAGGTATCATTGTGATTTCTGTGGGAGAGATGGACACTTGAGCGAGTTCTGTTTTCGGCGCAAGAGAGAGGCGCGCCGTGCTCGGGAGATGGACAACCCGGACATGTACCGCCCTTTCCATGGTGTGCATGTGCCGAACGTCCAGAGGAGAGCTGCTAGGCCCAGAGGTCCAGAACCTCAAGTCCTCAGGCCTAGGCAGCAAAGAGCTCCGAGGAGAGATGCTAGGCCTAGAGGCGCAGTGCCTCAAGTTGCTAGGCCTAGACCTCGTAGAGAGCGTGCCTGACGGGGTCCTGCTTTTGCAGGCTACGGACCCCGTGGCGGAGGCTTTGTTGAGCGCTTTCCCCCACCGCGTTTGGAGTATCGCGGTGAGCGCTTCTTCCCAAGCGGACCACGTTTTCCTGTGCGTGGTGATCGCTACCCTCGTAGACATGCTAGGAATGGTTTTTCTGCTAACCGTTCTTTTGAGCAGCCGGCCCAACACTGGTATTCTTCCTACTTCACTAACCCTAGTGTTGGACCGTATGCTCACCCTATGTCTTTTTATTGATGTAGGTAAAATGGTTGGAGGAGATTTGGTTGGTGGATTCTGGTTGCTCGAGGCACATGACCGGAAACGCCAAGTGGTTCTCCAGCCTTAGTCCTGTTGCCAGAAAGGAGTACATAACCTTCGGCGACAATAGCAAAGGTAAGGTTTTGTCTCGCGGGTCTGTGCGAGTTAATGAGCACTTTGTGTTGTGCGATGTTGCTCTTGTTTCTAACTTGCATTTTAACCTTCTTTCTGTTTCGCAACTTTTTGACGACGACTATGAGATTCGTTTTAAACCAAATCTCAGTCGTATTTTGGATCCTCAGGGCAATCTTGTGTGTTTGATTTCGCCCTTTGGAAAAGTCTTTCGTGCGAATTTCTCGGAGTCTTTTGGTACTTCTCGTTGTCTTGTGGCTGGACCTTCCTCCTCCGATCTTTGGAAGTGGCATAGGAGACTTGGACATTTGAGCTTCGACTTGCTTGCAAGGCTTAGTTCACTTGGCCTAATCCGAGGATTGCCCAAGTTGCATATGGAGAAGGATCTTGTTTGCCACTCTTGTAGACACGGGAAGATGGTTGCCGCTCCCCACCATCCAGTGACTCAGGTCATGACCAAGCGCCCTGGAGAGCTTTTGCACATGGACCTTGTTGGTCCGGCTCGGGTGAGCTCGGTTGGGGGGAAGTGGTATGTGCTTGTTGTTGTTGATGACTTTTCGAGATATTCGTGGGTCTTTTTTTTAGCTGAGAAGACCGAGAATTTCTCTTTTGTTCGCAATCTGATTTTGCGTCTTCAGAACGAGTTCCCTTTGAACTCGATGCGGGCAATTAGGAGTGATAATGGTTCCGAATTCAAGAATTCGGATTTTGAGAAGTTTTGTAACTCTTTGGGTTTGGAGCACCAGTTTTCTTCCCCTTATACACCGCCTCAAAATGGTGTTGTAGAGAGGAAGAATCGGACCCTTGTTGAGATGGCCAGGACGATGCTCGATGAGCATAGGACTCCTAGGCGTTATTGGGCCGAAGCTATGAACACTGCGTGCTATATTTCCAATCGCATTTTTCTGAGAGCTTTCTTGAAGAAGACTTCTTATGAGTTGTGTTTTGGAAAACAGCCCAAGGTAAGTTATTTTAGAGTCTTCGGTTGCCATTGTTTTATATTGAACAAAGGCAACCTGGACAAATTTGAGTCTCGTTCTTCTGACGGGGTATTTTTGGGTTATGGCACTCACACTAGAGCATATCGTGTACTTAACCTTGATACTAACCGAGTCATGGAGACATCTGATGTCACCTTCGACGAGACTCTTGTATGTCCTTCTTCTCGTTTTGAGCGTGCAGGTGATCATGAGGTTGGTGAGCCTCTTTTTGATGACGAGGACGACGGTGCTGAAGGTATGGATGATCCAGCACCCCCTCCACCTGCCGTGCCGCAAAGAGCGGCTTCTACGACGACTCACGGCACCGACACCTCTTCTTCCTGGGGGCCGTGGGATCCGCCACCCTGAGCGGTACCTCTTGTACCTGGGGAGGCACCAGCTGCTGTTGAGGGGGAGGCTACTTCAGCTCGGGAGGCGCCACGACACATTCAGCGCCAGCACCCGCCTCAGCAGATGATCGGCAGCATCGACGAACGGGTTACTCGATCCAGGTCACAGCACATCTCTCACTTCGCTCATTCTGCTTTTGTTGCTAATTTTGAGCCCCGAGATGTTGGACACGCTTTGACGGATCCAGATTGGGTCAATGCCATGCATGAGGAGTTAGAAAACTTTGAGAGAAATCGGGTTTGGGTTCTAGTTCCTCCTCCTCCTAACTGTAATCCTATTGGGACAAAATGGGTTTTCAAAAATAAACAAGGATAGGACGGCCACATTGTGAGGAACAAAGCGCGTCTTGTGGCCAAGGATTATAGTCAGAAGGAGGGGATAGACTTTGAGGAGACTTTTGCTCCTGTAGCTCGTTTGGAGGCTATTAGGATACTCTTGGCTTTTGCTGCATCCAAAGGTTTTAAACTCTTTCAAATGGATGTCAAGAGTGCCTTCTTAAACGGCTACATAGAAGAAGAAGTGTATGTTGAGCAACCCCCGGTTTTGAAAATCCCAAGTTTCCAAACCATGTTTTTAAACTTCATAAAGCTTTATATGTTTGAAACAAGCCCCTAGAGCCTGGTATGATAGATTGAAAACTTTTTTGCTAGCTAAGGGTTTTAAAATGGGATGTGTAGATAAAACGCTCTTTCTCCTCAAGCAAGGCAAAGACACTCTCTTGGTCCAGATTTACGTGGATGATATCATTTTCGGTGGTTCTTCTCACGCTTTGGTTGCCAAGTTTGCAGATATTATGAGCAGGGAGTTCGAGATGAGCATGATGGGCGAGCTGACCTTCTTTCTCGGGTTGCAAATCAAGCAATCCCGAGAGGGGACGTTTGTGCACCAGGGCAAGTACACCAAGGACTTGTTGAAGCGGTTCGACATGGGTGAGGCCAAGCCTCTTCCAACACCCATGTCGACGACGACTGCCCTGGATGCGGATGTGGATGGAGAAGCAGTGGATCAGAAGGAGTACCGAAGCATGATCGGGTCGCTCCTCTACCTGACGGCGACACGCCCGGACATCCAGTTCGCGGTGTGTCTGTGTGCGCGCTTTCAGGCGTCGCCACGCACGTCTCACCGTCAGGCGGTGAAGCGGATTTTCAGGTACCTTCGTTTCACACCTGAGCTTGGGATTTGGTATTCTGCTTCTTCTACCCTCACCCTTTGCGGATATTCGGATGCCGATTTTGCTGGTTGCCGTATTGAGCGCAAGTCCACTTCTAGGACTTGCCAGTTTATTGGTTCTTCTCTTGTTTCGTGGTCTTCTCGCAAGCAGTCTAGTGTTGCTCAGTCCACTACAGAGGCTGAATATGTTGCTGCGGCTAGCTGCTGTTCCCAGTTGCTTTGGATGATGGCCACTTTGCGTGATTTTGGTCTGAGCTTTACTCGTGTTCCTTTGCTTTGTGACAGCATGAGTGCTATTAGCGTTGCTAAGAACCCCGTGCTTCACTCGAAGACCAAACACATTGATGTGCGCTTTCATTTTCTGCGAGACCACCAGGAGAAGGGTGATATCGACCTTCGCCATGTCGATACTCATCATCAACTGGCTGATATTTTCACCAAGCCTTTAGACGAATCAACCTTTAATCGGTTGAGGGGTGAGCTTGGTGTGTGTTTCCCCTTTTAGATGGGGGAAACATTTTTGGATCTTGTATAGTGGACTGACTTTCTTTCGTTTGTCTTTCTTTTCTCTTGCATTTTAGCATACGCATTTACATTCGGAGCTTCATGTCTATAATCACTAGAATGTAACTATGCTCTATGTAGTATGCTCCGATGCTTATGTTGATGCTTGTAGCTTATGCTCTTTCTGATCACTAGTACATATTGTGAGCTGAGCTATTTTTGAAATGGTGAATCTGCTTAATAACTTAAAATCTGAAAATGTTCACCATTGAGATATGCAACTAGCATGTGTAGGATGTGTTGAGTCCATTCATGCTTTTCATCTATGCTAGGTTGCTATGTCTCTAGTTCTGAGTCATTCACTTGCTTGGTCTGTTCATATCTTGCTTAAAATTTGAACCAAGTCTTAGTGAATTGAAAAGATCGAGATGGGGCTGCTTGTCAACACATCACGGTATCGAGACAGTTTCTCATTGCACTTTGAGTTAAACTTGAGTCGTGTAGTGTATGACCGAAACTGCAGTTTTAAGCTTCTGATTGCTTCGGCATAGGCTTCGCTCGGTTGAAAAGTTAGGCAAAGACAAGCTTTCAACCTCTCGCAATCACATGCAAATGATTCAACTTGTGTAATTTCACCGCTGCAACTCCGATATAAAAATGAAATCACAAGTGTATGCTTCTTTCCTTTGCATGATGATTGAACTTTGCTAGGGGTAGTTCACCTTGTATACATGATTAGCACTCGTTTGGATTCCTGTCTATACATGTGTAGTGCTATTTTGATGGTGACTCCCTTTTTGGCTAAAAACTGCTCACATGCTCATATGTTCATATTTCATATGTGTGATCAGTTTGAGCTTTTGCTATTTGAGTGCCTAGTTGAGACATTGGAGTTCTACTGTTTAGAGCATCTTTGCACTCTTGTGAATATATGCCTGAAGCTACTAACCTGCATTTCTGACTTCATATGCATGTTGGAAGGGGGAGTTTCTTGCCTTGATGCCTTTCTTGATAAGTGCATTTTCAACTAAGGGGGAGAATTTTTGCAAATCATATACTCCTAGATGTTCAACTAAGGGGAGTTTTCCTAGTTGCTTGCACTTGTCGAGGGGGAGTTTGCTAGTTGTGTTGAGCCTTTGCCTCTGTCTTGAGGGACTAGCAAACATCTTCAGGGTTTTTCGATCGATTGGTTCTCTTTTAGTTTGGAGTCATTCCAATTGGTTCGGAGCATTGGTTTTGAGCTTTCTGTGCTAGTTGTGTTGAGCCTCTGTGCCTCTATCTTGAGGGACTAGCATTTTGCTTCGATTTTCATTCGGCTTAAATTGGTTTTGAGCTCTTTTCTCTGGAGTTTCCAATTGGTATCTGCTAGCGGTGTTGAGCCTGTTCTACCTCTTCTTGAGAGCTAGCTTTGCTTTGCTTGGTTGCGTCGAGCCGTTGCCCATGTCTTTGGGGACCAAGTTCTTTTGCTCTTTCCACTTGACCTTCTTCGGCTTTGCTAGGCTTTTGGGTCATTTGGTCGAGTTCTCTCTTCTTCTTCCTTCCTTCTTCTTCTTTTCATTATGATTTGTGTGAGTAGTTGACAATGCACTCATCAAGGGGGAGATTGCGGATACATGAGTGTATGCCGAGTCTCTGAGTGATGAGTGATTGTCAACGGGTTTGATCGTAGGGTCTTTGGCTTGTGTTGTGCAGGTGTCGAGCACGGAGACAGTAATCGAGGGCAAGGTGAAGGTCAAGTTGAGACGGGTCGTGCCGACGGACCGGGTGCGGTGAAGGATGGGCGTGCCGTGCGGCGGACGTGCCATGCCGATGAACCGAGCGGTGAAGGGCGGACGTGAGGCTTGGACTGAGGGACCAGAGTGCCTGAGGATCAGCTGTGGTGGCTGGCAGCCGGGGACAGCGACAAGTGAAGACTTGCGGGGCACGGTGTTGCTCGGGTCGAGGACCTGGGGACACGTGTCGGTGGACGGGGTGCACGGGCGGTGCATCCCCTCTACAGCTTCGGTTTGGTGGTAGAGCCAGGGAAAAACCATCGGGTGGACGGTTTCCAGGTTTGGGCCTCAAAACCTGGGTGCTGACGGTTTCCGAGTTTGGCCACAAAACTCGGGCTGAGGGTTTCCGAGTTTGGCCACAAAACTCGGGTTGAGGATGGTTTCCAGGTTTGGGCCTCAAAACCTGGGCGCCGAGGGTTTGCTGGGTTTGGCCTCAAAACTCAGATGTTGGTGGGCTGGTTTCCCGGTTTGGGCCTCAAAACCGGGGGATAGCTGGAAAAGGCTGGTTTCCCAGTTTGGGCCACAAAACTGGGGGTGCAGAGCGAGGGCGACACGTGGCGGCAATCGGAAGGTTGCGTGGAGGCAACGCGGACGAGTTGTGCGGGCGTGGCCGTCGGATACACCTACCACTGAGTTGGTCCAGAATAACCCTAGGGTTTAGCTGGTTCGCTCTGTAATTAGATTAGAGAGGGGTAGAGTAGGAATTGTACTTAGACTAGAATTAGGATAAGTAGTTAGGGAGACACCCTCCTCCCCGAATCTTAGTTTCAGCCATCTCATTTGCTCTTGCTTCCTAGGGTTTCCTGCTCTCCCATCCCCTGCTGTAGCTAGCTGAGATCCGCAGAGAGACTCACCTCTGTGTATTGTTGATTTTGAGGAAAGGAGGCCGTAACCTCCTTGTCGTAGCGTGTGTTTGCGCTTTGGCTGCAAGATCGTGGTTGTGATTCGCGTTTCATTCGTGTTCTTTGCGAAATCCTTTTTCTCCATGATTTTCCCGTCGCTTGATCTCTTTGCTCGGTTCATCTTTTGCAAAACCTTTTGAACCAAGTTGTTCTAGATCGTGAGGCATTTCTTTCCACCGAAGGAATTCTCCTCTAACCTTACGGTCTAGGAGATCGATCGATTTTCGTTTCGGGTCTAGTTTTCTCCCTTCCCCCAAAATTCTTCGATTCATCGATTTGGAGATAGGTTCGAGCCATGATCTCTTAGGGATAGCTCACTATACTCTTTTTGACCCTTCTCACCAAGTTTGATCCCTAGAGGATTCATTTTGGGTGAGATCGAGTCGAATCGGTGGACGAACAGGTTGCTGTCGGGGTGACCGGACGCTGTCCTCGCATTGACCGGACGCGTCCGGTGGTTGAATGTCGCGTGGCGATTTTCCCTAGCTGACCGGACGCTGAGTTTCTTGTTCGACCGGACTCACTCATCGCATTGTTCACTCGGCTTGACTTTTCTGACCGGACGCACAGTTTGTGACCGGACGCTCTGTTCACCAGAGTCCGGTCGGGAACAGTAAGGTCCCAGAACGGATTTCGCACGACCGGACGCGTCCGGTGCTCACTGACCGGACGCTGCCCAGAGTCCGGTCGTGACTGTTTTGCGCGTTTTCGTTCGCCGGTGGTTCGTTCGTTGTCGGATTTGGTTTCCGTCTTTTGCGTTGGCTTTCTAGAGTTGTGTAGTGTCCTGCTGTGCTTCTTGGAAGCATCCACCCTACATTTAGGGTCGTGGACATTAGCAAGCTCTAGGGTTTGTCTTTTGGGGTGATTCTCGGGACAGTGGCTACTAGTTTCCGAAAGGAAATTTTGAAGCTCCCATTCACCCTCCCCTCTGGTCGCTTTCTGGTTGCTTCTCGATCCTTCAGCGATCGTTCAGCTGATGCATGCATGGCGTTCTTTCTTCCATCTGAATTCATAGCCCCTGAAGATCAAGATATCCGAGAGGAAGTGTATTCAGATTTCGACAAAGATGAATTCCAAGATCTGTTAGCTCATCTTGTTTTGGCTCAACGGACGGTGTTTGATAAACCAGCTAAGCATCGACACTTGAAGTCACTTTATATGAGGGGATATGTTAATGGCAAGCCATTAACCAAAATGTTTATTGATGGAGGAGCTGCTATAAATATCATGTCATATACCACCTTCAGAAAGCTTGGGATGGCGAGTGAGGAACTATTGAAGATCGACATGGTGTTGAGAGACTTTGCTGGTAGTTCTTCTAATACTCGAGGAGCAGTTCATGTTGAGTTGACGATCGGATCTAAAACTTTGATTACTACCTTCTTCGTCATTGATGGCAAGGGGGCATACAGTTTGCTATTAGGAAGGGATTGGATACATGCAAACTGCTGTGTACCGTCAACTATGCACCAATTCCTCATCAAGTGGGTTGGAGACGACATCGAGATTGTCCATGCTGATGATTCAGTAAGTGTTGCTAATACAGAGCCCATCTACTGGGAATATGATGGTGTCGAATGCTTCTCTGGAAGAGCTTAGGAAGCAGGTCCTGTGAACGTTTTCGACAAGGACCAACAGCCGATTCAAACAATCGGCTCTCAGAGTAATTTTTGAATGAATTGGTGGCAATAGAGGAGAGTTAGAACCGGGTTTCATGTCGGCTGACAAGGAATAAAGTATTGGTGATAAAGCCGAAGCAAGACCAATATATGCGAGTTTGATCTAGATTATAAACCTTTTGAAAGA
Source organism: Coix lacryma-jobi var. lacryma-jobi (assembly GCA_009763385.1). Classification (NCBI taxonomy): domain Eukaryota; kingdom Viridiplantae; phylum Streptophyta; class Magnoliopsida; order Poales; family Poaceae; genus Coix; species Coix lacryma-jobi. The sequence continues at coordinate 96,320,974 of CM019831.1, forward strand.
TTTCTGCCTACTTCTTTGTTACCAAAAGAAGATCAAGAGTTCACGTAAGGTGACGTACAACAACTTTTGATGAAATTGAAGAATATATGAAGGCATTTCCACAACTTGGTGATCGTTTCAAGTTGTACATGGCGGTCGATGGCCTTACAATAGGATCGGCCCTTATACGGAGTTTAAAAGGAAAAGATGAGTGATAGCTTGCTTTAGCCGAAAAAATGTTAGACCCAGAGGCGGGTATTCCGCTGTGAAAGAAATTTTTTGTTTATATATGAGTTACTTATGAGCTGAAGCTTCGACACTACTTGTTAAAAGCCGAACGCGTGGTAATTGTGTGTAAGGCGAATTCAAGAATGTTTGTATACAAAGACATCCGATGCAAAGCATCACCTTTAGCAGAAAAAATCCTAATCGTCCTAGTACAAACTACTCCTGGAACAATCTGTTCAGAACGGACTGCGGATTGATGACTTCGGCGAAAGCAGCGGCATGATCATCATAAACTTTGATACCCTCGATTTCATCTAGGCATCCGCCTGCAAAGCCGACTGGTAGAAAGGAGTAATCCTCGTTGGTCCAAGAGCTCATCGCTGCTAGCCCAAGAGAGACACCAAGGTGCACGCCTTGGATGACGACCTGATCTATGCAGCCATCCGTAGCATCAAGACGCGCCTCAGCTGAGTTCCCATGGGCATTCACCTTATCGGCAACTCTGTTCGCTGCCGCCCTCAGACGGTCATTCTCTGCAGAAAGGGCTAGCAGGAAGAAGGGATGTGTCAGGCAAGGCAAGCTCAAACAGGAGAAGAGGACCAAAAAACTCTGCTAACCTGTGGTAATGCCGCAAAGCTGTTTCCGTTGATCTGCCCATTCAGCTTCCTCAATGCCATGCTTCTTAGATACATCTTTCAGTTTCTTCTGGGCCTTATCCCTTTCCTTGCGGTACCGAAGGGCTTCCAAACGGGTTTGCTGGAGTGAATCATCAAATTCAGAATCTGATGGCTTAGGGAAAAGATTGAAAGAAGCTTTTGAAGCTACCGCTTCTAGGAGAGGAACCCGAGCTTGTTTGGAAGAAGACTCCACCCTGGAAAGAGGATGAACGACGAATCAGAGACGGATAAGCAAGAAGGGCTATCACAAGGGGGCAAAAACTAATTTTTTACCTATGGCACCGGTAGGTTAGTGCCCGACTTCCTCCTGCTTCGTCTCCAATGGGATGCCTGCCGTGGTCACCATTACCGGTCATTGATAGAAACGCAAGCAGAAGATTTTCTCTCTAGATTGAGCTAGAAGCCGAGAAGTGGAAATTTTGCGAGTCAAAACTATTTGACTGGAGATAAGAGTGACGGCTTGTGTGGGGACATATTTATAGAACCATGGTTTGCACACTGGAAGACCAAGCATCGGAATAGAGTTTTCACAGCTTATAGGCCGTTGTTGGGCCAGGTTGGATTTTACTGACCTAGAAAGGTCATGGTTCCAAAATCGGGAAGCCAATAGGGTTCGGCTAAGAGTTGTTCAGTTTCGGTTGATGGGGAACTTACATTACCGATTGACACTGAGGACGGAAAGCTGAACGCGGGAAGAATCTTTGAGAAAAAAACTACCTTGATGTCATCATGGATCGGAAAATTAAGAAAAAGACTGGAATTTCAAATCTGAAATAACCGATTACAGCAGTTGTCCGCAAGGCAAAGGTGTGGCGGAACCGTCCTGATTATAGGAGCTCAAGTACTGTCTTAGTCAAATCCGTCTGACTTCGACTCATACTTGAACCCATATAACCCCGGTAGTCCAGAAATCTCGAAGGATTTCTATCACCGTACAACATACAGGATCACATTGTTCAAGAATTACATTCGCAAAGATACATCACAGAGAACGAAACCGAATTTAAAGTATCAGAGTGAGAATTTAGAACAGAGTTATTACAATACCAAATTTAAAAGTGCGGAAGCTTGAATAAGTTTGAAACACGACCACTACACATGTGGTCCAAATGAAACATTGTTTGACAAATCCAACTCAACACAACTCACTCTTCCCTTTTTAGATAATGTGCCACTAGGAGTCTCAGACCAGCAAAAGAAAAGGGGAAGCTTCTGGACGACCCTGCCCTGAGCCTACTCCTCATCACCTTCCACCGGGTAGAGGCAGTGCTTACAATAGCCAAAGTAGACCTGGCCATCTGCAACAAACGGGATAAACCCTGAGTACGGGAATGTACTCAGCTAGACTTACCCGTCCAACTGAAAATAAAGACACCAAGGGTATGCAAGGCCTTTTTGGGTGGATCTGGGATCTTTAGTTGCGAAAAGCTCAATTAAGATAAGTGAGGATTTAATGATATTGCTGAGCTGTCATTTTTAGACCTATTTCTTTACTCTAGGTTTGCACCTGAACTATTGCACACACTTGAGTCTAACAAACAATAATATAACCATATCCAGTTGACTTATCCACATTTTTAGTTGAACCTTTAAAACATCACATGGAGTTGTATCGTGGTGAAGCTCGCCATAGTTTCCCACTAATCGGGGGAGACAGCGACTCGAATCGAATTTCAAACCAGCTGGTGAAAGACCTTTAATACCAGCCCACACTTTCCCCGTCGGGTCCATGCATTGGGCAACCGCTCGATGCTTGTTCGTGGTGGTAATCGTCGCGGTTCAAGCACGAACCGCCCAATTGGAACCTGGCGATGGCCTCACGCGGCAGATCGCAATTTCCATACTAGAGGGCGTGACACGGGTCGAAACCGGCCCGAACAGCTTCTAACCGGCTTTGGGGTCGATGATTACGGCACCGACGTATCCCTAAGTAAAAGGGCGCGTTCAAAAATGAACGAGGGCCAACATCGATACAAACCTACACGATCCAACGGACGGACTGCCCCCAAGTTCTAACTTGGTGCCTTGCCTTCCAGCTGACCGTATTTCATTACTACTCAGGTTCTTTTCCATGATAGCAAATATAGCCAACCGTGATCCGGTAACTACCCATCAGGGTATTACGGGAACATTCTTAACTACTACTTTTATTAAGCAAGCTAAGCAATTCTACATTGTAAATAAATAACAGGATAACAAGGTAGATATTAATCAATAACCAAGGAATGGTAATGCAGCAAGTAGGTTTCATTCCAACTCCTAAACCTAATGCATCACAATATAAAAGGACTCAAGTAATTTTAATTGCAAAGGGTAGGAGGCTTAATATGCTCCGGGGCTTGCCTTGAGAGAAGACTTAGGCCTCGTGGGAGGGGCACTCAGGCAGGTTAGTGTCGGCCGCGGGGTCGACTTCCTCGGCTTGATGCAGTTCCGGGATCTCCTGCTCGGCGCTTGTCTCCTGCGTCAGGTCTTGCTCCTGAACTATCGATCCTATTGCAATGTGGTTGAAAATAATAAATAAATAATGCGTAGTGTGAGATGGGGTGGTATGAGTGTAAATATTTCTTGCAAACCAACAAAACCAACTTGTTGAACCATTTTTGACATTGAGGTAAACACTTAATTATCTCATAAAACAATTTGATTAATCCACCTATTTCTTATTTAATAATTCAAAAGAAATTTAAGTTTAAACTGCAAATGCATTTTTCTAGACTCAGAAAAATCCACAAAAATTTCAAAACGCAAATGGCATCTGCTGGATTTCATTGAATAATTTTCAGCCAGAAATAAAATAGAGAACTGCAGATATAAAAATAACAAATAAACTGCTCAAAAGGTGCTTTGAACTAACTTTTTACACAAAAAGTGTTCAACAGCAGATTTCATAATTTTCCTAGCTTCAACTACTCATAAACATTCTACTGTAGAAAATTTACTGTCAGAACATAAATATACAAGCCTACACAAAATAAACAAATCTATTCCAAATTAAACCATTTGAACTACAACCCTACTGAAAAAAGAGGCTAAACTCATTTTCATATTTTTTCCAGATTCTACTTCACATTTCATATTTTTCGAGGAAGTTTCATAAACAGAAACATTATATTATTTCTTACATGAATTTCCAAAGGAAAACACAGAAAAGTACAATTGTAAAGCAACTTCAGATTCTTTCATACAACAGCGCATGCTTAACATTTTTCTTAGCCTAAATATGTGATACAGAGACTAACAAGTTTTCCCACATTTTATTTCGACATATAAAACACCTTAATATTTATTCTAAGAAAACAACCAAAAAGGACTTTTCATCATAACAGAAACTTTTTCCACATAAACAGTGCAGTATATATTTTTCAGAGGTGCAAATCATGATAAGAAACCTACACAAATTTTCCCATGAATTATCTCAACCAGAAAACACCTATTTTCATTTATCTAAACAAAAACTCACAAACTGAATTAAATAAAAATAGTAATAAAAACTTTCACCAAAAATACTTTCATATTTTTCCATGACATATCTACTCATAAACAAGCTAATAAAACTAAAAGTACTTTATTTGGACTTTTAAAACGAGCTACACAAAAATAACAAGCATTTCTGGAAAATAAAACAAAAAGCAAAACATTTGAAATCATCCCGGCTCAAACTGCGTGAACTCGGTCCATGGACCGCGTGTGACTGACGCGTGGGGTCCGCTGGTCAACGGGACCCACCCGTCAGAGAGGGTGAAGCAGGCAAAGGTGTTGACCGGCGAAAGCTCGTCGACGGTGAGGTCGCCGGCGGTGAGGCTAGGCTCGATAGACTCGGCTCGACGAGGCGCATCCAGCGGTGGGGTCGGCTTGGCCAGAGGGTGACCGAAGCGTGCCGGCGGCGAGCGGTGGCGGACGGCGGCGGCGACACACGGCTACGCTGTTTCCGGCGGTCGCCGGTGAAATTGGGGAAGGCATAGGCTTACTCGAGCCCTAGGGAGGCTATCGGAGGGCTCGGCTTGGCTCGGGAAGCTCCGAGGAAGCTTGGCCACGGGAGCGGCCATGGCAGACGGTGGCGGGGCTCTGCGAGGCCATGTCCGGCAGTCGCCGGCCAAATTGGCGCGTGCGCAGTGCTTTGTGAACCCTAGGGAGCTATGTGAGTGGGTTGGTTTGGCTCGGATGGCTCCAGGGGAGCTTGGCCTCGTGCATGGCCGCGGCGGCGGCCATGGCATTCGGACGGGGAAGAAGAGGTGGGAGAGAGCGGTAGCGTTGAAGCTAGTCGGCGTTCTCACCTTGCCTTGGCTCGGTGAAGCTCGAGGACGAAGGAGAGGAGCGGAGGAGCTTTGGTCGAGGAAGAACAGCCGTGAGCTCCGGACGGCGCTGATGGCGTCCGCGGCGGGGCTCCTCGGACTCCGACGTCAGCGAGGCTCGGCGGGTGGTGCGGAGGTGCGCACCGTGTGGTCTGGATGATGGCGGGTCGGTGGCCGAGGTTAATCGGTCGGTGGTGGCTCGGCTAGGGCGGAACGGTGGTGCGGTTCTTCGGTGCCGAACGACGACGAGCAGTGAAGTGCTCGGCGTGTTCGCGGGAGAGGAGAGGGAGAGGGAGCAGGTGGGTGTGTGCGAAATGAGAGTGAGAGAGCGGAGAGAGGGAGGCGCTCGGGTTTTGGTCTCGGCGGAGCGGCGGACGGCCAGTCGCGGCGGGGGCCACAGCGGCGCGGCGGGCGAGGCAGGGTGCGGTCGATGAGGGGCTCGGCAGGCGAGGCGAGCGCGGAGTGGGCGAAGCCGATCGTGGCGTGATCGGGTGGAGAAGGATCGGAGAGGGAGTGGTCGCGCGAGATTTTTCGCAGGGATCGCCGGCCACGCGGCGCTTGCGGCCGGCGTACGGCGCGACGTGTCAGCGGCGGCAGCGCGCCGTGCGCGGGCGAGCGCTGGGCCGGCACGGTGAGCTGGGCCGAAAGGCCGGTTGGGCCAAAAGTGAGGGCGTAGGAAAAATCGTTTTACTTTTTCTTTTTCCAAAAACTTTTGAAACTTTGACCATTCAAAAACAGTTTTAAAAACTCCAAACCAGGTTTTGACCCAAATATAAAAGTTGCTCAAAATAATTTTCTCTACAACTTTCATATAAGACACTTTTTCTGAAAACCATTTTTACAATCTCCTTATAATTAAAGCCAATTTTGAAACATAAAACATTTTGCTTAATTCATTTTTATTTAACAAACTATTTTGAACTAGGTCAAAATATCAACATGAAAAGCACTCTACTCAATATTCTCTATTTTATAAAACTATTTGCCAACACAGAAATCCACTTTAATCATCAAGTCAAATAGAAATCCAAAATCCAGATAAATAAACAAAAGGCAAAAAGCACTCATATGCACATGAAATGATGCAATGCATTACTTATGCTCTTTAGTAGCTAATGGGGTTCCTAATGCAGTGCTTGACACTAGGGTGTCACAGCCCTTCCCCCTTAAAGAAATCTCGTCCCAAGATTTGAGTTACGTACCAATCTTTATAAAAAGCGGGATAGTTCACTCGCAAGTACTCCTCGGTTTCCCAAGTCACATCGTTGGGTCCGTGGTTGCTCCAGAGAATCTTGTAAGCCTTCACTATTCGGTTGCGAGTTTCTCGGGTCTTGGTGTCCATTATCTCCCGAGGTTGTTCATAGTATTCCAGATCTGATCTGATTGCGACATCTGGGATCCGAACTTCTTCTTGTTCTGGAACTCGAAGACACTTCTTCAAACTGGGACACATGGAACACTGGGAAGACTGCGCTCATCTCTGGGGGTAACTGCACTTCATATGCCACTTCTCCCTTTTTAGCTACTATCTGATATGGTCTCACATATCGAGGTGCTAGCTTTTTCTTAATTCCAAAATGTTGGACTTTCCTCATGGGTGAGACCTTAAGATAAACATAGTCTCCTACTTGAAATTCCAAGGGTCTCCTTCGTGTGTCAGCATAGCTCTTTTGTCGGGATTGTGCTGCCTTGATGTGGTGTTGTACCTTTTGCACAATCTCTTCAGCATCCTTTACGTAATCTGACCCATAGAATCCTCGATCTCCTGATTCAACCCAATTTACCAGGGTTCTGCATCTTCGTCCGTATAATACTTCAAAAGGTGCCATCTTTATACTTTCTTGGTAGCTGTTGTTATATGAAAACTCGACAAGGGGTAACCATTTCTCCCATGATTCTCCTGAAGATAAAACACAAGCTCTGAGGATATCTTCCAAAATATGATTCACTCTCTCTGTTTGTCCTGCGGTTTGGGGGTGATAAGCGGAACTTCTTACCAACTTGGTTCCTAGCTCCTTGTGCAACTGTTCCCAAAAACGTGCTATGAACTGGGGTCCTCTATCAGAGACAATCCTTTTCGGAATTCCATGTAACCTCAAGATGTTCTGAATGTACAGGTCTGCATACTGATGCGGTCGGTGGGTCATCTTAACTCGTATGAAGTGAGCCACTTTAAATAACCGATCCACGATAACCCAGATAGAATCATTTCCCTTTTGAGTGGTGGGAAGACCTGTGATGAAATCCATACTAATCTCTTCCCACATCCATTCTGGAATAGATAACAGCTGTAACAATCCGGCAGGTCTCAGATGTATAGCTTTTATCCTGCAGCAAGTATCACATCTTGCAACATAAGCTGCAACTTCCTTCTTCATCCTAGACCACCAGTACCTTGTTTTCAGATCTTGGTACATCTTACTGCTTCCTAGATGGATAGATAACTTTGAATTGTGAGCTTCATTCAGAATTCTTTCTTTCAGCTCTGTGTCCTTAGGAACAACCAACCTCTGATCATACCACAAGATTCCCTGTTCAGCAGTCCTGAGGTTCAAAGAACTACTGGTTTCCAACCTCTTCTTGATCTGACTGATCTCTTCATCGGTCTTTTGTCCTTCGATGATGTCACTTTCCAAAGTGCACTGAAGAGTGATATTGTTCAGCATAACAGGGTGAATAAGGTTGAATCCATCTTCCAACAGTGGTTGTAGGGAGTTGCAATGAGTCTTGCGACTCAAGGCATCGGCTACAACGTTCGCTTTTCCGGGGTGGTAATGCACTTCAAGGTTGTAATCCTTAATCAACTCTAACCATCTTCTCTGCCTCATGTTCAACTCTGGCTGGGTAAAGATATATTTCAAACTTTTATGATCCGTGTACACATGACATAGGTTTCCCATAAGGTAATGCCTCTAGATCTTGAGTGCATGCACGACGGCTGCCAATTCCAAATCATGAGTGGGATAATTCTCTTCATGAGGTCGCAACTGGCGAGAAGAATATGCTATAACTCTCCCATTCTGCATGAGCACACATCCAAGTCCAATCTTGGATGCGTCACAAAACACATCAAAAGGTTCCTCTAAGTTTGGCTGAGCCAAAACAGGCGCGGAAGTCAACAACGTTCGCAGAGTGCGAAAAGCTGCTTCACACTCTGGAGTCCATTCGAACTTCTTGTTTTTCTGCGTTAAATGGGTCATAGGTTTGGCTATTCTCAAAAAATCCAGAATGAACCGACGGTAGTATCCAGCCAAACCCAAAAAGTTGCGAACCTCAAAAACACTTGTGGGTGCTTCCCAATCCATAACCTCTTGCACCTTAGAAGGGTCTACAGAGATCCCTTCCTCTGAAAGGACGTGACCAAGGAAAGGTACCTTCTTTAACCAAAACTCACACTTACTGAACTTAGCATATGACTTGTGCTCTCGAAGCCGGGTCAAAACAACTCGTAGATGCTCAGCATGATCCTTCTCATTCTCGGAGTATACCAAGATATCATCGATGAACACTACAACGAACTTATCTAACTCTGGCATGAAGACCGAATTCATCAGGTACATGAAATGTGTCGGTGCATTGGTCAATCCAAAGGACATAACGAGATACTCATAGAGTCCATATCTGGTAGAGAAAGCTGTTTTTGGTATATGTTCTCTTCGGATCTTAATCTGTTGGTATCCTGGTCTCAGGTCGATCTTGGAGAACACTTTTGCCTTTGATAACTGATCAAACAAGACATCGATTCGGGGTAAGGGATATTTGTTCTTTATAGTTACTGCATTCAACGGTCTGTAATCCACACACATCCTCAAAGTTTTATCCTTCTTCTTCACAAAGATAGCGGGACATCCCCGATCTAACTCTACCAACTCAAGATTACTTCTCAAAACAAAGTTCTCACTTATGAAAGAATGCGATGCTCCAGAATCAAACAGCACAACTGCGGGGCATTGATTAACAACAAACATACCAGCGGTGACAGGCTCTCCTTCCGGCACTTCCTCCACGGTGGTGTGATGCGCGAGGTGGAGGCTGGGTGTACTGCTTCTTTGGACGAGGGCACTGACATGACAGGTGTCCCGTCTGACCACAGTTGTAACATGGCCCAATCACATATGGAGTCTTGGGGCCTCCTGCACTTCCTGCCTTATTCTTGTTCTGCATCAGAGGAGCAGTGTAGGGCTTCTGAAAACTGGGACGGGGTCGGTTGGTAGTGATCTTCCTCTGCGGGGGACGGAACCTTGCTCCAACCACTGGCGGGCGATACGGGGTGCGTGCTCCGAAAGGGGCCCTCTGTTGAGACGAACCTCCTTCGTTCGCACGACGACGGGTCTCTGTCGCCAGCCTGCCGTCATTGGCCTCTTGATTTAGCCAGTCACTGACAAAGTCACTGAAGGTGGTGCGGTGACTGTTGCCCATTTTTGAAAGCATGGCGGCGCTCATGCCACGTTTGAAGCTTGCGATCTTCTTGGCCTCAGTGTTGACAAAGTCTAGGGCGTAGCGGGCTAGGTTGTTGAAGCTGTGCAGATACTCGGACATAGATCTGGTTCCCTGAGACAACCTCATGAACTCTGCAATCTTCATCTCCATCAGACCACTAGGGATGTAGTGGTTGCGCATAGCAGTCGAGAACTGATCCCAAGTGACACGTGCATTTGCAGGCAAGGATGCATGGTACTGGGCCCACCACAAACCTGCGGGTCCTTCTAACATGTGGGCGGCGTACTCCGCCTTGAGCTCTTCCGTCAGACGAAGCAGACGGAACTTCTGGGTGATGGAGTTGAGCCATTCATCTGCCTCAAGCGGTTCGGTGACTTCCTTGAACACCGGGGGACGGGTGTCCAAGAAGTCACGGTAGGAGCTGTACTGGTTAGGCTCTGGGCCTTGGCATTGATGCTGCTGCTGCGCAGTGTTGTTAGCGATATTGCGGAGGGTGGCCTCCATGTGCCTCTGCATCTCCTCCATGTTCCTTTGGCTGTCCAAGAACTAGCCGAAAAACGCTTCCGGCGTCATTGGCGGCGGTGGGGGAGGTGGCAAGTTCTCCTCCTGTCCTGCCCCCTGTCCGCGCTGGCTGCGAGTGTGTGCCGTCATCTGCATATCCCATTAATAAGCAATCATTAGGTGATGTTACATTGATCATGAATAAATACTGCGCTGTACATAATTAGAAAATTTAGCACACAACCAAGTATAATTACTCATTTCCACACAACATCACAGAATAATCGCCCGAAATTAGACATGCAACGACGGATTTCCATAAAAGATGCTAGATCGAAGTCTGGACTTTGTCCCAAAAGACATACATGCCATCAAACATCTCAAACATAAAACCAACACATGTTTAGGGTGTTACGTCACTTAGCGAGCGTGCTCAAGCTATACAAAAGAAAACGACTCCTAGCGAATCTAGCGCTCAGGCGTCTCCAGCGGCGGATGCGGCGTCCTCTGCGTCGACGTCGATCATTGGCTCGTCAGCGTGATCCTCCTCTGGTGGGGCGTCAGGACCAAGGACCTCTCCGTCCTTGGGATCCGGGGCCTCGGCTGTGGCTGGGGCGGCGGCCTCCTGTGCGGCGTGATGCATCTGGTGGACTGCCTCGTGGAGCTGGTCGATGTAAGCCTGCTGTCCATGGATCTGCTGTATCAAGAGGTGAGCTCCCTCTCTGAGCTGGTCGAGCGCGGTGCGGGCCTCATCCCTCTGAAGGGCGGTAGTCAGGTACATCTGCTCTGCAACGGTCTTGGCAGTGGCCTGTGCTGCTGCTGTAGTACGGGCGTCGTCACGCTCAAGAGTGATCTGCTGAATCCTCTCCTGGAGACGAGCTACCTCGGCATCAAACTCTTCCTGTAGCTTCCTCTTGCTCTGGTAGGTGGCGGTGAGGGTGAAGGACACGCTCTCGAGAGTGCGCTCCAAACTCTCACATACACCCAACAAAGCTCCGGTGGCGCTCATCGCGGGCGTCTCGTAGTAGAACCTCTCCTCTGGGCTCCCTGTCAAGACTGACTCCGAAGTCTGCTTCCAGCGCAATGGAAAAAGTGATCCACGTGGAAACACTCCCGCCATCGCACTTGCCAGGTCGGCGGGGAAGCGGGCGATGATATCCTTCAGCACAAGATACGCTGCCCTGTTGGCTCCATCCTTGGCACATGTGCCTCTGGTGATCTCCGTCCACCCTGTCCAGTGGGGCTTGGCGGGCAAAGCTTTGACCTTGATCTCCACCATGACCAAGGAATCCTGCCCGTAGATCTCCTTCTGCCATGAGTACCTGGGCTCCTGTCCTTCCTCATAGCCCACGGCCTGCAGAATCCTCCAAAGGATAGTCGGCAACCCGAAGTAGGACAAGAACGTCTTCCGGGCCAGCTTGGTGGCCAAACGGTGACGCGGAACTCCTCTACCTCCGGTGGCCTTGCGAGCGGTCAGCTTAGTCCGGGCCATCTGTAGAAACAAAAGGGTTTCGAACTCTCGTGAGACGGATATTAAGTTGGCAAAAAAAAATTTATATAAAAGAGACAACTTTTAATTAAGGGGAGGTAATGTAAATGCAAGAATATAAACATGATGCATGATCTTACTTACGTTCTCACTCACTAATCATGACTCGCAAGTCCTAACGTTCTAGTCGGTGGCAAGAACGATCTCTCATGCGTTATCTACACGTTCTACTCGATCGCACAGTTAGTGTACCTGCAGAAGATTCATTTCAGCCCAAAGCAATCCCAATGATAAAACAATTGAGCATTGGCTAATATGCGCAAAGTACATAGAAGCCAACACCCTCAAAAACATTGATACCCTCATATGTGTCTGCGTGGAGCTCGCACATACTTGGTATAAGAACTCTCACCTAGACCGACGGTTGGACGGTCATGCTCTCATATCTCACAAAATCATTTTATGCATGTTTTCGCGATCGACGCATTCTCTTTTCCCGAGAATGGACCAGCAAATAAAGATCCAGCATGAAGCAAAACCCTGAACCCTGTTAGCAGTTAAACCACCTGAATCCTAGTATAGGGCTTAAGGACGAGACTGGGCAAACTTAGTAATTGAAAATAGTTTTGAAAATAGTTTTGAAACACCCATTTTAGTTCAAAAATAGCTCTTTACGGAGGTAATCACTTGAACCATGCTCCGATACCAGTTGTGGCGGAACCGTCCTGATTATAGGAGCTCAAGTACCGTCTTAGTCAAATCCGTCTGACTTCGACTCATACTTGAACCCATATAACCCCGGTAGTCCGGAAATCTCGAAGGATTTCTATCACCGTACAACATACAGGATCACATTGTTCAAGAATTACATTCGCAAAGATACATCACAGAGAACGAAACCGAATTTAAAGTATCAGAGTGCGAATTTAGAACAGAGTTATTACAATACCAAATTTAAAAGTGCGGAAGCTTGAATAAGTTTGAAACACGACCACTACACATGTGGTCCAAATGAAACATTGTTTGACAAATCCAACTCAACACAACTCACTCTTCCTTTTTTAGATAATGTGCCACTAGGAGTCTCAGACCAGCAAAAGAAAAGGGGAAGCTTCTGGACGACCCTGCCCTGAGCCTACTCCTCATCACCTTCCACCGGGTAGAGGCAGTGCTTACAATAGCCAAAGTAGACCTGGCCATCTGCAACAAACGGGATAAACCCTGAGTACGGGAATGTACTCAGCTAGACTTACCCGTCCAACTGAAAATAAAGACACCAAGGGTATGCAAGGCCTTTTTGGGTGGATCTGGGATCTTTAGTTGCGAAAAGCTCAATTAAGATAAGTGAGGATTTAATGATATTGCTGAGCTGTCATTTTTAGACCTATTTCTTTACTCTAGGTTTGCACCTGAACTATTGCACACACTTGAGTCAAACAAACAATAATATAACCATATCCAGTTGACTTATCCACATTTTTAGTTGAACCTTTAAAACATCACATGGAGTTGTATCGTGGTGAAGCTCGCCATAGTTTCCCACTAACCGGGGGAGACGGCGACTCGAATCGAATTTCAAACCAGCTGGTGAAAGACCTTTAATACCAGCCCACACTTTCCCCGTCGGGTCCATGCATTGGGCAACCGCTCGATGCTTGTTCGTGGTGGTAATCGTCGCGGTTCAAGCACGGACCGCCCAATTGGAACCTGGCGATGGCCTCACGCGGCAGATCGCAATTTCCATACTAGAGGGCGTGACACGGGTCGAAACCGGCCCGAACAGCTTCTAACCGGCTTTGGGGTCGATGATTACAGCACCGACGTATCCCTAAGTAAAAGGGCGCGTTCAAAAATGAACGAGGGCCAACATCGATACAAACCTACACGATCCAACGGACGGACTGCCCCCAAGTTCAAACTTGGTGCCTTGCCTTCCAGCTGACCGTATTTCATTACTACTCAGGTTCTTTTCCACGATAGCAAATATAGCCAACCGTGATCCGGTAACTACCCATCAGGGTATTACGGGAACATTCTTAACTACTACTTTTATTAAGCAAGCTAAGCAATTCTACATTGTAAATAAATAACAAGATAACAAGGTAGATATTAATCAATAACCAAGGAATGGTAATGCAGCAAGTAGGTTTTATTCCAACTCCTAAACCTAATGCATCACAATATAAAAGGACTCAAGTAATTTTAATTGCAAAGGGTAGGAGACTTAATATGCTCCGGGGCTTGCCTTGAGAGAAGACTGAGGCCTCGTGGGAGGGGCACTCAGGCAGGTTAGTGTCGGCCGCGGGGTCGACTTCCTCGGCTTGATGCAGTTCCGGGATCTCCTGCTCGGCGCTTGTCTCCTGCTCCAGGTCTTGCTCCTGAACTATCGATCCTATTGCAATGCGGTTGAAAATAATAAATAAATAATGCGTTGTGTGAGATGGGGTGGTATGAGTGTAAATATTTCTTGCAAACCAACAAAACCAACTTGTTGAACCATTTTTGACATTGAGGTAAACACTTAATTATCTCATAAAACAATTTCATTAATCCACCTATTTCTTATTTAATAATTCAAAAGAAATTTAAGTTTGAACTGCAAGTGTATTTTTCTGGACTCAGAAAAATCCACAAAAATTCCAGAAGGCAAATGGCATCTGCTGGACTTCACTGAATAATTTTCAGCCAGAAATAAAATAGAGATGTGCAGATGTAAAAATAACAAATAAACTGCTCAAAAGGTGCTTTGAACTAACTTTTTACACAAAAAGTGTTTAACAGCAGATTTTATAATTTTCCTAGCTTCAACTACTCATAAACATTCTACTGTCAGAACATAAATATACAAGCCTACACAAAATAAACAAATCTATTCCAAATTAAACCATTTGAACTACAACCCTACTAAAAAAAGGGGCTAAACTCATTTTCATATTTTTCCCAGATTCTACTTCACATTTCATATTTATCAAGGAAGTTTCATGAACAGAAACATATATTATTTCTTACATGAATTTCCAAAGGAAAACACAGAAAAGTATAGTTGTAAAGCAACTTCAGATTCTTCCATACAACAGCTCATGCTTAAAATTTTTCTTAGCCTGAACATGTCATACAGAGACTACACAATTTTTGTCACATTTTATTTCGACATATAAAACACCTTAATATTTATTCTAAGAAAATAGCCTAAAAGGACTTTTAATCATAACAGAAACTTTTTCCACATAAACAGTGCAGTATATATTTTTCAGAGGTGCAAATCATGATAAGAAACCTACACAAATTTTCCCATGAATTATCTCAACCAGAAAACACCTATTTTCATTTATCTAAACAAAAACTCACAAACTGAATTAAATAAAAACAGTAATAAAAACTTTCACCAAAAATGCTTTCATATTTTTTCATGATAGATCTACTCATAAACAAGCTAACAAAACTGAAAGTACTTTATTTGGACTTTTAAAACGAGCTACACAAAAATAACAAGCATTTCTGGAAAATAAAACAAAAAGGAAAACATTTGAAATCATCCCGGCTCAAACTGCGTGAACTCGGTCCATGGACCGCGTGTGACTGACGCGCGGGGTCCGCTGGTCAATGGGACCCACCCGTCAGAGAGGGCGAAGCAGGGAAAGGTGTTGACCAGCGAAAGCTCGTCGATGGTGAGGTCGCCGGCGGTGAGGCTAGGCTCGATAGACTCGGCTCGACGAGGCGCATCCAGCGGTGGGGTCGGCTTGGCCAGAGGGTGACCGAAGCGTGCCGGCGGTGAGCGGTGGCGGACGGCGGCGGCGACACACGGCTACGCTTTATCCGGCGGTCGCCGGTGAAATTGGGGAAGGCATAGGCTTACTCGAGCCCTAGGGAGGCTATCGGAGGGCTCGGCTTGGCTCGGGAAGCTCCGAGGAAGCTTGGCCACGCGAGCAGCCATGGCGGACGGTGGCGGGGCTCGGCGAGGCCGTGTCCGGCGGTCGCCGGCCAAATTGGCGCGTGCGCAGTGCTTTGTGAACCCTAGGGAGCTACGTGAGTGGGTTGGTTTGGCTCGGATGGCTCCAGGGGAGCTTGGCCTCGTGCGGCAGCGGCCATGGCGTTCGGCCGAGGAAGAAGAGGTGGGAGAGAGCGGTAGCGTTGAAGCTAGTCGGCGTTCTCACCTTGTCTTGGCTCGGTGAAGCTCGAGGACGAAGGAGAGGAGCGGAGGAGCTTCGGTCGGGGAAGAACAGCCGCGAGCTCCGGACGGCGCTGATGGCGTCCGCGGCGGGGCTCCTCGGACTCCGACGTCAGCGAGGCTCGGCGGGTGGTGCGGAGGTGCGGACCGTGTGGTCTGGATGATGGCGGGGTGGTGGCCGAGGTTAATCGGTCGGTGGTGGCTCGGCTAGGGCGGAGCGGTGGTGCGGTTCTTCGGTGCCGAACGACGGCGAGCAGTGAAGTGCTCGGCGTGTTCGCGGGAGGGGAGAGGGAGAGGGAGCAGGCGGGTGTGTGCGAAATGAGAGTGAGAGAGTGGAGAGAGGTAGGCGCTCGGGTTTTGGTCTCGGCGGAGCGGCGTACGTCCAGTCGCGGCGGGGGCCACGACGGCGCGGCGGGCGAGGCAGGGTGTGGTCGACGAGGGGCTCGGCAGGCGAGGCGAGCGCGGAGTGGGCGAAGCCGATCGTGGCGTGATCGGGTGGAGAAGGATCAGAGAGGGAGTGGCCGCGCGAGATTTTTCGCACGGATCGCCGGCCATGCAGCGCTTGCGGCCGACGTACGGCGCGGCGTGTCAGCGCCGTCAGCGCGCTGTGCGCGGGCGGGCGCGCGCGCGGGCCAGCGGGCGAGCGCTGGGCCGGTGCGGTGAGCTGGGCCGAAAGGCCGGTTGGGCCAAAAGTGAGGGCGCGGGAAAAATCGTTTTCCTTTTTGTTTTTCCAAAAACTTTTCAAACTTTGACCATTCAAAAATAGTTTCAAAAACTTCAAACCAGGCTTTGACCCAAATTTAAAAGTTGCTCAAAATAATTTTCTCTACAAGTTTCATATAAGACACTTTTTCTGAAAACCATTTTTACAATCTCCTTATAATTAAAGCCAATTTTGAAACATAAAACATTTTGCTTAATTCATTTTTATTTAACAAACTATTTTGAACTAGGTCAAAATATCAACATGAAAAGCACTCTACTCATTATTCTCTATTTTATAAAACTATTTGCCAACACAGAAATCCACTTTAATCATCAAGTCAAATAGAAATCCAAAATCCAGATAAATAAACAAAAGGTAAAAAGCACTCATATGCACATGAAATGATGCAATGCATTACTTATGCTCTTTAGTAGCTAATGGGGTTCCTAATGCAGTGCTTGACACTAGGGTGTCAGAAAAGGTATCTGATGCAATTTGTCAGTGATAGCCGATGTAATATGCATCGTCGTTGAAGCAAAAATAGAAGTCAGTGACTAATGCACAAAACGGAGCACACATTGATCTCGAAGGATCAATCACGGATTGATTTCAGCAGGGCGGACAAAGGAACTTCTTATTTACAAAAGAGGGGACAAGTTACAGTGGAAAATCAGTTCGTCCACTCTATCCTATTCCTAATCGAGAGGTCAAAGTCAAAAGAATCAGCAAGATCTGATCCAGCTTCTTTCATATCATCGACAGAATGTGCCACCCTATATTCCAGTCCTCGCTCACAGACATCAAAGTTGCGGTAATCGGCGCCGGAATGAATCCGTACAACGTTGAAGGCAAGCGCTGCGCCGTATCCCATACTAGCTCTAGAGATGTCGGGGAGGACTCGGTTGACCTCATTCACCCACCTCAGGGTTGTCGTGCCCGGTACATTGGCCGTAATGGCAAGATTAGCGACAGCAGCTTCGAGATTATGAAGCTTGGCCTCCAGAGCTGAAAGGAGGAAGAGTCGGTAAAAGCAGGAAGGGAGAATAGGGAAAGAAATGATGAAAAAATACTTACCGGCAGCTCGACTCCGAGCGACGTCACGCTCTCGAGAGATTCAGGTAATCTCCCGATCCTTCCCCTCCAGATCAAATTGAAGATCTGCAATCTTCTGAGTTAGGTCCTCGGGGAGGTCATCGCCAGTCCTCCTAAATGGAAGTGATAAAGTAAGGACGGCTGCTTCATTTTTGAAACAAGAGAAAAGGAAGAAAAGAGCGACCTCCTCTTAGAGGTGCTAGAAGCACCAAGCTCGGAGATGTGTCGGCTCGCTGCGGAAGACATCCTCTAGATTGGAAGATGAAAGGAGAGAGGAGGGTTTTCTGGTTTTAAGATTGAAGCAGGGGAGTTCAGAATGCACAAGCCGAGATAGAGTGAAAGGGGGCTTTTAAGAATCCTGAAGGCACATCGGGAGATAAATCGGCAAGTACAGCAATTATGGCGTGCGAATGTGGATGCTTCTGGAGGTTCCACGTCGCGTGCAAGGAAAAAGGAATTTTTGGAATAAATATTTATTCCAAAATTAGGGGGCATGTGTTAACACCAGATTTTCGCACGCACGAGGATATGACAAGTGGACCCAGCCAGCAGTGGGGAAAAGATTTGGCAAACGATTGGACGATCGGCTGGCTCTCAAAACTCGGTGAGCAACCAAGGATGGTTAGCCTTTGGAGTCTATGCGGTCGGCTGTTTTACTAAGCGGCAGCTCCATTCGGGAAATGGATATGGCAAGTAAAGCCGGCTTGCGCAAGAAGGCACGTAACGTTGAAGGACACCGAGAAGAATAAGAATAGGATCTGTATCTTTCCAAATTTTATTGTGTAAACCGTAATCGTCTAGGACTCATGTTTCGTCCAGGGTATAAATATAAACCCTTGGCTATTGTAAAATGGTTCACAACCATATCAATACAAACCGGCCCCGTGCCATCTTCGAGTCCTTAGTCGTGTCGTCGAGTTCTTCGAGAGGAATCATCGATCCGTCGACCTCCGTAAGTCCCGGCAACCTTGCGAAGGACCGAAAGTGCTACCAGAAAGCGACCAGAGGGGGGGTGAATGGGAGCTTTAAATTTCTTTTCAGAAACTTTAAATCTCTGTCCTGAAAATCAACCCCAAGAGCAAAACCGATGCGCGTGATGTCCATGACCCAAGAGAATGGGTGGATGTTCCCTAGGAACACAGCGGGACACCACAAAAATTCCCTCGCCCAAATTCACGCAGGTTAACTAGTGACAGGTTGAACTTTGGGTAACCCGATTTCTGTAGAGCACGAAGTCGGGAATCCAACGCAACAAGCGAATCTCAAATCGCAAGTTGGATGAACAAACTGCGGACAAAAATGCGTAGGACAGCACTGACCGGACTCTGCCTGCGTCCGGTCAAGAAGCACCGGACGCGTCCGGTCAACCAAAAACAGTTTTGGAACCTCTCTGTTCCTGACCGAACACATTGAGTCTAAGCGTCTGGTCAAGAGTCAAGCGTCCGGTCACAGAGGCCAAAACAGATAAACAGTAGCAGGAGCGCGTCCGGTCACTGAACAGATAAACAATAGTGTTGACACTTACTAACGTCGCTACCAAGAGTAGAGATAAACTCTATCCCCGGCAACGGCGCCAGAAATGCTTGTTGGTATAAATTAACGCACACTCTACTTTATTCGCAAGCGCACAGATAAAATCTACCGATGTAGCACTTCACCGGAGTAACCCAGTTTTAATATCGAACCCAAAGGAACGGATAGTGTTAAGTCTTAAAATCTAACCCCTGAGTAGCTAACCAGGACGGAGAATCTAGAAGCATAGAGGGGATCACTAAGGTTATCTAAATCCAACTTAAGAGTGATATGTTTATATTATTCTTAGTGGGGAAGTTGCCATAAAAGGTCACAAACAGAGTATGAGTCTTTTATGCAAATGTATAATCCTACCGAGCCTACACACGGGTAAGTGGACTATAGAAGAATCAACAAGGCTATAAGAGTCACCCTTGCGAACAACCACTACTACCGGCGTTATAGGAAGCATTTATGATGAGCTATCAAGTCTAAGCACCACGCTTACACTATCCAACTACTCTAACTCTAGAGCAACTTAGAATTAGAGTACTCAAAAGAGAGTCATAAACCTTAAGAATAATAAGAACAATAACTCAAACTTAAATATAGACGTTGATTACCGAAACAATCGCTGAAGCAAGTTGAAGATGAACTTGAATCCACAGGTACAAGATGAAGAAGTTGATCCGACAGTCCGGAACTTGAGGGGTATCACTTTCGGTCCTTGAAGCAAGTTCTAATATAAGATTAGGTTCTAATCCTACTAGAGGGGTATCTAGTCTTCTACTTGATAGCTGGCTCTTGATTACAACTAAATGAACTAGATCTAATTCTAGATGAACTAGAAGAGATTCATCTAGAGGGACCTCTACTTCTAATTGAAACCCTAGTTTCTGATGTGGAGATGAATAATGAAGATGGAGATGCCTGGAGAGGGGGGTCTGGGGTTGCTTTTATAGCCCTGAGGGATCAACCGCGGCCGTTAGATCAAACCGACTTCAGGGACGGTGGAGATGAGTCCTAGGGTTCGGTGGAGGAAGCTTGCAGAAGACGGAAGCCAGCGGGCCCAGGGGGAGACCGACCGGTCTCATGGTGGGACCGATCGGTCCCACCTGTCATCCTCTCGTGGTGGTCGACCTCCTGGTGTTTTCTGGTGTCCTCTGGAGTCTTCTAGAAACTTCCTGACGTTGCGGTTGCGTTATCTCCCGTTGGTTTCCTTCTAGGGGAAGCAATCAGCACTGGTTTCCTGGTTTAGTCCCTGCAGAATCACAATTCACCAAAACTCGTGGAATATTGTCAATTAAAACCCTAAACCTTTGTTGGTGATTGAATTCATGCCCTTTTCATATTTATTTATCCTTTAATTTTGATAGATAACCAATGTCAACAAATAGTGAGATTACGGTCTCACTTCCTCAAAATCTCACGGGCACAGAGGTATTGTTCTCTTCTCTGTGGATCTCAGTTCGCTACAGCAGAGGATGGGGAGAGCAAGAAAACCTAGAAGGCAAAATAGCAAAATGACTGAGATGGCATGGGAGGAGGGTGTCTCCCTCTACTTATCCTAATTCTAATTCCTACTCTACCTCTCTCTAATTACAGAGCGAACCAGCTAAACCCTAGGGTTATTCTGGACCAACTCGAAGATGATGGTGATCCGACGGCCACGCCCGCACAACTGGTAGCGTTGCCTCGATGCAACCTCACCGATTGCCGCCACGTGCCGCCACCGCTCCGCTCGTCCTTTTCCCGGACTTCGCCCCCGGTTTTGAGGCCCAAACCGGGAAACCAGCCTTCACGACCAACCCCCGGTTTTGAGGCCCGAACCGGGAAACCAGCCGTCCAACGCCTGAGTTTTGTGGCTCAAACTCAGAAACCCGCAGCGCCCAGGTTTTGAGGCCTAAACCTAGAAACCGTCCTCAGTCCGAGTTTTGTGCCCAAAACTCGGAAACCATCAGCGCCCAGGTTTTGAGGCCCAAACCTGGAAACTATCCACTCGGTGGTTTTTCTATGGCTCAACCACCAAACCGAGCCGTAGAGGGGATGCACCGCCCGTGCACCCCGTCCACCGACACGTGTCCCCAGGTCCTCGACCCAAGCAACACCGTGCCCGCAAGTCTTCGCTCATCGCTGTCCCAGGCTGCCAGCCACCACAGCTGATCCTCGGGCCCCCGGTCCCTCAGTCCAAGCCTCACGTCCACCCTTCGCCACTCTCGGTCCATCGGCATGGCACGTCTCTACTTGACCTTCACCTTGCCTTTGATCACTGTATCCGTGCTCGACACCTGCACAACACAAGCCAAAGAACATGCGCATTATCCCAGTTGACAATCACTCATCACTCAGAGACTCAGCATACACCCATGTATCCGCAATCTCCCCTTTGATGAGTGCATTGTCAACTACCAACACAAATCATAAATGGAATAGAGATAGGAAGGAAGAAGGAGAGAGAACTCGACCAAATGACCCAAAAGCATATCAAAGCCGAAGAAGGTCAAGTGGAAAGAGCAAAACAACTTGGTTCCCAAAGACATGGGCAACGGCTCGACGCAACTAAGCAAAGCAAAGCTAGCCCTCAAGAAGAGGTAGAACAGGCTCAACACCGCTAGCGTGAAAACTCGATACCAATTGAAAAATCAACTGAAAATCAAGCAAAACAGAGCTAGCCCTCAAGAAGAGGCGGAACGGGCTCAACACCGCTAGCGAGGAAGCTCGGTACGAACTGAAGAAAGCTAGAAATCAGCTGAAGAGCAGAGCATAAAAGATCACAGGTGCTAGTTCCTCAAGAAAGAGGCAAAGGCTCAACACAAGCTCAAAGACCGAGCAAACTCTCCCCCAAATAGTGCACGCAACCAGGAAAACATTTCTCCCCCAAAGTCGGAGATGGAGAACACATGATTTGCAAGATTTTATCCCCCTTAGTTGAAAATGCACTATCAAGAATCTCCCCCTTGACAAAAGAACTCCCCCTTCCAAAATGCATATGAGTCAAAATGCAAGTTAGTAGCTTCAGGAATATAGTCGATAGAATATAAAGATGCGCGACAAAGTGCTGATCCGATGACTCATTAAAAATGCACAGAATGCTGACAAAGGCTCAAACTGATCACCAACTACGAAATATGAACGTGTGAGCAAAGTGAACAATTTTTAGCCAAAAAGATATTTACCATCAAAATAGCACCAAACATGTATAGATAGGAAGTCAAACAAGTGCTAAACATGTATACAAGGTGAACTACCCCTAGCACAGTTCAATCATCATGCTATAGATAGAAGCATAGACTTGTGTATCCAAATTTTATCGGAGTTGCAACGGTTAAATTACACAAGTTCAATTTCAGCATGTGATTGCGAGAGGTTGAAAGCTTGTCATCGCCTAACTTTTCAACTATGCGAAGCCTATGCAGAAGCAATTAGAAGCTTAAAGCAACAGTTTCGGTCATACACTACACAACTCAAGTTTAACTCAAAGTGCAATGAGAAACA
This sequence comes from Coix lacryma-jobi var. lacryma-jobi, assembly GCA_009763385.1. Classification (NCBI taxonomy): domain Eukaryota; kingdom Viridiplantae; phylum Streptophyta; class Magnoliopsida; order Poales; family Poaceae; genus Coix; species Coix lacryma-jobi. The sequence continues at coordinate 96,343,553 of CM019831.1, forward strand.
GTCTCGAAACTGTGAGGTGCTGACAAGCAATCCCATCTCGATCTTTCCAATTCACTTAACTTGGTTCAAATTTTATCTCAGAAACAGAACATACCAAGCAAGTGAATGACTCAGAACTAGAGACATAGCAACCTAGCATATATGAAAAGAATGAGTGAATTCTACACATTCTACACATGCTAGTTGCATATCTCAATGGTGAACAGTGTCAAGTTTTATGTTCATTAAGCAGGTTCACTATCCAAAAATAGCTCAGCTCACAACATGTATTAGTGATCAGAAAGAGCATAAGCTACAAGCATCATCATAAAGCATTGGAACATACACTATACAGAGCATAGTCACGGTCTAAAGAGTATATTCATGAAGCTCTGAATGTAGATATGCAAGATGAAATGCAGAAAAGATATCGAATGAAAAACACAAAGTCAGGTTATGATACAAGAGTCAAAATGTTTCCCCCATCTAAAAGGGGAAACACACACCAAGCTCACCTCTCAACCTAGCAAAAGTTGATTGGTCCAAAGGCTTGGTGAAAATATCAGCCAACTGATGATGAGTATCGACATGGCGAAGGTCGATATCACCCTTCTCATAGTGGTCTCGCAAAAAATGAAAGCGCACATCAATATGTTTGGTCTTAGAGTGCAGCACGGGGTTCTTAGCAACGCTAATCGCACTCGTGCTGTCACAAAGCAAAGGAACGCGAGAAAAGCTCAGACCAAAATCACGCAAAGTGGCCATCATCCAAAGCAACTGGGAACAGCAGCTAGCCGCAGCAACATACTCAACCTCCGTGGTAGACTGGGCGACACTAGACTGCTTGCGAGAAGACCACGATACAAGAGAAGAACCAATAAACTGACAAGTCCCAGAAGTGGACTTGCGCTCAACGCGGCAATCAGCAAAATCCGCATCAGAATAACCGCAAAGGGAGAGGGTGGAGGAAGCAGAATACCAAATCTCAAACTCAGGAGTGAAGCATAAGTACCTCATAATGCGCTTGACCGCCTGACGGTGAGAAGTGCGCGGTGACGACTGAAAACGCGCGCACAGACACACCGCGAACTGGATGTCCGGGTGTGTCGCCGTCAGGTACAGCAGCGATCCGATCATACTCCGGTACTCCTTCTGGTCCACAGCTTCTCCATCCACATCCGCATCCAGGGTCGTCGTGGTCGGCATGGGTGTTGGAAGAGGCTTGGCCTCACCCATGTCGAACTTCTTCAGGATGTCCTTGGTGTACTTGCCCTGGTGCATGAATGTCCCTTCTCGGGATTGCTTGATTTGCAACCCGAGGAAAAACGTCAACTCGCCCATCATGCTCATCTCAAACTCCCTGCTCATAGTGTCTGCAAACTTGGCAACCAAAGCATGAGAAGAACCACCGAAAATGATATCATCCACGTATATCTGGACCAAGAGAGTATCATTGCCTTGCTTGAGAAGAAAAAGCATTTTATCCACACATCCCATTTTAAACCCTTAGCAAGCAAAAAGGTTTTCAACCTATCATACCAGGCTCTAGGGGCTTGTTTCAAACCATACAAAGCTTTGTGAAGTTTAAAAACATGGTTTGGAAACTTGGGATTTTCGAAACCGGGGGGTTGTCTCACATACACTTCCTCTTCAATGTAGCCGTTTAAGAAGGCACTCTTGACATCCATTTGAAAAAGTTTAAACCCTTTGGATGCAGCAAATGCCAAGAGTATCCTAATCGCCTCCAAACGAGCTATAGGAGCAAAAGTCTCCTCATAGTCTATCCCCTCCTTCTGACTATACCCCTGGGCTACTAGTCTGGCCTTGTTTCTCACAACATGGCCATCCTCTCCTTGTTTGTTTTTGAAAACCCATTTTGTCCCAACAGGATGACACTCAGGAGGAGGAGGAACAAGAACTCAAACCCGATTTCTTTCAAAATTTTCTAACTCCTCATGCATGGCATTTACCCAATCTAGATCAGATAAAGCGTGTCCAACATCTCGGGGTTCAAAATCAGCAACAAATGCAGAATGAGCAAAGTGAGAGATTTGTTGTGACCTTGACCGAGTGACACGTTCGCCGATGTTGCCGATCATCTGTTGAGGCGGGTGTTGGCACTGGATATGTCGTGGCGCCTCCCGAGCAGAAGTGATCTCCCCCTCAACAGCAGCTGGTGCCTCCCCGGGTACAAAAGGTACCGCTCGGGGTGGCGGATCCCACGACCCCCAAGTCAAAGAAGAGGGATCGGGACCGTGAGTCGTAGTAGAAGCCGCTCTTTGCGGCACAGCAGGTGGAGGAGGTGCTGGGTCATCCATCCCTTTAGCACCTTCTTCCTCATCATCAAAAAGAGGTTCCCCAACCTCATGATCACCTGCACGCTCAAAACGAGAAGAAGGACAAACCATGGTCTCGTCGAAGGTGACACCGGATGTCTCCATGACTCGGTTAGTATCAAGGTTAATGATGTGAACAAGACTAGTATCAGAGGAGACGTGGGAGGAAAACACAAACTGGACTCTAACACGACCTAACCAGCAACAAGACCTTGACTCGGACACAAACTCAACACAACGGACTCTGCAACCGAAATATGCAAAGGCTATGGCGCGGAAGGGCTGTAGGACAGAACAAAATATGGCACTGGACTATGGGACGAAGGCGAAAACACTCGAAACTAAAGATAGATATGAACCTGACAGTATACCTAAAGCTTTGATACCACTTGATGTGAACAAGGGTGCCCGATCTTCCAAAAGGTTCTGGTAACTCTCGATTTGGTGGAAACGAGACACAAGTCGATCCGGCTTCCGAACAACACGATCCGAAACCCCGCAATCGTAGCACCACGTCTCCTCTGGTTATCCACCGGCATTGCACGGTTGACCTCGCCAAGAAGGCTAAAGTCCTTGCCTGCGAATCGAAGAACACGAGCAAGAACAAGGAAAAATGCAACCAAATTGCAGATGTATGATTAATCTCACGAGTTGGGGTCTCACAAACCGATGAAACGGCGAAACTGTTATGAACAGAATAATCTAAGCAAAACCCAAAACCCTAACGAGGGTGATGGCTACTGTTTATAGTCCCTAAGGGTCATCACCCCCCCTGGACGCGCCCCTCTAATGGGCTCACAGAGGATACACGGCCCAACGGACCAAAAACGGCGACGCAGCACTGGGACAGATTCTGGGCTCTGACTTGTTTCGACAATTCCCGTTGACTCAGGATGAATTTTGATATGAGACCAGAACCATTGGTTAACTTATCGAAATAGCTTTCCAACAATATCTGGTTCGTCAAAAACAGAGTCCGTACACAACCTGGGTGACCAGTTTAGTGCTGACTGTTCCTGGACTCCGAAACTGACTCGAAGTCAACTTCGTCTTGGTCTCCAACTTGCATCAGGCGCCCTTGCTGGTCTTCCACGCCTCCAAGCCTTCCTCTATGCATCTCTGGGTCCTCTCCATGGTTCCTAATCAACACATAATAATTAGGTAGCAATCTATTCTCAAAAACATTTAAAGTGTTATATAGGAACGAATTCACCTCTAAATTTAGTTGACGCGCACGAGCTCGTGTCATTGGACCATGATAACTCAGCGGAGGATCGTTGTGTGTATCCAAAGGAGTGATGTCCTCATCAGTTAAGTACACGATATGCACGAGTATGAGTGCCATAACCCAAAAATACACCGTCAGAAGACCGAGACTCAAACTTGTCCAAGTTTCCCTTTTTGAGTATAAAACAATGGCAACCGAAGACTCTAAAATAGCTCACCTTGGGCTGTCTTCCAAAATGCAACTCATAAGAAGTCTTTTTCAAGAAAGCTCGGAGAAAAATGCGATTGAAATGTAGCATGCAATGCTCATAGCTTCGGCCCCATATCGCCTAGGAGTCCTATGCTCATCGAGCATCGTCCTGGCCATCTCTACAAGGGTTCGATTCTTCCTTTCTACAACAACATTCTGAGGCGGTGTGTAGGGAGAAGAAAACTGATGCTCTAAACCCAAAGAGTTACAAAACTTCTCAAAATCCGAGTTTTTGAACTCGGAACCATTATCACTCCTAATAGCTCGCATCGAGTTCAAAGGGAACTTGTTCTGAAAACGCAAAATCAGATTGCGAGCAAAAGAGAAAGTCTCAGTTTTCTCCGCTAAAAAGAAAACCCACGAATATCTCGAAAAGTCATCAACAACAACAAGCACATACCACTTCCCCCCAACCGAGCTCACCCGAGCCGGACCAACAAGGTCCATGTGCAAAAGCTCTCCAAGGCGCTTGGTCATGACCTGAGTCACTGGATGGTAGGGAGCGGCAACCATCTTCCCATGTCTACAAGAATGGAAAACAAGATCCTTCTCCATGGATAACTTGGGCAATCCTCGGATTAGGCCAAGTGAACTAAGCCTTGCAAGCAAGTCGAAGCTCAGGTGACCAAGTCTCCTATGCCACTTCCAAAGATCAGAGGAGGAGGGTCCAGCTAAAAGACAACGAGAAACTCCAAATGACTCCGAGAAATCCGCACGAAAGACTTTCCCAAAGGGAGAAATCACACAAACAAAATTGCCCTGAGGATCCAAAATACGACTGAGATTCGGCTTAAAACGAATCTCATAGTCGTCATCAAAGAGTTGCGAAACAGAAAGAAGTTTAAAATGCAAGTTAGAAACAAGAGCAACATCGCGCAACACAAAGTGCTCATTAACTCGCACCGACCCACGAGACAACACTTTACCTTTGCTATTGTCGCCGAAGGTGATAAACTCATTTCCGGCGACCGGACTAAGACTGGAGAACCACTTGGCATTTCCGGTCATGTGCCTCGAACACCCGGAATCCACCAACCAAACGTTCTCCAATCGTTTTACCTACATCAATAAAAAGGCATAGGGTGAGCATACGGTCCAACACTGGGGTTAGTGAAGTAGGGAGAATACCAGTGTTGGGTCGGCTGCTCAAAAGAACGGTTAGCAGAAAAACCATTCCTAGCACGTCTACGGGAAGAGCGATCACCACGTAGAGGAAAACGTGGTCCACTAAGGGAGGAGCGTCCATCGCGATACTCAAAACGCGGTGGTGGAAAATGCTCAACTACAAAGCCACCGCCACGGGGTCCATAACCTACAACTGCAGGCTCCCGCCGGGCACGACCTCCTTGCGGCCTAGGCCTAGGAACTTGAGGTTTTGGACCTCTAGGCCTAGCAGCACGCCTCTGAATGTTCGACACATATACATCATGGAAAGGATGGTACATGTCCGGGTTGTTCATCTCCTTTGCACGGCGCGCTTCTCTCTTGCGCCGAAAGCAAAACTCACTCAAGTGTCCATCTCTCCCACAGTGCTCACAATGGTACCTCACCGCTCTCAAAGGGGGTTGTTGGTACTCACGGTAGTGGGTGTTGATCACTTTGCCCTTCTGTGGCATCAGCTCCTCCTGGATAGGTGGCATCGTGTCAAGCTTGTTTTTCAGGTGGTTGGGCTTGGGATGCCATGTCTGTTTCTTGGGTGGAGCTCTCGGAGGTTCAACGAACACACCATCCTTGGTGTTGGGCTTGAGAGGCTCTTTGGGTGGAATCTTTGTAAGCTTGGGAGTAGTGGTGGAGTTTGGCTTCTCACATGGGTTCAGACCACTCGACTCTCCAATCTTGCCAAAAGATGAAACATCAATCCCCTGTGCGAAACCTACACCAGGACCTCTGGCAGCATGCTTGAACTGGGAGATCATCATCCCAAGCTGCGGCTCACCACAAGACACCCATGACAAGATGGTCCGAAGGTATGTGTTTTCCTCCTCGGTTTGCATCTTGTCATGCTTCACATTGGCTATCTCCATCTCCAAGCCCTCACACAAAATGCACCTAGTCACACACGTGCTATCCGAGCTGGCCTTCTCAAGAGACACAATCTTGGCATTCTTCTCTGCCAACTCGGATTGCAAGCCCGCACAGGACTTGCACGCACCCAATAGCAAGGATCTAGCCTTCAGCTCATCCACCTCTCCTACCAACGCAACATACTTACCTCTCAAAGTGAGAAGGTCAGTCATGTGCGTGGTGCACATCTCACACTCAACCTCCTCAGAGACAACTACGGTGGACTTGGCAAACTCAAGCTCCTTCACCGTATCCTTCTACTTCTGCCTGAACTCCTTCCGCTCTCTAGCAGCGCGCCTAAGCAACTTGTCTTGACTAAGAAGGGCGGCAGTAAGTTTCTCGACCTCAGCAGAAAGCTCATCGGGGGTCAGAGATACCTGGGAGGTGTCGTCGTCATCGTCGTCGTTCTGAGGGATCTCCTCCAGCTCGCCGTCAACCTCCTTGCCGAGGGCCATGGTGCAGAAACCCTCGTTGTCGGCGAAGAAGCAGAGGCCATTGAGCTTGTCCTCGATCCTCTTCTTCTTCTCGGACTCATCGTCACTTAAGGAAGCGGAGTCGTCATCCGAGTCGTCGACGTCACTGAGCGTGGCGAAGAAAGCACGCTGCTCAGCCTGGGCCTTCTCCAAGTACTTGGTCTTGATGTACTCCTTGTTGAAACCGCCCTTCCGCTTGTGCCTTGCGGGGACGTACTTCTCTTTGTGCTTGCCGGAGTCATACTTGTGCCCATGATCCGCCTTGCCGAAGACTTGCTTGTTCTTCTTCGGGCAGTTGGCGATGAAGTGGTTGGGGTCGCCGCACTCAAAGCATCCTGAGCGTCCTCCTCCATGGCGACGGTTCATGCGGTTGTTGTGGAACCGCGAGAACCGGTTGGCGAGCAAAGCTAGCTCGTCATCCCCCAAAGACTCCAGTTGCTCCTCTGTGACAGAAAAGAGTGAAGAGAGTGCAAATCCTCCAGAGGTGTTAGCAGAAGAGCCAGAAAGCAGAGCCATCGACGGGCCAGAAGGATTCTCATAAGAAGCCCTCGCCATGGCATCGATCTCACTGGACTTGAGCTTACTGAAGAGCTCGTCGCACGTGAGGGTCTCATAGTTAGGCGATTCGATGATCGCATGAACCTTGGAATCCCACACCGACCGATCAAGAGTATGGAGTAGCTTGAGAGCTCTCTCATGATCATCGAAAGGCAACAGCTCCTTGTTAGCCCTCATCCTATTGACAATCACCTGAAAGCGAGCGAATAAACTTTCTATGCTCTCGCCAGGCATGTGTCGAAAGTTCTCATACTCTTGCTTGAACGACTCGTAGAGACGGGTTTTGACTTGAGTGGTTCCCTCATGAAAACGCATGAGGGTAGCCCAAATCTCCCGAGCCGTAGTGAGGTGAGAAACACGATCAAACTCACTCATGCTCAGACATGAGAAAAGAGCATTACGGGCTCGCCTATTGGCATCGTGCTCATCGATCTGAAGCTGAGAGACACGAGCAGCCAAGACCACGTAATCGGCAGAGTTGCAAATATCCCAGATGGAAGCACCCAAACTCTGCAGATAGGCCCACATGCGTATCTTCCAATACGCACAGTTCGTCCCACCGAAAAATGGCGGTTTTCCCACGCCGCGATCCATGTCGCCTTCTGTGGATCTGGAACCGGCTAAGGTGGAAGATCCTTAACCCGCTCCGATACCAATTGAAGGACCGAAAGTGCTACCAGAAAGCGACCAGAGGGGGGGTGAATGGGAGCTTTAAATTTCTTTTCAGAAACTTTAAATCTCTGTCCTAAAAATCAACCCCAAGAGCAAAACCGATGCGCGTGATGTCCACGACCCAAGAGAATGGGTGGATGTTCCCTAGGAACACAGCGGGACACCACAAAAATTCCCTCGCCCAAATTCACATAGGTCAACTAGTGACAGGATGAACATTGGGTAACCTCAATCTCCCCTGAGCAACGCGAGCGGGATTCAGGCTATTTTTTAAAGCGAGAAGCCCGATTTTTGTAGAGCACGAAGTCGGGAATCCAACGCAACAAGCGGATCTCAAATCGCAAGTCGGACGAACAAACTGCGGACAAAAACGCGCAGGACAGCACTGACCGGACTCTGCCTGCGTCAGGTCAAGAAGCACCGGACGCGTCCGGTCAACCAAAAACAGTTTTGGAACCTCTCTGTTCCTGACCAGACTCACTGAGTCTGAGCGTCCGGTCAGGAGTCAAGCATCCAGTCACACAGGCCAAAACAGATAAACAGTAGAAGGAGCGCGTCCGGTCACTGAACAACGGAGCGTCCGGTCAAGTCAACGAAAATCACAGAGCAAACATTCAACGACCGGACTCTGGACTTGCGCGTCCGGTCAACCCGACCCAGCGTCCGGTCACCCCGAAAATCAGTTGTTCGTCCACCGATTTGATTCGAACTCTCCCAAAACAAAACCTCTAGGGTTCAAACTTGGAGAGATGAGTCACAAGGAGGATAGTGAGCTATCTCTAAGAGATCATGGCTCGAACCTATCTCCAAATCGATGAATCGAAGAAAATTGGGAGAAGGGAGAAAAACTTGATCCGAAACGAAAGTTGACCGATCTACTAGCTCGTGAGGTTAGAGGAGAATTTCTTCAGTGGAAAGAAGTGCCTCACGATCTAGAACATCACTGTTCAAACGGATTTGCAAAAGACGCACCGAGTAAAGAGATCGATCAACGGGAAAAACGTGGAGAAAAGCAACCCGCGAAGAACACGAACAAAACGCGAATCACAACCACGAATTTGCAACCGTGTGGCTACCACACGCTACAATAGTGAGATTATGGTCTCACTTCCTCAAAATCTCACGCGCACAGAGGTATTGTTCTCTTCTCTGTGGATCTCAGTTCGCTACAGCAGAGGATGGGGAGAGCAGGAAAACCTAGAAGGCAAAATAGCAAAATGACTGAGATGGCATGGGAGGAGGGTGTCTCCCTCTACTTATCCTAATTCTAATTCCTACTCTACCCCTCTCTAATTACAGAGCGAACCAACTAAACCCTAGGGTTATTCTGGACCAACTCGAAGATGCTGGTGATCCAACGGGCACGCCCGCACAACTGGTAGCGTTGCCTCGACGCAACCTCACTGATTGCCGCCACGTGCCGCCACCGCTCCGCTCATCCTTTTCCCGGACTTCGCCCCTGTTTTGAGGCCCAAACCGGGAAACCAGCCTTCACGACCAACCCCCGGTTTTGAGGCCCAAACCGGGAAACCAGCCGTCCAACGCCTGAGTTTTGTGGCTCAAACTCAGAAACCCGCAGCACCCAGGTTTTGAAGCCCAAACCTGGAAACCGTCCTCAGCCCGAGTTTTGTGGCCCAAACTCGGAAACCATCAGCGCCCAGGTTTTGAGGCCCAAACCTGGAAACTATCCACTCGGTGGTTTTTCTGTGGCTCAACCACCAAACCGAGTCATAGAGGGGATGCACCGCCCGTGCACCCCGTCCACCGACACGTGTCCCCAGGTCCTCGACCCAAGCAACACCATGCCCGCAAGTCTTCGCTCGTCGCTGTCCCAGGCTGCCAGCCACCACAGCTGATCCTCGGGCCACTGGTCCCTCAGTCCAAGCCTCACGTCCGCCCTTCGCCACTCTCGGTCCATCGGCACTGCACGTCTCTACTTGACCTTCACCTTGCCTTTGATCACTGTATCCGTGCTCGACACCTGCACAACACAAGCCAAAGAACATGCGCATTATCCCAGTTGACAATCACTCATCATTCAGAGACTTGGCATACACCCATGTATCCGCACCTTGTTATCATGTCTAGTATCATGCGGTGGATTTAGATATGATGCAAGTAGTCTTGCTTGTTTTCAATGGTCGTGCGGCGGACCCTTGTTAGCGATCAAGAAGTCTTTGCTTATGCTTTGCTTATGGGTAGATACCGTGCGGCAGGCGTTTATTCATGTGTTTAGCAAAGGCGAGATAGTTATCGGCTCTGTTAGATTTGGCAAGATCTGATAGATTCATTAAGTTATCACGTGTTGCATTGTTTATTTAATTTTTCAAACACCCTTATGCCCAATCTAGATTGATATTTGTTCGGCCTTGTTCCACAAGTTTGCTTGTGTTTTAATAATTGCGAGATCATGACGGCCGAGTTAACCTTCAATCTAGGTTGTTACATGTTGCGGGTTCATGCATGTCAATTACGGTTAGGCTTTGATAAAACTAGGTATCATGCGGTAGATGTAGGTTTTAGATTAGTTTAACTGTGCTTGTTTGTATGTTCCTTCTTCATGGACCCCAACTCGGCTAGTTTGCCGAGCTTGGTTAAGCTTACACGAGTAATGAGTTTATGTAGATCTGTTCAGATATATGCATGCTTTTAGCTCCTTATCATTAGATTGTATCATACGGTGGATTAATCTAATTATAAGGAGTGGTGTAGACTTAGTTTATACTCGACGGGTTTATGAAAACTAGACGTGCGGTAGACTAGTTGGATTAACCTGTGCATGTGTTGTTTGGATATATTTATATTTTACAAGTTACCTGTTTGTGATTCTTTATATCTTAATAATGTCCTCTTACATGTACATTCGGTAACCGGCTGTTGATATATGCTTATTCTTAATGTTAGCCGAATGATCTTTGAACTTTTTGACAGACAGCTTCTGTAGCTGTATGTCGTCGTGATTGGCTTTGAAGCCGTACATATGAAACTGTCTGGTCTTATCCAGCATGTTCCAGTTTATTCTCACAGTTTTATCCCTTGTTGGTTTTCAGGTCAAACCAACTGGCACGTCTCCGGATTCCAAACCGTCCGGGCACCCGATTGAAGCCACGCTTTTTCTGGCTTGTTGTGTGTGAGGCGCGAACCACATTTTGCGTCAACAACAACACAGTTGGGCGTCCGTGTCAGGGGGAGCTTCCTTGTCAGTTTGGGTTGTCAGTTTGATTCAGCGGCAGTCCAGCTCGTTTCAGAGTCTGTGTTCCTCGTTCTTGTACGCTATGCGTTGCAAGAACATCGGTGGAGCGTGAATCAGTAGCTTGACCTAGATGAGTCTATTGAGGTAGGTGTGGTGCACACTTGTTATTTCATAGCCCTAGGTAGCTCAGAGAGATACCTTATGTCGAGAGGAACAAAAGTCATTAAGGCAGCGTCGCGATCCGAATTGAGTTCGCCCTTGTAACGTTCATCGGACGCTGGCCTGGTGAGCATCGGACGCGTCCGATGCTCACCCCAACTAGGGTTTAGTTTGATGCGTGGCATCAGACGCACCGATGTGTTCACATCGGACGCGCCTGTGCCACTGTTCACGTGCGCGTGAACTTGGGGTCACATCGGACGCTGGCATCGGACGCTGAGGGCCAGCGTCCGATGTCCATGCAGAGAGGTTCCAGCGAGGGTAAATCCACATCAGACGCTGCCCAGCGTCTGATGTCCCTTTAACCAGTCTGACAGGGTGGTATAGTCGACCGTTGGTCGAGGTCATCGGCGCGTCCGATGCCCAGCATCGGAGCGTCCGATGCCTCCGCAGTGAGCCCTGTTTGGTGCTGTTTTGGATGACCGGTTGGGGGAGTATTTATACTCCTTCCCTCCATCCATTAGAGTGTCCTTGCCACTTCCATCTGCTGAGAGACACATTGTGAGTGTGAGAGGTTGAGTGATTTGCTAATTGAGAGAATTAGACACCTCCTAGTGAGAATTGAGTAGCAAGTGTGCATCCATCCATCTCTTTGGCCTTGTGTTGGTCAAGTGAGAGTTCTAGCTTGTTACTCTTGGTGATCGGCATCACCTAGATGACTTGGTGGTGATCGAAGAGCTTGGTGATCATCCGGAGGCTTTGTGGATGACCCAAGTCAAGTTGTGACCGGTAGCGAGCGATTCACTGGGCCGGAGTGGCGAAGAATCAGCTCGTAGTGAGCACTTGATCCTTGCGCGGATCGAGGGGGAGCAATACCCTTGCGCGGGTGCTCCAACGAGGACTAGGAGGGTGTGCCGACACCTCGATACCTCGGGAAAAAGATCGTCGTGTCATCTCTACTCTCTTTACTTACGCATTTACATTTGAGCAATTCAATTCCGCAATTTACTTGTTGTTCATCCTTATTTAAATTGCCATGCTAGAGTAGATTTGATTTAGCGATAGTCTCTTGTGCGGTTGTTGTTAGTGAGACACACTTCTAGGCACTAGGGGGTTAATTGGGGCTTGATAGGTTTTAATACTTGCAAGAAGTTTTAGAAAAGCCCAATTCACCCCCCCCCCCCTCTTGGGCATCTTGATCCTTTCACTAGTGTTGTGTCTGAGCCTTCTTATTATCTGGAAGCTGTCCACCTTCCTATTTGGCAAGATGCCATGTCAGCTGAATTGCATGCTTTACAATGTACTGGTACTTGGGAGGTTGTTCCATTGCCTCCTGATGTTGTTCCAATCACCTGCAAGTGGGTGTACAAGGTTAAAACCAAAGCTGATGGCTCCATTGAGAGATATAAAGATCATCTAGTTGCTCGGGGTTTCCAACAATCCTATGGTCGTGATTATGAGGAGACTTTTGCTCATGTTGCTCACATGACCACAGTCTGTACTCTAATTGCTGTTGCTGCCATTCGTTCTTGGACTATCTCTCAAATGGATGTTAAGAATGCTTTTCTCCATGGTGATTTGCAAGAGGAGGTTTATATGCACCCACCGCCAGGGGTTGAGGTTCCACCAGGCTATGTTTGCCATCTTCGGCGTGCTCTTTATGGCCTCAAGCAAGCACCTCGTGCTTGGTTTCAGCGGTTCAGTTCAGTTATTACTGCTGTAGGTTTCACTCCTAGTGACATATCCAGCTCTGTTTATTCACACCTCTCCACATGGTCGCACTTTAATACTGCTTCATGTTGATGATATGTTAATCACTGGGGATGATCCAGACTATATTACCTTTGTTAAAGAGCGCCTCTGTGAACAATTTATGATGTCTGATCTGGGATCCCTAAGTTATTTTCTTAGTATTGAGATTGCATCCACTGCTGATGGCTATTATCTCTCTCAATCAAAGTATATTCAAGAACTTATTGCTCGTTCTAGTCTCACTGACACTCGGACCGCCGCCACCCCTATGGAGCTTCATCTTCACTTGAAGCCTACAGATGGTCTTCCTCTTGAGGATCCGACACGGTACCACCATTGCTACAAGACTAGACATTGCCTATGCAGTTCACATTCTTACTCAATTTGTCAGTACACCAACTACAGTTCACTATGCTCATTTGCTTCGTGTTTTGCGTTACTTGAGGGGGACAATCTCCCGACGACTCCTTTATGCTGCATCTAGTCAGCTAATGCTTCATGCTTATTCTGATGCTACTTGGGCCAGTGATCATGTTGATCGTCGATCCATTACTGGATATTGTATATTTCTTGGTGGCTCACCAATTGCATGGAAGTCTAAGCGGCAATCTGCAGTTTCTAGGTCTAGTGCCGAAAGCTGAACTAAGAGCTCTTGCTACAACAACAGCAGAAATTATCTGGCTCCGTTGGCTGCTTGCTGATTTTGGGGTTACTTGTGCTGATCCAACTCTTCTCCGCTGTGACAACACTAGTGCTATTCAAATTGCCAACAATCCTGTCAAGCATGAGGTGTAGTAGTACTTATTATCTTTGTCTGCATCTTACATCACAAATGTTTGAGCTGCTGCCATGATGAATTCAAGATATGATGGCCATTGTTTTTTTTTTTGAAAATATGACCATTGTTATTTGCTCCAGAAGATGTTGAGAGGTTTTAGTTTGACCTTTAGACTTATATACCATGAAGTGTCCATGTATTTTATTTGCATGTATTTTTTGGCAGACATGTATCTCAGTGTAATTTTTGTGTTTGCCCGTGCCCATTGCAATGCATGGGTCTATAGTAATATCAAAAGCAACTTATAGCACTCTCCAAATGAAGCTGCAAAATGATAATAAAAGGGCAATTTGCTGTGATAAAAAAGGATAATTTGTGGTTTCAGTTAGATCATACAAGTAACATTTCACATTACCTTTCCATTACATCATAGCTAAATTATCTTTTGTTGTTAGGACGAGTCCTTTTGTAGATACTACCAACATTGAGAAGAAGCTTTAATTTCCAAATGAAACGGTTGCTTGGAATGACAATAAGGTTTGTTGATTCTATACATAGATTATTGGACTATGAATTGTCTTTGCCTGTGTTATGCAAAAATCATGTAATGGCATTTTTATTGAAAATAACTAATCAAATTATATGCATGTTTACAGAAGTGGTATTTACCTCACTTTTAAAATATATATATTTTTTCTGATATTACTTTTTGTAGAAATTATAGCATACTATTATTATAACTTATAAAAGAAATAAAAGGTGACAATCTAGCTTCCAAAGATTTTTTAACCAAAATATGGCTTACATTAATGAGGATGAAGGAGTACTTGAGTTTAATCATTGTACAAAATACCTGCAAGTACATGATGGTCCTATGAATTGTCCTATCACATAGTGGAGACGGTAGTGCAGATGGCACCAGGCACAGGAATTCAAGTATTCAACGAAGAAGCAGAGGGATACTGGTAAGATGCAGAGCCTACTCCAAAAAATCAGCGGCAGCTCTTGTTGCTGCAGACCCTTGACGGCGGCTGCCCGCGCGGGCTGCAGGGCCCCGCGCCGGCGTCGGTAAGCATCTTCACCACGTCCCTCATGGTGGGCCGGCCCGTCGGCAGCTTGGCGGTGCAAAGCACGGCGATCTTGAGCACCTTGAGCATGTCGTCCCTCTCCCTGGGCAGCACGGCGACCCGCGGGTCCAGGACGTCGTCGAGGCTCTCCGAGGCGAGCTTGCTGGACAGCCAGAACACGATGTCCCTGCCCTCGCCGAAGCGCGGATCGATGGGGCTCCGGCCGGTGACCAGCTCCAGCAGCACCACGCCGAAGCTGTACACGTCCGTCTTCTCCGTCACTTTGAGCGAGTAGGCCAGCTCTGATAAGTAACGTGAAAACCGCAGCCGATCAGTACAAATTACACAAATAATCGTGTAAGGCGGCCAGTGTCCGATGAAGAAGACTCGCTAGCTCACCGGGCGCGAGGTAGCCATGGGTTCCGGCGAAGCAGCTGAACTCGGAGTCGGAGGAATCCTCGGCGACCTTGGCAATGCCGAAGTCGGCGATCTTGGCCTCGTAGTCGTCGTCGAGCAGGATATTGGTGGACTTGATGTCGCGGTGGATAACTGCCGGCGTGCAGTCGTGGTGCAGGTACATGACCCCCTTGGCGGCGCCGAGGGCGATCTTGCACCGGCGCGGCCAGTCCAGCTCCGGGCGCCCGCTGCTGCCCTTGGCCTCCCGCCGGAGCGCCTGGTGCAGGTTGCCACGCGGCATGTACTCGTAGACGATGAAGTTGAGCTCGCCGCGCGACAGGCACGCGTGCAGCTTGAGGATGTTCCGGTGCCGGACCTTGCCGAGGATGGCCATCTCGGCGGCCATCACCCGCGCCGCGTTGCCCTTCCACAGCCGCTTCACGGCCACCACGCCGCCGCCGCGGCCCTTGAGCTTCAGCCGGTACACGCGCCCCGTGCCGCCTGACCCGATCAGGTTCTCCTCCCCGACGGCGCAGATCTCGTCGGCGTCCAGCTCCAGCGGGTGGAACGACTCCAGCTTCCACTGTCCGCACCCGCCGTCGCCGTACTCCAGGTCCCTCTTCTTGAGCTCCTCGAGCTTGAAGCTCCGGTAGCTCACAAACAGGATGCCGGCCACGAGCAGCAGCGTCGCCGAGACAAGGACCGGCACGAGCACAAGCTGCGACTTCCTGGCGAGGCCGTCCCTGCGGCTGCCGTCCACGTTGCAGACGCCGAGCTCGGACCTGCCGTCCACGCAGAGTCCGGGGTTCCGGGCAAACACCTGGCTGCCGCCGGTGAGCGCCAGAAGCCCCGGCGGCACGTTCCCGGTGAGCTGGTTCGAGGAGAAGTCGATGGAGCTGAGCTTGAGCGCCTGGAGGCTCGTCGGGATCGGCCCGCTGAGCTCGTTGTTGGAGAGGTTGAGGGAGTTGAGCGACGACAGCAGCGACAGCGACGCCGGGATCGGACCGGACAGCGCGTTCCGGGAGACGTCGATCTCGACGAGCCCGATGCAGCCGCCGATGTCGGCCGGCAAGGCGCCGCTGAACTCGTTGTCCTCCAGGTGCAGCGCCGTCAGCTGCGACAGGCTGCCGATCTCCGACGGTACGGAGCCCGAGAAGGTGTTGTTGGACAGGTAGAGCTTCTGCACCTGTCCGAGCCGGCCGATCTCCGGCGGTATCGCTCCGCTGAGGTGGTTGTTCTGCAGCCACAGCTGGTTGAGGCTCTGCGCCTGCCCGATCAGCGGCGACATGGCTCCGGTGAACCCGTTGTCGGACACGTCGATGATCGTCACCGCCGGGAGCCCCCACAGGCCTTCCGGGAGGTCGCCGGTGAACTGGTTCTTGTTGATCCGGAAGCGTTGCAGGCTGTCGCACGCCGCGTACTCCGCCGGGAACTCGCCGGAGAAGCCGTTCTGGAGAGCGAGAAGGTACTGGAGGTTGTTGCTGTGACACAGGTACCTCGGGAAAGGCCCGACGAAGGCGTTCTCGGAGATGTCGACGCTGTTGAGCGGCGAGAACCGGCCGAAGTTGGCCGGGAACTCGCCGGAGAACCGGTTCTCGTAGATGGAGAAGCTGGTCAGGTACCGCAGGTCGCCCCACTCCTCCGGGATCGGCCCGGACAGGTTGTTGTGGTAGAGCTGGATCACCGTGAACCCCGTGAGCGCCGCGAACGCCGGCGGGATCCCGCCGCTGATCTGGTTCCGGGACACGTCGATCTCCCGCAGCTTGGTCAGTTGCCCGAGCTCCGGCGGGAGCTCGCCGGCGAGGTTGTTCTTGTACAGCTCGATCTTCCACAGGTTCCGGAGGTTTCCGATGGCGGGCGGGATCGCGCCGGCGAGGCTGTTCATGGACATGTCCAGCGTCTCCAGCGCGGTGAGCCCGAAGATGGAGTCCGGTATGAGCCCCGTCAGGCTGCTGCCGGCCATGTACAGGTACGTCAGGTTCCTGAGATCGCCGATGCTCGGCGGCGTCTCCCCGGGGTCGTAGCTGTTGATGCCGACGCTGAGCGTGGTGAGGCCCGACAGGCTGCCGACCCACGCCGGGAAGCGTCCCGTGAAGGCATTGTTCTCGACGTCGAGGGCCTGGAGCGCCGTGAGCGCGGACAGGTCCGGCAGCTCCCCGGCGAGGCTGTTGTAGGACAGGTTGAGGAACCGGAGCTGCGTGCATTTCGCCAGCTCAGGCGGCACGGGCCCCGAGAGCGAGTTGGAGTCGAGCTGCAGCCGCGCCAGGCCGTGCAGGGCACCGACGGAGGGGGAGATCCTGCCGGAGAGGTTCATGCTGGACAGCGAGATCTCGGTGACAGTGCCGGAGCCGCCGCCGTCGTCGCAGCGGACGCCGAAGAAGCGGCACCTGGAGGTGGCGTTCGTCCATGACACGAGGTGGTTCAGAGGGTCGTTGAGCCCGGCCTTGAACTGGAGGAGGGCGCGTGTTTGGGGGTCGATTTGGCAGGTGGAGCTCAGCAAGAGCGAGAGGAGTGTGATCAGACTCAGACTCAGAGGGATTTGTCCTCTCATGGCAAGCAGATGGATGATGGTTCTCTGATGAAATATGGATCACATGGGATCTTGTGCTGTCCTGAATGTCCTGAGAGATTCAGGAGACCTGAAAAGGGAAAACAAGTGAGATGAGTCAGGGTCATATAATTCAGTAACCATCCAGTTCCTGGTGATGGATACCGTATTAGATGAGTTCAAGCGACAAAAAAAAAAAAAGTTCAAAACTTCTATTCATCTTTTTTTTTTTTTTGGACTAGGCTAATGTCAGCCTCAGAAACTGCATAGGTGGCCTCAACTATATGTGCAAACTGGTACTCCTCCTACATGATTTGGACACCCCAAGTTGGTTTCCTATGTAAACATGTTCAGAGACGATGACCTGCCAGCTACCACCTTCCACTGCCCTGTTCTGTTGCCTTCATTTCACCAACACCAAGAAATGCAATAGATTGCCTCATGGAAGCCACACCACACCACACGTATTAACCTCCACCAAGTTAACCGGGGGCGAAAAGGCAGAGCACTCACCAGATGCGTATAATGGGATCAGATGATGGAATCCACACACACACACACACACACACAAGGATAAAAAGAAGATGGTCAAAGCAATTTCAGTGGGAGCATACTTTGTCACTTACTATTTTAGTGAGCCATCAGTGTCTAACATGGAAATGGCCCAAAAAATCAATAAATCATGGTGCTTAGCTGGATAACTAGTGAGTGAGACCTAGCGAGAGGCGACACGTTATGAGGGACCTGTGTAAAAGAGAGAGAGTTATTGGGAGAAGATTTCATACAATTTCGGTATCAGTTCTTGGAGGCATGGCCAAGAAAAGAAGAAATTCACCACCAAACATGTTTTGCCCCATTACTGAATTCTAAAATGATAATGGTAAAGAATAATTATCGGTGGTAGCTTTTGTCGATCTTGCTAAAGAAATGTTTCTGGGTTCTAGCTCCACTGACTAATTCTCCTGAGCATCATATACTCTATCATTGTTGCATAAAACGTGACTACTAATCCACAACCTTTTTGTGGTATGACCGTAGTTTTGAAATATAATGCATGTTGGAATCCTCATTCACGAGTATCTATAGATTGATTCTTACTTATCATGTCAATAATCAATAAATACAAAATTGTAGATTGTACTTTGAAGGCTAAATCAACAATAAACCTTCATGTTCACTAAAAAGATTGTACTTTGAAGGCTAAATCAACAATAAACCATCATGTTCACTAAAAATAATAGAAAATTATGGAACCACTTTTCATGAATATCGAAACGACTCAAAATTGCTCAGCGATTGTAGATTTGGGAAGACTTTGCACCTAACCTATAAATTTTACTGTTTCTTTACATTTTACTAAAAAAAAGCCTGCAAATAAGTGCTTCTGAACTAATATAGATTTTGCAGCATAGTCAACTAGTCATAATTCAAACAGGTGCCTATATCCCCTACCTGAAAGTGTGAGATAGTAGACTGTTATTAGAACGACACATGCCAGAAAATCATCTGCTGGAGTCATCAAATCAGTTCGTGTCATGAAACCACACAGCACCAAACAGGTTACTTCCTCTTCTTCTTTACTCCTATTATTAATATACATATAACGACAGCTCTTCTGCCCGGTTTTTTTTTTTTTAAAAAAAAAAGAACAGGTTTCCTGATTACCTCCCTGTTGAGGCATTTATTTGGTGATGACATGACTCCAAAAATAGCACATAATTAATTTTAGGTACAGAAACGTTAGGTGTTATCTTCATTCAACGATCATGTATATCTATCTGCTCAACCAGATTATTTCACTGAATACTAAAACGAAAAAGTATGTATGGCGGTGGAAAACTGGTGCTTCTCCTAATTGGGTGCTGCAAATATTCAATATGCTGACAAAGGAAATATATAGACTTGTGCAGGAGCAGGACTACTGGCCGGGAGACGCTGGAATGTGGGGGCGCAGGAAGCCCAATCTAACACTCTACTATGCATGAAGAAATGATTGGAGTGGAAGCTTCCACAGGGCAGATACAACTCACACATATAGACACACAAAAAAAAATACAGGTGACACAGAGACAGAGTTTAGATGGTAACCCTGCATGCAGAACACAAGTGAATACTACACTACTAGCGAGATACTGTACTACGAAGAAGCATCAGCTAGCATATCTCTTGCAAGAACTAGGTTGGTAGAAGCTACCAGCTAGAAAGGGAATCCATGGAAGGAAACACCCGTATAGACCAAGAACTACAGCATCAACAACAAAGCAAGGCCCCTATTTCCAACAGGATGCAGAGCCATGAATCAAAACAGAGAGGATCAGAGAAAGAGTAGCAGCTCCGTTACAGAGGTTTGTTTTTATACCTTTCCGATCCAGCACCTTCCTTCCTTCCTCCCCTAGCTCCTGATCAGCTCCTTCTTCTTCGACCGCGCCGAGCCACCGACGACCTCGCACAAGGGGCAGCAGCAAGAAGAAGAAGAAGAAGCAGCAGCAGCAGTAGCAGATACTCAGAGCAGAGGTTGCAGGGTTAACTAGCTAGCTCGTGGTATGGTAACTGGGGATCAGGCTAAGCGTTTGACTCTGGTGTGGAGGCTCGGATTCAGCGATGATATACGCGGCCGGGCCGGCGGTCACGGGATGTGCACCGGAGTGGAGATACGTACACGGAGGCATGGCCATGGAGATACATAGAGAGAGAGAGATAGGCAAGAGGCTGTATCAAATTGGTGGGCGGTGGCGGGACAAAAGGGACTGCAACTCTGCAATGCAATGCGAGAGCTGATGCTGTTGCTTGCGGGACTGCCGTTTGATCCGTCCTCTCCTTTGGCTGCCCGCGCTGGTGGCGAGTGGGACGGAGGGCCCACAGGATCCTCTGTGCCGTAACTGAGGTGTAAGTGCATGTTAGAGCATCTCCAACGGTTTTGCAAATGAGTTTTGTATTCTTGTTTTTGCCAAAAAGTCTAAAATCTTCTATCCAACGGTTTTTGCTAAAAAGTCTAAAATCTTCTATCCAACGGTTTGACAAATGGGCTTGTCATTTTTAGCAACTTGGCAAATACCGGGTGATATTTGACATATATGTCAAGCTACGGTTCGCTTGGCAATCGCCCTCGCGTGCTACTCCCGTGGGATATTTTTCTCTCGCGCGCATAATTTTTTAGTTTTGCCAAGTCTAAATGCAAAACCGTTGGAGATCGACTCTTTTTACTTTTGCCATATTAATTTGAGAGTTGACAAATACCATATTTCATCAAACAAAAAATGTAAAACCGTTGGAGTTACTCTTATGATTCACCATGTTTACCTATTATTTCGATTTTGATCCTAATTTTAGCTAGTATGTCATGTGAGCCGCTCCACGACGGCTATTCATGTTTCGCCAAGAGCATTTCCACCGGACCGACAAAAAAAAAGAATCACATTTCTCCCAAGCTTCCTTATCTCATTTCCTTATTTTTTTTTGTTTCAATCCATCAAAAACATGTGCCATTCCCTCAAAGCCCGGGGCTTTCCCCTTTTTGTAAGTCTGTTTCTTCCCTGCACTCAGCTTTGTTCGCTCATGCCACCACGCCAGCATCAGCACTAGAAAGGAAACCCACGTCGACCCCTGCACCCGGTATTGTTCTTATTCTCCCCCGTCCTCCTTCTCGTGACCTCCTCCTCCTCGCCCCTGCCTCTTGATATCGCCCTGGCCCATCGCCCACCCACCCAATGCTGCGGTGGCACAACTTTGGCAACCCTAGCGCCATTATGGTGGCCTTCTTCTTCCCATCCCCACCCCCACTCCTGCCGCCGCCACCTTTCTCACTAACGAGTAGGAGTGACGCCCTCGCTCTAGCCTGGTCGAGCCGCCGCAGCCGCCGCCAGGGCCCCCTAAACCGCTCAGCCACCGTCCCCGCCACCTAGCTTCCCTGCCTCCTCGGTTGGCCCTTTCCTTCTAAGGTCATCGGATATGGAGAAGGAGGGGGGCGACGACGCGGGCACGTGGCGCCGCCGCTAGCCGAAGACGCGGAGTCGGGGAGGGAGAGGAAGAGCTGCATGGGCCGCATTCAGGAAAGAGAAATAGTGTGCGAGGGAGGGTGGTCGGTGTACTGACTGGTCGCACTACCAGAAACTCGAGATTTCGTGAGAGTGCAAAACACGTCACGAAATATGGTTTTACTCTAACGAAAATAATTCGTGAGAGTACACCCTCAGGCATCACCTCTCAGGGCAATAGACTCACGAAAAACACATTTTCATGAGAGTTCACCGTCACGGTTTCTTTTCATGGCGGGAGTCCGTGACGGCCACTCTCACGAAAACAATGTTGCCACCAGGTTTGCATTGTTGTTTTCATGACGGTTTTTTATGGTATTTCGTGAGAGTCCACCTTCACGAATAGATTTCGTGAGAGTTTGGTATTTCATGAGAGTTCACCTTCACGAATGGATTTCGTGAGAGTTTGGTATTTCGTGAGAGTTCACCTTCACGAATAGATTTCGTGAGTTTAGTATTTCATGAGAGTTCACCTTCACGAATGGATTTCGTGAGAGCTAGATATTTCATGAGAGTCGCCTTCATGAAATGGATTACATGAGTTCAATATTTCATAAAGTCAGTCTATTTCATGAGAACACACCACCACAAATAATATGTTCATGATCATCACAAAAGTATGTTTTCTAAAAGTAGAAACTGTCATGACAACTACACATATATACTAATATGCAACTGATTCCAATTACAATACACTGTAACTCCATTCAAGTGCCCAACCATTACATTAAAAGGCTTACAAGCTCATAGTCCTTGAATAAACATCTAGTGCACATAAACCTATATGTAAATTTCAATTCATGATGGCAGCTGTAAATTTTCCCAAGGCCTTCAACCTACAACAGATCCAGCGGCACTACACCGATCACAGTAATGAAGATGAGCATGATGATGCCCAGGATGATCAGCTTGATCTTCATGTTCTGCAAACATCTTTTGCAACACCTTGGTTCCTTCCTGTCCATCAATCTTGTGCCTGCAAACAATGTTTTTTAATTATCAAATAAATCCTCAATAGCAAAAAATCCTATAACAAATCCTAGATAGATTTACTGTGACAGTAAGAAATATACCAGATCATAACCATCATTATTATGAATATTATAAACTTGTAGCATTTGTTTACTGGGTCGATAAACCAATGTTTTCCGATCGTCCAGTCGAACCTAGTCGCCATGGGACCGACTAGGACGATTAATCACGATTAATCGCGATTAATCAGACGACTTGAACAAGTCGACACTACCCCTAGTCGGTCACCAAGGACCGACTAGGAAGATTAATCGCAATTAATCGTGATTACTCAGACGACCAAAAAACATTGCGATAAACTCACATGGATGCTAGATATAGTTAAGCACATAGCAGCAAGGAAGCTGCTCTATTTACAATTCATAGAAATCTCACATTAGAGATACTAAAAACAGCACACAGCTATTAGAAATTAAATCAAGATCTATTGATAACATTAGGAAAGTGTCCATAAAATATTTGTTTCCAAGGTAATCAACTTAAAAAGCATGTTATAATAAACAACTAATCTGTTCAGCACTAAGGAACTATCAGGTTACCTTAATTTGGAACCAAGGGAAACATAACCTTGCTGAACTGAAATTTACATGGCAAGCAGCAACCTGCAAGAACTGTCCTTTTTAAAATAAACTTTTATAAACTGACAAAAGATCAAACAAATGGATCCCAGAATGGCTAAAGTGCAAGTTGCCTGTGTTGTGGGTCCATCCATGAGCTAGCTCATCTAAGACAAGAGAAAGTGGTCTCCTGAAAACTGATAACACTTAGTCCAAGCTCTGAGATGTACTACAACTTCGTAACTCATCACCTCTGAGCTATCTGCATGTTGCCAATATCCTAAAAACCCCAAGGAACAGAGAAAAATTATTGCAACTCAGTTATTTTTATCAGATCGATTGCTACTCATCTATAATATATGGCAGTTAAGAGTTTGAGTAATGCAATCAAGTGGATGTAGACCAATACTTGTATATATTACATACTGACAATGAGAACCAAGCAAATGCATTTGTTCCTACTTGAAAGACTTAGTGCAAAGAAATTTTGTAGAAGTTATATGAACAACGTTGTGGACTTCATGAATAATTGTGCATTTGTTCCTTGTGAGATTACCAAGTAATAGTTGTGTTAGTTTCATAAGTACGCAGTAGTTGATAGCAGCAACGCATCAGTCTAATAGCCGGCCTTCATTTTACAAAATATGCATGTAGTATTCTCTACAAGACCATGAGACCTACTCATCTAGAAGTTCTAAACAAACACTGGGTTTATCGCATTGTTCAAAATAAATGTCAAGCCTAGCTATTTTTTTAAAAAAACACACACACATGCAGCCAGATCTAATTCACACTCAGTAATAAAAAAATGGTGAATGGGTCAATCATCAGTATTCAGTATTAGGTTTCCGCAAATTTAATAGCAAAACACAAATGGGAAAATACCTAGTATATGTATATAATAAGGCACCGCTCACTGAAGACAAATGGACTGCATAACTGTTCTGCAAATCAGTGATGGAGCAGAATGTACTACCAAGTCTAGATAAAAACAGGCCACATGAATCAGTTTCCTAAATCAGTGTACTAGCACTTTATATAAGGGTAAATAAATTACATAAATAAGTTTAGTAGCAATATCCTTAATCCTTAATTGTTGAATAGGGAACACTGGACATGGATCCGGCGGAGGTCGTGCCTCCATGCCATGGATCCATCAGATCCAGGCTTCTACCTCCATGGGAAAATACATCGTGTATGGCTCCAACACCATGGACCAGCCAATGTGGGGAGGAGCAGGGGCTCACCTTGCTAGATCCCACCAAGGACGTGCGTGAAGAGGACTGGAGGAGCAGAGGCTCACATCGCTGGATCTAGGGGACGCGAAGCTGGTGTGGAAGTTGCCTTTGCTGGGCCATCCTTCGCTGGAATCACGTCGCCGCTGGTAGCTTGCTGCCCTGCCGCACGAGGGAGACCTCAGGTTGCGTGCGCCTTCGGCCTCAACCATGGTCGCGAGTGTGCCGCCGCTGTCGAGGAAAAGAGATGAGAGAGTAGGAGCTTAGGGTTTGGGAGGGATGAAGAGGTGTTTATATAGTCGTGCTTTTGATTCAATGGCTCTGATTCATCAAGGTTCATCCGATGGCTGGAATAAATTAGGCCGCATAGTGCTAGCCCAAAAACACTGAATGGGCTAAATTACACTCTTTTCTCTTCAAAAAAATAATGAACTCTAAATAAATAAGGCATAATTTTAAACTATAAATAAATTCAAACAAAAAAACATCAACTACCAAGTTTTAGAAATCATCGAGACCTACAACTTTTGTTTTGATCATTTCTCCATATGATTAAATTTGCAAAATTCAAAATTTGAATTTCAAAATACGAAAATTTTAAACGTAGTTTTCATTCACAAAATGATTTCAAATAAAAAAGTTGTCAACTACAAAGTTCTATAACTTTTCTAGACCTACAACTTTTATTCTGGTCATCTTTTCATGTGACTTTGTTTTATTAATTCAAAATTTGAATTTAAAAAAGTTTCAACTTGAAACAATATTTTCACAAAGTAAATTATTTCAGTTGAAAAAGTCATGAACATAAAAGTTGTACAACACATCAAGATCTACAACTTTTATTTTGGTCATTTGTTTATCCGACAAAATTGTATTAACATTGCTCAAAAATTTAACATATCTCTCTTATAGTTTCATAAACAATAAGAGAGATATGTAAATTTTGTGAACAATATTACTATAACTTTGTTGGATGAACAAATGATCAAAATAAAAGTTATAGATCTTGACTAGGTCTACAACTTTTATGTTCATAGTTTTTTCAGCTGAAATCATTTACCTCTTCAAAATGTTGTTTGAAGTTGTTATTTTTTATATTCAAATATTGATTTGATAGAACAAAGTCACATGAAAAAAATGACAAAAACAATAGCTATAAGGTCACAATAAATTGATAGAGCATGATTTTAGAAACACTTAGAAAAAAGAATCACCACATTTGAAGTTAGCATGAGGGAGAAAGACTAGTTACAAAATTTCGCTGCAGATTAAAAGAAGAAAACTCTTGTTCATGTTCTTCGATTTCTAATATTTAAGAAATTATTTTTCTACTAAAAAACCAGCTCATATTTCGTGGCGGTGGAATGTCTCTCATGAAAATGATTACTCTCATGAAAATAGACAATTTCGTGAAAGGGTAGTAATTTTCATGAGGGTATTTAAATACTCTCACGAAAACAGTTGATTTTCATGACGGTATATGGAGCACTCTCATGAAAATATGTTTTCGTGGCGGGGTTTACATCACTCTCATGAAAACGACTATTTTTGTGAGAGTATGTGTTCCACTCTCACGAAAAATTGTCCCCCTCACGAAATCTCGATTTTCTGGTAGTGTCGATGGGGAAGATTTTTTGTCATGCAGTCACTGCCTTGACGTCTGCTACGCCGGGGAGCCGAGTAGGCGAGCCTGCCACGTTAGCCGCCGTGTCCAAGGGTGTCAAGCCGACAAGCAAGCTGCACCGTTGCTGCCATGCGGGACATAGGAGAGAAGAAAGAGAAGAGAGAGGAAGGGCCCTACCACTGAATGAGAGATAAAATTAAGGGATGAAATGATTGAAGTCTTGAGACTATGGGACATAAATGAGAGGAAGAAAGGAAACAATTAACCAGCTGACATTTGGTTCCATATGCTAGAGAGGTAAAGGGGATGTTTTTTTTTCTCAATCTGTTAAACGCATGTCCCCTAATACTGTAAATTATGTTTCTCAATCCCTACACAAGATTTTAAAGGAAAGAGAAAAGGAAATCTGGTGGTGATGCTTAAAAAAAGAAAGGAAGAAAGAATGATATATCGAAATTTCTTCTCTTATTGAAGACCCTGGTCTTAGTACATCTTTGTTCCCAAATTGATCGAAACCTTGTTCGGTTCACGAATCACTTACCTGCAGAGGTTACAGAGTTCCCAGAAAATATCTTGTGTATTTACTGTATTTATTTAGTTACTAGTAATATCCAACTGTGTACATGCATGCATCAAGCTAAGGGTACGTGCAAGATGACCCGGAGTCAGCGAGTGCCCTTGAGCCACGGGCAACGTGATGTGGTGGCAGTCCACGCGTTCGTTCGATGGATCGATTCGCCGCCGTCCGGTCGGCGTCAGGTCGGTGAAAAGAGGCCCCGGAAATGACGTCAGCAGTGAGGCGAGGCGAGCACGTATCACGAGTCTCACTCGATCGATCCACTGGCTGTAGTAGCTAGTGCATGCTAGCTAGGATTGCTCTCTCCCGATCCTCGTAAGTATGAAAACTTTTGCCTTTAATTTGATGTATCTTCTTTGCCTCGTTGGATCTCGTGTGTCAAGCTAGCTACGACATGTCACAGTCGTCTCGTCTCTAGCTACCACGTGGTGCTAGTGTATAAATGCACGTATTTATGCATGCACTAATTTACGGCTTGTGCTAACGCAACGGTAATATTTTAGGTGACGCAAATTAACAACCAAACATGATATAAATAAAATAAAATAAAATAAAATAGATTAAATATTCATAGAAAAAGGAGCCATACAAACTTACATCGTTTATTGTATTATTCAATCCAAAAGGATTAAACTTATATTGTTGAATACAAGGATTAACTTAATTTATGTCTCAATAATATAGTGTGTTTCTCTCTCCGTCCAACCTAAGACCAAAACTGTCACACCCTGAAATTTGTGTTTCTTAAATTAGAGTTAAAATGATTTGTTTATGAATTTTTGTGCTAATAAAATGTAGGGAAATAAAACTTTTCTATAAATTAAAATTTATCCTAGGGTTTAGAAACATGTTTGTGCATTCATGTTGGAGCATTTGAGTTTTTGTGATGTGTGGTTTTGGTTAAAATTCAAATTGAGTTCAAAATGGTTCGAAAACAATTTTAAAATAAATTTCATAGGAAAGGGTTTTGGAAATAAAGACTTTTTGTTTTCAAAAAGTTTGGAAAAGTTAAAGCTTCAAAACTTTCTGTTTCTCCTAAAGATCCAAATCAAAGGTTTGAAATCAAAAGTTCAAAGGAATTCAAACTGGTTTCTGAAAATGGTTTGAAAGAGGAATTGAAAATGCTTTTGAAAAGGTTTGAAAACAAAAGAAAAAGGAAATTTCCCTCTCTCCTCACTCCTCCCTCCATTTTGGCCCAAGTGGCCCAATCGGCCCGGCTTTCCCCCTCCTCTTCTCCTTCTCCCCGCTGCAGGCCCGGTGACCAGCCGGCCTGGCCCCTCCTCCCGCGCGGCCCGATCGCCGGCCCGCTCTCCCTTCTCCTCAGCGTAGCTCCGCGCCTCCCCTTCTCTTCTTGGGCCGCGTCGCACCGGCCCAGTCGCGCGAGCGAGCACCGCAGGCTCCCGCACCCTCTTCCTCTCGCCGACACCATGGTCCCACCTGTCATCCCCCTCCTCACGCCGTGTCAAGCAGGACTCGATCCCGAGCCTGACTCCGCCTCCTCTACGCATCCTCCCTTGCCTTCCTACCCAAGCCGATGCTCCCCATATAAATTCCGAGTCTCCACCGTCTTCGCTCGTTCCGAAATCACGCCGTCCCGTGCCCTATTTGGCCCAAACCGCGAGCTCCACTTCCGCCGAGATCCCGCCGCCGTGGAATTCTGTCTTCGTCGCTTTGCCGTCTCCCCAAGGTACCCTCTGAGCTCTGCAACGACTCCCTGAAGCCAACCGAACCCTTATCCTTCTTTACCTTCCTTGTTTTGCTGTTCTAATTTCTCGCCGTTGTTCACAGAGCTCCACCTCCGCCATCCCGAGCCATCCGCCGTCCAGGAAGCCCGGTCGGCCTCATCATTGCCCTAGGTGAGTTTGCGGCAAGTTTCCCGTTCGATTCCACCAACTCCCGAGCTCTCTACTACTCTGTAGCGCGAGAACCGAAAGCGCCGCCTCCGTCCGGCCAGGGCGCCGCCGAGCGCCACCGCCTCCTCTCCTTTCTCCGGTCTGCAGCGCCGCCCGAGCGCTCTGATCTAATCTCGAGCGTCCATCCCAAATCCGATGGTCTCCAGTGACCGATACCCCTTCGGTGCCAATATTTAAAATAAGCCCTTACATCTTTTTGGCTCTCAACCCACACCCCAATCAACACTGTTCGATGAGTCTTGAAAATCTTCCGTATAAGCCCCTGCGTTTTCTCTTAAATGAGGCGCAGTCCAGCCGAAATTCTGATTTCGTTTTATTTATTTAAAATTACAAAATCAGGTTTGAATCAATTACAGTTTTGCCACTGTTTTCAAATGCTTATAACTTCTTTGTTTTAACTCCGATTTAGTCCGTTCAACTTGCGTTAGATTCGTTTCGAAAAGTTCTTTCAAACGATATAACTTTCACTACTGTTTTCTGTAATTAAAATTTGAGTTAAATCTAATCTAGTAATTAGTGTCTTTAATCTTATTTAGTTCATATCTTTCTCGTTAAAACTCCGATTAGTGTGATTTTCGCGTCTGCGTGATCGTTGCAAACCGTAGATCAGTTTTCAAAACTATTTACTTATTTATTTATTGATTGGTGTACTGTTCTAATTATAGGCTATGTTTGCTTTGCATGACTGCTATTGGATGCTTGTGTGGTGTTCTGTGATCGTATGTCCAGTCGGTGAGTTGTACGTTGGTGATCAAGAAGAAGTTCGTGATCAAGAGTCAACCCTTGGAAGTATATAAGTCAACAGAAGAAGGATCTTGGGTTTAAGGCAAGTATAGCAATCGAGTGTTCTTTTCGCAATCATGATCATGTTACTAAATTAATGTATGCATCGAATGATAAAAATGACTTATTAGCAACTTAAGAAATTATTTGTACGAGCACCTTCGGGATTTACAGTGCAACTGTTGGGGGTTATATGGCTCTGGCTTTAGCTCAGTATGAGGACCTTTTCTAGCTTGTTAGTGGACACCTGTATAGGCGCGTTGGGTCTTGCCGAGCTGGATTTAGGGCGGCTACTTTCACCTTGCCTGCGTTGCCGCAAGGTTGAGAGACCCTTCTTCCCCTTGCCTTAAGACCTAGCGGCCCTAACTTGTTAGACGAACCTTTGAAAGGCTTCATCGTGAACCCTGCCGACTTTCCTTGGAAGTGAGTTAAGAGGCTGATCACCTCGGGCGAAAGGGCAATTCACGTCTCGCAGTGAAAGTGTACACCTTTGCGCAAAGTTTATTAAACTGATATATCAGCCTTGCTCAAGGACACGAGCGGCCTTGAAGACTTTTACATTTATGACTTATGTTAGTTAACATGTTCATTATTTACCGTTTTATGCTATTCATTATTTATGTTACATTGATCATGAGACTTGGGATCTATATCACTTGTTGCTATACTTGTGGAGTTCAACATGGACTCACTCTTGCTTTTCCCCACACCTCAGAGAGTTAAACTTTGGAGAAGCTTAGGCTTGTGGTCATCCAGTCAGTTGTCCCTGTGAAGTTGGTGTCTCCCTTTGAAGATCGGAGTGTCTTTCCGCTGTCTGCTCTTTAAGGTTATGTTCTTTTGTTTTATATACGTTATATATAAGCATTGTCTTTCGATATTACCCTTTATTTGTTGCTATATGTGAGATTTGACTTCCTGGGCTCACATATGGTGTATACCTGGTTTTGTTCTTAAAACCGGGTGTGACAAAGTGGTATCAGAGCAATGCTGACTGTAGGACGCAAGCCTAGTTAGAAACTGGTCGTTTAAAGCTTTTGAAAATTGCGATAGAACTCTTGTTCTATCAACCTTGGTATTTTCTTCTCTATTGTATCTTCTACCCTTGTTATTTGTCTCCTCCTTGCTGCTTAAATTTTAAATTTTGCTCTCACCTTCACTCCTTGCCTTGAATTGCTTTTGAAAACTTCCCTCTGTCTAAGTAAATGAATCGTTGACCAAGCTATGTCGTCTCTGACCGCAGTTAACAAACGAAAGCTGATCGCTATGCAAAGTCAAAACCTGGGAAGAATGACGCAACAGCAAGACGCAACACAAGGACCAATCAACATGGAAGGGAGCCATAAAGAACAGTTACAACAAGATTACATCCATGGAAGATTGAAGCATGTGGATATGACCACTATTCATGGAGCAAAGAAAGTCCCTGATAGCAGTTGATAGATGAAGAGTGTACAAGAAAAGCTACCCTTGATGTTCTTGCAGATGTATCATGTGCTAGCAGTTCTTGTGCCCTTATGTAATGAAACGTTAGTAACAAAGTTAAGTCAAGTCCTTGGCCCATGTGTGGCTTGTGAACCTGTGATGTTTGTTGCTTGTCCTTATGATGATGTTTGTTTTGCATCTTTGTAATGAGTGCAATGATTTTATGGGTTTCCTCACAATCTCATTTAGGTTTAGTTGATAGGTTATATGCATAGATAGTGGGGTTTTGCTCTTCTCTTGTCTTCCCTATCCTGCCTTTTCGAAGCAGTCTGTCTTTGTCAGCTTATATCTCTGTTTATGGATGTTCAAAAATCATGGACAAATTCTGGACATAAGTAGACTTCATGATCTTTCTCTGAGCGCAAGAACCACCCTGATAGCTGTTATGATTTTGGAGTTATGAAATTCACAAGTTGATGCATCTGTGCTGTCTGGAATCTGGAACAGTTACTGTTGTCTGCTGTTTTCGACGACCTTAACTACAGAATCTGGAAAAGTGTTCTACATGAAAGTTGTAGAGGATTTCATAAGCTTTCCAGAAAGGCCAACTGCAACTTCATTGGATGAACAGAACTCGAGTTATGGCTGTTTTACTGCACTGCTGTTTTGCTACTCGCGAGAAATTTCAGAATTCCTGTTCTTACCTTTACATATGAATTTTTCCAGGATATGAGAAGTTGGTTATGCCTGTCAACATGCTGGAAATAATATGCAAGCTACCCTTATATGTTCTCTAGTTGATCTTTTCTTAAGGGGGGTAGCCATGATGAAGTTAACTTTGAACCGTTTTCAAGATGAAGTTCTTACCATCTAGTGTTTTAATCGGAAGAATCAGTCATGGATGAGTCTTCTCTTGTCTCTCTTGCTATATCAACCTTGTCTTGTCGTCTCATGAAGCTATGGTTAAGTGTGTTATGAAGAGCTAAATCCTAACACATACATGTTGAAAAACAGATGGTTGCTACCAGGAGAAATGACCACGATGATGCTACAGGGAATGCTCACAACTCTAATCCACCGCCATCAAATCCTTCAGCTATAGAGCAAGTTTTGATAATGCAGACTCAACTATTACAGACCATTGCTCAAAATGTGTTACACAATCAGTATCAAGAACCACCTATTGACAAGCGTGGTGAATTTATGAAAGGACACCCACCGACATTCTCTCATACTAGCAACCCAATAGAAGCTGATGACTGGCTTAGAGCTGTGGAACGACAACTTGACATAACACAATGTGATGACCATGAGAAGGTGCTTTATGCTTCAGGCCAACTTCAAGGAACTGCATTAGATTGGTGGGAATCATTCCAGTTTGAACATCCAAATAAGAATCAAATTGGTTGAGAAGAATTCAAGAATGCTTTTAGATCTTACCATGTTCCAGCTGGAATAGTGGCGATTAAGGAAGAGCAATTCCTCAACTTGAAGCAAGGATTTATGTCAGTGTGTGAGTATCATGACATGTTCACCCAGTTGTCACGCTATGCTCTGGAAGAAGTGAATAGTGATGCTAAGAAGCAGAAACGCTTTCTGAAAGGACTCAATGATGGTCTGCAATTACAACTGATGACAGTTGAATATGCCAACTATCAAACATTGGTGGACAGAGCAATTGTGATTGAGAACAAGCGTCAAGAGATGGAGGAGAAGAAAAGGAAAAGAGAAAGCCAATCTGTAGGTAGCAACATACGCCACCCCTACGCTCATGCACCAGAATTCCAACAATGGAACCAGGAATCAAGTGATCAGTGGAATCTTGAACCTCCTCATGAACTCCATCAGTATCAGCAATCCAATGATGAAGCACTTCACTCCAATTCCCAAGAGCCATGTCTGTCACCTCCTAGTGACACCTTGACGAAGATTAATACTCCCACTAGTGAGGGTTGTAACGATTGTGATGAGGTTAATCACTATAAGAACGACTGTCATCAGAAGTTTATGGAGAGCAATAAAAGTCAGGACGACGAACCCCATCAAATACAAGAACAGGAGAATCAGGAGCCAGGAAGTAAAGTAAAAAGAAACTACATCCAAGGAATGTTAAATCATGTGTATATGATTAACAAACGTGGGGCTAAGGAAGTCGTGTATAGTTTCATTCAAGTAAACTCTGCTCCCGCCATTGTGATGTTTGATCCTAGAGCTTCACACTCGTTCATCTCTAGCCTATATGTACAAGAACATAGGATGACTATGCTTCCAATGAGGAAACCAGTGATAGTTAACTCTCTAGGAGGCGAAATGAAAGCAAACCGCATATGCCCAAAAGTTAGCCTTGACATAAAGGGAGTAAACTTTAAGGCGAACCTTACTGTTTTGAAGTTGAAGGAAATGGATGTTATCCTTGGAAAGGGTTGGTTATCTGCTTGTAAAGGAGTGGTTAAGTATGCCCAAGGTTTAGTGCTTCTAACAGCACCGTCAGGTGAAAGAATTGAGTATCAAGGTTTTCATCCTGTACTTGAGGAATACGAAAATGACCCATTAGAAGGGGTACCCATTGAGGACAGTAGAGTGGACTGTGAGTTTTCAGAATATCAATACGAAGGAACAACTGCAGATCAAGTTTCCACATCTCTTTGAGTTGTAAGCCAATCAAGTTAGCGAGCAAGACAAGTTTGGGATAATCAAGTGTAATAATCTTTTCATGGCATCTTTGTACACAAGTTATGATCGTGAAACATCAATGGTTTGATAAGTTTAGTATGCAAGTGTGAAGTGAAAGTGTTATCAAGATCTTTTCTCGTTTTTCTCCTGTGCTCTGAGTCTCTTCCGAATCTCGGGACGAGATTCTCTTAAGGGGGGTAGATTTGTCACACCCTGAAATTTGTGTTTCTTAAATTAGAGTTAAAATGATTTGTTTATGAATTTTTGTGCTCATAAAATGTAGGGAAATAAAACTTTTCTATAAATTAAAATTTATCCTAGGGTTTAGAAACATGTTTGTGCATTCATGTTGGAGCATTTGAGTTTTTGTGATGTGTGGTTTTGGTTAAAATTCAAATTGAGTTCAAAATGGTTCGAAAACAATTTTAAAATAAATTTCATAGGAAAGGGTTTTGGAAATAAAGACTTTTTGTTTTCAAAAAGTTTGGAAAAGTTAAAGCTTCAAAACTTTCTGTTTCTCCTAAAGATCCAAATCAAAGGTTTGAAATCAAAAGTTCAAAGGAATTCAAACTGGTTTCTGAAAATGGTTTGAAAGAGGAATTGAAAATGCTTTTGAAAAGGTTTGAAAACAAAAGAAAAAGGAAATTTCCCTCTCTCCTCACTCCTCCCTCCATTTTGGCCCAAGTGGCCCAATCGGCCCGGCTTTCCCCCTCCTCTTCTCCTTCTCCCCGCTGCAGGCCCGGTGACCAGCCGGCCTGGCCCCTCCTCCCGCGCGGCCCGATCGCCGGCCCGCTCTCCCTTCTCCTCAGCGTAGCTCCGCGCCTCCCCTTCTCTTCTTGGGCCGCGTCGCACCGGCCCAGTCGCGCGAGCGAGCACCGCAGGCTCCCGCACCCTCTTCCTCTCGCCGACACCATGGTCCCACCTGTCATCCCCCTCCTCACGCCGTGTCAAGCAGGACTCGATCCCGAGCCTGACTCCGCCTCCTCTACGCATCCTCCCTTGCCTTCCTACCCAAGCCGATGCTCCCCATATAAATTCCGAGTCTCCACCGTCTTCGCTCGTTCCGAAATCACGCCGTCCCGTGCCCTATTTGGCCCAAACCGCGAGCTCCACTTCCGCCGAGATCCCGCCGCCGCGGAATTCTGTCTTCGTCGCTTTGCCGTCTCCCCAAGGTACCCTCTGAGCTCTGCAACGACTCCCTGAAGCCAACCGAACCCTTATCCTTCTTTACCTTCCTTGTTTTGCTGTTCTAATTTCTCGCCGTTGTTCACAGAGCTCCACCTCCGCCATCCCGAGCCATCCGCCGTCCAGGAAGCCCGGTCGGCCTCATCATTGCCCTAGGTGAGTTTGCGGCAAGTTTCCCGTTCGATTCCACCAACTCCCGAGCTCTCTACTACTCTGTAGCGCGAGAACCGAAAGCGCCGCCTCCGTCCGGCCAGGGCGCCGCCGAGCGCCACCGCCTCCTCTCCTTTCTCTGGTCTGCAGCGCCGCCCGAGCGCTCTGATCTAATCTCGAGCGTCCATCCCAAATCCGACGGTCTCCAGTGACCGATACCCCTTCGGTGCCAATATTTCAAATAAGCCCTTACATCTTTTTGGCTCTCAACCCACACCCCAATCAACACTGTTCGATGAGTCTTGAAAATCTTCCGTATAAGCCCCTGCGTTTTCTCTTAAATGAGGCGCAGTCCAGCCGAAATTCTGATTTCGTTTTATTTATTTAAAATTACAAAATCAGGTTTGAATCAATTACAGTTTTGCCACTGTTTTCAAATGCTTATAACTTCTTTGTTTTAACTCCGATTTAGTCCGTTCAACTTGCGTTAGATTCGTTTCGAAAAGTTCTTTCAAACGATATAACTTTCACTACTGTTTTCTGTAATTAAAATTTGAGTTAAATCTAATCTAGTAATTAGTGTCTTTAATCTTATTTAGTTCATATCTTTCTCGTTAAAACTCCGATTAGTGTGATTTTCGCGTCTGCGTGATCGTAGCAAACCGTAGATCAGTTTTCAAAACTATTTACTTATTTATTTATTGATTGGTGTACTGTTCTAATTATAGGCTATGTTTGCTTTGCATGACTGCTATTGGATGCTTGTGTGGTGTTCTGTGATCGTATGTCCAGTCGGTGAGTTGTACGTTGGTGATCAAGAAGAAGTTCGTGATCAAGAGTCAACCCTTGGAAGTATATAAGTCAACAGAAGAAGGATCTTGGGTTTAAGGCAAGTATAGCAATCGAGTGTTCTTTTCGCAATCATGATCATGTTACTAAATTAATGTATGCATCGAATGATAAAAATGACTTATTAGCAACTTAAGAAATTATCTGTACGAGCACCTTCGGGATTTACAGTGCAACTGTTGGGGGTTATATGGCTCTGGCTTTAGCTCAGTATGAGGACCTTTTCTAGCTTGTTAATGGACACCTGTATAGGCGCGTTGGGTCTTGCCGAGCTGGATTTAGGGCGGCTACTTTCACCTTGCCTGCGTTGCCGCAAGGTTGAGAGACCCTTCTTCCCCTTGCCTTAAGACCTAGCGGCCCTAACTTGTTAGACGAACCTTTGAAAGGCTTCATCGTGAACCCTGCCGACTTTCCTTGGAAGTGAGTTAAGAGGCTGATCACCTCGGGCGAAAGGGCAATTCACGTCTCGCAGTGAAAGTGTACACCTTTGCGCAAAGTTTATTAAACTGATATATCAGCCTTGCTCAAGGACACGAGCGGCCTTGAAGACTTTTACATTTATGACTTATGTTAGTTAACATGTTCATTATTTACCGTTTTATGCTATTCATTATTTATGTTACATTGATCATGAGACTTGGGATCTATATCACTTGTTGCTATACTTGTGGAGTTCAACATGGACTCACTCTTGCTTTTCCCCACACCTCAGAGAGTTAAACTTTGGAGAAGCTTAGGCTTGTGGTCATCCAGTCAGTTGTCCCTGTGAAGTTGGTGTCTCCCTTTGAAGATCGGAGTGTCTTTCCGCTGTCTGCTCTTTAAGGTTATGTTCTTTTGTTTTATATACGTTATATATAAGCATTGTCTTTCGATATTACCCTTTATTTGTTGCTATATGTGAGATTTGACTTCCTGGGCTCACATATGGTGTATACCTGGTTTTGTTCTTAAAACCGGGTGTGACAAAGTGGTATCAGAGCAATGCTGACTGTAGGACGCAAGCCTAGTTAGAAACTGGTCGTTTAAAGCTTTTGAAAATTGCGATAGAACTCTTGTTCTATCAACCTTGGTATTTTCTTCTCTATTGTATCTTCTACCCTTGTTATTTGTCTCCTCCTTGCTGCTTAAATTTTAAATTTTGCTCTCACCTTCACTCCTTGCCTTGAATTGCTTTTGAAAACTTCCCTCTGTCTAAGTAAATGAATCATTGACCAAGCTATGTCGTCTCTGACCGCAGTTAACAAACGAAAGCTGATCGCTATGCAAAGTCAAAACCTGGGAAGAATGACGCAACAGCAAGACGCAACACAAGGACCAATCAACATGGAAGGGAGCCATAAAGAACAGTTACAGCAAGATTACATCCATGGAAGATTGAAGCATGTGGATATGACCACTATTCATGGAGCAAAGAAAGTCCCTGATAGCAGTTGATAGATGAAGAGTGTACAAGAAAAGCTACCCTTGATGTTCTTGCAGATGTATCATGTGCTAGCAGTTCTTGTGCCCTTATGTAATGAAACGTTAGTAACAAAGTTAAGTCAAGTCCTTGGCCCATGTGTGGCTTGTGAACCTGTGATGTTTGTTGCTTGTCCTTATGATGATGTTTGTTTTGCATCTTTGTAATGAGTGCAATGATTTTATGGGTTTCCTCACAATCTCATTTAGGTTTAGTTGATAGGTTATATGCATAGATAGTGGGGTTTTGCTCTTCTCTTGTCTTCCCTATCCTGCCTTTTCGAAGCAGTCTGTCTTTGTCAGCTTATATCTCTGTTTATGGATGTTCAAAAATCATGGACAAATTCTGGACATAAGTAGACTTCATGATCTTTCTCTGAGCGCAAGAACCACCCTGATAGCTGTTATGATTTTGGAGTTATGAAATTCACAAGTTGATGCATCTGTGCTGTCTGGAATCTGGAACAGTTACTGTTGTCTGCTGTTTTCGACGACCTTAACTACAGAATCTGGAAAAGTGTTCTACATGAAAGTTGTAGAGGATTTCATAAGCTTTCCAGAAAGGCCAACTGCAACTTCATTGGATGAACAGAACTCGAGTTATGGCTGTTTTACTGCACTGCTGTTTTGCTACTCGCGAGAAATTTCA
Source organism: Coix lacryma-jobi var. lacryma-jobi (assembly GCA_009763385.1). Classification (NCBI taxonomy): domain Eukaryota; kingdom Viridiplantae; phylum Streptophyta; class Magnoliopsida; order Poales; family Poaceae; genus Coix; species Coix lacryma-jobi. The sequence goes on from CM019831.1 coordinate 96,381,146, forward strand.
GAATTCCTGTTCTTACCTTTACATATGAATTTTTCCAGGATATGAGAAGTTGGTTATGCCTGTCAACATGCTGGAAATAATATGCAAGCTACCCTTATATGTTCTCTAGTTGATCTTTTCTTAAGGGGGGGTAGCCATGATGAAGTTAACTTTGAACCGTTTTCAAGATGAAGTTCTTACCATCTAGTGTTTTAATCGGAAGAATCAGTCATGGATGAGTCTTCTCTTGTCTCTCTTGCTATATCAACCTTGTCTTGTCGTCTCATGAAGCTATGGTTAAGTGTGTTATGAAGAGCTTAATCCTAACACATACATGTTGAAAAACAGATGGTTGCTACCAGGAGAAATGACCACGATGATGCTATAGGGAATGCTCACAACTCTAATCCACCGCCATCAAATCCTTCAGCTATAGAGCAAGTTTTGATAATGCAGACTCAACTATTACAGACCATTGCTCAAAATGTGTTACACAATCAGTATCAAGAACCACCTATTGACAAGCGTGGTGAATTTATGAAAGGACACCCACCGACATTCTCTCATACTAGCAACCCAATAGAAGCTGATGACTGGCTTAGAGCTGTGGAACGACAACTTGACATAACACAATGTGATGACCATGAGAAGGTGCTTTATGCTTCAGGCCAACTTCAAGGAACTGCATTAGATTGGTGGGAATCATTCCAGTTTGAACATCCAAATAAGAATCAAATTGGTTGAGAAGAATTCAAGAATGCTTTTAGATCTTACCATGTTCCAGCTGGAATAGTGGCGATTAAGGAAGAGCAATTCCTCAACTTGAAGCAAGGATTTATGTCAGTGTGTGAGTATCATGACATGTTCACCCAGTTGTCACGCTATGCTCTGGAAGAAGTGAATAGTGATGCTAAGAAGCAGAAACGCTTTCTGAAAGGACTCAATGATGGTCTGCAATTACAACTGATGACAGTTGAATATGCCAACTATCAAACATTGGTGGACAGAGCAATTGTGATTGAGAACAAGCGTCGAGAGATGGAGGAGAAGAAAAGGAAAAGAGAAAGCCAATCTGTAGGTAGCAACATACGCCACCCCTACGCTCATGCACCAGAATTCCAACAATGGAACCAGGAATCAAGTGATCAGTGGAATCTTGAACCTCCTCATGAACTCCATCAGTATCAGCAATCCAATGATGAAGCACTTCACTCCAATTCCCAAGAGCCATGTCTGTCACCTCCTAGTGACACCTTGACGAAGATTAATACTCCCACTAGTGAGGGTTGTAACGATTGTGATGAGGTTAATCACTATAAGAACGACTGTCATCAGAAGTTTATGGAGAGCAATAAAAGTCAGGACGACGAACCCCATCAAATACAAGAACAGGAGAATCAGGAGCCAGGAAGTAAAGTAAAAAGAAACTACATCCAAGGAATGTTAAATCATGTGTATATGATTAACAAACGTGGGGCTAAGGAAGTCGTGTATAGTTTCATTCAAGTAAACTCTGCTCCCGCCATTGTGATGTTTGATCCTAGAGCTTCACACTCGTTCATCTCTAGCCTATATGTACAAGAACATAGGATGACTATGCTTCCAATGAGGAAACCAGTGATAGTTAACTCTCTAGGAGGCGAAATGAAAGCAAACCGCATATGCCCAAAAGTTAGCCTTGACATAAAGGGAGTAAACTTTAAGGCGAACCTTACTGTTTTGAAGTTGAAGGAAATGGATGTTATCCTTGGAAAGGGTTGGTTATCTGCTTGTAAAGGAGTGGTTAAGTATGCCCAAGGTTTAGTGCTTCTAACAGCACCGTCAGGTGAAAGAATTGAGTATCAAGGTTTTCATCCTGTACTTGAGGAATACGAAAATGACCCATTAGAAGGGGTACCCATTGAGGACAGTAGAGTGGACTGTGAGTTTTCAGAATATCAATACGAAGGAACAACTGCAGATCAAGTTTCCACATCTCTTTGAGTTGTAAGCCAATCAAGTTAGCGAGCAAGACAAGTTTGGGATAATCAAGTGTAATAATCTTTTCATGGCATCTTTGTACACAAGTTATGATCGTGAAACATCAATGGTTTGATAAGTTTAGTATGCAAGTGTGAAGTGAAAGTGTTATCAAGATCTTTTCTCGTTTTTCTCCTGTGCTCTGAGTCTCTTCCGAATCTCGGGACGAGATTCTCTTAAGGGGGGTAGATTTGTCACACCCTGAAATTTGTGTTTCTTAAATTAGAGTTAAAATGATTTGTTTATGAATTTTTGTGCTCATAAAATGTAGGGAAATAAAACTTTTCTATAAATTAAAATTTATCCTAGGGTTTAGAAACATGTTTGTGCATTCATGTTGGAGCATTTGAGTTTTTGTGATGTGTGGTTTTGGTTAAAATTCAAATTGAGTTCAAAATGGTTCGAAAACAATTTTAAAATAAATTTCATAGGAAAGGGTTTTGGAAATAAAGACTTTTTGTTTTCAAAAAGTTTGGAAAAGTTAAAGCTTCAAAACTTTCTGTTTCTCCTAAAGATCCAAATCAAAGGTTTGAAATCAAAAGTTCAAAGGAATTCAAACTGGTTTCTGAAAATGGTTTGAAAGAGGAATTGAAAATGCTTTTGAAAAGGTTTGAAAACAAAAGAAAAAGGAAATTTCCCTCTCTCCTCACTCCTCCCTCCATTTTGGCCCAAGTGGCCCAATCGGCCCGGCTTTCCCCCTCCTCTTCTCCTTCTCCCCGCTGCAGGCCCGGTGACCAGCCGGCCTGGCCCCTCCTCCCGCGCGGCCCGATCGCCGGCCCGCTCTCCCTTCTCCTCAGCGTAGCTCCGCGCCTCCCCTTCTCTTCTTGGGCCGCGTCGCACCGGCCCAGTCGCGCGAGCGAGCACCGCAGGCTCCCGCACCCTCTTCCTCTCGCCGACACCATGGTCCCACCTGTCATCCCCCTCCTCACGCCGTGTCAAGCAGGACTCGATCCCGAGCCTGACTCCGCCTCCTCTACGCATCCTCCCTTGCCTTCCTACCCAAGCCGATGCTCCCCATATAAATTCCGAGTCTCCACCGTCTTCGCTCGTTCCGAAATCACGCCGTCCCGTGCCCTATTTGGCCCAAACCGCGAGCTCCACTTCCGCCGAGATCCCGCCGCCGCGGAATTCTGTCTTCGTCGCTTTGCCGTCTCCCCAAGGTACCCTCTGAGCTCTGCAACGACTCCCTGAAGCCAACCGAACCCTTATCCTTCTTTACCTTCCTTGTTTTGCTGTTCTAATTTCTCGCCGTTGTTCACAGAGCTCCACCTCCGCCATCCCGAGCCATCCGCCGTCCAGGAAGCCCGGTCGGCCTCATCATTGCCCTAGGTGAGTTTGCGGCAAGTTTCCCGTTCGATTCCACCAACTCCCGAGCTCTCTACTACTCTGTAGCGCGAGAACCGAAAGCGCCGCCTCCGTCCGGCCAGGGCGCCGCCGAGCGCCACCGCCTCCTCTCCTTTCTCTGGTCTGCAGCGCCGCCCGAGCGCTCTGATCTAATCTCGAGCGTCCATCCCAAATCCGACGGTCTCCAGTGACCGATACCCCTTCGGTGCCAATATTTCAAATAAGCCCTTACATCTTTTTGGCTCTCAACCCACACCCCAATCAACACTGTTCGATGAGTCTTGAAAATCTTCCGTATAAGCCCCTGCGTTTTCTCTTAAATGAGGCGCAGTCCAGCCGAAATTCTGATTTCGTTTTATTTATTTAAAATTACAAAATCAGGTTTGAATCAATTACAGTTTTGCCACTGTTTTCAAATGCTTATAACTTCTTTGTTTTAACTCCGATTTAGTCCGTTCAACTTGCGTTAGATTCGTTTCGAAAAGTTCTTTCAAACGATATAACTTTCACTACTGTTTTCTGTAATTAAAATTTGAGTTAAATCTAATCTAGTAATTAGTGTCTTTAATCTTATTTAGTTCATATCTTTCTCGTTAAAACTCCGATTAGTGTGATTTTCGCGTCTGCGTGATCGTAGCGAACCGTAGATCAGTTTTCAAAACTATTTACTTATTTATTTATTGATTGGTGTACTGTTCTAATTATAGGCTATGTTTGCTTTGCATGACTGCTATTGGATGCTTGTGTGGTGTTCTGTGATCGTATGTCCAGTCGGTGAGTTGTACGTTGGTGATCAAGAAGAAGTTCGTGATCAAGAGTCAACCCTTGGAAGTATATAAGTCAATAGAAGAAGGATCTTGGGTTTAAGGCAAGTATAGCAATCGAGTGTTCTTTTCGCAATCATGATCATGTTACTAAATTAATGTATGCATCGAATGATAAAAATGACTTATTAGCAACTTAAGAAATTATCTGTACGAGCACCTTCGGGATTTACAGTGCAACTGTTGGGGGTTATATGGCTCTGGCTTTAGCTCAGTATGAGGACCTTTTCTAGCTTGTTAGTGGACACCTGTATAGGCGCGTTGGGTCTTGCCGAGCTGGATTTAGGGCGGCTACTTTCACCTTGCCTGCGTTGCCGCAAGGTTGAGAGACCCTTCTTCCCCTTGCCTTAAGACCTAGCGGCCCTAACTTGTTAGACGAACCTTTGAAAGGCTTCATCGTGAACCCTGTCGACTTTCCTTGGAAGTGAGTTAAGAGGCTGATCACCTCGGGCGAAAGGGCAATTCACGTCTCGCAGTGAAAGTGTACACCTTTGCGCAAAGTTTATTAAACTGATATATCAGCCTTGCTCAAGGACACGAGCGGCCTTGAAGACTTTTACATTTATGACTTATGTTAGTTAACATGTTCATTATTTACCGTTTTATGCTATTCATTATTTATGTTACATTGATCATGAGACTTGGGATCTATATCACTTGTTGCTATACTTGTGGAGTTCAACATGGACTCACTCTTGCTTTTCCCCACACCTCAGAGAGTTAAACTTTGGAGAAGCTTAGGCTTGTGGTCAACCAGTCAGTTGTCCCTGTGAAGTTGGTGTCTCCCTTTGAAGATCGGAGTGTCTTTCCGCTGTCTGCTCTTTAAGGTTATGTTCTTTTGTTTTATATACGTTATATATAAGCATTGTCTTTCGATATTACCCTTTATTTGTTGCTATATGTGAGATTTGACTTCCTGGGCTCACATATGGTGTATACCTGGTTTTGTTCTTAAAACCGGGTGTGACAAAAACATATCCTATAACGTCGCAGAACATACCTAATAAACATATATTCATCCTATTAGTTTCTATTTAAGGATAATTCATATATAATCTATGTAGAGAACAATTATGTCATAAAAAAATCATAAAGAAATTATTGCTTCGACGACCAGTAGAATATGTCAATGTAAGAAATTAATATCTTATAATTACGAAACACAGTTGTACTGATAAATAGTAGTCATCCCATTTGAATTGAATCGAATTAGAACGAACCGAATCATTAGTAGTCGTTGGTGCTCGTCATCCTCGTTTTGTCATGTGGTTATGAGCACCGCTTTGGATAGTCGTGTTTGAGGGACGCTCACTTGCTCAAGCTTGTCTGTCAGCACCTGAAGTTTTTGTATAGGTTCACCTGGAATCCAAATCATTTGGATCTGACCGGACTTCGAACCTCTTATTTAGGTCTCGGTTCATTATTTGATTGGTCCAACCGGTTGAAATATGGTTCAATCCGGTTCAAATAGAATGAGGAATGAGACAAAAACACAGGCAAAGTCGTGTCTCAGTGGTGGAGAACTTGCCCTCTGACCTAGCAGATGCATAGTTGCTCGCCGCACGGTTTTTCATGATTCATTGACTGGTTTCATACCAGTTTTTATAAAAAAAATCCTGCTGGTTCAATGGTTTTATATTGGGTTCAATCGCTTACCGGTCTTTTAAGGTGTACCGAACCAGCCAAGGCTCTAGTTTGAACTGTGCCTAGAATTCAACAAACTTTTCCCTAACAAACCGAAGAACCAAACTAGATTTGCCAGCACCCACATTTCCAACTCTAAGAAGAAACTCAAGCAACAAAATTTATTTATTCGAACAGGGATCATTTTGTAGTTCTGTTACCACCAACGTCGAAGGTTAACTAAACTTATGACTCTACATTTGACAACCTTACAAACTAAAATTACGATTGTTGTTTCTCTGCACATAAATTACCAAGAAGGCAAAACATTTATCCAGAAACATTGATAGAAGTTACTGAAATTTCATTCTCTAATATTTAAGAAATTCTATCCCATTAAAAAAAACAAATTACTGTTACAAAAACTGTAGATAGCTTGGTAAAATATTAAGCAGGTCACAACAAACCAAGTTAGCTTAAAAATGTTTCTTTTCTTCTTACATATTAATCACTCTCTTGCTCACGCCAAAAAAAAAAAGAGCCCATCTGAATTTGTAACTGCCTTCTTTAAGGCAAGAAGTGCTTCACCTGTAGAATGCCAATGAGTGTTTTCATTTTAGAGAAGTGAGAAAAAAATGTGCCGCAAATAGCAGCCATAAAAATCACATATCTTATGAACTCAGCGTTCTTGCCTCATGAGCAACAGGTTATAGAATTATTATCAAAATAAAGAGGTAAAAAAAATGTATTAAATGTCCTATAGGCATGTTTAGTTCAAAAAAAAAAACAAGATTCTCTATCACATTGAATCTTTAGACGTATGCATGAAGTATTAAATGTAGGTAAAAAGATAACTAATTGCACAGTTTATCTGTAAATGTCGAGACTAATCTTTTGAGTCTAGTTAGTCCATGTTTGGACAAAGTTTGTCAAATAACAACGAAAGTGCTACATAAACTTTACACCAAAATTTCTACCAACTAAAATGCCAGGATAGAGACCATTAATAATCAGGTGGTGAAGTATATAGAATCCCAATTTGCCTTTAGGAATTAAACCATGATCTGATCAAAAAACACACAACAGATCAGATGCAGCACACATCAATGGTCTTACAATGGGAAATCAGAATCGTAATTGCCTCTGAATAATTGCTTCAGAGATACAAACCTTTTATTTAGATAACTATGTATGCTTTTCACACCAATTAAAATATTTCCAATAATGATTAGTGTTGCATCATGACATGAAAGCTTATTATCGTTCAGCATTTTTTACCAATATGTCGAAGATAACAACACTCATAATTTTCCACTACCTTCCATGTTGGAACTACACCAGCCGAACCCAAGCACGTGTGCCGGGGAGCGACGTGGGTTGCCAAATGTCTGAATGGTAAGCGAAGGTGTAAAGTAACAAATGGTAAACTCTCTTTTTCCCTTTTTCCCGTGGTCTTTACACTGTTCATCCCCCGGTATTTATAGGGTATACCAGGGATCCCTGCCTAATTTACAAAAGGGTACAAGAAAGATTCCCCGGGACTATATAGCGGAAGGGCAGAACCGTACAAACACAGGAAGTGCAGAAACCCTAGCTTGCCTTCCTCCTGCTCGCCGCCACCGGACGCGCTCGCACCTTCGCGAGGGCAAAGAAGACAGCCTCGCGCCCGAGAAAGCTTCGCCTCTGGATCCGAAGTCAAGCTTCGCTTGTCGGGCGCGTGGCTCCCGCACCCCCTCAGTATCCCTCCCAGCCTGTCGAAAAACACAAAATGACCCGAGGGCCATATCAGTGACGAGGGTTCTCGAAGGTTGTCGAACATGCGAGGGCAACCCGAAGGTGGTTTCTTCGTGACAAGCTGCGTGTCGTCGCTTGCCGATGGTCTCTTCCCCAACAGTAGCCCCTCGACGGCTTGGATCAAACGACGGTCTTTGGGCCCAAGCAGCGTTCCCTGTTGTAAAAAAGGTGGAGAGTTCCTCGGCAGCGACGCCCACGACTGCTTGTGGGCCGGGCCGTCATAATTTTTTAATTGTTATATTGGGGTCCGTTTCGTTTGTCGTGCCACTTTTATACGGGGAAACGTTCCGAGTTTCCTCGATTCGGCCGCTCACCCTTTTGCCTATAAATAGGTGCGGTAGGTGAGCTAGTCATGTTTGTGCGATCATTTTGATTTAGCCACCCTTTTGCTTTGTTTTTTCTTTCTGCGTGGGTTGCTTGTTTCGTTGTTCTTGCGGAGGTTTGTTTTTGTTTTGCATTTTGTTCATGGTTAGGTCCAAGCAGACTGCTCGTGTTGCGTCTCCTTCTGCCGCTGGCGATGGAGTGACCTTTGAATTCGGACTTAGTCAGGTTTGTTCATTGGATCTGTCTTCGTACGTCAGGCGGGGTTGGATTGAGGAGGGAAAAGCAAGGGCCAACAATGGAGAAACAATTCTGAAGCCCGAGGCTGACGAGGTGGTTGTATTTGAAGAGTTCTTTGCAGCTGGTCTTTGTTTCCCAATGTCTTCCTTTGTGACTTCGGTTCTTTAGCGGTTCAACCTGAAGTTCCATCAGCTTACGCCTTCGTGCTTCACGAAGCTTTCTATTTTCGTGTGGGCTTGTCGCTCTCAGAATGTTATTCCGGATGTCGAGGGTTTCGTGCGGACTCACCGTGTTCACATGCAACCTCGGAAGATTACTGACAGCGAGGGTAACACCAGTTGCGGTCAGTTTGCGGTGTATACCTTCTGCCATTGTGCTGGATCGGAGCTTCCGGTTCAAGCTCAGAAAAATAAATGGACGAGCGGATGGCAGGAGTATTGGTTTTACTATAAGCTTAATGGGGTTGCAGAGCTTTGTGGTGACCTTCCACCCGTTGGAGATGTGTCTGCTGATGCTTTGATGACCGACGAAGCTCATGCTGCTATTGATTGTCTGAGAGTAGTTGCTCGCTCTCAGTGTGCTCGGGATTTGGTGGAGGAGTATTGCTGCGCGAAGGTCTGGCCACTTAGCCGGAAACATGCCTGTTTTGAGGTGGAGGATGACCCTCTGTATTAGAAGAGAGGGCTGAAGAAACCTAAGTTGGATTTGGATAAGATTTGGGAACCTACTCTGAGGAGGTTTCCCAACCGTAAAGGCGGTGTTGAGGCTGTTCTTAAAAGGGTTCAACAAAAGGTGGAGGAGCTTGTTGGTAAGCTTTCCACATTGGAAGTTAAAGCAATTCATAGCATGGTAGGAAGCGGGGGTCGAGTCAATAGACTATTTGATATGTTCGGCATTCCTTACCTTGATTGGCCGGCACCCTTGATTGAAGATGCGCCTAAGAAGAGGAAACATTCATCCAAGGAGGAGAAAGAGGCTGGCGTAGTGTCGAAGAAGGGTCGTGGTCGAGGCCGCGGGAGCGTTGGCGGTGGTCGAGTGAAAACACTGGCGACTAAAGTCGCTGTTGCGTCGGCCGCCGTCGGCGCGTCATCTTGTTCATCCTTGAAGTCGGGTGCAGGGGGCCGAGGCGCTACTAGGGTTGATTCCGTTGCGAGCGAGCGTGTACCACGCATCGGTGGTATTGAGTCTCTTATCCAGATCTCTGATGATGAGGTTGTCTCCGACGAGGAGGAGAGAAATGAGGAGAAAGATGATGAGAAAAGTGGCGAGCTCCGAGGTGAGCTCATCAGATGAGGATTCCGATACCTCCGGAGGTGATTCGAGTATGGGGGAAGATGTCTCTGGTGAAGACAAACGAGGAAAAAGGTTGCTTCGCCTTCTACCGAGGTGATGGTCTCGGCTGATGTGGATGTGTTGCCTCGGGGCTTTGAAGCTAACAGTCCCTGTATGGGACGATTCCAGAATTTGGTGGGTCGCATATCTGGGTCGATGGTTTTGAGGCACCAGTTGACCTTGAAGCTGAGCGGAATCCGGGCAAGAGGCCATATGGGGAAGCAAGCCGTTGCAGTCTTCCTTATTTTGTGAAGAAGATTGGTGTTTCGGACCCGGCGACAGAGCTTTTTACAAGCCCTGACCTTCAGGCGTGCCATTTGCAGTGTGCTCCGGAAGAAAGGCGTTTTTTCGGTCGGGTCTTTGGTCGAGTTTGTGTGCCGGAAGTTGAGCTTCGCCTGGCCAACCAGCCTCTGGGCGATATATTGGATGATGTTGATGTCAAACTGGCGGAGCTGATGCTCCTAAATCGCTCGGCCCGGCGGAGGGCCGGTTATAACCATGACTATCTGAGCGGACAGGTTGCCGAGCTTGAGAAAGAGAATAAGGAGCTTCGCCAGACTTTAGATAATAAAGAAATTGAGCTCAAAGGTGCTATGGAGAAAATTACAAAATCTCGTGAGGAAACACAAGAGGTGGTAAACCGCAATGTTGAATTGGTTTCGGTCGGTCGCGAAAAACACAAAGCTTTGGCTTCGGCTAACAGTCGTATAGGTGATTTGACCTCGGAATTGACTTCTCAGACGGAGTCGTGGCAGGCGAGCATGGAGAGGATAAAGGTTAAACTTGATGGGTGTTTGACCGAGGCTGGTGGCTCTGCCGGGGAGCCGCTTCCCGTTGTTGATGCGGAAGCCTTCGGAGATTGGCTATCGACCGAACTTGATGTGTTCAGCTCGCTGGTTGAGAATGCGCCTGACTTCGGAGGTTACGCTGGAGCTTTCGCTATGGCCAGTACCCTTCGTCAAGCGGATTGTGACCACCTTCGGAAAGTTAAAAGGCCGAGTCACGTTTTCCCAACTGTCGATGAGATGCGTGCAATGAAGGTTGATGACGCGGATGTCCGAAACAGCGCGATGCGTTTACTGCGTAGGTTTTGGATTGCTGGTGGAGGTCGTGCTCTTGCCTTTGAAGAGGCCGCTGAGGCTACTCGTCAGGTTAGTATAGCACAAGATGCGCCATTTTTGGTTGCTATTTTATTGTGTCTTTGTCCTGGTCTTGTTTTATGTTATGGAAGTTATTTTTGTTTGATGTGGTCTTTTTGCAGGCTCGAAAGGACGCATTGCCTTCGCCGTCAGCAAAATAAGACATTCTGGGGTGCTCTCAACCCGCTGATGTGACGGGCTCGACACAGATTCTGTCGGTTGAAAAGACTGTCGTGGTTGAGAGTGTTCCTTTGGCGCTGAATTCTTCTGTCGAGGCCCCTTCCGTCGAGGCTCCGACCAAGGCTGGGGCGTCTGTAAGCGAACAAGCTGCGGTGGAAACTTCTGTGGCCGGCCAGGCTGATGCGGAGGGAAACGAGGGTCTTGACCAGGTGTGAGGCAGAGAGAGAAAACTTTTGGTTTGAGTTTAAAGTGCGTTTTTTTTGTTGTGAAGGGCGAAGGATGTAAAAGACTAAAAGTGTTTGCTTGATTGTTTGTCGTGCAGGTTCCTGATGGAACCGTGCTTGAGGTGTATGATGTGACGCCCATTATGTTAAATTATCAGGATGTTTTTATCTCTGGTGAATCCTGGGCTCGTGCCAAGCTCAAGCATCCTTCGCTTTCCTTCGATCGTTTCTGGTGGTCCAAGGTGCGAAGATATGATCTTAAAAATGTTTTTGGCGTGATGCTGACTACTCGGATTGGCAAGCTTCGCGTGTTTTATTTGGTTCTTCTTTGCAAGTTCCTTTGGATGACGACATTGACGAGAATGCCGCACTTGATTATTTGTTTGGTTACAGTAACCTTAGTCTTGGCTCAGACGGGGCTCTTGTGGTTCCGAAGGAAGAGCCCATAGAAATTACTGAAAGGAAGCGTAGATATATGTATAGGGCGAGGGTGTTGTCCGGAGAGCTACCGATTGTTCCCGCTGCACCTTTGTTGTGGGGGCCTGTTGTTCCCTACGGTGTCAAAATAAAAGAAACCAACGAAGGGAGTGATGAATGTTAGTTTTTTGTTTTTGTGTAGTTGTGTTGTAATCTGGTAAATTGTGTAGTTTGTTTTTTGGATTATTGTATTTTTACCCTTTCATGAGTTTGGACAAAAAACCGGCATTATCCCCTATCTTTTTAGCGAGGCTCGCTCTTGTTAATTTTTACGAGAGTTCTTTGTAAAATAACGACACCCCCTTTTTCTTTTAGCGAGGCTCGCTCTTGTAGATGTTTACGAGAGTTGTTTGTAAAACAGCGATGCCCCCCTTTTCTTTTAGCGAGGCTCACTCTTGTAAATGTTTAAGAGAGTTGTTTGTAAAACAACGACGCCCTCTAATTCTTTTAGCGAGGCTCGATCTTGTAAATGTTTACGAGAGTTGTTTGTAAAACAACGATGCCCCCTAATTCTTTTAGCGAGGCTCGCTCTTGTAGATTTTTATGCGAGAGGATTATTTTTAGAAATGAATTACTTTCGGGAGCCCCTAGCTTCTTCGCGAGGGTATTTGACTTTTTGAACTTTGCGTCTCCCCTTATCTTAGGTGGAGTCGAAGTTTGCTTTTGCAAGCCCCTTATGTTTTCGCGAGGGTACTTGATTTTTTGGACTTCACGCCTCCCCTTATCTTAGGTGGACGTGAAGTTAGCTTTTGCGAGCCCCTTGTGTTTTCGCGAGGGTACTTGACTTTTTGGACTTCGCGCCTCCCCTTATCTTAGGTGGAGGTGAAGTTTGCTTTTGCAAGCCCCTTGTGTTTTCGCGAGGGTACTTGACTTTTTGGACTTCGCGCCTCCCCTTATCTTAGGTGGAGGTGAAGTTTGCTTTTGCGAGCCTCTGGCGTCTTCGCGAGGGTACTCGACTTTTATGGACTTCGCGCCTCCTCTTATCTTGTGTGGAGGTAAAGTTTGCTTTTGCGAGCCCCTGGCGTCTTCGGGAGGGTACTCGGCTTTTTTGGACTTCGCGCCTCCCCTTATCTTGGGTGGAGGTGAAGTTTGCTTTAGCGGATTTGATTCGGGATGTTTTAGTTCCGAATCAATTTCCTAGGGTTTTCATCAATGTTAGCACTTATGGTTATAGAAGTGCTGTTTCGATGTTGATGAAAAAAAGGAATAGTTTATGTTTCTTTTTCTGGGGAAATTTTTGTTTGTATTGCTATTTTGGTTACTGCCTCATTAAAAAACCTTGCGCCCCTTCGCAAGGAAAAAGAGTGCAGGACCTTTTGTTCTGGTTACAAGGCATAGTAATAAAAAGAAAAACAAAGAAAGGAACACAAATTACATAATGCGAGGGCTCGCTAAGGCTCCGCTAAGGGTAGAACTTACAAAGGTCATCAACATTCCAGGTATGTGGAAGATGGTTTCCTTCGTTGTCAGTGAGGTGAAAAGATCCTGGGCGATTTGATTCTATTATCAGGTATGGACCTGCCCATTTTGGTTGTAATTTTCCTGTCATGTGGGCATTTTGTTTTCGGATGAGAACGAAGTCACCTTTCTTCAGGTCTTTGATTCTTACTTTCTTGTCTCTCCACCTTTTGGTTTCCTCTTGATACTTGCGAAGGTTATGCACTACAATGCATCTTGTTTCTTCGAGCAAATCTTTGTCTATCAACTGGGTTTGTTTGCCTGATTTGAGGGTCGTCCTGAGTGAGCCATATTTTAATTCTTCTAGTAACATTGCTTCTTCTCCAAAAAGTAGCCTAAAGGGCGTAAACTTTGTTGCTCTACATTCTGACGTGTTATGGGACCAGGTGACCGAGGTTAGTTCTTCTGCCCATTTGCCTTTAGGCCTGCCATGAAGTTTTTTGGAGATTGCTTGGAAAATTGTGGCGTTAGCTCTTTTGACGAGACCGTTCGATTGTGGATGCTGGACTAAGGCGAAGCATATTGCAGTACCGATTTGAGTGCAAAACTCCTTGAAGACCTCGCTGTCAAACTGAGTGCCATTGTCGATGGTTAAGTGTTTGGGAACCCCGAAACGACAAACTATCTGCTGTCAGAAAAACTTTTTTACGACTTGCGAGGTTATGGTTGCCAGTGGTCTTGTTTCAATCCACTTTGTGAAGTATTCTACAGCTACCACTGCGTAACGGAGGTTTCCTGGAGCTGCTGGTAAAGGTCCAACTAAGTCCATTGCCCATCTTTGCAATGACCATGTTGGGAATATCAGAGTTGTTGGGGCACCTAAGGTGCTTTGCGTTTTTGCTGTTAGTTACCATCCCTAGCAATGCTTGACTAGTTCTTCTGCATCGCGCAAAGCTGTTGGCCAAAAGAAACCTTGGCGGAAGGCTTTACCAACCAACGCTCTTGGGCCGTTTTGTGAACCGCATATACCTTCGTGAATTAGTTTGAGTATGTTCTTTCCCTGACTGTGCGGCACACACTTTAACCACGGGGAGGTTACCGAGGCTTTGAATAGGATGTTATCAACTATTTTGTACCCTCGAACTCTTTGGCTAAGTCTGTTCTCTTCTTCTTTGGAATCGGGCTCGTATAACCTGTTGATGTATGTCATGATTGGAGCTCTCCAATCTTCACTTTGTATTGCATTAATCTGTTTTGGTGTCTTCTCAAAGGCTTCGATGGCTCGTTGTGTTGCTAGTTCATAAAAGACGTCTGGAGGTAACTGTGATTGTTGTGCTGCTGCTTTGGCTAGATCGCCTGCTTCGCTGTTCTCGGCCCTCGGTATTGCCCTTGTTATTATGCCCAAGAAGAAGACTTCTAACCTTCGGACAAGTTGTAAGTACTTTTGCAGCTCTGTGTCTTTTGCTTTGTAATTTTTCTCAATGTGTCCCGTAATGACTTGAGAATTTGTCTTGATGACTGCCCTTCGTACTGACAATGCTTGAAGTTTTGAGAGAGCCAGAATTACGGCTTCGTATTCTGCCGAGTTATTTGTGCATTTGAAATCTAGCCTTGTGGCGTATCGTAGCTTCGACCCTGATGGCGAGGTTAAGATTGCATATGCTCCTGCTCCAGCTGCTCCCCAAGCCCCATCGACATGCACCGTCCAAAATGGGTCTACTTCGACTCCTTCTTTGCGAGGGTCGGGAGTCCATTCGGCTATGAAATCTGCTAGGGCCTGCGATTTAATTGCTGATCTCCCCATGAAGGTTATGGTGTAGCTGTTTAGCTCGATTGCCCATCTTGCTATTCTGCCGATGGCCTCATTGTTCTTGAAAATGTTTTCGAGGGGGTAGGTTGAAGGTATTTGGACTTCGTGTGACTGGAAATAGTGCTTGAGCTTTCTTGATGCCACAACAACAACATATGCTATTTTCTCGAGCTCAGAATAGTGTCGCTTGGGGCCCTCGAGGGTCTCTGAAACATAGTAGATGGGGGCTTGCTTGGTTTTATTTCCATCGTGCAGTTCCTTTATCAATACTGCGCGGACCGCGTGTGGCAAAGCCGCAATATACAGTAATAGCTTGTCCCCTAAACTAGGGCTGGCTAGGGTGGTCATGTTCATGAGATACTTTTTCAAGTCTTCGAAAGCTTTCTGCTGTCGAGGTCCCCAGTTCAATGGCGCGGTGCTTCTCAGGGTTTCGAAGAAAGGTAATCCTCGTTCAGCTAATCTTGATATGAATTTGCTGAGAGCCACCAAGCGTCCTGACAGGCGCTGAGCTGCTTTCTTGCTTGTTGGTGGCTCCATGTTGAGGATGACATCTATTTTTTCTGGATTGGCTTCAGTCCCCCTTGCTGACACGATGCAACCTAGTAGCTTTCCTTCGCTGACTCCGAAAACGCACTTTTCGGGGTTTAGCTTCAATCTAGCCGATCGAAGGTTGGAGAAAACCCTAGACAAGTCTGATATGTGATTTTCTCTCTGTTGGCTCTATACAATCAAATCATCGACGTAAGCAAAAATTGCTTGTTCGTCTTTGAAGACCTCAGATGTCATGCGTGCAAAGGTAGATCCTGCGTTTCTTAGGCCCTGAACCATTCGTCAGAAACAATATGTATCCGAAGGAGTGATGAAGCTTGTTTTTTCTTCGTCGTCCTCATTCATCTAGATTTGGTGGTAACCTGAGAAACAGTCGAGGAGAGAAAGCATCTGACAACCGGCTGCTCTGTCTACTAACATGCTTATGTTTGGCAGAGGAAAATCATCCTTCGGGTAGGCTTTGTTCAGGCACGTGAAATCCACGCACATTCTCCATTTTTTGTTCTTTTTCTGGACCAGGACCACGTTTGAGAGCCAAGTCGGATACTTGACAAGTCGGATAACCCCCGCATCTAGGAGTCTCTTCCTTTCTTTCTTCGAACATTTTGCGGAGCTTTTGCTTGATTGGTCGATATCCTTCTTTGATGTTCAAATTGTGTTCGATCAACGACCTATTGACTCCTTTGAGATCTTCAGCAGACCAAGCGAAGGTACCAGAATTCTCTTTGAGAAAGGAAACAAGATTCTTCTCTATTTGTGGTTCAAGTTGAGCTGAGATGATTACTTTCTTCTCCGTGTTTCCATCGAAGAGTTGTACTGGTTTGGTTTTCTCTTTTGGTGATGCTCTCACTTGATCATTGTAAATTTGTCCTTCGCTATCAGGGCTTGTTGTCCGTGGTTTTGTCAGATTGTGTACATTGTGTTGTCCTGGGGCTACAGTGCCTTCGTCGGCTCTTGCAACGTCTTGGTCCCCATAGACTACAACGACTCCCTTCGGAGTAGGAAGTTTCATACAAAGGTATGCGGGGTGGATTACCGCATTGAAAGCATTTGTGACCCCTCGACAAAAGATAGCATTGTAAGGATAAAACATGTCCACTACATCGAAGGTTATATGTTCTGTTCTACAATTTACTTGGTCTCCGAAGATGACGGGTAATGAGATTTTCCTGACTGCCCTGACCTGCTGACCGCAAAAGCCGTACAGAGGGTTGCCAGCAGGCTGTAGGAGGTTCCTATCCAGCTTCATATTGTCGAAGGTCGAGGCAAATAAAATATCTGCAGAACTCCTCGTGTCTACCAGAATTTTGGTGACTGTCCAGCCTGCAAGATTAGTCTCAATTACCATGGCATCAGTATGGGGGTAATCCCTCAGCTTCATGTCACTGGCGTCGAAGGTTATCGGGATGTGGGACCATCGACCAAACTTGTGTGGTCCTTCGACTGCCACGTGGTGCACTCTTCTGGCATGTTCGTTTTTTTGCCTTTTGTTTCCGTGATCTTTGTTGGAACCCCCAGTGATAGCGAGGATTGCACCGAAGGTTGAAGTTGGATTGTTGATGGTTGTTTGGGTTTGTGTCTCGGCTTTGACAGGTTGAGGAGCCGGTAGAGCGGGCATTGGGGGTGGTGGTGGTAGGGCGTTGCTTGTTTATGGGTGTGTTTGGGTTTGAGGGGTGGTTGGGAATGACACAGTGTAAGGCGTGTTTTGACGTTGGAAAGTGGTAGGTGGTGGGTATTGTGGGGATATTACCATCGGACGCGTGCATGAGCGCCCGCCCTCTGCGCTACGGTGGCCAACAGTTCTGCCAGGGGACGTCCTGACCTCTCTACGCGTGCATGAGCGCCCGCCCTCTGCGCTATGAAGGAAAGGCTACCTTGGGCTGAGAATTATGAGGTTATAAGCTCAGTGCCTCGCGTTCGCGCCACCCACGCGCTCGACAACGGTCTCCATTCGCCCATGTCACGCCACGATCGAGCCTCTCGGAAAGGACCCTGGCCGTGGTACCTCCCTACGCGTGCATGAGCGCCCGCCCTCTGCGCTATGGGATGCCAGCAGAGGTTTCTTGGGCGGCACCCTTGACTCCTACGCGCAAAC
This sequence comes from Coix lacryma-jobi var. lacryma-jobi, assembly GCA_009763385.1. NCBI lineage: Eukaryota > Viridiplantae > Streptophyta > Magnoliopsida > Poales > Poaceae > Coix > Coix lacryma-jobi. The sequence continues at coordinate 96,398,494 of CM019831.1, forward strand.
GAGCTCCGCGCTCTACGCTATGGATCCTGGGATAACCCAAGGCCGAACTGTTCATCGCTATGGCTCACGACTATTGGGTCTGCGGAATTTGGGGAATGGACAAAACACGCCGACCCGCTTCAAGTTTTGATTCAGTTTGCCCAAGAGTCTATTTACAGACTATCTCCTAATATACAAACTACTGGTGCCCAGCACCGAACAAGTCTACACCTCCGACAAGGGCTTCGGCGGCAGGCTTGGCCTCCTCTTCCAGGCGCTCCATCTCGGCTTCCGACGTGTTCGCCGCAAAGCCTGCACCCAGCCTCGACATCTCCATCCGCGGATAATGCGATCGAAGAATGGTGAGGCCATGAGCCGCCACACTCTGCGCCGCCGCCTTGGTGTACGCCTGGAAGCACCCCCATAGGCCACGCGCCTTCTGGACGACATGGTCACCGATCCGCCGCTCCTTCTCCGCCGGGAAGAAAGGCTCCTCATCGATGCACTGCACCAATGGGGCCACCTCCTCCGCCAGCGACCAGAAGCGTTCATGGTAACCATCAATACGTCGCTGCAGATCTGCAAATTACATTTTCACATTTTCCCGGTAAACTGTAAATGCCAAAGCAAAGGGTAAGACGACGACCACCTCCGACCACGCTTCACCAAGGAGACTTGCCGGCCCGAACCTGTCTAAATCGTCGTCTCACGTCCCTGTGTTTACGCTTTGCAGACATCTCGCACGCCTCCGCCGCTCAATCTACTACCTTGGGCATACCCCTCGGTAGACTATCGACCATATTTCGTCGACAGTTGGCGCGCCAGGTAGGGGGTGTGTGCTACGACATCATGATCTGCCAAGCGGTCATCTTCCTCGACTCCATGATCCTCTCCGAGCTCGACGCCTCCTTCCAGATCAGATCTATGATCTGGACCAGCGGCGCCGCCATCCGCGCTCCGGAGATCATGGAACCTGCACAGCTTCCTGCGCTGGACGCCTTGCCGTCCACCATTGCGCCAGCGCCATGCACGCCAAGATCCATCCGCCGCGATGACCTGGTCGAGGCCATCGACCGGGCCAACAAGAGGATCACCGACTGCATCAACATCGCCGCCTTCACTCGTCGCCGCCTTCGCTCGTCGTCGACCAGGATCGTCGCCGCCTTCGTCGTCGTCTTCGCCCGTCGCCGCCCTCGCTCGTCATCGACCAGGATCGCCGCCGCCTTCGTCGTCGTCTTTGCCCGTCGTCGCCGTCACTCGTCATCGACCAGGATCGCCGCTGCCTTCATCGTCATCTTCGCTCGTCGCTGTCGTTGCTCGTCATCGACCAGGATCGCCACCGCCTTCGTCGTCATCTTCACCCGTCGCCGTCGTCGCTCGTCATCGACCAGGATCGCCGCCGCTTTCGTCGTCGTCTTCGCCCGTCGTCGCTTGTCATCGACCAGGATCGCCGCCGCCTTCGTTGTCGTCTTCGCTCGTCGTCGCCGTCGCTCGTCATCGACCAGGATCGTCGCCACCTTCGTCGTCGCCTTTGTTGGGTGCACACTTGCCCTTCCTCCGCACACGTGCAGGGGAGCGGCGAAGGTGGCCAATAGTCTGAACTGGACTGAAAGTACGATAGGGATCAAACCAGTGCAAAGGTTTAAGGTGGCAGGAACAAAGTTTAAGGAAGCGAGGACAGTGCTACTGTGGCTCTATTCCCCAATCATCGTCCCTAATACACTGTTCACCCCCCGGTATTTATAGGGGATACCAAGGGGTGCTGATCAAATTAAAAAGGGTACAGAAAAGATTCCTCTGCATCGTACACACAAGAGGGCAGAATCGTACAAACACAACTAGGTCGAAACCCTAGCCTGCTCTGCGCGCGCCCGCCGCCGCTTGGTTCGTGATCACCTTTGCCGAAGTGCAGGGCTGACCTCTGCCCTGCGAGGATATCCAAACTGCTGCGAAGCCCGAGTACCTTCGCCTCCCGCTGAGGTCTGGGCCTCTTGGCGAAGGTACGCGGCCTCGCGAAGATCGCTCCCAGCGCCCTTCGCGTCCTCTGCCTGTAAGAACTCACGAAGCCAGTCCGAAGGTTGGGTCAGCACTCGAGGGCTAGAATAGCGATTTGAGGGACTTAGCAGATAAAGAGGCGGGTTTTTTTCGAAGGTACGCGAGACGTGCGGGGGTCATCTTGTTGAGTCAGCGCGCGTGGCACCACTGCCGAGGGTCTCTTCCCCCAACAGCCTTCGCCCGTCGCTGCCCTCGCTCGTCATCGACCAGGATCGCCGCCCCTTCGTCGTCGTCTTCGTCCGTCGCCGTCATCACTCGTCATCGACCAGGATCGCCGCCACCTTCGTCGTTGTCTTCGCTCGTCGCTATCGTCGCTCGTCATCGACCAGGATCGCCGCCGCTTTCGTCGTCGTCTTCGCCCGTCGTCGCTGTCGTCGCTCATCATCGACCAGGATCGCCGCCGCCTTCGTCGTCGTCTTCGCCCGTCGTCGCTCGTCATCGACCAAGATCGTCGCCACCTTCATCGTCGCCTTCGCCCGTCGCTGTCGTCTCTTGTCGTCGACCAGGATTGTTGCCGCCACGGCTCGTCAACGACCAGAATCTTCGCCGCCTTTGTCGTCGCCTTCGCCCGTCGCTGTCGTCGCTCGTCGTCGACCAGGATCGTCGCCGCCTTCATCACCGCTGTGGCTCATCGTCGACAAGGATCGTCGCTGCCTTCGTCACCACCGTGGCTCGTCTTCGACCAGGATCGTCGCCGCCTTTGCCCGTCGCTGCCGTCGCTCATCATCCAAGAGCTAAGGCATTGGTTTTTCTCCATATTTTATTTGTACATCATCATGTACTACTATTTATTTTTCAGGGACTTGGCCTTCGCTCGTCGCCGCCTTTGCCCGTCGCCGACGCTCGTCGTTGACTAGGCTCGTCGCCGCCGTCGCTCGTCGTCGTCCAGCATCATCAACCGGGCTCGTTGCCGTCTTCGCCAAATGACTCGCCGACCTCTCCAAACGACTCACCGACCACTCCAAACGATCGCTGACCTCTCCAAAACGATCGCCGACCACTCCAGACGATCGCCGACCACTCCAGACGTTCGCCGACCTCTCCAAACAGCCTGGCTGACACTGAAGGAGTCTCAGAGCAGGGGCTACTGCCACCGCCAGACGCGTGCATGAGCGCCCGCCCTCTGTGCTATGGCGGCCAGTAGTCCTCCCAAGTGACATCCTGAGCTCTCTACGCGTGCATGAGCGTCCGCCCTCTGCGCTACGAAGGGAAGGCTAAGCTTGGGTTGAGACCTCCGGAGGCTATACGTTCTAGTGCCTGTATGCGCCGTTTATGCGCACGTTCTCCATGCGGTCTCCAAGTAGCCTGACTGACGCCGACGAAAACTCAGAGTCGGGGCTGTTGTCACCATCGGACGCGTGCATGAGCGCCCGCCCTCTGCGCTACGGTGGCCAACAGCTCTCCTAAGGGACGTCCCGACCTCTCTACGCGTGCATGAGTGCCCGCCCTCTGCGCTACGAAGGAAAGGCTAACTTGGGCTGAGAATTCTGAGGCTACACGCTCAGCGCTCGCATTCGCGCTACCCACGCGCTCGACGAACGGTCTCTATTCGCCCAGGTCACGCCACGATCGAGCCTCTCGGAAAAGACCCTGTCCTTGGTACCTCCCTACGCGTGCACGAGCGCCTGCCCTCTGCGCTATGGGATGCCAGCAGCGGTTCCTTGGGCGACGCCCTTGACTCCTATGCGCAAACGAGCTTCGCGCTCTACGCTACGGATCCTGGGATAACCCAAGGCCGGACTGTTCATCGCTACGGCTCACGGCTATTGGGTCTGCGGAATTCAGGGAATATGCAAAACACGCCGACTCGCTACAAGTTTTGCCTCTATTCGCCCAAGAGTCTATTTAGAGACTATTCTCCTATGCTATGTTCTACTACTGCCCTGCGGCAAAAAGATCTACATCGGCGACCTGGGCCTCCGCGGCCAGCTCCGTCTCCGTCTCCAGACGCTCCATGTCAACTCCAGGCTCGGGGACTTCGTCAAGCTGCAGTCATCCTTCGCCACTGGTTTTTCTCCATATTTTATTTGTACATCATCATGTACTACTGCTCTCCATATTTATTTTTCAGGGACTTCGCCTTCGCTCGTTACTGAAGCTCGAGGACTTCGTCGTCCCTCGTCGTCGACCAGGCTCATCGCTGCCTTCGCTCGTCGCCGACCCGACTCATAGCCGCCTTCGCTCGTCGTCGACCAGGCTCGTCGCCGCCTTCGCCTGTCGCCGCCGTCGCTCGTCGTCGACCAGGCTCGTCGCCGCCTTCGCTCGTCGCCACCGTCACTCGCCGCCGACCTGGCTTGGGGACTTCGCCTTCGCTCGTCGCCATCTAGGCTCGGGGACTTCGCCTTCGCTCGTCTCCGACCAGGCTCGTGACCGTCTTCGTTCGCCGCCGTCTTTGCTCGCCGCCACCTTCGCTCACCGTCTTCGCTCATCGACCACCTTCGCTCGCCGCCGACGTGGCTCATCGCCACCTTCGCTCGTCGTCACCGTCGCTCGTCGCCGACCGGGTTCGTCGCCGCCTTCGCTCGCTGCTGCCTCTGCTCGTCGTCGACCAGGCTCGGGGACTTCGCCTTCGCTCGTCGCCGACCAGGCTCGTCACCGTCTTCGCTCGCTGTCACCTTCGCTCGTCGCCGACCAGGCTCGGAAACTTCGTCTTCGCCTTCGCCGCCTCTGCTCATCGTCGACCAGGCTCGGGGACTTCGCCTTCGCTCGTCGCCACCTTCGCTCGTCGCCATCTTCGCTCCCCCCCCCACCTTCGCTCGTCGCCAACCAGGTTCATCGACCTGACCTTCGCCCATCACCTAGGCTCGTTGGCCTGGCCTTCGCTCATCGCCGGTGTGCATCAAGTCGCTCCATGCTGTTCGGATCAGGGTGCTAATTTTGGGCAGCTCATCGGGGCACTTGCTAAATGTTCTACAAGCTCGGCACCACGTGTATTCAACACCTACTACCAAGCTCGGGGACTAAGTGGATACACTTCACCTTGTGGTGAATGTATTTTCTTTTTCTCTGCCAATTCAAGGACGCTCCGTCAAGTTGGACTTGCACAGACTTCTACTACTACATCGTTGTTCCTTACAGTCTTGCAAGCTCCAAGTGGATACACTTCACCAGAAGAAAGCTCTTTAAAAAATTTCTTGAGCACCTTACATCCTTCTGGCGAGACTTACTTGCCTGACATCGACTTCGCTTGCTCGGACAAGCTCAAGACGTCGTCGCCAACGGATACAAAGTGCTCGGGGACTAGCTGTGGGGATATTACCTCCGTACACCCCCATGGACCTAATTGGGCCCTTCGTCAAGGACAGCCCAGCTCGCGAGGCCTTGCAGCACACGACCAACTCGTTGTGCTCGTCAAGGACTCTCCAGAAGCCTTGCCCGCCAAGGAAGATCCTAGAGTTAGATCCGGATTCCTTGCCTTAAGGAACCATTTGTAATCTGATAAGGACTCGACAACTGTAATCCTGCTCCTCGACTATATAAGGCGAGTAGGGACCCCTCTCATCTCAGGTCCATCAGACCCGAGATCATCCCAGATCCCATCGGATCATCCAATCAGAAATACAAACCAGCCACCAGAACACAGGACGTAGGGTATTACGGCGACTTGTCGGCCTGAACCTGTCTAAATCGCCGTCTCTTGTCCCTGTGTTCACGCTTTGCAGACATCTCGCACGCCTCCGCCGCTCAATCTACTACCTTGGGCATACCCCTCGGTAGACTATCGACCATATTTCGTCGACAGGTATGTATTGTGGTTGAAATGGGGGTGATGCGTGTAGAAAGGTTGATGCGAGGGTAGGCCATAATTTACAGGTGTGTATTGGTATGAAGGTTGGGTGGGGTGGAAAATTGACTTTCTAGTATGGTTGATGGTTCGGTTTTCTGTCGAGGCAACTCTTTTGGATTCCTGGTATTCTTTGCCCTTGGCGAAGCACTCACAATGCTTGGCGGTGTGACCCTTAGCTGGTCCGCAGAAATGACAATACATTTTCGCAGGATCTCTCTGCTGGTTTCTTTGTTCTGGCGGGGATGGTAGCCCTTGCGGGGGTTGACTTCCTGAAGATTGAGTGCCCCTTCTCTGGTCTTGAGGTGGCTCAGCCCTATTGATCGCACCAATGTTGCCTGGGTCTTGGCGAATGTTGTTTTCTCTCGTTTGGGGTCTTGCTTGTGGTTTTTGCTGTGTTCTACGGGCATCAGATTTCGCACTAAAATCCATGTCCGCTCTACAATATCTCTCCATTGTTTCATGTAACTCCTCAATTGTGGTTGTTGGCTTCCTGGCAAACTTAGAGGAACAAGGGCCTGGTCGCAAACCATTTATAGCTGCGAGGATTATGGCTTCGTCAGACATTTCCGGAGTTCTCGCTCTAGTTTGGATGAACCTTCGCCAGTAATCCTGCAATGGTTCACGCTCTTCTTTTTTGCAATTGAATAGTTCGATGGGGTTCGACGGGGCTGCTGTGATACCCTTGAAATTTGTGCAGAGTTTGTCTCTGAGATTGGCCCAGGAATCCACGGTTCCAGGGCATAGGTTGCCGTACCACGTTTGTGCGATGTCCCAGAGGATGATCACAAACGACTTAGCCATTGTTGATTCATCTCCCCTCGCCGCAGCGACCGCTACTTCATAACTCATCACAAACCGCCGAGGGTCTGAATGTCCATCGTAGCGTGGCAAGTTTTGTGGGTTGTAAGATGGGGGCCAAGGTCTGGATTGTAGTATTTGGGAAAGTGACGATTTTGGGTCATAAGGCATCTGGTGCTGTTGGGCCCTCCGCGGATTACGAAGGTTTGACTCTCTCTCCTCTGGATAAAGATTGCAAAAATTTGGTTGTCTCTCCGGGTACAATTGATTAAATGGTTGGGGGTTTTGGGGTTCGGTGGTGGTGGCGGCGGCGGCGGTGGGTGCTGATGAACGTTGCCTTCGCGTGGGTCAACATTTTCCTCATGAAGTAGTGACACTTCTCTCTCATTCCAACCTTTGGCTTCCGCCTCCGCGGCAGCTGGAGACTCCTCCATTCGGCGAAGATGCTCTCTGGCCTCATTCGCCTTCTGCCTGATGGTGCGTAACCGGTTGCGCCTTTCAAGCTGGTCCAGACGCCTCTTCTTCTCCTGTAACTCAGTGTGAAGTCTTTCTAAAGCCTCGAGGCCCAGCTCTTCTTCATCACCTCTTTCTCCTTCCCAGAGGAGTGAGGGTGCTGCTGAGGTACTAGCCGAGTGTGCAGGTCCGGGAGCCCTGTTTCCAGACCGACATCTCCCGTCCCCGACGGTTCCATGTTCTCTTCCGAAGTTCGGACTGTCGCTGCAACTTCGCTGGTCGAGCGATGGTCTCTGCCAGAGTTTGCTCTTCTTGTCCCCGCCATCGCTGAACGGAAAAAACTCGTCGATCCCCACGGACGGCGCCAAACTGTTGGAACTACACCAGCCGAACCCAAGCACGTGTGCTGGGGAGCGACGTGGGTTGCCAACTGTCTGAATGGTAAGCGAAGGTGTAAAGTAACAAATGGTAAACTCTCTTTTTCCCTTTTCCCGTGGTCTTTACACTGTTCATCCCCCGCTATTTATAGGGTATACCAGGAGGAAATGCCTAATTTACAAAAGGGCACAAGAAAGATTCCCCGGGACTATATAGCGGAAGGGCAGAACCGTACAAACACAGGAAGTGCAGAAACCCTAGCTTGCCTTCCTCCTGCCCGCCGCCCCGGCGCCTCGCACCTTCGCGAGGGTAAAGAAGACAGCGTCGCGCCCGAGAAAGCTTCGCCTCCGGATCCGAAGTCAAGCTTCGCTTGCCGGGCGCGTGGCTCCCGCGCCCCCTCGGTATTCCTCCCCGCCTGTCGGAAAACACAAAACGACCTGATGGCCATATCAGTGGCGAGGGTTCTCGAAGGCTGTCGAACATGCGAGGGCAACCCGAAGGTGGTTTCTTTGTGACAAGCTGCGTGTCGTCGCTTGCCGATGGTCTCTTCCCCCAACATTCCAGCAACTCGATGTTGAGGCAGAGCACAGAACGTGCTACTTGCAATGCCGCTTCGCATGACCTTAATAGCAAATTTCAGCTCATGAAGTGAAAAATCCGTTTCAATCACACAAAACAACTGATTTACTTTACCATAGGACATACACACATATAGATCTGACCACTCCAGCATCCTAACCAGAGCTTAGTGCCTAGTGAGCCAAGTACGGATGAAAAAAGGAAACAGATAGACCCATCGGGTGAGTGAATGAAAGTAAAAGAGGACAAGTCGCAAAACCTTTTAGCAGCTGAGGTCGATTGGGAGGTGCTCGGTGGCACGGATCACGGCGAGCACCTTGTCGATCTCGTAGGCCTTGATGTGTACCACCACCCTGCATCGCACTGCGTCCTAAGCGCCTTGCGCCGCCTTCAGAACTATGAAACCAGTGGGAGTCAGATTCAAACTGGGGTTAGGGTAAGAGACTCCGGGATGCGTGGCGTAGATCCAGGCCACCCGACCTCCTATGGCTGCCATGGTTGAAGTTAGGGTGACACAAGGGGTGGGCACACCTCCTATGGTGGGCCAGACCCAGGGCGAAAACAGTGACACAATGGCCGAGATACCCTAGCCTCATCCGCTGCACCACCATGTTCTTCGTGTCCACCGCATATTCCTTCGCGCTCGTCGTGCTACGGAGTCTACCGCGCCATCGCCGTCAATGCACCTAGGACTCGTCCATGTGGGAGATGAGAGGAGTCGCGAGCCGCCACTGCTGCCTCCACATCTAGGGTTCATCTGTGTGGGAGAGGAGAGGAGTCGCAGAGTCCGCTCGTGTGGGAGTGGGGGCGTTGGGGGAGAGGGAGACTCGCGCGTGGAGGAATTTTTTTCAAGAAAAAATAACCGTTCAAAAGGAGAGGTTCGAACCCAGGTTGGCAAGGAGTTGCGCTCGCGCGCGTGATGGATTTGGGCGTGGGGGTGGAATGAGTGATGAAGGGACTGGGTAGTATACCATACACTTAATTATGATCTTCACATCTAAGTGAGAGTAAAGAGAGAGAAGACTGAGATGCAATCTGGATGCTTGATTTCTATGAGGTTATTTTTATGGGTATATTTTTTGGGTACATGAAGAGAGGCCACCTTAGCGGGGAGGTTTATTTGGTAGAACAATTATAAAAAAGATAGTATTTTAGTAGGATAGAAAGGGATAGATCACTAGTAGAAAGATGATTTTTTCTGGCGCCTCCTTTTTTTTACTAGCGGTTTTAGTTATCACACACCTGTAGAAATGAAACAGTGGCCTCAAGTCTAGAACCACATAGAGAAATGAATTTCTGCAGGCGGTTTGTTAAGACAACCGCCTGTAGAAATGTCTTATTTCTACAAGCAGTTTGTTAAGACAACCACATGTAGAAATACATGTGTTTTTTAAAATTTATTTTTTTCAAACAATCTCGGATGAGAAAACGCCTAAAATAAAAGTTGTTCGTCTCAAAAGTTATGAAATTTTGTAAATTACAATTTTTAATTTGAAGTCATCTTGTCAACGAAAATAATGTTTGAATGATCTCAAATTTAAAATTCAAATTTTGTAAACGACCTTGGATGGAGAAATGACCAATAAAAAAGTTGTTCGTCTCGAAAAGTTATGAAACTTTGTAGTTGAAAACTTTTCGATTTGAAATTGTTTAGGACTTCAAACAAGCAAATTACACTCGAGTTTGTATAATATGTGGGGAACTGAAAGAGTATACGAATATATGTGAGTGTGTGGTGCAGTGGTAGAGGAGGCTCCGTGTGAACCTGAGGTTGTGGGTTTGAATCCCACCGGCCATGTTAGCCGTGAATTTTGCGCGAAAAATACCGCGTTAACCCGAGACAGTGAGGTCTTCCCCCTAATTAAAATATTTTTTTTCCTATTTAATTTCGGTTTTTTTGGAAAATTTTTCTAGGTACGGTTCGCTAGGTCTTGCCTATGAAAATATCTAAGTCAACCACCTTCCACAGCCCCTAGCGGCGGTTGAGAAAAGCGCCTGTAAAAAATATATGTACAACCACCTGTACAGTGAGTATATATGTGTACTAGTGGATCTTAAGTACGTTCGTGGCCACATGCATGTCGGCGAGCCATCACGATCTCTCTCTTTCTCTCGTGTCTCTTAGTTATTATTAGCTTCACCATTTGGGTGTATCTTGAGTTTAAATGAAACTAGTAATATGTAAAACGGTGAAAGCTTATTCGTCGAAAGTTTGAAACATATATTCTTTTTTTTTGAAACGCTTAATAAGTGTGTTTGTGTGTGTGTGCGCTTTGGATAACAAAATACTACGTAGACAAAAATTACATTTGAAATTTGTCCTTCGCATTTTTTGTCTCTTTTCTCACTGATCACTACTCAGGGGCGGACCTACTACAGGGTATGCCGCATATGCCGCGGCATACCCTGCGATCGGAGTCATGCATAGCACTGAAGATCATGGACAATCACAGGTTGATATGTATGGAATCGTCGCCTCCTGTGCAAGCACGATTTACTCCCTGCTCTGATTCACGATCACCACAATCCATGTCCCAAGTCGTCGACTCGTCCAGTATTGGGTATGGAGTCTCCGGCCGGCTTTGCGACTCACTGCGATATATTGTAGCGTTTGATTGAGAGCGGATCTGACGGAGAAGTGTGGATAATCACGCTCCAGACGCCTCACGCTGAGCCCTTGACCTTCGGTCAGCAATCACAACAGACCAGCAGTACACCAGCAGCATCGCGCCTCACGCAGAGGCTGTGGAAGCAAGCCGTGCAGACATGGCCGTCTGAGGCCGGAGACTTACATCTGTATTTTTGCTTATCTCTGATTTGTCATTAGTCATTACTATCATCATGCAGCAATCCCTAATGCCTGCACATTAGGCCTGTGAGATTGATAATTTGCATCGCTTAGCGTTTGCGTCTAAAGATATCAAATCGCGTGAGTTATATTTATATTATATTATAGTTTATGCAGCTTTATTATATAATCTTCAAATTAAATACTTGTCATATTATTTAGTGCTTATGTACCAAATTAAGTTGCAAATTTTGTAATTACTTATTATGATATTAAATATTTATATATATATACTGAGTTGTGGAGCAATTTTTACGATACCTTACTAAATTATCAAATGATTTAGATATGAAAATTTTTATCAGGCATATCCTATATAAAAATTCTAGGTCAGCCACTGTCACTGCTCCGGATACTACGAGCATAGATGCGCTTGCATACATCGATCATGCATACAAATTGATTTAAGTAAAAAAATTCGTTTAAGTAAGGAATCATAGCTGTATAGTATGATGTTTGTACGCATCGCCACGTATGTACTCTTACGGTCTTACCACACATACGCAGGCAGCAGGGCAGGCGCTATCGAGTCGAGGACACGATTGGCACTGTGCGTCTGTGCGTGACACATGTATCAACGCCAATGATTGTAATCGTTCGATCACACAGCGTTGTTAATTACTCCCTCCATATCCATATTAATTGTTGCTTTAGATAAGATTTAAGTCAATAACTATTAAGTTTCTATGTTTACAAATATAAAAATTATATGAATAGATTTGTTTTGAAAAATACTTTCATAAATATATATATATATATCATTTTTCTATAAATATTTTTATAAAAACAAGAGGTTAAAGTTGTGTTTTGAAGACCGTATCACTGTCATAAACGACAATTAATATGAGTATGAAGGGAGTAATTTAGAAAGCACGGCGACATCATTGGCAACAACCAAACCAGCAGGCATACGTATATGCAGGGGCGAATCTGGTGTATAACACCGAGGTCCGTCGACCCCGGTGAATTTTAAAAATTTCAATTGAAATCTACTATATATAGTGCTAATACTTGGTTGGTAATGATCTCATCTATTTTCATGTAAGACCCTGATAACTATCTCGTCTAGATTCGCGGCTGCATATATGATATGATTTGACATTGGCTCGGCGGGCTCCATGCAGCCGGTCGGTTCATTACACCGTACTCGTCGTCGTCGTCATCATCTTCATCTAGAAGCACGTGGGAGGAGTACGTACACAGCCACAGCAGACACAGCACACAGCAAGGGGATGCCGGCGGCTTCGCGCGCTCCCGTGACGATTGAAGGCAACAGCCAACAGGTGAAACGCCCCAAGCAGCGGCTCTAGCCTCAGACTTGCGCGACACGCGACGCGACGCGACGCACATCCATCCATACCCATAAATAAATAAATAAATATATATATATATATAAAATCATCATGCAAAAAACCCGGCCTCTATGTATATACTGTGCGATACGTATATTTTTTGTGGCCGTGTGGATATATGTATAGCCACGTCGGCAGCATTCGGGATTCCGTGGTATCATGTCCCTGGGCCCGTACCGTACGTGTTGTGGTTGCAATCGGCCTGCCCGTCTGCCCCCTCAATAATCCCCACTTTGGGAGCGAGCATACACGTACCGTCACGCCGCATAGTAGCCACCATCATCATCATACAACTCTAAACTGAAACTAAAAAGTTCGAAAACTTGATTTTTTTTCCGTGCGAGTACATCATATTTGTATAGTAATAATGTATATACTATAGATTACTAAGTTCCAAAAAAAATTGAACGACCAAAACACTTTTTTAATTGGGTTCAAAAATAATTTCAGAACCGGATTTACCAAAACCGCTACTTTGTCGTCGGTTGTAAAAATAAGTGGTTTTTAGAAGCGGTTTTAAAACTATCTTTATAAATTAAGTTTTTTTGAATAATGTTCTCAAGACAACTGTCTTTATAAATAGGGTTATTTTGATAGGTACCATTATAATTCTACAAGTTTTGAAAACTACCATTACTATTCACCTATTTGCAAACATACCATTATAATTCAAAGCAAACCGGAGCCATGCCATTTTCTACGCTAGCAAAGACGTCAGGGCCACCTGCAGTGTAGTCTATTTTCGTATGGACAAAAATGCCCCTGCTACCTCTATCTTTCTCGAGTCACTAATGCATGGACCCTACAGGTAAGGTCCTTCTTCCATCTCTAGTCAGCTCCTTCGATCAACTCATCTCCCATGGCGACAGCCCCCGCACCCATGACTGCCATGGTCCTCCTGCTGCTAATGCCATGGCGAGATGACCTCCTTCGATTGCTGCCATGGCGAGCCCCCGCTGTAGCCGCTCGTGCTCGTGCTCGCGAGTTCGGCCTTGCACCATGAATGCACAGGAGCTTCGCACAGGCATCTCACACCGGCAGTTGACCTGTGGTCAGGCTCGCGCCTCGCCACCGGAGCCGCCGCCGCTCCAGCTCACGAGCCCGGCCGCCTGCTACAGCCGCTCGCGCCCGCATTCCCGAGCCCGGCCTCGCGCCATGGCCATGCGGGAGCTCCGCCCAGGCCTCTCCGCAAAGCCGGCAGCCATAGCCCGCGGTCGCTTGCGACTTGACACCGGCTCCCATGGCCACACGGGGGCTCCGGACAGGCCTTTCCCTAACGCCGACAGCTGACCCGTGGCCGCTCGCACCTCGCCGCCGCTCCTGCTTGCAAGCCCGACTACCAGGTACTGCCGTTCGCGCTCACTGCCGACCTCCTGCTATGGCCACGTGGGAGCTCCAACCATGCCTCTCCCCGACGGCATCAACCATGGCTCGCAGCCTCTCGTGTCGTGCCACCGGCCGCCGCTGCTCCTGCTAGCGAGCCTGGCCGCCCACTGCAGCCGCTCGCGAGCTCAGCTCCCACACCGACACCATGGCCGACGCTCCCCAACCCTCGCACTATACGCCAGGAGGAAGAAACGAAGGAAGAAGATGAGAGGGTGGACCCACACATCATTCACATGGACATTGTGAAAGGTAGAGGGGTATTTCGGGCAATACGAGAATACAGTTGACTAAAAGTGGGTCCAAAGTCTCAGAAAGCGTATATATATAGGGTAAATTTTATATACTCCCGGGAGTAGTTACTCTCACCCTCAATAATCAACATTGTGTATGGATATATACTTATTTATCACCTTGAGTATGTTTACATACTGATTTTAAGATACTCGAAATCTTACTACCTGAAAAAAATTTAACATAGCCTATATTTTTAATATATTACTATAATGTCATTACAGTACTATATAAAATAAGTATAACCATATACTCTATGTATACATACATACTCAACATAAATATTGTTGTAGATATTTTAGCATGATTATATACATCATAAATCTAGAGATATACCACATGGGAGTAACTACTCCCTAGGAGTAGAAAATAATTTCCATATATATAAATATATACATGTTTATATCTCTAGATTTATGGTATATATAACCAACGAAGTATATTTACATGAAGTATATGATCATACTAGACTATCTATGGAAGTATATACGTTAAGTATGCATGCATTCATAGAGTATGTGGATATACTTATTTTATATACTGCAGTGAGTGACATTTTCATAATATATTAAAAAGTATGGATTTCTTTGAAATTTTTTAGTGTATTAAGACATGAAATATCTTAACATGAGTATATAAACATACTCAAAGTGATAAACAAATATGAGCACATACGCAACAACATGGTTTTTTGAAGATGGGAGTAACTACTCCCGGGAGTATAGAAAACTCATTATATATATATATATATATATATATATATATATATATAGGGTAATTATTCTGTACCTTCCAGGGAGTAGTTACTCCCATGTGGTATATCTCTAGATTTATGATGTATATAGCCTGGCGAAGTATATGTACGCGGAGTATATAATCATACTAAAATATTTACAATATTTATGTTGAGTATGTATGTATACATAGGTATATAGTTATACTTATTTTATATAGTACTGTAATGACATTTATAGTAATATATCAAAAAATATAGGCTATGTTAAATTTTTTTCAGGTAGTAAGATTTTAGTATCTTAAAATAAGTATGTAAACATACTCAAGGTGATAAATGAGTATACATCCATACACAATGTTGATTATTGAACATGAGAGTAACTACTCCCGGGAGTATATAAAATTTACCCTATATATATATATATGCCTCCCCTAAACAAGCTTGAATAAAAATTTATCAACTACAAGGTTTTAGATATCTATAATTTTGTTATAATTTTGTCATCATCCGACTTTATCTAGAAAAGTTATGAATTTATTTGCGCTGCAACTATTTTTAAGGGCAGTTGACTTTTAAAAATCAATTTCTAGGGTGACCGACTTAAGTCAACTGTCCCTACAAATCACCTATTTTCAAAGACGGTTAACCTAAACAACCATCCCGGCTCTCTTAAGCCTTCCATCCTTAAAAATAGATATATTTTTTAGTGACGAATTACTTAATAGAATTGTCCCTAAAAATATATTTCCAGCTAGTTACAAACAATTTGCTAAGTAAACCTAAACTGTCCTTGCAAGAAATAGAGAGCGTCTTAAAAATATCTTCTTCTGTACTAGTGTGGTTTCCACCATATATTGCTTAACAAATATGAGTAGACACATATACTTTATCTATATTGACATTATTAAATATGTCTGATGTAAGGATATAACTCGATATATACCCCCACACCAGTGGCTCAAATTCTAATCTTTTGCGGAGCTCATTGTCATATCGTACATCTCGCTACCTCCTTTCCGGCCCTAACCTAAGTTTTACTCCTCTCCTTCTCACTCACCATCACACTCTCCACTTATGTCACTACTGCAGAAAGGATCTTAGGAGATATACCCCTAATTAATAGGATAAGTGTTTTATAGTTTCACCTCTATAATCACAAATGAATGTCTCTGCAGTCATAGGGAGGTGTTATATGTGCTAGAGGTCATGAGCTCAAATCCTCGAAGTGCTTATTTTTGTATTCACCAAACCAAAATAATATGCAGTTGGGATTGGGTCAGGACATGGCCACTCCCTCCGTCCACTATGCATTGTCAAGGAATTGTTTGGTTAGTGTCAGTGGAGTTTTAGGAAAGGTTTCATGCATATTAAATAGGGTGCTACATTAGCTTTTTGCATGAAACAATAAAGAGAGAGGGAAAACGTTTCATCCCCATGAAACCTTTGAACGATGTTTCCAAAACGGTGGAATCTTGGTGAAACTCTCATTGAGAGTTTATTGTGTTTCATCCCATACAATACACGTGGCTCCAGAGAGGAAAATGAGAGCGAAAGAGAGATCATGAGACCACGAAACATATGAAACCGTGCATTGAAATTCTACATTGGATCGGAAGAGATCTATTTCATCTATGATTTTATTTGTGTTGGAAACCGAGAAATGAAATTGTGCATTGAGACTGACCTAAGCATAGGGCGTGTTTAAGATCACTTATGATTGGACCTTAGGTGGAAATAATCGAGAATCCAACCCAAATGATCTTGATTGTATTTAGATTGTCTAGGAATTGAGCGGTCAAAATAATGGCAGTCCAACTAGAAGCAACGTTTTCTTTACCGATGCGGCCTCCCATGCGATTGGCACGATTCCCCCCGTTGCCACTAGTACATGCACTCACTCTACAGGCGGTTGACGTTTTTCTCAACCATCTACATTAGGGCCAGTAGAAATATGAGCATAGCACAGACGTTTACTTGTAAACCGTTTGTAGAAATGGATTTTCACAGGCGGTTGACTTAACGAACCGTCGTGAAATGGGACATTTCCACATATGTTTGACCTAGCGAACCACCTGTGGATTTCCACAGGCGGTTGACTTAGCGAACCGGCCGTGTAATTTTTTTTCAAAAAAAGCCGAAAATAAATAGGAAAAATATTTTAATTAGGGAGAGGACCCCACCGTCCAGCGCCCGCCCAAAACCTTGGGCATTTTTATCAAACAAGTCGCGGTATTTTTCATGCAAAATTCACGGCGCGGAGCCTCCTGTACCACTGAACCATACACTCACATGTGTTCATGTACCCTTTCAATTCCCCACGTATTATACAAACCCGAGTGTAATTTGCTTGTTTTAGGTCCTAAATGATTTCAAATCAAAACATTGTCAACTGCAAAGTTTCATAACTTTTCAAGACAAACAACTTTTGTATTGGTCATTTCTCCATCCGAGGTCATTTACAAAATTTGAATTTCAAATTTGAGACCATTCAAACATATTTTTCATTGATAAGATTACTCAAATTAAAAAGTTGTAATTTGCAAAGTTTCGTAACTTTTCGAGAAGAACAACTTTTATTTTGGGTGTTTTCTCATCCGAGATCGTTTGAAAAAAAAAATCAAATTTAAAAAAAACACATGTATTTCTACAGGCGGTTGTCTTAACGAACCGCCTGTAGAAATGGATTTCTACAAGCGGTTTGTTAAAACAACTGCCTGTAGAAATAATTGATCCTAAACACGCCATTTTACGGAAATTTGATTCTTAGAAAATAGAAATCGACTATTTTTTTTGTCTTTAGTTATTTCGGTTTGGTTTCGGTTCTAACCGAACTTTTCAGAAAAAGGTCAAGAAAACAATAAATATGTGTGTTCTAAATCAAATGTATGCAATACTATATACTTTTTAATAATAATAATTTATGAGGGAACAATAGCAATATAATAACACAAATGTATAACATTTCAAATATGAAACACCACACACATCAAACCAAACATATAATCTTATAAAATACAAAGATGTGAAGTATAATTTTATGTAATTCGGTTAACCGAAGGTAGGAACCGAATTTTCTTCGATTATTTCAGTTCTTTAATATTAGAACCAAATTTTTTGGTTTTAGTTCTTTTGGTTTCGATTTTGGTTCTTTTGGTTCAATTTCTGGTTTCCGGTTATTTTTGCTCAGGACTATTCGTTGGCTCCGCTGTTCCCTTTGTCGACCGAGAGGCGTTCAGATTTCGGAGAAGGCGACGAGGGTGGCGTAGGAGTTCGGAGCTAAATCACTCTAACGGCAGAAGATGGTCATGGGAGTTCAGAGACATATGTTCTTTTACACTACCGATTGTCATACAATCAAATTGCCAAATACCGCCGATCCCCCCCTGCCGGTGAAGCGAGATGGCCAATGTCATACAGTAGTCATCAAACCATATATCAACAGATTACTTTTAGAAGGTGACACACTCCACTACACATGATCAACTAAGCGCACAGCTGCGGCAGCCGTGGGTGCCTTGTGTTACATGGCAATGTGAACTTAGGCGAAGTCGGCAAGCAAACGAGCTAACAAACAAGGCCGGAACTGTTATATATATCTGCCATATGTGCCAAAGCATCCAATATAATCTCATTGATAAGTGCCGTCTGTCGACTGTGATGTGGTGGATATATTTGATCGAATAATAACACCAATCAATTGGACCATTTTGACGCATTTTTTTTTCCTTTTCAGCTTTATTCATCCAACAACAAATCAAAATAGTTTTAGAGTATGTTAGTACGTAGTTTTGGATGAACAAGGGATCGCGACATGATTAGGGGATCGCAATGCGATGTCGATTACCCACCAGCTGGAGACGATTCGAATCCGTTGTTATGCAGATGGCTTGATTGGCAGCAGCCGTTTGGGCCGGCATTATTTTAGGCAATGAGTGTTTCCCCGGAGGTTTACATCTGATTTGGACGGCTTAATTTAGGCGCGCGGGAGGGAATATGATCACAGCGGGTGTTCTGTTCTAGAGGGGTCGAACAACTGCACTACTGCTGTGACAGTGAATGAATGAATCCTTTAATTAAGCTCTATTCGACAGGACTTAAAACGTCTTGTGCTTATTTTGTACGACTGATTTGTTGTGAGAGAAAAATATTGTTCTACAGTTGATTTGTACAGATTAAAGCTTAGAAGTGATGGTTTGTAAACGCATGGAGACGGATCGAGTGCTCACAACTTATCTACCACACACCTACATACCTAGGTCATCTACAATGACGAGCCATATAGTAGTAGAATATAGATTCTAAGACTACATGTGCTGTTTTTTTTTCCTTATATTATTCTGATTTCTTGAAGTTTGTATTGAAAATATTTTTGTTTGTATATGGAGAATATTTTTTTTAGATAAAGGATAATCAATATCCGGCATCTACATCCAGGGATGTACACGGTCAATTATTACAAAGTTTTTGACAAGCAAAGAGACAGTCGTGGTCTTATAGATCGACCCGGGCATTACATTAAACAATATAAATGTTTCCATCCTTTATTCGATATCTCTAGGGCAATCATTTCTAATTTTTTGCTCATCGTAGAAAGGATGTCCTGGGTTGTCTCGTCATGCTGCAACTGGGCCCAAGAGCGTAGCCAATATGCTCCCCTGAAGATGACCTGCATAATAGAGTTAGTTTTCATTTTATTAAAGATAACATCATTACGGCATCTCCAGATCGCCCAACAAAAGGCAGCGACCCCAACCCAGATCATACTTCTAATCTTTTTATCTTGATTAGTAAGCCAGTTGTCGAACATATGGCTGATAGATCTTGGTTGGTTCAGATTAGTAGCATAGAAGATAATCCTCCATATCATTTTTGCAAGCGGGCAGTCAAGGAACAAATGCTGTATGGTCTCATTTATATTACAGCTAATGCACTTTTGACTCCCTGTCCAATTTTTCTTGCAAGGTTGTCTTTGGTTAATACGACACCCTTTTGAAGAAACCATAGGAAGATTTTGATTTTTAGAGGGATTTTCATCTTCCAGATCTTCTTGTGTCGAAAAGGCGGTTGTGTATCTAGAATGTGGAGATACATAGAACGAACAGAAAATAACCCAGATTTGGTCAAGTTCCATCTAAAGTAATCTGAGCCTTCCACCAATTCGACATAAGAGATCTGTGCTACTAGGCTAAGCCACTCTGACAGTTTGTTGTCCACCAGTGCCCTTCTAAAAGAGATATTTAGAGGGTTTGTGGACATGACTTTAGATACAGTCGCATGAGGATCCCTTACAATATTGTAAAGGGATGAATATTTAACTTTCAGAGGCTTATTCCTGACCCATGTATCATCCCAGAACCTTGTGGTGGTTCCGTCTTTAATATTAAAGGAGCCTTGAGCCAATACCTCATCTTTAATACGCATGAGCCCTCTCCAGAAATGAGAGTCATTAGGTTTGGCTTCCACTTGAGTAAGGGTTTTGGATCTTTGGTATTTATTTCTTAACAAAGATTGTCACATGCCTTCTGTGTTTAGCAGATTAATCAGCCACTTAGCTAGGAGGCATTTATTTTGCAGTTCTAAGTTTAAGATACCTAAGCCCCCTTGGTCTTTAGGGCGACAAAGGATGTCCCATCTGGCAAGTCTATATCTATGTTTATCTGAAGAACCTTGCCAGAAGAACCTAGATCTGAAATGGTCCAGTTTTTTAGGACCCCTTTTGGGATCTCAAAAAAGGACATCATGAACATGGGCAGGCTGCTTAATATAGAATTAAGAAGTATTTCGCTTTCCAGCAAGAAAGTTTCTGTTGAAAGCGATCTTCCACCTTTTTCCATTTAGAGTTCAAGAGTTGTCTATGGTGCATAGGAATCCCAAGATATCTGAAGGGGTATTCTCCTGCATTGCAACCAAAGAGCTCCGTATAGAAAGATTCCATCTATTTCGCTACCCCGTAACAAAAGATTTCACTCTTATGGAAATTGATCTTAAGACCAGATAATTGCTCAAAAGCACAGAGAAGCAATTTCAGATTCTTTGCTTTTTCTGGGCCATGATCAATAAAGATGATGGTGTCGTCTGCATATTGTAATATAGACAAACCACCCTATACAAGGTGGGGGATGACTCCTCTTATCTGACCATCGTCTTTTGCTCTATTGATAATAAGAGCTAGCATATCCGCAACGATGTTAAATAAAATAGGTGACATAGGTCCCCTGTCTAAGACCCCGTTTGGTTTGGAAATAGGGACCTATGTCATCGTTCACCTTAATTCCCACACTTCCTCCAGTAACCATAGTCTCAACCCACCTACACCATTTGGGCGAGAAGCCTTTCATGCGTAGCGTTTGTTGCAGGAAAGACCACTTCACCTTGTCGTATGCCTTTTCAAAGTAAATTTTAAAAATGACACCGTCTCATTTTTTGGTGTGTAGCTCATGAATGGTTTCGTGTAGGATAATGACACCTTCCATTATGTTCCTGCCTGGCATAAAGGCGGTTTGTGTAGGACTCACCACCGTTCTCGCTACATTATTCAGCCTGTTTGTGCCAATTTTAGTGAAAATCTTAAAGCTTACATTTAAGACACAGATTGGTCGGTATTGCTGAATTTTAATGGCATTGGTCACTTTAGGTACTAAATTGATAATGCCAAAATTCAGGCTATAGAGGTCTAAGGCCTCTCTATGTAGCTCTGTAAAAAGGGAAAGAAGATCATCCTTTATCACCCCAAAAACACCTGATAGAATTCCGCAGGGAATCCATCTGGGCTTGGAGCTTTATTATGCTCCATCTGGAATACCGCATCCCTCGCTTCTGATTCAGTGAAGGTACTAATGAGGATATCATTTTCCTCCGGGGAGACCTGAGGGATGTCCAGGTTATGATCTTCCACAAGGGAGATTTCAGATTCTTCAGGCTGGCCAAAGAGGTTTTTATAATAATTTGTGATGTGGCGCTTTAAGTTACCATCTGTAGGATCTCTGGAGGCCTAGAAGGGGGGGTTGAATAGGCCTGTCAAAAACTCAAAACCTAATTCGGTTAATAGCCTGATCGGCACTGCCGATCCTATGGTCGGCACTGCCGACCTGCTCAGGAATAAAATCAAGCTGCGTGAGAGTGAAACAGAAAATTGAGGACAGATAGAGTGAGTTTCCTGCAGGGTTAAACAGTTCACAGATATAGCAGAAACATAAAGCACGGTTGAACCGAAACCCTAGAAATCACTTTACAAATAGAAAGGAAACCAAAGCACAAGGTGACACAAGATTTATCCCGTGGTTCGATTTACCACAAAGGTTAACCTACTCCACGTTGTTGAGGTACGCCACCAAGGCTCAAGCTCACCACTTAGGTTTGCCCTTTCCTCGTTCTCAAGTCAAGAGACTTAACTCTTGAGATGAGGGGTGATTTCTTAGCTGCAAGTAGTTGGTTACAAACCTCCCTAGGCTGCCACAATCGATGGCAAGCTCAAGGGCGACGCCTAGCCGGCTAGGAGCAAGCTCCAAGAGTAACAAAACCCTAGAACCTCCGGCCAAACGTGAACCAACGCTCTTGAGACTTTGGGAATCAGTGGATCTGCTCTCTAATCGAGTTTTGCAGCCCTCTCTTTCAAGTTTTAGTGGTTGGAATGAGAGATCCACTTGAAAGCTTTGAGAGCAACAATGGAGGAGTGAGAGAGAGAGAGAGAGCCTTTTGCAACGGTCAGAAACGCGAGCTAGAAGAAGCACTGGTTTGACCGGACTCTTATGGGCTTTCTGAAAAGGTATATATATAGTCTGGGCCCACTGGTCCGGTTCTGATCGGCACTGCCGACCATAAGGGTCGGCACTGCCGACCTTCCCAAAAGGATCTGATCCATATGAAACCTGTGGGGTTAGAAAGGTGGCTGGATGTGTATCTATCTGGCAAAGATTGAGCATTGGTAACACAATTTGACTGTGGGCGCTAGAATCCCTCTTGATAGTACGACATTTCTAAACTCAAATTCGAAATAGAAAATGAATTAGACCTCCTTCAAGTCGAAACCATCACGAAACAATTGGATACCCATCAGTGATGTATGCCATCCTTTCGTTTGCTATTCCCTGCTTGTCAACTCAACAAATCTCATTAGTCCTCTAATTCGGTGGTCATCAACACCAAAACCCATGTTGGGAACACACTTGTCCAACCTCCGCACTTGTGCAGGGGAAGGAGCGAAGGTGGCCAAGTGTCGGATGCAGCAACGAAGGTGAAACGGAAGTGGAAAGTGCTCGAATTCCCCAAAAGTCGTCCTTACACTGTTCATCCCCCTGGTATTTATAGGGAATGCCAAGGGGTACGGGCCAAATTACAAGAGGGTACAGCAAAGATTCCTCGCCTCCACGCAGGGAGGAAGGGCAAAAGCGTAAACACACAGCTGAAGCGGAAACCCTAATCGGTCACACCCCAGCGCGCCGCCACCTGGCCCTTGTTCACCTTCGGGGAGAGGTGCGCAGCGGTCTTGACCTTCGGCCGCGCCCGCCCTTGGGCCCGCGCACCTTCGTCATCTGCCGGACCTCCGGCTTCACTTGCCTCCCGGGAGAAAGACGAAAGTTTTAGCCTTTGGCCGTGCTCGCCGGACCTTCGGCTTCGCCCACCCTTGGGGCGACACACGCTTGCTGCTTGCCTGGACCTTCGCTCCAAGCGAAGGTGGCGTCGTGAGTCAGCGATGGTTTCCTGCAGCGCGACCGTCGCCTTGGACCTGCACAAAAGTGCAACAAAGCGTCGAGGGTTGTCCCCGCATCCGGGGTCAGGGTAACGGTCTCCAATAGGAGAGGGACCTCGCAAGCACCCGGCGTTGCGCGAGGGCTGATTTAGACCACCAGTTCGGGCGGCGCCTCTGCCGAGGGTCCTTTCCCCCAACAGTAGCCCCTCGTTGTCTTGGATCTAAAAAACCGTGTTTAGGCCAAGCAGCGCCTTTTTAATGGGGACAGAACGGGGCCCTCGGCAGCGACGCCCGCGGCTGCTTTGGGCTGGGCCGTTGTGTTGTTTTGTACTATTGAGGCCTGTTTCGTTTTTCGCGCCGCGTTTTTTGGTTGTCGTGCCGATACTGTCGCGGGGGGGCCCGCTACTTGGCCTATAAATAGGAGGGGTAGCTGGGATGTGGAGACCTTGTGCCCTCATTTTGCTCTAGCCTCCCTGCTGCTGCTGTCTGCCCGTAGCGAAGGTTGTGTTCTAGTGATTTGCGAGGGTTCTGTTTGTTCGGCATCTTGCGAGGCTTAGATAGTGATGGCGAGGCTGAAGCAAACTGCCCGCGCTGTTTCGCCCTCTACTGGTGTCGAGGGCATCAGCTTTGAGTTTGGTTTGAGCCGCGTTGGGAGTTCTGAACTGGCGGCCTATTTGAAGCGAGGGTGGATCGAGGAGGGAAAGGCGAGGATCAGCTCTGGAGAGACGGTTCCGAAGCCTGGTGCAGATGAAATCGTCGTGTTTGAGGAGTTTTTTGAAGCTGGTCTACGTTTTCCAGTTGACTCGTTTGTTACGGCCGTTCTGCGGAGGTTTAAGCTTAGATTTCACCAGCTAACACCTTCGTGTTTTACGAAGATGTCGGTGTATGTTTGGGCCTGTCGGTCGCAAGGTATTGCTCCCCAGGTCGAGGGTTTTGTTCGGACACACCGTGTGCACATGCAGCCTCGCAGGGTTTCTGACAGCGAAGGTATTGCGAGGCAGGGACAGTTTGGAGTGTACACCTTTTGCCACCGTGCTGGGTCGGAGCTACCGGCGCAGGCGCAGAAGAACAAGTGGGCCAGCGGATGGCAAGAGTTTTGGTTCTATTATAAGTTTGATGTGGGTTCGGAGCTTTGCGGCGACCTTCCTCCGCTTGGCGATGTGAGTGCCGAAGCTCAGATGAGCCCCGAGGCGCACGCCGCTGTTGACTGTTTGAGGGTGGTTGCGCGTTCCCAATGCGCTCGTGATCTGGTCGAAGAGTATTGCTGCGCCGACGCGTGGCCGCTAAGCCGGAGACAGGCTTGGTTTCCGGTGGAGGACGATGCGAGGTACGAGGCTCGTGGATTAAAGAAGCCGAAGCTCAATTTGGGCAAGATTTGGGAGAGGGTTTTTAAGAAGTTTCCGAGACGTCAGGATGGTGTTGATGCTATTTACAAACGAGTTCAGCAGAGGGTTGAGAATCTCGTTGGGAAGTTGACCACCCTCGAGGTTAAAGCTATCCACAGCTCAGTGGGGAGCGGGGGTCGTATTAACAGGGTGTTTGACCTGCTTGGGATAGAATATACAAATTGGCCTGCGCCGACGAGCGACGACGCGCCCAAGAAAAGGAAACGCGTTCCTGCGGAGGATAGCGGTGTGGTTTCGCGGCCGAAGAGGGGTCGCGGCGGAGGTCGGGGTGGCACCGGCGGCCGGGCAAAAGTTATTTCATCGAAGATTGTTACGAGCTCTGGTGCCGTAGGAACTTCATCCTCGGCCGTGGCCTCGAGTGGTCGAGGTTTTGAAAAAACTGGAGGGCGAGCGCCTCGCGTGGGCGGTATCGGGGCTTTAGTTCAGACCTCGGAAGACGAAGGCGTTTCCGAGGACTCCGATGAGGAAGAGAAAGGAGGGGAAAAGGATGTCGTGTCTTCCGGCGAGGGCAGTACTTCATCCAGTAGCGAGGATGACTCCGATGAAGACGTTTCTGAGGAGGACAGCCGAGGCAAGAGGATAGCTGCATCCAGCGCTGTTGATGCGGCTACCCAAGATATTGAGGAAGTGCTGCGGGATGTGGAGGGGGTGAGCCCACGACGGGGGTCTGTGCCCGATTATGCTGGTTCACACATTTGGGTCGAGGGGTCCGAAATTAAGGGTGATGTTGGCCCGGACCAGGCCCCTGGAAAGAGGCCGTATGGCGAAGCTAGCCTGGCGAGCCTTCCTTACTATGCGAGGGAGCTGGGTGTTACGGACCCGGCGACTCATTTGTATACAAGTGCGGATCTTCAAGCCACCCGCTTGCCTTGCTCTCCGGAGGAGAGGCGATTCTTGGGCCGTGTATTTGACCGGGTTTGTCTGCCGGAAGTGGAACTTCGGCTCGCCGGCGAGCCTTTGGACAATATCCACGATGATATTGATGTGAAAGTGGCGGAGCTGATGCTTCTCAACCGGTCGGCACGTCGAAGGGCCAGCTATAACCTGCATTATCTGAACGACCGGTTGAAAGACGTGCAGAAAGAGAACAAAGACCTTCGCCGGAGCTTGCAAGATAAAGATGGTGAGCTGAGGGCCGCCTTGGAGGAGGCTGAGAAATGGAAGAAGGAAGGCAAGAGGTTGCGAAGGCCAACGCGGAGCTCATCGCCGCGGGTCAGCAAAAGGATAAGGACTTGGTGTCTATGAAAAACGCGTGGAGGATTTGTCGGCGGAGGTGGCGGCCCAGGCCGAAGCTTGGCGTGGTAGTCTGTCGAGGGTTAAAACCAAGATAGATGCATGCTTAACTGAAGCCGGGGGTTCAGCTGGGGAGCCACTTCCTGTGGTTGGCGCTGAGGCCTTCGAAGGTTGGTTAAGTAACGAGCTAGATGTGTTCAGCTCGTTGGTTGGGAATGCTGCTGACTTTGGCGGGTATGCTGGGGCGCTGGCGATGGCTGGAACGCTTCGCCAAGCAGACTGCGAGCATCTTCGCAAGATAAAGAAGCCCAACCACATTTTTCCAACCGTCGAAGAGGTTCGACAGATGAAGATTGATGACGCCGAGGTCCGGAATTGTGCAATGCGGTTCCTTCGCCGATTTTGGATTGCAGGCGGCGGTCGGGCTCTTGCCTTCGAGGAGGCGGCCGAGGCTACTCGTCAGGTTTGTGTTGAGGGTGTTGTTTCTTCGGTATTGTTTGATGATTGTGAGTTTGGAGTTGAGAATTGAACTGTTTGGTCCTTTTGGTTTTTTACAGGCTCGGAAGGATGCGATGCCTTCGCCGCCTACTGCTCAAGAGGCCGGTTGCAGCTCCGAAGGCGCTCAGACTCTCACCTCTGCGGAGGTGCTGCCGGTGGCGGTGGAAAAGACAATCGTCGGCGAGGGTACCTCACAAGATGCGGCTGCGAGTGGCAAAACCGCGCAGGATGCGAAGAATGCTGCTGGCGAAGCTGTGACGGCTGAGGTTGAAGAAGCCCGGCAGGTGTGATCGCGTGGGATTGTGTAGATGGGGATGTGTTGGTAGTAGCCATGATGCTTGTAATGACTTCGATGCATGCTGAGACATTTTATAATGTTTTATGTGAATGCAGGTTCCTGATGGAACCGTGCTTGAGGTTTTTGACGTGACGCCGTTAACACTTAACTACCAGGATGTTTTTATAACTGGTGAGTCCTGGGCTCGTGCGAAGTTAAAACATCCTTCGTTGTCCTTCGAGCGTTTTTGGTGGTCGAAGGTGCGAAGGTACGATTTGAAGAATAGTAGGTCGAGCAGCTTTTGGCGTGATGCTGACTTTACTGATCGGCAAGCTACGCGTTATTTGTTTGGTTCGTCTTCGACTTCGCAAGCCGTGTTAGATGATGATATCGATGATAGCACTGCGTTGGACTATTTATTCGGGCGAAGCAATCTTGCAGTGGACTCCGCCGGGTCGCTGGTGGTTCCGAAGGAGGAACCGTTGGAGGTTGACGAAGTGCCCCGCGCGTATATGTATCGGGCGAGGGTTTTGACTGGTGAGTTGCCGATTGTGCCGGTAACTCCTTTGTTGTGGGGGCCCATAGTTGCGGTTGAGCCGGAGTTTGAGGAATTTAACGGGGGCCCTGATGATTTGATGCTGATAGAAGGGAACGACGGTTCCTTGTAATCTTTTGTATTTTGCATTGTTTGGTTTGTGGTTGTAAAAATATTCTATGAACTGTCAGGGAAAGATGTAATAGTTGTGTACAACGACACTTCGTTTCTTTTGGCGAGGCTCACGCATTTGCTCTTGTGAGCTTGTGTTGAAAAAGCAGCGACGCCCCCCCTTTTTCTTTAGCGAGGCTCGCGCATTTGCTCTCGTGAGCTTGTTTTGAAAAACAGCGACGCCCCCTTTTTCTTTAGCGAGGCTCGCGCATTTGCTCTCGTGAGCTTGTTTTGAAAAACAGCGACGCCCCCTTTTTCTTTAGCGAGGCTCGCGCATTTGCTCTCGTGAGCTTGTTTTGAAAAAACAGCGACGCCCCCCTTTTTCTTTAGCGAGGCTCGCGCATTTGCTCTCGTGAGCTTGTTTTGAAAAAACAGCGACGCCCCCCTTTTCTTTAGCGAGGCTCGCGCATTTGCTCTCGTGAGCTGGTTTTGAAAAAACAGCGACGCCCCCTTTTTCTTTAGCGAGGCTCGCGCATTTGCTCTCGTGAGCTTGTTTTGAAAAACAGCGACGCCCCCTTTTTCTTTAGCGAGGCTCGCGCATTTGCTCTCGTGAGCTGTTTTGAAAAAAAGCGACGCCCCCTTTTTCTTTAGCGAGGCTCGCGCATTTGCTCTCGTGAGCTGGTTTTGAAAAAACAGCGACGCCCCCCTTTTTCTTTAGCGAGGCTCGCGCATTTGCTCTCGTGAGCTTGTTTTGAAAAAACAGCGACGCCCCCTTTTCTTTAGCGAGGCTCGCGCATTTGCTCTCGTGAGCTTGTTTTGAAAAAACAGCGACGCCCCCTTTTTCTTTAGCGAGGCTCGCGCATTTGCTCTCGTGAGCTTTAAGCTAATAATGTGATGAGCTTTTTAGGGCTTCGCGCGTCACGTAACTTGGGCGATGTGTTTTGCGAGGGTGCTGCTTTTCGAGCCCCTGGCGTGTTGTGCGCGAGAGTGTTCTGCTTTTTGGACCCGCCCGATGCCTGAATTAGCCCGAGGGCTGGGGCGGAAAAAGTGGGCCCGCCCGAGGCCTAGCTCGGAGGGCTCGGGCGGGCGGAAAAAGTGGGGCCCGCCCGAGGCCTAGCTCGGAGGGCTCGGGCGGGGCGGAAAAGGTGGGCCCGCCCGAGGCCTAGCTTGGAGGGCTCGGGCGGGGCGGAAAAAGTGGGCCCGCCCGAGGCCTAGCTTGGAGGGCTCGGGCGGGACGGAAAAAGTGGGCCCGCCCGAGCCTAGCTTGGAGGGCTCGGGCGGGACGGAAAAGTGGGCCCGCCCGAGGCTTGGAGGGCTCGGGCGGACGGAAAAAGTGGTCCGCCCGAGGCCTAGCTTGGAGGGCCGGCGGATGTGCTCGGGTTTTTGGGCTTTCGCGCCTCCCTTATCTTGGGCGGAGGTGGGATTCGCTTTTGCGAGCCCCTGTCGTTTGTGCCAGGGTGCTCGACTTTTTCGACCTCCCCTTGTCTTAGGCGGAGGTGGAAATTGCTTTTTTGCGAGCCCCTGTCGTTTGTGCCAGGGTGCTCGACTTTTTCGACCTCCCCTTGTCTTAGGCGGAGGTGGAAATTGCTTTTTTGCGAGCCCCTGTCGTTTGTGCCAGGGTGCTCGACTTTTTCGACCTCCCCTTGTCTTAGGCGGAGGTGGAAATTGCTTTTTGCGAGCCCCTGTCGTTTGTGCCAGGGTGCTCGACTTTTTCGACCTCCCCTTGTCTTAGGCGGAGGTGGAAATTGCTTTTTTGCGAGCCCCTGTCGTTTGTGCCAGGGTGCTCGACTTTTTCGACCTCCCCTTGTCTTAGGCGGAGGTGGAAATTGCTTTTTGCGAGCCCCTGTCGTTTGTGCCAGGGTGCTCGACTTTTTCGACCTCCCCTTATCTTAGGCGGAGGTGAAGTTTGCTTTGAAAAGAAAAGGAATGTTTTTCGAAGCAATCTTAGCAGGTTTTCATCGAATGTAGCGCTCTTGAAAGAGATCCGCTTTTTCGATGTTTGGGGTAGAGGGTTGGAGATTTTACTTTTTTGGGGTTCTAGCCTGTATTAATGCTTTGGATGCTGCCTCGTTAAAAAACCTTACGCCCCTTCGTAAGGAAAAAGAGTGCAGCTCCTGTTTTTGTTAAGTACATGAGAGTATGTACCATAAAAAGTAAGAAAAATTACATAACGCGAGGGCTCGCTAAGGCTCCGCTATGGGTAGAATTTGCGAAGGTCGTCGATGTTCCAGGTGTGTGGCAGGATATTACCTTCGCTGTCGGAGAGGTGGAAAGAGCCTGGGCGATTGCATTCTGCGATCAGGAACGGGCCTGTCCACTTAGGCTGGAATTTTCCGGCCAAGCTGGCGTTTTGTTTACGGATGAGGACGAGGTCACCCTTCTGCAGGTTCTTGATTCTGACCTTTTTATCTCTCCACTTCTTGGTCTCTTCCTGATACTTGCGGAGGTTGTGAACTGCGCTGCATCTTGTCTCTTCTAGCAAGTCCTTGTCAGTTAGTATGGCTGGCTCATCACTTGCGAGGGTTGTTCTTGGTGAAACAAATTTTAGCTCCTCTGGTAACACAGCTTCTTCGCCGAACAGCAGTTTGAAGGGTGTGAACTTGGTTGCTCTGCATTCAGAGGTGTTGTGAGACCAGGTGACTGCAGTTATGCTCGTCCGCCCATTTGCCTTTGGGTCTGCCTTGCAATTTTTTGGATATGGATTGGAAGACTGTTGCGTTGGCTCTTTCGACTAGGCCGTTGGACTGCGGGTGACGGACTGAGGCGAAGCATAGTATTGTTCCGATTTGTGCACAGAACTCTTTGAAAACCTCGCTGTCAAACTGGGTGCCGTTGTCGACGGTTAGATGTTTTGGGACTCCGAAGCGACAAACTATCTGCTGCCAGAAAAACCTTTTTACTGCGAGGGAGGTTATGGAGGACAGCGGTCTTGTTTCGGTCCATTTGGTGAAATATTCCACGGCCACCACCGCATAGCGAAGGTTCCCCGGAGCCGTCGGTAGTGGGCCCACGAGATCCATTGCCCACCTTTGTAGGGGCCAGGTTGGGCATATGAGGGTTGTGGGAGCCCCTGGGGTGTTTTGGTTTTTTGCTGTCAGTTGACAACCTTCGCACTTCTTGACGATGGTTTCCGCGTCTCTCAGCGCAGTTGGCCAGTAGAAACCTTGCCGGAAAGCCTTTCCTACTAGTGCTCTTGGGCCGTTGTGTGAACCACATATACCTTCGTGGATGAGTTTGAGGATGTCGTTACCTTCGGACTGTGACACGCACTTGAGCCAAGGTGAGGTTACCGAAGCTTTGAACAAGGTGTCATCCACAATCTTGTACCCTCGCACTCTTTGCTTTAGTCTGTTCTCTTCTTCTTTGGAGCTGGGTTCATGGAGTCCTTTGATGTAGGCCATGATAGGTGCTCTCCAATCCTCGCACTGAATTGTGTTGATCAGCTTGATGCTGATTTCGGAAGCTTCGAAAGCTGACCGAGTGGAAACCTCGTAGAACACGTCCGGAGGGAGCTGTAGCTGCTGCGCGGCTGCTTTGGCTAAGCAATCTGCTTCGCTGTTTTCAGTCCTCGATATTGCTTTTACTGTTATGCCGAGGAAGAAAGATTCTAACCTTCGTACATATTGAAAATACTTGTGAAGTTCTGGATCTTTTGCTTTGTAGTTCTTTTCAATGTGCCCCGCAATGACTTGAGAGTCTGTGTTAATGAGTGCCCTTCGGACTGATAACGATCGCAACTTTGAAAGTGCCAGAATCACAGCCTCATATTCAGCGGAGTTGTTTTGTGCACTTGAAGTCCAGCCTTCGTGCGTATCTCAGCTTCGACCCGGAGGGCGAGACTAAAATGGCCGAGGCACCGGCTCCGGTTGCGCCCCAGGCCCCCGTCGACGTAGACGATCCAAAACTGGTCCTGCTGCAGCTCGCCGGGGCGAGGGTCGGGTGTCCATTCTGCTATGAAATCAGCCAGCACCTGCGATTTGATCGCTGTTCTACCAACGAAGGTTACAGCATAACTATTAAGCTCCACTGCCCATTTTGCTATTCTTCCAACAGCTTCGTTGTTTTTGAAGATGTTCTCGAGAGGGTACGTCGAAGGTACATGTATTTCGTGCGCCTGGAAATAGTGCTTTAGCTTTCTTGATGCCATGACGACGGCATATGCTATTTTCTCAAGCTCCGAATAATTTCTCTTTGGCCTTCGAGGGTTTCTGAAACATAATAGATTGGGGCTTGTCTGGTTCTGTTGTTTTCGCGGAGCTCCTTGATGAGGACTGCGCTTGCAGCGTGTGGCGAAGCTGCGACGTAAAGTAACAATAAGTCTCCCTTGCTTGGGCTGGTTAGGGCAGTCAAGCTGGTCAGATACTTTTTCAACTCCTCGAAGGCCTTTTGCTGCTGGGGACCCCAGTTGAATGGAGCGTTGCTTCTGAGTGTTTCGAAAAATGGTAACCCCCGCTCTGCGGATCTTGAGATGAATCTGCTAAGTGCTGCCAAACGACCGGTCAGACGCTGAGCTGCTTTCTTGGTCGTCGGGGGTTCCATGTTCATGATGGCATCAATCTTCTCAGGGTTGGCTTCGATTCCTCTGGCTGAGACGATGCAACCTAGCAACTTGCCTTCGCTTACCCCAAAAACACATTTTTCTGGGTTTAGTTTCAGTCCGGCGGACCGGAGGTTGCTGAATACCCTCGATAAGTCTGGTATGTGGTTCTCTTTTAGTTCGCTTTGGACCACTAGGTCGTCGACATAGGCGGAGACAGCATGCTCATCCTTGAACACTTCGGAGGTCATGCGAGCGAAGGTTGATCCTGCATTTTTCAAACCTTCTGCCATCCTTCGGAAGCAAAGGTGCCCGAGGGTGTGATAAAGCTTGTTTTTTCTTCGTCGTCTTCATTCATCCAGATTTGGTGATAGCCTGAGAAGCAATCGAGGAGGGATAGCATTTGGCAGCCTGCCGCTCTGTCGACCAGGGTGCTTATGTTCGGGAGGGGGAAGTCATCCTTCGGACAGCCTTTGTTCAAGCAGGTGAAATCGACGCACATTCGCCATTTTTTATTCTTCTTTTGGACTAGGACCACATTTGAGAGCCAAGTTGGGTATTTGACTGGGCGGATGACGCCTGCGTCCAGAAGTCTTTTTACCTCAGCCTTCGCTGCCTCCTTTCTTTCTTCTGACATCTTGCGAAGCTTTTGTTTGATTGGGCGATAACCTGCTTTGATGTTCAGGCTATGCTCGATCATTGATCTGTTGACTCCTTTAGGTCTTCGGCGGACCAAGCGAAGGTGTCGGAATTTTCTCTGAGGAATGTGACGAGGTTGCCTTCTGATTGAGGGTCTAGATTGGCTGAGATGATCACCTTTCTTTCGGCATTACCCTCGAAGAGTTGGACTTGTTTGGTTTCGTCCTTTGGCGCCGCCTTCACTCTGTCGTTGCGGACCTCGCCCTCGACGCTGATACCGGGGGTTTGAGGTTTTGACAAATTGTGTACATTACGTTGCCCCGGGGCTACGTTCCCTTCAGCTGTCCTTGCAATGTCCTGGTCCCCAAATACTGCGACCACACCCTTCGGAGCGGGAAGTTTCATGCATAGGTAGGCGGGATGGATGACCGCATTGAACGTGTTTGTGACCCCTCGGCCGAAAATGGCATTGTATGGGTAGAACATGTCGACGACATCAAATGTTATATGTTCCGTCCTGCAGTTTATTTGGTCGCCGAAGGTCACGGGCAGAGAAATTTTCCCGACGGCTCTCACTTGTTGACCACCGAAACCGTATAGGGGGTTGTCGGCCGGTTGCAAAAGATTTCTGTCAAGCTTCATGCTGTCGAAGGTTGAGGCGAACAAGATGTCAGCGGAGCTACCTGTATCGACCAGTATTTTGGTGACAGTCCACCCAGCGAGGTTGGTTTCGATCACCATGGCATCTGTGTGAGGGTAATCTCTTAGCTTCATGTCACTGGAATCGAAGGTTATGGGGATGTGGGACCAACGGCCGAATTTATGTGGTCCTTCGACGGCCACGTGGTGAACGCGTCTGGCGTGTTCCTTCCTTCCTCTGCCGTTTGTTACCATGGTCTTCATTTGAACTCCGGTGATAGCTAGAATCACACCGAAGGTCGAAGTTGGGTTGTTGATGGTTGTTTGGCTCGGGGCTTCGGCTTTCACGGTTGTGGTGCTGGTAACGCGGGGATTGGCGGTGGTGGTGGCAGAGCGCTGGTGGCTTGGTGGGTTGTTGGAATTTGGTTTTGGGGGGTAGCTGGGTATGTGACTGTGTAAGGTGGGTTTTGGCGTTGTGGGGTGGTGGTTGGCTGATAATGTGTTTGGTTGTAGAGTGGGTGGTGGGTGTAAGGGGGTTGTTGCGAAGGTAGGCCGTAGTTTATGGGGGTATAGTGGTATGTTGGATTTGGTGGGTGGAAGCTTGGTTTCCTTGTGTGGTTTATGGTTCGGGGGTCTGACGAAGCAGGTTTCCTGGATTCCTGGTATTCTTTTCCCTTGGCGAAGCATTCGCATTGCTTTGTTGTGTGCCCCTTTCCATTCCACAGAAGTGACAATACATTTTGGCAGGATCTCGCTGCTGGTAGCGCTGGTTAGGCGGAGGTGGTAAAACCTGCGGGGCTTGGCTGCTCGGATGTTGAGCGTCCCGTGTTTGATGTTCATAGTTTGTTGCTTTGTTGATTGCACCGACGTTGCTTTGCTCTTGGCGAAGGTTGCTTTCTCTCGGTTGAGGCCTCGGCTGTGGCCTCTGCTGAGACCTCCGAGCGTCGGACTTCGCTCTGAAATCCATATCAGCTCTACAGTATCTTTCCATTGTTTCATGCAACTCCTCGATCGAGTTTGCCGGTTTTCTGGCGAATTTTGAGGAGCATGGTCCTGGGCGCAGGCCACTGACTGCAGCGAGGATGACAGCCTCGTCAGATATCCCAGGGGTCCTTGCTCTGATTTGAATGAACCTTCGCCAGTAATCTTGGAGCGGTTCGCGCTCTTCTTGCTTGCAATTGAAAAGCTCGATGGGGTTTAGCGGGGCTGGGGTAATGCCCTTGAAGTTTGTACACAGCTTGTCTCTGAGGGTGATCCAGGAATCCACAGTTCCAGGGCGAAGGTTGCTGTACCAAGTTTGTGCGATGTCTCGCAGAATGATGACGAAGGATTTTGCCATTGTTGATTCATCCCCGCCTGCTGCGGCGACTGCCGCTTCGTAGCTCATGATGAACTGGCGAGGGTCGGAAAGCCCATCGTAGCGAGGTAGGTTTTGTGGATTGTAACATGGTGGCCAGGGCTGGGTTTGGAGTGTTTGGGAGAGTGGTGACTTTGGATCATAGGGCATTTGGTGTTGCTGATGCCTCCGCTGAATGCGAAGGTTTTGTTCTCTCTCATCTGGGTAGAGTTGGCGGAAGTTTGGGTGTCTCACAGGGTATGGCTCTGGGTGTGCTGGTGGTGGTGGGGGTGGAGGATGGTTACGATGGTTATCTTGATTCTGTTCCTCGTTTCCCTCTTGCAGCGGGGGTATCTCCTCATCGTTCCAGCCTTCGGCTTCGGCTTCTGCCGCAGCGAGGGATTCCTCCATACGGCGAAGCCGTGCTCCCTTGCCTCGTCAGCCCTCTGCCTGATTGAGCGCAATCGGTTATGCCTCTCTAGCTGTTCCAGGCGCCTCTTCTTCTCTTGACAGCTCGGCTTCGAGCTTTCGAGGCTTCGAGGCCCATTTCCTCTTCTTCGCGTCCTCCTTCTCCCGAGTTTGGGGTGTGGGCTGCGCTGCGTCGCCCATTTGGACCTGAGGGCCCAGGGATTGGGGTTCTGGGTGACATTCTCTTCCCCCGAGGTTGCACAATTCTTCCGCAGGCGGGACCACCGCCGCCACCTCTCTTGCAACGCGCTGGTCCTCGTCGAAGGTGCTCTCCTGTTTCCCGCCATTTCAGACTTCACTCCCCACGGTCGGCGCCAAACTGTTGGGAACACACTTGTCCAACCTCCGCACTTGTGCAGGGGAAGGAGCGAAGGTGGCCAAGTGTCGGATGCAGCAACGAAGGTGAAACGGAAGTGGAAAGTGCTCGAATTCCCCAAAAGTCGTCCTTACACTGTTCATCCCCCTGGTATTTATAGGGAATGCCAAGGGTACGGGCCAAATTACAAGAGGGTACAGCAAAGATTCCTCGCCTCCACGCAGGGAGGAAGGGCAAAAGCGTAAACACACAGCTGAAGCGGAAACCCTAATCGGTCACACCCCAGCGCGCCGCCACCTGGCCCTCGTTCACCTTCGGGGAGAGGCGCAGCGGTTTTGACCTTCGGCCGCGCCCGCCCTTGGGCCCGCGCACCTTCGTCGTCTGCCGGACCTCCGGCTTCACTTGCCTCCCGGAGAAAGACGAAAGTTTTAGCCTTTGGCCGTGCTCGCCGGACCTTCGGCTTCCCCCCCTTGGGGCGACACACTTGCTGCTTGCCTGGACCTTCGCTCCAAGCGAAGGTGGCGTCGTGAGTCAGCGATGGTTTCCTGCAGCGCGACCGTCGCCTTTGACCTGAACAAAGTGCAACAAGCGTCGAGGGTTGTCCCGCATCCGGGGTCGGGTACGGTCTCCAATAGGAGAGGGACCTCGCAAGCACACCGGCATTTGCGCGAGGGCCTGATTTAGACCACCAGTTGGGCGGCGCCTCTCCGAGGGTCCTTTCCCCCAACAACCACATAGGGCTTGATTGCACTTACAATCTCCCATCCCCCTTTTTGGTAGTTGATGGCAACCCAATTAGAGCTTACAAAAGATGTAATGGTGCTGAGATTTATGAATCATGGATGTAGAGAACTCCCCCTAAATATGTGAATGGAATTTGAATTTCCAAAGATTGACATGAAAGGTCATCTCTCACATATTTAGTGATATTTGGGGCCTCCCCCTACATCCATGCCTGCTGTGGGATGCAAGAAATACATTGTCACAGAATAATACATGATGCAATTTGCAGATTAGGCACACAAGGTCTGGCAGCTGTTGCACAGGTCGGCACTGCTGACCAGAGGGTCGGCACTGCCGACCTGGCTTCAACAGCCAGATCACAGAGAAAAGATACAACAGATATTAGACATAAAATTAAACTACTAGCACAAATATGACAAGCTGAAATAGAACTAAACACACATGTCCATATCCGAGATGAAACAGGTCTAAAGGTAGTCAGTTATTACATAGATAACCTCTCAAACTCACAACCTAACTAATACTCTCGGATAAACATAAACTCAGCAGCGAGATGGCGTCGAAAAAGATTGGACCCCCTTTCATTCCCCCCTTTGACATCAAATGCCAAAAGAGAAGAGAAGAGAAGAAAAGTCACTCATCGTCTGAATCCTGGATGTCATCCCAGTCAACACCACCACCAGCGCCACTGGTACCAGCCTGCTGTCCACCCTCATCATCATCGGAATCTGACTCTATGCGAGCACGTCCACCACGGTGAGAGGTCGCCGTGTAGCGAGAGGACAACCTAGCGGACCTCCTAGGAGGCTGCTGCTCCTCCTGCTGCTGCTGATACTGATACTGTCGCTGATAAGCTGCAAGCGTCTGAAACTCCCAAGCACTGTGGTGACTGTATTCGGGCTCTGCCTGATACTGCTGTGACTGCTGCTGATCATCATCACTACCATCATCATTATCGGACTCAGACAGGTTTGGAAGACTGAACCTCGGAGGAGATCTCAAGGGAGACAGAGGAGCAAGTCCCTGAGCCTGTCTCATCTCCTGCATGGACCTGTGAGTCCTGTACACTGCATCACTCTGATAGGAGCAAGTGGCAAAGATAGCCTTGATCCAAGATCCAAGCTTCCAAAATTTCTTGTTCTTCCTACCACTCCTGCTGCCACCTCTGGAAGACTCAGGTGCCTCTCTATGAGCATATGAAGCACTCCTGTGCACCTGAGAAGCAACTGCCCCACCTCTAGACTTCTTGATGTTGTAACTAGTATGTGTCCCATCCTTGGGATACCTGAAACCAGTCACTCTCTCAATCATAAACATGATGTGGGGCATAGGGCAGCGCCCTTCTACCATCTTCCACTGCACTACTGAGCTCAACCCAAATGAAGCTAGGCACATTAAACTTGGCACCATTAGGAAAACGAGATAACACATTTGTAATGTACCCATTAAGATCAGTAGCTGCACCATCCTTTGGGTTGATTGTGCTTCTAATGAGGTTGTTCATGATGTAGTATATGCTCTTCAGTCCAGTCCTCCTGCCATCAGCTGCAGCTGGATGCTCCCATAGAAAACTTACTTCATGTGGCATGAAACGATGATCATCATGGATGCGACTGTAGGACCTGTGCTGCTGCCCAAACCAAGAATGCGACAAAAGGTCACAAAGTTGACCCGATAGTGAATACCATCAGTCAACCAGTGAATCTCATCTGCATCCCTGTCCCTGTAGAAAGTGGCATGAAACTGAGCAAGGACCTCCTGGTTCCAATCATATCTGAAACTCATTATATCTGTCAGCTCATATCTATCACAAATGAGGACGGCTGAAGCAAAATCAGGATCATTCCTATCCTGCATATTAGAGAAGTCAATGTACTGCATCTTGATCACCGTTGGCTTGTTTCTCCCAATGATACAAGTAGTGTAGAAGTTGGAATGGAAAGCATTCCAAAACCTGTAATCCAGATCATGATCTTTCTGCACCACATATGGATTTTCTTGTCTTGCTCTGGTGGTTTCTACAACACTCCTTGAGTAGTCATCCACATGGATTCTCCTTCTGTTTTGTGGCTCCATCACCTCAAACTCACTAGTGTTGTCCCTCATATAGCTGTCATCAAACTCTGTGATATGAAGAGGAGTGGAGAGCACATATCTAGCAGTATGTCCAACCTGCTGAAGCCTAGCCTGCTCCTCATTGTATTGCTGCTGCTCTTCTTGTGTCCTCATGACGTATGAAGCTTTTCCCCGTCCGCGGCGAGTGCATTGCTTGGAGGTAATCTTCCTCTTACCACGGTCATCACCACCCTCCATCTATGCATAAATAGAATCAGATGAGTAACTGTATGTGGAAGGAATTTCTGTGATATAGAAATAACTAGAAGAAAGAGTTAGAGTTAGAACACGAGCTGCTACAGAAAAAGAAAATTTTCTGCACGGTCAGCACTGCCGACCAGAGGGTCAGCACTGCCGACCAACAGCAACTCAGATTCTAATTCTACTTCTTTCCTCTAATTTTTCCTGTATCACATCATTCTTTTCACAATATGAGCTATTTCAACATGATTCAAAACATTAACTTAGGGTTTCAAGCCATGGATTGGGTCATAAAACAAAAGTTATTGGAAACAAGTTTTGGTTGAGGAATCCAGCAGATTTAGATGCCCTTTGACCGAGGAAACAGCAGAATCTGCAACTGAGATGGCTGCAGAGGTCGGCACTGCCGACCTGAACATCGGCAGTGCCGATGGCTACTGTTCACTCCGACAATGGATTCCACATCCACTCGATTCCTCCCCCTAAACATGTTCCTAACACCTTTGTGACATACCAGCAACACAATCCATAACTAGAAACCATCCATTGCATAGATCGGGCAAGATTTTAGGAAAGAACGCCTTGTTACCTTGAGAAACTTGAGGAAAGGAGCAATGGCTTGAGGGAGAGGACCAGCACCGGCCTGGGGACGAGCAGGACGGCAGGGTTGGACTCGGCACTGCCGAAGGGGCAGGGAGAGCCAAACCCTACAAGTCTCCTCCTTTGGGTGAAGAGAGAAGAGGAGATGGTGCTGGCCGTTTCAACTGAGAGAGAGAGGGTCACGGGGTGCAGATAGGAAAGAAGAAGGGCACCCCATGGCCTGGTCAAGTGGGCCCGAACCTGTCAGCAGATTCAAAGGTCGGCACTGCCGAACCTATGGTCGGCACTGCCGATCAGCCCAATTGGCCTGGAACTGACTGAAACTTAAAGAAACTATTTCATCTCGAATATTTCTATGTGTCCTCCAAGAATCATGACCAGACACAGAAAACAATACAAAGCAATGATCATGGTTCTTAGAGGTAATTTTTCAATCGTTTTGAAGCACAATATGAAGATTTTGCAAACATTTACCTAGGTCGCTAGTTGAGCAAACAGAGGCATGCTATATTTCAAACCACGTTACGAGAATCGAGTATATTTAGCTCACTACGCAAAGCACAAAACCTTGTCTCATCGAGGGGCTTAGTGAAGATATCGGCTAGTTGTTTGTCGGTGCTCACATGACGAATTTCGATATCTCCTTTGGTTTCATGGTCTCTCAAGAAGTGATGTCGGATGTCTATGTGTTTTGTTCTTGAGTGGCTAACGGGATTGTTTGCTAGTTTGATTGCACTCTCGTTGTCACATAGTAATGGGATTTTGGTGAAATGACATCCGAAATCACATAGAGTTTGCCTCATCCAAAGCAACTGAGCACAACATGCTCCGGCTGCAACATATTCGGCTTCGGCGGTGGATAGGGCTACGCAATTTTGTTTCTTAGAGCTCCAACACTAAGGACCGTCCAAGAAATTGACATGTTCCCGAAGTGCTTTTTCGATCTACTTTGCAACCGGCGTAATCGGAATCCGAATACCCAAGCAAATCGAACTTGGAGCCCTTGGGATACCATAAGCCAAGGTTAGGAGTGTGCACTAAATATCTCAAGATTCTCTTAACGGCCATTAGATGACACTCTTTCGGGTTAGCTTGAAATCTAGCACACATGCACACACTAAGCATTATGTCCGGTCTAGATGCGCATAAGTAAAGTAGAGAGCCGATCATGGAGCGATATACCTTAATGTCCACGGCTTTTCCTTCCATATTGAGATCAAGATGCCCATTGGTTGGCATTGGTGTCTTGATGGGCTTGGCATTC
This sequence comes from Coix lacryma-jobi var. lacryma-jobi, assembly GCA_009763385.1. Taxonomy (NCBI): domain Eukaryota; kingdom Viridiplantae; phylum Streptophyta; class Magnoliopsida; order Poales; family Poaceae; genus Coix; species Coix lacryma-jobi. Next base: position 96,438,744 of record CM019831.1, read on the forward strand.
ACCATGTCAAACTTTCTTAGCATATCATGAGTGTACTTTGTTTGACTAATGAATGTTCCTTCCTTCATTTGCTTGATTTGAAATCCAAGAAAGAACTTCAATTCACCCATCATGGACATCTCAAATCTCTTGGTCATGACCCTACTAAACTCTTCACACAATGAAAGGTTAGTACTACCAAATATTATGTCATCGACATATATTTGGCACACAAATATATCATTTCCAACTTTGTGAGTAAAGAGTGTAGGATCGGCTTTGCCTATTTCAAAGCCTTGTTTTAGCAAGAATTCCTTAAGGCATTCATACCATGCTCTTGGTGCTTGCTTAAGCCCATAGAGCGCCTTTTGGAGTTGAAAGACATGGTCGGGGAACTTTGGATCTTCAAATCCCGGTGGTTGCTCTACATACACAAGCTCTTGAATGGGGCCGTTGAGAAAAGCACTCTTTACATCCATTTGAAATAGCTTGAAGTTGTGATGAACAGCATAGGCTAGAAGCATTCGAATTGCTTCAAGTCTAGCTACCGGTGCATATGTTTCTTCAAAATCCAAGCCCTCCACTTGAGTGAACCCTTGAGCAACCAATCTTGCCTTGTTCCTCGTCACCACGCCATTTTCATCTTGCTTGTTGCGGAAGACCCATTTAGTGCCAATGACATTGGTATTTGGTCTTTCCACAAGCTTCCAAACCTTGTTTCTTTCGAAGTTGTTGAGCTCCTCTTGCATGGCCATGACCCAATCTGGATCATCTAGTGCTTGCTCTACCTTAAGAGGTTCCAAGGAGGAAACAAACGAGTAAAATTGGCAAAAGTTTGTTAATTGAGATCGTGTTGTTACCCCCTTTCGAAGACTCCCAAGAATGTTATCAACGGGGTGATCCCGTTGTATCGTTTGCCTCAGCTTGGGATGCTCAATCTCTTCATGTACATCTTCTGAACCTTCATATTCTTCTTGTTCAAATATGGGCTCTAGATTCAGTCTTGGCACTGGAGATGGATCAGCAGTTGCTGCAGAGGGAGGGTCGGCACTGCCGACCTTGTGATCAGCACTGCCGACCACTCTGCTTGCAGCAGGGGTCTGCTGCAAACCTGCATCAGGTGCGTTAGCGGAAATAGTTGTGGCAGCTGCTGGTGAAGTCTCCAGATCAACAACTTCACTTTCTTGTGGCTTTATGTCTCCAATAGCCAATTGCTTGATTGCTTCACAAGGTGGATCCTCCTTCCCTACACCACTTTGATCAAGTTGCTCTTCTTGAGAGCCGTTAGATTCATCAAATGTCACATCTATCGCTACTTCAACTCGACCGGAGGTCTTATTGAAGACACGGTAGGCATGCTCATTTGATCCATAACCAAGTAAGAAACCTTCATCAACTTTAGGTGCGAACTTAGAGACTTTGGGTTTCTTGTTAAGTATGAAACATTTGCACCCAAACACTCTAAAGTAAGACACCTTTGGTTTGTTACCGGTTAGAAGCTCATATGAAGTTTTCTTCAACTTCTTGTGTAGGTAGAGGCGGTTGATGGCATGACAAGCGGTGTTGACGGCCTCACACCAAAAGATGTCCGGCGTCTTGTACTCATCTAGCATTGTCCTTGCCATGTCAATGAGTGTGCGGTTCTTTCTCTCCACTACGCCATTTTGTTGAGGGGTATAGGGAGTTGAAAACTCATGCTTGATGCCCTCTTCATCAAGAAACACTTCAACGGGGGTGTTCTTGAACTCGGTCCCATTGTCACTCCTTATCTTCTTGATGGGAAGACCGAATTCCTTTTGTGCTCTTCTCACAAATATCTTCACCTTCTCTTGCACTTGACTCTTGTCATACAAAAAGAACACCCAAGTGAAACGGGAATAATCATCAACAATAACAAGACCATATTTGTTACCCCCGATGCTAAGGTAGGCGACCGGTCCAAAGAGATCCATGTGAATCAACTCCAATGGTTGTGTAGTGGTCATGATGCTCTTTGGTGGGTGAGGTACACCTACTTGCTTTCCGGCTTGGCATGCTTTGCATATCCTATCTTTCTCAAAATGAACATTTGTTAGTCCAAGGATGTGTTCATCTTTTAGAAGTTTGGCCAAGTTCCTCATCCCAACATGAGCTAGTCGGCGGTGCCAAAGCCAACCCATGCTAGATTTTGCCACTAACAAGTCTCAAGATTAACTTTGCCCTTAGTGAAATCCACTAGGTAAAGCTTGTTCTTGTGATGACCTGTAAAGACAATAGAGGAATCCTCCCTTCTAAAGACTTCCACACCCTCATTCGTAAAGAGACAATTGTAGCCCATCTCACAAAGTTGTGAAACGGACAACAAGTTGTATCCTAACGAATCAACATGTAAAACGTTTGAAAGTGTATGATCGAGAGTGATAGCAATTTTACCAAGTCCTCTTACTCCCCCTTTGGAATTGTCTCCAAAGACATGTTGTCATGTGAGTTGATCATGGGAGAGTATGAAATGAACATACTCCTATCTCCGGTCATATGATTTGTACATCCACTATCAAGCACCCAACTTGATCCACCGGAGGAGTATGCCTGCAAGACAAATTAGTTCCTTGATTTAGGTCCCCAAATGTTTTTGGGGCCCTGCATGTTAGTTACAAGAATCTTTGGAACCCAAATAGAGGTATGCAAGTAAACATTAGTTCCTTTGCCAATATACTTGGCATACACATCTCCTTTGTTGTTGTTCTTCAAGATAAAACAGGATGACAAGCTTTGTCGAGGAGATTGTGCCTTTGGTTGGTACTTGTAGGCATTTGGATTGCCCCACATTGATTTCTTTGGTTTCTGAGCATCCTTCTTGGGCAGATATACCATCTTCTTGTGCTTGTTCTGACCAGGGACATGATTGGTAGCCTTCCCTTTCTTGCGGGGATCGGCACTGCCGACCAGACCATCGGCACTGCCGACCTTGCGGGGCAGTGCAGATTTGGTTGGTTGTTGTGCCGACATCTGTGCAGGCTGATCTGTACCAATCTTGCCCTTGCTCAAGAACTGAACACACTCATACCCATTTACCTTCTTTCTCCCATTGGTCTTGCCTCCTTTTATGTGACCCAAACCATCCTTGATGAGAGGATGTCTTCCATCTATGTACTTGGGCTTGTTTTGATCATTTGCTTTCTTGGTACCAATGTGTATACCTTGATTGCTGCACCCTTGACCAATCATCTCATTGAGCCTAGCAATTTCTTTTCTCATTGCCTCCATATTTGCAAGGTTAGTGGAATAAACATTCATATCAAGATTATAACATTTTCCACATCCTTGACTAGTGGAGGAAGTAGATTCGTTCGTTGCCTTAGAGGAATGTGAGTTGCTATCCCAAAGAAAGTTGTATTGCAGCTCAAGCTCCTTGTACTTTTCGTCCAAGCTACAATACTTTTGCTTAAGTGCAACATTTTCTTTCTTAGTGATAGCATGGCTCTCTTGCTCTTTGGCCAAGGCCTTGCGCAAGGCAGCCACCTCACTTTTCTCTAATGCAAGAGCTTCCTTGCTAGCTATGTAAATGTTTTCTTGTGCAATAAGATCATCATCTCTAGTTGCTAGCTCAACTTGAACCTTTTCTAGTTCCTCCAATAGCTTAGTGATATAGAGTATTGTCTTCTTATCCAAGTTTCTAGTTATATTATCCAACTCTTCATCACTAGATTCATCATCACTAGAGGTATCACTAAGATCACTACTAGAGATATCATTTAGAGTTAGAGAGGGAATGGGAATTGATTTTACCTTCTCACTTTTGCCCATGAGACAAATGTGAGAGTTGTGATGCTCATCATCGGTCAAGTTGTCAAATAGCTTTGGTGTAGAGGATGCATGTTGAATGGCCACGGTTGCAATCTCTCATCCTCCTCACTTGATGCTTCATTTGTTGAATCCCATTCATGACCAATGTGAGCTTCTCCCATGTCCCTATGACCTCTCTTGTACTCATGCTTGTTCTCTTTCTTGTCCTTTTTGTACTTGCCATCTTTGAGCTCATGTGGGCACTTTGCAATAAAGTGCTCGGTGCTACCACAATTGTAGCAAAGCCTCTTCTTCTTGTTTGGGAACTTTCTTTGGGTGAACTTGTAGCCTTGCCTTCTCAAGCTCTTGTTGTATTTCTTTATAAATAGTGCCATGTCACCAATCTCTTCACAATCCTCACCATCACTTATTTCTTCACTTGATGATGATGTTGTAGCTTCTTGATCTTGACATTGCTTAGGTGCCTTTGCCTTGCATGTAATCGCTTGAATGCTGCCCTTGCTCTTGTTTGAGGTGCTTGGCTTGCTTGTTTTCTTTGCCTTTAGTGCTACATCTTTGATTTTGAGCCCATCCAACTTGGCTTGCAACTCACCAAGTTTCCTTCTTTCATTTGCCTCTTCTTTTTGCATGTCATGTGTCAATATTCTTCCAAGCACATCATTTGGAGTAAATTTCTCAAACTTTCTTTTGTCTCTAATCAAGGTGACCACGGTCTCATTTCTTGGTAGATATGCCTCTAACATGACTTTCACTACCTTGTGATCATCCAACTCATCACACCCATAGCCTCTAATCTTTCCAACTATGGTCATCAACCTATCAAACATCTCTTGTGGCCCTTCATTTTCCAAAATCACAAACCGGTTGAGCTTGGCCATCAACAAGTCAACTCTAGCCTTCCTCACCTTGTCCACCCCTTCATGGGCAATGTGCAAGGTATCCCAAATCTGCTTGGCAACATCAACACCCATCACTCTATTGTACTCTTCACCATCTAATGCACTTAGAAGCACACTTGTAGCTTGTCCGTTGAGATGGACAGCCACCATCTCTTCATTCGTGGGGTCTTCGGGATCAACCGGCGGCTCAAATCCCCTGCACACAATCTCCCAAAGACCGGGGTGAAGACCAATAAGGTAAGCCCTCATCAAGTGCTTCCACTTGGCGAAGTTGGTCCCATCGAAATGAGGCAACTTTCCCGCGGGCACGTTGATGAAAGACTTGCGATCATGGTTAGTCAAATAAGAATAGTTGAAGGATACGGCGGAGTATTTCTTCTTGTTGTTGCTGCTGTCCTCATCCTTCTCCTTCTTTTTGCCTTTCTTCTTGTGATAGGATTCATCATCATCTCCATCGTCCGAGCTACTTGACGAGTCACTTGGTGGAGGATCGGCTTTCTTCTTGGATTTTTCTTTGGCCTTCTCCTTCTTTTCTTCTTCTCTTGCTGCTCGGATCTTTCTTCTCAACTCTTTTCTTTCTCTCTTCTCTTGGAGCAATCTATCAATCTCTCTTTGCTTTTCACGAGCTTCTCTTAGTCTTTCTCTTCTTCTTTCTCTTTTCTCAGCCGGATCGACTCTTTCTCGAGCTTGAGGAAGAGGATGGTCATGTTCTGTGGAAGCGCTGAGCTCGCTACTCTCATCATTGAGATGCACATCGTCCTTTTTCACACCACCCGAACCGTCTCCGGTCTCCATACCTTACGCGGTGAAGCGTATATAAGGTAACCTGCTCTGATACCACTTGTAGGATCTCTGGAGGCCTAGAAGGGGGGGTTGAATAGGCCTGTCAAAACTCAAAACCTAATTCGGTTAATAGCCTGATCGGCACTGCCGATCCTATGGCACTGCCGATCCTATGGTCGGCACTGCCGACCTGCGACCTGCTCAGGAATAAAATCAAGCTGCGTGAGAGTGAAACAGAAATTGAGGACAGATAGAGTGAGTTTCCTGCAGGGTTAAACAGTTCACAGATATAGCAGAAACATAAAGCACAGGTTGAACCGAAACCCTAGAAATCACTTTACAAATAGAAAGGAAACCAAAGCACAAGGTGACACAAGATTTATCCCGTGGTTCGGTTTACCACAAAGGTTAACCTACTCCACGTTGTTGAGGTACGCCACCAAGGCTCAAGCTCACCACTTAGGTTGCCCTTTCCTCTCCTCGTTCTCAAGTCAAGAGACTTAACTCTTGAGATGAGGGGTGATTTCTTAGCTGCAAGTAGTTGGTTACAAACCTCCCTAGGCTGCCACAATCGATGGCAAGCTCAAGGGCGACGCCTAGCCGGCTAGGAGCAAGCTCCAAGAGTAACAAACCCTAGAACCTCCGGCCAAACGTGAACCAATGCTCTTGAGACTTTGGGAATCAATGGATCTGCTCTCTAATCGAGTTTTGCAGCCCTCTCTTTCAAGTTTTAGTGGTTGGAATGAGAGATCCACTTGAAAGCTTTGAGAGCAACAATGGAGGAGTGAGAGAGAGAGAGAGAGCCTTTTGCAACGGTCAGAAACGCGAGCTGGAAGAAGCACTGGTTGACCGGACTCTTATGGGCTTTCTGAAAAGGTATATATATAGTCTGGGCCCACGGTCCGGTTATGATCGGCACTGCCGACCATAAGGGTCGGCACTGCCGACCTTCCCAAAAGGATCTGATCCATATGAAACCTGTGGGGTTAGAAAGGTGGCTGGATGTGTATCTATCTGGCAAAGATTGAGCATTGGTAACACAATTTGACTGTGGGCGCTAGAATCCCTCTTGATAGTACGGCATTTCTAAACTCAAATTCGAAATAGAAAATGAATTAAACCTCCTTCAAGTCGGAAACCATCACGAAAACAATTGGATACCCATCAGTCATGTATGCCATCCTTTCGTTTGCTATTCCCTGCTTGTCAACTCAACAAATCTCATTAGTCCTCTAATTCGGTGGTCATCAACACCAAAACCCACATAGGGCTTGATTGCACTTACACCATCGCCAATCACAACCCCTTGATCATCCCCAAGCTGATAAATATGTTGCTTGCGATTTTGCCATTAGCGACTAGATGAAAGAGCCGAGTGTTAGCATCACCCTCCATAAGGTTTTTAAACTTTGCCCTCTCATACCATTTCAGTTCCTATTCCCTGAGAAGACTTACTATCGCTCTTTCTGAAATGCTTAAGTTAATTTCTTGATCAGATAAGGAGTCAACCTCCGCTTTCTGATCAAGACAATCTAAACGAGCGAGAAGAGTCTTTTTTCTTTTCTATAGGAACCAGCCGTGTGCATAGCCCAGCCTCTTAGATGTTGTCTGAGCTTGCGAATCTTGAACTGCCAGCGTTCAAGTGGAGACAACCCAGGGCATGGAGATTGCCAGATATTTGCAACCATGTCATGGAACCCGTCTCCAATTAACCATCCCCTCTCAAATTTAAAAGGACGGTTATGCGTCTGGTGGGTTGAAGCTCCTGTGTTTAGCACAAGGGGGGTACGGTCAGAAATATTCCTGTCTCTAGGCTCGACTGTCGTCAGCGGATATTGAGTTTCCCATTCTGTGCTAGCAAGCACTCTATCCAGCTTTTCGAAAGTCGGATTATCCCTGGGTCCCGCCCAAGTGTATTGGCGGCCTGACATCCCAATCTCCTTAAGATCTAGAGATTCGATGACAGCATTAAAAAAATTAGGCCATTTAGGGTCAAAATTCCCCGAGCTCTTTTCTTCTGGGGATCTCATAATATTAAAGTCCCCGCCTATTATATATGGGAGAGTTTCTTTAGAGCAGGTGTTGGCCATCTCTACTAGGAAGGCCCCGTTAGCTTGGATTTGCGCGGGGCCATAGACCGAGTAGAGTATAAACTTGAAGTCATTTGCTTTGCATCTGAGCGTGAATTTAACATAGAAATCACCCTCATCAATGGCCCCGATGTCAAAAAAATTGAGGTCCACCCCTAGAAGTAAGCCCCCTGATCTACCATGGGGAGCCATGGTGTGCCAAATAAAATCCTGTCCTCCACAAAGATTTTTGAGGACATGATCCGGGAAAGAATCCTGTCCAGTTTCAGAGAGAGCAATAAAGTTAATTTGCTCCTCCTTGACTAATTCAGCCAGGAACCTGTGTTTAGCCAAGTCTGCTAGACCTCTACTATTCCAAAAGACCCCTTTCATTTTAGAATTATTTTGGATGGGTTTTTTGGCTTGTTGGGAAGAGTGCCTTTTTTAGTATGTTTGGCATTATTATATTTTTTCTTATGACGGAAAGGGAGAGATCTATGATTTGATCACTCTCCGATTCCAACAAGTTCTCATTTAGATTTCCACAAGTGTGGCTGAGAACTGCTTCCAAGTGGTCTTCCCTCTCAACATCGCTATCTAGATAAGTAGAATTAGATTTTAGATAATTGTTCTTTTGATTAGCGCAGAGGACCAGCCTATCAACCTCTAAATTTTTAATGACAGCTACATCAGAGGGACCTAGGTTGATGCCTACCCTACCAAGGTTTGAAATAATTTGTGAATCCGGAAAGCATGAAAAAGACGTACCTGAGGATTCGAGGTTCTTTTTCGCCGCCAACCGTTCAGCTTTGCGCAGGGTATGTTCATCCGCCACCGCCGCGTTCCTCATGCTCCGATGCAGTGTATGCTTGGCTTCCGCAATTGCAGTAACAGCAGCAGCGTCAGCAATCGCTGCTGCCGAGGAGGGGGGCGCGGGTGGTGCCGCGGCCTGAGCCCCCTGCAGCTCAGGCAGAACGTCAGCAGCGTCAGGAGCGTCGGGAGGGGCGCCCAATGCCTCAGCGCCCCCAGGCAGGCTGCGCCGCAAGCCTCCTGGACAGCAGCGTGGCCGAGTACCAGGGGGGCAGTAGGCGACGAGGAGGAGGCCCCCACCGCCACAGCAGACGGCGTCCTGGGCGGCCGGAGACCCGACGCACCTGGCGTGGAAGGAGGAGACGCCGGATTCGACTGGAAGATGTCCAGCGCGGGATGGGTAGCAGATGAAAGGGTTGAAGAGCCCCCCATACCGGCCTGGACCCCGTCGAGGATGTTCTTCGCGACGCACTGCAAATCACCTGTGTCGACGAGACCGTTCTCGATCGAGATCTCAGACGCCGGAACGACAAAAGAAAGCGAAGGTGGGTCCACGAGAGCGTTGTATGCTTCCTGTTCTTCAGCCGTGAGAGGAGAAAATTTCTTCCATGCCGCCCCGTCATCCGGTTCAATCATGACCTTGATACTGATCTCGTTTAACAATTATTCACAGGCCAAGTCCAGACACTCTTGCACCATCGATGCTTGCTGCTGAGGTGGAATGTTGCGAAGAGGGGCCTGAGAATTACCAGAAGTATTATTGTTATTATTTTGGAGTGACGGATCAGGTGTCGCATCTTCCATCACCCGGTCCGACCCATCAAGATCGTTATCATTGTCCTCCTCCGCCAACAAATCATCATCCTCTGGGTTGAAAGCGTCATTCTGTATCGCTTCATCGGGAGTAAAATAAAGGCGGTAAATGCTGTTAACAACGCAAACATCTGCCTGCTTAGGGACTTGCTTCACATCAAAAACTGCCACAAGAATGCGAACCTGACCAGTCACTCGAAGGTGGGCCATGTCAGCCTTTTGAGTAGCTCCAATAATGGATCTGACAGCCCACAGAGGAAGGAAAGACCGGAGCACCCGAGGGACCTTAGTGACAGTCACCCAAACTTGCTCAAGAACTTTTATAGGCTGGACATCGTCAATAAATTCATCAAAAATAATAGCGCCCTCTTTATTTTTAGTGGTGATTGTTCGGATGGCAATCATACGCTCCAGCTCCTCTTTACTCGGAAAAGGGACAACAAAAGATTGAGCCCCAAGCTCTTGCACCTCCCAATCCCAACGAACGGGAATAATCCGCGCCAGCTCAGACCGCGGCAGCTAAGTAGAGACCTCTCCTGATTCCACTGTGATGAGAGCTGCGACTGATGGCTGAGCAAAATTCACAATATGATTGTGTCTTGCGGCCTGGATCTGAAAGAAACCCATTCCATCCTCTGCGGCGCCGCAAAAAGCAACCGTCCATTTCGGACCGCGAAGCTGCAGGCACTGGTTTGTGTAGTGCTCCTCGGAACAGATGGTACACTCCAACTTCACAGCACGCTCGTTACGCTTTTGCTTCTGCTTGCCTTGATCTTCATCAGAAACGTTCCCGGCAACCTCAGTCATGATGGTGATGTTGCTGCTAGGACGATCGCGACCACCAGCATGATGGCGCTGGCCACCCCCATCAGCCGAAGCACCAGAAGCACCCGTGCGCCCCCCGGCTCCCTCCACACCCTGGTCGTGCCCGACCTGGTGACCGAGGGCTGCAGCACCGACCGTCGGATTAGGGCCCCCGGGGCCCCGACCTGCATGAGTAGGGCCACCGCGTCCAGCCGGAGGAGCACCTCGACCAGCCGGGGGAGGGCCACCGCGACCAGCCGGGGGAGTTCCACCGCGACCAGCCGGACCAGCGAATGGGGGCCCACCATGTCGGCCACAACCACAGTCTTGGCCACCCGCGTACCCACGATCTTGGGCATCAGGCGGAGGTGCACGATCCCGTCCACGGCGGCGATCCGCCATCGCTCCACGGCTTGGGGCAGCCCGTCCTCGGATTCTCCCGCCTTGGTCAGCCCCGGCCATCAGCGCGTCGCGGTAGGAGAGCAGCGGCGTGGCACCAGCGGCGAGGAAAAGATCGGGGTTGACTAGGGCGCGCCTAGGTCGAGCAGCAGCCGAAACCGTGGAGATGTGGCTCAGACTTGGTACCCGGTTAGGCTCAACCACGGCTTGGATTAGCCCCGGTCCCAGCGCAACCGGCTCGGACTCCGCGAAGGTCATCAACTGATTCAAATTTTGAAACCCTGCGGAAAGGGGATCTCGGCCGCCGTTGCTCTGATCGCCACCGCCGTGCCGAACACCCCCGCCGGAGCTCCAAGTGCAGGATCGCAGGGCCAGCAGGATGAAGTCGCCAACTGTCACGGCGGGCGTGATGCGACGCGGAGGTAGGGGACCCTTCCAGAGGCGCTTCCATGGCGCCTGAACTCTCCCAGGGGACGAACGTGGAGCCGCCATGGTCATCGAAGTAGCCACAGCAGTGGTCGAAAGACTCGGACTTGGTGCCGCCGACGAGGTGTTGACACCAGATTTTCGTACGCACAAGAATATGACAAGTGGACCCAGCCAGCAGAGAAGAAAGGATTCGGCAAGCAATCGGGTGACTATTTGGTCCTCAGGGTTTCGGTGAATGCTTATGCGGTCGGTTATTCTACAAGGCGGTGGCTCCATTCGGGAGATGGATGTTGCAAGTAAAGCCGGCTTGCACGAGAAGACACGTGACAATGGAGGACGCCGAAAAGATTGGGAGTAGAATTTGTATCTTTCCATATTTTATTATGTGAACCGTAATCGTTTAGGACTCGTATTTCGTCCAGGGTATAAATATGAACCCTCGACCATTGTAAAACTGTTCACAACCACATCAATACAAACTGGCCCCGTGCCATCTTCGAGTCCTTAGTCGTGTCGTCGAGTTCTTCGAGAGGAATCATCGATCCGTCGACCTCCGTAAGTACCGGCAACCTTGTTATCATGTCTAGTATCATGCGGTGGATTTAGATATGATGCAAGTAGTCTCGTATGTTAAGCTTAGTATCGTGCGGCGGATTTAAGCTTATGACGGGAAGTTTTTGCTTGTGCCTTGTATCGTGCGGCGGATTAAGTCATGAGTAAAAATAGTTATCGACTCTATTAGATTTAGCAGATCTATAGATTCATTAAGTTATCATGTGTTATATGTTTTATTTATTTAATTCTTGTAACACTCTTTTATCCAATCTAGATTGATCTTTGTTCGGCCTTGTTCCACAAGTTTGCTTGTGCTTTTGCTAATCATAATATCATGATGGCCGGATCAACTTTCAATCCAGATTGTTACATGTCGCGGGTTCATGCATGTTAATTATGATTAGGCTTTGATAAAACTAGGTATCATGCGGCAGATGCAGGTTTTAGATTAGTCTAATCGTGCTTGCCTGTTTGTTCCTTCTTCATGGACCTCAATTCGGCTGGTTTGCCGATTTTGGTTATGCTTACATGAGTAACGAGCTTTTATAGATCTGTTCAAATATATGCATGCTTTTAGCTTGTTATAATTAGATTGTATCATGCGGTGGATTAATCTAATTATAAGAAGTGTAGACTTATAGCAAGTGGTATCATGCGGTGGATTAGCTTCGCTTGAGTTTATGCCTGAGGGGTTTATGAAGACTAAACGTGCGGCAGATTAGTTGGATTAGCCTATGCATGTGTTATTTGAATAGATCTATTTTTGCAAGTTACCTGTTTATAACATCTTTAATTCGTTCAAAGTATGTCTCTTTTTACATACGCATTCGGCAGTTAAATATGCTTTACGTACTCTGTTTTCGTATTTGCCGAATGATTTTACAAACATGCTTTGACAGACAGCTTCTATAGCTGTGTGCCGTCGTGATTGGCTTTCAAAGCCGTACATATGGAACTGTCTGGTCTCACCCGGCACGTTCCAGAGGTATTCTCACGTTTTTATCCCTTGTTGGTTTTCAGGTCAAAACGACTGGCACGTCTCCAGAATCAACATACTCCGGGCACCCGATTGAAGCCAGCTTTTCGGCTTGCTGTGTGCTTGGCGCGAGGTGTCACATTTTGCGTCAACACACTTTTTGGCACGCCCGGTGGGACAACTTCGTTTCAAGATGCCTGAGATCAGCGATGATCAAATTCTGGATGTGATCATGGATGACTTGCCGCCAGAGTTGAAAATTTCAGTACAGTAGGCTTGTGATGAATTCCAGCGCAAATGCTTGGTGTCTTTCTCCAAGAACAAGAGCGGCAAAGTCTTCCAGAAGCAAGAATTCCCAAAGATCATTCCTCATCACCAATCAGAGTCGTCTGACAATGATGAAGAGGAAGCTATTCGAAAGATGACCGAATTAGTGTACAAAGCTGTATCGGAAGCCATGACCAATCATCAGGCAGCTTTCTTGAATACTTTTCGTGCTGTCATGGTTAACATTTTCGGTCCAGCAGCGGATAAACGCTTTGAAGAACTGCTAGTCCAATGCAAGGACGACCGTTATTTTCCCGGTGCCTAAATCGAAGGTTGCGAAGAGGGCGGAGCTGGCCCAAGCATAGGTGGGGTGGTTCCTCATGAGACGCAACAACCTCCCTAGACTTATGGCCAGGTCACGTTCGGCACGACAGGGAATGTCCCGTAGTCTGCTTCTAAAGTATCTCCTGCAGCAAATAGGATACAGAGGAATATGTTTGGAGATGAATATCAAGAATTCATCGATTATAGCTCAATTAATGCCCTTCCAAATCCAAGCTACAAGAGTTCAGCAGGACTACATCCTGGGGGGCAAGCACAAGCAGCTCCTGATTCAAATATTGACCTATCATGCATAGGATGGCTGATATGATTGCAGAATCAATTCGGCCTAAAGCCAAAAATCAGTATATGCTTACAATCCCCTTACCCGGAGTGGTACAATCGGGTAGCACTTCTCCAAGGGTGAAGCCTCCCACTGATTTTACCAAAGTTTTCAGGCCAGGATGACACTAGCACTATAGAGCACATTGGCCGCTATTTGATGCAACTTGGGGAGGCATCTACGGATGAAGCTGGAGGATTCGGTACTTCCCATTGTCATTGACAGGACCAGCCTTCTCGTGGTTTGCTTCTCTGCCAGCAAATTCTATCAATACCTGGGCAGAGGCTAGAACAGAAATTCCACTCATATTTCTTTACGGGTACCAGCGAAAAGAAGTTGTCGATCTCATGAGCCTGAGGATGAAACCTGGCGAGACGCCACAAGAATATCTGCGCCGATTCAGGGAAACCAAGAATCTTTGCTATTCTCTGAATTTGCCGGGATGACCAATTGTCGGGGATAACCATAGCTGGTATGTTGCCGAGTATCAAAGAGAAACTATTCGGCATGGAGTTTGATGACCTCGGGCAATTATCACAGAGGTTGGCAACGATGAGTAGTCAAGCCCAGGGATTCAAGAGGAATAATCAATTCCAGAAGGGTGATGTGGCTGCCAAAATGTATCAGGCTTTCCTGGAAGAAGCAACTGAGTACGATGATGAAGATGAAATAGCTGCAGCCGAGATAGTCTGGGCTAAAGAGCCGACTCAAGTCAACCAGCGATGGCTAAGGCAACAAAAAGGTACTTATGACTTTGATGTTTCCAAGTCAGATAAATTATTTGAGTACTTGTTGAAGGAAGGACGCATCAAGTTACAGAAGGTCACCCTATGCTGCATCCGAAGGAGTCAAGGACAAAAAGTATTGTGGTTTCCATAATACTAGATCCCACTCCATAAACGATTGTTGAGTGTTCAGAGTGCGGATCCAGAAGCTATCCATGATGGGCATCTGAGGTTTGATGGAAAGATGAAGGTGATGATAGCCCTTTTGGACAGAAACTGTGCTTTCTGTTAATATGGTCAATGCAGCTGATCCCAGGGGTAAGAGCAAAATGAAAGTGTTAACCTCTGATAGAGCGAGGGAAGCTGGTGCTGTTGACCCTGATCGACAGATTACAAATAAAGAGCTTCAGCAAAGGGTCGGTTCCAAAAATAGCCGAGCTGAGAGGGTGAAACTTCCAGACCCAGGGTCACGACGCGTATTTGTGAATAAATGGCGTCGGGAACAGGAACGGTACCAGAAGTAGAGATTTTATGAAGAACAGAAGTTCCTGGAGAGACAACGAAGGTACGAAGAAGAGATGTACAGAGAAGAACGAGAAGATATGAGGAAGCAAGAACAATCTCATTGGGAATGCTCGTTCTTCCAGTATTGTTGGAACGAAGGCTTGAAGCTGCCTGTTAAGAACAACTGCCCTGAGTGCAGTAATCAATACTCTGAGTATAGGCAGTCTCGAGTCAACCGCCGTTCTGTCCATGAAAGGCTTGGGGCACGAGTCCCTGAGGACGATCGACGTTTAAAAATAAATAACTCTGAAGATCGGCAGGAAAGAGGATTTGCCAATCAAAGTTGGGCTCGCACTGGAGAAGAAGAATACCGCGAGTATGTCTGGCAGAGAGGACAATGGTGTCCACCAGGATTGAGAAGAAGCCAGAAAAGAAGGGTACAACGCCTAAGAAACAGAGAGTTAGAGCAGGCAAGTGCTAGGATAAAGCGAGTTTGGCGACCTAAAGAGAAGCCGGATGGAGGTGATCGTTCGGCTGATGCATGCATGGCTTTCTTTCTTCCATCAGAGTTTATAGCTCCCGAGGAACAGGATGTCCAAGACGAGGGTATTCAGATTTCGATGAAAGTGAATTCCAAAGTGTTTGCTCATCTGTTTTAGCTCAAAGCGCAGTATTCGATAACCAGCTAAGCATCGACATTTGAAGCCATTATATATGAAAGGCTATGTTAATGGCAAGCCATTGACTAAGATGTTCATTGATGGAGGGGCTGCCATAAATATCATGCATATACCCATTCAGAAAGCTTGGAATGGCAAGTGAGACTTATTGAAGACCGACATGGTGTTGAGAGACTTTGCTGGTAATTCCTCTGATACTCGGGGAGCAGTCCATGTTGAGTTGACGATCGGAACTAAAACCTTGATCACTACCTTCTTCGTCATTGATGGCAAGGGGGCATACAGTTTGCTATTAGGAAGAGATTGGATACATGCAAACTGTGTGTACCATCAACTATGCACCAATTTCTCATCCAGTGGATTGGAGACGACATCGAAATTGTCCATGCTGATGATTCGGTGAGTGTTGCTAATACAGAGCCCATTTACTGGGAATATGATGGTGTCGAGTGCTTCTCTGGAAAAGCTTGGGAAGTAGGTCCTGTGAATGTTTTCGACAAGGACCGACAGCCGATTCAGACAATCGGCTCTCAGAGCAATTTTTGAATGGATGATCCGACGATGGTAATGGAGACCAAGTTTTATATCGGCTGACGAGGAATAAAGTGTTGGTAATAAAGCCGAAATAGGACCAATGTGTGCAAGTTTGGGTCTCGAGCATGTGTTTGAAGTTGATGGATTTTTAAAGGACTCTGTTTATTTCTCCATTGCCAAGGCTCAAGAAAAGATCAGGAGGAATTTGTGCAAGGTGACGTAAAAAAAAGCTTCGGATGAAATTGAAGAATATATGAAGGCGTTTCCACAACTTGGTGATCGTTTCAAGTTGTACGTGGCGGCCGATAGCTTATAGCAGGATCGGCCCTTATTTTAAGTTTAAAGGGAAAGATAAGTAGCAGCTAGCTTTAGCCGAAAATGTTAGACCCAGAGAAGGGTATTCGGCTGTAGAGAAATTTGTTCATATATGCGTCACTCGTGGACTAAAGCTTTGCACTGTTTGTTAAAAGCCGAATGCGTGGAAATTGTATCTGGGGCGGATTCAAGGATATTTTATACAGCCGATGTAAAGCATCGCCTTTAGCAGAAAAAATGTTCCAAGAAGTTTAAGTTATAGCCGATATCACTTATATCGCCTTTAGTGACGCAAGAGTGTTCATGACCCGGTAATCCTAGCGTTTTTCAAGTGGTAGGTTTATTGGGGGAAGAGAAAGATGAAGTGCAGTAAATAAGATGCCGAGTGACATGACACATCAAAAACGAGATCTAGTCGGCTAAGATGACGTCATGCGTTCGGGAAACATTTTCTCTGAAGAAATGCTGCAATCGGAAAATCACTGAGATAGTCGAAGATGCAGATAGACATTATTCAGAGGGAACAAGTCTCATATGTTACAAGCTTCACTCACAGATTTATCCTAATACAAATTACCCTTGAAATAATTTGTTCACAATGGATTGCGGGTCAGTAATCTCGGCAATAGCAGCGACATGATTATCATAGATTTCAAGGTCTTCAAATTCATCCGGAACCCCGCCTGCGAAGCCAACTGGTAGGAAGGAGTAATCTTCTTTGGTCCAAGAACTCATTGCTGATAGCCTAAGGGAAACCCCGGTGTGCACACCTTGGATGACGGCCTGATCTATGCGGCCATCCACGGCGTCAAGACGAGCTTCAGCTGAATCCCCACGAGCATTCACCTTAAGGGCAACTCTGTTTGCTGGCTTTCAAGCGGTCATTCTCTGCAGACAAGGCTGATGAAAAAAAGGGGTATATTAGCGGAAGCAAAATCGGGAGAAGGAGAAGAACCGAGATTCTGCTAACCTGTAATGATACTGCAGAACTGTTTCCGTTGGTCTGCCCATTCAGCTTCCTCAATGCCATGCTTCTTGAATACATCTTCCAGTTCCTTCTGGACTTTATCCTCTTCCTCGCAGCACCAAGGAGTGTCCAAACAGGTCTGCTGGAGTGAATCATCAAACTCAGAATCTGGTGGCTTGGGGAAAGGGTGAAAGTAATCATTGGAGCTACCGTTTCTGGAGGAAGAACCCAAGCTCGACTGGGGGAGGATCCCGCTCTGGAGAGGAAACGGACAGTGAATCAGAGATAGACAAGCAAGAAAGCTACCGCAAGGGGGCAGGGAGTTCGTTTTTACCCATGACGCCGGTGAGTTGATGCTCGGCTTCCTCCTATTTCGTCTCCAACGTAATGACTGTCGTGGTCACCATTGCCTGCCATTGATGGAAACACAAGCGGAAGATTTTCTCTCTGGTTTGAGCCGAAGCTGAGGGGTGGAAAGTTTTCTGCGAGTCAAGCTGTTTGGCTGAAGTCAAGAGTGGCGGCTTGTGTAGGGTCATATTTATAGAACCATGGCTTGCATACTGAAGGACAAACATCGGAGTAGGGTTTTCATGGCTTATGGGCCGTTATGGGCCAGGCCAGGTTTTAATGATTGGAAGAGGTTATGACCCCAGAATCAGAAAGCCGATAGGATTCGGCTAAGAGTTGTTCAGTTTTAACTAGTAGTTTGGGAACTCATGTTACCGATTGACACTGAGAGCAGAGAGATGAAGATTGAAAAATCCTTTAAGAGATACTACCTTGGTGTCATCATGGATCGGAAAGCTAAGAGAAAGCCAGAACTTTGAATCTAAAATGACCGATTACAACAGTTGTCCGCAAGGCGAAGGTATCTGATGCTATTATCAGCAATAGCCGATGTAGTAAACATCGCCGCTATAATGGAGATAAAATTAATGGCTGGTGCACGAAGCAAAACACGCATTGATATCGAAAGATCAGTCACAGATTGGTTTCGAAGGAGCGAGCAAAAGGACTTCTCATTTACAAAAGACAGGATGCAAGATTACAATAAGGGAGATCAATCGTCAGTAATATACAATACTAATCTCAAAATGACACTAACAGAATGTCGGCCAGATCTGTTCCAGTTCCTTCATGTCATCCACAGAATGTTCTACTCTATCTTCTAGTTCTAGCTTGCAGACATCAAATCTGCGGTAATCGGCGCAAGAATGGATCCTCACGGCGTTGAGAGCGAGCGCCGCGCCATACCCCATACCGGCCCTGGAGATGACAGGGAGAATTCGGTTAACCTCATTCACCCGCTTTAGGGGCGTCGTACCCGTTACATTAGTCGTGATGGCGAGCTTCGTGATGGCGGCTTCAAGGGCATGGAGTTTGGCTGCCAAACTGAAAGGAGAAGAGTGAATAAAGGCAAAAAAAAGGAGAATAGAAAAAAGAAATGATGAGAAAATGCTTACCGATGGCTCGTTCCCGAGCGATGTCGCGCTCCCGAGAGATTCGGTGATCTCCCGATCCTTCCCTCCAAGTCGAGTTGAAGATCTACGATTTTTGAGTTAAGTCCTCAGAGAGGTCGTCGTCGGTCCTCCTAAACAAGAGCAGCAATATGAGAACGGTGTTCATTTTCGGGAAAAAGCGATAAGGACAAACCTTTTCCTAGAGGTGCTGGAAGCTCCGAATTCAGAGCTATGGCGGCTCGCCTCAGAAGACATTTTCTAGTTGATTGGAAGATGACCGGAGAAAGGAGGGTTTTCTGGTTTTGAGAACGGAGCAGAGGAGTTTGGAAAACACAAACCGATACAAAGTGAAAGGAGACTTTAAAGAATCCCAAAGGTGCATCGGGAGATGGATCGGCAAGTGTCGCAATTATGACGTATGAAGGTGGATGCTTCCAGAGACTTCACGTCAATATGCAAGAAAAAGGAATTTTGGAATAAATATTTATCCCAAAATTAGGGGGCATGTGTTGACACCAGATTTTCGCACGCACAAGAATATGACAAGTGGACCCAGCCAGCAGAGAAGAAAGGATTCGGCAAGCAATCGGGTGACTATTTGGTCCTCAGGGTTCGGGAATGCTTATGCGGTCGGCTATTCTACAAGGCGGTGGCTCCATTCGGGAGATGGATGTTGCAAGAAAGCCGGCTTGCACGAGAAGACACGTGACAATGGAGGACGCCGAAAAGATTGGGAGTAGAATTGTATCTTTCCATATTTTATTATGTGAACTGTAATCGTTTACGACTCGTATTTCGTCCAGGGTATAAATATGAACCCTCGACCATTGTAAAACTGTTCACAACCACATCAATACAAACCGGCCTCGTGCCATCTTCGAGTCCTTAGTCGTGTCGTCGAGTTCTTCGAGAGGAATCATCGATCCGTCGACCTCCGTAAGTATCGAAAACCTTGTTATCATGTCTAGTATCATGCGGTGGATTTAGATATGATGCAAGTAGTCTCGTATGTTAAGCTTAGTATCGTGCGGCGGATTTAAGCTTATGACGGGAAGTTTTTGCTTGTGCCTTGTATCGTGCGGCGGATTAAGTCATGAGTAAAAATAGTTATCGACTCTATTAGATTTGGCAGATCTAATAGATTCATTAAGTTATCATGTGTTATATGTTTTATTTATTTAATTCTTATAACACTCTTTTGCCCAATCTAGATTGATCTTTGTTCGGCCTTGTTCCACAAGTTTGCTTGTGCTTTTGCTAATCATAATATCATGATGGCCGGATCAACTTTCAATCCAGATTGTTACATGTCGCGGGTTCATGCATGTTAATTACGATTAGGCTTCGATAAAACTAGGTATCGTGCGGCAGATGCAGGTTTTAGATTAGTCTGATCGTGCTTGCCTGTTTGTTCCTTCTCCATGGACCCCAATTCGGGTGGTTTGCCGATTTTGGTTATGCTTACATGAGTAACGAGCTTTTATAGATCTGTTCAAATATATGCATACTTTTAGCTTGTTATAATTAGATGTATCATGCGGTGGATTAATCTAATTATAAGAAGTGGTGTAGACTTATAGCAAGTGGTATCATGCGGTGGATTAGCTTCGCTTGAGTTTATGCCTGACGGTTTATGAAGACTAAACGTGCGGCAGATTAGTTGATTAGCCTATGCATGTGTTATTTGAATAGATCTATTTTTGCAAGTTACCTATTTATAAAACTTTATAATCGTCAAAGTATATCAGACTCGGTAGTTTCGTTTTACAATGCTTTGACAGACAGCAAGTAGTCAGGGGGCAGGAGGTCAGCATGTTTTTTCCTTGTTGGTTTTCAGGTTTTCCGACTGGGTTTTTTTTAATCAAATATGTCCTTTTACATACGCATCGGAGTTAAATTTGCTTTCGTACTCTATTTCGTAATTTGCCGAATGATTTTACAACCTGCTTTGACAAGACAGCTTCATAGCTGGTGCCGTCGTGATTGCCTTTCAAAGCCGTAACATATGGAACTGTCTGGTTAACCGGCGTTCCAGAGGTATTCTCACATTTTTATCCTTGTTGGTTTTCAGGTCAAACCGACTGGCAGTCTCGGAATCAACATACTCCGGGCACCCGATTGAAGCTAGCTTTTCGGCTTGCTGTGTGCTTGGCGCGAGGTGTCATGTTTTGCGTCAACACGAGGCCATCGCGCAGGACATCGACGAACAGGCTGGACGACGTGCCGCGAAGGGGCAACGCCATCCCCAAGATCTTCACACTCCGAGTCAGATTCGGAAGCCCAGAATTTGCTCGGTCCTTCACAAAGATTTGAAGACGATCCGAACTCCATGAACATCCTGGGTTGTTGATCGAAAAGACAACCATCCTGTGACGTAATCCTTCGCAACGCCCTCCGAGTTGATGGCGCCAACGAAACGGGCGGCATCCATGTGATGATGATGGTGATGCAGGTGCGAGGACGACGGCGGCAAGCCAATGGCGGCCAAGCCGTTCAGGTTCTCCCACAGTATACTGGCTACTGTACTGTACTGTCATATATGGAGAATATGACCTTGATCAAAGCATAAGGACTCAGAGCTGTTCACTTTAATTGGAGATTCTAAAAAGCAGCTGGTAGATCATGTACCGCTGCGTCCTCTCCCACTCCAACGACATGGCTGGCGCAGAGGCTCCCTCTCCTACTTCGGGGGTGGCTCCCTCTCCAACTCTCTTTTCGCTCCCCCAGCCCTCTGGTCCGTGCGGTCAGATATGGTAAGCTCACAAACTGCGCAGGCGTGAATGCACGTGCAGGCACCTTTGGTCCCACCGCTGCTGATGTCGACCCTTACCACGGGAGAGCAAACATGGGGCATCTGGGTGTGGCGGCCGTGAGCTAGGCATGTTGACAAGCCACGAGTAGGGGCGGAGCTTCCTTTTAGGGCCAACCTGGGCCATGGGCACCCTACTCGTGTCATGTCCATTAGCAGGTCTTAATTTGTGCTAAAACTAATCAATTAAATCTATCAGTTTTTAGTGTTAGGCCCCCTATTGATTACGCTCCCAAGCTCCATTATTGGCCACGAGCCGCGACCACATCTTCTCCATCTTCCTGTTGCGTGCTCTGAGAAACGAGCTTGGAGAGAGGAAAGGAGAGGATAAAGATGACAATGAGAGTGTTTTGGTCTTTGGACATCAGCTTCAATGGCCAATAGTCTCTCCATCCAAACAGGGTAGAGACTAAATTCTGGAAGGGAAGTACTCCCTGCCTAACCTTATATTCTTCTTCCTTATAGATAGAGTCTATTGCGGATATCAGCTTACACAATTTAAATCAACATAATTGGAAAATTTACGACTAGAAATAAACATTGATTTGCCATTTCTACTAGAAATAAACATTGATTTACCTTTTACTGAAATATACTCATCATGACATTATTTTTCTTCTTCTTTAAGTGCTTTTGGTTGGATTTTGATGAGGGAAACTAGTACTTGTAAAGAGTAGTTCCTCATTTGACCATGTAAACGGAACCCTTGGTGTATCCTTCATTCGTACTCTTTTCCGAACTAACAACCAATGATTTCCATTTGGACCAATGGATACAACTCATGGTAAGACAACATATGGCTTCTTCCTTGAGGGAATGTTCTAGCCATCTCCTTCCACCATGCTTCCTCCGATCAAATAGCTACCCAAGGCTTCCTCGCATACTCGGCTTTATCCCCGCACCCCCTTCGAAAACAATGGATCAGTCAACCTATCTATTTCTAATTAAGTTCAGTGGTTACGTTGACTACTATGAACAGATAACTACACCCAACCCACCCTTGGGGGGAAGCCACTTCCCCCGGACCCAAGCCCCCCTAGGGTTTTTAATCTTAATACGTTCGGCAATGCCCCTTGCTCTTCCCAATGAAACAAAGCAAAAAAGGATTTTAAGTCCTTTGCTCTAACCAACTGAGCTACTAGAACCACTTCCCTAAAGTCTCTTTTCTTCTTCTAGGAGCATTCTACCCGCAGTGGAGGAGCTTGGTCAAGAACCGAGAGCTGGCCAGGGACTAGACGCCACCAAGAACAAGAAAGGGGTGCTCAAAGAAACCAAATATGCCCTAAAAACATATACAGTGAACAATTGCATGGATTGTACTAGAATTTGTGCAAGGTGTGTATTATAGTAGTACAACATGTGGTCAAAAGCTAACTATTTGTTTCAGTAAGAGCCTAACATAGTAACATGGTTGTTCTTTGTCTTGAATTATGTGTTGCAGGAAATGCAGGTAGTTATGCGGTTATGCCTCTCCGATAATTCTTCAAGTCCTGAAAACCTTGCATGAGTCGGGATGAGATAATTAAGATTGATGTGGATTTTGCAAATGGATCACTTGCTCCAAATTATGTGTCGATTC
This sequence comes from Coix lacryma-jobi var. lacryma-jobi, assembly GCA_009763385.1. Lineage (NCBI taxonomy): Eukaryota > Viridiplantae > Streptophyta > Magnoliopsida > Poales > Poaceae > Coix > Coix lacryma-jobi. Next base: position 96,461,550 of record CM019831.1, read on the forward strand.
AGAATTGTGACCACAAAAATGTAGTGACCAGCGCATAACCGATAGTGCGCCGAGGTTAAAACTACTGGTTAGAACTTGGAAGGATTGTGCCCAACCATTTACTTTCTTTACGAGTGGCCAGTGATGAATCCCAGTCAATTTTGGAGTATTGAGTAGATGGCAACTACAAGCTTTACCAAAATCTTTCCATGAGACTTTTGGGAGTGTGTTCATGGACCACAGCATGATCTGTCTTTTCTGGCAATAAAATAAGCTCATGATTGAATTATATGTGTAATATGTACGACGACCTAGAGTGCTAAGATTCTAATATATGTATCTGTACAAACTACAGAGTGTTGTGATGCATGACTGAATCTAAGAAATTAATGAGAGGTGATGAAAAATGGGCAAGTCCTCTGTTCATCATATTTGCTGCTTTAATTTTAGCCAACCTTCCCAGCTTCTGTTCACTAAGTTTCCTTATTGATGGATGTAGTATATGTAGTACTTCTCTACGTTAATTACCTAATAATATTGCTCAAGCAGTGAGTTCTCTATTTAAGTGAGCAAATAACACTAACAGAAACAAAATAGGTTTTTTTTGCAGGGCCCATCCTAATTAGACTAATCATCAATGAAAGCGAGATGCTATGCAGAGTTCATGCTGGAAATTCCAGAACAAATTAATCCACCAAATTATCACACAGTTATGCATGTTAGCCAGCTGACATGCATAGTAGCAGCTAGTTGGACGACTGTATATGCTGATCAGTTATCAGGTAACCACTATGTTACCATAGTAGCTTAACTGAGCGCATCACTGTGAAATTAAAGGGCTCCATGTTCTTTTGTATTGACATGACAAATCGGTCCGTCCAAAAAAGACGTGTTGTCTCATCACATTTTTCTTTCTATTAATGTCTCGTCCATAAACATTTTTAGGGACGGAATATATGTAAATTCGATCAATATTATTATTTATTTTTATCAATCTTGTCATCAGTTGGCAGGTCTTTTGTATAGAAAGGAGAGAGCGACACAATGCAATTTGTTTGATCAAAATTCAGCATGGTTCAGGTTTTAATTTGTATATATAGTACTTGAATTCAGATTTTAGGAAACGTCAGAGCTTTATTTCGTAAACACAAATCAGCTTTATTAATTATGAGACCCCTCAATCTCAAACATAATGGAGAAAGTGGATCAATCTCAAACCCTGCATAGAAGTGATTACACTTTGTGCCACCTGGTTGTGCATGAGTAGAGGAGGAGGCCTGGCCACCTGGTTGTGCATGGGATTGGGAAGGTCACGTCCCTGTCAGTGACCGCTTTAATTGCTTAGGCCTTGTTTAGTTTCGCCAACTTCTCCTAAATATTTCTAGATTTCCCGTCACATCAATCTTTAGCTGTATGCATGAAGCATTAAATGTAGGTAAAAAAAATAATTGATTGTACTTTTAGTATCTACATGTCGAGACGAATCTTTTGAGTCTAGGTAGTCTATGTTTGGACAAAGTTTGTCAAATAACAATGAAAGTGCTACAGTGCAGAATCCAAATATTTCTCGGAACTAAACAAGCCCTTAATTTTCGTGTGGCCAGGCCTACGGGCTACGGCCTACCCATTTAATTTACTCCAATGATGTTTTGGCCAAATGTACTCCCTCCATACCCATATTAGTTGACGTTTAGGACAGCGACACGGTCTCCAAAACACAACTTTGACCTCTTATTTTTGTAAAAATATTTATGGAAAAGTGATATATGTATATTTTTATGAAAGTATTCTTCAAAACAAATCTATTTATATAATTTTTATATTTGTAAACATAAAAACTTAATAGTTATTGATGATTTATATTTCCAATGTTTAACTCTAACCTTTTTCTAAAACGTCAACTAATATGGGTATGGAGGGAGTATGCGTGAAGGATGATGTAGTACACAGACGAAATCCAAATGGACCACTGTCAGTGATATCACCACTCACAAAAGGAGCATTAAATGTCCATCACAAGTTCCTTTGGACAAAAGACAAGAGGGGTGCCCTAATAAAAACACATAAATAATAATGCTCTCCATCCCTTCTAAACTATAAATTGTTTTGGTATTTTAAATTATATATAGTTTTTCTATGTAGCTGAATATACATTATATCTAGATACACACACCATATCATATATGTCTATATATGCTTATTAGAGATATGATGTACTGCCTCCATCCTAAGATAAATGGAGTTGACTTTATATTATCCTAATAAATCAAAATACTATAAGTTCAACTAAGTGTATAGGAAGAGTATTGACCCTTGTGACATCACAAAAATGTAAACTATAAAAATATATACTAACATATATCTAGTGATGCCCATTTCATCATGTATATAAATATTGTTGTTCCTTTTCTTTAAATTTGGTCATATTTTGAATAATTTGACTTAATAAACAACACAAAGGTATCCATTATATATATTTGAAGATGGAGGTAGATCTAATTAATCTGCATCTTCCTTGTTGCACATATTTTTCAAAGAAAAAAGTTATGATTCTCCGATGACACACACAATATGCTGAGGGCGATCCAGATTATTCCCGTGTTGTTGGTTTGTTGCCCATTCCCTGCACTAGCAAATTAACAAGAATATTTGCATGCCTACAAGAGAATAAATTGTAAATAATATGCGTCTTATTAGGAGAGGTGATGGTGCGTGATGAGAAGGCGTGACAGATGACAAGATACAAATTTAATCAGGAGAGGGTTCATGCGCAAGATACACACATCCGAGATCTTGGGCTTTTCCGCAAGGTAACTTTCTAAAGTAATACACTAGGTAAAAGTTACTTAGTGGAAATAACAGCATAAAGCTCCACGAGCCACGAATTTGACTTCATTCGTCTAGTGCTGCTATTACCAGGCAAGAAAGAAGCAGGGAAAGGAAGGTATCAAATGGACGCATACAAAAGAAGCAGAAGAAGAAAAAAAGGACAAAAAGAAATCAAGCACAAACACCTGCCTCAGATTTGGGCCAACAGATGGGCTATATTCTTGAAGAAGTGTACAATGGGACTTATGGGCCAGGTGTTGGAAGAGAGAAGTGCATGAGCTGGCAACATCTGTGAATCCTAAAACAAAGGGGGAAAGCCTATCGGATCCTCAAACTTATGCCGACGTTTTGGGGTACTTTGCATTTTACTTTTCTTTGAAAGAAGAAAGAAAAGGGAATATCAACATGCAACTGAGAAAGGCTTAAGAGTTTAGGCTCAATATAATATATATAAATTAGCTAGCAATGTTTTAAATAGTGGAAGAAAAATTGGCTTCAGTCTTGAAAGAAACATCATTCCATATTAATTACAAAGCTATAGGTTGAACGCATCATACTACCACGATGAAATAAAAATCAAAGAACCATATGAGGGTTGTCAATAGTTTGACAACGAGACATTATTAACAATTTCTATTACTAAATCTCCAACCGTTGGAACCAAAGATTTTGGATAACCATTGTTGATGGGGTCCATATACCTTCAAGTAGCCAACCTCTAACCCGTCAGACCGGTACATAAATAATAACTCTTTCTCTAGAGTCCCTGGGCAAGTTACAAAGGTGGAGACTTCCGAAGGTTGCAGCCTAGCAAAGGTGTTTACACGCGTTGAAGGTGCCTCATCGGGCACACATGAAAAGCCCGCTTGAAGCCCTAACATGCCAAGGCGAGGAACCTCAATCTATAGGGAACACAAAAGTGGTTATACCAAGGGCATGCCAACATGGCCCGGAGTTGGTGAGATCAACATGGGTAAAGGACCACAATGCCCCTGAATAATGTATCGAGAATATAACCCCACACACGTTGGGGTTTGTGTAATCGGGAAACATCCATTTTCCTTCACTATAAATACAAACCCTTTTATTTATTGATGACATGCGAGAAATACAATAGTTTTCACTATTCAATCGCTTCCCCACATTGCTTCATTATTTTTATTTTAGGTTAGTTCGACTGCTTTGGGTGCAAGCATCAAGTACCTTTGGCATTGCTAGCGAGGGTTTCAAGAGTCCCAACATCCCAATAGTTTAGTGCCATGCCCGTGGCTCGGGCATACATCTACATTTGGTAAGAAAAGTGGCTCCAAAATTTCCTCATGGTGATCCACAATCCCACAACAAATAACCCTCATAACATAGCCATAATCGTCCAACCTACCACAAATGAAAAAAAAAACAACCTAAATTCCCAAGCTTCAACTTTGGTAAAGTTCGCTTTCGACACTCACCAAGAAACACAAGCTACCTCACAACCATTATGCCCAAACAACTTAGGAAATACAACCAACCAAAGCTAGCGCAACTAGATGGCCTCTATGAATAATTCAATGCAAAGAGATGGAGAGTTGAGGAAATCCAAAGGCCAGGTAGAGCTAAGGATATTAGAAGAAAGTGAGATGAGGTGCAAGTTGCTCTTCAAAAAACTGATGAGTTCTTGTTTGGTGACGCTCAAGCCTAGTGACCTTTGGCAAGGCAGTTGAAGGTCGTTTGGTCATTGCCCCCAATGCAAAAGAGTAAATATAAAAGACTATCAATGGAAAAGATGAAGGAACAATAATGTGAATGTCTAATGTGGTTACTATTAGTCATCTTTCTGAACGATTAGAAGGCCTATATTTAAATGGAAGACCAACTAGCATCATCAGACTGCATCAATATCTCAAGGCACAGATCATATTCTTAGTACATTCCGGGGCAAAATGGTCCTTTGCCTTCCTCATGTCCACCTACTATGTGCCACACAAGCACGCTGACATTCCCACTAGCATATGCATTGTGGTCAACTTTAGCTCCTCTAGATCAATCAAGAGTCACACCTTGTTCTATACCTTCGGTCTTCCCCTCATGCCCGTACAACCACACCAGATACTTGCATAAGGAGAACAAAGAGTGAGAGTGTTTTACCTCAGCCCTCCTCTATCATTAAACTATGAGGGTATGGTAGAGGGGGATAACTGCCTAATGGTATGAATTCCAATTATAGCCGCTCAAGGATCGTGCAAGGTACGACAAGATAAGGTAGTGATGTAGACTAAAGATCTCTTATCCTTTAGGAAACGTCATCCCCTCTGTCCATCTAATATAAGTTGGTGCAATATGACATTATTGTTGTTGATTATAAAGTATATATGTTGTTATTATTTCTAGTTGTGATGGGGTTGCTTTGACAAGGTCTAGTTGGAGCCCCAACAAGCTATGCTCCCAGTCGCTAAGACCTTTTCGGTCACAGTGTTGGATTCACCACAAAAGGCCTCCACCAACCAAAGGCTACTAGTTTATGATGAGTCACATAGCCTCACCACTACTAGCCAAACACTTATAGAGTTTCCCACAAGAGGGAGGGCTCCCCGTTCCCTGTACATTTGTACACCTTTCCGCACAAATGTTAGAGGGTTACCCCCTTGAAGTCCATTGCGTCCTCACCAGAAGATCGCACATAACACAAGTGCTCCAGATCACAAAGATACAAGGGGAAAATAGCTCAATCACTCAAAACTCTCAAGCTCGTATGTCTAAATTTCACAAGGATGTACTGTATAGTGTCTCTTCTATCCTTAGATGTGATTTTTAATGTATTGAGATGGTGGGCAGAGTATAGAAATAATTGTTTGAACTTATCTAAGATTTGGGACACTCTAGCATACTTAAGCAAGTGAGGCAACCTCATATATATAGCCCTATCTGGGAACACAAGGTTGATATGTGCCCTTGTGGTTCCCTTCCTGAGTGATGAGTGATCGATCAACGGGAAACATGTCTCTTGGCTGTGTTGTTGTGCAGGTGTGGAGCTCGGAGACAGTGATCGAAGGTGATGTGAAGGTCAAGTAGAGACGTGTCATGCCGACGGACCGGGCGCGGTGAAGGGCGGACGTGAGGCTTGGACCGATGGACCGGGAGTCCTGAGGACCAGTTGTGGTAGCTGGCACGTGGCATCGATGAGCAAGAGGACATGGGGATGTGTGGTGCATTGGCCAAGTCGGGAGGAAGGTGATGGCATCGTGACACTTGGCGGGAGGCCGAGAAGGAAGGCGAATGCACTGTGCCCGGCGTGGAGGCTGGACATGCTCCGACATCGGTGTTGGAACTCGAGGTGTGTGAACCACATCCCGTCTATGGTGCGGGTTTGGTAGTTGAGCCTCTAAAAACTACACTCGACGGTTTCTGAGTTTGGGCCTCAAAACTCGGGGTGGTGGGTTTCCAAGTTTGGGCCTCAAAACTCGGCGAGGATGGTTTCCAGGTTTGTGCCTCAAAACCTGGGCTCGCGAGTTTCTGAGTTTGGGCCACAAAACTCAGCCGGAGGACGGGTTTCCCGGTTTTAGCCTCAAAACTGGGGGAAGCCCAGGTTTCCCGGTTTCAGCCTCAAAATCGAGGGGAGGTCCAAAAAGGACGATCGACGTGTGGCGGCGTGGAGAGGCTTTCGCGGCGGCGAAGCTATCCATGAGGAAGGCGCGGCGGTCGACAGGGCGGCACGTGGCGGCATCCTGAGGCTTGCGTCGAGGCGAAGCTAAGGATGAGGAAGGCGCGTGACCGTCGGATCGCGACTCCTCAGAGTTGGACCAGGATACCGCTAGGGTTGGCCGCTTCGCTCTTGTATCTAGGGGTAGAAGGGGACTATTGTTATTAGGCTATAAATAAGAGAGGCGCCCCTCCTCTCTCCCTATCCTTGCAGCCATTTGTTCCTAAGTTCTCTCTCTCTCTAGCCCCCGCTTAGGTTCTAATCATACCTCGCTGCCTGTGATCCGCAGAGACGGTGAATCATACCTCTGTGTATTTGGATTTTGAGGAAATGAGTCCGTAATCTTGTTGTCTCCTCGTGTGGAGGAGTTTCGGCTGGAATTGAGATCGATTCGCGTTTTGGATTCGTGTTCTTCGCGTTTCAGTTTTTCCTCTCCCAGAGATTTGCCTCGTTCTCCATCTCTGTGAGATGATTTTCGATTCCACTTGAATCAGTTTGTTTTATGTCATGAGCCCCTTCTTTCCACCGAAGGGTTTCTCTTCTAATCTCACGATTTCATAGATCGGGCTGAAATCACGTTCGTTCTTTGTTCTTTCCTCCTTTTCGGTGTTCTTGAAATTACTCTCGATTGACTTTGTTTGGTGCGTTGATTTCTTAGGATTAGCAACCCAATACGTAGAAGAACACCTCGGAGTAGTTTGATCAAAGTCCCTTTTGATTTGGTTGAGATCGATTCGACTTTGGATTTGAACCGAGCTGTTTTGCCTTCTCTGTGTGGTCACAGACAGTCCGCACCCTGACGGCGAAAAGTTCGCGCATCGGGTCTCGGCCAGGTCAGTCAGGCGCAGCCCCCTGACTGTTCACTGTCAAGTGAACGGCGGACAGTCCGTGGTACAAACCCGCGGACAGTCTGAGACTTGTCCAATAGACTTGCAGAACACTTCGGTTTCTGCAGTTTTGCCAGCGGACAGTCCAGAACCCAAGCGCAGACAGTCCGGGGTTCTACGGCGGACAGTCCGGGACTCTGACCGCGGACAGTCCGTGAGTCTGCAGACTATGCAGTTTTTCTTTGGGGTCTTGGCACTTGGTTTTGGGTGTTCTCCGGGGGTTCCGCTTTACCACTAGGACATCTCCTAGGGTATCCACCTATTCGTAGGTCGTGAAATCTCTGGTTGTTTCGAGTCTTTACTTTTGAGGTGATTCTCTGGGACAAGAGCCATCTATTTCACAAGTTGAAATTTGAGGCTCCCATTCACCCCCCTCTGGTCGCCAATCCGGTCCTTCAATTGGTATCAGAGCCGGGTAAGGGATCTTCTCTACCTTATTCGATTTCGGATCCTAAGGGCGACATGGATCGAGGGAACGACAAGGCTCCCTACTTCGATGGGATGAACTATCCCTATTGGAAGATTCAGATGCGTGCTTATCTCAACAACATCAGATCTTCTGTGTGGGAGATATGTGAGAACGCTGAGTACGACGTTCTTGCGGCTCGTCTGGGCCAGGTCCAGATTGACCAACACAAGGCCAACTCCAAGGCCCGAAATGCTCGTTTGGCCAACATCTCCCTTCCTGAGTTCGAGCGTGTCTCTGAGCTTGAGACGACACGAGAGATCTGGGTGAAGCTTCAAAGCTATCACAAGGGGACCGTTCAGGTCAAGACCAGACTCTTCGAGACCTATAAGCGAGAGTACGAGAACTTTGTTCAGTTGGAGGGAGAGACGATTAACGCCATGTTCGCTCGTTTCCAAATGATTGTGAACAAGATGTGTGCCAATCGGGCTAACCTACCTTATGATGATCATGAGAGGGCACTCAAGCTTCTATATGCCCTGGATCGGAAGGTATGGGAGGTGAAGGTGTCGACCATCACCATCATTGAGTCTCCGTCTTATGACACCCTCACCGTGGATGAGCTATTCAACAAGCTCAAGTCCACCGAGATTGATCACTTGACTCAGGCCAAGCTGAAGAACCCATCTTCACATTCCATGGCTTTGGTATCAGGCAAGAGTGGATCGACTCTTTCCGCTGACGCTTCACCACCTCTCTTTGCTTTGTCTTCTTTGCTTTCAGTGACAGAGGAGCAGGTGGAGGCATTGGGCGATGACGAGCTCGCCCTCATCATCACTCGGTTCTCGCGATTCCAAAACAACCGCCTGAATCGCCGGCGTGGTGGCACACGTGAGGGCTGCTACATATGTGGAGATCCGGATCACTTCATCGTGAGCTATCCCAAGCGCGATAAGAGCTTCCCCGGCAAGAACCGCAACTCTAGGCGCAAGGGCAAGCTGGAGAACAAGGCCGAGAAGAAGAAGAAGGGCAGCTATCGCCGGGAGGACGTGGAGAAGGCTTTCAACGCCGGCAGACGTTCCTTCATCGCCTCCATCAGCGACGTCGAGAAGGGCTCCGACAGCGACTCCAGCGATGATGGGTCCGAGCACAAGACTGAAGAACGCTTCAACAGACTCGTCTTCTTCGGCAACTCCTCCAAGGGCTTCTGCACCATGGCATTGGATGAGGAGGACTGCAAGTGTCAGGACAAGGACGCCGACACCGACGACGATGATGACGCTTCCGAGGTATCATCCTCCACTCTTGTTGATCGTCTTTTTGGTGAACACGATGCCTTAGCTAACATAGTCCTAGGTCAAGATAAGCAACTTAAGTGTGCCATTAGAGACCGCAATGAGTTCAAGGCTAAGATGGTAGAGACGCTTAAGGATCTTGAGAGTGCTAGGACCGAGGTGAAAGTGACCGAGGAGGAGGAGTGTGATGAGTGCATGATGCATATGACTAACTTTGCCACCATGCAAACCAAGTATGCCTCTTTGATCGAGGTGTATGATGAGCTAAAGAGTAGGCTAGACTTGGTTGGTAAGTGCAAAGTTTGTGCCTCCCTGAAGAAGGAGCTGGAGGAAGTGAAGGCGAGGTCTTCTTTGCTGGGTGCATGCAAGTCATGTCCAGACTTGTGAACTGAGTTGGCAGAAGTTAGTGCCAAGCTTGCTGAAGCCATGAAGGCCAGCTCAGTTAGCACCTTGTCCGCTCCATGTGGGCGATGCACGGCGATGGAGCTTGAGATTGCCAACTGCCAGCATGACAGGATGTAAACCGAGGAGGAAAACACATACCTTCGGTCCATCCTGAGTTGGGTGTCATGCAGTGAGCCGCAGTTGGGCATGATGATCAGTCAGTTCAAGAGGGGGACTGACTATTCGGGAGTAGGCTTTGCTTCGGGTGGGAAGGGTGCTAGCATCTTTAGCAAGATCGGTGAGTTTAGCGGAGTAAATCCAAGTGAGAAACCATCCGCTATCCCTAAACTTACCAAGATCACCCAACCTGAGCCTCCCAAGCCTATCACCAAGGATGGCATCCTTGATGAACCTCCCAAGGCTCCACCTCGCAAGCAAGTGTGGGTTCCCAAATCTAACCATCTTAGGAACACACTTAACACCCTTCCTGGCATCTTTAGTGATCCCCTTCCGAAGGGAAAGCAGGCAGCCAGAGTGAACAACCCTTGCAACCATAGGAACCAACAACTCAAGAGAGTGGTGAGGTTCGAGTGTGAGTACTGCCACCGCGAGGGTCACCTAGCAGAGTTTTGCTTTCAGAGGAAGAGAGAGGCTAGGAAGGAGTTGGAACTGAACAACCAGGCCAGGCACCACCCTCACCATAGTGTGCAGGGTCAGGGAGTTTAGAGGCAGGGCGCTAGGCCTGGAGGTGCACCCCGTCAGGCGGCTAGGCCCCAGGCAGCTAGACCACGGGGTGGTGGTTGTGCCCAACGTGGTTCCGGTCGTCCTCAATATGACCGTGAGCCAGGTGTAAGAGGCTTTGCTGCTCTGTCCCATAGCGGACCACCGTTTCAGCTTGGTGGTGATCGCTTTGCTCAAATGGGACATAGCGATGAGTTTGGAGGATTTTCATTCCATAGCGGACCACCTTTTCAGTTTGGTGGTGATCACTATCCACCCATGGGACGAGGACAGTTTGGTGTTCCTTCTAACACTTTCTCTGGGCCTATGACACATCACTGGTATCCTTCTCAGTATACTAACCCCAGTGTTGTGCCATATGCTCATTTCCTGCCTTTCTATTGATGCAGGAACTTCGGTTGGAAAACATGTGGCTCATGGATTCCGGGTGTTCGCGCCACATGACCGGAAAGAAGGAATGGTTCTCCAGCCTTGACCCCGTGGTGCACAAGGAGTACATCACTTTTGGGGATAGTGGTAGAGGTAAGGTTGTTTCTCATGGAGCTATTCGGCTCAATGAGAACTTTGTGCTCAAGGATGTTGCTTTGGTTTCTAACTTGCATTTCAATTTGCTTTCTGTTTCGCAACTTTTTGAAGACGATTTTGAAGTGCGCTTTAAGAAAGGCCTTAGTCGAGTTTTGGATTCTCGGGGAGACCTTGTTTGTTGGGTCGTCCCATTTGGCCGTGTTTTCAGAGCCGTTTTTTCTCGTTCTTTCGGCTCTGCTAGATGTTTGATGGCTTGTCCTTCTTCTGACTTCTGGAAATGGCATAGGAGGCTTGGTCACTTGAGTTTTGACTTGCTTGCAAGACTTAGCTCACTTGGCCTAATCCAAGGATTGCCCAAGCTTAAGTTTTAGAAGGACCTTGTTTGCCATCCTTGTCGTCACGGGAAGATGGTTGCTACTTCTCAACCACCTGTTAATCAGGTGATGACCAAGCAACCCGGTGAGCTTTTACATATGGACACTGTTGGTCCAGCTCGGGTTTGCTCAGCGGGTGGGAAGTGGTACGTTCTAGTGATCATTGACGATTTTTTGAGGTACTCTTGGGTGTTCTTCATGGAAGCTAAGGATGAAGACACTCTTTTGCTCGAGATCTTATTTTGAGGTTGAAAACTGAGTTTCTGCCTGATACTATTAAAGCTATTTGTAGCGATAATGGTACTGAGTTTGTTAACTCTCAGTTTACCTCCTTATGCTCTTCTCTTGGAATCGAGCATCAGTTGTCTTCTCCTTATGTCCCCCAGCAGAACGGTGTTGTTGAGCGCAAGAACCGAACCCTTGTTGAAATGACCAGGACGATGCTTGATGAGCATAGGACTCCTAGGCGTTTTTGGGCCGAGGCGATCAACACCACTTACCATGTTTCAAATCGCATCTTTCTTCGAGCTTTCATGAAGAAGACTTCTTATGAGTTGCATTTTGGACGAGTACCCAAGGTGTCTCATTTTCGGGTGTTTGGGTGCAAATGCTTCATCCTGAAGCAAGGCAATTTGGATAAATTTGAATCTCACTCTGCTGATGGTGTGTTTCTTGGTTATGCTTTACATTCGCGTGCTTATCGAGTTCTTAACCTTGAGACTAACCGGATAGTGGAGACCTGCGAGGTCACATTTGATGAGACTATGCCTTGTGTTTCTTCTGCTTTTGATGTTGCAGGAGATCAGGAGATGAGAGAGACGATCTTTGTGGAGGAGGAGCAGGAAGATGCCGATTGGGCTGATCTCGAGCCAACTTCACTGGCTGCCCCATTCGACCCTGTGACGATGATGTCTGCTCGAGGACCCGATCCTACTACTTCCACTACTTGGGGTCCTCTTGAGCCACCTCTCCAGCAAGCACTGGCAGCACCTGAAGGAGCGACTGCATCTAGCGAGGGGGAGGTGACTTCAGCAAGGCAAGCGTCCCGAAGCGTCCAGCAGATCCACCCTCCGCGGCAGATGATCGGCGACATCGACTAGCGAGTCACGTGGCTGCGAGCGTATGAGATCTGTCACTTCGCTCATTCTGCATTTGTTGCTTCTTTTGAGCCCAAAGATGTTGAACACGCACTTTCTGATCCTAATTGGGTTAATGCCATGCATGAGGAGTTAGAGAATTTTGAGTGAAACCAAGTTTGGACCCTAGTTCCACCTCCACGAGAATGCCACCCTATAGGTACCAAATGGGTTTTCAAAAACAAATAGGGTGAGGATGGGATGGTAGTGAGGAACAAGGCTAGGCTAGTAGCCCAGGGTTTCTTCCAAAAGGAGGGGATCGACTATGAGGAAACCTTTGCCCCTGTAGCCCGTTTAGAAGCCATTAGGATTCTTCTAGCTTTTGCAGCTTCGAAGAGTTTTAAGCTTTACCAAATGGATGTCAAGAGTGCTTTCTTGAACGGGTATATAGAGGAAGAGGTTTATGTGAGACAACCCCCTGGTTTTGAGAGTCCCAAGTTTCCAAACCATGTTTTCAAACTTGCAAAAGCTTTATATGGTTTGAAACAAGCCTCGAGAGCATGGTATGATCGTTTGAAAACTTTTCTGCTTTCCAAGGGTTTCAAAATGGGACGGGTAGATAAGACTCTTTTTCTCCTCAAGCAAGGCAATGACACCCTTCTAATTCAGATTTACGTGGATGATATCATCTTTGGTGGCTCCTCTCATGCACTTGTTGCCAAGTTTGCAGATACAATGAGCAGGGAGTTTGAGATGAGTATGATGGGTGAGTTGACCTTCTTCCTCGGGTTGCAAATCAAGCAAACTTGAGACGGAACGTTCGTGCATCAAGGAAAGTACACGAAGGACATATTGAAGAAGTTCGACATGGGCAAGGCCAAGCCTCTTACGACGCCCATGGCGACGACTGTTGCGATGGATGCGGACCAGGACGGAGAGGCGGTTGAGTACATGAGCATGATTGGCTCACTCTTGTACTTGACGGCGATGAGGCCAGACATACAGTTCTCTGTGTGTTTGTGTGCTCGCTTTCAGGCGTCTCCTTGGACTTCCCACAAGCAAGCGGTCAAGCGCATCATGAGGTACCTCCGATACACTCCTGAGTTCGGACTTTGGTACTCTTCTTCTTCGACCCTTTCGCTTTGTGGTTACTCCGATGCGGATTTTATCGGCTGTCGGCTTGAGCGCAAGTCTACTTCTGGGACTTGTCAATTTCTTGGCTCTTCACTGGTTTCGTGGTCTTCTCGCAAACATTCGAACATAGCCCAGTCTACTACTGAAGCACAGTATGTTGCCGCTGCTTCTTGTGCTTCGCAGCTTTTATATATGGATGGTTGCTACATTGCGTGATTATGGTCTAGATTTCAGTCAGGTCCCTTTGCTTTGCGACAGCACTTCTGCCATTAGTGTAGCAAAGAACCTCGTTCTTCACTCCAAGACCAAGCACATCAATGTTCGCTTTCACTTTCTTCGTGATCACTACGAGAAAGGCGACATTGATCTTAGGCATGTAGACACCCATAACCAGGTTGCAGATATTTTTACCAAGCCTTTGGATCTCTCAACTTTTGCTAGGTTGAGAGGTGAGCTTGGTGTGTGTTTCCCCTTTTAGATGGGGAAAGCATTTTGTTTGATGTACTATAGACTGACTTTCTGATCCCATTTTGTTTTGGGTATTGAGTTTGTTTAGTCTTGTTTTGCTCCGATACTGACTTCTACATGCATTTCGTCATGTATACATCTTGCATTTTCAAGCTTCATGTCTATATTCCTTAGAATGAACTTATGCTCTGATTAGTGTATGCTTCGATGAAATATGATGATGCTTGTAGCTTAGGCGCTCCTTGATCACTGATACATGTTGTGAGCTAAGCTATTTTTTAGAATGATGAACATGCTTAATGAACTTAAAACTTGATACATGTTCACCATTGAGATTGACAACTAGCATGTGTAGATTGTGTTGAGGTTACTTATGTTATACATATATGCTAGGTTGCTATGTTTCTAGTTCTGAGTCTTTCACTTGCTTGGACTGTTCATATTTTGCTTAAAATGAACCAAGTTTTAGTGAACTAAAAAGATCGAGATGGGATTGCTTTGTCAGCACATCATGGTATCGAGACTGTTTCTCATTGCACATTGAGTTAAACTTGAGCCGTGTAGTGTAAGACCAAAATCGATGCTTTAAGCTTTTGATTGCATATGCATAGGCTTAGCTCGATTGAAAAGTTAGGCAATGACAAGCTTTCAACCTCTCGCAATCACATGCTGAACCTAAACTTGTGTTAATGACCGCTGCAAATTCTCCAATAAAATCTGAAAACACAAGTCTATGTATCATTCTATAGCATGATGATTGAACTTTGCTAGGGGTAGTTCACCTAGTATACATGTTTAGCACTTGTTTGACTTCCTGTCTATTGTTGATGGTCCTTAAACACCTATTTTACCATCATCATTTTACCCTAAAATTCACCAAAAAGGCATGAAATGTAGTCAAATAGGTTTCAAACTAACCAAATTCCACATGTCCATAGATTTTTATTTGAATGCAGGAATTTGGACCAAATTTGGACATTTGAACCACCAGAGGCCAAACCCACTCAGCAGGGCCCAATTGGGCCTTAAAGGTGGTGGCGCCTGCCACCCCTAGGTGGCGCCCGCCACTTGGGTTGGCCCAAACCAACCCCCCTGCCACGTCACTGATCCATGTGACCACCCCAAGGCCAAATCTTGGCCCTTGGTCACTTGGTCAGTGGCATCGGACGACTACGGAGGGGAGTGGCGTGGATCATGACCTAAGTCGGTTGCTAGGACATGCAACCGATTTCCAAACCGCCTTGGACAACCACCTGGAGGCCGTAGGATCAAAGACGATGCATCCAACGGCCAGGGGACTGGCGGCCGCCAGTAGGGGGTGGCGCCCGCCACCTGACCTAACCCTAGGTCGGTTGGCTGCCCCCTATAAGTACCCCCCTCACTCCTCAAGACTATAAATACCCCCTGGTGGCAACACTTCATTTGAACACACCAAGAAGCAAAGCAACACCAAGCAAGAGAAGTGAGAGCAAGTTAGAACCTCAGAGAGCTTAGGCAAGTAGGTTAGCTAGTAGAGAGAGTATAGCTCTAGTGCCCTCGCTACAGCGCGGCTCTTAGTTTAGCACAGCTCAACCTAAGTCCTTGGTAAAAGGAGCGTAGAGCTTGCTAAGAGAGAAGCGGGTGCGAGCGACTGGCATCGGAGGTCGGTTGATTTCCCGGCATCTCTGGTCTGGTTTGCTCTCTTGTATCTCAGGTACATTTATCTTTATCTCAGTATTACTTTAAGCATTACTTTCAGTATTACTTTATCAAGTACCTTGAGTGTGACCTAGTTATCCTACAGATCAATTCACTTAGCCATAGTAGTTAATCTCTAGTGAGCTTAGTGTTTGATCTTTGCCAATAGGTTGCTTAGTTAGTTTAGTGTTTATCTTATTAAGTCAAGTATTTGCTCTGACGTCCACAAGGGTGTCTCTATTCAAAGCTAGGGTAGAGATAGTTAGAATATAGTTAAGCATGGTGCTTAGTTATAGACTTACCTTCAGATACGGCTGGACCCCCGGATAGCTGTGGTAGCAAGCAGGTGGTGATAGCCCTGTGCGCCCTGAATTCCACCACGTAGTTGGCCCAGTTTAACAGTAAGGCTCGTTGTGCTAGCTGAAGGACCGAGAATGCTACCAGAAAGCGACCAGAGGGGGGGTGAATGGGAGCTTCAAATTTTCCTTTCGGAAACTTGTTGCCACTGTCCCGAAACTCAACCCCAAGAGCAAACTCTAGACCTCGTAAGTGTCCTCGACCCTAGATGTAGGGTGGATGCTTCCACGAAGCACAGCGAGACACTCTATGACTCTAGAAATCCAACGCAAAATTCGGAAACCAAAACCGACAACGAACGAGCAAACTGCGGACGAGACAACGCGAAACAGTACTGACCGGACTCTGGCCTGCGTCCGGTCAGGGAGCACTGGACGCGTCCGGTCAGACCAAACCAGATTTCGGAGCTCTCTGCAGACGACCGGACTCACTGGGAAAGGAGCGTCCGGTCGGAGGCAGTGCGTCCGGTCAACTCAGACAAAATAGGGAACAGTGTTCGCCGTGCGTCCGATCACAAGCAGTCACGAGCGTCCGGTCAAGGATCAGAAAACCCCCGCGTGATATTCAACCACCGGACGCGTCCGGTCAGCCCGACCCAGCGTCCGGTCACCCCGAGACTGCACTGTTCGTTCACCGATTTGACTCGATCTCACCCAAAACAAATCCTCTAGAGATCAACCTTGGCGAGTAGAGTCACAAGGAGGATAGTGAGCTATCTCTAAGAGATCATGGCTCGAACCTATTTCCACATCGATGAATCGAAGAATTTCGGGGGAAAGGAGAAAAACTTGACCCGAAACCAAAATCGATCGATCTCCTAGACCGTGAGGGTAGAGGTGTATTCCTTCGGTGGAAAGAAGTGCCTCACGACCTAGAACAACTTGGTTCAAATGAATTTGTAAAAGATGAACCAAGCAAAGAGATCAAGCGACGAGAAAAACGTGGAGAAAAAGGATTCCGCGAAGAACACGAACGAAACGCGAATCACAACCACGAAATTGCAACCGTGTGGCTACCACACGCTACAACAGTGAGATTACGGTCTCACTTCCTCAAAATCTCACGGGCACAGAGGTAATGTTCTCTTCTCTGTGGATCTCAGGTTCGCTACAGCAGGGATGTGGGAGAGCAGGAAACCCTAGAAGCAAAAGAGCAAATGACTGAGATGGATGGGGAGGTGGGTGTCTCCCCCTACTTATCCTAATTCTAACTATTCCTAATTCCCACTCTACCCCTAACTACTTACAGAGCGAACCAGCTAAACCCTAAGGTTATTCTGGACCAACTCGATGGTAGGTGGATCCGACGGCCACGCCCGCACAACTCGTAGCGTTGCCTTGACACAACCTCCCGATTGCCGCCACGTGCCGCCACCGCTCTACACCCCCAGTTTTGTGGCCCAAACCGGGAAACCAGCCTTTCCAGCCAACCCCTGGTTTTGAGGCCCAAACCGGGAAACCAGCCCACCAGCATCTGAGTTTTGAGGCCCAAACTCAGCAAACCCGCAGCACCTAGGTTTTGAGGCCCAAACCTGGAAACCGTCCTCAGCCCGAGTTTTGTCGGCAAACTCGGAAACCCTCAGCACCCAGGTTTTGAGGCCCAAACCTGGAAACCGTCCACCCGATGGTTTTTCTCTGGCTCTACCACCAAACCGAAGCTGTAGAGGGGATGCACCTCCCGTGCACCCCGTCCACCGACACGTGTCCCCAAGTCCATGACTCAGGCAACACATGACCGCAAGTCTTCGCTCGTCGCTGTCCCAGGCTGTCAGCCACCACAGCTGATCCTCGGGCCACCGGTCCCTCAGTCTAAGCCTCACGTCCGCCCTTCGCCACTCTCGGTCCATCGGCACGACACGTCTCTACTTGACCTTCACCTTGCCTTTGATCACTGTATCCGTGCTCGACACCTGCACAACACAAGCCAAAGAACATGCGCATCATCCCAGTTGACAATCACTCATC
This sequence comes from Coix lacryma-jobi var. lacryma-jobi, assembly GCA_009763385.1. NCBI lineage: Eukaryota > Viridiplantae > Streptophyta > Magnoliopsida > Poales > Poaceae > Coix > Coix lacryma-jobi. Next base: position 96,479,325 of record CM019831.1, read on the forward strand.
ACTCAAAGATTCGGCATACACCCATGTATCTGCAATCTCCCCCTTGATGAGTGCATTGTCAACTACCAACACGAATCATAATGGAAATAGTAGAAGGAAGAAGGAGAAAGAGAGAGAACTCAACCAAATGACCCAAAAGCATAGCAAAGCCGAAGAAGGTCAAGTGGAAAGAGCAAAACAACTTGGTCCCCAAAGACATGGGAAATGGCTCGACGCAACCAAGCAAAGCAAAACTAGCCCTCAAGAAGAGGTAGAACAGGCTCAACACCGCTAGCAGATACCAGACGAGAAATCGAAGCAAATGCTAGTCCCTCAAGACAGAGGCACAGAGGCTCAACACAACTAGCAAAGAAAGCTCGATACCAAAACCTTACGGCCAACAGGAAGCAGCAAAAACTCCCCCTCGAATAGTGCAACCAACTAGGAAAGCTCCCCCTTAGTTCAAACGGAGGGTAATGATTTGCAATTTCTCCCCCTTAGTTGAAAATGCACTTATCAAGAAACAATGCTCCCCCTCAGAAAATGCACCATCAAAAAGTGCCAACACGCAGTCAAAATTGCAAGTTAGGAACTTCAGGAGTATACTCAAAAGAGTGCAAAGATGCTCTACAGAGTGTTGATCCGATGACTCAGAAAATGCACAGAATGCTAGCAAAGGCTCAAACTGATCACTAAGTCTGAAATGAGGGCAAAAGAGCAGTTTTCAACCAAAAAAGTATTCACCATCAAAATAGCACAAGACATGTATAGACAGGAAGTTAAACAAGTGCTAAACATGTATACAAGGTGAACTACCCCTAGCACAGTTCAATCATCATGTTGATACCAATTGAAAAATGAAGCATACACTCATGATTTCAAATTTTAATCGGAGTTGCAGCGGTGAAATTTCACAAGTTCAGAAATCAGCATGTGACTGCGAGAGGTTGAATGCTTGTTATTGCCTAACTTTCCAACTGTGCGAAGCCTATGCATAAGCAATCAGAAGCTTAAAACAATAGTTTCGGTCATACACTACACAGCTCAAGTTTAACTCAAAGTGCAATGAGAAACAGTCTCGAAACTGTGAGGTGCTAACAAGCAAACCCATCTCGTTCTTTTCAATTCACTTAACTTGGTTCAGATTTTAAACAGAATATGACATACCAAGCAAGTGAATGACTCAACACTAGAGACATAGCAGCCTAGCATACATAAATAGCATAAGTGACTTCGACACATCCTACACATGCTAGTTGCATATCTCAATGGTGAACATTTTCAAGTTTTAAGTGCATTAATCAACTTCACCATTCAAAAATAGCTCAGCTCACAACTTGTATCAGTGATCAGAAAGAGCATAAGTTACAACATCAACATAAAGCATCGGAGCAAAGACTACACATAGCATAGTTACATTCTTCAGACTATATTCATGAAGCTCAGAATGTAAAAGCGTATGCTGAAATGCAAAGATGCATGAAGAAACTAAAAGAAGTAAAACCAACTGAAAAACACAAAGTCAGTGTATCATACAAGAGTCAAAATGTTTCCCCCATCTAAAAGGGGAAACATACACCAAGCTCACCTCTCAACCGATTAAAAGTTGATTGGTCCAAAGGCTTGGTGAAAATATCAGCCAACTGATGATGAGTATCGACATGGCGAAGGTCGATATCACCCTTCTCATAGTGGTCTCGCAGAAAATGAAAGCGCACATCAATGTGTTTGGTCTTCGAGTGCAGCACGGGGTTTTTAGCAACGCTAATCGCACTTGTGCTGTCACAAAGCAAAGGAACACGAGAAAAGCTCAGACCAAAATCACGCAAAGTGGCCATCATCCAGAGTAACTGGGAACAGCAGCTAGCTGCAGCAACATACTCAGCCTCCGTGGTAGTCTGGGCGACACTAGACTGCTTGCGAGAGGACCACGATACAAGAGAAGAACCAATAAACTGGCAAGTCCCAGAAGTGGACTTGCGCTCGACACGGCAACCAGCAAAATCGGCATCGGAATAACCGCAAAGGGAAATGTTGGAGGAAGCAGAATACCAAATCCCGAATTCTGGAGTGAAGGATAAATACCTCATAATGCGCTTAACCGCCTGACGGTGAGAGGTGCGCGGCGAAGACTGAAAACGCGCGCAAAGACACACCGCGAACTGAATATCCGGGCGTGTCGCCGTCAGGTACAGCAGCGACTCGATCATACTCCGGTACTCCTTCTGGTCCACTGCTTCTCCTTCCTTGTCCGCATCCAGGGCCGTCGTGGTTGCCATGGGTGTTGGAAGAGGCTTGGCCTCACCCATGTCGAATTTCTTCAAAATGTCCCAGGTGTACTTGCCCTGGTGCACAAACGTTCCCTCTCGGGATTGCTTGATTTGCAACCCGAGGAAAAACGTCAACTCGCTCATCATGCTCATCTCGAACTCCCTGCTCATAGTATCTGCGAACTTGGCAACCAAAGCGTGAGAAGAACCACCGAAAATGATATCATCCACGTAAATTTGGACCAAGAGAGTGTCAGTGCCTTGCTTGAGGAGAAAGAGCGTTTTATCTACACATCGCATTTTAAAACCCTTAGCAAGCAAAAAGGTCTTCAACCTATCATACCAGGGTCTAGGGGCTTGTTTCAAACCATACAAAGCTTTGTGAAGTTTAAAGACATGGTTTGGAAACTTGGGATTTTCGAAACCGGGGGGTATTCTAACATACACCTCCTCTTCTATGTAGCCGTTTAAGAAGGCACTCTTGACATCCATTTGAAAAAGTTTGAAACCTTTGGATGCAGCAAAAGCCAAGAGTATCCTAATAGCCTTCAAATGAGCTACGGGAGCAAATGTCTCCTCATAGTCTATCCCCTCCTTCTGACTATGTCTCTGGGCTACGAGTCTTGCCTTGTTTCTCACAACATGGCCATCTTCTCCCTGTTTGTTTTTGAAAACCCATTTTGTCCCAATTGGATGACACTCAGAAGGTGGAGACACTAGAACCCAAACCCGATTTCTCTCAAAGTTTTCTAACTCCTCATGCATGGCATTGACCCAATCCGGATCCATCAAAGCGTGTCCAACATCCCGGGGTTCAAAATCAGCAACGAATGCAGAATGAGCAAAGTGAGAGATTTGAGACCTGGACCGAGTGACCCGTTCGTCAATGTTGCTGATCATCTGCTGAGGCGGGTGCTGGCGCTGAATGTTTCGTGGTGCCTCCCTTGCCGAAGTGGCCTCCGCCTCAACAGCAGCTGGTGCATCCCCGGGTACAAAGGGTACCGCTCGGGGTGGTGGATCCCACGGCCCCCAGGAAGAAGACGTGTCAGGGCCGTGAGTCATCGTAGAAGCCGCTCCTTGTAGCACAGCAGGTGGAGGAGGAGGTGCTGGGTCATCCATGCCTTCAGCACCTTCTTCTTCATCATCGAAAAGAGGCTCGCCAACCTCATGATCACCTGCACGCTCAAAACGAGAAGTGGGACAAACCATGGTCTCATCGAAGGTGACATCGGATGTCTCCATGACTCAGTTAGTGTCAAGGTTAAGTACACGATAAGCTCGAGTGTGAGTGCCATAACCCAAAAACACACCGTCAGAAGAACGAGACTCAAATTTGTCCAAGTTGCCCTTTTTGAGTATAAAACAATGGCAACCAAAAACTCTAAAATAACTCACCTTGGGGAGTTTTCCAAAACGCAACTCATAAGCGGTCTTTTTCGAGAAAGCTCGAAGAAAAATGCGATTGGAAATATAGCATGCAGTGCTCATTGCTTCGACACAATATCGCCTAGGAGTCCTATGCTCATCGAGCATCGTCCTGGCCATCTCTACAAGGGTCCGATTCTTCCTCTCCACAACACCATTCTGTGGCGGTGTGTAGGGGGAAGAAAACTGATGCTCCAAACCCAAAGAGTTACAAAACTTCTCAAAATCCGAATTCTTGAATTCGGAACCATTATCACTCCGAATTGCTCGCATTGAGTTCAAAGGGAACTCATTCTGAAGACGCAAAATCAGATTGCGAGCAAAGGAGAAAGTCTCAGTTTTCTCAGTTAAAAAGAAAACCCACGAATATCTCAAAAAATCGTCGACAACAACAAGCACGTACCACTTCCCCCCAACCGAGCTCACCCGAGCCGGACCAACAAGGTCCATGTGCAAAAGCTCTCCAGGGCGCTTAGTCATGACCTGAGTCACTGGATGGTGAGGAGCAGCAACCATCTTCCCATGTCTACAAGAATGGCAAACAAGATCCTTCTCCATCGACAGCTTGGGCAATCCTCGGATTAAGCCAAGTGAGCCAAGTCTTGCAAGCAAGTCAAAGCTTACATGACCGAGCCTCCTATGCCACTTCCAAAGATCAGAGGATGAAGGACTAGCCAAAAGACAGCGGGAAATACCAAACGACTTCGAGAAATCCGCACGAAAGACTTTCCCAAAGGGCGAAATCACACAAACAAGATTGCCCTGAGGGTCCAAAATACGACTGAGATTCGGCTTAAAACGAATCTCATAGTCGTCATCAAAGAGTTGCGAAACAGAAAGAAGGTTAAAATGCAAGTTAGAAACAAGAGCAACATCGCACAACACAAAGTGCTCATTAACTCGCACAGACCCATGAGACAGCACCTTACCTTTGCTGTTGTCGCCGAAGGTGATATACTCCTTTCCGGCGACCGGACTAAGACTGGAGAACCACTTGGCGTTTCCGGTCATGTGCCTCGAACACCCGGAATCCACCAACCAAACGTTCTCCAATCGTTTTACCTACATCAATAAAAAGACATAGGGTGAGCATACGGGCCAACACTGGGGTTAGTGAAGTAAGGGGAATACCAGTGTTGGGCCGACTGCTCAAAAGAACGGTCAGCAGAAAAACCATTCCTAGCATACCTATGGAGGAAGCGATCACCACGTTTAGAAAGACGTGGTCCGCTAAGGGACGAGCGTCCATCGCGATACTCAAAACGCGGTGGGGGAAAACGCTCAACTACAAAGCCACCGCCACGGGGTCCATAGCCTACCACAGTAGGCTCCCGCCGGGCACGCTCTCTACGAGGCCTAGGCCTTGGAACTTGAGGCACTACACCTCTAGGCCTAGCATCTCTCCTTGGGGCTCTCCTCTGCCTAGGCCTGGGAACTTGAGGTTCTGGACCTCTGGGCCTAGCAGCACGTCTCTGAACATTTGGTGCATGTATATCATGGAAAAGATGGTACATGTCCGCATTGTTCATCTCCCTAGCACGGCGCGCCTCTCTCTTGCGCCGAAAGCAGAACTCGCTCAAGTGTCCATCTCTCCCACAGTGCTCACAATGGTACCTCACCGCTCTCAAAGGGGCTTGTTGGTACACACGGTTGTGGGTGTGGATCACTTTGCCCTTCTGTGGCAAACACTCCTCCTGGATAGGTGGCATCGTATCAAGCTTGTTTTTCAAGTGGTTGGGTTTGGGATGCCACACTTGGTTCTTGGGTGGAGCTCATGGAGGTTCTTCAAACACCCCATCCTTGGTGTTAGGCTTGAGAGGCTCTTTGGGTGGAAGCTTGGTAAGTTTGGGAGTAGTAGTGGAGTTGGGCTTCTCACTCGGGTTCAGACCACTCGACTCTCCAATCTTCCCAAAAGCTGAGACATCAACACCCGGAGCAAAGCCTACACCTGGACCTCCAGCAGCTCGCTTAAATTGGGAAATCATCATCCCGAGCTGCGGCTCACCACAAGATACCCATGACAAGATGGTCCGAAGGTATGTGTTTTCTTCCTCGGTTTGCATCTTGTCATGCTTTACATTCGCAATCTCCATCTCCAAACCCTCGCACAAAGCACACCTAGTCACACAAGTGCTACCCGAGCTGGCCTTCTCAAGAGACACAATCTTGGCATTCTTCTCTGCCAACTCGGATTGCAAGACAGGACAAGTCTTGCACGCACCCAACCGTGAGGGTCTAGCCTTCAGCTCATCCACCTCTCCTACCAACGCAGCATACTTACCTCTCAAAGTGAGAAGGTCAGTCATGTGTGTGGTGCACATCTCACACTCCTCCTCATCGGTAACAACCACGGTGGACTTGACAGACTCAAGCTCCTTCACCGTGTCCTCCCACTTCTGCCTAAACTCCTTGCGCTCTCTAGCGGCACGCCTAAGCAGCTTATCCTGACTAAGCAAGGCGGCAGTAAGCTTCTCGACCTCAACAGAAAGCTCGTCGTGGGTGAGAGATACCTAGGAGGTGTCGTCGTCGTCGTCGTCGTTCCGAGGGGTGTCCACCAGCTCGCCGTCGACCTCCTTGCCAAGGGCCATGGTGCAGAAGCCGTCGTCGTCGGCGAAGAAGCAGAGGCCGTTGAGCTTGTCCTCGATCCTCTTCTTCTTCTCGGACTCGTCGTCGCTTGAGGAAGCGGAGTCATCGTCCGAGTCGTCGACGTCGCTGAGCGTGGCGAAGAACGCACGCTGCTCAGCCTGGGCCCTCTCCAAGTACTTGGTCTTGATGTACTCCTTGTTGAAGCCACCCTTCCGCTTGTGCCTTGCGGGGACGTACTTCTCCTTGCGCTTGCTGGAGTCGTACTTGTGCCCATGATTGCCCTTCTCGGATGAGTGCTTCTTCTTGGGACAGTTGGCGATGAAGTGGTCGGGGTCGCCGCACTCGTAGCATCCTGAGCGTCCTCCTCCGCGGCGACGGTTCATGCGGTTGTTGTGCAACCGCGAGAACCGGTCGGCGAGCATTGCCAACTCGTCATCCCCCAAAGACTCTAGCTGGTCCTCTGTGACAGAAAAGAGTGAAGAGAGTGCAAATCCTCCAGAGGGGTTAGCAGAAGAGCCAGAAACCAAAGCCATAGTCGGGCCAGAAGGATTTTCATAAGAAGCCCTCGACATGGCATCAATCTCACTAGACTTGAGCTTGCTAAAGAGCTCGTCGCAAGTGAGGGTCTCATAGTTAGACCATTCGATGATCGCCTGGACCTTTGAGTCCCACATCGACCGATCAAGAGTGTGCAAAAAGCTTCAAAGCCCTCTCATGATCGTCAAAAGGCAACAACTCCTTGTTCGCTCTCATCTTGTTGACAATGACCTGAAAGCGAGCGAATAAACTCTCTATGCTCTCGCCAGGCATGTGTCGAAAGTTCTCGTACTCCCGCTTGTGCGACTCGTAGAGACAAGATTTGACTTGAGAAGTTCCCTCATGGAAGCGCATGAGGGTAGCCCAAATCTCACGAGCCGTGGGGAGGTGAGAAACGCGATCAAACTCGGACATGCTCAAACAGGAGAAAAGAGCATTACGCGCTCGGCTATTGGCATCGTGCTCATCCATCTGAAGCTGAGTAACACGAGCAGCCAAGACAACGTAATCATCCCTGTTGCAAATCTCCCAAACAGAAGAGCCCATGCTCTGAAGATAGGCCGACATGCGTATCTTCCAATACGCATAGTTCATCCCATCAAAGAACGGCGGTTTGCCCACGCCGCGATCCATGTCGCCTTCTGTGGATCTGGAACCGGCTAAGGTGGAAGATCCTTAACCCGCTCCGATACCAATTGAAGGACCGAGAATCCTACCAGAAAGCGACCAGAGGGGGGTGAATGGGAGCTTCAAATTTTCCTTTCGGAAACTTGTTGCCACTGTCCCGAAACTCAACCCCAAGAGCAAACTCTAGACCTCGTAAGTGTCCTCGACCCAAGATGTAGGGTGGATGCTTCCACGAAGCACAACGAGACACTCTATGACTCTAGAAATCCAACACAAAAGTCGGAAACCAAACCGACAACGAACGAGCAAACTGCGGACGAGACAGCGCGAAACAGTACTGACCGGACTCTGACCTGCGTCCGGTCAGGGAGCACCGGACGCGTCCGGTCAGACGAAACCAGATTTCGAAGCTCTCTGCAGACGACAGGACTCACTGGGAAAGGAGCGTCCGGTCGGAGGCAGTGCGTCCGGTCAACTCAGACAAAATAGGGAACAGTGTTCGCCGTGCGTCCGATCACAAGCAGTCACGAGCGTCCGGTCAAGGATCAGAAAACCCCCGTGTGATATTCAATCACCGGACGCGTCCGGTCAGCCCGACCCAGCGTCCGATCACCCCGAGACTGCACTGTTCGTTCACCGATTTGACTCGATCTCACCCAAAACAAATCCTCTAGGGATCAAACTTGGTGAGTAGAGTCACAAGGAGGATAGTGAGCTATCTCTAAGAGATCATGGCTCGAACCTATTTCCACATCGATGAATCGAAGAATTTCGGGGGAAAGGAGAAAAACTTGACCCGAAACCAAAATCGATCGATCTCCTAGACCGTGAAGGTAGAGGTGTATTCCTTCGGTGGAAAGAAGTGCCTCACGACCTAGAACAACTTGGTTCAAACGGATTTGTAAAAGATGAACCAAGCAAAGAGATCAAGCGACGGGAAAAACATGGAGAAAAAGGATTCCGCGAAGAACACAAACGAAACGCGAATCACAACCACGAAATTGCAACCGTGTGGCTACCACACGCTACAACAGTGAGATTACGGTCTCACTTCCTCAAAATCTCACGGGCACAGAGGTAATGTTCTCTTCTCTGTGGATCTTAGGTTCGCTACAGCAGAGATGTGGGAGAGCAGGAAACCCTAGAAGCAAAAGAGCAAATGACTGAGATGGATGGGGAGGTGGGTGTCTCCCCCTACTTATCCTCATTCTAACTATTCCTAATTCTCACTCTACCCCTAACTACTTACAGAGCGAACCAGCTAAACCCTAAGGTTATTCTGGACCAACTCGATGGTAGGTGGATCCGACGGCCACGCTTGCACAACTCGTAGCGTTGCCTCGACGCAACCTCCCGATTGCCGCCACGTGCCGCCACCGCTCTGCACCCCCGGTTTTGTGGTCCAAACCGGGAAACCAGCCTTTCCAGCCAACCCCCGGTTTTGAGGCCCAAACCGGGAAACCAGCCCACCAGCATCTGAGTTTTGAGGCCCAAACTCAGCAAACCCGCAGCACCCAGGTTTTGAGGCCCAAACCTGGAAACCGTCCTCAGCCCGAGTTTTGTGGGCAAACTCGGAAACCCTCAGCACCCAGGTTTTGAGGCCCAAACCTGGAAACCGTCCACCCGATGGTTTTTCTCTGGCTCTACTACCAAACCGAAGCTGTAGAGGGGATGCACCTCCCATGCACCCCGTCCACCGACACGTGTCCCCAAGTCCACGACTCAGGCAACACATGACCGCAAGTCTTCGCTCGTCGCTGTCCCAGGCTATCAGCCACCATAGCTGATCCTCGGGCCACCGGTCCCTCAGTCCAAGCCTCACGTCCGCCCTTCGCCACTCTCGGTCCATCGGCACGGCACGTCTCTACTTGACCTTCACCTTGCCTTTGATCACTGTATCCGTGCTCGACACCTGCACAACACAAGCCAAAGAACATGCGCATCATCCTAGTTGACAATCACTCATCACTCAGAGACTCGACATACACCCATGTATCCGCACTAGTGTTCAACCTAAGTAAGTGGTAAAGGCTAGTACGCCTCGATTCTTGACAAGATAGGAATAAAACTTTACTCAACTTAGTTGCTTTCTTGACTTTTGTCTGCCTTGCTTCGTAACTATCTTGCTTCTTAGTTATCTTGCTTTGTAGTTATCTAGGATTAGTTATTAGTAGTTAGTAGTTATATTAGTTACCCTTAGTTACCCCCTTATCTACCTATCCATCCACCTTACCTTAGCCATCCATTTCATCCTTACCTATCCACCCATATACTCTTTCTAGCCTTCCACCCCTTCTCTTCCCTTCTCCCCTTTTCTCTTTTCTCTTTTTCAACTCTCATCCCCTCCTTGACTCGACTCATACACCACCCTAGCCTTCCCTTGGGATCAAATAAATCGACACCTGGTACTCCCAGGCGAAGTGCTACTACGATAGTTCTGTGCGCTTGCAGAATCTCCTCCTGGTAGATTGCATTCTCTCTAGCTAGCTCCTACTAGTGTCGGGATTGACAACCCCACTTGACTTTAGTAGATAGTTGCTTTAGCTTCATTCCTTTAGGTATTGACCGGACTTGCTTCAAGCACTTCTAACACCGTTGCCTGGAATAGATTCCATAGTCTACTCCTAGTAACGACGTTGGCTAGTGTCAACAAGCATTTCGGGGCCGTTACCGGAGATAGTTGCCTAGCTCTATCTTTAGTGAAGCTAAGAACTACCAACATCTATACATGTTCAGTGCTAATTTTATGGTGAAACCTCTTTCTGAACGGCTTAAAACTGCTCACCTGGCTTATGCTTTCATATTTCGTATTTGTTGATCAGTTTGAGCCTTTGCTAGCACTTTTGCTTATTGCTTAGAAGTCGGATCAGCACTCTTTAGAGCATTCATTCACTCTATCGATTATATAGCTGAAGCTGCTAACATGCATTTTTGACTCATATGCATTTACTTGACTCCGATAGGCACAACTTAGCTCTGTTTTCTCTTTATTGAACTTGTTTCCTTCTCTTTTGATTGCAAATTGCCCCCAAGGGGGAGAATTTTTCCAAGGGGAGTATGTCTTGATGTGGTGATAATTTGCAATTTATGCTTCACTTGCTGAGGGGAGCTTTTCTGCTTTGCTCCGAGTCGGTTTTTATTTTGGTATCGATCTTTTGGCTAGTTGTGTTGAGCCTCTGTGCCTCTGTCTTGAGGGACTAGCTGTTTTCACCAGTTTGTTTTGGTAAGTTTTGATTGGTATCGAGCTTTCAGCTAGTGGTGTTGAGCCCTTTCTGCCTCTTCTTGAGGACTAGCTTGATTTTGACTTGGTTGCGTCGAGCCGTTGCCCGTGTCTTTGGGAACAAAGTTTTGTGTTCCAATTTTTGATCGAGTTCTGTTCTTTGATGAGTTGTTGCTCCAATCTTTTGCTTGGTTGTGTCGAACCGTTGCCCATATCTTCAGGGACCAAGATTTGCTTATCTCGATTTGTTCTTCTTCGGCCCTTCTCTTGGCTTTTGGACATCTCGAGTGAGTTTTCTCCTTCTACCTACTTCTGTTTTCGTTTTCATTTTGATTACGATTACTATGAGTTGACGATGCACTCATCAAGGGGGAGATTGCAAACATAAGGTTGATATGTGCCCTTGTGGTTCCCTTCGCGAGTGATGAGTGATCGGTCAACGGGCAACATGTCTCTTGGTTGTGTTGTTATGCAGGTGCGGAGCTCGGAGACAGTGGTCGAAGGTGAGGTGAAGGTCAAGTAGATACGTGTCATGCCGACGGACCGGGAGCGGTGAAGGGCGGACGTGAGGCTTGGACCGACGGACTAGGAGACCTGAGGACCAGCTGTGGTAGCTGGCACGTGGCATCAACGAGCAAGAGGACATGGGGATGTGCGGTGCATCGGCCAAGTCGGGAGGAAGGTGATGGCGTCGTGACACTTGGCGGGAGGCCGAGATGGAAGGCGAATGCACTGTGCACGGCGTGGAGGCTGGACATGCTCCTGCATCGGTGCTGGAACTCGGGGTGTGTGAACCACATCCTGTCTACGACGCGAGTTTGGTAGTTGAGCCTCTAAAAACTACCCTCGACGGTTTCCGAGTTTGGGCCTCAAAACTCGGCGAGGACGATTTCTAGGTTTGGGCCTCAAAAACTAAGCTCGCGGGTTTCTGAGTTTGGGCCACAAAACTCAGCCGGAGGACAGGTTTCCCGGTTTTATCCCCAAACCCGGGGGGAAGCCCAGGTTTCCCGGTTTCGGCCTCAAAACCGGGGGAGGTCCAAAAAGGACGGTCGACGCGTGGCGGCATGAAGAGGATGGCACGGCGGTCGACAGGGCGGCACGTGGCGACATCCTGAGGCTTGCGTCGAGGCGAAGCTAAGAATGAGGAAGACGCGTGACCATCGGATCGCGACTCCTCAGAGTTGGACCGGGATACCGCTAGGGTTGGCCGCTTCGCTCTTGTATCTAGGGGTAGAAGGGGACTATTGTTATTAGGCTATAAATAAGAGAGACGCCCCTCCTCTCTCCCTATCCTTGCAGCCATTTGTTCCTGAGCTCTCTCTCTCTCTAGCCCCCGCTTAGGTTCTAATCATACCTCGCTGCCTGTGATCCACAGAGACGGTGAATCATACCTCTGTGTATTTGGATTTTGAGGAAACGAGACCGTAATCTCGTTGTCTCCTCGTGTGGAGGAGTTTCGGCTGGAATTGAGATCGAGTCGCGTTTTGGATTCGTGTTCTTCGCGTTTCAGTTTTTCCTCTCCTAGAGATTTGCCTCGTTCCCCATCTCTGTGAGATGATTTTCGATTCCACTTGAATCAGTTTGTTTTATGTCGTGAGCCCCTTCTTTCCACCGAAGGGTTTCTCTTCTAATCTCACGATTTCATAGATCGGGCTGAAATCGCGTTCGTTCTTCCCCTTTTCAGTGTTCTTCAAATTACTCTTGATTGACTTGGTTTGGTAAGATGATTTCTTAGGATTAGCACCCCCAATACGTAGAAGAACACCTAAGAGGAGTTTGATCAAAGTCTCTTTTGATTTGGTTGAGATTGATTCGACTTTGAATTTGAACCGAGCTGTTTTTGCCTTCTCAATGTGGTCACGGACAGTCCGCGCCCTGACGGCGGACAGTTCGCGCATCGGGTCTCGGCCAGGTCAGTCAGGCGCAGCCCCCTGACTGTTCACTGTGAAGTGAATGGCGGACAGTCCACGGTACAAACCCGTGGACAATCCGGAACTTGTCCAGCAGACTTGCAGAACACTTCGGTTTTTGCAGCTTTGCCGGCGGACAGTCCGGCACCCAGGCGCGGACAGTCCGGGGTTCTACGGCGGACAGTCCGGGACTCTGACCGCAGACAGTCCGCGAGTCTACAGACTGTGCAGTTTTGCTTTGGGGTCTTGGCACTTGGTTTTGGGTGTTCTCCGGGGGTTCCGCTGTACCACTAGGACATCTCCTAGGGTATCCACCTATTCGTAAGTCGTGAACTCTCTCCGGTTGTTTTGAGTCTTTACTTTTGGGGTGATTCTATCGGACAAGAGTCATCTATTTCACAAGTTGAAATTTGAGGCTCCCATTCACCTCCCTCTCTGGTCGCCAATCCGGTCATTCACTATCCCTCTCTACTAGCTGTTGAAAAAGTCTAACAGAGAACTATGGATAGCAGATGATCCGCCAAGTTCATAGTATTCATCAATAGATCATATAGTGCGGCTAGCTGTTGAACTTGCCGCTGCAATTTTTGAATCATGAAATGGCCAAGTGTTATACTTTTCTTCCAATATCGGACTGTCTAGTGCATGCAATCTTCTTTGGCTACCTTCTCTGATGTTTGCGATGTGTACATCTTCTCACCATATCACTCGGTGCACGCCTTTGCACAGTGTCACATAGTGACCAAGCCTCTGAATACCATCGTGTATGATATGTTGACCTTACTTTCTTGCTCGAATGTTTGATGAATGCTCTAGCACATATTCCAGTGTAATATTCCCTTGGACACTTCTATTCCTCAATTTTCCTATGCTCTTTCTTTCTGCTGATGGAACTATCAGATCCATTGTCTAGCACGTTGCCTCTAGACTCAGTGTGGCCGGTGGACTCCACGTTCGTTTGTCCGACACACTTATATTTCCTTAGCCGTCGGATGATTCAGTGAGTGCATCTTCCATGAACTATGTCCTTTTGGCTTTGTTTCTTTACTGATAATTTGTGCCACTTCTCTTATTGTATTCCTAGGACCTATTACAATCTATATAACACAAAGATACTCCCTCCGTTCCAGAATAAGTGTCGTCCGGAAAGCGTGTCTGTGAGGGAAACACGGATTTCTAGTGACACTTATTTTGGAACAGAGGGAGTACATGTTAGTCCTAGGCTCGTTTGTGATCTTATTCACCAAAACTCAAAGATATGATCATGGGCACAAGCATTGATAGAGTGGTTAGACCATCGCAAATAGCTTTTATATAACCGAGAGGAATATTATGGAGTAGTTGTCTTACATGAAACAAAAATATTGGTCTCATTCTTAAACTAGATTTTAAGAAAGCTTATGATAAAGTTAATTGGTCTTTCCTACAAAAGTGATAAGGATGAAGGCTTCTCTTTCATCTACCTCAGCATAAAGCTTACTTCTAATCTATTATTATACTTGCTCTCAAGAAGCCAAAATGTTACATTCCTTAAAATTAAAAAAAAACATACAAAAAACACTAGTAGAATGATGATTTTTCCTAGCGCCTCAATTTTTTTTACTAGCAGTTTGAGTTACCACGCGCCTGTAGAAATGAACCGGTGGACCTCAAGTCTAGAACCGCCTAGAAATGTCTTATTTCTACAGGCGGTTGTCTTAACAAACCGCCTGTAGAAATCCATTTCTACAGGCGGTTCATTAAGACAACCGCCAGTAGAAATAGATGTGTTTTTTAAAATTTGATTTTTTTCAAACTATCTCGGATGAGAAAACACCCAAAATAAAAGTTGTTCGTCTAAAAAAGTTATGAAACTTTGTAAATTACAACTTTTTAATTTGAAGTCATCTTGTCATCGAAAAATATGTTTGAATGGTCTCAAATTTGAAATTCAAATTTTGTAAATGACCTCGGATGGAGAAATGACCAATACAAAAGTTGTTCGTCTCGAAAAGTTATGAAACTTTTTAGTTGACAATTTTTTGATTTGAAATCCCTTAGGACCTCAAACAAGCAAATTACACTTGGATTTGTATAATACGTGGGGAACCGAAGGGGTATTTCAACACATGTGAGTCTGTGGTGCAATGGTAGAGGAGACTCCGCGCGAGGGCGAGGTCCTGAGTTCGAATCCCACCGGCCGCGGATTTTGCGTGAAAAATACCGTGACTTGCGACTTTGATGGAGACGAGCGGGCATTGAGCCAAGGGCTCTTCTTCCTAATTAAAACATTTTTTTCTATTTATTTACGGTTTTTTTCGGAAATTTTTTCACAGGCGGTTGACATAGCGAACCGCCCGTGAAAATACCCACCGCCTGTGAAAATTCTTTCCACAGGCGGTTCATAAGCAACCGTCTGTGCTGTGGTCCTATTTCTACTGTCTCCCAGCGCAGGCGGTTGATAAAAACGCCTGTACAAATCGATCTACAACCGCCTGTGTAGTATCGTTCTCTACTAGTGAAAGAATCTATGTGATATAACCACTGCACCACGACACTAATATAAAGACAAATGAAAACGTGTTCCGAGTATAGATGGCAATCACAGCCGTGGGTGCAGATGCCCACGAACCCTGCATCCGCAGGTCCAACACAGATTCGTGGTGTCTTCGGGTCATGGCCCGTGATGGTGTCAGGTCAAGTGTGGGTGTTATATTTGATATTTCATTTGCGGGTGACCCATGGTGCCTGAAACATATGTTTTTACTGGTTAAGTGTCTGTGCGTTGCCACGACTATATAACGTACACGAAAACTAATATACGGGCTAGATGTTGTGTGACAGAGGGAGTATAATAAATTCATAATTTTAAATATTGGTGTAAGCAGAGAAACTATAATATTTTTCCTTTAAACAACAACCAACGTGTCTCACTCGTTAACGTACAACCATAATCAACAGGTTACAATAATATTATAATATGTACATCTAATCAACATGTCAATAAGTCATAACTACTTGCCTCTCATTTCTATTCGACTTCCTCCGTCACCTGAAATTCAGATAGATACATGTCTATTAAAAAAAATACATAAATGTAAAAATATAACAGTTCTACAAAACAGAAGATAATACCTTATCATTAAGTGAGAACCTCCATGTAGACAATATTTTCGTGTATTTACACACCGGCCGCGGATTTTGCGCGAAAAATGCCGCGACTTACGACTTCGACGGAGACGAGCGGACATTGGGCCGAGGGCTCTTCTCCCTAATTAAAACATTTTTTTCTATTTATTTACAGATTTTTTTGGAAATTTTTCACAGGCGGTTGACATAGCGAACCGCCTGTGAAAATGCCCATTTTCACAGGCGGTTCGCTATGTCAACCGCCTGTGAAAATTCTTTCCACAGGCGGTTCATAAGCAACCGCATGTGTTGTGGTCCTATTTCTACTGGCCCCCAACGCAGGCGGTTGATAAAAACGCTTGTACAAATCGATCTACAACTGTCTGTGTAGTATCGTTGTGTACTAGTGAAAGAATCTATGTAATATAACCACTGCACCACGACAAATGAAAACGTGTTGCGAGTATAGATGGCAATCACAGCCGTGGGTGCAGATGCCCACGAACCCTGCATCCGCAGGTCCAATATCAGATTTGTGGTGTCTTCGGATCATTAAGTGATAACCTCCTTGTAGACAATATTTTTCGTGTATTTACCATTTATGTTTGTCCTCTTTTTTTATCCTTCACATCACTTGGTGGGATGGCAAGGATCTTAATGTTCGATCTAGCAGTGGCTCTGGCTAGCGCAACATACAACTGACCATAGGAGAATACCGGTTCAGGCAAATACACACCAACATTAGGGATAGTTTGTCCGCGTGCCTTGTTAATTGTTAGGGCAAAACTGAGTCTAATAGGAAACTGCTTTCTCTTGAACTTGAATGGGAATATCTCATCATCGGAGGGGCATATTGGAATCCGTGGTAACAAGACTCGTTTTCTGGCATGGTCTCCAACCATAATTTCTGCATCTATGGTATTTCTTTGGAACCCTCGAACCACCAGTCTAGTTCCATTACAAAGTCCAGCCGTAGGGTCAATGTTCCTTAGTAAAATGACTGGGCACCCAATCTTGAGCTTTAACACATGTGGAGGGAGACCGCTGGGGTTCTGTTGGCGAAAAATATGACACCTTACGCCTAACACACAGCAAGCCGAAGAAAGCTACCTTCAATCGGGTGCCCGGAGTATGTTGAATCCGGAGACGTGCCAGTCGGTTTGACCTAAAAACCAACAAGGGATAAAACTGTGAGAATACCAATGGAACATGTCGGGTGAGACCAGACAGTTCCATATGTACGGCTTTGAAAGTCAATCATGACGGCACACAGCTATAAAAGCTGTCTGTCAAAGCATGTTTATAGAGTCATTCGGCTAGTATGAAAAACAGAGTATGTAAAGCGTATCAACTGCCGAATGCACATGTAAAAGAAGACATGCTTGCATAGATGAAAGGTGTCATTAAAAAATTATAAATAGGTAACTTGCAAATATAAATCTATTCAAATAACACATGCATAGGTTAATCCAACTAGTCTGCCGCACGTCTAGTCTTCCTAAACCCGTCAAGCATAAACTCAAGCGAAGCTAATCCACCGCATGATACCACTTGCCATAAGTCTACACCACTTCTTATAATTAGATTAATTCACCGCATGATACGATCTAATTATAACAAGCTAAAAGCATGCATGTATTTGAACAGATCTATAAAAGCTCGTTACTCGTGTAAGCTTTAACCAAGATCGGCAAACTAGCCGAGTTGGGGTCCATGAAGAAGGAACATACAAGCAAGCACGATCGAACCAATCTAAAACCTGCATCTGTCGCACGATACCCAGTTCTATCAAAGCCTAATCGTGATTGGCATGCATGAACCCACAACATGTAACAATCTAGATAGAAAGTTGATTCGGCCATCATGATCTTATGATTAACAAAACACAAGCAAGCTTGTAAAACAGGGCCGAACAAAGGTCAATCGGGCAAAAGAGTATTACGGGAATTAAATAATAAAACACATAACACACGATAACTTAATGAATCTATCAGATCTGCCAAATCTAATAGAGCCGATAACTATTTTTACTCATGACTTAATCCGCCGCACGATACAAGGCATAAGCAAAAACCTCCCGTCATAAGCTTAAATCCGCCGCACGATACTAAGCTTAAAGAACGAGACTACTTGCATCATATCTAAATCCACCGCATGATACTAGACATGATAACAAGGTTGCTGGTACTTATGGAGGTCAACGGATCGATGTTTCCTCTCGAAGAACTCGACGACACGACTTAGGGACTCGAAGATGGCACGGGGCCGGTTTGTATTGATATGGTTGTGAACACTATTACAATGGCCGAGGGTTTATATTTATACCCTGAGCTAATAAGAGCCCTGAACTAAACATTACGTACAGAACTTGACTCTAAAGAAACATCTAAAAGGAAATAAAAAGATACACGGACTCTAGCTCCCTTCACGTAGAATCTTTTCTAATAAAGTTTCCTCCATCAACGTGTCTTGGATTCAACCGGCCAAAATTCTCGTGTATGTACGTATCTTGATTCCTTCCATATTTGCTCGAGAGACTTGAATAAACATGGATAAATATCTTAATTGGCCATGTATGTTGATATTGATATGTATGTTTGGCTGTCCACGTATACATGTATATCTTTCCTTTGATCTCCTAATTTCTTCTAGATGCATGTATAGGAATTGGACTCGGATCCCTCTTGTTGGCTCCTTCATGTATACGAAAAGCAACATGCTAGCCAATGAATCATATTCTCAGCTTTGGCTAATATATATTCTGGCTAGCTTCCTTTTCTTTATGAATATACGAGCACCAGGAGCCTTCCGACAAGTCATATGTGATGCAGCTCGTCGTTAATTTCTTAGAATATCCCATGTCTAGATATATACTAGTAAATCACGGTCATCGCTGATCTTTGGTCAAAAACTGGTGTCAACAGGTTCAATGTGTTAAGGAACTCAGATGGGTAGTAGTTGTTTGGATCATCCATTGCACTGTCAAAGCTATGGTACACCATCTCATCCCCTTGAAAACGGCTTATCATCTTCATGTTAATCATATCAAACCAGTCGTTCCATAGTGATAATATTGCTCGTGTTGTGATGTAGTGCTTGTTCGACATATTGGCATTGAGGGCAGGAAATATGCAGTCGATTAGCGTATCAAGATCACTGTCTTCACCATTCTGTGGTATGCATATATCATCAGGAAGCCGGATTTCACCATCACTATTAGCTTCCTCAGAACCTCCCCCGATGCGTAGCAAGTATTCCGCAAACCATGGGTCACTCTTTGCCCTCATGTTGCGCACCAGTTTGAGATGTCGCATGGAATCCCAAAGGTATGACATCCGCAGCGAGGCAACGACTATTTGAGCCCTGGACCCTTTCCTAACAACTGGGAGAACCTGCCTGAAATCTCCTCCAAACACGATAGTCTTCCCCCCAAATGGAAGGTTAGGACAATCCATGATATCACGAAGGCTATTGTCTAGTGCCTCGAGACCTTGCCTCTTCATCATCACCACCTCATCCCAAATAATAAGGGATGCGGTCCGAAGCAGCTTGTAGGTTCCACTTTCTTTTGTGAAGGTGCAAAAGGCCTTATCTTCAAGGGTGAGGGGAACCTTCAAGCGCGAGTGGGCCGTTCTGCCACCAAGCAATATTGAGGCTGCAACACCAGATGTTGCTGTTGCCACAACAATCTTGTTTCGATTGCGTATAGTCACAAGCAGGGCTTTGTATAGATAAGTCTTTCCGGTACCACCACGTCCATCCACAAAGAACACACGCCCATGCTCGCTATCAACAGCAGCCATAATCTCATTGTAAGCAGCCTGCTGCTCCTCGTTAAGGGTATTCGATAGTTCCAAGTCATCAGCACTAACTCCAATGTTAGCTTCCTTAAAAATCTCTCTAGGAATATCCCCAGACGGATCATATGTGTCGTCGATACGAGGAAGCGGGTATTCCTTTATGTCCATGTTCATTGATTTTAACAAGTTTCGAATATCTATGAGGACCATCTGTTCCACTGCGCAGCTTGACTAGTTCCTGCGCTTGTAATCCTCTGACATTGCCTCCTTGTGCTTTTCCCAGAGTTCTAACACATCACTTGGCTCACAAAATACCAAGATTGTTGCAAAGAGCCTTCGTAGTGCACATGGCATCATCCACTGAGTAGCTTCAGCAAGGGACTCATGCAATGTGTCGTCTCCTTCAATAAGGCCCCTTTTTCTGCAGCTTCACGAAAGGTCGGTAGGAGTATGCCAGAAACTGTCTTTAGATCAGTGAAGGAGGTTGCACCAGCAACATGGTTTAGAAGAACCCTAAGATAGTAACGCTCCCCTTCGGCCGAATTAGCACATACAACTCTTCCGATCTGTCTTATACAATTCTTTTGTGCCCTCCTAACCCATGTTTTATCTCGTGAGTCCCACTTATAGTACTCAGGAAAGTCCCGATACAGTATACCATGAGCATGTTCAGACGTGTTGTTCTTCTCAAAGTAGGCTGTAAGCATAGACCTTTCAACACCTGGATGATTAAGCACTCGTCGAACACCCTCACGCCGATTGAATGACACCATGTGCATGCCAGGAAGATGGAGTTGCAAGGACAACACCGAAGGAGACCTATCACTTATATCAAAACCATATATCCTCCATAAGGCTTCCGGAGGAGTTACCCATCTAGCATCCCTATACAATTTGATCTTGTCAACGTTTTCTTCACTGTCCTCGTTGCCAGCCGCTCTCACAGCAATAGACGCGCGGTCATGACCCTTGTGAATGTACTTAAACAAATACTTGACGACCTTGATGCTCCCACATGCCTCAACATTGATGTGGCAATTAAATAGGCGTAGGACGTACGGGTTGTAAGGCACGACCCATCTGTTGTCAAGGTCATGCCCATGGACCTTTTCTTTTCTACCATCATCACGTCGTCTATAAACTGGGTACGAATCCTTGCCCTACAATGTGGCATCACAGAAAGGTTGCGGGTAATGGTTCTTGCATGACCCTTTGTGCATGGGCAATTGCGATTAAGATCTCCACAAGGGCCATGCATCATATGCTTTGTGACCATTTTATACAGTTCTGGATACTTCTTTTTGTTTGGGAGCTCAACTGAGATGAGAAGGTCATACTGCTCGGGGCACGTGATCTTGTACTTTCTCTCCATGATTAGCAGAAAATGTGCGTGTGGTAGATCCCTGTTCCGAAACTCTACAACATACACGTGTGCGCGAACCTTTCCGAGGATACCCGTTTTTAGCAACTTATCCTTAAGGTCTTCTAGTTTCGCCCTAAATACCCGATCAACAAGATCTGGACGATCTTGAGCTGTTTGTTCAGGGTACAACTCACGCGTGATCTCATCCCACTTTGGATTACATGTCGTAGTTAGGAAGATGTCTGGTTTTCCAAACCTTCGCACCAGTGCCATGGCATCCAAGTACCTACGCCTCATGTCCCTTGGGCCTCCGATAAACGATGTAGGCATCACCGTCCGCTTTCCAATAGCTTTGGTTCTACCCTCACCAACATGCAAGCTATCAACCAATCCTTGGTAGAGGTCGGCCCTAATCTCTATTTGATGATTGCGTATGTAATCCAATCGAGAACTCTCAATTTTCATGTACGTGTCCACCACAAACTGTTGGAAAAGACGCTGACCATAAAGTATGGGATTAAAGATTCCTGGTCGTATCTGGAACTTGTAGCAGTAGTAGTCACGCACGGAAACACATAAATTTCCCGAAGATTCTACAAAAAAACACTATGGTATTAGAGTTGTTTATATATAGGATAACAGTTTGGTATACATGAAAATAATAAGGAGATTAACAAACCTGTTTCCTCTTCTTCTGTACCACTACGAGCCTTACGCAGGGCACGAGCCGCATTGACTTCCTCCATAGTGACATCTTTCTTTAGGATATCCATATGCCATCCAAGCTCACCGTTAGGGAAAAAGAGTGGGTATGAAAGAGCGTCATAGCATCCATGATATGATCGGATTCCATGCCTACTCCTATCTTTCCCATGCAAGACAACACTGTTCTGAAACTGACCAAGGAGTTCACTACCCTCGACCTAAACAACAGCCACCTCGTCAGCCGTCGGTGCGTTGTATGTCCTTTGGTCCAATAGTTGATCAAGCTTAAGTTCAATATGATACTCCTCGAGATCTTCAGCCTGCCCTATTCTTCGAAATTTTTGTGAGTACGGGTTGTTACGAAGGATGGCCACCAGTCTATCTATGACTTCTCTATCTTTTTCGTACTTATCTTCACGACACTTTTGGTACCAGTACTCAAGGCTAGGATCGTCATCATAGAAGTAAAGCTCAAGATGCCTAGGCTCCACTCCATTTTCTCTCCCAAATGACCTTATGTTGTGATACATCATGCCATGTGCACGGAAGGTATATATGCCGGTGTTCCTCATGTTAGCAATAACACTATCGAGGCGACAATAGAGGGAAGTGAAAGAGAAGTGTCCATTGAAAAAACTAATATTCTGGCGAAAGTGCTTAGCATCCGCGTCGGTGGTGCTCGTATAAAGCCTCATGAGCTGGTCTGGTACAACTGGTTCACTCAGCTTGATCTTTCCACTGCGACAACAGAACCCAGGTGGTTCTTTTGGAAACCTCTTCGCACCACAGTGGTGGCAATTAGGGACAGGTTGTAGCATGTGTGTCTCCGTAGGCATGTTACTGTAGACCTTTTCGTAAGGGTCAGGTATTTTAGGGTTAGAAGCCATGTCGTCCTCAGGAGTATCACTTTGGATATCATCATCTGATTCCTCTAATGACATGACATCGGAGCACAAAATAAAGGTTAGATATTGGAGTAGATGTTTAGAAAGGTATACAATATTTAGTAACTTACCTTGCCCAGCAAATAGGTATCCCTCATCCTCTTCCTCATCATCTTCAAATATGTCGCCCTCATCATCATCTGTATCGTCATAGTGCCATGAGACATCACAAGTTGGGTAACAATAAAGGAAAGCATACAACATATAGAATGTTAATAATAGTGCAAATTACCGGTGTCATCAAATAATGGTTGTTCAGGTGTAGCTGATGCATTTTGATTGCTTGGTCCAGCGGTTTCTGTCAATCACAAAATGGACATGGTTGAGATAGGAATAAAGTTGTTTCATGTCAATGACAGGGGTAGTGAGGCCTCATTAATTACCATTGTTGGTCACAGTTGACTGAGGTAAGTATGTATTTTCATACACATAGTCTCCAGTCATGCATTCATCGTCATTGTTAGATTCTCCTGTGTTCTGACCGATGCAGCGCTCAAACTCAATATTACGACGGGCTAACAATGCATGTCTTTGCCCAGATGGAACTTTCTGTCTATGTGTGATATGAGCAGGCAATGTGTCACAACACTCATCATCATTGTCTTTTGTATCCTCAGTAGCTCGTGGGAGGCAAATAGGTGTTGCACTGGTTTCTAGGACAACCCAATCACTGGGGCTTAATGTGGGTCCACAAGGCCCAGGTGAGTTTGGAGTGGGCCACTCCATCGTTGGATTAAAGAGTGGATTCTCCATCGCGATGGACTCACTGTTTAAGGTCTGTTTCTGCACCTCCCTAGAGCGAGTTTTAGCCATTTTCATTGCTTCCTTACGGGATGGAGTTTGATTATAAAGCCTCTGTCACTTGCGCCTTTGTTCCCGTTGCTTAGGTGTCAGGGTTTGCATATATCATCCTACACCTTGCATGATCAACCATGACTTGGTCATTTGTTAACTCTCTCTTACGTGAGGCATCACAATTAGATATATCTGATGTTGAAACTTGAGTGCATTGTGACTGCATTTCTTCATTAACTATGTTGCAAGCAGTAATTACACCACCACCTACATAGTTTTATTTGTGTTAAAATAGTAGCAACAACCAAGACATACCAGATATATGTCAGCGATCTCCCGTATATAATATAAAGCTAGATTCACCAACACAAAAATTTAGGCGTTGGTGCCAGGTTGAAAACAATTAAATTACCTGATAACCGATTGGATATAAGTATATCATCAACGTTGTTTGCATGGATTGGATCATTCCTATGTAGCCAATCATCAGTTTTATTAGGATCCATATTTTCCTTATTTGAAGCATCCTGGCCATCTATCAATTGTGACACATGACATATCATATATAAGAAACATCAAGAGTAATAGCTATATTTTTATTCACCAATATTTCTAGTATACAACCATAGGTGGTTACAATAGGTAGTTGTCGCTCCTTTTTTCTTTTATATGCTTCCCGTCGTTTTTTATTTTTTCATCCCTTTTCTCTTGAGACATTGCGTGCCATCGAGCCTTATATCTTTCTCTCCTGCGTTGTCCAGCATCACTCCCTGCAGATGTTTTATGCATATACTATTTATTATCATTTATATTATAAACAATACATTGAATAAATATGATAATTGCCCTCGTGTTTTGGTTACCTCCATTAGTAGTGTTGGTCTTGTCACCCAATTGTGTAGGAGAGGCACTATTTTCCATTGAATTTGCTCACACCATTGAATTTAACATGCACTGTATAGTAGCAACCATATCTTGTAAATTGTTAGTTTTAGATTATTGTTATCGTGTTGTAGTGCACTGGTTCTGTAAAGCAGATAGGTTTTCCTTTCCCCTCTTTTGTAGTAGTTAGACATATGAGGATGCCTTTTGACAAATATTAGGATAAACTATTGTATTGATTTTTACAACATTATGCGACTGAGCAAAAACACACAATCTGTTGTATATTAATTACTTGCTGAATGTGAGAAGTGGTAAACATAAATTATATACAAGCTGAAGATATGAATATTAGCCAACCAAACAACTCATAAATTAAAGGACCTCATTCTGGTTTGGTAGACCCAAGAATTGGCATTTTCTAGACGCCCATCTGTTAAGTATGAGTGTCTACTTGACTATTGTTGCTGTAAACATTTCAAAACCAGCTAAAACTGTATAATGATATGTGGTAAATTAATCACAGTTTTATTCAGTGTCATGAATGGTGTTTATCCTGCTGGTTGCAGTTGCAGTCATTGAAAATGTAACAACATCAAGTTCCTTAACACGTAGTCGCTAGGAAACACCTTTACTTAGGGAAGAAACTCTTAAAACCTTGCACTCTGTTTCAATTGATAAATAGTATACACCGGATGCCATCCTTAGAACCTGTCATGGTCCTGCAGAAACGTTTGCCAGTTCCAATGGATTCCTGATAATCCCTCTTGCTTATGTCCTACAAGTGAGTACAGGTCTAGTACCACTGAATTAAAATAGTAATTGTGAAGTAAAATCTACCTAAATTGGAGTAGTAATTCTCAAGTAAAAACCTTCCAACCATATCACAACCATGATAAACCTGAATTTTGTGTAGTACCTTGAGATAACAAGTTTATGGAGTTTGAATTTTATTTGCACAAGAGATATATGTCCTATTGTATGTCTGTATGTTTATTGAAAATATTTGCACAAGAGATATATGTCCTGCTATCCTAATTCTATTTAGTCTGCTAACCTTGTGAATTTTCTTAGCTGTCATGTGAGTTTTGTGGTTCACTGTATTTTTTTAGTATTGTCTTGACCAAAACATCATGTATAATGCTTTGGTACGTATGTTTTTCTCATATCTGATACCCCTTGCAATGTATCATGCTCTCAGACTTCATTAGCAGAAAGCAGCTGCCAAAAATATCTGCTGTTGAAATATCTGTAACAAGCAAGCAGGGATCTTTTCTATCAAGATGAGATATCATTCCTTTTTAGTTGTAGAGAAAAAGAAGTATAGTTTATTAAAGAGCAATCTTCAACTTTTGTAAACTTAAGTATGATTAACTTTTGTAAGTTCAAATATGAGCACATCTCAAGCCCAAATGCCTACATCATGACAATTGCTTGAGTACTGAGGTCAGCACTACATATAATCGTATTGGCAGACGAACCAACTATTTTTATGCATCAAAATTTAAACAACTATTTCATCATTACAACAGGAAAGTAAAGTTGATAAAAAATGTATCGATAGCTAAGCTAACCTTGCAGTGGCAATGTCGTCGACGTCGATAGGTTAGGACACTTTGCCTTGAACCTCTTGCTGCTGCACCACCACTGCTAGGTCGTCATCGTAATCGTTTAGAATTAGACAAAAAAAAAAATCAAAACTGAACTTTGCACACCAATAAATTAAGTAATAAATAGTGGGGACATCTATATTTGCTCAAGTGAGTTATATCCTTGTTCAGTTGTTGATAGATAAGGTGGTTATATCTCTGGAGCTGGGCAGATATGAATGGAAGAGCTTATTAGTTCTTTCGTAGGACCGAAGAACACCCATTCTATATACTGAAGGTTCTTTCTCTGTGGACTGCACCTTGAGATCAGTGAGAAAAAACAGAGAGATACCTAGAAAGAAGAGCAGGGTTCATATCCATAGGATTCATGAAAACCATAAACATTCAGATGTTTACTAAACAAATCTCTTTTTTTTGGCAATAAAAAAGGCAATGATTCAGATTATGACTTACGAATATACTTTTTATAATTCTATGTGTATGTGGTTGAATGCAATTATTTCAACTTTGCATATATATGAATTTTTTTTGAAAACACACGACTTCCTTATTTGCATTGAATTACTGAATTAACCAAACAACTGCAAACTTAGAATACCAAGTACTTATTTTACTATATGTTAATATGAAATCTACTGGATAGAGTTGGGTAGCAGCTCGCAGGAAGAGGCTAGGAAGGGAGGATCAAGTCCATCAGTCCATGCATCCAACGCGAATGATGTTGTTGCCAGCTCCAGCCTCCAGGAACATGAATCAGACTGCAGTACATTCTCAGCACCGGCTACCCTGGACAAACTCGGGTCGACCCCTCCCCATCCTCAGCAGGGAGGGACGTCATCAAAGAAACACACTACAACTGAGGCTTGCGGTGCTGCCCGCTGTGGCGCCTACTCAAGCCCGACGGCGGCGATCGATCTGCTACCTGCACGCGACACCTCGGCCCTACTGCTGCTGGAGACCATGTACAAAAGGTGTGCAAATTTTTTTCAGTGGCTGGATGCTGGAAGGGTGGGCATACCTGTTGGTGTTCGTCGCTGGTGAAGGGATCACCGAAGTCACGAGCTCGTGATGGCGACAAAACCTGTAGCCCGATAGTGGCGTCGAGGCGTCGAAGTCGGCCATGGCGTCGAGGCCGCGACTCCAGCAGCGGCGTCGAGGCCGCGACTCTTCGGTTGCAGGGGCGGTTGGCGGCGCGACGTGGTTGGGGGCAGGGACGAGCGGGAGCTGGAACGACGTGTAGCCCGACAGTGGCGTCGAGGTGTCGAAGTCGGTCGTGGCGTCGAGGCCGCGACTCTTCGGTTGCAGGAGCGATGGCGACGCGACGTGGTTGGGGGCAGGGACGTGCGGGAGCCGGCGGCGGCGAGGCTGGCGTCTGCGTTGGGCGGGTCGCGGCGCGGCAGTGTGGTTGGAGACGGGGACGGGCGGGAGCCGGCGGCGTGCGTTGGGCGGTTTGCGGCGCGACAGTGTGGTTGGAGACGGGGACGGTCGGGAGCCGGCGGCGGACGAGGCTGATTCGGTGGTCGGTAGTGGGAGGCGTGGAGGGTGCTGGGCGCGGTAGTTTTTTCCGTAGGGGAAGTTACAGGCAGGGATGATTAGGGGAGCAGTGAGATGGATTATCGCCGGGTGAGGGTGGGGTCGGGGAGGGGCGATTAGCACCGGGTGACGATGACCTCCAGCTCTTTTTAGTTGTAGGATTTTATTTCCTCCTTTAACTAAAGGTCTAGTAGAATGTAAAACTTAAGATGATTTGTATCGACTACGTTGCCTACATAGTATGTAGGCACTAGACTAGATTTAAAGCTGTTGTGAACATTCGATCACTACCCCGGAATAACTCAGCACCGGTAGTTCAAAATCCTCCTTCAATACTGGATTTTGAACTGGTAGTACCATACCGGCAGTCACGTGGGGTTCACATCACTGTTGGTTCTTAAGAACCAAAACTGATGTGAAAACCGACTTTGATGTAAAAATCTAAAAATAGGCTGAAAAATAGGAAAAACAATTTAAATTCTAGGACGCGCTTCAAGGTCGTCAACACTCGAACCCTTGACCTCCTGCTAAGTGTGTTTGTCTCCTAAGCACTCCACCTACAAATTGTTTGTATGCAAATGAAAATTTTGTCCTAGCCCTTTTATGTCAATCTAATTTTGAAATAAGTATTTGATACCTTAAAACAAATTCAAATAAAAAAATTGTCAACTATAAGTTTTTTTAGATCTACAACTTTTTTTGGTAGTTTCTCTATCCGATGTCGTTTACAAAATTTGAATTTTAAATTTGAGAAATTCAAACGTAGTTTTCTATGACAAAATGATTTCAAAAGTTGTCAACTAAAAAGTTTCATAACTTTTTAAGGTCTACAACTTTTATTTTTGCTGTTTGTCCATCCGGGGTCGTTTAAAAATTCAAAATTCAAATTTGTGTAAATTCAAATGTAGCTTTCCTCGACAAGATGATTTCAAATAAAAAAGTTATCAAGTATAATGTTTCATAACTTTTCGAGACATACAACTTTTATTTTAGTAGTTTTTCCATTTGAGGTCATTTACAAAACTTGAATTTCAAATTTTAGAAATTCAAACGTAGTTTTACTTGATAAGATTATTCAAAATCAAAAGGTTGTCAACTATAAAGTTTGGTAACTTTTCGAGATCTACAAATCTTATTTTGGTCATTTTATTATTTATTCATCTAACATAGTGGTAGTAACATTATTTACAAATGTTACATATTCCTCCTATAGTGTATGAAACTATAAGAGAAAGATATACATTTTGTGATAAATGACCAAAACAAAAGTTGTAGATTTTTGATAAGTTCTATAACTTTTATTGTCGGTGTTTGGAACCCGGGGGTCAACACCAACGAGTGAATTTGCGATTGTGTGCTCCCTAATCCAGATGGTGATGCCAGAAGAACACGATTTATCCTGGTTCGGGCAAGGGAAGGCCATACGTCCAGCGGGGGGAAAGAGTTTATATTATCTTGCACCGAAGTGCTTGTACAGGGGCGAATACAAGCGTGCGAGAGAACGTGGGTGTGAAGGAAGGGGCTAGAACTAGAGAACTGGGCTCTGGAGTCCTACGCTATGAGCTTGAGAGCTATGTCTACTTGCTGGAAGCTTGAGTGCTTGTGCGTTGTGTGTAACCTGCGTAGCATAGCGTGCGGTCTGTGTGTGACTTGCCCTTTCCAAAGTCCTGGCGTCCTCTTTTATAGGCGAAGAGGAGGCACAAGAGTACATGAGTTCTAGGGCGAACACAGATGTTAGCGAGGCGAGGCCGATCGTGTCAGTGTTGTTGTAGCAGCGCGCTCTGTCGCATAATGGTTATCTTTGCTGAGACGTGCACCGAGATGTCGCATCGTCCTGGTGATGACGCGATTGGCGCTGACGAAGGACGATGCCCATGTGTGAGATGTCGTATCAAGAATTGTTGGAGTGCTGACCGGTCTTGGCGAAGTCCTGCTCGAGGGGGTGGTCGAGGAATGCTCGAGGGGTGCCCGAGGAGGGCTCGAGGTGGCGGTCGAGGCGGTCGAGGACCCTACTTGACAGGATAGGACCCTGGCAAACACGGGGAACGCGCTGACGTTCGCGCCTTGAGGGGAGCGAATGAGGTGCACGCTTGATGATAGGACCCTGGCAAACGTGGGGAACGCGCTGATGCCTGCGCCTCGAGGGGAGCGAATCAGTCGCACGCTTGACCATTGGACCCTGGCAAACGCGGGGAATGTGCTGACTTCTGTGCCTCGAGGGGAGCGAATGAGGCGCACGCTTGAGGATCGGACCCTGGCAAACGCGGGGAATGTGCTGACTTCTGTGCCTCGAGGGGATGCCTGACGAGGCACAATGCGTGGTACAACGTGACAGTGCTGCACGAGCCACTCATTTGCTGGGTACGGGCGGCAAAAGTTTGATTTGACCTGAGCATGAATCATTGCGGTATGAGCCACTCATTTGCCGGGTATGGGCGGCAAAAGTTTTATTTGACCTGAGCATGACTCACTACGGTACGAGCTACTCATTTGCTGCAGTCATACGATTTGGATGAGAGCGGGTAGGTGCATTTAATGCCCCTGAAGTCGTACAGGGTATCTGAGGAGCGCTCGAGGGGTGCTTGAGGGGCGCTCGAGGGGTGCCCCAGGAGCGCTCGAGGGGTGCTCGAGGGATGCTCCTCGAGGGGTTCCCAAGGAGGT
Organism: Coix lacryma-jobi var. lacryma-jobi; assembly: GCA_009763385.1. NCBI lineage: Eukaryota > Viridiplantae > Streptophyta > Magnoliopsida > Poales > Poaceae > Coix > Coix lacryma-jobi. The sequence continues at coordinate 96,509,280 of CM019831.1, forward strand.
GTGTGGCGAGGCGGTCGAGGGGCGCCTCTCAAGGTGTGCTCGAGGAGGTATGAGGCGAGGCGGGCTCGAGGGGTGCTCGAGGAAGGCTCAAGGGATGCTTGAGGGGTGCACCTCGAGGGGTGTGCGGCGAGGCGGTCGAGGTCAGCCTCATTCGCTCGGGAGAGTTCCGTAACTGAGGGTTGCCTCGTTCGCTCGAGAGGTTTCCGTCACCGAGGGGTGCCATGTTCGCTCGGGAAGTTTTTGTCACTGAGGGCTCCCTCATTCGCTCGGCAGAGTTCCATCACCGAGGATTGGCTTCGTCCCGAGAAGGGACTCCTTGAGGGCGTTGCGGACTGAGCCGTCGAGGGTGTTGCGGATCGAGCCCTCGAGGGTATTGCGGATTGAGCCGTCAAGGACCGTTCGTGGGCCGGCCCAGTATGGTTTTGGCACTTGGGCTGGTTTGACAGTTAGGATGGAGGAGTGATAGTAGGTTTTGCAGCGGTTTTAGTTTTTCTTAATCAGGGTTTTGGGGTACCCCTTTTCTAAGTACCCGATAGTAGCCCCTGAGCCCCTGCTTGAGTGCTGGCACTCGAGCTGGGGGTCATGAAATCAGGAGTGACGGGTAACTCGTAACCTTTCCATGGGGGGGGGGGCGCACAAGCGTCCCCTGTGGGGTGGCCCCTGAGGCCTCGGAGGAGTAGGAAGAACTCCTTCGAGGGCTTTATTTACTTCGTGAGGTCGAATACGGTTGATCCTCCTGCAAGATTGAGTCAACTTGAGTCGGGGTGATGGCTCTTAGCCGCGGTGGGCCTAAAGCTGTTGATCCCCTGGGTTAGTTTTACCCTCTTTCGTCGAGGGGTGCCAGGCATAATCGAGCCCTTGAGCTCGTGTAGCTTAGGGCATTTCTAGCTTCGGCGTTCTTCCCACGAGCCATTTCGATCAGGTGTGAGGTGAGAAGCGTCGTACTACCCTCGATTGGGCGAGTCTCGACGTCCTCGGTGAGCTGGTAATGGGGGAATCCAAGTGAGAGCTCGTGCCTCTTTCGATAGGGGTCGACTGTGGCTCGGAGGCGGTCTCATTGAAGTAGGACGCGCGGATGCCCGGATACCGGCTCCATTCGATAGGAGCTGGCGGCTCGATGCCTCTCCACGTGGAGATTCCATGGCGACCCATTTGTCTTGCCTTGAATAAGCGTGAGGGGTCTCGAGAGTTCATTCTCGAGCTAGGCTCCGAGTGAGCTCCCCTTGGGCGTCCCTGACTCGGGTACTCGAGGTCGGCTGTTCGAACCCTTCGAGGGTTAGCCTTCGCTACCTCGAGATTTTTGTATGGGCTGGAGCCCGTTTTACTTCCTGAGTTAGTTCGACCCTCTTTCGTTGAGGGGTGCCAGGCATAGTCGAGCCCCCGAGCCTCGTGCGGCATAGGGCATTGCTAGCTCCGGCGTCCTTCTCACGAGCCCTTTCGATCGGGTGTGAGGTGAGAAGCATCATACTACCCTCGATAGGGCGAGTCTCGACGTCCTTAGTGAGCTGTTAATGGGGGGATCCAAGTGAGAGCTCGTGCCCCATTTGATAGGGGTCGATTGTGGCTCAGAGGCGGTCTCGTTGAAGCAGGACGCACGGATGCCGGATACCGGCTCCATTCGATAGGAGCTGGCGGCTCGATGCCTCTCAACGTGGAGATTCTATGGCGACCCATTTGTCTTGCCTTGGATACGCGTGAGGGGTCTCGAGAGTTCGTTCTCGAGCTAGGCTCCAAGTGAGCTCCCCTTTGGCGTCCCTGACTCGGGTACTCGAGGTCGGCTGTTTGAACCCTTCGAGGGTCAACCTTTGCTACCTCTAGATTTTCGTATGGGCCAGGGCCCGTTTTTACTTCCCGTGGAAGGATCCTTAGCGGAGATGATTCTTTTTGTCCATTGGGCGCATCTTTTTAGGTGAGAACTGTTGCAAAGTGGTGACTGTGGCGGACCTTTCCCTTCCTGGGCTATGGCCTTGATGTCGATGAGGAAGGTCCGGGTAGCAAGGAGGACATCGATGATGATGATGGAGGCGCCGAAGCTTGAAGTCTGCGAGCCATATCTGGGCAAGAAGGCCCATGTAAATAATTAGTGTTTTTGCGACGTTGTGGTCCTTCGTGGCCCGAAAAACTTATGAGTGCTCTAGATGATAATGAAACATCTTTGCGCTTGAGTTTTCTTATTTTTCTTTGCCTGAGTTTTGCTTCTTTGACTAAGTTTTCGACACAGGCTCGAGACCCTCGGGGGGGAGTGAGTGGAGGTACCAACTCGCGAAGGGTTGTGTTCCTCTTGGGGCGGTTGTGTCACAACTCGCGAACCAACCCTTTGCAGGTGGTGCCTGAGACGAATGATAGGATGACATCATGGTCGGAGATGTGTGGGAGCTCGGTGTGCTGCTTGGAGAAGTGTCGAGCATAGTCACGGAGGGACTCTCTGGGTTGCTGCTTGCATCTGCTGAGATCCCACGAGTTACCGGGGCGGGTGTAGGTTCCCTTGAAGTTCCCCTCGAGGACCGAACCAGGTCGGCCCAGTTGTAGATCTGATCGGGGGGAAGCTCTTTGAGCCACCTGCGGGCGGTGTCGGAGAGAAATAGTGGCAGCTAGTGAATGATGGCGCGATCGTCGCCTCGCGCTCCACCTAGTTGGCAGGCTAGGCGGAAGTCGGCTAACCAGACTGCGGGCTCGGTTTCACCGTTGTACTTGACGATGCTCGTGGGGGGTTGAAACGGGTTAGCAGCGGCATGTTGCGGATCGCCCTGCTGAAGACTCAAGGCCCCGGCGGCTCAGGAGCCGCGCGGTCCTTGTCGCTGTCATGACGCCCCCTTTGATGGGCGCTATAGCTTCGGTCCTCGACTCCCGTGTCTTTGCGTCGCCATCTCTTGATGATGTTGTGGCGGGCGTTGTTTGGTTCGCGGGGTGTTGACGGAAGTTATAGCATGCTTTACCTTATCAAAATTCCGTCAACAGGCCTCGGTTTCAAGGAAGTAGAGCATATCATGAGCATATTTATCACTAATAAGTTCCACTTGTACTCTTAGCTTGTGAACTTGTAGGAGATGGCAAAATGAACAAAATGAGGCCAGGTGGGCCCACCAAGGGGGTCGGCCGACCCCACCTTGGGGCCACCTCGGCCAAGGTGACATGGCATGATCCAAGAGAAGCATGTTCAAGCCAATATCAACCCTTGGATCAAACATGTGCTTTTACTCAATGGTGCAAGATGAGAAACACATGGATTCATGGGTCCACACTGAAACCAAATGCAACCATCATCACAAGACTTGCTCCATGACATGTGGGGTCACCAAGGGGGAGAAGAAGGTGGGCCAGCCCTGTCATAGGGGGGTCGGCCGACCCCCCTTGGTGGGGCCCATCTGCACTGTTCATCAGGATGACATCACCACCTTCTAGAAGATGTACCCTAGGCCCACATGTCATAGAGTGGGGTCGGCCGACCCCATGGTGAGCTTCATCCAAGTCGGTGGCAAAGCACATGTTTCACACGTGAACAATATCCTAGCCATTCATCAAGGTCGGTTGCTATGACGGTTTTGATCCAATGGCCAAGGAAGGAGAGCACGCGGATCGCTGACGTGGCGCCGGAGTAGCCGCTACTCCACCTCCAAGCTATAAATACCCCCCTAGAGCTCTTCATTTGTATGCACACCAAGGAGAAACTACTCTCTAGTTGTAGTACTATCAATCATAGGGAGAGAGTGAGGAGAGTGCGGAGGAAGTCCCGGGTCTGTCGGGAGTCTCCTCCAAGCTGTGCCTCGGCGGATGCGGCCTTCTTTGTAAGTAAGCATTAGAGATTCTTTTATGGTTTTTTATCCTTAGTTCAAGTAAAGTATTTACTTTTGTTCATTGGTTCACCGCCCTTAACCCGGTACTCTAGTCAATAACATCGGAATTCGGATTAGAGTAGTAAGATATAGTGTAGACGTGGTGTCTAGATTATACGCTTACCTGTGTCTGCGGCTTGTTCAACGGTTTGTTTGTGGTAGCTAGTAGGTGGTGATAGCCCTATCTAGCCTTTGATTCCACCACGTTTGGCCAAGTTATTAAAACGTAGGTCTTCTTGTGCTAGGTGGTTTAGCACCCTTCTCATCCCTTTCTGTTGCTAAACGGCTTAGTGACCCGAAGTGAACAACCTTTGTATCTACCTTACCTATCTAGTCTCATAACCATAGAGATCCTCTCAACCAAATCTATCTTATACCCTTGTGTCATCATAGGACGAGCTTAGTTCTTTGTTAAGACCACTTCACGTTCCCTGTGGAAAATACGATACCTGGAATACTCCTGGTGAAGGCTACCTTGACAACCGTACGCTTGCGGTTTACCCGTTTGCCACTTTAGGTGTCAACAAGCTTTCTGGCGCCGTTGCCGGGGAGCGGTAGCTGTTCTTAATATAGAATTGAGTCGCCTATTTATCAATTTCATCAATTTCATTTACCTTTTACATCATGGATCAAACACCTCTCTTTCAATATGGTGCTCCAAAGGGCGCTAGTTTGGAGCCACCTAAATCATCCAAAGCCATCTTGGCTGTTCGCTATGAGCTTCGCCCTGGTTTCATAGCGATGGTTCAGGCAAATCCCTTTTCTGGGAGCGAAGATGAGAGTCCATATACTCATCTGCGTGAATTTGAGCAATTGTGCTCATGTCTTCATATTCAAGGCATGACACGAGATACCCTGAAATGGAAGCTATTCCCATTTTCTCTGATGGGGATAGCTAAACATTGGTATGCTCACCACGTAGAGAGTGTACAAGGAGAATGGGAAACCCTTCAAACCAAATTTTGTGTAGCCTTCTTTCCCATTTATCGTGTTGTCCATCTTCGAACGGAGGTCCTAACCTTTAAGCAAAAAGAGAAGGAGCCTCTAGGTGCATCATGGGTCCGTTTTACAGATCTTGTCTCTTCAGGCCCTGACCTTGCTATACTTGACCCAATGCTTTTACAACATTTTTATATGGGTCTTAGCAAGGACTCTGCACAATTCCTTAATATAGCCTCTGGAGGAGCTTTCCTTCATTTGTCCGCGAGTGAAGCGAGGTCCATTCTTGATAAAATCCTTGAAAAAACTCCTTACACCGACATTCTTGAGGAGCTCCAAGAGGTAGAAAAGGAATCATCTCCCAAGCAAGAAGAAGAGGTCCAAATAGTTGAATCACAACCACCCCAATTCCATGATTTAGCTATCGCTCCTGAACCAAAAACACCACAAGACCTAACTCCTCTAAAGGAAGAAGAAATTCAACCTTTGGAATTCCCTTTTGAAATCGAGGATGATCTTTTCTGTGATTCCAATTATGGAAATACCTCGAATTTCCCCGTGAAAATTAGATCTTCTGCATCATCTACTCCAAACCTTCATTCTCCAAGCTATCTTAAGGATACGATCAAAGAGCTAACATCCATCATGAGCAATGAGTGGCTTAAGGAGGCTGAAACTTCATCCGAAGTAATTCGGATCATTTCTCCCTCCACAACTATTCGTTGTTTCATGAAAGATGTTGCATTAGACTCTTTTTACAATCCCACCATCGGAGTGAGCATCATGTCTGATTCTCTAGCATATGCCCTCTTTGCTAGTGATGAACCTCTGACTCCGACTGACAAACTCCTCAAAATTCCATCTGGAGAAGTCATAAAGTGTCATGGGATTGCACGCATGGTCCCAATCACAATCAATGAAATCAAAATTCTCTTAAACTTCTATATCTTCGAGATTTCTGATTTTGATCTTTTGATTGGGCATCCCCTTGAAAAGCTCCTACAAGAAGGTCAACATTCGGGGAGCCTTCATGTCAACCTCGGGAAAAGTGTGAACCTTTCTGTTCCCTTAACATGATCTGCAAATTCAAAAGCAGAGTCAAATCCCGAGCATATTCCAATGGAGGAAGTGATGACAACCTCTCTTCTAGAATCTTTGGAACCAAATCTTGAAGATGATGCTCAACATTTCATCCAAGAAGAGGACAACTTGGATGAACCCATAGATTTGAAGGAGTCTGAACCACCATCAAAACCTCCCATTGAACTCAAACCCCTCCCCTCAGGTCTCAAGTATGTGTTCCTCAATTGTGATCGAGAATCTCCCGTAATCATTAGTGATAAACTTTCTACGGAGGAGAACTTTAAACTCATCACTGTTTTGGAGAAATATCGATCTGTATTAGGCTACTCTCTTCAAGATCTCAAAGGGATTAGTCCCGCTCTTTGTACGCATCACATCCCTATCGATCCTGAATCCACACCTTCTAGGGAGCCTCAAAGAAGGTTGAACAATGCGATGAGAGAAGTTGTGAAGAAAGAAGTCTTAAAACTCTTACACGCAGGCATAATCTACCCTGTTCCAAATAGTGAGTGGGTTAGCCCAGTGCAAGTCGTGCCTAAGAAGGGAGGCATGACGGTTGTTCAAAATGATAAAAATGATTTGATCCCTCAACGAACCGTTACGGGTTGGAGGATGTGCATAGATTACCGAAGGCTTAACAAGGCTACAAAGAAAGATCACTTTCTGTTGCCCTTCATTGATGAAATGTTGGAACGATTAGCAAAACACTCTTTCTTTTGTTTCCTTGATGGTTATTCGGGTTATCATCAAATCCCCATCCATCCCAACGACCAAAGTAAGACCACCTTCACATGCCCTTATGGGACATATGCATATCGCCGTATGTCTTTTGGTTTATGCAATGCTCCCGCTTCTTTCCAAAGGTGCATGATGTCCATCTTCTCTGACATGATCGAGCAAATCATGGAGGTATTCATGGATGATTTCTCTGTCTATGGAAAAACCTTTGATGATTGTCTCAAAAATTTGGACAAGGTCTTACAAAGATGTGAGGAAAAGCACTTAGTCCTAAATTGGGAAAAATGTCATTTCATGGTTCGGGAAGGCATAGTGCTAGGACATAGAGTGTCTGAACGTGGGATCGAGGTGGATAGAGCTAAGATAGAAGTCATAGAACAACTTCCACCTCCCACGAATGTCAAGGGTGTTAGAAGTTTTCTTGGGCATGTTGGTTTTTATAGGCGCTTTATAAAAGACTTCTCTCAAATTGCTTGTCCTTTAACAAACCTGCTTGCTAAAGATGCACCCTTTGATTTTAATGATGAGTGCTTAAATGCTTTTTACATTCTCAAGAAAGCACTTGTCTCTGCGCCAATCATCCAACCCCCTGATTGGACGCTTCCTTTTGAAATAATGTGTGATGCGAGTGATTATGCTGTTGGTGCCGTTCTTGGTCAAACAAAAGATAAAAAGCATCATGCAATTTATTATGCTAGCAAAACTTTGGCTGGACCTCAACTTAATTATGCAACAACTGAAAAAGAGCTCCTAGCTGTTGTTTTTGCTATTGATAAGTTTAGATCTTACTTAGTTGGAGCAAAAGTAATTGTTTATACCGATCATGCTGCTTTGAAATACTTGCTCACTAAGAAAGATGCAAAACCACGTTTAATAAGATGGATTTTGCTACTCCAAGAATTTGACTTGGAAATAAAAGATAAAAAAGGAGTAGAAAATTTTGTTGCCGATCACTTGTCCAGAATACAATTCCAAGACGCACAGGATCTGCCAATCAATGACTACCTCAGGGATGACACACTTCTCAAGATCACGGACTCCAACCCCTGGTATGCGAATATTGTGAATTTTATGGTTGCAAGACATGTACCACCAGGAGCGAACAAAAAGAAGCTCATACAAGAGAGTCGGGTACATCTTTGGGATGAGCCATACCTTTATAAAGTCTGCAATGATGGTCTTCTGAGGAAATGTGTCCCTAAAGCAGAATCAATCAAGATCATTGAGAGATGTCATGGCGCACCATATGGAGGGCACTATGGGGCATTCATAACCCATGCAAAGATTTGGCAAAGTGGTTTCTTTTGGCCAACCATGTATGAAGATACAAAGAACTTCATCAAGAGATGTGTGAGGTGCCAAAAGCATGGGAACATCAATGCCCAAGATGCCATGCCGCTGACAAATAACCTTCAAGTGGAGCTCTTTGATGCATGGGGCATTGACTACATGGGACCTTTTCCCAAGTCTCGTGGTTGCGAGTACATCCTGGTGGCCGTGGACTATGTGTCCAAATGGGTTGAAGCAATGCCGTGCAAAGTAGCAGATGCCAAGAGCTCAAGAAGGATGTTTGAAGAAACCATATTTCCACGATTTGGAACCCCAAGGTTGGTGATAAGTGATGGGGGCTCTCACTTCATTGATGGGAGTTTCCGACGGTTCCTAGAAGATCAAGGTATCCAACATAATGTTGCAACTCCATACCATCCCCAAACAAGTGGACAAGCAGAAACATCAAACAAACAGATCAAAAACATCCTGCAAAAGATAGTAAATGAGATGGGGAAAGGATGGAGGGACAAGCTACCTGATGCACTTTGGGCGTATAGGACAGCATTCAAGACATCCATTGGCATGTCACCATACCAGATCGTATATGGGAAGACTTGTCACCTCCCAGTTGAGTTGGAATTTCGATCACATTGGGCCATAAAGAAATGGAATATGGACCTACAAGCTGCTGGGAGGCATAGAAAAATGCAAATTTCAGAGTTAGAAGAATGGAGGGAGAAAGCATACCACAATGCCAAAATCTACAAGGAGAAAACAAAGAGATGGCATGACAAGAGAATAAAGAAATAGGAGTTCAAGCCAGGAGACAAGGTACTTATGTTCAACTCAAGAGTTAAGCTGTTTGGACATGGAAAGCTTCGAAGCAAATGGGAAGGGCCATTTCGAGCCATCAACACTTCAAGATGATGAAGGTAAAATCTTTAAGGTAAATGGTCAACAATTAAAAGTTTTCTTTGAACCTAACAAACTAGATGAGGAAATAGACATGATTGAATTCAAACTATTCCATGATCGAACTTAAAAAAAACATTCATCATGTTGTTTCTTGTTCACATGCCTATCCTTTCTCTTTAACTTGTTTACTTTCCCCTCCATGTTTGTTTTATGCATTGCTCTATTTGAATAAATTTTGACTCTCTGGTGTTTCCCACCAGAAGAGTCCATTGTATTATCACCTTTGTTGTCTATGAATAAAAGCCAGGTATAACTTCGATGAAGTGTGGGGGTCTGTGACCCCAAGTTGCACAAATGCACTGGAGAACACAAAAGTCTTGAGTATTCATGGAAGGACGCAGCCACACAAGGATGGAGAGGCGTAGGCCTCCTTGTGAGGTCGGCCGACCCCACCATGGTGACCTGGGCCCACCAGCTCACCTCTGCACAGTAAGCTCAACACTGCTGTCTGGTTTGTTTCCCCTCTCTCCTCTCGGTTCAAGCAGTTTCACACTCATTCCATATTCTGAATATAATAAAAAGCTACAAAGTAACTGGAGTTATGATATGCTAAGAATGTTAATGACATAAAACCATGTTCTTACATATGTTTATACTCTTGGGTAAACTAAATTAGGAAACCGTATTGACTAAGTTGTTGTTAGAAGTGAGATAAATCTTGGCTTAAGACTCAAACCTATTTTTGTTTAAGGTGCTTAGAGATTTGTTTTTGAAAATATCTCAAAACCATAGTATCATTTACTCCTCTATAGTGAGAAATACCTACCAAAACCATCCATATGCATACATGATCAAAACCTTTTACACACATGCTACTTGTTTTTGTCCTGAGTTTGGTCAAACCTTGTTGACCCTGATCGAGAATTTTGTCATAACCCCAAGATCAAGATCACGTACACACCATTTATATATGCAACTTCTACACTGGAAGTATGCCTGCACATGCCATTCATTTCCACTCTATAGATGCTCCGTACATTAAAGTTCTACAATATCTCTCTCTCTAACTCTAGTTAGTAAAAGGAGACATTAAGGCTAAGCAAAAGAAAAAAAATGCGGACACATGAAGGTCCACTAAAAAAATATTGAACACATGAAGGTCCACCAAAAAAATATATATATAATATGGACACATGAAGGTCCATTGTTGAAAAAATGCTAGCCATGTCTCGAGGTAAAATAAAGTAGAGAGAGAGATTATATTAAAGGAGCATTCTAGTCCACATACTTTCGACACACATGCACATCTTGATTTAGGATTATGACATTCTTCTCCTTGGATCCTGGTTTTGACTTTACAATATATGCAAAACAAGTATGCTACTTTGTTTATCCCTACCGAGCTCCACATAAGCCTGATAGATTAGGATAACACAAAAATAAGGCAATCACATGCTATGCCTTGGTGAGGAACCAAACACTTATAAGAGTGTCTTGAGAGTACTATATGAGGAGTAAGCATGAACTATGTGTTTTCCTTTCAAACTATCCTAAAAACTCTAAGTACCAAGAACAAGAATTCTGGGAGATGACTTTGCTTTGAGATTTGTTCCTTTTCTCAACATCTAAATGATATATGATAGACAGTACCACATAACCCATTTGTATAAACTATGTTAGGAATGATGCTTTATGATCATTATTATTTTAAGTATGTAATAATCACTTGTTCACTTTCTCTAACCTTTACTCGAGGACGAGCAAAGATTCAAGTGTGGGGGATCTTGTTGACGGAAGTTATAGCATGCTTTACCTTATCAAAATACCGTCAACAGGCCTCGGTTTCAAGGAAGTATAGCATATCATGAGCATATTTATCACTAATAAGTTCCACTTGTACTCTTAGCTTGTGAACTTGTAGGAGATGGCAAAATGAACAAAATGAGGCCAGGTGGGCCCACCAAGGGGGTTGGCCGACCCCACCTTGGGGCCACCTCGGACAAGGTGACATGGCATGATCCAAGAGAAGCATGTTCAAGCCAATATCAACCCTTGGATCAAACATGTGCTTTTACTCAATGGTGCAAGATGAGAAACACATGGATTCATGGGTCCACACCGAAACCAAATGCAACCATCATCACAAGACTTGCTCCATGACATGTGGGGTCACCAAGGGAGAGAAGAAGGTGGGCCAGCCCTGTCATAGGGGGGTCGGCCGACCCCCCCTTGGTGGGGCCCATCTGCACTGTTCATCAGGATGACATCACCACCTTCTAGAAGATATACCATGGGCCCACATGTCATAGAGTGGGGTCGGCCGACCCCATGGTGAGCTTCATCCAAGTCGGTGGCAAAGCACATGTTTCACACGTGAACAATATCCTAGCCATTCATCAAGGTCGGTTGCTATGACGGTTTTGATCCAATGGCCAAGGAAGGAGAGCACGCGGATCGCTGACATGGCACCGGAGTAGCCGCTACTCCACCTCCAAGCTATAAATACCCCCCTAGAGCTCTTCATTTGTATGCACACCAAGGAGAAACTACTCTCTAGTTGTAGTACTATCAATCATAGGGAGAGAGTGAGGAGAGTGCGGAGGAAGTCCCGGGTCTGTCGGGAGTCTCCTCCAAGCTATGCCTCGGCGGATGCGGCCTTCTTTGTAAGTAAGCATTCGAGATTCTTTTATGGTTTTTGATCCTTAGTTCAAGTAAAGTATTTACTTTTGTTGTTCATTGGTTCACCGCCCTTAACCCGGTACTCTAGTCAATATCATCGGAATTCGGATTAGAGTAGTAAGATATAGTGTAGACGTGGTGTCTAGATTATACGCTTACCTGTGTCTGCGGCTTGTTCAACGGTTTGTTTGTGGTAGCTAGTAGGTGGTGACAGCCCTATCTAGCCTTTGATTCCACCACGTTTGGCCAAGTTATTAAAACGTAGGTCTTTTTGTGCTAGGTGGTTTAGCACCCTTCTCATCCCTTTCTGTTGCTAAACGGCTTAGTGACCCGAAGTGAACAACCTTTGTATCTACCTTACCTATCTAGTCTCATAACCATAGAGATCCTCTCAACCAAATCTATCTTATACCCTTGTGTCATCATAGGACGAGCTTAGTTGTTAAGACCACTTCACGTTCCCTGTGGAAAATACGATACCTGGAATACTCCTGGTGAAGGCTAACTTGACAACCGTACGCTTGCGGTTTACCCGTTTGCCACTTTAGGTGTCAACACGGGGTTTGCGAGGGTCGAGGATACGGTCTCGAATGTTCTTGGCTCGAGGAGCAGCTTCCTGGTGGACCGACACCTCCCTATCATGGCAGGGGGGCTCGACCGGTCATTCTGAGGCTGCACCTCGATGTCTCGAGGCCGAACTCTCAGCTTGTTGAACGGCTGTGACTTGGAGCAGGATCTGCATCTCATCTCGTATGCGTCGAACCTAAGGATTCGATGGCTCGGGCATGCTGCGTAGCAACATGGTTGTTGCTACAATGTTTTGCTCAGCTCGAGGAAAGCAGTTGGGGGTCTCGGGTGCTCCACCCTTGAAGATCTGCCGATTGACCTCTCGAGCCCAGGCACGAGCTCGTCCGCCACGTGGCGAGGCCCGACTTTGCTCGAGGGCTGCTCGATCTGGTCGAGCCGCCGACGATCTTCGTCGAGCTTGGCCTTCATCTCTCTGATCTACGCAATCTATGCTATTTGTTCGTCGTGAGGGGTGGGCGGATCAGCGGGATCCTCCGGCCTATTTCCTCGTCTTGGGGATGCACCTTCATCCCCAGCTGCAGTTGTTGTTGCGGATACATGGGTGTATGCCGAGTCTCTGAGTGATGAGTGATTGTCAACTGGGATAATGCGCATGTTCTTTGGCTTGTGTTGTGCAGGTGTCGAGCACAGAGACAGTGATCGAGGGCAAGGTGAAGGTCAAGTAGAGACGTGCCGTGCCGACGGACCGGGAGCGGTGAAGGGCGGACGTGAGGCTTGGACTGAGGGACTGGTGGCCTGAGGATCAGCCGTGGTGGCTGGCAGCCTGGGACAGCGACAAGCGAAGACTTGTGGGACATGGTGTTGCTCGGGTCGAGGACCTGGGGACACGTGTCGGTGGACGGGGTGCACGGGCGGTGCATCCCTTCTATAGCTTCGGTTTGGTGGTAGAGCCAGAGAAAAACCATCGGGTGGACGGTTTCCAGGTTTGGGCCTCAAAACCTGGGCGCGGATGGTTTCTGAGTTTGGCCACAAAACTCGGGCTGAGGACGGTTTCCAGGTTTGGGCCTCAAAACCTGGGTGCTGCGGGTTTGCTGAGTTTGGGCCACAAAACTCAGGCGCTTGGTGGGCTGGTTTCCCGGTTTGGGCCTCAAAACCGGGAGTTAGCTGTGAAGGCTGGTTTCTCGGTTTGGGCCACAAAACCGGGGGTGCGACGTCCAGGAATGGGACGCAGAGCGGTGGCGGCACGTGGCGGCAATCGGAAGGTTGCGTCGAAGCAACGGTACGAGTTGTGCGGGTGTGGCCGTCGGATCCACCTACCATCGAGTTGGTCCAGAATAACCTTAGGGTTTAGCTGGTTCGCTCTGTAAGTAGTTAGGGGTAGAGTGGGAATTAGGAATAGTTATATTTAAGATAAGTAGGGGGAGACACCCACCTCCTGTAACACCCCGGGTGTTTAATTAATTAAAATAAATTAGAATTTAATAAGGAAATGGCCAAAACCCTAGACGGAGGAAAAATTCTAGCCAGATGTTTGTTGCATTCGTGCCGTTGCATAAATTTTATTGGGTGGAAAATAATTTATTAAACCCGTATAGGGCGAACCGGATTTATTCTATTTAGAAAATAAATAAAAGATTTATGAAAATTTTACAAAATCAAACCCCAATTTTATTTTCAAAACCTAGGGAAAACTTTTTCAAAAGTTTGAAAACTGATTTTGATTTCAAAAGAATTTGAAATCTGAATTTAAAAGAGTTTGCTAAACCTTGAAAAACAAAAAGAAAAGAAGAAAGGCAACCAGGCTCACCTCCTCTCTCTCCCCTTTGCAGCCCAACCCATCCCTCTCCTCTCGCACGCGGCCCAGCCCGTTGCCTCTCCCTTTCTCTGTTCTCTCCCATGCGCCGGCCCACACCCAGCTCCAGCCACCGCTCGGCCCACGCACTCTCCCCCGCACGCTTGCGGCCCAGTTGAGCCAGCCGCCAGGCCACGTGCGTCCCCGCGCGCCGTCAGCTCACCACCCCACCTCACATGTCGTGCGTCTCCCCCCAACCTCCAACCGCCCTACGCGCGACGCCATCGCCCTAACACCCGCTCGAATCCACCGCAGAGTCCCCCTTGCTCGCCCTCATCCTCTCCGCTTTTCCCCGGGGTTGACCCGTAGATCGCATCGCGCCGCCACCCCCTGACCTACAAAACACCCCCCCGGCCTCTGCTCCCTCCTTTCCCTTTCCACCGACGCCATCGCCGTGCACCCCATCAAGCACCACCGCGCCACTCGTCTCCCCAACCTCCTCCGCGTTTTGGCAGTGGCGTCGTGAGCTGCTACGAAGCCTTTCCGCCTTGACTGGCGACCGTGTCGCACCCCTCTTCGCACTCACCGGAGATCCGAGCTACGGGCAGTCGTCTTCCTCGTCGAACTCCCTCAATCGGACCACCACTGACGACGTGAACCCTACCAACGGACTCGCTGTAAGCTGCTCGTCCGATCCCACCTCCCTCCTAGGTCTCTACTAGCCCCTAGGTCCCTTTCCGAACACTCCGGCGAGCCTCTCCCATGGCGCCGCCGCGCCTGCTCGGGGCGCCACCGCGCGAAGCACCACCAACGGCGAGTGTCTCGTCCGAACCCGCCCCTGCACCGTCCATCTCCGAACCGACGCCCCAGATTAGATGCAACTATCAAACCGGTATGAGCCGAGTTTATGAGTCCATAGACTCGGTCCACGGCGTCCTCCTCCTCGCGTCCACGGCCATCGTGGCACGCCGCGTCAATCAGCGAGCACCACATGGCACCACCTCACTGACACGCCAGCAGCCGCGCTCCGCCGCATACCTTTTGTAAAAGAGACCCTTCCTTCTTTTGAAATCAACCCACGGTCCAAAAGATCTGTTCACTGAGTCTTGGAAAAATAGCGCCTCAGCCCCTGCACTTTTTCGAAAATGAGGCGTAGTCCTCCGCACAGTCCCGCCTCGCCGTTCTAATCACAGTCACTCATCGCCGGATCAACGGCCGAGAAAAGCCGATACCCCTTCGCCGATGCATCTTTGCTAAAGAGGCCCTCGCTTTCTCTAGAATTAACCCGCGCTCCACCAGCATAGTAAACTGAATCTGCGCGTTTCTTCTGTTCTAGCCCCTGCACTTTATTCGAATTGAGGCCCGGTCCACCGACAGTTTAAATTCAGTTTTTGATTTATTTAAATTCGAAAATGAGTTCAATCTATTTACAAAAATGCCACCCAACTTCAAATGCCATAACTTTTTCGTTTTAACTCCGTTTCGACCCATTCAACTTGCGTTAGATTCATCATTTCGTTCTCTACGCAGTAGGTCTATTAGTTTACTGTTTTCATACTGTTTGTCGTACTGTTATTTATATGCTTTGTTTGGGCCATGTATTGATGATTGATCCAGCGAGTGCGAGCTACGTGGAACCTTCTGATCCAGTTTGTGCTTTCGTCAATCCGACCCAGCCCGAAGGCAAGTGTCCTTGAACATCTTGCTCCTGTATTTATTTTATTTTGAGTTTAGATTAGTGAGATCCTGTAGATGCATGCAGTCTTAAATTGAATCCCATGTTAAGGTTTACTAGAACTTGTTCATATTTTCCTTGTCACCTGGTTTGGGATGTGTTGGGTAGACGTCATGCTTAGCCCTGCTGTCTTGGGATGGGATGGTTATTATAATTAATTCTGATTAATGATCTATGGAACATGTGGACTGGTAATGAGTAGTATGGTGAGTAGGTAAATCCGGCAGGATGGACCGTACTGGTGGTTTTTGTGCCGTGCGACTCGGCAGCTGTATTTGGTTTTTGGTTCTGGGCTCGTGCTAGATTATCCTGCCTGGATCCCTAGGACCCGGTTCTCGGAGCATGTAACCCGGTTACACAGCACAGCCATGAGGTCTGGATGGGCTGGATCTGGCTAATTAATTAGTTTCCTCCAAGTTATGCTACACGGGGTTTGTTTTAGTGGCTCAAGAGGGGTCCCTTGGGGTCGTAGACTTATGGACAGGGGAGAAACCTTAGAGCACGTGTAACACAGGCTTGGAGGGGCTTTGTAAAGGCCTTGTAGTGCGACCCCGCTGTGCACCTTGGCAGTGTTTGGCGTGATGGGGAACGCATGACTCATGGGTAAAGATGTGCAAACTCTGCAGAGTATTAAAACTGATATATCAGCCGTGCTCACGGTCACGAGCGGGCTTGGACTTCTTCGAGATTAGCTGGTGGTTTTGTTCTAGTTCGTTAGAGAAGCCTTATGTGGTTATTAGTCTCATATGACATGGGTACAGAGGCTTCTTCTACGCGGGTTACTGCTTGGTACGGGAGTGATTCCCAGGCTCGGGCATAGACCTGGTGTTATTACGGAAGGTAGCTCTCTATGTCGTGACGTATGGAACTAATACACATAGGACTCCTTGTAACGGCCTGGTTCGGGTCATCTGATGGACTTCAGGTGCGGTTGCCTGATGGACTTCAGGTGTGGGGGCTTGGTGCGACTCCAAGTGTGGTTGCTTGGTGGACTCCAAGTGTTGGTTGCTCGGTGTGACTCCGAGTGTGGTTTGCTCGGTGCGACTCCGAGTGTGGTTACTGTTACCGTTGGAGACTGAGGTTATAACCTAGTAAATAGGTGCATAGGTTTAATAGGATTAATAGGATATGTTGCTTTAGGCGCTTGAGTCAAACAAAGTCAGCCTACCTTTGTTAATAGCCTCATAAGCATATATTTCCTACACTTGCGGAGTACATTTCGATGTACTCACCCTTCCTCTTTGAACCCCCTGCTACCCCACCCAGACGTTGGAGTCTACGACACGGAGCAGGAGTACCGAGAAGATGGCGGATACGACCCCGACAACTTGTACCCAGAAGACGGTGGATACGACCCAGACGACTTGTACTAGGATGGCGCAGCCCCTGGTCGACCTTCCTGTGGAGATGGCGTCCAGTTTCCGCGAAGTCTACATCAGAGTCTGTTGAGAGTCTGTACTTTTCTTTCAGACCCGAGGGTCATTTTTGTAATAATGTTCGATATATTAATAAAGCATTGTTTTGATATTTACTATGATGTGGATATATGTATGAAAATTGATCCTGGCATACATATATTATGCTCCAATTTTGTTCTTAAAATTGGGGTGTCACACCTCCCCATCCATCTCAGCCATTTGCTCTTTACCATCTAGGTTTTCCTACTCTCCCACTCCCCTGCTGTAGCAAACTGAGATCCACAGAGAAGAGAACAATACCTCTGTGCCCGTGAGATTTTGAGGAAATGAGACCGTAATCTCACTATTGTAGCGTGTGGAAGCCACACGGTTGCAATTTCGTGGTTGTGATTCGTGTTTTGATTGTGTTCTTCGCGGATTACTTTTCTCCACGTTTTTCCCGTCGATCGATCTTTTTGCTCGGTGCATCTCTTGCAAATTCGTTTGAAACAAGTTGTTCTAGATCATGAGGCACTTCTTTCCACTGAAGGAATTCTCCTCTAACCTCATGAGCTAGTAGATCGGTCGATTTTTGTTTTGGATCGGTTTTGCTCCCTTAGTCCCGGATTCTTCCAATTCACCGATTTGGAGTTAGGTTCGAGCCATGATTCTTTTGGGATAGCTCACTAACATCCTTGGAACTCCTCATACCAAGTCTAGGCCTTAGTGCTTTTGATTCGGAGGAGATCGGGTGAATTTCGCGGAAGAACAGCGCTGTTTCGAGACCATCGGACGCTGAACCTGGGAGCATCGGACGCTGAGTTCGTCACACCGGAGCGTCCGTTGCCACGTGTCACCTGACAGTGATTTTAAAGGAGCATCGGACGCTGACCATCGGAGCGTCCGTTGCCATCGGACGCGCCGGAGGTCGAGCATCGGACGCTACTGTTTCACTGTAGCAGCGTCTGATGCCTATGCAGTAAGGTTCCCGAGAGGCACTGTTTGCATCGGACGCATCCGACGCTTGGGCATCGGACGCTGCCAGCGTCCGATGCAGTGATCTCTTCACTGTTTCGTCCGCAGTTTGACCGTTCGACTTCAGATTTGGTTTTGGGTTTTTGCGTTGCATTTCTGACTTCATGCTCTATAGAAATCGGGCTTCCCGCTTTGCAAAATAGCCTGAATCCCCCGAGCAACGCGAGGGGGAGGTTGAGGTTACCCAAAGTCCATCCTGTCACTAGTTGACTTGCGTGAACTCGGGTGAGGAAGCTTTTGTGGTGTCCCGCTGTGTTCCTAGGGAACATCCACCCATTCTCTTAGGTCGTGGACATCACGCGCATCAGTTTTGCTCTTGGGGTTGATTTTCTGGGACAGAGGCTATTAGTTTCCGAAAGGAAAATTTGAAGCTCTCATTCACCCCCCCTCTGGTCGCTTTCTGGTAGCACTTTCGGTCCTTCAATTGGTATCAGAGCAGGTTAAGGATCTTCCACCTTAGCCGGTTCCAGATCCATAGAAGGCGACATGGATCGCGACGTGGGCAAACCGTCGTTCTTTGATGGGACGAACTATGCGTATTGGAAGATATGCATGTCGGCCTATCTTCAGAGCATGGGCTCTTCTGTTTGGGAGATTTGCAATAAGGCCGATTACGTTGTCTTGGCTGCTCGTGTCTCTCAGCTTCAGATCGATGAGCACGAAGCCAATAGCCGAGCACGTAATGCTCTTTTCTCTTGTTTGAGCATGTCCGAGTTTGATCGTGTTTCTCACCTCCCCACGGCTCGTGAGATTTGGGCGACCCTCATGCGTTTCCATGAGGGAACCACTCAAGTCAAATCCCGTCTCTACGAGTCGCACAAGCAGGAGTATGAGAACTTTCGACATATGCCTGGCGAGAGCATAGAGAGTTTGTTCGCTCGCTTTTAGGTCATTGTCAACAAGATGAGAGCGAACAAGGAGCTGTTGCCTTTCGACGATCATGAGAGGGCTTTGAAGCTTTTGCATACTCTTGATCGATCGGTGTGGGATTCCAAGGTTCAGGCGATCATCGAATCGTCTAACTATGAGACCCTCACTTGCGACGAGCTCTTTAGCAAGCTCAAATCTAGTGAGATTGACGCCATGTCGAGGGCTTCTTATGAAAATCCTTCTGGCCCGACTATGGCTTTGCTTTCTGGCTCTTCTGCTAACCCCTCTGGAGGCTTTGCTTTGCACTCTCTTCTTTGTGTCATAGAGGAGCAGTTGGAGTCTTTGGGGGATGACGAGTTGAGGTTACCCAAAGTCCATCCTGTCACTAGTTGACTTGCGTGAACTCGGGTGAGGAAGCTTTTGTGGTGTCCCGCTGTGTTCCTAGGGAACATCCACCCATTCTCTTGGGTCGTGGACATCACGCGCATCGGTTTTGCTCTTGGGGTTGATTTTCTAGGACAGAGGCTATTAGTTTCCGAAAGGAAAATTTGAAGCTCCCATTCACCCCCCCCTCTGGTCGCTTTCTGGTAGCACTTTTGGTCCTTCAGTTGCAGCGGCCGCGTCTAGGTTTTCCGTCTCGTCCTCCGAGGCGATGGCTCCATCACCCTTGATGTGGAAGCATTCCCTTGTGGGGTCGTAGTGATCCGAGTCGGGGTTGTCATAGTATTAGGCGGGGAACTGTCCCCGCTGTTCCTCCTTCAACTGTTGTCGCAGCGTGCCAATGGTGTGTCGCCCCGGCCCCAGCGCTCGCATGAATCCTAAATCCACGGAGGCCAGGAAAATGGTAGCTAGGCTTGTGGTGGTATGTAGGAAAGCCCCAGGGCGGTCCTCGTGCGCACTCATGCCAGAGCGCATCTCGGCGGAGTAGCTCGCGATGGCGTTGTTGAGGCCGAAAGGGAGTCACCGGCGGGCGCTGAACAACCCGTGTGGCAGCAGGTTTGGCGGTGTCAAGGTTGTCCGTTGAAAGGTCCTAGTTTGGTTTTGGTAATTGAATGACAACTTAGGTGGACTAATATGTGTTTCAAGTGAATTACACATGTGATTAGTCCATAGGTGACCATGTGTGAGCAACATGTCATAGAGGTGAAATGGCTTGGAGGATGTTGCAATGCTCATACATGTGATGATGAAGGAGCTTATTACATATGTGACATGACATGGAGTCATGTGGCTAAGATGGTGAAGATCAAGGTGAGACTTGGCTTGATGGACCGATTGCGAAGGTGAAGGGCAA
Organism: Coix lacryma-jobi var. lacryma-jobi; assembly: GCA_009763385.1. Classification (NCBI taxonomy): domain Eukaryota; kingdom Viridiplantae; phylum Streptophyta; class Magnoliopsida; order Poales; family Poaceae; genus Coix; species Coix lacryma-jobi. Next base: position 96,529,390 of record CM019831.1, read on the forward strand.
GTTGGAGGCTTTGAAGCCGTTGGTACCGAGTGTCGGGAGGCTTGAGCAAACACTTGGAGCCGAAGGACCGAAGCAATGGTGAAGAGCAAGTGAGGTCAAGATCAATGGACCATGGAGGCCATGTGATGATATGAAGTGGATCATATCATTTGATGATAGGTTGGCGCATGTGTTGCATCAACAATGGAGGAAGTGAAATGGAATGCGCAAGGCAAAGGTATATTTGTAGGGCATTTCATTTCAACGGTCATAAGTGTCTAGAGAAGTTTATGACTGGGCTTAGATAGATGGCCGTACTATCAAGAGGAGCAAACTTGTTTGCATATCGGTCATTTAGTGCCACTTGAGCGATCTAACTTTGCGATGTTACTAGGCTCGAGTGGCGTGGTGAGTGCAAGTGCTAATCCTTTGAAAAATGATTGTGAAAATGCTAACACACATACACATGATGTTGTACACTTGGTGGTGTTGGCACATTTGGAAAGGAGAAGTTGTTTTGAAAAGAAGTTGTGTTGAAAGGAGGCGTGGAGAAGTGGGAGAAACTAGTGTATAGTCCCTCTCCCTCCTGCCGAGCTTGCGAGGCAGGATTCAGCGGTTTTCGGAGGTGAAGTGTTGTGCTCGGGGAGCATCGGACACTGGGTCGAGCGTCCGATGGTAAACCCTAGCTGCTGTCTTTTGTTGAAGGAGCATCGGATGCTGGCAACGGACGTTGTGGATTCACTGTTGTAGAGTTTGATGCAGGTGATGTGGTGCGAGCTAGTTTTCCAGGGAGCATCGGACGCTGGCCTGCGTCCGATGCGGACCCATTTGACGCATCTGATGTAGAATGGAGCTCTCGGGGAGCTCTCTGCATAGACATCAAACGCTGGCCCTTAGCGTTCGATGCTAGGGGGGCGGCGCATCCAATGTGAGAGCAGAATTGCGCAGAATCGAGTAGAGGCATCAGAGCGTCTGATGCTTGGCATCGGCACGTCCGATGCCACTTTAACTGGCACGCGAAGGAATATAGCCGTTGGGATCGCTTGGCCAAAGTTGAACGTAGGGGACTGAGAACATATATGATGAATGATTGACATTTGTGAGGAAGGTTGAGGCTTTTCCCGGTTGAGTCCATATCTTGCTATGCGCTTAATGTTTATGACTAACCGGTGGCATTAAGTTGTGTTGTGTTACCCGTGTTGGTGTGCGTGTGCAACATGTGTCTCTTGGCTGTGTTGATGTGCAGATGTGGAGCTCGGAGACAGTGGTTGATAGCGAGGTGAAGGTCAAGTAGAGACGTGTCATGCCGACGGACCGGGGAGCGATGAAGGATGGGCGTACCATGCGGCGGACGTGCCATGCCGATGTACCCAGAGCGGTGAAGGGCGGACGTGAGGCTTGGACCGACGGACTGGAGGGCTGGAGGACCAGCTGTGGTAGCTGGCACTTGGCATTGGCGAGCAAGAGCACATGGGATGTGCGATGCATCGGCCGAGTCGGGAAGAAGACGATGGCATCGTGGCACTTGGCGGGAGGTCAGACACAGGTTTGCGTGCGGCACAAGTGCAGTCGGCCAAGTCAAGAAGGAAAGCGAAGGCATTGTGCCCGGCGTGGAGGCTGGACATGCATCGGCATCGGTGCCGGTGGTCGGGGTGTGTGAACCACATCTCGTCTACGGTGCGGGTTTGGTAGTTGAGCCTCGAAAAACTACCCTCGACAGTTTCCGATTATGGGCCTCAAAACTCGGGGTGGACGGTTTCCAGGTTTGGGCCTCAAAACCTAGGCTCGCGGGTTTATCGGTTTGGGCCTCAAAACCGGGCGGAGGTTCCTATGTGGAATGGTCGACGCATGGCGACACCGAGAGGCTAGCGTTGCGGCGAAGCTATCAGTGAGGAAGGCGCGGTGGTCGACATGACGACACGTGGCGGCATCCTGGAGCTTGTGTCGAGGCGAAGCGAAGGATGAGAAGGCGCGTGGCCGTCGGATGAAAACTGATCAGGTTGGACGGTTTTACCCCTAGGGGGTATTTGGGGTTAGTGCTTCATGTTAGGGCGTTTGTGTCTTTCGAATGTTCGCCTATATATATGTGAAGGGGCTGCTAGGGCAGCTATCCTTGGGGAAGTGTCACTCTCATTTTGTTCATTTGAGAGGAGGCTAGGGTCAGAGAGAGGAGTGGCTCTTGTTCTTGAGCTTTTCGCCATCCACGCTTTGTGTTGTGAGGAGTGGCTTGTAACCCGACACAGTGTGCTACACAATTCATCATCCCGTAGCAATCCAAGGATCAATTTCTTACTCCTCTTGTGTTGGCTGAAATTTGGATCAATTCGCGTTTTTGTTCTTCGCGTTTTGGTTTTTCCCTTCTCGGAGATTTGCTTCGTTCTCCCTCTCTGAGCGACGATTTGCGATTCTGTTTGAATCAAATTGTTCTATGTCGTGAGCGCCTTCTTTCCACCGAAGGATTTCTTCTCTAACCTCACGAGCACATAGATCGGGTCAAAATCGCGTTCGTTCTTCGTTCTTCCCCTTTTCTAGTGTTCTTCGGATTTCTCATGGATTAGTTGGTTTGGAGCGATGATATCCTAGGATTAGCTTCCCAACACTTTGAAGAACAGTTGGGAGAAGTTTGGTTGCAGCCCCGTTCGATTTGGTGAGGATCCAATCGATTTTAGTTTTGTCCCGCGCAATTTTTGCACTTTCTGGGCAGTGGCGGACTGTCCGCCCCCAGCCGCGGATAGTCCGCGCATTGAGGGTTCAGCCGGAGCAGTGGCTATTTTCCTCAGTGTTTTGCCCCTCGGGTGACCGGCGGACAGTCCGCCGTTGACAGGCGCGGACAGTCCAGGCCCGAGCAGGGACGTTTCAGCAGCTCTGCTGTTTTTGCCTTTTGGCCGGTGGACAGTCCGCCAGGGTTTCGCGGACAGTCCACCCCTGGTGCGGACAGTCCGGGATCAGCAGTCCGGACAATTCGGGAATCTGTTGTAGGTTGCGTTTTAGTGTGTTTGCTCTCCCGGCTTTTCCGCTTCATTTCCAGACTTCTCTTTTGCTCCTAGAGTTCACGTAGGAACCTCTCTACCTATCTTTGCTACGTGTTAGCATAGGTATTTAGGGATTTCCCGACGTAGCCCTCCATCTACGTTTGGGAGTGGGTCTTTTGGGTACGAACTTGACTCAGAGTTTTGGGAGTTTTGGGTTGCACTCTTGTGTGGTGCCTCGCTGTGATCCTAGGGATCATCCACTCTCTTTCCGAGGGTCGTAGGCATCACGTTTGAGTCCAAAACTTTTGGGGTTGATTTTGTTGGGACAAAGGCTGGAATTTTGAAAGAATTTTTTAGGCTCCCATTCACCCCCCTCTGGTTGCCTTGCTTTAGCATTTTCAGTCCTTCAATTAGTATCAGAGCTAGTTAAGGATCTCTCTACCTTAACCGGTTCCAGATCCGCGAAGGTGACCTTTTGAGAGCGGTTGTGCTTCCGACTTTGTTCGTCGAGGTGTTTAAGCTTTTGTTTGGCTAACACTAACGGTGCTTTTGGAAATGGCACCAAGTTCTTCCTTCAGTGTGTCTTTGTCCTTAGGTTTGATTGATGGACATGCAAACAAGGATGACAGTTTGGGAAGATGGAGGAGTGCAGTTGATGAGAGGAATCACGAGGTGAATGAGCTGTTGAATCTTCTACGACATGATGAGCTTTCACCAGAGGATCTTCTACGTCAACTTGGCAAGGCCAAAAAAGGTACACTTGCTTGGGGTCTTGTGACCTTGCACAACCTTTATGAGGCTCGCTCTAGGAATGTTAAGCTTTGTGATACCTTGCATAGAAAGGTTGAAAAATTGAAATGCTCCATTGCTAGGTTGAAGTCTAGTGCCTTTTTGCCTTGCACCTTCTGTGTTGACTTGGTTAGGAAGAATGATAAGCTAGGCTTGTCTCTTGCTAGCTTAAAATCTGAAAATTAAATGTTGATATCTAATGCTTCCAAACCATGTTTAGTTTGCATTGACTTGCGCAAGGATTTTGATTGTGCTAAAACTGAAATAGCCTTGCTAAAGTCAAATGCTTTGTTACCATGTGATGCTTGTGAGTCTTTTGTTACCAGACTTAGAGAATTCAGTTTGATTCACAGCACATGTGTAGCTGAACTTGAGCATGCTAGGGCTGAAATTGTTGAAATAAATTCTAGGCCTTGTAGCTCATGCTCTTTGAATAAAGATGCTTGCCTTACTTCTTGTACTAATCATGATTCTTTGCCTGATGTGAATGGTGATGGTTCTTCCACCGATTTCATTTGCACATCATGCATTGATTTAGAAAAAGAAGTTTTGGCTTCGAAAGTGTTGCGCGATGATATGAGCGCCAAGTTGGTTGAGCACACTGATATGAGTGCCAACCTTGAAAAAGAAAATGAACTCTTGCGTACCACATATTTCGAGTGCATTAGAGAGGAGATGGAAAATCTGAAAAACACTCCTTGTGGTACTTGTGATCGCCTCATGTTTGAGAATGAGGTTTTAGCTTAGAGATGCGAGAGTCTTTGTGCTAAGTCTTTTGAGTCACGCATTTCTTGCAACTCTGATGTTGATGCTTCTAAAATTGCTTCTTTGCAACCGGAGTTGAGTTCTTGTGTTGTGCGTGAGTCTTTTGACTGTAGCATTAGTGTCAAGGTTTCGGATAGCACTTTCATAGCTACTCCTAACCTTGTTGTTTCTTCGAGTGATGTCCAAGGGACTTCTCATGACAAGGGTGCTTTTCACATTTTTGGGACTCGTGTTCTCAATCTGATTTTCCATTGCACCTTTTGCCAGAAAGATGGACATTCATTTGATTTTTGTTTCCGTCGTGTCAAACACGAGCGACGTATTCGAGCTAAGGCTTTTAGGAAGCCACATAGCCTTTCCCATGGCACGTGTTCTCCTAGTATTGGCACCAAGGTGGTTGTTGATGCTTCTTGTTCTAAGTCCCAAGGGACTTCTCACTTGTCGGAGAATGGTGTGCTTTCCAATAAGACTTTGTACCATTGCTCTTTTTGTGAGAAAGATGGGCATCATGAAAGCTTTTGCTATCGGCGTGCCAAACGCTTGCGCCAAGCTCGCTCTTCTAGGAAGTTGGTGGTTCATGGCCCTTCTCATGGCATGAACGCTTGTGTTCCTAGTAAGAAGCCCCTCTTTGTTGATGGGTTTTATGACTCCTTTTCTAGTGGGTTAGGTCATGGTTGTGGACATGCTTCTAATGCTTCTTGTGTTGGTCCACGTCATGCTTCTCATGATGCTTCTATTGGTTCTTCTCAAAAAAACCTTGGAAGAAGTTTGCCTCTTTGCCTATGGTACGACACGTTCTTCTCCTCGAGTTGTCCTTTTGAGGAATGCTTCCAAGGGTGTTTCAAAATTGCATTTGAACTGACATTTGCATCATGCTAACCCACATGATAAGTGTAGTGCTTTGAGATGTGTGACCAAATCTTGGGTTCCCAAGTACATGCTTGCTAACCCTTCAGGATCCAAGACTCGGGTTGCTTTGTCCTCTTGTGTGTAGATATGAGGACGCAGGGTGGAGAACATGCGCCTAATGGGACTTGGTCTTTCAGATGTGACCAAGATTTGATGGTTCTCTACACCCCGCTTAGAATTGCCTCCAAAGAGGCTTTTGCAGTATGGTGAGCTTTCTTTTACACTCATACCTTGTACATTCATGGTCTATTTCTTGTGGTATGAGATGGTCCTTCATATGCTCACTTGTATAGTTCTTGCATGTACATTTTCTTTTGTATCAAGTTTTGTTTTAGTCTAGCATGTGCTATCTTGTATATCATGTCATGCTAGCCTTGTATATAGCTTTTGTGGAGTAGCCATTTTTATCATGCTAGTTTGTGATCCTCGTGAACATTGTACCATGCTTTACCATTCTTCTCCATGAGCTTTATTTGTAGAGGTATGATGTTCATTAGGCACCACTTTTCAGGTGCTAGTTTTGGTTAGCTACATGTACCCTGTTGATATGTTTAGTTCGAGCACTAGCCTTTCCACACTTTTATCATGTTACATGCTTCTGGATCTATTGCTATCATTATCTTGCAGTGTAGCATGTGTTGAGGTTTAGGCTGTGTTTGGGTTGATCATGTCTCTAGGTTGCATTTTGCTCCATAGTGCTTTATCCTGTTGCATGGTAGTCTTGACTAGTTTGAGTTCAGATTTCCTTTGCGCTATCATTCATAGGTAGGCCTCTTTTTGTTGAGAGTTCACCTTATGCTTATTATGTGACTAACCGTTTTGTGGAGACCTTGAGGTCACACTAGACAAGACAATGCCTTGTGTTTCTTCTGCCTTTGAGCTTGCAGGAGAACAAGAGCTTGGAGAGGGCATTTCAGCTCACGGACCTGATTCTACCTCTTCCACGACTTGGGGTTCCGTTCGAGCAACATCTCCAATGAGCACTAGCTGCACCTGAGGGAGCGACGACATCTGGCAAGGGGAGATGACTTCGACGTGGCAGGCGTCCCCTCGGGTATCACACGAGCAGGTGGTCAAGCACATCTTGAGGTACCTCTGATACACTTCTGAGTTCGGGTTTTGGTACTCTTCTTATTCGACCCTTTTTGCTTTGTGGTTTTTCCGATGTGGATTTTACTGGCTGTTCGCTTGAGTGTTTCTTGGCTCTTCACTTGTGAGTTTGGTGTGTGTTTCTCTTTTTAGTTGCGGAAGTATTTTGCTTGTTGTATCTTAGTTTGACTTCTCTGATACCCCTTTTGTTTTGGGTCTTCCTTTTTAGGCTAGTTTTGCTTTGATTTTGATAGACTAGCTTTTGCATACATTTCATCATGTACATCTTGCATTTTAGAGCTTCATGTATATAGTAATGAAAATGGGACTATGCTCTTTTTGGTATGCTCTGTTTATTCATGATGATGCTTGTAGCTTAGGCTCTTTTTGATCACTTGATACATGTTATGAGCTAAGCTATTTTTGCAATTGGTGAACTTGATTAATCAACTATGAAACTTTTAATTTGTTCACCATTGAGATTGACAACTAGCATGGGTAGGATGTGTTGAGATCACTTGTGCTATCTTTTGTATGTGAGGTTGCTATGTCTCTTGCACTGAGTCATTCACTTGCTTGGATTGTTCATATGTACATTGTGCTTAAAATTTGATCCAAGTCTAGTGAAATGAAAAGATCGAGATGGGATTGCATGAGTGAGCGCATCACGGTATCGAGACTGTTTCTCATTGCACTTTTGAGTTAAACTTGAGCCATGTAGTGTAAGACCAAAACCGGTGCTTTAAGCTTCCGATTGCTTTTCTTGCATAAGCTTAGCCCGGTTGAAAAGTTAGGCAATGACCATGCTTTCAACCTCTCGCAATCACATGCCTTAATTTGAACTTGTGTTAATACCGTTGCAATCTCCGATTAAATGTGTAAAATAACACAAGTTTATGGTTCATTCTATGGCATGATGTTTGAACTTTGCTAGGGGTAGTTCACCTTTTATACTTCAGTTAGCACTTGGTTGATTTCCTGTCTATCCATGCTAAGTGTTATTTTAGTGGTGAACTCCTTTTTGAATGGCTTAAAACTGCTCAGATGCTTAATTGTTCATATTTCATATTCACTTGATCAGTTTGAGCCTTTGCTAGCATTTGTATTGGTTGCTACACTTTCAGGGTAGCACCCTTTTGAGCATCTTTTCATTCTGATTGCTATACACTTGAAGTTGTTGCATTGTGCATATCATGCATTTTTAGCTTAGTGTACATACCCCCAGCTCCGATACACTTTGTGGTCACTTTCAATGCTTTTCATTGCCCCCATATGCTTTTGGTTAATGACTTGTCTTGTGTTTGTGTCAACTTTGTGAAAAATATCAAAACCCCTCAGCATGTTCCCTTTTGTCAAGGGGGAGAAGTTGTTTGCAAGGGGGAGTTTATGTGTTGGCACAAAGGGGAGAGTCGTGCATTTTGGGGAGAGCTTTGAGCTAGGAGGAGTTTAGCCCTTTTATGTGTTTCAATTGGTATCCATATTTTGGTATGGAGTGCATTTGGTGTCCTGAGCTTTGATGCATAGCCTTTGTGTATAGGCTTGCTTTCCGGGGGAGTCGCTTCTGCTTTGCTGCTGCTCCACGTGCTTTGGATGTTCGTGTTCCAATTGATATTGAGCTTCTCTTTATGTTTTCTCAGTTAGTATCGAGCCTTCAGCTAGTTGTGTCGAGCCTCTGTGCCTCTGTCTTGAGGAACTAGCTGTTTTCACCAATTTTTGGCTGTTTGTGATTGGTATCGAGTTTTCTGCTAGTTGTGTTGAGCCTCTGTGCCTCTATCTTGAGGGACTAGCAGTTTTGCATTCTAATGCGTTGTTTCAGCCTCAATTGGTATCGAGCCTTGAGCTAGTGGTGTTGAGCCTTTTCTGCCTCTTCTTGAGGGCTAGCTCATTTTTGACATGGTTGCATCGAGCCGTTGCCCATTTGTGGAGGTTGGCTCGAATTTTGCTTGGTTGCGTTGAGCCGTTGTCCATATCTTTGGGGACCAAGTTTTCGGTTTTGGTATCTCAAACCATCTCTGGTGCCTAGTTTTTGTCAATTCAATCATCAAGGGGGAGAAATTTTGAAACCCAAGTGGATAAGAACCTTGGTTTCTTTTGTGATGATTGTTTGACAAATTTTGTTGAGAATGGTTTTTTTGAGTGCCTTTTGGGATTTCATGAAACTCTTGTTTCTCTTGACTCTTCGGTTGTGTGGAGGCTTTGCCCGCTTTTCCCGTTTCTTTCGGGACCGAGAACTTTTATTTGGAGTTTTCATGATCCTTCCTCATATCAACTAGCCTTGTGTTTGCTTTTGCTTGGCTTTTGGGCACTTGAATGAGGCTTGCCTTCAAACCCTTCCTTTGTGGTTCTATTGTTAGTCAATGCATTCATCAAGGGGGAGATTGAGAACATATATGATGAATGGTTGACATTTGTGAGGAAGGTTTGAGGCTTTTCCCGGTTGAGTCAATATCTTGCTATGCGCTTAATGTTTATGACTATCCGGTGGCGTTGAGTTGTGTTGTGTTACCCGTGTTGGTGTGCGTGTGCAACATGTGTCTCTTGGCTGTGTTGATGTGCAGGTGTGGAGCTCGGAGACAGTGGTCGATGGCGAGGTGAAGGTCAAGTAGAGACGTGTCGTGCCGACGGACCAGGAGCGGTTAAGGATGGGCGTACCGTGCGGCACTTAGCATTGGCGAGCAAGAGCACATGGGGATGTGCGATGCATTGGCCGAGTCGGGAGGAAGACGATGGCGTCGTGGCACTTGGCGGGAGGTCGGACACGGGCTTGCGTGCGGCGCAAGTGCCGTCGGCCGAGTCAAGAAGAAAGGCGAAGGCGTTGTGCCCGGCGTGGATGCTGGACATGCATCGGCATCGGTGCTGGTGGTCGGGGTGTGTGAACCACATCCCGTCTACGGTGCGGGTTTGGTAGTTGAGCCTCGAAAAACTACCCTCGACGGTTTCCGAGTTTGGGCCTCAAAACTCGGGGTGGACGGTTTCCAGGTTTGGGCCTCAAAACCTGGGCTGGCAGGTTTACTAGTTTGGGCCTCAAAACCGGGCGGGGGTTCGTATGTGGAACGATCGACGCATGGCGGCATCGAGAGGCTTGCGTTGCGGCGAAGCTATCAGTGAGGAAGGCACGGTGGTCGACATGACAGCACGTGGTGGCATCCTGGAGCTTGTGTCGAGGCGAAGCGAAGGATGAGAAGGCGCGTGGGAGTCGGATGAAAACTGATCAGGTTGGACGGTTTTACCCCTAGGGGGTATTTGGGTTAGTGCTTCATGTTAGGGCGTTGTGTCTTTCGGACGTGCGCCTATATGCTAGGGCAGCTATCCTTGGGGAAGTGTCACTCTCATTTTGTTCATTTGAGAGGAGGCTAGGGTCAGAGAGAGGGGTGGCTCTTGTTCTTGAGCTTTTCGCCATCCATGCTTTGTGTTGTGAGGAGTGGCTTGTAACCCGACACAGTGTGCTACACAATTCATCATCCTGTAGCAATCCAAAGATCAATTTCTTACTCCTCTTGTGTTGGCTGAAATTTGGATCAATTCGCGTTTTTGTTCTTCACGTTTTGTTTTTTCCCTTCTCGGAGATTTGCTTCGTTCTCCCTCTCCGAGCGACGATTTGCGATTCCGTTTGAATCAAATTGTTCTATGTCGTGAGCTCTTTCTTTCCACCGAAGGATTTCTTCTCTAACCTCACGAGCAAATAGATCGGGTCAAAATCGTGTTCGTTCTTCGTTCTTCCCCTTTTCTAGTGTTCTTCGGATTTTTCATGGATTAGTTGGTTTGGAGCGATGATATCCTAGGATTAGCTTCCCAACACTTTGAAGAACACTTGGGAGAAGTTTGGTTGCAGCCCCGTTCGATTTGGTGAGGATCGAATCGATTTTAGTTTTGTCCCATGCAGTTTTTGCACTTTCTGGGCAGTGGCGGACTGTCTGCCCCCCAGCCGCGGACAGTCCTCGCATCGAGGGTTCAGCCGGAGCAGTGGCTGTTTTCCTCAGCGTTTTTCCCTCGGGTGACCGGTGGACAGTCCGCCGTTGACAGGCGCGGACAGTCCGGGCCTGAGCAGGGACGTTTTAGCAGCTCTGCTATTTTTTCCTTTTGGCCGGCGGACAGTCCGCCCCTATCGCGGACAGTCCGAGACCAGCAGTCCGGACAGTCTGGGAATCTGCTGTAGGTTGCGTTTTAGTGCGTTTGCTCTCCTGGCTTTTCCGCTTCGTTTCCGGACTTCTCGTTTGCTCCTAGAGTTCACCTAGGAACCTCTCTACCTATCTTTGCTACGTGTTAGCATAGGTTTTTAGTGATTTCCTGACATAGCCCTCCATCTATGTTTGGGAGTGGATCTTTTGGGTACGAACTTGACTCGGAGTTTTGGGAGTTTTGGGTTGCACTCTTGTGTGGTGCCTCGTTGTGATCCTAGGGATCACCCACTCTCTTTCTGAGGGTCATAGAGATCGTGTTTGAGTCCAAAGCTTTTGGGGTTGATTTTGTTGGGACAGAGGCCGAAATTTCGAAAAAACATTAGGCTCCCATTCACCCCCCCTTTGGTCGCCTTGCTTTAGCGTTTTCGGTCCTTCAGGGACATGTGGCGAGCATCCAAGCATCAGACGCTGGCGTGAGCGTCCGATGGTCCCGTGTGGAGCGTCCGATGATAGCGCAGAATGCCCAGTGAAGGGGCATAACGGCTAGTTTGAGTCCTCCCTATATAAATAGAGGTGGTGGCCGACCATTTGTTCAGTTGGGCACCTTAGGGACTTAGTGTCCTTGTGTGAGAGTGCTTGGGAGCCCTCCAACTCACTTGGGATTAGTGCTAATCATATCCGCTAAGTGAGAGAGCAATTCTAATGTGGTGCATGAGAGATTGCAAGAGTTGGCACTAGGTGTTCGTGTTGCAAGCCGGTGGTGCTTGTTACTCTTGGAGGTTGCCACCTCCTAGATGGCTTGGTGATTGTGTCTCCGTCGTGAAGCCCACAAGAAGATTGTGCGTGGCTCCGGAGAAGGCTTTGTGAGGGGCATTGTGCTCGCCCCGCGGGGATCGCGAAGAGCAACTCTAGTTGAGAGAGGTACGAAGAGCGCCAAGTTGTCCGTCCGGATAGAAGCTAGAGCTCTTGGTGAGCACTCCATCGTGGAGAGTGTGACTTGGGGTCTCCACTAGCAAGAGGATCGGTGGCAACCTTGGGCTTGCCTCAACAGGGACTAGCTTGGTGGCGACGAAGTGAACCTCGAGATAAAATCACCATGTCAACATTTTCTACATCTTCTCCGTGGTTTGCTATCTTCATTCACTAGCTTGTATTTCCTTACTCATACTTGTGCTAGTGTTTAGTTGTTGCTCTTGTGTAGCTATCTAGCTTGTGTAGCTTAGAAGTAGCTCCCTTGAATGACTAATTGGCTTGAGTAGCCTTGTTAGTCACATTGCTTAGTTTGTGTAGCTAAGTAATTTGCGCTCTCTAATTTGGCTTGTGTAGCCCTATTAGTGAGCATTGCTAGTGAGCGGGCTTTGTGCTTTTGCTTAGTGGCATGTGTAGGAGCTTCCCGGTTGATTGAGTACTAGTTGCTTAGGTTTGTGTAACCTTGCAAGCTAGAATTGTTTAGGTGAGCTCTAGCTAGCCCGACACCTTATTTGCTTTGTTTAGGATCTTTTGTAAGGTGGCATAGAGTATAAGTAGAGGGGTGTAGTCTTGGCTAGACCGATAGTTTTAATTCCACATTTGTTTTGGTTAGCCGGTACAATTAATTTTGAGAAAAGGACTATTCACCCCCCCACTAGTCTGCCATCTCGACCCTTCACGTGGTATCAGAGCTAGGTCTCTCATTTGTGGTCTTTACCGACCCGAGAGGATGGCAACTAGTTGGCTAGATGTTGTGTGTGACACACATATTTTTGATGGCACACACTATGCACGGTTGAAACTTCATATGCTTGATCATTTTTGTGCTTTTGGTCCAAAGTTTTGGTGGATCGTTGTTGTTCGCTTTACTCATGCCTTGGATGAGAGTAATCTAACACAAGCGCAAGAGGATTGCCTAACACTCGATGCACAAGCCCAATGTTTTCTAACAAATGCTTTGCAAGATGACATATTTGGTAGGGTGATGACTTCGGTGAGTGCCCATGATATGTGGACGACACTCAAACATCTCTATGGTGATTTCTCCATTTGGGATGATGGAAAATTCAAGGAGGAGGATCACATTGAGATGGCGCATGAGGATGTTGAGCATGACCACAACTTGGTAGTTGTGGAATATTGCTCCACCTCATGGTGAAGTGATGATGATGATGTTGATCGATCTACAACAAGCTCACTTGACAAAGTTGACGGTGATGATTCAAGTGTTGCAAATAATGATTCTACTCCAAGCACACTTGATGATGTTGATGGCTCATGCACGGTTCATGATTGTGATACTACTACAAGCCCATCACCACATTGCTTCATGTCACAAGGTGACACCAAGGTATCTAATGCTAATGTGGTTGATTATGTTGATTCATATGATGATCTTGTTAGTAGACTTGCTAGCACGACCATGTCTTTAGAAAATGAGAAAACTAAAACAATTAAATTGGCAAATGAAAACTCATTTCTAAAGAATTCATGTGAAGAACATAAGCACTTACTTGATGTTCTTAGAGATTCACATGTTGAATTACTTGATGAGAACATATATGATGAATGATTGACTTTGATGAGGAAGGTTTGAGGCTTTTTCCGGTTGAGTCATTATCTCGCTATGCGCTTAATGTTTATGACTAACCGGTAGCGTTGAGTTGTGGTGTGTTACTGTGTTGGTGTGCGTGTGCAACATGTGTCTCTTGGCTGTGTTGATGTGCAGGTGTTGAGCTCGGATACAGTGGTCGATGGCGAGGTGAAGGTCAAGTAGAGACGTGTCGTGCCGACGGACCGGTTGCGGTGAAGGATGGGTGTGCCGTGCGGCGGACGTGCCATGTCGATGTACCCAGAGCGGTGAAGGGCGGACGTGAGGCTTGGACTGACGGACCAGAGGGCCAGAGGACCAGCTGTGGTAGCTGGCACGTGGCATCGGCGAGCGAGAGCACATGGGGAAGTGCGATGCATCGGCCGAGTCGGGAGGAAGACGATGGCGTCGTGACACTTGGCGGAGGTCGGACACGGGCTTGCATGCGGCGCAAGTGCCGTCGGCCAAGTCAAGAAGGATGGCGAAGGCGTTGTGCCCGGCGTGGAGGCTGGACATGCATCGGCATCGGTGCCGGTGGTCGGGTCGGGGTGTGCGAACCACATCCCGTCTATGGCGCGGGTTCGGTAGCTGAGCCTCAAAAAGCTACCCTCGACGGTTTCCATGTTTGGGCCTCAAAACTCGGGTGGCCAGTTTCTGAGTTTGGGCCTCAAAACTCGGGATGGACGGTTTCCAGGTTTGGGCCTCAAAACCTGGGCTCGCGGGTTTCCGAGTTTGGGCCTCAAAACTCGGGGTGGACGGTTTCCATGTTTGGGCCTCAAAACCTGGGCTGGCAGGTTTCCCGGTTTGGGCCTCAAAACCGGGGGAAGGTCCAAAAGGACAGTCGACGCGTGGCGGCACCGAGAGGCTTGCGTTGCGGCGAAGCTATCGGTGAGAAGGCACGGCGGTCGACGGTGGCGGCACGTGGCGGCATCCTGGAGCTTGCGTCGAGGCGAAGCGAAGGATGAGAAGGCGCATGGCCGTCGGATGGAAACTGTCAAGTCTGGACGGTTTTACCCCTAGGGGTATTTGGGTTAGTGCTTCATGTTAGGGCGTTTGTGTCATTTGGACGTGCGCCTATATATAGTTGAAGGGGGCTGCTAGGGCAGTCCAATCCTTGGAGGTGTCACTCTCATTTTGTTTAGGTGAGAGGAGGCTAGGGTTAGAGGAGAGACTGGCTCTTGTTCTTGAGCTTTTTGCCATCCAAGCTTTGTGTTGCTAGGAGTGGCTTGTAGCCCAACACTGAGTGCTTAATCAATCATCCATTCCCTTGAATCCAAGGATCAAATTCGTACTTTAATTTGTCTTGCGATTTTGTTCTTCGCGTTTGCACATTTTCCCCTCTTTTGATCTTCACGAGAATTCTTGTTTCGAGGGAAGATCCGCAAATCCGTTTGAACCATCTTGTGTAGCTTCGTGAGAGTCTTCTTTCTACCAAAGGAATTTCTCCAATACCTCATGAACTCACAAATCGAGCGGATTTAGTTTTGGGATCGATTTCTTGCCCGTTCCTCACCATTTTCTTCGATTCACCGATTTGGAGTTAGGTTCGAGCCATGATCTCTTAGGAGTAGCTCACTAACATCCTTGTGATCCCTCACACGAAATTTGAGCCGTAGTGCTATTGATTTGAGGGAGATCGGGTCGATTCGGTGGACAAACAGAGGGCTGATCGGGGTGACCGGACGCTTCTTCATAGCGACCGGACGCAACCTAATAGAGTCCAGTCTTTGATCACTAGCGTTGACCTGCTCGTGCGAAGTGACTGGACGCTCGCCTCGTATCGACCGAACGCTATCCCGTGCGTCCGATCATTGAAGGCCGAGTGTTCCACTCTAGGCGAACTTGACCGGACGGTCGAAGAACATGTGACCGGACGCACACGAGGTACTGTTCACTGTCTGTGTGCGTTGACCGGACGCTGCTTGTGCTGTGACCGGACGCTCTATTCCTCAGAGTCCGGTCAGTTCCAGAGAGCTCCCGAAATGATTCTTCTCTGACCGGACGCGTCCGATCGATCCTGACCGGACGCACCTTAGAGTTCGGTCAGTGCAATGTTTGCGCGTTTTTGTCCGTATCTTTTGCATTCAAGCTCCGATTTGAGATCCGCTTTTTGCGTTGGATTCCCGACTCTGTGCTCTACAGAAACCGGGCTTCACGCTTTGCGAAAAAGCCTGAATCCCCCTCGCGTTGCTCGGGGGAGGTTGAGGTTACCCAAACTCCATCCTGTCACTAGTTGACTTGCGTGGATTTGGGTGAGGGAGCTTTTGTGGTGTCCCGCTGTGTTCCTAGGGAACATCCACCCATTCTCTTGGGTCGTGGACATCACGTCTGTCAGCTTCGCTCTTGGGGTTGATTTTGTTGGGACTGAGGCTAGAATTTCGGAAGAAATTTTTAGGCTCCCATTCACCCCCCCCCCCTCTAGTCGCCTTGCTTTAGCTTTTTCGATCCTTCAATTGGTATCGGAGCATGTTAAGGATCTCTCTACCTTAACCGGTTCCGGATCTGCGAAGGCGACCTTTTGAGAGCGGTTGTGTTTCCGACTTTGCGTGTCGAGGTGTTGAGCTTGTGTTTTGGCTAACACTAACGGTGCTTTTGGAAATGGCACCAAGTTCTTCTTCCAATGTGTCTTTGTCCTTAGGTTTGAGTCTTGGACATGCGATCGAGGACAACATGTTGGCAAGAAGAAGGAGTACGGCTCTTGAGGCAGAACGCGAGGTGGATGCTTTGCTGGGCTTCCTAGGAGATGATGAGCATTCAACAGAGGATCGTATACGTGAACTTGGCAAGGCCAAGAAAGGTATTCTTGCTGCTTGTCTTGGGATTTTATCCCAACAATTTGAAGCTTGTTGTGATGATAACTTGAGATATGATGAGCTTTGTGATACCTTGCATAGAAAGATCAAGAAGTTAAAATGCTCCATTGCTAGGTTAAAATGTGGCCTTTTTCATTGGAAGTCTAGTGCATCTTTACCTTGCACCTCTTGTAGTGACAGGGTTAGGAAGAATGATGAGCTATGCTTTTCTCTTGCTAGCGTAAAATCTGAGAATGAAATGTTGAAATCAAATGCTTCCATACCATGTCTTGTTTGCTTTGACTTGCGCAAGGACCTTGTTTATGCCAAATCTGAAATAGCCTTGCTTAGGTCAAAAGCTTCTTTGCATGTGGTTCTTGTGAGTTTTTGCATGCTGAAATTGATAAACTAAAATTGACTCACACCACATGTGTAGATGAACTTGAGCATGCTAGGGCTGAAATTGATGAGATAAATGCTAGGCCTTGTACCTTGTGCTCTTTGAATAAAGATGCTTGCCATACTTCTTGTGCTAATCATGATTGTTTGTTTGATGTGAATGGTGATGTTTCTTGCACCGATTTCATTTGCACATCATGCATTGATTTGGAAAAAGAAGTTTTGGCTTTGAAAGTTTTGCGCGATGATATGAGCGCCAAGTTGGTTGAGCACAATGATATGAGTGCCAACCTTGAAAAAGAAATTGAACTCTTGCGTACCACATATGCCGAGTGCATTAGAGAGGAGATGGAAAATCTTAAAAATGCTCCGTGTGGTACTTGTGATCGCCTCATGTTTGAAAATGAGGTTTTAACTAAAAGATGCAAGAGTCTTTGTGCTAAGTCTTTTGAGTCACGCATTTCTTGCAACTCCGATGTTGATGCTTCTAAAATTGCTTCTTTGCAACCGGAGTTGAGTTCTTGTGTTGAGCGTGAGTCTTTTGACTGTAGCACTAGTGTCAAGGTTTCGGATAGCTCTTTCATAGCTACTCCCAACCTTGTTGTATCTTCGAGTGATGTCCAAGGGACTTTTCTTGACAAGGGTGCTTCTCACATTTTTGGGAGTCGTGTTCCCAATCCAATTTTCCATTGCACCTTTTGCAAGAAGGATGGACATTCATTCGATTTTTGTTTCCGCCGTGTCAAACACGAGCGACGTATTCGAGCTAAGGCTTTTAGGAAGCCGCGTAGCCTTTCCCATGGCACGTGTGCTCCTAGTGTTGGCACCAAGTTGAACGTGGATGCATCTTGCTCTAAGTCCCAAGGGACTTCTCACTTGTCGGAGAATGGTGTGCCTTCCAATAGGCCTTTGTACCATTGCTCTTTTTGTGAGAAAGATGGGCATCAAGAAAGCTTTTGCTATCGGCGTGCCAAACGTTTGCGCCAAGCTCGCTCTTCTAGGAAGATGGTGGTTCATAGCCCTTCTCATGGCATGAACGCTTGTGCTCCTAGTAAGAAGCCCCTATTTGTTGATGGATTTTATGACTCCTTTTCTAGTGAGTTAGGTCATGATCGTGGACATGCCTCTAGTGCTTCTCATGGTGCTTCTATTGGTTCTTCTACAAAAAACTTGGAAGACGTTTGCCTCTTTTCCCGTGGTACGACTTGTTCTTCTCCTCGAGTTGTCCTTTTGAGGAATGCTTCCAAGGGCGTTTCACAATTGCATTTGAACCAACATTTGCATCATGCTAACCCACAAGATAAGTTGAGTTTTGTGACCAAGTCTTGGGTTCCCAAGTATATGCTTGCTAACCCTTCGGGATCCAAGACTCGGGTTACTTTGTCCTCCTGTATGTAGGTATGAGGACGCGGGGTGGAGAACATGCGCCTGATGGAGCTTGATATTTTAGATGTGATCAAGAGTTGATGGTTCTCTACACCCCGCTTAGATTTGTCTCCAAAGAGGCTTTTGCTACTCGGTGAGCTTTCCTATACACTCATACCCTGTACATCCATGATTTATGTCTTGTGGTATGAGATGGTTCTTTATGCGCTCACTTGTATTGTTCTTGCATGTACAATTTCCTGTGTATCATGTTTTGTCTTAGTCTAGCATGTGCTATCTTGTATATCATGACATGCTAGCCTTGTGTACAGCTTTGGTGGTTATTCCACTTTTCATGCTAGTTTGTGATCCTCATGAACATTATGCCATGCTTTACCATTCTTCACCATGAGCTTTACTTGTAGAGGTATGATGTTCGTTAGGTATCACTTTTCAGGTGCTAGTTTTGTGTAGCTACATGTACCCTGTTGACATGTTTAGGTTGAGCACTAGTCTTTCCTCACTTTTATCATGTTACATGCTTTTGGATCTATTGCTATAATTATTTTTGCATTGTAGCATGTGTTGAGGTTTAGGCTGTGTTTGGGTTGATCATGTCTTTAGGCTGCTTTTTGCTATACAGTGCTTTATCCTGTTGCATGGTAGTCTTGACTAGGTTGAGTTCAGATCTCCTTGCGGTATCATTCATAGGTAGATCTCTTTTTGTTGAGAGTTCACCTTATGCTTATTATGTGACTAACCATTTTTGTGGAGACCTTGAGGTCACACTAGACGAGACAATGCCTTGTGCTTTCTTCTGCTTTTGAGTGTGCAGGAGAACAGGAGCCTGGAGAGAGCATTTCGGCTCACGGACCCGATCCCACTTCTTCCACGACTTGGGGTTCCATTCGAGCAGTTCTCCAGCGAGCACTAGCTGCACCTGTGGGAGCGACAGCATCAGGCGAGGAGGAGACGACTCCGACGAGGCAGGCGCCCCAGAGTTCAGCAGATTCAGGCGTCCCCTCGGGTATCACACCAGCAGGTGGTCAAGCACATCATGAGGTACTTCCGACACACTTCTGAGTTCGGATTTTGGTACTCCTCTTCTTCGACCTCTTTCTGTTGTATGGTCTTTTCGATGTGGATTTTGCTGACTGCTCGCTTGAGCGTTTCTTGGCTCTACTCTTGTGAGTTCGGTGTGTGTTCCCTTTTAGTTCGGGAAGCATTTTGCCTGTTGTATCTTAGTTTGACTTCTCCGATACCCTTTTGTTTTGGGTTTTCCTTTTTAGGCTAGTTTTGCTTTGTCTTTGATAGACTAGCTTTTGCATGCATTTCATCATTGTTGACGCTGGTTATCTATCAAAATTAAAGGATAAATAAATATGAAAAGGGCAAGAATTTGATCACCAACAAAGGTTTAGGGTTTCAACTGACAATATTCCATGAGTTTTGGTGAGTTATGATTCTGCAGGGACTAAACCAGGAAATCAGCACCGATAGCTTCCCATAGAAGGAAACCGTCGGGAGATAATGCAACCGCCACGCCGGGATACTTCTAGAAGACTCCAGAGAACACATAGAGACACCACGAGAAAGGACACCGCGGTCCACCTCCAGGTGGAACCGACCGGTCCCCTAGACCCACCGGTCGGTCCCCCCTGGGCCCGCTGGTCTCCGTCTTCTGCAAGCTTCCTCCATCGACCTCTAGGATGCATCTTAGCCGTACCTTAAGTCGGTTTGATTCAACGGCCGCGGTTGATCCCTCAGGGCTATATAAGCAGCCCCAGACCCCCCTCTCCAGGCATCTCCATCTTCATTATTCATTTCCACATCAGAAACTAGGGTTTCAATTAGAAGTAGAGGTCCCTCTAGATGAATCTCTTCTAGTTCATCTAGAATTAGATCTAGTTCATCTAGTTGTAATCAGGAGCCAGCTATCAAGTAGAAGACTAGATACCCCTCTAGTAGGATTAGAACCTAGTCTTATATTAGAACTAGAAGAGAGAGAGAGAGAGAGAGAGAGGAAGAGATCAAGAAGGAGCTCTGGCCTGTAAGATCAACTTCTTCATCTTGTACCTGCGGATTCAAGTTCATCTTCAACTTGCTTCAGCGATTGTTTCGGTAATCAATGTCTATATTTAAGTTTGAGCCATTGTTCTTATTATTCTTAAGGTTTATGACTCCCTTTTGAGTACTTTAATTCTAGTCATTCTAGAGTTAGAGTAGTTGGATAGTGTAAGCGTGGTGCTTAGACTTGATAGCTCATAAATGCCTCCTATAACGCCGGTAGTAGTGGTTGTTCGCAAGGGTGACTCTTATAGCCTTGTTGATTCTTCTATAGTCCAGTTACCCGTGTGTAGGCTCGGTAGGATTATACATTTGCATAAAAGACTCATACTCTGTTTGTGACCTTTTATGGCAACTTCCCCACTAAGAATAATATAAACATATCACTCTTAAATTGGAATTAGACAACCTTAGTGATCCCCTCTATGCTTCTAGATTCTCCGTCCTTGTTAGCTACTCAGGGGTTAGACTTTAAGACTTAACACTATCCGTTCCTTTGGGTTCGATATTAAAACTGGGTTACTCCGGTGAAGTGCTACATCGGTAGATCTTATCTGTTTGCTTGCGGATAAAGTAGAGTGTGCGTTAATTTATACCAACAAGCATTTCTGGCGCCGTTGCTGGGGATAGAGTTTATCTCTACTCTTTGTAGCGACGTTAGTAAGTGTCAACAAGCATTTCTAGCACCGTTGCCGGGGAACGGTAGATCAACTTAAGTCTTAGTTTAACCTTGTAATCATACTTTTATCTTTTCCTTTTTGTCCCAGTCTTTTCATTATTTTTGTTTTCATTCTTATGAATGTTGTTTTTGAATTTCACTCTTATCTATCACTACCCCATGAGCAAGCTATAACTAGTAGAATACTTATACCCCATCATAATACCTGGTTATGAGCTATGCCTACCTTTCTGCTGCACTGTCCTTGTGATGAGCATAGAAATATAATTATGAAAATACTCCTTTGGGTATTTTGTCACTAACCTTTCTAGGTCTGGAGCAGAAAAGAATGAAGGAACAACAAACGCAAGCTATGACCGACCAATCATTATGTAACATTGAATTACATTCATCCAATCTTCATTTTTGCAAAATCCAAGTTTGAGGGATACACTTCGTAAGAATATCTCTTGCCATGTTGCTATGTTGGTTGTCCCTACCTTTAAGATATGCTCATACATTAATCATACTCTTTCATCACCATCTGAATAAATCTCTACAATGTTTTCATGTTACCTTTACCTGCTATAGTATATGTATAGGTTTGAAGTACAATCATACATCTCTTTAAATTAGGCATGGTGTTTAGTTTAAATCACGAGGTGTGTTTATTTCGCTTCAGAAGGATTTTAAATTAAGCATGGTGCTTAGGTTAGAATACCTTCCTAAGTCAAATTGCACGTGGTGTCTAGGTTGATTTCTAAATTGATAGTATGCTATAGTAGATATTGGATATTTTGTTGGACTAACCCCTGCAGGAAAACTTTCATTATCAATTTGGGAAAGTCCGGAGATGAACTCACACTGGAGATGAAGCAAGGCGTATAATGAACTTCAACAACTCTTGCACAATGAAGACTCAGCTCATTCATCATGGATGAAAGAACAATGAGTATCAAAGTTTATTTATTTTGTCTTCTACTGCAAGTTATCTTTTGCCTTGAATCATGTTAAAGTGCAGCCAACACATAAAATACTAGTCTACGCTAAAATAATCCTAAAAACATCTTTTTATTAGCATAGATGCAAAATACATAAAGTTGTGGACAACAACTCATGCTTCAAATTCTTGCAATCCTTCGGGTACATGTCCACTAACATTACGCAGGAGAGAGATTTTGCTGATCTATGGTTTGGTCTGAACATTGAAGATCCAAAACCCAAACCATAGACACACAAACATACTCTCAGATCACAAATGGTGCTAGCCTAGCTTTGAGTCTTGCTTGGGCACTGATGACAAACATGATGCAACTTGTGAGACAACCGATGCCTGCAATCATCATTATCCAAGACATCAAGACAAGAAGTGGGAACTTATCCTCTTTTCTAATCAAAAGCTAGCTTGGGAGACAAGATGGTACTACTACACCAATAGCAAGATCCACAAGTCAAACACATGAACATGTTGTTGGGAGTCCATCTACATCACAAGCCAGCCTGGGAGAGACAATTCTGTTGTCTAGATGTGTTTCACAATCAAAGGGAGGAAGGAGAAACCCAACTTCAAACATATTAATCTCCTACCCACCACTTTGATTAATACAAACCACTAGATGTTGTCCTAATAGAGAAGAAGAATATGATCCACCGCTCATTCTTGGAAGATCGTTCTTGAACACCATCAATGATATCATCTTTGCCGAACCTGGAGAAGTCAACTTTTGGATCTTTCACTGCATCTTCAACATCTACATTACTTATGAGCAGCCAAAGAGAACCAAGAGAAGACCTTGAAGGGAGAACCAACTACCAAGAATTGAGGAGGGCATCATGAAGGATGAAGCCACTGCACCACAAGAGTTAGAAGATGGAGAGATAGTACCTGAGCCAACAAATCAAGAAGAACAGTCGATAAGATCTCCATCATCTAGACACTGTTGAAAGGACAAGTCTCAGTTGTGACATTACAAGACAAAAGACTCTCATGGAGGCACTCGAGTAACAGTTCTAAATTCAAGTCTTTTGCCAACCCAATGATTAAAGGAAAACAAGAAAGGTTGACAAGAGAAGAATGCGGAACTGTCCCTACATCCTCATAGTACAGAATTAATACAAGAAAGAGAGAGGATCCTAGTCAGCATACTCGAGGAACAATAAGTCAACACGAGAGAAGGAAGATTGATACCTCTAATGATGATTCCACTATGATCTTCTCCTCTCAATCACACTGTGAGACAAACAAGAGAAGACAAGCCATTCATAAACAACAACCAGCTAGACAAGAGGAGCTTCCACAAGGTGGTTCAGCACAATCACTTTCCAATGACAAAGTAACATTTCAAGGTAAGTAACCATCACTTTAAAAGCTTCTTCTTGATTCTAGTATGAACATAAATAAAGAACTAAACATGTTTAAGTTGCACCTCACTTGATCCAACATAATCAACTCAACATATTCAGTCCTTTGATCCTTGTTCACAGCTTTACTCTCTTGAATCTCACTGTCTTAACTAAATGAGTTAAAATGTTGTGCATCTAACCTTTGGAAGATCATATATCTCAATCATGAAAAGATCGACACATTATGCATAGATTATCCTTCCTTAGGTTAAGTAATCTGATCTGTTAAATATTTTAAGATGCTACTTTCATGCTCATCCTCTGATCCTATCACTCATGTTAAGATTGAATAGAACACATAAACAACAAGTTTGTCTTGTGCAATGTGCCTAAGGTTAGAGAGAAATAAACAAAACTTTTGGTTCTGTTGGTGTTTTTCCACCAACAGAGCCTATGCACTTGATCTCTACCTTGTCTTTATGAGCAGGACACACTCTTGAGCAAAACATGGAGAAGTTTGTCACTCCCAAATTCTACAGAGTGAAGGTCCTAGATCTACAAGAACATGCACACTGAGCAAGATGCTGCCAACGTCCATAATTAACGCTTCACTTCAAATTGCTGGACGAACAAATGACATGAGTGACACCATATCATGAGACATAAACAAGAAGGAATGATGGAGGATGTCGTAGTCAGAATTAGAGGTCATGAAATCCCCACAGACTTCTTGATCCTCGACATAAGAAGACAATGATGTCCACCTCATCCTAGGAAGACCATTCATCTATGCTACAAGTACAATCATTTACAAGAGGAAATTCATTTTCACTTTCCTGGAGAAAAGGCACGATGCAACTTCATCAACTAAATGCCTAATGAAGCACCCAAGAAGAATAGAAGTGAAAGACGCCGCTCTCAAAGCCAAAGAAGACAAGCTATCGAGAATAGAGAGGCCAATCACGAAAAAGAAGCTATCGGCACTGTCCCAGAAAAGAAAGGAGAAAAACCTCAAGACAGTGAACCATAGGAAGTGAAGACTCAGACCAAGAAAGTATGAAAGAAAATTCTGCACCTCAGAGGTACAATCAATAACATCTTTCCAACGTCTGACATGCCTTGGGAGGTCTGAACGAAGGGAAGGTCCGGTTCGTCGGACCTAAATATCCAAACCTTCACCAAAAGGTAAAAACCGGTAGTTATCCTCATATTTACTTTTCTACATATTTCTCATATTTAATTCTTAGTCATTTATCGCATCATCATATTTAATTCAAAAACATTTTAATTAGAAAATAAAATAAGAATATTACACTACATCATAAACCATAAAGCCCCATGTGAATAATTCTATGGTGTGTAAAAACTCGCAAGGATATTCACCGTGGTGGCATAAAAATAATAATAATAAATATGAATGCATTCATCCTATTGCATTCTCTCTTGCATCATAAAAAAATATTAAAATACAAAAATATTGAGAAAGAGATCTTACAGAAATTCTAGACAACTATGGCTTGAGTGGCCAACCACTAACGCTTAATCTGCTCCACAAGTTTTGTTGTCTATTTGAGTTTCACAGGATTTAATAAGCCAAGAAAAGCTGACGAGGAAGTGAATGTTCCATCCACTATTGGAGCACTGTTTCAACAACCATCGACATCAATCAAAGCTCTAATAGAGGAAGGACATATCCACTGCCAGTCTGCTACATTGCAGGATCGAACGACTACGTCAACATTCAACTTGGGGGAAGGCAACCCTATGCATCCAAGTAAGTATCTTTTACCTCTTAAGTTTTTTATTCTATAAATAAATTCAAAACACCAAAAATATGTGAGCACATGAAGGCTCACCCTTAAAAATAAAAGAACAAAAATATGTGAGCACATGAAGGCTCACCATTAATTAAAAAAAAGAGACAAAAATATATGAGCACATGAAGGCTCAACACTATTAAGGGAAACAGCTTGGGGGAGACGCACCCCCGTTATCTTCACGATTCAGGTATGTCTTTATTATTATTACTACTACTATTATTATTGGCTTTTATATTATATCTTAAAGTGTGTTAGACTAAATAAATAAAATAGTGTGTCTAGTTTGTTTTAAGAAGTTGATAACTAAAGAAGAACTCTCTCTCTAATCTTTTGCATGGAAATGATGAATAGTTGCTCTATCTAATTTCTTTCAAGTACCTAGCCTTCAAAGCATGAGTTCTCCTAATTAATAATGATGCCTTAAAATAAAATTAAATACATGGATGGCAAATACTTAATCTAAGGTCTAGGTAATTGGGATATGACATGTGATGATCTAAGCTGCTATTATCTTGTTCTAAACAACACTAAAGTTCCGGAGATTTCTCAATATGAATATGACTAATAATTGCATTGAGTTAAATTAAGCTCTGTGGCCCTGTGAGATGTTATCTTGCCTTTGAATTGAGATCACTTACACATTTCATCCATCTTCCGCATAAATGCTCATAATTATATGTTGTTACCCTCTTATAAGTTTGTTGGAAGCATGTGGCTATTAAAAAAAAGAGAAAAGAAAAGAGAAGAAAAAAAAGAAGAAAGAAAGAAAGATATGAGGAAATAAAAAGGGACAAGTGTCCAAAACCTCAAAAAGATAGATCCCGAGGAAATAAAAAGGGACAAGTGTCCGAAACCTCGAAAAAAAATCAGAAAAAATGGGCACGTGCCCGGCAGTAGAATTAGCCTAATAGCCATATGTCTCTGATAAACAGAAGAGAGTGAATATATTCAAAAGAGCATCCGACTCCATTTTTCCATACACATGCACTTCTTGATTCAATGGTTGGTTGACTTTCTCTTTGGATCCATTGTTTAATTTGACGACACATGTATTAAAGCTTTTGAAAATCAATTAAAACTCCGGGTTAAAGGTGAAGTGAAGGAACTAGAGACATAGTGCTTGATTTGATCGTTCAATCTCTCAATTACTCAAGATCTAAGGTAAGAGTAATAAGCCCCATGAAGAATAACATGATATGTTTCGGAGAATTTTTGTTTAACAGCAGGTATACTTGTTGGAAGTGAAGATATTATAGCAACTCCTGATCCATTGATAAGTTTTGGTTTTGCTAAGGGACTAGCAAAGGGTAAGCTTGGGGGAATTGTTGACGCTGGTTATCTATCAAAATTAAATTATAAATAAATATGAAAAGGGCAAGAATTTGATCACCAACAAAGGTTTAGGGTTTCAACTGACAATATTCCACGAGTTTTGGTGAGTTATGATTCTGCAGGGACTAAACCAGGAAATCGGCACCGATAGCTTCCCATAGAAGGAAACCGTCGGGAGATAACGCAACCGCCACGTCGGGATACTTCTAGAAGACTCCAGAGAACACATAGAGACACCACGAGAAAGGGCATCGCGGTCCACCTCCAAGTGGGACCGACCGATCCCCTGGACCCACCGGTCGGTCCCCCCTGGGCCCGCTGGTCTCCGTCTTCTACAAGCTTCCTCCACCGACCTCTAGGATGCATCTTAGCCGTACCTTAAGTCGGTTTGATCCAACGGTCGCGGTTGATCCCTCAGGGCTATATAAGCAGCCCTAGACCCCCCTCTCCAGGCATCTCCATCTTCATTATTCATCTCCACATCAGAAACTAGGGTTTCAATTAGAAGTAGAGGTCCCTCTAGATGAATCTCTTCTAGTTCATCTAGAATTAGATCTAGTTCATCTAGTTGTAATCAGGAGCCAGCTATCAAGTAGAAGACTAGATACCCCTCTAGTAGGATTAGAACCTAGTCTTATATTAGAACTAGAAGAGAGAGAGAGAGAGGAAGAGATCAAGAAGGAGCTCCGGCTTGTCGAATCAACTTCTTCATCTTGTACCTGCGGATTCAAGTTCATCTTCAACTTGCTTCAGCGATTGTTTCGGTAATCAACGTCTATATTTAAGTTTGAGCCATTGTTCTTATTATTCTTAAGGTTTATGACTCTCTTTTGAGTACTTTAATTCTAGTCATTCTAGAGTTAGAGTAGTTGGATAGTGTAAGCGTGGTGCTTAGACTTGATAGCTCATAAATGCCTCCTATAACGCCGGTAGTAGTGGTTGTTCGCAAGGGTGACTCTTATAGCCTTGTTGATTCTTCTATAGTCCAGTTACCCGTGTGTAGGCTCGGTAGGATTATACATTTGCATAAAAGACTCATACTCTGTTTGTGACCTTTTATGGCAACTTCCCCACTAAGAATAATATAAACATATCACTCTTAAATTGGAATTAGACAACCTTAGTGATCCCCTCTATGCTTCTAGATTCTCCGTCCTTGTTAGCTACTCAGGGGTTAGACTTTAAGACTTAACAATATCCGTTCCTTTGGGTTCGATATTAAAACTGGGTTACTCCGGTGAAGTGCTACATCGGTAGATCTTATCTGTGCGCTTGCGGATAAAGTAGAGTGTGCGTTAATTTATACCAACAAGCATTTCTGGCGCCGTTGCCGGGGATAGAGTTTATCTCTACTCTTGGTAGCGACGTTAGTAAGTGTCAACAATCATGTACATCTTGCATTTTAGAGCTTCATGTTTAGAGCAATGAGAATGAGACTATGCTCTTTTTGGTATGCCCTATTGATTCATGATGATGCTTGTAGCTTAGGCTCCTTTTGATCACTTGATACATGTTATGAGCTAAGATATTTTTGCAAATGGTGGACTTGACTAATCGACTATGAAACCCTTAATTTGTTCACCATTGAGATTGGCAACTAGCATGGGTAGGATGTGTTGAGATCACTTGTGCTATCTTTTGTATGCTAGGTTGCTATGTCTCTTGCACTGAGTCATTCACTTGCTTGGATTGTTCATATTTACCTTGTGCTTAAAATTTGATCCAAGTTTAAGTGAAATGAAAAGATCGAGATGGGATTGCATGTGTCAACAGCTCACGGTATCGAGACTGTTTCTCATTGCACAATTGAGTTAAACTTGAGTCGTGTAGTGTAAGACCAAAACCGGTGCTTTAAGCTTCTGATTGCTTTTCTTTCAAAGGCTTAGCCCAGTTGAAAAGTTAGGCAATGACCATGCTTTCAACCTCTCGCAGTCACATGCTTTTTATATGAACTTGTGTTAATACCGCTGCAATCTCCGATAAAATTTGAAAATAACACAAGTCTATGCTTCATTCTATGGCATGATGATTGAACTTTGCTAGGGGTAGTTCACCTTTTATACTTGAGTTAGCACTTGGTTGATTTCCTGTCTATTCATGCTTAGTGCTATTTTAGTGGTGAACTCCTTTTCAAATGGCTTAAAACTGCTCATATGCTTAATTGTTCATATTTCGTATTCACTTGATCAGTTTTAGCCTTTGCTAGCATTTGTATTGATTGCTACACTTTCAGGGTAGCACCCTTTTGAGCATCTTTTCATTCTGATTGCTATACACTTGAAGTTGTTGCATTGTGCATATCATGCATTTTTAGCTTAGTGTACATACCCCCAGCTCCGATACATCTTGTGATCGCCCCCATATGCTTTTGGTTGATGACTTGTCTTGTGTTTGTGTCAATTTTGTGAAAAATGTCGAAACCCCTCAGCATGTTCCCTTTTGTCAAGGGGGAGAAGTTGTTTGCAAGGGGGAGTTTGTGTGTTGGCACAAAGGGGAAAGTCCTGCATTTTGGGGAGAGCTTTGAGCTAGGGGGGTTTAGCTCTTTTATGTCCTTCTTCACTTGGTATAGCTCTTTTATGTGTTTCAATTGGTATCCATCTTTTGGTATGGAGTGTAATTGGTGTCATGAGCTTTGTTGCATAGCTTTTGTATATAGGCTTGCTTTCAGGGGGAGTCGCTTTTGCTCTGTTGCTTCTCCGTGTGCTCTGAGTGTTTGTGCTCCATTTTATTTTGAGCTTCTCCTTGTGTTTTTCTCAGTCGGTATCGAGCCTACTAGTCGTGTTGAGCTGTTTTTGCCTCTCTTTTGAAGGACTAGCAGTTTTTGTTTGGTATTTCCGATTGGTATGGACCCTTCATCTAGTTGCGTCGAGCCTATGTGCCTCTATCTTGAGGAACTAGCTGTTTTCACCAATTTTTGGTTGTATATGATTGGTATCAAGTTTTCTGCTGGTTGTGTTGAGCCTCTGTGCCTCTATCTTGAGGGACTAGCAGTTTTGCATTCTTATGCGTTGATTCAGCCTCAATTGGTATCGAGCCTTGAGCTAGTGGTGTTGAGCCATTTTCTACCTTTTCTTGAGGGCTAGCTTATTTTTGACTTGGTTGCGTCGAGCCGTTGCCCATGTTTTTGGGACCCAAGTTTTTCGCTCTGTGTGATCGAGTTTTGCTCTTTGATGAGTTGTTGCTCCAATCCTTTGCTTGGTTGCGTTGAGTCGTTGCCCATGTCTTTGGGGACCAAGTTTCCGGTTTTGGTATCTCAAACCATCTCTTGTGCCTAGTTTTTGTCAATTCAATCATCAAAGGGGAGAAAAAAAGGGACCGAGAGCGACCCAAGTGAACCCAAGTGGATAAGTACCTAGTGAACCCAAGTGGATAAGTACCTTGGTTTCTTTTGTGATGATTGTTTGACAATTTATTTGAGATTCGTTTTCGAGTACCTTTTGGGATTCATGAAACTCTTGTTTCTCTTGTCTCTTCGGTTGTGTGGAGGCTTTGCCCGCTTTTCCCGTTTACTTCGGGACCGAGAGCTTTTATTTGTAGTTTTCATGATCCTTCCTCATCTCAAGTGGCCTTGTGTTTGCTTTTTATTGGCTTTTGGGCACTTGAATGAGGTTTGCCTTCAAACCCTTCCTTTTTGGTTTTATTGTTAGTCAATGCATTCATCAAGAGGGAGATTGAGAACATATATGATGAATGATTGACTTTGATGAGGAAGGTTTGAGGCTTTTCCCGGTTGAGTCATTATCTCGCTATGCGCTTAATGTTTATGACTAACCGGTAGCGTTGAGTTGTGGTGTGTTACTGTGTTGGTGTGCGTGTGCAACATGTGTCTCTTGGCTGTGTTGATGTGCAGGTGTTGAGCTCGGATACAGTGGTCGATGGCGAGGTGAAGGTCAAGTAGAGACGTGTCGTGCCGACGGACCGGTTGCGGTGAAGGATGGGCGTGCCGTGCGGCGGACGTGCCATGTCGATGTACCCAGAGCGGTGAAGGGCGGACATAAGGCTTGGACTGACGGACCAGAGGGCCAGAGGACCAGCTGTGGTAGCTGGCACGTGGCATCGGCGAGCGAGAGCACATGGGGATGTGCGATGCATCGGCCGAGTCGGGAGGAAGACGATGGCGTCGTGGCACTTGGCGGAGGTCGGACACGGGCTTGCGTGCGGCGCAAGTGCCGTCGGCCAAGTCAAGAAGGATGGCAAAGGCGTTGTGCCCGACGTGGAGGCTGGACATGCATCGGCATCGGTGCCGGTGGTCGGGTCGGGGTGTGCGAACCACATCCCGTCTACGGCGCGGGTTCGGTAGCTGAGCCTCAAAAAGCTACCCCCGACGGTTTCCGAGTTTGGGCCTCAAAACTCGGGTGGCCGGTTTCCGAGTTTGGGCCTCAAAACTCGGGATGGACGGTTTTGAGGTTTGGGCCTCAAAACCTGGGCTCGCGGGTTTCCGAGTTGGGGCCTCAAAACTCGAGGTGGACGATTTCCATGTTTGGGCCTCAAAACCTGGGCTAGCAGGTTTCCTGGTTTGGGCCTCAAAACCGGGGGAAGGTCCAAAAGGACAGTCGACGCGTGGCGGCACCGAGAGGCTTGCGTTGCGGCGAAGCTATCGGTGAGATGGCACGACGGTCGACGGTGGCGGCACGTGGCGGCATCCTGGAGCTTGCGTTGAGGCGAAGCGAAGGATGAGAAGGCGCATGGCCGTCGGATGGAAACTGTCAAGTCTGGACGGTTTTACCCCTAGGGGTATTTGGGTTAGTGCTTCATATTAGGGCGTTTGTGTCATTTGGACGTGCGCCTATATATAGATGAAGGGGCTGCTAGGGCAGTCCAATCCTTGGAGGTGTCACTCTCATTTTGTTTAGGTGAGAGGAGGCTAGGGCTAGAGGAGAGACCGACTCTTGTTCTTGAGCTTTTCGCCATCCAAGCTTTGTGTTGCTAGGAGTGGCTTCTATCCCGACACCGAGTGCTTAATCAATCATCCATTCCCTTGAATCCAAGGATCAAATTCGTACTTTAATTTGTCTTGCGATTTTGTTCTTCACGTTTGCACGTTTTCCCCTCTTTTGATCTTCACGAGAATTCTTGTTTCGAGGGAAGATCCGCAAATCCGTTTGAACCATCTTGTGTAGCTTCGTGAGAGTCTTCTTTCTATCGAAGGAATTTCTCCAATACCTCACGAACTCACAGATCGAGCGGATTTAGTTTTGGGATCGATTTCTTGCCCGTTCCTCACCGTTTTCTTCGATTCACCGATTTGGAGTTAGGTTCGAGCCATGATCTCTTAGGAGTAGCTCACTAACATCCTTGTGATCCCTCACACAAAATTTGAGCCGTAGTGCTATTGATTTGAGGGAGATCGGGTCGATTCGGTGGACAAACAGAGGGCTGATCGGGGTGACCGGACGCTTCTTCATAGCGACCGGACGCACCCTAATAGAGTCCGGTCTTTGATCACTGGCGTTGACCTGCTCGTGCGGAGTGACTGGACGCTCGCCTCGTATCGACCGGACGCTATCCCGTGCGTCCGATCATTGAAGGCCGAGCGTTCCACTCTAGGCGAACTTGACCGGACGGTTGAAGAACATGTGATCGGACGCACACGAGGTACTGTTCACTGTCTGTGTGCGTTGATCGGACGCTGCTTGTGCTATGACCGGACGCTCTATTCCTCAGAGTCCGGTCAGTTCCAGAGAGCTCCCGAAATGATTCTTCTCTGACCGGACGCGTCCGATCGATCCTGACCGGACGCACCTCAGAGTCCGGTCAGTGCAGTGTTTGCGTGTTTTTGTCTGTATCTTTTGCGTTCGAGCTCCGATTTGAGATCTGCTTTTTGCGTTGGATTCCCGACTCTGTGCTCTACAGAAACCGAGCTTCACGCTTTGCGAAAAAGCCTGAATCCCCATCGCGTTGCTCGGGGGAGGTTGAGGTTACCCAAACTCCATCCTGTCACTAGTTGACTCGCGTGGATTTGGGTGAGGGAGCTTTTGTGGTGTCCCGCTATGTTCCTAGGGAACATCCACCCATTCTCTTGGGTCGTGGACATCATGTGTGTCGGCTTCGCTCTTGGGGTTGATTTTGTTGGGACTGAGGCTAGAATTTTGGAAGAAATTTTTAGACTCCCATTCACCCCCCCTCTAGTCGCCTTGCTTTAGCTTTTTCGGTCCTTCACTTGGAAAATATGGTTCTCTCATTAAAGCTTTTTCAAAGGAACTTAAAAGCAATGAGAGCTCATCACATGGATCAAATGATCAATTGCAAAATGTTGCTAACCCGTGTGATGTAGGAAAGAAGAATGTATCCACATCTTGTGATGATTTATTATTTATGCCATGTTCTTCACATATAGATGCTTGTTCTACTTCTATGTCTTGTGAGACTAACCTTTTGAAGGAGAACAATGAGCTCAAAAGTGGAGTGAAGAATTTGAGCAACAAGTTAGAGGGGTGGTATGGATCAAAGGTCACCTATGAGCACATGATGAAGAATCAAAAGAGCTATGGTGACATGAGTGGCATTGGCTTCAACAAGAACAATATCAAAGGCAAAAGATGGGGCAAGAGAAGAAATGAAGAAGCAAGAAGGAAAGAAGCTCTCTCATTTTGAGTGCTTCAAATGCCATG
This sequence comes from Coix lacryma-jobi var. lacryma-jobi, assembly GCA_009763385.1. Lineage (NCBI taxonomy): Eukaryota > Viridiplantae > Streptophyta > Magnoliopsida > Poales > Poaceae > Coix > Coix lacryma-jobi. The sequence continues at coordinate 96,561,961 of CM019831.1, forward strand.
AGATGGGTCATCTTGCCAAATCTTTCCCAACCAAGAAGCCAATGATGAGGCCACAAGATAAAAAGAAGAAGCCCCAAATGCAAAGCAAGATCAACCATGAAGATGGTGATATGGGGAAGAAGAAGAAAACAAGAAGAGGAGGAAGAGAAAGGCATCCAACTCATATTCAAGATGCCAAGATGATGATGAGCAAGAATCAAGATGAGAAGAAAGATTTGGCTCACATCAAGTGCTACAAGTGTGGTGATATGGGACACTTTGCCTCGAAGTGTCCTAACAAGCTTGAGAAGAAGGCTCAAGTGACTCATGAGAGGCAAGGCAATGAGAAGCAACACATGAGCAAGGAAGAAAAGGCTCAATCAAAGAGAGTTTGCTACTCATGCCGGGAAAGGGGACACATGGCTAATTCATGTCCCCTAGGTAACACTTCTAAGCCTATTTTAGTTGATGATAATATAGTGCTTAGAAAGGATGACAATGGTACCTCATCGGTGGCTATTGCAAAACATCCCGCTACTCATACTAAGGCATTGCCTAAGTATGTTGCACCTAACTTGAGAGGACCCAAACTAGTTTGGGGACCATCAAAAAGTGGATGAATGTGCATAGGTACCATGACATTGGAGGCTTGATTCAATCAATTTCATATTGTTCATCATATGATTGAGTCAAGCAATGAAGCTTATTGCTACTCTCATCCCAATGCCAAGTCAAGATTAGTGAAGTCCAAGTGCTACAACATACAAGTGTCATATTCAAGTTGTTGTGGTTTTATTGGAATATTTGAAGGTTTGCAATTAAATGAATTGAAGCTTGCTGTTGATGATCATGATCTACCAAGGTATATTTCTAGTTGATCGTATTCATTTGGGTGCATATGAGTTGATTGAATTGGATATATATGCATATGTTGCTTGCTATAAGATGATTGAATGGATAAATTGCTTAGTGATCAAGTTTGAGTTAGTTTGATTGAATATATTCACAATATGACCTTTAGTAAGTGGATTTGTATGGATATATGTCTTGTGTTGATGTTCAAACAAGTTTATCTCAAGTTTTATTCAATTTGAAGAAGTATAGCTCAAGTGTTGAAATCTGTCCAATATTGCAAATCTGAGCTAGCTGTGATGATAGCCATGTTTGAATGATCAAATCAATTTGGATTGGCTTGAAATTTGGTACACATGCTCTACACTTATGGTATTAGTTGTTGTGCAAAATTCATGATAAATGGATAAGTGATGCTTCGGTTTTGGAGTGGATCTTGTCAACACAAGTGCAGCAGTTTTCAGCATGTAGTAGTTGAAAAAGTTGTGAAATCTGGTAGCAATATATAAGTCCAATGAATCTCAAATTTTTATGGCTGCTAGAAGACTTAGTGAGGCGCATCTCCACAAAATTTCATGGCAATTGGATCAATATATTGTGAGATATGGTCAGTTCTTTGAAGAGGACAGAATCTGCCAGAAAAGTGACAATTATTGAATTGGTTTGGAGTCACTCTGATTGAAAGGCCCTCAAGTTGGAATCATATTTATAAGTGATTGAGAGTCCTATGTTTGGTTTTGATATGAGTTAGAAACATGACAAAGATGACTACAAGATCACTTGATTGTGGAGTGTATTTTGCACACAATTGGTACTCAAATTGAAGACCAAGACCAAGATCAAGATAAAGATGAAGCTCAAGTCCTAGTGTTAGATGAAGATCTTTTGAGAAGAAAGAAAAGGACAAAAAGAAGAGTTCAATGTCGTATCTCAAGAAGAGTTCATCATTTGGATCAATCAAACAAAGTCAATTCAAGTGAGTATCAAGGATGATTCTTTGGAGAGAGGTCACTTCTCCCTTTTGTAGGGGCTTGCCGCCTTTTGTAGGTTAACCAAGCGAGGCTTGGAAGGCTAACATGGAAGTGGTGATCTAAAGGGACATTTGAGATGCTTAGTTGAAGAAATCAAAAGGGTTGATCTAGAAAGCAAGCAACACCAAATAGAGAGCAAATCATGAAGATCTTAGATGGTATTCACATGCAAGCTATAATCAAATGAAGAAGCAAGCCAACCACAACAAGATATTGCACTTGATCATTAATGGTTCTCAATTCATATGGGTTAAGAGTGATGTTCAAATTGGTATCTATTGGTCTTCACCAAACTTATAAATGGACTTCACATTGCTATTTGGAGCTTAATTGGAATTAAATGACTATCCTCTACTCCAAGATAGCAAAGGTATCATTGGAATGTGCATGATCATTTCATCCCTTACTAGTATATGATTAGTGCATATAGTACATGCTTAATAGGATCATGCATAACAAATGAAAAGTTTAAATTCATAGCCTACCACTATTACTTGATTGATTATATGATCTAGTGGTTAGTATATGAGTTTGTTCATGAGCTAGTGAACCCAAGTACTTGATCTAGAAGATGAGCATTCAAGTGTCTAATTCAACGTGAGTAAGATAACCATTGAAAGCAGGGTCGTCTCCAGAAATTGGAGGCTCCGGTTCAAAATACAAATTGGGGGCCCTTGAATGAACGACTAATAAAAGTAATGCATATTTTTACTCCTCAAATATATAACTTAAATATGCATTCTTCAATACAATATGCAGAAATATAACAAATATTAATTAACTCTATAATAGGAAAGGTATTACTAACCTCAAGTTCTATTGAAAAGCATCATCTGTCTAGAATTTCTTGAAAAAGCATCATCCGTCAAGAGCACCTTTCTGAGATTGAGCTACTGTTGACACTGGTTATCTACCATAATTAAGGGATAAATAAATATGAAAAGGGCAAGAATTTGATCACCAAAAAAAGGTTTAGGGTTTCAATTAACAATATTCTACGAGTTTTGGTGAACTATGATTCTACAGGGACTAAAATAGAAAATCAGCACTGATAGCTTCCCATAGAAGGAAACCGATGGGAGATAACGCCACCACCACGTCAGGATTATTCTAGAAGACTCCAGAGGACGCAAGAAGACACCAGGAGGTCGACCACCGCGAGAGGCTACCAGGTGGGACCGACCGGTCTCCCCCCGGGCCCGCTGGCTTCTGTCTTCTGCAAGCTTCTTCCACCGAACCCTAGGACTCATCTCCACCGTCCCTGAAGTCGGTTTGATCTAACGGCCACGGTTGATCCCTCAGGGCTATATAAGCAGCCCCAGACCCCCCTCTCCAGTCATCTCCATCTTCAGTATTCATCTCCACATCAGAAACTAGGGTTTCAATTAGAAGTAGAGATCCCTCTAGATGAATCTCTTCTATTTCATCTAGAATTAGATCTAGTTCATCTAGTTGTAATCAGGAGCCAGCTATCAAGTAGAAGACTAGTTACCCCTCTAGTTTAGGTTTAGAACCTAGTCTTATATTAGAAATAGAAGAGAGAGAGAGAGAGAGGAAGAGATCAAGAAGGAGCTCCAGCCTGTCGGATCAACTTCTTCATCTTGTACGTGCGGATTCAAGTTCATCTTCAACTTGCTTCAGCGATTGTTTCGGTAATCAACGTCTATATTTAAGTTTGAGCTATTGTTCTTATTATTCTTAAAGTTTGTGACTCTCTTTTGAGTACTTTAATTCTAGTCATTCTAGAGTTAGAGTTGTTGGATAGTGTAAGCGTGGTGCTTAGACTTAATAGCTCATAAATGCCTCCTATAACGCCGGTAGTAGTGGTTGTTCGCAAGGGTGACTCTTATAGCCTTGTTGATTCTTCTATAGTCCACTTACCCGTGTGTAGGCTCGGTAGGATTATACATTTGCATAAAAGACTCATACTCTGTTTGTGACCTTTTATGGCAACTTCCCCACTAAGAATAATATAAACATATCACTCTTAAATTGGAATTAGACAACCTTAGTGATCCCCTCTATGCTTCTAGATTCTCCGTCCTTGTTAGCTACTCAGGGGTTAGACTTTAAGACTTAACACTATCCGTTCCTTTGGGTTCGATATTAAAACTGGGTTACTCCGGTGAAGTGCTACATCTGTAGATTTTATCTGTGCGCTTGCGGATAAAGTAGAGTGTGCATTAATTTATACCAACAAGCATTTCTGGCGCCATTGCCGGGGAACGGTAGATCATCTTAAGTCTTAGTCTAACCTTGTAATCATACTTTTATGTTTTTCCTTTTTGTCCCAGTCTTTTCATTATTTTTGTTTTCATTCTTATGAATGTTGTTTTTGAATTCCACTCTTATCTATCACTACCCCATGAGCAAGCTATAACCAGTAGAATCCTTACACCCCATCATAATACCTAGTTATGAGCTATGCCTACCTTTCTGCTGCACTGTCCTTGTAATGAGCATAGAAATATAATTATGAAAATATTCCTTCGGGTATTTTGTCACTAACCTTTCTAGGTCTGGAGCAGAAAAGAACGAAGGAACAACAAACACAAGGTATGTCCAACCAATCATCATGCAACATTGAATTGCATTCATCCAATCTTGATTTGTGCAAAATCCAAGCTTGGGGAATAGACTTTCTAAGAACATCTCTTGCCATGTTGCTATGTTGGTTGACCCTACCTTTAAGATATGCTCATCATGCTCTTTCGTCTGAGTAAATCTCTATAATGCCTTCATGTTACCTTTATTTGCTATAGTATATGTTTAGGTTTGAAGTACTTTCATACATCTCTTAAATGCAGCATGGTGCCTAGTTTAGGAGTGGGTGATCTTGCTTTCAAAGGCCTTTTAATTTAAGCATGCTTAGGTTAGAATGCCCTCTTAAATCAAATTAGACGTGGTGTCTAGGTTGGTTTCTGAGCCGATAGTATGCTATAGTGGATGTTGGATATTTTGTTGGACTAACCCCTGCAGGGAAACTTTCAATATCAATTTGGGAAAGTCCGGAGATGAACTCACGCTGGAGATGAAGAGACACATGAACTTCAACAACTTTGCACAATGAAGACTCAGCTCATTCATCATGGATGAAAGAACTGTGAGTATCAAAGTTTATTTATTTTGTCTTCTACTGCAAGTTATCCTTTGTCTTGAATCATGTTAAAGTGCAGCCAACACATAATAGTCTATGCTAAAACAATCCTCAAAACATCTTTTTATTAGCATAGATGAAAAATACATAAGTTATGGATAACAACCCATACTTAAAATTCTTGCAATCCTTCGGGTATATGTCCACTAACATTATGCAGGAGAGAAATTTTGCTCATCCATGGTTTGGTGTGAACATTGAAGATCCAAAACTCAAGCCATAAACACACAAACCTACTCTCAGATCACAAATGATGCTAGCCTAGCTTTGAGTCTTGCTTGGGCGCTTATGACAAACAGGATGCAACTTACCTCATATGAGACAACCTATGCCTGCAACCATCATTGCCCAAAACATCAAGACAAGAAGTGGGAAGTTATCGTCTTTTCTAATCAAGAGCTAGCTTGGGAGACAAGATGGTACCACTGCAATAATAGCAAGATCTACAAGTCAAACACATGAACATGCTGCTGGGAATCCATCTACATCACAAGCTAGCCTGGGAGAAACAATTTTGTTGTCTAGATGTGTTTCACAATCAAAGGGAGGAAGGAGAAACCCAACTTCAAACATATTAATCTCCTACTCACCACTTTGATTAGTACAAACCACTAGATGTTGTCCCAGTCGAGAAGAAGAATATGATCCACCACTCATTCTTGGAAGATTGTTCTTAAACACCATCAATGTTATCATCTTTATCGGACCTGGAGAAGTCAACTTTTGGATCTTTCGCTACACCTTCAACATCTACATCACTTATGAGCAGCCAAAGAGAACCAAGAGAAGACGTCGAAGGGAGAACCAACTGCCAATAATTGAGGAGGGCATCATGAAAGATGAAGCCACTACACCACATGAGTTAGAAGACGGAGATACCTGAGCCAGTAAATCAAGAAGAATAGCCGATAAGATCTCCATCATCTAGTCACTATTGAGAGAACAAGTCTCAGTTGTGACATTACAAGACAAAAGACTCTCATGGAGGCACTCGAGTAGCAACTCTAAATTCAAGTCTCTTGCCAACCCAATGATTAAAGGAAAACAAGAAAGGTTGACAAGAGAAGAATGCGGAACTATCCCTACATCCTCATAGTACAAAATTGATACAAGAAAGAGAGAGGATCCTAGTCAGCATACTCAAGGAACAATGCGTTTTCACTGATAAGTCGACACAAGAGAAGGAAGGTCGATACCTCTAAAGATGATTCCACTGTGATCTTCCTCCTCTCAAGCATACTGCGAGACAAACAAGAGAAGACAAGCCAGCTAGACAAGAGAAGCTTCCACAAGGTGGTTCGACACATCACTCTTCAATGACAAAGTAACATTTCAAGGTAAGTAACCATCACTTTAAAAGCTTCTTCTTGATTCTAGTATGAACATAGATAAAGAACAAAACATGTTTAAGTTGCACCTCACTTGATCCAACCTAATCAACTCAACATTTTTAGTCCTTTGATCTTTGTTCCTAGCTTTACTCTCTTGAATATCACTGTCTTAACTAAATGAGCTAAAATGTTGTGCATCTAACCTTTGGAAGATGATATATCTTAATCATGAAAAGATCGACACTTTATGCATAGATTATCCTTCCTTGGGTTAAGTAATTTGATCTGTTAAATATTTTAAGATGCTACTTTCATGCTCATCCTCTGATCCTATCACTCATGTTAAGATTGAATAGAACACATAAACAACAAGTTTGTCTTGTGCAATGTGCCTAAGGTTAGAAAGGAATAAACAAAACTTCTGGTTCTATTGTTGTTTTTCCACCAACAGAGCCCATGCATTTGATCTCTACCTTGTCTTTATGAGCAGGACACACTCTTGAGTAAACATGGCGAAGTTTGTCACTCCCAAATTCTACAGAGTGAAGGTCCTGGATCTACAGGAACATGCACACTGAGCAAGACGCTGCCAGCTTCCATAATTAACACTTCATTTCAAACTGCTGGATGAACGAAGAACATGAGAGACACCATATCAAGAGGCTTAAACAAGAAGGAATGATGGAAGACATCGTAGTCAGAATTAGAGGTCATGAAGTCCCCACAGACTTCTTGATCCTCGACATGAGAAGACGATGATATCCACCTCATCCTAGGAAGACCATTCCTCTACGCTACAAGTACAATCATTTACAAGAGGAAATCCATTTTCACTTTCCTGGAGAAAAAGCACGATGCAACTTCATCAACTAAATGCCCAATGAAGCACCGTGCCCGCCGGGTCAAGCTTTCGCGCGAAAGGGGCCAAAGGCGGCCTAGGAAACTTTCGTGCGAAAGGGGCCAGGCGCTTTCGGGGTGGCACTTTCATCGTTCACGCCTTTGGTTTTCAGGGTTTTCGCAGGTCGTCGGAGACTCTAGCCTAGGGGAGCGGGCCCATCGGTCAGAGGAAGGAGCCAAGGGACCCCGGGCCCATTGGTCAGAGGAAGGAGCCATAAAGTGCCTTAAAGTAGTTGAGAAGGGCATCTTTTTAATTGTAACGGAGTGGTTGAGAGGGCATTTTTGTACTTTTAAACTGATTGGGGGCTAATATAAAAGCTCCGGGCCTCCCAGCTCAGGGGAGGACGAGAACACTGTTCACTTCGCCTAAAACTCCCGTCTCGTTTCGCCTTTGTCTTGCGCATTCGCTCATGTGTCAACTGGTTGTCTTAGGGTGTCGGCCCTAAGACAACAATTGGTATCAAGGTCAAAGATCCTACAAGTGGCTTCATGCATCTATATGGGGTATCTACAAGTAGTGTCATTCCAACATATATGGTAGTGTCCATCAAAAATACAAGACTCAAGTGCCAACCATCTACCCTAGTGTCACCCTTTGTGTGAAAAGAGCATACCTTTTATGGTCATTGATGACAAAGGGGGAGAAATTGTGGAAAAGATATGTCAATTGAGATATGTCAAGGACAAAGGGGGAGAAAAGAAGATGGACATGGATCAAGAGGGAGCGAGATTGAACAATGGAAAAGGATCAAAATTCTTGGACAAAGAGAGCACACAAGTAGGGGGAGCAAGCTCATGAATACATGATTGATGCATTTGTTTGTGCATTACATTTACTTGCTTGCATAATGCATATGTCTTACTTTTAATATATATGCTTGTGTGCAATATTTGCTAGAGCTAAGACTTGGATGACGATTGTTTTTCCTTCTATTGCTATCTAGAGCCTAGTCTTAGTGTAGCAAGTGGTAACTAGAACCTTGATTATAATGTTGATCTCACGTGGTATCTAGTTTCACTTGTTTCTAGCAAGGTTGATGCTAAGGATGAATCAAAATGTGGTATGCACGCTCCAAAGGTAAAACTTCATCTTGTATACCTTAGCATCACTTAGTAGTGATAACACTCCCATAAATTTCATATTTATGCATGTGTGCAAGCTTGAAACCAAACCATTTGAGCACACATGTAGGGGGAGTTAACACTACCAAGTCGGGTTGTATGGTACTTATCCAATTCTTCATATGTGATCTTAATGTTGGATAAGTAACATAGAATCCAAACCAAGTTAGCAATTTACATTCTTGTAAAGTGCTAGCTTGGAATAAGCTTAATTTCCATATCTTTGTAGAGTTGTCATCAATTACCAAAAAGGGGGAGATTGAAAGGTCCTAGTTTGGTTTTGGTAATTGAATGACAACTTAGGTGGACTAATATGTGTTTGAAGTGAATTACACAGGTGATTAGTCCACAGGTGATCATGTGTGAGCAACATATGCCATAGAGGTGAAATGGCTTGGAGGATGTTGCAAAGCTCATACATGTGATGATGAAGGAGCCTTACATATGTGACATGACATGGAGTCATGTTGCTAAGACGGTGAAGATCAAGGCGAGACTTGGCATGATGGACCGGTTGCGAAGGTGAAGGGCAAGTTGCAGGCTTTGAAGCCGTTGGTACCGAGTGTCGGGAGGCTTGAGCAAAGACTTGGCGCCGAAGGACCGAAACAATGGTGAAGAGCAAGTGAGGTCAAGATCGATGGACCATGAAGGCCATGTGATGATATGAAGTGGATCATATCATTTGATGATAGGTTGGTGCATGTGTTGCATCAACAATGGAGGAAGTGAAATGGAATGCGCAAGGCAAAGGTATATTTATAGGGCATTTCATTTCACCGGTCATAGGTGTGTAGAGACGTTTATGACTAGGTTTAGGATAGATGGTCGTACTATCAAGAGGAGCAAACTTGTTTGCATATCGGTCATTTAGTGCCACTTGAGCGATCTAACTTTGCGATGCTACTAGGATCGAGTGGCGTGGTGAGTGCAAGTGTTAATCCTTTGAAAAATGATTATGAAAATGCTAACACACATACACATGATGTTGTACACTTGGTGGTGTTGGCACATTTGCAAAGGAGAAGTTGTTTTGAAAATAAGTTGTGTTGAAAGGAGGCATCGAGAAGTGGGAGAAACTAGTGTATAGTCCCTCTCCCTCCTGCTGAGCTTGCGAGGCAGGATTCAGCGGTTTTCAGAGGTGAAGTGTTGTGCTCAGGGAGCATCGGACGTTAGCCTGAGGGGCATCGGACGCTGGGTCGAGCGTCCGATGGTAAACCCTAGCTGTTGTCTTTTGTTGAAGGAGCATCGGACGCTGGCAACGGATGCTGTGGATTCACTGTTGCAGAGTCCGATGCAGGTGACGTGGTGCGAGCTAGTTTTCCAGGGAGCTTCGGACGCTGGCCTGCGTCCGATGCGGACCCATCTGACGCGTCCGATGCGGACCATCTGACGCGTTCGATGTAGAATGGAGCTCTCGGGGAGCTCTCTGCATAGACATCGAACGCTGGGCCTTAGCATCCGATGTTGGGGGGCCAACACATCCGATGTGAGAGCAGGATTGCGCAGAATCGAGAAGAGGCATCAGAGCGTCCGATGCTTGGCATCAGTACGTCCGATGCCACTTTAACTAGCACGCGAAGGAATATAGCCGTTGGGATCGCTTGGCCGAAGTTGAACGTAGGGACACGTGGCGAGCATCCAAGCATCGGACGCTGGCCTGAGCGTCTGATGGTCCGGTGTGGAGCGTCCGATGATAGCGCAGAATGCCCAGTGAAGGGGCATAACGGCTAGTTTGAGTCCTCCCTCTATAAATAGAGGTGGTGGCCGACCATTTGGTGGGTTGGGCACCTTGGGGACTTAGTGTCCTTGTGTGAGAGTGCTTGGGAGCCCTCCAACTCACTTGGGATTAGTGCTAGTCATATCCGCTAAGTGAGAGAGCGATTCTAGTGTGGTGCATGAGAGATTGCAAGAGTTGGCACTAGGTGTTCGTGTTGCAAGCCGGTGGATATGATTAGCACTAATTTTGCTCTTTGTTGAGTTGTTGCTTCGATCCTTTGCTTGGTTGCGTCAAGTCGTTGCCCATGTCTTTGGGGACCAAGTTTTCTGTTTTGGTATCTCAAACCATCTTTTGTGCTTAGTTTTTGTCAATTCAATCATCAAGGGGGAGAAATTTCGAAACCCAAGTGGATAAGAACCTTTCAAGTGGATAAGAACCTTGGTTTCTTTTGTGATGATTTTTTGACAATTTATTTGAGATTGGTTTTTGAGTGCCTTTTGGGATTCATGAAATGAAACTCTTGTTTTATCTTGACTCTTCGGTTGTGTGGAGGATTTGCCCGCTTTTCCCATTTCTTTCGGAACCAAGAGCTTTTATTTGGAGTTTTCATGATCCTTCCTCGTATCAAGTGGCCTTGTGTTTGCTTTTGCTTGGCTTTTGGGCACTTGAATGAGGCTTGCCTTCAAACCCTTCCTTTGTGGTTTTATTTTTAGTCAATGCATTCATCAAGGGGAAGCTTGAGAACATATATGATGAATAATTGACATTGATGAGGAAGGTTTGAGGCTTGTCCCGGTTGAGTCATTATCTCGCTATGTGCTTAATGCTTATGACTAACCGGTGGTGGAGTTGTGGTGTTTCTGTGTTGGTGTGCGTGTGCAACATGTGTCTCTTGGCTGTGTTGATGTGCAGGTGTGGAGCTCGGATACAGTGGTCGATGGCGAGGTGAAGGTCAAGTAGAGACGTGTCGTGCCGACGGACAGGGAGCGGTGAAGGATGGCGTACCGTGCGACGGACGTGCCATGCCGATGTACCCAGAGCGGTGAAGGGAGGACGTGAGGCTTGGACCGACGGACCATGAGGCCGGAGGACCAGCTGTGGTAGCTGGCACGTGGCATCGGCGAGCAAGAGCACATGGGGATGTGCGATGCATCGGCCGAGTCGGGAGGAAGACGATGACGTCGTGGCACTTGGCGGGAGGTCGGACACGGGCTTGCATGCGGCGCAAGTGTCGTCGATCGAGTCAAGAAGGAAGGCGAAGGCGTTGTGCCCTGTGTGGAGGCTGGACATGCATCGACATCGGTGCCGGTGGTCGAGGTGTGCTAACCACATCCCGTCTACGGTGCGGGTTCGGTAGTTGAGCCTCAAAAAGCTACCCTCGACGGTTTCCGAGTTTGGGCCTCAAAACTCGAGGTGGCAGGTTTTCGAGTTTGGGCCTCAAAACTCGGGGTGGACGGTTTCCAGGTTTGGGCCTCAAAACCTGGGCTGGCGGGTTTACCGGTTTGGGCCTCAAAACCGGGCGGAGGTTCCTATGCGGAATGGTCGACGCGTGGCGGCACCGAGAGGCTTGCATTGCGGTGAAGCTATCGGTGAGGAAGGCGCGGTGGTCGACGTGATGGCATCATGGAGCTTGCGTCGAGGCGAAGCGAAGGATGAGAAGGCGCATGGCCGTCGGATGAAGAATGACCGAGTTGGACGGTTATACCCCTAGGGGGTATTTGGGTCAGTGCTTCATGTGAGGGCGTTTTGGTCTTTGGACATGCGCCTATATATATGAAGGGGGCTGGTTAGGGCAGCCCATCCTTGGGGAAGTGTCACTCTCATTTTGTTCATTTGAGAGGAGGCTAGGGTTAGAGAGAGGAGTGGCTCTTGTTCTTGAGCTTTTTGCCATCCACACTTTGTGTTGCGAGGAGTGGCTTGTAACCCGACACAGTGTGCTATACAATTCATCATCCCGTAGCAATCCAAGGATCAATTTCTTACTCCTCTTGTGTTGGCTGAAATTTGGATCGATTCGCGTTTTTGTTCTTCGCGTTTTGGTTTTTCCCTTCTCGGAGATTTGCTTCGTTCTCCCTCTCCGAGCGACGATTTGCGATTCCATTTGAATCAGATTGTTCTATGTCGTGAGCTCCTTCTTTCCACCGAAAGATTTCCTCTCTAACCTCACGAGCACATAGATCGGGTCGAAATCGCGTTCATTCTTCGTTCTTCCCCTTTTCTAGTGTTCTTCCGATTTCTCATGGATTAGTTGGTTTGGAGCGATGATATCTTAGGATTAGCTTCCCAACACATAGAAGAACACTTGGGAGAAGTTTGGTTACAGCCTCGTTTGATTTGGTGAAGATCCAATCAATTTTGGTTTTGTCCTGAGCAGTTTTTCTGCTCTCTGCTCATCTGCGGACAGTTCGCGCCCCTAGCGGCGGACAGTCCGGGACTCGGGACTCGGCGCTTTCAGAACCGTGCAGCGCGACATTGTGCTCGGTCTGGTGACCGGCAGACAGTCCGCCATATAAGGGGCGGACAGTCCGAGAGTCGAGCAGAGGTAGTTCAGCAGCGTTGCTGTTTTTGCAACTTGACCGGCGGACAGTCCGTCAGGGTTTCGTGGACAGTCCACCCCTGGCGCGGATAGTGCGGGATCCTGTTGAGAGTTGGCTTTTAGTGTGTTTGCTCTCCTGGCTTTTCCGCTTTGTTTCCGGACTTCTCGTTTGCTCCTAGAGTTCACCTAGGAACCTCTCTACCTATCTTTGCTACATGTTAGCATACGGATTTGGAGGAATCTCGACGTAGCTCTCCATCTACGTTTGGGAGTGGGTCTTTTAGGTAAGAACTTGACTCGGAGTTTTGGGATTTTTGGTTCTCTCTCTTGTGTGGTGCCTCGATGTGATCCTAGGGATCATCCACCCTCTTTCCGAGGGTCGTAGGCATCGCGTTTGAGTCCAAAGCTTTTGGGGTTGATTTTGTTGGGACAGAGGCCAGAATTTCGAAAGAAATTTTTAGGCTCCCATTCACCCCCCCCCCCCTCTGGTCGCCTTGCTTTAGCATTTTCAGTCCTCCAAGCTATCTAGCTTGTGTAGCTTAGAAGTAGCTCCCTTGCGTGACTAATTGGCTTGAGTAGCCTTGTTAGTCACATTGCTTAGTTTGTGTAGCTAAGTAATTTGCGCTCTCTAATTTGGCTTGTGTAGCCCTATTATTGAGCATTGCTAGTGAGCGGGCTTTGTGCTTTTGCTTAGTGGCATGTGTAGGAGCTCCCCGGTTGATTGAGTACTAGTTGCTTAGGTTTGTGTAACCTTGCAAGCTAGAATTGTTTAGGTGAGCTCTAGCTAGCCCGACACCTTATTTGCTTTGTTTAGGATCTTTTGTAAGGTGTCATAGAGTATAAGTAAAGGGGTGTAGTCTTGGCTAGACCGATAGTTTTAATTCCGCATTTGTTTCGGTTAGCCGGTACGATTAATTTTTAGAAAAGGACTATTCACCCCCCCCCTCTAGTCCACCATCTCGACCCTTCACGCGTGTCGGGGGAGATCGTCTGGGCTCCCTCGTCGTGCGCATGGCGAAGGTGGAGTCAGGGTTCGCGTTGAGGCCCCGCCGCTCGTCCTCTATTCCTGAGCTAGGATCAGACAGGTCCCCAACAGGGGGCTCCACGTCACCTGCCAGGAACGGTGGGACTGTTGCGGTCGTGAGCCTAGTCACGACCTGATGACGATGGTGGCGTCGGTTCCGCCTCTCCTTCGATGAAGAAGCGTGGTGGTGAGGTCGGTGTGCGGCCCCTCCTGTGTGTGAGGGCTTGTTGCACTCTTCGCTTGGATCATCGATCGAAAGAAGAGCCATGTCATAGCCGCGACCAAGAGACACAAACTCCAGGCTCCCAAAACGGATCACCGTAGCGCGAGGAAGTGGCGAAGTAGAGTCGGCCATCCAGAAAAATAGCGAGAAATCATTAGTGACACGCGGTACCCGTACCTGGCGCGCCAACTGTCGGTGTTCGGAACCCGAGGGGTCAACACCAACGAGTGAATTTGTGATTGTGTGCTCCCTAATCTGGATGGTGATGCAAGAAGAACACAAGCGATTTATCCTGGTTCGGGCAAGAGAAGGCCCTACGTCCAGCGGGGGTAGAGAGTTTGTATTATCTTGCACCCAAGTGCTTGTACAGGGGCGAATACAAGCGTGCGAGAGAACGGGGGTGTGAAGGAAGGAGATAGAACTAGAGAACTGGGCTATGGAGTCCTAGGCTATGAGCTTGAGAGCTATGTCTACTTGCTGGAAGCTTGAGTGCTTGTGCGTTGTGTGTAACCTGCGTAGCGTAACGTGCGGCCTGTGTATGACTTGCCCTTTCCTAAGTCATGGCATCCACTTTTATAGGCGAAGAGGAGGCACAGGGGTACATGAGTTCTAGGGCGAACGTAGGCAATGATGTTGGCGAGGCGAGGTCGGTCGTGTCAGTGTTGATGTAGCGACGCACTCCGTCGTGTAGTGGCTGTCCTTGCTGAGACATGCGCCGAGATGTCGCAACGTCCTTGTGACGACGCGGTTGGTGCTGACGAAGGACGACACCCATGTGCAAGATGTCGGAGATGTCGTATCGGGAGTTGTTGGAGTGCTGACCGGTCTTGGCGAAGTCCTACTCGAGGGGGTGGTCGAGGAATGCTCGAGGGGTGCCTGAGGAGGGATCGAGGTGGTGGTCGAGGCGGTCGAGGACCGTACTTGACAGGATACGACCCTGGCAAACACAGGGAACACGCTGACGTTCGCGCCTTGAGGGGAGCGAATGAGGCGCACGCTTGATGATAGGACCCTGGCAAACGAGGGGAACACGCTGATGCCTGCGCCTCGAGGGGAGCAAATGAGGCGCACGCTTGACGATTGGACCCTGGCAAACACGGGGAATGTGCTGACTTCTGCGCCTCGAGGGGAGCGAATGAGGCGCACACTTGATGATTGGACCCTAGCAAATTCAGGGAATGCGCTGACTTCTATGCCTCGAGGGGATGCCTGTGCGTGGTACAGTGTGACAGTACTGCATGAGCCACTCATTTGCTGGGTACGGGCGGTAAAAGTTTGATTCGACCTGAGCATGAATCACTACGGTATGAGCCACTCATTTGTCGGGTATGGGCGACAAAAGTTTGATTTGACCTGAGCATGACTCACTGTGGTACGAGCTACTCATTTGCTGCAGTCATACGACTTGGATGAGAGCGGGTAGGTGCATTTAATGCCCCTGAAGTCGTACAGGGTATCTGAGGAGCGCTCGAGGGGTGCTCGAGGGATGCTCCTCGAGGGGTTCCCGAGGAGGTGTGTGGCGAGGCGGTCGAGGGGCACCTCTCAAGGTGTGCTCGAAGAGGTATGAGGCGAGGCGGGCTCGAGGGGTGCTCGAGGAAGGCTCGAGGGATGCTTGAGGGGTGCACCTCAAGGGGTGTGCGGTGAGGCGGGCGAGGTCAGCCTCATTCGTTCGGGAGAGTTCCGTAACCGAGGGTTGCCTTGTTCGCTCGGCAGAGTTCCGTCACCGAGGATTGGCTTCGTCCCGAGAAGGGACTCCTTGAGGGCGTTGTGAACTGAGCCGTCGAGGGTGTTGCGGACCGAGCCCTCGACGGTGTTGCGGACTGAGCCGTCGAGGCCCGTTCGTGGGCCGGCCCAGTATGGTTTTGGCGCTTGGGCTGGTTTGACAGTTAGGGTGGAGGAGTGATAGTGGGTTTTGCTGCGGTTTTAGTTTTTCTTAATCGAGGTTTTGGGTACCCCTTTTCTAAGTAGCTGACATTTATGTTGGTGACTTTTTTAACTGATATCATTTAGTGTTCCAAAATGACTTTAGAAGGTACCATTTTTTAAAATTCAAAATACGAGTACATAAGACACAGTCACATGAAAAGATGGATAAATAATAGTTGCAATAAGACAATAAATTGATATGGGATAATTTTAGAAAACAATAGAAAAATCATGAAATTTGAAGTTAGTATTAAGGAGAAAGATTAGTTATAAGTTTTAGACAGAGATTAAAAAGAGAAATCAGAGTTCTTCAATAATTTCAAATTTTAATTTCAAATTGTATTTTGAAGTAGTAAATGATCTCAAATGAAAAATTTTCTCAACTACAAAGTTGCATAAATTTTTGAGATCTAAAACTTTTATTTTGGGAGTTTCTTCATCCGAGATCATTTGAAAAATTATAATTTTAAATTTTAGAAATCAAACATAATTTTCTTTATATATATGATTTAAATTGAAATATTTGGACATACCATGATCTCAAATTTAAAAAGTTTGAACTAAAAAGTTATAGACCTCATTGAGTACATCTTCGAGATAAATTTTGTTTTCATCGAACTTATGAAGTTTTATTGCAGCATGTCATTGTCAGTTCAAGTCACGAACCGACGGTGATATTATTAGTGTCGGTTCTTGGCTAAAACCAACAGTGATGATCCTATATCATTGTCGGCTCGTGGCTAAAATCAACAGTGATACGAACCGGCCTTAAAGGGCCAAATATTAGTATCGATTAGTCTTATCACTGCCAGTTTTAGCTAAAAACTGGCATTAATGTGTCGAGAGGCATAAAATCCGACAGTGATGTGGTTGGTAGCGAAGATCAAATTTGTAGTACTTTGGTAGTGAAGACCAAATCTGTAGTAGTGGATTCATTAGTAATGATAAATTGATAATTATGTCATTTTCTTTCAGATTATATATTTTTTGTTATATGTTAGCATCTTATTAACACATCCGCGGGAAACATCGCAAACAACATATCTATAGACTTGAAGATGCTCAAGGTGCTGTGATCGGCGATGATAATCTCAAAAGTCATATTACGACATACTATAAAGATCTCTTTGGCCAGCCAGCGGATCTTGAGATTTCCCTTAGGGAAGACCATAACCTGGACATTCCACAGGTTTCGCCTGAGGAAAATGACATCCTCATTAGCCCATTCACTGAATCTGAAGTGAGGGAGGCGATTTTCCAAATGGAGCATAATAAGGCTTCAGGTCCAAATGGTTTTCCGGCAGAATTCTATCAGGTGTTTTGGGGAGTGATAAAGGATGACCTTCTTTCCTTATTCACTGAGCTGCATAGAGAGGCTCTTGACCTCTACAGTCTGAACTTTGGAATTATTACTTTAATCCCAAAAGTTAATAATGCCATAAGAATCCAGCAATATAGGCCAATTTGTGTTCTTAACGTGAGTTTCAAAATATTCACTAAGGTGGGCACAAATCGGCTTAATATGGTCGCTAAAACTGTAGTGAGACCAACACAAACTGCCTTTATGCCAGGTAGGAATATAATGGAAGGTGTCGTCATCTTACACGAAACCATCCATGAGCTTCACACCAAGAAAAGAAACGGTGTCATTTTCAAAATTGACTTTGAAAAGGCATACGACAAAGTGAAGTGGTCTTTTCTACAGCAAACCCTACGGATGAAAGGATTCTCCCCCAAGTGGTGTCGATGGGTTCAAACGATGGTTACAGGTGGAAGTGTGGGAATCAAAGTCAATGATGACATTGGACCCTACTTCCAAACTAAACGTGGACTCAGACAGGGAGATCCAATGTCACCTATCTTATTTAACATCGTCGCGGATATGCTAGCTCTACTTATTAACAGAGCAAAAGCTGACGGTCAAATAAGAGGGGTTATACCCCACCTGATAGATGATGGGTTGTCCATATTACAGTACGCGGATGACACCATTATCTTTCTTGATCATGACCCAGAACAAGCACAGAATCTGAAACTGTTGCTTTGTGCTTTTGAACAGCTATCAGGGCTGAAGATCAATTTCCACAAGAGTGAAATTTTCTGCTATGGAGCAGCAAAACAGATGGAATCATTTTATACTAATCTCTTTGGATGCAATGCAGGCGAATACCCCTTCCGATACCTTGGGATTCCAATGCATCATAGACAACTCATAAATTCTGAATGGAGTAAAGTAGAAGATCATTTTAAACAAAAACTCTCTTGTTGGAAAGCGAAGTACTTGTCTTATGGGGGAAGACTAGTTTTGCTTAATTCAGTCCTGAGGGTTCATGATGTCTTTCTTTGAGATTCCCAAGGGGGTCATAAAGAATCTGGATCATTACAGATCAAGGTTCTTTTGGCAAGAATCCTCGGATAAACATAAATACCGCCTTGCCAAATGGGACATTATATGTCGTCCCAAGGACCAAGGAGGAATGGGTATCGTAAATTTACAATTGCAAAATAAATGCCTCCTGGCTAAATGGCTGGTTAATCTGTTGAATACAGAAGGCATATGGCAATCACTTTTACGGAATAAATACCTAAGCTCCAAAAGTCTACCCCAGGTTACAGCTAAGCCTAATGACTCTCATTTTTGGAGAGGCCTCATGCGTATCAAAGATGAGGTGTTGGCAAATGGTTCTTTCAATATTAAGGATGGAACCACAGCTAGATTCTGGGATGATACATGGGTAGGAGATAAGCCTCTGAAAGCTCGTTATCCATCATTATATAATATAGTGAGAGATCCTCACGCTACAGTCTCAAAAGTTATGAGCACTCGCCAACTGAACATTTCGTTTAGGAGGGCTTTGGTGGATAATAAACTTACAAAATGGCTTCGGTTAGTAGCAAATATCTCCCATGTCGCACTGGTGGATGGATTTGATTATTTCAGATGGAGTTTAACCAGATCTGGGTTATTCTCTGTCCGATCCATGTATCTTAATCTTATAGATACAGATACACCTTTTCATCATAGGAAGATCTGGAAGATAAAAGTTTCTCTCAAAATAAAAAATTTTCTTTGGTTCCTGCAAAGGGGTGTCGTTCTTACCAAAGACAACCTTGCTAGGAAAAATTGGAACGGAAGTCAAAAGTGCATTTGCTGTAATTGGAATGAAACTATACAACATTTATTCCTAGACTGTCCCCTTGCCAAAATAATTTGGAGGATTATCTTTTTTGCCATTAGCTTGTCTCAACCTAGATCAATCAACCACATGTTTGGTATTTGGTTATCTACTCAAAATAAAACGATTAGAAACTTGATTTGGGTTGGAGTGGCTGGTATGTTTTGGGCTATTTGGAGATGCCGCAATGATGTTATTTTTAATAAAATGAAATCTAACTTTATTATGCAGGTCATTTTCAGGGGAGCGTACTGGTTACGCTCTTGGGCCCAGCTGCAGCATGACGAGCAAGCCAAGGACGCGCTCTCGATGATGAGCAAGAAATTAGAAGTCATTGCTTTGGCTTTGGAGATATCCAATAAAGGATGGAAATATTTATATCTCTTTTTATTTGATCAAAAACTCTGTATTAGTGGGTTGTGTACATCCTCAGATGTAGAGGCCGGATGTTCATCCATTATCTAAAAAAACACATCCGCGGGCCGGTGACACGAGAGTTAACACACTTCTTGTTAGATAAACTTATTTTATAATTTTTTAACAAAATTTGTGAAAATGCACTAATTGACATCTAAATTATAAATTAGATTTACTAATTTGTCTGCGGATGATATCTTAATTTTTTTGAGACGGAAGAACAATTATATTAAATTATAGCTGGGTACATCATCGTATTACAAATACTCTAGAAAAAACATGTATCCAGAAACTGATTCTCATCTATATTATACACACGCTGTGAAAGGCTCAAACTCTTAAATTCAAACCTGTTTGACGTTTCGTATAGATGACCGCACAGACCAATACTCGGCAACAATTGTTTTCGGCTGAGAACAGATGCCCAACAGATGGCCAACATTCCTGCAGGTGGAGTTGAGAAACTTCTTCTTCCCTGTGTCTTCCTTCTTCTTCTTTCTACCACCGAAGAATGAGGAAGACCGATCTGAAAATTATTCTCCCTAGTCCTTCATCGTGGCCAGATCCGACCACAACAAAACGAAGAAGGGACCGGGGAAAATTATTCCATGACGACGACATCATATCTGTCTTGATGCCGAAGCCCGGAAACAAGAGTCTCTATGTTGACTTGTCGATATAGATGTTGACGTCGAAGTTGTCGCTCTCATCTTCAACAGAGTCACCATGGAGAGACCGAATCCACCCTACCTCTTCGCCGTTGCCGGAAAGAAGGAGGAGGAAAAACACTCTCAATACCAAAATCCTTGGCATGGAGAAATCCTAACTCTAGATAACTCGATCTACTAGAAAACTTGGATCTCCACTCCCTCCGACCTCCGGCGAGATACCGAAGAGAGAGGGAGGGGGCCAACGGTGAAGAAGATGGAAGGTGCGGCGGCGGCGGTTCACACCATAGGCACTAGTGGCAGGCGGCGACGTTGTTCCGTACCTCTCTGTTACATCGCACTCAATACGGAGGAGGATGATATCTTAGGCCCCGTTTGGCAGGGCTTCTTCGTCGGCTTCTGAAGTCGTTTGGAGCTATTTTCAGCCAAACGGGGTAAAACGGAATGACTCTACTAATGAAGCCCCTAAAAACGTGCTCTCACAGAGCTTTAAGACGAGAAGAAGCTAAAAAAAAGTGGCTTCATCGGGCTCCCTCAACAAGCCCGTGAATTATAGCCCATTTAATTCATAGAATTTACATAGAATGCCATCCAAAAAATACCGTAACTTTTTCTGAGTCCGTGACCTGCGCTCTTCTCACGGTCGTTGCAGGTAAGTACTATGTCCATTTTTTCTATTTATTTTTTATTTTATTTTTTTGAATTTTATTTATAATTTATAAAATAGTAAATTTAAAATTTTATATTTAAATTTGTACGAATGCAAAAATATATCTAAACGTACACATGCAACACAGAGGTATCATAGACAATTAGCTATGCATGATACACAGAAGAAGCCGTTTTGCCAAACAGGTTTATTAAAACAGCTTCGGCTTCATCGATGGAGCCGTTCGTGGAGTTGAAGCCAAAAAAAAAAAAATAGCTTCACCGCTAAAGTGAAGCCCTGCCATACAGGGCTTAATAAAGCCTTAGTTGTTTGAACTTGGCGACGTTAATAGTAGTGTGTTTCTTCTCTAAAATACTAAATGAAGTGACGCACAGTTGGGACTGTCAGGAAATTGGATAGTCGCACCAAATGTGGGTCAGTCCAATACAATACAAGCCAAATTCCTGCAGCATTCAGGAGGGACCAAGCTAGAGCTTCGTAAGGAAACGCTGGGATCGCACAGATGCAGACGGCCGTAACGTAGCTTCACAAGACGATGATGAAGCCATGACGAAGGACGCAATGGCCGCCATCTCCTTGTCCGCCTTGTCCTGCTGCCTGCCGCTGCGTGCTTTCTCCAGGAAGTAGATGTGGTCCTCGCCGTCCGTCTCGTACAGAGCTGCCTCCTCCCCTGGCCACGCGCCTCCCCGCAGCGCCTCCACGTACCTCCGGCCTCTGTCCCTCATGTAATCATGCTCGGCCACGGTCACCAGAACCCGGCGGCAGGAGAGTGCCGCCCAGCCGGCCGCCGGCATCGCCAGCGGGTTGATGAACGGGTGGTCGATCCCGTACCTCCCCGCGCACAAGAAGCCCCAGACCCGCTCCGGGGTCTGCCGGACATTGGGGTGGACCCCGTCGCCTTCTGAAGGCAGGAGCTCCTTCCCGCCAAAGTACGGGTGCAGGAGCACCATCCCTTCGATCCGCGCGCCGCCAGGGAGGAGTCCGCCTCCGCCGCCGCTCGCCGCGACCGCCACGTTGTGCGCGATGTTGCCGCCGGCGCTGTCGCCCGCGACGAAGAGCCGCGCGGCGTCACCGTGCGCGGCCAGCCACGGCTCCCCGTCCCCGGCCTCCTCGGAGCCTGCGCCGCGGGTGGCCGCGGCGGCCCAGCTGAGGGCGGCCCACGCGTCGTCGTACGCGGCGGGGAGCGGGTTCTCCGGCGCCAGGCGGTACTCTACCGACACGGCCACCACGCGGGCCGCGGACACCAGGGCGTTGACGAAGCGCGTGTAGACGGCGGAGAAGGCCGAGCGGACGACGAAGCCGCCGCCGTGGAAGTAGACGAGGACCGGGAGCTTGGCCGCCGGCGTACTGACGAGGACGTCCGTTGGGATGAACAGCCGCGCGGCCAGGCCGGCGTCGGCGTCGATGACGATGTCCTTGGAGGTGACGCCCGTGGCTGCGTCTGTCCCGGCGTTGACCCTCGACGCGCCCATGAGGCGGTGCACGCGGCCGCTCTTGTAGCGGACAAGGAGTGGCGACATGTCGAAGTCGACCTCACGGTCCGGATCCATTGCGGGATTATCGCCGGAGGCGCAGGTCGAGTCGATCGGAGTCGTCGGAGCCAATAATGGTTGGTAAGTAAAGACAGACACGCAAGATTGCGACTTGTTGCGAGCCAAAATAAAGGAGTGGCATCATGAGATGCTCGTCCTGGTGAAGCCACGCTCCAAGCATGTAAAGTTTTATTTATCTACTAGCACAAATGTCCGTGCATTGTACGGAATCTAGATAAGACCAGTTTCACTGGTGAGTTTTATTGCGTTGTTTTTAAGACTACCTATATAACAAATATATTCATACATTGCTACGGGAGAAAAGATGTGTGTTTAGAAACAGTGTGATCTTCTTCCTTCTTCTCAGCGCGATCTCTACTTGTACTCTCGGTTTCGCACACCACCTCATGCAACCTTCATTTGTTGTCTCCTCCGTTGGGATTTTAGCATCCACGATCAGCGACATGCAGGATCACTGACCCACCCACCTCCCATGTCACTCTACCGAGGCATAAACTAAGCTTCTCCTGACTTCATCGACACGGTGCCCTTGCCGCTAGCACTGTGCAAACCGTCATCTCCCACTGTCCTGACAGGCGATATCCACGTCGTCTTGTCTGTCATCACCGCTGTGTTGTGACCACCAACCCAAACCCTCTTGTAGACTCATCAATAAGTGAATTCTTTCATGGAATCATGACCCTCAACATCAGGCGACTCTTCTTCCTGTCTGGCAGGGCACGAACTCACGATCCCGTTGTATTTTTGAGTTTGCGTTGGGAAAAATAAAATACAAAAACCACGGGAAAACACACCAAACTATGCCCGAGAAAAGAAAATGATAAAACCTTAAAAATATGTCGATGAAGTACTCACCTACTCTGATATCGTGTAGATTTTGTGCGTCTTAGCAATCCAGCGTAGACTACTAACAAATTAACAATTTTTTATTTTGCTAGCAATTGCGCCTTTGTATTGCTACGAAACCTAATACATCTTATAATTGGACCATGTGTTATTATTAAATGCAAGTTGTGGTTACTTGTATGCGCACGGATCATGAGTCCACACTCACATACATGGAGGAGGTCAACATATTTTAGAAAGTAAAAAATAGCAGAGTCATAATATATTTACTATTTTTGTTTTTAAGAAAAAATGAGACATAAAAAAGAGAAGAAATGTGAGTTGTGGTTACTTATATGAACATAGATCATGAGTCTATACTCACATACGGCTGTGGGCACATTTGGAAAGTAAAAAGATACATAAGATCTATAATATATTTATTATTATTATTGTTGGATTCACACCTGCTCGGCCCCCGTTAGCAAACAGGGCGCGGAGCGAGGGTGGACAACGGTCAGCTATGCGCGGAGGTAAGGGCGTTGGCACACGGAGATAAGCGGTGAAAATATTTCTCTCCTCCCAAAAGTCGTCGTCTTTACACTGTTCACCTCTTGGTATTTATATGGAATACCAAGGGGGTGCTGGCATAATTACAATAGGGTACAAAAAGATTCCCCGGCACCACATAGGCAGAAAGGGCAAAGCCGTAAATGTACAGCAGAAGCGGAAACCCTAATCGGTCCTCCTCTTGTCCGCCGCCACCTTGCTCCGTCTGCCTTCAATGGAGAACAAAGGAAAACGGACCTTCGCCTTCGCCGGTCCTTGGGTCAGCATCCCCTCACTGCTTGCCAAGCTTGACGCCTCAACGACAAAGCTTCGGAACCTGCGAAGGTTACTTATTACGTGTTCGGAGCGCCTTTACCTGCGAGAAACAAAGCGATCTCCGAGGGTTGGATTTGCATCCGAAGGTTAGGTTGTCGAAGGTTAAGGCGAACGACCCAGAAGAGCCCCTACTATCGGGAGGGCGAGGCTTTGTGAGGGCGCGCGGGTGGCGCGGAGGTCCATTTTTCTGCTCAGCCCACGCGGCGCCACTGCCGAGGGTCCCTTCTCCCAACAGTAGCCCCTCGTTGCCTTGGATCTAATGAACAGTATTTAGGCCCAAGCAGCTGAAAGGTCCTAGTTTGGTTTTGGTAATTGAGTGATAACTTAGGTGGACTAATATGTGTTTGAAGTGAATTACACAGATGATTAGTCCATAGGTGATCATGTGTGAGCAACATATGCCATAGAGGTGAAATGGCTTGGAAGATGTTGCAAGGCTCACATATGTGAAGAAGGAGCTTAATGCACATGAAACATGACATGTGGTCATGTGGCTAAGATGGTGAAGATCAAGGCAAGACTTGGCTTGATGGACCGGTTGCGAAGGTGAAGGGCAAGTTGGAGGCTTTGAAGCCGTTGGTACCGAGTGTCGGGAGGCTTAAGCAAGACTTGGCGCCGAAGGACCGAAGCGATGGTGAAGAGCAAGTGATGTCAAGATCGATGGACCATGGAGGCCATGTGATGATATGAAGTGGATCATATCATTTGATGAAGAGGTTGGTGCATGTGTTGCATCAACACATGGAGGAGATGGAATGGAATGCGCAAGGCAAAGGTATACTTATAGGGCATTTCATTTCACCGGTCATAGGTGTGTAGAGAAGATTATGACCGGGTTTAGGATAGATGGCCGTACTATTAAGAGGAGCAAACTTGTTTGCATATCGGTCATCTAGTGCCACTTGAGGGATCTAACTTTGCGATGTTGTTAGGATCGAGTGGCGTGGTGAGAGCAAGTGAAATCCTTTGAAAAATGATTGTGAAAATGCTAACACACATGCACATGATGGTGTACACTTGGTGGTGTTGGCACATTTGCAAAGGAGAAGTTGTTGGAGTTGATTTGGATCAACACAGAGAAGAAAAGGGAAGTTTTCTGAGTATGGTCGGTAGTACCGCCCAGGGGGGTCGGTAGTACCGCCCATGGGTGCTGCGTGCCACCTTCTCTATGTTGGGGCTGATTTGGCCTGGCGGTAGTACCGCCATAACCTCGGTACTACCGCCCGCGGTGGTACCGACCAGAGGGTCGGTGGTACCGTGGCCCTGAAGGGTTTTGCAGGCTCTCTGTGTTGAGCTGAGTTTGGCCTGCCGGTAGTACCGCCATAGGGTCGGTACTACCGACCGTTCGAGGTTTCGAGGTGAGGAGTTTGGAAGCTCTCTGGAAGTGGCCAGTTTTGGCCTACCGGTAGTACCGCCATAGGGCCGGTAGTACCGGGCTCGGTAGTACCGACCAGGAGGTCGGTAGTACCATGGTATGGAGGAGTTTTGGATGCTCTCAGTGTAGATCCAATGTTGGCCTGTCGGTAGTACCGCCATAGGGCCGGTACTACAGACCTTTGGAAGATCCGAAGGCGAAGGAGTTCGGGGCTCTCTGTGCAGTCCCCAGTTTGGCCTGTCGGTAGTACCGCCATAGGGCCGGTACTACCGACCGTCGGTGATACCAACCAGGAGTCGGTTGTTCGTTTTGGTCAACGCGCCATGTGTAACGGCTAGTTCTGACACTATCGGTACTACCACCCAGGGGGTCGGTACTACCGACCGAAGCGCAGAAAAGGGGAAACGGCTAGTTGGCCACTCCCCTCTATATATAGTTTATGGGGTCGGCTTTGGGCCTGCTGCTGGAGCACTCCAAAGCCTTGGTGGCTTGTGTGGATGTGCTTGTGAGCCCTCTAACACACATATGCTTTAGTGCTTATCCGATTGTGTGAGAGAGCGATCCTAGTGCGTTGCTTTGAGAGATAGCATCGAGTGGCACTAGGTGTTCGAGTTGCAAGCCGGTGGTGCTTATTACTCTTGGAGGTTGCCACCTCCTAGACGGCTTGGTGCATGTCTCCGTCGTGAAGCCCGCGTGAAGATTGTGCGTGGCTCCGGAGAAGCTTTGTGAGGGGCATTGTGCTCGCCCCGCGGGAGATCGCGAAGAGCAACTCTAGTGGAAAGAGGCGTGAAGAGCGCCAAGTGGTCCGGCCGGATCAAAAGCTAGAGCTCTTGGTGAGCACTCCATCGTGGAGAGGTTGGCTTAGTGTCACCACTAGCGAGAGGATCGGCGGCAACCTTGGGCTTGCTTCAACGGGGACTAGCTTGGTGGCAACCAAGTGAACCTCGGGATAAAATCTTGTGTCCCCGTCCCTTGTTGCTCTTATTATTCTTGTTTCCTTGCATATTACGCTTGTTCTTGTGTTCTTCGTGTTCTTCCTCCCTCTATCACTCTATCTTAGGTTGGGAAGGCTCGATCCACATTTTGGCAAGGAATCAAGACGTGAGGAAGCTACAATCGTCATCTACAACATCTAGGGAAGTGGGGTAATTGCTAGATCTGAGATTGCATCTCACCCCCTTCGATTTTGTAGCTTCCTGCAGGTGCTCGGTAGTACCGGCTTGGAAGCCCGGTAGTACCGGGATCGGTAGTACCGGCCCTACAGCTCGGTAGTACCGACTGCCTGCTGTTTGCACTAGCTTGTATTGCAATATTTATTCTTGTGCTAGTGTTTAGTTGCTTAGTTTGTGTAGCTAAGTTGAGCTCTCTAATTTGTCTTGGGTAGCCTTGTTATTGAGCATTGCTAGTGAGCTTAGGCTTTGTGCTTTGCTTGCTAGATTGCTTAGGAGCTCCCCCGTGCTTGAAGTACTAGTTGCATAGGCTTGTGTGACCTTGCTTCTAGAATTGGTTAGGTGAGCTCTAGCTAGCCTGACACCTTATTTGCATTGATTAGGATCTTTTGTAAGGTGTCATAGAGTATAGGTAGAGGGGTGTAGTCTTGGCTAGACCGATAGTTTTAATTCCGCATTTGTTTCGGTTAGCCGCTCCAATTAAGTTTAATTTTAAAAGGGACTATTCACTCCCCCTCTAGTCCGCCATCTCGACCCTTCAAGTGGTATCAAAGCTAGGTCTCTCATTTGTGGTCTTTACCGACCCGAGAGGATGGTGACTTACGGGCTAGGCATTGATTGTCCACACATTTTTGATGGCACTCACTTTACACGATGGAAAACTTGGATGATGTGTAATTTCAAGTTTATTTGTCCTCAAATGTGGTGGATCGTAGATGTAGGCTTTTCTCATGTGTTGGATGAAAAGAATCTAACTCAAGCACAAGAGAAATGCCTAGATCTCGAGTGCCAAGCTACTAACATCATTTTTAGATCTTTGCATGATGATATCTTTAGTGAGATCATGGATATGGAGTCCTCCCATAACATGTGGAAGTACCTAAATGACAAGTATGGGAGTGATCCAAATGATGATGATGTTAGTGAGCTCGAGAAGGAGGCACATGAGGATGTTGAGCATGACCACAACATGGCGGTTGTGGAAGATTGCTCCACCTCATGGTCAAGTGATGAAGATGATGATCAATCCACAAGATCACTTGACAAGGATGATGGCTATGAGAGTGATGTCTCCACAAGCTCTTCCTCTACACCACATTGCTTCATGTCACACGGTGACACCAAGGTATCATTTGCAAATGTGGTAGTTGATTGTGATGATCCAAATGTAGAGCTTGTATGTAGACTCACCAAAGCTTTAGAAAATGAGATGTCTAAAAATGCAAAATTGGAAAAAGAAAACTCATTTCTAAAGTATGCATGTGAACAACAAAAGCATCTACTTTATGTCACTACTAGTTCACATGATGAGCTTAAATTGACTCATGAGGAACTTAGTGTTGCTCATGACAACTTGGTACAAGGCCATGCTTTTCTCACTAAGAAGCTTTCTAATGTAGAAACTAAAACTAGTGAGAGCTCATCATTTGGGTCAAATGATCAATCACATATTTGTGCTAACCCTTGTGATGTAGAGAAGAAGCATGTATCCACCTCTTGTAATGATTTATTATCTATGCCATGTTCTTCACATATATATGCTTGTTCTACTTCCTTGTCTTGTGAGACTAACATTTTGAAGGAGAACAATGAGCTCAAAAGTGAAGTGAAGAACTTGAGCAACAAGTTAGAGAGGTGGTGTAGATCAAAGGTCACCCATGAGCACATGATGAAAAATCAAAGAAGCTATGGTGACATGAGTGGCATTGGCTTTGACAAAAGCAATGTCAAAGGCAAGAGATGGGGCAAGAGAAGACATGAAAGAGAAATGAAGAAGCAAGAACAAGAAAAGCTATCTCATTTCATGTGCTATCAATGCCATGAGATGGGACATCTTGCAAAAGCTTGCCCCAACAAGAAGAAGCCCCAAGATCAAATCAAGATCAACCATGAAGATGATGATATGGGGAAGAAGACAAGAAGGGGAGGTAGAAGATCAAGATCAACACAAGACCTCGCCCAAGTCAAGTGCTATGAATGTGAGAAGATGGGTCACTTTGCCTCAAAGTGTCCCAACAAGCTTGAGAAGAAGGCTCAAGCAACCCAAGTGAGGCAAGGCAATGAGAAGCAACACATGAGCAAGGAAGAGAAGGCTCAATCAAGAAGAAATTGCTACTCATGCCGGGAAAGGGGACACATGGCTCATTCATGTCCCCTAGGTAACATTCCTAAGCCTATTTCAATTGCTAATGATTCTATGCTTAGGAAGGATGATAATGGTACCTCTAAGACTACCATTACAACTCATCCCGCTATTCATACTAAGGCTATGCCAAAGTATGTTGCACCTAACTTGAGAGGACCCAAACAAGTTTGGGTACCATCAACTAGTGGATGAATGTGTGTAGGTACCATGGCATTGGAGACTTGATTCAATTTGTTCTATGTTGATCATCATGTGATTGAATCAAGTAATGAAGCTTAGTGCAAATCCATCCCAATGCCAAGACAAAAGAGTGAAGTCCAAGTGCTACAACATACAAGTGCAAAAGATCAAGTTGTGGTGGTAAAATGGAATATTTGAAGGCTTGCAATCAAATTTAGTTGAAGCTTGCTTTTGGATGATCATGAGCTACTAAGGTATATCTCTAGTTGATCATGTTATTTTAGATGCATATGAGATGATTGAATCGGATATACATGCATATGTTGCTTGCTATAAGATGATTGAATGGATTTGATGCTTAGTGATCAAAATTGAGTTAGTTTGAATGGATATGTTCATGAGACTTCTTTTAGTAAGTGATTTGAATGGATATATGTCTTGTGAGAGTATTCAAACATGTTAGCTCAAGTTTGATTCAAATTGGTAGAGTATAGCTCAATTGCTCCAAGTTGTCAAAAATCTGAAATCTGAGCTAGCTGTGATAATAGCCATGTTTGAATGATCAAATCTATTTGGATTGTCTTGAAATTTGGTACACATTCTCTACACTTATGATATTAGTTTCTGTGCAAAATTCATGATTATTGGATAAGATATACTTTGGTTTTGGAGTAGATCTTGTCAACTATAGTGCAGCAGCTTTCAGCATGTAGTACTATGGAAAGAATTGAAATCTGGTAGCAATCTAGAAAGCCAATGAAACTCAAATTTTTATGGCTGCTAGAACTCTTAGAGAGGCACATATCCACCAAATTTCATAGTCATTGGACTTATATTTTGGGAGATATGCATGTTTCTTTGAGAAGGACAGAATCTGCCAGAAAAGTGACAATTATTGGATTAATCTAGAGTCACTTTGATTGAAAGGCCCTCAAGTTGGAATCATGTTTATAAGTGTTTGAGGGACCTATGTTTGGTTTTGAGATGAGCTAGAAGTATGACAAAGATGAGTACAAGTTCATTTGATTGAAGAGTGTATTTGGCACACATTTGGTACTCAAATTGAAGATCAAGACCAACATCAAGATGAAGAGAAAGATCAAGTCCTAGTATCAATTGAAGATCATTTGGAAGAAAGAAAAGGACTCAAAGAAGGAAGAGTTGAACTCAGGCAACCTTGCAAGAAGCTTCCATCATGATGAGTTCACCATTGGATCAATCAAACAAAGGCATTTCGAGTAAGGATCAAGGATGTTCTTTGGAGAGAGGTCACTTCTCCCTTATGTAGGGGCTTGCCGCCTTTTGTAGGTTAACCAAGCGTGGTACTTGGAAGGCTAATATGGAAGTGGTGATTCAAAGGATATTTGAGATGCTTAGTTGAAGCAATGAAAGGATTGACCAAGCAAAGCAAGCAACATCCAAGATAGAAAAGCAAATCTTGCCAACTCAAGTGGTATTTATATGCAAGCAAAGGTCAAATGAAGAAGCAAGCCAACCACAACAAGATAGTGCACTTGATCATATGGGTGAAGATTTGATTCTTTCAATTGGTATCTATTGGTCTTCACCATGGACTTCACATTGCTATTTTCGGAGTTGGAATCAAATGACTAACCTCTACTCCAAGATAGCAAGGTATCATGTTTGTCATATGCATTCATACTATGCTTAGGACTTGATTAGAGCATATAGACATCCTTGTGATACTATCTAGGAGCATCCATGAAAATCAAATGTTTTGATGCTTATATGATGCCACTATTGCTTCTATGCTTTACATGATCTAGTGGTAACATATAACATGTTTATGGGCTTGCAATCCTAGTGTTTAATCTAGAGAATGAGCAATGGAACATTTAACCAACGTGAGTAAGATAACCATTGCAAAAATGTGTGAAGAAGCTTACTCTAGAGCAAACAGTGTTAAATGTTTCATGCAAATGATCTAGGTTGAACAACAAATGAAATGAAACAAACATCTCTCTCTTAACAAATTTGAACCTCCTTTATGCAAACCTTTTATGGAAATAGATGACAAAGGGGGAGAAAGTGTAACAAAGATAAAATTAAAGGGGGAGAGACAAAGATAAAATGAAAGGGAGATAATGAATGTAAAGATAAAATGAAAATGATTTTTTAGCACACAAGTAGGGGGAGCAAGCTCATGAACTTGGTTGTTGCATTTGATATGTGCATAATCATGTGCTTGCTTGCATTGCATAAGCTTTCAAAGCTTTCAAATATTATATGCATGCTTGTGTGGTGTATGCTAGTTATAGGGCTTAATTGATGATTTGATAACTAGCATGCATAGGTTGATAGCTAGACTTGTGCTTTTCATGCAAACTAGACCCTTGCTTCTAAAGTTGATCTCACGGGGTTTTCTAGTTTTTATGATGTCTAGCTACTCTTGGTGCTAATGAAGGTGTACAACTATGAACTTCATCGATAACACGCTTCAAAGGTTATTCTATACACCTTAGCACTTTTTGGTAGTAATTACTCTCCCACACTTCGATATCTATGCATATGTGCAAGTTTCATTTTCAAACACTCTAGCACATATGTAGGGGGAGCTAATACTACCAATTCGGATTTGTGCTACTTGTCCAAAATCCTTTACACATGGTAAAATAGCTTGGGCAAGCAACATGAATCCAAACCAAGTTAGCAATTTACATTCTTGTGAAGTGCTAGCTTGGAATAAGCTTAATTTCCATATCTTTGTAGAGTTGTCATCAATTACCAAAAAGGGGGAGATTGAAAGGTCCTAGTTTGGTTTTGGTAATTGAGTGACAACTTAGGTGGACTAATATGTGTTTGAAGTGAATTACACAGGTGATTAGTCCATAGGTGATCATGTGTGAGCAACATATGCCATAGAGGTGAAATGGCTTGGAAGATGTTGCAAGGCTCACACATGTGAAGAAGGAGCTTAATGCACATGAAACATGACATGTGGTCATGTGGCTAAGATGGTGAAGATCAAGGCAAGACTTGGCTTGATGGACCGATTGCAAAGGTGAAGGGCAAGTTGGAGGCTTTGAAGCCGTTGGTACCGAGTGTCAGGAGGCTTAAGCAAGACTTGGCGCCGAAGGACCGAAGCGATGGTGAAGAGCAAGTGATGTCAAGATCGATGGACCATGGAGGCCATGTGATGATATGAAGTGGATCATATCATTTGATGAAGAGGTTGGTGCATGTGTTGCATCAACACATGGAGGAGATGGAATGGAATGCGCAAGGCAAAGGTATACTTATAGGGCATTTCATTTCACCGGTCATAGGTGTGTAGAGAAGATTATGACCGGGTTTAGGATAGATGGCCGTACTATTAAGAGGAGCAAACTTGTTTGCATATCGGTCATCTAGTGCCACTTGAGGGATCTAACTTTGCGATGTTGTTAGGATCGAGTGGCGTGGTGAGAGCAAGTGAAATCCTTTGAAAAATGATTGTGAAAATGCTAACACACATGCACATGATGGTGTACACTTGGTGGTGTTGGCACATTTGCAAAGGAGAAGTTGTTGGAGTTGATTTGGATCAACACAGAGAAGAAAAGGGAAGTTTTCTGAGTATGGTCGGTAGTACCGCCCAGGGGGGTCGGTAGTACCGCCCATGGGTGCTGCGTGCAACCTTCTCTGTGTTGGGGCTGATTTGGCCTGGCGGTAGTACCGCCATAACCTCGGTACTACCGCCCGCGGTGGTACCGACCAGAGGGTCGGTGGTACCGTGGCCCTGAAGGGTTTTGCAGGCTCTATGTGTTGAGCTGAGTTTGGCTTGCCGGTAGTACCGCCATAGGGTCGGTACTACCGACCGTTCGAGGTTTCGAGGTGTGAGGAGTTTGGAAGCTCTCTGGAAGTGGCCAGTTTTGGCCTACCGGTAGTACCGCCATAGGGCCGGTAGTACCGGGCTCGGTAGTACCGACCAGGAGGTCGGTAGTACCATGGTATGGAGGAGTTTTGGATGCTCTCAGTGTAGATCCAATGTTGGCCTGTCGGTAGTACCGCCATAGGGCCGGTACTACCGACCTTTGGAAGATCCGAAGGCGAAGGAGTTCGGGGCTCTCTGTGTATTCCCCAGTTTGGCCTGTCGGTAATACCGCCATAGGGCCAGTACTACCGACCGTCGGTGATACCAACCAGGAGTCGGTTGTTCGTTTTGGTCAACGCGCCATGTGTAACGGCTAGTTCTGACACTATCGGTACTACCGCCCAGGGGGTCGGTACTACCGACCGAAGCGCAGAAAAGGGGAAACGGCTAGTTGGCCACTCCCCTCTATATATAGTCATTGGGGTCGGCTTTGGGCCTGCTGCTGGAGCACTCCAAAGCCTTGGTGGCTTGTGTGGATGTGCTTGTGAGCCCTCTAACACACATATGCTTTAGTGCTTATCCGATTGTGTGAGAGAGCGATCCTAGTGCGTTGCTTTGAGAGATAGCATCGAGTGGCACTAGGTGTTCGAGTTGCAAGCCGGTGGTGCTTATTACTCTTGGAGGTTGCCACCTCCTAGACGGCTTGGTGCATGTCTCCGTCGTGAAGCCCGTGTGAAGATTGTGCGTGGCTCCGGAGAAGCTTTGTGAGGGGCATTGTGCTCGCCCCGCGGGAGATCGCGAAGAGCAACTCTAGTGGAAAGAGGCGTGAAGAGCGCCAAGTGGTCCGGCCGGATCAAAAGCTAGAGCTCTTGGTGAGCACTCCATCATGGAGAGGTTGGCTTAGTGTCACCACTAGCGAGAGGATCGGCGGCAACCTTGGGCTTGCTTCAACGGGGACTAGCTTGGTGGCAACCAAGTGAACCTCGGGATAAAATCTTGTGTCCCCGTCCCTTGTTGCTCTTATTATTCTTGTTTCCTTGCATATTACGCTTGTTCTTGTGTTCTTCGTGTTCTTCCTCCCTCTATCACTCTATCTTAGGTTGGGAAGGCTCGATCCACATTTTGGCAAGGAATCAAGACGTGAGGAAGCTACAATCGTCATCTACAACATCTAGGGAAGTGGGGTAATTGCTAGATCTGAGATTGCATCTCACCCCCTTCGATTTCGTAGCTTCCTGCAGGTGCTCGGTAGTACCGGCTTGGAAGCCCGGTAGTACCGGGATCGGTAGTACCGGCCCTACAGCTCGGTAGTACCGACTGCCTGCTGTTTGCACTAGCTTGTATTGCAATATTTATTCTTGTGCTAGTGTTTAGTTGCTTAGTTTGTGTAGCTAAGTTGAGCTCTCTAATTTGGCTTGGGTAGCCTTGTTATTGAGCATTGCTAGTGAGCTTAGGCTTTGTGCTTTGCTTGCTAGATTGCTTAGGAGCTCCCCCGTGCTTGAAGTACTAGTTGCATAGGCTTGTGTGACCTTGCTTCTAGAATTGGTTAGGTGAGCTCTAGCTAGCCCGACACCTTATTTGCATTGATTAGGATCTTTTGTAAGGTGTCATAGAGTATAGGTAGAGGGGTGTAGTCTTGGCTAGACCGATAGTTTTAATTCCGCATTTGTTTCGGTTAGCCGCTCCAATTAAGTTTAATTTTAAAAGGAACTATTCACCCCCCCTCTAGTCCGCCATCTCGACCCTTCAGCAGCGGTCTTGGACGGGAAAAGTAAAAAGACCCTTGGCAGCGACGCCCGCGGCTGCTTTGGGCTGGGTCGTTGCACTGTTTGTTTGTATTGTTGAAGCCTGTTTCGTTTTTTTGCGTCGTGGTTTTCGGTCGTCGTGCCGATTTTGTCGGGTTGGGGTGTCCGCCTCATGGCCTATAAATAGGAGGGGTTGGTGGGGGGATTGAGCCGTGCCTTCATTTGCTCTAGCCACCCTGCTGCTGCTCGCTTTCTTTCTGCGAAGGTTGGTTTTTGTCTAGATTTCGAAGGTTGTGAGTTTGGTGCTCTTCGAAGGTTTTGGCTTGAGAGATGGCTAGGTCTAAGCAGACGGCTCGAGTTGTTTCTCCCTCCGCTGCAGATGAGGGGGTGACCTTTGAGTTTGGGCTAAGCCGCGTTTGTAGCTCTGATTTGGCTGCATATGTTAAGCGAGGGTGGATCGAGGAGGGGAAGGCGAGGACCAGTGCTGGGGAAACTGTGCCAAAGCCTGATGTAGACAAGGTTGTTGTTTTTGAGGAATTTTTTGAGGCTGGGCTGCGCTTCCCTGTTGATTTTTTTGTGACAGCTGTTCTTCAGAGGTTCAACCTGAAGTTCCATCAGCTTACACCTTCGTGCTTTACAAAGATGTCAGTGTGTGTTTGGGCATGCCGCTCGCAAGGTATTGTTCCACAGGTCGAGGGTTTCATTCGGACGCATCGTGTGCACATGCAACCTCGCAAGATAATGGACCGCAAGGGTAACACCAGTCTGGGTCAGTTTGCTGTGTATACTTTTTGTCACCGCGCTGGGTCGGAGTTGCCGGTGCAGGCTCAGAAAAATAAGTGGGCCAGCGGGTGGCAAGAATTATGGTTTTACTATAAGCTTGATGGAGTGTCCGAGCTTTGTGGCGAGCTCCCGCCTCTTGGCGACGTGAGTGCCGAAGCTCAGATGAGCCCCGAGGCGCATGCCGCGGTTGACTGTCAGAGGGTGGTCGCGCGTTCTCAGTGCGCTCGTGATTTGGTCGAGGAGTACTTCTGCGCTAATGCGTGGCCCCTCAGTCGAAAACAGGCTTGGTTTCCGGTAGAGGAGGACTCGAGGTACGAGGGTCGTGGATTCAAGAAGCCGAAGCTTGATTTGGGCAAGACTTGGGAGAGGGTTTTAAAGAAGTTTCCGAGGCGTCAAGATGGAGTTGACGCCATTTATAAGCGCGTTCAGCAGAGGGCTGAAAATCTCGTTGGGAAACTGTCTACCCTTGAGGCTAAAGCTATCCACAGCTCGGTGGGAAGCGGGGGTCGTGTTAACAGAGTTTTTGACATGCTTGGGATTCAGTATGCCGATTGGCCTGCTCCGTCGAGCGAGGATGCGCCAAAGAAGAGGAAGCGAGTTTCTGCGGAGGAGAGAGGTAATGTTTCACGACCGAAGAGAGGTCGCGGCCGTGGTCGCGGCGGCGCCGGCGGCCGGGTGAAGGCACTTGCGACGAAGGTCGCAGTAAGCTTTGATGCTACCGGCACTTCCTCATCCTCGGCCATTGCCTCGAGCGGCCGAGGTGCTGGTAAGATTGGAGGACGGGTACCCCGCATGGGCGGCATTGGTGCTTTGATCCAGATCTTGGATGACGAAGGTGTCTCCGATGATGATGAGAGAGAAGAGAAGGAAGAGGAAAAGGAGGGGGGTACTGAAGAGGACTCATCCAACGAGGATAGTGATACGTCAAGTAGCGAAGGTAACTCCGATGAAGACGTATCCATCGAGGACGCTCGAGGAAAAGGAATAGCCTCATCCAGTGTTGGTGTTGCGGCTGCGCGAAGCATTAATGACATCATACGGGACTTTGAGCCAGAGAGTCCTCCGCGAGGGTCGTTCCCCGAGTTTGCTGGCTCGCACATTTGGGTCGATGGTTTTGAGTTTAAGGGTGACCTCGAATCGGTCCGGACCCCGGGGAAGATGCCGTATGGCGAGGCTAGCCGGTCAAGTCTTCCTTATTATGCGAAGAAAATTGGAGTTTCCGATCCGGCGACCGAGCTTTTCACGAGTCTGGACCTTCGAGAGTGTCACTTGCAGTGTGCTCCGGAGGAAAGGCGCTTTTTGGGTCGGGTGTTTAACCGTATCTGTGTGCCGGAAGCGGAGCTTCGGCTGGCTAACGAGCCCTTGGAGAGACTTCACGATGATATTGACGTCAAAGTGGCTAAGCTGATGCTCCTCAGCCGGTCGGTGCGCCGGAGGGCAAGTTACAATCTCCACTATCTGAATGACCGGTTGAGTGACGCGGAGAAAGCTAATAAAGAGCTTCGTCAGAGTTTGGAAAACAAAGAGATTGAGCTCAAAGCTGCTTTGAAGAAAGTTAAGAAATCGCGAGAGAAAGCACAAGAGGTTGCGAATAGCAACGCGGAGCTCCTGGCTGCTAGCCGGCAAAAGGACAAGGATTTGTTGGCTGCGAACAAGCGCATAGAAGAGCTGTCCACGGAGCTGGCTACCCAAGCCGAGGCTTGGCGGGAAAGCATGGGGAGGGTTAAAAATAAGATAGATACATGCTTGACCGAAGCCGGAGGTTCTGCCGGGGAACCGCTACCTGCAACTAACGCAGAGGCCTTTGAAGGTTGGCTGAGTAACGAGCTGGACGTCTTTAGCTCGTTGGTTGGCAACGCGTCCGACTTTGGTGGCTATGCCGGGGCTTTGGCGATGGCCAGCACGCTTCGTCTTGCGGATTGCAAGCACCTTCGCAAAGTCAAAAGGCCAAACCATGCTTTTCCGTCGGTTGACGAGGTGCGCCGGATGAAGGCTGATGACGCCGACGTTCGGAACTGTGCGATGCGATTGCTTTGCAAGTTTTGGATTGCTGGTGGCGGCCAAGCTCTTGCCTTTGAAGAAGCTGTCGAGGCTACTCGTCAGGTTAGTTAGGTAGTTTTTTTAAAAATTGTGGTTTTTTGGGGTTTGTTATGGTGATGAAGGGTTTGGTGTTTGATTTTGGATGTTTTGTCGTTTATTTTTCCCTTGCAGGCTCGGAAGGACGCGATGCCCTCGCCGCCAGCGACTGTTGATGCTGGTGGTAGCTCCGAAGCCATTCCTGTGCCCGGCGTTGTGGAGGTTGCGCCTGTCGAGGCTGAAGCCTTGGCTGAGAACGCTCCGAGCACTGAAGAAGCTATTGTAGAAGCGGTGGCAACGGAAGGGGCTCCTGCTGAAGGCTCGGGTGCAGCCATTGCGGAGGTCTGGATGCTACCATCGACGAAGCTGTGGCTGAGGAGCGCGGTGAGGCCGGGCAGGTGTGAACTTAGGGTTGGTTGGGCGAGAGGGTCATTTTGTCAGGGGTGCGGAGGTTGTAAAAACTTAATGACGCTGTGACACTTTCCTATTTTGTGTAAATGCAGGTTCCTGACGGAACCATGCTAGACGCGTTTGATGTGACGCCACTGATGCTTAATTATCAAGATACTTTTATAACTGGTGAATCGTGGGCTCGTGCTAAGCTAAAACATCCTTCGCTAGCCTTCGAGCGTTTTTGGTGGTCGAAAGTGCGAAGGTACGATTTAAGAAACAGTCGGTCGAGTCATTTTTGGCGTGAAGCGGACTATACTGATCGACAAGCTACCCGTCAATTGTTTGGTTCTTGTTCGTCCTCGCAAGCTGGTATTGATGACGATATTGATGAGAACACAACCTTGGATTACTTGTTTGGGTGAACCAAACTAGATTTAGGTTCGGATGGATCACTGGTGGTTCCAAAGGAGGAACCTTCGGAGGTTAGTGATGTAGGCCGTACATATATGTATCGGGCGAGGGTTTTGTCTGGGGAGCTGCCAATTGTTCCGGCAGCTCCTTTGTTGTGGGGACCCATCGTTGCGGTGGAGCTAGAGTTCGAGGAGGGTAGCGAGGGCTCTGGTGATTTGATGTTAATTGAAGAGAGCGATGGTTCCTTGTAATTTTTTGTAATTTTTTTGGTTGGACTGTCGTTGTGAAGTTATTTTTGTAAATGAACGGGAACACTGTATGTTTGTTTTGTGTCATTGCGATTCGTTTGTGTAATTTGGTTGATGGATTTTTTGTCGTTATCGGATATTGACGAGGCTCGTTGGCTGTCCGGCTCTGCGATGTTTTGTTGTGTGTAATGTTTAGCTCAGAAAGGAACGACGTCGCCTTTTTGTTTAAGCGAGGCTCGTTTTTGCGTTGAGAAGTTTTAAGAAAAAACAGCGACGCCCCCTTTTCTTTTTAGCGAGGCTCGCTTTTCGTTGAGAGATGTTTTAGAAGATAAAATAGCGACGCCCCCTTTTCTTTTTAGCGAGGCTCGCTTTTGCGTTGAGATATGTTTTAGAAGATAAAACTGCGACGCCCCCTATTCTTTTTAGCGAGGCTCGCTTTTGCGTTGAGAGATGTTTTAGAAGATAAAACAGCGACGCCCCCATTTCTTTTTAGTGAGGCTCGCTTTTGTATTGAGAGGTGTTTTTAGAAGATAAAACAGCGACGCCCCCCTTTCTTTTTAGCGAGGCTCGCTTTTGCATTGAGAGATGTTTTAAAAGAAAAAACAGCGACGCCCCCTTTTCTTTTTAGCGAGGCTCGCTTTTGCGTTGAGAGATGTTTTAAAAGAAAAAACAGTGATGCCCCCTTTTCTTTTTAGCGAGGCTCGCTTTTGTGTTGAGAGATGTTTTAGAAGATAAAACAGCGACGCCCCCTTTTCTTTTTGGCGAGGCTCGCTTTTCGTTAAGGAAGCTGGACGTATGGTTTGTCTCGCCTTTTATTTTGGGTGTAGGTGGGAAAATGCGTTTTAAGTCCTGGCGTGCGTGTTTGGCGAGGGTACTCGACTCTTTGGTGCCCTTGTCTTGGGTGGAGGTGAAGTTTCCTTTTTACGAGCCCCTGGCGTGTTTTGCGAGGGCTCTCAATTTTTTGTACTTCGCGCCTCCCCTTATTTTAGGTGGAGGTGAAGTTTGCTTTTTTGCGAGCTCCTAGCGTGTGTTCGCGAGGGTTCTCGACTTTTTGTACTTCGCGCCTCCCCTTATTTTAGGTGGAGGTGAAGTTTGCTTTTTACGAGCCCATGGCGTGTTTTGCGAGGGTTCTCGATTTTTTGTACTTCGCGCCTCCCCTTATTTTAGGTGGAGGTGAAGTTTACTTTTTACGAGCCCCTGGCGTGTTTTGCGAGGGTTCTCGATTTTTTGTACTTCGCGCCTCCCCTTATTTTAGGTGGAGGTGAAGTTTGCTTTTTACGAGCCCCTGGCGTGTTTTGCGAGGGTTCTCGATTTTTTGTACTTCGCGCCTCCCCTTATTTTAGGTGGAGGTGAAGTTTGCTTTTTTGCGAGCCCATGGCGTGTTTTGCGAGGGTTCTCGATTTTTTGTACTTCGCGCCTCCCCTTGTTTTAGGCGGAGGTGAAGTTTGCTTTTTACGAGCCCATGGCGTGTTTTGCGAGGGTTCTCGATTTTTTGTACTTCGCGCCTCCCCTTATTTTAGGTGGAGGTGAAGTTTGCTTTTTACGAGCCCATGGCGTGTTTTGCGAGGGTTCTCGATTTTTTGTACTTCG
The DNA here is from genome assembly GCA_009763385.1 of Coix lacryma-jobi var. lacryma-jobi. NCBI lineage: Eukaryota > Viridiplantae > Streptophyta > Magnoliopsida > Poales > Poaceae > Coix > Coix lacryma-jobi. Next base: position 96,601,880 of record CM019831.1, read on the forward strand.
CGCCTCCCCTTATTTTAGGTGGAGGTGAAGTTTGCTTTGAAAAAAGTTTGTTTTTTAAAGCAATCTTCGAGGGTTATCATCGATTTTAACGCTCTTGTAGAAGAGTTGCTTTTTTCGATGCTTATTACTAAAAGCAATAATTTGGAGTTTTGCTTTTTCCGGGGATTCTAGCCTATATTGATGGTTTGGATACTGCCTCGTTAAAAAACCTTACGCCCCTTCGTAAGGAAAAAGAGTGCAGCTCCTCTGTTTTTGTTACATGCATGGAAACGAAACGAAGCAAGGTTGAAAAAACAGATTACATAATGCGAGGGCTCGCTAAGGCTCCGCTATGGGTAATATTTGCGAAGGTCGTCAATATTCCAAGTGTGAGGCAGGGTGTTCCCCTCGCTGTCGGAGAGGTGAAATGATCCGGGACGATTGCATTCTACTATTAGGTATGGACCCGTCCACTTTGGCTGAAACTTCCCCGCCATATTGGCGTTTTGCTTCCGAATTAGAACGAGGTCACCCTTTTTTAGTTCTTTGATTCTCACCCTTTTGTCTCTCCATTTTTTGTCTCTTCTTGATACTTGCGAAGGTTGTGCACTGCGTTGCATCTTGTTTCTTCGAGTAAGTCTTTGTCAAGCAGTTGGCTTTGTTCGTTTTCTTCGATGGTTGTTCTGAGTGACCCATACTTGACTTCTTCTGGTAACACAGCTTCCTCGCCAAACAGGAGCTTGAAGGGTGTGAATTTGGTGGCTCTGCACTCCGAGGTGTTATGAGACCAGGTGACGGAGGTTAGCTCTTCTGCCCATTTTCCTTTGGGCCTGCCTTGCAACTTTTTTGATATGGCTTGGAAAATTGTTGCATTGGCTCTTTCGACTAAGCCATTGGATTGAGGGTGCCGGACTGATGCGAAGCATAAGATTGTTCCGATTTGAGCGCAGAATTCTTTGAAAACCTCGCTATCAAACTGAGTGCTGTTGTCGACAGTTAAATGTTTGGGAACTCCAAACCGACAAACTAATTGCTGCCAGAAGAACTTTTTTACTGCCAGGGATGTAATGGAAACGAGTGGTCTAGTTTCGATCCACTTCATGAAATATTCCACGGCTACCACAGTGTAGCGGAGATTTCCTAGAGCTGTTGGTAGTGGACCGACGAGGTCCATTGCCCATCTTTGCAGAGGCCAAGTTGGGCATATGAGAGTTGTAGGAGCCCCTGGGGCATTTTGATTTTTTGCCGTTAGTTGGCAACCCTCGCAATGTTTGACGATGCTTTCTGCGTCTCGTAGCGCTGTTGGCCAATAGAAGCCTTGCCGGAAAGCTTTTCCAACTAACGCCCTCGGGCCGTTGTGTGAGCCACAGATGCCTTCGTGAGTAAGCTTGAGAATATCGTTTCCTTCAGACTGTGACATGCATTTGAGCCATGGGGAGGTTACCGAAGCTTTGTACAGAATGTTGCCCACAATCTTGTACTCTCGTACTCTTTGTTTTAGTCTATTTTCTTCTTCCATGGACTCGGGCTCGTGGAGCCCTTTGATATAGGCTATGATAGGTGCTCTCCAGTCCTCGCTGTGAATTGTGCTGATCAACTTGGTGTTCTTTTCTGGGGTTTCGAAGGCTGATTGAATCGCAACCTCGTGGAACACATCTGGGGGTAGCTGAAGTTGTTGTGCTGCTGCTTTAGCTAGGCAGTCTGCCTCGTTGTTTTTGGCCCTCGGTATTGCTTTCACCGTTATGCCGAGGAAGAATGATTCTAACCTTCGGACATATTGAAAGTATTTTTGCAGCTCTGGATCTTTCGCTTTGTAGTTCTTCTCAATGTGCCCCACGATAACTTGGGAGTCTGTATTGATGACTGCCCTTCGGACCGACAATGATCGAAGCCTTGAAAGCGCTAGTATTACGGCTTCGTATTCGGCGGAGTTGTTTGTGCATTTGAAATCAAGTCTTCTTGCATATCTTAGCTTCGACCCGGATGGCGAGACTAGGATGGCCGAGGCCCCAGCTCCAGTTGCACCCCAGGCTCCGTCGACATATACGGTCCAAAACGGGTCTTGTTGAGGTCCATCGCTGCGAGGATCAGGTGTCCACTCAGCTATAAAATCTGCTAGTGCCTATGATTTGATTGTTGTTCTGCCGACGAAGGTTATGGCGTAACTGTTAAGCTCAACTGCCCATTTTGCTATTCTTCCAACTGCCTCGTTGTTCTTGAAAATGTTTTCGAGGGGGTATGCCGAAGGTACATGGATCTCGTATGCCTGGAAATAATGCTTGAGCTTTCTAGATGCCATGACCACGGCGTATGCTATCTTCTCGAGCTCCGAGTAATTTCGCTTGGGACCTTCGAGGGTTTCTGATACATAGTAGATTGGGGCTTGCCTTGTCCTGTTGTTCTCGTGTAACTCTTTGATCAAGACTGCGCTTGCTGCGTGAGGCGAAGCTGCGACATACAGCAGTAATAGGTCTCCTTTGCTTGGACTGGTTAAAACAGTCAAGTTGGTGAGATACTTTTTCAAGTCCTCGAAGGCTTTTTGCTGCCGAGGTCCCCAATTGAATGGTGCAGTGCTTCTCAATGTTTCAAAGAAAGGTAACCCTCGCTCAGCGGATCTGGAGATGAATCTGCTGAGTGCTGCTAAGCGGCCTGACAGACGATGGGCTGCTTTTTTGGTTGTTGGGGGTTCCATATTGATGATAGCATCAATCTTCTCGGGGTTAGCTTCGATTCCCCTTGCTGAAACGATGCAACCCAGCAGTTTTCCTTCGCTTACCCCGAAAACACATTTTTCGGGGTTTAACTTTAATCCGGCAGACCGAAGATTGCTGAACACCCTCGATAAGTCTGAAATATGGTTTTCTTTCAGCTCACTTTGGACAACTAGATCATCGACGTAGGCAGAGACGGCGTGTTCATCTTTGAAGACTTCCGATGTCATGCGTGCGAAGGTTGAGCCTGCATTTTTTAGGCCTTCTGCCATTCTTCGAAAGCAAAAAGTGCCCGAGGGTGTGATGAAGCTTGTTTTGTCCTCGTCTTCTTCATTCATCCAGATCTGGTGGTATCCTGAGAAGCAATCGAGAAGGGACAGCATTTGGCAACCAGCTGCTCTGTCGACCAAGGTGCTTATGTTAGGGAGGGGAAAATCGTCCTTCGGACAAGCTTTGTTCAGACATGTGAAATCTACACACATTCGTCATTTCTTGTTCTTTTTCTGAACTAGGACCACGTTTGAGAGCCAAATTGGATATTTGACTGGGCGGATGACGCCTGCGTCCAAAAGCCTTTTCACCTCAGCCTTCGCTGCCTCTTTCCTTTCTTCTGACATTTTGCGAAGCTTCTGCTTAACGGGGCGATAGCCTGGTTTGATGTTTAGGTTGTTCTCTATCAGAGTTCTGTTTACCCCCTTTAGGTCCTCTACGGACCAAGCGAAGGTATCGGAGTTTTCTTTGAGGAAAAAGACGAGGTTGTTTTCTGATTGGGGATCTAGGTTAGCTGAAATAAACACCTTTCTTTCAGTGTTTCCCTCGAAAAGTTGGACTTGTTTGGTATCTTCCTTGGGTGATACCCTCGTTTTGTCAGTGCAAACTTCACCTTCGATGTGGAGGTCTGTAGCTTGAGGCTTGGATAAGTTGTGGACATTACGTTGTCCTGGTGCTACAGTTCCCTCGGCTGCCCTTGCAATGTCTTGGTCCCCATATACTGCAACCACCCCCTTTGGAGCGGGGAGCTTCATGCATAGGTATGCGGGGTGAATGACTGCGTTGAATGCGTTAGTGACCCCTTGGCCGAATATTGCATTGTACGGGTAAAACATGTCGACGACGTCGAAAGTTATGTGCTCGGTTCTGCAGTTCATTTGGTCGCCGAAGGTCACAGGCAGCGATATTTTACCGACAGCTCTGACTTGTTGACCGCCGAAGCCGTATAGAGGGTTGTCAGCAGGTTGCAGGAGGTTCCTATCAAGCTTCATGCTGTCGAAGGTTGAGGCGAACAGGATGTCCGCGGAGCTTCCTGTGTCAACCAGAATTTTAGTTACTGTCCACCCTGCCAGATTGGTCTCGATCACCATAGCATCGGTATGAGGGTAATCTCTCAGTTTCATGTCACTGGAGTCGAAGGTTATAGGAATGTGAGACCATCGACCGAATTTGTGAGGCCCTTCGACGGCTACATGGTGTACTCGTCTGGCATGTTCCTTTCTCTGCCTTTTGTTGTCATGGTCTTCATTTGAACCCCCGGTGATGGCTAGTATTACACCGAAGGTTGATGTTGGGTTGTTGATGGTTGTTTGGTTCTGGGCTTCGGATTTGACGGGTTGAGGCGCTGGTAAGGCGAGTATTGGTGGTGGTGGTGGTAGAGCATTGTTGACTTGTTGGGTGGTTGGGGTTTGGTTTTGGGGGGTTGTTGGGTATGTGACTGTGTAAGGTGGGTTTTGGCGTTGTGGGATCACGGTTGGCTAGTAAGAGGTTTGGTTGTAAAGTGGGTGGTGTGCGTACATGGGTTGTTGCGAGGGTAGGCCGTAGTTTATGGGGGTATAGTGGTATGGAGGATTTGGTGGGTGGAAGTTTGGTTTCCTAGTGTGGTTGATGGTTCGGTTGTCTGCCGAAGCGGCTCTTTTGGACTCCTGGAACTCTTTTCCCTTGGCGAAGCATTCGCATTGCTTGGTAGTGTGCCCTTTTCCAAGACCACAAAAATGACAATACATTTTCGCGGGATCTTTCTGTTGGTTCTGTTGATCCGGCGGGGGTGGCAAACCTTGAGCGCTTTGGTTGCTCGGAGGTTGAGTGCCCCGTCTTTGGTCTTCGTAGTGTACTGCTTTGTTGATGGCCTCAACGTTGCTTTGTTCTTGGCGAGGGTTGTTTTCCCTCGGTTGAGGCCTTGGTTGTGGCTTCTGTTGTGACCTCCGAGCGTCAGACTTTGCCCGAAAATCCATGTCTGCTCTACAGTATCTTTCCATTGTCTCATGCAATTCTTCGATTGTATTTGCCGGCTTCCGAGCGAATTTCGAAGAGCATGGGCCTGGACGCAGACCGCTGACTGCAGCGAGGATGACAGCCTTGTCGGATATCCCCGAGGTTCTTGCTCTGATTTGAATAAACCTCCGCCAATAATCTTGAAGTGGTTCGCGTTCTTCTTGTTTGCAGTTGAACAACTCAATGGGGTTTGATGGGGCTGGTGTAATGCCTTTGAAGTTTGTACAGAGCCTGTCTCTGAGGTTGGCCCAGGAATCCACAGTTCCGGGGCGGAGGTTGCTGTACCAGGTTTGTGCAATGTCTCGCAGGATGATGACAAAAGACTTTGCCATTGTTGATTCATCTCCGCCTGCTGCGGCAACTGCTGCCTCGTAGCTCATTATGAATTGGCGAGGGTCGGTAAGCCCATTGTAACGGGGTAGATTTTGTGGATTGTAGCATGGTGGCCATGGTTGGGTTTGTAGTATCTGGGAGAGTGGTGACTTTGGGTCATAGGGCATTTGGTGTTGTTGGGCACTGAGTTGATTGCGAAGGTTTGGCTCTATCTCATCTGGGTAGAGTTGGCGAAAGTTTGGTTGTCTAATGGGGTATGGTTCTGGGTGTCTTGGTGGTGGTGGGGGGGGTGGATGGCGGCGGAGGTTGCCGTGATCTTGCTCATTTCCCTCCTGTAGTGGTGGCATTTCCCCATCGTTCCATCCCTCGGCTTCGGCTTCAGCTGCCGCGAGGGACTCCTCCATTCGGCGAAGCTGCTCTCTTGCTTCATCCGCCTTTTGTCTGATAAGACGCAGCCGGTTGTGCCTTTCAAGCTGGTCCAGGCGCCTCTTCTTTTCTTGTAACTCAGCTTGAAGTCTTTCTAAAGCTTCGAGGCCCAACTCCTCCTCATCTCCCTCCCCATCTCCTCTGGAGGTATGCGGATGCGGCTGTGATCCCGGCCGAGTGTGAGGGCCCGGGACCTCCGTCCCTGGGGCAACTTCTTCTGTTTCCGAGGGTACTACATTTTCTTCCACAGGCTGGATTGTCGCCGTGGCCTCTCTGGTCACACGAGGGTCTCTGGTAGCGGGCGCTCTCCTGTTTCCTGCCATTTCGAACTCCGGTCCCCACGGTCGGCGCCAAACTGTTGGATTCACACCTGCTCGGCCCCCGTTAGCAAACAGGGCGCGGAGCGAGGGTGGACAACGGTCAGCTATGCGCGGAGGTAAGGGCGTTGGCACACGGAGATAAGCGGTGAAAATATTTCTCTCCTCCCAAAAGTCGTCGTCTTTATACTGTTCACCTCTTGGTATTTATAGGGAATACCAAGGGGTGCTGGCATAATTACAATAGGGTACAAAAAGATTCCCCGGCACCACATAGGCAGAAAGGGCAAAGCCGTAAATGTACAGCAGAAGCGGAAACCCTAATCGGTCCTCCTCTTGTCCGCCGCCACCTTGCTCCGTCTGCCTTCAACGGAGAACAAAGGAAAACGGACCTTCGCCTTCGCCGGTCCTTGGGTCAGCATCCCCTCACCGCTTGCCAAGCTTGACGCCTCAACGTAAAGCTTCGGAACCTGCGAAGGTTACTTATTACGTGTTCGGAGCACCTTTACCTGCGAGAAACAAAGCGAACTCCGAGGATTGGATTTGCATCCGAAGGTTAGGCTGTCGAAGGTTAAGGCGAACGACCCAGAAGAGCCCCTACTATCGGGAGGGCGAGGCTTTGTGAGGGCGCGCGGGTCGCGCGGAGGTCCTTTTTTCTGCTCAGCCCACGCGGCGCCACTGCCGAGGGTCCCTTCTCCCAACAATTATTTATATTTTTGTTTATAACAAAATTTGGGAGATACAAAGAGAAGAAAAATTCACGTACAAAACCGAAGATAGGAAGACGAAACATAAAATAAAACGAAACGGGAAAGAGACACGTAGGCCTGGATATCGAGCCAGCTTGACTCGTTACAGCTCGGCTCGTTAGTAGGCTGGCTCCACTCGACTTGTTATACTAACGAGCTAGAAGATTAGCTCGGCTCGACTTGTTATAGAGCTCGAGCTAGCTCGTTTGGCTCGCAAGCCAAATAATAAAAACATAATTTCTCAAATTACTTGTAAATTTAACAAAAAATAATATATACATGTAAAAACACAATTTCCTTTATATGATTATATCTTCTTACTTGTATGTGAACAACACGTGAGAAACAAATATGATTTTCACCATATTGCTGAACGCCTAGACATTCTACAATCGCTAATTTGTGTTTGTTGGTTTGTGAATTAATTGGCTCGCTACAATCGTTATAAAACAAGTTGGCTCATTATAAAACGAGTTGAGCTCGAGCCGAGCCATTAACGAGCGAGTTGAGCGAGCTAGCGAGTTTAGAGTTTTCTGTCCAGGCTTAGATACACGTGGACGGCAGCATGAGAAACAAAGGAAGGTTTAGTTTTTCCAATTTGATGGTGAGACCGAGCAATTTTAGGATTAGGTTGGACCAAAAATTATTTGTGGCAGAAATATTGTCTCTTTATTATTATATATATATATAGATATAGATATAGATAGAAGTATATGAATTATTTATTAGGTTATAAAAGCATAAAGAGTTCAATGATCTACATTACAATATTTGTTATTTATTATTTTTATTTATATAAGGAAAACTATATATAGGGGATTAAAAAGGAAAGAAAAAGTCACCTGCAGACCGCACGCGGGAAAGTGGGAACAAAAAAAAAGAAAAGAAAAAAATCGGAAAGGAATGAACGTGAATATTTTTCCGGGAAATAGGAGGGCCCTTCGGTGATTAAACCAATCGGACTTCAGTATACTCCAACAACTCCGTTCAACGCGACCAAATATATACTGTATATCCGATCAACCCCTCCCAAAAAACATCTCCCTCCACCCCACCCCACCGCCGACCGCCCCTGGAAAGAAATGGACGGACGGATAGCTCACAGAATGCACGCGCTCCCTTTCTCTCTCTACTACCCTTCCCCTACCTATTCCCTCTCCTGCTCCTCCCCGCGCCGCCGCCGCTCCCACCCCCATGGCCCACCTCGCCGACGCGCCGCCTCCGTCTCTCTCTTCCCTGCCGACGCAGGCGGTGGATCGCCGGATCCGCGCGGGGAAGGGAGATCTGGATTGGTGGTCCTCTCCGGCCGCGGCTAGGCCGGCCTGATCTGATCCGACCCGTCCTGGTGGCGGGCGGCGAAGTTTCTCTGCGGCGAGGGGGTTTTCGGGCTCGTGCAGTGTCCGGATCCGTGTGCATACCTTTGCGTAAGCAGCCGCAATTGTTTTTATAAGATTGTCTTTGTAGACTTACTCTGATCTGATTTGGGTTTGTATTGGGATGGACATAGTGTTTTGATTTAGTCTCGATTTAGTCCGTCTACGTTGCTTGCTGAGTTGGATTGGAAAGTTCTCGATAAAGATTTGTTGCCGATCGAGGCCTGATGAAAACTGACCTGATTCCTGGAAGACAATGGATTTGATGGATCTGCTGCAGTTTTGAGTATATACTCCGTATATGATTCTCTTTACCTGTGTAATTTAATTATTTTGTGTTTGGTATGTATATATAGGATATGATAGGCCTAGCGCTTGCGTATTTGATATTTGCTAGGCGTCAGATATTGTGTTGTGGTCGAATCTTCTTTCTTGTACGATTTGTAATAGATGGATTCGAGGACAACTATAGTAACCTGAAGAGATTAGGTAGGAGTAATATTCTTTTGTAGGAACTTCGCTGCCTCGGACTGAACTGGAAAAGCGAAGACGTGTTGGATTGGACCTGCGTGACACGCTTTGATTCTTGTTTGATGAATCGGGATTACATAGGACTCTACGAGTCTGTGTTTGTTTCTTATTCCAAGTTGACGTTATTTGTCTTTTCCTTACCCGATCTCTACCGTTCTTATCTCTACAACTAATAAAAAGACTCGGATGTTATTTTCACCGGACAGAAAATCGGACTGCCCGGCTCCCAACTCGCGATGCTCTGACTTCACGCTACTCCAGGTTCTCCACCTCGCGCCCCACATTTGCTGACCCGGCAACCGCCGCCCGCGCCCTGCCCTGACGCGCCACTGAACGGCGCTTGCCCCCGCCTTGCCGCGCCGCCGGGCCACACTCGCCCTGCCTGCCGCGCTGCCTTCCGCCCACGACCTCGCCGGCCACACCCGCACGGCGCACCCTGACCTCTCCAGACCACTCCGCCTAGCTGCCCACTGCCGAGGTCGAGAGTCTCCCTCGGCCTCGCCCTCAAGGCGCTCACGCCGCTGCAGGCGTCCCAAGCAGGTGGTTGCTCCTCGTCGCGCGCGCGCTCCGCCTTGCTGGCGCCATGACGGCAGCCTCAGCGACGGGCTCGAGTCCCTCGGCGCCGCCACGGAGATCTTCGACTACCTGGTGTTGGGGGAAAGGACCCTCGGCAGAAGCGCCGCCCAAACTGGTGCTCGAAATTAGCCCTCGCGCAACGCCTAATGTCCTTGCGAGGTCCCTCTTCTATTGGAGACCGTTACCCTGACTCCCGGAGGCGGGATCAACACTCGCTGCTTTGTTGTACTTCCGTGCAGGTCTAAGGTGACGGTCGCACTGCAGGAGACCTTCGCTGACCCACGACGCCACCCTTCGCTTGGAGCGAAGGTCGAGGCAAGCGGCAAGCACGCGCTGCCCCAGAAGCAAGCAGAGCCGAAGACTGCAGGAGACCTTCGCTGACCCACGACGCCACCTTCGCTTGGAGCGAAGGTCGAGGCAAGCGGCAAGCACGCGCTGCCCCAGAAGCAAGCAGAGCCGAAGATCCGGCGAGCGCGGCCGCAGGTCAAGACCGCCGCACCTCTCCCCGAAGGTGAACAAGGGCCAGGTGGCGGCGCGCTAGAGTGTGGCCGATTAGGGTTTTCGCTTCAGCTGTGTATGTACGTTTTTGCCCTTCCTCCCTGCGCGGAGGCGAGGGATCTTTCCTGTACCCTTTTGTAATTTGGCCCGTGCCCCTTGGCGTTCCCTATAAATACCAAGGGATGAACAGTGTAAGGGGGACCTTCTGGGAACTTGGGCACCTTCCACTTCCGTCTTACCTTCGCTACTGCATCCGACATTTGGCCGCCTTCGCTCTTTCCCCTGCACAAGTGCGGAGGTCGGGCAAGTGCGTTCCAACAGTTTGGCGCCGTCCGTGGGGACCGAAGTCTGAAATGGCGGGAAACAGGAGAGCACCTTCGACGAGGGACCAGCGCGTTGCTAGAGAGGCGGCAGCGGTGGTCCCGCCCGCTGAGGAAATTGCACAGCCCTCGGGAGGAGAGAATGTCACCCCGGAACCCCAATCCCTGGGCCCCCAGGCCCGAGTGGCGACACAGCCACACCCACACACTTCGGGAGAAGGAGAAGAAGAAGAGGTGGGCCTCGAGGCCCTTGAAAGGCTCGAGGCTGAGCTGCAAGAGAAGAAGAGGCGCCTGGAACAGCTTGAGAGGCATAACCGACTGCGCTCGATCAGACAGAGGGCAGACGAGGCCAGGGAGCAGCTTCGCCGCATGGAGGAATCCCTCGCCGCGGCAGAAGCCGAAGCCGAGGCGGGACAATGAGGAGATACCCCCGTTGCGAGAGGGGAATGAGGAGCCAAATCAAGATAACCTTCGTCACCATCCACCACCCCCCCACCACCACCAGTACACCCAGAGCCATATCCTGTGAGACACCCCAACTTCCGCCAACTCTACCCAGATGAGAGAGAGCAAAACCTTCGCATTCAGCGAAGGCATCAGCAACACCAATGCCGTACGACCAAAGTCACCACTCTCCCAAATACTCCAAACCCAGCCCTGGCCACCATGCTATAATCCACAAAACCTACCCCGCTATGATGGACTTTCCGACCCTCGCCAGTTCATCATGAGCTACGAAGCAGCAGCGTTGCCGCAGCAGGCGGTGACGAATCAACAATGGCAAAATCCTTTGTCATCATTCTGCGAGACATCGCACAAACTTGGTAACAGCAACCTTCGCCCCGGAACTGTGGATTCCTGGGCCTCCCTCAGAGACAAGCTGTGCACAAACTTCAAGGGCATCACTCCAGCCCCGTAAACCCCATCGAGCTATTCAATTGCAAGCAAGAAGAACGCGAGCCGCTCCAAGATTACTGGCGAAGGTTCATTCAAATCAGAGCAAGGACCCCTGGGATATCTGACGAGGCTGTCATCCTCGCTGCAGTCAGTGGCCTGCGCCCAGGACCATGCTCCTCCAAATTTGCCAGAAAACCGGCAAACTCAATCGAAGAGTTGCATGAAACAATGGAAAGATACTGTAGAGCTGATATGGATTTCAGAGCGAAGTCCGACGCTCGGAGGTCTCAGCAGAGGCCACAGCCGAGGCCTCAACCGAGAGAAAGCAACCTTCGCCAAGAGCAAAGCAACGTCGGTGCAATCAACAAAGCAACAAACTATGAACATCAAACACGGGACGCTCAGCACCCCAGCAGCCGAGCCCCGCAGGTTTTTGCCACCTCCGCCAAACCAGCGCTACCAGCAGCGAGATCCTGCCAAAATGTATTGTCACTTCTGTGGAATGGGAAGGGGCACACAACAAAGCAATGCGAATGCTTCGCCAAGGGAAAGGAATACCAGGAATCCAGGAAACCTGTCCGTCAGATTCCCGAACCATCAACCACACAAGAAAACCAAGCTTCCACCCACCAAATCCAACATACCACTATACCCCCAATAAACTACGGCCTACCTTCGCAACAACCCTCCTACACTCACCACCCACTCTACAACCAAACCCATTATCAGCCAACCACCACCCCACAACGCCAAAACCCACCTTACACAGTCACATACCCAGCTACCCCCCAAAACCAAATTCCAACAACCCACCAAGCCACCAGCGCTCTGCCACCACCACCGCCGAATCCCCGCGTTACCAGCACCACAACCTGTGAAAGCCGAAGCCTCGAACCAAACAACCATCAACAATCCAACATCGACCTTCGGTGTCATTTTAGCTATCACCGGCGGTTCAAACGAAGACCATGGTAACAAACGGCAGAGGAAGGAACATGCCAGACGCTCACCACGTGGCCGTCGAAGGACCACATAAATTCGGTCGTTGGTCTCACATCCCCATAACCTTCGATTCCAGTGACATGAAGCTAAGAGATTACCCTCACACAGATGCATGGTGATCGAAACCAACCTCGCTGGGTGGACCGTCACCAAAATACTGGTCGACACAGGAAGCTCCGCTGACATCTTGTTCGCTTCAACCTTCGACAGCATGAAGCTTGACAGAAATCTTCTGCAACCGGCCGACAACCCCCTATACGGTTTCGGTGGTCAACAAGTAAGAGCCGTCGGGAAAATTTCTCTGCCCGTGACCTTCGGCGACCAAATCAACTGCAGGACAGAACATATAACATTGATGTCGTCGACATGTTCTACCCATACAATGCCTTTTGGCCGAGGGGTCACAAACGCGTTCAATGCGGTCATCCATCCCGCCTACCTATGCATGAAACTTCCCGCTCCGAAGGGTGTGGTCGCGGTATTGGGGACCAGGACATTGCAAGGACAGCTGAAGGGAACGTAGCCCGGGGCAACGCAATGTACACAATTTGTCAAAACCTCAAACCCCCAGTATCAGCGTCGAGGGTGAGGTCCGCAGTGACAGAGTGAAGGCGGCGCCAAAGGATGAAACCAAACAAGTCCAACTCTTCGAGGGTAATGCCGAAAGAAAAGTACTTATTTCAGCCAATCTAAGCCCTCAATCAGAAGGCAGCTCGTCACATTCCTCAGAGAAAATTCCGACACCTTCGCTTGGTCCGCAGAAGACCTAAAAGGAGTCAACAGATCAATGATCGAGCATAGCCTGAATATCAAACAGGCTATCGCCCAATCAAACAAAAGCTTCGCAAGATGTCAGAAGAAAGAAAGGAGGCAGCGAAGGCTGAGGTAAAAAGGCTTCTGGACGCAGGCGTCATTCGCCCAGTCAAATACCCAACTAGGCTCTCAAACGTGGTCCTCGTCCAGAAGAAGAACAAAAAATGGCGAATGTGCGTCGATTTCACTTGCTTGAACAAAGCCTGCCCAAAAATGATTTCCCCCTCCCAAACATAAGCACCCTGGTCGACAGAGCGGCAGGTTGCCAAATGCTATCCCTCCTTGATTGCTTCTCAGGCTATCATCAGATCTGGATGAATGAAGAAGACGAAGAAAAAACAAGCTTTATCACACCCTCGGGCACCTTTTGCTTCCGAAGGATGGCAGAAGGTTTGAAAAATGCAGGCTCAACCTTCGCTCGCATGACCTCCGAAGTGTTCAAGGATGAGCATGTTGTCTCCGCCTATGTCGACGACCTAGTCGTTCAAGTGAACTAAAAGAGAACCACATACCAGACTTATCGAGGGTATTCAGCAACCTCCGGTCCGCCGGACTGAAACTAAACCCAGAAAAATGTGTTCGGGGTAAGCGAAGGTAAATTGCTAGGTTGCATCGTCTCAGCCAGAGGAATCGAAGCCAACCCTGAGAAGATTGATGCCATCATGAACATGGAACCCCCGACGACCAAGAAAGCAGCTCAGCGTCTGACCGGTCGTTTGGCAGCACTTAGCAGATTCATCTCAAGATCCGCAGAGCGAGGGTTACCATTTTTCGAAACACTCAGAAGCAACGCTCCCTTCAACTGGGGTCCCCAGCAGCAAAAGGCCTTCGAGGAGTTAAAAAGTATCTGACCAGCTTGACTGCCCTAACCAGCCCAAGCAAGGGAGACTTATTGTTACTCTACGTTGCAGCTTCGCCACACGCTGCAAGCGCAGTCCTCATCAAGGAGCTCCACGAAAACAACAAAACCAGACAAGCCCCAATCTACTATGTTTCAGAAACCCTCGAAGGCCCAAGAGAAATTATTCGGAGCTTGAGAAAATAGCATACGCCGTCGTCATGGCATCAAGAAAGCTCAAGCACTATTTCCAGGCTCACGAGATACATGTACCTTCGACGTACCCTCTCGAGAACATTTTCAAAACAACGAAGTCGTTGGAAGAATAGCAAAATGGGCAGTCGAGCTTAATAGTTATGCTGTAACCTTCGTTGGCAGAACAGCGATCAAATCACAGGTGCTGGCTGATTTCATAGCAGAATGGACACCCGACCCTCGCCCCGGTGAACCGCAGCAAAACCAGTTTTGGATCGTTTACGTCGATGGGGCCTGGGGTGCAACTGGAGCCGGTGCCTCGGCCATTCTAATCTCGCCTTCCGGGTCGAAGCTGAGATACGCACGAAGGCTGAACTTCAAGTGCACAAACAACTCCGCTGAATATGAGGCAGTGATTCTGGCACTTTCAAGGTTGCGATCGTTATCAGTCTGAAGGGCACTCATCAACACAGACTCTCAAGTCATTGCGGGACACATTGAAAAGAATTACAAAGCAAAAGATCCAGAGCTTCAAAAGTATTCCAATATGTACGAAGGTTAGAATCTTTCTTCCTCGGCATAACCGTAAAAGCAATATCGAGGACCGAAAACAGCGAAGCAGATTGCTTAGCCAAAGCAGCCGCCGCGCAGCAGCTACAGCTCCCTCGGACGTGTTCTACGAGGTTTCCACTCGGTCAGCCTTCGAAGCTTCCGAAATCAGCATCAAGCTGATCAACACAATTCAGTGCGAGGATTGGAGAGCACCTATCATGGCCTACATCAAAGGACTCCATGAACCCAGCTCCAAAGAAGAAGAGAACAGACTAAAGCAAAGAGTGCGAGGGTACAAGATTGTGGATAACACCTTGTTCAAAGCTTCGGTAACCTCACCTTGGCTCAAGTGCGTGTCACAGTCGGCGCCGCCGTTTACGGGCAGCTGGCGCGCGCCAAGACGGCCATGGGACACCGGTGGAACGCGGTGGGCGATCTCCTCGACGCCAGCTACAGTGTCCGCGACTACCACATCAATGAGCTCATGCGCCACATCGATCTCCACGGTGGTATTGATCCGCATCTAAACCGCGACCCGACGATTCCTTAGTCGCGACGTCTGGCGTAGACAGGGCGCCACATCGTGCCAGCCACCACAACGAGGACACATCGCGCACTCTACTTGTGATGCTTTGAACCCTGGTAAATTCTAGTTCCTCATTATCGAATCCATTCTACAATTCTTCCTGATCTAAAAATTCTATGAGTGATTAATTGATTAGGTCGACTTTTACTGTTGCTTTATTTTACAAAAAGTGATTCTTTTGTTCAAATTCTATTGGTTCTGAGTTCACATGTTTTATTTACTTCTATCTCATTTATCAACTGCATCAGACATAATATTGTCGTGTGCTCATCGTTTTGTTTTGAATAGATTCCTTGACCATAACTTATATGTGCGGATCCTATGTACATGTATATATGATAGTGGGCACACTTTCCTGTTATACGTTCCTTATTATCAGATAGACTTCAAAACTCTCCTACTCGTACAAGTTTAAATCACTATTCACGAAAACACACTAATACATATAGTTCCTCTGTATCTGTATATATAGTAGTACCTGTGCCTTTACCTTGCCAGCTTCCTATTAACCCATGAAATATACTATAATACTTATGGTTCCTCTGTGTATAGTAGTAGCACAACAAGGTTAACAGAACAACAACACACTGCTACATATGCTATCTATGGTTCCTTTGCATCGTCACTAGGGTCCAGAATGGAAAAAAAGTAATTTTGATTTCTAAGCAATTGTCCTTCCATGATTATGGACTTAGAACTTTTTTTTAGTGATTGAGTGATTAGCTTGATACAACAATGTAATAACTACATATGCATATAGCAGATACAAGGAATTATGATTTCAAGAATTGATTTATGCTCTGTTTTTTAACGTTTGCATTTATTTCTCTTAACATTTTCTTTTTCTACCATGACTTGACGTCCTGGAAATGCCAAATATAGGTCTCTTCTTGCTGACACAACCTGGACTTTTCATCTGCTTACAATAAAGATAAACTGATAAGCTAGCATTCGTAGCTCAGTTTGTTGGGAGATACACATACAGAGGCTTCAAGCTCGCCCCGCAGAATCCCTTAGCCATCGTCGTTTTGAATCCGAGAACTGGTAAGTAGTAAGGGATGGATGTCCACCTTGCGGTTTTATGAACTAATGCTTGTTTTACCTTTTGTTTGTTATCAGATAAGATCCTTATCTTGTTGATCTAAATTAAAGTATCTATAAAGAAAGGGTAAGTGATGCTTTCTTTATGTGCATTCTTGTGATCTGGTTTGAGGGCTTCACTTCTATGTTATTTCATTCATTTTGGAGTAGATGTTCTGCATTTTCTTTGGTTTATAAGATTCGTGGCATGTTGATATTTTCCCCAGCAAAACTATTTTTGGGGATATTGATTACTTGTTTAACTCCCATTGCAATTTGATCTCCACTTCAGTTGTATTATTTACTCGTGGTCATAGTTTGCAGAAATTAGAGGCTTACTTCCAAGTATGTTTTATGTCTGCTTAGAAGTTGTGATTACCAATTTTCATGTCACTTCCGATCAAGGTGCATTTTCCTTGCTGCAAAGGGTGATGAATGAACCGGCTGAACAAGCCAGTGGTACTTGAACTACAGAGACTTTATTTGCAGATTCTTCTATTGGTACTATTTCATATTTGACCACTTTGTAAATCAGATATCTTCATACCCTGATTGATTCTAGAAAATAATTTGTTATAGCAAAACTAACAACACTAACAAACTCAAATATAAATAATATGTCCATCTATATTTGCTGAATTGGTTTATGTTTGATAATATTTTTCACATATGTAGGCTTCAACCAAGCCAATGCTTTGATATTCAGTGTCTGTGATTATTGATTTTTTCACGCCAAGCCAACGCTGAATTGATTATTATGCTTTGATATTTTTCCTGGCCGCCGCAGGCCCTCTTGCGTGCATATCCTGGTGACCTGCTTGCAAATTAGGGGGTCACACTGATAGGCAGTGTGTACCGTGACACCATGTGGTGGCAATATGGTTTTGTTCTTGTCAGGGTTGTTCGGGGAGTCGTGAGAGCCGTGTGTGTGGTTACTACTTACTATTTCTGCATAAGGTGTGGATGATAAGTTTACTTGGGCCTGCTGCTGATTGTTGGGGTGATTTGCAGGTGGCTGCATATGCCCTCGTTTGCGACAGCCGCAAGAGGTTTTAGGTTCCAGCCCCCAGAAATGTAGAATTATGGTAAGGACTTTGTTTGTGGTTTTTGGTCTTCAAAATTAATGCTTATATTCTCTTCCTGAGTCAAGAAACGAGTACCATGGAAATGGAACCATATGATGGTTCACGAGGCAACATGTGTGGTGCCTTTTCTATGTTTTCCCCTTTTAATAGCCATTTGTAGAGAGTTTATTTAAATGCCTGAAGCATGGACTTCACAGCCCACTTAAAGCTCGAGAACTTATTTCACCATGTGTATCTTCTGTTTTGAATTGTATTTCAGGGCCAAGTTATTTTGGCTTGTTTTTTTTTCTCTTTCCTTTTTTTACCTTTCTCACTTTGAGACTAACTCTTTGTTTTCTGTTGTAAGTTCTTCTCCCTATACTGTCTCTTTTAATTAAAAGCCGCTGAGGTTATTTACCCCTCAGTTTCTATTAAAAAAAGTTATTTTGGCTTGCGAAAAAGGAGCAATCTAACATGACAATTTATAAGCCTGAACCACTTATATGTCGTCTGTCACTATCAGTTTTGTTTACTTCTGTGTCCTTTTCACTACATTCGATTGTCCTCTGGTTTGTATGTTTCAAGTTAACCAAATTGGTGACTGTTGGTGCATATATTTCAAGAGATATGTGTTTCAAGCAGATCGTGGAGCACGGACGTCCAACGAGACATAATTTTGTTGGTATATTATTAGTGCTTAACTTAATAAAAAAATAGCTTGCCTAATGGCTTCCGTTTCTTTTGCACGAACAATATAACTGTTCTATTCTTCGAGGCTAGGTTGCAGTTGGATGATGACGATGGTGGCTGGTGAAATGGTATAAGTAGAAATGAAACTCGATATTATTGCAAATGTTTATTCACTATAAGTGGACACTTTTCCTTTGGCTATGACGATGGTGAACTGCAAGATGTTGAATGCGACAAGACATTGATTCATTACATTAGTTGTCTTTGTTGCTGTAAAAGCGAAAGAGTGATCATTATATTAAGAAAGAAACTGCATTTTATTTTTTTCTTCCTAGAGTACTGATGAATAGCCTACCTGTGTAACGGTGCATTTTCATAGGTTTTTTTGTGATCTTTCATATTAGAACAAACGAACTGACATGTTGATAAATCATTTAAAATGAAATGGTGCACTATCTATATATCTCTTATATAAACTATTTATATGCCGAATCTGTGATTTTGAAAATGGTTAGTTTGGTCCGGATATGCATATACATGTATACTCTTAATTAATTTGTTTGTCCCAATTCCCATTTTGATATGTTGTGAGCAGAAGAGGTTTTGATTACTATATTTTCAGTATGTCACAAATCTATGCTGTCTGCCATTAAATTGCAGTAGAAAATAGTTGATTGGTTACAACTATATATTTATATTGACAGTGATTTTCATGACTTTGTCACTGTAATATAAAAAATAGAAGTGGTATGGTGAATTTTGCAACATTATTTATTTCTGATTCAGTTTCTTCTGTAAAGGTGTCAATACTTAAGTGACATGTTTCTCTGTTGGGATTAGTCGTGAATTCAGTTCCTGCCATTTTATTGACATGTGACTGATTTTTGACATGCATCCATTGATCCTAAATATGTCATGTTATTATCTATATTGTTTAGAGTTAGACCATATATATTTATTTATAGTAATCCGTATGCTTATCTCTATGTAAATTTTTCTGCTAATATAAAATATTATCTCAGCCACATCACGTAAAGTTCTATACAATAGAGTTTATGAGTTTGTGATGTCGCGCTCTCTATGACTGTCACTTTAATTTCACAAACTTGCTTTTTGATTAGATGGATGTCAATATAATTTTACAGTATTGTCATTTTATCGTGCGATTCATGTTTTTTTTAGTATAAAAATTTAGTTGTCCTGTAGCAACGCACGGGCACGCTACCTAGTTCTTATAAATAGGCCAGAAAAAAAAACCAGACAAAAAAAGAGGCAGAAATTTTGTCTCTTTATTATATATATAAATAAAAATAAAAATAATATATATATAGACTAGTAGTATGGGCGCGCCCTGCGGGTGAGAAGCGAGCTTAAGTGTTGTAAAAATTTACAGATCTAAAACTGATACATGTATTATATATGGTGATTAACATTAGAATGGGATAGTGATACATGACTATAGGCCGATATATTACAGACATTGCAGTATTTTTTATACATTATACAGAGTAGAAGTAGGTCATCATTGCATATGCCAAATGTAATGGTTCATATCACTTCATATGTGAAATGCTTCAGTTTAATAAAAGTGGAATAGAAATACCATATGAGAGAGAGCGGGGAGGAGAGAGGATGAGAAGGAGTGGAAGCTCCAAGGACAGGAGATAAGGCGCCATTTTGCCATGTCAACAAATTTCAGGCGATATAGATAGGCTAGCTGAATTTTGGGCGATATAGATAGGCTAGCTGAATTTTGGGCGATGTGGTCATCCCACCCTACTTGAGGGTACCTGGTGATTGTAGAGGAGAAAAATGAGTAAAAAATATCATAAAAGAATGATAGTCATGACCGTATGTTGTCATCTAACTCTATAAAGGGGTACAACTTGCAGGAGATAACACCCATGCTACCAAGAAATATTTCTTCTCATATGCTATGTTCTAGGAAAAGATAGTTGGTTTTGTTACAATACTACTAATGGTGTTTAATCTCCTCCTTAATAGACCACCATCATGACCCTATTTACAATAGGATTTACCCCCTCTCATTAACATGTTTATGAGGCTTTATGGGTATTATTCCTTGTGTAACCTCCATGGAGGACCTTGTATATATACCCATGGTGGATCAATGGAAAAGAGAGGACACTACACATTCTTGTCTCAATTGTCATTTACATTGTCATTCCAATTACAACACGTTATCAAGCACCGTTCTACCAACTGAGCTACGATCGCAGAGGTAACGATGGCGACTCACCGCGATCTTCCCTCTGCCTCCTTCGTTCTTCAGCTTGTGATGATGGCATACCAACGTGCCATCACACTTGGCGTAAGCTTCGCCAACCACCGCGTCCAAGCGACACTCTTCGACGACCTCCGGGAGATCCTTGGCGAATGCCTTGGCAACCGCCGTCGAGGCGCACGCAGGGGCTTCCCCCAGCGGGCTTCTCGCAAATTGCTCCCTCGAGGACGACGGGCTGACCGCCGTCGTGCCATCGACGACGTAGTGGTCCCTGCACCACCGTCGGAACCGCCGGTTGCGCCGGCAGCGGCTCCACTGCAGCCGCCGTCACCACCGCGGGCTCCCACTCCGGAGCCTCCAGCTCCGGCGGCACCTCTGGCGGCACCACCGGTGTTACCGCCGGCATCACCGGTTGGACGGCGTCACCGCTGCCCGCACCGTACTTCTGCCCGCTGCACGGCTTCGGCCCATGCCCGGCGTACAGTGCGGTGGCGTACAGCGCGAGCGAGCCGTCCTGCACGGAGTACGTCGTCGGCAGCCCATCCGCTAGCTTCGACGTGATCGCCGACTCGTCGCTGGCACCACCAGCGGCTTCCCCGGTGGCTTCACCACCACCAGCAGCGCCGTCTTCACCACCACCGCCTCCTCCTTCTCCACCTCGCCCACGCTTTATCCCGACGTGGATTAGCGTGCCCCATGGGCCTTCTGCACGAAGGTCCCTCAACTTGGCCTGAGCGCCTCGGGGGGGGGGCAGCCACAGATTGGCCGCTGCCGAGGAGACGCGCCGGAGGCAGCACCTATCGGCACGCGGATCCAGCGGAGGAGAGGCCGAGCACCTCCCTCGGCTCTCTGATGGCGCACGCGCGGTGCGGCCTCGCGCCCCGCCGCCGAGTGCCCGCCGGGCCTCTCTGCGCCCAGCCTCGGCCTCCGCGCGTCTTCGGGCCGCGTGCCTATGGGGCCCACGCGGGTGGACCACCGCTGGTGGCGCCCCCTCCACCCCTGTTGGGCCGAATGGCCGGCCCAGGCCCAGGTTGGGGCCTGCGAGCTTTCAGCCTGGGTCTGGTGGACTCAAAATAGCGTTTTTAGGCTCAATTACCTCAGTTTTTGGCCCAAAACGTAGTTATCTTTATATTTCCCTTTTACAGAATAATTTGTATTTACTTTAAAGCATTTTTACTGCTTTATTTACATCAGAATTATTAGTCTATTTACCTTCAGTTTTAGACATCTGATGTACTGCTTTAAAGTATTTACATACTTTGCATTATGAATACAATTTCGTACTTGTTCAATGCGTTTTGTTTATTTCAATTCCCTATAACAAGTACTTATGCAAATATTTTGGTTGAATTTTTCTCTCATTTGGAATATGTTTTTCACTCGATGTCACCTTTGTTTCGACTATGAACATACAAGGATTACATGTAGGCATGTCTTGGATTTTAATTAAATCTATGCATACTCACATGTAGGCATCATGGCTACCAAACTAGCCGCCAAAGAGTTCGAGTCCCTCGCTCTTGATGGCAACAACTTCCCCACATGGGCGATGGATCTCAAAGTGAGTCTATCGCTGCGCGGATTATACTCGGCGATCACACCGCCTGAGATGGGTGTAGACCCCTTGTCTGATACCCACAAGTACAGTGCCTTATTTGTAATAAGGAACCACATCCATCCTGATCTCAAAGCTGAGTATCTGATGGAAGAGGACCCACGCGCTCTCTGGCTTGCTCTACAGACACGGTATGAACAGCAAAAGGCAGTTGTCCTTCCAGAGGCTGTCAATGAGTGGAACCACCTCCGCATACAGGATTTCAAAACTGTTGGAGAGTTCAACCATGCTGTGCACAAAATCAGTTCCAAGCTAAGATTTTGTGAGAAGGAACCAAGTGATGAGGACAAAATTGAGAAGACTCTGTCTACCATGCGTCCTGCACACATAATCCTTCAACAACAATACCGTCAAGGGGGTTTACAGCTTATTTCTGAGCTGATTAAGACATTGCTTCAGGCAGAAAAGCATGATGAGCTCCTCATCTGGAACACCAACCAAGGACCGGTTGGTGCTAAACCTTTGCCTGAAGTGCATGCTAACACTCCGAAAACAAACACAGCAGGATGTCACTCATAATGGCAATCCTGGAACCTCCAAGTCTAAGAACAAGCGCAAGAGACAGCGCAAGTCCCGTGGTGCTAAGAGGAATGATAATTCTAAGTCAATTAACAAGTCCAACACTTGTGCAAAGTGTGGTTGCTACAACCACCCGACTAAGAAATGTCGCACCCCTAAGCACTTAGTGGAATTGTACTTGAAATCCGTTGGACGTGGGCGCTCTGATCAAGGACGTACCAACCAAGGTGGAAAGAAATTTGAAGCACACTTCAACTCTCATCTTGATGCCGCAGCACAAGACGCCCCAGGATGCTCCAAGTCCGCCGCAGCGGATGCAAGCAACATCATGGCACTCCTCCCACCTGAAGGGAAGATGAAGACTCAGACAACATGCTCCTAGAATATGGTTCTGGAGATATGTTTGGAGACTATGAATAGACTCCCTAGTCTTCTTAGATTGCCTAAATATTATGCCCATGAGTTGTAATAAATTACTGTCTTTTATTTACCTTAATTATGGCACATTTGATGTTTCATTGTAATAAGCACATTTAAATATCTATATGTGATTAATCTATATTTCTATGTTGAGAATTTTTATTTTTATTCTCCATTTTATATAGATTGTACGGGAGTCAATCCGATGGATGAGGAAATGTGTCTTGTTGATAGTGCTACCACTAACTCTATACTTAGAGAAATAAAATATTCCAAAATCTCACAAAGAATAAAGGAAATATTTTAACAATCGCTGGACGCGATGCTGTAATAGTTGGTTCTGGACGAGCCACTATTATGCTCCCTATGGGTACAACGATAACATTGAGGATGCACTCTTGTATCCCGATTCAACTCGTACCCTGCTAAGTTATAGAGATATCCGCAAAAATGGGTTTCATATTGAAACTCACAATGACTATAATGAGGAATCCCTTCTCATTACAAAGGACAACGGATATGGCAAACAGACACTAGAAAAATTTCCCTCACTCCCGTCTGGATTGTACTATACATATATCAAACCCGTACGACATGTTGCGTACAAAGTAATTTTTCAGAATGTCAATGCATTCCAAACTTGGCATGATCGCCTTGGTCACCCCGGCATAGGGATGATGAGAAAAATTACGAAAAATTCTGTTGGTCACAATCTAAGTGATGCAAGATTTTCCCAATCCTCGGATTTTATTTGCACCGCATGTGCAACTGGGAAATTAATTTTGAGACCCTCTTATCTCAAAATTCAAGCCGAACCGCTCAAGTTCCTTGAACGCATTCAAGGAGACATATGTGGTCCCATTCAACCTTTGTTTGGACCGTTCAGGTACTTCATGGTTCTAATAGACGCATCTACACGATGGTCTCATGTGTGCCTCCTTTCCACACGGAACCATGCATTCGCTAAGATTATTGCTCAAGTTATCAAACTTAGAGCAAATCATCCTGAACATCAAATCCAGTCAATTAGAATGGATAATGCCGCTGAATTTTCCTCACGTGCTTTCAATGATTATTGTATGGCCTTAGGAATTCAAGTTCAGCATTCGGTCCCATATGTGCATACTCAAAATGGTTTGGCTGAGTCTCTCATCAAGAGAATCAAACTTATTGCACGACCATTACTACAGAATAGCAATCTCCCAACCTCATGTTGGGGTCATGCAGTCTTACACGCTGCTGACTTAATACAATTGCGTCCAACTGCTTATCATGCAACCTCCCCGTTGCAACTAGTACGTGGAAATATTCCAAACATTTCCTATCTGCGTAAGTTCGGTTGCGCTACATACGTACCGATCTCACCACCGCAGCGTACATCTATGGGCCCTCACAGGAAACTGGGGATCTATGTGGGATATCAATCTCCGTCGATCATAAAATACCTGGAGCCCCTCACAGGGGATCTATTCACGGCCCGGTATGCTGATTCTATCTTTGATGAAGATCATTTCCCGGCATTAGGGGGAGAACAAACAAACCACAAAGAATGCCAGGAAATCAATTGGGATGCCACAGCTATCTCCAATGATGATCCACGTACATCTGAGACTGAACTCCAAGTTCAGAAAATCATCAATTTGCAACACATTGCAAATAATATGCCAGATGCATTTACTGATTATAAGGGTGTTACAAAATCCTACAATCCTGCGAGAAATGTGCCGGCAAGAGTAGAGGTACCAAATAAAACTACTCCACTCCCAAGTAAGAGGGGGAGAAGCACGGCCATTTCCAAGGATGCAGCTCCTAGCAAGCAAAGGAAAAAGAAGAATTCTTCCAACCAAGTAAATGCAACTCAACCTCATGTTGAGCAACACCCTGTGGAGGTTCAACCTTCACATCCCACATCAACAGTGCACTCAATTACTGATGTTGGGACATCGGAATGCCCTGATGCAACCATTTTGGGAAATGATGATGCATCTCAAAGGGTACACGAAATTTCCATCAACTATCTCGAGTCTGGAGAATCATATGACCGAAAGACTACATTTGTCGACATGCATTTCTCCGCAATGGTTGCTGAACTCCTCCAAAATGATCCAGATCCTAAATCCATGGCAGAGTGCAAAAAGCGCTCGGACTGGAATCTGTGGAAGGAAGCAATTCAAGCAGAAATAGCCTCGCTTACTAAAAGAAAGGTATTCTCTCATGCAATGCCTACACCTTCAAAAGTATTCCCTGTGGGATACAAATGGGTTTTCATCCGAAAACAGAACGAGAACAATGAGGTGGTGAGATACAAAACGAGACTTGTAGCACAAGGGTTCACGCAGAGACCCGGCATTGATTTCAATGACACATACTCTCCAGTTATGGATGGAATAACATTCCGATATTTAATATCTCTGGCTGTACAAAATCATCTATCTATGCAGTTGATGGATGTAGTGACTGCATATCTCTATGGGTCACTCGATTCGGACATATATATGAAGGTCCCTGACGGGATCCCTATACCGAATCAAAACGCAAACCGCAACATGTATTGTGTAAAGCTTCAAAAGTCACTTTATGGCTTAAAGCAGTCGGGAAGAATGTGGTACAACCGACTCAGCGAGTACCTTCTGCAGAAGGGATACTCCAACAGTAATGATTGCCCATGCGTCTTCATCAGGAAGTCCCAAACGGGATTTTGCATTATATCTGTATATGTCGATGATTTAAATATCATCGGCCACCAACAAGATATTGATGAAGCCCGCAATCATCTAAAGACGGAGTTCGAGTTGAAGGATTTGGGACACACAAATTTTGCTTAGGCCTACAGCTTGAGCACCTTCCAACTGGAATTTTATACATCAGTCTGCCTATATCCAGAAAGTATTGGAGAGATTCAATATGGATAAATCTCATCCTTCCAAAATTCCTATGGTTGTTCGGTCTTTAGAAATGGAGACTGACCCATTTAGACCACGGGATGAAGGAGAAGATGTTTTGGGCCCTCATGTTCCATATCTTAGTGCCATTGGAGCGCTCATGTACCTTGCAAATTGCACCAGGCTGATATTGCATTTGCAGTGAATTTACTAGCTAGATACAGCGCTGCTCCCACCAACGTCACTGGACTGGAGTAAAGCATATCCTCAGATATGTGAATGGCACAAGGGATCTTGGACTATTCTTTAAAAGAGGCCCAAATTCAGATATCGTTGGTTACGCTGACGCTTGTTGGGGGAAAGGACCCTCGGCAGAGGCGCCGCCCGAACTGGTGGTCTAAATCAGCCCTCGCGCAACGCCTGGTGTGCTTGCGAGGTCCCTCTCCTATTGGAGACCGTTACCCTGACCCCCGGATGCGGGGACAACCCTCGACGCTTTGTTGCACTTTTGTGCAGGTCCAAGGCGACGGTCGCGCTGCAGGAAACCATCGCTGACTCACGACGCCACCTTCGCTTGGAGCGAAGGTCCAGGCAAGCAGCAAGCGTGTGTCGCCCCAAGGGTGGGCGAAGCCGAAGGTCCGGCGAGCACGGCCAAAGGCTAAAACTTTCGTCTTTCTCCCGGGAGGCAAGTGAAGCCGGAGGTCCGGCAGATGACGAAGGTGCGCGGGCCCAAGGGCGGGCGCGGCCGAAGGTCAAGACCGCTGCACCTCTCCCCGAAGGTGAACAAGGGCCAGGTGGCGGCGCGCTGGGGTGTGACCGATTAGGGTTTCTGCTTCAGCTGTGTGTTTACGCTTTTGCCCTTCCTCCCTGCGTGGAGGCGAGGAATCTTTGCTGTACCCTCTTGTAATTTGGCCCGTACCCCTTGGCATTCCCTATAAATACCAGGGGGATGAACAGTGTAAGGACGACTTTTGGGGAATTCGAGCACTTTCCACTTCCGTTTCACCTTCGTTGCTGCATCCGACACTTGGCCACCTTCGCTCCTTCCCCTGCACAAGTGCGGAGGTTGGACAAGTGTGTTCCCAACAGTTTGGCGCCGACCGTGGGGACTGAAGTCTGAAATGGCGGGAAACAGGAGAGCACCTTCGACGAGGGACCAGCGCGTTGCAAGAGAGGTGGCGGCGGTGGTCCCGCCTGCGGAAGAAATTGTGCAACCCTCGGGGGAAGAGAATGTCACCCCAGAACCCCAATCCCTGGGCCCTCAGGTCCAAATGGCGACGCAGCCGCACCCTCACACCTCGGGAGAAGGAGGACGAGAAGAAGAGGAGATGGGCCTCGAAGCCCTCGAAAGGCTCGAAGCCGAGCTGCAAGAGAAGAAGAGGCGCCTGGAACAGCTAGAGAGGCATAACCGATTGCGCTCAATCAGGCAGAGGGCTGACGAGGCAAGGGAGCAGCTTCGCCGTATGGAGGAATCCCTCGCTGCGGCAGAAGCCGAAGCCGAAGGCTGGAACGATGAGGAGATACCCCCGCTGCAAGAGGGAAACGAGGAACAGAATCAAGATAACCATCGTAACCATCCTCCACCCCCACCACCACCAGCACACCCAGAGCCATACCCTGTGAGACACCCAAACTTCCGCCAACTCTACCCAGATGAGAGAGAACAAAACCTTCGCATTCAGCGGAGGCATCAGCAACACCAAATGCCCTATGATCCAAAGTCACCACTCTCCCAAACACTCCAAACCCAGCCCTGGCCACCATGTTACAATCCACAAAACCTACCTCGCTACGATGGGCTTTCCGACCCTCGCCAGTTCATCATGAGCTACGAAGCGGCAGTCGCCGCAGCAGGCGG
Source organism: Coix lacryma-jobi var. lacryma-jobi (assembly GCA_009763385.1). Lineage (NCBI taxonomy): Eukaryota > Viridiplantae > Streptophyta > Magnoliopsida > Poales > Poaceae > Coix > Coix lacryma-jobi. Next base: position 96,629,214 of record CM019831.1, read on the forward strand.
GGATGAATCAACAATGGCAAAATCCTTCGTCATCATTCTGCGAGACATCGCACAAACTTGGTACAGCAACCTTCGCCCTGGAACTGTGGATTCCTGGATCACCCTCAGAGACAAGCTGTGTACAAACTTCAAGGGCATTACCCCAGCCCCGCTAAACCCCATCGAGCTTTTCAATTGCAAGCAAGAAGAGCGCGAACCGCTCCAAGATTACTGGCGAAGGTTCATTCAAATCAGAGCAAGGACCCCTGGGATATCTGACGAGGCTGTCATCCTCGCTGCAGTCAGTGGCCTGCGCCCAGGACCATGCTCCTCAAAATTCGCCAGAAAACCGGCAAACTCGATCGAGGAGTTGCATGAAACAATGGAAAGATACTGTAGAGCTGATATGGATTTCAGAGCGAAGTCCGACGCTCGGAGGTCTCAGCAGAGGCCACAGCCGAGGCCTCAACCGAGAGAAAGCAACCTTCGCCAAGAGCAAAGCAACGTCGGTGCAATCAACAAAGCAACAAACTATGAACATCAAACACGGGACGCTCAACATCCGAGCAGCCAAGCCCCGCAGGTTTTACCACCTCCGCCTAACCAGCGCTACCAGCAGCGAGATCCTGCCAAAATGTATTGTCACTTCTGTGGAATGGGAAAGGGGCACACAACAAAGCAATGCGAATGCTTCGCCAAGGGAAAAGAATACCAGGAATCCAGGAAACCTGCTTCGTCAGACCCCCGAACCATAAACCACACAAGGAAACCAAGCTTCCACCCACCAAATCCAACATACCACTATACCCCCATAAACTACGGCCTACCTTCGCAACAACCCCCTTACACCCACCACCCACTCTACAACCAAACACATTATCAGCCAACCACCACCCCACAACGCCAAAACCCACCTTACACAGTCACATACCCAGCTACCCCCAAAACCAAATTCCAACAACCCACCAAGCCACCAGCGCTCTGCCACCACCACCGCCAATCCCCGCGTTACCAGCACCACAACCCGTGAAAGCCGAAGCCCCGAGCCAAACAACCATCAACAACCCAACTTCGACCTTCGGTGTGATTCTAGCTATCACCGGAGGTTCAAATGAAGACCATGGTAACAAACGGCAGAGGAAGGAACACGCCACACGCGTTCACCACGTGGCCGTCGAAGGACCACATAAATTCGGCCGTTGGTCCCACATCCCCATAACCTTCGATTCCAGTGACATGAAGCTAAGAGATTACCCTCACACAGATGCCATGGTGATCGAAACCAACCTCGCTGGGTGGACTGTCACCAAAATACTGGTCGATACAGGTAGCTCCGCTGACATCTTGTTCGCCTCAACCTTCGACAGCATGAAGCTTGACAGAAATCTTTTGCAACCGGCCGACAACCCCCTATACGGTTTCGGTGGTCAACAAGTGAGAGCCGTCGGGAAAATTTCTCTGCCCGTGACCTTCGGCGACCAAATAAACTGCAGGACGGAACATATAACATTTGATGTCGTCGACATGTTCTACCCATACAATGCCATTTTCGGCCGAGGGGTCACAAACACGTTCAATGCGGTCATCCATCCCGCCTACCTATGCATGAAACTTCCCGCTCCGAAGGGTGTGGTCGCAGTATTTGGGGACCAGGACATTGCAAGGACAGCTGAAGGGAACGTAGCCCCGGGGCAACGTAATGTACACAATTTGTCAAAACCTCAAACCCCCGGTATCAGCGTCGAGGGCGAGGTCCGCAACGACAGAGTGAAGGCGGCGCCAAAGGACGAAACCAAACAAGTCCAACTCTTCGAGGGTAATGCCGAAAGAAAGGTGATCATCTCAGCCAATCTAGACCCTCAATCAGAAGGCAACCTCGTCACATTCCTCAGAGAAAATTCCGACACCTTCGCTTGGTCCGCCGAAGACCTAAAAGGAGTCAACAGATCAATGATCGAGCATAGCCTGAACATCAAAGCAGGTTATCGCCCAATCAAACAAAAGCTTCGCAAGATGTCAGAAGAAAGAAAGGAGGCAGCGAAGGCTGAGGTAAAAAGACTTCTGGACGCAGGCGTCATCCGCCCAGTCAAATACCCAACTTGGCTCTCAAATGTGGTCCTAGTCCAAAAGAAGAATAAAAAATGGCGAATGTGCGTCGATTTCACCTGCTTGAACAAAGGCTGTCCGAAGGATGACTTCCCCCTCCCGAACATAAGCACCCTGGTCGACAGAGCGGCAGGCTGCCAAATGCTATCCCTCCTCGATTGCTTCTCAGGCTATCACCAAATCTGGATGAATGAAGACGACGAAGAAAAAACAAGCTTTATCACACCCTCGGGCACCTTTTGCTTCCGAAGGATGGCAGAAGGTTTGAAAAATGCAGGATCAACCTTCGCTCGCATGACCTCCGAAGTGTTCAAGGATGAGCATGCTGTCTCCGCCTATGTCGACGACCTAGTGGTCCAAAGCGAACTAAAAGAGAACCACATACCAGACTTATCGAGGGTATTCAGCAACCTCCGGTCCGCCGGACTGAAACTAAACCCAGAAAAATGTGTTTTTGGGGTAAGCGAAGGCAAGTTGCTAGGTTGCATCGTCTCAGCCAGAGGAATCGAAGCCAACCCTGAGAAGATTGATGCCATCATGAACATGGAACCCCCGACGACCAAGAAAGCAGCTCAGCGTCTGACCGGTCGTTTGGCAGCACTTAGCAGATTCATCTCAAGATCCGCAGAGCGGGGGTTACCATTTTTCGAAACACTCAGAAGCAACGCTCCATTCAACTGGGGTCCCCAGCAGCAAAAGGCCTTCGAGGAGTTGAAAAAGTATCTGACCAGCTTGACTGCCCTAACCAGCCCAAGCAAGGGAGACTTATTGTTACTTTACGTCGCAGCTTCGCCACACGCTGCAAGCGCAGTCCTCATCAAGGAGCTCCGCGAAAACAACAGAACCAGACAAGCCCCAATCTATTATGTTTCAGAAACCCTCGAAGGCCCAAAGAGAAATTATTCGGAGCTTGAGAAAATAGCATATGCCAGTCGTCATGGCATCAAGAAAGCTAAAGCACTATTTCCAGGCGCACGAAATACATGTACCTTCGACGTACCCTCTCGAGAACATCTTCAAAAACAACGAAGCTGTTGGAAGAATAGCAAAATGGGCAGTGGAGCTTAATAGTTATGCTGTAACCTTCGTTGGTAGAACAGCGATCAAATCGCAGGTGCTGGCTGATTTCATAGCAGAATGGACACCCGACCCTCGCCCCGGCGAGCTGCAGCAGGACCAGTTTTGGATCGTCTACGTCGACGGGGCCTGGGGCGCAACCGGAGCCGGTGCCTCGGCCATTTTAGTCTCGCCCTCCGGGTCGAAGCTGAGATACGCACGAAGGCTGGACTTCAAGTGCACAAACAACTCCGCTGAATATGAGGCTGTGATTCTGGCACTTTCAAAGTTGCGATCGTTATCAGTCCGAAGGGCACTCATTAACACAGACTCTCAAGTCATTGCGGGGCACATTGAAAAGAACTACAAAGCAAAAGATCCAGAACTTCACAAGTATTTTCAATATGTACGAAGGTTAGAATCTTTCTTCCTCGGCATAACAGTAAAAGCAATATCGAGGACTGAAAACAGCGAAGCAGATTGCTTAGCCAAAGCAGCCGCGCAGCAGCTACAGCTCCCTCCGGACGTGTTCTACGAGGTTTCCACTCGGTCAGCTTTCGAAGCTTCCGAAATCAGCATCAAGCTGATCAACACAATTCAGTGCGAGGATTGGAGAGCACCTATCATGGCCTACATCAAAGGACTCCATGAACCCAGCTCCAAAGAAGAAGAGAACAGACTAAAGCAAAGAGTGCGAGGGTACAAGATTGTGGATGACACCTTGTTCAAAGCTTCGGTAACCTCACCTTGGCTCAAGTGCGTGTCACAGTCCGAAGGTAACGACATCCTCAAACTCATCCACGAAGGTATATGTGGTTCACACAACGGCCCAAGAGCACTAGTAGGAAAGGCTTTCCGGCAAGGTTTCTACTGGCCAACTGCGCTGAGAGACGCGGAAACCATCGTCAAGAAGTGCGAAGGTTGTCAACTGACAGCAAAAAACCAAAACACCCCAGGGGCTCCCACAACCCTCATATGCCCAACCTGGCCCCTACAAAGGTGGGCAATGGATCTCGTGGGCCCACTACCGACGGCTCCGGGGAACCTTCGCTATGCGGTGGTGGCCGTGGAATATTTCACCAAATGGACCGAAACAAGACCGCTGTCCTCCATAACCTCCCTCGCAGTAAAAAGGTTTTTCTGGCAGCAGATAGTTTGTCGCTTCGGAGTCCCAAAACATCTAACCGTCGACAACGGCACCCAGTTTGACAGCGAGGTTTTCAAAGAGTTCTGTGCACAAATCGGAACAATACTATGCTTCGCCTCAGTCCGTCACCCGCAGTCCAACGGCCTAGTCGAAAGAGCCAACGCAACAGTCTTCCAATCCATATCCAAAAAATTGCAAGGCAGACCCAAAGGCAAATGGGCGGACGAGCTAACTGCAGTCACCTGGTCTCACAACACCTCTGAATGCAGAGCAACCAAGTTCACACCCTTCAAACTGCTGTTCGGCGAAGAAGCTGTGTTACCAGAGGAGCTAAAATTTGTTTCACCAAGAACAACCCTCGCAAGTGATGAGCCAGCCATACTAACTGACAAGGACTTGCTAGAAGAGACAAGATGCAGCGCAGTTCACAACCTCCGCAAGTATCAGGAAGAGACCAAGAAGTGGAGAGATAAAAAGGTCAGAATCAAGAACCTGCAGAAGGGTGACCTCGTCCTCATCCGTAAACAAAACGCCAGCTTGGCCGGAAAATTCCAGCCTAAGTGGACAGGCCCGTTCCTGATCGCAGAATGCAATCGCCCAGGCTCTTTCCACCTCTCCGACAGCGAAGGTAATATCCTGCCACACACCTGGAACATCGACGACCTTCGCAAATTCTACCCATAGCGGAGCCTTAGCGAGCCCTCGCGTTATGTAATTTTTCTTACTTTTTATGGTACATACTCTCATGTACTTAACAAAAACAGGAGCTGCACTCTTTTTCCTTACGAAGGGGCGTAAGGTTTTTTAACGAGGCAGCATCCAAAGCATTAATACAGGCTAGAACCCCCAAAAAAGTAAAATCTCCAACCCTCTACCCCCAAACATCGAAAAAGCGGATCTCTTTCAAGAGCGCTACATTCGATGAAAACCTGCTAAGATTGCTTCGAAAAACATTCCTTTTCTTTTCAAAGCAAACTTCACCTCCGCCTAAGATAAGGGGAGGTCGAAAAAGTCGAGCACCCTGGCACAAACGACAGGGGCTCGCAAAAAAGCAATTTCCACCTCCGCCTAAGACAAGGGGAGGTCGAAAAAGTCGAGCACCCTGGCACAAACGACAGGGGCTCGCAAAAAAGCAATTTCCACCTCCGCCTAAGACAAGGGGAGGTCGAAAAAGTCGAGCACCCTGGCACAAACGACAGGGGCTCGCAAAAAAGCAATTTCCACCTCCGCCTAAGACAAGGGGAGGTCGAAAAAGTCGAGCACCCTGGCACAAACGACAGGGACTCGCAAAAAAGCAATTTCCACCTCCGCCTAAGACAAGGGGAGGTCGAAAAAGTCGAGCACCCTGGCACAAACGACAGGGGCTCGCAAAAAGCGAATCCCACCTCCGCCCAAAATAAGGGGAGGCGCGAAAGCCCAAAAACCCTAGCACATCCGCCCGAGCCCTCCAAGCTAGGCCTCGGGCGGACCCACCTTTTCCGTCCCGCCCGAGCCCTCCAAGCTAGGCCTCGGGCGGGCCCACTTTTTCCGTCCCGCCCGAGCCCTCCGAGCTAGGCCTCGGGCGGGCCCCACTTTTTCAGCCCCGCCCGAGCCCTCCGAGCTAGGCCTCGGGCGGGCCCACTTTTTCCGCCCCAGCCCTCGGGCTAATTCAGGCATCGGGCGGGTCCAAAAAGCAGAACACTCTCGCACAACACGCCAGGGGCTCGAAAAGCAGCACCCTCGCAAAACACATCGCCCAAGTTACGTGACGCGCGAAGCCCTAAAAAGCTCATCACATCTATTAGCTTAAAGCTCACGAGAGCAAATGCGCGAGCCTCGCTAAAGAAAAAGGGGGCGTCGCTGTTTTTTCAAAACAAGCTCACGAGAGCAAATGCGCGAGCCTCGCTAAAGAAAAAGGGGGCGTCGCTGTTTTTTCAAAACAAGCTCACGAGAGCAAATGCGCGAGCCTCGCTAAAGAAAAAGGGGGCGTCGCTGTTTTTTCAAAACAAGCTCACGAGAGCAAATGCGCGAGCCTCGCTAAAGAAAAAGGGGGCGTCGCTGTTTTTTCAAAACAAGCTCACGAGAGCAAATGCGCGAGCCTCGCTAAAGAAAAAGGGGGCGTCGCTGTTTTTTCAAAACAAGCTCACGAGAGCAAATGCGCGAGCCTCGCTAAGGAAAAAGGGGGGGCGTCGCTGCTTTTTCAACACAAGCTCACAAGAGCAAATGCGTGAGCCTCGCCAAAAGAAACGAAGTGTCGTTGTACACAACTATTACATCTTTCCCTGACAGTTCATAGAATATTTTTACAACCACAAACCAAACAATGCAAATTACAAAAGATTACAAGGAACCGTCGTTCCCTTCTATCAGCATCAAATCATCAGGGCCCCCGTTAAATTCCTCAAACTCCGGCTCAACCGCAACTATGGGCCCCCACAACAAAGGAGTTACCGGCACAATCAGCAACTCACCAGTCAAAACCCTCGCCCGATACATATACGCGCGGGGCACTTCGTCAACCTCCAACGGTTCCTCCTTCGGAACCACCAGCGACCCGGCGGAGTCCACTGCAAGATTGCTTCGCCCGAATAAATAGTCCAACGCAGTGCTATCATCGATATCATCATCTAACACGGCTTGCGAAGTCGAAGACGAACCAAACAAATAACGCGTAGCTTGCCGATCAGTAAAGTCAGCATCACGCCAAAAGCTGCTCGACCTACTATTCTTCAAATCGTACCTTCGCACCTTCGACCACCAAAAACGCTCGAAGGACAACGAAGGATGTTTTAACTTCGCACGAGCCCAGGACTCACCAGTTATAAAAACATCCTGGTAGTTAAGTGTTAACGGCGTCACGTCAAAAACCTCAAGCACGGTTCCATCAGGAACCTGCATTCACATAAAACATTATAAAATGTCTCAGCATGCATCGAAGTCATTACAAGCATCATGGCTACTACCAACACATCCCCATCTACACAATCCCACGCGATCACACCTGCCGGGTTTCTTCAACCTCAGCCGTCACAGCTTCGCCAGCAGCATTCTTCGCATCCTGCGCGGTTTTGCCACTCGCAGCCGCATCTTGTGAGGTACCCTCGCCGACGATTGTCTTTTCCACCGCCACCGGCAGCACCTCCGCAGAGGTGAGAGTCTGAGCGCCTTCGGAGCTGCAACCGGCCTCTTGAGCAGTAGGCGGCGAAGGCATCGCATCCTTCCGAGCCTGTAAAAAACCAAAAGGACCAAACAGTTCAATTCTCAACTCCAAACTCACAATCATCAAACAGTACCGAAGAAACAACACCCTCAACACAAACCTGACGAGTAGCCTCGGCCGCCTCCTCGAAGGCAAGAGCCCGACCGCCGCCTGCAATCCAAAATCGGCGAAGGAACCGCATTGCACAATTCCGGACCTCGGCGTCATCAATCTTCATCTGTCGAACCTCTTCGACGGTTGGAAAAATGTGGTTGGGCTTCTTTATCTTGCGAAGATGCTCGCAGTCTGCTTGGCGAAGCGTTCCAGCCATCGCCAGCGCCCCAGCATACCCGCCAAAGTCAGCAGCATTCCCAACCAACGAGCTGAACACATCTAGCTCGTTACTTAACCAACCTTCGAAGGCCTCAGCGCCAACCACAGGAAGTGGCTCCCCAGCTGAACCCCCGGCTTCAGTTAAGCATGCATCTATCTTGGTTTTAACCCTCGACAGACTACCACGCCAAGCTTCGGCCTGGGCCGCCACCTCCGCCGACAAATCCTCCACGCGTTTTTTCATAGACACCAAGTCCTTATCCTTTTGCTGACCCGCGGCGATGAGCTCCGCGTTGGCCTTCGCAACCTCTTGCCTTTCCTTCTTCCATTCCTCAGCCTCCTCCAAGGCGGCCCTCAGCTCACCATCTTTATCTTGCAAGCTCCGGCGAAGGTCTTTGTTCTCTTTCTGCACGTCTTTCAACCGGTCGTTCAGATAATGCAGGTTATAGCTGGCCCTTCGACGTGCCGACCGGTTGAGAAGCATCAGCTCCGCCACTTTCACATCAATATCATCGTGGATATTGTCCAAAGGCTCGCCGGCGAGCCGAAGTTCCACTTCCGGCAGACAAACCCGGTCAAATACACGGCCCAAGAATCGCCTCTCCTCCGGAGAGCAAGGCAAGCGGGTGGCTTGAAGATCCGCACTTGTATACAAATGAGTCGCCGGGTCCGTAACACCCAGCTCCCTCGCATAGTAAGGAAGGCTCGCCAGGCTAGCTTCGCCATACGGCCTCTTTCCAGGGGCCTGGTCCGGGCCAACATCACCCTTAATTTCGGACCCCTCGACCCAAATGTGTGAACCAGCATAATCGGGCACAGACCCCCGTCGTGGGCTCACCCCCTCCACATCCCGCAGCACTTCCTCAATATCTTGGGTAGCCGCATCAACAGCGCTGGATGCAGCTATCCTCTTGCCTCGGCTGTCCTCCTCAGAAACGTCTTCATCGGAGTCATCCTCGCTACTGGATGAAGTACTGCCCTCGCCGGAAGACATGACATCCTTTTCCCCTCCTTTCTCTTCCTCATCGGAGTCCTCGGAAACGCCTTCGTCTTCCGAGGTCTGAACTAAAGCCCCGATACCGCCCACGCGAGGCGCTCGCCCTCCAGTTTTTTCAAAACCTCGACCACTCGAGGCCGCGGCCGAGGATGAAGTTCCTACGGCACCAGAGCTCGTAACAATCTTCGATGAAATAACTTTTGCCCGGCCGCCGGTGCCACCCCGACCTCCGCCGCGACCCCTCTTCGGCCGCGAAACCACACCGCTATCCTCCGCAGGAACGCGTTTCCTTTTCTTGGGCGCGTCGTCGCTCGTCGGCGCAGGCCAATTTGTATATTCTATCCCAAGCAGGTCAAACACCCTGTTAATACGACCCCCGCTCCCCACTGAGCTGTGGATAGCTTTAACCTCGAGGGTGGTCAACTTCCCAACGAGATTCTCAACCCTCTGCTGAACTCGTTTGTAAATAGCATCAACACCATCCTGACGTCTCGGAAACTTCTTAAAAACCCTCTCCCAAATCTTGCCCAAATTGAGCTTCGGCTTCTTTAATCCACGAGCCTCGTACCTCGCATCGTCCTCCACCGGAAACCAAGCCTGTCTCCGGCTTAGCGGCCACGCGTCGGCGCAGCAATACTCTTCGACCAGATCACGAGCGCATTGGGAACGCGCAACCACCCTCAAACAGTCAACAGCGGCGTGCGCCTCGGGGCTCATCTGAGCTTCGGCACTCACATCGCCAAGCGGAGGAAGGTCGCCGCAAAGCTCCGAACCCACATCAAACTTATAATAGAACCAAAACTCTTGCCATCCGCTGGCCCACTTGTTCTTCTGCGCCTGCGCCGGTAGCTCCGACCCAGCACGGTGGCAAAAGGTGTACACTCCAAACTGTCCCTGCCTCGCAATACCTTCGCTGTCAGAAACCCTGCGAGGCTGCATGTGCACACGGTGTGTCCGAACAAAACCCTCGACCTGGGGAGCAATACCTTGCGACCGACAGGCCCAAACATACACCGACATCTTCGTAAAACACGAAGGTGTTAGCTGGTGAAATCTAAGCTTAAACCTCCGCAGAACGGCCGTAACAAACGAGTCAACTGGAAAACGTAGACCAGCTTCAAAAAACTCCTCAAACACGACGATTTCATCTGCACCAGGCTTCGGAACCGTCTCTCCAGAGCTGATCCTCGCCTTTCCCTCCTCGATCCACCCTCGCTTCAAATAGGCCACCAGTTCAGAACTCCCAACGCGGCTCAAACCAAACTCAAAGCTGATGCCCTCGACACCAGTAGAGGGCGAAACAGCGCGGGCAGTTTGCTTCAGCCTCGCCATCACTATCTAAGCCTCGCAAGATGCCGAACAAACAGAACCCTCGCAAATCACTAGAACACAACCTTCGCTACGGGCAGACAGCAGCAGCAGGGAGGCTAGAGCAAAATGAGGGCACAAGGTCTCCACATCCCAGCTACCCCTCCTATTTATAGGCCAAGTAGCGGGCACCCCCCGCGACAGTATCGGCACGACAACCAAAAAACGCGGCGCGAAAAACGAAACAGGCCTCAATAGTACAAAACAACACAACGGCCCAGCCCAAAGCAGCCGCGGGCGTCGCTGCCAAGGGCCCCGTTCTGTCCCCATTAAAAAGGCGCTGCTTGGGCCTAAACACGGTTTTTTAGATCCAAGACAACGAGGGGCTACTGTTGGGGGAAAGGACCCTCGGCAGAGGCGCCGCCCGAACTGGTGGTCTAAATCAGCCCTCGCGCAACGCCCGGTGTGCTTGCGAGGTCCCTCTCCTATTGGAGACCGTTACCCTGACCCCCGGATGCGGGGACAACCCTCGACGCTTTGTTGCACTTTTGTGCAGGTCCAAGGCGACGGTCGCGCTGCAGGAAACCATCGCTGACTCACGACGCCACCTTCGCTTGGAGCGAAGGTCCAGGCAAGCAGCAAGCGTGTGTCGCCCCAAGGGTGGGCGAAGCCGAAGGTCCGGCGAGCACGGCCAAAGGCTAAAACTTTCGTCTTTCTCCCGGGAGGCAAGTGAAGCCGGAGGTCCGGCAGACGACGAAGGTGCGCGGGCCCAAGGGCGGGCGCGGCCGAAGGTCAAGACCGCTGCGCCTCTCCCCGAAGGTGAACGAGGGCCAGGTGGCGGCGCGCTGGGGTGTGACCGATTAGGGTTTCCGCTTCAGCTGTGTGTTTACGCTTTTGCCCTTCCTCCCTGCGTGGAGGCGAGGAATCTTTGCTGTACCCTCTTGTAATTTGGCCCGTACCCCTTGGCATTCCCTATAAATACCAGGGGGATGAACAGTGTAAGGACGACTTTTGGGGAATTCGAGCACTTTCCACTTCCGTTTCACCTTCGTTGCTGCATCCGACACTTGGCCACCTTCGCTCCTTCCCCTGCACAAGTGCGGAGGTTGGACAAGTGTGTTCCCAACAACGCTGGATATCGATCTGATCCCCATCATGGCAGATCTCAAACAGGCTTCGTGTTCCTACACAACGAAACAGCCATCTCGTGGAAGTCATCGAAACAAACCTTGGTGACTACTTCCACCAATCATTCTGAGATAGTAGCACTATACGAGACCTCACGTGAATGCGTTTGGCTTCGCAGGATGATTAACCACATACAACAATCTTGTGGTCTAGGTGTAATTAACTCACCAACCATTATCTATGAAGATAATGCAGCTTGTGTTACACAGATGGAGACAGGTTATATCAAAAGCAATATCAATAAGCATATTTCTCCTAAGTTGTTCTATCCTCATGAGCTGCAACAACAAGGAGAAATTGATATCTTGCAAATTAAATCTTGCGATAATCTCGCTGATTTATTTACTAAGTCACTACCAGCCTCCACATTTGAAAAATGTGTTAAAGGGATTGGTATGCGACGTCTTAGAGATTTGCAAGGTTCAGGGGGAGAAATCTCCTAGATATTGACTTGTCACAACATCATATTGTACTCTTTTCTTTTTATGAGTTTTTCCTCACAAGGTTTCTCATAGAAAGTTTTTAATAAGGCAATATTTACATAAGCTCATGTCATATTTCTTATTTTCCCCATAGGGGTTTTTAAAAGGAATATCAAAGACATGTATTGCTATCTAAACTATACATGAGTTTTCTCCTGAAAAGGTTTTTCTCATGCAAGTTCACAAAGAGGCAATAATCATAATGTGCTATACTTTTTCCTTTTTCTCCCACTGGGTTTTAAGAAGTTTTAATAGCATATCTACCAATATATTTCCTCTTTTTTGTCCTACAGGAATTTTTGGAGGAACAATACTTTTTCATTGATCTCAAAGAGGATTCGATTAAGGGGGAGTGTTACAATACTACTAATGGTGTTTAATCTCCTCCTTAATAGACCACCATCATGACCCTATTTACAATAGGATTTACCCCCTCTCATTAACATGTTTATGAGGCTTTATGGGGTATTATTCCCTTGTGTAACCTCCATGGAGGACCTTGTATATATACCCATGGTGGATCAATGGAAAAGAGAGGACACTACACATTCTTGTCTCAATTGTCATTTACATTGTCATTCCAATTACAACAGGTTTCAATATGTTTGGCATTGGCATATAGTCCACAGAAGCCGGAAAGTAGCAATACCATAGAAATATGATCAGGTCTATGCTGAGACTAAAATAAACAAAGCAGTATCATAGGTAAACGGCTGTATAGACCGAAAAGATCATAAGAGTAGCACGATGCATTCAAACATGTTCTTTTTTGCGAGAAGACCAAACCTATGTATACTGGAAATGAAACATACACAGTAAAATGAGTAGTCAGCTTAAGTGGCAAAGAGTAGATATTTATGGTAATTTAGATATATCCAATATCTTCAGAAGCACTGAAGGGTTCATAAGGTAAACAAAGTTCTAACTGGTCCGCATAATTTTATCTAAAAGAAGCTGGTCCGCATAATTTACAAAGAGAAGACCCTAGGTAGAAGCATTGAAGCAGTACTCGTTGGTATCTTTGCACTAAACATTTTTATATGCATAAGGAAGCGTAATAAAAACTACAGATATTCTTTGGAGTGGGTACCGTGACGTTGTCAATTTAGTAATTGGTCCAGAGAAAGGTCGAACGTCAAAATTGAGAGCGAAGATACTGGATGGACTGTTCAGAAAATCCAGAGCAAAGATCATAAGCAAAACTACAGATATTCTTTGGAGTGGGTACCGTGACGTTGTCAATTTAGTAATTGGTCCAGAGAAAGGTCGAACGTCAAAATTGAGAGCGAAGATACTGGATGGACTGTTCAGAAAATCCAGAGCAAAGATCATAAGCAGGGCCCCCTTTGGGATCCGGAATAATGCACAATTATAGTTCTTACATTGAATTGAGACTAAAAATAAGCATGACAGGGTCTATTATTAGTAGATAATATCTTTTGAGCTTTAGGATCAATGCAGTTGTAAACTGAAACCACATAAGAAAAGGTGGGGGGGCATGAAACAATCAGAAATTTGATCTGGAGAGCTTGTGGCATAAGAGATCATTGTTAGCTCCACTATTGGAGTGCTTATTTTCTTGAACCCACATTAGTAGTAACAACTATATGACTGGTAACTTCTTATCTAAGTATGTGAAATAATATTTATTGTAGGAGAAAAATGAGGTAGATTTGGCAGATACAGTGTAGTCTGAAAAAGAAAACATCCAATCCTGCTGTGGAACTTCTAAAAAATAGCAGTAATGAAATCTGAGTGTGAATTCTCTTTTTTTAGCTGGTTGTTTATTATAGCCTACAATAGAATTGTGTGCAACCAAAGATCAATACCCATAAGCAACAACAGCTATAAACAACAGCATGCATGTAGAGGCACACTACCAGGCACCATGGCACACATCTAAAAAGGCAAGAAGGAAGATAGAGTAGGCATAAGCAAAGTAACTGACCAAAACAACTTTGAATGTTATCAGTCCGTATCCATAGATTTGGTAGAAACAACCACTCCTCTTCGTTGACTCCCTTGACCACAGAGCACAAAGGAAACAATATTAGAAAGAAAACAATATCAGTCTGTCAAGAATTATTTAATAGTTAGTAAACAGGACAGAGATATAGGGAAGATAGGAAGAAGAATGCACATATCGAAAGCAGAAGACAAATCTGAATTCCTCATTGAGTAGTGCTGCCTCGTACATGAACCATTAAGACCAAAGAAATTTAGAATAGAACAATGTAAAATGAACTTAGATGGAAGAAAAATATACACTAAAGTATCCTGTAGTCTGGAAAGCAAACGTAATAAGTTGCTGGGCACAAGACTATAGCATGATGTCAGTAATATGTAGCAGCAGTACAAGGGGGAAATGGAGTATATACAAAGACAAAAGAACGATGTAGTGATGTAAACAAAAAAAAATGGCTTTTAACTATTGATTTGGCAGCAGATCGGTGCGAGCTATTGACTGTTCATCGAAGAAAGAGGAACAAAGAGGCTTCATGCAATTGACCTGAAGGGAACATGTCAAACAGAATTCACCATGCCTCTGTATCAAATAGGATTAGGGGTCGTTTGGATCCCTTCAATTAAGAGGAATTGGAATTCACTCAATAAATTATGCTATTTGGCTTGGAATTTAACAGTCCACCACTTTTCCAAGTCCACATATAAGCCTACCTCAAATTCATAAGTTGGGAGAGGGAAATGGATTCTAGAGATCACCATGCTATATTTCTAATTTGCAATTTATAACATTCTCTACATCTCATTCCCTCATGGTAGAAATGCAGCACCTGGGTGACTCTCTCATATAGACAGCAGTAATATACAAATATAATCCATATATAATCATATTAGATTAGATTAACTAAAATATGCTAAAATTATGATTCTTAAAATAAATTCAATTCTAGGTATCCAAACGGGGCCTTGAGGAATATTAGAGGCTATAAAATTAGTTGTCCTCAAAAGTCTAAGACTATATTCTGCAATAAAATATGTAAAAAGATGAAAGAACTACCTTTATCTGAAATATCTAAAAAGATGCAAAAAAAAAGCTATACAAATAGTGTTGTGTCCAGCCTTAAAAAGCAAGAGGACCCATAAAACCTTGGAGCCATATAGGTCATGAATGAGCAGACATGCAAAAAGAACGAATGGACAAGCATGTTAAAGATTGAATTTAGCTGATTCATAGAACCTTTGTTCCAAATGTTGGAGACCTAAAGAAAGCAGATCTGTAAGGAAGCGAACAAAGTTTAATAGGACTAAATACCTCATTGGTAATGGGGTGTGGTCAGTTATAGAACAACCAACGTATTATGTGAATTAACAACATCAATGACAATGGACCTGTGCTGGTCAGCAAGCACATGACGATGTAGCAATCAACAAAAACAAAATAACACATTCAAAAGCGCAAGAAGATGCACCAATGCGAGGCACCTCCAGCAACTAAGGCTAGGAAGCCAGATCCGCACACGTGCCCTGGTTCGGCGCTTGCAAGGAGAGCACACACCAAAGAGGCAAAATAGAGTAAAAGCGAGGACGAAGATAATGGATAGGACTAAATATATCATTGGCAATGGGGTGTGGTCAATAATAGAACAACCAACTAATTATGTGAATTAAAGACATCACTAACAGTTCATGTATGCTCAGCAGCGAGCGCACAAGAAACGATGAAATTAACGAAAGCGAAATAACACATGCAAAATAGAATCGGTAAGATACAATGAAGTGGTCATCACAAAACTATTGCAAACAGTAAAAGTGTTGGAAGAATGGAAGAGGTAAGCATCATTGTACAATTCCATTGTTTCAGTCTAAAAAAATGTCATCATCCCACAACCCCAAAACCTCAGGAAATAACTTGCAAAATTACAGCCAAACGGTTCTGCACATTTACTCTTACATTCACTGATAGCTTCCGGCGCGCTCGCAAGGGCCACGTCGCCCCTTTTTTTTCATTCGTCTACGTACGCGACGCGTTGCCGCCGCGCAAACGTCCTCGTTGGGGAGGGCGGCCAACATCCTCGTAGTGAGGACAACGAGGTCAGAGGAGGGGGCAAGGGGAGAGACTGCACCTCTACTATGTGGTACAGACCAGATGCACCAATGCGGGGCCCCTCCAGTGACTAGCCCTAATCCGGCGATACCAAAGAGGTAAAACGGAGTAAAAGCGAGGACGAAGATTTGAGAAGAATTTTTGGTCAGATCAAACAATAGAACCCCCTGCTTTGTTTTTGAAAAGTAACTATACAGAAAGTGTATAAAAAAGTGCTATGTCAGTTATTATACTATAAAACATGAACTGATTCGGGATAAATTAATATCAATATATTGAGGCTGGTGCACAAACATGGATACCTTCACGAAGTCAATGTTGGTGTTGGCGTGGAAGCGGTGCATGTTGTTTTTTAGTGCCTTAGCCTTATAAGGAAAAAGACATCTATCATAGGGCAGGGTTAGCAGGCTGCAGGCAACACCGATTATTAGCAGGTATACTCCCTCCATATGGAAATAGAAGTCGTTTGAGACATCGAAACAGTCTCTAAATCATAACTTTGAGCACTTGTTTTCTTTGAAAATATTTGTTGTAAAGTGGTATATGTATATTTTTATAAAAGTACTTTTGAAAACAAATTTATTTATATAATTTTTATATCTCTAAACTGAACAACTTTAAAGTTATTTATGATTTATATTCCCAATGTTTGTGTCAAAGCTTGTCCAAAACGACTTCTATTTCCATATGGAGGGAGTACTTTTAAAGCTTGATATGTGTACATGTGTTATATGGCTGTTAGATTGTGAGGGAGAGACAGCGCTGAGGGAGCAGCAATATCATGAAAGAAGTTCGCTTGTGTAATCATGCTATAAACTAAATTAATACATATATAGATGATGAAATTAAACTGCAGTAGTAACCATAGTAGATCGATAAGAGAAAAGGGAAGGAGCAATAGATGTTGGATGAAATCGAGGTTACCCATTCGTTTGTTTCGTTGTTTCAAGATTGACCCCTCCAAATCTCACAGCCGGTGAAAAATCATGCAAGGGAACGACGTCATCACGCTGGAAATAAACCTACACTGCAAAAGCACATATGGCCTCAGTTTTATTTTGTGGGAAATAGACAAAGAAGACAACATACTGCATGATTTTAGTCTGTGATAATAGGATGTAGAGAGAAGTGGGTATACTCATATTGCCTTGACATGGAACTCCAATAGACCTAGCCTAGGCAAGCGGCATGACAGGATCGATCAATAAATAGATAGCAATACATATATACACATGAACATCTGATGTCATGGGCTTCAAGAGATCATCAGACTATATTTTCATCATAGGCTGTGCATAAAAAAAACATTTCCATCACTTGCAACAAGCATCAGGGTAAGAACAGTATATATAGATGAACATGTCATGTGTCTTTAGAGATCATCAGTCTATATTCTCAAATTACATGGGAGTTCATTTTCATCACTGGCTATACAACCAAAAAAACATCTTCATCATTTTCACCAAACACCAGGGTAAAAACAATAATTAGTCATCTATAGAGCAGCCAAACCGGTAAAAAAATATTCGTGCATCAGATAGCAGCATATAATCTATAAAAATTATAATCATCAATTGCACAGGAGCAGCCACAAATTTGCTAAGGAACTAACAGATAAATATAAACAATTTTTTGTTAGTTTACATATATCTTTCCATTTTTTAGGTAATAAAGGAAAATCTCCAATAACAGCCAAAAGTAATTAGCAGATATAGCTATGAAGTTCTACAACGGATTGGGGTAAACAAGATCTGATAGCATGTTTCGTTATCTCAGTACCTAACTCGATGAGCAGGAAGTTGAACTTAACAAAAAGTTTCCAATGATAGGCAAAATTAATTAGGGAATGTATGTAGCAGAATCAAATCTGACAAACATTGTAAAATTACTTGAAAAAGAGCATTTGGAGCCCTCTATAGTTTAATGAGAACACGTTGTTGAGATAGGTACAAAGTGGCAATGATAAATTAAAACAAACACTCAGAGCACAAACCTTATGAAAGCTTTAATCTTGCTGATTTTTTTTTGCCAGCTGCAGAAACTATAATACTCAAACTGTCATTGGCCAACAACATTCAGAAGTCTCTTTGGCCACCTGAAACATTAGAGATATGTTTTTAAAAACCAAACTCGAAGTATAGCATGATAGAGTCAAAGAAATGATCCCCACATAGAGAATAGCAGAGCACCCAAACCGGTAAAAAAATATATGTGCATGAGATAGCAGCATGGAGCTATGCCCCAAATTAGTTGGGAAGATGGAAAATCACACTCAAAAAAGAGGCACATGGTCAAAATAAAAGAAAACTCAAAGGTGGGAAACAGAGATACATAGAGGAGGCATTCACAGTCCAATCAGCTGCGCAAAGAGCGAGAGACGGAGGAAGAGAGCATGTGAGGGACGACGCGTGGAACGGATGAGGAGAAAACGATGAACCGCCACCAGATCTAGACGACGAGCTGCGCCTGCCGCGGGCATCATGGAGGGAACGGGCGTTCCATGGCTGGACCGTGGCGTCACACAACCGCGCCCGTAGCAGGAGGCCGATGGGGGAGTTCAGGCGGTGCAACGCCAGATCTAGAGTAAACAAAGAGGGAAAGAGAGGTGGGAGTAAAGAAACAACGGGTGCCTGCAGGAGCTCACGCAAAGAGGGGGCGGTCACAGCCTCCGGCGTTGCCGTGCTGCTCGACCGCGCGCGGGGTAGGGGGATGGGAGGGGACCGTCGGGGCCCAACCCGAAGGCCCCGTGGCCATGTGAGCAGGACCAGGCCGCTTTGTGGGTGCGCCTGCGCCGGCGGCCGCTGTGACTGCCCCGTGGCTGGGAACCAACCCCGGATGGGGTGGACGCAGAGTCGACGCCGACGCCCCGCACCAGCGCAACACCTGGGCGAGGGTATGGTCGTCGCCCCGCCGAATTGTTGCTGCTAGGGCCCGGTCGGCATGGCACAACGACGGAAGACAGGGAGAGAGAGAGGAAGGGGAAGGGGGAGAAGAGGGTGAGGCACCATTAGATCCGACCGCCGGTGAATAGGGGCGAAACCCAAGCTCGGAGTGGCGGCGATGGCGAGGCCGGGTGCCCTGGCCGATACGTCGCGCTCGGGGGTGGAGCGGACAGGCGGCACCACGCCCTCGCACAGTCGAGGCCCGGTGGCGTCCCCCTGCTGTACCACCCGTCGTGGCCATCGCCGTCGCCGTGTGGCCCCACAAAACGGCCGCACGACCCGCGCAAGGGAAGGGGAGAGCGGAGCGGGGGGGGGGGGGGGGGGGGGGGGGGGGGGGGGCGGGGGGCACATGGTGGCCAGCGCACCGTGGCCAGGAGCGTTGCCGGCCGGGACGAAACCGGAAGGAAGAGGAGATGGCGACGGAAGGGTATTGTCGCGTGCGGGCGTGCGGTCTGAGGATAAGGACGAGGATGGGCCCGAAATAAAGAAAGGCTCCGTCCGTGCTGCCGACGCTGTGAACCAATGAGGAGCAGCCCAAAATAAAGAGAGGCTCCTTTGCCGATGCTGTGAACCAATGACGAGCCTCGGCGGCAATGCGTCACGTACGTGGACGAATGAAAAAAAAAACGAGGCGACGTGGCCCTTGCGAGCGCTGGAAGCTATCGGTGAATGTAAGAGTAAATTGGGGAATCAACACAACACACAAATTTATCCAACGACGCCCTGCAACTTTGTGCGTCTCTAAATTTTAGAGTTCTAAAATTTTTAGAGCATTTTAAATTACTTTTTACTTTTAAAGCTCTAATATAAGATAGAGCTAAAGTTTAGAGTTAACTTTACACCATATATTTATTAACTCTTATTAGAGCTTTAGCTATAAAGTTTAGAGCTCTAAACTTTATAGCTAAAGCTCTAAATAGGTTCTAAGTCATAGCCTCAACCATAAGATATCGTGTCTAGTCCCATATTATTTTGTTCAGACTCACGGTGCATTTTTATTTGAGCTTTGCAGCTGTACCACGCACTGGTATACTATGGCCTTGTTTAGATTCGTAGAGTGAGATTTTTTCTAACTGTAGCATTTTCGTTGTTATTTGACAAACTTTGTCCAAATATAGACTATGTAGACTCAAAAGATTCGTCTCGATATTTACATACTAAAAGTACAATTAGTTATTTATTTTATCAATATTTGATGCTCCATGCATGCGTCCAAATATTGATGTGACGGAGAGAGAGTGAAAAAAAGTTGATAGTTTGAGTGTATCTAAACAAGGCCTATACAGGCAGTTTCCACGGGTGTTTTTCAGCATCCTCCACGCTGGAGGCTAGTGGAAATATGACTATAGCACAGATGGTTCCTTATGAACCGCCTTTGAAAATTCATTTCCACAAGCGGCTCAATTAGTGAACCGTTTGTGTAAATGGTCTCCTGTCCGGCAAAGGAAAAAGCAGTAAAAAAACCTGAAATAATTAGAAAACCACCTATGTAAATGGTCCCTTGTTCGGCAAATAAAAAAACAGTAAAAAACCTGAAATAAATAGAAAAAAAATTATTTAATCGAAGGAGGACCCACTGAGTAGCAAGTCGCAATATTGTTACAGTAAAAAAAACCAGAAAAAAATAGAAAAAAAATTATTTAATCGAAGGAGAGCCCCACTAAGTAGCAAGTCATAATATTGTTGGGACTAACACAACTATGAACTCGTGACCTCTCGCTCACACGGAGTCTCCTCTATCACTCCACTCGACACTCACACACGTTGATATTCAGTTTCGGTCCCCACATATTATATTAACCCGAGTATAATTTGGTTATTTGAGGCCCTAAACGAATTCAAATCAAAAAATTGTCAACTATAAAGTTTTATAACTTTTTGAGATCTACAACTTTTATTTTGATAGTTTTTCCATCCAAGGTCGTTTATAAAAATTTGAATTTCAAATTTAAGAATTTAAAACGTAATTTTCTTTGACAAGATGATTTCAAATCAAAAGGTTGCCAACTATAAAGTTTCATAACTTTTTGAGATCTACAACTTTTATATTGGTCATTTCTCCATCAGAAGTATTTTTTAAAATTCAAGTTTTAAAATTCTAGTGTATTCCTAGTGGTTGTTTCTTAAGAAAACCACAACTAAAAATGGATTTCTAGTGACGGTAGCCTTAACAAAACCGTCACGACAAATGGTGCATTTCCACTGCCGGTTAGCTTATGACAACCGTCTGTGTAAATATGATAACCACATGTGCAAATGTAACATTTGCACTGACGGTTTGCTTAGAAAAATCACATGTAGGGTTGCTAAGTCATGGCCCACCCATTTTTTTATATAGTTGGCCCTAAAGTGATATCGTCAGTAAAAAAATGGACCGTCGGCTTAGAGCTCTTTTCTACCAGTGATGGTTTGAAAAAATGTCATATTAAGGTCTCATTTGACACCATTCAACTTTACCATATAAGATTTTTAGTAAAATAGTTTTATAAGCAACTTTTTTAATTAAAGCTGAGCTATTTTGTAAAAGTCATACGTTGAAACAAATAAATAAAAAAACTATAATACCTCTTGTTTGTTTTTCTTTCTATTTTTTTAATCTAGATTCTTTTTCTTTGCTTCACACGTCTTCAAAGTGGGGTGTCCGCGCTGGCGGTGCCCGTGCCTGGCGGCAGGGGGCCTGGCACCCCCAACCTTCCCATAACTCCTATAATGTACTTTATTAATTAGGTACTTAATTATCTAATTAGCTAGTTAATAATACTATTTGTACTATAAGTTTTCTTTCTACTCTATATTAATCTTTAAAAATATCTTATATAAATAAAAGTTAGGTATTCCTAATATTTTCACAATAAGTTTTATTTTTCTTAATCTATCAAACATTAGTTTGTTTCCATAACATACTCTAATTAGCTAGTTAATTAAAAATAAATGATCTTTTTATTTATTTTTTTGAATTTGTTTGCATTGAGATCTATAGTATTTAGCACTAGTTTTCTATTAATCTTCCTTATCTCCTATGTTACTGTTACTGTTCGTCTAAATAGTCATTAGCCCGTGTACTCAATATTTAAATGCAATATAGTGATACGATGTTTTCATTTATCATCTATTTAAACGACTAGTTTACCTATTTAAGTGATTATTTTGTCAAGGCTAAATAACAAGTGACTGATTGCTTGTCATTTAATGTTTATGATATAGTATTAATTAATTTTGTCTCAATTAACTATTTTTTATTATCGTAATTCTTTTCCTATGTAAGGAACTATATTGATCGGTTGAAGGTTAAAGGCTTCAGACTACTTTATTTTTAGTTATTTTTTCTTTTTTATAGCAACATAAACATTTGTTTAAGTATTATGGACACCTCTAGCATATTACATTTTGATACACATGAGTGTTGCCAAATTACATAGGTTCCCTTACGTTCAAATTCTGGCTCCGCCCCTGCCTCGTGGGCTTGGCAGCAGCGTCACCCGTGCCACCCCCGACGGGCGCGCCCCCTGGCGCCTAGCGGCCACGTGCCCATGCAGCTCCGCGCTCTGGCGGCCTTTGCGCCCAACGACCATGCTCCCCGGCGAGCCGCGCTCGAGGCAACTGGTGCCCTGGCGAGCCGTGCCCCCGACAGCCACCAACCGACCGACCATGCCGGTGGCCTTCCTCCTGTGAGCCAGCGAGTGTTCTCTCTCTGCTTTGGGAGTCTTTTGCGTACAGTGGGACCTATATGAAAGATAAAATTAAACCAGATAAGCTATTTTTTAGTTTTATCCTAACTTATCTCTTTATTAAAAAAACAATTTTATAGGTGATGCTATTTCAAAAAGAGTGTTCGGTAAAAAAACAGCTCATAAGGACTTTTAAAATTTTGAACCCTAAAGACTGTTAGGGTGATCCCCACATATTTTGCACAGCCTCACCAACAATTAATAGTCCTAAAGAGAATATTAAGTCATATATTTTATTAGGTGCTCTTGAATTTTGAGACCACAATCTTATACAATCAAAAAGTTCAATTAATAGGATAATCACGAGAATTAATTTACAATTTTTCTCCATGGTCAGTGAAAAAAATACATATTACTTGAACAAACCATAACAAAAATCAAGCATCCGAAACATAGAAAAAATGTTTTTTTTTCAAAAACATGTATGGTAAGAGCATCTCTAGTAGTTTAGAAAACTAGCTTGCTATCCTTGTTTTTTTAGCAAAATAAGAAAAATCTTGCTCTAATAGTTTGGAAAACAAGTTGGTAAATTATCCCAACTTAGAATCCGGCCGCGCACGGATTTTCCCGCAGTCCTGTGATCTTGCTATCCGGAGCCGTGACTTCCCCGTCGCGCGACTGAAACTTCCCCGCCTCCCTCCTCCGCGCGTGGCCATGCTCGAATCACTGAAAATCTGCATGGATGGGATGGATGATTGTTGCTGCACTGCAGAATTGATGGATGAATGCATGCAGGAAAATCAGGAGAATGGCAGGCAATGATGAATGATGGCCGAGCTGCTGCGAGTGGCAGACAAAGCTGGTGTTGCATGCTCGACCAATGATGGCCTGCATGCTCGGTCAATGATGGCCGGTTTCCTGTCTTCATCAGGGGCGGCGGAGGACGAGATGGAGGAGGCGGCGCTCGGTAGGTCATGGCGGCAGAGAATCGCGGACGACACTCACGACGGGCAAGCGAAGAGTTCACGCAGCGGCCAAGCAAACGGGTACGTGGAAAATCAGTTGAAGGTATTCAAGTGGCTCTACTTTTCTAATTTTACCAAGCCCAAATAGTAAATTATTAGAGACACAATAAAATTTCACTTGCCAAAGATTTTAGCAACTTGTCAAATGATAACTTTTACCAAGTAAATTTTTCCAAACTACTGGAGATGCTATAACACACCTTCTCTCCATGGTAGATAATATATCCAGTATATATATTTCTGTCATGCTTTTAATATAAGAATTAGAGGAATGTATTGTGCGTTGCCACGAAAATTGCTAATAATTTAGAATAAAATTACTTATACCAAATGATAAATAATTATTAGTTTATGTTAGTGGATGACATATTATGCTAATGTGAACAAGGTAATATATGTTAGTAGATGATGTGTCTTTCTGACATATAGATCATAATTACAAATGCTAGTTGACCATAAATACATTAAATATTGAACTGATTAGGTGGATAGGTTGTATGGTAGAATTTTATTTTACTAGGAAAACACCCTACGCGTTATTGTGGGAATTGTAGGTGAAATTATATTATTTATTCTAATATATAAATGAATAAATATCATAATATATGCTAGTGGATGAATTTTTAGCATTCTGATGTAGGCAACTAATATGTTAGTAATTGATCTGGTTTTGCTAATGTGAATAGTTTGAATAAAGACATAATGACATGTGTTAGTAAATGTTGATGTGGACACTTTGCGTTGAAGGGATAGTTAGATGTGCTAAACAGTGGAGTTCTAGTAGATGTTGATATGGATACTTTGCATGGGAAGAAAAATTGCTAATAGAGTTTTTCTTTATAGGAGTTATAGACTACCAGAACATAAGATCCTCAAGTAAACTTTACCCAACAATGCCACAACATAAGATCGTCGAGTAAACTTTACCCAACAAGACAGTTGCCCTAAAAGCACAATTAGAAAAGAGTTAAATGCATGGTAGGTCCTTAAACTTGTCTTGGGGTATCACTTAAGCTTATAAACTTTTAAAATGCATTTATGACACCTAATGTTGCTCAAGTGTATCTCTTAGGTCCATACTCTCAAAATGCATTTCTGACACCCTAATATTGTTCAAGTGTGTCATTTAGGTCCATAAACTCATAAAATAAATTTCTGACACCCTAATATTGTTTCAGTGTACCACTTAGGTTCATAATTGTTTAGGAGGTAACGTTTAGCCGAACACTTTTGGTTAGCAACACTATGAAGTCTCCCAAGACCATGGAAAGGGAAGTGCCCTACCATGCTCTATGCCACTATGTTTGCCGCTACAACATGTCCCACATTGTCGATCTAATAGAGCGACAGGATCCCTAATGGAGCGAGCCAGCGAGCGCTTACCAGACAGAGCCATGGGGTCTCAAGGCCTCGACAGTTCTATCTCCCGCGACGCTAGTCACTACTTTCAATCTGTATACTACCTACATGCTTTGCTTTGCTCGTATGTCCTAGGCCAGTCTCAACCATGTAGTACTCTTCAGTGCTTTCCAGTCATTGTTGTGACAGAAGGTGACTTGCTATAAGCCGCTCGGTAACACCACAAAGCTAGAAATTAATTGACAAGAAGATGAGGGTGTGCATGTTTATCTTCACGATCCAGACTACCTCACACACTCCTCATATGTGCACCGGCATAGTTAGCATCACACGAATGACACCACACATAGACCAAAAGTAAGCTCTTGCACTGTTATGGACCTAAGTGGCATACCTAAACAACATTAGGGCGTTAGATATGTATTTTGAGAGTTTGTGGACCTAAGTGGCACACTTAAGCAACATTTAGATGCTAGCAGTGGCGGATCCAGAAAAAATGTTAGGGGAACTTCTTTAACCTCCAAACAGCTTCAGCACCTCTATAGTGTGTATCTATGGAAAAAATTTCTAGGAGGGGCTTAGGGGGCTCCATGAATCTAGCAGCCGTAGGGGGCTAGAGCCCCACCCGCCCCACCGCTGGATCCGCCTTTAGGTGCTAGAAATGTATTTTAAAAGTTTGTGAACCTAAGTGGCACACTTGAACAACATTAGGGTGCTAGAAACATATTTTGAGAGTTCATGGACCTAAGTGGTACCCTAGACAAGTTTAAGGACCTACCGTGCATTTAACTCATTAGAAAAATAGGCATTGCATACACAAGGCAGTCATCGCTCCTCATATTGATTCTCTGTGTGTCCTGAATTGGCTGAACTGGTGCCAGTCGCACAGTCTGCCCTAGGACTTAGCCGCCGCCGCCGCCTTTGTCTTCTTCACCACTGGTCCCCTTCCCTCCTCCTTCTGTATCTTGCCAGAGGCCGGAGAGAGTGAGGATCTATAGTTTTAATAAATTTTCTATTAGATCGAGTCTTCTAGAGTTAGGGTTTCTCCATGCCAAAGTTCTTGGTATTGAGGGTTTATTTCCTCCTCTTCCTTCCCGGTGACGGTGATGAGATAGGGTGGATCCGGTTTCTCCACGATGGTTATGTTGAAGATAACGACGACAACTTTGGCGTCAGCATCTTCATCGATATGACGACATGAAGACTTTTATTTTCGGACAGCGACATCAAGACGGAGATGATGTCGCTGCCATAGAATATTTTTCTCCGGTTACTTCTTCGTTTGTTGTGGTTGGATCCAGTCATGATGAAGGACTAGGAAGAATAATTTTCATATCAGTCTTCCTCATTCTGTAGTGCACTACTACAGAATTGAATATGCGCAGCGTTGCCTAAATGGGCTCCGTGGCGGGCACAGTTTTTGCCCGCCACGGTTATTCGGTGGCCGGCCACCGAAGCGCCCGCTGCTGTTAATAATTAACCGTAGCGGGCAACATAAGGAGCTCGTTGCGGTTAATCTTATTTAACCGCAGCGGCCATCCTTAGTTGCCCGCTGCGGTTAATGATTAACCACAATGGGCTTGTAAAGACGCCCGCTGCGGTGAAAGATGATTAACCGCAGTGAGCTCCTTACGTTGTCCGCTTCGGTTATTGCAGGCTATTTAAGTCGTCGCCGCCAGCAGTAACGAAGCCGATCATTTTCTTCCTCTAGACAAAAACGGGGGGGAGAAGTTTTGTCGAATTTTTGCCCTAAATAACTTGTTTTTGAGGTTTATTTGATTGATTTGGAGAAGAAGTACTCCACAAGAGGTACCTAGATGATCTCCACCCTCTTTCCCCTCTCTTTTCCTCTCTTTTTAGCCTCCTTTTTAGATCTAGTTTCATAGAGGAGAGAGAAAACTAGTATTTATTTCTCTAAGTTCATCATGGATGCATTAATTTTATTTGTCATCATTATTTCTGTCCCTAGATTTAACATAAATATAATAATTTTTTTTTTCTAATTCATCTTTGTTTTGTGATTTATGATGTGTGTAATTAAGGATCGCAGGTACGATGGAACGGTCGGAATGGATGTAGAAGATCAATAGAGTACTTGATGTACGGTATCTCGTTGAAGTGAGAAAGTTTATTGCCACTGCGAAAGCTGACCTTGAGAGATCGAACCAGATGACAATCATATGTCCATGTCATCGCTGCAAGAATCTGACAGCCTTCAAAGACGAAGGCACAGTGCAATCTCATTTGATTCATTTTGGTTTCATGGAGGATTACACAATGTGGACTCATCACGGCGAGAGATTCGATCCGAGTGTCGGGACGACATCTGGAGTAAGCTCACCGTGGACAACGATAGTGAACCAAGATCCTGGAGCGCACGTCTCATCAGCAACAGTAGTACCGGCCTTCAGTGACAGTAGTGTTCGTGACTACATCGCTGTGGAGGATGTACTCCAGGATATGACAAATGATGGTGGTGGAGATGTTGAGGATGCTACTGTGCAGGACCCTGCGGATGTGCAGTTGTTTCAGGATTTACTCAACCACATCGACGAAGATGACGTCGTGTATGGCTCCCCGAAGTGGCTAGAAAATTTCAGAGAGATGAAGCAGACGTCACTTGATCCTTTATACAAGGACGGCGGGGAATGTCCAAAGGATTGCACGGTGTTCTGTTTCAACCTCCACATGTTGATGATGAATAGGGATGAAAACGGACGGAATTTTTTCGGTTCCGAATCGACCGTTTTTCCATATTTGATCCGTCTGTTTCCGTATTTTTGGAAAAGTTCGAAAACGGTACGGAATCTGGAACGGAGTTTCTCGGAATCGAATCGAAAGTAGAAATGATGTTTTTCCATCCGTATTTTCGGAATTCCATATTTGGTCAGTATTTTTTCGGATTTGAATCCGGAATTTTACCGGATTTCACAGGATTGACTTCTTTTATTTGAAAAATTAATATCTTTTTATTCCTAGCTCCAAATATATCAAATAATATATCCGATTTGATCGGCTCGACGAGCTCTTCGCAATTGTGTACTCTAAATATTAAGTGCTAATTTATTTTCAGCAAATATATCTACATATATATAAAAAGATAAGAACGAAAGTGATTCCAACAACATGGATGATGAGGCATAGCTGTGATTTGTGAAAAATATATCCATGTCGCTGTCGAAATATTTTCTCCTACACATGGTACATTATCAGGGTCATTGTATGTGATTGTGTTTGTTAGTATAAAGATTTGCGGTATTTCGGCTTAATTTTCCGGCTTCCGACCGTTTCCGATGAATTTACGGTCGTATCCGTTCATTTCCGAACATCTGTATATCCCGATTCCGTTGTTGAACCCGTATTTTCCGAACCCGCCCCCGTTTCCGCCAAAGAATATAGAAATGGAAGTAGAAATGAGGTTTTTCCGTCCGTTTTCATCGCTAATGATGAAGGCTCGGCATGGGTGGTCAGATAGTAGATTTGATGAGCTATTAGGTTACCTTGCTAAAACATTCCCGATGAGTAACAAGATTCCAACAAATACATATCGGGCGAAGAAGCTTATCCGGCCAGTGGCGATGAAGCTTAGAAAGATAGATGTCTGCCCTAACCACTGCATCCTCTATCGGGGCACAAAGTATGAGAATTTGACGAGTTGTCCGCACTGTGGCGCCAGTCGCTACAAGAGAAATGTTGGCTGTCGCGTGGATGCAGACGACGATGAGGCCTTGCAAGGTGGTCACAGGAAGAAGAAGAAGGGTGCCAAGAAGAGCAGTGTTGCAGCCAATCACATCTCGGCTCATCAGTAGGACGAGGAAGAAGAGGCTTACACGCTGAGGAGAAGTCCGGCATTGTCGGTGTGGTACATGCCAGTGATCGGCCACCTGCGTGCGCTATTTGGGAACCCAGAGGACGCGAAGCTCATGTCCTGGCATGCATCAACTGACTGCTTGAAGGACGATGGCATGCTGCGGCACCCCTCCGATGGCCAGCAGTGGAAAGATTTCAACAAGGCCTACCCGCAATTTGGCAAAGATCCCAGGAACGTTCGGTTCGCGCTGAGCACCGATGGGATGAATCCGTTCGGCGAGCTGACCAGCTCCCACAACACCTGGCCGGTCGTACTGACCATCTACAACCTACCTCCCCATCTGTGTCAGAGGCGCAAGTATCTTTTGCTGACCATGCTTATCTCGGGACCGAAGCAGCCCGACAACGATATCGATGTTTCCCTGGAGCCGGTAATGGAGGAAATGGAGGAGTTATTTGATGTTGGGGTCGAGATGGTGGATGCGTCCCTCAAGGAGAAGTTCACCCTAAAAGCCATCATCTTTGTCACTATCGGGGCAGATCAAAGGGAAGACCGACTGTGTAATGTGCATCGACGGGACATGCTACACTTACCTCAAGGGATTGAACAAGATGGTCTACATGAGGCATAGGCGGTTTCTTCCGAAAAGGCACAAATATAGAAGAAGTGTCATGAATCAATTGTTCGATGATCAGGGCGAGCCACAGGGTGAACCACCGGTGCAGACTAGTTGGGGGCCAAAGGTGTATGAGATGGTGAAGGATATTGATCAGATCGAGTTCGGGAAGAAGAAGAAGCCACTAGAGGAGGGGACAAAACAAACGAGGAAGCGAAAGCGAGACACGACGGAGGAAGCGTCGCAGGCTGTCCCCTCTGTTCCTTTCAAGAAGATGTCGATTTTCTTCGAGTACCTGTCATATTGGAAGACACTGAAAACACCCCATGCCATCGACTGCATGCATCTCGAGAAGAGCGTCTTCGATAGCACGATCGGTGTCCTGCTGGACATCCCGGGCAAGACGAAGGATGGTCTGAAGTCACGGATTGATCTTGTCAACCAGGGCATCAGGCAGGACCTTCACCCTGGGTCACCTCATAATGGTAAAGTCGATCTTCCAGGTGTGGCCTACAACCTAAGGCATGACGATAAGACTGTTATGCTCAAGCTTCTCAGGGGTATCAAGGTGCCGACCGGTTTCTCTTCCAACATCAAGAGCCTCGTCTCCTTGAAAGACCTCACATTGACCGGCTACAACACACATGACTGCCACATCATGCTGACGGTGTTCCTTCCAATTGTGATAAGGGTTATCGGTCCAGAGTACGTGAAGATGGTGGTCACTCGGATATCATACTTCTTTAACCGCATCACGCAGAAGGTCATCGGTAAGGCTGACCTCCCTGCCCTGAAGGACTTCATCGTAGAGACCCTTTGCCAACTCGAGATGTGCTTTCCCCCATCATACTTTGATATTATGGTACACCTGATGATGCACATGGTGGATCAGATCGAGCAACTAGGCCCCATGTACCTGCACGAGATGTGGACGTACGAGCGGTTAATGTCCACCCTCAACAGATATGTTCATAACCGTGCTCATCCTGACGGCTCTATGATCGAGGCATACACAACCGAAGAGGCAGTGAACTGGTGTATGAGGTACATAAAAGACAGGAGGGCGATTGGGTTGCCTGTCCATCAGCACGAGGGCAGAACCGCGGGCATGGGGTGCACGGGCCGAAAAGTGCGCACGAATATACCATATAAGAAGGTTTAACAAGCTCATTACAACATCCTTCATCAGTTGGTGAGCATGGAGAAATATGTCGAGAGGCACATTGAAGAGATCCGCGCCGCTAATGACAGACAACGCACAGAGACATGGGTCCAGAACGAGCACAGGAACAGTTTCATAGACTGGCTCAAAGAGCAACACGTACCCCTACAAAGATGCCCTGATGATGACGATACGAAGACCGTGCAAAAGCTTGTGCTAGGCCCATCAAGCCAAGTCACGACGTGGCAAGGGTACGATGTCAAGGGGTACAGGTTCCATACGAAAGACAAGGACAAGAAGAGCGCGGCACATAACTGCGGTGTTCGATATGAGGGTGTCAACGAGGCCACAAACACGAGGACCCAATACTATGGGCAGATCGAAGAAATATGGGAACTTGACTACGGCAAGGGCGTATGCGTAACCGTCTTTTGGTGCCACTGGGTCAACCCCAAAGCGGTTGCGGTCGACAGTTTTGGGCTAACCACCGTGAACCTCAAAAGTATCGGGTACAAAGATGACCAATGGGTACTTGCAACCAATGTCCCGCAAGTGGCCTACTATATCTATCCGGAGGACCCAAAGAGGCATGTGGTCGTATCAGGAAAGCAGCGGATTGTTGGAGCTGATGGGATCCAAAGCCCAGAACAATACAATAACTATGCAGAGCTCCAGCTTTTTACCGATTTTGCAAAGAAGATCAAGGCCGTTGAGGACCGTTGCAACAAGAGCGGTATGAAGCCCTAGGCCCGTCCCGACGGTGAGAAGTGGTCTGTGAAAGCGCCAGCACCAAAATAAGATGTATATACATATATATGCCACACGTCTATGTAATAAAGTAGCGGAAAGTTATGTAATAGTATTCGAGACAAGTTTTGTAATAGATTATTGTTAATAAGTTAATATTATTAACTTATTAATAAGTTCTGTTACTAAGTTAGGATTGTTGTTAATAAGTTCTGTTACTGACTTATTAATAAGTTAATACTATTAATAACAAATTTTGTAACAGATTTTTGTTAATATTATTAATAATAATTTGTTACTGATTTTTATTAAATACTGCAAAACCAATAACTGCAGCGGGCAACTTAATTTGCCCACTGCGGTTATTTGGTTTAACCGCAACGGGCATTTTAAGTTGCCCGCTGCGGTTAATATTTACCGCAGCGGGCATCTAAATATGCCGCTGCGGTTAATCGCTGCCTATATAAACCCGCAACCCCGAAGGGCACTTTAGTCCTTCGCGCGTCGTCCTGGGAACCCCGAAGGGCTGTCGAATTCCTCCACCGCCGCCGCCATCGCCATTGCCGCCGCTGCCGTCCTCCTCCACCGCCCCTGTCCTCCTCACCCTATCCTCCTAGTCCCCCTATCCTCCTGCCCTCCTCGCCCTGCTCCTCCCCTCCTCGCCGGCGTCGACCTCGACCTCGCCAGTGGAGTCGGTGCCCTAGTCCGCCGGTGTAGCCAGCGCCCCTGTCCACTGTGGAGCCGGTGGAGCCGCCGGTGCCCCTATCCGTCGTCGTCGACCTCGATCGCGACCTCACTAGTGGAGCCGGTGCCCTAGTCTGCCGGTGGAGCCACTGCCCCTGTCCGCCGGTGCCCCTGTCCGGTGCCCTAATCCTCAGTTGAGTAACTTGCTCTGACAGGTAGTAACTTTCTGGCTCGATCCTCCCCTTACCTCATCTCGTGACCATGTTAACCCTAGCTCCTTCTCATCTCATGATCACTGATTATTTCTCTGCATTTTCTATGTGATGCCATGCTTCTATGTGATGATGCCCTGCTTCTTGAGATGACTTAGTCACTGATGTAGGGTTTGAGATAAATTATGGGTACCCAAAACTGAGGCTAGATATCTTGGTTGTTGTGTTTCCTAATTTGGTGAAAGATGCTGGTACCCGAAACTGATGTAGGGTTCGAGATGAATTATGGGCATCTTTAGGGGCAAGAAATAAGGGGGGAAAGATCTTGCTGTTGGGTGGACTGGATTGGGTGATGATCACCACCCTTTGGTGATGGATTAAAGAAAAGGAAGGGGGGAGAACTAACCACTAAGCTAATTCCTCCATGGTGTGGGATGCAATGTTTTTTTTGTCACTCTTTGAGCTTTGGAAAGTGCTGGGGTGTATGTGTCTTGGACCAGCTAGCAAACCACCTTTTTGAAGGAGCAATTGTGTCCACTAATTAATTAAGTTAACCTTGTTTTGGATCGGAGTGGAGAAATTAAAGTTAGCAAGAATCCTCGTGATTGAAACAAAAGAAATAGAGAAGATTGCAGTCTTATCTTGGTTGTTCTCAATTTGCTAATTTGGTGAAATTTGTTTGAAATTCTGAAAGAAAAGATTGTCAAATGAAAGGACTAGGATTTCATTTAACCAGTTGATTAATGAGTTAATGACTGATAGGCAAGTAATAAGAACCTTTTTGGCAACTGATAGGTAAGTATGACTGATAGGCAAAGCTTATATACCTTAAGCTAGGCAAAGCTGAAAATTGGACAGACTGAGCTCTGGCACACAACTACAGCTGCATTTTCCATCTCATGTATTACTCGATCCTGAGCAAACTCTGTTGTTCCAGTGTTCCTGATCTTTGCCTACTCCTCTCTCCCCTACTCTAGTGTTCTATTTCCTGCCTATGATGCAATTTGTTGATTTTTTTACACTATGCATTTGCCACTACCTATGATGCCCTGTGATGCTTTTCTATTTCCTGCCTATGATGCAATTTGATGCTTTTTTACACTATGCATTTGCCACTACTGTATACTATCACTCTACTATCACTCTCTGTTATTCCTCTCTATACTACTCCTCTCCCTACTCCTCACTTCCTGTACTACTCTATACTACTCTCCCTACTACTCCTCTCTCCCTGTACTACTCTCTACCCTACTCTCTGTACTAGTCCTCTTTATACTACTCCTCTCCCTACTGTATATACTCCTCTCCCTACTCTCTCTACTACTCCTCTCTATATATACTACTCTCTACCTAGTCTCTGTACTAGTCCTCTCTATACTACTCCTCTCTCCCTATACTACTCCTCTGTACTATGGCATTTGCATTGATGTTTTTTCGAACTTGTAAGCTGAGGTAGTGGCAAATGCGATGATGTGACCCCTTCGATCTACGCTGATGCAGCAGCGATGATGATCAATTGCCCCCTACTTTCTATGCTGAGTCAGCTGCTAGACTAGGATGACTTGTATTTTACAAGTAACTAGTTTAGCAGTGATGTGTTGACCTAGGGGCAAATCTGAGCCAAAAACTTATACGCGTCATTTTTTATTAAAAATCTTTGAACTGGTCATATTATATACCTCTGTGTATATGTAGAACTGAAATGGTGGAAGACAAAACAAACGAATGGAGGGACTCTACCCCTAGCTCCTCGTCAACCAGCTTGATGAGTGGGGCGTCCATGACTCCACCACCGAAGAAGCAGCGTACAGAGGTGGACAACGATCCGACGTACGAACCGGAGGCGGACGAAGCACATAGTTACGAGCTTGAGGTTTTCTCCACACGCTGGCTTTCTAACATGTACAATGACGCGAGTGAAAAACTAAAGGCAACTGACTCTTGTCAACAGCTGCCGATTGTGCCTCGTCAGCTCGAGTTTAGGGACGAAGACGCGGTCAGGGAGGAAGAAGCCCCCGCTCCCTCTACGACAACCTCTTCGTCCAAATCTAAGGGCCAGAAGAGGGTGAGGGGACAACACGGGAGGCACAAGTTGGACAAAGGAAACGAGGTGCATGTCATCGATGAGGTGGGGCCAGAGGGAAACCCAATAGCTCCAGATACAGTCATTGGCAAGTTCAGCAATCAAGTGGCGTGTATAGCCAAGGAGAAGGTGGAGATCACTTGGCCCAACTGGCACGACGTACCGGATGACATAAAAACAATGTATGGGGTGAGGTGACAAGGAGATTCAGATATCCGCCCTCAGCTGACATGGAGAAGTGCCAGGAGTGGGCTTCACGTGGCATCGACTGCGCTTCGCAATTTCAGGTCCATGTTGACCAGAAATTACATGAAGAAGGGGAAGTCGCCACTGCTGAAGTACAATATGCTCAAGACAGACATATGGGACGCTTTCTGCGAAATGAGAAAGACGCAAGAAGCAGAGGAAAAGAGCGCCAAGTTCAATGAGCTCGCAAAGAGGAACAAGAATCCTCACCACTTGGGCATGACTGGCTTTGTCGGTCATAGGACCAAGTGGTAGCAAGAAGAACAAGCAAGAAAGGCTGTCGGGGTTCCAGATCCTTACGAGGGCATCGACCCAAGGGCAAAGGACTACATGAGGGCCCGCATTCCGAAAAGGCTGAAGCCCGGGGCGACCATGTTTAACGAGCCCCACCTCGAGGACATCGAGAAGACTTTGATGGAGAAAGCAAAGCTTAAGGACAACATCGTGGTCCGCCGGGGGCACGACTTGCTCACCGAGGTCCTGGGAACCCCCGAGCACCGCGACCGTGTTCGTGGTGTCTGGTCGAAGATGAGCTGGAAGTCGATTGATTCGTGGTTGTTGACGGTCCTTAAACACCTGTTTTACCGTCAACATTTGACCCTAAAGTTCACCAAAAAGGCATGAAATGTAGTCAAATAGGTTTCAAACTAACCAAATTCCACATGTCCATAGAATTTTATTTGAATGCAGGATTTGAACCAAATTTGGACATATGGACCCACCAGAGGCCAAGCCCACTCAGCAGGGCCCAAATGGGCCTAAGGGGGGTGGCGCCTGCCACCCCTAGGTGGTGTCCGCCACCTCTAAGTGGCGCCCGCCACTTGGGTTGGCTTCCCTGCCACGTCACCGATCCGTATGACCTCCCCAGGGCCAAATCTTGGCCCTTGGTCACTAGGTCAGTGGCATCGGACGGCTCAGGATGAAGTGGCGTGGATCAAGGCTGAATGTCGGTTGCTAGGACATGCAACCGACCTCCAAACCGCCTTGGACAACCACCTGGATGCCGTTGAAGCAGAGGCGGTTCATCCAACGGCCAGGGAGCTGGCGGCCGCCAGTAGGGGGTGGCGCCCGCCACCTGACCTAACCCTAGGTCGGTTGGCTACCCACTATAAGAACCCCCCTCACTCATTTGGGCTATAAATACCCCCCTGAGGCATCACTTCATACCAACACCCAAGAGTACCATCCAAGAGCAACACACAAGCAAGAGAAGCAAGTGAGAGTTAGGTTAGAAGCTTAGAGAGCTTAGGCAAGTAGGTAGCTAGTAGAGCAAGGCATCTTCGCCCTCGCGGTAGCGTTGCTCAAGGCTTAGCTCAAGAGTAGAGGCGTGCGAGTGATCGGTTCTGGAGCTGGGAAGAGTCTTCCTTCATCTCCAGTTCAGGTTTTGCTCTTGTTACTCAAGCATTTACTATATTCTATTTCATTATTTCAAGTATTACTTTATTCTACTTATTAGTATTGAGTGGTATACTTGATTGATTGCTTGAGTGCCTAGCTATCCTACAGTTCAATTCACTTAGCCATAGTAGTTAATCTCTAGTGTGCTTAGTGTTTGATCTTTGCTAATAGGTTGCTTAGTTAGTTTAGTGTTTATCTTATTAAGTCAAGTGTTTGCTCTGACGTCCGCAAGGGTGTCTCTATTCAAAGCTAGGGTAGAGATAGTTAGAATATAGTTAAGCGTGGTGCTTAGTTATAGACTTACCTTCAGATACGGCTGGACCCCCGGATAGCTGTGGTAGCAAGCAGGTGGTGACAGCCCTATGCGCCTTGAATTCCACCACGTAGTTGACCCAGTTTAACAGTAAGGCTCGTTGTGCTAACGTTCAACCTAAGTAAGTGGTAAAGGCTAGTATGCCTCGATACTTGACAAGATAGGAATAAAACTTTACTCAACTTAGTTGCTTCATTGTCTTTTGCCTGCCTTGCTTCGTAACTGTCTCGCTTCGCAGTTATCTTGCTTGGTAGTTATCTAGGATTAGTTATCAGTAGTTAGTAGTTAGTAGTTAGTTATCCTTAGTTACCCCTTTTATCTATCTATCCATCCACCTTACCTTAGCCATCCATATCATCCTTACCTAGCCATCCATATATTCTTTCTAGCTTCCATCCCTTCTCTTCCCTTCTCCCCTTTTCCTTTTTCTTATTTCTTCGACTCTTATCCCCTCCTTGACTCGACTCATACACCACCCTAGCCTTCCCTTGGGATCAAATAAATCGACACCTGGTACTCCCAGGCGAAGTGCTACTACGATAGTTCTGTGCGCTTGCAGAATCTCCTCCTGGTAGATTGCATTCTCTCTAGCTAGCTCCTACTAGTGTTGGGATTGACAACCCCGCTTGGCATTAGTAGATAGCTGCTTTAGCTCCACTCCTTTAGGTATAGTGACCGGTCTTGCTTCAAGCATTTCTGACGCCGTTGCCGGGGATAGTCTCCATAGTCTACTCCTAGTAACAACGTTAGCAAGTGCCAACAAGCATTCCTGGGCCGTTACCGGGGATAGTTGCCTAGCTCTATCTTTAGTGAAGCTAAGAACTACCAACAAGCATTTCTGGCACCGTTGCCGGGGAAGGCAATCGGTGTATCGGTTGAGTCCGTGTCGAATTTATCTTCGCTTAAGCACCCGCTTAGCGAATCCCATCTTACCCCATTCTTTCTTTCCTTAACTCTTCTTATCTTTTTCCTTCATCTTCTTCAACTTCTTTCTTTCTTATCTCGTTCTATCTTCACGATGGCCAATAAGACCATTCGTGAGTTTTCTGATCCTTCTGCCGCTAATGTAGCGATAGGACCAGACGTGATCGATGCCAACCTCAATTTTGAGTTGAAACCGGCTCTGATCACGATGGTCCAAGCTAGCCCGTTCTGTGGCAAGGCTCATGAGGATGCCAATGCTCATCTCCAACAATTCTTGGAGATTTGCGGCACCTTCACCATTAAGGGGATAACCCAAGAAGTCGTCCGTTTTTGTCTCTTTCCTTTCTCTTTGCTAGGAAAAGCGAAGCAATGGTTCTATACTGATCGCAACGCTGTAGACACATGGGACAAGTGTTCCAATGCGTTTCTCGCCAAGTTCTTTCCTATGGGCAAGACGAATACTCTTCGCAACAAAATCTCCAGCTTTACGCAACAAGCCGAGGAATCTATTCCCGAGGCTTGGGAGAAGTTGCAAGAGTATGTCGCTGCTTGTCCGCACCATGGTATGGAGGACTGGCTATTGATCCAGAACTTCTACCATGGCCTAACCCCACTCTCTAGAAGCCATTTGGATGCCGCCTCCGGCGGTGCATTCTTTTCTCTGAATGTTGCAGATGCTAAGGCTCTCATAGAGAAGATGTTGTCAAACCAAGGATGGAATGACGAAAGACTACAGCCCCGCAAGCGAGGTATACATTCCCTTAAGGAGGCCGACATGATCGTGGCCAAGATGGACCTGCTGGCAAAGAAGCTGGACAGCTGTGAGAAGATGAACCAACAGGAGAGTGTCCAATCTCTGGAATCCTACATGACTTGTGAAGTCTGTGGATAAACCGGACATTCTGGGAACCACTGCCCCGAGCTACGTGAAGATTTGAACTTCATCAACAACAATAACGGTTTTCGTCAACAGAATCAAGGATGGAATCAGCCTGCAAACTCTTAAGGTAACAATTTATTCCCCCGCTCTAATTTTCATAATTCTGATGATTTCTCGTTCTTAAAGAATTTAGTTTACTCACAAGGTGGAACTACTGATTTCTTGAATAAGAAATTAATGTCGAATGATAAAGTCCTTGAGAATATAAATGCTAAATTGGAAGATTTCTCATCTGCTCTGAAAAATCAACTAAGCTTTAATAAGATGTTAGAAAACCAATTAGCTCCACTTGCTGCTATCATACCATCTTTTGAAACTGGCAAAATTACTGCTAAACCTGACATGGAAACTGCTAATATGGTTGAAATAAAATATTTTAACTATTATAAAGATCAAACCATGACTGTTAAAAAGGGTGATCCTGGTAGTCCCATAATTAGATGCTCAATCTTTGGTGAAGTCTTAAAAAATGTCATGTGTGATTTAGGATCAAGTGTGAACATTTTATCTAAAGATTTCTATGAAAACTCGTTCTTTCCACCCATGTCATCCACATTTGCCTATGTTGTGCTAGCTGATCAATCCACTTGCTATGTAGAAGGAATCTATACCTTATTATATATATATATAATAATAAAGAGACAAAATTTCTGCCTCTTTTTTGGTTTCGTCCGACCTATATATAAGGCAGTGGAGACTCGCCGCATCGACCAAAGAGATGGAAAGAAAAAAAATCGGTCGAACATCCATCCAAATTGAAATCGAGAAAGAACTCTAAATTGAATAAAAAAGCAGCAGAGTTGAAGACCGATTAAATCGGCAATGCAGGCTTCAACGGATGGAAGGGAAGGAAAAGGTCGGTCAAACATCCATCCAAATCGAAATCGAGAGAGAACTCTAAATTGAATAAAAAAAGCAACAGAGTTGAAGACCGATTAAATCGGTTATGCAGGCTTCCAACGGATGGAAGGGAAGGAAAAGGTGCGTAACAACTGTAATTCCAATTCAAAAACGAATCACAAAATCGAATAAGGAATTCACTCTTTTCTCCAACCAAAAAACATCTCAAATTACAACCCAATAAAAAAAATTCATAGAGATTAAAATCAAAGAAATTATGGCCTCCACTCCTGCTCAGATGCCCACAGCCTGCACGAGTTTGGCCCTTGGCCTACGCATGGACATGGGTGCATTCAAAAATATGGACGTTGTCCCAGTAGGCCAGCACGGAGGAGAGGCCACCAGGGCAAGCGCAGATGCAGCCACAACGCATAGAGAAGGAACCGTCGAACCAAGGCGCATGGGCGCGGCCGTCCAAGTGCCGCGCTGATGTTGAGCGTCGGGGCGCCGGGCTGCGGCGCTGTGCCGGCGCACAGGTGGTGGGGCGCAGGCACGACCAGGCTAGGATGCGGGAGGTGGCGCAGTATGCGCAGCTGCCAGCGGCTGAAAAGAGATATGGATAACCAGATGATAGGTGGTCTCGATGTGGCTGTGGAAGAGGAGGAAAGGGCACCAGCAGAGATCAGGCAAAGCAGCTTCGGCGACGGCGACCATGGAGATCGAGAAGGAAGAGAGGAGGCGGGGAGCGATGCGCTGCGGTTCGTAGTTTCGGATAAGGATAAGGAGAGTGTGGTTCGGATGTACTATAGGAAAAATAAATCTGAGTAAATGAAAGGAAAATACAAAAGGAAAACGTTGTTTTCTTTTAGTTTTCTTTTTTTTTGGTCACATGACCTGACTATGACCTCGATCGACTCTTTTACCGGATTCTCTTCCTGCCGTGTCCGTTATACATGTTTTACCATCACGTATGTCTCCCATTAACATATTTTCGTGTGTTCTAACTCTATATATACTCCTACCTCTGTACTTCTATCTTTTGAAAGAATTTTTTAATCACGTGTGTATGCTACTGTATTTTCATGTGTGTTTTTTGCACATCTGTTTTCAGAAAAAATTCTTTCTTAAATATTAATTTTATGTTGTATTTAGTTTTGGCTGAGTTGAGTAACATATTATTTGAGAAAAATTAAGATCTAACTATTTAGTTAATAGATTATAATTTTGCTATCTTTTTATGGCAACACAAGGAGATTTTTCCTATCATGGCTAAAGCACAACGATGTAGCATGTAACTACTACTTTTGTTTAGAAGACTCTTTCTTATTCTCGCTCAGGCACATATGAAATCAAATTTAAAATTAAGTAAAACTATTTTCGCAGAAGAGTACATAAATGATTATAACACCACATGTATTTGCGGATGGGTGAGAAAAGCGTACTCTAAATTTATGGAAAGTGATGCCTCAAGAAAGGTGATCATTTGAGTTGAATGAAATCTATTGTTTCTTTTTTCCCGTTGCATCGCACGAGCATGTTGATTTACCTGTTCATATTAGAGGTTCCTATGTTCCTGCTGATTTCATAATACTAGATATGGAAAATAGGAAAGATGTGCCTCTAATCTTAGGTAGACCCTTCTTGAACACTGTTGATGCCTGCATATATGTGGGAAGTGGTAAAATTCAAATGACATTAGGAGGGAGGAAGGAAATATTCTCCTTCTCCCGTGGTCCCGCATATGCCGCTAACATACAGGTAGCAAAACCCGTTCGTACCAAGAAGAGGCGCCCAAAAACAAGGTGGAACAGAAAGAAAGAACCACCTCCTGAGTTGTGTGATTCACATAACAAGGGAGAGGTGTCAAAGGAAGAAGAACCAGATGGAGTACTAAGAGAAGAAGTGCCCAATGAAGAAGAT
Organism: Coix lacryma-jobi var. lacryma-jobi; assembly: GCA_009763385.1. Taxonomy (NCBI): domain Eukaryota; kingdom Viridiplantae; phylum Streptophyta; class Magnoliopsida; order Poales; family Poaceae; genus Coix; species Coix lacryma-jobi. The sequence continues at coordinate 96,669,944 of CM019831.1, forward strand.
CCACCCGATAAGGATGAAACTCCATGGAGGTATGGTTTTACTTTTAATTTTTCCCTTCAATTTTCCCTTTTTCGAATAAATAACATATGTCATGCATGTAACTAAAAAAATCAGTTATCATTAGTTATATGCATAGGTATATGTTAACTTAGTTAGAATAATAAAATATCATAATAGGATAGTTTCCCTTTTTCACAACATTAGATAGTTTCCCTTTTAATAAAATGAGAACAAGAGCTCCGACCGAGAAAGACGAAGGCCTTTCACCAAGCAAGAAGCCAGCTTGGGGGAGACTCCCAGTCCAATAAGGTATGTCTCAAAGCCTACACTTTACATTCAGTTCATAAATTCTATATCTTTTGAATGTCACATGCTTGCCTAAATAACCACTCCATGAATAAAATTGATAAAATCTGCTTAAACAAGTTGAAACCTGAATAAGATTTGAAATATGTCATGCAAATGCTATTGTTATGGTTTGAATGACTAGTCTTATCTAAGTTGTAGCTTCTGTGGGTTGCACATGCTTTAACTGAAATCATGCTTAGTGAGTAAAGTTAGTAAGAAATGGAGTAATTCTTTAAACTTGTTAAGGTGAAATTAGGACCTAATCTGGAGGATTTCTTTTAAAAATTATGAAAATCTTGCTAAAAGTTCCTCCTAGATTTTTATCCCATCCCACCACCAGCCAAATATTTGTTAGTCATTAGTCAAAACCACAAAGAGCTTTGTTTGTATTGAGCTTTGTTAGACCTCATAGATCTTAGTAGAGAAGCTTATCATATCTTTTGAATCAAGATTCACGCACACCCACCATAATTTGCCTACTTTCCACTTTGGAAGTTTGCAACCACCAAATAAATTGTTTATTCTCTACACCGGAGATATGCAATACCCTGCCAAACATCCCATTGCTAGCCTTATGCTTATTCCTACCCTGAGAATAAGCATTTCTCCCTCTTCCCCTTTTTTCATTTCAAAAATCCTTTCCTATAGATGTCTGGGGAAATCTAGAGCTAAAAGAGAGAGAGAAAATGAGCAAAGTAGCTCAAGAAAGGACTATGTCCTAAAGAAAAAAAAGTGAGCAAAGTAGCTCAAAAGAGGACCATGTCCTAAGAAAATGTGAGGACACACCTTTTGTCTACTCACTTTGTATCCAAAAAAGAGAGAGAGAGAGAATTATCATTAGCTCTAGACCCCAGATATTAACTAGAAGGATTATGAAATACCTCTCTATACACTTCCACATAACCACACATGCACATCTTGATCAATTTTTATGATTTGCTGCTCCTTATGATCTGAGTGTCTAGCTTAGCAATAAACATCAGGCAATTTGCTCATGGTTCTTAGCCTACCTATAACTCCACATATCATTCCTTAGAAATAGGAGAGGCTACATTTTGGCCTAAGTGAGGATTTAAACATCATTGAGTGATTGAGTGGATCTTGGAGGACTTAAGCAAGTTGTTATCTTTTGAAAACCTTGAAAAACCTCTAGATAGAATCCTAGTCAAACCTAAGCAAGATAAAAGTTTCCTATCTACTACTTTATTTCACTCTTGCATGTTCGAAGTGAAAAGCTATAAGCTCCACATTGCTATGATTTATGATACATGCTAAGTTATTTCTCACTATACAATATGCACTTGCAGACATCTTAAGTTGCTATCCATTTCATGCTAAATGCTTAAACCGCATTGTTGCTCGAGGACGAGCAACAGGTTAGCTTGGGGGAGCTTGTTGACGGTCCTTAAACACCTGTTTTACCGTCAACATTTGACCCTAAAGTTCACCAAAAAGGCATGAAATGTAGTCAAATAGGTTTCAAACTAACCAAATTCCACATGTCCATAGAATTTTATTTGAATGCAGGATTTGAACCAAATTTGGACATATGGACCCACCAGAGGCCAAGCCCACTCAGCAGGGCCCAAATGGGCCTAAGGGGGGTGGCGCCCGCCACCCCTAGGTGGCGCCCGCCACCTCTAAGTGGCGCCCGCCACTTGGGTTGGCCTCCCTGCCACGTCACCGATCCGTGTGACCTCCCTAGGGCCAAATCTTGGCCCTTGGTCACTAGGTCAGTGGCATCGGACGGCTCAGGATGAAGTGGCGTGGATCAAGGCTGAATGTCGGTTGCTAGGACATGCAACCGACCTCCAAACCGCCTTGGACAACCACCTGGATGCCGTTGAAGCAGAGGCGGTTCATCCAACGGCCAGGGAGCTGGCGGCCGCCAGTAGGGGGTGGCGCCCGCCACCTGACCTAACCCTAGGTCGGTTGGCTGCCCACTATAAGAACCCCCCTCACTCATTTGGGCTATAAATACCCCCCTGAGGCATCACTTCATACCAACACCCAAGAGTACCATCCAAGAGCAACACACAAGCAAGAGAAGCAAGTGAGAGTTAGGTTAGAAGCTTAGAGAGCTTAGGCAAGTAGGTAGCTAGTAGAGCAAGGCATCTTCGCCCTCGCAGTAGCGCTGCTCAAGGCTTAGCTCAAGAGTAGAGGCGTGCGAGTGATCGGTTCTGGAGCTGGGAAGAGTCTTCCTTCATCTCCAGTTCAGGTTTTGCTCTTGTTACTCAAGCATTTACTATATTCTATTTCATCATTTCAAGTATTACTTTATTCTACTTATTAGTATTGAGTGGTATACTTGATTGATTGCTTGAGTGCCTAGCTATCCTACAGTTCAATACACTTAGCCATAGTAGTTAATCTCTAGTGTGCTTAGTGTTTGATCTTTGCCAATAGGTTGCTTAGTTAGTTTAGTGTTTATCTTATTAAGTCAAGTGTTTGCTCTGACGTCCGCAAGGGTGTCTCTATTCAAAGCTAGGGTAGAGATAGTTAGAATATAGTTAAGCATGGTGCTTAGTTATAGACTTACCTTCAGATACGGCTGGACCCCCGGATAGCTGTGGTAGCAAGCAGGTGGTGACAGCCCTGTGCGCCTTGAATTCTTCCACGTAGTTGGCCCAGTTTAACAGTAAGGCTCGTTGTGCTAGCGTTCAACCTAAGTAAGTGGTAAAGGCTAGTACGCCTCGATACTTGACAAGATAGGAATAAAACTTTACTCAACTTAGTTGCTTCATTGTCTTTTGCCTGCCTTGCTTCGTAACTGTCTCGCTTCGTAGTTATCTTGCTTGGTAGTTATCTAGGATTAGTTATCAGTAGTTAGTAGTTAGTAGTTAGTTATCCTTAGTTACCCCTTTTATCTACCTATCCATCCACCTTACCTTAGCCATCCATATCATCCTTACCTAGCCATCCATATATTCTTTCTAGCCTTCCATCCCTTCTCTTCCCTTCTCCCCTTTTCCTTTTTCTTATTTTTTCGACTCTTATCCCCTCCTTGACTTGACTCATACACCACCCTAGCCTTCCCTTGGGATCAAATAAATCGACACCTGGTACTCCCAGGCGAAGTGCTACTACGATAGTTCTGTGCGCTTGCAGAATCTCCTCCTGGTAGATTGCATTCTCTCTAGCTAGCTCCTACTAGTGTCGGGATTGACAACCCCGCTTGACATTAGTAGATAGCTGCTTTAGCTCCACTCCTTTAGGTATAGTGACCGGTCTTGCTTCAAGCATTTCTGACGCCCTTGCCGGGGATAGACTCCATAGTCTACTCCTAGTAACAACGTTAGCAAGTGCCAACAAGCATTCCTGGGCCGTTACCGGGGATAGTTGCCAAGCTCTATCTTTAGTGAAGCTAAGAACTACCAACAGTGGTAATTCGACGCGGCCACATACAAGTCAAGGCAGAGGTGTAAAGATGAGCTATATAAGAAGGGCTTCAATGAAGGTGTGACCGAAATGATCAAAAGCTCAGTAAAGGAAGCCTTCATGAGCAACGACCCAGAGATGGTCGCGATGAGGTCGAATATGTTTGACCACCATGGTTTGCCCAATCCTCAAGCAAAGGAAAAGAAAGCCTTACCACCGATGAATGAGGATCGCCCAAGGCTCTCGAACGAGGACTTCGAGGAAAACCAGCACGTCCAACTCCTCATCCCGTTCGGAAGGTCCAAGAAGATGGTGGTGGCCGAGGGATGCATACTTGCACCGCACGATATCCATGACTTCAACAAAAAAGACATCCCTGAAGACTATGTGGTCGTGACCCCGTTTTGGAACGTTCTCGACCAGGAACATTTTGAATTGGACCATCCCAACCTACAACCGGCCAGGCACCTAGGGCAGGCACTTGGATTGGAAGTTCTATGGAACCGCGAGGACATCGAGATCATTGCTCGGACACCAACTCCAATGCCGACACCAGCATCACAACCATCAATCGCCGGATCTTGTCCTCCGGAAGATCCAGATCACGACAACGATGATGACGACGAAAAGGGCGGGGACAAGGGCAAGGGAAGGGAAAAAGGAGAAGGCGGTAGTGAAGGCGGGGACAAGGAAAAGGTAGAAGGTGATGACGGGGACAAGGAAAAGGGCACAAACATGGGCACCGTGTCTCCCCCGCCTCCAAACAGTCCGCCGATCGGCCTGGTCAATGAGGCAAGAAGCTCAGAGGCCGGTAAGGGGGGCAACATGACAACGACAAGCCAGCCAAGCACGAACGAGCAATAGGGAGGCACGACAGGGGAGGCAACAGGGACGAAGACACCTCCCCCGTCGACCACAAGCCGATGTCCTCCCCCACCCAGCAAGAATCCAAGAACGTCCGCCGACAAGCTGCCGTACACGCTCACATTCGAAAGGTATGGTAGCATCGAGCATAATAGCACGTCCATAGTATATATGCTATTAACATTCCTATCCATCGTTTGCCAGGCCTGAAACTACCCGTCAACTATTTGATGAGGCCGAAGATTGCCCTGGCCACTATGAGTGCGGGAAGTTCATGATTCCCAAGGCCCAGCTCATCGATGAGGAAAAGTGGGATACAAGGAGGTTCCATCTATGGTACATGGAAGCTGCAAAAGCCGGGATGTCAAGTTTTAATGTCAAGATTCCCCCGAAGTACTTCCACTTGCCGGCTGGTAATGAAATGCACCTACCCATCGACTTTAGCGACATGTACAACCTGATGCGGGAAGAAAACCTGAACATCATTCAAATCACCTTATTCACACTATAAGCGATGAATGCAACTTCCACAGATCACTACATTCGCATTTTCCATAGCTCTATACTTATTATGTCATGATGACTTGTCCGTGCAAGATGACAGTCACTGTAAGTAATAAAAAGACACGTCATGTACTCTACCTCTCTCCTGCACATATTGCTGAAAGAGTCATCAAGGGTTTCGAGATCAATGATCCGGAGATGACAGCTCGACAGCGAGAGAAGAAATATGAAGAAAATATGAAAGCCGAGAAGACTAAGTTGAAAAATTACATACTAGAATGCATGAAGAAGATCAAGCCGGACGAGCCAGAGTGTATAATAGCTGCCTATCACTTTGGGTAAGTCAAATACATGTACGTACACCTAAGTGGCTAGCATATCATGCCTTCTCGTCGTCATAAACTCTATTTTGTTGCAATAGTGCAGCCAGGGCCTCGTCGGTGGCCATTGGGTCACTTTTATCATATACCCTCAAGATGGCAGGGTCTGTGTGTTTGACTCCTTGAGCGTACCAAACAAGCAAGGGTACAAGGCATTCGAAGATTGTCTCAAAAAGTAAGTCATGCAGCTTTTTCATCATTTACGGTTACCATGCGTTTTAAAATTATGGCTAAAACTATTATATTTCATACAACGCTTATAAGGAATACCAAAAGGTGCCCAAATTCTACGACCGAAGAACTCAAAAGTTCAAGGACAAGCATAGGTACCACCTCAAAATCCGACGAGATTTCCTGGTACGTATTTCAAAGGTTCAATTCATGTTTCATACATATGGGTTCTAATGCTTGTGTATCAATCGTGCAGTGCGCCAAACAGCCACTAGGATCAAAGACATGTGGCTTGTACACATGCGAGTTTCTAAGGGAAAGCAAGGAGTACACCAACAGCTGGAAGAAGCTCAAGGAAGGTGTCAAGTATTGGGAAGAGCAGCAGAGCCACAGTATGTGCTTTAAACAAGTCAAGACGGACATATGCAAGTTTGTAATGGAGAAATGCATTCTCGAAGGAGAAACGTTCTTCGACAACGAATCCGAGCTGGCGTTGCTACCCCAGTACGAGAAGCTCCAAAAATGAAACATAATGCTTCGTCCCAGAGATTACGCTCATCAAGTTGAACTATGAATTGTAATTTTAAATTGAAATCAACTAAGTCAATGTGTATATAATGACAAGAACAACTAAGTGACTTTGTATGTTACGTATGGATGGTTTATATGTGCATATATATATATCTCTGTTTGAAATCTGGAATTGATTTTAAAACTGCAATTGATTTGAATTCATATCCTGCAGTGTTTCTGCTGGCTGCATTATTTATTTTTTTAATCCAAAATTAATAACCGTGGTGGGCAACATAAGGGCCCCGCTGCGGTTAAACGTATCTACCACAGCGGGCAACCTAAGTTGACCGCTGCGGTAAATATTTTACCGCAGCGGGCGCTTTAGGTTGCCTGCTACGGTTAAGCATTTTACCGCAGCGGACAGCAGTGCCCGCTGCGGTAATGGGCACGATTAACCGTGGTCTTAGCACTGCAGCGGACGCTGTTGCCCGCTGCGGTAAATATTTTACCGCAGCGGGCGCTTTAGGTTGCCTGCTACGGTTAAGCATTTTACCGCAGCGGACAGCAGTGCCCGCTGCGGTAATGGGCACGATTAACCGTGGTCTTAGCACCGCAGCGGACGCTGTTGCCCGCTGCGGTAAAGCCAAAAGGCCCGCTGCGGTTAAGCTTTGTGCAGTAGTGGTGGCAGAAAGAAGAAGGAAGATACAAGAAACAAGAAGTTTCTCAACTCATCCTGTAGGAATGATGGTCGTCTGTTGGACATCTGTTCTCAGGCCTAAAACAATTGTTGCCGAGTATTTACCTGTGCGATCATCCATACGAAGCGTCAAACAAGTTTAGATTTGAGAGCTAGAGCTATTCATAGCATGGTACAATATAGATAAAAATCAGTTTGTAGATACATGTTTTTCCAGAGTACTTATAACGTGGTGATGTACCCTGTACCCGACTAGAGAGGATCAATATGGATTGTAACCAATACTTGAATATTGTAAATACTAACAAAGGGAAATAAAGGCTCCTGCACCTCACACCAGTAACATATAAAAACGTCATTAGACAGTCCCCTTATATATCGTAGATGAACTCCCCACATCTAGAAGTTAGAAGTGCCCCGTTTGACTCAAGCATTTGGTGAAGAAAACATGTTTTGATCTATGTTGCAGCTCGAAACATTTTATATGATAATTCAAAGGAAGAGATGGCCAAGTTCACTTTTGAGAGGATAGTATATATAGGGAGCATGTTAAAACTTGTTCGATCCATAAACAAATTGTTCTAACGTGTAGAAGGGAATTTCAATCATTTGGTTTGGTTCCAAAATCCACAAAAACATAAGACAACAATAACAAAGATGACATGGGTTGGACATCCATTATCACGTGTCCAGTAGTCCACTAGACACGTACACACACTACAGAGATTGGGGGATAATGCACGTAGCATCTAATGGATGTTAAATATATTTCAAATACAGTACCTCAGATGAACTCGGTCGTATATCCAGGGGTGATGAAGACTGGGCCAGTCTGCCCATGTCCAACATAAGCCCAGCCGCTGCCCACTCAGATCCATATATAGGATATAGGATTACTTGATTTAGACTCCGTTTTTTTGTTCGATCCGCAGCAGATGGAGAGTCCCAACTCGGTCTCGTTCGCGGCGGCGATCAGTGAGGGGCGGCGGCGGCGCACGGAGGGCTCGGCACGCATCAGACTATCAACGCTCGGTACCTCTCCACTTGCAGGGTGACACGCACATCCTCACCGCCACCGAGGCCGACGTGGACTACGGGTCTACGGCGGCGCCGCAATCGTCCCTGTCCGCTGCACAACGCCGCGGAGTTCGGTGCGTCGACCAATTCCTCGCACTTGATACATCTCTGCAATGTCCTGGAATTATATATCTCGTGCTCCACTCCACCAGTTCGGCTTTGTTTGGACTCTGAAATTTCTGCATCTGCATGTTGTGCATCTCTTTAATCTGTGCCTGCAGGGCACGATGAGGTTGCAAGCCTGCGCTGCTGTCCAGCGATGTTCCCGTGGATCCTCTCGAACGTCATGGCACGCCGCTGCACTTGGCCGCGGTGACTGACAATGACCAGGCTCTCAAGCTTTGCGTAGTTACCCTGTTGCACTGGCAATTCGGCACACAATACAGTATTAGAAAACCACTGTACCAGTTAAATCTTTGGTTTGTCTTAGCAGAATATAGTACATTATTGTTCATTGATCATTGGCAATTTGGCACATAATTGCTCATTGTCGTAGCTTTATGAGCAGAATATATTCCCAATGGTCGTGTTTTAATTATATATCAGTGATCTGACTGGCTTTTGTAACTGTTACTCATTTCCATTGCAGCACAATAGAGTTGTCAATCATATATTTTCACCACTCTTTATGGCGTGCTATGTTCACTTCTTCAAATGCTTGAAGCTATTAGTTGAGGTCCAGTTACTTGTTTGGCTTAAACTTCTTGATAACATTGTAAATTATGTTTCACTGAAGCTACTTTTATTCTATATTCTGTAGGAAGGCGCTGATGTGAATTTTGTAAGTCCAACTGGCCAGGCAAACTGTGTTATTCGATATAATTGAAGATGGTTTAAGTGACTTTGTCGAGTTCTTGTTGGAGGCTGGAGCTGACCCTAATATTCCTGATGGGGTAACCATGGCTCTTTCTTTCTCTCTGCTATTTATTTGTTTATTTGTAAGGTTTAATCTGAGGTGTACAATGTCATTGCCCTTAGCATATCTGATAGCTGGGCAGTAGAATAGAACCAAGGTTTGTTAGATTCCGAGCTTATTGTTAGAAATTAGAGGGGGTTTTGTTAGATTATGCATAGACTGAGATATCAAATAGGATCATTGATTTTGTACTCTTCAAATCAAGTTGTTATCCTTATTAATTTGGCAAAGTCACAAAATTCCTTCTCCAACAACTCCTCAAACCAACTTGCTATTTATCCAAACTTGCTATCCTAAGGTCTCGCACTCACATATATAATATAGAAACTTGCTATCCTCAAACGTGAGAGATGATGCGGTGGTCCAAGGCACGGGGCGAGGCGTGCGCGGCCAAGGACGGCCGCGGCTGCGAGGGTTGCGGCGGCGCACGGTTCATGTCGTGCTGGGAGTGCGGCGGCAGCTGCAAGGTGGAGGCGGCGGACGGAGGGACGGAGAGGTGCGGCAAGTGCAACGAGAACGGCCTCATGATGTACTCCATCTGCCATTGATTGCATTGCATGTGCTCGCTCGTTTGCATGGATGCATATACATTGGCATATACTACAGTAAGTAGTGTGTGTATTTATATATGTGGTGAGCCCTTCTTTTTTCAGTTTTGGCAAGTTGAAAATAGGAAACTGTTGAAGAGAGCTTCATTTTAAATTGGTATATTATTTGAGCAACTTACTAAAATACAACATTTGACAAATCAATTTTACCAAACTGTTGGAGATGCTCTTAGAACACCTAGAACAAAAGCAGTGGATTAGATGCATCGCCATTGATTGGAATGAGGATGCATGAAGAACTCGTTGTGTAGGCAGCGAAGACGGCGCCTGTCTTTCCGTCGGCCTCAGCGCACTTGAGATCGGATAGATGAAAGTGTGGAGTTAGGGCATGTTTGGGACAGCTCCACCTCTGAAAAACTAAATCTGGATCTGGGATTCGCCAGGGAGCAGCTCCACCAGTGGATTTCAGATCCACCACAAAACCGTTTGGATAACAAAATTGCTCCAGATCCACACAAGGGCATTTTGAACAGAATGGACAGATTTGCCCTTGATGTAGGTCCCACTTGTCATCGTGGGGGAAAATCCCAGTACGTCTTCTTCCAATCTTCCTCCTCCAGGCGCGCAGAGTCGGGCGGGCGTGAGATGGGCGGGTGAGCTCACCTAGGAGGTGTGGAGTGGTGCGCGGTGCAGGGTGGCTCGCCATGGAGAGGAGCGAGCGGGGACAGTATGGGCGGTGGAGAGCTCGCTGAAGAGTTGGGGCGCGCGCATCTGGGAGTTCACCGGAGAGCCTGGGCCAAGGACAGGACCTCGCCTGGGGCAGGCGCGGTCAGCCATGGCCGGTGTGGCGCACGGGGACGGCGAGCGAGGTACGAGGAGCCAGTGGAGAGGTCGCCGTAGAGCCGAGGGCAGAGAGAGATGCGAGCTCGCCTGGGATAGTCGTGACTCGCCATGGAGAGGGGTTCGGCGGGGCCTGGACGGTCGTGGCAGAGCACGAGCTAGCAAGGGCGCGGCCATGGTTGCCTCTCCGGCAACGCACGCGTCCCTGGGATGGAGCTCTGGGCACGGCGACGAGCTTCCTCGTGCGTGCTGCGTGGTTGCGACTCGGAGGAGAAAAAAATGCCACGGGTGAAGGAGGAAAGAAATAAAACGAACCGGTATGTGTGTAACAAGTGGTAGTGACGGGTAATTTTTCTCAACTCCACAAATGTCATTTTGGTGGAGCATCTTTTTAGGAGATTTACCAAAATAGTGAATCTGACCTCTAGATCCACCCTTTCGGTGAATTTGAATTTGGTGGAGCTGGACTGTTTGACAAACTTTTTATGGAGTGGAGCTAATTTTTTTGATCTGAAGTTGGAGGAGCTGTCCCAGACAGGCCTTACTGTAGAAATGTTGGTTCTAAAGTGATGTGGTACTCCCCTTTAATATGCGTTGTGTGACGGGGGACCAAAACCAACGTTGGTTTGGCAGCCCTGATCAGAGCGCGTTAGTTGGTTAGGAGCGTGTGGTTAGGAATTTGTCTATCCTGCCCGTAAGCCTCGGGCTTGTTATTAGCCGCGAGATGCCGAGATCTATTCCAACATTTTGCCCTTGACCTTAAGGCTAATCATCATAAGAGCAACTCCAAGAGAGTTGGTAAAAATGGATGGTTAAAGCTTTAATATAGTAGTCTCTAAAATAAAAAAACTCTATAAAAAAAATAGAAAACTCCAATAGTCTTTCTATTATAGCAATACTAGATAGCTAGTGACGCATGCAAGCTATATTTACCATGCGAGATTTTAGGCTGTTATGGTTGGTAGAACTATCAACGTAGAGAGAGGCCTAGGAACAGGGGGCGAGATTAGTGCTTGTCTTGTTTGTTTCTAGATTGTTAGAGTCAAGAGAGATTTCAGCGAATTGTTATCGTGTGTAACAGCACCTATATAAAGCCTAAACAGCTGCAATGAAGAGTCAGCATGGGATTGGAGATATTCTCCCCTTGGGCGCCCAGCTCTTGTGTTTGTTCCCCTCTTGCGTCCGATTCGCGGCGACGAAGACGGCGCCGCCAACCCGCCGCCGCCGTTCACCAATCCACCGAATCCACTCCCCTCCCTACTTCCTAAGATCCAAGTCAAGTCGTAACAACTTGGTATCAGCCATGTCCTCCTCCGGTCTTGGGTCTTCGCCAGTACCTTCCATCGCCGCGCCCTCCTCCACGGTTTCGCCGATACCGGTTCTCACCTCCGCCGCCATCGTGCCTTCGGCCCCATCGGTTTTTTCTTCCCCAACACCCCCCGCCACCTCGGACGCCATCGTCGCCGCCCTCTACGACATCCAACAACAGATGCATCTGCAATTCGGCGCCATCAACGCACGCGTGACGGCCCTGGAAGGCCAGTCCGCGCCGCCAGGAGTCTCTTCGTTCCAGTTTGGCTTGCCTGCCTATGGCGGCTTGCCTCAACTTCAGGCCCCTGGCCACACATAGATCCCTCGCCTGACGTCGTCCGGCGTGGTCATGCCGCCGCCCTCCTCGCCACCGGTGCTTTTCCCATCCTCCCCGCCGCTCGTGTCCTCTCGGCCGTCGGCCTTCACCTCCACCACCACCACATCCCAGATTCCGCCTGGCGGGGTTCCGATTACCCAAATCAGCCTACCCCATTCCCCATCCCCATTGCCATCTTTCTCCTCCATCATGCAACAGCCGCAGCCCCATATCGCCCATGCGCCGGGGTCGTCCGCCGTGCCTCGCTATTCCAAGATGTCGTTCCCCACCTACGACGGGAAGGAGGATCTCCTGGGGTGGCTGAACCGTTGTGATTGTTTCTTCCGCGCCCAGTTCACGCCGGAGATTGAGAAGGTGGGCATCGCGTCGTTCCACCTCACTGGCGTTGCCCAGCAGTGGTACTACATCTTGGAACGCGACACGGGCGAGCCGTCCTGGGAGCTGTTCAAGCGGCTTTGCCATCAGCGCTTCGGGCCGCCCCTACGAACCAATCACCTGGCCGAACTGGCGCGGCTGCCGTTCTCGTCTACTGTCACGGTGTACCAGGACGCGTTCCTGGCTCGGTTGGCACACGTCGGCCGCCTCAAGCCGCTGCAGCAAGCCCAGCTATTCATGGGAGGCCTGCCCGACTCAATCCGCGTTGATGTTGAACTTCACGAGCCACGCGATCTCCACAGCGCCATGAGCCTGGCCCGGGCGTACGAGCGCCGGAACACGCCGCGCCCTCTGGCCTTACCGGCGCCTCCACCGCGGCCACCGCGGCGCCCGCCCGCCGCGATAACAGCGACCGCCGGTGCCCAAGACGTGTCTGCGGCCAAAACAGCGGCTCCGTCGCGCCCCTTCAAGAAGCTAACGCCGTCCGAAATGGCTGATCGCCGCAAGCTGGGCCTATGCTACAACTGTGATGAGCCGTATGTCCGCGATCACCAGTGCCAACACTTGTTCTACCTGGAGGTTTCAGACTATGTCGTCGAGGAGCCGGAAGATGACACTCTGATCACGCCCACAACAAACGGCGAGCCGGGTGAGCCGTCTGCCCAGTTCGACCCGGACGCGCCGATGATATCCCTCCATGCCATCACCGGGATTCGATCCGAAGACACGATGCAGCTGCGGGTGCGGATTGGCTCCGAGGACTTCATTGCCCTCGTCGACTCCGGATCCACGCACAACTTTGTCAGCGCGTCGGCCGCGCGCCACGCGGGCCTCAACTTCCAGGACAGCTGCGGCGTGCATGTGGTCGTGGCAAATGGTGACCGCGTAGCATGCCGTGGCCTTGCTCGCGACGTCGCCATCCGCATTGGCGAAGAGTATTTCCAAGTGGACTGCTACTCTATACCGCTGGACTGCTATGATATGGTGCTGGTGGTCAAGTGGCTGCGTACCCTGGGCTCAATTCTATGGGATTTCGATGACTTGTGCATGGCATTTTGGCGCAATGGCAAGCGGGTCTTTTGGCGAGGCATTGGCTCCAGCAGATGGGATGTCCAGTCGACCGATCGTCTACATGCGGCTCGTACCACTTCCCCGCTGGAAGAATCAGCCCTCCTGGATCGCCTGCTAGACTCCTACGGCGATGTGTTCACCGAGCCAGTCGGCCTACCACCGGCAAGGCCATGCGACCAACGAATTCACCTTAAGGCCGCTGCTGAACCGGTGGCCGTGCGGCCCTACAGGTATCCGCAATTCCAAAAGGATGAACTGGAAGCGCAATGTGAATCCATGCTACGCCAAGGCATCATCCGAACCAGCACATCCCCATTCTCGGCTCCTGTCCTGCTGGTCAAAAAGCCGGATGCAACTTGGCGCTTTTGTGTTGATTACAGAGCGCTAAATGCGGCTACAGTCAAGGACAAATTCCCTATCCCGGTGGTTGAAGAGCTGTTGGATGAACTCCATGGAGCCAAATTTTTTACCAAGCTCGACCTGAGGTCCGGGTATCACCAAGTCCGGGTTCACGCGGATGATGTGCCGAAGACGGCGTTTCGAACGCACCATGGCCATTTTGAGTTTCTGGTAATGCCATTCGGATTGTCAAATGCTCCGTCTACTTTTCAGGCACTCATCAATTTCGTCTTGAAGTCCTTCCTGCGCCGCTGCGTGTTAGTGTTTTTCGACGATATATTGATCTATAGCAGCTCCTGGACCCAACACCTGCTCCACCTGCGCGCTGTCCTGGACGTGCTGCGGGAACACCACCTGCACCTGAAACGATCCAAGTGTACCTTCGCCAGCTCTTCTATACAGTACCTGGGCCATGTAATTACGCCGGCTGGTGTTGCCATGGACTCCGCCAAAGTGGACAACGTCCAGTCCTGGCCGCAGCCGCGGTCAGCTCGGGGCCTCAGGAGCTTCCTCGGTCTGGCCGGCTATTACCGATGCTTCATTCAGAACTTCGGCACGATCGCAGCGCCTCTGACACAGCTACTTCGCAAGAACGTGTTTTAGTGGACAGCGGCAGCAGCTGAGGCGTTCGACAGCCTGAAGCAGGCCCTGACGAGTGCACCGGTGCTACACCTGCCGGATTTCGACGACCAGTTCATTGTGGACTGCGACGCCTCAGGTTCGGGGTTTGGTGCTGTTCTGCATCAAGGCGCAAGACCCTTGGCTTTCTTCAGCCGGCCATTTGCAGCCCGACATCTCAAAGTGGCAGCCTATGAACGTGAACTCATCGGATTGGTCCAGGCAGTCCGGCATTGGCGACCATATCTGTGGGGGCGCCCGTTCGTTGTGTGGACAGATCACTATGCCCTCAAATACATGCTGGATCAATGGTTGTCAACGCTTCCACAACACCATTGGATCAGTAAGTTGTTTGGCTACGATTTCAGGGTGGAGTATACGCCGGGACGGCTGAACACCGTCGCTGACGCTCTGTCACGCCGCGATGGCGACGTCGCGCCCGCCGCGGTCGGGGCGCCCACGACGAATGCGGTGGCTGCACTGCACATGCCTGCGCTGTCCACGGCTACCTTCGACCTCTTCACCGAGCTGCGACGTGAGACCGCGAACGACGACGCCCTGCGCCAGCGCCGCGACGCCGTGACCGCAGGCGCCCACGGCGACCAGTGGAGCGTCCGTGATGGCCTGCTGCTCCGGGAGGGGAAGGTGTTCGTTCCCGTGTCGTCCGGCGTCCTCGACGACGTCCTGCGGGCAGCACACACGGTTGCCCATGAGGGCGTACAGAAGACCCTGCAAAGGCTCCGCGGCGACTTCTACATCGAGCACGACCGCCGCATAGTCCGCGACTACGTCCGGGCGTGCGCCACATGCCAAAGAAACAAGACCGAAGCTCTGCACCCCGCTGGCCTGCTCCAGCCGCTCCCAGTGCCATCGCGTGTCTGGGCGGACATATCGATTGACTTCATTGAAGCGCTGCCCAAGGTACATGGCAAGAGTGTTTTACTAACCGTGGTGGACAGGTTTTCGAAGTACACCCATTTCATCCCTCTGGGCCACCCATACACGGCGACTTCGGTGGCTCGGGCGTTCTTCGCCGACATCGTTCGCCTTCATGGATTCCCGGAGTCCATCGTCAGCGACCGTGATCCGGTGTTCACGGGGCACGTGTGGCGCGACCTGTTCCGCATGGCTGGCGTCCAACTCCGCATGAGCACCGCGTTCCACCCGCAGACGGACGGCCAATCTGAGGCAGTGAACAAGACGATCGGGATGTATCTACGGTGCGTCACCGGCGATCGCCCCCGTGACTGGCTGGATTGGTTGCCGTGGGCAGAGTTCTGCTACAACACGGCCTACCACACCTCGCTGCGCACAACGCCATTCATGGTGGTGTACGACCGCCCGCCCCCGGCTCTCATCGCCTACGAGCCGGGCAGCGCGTCGACGGAGGCCGTGGAGACTCTGCTTGCCAACCGTGACGAATTCATAGAGGACGTGCGGGCTCGACTCCAGCAAGCCCAGGAGCACGCACGCCGCTTCTATGATGCTAACCACAGGGACGTCAGCTTCGCAGTGGGGGACTGGGTATGGCTTCGGCTGCTTCATCGACACACTCAGTCCCTCACGGCAGGCGGTCGCGGCAAACTTGGGCCGAAATATGCAGGTCCCTATCAAGTCCTGGAGCGCATCGGCGAGGTTGCATACCGCCTTCGGCTGCCGGACAGCGCACAGATCCACGACGTGTTCCATGTGGGGGTCCTCAAACCCTTCCGTGGTCCCCCTCCGCCAGCGATTACAACGCCATTGCCTCCGCTGCAGCACGGTCGACCCCTACTGTTGCCGGAACGTGTCCTACGCTCAAGTCTCCGCACGGTGCCTGGAACGTCCTCGTCAAGTGGAATGATCTGCCGGAGTCGGAGGCTACATGGGAACCAGTGGACGGCTTCCGCGCTGCTCACCCTTCGTTCCAGCTCGAGGACGAGCTGTTTCCCGAGGGGGAAGAGATGTTATGGTTGGTAGAACCTATCAACGTAGAGAGAGGCCTAGGAACAGGGGGCGAGATTAGTGCTTGTCTTGTTTGTTTCTAGTTTGTTAGAGTCAAGAGAGATTTCAGGGAATTGTTATCGTGTGTAACAGCACCTATATAAGCCTAAACAGCTGCAATGAAGAGTTAGCCTGGGATTGAAGATATTCTCCCCTTGGGCGCCCAGCTCTTGTGTTTGTTCCCCTCTTGCGTCCGATTCGCGGCGACGAAGACGGCGCCGCCAACCCGCCGCCGCCGTTCACCAATCCACCGAATCCACTCCCCTCCCTACTTCCTAAGATCCAAGTCAAGTCGTAACATAGGCAAACTTGTTATTTTACAAAAACAAGATAGCATAGCTGTTGGAGTTCACTTTTTACTCAAAATCTAAATATAGCATGCAAAACAAAGATAACAAGTCTCTTGAAGATGCTCTAAGCCCTTTCTCTTTAGAACTTCACACCAAAGCAATGTGTTACAATGGTTAATTAAATACCACTGAACCACCTTACTCATAGTACTTCATTCTAAATTGATTGGATGGACATAATACTT
Source organism: Coix lacryma-jobi var. lacryma-jobi (assembly GCA_009763385.1). Taxonomy (NCBI): domain Eukaryota; kingdom Viridiplantae; phylum Streptophyta; class Magnoliopsida; order Poales; family Poaceae; genus Coix; species Coix lacryma-jobi. Next base: position 96,686,809 of record CM019831.1, read on the forward strand.
TATGGGAGTTGGTTTCATAAGATGGTCTTCTTGTTCCAGAATCATAGGCTTCCGAGTAAACCTATGCTGACTACATGATTAAGAAACTTACTAGGTGGTAAGCCTTGTGTAAGTGGATCCACAAGCATAAAATTGGTACCAATATGCTCAATCTTAATTGTTTGATCTTGGACTCTATCTTTCACAACATAATACTTAATGTCAAAATGCTTGGCAAACCACTTGACTAGTTGTTAATAGAATAGGAAATTGTGGGTTTATTATTGCAGTACAACATTAGTGGTCTTGAAATGTTGTAAACCACTCTCAAACTCGGAAGAAAATTCTTTAGCCATACATATAGATGGGTAACGGGCCGGACCGGCCTGATGGAGGTCGGGCCTTGAAGGCCCGCCATGCCCTGCGGGCTGTGCCTATCAAGCCCGCGGGCCTGACCTCCAGCCCAGGCACGGCCCAGTCATAGAACCGGCCGGCCCGAAGGCCCATCGGGCCTGCCAGGCCCGCCAGTGAAACTAGGATATATATGTGTATATATATTTATATTTATAAATATGTATTTATATATATTTATATTTATAAATATGTATTTATATATATTTATATTTATAAATGGGCGAGTTTTCTATACTCCCGGGAGTAGTTACTTCCATCTTCAAAACACCATGTTGCGTATGTGTTTATACTTGTTTATCATTTTGAGTATGTTTATATACTCATGTTAAGATATTTCATGTCTTAATACACTAAAAAATTTCAAAGGAACCCATACTTTTTAATATATTACGAAAATGTCACTCACTGTTGTATATAAAATAAGTATATCCCCATACTCTATGTATGCATGCATACTTGACGTATATACTTCCATAGATAGTCTAGTATGATCATATACTTCATGTAAATATACTTCGTTCGGTCATATATACCATAAATCTAGAGATATAAACATGAGAGTAACTACTCACTAGGAGTAGAAAATAATTTCCCTTTATAAATATGTATTTATATATATTTATATTTACTTATATTTATTTATAGTTATATATATGTTTATTTTTATATATTTTTATATATATTTATACATATATTTATAATTGTGTATATATATTGGGCTGGGCCGGGCCGGCCCGGCCCGCCGTGCCGAGGGTTTGGCCCAGGCACAGCCCTAGGGACGGGACAGGCCGTGCTCGGGTTGGGCCAAAATGGCGGGCTTTGGGTCAAGCTGACGGGCCCGGGCTTTATGCCCATCTATAGCCATACAGCCTGCCCGGTAGCCTCATAACATGCCACATACTCTGCTTGCATTGTGGAAGATGCAGTAACCAATATAACTTGACGTAGACTTTTTCTCATCAACACACCCGGTAAAATTAGCATTAGCATAACCAACAACTATGAGGCTGTCGGATTTTCTATATACGCATGTGTCCTTTAATACCTTGCAAGTAGCACAGTGCTTTCTTGATGGGTTTCCAGTTTTCTTGACGGCTTCCTAGTGGTCCAAGCCTAGATTTTTCTAATATATACCAAGTACTCCGGTGACAAAAGCTAGATCAGGGCGAGTACATACTTAAGCAAACATAATGCTTTCGATAGCTGAAGCATAAGGCAAATCCTTCATTCGATCGATTTCATATTTAGTCTTTGGACATTGGAATTTTCTAAAATTATCATCCTTCACGCTAGGTGCAGGTGAAGCAGAGCACTTATGCATATCAAATCTCTTTAGTGCTCTGTCAATATATGCCTTTTGTAATAAACCTATGTTCCTTTGGACCGATCTCGATGAATCCCAATACCAAGGACATAAGATAGCTTAACCAAGATCCTTCATGTCAAAATTTGACGAGAGAAATCTTTTGGTCTCAACCAGGATATCCATGTTGTTGTTGGCCAACAATATGTCATCCACATAAAGAATAAGGATAGTAAACTTACTCCCCTTGAACTTAACATAAATACAGTTTTCAACTATATTTCTTTGAATCCGAATCTCCTTAACACATTATCAAACTTTGAACACCATTATCTAGATGCCTGATTTAGGCCATAAATGGATTTTTAAGCTTGCATCCCAAATGCTTCATACCTTCCACAACAAAACCTTCTGGTTGAGTCACGTAAATATTTTCATCCAATTCTTCATTAAGGAATGATGTTTTCACATCCATTTGGTGCAATTACAAATCATAATGTGTCGTATGTGCCATAACAATCCTAAACAAGTATTTAGTTGATATAGGTGAAAAAGTCTCATTGTAGTCGATTCCTTCTCTTTGGGTAAATCTCTTTGCTACGAGTCTTGCTTTATGCATTTCAATATCCGTTTGGAGTCATGTTTGGTTTTGTAGACCCACTTGCAGCCTACTGTTTTGGCTCCATTGAGAATCTCTACTAAGTCACATACATCATTCATACCCATGGATTTTATTTCATCTTTCACTAGGTAGCATGCCCGTGCACTGCTACGAGACAACTAAATTTTTATACTAAAAACACAAGGATCGCACTATATATAAGATAACAATACTATGAAATTAAATACTGAAGTTAAAGTGACATTTAATACAAAAGACAAAATTCGAGTAAATACATGGGCGATTCGAGTAAATACAAAAGACTGAAAACACCATGCACAAGCGGACATATATATAAACTTAAATACAATGTTCGAGTAAATATAATGTATATATAAACTTAAATATAATGTTCGAGTAAATATAAACATGTTACACTACATTGTTCTTCAAAATGTAAATCTAACAAGGAATATCATTATAACCTTGCAAAGAACAGTGAGTGCCAGACACTAAAATTAATGTGATGGAGTGCTCGATTCAGTACTTTGGCACAACATGAACACGCCGGCGAGCGATCATAGCATCGTTCGGCGGCATCGGAGGATTAGCTTCTGGTGCTTGGTTTCACACTTTCGCACAACAGGAAACAATGAGAAGGGATTGGCACACCTGACGATCTTGTTGTGTCGCGTTGAGGCAGCAACAGGCAATCGTGGAGGCGGCAACGTCGGGTTGGCAGCGCAACTCCGGTGGACCGAGGTTGCGAGGAGGAGGCCGCGATGTCACAAGGTCTCGCGAGAGTGATGAGGCGACGTCACAGGGAGAAGCGCGCACCCAAACATGCGCGTTGGGGCGGCGCTCGCCATTAGGCTATTCTCCTGCGTCCACGCCCGGCCGTACGACGACCACAAGTGCGTACCCGGCCTTGCCAGAGGTGGACAAGGACGCCGTGTTGCAGTTTGCGCATGTGGACACATGCGTTGGGGTGGCGCTCGCCACGAGGCTCCTCTTTCATGTCCACGTCCGGCTGTAGGGCGACCACAAGTGTGTACCCGGCCAGCAGCGTGTTCATTGGTGTCGTGGCATCGTCGGAGACGGACAGGACGCCATGCTACATTTTGCCGACGTCTACCATGGCATGCTGGACGCCATGCTGAGAGGACTCTTTTCCTTGTCGTGTGCCGTGATATTTATTTCCTTTTGAATTAGTTTTCGTACGGAAGGTTTACTTTCCTTTTGAATAAACATATGAGCTCATGTTAGATGGGGAGGTTTGTTTCCTTTTGAATAACCGTGATTTCGTATGGGAGGACGGGCCTACGAGCAACAACCATGATTTCGTATAGGAGGACGGGCCTACGAGCAAGGGCTCCCGGATCGCAGGCAAAACTATGGGCCCACATTAGAATATCGCACCAAAACGATGTCCACACTTTAGTCTTTTTATTAGTTGTGGGAGTTTGCATCAAACGATTTTGATGAATTTTTTTATCGTTCATGGCTTCCTTGAATGAACAAGGCTCATCTACTTTTCAAATGCCATTTTCATCTGCATTCATATAAATTTCACAATCATCATTTTCATATTTATCTTATATATACCGCTAAAAAGAATGGAATGTCATCGTAATCGCCCCGCTCCCCCATCACCCGGCGCTAAATCTTCTTCGCGAAAACCGCCGCCCGACCGCGACCTCCTGTCGCCCCCTCCCCCACGTCCTTGCCCGGCTCCCGTACACCCTCCCCCACCCACACCTCGCCCCGTCGACGCCGCGCCGCCCCCACGGATGCTACGCTGCTCGCCTAGACGCTGCGCCCGCCGCTCTCCCGGCCGCCCTCAGCACGCCGCCCCGCTCCTGGCCGCTCGCGCCCGCCGTCTCCCGGCCTCACCGCTCTCTCCCCCAGCCGACCGGACGCCGGCCCCCTCACCGGATGATTCCCCACCGACGCCGGCCGAGATCCGCCCTTCCCACGTTCTGCACCCTCAGATGCTAGGTCCGCACATCCAGATCGATCGAGACCTGTTGCCACGGCGGCCACGGGGCGTCGGTGCCCGGCGCTGTGTTGAACGTGTCAACGAGCATCGTCGGCGCCGGCATCATGTCGATCCCGGCCGCAATGCGGGTGCTCGGGGTGGTCCCCGCGGTGCTCCTCATCGCCGCCGTCGCCGCGCTCGCCGACGCCTCCGTGGAGTTCATGCTGCGGTACACGGGGTGGGCCGGCGGCGGCGGCGGCAAGAAGAAGGCCACGTACGCGGGGATCATGGGCGACGCCTTCGGCGGCCGCGCCGGCGCCGCCGTGCTCAACGTCTTCATCGCCTTCACCACCACGGGCACGCTCGTCGTCTACCTCGTCATCATCGGTGAGATATGCTAGCTCGATCGCTAGCGGGCGCTGGAATGGAATCCTTCGTCTAGAGAATTCAGGCCGAATCGATTCTGAATTGTGATAGTGTGTACGTCGTGCGGTGCGGCGCAGGGGACGTGATGTCTTGGAGCGTCGGCGGGGGCGACGAGCACGCCGGAGTGCTGCAGGAGCTGTTCGGCGCGCACTGGTGGACGGGGAGGCAGTTCGTGCTGCTCGTCACCGCCGTCTTCGTTCTGCTGCCGCTCGTGCTCTGCCGCCGTGTCGGTGGGTTCACATTTCAGTTGCAGCGTGCATCGGTTCATTTTTCTTTCTTTTTTAATATATAATTTGAAAGTAATAGTTTTAGTTTCGTTGAGATTACTCTTCCCTGATAAAATCAGTTCTGTTGAGATTGTGTGGCTGGCAGCGATTTGTGAACCGTTTAATCTGATTTAGTATTACAAAACATGTGGGTTTTGGATCTGACACAAAGTTTTAAATTATAAATAGCAGTTTGGTAGGCGGGCCATGTTGATGAAGATATTATTCTTGTTAATTTTAATATTTTCTTGGGAGGATGGGTTTAACGTTTAAGTAGTTGGCATTAGCACTGTTGATTAGGATGGTCATAATGGATCATGACTCATGTGCTTCTATCACACCGGATGATTCCCCATCGACGCCGGCCGAGGCCCTTCCCCACGCCGGCCGAGATCCGCCCTTCCCACGTTCTGCACCCTCAGATGCTAGGTCCGCACATCCAGATCGATCGAGACCTGTTTGAGCGAGGACGACAACTCGATAAGAATCGTGTAAGCTTCTTGCCCTTTGTTATTGAATATTGCACTGCAGATCTGGAGGCAAGCACCAACAGAGCACGATCACTGGTTGTCCTCGATCCACCTCTACGACCATATTAAGATTTATGTTCACTTTTGAATTTTCTGATTCTGCTATTCGTTTACACTAATGTCCGTTCTGAACAAGAATAATATAGTAAATGAACATGAGAGAATTTTACTTTCAAGCTCCTCTTTCTGTAGACATCAAAGAAAAAAACTCTTGGCTTTTCTCTCACGTGCTAATATACTTTGCTTTCTACTTCTGACAGATCTTATTGCTTTGATCCCATTGCCAAACCATTAAAATCATGATATATAAATCACAAATTCAACGGCAATGATAACATTAAAATCATGATGTAAAATCACAAATCCAGCAGCAATGATAGCCTCATGCAAAAATATGCATAATTTTCAGGCTTGAGGGTGTACTGAACTCACATGCCTTTCAACATCATGTAGATGCAGTGAACCTGCGTGGCTGCATTTGCTTTTGTGTTTAGTTAGACCATATATTTTATTTTGTCACTATTGTATACTTTATCTCAACGGTTGAAGTGCCTTGATGGAATTTGGAAACATTGGCTTCACATCAAGTGCTTGAGAAAATGCCTTGATGGAACATATGGATTTTAAGTCTTACTATTCAAAGAACTGGAGTTTGGCAGATGGGGTATTACAGATCTTAGTCAAGCACATGGATGAAATTTGACAGTAGCACATGGATGAAGCTTTAGCCTGTTTTTTACATCAATTTTTTTTGCAATCAGGGACTGACAAGAATTCATTGATCTGCGCCTCTCAAGATCTATGAATCAAAATTTTGTAGTTTACTTGAATCTCTTATAAACCTTCCGCGTCGAGGCCCTTCTGCGACGCCGCCGCGGTCTCCGACTATCTGCTCCGCACGGCCTCCGCGAGCCCACCGCCGCCGCCAGCATCCACGGCCCTTCCTGCTTGCGAGGAGAACCAATAGGTGTGCCAATCCCTTCTCTTCTCGTACAATGCTCACAAATAGTTCTGATTCAGTTTAGAAACAACACATTTAGAGTTTCAGGTTTGGAGCTGTGTGTGTCTAGGCAATAATGGGTGTATTATTTGTGTCAGCTTCTTGCTTTCCAATTTTTGTAGGGTGTACAAAATTAGTTATTAGGTAATAGGCACCACATAACAGAGAAAGCGATTGTTTCGTATCCATAGAAATTTAAGCTCTCATAGCTATATTTTCAAATTCAAATTTAAATAGACATCATGTATCCTTAAAATACGAAAAATACTCTCATGAAACTCTATTCACGACCTGCTGCTAACATGATTGGGAATGTCCAATGCTACAATGCAAAGACAAAAGGGGAAGGTCTTATAGTCTGGCATGAAGGAGAAAAGACCAACAGCAAAGAATTCTAATAATATATAACATAATTATTGTAGTGATCGTCCTATATATATAATGTTAAATAGACGGCAAAAAGAATAGAGGAAACCATGCAAAATCAGTCCCTTGGTTCGTCATCAAGTGCAGGAAATAATAGTACTTGTACTTAGTCTAACATTTTGAACAGTGGGATTTCAATCCTTTGCTTTGGACTTCCCAGGCATCACAATTTTGATTTATAACACACATGCATGCAGCTTGTGTGTCATGCTTTGATGAAATTAGAAATTAGCTGAGCCAGAACAAAGCAAAAAAAAACTAGAGATTGAAATCCTATGTTTTTTATTAACTTTGATAGTGTCGATGTTATTTTTGAAAAACATGTTGTTCAAAGAATTGTTGCTGTACAAAAATGGGATATAAGTTAATACTAATAAATAAATTAATACTGGTTATCATAACTGTACTCTTTATGCTTTTTGATATGTTTCAATTTGGTTTTTAAAATAAAATTCATTTCCTTGGTTTTTGATTTACTAGCTTGGGGCCTTGAGCTCTATAAGATATATTTCAGAAAGCATATATTTCACTAATGACTTGGCTTGAATAACTTTAAACTGAGTTTATACCCCTGCACCTAACTTATTAACCCTGGGACTCTGGCTATTTTCATCTGTTCGTTTTTTTGTCTATAGGAGGTTAACTCTAGATACTACCTGATATAGCTTTCAAATACACTTTATTATCTGCATCCAACTATTATTTTTCTGTGAACTGTACACCTATTTCATTTATTCATACCTTTTTTGTTTGATTTTATATGAAAAGTGTATCTGGTTATATTTGTCTGACCTTTCGGTGTTTATATAACAAGTTAGTGAGGCTAGAAGCCTATAAAGGGATCAAGTGAAGATCACTTTAGGCAATCCAGCATTGGCCAACAAGAAGACCAAAGAAACACACCAGGAGATTGCTCAGTACCTTCTTGATGACACAAGGCACACCGGTTTCTTCTTCAGACTAGAGATCACTGATGGCCAGGTATACTCCCCTTCACTTGCCATGCCAAATCCTTCATTGCTTGTTCTATAAAAACCATTTCAACTCATGTTTAGTTGTTCCCCTTGTATTATAATAGTATGAAGGTACACTCGGCACGTATTGCTAGAACAAAGGTAAATATGCCCTTTTTCTCTCTGAATTCTATCTTACTCAATTGAGGGAATCTCATATCACCTTTTTCTACACAGTGGACCAAATTAGTTGGAAGCTCTGATGATGAATGAAACATCCAACACTGGTAATGACGTGCTCAATTTGCTTTGGTGCCTCAAATTTTTGGAGTGCCAAAATTCCTATGGGTTGGTTGAGAAGAAATAACTCAGGTTCTCTGTTGCATAATTCTTATGGGTTGGTTGTGCTGTAGCGAAGTAGCAATCCATGCACAAGTATTGTTTTTATCAAATTAAGAAATCATATATGTCGTTTAACCTGTGCTTTCCAATAGCATATTTTATTTGCTTTATTTCAGGACACTACCTACCTGCATCATGAGGGGAGACAAAAACTAAAAATCTGTAGATACCGAAGCCTTTTGTAGAGAAGAGGCATTCTAAACAGAATAACCACTACCATGTAGTGCATAGGTTTGCTAAAAACAATTACCTCCAGTTAGAAAAACAATGTAAGTGTAAGTGGGTACTCATACGACCCGTGAACATAACTGAAACATAATGTATAGTTCAGTTCAAGAATACTCTTTCCGTTCTTAGAAAAAATCTCTTGATAAGTTCAGTTTTTTTACCACAATGTGATGATTTGTCTCGGTCGAGCTACATTTTCCTGTCACTCCACTTGGAGTACACCATCAATCACTATTCTTCTTCCCCAGGTTTGGCCACCACACTACACTGAATCCATCGTCATTGCTCAATCAAATTCTCTATTTTGAAGGAGTGTGAGGAGGCTTCATCGATTCAAACCAGCAGCACTTGCTTCATTAATCCAGGTGAGTCTCGCTACCTTCTCTTGACTAAAGATGCACTAGCTCTGAATATTACATGATCTGATGCTATGTTTGGCCATTTCTGTTGCTTATCTAATTCTAATGTGATCTTTCAGTGTAAGGGACAACAAATCAACATGCTGTTTTGCATGGCTAATCTTAATTGGCTACTAGCATCTATATGTAGTGGTGTCTCCTAACTTAAATTGTGAATTACCACTCTTAGAAGGAAAAAGATGATTATCTGAACCTTTGTTATGTATATATGCTGCAAACAAGTTTGTTTGCTGTTTGAAGTAATCAGAAATCGTACATACAAGTGTTGGAATTTTTCTCTTTTTTGAAGCATGCTAATCCTTTGATGCAACTATATGCAGTTTGATAAGGCGTTGACATATATAATTCCGCAGTTACTATTTGTATTTGTCTCTGCAGATGATTTAATACTGTCTCTGTACATTAAGGGAAAGCCAAATTTTAGTGGTTGTGCTGACATTTCAAGTTGGACTCTTGCATGTATGTATTTGTGTTGTTATTGATGTATTGAGCTTTGAGCAGTGAATTTATGCCGTTGCTCGAGAGGCATCACAAGATGATAGATTTTTTCTTATTACTTTGGTTGTCATATTCTCAATATATATTATTACTATCATCATCTCTCTTTACTATATTATGTTTGATCCTAAGTCTTGATTTGACATTAATTATGTAACCCTGTATTATTGGTAGTTGAATTATGCACTTCTGACGCTCTATTATTTTTTTGTTGAGTTTATTATTATCATCATCTCTCTTTACTATATTATGTTTGATCCTAAGTCTTGATTTGACATTAATTATGTAACTACTAGAGAAAGGGCTTTTAGCCCCGGTTGGGAAGGGGCTTTAGCCCCGGTTTTCCAACCGGGGCTAGCACTCCGGGACTAAAGGTCCCAGCCTTTAGTCCCGAGCACTTCCCACCGGGGCTAAAGCCTCTCACGATAAAAAATAAATGTGCATTTATGAGATTCAAACTCAGCACCTCTCGCCTCAGACACGCTTACCAACTGAGGCTACACAACCCACGTGATGTAGTTCTGGACGTTTTCCTTTTGAATCCACTCGGGAAGGACCTTTAGCCTCGGTTGGTAGCACCAACCGGGGCTAAAAGCACCTTTAGCCCCGGTTGGTAACACCAACCGGGGCTAAAGGTTCACCCTTTAGCCTCGGTTAAAGGTCCAGGACCTTTAGTCCGGGTTGGTAACACCAACCGGGGCTAAAGATTCACCTTTAGTCCCGGTTGGTGTTACCAACCGGGACTAAAGGTCTTTAGCCCCGGAGACAATTTTTGGCCGAGACTAAAGCTCAATTGATAGATCGTCCAAAGGCCTGTTCTCTAGCAGTGTGTAACCCTGTATTTTTGGTAGTTGAATTATGCACTTCTGACGCTCTATTATTTTTTTGTTGAGTTTGACCAATTATTTGTTTACCATACTGTTATAATTGAGAATTTTGAGATCCCGTAGCAACGCACGGGCACTCAACTAGTTTATATAATAAACTTCAAAACCATTAGTATGGTAGACCTCTCTCGCTATGATATCCTGATCGGTTCATTAGTTGGTTCATGAATCGTTTTGGGAAGTTGTTGGCTCTCTTCATTATTTATAGCATTAGTGTCAATTTCAGAATCTCCAACATGTGGAGTGGTGATAGCATCAGCATGAGAATCAATAGGTGTCACACTCGCAGAGGGTGTTGGAGTTACAAGTATTAGAAATGTCAACAGGGCCCCTTTCTCTATTCTCCGCAGGGAATTCATCCATTAGGGGATGGGGATTGTCAAGGGCGTTGAGGCCCAAGACAGGAGGTCCCCGACTACGTAGTTCGTAGCCAGGATTGGTAGAAGCGCCGGTGCTGTTAACCGACTGCTCAATGGTGAAAGGGGAAGATTAGGACAACAGAGGGAGATTAGGAATTTGATTCATACTACTTGCTTCCTTTCTTCCCTATTACAGTGCTATATATAGGCTCATAGGCCAAGCGCAAAGGCCAAATCAAAGCCCCTAAACTTAGCCCTTCTATTCCTAATTCCCCTGATCCTGTGATTCAGGCTGGTTGGCGCCATCAGTGGCCTTGACCCTGCCCTGGCTGTGGCCATAATGGTGGCCCCACATGACAGGGATGGTAAAGATCCTCTCTCCATGGGGGATTATATGGGGGGAAATCATCCCCACCAGGGATCGCGGGGGCGGGTATGGTATGTTGTCCCCCATCCCCATTCCCCTGCGGACCCGACTGCGACTGCGAATGGCTGAAGGCCCAATTTGCAACTAATATATAAGGTGACTTCTAACCTAACCCTACCCATTCAGCCATCATCCTTCCACTCCCTCGACCGCCACCATTACTCACTAGTCACCTTCAAGCGCCCACCATGAATCTAAAGGGAAATTTACATAAAGAGATTCAAGACCCGCCAGGTGCTGAAGAGTTAGAGCTAGAGCCAGAAGCCTTGAATTGAGGCTTCTTGTGGCGAGCATAAGCTTGGTTCTTATTCTTTTTCCCTTTGTAGCCCCTTTGTCCTTGTCCCTCGTATGGAGAGCTAACATTATTTATGACACCCTTCTTTTAGACCTAAGTCTCACCTCCTGGACACACATAGCATTTAAATCGCTCATGGTCCATTTCCTTTTAAGTGAGTAATAATTCACTTTAAAGGCCTAAAATTCTATAAAGAGGGAAGCCAATATATAGTAGACGAGGAAAGCATCCTCAAGGCCCATCTTCATGTGTTTGAATATGAGCATTAACACCAATGATTTGCATAATAGGCTCACAAACATTTCCAGTAGTCCCGTCATACATGGCCTGAGTGAGCCTCTTCATAAGAATTGAAGCATAAAACTTAGAGGACCCTTTGTAGTGATCCTCCATAGAGTCTAAATACTTCTTAGCATTTTCACTATCGGGAATAGCACCCCGTCTCTCTGGAATGGAGACGCTCCCACTTCTCAGATTTGGCCAAGTATTCAGCTCTCTTGGCCTCATAATGCTCTACTCCCTCCTTAGGTGCTTTAGGTTTATCAACCCTCAGCGTATAATCAAGATCAGTGATCCCAAGGTTGATGGTCACACTGTTCTTCCATGAAGGGAAGTTGCTGACTTGCTGCCCATAAGTGTCTCAATACTAGAGATTAGTGCAGCAACAGAGTTTACCCAAAAACATGAATTGTTACATTACTAATAAATTCATAACTTGCATGAAATTAATCCACGTTGGTTCGATTAATAACATGCAATTCTAAAACATATCACCTTTGGACAGAAATGAATTAGAATAAATAAATAAAACATATTTATAAAACAACTTTGGTTAGAATTATAAATATGTGTTAACATAATTGCAAAATAAAATTACATAATAATCACTAATTAAAATTTCTCATTGGTTTCATTTTAATTAGAGAATTAAACATACACAGCAGAATAAAATAAAATAAATTCATCAGTGTTTAACATGATCATGGGCATTTGCCATTATTTATTCAGTGCATTATACATCACAAATATGCCATAATACATAAAAAATACATGAAATACATCATAATTATTCTAAATAATATACATAGTAAATGCACTGAAAAGAAGAACCAAGGTGTCCAATTTGGCCTTTCACCTTACAAAGCGCCCCGACGGGCCACCCCCCTCTCTGTCTTTCACGCAGCAGCCAGCGACCAGAGATGGCATGACGACGGTTGTGCGCATGGCTTGAGGTGGTGGTGGTGTCACGAGCTCGCCGGAGCTACATGCGGCTGCACGTAGTTCTGTTGAACGGTCCATGACGATTCCCTTAAGGCCTCGTTCGGCACACTTGGATTCCTTCTGGGCCTCTTTTCAATCCAGGTCTGGATCGAATGATACCAGCTGGTTTCACTCAATTCGGGCCATGTCTGTTTTCAGCCTCCGTAGGCCGTCTGGATTCATTCCGTGAGCCTTGAGGTCTGGATCAATTCCAAGCTGAAAAGGAGGTGGAAAGGCCTGGAATAACCTGTTTTCGTTCCGGACCAAGACTAAACGAACGAAGATTCTGAGCTGGACCTGATTTCAAACCAGGCCGAATTATTCCGGATGGAACAGGCCATGTTCCAGGTCATTCCGGACAAAACGAACGAGGCCTAAGCCGAAGCGCGTGCGCACTAGAGTGGCGGCATGGCTCCTCGCTACACCGGTGACGGGGTCGCGTAGGGCCACCAGGGCCAAGTCAAGCTCGTCGTCGTCTTTAAGGTAAGTTTGCTTATCTTTCGGATTCGGGGACTGCTCGGGATCCAAAATTAGGGATTAGTGTTTCATGAAAATTTGGGGAATTTCTTTAGGGTTCTTCAAAATGATTCAACTCCCTTCCTAATTTCTAAGATTCAACAATTTGTGGGGGCTTGTGCATGGGTTAAGTCATAGATCGAGATAGATCAGCCCTACCCATGACATATAAACATCATGGATTTTATCAAAATTATTTATTCCGATACAAAAAAAAACATGAACAATTGCATCTACCGAGATTAGGGGTGAAACGGTCAGAAACGATCGGTAGGAGGCTAAATCACTTTCACTTTCAAATTCTTTTCATGAAAACGAAATCGATACGATATTGTCGGAAACGAATACGGCGCCGGTATTCCGGTAATTCCGAAAATGATAGTAGTTGATCGGAAAATACATCGATAACAGTCGAAACCAATTAGAATGGTATCTAAAAATGATAAACACGACAAATCATAATACATGATTGTTGCCTGATTGCCTGATTACCCGATTGGCTTCTTGTTTATAAACACATGAAATCCTTGCCTAATATTTCCTTTTCCAAAAAAAATTACCTTATGTGCTCATGTGTGCACATAGATGGCAGGATGGACATGCTTATATGAGCTAATTAGACCTAAACTCCTAAAGCATGTGTTGTGTCGATAATTACCACCGGTAAATTACCGACTAATTTGGTGGTAGCCACTACGCAAGTCAATTTTTGTCAAAATTATAGAGCCACATAACTCATCAAGCATGTCATCAAGCCTAGGAATAGGGTGACGATATCGAATAGTAATATTATTAATGGCTCTACAATCAACACACATGCGCCAAGAACCATCTTTCTTAGGAACCAAAATTACAGGAACGACACAAGGACTAAGGCTTTCATGCACGTACCCACGGTCCAAAAGCTCTTGGACTTATCGCTGAATTTCCTTAGTCTCCTCGGGGTTGGTTCGATAAGCAACACGGTTTGGCAATGATGCTCCCGGGATTAAATCAATTTGATGCTCTATACCTCTCACAGGTGGCAGCCCCGGGGGTATCTCAGCTGGAAAGACGTCATCATACTCCTGCAAAAGCTTAGTGACAGTACGAGGTCTCAAGCTAACAACATCATCATCAAGAGAAAACAAGGCTTGTTTGCAAACCAAAGTATAGCAAATATCATCATCCAAAATTTCAGCAAGGTCACATTTTCTCGCAAGCATAACACCACCCTTCAATTTAATTCCCTCGGCCTTAGAATCAGTTGTTGATTTATCCTTTTTAGGTCGGTAGATAGAATTAGCAACTTGCTGATTTTCAGATTTATCATCATGCAAACTAGCAGCTTGTTCTTTATCAGATTGAACAATTTCAACAGGGGTCATCGACACCAGAGTAATTTTCTTTCCTTTATGAACAAAGGTGTACGTATTACTTCTACCATGGTGTATAGCATCATTATCAAATTTCCAAGGCCGACCCAATAAAAGTGAACAAGCTTCCATATGTACTACATCACAATCAACAGAATCAACATAGGTACCAATGGAAAAAAACTCTGCAAGTTTTTGTTACCTTAGCTTTACCAGAGTCATTCAACCACTGAATATGGTATGGGTAGGGGTGTGGGAGCATGGTCAAGCAAGCTTCTTGACCAAATCTAAACTCACCAAATTATTGCAGCTACCCTGTCAATGATGACGCGTGCTCGCCGGTTGTTGAGGACAAAGAAAAATTTGGAATAAATTGTGGCGCTGCAGCTTCTCATGTTGCTGTACTTGGGTACTAAGTACTCGCTGCACAATTACACTCATGTATGTTGATGTGTCCTTGCTACCAAAGACCTCGCCGTCTCCCTGTACAGGTTCTTCTTCTTCATTATTTTCATTGTCGGAGCCGCTGATGTACCCTTCTTCTGTAGCATTGTATGCTCGCTGACTTGGGCAGTTCTTCTGCACATGTCCATGCCCATGACATCGGTGGCACTAAATGCCAGGAGTGCGTCCCGTTGAGGCAACGGAGGATGCACTCTTCGAAGTTTCCTGCACAAAATCTTTACCTAAACTAGAAGGTCGTGAAGAAGACGTCTGTTTGTTCGCCGGTAGGGGCGCCTGAAAGGAGGATGCCTTGGGGAGTCCTGTACATGGTACTGTGCGCAGCGTGTATGAGGTGCCACTCTTGCTCTTGCCTTGCCATCGCGCCCCTGCAACTCCTCTGCAAGCACAACAAACTGAAACAACTGGTTGACAATGTTAAATTCCTTATAATCAACTATATCCTGAATTTCCTCACTTAAACCCGCATAAAAACAAACAATAGAATCATCGGGTCCCTCCACTATGCCAAAATGCATCAAACCTTTCTGGAGCTCACCATAGTAATCCTGCACAGATTTATTTTCCTGTTCTAAGCGCATTAGCCTCTTACATAGGTCTCTATGATATGATGGTGGTACAAATCTATCATGCATAGCAACCTTAAGTTGTTCCCAAGTTCTAGGTTGGCAATTATCTGCAACTAAGCCAGTCCACCAAATGATAGCAAAATCTTTAAATTCACTAGTGGCTTGTCTAACTTGTTGTTGCTCGGGCACAAGGTGGGCACTAAATTTTTGTTCTACTGTCATCTCCCAATCAAGGTATTCTTCAGCATCATAATATCCAGAAAAAGAAGGTATCGTAAATTTAACCTTAGCATAAGGATCGTCAGGAGCATGAGTACCATTACCTCGATGGCACTGGAAGTGTTGAGCGCCACCCATACCTGTGGTGTTTGTGCGAATACGATGACGTAGTCTATTCTGCCTTGTCGCTACTTTATCAACATTTCCCTCGGCATCATAGACCTCATCACCAATGTTGCCACCACCAACATCTTCATCATGCGGTGGCTAGGCTTCTAAGGAAGCTACCCTATCGGTTAGCGTAGACAACCGTTTTCCACACTTTCAAGGGTGTTGCCAAGCTTGAGGCCAACGAGTGCATCAGTTACAGCCTTTGTGACCGCCTCGTTCATATTCTTCTGAGCACTACTTATAGTCGATTGTAGTTGCTCTTGCCTGACACTCTACAAAATCTTTGGGCAAATCATCTCCGCCAGCTCCTGGCATTGTAGGCACAAAATACAAACAACAAACAGTGAAGGTAATAACTGATAATCCTACTACGCAGGTGGAGTGGTGCCTCTCAATATCACGTGGAGTGGTGGTGCGATCTTATCAAGTTCCGACAGGGTTCTTACCAGCAAGGCACGGTTACCTGAAAGACGTGGCACTGAGATTACAAGGGTCAAAACTTGTGTTGCCCAGAAGCAATATGTGGAGCTATAGACAGGCAAAATATATGTGAGAGTGGTACACAATTCAAAGACAAAAAGCAATGTTAAATTATAGTCCTAATACTTGTTCTCGTTGCTGGTCTAAAGTGTCCCAAGTACCAGATGTGTGATAACAAGGATGGATAAACAAGTATAATGGATGGTAGGAGCAACAAGAACAAGATACAAGGCAGGAACAAGGTACAAGGCAGCACGCGCTTACTCAGCTCAACTAGACCTCAGAAAAGTGCTCCTCTAATATTGTTCTTTTTTTGTGCGGCTCTTTTTTTTTTGCACCTTTGCCTTTTGTTTCTCTTTGTTTTTTTTTGTTGTGCGGCTCTCTTTTTTTTTTGCACTTTGCCTTTATAGTGCGGCACAAATATATACACACAACCACACTTTGGCTAAAAATAGAGAACTACAAGCAAGTAGCGTTCAGTCCAAAAATGCCTCCATGTAGCACAGCACAAGCTATTGTTGGAGAGGACTAAAATAGAAACAGGTGAAAGGCATGGCCCATGGAAAATTCAGAAGATACGCTAAAAAATATGACTAAATCTTGTGACCACGAAATGAGGATTTTCTGAAGGAATTTTGGGCAATCTAAAATTTTCAGAACCCGTCAAAGGTGGGGACAGACGGATCCCAGATTTTTTTTGTTCGATTTTCCGAGATAGTATGAGGAAACTAGAGCTGTTTTAAGAATCGGCTCCAAAATTAGAGGACAAAATGGAAACAGTGAGGATAAATGTGGTCACTGTGGCTAGGATTTGATGGAAAACAATGGAGGAGATCACACGCATCGGCTCTAACACAACTTAACCAGCAACAAGACTTCAACCAGGACACAAAATCAACACTACGGAATCTGACAAGAATTATGCAAAGGCTAAACGTGGTTTTCGGACAGGGGAAAATCTAAACTAATTTTTTTTGGGCTTTTGTGTGGACTATAGGACAATAGTGAAATCAACTAAACTAGGGTAAAGGGTGAACCTGATGGTGAACCTGAAGCTTTGATTAGCACTTAATGGGAACTGGGGGTTCCGATCTTCCGAAAGGTTCTGATAACTCTCGATTTGGTGGAGTCACAACACAATTCGATCCGGCTTCTGAACAACTCGGTCCTGAACAACTCGATTTTGTGTTGTGATGTCTAGTTCTGTACACTAGACATAGCGGCGGACTACAGTGTGGTGACCGGTTGCGAACATGTCTAGGCATGAATGTGAGCGGGTCGTTAGGCTTGCTCTAGACCAGCTCATCGACTTTTCCTCCCTGACATGATGTCAGGGCTTCTTTCTGCTATGATCTATGCCCTATATTCTGTGCAATAACATTGAATCTCTAGAAATATCACCTTGTGACCTCGGAAATAGAGGGGGAGAATCTTTTTCTTACAGTTCCTTGTGTGAGCATTGCCTTGTAAGATCAATTTAACTTTATTTTGTACTTGTTGCTATTCTATTCTCGCACTTTATTTGTTGTAGTGTGTAAGAGATGGATTGCAATGTTTGTAGGATGTGATTGCTCGATGATGATTAAATCCCACACTAAGACCTAGACTTAACTTAAATATTTTAGGAACAACATTAATTATAATTATTCATATGATATGAATTCCATAGAACTACTAGCTGTATTGATTACATCGAATGCCTATGGGTGTATGTTTTTTTTTTGGAAATTTTAAGAGCCTATTGATTGTTTTTTTACTTTAATACTCATTGTCATATGGTTGTGTTATGCAATCTCTAAAAACTTTGCTATTGAAACATTCCAAATCTTATACCCTAGTTAACTCTTGATGTATGGTGAGCTAGTTCAGCCAATGAAGTCTTTATTTTTGGCTTAGTAAGGGGGCAGGACCTAGTAGTCCTAGGGACGACTAAGAACTTAATCTGAGGGCAACTTTGATAAATCTAAACACTTATATTTTTATCTAGTATTTTACCTACCTGTCCATGGCTATGCCATACTCTGTTTATGAGATATGAGTTATATAGATTATCTTTTTCTATATCAAAGTTGAACGCCCATGTTCATAAATATCTGATGTGCATGACATTAGTTGACAAATATTTAACTTTGGAATATTGCAATGCATGTTTGCTAAATTGACCCAATTTATACAACAATCCAAAAAACAGATTATTGGTTAAACGTGGTTGGTCCATCAAACACTATTAAACCTGCTGAAACTGAAAAGTTAGTCAACATTGATATTGATATAGTAGTTGAGGAGTTGGGAACCCTCTATTATGTTGAGTCAGGATCTCCCAACTCTCAGGGAATATTTAATTGGGATATGGTGGATCTAGTTAATAACCTAAAGGGTTTATACTAGATGAGAGTGATTTCTCTAAACTCAAACCCACTCAAGGGCTGATTGACTGGTTGGTTGTTAATTTAGATAGTGTTCCTAAGAATGCCAGAGAGGTAGGGCTGCCCAGGGTGATCCTTGAGTAGCCTTATATGATATATTCCAAAGCTATGAATATCACAAGTGTAAATGACCACTTTGAAGTTGAGGTTATTGTTCTTCTTGAAGGACAAGTTGTTGGGAATCTCTTTAATGACAACAAGGCAGGCGTCACATGAAAAAGGAAGAAAGAAGTTTTTCCCCATGCTCTCCATCATTTCTTCAAGAAAAACAATGAACACATCATCTGCTATTTGTGTGAACTGTAGGGATATACAGCCCATTTGTGCAAGCACGGGAAGGGCAGAGGTGGCTTTGGACATAGCAAGATGACACATGAAAGGCTAGGTGACTCCATCACTAGTGAGTATGTACCTTTTGAGCGTACATTGGCTAGTCTATCACTTAATTGACTTGAAAAGGGCCCACTAGTGTTGTAGTCACCTAGCCTTTGATGTGACATCTTGCTATCTAGGACCACCTCTACCCTTCTCGTGCCATGTACATATGGGTTGTATGACCCGGTTGTCCACACACATAGCAGACGATGTCTTCTTTGTTTTTCTTAAAAAAAATGATTGGGAGCATAGGGGAAAACTTCTTTTCTTCCGTCTTTTTCTTCTTCTTGCCGTGACACCCACCCTTCTTGCCATTAGAGAGATTCCTAAAAGCTTGTCCATGGAGAAGAACAACAGCGTGAACAATGAACTTCAAAGTGGCCATTTACACATGATATTCATAGGATTGGAATATGTCATATAGGGATGCTCAGGAATCACCCGGTGCCGCCCTACCTCTGGAACTTTTAGGAACATTGTCTAAGTTAACAACCATGCCATTCAAGCTCTTGAGTGAGTTTAGGCTTAGAGGAATCACCCTCATTTAGCTTAAACATCTCTAGGTTATCAACTAGATCCACCATATCCCTACCAAATATTCCCTGCCCATCAAAAATTCAAAATAGAGGGTTCCCAACTCCTCAGCTATCACATCATTATCAGTGTTGACAAACTTTTTAGTTTCAGCACGTTTAACAATGTTTTATGGACCAACCATTTTTAACTATGAATCTGTTTTGTTTTGGATTATTGTATAAATTGACTCAATTTAGCAAAACATACACGGCAAAATTGCAAAAATTAAATATTTGTCAAATTATGTCATAGGCACAAGATAATTTATGAACATGACCATTTAAAGGTGATATATAAAAAGATAATCTATATAACTCATATTTCATAAAAAGAGTATGACTTAGACATGGACAAACACTAGACAAAAATTGTCAAGTGTTTAGAATTATCAAAATTTGCTCTTAGATTAAGTTCTTAATTGGCCTCAGGACTATTAGGTCATGCCCCCATACTAAGCCAAAAATACATGCTTCATTGAATCATTGGCCAAACTAGCTCAACACACATCGAGAGTTAACTTGGGTATAAGATCTGAAATATTTCAATAGCAGAGTCTTTAGGGATTGCATAAAAGCGCAACCATAAGTATTAAAGTAAAAAAAACAGTCAATAGGTTGTTTACTTATCAGCAAGTATACTACATGGTTACATGGTTGCTCTTAGAATTTCCAAAAACCGTACACCATATGAATTTCAATGCAATCAAAAGAGCTAGTAGTTCGATAGAATTAAGATCACATGAACAAGTACAGTTGTTCCAAGAAAATTTTAGTTAAATGTACAATGTAATCTATGGCTAGTACGACCTTTGTGGGATTCATCTCTTAACATTCCAATTCATCTCTTACACAATACAATAAATAAAGCCCAGAATAAAATTGGAACAAATACAGAAAAAAGGTAAATCGATCTTATAGCCGGTGTAGATGAAGTAGTCACGAGGCAAGGCACACACAAGATGCAGAGTCTAATTTCCAACAGGGATGTGGTTGTGTTCTTATGGCACCACGTCAAGAAGTCATGCACAGACATCTCCATAGATTTTGATCAGTTGTTTGAGTTTTTCTTTGAATGGTTGCTCCTTTAGGCCTTGTTTGGGTTTCCGGGATTGGCACATTTGAAGCTACACTTAAATTGAATTGCTCGTTCATTGTGGCTTGGCCTAGAAACAAAATTGGCATGTCTTGGCCTTCCCCCTCGCCCTAGATCATAGCCCCGTCGTTTACCCTTTAAATCGGTGACAACTCTTGAAAACGATGTGAGCACATCGAGCACCAGAGGCATTATAGGCGAGGCGAGGTGACAACAGACCGGCACGAGGCGATGGTGTGTGATGGCGACGCAATCGACCCACACCAAGCGAGGCGAGGTGACAATGGGGCGAGGAAATGTCCAGTGGCAGAGCTCGTCAATTTTGACACCTAGGGCGACAATTAAATAACGAGCGTCAATCAGCAGTTGAAGAACCAGCATCCAGCGATGACTCCGACACCGAGAAGCAGAAGCGGGAGAGAGACGAAGAGTAGAAGGGAGGTCGAGCGACATGCGATCGCAATCCACCCAAGCATCTACTCTTGCCTTGCCACAGCTGCACTCGCGAGCACGCGTAAGTCGTGGGCGCGTGCCCCCCTCACGGCCTCCGTTACTTCACATTCAGTGTTCGGAGCTAGCACTACCGCTCCTGCCTGACCGCCTCCACCCTTCGCCCCTCGTTGGCTCGCTCCTCCGGCGCATGCGCTGCTGTGCCTGGCCACCAAGCGCTAGTTGCTTGCCTAGACCGATATTGACAGCTGCCTAGGAGATCCTTCCAAGCTATGCGCTAAAGCGACTCAGGCTCTCGACCCTATCCATTTCAAAGGAGACGGTTAGTATTAGTTCTATAGGTTTAACACTTTAGTTTTTGATTTTCATCTCGTCATATTTTGTTTCATACTTCTAATCTTCAATCAATGCAATTTGCAATATTCATATGTAGCAGTCTATCACTCTGACCGGACCCTTAAAGCTCAAAACTAAATTACTTCGATGAATTTAATTTGCTATAGTTATATATCATTTGTTATAATTTGTGGATGTAAAACAAATTATTGAAGATTTAATTGAACCTGCTGCTAGATATTCATAGTATGAGATGGACACAAGAAATTTTTAGTAGTTATATATCTATATTGTAGTTCAGCTTCCCTTTTGCTCAATTTCTGGATCCACCACTGTCCAATACCTAGGGTCAAGTCAAAAATCTACTAATTCTCTAAAAAAAAATTGTACCGCGACTAGGGCTGTGGCCTTAGTGGCCCTAGCCTAATATCCGCCCCTGGCAACATCAACACGATAGACCCCAACCCTACGTCCTTCCCCCTTCCTCATCCTTCTCGCCAGTGACCCCCTCACTCTCCCCTTCGTCCTCGTCTTCTCTCCCTCCTCCAGGGTTCTTGGATCTTGGATGGCGAGAATAATGGTCTAGCTCTAGTTGATATCCATGGTACGGGTACTCGGAATGCGGATTAGGTTAGATTTTGTGCTAGTGAGTTCTCTTCCTTTCCCTTTTTTATTCTTGGTGTTGCCTGGGGTTCATTGTTCTTGAAGTCAGTGTATAGCGGGAAGAGTGGAAGATGAGAGAGGCAGGGAGGACACTGAGGCTGAAGCTCTGGCTCAGCAGGAGAGAGTGGAAAAGTGACGATGTTTGTACATAATTATCTGACTGCTGATTTCAATTGATCCTCGCAGCACCCTTTTGCAACCTATGTGCTATGCAGGCATGGTTTATTTACTGTTCTAAACTCAATTTTTTAGCCGTGCCAGTCCGGCTGCACCCTCCTTTGGTGCAGACCAGCTCTAGATGTTGGCCATGTGGATTGCCGGAGGATCAGACGGCCACCTGGTTTGCACCTCCCGCATGCACGTTGCTCCTGCAAACCAAGGGACGAGCGCATGGGATTCTTTGACAGTCCACGTGGCCAGCATCTGGACCAGGTCTGCACCATAGGAGGGTGCAGCCGGACTAATGCAATTTTTTCCTGTGCAGTGGGTTGGCCCTAATAAAATTAAAATAGCATGGCCAAATCCTAGATTCATAACTCTAGTTTCAGTTGCTCCATCACTAGAACATAGTTTGTATGCAGAGCAGACACTTCAGAGTGCCCTGCTAATAATTGGTGTTAGTCGATTTTGTACTACAATATAGTAACTTTGAATTGATGCGATCTTGCTAGTGATTGTGTGAATAGAGAACCTTTGTGGATCTAGTGAATCTTCTGCAGTTGTTGATGTATTCCTTACTGGCTTTCTCGGCTTGTTGAGGAGACTGCTGTCGCAGATGCTGCGTCTCTTCTTGTGGCTGCCTGCCAGGTTTTGGTCAGGGTACTAGTTAGATATTGAAAAGAATTGAAGATCATCATGCAACTAATTGTGTGTTGTTATAGGATAGGAGTACATAGGAGGATATATACTGATCTTTGATTACAAGGTCACCTTCTTGGATAATGCATACAGTACATACAACTAATTGTGTGCTGTTATGCAATGGAAGAAACTGATGACACAGGATTTTGTTACAGTTCAGTGTACAGAGTTCTGAAAACTACAAAGGCCACACGGCAACTATGCTCTACTGGTCTCCACGTCATCTCCTTGAAGAGGATCTGACCGGCTGCCCATCAGTTGGGGAGCCACACCTGTAGGGCGAGTCTCTCCTCTTCAGTGTACAGATCCTCTACAAAGGCCACAAAGGCTGGACTTGGTCACTAACTTAGACTTACCAATCCTCAGCAGAAAATTTAGCCCTGTCACATCAGATGTTACGGCTCTAATTTAGTCTATTAAAAATAAATAAATTACAAAACTAATTTATCAGCCGAAGGCTAATTCGCGAGACGAATCTATTAAACTTGATTAGTTCATGATTTGACAATATGATGCTACAATAAACATTCGCTAATAATGGATTAATTTACCTTAATAGATTTGTCTTGTTAATTAGCATATGGGGGTATGATTAGTTTTATAATTAGTTTATTTTTAATAGAGTAAATTAGTACCGCAACATCCGATGTGACAGACTATTTTTTTTTGCCATGAAACAAACACCAATTTACTGGCTATGAAGCCGATGCAGAATCAACTTTGATTTGGCTCAGAAATGAGATGGTATAGCAGGTAAAATCTCAGTCTATTTGATGTTTTTAACCTCAAGTAGTGATGTCATTTGGGTGTTCAAGTAGTGATGAAAGCAAATATCTGACAGACCTGGTTGTGATGTCATTTATGTGATTCAAAGTTTCATCCAAAGTATGCACACCTGGTAGAGACAATAGTTTAGCCTTTGCAAAGTGATTTAATTAAATATTTTCTCTCTTGTTTGACCTGCGGTGTGCTTTGCTAAATTCTTTGTTGCTCTGTTGTTTGCTTGCTGAGTTCAGTGGATGTTGTCAGTGCTTTTACTTGTGTGCCGACAGTAGCAGTAGTTCATTGGCCGATTACAGTAGCAGCAGGGCAATTGTTACTTGTCAGTGGTTCAGTTTAGCAGTACTGCAGTTTAGTCATCAGCTAGAATAGTGCAACTTGCTACTTAAATCCTGTTTGTGCTTGTATGAGTTTAATACTTGTTTAGCAGTAGTGCAGTTTAGTCTTAAGCTAGAACAGTGCAACTTGCTACTTAAATCCTGTTAGTGCTTGTATGGGTTTAATGCTTGTATCAGCTAGAGCAGTGTTGCATCATGGATGCTACTCTTCAAGTACTTGGTCCCCCTACTAATAGTTTGTTTGCAACCCCTCGGCCCTCCCAACATTTCTGTTTCAGGTTTTGGACAACCTAAGGATACTGAGGTTGTGCAAGGATAAATTTGCTTTGTTTGCTCAGAACGTTTCTGTTTCTATCAAGTTGCTACGTAGAACCCTTTCATTTTATACATTCAGAAATCTAATCTAAGATTTGTGCCAGATGTAATCTCGTGAAAACAAGAGACCTCTACTGGATACAGCAAGTATAGGACTCCTTCCAAAGTTTCAATATTGTTAGAATAGCATATATGGGCTGGTCATGGGCCTAGGCGTCCATGTCTTATGGCTGGACTGCTAATAGGGTTTTATGGTAGATGATCTGTATATTAGGCAGGATCTCCGTTGATTGGGGTGTGTTTCTATAAACCCCACTTCGATCCTCCCTATATATATTGTACCCCTTGTACACATATGAATCAATCTACTATTTCCCTGTGCCATACTTTCCTTCATGGTATCAGCCGCCTCCTAGGACCTCTTCCGCTGCCCTAGTTTGCGCGCCGGCCCCTGCCGTGCTGCGCCCTCCCTGCGCGCCAGCCCCTCGCTGTGCTGCGCCCTCCCTGCGCACCAGCCCTAGCTGTGTCGCGCCGTCATGACCACCACCCCACCATCCACCCCCAAGTCTGGGGCCAACGGCTCCTCTGCCACCCTCACCGATGCCCAGCAGGAGGAGTTGGCGCAACGCCAGCACAAGGAGAGGGCCAACGCTGCTGCTGCCGAGGCCCAGCGTCTCCAGGCCGCGCGCGACGCTGCCATGGCACGCGCTCTCCAGGCTGAGGAGGAGGCCGCTGCTGCAACCAGAGATCGCGACGCCGCCGCCAAACGCGCCAGCGAGGACCTCGCACGCACAGCAAAGGAGCGCGCAACAGCCACGGCCCCCGCCACCTCCGCTGATTCTTCGGCTGAGACGTCTGCAACAACTGATCTCCGCTCTGCCATGCTGGTCCATGAGGCTCTGGCCCTCTTGAACCTCCATGCCCAGGCAGTTGCCGTCAACAACATCCGGACGCATGTCACCATCGTCCTCGACGTCACTTCCGGTAATTATGCTCGATGGTGCGATCAGTTTCTGCTGACCCTCAGCAAGTTCTCCCTCCAGGATCACGTTCGCTTCGATCCCCCTGTCCCCATCTCCCCGGATTGGGACCGGATGGATTGCGTCGTCAAGTCCTGGATCGTCGGCACGCTCACCGACGACCTCGCCAAAGTCATCTCCGCCCAGGGCTCCACCGCTCACCACGCTTGGCTCGCCGTCGAGTCTCAGTTCCTCGGCAACCGGGAGGCCCGCGCCATCCATCTCGAGATGAAGTTTTGCAACTTCGTCCAAGGCGACCTCTCCATCACCGACTACTGCCGCCGCCTGAAGAAGATGGTAGATGACCTCACGGCCCTTGGGGAGGTCGTCACCGATCGCACCCTCATCCTCAACCTGATCCGTGGCCTCAACGAGCGCTTCAACCACGTCGGGGCTCTTCTTCGTCGTGCACGACCCTTCCCCTCCTTCCTGGAAGCACGCGACGACTTGATCCTCGAGGAGCTTACGGTCGAGAACCGCAAGGATGCTCCTGCCACTGCGCTCGCTGCTTCCACTACGTCGACTCCCTCGCACCCCATACAGTAGCAGTCTGGTTCCGGGTTCGGGTACACCGATGGCTCCAAGTCCAATAGTCGCCGCAGTCAGCGTGGCGGTGGCAAGGGCGCTAAGGGCGGGGGCAACTCTGGCGGACAAGCCCCTCGTTCTTCTGCGCCCCAGCAGCCATCCGTGCCTGCGCAGCACCAGCAGCAAGCCGGCACCAGGACCTGGCCCACCGTCTACAACCCCTGGATGGGGTCCATTCAGATGTGGCCCGGGGGTCCTCATCCTCCGCTCGCGCCTCTCCCGCTGCACCCACAGCAGCAAAGCGCTGCTCGCGCAGCAGCAGCAGCAGCAAGCGTTCCAACGGCAGCAGGTCCTCTTCGCTCAACAGCAGCAGCAGCCGGCCGCACCTCCCACTGCCCCTGATGGCACAGGTCAGTGGGTGGCGCCAGGCCTCTACAACCCCGTCGCCGGCCTGCCTTCTTGGGATCTCGCTGCTCTCGCGTCCTCCTTCAGCACCACTTCGTTGACTCCACCATCAGGCAACAAATGGTACTTCGACTCAGGTGCTACCTCTCACATGACCTCTCAGTCCGCTAATCTTTCACACTTTCTTTTCCCGCGGTATCCTACTCCTTCATCAATTATTGTCGGTAATGGCTCCATTCTCCCTGTCACTGCCACTGGCTCCACAGAGTTGTCGCCTACTTTGCGTCTTAATAATGTTCTCGTCTCTCCATAGCTTATTAAGAATTTCATCTCTGTTCGCTAATTTACAACCGATAATAATTGTTCTGTTGAGTTTGACCCTGCTGGTTGTTCTGTGAAGGCTCTTCTGTCTCGGACCGAGATCGTCAGGTGCAATAGCTCCGGCCCGTTCTACCCGCTGCGCCTTCCTCCAGCACACTCTCTTGTCGCCAAGGCTCCTTCTCCATTGTGGCATCGACGTCTTGGCCACCCCGGTCATGAGGCGTTGTCCAAGCTCGCGTCTAGTACTTCATGTCAGATAGAGGATTGCTCAGATTTGTGTCATGCTTGCCAGCTAGAGCGCCATGTTCGTTTGCCCTTTCCTGTGTCCACCTCGCGTGCGTCCCATAAGTTTGAGTTACTTCATTGTGATTTATGGACATCTCCAATCATCAGTGTTTCTGACTATAAATACTATTTGGTTATACTTGATGATTGTACTCACTACTTGTGGACTTTTCCTTTACGCCTCAAATCTGACACTTACAACACGCTTGCTCACTTCATCGCCTACACATCCACTCAGTTTGGTGCCCAGGTTCAGGCTGTCCAGTGCGACAACGGGAAAGAGTTTGACAACTCTAGCGCCCGCAACTTCTTCCTCACTCAGGGCATCCATCTTCGCATGTCCTGCCCCTACACTTCGCCATAGAATGGTAAAGCTAAACGCATTATTCGCTCTATTAATAATGTTGTTCGCTCTATGCTGATACAGGCGTCCATGCCTCCCTCCTACTGGGTCGAGGCTCTCTCCACGGCGACTACTCTCCTTAACATCTTGCCTACCAAGACTCTTTAGCTATCCATGCCACACCTTGCCTTCTATGGCACGCCTCCGACATATGATCACCTACGAGTCTTCGGTTGCAAGTGTTACCCAAACCTTTCCGCCACCACACCTCATAAGCTCGCTCCTAGGTCCGCAATTTGCGTCTTCCTCGGCTACTCCCCTCATCATAAAGGATACCACTGCCTTGACCTCTCTTCCAACAGAGTCATTATCTCAAGGCACGTCGTCTTTGACAAAGATGCCTTTTCTTTTGCTGAGCGCGATGGCCGGCGACCTCTAGCGGACTTTGAGTTTCTTGATGCTACTGACGTTGTGCCCGTTCCTATTGGACCGTCGCACAAGTTTCTGCCTACAGGTCAACACCTTCCTAGCGCCCCTGCCGGTCCCTCTGCGACTATGCCTGGGGCGCCCCTGATGGACTCCTCGCTGGCGGATGATGCTTCCCCGGCACCAGCGCTCTACAGCCTGCGCTGCGTGCACCGGGGACACCTGGTGGTTCTTCCTCCGCGCCACGCGTGGCCTCTACTGCCAGCCCGGCTGTTGGCACGGCAGCTGCTGATGGAGCAGGAGCTGCCCCAGCCACACCCCGCTACGTCCCGCCTGCGCTCCGGACGGCCTCGTCATCTCCTGCAGGTCCTTCAGCGCCCCACGGACCGCCAC
The DNA here is from genome assembly GCA_009763385.1 of Coix lacryma-jobi var. lacryma-jobi. Lineage (NCBI taxonomy): Eukaryota > Viridiplantae > Streptophyta > Magnoliopsida > Poales > Poaceae > Coix > Coix lacryma-jobi. Next base: position 96,715,161 of record CM019831.1, read on the forward strand.
CAGGTTTTCCACCCCTTCGATCGGAATGTGCCTTCATCCAGCACTACACGCGCCGACCTCCGCCTGCCTCGGTTGCACCAACCGCTCCGACGCCAGCTGCACCAGCTGCTGCTCCGCCGTCTGCACCAACAGCTCTGGTCCCATTGCCCAAGGGTGTTGTTGTTGTCCCCGTCGTGACCAACCAGCACGCCATGGGCACTCGTGCGAAGAGTGGGTACCGGATGCCTGCTGCCTACCTCGCTGCGCCCCTATCGCCCACTCCGAGGACCTTCCGTAGTGCTCTGGCCGATCCCAATTGGCGAGCAGCTATGGAAGAGGAACATCGTGCTCTTCTGCAGAATCACACTTGGGATCTTGTGCCTCGCCCTCCTGGCGCCAACATCGTCACTGGCAAGTGGATTTTCAAGCACAAGTTTCAGTCCGATGGTCTCTCGAGCGATACAAGGCGCGTTGTGTTCTTCGCGGTTTTACCCAGCGGCCTGGCGTGGATTTTGGCGAGACCTTCAGTCCAGTGGTGAAGCTAGCTACCGTTCGCATAGTACTCTATTTGGCTCTCTTGCAGCGTTGGTCTATTCACCAGCTCGATGTGAAGAACGCTTTCCTCCACGGCAATTTGAGTGAGACGGTGTATTGTCAGCAGCCTTCTGGGTTTGAGGATTCAGCACATCCGGATTTTGTCTGCCATCTGAACAAGTCCCTCTGTGGCCTCAAGCAGGCCCCTCGAGCATGGTACAGTCGCATGACTATATATTTGCTTTCTCTGGGATTTGTTGAAGCCAAGTCAGACACCTCGCTATTTGTCTACCGGCGTGGATCGGACACTGCTTATCTATTGCTCTATGTGGATGACATTGTCCTCACTGCTTCCTCTCCTGGGTTTCTTCGACGGATCATCTCGGCTCTTCAGCAGGAATTCGCCATGAAAGACCTTGGAGAACTGCATCACTTCCTCGGCATGGAAGTTCAGCGTTGCAGTGATGGCCTCCTTCTTTCCCAGCGACAATACATGCTTGATATTCTTGACCGCGCACGGATGGCAGAATGCAAGCCGTGTTCCACTCCAGTTGATACTAATCCCAAGGTTGCTGCAGCAGACGGTGCATCTGTGGCTGACGCTTCTGACTTCCGCAGCCTTGCTGGAGCTCTTCAGTACTTGACTTTCACCAGACCTGATATTTCCTACGCTGTTCAGCAAGTATGCCTCCACATGCATGACCCGCGTGAGCCCCATCTCATGGCTCTCAAACGGATTCTTCGATATGTTCGAGGCACTACACATCTTGGTCTCTTGCTGCGACCGTCTACTTCGACTGATCTTGTTGTCTATACTGACACCGATTGGGTTGGTTGTCCAGACACCCGCAAATCCACCTCCGGATATGCTGTGTTTCTTGGCGACAATCTTGTCTCTTGGTCCTCCAAACGCCAGAATACAGTGTCAAGATCTAGTGCTGAAGCCGAGTATCGCGCAGTGGCTAATGGAGTTGTTGAGGCCACCTGGCTGCGCCAGCTGCTTTTGGAGCTGCATGCTCCTCTCTGACGGGCTACCCTGGTGTACTGCGACAATATCAGTGCTGTCTACATGTCCTCCAATCCAGTTCAGCATCAGCGCACCAAGCACATCGAGATTGATCCCCACTTCGTCCGCGAGCGTGTTGCTATTGGTGATCTTCGTGTTCTGCATGTTCCAACGTCTTCACAATATGTAGATATCTTCACCAAAGGCCTACCATCTACGGTATTCATGGAGTTCAGGTCCAGTCTGAACGTGCAGACTGGCTGACGATCCGACTGCGGGGGCGTGTTAGAATAGCATATATGGGCTGGTCATGGGCCTAGGCGTCCATGCCTTGTGGCTGGACTGCTAATAGGGTTTTATGGTAGATGATCTGTATATTAGGCAGGATCTCCGTTGATTGGGGTGTGTTTCTATAAACCCCACTTCGATCCTCCCTATATATATTGTACCCCTTGTACACATATGAATCAATCTACTATTTCCCTGTGCTATACTTTCCTTCAAATATCTTGATTTCTGTTTGTTAGATGGTCAGTGATATGGACCCTACAAATTCTTCAAGGGAACTATTGATTGTAACTGTTGTAAGAGAATGGTGTTGCTGATGTACTTTTGTAATCCTTATCAAATAGGATGCAGCACATGTGTTTATCAAATAAGGGACGAGTATTTATTGTTGATGTACTAGTAGGGTCATCAAGTCTTTTCTGCATATACCCAGCTGAAATATGGATCCTTGAGTACCGAACAATAATTTTATAATTTTATATGAGATGGACTGAAAATTTGTTGGAATTAAACTAGAACATGATCTAGCGACATAGATGGATTCGTTTGATTCATGTCTAGGAAGTATTTCGGCTGGGATTGGATTCCCAGCCACCGAATGAGGCCTTACTAGGCCAATTGGGAGCACTATCTCGGGTATCGGAAGCAAACAAAGATAGAGTCCCAAAAGATTCTCTTCTAAGTACGAGGAGATGATCGCTCATCCAACCAGGCATGTTAAGCTGCGGATTGTCTCGAATGTTGCGGAGATGGATCCCCTTGTTCAAGCAGAAGTTGGGACTTCGAGTGGAGGAATTCACAAGACGGTTGGAGATCCATGCAAGCTCTCTGCCTTATACAATGGAGGATTGATTTAGTGGCATCATCATGAGGGTTGGCGCCATAGGATGCTTATCTTTTGGTTACAAATGCTCCTTTGGTTCAGCATAAAGATGTTGAGCCTTTGAGTTGTAATGTTGGAAGTCAGGAAATTTTGTATCAGTCCGGCCAATGAGGCTTGAATTTACAAACTCTAAGCCAAACTTATGTTGTGAACTATTATTGCATTTTGAAATATAAAAGCAGGGGACACCTTTCTTTCGAAAAAATAACACTAGTATAACACTACTACAAAATTCTTTTGCATGACGGATGTGTGCAGCCACTATCAATCACCAAGAAATCAAGCTTGAGCTTTAAGGACCCATACATGTTGAGGGCCCTTCACTTTCTCAACTAGAGACTTTGTCACCAAAATTTGCCTAGGCCTATTCTTGTTAGGAGGCCTCATGAACATGACCTGACCTTTCCACTAGAGTCTTTCCTAAGCATGTAGTGAGCATTAAAAGCAAAGGGTCTAGCATGCTTGGGCAAGGGTGTGGGTGGTGGTGCTTCCACTCATGAGCAAAGTGTCCCTCTTGACCACACTCAAAGCATCTTCTTCGCTTTGGATTCCGCTTGCGTTGAGTGCGGCTCTTGTGTTGCTTCATTCTTTCTTCCAAGAACCCAATGCCACTTCTATCGGTCTTCATCACGGTGTTCATGAGTAGCTCACTTTGAATACATTGACCTTTGGTGAACTTCTTCAACCCGGTGGCTAGATGCTCTTTCTCTCTCTTGAGCTTGTCATTCTCTTGTTGGAGGGCCAAGGTGGAAGGTGTCATCTTGTAATCTCTCTCCAGCTTGAGCCTCTTGTTCTCTTCTTTTAGCATGTCAAGCTCAAGTGTCATGCAATAATCTTCATCTTGAGTTTCAATGACAATTGACTTGGTGGTTGCTAGCTTCTCTAGATCATCCTTGAGCTTTGCATTCTCATTCTTGATCTTGAGATAGTCATCATAGCTTTCGGCCACAACCACTTGCTTGCCCTTGCCACTAGATCCTTGCTCAACATGCTCACTAACCAAGTCATCACATGATGTTGCTATGTCACACTTAACAACAAGGTTAGAAGCATCATGCGGCTCATTTGCAAGAATATCATAAGCAACAACTAGAGCATCATGATCAACCTTAAGTGTAGTATATTGTTCTTTGAGCAAGCTATGTCTAGTGTTGAGCTCATCATGCATCCTATCAAGTTTCTCATTTTTTATCTTTGAGCTCTTTGTTAGATGATTTGGGCTCCTTGATAGTGGATGACACATTAGCAAGTTCATTTGTAAGCTCATCACTAACACTAGTGGTATTGTCAAATTTAGCAACAAGAGAATCATTGTCAAGTTTAAGCTTTTCATTTTTAGCTCTAGTCTTTCTTATGATCTTAGTGTACTCATTAAGCAAAGCAACAAGCTCATCATAAGAAGGTGATTTGAACTCTCCATCACTATCACTAAAGTCATCATCACTTTATACCTTCTGATCATCCTTTGCAATGAGGCATAGGTGTGTAGTGGATGATGGTGGCGGTGGTGGTGGAGGTAGAGAAGTCCCAATCACTAGAGCGGCCACCTTATCTTTCTCATCATCACTGTTGACACTTCTTAATGCAATTGCTTTTAATAAACTTTGATGAACTGATTGTAGCAAGAGCCTTCAGAAATGTACAGGACACTCCTAGCATCACTTAAAGTCAAGTTGTCATCCCTAACATGATACTAGAAATGTAAATTATATGTGACACTAGCTCAAAAGATATAAACAAATATTTATCCGCAAGCGCACAGATAAATATACCTGTTGTAGCAGCATTTCACCCAGGTTATGTAGGTATCGTTATTTATATTTTACCAAAGATAGAAACGAAGCTGGAAACTAGCAGAGATTATCATTCATTCATCACTCACATGTCTAAGCAGGGGTAAGACAAGGTAAAGATAATAATTGATAAAAACGGGAATTCCAGAGATAGAGCGAACTACATAGATCAAGCAGAGAGTCAGGAGATTAATTAAGAGATTCGAATCCTAAGTTACTTCGCATTTACTAAGCCTAGTGATTACTCTAGTTAATATACAATCATCTATAGCTAATTAATCTATCATCCATGATCAAGGGACATTACTAAATTAGAATCAAGAACAGAGTAATGAATTCTAACTTGCAACCGCGTCCTACTAAGATCTACACTCGGGGGGGGGGGGGGACTACGAAGGACTCAACAGGACTGTCACTCCTGCGATCTACCTCTCGACCCGGAGCATAGGATGTATTCGCAGGTAAACTTAGCCTAAACACCATGTTTACACCAGTTTGACCACTTAACTCTATCCGAAATAAAGCTAAGTACTTTACGAACATGATCATAAACTCTATCATAATCAGATCTATATTAAATATATAACTAGAATAAACTCCAAAACTGAATAAACTGAAATATATTAAAGTAGCATAAAGTCGAATAAAGATACAAATTACCGAGTCTTCGACAATGATCCGGAGACTCAGACGAAGCTTCTAGCCGGATATGCCGACGAAGTCACCTACCTCTACTTGAATCTAACTAGACTAAACTCTAATCTTGATGTAGAGCTCTAACTCTCTCTCTCTCTAGAAACCCTAATTTCTGTCTTGTCTTCTGATCTTGATCTGATGATGATCTGGAGGGGGGTCAGGGGTCTGGTTATATAGCCCTGGGCGAGGAATCGCGATCGTTGGATCAAACTGACTCGAGGTACGATCGAGATGCATCCTAGAGGTCGGTGAAAGTAGCTTGCAGAAGACGGAGGCGTGGCGGCTCTATGGCCGACCGACCGGTGGGCCCTGTGGGACCGGTCGGTCCCACAGGTAAGCCTCCTGTGGTGCCCCGTCTCGTGGTGTCTTGTGGAGTCCTCTGGAGTCTTCTAGAAATAGCCCGACATGGCGGTGAAGAAATCTGCGTCGGGTTCCTTCTTGGGGAAGCAATGTGGTTGGTTTTCTTGCTTTAATCCCTGGAAAATGTAGAATCACCAAAACTCGTGGAATTTGTTAGTTTAAACCTCCTATTTCTAAGTTGGCAATCCTTTTTGGCATTTATTCATGTATTGTTGACAGTAAATAATGATAGTTAATAGACGTCAACAAACTCCCCCAAGCTAAACTTTTGCTAGTCCCTTAGCAAACATCGGGTTCTGAGAGTAAGATACAAGTCATCAACTTAAAACTTTCTTAAAAAGAGTTTGGAAGAATTTTCTCATATTCTTTTTTTTTCTTTTTTTTGCAAATCTTTTACCTTATTTCAGAATAATTGAAAGTTAGAAGTAATCAAGTCAAGCACTATGTCTCAAATTCTTTATTCCAACTTCACTCCGGAGTTTTTGCATGACCTTTTTTATAAAAATTCAGAGATCCTCTGTATGACATTTTTTTCAAATTGCTTATATATTTTTAAGTTTAAAGAGCATACCTTACTGAGTCGAAGTTCAAAGCTTAGGGAGAGAAATGTCATACTCTTAGATCAAGCATTTGAAACTTTTGACATTGTCAACTCTTACTGGCATATTGTAGTTAGAGGAACCATGGTCTATCATTTTTTTCCTTTTCATATTTTTGTCATACATTTTTCTTCTCTCTTTTTTTTCCGAGGTAGTCGAACACTTGTCCCTTTTTCTTTCCTCCTTATCATATTTTTGCATAGCCCATGCCTCTAACACAATACTACCTCAGAAGACTGAATCTTTTACATTTATAGAAGCTTGATCTTTAGAGCATGATAAACCTCTCTACCATTGCTAAAACTTAAAAATGGATCAAGCAGCCTCAAAGTATGAATTATTTATTATCAAGCTTATGTCATACAGGTTCTCATCATATGTTTGAGGTTTTCAAAGTTAAAATTCCGGAGATTCATTGAAACTAAGAACAAGATAACAGCAACTTAAACCTTTTCGTTTCTAATTCTCAATTATCCAAACTTGGGTTAAGATTATAAGATTTTTAATTGAAAGTTTGAAAGGAATTATTCTACATCAAGATTATTTTATTCAAAATACTAAACAAAAACTAACTAGTAGTACTAAATATAAACAAACAGAAGGGTACAACATACTTACCTCGGGAATAGGGGGTCCTCCCCCAAGCTAGTTTCTCTCGTACGGTGGTGGTGGCTGAGGTGGATTGATTCCCATCTGCCCGAAGAGTAGTAGAAATTCTCGTTCATCTGGGCGCCTTGATGATGTATCTCTTCAAGAGTGTGACGCATATCTTCTTGACCCGTCTCCAGATGAGTAAGACGAGAGTCGATGCCCTGAAAGTAGGGGTCTCTTTGTTACGGGAACTGGTGGTGTGGCTGGTATTCTGGGTAACCATGGGTAGCATGGTAAGAGTGTGGATGATGAGTGGCGTCATGAACACCTCTCCCAGAGAAAGACATTCGTCCTCCCTGGAAGTCATACATCGTATCCTCTTCACGATGAGGTGGAGTGTAGTTGCGAAAATTTCCTTGCCCCCACGAATCTTGTGGTGTATGTGGCTCATGGGCAGTAGTATCTTCCCAGGCTTGATGGTGTGATGAAGATGGTCCAGCTCGTTCTGGTCCGACTGGTGTAGCGTCTTCTCCTTGATATCTCGGGGCAGCGTTTCTAGTGAATCTTGCGGAGGGGCTTCTTCCTACTCCCGCGCCAGGTCTCTTTAAGTTAAGCAAAAAGGTTTCCACTACATACAGACCAAGTGATCTGTTTGGCAATTCATATTCATTTGCATATCCTTTATATTGCATATAGAGTTTGTTATTTCTCTTCTTAATAAGTTGTGCTTGGCTGAAGAAGTAGAAGCCTATGACTGGACGCGGAGTGGAGATGTACATAATATTTCCGTGCAAGTTTAAATTTCCAGCAAGACGAGTAACCCAAGAAGTGATGGAAATGGGGCCTTGTAAAGTGTGGATGTAAGGCCAGTAGTCTACCAGGAGTTTTACAGGTGAAATTTTAGTTTTCTTAACCATTGCGTACATAATCTTTAACTTCTCAGTTCTAACAATACGACCTTCTTGCCTAGGGAAGAGAGTAAAGCCTAGCCACTTGTGCATCACCCTTAATGTGGGGTTGTGTATATCATTGGTGCAAGGGTGATGATCTGTTTTCTTACCAGTGATGTCCTCCCAAAAGCTATTTCTGTCAAAGTTTCTTAAAGCTACATCTAAGTCTACAGTGCAGGTTTCAGGAAAACCCAGATTTAGGCTGAACTGTTTCCAAGTGAGAGTGAAAGGTCCATTGTACAGCCTAAAAAAGACATATGTGTCATCTGAAGAGAGAGTGCAAAGAAATTCTAGAGTGAGCAATCTACAACCCTCTTCGGAGAGCTCCCAAGTGTTCTCCCACCCAATGTTATGGAAGACTAGATCGAACTCAGAGTCCATACCTGTGTCTTGGAGAAATTGTGAATCGAAGGTGGGGGTGTGAGTGTACTCTTTATCGCGGTAATGCCTAAATAGGTCCTTCTCGTAGGCTGTTTGGAGCTTGATGTGCCTTTCATGAAGAAGATCACGTGGCTCAGACCGGCTTGTGGTAGAGGATCGAGGCAGAGATGAAGTATCCATGTCCGAGCCTCCCTGTGATGAGCCAGCTCGCGAACGGCTTCTTGTTGATCGAAAAGTGAGCGTGTTCTTTGCCTTTCTCAAGAAGTTGCTCATCTTTGCTGCAAAAACAAGAGAACATACAAACAAAACTAGTGGAACAAGTGAGGGTTAGAGCAAATAAATGTTAGAGAGTTAGTGGTCCAAAAGTCAGTAGTCCAGGAGTCAGTCGTTTAAGTTGACAATTTTTATTTCAACTTCTCCTAGTTTATTAACTAAATGGGCAGCACTTCCCCTCTCTTATTGATTTTTCTTGCTTGCTCCCATTCTCCCTTTCCTACTTGCTATTTGCTCAAAACTTCCTCCTCTCTACTCTTATATCTTCTCTCACTCAGAAACTATCCAAAAGAAGTGCTAAGTGAACTCGAAATTGGAATTCTGAATTTCGAAGTGAGGCTCGTATTTCTGGAGAGTGGAGTGTGTGAAGAGTGTGAAGAAAGCTTGCTATTTTATAGAGGGAGAAGGGGATGGCCGGTCGGTCTAGTGGTGGGAACGACCGGTCCCCTGTGGGGCCCACTTTCTTCCATGTTGCTCCCTCACCTACCTTGCTCAAGTTCCCACTCTTTGGAGTATATGCCGACGGTTGCATGTGGTGGTAGGTGAGATGAGTGGTTGTGAGTGCATGTAATAATGTGAAGTGATATGATGTGGGTCCCAGGTGTCTGCGGGTCCATATGTTTCCCGTATTTGTACAATGCAAGTATAAAAGAAATTGCTTTTATGAAACTATAGAAAATGAGGATTCTAATGATGAAATTCCTATATGTTTTTGTTGCCGTAGTAAATAATACTTACGGGATTCGTAAATATTAATTACATGAGTCCAATTTTATGATGCAGTAATGATGTAAATAAATTTTAATTTTATTTTTCTTTGAAATGCAAAAGTAAATGCTGATAATTACCGAGTTACCTCCGGCGAAGGTTCGGGGTTTAAAGTCCACCGAATTGGACTCTCCAGTCTTCTTCATTCTCCTTGATGGATCTCCTCTACTGGAGATAGTAGTTTTGTCTCTTGAGCTTTATGGTCTACTAGAGTTGAGCATTGTTCGGGTCGTGGATTGAATGAGAACTTTTCTTCCTTCCCATTTATAGTGAATTTGATTTCTCCAACTCTGACATCAATGTGGGCCTTGGCGGTGCTCAAAAATGGTCTTCCGAGAATGAGTGACACTTTTGAATCCGGATGCATTTCTAGTACCATGAAGTCTACTGGTACAAAGAACTCTCTAATCTTGACTGGGATGTTCTCAGCAATTCCTATAGGGTATCTAAGTGATTGATCAGCTAGCAGAAGACACATTGGTGTTGACACATGTGCTGAATGGTTGAGCTTATAGTAGACTGATGCGGGCATCACACTAACACTAGCTCCAAGATCGCACAGTGCATTGCTAAACCGTTGATTTCCAATTGAGCATTCAATAGTGGGGCATCCTGGGTCCTTCTTCTTTTCTGGTATTTGATTGAGGATAGCCGCACTACATTCTTCTGTCAACTCGATTACTTCAGTAGTTGGCAGTGGTCGTTTGTTGTTAAGTATATCCCTCACATACTTGGCATAGGTAGGTACCTGTAATGCCTCTAGCAGAGGAATATTGATATATAGTTTCTGAATTACTTCAACAAACTTACTGAACTGCGCATCTAGCTTGGTGTTCTGATTTCTACGTGGGAATGGTAGAATGTTGGTGTCTTGAAAATCTATCGGTCTTTCTTTATTTTGCACTTGAGTTTCTTGAACTTCATCATCTCTTTCTTCTGCCCTTGGAAGGGTTACTGGTGCAGTCTGTCTTCTTTGTGCTCCTTCTGGGTATGGTGGATCTCGAGTGGTCCTCCCTTGTCTAGTGGTGATCCCCTTAATCTGCTCATGGTTAGTGGTAATAGGCAAAACAACAACCAATTGTGATATTTGGGTTTCTATTCTTTTATTATAATTGAGTTGATCTTTAATGGTAGAAGAAAAATCATCCATCTTAGCATTTATGTTTTCAAGAGTCTTATCATTTAAAGCAAGTCTTTTAGTAATGCTATCATTTATCCTGGCTTGTTCTAAAATTAAATCTCTTAAAGTAGGTTGCTTAGAATCGGAGGAACTGAATTTACTGGTGTACTTATCTGGTTTGGAAGGTTGTTGTTGACGCAATCCTTGCTTGTGTAGAGTGGTGGAGTTGTTGATGATGTTAACTTCTTCTTGATCTTCGGGAAATTCTATTCCTAAATATTCTCCACTTCTATTCTGAGCATCAAATGCGTCTTGAATAGCTTGACGTTCTTCCTTGTAGTTGGCTCTCTGAATAAGTCGATCCATAAGTACATCCATCTTAGTTGACAGTGCACACACTTCTTCTGGAAATTCTTCAATTTGGTGACAGCGTTGAGTAGTAACTTGTTTCCAGCTTTGATTTTCAGCTATCTTGTCCATTAGACATTCTGCTTTTCCGAAAGTGAGTGACATAAATGATCCTTCAGCAGTGGCATCAAGTTGCTCTCTTGCTCTTGATAATAATCCATGATAAAACAGTTGCATGAGCAATTTGTTCCTTATTCCATGATGTGGGCATCTTAAGATTTGTTCCTGAAAACGCTCCCAAGTTTCTGGAATGGTTTCTCCTTTTTGTTGCTGAAAGTTGTATATATTTTCCCTTAAGATATTGACTTTGCCAATTGGGAAAAATCTTGATAGAAAGGTCTCTGAACACTTCTCCCATGTCTTGATATTATCCATGTTTGAATAGAACCACTGCTTCGCTTTTCCTTTCAGTGAGAAGGGAAAAAGACGAAGAAGTATAATGTCCTGGGAACGTCCTTGATGATGATGGTGCTTCCAATCTCCAAGAAATCTTGTAGATGAGCGGTTGCATCTTCTTCTTCCTTTCCACCAAATGTAGTAGCTTGCACCATGTTGATAAGACTTGGCTTGAGTTCGAACTCAAGGTTGTTCGTCTGGAGTGTAGGTCCGGTGCGAATGTTCCTGACACTTGGAGTAGAGAACTCCAGCAGAGTCTTGTTGGCCATGGCTTGACTACTAATGTAGATCTTTCACACGATCAAGTTGATTTCTGATTTGAATGTGATGGATTACAACTGAACCTGTGTTACCTTGTATATGATATAAACAAAGAAAAACAAGAGTAAGCCTGCCAAGACAGAGGTACAAGTGAATGAATGAATAATCTCCTTTGTTAAATTCCTAATAAGTTTTGTTTAGTTCCTGGTGGCTTCCGTTACTTAGATAAATTATCAACGGCAACGGCGCCAGAAATGCTTGTTGACACTTCTTAATGCAATTGCTTTTAATAAACTTTGATGAACTGATTGTAGCAAGAGCCTTCAGAAATGTACATGACACTCCTAGCATCACTTAAAGTCAAGTTGTCGTCCCTAACATGATACTAGAAATGTAAATTATATGTGACACTAGCTCAAAAGATATAAACAAATATTTATCCGCAAGCGCACAGATAAATATACCTGTTGTAGCAGCATTTCACCCAGGTTATGTAGGTATCGTTATTTATATTTTACCGAAGATAGAAACGAAGCTGGAAACTAGCAGAGATTATCATTCATTCATCACTCACATGTCTAAGCAGGGGTAAGACAAGGTAAAGATAATAATTGATAAAAACGGGAATTCCAGAGATAGAGTGAACTACATAGATCAAGCAGAGAGTCAGGAGATTAATTAAGAGATTTGAATCCTAAGTTACTTCGCATTTACTAAGCCTAGTGATTACTCTAGTTAATATACAATCATCTATAGCTAATTAATCTATCATCCATGATCAAGGGACATTACTAAATTAGAATCAAGAACAGAGTAATGAATTCTAACTTGCAACCGCGTCCTACTAAGATCTACACTCGGGGGGAGGACTACAAAGGACTCAACAGGACTGTCACTCCTGCGATCTACCTCTCGACCCGGAGCATAGGATGTATTCGCACGTAAACTTAGCCTAAACACCATGTTTACACCAGTTTGACCACTTAACTCTATCCGGAATAAAGCTAAGTACTTTACGAACATGATCATAAACTCTATCATAATCAGATCTATATTAAATATATAACTAGAATAAACTCCAAAACTGAATAAACTGAAATATAATAAAGTAGCATAAAGTCGAATAAAGATACAAATTACCGAGTCTTCGACAATGATCCGGAGACTCAGACGAAGCTTCTAGCCGGATATGCCGACGAAGTGGCCTGCCTCTACTTGAATCTAACTAGACTAAACTCTAATCTTGATGTAGAGCTCTAACTCTCTCTCTAGAAACCCTAATTTCTGTCTTGTCTTCTGATCTTGATCTGATGATGATCTGGAGGGGGGTCAAGGGTCTGGTTATATAGCCCTGGGCGAGGAATCACGATCGTTGGATCAAACCGACTCGAGGTACGGTCGAGATGCATCCTAGAGGTCGGTGGAAGTAGCTTGCAGAAGACGGAGGCATGGCGGCTCTATGGCCGATAGACCGGTGGGCCCTGTGGGACCGGTCGGTCCCACAGGTAAGCCTCCTGTGGTGCCCCGTCTCGTGGTGTCTTGTGGAGTCCTCTGGAGTCTTCTAGAAATAGCCCGACGTGGCGGTGAAGAAATCTGCGTCGGGTTCCTTCTTGGGGAAGCAATGTGGTTGGTTTTCCTGCTTTAATCCCTGGAAAATGTAGAATCACCAAAACTCGTGGAATTTGTTAGTTTAAACCTCCTATTTCTAAGTTGGCAATCCTTTTTGGCATTTATTCATGTATTGTTGACGGTAAATAATGATAGTTAATAGACGTCAACAATCACTATCTTCATTGGATGAGCAACCAGAGGAGTCAATATCGGTGAGCCAACCACCAACGATGTAGGCCTTCCCAACTTTCTTGTGGTATTGCTTCTTCTTGCCATCCTTCTTCTTATATGGCTTCTCTTTCTTCTTCTCATCTTCACTTGATGAGTCATATTTCTTGCCCTTGTTCTTGTTCTTGTAGCTCTCTTTTTTGGGCTTGGTGCATTGATGAGCAAGATGGCCAAGATCACCACAATTATAGCAATCCATTTCGGAGATTGGCCTTATCTTGCTACTTGTGAAGAACTTCTTCTTCTTAGAGTCGAAGTTGACTCCATTCTTGTGAAGCTTCTTCAACATCTTTGTGGTACTCCTCACCATGAGAGAAATATTGGAATCATCTTGCTCATCATCACTTGAGCTCTCATGATGGGCTTCAATCACCTTGGTCTTGCCCTTCTTCTCTTGACTTGCCTTGAATGCCAAGTCCTTCTTCTTGTCGGAAGAAGAGCCACCACTTGGTGTGACGTGAATCCTTGGTCTTGCCCAATGTCAATCCTTTGTGCCTACAAGTATGTTTACACTAACTCTACCGCACAAAAGACTACACCTAGTTCCAATCCTACTCTAGCATGACATTTCAACAATGTAATAACATCAAGTAAGTGCAGGAATTGAAATGATCAAAGTATATGCGTATGTAAAGAGAGGAAGGAAGACTCCGTGATCTTTTTGCTGAGGTATCGAGGTGTCGGCACACACCCCTAGTCCTCGTTGGAGCACCCGCGCAAGGGTATCGCTCCCCCTTGATCTGCGCAAGGATCAAGTGCTCACTAAGAGCTGATTCTTCGCCACTCCGGCCTGGTGAATTGCCCACTATTGGTCACAACTTGAGTTGGGTCATCCACAATGCCTCCGGATGATCAACAAGCACTCTGATCACCACCAAGTCATCTAGGTGATGTCGATCACAAAGAGTAACAAGCTAGAACTCTCACTTGACCAACGCAAGACCAAAGAGATGGATGGATGCACACTTACTACTCACAACTCACTAATGAGGCGACCAATCTCACAATTAGCAAATCTCTCAACCTCACTAGGGTGCTTGCACTCCCTTTCTCACTCAAGGATCTTCTCAGCTGATCAAATGGGCAAGAGACCCCAAATGGAGGTGGTGGTAGAGTATTTATACTCCCCCAACCAAGCCATCCACGAGGGGCTCAAAATAGTGCAGTTTAAGGGGGACGCTCCGATGCTTGGCATCAGACACGCCGATGCCCCGCACAATGGTAACCTATGTTGTGCTATCAGAGCACACATCATGTGACATCGGACGCTGGGCAGTGTTTGATGCCCCCACGTCGGACGCGTCCGCTGTGCAAATGACCTCTTTAGAATCCTCTCTGCATGGACATCGGAAGCTGGCCCTCAGCGTCCGATGTCAGCGTCCGATGTGATGCCAACTTCACTCTCAAGTGAATAGTGTAAACGCCGCATCTGATGCACCCCTATGGTGCGTCCGATGCGGCGATCCAGACTAGGTCAAGTCTTGTGGGCATCAAACGTGCGTCCGATGCCTACCAGGCCAGCGTCTGATGCCCTTTTGAGGGCCGAAACAACTTCGGATCGTGACACTGCCTTCATGACTTTTGATCCTCATGACATAAGGGCTCTCTCTGAGCTACCTAGAGCTATGAAATACCAAGTGTGCACCACACCTACCTCAATAGACTCACCTAGGTCAAGTTATTCATTCACGCTCCCCTTTATAGTACAACCAAAGGAAAAACAAAGGCCTAAGACTAAAAGTGTCCTCCAACACCATATGACACTTAGAACTAGCCTATCTCCGTCTTCGTCATTCGTCCTTTGAAAACCAAATCAATTTCCATCGCTAGGGGACATGAATACCAAATGCTCGTATCGATGCCATTATTGTGACCTAACACTTCTCTATTTCTGCAAAAAACACGTTATTCACAATAATCTTATGTTGTCATCCAATCATCGAAACCCACTAGGGGCCTAGATGCTTTCAACTATCTAGGACCAACTCTAGTGCCAAATAGTAGAAAATACTCTGGACTCCACTTGCCACAAATCTATGGTATTATAGGGTGGGATGGTGGCTATAACAATTCATACTGAGAAAGGTTTCAAGAGATGAGCCTAAGTATGACTCTTACAACAATGGTTGGGGTACACATGAGGGTCTACATCCTACACTTAAAGAATGAATCCTTGTATTTGCACTTATACATTGTCAGCATTTTGAGGAACGACGAGTAAATTTAGCGCCAAAAGACAATGGTAGCACTCAAGACACAAGAAAAGTACATTGATTCGTGATGGAACCCTATCTCCAGTCTCAAAGGGTAGTGAGTTCATGTTCCTCGGTTGAAGTGCTCTAAGGGCTTACAATGAGGGTTCCTAAGCTAGGATTTGAGGTAGGAGGAATCGATCGTGATCTGTTGGAAAAGAGGCATGGATCCAGGTTACAATAGAGAGAAATGGGTTCCCCTGACTCGAGTGACTGAGGGCCCAAGGGGAGGAGGAAGTCATTATTGAGTCCTAGTCGGTGGGTCCCTCACATCTTGCCCTTGTCCTGTTGACACGTTCGAGTAGGGTCATTGTGTTCTTGTTCCTCACGCCAAGGCACATGCCATGGCGACACTGTGGGAATGGTGGTGGTTCACCAACTATCATATGCGGTGTGGGCTTGGCATGGCTCCCATTGTGGCATCCGTCCTTGACCTAGAGGCCCAAAGGGCGCTGTAGCGAGAGTGTGGGAGTAGGTGACCGTCCTGAGTTGATGGCCAGCCCTCACCACTGTGATGGTGTTAACCTCGACTTCGAGCAGTTGGGTCGAGCCCCCAATTGGTTTGGTCGATCCTGAGAGGATAGGCCTGAGTTCGGGCGAATCATCCCATAATGGGTGGGTCCGTACGCCCGTCCTATTAGGTCAAGTTCGGGCGGTGTTGTATGGTACCTGCTGCCACTACCCCATGGTGTAGACGTGTAGTCTTGTCGACATAGAGATAAAAAGAGGGATGGTGTCCTGCCCTAGGATCCCGCACTCCGAGGGGTGGTCGTTCTCTCTATACTGGTGGAGTGTCTGGAGCGTGTTTGTCTATATCAGAGCACGCGCGTTTGATGGCCTCAACTACTCTTTTGTCGTTCCTAGATGGCCAGGACTAGGGGAGGTCAAGGCAGGCCGTGGGTTGCACGGTCCGGTGCCAAAGTGGCTAAGGTAGACGAATGTTGGGTCGTGGCCAGCTAGGCCTCTTTGGGTAACTTGCAATTCGTGTTCTGAGGTACCCGAGGTATGTAACCCCGACATACATGTATTTGAATGCTACGTGTATGACTCGAGAACAAGCTTGTGGAAATATACGTGATATCATTGTTTTTAGGACTACCACCAATACTCTGAATTTTACATGAAGATTTAGGGCTCTTTTATGTTATTAATAATATTTATAAGCTGGGGAAGCAGATTGTTGGATTTAATCATTTAACAATTTGTTGAATGGATTGTTACCATTTCTGACCTACTTGTTTTAGCTTGAAGATTGTAACAACTGGCATCCTGCAATCCACATTTTCAAGCTAAAACAAACAACACTTATTATTGTCGAAAATTGTCACACTTGTCAAACTAAAAACCCATAATTGCCTACCTAAGTGATTTTGACAAAGGACAATCTGATCATTACTATTTTTGGATCTTTATGTATGCATTATAATTTTAATTGCAAATGGACTCTTTGGCTTCTTCTAGCTAGCTAGATCTTTCTAATTTGCAAGATCTCGTATAAACAGGGAAGCCAGCTTCAAGATGAAGACTGCAACCAATGGACCAGGTTTACTGAAAAGAAAAGAAAATAACAATTACATTGCACAAAGTTGTTTGTAACATGCATCTTCTAGTAAAAGATCTAGATATCTCTTGTCCTAGAAGCCTGCTTGAAATAAGCATCTTGTTTTGAGGTTTGTGAGACTTTTGCTCACTATTTAGGACCAACTCCAAAGCCAAATGCTAGGAAAGACTATGAATTCCGCTTGACACAAAGCTATGGCATCATAGGTTAGGATGTTGGCCAGTATAATTAGTACAGAGCGATAGGTTTTATGAGATGAACCAAATGACTTCGACCATAACGGTTGGGATAAATGATCATTACCAGAAACTGACGCTTTACCGAGTATCACATGCTTTGCCGAGTGTCAAATCTCGGGCACTCGGTAAACAACCTCTTTTTACCGAGTGCCAAAAGCATAACACTCGACAAAGAGACTGTTTGCCGAGTGCCTGAAATTTAAAACTCGACGAACAACTGCTTTGCCGAGTGTCGAATTTTAACACTCGGCAAACAGCTGCTTTGCCGAGTATCTGAAATTTGACACTCAGCAAACAGCTAGTTTTTCTACGTCACACTAACTCTAAATTTGATGATTTTTTCTAAAACTTTCTAAACTCGTGCTCTATCAAATTATTGTGTTCTTATAGCTATTACTTGAGTTATATTTTCTCGTGACTTTTAAAATTATGAATTTCCAAAAATAACAACTTCAAAGAACATTTTGAGCAGTAAAATAATTCAAATGAAAAAAAATTAAACTATAAAGTTGTATAGCTTCTCAAGATCTATAAATTTTATTTGGGTCATTTCTTCATTCGACAAAGCGATAGTAACGTTATTCACAAAATCTACATCTCTCGCGTATAGTTTCATGAAACTAGAAGAGAGATATATAAGATTTGTGAACATTGTTACTACCTCAATGTTGAATGAACAAATGAGTAAAATAAAAGTTATAGATCTTGAGAAGTTATACAACTTTATAGTTGAACACTTTTTAATTTGAATTAATTTTGGCAACGAAAAGTACGTTTGAATTTCTCAAAATTTAAAATTTGAAATTTTCAAATGATCTTAGATGGAGAAATAACTAAAATAAAAGTTGTAGACCTCAAAAAGTTATGAAACTTTATAGTTGACAACTTTTTGATTTGAATTAATTTTGCTAGTGAAAAGTACATTTGAATTTCTATAATTTGAAATTCAAATTTTATAAACGACCTCAGATGGCTACCAAAATGAAAGTTGTAGATGTCTAAAAGTTACAAAACTTTGTAATTGACAACTTTTTAATTTAAATTTATTTAGGGTCTCAGACAAGTAAGTTACACTCGGTTTAGTATAATACGTGGGGAACCAAAACGGAATCTAGACACAAGTGACAATGTGGTGTAGTGGTAGAGGGGGTTATGCGCGAGGGGGAGGTCATGACTTTGAATCCCACTGGTCGTGTAGTATGTGAATTTTGCGCGAAAAATGTCGTGACTTGCTTTTTTCAGTGGTTTTGGAGTGTTTTTATTTGCCGATTGTCAACACGACATTTCGGCAAAAGCTTTGTCGAGTGCCTGAGAAAAGACACTCGACAAAGAGCTCTTTCTCGTCTGATTTTTTGCCGAGTGCTCTTTATCATTACCGAGTGCATTTAGAGCTTTGCCAAGTGGCAGCCTCCGGTTCCGGTAGTGGATGGTCTACATCCTATGGATGCCGCTCTCGCTTCTGCTGCTATTTTGTTTAAATTCAGTACGTTCAAGTGGACACATAATAAGGGAGTGACTGATGAACCCTCATATTTGCGATATATACATGTATTTGAATGTTATGTATGACTCTAGAACTAGCTTGAGTTGGAAATTGTATCTACTAGTATTTTGGAATATTTTTTATAACAAAAATAGGTAGGTAATTTACTACTGTAACAAACAGGCTTATAGTACTGTTGAAAACATCGCACTTGTGGATCTAACCCATGGTTGCCTACCTAATTGAATACGAAAAGGGAATCTTTTGCTTCTTCTGGCTAGCTAGCTAGATCTTTCTAATTTGCAATTGCAAGATCGTATCAACAGTTATCTGACGAGGGAAGCCAGCTTCAAGATGAAGACTGCAATAATGGACCGCCAGTTTTACTGAAAAGAAAACAACGGTTACATATATATTGCACAAAGTTGTTTGTAGCAACATCTTCCAGTAAAAGATATAGATGCCTCTGCTTGTGCTATAAGCCTGCTCGAAATAAGTGATTCCTCGCTTGGTCTAAAGGGTTAAAGATGCTGATTTGTGTCTCTGCATGCATATATGAACAGGAAGAAAAGAGAACAAGTTCTTGTTTCGCTTTAGCTAGCCTACATACTGCTCTTTAGATCTCGTTTGGCCTTTTATCTTTTCCTTTTCATCACTATTTCTGCCTTGCAGAGCTCCAATCTCTCTCTCTGATCAGACCTAATAGTTTTGATGTAATGAGCTAATGAAGTACACTGAGGAAAGATATCACGATCGATTCGATCCAGTGAAAAGCAAGCACTTACTGATCTGTCATTTCGATAAATAATAACATGACTTTGTTTCGTCCAGCAGGCTGCAGAGATTGATGCTGTGAAATGGGATTTACTTCTCAACGAAGCAGCTCATGTGTGAACGTGATCTGCAGCTTGCAAATAGGAAAGATGCACTGAATGCGTGGCAGACTGAATTGCACGCCCTCCATCTATATATATCTTCACGTTAGCGTCATGATATAATATATATATATATGCTCGGTAACAAAAGGCATCATGATAATTTAAACAAAGATTCAATTGAATTCATTTCAAGGTACACATAGAGGTGATGAGAGGGGGTGTCATGTAAAAGGAAAAAACAACTGAGGATTTGGATGAAAATATAGGTCACTAATTAATATGGGTCAGTAATTGATAAGATTATCTTTCTTCAAAAAAATTGATAAGATTATCACAACTCGTATACGTATTAAAGATTGTAATACGTATGGTTCTTGCGTTACAAAGCAAACGAAGAAGAAACTGACAAATTAACTACTGATCTCTTATTAATTTATTGTAGAAATAAAACGTTAACATAAATACATAATATAGTTATATCTCCTATAAGATTATAACAGGTTTTGATGGATTAGTATATTTAGTTCCACTTGCATAGCTACTAGTAGGCTTGTGGCATAGGCGGAGCCTTGTAGAGGCCAAGGTGGGCCATGGCCCCCATAACTACAAAATTTATTAAAGGAACACATGATTTCACCACTTAAGTGCTCATCAATTACTAATTTGGCCCCCTTTCCTAACACTTCAATTTTGATTGGCCCTCTCTCAATTTCAGTTCAAGCTCCGCCATTGGCTTGTGGTATAAAAAAAAGACAGTATCATCGAAATATATATGGATCAGTAGAAATGGTTGATGGAACACTTTGCGAGTTGGCATCACATGGTCACTAAGACCCACAACAGAGTGTAAAGCCCTCCTCCTCTACAAAGGTAAATTTAAGCTGAATGATGGTAGGGACTAGGGATCGAGTAGGGACCATACCTCATGCAAACACGGGCATGCAGAGATCAGCAAAGATCCAGGCAGTTAATCTGAGATGCTGCATAAGAACTCAATTTGTCAGTTTAAATTAATATTTGCATTACGTACGTGTGTGCATGCACTATTGCACTGCACCCGGGCATACGTACATGCAAGCAAGGGCGGGCACTTCGCAAATTTGGCCTCCTGGTCGATCGATCTGTCTTGGACAAAAACAAAACTAGTGTAGGATTTGGCCACCACGATCACGTACGCATGCTTGGACGGATCATATGCATATGCGTTATTTGGTTTTATTTGGTGTGCATGCATCATTGCTTACGGTCATGGGCGGATCCATGTAGACGATATCGGGTGCGGGCGCACCCACGAAAATTTTAAAAAACAATGATTATGATCAAATTTTTATCATATTTGCACACATAAGATAAAATCATATGCAGTCATAAGGCAAACACACCTCCTCGCATTTGGTGTAGCTCGGCCCGTGCTTACAGTTACAGCCTTTACATACAGCCGGCCTGCCTGCGA
The DNA here is from genome assembly GCA_009763385.1 of Coix lacryma-jobi var. lacryma-jobi. Classification (NCBI taxonomy): domain Eukaryota; kingdom Viridiplantae; phylum Streptophyta; class Magnoliopsida; order Poales; family Poaceae; genus Coix; species Coix lacryma-jobi. The sequence continues at coordinate 96,736,152 of CM019831.1, forward strand.
TCAAAGGCCAGATAATATATATATATAAACGTTACGTACGTCGTACTACTTGAGATATGATCGAGCTTACTATAAGTTACATTAAGATCGAATTAAGATGGTGAATAGTTTATAATTTCTTGTTGACGGCCTAAGTACTTCGCAAGTATATATTTTCAATATGTTAGTGATTGGCATTTTTATAGTTCTAGAATCAATGATGCACGAGCAATTTATAAACCATAGAGCTCAAAATTGAGTTTCACTGTCTGCGGATACATGAGTGTATGCCGAGTCTCAGAGTGATGAGTGATTGTCAACTGGGATAATGTGCATGTTCTTTGGCTTGTGTTGTGCAGGTGTCGAGCACGGATACAGTGATCAAAGACAAGGTGAAGGTCAAGTAGAGACGTGCCGTGCCGATGGACCGAGAGTGGCGAAGGGCGGACGTGAGACTTGGACTGAGGGACCGGTGGCCAGAGGATCAGCTGTGGTGGCTGACAGCCTGGGACAGCGACGAGTGAAGACTTGCGGGCACGATGTTGCCTGGGTCGTGGACCTGGGGACATGTGTCGGTGGACGAGGTGCACGGGCGGTGCATCCCCTCTACGGCTCGGTTTGGTGGTTGAGCCACAGAAAAACCACCGAGTGGACGGTTTCCAGGTTTGGGCCTCAAAACCTGGGCGCTGATGGTTTCCGAGTTTGGGCCACAAAACTCGGGCTGAGGATGGTTTCCAGGTTTGGGCCTCAAAACCTGGGTGCTGCGGGTTTCTGAGTTTGGGCCACAAAACTGAGGCGATGGACGGCTGGTTACCCGGTTTGGGCCTCAAAACCGGGGGTTGGTCGTGAAGGCTGGTTTCCCGGTTTGTGCCACAAAACCGGGGGCGAAGTCCGGGAAAAGGACGAGCGGAACGGTGGCGGCACGTGGCGGGCAATCGGTGAGGTTGCGTCGAGGCAACGCTACCAGTTGTGCGGGCGTGGCCGTCAGATCACCAGTATCTTTGAGTTGGTCCAGAATAACCCTAGGGTTTAGCTGGTTCGCTCTGTAATTAGAGAGGGGTAGAGTAGGAATTAGAATTAGGATAAGTAGAGGGAGACACCCTCATCCCATTCGATCTCAGTCATTTGCTCTTTGCCTTCTAGGTTTTCCTGCTCTCCCAATCCCCTGCTGTAGCAACTGAGATACGCAGAGAACCATACCTCTGTGTACTGGAGATTTTGAGGAAGTGAGACCGTAATCTCACTGTTGTAGCGTGTGGTAGCCACACGGTTGCAGATCGATGACTTGATTCGCGTTTTGATTCGTGTTCTTCGCGTTCTTCGTTTCTCCGTGATTTTCCCGTCACTCGATCTCCCTCTCTACTGCGTCTTTGCGAAATCCGTTTGAATCAACTTGTTCTTTATAGTGAGGAGATCATTTCCACCGAAGGAATTCATCTAACTCCTCACGAACAAGTAGATCGGGTTGATTTTGTTTTCGTGGTGCTTTTTCGTTCATACTCCTCCCCTTTCGATTTCCCGGTGTTTGAGTTGATTTGAGCGGATGATTTCTTGGGGATAGTCTCCTAACTACCTCGTGATCATCTTCACCAAGTTTGGGAACGTGGGATTGAGTTTTGATTTGGATTTGGTAAGATTCGTGAGAGGGGCGACCAAATCGCCCTCTCTGTTCATCCGCGGACAGTCCGCGCGTCGGGGTCGGTCAGACCAGTGGCCTGACTCCGCGCTGTTGGACGGGTCCTTTTTTAACCGCAGACAGTCCACCGTTGGAGTTCGTGGACAGTCCGGGAACGTCCAGGGGACTTGCAGCAACTGTGCTGTTTCGGGGTTTTTGCCGGCGGACAGTCCGCCATCCCCTCGCGGACAGTCCGCAGTAGGGGCGGACAGTCCGGGACCTCAGGGGCGGACAGTCCGGGACCTCAGGGCCGGACAGTCCGGGAATTGGCTGAAGCCTTCGGTTTAGTGCGTTTGCTCTCCCGGCTTTCTCGGTTGGTTTCCGGAGTTCTCGTTTGGCCCTAGAGTTGACCAAGGAACCTCTCTATGTATCTTTGCTACTTGTTAGCATCGGTATTTGGGGATTTCTTGACAAAGCTTTCCATCTACGTTTGGGACTTGGTTTTTGAGGGTCGAACTTGTTCTGGTGTTTTTGGTTCTTGGTTTGCTATCGCTTTGTGGTGCCTCGCTGTGATCCTAGGGATCATCCACCCTCTTCCAAGGGTCGTGGGCATCACGGTTTCGATCGAAGCTTTTGGGGGTTAATTTGTGGGACAAAGGCCAAAGTTTTGAGAGAAATTTTTGAGCTCCCATTCACCCCCCCTCTGGTCGCCTTGCTATTGCATTCTCGGTCCTTCAATTGGTATCGGAGCGGGTTAAGGATCTTCCACCTTAGCCGGTTCCAGATCCACCGAAGGCGACATGGATCGCGGCATAGGCAAACCGCCGTTTTTCGATGGGACGAACTATACGTATTGGAAGATACGCATGTCGACCTATCTGCAGAGTTTGGGTGCTTCCATCTGGGATATTTGCAACTCTGCAGATTACGTGGTTTTGGCTCTCGTGTCTCTCAGCTTCAGATCGATGAGCACGATGCCAATAGCCGAGCCCGTAATGCTCTTTTCTCATGCTTGAGCATGAGTGAGTTTGATCGCGTTTCTCACCTCGCTACGGCTCGGGAGATTTGGGCTACCCTCATGCGTTTCCATGAGGGAACCTCTCAAGTCAAAACCCGTCTCTATGAGTCGTTCAAGCGAGAGTATGAGAACTTTCGACATATGCCTGGCGAGAGCATAGAAAGTTTATTCGCTCGCTTTCAGGTGATTGTCAACAAGATGAGGGCTAACAAGGAGTTGTTGCCTTTCGACGATCATGAGAGAGCTCTCAAGCTACTCCATACTCTTGATCGATCGGTGTGGGATTCCAAGGTTCAGGCGATCATCAAATCGCCTAACTATGAGACCCTCACGTGCGACGAGCTCTTTAGTAAGCTCAAGTCGAGTGAAATCGATGCCATGGCGAGGGCTTCTTATGAAAATCCTTCTGGCCCGTCAATGGCTTTGGTTTCTGGCTCTTCTGCTAACACCTCTGGAGGCTTTGCACTTTCCTCTCTTCTTTCTGTCACAGAGGAGCAGTTGGAGTTCATGGGGGATGACGAGTTGGCTTTGCTCGCCAACCGGTTCTCGCGGTTCCACAACAACTGCATGAACCGTCGCCGTAGAGGAGGACGCTCAGGATGCTTTGAGTGCGGCGACCCCAACCACTTCATCGCTAATTTCCCGAAGAAGAACAAGCAAGTCTTCGACAAGGCGGATCATGGGCACAAGTACGACTCCGGCAAGCGCAAGGAGAAGTACATCCCTGCGAAGCACAAGCGGAAGGGCGGCTTCAACAAGGAGTACATCAAGACCAAGTACTTGGAGAAGGCCCAGGCTGAGCAGCGTGCTTTCTTCGCCACGCTCAGCGACGTCGACGACTCGGATGATGACTCCGCTTCCTCAAGCGATGACGAGTCCGAGAAGAAGAAGAGGATCGAGGACAAGCTCAACGGCCTCTGCTTCTTCACCGACGACGAGGGCTTCTGCACCATGGCCCTCGGCAAGGAGGTCGACGGCGAGCTGGAGGAGACCCCTCAGAACGACGACGACGACACCTCCCTGGTATCTCTGACCCCCGACGAGCTTTCTGCTAAGGTAGAGAAACTCACTGCCGCCCTCCTTAGTCAAGATAAGCTGCTTAGGCGTGCTGCCAGAGAGCGCAAGGAGTTTAGGCAGAAGTGGGAGGATACAGTGAAGGAACTTGAGTTTGCCAAGTCCACCGTAGTTGTTTCTGAGGAGGTTGAGTGTGAGATGTGCACCACGCACATGACTGACCTTCTCACTTTGAGAGGTAAGTATGTTGCGTTGGTAGGAGATGTGCACCACCGCGTTTTGAGTATCGCGATGGACGCTCCTCCCTTAGCGGACCACGTTTTCCTCTACGTGGTGATCGCTCTTCCCGTAGGCGTGCTAGGAATGGTTTTTCTGCTAACCGTTCTTTTGAGCAGCCGGCCCAACACTGGTATTCTCCCTACTTTACTAACCCCAGTGTTGGACCGTATGCTCACCCTATGTCTTTTTATTGATGTAGGTAAAACGATTGGAGAATGTTTGGTTGGTGGATTCCGGTTGCTCGAGGCACATGACCGGAAACGCCAAGTGGTTCTCCAGTCTTTGTCCAGTCGCTGGAAAGGAGTTTATCACCTTCGGCGACAATAGCAAAGGTAAGGTGTTGTCTCGTGGGTCGGTGCGAGTTAATGAGCACTTTGTGTTGCGCGATGTTGCTCTTGTTTCTAACTAGCATTTTAACCTTCTTTCTGTTTCGCAACTCTTTGATGACGACTATGAGATTCATTTTAAGCCGAATCTCAGTCGTATTTTGGACCCTCAGGGCAATCTTGTTTGTGTTATTTCGCCCTTTGGGAAAGTCTTTCGTGCGGATTTCTCGGAGTCGTTTGGAATTTCTCGTTGTCTTTTGGCTGGACCTTCCTCCTCCGATCTTTGGAAGTGGCATAGGAGTCTTGGTCACCTGAGCTTCGACTTGCTTGCAAGGCTTAGTTCACTTGGCCTAATCCAAGGATTGCCCAAGTTATCCATGGAGAAGGATCTTGTTTGCCATTCTTGTAGACATGGGAAGATGGTTGCCGCTCTCCACCATCCCGTGACTCAGGTCATGACTAAGCGCCCTGGAGAGCTTTTGCACATGGATCTTGTTGGTCCGGCTCGGGTGAGCTCGGTTGGGGGGAAGTGGTCTGTGCTTGTTGTTGTTGTTGTTGACGACTTTTCGAGATATTCGTGGGTCTTCTTTTTAGCTGAGAAGACCGAGACTTTCTCCTTTGCTCGCAATCTGATTTTGCGTCTTCAGAACGAGTTCCCTTTGAACTCGATGCGAGCTATTAGGAGTGATAATGGTTCCGAATTCAAAAATTCGGATTTTGAGAAGTTTTGTAACTCTTTGGGTTTAGAGCATCAGTTTGCTTCCCCCTACACACACCCTCAAAATGGTGTTGTAGAGAGGAAGAATCGGACCCTTGTAGAGATGGTCAGGACGATGCTCGATGAGCATAGGACTCCTAGGCGATATTGGGTCGAAGCTATGAGCACTGCATGCTACATTTCCAATCGCATTTTTCTCCGAGCTTTCTTGAAAAAGACTTCTTATGAGTTGCGTTTTGGAAAACTGCCCAAGGTGAGTTATTTTAGAGTCTTTGGTTGCCACTGTTTCATACTTAAGAAAGGCAACCTGGACAAATTTGAGTCTCGTTCTTCTGACATTGTGTTTTTGGGTTATGGCACTCATAATCGTGCATATTGTGTACTTAACCATGACACTAACCAAGTCATGGAGACATCAGATGTCACCTTCGATGAGACCATGGTTTGTCCTTCTTCTCGTTTTGAGCATGCAGGTGATCATGAGGTTGGCGAGCCTCTTTTTGATGATGAGGAAGAGGGTGCTGAAGGGATGGACGACACAGCACCACCTCCACCTGCTGTGCCGCAAAGAGCGGCTTCTACTACGACTCACGGCCCCGATCCCTCTTCTTCGACTTGGGGGCCGTGGGATCCACCACCTCGAGCGGTACCCTTTGTACCCGAGGAGGCGCCAACTGCTGTTGAGGGGGAAATTACTTCTGCTCGGGAGGCGCCACGACATATCCAGCGCCAACACCCACCTCAACAGATGATCGGCAGCATCGGCGAACGTGTCACTCGGACATGGTCACAACAAATCTCTCACTTTGCTCATTCTGCATTTGTTGCTGATTTTGAACCCCGAGATGTTGGACACGCTTTATCTGATCCAGATTGGGTCAATGCCATGCATGAGGAGTTAGAAAATTTTGAGAGAAATCAGGTTTGGGTTTTGGTTTCTCTTCCTCCTGAGTGTCACCCTATTGGGACAAAATGGGTTTTCAAAAACAAACAAGGAGAGGATGGCCATGTTGTGAGAAACAAGGCCAGACTAGTAGCCTAGGGGTATAGTCAAAAGGAGGGGATAGACTATGAGGAGACTTTTGCTCCTGTAGCTCGTTTGGAGGCAATTAGGATACTCTTGGCTTTTGCTGCATCCAAAGGGTTTAAACTTTTTCAAATGAATGTCAAGAGTGCCTTCCTAAATGGCTACATAGAAGAGGAAGTATATGTGAGACAACCTCCCCGGTTTCGAAAATCCCAAGTTTCCAAACCATGTTTTTAAACTTCACAAAGCTTTATATGGTTTGAAACAAGCCCTTAGAGCCTGGTATGATAGGTTGAAAACCTTTTTGCTTGCTAAGGGTTTTAAAATGGGATGTGTGGATAAAACTCTTTTTCTCCTCAAGCAAGGCAATGACACTCTCTTGGTCCAGATTTACGTGGATGATATCATTTTCGGTGGTTCTTCTCACGCTTTGGTTGCCAAGTTTGCAGACACTATGAGCAGGGAGTTTGAGATGAGCATGATGGGCGAGTTGACATTTTTCCTCGGGTTGCAAATCAAGCAATCCCGAGAAGGGACGTTCGTGCACCAGGGCAAGTACACTAAGGACATCCTGAAGAAGTTCGACATGGGTGAGGCCAAGCCTCTTCCAACACTCATGCCGACCACGGCGGCCCTAGATGCGGATGTGGATGGAGAAGCTGTGGACCAGAAGGAGTACCGGAGTATGATCGGGTCGCTGCTGTACCTGACGGCGACACGCCCGGACATCCAGTTCCCGGTGTGTCTGTGCGCACGATTTCAGTCGTCGCCGCGTACATCTCACTGTCAGGCGGTCAAGCGCATTATGAGGTACTTATGCTTCACTCCAGAATTCGAGATTTGGTATTCTGCTTCCTCCACCCTCTCCCTTTGCGGTTATTCTGATGCCGATTTCGCTAGTTGCCGGATTGAGCGCAAGTCCACCTCTAGGACTTGCCAGTTTATTGGTTCTTCTCTTGTATCGTGGTCTTCTCGCAAGCAGTCTAGTGTCGCCCAGTCTACCACGGAGGCTGAGTATGTTGCTACGGCTAGCTGCTGTTCCCAGTTGCTGTGGATGATGGCCACTTTGCGTGATTTTGGTCTGAGCTTTTCTCGTATTCCTTTGCTTTGTGACAGCACGAGTGCTATTAGCGTTGCTAAGAACCCCGTGCTGCATTCTAAGACCAAACACATTAATGTGCGCTTTCATTTTCTGCGAGACCACTATGAGAAGGGTGATATCGACCTTCGCCATTTCGATACTCATCATCAGTTGGCTGATATTTTCACCAAGCCTTTGGACCAATCGACTTTTGCTAGGTTGAGAGGTGAGCTTGGTGTGTGTTTCCCCTTTTAGATGGGGGAAACATTTTGGTTCTTGTATCATAAACTGACCTTTTGTTTTTCAATTGGTTTCTTCTTGCATCTTTTCTGCATTTCATCTTGCATATTTACATTCAGAGCTTCATGTGTATAATCCTTAGAATGTGACTATGTTCTGCTTTGTATTTGCTCTGATGCTTTATGATGATGCTTGTAGCTTATGCTCTTTCTTATCACTGATACATGTTGTGAGCTGAGTTATTTTATGAACGGTGAACTTGTTTAATAAACCTAAAATCTAAAAATGTTCACCATTGAGATATGCAACTAGCATGTGTAGGATGTGTAGAATTCACTCGTCCTTTTCATATATGCTAGGTTGCTATGTCTCTAGCTCTGAGTCATTCACTTGCTTGGTATGTTCATATTCTGCCTTAATTCAGAACCTAGTTGAGTGAATTGGAAAGATCGAGATGGGATTGCTTGCCAGCACATCACAGTTTCGAGACTGTTTCTCATTGCACTTTGAGTTAAACTTGAGCTGTGTAGTGCATGACCGAAACTGTTGCTTTAAACTTCTGATTGCTCCTGCATAGGCTTCGCACAGTTGAAAAGTTAGGCAATGACAAGCTTTCAACCTCTCGCAATCACATGCTAAAATTTGAACTTGTGTAATCTAACCGCTGCAACTCCGATAAAATTTGGATACACAAGTCTATGTTTCATTCTCTAGCATGATGGTTGAACTTTGCTAGGGGTAGTTCACCTTGTATACATGTTTAGCACTTGTTTGACTTCATGTCTATACATGTTTGGTGCTATTTTGATGGTGAATACCTTTTTGGCTAAAAACTGCTCACGTTGCTCACATGTTCATATTTTGTATTTGGTGATCAGTTTGAGCTTTTGCTCGCATTATGTGCATTTTATGAGTCATCGGATCAGCACTCTGTCGAGCATCTTCATATTCTATCGACTATATTCCTGAAGCTGCTAACTTGCATATTGACTCATATGCATTTTGGAAGGGGGAGTTATTCTTTCAAGGGGGAGAAATTTGCTCGCTGGTGCATTTTCAACTAAGGGGGAGAAATTGCAAATCATATGTTCTCCGAGTGTTCAACTAAGGGGGAGAAAAACATTTTCAAAATTTTGTGCTTTCCAAGTTGAACTCAAGGGGAGATTTCTTGGTTGTGTGCACTTCGTGAGGGGGAGTTTTTGAGCTGGTAGCTAGTTGTGTTGAGCCTTTGCCTCTTTCTTGAGGAACTAGCACCTTTGCTGTTATGCTCTTCAGTTGGTATCAAGCTTTCTTCGTTTGGTATCGAGCTTCCTCGCTAGCGGTGTTGAGCCCGTTCTGCCTCTTCTTGAGGGCTAGCTCTGTTTTGCTTGATTTTCAGTTGATTTTCCAATTGGTATCAAGTTGTCTCGCTAGCGGTGTTGGGCCTGTTCTACCTATTCTTGAGGGCTAGCTTTGCTTTGCTTGGTTGTGTCGAGCCGTTGCCCATGTCTTTGGGAACCAAGTTGTCTTGCTCTTTCCACTTGACCTTCTTCGGCTTTGATATGCTTTTGGGTCATTTGGTCGAGTTCTCTCTTCTTTATAGCTTCCTCTATTCCATTATGATTTGTGTTGGTAGTTGACAATGCACTCATCAAGGGGGAGATTGCGGATACATGGGTGTATGCCGAGTCTCAGAGTGATGAGTGATTGTCAACTGGGATAATGCACATGTTCTTTGGCTTGTGTTGTGAGATGTCGAGCACGGATACAGTGATCAAAGGCAAGGTGAATGTCAAGTAGAGACGTGTCGTGCCGATGGATCAAGAGTGGCAAAGGGCGGACGTGAGACTTGGACTGAGGGACCGGTGGCCAGAGGATCAGCTGTGGTGGCTGATAGCCTGGGACAGCGACGAGCGAAGACTTGCGGGCACGATGTTGCCTGGGTCGTGGACCTGGGGACATGTGTCGGTGGACGGGGTGCACGGGCGGTGCATCCCCTCTACGGCTCGGTTTGGTGGTTGAGCCACAGAAAAACCACCGAGTGGACGGTTTCCAGGTTTGGGCCTCAAAACCTGGGCGCTGATGGTTTCCGAGTTTGGGCCACAAAACTCGGGCTGAGGACGGTTTCCAGGTTTGGGCCTCAAAACCTGGGTGCTGCGGGTTTCTGAGTTTGGGCCACAAAACTCAGGCGATGGACGGCTGGTTTCCCGGTTTGGGCCTCAAAACCGGGGGTTGGTCGTGAAGGCTGGTTTCCCGGTTTGGGCCACAAAACCGGGAGCGAAGTCCGGGAAAAGGACGAGCGGAGCGGTGGCGGCACGTGGCGGCAATCGGTGAGGTTGCATCGAGGCAACGCTACCAGTTGTGCGGGCGTGGCCGTCGGATCACTAGTATCTTTGAGTTGGTCCAGAATAACCCTAGGGTTTAGCTGGTTCGCTCTGTAATTAGAGAGGGGTAGAGTAGGAATTAGAATTAGGATAAGTAGAGGGAGACACCCTCCTCCCATTCGATCTCAGCCATTTGCTCTTTGCCTTCTAGGTTTTCCTGCTCTCCCAATCCCCTGCTGTAGCAACTGAGATCCGCAGAGAAGCATACCTCTGTGTACTGGAGATTTTGAGGAAGTGAGATCGTAATCTCACTGTTGTAGCGTGTGGTAGCCACACGGTTGCAGATCGATGACTTGATTCGCGTTTTGATTCGTGTTCTTCGTGTTCTTCGTTTCTCCGCGATTTTCCCGTCACTCGATCTCCCTCTCTACTGCGTCTTTGCGAAATCCGTTTGAATCAACTTGTTCTTTATAGTGAGGAGATCATTTCCACCGAAGGAATTCATCTAACTCCTCATGAACAAGTAGATCGGGTTGATTTCGTTTCCGTGGTGCTTTTTCGTTCATACTCCTCCCCTTTCGATTTCCCGGTGTTTGAGTTGATTTGAGCGGATGATTTCTTGGGGATAGTCTCCTAACTACCTCGTGATCATCTTCACCAAGTTTGGGAACGTGGGATTGAGTTTTGATTCGGATTTGGAAAGATTCGTGAGAGGGGCGACCAAATCGCCCTCTCTGTTCATCTGCGGACAGTCCGCCAGGTGAACCGCGGACAGTCCGTGCGTCTGGGTCAGTCAGACCAGTGGCCTGACTCCGCGCTGTTGGACGGGTCCTTTTTGAACCGCGGACAGTCCGCCGTTGGAGTTCGCGGACAGTCCGGGAACGTCCAGGGGACTTGCAGCAACTGTGCTGTTTCGGGGTTTTTGCCGGCGGACAGTCCTCCATCCCCTCGCGGACAGTCCGCAGTAGGGGCGGACAGTCCGGGACCTCAGGGCCGGATAGTCCGGGAATCGGCTGAAGCCTCCGGTTTAGTGCGTTTGCTCTACCGGCTTCCTCGATTGGTTTCCGGAGTTCTCGTTTGGCCCTAGAGTTGACCAAGGAACCTCTCTTGGTATCTTTACTACTTGTTAGCATCGGTATTTGGCGATTTCTTGACGTAGCTTTCCATCTACGTTCGGGACTTGGTTTTTGAGGATCGAACTTGTTCCAGTGTTTTTGGTTCTTGGTTTGCTATCGCTTTGTGGTGCCTCGCTGTGATCCTAGGGATCATCCACCCTCTTCCAAGGGTCGTGGGCATCACAGTTTCGATCGAAGCTTTTGGGGGTTGATTTGTGGGACAAAGGCCAAAGTTTCGAGAGAAATTTTTGAGCTCTCATTCACCCCCCTCTGGTCGCCTTGCTATTGCATTCTCGGTCCTTCACTGTCCGCAAGAATCGTTTGTGTAATTGCTACAATAATCATTTGCTTCTGTGTGAAGATATGCCATGAGAGAAGTGCATGTGTCATACTTTTGTTGTGATAATATAATATATAATACGTGGTGATGAATATATATATACTAGCCCCAACACACTGTTCCAAACAGTACGTACGTGTTAAACACTAAACAGGACGTGTACGTAAGCAGTGCTAAACAGTTGTGTGGACGGTGTGTTAGACGGGCCGGCTGAGAGGTCTCCAATTTACTTGTGGCGTTGTTGAGGGATATCTTATATGCACTTATGTTTATGCATAAACTTAATTATTGTATCATGATGATGAACTTGTGTTTATCCTGTCGAAAGTAGATATACTCATCTATACAACAAGAGATGATGATGATGAACAGATCGATAACATCGTCACGTGAAACCTGATATTTTTAATTAAACAAACTAGACGAAGACGTGTGCAAAATCGATCCATGTGGTGCTCTGAGCCATGCATGCAGTAGATACAAAAGGTTAACCCCATGCCATTGTCATGCAAGAAGTTGAAAGGGAGCTTCTGCAAAGCGGCGCCTTCTTCCCTTGTCACGGTGGGTGGCGACGCAGTAGTACACTACTAGAGAACAGACCTTTGGACGATCTTTCAATTGAGCTTTAGTCTCGGTAAAAAATTGCGTCCGGGGCTAAAGATCTTTAGTCCCGGTTGGTAACACCAACCGGGGCTAAAGGTGAATCTTTAGTCCCGGTTGGTATTATCAACCCGGACTAAAGGTCCTGAACCTTTAGTCCCGGTTGGTAATACCAACCGGGGCTAAAGGGTGAACCTTTAGCCCCGGTTGGTGTTACCAACCGGGACTAAAGGTCATTTTAGCCCCGGTTGGTGTTACCAACCGGGGCTAAAGGCCCTTCCCGAGTGGATTCAAAAGGAAAACATTCAGAACTACATCACGTGGGTTGTGTAGCTCAGTTGGTAGGCGTGCCTGAGGCGAGAGGTGCTGAGTTCGAATCTCACAAATGCACATTTATTTTTCCTCGTGGGAGCCTTTAGCCCCGGTTGGGAAGGCCCGGGACTAAAGGTAACCTTTAGTCCCGGATTGCTAGCCCCGGTTGGAAAACCGGGGCTAAAGCCCCTTCCCAACCGGGGCTAAAGGCCGATTCTGTAGTAGTGGTAGTTGTCCTTAGAAAAGCGCGCGAAGAGGAAGTTAGCTAGCAGCTAGCACCACACTAGTCTCCGTCAGTATAGAGGTCACTAGCTACAGTACTCTAGTGTGTGGAGAGACGAAAAGAGCTGCCAAGCAAAGGAGCTGAGAGAGAGGATATGGAGCCATGGAGGGAACTAGCTTTGCAAAAGCACAAGCAAAAACTAAAGATCGAGAAAGTGTATATGGGAAGAGAGAGTGAGTGAGAGTATAGTATATATATGTTATGCATGGATCGATACGATTATACGAACAGAAATGATACAAATGCACGCTTTCCGATGTGCTGGTGTGGGGTTCGCCGCGCCGGGCCCAACGCAAGAACATGCATGCATGTCTTTCGCTTTAGTTTCCTTTTGATTTGATGATGAAGCGGTGCGTACGGTGGTGGAGCGATCCAAACCTGCAAGCCCCATCTTTCACTTGCATTGCTTTTACACGTACATGCTGTGTGTGTCCTTTAGCATCAACGTACACTTTTGATTAACCTTTCTCTTTAATTTGTGGGACGACGACAACACTTTTGGATGGATTTAACTACGAGACATTGCTGCTGTAACTCAACTACAATAAGGTGTTTCTCCATCTTTACAGTTCTTGTTGTGTCCCGTTCTTGGATACACAGCGGTCGAATAATAATGCAGACTCGCACGAACAGAATTTTATTTGGACTGAAATATATATACATATATAGAGTTACTACTGCCTTTCATGTTATGAATTACTATGATTCTATAAGTTTGGTTTTTGGATCAATGTATTTGTCTCCCCTTTCCTTTTCGAGACCACCTTGCATGCGTATGCTTGTCTTGTTCGTGGTGCTTTTGCGAACTAGCAAACGCCTCCCAAGATTCCTTTTTGTTTTGTTTGCGCTCTCCACATTTTGGCGTGCGTGCATAGAGGATGGTGAACGAACTACGTACTCATCATTATCCAACCATGTGAAGCTGTTGCATTGGAAACTTCCTAGCAGAGGGAAAGTATGAAATTATGAAAAGGTGAACAAAGCTAATCTACCACTTTTTTTTTTGTTAAATCAACTTCGAACTTCAAATAATACGATGATGGAGACGTCGATTGGGCAGATTCAAACTTCAAAATTGATTCTAGCATTGCGCACTTCCTTTTTTTTTACCAAACTTTGTGATCTATATAAATATACAGGATGTAGCAATATACTACTTCTGAAGTAGCATAAAAGAAGAGACTCATGGCGGTAACTGTATTTTTTCCAAAGCTCGATCTACTGAAGAGATCTAGCCCTTCCTTGATCAGCTCAAGCACTTGAGCCGTCGTCCACGTCGCCCCCTCGAAGGTTCTCCCAGTTTTTCTCATTAAAGATGGTTGTCGTTGTTCTTTGTTGAGTTTTTTTTTTATCTTCCCTGTGGTGATGACTTCTGCCACCAGATTTTTATATTCGCACGCCCCCATCAATTGTACTCATAAACGGAAAAAAAAACAACTTCATCCTGCCTCGTCCAGGATCGGAACAAAACACACAGAAGCAGCTTCGATTCCGAGGCGAGAGGGGACGTACTTTGTGTCCAGTACGTCCGTCTCTCCATCCCTGCATGGCGGAATGGGCGGCGGACGAGGCGGCGGCAGAACTCCAATGCAAAGGCAGCTGCTATCGATTGATGCCAGTACTGAAGAAACACGCATGCATGCAGAGTTATTTATTTTACCAATATTTAATACTTCAACCTAAACAAGGACTCAAGAAACATGCATGCATTAATGCCATGACTGAAGAAACACGCACGCATGCATGCAAAGTTCTCAACTCACTAATACAGAACAGGCCTTTGGACGATCTATCAACTGAGTTTTAGTCTCGGCAAAATTTTGCATCCAGGGCTAAAGACCTTAAAGGTGAATCTTTAGCCCCGGTTGGTATTACCGACCCGGACTAAAGGTCATGAACCTTTAGTCCCGGTTGGTAACACCAACCGGGGTTAAAGGGTGAACCTTTAGTCCCAGTTGGTGTTGGTCCTTTTAGCCCCGGTTGGTGAAGGTCCTTCCCGAGTGGATTCAAAAGGAAAACATCCAGAACTACATCACGTGGGTTGCGTAGCTCAGTTGGTAAGTGCGCCTGAGGCTAGATGTGCTGAGTTCGAATCTCACACAACACATATTTATTTTTCCTCCCTGGACCTTTAGCCCCGGTTGAAAGCACCCGGGGCTAAAGGTCCGGGCCTTTAGTCCCGGATTCTTAGTCCCGGTTGGAACCTTTAGCCCCGGTTGAAAGCACCCGGGGCTAAAGGTCCAGGCCTTTAGTTACGGATTCTTAGTCCCGGTTGGAATACCCAGGACTAAAGGCCCATTTCGCCCGGGACTAAAGGCCCTAAAGGCCCTTTCTGTAGTAGTGACTGTAGCACTTTCGTTGTTATTTGACAAACTTTGTCCAAATATGGACTATATAGACTCAAAAGATTCGTCTCGACATGTACATACTAAAAGTACAATTAGTTATTTATTTTACCAATATTTAATACTATGTGATGGAGAGAGAGTGAACAAAAGTTGATAGTCTCTGGGTATCTAAACAAGGCCTTGTAGTAGACTCTTGGCTTAGTGGCTGCAATGATGAATGATGAATCCCATCCCATCCCCTGCAGAGCTGCAGGTCTGCATGCAATGCTCCAGAGTGCAGACCCTCCGGCGAGGCGACCGATCGGCGGCGGCGACCAGCCGCCGCCAACCACCACTCCTCATCTATCGACCATGCATGCACCCACCCCATCCAGCCGGCTGCCCAAGAGGCGCCAGCCAGCCAGCCGCGCGTTCTTCTCCGCGCCGTCCGTGTCCCTGATCTGCCTCCAGTCCTTTGACATCGCCGGACCGGCCGGACAGAACACTATGATTCGCCCATGATCACACGCGCGCACCAGCAGCTAGTCGATCGAAGCAACCGTGCTGCTCGCAGTCGCAGTGGCACCACTAGTTGTCTCTCTCCACTGCACCGCCTGTGTTGCCCACACCAATGGTGGTGTAGGAGTACTAGTTTGCATTGCATGCGGCAGAGGTGCAGTGCAGAGCGGCCGGCCATGCCTGCAGCTAGCTGCAGGGCGGCTGACCTTAAGCTTGGCTGCAGCTGCAGAGCTAGCTAGCTGCGATGCATCATGCATAGTGGCGTCGCAGGGTGGGCGGTGATATGGGGTGACAAGCAGAGGCAGGGTGATGAGTAGTGCGGCAGTGGTCGCGGTCGCATACAGCAACAGCCGGCAGCCGGCAGCGCCACTGCCCACTGGCCACTAGGACTGGGGTTTGTTTGGAGAGACGTGCATGGCGCTTTCTCCGTGCGCTACCTAGCTCGAGATTGACTGCACTGCATGGCATGGGCAGTGCGCCAGTACTGGCCGCCCTGACGGCCATGCCCCAGCTTCAGGCAGGCAAGCTGACGCCTGGTTTCAGCTCCTCCACTACTGTCTACTGACCGGCCACTGCACAGCCATCATCATCATCCAAGATGATATCATGGCTCGAGATCAGAACGAAGCGGAGAGAACGAAAAAGGGTGCATGATGGAGAAACACTGTGAGCTTCGGCTTCAGCTTCAGTTTGCCACTCTGCCCCTGATAGTAGTAGATGTTACAACAGCACGTTTCGCCGGTTTCGGTGGGCCGGGGGAACAGGAGCACATGTGCTCACCTCCACACCTCACCCGGCCCGGCCTCGCCCCTCCCCCTCCAACTGACCTCTTTTGAAAGTAAGGGGAGCAAAACGCAGGGATAGTGCATCTAGCCCTTAGTGGGTTTTGATGAATTGAATGACAACTCAACTAAAGGTCTACCAAGTTTACTAAGTGTATCAAAGGTTCAACAAGAAAAGCAAACTTGATGGTATTCCATATAGTGTTGAAATGAAGGCCAAAATTGTGTATTATTGTATTGGAAGATCATAGAAACAATCTTGTTCAAGCAAAAGGCAACAATGCAAATAGAGTTGATAATATGGTTTCTATGTCGTGGGATATCATAGCATCATGAGAAAGCAAGCATATTTGGCAAATGACAAGTGAGACATGGATTGATGATATTGGTATGGTCTCAACAATGGGTTGCTTTTCATGAGCAACAAGAGTTTGATAGTGAACTAGCTTTGATCAAGGTTGAAGAATGAATGAAGAATGCATAAGTGAGTAAATGCCAAGCAAAGGTCAAATGACAAGGACTTAACTCATATTGAATATATGTCATCTCTACATTGGTTTGCTTGTATGGATGAATATTTGGAGAATCACTTTGCACTTGATCAAGCTAGAAGTACGAAGATAGAATGTCAAGCCAAAATGAAGAGGACATAAGGAATCGTGAATTGCCTTGACCATATTGATGTTGATTCATATATGACACTCTATGTGAAGCTTGATTGATCTCAACATTCATATTTAGAAGATATTCAAGCAAGGATCACAATATTGAAGAAATAGTTTTCAATGGATGCTTAATATGATGTGACTTGAGTATGACTTGATAGGGTGAAGATAGCAAGGAAAGGGCTTCGAGGTACTAAGCGAAGGTGAAGGTCAAGGAGACCGAGGTACTATGGCTAGGGTGAAGAAGAGAGTACTTGCATTGAGTCGAGGTACTAATCAAGCTATGAGGAGTCATATTGTGTTAAGAATCAAATCATTAGTGGAAGTGACTTGAAGCCATGAAGTTGAACTCACATATGGTGAAATGGTTCAATTCACATGCTCAAAGTATATTTGCTCAAAAAGATGAGACAACCAATTGGTTGCAACCCCTATGAAGTGACTTTGAGAAGAAATGGCATATGAAGATATTAAAGACTCGAGTGGTTAATTATTTACATTCTCTTATTCTTGAGTATAGGTATGTCATACTATCAAGGGGGACATAAACTACAGGCTGCTAGGGAACCATGTGCTCTCATGCCACATCAAAAATAAACCCAAAAGCCCAAAAGAAAGCCAACAAAATTACCTATTAAATCTGTTCTGGCCAGACCGCAGAGGTTCTGTGTTTCAACACAGAATCTCTGTGTTCGAGAACCTCTGTGTTCGAGCGTAGATATGTTCGAGCGCAGAAGTTCTCTATTCGAGTAGAGAAGTTCTGTAACTTTTGTACCATTGGCTGGGTAGTGAGGGGGTATTTAATGTTGTCCTCTCTTCCTCCCAACGGTAGCCCACTCACTCAGACTTATCCCCATCCCGTGAACACACTCTCTCTCCTCCATTGTTAATGATTCAAACTCTCCCTTGCATTCTTGGTGATTCTCAAGTGAGAGATTGGATTAGGGAGTGGATTAGAGAGCAGATGAGCTTGAGCTTAAAGCTGAGAGTTATGGTTCTCCCTCTAGCTTGCACTTTGTGTTCATTACTCTTGGAGCATTGGCTCCTAGACGGCTAGAGGTTGTCCGGGAGCTCCCAATCAGTTGTTGTTTAGTACCGGGAAGTTTGTATTGCCCTTTGTGATGCTTAGTGAGATCCTCGAGCTTGAATCTTGGTGATTCGCTTGAGAAGAGGTCGGAGTTGGAAGTGAGAACACAAGGTTGATATGTGCCCTTGTGGTTCCCTTCCTGAG
This sequence comes from Coix lacryma-jobi var. lacryma-jobi, assembly GCA_009763385.1. NCBI lineage: Eukaryota > Viridiplantae > Streptophyta > Magnoliopsida > Poales > Poaceae > Coix > Coix lacryma-jobi. Next base: position 96,753,926 of record CM019831.1, read on the forward strand.
TGATGAGTGATCGATCAACGGGCAACATGTCTCTTGGCTGTGTTCATGTGCAGGTGTGGAGCTCGGGCAGTGGTCGAAGGTGAGGTGAAGGTCAAGTAGGGACGTGTCATGCCAACGGACCGGGAGCGGTGAAGGGCGGACGTGGAGCTTGGACCGACGGACCGGGAGACCTGAGGACCAGCTGTGGTAGCTGGCACGTGGCGTCGACAAGCAAGAGCACATGGGGATGTGCGGTGCATCGGCCGAGTCAGGAGGAAAGTGATGGCGTCGTGACACTTGGTGGGAGGCCGAGAAGGATGGCGAATGCACTGTGCCCGGCGTGGAGGCTGGACATGCTCCGGCATCGGTGCTGGAACTCGGGGTGTGCGAACCACATCCCGTCTACGACGCGGGTTTGGTAGCTGAGCCTCAAAAAGCTACCCTCGATGGTTTCTGAGTTTGGACCTCAAAACTCGGGGTGGCCGGTTTCCGAGTTTGGGCCTCAAAACTCAGCGAGGACGGTTTCCAGGTTTGGGCCTCAAAACCTGGGCTCGCGGGTTTCTGAGTTTGGGCCACAAAACTCAGCCAGAGGACAGGTTTCCCGGTTTCAGCCTCAAAACCGGGGGAAGGCCCAGGTTTCCCGGTTTCGGCCTCAAAACCGGGGGGAGGTCCGCAAAAAGGACGGTCGACGCGTGGCGGCATGGAGAGGCTGGCGCGGCGGCGCAGCTATCCGCGAGGTAGGCGCGGCGGTCGACAGGGCGGCACGTGGCGGCATCCTGAGGCTTGCGTCGAGACGAAGCTAAGGATGAGATGGGCGCGTGGCCGTCGGATCGTCAACAAGCAGAGTTGGACCGGGATACCTCTAGGGTTGGCCGCTTCGCTCTTGTATCTAGGAGTAGAAGGGGTTTATTGTATTAGGCTATAAATAAGAGAGACACCCCTCCTCTCTCCCCATCCTTGCAGTCATTTGTTCCTGAGCACTCTCTCTCTAGCCCCCGCTTAGGTTCTAATCATACCTCGCTGCAAGCGATCCGCAGAGACGGGAATTGTTGACGCAAAATGTGACACCCCACGCCAAGCACACAACAAGCCGAAAAGCTAGCTTCAATCGGGTGCCCGAAATGTGCTGAATCCGGAGACGTGCCAGTCGGTTTGACCTGAAAACCAACAAGGGAAAAAACTGTGAGAATACCTTTGGAACATGCCGGATAAAACCAGACAGTTCCATATGTACGGCTTTGGAAGCCAATCACCACGGCACACAGCTATAGAACCTCTCTATCAGAGCATGTTTATCAAATCATTCGGCTAGTATGAGAACAGAGCATGTAAAACATATTAACTACCGAATGCATATGTAAAGAAAGACATGCTTGAACAGATTAAAGATATTATAAACAGGTAAGCAAATATAGATCTATTCAAATAACACATGCATAGGCTAATCCAACTAATCTGCCGCACGTTTAGTCTTCATAAACCGGTCAGGCATAAACTCAAGCGAAGCTAATCCACCGCATGATACCACTTGCTATGAGCCTACACCACTTCTTATAATTAGATTAATCCACCGCATGATACAATCTAATTATAACAAGCTAAAAGCATGCATATATTTGAACAGATCTATAAAGGCTCATCACTCGTGTAAGCTTAACCAAGATCGGGAAACCAGCCGAATTGGGGTCCATGAAGAAGGAACAAACAAGAAAGCATGATTAAACTAATCTAAAACCTGCATCTGCCGCACGACACCTAGTTTCATCAAAGCCTAACCATGATTGATATGCATGAACTCGCAACATGTAACAACCTAGATTGAAAGTTGATTCAGCCATCATGATCTTATGATTAAAAGAGAACACAAGCAAACTCATGCGACAAGGCCGAACAAAGATCAATCTAGATTGGGCAAAAGAGTGTTACAAGAATTAAATAAATAAAACATATAACACATGATAACTTAATGAATCTATTGGATCTGCCAAATCTAATAGAGCCGATAACTATTTTTACTCATGACTTAATTCGCCGCACGATACAAGGCATAAGCAAAAACTTCCCGTCATAAGCTTAAATCTGCCGCACGATACTAAGCTTAACATACGAGACTACTTGCATCATATCTAAATCCACCGCATGATACTAGACATGATAGCAAGGTTGCCGGTACTTACGGAGGTCGACGGATCGATGATTCCCCTCGAAGAACTCGACGACATGACTAAGGACTCGAAGGTGGCACGGGGCCGGTTTGTATTGATATGGTTGTGAACAATTTTACAATGGTCGAGGGTTTATATTTATACCCTGGACGAAAACATGAGTCCTAGACGATTACGATTTACATAATAAAATATGGAAAGACACAAATCCTACTTCCTAATCCTTTTGGCGTCTTCCATTGTCACGTGTCTTCTCGTGCAAGCCGGCTTTGCTCGTAACATCCATCTCCCGAATGGAACCATCGTCTTGTAAAATAGCCGACCGCACAAGCATGCACCAAAACCTTGAGGATCAAATAGCCATCCGATTGCTTGCTGAATCCTTTGCTAGTGACAATCCACCGCACAATCCTGCATTTTTAAAAGCATATGAGATTTCTAAAGTTTAAAGTGACAATCAAGTGATTCGATCTATACTAACCTGATGAGATGATCCAGTTTGTGATGGAAGTACCAGCGGAGGTACTGGAACATTCAGATGTGTTTCGATAATCTACACACAAAAAAATATTATAACATTCAGATGTGTTTCACTAATTTAAATATGTTGATTAATTATAGAACTGCACACAAGCATATTATAAAGGAACAATTCTTGGAATTAAAGTAAGAGGAAAATTACCAAGGCTAAAGCATTGTAACCTTCTTTCAAACATTTTGTTATCTCAACTTGGTTATCAAATTTCTCTTCTAGAATCTTTCTTGCCTCAACTTCCTGCTCATACAATCTATCACGAGCATCTGTTTGTCGACTTCTCTGGGGACGTACCTCATTTTCTGACCCACTAACTAATGCTCGGACCTCTGCAAGTGTTGAGTGAGTGTCAATGAAACCATCACCAATCACATAACGCCCATGTTTCTTTCCACGCCCAGCTCTATACACAGCAACTTTATCAAGGGGCGCATTCATCACATCAAAATCTGGACCATGCAACTCCTTAGCAGCCTCAGTATATGCATCCTGATGGGAATGTCAATTAGAACAACATAATTATAGCATCATTTAGAAGAACAAAATGCTTTAAGCAAATGGGTAGCAAATATATAGCATGACATAGAAATAGAAATCTAAAATCTTACAATATTTGCTGCTACTTTTGGATTGCAGAAGGTTCCTTCTTGATCACCCATCCTCCCAACTGTATAAGCTTCAATATCAGAGACGGGTCTCTTCTTCACCTTCTCCTGTTCAAGAAAAAGAATAACATGTTTCCTCAAACTCAATTTCAACAGCCAAAGCATGGATGTCTTGATAGAAGCTAGCACATGAGCAACTTCATACCATTTTCTTCTTCCAGCGAGCATGGGAGCAACTACCTTGACGATGAGTTGCTCCTCCCATTCTCTGTCGGCGTTCCTTTGCTGCATGGGACTTCTCTTTCCAAGCTTCATTGCACCACTTCAGTTCTGCGGCCAATGCCCATGCTTCCGGGGCCTTCTGTGCCCACCAAGGTATTGCCTAAATAAAACAAGCAGCATTATGAACATAGATGTAGTAGCTAAAGAAATATTAATTAAAGGGTAGCAAATGACATGCATGTACTCCTCCTTTGTCAAATATGTCTGGCATGCTTCAGCCCTTTTTATTTTCTTGCTAAGAACATGGTTGTGGTAAGCAATGACTGACTGGATGCGTCCCTCATAGAACATTTGTGGTATGAGCTTCTTCACGACATTGCGCACTACTCGCCTTGCTGCATGCTCCTTGCCATTTGGCCATTTGAACCACAACTACAAAAATCTTCTATTGGTAACAAGGTATATATATATATGATAATAAACATAATATGTCAAACTTACCCAGAAACATTCCTCCACTCGCTTTAAGGCACTATCAAAACGCATAGTTCTAACTGCGTGTGATGGCATCTAACTGGGAGATTTGTGTATGACCATGCAGTGGTTGGTTTGCAGCCATCATCATTTCAAGGAAAGCCTTTGCTCTAGGCTCTGGTTCTTCTGCTGCTGGTACATATGCATCTTGCAAATCGTCTATCATATCATTCATCCTTGCAGTATTATAGGCACCTTCATCATTTATGCGCTGCCTCAAAACAGATGATCTGCTACGAGTTGACTCCCCATGGTAGACCCAAGTGGTATAGTCAGGACGAAATCCATGATTACACAAGTGGGCAATCATTGTTGCCCTTGTTTGTGGCCGTTTGTTTGCACAACGTCCGCAAGGGCACAAAACACCATTGCTTCCCGTGTCTCTAGCGAATGCGCAATCCACAAAAGTTGTAGTCTTGTCCATCCATTCTTCAGTGTACTGACCTCGGTTTCTACGTCCGGTGTACATCCAGCTACGGTCCTCGCCCATACTAGTGGGTAAAAAATATTGAATTAATTATGTAAATAACAGTCATAGTCATTTAATATTATATAGAACCCAACGGGTCTAGAGAGCACATATATGTGCATTATGCACTATAATAATTTAATATCTGCTAGTTTCATGCTTATTTAATTCTAGCTGAAAAATAAGTGATATTCAACATAATCAACAAACATTCAACACACAAAGGCACTAGAGAAGATATATCACAAACTTACAAAGTGGAAGAATAATTACACCTATGAGTTACCTGCTCATAACAAGTTCAAGTGCAGCAGCAGTGATGGTGTATTAATAAGCAATAGCTCCTTTTGACAGACTTGGTGACTTCAGAGCTAATTTGAGAATAAACCTAAATCAATATAGGTATCTGTTACTATACAAATTTATAGTAAAGCAACATGATGATAAACATGATAGATTTAATAGAATTTGGTGAAAAAGTTGAATCTACATAGTACTTGTTACCACACAATTTGTAATAAATCAGCAACATAAAATGTAGGAACATGTAAAATGACAGATCCAATGAATTTCGCTAAATAAGGAAAACATTATACTATCTGTTACTGCACAATATATAGTAAAGCAGTAGGATAAATTCAGGTACATGGCAAATGACAGTGGTAAGCAATTATAATCAACATAATACAAGCGATCAGTAGTTTGTATTCATTTCAGGTACTACAAGGATTAATTTTGGAACAAATAGAATTACAGAAACAAATATTTAAAATTGCAAAGTTACACATAATATAAATGTGATGCTTCAAGATTTCGTCAACTCCCACAGTTATCTTTATAACCATAAATCTAGATGCAAGTCATGAGTTTACAATCACAGTAACAAACAGGGGAGAAATTTGAATGATTGCTTCTTTGTTCCACATTCTCCCTTACCTTGCGTTGCTTTATCTAGATCCATTGTGGTGGGGATGGAGCAAGATTTCTTCAAATCCTATAGCTTGCATCAAAATCAGAAATTTATAGTCCAATCAGGACCTTCGAATCATAGGAAAACAAAATAAAACAAAAAAACAAAAGGCAAAATTTCCTTTTTTCCTCACCTTTGCTGCTCCGTTTGCATCCAGAGAGGGGATGTACCACGGATCTGCTATGGAGTGGGGATTAAAGAGGGCAGAATCAGGGGACTAATCTATCACAGGAGGCAAGCAAATTGCAGCACCGAATCTGTGATTTGGGGAAAAATCTTTTGCATCCAGAGAGGGAGGTGTGGCATGGATATGCTATAGAGATGGGGATTAAACAGAGAGGAAAATCAGAGGAGGCAAGTAAATTTGAGCACATGCACGCACTCTAATTTGTGCGGCATGGGAAAAAGCAAAAGCAAATTTGGGGAACAAGCAAATTGGAGCACGACAATCAGAGGAGGCGACCTTCTTACCCACGGGGTGCCAGCTAGCTTCTTGCCATGGGGTGGCAGCGGGAGCAGTAGTAGCTAGGGGCCAAGACGGGTGGGGTGGCAAACGGAGCTCGGAGACGGCGATGCCAGGTTCGGAGACTCGGAGACGAAGGTGGCGGCGGGTTGTGTGTCTGAGCTGAAGAGTGGATTTTTTTTGGTTGCCGGAGGCTTCGAGGGTTTTTCCCCCAAAAAGTTTTTGGCGTCCGGCGCGAACCGCAGCAGCTGCGCGCTATTTTTCCCGCCACGTTAGCAAAAACTGTTCCCGAAGGCCCGCTTGCACGATACACTCGGGAGTGTCGTGACGCCGTTTATTTTTGTTGTGTCTGTCTAAATTTTTTGGTCTAAACGAACAGTTTCCCGAAGGCAAATATAAACACACGGGGAAAGTGAAATTTTCCTAGTGCTTTTCCATATCCCGAGTGTAAAATGATACACTCGGCGATAACCCCGAGTGTTTTTTTAAAACACTCGGTAAACTATTAGGCACTAGGGAGCTACGCAAAATCTGGTAGTGGCTCTCTGCTGGCTGGGTCCACCTGTCATACTCTTGCGCGTGCCAGAATTCGGTGTCAACATATGCCACCTAATTTTGGGACAAATATTTGTTTCAAAATTCCTTTTTTATACACACACGTGGAATCCCCAGAAGCTTTTGTAGAAACCTCGCGTGTCATAATTACTTCACCTACCGATTCATCTCCCGATGCGCCTCTTGGAATCCTTTAAAATCCCCTTTTTTACTCTTATTTCAGCTCGTGCTTTCCGAACTCCCCTGCTTCGTTTCCAAACCAGAAAACCCTCTTTTCTCCTGTTACTCCAATCAACCAGAAGATGTCTTCTGAAGCGAGCCGCCATAGCTCCGATTTCGGAGCTTCCAGCACCTCTAAGAGGAGGTTTGTCCTTCATCGTCTTTGTCCCGAAAATGAAGCAACCGCTCTCACACCGTGTAACACCTCTGGTGTTAAGCATTAATTAAAATTCTAATTAAGTTGATTAGTATGCATAATCATCTGGCATCATGGCATAAAAGCAGTTCATGTTTTAAGTATAATTATGATGCTTTATATGTTTGACAAGAGTGTTGTATGTTTTTGAGTGTTGATTTCCATGTTTGAAATGTATGTGGTTTGATTGTAATGATTGGTGTTTCATGAAAGGGCAAGTGAGAAAACTTTGGTTTTTAAATCTCTTTTTGTCCCTTTTTTTTATAAGTCAAAAAGAAAGTCAAAATTTCAAAATGATTTCAAAATCAAAGTTGTAGCTCTTGTTGAGAGGAACAACTTTGGTATTCAAAGTTTTCAAAGTTTCTGTATAAAATTTTGAATAAATTTGAAATCTTTTAAACCCTAAATTTGACCCCAACACTAGATTTCAAAAACTAAAAAGAATTAGATTTTGGTCCTTTAGTCAAAGTGGTAGAGAGGATTAAATGCAATAACTTTTATTAAGATAGATTTTCATGTTTTTAAAGGAAATCTGAAGTAAATTTGGAAAACAAGTTTGAATTGGTTTCAAATTAAAAAAAACAATTTCCAAAACCTAATTTTATCCCCTTTTGTGTAGTTTCAAAATTAAGCATAGTTTGACTATGCTTCATAAAGCAAAGTTGTTCTATTTTTGATAAGGAACAACTTTGATGTGTAAAGTTTTTCAAGTTTTCTTATGAAATCATAAGTAATTTTGAAAATACTTTTCTGCCCTTTTTGTCCTCTTTTGTTTTTCAAACTCTAATTCAAATTCTGTGCATAATTTGAATATGTTGCAAAAATAAAAGATGTTCAGAATTAAATTCTGAACATTTGATATTTTAGCATATTTTCAGCTTATTTTCAAAATTCAAAAGTAATTTTTGGTTTTTTCAGAAAGGGTAGAAGAGGAATGGGAAAAAGGGGGATAGACTTGCTTCTCTGTTTACGGCGGTGGCCGCCGAGATCTTTTGCCGGCGACGCCAGCGCGATGGCCGCAGCTCTCTCTCGAGCGAGCACGCGACCAACTTCGTGGCGAAGTTACCCATCTGCTGGCACTTACCCTCGCGTCGTGGCGCCTTCTTCCGCACTCGTCGTCGACTTCTTGACACGCAGCCCCGACGAGCACATTCCCGGCTCGATCTGCAGTTCACCGTCCCTGCTTGATCTCATCCCGTTTGACCGCGGGTATAAATACCCTACATCCTTGCGCATCTCCCGAACCTAGCCTCACCATCTCTACCGCACCAAAGAGCTCACACTCACCGGTTTTCTTCCCGCCGAGCAGAAAGCGCCGCCGAGCTCGACCTCACCGTGGTCAGCTCAACCGAGCACTTCTCCTCTCTCTCTTTCTCATGTTTGTGTTTCGTCTTGATCTCAGAGAACTCATCAGCTCGATGGTTCCCTGTCTGGTGCTCAGGTTTTACCGGAACAGCGTCGTCTTCGCCGGAGTTCTCCGCCGCAGGCCACTGCTCCGTGGAACTCTCCCCTCCGTGCAACCTCTGCTTAAACCAGTTATACCAACAGCATCAGGGTGAGCTACTAGACCTTCCTAGCCTCTCCGTTTGCTTGCTACCGGTCTAGGTTCGCCGGAATAGGGCTAACCGCGATCCGATCCGCCGCCGTGCGTGGCCAGACCTCGCCGGAGCAGTAGAGTGAAGGGTTGAGAGCTCAATCGACTGCGGCTGTCTTGCCGGTGTTGATGCTCGCGTCAGCCGAGTCTCTTCTGGCCGGAGTCGGCCAGCGTAAGGCCCGTCGGCGCTCGATGCGCCGCCGTTCACGCCGGCCATGGTCGGGGACCTTGCGGTTGTAAAGACAGGAAGTTCCAGGGTGTTGGTTGCAAAGTCCAAGACCCAGGTGAATAGCGCGCTGAACTGCGGGTTGTTTTAGCGCAAGCCGAAGGGTTTTTCTGCAAAGCTGTCAGGGCACACCGTCTCGCTCGAGCCAGGTCTCGAGCGGACATGTGGACACGTGCTCACGTCTCGAGCTATGCCTCGAGCAGGCGCACCCTCCGTTTCGCTCGAGCCAAGCCTCGGGCGAACGCGTTCACCGTCCCGCCCGAGCTAGGCCTCGGACGGACGAGCGTTTTCCATCCCGCCCGAGCCAGGCCTCGGACGGACGAGCGTTTTTCCGTCTCGCCCGAGCCTCGAGCTAAGCCTCGAGCGGGCACGTGCGCAGCGTATCGCCCGAGCCTTGAGCTAGGCCTCGAGCGGACCCTCGGGCGCTGTCTCGCTGAAGCCGAGTCTCGAGCGAACACACACCCTCGCACACCCCCTTGCGCTCGCGCCACGCTGGGCCGAGTTGGCTTGAAAGCCCAGTTTGGGCTCGTTTCAAGTTTTTCTTTTTCTGGTTTTATGCACAGTAATCAGTTTTGTTTTTTTTGCTATAATTAATCTATAGCTCTGTTAATTATGAAATTTGACGTGATAGATGATAGCATGTTTGTGCTAATATAAAAATTATGAAACTTGTGTTTGGAGCATTTTTACTATGCCAATAAAATCTGTGCTTTATTTAATAAATGCAACTTTGGTGATTTATGTAATTTTCTGTGTTTCTCCAAAAATCATGAAATTTGACATGGGAGTTTATATCACTGATATACACCTTCATGTTTAATTTCATCTCTGTTTGACAAAGTATGCTTGGTGTATAAATAAAAGGTTAGTTAAAATGATTAATAAAATAAATAGAAATAGTTGATCCCTGTAGATTTGGGTGACTTTTGGAATTGTTTGACAATCAATGGGAAACTAGCAAGATTTGCTCCCTGGTTATGGTTTCCTTTATGTTAATGATCTTTTGTTACTTGTTAGATACATCACCATGTTTACGGAAAATAATAAAACTTGTTTAGTAATAATATATATAATAGCTAAAGTTGGTCTTGTTGGTCTGCAACTTTACCGCGAAGGAAAGTTGTATTCGACTTTCTTTATCTTGTGTTCACCTCTGTTATGCATTTGAATTGTCATGCACCTTAGCATACATCGCATGGCATCATACTGAGCATACATCATTTATCTACGTGTAGTATCCGAGAGTGTTAAAGTCGTGTTGATCAAGCTTTGGTGATCACCCTTGTCGAACAAGCCTCGGAAGGAGATTCTTGTTGGACAAGCTTCGTCGAGAAGACTTAACTTCAAATCAGCAAAGGAACTAACTTGTGTGGTTTCTTCTTGAATCTTATCTGCCCTGCAACGAAGGCAAGCCCCGGTGCATTTAACCCTTCCTTGTTTTTATAAAGGTTTTATTAAAATGTTTTTGGTGTTAAACTACTGCATTAGGTTATAGGAGTTGTGTGATGGCCTACTTCTTGCACTGTTTACCTCCACCAGAATATCCACCTGCCCTGTTTTTAAAAACTATTTGCAAAATGCTTAGTGATGCTATACAATAGATTTGCAATAAAAATGCCAATTTCAAAAGTGTGATCACTGAGATGAATCATATCAAGGGATTTGGATATACTTCCCGTTCAATGACTGCTTGTCTAGCTAGCATGTGGTTATTGTCGAGAAGAGGTTGTCCTAGCGTACGGTGCCGTCATGTTGTAGTCCGGGACTCAACAGTTGACACCGACCGGGACAGGGTTGAAAAACTGACAGGACTGTTACGCTTGGGTGAAATATAACCAAGGTACAGTTTCTGGCGGAAAAATTAGGGACCATCCGTGTGGAAGCCTGCTGGCCAAGACTTGCAACTATTCACATACTACGGAAAGCTCTGGCTCCGAGGAATCCTTTATTGGGACTGACAACCGCGCACTGGGAGTGGAGAGATGGCGGAAGTAGCTTGTACCCACGTGGTCGTCGTACCTGGATAAGAGTGGTGTACTGTACTTCTGGGTGGCGTAGGACCGGGGTCCAATCTTGGAGGAATCGTGGAAGACGAGTTGGCATATGCAAGCTTGGGTGCTACATATGCAGTGTGGATAGGGATCCTCAGCTGAGTATTATTTATCCGGATTAACGTTGCTCCTCGGTTATGGAGACTTGGTCTTCGACTGTCAACGGAGAGTGGTTCTCAACTAGGTATGTTTTGAAAGATAAAATGCATCTTAGACAATGAAGATTTGAGAAATACTGGAATCTTTCCAAAAATAAAACAAGAATTTCAACATGCTTTTTCTGCAAAATTCTTGATCTTGCTCAAGCCTTCCTAAGCCTCTCATTCCTGAGTCTTCTTCTTTTTTTTCTTTAGTCGAGTAAGTCTTGTTGAGTACCCCAGTACTCAGGGTTTGTTAACCCCCTATTGCAGGTTTCTTCTAGTGACGTTGATCATGATCGTGTCAGTGGGCTTGACGTGATCTGGTTGTTCTTCTTCTCCAACTTAGGTACTCCGCCTAAGTGTGGTTCCGTAATACTATTCTACTTCCGCAATACCAGTTATGTTTATGTAAAAAGTAACTTGTTCATGGATTTGTAAAGTTTTTATCTCTTACTTCCGCACTCCGATGGTATTTTGTAACATATGTTGTAATGTTGTAATTATTCCAACCTTCATGATGATGATCCTGTGGTTCGTGGATAATTCGGGGTTCTCTCGGGGACACCCGACAGATCTTTCCAGTAATGTGGTACATGTGCACAGTCATTAGGGCTCGGGGAGACGGTGACGTGTGCGGGTGGGCCACATTACCAGGAGGTTCTGCCACACACCGTTGCTCTTGTTCTTAGGAGGACCGGTGACAATCTTCCTGAGGACTTGTCCCAGAAGATTGCAGATCTTCAGTTCGATTTGGAAAGGAAGGATCGGGAAATTACCCGAATTTCTAAAGAGCGTAATATCGCTCGGGAACGGGCCGTTGGTAAGCATTCTTTCACTATTCCCTTTCTCATTTTCTCCCTCTATTTCTATCGATTCTTCCCTCTTTTCAGCTCTGGAGGCCAAGCTTCATTCTCTCGAAGCTACTATTGCTGACCTCGCCTTTACGGCCAATGCACCGGGCACGACGGCCCTGAGGCGGGTGAACGAAGTCACCCGAATCATCCCTGAAATCTCTAGAGCTGGTATGGGATACGGCGCGGCGCTTGCCTTCAATGTTGTACGGATCCATTCCGGCGCCGACTATCGTAGTTTTGATGTCTGTGAGCGAGGACTAGAGTACAGGATAGCACACTCCATAGATGATATGAAGGAAGCTGGAACAGATCTGGCTGATTCCTTTGATCATGACCTCCCGATCAGACAGAGGATAGGATGGACGAACTGATTTTTATTGTAAACTTGAACCCTCCTTCTGCAAAATAAGAAGCTCCTTTCGTTCGCCCGGCTTTGAAATCAATCTGCGGTTGATCCTTCGAGATCAATGCGTGCTCCATTTTGCGCACCAGCCACCGATTTTTTTTACTTCAACGGCGATGCACACTACATCGGCTATTGCTGATAATAGCATCAGATACCTTCACCTTGCGGACAATTTGTTGTAATCGGTCATCTTAGATTCAAAGTCCTGGCTTTCTCTTATCATGATGACATTAAGGTAGTATCTCTTAAAGGATTTTTCGATCCTCAGCTCTCTGCTCTCAGTGTCAATCGGTAACATGAGTTCCCAAACTACTAATTAAAACTGAACGACTCTTAGCCGAATCCTATCAGCTTTCTGATTCTGGGGTCGTAACCTCTTCCAATCACTAAAAACCTGGCTTGTCCCAATAACGGCCCATAAGCCGTGAAAACCCTACTCCGATGCTTGGTCCTTCAGTATGCAAGCCATGGTTCTATAAATATGACCCTACACAAGCCGCCACTCTTGACTTCAGCCAAACAGCTTGACTCGCAGAAAGCTTCCACCCCTCAGCTTCAGCTCAAACCAGAGAGAAAATCTTCCGTTTGTGTTTCCATCAATGGCAGGCAATGACGACCACGACAATCATAACGTTGGAGACGAAATAGGAGGAAGCCAAGCATCAACTCACTAGCGTCATGGGTAAAAACGAACTCCCTGCCCCCTTGCGGTAGCTTTCTTGCTTGTCTATCTCTGATTCACTGTTCGTTTCCTCTCCAAAGCAGGATCCTCCCCCAGTCGAGCTTGGGTTCTTCCTCCAGAAACGGTAGCTCCAATGATTTCTTTCAACCTTTTTCCAAGCCACTAGATTATGAGTTTGATGATTCACTCCAGCAGACCTGTTTGGACACTCCTCGGTGTACGAGGAAGAGGGTAAAATCCAGAAGGAACTGGAAGATGTATTTAAGAAGCACGACATTGAGGAAGCTGAATGGGTAGATCAACGGAAACAGTTCTGCAGTATCATCACAGGTTAGCAGAATCTCGGCTCTTCTCCTTCTCCCGATTTTGCTTTCGCCTAATATACTCTTTTTCTTATCAGCCTTGTCTGCAGAGAATGACCGTTTGAAAGCAGCGGCAAACAGAATCGTCCTTAAGGTGAATGCTCGTGGGGATTCAGCTGAAGCTCGTCTTGACGCCGTGGATGGCCGCATAGATCAGGTCGTCATCCAAGGTGTGCACGCTGGGGTTTCCCTTGGGCTATCAGCAATGAGCTCTTGGACCAAAGAAGATTACTCCTTCCTACCAGCTGGCTTCGCAGGCGGGGATCCGGATGAATCTGAAGACCCTGAAATTTATGATAATCATGCCGCTGCTATTGCCGAGATTACTGACCCGCAATCCATTGTAAACAAATTATTTCAAGGGTAGCTTGTATCAGGATAAATCTGTGAGTGAAGCTCGTAACATATGAGACTTGTTTCCCCCTGAATAATGCCTATCTGCATCTTCGACCATCTCAGTGATTTTTCCGATTGCGGTATTTCTTCAGAGAAAATGTTTCCCGAACGCATGACGTCATCCTAGCCGACTAGATCTCGTTTTTGATGTGTCATGTCACTCGACATCTTATTTACTGCACTTCACCTTTCTCTTCCCCCAATAAACCTACCATTCGAAAAAATGCTAGGATTACCGGGTCATGAACACTCTTGCACTAAAGGCGATATAAGTAATATCGGCTATAACTTAAACTTCTTGGAACATTTTTTTTTGCTAAAGGTGATGCTTTACACATCGGCTGTATAAAAATGTCTTTGCATCCGCTCCAGATACAATTTCCATGCATTCGGCCTTTAACAAATAGTGCCGAAGCTTTAATCCACGAGTGATGCATGAACAAAATCTCTCTACAGCCGAATACTCTTCTCTGGGTTTAATATTTTCGGTTAAAGCTAGCTGCTACCTATCTTTTTCTTTAAACTTAAAATAAGGGCCGATCCTGCTGTAAGGTTATCGGCCGCCACGTACGACTTGAAATGATCACCAAGTTGAGAAAATGCCTTCATATGCTTTTTAATTTCACCAAGACCTTTCGTTGTACGTCACTTCTCATGAATTCTTGATTCCCTTCGAGCTTCAGTAATGGAGAAATAAACAAAACTTCTAAACACTCGAGACCCAAACCTGGTATACATCGGTCCTATCTCGGCTTCATCATCAATACTTTATTCCTTGTCAGCCGATATGAAACCTGGTCCCAATTCTTCTCCATTACCAGTCAGCTGGACTATTTAAAAATTACTCTGAGAGCCGATCGTCTGAATCGGTTGTTGGTCCTTGTCGAAAACATTCACAGGACCTACTTCCCAAGCTCTCCCAGAGAAGCACTCGACACCATCATATTCCTAGTAGATGGGTTCCGTATTAGCAACACTCACCGAATCATCAGCATGGATAATTTTGATGTCATCTCCGATCCACTGGATAAGGAATTGATGCATAGTTGACGGCACACAACAGTTTGCATGTATCCAATCTCTTCCTAATAGCAAACTGTATGCCCCCTTGCCATCAATGACGAAGAAAGTAGTGACCAAGGTTTTAGTTCCGATTGTCAACTCAACATGAACTGCCCCCCGAGTATCAGAGGAATTACCAGCAAAGTCTCTTAACACCATGTCAGCCTTCAATAAGTCTTCACTTGCCATCCCAAGTTTTCTGAAGGTGGTATACGGCATGATGTTTATGGCAGCCCCTCCAACAATGAACATCTTGCTTAGTGGCTTGCCATTAACATACCCCCTCATATAAAGTGGCTTCAAGTGCCGGTGCTTAGCTGGTTTATCAAATACCGCTCGTTGAGCTAAAACATGATGAGCCAACAACTCCTGAAATTCATCTTCATCAAAGTCTGAATACACTTCGTCTCGGACATCCTGGTCTTCGGGAGCTACGAATTCTGATGGAAGAAAGAAAGCCATGCACGCATCAGCCGAATGATCACTTCCATCCAGCTTTTCTTTGGGTCGCCAAACTCGCTTTATCTTGGCACTTGTTTGCTCTAACTCTCTGTTTCTTAGGCGCTGCACCCTTCTCTTCTGGCTCCTTCTCAACCCTGGCGAACACCACTGTCCTCTCTGTCAGACATACTCGCGGTACTCTTCTTCTCAAGTACGAGTCCAACTGCGATTGGCAAATCCTCTTCTCTGCCAATCTTCAGAATTATTTATTTTTAAACGCCGATCGTCCTCAGGGACTCGTGCCCCAAGCCTTCCATGGACAGAACGGCGGTTGACTCGAGATTGCCTATACTCAGAATATTGATTACTACACTCAGGGCAGTTGTTCTTAACAGGCAGCTTCAAGCCTTCGTTCCAACAATACTGGAAAAACGAGCACTCCCAATGAGATTGTTCTTGCTCCCTCATATCTTCTCGTTCCTCTTGGTACATCTCTTCTTCATACCTTCGTTGTTTCTCCAGGAACTTCTGTTCTTCGTAAAATCTCTGCTTCTGGTATCGTTCCTGTTCCTGACGCCATTTATTCAGCAGAATACGCGTCGTAACCCTGGGTCTAGAAGTTTCACTCGCCTTAGCTCGGCTATTCTGGAACCGAACCCTCTGATGAAGCTCTTTATTTGTAATTTGCCGATCAGGGTCAACAGCACCAGCTTCCCTCGCTCTTTCGGAGGTTAACACCTTCATTTTGCTCTTGCCCCTGGGATTAGCTGCATTGACCATATTAACAGAGAAAGACACAGTATTATGTCCAAAAGGGCTATCATCAACCTTCATCTTTCCATCAAACCTCAGATGCCCATCATGGATAGCTCTCTGGATCCGCACTCTGAACACTCGACAATCATTTATGGAATGGGATCTAGTATTATGAAAACCACAATACTTCTTATCCTTGACTCCTTCGGGATGCAGCATAGGGTGACCTTCCGGCAACTTGATGCGTCCTTCCTTCAACAAATACTCAAATAATTTATCTAACTTGGAAACATCAAAGTCATAAGTACCTTTTTGCTGCCTCAGCCATCGCTGGTTGACTTGAGTCGGTTCTTTAGCCCAGACTATCTCGGCTGCAACTATTTCATCTTCATTATCATATTCAGCTACCTCTTCTAGAAAAGCCTGATACATTTCAGCAGCCACATCACCCTTCTGGAATTGATTATTCCTTTTGAATCCTTGGGTTTGACTGCTCATCGTTGCCAACCTCTGCGATAACTGCCTGAGGTCATCAAACTCCATGCCGAATAGTTTCTCTTTGACACTCGGCAACATACCAGCTATGGCTATCCCCGGCAATTGGTCGTCCGGCAAATTCAGAGAATAGCAAAGATTCTTGGTTTCCCTAAACCGGCGTAGATATTCTTGTGGCGTCTCGCCAGGTTTCATTCTCAGGCTCATGAGATCGACCAACTTCTCTTCGCTGGTACCCGTGAAGAAATATGAGTGGAATTTCTATTCCAGCTCTGCCCACGTATTGATAGAATTGGCTGGCAGAGAAGCAAACCACGAGAAGGCTGGTCCTGTCAACGACAGTGGGAAGTACCGAATCCTCCAAGCTTCATCCGTAGACGCCTCTCCAAGTTGCATCAAGTATCGACTGATATGTTCTACGGTATTGGTGTCATCTTGGCCTGAAAACTTGGCAAAATCAGTGGGAGGCTTCACCCTTGGAGGAAGTGCTACCCGATTGTACCACTCTGGGTAAGGGGATTTGTAAGCATATGATTGACCCTTTGGTTTTAGGCCGAATTGATTTTGCATCATATCAGCCATCCTATGCATAATGAGGTCAATACTCGAATCAGGAGCTGCTTGTGCTTGCCCCCCAAGATGTAGTCCTGCCGAACTCTTGTAGCCTGGATTCGGGAGAGCATTAATTGCGCTATAATCAACGAACTCTTGATATCTATCTCCAAACATATTCCTCTGTATCCTGTTTGCTGCAGGAGATACTTTAGAAGCAGATTGTGGGACGTTCCCCATCGTGCCGAACGTGAGCTGGCCATAAGTTTGGGGAGGTTGTTGCGTCTCATGAGGAACAATCCCACCTGTGCTTGGGCCAGCTCCACCTCCTTCTGTGATCTTTCGATGTTGAGGTACCGGGAACAATAGTGGTCCTTGCATTGGGCCGGCAGCTTCTTCAAAGCGTTTATCTGTTGTTGGACCGAAAATGCTAACCATGATAGCACGAAAAGTATTCAGGAAAGCTGCCTGATGATTGGTCATGGCTTCCGATACAGCTTTGTATACTAATTCAGTCATCTTTTGAATAGCCTCCTCTTCATTATTGTCAGACGACTCTGACTGGTGATGAGGAATGATCTTCGGGAACTCTTGCTTCTGGAAGACCCTGCCGCTCTTGTTCTTGGAGAAAGACGCCAAGCATTTGCGCTGGAATTCATCACAAGCTTGCTGTACTAAATCCTTTAAGTCTGGTAGCAACTCATCCATGGTCACCTCTAGAATTTGATCGTTGCTGATCTCAGGCATCTTGAAATGAAGTGGTCCCACCGGGCGTGCCAAAAAGTGTGTTGACGCAAAACGTGACACCCCACGCCAAGCACACAGCAAGCCGAAAAGCTAGCTTCAATCGGGTGCCCGGAATGTGCTGAATCCGGAGACGTGCCAGTCGGTTTGACCTAAAACTGACAAGGGAAAAAACTGTGAGAATACCTTTGGAACATGCCGGATAAAACCAGACAGTTCCATATGTACGGCTTTGGAAGCCAATCACGACGGCACACAGCCATAGAAGCTGTCTGTCAGAGCATGTTTATAAAATCATTCGGCTAGTATGAGAACAGAGCATGTAAAGCATATTAACTACCGAATGCATATGTAAAGAAAGACATGCTTGAACAGATTAAAGATATTATAAACAGGTAACTTGCAAATATAGATCTATTCAAATAACACATGCATAGGCTAATCCAACTAATCTGCCGCACGTTTAGTCTTCATAAACCGGTCAGGCATAAACTCAAGCGAAGCTAATCCACCGCATGATACCACTTGCTATGAGCCTACACCACTTCTTATAATTAGATTAATCCACCGCATGATACAATCTAATTATAACAAGCTAAAAGCATGTATATATTTGAACAGATCTATAAAGGCTCATCACTCATGTAAGCTTAACTAAGATCGGCAAACCAGCCGAATTGGGGTCCATGAAGAAGGAACAAACAAGCAAGCATGATTAAACTAATCTAAAACCTGCATCTGCCGCACGACACCTAGTTTCATCAAAGCCTAACCATGATTGATATGCATGAACCCGCAACATGTAACAACCTAGATTGAAAGTTGATTCAGCCATCATGATCTTATGATTAAAAGAGAACACAAGCAAACTCATGCGACAAGGCCGAACAAAGATCAATCTAGATTGGGCAAAAGAGTGTTACAAGAATTAAATAAATAAAACATATAACACATGATAACTTGATGAATCTATTGGATCTGCCAAATCTAATAGAGCCGATAACTATTTTTACTCATGACTTAATCTGTCGCACGATACAAGGCATAAGCAAAAACTTCCCGTCATAAGCTTAATTCCGTCGCACGATACTAAGCTTAACATACGAGACTACTTGCATCATATCTAAATCCACCGCATGATACTAGACATGATAGCAAGGTTGCCGGTACTTATGGAGGTCGACGGATCGATGATTCCCCTCGAAGAACTCGACGACATGACTAAGGACTCGAAGGTGGCACGGGGCCGGTTTGTATTGATATGGTTGTGAACAATTTTACAATGGTCGAGGGTTTATATTTATACCCTGGACGAAAACATGAGTCCTAGACGATTACGATTTACATAATAAAATATGGAAAGACACAAATCCTACTTCCTAATCCTTTTAGCGTCTTCCATTGTCACGTGTCTTCTCGTGCAAGCCGGCTTTGCTCGTAACATCCATCTCCCGAATGGAACCATCGTCTTGTAAAATAGCCGACCGCACAAGCATGCACCGAAACCTTGAGGATCAAATAGCCATCTGATTGCTTGCCGAATCCTTTCCTCTCTGCTGGCTGGGTCCACCTGTCATACTCTTGCGCGTGCCAGAATTCGGTGTCAACAGGAATCATACCTCTGTGTATTTGGATCTTTTGAGGAAACAAGACTGTATTCTCGTTGTTTCCTCGTGTGGAGGAATTTTGGCTGAAATCGAATTGATTCGCGTTTGTGTTGGTGTTCTTCACGTTTCGGTTTTTCATCTCCTGGAGATTTGCCTCGTTCTCCCTCTCCGCGAGATGATTTTCGATTCCACTTGAATCAATTCATTCTTGGTCATGAGCTCCTTCTTTCCACCGAAGGATTTCTCCCCTAACCTCACGAATCCATAGATCGGGTCGATTTCACGTTCGTTCTTCGTTCTTCCCCCTTTTACGGTGATCCACGAATTTCTCTTGATTGACTTGGTTTGGTGCGATGATTTCTTAGGATTAGCACCCCAATACATAGAGGAACACCTGGGAGGAGTTTGATCGAAGTTCTTTTCGATTTGGTTGAGATCGATTCGAATTTGGTTTTGAACCCACACAACTTTGTGCTTTCTAGGTGTTGGCGGACAGTCCGCGCCCTGACGGCGGACAGTCCGCGCATCGGGTCTCGGCCAGGTCAGTCAGGCGCAGTCCCCTGACTATTCATTGTCGAGTGAACGGCGGACAGTCTGCGGTACAAGCCCGCGGACAGTCCGGGACCTATCCAGCAGACTTGCAGCACGGTTTGGTTTCTGAGTTTTGGCGGGCGGACAGTCCGACTCTCAGTCGCGGACAGTTCGGGCTTCAACGGCGGACAGTCCAGGACCCTGACCCCGGACAGTCCGTGATTCTGCTGTTTGTGCAGTTTTGCTTTGAGGCTTTGGCAGTTGGCTTTGGTGTTTCTCCGGGGGTTCCGCTGTACCACTGGGACATCTCCTAGGGTATCCACCTACTTGTAGGTCGTGACCTCTCCGGTCGTCTCGAGTCTCTTGCTTTTGGGGTGATTTTCTGAGACAAGGGCCACTCTATTCACAAGTTGAATTTGAGGCTCCCATTCACCCCCCCCCCCCCCTCTGGTCGCCAATCTGGTCCTTCAATTGGTATCGGAACCGGTTAAGGATCTTCTCTACCTTAATCGGTTTTGGATCCTAAGGGCGACATGGATCGAGGGAACGGCAAGGCTCCTTGGTTCGATGGAACGAACTACTCCTATTGGAAGATTCGGATGCGTGCTTACCTCAACAGCATCAGATCTTCTGTCTGGCAGATATGTGAGAATACTGAGTACGTAGTCCTTGCGGCTCGTGTGGGTCAGGTCCAGATTGACCAGCACGAGGCCAACTCAAAGGCTCGTAATGCTCTTTTGGCCAGTATTTCCCTTCCTGAGTTCGAGCGTGTCTCTGAGCTTGAGACGGCACGAGAGATCTGGGTGAAGCTTTAGAGCTATCACGAGGGGACCGCTCAGTTCAAGACCAGACTCTTCGAGACGTACAAGCGCGAGTACGAGAACTTTGTTCAGTTAGAGGGAGAGACGATTGATGCTATGTTCGCTCGTTTCCAAACGATTGTGAACAAGTTGCGTGCCAATCGGGCCAACCTACCCTATGACGATCATGAGATGGCTCTCAAGTTGCTATACACCCTGGATCAGAGGGTATGGGAGGTGAAGGTGTCGACCATCATTGAGTCTCCTGCTTACGACACCCTCACCGTGGACGAGCTGTTCAGCAAGCTCAAGTCCACCGAGATCGATCACCTGACTCAGGCCAAGCTGAAGAACCCATCTTCACATTCCATGGTTTTGGTCTCAGGCATGGGTGGATCGACTTTCTCTGCTGACGCTTCACCTCCCCTGTTTTCTTTGTCTTCTTTGCTTACAGTCACGGAGGAGCAGATGGAGGCGTTTGGAGACAACGAGCTCGCCCTCGTCATCACCCGGTTCTCGTGGTTTCAGAACAACTGCCTGAATCGCCGGCGTGGTGGTGCACGCGAGGGCTGCTACAAGAGTGGTGATCTAGACCACTTCATGGCGAACTGTCCCAAGAACAACAAGAAATCTTCTGGCAAGGCTCGCAACTTCAGGCGCAAGGGCAAGCCGGAGTACAATACCGAGAAGAAGAAGAACAAGGACAGTTTCCGCCGAGAGGACTTGGAGAGGGCTTTCGACGCCGGTCGGCGTGTGCTCTTCGTCGGCAAGGGCGACACCGACAAGTCCTCCGACAGCGACTCCAGCGACGACGGGTCCGAGCACAAGACGGAAGATCGCTTCAACGGACTCTACTTCTTCAGCAACTCCTCCAAGGGCTTGTGCACCATGGCTCTGGACGAAGAGGACTCCAAGTGCCAGGCGAAGGACGTCGATGACGCCAACAGCGATGACGACGACGACAACGCCTCCGAGGTATCAAACTCCTCCATTGTCGATCGTCTCACTGATGAGCGCAATAGTTTTGCAGAGTTAGTCCACGCTTTGGAGAAGAGACTCACGCAAGTTCTCCAAGAGCGCGGTGAGTTTAAGGCCAAGATGAAAGAGACGCTTAAGGAGCTTGAGTTTGCTAAGTCCGAAGTGAGGGTGACTGATGAGGAGGAGTGCGATGAGTGCACAACACACATGGAAAACTTCTCCACCCTTCAAACCAAGTATGCCTCTTTGATCGAGGTGTATGATGAGCTGAAGAGTAGGCTAGACTTGGTGGGTGAGTGTCGTGAGTGTGCCTCCCTGAAGGAGCTGGAGGAAGTGAAGGCGAGGTCTTCTTTGCTGGGTGCATGCAAGTTTTGTCCTAGCTTGCGAACTGAGTTGGCAGAGGTTAGTGCCAAGCTTGCTGAAGCCATGAAGGCCAGCTCAGTTAGCACCTTGTCCGCTCCATGTGAGCGATGCGTGGGGTTGGAGCTTGAGATTGCCAACTATCGGCATGACAGGATGCAAACCGGGGAGGAAAACACATACCTCCGGTCCATCCTGAGTTGGGTGTCATGCAGTGAGCCGCAGTTGGGCATGATGATCAATTAGTTCAAGAGGGGAACTGATTGTTCGGGAGTAGGCTTTGCTTCAGGTGGGAAGGGCGCTAGTAGCTTTGGCAAGATCGGTGAGTTTAGTGGAGTGAGCCCTAGTGAGAAGCCATCCGCTATCCCTAAGCTTACCAAGATCACCCCACCTGAGCCTCCCAAGCCTATCACCAAGGATGGCATCCTTGA
Organism: Coix lacryma-jobi var. lacryma-jobi; assembly: GCA_009763385.1. Lineage (NCBI taxonomy): Eukaryota > Viridiplantae > Streptophyta > Magnoliopsida > Poales > Poaceae > Coix > Coix lacryma-jobi. Next base: position 96,776,306 of record CM019831.1, read on the forward strand.
TGAACCTCCCAAGGCTCCACCTCGTAAGCAAGTGTGGGTTCCCAAACCTAACCATCTTAGGAACACACTTGACACCCTTCCTGACGTCTCTAGTGATCCCCTTCCGAAGGGCAAGCAGCCAGCCAGAGTGAACAACCCTCGCAACCATAGGAACCAACAACCCAAGAGAGTGGTGAGGTTCGAGTGCGAGTACTGTCACCGTGAGGGTCACCTAGCTGAGTTTTGCTTTCGGAAGAAGAGAGACGCTAGGAAGGAGTTGGAGCTGAACAACCAGGCCAGGCATCACCCTCTCCATGGTGTGCAAGGTCGAGGAGTTCAGAGGCAGGGCGCTAGGCCCCAGGCAGTTAGACCACGGGGTGGTGGTCGTGCCCGTCGCGGTTCCGGTCGTTCTCAATACGATCGTGAGCCGGGTGTAAGAGGCTTTGCTGCTCAGTCCCATAGCAGACCACCTTTTCAGTATGGTGGTGATCGCTTTGCTCAGATGGGACATAGTGGTCAGTTTGGAGGTTTTCCGTTCCATAGCGGACCACCCTTTCAGGTTGGTGGTGATCGCTATCCACCCATGGGACGAGGACAGCTTGGTGTTGCTACTAACACTTTTTCTGGGCTTATGACACAGCACCGGTATCATTCTCAGTATACTAACCCCAGTGTTGTGCCATATGCTCACTTCCTGCCTTTCTATTGATGTAGGAACTTCGGTTGGAGAACATGTGGCTCATGGATTCCGGGTGTTCGCGCCACATGACCGGAAAGAAGGAATGGTTCTCCAGCCTTAGCCCCGTGATGCACAAGGAGTACATCACTTTCGGGGACAATAGTAGAGGTAAGGTTGTTTCTCTTGGAGCTATTCGGCTCAATGAGAACTTTGTTCTCAAGGATGTTGCTTTGGTTTCTAACTTGCATTACAATTTGCTTTCTGTTTCGCAACTTCTTGAGGATGATTGTGAAGTGCGTTTTAAGAAGGGTCTAAGTCATGTTTTAGACCCTCGGGGAGATCTTGTTTGTCGGATCGTCACGGGAAGACTCAGTCACTTGAGTTTTGACTTGCTTGCAAGACTTAGCTCACTTGGAGGATTTCCCAAGCTTAAGTTTCATAAGGACCTTGTTTGCCATCCTTGTCGTCACGGGAAGATGGTTACTGCTTCTCACCCACCTGTTAATCAGGTGATGACAAAGCGACACGGCGAGCTTTTACACATGGACACAGTTGGTCCAGCTCGGGTTTGCTCAGCGGGTGGCAAGTGGTACGTTCTAGTGATCGTTGACGATTTTTCGAGGTACTCTTGGGTATTCTTTATGGAGGGTAAGGATGAAGCATTTCCTTTTGCTCGTAATTTGATTTTGAGGTTGAAAACTGAGTTTCCCCCTGATACTATTAGAGCTATTCGTAGCAATAATGGTACTGAGTTTGATAACTCACAGTTTGCCTCTTTTTGTTCTTCTAATGGAATCGAGCATCAGTTCTCTTCTCCTTATGTCCCCCAGCAGAACGGTGTTGTTGAGCGCAAGAACCGAACCCTTGTTGAAATGGCCAGGACGATGCTCGATGAGCATAGGACTCCTAGGCGTTTTTGGGTTGAGGCGATCAACACCGCTTGTCATGTTTCGAATCGCATCTTTCTTCGAGCTTTCATGAAGAAGACTTCTTATGAGTTGCGTTTTGGACGGGTACCCAAGGTGTCTCATTTTCGGGTGTTTGGGTGCAAGTGCTTTATCCTGAAGCAAGGTAATTTGACAAATTTGAATCTCGCTCTACTGATGGGGTGTTTCTTGGTTATGCTTCTTATTCACGTGCTTATCGAGTTCTTAACCTGGAGACTAACCGGATAGTGGAGACCTGCGAGGTCACATTCGACGAAACTATGCCTTGTGTTTCTTCTACTTTTGATGTTGCAGGAGAACAGGAGCTGGGAGAGACCATTTTTGTGGAGGAGGAGCAGGAGAATGCAGATTGGGGTGATCCCGAGCCAACTCCACTGGCTGCCCCCGTCAACCCTGCGACGACTACTTCATCTCGAGGACCCGATCCCACGACGTCTTCTTCTTGGGGTCCTCTAGAGCCACCTCTCCAGCGAGCACCCACTTCACCTGAGGGAGCGACAGCATCTGGCGAGGGGGAGGCGACTTCAGCGAGGCAAGCGCCCCGGAGCGTTCAGCAAGTTCACCCTCCACGTCAGATGATCGGCGGCATCGATCAGCGAGTCACACGGTCGCGAGCGTATGAAATCTCTCACTTTGCTCACTCTGCATTTGTTGCTTCTTTTGAGCCCAAAGATGTTGGACACGCACTTTCTGATCCTAACTGGGTTAATGCCATGCATGAGGAGCTAGAAAACTTTGAGCGAAACCAAGTTTGGACCCTAGTTCCACCTCCACCAGAATGCCACCCTATAGGTACCAAATGGGTTTTCAAAAACAAAGAAGGTGAGGATGGGATGGTAGTGAGGAACAAGGCTAGACTAGTAGCCCACGGTTTCTGCCAGAAAGAGGGGATAGACTATGAGGAAACCTTTGCCCCTGTAGCCCATTTAGAAGCCATTAGAATCCTTCTAGCCTTTGCTGCTTCGAAGGGTTTTAAGCTTTACCAGATGGATGTCAAGAGTGCCTTCTTGAATGGGTATATAGAGGAAGAGGTTTATGTTAGGCAACCCCCTGGTTTTGAGGATCCCAAGTTTCCAAACCATGTTTATAAACTTTCAAAAGCTTTGTATGGTTTGAAACAAGCCCCGAGAGCATGGTATGACCGTTTGAAAACCTTTTTACTCTCCAAGGGTTTTAAAATGGGACGGGTTGATAGAACTTTGTTTCTCCTCAAGCAAGGCAACGATACCCTGTTAGTCCAGATTTACGTGGATGACATCATCTTTGGTGGCTCCTCTCACGCACTTGGTGCCAAGTTTGCAGATACTATGAGCAGGGAGTTTGAAATGAGTATGATGGGTGAGTTGACTTTCTTCCTCGGGTTGCAAATCAAGCAAACCCGAGATGGGACGTTCGTGCATCAAGGCAAATACATGAAGGACATCCTGAAGAAGTTCGACATGGGCGAGGCCAAGCCTCTTACGACGCCCATGGCGATGACTGTTGCGATGGACGCGGACCAGGACGGAGAGCCGGTTGACCAGAAGGAGTACAGGAGCATGATCGGCTCGCTCCTGTACCTGACGGCGACGAGGCCGGATATACAGTTCTCCGTGTGTCTGTGCGCTCGTTTCCAGGCGTCCCCTCGGATTTCTCACAAGCAAGCGGTCAAGCGCATCATGAGGTACCTCCGATACACTCCTGAGTTCGGACTTTGGTACTCTTCTTCTTTGACCCTCTCGCTTTGTGGTTATTCCGATGCGGATTTTGCGCTTGAGCGGAAGTCTACTTTTGGGACTTGTCAGTTTCTTGGCTCTTCTTTGGTTTCGTGGTCTTCTCGCAAGCAGTCGAACATAGCCCAGTCTACTACTGAAGCCGAGTATGTTGCCACTACCTCTTGTGCTTCGCAGCTTTTATGGATGGTTGCTACATTGCGTGATTTTGGTCTAGATTTTAGTCGGGTCCCTTTGCTTTGCGACAACACTTCTTCCATTAGTGTAGCAAAGAACCCTGTTCTTCACTCCAATACCAAACACATCAATGTTCGCTTTCACTTTCTTCGTGATCACTATGAGAAAGGCGACATTGATCTTAGGCATGTAGACACCCATAACCAGGTTGCGGATACTTTCACCAAGCCTTTGGATCTCTCAACTTTTGCTAGGTTGAGAGGTGAGCTTGGTGTGTGTTTCCCCTTTTAGATGGGGAAGCATTTTGCTTGTTGTAAAATAGACTGACTTTCTGATCCTTTTTGTTTTTGGGTCTTGAGTCTTTCTGGTTTTGTTTTGGCTCCGATTCTGACTTCATCATGCATAAATCTTGCATTTTCAAGCTTCACGTCTATATTCCTTAGAATGAATTTATGCTCTGATTAGTGTATGCTTCGATGATATATGATGATGTTTGTAGCTTAGGCTCTCCTTGATCACTGCTACATTTTGTGAGCTAAGCTAATTTTTCAGAACGTTGAACATACTTAATGAACTTAAAATTTGATACATGTTCACCTTTGAGATTGGCAACTAGCATGTGTAGGATGTGTTGAGGTCACTTGAGCTATTTCATATATGCTAGGTTGCTATGTCTCTAGTTCTGAGTCTTTCACTTGCTTGGATTGTTCATATTCTGTTTAAAATGAACCAAGTATTAGTGAATTGAAAAGATCGAGATGGGATTGCTCTGTCAACACATCACGGTATCGACACTGTTTCTCATAGCACTTTGAGTTAAACTTGAGCCGTGTAGTGTAAGACTGAAACCGATGCTTTAAGCTTCCGATTGCATATGCAAAGGCTTAGCACGTGTTGATGGTCCTTAAACACCTGTTTTACCATCAACATTTTACCCTAAACTTCACCAAAAAGGCATGAAATGTAGTCAAATAGGTTTCAAACTAACCAAATTCCACATGTCCATAGATTTTTATTTGAATGCAGGATTTGGAGCAAATTTGGAGAATGGACCCACCAGGAGACGAGCCCACTCAGCAGGGCCCAAATGGGCCTAAGTGGGGTGGCGCCCGCCACCCCTAGGTAGCGCCCGCCACATGGAGAGGCCCAACTTCCCTCCTTGCCACGTCACCGATCCGTGTGACCTTCCCAAGGCCAAATCTTGGCCCTTGGTCACTAGGTCAGTGGCATCAGACGGCTCAGGAGGGAGTGGCGTGGATCAAGACCAAATGGCGGTATATGTTAACTAAAAAAATAACATATGTCATGCATGAAACTAAAAAAAATCAGTTATCATTAGTTTTATGCATAGGTATATGTTAACTTAGTTAGAATAATAAAATATCATAATAGGATAGTTTCCCTTTTCAATAAAATGAGAACAAGAGCTCCGACTGAGAAGAAGAAGATCCTTCACCAAGCAAGAAGCCAGCTTGGGGGAGACTCCCGCTCCAATAAGGTATGTCTTAAGCCTACACTTTATATTCAGTTCTTAAATTCTATATCTTTTGAATGTCACATGCTTGCCTAAATAACCATTCCATGAATAAAATTGATAAAATCTGCTTAAACAAGTTAAAACCTGAATAAGATTTGAAATATGTCATGCAAATGCTATTGTTATGGTTTGAATAACTAGTCTTATCTAAGTTGTAGCTTTTGTGGGTTGCACTTGCTTTAACTGAAATCATGCTCAGTGAATAAAGTTAGTAAGAAATGGAGTAATTCTTTAAACTTGCTAAGGTGAAATTAGGACCTAATCTGGAGGATTTCTTTTAAAAACTATGAAAACCTTGCTAAAAGTTCCTCCTAGATTTTATCCCATCCCACCACCAGCCAAATATTTGTTAGTCAAAACCACAAAGAGCTTTGTCTGTGTTGAGCTTTGTTAGACCTCATAGATCTTAGTAGAGAAGCTTATCATATCTTTTGAATCAAGATTCACACACCCACCATAAATTGCCTACTCTCCACTTTGGAAGTTTGCAACCACCAAATAAAATTGCTCATTCTCTACACTGGAGATATGCAATACCTTGCCAAACATCCCATTGCTAGCCTTATGCTATTCCTACACTGGGAATAAGCATTTCTCTCCCTTTCCCTACTCATTTCAAAAATCCTTTCCTGTAGATATCTGGGGAAATCTAGAGCTAAAAAAAAGAGAGAGATATGAAAACAAAAAAAAGGTGAGCAAAGTAGCTCAAGAGAGGACTATGTCCTAAGAAAATGTGAGGACTCATCTTTTGTCTACTCACTATGTATCCAAAAGAGAGAGAGAGAGAGAGAGAGAATTATCATTAGCTCTAGACCCCAAAAATTAACTAGGAAGGATTATGGAATATCTCTCTATACACTTCCACATAACCACACATGCACATCTTGATCAATTTTTATGATTTGCTGCTCCTTATGATCTGAGTGTCTAGCTTAGCAATAAACATTAGGCAATTTGCTCATGATTCTTAGCCTACCTATAACTCCACATATCATTCTTTAGAAATAGGAGAAGCTACATTTTGGCCTAAGTGAGGATTTAAACACCATTGAGTGATTGAGTGAATCTTGGAGGACTTAAGCAAGTTGTTATCTTTTGAAAACCTTGAAAAACCTCCAGAAAAAATCCTGGTCAAACCTAAGCAAGATAAAAGTTTCCTATTTACTAATTTATTTCACTCTTGCATGTTTGAAGTGAAAAGCTATAAGCCCCACATTGCTATGACTAATGATATATACTAAGTTATTTCTCACTATACTATATGCACTTGTATACATCTTAAGTTGCTATCTTTTTCATGCTCAATGCTTAAACCGCATTGTTGCTCGAGGACGAGCAACAGGTTAGCTTGGGGGAGCTTGTTGATGGTCCTTAAACACCTGTTTTACCATCAACATTTTACCCTAAACTTCACCAAAAAGGCATGAAATGTAGTCAAATAGGTTTCAAACTAACCAAATTCCACATGTCCATAGATTTTTATTTGAATGCAGGATTTGGACCAAATTTGGAGAATGGACCCACCAGGAGACAAGCCCACTCAGCAGGGCCCAAATGGGCCTAAGTGGGGTGGCGCCCGCCACCCCTAGGTGGCGCCCGCCACCCCTAGGTGGCGCCCGCCACATGGAGAGGCCCAACTTCCCTCCTTGCCACGTCACTGATCCGTGTGACCTTCCCAAGGCCAAATCTTGGCCCTTGGTCACTAGGTCAGTGGCATCGGACGGCTCAGGAGGGAGTGGCGTGGATCAAGACCAAATGGCGGTTACTTGGACATGCAACCGACCTAACCACCGCATCTCTGGAGCTCCTGGATGCCGTTGAAGCAAGGGCGGTGCATCCAACGGTGATGGGGGTGGCGGCCGCCACCTAGGGCTGGTGCCCGCCACTAGGGTTTGCCCTAGGTCGGCTGGCTGCACCCTATAAATACCCCCCTCACTCCACAAGGCTATAAATACCCCCCTAAGGCTTCACTTCAGATGACACCACAACCAAGCAACACACAAGCAAGGGAAGCAAGGCTAGAGCCAAAGAGCTGATAGCTTAGGGTTTAGCCAAGCTTAGGCAAGTAGGTAGCTAGTAGAGCAAGGCATCTTTGCCCTCGCGGAAGCGCTGCTCAAGGCTTAGCTCAAGAGTAGAGGCGTGCGAGTGATCGGTCCTGGAGCTAGGAAGAGTCTTCCTTCATCTCCAGTTCAGGTTTTGCTCTTGTTACTCAAGCACTTTACTATATTCTATTTCATCATTTCAAGTATTACTTTATTCTACTTATCAGTATTGAGTGGTATACTTGATTGATTGCTTGAGTGCCTAGCTATCCTACAGATCAATTCACTTAGCCATAGTAGTTAATCTCTAGTGAGCTTAGTGTTTGATCTTTGCCAATAGGTTGCTTAGTTAGTTTAGTGTTTATCTTATTAAGTCAAGTATTTGCTCTGACGTCCGCAAGGGTGTCTCTATTCAAAGCTAGGGTAGAGATAGTTAGAATATAGTTAAGCGTGGTGCTTAGTTATAGACTTACCTTCAGATACGGCTAGACCCCCGGATAGCTGTGGTAGCAAGCAGGTGGTGACAGCCCTGTGCGCCTTGAATTCCACCACGTAGTTGGCCTAGTTTAACAGTAAGGCTCATTGTGCTAGCGTTCAACCTAAGTCAGTGGTAAAGGCTAGTACGCCTCGATACTTGATAAGATAGGAATAAAACTTTACTTAACTAGGTTGCTTTATTGACATTTGCCTGTCTTGCTTCGTAGTTATCTTGCTTCGTGGTCATCTAGGAGTAGTTATTAGTTAGTAGTTAGTTATCTTAGTTACCCTTAGTTACTCTCTATCTATCCATCCATCCACCTTACCTTAGCCATCCATTTCATCCTTACCTATCCACCCACATATTCTTTCTAGCCTTTCATCATCTCCTCTCTCCTTTCCCTTTTCTTATTCTTTGACTCCCATCTCCTCCTTGACTCTACTCATACACCACCCTAGCCTTCCTTTGGGATCAAATAAATCGACACCTGGTACTCCCAGGGAAGTGCTACTATGATAGTTCTGTGCGCTTGCAGAATCTCCTCCTGGTAGATTGCATTCTCGCTAGTTAGCTCCTACTAGTGTCGGGACTGACAACCCCGCGTGGCATTAGTAGATAGCTACTTTAGCTACCCTATCCTAGGTGTAGTTAAGAACTACCAACAAGCATTTCTGGCGCCGTTGCCGGGGATAGATTCCATAGTCTACTCCTAGTAACGACGTTAGCAAGTGTCAACAGCACGGTTGAAAAGTTAGGCAATGACAGGCTTTCAACCTCTCGCAATCACATGCTGAATTTAAACTTGTGTTAATAACCGCTGCAAATTCTCCGATAAAATCTGAAAACACAAGTCAATGCTTCATTCTATAGCATGATGATTGAACTGTGCTAGGGGTAGTTCACCTTGTATACATGTTTAGCACTTGTTTGACTTCCTGTCTATACATGATTAGTGCTATTTTGATGGTGAAACTACTTTTTGACCGGCTTAAAACTGCTCATTTAGCTTATGCTTTCATATCTTGTATTTGGTGATCAGTTTGAGCCTTTGCTAGCACTTTTGCATGTTGCTTTGTAGTCGGATCAGCACTCTTTAGAGCATTCTTTCACTCTTTCGAGTATATACTTGAAGCTGCTAACATGCATTTTTGACTCATGTGCATTTGCTTGACTCCGATAGGCATGACCTAGCTCTGTTTGACTTACTTGAGTTCTTTTCCCCTCTCTTTTGATTGCAAATTGCCCCCAAGGGGGAGAATGTTTCCAATGATGAGTTTTTTAGACTTTCTATGGTGACAATTTGTAATTTAGGCTTCACTTGCTGAGGGGGAGTTCTTTGAGTAAGGGGGAGTTTTTCTGCCTGCTCCGAGTCGGCTTTTATTTGATATCGATCTTTTAGCTATCTTCACCATGTTTTGATGGTTCTTGATTGGTATCGAGCTTACTGCTAGTTGTGTTGAGCCTCTGTGCCTCTATCTTGAGGGACTAGTAGTAGCTGCTTCTTATGCAGTCTTCATTTGGTATCGAGCTTTCAGCTAGTGGTGTTGTGCCCTTTCTGCCTCTTCTTGTGGACTAGCCTGTTTCTGACTTGGTTGCGTCGAGCCGTTGCCTATGTCTTTGGGAACCAAGTTTTGTGCTTTGATTTTGATCGAGTTTTTGCTCTCTGAAGAGTTATTGGTCTGATCTCTTGCTTGGTTGTGTCGAACCGTTGCCCATGTCTTTGGGGACCAAGCTTCGCTTATCTCGATTTGTTCTTATTCAGCCTTTTCTCTGGCTTTTGGACATCTCGAGTAAGTTTTTTCCTTCTATCTAATTCTGCTTTTCTTTTATTTTGGTTACGGTTACTATGAGTTGACGATGCACTCATCAAGGGGGAGATTGAGAACACAAGGTTGATATGTGCCCTTGTGGTTCCCTTCCTGAGTGATGAGTGATCGATCAACGGGCAACATGTCTCTTGCTTGTGTTGATGTGCAGGTGCGGAGCTCGGGCAGTGGTCGAAGGTGAGGTGAAGGTCAAGTAGGGACGTGCCGTGCCGACGGACCGGGAGCGGTGAAGGGCGGACGTGGAGCTTGGACCGACGGACCGGAAGACCTGAGGACCAGCTGTGGTAGCTGGCACGTGGCGTCGACAAGCAAGAGCACATGGGGATGTGCGGTGCATCGGCCGAGTCGGGAGGAAAGTGATGGCGTCGTGACACTTGGCGGGAGGCCGAGAAGGATGGCGAATGCACTGTGCCTGGCGTGGAGGCTGGACATGCTCCGGCATCGGTGCTGGAACTCGGGGTGTGCGAACCACATCCCGTCTACGGCGCGGGTTCGGTAGCTGAGCCTCAAAAAGCTACCCTCGACGGTTTCTGAGTTTGGACCTCAAAACTCAGGGTGGCCGGTTTCCGAGTTTAGGCCTCAAAACTCGGCGAGGACGGTTTCCAGGTTTGGGCCTCAAAACCTGGGCTCGCGGGTTTCTGAGTTTGGGCCACAAACTCAGCCAGAGGACAGGTTTCCCGGTTTCAGCCTCAAAACCGGGGGAAGGCCCAGGTTTCCCGGTTTCGGCCTCAAAACCGGGGGGAGGTCCGCAAAAAGGACGGTCGACGCGTGGCGGCATGGAGAGGCTGGCGCGGCGGCGCAGCTATCCGCGAGGTAGGCGCGGCGGTCGACAGGGCGGCACGTGGCGGCATCCTGAGGCTTGAGTCGAGACGAAGCTAAGGATGAGATGGGCGCGTGGCCGTCGGATCGTCAACAAGCAGAGTTGGACCGGGATACCTCTAGGGTTGGCCACTTCGCTCTTGTATCTAGGAGTAGAAGGGGTTTATTGTATTAGGCTATAAATAAGAGAGGCACCCCCTCCTCTCTCCCTATCCTTGCAGTCATTTGTTCCTGAGCACTCTCTCTCTAGCCCCCGCTTAGGTTCTAATCATACCTCGCTGCAAGCGATCCGCAGAGACGGGAACCATACCTCTGTGTATTTGGATCTTTTGAGGAAACGAGACCGTATTCTCGTTGTCTCCTCGTGTGTAGGAATTTCGGCTGAAATCGAATTGATTCGCGTTTGTGTTGGTGTTCTTCACGTTTCGGTTTTTCATCTCCGGAGATTTGCCTCGTTCTCCCTCTCCGCGAGATGATTTTCGATTCCACTTGAATCAATTCATTCTTGGTCGTGAGCTCCTTCTTTCCACCGAAGGATTTCTCCCCTAACCTCACGAATCCATAGATCGGGTTGATTTCGCGTTCGTTCTTCGTTCTTCCCCTTTTACGGTGATCCACGAATTTCTCTTGATTGACTTGGTTTAGTGCGATGATTTCTTAGGATTAGCACCCCAATACATAGAGGAACACCTGTGAGGAGTTTGATCGAAGTTCTTTTCGATTTGGTTGAGAGCGATTCGAATTTGGTTTTGAACCCGCACAACTTTGTGCTTTCTGGGTGTTGGCGGACAGTCCGCGCCCTGACGGCGGACAGTCCGCGCATCGGGTCTCGGCCAGGTCAGTCAGGCGCAGTCCCCTGACTGTTCACTGTCGAGTGAACGGCGGACAGTCCGCGGAACAAGCCCGCGGACAGTCCGGAACCTGTCCAGCAGACTTGCAGCACGGTTTGGTTTCTGCGTTTTGGCCGGCGGACAGTTCGACTCTCAGCCGCGGACAGTCCGGGCTTCAACGGCGGACAGTCCGGGACCCTGACCCCGGACAGTCCGCGATTCTGCTGTTTGTGCAGTTTTGCTCTGAGGCTTTGGCAGTTGGCTTTGGTGTTTCTTCGGGGGTTCCGCTGTACCACTAGGACATCTCCTAGAGTATCCACCTACTTGTAGGTCGTGACCTCTCCGGTCGTCTCGAGTCTTTTGCTTTTGGGGTGATTTTATGGGACAAGGTTCACTCTATTCACAAGTTGAATTTGAGGCTCCCATTCACCCCCCTCTGGTCGCCAATCCGGTCCTTCAGGAAGAGACTCCAAGCCTTTGTGGCTCCCTCAACAACGGGGACGTAGGCTAGCCTTGGTGGCAAAGTTGAACCTCGGAGTAAATCTCTAGTCTCCATCTTGTTGTTGTGGTTGTCTCTCATTTACATTCAACGTGCAATATTTGTTTTTCCCTCCGATCTACTTGTATACTACTATCTAGCTGCAGGGACTTGGTGAACAGCAAAGCTGCAACTACAAGGAAGCTGAGAATTTTAGTTGATCCGTTTTTCACCTCAGTTTTACACACGCCTAAAAGTTTTCGGTACAGACCGGAGAGGTTATGTGCTCGAGCGCAGAAGTTCTTCGGTCAGACAGTTAATTATTTGTGAGATTAATTTTTAGTAGGCCTATTCACCCCCCTCTAGGCCTCTTAGGCGACACCAAGGTCCTCTCACAAATAAAGCCGATGATGAAGCCCCCAAAACATGGCTTCATCAGCTACGTACTCCTATCTCCTAGTTCATCTGAAATGAAACTGAACCCATTTTACCACGTGCAACAATGCTCTACATTCATGGACAGTGCACTACAAATAAAAAAGAAAAGGGAAGTTGAAGACCCTCAGAGTTGTACCAAAGAGAACATATAATAGATATGTTGGTCTTATCCTAATAGAAAAAACTCATTCCAGAGGCAATTTACAACTTTCCACGAGATCAGATCAATTTCCAAATGAAAAAAATAAGTTGGAGCTCAAATTGCCAAAACTGGACCGGTCGGTTTTTTCGGGTCACCCGCAGAGCCCAAGCCAGTTTTTACAACCGGCTTGGTAGCACTGCATGAATCGGACTATGCCATTTTTTCATGTGATTTGCAAACTTTGCCCAGTTTGATACAAATTGTGTCCTTTTTTCTCACACATTACTTTCCTATCTGTTTTTTTTTACCTTTACGATCATATTTTGGTCATCAATATATGCACCGTCTATTCTTAAGTGAAGCAACAAGCTTTAAAACACAAAGCAACCATAGCAACAAGCTAACAATATTAGGTTCATCGACAATTTTGGTCTAAGGGCGATGTATACATCAGTCATGTTGTTCTAAGGGTTACATGTGTATGTCCGTTGTCTTTCGAGACTCTAGGCTTCTTTTTTTATTTTCTAGCAACAAGCTAGTTGAAGCATACTAACATCTAGGTTGAGCCTGAAGGTCACCCTCTGGCGGTTGGAAGTACTTAGAGTCCATCTTACTACTCTTAGCTTCATCTTTATTTGTACTACTTTGTAGCAACTCCTACCTCCTCTTTTTGCATAGATAAGTTCACGGATAGTTCCACTACTAGAGAACAAGTCTTTGGACGATCTATCAACTGAGCTTTAGTCTCGGTAAAAATTTGCGTCCAGGACTAAAGACTTTTAGTCCCGGTTGGTACCACCAACCGGGGCTAATCTAAAGGTACTTTTAGCCTCGGTTAGTATTACTAACCGGGGCTAAAGGTCCTTCACGAGTGGATTCAAGAGGAAAACGTCCAGAACTGTATCACGTGGGTTGTATAGCTCAGTTGGTAAGCGTGCCTGAGACGAGATGTGATGAGTACGAATCTCACACAACACATTTATTTTTCATCCCTGGACCTTTAGCCCCGGTTGAAAGCACCCGGGACTAAAGGCCCGGGACCTTTAGTCCCGGATTCTTAGTCTCAGTTGGGATACCCGGGGCTAAAGGTCTCTTTCAACCGGGGCTAAAAGCCCTTTGTGTAGTAGACCTCTTTTAACCGGGGCTAAAAGCCCTTTGTGTAGTAGTGTGTTCCAAGCAGGTGAAGGAAAATTAATGATTTGACTCTATATCATAATAAGTGAGTCCAACAGAGAAGCACTTGTAGTATAGTAAGAGGTGTTGATGAGAAAAGATGGATGTCCAGTAGTTGAAGCAACGACGTCTCAACTCAACATGGTTTGACTTTCAAATTTACCACTACAACTCAGTTCCTCGCAACCAGCCGTCCACGTCTTAGTAGATGGCTTTGCTCGGGTTTAAACAAGTACTGAAGGAAAAAAAACAACAAATAATGTGGAATTATCAAAGGACTAAATTGCTAGATGACCTTTAACCTGCATGTAACCTTTATGACCTATTGTTCACCCACCTGGCAAGTTCTTGAACTTAGTTGAGCAATTGAAGAGATGATCAGGTATCTAACTGCACCTGCTTGCCAAGTTCCTGAACTTAAATGAGCAATTGGAAAGAAGATGTATCTATGTGCACTCACTTGACAAGTGAGGGCCTGTTTGGTAGAGATTCGGATTCACTAAATTCAGATTCATGAACTTAGATTCACCAAAATATTTTTCAAACACTCTAGATCCACAAAATTCAGATTCACCAAAACAGTAAATCTGAGGGCCAGATTCACCATTTTGGTAGAGGTCCTCAAGGGGTGCTCTACCAAACTGAGTTTAGTGAATCTGGGTAAAATTACCCACCACTGCCAATCATTACACAGATACCGTTTCGTTCAATTCCACTTCCTCGCGTTTTTTTTTCTTCTTCACAGGGATGGAGCGACGCACAACCACCGGTGCTCCTCCGACTGCCCTCGTCGGCGCGACTCCTACCACCATGGCTGGCGCAGGGGCTGAGGGAAGTCCGCCGACAATCCTTCGACCACCATGGTCGGCGCAAGGGCTGGGAGCCGAGCGGAGCCGCCCTGGCTCGCGCGGGTGCTGGGGACGGGCGGCATGGTCGCCGCTGCTGTTGGGGGCCGAGCCACATGCTCGCCCGCCTTGGCCGCACCTCCGCCGGTCGCGCGCCGCCTCCGGCGAGCCCTGGCCAGCTGCGTGCCCGCCGGCCTTGGCCACCCCTCCGCCATGTCCGGCGCTGCTATTGGGGGCCGAGCCACGTGCTCGCCCGCCTTGGCCGCACCTTCGCCGGTCGCGCGCCGCCTCCGACGAGCCCTGGCCGGCTACGTGCCCACGGCTTTGGCCACCCCTCCGCCATCCATGTGCCGCCTCTACCCGCCCACATCGGCCTCGTGCCGTTTTTTTGCGGAGAAAAGCTATCGGGAGGAAGAAGAGGAGAAGAGCTGACGGGTTGGTCTCCATGTCAGTGACATAGAACAAACACTAGAGGCCAAGGGCAATTTTGGCCATTCAAATAAAAATGCCCCTGCGTGAATCTGGATCTGTTATTTTGGCAAACAGTTTCCAAAGTGGATCTCAGATTTACAGTGGATCTGAACCACGGTGAATCCCAGATTCAGATTCACTTTTTATAGTGGTGAATCTCTACCAAATAGGCCCTTAGTGTATAAATTGTGCATTTTACTTATTTATGATTTATATATGTTTTTTTTTCAAACGCATCCCGTGAGGACCGATACCCGTGGTTGAAAACTTGAAATGTTCACAGTTTCGTGTCACGTTCAAATTGACGTAACTTACTGTTTTAGGGTCTAGGGACGATGAGAAGTGCTACAGTTGAGAAAAATTCTCATCTTCGATACAGCGATATATAGCTTGCCGGCAGTATATGCTTTGTGTGCTACTCCCTCAGTCCCTAAATGTCTGTCGTTTGCGCTTCCCAAGAAACAACTTTGACTAAATATATAATATATATTAAAAAGTATTAATATGTATGATACATAATTAGTATCGTTGGATAGATATTTGAATCTAGTTTTTTAACAAAATTATTTGGAGATCCAAATGTCACACACATTTGTTATAAATTGAGTCAAACTTGTGGCACGCACACCAACGGCGACAGTCAATTAGGGACGGAGGGAGTACACATTTGTGTCGCAGCAAGGTCTCCAAATCGGCATCCATGAAGATCCTGATCAGATCAGTCACCTCGAAATCTTCATCGGCATCGATCAAGATCCTGGTCACCTGCCGGTGCTGGAGGAGCAATGCACTGGAGCAGGAGATAGCCTGGTTTGTGCTTGTGCCGGTTAACTTCAAATCAGTCATTCGACGCAAATAGACGATCTCCGCCCGCGTCCGCGCGTCGCTTTGCCGAACAGGAGCCGCCGGCCGCTCTCTGTCTCTGCTCGCTGCCCACTGCTGCATGCAAAGCGGGTCAAGCGCGGCCTTTTGATTGTTTTTGCAGCCGGCGCGGGCGCGCCCCGGCACCGAGCACCAGCGGCCGCTTTGCTTTCTTTTGCTGGGCTCTGTCCCCGGTGTCCGGTGTCCCAGCCAGCCGGAGCCGGCCGCCTTTGAACGTCGCTTTAGTTAGACGCCCGGCCACGCTCGCATCCCGCCTTGGCCTGCAATTGCACCTGCCTCCCACCTCGTCGTGGCCTTGGGATGGCAGTGGCAAATGGCAGGGTGATATGGAACCTGTCCCTTCCTTGCTTACCTTCCTATATCCTGCCCACTCAGATCATCACTCACCTTTAGCATCTCTCTTTCTCTGTCTGTGAGCTCAACAATTATTATTATTATTATTATTATTATTATTATTATTATTATTATTATTATTATTATTATTATTATTATTGGGTTTCAGAGTTATTCGTTGCTTCACCACATGAGTAACCAATCTAGAGGATCTGCAAGGTGTCTCTGGTTCACAAAGTCTGGTCTTCTTTTTACATACACCGAGAACCCTATCTGGTGTTTTTTTTTTCCTTTTACATACACCAAACCCTCCCCTTGGGACGTAGTATATATTGTGTTACCGTCAGTGATGTTTGATTTGTGTACCACTACAGAGAATAGAAGGTAAAGTCGATTGTATAATAATAACCCTCTTAATGTGTCATGTTCGTGGCACGTCATTGTAGCTTTCACTTTTCCTTACACTTAATATAAAGATGTGCAGACCTTTTGTATATTTGGGAAAAAATTGATATTTGATTTCTACCCAAGCTATGACTAAGGTTTCATCTTGACTGCGCCAGCCACACGTAACTCCTGGCAATGCGACAACCCAGGAGTGCACATCTCCCCGATCCATGGCCTTGTGAGTTTTTTTTCTCAACTGTAATATTTTCGTTGTTATTTGACAAACTTTGTCTAAATATAGGCCAACTAGACTTAAAAGATTCGTCTCGACATGTACATCTTAAAAGTATAATTAGTTATTTTTTTACTAACATTTAATGCTCCATGCATACGTCCAAACATTGATGTGGTGGTGATGTGATGGAGAGAGACTGAAAAAAAGTTGATAATTTGAGGTATCTAAACACGTCCTTGTTTTGTTCACTCTATCTACACAATCATTACCGAAACTCATAGGGCCGGCTCAGCATGTTGATGGAGACCGGAGTGCATTCCTCTTTTGCTGTCGGGCGACGACAATGCCATCATAATTCCTTCAAACAAACCCTTTCCTCCAAATACGCTCTTAACCAATAGCACAAAAGATTTGAACCAACACCACACAAATACAAATACCAAAGGGGACCATGCATGTCCTTGGATGGAGAATTCAAAGCTACAGAGAAACTCCCCTAGCACAGTAGTAGTGCAAGCCACTTGCCATGCACACCCATCACGTCCCATCTCTTTTTGCCACGGCTGCTGCTGCTTCCTCGCCTACAAAAGAAAGCCCTCAACAGTTGCCTTCCCTCTCCTTCCCAAAGAAAAAAGCAAAAGGAAGGAGGAGACGAGAGAGCAGAAGCAGAGGGAGCGTCGAGGGAGAATCACACTAGCTAAGTAGCTAGCACAACTGAAAACCAGAGAGCAGAGCAGAGCAATGCCAATGCACTAGCTAGCTACGACACCCTTCACCCACACGCCATATATATCTCAAAAGACAAACCACGCCTCCATGGCCATGGCCATACCACTGCACAGCGAGCGAACAAACGAACATATTCCCCTCGATCGCCCCTGACACTAATAGCTATCATCTTCCTCCTCCCAGCTTCACTCTCAAGCCTCCACTCCATCTTCTTGTGAAGCTTCTCAAGATTCTCGCAATCGCATGCCTTTCTTTACCCCTCCTCGTCCCCGTCCTCTCTCTACCCAGCTTACTAATAATTAAACCACCTCTGATGCCGGCGCCAATGGCGGCACCTCAACTCCTCTAGCTAGTGCTAGTCTCCCACGACAATTCACAAACCCGCAGAGAGGCAAAGAAACATCCAACGCGCCCTGATCGATGAGGCCCTCGCCACCTCTGCTCCTGCTCGTTCCGCTCCTGCATTTCGCGCTCCTCCTGTCCACCAACGCCGCCGATGGCAACGGGAACGGCGACCTGCGCGGCGACGCGATGGCGCTGCTCGCCCTCAAGGCCGCGCTGGGCTGCCGCCCGGGCGCGCTGCGGTCGTGGTCGGCGGCCAATGCCGGGTCCGTGTGCTCCTCCTGGACGGGCGTCCGGTGCGCGGGCGGGCGCGTGGTCTCCGTCGACATCGCCAACATGAACGTGTCCGACAGCGGCGCGTCGGCGCCCGTGTCGGTCCGGCTGACGGGGCTCGGCGCGCTGGAGACCATCTCGCTGGCCGGGAACGGCATCGTGGGCGCCCTCGCCGCGTCGCCGCTCCCGGCGCTGCGCCACGTCAACGTGTCCGGGAACCAGCTCGGCGGCGGGCTCGACGACGGCTGGGACCTGGCGTCGCTGCCCGCGCTCGAGGTGCTGGACGCCTACGACAACAACTTGTCGTCCCCGCTCCCGCTCGGCGTCGCGGGGCTCCCGAGGCTGCGGCACCTGGACCTCGGCGGCAACTACTTCACGGGCGAGATCCCGGCGGCGTACGGCGCGATGCCCGCGGTGGAGTACCTGTCCCTCAACGGCAACAACCTGCAGGGCCGCATCCCGCCGGAGCTCGGCAACCTCACCACGCTCCGGGAGCTCTACCTCGGCTACTACAACGTGTTCGACGGCGGCATCCCGCCGGCGCTCGGCCGGCTGCGCGGCCTCACGGTGCTAGACGTCTCCAGCTGCGGCCTCACGGGGCGGGTCCCGGCGGAGCTCGGCGCTCTCGCCTCCCTCGACACGCTCTTCCTCCACACCAACCAGCTGTCCGGGCCCATCCCGCCGGAGCTCGGCAACCTCACGTCGCTCACTGCGCTGGACCTCTCCAACAACGCGCTCACCGGCGAGGTCCCCCGCTCGCTGGCGTCGCTCGCCTCGCTCAGGCTGCTCAACCTGTTCCTCAACCGGCTCCACGGCCCGGTCCCCGACTTCGTCGCCGCGCTGCCGCGCCTGGAGACGGTGCAGCTGTTCATGAACAACCTGACCGGCCGCGTCCCCGCGGGGCTCGGCGCCAGCGCGGCGCTCCGGCTCGTCGACCTGTCCTCGAACCGCCTCACCGGCGTCATCCCGGAGACGCTGTGCGCGTCGGGGCAGCTCCACACGGCCATCCTCATGAACAACTTCCTCTTCGGGCCCATCCCGGGCTCGCTGGGGTCGTGCGCGAGCCTCACCCGGGTCCGGCTCGGCCAGAACTACCTCAACGGCAGCATCCCCGCCGGGCTGCTGTACCTGCCCCGGCTCAGCCTGCTGGAGCTCCACAACAACCTGCTGTCCGGCGCGGTGCCGTCGAACCCGCGTCCGTCCACCACCAGTCCTCCTTGGTCGTCGCAGCTGGCGCAGCTGAACCTGTCCAACAACCTGCTGTCGGGCCCGCTGCCGCGCACGCTGGCCAACCTCCCAGCGCTGCAGACGCTGCTGGCGAGCAACAACCGGATCGGCGGCGCCGTGCCGCCGGAGCTCGGGGAGCTCCGGCGGCTCGTGAAGCTGGACCTCAGCGGGAACGCGCTGTCGGGGCCGATCCCGGGGGCCGTCGGGCGGTGCGGCGAGCTCACGTACCTCGACCTCAGCAGGAACAACCTGTCGGGGGCGATCCCCGAGGCGATCGCGGGCATCCGGGTGCTCAACTACCTGAACCTGTCGCGGAACGCGCTGGGGGACGCGATCCCGGCGGCGATCGGCGCCATGAGCAGCCTGACGGCGGCGGACTTCTCGTACAACGACCTGTCGGGGCAGCTCCCGGACACGGGGCAGCTCGGGTACCTGAACGCGACGGCGTTCGCGGGCAATCCGAGGCTGTGCGGCGCGGTGGTGGGCCGGCCGTGCAACTTCACGTCGGGAGGAGGAGGAGGAAGCGGCGTCGCGGGCGTGGCGACGACGCGGCGCGGCGGGGCCGGCGGGGAGGTGAAGCTGGTGCTGGCGCTGGGCCTGCTGGCGTGCTCCGTGGTGTTCGCGGCGGCGGCCGTGCTCCGCGCGCGGTCGTTCCGCGTGGACGGCGAGGGGGGCGGCGGCGGCGGCAGGTGGCGGTTCACGGCGTTCCACAAGGTGGACTTCGGCGTGGCGGAGGTGATCGAGTGCATGAAGGACGGCAACGTGGTGGGGCGCGGCGGCGCCGGGGTGGTGTACGCGGGGCGCACCCGGTCGGGCGGCGCGATCGCGGTGAAGCGGCTGCAGGCGCAGGGCGGCGCGCGTGGGGGACAGCAGCAACAACAACAGGGCGGCGACGGCGACGACCGCGGGTTCCGCGCGGAGGTCCGGACGCTGGGCAGCATCCGGCACCGGAACATCGTGCGGCTCCTGGCGTTCTGCACGAACCGGGAGGCGAACGTGCTGGTGTACGAGTACATGGGCGGCGGCAGCCTCGGAGAGGTGCTGCACGGCAAGGGCGGCGCGTTCCTGGCGTGGGAGCGGCGGTACCGGATCGCGCGGGAGGCGGCGCGCGGGCTGTGCTACCTCCACCACGACTGCACCCCGATGATCGTGCACCGCGACGTCAAGTCCAACAACATTCTCCTGGGCGACAACTTGGAGGCACGCGTCGCCGATTTTGGGCTCGCCAAGTTCCGCCGCTCCGGCGCCACCTCCGAGTGCATGTCCGCCGTCGCGGGGTCATACGGCTACATCGCCCCAGGTACGTACAGTACATCCTTAGTAGTAGTATAACATTTTTAGGTGTCTCGTACTACCATCAGACGGTTATTAGGATTTTATTGATCAATGACTAGATTAGTTGTGGGACGTTGCACAGTGGTAATAGGAAAAAGACAGTGTAGCGTCGGGCACGACGGGTTGTCGTTCCTGGGGGGGAATGGGAATGGGATTGGGCGGGCGTAGGACCCGTACGTACTGACGGGGCGCTCAGGGTCAGGGAGAAGAAGTCAATGGTTGGTGTCGGCACACGGGGTCCGTCAATCTGACGCGACGCGACGCGACGCGACAGTCGCGCCACAAGCGCTGTCTTGCCTCCGCACCGGCCGGCACGCGCTCCACTGTGTGTGCACACCGTAGGTACTGTACAACACATGAGTACAGTACAGCGCAGTGACCGTACCAGCGTAGACCAACAGTTGAATCGCCTGCCGTATATATACAGTATATAATCCAGAAATTGTTTTTCGTCACCAACAAAAGACGATGGAGGAATGATTGAGCCATTATGAAATGGGAAGAAGATCGATCTGGGGGTATGGCATGGCTCCCTGCCGCACACCCTGACTGACACCGGGGGGTGGGGAGGGGCTGCGGGCTGCCTCTGCAGGGCACACATACACGTTGTAGTGGGACTGTAGGAGTAGAGCACGTACTGTACGCGCACATACTATAGGAATAGGATTAGCAGCGGCAGCCGCCCCGTCAGCCATGGGCCCCGGCATCGAAAGCGGCCAAAAAGAGGTCCTCTGGGCAGACTCGGCCGGGCCGTCGGGCCCGCCCGCACTCGATCGCCCAATAATTCCCGGCGGCGGGCCCCGCGCGCCCAGCGACGATGGTGACTGGACGACGATGCGGTCGTGGGCCTCCTCCTCCAGCGCGCGGGGCGGGGCGGGCGTGGTTCGCCTTCCTTCGCCGTTCAACCACGGGACGGTCACGCCTCACGCATGCTGCATGCACGCGATGCCGATGCGCATGCGCCCCACGACACAACACGGCGGCAGCCGGCAGCCCCTCGGAAGCCGCGCATTGAACGCGCGCCACTGCGCCAGCCAGGGCAGCCGGGTCATGCGGGGCCGCAACATGCTGCGGCTCGGCGCGGTCCCGGCGGGGCGCAGTGCAGTAGTCTGGTGTGGCCGTGTACCGCCTGCTGTGTACCTTGGCAGCGGACTGGCACGTCAAACCGGAGGTGGTCTGCCGGCCGGCCACGGTCTGATCGGGTCAGCTCAGCTGCTCAGGCCAGAGACGCGACGCGATACGAGGCGCAGACAGAGGAGCAGCATCGGGCTTGCCAAAGAAACTCCAAAGGCCATCAATGGCTAGAGCCTGAATGCATGCATGGTGGTGCGGTCCAGATTGTGGTGGATGTCAGATGTCTTTCTTTGGGGCCTTGCCGATTCGAAAATTGGGAGCGTACACATATACTCCCTCAGTCCCTAAACAAGTGTCGTTGTTGGTGTGCGTGCCACGTGTTTGACTCAATTTGTGCAAAATATGTATAATATTTATATCTCCAAATAATTTTGTTCAAAAACTAGATGTAAAGATCTTTCCGATGATACTAATTACTTAGCATAAATATTAATATATTTTAATATATAATTGTCCGTAGCTTTTTCTCAGGAAGCGAGAACGACACTTATTTAGGGACGGAGAGAGTAGCACATAACGCTGTCACGGTCAGTACGTACAGCATATGAGCCACCACGACGACGACGACGGATCCAGTTTTTGTGTCCAAGTATACCACGAGATCCGGCCGGCTAGCGTAGCGGCCATGCCCATGGTCCCTTCTTTTCCTTCCCCGCTACTGTATCTGTATCTTTGACCAGCCCCCAGCCCAACCAAAAGGCCTCCTCGTCCTCCGCATGGGGCGTCGCCAAAGCGGCGTGCTCCTGCCCGGCCTCCTGCCCCCATGCAAACGCAACGTCGCCAAAGGGGGAGACGGGCCATTCATTGCTTTTTCAACGCCAGAGGCGCAGCACACATACGCACTGTTGCGTGCAGTCACGAACCTTTTTTTTTTTCTCCTTCCGCTGTCTTTTTTTTTTTTTGTCTTTTTGGTAACAGTGACATTCGCTTCAACACAGTAGTAGTTTATTTTTCGGTTCATTCATGCGTGCCCAAAGATACGATTTGGCGGGGATCGCCTTGGCCACGCATAGGCATGGGCATGGGCACAAAGTTACTATACTCCGTAATAGACAAAGGTTAATTAGGGCAGCAGTGTCTTGATTCGGATCGGACGACGAATTTTCCTTGGATTTGGCGAAGGTTTTATTTGTTTTGCGAAAGATTCCGATGGATTTGACGCTGCTCTGCTCGGCATTCCTCTTGGGATTCGTTGGCGGTCTTGTCATCGATGCACAGGACCATAGCCAGTTTATGCACTATTCAAAATTCATCATGCGAGTCTACCATGCAGCCGTGTTTAAAAACAGCGCGTAGCTAGATACACTTGGATTTGGATTCCTGCTTTTAGCACGTACTGTACCACGATTATGTTACTGTTGCTTTAATACCCTGCTTATGTTAATTTAGATTCGGATTCATCGTGCGATCTGTACGATTACGTAATTTGATAATAACATCACATCACATTTCCAGAGTATGCGTACACGCTGCGGGTGGACGAGAAGAGCGACGTGTACAGCTACGGCGTGGTCCTGCTGGAGCTCATCACGGGCCGCCGCCCCGTGGGGGACTTTGGGGAAGGCGTGGACATCGTGCAGTGGGCGAAGCGGACCACGGCAGGGCGCCGGGAGGCCGTGCCGGGGATCGCCGACCGCCGGCTCGTCGGCGGCGCGCCCGCGGACGAGGTGGCGCACCTCTTCTTCGTCTCCATGCTCTGCGTGCAGGACAACAGCGTGGAGCGCCCCACCATGCGGGAGGTGGTGCAGATGCTCGCCGAGTTCCCGCGCCACGCGTCCTCGTCCTCGGCGTCCTCGTCGGCGCAGACGTCGCCGTCCTTGTCCTTGTCCTCGGCGGCGCCGGTGCCACCACCGCCGCCGCCGCCCGGGGAGGAGAGCAGCAGCAGCAGCCCCGACGACGACGGCGGGAAGGACACGCCGCCGCCGGCGGCCAACTGCGGCTACAAGCTGTTCCCGGACCTGCTGGCCTGATAATTAAAGCACAGACGGCGGCACCTGTCTTTTGCTGCCATTGTTACAAGACAAGACTCATCATCATGTAGTGCTAGACGTACGTTCTACAGGTTGGTCGCCCCGACATTGGAGATGGTGTGACAAGAGCTGGGGGGAGCAATAACATGTAACTTTATTAGTATATTTTTTGTATCTTTCTTCTCTCTCTTTTTTTCACCAAATTCTTTTTCTTTTCTTTTTGGTTCATCTATCAATTCAAAGGTGTATAGGGTCTGATCATATGCTATCGCCTAGATAGGGGCCGGGGTTTGTGCTGTCCAATGCAACAATGGCATCCCTCTTCCGTCATCATGGCTTTCGCACTTTGTAATCTCCTGGTAATCTTTAGCCACCATCCATTGTTCACTACTACGTACTCCCTCCGTCCAACAAAACATGCAATTCTCGCTTATCGAGGAGTCAAACAATTCAAACTTTGACCAAAGTTATATAAAAAAGTACTAACATTCTTGATACAAAAAATATACCATTAGATTAGTAATAGAATATATTTTCATAATAATTTTATTTAACGATATAAATACTAATACTTTTTATTATATCCTTGGTCAAAGTTGAATTAACTTGACCGGCACGGATCCCATAATTGCATGTTTTTATGGACGGAGGGAGTACAACTCTAGTACTGTCAACTAGCTCCTCACCTTAATCTCAAAAAAAAAAAAAAAACTAGCTCCTCACCTTAGCTTTACAATAATCCTTTTTTATGTCTACTGAGTACTCCCGGTACTTGTTCATGCCTTTTTGTATTATTTGAGCCATTTTTTGTCAGCAACAGGTGTGGTGATCATCTGTTGGAAGATTCTTGACTGGGGGCTTTGGTTTCAGCGAAAGCGTGAAAGAGATGAAGTGCGAAAAAAGAGCGCTAGTACTTGGCAGTCTTTGAAAACATCTCACTTCCCAACGCCTAAAGCACACAATGCTTGCAGCTAGCTAGACAACTGAATCGCACAACTTTCATGGAACCAGACCACTGAAGAGAAAATTCATGACCAGACAGATGATATCCGTATAATGTTCTGAACCACTGAGTATATGGACAGGGGGCATAGTTTTTTCAGGGCTTGCAGTGTCAGCAAACAGCTTCAGAATTCACACGAGAAAACCGTTTCGACCGTCGCGCTTACTGTATATGGCTTTAATCATGAAAGCTAAAGGAGAGACAGAAGCTGCAAGTTTTACTGGGAAGGAAGGAAGACACGAGATAAAGATGCTTACTGGAACACATTGTACTTTTGTTAGTCATTTCACCAAACAGGATTGACAGGATGATGGATTTCTAAGAAGCTGGAAAAACAGTGCCAAATTAACTGTGACTTGACATGGCAAGAGCTCATGTAGCGATGAAAACGACGAGAGAATATTCTGATTACATCTGATAGCACGGTTACCGGGAAAGCCGTTGCACCATAAACCAATCTAGATGATTTTTTTTATGACAACAATCTAGATGAATTGAATATTCTCCAATAGAGCTGCGCTGCAGGTGTTAGCAAAATTCTTGTTGTAGTGTTGGTGTGCATCTCTGTTCTGTACTTTCAGATGATAGATCTGGTGCAACGAGTGAAAAGCAAAAGCATCATATTCAGAAAATAAACGTTGGGGAAAATAAACTCAGCATAAGCGTTTGCAACAAAAAAAAAACACTCAGCATAAACACGTTGGAGAAACCAAAATTATTTGGGAGATTATCCACTTGTCTGAAAATTGGTCAGAATTCAGATGTTGCTTTTCAATCAAGTGTTTTACTGGACTCTGAACACAATATCAGTTTAAACATCTACAAATACTGAAACCAGCACGGGTTAAACATTTGAACATGCTGTTGACCAGCAATACTTTGTCTTTCCACAACCAAAAACAGCGAAGGTTACATGTTTCCCTTTTATTTTATTACTTGTAACACTACAAGCTCACCTTAGTTGTGGTTATCTATGAAAATCCCATAGTCATGGGCAGTTAGCTACTGTCTTGTGCCTCAGTGCTCGCCAACCAATGTCGCGCCTGAAGAACCCTTCTGGCCAATCAACTGCATCTACTGCATCATATGCTCTTGCCCTTGCTTCTTCTATGTCCTTGCCCTTGGCAGTGACACCAAGAACTCGGCCTCCAACAGCGACAAGATTGCCATCTTCATCTAGTGCTGTCCCAGCATGAAATATCTTGACAGATGGAGAGGCCTGCTCAGCCTTGTCTAGGTTTTTTATTACAGTCCCCTTCTTATAAGAGCCAGGGTACCCCTGGCTTGCCATTACAACCACCATTGCCATTTCAGGTGACCAGGTAAGTGAAACATTGCTTAATCCTCCCTGGCAAGCGGATAACAGAACTTGTGCCAAATCAGATTCTAATCGCATCATCAGAACCTATAATGACAGGAATATAAATTACTAGCGAAAAGGATAATCAGAATATAATGGAAATAATATTTCACAGGTCAAATACATAATTCTGAGATGTATTAGGCAAACACAACGAAGATGCAGGAAAGGAATTTTTCTATAAAGATCATTGAACATATAATTACAATGTAGCAATGCATTCATATTTTTAGTTACAACAATAACAATCTGAAGTGATGCTGGCCTGCAATTGAGTTCCTATGTAGTACTTAGATAAACAGCTACTCCTGATACAAAAAACAATCATACTGGCCTGCAACTGATTCCTATGTACTACATAAACAGCTCCTAATACAAAAAAACATACTCTTTTTCTGGCACTTTTGATCCCGCATGTTTACAGTAACCTTAAGATTTGTTCTTATTTAGAGGTAAATTATATTGATTTGTTTCCTTAATTTCAGAAATTAGTTCCTTAAGAGTCAACTTGCCCTATGTACTGTATCTCCTCTCATTAGGCATGTATCATAGTTCCTATTTCCTAGTATTTCATCTGTCCCTCCTCTTCTGGTGCAGCTACCGGGCATTAGCACAGTCCCACTGTTGGGTTCAGGGCCATCTAAACTGGCCAAACCAAATAGACTATCCTTGATAAGATGAAACTTTTTGCAGCAGAAGTAAAATATTAGACTTTCCACAGTTACATGAATTCGAGAAACTTTATGGTGGTTAATACCGATTAAACAAACAATATGGAACAGTATAATGGCCAGAAGATTAATCCTGAAATAGGCAGATCTAAAAAAAGTCACACATTGCAATTACTCACTGGGTTCTGCCATCTTTGTTTTCACTATACCTCATGTCTCCTTTTTTAGATTGTACATCATATCTCTTATCACCTAGGCTAACTCCACTATGCTATTTTTTAAAAAACTAACTCCACTATGATATTGTGTAACACAGAAATACACCATTCCCATAAAAACAATAGGACCACACTCTACTCAGCTACTTCAGGAAGAAAACAGAGAGAGTGTCCGTTTAAAAAAAAAGAGTGAACTACTGGAGGCAGACCTAGAGAGCAAATCTCAGCACAAGAACAGACTCTGTATGTGAAATTCATTGCATTCTGTTGTCCAATGAAAATGCCTAAACCAAAAGCCAAATTGCAAAAATCAAATTTAAACATGTATATAAACTATAATGCATTGGTCCGTTAGATTGAAAGTCTATTAAACAATCAGATCATTTTATTCCAAAAGATCCTGGAAGCAGATGATCTCTCTCTCTCTGTTTCATTCAGCCAGAGTTCTTTTAACATCCTTGTTTTGTGGCTGCAGATATTTAGTTAGATACTTTTTTTGGTCTGCACTAGATTCTTGCCGGATGCATTCCAACTTCCAACACTCCACTATACAGGAGTTAAACTGTATGAACTTTTTTATTTGATCTTATTTTTGAGAATTAATATTGTGAAACTTCTTGCCCTGTAAACATACAGAAATGAATACTAGATTTTAGAGATCGGTAACTAACCTGGCATTCTGGGTCACCAAATCTTACATTGTATTCAATAAGCTTAGGCAGCCCAGATTTCTTCTCAATCATAAGTCCAGCATATAATACGCCAACAAACTTGCACCCTTTGGCTGCCATGCCTTTAACAGTAGGGGCAATTATGCTTTCCATGACTATGCGCTTGAGCTCATCTGTCATTATTGGTGCAGGGGAGTATGCACCCATTCCACCAGTATTTGGGCCAACATCACCATCACCAACTCTTTTGTGATCCTGTGCTGATTCAAGAAGCAAAGCATTTTCACCATCTACTAATGCAAAGAAAGATGCTTCTTCACCCTCTAGAAATTCTTCAATGATAACCCGTGAACCAGCAGAACCAAATGAGCCTTCAACCAACATAGAGTCTATAGCTTCGAATGCCTCATCCAAAGTCATCGCAACAACCACACCCTTTCCAGCGGACAGTCCATCAGCCTTAACAACAATAGGGGCTCCTTCATGTTTGACATATTGTTTAGCTTCCACAGCATCCATGAATGTGCGATACTACAAGAGAGAAAATCAGTGCTCAGACTAGCAAGGTTTGTATGGCTTAACATCTGAAATTGTCAATACATACAAACGAATGAGCTGGGTTTTCCTCCCTTTATGTATACTGACTTTACATTTTCTCTTTCCCGAGCAACACAGTGACTTCAATTTCAAATATATAATTATGAATGGTTCTTTAACATAGTTCAGCCAGAAAATCAGAGATGCCATGGAAAATAAGAGCTGATTACTCATAGTGTATGTGACAATTTGATAGATTTTAGTAAAACATGAGCAGGGCTAGCAATTGTCTCAAAACAAAGGAAGTGTCTCTATGACAGTACCTAAAATGGTATATTTAATTCATTTCTTAACCTGCAGATGCAGCCACCTTTATGCAGGCATCTTTCATAACAAAACCCTGTAGTCAGACCAAGACTAGCCTATAGGGCTTAAGCTTAACAGCCAGCATAAATCGCAATAAGAAGTACCTTGGCTGTTGGAATATTGTACTCGTCACATAGCTTCTTCGTAAAGTCCTTTGATCCTTCTAACGCTGCAGCCTTTGATGAAGGGCCAAAGGTTGATATCCCAACTTTGACAAGGTCATCAACAAGACCCGCAACAAGTGGGCCTTCAGGACCCACTACAACCATTCCCACTCCCCTCTTGCGACAGAACGAGATAACATCAGCACTACTGGAGATGTCCAAATCTGCGATACAAGTTGCATCCCCGGACAGAGCAATACCCGCATTACCAGGGGCACATAGAACTGCACTGCAAGATGGGGAACGGTTCAAGGCATAACAAAGAGCGTGCTCCCGGCCTCCACCACCAATAACCAATACAGTTATCCTCTCATCTGGGAAAAAGGCATTAAACAGGTGTCAAACCATCTTGCTCTTGGGTTTACATTTACATTAACACACTTCATTTCAGATTGCTGAGTTGAAGATAACAAAATAACAATAATCCAGTGTCAGATATATATATACCAGAAGCAGTGCCCACTTCGGTTGCTGAAGCTTTCGAGTTAGAGTGCCACCTTGATGAAGCCCTAACAATTAAGTGACAATGAGATGTGACATGCCGCATCACAACCGAAGAGCTGTTGCTGCTCCACCGCTGAGCAACAGGGTAAGGTACGGAAGACTTGAAGCCAATGCACGAGTTGTTACTGGCCAGCACATCGGTCCCGTGCCTTGCAGAGAGCTTGAGAGGGCCTCTACCTCTAATACTGTAAGCAGCACACGCCATGGCAAGGAAGGGTTCAGCGCGGGGCGTGGCAGCTCAGTTCAATCCCCCAAAATTTCTGGAAACCCAGCTGCCCTAGCACCTTGATTGAGCAAGAAAATCCTGTGGCCAAAACCAATGTCAATCTTGCGCGCTGCTCCTAAAGAAGAACCTAGCTGAATAATGGACGGATGGATGGATTAGATAGCGTTAGTAGGGCACCTCGCAGCACAATAATCCTCCACAGAATGAATAAAGAGAATTTGTTTTGATTGAGAAGAGAGCTAGTAACAGCTAACTGTCAGAACAAGGGAATCTATCCAAGGTAAGCAAGGATTACTCACCAAGAACAGAAGAAACAAACCAACTCCTGACTGACGGCGGCTGGTCGGGGAAGCGGGCGGCGGCGGCGGCGGCGTAACTTCAACGCCGGCCTCAGCGATTCTGGGACCTCCTAAAAAACGAGCGGCATGCGAAGGCCCAGGACGGCCCATCAGGCACGAGGCGGACAGCCTGACAACCTTTTTTTTTCTTTCCATATTTTTCGTTTCCTTTTATTGTGTAACATAGGGCATTCCAAAAAAAACTTATCAGCTCAAATGACGGAGCTCAAATGACGCATGTACATTAAACCAAATGAGATGTTTCTTATTAAATTATGATTTTGTTTTTTAAAAAAATTGCTAATCTAAGTATGGACAACATATAGCATGCATTATATCTTAATACAAAATTTAGAACTCATAATATTGCACTATATTTTAGGAGTATATCACTAATAATATGTTCGATGATGTCAACAGTTAATATTTACTCCCTGCAGCCAGAAATAAATGACGCTCTGAAATGCAAGTTTTCCCTCCTGCTAATACATGCACATGCCTCCGGTGGGAAAACATCTTTTATTTTCTCAAGAGGGGAGTACATCTTTTGAGTTTATGTATTTTTATTTCTGGGCAGTAAGGCACAGGAAGTTCTCTAAATAAATTAAACGGTGCGACATTTGTGTCATATGTCTGTCTTTTTATTAGTCACAAAAAAATGTTTCTCTTTTTATTAAGAGATTTTTTAAAATAATCTTTCATATATACCCTCAAACATTTTCAGAGATTTTGGTTAAAATACCCGTGAAGCCTAAACCAACAAATTTGAAATGATTTTCATCATCTAATGTTAGAATTTTTTGAAATAATATTGGGACTTGCTAAAATTCATGTGCTTAAATTTATTTTTTCTTTTAGGTGATAGTTATGGCATCCGCTACTCACAGTGTCAGATACCCTCTCAAGTGTAGCTTTAGTTCATTGTAATTTTTGTAGGCACAATCTATTCTGCATCAAAATTATAACTTTAGTTCATTGTAATTTCTATAGGCACAATCTATAATTTTTGGCTTCAGGAATAAAAAAACATGTTACACAACAAAGACAAAAAAAATGGTATGTTATGACATGAATACAAATAACGAATCATAAAAAACAATAAAATGGCAACCTAGGTGTTAATTTCCAATGAAATGGACGCCTGAAATGGCAACCTCGTAGTGGCTATCACAAAAGTCATAGTACGCCAGACCAAAAATCTTCTGATTTTGTCAATAGATTTATTTGGGCTAAACACTATTCATTAATCAAATCTAAAAAGTTTTTGTGAAAGAGAGATGGTTTCTCTCCTTGCGACTGGCAGACTCGACGAAGAGAAAGATACATCTGTTTCGTCCAGACAGTTAATGGAAGTTTCGTCCTAGACAGTAGCGGCAATGGATGGTGAGGTGCAAGGGCAGCAGCAGTGACTAATGGAAGTTTCGTCCATATACATAAACTTTTGAGTCCATATTTTAATTTTGAAAATTACTAGTGACATTATTGGTTTAAAGCATACTAAACTGTAATTACTAAGTTGTTAAGCAAAATAAAGTAAATAACCTAATTATAAATTGTGCTGACACGTGACGACACTTGGTTATTAGGTTTATTGCGGTCATCTGATTCAAGCACTAGTATAAAAACTTTTTAGAAACGGTCAAAATCGGTTTTCAGAGGTTGTTTTAAAAATCGCTACAATAACACCGATTATAAAAATAAGTGATTTTCAGAGACGATTTTAAAGCCGTCTCTCAAAATCGATTTTCAGGGACGACTCTCTTTAGAATAGCCTCTAAAAATCTATTTTTATAGGAGCTTGACCTAAGTCAACCATCCTTAAAAATAATTTTTAGATTTTTTTAAAAACCATTTAAAGCAAATAAAAATAAGAAAAATATATTTAATTTTACCCGAAGGGCCAAGGACCGACCATAGCTCACTGGTATTATTTTTCACTAAAAAGAATTTTCTAAGTCAGTAGACAGTAGCGGCAATGGATGGCGAGGTGCAAAGGGCCAGTAGCAGTGACTAATGGAAGTTTCGTCCATATACATAAACTTTTGAGTCCATATTTTAATTTTGAAAATTACTAGTGACATTATTGGTTTAAAGCATACTAAACGGTAATTACTAAGTTGTTAAGCAAAATAAAGTAAATAACCTAATTATAAATTGTGCTGACAGGTGACGACACTTGGTTATTAGGTTTATTGCGGTCATTTGATTCAAGCACTAGTAAACAAACTTTTTAGAAACGGTCAAAATCGGTTTTTAGAGGCTGTTTTAAAAACCGCTACAATAACACCGATTATAAAAATAAGTGATTTTCAGAGACAATTTTAAAACCGTCTCTCAAAATCGATTTCTAGGGACGACTCTCTTTAGAATAGCCTCTAAAAATATATTTTTATAGGAGGTTGACCTAAGTCAACCGTCCCTAAAAATAATTTTTAGATTTTTTAAAAAACATTTAAAGCTAATAAAAATAAAAAAAATATATTCAATTTTACCCGAAGGGCCAAGGACCGACCATAACTCACTGGTATTATTTTTCACTAAAAAGAATTTTCTAAGTCCCAACACCAGGATTTAAACCGATAACCTCTTCTTTGTCGACCTCTTCTTCGCGCAATCCACCCTTTATTCACTTGTATCAAATGCTACAATGTCATCTACTTGTACTAATATATACTAATCTTATAATTAAAATTCAAAATCTGAAATTTAATTTTTATATTTGAAACCCTAAATAATCTTAAATAAAAAATTTATCAACTACAAATTTTTAGATCCCGTCGAGCTTTACAATTTTTTTAAAAAAATATTATCTTCATTTGACTTCATTTATAAAAGATATGAATTTATTGTACTGCTGCTATTTTTAAGAATGGTTGGCTTAGTCAATAGCCCTTGAAAATCATATTTTCAGAGTCAGTTGACTTAATAAAATAGTACCTAAAAATTATTCATTTTTAAGAGACGGTTGACATAAACAACTGTCCTTGAAAATCATATTTCCAGATGCGGTTTTTAACTGATCTGCCTCTAAAAATAGAAACATTTTTAGGAGTGGTTTTATTAACGGAACCGCCCCTAAAAATTGATTTCCAGCAACGGGTTTAGAGCTACAGTACCTTCCGTGAAGGTTAGGGACAGTATGCTAAGAAAATCGCCTCTATCAGAAAAGGGAAGTGTTCTAAAAATCATTTTTTACTAGTGAAGTTCTAAATATGATCCTGGGGTCTCCCATTTTCATCTGATTAAGTTGTCGAAAGCTTACATTTTTGTGGTTGTATTTTGAGAACAAAAAATGCATAATTTCTTTTTCTTTCAAAAATAGGCGATGTGGTTAGTTCATAGCGAGATATCTACGGTGATTTTGTTAATTTTATGATCCACCGACTCCATCTCTTAAAGGTGCTCGATGAGATCTCAACAATAACTTTGTGGACCTTAGGGCACCTGCAAAAGGTGACTTATAAGAGTTAGCTCTTAGTATTTTTTTTATATTTTAATGTAAAGAGAAAAAAATAGATTTTGATCAAGAGCTAGAATTATATACATATTTTTAGAACATATGAGAGTGTCATATGAGCCTCATCATATTATGAGTTATTACTAAAAGCTAACACTATTAGAGGTATTGACTTAGAGGTAGCAACTGACTCTTACTGTTACGCCCTTATAATCTACTCTCTCCGTCCCTAAATAACTGTCGTTTTCGCTTCCCGAGAAACATCTTTGACTAAATATATATTAAAAAATATTAATATTTATCCTACATAATTAGTATCACTGGAAAGATCTTTAAATCTAGTTTTTTAACAAAATTAGTTGGATATATAAATGTTGTATTTATTTGCTATAAAATTGAGTCAAACTCGTGGCACGAAAACCGAAGACGACAATTAAAAAGGGACAGAGGGAGTATATAACTTCAATGTCTTAAATGTGTACACATAGCTATATAGGGTGTGTGTGCATCTGTTTTAAGAGATGTGTTCCCCGTGATGAGTTTGTGGAGGGTAATTTGTTTAAAATAAAAATAATAAAGTAGAATGGTGATGGCCTCTAAACTTCATTATAGCTTCCCTCTCCATATGTCGCATGATCCTGACAGGGTGCCAATGCTATTAGGGCACTTCCAGTGCAGAAACTATGATAGTTTCTATAGCAATTAAATGCACTGCCATGTAAGCATTTTTGCTGAGGTGGCACTATATTTATTGAAGAGAGGAGAAAAAAGCAACAAACGGTGTCTAATTAGGAAACGACGTCTTCCAGTTGTCCGAGACAGAAGAAACTACTACGTACGGCGTTGGGACGGACATGGTCGTTTCTTCCAGATCCAGTAGGCTTCCTTCCGCTCGTGTGTGCCGCCGGCCGTCGTTGCTCCTCGCGGCACTCGCACGCTCCTATTCGCAAAGCTCGCGGCTACCTGACGCCGCCGCCGCTCGGCCAGTTCGCCGAGTCTGCCCGACACCATCGTCTACGAAGCTCGCGGTTCACCGAGTCTGCCCGACGCCATCGTCTATGAAGCTCGCGGCCATCCCTGCCCCAGCTCGCCGCGGCCGCAAAGCTCCTGCATGGTGAACGCAATTCCTTGTGCTGCGCTCCAGCGAGGGCTCAAGGAGAGGCGACATGGATCATTCAACAAGCTGCACATGTCGTTCCTGCCTCCTGGTGCTGAGCGTGGCGAGCTGACATCCGCGTCCTGTTGGCCGTGAACGACCGCATCCCCGCCGGTAGTCATCGCGCACGGACGCGTCGCACAACACCCCTAGCGAACGGACCCGGCCGTATGAGCTTCAGGCCCTGGACGCAAGGCTGACCGTGCGTCGTGCTTGTTGACGACCGGTGCTGCTTGCTGGACGAAGGCGGAGCACTCCGAGTTCATGCGACATAGGTAGCTGTCCGTGGTGCAGAGTGAATGGAGTAGACGATCCGGTGAATGAGCGTCGAGATTTTTAGCTGGACTCAAGTGAAGGAAAGTTGCACTGTGAAGAGTAGTTTTTTAAAACAATTTCCTACGTTATAGAAACTACTTCTGGTTTCTGCATTGGTTTCTGCATTGTGAGTCCCCTTGGGAGCAAGACGGAGAGGAGACTCAAAAGCAAACGCCAAAACCCACAGGTGTATTCTATCGCCTTTTCTTTCCGATTCGCCAGCCGCTCGCGGAGAGAGGGTGCCGAATCGAAAACCCTCGTGCACGGAGCTCCCCTTCCCCTCGCCTGTGCGTGCGTTCTCTTCGGCAGTTCGGCGGCAGGTCGGCAGCCTCGACGAGAAAAGGTTATCTTCTTCTATCCTCTCCATTGATTTTTTTTTTGCACGATTTTTCTTTCTGACGTTGATTTTGATGCCGCTCTCTCCTCTGATTCTTTGCGAACGACGCATAATATATATATTATTTTTAATTGTGTGATTTTGATCCTTAGGGCTCTTGCTTATTTGCTATTTTCATGTGTACTTAGGGCGTCTATGCTTATACCTGGGGTCATATTGATGTGGGTAGGACAATTTTTGAGCTCTTGCGATGATTGGAGTCATGGTATTGAGAGAAAAAGAACGTCGATGAATGCTGCTCCATTGTGTTGTGTGGCTCTTTCGGGAATTCTAGTGCCCTGCTTTGTTCTCCTGTGAGATTTTTGGTACTAAATCAAATACCAGAAAGGTTCGCTGGTTTTGGTGTCTAATATTTTTATACTGCCTCTAACCCTAAAACAATACAATTCTAGGTTGAAGTAGTATGTCTTAAGGTGTAACAGGAATGAGACTATGACATATGAGTTTATGGTCTGCTGGTGATTTTATTATGCGTGGTTTCCTGTTATCACCCGTGTCCCACAAATGGTTTTTCTTCCACAATTTAGCTGTAGGCAATTCGAAGTGAAGTATGTTTCCCTAGAAGTTGTGTAATGCACCCATATATATCTTCTATGTCTCTCTAATACGAAACAACACAAACTTTACATTGCAAATAATATATGCTAACTTTTATGAGCTTTTCCACGGAGCACTACATTTTTTTTTTATTTTTCTTGCTTATTCCTTTCTTATGATGATCCTTTTCCTGTAATTGCTCTATGCTCTAATTGCTTTTAACTAAATTTCAGTGAATGAGTTATGCTCTTTACCTTTATTTTATTATATCGAGTTCAAATCTCCATAACATTCTTGCATGTCTGAGAAAAAATATCCAAAACATTTAGAGTTGCCATTTGAAGATGAAGTGCAAGCATAACTTATGTTAATCATGCTATCTCCCTAGATTCTTGAGTTCTAGTTCTATCTCAGGTCCATATATATTTGTTTCTTGCTAACAAGTTCCACCTCTTGGGAGCATATTTTATTTAGGAATTTACAAAATCTACATTATAATCCAAAAGGGGCACTGCTAATAAACTTAATGCATGACAAATATTAAAGGATATATATGCTAATGCTACAACTTTTTTTTAGTATGCATTTGGAGGCTGTTTGGGAGCGCTCCGTGCAGCGGATTCTCAGGAAGAATCACTCTCTGACTGTCAAACGTATTTTTCAGCGAGAAATGATTCTTCATTGATTTTGTGAAGTGATTCTCCATCCTGATTTTGAGAGTTTATGTTAAAGAATCAAAGAGAATCACTTTCAGCCACAAAATCATTTCACTAGAGAATTAGGGAGCACAGCTCTGTCAAACAGACTCTTGATTTCATAAAGAAAACATGGATGCTCTTATCATCTGAGATTCATTATGAAACAGATAATTTATGTAACGATAATAAGAATTCGGTAAAATACAGATAAGACATACACTACATGTATTAGCATTTCCAGATTAGTGCATAATGAGACAAGGATAAACTGTATGACACCACTTCTACTAATTGACCTTTGTATAGCATAATGAATTTGATGTACCAAGCACCTGGCTACCTCGGTAGAGATTGGCATGGTATGCATATAATTAAAATTTCTGGACTTCTTGCCCTCTTTCTTCAAACTAAGTTTTTGGGTAATGGATTATTTCTTCCAGAAACACACAAACACAGAGTGAGCTTAAGAGCTTGCTTCGCCATTTGACCTTTAATATGATGTCCAATAAAAAGATCATCATATCGTTTTCCTAACATTGTCTATTTCTGTTAGATAAACAAAGTGTAATGTATCACCAAATTAAATTTTTGATAAGTTCTTCTGGATCCAAAAGAATGTGTTCCTGTTTTGATTGTTGTGCTAGTTAATACATGGCAATCCTCAGCTTACTGCTTCCTAACCTACAGTGGGTGAAATTTACTTTAAACTGGAGCTATACATGTTCATCTTGTTTTATTTACATGATGTGTTATTTTTATAACTGGAGCTTAATTGCATTTTAACATAGTTAATTTGCTTCTAGTACCACCATTTTTTAACGAGTTATTGAATCATAAACTTGCATCTACATTACAAATTCAGAGATTGTTCACCCCATTCTCTGTTCCAAAACTTTGTTATTGTTAGATAGTGACTTAGGACTTAGGAATTGCAGGCGACCACCAACAGCTAAGGAGGATTTGTGGTCACGTTAGTTGGACAGCCTGTGACCCATGAATGTTGCTGGTTTGGGGAATGTAATCTCTCTTTACTAATTTGGCCTCCGTGCGTTCTTAGCGCTGTGAGTGTGCATTGATGCTCATTAAGTCGTTAGAAGCCTGTGAGCATCGTTTGTTGTGAGTGGTGTCTTTACAAAACTGTTAAACGTCTCTGTAATTTCATCGCTGTTTTGATAATGAAATTTGGGATTACACGTCGTTTATGCCTTAAGAAGTACTGGTGTGTTGCAGAAGTTTGGAGTTCAATTTTATCCTGCTCTTCTTCATTGTTTTGTCATCTGAAGTTTGTCAAGCCTCTTATGTTCTGCCATCAATGGTTCTATTTTATTTGCAATATTATTAGATGTGCATTGCAACATCTTTGACCAGTTTTTTTTCTTCAGTTCTGCCTCATGACTAGATGTGGATCTAATGCTAACAGTTGCATGTACTAGTTGCAAGAAAGTGAAACAAAATACAAGGTAAAGTGGTGGCTGCACAAGTACCTGAACTACATGCAGGTAAGTACCCTTAGATTCATCAACAGATTACAACAGTTGCAACAAAGTGAAACAAACAAGGTAAAGTGGCTGCTGCACAAGTACCTGAACTACATGCAGGTAAGTACCCTTAGATTCATCAACATATTACAACAGTTGCAACAAAGTGAAACAAACAAGGTAAAGTGGCTGCACAAGTGCCTGAACTACATAAAGGAAAGCATATCCTTAGATTCATCAACAGACCGTAAACCAAGTTCAGACAATTTAGTGATCAAGTTAACATCCACAAACTAGAAACTCACTGTTATTTTATTGTTATTTACATGTCAACAAATGTGAGGCTTCAAAAATCCCCCACCTACATGGCTAAAGGCACCTGTGCCAACCTTGCATCTTTTGCTTGGGCCACTATTATAAACTGGCCTGGGCCCACTGCTCTTATGCTTGTGGAGTAATTTACATGAGTTACATACATATTTCTTCGGCACCTGATCGAAATCACTAATCCCAGCACACCTAGTGTGCTGCCACACATGGCAAGAGTCACAAGACAGCATCCTCTCACCATCATCATCCTTGGCTCCACAAGAGCAATTGACCGTCCATTTATCCACACCTCTCTCCATCCGGTAAATTCCAACCCTGCGTTCACCACCAGCACACCTGCCTTGGACGCGAACAGTTCCATTTGCTCCAAATAAGAGTTTGAGTTGAGTTGACTCACTTGCAGTTCCACAGTCAAGAAGCTGATTGGCAACAAAAGACTGTAACATCAAATAGATGTCACGGAATGTTCTGGTTACCTCCACCTTCATATCAGCCACAGTTGCTGTCTGTGGAAGAGTTAGGAGCTCTGGTGGTATGCAAGGTGGATCGCCAACCTGGTCTAACAGTTCTACTTGGCACCACATGTGCAACATGGATGGGTTTTGAGGCAAGAACTCCTGTTCCAGGTCATAATGCTTCGTGAATTGCTTGCAGTCCAAAAGGATCATGGCAGACCTCTTAGCATGCTCATAACAGTTTTCCGGTTTGTATGGATGCATTGTATGTGGATAGAGGAGAGCATCATGCAAGAACTTTATGTCACGGCAAAGATGGTCTTGAGTTGGCATGGATACATTGGGCTGGAAAATGGGTTCATCCGTAAGCCTGCAGTAAAGATTATTTAGAACTTTTTATGTTGAAACAAGAATTAGGATAAATTATCAATGCTGGTAATAAACTAATAAGTAATAATAACAAGTATATTAATCACCAACCTGTACTCTAGGGTGTTCATCTCGCTGTTGCATCGGACTGCAACTGTCATTCCATCAATTGTTCTGGTACCAAGGGTCTTGAGGCAGTAGTCAACTAGCTGCGGTGAACCAATTGGATGGTACATGGCTGACCTTAGGGTTCGCATGGCCACCCACCTTGTTTTTTCGACAGCACAAAGAACTTTGATAGCTATTTCTGTTGCACGTTTTATTTCCTCATCAGGCCATGTGTCTTGCACATTGGTATGGGAATGCACCTTTTGCATTGATCCATAGTGCATATTTTTACTCTTGCTGGTGGCAAGGCCCAACACATAGAGGAACAGTTCACGAATTGTGGTGAGAGGGTGCTTTGAAAGAGATTGGTAGAATGAAATGGTATCTTGCAGCTGGTTTCGAGGATATCGGGAGTGGGGGAAGAAGTGTGATAATGGAGTTGAGGAAAGGTTGTCTATAGCTTTTAAGTATTCTTCTGATGTGATTCCAAAGCTCCCTTTGTTGAGTTTGAATCCCCATTGGCCATACCAAGAATAGCCAGTGGTGATGGCATGTAAGATGCGGTAATCTGTTCCATACTTCTTAGAGACATCCATCAAAGAGACCTTTCTGCAATTAAGATTTAAATGTCAGTTCCATACTTAACATAGAGACTGTTCTGCAATTAACTAGAAAACTAAATCCAGTGCAGATGAATTTGACTTTACAAATTAGTACTCCCTCCGTCCCTAATTGACTGTCGTCGTTGGTGTGTGTGCCACAAGTTTGACTCAATTTTTATAGTAAATACATGCAACATTTGTATCTCCAAATAATTTTGTTAAAAAACTAGATCTAAAGATCTTTCCAATAATACTAATTATATAGGATAAATATTAATATTTTTTAATACATATTTAATCAAAGATGTTTCTCAGGAAGGAAAACGACAATTGTTTAGGGACAGAAGGAGTATTGTAAATAGCTTTGTGTGACATCTGTATAAAATAATTCATACTTCATAGTCCACAGTTCTAGTCAGATGTCCAGCACGTTGCAAACTAGTTCTGTTCTGTACTTCCGTTCCCATAGTTCAATGTTACTGCAAGTGGCCATCTTCAAAATGTATCCAAGATTATTTTCTAGAGTCCACAACTCCATTATTTATATCTTAGCAACAGCACTTTCCTGATGTTCTTATATCTTTCAAAGCAAGATGTGCTGGGTTGTATTATACTTCTTTTTGTTCAGTTCAGAATGACACAGCTGGTTTGAGGAAGCAGCCAAGAATGCTCAAACTTTTATGTCATAGTTTGTTTTCTGGCTATGTCAAGCACAAAGTCCATCCTAATATATTCCACAATATTTTGGTCACTGTTAGTGTTGCTTATGACAAGAACACTGCCACTGTCCATTCATTTCATAGCTTGACAATAATTGGAGAAGCAAAATGAAATTTGTTTCATGTTATGGGAGTGCATGAGTTGTTAATCCCAGTGCAACATTATGGTCAGGTGGAAAGGAAATCATTATACTTTACCTGACTCTGAGGTATCTGCAAAGCCGATCCCAGAAACCCATTAGTTGAACCCCCGTCAGAAGACTAGAGCCACCCTCTCTGCCATTTATCCGGACAAGGTGACCAAACCCATTGTCATGTACAATACCGTGCAGCAAGTGACGTGGATTATCCAACTGCCTATAGTCCCAATCTTCCGGATCATCATAAGAGATCCCATTTTTGCATGACGGGCACCTGATTATTAATGTTGAGGATGGTTAGTGCTTTTGTAGGGGGCTTGCGTTGATGGAAATGCACATTGCCACAAGTTGCTTCAACGAAACAATTGCTTGTTACAGTAGTATCTTTTTCACTATTTGGGCTATTGTTGTGAGGGGTAGATTTTATATTACACTATAGTAGCAATTGAAGAAGATTAGCTTACCGTGTTTCGAACAATTGGGCCATATGCCCACAATGCTTGCAGGTTTTGTACTCGCGGACATCGAATTTATTCCGAATTATGAAGTGGTACCTCCTCCCACAAACAGGGTGTCTGCTCCATCCTATTAAGTTGCAAGACAAAAAAGGCAACGATATTGAGATTCTCCATTTGATAGAATTTGCTTATTGATTGAAATCTGTAGAACAAAACAAAAAAAGTGCACACACGTTCAGGCGAACACACAGAAGCAGGCTGCAGGCAGGGCATGTGTATGCTACTAAATTTATCTAGATGTTCCTACGAAGCAGGTTCACAAGAGAACTAAACGCTTATACAACCAAGAAACAGAGGACAGATCAGCATAAGCGCGTCCCTCCAGCCCGATTGGTTTCCCCAATTCACTCATGAGAAGCAAGAGATGGACCCGGGCACGGGGGGCAGAGTCCGGGCACGGTCACTCACCGGCGACGGTGCAGTGCTCGCAGTAGATCCGCCCGGGCCCGGCCCTGGCCACGTCCTCCTCCACCACCTCCATCGCCGCGACCGCCCCCTTCCCGTCCCCGACGCGGAAGGCCACCCGCCACGCGCCGTCCGCCGGCACCGCGGACCGCGCCAGGAACGCGCGCACGCAGTCGCGGAACGCCCCGCGCGGCGGCGCCTCCCCGGCGGCCGGGAACGTCCGCAGGTCCAGCGCGCGCGGCCCCGCCGTCACCCGCACGCGCTTCGGCGGGCGCCCGGTTATCACGGCCATGGCCGACGGGATCCGGTCGCTCCCCTTGGCGCGGCAAGGCGCGGCGCGGGACGGCGGGAGGGAGGGGGCTCAGATCCGATCGGGTTTGAAAGGACACCCGGCGGCCGTTTGAATCCTGACTCCTGAGCGGGGGCGCGGGCGGAATAGGAAGGGAGCAAGCGCGCGGGGAGTTCTGGTGGATTTGGGGCGGGCAGGATAGGAAGCGCGGGGAATCTGGATTTGGAATTTTTGGCTCGGAACGGATCTCGCGCCGTCGCGCGGGAGAGCGGCGGAATTTGGGCGCGATTTGGATCAGGAGGGCGGAAAGTGGGGGCGGGCGTGTATTATTTATACCCGGGAGGCTGGAGTCGGTTCGTGGCGAGGGATTTACGAGTCTGCCCCTGCACGGCCGCGCGTCCGCGTGCGTGGCCCCAGGAGTGAGGAGGAGTCGTACGCGTACACGTCAGCCAGCAACGGTAGGGAGCGGGGAAAAAAATTGGGTACCTATAGTAAGTACCTGGCCCTGTGCGTATTTTCAATGAGACGACAACACGTGGATGAGTATTCGACCGACACACCTGGCCTCCGAGCGATTAGTCAGTCGGCTCCGGGCTCCGTTGTGGCAGAACCTCCCATTAATGTGGCCCACCTGCACACGTCACCGTCTCTCCGAGTCCTAATGACTGTGTACATGTACCACATCACTGGAAAGATCTGTCGGGTGTCCCCGAGAGAACCCCGAATTATCCACGAACCACAGGATCATCATCATGAAGGTTGGAATAATTACAACATTACAACATTTGTTACAAAATACCATCGGAGTGCGGAAGTATGAGATATAGACTTTACAAAACCATGGACAAGCTACTTTTTACATAAACATAACTGGTATTGCGGAAGTAAAATAGTATTACGGAACCACACTTAGGCGGAGTACCTAAGTTGGAGAAGAAGGACAACCAGATCATGTCGAGCCCACTGACATGATCATGATCAACATCACCTATTAAAGAAACCTGCAACAGGGGATTAACAAACCCTGAGTACTGGAGTACTCAACAAGACTTACCCGACCAAAGAAAAAGGGAGAAGACTCAGGAATGAAAGGCTTAGGTAAGGCTTGAGCAAGATCAAGTATTTTGCAGAAAAAGCATGTTGAAATCCTTGTTTTATTTTTTTAAAGAGATTCCAGCATTTCTCAATTCTTCATTGTCCAAGATTCATTTTATCTTTTAAAACATACCTAGTTGAGAACCACTCTCCGTTGACAGTCGAAGACCAAGTCTCCATAACCGAGGAGCAACGTTAATCCGGATAAAGAATACTCAGCTGAGGATCCCTATTCACACGGCATATGTAGCACCCAAGCTTGCATAGGCCAACCCGTCTACCACGATTCCTCCAAGATTGGGCCCCGGTCCTACGCCACCCGAGAGTACTTGTACACCTCCAATCCGGGACTTTAACCCACGAGGGTAGCTAGTACTCCCGCCATCTCTCCACTCCCAGTGCGCGGTTGTCGGTCCCAATAAAGGATTCCTCGGAGCCAGAGCTTTCCGTAGTATGTGAATAGTTACAAGTCTTGACCAGCAGGCTTCCATACGGATGGTCCCTAATTTTTCCGCCAGAAACTGTACCTTGGTTATATCTCACCCAAGCGTAACAGTCCTGTCAGTTTTTCAACCCTGTCCCGGTCGGTGTCAACTGTTGAGTCCCGGACTACAGCATGACGGCACTGTACGCTAGGACAACCTCTTCTCGACAATGACCACATGCTAGCTAGGCAAGCAGTCATCGAACGGGAAGTATAACCAAAACCCTTGATATGATTCATCTCAGTGATCACACTTTTGAAATTGGCATTTTTATTGCAAAACTATTGTATAGCATCACTAAGCATTTTGCAAATAGTTTTTAAAACAGGGCAGATGGATCTTCTGGTGGAGGTAAACAGTGCAAGAAGTAGGCCATCACCCAACTCCTATAACCTAATGCAGTAGTTTAACTCAAAAACATTTTAATACTCCCTTTATAAAAACAAGGAAGGGTTAAATGCACCGGGGCTTGCCTTCGTTGCAGGGAAGACAGGATCCAAGAATGATCCACAAAGGTTAGTTCCTTCATCTAGAAGTTAAGTCTTCTCGACGAAGCTTGTCCAACAAGAATGTCCTTCCGAGGCTTGTTCAACAAGGGTGATCACCAAAGCTTGATCAACAAGACTCCAACACTCTCGGATACTACACGTAGATAAATGATGTATGCTTAGTATGATACCATGTGATGTATGCTAAGGTGCAGGACAATTCAAAAGTAAAACAGAAGATAACACAAGATAAGGAAAGTCGAGTACAACTCTCCTTCGCGGTAAAGTTGCAAACCAACAAAACCAACTTGGAACTTACTAACTAGAGTTTGTAGCTACACACACAACTTCCATCAAGCACCTTTAGGAAGATAACTAAGGATGGCTAAAGTTTATTAAGACATCACTCAAGCCATAGGAACAC
Organism: Coix lacryma-jobi var. lacryma-jobi; assembly: GCA_009763385.1. Taxonomy (NCBI): domain Eukaryota; kingdom Viridiplantae; phylum Streptophyta; class Magnoliopsida; order Poales; family Poaceae; genus Coix; species Coix lacryma-jobi. Next base: position 96,820,249 of record CM019831.1, read on the forward strand.
AAGATGAGAGGTGTCACATGGTCTTTAAACAATAAACCAAAGTCACACAAGATGTAAACACTGCTGTTCACACTTTGGATAGATTACACCACTCATACTAATCAAGCCATAACCAGAGCTACCAAGATCCAAAAAGGGGTGATCCTAGACAATTTGAAAAGCTTATCAAATTGTCTACAAACTTCCTAATATCACCCAGGGTTGGTTCTATAGACAACTAGGTCAACTAACTTGACTAACCATTTCTGTCCAGAGCTAGGACAGATTTGCTGATCCAACTTTCAACAACCATATCTAGAGCTATGGGTCACCAAAAATGGTGATCCTTAACAATCTAGAAAGCTTATAAAGTTTACTACATCTTTCATATTGTGGTCATCAGGTGATTTACAACCTAAAAGGCTCAAACAGCACAAAACCTCAGATCTGTCCAAAAGGTAGGGCAGATCTGACCTGCTGACTTATAACAACCATAACTCCTAATCTAGCAGGCCTAAAATCATGAAATTTTAGGACAAGCTAGAGACAGAAGTTAACTACAACTTTTATATACAACTTATTTACAGAAAACATAAACTTAATCATGAAAACAGTCCATTAAAGAGGACTGGTCCAGCAACTAAATCAACATAATGTATCAAAACTTAAAGACATTATTTAATCTATAACAAGTCAACCATGATTAACTAATGCATGAAATATAACCTTTAAACAAAAGATGACTGAATATACCAAGATTAACCATATCTTCTTATGAACAAAAAGTTACCTAATTATTTAAATAAAACCCTTTTAATCATTTCTTTATTAACAAGGCATAAGAAAAAGAGTTAAATTGAAACTTGTCAAAATGAGCCCAAACTTTTTGAGATGATTCATAATATAACATAACAGTATCAAAATAAATATCCCAAATTTTGGAAAAACATATAAACCTGTAGAATTAAATCAAACTATAAACATTTAAATAATTAAATAAAGCATAGAAATAAGAATAAAATTTATTTTCTCCAACAGACCTCAAAATTTTTTTGTGAAGATACATTTTTAGCTAAAAACAGCTACAAAAATAGTTTCATGATTTTTGGACCTTTAACTAGGCCTACAAAAATCATCAAAGTCCATTTATTAATTAAAAGCCATATTTAAATTAGTTTCAAAATTTGTTCAAAACTCAAGTTTTATATTTTTCTTAAATATCAGGCAGCTTGAGAAAGCCACACAAAAATTTTCACAATTTTTGGAGCTTCCTACAAAAAGATATCAAAAAGACAAAACCTAACACTATTCATTCATAACAGCAAAAAGGAAAAACCATCTCTAACTCTTCCTGGGCTCGGCCCAGTTCAACCCGCGGCAGCTGACATCCGAGCCTCAGGCCTCAGCCCTCCTTCTCCGACTCGCCCGAGGCCAGCGCGTCAGCCTCACCTCTTCTTTCTCCGACAGCGGGCCTAGGCTGTCAGACCTTCCTTCTCCGCCTCGCCCGAGACCAGCGGGTTCTCCGCCTCGCGCCGAGGCCAGCAGATCTCCGTCTCGCGCCGAGGCTAGCGGGTCTCCGTCTCGCGCCGAGGCCGGCAGCCGAAGGCTTTGACCGAACGCGCACTCCCGTTGACCGGCCTCCAACCTCATCACCGGCGAGGTCTCCGGCGACGGCGAGACCATCAAACCCTACCCCTTGACCTGACGCATCGATCCCACTCCTCGCTAGACCCAGCGCCTACACGATGTGGAGCTGGTAGCGACCATGGCGGCTCGGCCATGGTGGACACGACGGCGACGCCGCGGTCCGACCCTAAGGACTCGGTAGAGACCTCATCGGGGGTGGCTTCCTACTCAAGGAGGTGCAACGATCACGCTGCGCACTTCAACTGGCCCAGGGACAACTCCGAGCAACCTGGCCCATGCTGGCGGCCATGGCGGCGCTTGCGCCGACGGCAAGCCTCGCGGACCGGTGACGACGGCCCGGTAGAGACTAAACTAGGGAGCGCAACACGACGAGGAGCTCAAGGCGACTACGGTGCTCACCTTGCCTCGGCTCGAGGAGCTCTGGACCAAGGTGGACGACGGCGGCGGCAATGGCGGAACTTGCACCGGCGGCAACCGTCGTGAACAGCGCACTACAGAACGGTAGCGACCTCCAAGGCAAGCCGATCGTGAGCCATGACACAACACGAAGCTAAAACACTGCTCGAATCGACCGGAGATACCTTGGCTTACCGTGACCACGACTGAGATGCTTGCGGCGGCTTCTTGCCGGCAGCGAAGAAGAAGACGGTGGCGGTGGTGATTGCAAGCACTAAGGCTTGAGGTAGCTAGCTCAGGAGAAGCAGAAGAGTTGGGCGAAGCAACTAGGAAGATAGAGATGGCAGAGACACGGCAACGGTGGAGAAGAAGCTCGTCGCAGCCGGGCGGAAAACAGAACAGGAGGGGAGGTGGCGGATGCGGGTGAAAAGAAGGTGGGGAAGCTCCCAGAGCTTGCCACCGCACGGGGTGACGCAGAGCGGCAAGCAGTTGCGTGGCCGGACACGCGGAGCCGGGCGGAGGTGCTCGACTACGGCGGCGGCGACGCGGCGGCCAAGGGCAGAGCACATGCTCTGCTCTTTATCCCCTCTCTCCCAGATTACTGTTCACCAGAGAACATCCAGATCTTCTTTCCCCTATTTCTCCCAAAAACATTATACAACAGGAAAAACTCCCAATATGAAAGTTGTTCCAAAAATTAGGATCTACAACTTTCATTTAAGGAGCACAACCAAAATCAGCCTAGATTTTGAAATCACATTTTGAATTTAAAAAGCATTCAAACTTAGATTCAAAATTACTTTTGAATCTTCTAAACAACTTCAAATTTTACCAATATAAAAGTTGTTCCTTATGAAATTATCTAAAACTTTGTTTTTGGTCATATATCCAAATTGTTCATAATTTTGAAACTACACAAAAGGGGATAAAACTGATTTTGGGAATTGATTTTCAATTTGAAACCAAATCAAACTTGTTTTCCAAATTACTTCAGATTTTCTTTAGTAACTTGAAAATCTACCTTAATAAACCTTGTTTCTTTTACTCCTTTCTACAACTTTGATAAAAGGACCAAAGTCTAATTCTTTTTAATTTTTGAAATCTAGTTTTGGGGTAAAATTCAAGGTTTGAAAGATTCCAAATTTATTCAAAATTTTGTACAGAAACTTTGAAAACTTTGAATACCAAAGTTGTTCCTCTCAACAAGAGCTACAACTTTGCTTTTGAAATCATTTTGAAATTTTGACTTTCTTTTTGACTTATGGAAAAGGGGACAAAAAGAGAGATTTAAAAACCAAAGTTTTCTCACTTGCCCTATCATGTAACACCAAACATCTCAATCAAGCCACATGTATATCAAACATGGAAATCAGCACTCAAAAACATACAACACTCTGGTCAAACATATAAAGCATCACATTTATGCCTTAAACATGAAAACCGGAAATGCTTTTATGCCATGATGCCAGATGATTATGCATACTAAACAACTTGATTAGAATTTTAATTAATGCTTAACACCAAGGGTGTTACATCCGTCCCAGCGCTGCGGCACAGTTCGTTATGATAGGATTCCTTGACTCGTAGTTTAGCCAACGTCGGCTCGCTTCATGGCAACTCGATAGCTTTGATCGTAGTAGATGAGAAAAAGGGCTGCAGTTACAGCGACGCAACACGGCCGCCGCCATTACGCCTATCGTGATTAAAAAAAAGATCAATCCAACACAGGAGACCGGAGACCGGCGACAAGCAACAGAGCAATGGATATCCAGGGAGACAGGCCATCCATTGCATTAGCTAGTGCCATGGAGGCAAAAGCTGCCTTCGATGGTGATCCTGTTGTTGATGTTCCAGGTGGCGATGACCCTCCGAAAAAAGTGAATTCTTCATATATTATACATCATGATGCACTCCAGGTACAGATAGATCATTATACACGTATTATATTTTTTCAATGATGTAGTTGTTAGGACGACCAAATATGTGTTTTTGTGCAGGGGAACATGAATGTAAATATCATGCATGTGACAATGTCCATTGCCACAGAGTCGCCTTCTGTGTTACTCGAATCAGTGCCAGAACAAGTAGATCAGGTGTGATGTCAATTCATTTGTTAGGCATATAAAAAGTCCTATTGTCAATTAATGGTTACATAACTTTAATTGTCGCTCTATTTTACAACAGGAGGTTGATAAAATTGAAGAAACTTTGATCACTCCTAAAGTTGGTATGACTTTCGATTCAGAGGATAAAGCTTATGAGATGTACAATACTTATGCTGGTAAAGTTGGGTTCAGTATTAGAAAAAGCCATACAGCTCGTCGAGAAGATAAAACTATATGTCAGAAATATATAGTTTGCAGTAACGAAGGATATCGACGAAATAAGTCATCACAAAAAGACATCACAATAGTGGAAACTAGTGTGATCCGGACACACGAGATTCCCTAGGTTCCGACGCGGCACCGTGGTCACCAATCATGGCACCACAATAGAGCACAACTTCTATATCTCTCATCTTAATAAGAAGGAAATTATAACCAAAAGCAAGGGTTGGTTATAACTACAAGGAGAGTGGCTTTGAACTCCCTTTCGGGCGTCCAGAAATGAAAGCACTTTAACGGTGGACTAGAAAAAATCATGATTATAGACCTGGATATTAGCGAGCTCCTGGCAGTAACACCCTATGGTGGCCATCCATAGGTGACTCCAGGTTCCCACGCTTTCATCCGGTCCACAGATCAGGGTCCTTTCAAGAACACAATTTCAGTAACTTTCAACCACCATTCGTCATTTTCACGACATCAAACAACTGGTATGTGCCAATTCAAGGCATGGCTCACACATCTAGGAAGAACCAAAGATTTACCCTGATTCTGACTTTATGTGGTAGAGTATATGAAAGATATCCAAAAGTTCCCAAGGATCAGAACTTATGGAACATAAGTATCAAGGATAACAGAATCCAGGGACGATCAACTATCGGGGATCATAGCTGCTTTTAGAATTTAGAGAAGAAGCACATTTTATCATTATGCATGATATGATATATGCTCGTCCTATACGACCTCTCACTGACAGGAGATCTCTGCCTCCACCTGTTAGTTAGGTATAGGGCTATACTTTACACTTTAGCTTCACGGACTTGGTACAGGTGTTGAATAGCTCTTCTGTCTTGGTTTGACAGGGAGGTTGATTCTTCATTAACCTTCAGTAGAAGAGTTGGAAACTTCTCACATCTTCCATTGGACTCACTGGTATAGTCTTCACGAAATCTTCCAGCAAAGCAAGAAACTTAGGGAAGGATCATTTTTAACTTGTTACTTTCAAAAACTTTTAGATTAAGAAATCATTTTGAAGTTTTTCGAAAGTAATGTTGCAACCAATCTTTCCTTGATGACAATCCTGCTCCGATACCATTCTGTGGCAGAACCTCCCATTAATGTGGCCCACCTGCACACGTCACCGTCTCTCCGAGTCCTAATGACTGTGCACATGTACCACATCACTGGAAAGATCTGTCGGGTGTCCCCGAGAGAACCCCGAATTATCCACGAACCACAGGATCATCATCATGAAGGTTGGAATAATTACAACATTACAACATTTGTTACAAAATACCATCGGAGTGCGGAAGTAAGAGATATAGACTTTACAAAACCATGGACAAGTTACTTTTTACATAAACATAACTGGTATTGCGGAAGTAAAATAGTATTACGGAACCACACTTAGGCGGAGTACCTAAGTTGGAGAAGAAGGACAACCAGATCATGTCGAGCCCACTGACATGATCATGATCAACATCACCTATTAAAGAAACCTGCAACAGGGGATTAACAAACCCTGAGTACTGGGGTACTCAACAAGACTTACCCGACCAAAGAAAAAGGGAGAAGACTCAGGAATGAAAGGCTTAGGTAAGGCTTGAGCAAGATCAAGTATTTTGCAGAAAAAGCATGTTGAAATCCTTGTTTTATTTTTTAAAAGAGATTCCAGCATTTCTCAATTCTTCATTGTCCAAGATTCATTTTATCTTTTAAAACATACCTAGTTGAGAACCACTCTCCGTTGACAGTCGAAGACCAAGTCTCCATAACCGAGGAGCAACGTTAATCCGGATAAAGAATACTCAGCTGAGGATCCCTATTCACACGGCATATGTAGCACCCAAGCTTGCATAGGCCAACCCGTCTACCACGATTCCTCCAAGATTGGGCCCCGGTCCTACGCCACCCGAGAGTACTTGTACACCTCCAATCCGGGACTTTAACCCACGAGGGTAGCTAGTACTCCCGCCATCTCTCCACTCCCAGTGCGCGGTTGTCGGTCCCAATAAAGGATTCCTCGGAGCCAGAGCTTTCCGTAGTATGTGAATAGTTACAAGTCTTGACCAGCAGGCTTCCATACGGATGGTCCCTAATTTTTCCGCCAGAAACTGTACCTTGGTTATATCTCACCCAAGCGTAACAGTCCTGTCAGTTTTTCAACCCTGTCCCGGTCGGTGTCAACTGTTGAGTCCCGGACTACAGCATGACGGCACTGTACGCTAGGACAACCTCTTCTCGACAATGACCACATGCTAGCTAGGCAAGCAGTCATCGAACGGGAAGTATAACCAAAACCCTTGATATGATTCATCTCAGTGATCACACTTTTGAAATTGGCATTTTTATTGCAAAACTATTGTATAGCATCACTAAGCATTTTGCAAATAGTTTTTAAAACAGGGCAGATGGATCTTCTGGTGGAGGTAAACAGTGCAAGAAGTAGGCCATCACCCAACTCCTATAACCTAATGCAGTAGTTTAACTCAAAAACATTTTAATACTCCCTTTATAAAAACAAGGAAGGGTTAAATGCACCGGGGCTTGCCTTCGTTGCAGGGAAGACAGGATCCAAGAATGATCCACAAAGGTTAGTTCCTTCATCTAGAAGTTAAGTCTTCTCGACGAAGCTTGTCCAACAAGAATGTCCTTCCGAGGCTTGTTCAACAAGGGTGATCACCAAAGCTTGATCAACAAGACTCCAACACTCTCGGATACTACACGTAGATAAATGATGTATGCTTAGTATGATACCATGTGATGTATGCTAAGGTGCAGGACAATTCAAAAGTAAAACAGAAGATAACACAAGATAAGGAAAGTCGAGTACAACTCTCCTTCGCGGTAAAGTTGCAAACCAACAAAACCAACTTGGAACTTACTAACTAGAGTTTGTAGCTACACACACAACTTCCATCAAGCACCTTTAGGAAGATAACTAAGGATGGCTAAAGTTTATTAAGACATCACTCAAGCCATAGGAACACAAGATGAGAGGTGTCACATGGTCTTTAAACAATAAACCAAAGTCACACAAGATGTAAACACTGCTGTTCACACTTTGGATAGATTACACCACTCATACTAATCAAGCCATAACCAGAGCTACCAAGATCCAAAAAGGGGTGATCCTAGACAATTTGAAAAGCTTATCAAATTGTCTACAAACTTCCTAATATCACCCAGGGTTGGTTCTATAGACAACTAGGTCAACTAACTTGACTAACCATTTCTGTCCAGAGCTAGGACAGATTTGCTGATCCAACTTTCAACAACCATATCTAGAGCTATGGGTCACCAAAAATGGTGATCCTTAACAATCTAGAAAGCTTATAAAGTTTACTACATCTTTCATATTGTGGTCATCAGGTGATTTACAACCTAAAAGGCTCAAACAGCACAAAACCTCAGATCTGTCCAAAAGGTAGGGCAGATCTGACCTGCTGACTTATAACAACCATAACTCCTAATCTAGCAGGCCTAAAATCATGAAATTTTAGGACAAGCTAGAGACAGAAGTTAACTACAACTTTTATATACAACTTATTTACAGAAAACATAAACTGCGTGGCCGGACACGCGGAGCCGGGCGGAGGTGCTTGACTACGGCGGCGGCGACGCGGCGGCCAAGGGCAGAGCACATGCTCTGCTCTTTATCCCCCTCTCCCAGATTACTGTTCACCAGAGAACATCCAGATCTTCTTTCCCCTATTTCTCCCAAAAACATTATACAACAGGAAAAACTCCCAATATGAAAGTTGTTCCAAAAATTAGGATCTACAACTTTCATTTAAGGAGCACAACCAAAATCTGCCTAGATTTTGAAATCACATTTTGAATTTAAAAAGCATTCAAACTTAGATTCAAAATTACTTTTGAATCTTCTAAACAACTTCAAATTTTACCAATATAAAAGTTGTTCCTTATGAAATTATCTAAAACTTTGTTTTTGGTCATATATCCAAATTGTTCATAATTTTGAAACTACACAAAAGGGGATAAAACTGATTTTGGGAATTGATTTTCAATTTGAAACCAAATCAAACTTGTTTTCCAAATTACTTCAGATTTTCTTTAGTAACTTGAAAATCTACCTTAATAAAACTTGTTTCTTTTACTCCTTTCTACAATTTTGATTAAAGGACCAAAGTCTAATTCTTTTTAATTTTTGAAATCTAGTTTTGGGGTAAAATTCAAGGTTTGAAAGATTCCAAATTTATTCAAAATTTTGTACAGAAACTTTGAAAACTTTGAATACCAAAGTTGTTCCTCTCAACAAGAGCTACAACTTTGCTTTTGAAATCATTTTGAAATTTTGACTTTCTTTTTGACTTATGGAAAAGGGGACAAAAAGAGAGATTTAAAAACCAAAGTTTTCTCACTTGCCCTATCATGTAACACCAAACATCTCAATCAAGCCACATGTATATCAAACATGGAAATCAACACTCAAAAACATACAACACTCTGGTCAAACATATAAAGCATCACATTTATGCCTTAAACATGAAAACCGGAAATGCTTTTATGCCATGATGCCAGATGATTATGCATACTAAACAACTTGATTAGAATTTTAATTAATGCTTAACACCAAGGGTGTTACATCCGTCCCAGCGCTGCGGCACAGTTCGTTATGATAGGATTCCTTGACTCGTAGTTTAGCCAACGTCGGCTCGCTTCATGGCAACTCGATAGCTTTGATCGTAGTAGATGAGAAAAAGGGCTGCAGTTACAGCGACGCAACACGGCCGCTGCCATTACGCCTATCGTGATTAAAAAAAAGATCAATCCAACACAGGAGACCGGAGACCGGCGACAAGCAACAGAGCAATGGATATCCAGGGAGACAGGCCATCCATTGCATTAGCTAGTGCCATGGAGGCAAAAGCTGCCTTCGATGGTGATCCTGTTGTTGATGTTCCAGGTGGCGATGACCCTCCGAAAAAAGTGAATTCTTCATATATTATACATCATGATGCACTCCAGGTACAGATAGATCATTATACACGTATTATATTTTTTCAATGATGTAGTTGTTAGGACGACCAAATATGTGTTTTTGTGCAGGGGAACATGAATGTAAATATCATGCATGTGACAATGTCCATTGCCACAGAGTCGCCTTCTGTGTTACTTGAATCAGTGCCAGAACAAGTAGATCAGGTGTGATGTCAATTCATTTGTTAGGCATATAAAAAGTCCTATTGTCAATTAATGGTTACATAACTTTAATTGTCGCTCTATTTTACAACAGGAGGTTGATAAAATTGAAGAAACTTTGATCACTCCTAAAGTTGGTATGACTTTCGATTCAGAGGATAAAGCTTATGAGATGTACAATACTTATGCTGGTAAAGTTGGGTTCAGTATTAGAAAAAGCCATACAGCTCGTCGAGAAGATAAAACTATATGTCAGAAATATATAGTTTGCAGTAACGAAGGATATCGACGAAATAAGTCATCACAAAAAGACATCACAAGGACAAGATGTGATGCCCGCGTTCAATTTAGTGTTAGCAAAGAGGGAATTTGGACAGTGCAAAAGGTTATACTTGATCACAATCATTATCTTGCTAGTCCAAATAAGTTGCACAAGCTGAAGTCCCAGCGGCGTATTACCGAAGCAGACAAGATGCTAATTGGTCAGCTAAAAGAAGCCGGGGTGAAGCCAGCCCAGGTGCATGAGTTCATGAAAGAGTTTTATGGAGGAGCTGACAAAGTGTCATTATCAAGGATGGATTGCAATAATACAATTGGTCGTGAGCGGAAGAAGTACTTAGAATCTAATGATGCACAAACACTGTTAGAATACTTGAAGCATAAGCAAATAGAAGATCCTACATTTTTTTATGCAGTTGAAATAGATGAGGAAAATGGTCGGATAGCTAATTTCTTTTGGGCAGATGGTCAATCTATCATGGATTATGCATGCTTTGGTGATGTTGTGTCATTTGACACCACATTTCAGACTAATAAGTTTGAAATGCCTTTTGCTCCAATCCTTGGAACCAACCATCACAAGCAAACAATAATTTTTGGGGCTGCACTGATATTTAATGAGACTATTGAATTATTTGTTTGGCTCTTTAAAACCTTCCTAACAGCCATGTCAGACAAGCATCCAAGCACAATTTTCACTGATCAAGATGCAGCCATGGCAGGAGCAATTGCTTATGTATTTCCAAATACCAGCCATCGTCTATGTTTATTTCACATATATGTTAATGCTGCTAAACATTTGGGGCACATAATTCATAAGCATCCTGATAAGTTTCCACCAGATTTTAAGAGATGTGTTTACGAAGACAGATCCGAAGCTATTTTCATCCAGAAGTGGAATGAATTATTGTCTGAGTATAAGCTTGAGGATAACCAATGGATGAAAAATTTGTATGATTTAAGAAAAAAATGGGCAGCTGTCTATCGCGACTCTTTTACGGCTGACATGAACTCAACTCAGAGGAGCGAAGGTATGAATAATGTATTCAAGAAAAGATTTCGTAGGAGGCTTGGACTTTCAGAACTTCTTGTTGAATGTGACAAGGTTTCTGCTAGTCTTCGCGAAAATGAGTTAGATGCGGATTTTAACTCACGTCGAAAGGCCCCGGTTACCTACATTCCAAATTTACCTATATTGAAGACTGCAGCTGAATCATATACAAGAAGAATGTATTCTGAGTTTGAGGAAGAGTTTAAAGAACAATTTTCATTCTCTTGGAAATTGTTACAAACTGATGGGTCAATCTTGACATATGAGGTTACACATATGCACTCTACTCATGGAGCAACAATTTTGTTCAACACTACAGATATGACCATTAAATGTTCATGTAGAAAGTTTGAATCTATAGGTACTTACATATATTTTTCAATTCATAATTTTCTAATATAATATGAACGGATGTAAATTGACTATTTATCTTGCAGGTATATTGTGCAAGCATGCTCTGAAAGTCTTAAATGCAAATAATGTTTTTAGTTTGCCACCACAATACATAATAGGAAGATGGACAAAATATGCAAAAAGAGGATTCTACGTTGACAAACAAGAAAGTGGGAGGGAAAGTAACAAAACGTGGGCTGCACGTATCTCACGAATGGTGACATCCATAGCATTGAAGTGTTCAATGTCAAAAGAACTTCTTCATAATTTGGAGAAAGGCATGCCAAAATTGGATTTAGAAGCAGATGCTTCTCTGAGTAAGATGAATGAGAAATCCGATGAGGTTTCCCTAGTTCCGACTGATTGTGCAACAGACCCATTGAAAGGTAGAATATCATTTAAAATTCCTCAAGTGGTAAAAGGCGCAAAGAAAAAACACGTCACAAACATACTTGAAAAAAATACGAGGAAAAAAAAGTGCTAAGAAGAAAGGTATATTGATGCAATCTTTTTTCTAGCTTATTTTGTTTCCAGCGTTGGTACTTGTGTAGTAATTTTTCTTATTTTAACTAATGCTACACAAAATAGAGATGATTCTTCTGATCCTAACCAATTAATCGTAAGTCATCAATTTGACTTATTATTGTTTTTTCTATTTTATTTACTTGTATATTTTTTTTTATAAATACAGGACCTTGATGCTAGTGGTACTGGTGGAACTAGTGCTATGTCAAACTTTACATATGGTTCAACCATGCCTTCCCCACTGTTCCAAGATGGATATGCTTCTGCCACAATGCCAGACGGTAGAAATTCTATGGTGGAACAATCTTCTGTCATATCTGTACCTTACATCTAAGGAGGATTTATACATCTTTTACTCGGAGTTCAGCAAGATGCCACAATGTTCTCATCTGCTAGAAAGTTATATTTTGATGAAAAAATGTAACTATATTCTGTTCATTAATATATCATCCAACAATACTCTTATTATGTGTTCAACTAGACACTGTTTTAGCGACCTCTGCTATTAGTCTCCTTTTATGAGCATATCTAGAAGATACTGTGATTTTTTGAGCATGTCGACATGTCCCAGTCTATGCTTATACATAGATGACAAGATTTTGTAACACCATCCAGATGCAGTACAATAAAAAATTCGACACTGTAAATCGACTATAATTTTTGAATAACATCCATCACACTGTAAAGCTAAAAGAGGCTCAAAATATCATATTTATTTTAGATAAAAGAATCATCTTTGTGTTTTAGCATTTGTGCTACTGTGTAGCTAGTACAAAGCAAGTTCCGACAAAATGATAAGTTGTACATATTTTTTTCTTCAAAGCAACTGTGCTAAGCAAGTTCAGAAGAAGAAATGGCAAAATTGCAGAAGTTGTTTTTTCAAAGCAAAGTTCAGAAGCTAAAGACACGGAGCCGACATTGGCTAAACTACGAGCCAAGTCGTAACGAGCTGTGCCGCAGTGTCCGGAGCCGATTGATTAAGCGCTCGGAGGCCAGGTGAGCCGGTCGAATACTCATCCACGTGTTGCCGTCTCATTGGAAATACGCACAGCGCTAGGTACCTACTGTACGCACCCAATTTTTTTTCCGGGAGCGGGAGGGTTGAGATGGAAAGTTTTTCTCTTTCTTTATTTTTTTTCTAGTGTAGCTCTACAGTCCACCCTAGCAAAAAGGAAAAAAAGAAAAATAAAAAGGTGGTGTTGACGTAAACTCTATGGTTTTTTACACCCTTTTCAAAAACTTGGGTTTTCATTTTTTTTCTGGAGTTCTAAAACAGTTGTTCATCATGTTATCGGTAACATGTTATCGATTATTTAATATACGGTTTTTTAGCTCTTCAAAAACTTGAGTTTTCAAATTTTTTTGTTGTAAAATTTCTTTTCCATCATGTTACCGATTATTATATCTATCCCAAACAAAGACGAAGATTGCCAACATGAATGAATATACTTGGAGATGGCAACAGATTGGCCATTGGGTGTGGTGCACGTGAAGCAAATACTTGCCCTAATAGCATGGACCTCCTATGCACCGACCAAGGTGACACCTAGCATCGTGCCGATCGGTCCCTGTGCTTCACTCCCATCCGCATGGCCCAACAGAGTCGGCCTAGTTTTATCCCGCGATCTGCTCCTGTCTGCATGGGCCAACGGCCAGCCGGCCCACTTTGCATGCTCACGTCGTGTCCTGCGTGCTCCGCTTCCTGCTCGTTTTGTCTGTTGACCAGCCTTTAAATCAAGTAAAAATATCTAATATCAAATTTTAAAGGTAAAAACAAAAAATAAACCATTTAAGTCAAGTAAAATAATAAATATAAAATTTTAAAATATAGAAAAATAAAATAAAACACAATACCATTTGCTATAGAGCTTATAGTAAGTACTATATGAATAGTTAAAGATAATTACAGCATATCCTATGTACACTATATAAACATCCTAAAATACATTTTAGAACATCATAAGTATGCTATATGTACATCACAAAAAATATTATAGAACATCACATGTATATATCTCATGAAATGTAGCAAATTTAAATTATTAAAAAATACAATAAAATATGCCACTTAATAAAGTGAAATAATGAGGAACAAAAAAATCTAGAGAAAATTGAAAAGAACATCACATTATATAACTTGAAGAACCTAAAATATTCTATAGGACATATCATAGGTACTATGTAAACTATCAAAGATAAATCTAGAACATTCCTTTTATACTACATGAACATCCTAAAATACATTATAGAACATCACATATATATATATATATATATATATTAAATGAAAATCACAAAAAACATTATAGAACACCATATGTATCCTACACAAACATCATATGTACCTTATAAAAATATAAGGGACAAAAATTTAAAACATAAAAAGATATGATGATATTAATCAATTATAGTTAAAAAAAGAAGAAAAATTGAAATAAAACTGGGGAGAGGAAATGACAATAACAAAAATCTAAAGAATGTCGAAAGCAAAGGAAAACTCATGATTATATTTAAGTTAATAAAATTACACTTATATTATATTAATATCGTATGTATCATACGAAGGAAATATAAAAAGTAAAATATGAACATACAAAAATGAAAATAAAATTATTTAATTTTCATAAAATAAAGAAATATAAATTTTAAAATAATGGAACTAAAAATAAGTAAATCTATATAAAACAAAAAATAAAGAGAAAAAATAAAAAATAGTATTAAAAAGGAAATGAAATAAAAATAAAAAGGAAATAGAAATTTAAAAACGAAAAGAAAAAAGAAAAAATACGTACCTGGGAGAGAGCTTGCCGTGGCCATTGAAAATTTGTGCGCCGCTGCTTTCGAACATGTGGGCTGCTGCTTGCTTTCTAGACTGCTATTTCTAGGTACGAGTGCACGTGGGCCGCAACTCGGTCATGCACATGGGTCGTCTCGTTGCAGTCTTATGGGCCACGTAGCAAGCATGCAGGATCGAAGGGGGTGGTCGGCAGGGAAGATTCCCGCTAATAACAACACATCACCACCCTCAAGTCCTCAACGCGCCTTGTGGTTGCAATTTTGTATTGTTTATGTAGGTTTTAGTCACCCATTAAATGTGCAAATCCTTTTTCTGAGACCCAGTTATACACACAGACACTCGTATAATACATCATCATCATCATCATATTAATAACTTTATAAAGTTGAAAACAAGTGAAGTTTGTCATCTATTTATCACATATGTAGTCATCTACAACATAGGCAACATGTAAAATAGATTAAAATTTTAATTATTAGGTGACAGACATGTTGTTAGAATTAGACAAGGATACTTAGTTATACATGTGACATTCCTTATATTTTTTAGGCTTGATAGATCCCTAGCTTGCGGGTGCAATTTAGCGCACGAACCCGACCCTCATTCATTTTGGGCCCTGGCCCAATGAGACCTGTGGGTTGAATTGTCATTCGTAGACATACCTATTCTAGTGTTTTTTTTGCTCACGCACTAGTCAATCTAGGTCTAGGTGACTCTATTCTTTTGATGCCTTTACCAGGATACCATCGGAGTTTTCCGGTACTCCTAATAGGCAAAGCCTGTTTGGCTCCATTCCTCCACATCTTCACGTTCTGGCTTCATATGTTTGATGTCTTGAACTTCTTGCATGTCTTTTAAAATCTTCATAGGAGCCCCATAACCTTTCTTGAGGTGTTGATCACTTGGTCTTCACATTGCCTTTGTCTAAATTTGTCCTTGCATCTATTTGAACTAAACACCTTTTATACTAACAAAGAACATTAGCCAAATAATTATGTTGTCATACAATCACGAAAATCACATATGACTCATGACGGGTGCCATTTTCCTTAAAGCAGGCGGGGGGGGGGGGATGAGATGGCAAGTGAAACCCCCTTGATCCTTCTTCTTGAACCTAGCGATAAAAAGTGTAATAATGAGTTTGGCATTTTGGAGATCTAGTACATGAGGCAGTTAGAGCCTGTTTTTCTCTAATTTTGCCAAACCCATGTATGATACCTAGTCTATAGGAGTTATCCTTATGTCTATTTGGTTAAAGCTACTCTCTAGTTGTTTATAGAAAATATTATTTGTATTCAAATGATTGACTTTGTTAGTTATCTATGGACATGGATACATGGGTAAAAAAATGTTTTTTATCAAAATATATGTTTTTTGCTTTTTGACTAATTATCTGCAATTTTAATATTTCAAATCCTAATTTTGGTAAAAATTTAGTCATCCACATTGTTTCACCGAAAGGAAACATCTCTCGACTAGGGAGTAGGTCCTGATGTGTGAATGAAAAAATAAATATTTGTTGCGGGCGTGCCAGTATACGTAAGTATACAAATAATTAATAAAAGGACAACAACAATTCAGGAAACTTGGATCTTTATTAATTCTTTGGAGAATTACAAAATACACGTTCCCACTGAGATTACATTGAGTTACGCCTAATACATCTGACTAACCAGGCGATCGTTGATTGAAAAGTTCTTGGTTCCCGGGGCCTCGCAAGGCCGCCATTTAATTACATCCACGGTGTTGGACCATGGAAAACCTCCGATTAAGCTGCACAAATGGTCGTAGTCTTATATTCTACATGAATATTCTCCAAGTATAATTTGGCGGTGAGAATAGACACATATATCCAAAACCTTGTCGATCTTTGATGAGAAGAATCCGGCCTCGTCGGTCGAGAAGTCTGCAAATAAAAGGTGTTCGGCCTCGTCGGTCGCGAACGAATAAATATCCCACCTCATCGGTTAGGAATAATATCTCCGGCCTCGTCGGTCGTGGAGTTCATGGTAAAGCCTCAAGTGTATGTCTGGTCTCGTCGGCCGCAAACAAAAGCGGTCTAGCCACGTCGGCCTAGACTGAACGTTTCTGGCCTCGTCGGTCACAGAATTGTGATGATCTCCAGACGTCGTCGGTCAAGGAGAGAAATGTGTCCCACCTCGTCTTTATAATATCCGGGCTCGCCGGTTACGGGAAAAAGATGTGAATTATATTATCCCAGCCTTACTGGCCCGACAGAATAGTTGAGACTTCAAAATGAACACACCAATCTTAATAGTGTCATAATGTGTGTCACGATAACAATATACATATGTGTATGTTAGGACTTCTTCCCATATCTATTCTTGAATAGCGAATAGTTGGCTAACATGTAACACGACTTTGAGCTGATCGCGTGTTGGCTACGTCCTGATAGGGAGTCATCTGGGGAGCAAACAGAATGATCTCAAGCAGGCTGCTGCTATTGACTTCGGCGCCAACTCTGGCTTGTTGATTTGTATATTCGGATTGCGTAGATCCTGACTTATATTATACATTCATGTTTGCATATATGGCTGAGGTACTTGTTTTTCTTGCTTAAACATCAACATATATTACTCATGGTTGCACGTGTACATATATGCTTGCACGACAGAGGCTTGAGCTACTGTGAATCATAATCGTCATTATATACTGCCTGATCGACAGGACCTGGGGCTTGTCCTACTACCAAACGGAGGCGCCAGAGAGTCACGAACTCCTCATATAGTGTCGGGCTGCTGTGCTTGTTTGCCTGTTACAGGCCTGTTCAACTAGTGGCACTACAACAGATATCGGCTTTAGCCCCGGTCGGCAAGGGCCTTTAGCCCCGGTTGCCGAGCCGGGACTACATTTCCGGGACTAAAGGCCCCCCCTTTAGGCCCTGTTTGGATACAAAGTATTTTTGAAGTATTAGAAAAATACTATGGTTTTATCAAATACTTTGGTTTTAGAGTGCCATAAAGTGTTTAGATGCAATCAACTTTGTGGTTTTGAATACCATGGTATTGCTAAAACTATAGTGTTTTTGGAGATTTTAAAACTCCACTCTAGACCTCTTTTTTCTAAACCATGGTTTTGCTTGTCTCTTGTTCTAAAACTAAAGTTTTTTTGATACTAGAGTTTCTCAAAACCGCAACATCCAAACAGGGCCTTAGTCCCAGCTCTGGCCACCGGGGCTAAAGCCCCCCTTTAGTCCCGGTTGGTAATACCAGCCGGGACTAAAGGGTGCTGCCAGCGGTGCACCGCAGCAGCACCCTTTAGCCCCGGCTGGTATTACCAGCCGGGACTAAAGGGTCCCCTGGTTTTTCCTTTTTATTTTCATTTCAGTTCTGTTTTCAGTTTTGTTTATTTATTTAATAGGTTTTCCAATATATATTCTTTGCTGCTAGCTGCTAATATATATAATTTTGCAATAGGTGGCAACCACATTTGCATGGCGTCTCTTACAACCGTATGAGCAGCATTTAATATCTTGCATGCACAAACCGTACATACCATACACAAAACAGTTCTCAACATTACAAAATTGTTATCAACATTACAAAACTATTATCAACAATACAAAAATGTCATTACAAATAAAAAACTGTCCTCAACAATACAAAACAGTTCTCAACATAACAAAACTGATCTCAACGTTACAACATGCACAACAAAACATCACTGTTTACTTAACAAACCATTCGCAATTTCGTCGCGGAAAGCATTCATAACAGCGGCATCAGCTCTTGTCGTGCCGCCTGTAGCACGAGGCATACTAGTGGAAGCCTCAGTTGGCATATATGTGTCATCACGATCACATCGATCGAAATCCCGATCAACCAAACCACATGGCCGAACAAAATTGTGCAGTGCCATGTAAGCAACAATAATTTGTGTTTGCTTTGCTGGTGGATACCTAGGCATTTTTTCCAAAATCTGCCACTTCTGTTTTAGAACCCCAAATGACCTTTCAATCACATTTCTAAGAGAGGAATGGGCATAGTTGAAGATCTCCTTTTTACCTTGTGGTTTTGGACCTTCAAGGAACTCGGGCACATGGTATTTGGTGCCCCTGTATGGTGCAAGGTATCCTGGCCGGTTTGCATACCCAGAGTCCACCGGATAAAATTTGCCTGACAGCACAGAACTTATATTAATTGCAACCTCACAGCTATTAGGGCTCAAATTGAATATAGACAAATACTAACCTTCTGGTGGATGTGGGAAGACATGCGAACTTTGTGGTAGCATCATTGAACATCCTCATGTCATGCACAGACCCAGGCCAACCAGCAAGAACAAATGTAAATCTCATGTCAAAGTCACAAACAACCATGACATTCTGTGTGGTCATGCCCTTCCTGCACATGTGTTGTATCATCTTGCCTTTGGGCACTACACAAGGGATGTGGGTGCCATCTATTGCTCCTATGCAATTGTTGAAGAAGGGGTAGAACCTAGCATTACTAAGTCTTGGGTGCATTGTCCTGAACTCTGGATCTACTGGCTTAATGATATCTTCAGCTAGCCTGACCACACATTGCAGAATCTTATCAAACATGTTATGTACTGTACCTAAGGATCTCTCAAATCTATCCTCAGCTTGTCTAACAGACTGCTTGGACCCAACAACCCATAAGAACATGCCTAATGCCTCCAATGAAGTACTTTTAGCGCTGTCCTTTAGCCCATAAGATTGAACCAACACATCATGAAGTCTATGAAAAACACAAGGGCTGACCCTAAACATATTATAGCATTTAGTCCTATCTCCCAGATGCCTCTGCACCCACTCCAGTCCAGTAATCATAGGCTGCCTATACTCCCCCCTACTATAGTACTTCTCAAAGTGGAGGGCAGCCATGATCATACCATTCATGAATTCTAAGTCATCGTGATCGTCCAGAAGCTCTGCCATGAAGATGTCATCCTCAATTGACTCAGACTCACTTGAGTCAGACTTTGTGTTCACATCCATTTGTACACTTGGATCCTGGAACATGTGCATGCAAAGTGTGTTATAAAATCATGAAAAAATGTGCACATGATAACTTGTATGGCATTCATCATGATAACTTGTATGGCATTTAGATCTTACTTCACATGCACTACCAACACAACATCACATTCATAGGTCATTTCCAGTTCAAATAACATACAACAAAAGACAAATGACTGAATAGTTCCAACAACACTGCTGACAGACATAATACATAAATGACACTAGGTGCAAATGATATGATAATGCCATGGTAGGTCTAGTTGTTGACCCTTGCAAATTTCTTGAGGAAGGCAAGCCTTGCTTCTGGAGTCTTAGTACCAATGAAGAAGTTGGCCTGGATTTCATCTCCGCACAGTTGGCCCATAGTGTACCACATGTCGTCATCGTCGTGGACTCCACATTCTCTGGCCAGCTCTTGAACTTTTTCCACCAATCGCGCCTTGGCATTCCCTTTGCCCCTACTGGACTCCAATGCTTGCCTAAGCACGACATTCCGTTCTGCCATGTGCCTACTGTTATCATTCAGGCACTGGGCGATCGTGCGCACTGCTGGACTCTTTGGTTTCTTGCTTGGACTAGAGCCAGTGGTACTGGTGCTGCTTGCCCTCTTGTGCCCTCCGCTGAGAGGAGTGCGCTGCCTACTGGGGTCATCAGTTTTCTCTTCATCATCATCAGCATCATCTGCAAGATTGATGCAACCAGGCACAAAAGCAGTTGACCCATCAACCCCAGTACCGGCAAACATTTCGTCCAAATAGTCGGCATATACTGGGTACCCATACATTAGTTTCATCCATTCTGATTTGTTCTGCAAGGAGTAACAAAATTTAAGGAATTGTATTGTACCATAATACTGTAAACATACTGAGATGATAATGTACCTTTGTATTATCTATCCACCACTGTTTTGTAGCTTTCACGGTACCATCAGGGTTACGGCCTAACCCTGAGTCGAAACGTAGCTTTTGCATAAACCCTCACAGAGCTTTAAGCTGTGTAATCCTACCACTTATTTTGGTTCTATCATGATACAAATTAGTTGCAGCATAAAACCTGTTAATTATCTCTTGCATGCCAATTTTGCTCATACGGTTGTTTTTGATTTGACCATTACGAATTTGTTCTAACCACAGCTCACACAAGAGGGTGGTATTGTCATCAGACCACTGACACCTATGCAGCTAATGCACAATACACGTACAAACATCAAGAAAACTGAAAAAGAGGCATTGAGCAAAACAGATGTGATCGAGAAATAACCTGGCCTTGCGCATCGGGGAATACTTCCTCAACTCCATGGTCATCTTTGTTGTTGGAGTTGGCGGCATACGGTGGAACGGACTGCGTCACGGCTCCTCGTTGTAATCCTCGGTTCCTGGGTCGTCCGGACTGCCCTGATGCAGCTGGTCGCGGTGCGCGCGCGACGGAGACCGCTTGCCGCGGCGGTGGAACCCTGAACCCACCGTCGGCCGCTCCGCGTCCACCACCACTAGCAGCGACTTCACCGGCACGGGGCGAGCGGTAATCCAAGGTACGGTAAGCAGTAGGCACCCGCACCGGTGGGGGGGGGCATGGAACCATAGGCCGACATTGCGGACCGACCTGGGCCACCGGAGTTGAGATCCAGTTGTTCCATGCCCGTCGGAGAAGCATAGGCCGCGCGGGAACCGCCGTAGGCCGCGCCGGATCCGCCATAGGCGGGCCTGAATCTGGCATAAGCGGCGTAGGGGAACGGAGCGGGCCGGTCATTGAAGATGCCGAAGTCGGGCTCCTCGGGGAACGGAGCTGGCTGGCTCTGGAAGTTCCTCGTACGCTCGTCGTTGTGGTCGTCTCCGTCGAAGCCGTCCATGTCCAGAGAGGAACCGACTGAGGACGCCGGTGAAGGAGGCGACAACGAGATAGGGGGCTGGATCGCCGTGGTGGTAGATGGTGGAGAAGCAAGCGAGAGCGGGGACTAAAGGGGTGGGTCTTTAGTCCCGGTCGGGATTACGAACCGGGACTAAAGGGTCTTTAGTCCCGTTTGGTGCCACAGCCTGGGACTAAAGGGTTGGGTCTTGGTGCCACAACCCAGGTTTTGTATTAAGTTTCCACTAATAAATATGTTGTAATTCTTGTTAATTGCGTAGTAAATTGAACGGTAGGCATAAAATTACTTAAAAATGAGAGGAAATTACTTAAAATTACTTAAATTGAACAGTAGGCATAAATTTAAAAAATTATTGGCTTTCAATAGAAAATATATTTTCATATCATTTGGACGTTAATCTTTTGTTTATAACCTAAAAAATCATTGTCCAATTTCGTTCTACGCGACAGATGCAGTAGTGCACGCCAGCAATGAACTCTTTGGAGCGGCGATCGACATTATACGTCCAATTGCGTGACAACATCTGCATTAAATATTACATAGTTTCTCATATTATTGCACACAACACTCATGACATCACATGATTGATTAATTCAAGCAAGCTTGACTACAACGAAGACTATCGCAGCTAGCACTAAAAAAACTAAAAATAAAATGCACTTAAGCAATATAATTAGTTCGCGTCCGATCCTAACTAAAATAGACAGATCATTCGCTGCATCAGCATGGATGGGCTGCTGCCACTGACTCACTGCCTCGTCACCTTCAGCGGCAACCTCCTGTGTAACAGAATTTCGTACGTGCTAAACGTACTCTTCCTCCCAGTACCAACCTTTACATCTGCCGGTGCCCTCCCACTGCAATTAGAACAAAGAATAAGAAATTTAAACAACATCATCAAGCAAAACTGATACGAACGAACCATATTAATCAAATGCGAGTAAATAATAACCCACCTCATGGTCCGGACACTTGTAGAATATACGACCCTTGTTGATTTTCTCTTTTTTCACTCGGTACTCCTTCACAATCTTCTGCTTACACTCGCCGCAAGCAATGAGAGGAAGATCCGGCCGCAAACGCTTCGGATCCCGATGATGAGAGGCTGAGGACCCGGTCACTGTTGCCATCTACTATATATTTCCATGCTCATTTTTTAAACTATTACATGCAAATTCATAATTTTCTAAATAATTATAAATAAAAAAGACTCTAAATTTATCTATTTGTTTAGATAATCGAAAAATATGATATAACAATACCAATTTCCATATTGTCCACTCTCTATATTTATTGTTGCAAACTATTATAAATTCCACATTTTTCTAAAGAAAATAAACTAAAAAGACACTAAAATTCAATATTACTCGTCTTGCATAAGTATGAAATATAGAATGGATACTACCTAGCAGTAGAAAACTATCAAGTGATTGTGATGAACCAATTTAAACTACTCAACTCTCTATGCTTGTTCTTGCAAACTATATATTTTAGTTAAATTCCTCTCATATTCAAAAGACATGGTAGGAGATGAAAATAGTTACCTCTAAACGCAAAGAGACGATGACGGAGTCGAAGAAGATCACCAATTGACGCCGGAGACGAAGAACAATGAAGAACAAATGAAGAACAAGCAAGAACAAACAATAGCAACAGCAAGAACAAGCAAGAAGCTCACTGAAATTTGAATGTTTCTGGCTCGGGGGAGGAAGAAGTTGGCAGGTTATAAACCGGGGAGCTTTAGTCCCGGTTTGTATTAAAAACTGGGGCTAAAAGGTGATCATTTATCCCGGGGCAAGCCACAAACCGTGGCTAAACCTTTAGTCCCGGTCACGGACCGAGACTAAATGGTCCCTGCCCCGGCAGCTCTATGCAGTAGCCGTTGGGGCAGGCCCTTTAGTCCCGGTCCGTGTTAACGACCGGGATTAAAGAGTCTATTAGTCCCGGGCGGCAAAAACGCTGAGACTAAAGGCAATTTTGAGGCAATTTTGAGAATCGGCCTATGACCCTGTTCTGTAGTAGTGTGGCACCATGATATTACTTGATCTCCACTGCACATTTACATCTGAAATTCTTACAAAAGAACATGGGAGCTAGCCATCATTTCTATGTTTAAATTGAACATGTCAAATCTGCACACAATACATCGGTAAGGAATTTCATATGAACTGCGGAGGGTAAGCTGCACAGTGTTAGTTCAGTAGCACACTGTACTATTAAGGGGCATCACTTGATTGCTTTTCTTCTCATGTGCCTGTTGGCATTGTTAATCACATGGACATGGTACATTGATTCAAATTCAGACCACAAATCAGCGGGCATGCGACTCAACACACAAAATACAAATATAATACTTGTTGCCTGGAGCAATATGTGGGCTTGCTGAATATTTATTGCAGTTTTTGATTTACATGCCTGACATGTAAACTGAGAGAGCTCAATCTCAAACAAATCATTAATCATGTCTGGGCAAATCTACACTGCCGCAGAAAATTACTAAACATACATATGTAATCTTGGTGAAATAACAGTAGCTAGTCACTAGTCGTTGCTTGATTTCTGAACAGGACAGTGCAGCCCAGCTCTCAGCTAGTTCTCGAATCTCAACTTTATCATGCAGCCCGTTGCACTAATCTGCATTCCCTTTCTATTATACTAATGCATGCACTAATCTTCTTTGGCCAAACAACCAAAAGGGTCGTTCTACAACTAAAACTCTCATGACCTGATCACAGTGCCCATGCTCAGTACTAAATGTGTGCAAACACTAGGACGCCAGGATGCTGTAATTGCCTTCTTGCTTGCCATCACAATTTCTCTACTATCATTTGAACAACAGATATGCAGATTTCTGAATACTAGGAGTTGATCTGCATCTCTTTCTTATGAGCTAAATAGCAGGCATGCTGCTGCCAACATCAGCGACCCGGTTGCCACTTGATTGCTGCTTGGCTTGCTAGCTCTGACTCTACATATATAAATCAGCATGTGGCTGATGCATGTGACTATACTAATTGGCCACCCCTGCTTGCTTCTCACGGACAAGGGCAGCATCACAGTCATCACTCCTTCTAAAGCAATATGAACACCACACTGAAATTGGTTCTTCTTCTACTTCTGCCTTAATCTTGTGACGACAACATCGGCGCCAATCAATCTTGCCCCTTCTTCTCCTTCTACTACATGCACACTCCACCACTCCCAAAGGCCGCCAAAACTGCATCTACCTTTGCTCATCTCTCCATACAGCACCGGACATCAAGTACCTGTTGCACACAAAGAAGCCACTTACGTGGAACTCACCTTTCAGAGTTGTACGGCCATAATGGCGGCATCGCGCGCAGCGGTCTCGAGCGAGGGCGACGGCAAGGGAGGGAGCAGGAGTGAGTCTTCTCCTTCTCCCCTCCTCTCTATCGGTGGAAGATCAGCATGATGGCCATGGTGGAAGAGTTGGGTGTGGGCGCTGGTGCGGCCTCCTGGCGGCGCTTGCAGATGATCGCGTCGTCGTGGCAGCCTGGTGGCGGTTCCTCCTCCTCAAGAGAACGAGCCCTCTGTTATATAAGTTAAGCAGTAGTGGCCGAGGAATCCCAAGGCGAGCGAGCGCCGCGGCTCCACCTCGTGTCGTGGAGAGCGCTTCTCGCATAATGGGCCCGATGATGAAGGACGACCAGGCAACTCTAGACGTGAACGACTGCGAACGTGGCTCTGATCCGAATTCTGAGCAACCACGAGCGTGTGCTTATTATCCGGTCAATATTAATTCTGACAATGTTTAGAGCATCTCCAAGAGCTTTTCTAAAATCTACTCTCTAAATCATCATTTGAAGAGTCATTTGAGTAAAAACCGTTTTCTATATCTTTATAATCTCCAACAGCTTTTTTATATCTTGTACACAGTCTAGAGAGCTATTCTCGCTCTCCATCTTTGGCTAACAAGAAATATGGAATAGAGAATATCTATATTTAGATATTCGATTGAAGAGGCTGTTGGAAGGTGTTTTTTCATCAAAATCTCTATTCCTATAAGTTAGGGAAGATATAAAGAGTCTCTTGGAGATGCTCTTATACGGCCACATATTTGGTACGTATACATAGATATATATTTGGGCCAATGCAAGATCACACGTTGCCGGATGAATAGCACATATGGGCTGCTGCTGATCATCATCTATAGCCCAATAAATGTGTAATTGTCCATCACGTATACGTTGCTTTATTGGATCATATACACAATTATGTGACATATGGCCGGTTCCAGGCATGTACTTTGCTTAATTTCTTTGGCAATTCATACATGCATAACCAATTAACTGAATACCTCACGTGCATATTTTTATCTTCTTTAAGTTGTGCTCAAATATTTGGTCATTGTTAAATGCAAACTTGCTCCACCGTAAATAAATCCACCACTTGATATGCCATAATTAGTCTTGGCAATACAAATTTCATAAACGGGCATAAATACTAGTGCCGCGTATAAAATATTACAAAATATCATATTATAAATGCCTCCCGCCAAGTTAAGTGCGCATGCGGAGCATAGCGGACTTAGCTTGGTGAATTTTGTCCGAATTTATGACTGCCTTTTATGAGAAAATAACCGAATGAATTACCATGAGCCATCATGTCCTTTCTCAACGAGGGTGCTAACTCAGTCTCACGCTTTGCCATAAAGTGTTACAAAATATCGTATTACACACATATGCTTACAAAACATCAAACAAATACACAACACATCATCCAAGTACATACATTAGATCTTTCCCTGTAAAACCTCACATTACTAGAGCTAGGCTACTCTAGAGAAAAGTTGTTCCATAGTGGAATTGGTGAAGTAGAGCTGATTTTGATGGAGCAGAGCAGTTCCAAATAAGACCATATCAAAATTGTTGACACTCAAAAGTGTCCCAAGCGTATAATGGACTTCACCATCAAGTTTCTGTTGTCAAGATGGCTAGAAAGCATGTTTGGATCGTCGTATTTGAAGCTGAAGTGAAGAACGTCTGTCTCCGAGCACTTTATATCTGACGAGTAAGGTGCTTCTGAGATTTTCCGAGCAGGTTGGGTCTGGTCGCTTGATCCGATCACTATTGCAGATATCTTCCGACCAGGAACTAGTCACTGGACCTCTCGAGAGACTTCCGATCAGGCCTCTTGAGAGACTTCCGACCAGGTAAAACTGGTCGGAGGCGGCGAGACAGCAATGGAGGCCAGCTCGTAGGTCCCAAGTTGACTAAGATGATTTTGCCACACTTTCTCAAATGCAAGAATGGACTTCACCATTGTGTTCCTCTCGTCGAGATGGTCGAAAAACATATATGAAACGTCCAATTTGGAGTCCAGATGGATGAGTTATGACCTAATAGAGATGGCCCACTGTCGGACTTCCGACCCAAGTCGGAAGTTCTGACCCTTGCAGTCGGAAGCTCCGACCCAAGTCGGTCGGAACTTCTGGGAAACCTGATTTAAACACCTGTTCGGATCTGCCCTTTAGGATTCCGATCCGAACTTTTCCCAACTTGTGAGAAACTTGGAAAATAAGGCTTGGAAGGGTTTCCTACTGTGATAAGATCTATATATATGAGAGGATCATGGCCGATTGAGATCCCATCTATCCAATCGACACAAATCAATCTACTACAACCCTTTTACCCTCTTCTCTAACCTCATGTTGTTCATCCCATGATCCGACGACCAAGGATGGCGCCCTAGGCTCGTCGGCCGACCTAGGGCAACCCGACGACGTCCTTGCCCTGACGGGGTCCCTCCCGGGCGAGAGCTTCGACGGTTTCTTTGCTAGTTTGCCCGAAAACTAGTCGTTCTTCGCCACGTAAGTGCGATAGCTATCCTTTGTTGGTTTGCTTGTAAACCTAGCCGTTCTTCACCACGTAAGTGTGATCTCATTGCTGTGTTCTTCGGTCTGTGGCGACCCGGGCATCCAAAGCCCTAGCTGGTGTGTGATCCGGAACTGTTTCAACGTCAACACACTTTTTGGCGACTCCGCTGGGGAAGAATTTGCTTTGGCTCTACTTTGCAGCCGAATCTTCTTGCCCTAGCCCTATTCTTCACTGATCTATCTTCTTGTGCTCGCCATTACCGTTGCATTCGGCCCAAAAGGCCGATCACATCTGGTTTTGACCCCTTGTGATCTCGTTTGCTATTTTGCAACACAGTGTGCTTGATATTGAAAAATTCAGCAAGGCGGTCAAACTCTAAATCATGGAGTACCAAGGTGTTGCATCATAAAACTACTACAATTACCCCGAGGTACAACTTGCAAATACATCTTATGGTTGTAATAATTATTTTGCAAGTTCTATGAACTCTCATGTTGGTGTTGCTAGTCATAATGATACTAGATATGTTTCATTGGCTAATACTTTTGCTAATGTTGTTCATCATACACATCATAATCATACATATTATGGTCAAGAGCCAATGTCAACTATAAATTCTTTGAGTTTTGATGCTACTAGCAACATACAACATGTAAATTCTTATTCATCGGCTATAAGTTCACAATACGTGGCTCCACCACAAGACATGCCGATGAATGAGACAATTGGCTATGACAATGATAATTATTTAGCCAATTGCTCTCAAAATTCAGCATCAACTGCAAGTTCTACCACTCGTAATTCAGCCTCGTATGTTGGTAATAACTGTGGCCGAATGTATGAAAATTCAGCAAAGCATCTGAGTGCTAGTACTTATGATTCGGCTTCACATGTTACTAGCAACCATAGCCGAATCAATGAAAATTCAGCACCTTATGCAAAGATCACTCCTCACAATTCGGCTTCAAATTTAACTCAAAACCATAGCCGAATTAGTGAAATTCCAATAAGGTATTTGAGTGCAAAAACTTATGATTCGGCTCCACATGATACCGATAACTATAGCCGAATCAATAAAAAAATCAGCAATGAGTGTGCAGGCTAACAATCGTGATTCGGCTTCATATGTTACTCTCAAATCAAGCCGAATCGATGAAGATTTATCCCATGCTAGAAATCCTTATGGCTCCTCTAAATGGAAGGTTCCTGCTTATCTGAGAACATATATGATGAATGATTGACATTGATGAGGAAGGTTTGAGGCTTTTCCCAGTTGAGTCATTATTCGCTATGCGCTTAATGTTTATGACTAACCGGTGGTGTTGAGTTGTGTGTGTTTACTGGGTTGGTGTGCATGTGCAACATGTGTCTCTTGGCTGTGTTGATGTGCAGGTGTGGAGCTCGGAGACAGTGGTCGATGGCAAGGTGAAGGTCAAGTAGAGACGTGTCGTGCCGACGGACCGGGAGCGGTGAAGGATGGGCGTGCCGTGCGGCGGACGTGCCATGCCGATGGACCCAGAGCGGTGAAAGGCAGATGTGAGGCTTGGACCGATGGACCGAGAGGCCGGAGGACCAGCTGTGGTAGCTGGCACCTGACATCGGCGAGCGAGAGCACATGAGGATGTGCGATGCATCGGTCGAGTCGGGAGGAAGACGATGTCGTCGTGGCACTTGGCGGGAGGTCGGACACGGGCTTGCGTGCGGCGCAAGTGCCGTCGTCCGAGTCAAGAAGGAAGGCGAAGGCGTTGTGCCTGGCGTTGTCGACAAAATATCGCCGATAGTCCACCTAGGGGTATGCCCAAGGTGGTAGATTAGAGGGGAAGGTGCGCAAGACGACGACCCAGACGTTGACGCAAGGCAAAAATAGATGAACACAAAGGTTTATCCAGGTTCGGGCCGCTATGTTAGCGTAATACCCTACGTCCTGCGTCGAGTTGTATTGATTGGATGTGGCTTGTGGCTTATGACCTATGATCTGCTGTCTATGATCTGCCCTCCTCTCGGAGGGCCCCTGCCCCTCCTTATATATTCCGAAGGGACAAGGTTACATGGTAAGTATCCGAGTTGGTACTATATCTAGATTACAACTGTCGTGTGGTGCATATCGTGCACCGCACGTCTTCATCCTATGGGCCGGACGACCCCTAGTAATGCGGCCCATGTACCATCATGTGGTACCCTGGGGTCTATATCCCCACAGCTAGTCCCCGAGTCTGACAGCAGGTGACTCGATCACGTGGTGCCAGGGTCTTGAGAATAATCAAACTTATATACATGCGCGAACGAGCCATGTGTACATGGTAGTCCCCAAGGCTGCTAGAAGATGAAGAATAAATCTTGTAGCAGGCTTATAAAAAGGGCAATCTACTATAGTGAAAGCAGTATGTCATTCGAGCAGGTTGCCGAACGACGAGTCCGAGCACCGAGCAGTCCCCAGGTGTTGACGGTCCTTAATGTCAATATTATACCATCAACTAATGCATAGAATGACATGAAATGAACCATAAAGCATAGTTGTAGGGTTTGAAACTAACAAGTTCCATTAGTTTTGGTGCTCTCACTTGTCAATGTTTTCCTAAACAGTAAACGGTAAACAGTCGGTCACTCTTTGTTTAGCGTTTACGCCGTTTAAACGGTGTTTAAACGGAGTTAAACGGCCTAAACGGTTTTGTATGGTAACACTAAAATATACATATTTATGTATGTAAAAATTAAATTTGATAGAAACTATACATATTTGCACATGTAAAAAATAAATATTATACCAAATAATATTTTTGGAACAAATCTAAATCCCACAACATTTCATATACTCACAATGTTAATTAGTTTTGTGTTGATTATGGTAGTTGTAGTCCTCTAATTAACCAAATTATGGATTAAATGGTTGTTTAGATCATTTAATCATGTCTAACCTGATTTTCTTTAGACCATTTAGACGGGTTTAAACGGTTTAAACGGGTTTAAACGGTCCAACCGTTTAATTCACCGTTTAGGGCCTAAACAAAACAGATGGCCTCTGTTTACCGTTTAAACGGTGTTTAAACGGACTAAACGGCCGTTTAGGCGAACAGAGTCACTTGTTTTGTAGGACATCCATGTTTTTACCATATAAAAGTATCTCAAATGATGAAACAGAGCACACCATTGCAAAGACCTCGTCGAGACGATCGAAACGGACATATGATTTGCTATATTTGGAGTCCCGGAGCGAGAGTCCTCGATGGATACGACTTGGAAGATTCCAGAACATTCTAGCAGACATGAGAAGGCGACCCACGGAAGGAGGGGCCCACCTGTCATAGGGGCAGACCGACCGGTCTCCTCTATGGACCGACCGGTCGGGTATTGGGCCCAATTTCGTCCCCCTTCGCGTGGCGCACTCCAACCGACCTCTCCAATGCATTTTGGCCCATTAAGGCCCATGTGCATATGGCGAAGGATTTAGTACCACATCGCTTGCCCAAGGTGGAGGGGAGGCCAGGAGCCCCTATATAATAAACCCAGGACCCCCCTGAGGCTACACAACATCATCATGGAGTTGTAGAGGCGTCCCTCGAATGGATGACCTTTCTTCTCTATGTAATTAGGTTTAGATTTTCCAATGTAATAGCTTAGCTCTAGTCGGGAGTTAGGGAGAGCGGAGCTGTGCTCCGGTTCTGGAGGAGTCTTCAGAGTTTTGGTATGTCTTTGTATCTTTTCTTTGTAAGACTTATGCTTTAATATATTTATCTTCTCTATTTACTTTATGCCTTTCATATTATGATTAGTATAGTTGTTATGTTCTAGCATAGGATCTCCGCTCGTATCGAGTGCTCTATTTATAGGCCATAATTAGAGTAGTAATCGATAGATTAGACTTGGTGTTTAGTCTATAGGTTACCTGAGGTTGCGCTCAACCCCACGGATAGTTGTGGTAGCCCCAGGTGGTGACAGCCCTGATGGCCGACGTATTCCACCACGTTCGGGTTGATGTTCGTAGGACCGTAGTCAGAACTTCCCAAACCCCCTTCTCATCCCTTTCTGTGGTTGGTGTTCTGATGTCCCGAAGTGTTATTATATGACTGCTATATCTTTTCATCCTTGTTACCTTAGAACCTAAGTAATAGAGAAGTGCATAGGAACCTTGATCTCTCCCGTTGTCCTCCCACTATAGTTATCTTTACAGTTATCATTGAATTCTCATTTATTGTGCTTTCATTCATTATAATATCATATATCATTTACTCTTGCTTTAGTCTAATTAGTACTCTGAGTCAGTGGATGCATGATAGTGAGTTATCAGTTTCTTGACCCTAGCTTCCCAGTGGTAAAATATAAATAACGATCCTGGAATACTCCCGGTAAAATGCTACAATGGTGTTCTGTGCGCTTGCGGAATCTTTCATATTCTATTTGCACTAACAAACGTCAACAAGCATTTTTGGCGCCGTTGCCGGGGAAGCAATTGGTGTAAAGATTTTGATAATGATCTTGATGTCTGCTAATTTATTATACCACTAGCTTTAGTAGGATTACCTCTTGATCTGTTGAGTGTGGAATAGACAGGACATCAAATGTCATTTCGACCTTATGGCAAGCTTCCACAAGATTGAAGAACCCAGGGTGCCTGAACATTCAAGATCCATCATTAATCCTGGAACTCTGCCATCTCACAGGTTTGTGTATACTAAAAGGATCAAGATGCCCAAGAGGGGGGGGGGGTGAATTGGGCTTTTCTAAAACTTCTTGCAATACTAAAACCTATCAAGCCCCAATTAACCCCCTAGAGCCTAGAAGTGTGTATGACAAGAATCAATCGCACAAAAGACTATCGCTAAACCAATTCTACTCTAACATGGCAATTCAACTTATGAGAGAACAACAAGTAAATGCGAAATTGAATTGCTCAAAGGTAAATGCATAGTAAAGAGAGTAGAGATGACACGACGATCTTTTTGCCGAGGTATCGAGGTGTCGGCACACCCCCCTAGTCCTCGTTGGAGCACCCGCGCAAGGGTATTGCTCTCCCTTGATCCGCGCAAGGATCAAGTGCTCACTACGAGCTGATTTTTTGCCACTCCGGCCCGGTGAATCGCTTGCTACCGGTCACAACTTGGCTTGGGTCATCCACAATGCCTCCGGATGATCACCAAGCTGTCCAATCGCCACCAAGCCATCTAGGTGATGCCGATCACCAAGAGTAACAAGCTAGAACTCTCACTTGACCAACACAAGGCCAAAGAGATGGATGGATGCACACTTGCTACTCAATTCTCACTAGGAGGTGTCTAATTCTCACAATTAGCAAATCACTCAACCTCACTAGGGCTCTTGCACTCACTCACACTCACAAGGTGTTTCTCAGCTGATGGAAGTGGCAAGAACACTCAAATGGATGGAGGGAAGGAAGTATATATACTCCCCCAACCGGCCATCCAAAAACAGCTCTAGACAGGGTTTCTGCGGGGGCATCGGACGCTCCGATGCTTGGCATCGGAGGCTCCGATGACCTCGACCAACGGTCGACTGTACCCTCTTGTCAGACCTGTCAAAGGAGCATCGGACGCTGATCAGCATCCGATGCCCCTGCATCGGACGCGTTCGATGCCGTTTGAACCTCTCTGGAACCTCTCTGGACGGCCATCGGACGCTGGCCCTCAGCGTCCGATGCCAGCGTCCGATGCCTCCCAAAGTTCACTCCCAAGTGAACAGTGACATCGGAGCATCCGATGTGACACCATCGGAGCCTCCGATGCCACGCACAGACCAAACCCTAAGTCGGGGTGGGCATCAGAGCCTCCGATGCCCCCTCAGCCAGCGTCCGATGCCTCTTACAAGGCCAAAACGAACTCGGATCGTGACGCGGACTTAACGACTTTTGATCCTCTCGACATAAGGCATCTCTCTGAGCTACCTAGGGCTATGAAATAACAAGTGTGCACCACACCTACCTCAATAGACTCATCTAGGTCAAGCTACTGATTCACGCTCCCCTTTATAGTACGGCCAAAGGAAAAACAAAGACCTAAGACTACCTAAGTGTCCTCCAACACCATATGACACTTAGCCTAGTCTACCGCCGTCTTCGTCGTCCATCCTTTGAAAACCGAAACGATATCCATTGCCAAGGGGACATGAACTCCATATGCCTGTATCGTCGCCATTACCGTGACCTAACTCATCCCTGTTTCTGCAAAACACACGTTAGTCACAGTAATCTTGTGTTTCATCCAATCACCGAAACCACTAGGGGCCAAGATGCGTTCAATCTCCCCCTTTTTGGTGATTGATGACAACACGAGATCGAGTATAGAGAGAAGAAGTTTTTAAATCATGACATGTATGAACTTGCAACGAATAAGAGAAAATGATTAGGGGCAAGTTCAAACAAGTCATGCCATCATCCTACACTCAACAAGTTAGAGTGAAAAACAAGTGCAAGAGTAAAAGAGCTCATGTACATAGACAAATGAGAATTAAGCGCAAGTAAATGAGCGAAACGAAATGACATGTCATATATGATAACATAGTGAGCACATAGATGTCATCAAGGTCCATAGCACAAATATATCACATAAACATGCACAAAAGAAGCGATAAGTAAAGAGCGTATGTGAACATAACACATCATAAGATATCGAAACCCTCTCACATCGCTCCCCCTATCGCTATACTCGGCCACTCTCCCCTTTGGCATCAAGCGCCAAACTAAGCGTCGGAGGGCGAAGGTGGCGCAGAGGAGTCAGGAGCCGTCTCCGGAGTACGCTGAGTGAACTCAAACTGCTGTAGGTACTCGTCGGAGTCGAAAGAGGTAGAGCCGGTAGCCTGCTGACCCTAGGAAGCTGGAAGCTGCTGTGAAGCAATCTGGGTCGGCTCGGGCACTGACTGCTCTGGCTGGTCTAGCGCAGTCTCAGTAGTAGTGTCACCCTGAGTATCGGAGTGCGGAAGCTCTGGAATAACGGACAACTCAGGCTGAACTATCGTGGTCGTCTCTGACTGCACCGGCTCTGTCTGCTCGGAAGACGCGACTGAGCTCGGGAGGGTCTCAGTGGTAGAATTCACTAGAGCCGTCGTCGTCTGTACTGGAGCGTGAAGGTCTGGAGTGGGGAATCCGGTAAGCTCACTGAAGCTGGCAGACAAGTCCCGCGTCACTATGGTGGTCGTCGCAAACAGAGACTCTGTCGGACATGGCGTGAAACCAGTACGCAAGGGACTGAACACAGGGGCTCCTCCAGGTGGCGTGGTGAAAGAAAGGAACTGGGAGGAGCTCTGTGGAAACTGCTGCTGCTGACCAAACTGCTGGGGAGGAACAGGTGGCTGCCACTGGATCTGCTGCTGGGGGGGAGGCTGCTGCCACTACCACTAAGGAGGACAGCTGGCTAGTCGCTCCATGAAACTCAGGGTCTGCTGCTGTAGTGCCATCATCTGACGCTGCAGGGCGTCTGAGCGCTCCTGAGCCTGCTGCTGTGCCAAGGCCTGCTGCTGTGCGAGACGCTGCTGCTCCTGGGCTAAACGCTGTACGTCCTGTGTCACGGTCCTCTGTTGCTCCTCCATCCGTGCAAGTATAGCAAGGAGTGCGGGATCGGAGGAGCTGGACGGCCCGGTCTCAGTGTCGTGAGCTCGTGGCTGGTAGCGGGGCGGGAGCTGGTAGTCCTCGTCCGAGCTGTCTGTGGGGTCCTCTGCAACGAACGTGTCACCACCCTCTAGATCAGCAAGCTCCTGCGGCGAGTGCCTGGACAGTCTCGTCCTGCTCCTGGGCAGACTCTGGGACCTCTGGTCTCTGGCGGGAAGTAGAAGGAGCGTCCTGCTGCTGCGGGGGCTGCCTACGATCCCGGCCGTGTCCCAACAACTGACTCATGTTATACTGAGGGAACACGGTCGCGGACCCAGTGAGAGACTGACTGAGACAAGCACCAGTGGTGGCAGCTACCTTCCAAAGAATATACGAGATCTAATGCGCATAAGGGAGCTGCTTGTGGGCCTTGATGCCCTCTGCGACGGTGTCCTCTATCTCACACAAGATGACGTCCCAGACGTCGAACGCCTGCTGTCGGACCATGTAAGCCAGTAACCACAGCTGCAACCTAGATAGCCCCTCTCCAAAGCCCAACCTAGGAAGCAAGGTCCGCCTGAGAATCGCGTTGAGGATCCGAGCCGTAGGGGTAAGGTCCCTAGGAGTGCGGCTCGAACCCTCACCGAAAGGCTCAGTGAAGCACGGGCGAACCAAGTCCGTCGAAGGCTGTGCACCACCGTGAGGGCGGCAGGGTGGCTCGGTCCTGTCGTAGCACAGGTCATGGATCCGGGTCTGAGAGTGTGTCAATCCAAACCAATCCCGGATCTCTGACGAAAATAGTCGGTAGTGCTCCCCCTCAAGTGTGAACTCGATGGTCTCTCTGTCTGAGTGCACCCATAACAAAGCATAAAACTGAAAAACCCAGTCCTCAACATATGAGCCAGACCGCCCCAAGAGGTCCGCCAGACCAGGTAGGTAAGTGAAAATGGGACGGATCTGCTCTCCGACTGCCGTGACTACCGCCTCCAGGGGACAAACACGTTGGGGTCGCAGGGAGATGCCGACGTTCTTGTAACCCTGATAGAAATCCTCCTGCAGCACTGTATAGAACGCTGGGCCTGCCTGCTGCTGTCTCTCCCTCGGGAACCACTGCTCGACTGGGACGAGCCGAAGTGTCTGGATCTGAGAACAGGTGGCCCCTCGGAGGTCTAGGCGCGGAATCGGCGGGGGCGCATGCCTCGACGGAGCACGTGCTCCCCGCAGAGGGACGTCGGGCCGGGGTGGCACCGCTGTCCGGCGACGTGTGGACCGATGCCAGGGAACCTCCTCGGGGACCTCCTCCTCAGCCTCTGCCTCTGCTGCTACTGCCTATGCTGCTTCGGCCTCGGGTGTCTCTGCCTCAGCTGCCTCGGCCTCTGCCTGGCCCTGCTGCGAGCTCTGGGGCTCGACTCCTGGGGAGGTGAACGTCGTCCGATGACCGGCAGCCATAAGCTTGCCAGTCGGAGAGTGGTGGAATCGCTCAACTTCCTCGATCGCCCTGCGCTGCTCGGGGGACAACTGGTCCTCAATCCTGAGTTCGCCCGTACTGCCACCTCGCTCTGCACGCTCTGCGGCGGCTGCAACCTCTCGAGCCTGGTCTGCCTCTCGCTGCTCCCTGGAGCGCTTCCTGCGTGTGATCAACTTCGCCTTCCCTGGCCGCTGACCGGGAGGGGGACGAGGAGGGGAGTCCCCTGGGCCACCACCAACGTTCTTGCAGCGCGGCATGGCTGACAAGAACAGAGACACTGACACTGAAAGAGGTCTGGACTGGCGCTGAAAGACCCACTGACCCTGAGAACCAAGCTGACAACCCAACTGATCAACTGAACGGACAACTCCCTCCGGCACAGATCTGCTGCCGCTGTCACTCGCGAGGCTTGGCCTCGATCCGTACCCGCGGGCTTGGCCCTGGGTGAACTGCCATGGCCAACTGACAACTGACGAGCTGACAACTGCCACAGACCCTGACTCGCTGCGAGAATAGGTAGGATATATAAGAAACATATAATCTAGAGATGAGGAGGCCTATCGGAAGCAAAGCATAGGGGATAAGAAGGTAGAAGGCTTCACTACCTGACAGACCGACGAAACGACCCAAGCAATAGGGAAGCACAGACGTTCCGACACCCACACGTCACACCAAGGAGGTCTGCACGAACAACGGGCGAAAACGGGGTTAAAACAGTGAAGGAACGGACTCTGGGACATTTCATCGAGCACCTTGTGGACAGGGTATATGGATGGGGTGGAGATGCTCACTGTGAAGGCACGAGCAGCCGGGGAGGAAAGCGCCGTGGAGGAAGGATGGCTCGAGGACGAGGGATGACCTCTGGCGCAGTAGGCTTGGTCGTCGGCGAGCGCTCCGGCGAGTGCGGAGATGGGGCTCCGGCGAGCGCGCGCGTGACGGGG
Source organism: Coix lacryma-jobi var. lacryma-jobi (assembly GCA_009763385.1). Lineage (NCBI taxonomy): Eukaryota > Viridiplantae > Streptophyta > Magnoliopsida > Poales > Poaceae > Coix > Coix lacryma-jobi. The sequence continues at coordinate 96,857,458 of CM019831.1, forward strand.
ATGGGCGAGCGCGGCGGGGGGGGGGGGGGGGGAGGGTGTGGGCCGTCGGTGCGGGAGACGGTGCAGCGGCGGACTGGCGCGAGGATGAAATGGCGGCGAGGGCACGACGGCCGACACAGGCTCGCCGGAGGACGCGCCGAGGTGCGGTTAGGGTTGGGGGCACAGGCACGAGTGTCGGGCGTGGTCGCGAGGAAGACGGTGAAAAGGAGATATGACGTGTGGGTCCCAGATGTCAAAGAAGAAACTATTGCGCCGCTTAAAGGGGCATCAGACGCGCCGATGGTTTCACATCGGACGCTCCGATGCCAGTCCAGAGAGGGTCAAAACGGCTAAAAATGCATCGGAAGCTTCCGGTGCCTGACCATCGGATGCTGAGCAGCGTCCGATGGAGCATCGACGGCTCCGGTGATGACACATCGGACGCGAGCAAATCACTGTTTCAGTCGGGGCTGCCTACAGTGCAGGCATCGGATGCTGGGCCAGCGTCCGATGCTTCATTTGAGCAGTTTCGAAGATCTCCGTTGCGGCTCCCTCTCCCAACCAAGTTCCAACTCAAATAAGAAGCAAATAAGCACCAGTTGGAACCTAGTAAGAGCATCCTCACATAAACCCTCAATTTTATAAATATTTTGCCATAGACGACATATCATTTTTAGAGAAAATAGGCAATAAAACCCAAGGAGACAACATGTGGCCACCAAAACTAGGGGTCTTAACCATTAGGAGCCTCAAATGCTCCCCCTAGCGGTGGACGAACACAGCGGTTGCTCAAAACATAACCGAAAAGAAACGACAAAGCAACAACCATGCATATGCAATGCATTACGGAATTTGAATCTAGGTTGCTTGTCAAGTTTGCTCATGGGTAAGCTTCTTCACACGCTTTTTAGGGCGGTTATCTTAACCACGTCTGACAAGCCTATGTGCATAGCATAATTTAAACATGGCATATGATACAATGCAATGCAAAGACAACCCCCTTTCACCTTTTGACAAAGTTACTTAGATCAAACACATTAAGCTCACTTCGCAATCTACAAAGGTGTTCTCATCTAGGGGTTTTGTGAAGATATCCGCCAATTGATCTTCGGTTCTAACTCCTTCTAAGGATATATCTTTCTTGGAAACATGATCTCTAAGGAAGTGATGGCGAATATCTATGTGCTTTGTGCGAGAGTGTTGAACCGGGTTGTTAGCAAGCTTAACCGCGCTCTCATTGTCACACAACAAAGGTACCCTTTCTAGAACTACACCATAGTCTAAAAGGGTTTGTTTCATGTAAAGGATTTGTGCACAACAAGCACCCGCGGCTATGTATTCCGCCTCGGCGGTAGACAAGGCCACACTATTTTGCTTTTTAGAACTCCATGAAACTAGTGATCTCCCAAGCAAATGGCACTCTCAGGATGTGCTTTTTCTTTCTATTTTGCAACCCGCGTAATCCGAATCGGAATACCCAACGAGTTGGAAGTTAGCTCCTTTGGGATACCAAAGGCCAATGCTTGGGGTGTGCTTTAGGTACCTAAGGATTCTCTTCACCGCTATGAGATGTGATTCCCTAGGATCGGCTTGAAAGCGAGCACACATGCACACACTAAACATGACATCGGGCCTAGATGCGGTCAAATATAACAAGCTACCAATCATAGAACGGTAGAGAGTTTGGTCAACCGGGTTACCTCCCACATCTCGGTCGAGATGTCCATTTGTTGGCATTGGAGTCTTTATAGGCTTGCAATCATCCATCTTGAAGCGCTTGAGGAGGTCTTTTGTATACTTCTCTTGAGATATGAAAGTCCCCTCCTTCAATTGCTTGACTTGGAAGCCTAGAAAGAATGTGAGCTCTCCAATCATGGACATTTTGAACTCCTTCGACATCAAGTCACCAAATTCCTTGCAATATGCTTCATTTGTTGACCCGAAGATGATATCATCAACGTAGACTTGACAAATGAAGATCTCTCCATCAAGCTTCTTGGTGAATAGTGTGGTGTCGACCATCCCAATGGTGAAGCCCTTCTCAATGAGGAAGTCCCGGAGGCGCTCGTACCATGCTCTTGGGGCTTGCTTGAGCCCATATAGCGCCTTGGACAACCTATAAACATGATTAGGATATCTAGGGTCTTCAAACCCGGGAGGTTGATCAACATAGACTAGTTCATTTATGAAGCCATTTAAAAATGCACTTTTCACATCCATTTGATATAATTTAATGTCATGATGTGATGCATATGCAAGGAGGATACGGATGGCTTCGAGTCTTGCAACCGGTGCAAAGGTCTCTCCAAAATCCAAACCTTCAACTTGAGAGAACCCCTTTGCTACTAGCCTTGCCTTGTTTCTAACAACCTTGCCTTGATCATCTTGCTTGTTTCTAAACACCCATTTTGTTCCAATGACTCTTGCGCCTTTGGGTCGCTCTTCAAGTGTCCAAACTTGGTTGCGGGTGAAGTTGTTTAATTCTTCATGCATAGCATTCACCCAATCCGGATCACCTAGAGCTTCATCTATAATGGTAGGCTCAACAAGAGACACAACGGAGTGATGTTCAATATATAAAGCAAGTTTTTGAGATCGAGTCATTATACCCCTTGTTGGACTCCCTATGATGAGTTCTTGAGGATGAGCTCGTAGTAGTGGAGTAGTCCTTTGATCAACCACTTGAGGGGCCGCTTGTGGAGCATCAACATCTTGAGCTTGTACCACCATTTGATCATGGGAGACATGAGTATCTTCAAATGGATCCCTCCCATCTTTGTCATCAACATGTGGTACATTGGATGAGGATGGCTTGTCAATGACTTGCACATCATCATCATCATCTTTAGGCTTGATGGCTCCAACCGGCATATTCTTCATGGCTTCCCTCAATGGTTCATCACCTACATCATCAAGATTTTCATGCTCTCCTTGAGAGCCATTAGATTCATCAAATTCCACATCATATGTTTCTTCTACCATCCCGGTGGCATGGTTGAATACTCGATATGCTTTGGACTTCAATGAGTAACCAACAAGAAAACCAATATCACATCGGCGTTGAAACTTCCCTAGGTGTTGGCGCTTCTTGTAGATGTAGCATTTGCACCCAAACACTCTAAAGAATGATACATCTGGCTTCTTGTTGTTGAGTAGCTCATAGGGGGTCTTGCCAAGGAGACGATGGGGGAACAACCGGTTTGATGCATAGCAAGTGGTGTTGATTGCTTCCGCCCAAAATCTTTTCGGTGTAGTGTACTCATCTAACATAGTCCTTGCTAGGGTGATTAGTGTTCGGTTCTTCCTCTCAACTACCCCATTTTGTTGTGGTGTGTAGGTTGCGGAGACTTCATGCTTGATCCCAACTTCATCACAATATTGCTCAATATGGGTGTTGTCGAACTCTCTTCCATTGTCACTTCTTATCTTCTTGATCTTCAAGTCAAACTCATTTTGGGCTCTCTTGGCAAACTTCTTGAATGAAGGGGTTGCTTCGGATTTGTCATGAAGAAAGAATACCCAAGTGTATCTAGAGTAGTCATCAACAATCACTAGGCAATAGATATTTCCACCCAAGCTAGCATATGTTGTTGGTCCAAAAAGATCTATGTGTAATAGCTCCAACTCTCTTGATGTTGATACAAAGGCTTTGGTTGGATGTGTATTTGCAACTTGCTTGCCGGCTTGACATGCACTACATAATTTGTCCTTCTCAAATTTGACATCCTTCAAGCCCCTAACCAAATCCTTCATCAATAGCTTGTTGAGAGTGTTCATTCCAACATGTGCTAATCTTCTATGCCATAGCCAACCAAGTGATTGCTTAGTGAACAAGCATGTCTTCAAGTTGGCATCTTCGGAGGTGAAATCCACTAGATAGAGATTGTTGTATCTAAAGCCTTTGAATATCACTTGTGTATCATCTTTCTTGGTTACAACCACTTCCTTGTCGGTGAACAAACATTGAAAGCCAAGATCACATAGTTGCCCAACAGATAACAAGTTGAAGCTCAATGATGCAACTAGTAGCACATTGGAGATGGTATGATCATTTGATATAGCCACTTTGCCCAATCCCTTGACATTGCCCTTTGAGTTGTCACCAAATGTTATCTTCTCTTGGCCATTGACATTCTCTTCTAGTGAGGTGAACATCCGGGGATCACCGGTCATGTGTTGTGTGCAACCACTATCAATCACCCAATGAGATCCACCGGTCTTGTAGTTCACCTACACACACAAGAAATCAAGCTTGAGCTCTTGGGACCCAAACTTGTTGAGGTCCCTTAACCTTATCCACTAGAGACTTTGCAACCCAAATTTGTTTTGGCCTATTCTTGTTAGGAGGCCCCATGAACATAACTTTCATCTTGCCACTAGAGTCTTGTCTAAGCATGTAGTGAGCATTGAAAGCAAAGGGCCTAGCATGCTAGGGCAAGGGTGTGGGCTTTGGCTCTTCACAATCATGAGCAAAATGGCCTTCCTTTCCACACTCATAGCATCTTCCAATCTTCTTCTTCTTTGGCTTAGTGATGCTCTTTCGTTGCTTCATCTTCTCCTCAAGGAATCCAATGCCATTTCTATTTGTCTTCATGACCGTGTTCATGAGTAGCTCACTTTGAAGACATTGTCCCTTGGTGAATTTCTTCAACCCGGTGGTGAGGTGCTCCTTCTCTTTCTTGAGCTTGTCATTCTCTTGTTGGAGCACTAATTGAGATGGTGTCATCTTGTAATCTCTCTCCATCTTCAATCTCTTGTTTTCTTCTTTTAGCATGTTGTTGACGGTCCTTAAACACCTGTTTTACCGTCAACATTTGACCCTAAAGTTCACCAAAAAGGCATGAAATGTAGTCAAATAGGTTTCAAACTAACCGAATTCCACATGTCCATAGAATTTTATTTGAATGCAGGATTTGAACCAAATTTGGACATTTGGACCCACCAGGAGCCAAGCCCACTCAGCAGGGCCCAAATGGGCCTAAGAGGGGTGGCGCCCGCCACCCCTAGGTGGCGCCCACCAGCTCTAAGTGGCGCCCGCCACTTGGGTTGGCCCAAGTTGCAACCCCTGCCACGTCACCGATCCGTGTGACCTCCCCAGGGCCAAATCTTGGCCCTTGGTCACTAGGTCAGTGGCATCGGACGGCTCAGGAGAAAGTGGCGTGGATCAAGGCTGAATGTCGGTTGCTAGGACATGCAACCGACCTCCAAACCGCCTCGGACAACCACCTGGATGCCGTTGAAGCCAAGGCGGTGCATCCAACGGTGAGGGAGGTGGCGGCCGCCACTAGGGTTAGCCCTAGGTCGGCTGGCTGCCCCCTATAAGAACCCCCCTCACTCCACAAGGCTATAAATACCCCCCTGAGGCACCTCTTCATTCATATCCCAAACATCATCCCTCATATCCCACACTTCCAAGAGAAGCAAAGCAAGAGAAGCAAGTGAGAGTTAGGTTAGAAGCTTAGAGAGCTTAGGCAAGTAGGTAGCTAGTAGAGCAAGGCATCTTCGCCCTCGCGGTAGCGCTGCTCAAGGGTTAGCTCAAGAGTAGAGGCGTGCGAGTGATCGGCTCTGGAGCTGGGAAGAGTCTTCCTTCATCTCCAGTTCAGGTTTTGCTCTTGTTACTCAAGCACTTACTATATTCTAGTTTATCATTTCAAGTATTACTTTATTCTACTTATCAGTATTGAGTGGTATACTTGATTGATTGCTTGAGTGCCTAGCTATCCTACAGTTCAATTCACATAGCCATAGTAGTTAATCTCTAGTGAGCTTAGTGTTTGATCTTTGCCAATAGGTTGCTTAGTTAGTTTAGTGTTTATCTTATTAAGTCAAGTGTTTGCTCTGACGTCCGCAAGGGTGTCTCTATTCAAAGCTAGGGTAGAGATAGTTAGAATATAGTTAAGCGTGGTGCTTAGTTATAGACTTACCTTCAGATACGGCTGGACCCCCGGATAGCTGTGGTAGCAAGCAGGTGGTGACAGCCCTGTGCGCCTTGAATTCCACCACGTAGTTGGCCCAGTTTAACAGTAAGTCTCGTTGTGCTAGCGTTCAACCTAAGTAAGTGGTAAATGCTAGTACGCCTCGATACTTGACAAGATAGGAATAAAACTTTACTCAACTTAGTTGCTTTATTGTCTTTTGCCTGCCTTGCTTCGTAACTATCTCGCTTCGTAGTTATCTTGCTTTGTAGTTATCTAGGAGTAGTTAGTAGTTAGTAGTTAGTTAGTTATCCTTAGTTACCCTCTATCTACCTATCCATTCCACCTTACCTTAGCCATCCAGTTCATCCTTACCTAGCCATCCATATATTCTTTCTAGCCTCTCTTCTCCCCTTTTCCCTTTTCTCTTTTTCTTCGACTCTCATCCCCTCCTTGACTCAACTCATACACCACCCTAGCCTTCCCTTGGGATCAAATAAATCGACACCTGGTACTCCCAGGCGAAGTGCAACTACGATAGTTCTGTGCGCTTGCAGAATCTCCTCCTGGTAGATTGCATTCTCTCTAGCTAGCTCCTACTAGTGTCGGGATTGACAACCCTGCTTGGCATTAGTAGATAGCTGCTTTAGCTCCACTCCTTTAGGTATAGTGACCAGTCTTGCTTCAAGCACTTCTGACGCCGTTGCCGGGGATAGACTCTATAGTCTACTCCTAGTAACAACGTTAGCAAGTACCAACAAGCATTCCTGGTCCGTTACTGGGGATAGTTGCCTAGCACTATCTTTAGTGAAGCTAAGAACTACCAACAAGCATTTCTGGCGCCGTTGCCGGGGAAGGCAATCGGTGTATCGGTTGAGTCCGTGTCGAATTTATCTTCGCTTAAGCTCCCGCTTAGCGAATCCCATCTCACCGCATTCTTTCTTTCCTTAACTCTTCTTATCTTTTTCCTTCATCTTCTTCAATTACTTTCTTTCTTATCTCGTTCTATCTTCACGATGGCCAATAAAGCCATTCGTGAGTTTTCTACTCCTTCTGTCGCTAATGTAGCGATAGGACCAGGCGTGATCGATGCGAACCTCAATTTTGAGTTGAAACCGGCTCTGATCACGATAGTCCAAGCGAGCCTGTTTTGTGGCAAGGCTCATGAGGATGCCAATGCTCACCTCCAAAATTTTTTGGAGATTTGCGGCACCTTCACCATTAAGGGGATAACCCAAGAAGCCATCCGTCTTCGTCTCTTTCCTTTCTCTTTGCTAGGAAAAGCGAAGCAATGGTTCTATACCGATCACAATGCTGTAGACACATGGGGCAAGTGTTCCAATGCTTTTCTCACCAAATTCTTTCCTATGGGCAAGACGAATGCTCTTCGCAACAAAATCTCCAGCTTTACGCAACAAGCCGAGGAATCTATTCTCGAGGCTTGGGAGAGGTTGCAAGAGTATGTCGCTGCTTGTCCGCACCATGGTATGGAGGACTGGCTATTGATCCAGAACTTCTACCATGGCCTAACCCCACTCTACAGAAGCCATTTGGATGCCGCCTCCGGTGGTGCATTCTTTTCTCTGAATATTGCAGATGCTAAGGCTCTCATAGAGAAGATGGTGTCGAACCAAGGATGGAATGACGAGAGACTGCAGCCCCGTAAGCGAGGTATGCATTCCCTTAAGGAGGCCGACATGATCGTGGCCAAGATGGACGTGCTGGCAAAGAAGCTGGACAGCTGTGAGAAGATGAACCAACAGGAGAGTGTCCAATCTCTGGAATCCTACATGACTTGTGAAGTCTATGGAGAAACCGGACATTCTGGGAGCCACTGCCCCGAGCTACATGAAGATTTGAACTTCATCAACAACAGTAACGGTTTCCGTCAACAGAATCAAGGATGGAATCGGCCTGCAAATTCTCAAGGTAACAATTCATTCCCTCGCTCTAATTTTCATAATTCTGATGATTTCTCGTTCTTAAAGAATTTAGTTTACTCACAAGGTAGAACTACTGAATTTTTGAATAAGAAATTAATGGCGAATGATAAAACCCTTGAGAAAATAAATGCTAAATTGGAAGATTTCTCATCTGCTCTGAAAAATCAACTTAGCTTTAATAAGATGTTAGAAACCCAATTAGCTCAACTTGCTGCTATCATACCATCTTTTGAATCTGGCAAAATTCCTGCTAAACCTGACATGGAAACTGCTAATATGGTTGAAATAAAATATTTTAACTATTATGAAGATCAAACCATGACTGTTAAAAAGGGTGATCCTGGTAGTCCCATAATTAGATGCTCAATCTTTGGTGAAGTCTTTAAAAATGCCATGTGTGATTTAGGATCGAGTGTGAACATTTTATCTAAAGACTTTTATGAAAACTCATTCTTTCCACCCATGTCATCCACAGTTGCCTATGTTGTGCTAGCTGATCAATCCACTTGCTATGTAGAAGGAATAGTTAATGATTTACCTGTTCATATTAGAGGCTCCTATGTTCATGCTGATTTCATAATACTAGATATGAGAAATAGGAAAGATGTGCCTCTAATCTTAGGTAGACCCTTCTTGAACACTGTTAATGCTTGCATATATGTGGGAAGTGGTAAAATTCAAATGACATTAGGAGGGAGGAAGGAAATATTCTCCTTTTCCCGTGGTCCCGCATATGCCGCTAACATGCAGGAAGCAGAACCCGTTCGTACCAAGAAGAGGCGCCCAAGAACAGTGTGGAACAGAAAGAGAGAACCACCTCCTGAGTTGTGTGATTCACATAACAAGGGAGAGGTGCCAAAAGAAGAAGAACCAGATGGAGTACTAAGAGAAGAAGTGCCCAAGGAAGAAGATCCACCCGATAAGGATGAAACTCCATGTCCATGGACCTAAGGTATGGTTTTATTTTTAATTTTCCCCTTCAATTTTCCCTTTTTTGAATAAATAACATATGTCATGCATGTAACTAAAAAAAATCAGTTATCATTAGTTTTATGCATAGGTATATGTTAACTTAGTTAGAATAATAAAATATCATAATAGGATAGTTTCCCTTTTCACAACATTAGATAGTTTCCCTTTTAATAAAATGAGAACAAGAGCTCCGACTGAGAAGAAGAAGATCGTTCACCAAGCAAGAAGCCAGCTTGGGGGAGACTCCCGCTCCGATAAGGTATGTCTCAAGCCTACGCTTTACATTCAGTTCTTAAATTCTATATCTTTTGAATGTCACATGCTTGCCTAAATAACCACTCCATGAATAAAACTGATAATATCTGCTTAAACAAGTTGAAACCTGAATAAGATTTGAAATATGTCATGCAAATGCTATTGTTATGGTTTGAATGACTAGTCTTATCTAAGTTGTAGCTTTTGTGGGTTGCACATGCTTTAACTGGAATCATGCTTAGTGAGTAAAGTTAGTAAGAAATGGAGTAATTCTTTAAACTTGCTAAGGTGAAATTAGGACCTAATCTGGAGGATTTCTTTTAAAAATTATGAAAACCTTGCTAAAAGTTCCTCCTAGATTTTTATCCCATCCCACAACCAGCCAAATATTTGTTAGTCATTAGTCAAAACCACAAAGAGCTTTGTTTGTGTGGAGCTTTGTTAGACCTCATAGATCTTAGTTGAGAAGCTTATCATATCTTTTGAATCAAGATTCACGTACACCCACCATAATTTGCCTACTTTCCACTTTGGAAGTTTGCAACCACCAAATAAATTGCTTATTCTCTACACCGGAGATATGCAATACCCTGCCAAACATCCCATTGCTAGCCTTATGCTTATTCCTACACTGGGAATAAGCATTTCTCCCTCCTCCCCTTTTTCATTTCAAAAATCCTTTCCTATAGATGTCTGGGGAAATCTAGAGCTAAAAGAGAGAGAGAGAGAGAGAGAGAGAGAGAGAGAGAGAGAGGGAAAAATGAGCAAAGTAGCTCAAGAAAGGACTATGTCCTGAAAAAAGTGAGCAAAGTAGCTCAAAAGAGGACTATGTCCTAAGAAAATGTGAGGACACATCTTTTGTCTACTCACTATGTATTCAAAAAAAGAGAGAGAGAGAGAATTATCATTACCTCTAGACCCCAGATATTAACTAGAAGGATTATGAAATACCTCTCTATACACTTCCACATAACCACACATGCACATCTTGATCAATTTTTATGATTTGCTGCTCCTTATGATCTGAGTGTCTAGCTTAGCAATAAACATCAGGCAATTTGCTCATGGTTCATAGCCCACCTATAACTCCACATATCATTCTTTAGAAATAGGAGAGGCTACATTTTGGCCTAAGTGAGGATTTAAACACCATTGAGTGATTGAGTGAATCTTGGAGGACTTAAGCAAGTTGTTATCTTTTGAAAACCTTAAAAAACCTCCAGACAGAATCCTAGTCAAACCTAAGCAAGATAAAAGTTTCCTATCTACTGCTTTATTTTACTCTTGCATGTTTGAAGTGAAAAGCTATAAGCCCCACGTTGCTATGATTAATGATATATGCTAAGTTATTTCTCACTATACAATATGCACTTGCAGACATCTTAAGTTGCTATCCATCTCATGCTCAATGCTTAAACCGCATTGTTGCTCGAGGACGAGCAACAGGTTAGCTTGGGGGAGCTTGTTGATGGTCCTTAAACACCTGTTTTACCGTCAACATTTGACCCTAAAGTTCACCAAAAAGGCATGAAATGTAGTCAAATAGGTTTCAAACTAACCGAATTCCACATGTCCATAGAATTTTATTTGAATGCAGGATTTGAACCAAATTTGGACATTTGGACCCACCAGGAGCCAAGCCCACTCAGCAGGGCCCAAATGGGCCTAAGAGGGGTGGCGCCCGCCACCCCTAGTTGGCGCCCGCCTGCTCTAAGTGGCGCCCGCCACTTGGGTTGGCCCAAGTTGCAACCCCTGCCACGTCACCGATCCGTGTGACCTCCCCAGGGCCAAATCTTGGCCCTTGGTCACTAGGTCAGTGGCATCGGATGGCTTAGGAGAAAGTGGCGTGGATCAAGGCTGAATGTCGGTTGCTAGGACATGCAACCGACCTCCAAACCGCCTCGGACAACCACCTGGATGCCGTTGAAGCCAAAGCGGTGCATCCAACGGTGAGGGAGGTGGCGGCCGCCACCTAGGGCTGGCACCCGCCACTAGGGTTAGCCCTAGGTCGGCTGGCTGCCCCCTATAAGAACCCCCCTCACTCCACAAGGCTATAAATACCCCCCTGAGGCACCTCTTCATTCATATCCCAAACATCATCCCTCATATCCCACACTTCCAAGAGAAGCAAAGCAAGAGAAGCAAGTGAGAGTTAGGTTAGAAGCTTAGAGAGCTTAGGCAAGTAGGTAGCTAGTAGAGCAAGGCATCTTCGCCCTCGCGGTAGCGCTGCTCAAGGGTTAGCTCAAGAGTAGAGGCGTGCGAGTGATCGGCTCTGGAGCTGGGAAGAGTCTTCCTTCATCTCCAGTTCAGGTTTTGCTCTTGTTACTCAAGCACTTACTATATTCTAGTTCATCATTTCAAGTATTACTTTATTCTACTTATCAGTATTGAGTGGTATACTTGATTGATTGCTTGAGTGCCTAGCTATCCTACAGTTCAATTCACATAGCCATAGTAGTTAATCTCTAGTGAGCTTAGTGTTTGATCTTTGCCAATAGGTTGCTTAGTTAGTTTAGTGTTTATCTTATTAAGTCAAGTGTTTGCTCTGACGTCCGCAAGGGTGTCTCTATTCAAAGCTAGGGTAGAGATAGTTAGAATATAGTTAAGCGTGGTGCTTAGTTATAGACTTACCTTCAGATACGGCTGGACCCCCGGATAGCTGTGGTAGCAAGCAGGTGGTGACAGCCCTGTGCGCCTTGAATTCCACCACGTAGTTGGCCCAGTTTAACAGTAAGGCTCGTTGTGCTAGCGTTCAACCTAAGTAAGTGGTAAAGGCTAGTACGCCTCGATACTTGACAAGATAGGAATAAAACTTTACTCAACTTAGTTGCTTTATTGTCTTTTGCCTGCCTTGCTTCGTAACTATCTCGCTTCGTAGTTATCTTGCTTTGTAGTTATCTAGGAGTAGTTAGTAGTTAGTAGTTAGTAGTTAGTAGTTAGTAGTTAGTTAGTTATCCTTAGTTACCCTCTATCTACCTATCCATTCCACCTTACCTTAGCCATCCAGTTCATCCTTACCTAGCCATCCATATATTCTTTCTAGCCTCTCTTCTCCCCTTTTCCCTTTTCTCTTTTTCTTCGACTCTCATCCCCTCCTTGACTCAACTCATACACCACCCTAGCCTTCCCTTGGGATCAAATAAATCGACACCTGGTACTCCCAGGCGAAGTGCTACTACGATAGTTCTGTGCGCTTGCAGAATCTCCTCCTGGTAGATTGCATTCTCCCTAGCTAGCTCCTACTAGTGTTAGGATTGACAACCCCGCTTGGCATTAGTAGATAGCTGCTTTAGCTCCACTCCTTTAGGTATAGTGACCAGTCTTGCTTCAAGCACTTCTGACGCCGTTGCCGGGGATAGACTCTATAGTCTACTCCTAGTAACAACGTTAGCAAGTACCAACAAGCATTCCTGGGCCGTTACTGGGGATAGTTGCCTAGCACTATCTTTAGTGAAGCTAAGAACTACCAACACGTGTCAAGCTCAAGTGTCATGCTATACTCATCATCTTGGGTCTCAACAATGACTTGCTTTGTGGTTGCAAGCTTCTCTAGATCAACCTTGAGATTTGCATTCTCATTCTTGATCTTGATATAATCATCATAGTGATCGGCCACAACCACATTCTTGCCCTTGCCACTGGCTCTTTGCTCATCATGCTCACTAACCAAGTCCTCACAAGATGTTGCTATGTCACACTTAAAAACAAGGTTAGGAGCATCAAGTGTCTCATGTGAAAGCATATCATAAGCAATGGTGAGAGTATCATAATCTACTTTCACTTGAGTGTATTGTTCTTTGAGCAATTGATAACTAGTGGTAAAGTCACTATGCATCTTATAAAGTTTTTCATTTTTAGCTTTGAGCTCTTTGTTAGAGGACTTGAGCTCCTTGATAGTGGATGACATAGTAGCAAGTTCATTCTTTAGCTCATCACTAGTATGTATAGCATGATCATACTTCTCAACAAGAGATTCATTTTCATCAACAAGCTTCTCATTTTTAGCTCTAGTCTTTCTTATGATTTTAGAGTAGTTGTTTAGCAATTTAACAAGCTCATCATAAGTGGGTGACTCAAATTCACCATCACTATCACTATCACTAGAGTCATCATCGCTTTGTACCTTCCGGTCACCCTTGGCCATAAGGCATAGGTGTGTAGATGATGATGGCGACGGTGGTGGTGGTGGTGTAGAGGAGCCAATGACTAGAGCGGCCACCTTCTCCTTCTCATCATCACTATCTTCATTTGATGAGCCACCGAAGGAGTCAATGTTGGTGAGCCAATCACCAACAATGTAGGCCTTGCCACCTTTCTTGTGGTATTGGTTCTTCTTCTTGCCATCCTTCTTGTAGTAGGGATTCTCATTCTTCTTCTCATCTTCACTTGATGAGTCATACTTCTTGCCCTTGTTCTTGTTCTTGTAGCTCTCTTTCTTGGGCTTGGTGCATTGATGAGCAAGATGGCCAAGCTCACAGCAATTGTAGCAATCCATTTCGGAGATTGGCCTCCTCTTGCTACTTGTGAAGAACTTCATCTGTCTTGAGTCAAAGTTGACTCCATTCTTGTGAAGCTTCTTCAACATCTTGGTGGTCCTTCTCACCATGAGAGCAATGTTGGAATCATCCTCTTCATCACTTGAGCTCTCATGATGCACCTCAATCGCCTTGGACTTGCCCTTCTTGTCATGGCTAGCTTTGAAGGCCAAGTCCTTCTTCTTGTCGGTGGAGGAGCTGATGAAGGACGGCCCGATCTTCCGTGAGGTAGCGATAGGTTCGATTGGTGGAGAACTCGACGTTGGCGATCCGGCTTCAAATCAGACACGATTCGAACCCTGCAACCGTTACACCACTGCTCCGTTGGTTATCAACCAAGCACAACTTGATTGACCTCGCCAAGAAGGCTAATCCTGCAAGCGAATCGAAGAACACAAGCAAGAAGGTAAAGCACGCAATCTGAAATTGCAGATATGAATATCACGAATATATTAGAGGGGTTCAAGAACTCGGTTCCAAAGGACTAATCGACACAGTGGAGGAGATCAAGAACGGGGGCCCTGGATCACTGTAAAAGGATTTGTCACCACAGTTACAATGAACGATTCAGTTTCTCGGTGGAAAACTAAACTCAAAACAAAACCCAAGACCTAACGACGGCGGCGGCGGCTAAATATAGGGTTTAGGTCGTCGCCCCTGCTGGACGCGCCCCCTAATGGGCTCCAAGACGATACACGGCCCAACGGACCAAAATACGGTGACGCAGCACCCTGGCAGATTCTGGACGCTGACTTGTTTCGACGATTCCCGTTGACTCCGGACGTATTTTGACGTGATTCCAAAGCCATTGGTTAGCTTATCAAATTATCTTTCCAAGCATATCTGGTTCGTCGAAAACGGAGTCCGTATGCATCCGGGGGCTTCGACTTGTTGTTTAGGAACGGTGGATGGGATAGCGGCGAAAACAAAGAAACAGCAACGGGCACGATGAACTACGACGACGAACACAACCTAAACCAGCAACAAGACTCGACCACGGACACAAACTCAACAAAGCGAATCTGAAACGAAATTGCAAAGGCACAAAAGGCGATAGGACAGCGGAAATTGAAATATTTTTTGGCTTTTTGTGGACTGTAGGTAATAACAAATATGAATCTAAGGGCAAACGAGATTATACCTCGCGGGAAACCTGAAAGCTCTGATACCAATTGATGAAGGACGGCCCGATCTTCCGTGAGGTAGCGATAGGTTCGATTGGTGGAGAACTCGACGTTGGCGATCCGGCTTCAAATCAGACACGATTCGAACCCTGCAACCGTTACACCACTGCTCCGTTGGTTATCAACCAAGCACAACTTGATTGACCTCGCCAAGAAGGCTAATCCTGCAAGCGAATCGAAGAACACAAGCAAGAAGGTAAAGCACGCAATCTGAAATTGCAGATATGAATATCACGAATATATTAGAGGGGTTCAAGAACTCGGTTCCAAAGGACTAATCGACACAGTGGAGGAGATCAAGAACGGGGGCCCTGGATCACTGTAAAAGGATTTGTCACCACAGTTACAATGAACGATTCAGTTTCTCGGTGGAAAACTAAACTCAAAACAAAACCCAAGACCTAACGACGGCGGCGGCGGCTAAATATAGGGTTTAGGTCGTCGCCCCTGCTGGACGCGCCCCCTAATGGGCTCCAAGACGATACACGGCCCAACGGACCAAAATACGGTGACGCAGCACCCTGGCAGATTCTGGACGCTGACTTGTTTCGACGATTCCCGTTGACTCCGGACGTATTTTGACGTGATTCCAAAGCCATTGGTTAGCTTATCAAATTATCTTTCCAAGCATATCTGGTTCGTCGAAAACGGAGTCCGTATGCATCCGGGGCGTTGATTTTACTCGGGACTGCTCCTGAATTCCGAGGGTGACGTGAAAACTGAGTTGGAGTCGGATTGCAACTTGGGGAAGACCATGGCGTCGGTGAGTCCAACTTGGCGATGTCCTCATCAGGAGCCACCACTTGGTGTGATGTGCATGTACATCTCATGCGCATTGATCTTTCCCAAGATTTGAGTTGGTGTAGCGGTGGAAAGATCACCTTGATGTAGCACCGTCACAATGTGTCCATACTTCTCAATTGGAAGGACACAAAGAATCTTCCTCACAACATCGGATGGTTGCATTTGTGTGAGGCCAAGTCCATTGAGTTCTTCTACAAGAACATTCAACCGTGAGTACATTTCATTTGCACTTTCATTAGCATGCATATCAAAAGAGTGAAGCTTTTGCATAACTAAATGATAGCGTTCCTCACGCTCACTCTTGGTTCCCTCATGGAGCGCACAAATGTTTTACCATAGGTCATGGACATTTTTGTGGTTCCGAACACGGTTGAACACATCTTTGCAAATGCCTCTAAAAAGAATGTTTTTGGCCTTTGCATTCCATTTCTCATTTTCCTCCTCATTAGGAGTGAGGCTAGTGCCTTCCTTGGGCTTGGCAAAGCCGGTTATGGCGGCATCGCGGCATTTCACATCAACCGCTTCTAGGTACGACTCCATACGGATTTTCCAATATGGAAAGTCGTCTCCCTCGAACATGGGAGGTGGTCCATCACCTCCGGACATCTTAACTCTAGGCGGTTAAGCCTAAATCGAGAGCACGAGGCTCCGATACCAATTGAAAGGATCAAGATGCCCAAGAGGGGGGGTGAATTGGGCTTTTCTAAAACTTCTTGCAATAATAAAACCTATCAAGCCCCAATTAACCCCCTAGAGCCTAGAAGTGTGTATGACAAGAATCAATCGCACAAAAGACTATCGCTAAACCAATTCTACTCTAACATGGCAATTCAACTTATGAGAGAACAACAAGTAAATGCGAAATTGAATTGCTCAAAGGTAAATGCATAGTAAAGAGAGTAGAGATGACACAACGATCTTTTTGCCGAGGTATCGAGGTGTCGGCACACCCCCCTAGTCCTCGTTGGAGCACCCGCGCAAGGGTATTGCTCCCCCTTGATCCGCGCAAGGATCAAGTGCTCACTACGAGCTGATTTTTCGCCACTCCGGCCCGGTGAATCGCTCGCTACCGGTCACAACTTGGCTTGGGTCATCCACAATGCCTCCGGATGATCACCAAGCTGTCCAATCGCCACCAAGCCGTCTAGGTGATGCCGATCACCAAGAGTAACAAGCTAGAACTCTCACTTGACCAACACAAGGCCAAAGAGATGGATGGATGCACACTTGCTACTCAATTCTCACTAGGAGGTGTCTAATTCTCACAATTAGCAAATCACTCAACCTCACTAGGGCTCTTGCACTCACTCACACTCACAAGGTGTTTCTCAGCTGATGGAAGTGGCAAGAACACTCAAATGGATGGAGGGAAGGAAGTATATATACTCCCCCAACCGGCCATCCAAAAACAGCTCTAGACAGGGTTTCTGCGGGGGCATCGGACGCTCCGATGCTTGGCATCGGAGGCTCCGATGACCTCGACCAACGGTCGACTGTACCCTCTTGTCAGACATGTCAAAGGAGCATCGGACGCTGATCAGCATCCGATGCCCCTGCATCGGACGCGTTCGATGCCGTTTGAACCTCTCTGGAACCTCTCTGGACGGCCATCGGACGCTGGCCCTCAGCGTCCGATGCCAGCGTCCGATGCCTCCCAAAGTTCACTCCCAAGTGAACAGTGACATCAGAGCATCCGATGTGACACCATCGGAGCCTCCGATGCCACGCACAGACCAAACCCTAAGTCGGGGTGGGCATCGGAGCCTCCGATGCCCCCTCAGCCAGCGTCCGATGCCTCTTACAAGGCCAAAACGAACTCGGATCGCGACACGGCCTTAACGACTTTTGATCCTCTCGACATAAGGCATCTCTCTGAGCTACCTAGGGCTATGAAATAACAAGTGTGCACCACACCTACCTCAATAGACTCATCTAGGTCAAGCTACTGATTCACGCTCCCCTTTATAGTACGGCCAAAGGAAAAACAAATACCTAAGACTACCTAAGTGTCCTCCAACACCATATGACACTTAGCCTAGTCTACCGCCGTCTTCGTCGTCCATCCTTTGAAAACCGAAACGATATCCATCGCCAAGGGGACATGAACTCCATATGCTTGTATCGTCGCCATTACCGTGACCTAACTCATCCCTGTTTCTGCAAAACACACGTTAGTCACAGTAATCTTGTGTTTCATCCAATCACCGAAACCACTAGGGGCCAAGATGCGTTCATATACATATATATATATTATTTATTCTAACCATGTGTAGATTGGAGAAAAGGTCGTCGTCACAAGAATTCAACTCTCATCCCATGTGACGGATATCTATGGTGCGCCACTCACAAATACCAGTTGTGAGTCAGGGTAAGTATGATCAAGGTGAGACAGTTTTGCTCATAGACTTTAAACTTTATGAGTAGTTATCTTTTTAATTTCTTGCATTCCACTGCATGTTTACATTGAATCATCCTTGCATCCACTCCATTTAGTTTAGGTTTTCGTTTATCAAATCCTCATCATGTTTAGTTCTTTGCATGCATTCATGTCATCTGCATCTAAACGAATATATATATATATATATATATATTAAAAAAAGAAAAAATATTCCTCACTGTGATCATACTCTTTCATCTCTATTTGAATAAATCTCTTTTATGCTCTTATGCTACCTTTGTTTATGCTAGTATATTTTGGGTTGAAAGTATTTCCATTGGGTACTTTCATAGGCTTTTTAAATTAAGCGTGGTGCTTAGGTTAAATGGTCTACCTTAATCAAATTAGACACAGAGTTTGATTTGATTATTGATCTAAAATTAGCTTGTGTAGACATTGGATATTTTGTTGGACTAACCCCTGCAGAGAACTCTAAATACACTTTGGGAAAGTCCTGAGATGAATTCACATCAGAGATGATGCAAGGCATACGGTGAACTGCATAATGAAGACTCAGCTCATTCATCATGGATGAAATTACTATGAGTATTAAAGTTTATTTCAATTTATCTTCTACTGCAAGTACCTTTTGCCTTGAACCATGTTAAAATGCAGCCAACACATAAAATGCTAGTCTATGCTAAAGTAATCTTAAAATTATCTTTTCATTAGCATGGATGAATAACACATAGTTGTGGATAACAACCCATGTTTCAAATTCAGTACAATCCTTCGGGTATATGTCCACTAACATTTTGTAGGAGATGAGATGTGCTTGTTCATGGTGTGAACTTAAAGATCCAAAACCCAACCCGTGGATAGACAAAACTCATCACCAGACAAGTCACTAGTGATGTCGAAGGCAGCCAAGCTATGAAGGATTAAGCTAGGACACCGATGACGAGCAGGATGCAACTCACCCCGTATGGGTCAATCTATGCCTATGCTCATCATTGTCGAAGACATCAACACCGACACCAACAGCAAATATCAGGGTGACGATATGCCACTACATTATAACATCTATGAGTCATCCGAAGGAAGTCTGTTGGTGGTTCACTATGAAGACAAGCAGTGCAAGTTGTCCTCACCTCTAATCATTGAAACACAAGAGCTAGTTTAGGGGACAAGGTGGAACAACAACAACAACAAGGTCTACAATTTCAACTTAGGAACATGTTGTTGAAGAAATTTGGGCATCCACCTACATCACAAGCCAGCTTGGGGGAGACACGATTCTGTTGTCTAGATGTACTTCACGATCAAGATGAGAAAGGAGAAATCCAACTTCAAGACACTTTGACCTCCTACTCACCACTTTGATCAGTACAAGCCACTAGATGCTGCCCAGCCACAAAGAAGATTATGACCCATCACTCATTCTTGGAAGATCGTTCTTGAGCACCGTCAATGTTGTCACCTATGTCGGACCTGGAGACGTCCACTTTTGGATCTTTGACCAAAAGGTTCGCTACTTCTTTTACAACTACACCACTTATGAGTAGCCGAAGAAAACCAAGAGAAGACGTTGACTCAGCCAACAAAGGAAGAACCAACTGCCAGGAATTGAGGGGGACATCATGAAGGATGAAGCCACTACACCACAAGAAGTAGAAGATGGAGAGACAGTACCTAAGCCTACAAATCAAGAAAATAGTTGACAAAGTCTCCATTGTCTGGACCTGTTGAGAACAAGACTCAGCTGGCCCACTATGAGATAGACAAGAGAAGACAAGCCATTCATGAACAACAACCAGCTAGAGAAGAGAAGCTTCGACAAGGTGGTTCGACACAATCAATCTTCAATGATAAAGGTAACATCTCAAGGTAAGTGACCATCACTTTAAAAGCTTCTCCTTGATTCTGGTATGCGCGTAAATAAAGAACCAAACATGTTTAAGTTGCACCTCACTTAATCCAACCTAATCAACTCAACATGTTCAGTTCTTTACTCTTTATTCATGGCTTTACTCTCTTGAATCTCACTATCTCACTATCTAAATGAGCTAAAATGTTGTGCATCCAACCTTTGGAAGATGATATATCACAATCATGAAAAGATCGACACATTCTGCATAGATTATCCTTCCTTGGGTTAAGTAATCTGATCTATTAAATATTTTTAAGATGCTACTTTCATGCTCATCTTCTGATCTTATCACTCATGTTATGATTAAATAGAACACATAAACAACAAGTTTATCTTGTTCAATGTGCCTAAGGTTAGGGAAGAATGAACAAAACTTTTGGTTCTTTTGGTGTTTTTCCACCAACAGAGCCTATGCACTTGATCTCTACCTTGTCTTTATGAGCAGGACACACTCTTGAGAAAAACATGGAGGGGTTTGTCAACTCCCAAATTCTACGAAGTGAAGGTCCTGGATCTACAAGAACATGCACACTGAGCAAGATGCTACCAGCTTCTACAATTAATGTTTCACTTCAAATTGCTGGGCGAACAAAGAACACAAGTGACACCATATCAAGAGGTGTAGTTATAAAGCTCTACATATCAGGATCAAATGACACACCTCAGGAATGAACATGGTGAGAAGTTATGTTCAAAGGACTTAAAACATTGAACCCTCGCCGAAAGGTAAATCGGTAGTTATCAATATTTATCTTTTCTGCATTAGTTTCCATTTTGCATGTTTACTTATCATCATCATCTCTCTATAGCATATTTACTTCTCTGCATCAGTATTACATAAAAATATTTTACTTTTTGCACTGCATCATAAAACTTAAAGCCCCATGTGAATAATTCTGTGGTGTGTAAAAACCCACATGAAAAATTCACCGTGGTGGCATAAAAACAAAAATAAATAAATATGCATACATTCATCCTGTTGTATTTTCTCTTGCATCATAAAAAAATATTAAAATATAAAAATATTGAGAAAGAGATCTGACTGAAACTCTGGACAACTAAGGCTTGAGTGGCCAACCACTAATGCTTAATCTATTCCACAAGTTTTGTTGTCTATTTGAGTTTCATAGGATTGAATGACCAAGAAAAGGTGACGAGCAAGTGGATGTTCCATCCACTGTTGGAGCACTATTTCAACAACCATCAACATCAATCAATGCTCCGATAGAGGAAGAACATTTTCATTGCCAGCCCGCTACATTACAAGATCGAACGACTACGTCAACATTCAGCTTGGGGGAAAGCACCCCGTGTATCTAGGTAAGTATCCTTATCCTCTTAAGTTTTTCTTTCTATAAATAAATTCAAAATAAAAAAATGAGCACATGAAGGCTCACCCTTAAAAAAGAAAAAGAACAAAAATATTCGGGCACATGAAGGCTCGATGTGATCAAAGGGATTAGCTTAGGGGAGACGCACCCCCGTTATCTTCGTAATTCAGGTATGTCTTACTACTATCTTAGTGTTTTTTAAGTAATAGGTTATAGTTTGTGTTAGATTAAATAAATAAAGCATGTCTAATCTGAAAAACTCTCTCTCTAATTTCTTAAAATGGAAATGATGAATAGTTGCTCTATTGTATTTCTTTCTAGTACTTAGCCTTTAAGCATGAGTTCTCCTAAGTTTAAAAAAATAATGATGCCTTAAAATGAAATTAAATATATGGGTAGCAAATGCTTGATCCAGAGTCTAGGTAATTGACAGATATGACATGTGATGATTTGAGCTACTGTTATCTTGTTCTAAACAACACTAGAGTTCCGGAGAGTTTCCAATATTAGTACGGTAAATAATTGCATTGAGTTAAATTAAGCTTTGTTGACCCTGTGAGAAGTTATCATACTATTGAATTGAATTGAGATCACTTACACATTTCATTCATCCTCCGCATAAATGCTCATGATTATCTATTGCTATCCTCTCAAAAGTTTGTTGGAAGCATATGGCTATTGAAAAAAAAGAAAAAAATCAGAGGAAATAAAAAGGGACAAGTGTCCGAAACCTCAAAAAGATAGATCCCGAGGAAATAAAAAGGGACAAGTGTCCGGAACCTCGAAGAAAAAAAAGAAAAAAAGAGAGAATAGAAAAAAAATATATGAATATCAGAAAAAATGGGCACGTGCCCGATAGTAGAATTATCCTGATAGCCATGTGTTTCTAATAGACAAAAGAGAGTGATATATTCAAAAGAGCATCCGCCTCCATTTTCCATACACATGCACTTCTCGATTCAATGGTGTGGTTGACTTTCTCTTTGGATCCATTGTTTAATTTGACAACATATGTTCTTAAGCTTTTTTGAAAATTCATAAAAACTCTGGGATAATGGTGAAGTGAAAGAACTAGAGACATGGTGCTTGATTTGATCATTCTATCTTTCAATTACTCAGGATTCAAGGTAAAGTACTAAGCCCCGTGATGAATAATATGATACTTTTTCCTAATCCAAATGAGAACTTTTGTTTAAATGCATGAGTACTTATTAGAAGTGCAGATATTGCAGCAACTCCTGATCCATTGTTGAGTTTGGCTTTGCTAAGGGACTAACAAAGGGTAAGCTTGGGGGAACTTGTTGACGGTCCTTAATGTCAATATTATACCATCAACTAATGCATAGAATGACATGAAATGAACCATAAAGCATAGTTGTAGGGTTTGAAACTAACAAGTTCCACTAGTTTTGGTGCTCTCACTTGTTTTGTAGGACATCCATGTTTTTACCATATAAAAGTATCTCAAGTGATGAAACAGAGCACACCATTGCGAAGACCTCGTCGAGACGATCGAAACAGACATATGATTTGCTATATTTCGAGTCCCGGAGCGAGAGTCCTCGATGGATACGACTTGGAAGATTCTAGAACATTCCAGAACATTCCAGAAGACACGAGAAGGCGACCCACGGAAGGAGGGGCCCACCTCTCCAACGCGTTTTGGCCTATTAAGGCCCATGTGCATATGGCGAAGGATTTAGTACCACATCGCTTGCCCAAGGTGGAGGGGAGGCCAGGAGCCCCTATATAATAAACCCAGGACCCCCCTAAGGCTACACAACATCATCATGGAGTTGTAGAGGCGTCCCTCGAATGGATGACCTTTCTTCTCTATGTAATTAGGTTTAGATTTTCCAATGTAATAGCTTAGCTCTAGTCGGGAGTTAGGGAGAGCGGAGCTGCGCTCCGGTTCCAGAGGAGTCTTCAGAGTTTTGGTATGTCTTTGTATCTTTTCTTTGTAAGACTTATGCTTTAATATATTTATCTTCTCTATTTACTTTATGCCTTTCATATTATGATTAGTATAGTTGTTATGTTCTAGCATAGGATCTCCGCTCGTATCGAGTGCTCTAGTTATAGGCTATAATTAGAGTAGTAATCGATAGATTAGACTTGGTGTTTAGTCTATAGGTTACCTGAGGTTGCGCTCAACCCCACGGATAGTTGTGGTAGCCCCAGGTGGTGACAACCCTGATGGCCGACGTATTCCACCACGTTCGGGTTGATGTTCGTAGGACCGTAGTCAGAACTTCCCAAACCCCTTCTCATCCCTTTCTGTGGTTGGTGTTCTGATGTCCCGAAGTATTATTATATGACTGCTATATCTTTTCATCCTTGTTACCTTAGAACCTAAGTAATAGAGAAGTGCATAGGAACCTTGATCTCTCCCGTTGTCCTCCCACTATAGTTATCTTTACAGTTATCATTGAATTCTCATTTATTGTGCTTTCATTCATTATCATATCATATATCATTTACTCCTGCTTTAGTCTAATTAGTACTCTGAGTTAGTAGATGCATGATAGTGAGTTATCAGTTTCTTGACCCTAGCTTCCCAGTGGTAAAATATAAATATTGATCCTAGAATACTCCCGGTTAAATGCTACGATGGTGTTCTGTGCGCTTGCGGAATCTTTCATATTCTATTTGCACTAACAAGCGTCAACACCAGGTTAGCTGGTGAGCCCTCAGTGCAGCCATCGATGAACGCCGAGGAGTACAGCCAGCTGGTCGGCGATGACGTCTGAGTGCTAGGCGGTGAGCACCGAGCGATCCGACCAGCGCAGCTGATGATGTTGGCGCGAAGAATCCGAGCACCGAGGAGTCCCCAGTCAACTGGTGAGCTCTCGGTGTAGCTGTCGATGAGCGTCCAATAGTACGACCAGCCGGTCGGCGACGAAGTCCGAGCGCCAGGTGGCGAGCACCGAGAGAAGCGACCAGCTGGTCGACGGCAACGTCCGAGCGTCAGGTGGTGAGCACGAGCGAAGCGACCAGGTGGTCGACGAACCCAAGCACCGAGGAGTCCACAGCTCAGCTGGTGAGCTCTCGGTGTAGCCGTTGATGAGCGTCGAAGAGTACGACCATTTGGCTGGCGATGATGTCCGAGCGCCAGGTGATGAGCACCGAGCGACCCGACCAGGTGGTCGACGAACCCGAGCACCGAGGAGTCCCCAGCTCAGCTGGTGATCTCTCGGTGTAGTCGTCGATGAGCGTCGAAGAGTACGGCTAGCTGGTCGGTGACGAAGTCCGAGCGCCAGGCGGTGAGCACCGAGCGAAGCGACCAGCTGGTCGATGACGAAGTCCGAGCGCCAGGTGGTGAGCACCGAGCGAAGCGACCAGCTGGTCGGCGACGAAGTCCGAGCGCCAGTTGGTCCCAAGCAATGATCTTCTCGTCCATCATAACTGGTCCAGTCCCCGAGTGTAAAGAATTAGCTCGCAGACCGAACATGGTTCCTGTAAAATAAGCATAAAGAATGGTAGTACATGACGTACAAATAAAATATGAAGAAAATAACAGCAGTAAAGAAACAACATATGCCGCTCAGCGGTCAGTCAGCTGGATTGAACGCTCAGCATTAAATAAAATTCCCCCGAGCAGTTTGTTTGTAACTGAGTCACCAGCCCCGGCTAGCCGATAACTCCGGAACGTGAGGCGCGGAGCCCAGGCACGCGTAAGAGGACCCGCGTCACCGAGGAGCCGCTGCCGACCACCCGTAACGCAGAACGCGAAGCTGCATTCACGTGTAGGGAGGAGTCGGAGACAGGGCCGTATCTGGAAAGCACGAGTGTAAACGTGGCTGCTCGGAAAAACGCATATATCATCCTCAAGATGATATATATATGGTGAGAAATAAAGAAGAGTCGTTGTAAAGAATAATGTGACCACGGAGACACACGATGATATCTAGAGATATATGACGATCGAAGGAATAATTGATTGATGTGAAAGATAATACTTAGCTTGTTGTTGGAGAAGTGTCGTCGTGGTGGTGAGACGATGGCTCGCTTTTGGCTCGTTGGCTCGTCGATGACGTGGTGGCTCGCTTTTGGCTCGTAGGCTCGCGGGTGGCTCGCTTTTGGCTCGTTGGCTCGTCGATGACGTGGTGGCTCGCTTTTGGCTCGTAGGTGGCTCGTCGACGGCTCGTCGATGGCTCGACGGTGGCTCGTCGAAGGCTCAACGGTGGCTCGTCGATGGCTCGACGGTGGCTCGACGGCTCGCTTTTGGCTCGTAGGTTCGCTTTTGGCTCATAGGCTCGCGGGTGGCTCGTTGGCTCGTCGATGGCTCATCGACGACGTGATGGCTCGCTTCTGGCTCATAGATGATCAGAGCGAGTGCAGGGCATGGGTCGTCGAGCAGCTTCTCGTAATCCTCGTCGTAGTTGATCAGCCGAGCCAATGATGTCTTCTTGTCAATGATGATGGAATTGTTTGGCCCTTCATTCTTTCCAACTGGTCGTCATAGCGTCGGTCGTGGTCGTCATAGCGCTGCTTATTACGGCGATCATCACTGTGACGCGGTTGGAGGTCGGAACGAGAGGCAAGCGATGTTGTGCTCGGAGATCGATCTTTGATCAGATCTACGAGAGTGAGAGGTATGGGCGACGTCGTCCTTGTGCTGGTCGATGTTGTGCTCGGAAGATCGATCTCTGATCGGATCTACCAGAGCAAGAGTGTCGGTGATGTCAGTCGTGACCCGATCGGTGGATTCGATCAGATCGGTATTGTCGGTGCGTCTCCCTTGGTAGCAGGGAAGCGTGGTCGGAGCGCCGAGGAAGATGACCTCGAATAGATGTCGAGGCTGGTCGTCTCGCCGATGCTGAAGTGGTGGAAGCAGATCTGTTCGGCACAGGGAAAGCCTGCATCGCCTCCACGCCCCGAAAGAGTCATGGAAGCGAGGAAGATAACCATCTGGCTCGCCATAAAGTCCGTACGCACATGCCCCACGGTGGGCGCCACTGTCGATGAAATATTGCCGATAGTCCACCTAGGGGTATGCCCAAGGTGGTAGATTAGAGGGGAAGGTGCGCAAGACGACGACCCAGACGTTGACGCAAGGCAAAAGTAGATGAACATAGAGGTTTATCCAGGTTTGGGCCGCTAGGTTAGCGTAATACCCTACGTCCTGCATCGAGTTGTATTGATTGGATGTGGCTTGTGGCTTATGACCTATGATCTGTTGTCTATGAAATGCCCTCCTCTCGGAGGGCCCCTGCCCCTCCTTATATATTCCGAAGGGACAGGGTTACATGGTAAGTATCCGAGTTGGTACTGTATCTAGATTACAACTGTCGTGCGGTGCATGTCGTGCGCCGCACGTCTTCATCCTATGGGCCGGACGACCCCTAGTAATGCGGCCCATGTACCATCATGTGGTACCCTGGGGTCTATATCCCCACAAGCGTGGAGGCTGGACATGCATCGTCATCAGTCCCGGTGGTCGGGGTGTGCGAACCACATCCCGTCTACGACGCGGGTTCGGTAGTTGAGCCTCAAAAAGCTACCCTCGACGGTTTCTGAGTTTGAGCCTCAAAACTCGGGGTGGCCGGTTTCCGAGTTTGGGCCTCAAAACTCAGGATGGACTGTTTCCAGGTTTGGGCCTCAAAACCTGGGCTCGCGGGTTTCCGAGTTTGGGCCTCAAAACTCAGGGTGGACGGTTTCCAGGTTTGGGCCTCAAAACCTGGGCTGGCGGGTTTACCGGTTTGGGCCTCAAAACCGGGCGGAGGTTCCTATGTGGAACGGTCAACGCGTAGCGGCAGCGAGAGGCTTGCGTTGCGGCGAAGCTATCGGTGAGGAAGGAGCGGTGGTCGACGGGACGACACGTGGCGGCATCAGGTGAGGTCGCGTCGAGGCGAAGCTACCGGATGTGCGGGCGTGGCCGTCGGATGAAAACTGCCAGGAATGGACGGTTTTACCCCCAGGGGGTATTTGGGTCAGTGCTTCATGAGAGGGCGTTTTGGTCTTCGGACGTGCGCCTATATATATGTGAGGGGGCTGGTTAGGGCAGCCCATCCTTGGAGGTGTCACTCTCATTTTGTTCATTTGAGAGGAGGCTAGGGTGAGAGAGAGGAGTGGCTCTTGTTCTTGAGATTTTCGCCATCCACGCTTTGTTGTTGCGAGGAGTGGCTTGTAACCTGACACAGTGTGCTACACAATTCATCATCCCGTAGCAATCCAAGGATCAATTTCTTACTCCTCTTGTGTTGGCTGCAATTTGGATCAATTCGCGTTTTCGTTCTTCGCGTTTTGGTTTTTCCCCTCCCGGAGATTTTCTTCGTTCTCCCTCTCCGAGCGACGATTTGCGATTCCGTTTGAATCAAATTGTTCTATGTTGTGAGCTCCTTCTTTCCACCGAAGGATTTCTTCTCTAACCTCACGAGCACATAGATCGGGTTGAAATCGCGTTCGTTCTTCGTTCTTCCCCTTTTCTAGTGTTCTTCGGATTTCTCATGGATTAGTTGGATTGAAGTGATGATATCCTAGGATTAGCTTCCCAACACGTAGAAGAACACTTGGGAGAAGTTTGGTTGCAGCCCCGTTCGATTTGGTTGAGCTCCAATCGAATTTGAGTTTGATGTAGGCTGTTTTTAGGCTTTCTGGGCATTCCCGGACTGTCCGAGACTCATCCCCAGACTGTCCGGGGGTCGGGGCTGTTCACGGGCAGCAAGGTCGCTGTTTTCATTTTTGAATGGCGGACTGTCCGGGACTCATTCCCGGACTGTCCGGGGTTCACTAGCGGACAGTCCGCGGTTCACTAGCGGACAGTCCGCCACTGCACAGTTTTGCTGTTTTCGTCCGTATCTTTTGCATTCGAGCTCCGATTTGAGATCCGTTTGTTGCGTTGGTTTCCTAACTTCTTAAGGATCATTCCAAAGTACTTTTGCCACCATTGGTCAAATTATTTTTGGTCAGACACTTCCTTCCTCTCCATAGGAGTTAAGTGTTCCGCTTTCGGAGTTTTGTTGGTTTTAGCGTTCGTATCTTTTGCGTTCGAGCTCCGATTTGAGATCCGTCTGTTGAGTTAGTTTTCTAACTTCATAAGGATCTTTCCAAGGTGCTTTTTCCACCAGTTGGCCTAAGTAGTTTTGGTCGAACAGTTTCCTCTTCTCCATAGGAGTTGGGTGTTCCATTATCAGAGGTTCGTTTGTTTTAGGAGCTTGCATGTGCAGTTTTGCCCCGTTGCTTTGGCGCTTGGTTTTGGGGGTTCTTCGGTAGTTCCGTTGTACCTCTAGGACATCTCCTAGGGTATCCACCTATTGGTAGGTCGTGAACTCACCGGTTGTTTGAGTCTTTGCTTTTGGGGTGATTTTCTGGGACAAGGGCCATCGTTTCTCGAGAAGAAATTTGAGGCTCCCATTCACCCCCCCTTTGGTCGCCGATTCAGTCCTTCAATTGGTATCGGAGCCAGTTAAGGATCTCTCTACCTTAACCGGTTTCGGATCTGCGAAGGCGACCTTTTGAGAGCGGTTGTGTTTTTGACTTTGTTCGTCGAGGTGTTTAAGCTTTTCTTTGGCTAACACTAACGGTGCTTTTGGAAATGGCACCAAGTTCTTCTTCCAGTATGTCTTTGTTCTCAGGATTGAGTCGTGGACATGTGATCGAGGATGACATTTTGGGAAGAAGGAGGAGTGCAGCTCTTGAGGTAGAACGTGAGGTGGATGCTTTGCTGGACTTCCTAGGAGATGATGAGCATTCAATGGAGGATCGTATACGTGAACTTGGCAAGGCCAAAAAAGGTACACTTCTCACTAGTCTTGGGTTTTTGTCCCAACAATTTAATGCCTGCTGTTATGACAACAGTAGATATGATGAGCATTGTGATACCTTGCATAGAAAGATCAAGAAGTTGAAATGCTCTATTGCTAGATTGAAATTTGGTCTTTCTCATTGGAAGTCTAGTGCATCTTTACCCTGCACCTCTTGTAGTGACATGGTTAGGAAGAATAATGAGCTATGCTTTTCTCTTGCTAGCTTAAAATCTAAAAATGAAATGTTGATATCTAATGCTTCCAAACCATGTTTAGTTTGCATTGACTTGCGCAAGGATCTTGATTGTGCTAAAACTGAAATAGCCTTGCTAAAGTCAAATGCTTTGTTACCACGTGTTTCCTGTGAGTCTTTGCATGCTGAAATTAATAAACTAAAATTGACTCACACCACATGCATAGATGAACTTGAGCATGCTAGGGCTGAAATTTTTGAAATGAATGCTAGGCCTTGTAGCTTGTGCTCTTTGAATAAAAATGATTGCCTTACTTCTTGTGCTAATCATGATTCATTGCTTGATGTGTATGGTGATGTTTCTTCCACCGATTTCATGTGCACATCATGCATTGATATGGAAAAAGAAGTTTTGGTTTTGAAACAAGCCCGCGATGATATGAGCGCCAAGTTGGTTGAGCACAATGATATGAGTGCCAACCTTGAGAACGAAATTGAACTCTTGCGTACCACATATGCCGAGTGCATTAGAAAGGAGATGGAAAATCTGAAAAAATGCTCCTTGTGGTACTTGTGATCGCCTCATGTTTGAGAATGAGGTTTTAGCCAAAAGATGTAAGAGTCTTTGTGCTAAGTCTTTTGAGTCACGCATTTCTTGCAACTTCGATGTTGATATTTCTAAGTTTGCATCTTTGCAACCGGAGTTGAGTTCTTGTGCTGCGCGTGAGTCTCTTGACGATAGCACTTGTGCCAAGGTTTCGGATAGCTATTTCATAGCTACTCCAAACCTTGCTGTTTCTTCGAGTGATGTCCAAGGGACTTCTCTTGACAAAGGTGCTTCTCACATTTTTGGAACTCGTGTTCCCAACCTGATATTCCATTGCACCTTTTGTAAGAAAGATGGACACTCATTGGATTTTTGTTTTCGCCATGTCAAACATGAGCGGCATATTCGAGCTAAGGCTTTTAGGAAGCCGCATAGCCTTTTCCATGGCACGTGTGCTCCTAGTGTTGGCACCAAGTTGGTTGTTGATGCTTCTTGTTCTAAGACCCAAGGGACTTCTCAATTGTCGGAGAATGGTGTGCCTTCCGATAGGCCTTTGTACCATTGCTCTTTTTGTGAGAAAGATGGGCATCAAGAAAGCTTTTGCTATCGGTGTGCCAAACGTTTGCGCCAAGCTCACTCTTCTAGGAAGATGGTGGTTCATAGCCCTTCTCATGGCATGAACGCTTGTGCTCCTAGTAAGAAGCCACTCTTTGTTGATGGGTTTTATGACTCCTTTTCTAGTGGGTTAGGTCATGGTTGTGGACATGCTTCTAATGCTTCTTGTGTTGGTCCACGTCATGCTTCTCATGGTGCTTCTATTGGTTCTTCTCAAAAAACCTTGGAAGATGTTTGCCTCTTTGCCCATGGTACGACTCATTATTCTCCTCGAGTTGTCCTTTTGAGGAATGATTCCAATGGTGTTTCAAAATTGCATTGGAACCAACATTTGCATCATGCTAACCCACATGATAAGTTGAGATTTGTGACCAAGTCTTGGGTTCCCAAGTACATGCTTGCTAACCCTTCGGGATCCAAGACTCGGGTTACTTTGTCCCCTTGTGTGTAGATATGAGGACGTGGGGTGGAGAACATGCTCCTGATGGAGCTTGATCTTTTAGATGTGATCAAGATTTGATGGTTCTCTACACCCCGCTTAGATTTGCCTCCAAAGAGGCTTTTGCAGCTTGGTGAGCTTTCTTATACACTCATACCTTGTATATCCATGATCTATTTCTTGTGGTATGAGATGGTCTTTCATGTGCTCACCTGTATAGTTCTTGCATGTACATTTTATTCGGCATCATGTTTTGTTTTAGTCTAGCAAGTGCTATGTTGTATATCATGTCATGCTAGCTTTATGTATAGCTTTTGTGGAGTAGCCACTTTTCATTCTAGTCTGCGATCCTCATGAACATTATGCCATGCTTTACTATACTTCTCCATGAGCTTTACTTGTTGAGGTATGATGTTCATTAGGTATCACTTTTCAGGTGCTAGTTTTGGTTAGTTACATGTATCCTGTTGATATGATTAGTTTGAGCACTAGCCTTTCCACAATTTTATCATGTTACATGCTTTTGGATCTATTGCTATCATTATCTTGCATTGTAGCATGTGTTGAGGTTTAGGCTGTGTTTGAGTTGTTCATGTCTCTAGGCTGCATTTTGCTATATAGTGCTTTATCCTGTTGCATGGTAGTCTTGAATAGTTTGAGTTCAGATCTCCTTGCAGTTTCATTCACAGGTAGAACTCTTTTTGTTGAGAGTTCACCTTATGCTTATTATGTCACTAACCATTTTGTGGAGACCTTGAGGTCACACTGGACAAGACAATGCCTTGTGTTTCTTCTGCCTTTGAGCTTGCAGGAGAACATGAGCTTGGAGAGGGCATTTCGGCTCACGAACCCGATCCCACTTCTTCCATGACTTGGGGTTCCATTCGAGCGGCTCTCCAGTGAGCACTAGCTGCACCTGAGGGAGTGACAACATCTGGCGAGGGGGAGATGACTTTGGCGTGGTACACGTCCCCTCGGGTATCACACCAGCAGGCGGTCATGCGCTTCATGAGGTACCTCTGACACACTTCTGAGTTCGGGTTTTGGTACTCTTCTTCTTTGACCTCTTCTTGTTGTGTGGTCTTTCCGATGTGGATTTTGCTGGTTGTTCGCTTGAGCGTTTCTTAGCTCTTCTCTTGTGTGTTTGGTGTGCGTTTCCCTTTTAATTGGGGAAGCATTTTGCTTGTTATATCTTAGTTTGACTTCTCGGATACCCCTTTTGTTTTGGGTCTTCCTTTTTAGGCTAGTTTTGCTTTGTTTTTGCTAGACTAGTTTTTGCATGCATTTCATCATGTATTCTAGTGCATTTTAGAGCTTCATGTTTAGAGCAATGAGAATGAGATTATGCTCTTTTTGGTATGCCCTGCTTATTCATGATGATGCTTGTAGCTTAGGCTCTTTTTGATCACTTGATACAATGTTATGAGCTAAGCTATTTTGCAAATCGTAAACTTGATTAATCAACTATGAAACCTTTAATTTGTTCACCATTGAGATTGTCATCTAGCATCGGTAGGATGTGTTGAGATCACTTGTGCTATCTTTTGTATGCTAGGTTGCTATGTCTTTTGCACTGAGTCATTCACTTGCTTGGTTTGTTCATATTTACCTTGTGCTTAAAATTTGATCCAAGTCTAAGTGAATTGAAAAGATCGAGATGGGATTGCATGTGTCAGCACATCACGGTATCGAGACTGTTTCTCATTGCACAATTGAGTTAAACTTGAGCCGTGTAGTGTAGGACCGAAACCGGTGCTTTAAGCTTCTGATTGCTTTTGTTGCATAGGCTTAGCCCGGTTGAAAAGTTAGGCAATAACCATGCTTTCAACCTCTCGCAATCACATGCTTTAAATATGAACTTGTGTTAATATCGCTGCAATCTCCGATAAAATTTGAAAATAACACAAGTGTATGCTTCATTCTATGGCATGATGATTGAACTTTGCTAGGGGTAGTTCACCTTTTATACTTGAGTTAGCACTTGTTTGACTTCTTGTCTATTCATGCTAAGTGCTATTTTAGTGATGAACTCCTTTTCAAATGGCTTAAAACTGCTTATATGCTTAATTGTTCATATTTCGTATTCATTTGATCAGTTTGAGCCTTTGCTAGCATTTGTATTGGTTGCTACACTTTCAGGGCAGCACCCTTTTGAGCATCTTTTCATTCTGATTGCTATACACTTGAAGCTGTTGCATTGTACATATCATGCATTTTTAGCTTAGTGTACATACCCCCAGCTCTGATACTCTTTGTGGTCACTTTCAATGCTTTTCACTACCCCCATGTGCATTTTGTTAATGACTTGATTTGTGTTTGTGTCAATTTTGTGGAGAAAGGTCAAAACCCCTCAGCATGTTCCCCTTTTGTCAAGGGGAAGAAGCTGTTTGCAAGGGGGAGCTTGAGTGTTGGCACAAATGGGAGAGTCGTGCATTTTAAGGAGAGCTTTGAGCTAGGGGGAGTTTAGCTCTTTTATGTGTTTCAATTGGTATCCATCATTTGGTATGGAGTGCATTTGGTGTAGTGAGCTTTGATGCATAGCCTTTGTGTGTAGGCTTGCTTTCAGGGGGAGTCGTTTTTGCTTTGCTGCTTCTCCGAGGGCTCCGAGTGTTTGTGCTCCATTTGGTTTTGAGCTTCTCCTTGTGTTTTCTCAGTCGGTATCGAGCCTGCTAGTCGTGTTGAGCCGTTTTGCCTCTGTCTTGAGGGACTAGCAGTTTTTTCTTGGTATTTTCGATTGGTATGGAGCCTTCAGCTAGTTGTGTCGAGCCTCTGTGCCTCTGTCTTGAGGAACTAGCCGTTTTCACCAATTTTTGGCTGTTTGTGATTGGTATCGAGTCTTCTGCTAGTTGTGTTGAGCCTCTGTGCCTCTATCTTGAGGGACTAGCAGTTTTGCATTCTAATGCGTTGTTTCAGCCTCAATTGGTATCGAGCCTTGAGCTAGTGGTGTTGAGCCTTTTCTGCCTCTTCTTGAGGGCTATCTCATTTTTGACTTGGTTGCGTCGAGCCGTTGTCCATGTCTTTGGGAACCAAGTCTTTCGCTCCTTGTCTGAGTTTTTGCTCTTTTGTGGAGTTTTGCTCAGATTTTGCTTGGTTGCGTTGAGCTATTGCCCATGTCTTTGGGGACCAAGTTTTCGGTTTTGGTATCTCAAACCATCTCTTGTGCCTAGTTTTTGTCAATTCAATCATCAAGGGGGAGAAATTTCGAAACCCAAGTGGATAAGTACCTTGGTTTCTTTTGTGATGATTGTTTGACAATTTTATTTGAGATTGGTTTTTGAGTGCCTTTTGGGATTCATGAAACTCTTGTTTCTCTTGACTCTTCGGTTGTGTGAAGGCTTCGCCCGCTTTTCCCAGTTCTTTCAGGGCCGAGAGCTTTTATTTGGAGTTTTCATGATCCTTCCTCATTCCAAGTGGCCTTGTGTTTTTGCTTTTGCTTGGCTTTTGGGCACTTGAATTAGGCTTGCCTTCAAACCCTTCCTTTGTGGTTTTGTTGTTAGTCAATGCATTCATCAAGGGGGAGATTGAGAACATATATGATGAATGATTGACATTGATGAGGAAGCTTTGAGGCTTTTCCCGATTGAGTCATTATTCGCTATGCGCTTAATGATTATGACTAACCGGTGGTGTTGAGTTGTGTGTGTTTACTGGGTCGGTGTGCGTGTGCAACATGTGTCTCTTGGCTGTGTTGATGTGCAGGTGTGGAGCTCAGAGACAGTGGTCGATGGCGAGGTGAAGGTCAAGTAGAGACGTGTCGTGCCGATGGACCGGGAGCGGTGAAGGATGGGCGTGCCGTGCGGCGGACGTGCCATGCCGATGGACCCAGAGCGGTGAAGGGCGGACGTGAGGTTTGGACCGATGGACCGAGAGGCTGGAGGACCAGCTATGGTAGCTGGCACATGACATCGGCGAGCGAGAGCACATGGGGATGTGTGATGCATCGGTCGAGTCAGGAGGAAGACGATGGCGTCGTGGCACTTGGTGGGAGGTCGGACACGGGCTTACGTGCGGCGCAAGTGCCGTCGGCCGAGTCAAGAAGGAAGGCGAAGGCGTTGTGCCCGGCGTGGAGGCTGGACATGCATCGACATCGGTCCCGGTGGTCGGGGTGTGCGAACCACATCCCGTCTATGACGCGGGTTCAGTAGTTGAGCCTCAAAAAGCTACCCTCGACGGTTTCTGAGTTTGAGCCTCAAAACTCGGGGTGGCCGGTTTCTGAGTTTGGGCCTCAAAACTCGGGATGGACGGTTTCCAGGTTTGGGCCTCAAAACCTGGGCTCGCGGGTTTCTGAGTTTGGGCCTCAAAACTCAGGGTGGACGGTTTCCAGGTTTGGGCCTCAAAACCTGGGCTGGCGGGTTTACCGATTTGGGCCTCAAAACCGGGCGGAGGTTCCTATGTGGAACGGTCAACGCGTAGCGGCACCGAGAGGCTTGCGTTGCGGCGAAGCTATCGGTGAGGAAGGCGCGGTGGTCGACGGGACGACACATGGCGGCATCAGGTGAGGTCGCGTCGAGGCGAAGCTACCGGATGTGCGGGCGTGGCCGTCGGATGAAAACTGCCAGGAATGGACGGTTTTACCCCCAGGGGGTATTTGGGTCAGTGCTTCATGAGAGGGCGTTTTGGTCTTCGGACGTGCGCCTATATATATGTGAGGGGGCTGGTTAGGGCAGCCCATCCTTGGAGGTGTCACTCTCATTTTGTTCATTTGAGAGGAGGCTAGGGTGAGAGAGAGGAGTGGCTCTTGTTCTTGAGATTTTCACCATCCACGCTTTGTTGTTGCGAGGAGTGGCTTGTAACCCGACACAGTGTGCTACACAATTCATCATCCCGTAGCAATCCAAGGATCAATTTCTTACTCCTCTTGTGTTGGCTGCAATTTGGATCAATTCACGTTTTCGTTCATCGCGTTTTGGTTTTTCCCCTCCCGGAGATTTGCTTCGTTCTCCCTCTCCGAGCGACGATTTGCGATTCCGTTTGAATCAAATTGTTCTATGTCATGAGCTCCTTCTTTCCACTGAAGGATTTCTTCTCTAACCTCACGAGCACATAGATCGGGTTGAAATCGCGTTCGTTCTTCGTTCTTCCCCTTTTCTAGTGTTCTTCGGATTTCTCATGGATTAGTTGGATTGAAGTGATGATATCCTAGGATTAGCTTCCCAACACGTAGAAGAACACTTGGGAGAAGTTTGGTTGCAGCCCCGTTCGATTTGGTTGAGCTCCAATCGAATTTGAGTTTGATGTAGGCTGTTTTTAGGCTTTCTGGGCATTCCCGGACTGTCCGAGACTCATCCCCAGACTGTCCGGGGGTCGGGGCTGTTCACGGGCATCAAGGTCGCTGTTTTCATTTTTGAACGGCGGACTGTCCAGGACTCATTCCCGGACTGTCCGGGGTTCACTAGCGGACAGTCCGCGGTTCACTAGCGGACAGTCCGCCACTGCACAGTTTTGCTGTTTTTGTCCGTATCTTTTGCATTCGAGCTCCGATTTGAGATCCGTTTGTTGCGTTGGTTTCCTAACTTCTTAAGGATCATTCCAAAGTACTTTTGCCACCATTGGTCAAATTATTTTTGGTCAGACACTTCCTTCCTCTCCATAGGAGTTAAGTGTTCCGCTTTCGAAGTTTCGTTGGTTTTAGCGTCCGTATCTTTTGCGTTCGAGCTCCGATTTGAGATCCGTCTGTTGAGTTAGTTTTCTAACTTCATAAGGATCTTTCCAAGGTGATTTTTCCACCAGTTGGCCTAAGTAGTTTTGGTCGAACACTTTCCTCTTCTCCATAGGAGTTGGGTGTTCCATTATCGGAGGTTCGTTTGTTTTAGGAGCTTACTTGTGCAGTTTTGCCCCGTTGCTTTGGCGCTTGGTTTTGGGGGTTCTTCGATAGTTCTGCTGTACCTCTAGGACATCTCCTAGGGTATCTACCTATTCATAGGTCATGAACTCACTGGTTGTTTGAGTCTTCGCTTTTGGGGTGATTTTCTGGGACAAGGGCCATCGTTTCTCGAGAAGAAATTTGAGGCTCCCATTCACCCCCCCCCTCTGGTCACCGATTCGGTCCTTCATTATCATAGACCATACCCGTTACACTATGATTACTTAGAAGCTCCTGATGGTTGGCGAGTACCTGATTTTAATAAGTTTAGTGGGGGAGATGATAAGACCGCTGTAGAATATATTAGTACTTATCTTTCGCAAATGGGTTTTGCCAGTAGAGAGAACTATATGAGAGTGCGAAATTTTCCTTTATCTCTCACT
This sequence comes from Coix lacryma-jobi var. lacryma-jobi, assembly GCA_009763385.1. NCBI lineage: Eukaryota > Viridiplantae > Streptophyta > Magnoliopsida > Poales > Poaceae > Coix > Coix lacryma-jobi. The sequence continues at coordinate 96,894,471 of CM019831.1, forward strand.
GGTATTGCCTTTGCAAGGTTTACATCTTTGACCAAATCTACTATTTTGTTATGGTCTGAATTAGAGGAGTTATTCTGTGAACACTTTGGAAAGACCAATGACAAAAGGCCGATTACAACTGAGTCATCAGCTAAAAGGGCATTGTTAATGGGTATGAAAGAAAGAGTCAGTTCGGGTGTAAGCGAAGGTTCGGCTACTAAAGCCGAACAACATAATATCCATTCCGAACCAATCACATCTCAAAAAACAAGTCTTGCTATAGAAAAGCATGAAAAGCGCTAGAAAAATGACTATACTTGATTTTTCAAGAGCTAAAGGGGTTATATGCTTATCCAGTGATTACCACATCATTGATGGAGAACGAATCCCTACAAGCAAGAAAGAAGGATCGCTTACCTGCCCAAAATCAGCTAAGTCGACTTTAGAGTCGGCTGAGTCGATTACTACCTGCCCAGAGTCAGCTAGGTCGAGTTCTAAGACGGCTAAGCCAACTCCCCTTGTTGCTGCCTTACCTGTTAGTGCCCAAGTTGGTCGAGCCGACTTCTAGTCGGCTAAACTGATTTCCTCTGTTCCAGCAACTGCCGAAGCGCTTTTGGGTGATTCAACACCTATTGTTGATCGTTCCATGGAGATGAAGAACAACGTCATTCAAACCAAGAACCTACGCTTCTCCGACATGATCAATAAGGTACCAAATATGAATATTTTGCTCAAATTCCAATCTGGTCATACTATTTCAATTTCTGCATATATAGGCAATATTCTTGCTAGTAGTTGTAAAACACCGATTGAGAATAGCAGTTTATTTGGTAATGATAAAACAAATTCAGATTCTATTGGTCAACACATTGTGCCATATGGCAAGTCCGATGCTGGTAGTTTGTCAAAGATAAATCTTCTTAAAAGCAATTGCAAAGGTGTGGCCGAATGGATTGATATTAAATCTGATCCCTTTGTTTGCCTAGCTTTAAAGCCGACTCTACAAAAGAATCGACTGAAGAAATCAAAGTACACCTTTGACTTTACTTTTTATGATCATGTCTTTGATATCTTGTTAAAGAATAATTTTATTAGAATCATTGATCACAATGTTTTGACATCTATTCAAAACTTAGAAGAGCTTACATATTGCAAGTGGCACAATTCTTTTGATCATAATACTTCTGATTGCAATGTGTTTTGTCGAGTGATCCAACCGACCATTAATAAAGGACGATTGAGATTTTTTGAAGCTCAATAGATGGACCAATTGGATTCAATTGGTCTTGATGGCAAGCAAGTTTCAAATTGGCTTGCATTAGCTGATTCACTCAAAGCTCAAGGCTCGAATGTCCAAGAGAGAGATGTGGAGCCCTCAAGTGAAGACAAGGTTGTTGTCCATGAATTGCAAATTGAAGATAATCTAGAGGACAACAAAGTTATCACAATTCCAGAAGACATTGGGGGCAGGTAGAATCTCTCCAACCAAAGCAAAGGTTGATTGATCCCGTTAAGCAAGGGGAATCGGTTAAGGATCCTCCTTTGGAGCATGTCTATCAAGATGGAGAAAAGAAGGAGGATGCTCATAAAGCTTTTGGAGGTAAAGGCCGTGACAAGCAAAAGAGTGGAAGACCGAAGCTTAGCTTCGAGGAGCTTCTAGTTAAGTATGATAACTTAGCAAAAGCCAATGTCACCAATCAGCCAAAGAAGGTCCGAACACCAAGATTGCCTCCAAAGCACAAATCTCAAGATTGGAATTGGCAAGGGAATAAATCTCAAACAGCAACAACACATTTCCCTTTTGAGCAGCCAATTCCTATGTCACATGGACCGCAACCCACATATTTTCATCCTTATTCATCTTGGGGCTGGTTTGATCAAGAGGCACATATTCCACCATGTTCTTGGCCACAATATGCAGCTCCTAAACATTCAGAGAGATCATCATATTATAAAGACCGTTTTGGTCTAAATCGGTCCAGAGCCCAACATAAGAAGAAAGTGGTAAAATAGGTTTACTGTGTGAAATATGATGGCCACAAAGATAAAAGTTCAGATTTGAATTCAACTATTGAAAATCCAATTGCAGTGTTGAAAAATCTGGCTATTGATGGCATAGAAGTACGAGAATCATCTACTGATATTCTAGGTGCCAAATCTGAACAAAGGAAGGTGAGAGTGCCTAAAATCAAGGAAGATTTGCTGATGTCCAAAACAGAAATAAAACCGATATGCTCAATTGGTTTACCAAAGTGGCAAGAAAAGAAGTTGCAGAAGCTTAGTGCAGAGAGGTTGAAAGAAAAAGGCTTGGTGTGGGTTCCTAAAGGAAGTATCCAAATTTAGAAAGAGGATGCTCAAGCAAGTAGTGCAACGAAGGCAAAGGAGAGAAGAAGATTCAAGAAGCAGTTGCCAAGCTGGAAATTTGCACTGAATCATCAAAATCAATGGTTTTGGCGTCATCCATATTCTCTGCCTATGTCTATGAGAAATTCATTCCAAGGTATGCATGGTTATCCTTCAGCCCCTTATTTTGATCATTGGTATAAATGTCTATATTATGGGGTGTTGCCAAATTATTTTGCTTACCAATCATCCAGAGCTGAAATTCTTTATTTCGGCTATGCATACTCACTTGGATGAATTCATATGGCTGGTGCTTTGTTATCGCCCTTAGCATAACAATATAGCCGATGAATGCTTGCAACCATTGTAAAAAAGCCCCATGAAAATTCACTTTGATGGGTTTAAGACCCGAGGGGCATCATATGTGATCTTTTATTGCATGGGTGTGACAATATGGTTAATCGGTTTGCAAAAAGGGCCAAGGTGTTGGCATGATCATTATTTCTCACAATGGTGCTATGTGAGACATCAAGCCGATTAAGACTACATTTGCATCAAGATTCAAACCGAATGAGAACTTTTTTTATTCGGTTTGACCATATTGTGATCCATGGAGTATGACATGTTGAAGCCTATGGTGATTCTTTACTAATGGTACAGCGAGTTGCTGATGTGTTTTGGTGTTTTAAAGAATCACATAATGCATATCTTGATGAGTGCCTTGCCATCATTAATACTTTTGCCGAATTTCAAATTCGGCATATTACAAGGCATGATGATTTTAAGGCCAACATGTTAGCTTGATAAGCATTTGGCTATGACGTCGGTGGATATGATTTTCACATCAAAGAAAAGCCGATGCAAGAACAATTTGGTTTTTATGTGCAAAAATAGCAGAACCAGCTTAGCCTACTCCAAATCGACTTAGCCTGTTTTGGAACCGGCTTAGCCTACTCCTGAGCCGACTCAGTCGGGTGGCCCAGCCGACTAAGTCAAATTTTCCAGCCGACTTAGTCGACCCTCTAGTGGCCAGCTTGGTCATTTCGCTTGATAAGCTCCCAAATCAGCCTAGATTAATTCTCAGTAAAAGTGAAGCCGATTTGGAGGGTTCGAGAACTCCCTTGTTGATATATTTTCGTGATCCAAGCACTGAAGTTGATGACAGTGTTCGGCGGAGTGCATTTAAATATGTGTTGTGTAACAACAACTCTATCAAAGGACTACCCAAGATTCATTGCTTAAGTGTTTGGGATCTGATCAAACAAGACTGGCTATGGGAGTCATCCATGCACTTTGATTAAACTCATCAAGAGAGAAAATTGGGATAATCCGAGGAGGTGACCTTGAACAAGCACCAAGTTGTAAAGTCTTGTATGGAGTGATCAAAGTGGTGTTTGAAAATTCATATCTACTGGAGACGTTGCAAGGTGAAAGTATCACAAGAGCAATGAATGAGAGGTGTTTGAAAAGGTACTTTCCAAGTGTTCGGCAAGAAGCGCAAGTGCTCACCAAACAATGGCCGACACTTGTGTCGCCCTTAGTACAAAATATGGTCGATGTATGCATCGTCCTTAGATGCTAGATAGCCGATGAGTTGGGTATCGTTGCTATTTAGTGCTTTAATTGTGTTTTAGGTTCAATGCATCATTCACCTAAAAACAGGGGGGCATATGTTGACACTCAAAAGTGTCCCAAGCGTATAATGGACTCCACCATCAAGTTTCTGTTGTCAAGATGGATAGAAAGCATGCTTGGATCGTCGTATTTAGAGCTGAAGTGAAGAACGACTATCTCCGAGCACTTTATATTTGACGAGTAAGGTGTTCTGAGATTTTCCGAGCAGGTTGGGTCTGGTCACTTGATCCGATCACTGTTGCAGATATCTTCCAACTAGGAACTAGTCGCGAGACCTCTTGAGAGACTTCCGATTAGGCCTCTTGAGAGACTTCCGACCAGGTAAAACTGGTCGGAGGCAGCGAGGCAGCAATGGAGGCCAGCTCGTAGGTCCCAAGTTTGCTAAGACGATTTTGCCACACTTTCTCAAATGCAAGAATGGACTTCACCATTGTGTTCCTCTCATCGAGATGGTCGAGAAACATATATGAAACGTCCAATTTGGAGTCCGAATGGATGAGTTATGACCTAATAGAGATGACCCACTTTCGGATTTCCGACCCGAGTCGGAAGTTCTGACCCTTGCAGTCGGAAGTTCCGAGTCGGAACTTCCGGGAAACCTAATTTAAACACTTGTTCGGATGTGCCCTTTAGGATTCCGATCAGAACTATTCCAAACTCGTGGAAAACTTGGAAAACAAGGCTTGGAAGGGTTTCCTACTAGGATAAGACCACCCCCCTCTCTATATATGAGAGGATCATGGCCGATTGAAATCCCATCTATCCAATCGACACAAATCAATCTACTACAACCCTTTTACCCTCTTCTCTAACCTCATGTTGTACATCCCTTGATCCGACGACCAAGGATGGTGTCCTAGGCTCGTCGGCTGACCTAGGGCAACCCGACGACGTCCTTGCCCTGACGGGGTCCCCCCCCGAGTGATAGCTTTGATGGTTCCTTTGCTAGTTTGCCCGAAAACTAGTTGTTCTTCACCATGTAAGTGTGATAGCTATCCTTTGTTGGTTTGCTTGTAAACCTAGCCGTTCTTCCCCACGTAAGTGTGATCTCCTTGCTGCGTTCTTCGGTCCGTGGTGACCCGGGCATCCAAAGCCCTAGCTGGTGTGTGAACCAGAACCATTTCAGCGTCAACAAAACCTTATTCAAAAACAAGTTCAATGAGACTTCTTTTTGAAATGAGTCATCATGAGTTTTTAGTTATGCCACTCGTTCCTCACATTCAATATTTATTTAGCAAAGTATAGTAGTGTTTGTTATTCTCATTCCCCGAGCAAGGTCTTGTCTGTCTACACACTTGTAGCCACCTCAATCCAATTCAATACACCTGAGAGGAGACCAAGAGTTGACTACTACATTCTTGTTGTGATTATGATGGGCCACAAAGCTAAGTCATATGATTTGGTCTTTCACAAACCTTGCCAAATCATCTTTTGGGGCATGTCCCATTGCACAATGTGCATGCTGATACCGCCTTAACCTTTTTATTTTCTCTTGCAGTCCTAGTCCTGCTGATTTAATTAAGGGCATGTTCGGATCATTTTTGCCACCAACAAAACTTGGTCAAAATAATATTGGCCAAAACTTTTGCCTTGGAGAGTTGTTTGTCTTTCTATGGCTAAAGTTACATTAATGAGTCTACAATGACAGATTTGCCCTTAATTAATGAGGAGTAGAACAAGGTATTAAATTTTTCATGCAACTGGTGCACGTGGTGGGTGGGGTAGGGGCGTCCAGCACTCCACCCTAAGCAAATTTGTCAAGTTTTGCCAGAATTTGGTGGCAAATGAATTTTGCTCAACTTTTGTTCATTTGCCAAGTTTTTTGCTAACCTATTCGGATCCCATGGCAAAAAGAGAACAAAAGGTGTACAACTAAAATTTTTGTCATAGATCCAAACAGACCCTAAGTGTCCGTGTTCGGGACCCGGGGGTCTACACCAGCGAGTGAATTTGCGTGCGCGTGTTCCCTGATCCGGATGGTGATGCAAGAAGTATACAGGCGGTTTATCCTGGTTCGGGTAAGAGAAGGCCCTACGTCCAGCGGGGGGAGAGAGAGATTGTATTATCTTGCACCAAAGTGCTTGTACAGGGGCGGATATAAGCATGAACGAGAGAGAACAGGGTGTATGGAGGAAGGAACTAGAACTAGGGAACTAACTCTAGAGTTCTAGGCTATGATGGAGAGCTTGAGAGCTTGAGGACTTGAGTCCCCTTGCCCTATCCTAAGCCCCGGCGTCCCCTTTTATAAGCGAAGAGGAGGCACAGGGTCACATAGTTCTAGGGCTATCGTAGGTGATGATGTCAACGGTGACGTTGGTGATGACGATGCCGGTCATGTCGGTGCCGCTGTAGCGATGTACTTCATCTTATGGCGACGTGCTTGACGATGGCGGTGAAGGACGAAGCCCATGCACCGGCGTGCGTAGAGACGTCGTATCGGGAGTTGTTGGAGGGCTGACCAGTCCTGGTGGAGCCGTGCTCGAGGGTGAGGTCGAGGCCCCCGCGGACGAGTCTGAGGCCGGCGCCGAAAGGATCGAGCTCGGGGCTAAGCGCGATACGCGGAGACGAACATGCCTCGAGGGGGCCTTCGAGGGGGTACAGTGCGCGGCATGGGATGTCAACTCTGCACGACGTGCTTGTTTCCCGGACATGGGCGGTCAGAGTTTGATTTTACTAGGGTACGGTCGACTGTGGCAATCGCTGTAGCCATATGAGTTAGACTAGAGTAGGCAGAGTGCATTTAATGCTCCTGGGGTCGTACAAGTGGTAGGTACGGGGTAGTCGAGGCTCGCTTCCTTCGCTAGGAAGTCTTGGCAGATGGGGCTCGACCCCCATCGTGTGGAGGGTGGAGGATGTATGGCGATGCGTTCGCCCGAGGCCTAGCTCGGAGGGCTCGGACGACACGGAGGACGTGCGTTCGCCCGAGGCCTGGCTTGGAGGGCTCGGGCGAGACGGAGAACGTACGTTCGCCCGAGTCCTGGCTTGGAGGGCTCTGGCGAGATGGAGAACAAGTGTTGGCCCAAGGCCTGGCTCGGAGGGTTTGGGTGAGACACTAAGATTGTTGGGCTGCAGAGGCCTACTTCCCCTTGATGGGCCTTTGGCCTGGTGGGCCAAGTAGTGTCGGTTACCTTCTTGGCCCTGGTTGTGTTTTTCTTAATCGAGGTTTTGGGGGTACCCCTTTTTCATACCATCGACAGTAGCCCCCGAGCCCAGCGCTCGAGCTGGGGGTCACGAGGTCGTAGGGTATTCCAAAACTGCTCTGCAGGGGAGGCGCGAGCGTTCCCCGCGGGGGTATCCCCCGAGGCCTCGAGGGAGTAATGAGACTCCTTCGAGGACTTTGTTGACTTTGTGTTGCTTGTCACGCGTGAGGTCGAACTCGGTCGGTATTCCTGCAAGCTTGAATCAACTCGAGTTGAGGTGAAGGTTCTTTTAGTCGTGGCGGGCCTCGACCTGTCGATCCCCTGGGTTAGTTCGACCCTCTTTCATCGAGGGGTGCCGGGCGTAGTTGTGCCCCTGAGCCTTGTGCGGCTTGGGGGCGTTGCTAGCTCCGGCGTCCTTCCCATGAGCCCTTTCGATCGGGTGTGAGGTGAGAAGCGTCCTACTACCCTCCGTCAGGGCGGAGTCTCGACGTCCTCGGTGAGCTGGTAAAGGGGGAGTCCAGGTGAGAGCTCGTGCCCCGTTTGATAGGGGTCGACTATTGCCTGGAGGCGATCTCATTGAAGCAAGATGTGCGGATGCCTGGATACCAACTCCGTTCGGTGGGAGCTGGTGGCTCGATGCCTCTCCTCGTGGAGATTCCATGGCGACCCATTTGTCTTGCCTTGGAAACGCGTCAGGGGTCTCGAGAGTCCATTCTCGAGCTAGGCTCTGAGTGAATCGTCGAGTGTGTATGCGCGTGATAACCGAAAGGTCGCATGTCGCTCTGACTTCCTTCTGGGGAAGCATGAGGGTCTCACGGCTTATGTGCAATGGTTGCCAACCTTCTTCGTTATAAATTCGGAGCGAGGGCCTTCGCATTCATCCGGCCTACTCCGTTATAAATTCATCGTCTTGTGCCAACTCTTTACTCCTTTACCATGGATCGTGGGAAGCGTCCTGCTGACGAACAATCAAGCCTGGGAGGTCCAGGGCAGCGCCGCCGCATCCCGGGGTCAGTTTGTTCGTCTCTTCTTGTTGCATCTTAGCAGCGTTCTTAATCATGTCTTTCATGTATTTCTTAGGGTTATTTCGACGTCGAGGTCGATCCCCTTTCGTCGTCCAGCCTCTCCTCTGGTCCCCTCATCGATCCACGATTTGGAGGACACGATTTCGACAGCATTGGCAGCTTTGGACGCCGCCGAGGAGGAGGCCGCAGAACTTCGTGGCCAGTTGGCCGCGGCGGATGGGCGAGTGGCCGAGCTAGAGGCCACGCTTCAAGTTCTTCGCCTGACTGCAGAGGCGGCGGTGGAGTTCGTGCACGCCCGAGGTTACAACCTTGTGGAACATCTCCAGGACGTGCCTGAACGCGTCCTGGCCTCGGTAGAGCGTGGCGTTCACCGGGGCGCAGCGGTGGCTCTTGCGGGGGCCCAGCTCCGTTACAGACAGGACCTGCGTGCGTTTGTGGGGTTCCCAAAGGGATCTGGGTCGACAGACTTTGAGGAGCTCATTGAGCAATTTGACGATGCTGCCGAGCCGTAGTCGTCGAGGTCCCTGCGGAACAAGTGATTCGGGAGTCCCGGTAGGAGGGGTCGGAGTCGAGGTCTCGGCAAACGCCCTGGAGCTGCTTGGAGCCGGCGTAAAGGGCGATGAGCACCATGGTGTACTCCTCGAGCATGGCACCTTGGTGACCTCTTTATCTGTAAAAACTTGTAAATATTTATGTGATCGTTCTTTGACCCTCGAGCCTTCTCGTATCTGTCGTTTGGTCGATGTCGCTCGAGCCCCCCTTTGCCTTTGGAACTTTCATTGGCGGGATTGTCTTCCTGATTCGTGGGACGTTATCGGCGGCCACTGTTTTGGCCCGCACCGCTTTGTTCCTTGGCGTAGGGGCTTGATGGCGCAACCAGTAACGACGCAATGTTCTTCTCCTTGAAGATGCCTTCCTTAGCGTGTTACACCGCTGACGTCGTTTTTCTTGAGTCATCGAGGGTGTCTTCCTTTTGTACGTGCGCTTTGCTCGTAGCGACCTATTGGGCGCTTGAGCTTGATTACTGGTTGGCGTCGATCCAGTTTGTCATCTTTGTAACAGGCTCACGCTCCCTGGGTGGTCTCGACCTTCCTTCTCTTGAGGGCCATTGGTCGTGACCAAGCCCCCGGGCCTCTAACTCGGCGTGGCTCGCCCGACGGTCGGGCTTTCTGGTTCGACCGTCGATGCCAGAGCTTCGAGGAGGGTGGCCCTATTTTGCCTGTGATACCACTGGGCTTCGGCAGGCTTTCACACTGTTGCAGCATTCGTAGGGAGCGAATCACTTCTAAGCTCTTCTTTTGAGGGTCAGAGCTCAGACGGTCAGCAAGGCGCGACATCAGGCCACCTGCTGCATCAGCGTCCTGATGAGACCCTTCGGTGGGAGCCCTTGAAATACCGGCGGTCTTCTGGGCGGGTTGCCTTGGTTTGTCCGATCCGTATCGAGTCTTCGTGTACTTCACCCTGTCGGGGTGTCAGTAACTTGCCCAGTCGTGGTACCGTCCCCGCACGGCTTGATTTCACGCCAAGCCCTTGCCTGAGACTCCGATGCCCTGGCTTTTCCCTGTGAAGACATGCATTAGCGCACCATCGCACGACTTTTGCGAACCAGTCGTACCTTCCCTTTTTAAGGAGGTTGTCACGCAAACGCTTCTTTTTTCTGTCGTCTTTCGGGGCTTTATTTAGTTTTTCGCTCAACTGCCCGCTGCCCCGAGGGAAGAATAGAAAAGTGAGCGTTTGCATGGTCTTATCGCTACGCCTATGTTTGTTTCACCCTTTGTTTGAGCATCGGGGAAGTTTGTCTACTTCCGAGTTCTTAGTTCAATCTGGGGGCACCATTAGCCCCTGGGGGCGATCGCGGCCGGACCTCGACTAGTTTCTCTAAGAACTCAATTGACATTGTCGCTCGCGCTCGAGAACAAAGGTGCATCGCTCATAGGCGAAACGACGAGACTTTTACTCTAAAATTTCTCAAATAGTTGTTTTATCATATTATCAGAGAACAAACGCGAGTAGAAAAGAGATAGGAACGTATCTTTGCGAGCCGTCGGCGTTGTAGGCTAAGTTGGGACGTGCGTTGCTCTTCCTCTGGTTCCCTTTCTTGGATTTTTTAACAAGGGTATTCTCTGAAGGAGCTCTTGTTGGGAATCTCACCCGGGGGTGTGGCGAGATCTGTGCTTGCCCGTGGTACGTAGGTTAAGGCGACCTTTTCGAGCCTTGTTCAAATAGTGATCCTTTTGGAACGAAGGGAGCTCTTTTATTTTATTTCCTGGATTACAGAGATACATTGATGGCGCTCTTTTGGCGGCACTTAGAGGTATACAAAGGGGAGAGAGAGAGAGGGATTCAGTGTTGAATCCATGAGATCCTATCTCCTTTGTGAGTGGCGAAGGGTCATCAGGGTTGATGCCTGCTTCGTCCTTGGGCTTAGCCCCTTCCCTTCTCCGGCTCGTTCAGCATGCCCTCTTCAGGGCGATGTCTTGAACGTGTCGGAGAACTAGATGTGGCGTGCGCGTCGTCGTGTCGATGGAAGACGAAGACGATAGGCACGAGTCCAGCGACGACGACGAGTCGCGAGGACCTTCTGCCACAAATGATTTCCTCATTGTCTGAGGAAGGTAGAGGTGGGGCTGCTGGGCTCGTCTTGCCCTGCCGCGTGTCACCTTTCTGCCGATCCTGGAGGAAACGGCAACCCTGCGAACTGCAGTTGTAGCACCAGCTCGCCGGTGGTGATGCAGTTGATGCGAAGACCTTGCCGATAGTGGCAAGTTCTTCGGCTTGCTCGGTTATGCCATGGAGGGCGTGGGAGGCATTTCCGGGTTGCTGATCTCCCGAAAAAACCTTCGCCGCCTTCCGTGGCAGCACGTAGGAGGAGGCAGTTGGTTTCATTCCACTCAACATCCTCTTTTGCTGCGCTGGCACTACTACAAAAAAGAACTTGCGCAGCGCTGCCTAAATGGGCTCCGTGGCGGGCACAGTTTTTGCCCGCCACAGTTATTCGGTGGCCGGCCTCCAGCGGCCGGCCGCCGAAGTGCCCGCTGCGGTTAATAACCGCAGCGGGCAACGTAAGGTGCCCACTGCGGTTAATCTTCTTTAACTACAGCGGGCGACGTAATGTGCCCGCTGCGGTTAAGTAAGATTAACTGCAGCGGGCTGTTTATGTTGCCCGCTTCGGTTATTCCTGGCTATTTATGTCGCCGCCGCCAGAAAGGAACCCGATCATCTTCTTCCTCTACACAAAAACTTGGGGAGAAGTTTTGCCGAATTTTTGCCCCAAATAACTTGTTTATGAGGTTTATTTGTTTGATTTGGAGGAGAAGTACTCCACATGATGTACCTAGATGATCTCCACCCTCTTTCCCCTCTCTTTTCCTACCTTTTTAGCGTCCTTTTTAGATCTAGTTTCATGGAGGAGGGAGAAAACTGGTATTTGTTTCTCTAAGTTCATCATGGATGCATTAATTTTATTTGTCGTCATTATTTCTGTCCCTAGATTTAACATAAATATAATAAATTATTATTTTTTCTAATTCATCTTTGTTTTGTGATTCATGATGTGTGTAATTAATTAAGGATCGCAGGTACGATGGACCGGTCGGAATGGATGTATAAGATCAATAGAGTACTTGATGTGCGGTATCTCATTGAAGTGAGAAAGTTTATTGCCGCTGCGAAAGCTGACAGTGAGAGATCGAACCAGACGACAATCATATGTCCATGTCATCGTTGCAAGAATCTGACCGCCTTCAAAGACGAAGGCACAGTGCAATCTCATTTGATTCGTTTTGGTTTCATGGAGGATTACACGGTGTGGACTCATCACGGCGAGAGATTCGATCCAAGTGTCGGGGCGGCATCTGGAGTAAGCTCAGCGTCGACGACGACGGTGAACCAAGATCCTGGAGCGCACGTCTCATCAGCAACAGTAGCGCCTGCCTTCAGTGATAGTAGTGCTCGTGACCACATCGCTGTGGTGGATGTACTCCAGGATATGAAAGATGATGGTGGTGGAGATGTTGAGGACGCTACGGTGCCGGAACCTGTGGATGTGCAGCTGTTTCAGGATTTACTCAACCACATCGATGAAGACGACGTCGTGTATGGCTCCCCGAAGTGGCTGGAAAATTTCAGAGAGATGAAGTAGGCGTCACTTGATCCTTTATATAAGGATGGCGAGGAATGTCCGAAGGATTGCACGGTGCTCCGTTTCAACCTCCACATGTTGATGATGAAGGCTCGACATGGGTGGTTAGACAGTAGCTTTGATGAGCTGTTAGGTTACCTTGCTAAAACATTCCCGACGAGTAACAAGATTCCAGCAAATACGTATCAGGCGAAGAAGCTTATCCGGCCAGGGGCGATGAAGCTTAGAAAGTTCGATGCCTGTCCTAACCACTGCATCCTCTATCGGAGCACAAAGTATGAGAATTTGACGAGCTGTCCGCACTGTGGCGCTAGTCGCTACAAGAGAAATGCTGGCTGTCGCGTGGATGAAGACGACGATGAGGCCTTGCGAGGTGGTCAGAGGAAGAAGAAGAAGGGTGTCAAGAAGAGCAGTGTTGCAGCCAATCGCATCTCGGCTCATCAGCAATACGAGGAAGAAGAGGGTTACACGTTGAGGAGAAGTCCGACACTGTCGGTGTGGTACATGCCAGTGATCGACCGCCTCCGTGCGCTATTCGGGAACGCAGAGGACGCGAAGCTCATGTCCTGGCATGCATCAGCTGACCGCTTGAAGGACGATGGCATGCTGCGGCACCCCTCCGATGGCCAGCAGTGGAAAGATTTCGACAAGGCCTACCCGCAATTTGGCATAGATCCCAGGAACGTTCAGTTCGCGCTAAGCACCGATGGGATGAATCCGTTCGGCGAGCTGAGCACCTCCCACAGCACCTAGCTGGTCGTACTGACCATCTACAACCTACCTCCCCATCTGTGTCAGAGGCGCAGGTATCTTCTGTTGACCATGCTTATCTCGGGACCGAAGCAACCCGACAACGATATCGATGTTTTCCTCGAGCCGGTAATGGAGGAAATGAAGGAGCTATTTGATGTTGGGGTCGAGATGGTGGATGCGTCCCTCAAGGAGAAGTTCACCCTAAAAGCCATCAACTTTGTCACCATCACCGACTACTCCGACCTCTTCTCACTGTCGGGGCAGATCAAAGGGAAGACCGGCTGCGTAATGTGCATCGACGAGACATGCTACACTTACCTCAAGGGATCAAAGAAGATGGTCTACATGAGGCACAGGCGGTTCCTTCCGAAAAGGCACAGATATAGAAGAAGTGTCATGAATCAATTGTTCGATGATCAGGGCGAGCCACAGGGTGAACCACCGGCGCAGACTAGTTGGGGGCCAAAGGTGTATGAGATGGTGAAGGATATTGATCAGATCAAGTTTGGGAAGAAGAAGAGGACACTAGAGGAGGGGACAAAACAAATGAGGAAGCGAAAGCGAGACACGACGGAGGAAGGGTCGCAGGTCCCCTCTGTTCCTTTCAAGAAGAGGTCAATTTTCTTCGAGTATCTATCATATTGGAAGACACTGAAAACACCCCATGCCATCGATTGTATGCATCTCGAGAAGAACGTCTTTGATAGCACGATTGGTGTCCTGTTGGACATCCCGGGAAAGACGAAGGATGGTCTGAAGTCACAGATGGATCTTCTCAACCAGGGCATCAGGCAGGACCTTCACCCTGTGTCACCTCATAATGGTAAAGTCGATCTTCCAGGTGCGGCCTACAACCTAAGGCATGGCGATAAGACTGCTATGCTCAACCTTCTTAGGGGTATCAAGGTGCCGACCGGTTTCTCTTCCAACATTAAGAGCCTCGTCTCCTTGAAAGACCTCACATTGACTGGCTACAACGCACATGACTGCCACATCATGCTGACGGTGTTCCTTCCAATTGTGATAAGGGTTATCGGTCCAGAGTACGTGAAGATGGTGGTCACTCGGATATCATAATTCTTTAACCGCATCACGCAAAAGGTCATCGGTAAGGCTGACCTCCCTGCCCTTAAGGACTTCATCGCGGAGACCGTTTGCCAGCTTGAGATGTGCTTTCCACCATCATATTTTGATATTATGGTACACCTGATGATGCACATGGTGGATCAGATCGAGCAACTAGGCCCCGTGTAGCTACACGAGATGTGGACGTACAAGCGGTTCATGTCCACCCTCAACAGATATGTTCATAACCGTGCTCACCCGGAGGGCTCTATGATCGAGGCGTACACAACCGAAGATGCAGTGAACTGGTGTATGAGGTACATAAAAGATGGGAGGGCAATTGGGTTGCCTGTCCATCAGCATGAGGGCAGAACCGCAGGCATGGGGTGCACGGGCCGAAAAGTTCGCACGGATATACCATACAAGGATATTGAACAAGCTCATTACAACATCCTTCATCAGTTGGTGAGCATGGAGAAATATGTCAAGAGGCACATAGAAGAGATCCGCGCCGCTAATGACGGACAATGCATAGAGGCATGGGTCCAGAATGAGCACAGGAATAGTTTCATAGATTGGCTCAAAGAGCAACACGTACCCCTAGAAAGATGCCCTGACGATGAAGATACGGAGACCGTGCAGAAGCTTCTGCAAGGCCCGTCAAGCCAAATCACGACGTGGCAAGGGTACGATGTGAAGGGGTACAGGTTCCACACGAAAGAGAAGGACAAGAAGAGTGCAACACAGAACTGCGGTGTTCAATATGAGGGCATCGACGAGGCCACAAACACGAGGACACAATACTTTGGGCAGATCGAAGAAATATGGGAACTTGACTATGGCAAGGACGTATGTGTAACCGTCTTCCGGTGCCACTGGGTAAACCCCAAAGCGGTTGCGGTCGACAGTTTCGGGCTAACCACCGTGAACCTCAAAAGTATTGGGTACAAAGATGATCAATGGGTACTTGCAACCAATGTCACGCAAGTGGCCTACTATATCTATCCGGAGGACACGAAGAGGCATGTGGTCGTGTCAGGAAAGCAGCGGATTGTTGGAGCTGATGGGGTCCAAAGCCCAGAACAATACAACAACTATGCAGAGCTCCAACTTTTTACCGATTTTGCAAAGAAGATCAAGGCCGTCGAGGACCGTTGCAACAAGAGCGGTATCAAGCCCTAGGCCCGTCCCGATGGTGAGAAGAGGTCCGTGAAAGCGCCAGTACCAAAATAAGATGTATATTCATATATATATATATATATGCCACAAGACTATGTAATAAAGTAATGGACAAGTTATGTCATAGCATTGGAGACAAGTTTTGTAATAGATTATTGTTAATAAGTTAATATTATTAATAACAAATCTCAATTTGTTATTGACTTATTAATAAGTTAATATTATTAATAAAAAATCTCAATTTTGTAATAGATTTTTGTTAATAAGTTAATATTATTAATAACAAATCTCAATTTGTTAAAACCAACAACCGCAACGGGCATCTTAATTTGCCCGCTGCGGTTATTTGGTTTAACCGCAGCGGGCAACTTAAGTTGCTCGCTTCGGTTAATCGCTGCCTATAAAAGACCCGCAACCCCGAAGGGCACTTTAGTCCTTCACGCGTCATCCTTTCAACCCCGAAGGGCTGTCGAATTCCTCCACCGCGCCGCCATCGCTATTGCCGCCGTCGTCCTCCTCCACCGCCCCTGTCCTCCTCGTCCCCCTATCCGCCTCCCCTGCTCGCTCTCGCCATCTCCATCAGTGCCCTAGCCCGCCGCCATCCCCATCTCCGTCGGGAGCCCATCCACCGCTGGAGCATCGCCTAGAGCACCGCTTGGACGCCGCGGGAGCACCGCCTGTACGCCGCAAGAGCACCGCCTGGAGCCCGCCCGCCGCCAGGAGTCCGTTGGTGCCCTAGCCCGCTGTTGACACTGGTTATTTATCATAATTAAGGAATAAATAAATATGAAAAGGGCAAGAATTTGATCACCAACAAAGGTTTAGGGTTTCAACTGACAATATTCCATGAGTTTTGGTGAGTTATGATTCTACAGGGACTAAACCAGGAAATCAGCACCGAAAGCTTCCCATAGAAGGAAACCGACGGGAGATAACGCAACCACCACGTAAGGATTATTCTAGAAGACTCCAGGGGACGCAAGAAGACACCAGGAGGTCGACCACCGCCAGAGGCCGACTGGTGGGACCGACCGGTCCCACCAGGAGACCGACCGGTCGCCCCCTGGGCCCACCGGGTTCCGTCCTCTGCAAGCTATCTCCACCGACCTTTAGGATGCATCTCGGCCGTACCTTGAGTCGGTTTGATCCAAGGGCCACGGTTCATCGCCCAGGGCTATATAAACAGCCCCTGACCCCGTCTTCAAAAGAATCAACCAGGGTTTGATCATTAGACATCATCAATCAGAGCTTCAGAAGGAGATCAATCGGAAGCCCTAGAACTTCATCTACCTAGATTAGTAGATAGAATAGGATTAGAGGAGGCAACCTTCGCTTGGATTCCTGATCTAGTCACGAGAAGGCTCGGTAAACCTAAGATCTTCTCTCTTGTATTAACATTATGGATCTATTTCATAATTGCTCTTCTAGTTCATCATTGTTCTTCATTGTTTATGTTCTAGTTCATCGTCTAGTTCATGTTCATCGTCTAGTTCATCATCTAGTTCATAATCTTGTTTGAGTTCATGTTCTAGTTCGTACTTTAGTTCTTCTCGATGATCTAATTCACCTTATTGTTCATCATCGTGTTCTAGATAGCAATACAATTGATATGATTAAGACATCAATGATTATATTCTTAGTTATAATGCTTATAGTTTGCTTTGACTATATATTTGGCATAGATAGTTCATCTTTATGTTTATACTCATGTTCGTATAGCGCTCATCTTAAAGTACAACGGGTGGGTGATAGATGCTGTGTAGGCGTGGTGCCTATACATTATTTATCTGCGAATGCGTCCTATGTTCCGGATAGAGTGGTAGATCGCGGGTGTGACAGACCTGTTGAGTCCTCTGTATTCCACCTCCCGAATATAGTGTTCAGTATGGCTCAGTTAACTCATGGTTTAAGGGTTACTTTGTTTGACACTTTTACTATGGAGTTGCCTC
The DNA here is from genome assembly GCA_009763385.1 of Coix lacryma-jobi var. lacryma-jobi. Lineage (NCBI taxonomy): Eukaryota > Viridiplantae > Streptophyta > Magnoliopsida > Poales > Poaceae > Coix > Coix lacryma-jobi. Next base: position 96,911,680 of record CM019831.1, read on the forward strand.
TTGATTATAAATATGATGTGACCTAGCCAATGATTGCCCAATATAATTGCACTAATCAATGTATGCTATGGCTTGTAATTAGAATAACTTAGGAATGTTTCTCATTAATATCTGTTCTAATCATCCCTTGCTAGGTAGTACTGTTCTAAGTTTATCCTTGATTGATCTGATCTCTGTTATCCTTTATCAATTATTTATCATATCATTTACTCTATAACCTGATTCCTGTTTGAAGTAATTAGTGTGTTATCAGTCTTATTATAAGTGTGCCATATTAAATGTTGTTAAGTCCTTACTTTGCCATCATATCTTGAATTGATTAGTCTCTAGGCTAAATATAAATAACGATGCCTGAGACTAGCTTGGGTGAAATGCTTCTACAACGGGTATGTTTATCTGTGCGCTTGTGGGTAAATATTTATCTTTAAATCCAGTGCCCTGATATATTTGCATTGCTAGCTTCATGTTGGGGATGACAACTTGACGTTAAGTGAAGTTAGTAGTGTCCCGTATGCTCTTTAGTGCCTTCACTAGTTTATTACTTTATGTGGTTCGTTCTTAGTAGCGACGTTAAGAAATACCAACAAGCATTTCTAGCGCCGTTGCCGGGGATAGATTATAACTCCCATAGAGTGATTCCATTAAGGAGTGTCAACAAGCATTTCTGGCGCCGTTGCCGGGGATCATCACATCAATTCAATTAGGGATGGTACCTAGGGTTTTTCATTAAAATCTTTATGAACACTGATAGGACATTGCATTAGCAGCATTTAGAACGGTAGCTAGAACATATCATTTTACTTACACACATGTGATAATGCACTGATTATTTACTTTTACTCAAACAGACTTACCCTGGCTTTGTTTATCTTGTATATCTTATGCAGGGTGATGTATGACTGGTTTCCAACTTCCAAAAAACTACATTGAGGATGCTGAAGCTTTACTAAGAAAAACTAGACGCAAACTTAAGAGACCCTCAGCACCACTACCAGAAGTTAGCCAGATAAGAAGAAGCTTAACACCAGTGTTGGACACCATGGCCGACAAGACACTCCGCGAGTTCTCTGCACCAACCACTGCGAACATTAGGATTGGACCAACAGTCAATGTGGGAGACAACGGATTTGAACTCAAGCCAGCCTTGATCAACATGGTGCAAGCTAATCAGTTTTGCAGAAAGGCACATGAAGACGCAAGCGCTCATCTCCAACACTTTCTGGAGATTTGTAGCACTTTCACCATCAAAGGAGTCGAAAGGGACGCCATTCTACTTCGCTTGTTCCCATTCTCACTCTTGGGGAAAGCAAAACAATGGTTCTACGCCAACAAAGATAAAAACACCTCGTGGGCGATCTGTTCAACTGCCTTCCTAGCCAAATTCTTTCCAGTGGGCAAGACGAATGCCCTCCGTGCCAAGATTTCAACCTTTCAGCAACAACATGAAGAATCAATCCCAGAAGCTTGGGAACGCTTTCAAGACTACATATCAGAATGCCCTCACCATGGGATGGAGAATTGGCTACTCATGCAGACATTCTACCACGGGCTCACTTTAAGTACCCGTGAGAATGTGGATGCCGCTGTTGGAGGATCTTTCTTATCACTCACGATCAACAATGCAACTACACTCATAGAGAAGATGGCCTCTAACCAAGGTTAGAACGAGGAACGCTCTCTGCCTCGCAAGAGGGGAGGAATACATCAACTGAAGGAAGTAGACATGTTGTCTGCCAAACTTGACCTACTCATGAAAAAGTTCGATGAACACACTCCCAAGAGAGAAGACGTCAAACAAATCTACGAATCTCGCATGACATGTGAAGAGTGTGGAGGCACTGGTCATTCAGGGAGTAACTGCCCTGAGATTCAAGAGGATGCAAAGTACATCAACAACAACACCAACTATCGTCCTCAACAAACTCAAGGATGGAGCCAGCAATCAAGGCCTAATTACTCAGGTAACTACCAAGGTAATACTTTTAATCAACCACCTTTGAAAGAGATGATATCCAATCAAAATAAAATTATTGATAATATGTCTAAAAAGATAGCTTCCAATGATAAACTGCTTGAAAATATTAATACTAGAATGGATAGCTTTACTTATGCCATAAAGAATCAACATGGCTTTAATAAAATGATAGAATCTCAGTTATCTCAGTTAGCAGCTTCAGTCCCTATGACTGAAAAAGGTTGGATTCCAGGAAATCCAAAAGAGCTAGAAACTGCAAATCTTGTAGACATCTTTGATGCAGGACACCTTATACCTAGACCTTCAAGAGAATGGATGGATGACTCCATCGCCCCAAAGAAAGGAGATCTAGGAAGACCTATGATTCCAATTCATATTGGACCTCACAGTTTTGAAGAAGCAGTCTATGACCTTGGAGCAAGCGTCAACATTATGCCAAGGGTAATATACGAACAAATATATGGTGCACCTCTATTATATACAACTATGTGTTTGCAGCTCGCAGATTAGACACTGTGCTACCCATTAGGAATTCTAGGAGATATCTGTGTACGAGTGGGACGCTCGTATGTGTGTGCAGACTTTATGATCATTGAAACAGGTGGAGACAAAAGAGCACCCATCATTCTTGGACGCTCGTTCCTAAGCTCAATGAAAGCCATCATCTACACGGACAGCGCCAAGATCTGTTTCACAATCACAGGCAACAAAGAAAGATTCAATTTCAAGAGCCGTACACTCACTACCAAAGTCCACCCTCAGAAGCCCTACAAAGATGCAAATATCATATCATCAAAGAAGAAGAATAGGAACAGAAGGAGGAAGAACAAGGCTACACAACCACATCAAGACACAATATGGATGGTCAACTCTGTCCAAACAGAACACGACCACCTTCTTGCATCACCATACCTCGCCAAAAGGGATGACCCAGGCGTACCCACCATCGATTGCAAGATCGAAGGGAGTACATTCCACAAGACGTTCTGCAACATTGGCTCAAGTGTCAATATAATGTCTAAGGTAACATATGAGCACTTATATAAAAATAGACCTATGTATCAAACATATGTGCAGCTATAGATGGCGGACCAAACTTATCGATTTCCGGAGGGAATAGTAAAGGACGTGATGATCCAAATTAAAGACCACTATGTTCCCACCGACTTCTTAGTACTAGACATGGGAAAGGAAAATGACATTCACATCATCCTAGGAAGACCCTTCCTTACCACTACTGGCGCCATCATCTACATGAGATCTGGAGAGATCCACTTCCAGTTCTTCAGAGAGAAGGTACGTTGTTACTTCAATAGTTATGCCACTAATGCATAGGAAAAGAAGAACCACTCAAGGAGGAGACGCCGCACATCCCAACGCAACAAGAATCAACAAATCAAGGATGGATGGGCTGACAATGAAGGAGAAGTTACCAGGAGTGAAGATATCCTATTAAAGGAAACGAAGATCGAAGAAGTAAAGGAGACAAGACCACCAGTTAAACAAGTATGGAAAAAGAAAGAGAATTCTACTGACGTGCAATCATCGAGGTCCTCCGCAGGATCTGCTGATGCACCCAAGGAAGAATAAAGAGCGTACAAGGAGTCTTGTTCGATAGACTATAAATGTCGAATCCTCGCCGAAAGGTAACTCAGTAGTTATCCATAATCATTAGCATCAAATTCATCATATTTACTTTTTAGCAATTATATCTGCATTAGAAAACAAAATAAAAATATGAAAACGCTAAGCCCCATGAGAGTATACACTTTCCGTGGAGGCACAAAAATAAACTATACATATATAAATCCAAAAAGAGATACTATATAACCCTGCTGAAACTCTGCTTAGTGGAAAGGGAGAATATAAATAATCTTAAGAGCTTTAAGATAACTATAGACAAATGGAGGAATATTTATCACTAACGCTTAATCAAGTTCCACTAGTTGTGTTGTCTATCTTTGAATTTAGCAGGAAGAGAAGAAGAGAAGGACTCAAGAAACCACTAACGGTCTACTCGTCTTCTGGAGAAAAAGACCACGTCAAGATCCAGCTTGGGGGAGAGCACCCTCAGTTATCACGATAAGTATCACGACTTTTTATCTATTAGTTCGGTTTAAGTAAATTAGGTTAATAAATCTAGAACCCCTAAAAATATAAATAACTATTACAAGACTAAATGAAGATTTTATATAATAAATGTCTAGGTGGATACAAACTTAATTTTGCTCATGATGAACAATTGCTCTGCCTTTCCTAAATACCTACTATTCAAATTTTCTTGAGTTTTAGACAAAGCTGTTCTGAATAAACTCTGAACCTAAAAACATGTGGATGGCAAATGTTTAATCCAAAGTCTAGATAATTGTGAGATATGATATAAAAAGGTTTGAGCTGCTATTTATCTAATTCCTAGAGATACTAGAGTTCTGGAGATTTACACTTTAAAAAAATTAAACACATGATGAGATCCTGTATGACATAACATGAATTCCTACCCAGAGCCATTAATATGATCTTAAGATAAGGCTACTTACTTTGTTCTAAGTTTTTAGTTATGGTTGAGAAATTTATCATGCTCTAGAGATCAAGAATGTTTGATTAAAAGATTCACTCTTCCGAAGTAGTATTGTGTTAGAGGCATGGGCTATGCAAAAGTATAAAAGGAGGAAATAAAAAGGGACAAATGTCCGACTACCTCAAAAGAAAAAAAGAAAAGAGACAGAGAAAAAGAGTTATGATAAAAATATGAGAACAAAAAGAATGATAGCCCATGGTCCCTCTAATTACAATATGCCAGAGATGCCAAATTTCAAATGTTCTAAAGTCTTGATCTATGAGTATGACATCTTTCTTCCTAAACTTTGAACTTTGACTTGGTAAGATATGCTTTCTACTTCTTAAAGCTCCAGATATATATATCCAGGAAGGAAAATGCATCAGTGAGGAATCATAAAATATAAAAGAGCGATTTGAGAGAGTCATACAGTAAAATCTTTGATCTTTATTTTTGAAAATATATAAAAAAACTCCAGAATGAAGGTTGATCAAAGAGTTAGAGATACAGTGCTTAATTTGATTGTTCTATCTCTCAATTGTTTAAGGAACCAGGTGAAGGCAAAAGCTCCATAGTTAAAGGTAATATGAGAAAGTCAGAATAGTTAACTCTATACCAAGGGAAGTTTTTTTCGTTTGAACGTACGAACCCTTAAAAATGTGAAGGCATAGTAGCAGTTCCTGATTCATCATAAATATTTGCTAAGGGACTAGCAAAAGGTAAGCTTGGGGGAGTTGTTGACACTGGTTATTTATCATAATTAAGGAATAAATAAATATGAAAAGGGCAAGAATTTGATCACCAACAAAGGTTTAGGGTTTCAACTGACAATATTCCACGAGTTTTGGTGAGTTATGATTCTACAGGGACTAAACCAGGAAATCAGCACCGAAAGCTTCCCATAGAAGGAAACCGACGGGAGATAACGCAACCACCACATAAGGATTATTCTAGAAGACTCCAGGGGACGCAAGAAGACACCAGGAGGTCGACCACCGCCAGAGGCCGACTGGTGGGACCAACCGGTCCCACTAGGAGACCGACTGGTCGCCCCCTAGGCCCACCGGGTTCCATCCTCTGCAAGCTATCTCCACCGACCTTTAGGATGCATCTTGGTCGTACCTTGAGTCGGTTTGATCCAAGGGCCACGGTTCATCCCCCAGGGCTATATAAACAGCTCCTGACCCCCTCTTCAAAAGAATCAATCAAGGTTTGATCATTAGACATCATCAATCAGAGCTTCAGAAGGAGATCAATCGGAAGCCCTAGAACTTCATCTACCTAGATTAGTAGATAGAATAGGATTAGAGGAGGCAAGCTTCTTTTGGATTCCTGATCTAGTCACGAGAAGGCTCGGTAAACCCAAGATCTTGTCTCTTGTATTAACATTATGGATCTATTTCATAATTGCTCTTCTAGTTCATCATTGTTCTTCATTGTTTATGTTCTAGTTCATCGTCATGTTCATCGTCTAGTTCATCATCTAGTTCATAATCTTGTTCGAGTTCATGTTCTAGTTCGTACTTTAGTTCTTCTTGATGATCTAATTCACCTTATTGTTCATCATCGTGTTCTAGATAGCAATACAATTGACATGATTAAGACATCAATGATTATATTCTTAGTTATAATGCTTATAGTCTGCTTTGATTATATATTTGGCATAGATAGTTCATCTTTATGTTTATACTCATGTTCGTATAACGCTCATCTTAAAGTACAACGGGTGGGTGATAGATGTTGTGTAGGCGTGGTGCCTATACATTATTTATCTGCGAATGCGTCCTATGTTCCGGATAGAGTGGTAGATCGCAGGTGTGACAGACATGTTGAGTCCTCTGTATTCCACCTCCCGAATATAGTGTTCAGTATGGCTCAGTTAACTCATGGTTTAAGGGTTACTTTGTTTGACACTTTTACTATGGAGTTGCCTCTTGATTATAAATATGATGTGACCTAGCCAATGATTGCCCAATATAATTGCACTAATCAATGTATGCTATGGCTTGTAATTAGAATAACTTAGGAATGTTTCTCATTAATATTTGTTCTAATCATCACTTGCTAGGTAGTACTGTTCTAAGTTTATCCTTGACTGATTTGATCTCTGTTATCCTTTATCAATTATTTATCATATCATTTACTCTATAACCTGATTCATGTTTGAAGTAATTAGTGTGTTATCAGTCTTATTATAAGTGTGCCATATTAAATGTTGTTAAGTCCTTACTTTGCCATCATATCTTGAATTGATTAGTCTCTAGGCTAAATATAAATAACGATACCTGAGACTAGCTTGGGTGAAATGCTTCTACAACGGGTATGTTTATCTGTGCGCTTGCGGGTAAATATCTATCTTTAAATCCAGTGCCCTGATATTTTTGCATTGCTAGCTTCATGTTGGGGATGACAACTTGACGTTAAGTGAAGTTAGTAGTGTCTCGTACGCTCTTTAGTGCCTTCACTAGTTTATTACTTTATGTGGTTCGTTCTTAGTAGCGACGTTAAGAAATACCAACAAGCATTTCTGGCGCCGTTGCCGGGGATAGATTATAACTCTCATAGAGTGATTCCATTAAGGAGTGTCAACACCCGCCGCCACTACCGGTCGCTTGGAGGCCGTCTGCTGCCGGAGCATCGCCAGGAGCCCGCCGGTGGAGCCGCCGGTGCCCCTGTCCTCCCGTAGTAGCTGCCGGGAACCCTAGCTTCGACAGGTGAGTAACTTGCTCCCTCGATCCTCCCCTTAACTCATCTCTTGACCATGGTAAACCTAGCTCCTCAGAAACTGAACGGCATGTCAGCTTGCAGGTGTTTTGGCTTGTAATCTCTATGCTGAGTATAGAATAGTTTAATAATTTCTTTTAAATTGAAGGCCAGTCTTGGTGATACTGAATGGCATGTGTTTTGGTGATACTGAATGGCTAGTCTTGCTGAGTTGATGTAAGCAAGTTACTGTCTTGCAGCCAGAGCCTAGAGACTGTTATATTCTTGTTCTATTGTTACTTTAGTTGATGTAAGCAAGTTCTGTCTTTATACTTTAGGAAAATCTTATTTATCTGTTGCACTACAATCCAGCTTCAAAAGCTTATAGTGTTCAGCTTATTAACAAATTATAAGCTTATTATTAATTATTACTAAACTTGGTTGGTTCTTACTGCATCTCATTTCGGCAAGATGATAGGAACCATACATACAATACTCTGGCTTCTAATTAGTAACCATGCTGTTGCTGACCATGTGCAGTTTTAGTATTCTACGCATTTGCTTTTCCTATATTTATTGATTACATTGTAAACCTAATATATACTCTGCTACCTACTCTTATGCATAATATACTCTATTTTACGTCTCGTGATGCTTTAATTCAGAGTTTATTTGCTGCCTATGATGCACTTTGATGCCTTTTTACCCTACTATGCAAATGCCACTACCTATGATGCCATCTGATGCTTTTTTATTTGCGGCCTATGATGCCCTATGATGTTTTTTTACACTATGCAAATGCCCTACTCTCTACTACTACTTTGTACTAGTGCTTCATTACTACTCTATACTACTGTACTACTCCTCTCCCTACTACTCCTATATGTTACTACTCCCCCTACTCCTCTCTATACTCCTCTCCCTGCTAGTCCTCTCTGTTACTACTCTATAATACTGTACTACTCCTCTCCCTACTCTCTCCCTAGTCTCTATACTAGTCCTCTCTATACTACTCTTTATACAACTCTCCCTACTAGTCCTCTGTTACTACTATCCCTACTCCTCTCTTTATACTCCTCACCCTACTACTACTCTCTGTTACTACTATCCCTACTCCTCTCTTTATACTCCTCTCCCTACTACTACTCTCTGCTGTACTACTCCTCTCCCTACTCTCTACCTAGTCTCTGTACTAGTCCTCTCTATACTACTCTTTATACAACTCTCCCTACTAGTCCTCTGTTACTACTATCCCTACTCCTCTCTTTATACTCCTCTCCCTACTACTACTCTCTGTTACTACTATCCCTACTCCTCTCTTTATACTCCTCTCCCTACTACTACTCTCTGTTACTACTCTCCCTACTCCCTACTATGGCATTTGCATTGATGATTTTTTTTGAACTTGTAAGCTGAGGTAGTGGCAAATGCGATGATGTGACCCCTTCTATCTATGCTGAGGCGGCGGCGATGATGATCAATTGCCCCCTACTTTCTATGCTGAGTCAGCTGCTAGACTAGGATGGCTTGTATTTTACAAGTAACCAGTTTAGCAGTGACGTGTTGACCTAGGGGCAAATCTGAGCCAAAAACTTATACGTGTCATTTTTTATTCAAAAGCTTTGAACTGATCATATTATATACGCGTCTGTGTATATGTAGAACTGAAATGGCGGAAGACAAAACAAACGAATGGAGGGACCCTACCCCTAGCTCCTCGTCAACCAGCTTGATGAGTGGGGCGTCCGTGACTCCACCGCCGAAGAAGCAGCGTACAGAGGTGGACAACGATCCGACGTACGAACCGGGGGCGGACGAAGCACATAGTCACGACCTCGAGGTTTATGCAACATGCTAGCTTTCTAACATGTACAATGATGTGTTGTCCGTCATTAGCGAAAAACTAAAGGCAAGAGACTCTTGTCAACAGCTGTCGATTGTGCCTCGTCAGCTCGAGTTCAGGGACGAAGACGCGGTCACGGAGGAAGAAGCCCCCGCTCCCTCTACGGCAACCTCTTCGTCCAAATCTAAGGGCCAGAAGAGGGTGAGGGGACAACACGAGAGGCACAAGTTGGACAAAGCAAACGAGGTTTATGTCATCGATGCGGTGGGGCCAGAGGGAAACCCAATAGCTCCAGATACAGTCATTGGCAAGTTCAGCAATCAAGTGGCGTGTATAGCCAAGGAGAAGGTGGAGATCACTTGGCCCAACTGGCACGACGTCCCTGCTGACATAAAAAACAATGTATGTGGTGAGGTGACAAGGAGATTCAGATATCCGCCCTCAGCTGACATGGAGAAGTGCCAGGAGTGGGCTTTGCACGTGGCGTCGACTGCGCTTCGCAACTTCAGGTCCATGCTGACCAGAAATTACCTGAAGAAGGGGAAGTCGCCACTGCTGAAGTACACTATGGTCAAGGCACACATGTGGGACGCTTTCTGCGAAATGAGAAAGACGCAAGAAGTAGAGGAAAAGAGCGCTAAGATCAGTGAGCTCGCGAAGAGGAACAAGAATCCTCACCACTTGGGCATGACTGGCTTAGCCGGTCATAGGACCAAGTGGCAGCAAGAAGAACAAGCAAGACAGGCTGTCGGGGTTCCAAATCCGTATGAGGGCATCGACCCAAGGGCAAATGACTACATGAGGGCCCGCATTCCAAAGAGGCTGAAGCCCGGGGCAACCAAGTTTAACGAGCCCCACCTCGAGGATGTCGAGAAGACTTTGATGGAGAAAGCAAAGCTTAAGGACAACATCGTGGTCCGTCGGGGCCACGACTTGCTCACCGAGGTCCTAGGAACCCCCGAGCACCGCGGCCGCGTTCGTGGTGTCGGGTCGAAGATGAGCTGGAAGTCGGGTGAGTCATGGCAATCCGACGCAGCCACATACAAGTCCAGGCAGAGGTATAAAGATGAGCTATATAAGAAGGGCTTCAATGAAGGCGTGGCTGAAATGATCAAAAGCTCAATAAAGGAAGCCTTCACGAGCAACGACCCATAGATGGTCGCGATGAGGTCGAATATGTTTGATCACCATGGCCTACCCAATCCTCAAGCAAAGGAAAAGAAAGCCTTACTGCCGATGAACGAGGATCGCCCAAGGGTCTCGAACGAGGACTTCCAGGAAAACCAGCATGTCCAACTCCTCATCCCGTTCGGAAGGTCCAAGAAGATGGTGGTGGCCGAGGGATGCATACTTGCACCCCACGATATTCATGACTTCAACAAAGAAAACATCCCTAAAGACTATGTGGTCGTGAGCTCGTTTTCGAATGTTCTCGACCATGAACATTTTGAATTGGACTATCCCCACCTACAACCGGCCAGGCACCTAGGGCAGGCACTTGGATTGGAAATCCTATGGAATCGCGAGGACATCGAGATCATTGCTCTGACGCCAACTCCAACACCAACACCAACATCACAACCATCGGCCGCCGGATCTTGTCCTCCGAAAGATCCAGATCATGACAGCGATCATGACGAAGAAAAGGGCGGGGACAAGGGCAAGGGAATGTACAAAGGAGAAGGCGGTAGTGAACGCGGGGACAAGGAAAAGGTCGAAGGTGATGGCGGGGAAAAGGAAAAGGGCACAGACATGGGCACCGTGTCTCCCCCACCTCCAAACAGTCCGCCGATCGGCCCGATCAATGAGGCAAGAAGCTCAGAGGCCGGTAAGGGTGACAACACGACAACGACAAGCCAGCCAAGCACGAACGAGCAACAAGGAGGCACGACGAGGGAGGCAATAGGGACGAAGACATCTCCCCCATCAACCACAAGCCAATGTCCTCCCCCGCCCACCAAGAATCCAAGAACGTCCACCGACAAGCTCCCGTACACGCTCACGTTCGAAAGGTATGGTAACATTGAGCATAATACCACGTCCATAGTATATATGCTACTGACATTCCTATCCATCATTTGCCAGACCTGAAACTACCCGTCAACTATTTGATGAGGCCGAAGACTGCCCTGGCCACTATGTGTGCGGGAAGTTCATGATTCCCAAGGCCCAGCTCATCGACGAGGAAAAGTGGGATACAAGAAGGTTCCATCTATGGTACATGGAAGCTGCAAAAGCCGGGATGTCAAGTTTTAACGTCAAGATTCCCCCAGAGTACTTCCACTTTTCCCGCTGGTAACGAAATGCACTACCCGTCGACTTTAGCGACATGTACAACCTGATGCGGGAAGAAGACCTGGACATCGTTCAAATCACCCTATTCACACTGTAAGCGATGAATGCAACTTCCACAGATCACTACATTCGTATTTTCCATAGTTCTATACTTATTATGTCACGATGACTTGTCCGTGCAGCATGACAGTCACTGTAAGTAATAAAAAGACACGTCATGTACTCTACCTCTCTCTTGCACATATTGCTGAAAGAGTCATCAAGGGTTTCGAGATCACTGATCCAGAGATGACAGTTCGACAGCGAGAGAAGAAGTATAAAGAAAATATGAAAGCCGAGAAGATTAAGTTGAAAAATTACATACTAGAATGCATGAAGAAGATCATGCCGGATGGGCCAGAGTGTATAATGGCTGCCTATCACTTTGGGTAAGTCAAATACATGTACGTACACCTAAGTTGCTAGCATATCATGCCTTCTCGCCGTCATAAACTCTATTTTGTTGCAATGGTGCAGCCAGGGCCTCGTGGGTGGCCACTGGGTCGCTTTTATCATATACCCTCAAGATGGCAGGGCCTTTGTGTTTGACTCCTTGAGCGTACCAAACAAGCAAGGGTACAAGGCATTCGAAGATTGTCTGAAAAAGTAAGTCATCCAGCTTTTTCATCAGTTACGGTTACCATACGTTTTTAAATAGTGGCTAAAACAATTATATTTCATACACTGCTTATAAGGAATACCAAAAGGTGCCCGGATTCTGGGACCGAAGAACTCAAAAGTTCAAGGACAAGCATAGGTACCACCTCAAAATCCGACGAGATTTCTCGGTACGTATTTCAAAGGTTCAATTCATGTTTTAATACATATATATGGGTTCGAATGCTTGAGTAATCAATTGTGTAGTGCGCCAAACAACCACTAGGATCGAAGACATGTGACTTTTACACATGCGAGTTTCTAAGGGAAAGCAAGGAGTACACCAATAGCTGGAAGAAGCTCAAGGAAGGTGTCAAGTATTGGGGAGAGCAGCAGAGCCGCATGATGTGTTTTAAACAAGTCAAGGTGGACATATGCAAGTTTGTAATGGAGAAATGCATTCTCGAAGGAGAAATGTTCTTCGACAACGAATCCGAGCTAGCGTTGCTACCCCAATACGAGAAGCTCCGCAAATGGAACACAATGCTTCGTCCGAGAGATTACGCTCATCCAGTTGAACTATGAATTGTAATTTGAATTTGAAATCAACTAAGTCAATGTATATATGATGACAACAAACAACTAAGTGACTGTGTATGTTATGTCCAGATGGTTTATATGTGCATATATATATATCTGTTAGAAATCTGGAATTCTGGAATTATTTGAAAACTGCAATTGATTTGAATTCATCTGCAGTGTTTCTGCTAGCTGCATTATTTATTTTTTTAATCCAAAATTAATAACCATGGCGGGCAACATAAGAAGCCTGCTACGGTTAAATGCAACTACCGCAGTGGGCAACCTAAATCGACCGCTGCGGTAAATGCTATTAACCGCAGCGGGCTATTTATGTTGCCCGCTGCGGTTAAGGCTTTTACCGCAGCGGGCAACAGCGTCCGCTGCGGTAATGGCCACAATTAACCGTGGCCTTAGCACCGCAGCGGACGCTGTTGCCCGCTGCGGTAAAGCCAAAAGGGCCGCTGCGGTTAAGCCTTGTGCAGTAGTGTGGTTCCCTGCCGACATGCATGTCGTCGGCAGGCTCGAGCGAGCTTAGAAGGAGGGTAGTGGAAGCGGAGCCAGCCTCCTCTCCATGCCTCCTGTTTCTCCCCCTGGGGCCGGCTCCTCCTCTTCGGTTGACGTAACATCAGCGAACGGAGAGGGGAAGCGGCATGGGGAGGTGAAACGAGGCGTGACGTAACATCAACAAACGAAGATGTTCACTAATGGTGGTCCTTCATGGTCCCTTTGCGGGATCTGAGAAGAGCCATGGTCCGCGCAAGGGACCCGCGGAGCCTCCGAGCGCTTCTCTAGACATGGCGAGCAGCGCTCGGCCATATCGAGGATGAGCCGCGCCTCCGAGGCTGGGCGGAGGTGTAGTCGTCAGGCAGGAAAAATGGGGATGTAGAATCTACCATCCGAAACAAACTGTGGGAGGTCGTTAGAGACACGAGCTGCCCCTACCTGGCGCGCCAATTGTCGGTGTTCGGGGCCCGGGGGTCTACACCGGCGAGTGAATTTGCGTGCGCGTGTTCCCTGATCCGGATGGTGATGCAAGAAGTATACAGGCATTTTATCCTGGTTCGGGCAAGAGAGGGCCCTACGTCCAGCGGGGGGAGAGAGATTGTATTATCTTGCACCGAAGTGCTTGTACAGGGGCGGATACAAGCGTGAACGAGAGAGAACAAGGTGTATGGAGGAAGGAACTAGAACTAGGGAACTAACTCTAGAGTTCTAGGCTATGATGGAGAGCTTGAGAGCTTGAGGACTTGAGTCCCCTTGCCCTATCCTAAGCCCCGACGTCCTTTTTATAAGCGAAGAGGAGGCACAGGGTCACATAGTTCTAGGGATGTCGTAGGTGATGATGTCAACGGTGACGTTGGTGATGACGATGTCGGTCATGTCGGTGCCGCTGTAGCGATATACTTCATCCTGTGGCGACGTGCTTGACGATGGCGGTGAAGGACGAAGCCCATGCGTCGGCGTGCGCAAAGACGTCGTATCGGGAGTTGTTGGAGGGCTGACCAGTCCTGGTGGAGCCGTGCTCGAGGGTGAGGTCGAGGCCCCCGCGGACGAGTCCGAGGCCGGCACCGAAAGGGTCGAGCTCGGGGCTAAGCGCGATACGCGGAGACAAACATGCCTCGAGGGGGGCCTTCGAGGGGGTACAGTGCGCGGCATGGGATGTCAACTCTGCACGACGTGCTTGTTTCCCGGACGTGGGCGGTCGAAGTTTGATTTTACTGGGGTACGGTCGACTGTGGCACTCGCTGTAGCCATATGAGTTAGACTAGAGTAGGCAGAGTGCATTTAATGCTCCTAGGGTCGTACAAGTGGTAGGTACGGGGTAGTCGAGGCTCGCTTCCTTCGCTAGGAAGTCTTGGCGGTTGGGGCTCGACCCCCATCGTGTGGAGGGTCGAGGATGTATTGCGAGGCGTTCGCCCGAGGCCTAGCTCGGAGGGCTCGGACGACACGGAGGACATGCGTTCGCCCGAGGCCTGGCTTGGAGGGCTTAGGCGAGACGGAGAACGTACGTTCGCCCGAGTCCTGGCTTGGAGGGCTCGGGCGAGACGGAGAACAAGTGTTCGTCCAATGCCTGGCTCGGAGGGTTCGGGTGAGACGCTAAGATTGTTGGGCTGCAGAGGCCTATTTCCCCTTGATGGTCCTTTGGCCTGGTGGGCCAAATAGTGTTGGTTACCTTCTTGGTCATGGTTGTGTTTTTCTTAATCGAGGTTTTTGGGTACCTTTTTCATACCATCGACACTAAGAGAGAAAACTCATCTACATGTTTTTTTTATGTACCACTTTTATGCATAAAGAAGAGAGAAACATTGTATAAACGGATGTGTCAATGTCCTAAGGTTGGAGGGTACAATAGTGCACATCTTTGCTAGTCGTTATGGGTCGAAGTTTATCAATGTGTTTTTGAAACTTTGGTCATGCATGGGCTGGATTCTAGATGTCGCGTACTATTTACGTTTCGTGCTCGTGCTTCTCACTTTGGGAGTTTGGGTCTTCTAATAATTATTATGAAAGGCTTTGTGTATCTTTAATTGATTTCATAATTAAAAATAAATAAGTCAAGCATTCCATTATCAAATTTCTCTTACATCTTACATATAATTTGTCGCAAGTATAAATACTGTAGCACAGTGAGTCCATGTTGGTATTAGGTGGGCCCCGACGTCAAAATTTGTAGCCCATGAACTTGGTCTAGCCGTCTAGGTAATTGTATAAACATGGGCCTATTGATAGTGGTAAAGTCCATAGAGGTGTGATTGTTTTCTCTTTTCCTGCTTTGAGAATTGGGGTTCTTTTGAGTTTTTCTCAAGACGATTAGTGACTTTTTCTTTTGGTCTGATGTAAGTTGCTAGCTTTGTCTTGTCGACAGGCAGGGAGTACCTTTGTCCCCATTTCAAAGCACATAAATATCGACAATAATATGGCAATGTGGTTCTGTGGTATTGCCATTGGTTTTCGTGGTGGAAACCGACAATGGTTTGAAGGTAAACATAAGTGTTGTAGTAGTAGCCCCCTCCTCTAAATTTTTTGATTGGATACAACTTGGATGCATACAACCTACACACTCCATACTCACACCACACACATACACGCGTGTATAACCGTGCACACGCAAAAAGAGTAAGGGAAGCTCGCAGCCTCTGGTGCACGGAAAACACGTAGTGCCACCGAACGCGCACGCATACTCTGCAAATTCTGAAAAAATCTAAAAAGAAGTGCAACACCAGAGTTTGAACTCTGGTAGACTACCCTACCACGTGCCACATTTCCTTTCGCCCTCTCCCATCAATTAGCCTTATCGGTTTCAATCATTGAATTGGCCAATTGGTTGGTTAGACGATACATCAAATGATTGAAACCAATTATATATGGGAGCGTATGCTATGCAAACTAACTAGCTATGCAAACTATGAAAACTCTCATCAAGTCCACACGAATCTAATCCAATGGCTTCAGATGAAGGTGGGTTAATTTAACACTTAAACCCTCCCACCAATCTCATCTACTCTATTTTTTCAAAACACGCCAGACAGCCCAACAGACTCCCGTCGACGTATTTTTGCCGCGACTTTTTTTCCGCAAATTTTTTTTCCGCTACGTTTCCTTTGCCGTGACTTTTTTGCGCGATTTTTTTTTTCCACCAATTTTTTTTCCGCAACGTTTCCCGTCGCCGTGTTGTGACCCTGCCGCCGCTACGGGTGTAGCTTGTTTACGTTCTGATTTCTGAGGCCAAAGCTTGTTTACGTTCAGGTTCAGTGCTTGCAAACCTGCTACAGGGACAGAGTCGTATTTGCAAGCTGTACATATACTACTGCACCTGTGGCTTGAAAAGAGAACAAAAATGCTATGACCAGCTGAAAGCCCTAGTTTGGTTATGGCTAATTGATGAAACCTATTTGGTCTAATCCTATTGTGTGACACCCTAAAATTTGCCCAATTTAAAAATAGGGGAAAATGTTTCTTTATTGATTTTGGTGTGCATTTAATCTAGGGTTTAAATGCTTTTCACAAAATTAAAATAAATCTAGAGACATGTTGCATTCATGCCCTTGCATTTTAATTTTTGAGATGAGTGGCTTTTGTCAAATTTTGATTGGAATTCAAATTTCATTTGAAAAGGGGTTGAAAAGTGTTGAAAATAAAAAGAAAAGGGGTTTTATTTCTTTCTCCACCTCTCCATCCTTTTGGCCCGATCGGCCCGATGGCCCAGCCCACCGGCCCCTCTTCCCCTCCTCTCTCCTTCTGCAATGGGACGGCGCCCCACTCCTCTCCTCGCCCTTTCCTATCTCGCGCGCGGCCCAGGCCAGCCCAGCAGCCGGCGCTGTGCAAGCCGCCTCCCTCCCTCTATCTCGCTGACCTATCGGTCCCGCGTGTCAGCGCCTTCTCCCCAACCTCCCGCTCAGCTCATCCTCTGCACCGAGCGGCAACTGCCCGAGCCCGCTCCCCCCCCCGCGCCGTGGGCACGCGCCCCGCTCCCATTCCTCTCCCTCGGCCATAAATTGGAGCCGCGCTGCTACCCGCTCTCCTTTTCCTTCTTTCACACCCCGCATCACCACATCACCAAAACCGCCGCCGCCGAGCTCGTCTTGCAATCCGGCCGCATCGCTGCCAAAATTGACCCGCTATCGAGCTTCGCGTCGGATTATGGTTGCGCCCGAACCCCTCCTCTCCTTTCCTTGGATTCGAAACCGTCCTAATCTGCCTTTTCTTCCCAGCAGATTTCCCCCGGCCGCCATCCGTCGGAATCCGTCGTTCCCGAGCTTCCTACGCCGCTGTGATCTCCGTGGTGGGCTCCGCCGTGATCCCCTCCACCTCCCCGTGCTTTCCCCGTGTGAAACCGTGGCCGCTAGGGCCGTTGCAGCGAACTCCGGCGAGGTTGACCTGTTGCCGGCCATGGCGCCGCCGTGTGCGTGGGTCCACCGCCACACGGCCTGTTCCCGCCGGCGCGCGCGCCGCCCAGCCCTCACGCACACCCCCTGACCTAATCCGCGCCATCCGTCTTCGATCCGACGGCCCAAGATGGTCGATACCCCTTCGTGGGGTATTTTGTTAAAGAGTCCCTGGGGAACACCATAATCAACCCGCAGTCCTTGGCAGGGTTGAAATCCGATTTAAAATTTGATTTAAATTCTGATTTAAATTCGTTTTGATTTCAGTCTATTTACAAGTTTGCCACTGAGTTAAAATGCTTATAAAACCCACGTTTTAGCTCCGTTTTGATCCGTTCAACTTGCGTTAGATTCGTTTCGAAAAGTTCTTTCAAACTAAATAACTTTCAGTACTGTTTTCTGTAATTAAAATTTGAGTTAAATCTAATCTAGTAATTAGTGTCTTTAATCTTGTTTAATTCATATCTTTTCCGTTTCAACTCCGATTAGCGTGATTTTCACGTCTGTGTGATCATGGTAAATCGTAGTTCTGTTTTTAAAACTTTTTATCTTGTTTTAGTTACTATTGGTGTATTGTTCTAATCATAGGTTATGTTCTTTGTGTTTATACGTTTTATATGAGCATTGTCTTTCGATATTACCCCTTTAATTGTGGCTATATGTGAGATTTGACTTCCTGGGCTCACATATGGTGTATACCTGGTTTTGTTCTTAAAACCGGGAGTGACGTATTGCTAAGCATGTGTGTAGCTTACAAGAAAGGATTGTGACCAAGCTAAGTGGTGGAGCTAGCAAGGTGGCAACCATGGAGGATGGTGATGGCCACAAGCACTCAAGAGATCAAGTGATCTACCACTGGTGAAATGAAGAAGAGAAGAGATGGAGCAAAGAGGTCTGAAGGCAAAGGTATAACCTATAGGGCTCTTTGTTTTGGTGATCAAGACACTTAGCGAGTGTGATCACATTTAGGATACATAGCCGTACTATTAAGAGGAGATTATTCACGCTTATGCGGTGTTCAAGTGTCACTAGGTGTTCTCTAACATATCGATGCTATAGACCTAGTGATTGACTAACAAAACCCCTTGGAAAATGCTTTGCAAAATGCTAACACACTTGCATATGATGATGTACACTTGGTGGTGTTGGCACTTTTGGGATAAAGGGGTGTTAAGGAGTTGTGGAGAAGTGAGAGAGACTAGCATATAGTCCTTCTCCCTCCTGCCGAGCTTGCGAGGCAGGATTCAGCGGTTTTCAGAAGTGAAGTGTTGAGCTCAGGGAACATCGGACGCTGGTCCGAGAAGCATCGGACGCTGGGCTGAGCGTCTGATGGCAAACCCTAGTTTGTGACAGAAGTCGAACTAGCATCGGACGCTGGCAACGGACGCTGAGGAATCACTGTTGCATAGTCCGATGCAGGTGACGTGGCACGAGCGTGCTTTCCAGGGAGCATCGAACGCTGGGCTGCGTCCGATGGCGTTCCGGCGGACTCGTCCGATGTGGTTTGGAGCGTTCTGGAACCTTTCTGTTGTGTCATCGGATGCAGGGGTTGAGCGTCCGGTGCTAACGTTCCGGCGCGTCCGATGTGGCGCCAAAATGAGCTGAAAAGAGTAGTGGCATCGGAGCATCCGATGCCTGGCATCGGCGCGTCCGATGTCACATTAACCGTGGCGTGAAGGGTTTTGACCGTTGGGATTTAACGGACTAAATTTATAGCAGGGGGACACGTGGTGCTCATCGGAGCAGATGGCCTCGACACCGGCACGTCCGATGCTCGGGTTTTCAGCCCAACGGCTAGGCCAACTTGTGTGGCCTATTTAAGGGGCTTGGCCGACTCACTTGGTTTCACCCTTGAACATTTTGATTCCTAAGCATACTAGTGAGCATTGGCAAGCCTCCCAACTCATCTCCCAAGTTGATTCGATCAAACCAAGTGAGATTGAGTGATCTAGTGCGTGATTTGAAAGAGTTCAATCTAGTGGCACTAGTTCTTCGCATCGGCATTGAGTTCTCTTGTTACTCTTGACATTTGCCGGTGCCTAGACGGCTTGGAGGCATTGTGGTGTGGTTGGCAAGAGAAGGAGATTGTTCTTGGCCACCACCGATCGTGATTGTGAGAGGTTTTGGAGCCTCACCTCGCCGGAGCGGCAAGAGACATCCTTAGTGGATTGCTCGTGTCATTGAGCTACCTCACTAGCGGTAGATTCTCGTGGCGCTCTTTGTGAGCTTGGCTTTGTGCCGATTAGCCATCGGGTCACCTAGTGTTGGTCGACACAACGGGGAGTAGCGTGTCGGCAAGCACGTGAACCTTGGGATAAATCTTGGTGTCCCGTGTACTTATTGTGATTGTGCATTCATCTTGGTGATTGGTCTTCATATTCACATCTTCGGTGATTGGCATCACAAGTGGATTTCACCGGTGATTGGTTTTCTACTAGACGATCCTGAAGGCTCGGTGAAACCACTTTTATCTAGCTCGTTTACTTTGCGTATTTACTTTGAGCTATTTCATTTGTGTAGATACTATTACTTGTTGTATATCTTTTATCATATACCTTGTGTAGTGAGATTGTGTTTAGTTTGCCTAGTTTATCTTTTGCACATACTTGTTTATCTTAGATTAACTTGATCATAGTTATGCTAGAACTAGTTCTTTTATTCCACATAAGTTTCTAGCTCTACTTGATTGAGTGACTTAGAAATATTAGGTAGATTTGTTGGATAGGTGGCTTGCAACACACTATTAGGCTAGCACAAGAAGCTTCGCCATTTGTTATACTAATAGTGTTTGCCTAAGTGATTTTGTAGATTTTTAATTAGGCTATTCATCCCACTCTAGCCAATTTGGACCTTTCACCAGCCGAACAGGCGTGCATAAACAGTCTCAGAATTGCAAATTTACTTGGACAATGGTATTGATCAATCAAACATAGGTTCTTCCAAAAAAAAAGTCGTTGTCGAACAGCCAATAACATTCCAAGTGCCAAAAAAATATCAGCCAACAACATTGTTTGGGCAGTTGCGTGCATCATGACCCGCAAGTTGCTTACATTTTCGACATTTCCGTTTACCCTGACCTCCACTTACAACATTCTTCTCCTTGCCCTTCTTAATTCTTTTGCATCTTCCTTTGGACTTGATATCATTTGGTGGATGTATATCGACTTCGGTTGGAATTGTGTTATCCAAGAAAGTTTCATATTCCACCTGTTTATCAACTCTCATAGCAGACGTAATTTTTTGGAGAGGTTCTACTAGACTGGATAAAGTAGAATATAAAAAATCAATCCCTTGTTCTGAGTTCATGGCCATTTGGATAAGATCTTCAAATTTGTTGCGCCTTCCTCGTCAAAGAATAGTTCTCTGGAAAACGAAACAAAAGGATTGTTGGCCTATACAGAAGGGGAAAAAATAACCAACCATAGGGGAAAAAGCGTACGGTACACACTTTTTACATCTTGTCTCCCATCTCTTCATAATATAAACCATGCAAACTAATTCTTTCAAAAAATACAGATCAAGAAGCAACTTACTAGTAAACTCGGAGAAGGTTGCAGCTTAGGTGTGCTTGGCTGTTCAAGGTGGGCTCCAATTCCGGCGTCGACCGCGTCAATCGTGATGATGGCGTGATCATCGGTGACGACGGGATGACCGGCGACCTGACACTTGGTGGCAGCGGTAGCAGTCGTCTCCGTGGTGGCAAGGGGGGTCTCCGTGGCGGCAGGGGTCTCCATGGCCGCCGACGCCGAGTGGTGATCAAATGTCGTGGGGTCTCCCGTGGCTGGCCTTGATGAAGTCCACCATGGACTCCAACGGGAGGGTGAGCGTCGGCTGACCTTGCCGGCCGTCCATCTTGAGGGCTGCAGCCGTCGAGGCCCAGCGGTAGGATGGGCGACGGCCGTCCATCTGGAGGTGCCATGGTGCGGCTGGCGTCGATCTCCTTGGCTTTCTCCATGGGACGGCGACGGCGGCGGCAGAACGCGGCGACGGGAAATATCGCGGAAAAAAGTCACGAAAAAAAGTCTCAGAAAAAAAATTCACAGAAAAAAGTCGCGGCAAAAAAAATGTTGACGGGAGTCTGTCTGGGGTGTTTTAAAAAAATAGATTAGATGAGATTGGTGGGAGGGTTTAAGTGTTAAATTAACCCACCTTCATCTGAAGCCATTAGATTAGATTCGTGTGGACTTGATGAGAGTTTTCATAGTTTGCATAGCTAGTTGGTTTGCATAGCATACGCTCCCATTATATATAAGGCGATCATATCTTATTTTTTAAAAAGCTTTACTTCTCTTATGTATATGTTACCTGAACATAAGGGTGATGGCCTCTTCGGTGAGCGACAGAGCTTTGGAGATCATTGTTCTGAATATTATCGTTAAGAATGGATGGAGAAGTAAGGCCAGTCTCAATGCTTAGTTTCACTACATAGTTTCCAAAACGCCACATTAACTAGAGCGGGATGAAACAATGAATGAAACTAGCCTTTACAATTGTAAGGAAAATGGACCTCGACCCATTTGACTTTGGATTTTGGTGTTTGAAGATCAACACAACCATATTGGACTAATGTGTTTTGCAAGTGTTTGTTTTGTAGTTCAATAGGGTGGAAATGTGACTTGGACAAAGACGATGTGGTGATCCGATGATCAACACCTTAAGCAAGACATTTGAAGCTCAGTAGAAGACTCTTAAGAACAAGCAAAGTCCAAGGCACAAGGATGGAACCAAGTCGGGTGCAAAGAACAAGTGAAAGGCGGTAAACAGAAGTGACCAGACGCGCTCTGGCCTGGATGCGTCCGGTCAGTAACTCAAGCCGACAGCGCCACGTTCGTGTGACCAGACGCTGCGACAGTTGCGATCGGACGCGCCGATGCAACTGTTCCTCAGCGCGACCGCGTGACCGGACACATCGAGGACGATCGAATGCTGGAGCTCAGCTGAGTCCGATCGAATACAGAGAGGTTCCAGAGGCAAAAAATCGTGATCGGACGCGTTCGATCACAAGTGACCGGACTCATGCAGAGTCCGATCAGTGCCTGTCCAGGCTGACAACTAGCCGTTGTGAGAGACCGGACGCGTCCGATCAGCAGTGCGTCCGGTCGATGTCAGAAAAGTGCATCTCTTTGCCCAACGACTCTATTTGCTTGGGGCTCTATATATACCCCCATGGCCGGCCAAAACAATAAGGTTGGAGCTCAGGGAAGTGTACCAAGTGTATAGACACATATTTAGTTGCTCTAGCCACCAAAGTGCTTAAATGATATACTAGGTGATTAGTGTAGGTGCTTTGCAAAGTGCTTAGGCTAGTTAGACCACCACTTTGCGCTTGCTCTAGGTGTTAGGCCTAGTGTTTAGTGAGGTTTAAAACACCTCTTATCTACCGGTGCTTGTGCGCACCGTTGTTGTACATTAGAGGGGCTTGTAGTCTTGCGAGACCACACCAACCGGGTTTGTGGTGTGGCCGCCACTGTGTACCGAAGGGAACAAGACCCATGGCGGTTCGACTGGAAACTTGATAGTGAAGACGGCGGGGAGCATCCGGGAGAGGCTTTGCCACGAGTGGCTTAACCGGAGACCCACTTGCGCGTGGGGAAGGCCCGGAGCTATCCACGGAGTTACCCGACCGGGAGCTTGGCCGCGAGGGATTCCTTGCGAGGGGCTCCAACGAGGACTAGGGGTAAGTTTGTGCGCTTCTCGATACCTCGGTAAAAATACCGGAGTCATCGACGGGCGTTTGCATCTCTACCACACTCTTTAGCTTCCACATTTACTTGCTACCTTTGTTGTGTGCTTTACCTTTTCTAGCTTAGTTGATAGGTTTGGATCATAGGTTGCAAAACTCTTTTGCGGTAGAGATAGCAAAACACCTAGCAAAACCTTAGTTGCACCTTGGATAGTTTACTTTCTTGCATAGGTTTTTACTAGGTGGAATTTAGAGGCCTTAGTTTAGAGTAAAAGTTGTTAGTTGCCTAATTCACCCCTCTCTTAGGCATCACAGTCCTTTCAACAATGCAGCGTTTCATTTCACCAATTCTAAAACTATGTAAAGCATTTAATTGCCATACAATGATGGGATCCTATACATCGATTGCTCGTGTAGCCATTCACACACAGAAGCAAGATAAAATAGAATAGCACCACAACATACGATTGTTCAGATTGTGCTAAAGTGACAGACATCTAGAGTACTGGACCAGATTGTTCAGAATAGCTTACCAATCGCTCTTCCTCTTTGTGAGTCCAAATTTTTTTCTTTACTGCCTTGTTTGCATCGTTGTTTTCATCTTCATCAATCACAATGTTCACCATCTTGTTAGTTGAAGTGCCTTGTTTCATAGCTTGTGGTGATGGTGTTCCATAGGCACTTTCTAGTGATGGTGGAGATATTGGGTTGAAGGCCATACAACCAAATAAATTTTTTCTCCTTGTACTTGTGGTGTGCCGGAGAGTATGGTTCTTGCACCATATGTAGAAAACCACCTGGTGGATATATCCTGAAATTTTGACACAAACAAACAGCCAACTAGTAAAAGTTTTTCTTGACAGCTATGTGCATCAAGCTGTACAGATGGAAATCAATTGAACTGTTTTTACTTGCAAGATTCGAAATCAAATACTACTTTTGGAAATCAAGTAAATATTTTCAGGTGGTGGTAGTATGCATTATCACACTAATTTTGGAAATCAAATACTACATTTTCAGTTGGTACTGCAGTATGCAGTATCAGATGGTGGCAAAACCTACTCTGTATAGCACCTACACTTCCAGTGATCCATGGAAATAAATTTGCGGGATTCAATATCATCTGTATTATTCAGAACTATTTGCAGCCATGGAAATCAACTATTTGCGGAGATCGAAATCAAATGCACCATGAATTTGAGCCTTGTTGGTTTCCATGAAGAGATGCAAAATTTGGGGGTATGCCGCCCCATCCTACTCCTTGAGGTGGCCGTGGCGGCACGACCGATTCCGGTGTAGCAGGGGACGAACTAGGTACACCAGGGGCAGGAGTTGGTGCAGTAGAGGTAGGAGTAGGCGCAACTGGGGAGGAAATCGACGGCAGTAGACAAACCAATGACAACATTAGCGACAAACATGGAGGTGGTGATGGCGTAGGAATGGAGGCCTTTTTCAGTCCAAGGCGGTGTTGGCGCGTCTTCCTTCCTCTGTCGGGTACGCGTCGCCGAGAATCCTCTGCCGGTGGCGAATCCTTGGCGGTGGACGGCGGACGGTGGATGGCGGCGGGGCGAGAAGGATGACTGGATAGGGGTGGGCAAGCTGGGAGGTCTGGTTGCGCGAGAGAAGATGTCGACGATGGCGTGGCTCCGCCCACACGGGATCGAGGAGGACGAAATGAAATGCCTCAGTGCTCGTTTCACCCGGTTACCAACACGTTGGAAACAACACTATCTCGTTTCACCAGGATGAAACAATTTCTCTCTCTCCTCTCTATTTCATACAAAGAATGCTTTTCTGCGGATGTGTCACTGTATTAAATGTGTATGAAACTCTCATAAAATATCCATTGAGACTGGCCTAATACTATAAACTTCAAATATGATTATTTCATTTGGTTTGTGTGCTTGTTTCCTTTCTTTAATTGTGACCACACTTTGAGCTGAAACGTCGTACGAGTGTGCAGAGGCTGGAACTCCTCCATTTCAAAAAAAACGGTAAAGCTTATATTACCGCGTCCGGCTCCCTCTCCCGAGCCGGACGCGGCTCGCGCGCACTCCCCTTCCTCCCCCACCTCTGTCTCTCTCCCTCCCTCCCTCTCCCATGCCCGCGCGACCCTGGCTCGCCGACGAGCGCCGGCGAGCCGATGAGCGCCTCCATCTCCTCCGCATCCCCGCGCCCGTGCCCCACCGCCCCACCGCCTCCCTGCGTCGGCCATGGCGGATCCGGCGGAGGCGGCGACCGATCCGGTTGCGGCGGCAGCGAATCCGCCGGATCCGGCGGCGTTGGCCGCGGATTCGCCGGATCTGGTGGAGGTGGTGGCGGAGAGGTAGGCCTCCTCTCTCTCTCTGCTCTCTCTCCTCTCTACTCCAGCGAGTCCCCTTCTTCTCCATCTCCGACGAGTCTAGAAGGGGCCGGCCGGGGGGAGGGAGGCAGGCAGGCCCGACGGTGGGGAGGGTGGCCGAACGGCGCTTAGGGAGCCCTGGTGGCTGTGGAGGCGGCCGGGCCAGGGAGCGGCGGGGGAGCTCACCGGAGATGGCGGCGGCGGGAAGAGGACGGTAGGGAGGGGAAGGAGGAGGCCGCCGCGGCCGCGGCGGCGGAGCTCCGGCGAGGCCCTGTGGGCGGCGGGGCGGCGATGGAGGGCGGGGGAGGGGATGCCGGGCGCGTAGAGGACGGCGTCCGGACGCACGGGGCACGTCCGGACGTCTGGGCGCTAGCCCTACCGAAAAAAGCTCAATATGGCGCTGTACATGTTCTAATCAAATTCTCAAACCCAGCAGGTTATCAGTAGAGGACTTTGCGTAGGAAAAGATTGAAAGCATGCCGCAAATACAAAGAACAAAGGCTGCGCTTTAAACAAATTGTTAAAAGAAAAAGGGTCAAAATAAAGCTGCTGATGATCTTGTACTCCCTCCGTCCCTAAATAAGTGTCGTTATTGGTGTGCGTGCCACGTGTTTGACTCAATTTGTAGAAAATATATGTAATATTTATATCTCCAAATAATTTTGTTAAAAAATTAGATGTAAAGATCTTTTCGGTGATACTAATTACTTAGCATAAATATTAATATATTTTAATATATAATTGCCAACAACTTTTTCTCGGGAAGCGAGAAGGGAGCAGATGACTTGCGAAATAGTATCTAGTACGTGTCCAGGTATCTAATCTGACGCTGCACACAAAGAGAGCATGCACGAAACGGAGGCACAAGCACAGACAGACATGTGTCGACGTTTTGCCTATTAATGTCTCCGGCCGGCCCCCCATTGTACTGCAGATGAGCACGAAACGGAGGCCGGCACAAGGAACGCTTTAGCGCACGTATCATCATTGTCTGTCTGCCATGCATGGATCCGTCGCACAAAAAACTGCCCTTCCGTTTCCGCTGCGGCGCCGCCGTTCTTTTCGCGGCGTGCTCGTGCTCGTGCCGGTCGTCTGGTCTGAATCAGATGACTGATGGATGGTTCGTCTTCCTGGCCCTCTGTGTTGCTTTTGTCCCCTGTTGTTGCGGAGTGAGTCCTCTGGATTATTGCTCGCACTTTAGATGCGTTGGATATGGTTCACTGCTTTGCAAGAGCAGAGCCAGGATTAGATTCAATCCCGTATATTTTTTTTTTAACTCGTAGTGTAAAACCCTTGTCCGTCCCAAGAACAAGACCTAAGAACATGTACAGTATGCACAATGTTTTTCACCGTCTATATACCATTCGAGACGGCAATCACGACTCATCCTCCCAGGCGACGGACGAGACGCGAAGGAGGACGCGTTGGTATAAGTCGACGCCTCCAATCGACAAGCGCAGATCCAGTTGCAGCGCTCGGGGAGAATCCAAGCTGTGCGCCAAAATTCTCTTTCTCCACCACTATATCACGACCCTCAGACTATCCACACTCATCATCCTCTAAAAGGAATATTCTATCATGGTCATCAAGATTCTCGATCTCTTCTATATCACTTTCTCTCGCACTCATTCATCCTCTATATCTCATACTCTATCCTCTTCCAACAACGGCCCTCACTTATCATCCTTTATAAATTTTATCTATATATATTCATGTGAGATCTTGTTTTGAAGAATTTATTGTAACAAATTTAATGGTGCAATCGGAATTTAATTTGGTTTTTTGGTTTTGAGTTATAACAATTTTTAGCTAGTTAAACAGTGGGGCCCACTAACAACTCTCTCATCTATCTCTCTCCCAGGCCGCTATATTTGAAGGCTGGCTTGGACGCGTGGGTCGTTTAGTCTGCACCAGTGCAGGTTTTTGTTCCACTAAAGGAGCGTGCAGGATGCTTTACCGCAGAGCACTGCGGATCGTCTCAGCTCGTTAGATGACGGCATAATGTCTTGTTCGTTTTTTTTACAACAATGTCTTGTTCAGTTATCCCGGAATGAAGGCCAGAAACGATTGATAGCTGGAATAGTTTACTAAGCCAAAAATCGAACTACATGGAGATACAAATCATACACTAAGAAAGAGATGTGCAAGTGTGTGGTGCTTTCGATCTTTTTGTGTGCTCTTGTGTCAGGATCGTTTTTTTTTTGAGTGTTTTGAAACCATGACTATCTTTCTCTCTCTCTTTTCAGGTGGGTATTTGATCTTACCCCTAATTCTACGGTGGGCACGTGCCCATTTTTTTCAATATGCTTTTGCATGGATTTTTTTTTGGTCTCATAACTGCTTTGGTATGGTTATCTCTTTTTGCATAGCTCGTAGTTCTTTTTGAAAGATTTTGTGAGAGAGATGACTGAACAAAAAAGAGCTTTTCTCTGTAGTGGATGGGTGACATGTTTTGCGTAAGAGTTAGCAATTTATGTGGTGTGTACGTGAATCTCGAGTCATAGGTGCATGACAAGAATCTCAACATAAGTCACAACAATTTGACTAAGCTCAACATGATAACAAGTAGCCTATGAATACAGGATGTTTATAATTCTAAATGGTTCATATGACTTTGTTAGGATATTATATTGCATCATAGAGGAACATGCTATTTGATTTTTTTCGAAAATATAAATCCCAAGTACCTTTGCAAAAGATGGCAAGCGTCAAATCATCCTACTATATCTCATATTCCAATTACTTAGATAGAATGAGGTCCCTATAAAAAGTTGTTCACAGACTGCAAGAATCTTAGCCAGAATAAGAAGTGAATAAATTTTTTCACACAAAGGTAGAATGGTACATGGGTTTATTAATTTGAAGAAGTAGTTTTATTATAATAAATTATTTTTTTCTTTTTAGGAGCTGACAGGTACATGTAGATAATGTACTGAAATATTATTGTACCTGCGTGACGAATCGAGGATGCCCCCAACACTTGCTTTTGTACCTATCTTTTTATTTTTGGAGGCGAACATATACAAAAGCAAGTGGACAATTTGCACAAGATAAAAAAAATAGGGACAATTCCAATGAATACATTAATAAGATAAATTTAGGCATAATACATGATTATAAACAAAATTTGAACAGAAATAAACTGAGAAAACTTGTGCCTAAGTTTATTTGGTGCGGAGGGATTCTAAGCGAATGGATTGGGAGGACCCTCCACACCAGCAGCGTGAGCAAATTTCGCTATCTGGTTGCTAAGACCGAATTTAGCTACTCCGAGCTCTTTCTTGAACTCGTCTATCCTGAGAAAATGTTGACGTTCGTTAGTGTAAAAAGAATATAAAAGATTCCGCAAGCGCACATAACACCATTGTAGCATTTTATAGGGAGTATTCCGAGTATCGTTATTTATATTTTACCACTGGGAAGCTAGGGTTAAGAATATGATAATTCACTATCATACATCTACTAACTCAGAGTACTAATTAAACTAGAGCATGAGTAATTGATATATGGTATGATAATGAATGAAAGCACGTAAAAGAGAACTTCATGATAAATGTGTAGATAACTATAGTGGGAGGACAACGGGAGAGATCAAGGTTCCTATGCACTTCTCTATTAGTCGGGTTCTAAGACAACAAAGATGAAAAGATATAGCAATCATATACATTGACACTTTGTAGCAGCAGGTCCTTTCCAACTCTCGACACTTTGTAGCAGCAGGTCCTTCCAACTCTCGAAGAAGACTAGGAAAAGGTAGGTGAGAGAAGGCTGCTAAAAGCAGCCAGCGCGCGGCGCGACCACGACCTGCAGCGGTAGTGGCCAGGCTGCAACACTGCTGGGCGTGGCCCGGGCCGGCTGCGGCCTCGTTGCAGCCTTGCGAGCATGGAGCTCGGTCATGGAAAGAATGAGAGAAAGAGAGCAAGAGAGAGCGGAGGGCGAGGGAAAGTGAGAGCGAGGACAAGAGCAGCAACGCGGTGCTGTCCTTAAACGTGAAGCAGGGCAGGGCAGCACGACAGTGGCGCAACGAGCACATGGGCGGAAGGCTTGCCCACGGCGCGATGGCAGGGAGCTCATAGGAGGTGCTAGCCTGGATCGGTCATTTCACCGAACAACTGGCGTGCACTGCTTGCGACACTATTTTTAAAATGTTCTGGTCTAAATCAGCCTAGGTGCCCTGAAGCCTAGGTCCCCTGAAGCAAAGATGCTCCACTCACAAAGGCCTACAACTTTAATTAAAGGAGCACGACCATAACTACCATGAATTAGCGGGTAATTAGCATCAAATTATGCAGTGTCAGCGCTAACCAGTGTTTAAGGGAAACATTGAACTTGGTGTTGAAACGGTGTCAAACCTCAACATCAACACCACTAAGCTCTAGCACTGGAGGTAGACTACAACTTTTATTAAGGGGTTGAGGTCATTCACTTAACGGAAAAGCGGGAACACGGCATACCATTTGTCGACATGGGCTAAACTACAGACTTAGAATTTTTCCAAGTCCTTGCCTGAAATTGCAGGCTGATTCGATTCCTCGGCCTTCAAACAAACTATCAGACCACAACAACAACAGCAACCGAATGCACCATAATAAAGTACTACTAAACTTCTACTACAACGTTTATATTGGTAAAAATTAAAGTGTTTAAGCAGATTATTAATTAAACCGGTCCTAAAAGGCTATCAAGCAATTAAATGCAGAAGTGGTATTTAGGATTTTTGAGGCACTTTCTCCATAAAAGTTGTACATGATATCTTCAAGAAAGTTGTTCGCAAACTTAAATAGTATCTAATGGTGCCAAGGTTGACTCTAGGTCATACACAAAACATAGAGTTTAACTATTAAGCACGATTAGGGCTAAAACCATCATCAATTCATATATAAGCTTAACCTAGTTATGGTTTAACTCATATGTTGGATTGATCTAAGACTAAGGCTTTACCAAGGTTTATACTTTAGGGTAAAAACTAGTGAGGTCCACTAAACTCCATTGAAAATGTTTGTTCACTCAAAAACTTGGGTTCTTTCTCACACTAGCTTAGTCATAGGTCACTATTAACAAGTTAAAACCGTGCATTTAGAGTTGATGGCTGTTCGTAACACCTGGGATGTTACAACTAGTTAGTAATAAAAAAATTAGTAGCTAAGATTAGTACTAGTGGATCCAAACAGACTTGCTAATAAATCTTATAATTATTAGCCGGAGGGTTGCTAACTATCAGTTGCATTAGCAGATTTCTAGTTGCTATTAGGTACTAATAGTTTATATGTGTCTTGAATTCACTATCCGATCACCGGCCTATTAGCAGCTAGTAGCTGGATTGGATATAAATGTTTCCTTACTAAAATATTTTAGTACCAATATGGATTCAAACAACACTTAGTTTGCTAATTAATTTTGATTATTCCACGGCCTCTCTATTATTACACACTTAGAATACCCAATGATGCAATATGAAGAGCACATACACAACCATTAAATTGGATGATGGCAGAAAAAGACATATCATGCTAGCCAATATCCAAGATCATCTGAAATAGAAGCCCGTGGCAACTTGCTTTTTAACTAACTGTGCCCCTGTTCAGTAGCATGGTACAACAAAAGGTACCCTAGCAGCCGGGGGACAAGAAGGTGACTGATGTTATCACTCACCACGCTTGCTTTCTTTGAAGCACACTTTGTTGGAGCTATAGGTTTTGAAAGACAGGTTTGGCATCCGGAGTACATCTTGAAGCTATGGCAGCTTTAATTTCCAGCTCCATATCCAGACAAAAGGAAGGCAAAACAAAGCACGGAGATCGGCATGTCTTTTAGAAATAAAAACATAAAAATGTTGTAAATTCTCCTTTCTAATAATTAAGATATCAAATGGAGGTCACTTTTGAGGCTAATGGAATCGGACTCAAAGTTGTGATATTCTAGATGTGGAAAAAGTTTTATTCTTCGATGAGATTTGTTTGCCTTTTAGGAGCTGTTTTTGAGTTATGCCTAAACTTATTAATATTATGTTCTCATCAATTTTTACTTTTTACTTGTCACTTCTAGTATAACAAAAATTTCAGATGTAGAGGTTAATGTACTTGCCCCAAATTTGCTCCATCCATTAAGGGCCTGTTTGTTTGAGCCGCATCTTTTTAGGCTTTTTTTGCTCAAAAGTTGTTTGTTTAAGTAGTATCTTTTTGGGCTTTTTGCTCAAAAGCTGGCTTTGTGACTTTCATCTTCTGACTGTTTTTTTGTTATTATCTTTTATAATCAAGTTTTAGCTCTTCAGCACAACAAAAGCCGATGATGCTACTCGAAATGTGCTTTTCAAGCTATGACTTGTTTCTTTTTTTTGCGAACTACACAAGTATATATGCAGATGTTCAACATGCACGCGCAGTCACCCTACCCTATGAACACACGTACGCACATGTTTAGCTGATGACACGACTTCCATCTCCCAGCATATATATCCTTTTGTCCCGTTCAACCATATATAAGCTCAATTAATATGGTAATTTCTAGACCCTCAGAACTAATATGAGAAGTTCTTTGCCATGACAAGAAAGATACAAACCCGCTTTGATAGGCATTTTACCTGAGAGTTTTTTACCTACATGGCCTTAGAAATAATGACTCTTCCCTATATGACCTTTTTTTATTTGAACTTATCTCTATGGCCCTGAAACGAATTTTTATTCCTTCTATGGCCTTCCATCCGTTATTGCTACTTAACGGTGTTAAGTCAAGGGTAAAAAGACCGTTTTACCCCTAACATAAAAAAATTGCAGAGTTTTATTTTTTTTGTATATTTGGATTAATATTAAACAAATAAATTCACACATGACAATATTTTACATAAAAGAAATATTGTTATGTATAAATTTATTTGTTTAATATTACTCTAAATATAACAAACAAACTAAATTGTAATTTTTTATGCCAGGGGCAAAATGGTCTTTTTATCTTTGAATTAACACCGTCAAGTGGCGCAAATGGACGGAAGGCCATAGAAGGAATGAAAGTTTGTTTCAGGGTCACAGAGATAGGTTCAAAAGAAAAAAGACCACATAAGAAAGAGGGTGATTTTTTTTTAAGGCCATACAGGTAAAAAGCTCTTTACATAAACGCCTCTCTCCGGCAACATGCCGAATGCATCGGGAGACACCATAGATCATGCCTCCTTGTGTGGTAACATGAACGATTATTAGCACCATAGGTACGAACCTTTTGTGGTAGAGACTCATAGATCAAATGTGTTTTTCATCAACACTACACATGGCGCAGCACCCCTGATTGTCCTACAGCATGACTCGGCGTGACCCGACATATATCACTTGTTGTTCCGTGGCGTCCACCCTCGTTTCTCGGTGTTCCATGGCATTACTCGGTGTTAGGCCAGTGTCAGTGGCAGTTTCATCTAAATTTTATTTACATTAAATATGCTACCACATAAGCGTTTTTGATGACATGTCAGTGTATTTAAGAAGATAAAGAAGAAATGAGTATTGGCACGAATACCAACTCTCTATGAGTCATAAATTTAATGTATGTGAAACTCTAGAATAAAACTCTCACTCTCGATGAAGAGTTTCATTCAAGTTTTATTTTATTTTATATGACATGACAGTTTTAGAAACACACAATGAAACTCACTACTGATCGAGATTGGTCTTGCACAGCATCCCTTGACATCCCCAGCATAGCCTGACTGTTTGGACATGTTCGAAAGCACTTAGGCCATCCGCAATGGTTGTCAAATAACTAGCTAGGAGGAATTCTATTGGCTCTCAATAGCACTTTACAAATAGCTAGCGAGATGACGTATAAAAATAATAAAAAAGTAGCCCTCTTATTGGTTATTGAGGAGAGAGATCAAATAGCTAGCAACTTCCCAATAGCTAGCTATTTGATCCTCGATAGCCAATAAGAGTGCTACTTTTGTAAGTTGCATCATCAAAATAATATTTATTTATATATCTCATCTAGCTAGCCATTTGTAAG
The DNA here is from genome assembly GCA_009763385.1 of Coix lacryma-jobi var. lacryma-jobi. Taxonomy (NCBI): domain Eukaryota; kingdom Viridiplantae; phylum Streptophyta; class Magnoliopsida; order Poales; family Poaceae; genus Coix; species Coix lacryma-jobi. Next base: position 96,945,167 of record CM019831.1, read on the forward strand.
TTGTCATTGAGAACCAATAACATTCTTCCTAGAGATCAAATAACTAGCGATTTGAACACCATTGCGGACGCCCTTATTTATAGCTAGCAGATGTTGTTTTAATGATGTTGAATGAGAGAGATTTTAGCTGCCGCAGCGCTCAAAAACCGATGAAAGGTTGAAGTGAAGAAACTTGCGGGCTTCACGCATATTTAGTGTTGCAACTATCATACCTGGTGGAGAGGCAATAAAAATGAATGTAGTCCCTCCGTGTCACAAATAGAAGTTGTTTAGAATAGCGACACGGTCTCCAAAGTATAACTTTGACCACTTGTTTCTTTGAAAATATTTGTTGTAAGGTGGTATATGTATATTTTTATGAAAGTACTTTTTAAGTTAAATTTATTTATATGATTTTTATATCTCTAAACTCAATAATTTAATAGTTATTCATGATTTATATTCCTAATGTTTGACTCAAACCTTGTCCAAAACGACTTCTATTTGTGATACAGAGAGAGTATAGTCATCTTGGCTTGATTCACATGAATACCTAGTTTTCACCAATGCGATGGTAAGTACTCCCTCCGTATAGAAACAAAGTCGTTTTGGATAACGATACGGTCTCCAAAGTATAACTTTGACTCCTTGGTTTTATAAAAAATATTTATTAGAAAATAATATATGTATACTTTTATGAAAATATTTGTCAATACAAATCTATTCATATAGCTTTATATTTTAAAACCCAATAATTTAAAAGTTATTCCTGATTTATATTCCCAATGTTTGACCAAAATCTTATCCAAAACGATTTCATTTTTCTATACGGAGGGAGTATGTATGTTTCTATGTTTACTATATTCTATAGGATCTGAATTTTCAATTTTCAACGTAGATACATTATTGTTAATTAGGGCTTGTTTAGTTCCCAGAAATATTTGGGAAACGCACTGTAGCACTTTCGTTGTTATTTGACAAATTTTGTCCAAACATAGACCAACTAGGCTCAAAAGATTCGTCTCGACATGTAGATACTAAAAGTACAATTAGTTATTTTTTACCTACATTTAATGATCCATGCATGTAGCTAAAGATTGATGTGACAGGGAATCTAGAAATATTTGGGCAAAGTTGGGGAAACTAAACAAGGCCTTAGTATTAGGTATGTGGTTAGCTTCACTACTACAGAAAGGGCCTTTAGTCCCGGGCGAAATGGGTCTTTAGTCCCAGGTATTCCAACCGGGACTAAGAATCCGGGACTAAAGGCCCGGGCCTTTAGCCCCGGGCGAAATGGGTCTTTAGTCCCAGGTATTCCAACCGGGACTAAGAATCCGGGACTAAAGGCCCGGGCCTTTAGCCCCGGGTGCTTTCAACCGGGGCTAAAGGTCCAGAGAGGAAAAATAAATGTGTGTTGTGTGAGATTCGAACTCAGCACATCTAGCCTCAGGCGCGCTTACCAACTGAGCTACACAACCCACGTGATACAGTTCTGGACGTTTTCCTTTTGAATCCACTCGGGAAGGACCTTTAGCCCTGGTTGGTAACACCAACCGGGGCTAAAAGGACCTTTAGTCCCGGTTGGTAACACCAACCGGGAGTAAAGGTTCACCCTTTAGCCCCGGTTGGTGTTACCAACCCGGACTAAAGGTTCAGGACCTTTAGTCCGGGTTGGTAATACCAACCGGGGCTAAAGATTCACCTTTAGTCTCGGTTGGTGTTACCAACCGGGACTAAAGTTCTTTAGCCCCGGACGCAAAATTTTGCCGAGACTAAAGCTCAGTTGATAGATCGTCCAAATGACTGTTCTCTAGTAGTGCTTCATGTATTTGAAAAAATGGCACGGGTGGGAAATAGTGAAATTGGTATATATAATTGTATTTTTGGCTAACCTCTTAAGTAATGACAATGTTGCATAATTTATTCACGTGACACATAGGCAGTTTGATATTTTGTTTGATAATGTGCTGATTTCTAGCAGGTCATGAAAATTAAGGTGCAGATGGCCGGAGTCTCCATTTGTTGTTCAAATACTAAGATAATACAACATTTTGCATTTACACACACAGTGACATGTACATAATATATTAGCTCAGCGCCTCAGCCCGTGCAAGGGACTAGGTTCAGCTACCGAAACCGAAACCACTTCTACTCATGCATCCTTGCACGAGTTGAATTTACATAACTACCCTTAAAATTAACTTGGCCCCGCCAAGGTTAATTTTCATCAGCTATATATCTATCACCTTGTGAAATTAATCTAACTCACACACATACATACATGCATATATATCTTCTAAGATAGATGCGAATGGAGAAAAACCATGAAAGGAGAAAAAAGAAATGAAATATATAGAAAAAGTTAACTACACTTAACGTACGCTAGGTTAATTGATTAACTGGCCGGCTGAGATATTTCTGGACCCTCTTTTCAATTAATGGACCCATGCATGTTAATCTCAGCACTCAGCGGTGTCCTTGTCGTCATCCTGCTGCTCACCGCCGCCGTTTCCGATTCCGACGACCTGCATTGTCTCTACGCTCTTGGAATACCACCTTGCCCAGAAGACGTAGTTGAAGAAGTTAAGGACGCTGAGCGCCGCAAGGAGCCAGTAGAAGAGATCCAGCCTGTCCTTGTTGAGGTCGTTGTTGGCAAGCCAGCCGCCATTGCCATTGCCTGCCGTGGAGGTGGGGTCACTGGTGATCCTGTTGACGAGCGACACGAGCACGGAGCTGAGGTAGAAGCCGAAGGAGTAGGAGCAGTAGGTCATGGAGGTCAGGAAGGCCTGCATGCCGGCGAGCGACTGCCTGTAGAAGAACTCGATGAGCCCGACGGCGGTGAACATCTCCGAGAGCCCGAACACCAGGAACTGCGGCGCGATCCAGAAGATGGAGATGAGCCGTCCGTCCGTCGCCGCAGCGTGGCGGCGCCTGGCCTCGACGAGCGCGGCGGCGACCATGGAGAAGGTGACGGCGAAGAGGCCGACGCCGATGCGCTGGAGCGGGGTGATCCCCGTGGCGACGCCCGTGAGGCGGCGCATGGCCGGCACGAAGGCGGCCTCGTAGGCCGGGACGAGCGCGACGAGCACGATGTAGGGGATCGCCTGCAGCGACGCCGGCGGGACGTGGAAGGAGGCGGCGAGGCGGGTGTCCATGGCGCTGCCCTGCTGCACGGAGAAGGTCTGCAGCTGCGCCAGGATGGTGTTGAACACGATGGTGCACGCGAAGATGGGCACCACGCACAGCAGCAGCTTCACCTGCTCCACCTCCGCCGGCGTGCACAGACGCCACGGGCTCTCCTTCGTCCCCGCCGACGACCCGCCGGGGCTGTCCGCCGCCTTCACGCATGCCTTGTCCAAGAACCTATTGCAAGATTTGAGACATGCACTTTATAATTAGCAAACTCCACAGGAAACCTTTGTATTATTATTACTCTTTATTTATACTACTCATAGTTTTAAATAGCGGGCTATATAGCGCATTGCTATAGTGCCGCTATAGCTACAGGAGAGATTCGACGCTAAGCTATATATTCGTATTTCTGCCGCTATGATAATTTTCACAACTATTTACTGCTAGCGCCGCTATAACAATTTTCACCACTATTTATCGCTATAGCACTGCTAATTTAACGACAATTTAATCAGTATTTCCTATTTAATTTGGTATTTTGGATAATTAAACTTTCATCAACCATGTTGTAACGACAATTTAATCAGTATTTCCTATTTAATTTGGTATTTTGGATAATTAAACTTTCATCAACCATGTTGTAATGTCATATTGGTATTGGTATTGGTATTTGGTAAGATCTTGACATGTAGAATCTTAGAAACATATTATCGTATTTGTGTTCATCAAAATTCATATTTGCCATGTTTTTGACATCAATAATGGTGTTTTCATATTTTATTAATAAAAACGCTATCTGTCATAGCGTTACTTTAGCACCGCTATAGCTGCTGAAAAAAATTACCGCTATTTTCAATACCCCGTTATTTAAAATTTTGATACTACTAGTTCTGTTATGCTTAGTAGAACAAAAAAACATTATTTTCCTTATTAATAATAACAAGGTAAAAAGAATTATATAGTGATAACTTTTTCTGGGTGAAATTGAATATACACATCGATTTTGTAAAGTGAAGAAGGTATATATTTGGCACCTGAACTTGTTGATGCGGCAGATGTCTGTGGTGTTAACGGACAACTCATGGACGGTAACACCTGCGATGTCCTGCACGGACGCCGTCGACGGGCACACCTGCTTCCTCTTGCTCACAGCGGCGACAAATACCTACACAGAAAGTCGCAGACCATGCTGGATTAGCTCAAATTAAATGAGAGTACACAAAACATGCAAATCTCATTAATTATATAGTTGTACAGTACTAATAAGGAATAAAACATGCCTAATTGCTCATGCCTCCATTCATGTTATTGTATGCATGGTGGTGCCTACACATTTAGGTGTTTAGTTTCCTCTGCTAAAATTTATTCTTCATTACACTGAATATTACAACTCTAGTTTAGTCTATTAAAAATATACTAATTACAAAACTAATTTATCAGTTGAAGGCTCTAATTCACGAGACAAATCTAATAAACTTAATTAGTAGAGTCCATCTGTTAGTTACTAGTGATGTAATTAGTTTTAAAATTAGTTTATTTTTAACAAACTGGGCATATTCGTTTCACTGACAAATTTTTTTTTGCCAGTCACATCGAACATTGCGGCACTAGTTTAGCTTATTAAAAATATAGTAATTAAAAAACTAATTTGTCAGCCGGAGACTAATTCACGAGACGAATCTATTAAACTTAATTAGTCCATGATTTGACAATGTGGTGCTACAGTAAACATTCGCTAATGATAGATTAATTTACCTTAATAGATTCGTCTTAGTAATTAGCATATGACCCTGTAATTAGTTTTATAATTAGTTTATTTTTAATAGACTAAACTAGTGCCGCAACGTTCGATGTGACTGGCAAAAAAAAATTTGTCAGGGAAACGAACACCCCCTAAATTAGTGCCGAACTAATTTAGCACTCATATGCCATCCGAACACCTACACGTACGCCCCCCCCCCATCCCAACCCAACCCAACCCCACCCACACTCTGCAATACAGCAGGCATGATTGATTTGATTGATGCAATGCGAGCGTAACAGGATGTGATTATTAACAATCAACAGCATGCACAGACACCTTCCAACAGCTTCTCCCTCAGTTCCAAAATAAGTGTCACTAGAAATCCGTGTTCCCTCACAGACACGCTTTCCGAACGACACTCGTTCTGGAAGGGAGGGAGTAGATAGCAAGCGTACACGTGTGCTGTTGTTGACCCACCCACAGTGGAAAGCTGAGCCACTAGCCCTTGTCAACTTGCATTGTCCCACAGGTAAAAGTAGAGACACCAGTGCAGCCGGCCAGTACGTGCACAAACCAAGTCACACAATTTTATCTAATTAATGTTAGGGAAAACTACAAATATCCGGCTGGTAGACCATCAATCCAACAAGTAGGTTCGAGCTTTAACACGTTGTCATATCTACTCATTCCGTACTAAATTATTAAGCTTTTTGACTTTTTAAAATACATCAACTTTACTATGTACGTATCTAGACATGCATGGTATATCTAGATACATAATTAAATTTATACATCTAAAAAGAGTCAAAAATGTATTACATTTTGAAATGGAGGGAGTAATAAATCTTACTTATTTTCCCACGAAATTAATGTTTTATCTTGATCACAAAAATTTGTTGAAATGATAGATCCAAGTCTGTTTTTTTTCAAGAGTCTGTTTCAATCTTGATCGTTACTTTGGTGTACAGTGTTAATACGTTTTGTATAAGATCTACCATGTTTTGTACACACACACATTCCCATCTATATAACCTCTATACCGTACCACCACAACTACTTCGCCAAATTTTAATGTCCTATCTTTGATAGGTGATCCCTGTGGCTTTTGGATCAGAAAGCTTTAATTTGCCGGATTAAACAACATCTATCGGGGCCCATCAGCTTTTCTCCTATATATCTATATATGGAGCCCTACTTTCTTCATAAGGAATCATGATACGCGGTCAAACTAACTTTCTTCCTTTTCCAGTGTTGGATATACACCTGCCTAGCCTGCTCTCATCCATATGTACTAGTACATCTTTTTTGCTTCACTCTGCTAGTGCGTCTCTCTTCTCTCTTACTGGATTTCAATGCATGTACTACTATTATATATGTGTGTGTAGCTAGTGCATATACGTGCAGCTAGGCCCGCCGGCGACTATATATTTGTTGCTAGTGCATGTACGTGGGAGCTAGGGCCTACTGGCCTACTGCTGACCATATTTGCACGATTGCACCTTTTAATAAACATGCATATATATGAGGGTTAACTTGTGCTTGTAGTTTTTCTTAATCTATCTATCCATTGAAAATATATGTGTGCTATAATTTCGCATGTCGGCCCATATATTTAGGTTTTGTTTGGTTGCACACAAATACACCTCAATCCACGTAATTTGAAAGAGATTGAGATAGAATTTAGTTCAAAGTCCACTCCAACACATGTGGATTGGAGTATATTTGAGTGCAGTCAAACAAGACCTTATGTGAATGCTGCATGTGTTATCTACTAGTCATATTTTGCACATATATATTTTTAAATGCACCAATCTCTCATAGCAAAATCAATGGTCAAAATATCATTAGAGGATGTCAACTTATTGGGTATATTTTTTGATCGATGTAGCAAATTGGGCACGGCCAACTAGCTAGGCTATAGATTGTGCTTTTAAGCATGTGCCTAAGCTTATAGTATAATAGTGTTTTTTGAGAGTAAAGCGACGATGGGAGAGCTACTTGTTATATGCCCCCGCCCGTAGGCAAGCACAACAATAAACTTGTACAAAAATAAAGGGTACATATATTTATCACCGACAGAAAAAACGGTGAACAATAAAAAGTTCAATTTTACTTGGCCATGAATAGACTTTATTGGAAAAATTTTGTAGATTTGAATCCAGACTGCTAAAATTTCATAAAGCTCTCTCAAATCTTAGCTTCTACATACTCTAAAGTTTAACCGCCTCATATGGCCGTCGTAGGCACCATGCATGAATCTGTGATATCATATCATCTCAATGTTTTTTTGTTGTATTTGAGTGTTAAATTGTTTGGAGATTTTCAACATGATTATCTTTGCAAACCATGTTTTTTTTTTGAAAAAAAGTCATAATTTCTTTTTCTATCTCCAATAGTTTTAATATTTCAACATAATTTCTAACATATATTTTTTTTAAATGACATAGTTTCAACATAATTTTTTTCTATATTTGCAAACTAAGTTTCTATCGCCAGCATGATTTCTAATATTCTTGTTGTAATATCAATAATTATGTATACCCTGCAAACAACAAAAAAAAAGGGGGGAACAAGGAATCTGTGCAGCTTTAATTTGGAAGAGGGAAAATAAGGGTGTGTGTGCTTGGTTATTTTTTTTCATTATATATCTAGTCAAAATAAATATTCACATATTCCTCCTACGTGGATGTCCTCCTAGTACCTACCATTTTTGGTTTTGCACACTGAAATCTGAGTATATTCGTCATATAATATTTAAAAATGAGGGAATCACAAAGCAAATAAAATCAGTGGTATACCTAGAGTCCTAGACTAGCAAGTACACTAACACTTCAGTGATTCGTACGTCGTACTCCAAAATAAAGGATACTGGGGTACCTTAGCTATGGGAGTGAAGATGCTGCCCTGTGGCGGCTTGTTGCGGTAGAAGGCGACGCCGGCGACGAGGCTGACGAGGCCGATGGCCATGGCGGCGGCGGAGACCCCGAAGCCGACGTCCATCCCGGACCGGGTCTGCACCCAGACGAGCACGGTGAGCGCCACCAGCTCGCCCACGCAGAAGCTGAAGTATGCCGCGTTGAAGTAGCTGGACAGCCGGCGGGCGTCGCCGGCGCTGCCCCGGCGGAACTGGTAGGCGCCGTGCGCGATGATGTTGGGCTTGAGGCAGCCGCTGCCCAGCGCCACCAGGTAGAGCGCCGCGAAGAAGATGCCGGCCTTCAGGCCGCTCGCCTGCTCGCACGCCTCCCCCGCGGCCGCCGCCCCCATCATGTCGCATGGCGGTGGACGGAGCTGCGGCAGGTGCGCCTGAACCGCCAGAAGGATGAAACCCTGCCAGTGTGTGCCATATAAGTCAGTAGATACGTAGTATATATTAACAATGATAGAGATTGTTACTAATTAATTGTCATTCAGAAGAGGAGATTAAGTTAGTGCAGGCACTGCTAGTGCTAGCTGCAGCATTTTTCTGTTGCCATTCTTGAGATGCACTGAATGCAAGCAAAGATGAGGGAGGCATGGGGGAAAAGTGGATTGGCGTTCGGGGCGCGCACTCAAGGCGCACTAGATGGCTGCCATTGGGGGTGATGATTTGCTCCTGTCCTTTCATGAGTGCCTTTATTTGCTTGCTTGCCTCTACAGTGCACAGCACTGTTTTCTGTTTTCTTGCTTCTCACTGACAAAACTGTTGGTTACACTGTAGTGTACTCCGTATGTATATCTATCTTTTCGTTTTGTTTCAGGCCGTTCCGTTAGTTAAAGTACCAAACCTTGCTTTCTTTCTTTGTTGAACCTTTAGTTAATTAAATTCTGCCGTACCATCAGTGTATTTATAGAAAAAACATAAAAGAACAGAAACCTGCAGAAAGAGGTTAATTAAATTAAACGCCATGATCTGATCCTGTTCATCATGGGCAGGCAGGCCCGGCCTTCTTTTTGCACAGAAACAAACAAGAATGCAATCAATCGTTTTTAATTTTGAACGAGCCTCCCCCATCAGGTGGTGGCAAGGCATTGGCATATATCATATATTGTTTTTCTTAATTAATTAGATATACTAGCTAGTTTCTTTGTGTGATGATATATCTGATGATTGCAGCATAAGAAGGAAGGAGCGATCGAACGAACCGCATCCAAAGATCGAATAATAAGTTATTATGCATGCGTCTGATTAGTACAGTAATTGGTTATTACCGAGAGCTCGACGAAGCCAAAGATGAGCATGGTCCAGAAGCTGCCGAGGTAGGAGTCGGAGAGGAATCCGCCGAGGAGGGAGAGGAGGAAGACGGTGCCGATGAAGTTGGTCACGATGTTGGCCGCCTGCGACAGCGGGAAGTGCATCTCCCCGAACACGTACGTGATCAGGTTGTTCCCCACCGCCGCAATCGCCATCATTTCCAACGCCTGGATGCCTATATCCATCATATATATTCATCATCATATCCGTCCATGGCGATGCATAGAAGTACAGAACATGCATGCAAGCGTATACGAGTCTGTCCGTCAAGTCTGAAGCAAAATCGAGCGGAGAAGGAAGCAGGGTCGTCTCGCACGCACGAACCTAGGACGAAGACCGCGGCTTTCATGCCACCGTGCTTGAGGGGGTCGCAGGGTCTCCCCCTCCAGTCAACAGAGACAGCAGCAGCAGCAGCCATGGCGTCCCCTTTGGAACCTTGCCTCGACTCCACATCCATCCTTCACCTCACCTTGCACCTTCTACCGTGCTCTGCCTCTGCCTCTGCTATGCTCCCTGGCCTCCAATGTTTCTCTTTCTCTCCCTCTCTGTCTCTCTACCTCTGCTCTTGTGATACAACAAAGCCGGCCTATTGAGCTACATCACACTATTGAGCTAGTAGTGTGTTTGTGTTGTGTTGTGTTGTGCTCCACCTTGTTGGAGTTTAGTGATGCTTTGGTAAAATTCTAGGCAACTGGGCCGGTTATTTATAGGGGCACTGGGTGGGGGTGCCAATTATCATGGACTGCTGTTACCCTTTGGAGGAAGGCCGAAAAATGCAGGTAAATATATTTAAACAATACCATCCTGATTAATCATGTGCCCTAACTAATGAAGAGATGACTTGATGAGAGGAGATATATGATGTAAAATGTCTAAAATGGGGAGATACAAGAGAGGGCGCCGCATTATCCTTGTTACTACTTTGATCCAGTTTACTTTTACTTTGGATATGGACGTAGCGTTCAGTTTACTATGCACAAATTTCACAACTAATTTTCAAAAAAAAAGGAGAAAACATTTACTTGTAGAAAAGATAAAAAATTCCAACGATTTAGAAGTACTTTTGTTCATTCTAGTACTATGATAGATCAGAACACTTTGATGTCTATAGCTGTAAATGTTTTATGACAGTGCAGATCTGAGATGAAGAGAAATACGACCCACATGCCATCTCTGGTAAGATAAGGGAGCATCTTACTTTTTTAAATGTCCATTCAGAATTTTGATCCAAACAGCTGGACAGAAATGTGAGGCCTGTGATTCCGATCGTGATCGATCTGCTGCCAATATGTGCCACTTACAAAGGTGTGCCTCTTTACCTGTCAGTGTTATCGAACTGTTCTTACCCCTTTTCAAGCGTTTATCTCAGAGATAAACACGTACACTTCAGCTTCCTCAAAAATGGACAACAATAGATCTTCTAATTAAACATCAGAGCTTCCACTATTAGAACTATACTATTATGAGAATTCATTCTAGCTACATGGATCATACTACTAAAATGAGATATTTTACAGGAGTAGTGCTCAAAAATGTTAAATTTCTGAATGGAGAAGGGAAGGAGTCATGGAATTGCCTATGGGATCACTGAACTGAGAAGTAGCTTCCACTATTCCAACAGAGCGTGTTTGTGCTTGCTTTGGGGAGGGCATTGGCTGAGGCATGGGCCTGAAATCAACATTGGCCATACACACAACTTTCCAATGGGAAGTGGACACCCCTACTAACTAAAGTATATATATTATTCCTACCTAGCCATGCCTAATCATGTAGCTTTCCCCACTGATGCAGGACAAAACTGTACAGCACAAATATTCTCCTTAAGCAGTGGCTAATCAAATGGTATCTGTGCTTTGCTGATGCAAGTGGTACAGGACCTGGGAAGCAGAAAGCTTGGGCTACATCTGATAGTAGCTTGGTACCACAGCATCAGCGGTTAATCTTCAGAATTTTGTTGGGAAGATACGATGGCATATTTAATTGTTCCCGACATAAGTGGATCAGATGTCCCGGATGTATCTAAATTGGGCAAATGTACCTGTCAGAAGCACGGATTATGTCTGCTCCCGTCCCGTGCAATTTTTGGTTGATATGAAGATTTGACTGCACCATGTTAGTGTTGAGGAACTTGTTCCTGAGAATATAGATATAGGAATTAGTAAGCCCTTTTGGGCATTGTTCAGGCAAAACTAAAGTCTGAATGTAGGTAGTTATATATCCATCATGATGGTACCCTTAATTACTCCAGAATTAATTCACTTTAATATTCTTTTAGTTCATTTGAAGCTGTATCCTTAAACCAGTGTATTAAATAATTACTAGAGCAAATTTATAATAGAAACAAATAAAGGATTAACCTAACTTGTGAAGCATTGTGGCTTTTGCTAGGGTTGACAACTTGACATATTGCTCAAAGCAACCTTTATCAACAATCACTAGGATTAATTAGTATCATGTTGAGTTCTTTGGGTGACTACTTTTATGTTTCTGTGATAATGCATTGTATCTCCAGATTCACCAGGATCCAAACATAGATCTTGATTAGGCAGCCTGGATTTGGATCATATGGATGACATGATCAGCATTCGCCATTTACCACTGCAAAAAGAAAGATAGCACTATTGTACTGGCCACTTTTTTTTCTGAAGGATCTGGAGGCCGGGGCATAAAGCCCCGATTGTGTACTAGCCACTTGTCGGCGGAAAATGTTTACTCCCTCCATACCCATATTAGTTGACGTTTAGGACAACGACACGGTCTTCAAAACACAACTTTGACCTCTTATTTTTATAAAAATATTTATGGAAAAGTGATATATGTATACTTTTATGAAAGTATTCTTTAAGACAAATCTATTTATATAATTTTTATATTTGTAAACTTAGAAACTTAATAGTTATTGATGATTTATATTCTCAATGTTTGACTCTAATCTTTTCTAAAACGTCAACTAATATGGGTATGGAGGGAGTATGCGCAAATTATTAGTTAAAAAACTAGAAGTGGTTTGAACTTAATTGGATTTCATAATTGTTTCAAGCTCATCAGAATCACAGCCAAGTAGCACTCTCTCACTGTTTCTGGACAAAGATCTTCTATGGATAGAATATGTAAGTCAGCTGCTGTGTCGAGGCTAAGAACTATTTGAGTGAGGGGAATGATTGGTTCCATATATTAGAATATCCTGTAGTGAACTCAGCTAGTGATCTTGCTTGCTATAGATCAGAATTGTATATATTTCCAATTATTTGCGCATATGCTTTCTACCTGCTTGCAGGAGAAACAAATGGATGATGATCTGTCCTCCAATCTCATTGCAAGTCAACTTGCAAGATAGACCACGAGCTGTAGCTAGCTTTATTTTCAAGCACATTGCCAAAGAGGCTAGCACGGTTGTCTAGTTTAGCCCACAAAAGCAACAAGCCTTTACACTAGCATGATTATGCAGCAGATAGATGCCAGGGAATTTCATGTGTTGAAAGTGAAATAGCTAAGCACAAGAAGTTGAGAAAACCGCAGTTGTATTGTTTGTGATTAGTTATATATATATATATATATATATATATATATATATATATATATATATATATATATATATATATATATACGAGTACATGGGAGGCTTAGCTCCAATAGAAAGGCGACTTGGAGCGTGTATGGGACACGAGCGATGGGTTTGTGATGACCTCTCTGGTGATCACACTTCGATCTACAAAAATCTTTGGTTTATAGTTAGCACCAATTTCTTATAATGACAGCCCAGATAAGAAGCCGCCTCTAACTTGGATGGGGACACTACAACAGAAACCTTTAACCGTGGCGATTTTTTCTATTAATCGTGGTGGGCAATCCAACTGCCACAGATCAAAGGTCACGGTTAATCGTGCCCTTTACCGTGGCGGTTGTTAATAGTCTTAACCATGGCGATTATTTTACAGTAACCGTCACAGTTGAGATATTAACTGTGGCGGTTACTTATAAATCCCGCCTCAGTTAATATTTTCTAGGATTTTTTTTTTGAATTTTAAATTGTTTTAGAATCCGAATTTTCTTACATTTAAGCACATATGATAATAAATAGAAAATGACCATTAACCGTGGTGGTTGTCATAAACTAACTGTCACCATTAATGCCATTATTAGTGGTGGTTGTACATCGGCACATACATACATTTCCTTACTGTCCAATACAATTGTTTAATACATCACATAACTACAATGACATATATACATTTTCGGCATACATACATAAATTTCCAACACACTTGTTGAAAGGATCAAATCAGCCTAGAGGGGGTGAATAGGTGATTTTCTACAATATGAAACATCACAAACTAAAATATGTAGTTAGATAACAACCGGTACTACCAGTTTGTTTGGGTAGGTACTACCGGGTATGAAACACCGTACTACCAACACAAACAAACGGCACTACCGGAAACCGAAAAGAAAACTACAAATCCAATGTATGTAAGCTATGAACGTAAATCAAGGAAATGCCCCCACTTCCCTAAGTATGGTAGATGAAGATTCTAGCCTTGCCAAGCCTTGGTTACTTCCCACGGTGTAGATCGAGCCTTCCCAACCTAAGAACGAGGGAGGAAGAGGAAGAACACGAAGAACACTAGCACAAGTGTAATATCCAAAGTAGAGATAACAACAAGCACACAGGACATAGCGATTTATCCCGAGGTTCGGCCAAACCACTAAGGAGTGCCTACGTCCTCGTTGTTGAGGTGACCACAAAGGTCGGAGTCTCTTTCACCTTCTTGGCTCACTCAAGCCACCACAAAGGTTAGCCGAGTTTCTCCACTAGAAATCACAGGGGAAATACAAACGGTTTGGGGAGCCCTCACAAATGAATCAACACGGGCTACCACGAAGAACACCTAACCGGCTAGGGTTCAAAGAACCCCAAGAGTAATAGACACAAACCAAGCCGGCTAGATGAGGAACCAAGTGCTCAAGTCGTAGATCGAAGCTTTCCACTCTCTAATCTCACTTCCCTAGCTCAAATCTTGCAAAGGAATGAATCTTGGAGCAAAGGGGGAGAGAGAGGGGAGGAGTCAATGCTTGGAGGCGGTTTTGGCAGCTGGTTGGTTGCACTGAATGTTAGAGTCAGTGGGTAACCGTTAGAAATGAAGTGGAGGGCTATTTATAGTCCCCCAGTCCCGAGGCTTGTCGGTAGTACTGACCACCCATGGTCGGTAGTACCAACCAGCCAAGAACCATTGCGCTAGATCTTAGTTGACCTAGATCCACCTACCGACCAAGGGTCGGTACCACCGAGGGTCGGTAGTACGGCCTTATGGCGGTACTACCGCCAGGCCAAATCGGCTGCAAACAGAGAGCTCCAAGAATCCGCCTCAGGGGCTCGGTACCAACCAACCAGGGTCGGTACTACCGAGCCCGGTAGTACCGACTATTATAGCGATACTACCGCTAAGCCAAACGGCGCACGAATAGAGAGGTCCACAAAAATGACCTTCCTACAGACCAAGGTCCGTACCACCGACGGGCGGTAGTACCGGCCTTATGGCGGTACTACCGCCAAGTCATTTTCGAACCTACACAGAGAGGGTGTTAGAATGGTCTGGGTGGTCGGTAGTACCGACCTTATGGCGGTACTACCGCCAGTTCAAAATGAACTCTACCTAGAGAGCATTGCGCGCGGCCTCTCTGGTCGGTACCACCGACCCCCATGGTCGGTACTACCGACTGCACATAATTACATCTATGTGATCGTGATCGTGCGGTGACTCTCAAGCAAACTTTTGTTAGTCGATTTGGGCACTTTTCTCCACATCTAGCTAGTCTAGTTTGTATCCCTCTTGATTAACTATAACTCAAGTTCAGAAATAAACTATCAATCCACCACTTGAGCTAGGCATCTTTCGTCCAACAATATTCAACGTGCTTTGTTCATGAGATCTCAACATTTCAAATCTTTCTAAGGACTAACACCTGCATACATGTGTTTTATAAATCCGTTAGTCCCTAATTTGATTGTCATTAATTAGCCAAAACCCACATTGGGGCGAATGCACTTACAAACTCCCCCTTTTTGGTAATTGATGACAACCAACTTAGGCTTACAAAAAAGATAGAAAGAATTGAAGCTTTTGAATTCCAAAATTTAGTTCAAGCTCCCTCTTAGTGTATGCTTAGAATATGAATTTCAACCCTTGACTTTAAGCAAGGTTACATACACAAGAACAAGAGCTCCCCCTAAATTTTGCAATCCGTGGGGTGCCTAAGTGTGTGACAACATCATATATAATGAGTTTGTGATGCATGAACATGATGACATGGTGATTCACATAACAATAAGATAAGAGAAATCGAATGGCTATGGAAGAAAGAAAAAGACTCAAATCACATAGCCATTTCGAAAACAACATACACCAATCATGACATGAATAATATGTAGAGGATAAACCATAGACGAATATTATAATGAGCTCGAACGTATCAAATCCTCTAACAACCATTACAAAGATCATCACAAATTTTAACGTAGTTTACCACACTTAATTCACTTAGTTCAACTCCCTCAAAAGCTAACTATTACATCATGAATAAAGCCTAACACTCCCCCTTTGGCATCAAGTGCCAAAAAGGGTAGGCCACGATAAGCATAAGATCTAATAGAAGCCGCCAGAAGAACCATCAAAACCACCAGGATAAGGGTCTCCAAAGAGAGAAGAGAACGCGCTGGCACCCACATCACCTCCTGGAAACGACGACGAAGGAGCAGTCGAAGGGTCTAGAGGAGGAGAAGGAGCGCCGAAGCCACCACTGCCAACAAGATTAGCATCAGGAGCAGCAAAGCCCATGTAGGAGCCACCCTCTCCACCCTGGTATGAAGTAGACCCGCCACCATGTGACGAACCCGCACCATAGTCAGGATAGAATGGAGGAGGCTAATACGCAGGCAGAGTTGGAGAGGCTGAACCAGAGCAGAGCTAAAGACACCGGCCTCATAACCACCTCCCTGCAGCTGCTCATCATCATCATCATCATCCCTACCATGTTGGGCCTCGTACTCGGCAAAAGGGTCCGGGAAGGGCTGAAGAGGAGACTGCTGGGGAAGACCAAGATGCTCATTTACCTGCCTCTGATGTTGCTCGTCGCGCTCAGCCTTGTAGCAAAACCATTTAAAGAACTTGCTGAGGGCAAAACAAACAGCCCCACTGCCCCCACTCCTACGCCTCTCACGGCGCGGAGGAGAAGAAGTGGCAGACACTTCCTCGTGAGCTTGCTCCTGGCCATGAGCCTCGCCGGGAGCAGCTGCAGCAGCTGGAGTATCATCACCTTCTTCGTCTTTATCCTTGCCTATGGAGGAGAACTGTCGGACATTGTATTCTTTGACAACCTGATCATACTCGAAAGTTGCTCCAACCACATGCTCAATCATATGCATGAGATATGGAGCATAAGGCAAGTCCTTGTGGAGATCATTATAAGCCTCCGAAATCTTCTGCCACATAAAATGGGAGATACTGAACCTCTCATCTGGCAAAGCAAACCGGCAAAGGACCTTTGGAGCATCACTCCTCAAATGGGTGTTATCCCTGCTCTTCGGATCCAATGTGAGCCTCATCAAGTTGTTCAACACAAAATAATAAGGCTTCAGAACATTCACCTGAAAGTTCGCCACCTTGCCGGGCAGATAGATGCCAGAATCCTGCAGCTCTGAAGTAAAAATCCCCTCACCATACATCTCAGACAGTCTGGGTGCATTGCGATCTTCACTGTTGAAACCCAACAACCTAGCAAAGGTCACAAAGTCACATCTGTAATGGACCCCTTGGGTCATCCAATGAAGGACCTTGCCAGGCTGGTCAATGAACAAAGTCACCCAGAATTGAGATATAATCTCCTGATTCCGGCTTCGCTCGCCTGAAATGAGCCCAGAATCCTCCACTCCTCGAGCCTCTGCACCAAAGCATCCATCTGCTCGGAATCCTTGTCAGTCAGAGATCGAATCCCCAGACGCTTATGTTCAAAAAGCGGAGGACGCCCCTTTACACAGAAACCTTTCCAGAGGACAGACACATAATAGTCCTGCTGAAAGCGGGACCAAAAGCATCTATCCACAGAAACATCCTTGACATACATGTAGGGGTTCTCCAACCGCTGCTCCCTTAGCAGATTTGCCCTTTTCCTGTCTGAATAGTCCATGACATTCCCTGGATACGCTGGACCAATCATCAAAGCAGTTGCCTGACCATGAGGATGAAATGCACGGTTGATCAACATCAAACCAGCTACCTAAGGAGATCGTGGCCCAACGCGAGGATCGATGGCTCGACCCTCCCTTTCGGGACCAACTGTCAGGGTCTGACCACCAACTTATGCAGCCGACCTGGGGGACCAGCAGCAGGAGGTGGCAGAGGAGGAGGTGGAGCATGTCCACTACCGCTACCACCTGTCTCGACCCACACTCCGTCGTCCCATGGACTGGCGTCCACGGACCGACCGAGTGAGGTCCTCACTACTTCCACCAGCAGGCCGAGCACGACGCGAGGGATTGTGTCGCTGCTGTTCACCTTGCTCCATCGCAACATATTCTTCTTCTTCTTCTTCTTCCCTTGCCTCCCTAGCAGTCCTTGCGTCACGTGAGGCCCTTCGGTCATGCGACATCTAGATAGAGTTCATAGACCAATATGAGACACAAGTGACAACAAGACAACCTCAAAGGATGTAGCAAATAGAAGCGATGATATTCAAACGGGGAAGAACAACTGTTCACTACGCGCGGTCGGTACTACCACCCATAGGGTCGGTACTACTGACCGCACAACAACGTGCGGTTATCTTCGATCCATTCACACAAATCGCCCACAAACTTGCGCAAAGTACATCCTAGAAGCATCTATATACTAGAGAGAACAATCCTACCAAAGGAAACGACCTAGAACAAGGTACATTGAGAGATCGAGCAAGAACACCCTAGTACCTTGCTACTCGAAGTGAAGAGGCCGAAATCCGAAGGAAGGAGAGCTTTCGGGCTTCAAGAACACCACCACAACGATCTCCTTGCTCCAACACACCTTCTCACTGGAGGAAATCGGATTTGAGTGGAGGAGGAGGGAGATCGAGAGGAGGAGGCGAAGAGCGGTGGCCGGACGGCTCGGGTCAAAGAGGCGGTCGCACGGTGAAAAACTGATTGGATAAGAAGGAATCCTTTTCACCGCGGCCTTATATACCAGGGTAAAAACCCCAGTCGGTACTACCGCCCAGAAGGGTCGGTACTACCGACAGTCGGTACTACCGGCCCTGATGGCGGTACTACCGACTGTTCACTTCCAGAACAGACAGAGAGCTTTCCTAGGTAAACTTTGTGTGGTATACTACACACACTTCATCCATGTCCAGATTTCATCCAACCAGTACATAACTATGGACACAAGTGAAGCATGCAAAATAGATTTTGAAACCACACACAAATTTTGTCAAAACATTTGTCTATGTCTCTAGGTGAAAACAAATATGTGCAAGTTATCAAGCCACATTACGAGAATCAATGATATTTAGTTCACTCCTCAAAGCACAAAATCTTGACTCATCTAAAGGCTTTGTGAAGATATCGGCTAGTTGCTTTTCGGTGCTCACATGGCGTAAAGCGATATCTCATTTGGCTTCGTGGTCTCTCAAAAAGTGATGTCGGATGTCTATGTGTTTTGTGCGAGAATGGTTTACGAGATTGTTTGCTAGTTTGATAGCACTCTCATTGTCACACAAAAGTGGAATTTTGATTTCCTCACATCCAAAATCTTTTAGTGTTTGCTTCATCTAAAGTAGTTGGGCACAGCATGCACCGACCGCCACATACTCGACTTCAGTAGTTGATAGGGCAACACTATTTTGTTTCTTAGAACTCCAAGACACCAAAGACCTTCCAATAAATTGGCAAGTCCCGGTAGTGCTCTTTCGATCTACCTTGCAACTGACATAGTCTGAATCGGAATAGCCAAGTAAATCAAAAGTGGAGCCCTTAGGGTACCACAAGCCAAGATTCGGAGTGTGTACTAAGTATCGAAAAATTCTCTTAATGGCCATGATATGACATTCTTTCGGATTAGCTTGAAACCTTGCACACATGCACACGCTAAGCATAATATCGGGCCTAGATGCACAAAGGTTAAGCAATGAACCGATCATAGAGCGATATACCTTTTGGTCCACTGACTTACCATTCTCATTTAGATCAAGATGTCCATTAGTTGGCATAGGTGTCTTGATGGGCTTGGCTTTGTCCATCTCAAACTTCTTTAGCATGTCTCTTGTGTACTATGTTTGACTGATGAACGTGCCATCCTTGAGTTGATTGATTTGGAATCCGAGAAAGTACTTCAACTCACCCATCATGGACATCTCGAACCTTTTGGTCATAATTCTACTAAACTCCTCACAAAAAGCCACATTAGTACTACCAAATATTATGTCATCGACATATATTTGGCATACAAATATATCATTATCGACTTTGCGAGTAAATAAAGTAGCATCGACCTTTCATATCTCAAAACCCTTTTTGAGTAGGAAGTCCTTTAAACAATCATACCAAGCTCTAGGGGCTTGCTTGAGCCCATAGAGTGCCTTGTCGAGCTCGTAGACATGGTTGGGATATTTGGGATCCTCAAAACCCGGTGGTTGCTCCACATACACCAATTCGGAGAGTGGTCCATTGAGGAATGCACTTTTCACTACATTTGATATAGCTTGAAATCATGGTGAGTAGCAAAGGCATGTAATATACAAATTGACTCATGCCTAGCTACGGGTGCATAGGTTTCCCCCAAATCCAAACCTTTGATTTGAGTGAAACCTTGAGCCACCAACCGTGCTTTGTTCCTTGTAACCACGCCATGCTCGTCTTGCTTGTTGCGGAAGACCCATTTGATTCCTCTCATGTTTTGCTTGGGCCTTTCCACTAAGGACCAGACTTCATTCCGAGTGAAGTTGTTCAGCTCTTCTTGCATAGCCATCACCCAATCTGGATCATCAAGTGCTTCTTCCACCCTAAGAGGTTCCAAAGAGGAGACAAACAAGTAATGTTCACAAAAACTTGCTAAACGAGAACGTGTCGTTACCCCACGTCGTATGCTCCCCAATATGTTGTCAACAGGATGATCCCGTTGAATCGAATGATGAACTTTTGGATGTGGCACAAGTGATCTTCTTTGAATGGGTCCATCTTCATCATCTTCATCATATGTATGGACATCTTCATTAGCTTGTTGGTCATCATGTTGAGCTTGAGCTTGATCATCATTTTGATGTGACACTTGAACTTCATTTGCACTTCCACCATTCGGAGTTGCGGAAGCTTCACCATGTGCATTTGATGGACATTGGAATCTTGTGGAATGTGCAATAGCTCATCTCCATCATCTTGAATCTCAATAGGCCTCACATCACTAGTTGCAAGCTTCTTGATAGCTTCGGATGGAGGCATGTCATTACCTACAAGCTCATCATTGACTTGCTCCTTTTGAGAGCCGTCGAATTCATCAAAACTCATGTCTACCGTTAACTCAATAGTGTCGGTGGCATTATTGAATACATGGTAGCCATGTTCGTTAGTACCATAACCAAGTAGAAAGCCTTCGTGTACCTTAGGTGCAAACTTTGAGCTTTTGGCCCTCTTGTTAAGTATGAAACACTTGCAGCCAAAGACTCTAAAGTAGTGCACCTTCGGTTTGTTACTGGTTAGGAGCTCATAAGGCGTCTTGTCCCTTAGCTTGTGGAGGTAGAGGTGATTGATTGCATGGCAAGCGGTGTTCATCGTCTCCGCCCAAAAGCCATGAGACGTCTTGTACTCATCCAACATAGATCTTGCGGCTTCAACAAGAGTTTGATTCTTCCTTTCCACAACCCCATTTTGTTGTGGGGTATATGGAACGGAGAACTCATGCTTGATTCCTTCATCATCAAGATACTCTTCTATGTTGGTGCTCTTGAACTCGGTCCCGTTGTCACTTCTCACTTTCTTGATCTTGAGCTCAAACTCATTTTGAGCCCTTCTTGCAAATTTCTTGAAGATGCCTTGGGTCTCACTTTTATCTGCTAAAAAGAACACCCACGTGAAGCGAGAATAGTCATCAACAATAACAAAACCATATTTGTTACCACCGATGCTTTGGTAAGCAATGGGTCTGATGAGGTCCATATGAAGTAGCTCCAATGGTCTTGTAGTTGACACGATGTTCTTCATTGGATGCTTCGCTCCAACTTGCTTTCCGGCATGGCATGCGCTGCAAATCCTATCTTTCTCAAAAGAAACATTGGTTAGTCCAAGGATGTGCCCTTCCCTTTGAAGTTGGGCCTAGTTCCTCATCCCAACATGAGCTTGTCGGCGATGCCAAAGCCAACCCATACTAGATTTTGCCATTAGGCATGTCGTAGGTTCCACCTTACTAGTTGAGAAGTCAACTAGGTAAAGCTTTCCCTTCAACACACCCTTGAATGCAATAGAGGAATCCCTTCTTCTAGAGACGGTTACACCCTTATCCGTAAAGAGACAATCGTAACCCATTTCACAAAGTTGAGAAACCGATAACAAATTTTAACTCAACGAATGCACAAGTAATACATTAGATATGAAATTGTCAGTTGAGATAGTAATTTTACCCAAGCCAAGTACCTCTACTTTTCCATTGTCACCAAACACAATGTTGTTGCATGAATCATGGCTTGGTTGTAAAGAAGTGAACATTTCTTTTGTCCCGGTCATATCATTGGTGCATCCACTATCCAACACCCAACTTGTTCCACCAGAGGCATATTCCTACAAAACAAGATTATGTCCTTGATTTAGGTACCTAAGTGAGATTGGGTCCTAGGGGGTTAGTCACATAAATTTTGGGCACCCAAACATTTCTCATGATCTCTCTCTTCTTGAGTGCACCAACATACTTAACGACAATCTTGCCGTTCTCTTCCCAACAACACAAGTAATCACATGTATAGCTTCGTGATATTGGCTTTTGTTGCGTGGGGACCTCCACTTGCTTCTCCTTGTTGACCTTGTCATTGGCAAGTGTAGCCTTTGGATTGGCAATCTTGTTTGCCTTCTTCATGAGGTCAAAGAGAGGAACCCCTTTGTTAAAGTTAACAAAGGGTACCCCGTTGACCATCTTCCTTCCATTGGCTTTGCCACCATACCTATTGTAGCCAATCCCATCCTTGATGGATGGGTGCCTTGCGGTCTTGAGAATGTCCTTCAGCTGTTGCACCTTACACTTGCAACCGTTTCTCAAGATCATGTTCAACCTTTGTATCTCCTTGTCTCTCTTCTGTAGCTCAACAAGGTTAGTTGCACAAGCATTTATATCAACTTTATAGCATCTTTTGCAACCATTACTATTTGAGGCATTAGAGCTATCGTAATCCTTAGGAGTGGTTGAAGAAGTACTACTCCAAAGAGTGTTGTAGCTTAGTTCAAGAGTTTGATATTTATCTTGAAAGCTTGTGAGGCTTTCTTGAACCAAGCTAACTTCATTCTTTAGACTAGCAATTGAGTCATTGCTCATGAAACACTCCTTAGCCAACTTCTTGTTAGAGTCATTGGCTAAAGATAGTTCCACAGTCAGTTTCTCAACCTTCAACTTCTCCTCGGCAAGAGAGGCTTTTTCTCTCTCTTGCAAGTCCCCTTGCAAAGTAAGACTCTCATTATGACTCTCTAACTTAGTAAGAAATTTTAATATTTTAGGTCCTCCTTTCTTACCAAATTTCTTATTATGTTAAGTTCAAATTCATCCACATCATCATCACTATACTCATCACTAGAACAATTTGAAGAGCTAGATGATACCTTCTCATCCTTAGCCATGAAGCAAGAATGAGTGAAGTCATCCTCATCGTCGGAGAGATCCTCGAACAATCATGATGAGGTGGTCGATGTAGTCATGTTGGAGAGGAGGCTTGGAGAAGAGGTCTTGTGTATTGTGATGTTGGCCGCTCCCTTCTCCTTCTCCTTGCCTTTGCTCTTTTCTTCATCACTTGAGTCATCCTCGGAGAACCATTCTTCACCAACATGAGCTTCACCTCTTCTTCTTGCTGAAGGACCGAGAATGCACTAGCAAGGCGACCAGAGGGGGGGGGGGGTGAATGGGAGCTCAAAAATTTCTCTCGAAACTTTGGCCTTTTGTCCCATGATTAACCCCCAAAAGCTTTGATCGAAACCGTGATGCCCACGACCCTTGGAAGAGGGTGGATGATCCCTAGGATCATAGCGAGGCACCCCAAAGCGATAGCAAACCAAACGCCAAAAACACCGGCACAAGTTTGCCTCCTAAAAACCATGTCCCGAACGTAGATGAAAGGCTACGTCGAGAAATCCCCAAATACCGATGCTAACAAGTAGCAAAGATACCTAGAGAGGTTCCTTGGTCAACTCTAGGGCCAAACGAGAAGTCCGGAAACCAAGCGAAGAAGCCGGGAGAACAAACGTACAAAACCAGAGGCTTCAGCCAAATCTCGGACTGTCCGGCCCTAGGGATCCGGACTGTCCGCCCCTACTGCGGACTGTCCGCGAGGGGTTGGCAGACTGTCCGCCGACCAAACACCAGAAATAGCAACCCTGCTGGAACCTCCCTGAGTGATCCCGGACTGTCCGAGGATCACAACGGCAGACTGTCAGCCGGTCAAATTTTGGTGCAGTTCACCGAGACACGCAGCCACTGAACAGGCTTAGTCCCGATGCGCGGACTGTCCGCGGTACCAGGCGCGGACTGTCCGCGACCTTGCAGAGAGGGCGATTTCGGTCGCCCTTCTCCCAAAACTTCTCCAAATTGATCCAAAACAAAATCCCTTGTTCCCAAACTTGGGGAGGATGTTCACGAGGTAGTTAGGAGACTATCCCCAAGAAATCATCCGCTCAAATCAATTCGATCAACGGGAAATCGAAAGGGAAGAAGTATGAACGAAAAAGCGTCATGAAAACAAAATCAACCCGATCTACTTGTTCATGAGGAGTTAGATGAATTCCTTCGGTGGAAATGATCTCCTCACTATAAAAAACAAGTTGATTCAAACGGATTTCGCAAAGACGTAGTAGAGAGGGAGATCGAGTGATGGGAAAATCGCGGAGAAATGAAGAACGCGAAGAACACGAACAAAATGTGAATCAAGTCATCGATCTGCAACCGTGTGGCTACCACACGCTACAACAGTGAGGTTACGGCCTCACTTCCTCAAAATCTCCAGTACACAGAGGTATGGTTCTCTGCGGATCTCAGCTAGCTACAGCAGGGGATTGGGAGAGCAGGAAACCCTAGAAGGAAAGAGCAAATGACTGAGATAGAATGGGAGGAGGGTGTCTCCCTCTACTTATCCTAATTCTATTTCCTACTCTACCCCTCTCTAATTACAGAGCGAACCAGCTAAACCCTAGGGTTATTCTGGACCAACTCAAGGTAGGTGGTGATCCGGCGGCCACGCCCGCACAACTGGTAGCGTTGCCTCGACGCAACCTCACCGATCGCCGCCACGTGCCGCCACCGCTCTGCTTGTCCTTTTCCCGGACGTCGCACCCCCGGTTTTGTGGCCCAAACCGGGAAACCAGCCTTCACAGCCAACCCCCGGTTTTGAGGCCCAAACCGGGAAACCAACCGTCCATCGCCTGAGTTTTGTGGTCCAAACTCAGAAACCCGCAGCACCCAGGTTTTGAGGCCCAAACCTGGAAACCGTCCTCAACCCGAGTTTTGTGGCCAAACTCGGAAACCATCAGCGCCCAGGTTTTGAGGCCCAAACCTGGAAACCGTCCACTCGGTAGTTTTTCTGTGGCTCAACCACCAAACCGAGCCGTAGAGGGGATGCACCACCCGTGCACCCCATCCACTGACATGTGTCCCCAAATCCTCGACTCGAGCAACACCATGCCCGCAAGTCTTCGCTCGTCGCTGTCCCAGGCTGTCAGCCACCACAGCTGATCCTCGGGCCACCGGTCCCTCAGTCCATGCCTCACGTCCGCCCTTCGCCACTCTCGGTCCATCGGCACGACACGTCTCTACTTGACCTTCACCTTGCCTCTGATCACTGTATCCGTGCTTGACACCTGGACAACACAAGCCAAAGAACATGCGCATTATCCGAGTTGACAATCACTAATCACTCAGAGACTCGGCATACACCCATGTATCCGCACTTGCATGCTTCTTGTCGTCATACTTGTTGTACTTGCTCTTATTCTTCTTTTGCGGACAATCGGCTATGAAGTGATCATCCGCACCACACTCATAGCAGTTTCTCTTCTTGGACTTCTTGAAGTAGCCACTCTTCCCTTTCTTGTGCATACTCTTCCTCACAAGAAGTGCAATCTCATCATCCGAGTCATCACTTCCTTCACTTGATGAATCATTTTGAGCTGTACTTCCTTATTCTTGCTTAGCCTTGAGAGCTACCACTTTCTTGTTGCTTGCTTCTTGATCTTCTAAGGCTTCATCATCAAGCACCTCATGATGCTTTATCTTGGCAAGCAACTCATGAGGTCCCATGGTCTCATAGTTTGGTCTTTCCATGATGATTGATGCAAGAGTCTTATTTTTCTTTCTATAAGCTCTCAAAAGCTTTCTTTCAGTTGCATTTTCATCCCACCTCTCATCTCCTAGAGCTCTTATCTTGTTGATCAAGGTCATATATCGATCAAACATTTGTTGAGTTGTTTCACCACTCTTGATTGTGAAATTCTTTATCCTTCCTTGAAGTAGCTCTATGTTGCTCTTTCTCACACTTGCATCACCCTCAAATGATATCTTGAGGGTGCTCCAAATCTTCTTTGCAAACTCCATTCCATGGACCTTGGTACTTTCCTCGGGCCTGAGACATGATAGAATCAAGGATGTAGCTTGAGCATTTTGTTGGAATTCAACTGCATCTAGCTCAGTATACTCTTCTCCTTCAATGTGACTCATTCCATTCTCGACTATCTCCCAAGCTCTTGCGGCAATAAGATTTAGCTTCATCGTGTGTGCCCAATCGTTGTAGTTGATTCCATCAAAGGAAGGTGGTTTGCCTAGATTGACGCTAGGCAAATGAAGAATCTTGCCCATTTGGCCATAGTCGCATGGTATGCTTGTGAATTCCTTTTCTCTCTTTTCTTTCTCCTCATCTTCTTTTGTCTTTGTCTTTGGGCTGTGGAGGAACTCCTCCACTTCTTGATGATTCACCTTTGCTGCTCAAAGCTTGCTTCAAGATATCAATCTCTTCCTTCATCTTGTTCATTTGATCATCAAACTGCTTTGCTTGCTCATCCTTCAGTTGATCAGTAATCCTCTTGACAATGTTGTTGAGATCAGCCTCACTTAGGGTCAACACGATTTCTCCCTTACGCGGTGAAGCGCTAACACAAGGGTTAGGCTCCGATACCAATTGAAAGGATCAAATCAGCCTAGAGGGGGGGGGGGGTGAGTAGGTGATTTTCTACAATCTGAAACTTCACAAACTAAAACTTGTAGTTAGATAACAACCGGTACTACCGGTTTGATTGGGTAGGTACTACCGGGTATGAAACACCGGTACTACTGACACAAACAAACGACACTACCGAAAACCTAAAAGGAAACTACAAATCCAATGTATGTGAGCTATGAACGTAAATCAAGGAAATGCCCCACTTCCCTAAGTATGGTAGATGAAGATTCTAGCCTTGCCAAGCCTTGGTTAATTCCCACGATGTAGATCGAGCCTTCCCAACCTAATAATAAGGGAGCAAGAGGAAGAACACAAAGAACACTAGCACAAGCGTAATATCCAAAGTAGAGATAACAACAAGCACACGGGACACAACGATTTATCCCGAGGTTTGGCCAAACCACTAAGGAGTGCCTACGTCCTCGTTGTTGAGGTGACCACAAAGGTCGGAGTCTCTTTCACCTCCTTGCCTCACTCAAGCCACCACAAAGGTTAGCCGAGTTTCTCCACTAGAAATCATAGGGGAAATACAAACGCTTCGGGGAGCCCTCACAAATGAATCAACACGGGCTACCATGAAGAACACCTAACCGGCTAGGGTTCAAAGAATCCCAAGAGTAATAGACACAAACCAAGCCGGCTAGATGAGGAACCAAGTGCTCAAGTCGTAGATCGAAGCTTTCCACTCTCTAATCTCACTTCCCTAGCTCAAATCTTGCAAAGGAATGAATCTTGGAGCAAAGGGGGAGAGAGAGGGGAGGAGTCAATGCTTGGAGGCAGTTTTGGCAGCTGGCTGGTCGCAATGAATGTTAGAGTCAGTGGGTAACCGTTAGAAATGAAGTGAAGGGCTATTTATAGTCCCCTAGTCCTGAGGCTTGTCGGTAGTACCGACCACCTATGGTCGGTAGTACCGACCAGCCAAGAACCACTGTGCCAGATCTGAGTTGACCTAGATCCACCTACTGACCAAGGGTCGGTACCACCGAGGATCGGTAGACCGGCCTTATGGCGGTTCTACCGCCAGGCCAAATCGGCCGCGAACAGAGAGCTCCAAGAATCCGCCTCAGGGGCTCGTTACCAACCGACTAGGGTCGGTACTACCGAGCCCGGTAATATCGACTATTATAGCGGTACTACCACTAAGCCAAACGGCGCACGAAGAGAGAGGTCCACAAAAATGACATTCCTACCGACCAAGGTCAGTACCACTGACGGGCGGTAGTACTGGCCTTATGGCGGTACTACCGCCAAGTCATTTTCGAACCTACACAGAGAGGGTGTTAGAATGGTCTGGGTAGTCGGTAGTACCGACCTTATGGCGGTACTACCGCTAGTTCAAAATGAACTCTACCTAGAGAGCATTGCGCGCGGCCTCTCTGGTCGGTACCACCGACCCCCATGGTCGGTACTACCGACTACACCAAATTACATCTACGTGATCGTGATCATGCGGAGACTCTCTAGAAAACTTTTGTTAGTCATTTTGAGCACTTTTCTCCACATCTAGCTAGTCTAGTTTGTATCCCTCTTGATAGTCTGGCTTACCTATAACTCAAGTTCAGAAATAAACTATCAATCCACCACTTGAGCTAGGCATCTTTCGTGCAACAATATTCAACGTGCTTTCTTCACGAGATCTCAACATTTCAAATCTTTCTAAGGACTAACACCTACATACATGCTTTTTATAAATCCGTTAGTCCCTAATTTGATTGTCATTAATTAGCCAAAACCCGCATTGGGGGCGAATGCACTTACACTTGTCCAATAATACAATACTTGCAATCAACAAGAACTATCATAAATGTACATCCCATCACACTTCATTTCCAGCATGTACACCATAACTGTTCCTTGTGCATATATCTTCACATCTGCGAATAATAGACACCAGTGGCAATCCATTGTCGCATAGCTTGTGTAGTAGTATCAGCATTCATAGCTACCCATGGGGATATTGGGTACCTTGCCGTAGAACCCACTCCATGCTCGCGCTCCCACAAATAATTATGTAGTGCAAAGCATGATATAATTACCTTCACTTGCTTCTTCCTATCAAAGAAAGGAACACCTCGCAAAATATGCCATCTTGCTTTCACCACCCCAAATGTTTGTTCCACTTTATTGCGCAACCTTGAATGGATGTAGTTGAATTTGTCCTCCATTGATAAGTTATGTGCATTTGTCCCACTAAATTCTTCGATATGGTACCTTTCACCGCGAAATGGCCCCAAGTATCCAGGTCCTTGCGCATACCCAGAGTCTACCAGGTAGTATCTGTCTACAAACAATTAATATATGTACATAAGTCCTCATATAATTACCTTGAAACGACCCAATCATACTGAACGTTCCAAATTTCTTATTTTACACTAACCTTTGTGGTGGTTTAGGGAAATTCGGTGCTTCCCAACAATCTCTAAGCACCGCTATGTCATGAATTGCCCCCGCCCTCCCAGCACCAACGAAAGTGAAACGCATATCCATGTCAACTACGCCTAGCACATTAATTGTGGGGGCTCTTTTCCTATTGAAGAAGTCAAGATAGGCTACCTTACTCGTGATAACCGGAATGTGTGTCCAATCTAATGCTCCGATGCAACCATCAAAGTAAGGTGCATATGGGACCAGATCCTGGTGAACTGTTGAGTAGGTCGGATCAAGTGGTCCTATGACCGAATTTGCATAACTGAACATCACATCGGCCACATTAGTCATGTTTCTACTAATTGTGTCCAAAGACCTATCAAACCTATCCTTGCTTTGTCTAGTGGGCTCACCATGAGCACATGTCCACACATAAATACCTAAAGCCTCCAAGGACTCAAGTTGTTGCGTGCAACAGACTCCATGCAACCTGACTAGGTAATCATGCAACTGCAGGAATGCGTCTGGAGACATGCACAAGTTGCAGGCACATTTATCTAGGTCACACAAATTTTCTTCAACCATTGGTGACCCGACTGCTTTGGCATCGACAATGGTGGATGTTCAACGACATCTGCTTGTTGACTTGCAAATGCATAGGCGCCAAGAACCACTACTGCAGTTGCCACCGTGCAAATAGTTGTTGATACATCATCACTTGAGGTGTCGCTGGTCATCATGGTTTCTTGAGTGTTGCTCATGCTGAAATACAAATATATCAGTGCACATGCACCTTAATTTAACACACAATCACTTATGCACAATTATTGTAACACCAACAACTATAGGTTCACACTTACACCATATAAGTAACACAACATCACTGAATTTATTTTAAGTTCACAAAGCATGAGCGCACATAGTTTTGGTGACACAGGCAAATGACATGAATGGATACGTTACAACAAACATCAAAACAAAACTGATCAACATTGGTGACAAAACTAAAGAAAACTGAACAAAACTAACAAGGAAAACACTGAAGAAACCAAGCCACTTTGACAATCTGACTACTTCCTCTTGTTTCTATCCTCCCAATAGTATTGGATTTGAGAACATATATGATGAATGATTGACATTGATGAGGAAGGTTTGAGGCTTTTCCCGGTTGAGTCATTATCTCGCTATGCGCTTAATGTTTATGACTAACCGGTGGCGTTGAGTTGTGGTGTTTCTGTGTTGGTGTGCGTGTGCAACATGTGTCTCTTGGCTATGTTGATGTGCAGGTGTGGAGCTCGGATACAGTGGTCGATGGCGAGGTGAAGGTCAAGTAGACAGGTGTCGTGCCGACGGACCGGGAGCGGTGAAGGATGGGCGTGCCATGCGGCGGACGTGCCATGCCGATGAACCCAGAGCAGTGAAGGGCAGACGTGAGGCTTGGACCGATGGACCAGAGGGCCGGAGGACCAGCTGTGGTAGCTGGCACGTGGCATCGGCGAGCGAGAGCACATGGGGATGTGCGATGCATCGGCCGAGTCAGGAGGAAGACGATGGTGTCATGGCACTTGGCGGGAGGTTGGACACAGGCTTGCATGCGGCGCAAGTGCCGTCGGCCGAGTCAAGAAGGAAGGCGAAGGCGTTGTGCCCGGCGTGGAGGCTGGACATGCATCGGCATCGGTGCCGGTGGTCGGGGTGTGCGAACCACATCCCGTCTACGGTGCGGGTTCGGTAGCTGAGCCTCAAAAAGCTACCCTCGACGGTTTCTGAGTTTGGGCCTCAAAACTCGGGGTGGCCGGTTTCCGAGTTTGGGCCTCAAAACTCAGGGTGGATGGTTTGCCAGGTTTGGGCCTCAAAACCTGGGCTGGCGGGTTTACCGGTTTGGGCCTCAAAACCGGGCGGAGGTTCCTATGCGGAACGGTCGACGCGTGGCGGCACCGAGAGGCTTGCGTTGCGGCGAAGCTATCGGTGAGGAAGGCGCGGTGGTCGACGGTGACGGCACGTGGCGGCATCCTGGAGCTTGCGTCGAGGCGAAGCGAAGGATGAGAAGGTGCGTGAGCGTCGGATGGAAAATGACCGAGTTGGACGGTTTTACCCTCAAGGGGGTATTTGGGTCAGTGCTTCATGAGAGGGCGTTTTGGTCTTCGGACGCGCGCCTATATATATGAAGGGGGCTGGTTAGGGCAGCCCATCCATGGAGGTGTCACTCTCATTTGTTCAATTGAGAGGAGGCTAGGGTTAGAAGAGAAGAGTTGGCTCTTGTTCTTGAGCTTTTTGCCATCCAAGCTTTGTGTTGCTAGGAGTGGCTTGTAGCCTGACACCGAGTGCTTAATCAATCATCCATTTCGCTGAATCCAAGGATCAATTTCGTCCTCCTCTTGTTGGCTGCAATTTTGGATCGATTCACGTTTTTGTTCTTCGCATTTTGGTTTTTCCCCTTTCGGAAATTTGCCTCGATCTCCCTCTACGCTGCGTCTTTTGCGATTCCGTTTGAATCAACTTGTTCTTTGAACTGAGGAGAACATTTCCACCGAAGGAATTCATCTCTACCCTCACGAACAAGTAGATCGGGTTGAAATCGTTTTTGTTCTTCTTTCTTCCCCTTTTCTAGTGTTCTTCGGATTTCTCATGGATTAGTTGGGTTGAAGCGATGATATCCTAGGATTAGCTTCCCAACACGTAGAAGAACACTTGGGAGAAGTTTGGTTGTAGTCCCATTCGATTTGGTGAAGATCCAATCGATTTTGGTTTTGTCCCGTGGCGTTTTGGGGCGTTCTGGGCAGTGGCGGACTGTCCGCCCCTTTGGTCGCGGACTGTCCGGCCATCGGGTTTTGGCCAGACCAGAACAGCGCAGCGCGCACTGCTCACGGTCATTTTGACCGGTGGACAGTCCGCCGTATAAGGCACGGACAGTCCGCGAGTCGCGTAGGGGAGGATCAGTAGCTTTGCTGTTTTTGCCTTTTAGCCGGCGGACAGTTCGGGATCAGGTGTCCAGACAGTCCGGGAATCGGCTGTAGGTTGAGTTCTAGTGCATTTGCTCTCCCGGCTTTTTCGCTTCGTCTCCGGACTTCTCGTTTGCTCCTAGAGTTCACCTAGGAACCTCTCTACATATCTTTGCTACGCGTTAGCATCGGTATTTGGAGGAATCCCGACGTAGCCCTCTATCTACGTTTGGGAGTGGGTCTTTTAAGCACGAACTTGACTCGTAGTTTTGAGAGTTTTGGGTTGCTCTCTTGAGTGGTGCCTCGCTGTGATCCTAGGGATCATCCACCCTCTTTCCAAGGGTCGTGGGCATCACGTTTGAGTCCGAAGCTTTTGGGGTTGATTTTGTTGGGACAGAGGCCGTAATTTCGAAAGAAATTTTTAGGCTCCCATTCACCCCCCCTCTGGTCGCCTTGCTTTAGCATTTTCGGTCCTTCAGGATCCAATGTAGGTGGCCCTCTGTTGTTCTCAGGTTCAGAAATGCCTTCCTGGCTACAGCATTCTTGCACAAATTGTGGCCTTGGAATGCAAGTCAGACATCTCGAGGATACCATCTTTATCTAAAAGTTCGCTAACATCATCCATGTGTTGTTGGTCAGTACTGAGCCAAGCTGTGTCCTTCTGCAGAGTTTTAACCGTTGCTGAGATGTCATAAATTGTGTCCTCCAAGCTTGCACTCTGCTTACTCGGCGGACTGGGCACACCGTGCTCCCTTGCTTTCCTCTTGGACGACTGACCACCACTTGCGTGCACAAAGTGTTCATGAGACATCTCTTGTGGTGTATCATCGCTCACAGGAATTGATGTACTCTCACGTTGTGCGCTGGGAATATAATGTTGTCCCCTAACCCACCAGCGCACAATAGAGTCCCCCTGTCTTGGGGGGTGTGGCCATACAGTTCCATGAGGAGGTCCAGACATGGAGGTGGTTTGCGATGGTCCTCAGCTTCTTCAGAGTCGGCCTCAGTTTGGTTGGTTGTATGGTGTTATGGTTAGTGACACAAAATATCAACCTAAAATGAAGGAAATAGGAAGGGAAAAGTTCTAAGGTAGTACTACTGTGTTATTTGCCCAAAATGATGGGTCTGCTGAAACCACTCCAGTATTCTTATCACGGCCGAGGCCAGACTAGGATTGGAGGTTGTGATATGCGTAGCAGTGCCTTCTGAGAGCACTAAGTTTGTTCTGCAGTTTTTTGTCATCATAATGAATTCCGGTTTGCTGTTGGAAGTCAGGATAAATATGTTGCCATCCAATTCTTGTTAAACCATTTTTATTCCAGTGCTTTAGGTTTTTCTCTCTAATCACCAGTGATAGGAACACTCTTGTAGCCCTCTCATTTCAGTGCGCACGACGATTGTTGGCCATCTGTACCTAATGTTGAGGGTATTGTATTGATTGGCTAACACAAGTAACTTATAGGAAATGACCAAGTAAACAACCCGACATGCACAGATGTAAAAATAGTAGTGAGGTAGAGTGAGGACTTGCTTGCCTTGATAGTAAGCCAGGGGCGTTTTGAGGGTCTAGTAGACTGG
The DNA here is from genome assembly GCA_009763385.1 of Coix lacryma-jobi var. lacryma-jobi. Taxonomy (NCBI): domain Eukaryota; kingdom Viridiplantae; phylum Streptophyta; class Magnoliopsida; order Poales; family Poaceae; genus Coix; species Coix lacryma-jobi. The sequence continues at coordinate 96,978,558 of CM019831.1, forward strand.
CTGCCTTTAGGAGGAGAGAACGAAGACGATGATGACGATGCCAGCGTGGGAACCAATGGCAAGACTGGCGCTGCAAGTGCACATACACAACGTGATGACACAAACATAGCAAGACAAAATCAATTATGCCAAAATAACTTTCACAAGTCAAAATTTAGAGAAGTGATAAGTGCTCAGTTAGGAAATAAAAAAGGCATCATAGGCAGTGGCATCAAAATTTAGAGAAGTGACAAGGCATCATAGGCAGTGACAAATACTCAAACATTGCATAAATCAGAGGAGAGGAGAGGGAAGGCAAGGTCAACACCAACAGTGAGGCGAGGAAGGCGGACGACAGTCGGACGGAGATGCAGATGAGGACGGCGAGGTCACCACCACCACGCGGTCAACAGTGAACCACCATGGGGACAGCGAGCGGCTAGGGTTCCGGCGAGGTTCCGCCTGTGCGAACAGGGACATGGGCCAGACAAGACAGGTGTGAGGTCGAGGGACGTGGGTCGGCTCATCGACAACGATGGAGGTGCCGGGGTCGGGGACGCTAGCGGGGGAGGAGGAGCCGGGGTCGGGACACCGGCGGAGAGGAGGAGCCGGGGGTCGGGGACGCCGGCGGGGAGGAGGAGGCGGGGGTCGGGGACGCCGACGGGGAGGAGGAGGCGGGGTCAGGACAGCGGCGGGGAGGTCCGGTGGCGGGAAAATCAGGCAGCCCTTCGGGGTCAAGTGAATCGAGGCCGAAGGACTTAGCCGATTCAAGGGGGGAGGTGGCATATATATGCACGACTATTAACCGAGGCGGGCAAGTTAGGACACCCGCCTCTATTAATGGTTAAATCAACCGTCACGGTTAAGTCAACCGCCATGGTTAAATTCTTTAACGGTGGCGGTTACTGTATGAGAACTGCCACGGTTAATAGTAGTTTACCATGGCGGTTGCTTTATGTTGCCCGCCACGGTTAACTTATTAACCGTGGCGGTTAGCTCCCCTGCCGGCCAGGCTCAGCCAGCCTTGTTTAACCGTGGCGGTTTGCAGCTTTGCCAAGTGCCATGCAAAAGATTTTCTGTAGTAGTGGGAGCACTATAACAAGTGAACTATCACTGAAAATCTATTTTCACAAGCGGTTTCATTTAGAAAACCGTCCTTATAAATGTATCCATTTTCAAGAGCGTTCTCTAAAGAGAATCGTCCCTAAAAATAAGTTTTTTAGAGTCATTCTTATTAACTGAATTGGTCCCAGAAATCCGTTGTTTCTTGAATTGATGCGTTTCTCTTAATAAGTCTGACCCTAGAAAAGAATTGATGGTATGGTCCTCTTAGTGAGCTGCCCCTGGAAATGACTCTATAAAGCCTTTTTCTTCCTCATGACAACTCTACACTCCATTGAGAGATCATTTGGAGGCGATAAAGTTGCAAAAATAGAGGGGGAGAAGTCTTACACTTTGAAACTTTGTTTTAAAAGGTAAGATTATGATACCCAACTATCTTTTTAATGGTCTACTCGTACATTTTGTTTGCTTAATTATGGTTTCATTCTCCATCTAGGGAGTGAATGCTTATTAATATACATTTGTTAATAGTTTTCAAAAAAGTTTTCCCTAATTTACTACGGAGTAGTCTCACATCAATCTCTTATTTTGTGTAGATTTCTTGATTCTAATAGTGTTATACAAGGATTGTCCCTAAACGGATCTGTTTGTAGATCTAGATATATGTCTATTAGTAGCCAGAGGTGAGAGTAAGAGACAGGTGATTTTTGGTTTAATAAAAACTAAGTGTCTGTAAATGTGAATAGTACTATATGTTGAATTGTTATCTAGATCTTAATATGAATTTTGATGCAATTATATATTTTTATTAAGTCTCATACATGGACATGTCATGGATATGCACCAAACAAAGGCACATGCTCTCTTTTATCCAAAATGTGAACAAATTTATTAGAGCCACCAAAAAGTATGCATTGATTAAGGAGAAAAAAGTTATACATTGTCTATATATTGATGTGAATACCGGAACCATATAGTTGGCAAGATCCAAATACAATATGATCACACTTGATCAAGCGAGGTTTCATGGAGAACTGCATCACAGAGGGAAGCGTATCAAAGCAACAAAGAGGAAATTGCACATGAAGTAGGGGGTGAAGTAGAGGTTGAAGAGGACTTCTACCATGCCAATCATGTCATGATGAATGATGATAGGAGATATGATTGTGGTGTTATTTTTGGGGAGGATATGTTTGGTACGCAGGTGATGGTCACACGATGATGACAATAATGAAGATTTCCTAGAGAACATGTTGCGACACACTGTTGCAAAGTTGTTACTAAAGACTGTGAAAGAGCTACATAATTTGGAATGTTATAGAAAGCAAGATATAAAACTTTATATGTGGAGTTAAAGGGTTGTGTGGAAAGGTGGTCTTTGCTACATTTCATGCTTGACTTTGTTGATCTTGAGTGCTAAATACGGTCTGTCAGATAGCAATTTGAATGAACTTTCACTACTCTCATATAGGGTGCTTCCGAAGCCAACCTCTGTGACTTCCAACACTGCGGATACATGGGTGTATGCCGAGTCTCTGAGTGATGAGTTATTGTCAACTGGGATAATGCGCATGTTCTTTGGCTTGTGTTGTGCAGGTGTCGAGCACAGATACAATGATCAAAGGCAAGGTGAAGGTCAAGTAGAGACGTGCCATGCCGATGGACCGAGAGTGGCGAAGGGCGGACATGAGGCTTGGACTGAGAGACCGGTGGCCTGAGGATCAGCTGTGGTGGCTGACAACCTGGGACAGCGACGAGTGAAGACTTGCGGGCCCGGTGTTGCTTGGGTCGAGGACCTGAGGACACGTGTCGGTGGATGGGGTGCACGGGCGGTGCATCCCCTCCATGGCTCGGTTTGGTGGTTGAGCCACAGAAAAACCACCGAGTGGACGGTTTCTAGGTTTAGGGCTCAAAAACTGGGCGCTGATGGTTTCCGAGTTTGGGCCACAAAACTCGGGCTGAGGACGGTTTCTAGGTTTGGGCCTCAAAACCTGAGTGCTGCGGGTTTCTGAGTTTGGGCCACAAAACTCAGGCAATGGACGGCTGGTTTCCCGGGTTGGGCCTCAAAACCGGGGGTTGGTCATGAAGGCTGGTTTCCCGGTTTGGGCCTCAAAACTAGGGGCGAGGTCCAGGAAAAGGAAGAGCAGAGCGGTGGCGGTACGTGGTGGCAATCGGTGAGGTTGCGTCGAGGCAACGCTACCAGTTGTGCGGGCGTGGCCGTCGGATCACCACCTACCATGTGTTGGTCCAGAATAACCTAGGGTTTAGCTGGTTCGCTCTGTAATTAGTTAGGGGTAGAGTGGGAACTAGAATTAGGATAAGTAGAGGGAGACACCCACCTCCCATCCTATCTCAGTCATTTGCTCTTTGCCTTCTAGGTTTTCCTGCTCTGCCAATCCCCTGCTGTAGCAACTGAGATCCACAGAGAACCATACCTCTGTGTACTAGAGATTTTGAGGAAGTGAGACCGTAATCTCACTGTTGTAGCGTGTGGTAGCCACATGGTTCAGATCGATGTGTTGATTCATGTTTTGTTCATGTTCTTCACGTTCTTGGTTTCTCCGCGATTTTCCCGTCACTCGATCTCCCTCTCTACTGCGTCTTTTCGAAATCCGTTTGAATCAACTTGTTCTTTAGAGTGAGGAGATCATTTCCACTGAAGGAATTCATCTAACTCCTCATGAACAAGTAGATCGGGTTGATTTCGTTTTCGTGGCGCTTTTTCGTTCATACTCCCTCCCTTTCGATTTCTCGGTGATTGAGTTGATTTGAGCGGATGATTTCTTGGGGATAGTCTCCTAACTACCTCGTGATCATCTTCTCCAAGTTTGGGAACGAGGGATTGTGATTTGATTCAGATTTGGGAGGTTGTGTGTGAAGGGCGACCAAAATCGCCCTCACTAGGTGATCGCGGACAGTCCGCGGTTTGACCGGCGAACAGTCCGCGCGTCGGGGACAGGCCGGATCAGTGGCTGTGTTCCTCGAGCGTTTTGCTTTTGAGTGACCGGTGGACAGTCCGCCGTTGGAGTTCGCGGACAGTCCGGGAACGTCCAGGGGACTTGCAGCATCTGTGCTGTTTCTAGTTTTCTGTCGGTGGATAGTCCGCCAGTGGACCACGGACAGTTCGCCCCTGGTGCGGACAGTCCGGGACTGGGAGCTTGGACAGTCCGTGAATCGGCTGTGAGTTGAGTTGTGGTTCGTTTGCTCTCCTGACTTTTTTGCCTAGTTTCCGGACTTCTCGGTTGGCCTTTTAGTTCACCTAGGAACCTCTCTAAGTATCTTTGCTACTTGTTAGCATCGGTATTTGGGGATTTCCCGACGTAGCCGTCAATCTACGTTTGGGACTTGGTTTTTAGGGGTCGAACTTGTGCCGGTGCTTTTGGCGTTTGGCTTGCTATCGCTTTGTGGTGCCTCGCTGTGATCCTAGGGATCATCCACCCTCTTCCAAGGGTCGTGGGCATAACGGTTTCGATTGAAGCTTTTGGGGGTTGATTTTGGGAACAAAGGCCAAAGTTTCGAGAAAAAATTTTGTGCTCCCATTCACCCCCCCTCTGGTCGCCTTGGTATTGCATTCTCGGTCCTTCAAACACATATTAATAAAGAAGCTTGTTAGTCGATTGTCGATGAGTGTGGAAAGAATACATTTGTGTCCAAACCATTGTATCTTGTACAATCAATCTCTAATGAGTGTTTAATGATATGCTGCAATGTACAATCAATGATGCTAGCAAGTACAAAAGGAACAACAATTATTGAGCGAAAGACTATGGTCTTAAGAATGAAAAGAACATGATGAAGGACAATAAAGTGCAATTTCTTGAGATCATGAGGATAACACTACCTTAGCTATGAACTATGAATGGTAATAACTAATTAAAGAAGAATTTTCGTCTTGGTTATATAGTACCTATCAACAATTGATTGCTTGAGGTCTTTGTTCTCAAACCCTAGAGACCCACAACTCATGCACCAATGGGCTTCTGATAGGCACAATAACTACTAGCTACTTGGGTTTTCAAATAGCGGTCACTAGAGCCCTCTAGTGTGTGCAGTGTAGATACACTCTAGAGAGAGTATTTTTGTACATAATACAGGGCTTTTGCACTAATTAGAGGTCTCCGGTGCTCTCACTAGAGTGTATGATGGTATAGCCATTGGAGCTCTCCGGTGTGGAAGGTGCAGTTGTCTCTAAAGCTAGTGTATATGTTTTTTTTAATAATGGTGAGTTCTTGAGAGGGTCATATAAATAAGAGGCATGGTTGGGCTTGAGGGCTCTCTTAGCATTCTATTCAAACATCCACACCTATTGTAGCTCAATAACACACCCCACTCACATAATCACATTAGAGATTTCATTTGGGTGAGATTGGGATTCATTTAGTGCATTAGTTTCTGAGTTATCATCTTGTGGCACTAGAGAACTGTTGTTATTATGGTTTTCTTGTGTTACTCTTGGTGGTTGTCATCAACTAAATGGCTTGGATACAAAGAGGTCCATTCAACATTGTTGGATGACTGTGTATGGGGGCTTCGGATGGTGGATTTGTGAAGGGCTTTGTGCTCATATTGATATTAGGCACCACTTCATAAGAGACTGTTGACGGTCCTTAAACACCTGTTTTACCATCAACATTTGACCCTAAAGTCCACCAAAAAGGCATGAAATGTAGTCAAATAGGTTTCAAACTAACCAAATTCCACATGTCCATAGAATTTTATTGGAATGCAGGATTTGAACCAAATTTGGACATATGGACCCACTAGAGGCCAAGCCCACTCAGCAGGGCCCAAATGGGCCTAAGGGGGGTGGCGCCCGCCACCCCTAGGTGGCGCCCGCCACTTGGATTGGCCCAAGTGCCACTCCCTGCCACGTCACCGATCCGTGTGACCTCCCCAAGGCCAAATCCTGGCCCTTGGTCACTAGGTCAGTGGCATCGGACGGCTCAGGGAGGAGTGGCGTGGATCCAGGCTGAATGTCGATTGCTAGGACATGCAACCGACCTCCAAACCGCCTTGGACAACCACCTGGATGCCGTTGAAGCAGAGGCGGTTCATCCAACGGCCAGGGGACTAGCGGCCGCCAGTAGGGGGTGGCGCCCGCCACCTGACCTAACCCTAGGTCAGTTGGCTGCCCACTATAAGAACCCCCCTCACTCATTTGGGCTATAAATACCCCCCTGACGACACTACTTCATTCGTACCATCACACATTACCATCCCAGAGCAACACACAAGCAAGAGAAGCAAGTGAGAGTTAGGTTAGAAGCTCAGAGAGCTTAGGCAAGTAGGTAGCCAGTAGAGCAAGGCATCTTCGCCCTCGTGGTAGCGCTGCTCAAGGGTTAGCTCAAGAGTAGAGGCGTGCGAGTGATTGGTTCTGGAGCTGGGAAGAGTCTTCCTTCATCTCCAGTTCAGGTTTTGCTCTTGTTACTCAAGCACTTAATATATTCTAGTTCATCATTTCAAGTATTACTTTATTCTACTTATCAGTATTGAGTGGTATACTTGATTGATTGCTTGAGTGCCTAGCTATCCTACAGTTCAATTCACTTAGCCATAGTAGTTAATCTCTAGTGAGCTTAGTGTTTGATCTTTGCCAATAGGTTGCTTAGTTAGTTTAGTGTTTATCTTATTAAGTCAAGTGTTTGCTCTGACGTCCGCAAGGGTGTCTCTATTCAAAGCTAGGGTAGAGATAGTTAGAATATAATTAAGCGTGGTGCTTAGTTATAGACTTACCTTCAGATACGGCTGGACCCCCGGATAGCTGTGGTAGCAAGCAGGTGGTGACAGCCCTGTGCGCCTTGAATTCCACGACGTAGTTGGCCCAATTTAACAGTAAGGCTCGTTGTGCTAGCGTTCAACCTAAGTAAGTGGTAAAGGCTAGTACGCCTTGATACTTGACAAGATAGGAATAAAACTTTACTCAACTTAGTTACTTTATTGTCTGTTGCCTGCCTTGCTTCGTAACTATCTCGCTTCGTAGTTATCTTGCTTCGTGGTTATCTAGGAGTAGTTATTAGTTAGTAGTTAGTTATCTTTAGTTACCCCTTTTATCTACCTATCCATCCACCTTACCTTAGCCATCAATATCATCCTTACCTATCCACCCATACATTCTTTCTAGCCTCTCTTCTCCCGTTTTCCCTTTTCTCTTTTCTTCGACTCTCATCCCCTCTTTGACTCAACTCATACACCACCCTAGCCTTCCCTTGGGATCAAATAAATCAGCACCTGGTACTCCCAGGCGAAGTGCTACTACGATAGTTCTGTGCGCTTGCAGAATCTCCTCTTGGTAGATTGCATTCTCGCTAGCTAGCTCCTACTAGTGTCGGGATTGACAACCCCGCTTGGCATTAGTAGATAGCTACTTTAGTTACCCTATCCTAGGTGTAGCTAAGAACTACCAACAAGCATTTCTGGCGCCGTTGTCGGGGATAGATTCCATAGTCTACTCCTAGTGACGACGTTAGCAAGTGTCAACAAGCATTTCTGGCGCCGTTGCCGGGGAAGGCAATCGGTGTGTCGGTTGAGTCCGTGTCGAATTTATCTTCGCTTAAGCTCCCGCTTAGCGAATCCCATCTTACCCCATTCTTTCTTTCCTTAGTTCTTCTTATCTTTTTCCTTCATCTTCTTCAACTCCTTTCTTTCTTATCTCGTTCTATCTTCACGATGGCCAACAAGACCATTCGTGAATTTTCTGCTCCTTCTGCCGCTAATGTAGCGATAGGACCAGACGTGATCGATGCCAACCTCAATTTCAAGTTAAAACCGGCTCTGATCACGATGGTCCAAGCTAGCCCGTTCTATGGCAAAGCTCATGAGGATGCCAATGCTCACCTCCAACAATTCTTGGAGATTTGCGGCACCTTCACCATTAAGGGGATAACCCAAGAAGCCATCCGTCTTCGTCTCTTTCCTTTCTCTTTGCTAGGAAAAGTGAAGCAATGGTTCTATACCGATCGCAATGCTGTAGACACATGGGACAAGTGTTCCAATGCTTTTCTTGCCAAATTCTTTCTGATGGGCAAGACGAATGCTCTGCGCAACAAAATCTCCAGCTTTACGCAACAAGATGAGGAATCTATTCCCGAGGCTTGGGAGAGGTTGCAAGAGTATGTCGCTGCTTGTCCGCACCATGGTATGGAGGACTGGTTATTGATCCAGAACTTCTACCATGGCCTAACCCCACTCTCTAGATGCCATTTGGATGCCGCCGCCGGCGGTGCATTCTTTTCCCTGAATATTGCAGATGCTAAGGCTCTCATAGAGAAGATGGTGGCAAACCAAGGATGGAATGACGAAAGACTACAGCCTCGTAAGCGAGGTATGCATTCCCTTAAGGAGGCCGACATGATCGTGGCCAAGATGGACCTGCTGGCAAAGAAGCTGGATAGTTGTGAGAAGATGAACCAACAAGAGAGTGTCCAATCTCTAGAATCCTACATGACTTGTGAAGTCTGTGGAGAAATCGGACATTCTGGGAGCCACTGCCCCCAGTTACATGAAGATTTGAACTTCATCAACAACAATAACAGTTTCCGTCAACAGAATCAAGGATGGAATCAGCCTGCAAATTCTCAAGGTAACAATTCATTCCCCCACTCTAATTTTCATAATTCTGATAATCTCTCATTCCTGAAGAATTTAGTTTACTCACAAGGTAAAACTACTGAATTCTTGAAAGAGAGATTAATGGCGAATGATAAAATTCTTGAGAAAATAAATGCTAAATTGGAAGATTTCTCATCTGCTCTGAAAAATCAACTTAGCTTTAATAAGATGTTAGAAACTCAATTAGCTCAACTTGCTGCTATCATACCATCTTTTGAATCTGGCAAAATTCCTACTAAACCTGACATGAAAACTGCTAATATGGTTGAAATAAAATATTTTAACTATTATGAAGATCAAACCATGACTGTTAAAAAGGGTGATCCTGTTAGTCCCATAATTAGATGCTCAATCTTTGGTGAAGTCTTTAAAAATGTCATGTGTGATTTAGGATCGAGTGTGAACATTCTATCTAAAGACTTTTATGAAAACTCATTCTTTCCACCCATGTCATCCACATCTTCCTATGTCGTGCTAGCTGATCAATCCACTTGCTATGTAGAAGGAATAGTTAATGATTTACCTGTTCATATTAGAGGTTCCTATGTTCCTGCTGATTTTATAATACTAGATATGGGAAATAGGAAAGATGTGCCTCTAATCTTAGGTAGACCCTTCTTGAATACTGTTAATGTTTGCATATATGTGGGAAGTGGTAAAATTCAAATGACATTAGGAGGGAGGAAGGAAATATTCTCTTTCTCCCGAGGCCCCGCATATGCCGCTAACATGCAGGAAGCAAAACCCGTTCGTACCAAGAAGAGACGCCCAAGAACAAGGTGGAGCAGAAAGAAAGAACCACCTCCTCCTAAGTTGTATAGTTCACATAACAAAGGAGAGGTGCCAAAAGAAGAAGAACCAGATGGAGTACTAAGAGAAGAAGTGCCCAAGGAAGAAGATCCACCCGATAAGGATGAAACTCCATGGACCTAAGGTATGGTTTTACTTTTAATTTTTCCCTTCCATTTTCCTTTTTTTCAAATAAATAACATATGTCATGCATGTAACTAAAAAAAATATCACCAGTTATCATTAGTTATATGCATAGGTATATGTTCACTTAGCTAGAATAATAAAATAGGATAGTTTCCCTTTTCACAACATTAGATAGTTTCCCTTTTTAGTAAAATGAGAACAAGAGCTCCGACTGAGAACAAGAAGATCCTTCACCAAGCAAGAAGCCAGCTTGGGGGAGACTCCCGCTCCGATAAGGTATGTTTCAAGCCTACACTTTACATTCAGTTCTTAGATTCTATATCTTTTGAATGTCACATGCTTGCTTAAATAACCATTCCATGAATAAAATTGATAAAATCTGCTTAAATAAGTTGAAACCTGAATAAGATTTGAAATATGCCATGCAAATGCTGTTGTTATGGTTTGAATGACTAGTCTTATCTAAGTTGTAGCTTTTGTGGGTTGCACATGCTTTAACTGAAATCATGCTTAGTGAGTAAAGTTAGTAAGAAATGGAGTAATTCTTTAAACTTGCTAAGGTGAAATTAGGACCTAATCTGGAGGATTTCTTTTAAAAATTATGAAAACCTTGCTAAGAGTTCCTCCTAGATTTTTTATCCCATCCCACCACCAGCCAAATATTTGTTAGTCATTAGTCAAAACCACAAAGAGCTTTGTTTGTGTTGAGCTTTGTTAGACCTCATAGATCTTAGTAGAGAAGCTTATCATATCTTTTGAATCAAGATTCACGTACACCCACCATAATTTGCCTACTTTCCACTTTGGAAGTTTGCAACCACCAAATAAATTGCTTATTCTCTACACCGGAGATATGCAATACCCTGCCAAACATCCCATTGCTAGCCTTATGCTTATTCCTACACTGGGAATAAGCATTTCTCCCTCTTCCCCTTTCTCATTTCAAAAATCCTTTCCTATAGATGTCTGGGGAAATCTAGAGCTAAAAGAGAGAGAGAGAGAGAGAGAGAGAAAAAAATGAGCAAAGTAGCTCAAGACAGGACTATGTCCTGAAAAAAAAGTGAGCAAAGTAGCTCAAAAGAGGACTATGTCCTAAGAAATTGTGAGGACACATCTTTTGTCTACTCACTTTGTATCCAAAAAAAGAGAGAATTATCATTAGCTCTAGACCCCAGAAATTAACTAGGAAGGATTACGAAATATCTCTCTATACACTTCCACATAACCACACATGCACATCTTGATCAATTTTTATGGTTTGCTGCTCCTTATGATCTGAGTGTCTAGCTTAGCAATAAACATCAGGCAATTTGCTCATGGTTCTTAGCCCACCTATAACTCCACATATCATTCTTTAGAAATAGGAGAGGCTACATTTTGGCCTAAGTGAGGATTTAAACACCATTGAGTGATTGAGTGAATCTTGGAGGACTTAAGCAAGTTGTTATCTTTTGAAAACCTTGAAAAACCTCCAGACAGAATCCTAGTCAAACCTAAGCAAGATAAAAGTTTCCTATCTACTGCTTTATTTCACTCTTGCATGTTTGAAGTGAAAAGCTATAAGCCCCACATTGCTATGATAAATGATATATGCTAAGTTATTTCTCACTATACAATATGCACTTGCAGACATCTTAAGTTGTTATCCATTTCATGCTCAATGCTTAAACCGCATTGTTGCTCGAGGACGAGCAACAGGTTAGCTTGGGGGAGCTTGTTGACGGTCCTTAAACACCTATTTTACCATCAACATTTGACCCTAAAGTCCACCAAAAAGGCATGAAATGTAGTCAAATATGTTTCAAACTAACCAAATTCCACATGTCCATAGAATTTAATTTGAATGCAGGATTTGAACCAAATTTGGACATATGGACCCACCAGAGGCCAAGCCCACTCAGCAGGGCCCAAATGGGCCTAAGGGGGGTGGCGTCCGCCACCCCTAGGTGGCGCCCGCCACTTGGATTGGCCCAAGTGCCACTCCCTGCCACGTCACCGATCCGTGTGACCTCCCCAAGGCCGAATCCTGGCCCTTGGTCACTAGGTCAGTGGCATCGGACGACCCAGGGAGGACTGGCGTGGATCAAGGCTGAATGTTGGTTGCTAGAACATGCAACCGACCTCCAAACCGTCTTGGACAACCACCTGGATGTCGTTGAAGCAGAGGCGGTTCATCCAACGGCCAGGGGACTGGCGGCCGCCAGTAGGGGGTGGCGCCCGCCACTTGACCTAACCCTAGGTCGGTTGGCTGCCCACTATAAGAACCCCCCTCACTCATTTGGGCTATAAATACCCCCCTGGCAACACTACTTCATTCGTACCATCACACATTACCATCCCAGAGCAACACACAAGCAAGAGAAGCAAGTGAGAGTTAGGTTAGAAGCTCAGAGAGCTTAGGCAAGTAGGTAGCTAGTAGAGCAAGGCATCTTCGCCCTCGCGGTAGCGCTGCTCAAGGGTTAGCTCAAGAGTAGAGGCGTGCGAGTGATCGGTTCTGGAGCTGGGAAGAGTCTTCCTTCATCTCCAGTTCAGGTTTTGCTCTTGTTACTCAAGCACTTACTATATTCTAGTTCATCATTTCAAGTATTACTTTATTCTACTTATCAGTATTGAGTGGTATACTTGATTGATTGCTTGAGTGCCTAGCTATCATACAGTTCAATTCACTTAGCCATAGTAGTTAATCTCTAGTGAGCTTAGTGTTTGATCTTTGCCAATAGGTTGCTTAGTTAGTTTAGTGTTTATCTTATTAAGTCAAGTGTTTGCTCTGACGTCCGCAAGGGTGTCTCTATTCAAAGCTAGGGTAGAGATAGTTAGATTATAATTAAGCGTGGTGCTTAGTTATAGACTTACCTTCAGATACGGCTGGACCCCCGGATAGCTGTGGTAGCAAGCAGGTGGTGACAGCCCTGTGCGCCTTGAATTCCACGACGTAGATGGTCCAATTTAACAGTAAGGCTCGTTGTGCTAGCGTTCAACCTAAGTAAGTGGTAAAGGCTAGTATGCCACGATACTTGACAAGATAGGAATAAAACTTTACTCAACTTAGTTACTTTATTGTCTTTTGCCTGCCTTGCTTTGTAACTATCTCGCTTCATTGTTATCTTGCTTCGTGGTTATCTAGGAGTAGTTATTAGTTAGTAGTTAGTTATCTTTAGTTACCCCTTTTATCTACCTATCCATCCACCTTACCTTAGCCATCAATATCATCCTTACCTATCCACCCATACATTCTTTCTAGCCTCTCTTCTCCCGTTTTCCCTTTTCTCTTTTCTTCGACTCTCATCCCCTCTTTGACTCAACTCATACACCACCCTAGCCTTCCCTTGGGATCAAATAAATCAGCACCTGGTACTCCCAGGCGAAGTGCTACTACGATAGTTCTGTGCGCTTGCAGAATCTCCTCTTGGTAGATTGCATTCTCGCTAGCTAGCTCCTACTAGTGTCGGGACTGACAACCCCACTTGGCATTAGTAGATAGCTACTTTAGTTACCCTATCCTAGGTGTAGCTAAGAACTACCAACAAGCATTTCTGGCGTCGTTGCCGAGGATAGATTCCATAGTCTACTCCTAGTGACGACGTTAGCAAGTGTCAACAGAGACCATCAACAAAAGGGGGATATTTCAGTTGAGAGTGTTGGTACCGATGATCAACTTGCCGACATATTCACCAAGCCACTTGATGAGAAGAGGTTTTGCAAGCTAAGGAATGAATTGAACATACTTGACTTCTCAAATATGTCACTATACCACAGCCAATCTATAGCGACTCCAAATCGGTCGCTATAACGTTATAGTGACAGATGTATAAGTCGGCGTCGCTATAAATCTATAGCGACCGATAGTTGGACGCTGGTATATACACCAACTGATGATCTGTCACATGTTTTAGCGACCGATGGTTTGAGGATATAAAACTTTTTAGCGACCAATAATCCTTCGGTACAAACTGGCAGAGTTATATATAATATCAATTTCATATTAATCAGATTTCAATCCTATTAAACATCCATAGCATGTTAGCAACCACATGTAAACCATAGCTGTCCACAACACTCAATGACACAGTATTAGATAAAAGTATCTCAAGTTTTCATTGAAGCCAACATTTATGACATGCCTCTCCTTCGACAAAGCAAGGTAAAAGTTGATTGACATATGTATCCATACTTGCTAGGAACATGTTTAGTGCATTTAGTGATTCCTCACAATTGTTAGGCTCATTCATGGAAATAAAATATTTTTGATGCTTATATGATGCCACTACTGTTTCTATGCCTGATATGATCTAGTGGTAACATATGGCATGCTTATGGGCTTGCAATCCTAGAGTTTAATCTAGAAAATGAGCAATGGAATATTTAACCAACATGAGTAAGATAACCATTGCAATATGTGTGAAGAAGCTTACTCTAGAGCAAACCGTGTTAAATGTCTCATGCAAATGATCTAGATTGAACCACATATGAAAAGAGCAAACTCTCTCCTAAACAATTTGAACCTTTTTATGCAAACCTTTTATGTAAATAGATGACAAAGGGGGAGATAAAAGTCACAAAGATCAAATGAAGGGGATCAAAACTTTGAAAATGATTTTCGAGCACACAAGTAGGGGGAGCAAGCTCATGATCTTGGTTGTTGTATTTGATTTGTGCATGTTCATATGCTTGCTTGCATTGCATAAGTTGTTTAACTTGATATCCATGCTTGTGTGGTGTATGCTATAAATAGTTTTTGAATGATGATTTGCAAACTAGCATGCATAGGTGGTAGCTAGATGTAATTTGTTTTTACAAATGGTACTAGAGCCTTTCATATAATGTTGATCTCATGAGGTATCTAGTGTTTTTTTGTGAAGTCTAGCTAACCATGGTGCTAAGGATGGTATACATTGGCAACTCGGATTGGTATCACGCTTCAAAGGTCCATTCTTTACACCTTAACATCATTTGATAGTATTACTCTCCCACATTTGATATCTATACATATGTGCCGAACTTGAACCAAACACTATATATAGCACATATGTAGAGGGAGCTAATACTACCAAAGAGGTAACTCAAATTTTCAAATACATATCTTTGTGAAGGTTGTCATCAATTACCAAAAAGGGGAAGATTGAAAGTCCTTGTTTGGTTTTGGATAATTGATGTCACCTAGGATACTAACCTTTGTCATGAAGTGTTTATAAGCTAGGTTGGTACACACCAAGTGTGGGAGCTAGATGATGACCATGGTGTTGGTAGTAATGACCAAAAGATGGATCAAGTGCTCCACATTTGGAAAGAGAAGAAGAGAAAAGCAAAACCCTATGGAGATCAAGGCAAAGGTATAAATAGGGATTTTGTTTTGGCACTCAAGACACCATAGAGGGCGTGAGTGTGTTTAGGATCGATAGCCGTCCTATTAAGAGGGGACTATCTCGGTGATTGCGGTTATCAAGTGCCACTAGGTGATTTCATACATGCATATGCATTAGGACCTAGTGTGCTAACCTCTAATCCTTTGAAAATTGTTTGGAAAATGCTAACACACTTGCTCAAGGTGGTGTACACTTGGTGGTGTTGGCACATTTGCAATGGAGAAGAAACCAGAGTTGAAAACGTGGATTTCAGGCATGACCGAACGCTGTAACAATGACCGAACACTATTGCAACATTCGTCCGGTCACTATTAAAACAGTGAGCGGACACTAGTGGAACATTTGACCGGACGCACCTGTGCCACTGTTCACGAGAGGCAATAGTTGAAATAGAGTGATCGGACGCTGAGTGAGTTTAGTCAATAATAGTGACCGGACGCATCCGATCGATAAAAAAACATCTCTGGAACCTCTGTTCGCGATCGGACGCTGAGTGAAACATTGACCGGACGCTAGTGAAACATGTTTCCGGTCACTACTGCAACAACGACCAGACGCTACTGCAACATTGACTGGACGCGTCCAGTCACTATGCAGTCACCCCATTTGAAGGGGTAACGACTATATTTTTTTGAGGGGGTATATAAATATGAGTTGGCCGGCTTTGGGGGATCCTTCTTGGCATTCTAACATCTTGGACATCCCTTTGAGCTAAACATACTCCCTCCCACTCATCTCCTTGCTTGATAGCGTGGATGAGATTGAGTGATTCCAAGTGCTTTTGCTTGTGTGGTTGGATCTAGTGACACTTGGGGATCGTTGTTGTTGCAGGTATTTGCGGATACATGGGTGTATGCCGGATCTTGAGTGATGAGTGATTTTCCACTAGTTTGATGCGCATGTTCTTTGGCTTGTGTTGTGCAGGTGTCGAGCACAGATACAATGATCGAAGGCAAGCTGAAGGTCAACTAGAGACGTGCCATGCCGATGGACCGGGAGCGGTGAAGGGCGGACGTGAGGCTTGGACTGAGGGACTGGTGGCCTGGGGATCAGCTGTGGTGGCTGACAGCCTGGGACAACGACGAGCGGAGACTTGCGGGGCACAATGTTGCTCGGGTCGAGGACCTGGGGACATGTGTCGGTGGACGGGGGTGCACGGGCGGTGCATCCCTTCTACGGCTCGGTTTGGTGGTTGAGCCACAGAAAAAACACCGGTGGACGGTTTCCAGGTTTGGGCCACAAAACCTGGGTGCTGAGGGTTTGCCGAGTTTGGGCCACAGAACTCGGGCTGAGGACGGTTTCTAGGTTTGGGCCTCAAAACCTGGGCGCTGGCGGGTTTCTGAGTTTGGGCCACAAAACTCAGGCGATGGACGACTGGTTTCCCGGTTTGGGCCACAAAACCGGGGGTTGGTCGTGAAGGCTGGTTTCCCGGTTTGGGCCTCAAAACCGGGGCGAGGTCCAGGAAAAGGACGAGCAGAGCGGTGGCGGCAATCGGTGAGGTCGCGTCGTGGCAACGTTACCAGTTGTGCGGGCGTGACCGTCGGATCACCACCTACCACGAGTTGGTCCAGAATAACCTTAGGGTTTAGCTGGTTCGCTCTGTAATTAGTTAGGGGTAGAGTGGGAACTAGAATTAGGATAAGTAGAGGGAGACACCCACCTCCCATCCTATCTCAGTCATTTGCTCTTTGCCTTCTAGGTTTTACTGCTCTCCCAATCCCCTGCTGTAGCAACTAAGATCCGCAGAGAACCATACCTCTGTGTACTTGAGATTTTGAGGAAGTGAGACCGAAATCTCACTGTTGTAGCGTGTGGTAGCCACACGGTTGCAGATCGATGTCTCAATTCACATTTTGATTTTGTTCTTCGCGTTCTTCGTTTCTCCGCGATTTTCCCGTCACTCGATCTCCCTCTCCACTGCGTCTTTTTGAAATCCACTTGAATCAACTTGTTCTTTATAGTGAGGAGATCATTTCCACCGAAGGAATTCATCTAACTCCTCACGAACAAGTAGATCGGGTCGATTCAATTTTCATGGCGCTTTTTCGGTTCATATTCCATCTTCTTCGATTCCCGTTGATTGAGTTGATTTGAGCGGATGATTTCTTGAGGATAGTCTCCTAACTACCTCGTGATCATCTTCTCCAAGTTTGAGAACAAGGGATTTCGATTTGGATTGATTTTGGAGGGATTTGAGTTGAGGGCGACCGAAATCGCCCTCACTGGGTGGTCGCGGACAGTCCGCCACCCACCCCGCGGACAGTCCGCGCGTCAGGGACTTGGCCAGATCTGTGGCCGCGAGTCTCTGCTATTGTTGTCCAGGTTGACCGGCAGACAGTCCGCCGTTGCAACCCGCGGACAGTCCGGGACTATCTAGAGCCGTTTCAGTAACGTTGTTGTTTTGCTCTTTTGGCCGGTGGACAGTCCGCCACCTGAGCCCGGACAGTCCGCCGTTGGGCAGACAGTCCGCGGTCTAAACCCCGGTGAAAGGTCCGAATGGCTAGAGGGGGGGGGGGGGTGAATAGCCAATTCAAAAATCTAGAAACCTAAAACTCAAAGCTCAAAACGAGTATCAGATTGCAAAGTCGGTACTACCGACTATAGGGGCCGGTACTACCGAGGTCGGTACTACCGGCTCTACAGGTCGGTACTACCGACAACCTAAAAACTGCTACGAGATCGAGATAGAGAAGATGCAAAAGTGGATCTAGCACATACCAATATTTCCCTAGAAGATGTAGATGAAGTTTATACCTTATCCAAGAAGTGGCTCCTCCCCAAAGAGTAGATCGAGCCTTCCCACACCTAAGAACGAGAGAGGAGGGAGGAAGAACGCGAAGAACACGAGTGCAAACAAAATATCCAAGGATGCAAAATCAACAAGCACACGAGACACAAGATTTAATCCGAGGTTCGGCCACTTCACTAAGAAGCGCCTACGTCCCCGTTGTTGAGGTGACCACGAAGGTCGGAGTCTCTTTCACCTCCTTGCCTCACTCAAGCAACCACAAAGGCTACTTGAGTTTCTTCACTAAGAATCAGAGGGTAATACAAACACTTCGGAGTGCCCTCACAAATGAGTCAATCACGGGCAACGACCGAAGAACACCTAACCGGCTAGAGTTCCAAGAACTCAAGAGTAAAGAACACAAATCAAGCCAGAGAGATGTTGGATCCAAGTGCTCAAGACGTAGATCGATGCTTCTCACTCTCTAATCTCACTTCCCTAGCTCAAAGCTTGCAAGAGATTCACTCTAGAATCAAAGGGGGAGAGAGAGGAGGTTAGTCAACACTTGGGAGCTCTCTTTCTTGAGTTTGGGCGCAAAGAATGGGAGAGGTCACAGAAAGAAGCCGGCCCAGCGGCTATTTAAACAAGACATGCTGCGCCACGGTCAGTAGTACCGACCCCCTTGGTCGGTAGAACCGACCGTACTCAATACGACCGTTACAGCGACCGTTGACCAGAAGGAACAACCGACCCTTGGTCGGTACCACCGCGGGCGGAAGTATCGAGGTTATGGCGGTACTACCGCCAGGCCAAATCGGCCGCGAACAGAGAGCTCTACGAAAAACAAGTTACTACCGACCTCGGTCGGTACCACCGCTCGCGGTACTACCGAGGTTATGGCGGTACTACCGCCAGACCATTTTCAATTCTACACAGGGGGCTCTGCAAACTTGGTTACCACCGGCCTTGGGTCGGTAGCACCGGGGGCGGTACTACCGAGGTAATGGCGGTACTACCGCCAGGCCAAATACAACTCTACACAGAGAGGGTTGCAAAACCAGGTTACTACCGACCTTGCGTCGGTACCACCACGGGCGGTAGTACCGAGGATATGGCGGTACTACCGCCAGGTCATTTTTGACCAACACAGAGAGGGTGAAAAAAACGTCCTGGATCCTTGGTACTACCGACCAGGGGGTCGGTACTACCGAGGCCGGTAGTACCGACCTTATGGCGGTACTACCGCTAGGTCACCTGAGACCAAATCCAGAGAGCCTTGCTCACAGCACCCTTGGGCGGTACTACCGACCCCCTTGGGTGGTACTACCGACCACACCCAGAAAACCTCTATGTGTTCGTGAGTGCAAGGTGTCTCTCAAGCGCTAGAAGTTAGTCGTCATGAGCACTTTTCTCCACATCTAGCTAGCCTCAAGTGTGTTCCTCTTGATAGTCCGGCTTGCCTATTACTCAAGATCAAAGATAAAACTAAAGTCCCAACTTGAGCAACTGCATCTATTCCCTTCTCCATTTCACCGAAGACAGAGCATTTAAACACTTGAGAGCTTGTGGCCGTCACCATCCAACATGGTCGCCAACTAGCTAGCTCCATCAAAGGCTTGGTCATAATCCTCTCATTAGCTACACACATGCTTAGCAATAGGATTAGACCAAAATAGGTTTCATCAATTAACCAAAACCAAAGTAGGGCTTTCAATCTCCCCCTTTTTGGTAATTGATGACAACCTATACAAAGATATATAATTTAAATTTGAGTAACCATATTGATGGTATTAGCTCCCTTTACATATGTGCTATAGAGTTTGGTTCTAAAATTGGCACATATGTATGGATATGAAATATGGGCGAGCAACACTATCAATGATGATGCTAAGGCATAAGAATGGACCTTTGAAGCGTGATACCAATCGGAGTGCACATGTTATACCATCCTTAGCATCATTATTCACTAGACATACAACACAACTCAAGAACCCCATGAGATCAACATTTATAATAAGATTCTTGAGCAACTTGAAACAACAATAAATCTAGTTGCAATCCTGTACATGCTAATTAAATAATTCATCAATCAAGTCTTATCACTAGCATTCATCACATAAGTATGAATATCAATATAAGTAGCCTATGCAATGCAACAAACATATGAATATGCACATTTCAAATGCAACATACATGTTTATGAGCTTGCTCCCCTATTTGTATGCGCAAATTTTAAGAGTTCAAGCTTCGAACCACTTGAAACTTTTATCCCCTTTTTGTTTTTGTTACTCCCCCTTTCACTAGCATATATCTACTCCCCCTTCCACTAGCATATATCTTTGTAGCACTTTCTTTCTCCCCCTTTGTCAACAATTATCATAAAGGTGGAACAAAATTTTAAAGGAAGGAGGCAACTATTAGCATGAGGTACATGCGAGGAGATCAAACTAAGTCAAGTTGTGGCTTAATCTAGCTTATGAACATAAGGTATTTAACACGGTTTGCTCTAGAGTAAGCTTCTTCACACATCTTACAATGATTATCTTACTCACGTTGGTTAAACACATTTTGCTCACTTACTAGATCAAACACTAGAGTTACAAGCTCACAAACAAGTTATATGCTACCACTAGATCAAGTCAAACATAGAAGCAATAGTGGTACCATATATACTTCAAAATCATTTGATTTTCAATGAATGAACCTAGATAAGCAATGTGATGGCTATATGAACTAGAGCACAACCTAATAAGAATGAATGCACATGCCAAACAATTTCACCTTTGCTTTGTCGGAGGAGAGGCATGTCATATGTGGAGGTGCATTCAACTCATGTTGGAGAAGTCTAGGATATTCAATTCATTCCTTATCTTGCAAAACCTTCTCTCATCTAGTGGCTTGGTGAAGATATCGGCAAGTTGATCATCGGTGCCCACACTTTCAATAGATATGTCTTTCTTTGCTTGATGATCTCTAATGAAGTGATGCCTTATGTCAATGTGCTTTGTTCTTGAATGTTGAACCGGGTTGGTGGCTATTTTGACGACGCTCTCATTATCACATAGCAATGGAACTTGTCCAAACTTGACTCCATAATCTTGCAATGTAGCTTTCATCCATAACAATTGTGCACAACAACTACCCGCGGATATGTATTCGGCTTCGGCGGTAGAGAGTGCAACACTATTTTGCTTCTTTGATGACCATGAGACAAGTGATCTTCCAAGCAATTGACATGTGCCCGATGTGCTCTTCCTATCCACCTTGCATCCCGCATAGTCGGAATACGAGTATCCAATTAATTCAAATTAAGAGCCCTTGGGATACCATAGTCCATCATTTAGAGTGTGCTTCAAATATCTCAATATTCTTTTGGTTGCCTTCAAATGACTTTCCCTTGGAGAAGCTTGGAACCTTGCACACATGCACACACTAAACATAACATCCGGTCTTGATGCGGTCACATAAAGTAAGCTTCCAATCATTGACCGATATAACTTTTGATCTACCATGTCACCACTAGAGTCACTATCCAAATGTCCATTTGTGCCCATTGGAGTGGTTATTGCTTTAGCTTCATCTAACCCAAACTTCTTGAGCATGTCCTTGATGTACTTGCCTTGACTAACGAAAGTGCCTTTCTTCATTTGCTTGATTTGTAGACCAAGGAAGTAACTAAGCTCTCCAATCATAGACATCTCAAATTCTTTAGCCATCATCTCCCCAAACTCTTCACAAAAGTCTTGGTTGGTTGATCCAAAGATAATGTCATCCACATAGATTTGCAACACAAACAAGCTACTTCCAATCTTCTTGGTGAAGAGAGTGGTGTCAACCTTTCCAATCTTGAACCCTTTTGCTAACAAGAAGTCCCTCAATCTTTCATACCAAGCTCTAGGTGCTTGCTTCAACCCATATAGTGCCTTCTTGAGCTTGTACACATGGTTGGGCTTCTTCAAGTCTTCAAACCCGGGAGGTTGCTCAACATACACTAACTCATTGATGAATCCATTGAGAAAAGCACTTTTCACATCCATTTGATAGAGCTTGATGTTGTGAGCACAAGCATATGCAAGAAGGATTCTAATGGCTTCCAATCTAGCAACCGGTGCAAAGGTTTCTCCAAAGTCAATCCCTTCCATTTGAGTGTATCCTTGTGCAACCAATCTTGCTTTGTTCCTTACAACAATGCCATCTTCATCTTGCTTGTTCCGGAAGACCCATCTTGTACCAATAACATTTGTGTTCTTTGGTCTTTCCACTAACTCCCAAACATCATTGCGGGTGAAGTTGTTCAACTCTTCATGCATTGCATTCACCCAATCAACATCCATCAAAGCTTCATCAATCTTGGTTGGCTCAATAGATGATACAAATGAGTAGTGTTCACAAAATGAAGCCAATCTTGATCTTGTTTGCACACCTCTTCTTATGTCACCAACAATTTGATCTAAAGGATGATCTCTTGCAATGTGTGTTGGTTGGAGCACTTGTTCCGGTTGAGCACTCGCACTTGTATTAGCATCTTGTTGATCTTGAGAACCACTAGAGCTTGCAACATCATTGCCATGCATGGTTGGAGGAGAAAGCACTTGATCTTTGTCATCTTCTATGTCAATCACTTGCTTTGGCCTTATATCACCAATGTCCATGTTCTTCATAGCTTCCGCCAATTGTGTTCCTCTCACATCATCTAGATTGTCTTGTTCTTCATGGGAACCATTGGTTTCATCAAACTCAACATCATGGACTTCTTCAACTATTCTTGTTGTGTTGTTCCACACTCTATAGGCTTTGCTTGTAGTGGAGTAACCAAGAAGTGTCCCTTCATCACATTTCTTCTCAAACTTTCCAAGTCTTGTGCCCTTTTTCAATATGTAACATTTGCACCCAAAGACCCGAAAGTAAGCAATGTTGGGCTTTCTATCATTGAGGAGCTCATATGGTGTCTTCTTCAATAGAGGGTGACAATAGAGTCGGTTGCTATAGTAGCAAGCCGTGTTGATTGCTTCGGCCCAAAAAGAATCACTCACATTGTATTCACTAAGCATAGATCTTGACATATCAATGAGTGTCCTATTCTTCCTTTCAACTATCCCATTGGATTGAGGTGTATACTTGGCCGAGAATTGATGTTTGATTCCAAACTCATCACATAACTCATCAACTCTTGTGTTTCTAAACTCACTTCCATTGTCACTTCTCACTTTCTTGATTCTTCTATCAAACTCATTTTGACTTCTCTTGACAAAGGTTTTGAATACCCCAAACACTTCACTTTTGTCAACCAGAAAGAAGACCCATGTGTATCTTGTATAGTCATCCACTATCACAAAGCCATACTTGTTTCCCCCAATACTTGCATATGTAGTTGGTCCAAACAAGTCCATGTGCAACAACTCAAGTGCATGTGTAGTGCTCATCATTCCTTTATTTGGATGGGTGTTTCCAACTTGCTTTCCCATTTGGCATGCACTACATAGCTTGTCCTTTTCAAAGTGAACATCTTTTAGCCCTCTCACCATGTCATGCTTCACTAGCCTCTTTAGTTGCTTCATTTCAACATGTCCCAAGCGCCTATGCCATAGCCAACCCATGCTTGATTTGGTGAATAAGCATGTTGTCAATTGAGCTTCACTAGCATCAAAATCCACCAAATAGAGGTTCTCATATCTAAATCCTTTGAAGATCACATCACTTCCATCAACACTCACAATCTCCACATCATCAACACCAAATATGCATTTGAATCCCAAATCACACAATTGTGCCACTGACAACAGGTTGAAGTTGAGAGATTCCACTAATAGCACATTGGAGATGCTCAAGTCATTTGATATTGCAATCTTTCCCAAGCCTTTGACCTTGCCTTTCTTGTTATCACCAAATGGCCTCTGCTTCGTCGACAACGAGGGCTTTTGCACCATGGCCCTCGGCAAAGAGGTCGACAGCCAGCTGGAGGAGATCCCTTAGAACGACGATGACGACACCTCCCAGGTATCTCAGACCCCCGACGAGCTCTCTGCTGAGGTCGAGAAACTTACTGCCGCCCTTCTTAGTCAAGATAAGCTGCTTAGGCGTGCTGCTAGAGAGCGGAAGGAGTTTAGGCAGAAGTGGGAGGATACGGTGAAGGAGCTTAAGTTTGCCAAGTCCACCGTAGTTGTCTCTGAGGAGGGTGAGTGCGAGATGTGCACCACGCACACGACTGACCTTCTCACTTTGAGAAGTAAGTATGTTGCATTGGTTGGAGAGGTGAATGAGCTCCAGGCAAGACCCATGTTGTTGGGTGCGTGCAAGTCTTGTGCAGGCTTGCAATCCGAGTTGGCACAGAAGGATGCCAAGATTGTGTCTCTTGAGAAGGCCAGCTCGGGTAGCACTTGTGTGACTAGGTGCATTTTGTGTGAGGGTTTGGAGATGGAGATTGCGAACGTGAAGCATGACAAGATGCAAACCGAGGAAGAAAACACATACCTTCGGACCATCTTGTCATGGGTGTCTTGTGGTGAGCCGCAGCTTGGGATGATGATTGCCCAGTTTAAGTGTGCTGCTGGAGGTCCAGGTGTAGGCTTTGCTCAGGGTGTTGAGTGTGTTTCATCTTTTGGTAAGATTGGAGAGTCATGTGGTCTGAACCCATGTGAGAAGCCCAACTCCACCACTACTCCCAAGCTTACCAAGATTCCACTCAAAGAGCCTCTCAAGCCTAACACCAAGGATGGGGTGTTTGTTGAACCTCCGAGAGCTCCACCCAAGAAACAGACATGGGCTCCAAAACCAAACCACCTCAAGAACAAACTAGACACCATGCCACCTATCCAAGAGGAGCTCATGGCACAGAAAGGCAAAGTGATCCACACCCACTACCGCGAGTACCAACAACCCCCTATGAGAGCGGTGAGGTACCATTATGAGCATTGTGGGAGAGATGGACACTTGAGGGAGTTTTGCTTTCGGCGCAAGAGAGAGGAGCACCGTGCAAAGGAGATGAACAACATGGACATGTACCATCCTTTCCATGATGTACATGTGCCGAAGGTTTAGAGGCGTGCAGCTAGGCCTAGAGGTCCTATACCTCAAGTTCCTAGGCCTAGGCCGCGAGGAGGACGTGCCCGGCGGGAGCCTGCAGTTGTGGGCTATGGACCCCGTAGCGGTGGCTTTGTAGTTGAGCGTTTTCCCCCATCGCATTTTTAGTATCGCGATGGACGCTCTTCCCTTAGCGGACCACATTTTCCTATACATGGTGATCGCTTTCCCCATAGGCGTGGTAGGAATGGTTTTGCTACTAACCGTTCTTTTGAGCAGCCGACCCAACACTGGTATAATTCGCATTTTACTCACCCTAGTGTTGGACCGTATGCTCACCCTATGTCTTTTTATTGATGTAGGTAAAACGATTGGAGAACGTTTGGTTGGTGGATTCCGGGTGCTCGAGGCATATGACCGGAAATGCCAAATGGTTCTCCAGTCTTAGCCCTATCGCCGGAAAGGAGTTTATCACCTTCGGCGACAATAGCAAAGGTAAAGTGTTGTCTCGTGGGTCGGTGCGAGTTAATGAGCACTTTGTGTTGCGTGATGTTGCTCTTGTTTCTAACTTGCATTTTAACCTTCTTTCTGTTTCACAACTTTTCGAAGATGACTATGAGATTCGTTTTAAACTGAATCTCAGTCGTATTTTAGATCCTCAGGGCAATCTTGTATGTTTGATTTTGCCCTTTGGGAAAGTCTTTCGTGCGAATTTCTCGGAGTCATTTGGAATTTCTCGTTGTCTTTTGGCTGGACCTTCCTCCTCTGATCTTTGGAAGTGGCATAGGAGACTTGGTCACCTGAGTTTTGACTTGCTTGCAAGGCTTAGCTCACTTGGCCTAATCTGAGGATTGCCCAAGTTATCCATGGAGAAGGATCTTGTTTGCCATTCTTGTAGACATGGGAAGATGGTTGCCGCTCCCCACCATCCAGTGACTCAGGTCATGACTAAGCATCCTGGAGAACTTTTGCACATGGACCTTGTTGGTCCAGCTCGGGTGAGCTCGGTTGGTGGGAAGTGGTACGTGCTTGTTGTTGTTGATGACTTTTCGAGATATTCGTGGGTCTTCTTTTTAGCTGAGAAGACCGAGACTTTCTCTTTTGCTCGCAATCTGATTTTGCGTCTTCAGAACGAGTTCCCTTTGAACTCGATGCGAGCTATTAGGAGTGATAATGGTTCCTAATTCAAGAATTCGGATTTTGAGAAGTTTTGTAACTCTTTGGGTTTAGAGCATCAGTTTTCTTCCCCCTACACACCCCCTCAGAATGGTGTTGTAGAGAGGAAAAATCGGACCCTTGTAGAGATGGCCAGGACGATGCTCGATGAGCATAGGACTCCTAGGTGATATTGGGCCGAAGCTATGAACACTGCATGCTATATTTCCAATCGCAGTTTTCTTCGAGCTTTCTTGAAAAAGACTTCTTATGAGTTGCGTTTTGGAAAACAGCCCAAAGTGAGTTATTTTAGAGTTTTTGGTTGCCACTATTTTATACTCAAGAAAGGCAACCTGGACAAATTTGAGTCTCGTTCTTCTGACGGTGTATTTTTGGGTTATGGCACTCATACTCATGCATATCGTGTACTTAACCTTGATACTAACCGAGTCATGGAGACATCCGATGTCACCTTCGACGAGACCATGGTTTGTCCTTCTTCTCGTTTTGAGCGTGCAGGTGATCATGAGGTTGGCGAACCTCTTTTTGATGACGAGGACGAGGGTGCTGAAGGGATGGATGATCCAGCACTACCTCCACCTGCTGTGCCGCAAGCATCGGCTTCTACTACGATGACTCATGGCCCCAACCCCTCTTCGTCGACTACTTAGGGGCCGTGGGATCCGCTACCTCGGGCTGTACCTTTTGTACCTGAGGAGGCGCCAGCTGCTGTTGAGGGGGAGGTCTCTTCAGTTCGGGAGGCGCCACGACACATTCAGCGCCAACACCCGCCTCAACAGATGATCGGCAGCATCAGCGAACGTGTCACTCGATCAAGGTCACAACAAATCTCTCACTTTGCTCATTCTGCATTTGTTGCTGATTTTGAACCCCGAGATGTTGGACATGCTTTATCTGATCCAGATTGGGTCAATGCAATGCATGAGGAGTTAGAAAATTTTGAACGAAATCGGGTTTGGGTTTTGGTTCCACCTCCTCCTGAGTGTCACCCTATTGGTACAAAATGGGTTTTCAAAAACAAACAAGGAGAGGATGGCCATGTTGTGAGAAACAAGGCCAGACTTGTAGCCCAGGGGTATAGTCAGAAGGAGGGGGTAGACTATGAGGAGACTTTTGCTCCTGTAGCTCATTTGGAGACAATTAGGATACTCTTGGCTTTTGCTGCATCCAAAGGGTTTAAACTTTTTCAAATGGATGTCAAGAGTGCCTTCCTAAATGGCTACATAGAAGAAGAGGTTTATGTGAAACAACCGCCCGGTTTTGAAAATCCCAAGTTTCCAAACCATCTTTTTAAACTTCACAAAGCTTTGTATGGTTTGAAACAAGCCCCTAGAGCCTGGTATGATAGGTTGAAAACCTTTTTGCTTGCTAAGGGTTTCAAAATGGGATGTGTGGATAAAACGCTTTTTCTCCTCAAGCAAGGCAATGACACTTTGTTGGTTCAGATTTACGTGGATGATATCATCTTTGGTGGTTCTTCTCACGCTTTGGTTGCCAAGTTTGTAGATACTATGAGCAGGGAATTTGAGATGAGCATGATGGGCGAGTTGACATTCTTTCTTGGGTTGCAAATCAAGCAATCCCGAGAAGGAACGTTTGTGCACCAGGGCAAGTACACCAAGGACATCCTGAAGAAGTTTGATATGGGTGAGGCCAAGCCTCTTCCAACACCCATGTCGACCACGACGGCCCTGGATGCGGATGTGGATGGAGAAGCTGTGGACCAGAAGGAGTACCGGAGTATGATCGGGTCGCTGCTGTACCTGACGGCGACACACCCGGACAACCAGTTCGCGGTGTGTCTTTGCGCGCGATTTCAGTCGTCGCCGTGCACTTCTCACCGTCAGGCGGTCAAGTGCATTATGAGGTACTTATGCTTCACTCCAGAATTTGGGATTTGGTATTCTGCTTCTTCCACCCTCTCCCTTTGCAGTTATTCTGATGCCGATTTTGCTGGTTGTCGAATTGATCGCAAGTCCACCTCTGGGACTTGCCAGTTTATTGGTTCTTCTCTTGTATCTTGGTCTTCTCGCAAGCAGTCTAGTGTCGCCTAGTCTACCACAGAGGCTGAGTATGTTGCTGCGGCTAGCTGCTGTTCTCAATTGCTTTGGATGATGGCCACTTTGCGTGATTTTGGTCTGAGCTTTTCTCGCGTTCCTTTGCTTTGTGACAGCACGAGTGCCATTAGCGTTGCTAAGAACCCCGTGCTGCACTCTAAGACCAAACACATTGATGTGCGCTTTCATTTTCTACGAGACCATTATGAGAAGGGTGATATCGATCTTCGCCATGTCGATACTCATCATCAGTTGGTAGATATTTTTACCAAGCCTTGGACCAATCAACTTTTGCTAGGTTGAGAGGTGAGCTTGGTGTGTGTTTCCCCTTTTAGATGGGGGGAAACATTTTGGTTACTGTATCATAGACTGACTCTTTTTCGTTATTGTTTTCGTTTTTGGGTTGGTTAGTCTTTGCATTTCATCATGCATCTTTATTTTCTGAGCTTCATGTATATAATCTTTAGAATGTGATTATGCTCTATCTAGTATGCTTCGATGCTATATGATGATGCTTGTAGCTTATGCTCTTTCTGATCACTGATACATGTTGTGAGCTGAGCTATTTTATGAATGGTGAAACTGCTTAACGAACATAAAACTTGAAGTTGTTCACCATTGAGATATGCAACTAGCATGTGTAGAATGTGTTGAATTCACTTGTGCTTTTCATATATGCTAGGTTGCTATGTCTCTAGTTCTGAGTCTTGCACTTGCTTGGTATGTTCATATTCTGCTTTAAAATTGAACCAAGTTTAAGTGAATTAGAAAGATCAAGATGAGATTGCTTGTCAACACATCACGGTATCAAGACTGTTTCTCATTGCACATTGAGTTAAACTTGAGCCGTGAAGTGTAAGACCGAAACCGACGCTTTAAGCTCCTGATTGCATTTCATAGGCTTAGCTCGGTTGGAAAATTAGGCAATGACAAGCCTTCAACCTCTCGCAATCACATGCTGAATTTTGAACTTGTGTAATTTCACCGTTGCAACTCCGATTAAAATCTGAAATCACAAGTCTATGTTTCATTCTATAGCATGATGATTGAACTTTGCTAGGGGTAGTTCACCTTGTATACATGATTAACACTTGTTTGACTACCTATCTGTACATGTTCAGTGCTATTTTTATGGTGAACATCCTTTTCTGAATGGCTAAA
The DNA here is from genome assembly GCA_009763385.1 of Coix lacryma-jobi var. lacryma-jobi. Classification (NCBI taxonomy): domain Eukaryota; kingdom Viridiplantae; phylum Streptophyta; class Magnoliopsida; order Poales; family Poaceae; genus Coix; species Coix lacryma-jobi. Next base: position 97,007,648 of record CM019831.1, read on the forward strand.
ACTGCTCACTCTATATGTTCATATTTCGTATTTGGTGATCAGTTTGAGCCTTTGCTGGCATGTATGCTTCTTGTTGAGTCATTGGAGTTATACTATGTAGAGCATCTTTTCGTTCTCTAGACTATATTCCTGAAGCTGCTAACTTGCATTTTTTGACTCATATGCATTTGGAAGGGAGAAGTTTGCCTGATAGTGCATTATCAACTAAGGGGGAGAAATTTGTCAAATCATGTGCACTATTGGATGGGGAGTTTGCACGGGCTTTGTCTAATGAATTGTCAATTGGTTCGGAGCATTTTTCCAATTGGTTCAGAGCATTTTTGGTAGCTAGTTGTGTTGAGCCTTTGCCTCTTTCTTGAGGGACTAGCGACTTTGCCTATTTGCTCTCAATTTGGTATCGAGCTCTTCTGCTTTTCAGTTGGCATTCCTTCAGTTGGTGTCGAGTTTTCTCGCAAGCGGTGTTGAGCCCGTTCTGCCTCTTCTTGAGGGCTAGTTCTATCTTGCTTGATTGTCAACTGATTTTTCAATTGGTGTCGAGCTTTCCTGCTAGCGGTGTTGAGCCTGTTCTACCTCTCCTTGAGGGCTAGCTTTGCTTTGCTTGGTTGCGTCGAGCCGTTGCCCATGTCTTTGGGGACCAAGTTGTTTTGCTCTTTCACTTGACCTTCTTTTGGCTTTGTTATGCTTTTGGGTCATTTGGACGAGTTCTCTACTTCTCCTTCTTCCTTCTTCTTCTACCTTCATTATGATTTGTGTTGGTAGTTGACAATGCACTCATCAAGGGGGAGATTGTGGATACATGGGTGTATGCCGGATCTTGAGTGATGAGTGATTTTCCACTGGTTTGATGCGCATGTTCTTTGGCTTGTGTTGTGCAGGTGTCGAGCACGGATACAGTGATCGAAGGCAAGGTGAAGGTCAAGTAGAGACGTGCCGTGCCGATGGACCGGGAGCGGTGAAGGGCGGACGCGAGGCTTGGACTGAGGGACTGGTGGCCTGAGGATCAGCTGTGGTGGCTGACAGCCTGGGACAGCGACGAGCGGAGACTTGCGGGGCACAGTGTTGCTCGGGTCGAGGACCTGGGGACATGTGTCGGTGGACGGGGTGCACGGGCGGTGCATCCCTTCTACGTCTCGGTTTGGTGGTTGAGCCACAGAAAAACCACCGGTGGACGGTTTCCAGATTTGGGCCACAAAACCTGGGTGCTGAGGGTTTGCCGAGTTTGGGCCACAAAACTCGGGCTGAGGACGGTTTCCAGGTTTGGGCGTCAAAACCTGGGCGCTGGCGGGTTTCTGAGTTTGGGCCACAAAACTCAGGCGATGGACGACTGGTTTCCCGGTTTGGGCCACAAAACCGGGGGTTGGTCGTGAAGGCTGGTTTCCCGGTTTGGGCCTCAAAACCGGGGGTGAGGTCCAGGAAAAGGACGAGCAGAGCGGTGGCGGCACGTGGCGGCAATCGGTGAGGTTGCGTCGAGGCAACGCTACCAGTTGTGCGGGCGTGGCCGTCGGATCACCACCTACCACGAGTTGGTCCAGAATAACCTTAGGGTTTAGCTGGTTCGCTCTGTAATTAGTTAGGGGTAGAGTGGGAACTAGAATTAGGATAAGTAGAGGGAGACACCCACCTCCCATCCTATCTCAGTCATTTGCTCTTTGCCTTCTAGGTTTTCCTGCTCTCCCAATCCCCTGCTATAGCAACTAAGATCCGCAGAGAACCATACCTCTGTGTACTTGAGATTTTGAGGAAGTGAGACCGAAATCTCACTGTTGTAGCGTGTGGTAGCCACACGGTTGCAGATCGATGTCTCAATTCACATTTTGATTTTGTTCTTCGCGTTCTTCGTTTCTCCGCGATTTTCCCGTCACTCGATCTCCCTCTCCACTGCATCTTTTTGAAATCCACTTGAATCAACTTGTTCTTTATAGTGAGGAGATCATTTCCACCGAAGGAATTCATCTAACTCCTCACGAACAAGTAGATCGGGTCGATTCAATTTTCATGGCGCTTTTTCGGTTCATATTCCATCTTCTTCGATTCCCGTTGATTGAGTTGATTTGAGCGGATGATTTCTTGAGGATAGTCTTCTAACTACCTTGTGATCATCTTCTCCAAGTTTGAGAACAAGGGATTTCGATTTGGATTGATTTTGGAGGGATTTGAGTTGAGGCCTTGAGGGCGACCGAAATCGCCCTCACTGGGTGGTCGGGGATAGTCCGCCACCCACCCCGCGGACAGTCCGCACGTCGGGGACTTGGCCAGATCAGTGGCCGCGAGTCTCTGCTGTTGGTGTCCAGGTTGACCAGCGGACAGTCCGCCGTTGCAACTCGCGGATAGTTCGGGACTGTCCAGAGCCGTTTCAGCAACGTTGCTGTTTTGCTCTTTTGACCGGCGGACAGTCCGCCACCTGAGCCCGGACAGTCCGCCGTTGGGCAAACAGGCCACGGTCTCAACCCCGGACAGTCCTCGAGTTGGCTGAGTGTTGAGTTTTAGTGAGTTTGCTCTCCCGGCTTCTTCGCTTGGTTTCCGGACTTCTCGTTTGGCCTTAGAGTTGACCAAGTAATCTCTCTAAGTATCTTTGCTACTTGTTAGCATAGGTATTTGGAGTTTTCTCGACGTAGCTCTCTATCTACGTTCGGAAGTTGGTTTTTTGAGGGTCGAACTTGAGCTGGTCCTTTTGGTGTTTGGTTCGCTCTTGCTTTGTGGTGTCTCGCTGTGATCCTAGGGATCATCCACCCTCTTCCAAGGGTCGTGGACATCACGTATTGGTGAAAGCTTTCGGGGGTTGATTTTTGGGACAAAGGCCGAAGTTTTCGAGAGAAATTTTTAGGCTCCCATTCACCCCCCCCTCTGGTCGCCTTGCTTTTGCATTCTCGGTCCTTCAGTATTCTCGTTACTCTTGGTGGTTGCCACCACCTAGACGGCTTGGAGCAGCGGAGGAGCATTGGCATGAGTTGGTGATTGTTCGTGGCCATCTTCCGGTGATTTGTGAGTGGTATTGTGCCTTCCCCGGCGAAGAGCCAAAAGGTAACTCTAGTAAATTGCACGTGTCATTGAGTTACCTCCATTTATGGGTTGGTTCATGTGGCGCTCACGTGTTGAGCTAGGTTTGTGAACACCTATTAGCCACCTAACCACCAAGTGGTTTATCGACACAACAGGGACTAGCGTGCTGGCAAGCACGTGAACCCCAGGAGAAAATCTTTGTGTCCATTGTCTCTTTGGCTATCTTTCGGACTTCATTGGTATTCATATTATGGTTGATCATCTCTTGCCGATGTCGGTATATCTCTATCATTGTGTTACATTCTTTATTTCTTGTGTAGAGATAATTGTTGCTAGAAGTAGCTCTCTAATTAGAAGTAATTATTTCTTGCTAGCTCACTAGTTTAAAAGTAGTGACATAGCTCTTGTATGACATAGAGATCATAATATACTAGAATTACTTGGATAGGTGGCTTGTAACACTTGGTAGAGCTAGAGAAAAAAACTTTGCTTCATAATTGTCTAACTAGTTGCTCTAAGTATTTTGTAGAAATTTTTATTAGGATATTCACCCCCTCTAGCCATTTAGGACCTTTCAGCGTGCAACTGGTCTAGGGTTCAAGGCAATGATTTGTGGGGGACGTTGTATCTCTTCTCTTCTCTCTATCTCTATACAACTAAAAAGCACAAAATGTCTAGGTCTACCAGGCAGGACCAAACCTCCCTACTTCATGATATGACACTATAATTTTTTCTGCACCCCTCATATGCCACTTTTAAAACAATTATTTTTCTACATCTTGCACTATGTCACTTCCCACCTTTTTAGGAATCGTTTAGACTCCCTTCTCTTCTATTCTTAAATCAAACACAAGAAATCTTCTATTCTTAAATCAAATACAAGAAAAAGATATATGTTTGCCTAATTATTTTATTATTAATCTAATATAAGACATCACAGAGCATATCTCTTGAATTTTATTATAATCTTGTCTATAGGACTCCACCTCATATACAATAAATCAATAATTTGTTTAGTTCGTAAACTTATGCGTACTAATATGATAATGTTTTTAAGACATTGTTCGTAGCTTTGATCTGAGATAAATATATTATCCACATTAAAAATATTACATGAGTTTTCACAAAACATGAAAATATGGTGGTATATTTATTGATTTATTGCACATGGGATGGAGTATTAAATGTTATAAAACATGATACTTTTTAATAATAATATACACGTTCATATTAAATTATTGTAGTATATTTTTTCTCGTCGCAACGTACGGGCATTATCCTAGTCATATTCAACATGACTTGGACGAGCTGAGTCGACACGGAGCTGAGCCGTTTGCCGATGTGGAGCCAATGGGAAGCACAGGGCCGAGCACATTTACAGCTGCCGTCCGATGGAATGGGGATCATATGTGCCGCACCCATCACCCATGCAATTTTTTTTCCCGAAAATAGGATGGACTGGGCGTCGTTGCTTGGTACAGTGATACTTCAGGAAGTGTTGGAAAGGAGTTATTATATAGCTAGCCCATTATGCCCATACCACTAATATATGGGACCTTAAATGGGTAGTGCAGGCTGTCTGTCCTACTAACTGATGGCACCACCAAACATGTATTTGACTTTGACTACGTAGTTCTTAAATACACATGGTTCAACTTTTAGAAATCTGCAACTAGTAGGCACGTACATAAATGTTTAGCTTTGTTACAGGAAATAGTTGTACAAACAATTGTGGGTTGGTTAGATGCTTTACTTAGGAAAATTAAAGTCACTAATTTTTCCTTACACATTTAATTGGGAACAGGTTAAACATGGCGATGTGCATGTCAGTAACAAGCAGATCAGATTGCCCATGTCGACAAGTGGCAAGTAAGATAGGAGGCAGTCGCTGGCAGTAAAATCAAATGGCACCATGCATCACTATCCACCGCTACATATCGAATACCACTACGAGGCCATTGATTTACTTTTTTTTACCGTACCACCACTTCAACCTAATTAAACTTTTTTCTAAAAACTTGCACTTATAATTTTCACTTAATAAAACCTATGCAAGAATAATATAATCTATCTAGATGTGCAATTAAAATTATGCTAACTATGTTGTTATCTTTATCGTAAAAGAGTTTATGCAACTTAGGTTCCAATTTTATCAACCAACCTAGCACACAAAACTAGAAATATAAGCACACGACCTAGGTACACAATGTAAAGTGTAAAAGTATATATATAATTGAGATAGAGATGCAAATTATCATTAATCATTCTGATATTTTTATCTAAGATATCAGGAATTAAACTTTTAACCACTTATTATGTTTCACAACTCCAACACCTCTCAAAATGGCCGGTTAGGGGTGTGTGTGTGGTGGTGGGGTGGGGGGGCGTATATATCCCCAAAATCCAAAACTACTTGTTGCCAAAGCCTACAACTTTCTACGCACGCACCGGAAAAGGTCTGGTGGTGGTACAGTGCTGTCTTACACACTATCCGTTGGAATTCGACTGTTGGAGGTCATTTTCTGGTTTGATATCTTCAGTAGTCCAGTGGTTCACTGGCCACAATTTCGGTGCGTTGAACTTGCCTCCACACGCCTTGCTGCAAACCTCTCTGATAGAATGCTCCAATTAGCATTCTGACGTAGTCACCGTAAGTATCCGGTGGGTTGACTGGCGCTGTAATTCTGTTGCTAGTTGCACCTTAAGCTCCCGTGCTCCCTCTTGCCTTGCACCAGACAGTGTGGCTATATGTTGCAGCTGCCTCCAAACAGTGCATGCTTATACATCAATGCTTCCTCTCCTTCCTCTGAGGCAAGCAGTGGTGTAGAGTTGACTAGTGTGCTAGCACCTTGCAGATCGATCCTCCTCATTCCATAGGTTCATAACTGTTCGCATTCACTTTAGTCATCCTCAATTCTCTCCTTGCTTTCAATAAAGGTATTTTGGTGAAATTGATCCATTCGTCATGTATATATTAATTATTGACTTGTGAGAAATAAGATGGTAATACATCAACCAATTCCATTTCACCAGCCAAATAAAAAAAGTGAGGAGTGAAAAGATAATGAACATCTTTATATTTCTCAAACTAAATCCATCCTATATATAGGTGGATAGTAGGATGGTAAGAGCCACGGTGGACGTGAACTCCCTTCTAGCCAGACTTTCACTATGCCAGAAAAGCTTATCAGTGACGCGTCCAAAGGCTTATCAGTGACGCGGAAAACACGCGTCACTGTTTCCACGTCTGTGATAATAGGAAATCAGTGACACGTAAATCCGCGTCACTGATAAGGACATATTAGTGACGCGTGTTTAGAAAGCGTGTCACTGATGGTGGACTAACAGTGACGTACCTTTACAACACGCGTCACTGATAGTGGTCTATCAGTGACGCCTTGTGCTAACCCGCGTCACTGATAGTGGGCTACCAGTGACACTTGGTGCTAACACGCGTCACTGATAGTGGGCTACCAGTGACACTTGGTGCTAACACGCGTCACTGATAAGGTATTATAGTAACACTTGGTGCCAACACGCGTCAATGATAGTTGGCTATCAGTGACGCGTTGTGCTAACCCGTGTCACTAATAGTGGACTACCAGTGGTTAACACCATGGTGTGCAACTTGAATGGCTCTCGCTTGAACCCATCATATACCATGACACCGTCTGACCAGAGCATCTTGAGCTCATCCACAACCAGCCTCAGAAACACGTCGATGTCATTCCCTGGCTGATGCGGACCTGAGATCAAAAGTGGCATCATCATGTATTTCCTCCTGTTACACAACCACGGTGGAATGTTGTAGATAGACAACAACACAGGCCAAACACTGTGTGAACTACTCATTTTACCGAATGGGTTCATGCCATCTGTGCTCAATGCAAAGCGAATGTTCCTTGGCTCATCTTCAAAAAATCCATACTTGGAGTCGATGACGCGCCACTGAATAGCATCTGCTGGATGCCGTAGGTAACCATCAATCTTGCGTCCCTCCTTGTGCCAACTCAATAGTTGTGCATCCTTTGCAGTTGCAAACAAATGCTTCAGGCGAGGAATTATAGGAAAGTACCATACCACCTTCCGAGGAGCTCCATGTTTCTTGCCCTCATCACCTCCGTCATTTCTTTGTTTGTATCGAGAGGTTCCACACTCGGGGCATTCAGTTAGTTCAGCGTTATCGCCATGGTACAGGATGCAATCATTCTTACAAACATGGATTTTCTCGACCTCCAATCCCATAGGGCAAACAATCTGCTTGGCCTCATATGTGGTCTTGGGTAACTCATTCAGCTCAGGCAGCATGTCCTCCAATAGATGTCGCAATTCATCGAAGCTCCGGTCAGTCCAATGATGTGTCGCCTTCAACTGGAGAAGCCTCAGAGTAGCAAACAACTTTGAATACTTCTCCTTGCAGCTCGGATAGAGTAGGGTCCTCATATCTGCCACCAGCCGCTTTAGCTTCTTCATGTCCGCCTCAGTATACTCATCAAACCCCATGGCATCACGCACCATCTCGTCAAGATCCTCTGCCTTCTGGGCATAATTGGCACTAATATCCGCTAGCTTTTCATCAGTGAGATCCGGGGTACAAAAGGGTCGTTCCTCATCCTTTGGGATGCAAAAGGGTCCTTCCTCATTGTCCTGACCAGCAACATGAGATCCATCGTCCTGACATATGTTACCAGAGAATCCTTGGATCACATGACCAGCTTGCAAGTCTCGATCATTAACTCCTTCTTCTCCATGCTTGTTCCAACATCTGTAGTCAACCATGAATCCTCGGATGATCAGGTGAGCATGGAGTGATAATGAACTTGAGTACTTCTTCTTATTCTCACAATCAATGCATGGACACCACATAGCTGTCTTGTGCTGATTAAGCATATCCGCCTCTGCAACGCTGATGAATGATTTCAGACCAGCTAAGTACTCAGCACATGCACGATTGCGAAGAGACATCCAGCTCCGATCCTCCATAGTCTACCAAAAAGTATGAAAAATAAATGAAATGAACTAAAACAAGTTATGAATTTAAAGATTTTGCTACTCACATAGATTTATATTATATCTAGATATATCCTAAAAGTTATGAATTTAGAAATATTAAATATCGTATAATTTAGGACATAAGAAGTATTATATTATTAGAGTCGTCATAATATCCTAAAACAAGTTGGCATATACAGTTTCGGGCAGTTGGCGCTGCTACCTATGCCTTTATGGGCAGTGCCGTGGCAAAGCTACACTGTACATGAATGCTCAAATCAGAAACAAGTAAATGGGAATGGACCGGATCGTTTCAGCATCCCTGTACCGAATTAATTGATTGTTCGTGCCTCAGTTTATCACGTTCTGTGGTATTACCTTCCCTAACAAAATTCCTCACTGCATGCTGAAGGTAGTAGTATTCAACATCGCCATAGCAGAGATTGGAGAAGGGATTGAGCTTAAGAGGAGGGAATTGGTTGTTTCAAAGAGATCAATGGGAAATTAAATTAGCCGGCGTAGGATTAATTATTACCAGGCGATGAAGAAGATCTTGCTCTTCTGGCAGTTGTCGACAGTGACGAAGTTGAAGTCGAAGTCGAAGATGGCGTAGCGGCAGTATTCGTCGACGGCCCAAAGTCGCCGGTCGATGGAGAGGCAGGCGGGGCCGGAGGGTCGTCGAGCTTGCTACGCGCGTGCGTACCGCGCACAGCTCCGGGATGGTGTGCGTATCGCGAGCACCGGCCACGCACAGCTCCGGGACGGGAAGGGGCACCGACCGTGTACAGCTCCGGGACGGGAAGGGGCACCGGCTGTGTACAGCTACGGGACGGGAAGGGGCGTCGTCCGCGTACAGCTCCGGGACGGGAAGGGGCACCGGCGCGCACAGCTTCGCCGGGACGGGAAGGAGGGCCGGCCGCGCACAGCTCCGCCGGGACGGGAAGGAGGGTCGGTCGCGCACAGCTCTGCCAGGACGGGAAGGGGCTCCGGCCGCACAGCTCCGCCGGGACAGGAACGGGCGCCGGCCGCGCAGCTCCGCCGTGATGGGAAGGGGCGCTCGCCGCGCACAGCTCCGGGATGGGAAGGTGGGCGCCGGCCGCGCACGGCTCCAGGACGCAGGAAGGTGGGCGGCGGCGCACTTTTTCTCCGATGAGATCGAGCTAGCGATATGTACGTGTTTCCCCGTGAGAAATTAAAGAGAGGAAAGAGAGAAAGGAGAAAAATGCATTAAGATTGGTGCTAACTATCTGTGACGCAGCTTAAGAAAAGGAGTCACAGATATGTGCACATATCAGTGACGCGTGTATAAACAAGCGTCACATTCCTTATCTGTGACGCGTGTTATGATCAAGAGTCACTGATATGTACAACTATAAGTGACGCGTCTTGGGAATATGCGTCACAAGACTTATCTGTGACCCATATTCTTAACCCGCGTCACTAATAACTTGATCTATCAGTGACGCGATTCAGCAACACGCGTCACAATTTTTATCAGTGACGCGTGTTGTCTTCAAGAGTCAGTGACGCGTCTTGTTCCCGGGGCATGGCTAGCACCTAATCAGTGACACGTCTCAAGAACCCGCGTCACTGATAGCTTATCTATGACGCTTGTTGTTTCTGGGTCACAAATCGAGGCGTCACTGATAAGCTTTTCTGGCATAGTGTTTCATCCGTTTCTAATTTTCACTTCAAGCAAAACATTTTTAACTAACTATATATTTAAAATATTAATATTTATCATACATAATTAATATTATTAGAAAGATTTTTAAATTTAATTTTTTAATAAAATTATTTAGAGATACAAATATTACATGTATTTAGTACAAATCGATTTACTTGGACGAAGGGAGTAAGTAGTACTTGGACGGCGTGCAATATGCGCTCACCAGGAACGGTACATGCATGGCCCTACTCAATATCCAAAAGGATAGTACGAGTTGCTTTAGAATAGTGTGTTAATATGATTTGGGCAAATAAAACATGTTTCCTAATGCTTCTGTACAACTTCAGGCCCTTATTTACCAAGATCATCTTCACACTTCTGCAGTTAGGTAGAATATGTAAGTGGACCTATTTACATGTCACATACACAACCTTCGTGTCGGTGAAATGGAGGATGTTCAATTGAAAATCATTGTAGGAACCGCAAAATTGATGAAAAGAAACTAACTACTATATATTAGAAATCATAACATCAAATCTGTATCCAAGCAAAAATGGCCAGCTTTGTTTTGGAGTTCTAAAATCAACCTTTTTCAAGGCAATGTCTCAACCTGTACACATTTTTTCACCAGTAATTTAATTTGGTGCACAGTAGCCACACATATACTTTTAAGACTACAGTACAACTTAAATAGTAAATACAACAATTCACTATAACGTAAAGAAATTCTTCCTTCCATTTCAAAAGAATCATAATGGAACCTTTTCAACGATGTCGCAATGTATAAGCAAATTGGGAAGGGAGAAATGTTCATCTTTCTCAGCACCCAATTGTGGAGAGTGGACACAAGGATTTGCATCATGATGTCCCTGAATGGTAAATCAACCTTAGACTTTTCACCGCTCTCTGGACATCACAAAGTGGTAAATGCTGGACCAATTGTATCAAATAAGTGTACTGCAAATAGTAAGCAAACAGGAAGTCAAACTCCCACTATGTATCAAGGATCAGGTAGGTAAGAATAAAAACAATTTATTGCAGAACCCAATTGCACAAATAATGCATATGGGCACACCAGAAAATGTCATCCATCTTAGTTGGCTGAGTACAGAAATTCATTGGGCTTTGTTGGCAAAATGTATGTATACGGTTACTCGGCGCGGCTTGGTTGGCTGGGTGCACATGGATATATTTAGGCTTGTGCCCTGCATAATTCAAGATGGATGTTGGCCAATCGATGATATGCTACAGCATGAGTTTGATCAGTGCTGCTTTTGGAGTCTCAAAGCAATAGAGAAGATGCATGCAGTGCAATCACTCCTCTGATAAATAGCTATTGTAATCAGTGTCGCCGGCTGGGTCATTTCGCAGCCAACTTCTTTGATAGTTGATCCAAGTGCATCACTTATCCGACTGACTAAGGCCTTGTTCGATTCCATCGGAACGAAGCCGTTCTGACCGGATTGATTTTATTCAGTTTTAAATTTGGTCCATAGCAAAATAGCTGTTCGGTTGAGGTTTGGTTCATATAGATTAATATGATCCGGTTTAAATTTAACTCATTTTTTTGCTCTATCCTAGATTTGTTCCGCACCTCTTGAGGCCAGGAACGGAATCAACCAGATCAAGTGAATCCCTTTGGTCCACTCAATACCGGTCTAGAATAGTTCTGGACTCTATTTTAATCCGATATAACCGAATACCGGTCTAGAATAGTTCTGGACTCTATTTTAATCCGATATAACCGAACAAGGCTTAAGCCTATTTCCGACTAAACCAGGTAAATGACCGAAAATACCAACCAGAGCAGGATGAATGGGAGCCTTATTTTTTTTACAGAAATAAATATCCTTTGTGCCAAATTCAAACCCTAAAAACAAGAACCACTTAGTGTGATGTCCACGAACCAAATAATTGAGTGGATGTTCCCTAGGAACACAGCGGGACACCACAAAACTCTCACGCCCCAGTTCACGTGAGCCAACTAGTGACTGGATGAACTTTGAGAAACCTCGACCTTCCCAGAGCAACGTGAGGGGGATTCTGGCTATTTCGCAAACCGGGAAGCCTGATTTCTGTAGATCATGAAAGTCGAGAATCCAACGCAAAAGCTGGATCGCGAAATGAAAGACGAACGCAAGAGCTACGGACGAAACAATGCTCAACCAACGAGCATCACACTCTGCCAGCGTCCGATGCTTGAGTCCTAGACGCGTCCGATGTGAACAAGACGGTTCTGGAACCTCACTGCATGAGCATCGGATGCATGAATAGTGTTACCTATGCGTCCGATGCCAACATCCGATGCCTACCCGAAAGACCTCTGACTCACCTAGCGCCCGGTGCCACTCAGCCAGACACGTACGATTTGAAATAAAGCATTTTGGAGCTCTCTTAGTGAGCGTCAGACGCTACTATAGGTGCGTCCAATGACACGGTTTGGCGCGTTAGATGCCACATGCAGAACTAGACAGTACATGGACGAGCGTCAGATGTGTTTGATGCTAAGAACAGGTGTGTCCGATGCCCATGACGCAACACTGTTCTTTCACTAAATCGACCCGATCTCCTTGAAATCAAAAGCACTTGGCCTCAAACTTTGTATGAGAGATCATAAGCAAGTTAGTGAGCTACTCCTATGAAATCATGGCTCAAACCTAACTGCAAATCAGGGAATCAAAGAAAATCGGTGAAGAATGAGCAAAACGAGATCCAAAACGAAATCCACTCATCTGTGTGCTTGTGATGAATTAGAGAAAATCCTTCGGCGAAAAGATGTCTCTCATGATGATGCACAAGATGGTTCAAATGGTTTTTCAACACATCCCTTGAATTGAAAGATCTCACGAAAGAACCAAAGGGAGAAAACAAAGAACATGAAGAACAAAACGCGAACTCAAAGATTTCAGGAAAATCCCTACGGAGGAGACAAGGAGATTACAGTCTCCTTTCCTGAAATCGCAGTACACAGAGGAAAGATTTTATCTCTTTGGATTTCAATAGAACCTATAGAGAGAGAGCCTAATAGATGAAAGTCTGGCTAGAAAATAACAACTGAAGACATAAAATGGAATAAGGGGTGTCATCCCTTATTTATAGCCTATTAGACAATACCCCTTCTACCCCTAGATACAAGAGCAAACTAGCTAACCCTAGGGGCATTCTAGTCCAACTCTGTTAGGATCTTCATCGATGGTCATGTGCCTTCCTGATCGGTCGCTTTGCCGCAACACAAGCCTCCCGATGTCGCCACATGTCATCCCGACGACTATGCGCCCTCTCACCGCTAGCTTCGCCTCGATGCAAGCCTCGTGGTGCCGCCACATGTCATCCCATTCTGCATAGGAATGAACCTCTGCCAGGTTTGGAGGCCCAAACCAACAAACCCGCCATCTTGAGTTTTGAGGCTGAAACTTAGAAACTGGCCACCCTAGGTTTTGCGGCCCAAACCTGGAAACCGTCGGGGTAGTTTTCTGAGGATCAACTACCAAACCCGTGCCAAAGACGGAGCGTGGATCTCACGCCTCGTTGCCGACACCGATGTCGACGCATGTCCAACCTCCACAAAGCACGACGCCTTCGCCTTTCTCCCTGACTCGACCGACGACACTTGCATCTCCCATGCAAGCCTATGTTCGGCCTCCACCAGGTGCCACGACGCCATCGCCTTCCGTCTTGACTTGACCGATGCAGTTGACATCCTCATGTACTTTTGCTTGTTGCCACCAAGTGCTAGCTACCGCAACTGGTCCTGAGGCCTCCTGGTCCGTCAACCCAAGCCTCACGTCCGCTCTTCGCCACTCCAAGATCCATTGACACGACACGTCTCTACTTGACCTTCATCTCGCCATCGACCATTGCCTCTGAGCACCACACCTGCACACCAACACAGCCAAGGGACATTTTGTACTCAGCTAACCTATGAGCCAGTTGACCAATCACTCATTATAAGGACGAACCACAAGGGCACATATCAACCTTGTGTTCGCAATCTCCCCTTTGATGAGTGCATTGTCAACACAACACACAAACACTAAAATAAAAGAAACAAAAGAGAAAGAAGAAAAAAGAATGCTCATCCAAATGCGCAAAAGTTAGAGAAACAATGAAAGAGGGCGATTTGTGAAGGACTAAAATGGCGACCAGAGTGGGGGGGGGTGAATGGGAGCCTCAAATTTCTTATCGAGAAATAGATAGCCCTTGTCCTAGAGAGTCACTCCAAAATCAAGGTAAGGACTTGGTAGAGTCCACGACCCTAGATGTAGGGTGGATGCTTCCAAGAAGCACAGTGTGACTCTACACAATCCTAGGAACCCAACGCAAAAGCCGGAAACCAAATCCAAAGTGGGACGAACGAGCTATGGACGAAACAGTGAAAAATTCACTGCATCGGACGCCTGACTACGGACGCGTCTGATGTAAACAGGACAGTTCCCGAACCTTACTGAGTAGTCATCGGACATTGCTACATTGAAAGCTCAGCGTCCAATGCTAGCGTCCGATGCAGGGCCGGTGTGTCCAAATAGAAAACGAGCATCCAATGCTCACTCAGAAACACAGATCTTTGACACGTGGCACTAGAGCATCTGATGTGACAAAAACAGCGTCTGATGCTCACGACGTAAGCGTCCGATGCCCCCGAAAATTGTGGAGTTCTTCGGCAATTCAACGCGATCTCTCTCAAATCAAAAGCTCCAGGGCCAAGACTCGATCTGAGAGGTCACAAGGATGTTAGTGAGCTACTCCTAGGAGATCATGCCTCGAACCTAACTCCAAATAGGTGAATCGAAGAGAATCGGGACAAAGGAAGAAGAACACGATCCGAAAAGAAAAACCGCTCGATCTACTAGCTCGTGAGGATAGAGATGAATTCCTTCGGTAGAAAGAAGCGCCTCACAATCTAGAACAAACTGGTTCAAGCGGAATCACAAATCATCTCTTGGAGAGGAAGAACAAGGCAAGTCTTCGAGAGGGTGAAAAACAAAACGCGAAGAACACAAGAGCAAAACGCGAATTGATTCCAATTTCAGTCGTATCTCGAACCCACGAGACAACAACGAGATTACGGTCTCATTTCCTCAAAATCTCCAGTACACAGAGGTATTGTAGTTCACTCTGCGGATCACATGCAGCGAGGTATGATTGAAACCTAAGCGAAGGCTAGAGAATAGAAGCTGCAAGGATAGAATGGATGGAGGAGCTGCCATCACTACTTATAGCCTAATACACTTATTCACCTTCTACCCCTAAATACAAAGTGAAGGACCGATGATGCTACCAAAGGCGACCAGAGGGGGGGGGGGTGAATGGGAGCCTAAAAATTTCTTTCGAAACTTCAGCCGTTGTCCCAACAAATCAACCCTAAAAGCTTCAGACACAAGCGTGATGCCCTCGACCCTCGGAAGGAGGGTGGATGATCCCTAGGATCACAATGAGGCACCACCAAACAAGAGCGAACCAAAACCCAAGAACTCTGAGTAGTGTTCTTCCCAAAAACCCACTCCTGGAACGTAAATGGAAGGCTACGTCAGGATTCCTCTAAACACCTATGCTAACAAGTAGCAAAGATACCTAGAGAGGTTCCTAGGTGAACTCTTGGAGCAAACGACAAGTCCGGAAACGAAGCGGAAAAGCCAGGAGAGCAAACGCATGAAAATTCAACACACAGCAGGATCCTGGACTGTCCGCGGGTACGGTCCCGGGCTGTTCGCCTAGAGCCAGACTGTCCGTGGTCTGGTGGCGGACTGTTCGCCGGCCAAAATGCCAAAAACGCAAGTCTGCTGAACCCTGGTCGAGTCTCGGACTGTCCGCGACCCTTAACGGCGGACTGTTCGCCGGTCACCTGAGGCAAAAATCACCGAGGCACACAACCACTGCTCCGGCTGCAGCCCCGACGCCCAGACTCTCCGCGCCCCAATGGCGGACTGTCTGCGGCTGTCCAGAGAGGGCGATTTCGGTCGCCCCTCTCCCAAATCTCCTCAAATCCGAATCAAATAAAAATGCCTTGATCCCAAACTTGGAGGAAATGATCCTTAGGTAGTTGGAAGACTACCCCTAAGAAATCATCCGCTCAAATCAACTCAAACTCCGGGAAATCGAAAGAGAAGGTGTAGGAACGAAAAAGTCACCACGAAACTTGAATCGATCCGATCTACTTGTTCATGAGGATTGAGATGAATTCCTTCAGTGGAAATGTTCTCCTCACATCAAAGAACAAGTTGATGCAAGTGGATTTAAAAAAGACGCAGTGTAGAGGGAGATCGAGCGACAATAAAATTTAGACAAAAAGCAAAACGCGAAGAACAACTCAAGAACGCGAATCACAAACTCATTTCCCAGCCGAAATTCGTCCCCACGAGGAGACAACGGGAATCCGGTCCCGTTTCCGCAAAATCCAAATACATAGAAGTTTGATTAAGCCGTCTCTGCGGATCTCAGTAGCTACAACAGGGAATGGGAAGCAAGAAACCCTAGAATGAAAATAGCAATGGCTGAGATATTTTGGAGGGAGGGGTTGCCTCTCCTAATATAGCCTAATACAGTTATTCCCCTTCTACCCATACTGCTAATGAGCGAGCAGGCTAACCATAAGGGTATTCCTGACCAACTCGAAGTGTAGTCGATCCGACGGCCACGCCCGCACATCAGGTAGCTTTACCTTGACGCGACATCACCAGATGCCGCCACGTGCCGCCACTCGCCGTCTGTCCTTTTCCTGGACCTGCCCCCAGTTTTGAGGCTGAAATCGGGAAACCAGTCCTCAGGCTGATTTTTGTGGCCCAAACTCAGAAACCTGCCATCGCCCAGGTTTTGAGGCCCAAACCTGGAAACCGTCCTCAGCCCGAGTTTTGAGGCCCAAACTCGGAAACCGGCCAGCACCCAGGTTTTGAGGCCCAAACCTGGAAACCATCCAGCCGGTGGTTTTTCTGGGGCTCTACCACCAAACCGACGCCATAGAGGGATGCACCGCCCGTGCACCCCGTCCACCCACATGTCTTCACTTGTCGCTGTCCCAGGCAATGGCTCGACACAACCAATCAAAACAAAGCTAGCCCTCAAGAAGTGGTAGAACGGGCTCAACACCGCTAGTAAGAAATTCAGAGCAAAGAAGCCAAAACTTGAGTAAATCAGCTAGTCCCTCCAGAAAGAGGCAAAGGCTCAACACAACTAGCTAAAAACTGCTCCAAACCAATTGAAAACTCATCATCAAACGAGCAAACTCCCCATGGACATGAACTACCCCTTCAATAGTGCACACAACTCATGATTTGTCAAATTTCTCCCCCTTAGTTGAAAATGCACAATCAGGCAAATGCATATGAGTTACAAATGTAGGTTAGCAGCTTCAGGTATATAGTCTATAGAGTGAATAGATGCTCCAAAGAGTGCTCATCCGACTACTCAATCAACAAGTATAAATGCCAGCAAAGGCTCAAACTGATCACAGAATATGAACATATGAGCATACTGAGCAGTTTTAAGCCATTCAGAAAGGGTTTCACCATCAAAATAGCACTACAGATGTATAAACAGGAAGTCAAACAAGTGCTAAACATGTATACAAGGTGAACTACCCCTAGCAAAGTTCAATCATCATGCTATGGAAAGAAACATAGACTTGTGTTTTCAAATTTTATCGGAGTTGCAGCGGTGATTACACAAGTTCAAATTTTCAACATGTGATTGCGATAGGTTGAAAACTTGACATTGCCTAACTTTTTAACTGAGCTAACCCTATGCATAAGCAATCAGAAGCTTGAAGCAACGGTTTCGGTCTTACACTACACGATTCAAGTTTAACTCAATGTGCAATGAGAAACAGTCTCGATACCGTGATGTGCTGTCAAGTGATCCCATCTCGATCTTTTCAATTCACTTAGACTTGGTTCAATTTTAATAGAATATGAACATACCAAGCAAGTGAAAGACTCAGAACTAGAGACATAGCAACCTAGGATATAGGAATAGCACAAGTAACTTCAACACATTCTACACATGCTAGATGCCAATCTCAATGGTGAACAAGTTTCAAATTTTAAGTTGAATTAAGCATATTTACAGTTCTGAAAAACAGCTCTGCTCACAACATGTATCAGTGATCAAGAAGAGCCTAAGCTATAAGCATCATCATATATCATCAGAGCATATACTAATCATAGCATAGATTCATTCTAAAGATTATAGACATGAAGCTCGAAAAAGTAGAGATGCAAATATGATGAAATGCAGATACTAAACAAGAACAAAACAAAAGAAGTTAGTCTATGATAGAATAACCAAAATGTTTCCCCCAACTAAAAGGGGAAACACACACCAAGCTCACCTCTCAACCTAGCAAAGGTTGATTGGTCCAAAGGCTTGGTAAAAATATCTGCCAACTGATGATGAGTATCGACATGGCGAAGGTTGATATCACCCTTCTCATAGTGGTCTCACAAGAAATGAAAGCGCACATCAATGTGTTTGGTCTTAGAATGAAGCACGAGGTATTCAGCACTCGTGCTATCACAAAGCAATGGAACTCGAGAAAAACTCAGACCAAAATCACGCAAAGTGGCCATCATCCACAAGAACTGGGAACAACAGCTAGCCACAACAACGTATTCAGCCTCTGTGATAGACTGAGTGACACTAGACTGCTTGCGAGAAGACCAAGAAACAAGAGAAGAACCCAAAAACTGACAAGTCCCAGAAGTGGACTTGCGGTCAAGTCAGCAACCAGCAAAATCAGTGTCAGAGTAGCCGCAAAGAGAGAGGGTAGAAGAAGCAGAATACCAAATACCGAACTCAGGAGTGAAACGAAGGTACCTCATAATGCGCTTGACCGCCTGACGGTGAGAAGTGCGCGACGATGAATGAAATCGCGCGCAAAGACACACCGCGAACTGGATGTCTGGGCGTGTCGCTGTCGGGTACAGCAGCGACCCGATCATACTCCGGTACTCCTTCTGGTCCATAGCTTCTCCCTCCTCATCCGCATCCAGGGCCGTCGTTGTCGACATGGGTGTTGGAAGAGGCTTGGCCTCACCCATATCGAACTTCTTCACTATGTCCTTGGTGTACTTGCCCTGGTGCACAAATGTCCCTTCTCGGGATTGCTTGATTTGCAGCCCGAGAAAGAATGTCAACTCGCCCATCATGCTCATCTCAAATTCCCTGCTCATTGTATCTACAAACTTGGCAACCAAAACATGAGAAGAACCACCGAAAATGATATCATCCATGTAAATCTGAACAAACAAAGTGTCATTGCCTTGCTTGAGGAGAAAAAGAGTTTTATCCACACATCCCATTTTAAATCCCTTGGCAAGCAAAAAGGTTTTCAACCTATCATACCAGGCTCTAGGGGCTTGTTTCAAACCATACAAAGCTTTGTTAAGTTTAAAAGCATGGTTTGGAAACTTGGGATTTTCGAAACCAGGGGGCTCTCTCACATACACTTCTTCTTCTATGTAGTCGTTTAGGAAGGCACTCTTGACATACATTTGAAAAAGTTTGAAACCCTTGGATGCATCAAATGCCAAGAGGATCCTAATTGCCTCCAAACGAGCTACAGGAGCAAAAGTCTCCTCATAGTCTATCCCCTCCTTCTGACTATACTCCTGGGCTACAAGTCTGGCCTTGTTTCTCACAACATGGCCATCATCTCCTTGTTTGTTTTTGAAAATCCATTTTGTCCCAATAGGGTGACACTCAGGAGGAGGTGGAACAAGAACCCAAACCCGATTCCTCTCAAAATTTTCAAGCTCCTCATGCATGGCATTGACCCAATTCGGATCAGATAAAGCGTGTCTAACATCTCGGGGATCAAAATCAGCAACAAATGCAGAATGAGCAAAGTGAGAGATTTGTTGTGACCTTGACCGAGTGACGCGTTCGTGGATGTTGCCGATCATCTGTTGAGGAGGGTGTTCGCGTTGAATGTGTCGTGGCGCCTCTCTTGCTGAAGTGACCTCCGCCTCAACAGTAGTTGGTGCCTCCTCGGGTATCACTAGCGAACCCCGAGGTGGTGGATCGACCAACCCCCATGTAGTGGAAGAAGATGGGTCGGGGCCGCGAGCAGTCATGGTCGAAGTCGATCCCAAAGGAACGATAGGTGGAGGAAGATCTGGATCATCCATCTGTTCAGCTCCATCTTCCTCATCATCAAAAAGTGGTTCTCCAACCTCATGATCACCTACACGCTCAAATCTAGAAGAAGGACAAAGCATGGTCTCGTCGAAGGTGACATCAGATGTCTCCATGACTCGGTTAGTATCAAGGTTAAGTACACAATATGCACGAGTATGATTTCCATAACCCAAAAATACTCCGTCAGAAGAGCGAGACTCAAACTTGTCCAAGTTGCCTTTCTTAAGTATAAAATAAGGACATCCAAAAACTATAAAATAACTCACTTTGGGTTGCTTCCCAAATCACAACTCATAAGAGGTCTTCTTCAAGAAAGCATGGAGAAAAATGCGATTGGAAATATAGCATGCAGTGTTAATAGCCTCGGCCAATACCGCCTAGGAGTCCTATGCTCATCGAGCATCGTCCTAGCCATCTCAACAAGGGTCTGATTTTTCCTCTCTACAACACCATTTTGTGGCGGTGTGTAGGGGGAAGAAAACTGATGCTCTAAACCCAAAGAGTTACAAAAATTCCCAAAGTCTGAGTTCTTGAACTCAGTACCATTATCGCTACGAATAGCTCTCATCGAGTTCTTAGGGAACTCGTTCTGAAGTCGCAAAATCAGATTGCGAGTAAAAGAGAAAGTCTCAGTTTTCTCAGCTAAAAAGAAAACCCATGAATATCTCGAAAAGTCATCAACAACAACAAGCACATACCACTTCCCACCAACAGAGCTCACCCAAGCCGGAGCTACAAGGTCCATATGCAAAAGCTCTCCAGGGCGCTTGGTCATAACTTGATTCACAGGATGGTCGGGAGCGGCAACCATTTTCCCATGTCTACAAGAATGGCAAACAAGATCCTTCTCCATGTGTAACTTGGGCAATCCTCGGATTAAGCCAAGTGAGCTAAGCCTTGCAAGCAAGTTGAAGCTCAAGTGACCAAGTCTCCTATGCCACTTCCAAAGATCACAGGTGGATCCAGCCAAAAGACAATGAGAAATGTCAAAAGACTCCGAGAAATTCGCACGAAAGACTTTACCAAAGGGCGAAATCAAACATACAAGATTGCCTTGAGGATCTAAAATACGACTGAGATTCGGCTTAAAACGAATCTCATAGTCATCCTCCAAAAGTTGAGAAACAGAAAGAAGGTTAAAATGCAAGTTCGATACAAGAGCAACATTACGTAAGACAAAATGCTCATTAACTCGCACAGAACCACGGGATAGCACTTTACCTTTGCTATTGTCACTAAAGGTGATAAACTCCTTTTCGGTGACTGGACTAAGACTGGAGAACCATTTGGAGTTTCCGGCCATATGCCTTGAGCACCCGGAACCCACAAGCCAAACGTTCTCCAATCTACTTACCTACATTAATAAAAAGGCATAGGGTGAGCATACGGTCCAACACTAGGGTGAGTAAAACGGGAAGAATACCAGTGTTGTCCCGGCTGCTCAAAAGAATGGTCAGTGTAAAAACCATTCCTAGCATTCCTATGGGGAAAGCGATCACCACGCACAGGAAAACATGGTCCGCTAAGGGAAGAGCGTCCATCACGATAGTCAAAACGCGGTGGGGGGGGGGGGTAACGCTCAACAACAAAGCCACCGCCACGGGGTCCATAGCCTACAAAACTAGGATCCCGCCGGGCAAAACCTCCTTGTGGCCTAGGACCTTGAGGCATTGGACCACTAGGCCTAGCAACCCTCCTTTGAACCTTCGGCGCATGTACATCATGGAAAGGATGGTACATGTCCGTGTTGTTCATGTCCTTTGCACGACGCTCCTCTCTCTTGCACCGAAAGCAAAAATCCCTCAAGTGACTATCTCTCCGACAGTGCTCACAGTGGTACCTCACCGCTCTCATAGGGGGTTGTTGGTACTCACGGTATTGGGTGTGGATCACTTGGTTCTTTTGTGGCATGAGCTCCTCATGGATTGGTGGCATAGTGTCAAGCTTGTTCCTTAGGTGATTGGGTTTTGGAGCCCATGTTTGTTTCCTAGGTGGAGCTCTCGGAGGTTCGACGAACACTCCAACTTTGGTGTTTGGCTTGAGAGGCTCTTTGGGTGGAATCTTGGTTAATTTGGGAGTAGTGGTGGAGTTGGGCTTCTCACTCGGCTTAAGACCACTAAACTCACCAATCTTCCCGAAAGAGGTAGCACTCTCTACACCCTGAGCAAAACCAACACATGGACCTTTAGCAGCACGCTTGAATTGGGCAATCATCATCCCAAGCTGCGGCTCACCACAAGACACCCATGACAAGATGGTTCGAAGGTATGTGTTGTCTTCCTCGGTTTGCATCTTGTCATGCTTCACATTTGCAATTTCCATCTCCAAACCCTCACACAAGGCACACCTAGACACAAAAGTGCTACCCGAGCTGGCCTTCTCAAGAGACACAATCTTGGCATTCTTGTTTGCCAACTCGGATTGCAAGCCTGCACAAGACTTGCACGCACCCAGCAACACGGGTCTAGCCCTAAGCTCATCCACCTCTCCAACCAAAGCAACATACTTCCCCCCTCAAAGTGAGAAGGTCAGTCATGTGCTTGGAGCACATCTCACACTCATCCTCCTCAGTCACGACAACAGTGGACTTGATAGACTCAAGCTCCTTCACTGCATCCTCCCACTTCTGCCTAAACTCCTTCCTTTCTCTAGCAGCAAGTCTAAGCAACTTATCTTGACTAAGAAGGGCAGTAGTAAGTTTTTCGACCTCAGCAGAAAGTTCATCGGGGGTCTGAGATACTTGGGAGGAGTCGTCATCATCGTCGTCATTCCGAGGGATCTCCTCCAGCTTGCCATCGACCTCATCGCAAGGGCCATGGTGCAAAAGCCCTCGTTGTCGGCGAAGAAGCAAAGACCGTAAAGCTTGTCCTCGATCTTCTTCTTCTCAGACTCATCATCACTTGATGTTGTGGAGTCGTTGTCCTGGTCGTCGATGTCACTGAGCGTGGCTGTTAACACCAGAAATTCGCACTCATAAGAGTATGACAGGTGGACCCAGCCAGCAGTGAAAGGAGGATTCGGCAAAATGATCGGGCGACTATTTGGTCCTCAGAGTTTCGGTGAATGCCTATGCGGTCGGCTGTTTTTGTGAAGCGGCGGCTCCATTCGGGAAAATGATTGGAGAACGTTTGGTTGGTGGATTCCGGGTGTTCGAGGCACATGACCGGAAATGCCAAGTGGTTCTCCAGTCTTAGTCCAATCGCCGAAAAGGAGTGTATCACCTTCGGCGACAACAGCAAAGGTAAGGTGCTGTCTCGTGGGTCTGTGTGAGTTAATGAGCATTTTGTGTTGCGCGATGTTGCTCTTGTTTCTAACTTGCATTTTAACCTTCTTTCTGTTTCGCAACTTTTTGATGATAACTATGAGATTCGTTTTAAATCGAATCTCAGTCGCATTTTGGATCCTCAGGGCAATCTTGTTTGTGTGATTTCGCCCTTTGGTAAAGTCTTTCGTGCGGATTTCTCGGAGTCTTTTGGCATTTGTCGTTGTCTTGTGGCTGGACCTTCCTCCTCTGATCTTTGGAAGTGGCATAGGAGACTTGGACATTTGAGCTTCGACTTGCTTGCAAGGCTTAGTTCACTTGGCCTAATCCGAGGATTGCCCAAGTTATCCATGGAGAAGGATCTTGTTTGCCATTCTTGTAGACATGGGAAGATGGTTGCCGCTCCCCACCATCCAGTGACTCAGGTCACGACTAAGCATCCTGGAGAGCTTTTGCACATGGACCTTGTTGGTCCAGCTCGGGTGAGCTCGGTTGGTGGGAAGTGGTACGTGCTTATTGTTGTTGATGACTTTTCGAGATATTCGTGGGTCTTCTTTTTAGCTGAGAAGACCGAGACTTTCTCTTTTGCTCGCAATCTGATTTTGCGTCTTCAGAACGAGTTCCCTTTGAACTCGATGCGAGCTATTAGGAGTGATAATGGTTCCTAATTCAAGAATTCGGATTTTGAGAAGTTTTGTAACTCTCTGGGTTTAGAGCATCAGTTTTCTTCTCCTTACACACCGCCACAGAATGGTGTTGTAGAGAGGAAGAATCGGACCCTTGTAGAGATGGCCAGGAGGATGCTCGATGAGCATAAGACTCCTAGGCGATATTGGGCCGAAGCTATGAGCACTGCATGCTATATTTCCAATCGCATTTTTCTCCGAGCTTTCTTGAAAAAGACCTCTTATGAGTTGCGTTTTGGAAAACTCCCCAAGGTGAGTTATTTTCGAGTTTTTGGTTGGCATTGTTTTATACTCAAAAAGGGCAATTTGGACAAGTTTGAGTCTCGTTCTTCTGACAGGGTATTTTTGGGTTATGGCACTCACACTCGCGCTTATCGTGTACTTAACCTTGATACTAACCGTGTCCTGGAGACATCAGATGTCACCTTCGATGAGACCATGGTTTGTCCTTCTTCTCGTTTTGAGCGTGCAGGTGACCATGAGGTTGGCGAACCTCTCTTTGATGACGAGGATGAGGGTGCTAAAGGTATGGATGATCCAGCACCCCCTCCACCTGCTGTGCCGCAAGGAGCGGCTTCTACTACGACTCACGGCCCCGACACTTCTTCATCTTGAGGGCTGTGGGATCCACCACCTCGAGCGGTACCCTCTGTACCCGGGGAGGCACCAGCTGCTGTTGAGGGGGAGATCACCTCTGCTCGGGAGGCGCCACGACACATCCAGCGCCAGCACCCGCCTCAACAGATGATCGACGACATCAACGATCGCGTCACTCGGTCTAGGTCACAACAAATCTCTCACTTTGCTCATTCTGCATTTGTTGCTGATTTTGAACCCCGAGATGTTGGACACGCTTTATCTGATCCAGATTGGGTCAATGCCATGCATGAGGAGTTGGAAAATTTTGAAAGAAATCGGGTTTGGGTTCTAGTTTCTCCTCCCTCTGAGTGTCACCAAATTGGGACAAAATGGGTTTTCAAAAACAAACAAGGAGAGGATGGCCATGTTGTGAGAAACAAGGCCAGACTAGTAGCCCAGGGGTATAGTCAGAAAGAGGGGTTAGACTATGAGGAGACTTTTGCTCCTATAGCTCGTTTGGAGGCTATTAGGATACTCTTGGCTTTTGCTGCATCCAAAGGGTTTAAACTTTGTCAAATGGATGTCAAGAGTGCCTTCTTAAATGGCTACATAGAAAAGGAGGTGTATGTGAGACAACCCCCCGGTTTCGAAAATCCCAAGTTTCCAAACCATGTTTTTAAACTTCACAAAGCTTTGTGTGGTTTGAAACAAGCCCCTAGAGCCTGGTATGATAGGTTGAAAACCTTTTTGCTTGCTAAGGGTTTTAAAATGGGATGTGTGGATAAAACGCTCTTTCTCCTCAAGCAAGTCACTGATACTCTCTTGGTCCAGATTTACGTGGATGATATCATTTTCGATGGTTCTTCTCACGCTTTGGTTGCCAAGTTTGCAGATACTATGAGCAGGGAGTTTGAGATGAGCATGATGGGCGAGTTGACGTTTTTCCTCGGGTTGCAAATCAAGCAATCCCGGGAGGGGACGTTCGTGCACCAGGGTAAGTATACCAAGGACATATTGAAGAAGTTCGATATGGGTGAGGCCAAGCCTCTTCCAACACCTATGTCGACCACGACGGCCCTGGATGCGGAAAAGGATGGAGAAGTTGTGGACCAGAAGAAGTACCGGAGTATGATCGGGTCGCTACTGTACCTGACGGCGACACGCCCGGACATTCAGTTCGCGGTGTGTCTCTGCGCGCGCTTTCAGTCATCACCGCGCACTTCTCACCGTCAGGCGGTCAAGCGCATTATGAGGTACTTATGCTTCACTCCAGAGTTTGGGATTTGGTATTCTGCTTCCTCCACCCTCTCCCTTTGCGGTTATTTTGATGCCGATTTTGCTAGTTGCCGCATTGATCGCAAGTCCACTTCCGGGACTTGCCAGTTTATTGGATCTTCTCTTGTTTCATGGTCTTCTCGCAAGCAGTCTAGTGTCGCCCAGTCTACCATGGAGGCTGAGTATGTTGCTGCGGCTAGCTGTTGTTCCCAGTTACTCTTGATGATGGCCACTTTGCGTGATTTTGGTCTGAGCTTTTCTCGCGTTCCTTTGCTTTGTGACAGCACGAGTGCTGTTAGCGTTGCTAAGAACCCCGTGCTGCACTCTAAGACCAAACACATTGATGTGCGCTTTCATTTTCTGCGAGACCACTATGAGAAGGGTGATATCGACCTTCGCCATGTCGATACTCATCATCAGTTCGCTGATATTTTCACCAAGCCTTTGGACCAATCAACTTTTGCTAGGTTTAGAGGTGAGCTTGGTGTGTGTTTCCCCTTTTAGATGGGGGAAACATTTTGGCTCTTGTCTTATAAACTGACTTTGTGTTTCTCTTTTGGTTTCTTCATGCATCTTTGCATTTCATCTTGCATATCTACATTCAGAGCTTCATGCATATAATCCTTAGAATGTACCTATGCTCTGTATAGTTTTTGCTTCGATGCTTTATGATGATGCTATAGCTTATGCTCTTTCTGATCACTGATACATGTTGTGAGCAGAGCTATTTTATGAATGGTGATTCTGATTAATGAACATAAAACTTGAAAATGTTAACCATTGAGATATGCAACTAGCATGTGTAGAATGTGTTGAAATCACTTGTGCTTTTCATATATATGCTAGGTTGCTATGTCTCTAGTTCTGAGTCATTCACTTGCTTGGTCTGTTCATATACTGCTTTAAATCTGAACCAAGTTAAAGTAAAATAGAAAGATCGAGATGGGATTGCTTGTCAGCACATCACAGTTTCGAGACTGTTTCTCATTGCACTTTGAGTTAAACTTGAGCTGTGTAGTGTATAACCGAAACTGTTGCTTTAAGCTTCTGATTGCTTCTGCATTGGCTTCGCACAGTTGAAAAGTTAGGCAATGACAAGCTTTCAACCTCTCGCAATCACATGCTGAAATTTGAACTTGTGTAATTTAACCGCTGCAACTCCGATAAAATCTGATACACAAGTCTATGTTTCATTCTATAGCATGATGATTGAACTGTGCTAGGGGTAGTTCACCTTGTATACATGCTTAGCACTTGTTTGATTTCCTGTCTTCACATACTTAGTGCTATTTTGATGGTGAATACCTTTTTGGCTGAAAACTGCTCTTTTTGCTCCAATGTTCAGAATTTATATTTGGTGATTAGTTTGAGCCTTTGCTAGCTTCTTATGGATATTGTTGAGTCATCGGATCAAAACTGTTTAGAGCATCGTTGCACTCTCTTGATTATATTCCTAAAGCTGCTAACTTGCATTTTTTACTCATATGCATTTTTGGAGGGAGATATTTTGTCGAGGGGGAGACATTTGAGTGCGCTTGCACATTTGCTTGTTGGTGCATTTTCAACTAAGGGGGAGAAAATATTGACAAATCATGTGTTCCCTGGGTTGTGTGCACTAGTTGAGGGGGAGTTTGCTAGTTGTGTTGAGCCTTTGCCATCTTTCTTGAGGAACTAGCAAAAAGTTTTTCAGCTCCTTTTCAGCTCTTCAATTGGTATCAAACTCTTTTGGTTTTGAGTTGGTAACAATTGGTATTGAGTTGCTTCGCTAGCGGTGTTGAGCCCGTTCTGCCTCTTCTTGAGGGCTAGCTCTATTTTGCTTGAATTTCAGTTGATTTTTCAATTGGTATCAAGTTTTCTCGCTAGTGGTGTTGAGCCTGTTCTACCTCTTCTTGAGGGCTAGCTTTGCTTTGCTTGGTTGCGTCGAGCCGTTGCCCATGTCTTTGGGAACCAAGTTGTCTTGCTTTTTCCACTTGACCTTCTTCGGCTTTGCTATGCTTTTGGGTCATTTGGTTGAGTTCTCTCTCTTTCCTCCTTCCTTCTTCTGTTTCCATTATGATTTGTGTTGGTAGTTGACAATGCACTCATCAAGGGGGAGATTGCGGATACATGGGTGTATGCCGAGTTTCTGAGTGATGAGTGATTGTCAACTGGAATTATGCGCATGTTCTTTGGCTTGTGTTGTGCAGGTGTCGAGCACGAATATAGTGATCAGAGGCAAGGTGAAGGTCAAGTAGAGACGTCCCGTGCCGATGGACCGAGAGTGGCGAAGGGCGGACGTGAGGCTTGGACTGAGGGACCGGTGGCCCGAGGATCAGCTGTGGTGGCTGACAGCCTGGGACAGCGATGAGCGAAGACTTGCGGGCACGGTGTTGCCTGGGTCGAGGACCTGGGGACATGTGTCGGTGGACGGGGTGCACGGGCGGTGCATCCCTTCTACAGCTCGGTTTGGTGGTTGAGCCACAGAAAAACCACCGAATGGACGGTTTCCAGGTTTGGGCCTCAAAACCTAGGTGCTGATGGTTTCCGAGTTTGGGCCCCAAAACTCGGGTTGAGGACGGTTTCCAGGTTTGGGCCTCAAAACCTGGGTGCTGCGGGTTTGCTGAGTTTGGGCCACAAAACTCAGGCGATGGACGGCTGGTTTCCCGGTTTGGGCCTCAAAACTGGGGGTTGGCTGTGAAGGCTGGTTTCCCGGTTTGGGCCACAAAACTGGGGGTGCGACGTCCGGGAAAAGGACAAGCAGAGCGGTGGCGGCACGTGGTGGCGATCGGTGAGGTTGCGTCGAGGCAATGGTACCAGTTGTGCGGGCGTGGCCGTCGGATCACCAGCATCCTTGAGTTGGTCCAGAATAACCCTAGGGTTTAGCTGGTTCGCTCTGTAATTAGAGAGGGGTAGAGTAGGAATTAGAATTAGGATAAGTAGAGGGAGACACCCTCCTCCCATTCGATATCTCAGTCATTTGCTCTTTGCTTCTAGGGTTTCCTGCTCTCCCAATCCCCTGTTGTAGCAAACTGAGATCCACAGAGAAGAGAACAATACCTTTTTGTCCGTGAGATTTTTTGAGGAAGTGAGACCATAATCTCACTATTGTAGCGTGTGGTAGCCACACGGTTGCAAATTCGTGGTTGTGATTCGCGTTTTGTTCGTGTTCTTCGCGGGTTGCTTTTCTCCACGTTTTTCCCGTCGGTCGATCTCTTTGTTCGATGCATCTCTTGCAAATCCACTTGAACCAAGTTGTTCTAGATCGTGAGGCACTTCTTTCCACCGAAGGAATTCATCCCTAACCTCACGACCTAGTAGATCGGTTGATTTTTGTTTTGGATCGGTTTTGCTCCTTTAGTCCCGATTTCTTCCAATCCATCGATTTGGAGTTAGATGCGAGCCATGATTCCCATGGGATAGCTCACTAACTTCCTTGAGACTCCTCATACCAAGTCTAAGCCTTAGTGCTTTTGATTCGAAGGAGATCGAGTGGATTTCACGGAAGAACAGTACAGTATCGGGACCATCGGACGCTGTGTTCTTGACCATCGGACGCTGAGTCTTTTCCATTGGAGCGTCCAGTGCCACGTGTCGTCTGACAGTGCTTTTAAAGGAGCATCGGACGCTGACCATCGGAGCGTCCGTTGCCATCAGACGCGCCGGGGGTCGAGCATCGGACGCTAGGGTTGCACTGTAGCAGCGTCCGACGCTGGTCCAGTAAGGGTCCAGAAGTGTCATGTTTGCATCGGACGCGTCCGGTGCTTTGACATCGGATGCTGCCAGCGTCCGATGCTGCTAAGTTTGTGCAGTTTTGTCCGCGGTTCGTTCGTTCGTTGACGGTTTTGATTTCCGGCTTTTGCGTTGGGTTTCTAGAGTCGTAAAGTGTCTCGCTGTGCTTCTCGGAAGCATCCACCCTACATCTAGGGTCGTGGACACTTGCAAGCTCTAGATTTGCTCTTGGGGTTGATTCTCGGGACAAAGGCCTAAAGTTTTCGGAAAGAAAATTTGAAGCTCCCATTCACCCCCCCCTCTAGTCGCTTTCTGGTAGCACTTTCGGTCCTTCAAAAAACATGGTTTGGAAACTTGGGATTTTCGAAACCGGGAGGCTCTCTCACATACACTTCTTCTTCTATGTAGTCATTTAGGAAGGCACTCTTGACATCCATTTGAAAAAGTTTGAAACCATTGGATGCAGAAAATGCCAAGAGGATCCTAATTGCCTCCAAATGAGCTACAGGAGCAAAAGTCTCCTCATAGTCTATCCCCTCCTTCTGACTATACTCCTGGGCTACAAGTCTGGCCTTGTTTCTCACAACATGGCCATCATCTCCTTGTTTGTTTTTGAAAAATCCATTTTGTCCCAATAGGGTGACACTCAGGAGGAGGTGGAACAAGAACCCAAACCCGATTCCTCTCAAAATTTTCAAGCTCCTCATGCATGGCATTGACCCAATCTGGATCAGATAAAGCGTGTCCAACATCTTGGGGTCCAAAATCAGCAACAAATGCAGAATGAGCAAAGTATAAGATTTGTTGTGACCTTGACCAAGTGACGCATTCGTGGATGTTGCCGATCATCTGTTGAGGAGGGTGTTCGCGTTGAATGTGTCATGGTGCCTCTCTTGCTGAAGTGACCTCCGCCTCAACAGTAGTTGGTGCCTCCTCGGGTATCACAAGCAAACCCCGAGGTGGTGGATCGACCAACCCCCATGTAGTGGAAGAAGATGGGTCGAGGCCGCGAGCAGTCATGGTCGAAGTCGATCCCAAAGGAACGACAGGTGGAGGAAGATCTGGATCATCCATCTGTTTAGCTCCATCTTCCTCATCATCAAAAAGAGGTCCTCCAACCTCATGATCACCTACACGCTCAAATCTAGAAGAAGGACAAAGCATGGTCTCGTCGAAGGTGACATCGGATGTCTCCATGACTCGGTTAGTATCAAGGTTAAGTACACAATATGCACGAGTATAATTTCCATAACCCAAAAATACTCCGTCAGAAGAGCGAGACTCAAACTTGTCCAAGTTGCCTTTCTTAAGTATAAAATAATGTCATCCAAAAACTATAAAATAACTCACTTTGGGTTGCTTCCCAAATCGCAACTCATAAGAGGTCTTCTTCAAGAAAGCATGGAGAAAAATGCGATTGGAAATATAGCATGCAGTGTTAATAGCCTCGGCCAATACCGCCTAGGAGTCCTATGCTCATCGAGCATCGTCCTAGCCATCTCAACAAGGGTCTGATTTTTCCTCTCTACAATACCATTTTGTGGCGGTGTGTAGGGGGAAGAAAACTGATGCTCTAAACCCAAAGAGTTACAAAAATTCCCAAAGTCTGAGTTCTTGAACTCAGTACCATTATCGCTACGAATAGCTCTCATCGAGTTCTTAGGGAACTCGTTCTGAAGTCGCAAAATTAGATTGCGAGTAAAAGAGAAAGTCTCAGTTTTCTCAGCTAAAAAGAAAACCAATGAATATCTCAAAAAGTCGTCAACAACAACAAGCACATACCACTTCCCACCAACAGAGCTCACCCCAACCGGACCTACAAGGTCCATATGCAAAAGCTCTCCAGGGCGCTTGGTCATAACTTGATTCACAGGATGGTGGGGAGCGGCAACCATTTTCCCATGTCTACAAGAATGGTAAACAAGATCCTTCTCCATGTGTAACTTGGGCAATCCTCGGATTAAGCCAAGTGAGCTAAGCCTTGCAAGCAAGTTGAAGCTCAAGTGACCAAGTCTCCTATGCCACTTCCAAAGATCAGAGGAGGATCCAGCCAAAAGACAATGAGAAATGTCAAAAGACTCCGAGAAATTCGCACGAAAAACTTTACCAAAGGGCGAATTCAAACATACAAGATTGCCTTGAGGATCTAAAATACGACTGAGATTCGGCTTAAAACGAATCTCATAGTCATCCTCAAAAAGTTGAGAAACAGAAAGAAGGTTAAAATGCAAGTTCGATACAAGAGCAACATTACGTAAGACAAAATGCTCATTAACTCGGACAGAACCACGGGATAGCACTTTACCTTTGCTATTGTCACTGAAGGTGATAAACTCCTTTCCGGCGGCTCCATTCGGGAAATGGATATAGCAAGTAGAACCGACTTGCACGAGAAGACACGTAAGAATGGAGGGCGCCGAGAAGAATAGGAATTGGATTTGTATCTTTCCAAATTTCATTGTGTAAGTCGTAATCGTCCAGGACTCATGTTTTTGCCCATGGTATAAATATAACCCCCCGGCCATTGTAAAATTGTTCACAACCATATCAATACAAACCGGACCCTTGTTAGCGATCAAGAAGTCTCTGCTTATGCTTTTCTTATGGGTAGATACCGTGCGGCAGACGTTTATTCACATGTTTAGCAGAAGCGAGATAGTTATCGGCTCTGTTAGATTTGGCAAATCTGATAGATTCATTAAGTTATCATGTGTTGCATTGTTTTATTTAATTTTGTAACACTCTTTTGCCTAATCTAGATTGATTTTTGTTTGGCCCCTGCATCACAAGTTTGCTTGTGTCTCTTCAATCGTAACATCATGATGGCCGAGTTAACTTTCAATCTAGATTGTTACATGTTGCGGGTTCATGCATGTCAACCATAATTAGGCTTTAGTAAGACTGGGTATCGTGCGGCAGATGCAGGTTTTAGTCTAGTTTAATCGTGCTTGCTTGTATGTTCCTTCCTCATGGACCCCAATTCGGCTAGCTTGCCGATCTTGGTTAAACTTACGCGAGTAACAAGTTTTTTATAGATCTGTTTGGATACATGCATGCTTTTAGCTTCTTATAATTAGATCGTATCATGCGGTGGATTAATCTAATTATAAGGAGTGGTGTAGACTTAGTTTATGCTTGATGGGTTTACGAAGACTAGACGTGCGACAGACTAGTTAGAGTAGCCTATGCATGTGTTATTTAAGTAGATTTATATTTACAAGTTGCCTGTTTACAATTCGCTACATTTTGACGATGTCTGTTGTTTGTTTAAGCATGCTTTTCCTCATACGTGCATTCGACGGTTGATATACTTACATGCTTTCTTTTCATATTAGTTGAATAACTCTATAAACATGCTTTGACAGACAGTTTCTATAGCTGTGTGCCGTCGTGATTGGCTTTCAAAGCCGTACATATGGAACTATCTGGTATCACCCGACATGTTCCAGTGGTATTCTCACAGTTTTATCCCTTGATGGTTTTCAGGTCAAACCGACTGACACGTCTCCGTATTCCAAACCGTCCGGGCATCCGATTGAAGCCAAGCTTTTCGGCTTGTCGTGTGTTAGGCGCGGTGTGTCACGTTTTGCGCCAACACACTTTTTGGCACGCCCGGTGGGACATCTCTGTTTCAAGATGCCTGAGATCAATGAAGATCAAATTCTGGAAGTGACCATGAATGAGTTGCCATCAGACTCGAAGCTTTTCGTACAGCAAGCTTGTGATGAGTTTCAACGCAAGTGCTTGATGACTTTCTCCAAGAACAAGAGCGGCAAGATCTTCCAAAAACAACCGTTCCCAAGGGTTCTTCTTCCTCACCAATCTGACAGCACTGATGAGGAAGATATTCTGAAAATGACCCAAATAGTGTACAAAGCTGTATCAGAGGCCATGACCAATCATCAATCGGCTTTCTTAAATACCTTTCGCGCTATTATGGTTGGTATTTTCGGCCCAAAAGTGGATAAATGCTTTGAAGAGGCTCGCGTTCAGCACGACAGGAAACATCCCGCAATCTGCTTTCAAAGTGTCTCCGGCAACGAACAGGATACAAAATAACATGTTTGGAGATGGATATCAAGAGTTCATTGATTATAATGCAATTAATGCTTTTCCAAACCCAGGCTATAAAAGTTCAACAGGAGCACATATTGGGGGACAGGTGCAAGTGGCTCCAGATTCAAGTGTTGATCTCATCATGCATAGGATGGCCGATATGATGCAAAATCAATTCATCCTAAAACCAAAGAATCAGTCATACGCTTACAAGTCTCCTTACCCAGAGTGGTACAATCGGGTAGCACTTCCTCCAAGGGTAAAACCTCCTACTGATTTTACCAAGTTTTTAGGCGAGGATGACACCAGCACTATAGAACACATCAGCCGATACTTGATGCAACTTGGAGAGGCATCTGCGGATGAAGCTTGGAGGATTCGGTACTTCCCTTTGCCATTGACAGGACCAACCTTCTCGTGGTTTACTTCTCTGCCAGCAAATTCTATTAATACATGGGCAGAGCTAGAACAGAAATTCCACGCGTATTTCTTTACGGGCACCAGTGAGAAGAAGTTGGTCGATCTCATGAGTCTGAAGATGAAACCCAACGAGACGCCGCAAGAATATCTACGCAGATTCAGGGAGACCAAAAACCTTTGCTATTCCTTGAATTTACCAGATGATCAATTGTCGGGGATAACCATAGCTGGCATGCTGCCGAGTATCAAGGAGAAGCTATTCGGCATGGAGTTTGATGATCTCAGACAATTGTCACAACGGTTGGCTATGATGAGTAGTCAAGCCCAAGGGTTTAGGAGGAATAATCAATTCCAGAAAGGTGATGTGGCTGCCGAAATGTATCAGGCTTTCTTAGAAGAAGCAGCTGAGTATGATGATGAAGATGAAGTAGCTACAACCGAGATAGTCTGGGCTAAAGAGCCGACTCAAGTCAACCAACGATGGCTGAGGTAGCAAAAAGGTACTTATGACTTTGATGTTTCCAAATCAGATAAATTATTTGAGTACTTATTGAAAGAAGGACGCATCAAGTTGCCGGAGGGTCATCCTATGCTGCACCCTGAAGGGGTTAAAGACAAGAAGTATTGTGGTTTCCATAATACCAGGTCTCACTCTATAAATGATTGCCGCGTGTTTAGAGTGCGGGTCCAGAAAGCTATCCAGGAAGGGCATTTGAGGTTCGATGGAAAGATGAAAGTTGATGGTAGCCCTTTTGGGCAGAATACTGTGTCCTTCTCTGTTAATATGGTTAACGCAGCTGACCCTAGGGGCAAGAACAAGATGAAAGTGTTAACCTCTGATAGGGCGAGAGAAGCTGGTGCTGTTGACCCGGATCGACAAATCACAAATGAAGAATTTTGGCAACAAGTCCGTTTCCAAAATAGCCGAACTGAGAGGGTGAAGCTTCCAGGTCCAGGGTCATGACACACATTCTGTTGAATAAATGGCGTCGGGAGCAAGAGCGGTACCAAAAGCAGAGGTTTTATGAAGAACAGAAGTTCTTAGAGAAACAACAGAGGTATGAAGAGGAGATATACCGAGAGGAACGAGAACATACGAGAGAACAAGAGCAATCACATTGGGAATGCTCATTCTTCAAGTATTGTTGGAATGAAGGCTTGAAACTGCCTGCTAAGAACAATTGCCCTGAATGCAGTGATCAATACTCTGAATATAGGCAGTCTCGAGTCAACCGCTGTTCGGTCCATGAAAGGCTTGGGGCACGAATCCCTGAGGACGATCAGCGCTTAAAAATAAGTAACTCTGAGAATCGGCAAGGAAGAGGATTTGCCGATCAAAATTGGGCTCGCACTGGAGAAGAAGAATATCGCAAGTATGTTTGGCAGAGAGGACAGTGGTGTCCACCAGGATTGACAAAGAGCCAGAAAAGAAGGGTGCAGCGCCTAAGAAACAGGGAGTTGACACAAACAGGCGCCAAGACAAAACAAATTTGGCGTCTTAAAGAGAAGCCTGATGGCGTGATCGTTCGGCTGATGCATGCATGGCATTCTTTCTTCCATCGGAATTCATAGCTCCCGAAGATCAGGATGTCCAAGAAGGAGTGTACTCAGATTTCGACAAAGGTCAATTCCAAGATTTGTTAGCACATCTTGTCTTGGCTCAACGAGCCGTTTTTGATAAACCAGCTAAGCATCGACACTTGAAGCCACTTTATATGAGGGGGTATGTTAATGGCAAGCCATTAACCAAAATGTTGCGACATCGAGATTGTCCATGCTGATGATTCGGTAAGTGTTGCTAATACAGAGCCCATCTACTGGGAATATGATGGTGTCGAATGCTTCTCTGGAAGAGCTTGGGAAGCAGGTCCTGTGAACGTTTTCGATAAGGACCAATAGCCGATTCAAACAATCGGCTCTCAGAGTAATTTTTGAATGAATTGGTGGCAATAGAGGAAAGTTAGAACCGGGTTTCATGTCGGCTGACAAGGAATAAAGTGTTGGTGATAAAGTCGAAGCAAGACCAATATATGCAAGTTTGATCCAGATTATAAGCCTTTTGAAAGATTTCTGCCTATTTCTTTGTTGCCAAAAGAAGATCAAGAGTTCACGTAAGGTGACGTACAACAACTTTTGATGAAATTGAAGAATATATGAAGGCACTTCCACAACTTGGTGATCTTTCAAGTTGTACGTGGCGACCGATAGCCTAAAATAGGATCGGCCCTTATGCGAAATTCAACGGAAAAAAATGAGTAATAAAGCTAGCCTTAGCCAAAAATGTTAGACCCAGAAACGGGTATTCGGCTATAAAGAAATTTTTGTTCATATGTGTATTGCTTATGAACCAAGCTTCGACACTATTTGTTGAAAGCCGAACGCGTAGTAATTGTATGAGAAGCAAGTTCAAAAATATTTGTGTACAAGATAGCCGATGTAAAGCATCGCCTTTAGCAGAAAAAATGCTCCAAGAGTTTGAAAATATAGCCGATATTGTTTATATCGCCTTTAGTACAAAAATGTTCATGGCCCTGGTGACCCAGTATTTTCAAGTTAGCAGGTTTATCGGGAGGAGAGAAAGCTGAAGTGCAATAAATAAGATGCCGAGTGATATGACATGTCGAAATGAGATCTAGTCGGCTAAGATAACGTCATGCGTTCGGCAAGTGTTTTCTGAAGAGATGTTGCAATCAGAGATGTCACTGAGATAATCGAGAAATGCAAATAAGACATCATTCAGAGAAAAATAGCTTTGTTTATTCATTTGCAGATCCGTCCTAGTACAAACTACTCCTGGAACAATCTGTTCAGAACGGACTGCGGATTAGTGACTTCGGCGAAAGCAACGACATGATCATCATAAACTTTGATACCTTCGATTTCATCTAGGCATCCGCTTGCAAAGCCGACTGGTAGAAAGGAGTAATCCTCGTTGGTCCAAGAGCTCATCGCTGCTAGCCCAAGAAATACACCAAGGTGCACGCCTTGGATGACGGCCTGATCTATGCGGCCATCCGTAGCATCAAGACGCACCTCAACTGAGTTCCCATGGGCATTCACCTTATCGGCAACTCAGTTCGCTGCCGCCCTCAGACGGTCATTTTCTACAGAAAGAGCTGGCAGGGAGAAAAGATGTGTCAGGCAAGCGAGCTCAATCGGAAGAAGGAAAATTGGGCGAAGATTTCGCTAACCTGTAATAGCATTACAAAGCTGCTTCCGTTGGTCCTCCCATTCGGTTTCATCGATGCCATACTTCTTAGATGCATCTTCCAATGCCTTCTGGGCTTTATCCCACTCCTTGCGGTACCAAAGAGCGTCCGGACAGGTATACCGAGGTAAGTCATTAGATTCAGAGGGGTCTGCTGACTCAAGGAAGAGGTTGGGAGAAGCCGTTGGAGCTGCCGTTTCTGGAAAAGGGGTCCGGGTGTGGCTGGAGAAAGCCCTCATCCTGGAAGGATAGTGAATACTAAATCAGGAATGGATGAGCGAAAGCTACCGCAAGGGGGCAAAGGACCAATTTTTACCCATAACGTTGATGAATTGGTGCTTCATTTCCTTCCACTTCATCTCTGATAGGGCGTTTGTTGTGGTCACCATTGCCTGCCATTGATGAAAATGCAGGCGAGGATTCTTTCTCTCTGGCTTGAGCTGAGAGCCGAGAGGTGGGAGTTTGCAAGTCAAAATGTTCAGTTGGAAGTTGAGGGTGTTGGCCTGTGTAAGGTCATATTTTTGGAACCGCGACTTGTACACTGGGAAGCCGAGCATTGAAGTCGGGGTTTTCACGATTTATGGGCCGTTGTTGGGCCAGGCCGGATTTTTTGCTAGTTTGAGGAGATCGTGACTCCAGAATCGGGAAACCGATAGATTCGGCTAAAGACTGTTACTACACAAGGAGCTCAGTTTTGGTTGATTGTCTGGAAACTCATATTACCGATTGGCACTGAGGACAGAAAATGGAAAAGTCCCTTAAGAAATACTATCCCGATGTCGTCATGGATCAAAAAATTAAGAGAAGACTGAAAAACTTTTGATCTAAAGTAATTGGTTACAGCAATCATTTACGAGACAGAGATGATCAGCATGATTGTCAGCAATAGCCGATGTAATGTACATCGCTGCTAAATTAAAGTAAAGTCAATGGCTGATGCACGAAGCGGAACACGCACTGATCTCGAAGAATCAGTCACAGATTGATTTTGGAGATCGAACAGAAAGACTTTTTATTTACAAGGAAAGGGGATACCAGATTACAATGAGGATAGTCAGTTCGTCCACTCCATCCTATTCCTAATCGGGAGATCGTAGTCGAAGGAATCAGCTAGATCTGTTCCAGCTTCCTTCATATCATCTACAGAATGTGCTACCCTGTATTCTAGCCCTTGCTCACAGGCATCAAAGTTATGGTAATCGACACCAGAATGAATCCGTACAGCGTTGAAAGCAAGCGCTGCGCCATATCCCATACCAGCTCTGGAGATGTCTGGGAGGACTCGGTTGACCTCGTTCACCCGCCTCAGGGCTGTTGTACCCGGTACATTGGCTATAATGGCGAGATTGGCGACAGCAGCCTCAAGAGTATGAAGTTTGGCCTCCAGAGCTGAAGGAGAGAAGGATGAATAAGAGCAAGAGGAGGAAAACGGGAAAAGAAATGATGAAAAAATATTTACCGATGGCCCGATTACGAGCGACGTCACGCTCCCGAGAGATTCGGGTAATCTCTCGATCCTTCCCTTCCAGATCGAATTGATGGTCCACAATTTTCTAGGTCAGGTCTTCGGAGGAAACGTCATCGATCCTCCTAAATAAAGATAATAAAGTAAGAACAGTTGCTTCGTTTTTGAAACAAAAAAGAAGAAAGGAGCAAACCTCTTCTTAGTGGTGCTAGAAGCACCAAGCTCAGAGCTGTGTCGACTCGCTACGGAGGACATTTTCTAGATTGGAACGGATGATGAATAGTAAGAAGAAGGGTTTTCTTTTCGGTTTTGAGATCGAAGCAGGGGAGTTCGGAATGCGCAAGCCGAAACAGAAGTGCAGGGTGACTTAAAAGGACCCCAAGAAGTGCATTGGGAAGTGAATCGGCAGGTGAAGTAATTATGACATGCGAGATTTCTATGAAGGTGGATGCTTCCGAAGGTTCCACGTATGTATACAGGAGGAAGGAATTTTGGAACAAATATTTATCCCAAAATTAGGGGGCATGTGTTAACACCAGAAATTCGCACGCATAAGAGTATGACAGGTGGACCCAGCCAACAGTGAAAGGAGGATTCGGCAAAACGATCGGGCGAATATTTGGTGCTCAGAGTTTCGGTGAATGCCTATGCGGTCGACTGTTTTTGCGAAGCGACGGCTCCATTCGGAAAATGGATATAGCAAGTAGAACCGGCTTGCACGAGAAGACACGTAACAATGGAGGGCGCCAAGAAGAATAGGAATAGGATTTGTATCTTTCCAAATTTTATTGTGTAAGTCGTAATCGTCCAGGACTCATGTTTTTGCCCAGGGTATAAATATAAACCCCCGGCCATTGTAAAATTGTTCACAACCATATCAATACAAACCGGCCCCATGCCACCTTCGAGTCCTTAGTCGTGTCGTCGAGTTCTTCGAGAGGAATCATTGATCCGTCAACCTCCGTAAGTCCCAGCAACCTTGTTATCATGTCTAGTATCATGCGGTGGATTTAGATATGATGCAAGTAGTCTTGCTTGTTTTCAATGGTCATGCGGCGGACCCTTGTTAGCGATCAAGAAGTCTCTGCTTATGCTTTGCTTATGGGTAGATACCGTGCGGCAGACGTTTATTCACATGTTTAGCAGAAGCGAGATAGTTATCGGCTCTATTAGATTTGGCAAATCTGATAGATTCATTAAGTTATCATGTGTTGCATTGTTTTATTTAATTTTGTAACACTCTTTTGCCCAATCTAGATTGATTTTTGTTTGGTCCCTGCTTCACAAGTTTGCTTGTGTGTCTTCAATCGTAAGATCATGATGGCTGAGTTAAATTTCAATCTAGATTGTTACATGTTGCGGGTTCATGCATGTCAACCATAATTAGGCTTTAGTAAAACTGGGTATCGCGCGGCAGATGCAGGTTTTAGTCTAGTTTAATCGTGCTTGCTTGTATGTTCCTTCCTCATGGACCCCAATTCGGCTAGCTTGCCGATCTTGGTTAAACTTACGCGAGTAACAAGTTTTTTATAGATCTGTTTGGATACATGCATGCTTTTAGCTTCTTATAATTAGACCGTATCATGCGGTGGATTAATCTAATTGTAAGGAGTGGTGTAGACTTAGTTTATGCTTGACGGGTTTACGAAGACTAGACGTGCGGCAGACTAGTTAGAGTAGCCTATGCATGTGTTGTTTAAGTAGATTTATATTTACAAGTTGCCTGTTTATAATTCGCTACGTTTTGACAATGTCTGTTGTTTGTTTAAGCATGCTTTTCCTCATACGTGCATTCGGCAGTTGATATACTTACATGCTTTCTTTTCATATTAGTCGAATAACTCTATAAACATGCTTTGACAGACAGCTTCTATAGGTGTGTGCCGTCGTGATTGGCTTTCAAAGCCGTACATATGGAACTGTCTGGTATCACCCGGCATGTTCCAGTGGTATTCTCACAGTTTTATCCCTTGTTGGTTTTCTGGTCAAACAGACTGGCACGTCTCCGGATTCCAAACCGTCCGGGCATCCGATTGAAGCCAAGCTTTTTGGCTTGCCGTGTGTTAGGCGCGGTGTGTCACGTTTTGCGCCAACAGTGGCGAATAAAGCACGCTGCTCGGCCTGGGCCTTCTCCAAGTATTTCTCCTTGATGTACTCCTTGTTGAAGCTGCCTTCCGCTTGTGCTTTGTGGGGACGTACTTCTCCTTGCGCTTGCCGGAGTCATACTTGTGGTCGTGATCCGCCTTGCCGAAAGCTAGCTTGTTCTTTTTTGGGCAATTGGTGATGAAGTGGTCCGAGCCTCC
This sequence comes from Coix lacryma-jobi var. lacryma-jobi, assembly GCA_009763385.1. Taxonomy (NCBI): domain Eukaryota; kingdom Viridiplantae; phylum Streptophyta; class Magnoliopsida; order Poales; family Poaceae; genus Coix; species Coix lacryma-jobi. Next base: position 97,048,402 of record CM019831.1, read on the forward strand.
GCACTCGTAACAGCCACCTCGTCCTCCTCGGCGGCGATGGTTCATGCGGTTGTTGTGGAACCGCGAGAACTGGTTGGCAAGCAGAGCCAACTCATCGTCTCCCATGAACTCCAGAAGCTCCTTTGTAATAGACAAGAGAGAAGAAAGTGCGAAGCCTCCAGAGGGGTTAGCAGAAGAGCCAGAAACCAAAGCCATCGATGGGCCAGAAGGATTTTCATAAGAAGCCCTCGTCATGGCGTCAATCTCACTGGACTTGAGCTTACTAAAGAGCTTGTCGCACGTGAGAGTCTCATAGTTAGGCGATTTGATGATCACCTGAACCTTAGAGTCCCATACCGACCGATCGAGAGTATGAAGAAGCTTGAGAGCCCTATCATGATCGTCGTAAGGAAACAACTCCTTGTTAGCCCTCATCCTGTTGACAATCACCTGAAAGCGAGCGAATAAAATTTCTATGCTCTCGCCAGGAATGTGTCGAAAGCTCTCATACTCTCGCTTGTGTGACTCATAGAGACGGGTTTTGACTTGAGTGGTTCCCTCATGAAAACGCATGAGAGTCGCCCAAATCTCCCGAGACGTAGCGAGGTGAGAAACGCGATCAAACTCAGACATGCTCAAACAGGAGAAAAGAGCATTATGGGCTCGGCTATTGGCATCGTGCTCATCGATCTGCTGTTGAGTCACACGAGCAGCCAAGACCACGTAATCAACAGAGTTGCAAATGTCCCAAATCGAAGCACCCAAGCTCTAAAGATAGGCCGACATGCATATCTTCCAATACGCATAATTCGTCCCATCGAAAAACGGAGGTTTGCCCACGCCGCGATCCATGTCGCCTTCTGTGGATCTGGAACCGGCTAAGGTGGAAGATCCTTAACCTGCTTCGATACCAATTGAAGGACCGAGAATGCTACCAAAGGCGACTAGAGGGGGGGTGAATGAGAGCCTAAAAATTTCTTTCGAAACTTTGGCCTTTGTCCCAACAAATCAACCCCAAAATCTTCCGACACAAGCGTGATGCCCACGACCCTCGGAAGGAGGGTGGATGATCCCTAGGATCACAGCGAGGCACCACCAAACAAGAGTGAACCAAAACACAAGAACTCCGAGTAGTGTTCTTCCAAAAACCCACTCCCGGAACATAGATGGAAGGCTACGTCGGGATTCATCTAAACACCTATGCTAACAAGTAGCAAAGATACCTAGAGAGGTTCCTGGTGAACTCTTGGAGCAAACGAGAAGTCCGGAAACGAAGCGGAAAAGCCATGAGAGCAAACACATGAAAATTCAACAAACAACAGGATCCCGGACTGTCTGCGGGTACGGTCCCGGACTGTCCGCCCAGAGCCGGACTATCCGCGGTCTGGTGGCGGACTGTCCGCCGGCCAAAATGCCAAAACCGCAATTCTGCTGAACCTCCCTGGTCGAGTCCCGGACTGTCCGCGACCCTTAACGGCGGACTGTCCGCCGGTCACCCGAGGCAAAAATCACCGAGGCACACAACCACTGCTCCGGCTGCAGCCCCGACACCCGGACTGTCTGCGCCCCAACGGCGGACTGTCCGCGGCTGTCCAAAGAGGGCGATTTCGGTCGCCCCTCTCCCAAATGTCCTCAAATCGGAATCAAATCAAAATCCCTTGATCCCAAACTTGGAGGAAATGATCCTTAGGTAGTTGGAAGACTATCCCTAAGAAATCATTCGCTCAAATCAACTCAAACTTTGGGAAATCGAAAGGGAAGGTGTAGGAACGAAAAAGTCGCCACGAAACTTGAGTCGACCCGATGTACTTGTTCGTGAGGATTGAGATGAATTCCTTGGTGGAAATGTTCTCCTCACATCAAAGAACAACTTGATTCAAGTGGATTCGAAAAAGATGCAGTGTAGAGGGAGATCAAGCGATGGGAAAGTTGAGACAAAAAGCAAAACACGAAGAACAACTCAAGAACGTGAATCACAAACTCAATTCCCAACCGAAAATCATCCCCACGAGGAGACAACAGGAATCTGGTCCCGTTTCCACAAAATCCAAATACACAGAGGTATGATTAAGCCGTCTCTGCGGATCTCAGTAGCTCTAGCAGGGAATGGGAAGCAAGAAACCCTAGAATGAAAATGGCAATGGCTGAGATATTTTGGAGGGAGGGGTTGCCTCTCCTAATATAGCCAAATATAATTATTCCCCTTCTACCCCTACTGCTAATGATCGAGCAGGCTAACCCTAAGGGTATTCCTGACAACTCAAAGTGTAGTCGATCCGACGGCCACGCCCGCACATCAGGTAGCTTCGCCTCGACGCGACCTCACCGGATGACGCCATGTGCCGCCACTCGCCGTCCGTCCTTTTCCTGGACCTCCCCCTGGTTTTGAGGCTGAAACCGGGAAACCAGTCCTCAAGTTGAGTTTTGTGGCCCAAACTCAGAAACTCGCCATCGCCTAGGTTTTGAGGCACAAACCTGGAAACCGTCCTCAGCCCGAGTTTTAAGGCCCAAACTCGAAAATAGGCCAGCACCCAGGTTTTGAGGCCCAAACCTGGAAACCATCCAGTCGGTGGTTTTTCTGGGGCTCTACCACCAAACCGACGCCATAGAGGGATGCACCGCCTGTGCACCCCGTCCACCCACATGTCTTCACTTGTCTTTTTCCCAGGCTGTCAGCCACCACAGCTGATCCTCAGGCCACCGGTCCGTCAGTCCAAGCCTCACGTCCGCCCTTCACCGCTCAGGGTCCATCGACACGGCACGTCTCTACTTGACCTTCACCTTGCCTTTGATCACCGTCTCCGAGCTCAACACCTGCACAACACAAGCCAAAGAACATGCACATCATACCAGTTGACAATCACTCATCATCTCAAGATCTGGCATACACCCATGTATCCGCACAAAGAGCAAACAGGCCAACCCTAGGGGTATCCCGGTCCAACTCTGCCGAGTCTTGATCCGATGACCACGCGCCTTCCTCATCCTTAGCTTTGCCTCGACGCAAGCCTTAGGATGCTGCCACGTGTCGTCCTGTCGACCGCCGCGCCTTCCTCGCCGATAGCTTCGCCGCAACGCAAGCCTCTCGGCGCCGCCATGCGTCGACCGTCCTTTTGGGACCTCCCCCCGATTTTGAGGCTGAAACTGGGAAACCTGTCCTCAGGCTGAGTTTTGTGGCCCAAACTCAGAAACCCGCGAGCCCAGGTTTTGAGGCCCAAACCTGGAAACCGTTCACGCCGAGTTTTGGGGCCCAAACTTGGAAACCCGCCACCCCGAGTTTTGAGGCCCAAACTCGGAAACCATCGAGGGTAGTTTTTAGAGGCTCAAGTACCAAACCCGCTCCGTAGATGGGATGTGGTTCGCACACCCCGACCACCGGCACCGATGCCGATGCATGTCCAGCCTCCACGCCGGGCACAACGCCTTTGCCTTCCTTCTCGGCCTCCCGCCAAGTGTCATGACGCCATCGTCTTCCTCCCGACTCGGCCGATGCACCGCACATCCCCATGTGCTCTCGCGCGCCGATGCCACATGCCAGCTACCACAGCTGGTCTTCTAGCCTCCTGGTCCATCGGTCCAAGCCTCACGTCCACCCTTCACCGCTCCCGGTCCATCAGCATGGCACGTCTCTATTTGACCTTAACCTCGCCAACGGCCACTGTCTCTGAGCTCCACACCTGCACATCAACAAAGCCAAGAACACATGTTGCTCGTTGACCGATCGCTCATCACTCAGGAATGGAACCACAAGGGCACATATCAATCTTGTGTTCACAATCTCCCCCTTGATGAGTGCATCGTGAATACATAGTAACTAGTAACCAAAGAGAAAAGAAAATAGGAGTAGATAGAAGGAAAAACTCACTCGAGATGTCCAAAAGCCAAGACAAAAGATGAAGAAGGACAAAACGAGATAAGCAAAGCTTGGTCCCCAAAGACATGGGCAACGGTTTGATACAACCAAGCAAAGGATCGGAGCAACAACTCAACAAGAAGCAAAACTTGATCACACAAAGCAAAAAACTTGGTTCCCAAAGACATGGGCAAAGGCTCGATGCAACCAAATCAAAATCAAGCTAGTCCTCAAGAAGAGGCAGAAAAGGGCTCAACACCGCTAGCTACGCATAAGAATGCGAAATTGCTAGTCCCTCAAGATAGAGGCACAGAGGCTCAACACAACTAGCAGGAAACTCCATAAAAGTGCAAAGCAGAAATGCTCCCCTTTTCTAAAAGAACTACCCCTCAACAAGTGAAGCACAAAGTTGCAATGTGTTTGCAAATTGTCACCATACAACAAGAATTCTCCCGCTTGGGGGCAATTTGCAATCAATCAAGATGGGAAAACGAGCTCAAAAGAGCGAAACAGAGCTAGACCATGCCTATCGGAGCAAGAAACATGCATATGAGCCTAAAATGCTTGTCAGCAACTTCAGGTATATAGTCATTAGAGTGAAAGAATGCTCTAAAGGGTGCTAATCCGACAACTTAGAAACAAGCAAACGTGCTAGCAAAGGCTCAAACTGATCACAAAATATGAAATATGAACATGTAAGCTTAGTGAGCAGTTTTTAGCCATTCAGAAAGGGGATTCACCATCAAAATAGCACTGAACATGTATAGACAGGCAGTCAAAAACAAGTGCTAAACATGTATACAAGGTGAACTATCCCTAGCAAAGTTCAATCATCATTCTATAGAATGAAACATAGACTTGTGTTCAGATTTTGTCGGAGAATTGCAGCGGTTATTAACACAAGTTCCGAGTTTAGCATATGAGTGCGAGAGGTTGGAAGCTTGTCATTGCCTAACTTTTCAACTGAGCTAAGCCTATGCATAAGCAATCAGAAGCTTAAAGCATCAGTTTCGGTCTTACACTAGACGGCTCAAGTTTAACTCAAATGTGCAATGAGAAACAGTCTCGATACCGTGATGTGCTGACAAAGCAATCCCATCTCGATCTTTTCAAATTCACTTAGACTTGGTTTAATTTAAGCAGAATATGAACATACCAAGCAAGTGAATGACTCAGAGCAAGAGACATAGCAACCTAGCATATATGAAATAACACATGTGACCTCAACATATTCTAAACATGCTAGTTGCCAATCAAAATGATGAACAAGTATTAAGTTTTATGTTCATTAAATATATTCACCATTCATAAAACAACAGCTTGGCTCACAACATGTATAATGTGATCAACAAGAGCCTAAATTACGAGCATCATCATATAGCATCGGAGCAAAACTACTTAGAGCATAATTTCATTCTAAAGATTAAAGACATGAAGCTCAAAAATGCAAGATGTATACATGATAAGATGCATGCAGAAGTTAGTCTAGAAGTATCAGAGTAGAAAAGCTAGACTAAAACAGAAAACCAAAAACAAAAAGGGTATCGGAGAAGTCAGTCTATTGTACAACAAGCAAAGTGCTTCTCCCATCTAAAAGGGGAAACACACACCAAGCTCACCTCTCAACCTAGCAAAAGTTGAGAGATCCAAAGGCTTGGTGAAAATATCTGCAAGCTGGTTATGGGTGTCTACATGCCTAAGGTCAATGTCTCCTTTCTCGTAGTGATCACAAAGAAAGTGAAAGGGAACATCGATGTGTTTGGTCTTGGAGTGAAGAACATGATTTTTTGCTACACTAATGGCAGAAGTACTATCACAAAGCAAAGGAACCCGATTGAAATCTAGACCAAAATCACGCAATGTAGCAACCATCCATAAAAGTTGCGAAGCACAAGAAGCGGCAGCGACATACTCAGCCTCGGTAGTAGACTGGGCAACGCTAGACTGCTTGCGAGAAGACCACGAAACAAGTAAAGAGCCAAGAAATTGACAACTCCCAGAAGTAGACTTGCGCTCAAGCCGACAGCCGGCAAAATCCGCATCGGAGTAACCACAAAGCGAAAGGGTCGAAGAAGAAGAGTACCAAAGTCCGAACTCAGGGGTGAATCGGAGGTACCTCATGATGCACTTGACCGCCTGCTTGTGGGAAGTCCGAGGGGACGCCTGAAAACAAGCGCATAGACACACTGAGAAGTGTATGTCTGGCCTCGTCGCCGTCAAGTACAGGAGTGAACCGATCATTCTCCTGTACTCCTTCTGGTCTACGGGCTCTCCATCCTGGTCCGCGTCCATCGCAATCATCATCGCCATGGGCGTTGTAAGAGGCTTGGCCTTGCCCATGTCGAAATTCTTCAGGATGTCCTTCGTGTATTTGCCTTGATGCACGAACGTCCCATCTCAGGTTTGCTTGATTTCCAACCCGAGGAAGAAGGTCAACTCACCCATCATACTCATCTCAAACTCCCTGCTCATAGTATCTGCAAACTTGGCAACAAGTGCGTAAGAGGAGCCACCAAAGATGATATCATCCACGTAAATCTGAATTAAAAGGGTATCATTGCCTTGCTTGAGGAGAAAGAGGGTTTCATCTACCCGTCCCATTTTAAAACCCTTGGAGAGCAAAAAGGTTTTTAGACGCTCATACCATGGTCTCGGGGCTTGTTTCAAACCATGTAAAGCTTTTGAAAGTTTGAAGACATGGTTTGTGTTGACGGTCCTTAAACACCTGTTTTACCGTAAACATTTGACCCTAAAGTTCACCAAAAAGGCATGAAAAGTAGTCAAATAGGTTTCAAACTAACCAAATTCCACATGTCCATAGAATTTTATTTGAATGCAGGATTTGAACCAAATTTGGACATATGGGCCCACCAGAGGCCAAGCCCACTCAGCAGGGCCCAAATGGGCCTAAGGGGGGTGGCGCCCGCCACCCCTAGGTGGCGCCCGCCACCTCTAAGTGGCGCCCGCCACTTGGGTTGGCCTCCCTGCCACGTCACCGATCCGTGTGACCTCCCCAGGGCCAAATCTTGGCCCTTGGTCACTAGGTCAGTGGCATCAGACGGCTCAGGATGAAGTGGCGTGGATCAAGGCTGAATGTCGGTTGCTAGGACATGCAACCGACCTCCAAACCGCCTTGGACAACCACCTGGATGCCGTTGAAGCAGAGGCGGTTCATCCAATGGCCAGGGAGCTGGCGGCCGCCAGTAGGGGGTGGCGCCCGCCACCTGACCTAACCCTAGGTCGGTTGGCTGCCCACTATAAGAACCCCCTCACTCATTTGGGCTATAAATACCCCCTGGAGGCACCTCTTCATACACACCCAAGAGTACCATCCAAGAGCAACACACAAGCAAGAGAAGCAAGTGAGAGTTAGGTTAGAAGCTCAGAGAGCTTAGGCAAGTAGGTTAGCTAGTAGAGAGAGTATAGCTCTAGTGCCCTCGCTACGGCGCGGCTCTTAGTTTAGCACAGCTTAGCCTAAGTCCTTGGCAGAATTAGCGTAGAGCTTGCTAAGAGAGAAGCGGGTGCGAGCGACTGGCATCGGAGGTCGGTTGATTTCCCAGTGCCTCTGGTCTGGTTTGCTCTCTTGTATCTCAGGTACATTTATCTTTATCTCAGTATTACTTTAAGCATTACTTTCAGTATTACTTTATCAAGTACCTTGAGTGTGACCTAGCTATCCTACAGATCAATTCACTTAGCCATAGTAGTTAATCTCTAGTGAGCTTAGTGTTTGATCTTTGCCAATAGGTTGCTTAGTTAGTTTAGTGTTTATCTTATTAAGTCAAGTATTTGCTCTAACGTCCGCAAGGGTGTCTCTATCCAAAGCTAGGATAGAGATAGTTAGAATATAGTTAAGCGTGGTGTTTAGTTATAGACTTACCTTCAGATACAGCTGGACTCCCGGATAGCTATGGTAGCAAGCAGGTGGTGACAGCCCTGTGCGCCTTGAATTCCACCACGTAGTTGGCCCAGTTTAACAGTAAGGCTCGTTGTGCTAGCGTTCAACCTAAGTAAGTGGTAAAGGCTAGTACGCCTCGATACTTGACAAGATAGGAATAAAACTTTACTCAACTTAGTTGCTTTATTGTCTTTTGCCTGCCTTGCTTCGAAACTATCTCGCTTCGTAGTTATCTTGCTTTGTAGTTATCTAGGAGTAGTTATTAGTTAGTTATCCTAGTTATCCTTAGCCATTCCATTTATCTACCTATCCATCCACCTTACCTTAGCCATCCACTTCATCCTTACCTATCCACCCATATATTCTTTCTAGCCTTTCATCTCCTCTCTTCTCCCCTTTTCCCTTTTCTCTTTTCTTCGACTCTCATCCCCTCCTTGACTCAACTCATACACCACCCTAGCCTTCCCTTGGGATCAAATAAATCGACACCTGGTACTCCCAGGCGAAGTGCTACTATGATAGTTCTGTGCGCTTGCAGAATCTCCTCCTGGTAGATTGCATTCTCTCTAGCTAGCTCCTACTAGTGTCGGGATTGACAACCCCGCTTGGCATTAGTAGATAGCTTCTTTAGCTCCACTCCTTTCGGTATAGTGACCGGTCTTGCTTCAAGCATTTCTGACGCCGTTGCCAGGGATAGATTTCATAGTCTACTCCTAGTAACAACGTTAGCAAGTGCCAACAAGCATTCCTGGGCCGTGACCGGGGATAGTTGCCTAGCACTATCTTTAGTGAAGCTAAGAACTACCAACAAGCATTTCTGGCGCCGTTGCCAGGGAAGGCAATCGGTGTATCGGTTGAGTCCGTGTCGAATTTATCTTCGCTTAAGCTTCCTCTTAGCGAATCCCATCTTACCCCATTCTTTCTTTCCTTAGTTCTTCTTATCTTTTTCCTTCATCTTCTTCAACTTCTTTCTTTCTTATCTCGTTCTATCTTCACGATGGCCAATAAGACCATTCGTGAGTTTTCTGCTCCTTCTGCCGCTAATGTAGCGATAGGACCAGACGTGATCGATGCCAACCTCAATTTTGAGTTGAAACCGGCTCTGATCACGATGGTCCAAGCTAGCCCGTTCTGTGGCAAGGCTTATGAGGATGCCAATGCTCACCTCCAACAATTCTTGGAGATTTGCGGCAACTTCACCATTAAGGGGATAACCCAAGAAGCCATCCGTCTTCGTCTCTTTCCTTTCTCTTTGCTAGGAAAAGCGAAGCAATGGTTCTATACCGATCGCAACGCTGTAGACACATGGGACAAGTGTTCCAATGCTTTTCTCACCAAATTCTTTCCTATGGGCAAGACAAATGCTCTGCGCAACAAAATCTCCAGCTTTACGCAACAAGCCGAGGAATCTATTCCCGAGGCTTGGGAGAGGTTGCAAGAGTATGTCGCTGCTTGTCCACACCATGGTATGGAGGACTGGCTATTGATCCAGAACTTCTACCATGGCCTAACCCCTCTCTCTAGAAGCCATTTGGATGCCGCCGCCGGCGGTGCATTCTTTTCTCTGAATGTTGCAGATGCTAAGGCTCTCATAGAGAAGATGGTGTCGAACCAAGGATGGAATGACGAAAGACTACAGCCCCGCAAGCGAGGTATACATTCCCTTAAGGAGGCCGACATGATCGTGGCCAAGATGGACCTGCTGGCAAAGAAGCTGGACAGCTGTGAGAAGATGAACCAACAAGAGAGTGTCCAATCTCTGGAATCCTACATGACTTGTGAAGTCTGTGGAGAAACCGGAGATTCCGGGAGCCACTGCCCCGAGCTACATGAAGATTTGAACTTCATCAACAACAACAACGGTTTCCGTCAACAGAATCAAGGATGGAATCAGCCTGCAAACTCTCAAGGTAACAATTCATTCCCCCCCCTCCAATTTTCATAATTCTGATAATTTCTCATTCTTGAAGAATTTAGTTTACTCACAAGGTAAAAATACTGATTTCTTGAAAGAGAGATTAATGGCGAATGATAAAATTCTTGAGAATATAAATGCTAAATTGGAAGATTTCTCATCTGCTCTGAAAAATCAATTAAGCTTTAATAAGATGTTAGAAACCCAATTAGCTCAACTTGCTGCTATCATACCATCTTTTGAATCTGGCAAAATTCCTGCTAAACCTGACATGGAAACTGCTAATATGGTTGAAATAAAATATTGTAACTATTATGAAGATCAAACCATGACTGTTAAAAAGGGTGATCCTAGTAGTCCCATAATTAGATGCTCAATCTTTGGTGAAGTCTTTAAAAATGCCATGTGTGATTTAGGATCGAGTGTGAACATTCTATCTAAAGATTTTTATGAAAACTCGTTCTTTCCACCCATGACATCCACATCTGCCTATGTTGTGCTAGCTGATCAATCCACTGGCTATGTAGAAGGAATAGTTAATGATTTACCTGTTCATATTAGAGGCTCCTATGTTCCTGCTGATTTCATAATACTAGATATGGGAAATAGGAAAGATGTGCCTCTAATCTTAGGTAGACCCTTCTTGAATACTGTTAATGCTTACATATATGTGGGAAGTGGTAAAATTCAAATGACATTAGGAGGAAGGAAGGAAATATTCTCCTTCTCCCATGGTCCCGCATATGCCGCTAACATGCAGGTAGCAAAACCCGTTCGTACCAAGAAGAGGCACCCAAGAACAGGGTGGAGCAGAAAGAGAGAACCACCTCCTCCTGAGTTGTGTAATTCACATAACAAAGGAGAGGTGCCAAAAGAAGAAGAACCAGATGGAGTACTAAGAGAAGAAGTGCCCAAGGAAGAAGATCCACCCGATAAGGATGAAACTCCATGGACCTAAGGTATGGTTTTACTTTTAATTTCCCTTCAAATTTCCCTTCTTCGAATAAATAACATATGTCATGCATGAAGCTAAAAAAAAATCAGTTATCATTAGTTATATGCATAGGTATATGTTAACTAAGTTAGAACAATAAAATATCAAAATAGGATAGTTTCCCTTTTCACAATATTAGATAGTTTCCCTTTTAATAAAATGAGAACAAGAGCTCCGACTGAGACGAAGAAGATCTTTCACCAAGCAAGAAGCCAGCTTGGGGGAGACTCCCGCTCCGATAAGGTATGTCCCAAGCCTACACTTTACATTCAGTTCTTAAATTCTATATCTTTTGAATGTCACATGCTTGCCTAAATAACCACTCCATGAATAAAATTGATAAAATCTGCTTAAACAAGTTGAAACCTAAATAAGATTTGAAATATGTCATGCAAATGCTATTGTTATGGTTTGAATGACTAGTCTTATCTAAGTTGTAGCTTTTGTGGGTTGCACATGCTTTAACTGAAATCATGCTTAGTGAGTAAAGTTAGTAAGAAATGGAGTAATTCTTTAAACTTGCTAAGGTGAAATTAGGACCTAATCTGGAGGATTTCTTTTAAAATTATGAAAACCTTGCTAAAAGTTCCTCCTAGATTTTATCACATCCCACCACCAGCCAAATATTTGTTAGTCATTAGTCAAAACCACAAAGAGCTTTGTTTGTGTTGAGCTTTGTTAGACCTCATAGATCTTAGTAGAGAAGCTTATCATATCTTTTGAATCAAGATTCACGCACACCCACCATAATTTGCCTACTTTCCACTTTGGAAGTTTGCAACCACCAAATAAATTGCTTATTCTCTACACCGGAGATATGCAATACCCTGCCAAACATCCCATTGCTAGCCTTATGCTATTCCTACACTGGGAATAAGCATTTTTCCCTCTTCCCCTACTCATTTCAAAAATCCTTTCCTATAGATGTCTGGGGAAATCTAGAGCTAAAAGGAAGAGAGAGAGAGAAATGAGCAAAGTAGCTCAAGAAAGGACTATGTCCTGTAAAAAAAAAGTGAGCAAAGTAGCTCAAGAGAGGACTATGTCCTAAGAAAATGAGAGGACACATCTTTTGTCTACTCACTTTGTATCAAAAAAAAGAGAGAGAGAATTATCATTAGCTCTAGACCCCAGAAATTAACTAGGAAGGATTATGAAATATCTCTCTATACACTTCCACATAACCACACATGCACATCTTGATCAATTTTTATGATTTGCTGCTCCTTATGATCTGAGTGTCTAGCTTAGCAATAAACATCAGGCAATCTGCTCATGGTTCTTAGCCTTCCTATAGCTCCACATATCATTCTTTAGAAATAGGAGAGGCTACATTTTGGCCTAAGTGAGGATTTAAACACCATTGAGCGATTGAGTGAATCTTGGAGGACTTAAGCAAGTTGTTATCTTTTGAAAACCTTGAAAATTCTCCAGACAGAATCCTAGTCAAACCTAAGCAAGATAAAAGTTTCCTATCTACTACTTTATTTCACTCTTGCATGTTTGAAGTGAAAAGCTATAAGCTCCACATTGCTATGATTAATGATATATGCTAAGTTATTTCTCACTATACAATATGCACTTGCAGACATCTTAAGTTGCTATCCATTTCATGCTCAATGCTTAAACCACATTGTTGCTCGAGGACGAGCAACAGGTTAGCTTGGGGGAGCTTGTTGACGGTCCTTAAACACCTGTTTTACCATCAACATTTGACCCTAAAGTTCACCAAAAAGGCATGAAATGTAGTCAAATAGGTTTCAAACTAACCAAATTCCACATGTCCATAGAATTTTATTTGAATGCAGGATTTGAACCAAATTTGGACATATGGACCCACCAGAGGCCAAGCCCACTTAGCAGGGCCCAAATGGGCCTAAGGGGGGTGGCGCCCGCCACCCCTAGGTGGCGCCCGCCACCTCTAAGTGGCGCCCGCCACTTGGGTTGGCCTCCCTGCCACGTCACCGATCCGTGTGACCTCCCCAGGGCCAAATCTTGGCCCTTGGTCACTAGGTCAGTGGCATCAGACGACTCAGGATGAAGTGGCGTGGAGCAAGGCTGAATGTCGGTTGCTAGGACATGCAACCGACCTCCAAACCGCCTTGGACAACCACCTGGATGCCGTTGAAGCAGAGGCGGTTCATCCAACGGCCAGGGAGCTGGCGGCCGCCAGTAGGGGGTGGCGCTCGCCACCTGACCTAACCCTAGGTCGGTTGGCTGCCCACTATAAGAACCCCCCTCACTCATTTGGGCTATAAATACCCCCCTGGAGGCACGTCTTCATACACACCCAAGAGTACCATCCAAGAGCAACACACAAGCAAGAGAAGCAAGTGAGAGTTAGGTTAGAAGCTCAGAGAGCTTAGGCAAGTAGGTTAGCTAGTAGAGAGAGTATAGCTCTAGTGCCCTCGCTACAGCGCGGCTCTTAGTTTAGCATAGCTTAGCCTAAGTCCTTGGCAGAATTAGCGTAGAGCTTGCTAAGAGAGAAGCGGGTGCGAGCGACTGGCATCGGAGGTCGGTTGATTTCCCGGCGCCTCTGGTCTGGTTTGCTCTCTTGTATCTCAGGTACATATATCTTTATCTCAGTATTTCTTTAAGCATTACTTTCAGTATTACTTTATCAAGTACCTTGAGTGTGACCTAGCTATCCTACAGATCAATTCACTTAGCCATAGTAGTTAATCTCTAGTGAGCTTAGTGTTTGATCTTTGCCAATAGGTTGTTTAATTAGTTTAGTGTTTATCTTATTAAGTCAAGTATTTGCTCTGACGTCCGCAAGGGTGTCTCTATTCAAAGCTAGGATAGAGATAGTTAGAATATAGTTAAGCGTGGTGCTTAGTTATAGACTTACCTTCAGATACGGCTGGACCCCCAGATAGCTGTGGTAGCAAGCAGGTGGTGACAGCCCTGTGCGCCTTGAATTCCACCACGTAGTTGGCCCAGTTTGACAGTAAGGCTCGTTGTGCTAGCGTTCAACCTAAGTAAGTGGTAAAGGCTAGTACGCCTCGATACTTGACAAGATAGGAATAAAACTTTACTCAACTTAGTTGCTTTATTTTCTTTTGCCTGCCTTGCTTCGAAACTATCTCGCTTCGTAGTTATCTTGCTTTGTAGTTATCTAGGAGTAGTTATTAGTTAGTTATCCTAGTTATCCTTAGCCATTCCATTTATCTACCTATCCATCCACCTTACCTTAGCCATCCACTTCATCCTTACCTATCCACCCATATATTCTTTCTAGCCTTTCATCTCCTCTCTTCTCCCCTTTTCCCTTTTCTCTTTTCTTCGACTCTCATCCCCTCCTTGACTCAACTCATACACCACCCTAGCCTTCCCTTGGGATCAAATAAATCGACACCTGGTACTCCCAGGCGAAGTGCTACTATGATAGTTCTGTGCGCTTGCAGAATCTCCTCCTGGTAGATTGCATTCTCTCTAGCTAGCTCCTACTAGTGTCGGGATTGACAACCCCGCTTGGCATTAGTAGATAGTTGCTTTAGCTCCACTCCTTTCGGTATAGTGACCGGTCTTGCTTCAAGCATTTCTGACGCCGTTGCCAGGGATAGATTTCATAGTCTACTCCTAGTAACAACGTTAGCAAGTGCCAACAAGCATTCCTGGGCCGTTACCGGGGATAGTTGCCTAGCACTATCTTTAGTGAAGCTAAGAACTACCAATAGTTTGGAAACTTGGGACTCTTAAAACCCGGGGGTTGCCTAACATAGACCTCTTCCACTATATAGCCGTTTAGGAAAGCACTCTTGACATCCATTTGGTATAGCTTAAAACCCTTCGAAGCAGCAAAGGCTAGAAGGATCCTAATGGTTCTAAACGAGCTACAGGAGCAAAGGTCTCCTCATAGTCTATCCCCTCTTTTTGGCAAAATCCCTAGGCTACTAACCTAGCCTTGTTCCTCACTACCATCCCATCCTCACCCTGTTTGTTCTTGAAAACCCATTCGATATCTATAGGGTGGCATTCAGGTGGAGGTGGAACTAGGGTCCAGACTTGGTTTCGCTCAAAGTTCTCTAAAGAAGCAACAAATGTAGAATGAGCAAAGTGAGAGATCTCATAAGCTCACGACCGCGTAACTCGCTAGTCGATACTGCCGATCATCTGCTGCGGAGAGTGGATCTGCTGAATGCTTCGGGGCGCTTGCCTCGCCGAAGTTGCCTCCCCCTTGCCAGATGCAGTCGCTCCCTCAGGTGCAGCCGGTGCTTGCTGGAGAGGTGGCTCAAGAGGACCCCAAGTAGTCGAAGTAGTGGGATCGGTTCCTCGAGCAGACGTCGTCGCATGGTCGAAGGGGGCAGCCAGTGGAGTTGGCTCGGGATCACCCCAATCGGCATCTTCCTGCTCCTCCTCCACAAAGATCGTCTCTCCAAGCTCCTGTTCTCCTGCAATATCAAAATCAGAAGAAACACAAGGCATAGTCTCATCGAATGTGACCTCGCAGGTCTCCACTATCCGGTTAGTCTCAAGGTTAAGAACTTAATAAGCGCGAGAATGCAAAGCATAACTATGAAACACACCATCAGGAGAACGAGATTCAAATTTTTCCAAACTGCCTTGCTTCAGGATAAAGCTTGCACCCAAACACCCGAAAGTGAGACACCTTGGTACCCGTCCAAAACGCAATTCATAAGAAGTCTTTTTCATGAAGGCACGAAGAAAGATGCGATTTGAAACATGGCAAGCGGTGTTGATCGCCTCGGCGCAAAAACGCATAGGAGTCCTATGCTCATCGAGCATCGTCCTGGCCTTCTCAACAAGGCTCCGGTTATTGCGCTCAACAACACCATTCTGCTGGGGGACATAGGGAGAGGAAAACCGATGCTCAATTTGAAGGACCGAGAATGCACTAGCAAGGCGACCAGAGGGGGGGGGGGTGAATGGGAGCTCAAAATTTTTTTCCGAAACTTTGGCCGATTGTCCCAAAATCAACCCCCGAAAGCTATGACCGAGAACATGATGCCCACGACCCTTGGAAGAGGGTGGATGATCCCTTGGATCACAGCGAGGCACTACAAAGCGATAGCAAACCAAACACCAAAAGCTCCAGCACAAGTTCGACCCTTGAAAACCGTGTCCCGAACGTAGATAGACAGCTACGTTGAGAAATCCCCAAATACCGATGCTAACAAGTAGCAAAGATATCTAGAGAGGTTCCTTGGTCAACTACAAGGCCAAACGAGAAGTCCGAAAACCAAGCGAGGAAGCCGGGAGAGCAAACGCAAAAAACCGGAAGCTACAGGCGATTCCCGGACTGTCCGGACCTGGGGTCCCGGACTGTCCGCGCCTACTGCGGACTGTCCGCACTCTGGTGGCGGACTGTCCGCCGGTCAAGTGTGCAAAAACACATGGCTACTGAAGTCCCCCTGCTCGGTCCCGGACTGTCCGCGCTTTAGCACGGCGGACTGTCTGCCAGTGTCCCGAGCCAAAACAGCAGAGGCAGCCAGCGGTTGGACTGGACCAGCCCCGATGCGCGGACTGTCCGCGCCTGGGGTGGCGGACTGTCCGCCAACACCCAGTGAGGGTGATTTCGGTCGCCCTTCACCCAAATCTCCTCCAAATCGATCCAACCCAAAATCCCTTGATCCCAAACTTGGAGAAGATGATCACGAGGTAGTTAGGAGACTATCCCCAAGAGATCATCCGCTCAAATCAACTCAATCAACGGGAAATCGAAGGGGAAGGTGTATGAACCGAAAAAGCGCCACGAAAACAAAATCGACCCGATCTACTTGTTCGTGAGGAGTTAGATAAATTCCTTTGGTCGAAATGACCTCCTCACTACAAAGAACAAGTTGATTCAAATGGATTTCACAAAGACGCACTAGAGAGGGAGATCGAGTGACGGGAAAATCGCGGAGAAACGAAGAACGCGAAGAACACGAACCAAAATGCGAATCAACACATCGATCTGCAACCGTGTGGCTACCACATGCTACAACAGTGAGGATACGGCCTCACTTCCTCAAAATCTCCAGTACACAGAGGTATGGTTCTCTGCGGATCTCAGCTAGCTACAACAGGGGATTGGGAGAGCAGGAAACCCTAGGTGCAAAGAGCAAATGACTGAGATGGATGGGGAGGTGGGTGTCTCCCCCTACTTATCCTAATTCTAACTATTCCTAATTCCCACTCTACACCTAACTACTTACAGAGCAAACCAGCTAAACCCTAAGGTTATTCTGGACCAACTCGATGGTAGGTGGATCCGACGGCCACGCCCGCACAACTGGTAGCGTTGCCTCGACGCAACCTCACCGATTGCCGACACGTGCCACCACCACTCTGTATCCTCTTCACGGACTTCGCCCCCGGTTTTGTGGCCCAAACCAGAAAACCAGCCTTCACAGCCAGCCCCCGGTTTTGAGGCCCAAACCGGGAAACCAGCCCACCGCAGCCTGAGTTTTGAGGCCCAAACTCAGCAAAGCCGGAGCACCCAGGTTTTGAGGCCCAAACCTGGAAACCGTCCTCAGCCCGAGTTTTGTGGCCAAACTCGGAAACCGTCCGCAGTCCGAGTTTTGTGGCCAAACTCGGAAACCGTCCGCACCCAGGTTTTGAGGCCCAAACCTGGAAACCGTCCACCCGATGGTTTTTCGCTGTCTCTACCACCAAACCGAAGTTGTAGAGGGGATGCACCGTCCGTGCACCCCGTCCACCGACACGTGTCCCCAAGTTCACGACTCAGGCAACACATGACCGCAAGTCTTCGCTTGTCGATGTCCCAGGCTGTCAGCCACCACAGCTGATCCTCGGGCCACCGGTCCCTCAGTCCAAGCCTCACGTCCGCCCTTCACCACCCTCGGTCCCTCGGCACGGCACGTCTCTACTTGACCTTCACCTTGCCTCTGATCACTGTATCCGTGCTCGACATCTGCACAACACAAGCCAAAGAACATGCGCATCATCCCAGTTGACAATCACTCATCACTCAGAGACTCGGCATACACCCATGTATCCACAATCTCCCCCTTGATGAGTGCATTGTCAACTACCCCCACAAATCACAATAAAATAGAAGAAAGAAGAAAGAAAGAGAGAGAGAGAACTAAACCAAATGACCCAAAAGCATAGCAAAGCCGAAGAAGGTCAAGTGGAAAGAGCAAGACAACTTGGTCCCCAAAGACATGGGCAACGGCTCGACGCAACCAAGCAAAGCAAAGCTAGCCCTCAAGAAGAGGCAGAACGGGCTCAATACTGCTAGCGAGTAAAAGCGAAGCAAAATGCTAGTCCCTCAAGATAGAGGCACAGAGGCTTAACACAACTAGCAAGAAAGCTCGACACCAATTGAAAATCTGAGAGGCGAATGCTAGTCCCTCAAGAAAGAGGCAAAGGCTCAACACAACTAGCAAAAACGCTCTGAGCCAATTCAAAATTTCAACAACTCATCATAAGCAAGCTCCCCCTTGCATGGTGCACAACTGATTCCTCTCCCCTTTGAACATGGGAGGTAAGATTTGTCCAAATTCTCCCCCTTAGTTGAAAATGCACCATCAAGCAAAAAGGAACCAAAAGCAGTTTTCTCCCCTTTAGAGAATGCACCGTCAAAAGTGCCAAACAAGAGAAGTTCTCCCCCTTCCAAAATGCATATGAGTCAAAATGCAAGTTAGCAGCTTCAGGAATATAGTCAAGAGAAAGCAAAGATGCTGTAAACAGTATAGCTCCAACGACTCACTGGAAAGCATACAAGCTAGCGAAGGCTCAAACTGATCACCAAATATGAAATATGAACATATGAGCAAAGTGAGCAGTTTTTAGCCAAGAAAAAGTATTCACCATCAAAATAGCACTAAACATGTATAGACAGGAAAACAAGCAAGTGCTAAACATGTATACAAGGTGAACTACCCCTAGCAAAGTTCAACCATCATGCTATAGAATGAAACATAGACTTGTGTATCCAAATTTTATCGGAGTTGCAGCGGTTAAGATTACACAAGTTCAAATTTCAGCATGTGATTGCGAGAGGTTGAAAGCTTGTCAATGCCTAACTTTCCAACTGTGCGAAGCCTATGCAGAAGCAATCAGAAGCTTAAAGCAACTGTTTCGGTCATACACTACACAGCTCAAGTTTAACTCAAAGTGCAGTGAGAAACAGTCTCGAAACTGTGATGTGTTGACAAGCAAACCCATCTCGATCTTTCTAATTCACTTAACTTGGTTCAGATTTTAAACAGAATATGAACAAACCAAGCAAGTGAATGACTCAACACTAGAGACATAGCAACCTAGTATATATGAAAAGCACGAGTGAGTTCAACACATCCTACACATGCTAGATGCATATCTCAATGGTGAACATTTTCAAGTTTTATGTTTGATAAGCAAGTTCACCATGCAAAATAGCTCAGCTCACAACATGTATCAGTGATCAGAAAGAGCATAAGCTACATAGCATCAACATAAGCAATAGAGCATACTAAACAGAGCATAATCACATTCTAAAGAATATATACATAAAGCTCAGAATGTAATAGCGTATGCTAAATGAAATGCAAAGATGCAAGAAGAAGAATACCAATTAAAAAAACTCAAAGTCAGTGTATGATACAAGAATCAAAATGTTTCCCCCATCTAAAAGGGGAAACACACACCAAGCTCACCTCTCAACCGATTAAAGGTTGATTGGTCCAAAGGCTTGGTGAAAATATTAGCCAACTGATGATGAGTATCGACATGGCGAAGGTCGATATCACCCTTCTCATAGTGGTCTCGCAGAAAATGAAAGCGCACATCAATGTGTTTGGTCTTCGAGTGAAGCACGGGGTTCTTAGCAACGCTAATAGCACTCGTGCTGTCACAAAGCAAAGGAACACGAGAAAAGCTCAGACCAAAATCACGCAAAGTGGCCATCATCCAGAGTAACTAGGAACAGCAGCTAGCCGCAGCAACATACTCAGCCTCCGTGGTAGACTGGGCGACACTAGACTGCTTGCGAGAAGACCATGATACAAGAGAAGAACCAATAAACTGGCAAGTCCCAGAAGTGGACTTGCGCTCAATCCGGCAACCAGCAAAATCGGCATCGGAATAACCACAAAGGGAAAGGGTGGAGGAAGCAGAATACCAAATCCCAAATTTTGGAGTGAAGGATAAGTACCTCATAATGCGCTTGACCGCCTGACGGTGAGAGGTGCGCGGCGACGACTGAAATCGCGCGCAAAGACACACCGCGAACTGAATGTCCGGGCGTGTCGCCGTCAGGTACAGCAGTGACCCGATCATACTCCGGTATTCCTTCTGGTCCACTGCTTCTCCCTCCTTGTCCGCATCCAGGGCCATTGTGGTCGACATGGGTGTTGGAAGAGGCTTGGCCTCACCCATATCGAACTTCTTCAGAATGTCTCGGGTATACTTGCCCTGGTGCACGAATGTCCCCTCTCGGGATTGCTTGATTTGCAACCCGAGGAAAAACGTCAACTCTCCCATCATGCTCATCTCAAATTCCCTGCTCATAGTATCTGCAAACTTGGCAACCAAAGCTTGAGAAGAACCACCGAAAATGATATCATCCATGTAAATTTGGACCAAGAGAGTATCAGTGCCTTGCTTGAGGAGAAAGAGCGTTTTATCTACACATCCCATTTTAAAACCCTTAGCGAGCAAAAAGGTTTTCAACCTATCATACTAGGCTCTAGGGGCTTGTTTCAAACCATACAACGCTTTGTGAAGTTTAAAAACATGGTTTGGAAACTTGGGATTTTCAAAACCGGGGGTTGTCTCACATAAACCTCCTCTTCTATGTAGCCGTTTAAGAAGGCACTCTTGACATCCATTTGAAAAAGTTTGAAACCTTTGGATGCAGCAAAAGCCAAGAGTATCCTAATAGCCTCCAAACGAGCTACAGGAGCAAACGTCTCCTCATAGTCTATCCCCACCTTCTGACTATATCCCTGGGCTACGAGTCTGGCCTTGTTTCTTACAACATGGCCATCTTCTCCCTGTTTGTTTTTGAAAACTCATTTTGTCCCAATTGGGTGACACTCAGAAGGTGGAGACACTAGAACCCAAACCCGATTTCTCTCAAAGTTTTCTAACTCCTCATGCATGGCATTGACCCAATCCGGATCTGTCAAAGCGTGTCCAACATCCCGGGGTTCAAAATCAGCAACAAATGCAGAATGAGCAAAGTGAGAGATTTGCCTTGACCGGGTGACGCGTTCGTCGATGCTGCCGATCATCTGCTGAGGCGGGTGCTGGCGCTGAATGTGTCGTGGCGCCTCCCTTGTCGAAGTGGCCTCCCCCTCAACAGCAGCTGGTGCCTCCTCGGGTACAAAGGGTACCTCTCGAGGTGGCGGATCCCACGGCCCCCAGGAAGAAGACGTGTCAGGGCCGTGAGTCATCGTAGAAGCCGCTCTTTGCGGCACAGTAGGTGGAGGAGGTGCTGGGTCATCTATCCCTTCAGCACCTTCTTCTTCATCATCGAAAAGAGGCTCGCCAACTTCATGATCACCTGCACGTTCAAAACGAGAAGAAGGACAAACCATGGTCTCGTCGAAGGTGACATCGGATGTCTCCATGACTAGGTTAGTGTCAAGGTTAAGTACACGATAAGCACGAGTATGAGTGCCATAACCCAAAAACACACCGTCAGACGAACGAGACTCAAACTTGTCCAAGTTGCCCTTTTTGAGTATAAAACAGTGGCAACCAAAAACTCAAAAATAACTCACCTTGGGCAGTTTTCCAAAACGCAACTCATAAGAGGTCTTTTTCAAGAAAGCTCAAAGAAAGATGCGATTGGAAATGTAGCATGCAGTGCTCATGGCTTCGGCCCAATATCGCCTAGGAGTCCTATGCTCATCGAGCATCGTCCTGGCCATCTCTACAAGGGTCCGATTCTTCCTTTCTACAACACCATTCTGTGGCGGTGTGTAGGGGGAAGAAAACTGGTGCTCTAAACCCAAAGAGTTACAAAATTTTTGAAAATCTGAATTCTTGAATTCGGAACCATTATCACTCCTAATAGCTCGCATCGAGTTCAAAGGGAACTCGTTCTGAAGACACAAAATCAGATTGCGAGCAAAGGAGAAGGTCTCGGTCTTCTCGGCTAAAAAGAAGACCCACGAATATCTCGAAAAGTCGTCAACAACAAGTACATACCACTTCCCCCCAACCGAGCTCACCCGAGCCGGACCAACAAGGTCCATGTGTAAAAGCTCTCCAAGGTGCTTGGTCATGACCTGAGTCACTGGATGGTCGGGAGCGGCGACCATCTTCCCATGTCTACAAGAATGGCAAACAAGATCCTTCTCCATGGATAACTTGGGCAAT
The DNA here is from genome assembly GCA_009763385.1 of Coix lacryma-jobi var. lacryma-jobi. NCBI lineage: Eukaryota > Viridiplantae > Streptophyta > Magnoliopsida > Poales > Poaceae > Coix > Coix lacryma-jobi. Next base: position 97,070,318 of record CM019831.1, read on the forward strand.
CCTCGGATTAGGCCAAGTGAACTAAGCCTTGCAAGCAAGTCGAAGCTCAGGTGACCAAGTCTCCTATGCCACTTCCAAAGATCAGAGGAAGAAGGTCCAGCCAAAAGACAACGAGAAACTCCAAACGACTCTGAGAAATCCGCACGAAAGACTTTCCCAAAGGGCGAAATCACACAAACAAGATTGCCCTGAGGGTCCAAAATACGACTGAGATTCGGTTTAAAATGAATCTCATAGTCATCATCGAAAAGTTGCAAAATAGAAAGAAGATTAAAATGCAAGTTAGAAACAAGAGCAACATCGCGCAACACAAAGTGCTCATTAACTCGCACAGACCCACGAGACAGTACCTTACCTTTGCTGTTGTCGCCGAAGGTGATATACTCCTTTCCGACGACCGGACTAAGACTGGAGAACCAATTGGCGTTTCCGGTCATGTGCCTCGAACACCCGGAATCCACCAACCAAACGTTCTCCAATCGTTTTACCTACATCAAATAAAAAGACATAGGGTGAGCATACGGGCCAACACTGGGGTTAGTGAAGTAAGGGGAATACCAGTGTTGGGCCGGCTGCTCAAAAGAACGGTTAGCAGAAAAACCATTCCTAGCACGCCTACGAGAGGAGCGATCACCACGTAGAGGAAAATGTGGTCCGCTAAGGGAGGAGCGTCCATCGCGATACTCAAAACGCGGTGGGGGAAAACGCTAAACTACAAAGCCAGCGCCACGGGGTCCATAGCCTACAACTGTAGGCTCCCGCCGGGCATGCTCTCTACGCGACCTAGGCCTAGGAACTTGAGGTTTTGGACCTCTAGGCCTAGCAGTTCTACTCGAAGCTCTCCTCTGAACATTCGGCACATGTACATCATGGAAAGGATGGTACATGTCCGTTTTGTTCATCTCCTTTGCACGGCGCACCACTCTCTTGCGCCGAAAGCAGAACTCGCTCAAGTGTCCATCTCTCCCACAATGCTCACAATGGTACCTCACCGCTCTCAAAGGGGGTTGTTGGTACTCACGGTAGTGGGTGTGGATCACTTTGCCCTTCTGTGGCATAAGCTCCTCCTGGATGGGTGGCATGGTGTCCAGCTTGTTCTTGAGGTGGTTTGGTTTGGGAGCACATGATTGTTTCTTGGGTGGAGCTCTCGGAGGCTCAACAAAGACCCCATCCTTGGTGTTAGGCTTGAGAGGCTCTTTGGGTGGAATCTTGATAAGCTTGGGAGTAGTGGTGGAGTTGGGCTTCTCACTTGGGTTAAGAACACTCGACTCTCCAATCTTCCCAAAAGATGAAACATCAACACCCGGAGCAAAACCTACACCAGGACCTCCAGCAGCTCGCTTGAATTGGGAGATCATCATCCCGAGCTGTGGCTCACCACTAGACACCCATGACAAGATGGTCCGAAGGTATGTGTTTTCTTCCTCGGTTTGCATCTTGTCATGCTTCACGTTTGCGATCTCCATCTCCAAACCCTCACAAAGAACACACCAAGCCACACATGTGCTACCTGAGTTGGCCTCTTCAAGAGACACAATCTTGGCATTCTTCTCTGCCAACTCAGATTGCAAGACAGGACAAGTCTTGAACGCACCCAACAGCGAAGGTCTTGCCTTCAGCTCATCCACCTCTCCTACCAACGCCACATACTTACCTCTCAAAGTGAGAAGGTCAGTGATGTGCGTGGTGCACATATCACACTCCTCCTCATCGGTAACAACTACGGTGGACTTGACAGATTCAAGTTCCTTCACCGTATCCTCCCACTTCTGCCTAAACTCCTTGCGCTCTCTAGCGGCACGCCTAAGCAACTTATCCTGACTAAGGAGCGTGGCAGTAAGTTTCTCGACCTCAGCAGAAAACTCGTCGTGGGTCAGAGATACCTGGGAGGTGTCGTCGTCGTCGTCGTTCCGAGGAGTGTTCACTAGCTCGCCATCAACCTCCTTGCCGAGGGCCATGGTGCAGAAGCCATCGTCGTCGGCGAAGAAGCAGAGGCCGTTCAGCTTGTCCTCGATCCTCTTCTTCTTCTCGGACTCGTCGTCGCTGGAGGTAGCGGAGTCGTCATCCGAGTCGTCGACGTCGCTGAGCGTGGCGAAGAAAGCACGCTGCTCAGCCTGGGCCTTCTCCAAGTACTTCGTCTTGATGTACTCCTTGTCGAAGCCGCCCTTCCGCTTGTGCTTCGCGGGGACGTACTTCTACTTGCACTTGCCGGAGTCATACTTGTGCCCATGGTCTGCCTTGCCGAAGGTCTGCTTGTTCTTCTTCGGGCAATTGGCGATGAAGTGGTTGGGGTCGCCGCACTCAAAGCATCCTGAGCATCCTCCTCCGCGGCGACAGTTCATGCGGTTGTTCTGGAACCGCGAGAACCGGTTGGCGAGCATAGCCAACTCGTCATCCCCCAAAGACTCCAGCTGCTCCTCTGTGACAGAAAAGAGAGAAGAGAGAGCAAAACCTCTAGAGGGGTTAGCAGAAGAGCCAGAAAGCAAAGCCATCGATGGGCCAGAAGGATTTTCATAAGAAGCCCTCGCCATGGCATCGATCTCACTGGACTTGAGCTTACTGAAGAGCTCGTCGCACGTGAGGGTCTCATAGTTAGGCGATTCAATGATCGCCTGAACCTTGGAATCCCACACCGACCGATCGAGAGTATGCAAAAGCTTCAAAGCTCTCTCATGATCGTCGAAAGGCAACAGCTCCTTGTTTGCCCTCATCCTATTGACAATCACCTGAAAGCGAGCGAATAAACTCTCTATGCTCTCGCCAGGCATATGTCGAAAGTTCTCGTACTCTCGCTTGTGCGACTCGTAGAGACGGGTTTTGACATGAGAGGTTCCCTCATGGAAACGCATGAGGGATGCCCAAATCTCCCGAGCCGTAGAGAGGTGAGAAACGCGATCAAACTCCGTCATGCTCAAGCATGAGAAAAGAGCATTACGGGCTCGGCTATTGGCATCATGATCATCGATCTGACGCTGAGTCACATGAGCAGCCAAGACCACGTAATCAGCAGAGTTGCAAATATCCCAAATGGAAGCACCCATACTCTGCAGAAAGGCCGACATGCGTATCTTCCAATACGCATAGTTCGTCCCATCGAAAAATGGCGGTTTGCCCACGCCGCGATCCATGTCGCCTTCTGTGGATCTGGAACCGGCTAAGGTGGAAGATCCTTAACCTGCTCTGATACCAATTGAAGGACCGAGAATGCACTAGCAAGGCGACCAGAGGGGGGGGGGGGTGAATGGGAGCTCCAAAATTTCTTTCAAAACTTTGGCCGATTGTCCCAAAATCAACCCCCAAAAGCTATGACCGAGAACGTGATGCCCACGACCCTTGGAAGAGGGTGGATGATCCCTTGGATCACAGCGAGGCACCACAAAGCGATAGCAAACCAAACACCAAAAGCTCCAGCACAAGTTCGACCCTTGAAAACCAAGTCCCGAACGTAGATAGACGGCTACGTTGAGAAATCCCCAAATACCGATGCTAACAAGTAGCAAAGATATCTAGAGAGGTTCCTTGGTCAACTACAAGGCCAAACGAGAAGTCCGAAAACCAAGCGAGGAAGCTGGGAGAGCAAACGCACAAAACCGGAAGCTACAGGCGATTCTCGGACTGTCCGGACCTGGGGTCCCGGACTGTCCGCGCCTACTGCGGACTGTCCGCACTCTGGTGGCGGACTGTCCGCCGGTCAAGTGTGCAAAAACACATGGCTGCTGAAGTCCCCCTACTCGGTCCCGGACTGTCCGCGCTTTAGCACGGCGGACTGTCCGCCAGTGTCCCGAGCCAAAACAGTAGAGGCAGCCAGCGGCTGGACTGGACCAGCCCCGATGCGCGGACTGTTCGCGCCTGTAACACCCCCGGTGTTAAGCGTTAATTAAAAACTCTAAGTACGACGAATATTATGCATAATCATCTAGTGTCATGGCATATAAGCATATCATGTGTGATGATTTCCATGTTTGATTATGAGTGTTGTATGAATGTGTTGTGTGTGTCACATGAAATGACGATCCAAAACCATACTTAAGAAAACTTTTGTTAATTCTAAAAGGAACTTTCTTAAATAAACTTGGGGCAATTAAAGCATTAGTTGTTGGGTCAACTTTTGCTCTAATCAATAGTGAAGATAGACTAATAGGGTTATATGGTTCATGAAATCACAAGTCCTTATAGAGGCCCTATGATAAAGACTATGATCCAAGCTGAATCTGGACATGGCCCTTAAAACAAAGTTGTAGATACTAATGAAAGAAACAACTTTGGTATATAAGGTTAACACAGGTTTTGTACAAAATTTTGAATTAAATCAAATTTGTTTAAACCCTAGAATCTACCCTTGAACTACAACTTTCAAACCTTTGAGAATCTGACCTTGGTCCTTTTATAAAAGTTGTAGGGAATGCCAAATGTGACAACTTTCATATTCACAGATTTTGAGGTTCTTCAGAAAATTTCAAAGTAATTTGAGAAATCAGTTTGGGGCAAATTTGAATTCAAACCCTAATTCAAAAACTAGGCCGAATTGGAACATGATTCTTTAAGAAAGTTTGTAGATCACAAAATTCTGAACAACTTTCATTCTTACGGATTTTGCACTTTAGTTCAAAATTTGGTCGCAATTCGAAAGGGGACAAACTGCACTGTAGCTACAGTCCATGGCGCTCTGCATGTCCACCACGACGGCCGTCGCGGCCGCAGCGCGTGTCCGGCGTCGCCACGTCCCCGTCCACGCGTCTCTCGCTTCGTTTGCATGCGTAGCTCGCTGGCACACCTGTTTGGCAACTCCCGGCCTACAAATACCACTCCACCGCCGCGCTCTCCTTTTTCTTCTCCCTCTGTTCGCGCCGGCAGAGACAGCAGAGCTCCGCCGATGAAATTCGTCGCCGTCAAGCCCGCTCCGCCACCACCAGCTCGCCCACATCTCCGCCGTGACCCCAACAACCTCCCCAACCCATTGATTCGAAGCTTGGTGACCTGCATTGCCCGGTCGGACTTTTCTTCCTCAACTCCGGTCAGGCCGCCGCCGCGGACGAGGTTGCCGTCGCGCGGTGAGTTCCGGCCCTCTCGCGTCAATTGATTGGCACCGTTAGCTTCACCGTGACTCATTGTCTCTCGTCGGCTCGACATTCGAGTCTCTACCGCGCAGGAGTCGCTGGAACATCGCCGCCAAGCTTCGGGCCGCCGCCATTTTCGCCGCCGCCATCGACTTCCCATTCCCCGAGCCTCTCCAACCAAGCTAGCGCGAGCACCCACCCTAGGTGAGCCCCCTGGTGCTGAAGCTCGCGTCCTTTTTGGTCTCTACCGCCCTGCTTCGCCCAGAACGCCGGCGCACCGCCAGCCATGGCGTGGCCGAGCCGCTATGGCCGCGGCCACCTTCTCTCCGGTCGTCCCTAGCCCCGACCGAGCCCTTGGATGAGTTCGCCTTGCATCGTGGATTGCGTAGGTAGTCTCGGTTTGGTCCCTGGCCTCGCCGCCGGCGAGTTGGGCCGGCGGTCAACGCCGCAGCGCGCGGTCAGCGCTGCAGGGAGCGCCACCCCGCGGTCCGCAAGTCCTGGTGAACCTCGAGCCTGACCCTCGAGTTCACGCCCCGCGCCGCGGTCAAGGCCGAGGCCGAGCCTCGAGTTCGCGTCCCGCCCGAGGCCGAGCCTGACCCTCGAGGTTGAGCCAGAGCCTCGAGGTCGAGCCTGACCCTCGAGCCGAGCCCCGAATTCGCGTCCCGCCCGAGGCCGAGCCTGACCCTCGAGGTCGAGCCAGACCCTCGAGGTCAAGTCTGAGCCTCGAGTTCGCACCCCGTGCCGCTGGTCAAGGCCGAGGCCGGCCTGACGACCCGGTCCCGCTTGTCAGTGGCTTAGCGTTAGGGTTTTTCATTTTGCGCATGTGAATAGTGCAGCAACTTGTTATTTTTGCTGTATTTTTATTATAGCTCCTAAAATCATGAAAATTTTTGTGTAGCCTCTCTGAGATGTGAAGAAAATTGTAAAAATATGAAACTTTGAATTTGGAGAAGTTTTACTAGGGTATTAAAATAGTCAAATAATTAACAAATGCACCTTGAATAATTTCTGTAGGCTGTTTCTGAGGTCCAAAAACTGTGAAACCAATTTTGCAGTACTTTTCAACACATAACATATCTCTGATAAAAATTTGAGCCCCTTTCGTGAAAGTTAATTTTTAAGCCTTTATAATTAAACCTTAAATCATTTCTATAGGTCAAAATAATAATCCAAAAATTCTCAAATTTGTTTTGTAACCTTTATTTGCTGTAACACACCATCACAAAAAGTTTGGGCTCATTTTGACAAACTTTAAATTAACCCTATTGTATATAATTAATTAAATAATAGAGAATAACTAATGAAGCCATAAACAACTAATTATCCTTTGCTAATTTTAGTTAAGACTAATACATGGTTGTGCTCTGATGATCAGCTCAAACACCCTAATGGTCTTTGTTGAGTGTAAATCTTAAGCCACTTAATCGCTTAAATAAAACTTAAGCTTTAATCACTTAATTATTAATTGTTCATTTTATCAAGGTAATTAGTAAGAAGTTAGAGTTAGCCTTGGTAAGGTTAACCTTTACCACTCTAATGATCCTTTAATTGATTGTTTGTATTTCAAATTAGGGATGAGTCATATTTAGTCGTGAAGTGAATCAAATAATGCACTTGATCTTGCACCCATATTGGTATGGCTGCTGGACGAGTTCTCTTTGAGGGACTGTTTTCATGAGCAAGATTATGTTTTCTGCAAATCATTTGTATAGCAAAGTTGAAGCTAACTTCCATTTCTAGCTTGTCCAAAAATTTCATGATTTTAGAACTGCTAGATTAGGAGTTATAGATTTTCTAACTTACTAGATCAAATCTGTTATACTATCTGGATAGGTCTGAGAAAATGAGCTGTTTAGGTTATTTAACTTATGAATCACTTGTTAACTATCATAGGAAAGTTGTAGTAAACTGCTGTATCTACTTTGTCCTAAAATTTCATGATTTTATTCCTGTTAAATTAAGAGTTATGAATTTTATAAGGTTCAGGTGAAATCTGTCCTCCCTTCTGGACAGATTGGAGAGATGAGGTTGTTGAGCTGTTTTAACTAGGAAACCACCTCTTGACCATAAACAGAAACTTGTAGTAGATTTATTGAGCTTTCTAAATTATTAAGGATCATATCTTTTAATGACCTAGAACTCCAGTTAGAGCTGTTTGATGTTGGATGATGAAATCTGTCCAAATCCTGAACATAACTTCTTCTTTGCACTGTTTGACCTTGTTAAGTCTAGAATCAACCTTTGGTGTTAATAACAAGTTTGTAGACATTTATATAAGCTTTCTAGATTGTCCTCAACCACTATTTTTGGAGGTCTGGAACAATAGTTATGGATAAATCAAGTTGGTTGTGTAAATCTGTCCAAAATCTGGACTGCAGTGTTTGATTGTATTGTTTGACTTAGTTAACTCTAGAATCACTTAAAGATGATGAAAATGAAGTGATAGCTAACTTAATGAACTTTCAGAAGAGTTAGTATAACCTTATCCTTGCTTAGGGTGAACTAGAATAGTCTGCTTCAACAACTGTAAAAATGGTTAATAAATAATTAAGTTTTGGTTTGCATCTTTGTATGGTTAATATCTTGGTTGAAGACCATGGGACATCCCACTCCGAGATCCCATGGCAGTGGATGATGCTTGTGATACACTCTTAAACATTTTAGTTAATCCATGTAATGATATTTTATGAAAATAACACACTACCCTAGGAACACTAGTTAGTAGGTTACAAGTTGGTTTTGTTGGTTTGCAACTTTACCGTGGTGGAAAGTTGTACTCGACCTTTTATTATCTTGTGTTAACTTTTGTTGTGCATTTGTTTGTTCTGCACCTTAGCATGCATTGCATCATACTAAAGCATACATCATTGTATACGTGTAGTTCATACGAGATAGTCGATGGTCGTGTTGAGCAAGCTTCGGATCGAGGTGGTCTAGTTGATCGAGCCTAAGAAGGAGAACTTCGTCGGACAAGCTTCTTCGGGAAGATTCGACTTCAAATCAACAAGGAACTAACTTCTGGGGATCTTTCGGTGATCCTAGTCTTCTCTGCAACACAGGCAAGCCCCGGTGCATACGCCACTCTCTGTTTTACAAATACTTTATTACACTGTAGGTCTTGTGGAATGTGCATTAAGTAAGTAGGAGTTGAACGAAACCGTTGCTGCATGAATACCTTGATTTCCAGATAATCCCCTGATGATATCCTATCAGTAGTGATAAGACGATCTCAAATGCTTAGCAATGCTTAGACTTCGGTAGAAGTCGATCGATGGTTTCGTCGTTCGCGAGATATAGGTTTTACCTTTTCTCTCTTCGACTCTGTCTATGGGTCGTGAGAACCCCAATATGATGATATTTAAACTGAGACCGGGCGGGTAACTTGCACAGGAATGGAGTCCTGGTGTAGTGTTTCCGTCTGTGTCGCCTAGGGCCCGTCCGCTGTTGGCTCGTTGGATCGAGAACTATTTGTTAGTACTGGTCACATGCTACGGTAAGCCCTACTGTGGCTATGCTCTTACTGGAACGGCGCACCCGCGCACTGGGAGTGGAGAGATGGCGGGAGTAGCGTGTACCCACCCTGCTCGATCCCCTGTTGGACGGACTCAGCAAGGCCGAGGTAGGGCGGTGGTGTACTGTACTCCCGGGTGGCGCGGCTCCGGTCCGGTTTGAGCGGATCCACGGGACGGTTGATATATGCGAGTTCGGTCTCGCATATGTCGTGTGATAAGGAAGCCCCAGCTGGGTAGATCAAGCGGTTCGAATCGTCGTTTGCTCCACGAGAAAAGGAGACTCATCCTCGCCCCCTCAGCGTAGTTTAATCAAGTGAAGACGATGGCAAGAAAAGTTTATCATGAGATGTGATGCTTAAACAAGTGTTTGATTTAGATAGGTGCAAAGTGGATACTGCTTAATAACTTAATGCACCGCTAAAACTTGAAAATAGGATGAACTAGTAGAAAGCTTTTTCTGCAAAGCTCTTCTCTCCTGCTAGCCCCACTACATCCCTTAAGCCAGCATGCCCTTGGAGTCTTTTTCTTAGTCGGGTAAGTCTTGTTGAGTACCTTCATGTACTCAGGGTTTGTGAATCCCTTGTTGCAGGTTTTAGCTTGTGGTGTCTTTCTGGATCATGTCCGTGGGCTCGATATGATCTGGTGGTTCTCTCTTCGACTTAGGTGCTCTACCTAAGTCAGGCTCTGTAGTGCTGCTCTTCTCCCGCAATCCAAGTAAAGTTTATTTGAAATGTAACTTATTCATGCTTTGTAAAATTTTATCTTACCTTGCTTCCGCTCTCCGATGTTAATTTTTGTATCAACTATTGTAATGTTGTGGTTATTTCACTCGTAGTGAGGATGATCCTGTAACTCGTGGATAATTCGGGGTTCTCTCGGGGACACCCTACGGATCTTTCCAGTAAAGTGGTACGCGTGCACGGTCATCAGAGCTCTGGGAGATGATGATGTGTGCCGGTGGGCCACTTTGCCGGGAGGTTCTGCCACAGCGCCAGGGGTGGCGGACTGTCCGCCAACACCCAGTGAGGGTGATTTTGGTCGCCCTTCACCCAAATCTCCTCCAAATCGATCCAACCCAAAATCCCTTGATCCCAAACTTGGAGAAGATGATCACGAGGTAGTTAGGAGACTATCCCCAAGAGATCATCCGCTCAAATCAACTCAATCAACGGGAAATCGAAGGGGAAGGTGTATGAACCGAAAAAGCGCCACGAAAACAAAATCGACCCGATCTACTTGTTCGTGAGGAGTTAGATAAATTACTTTGGTCGAAATGACCTCCTCACTACAAAGAACAAATTGATTCAAATGGATTTCGCAAAGACGCACTAGAGAGGGAGATCGAGTGACGGGAAAATCGCGGAGAAATGAAGAACGCGAAGAACACGAACCAAAATGCGAATCAACACATCGATCTGCAACCGTGTGGCTACCACACGCTACAACAGTGAGGATACGACCTCACTTCCTCAAAATCTCCAGTACACAGAGGTATGGTTCTCTGCGGATCTCAGCTAGCTACAACAGGGGATTGGGAGAGCAGGAAACCCTAGGTGCAAAGAGCAAATGACTGAGATGGATGGGGAGGTGGGTGTCTCCCCCTACTTATCCTAATTCTAACTATTCCTAATTCCCACTCTACACCTAACTACTTACAGAGCGAACCAGCTAAACCCTAAGGTTATTCTGGACCAACTCGATGGTAGGTGGATCCGACGGCCACGCCCGCACAACTGGTAGCATTGCCTCGACGCAACCTCACCGATTGCCGACACGTGCCGCCACCGCTCTGCGTCCTCTTCACGGACTTCGCCCCCGGTTTTGTGGCCTAAACCAGAAAACCAGCCTTCACAGCCAACCCCCGGTTTTGAGGCCCAAACCGGGAAACCAGCCCACCGCAGCCTGAGTTTTGAGGCCCAAACTCAGCAAACCCGCAGCACTCAGGTTTTGAGGCCCAAACCTAGAAACCGTCCTCAGCCCGAGTTTTGTGGCCAAACTCGGAAACCGTCTGCAGCCCGAGTTTTGTGGCCAAACTCGGAAATCGTCCGCACCCAGGTTTTGAGGCCCAAACCTGGAAACCGTCCACCCGATGGTTTTTCGCTGGCTCTACCACCAAACCGATGCTGTAGAGGGGATGCACCGCCCGTTCACCCCGTCCACCGACACGTGTCCCCATGTCCACAACTCAGGCAACACATGACCGCAAGTCTTCGCTCGTCGCTGTCCCAGGCTGTCAGCCACCACAGCGGATCCTCGGGCCACCGGTCCCTCAGTCCAAGCCTCACGTCCGCCCTTCGCCACTCTCGGTCCCTCGGCACGGCACGTCTCTACTTGACCTTCACCTTGCCTCTGATCACGGTATCCGTGCTCGACATCTGCACAACACAAGCCAAAGAACATGCGCATCATCCCAGTTGACAATCACTCATCACTCAGAGACTCGGCATACACCCATGTATCCGCACAATTCCATTAGAAGAACAAAAAGAGGTAAACTGAGAGTTATCGACAGTACCATTATCGCTACGAATACCTCTAATGGTATCAGGAGGAAACTCAGTTTTCAATTTCAAAATCAGATCTCGAGCAAAAGATAAAGCCTCATTCTTACCCTCCATAAAGAACACCTAAGAGTACCTTGAAAAATCGTCCACGATCACGAGAACGTACCACTTCCCACCTGCTGAGCAAACCTGAGCTGGACCAACTGTGTCCATGTGTAAAAGCTCGCCAGGTTGCTTGGTCATCACCTGATTAACAGGTGGGTGAGAAGCAGCAACCATCTTCCCGTGACGACAAGAGTGGCAAACAAGATCCTTCTGAAACTTAAGCTTAGGCAATCCTTGGATTAAGCCAAGTGAGCTAAGTCTTGAAAGCAAGTCAAAACTCAAGTGATCGAGCCTCCTATGCCACTTCCACAAATCAGAAGAAGGACTAGCCACCAAACATCTAGAAGAGCCGAAAGAGCAAGAAAAATCAGCTCGGAAAACACAGCCAAAGGGGACGATCCAACAAACAAGATCTCCCCGAGAATCCAAAACTCTACTCGAGTTGGCCTTAAAGCGCACTTCGTAACCGTCCTCAAGAAGTTGCAAAACGGAAAGCAAATTGAAATGCAAATTCAAAACCAAAGCAACATCCTTGAGAACAAAGCTCTCGTTAAGTCGAATCGACCCATGAGAGACAACCTTACCTCTACCACTATCCCTGAAGGTGATGTATTCCTTATGCACATCGGAGTCTAGGCTGGAGAACCATTCTTTCTTTCCAGTCATATGGCGCGAACACCCGGAATCCATGAGCCACATGTTCTCCAGCCGAAGTTCCCGCATCAACAAAAAGGCAGGAAATGAGCGTATGGCACAACACTGGGGTTAGTGTACTGAGAAGGGTATCAGTGTTGTGTCATAGGCCAAGAAAAAGTGTTAGAAGCAATACCAAACTGTCCTCATCCCATGGGTGGATAGCGATCACCACCAAACTAAAAGGATGGTCCGCTATGGAACAGAAAAGCTCCAAACTCACCTCCTCGTCCCATCTGAGGATAGCGATCACCACCTAGCTGAAACGGTGGTCTGCTATGGGACGATGCGGCAAAGTCTCTTACACCCAGCTCACAATTGTATTGAGGACGACCGGAACCGCGATGGGCATGACCACCACCCCGTGGTCTAGCTGCCTACGGCCTAGCTACCTGAGAGGGTGCACCTCCAGGCCTAGTCCACTGTCTCTGAACACCCTGACCTTGCACACCATCGAGAGGGTGGTGCCTGGCCTGGTTGTTCAGTTCCAACTCCCTCCTAGCATCTCTCTTCCCCCGAAAGCAAAACTCAGCTAAGTGACCCTCGCGGTGACAATACTCGCACTCGAACCTCACCATTCACTTGGGTTGTTGGTTCGCTTGGTTGCAGGGGTTGTTCACTTTTGCTGGCTGCTTCCCTTTGCCTTTCGGAAGGGGATCACTAGAGATGCCAGGAAGGGTGTCAAGTGTGTTCCTAAGATGGTTTGGTTTGGGAACCCACACTTGCTTGCGAGGTGGAGCCTTGGGAGGTTCTTCAAGGATGCCATCCTTGGTGATAGGCTTAAGAGGCTCAGGTGGGGTGATCTTGATAAGCTTAGGGAGAGCAGATGGTTTATCACTCTGGTTCACTCCACTAAACTCATTGATCTTGCCAAAAGCGCTATAGCCCTCCCTTCCTAAAGCAAAGCCTACTCCCGAACCACCAGTTCCCCTCTTGATCTAGCTGATCATCATGCCCAACTGTGGCTCACTGCATGACACCCAACTCAGGATGGACCGAAGGTATGTGTTTTCCTCCTCGGTTTGCATCCTGTCATGCCGACAGTTGGCTATCTCAAGCTCCATCCCCTCACATCGCTCACATGAAGCAGAAATGGTGCTAACTGAGCTAGCCTTCATTGCTATAGCAAGCTTGGCACTAACATCTGCCAACTCAGTTCGCAAGCCTGGACAAAGCTTGCACGCACCCAACAAACAAGACCTCGCCTTCACTTCCTCTAGCTCCTTCTTCAGGGAGGGACACTCTTTACAATCACCCACCAAGTCTAGCCTACTCTTTATCTCATCATATACCTCAATCAAAGAGGCATACTTGGTTTGCAGGGTGGTGAAGTTTGTCATGTGCATAGTGCACTCATCACACTCCTCCTCCTCGGTCACTCTCACCTCGGACCTCACACTCTCAAGATCCTTAAGTGCCTCGCCAAACTTGGCCTTAAATCATTGGGCTCTCTAGCGGCACGCTTAATCTCCTTGTCGAGACCGAGAACTATTTCGGCCAACATGTCACGCTCACCGGAAAGACGCTCAACGCGAGAAGAGTTTGATACCTCTGAATCGTCGTTGCCATCGTCGGTGTCGGTGTGCTTGTCTTGACACTTGCGGTCCTCCTCGTCCAAGGCCATGGTGCAGAAGCTGTCGGTAGAGCTGCCAAAGAAGCAGAGTTCATTGAAGCAATCTTCAGTCTTGTGCTCGGATCCATCATCACTGGAGTCACCGTCAGAGCTCTTCTCGATGTTGCTCAAGGAGGTGATGAAGGCACGCCTACTGGCGTCAAAAGCCTTCTCCAAATCTTCCCTGCGGTAGCGGCCCTTCTTCTTCTTCCCGGCCTTGTTCTCCGGCTTGGCCTTGCGCTTGGAGTTGCGGTTCTTGTCGGGGAAGCTCTTGTCGCGCTTGGGGCAGCTCACGACGAAATGATCAGGTCACCACACCTGTAGCAGCCCTCACATGCGCCACCATGCCGGTGATTCAAACGGTTGTTGTGGAACCGTGAGAACCGGGTATTGATGAGGGTGAGCTCGTCGTCTCCCAATGCCTCCACCTGCTCCTCTGTCACTGAAAGCAAAGAAGACAAAGCAAAGTGAGGAGGTGAAGCGTCAGCAGAAAGAGTCGATCCACCCTTGCCTGAGACCAAAGCCATGGAATGTGAAGATGGGTTCTTCAGCTTGGCCTGAGTCAAGTGATCGTTCTCGGTGGACTTGAGATTGCTGAATAGCTTGTCCACGGTGAGGGTGTCATAGCTTGGAGACTCTATGATGGTCGACACCTTCACCTCCCATACCTTCCGATCTAGGGCATATAGCAACTTGAGTGCCCTCTCATGATCATCATAAGGCAGGTTGGCACGATTGGCATGCATCTTGTTCACAATCGTTTGGAAACGAGCCAACATGGAGTCAATTGTCTCTCCCTCCATCTGAACAAAGTTCTCGTACTCACACTTGTACATCTCAAAGAGTCTGGTCTTGACCTAGACGGTCCCCTCGTGATAGCTCTGAAGCTTCACCCAGATCTCTCGTGCCGTCTCAAGCTCGGAGACACGCTCGAACTCAGGAAGGGAGATGCTGGCCAAAAGAGCATTACGAGCCTTAGAGTTGGCCTCGTGTTGGTCAATCTGTATCTGACCCACACGAGTCGCAAGGACCTCGTACTAAGCGATCTCGCATATCTCCCAAATAGAAGATCTGATGCTGTTGAGATAAGCACGCATCTAAATCTTCCAATAGGGATAGTTCGTCCCATTGAAGTAGGGAGCCTTGCTGTTCCCTCGATCCATGTCGCCCTTAGGATCCGAAACCGATTAAGTTAGAGAAGATCCTTAACCGGCTCCGATACCAATTGAAGGATCGAAATAGCGACCAGAGGGGGGGGTGAATGGAGGCTCAAATTTCTTCTCGAGAAATAGATAGCCCTTGTCTAGAGAGTCACTCCAAAATCAGGGTAAGGACTTGGTAGAGTCCATGACCCTAGATGTACGGTGGATGCTTCCAAGAAGCACAACGTGACTCTACACAATCCTAGGAACCCAACACAAAAGCTGAAAACCAAATCCAAAGTCGGACGAACGAGCTATAGACGAAACAGTGAAAAATTCACTGCATCGATGCCTGACTGGCGGACGCGTTCGATGTAAATAGGACAGTTCTGGAACCTTACTAAGTAGTCATCGGACGCTGCAACAGTGAAAGCTCAGCGTTCGATGCAGGGCCGGTGCGTCCGATGAGAAAACGAGCGTCCGATGCTCACTCAGAAATGCAGTTCTTTGACACGTGGCACCAGAGCATCTGATGTGACGAACTCGACGTCTGATGCTCACAACGTCAGCGTCCGATGCCCCTGAAAACTGAGTTCTTCTGTGATTCTACCCGATCTCTCTCAAATCAAAAGCTCTAGGGCCAAGACTCGATCTGAGAGGTCACAAGGTTGTTAGTGAGCTACTCCTAGGAGATCATGGCTCGAACCTAACTCCAAATAGGTGAATCGTAGAGAATCGGGACAAAGGAAGAAGAACACGGTCCGAAAAGAAAAATGGCTCGATCTACTAGCTCGTGAGGATAGAGATGAATTCCTTCGGTAGAAAGAAGCGCCTCACAATCTAGAAAAAACTGGTTCAAGCGGAATCGCAAATCATCTCTCGGAGAGGAAGAACAAGGCAAGTCTTCTAGAGGGTGAAAAACAAAACGCGAAGAACACAAGAGCAAAACATGAATTGATTCCAATTTCAGCCGTGTCTCAAACCCACGAGACAACAACGAGATTACGGTCTCATTTCCTCAAAATCTCCAGTACACAGAGGTATTGTAGTTCACTCTGCGGATCACAGGCAGCGAGGTATGATTGAAACCTAAGTGAAGGCTAGAGAATAGAAGCTGCAAGGATAGAATGGATGAAGGGGCTGCCATCACTACTTATAGCCGAATACACTTATTCCCCTTCTACCCCTAGATACAAAGAGCGAACAAGCCAACCCTAGGGGTATCCCGGTCCAACTCTGCCGAGTCTTGATCCGATGGCCACGCGCCTTCCTCATCCTTAGCTTTGCATCGATGCAAGCCTCAGGATGCCGCCACGTGCCTTCCTGTCGACCGCCGCGCCTTCCTCGCCGATAGCTTCGCCGCAACGCAAGCCTCTCGGCGCTGCCACACGTCGACCGTCCTTTTTGGACCTCCGCCTGGTTTTGAGGCTAAAACCGAGAAACCAGTCCTCAGGCTGAGTTTTGTGGCCCAAACTCAGGAACCCGCGAGCCTAGGTTTTCAGGCCCAAACCTGGATACTGTCAACGCCGAGTTTTGAGGCCCAAACTCGGAAACCCGCCACCCTGAGTTTTGAGGCCCAAACTCGGAAACCATCGAGGGTAGTTTTTAGAGACTCAACTACCAAACCTGCGCCGTAGATGGGATGTGGTTCGCACACCCCGACCACCAGCACCGATGCCGATGCATGTCCAGCCTCCACACTGGGCACAATGTCTTTGCCTTCCTTCTCCGCCTCCTGCCAAGTGTCACAACGCCATCGTCTTCCTCCTGACTCAGCCGATGCACCGCACATCCCCATGTGCTCTTGCTCGTCGATGCCACATGCCAACTACCACAGCTGGTCCTCTAGCCTCCTGGTCCGTCGGTCCAAGCCTCATGTCCACCCTTCACCGCTCCCGGTCCGCCAGCATGGCGCGTCTCTACATGACCTTCACCTCGCCATCGACCACTGTCTCTGAGCTCCACACCTGCACATCAACAAAGCCAAGAACACATGTTGCTCATTGACCGATCGCTCATCACTCAGGAATGGAACCACAAGGGCACATATCAACCTTGTAATCGCAATTTGAAATAAGCAAAGCATGGTCCCCAAAGACATGGGCAACGACTAGACGCAACCAAGCAAAAGATCAGAACAAAAACCCTAGAGGGGGCGAAAACTCGATCAAAAGAGCAAAAACTTTGTCAAAACAAGCTAGTCCTCAAGAAGAGGCAGAAAAGGCTCAACACCACTAGCTCAAAGCCTAAAACACCAAAAACTGCTAGTCGCTCAAAAAAGAGGCAAAACGGCTTGACACGACTAACAAGCAGCAAAAAAGGTGCAACTCCCCCTGAAAGCAAGCCTAGACACAAAGGCTATGCAAAGGCTCTCGACACCAATTGAGCACTAGAAAAAAGAGCTCTCTGCCTTGACATGTGCAAGACTCGCCCCTTGTGCCAACAACCAAACTCCCCCTTGAAACAAGCGGAAGTGTTTGTGAATTTTTCTCCCCTTGTTGACACATGCACAAATCAAAACATCATCCAAAAGCACATGGGAGCCTCAAAAGCACTAGAGAATGACTACAACAACTAGAGGATATCTGAGCTAAAAGGCACCAGAGGAGGGGTATGTACACTAAGCTAAAAATGCATGAAATGCACAATACAAATGCTTTAAGTGTATAGCGATCAGAGTCAAAAGATGCTCTAGTGGGTGCTGCCCTGAAAGTGTAGCAACATATACAAGTGCTATCAAAGGCTCAAACTGCTCAAGTGAATATGAAATATGAATGATTAAACATGTTGAGCAATTTTAAGCCATTTCAAAGAAGTTCACCACTAAAATAGCACTAAGCATGAATAGACAGGAAATCAAACAAGTTCTAACTCAAGTATCAAAGGTGAACTACCCCTAGCAAAGTTCAATCATCATGTCATAGAATGAAGCACATACTTGTGTTATTATCAAATTTTATCAGAGATTGTAGCAAATTAACACAAGTTCAACTGTAAAACATGTGATTGTGAGAGGTTGAAAGCATTGTCATTGCCTAACTTTCCAACCGAGCTAAGCCTATGCAAGAAAAGTGTTGACATTCATTAGCGTCATCATCAAGAGTAGAGATAAACCCTAACCCCTGGTAACAGCGCCAGAAATGTGGGTAGACATCTCTTAGCATAACTCTAACGCTAGGCTGTTACCACTAGCAATAACACTAGAGATGTGATTGTATTTATGAACATGACACTTTTATAAGATATGAAATAAAAGTTATCTGCAAGCGCACAGAAAAAATACTCTTGTTGTAGCATTTCACCCAGGAATGTTCCAGGTATCGTTATTTATAATTCTACCATCGGGAACTTAATAGGGTTAAGAATGAGAATGATATGGCTAAAAAATTGCAAATACATATACTTAGATATGAATCTAATAACCACCTCTCGTCTTTTATAGGGCTAAGGAAAAATGATAATAGTATATAAAGGATAAATGACATAAATAACAGAGACTAGCAGGGATTCCATGATTAGAGAGAAACTCATATGATCAAGTAAAATTGAGAATTACTCGATACGTCAAGAGATTAGATTCCTAAATTGTATTACTTCTATTAAGTCTAAGTCAACCCTAGCATATGTTATCATCTATAGCATAATTAATCGTCCACCCATACATAAGGAACATTATGAAAGAAGTTCATATCCAGAGTAATTCCTTCAGTGTAATCAGGTTCTACTTGGCCTAGACTCGGGGAGTGGACTACAAAGGAATCATCGAGGCTATAAGAGTCACCCTCACGAACTACCACTTGCTGGCCCAGAGAATAGGGTGCATTCGTAGGTAAACGTAATCTAAGCACCACGCCTACATTTTATCGACCACTTAGTCTTATCCAGAATCGAACTAAGCGCTTTACAAACATATGTATGAACTTATTATCAATCATAAATATATCAAGCATACAACTAGAATAAACTAAGAATGAAATAAAGAGAAACATAATGATATAATTGAAGCAGCACAAAGTCGAACGAGGAAATACAATAATAGAATTACCAGATCTCCTAACAATGACCCAGAATCCTGAGCCGCGCTCAACTGTACTTGTTTCTACCTAATTCTAATTCTAATCTTGAAGTAGAGCTCTAATCTAATCTCTAATCTTTGGAACCCTAGCTTTGCCTCTGAGGACCTCTAATATCAGAAGATAGATCTGAGATGCTCCATGGAGGGGGGTCTGGGGATGCTTATATAGCCCGGTGGGATGAATCGTAGTCCTCGGATCAAACCGACCTTGAACAAGGGATTATATGCGTCGAGGAGGTCAGTTAGGTCACGCTCCATGAAGTTGGGTTGCCATGAGACAGGGCCGATGTGGGCTGTCCTAGGGGTGGGGCCAGCCGGGCCCACTTGGCAGCCGCCAGGCTCCGCCTTCGTCGTGGTGTCTTCTGGAACCTTCCTTGTTGCCCTAATGCAACTTTCGATCTGTTTGCATGATTCATCATGTTGGATTAGGACTCTACCTCTTTCCATCTGCTGTAAAACTCCTTGGAAAATCATAATTCACCAAAGTTGTGGAATATGTCATTTAAGCCCCTAAATTATGTTGCTTAGTGATCATTCCGGGTTGTTCTAGAATCTTCCAATTCGTATCCAACAAGGACTCTCTCGTCGGGACTCCAAATGTAGCAAACCATATGTCTATTTCGATTGTCTCGACGAGCTCTTCGCAATGGTATGGTCCAATTCATCACTTGAGATACTTTTATGTAGTAAAATATTGATACTCCTACAAAACAAGTGAGAACTACAAAACTCATGGAACTTGTTAGAATCAAACCCTACAACTATGCATTGTCACTTGTTTAACATCCTTTTATGCATTAGTTGATGGTATGATGTTGACTGTAAGGACCATCAACAAAAAGCAATCGGAAGCTTAAAGCATCGGTTTCGGTCTTACACTACACTGCTCAAGTTCAACTCAAACGTGCAATGAGAAACAGTCTCAATACAGTGATGTGCTGACAAATGCAATCTCATCTCTGTTGACGGTCCCTAAACACCTGTTTTACCATCAACATTTGACCCTAAAGTCCACCAAAAAGGCATGAAATGTAGTCAAATAGGTTTCAAACTAACCGAATTCCACATGTCCATAGAATTTTATTTGAATGCAGGATTTGAATGAAATTTGAACATATGGACCCACCAGAGGCCAAGCCCACTCAGCAGGGCCCAAATGGGCCTAAGGGGGGGTGGCGCCCGCCACCCCTAGGTGGCGCCCGCCACCTCTAAGTGGCACCCGCCACTTGGGTTGGCCTCCCTGCCATGTCACCGATCCGTGTGACCTCCCCAGGGCCAAATCTTGGCCCTTGGTCACTAGGTTAGTGGCATCGGACGACTCAGGATGAAGTGGAGTGGATCAAGGCTAAATGGCGGTTGCTAGGACATGCAACCGACCTCCAAACCGCCTTGGACAACCACCTGGATGCCGTTGAAGCCAAGGCGGTGCATCCAACGGTGAGGGAGGTGGCGGCCGCCACTAGGGTTAGCCCTAGGTCAGCTGGCTGCCCCCTATAAGAACACCCCTCACTCATTTGGGCTATAAATACCCCCCTGAGGCATCACTTCAACCACAACCCAAGTACCATCACACATTACCATCCCAGAGCAACACACAAGCAAGAGAAGCAAGTGAGAGTTAGGTTAGAAGCTCAGAGAGCTTAGGCAAGTAGGTAGCTAGTAGAGCAAGGCATCTTCGCCCTCGCGGTAGTGCTGCTCAAGGGTTAGCTCAAGAGTAGAGGCGTGCGAGTGATCGGTTCTGGAGTTGGGAAGAGTCTTCCTTCATCTCCAGTTCAGGTTTTGCTCTTATTACTCAAGCACTTACTATATTCTAGTTCATCATTTCAAGTATTACTTTATTCTACTTATCAGTATTGAGTGGTATACTTGATTGATTGCTTGAGTGCCTAGCTATCCTACAGATCAATTCACTTAGCCATAGTAGTTAATCTCTAGTGAGCTTAGTGTTTGATCTTTGCCAATAGGTTGCTTAGTTAGTTTAGTGTTTATCTTATTAAGTCAAGTATTTGCTCTGACGCCCGCAAGGGTGTCTCTATTCAAAGCTAGGGTAGAGATAGTTAGAATATAGTTAAGTGTGGTGCTTAGTTATAGACTTACCTTCAGATACGGCTGGACCCCCGGATAGCTGTGGTAGCAAGCAGGTAGTGACAGCCCTGTGCGCCTTGAATTCCACCACGTAGTTGGCCCAGTTTAAGAGTAAGGCTCGTTGTGCTAGCGTTCAACCTAAGTGTTGACGGAAGTTATAGCATGTTTTACCTTATCAAAATACCGTCAACAGGCCTCGGTTTCAAGGAAGAATAGCATATCATGAGCATATTTATCACTAATAAGTTCCACTTGTACTCTTAGCTTGTGAACTTGTAGGAGATGGCAAAATGAACAAAATGAGGCCAGGTGGGCCCACCAAGGGGGTTGGCCGATCCCACTTTTGGGCCACCTCGGCCATGGTGACATGACATGATCCAAGAGAAGCATGTTCAAGCCAATATCAACCATTGGATCAAGCATGTGCTTTTGCTCAATGGTGCAAGATGAGAAGCACATGGATTCATGGGTCCACACCGAAAACCAAATGCAACCAACTTCACAAGACTTGCTCCATGACATGTGGGGTCACCAAGGGAGAGAAGGTGGTGGGTCAGCCCTGTCATAGGGGGGTCGGCCGACACCCCCTTGGTGGGACCCAATAGCACTATTCATCAGGATGACATCAGCACCTTCTAGAAGATGTACCCCGGGCCCAAATGTCAGGGACAGGGGTCGGCCGACCCCATGGTGACCCTCATCCAAGTCGGTGGCAAAGTGCATGTTTCACACGTGAAGAATATCCAAGCCATTCATCCAAGTCGGTTGTCATGGCGGTGGATCCAAGGGTGAAGAGAGGAGGATCACGCGGATCGCTGACGTGGCACCGAAGTAGCCCCTACTCCACCTCCACTATAACTAGAGGCCTTCACCCTCTCATTCAACACACCACAAGGAGGAGCTCTCCACTCTCTCTCAAGATGTAGTACTAGTAGTAGTGCTTGGAGTTAGAGTGAGTCTCTGGTCTTCAGCTCTAGTCTTCCGGGAGGTCTGGTATGGCTCTTGTACTCCTTTCTTTCCTTGTAAGACTTGAGTTATTTTATATAGTTATCTTCTCTACTTTGCCTTAGTACTTTACTTTATTGCAACATGACTAGTTATGTTGTAGTGGTTGTTAGCATCGTCATAGTTATGTGATAGCGAGATAATGGTAGTATACCTTTGCGCTGGCTCACCGCCCTTAACCCGGTACTCTAATCAGTTCCACCGGATGTCGGATTAGAGTAGTGAGATGTAGTGTAGACGTGGTGTCTAGACTATACGCTTGCCTGTGTCTGCGGCTTACTCCACGGTTTGTTTGTGGTACCTAGTAGGGGTGACAGACCTATCTAGGCTTTGATTCCACCATGTGCAGGCAAGTTATTAAAACGTAGGTCTTCTTGTGCTAGGCGGCTTAGCACCCTTCTCATCCCTTTCTGTTGCTAAGTGGCTTAGTGACCCGAAGTGCAATTGTGTATGAACTTTGATCTTGCTTGATATACCTTGTCTTGCTAAGTTAGAACCATGCAAGTAGAGATAGATCTCTGGAAACCTTAGGCTCACTCGTTGTTCTCCTCGCTCGCTAGACTACTCTTTTATCTTTGTGACCTCTCCTGTGTGTGTCACTGCTCTTATCATATATATCACTTACCCCCACTTTGGTTTAGTTGGTATATTTGTTAGTGGATACATGATAGTTAGTTATCACATTCTTTAACCATTGCTTCCCTGTGGATAAATACGATACCCTGGAATACTCTTGGGTGAAATGCTACAACGGTATGTTCTGTGCGCTTGCGGAATTATCCAATAGACATAAGAAATACCAACAAACATTTCTAGCCTTGTTGCTGGGGATAGATTCAAACTCTATTCTTAGTAGTGACGCTAAGAAATGTCAACAGTTGATCTACAACATCTTCAGGCGTTCTAGCCCTGCTGGTTTGTGATTCGGATCACTTCCGACGTCAACACACTTTTTGGCGACTCCACTAGGGAAGACTGAAATTTCATCTACTACAAAGATGGGCGGCAAAGATGGTGCTACAGACAAAGATAACATCAACCGACCTGCGGGTATCGACGA
The DNA here is from genome assembly GCA_009763385.1 of Coix lacryma-jobi var. lacryma-jobi. Lineage (NCBI taxonomy): Eukaryota > Viridiplantae > Streptophyta > Magnoliopsida > Poales > Poaceae > Coix > Coix lacryma-jobi. Next base: position 97,093,168 of record CM019831.1, read on the forward strand.
ACTCCCTGATGAGTTAAAGCAACAAGCACAGGCCAAACTCAACAACGTCTTGAAGGCTTTCCTGGAAAGCTGCTCGAAGGTTCGGCGCGGCAAGGTCACTCAAGATAAAGAACCGGACTTCAGCAAAATAATTCCTACTTTGTCAACCACAACCACTGAAGACGCTGCTGATAAGGTAAATGTTAAGGTACATGATGACCCTTACCCTACCAATGCCAATTATTCAACAATGCTAGTTGATACTTCAAAGACTCTTACCAATACTATTCAACATTCGTTTAAATTACTTAGCGACCACATGGATAAGTTAGAAGGTAAAACCGTCGAACCCGAGCGTCCAACCGGACAACCACAGTTCGACATGGCTTTTAATTTCTTCAAAGGCCAGACTTCGCATACCAATTTTGGGCAATTGCAATCAGGGTCTGTTGAGACCAGTCGCGGTGAAGTCGGTACATCGACGAATACCAATAATGCCCATCATAGCTCTGGTCGGACCACGCAGACCGACCAGGGGGCAGCAACAAATAGAACTTCAGGAGGACAGGGGACGGTATTGCCCAATCCACCGAAGTCTCCAAGTCATAATCCCATGCATAGTGGCGCTCCTAACCTTGCCGAAACCGATTTTGGACGAGCTATAAATTGGTTTAAAGAAGAGATAACCAGGTCTCTCGAGACCAGCTTGGGGTCCAATTTAAACCTAGTAGGACCACTTATTCTAAACTGTATCCTTCATGTTTTGATTTTATGAAAGCACCTGATGGTTGGAGGGTACTAGATTTTTATAAGTTTAGTGGTGACGGTAGTAAAACAACCATGGAGCATGTCAGCATGTTCCTTGCACAAATGGGCGAAGCTAGTACTTTAGATTATATGAATGTACGACATTTTCCTTTATCTCTTACTGGTACAACTTTTGCTTGGTTTACATCACTACTGGAATGTACCATTGGTTCTTGGGCCGAATTAGAAGAGAAATTTCATAATCACTTTTATGACGGGGTCCAAAAACTAGGTTATCGCATCTCACGTCGGTTCGATAAGGACGTAGCGAGCCTGTGGTTGACTTCTTTAAGCGCTTTAAAGAAATTAAGAACTGATGTTTTCATTTGATGATCTCCGGTAGAGACCTAACAGACCTATGTCTCGCTGGTTTACATCGGGAGATTAAGGATAAGCTCGAACATTATGATTTCTTTAATGTGAATCAACTTTTGCAGAAGGCCGTTTCAATTGAATCGCGCCTTAAAGAACCTTACAATCCTCATAAGACTCATCGACCGGGTGTGCATATCGTTGAAATGAATTCAGATAGTTCGGACGATGAGTCTAAAGATTGTTATGCTGCTGAGTTTTTATGGCCAGCATAAAATAAATTAGTCACCTTTCCTTCCCTCAAACCAATTCAAAAGAATCGGGGTGAGGAAGTGAAGTTTACTTTTGATTTCTCCAAATGTGACTGAATATTTGATGAATTGCTTAAATTCAGTTATCTTCAAATTAGTTATACTTTGTCATCACCCGACGAATTGAAGAGGAGGGCTTATTGCAAATATCATAATTCTTTTTCTCATGCCACTAATGACTGTAATGTTTTCGTCGACAGGTCCAATCGGCCCTTAATGAAGGACGATTGAGTCTTACTGAGATGCAAGTCAACACTGCTCCTTTTCAAGTTCATATGGTGGAAGCAGGGGATCTTGCTATTTTGATTCCTTCGGAGCAGGCCGATACAACTAGAGGCAAGAAGGTCATCATCGGCGAATCATGGGTTGCACCGAATGCTGAGAGAGTTTCGGGGCGCAAAGTGGTGCTCGAGAAGGGTGATGATGGCAAGAACAAGCTCACAATCACTGCTGGGTCAGCACGACATCTGAACAAACAGAGATGGTTCGAGACTGAGGCAGCACAACAAAGGCCGACCAGGTCGGGTTTTCAAGCCGACCAGTCTGGTTCTTCCTTAGAACAGCTAATTCAGTCGGGTCGAAAGACCGACCAGGTCAGGCTGACTTCTTCTAGTCTGACTGAGATGGACAAGCCTACAGGGTTCCAGGGATGCTACGCTAGCCGAAAACAAAAATTTTCGACCCCGTAAATCAGGAACTACTGCTGGTTATAGATCACGGGATTACCACTAGACGCGCAGATGCATCGAAAGATGTCTCGGTGTAGACATGCACGTCGCAGCGATGCCATGCAGATGTTCACGTCCGTCCTTCACGTCTCCACGTGTAGTTCGTCCTTGTGCTCCAGATGCAGCACCTCTAAGGTATCCCACATGTACAGGGAGGAAGCAGCGCGCCTTCGGACTACTAGATCCGCAAGGAACAACAAGCGTGGGCGAAGGGGTGACGGCGGCAGTTGTCTAAATGATGTGATCCAAACCCTGGCCGCCCCACCCCTCTATTTATAGGCGTCCCTAGTGAGCCTGCCGATGTGGAGGCCCATTAGCAAACCCTAATCTCGGTCTGATTCGAGTCCAACTCGAATCAGGCTTCCAGCCCCTTAAGCATGCGACCCTATGGGTTCACGCACACATAGACACGGCCCAAGTACTCCTACACACCCGATAGTTGATAACGGCCTCTAGCAAGACGTGTCAACTCCTATGTATACGCAAATATCATATCTGACGAACCACCACTCTCACATATACGTAATTCCCTTGCCACACAATATTTGGTCCAACTCATAGGTTAACACTTAACCTAAGCACGACCATGCATTTTATGATCCAATTATTTGAGTGGTCCAGTGATATCTCTCTCGCATGGAGAGGGGCAAATCCCATCTTGATCGTCTATGTCTCACAGCATACTTCATGACAAACCCGAAGACTATCTTTATAACTCCTCTGTTACGAAGTAGCATTTGATAGTCCCTAAGTAAGTCGATTCATATCTTGAGTACATACCACAATCTCAGGTCTAAGGACATAACATACATGATGTGTAAAGAGATAATAAGAAGAACCTCATGTTGGGTCAGTCCAGCCCCATGTCATACATATGCCCACATTATTAGTTTGACATCTCCATGTCTATGACTTGTGAAACATAGTCATCAACTAATACATGTGCTGATCTAATATTCATGTGTGTCCTCACATGAACTCCAATCAGGGACAACTATGGAATAACCAAGTAAAAGAGTTTCACAGACAATTCACATAATCGTCAATCAATACAAGTTGTCTTTAATGGATATTCAATGAACATATAATAAATCATGGATACAATAGAAATATCATCATCTCTATGATTACCTCTAGGGCATATTCCCAACAAAACCGACTACTGTAGTCGGTTTAGCTCATTCTAGCAGCTCTACCCCTTCCAGAGTGAATGTCTTACGCACATTTGTCCCACAGAAGCCCGAAGTTGGTACATGGAAGACTAACGTGAGAAAGAATAAGGGGAAGGTTGCCAGAGAGCCATGCACTTTTGATAAGCTCATGGCTAAATATAAACAACAAATGGCTGATTCTGAAAAAGAGAGAGTCTACTCCTCCAAAATGTGAGGATGAGAATTCTAAGCAGCTAGTGGTGGCCCAAGCAGCATCCCCAGCGCCAAAGGTCATTCCTTATAGACCTCAGTGGGCTCCTCCTATTTCACCACCTCCACAATGGGGCCCTCAAGGAGTTTGGGTACCTTACCCTATGCCAGCACCTATGTACTATCAGCCAGGATGGGGAGCATTTGCTAGTCGACCTCCAAGAGTATCAGTGTTTGATCGATTGGGTAATCGATCAAGCTCTAGTGATGTAAACCAGAGTCGGATGATCATGTCGTGGACTTTGACCGCTCAGGAGACAGGAAAGACACAAGTACGACAAGTCTATTTGCCTAAAAAGGTGCAAAATATTCCCACTATTTCCCCGACTATGCCTGATCATGTGCCCATGATTACGATCGGTTCTATGGAGGTTCCAATTGTTAATGAAGCCAAGCCGATGGTAACCGAGGAACCCACTCCAGCAAAGGTTCAAGATGATCAAGATGCTTCAGCTGGTTTAAAGGAAGAAAAGGCTATCGAGCGTGATCCCAGATACACTCAGCCCAGATGGTGTCCCCCTGGTTTGAGTAAGACTCAACGAAGAAAGTTGCAGAGAGCTCGCTGCAACAAACAGAGGTGGGAGCAGCTCGAGAAAATGAGGGAAGACATATTTAACTCGATACATCTCATGTTCCCTCAAGGTAAGTGAGGAGGTGAGGAGTTGGCTTTTATTAATAAAAAACCAACTTCGACAATTATTGAAGCGGACAGGTCAGATCCTAAGCCGACCAGTCTGGATGTCGAATCTGCTGAAGTAGCTTCAGAACCAATCAGGTCGGATCCCAGTCCGACCACCTCAGCTCGGGCACCGACTAGTTTAGAGCTCGAGCAGTCGAGAGTCGAGCCGGGCAGACCAGGCTTCAGGGCCAAATTGGTTCCTGATGTTCCTACGAGATCTGATATATGTCCTAGTGATCCTATTTCCTCTGCTGGTGTTGCCGCAACCAATGAAGGATTACCTGAAGAATAAGATGAGGAAATGGTAGATTACGAACCTTCCCAGAAAGGGCGGAGGTCAATGTAGTTTACTTGTCGGCCGACTACTACGTGGTCGGAGATGATTCGACAGTGGCAGAGTTTAACTTTGCTAAGTAGACCGCTATATTTGAGAAGCCATAGGATTCTATCAATCATCTCAAGCCGTTACATGTAAAAGAGCATATCAATGGTACACCGGTTCACAGGATGTTAGTAGATAGCGGGACGATCGTGAATCTGATGCCATACTCGCTTTATCAGAAGCTTGGTGGCACCCATGAAGAGCTGATCAAGACCAACATGACTATCACTGGAGTCGGAGGAGGAGATCCTATTCCGGCCAAAGGAGTTGCGTCCATGCAACTTACCATTGGGAGCAAGACTTTGGCTACTGCTTTTTCGTCGCCGACATACATGGTAGTTACAACCTTATACTCGGATGGGATTGGATTCATGCTAATCGGTGCATCCCTTCTAGTCTACATCAGTTTCTCATTCAGTGGGTGGGTGATGATGTAGAAATTATGCACTCGGTTTCATCGGCTTATGTAGCTGCAGCCGATGCTCCTTTGCTCGGGGGGCATGATACTATTGCTTGTTTATCTGGTCGGGACCTTTCTGATTTCCAATTTGTTAGTGTAACTAAGGAAGGTTTCGTACTAGTGTCTTTAAAGCTGGTTAACAATCGTTTCAACATCATCATGTAATTTAATGGATGCCAATGTCGATTGGTTAAGATATCGTGTTGAACAATATCAGACTTTAAAGACCGATGCTTGTGAAGCTATTGATGACTTTGATGAGCTCAATAAGTTGGGCCAGGGTTTCACGTCGGCTGACCCTTTAGAACAAGTTGATATTGGGAATGGTTGTGAGCCTAGACCGACCTTTGTAAATCAGAACCTTGAAGCCAATTATAAATTAGAATTAATCATGCTTTTGAAGGAATATGTTGATTGCTTTGCATGGAATTATACAGAGATGTCTGGATTAAGTCGAGAGCTTGTTGAACACCGGCTTCCTATTAAACCTAGGTTCAGGACTTTCAAACAACATCCTCGCTATTTTAATTCTACAATATATGACCGGATTAAAGAAGAAATTAATCGGTTATTGCAAGCGGGGTTTATCCAGCCATGCAGATATGCGGCGTGGGTCTCTAATATTGTGCATGTTGAGAAGAAAGACACTAGAAAGATCAGGGTCTGCATTGATTTTAGAGATTTAAACAGAGCCACTCCAAAAGATGAGTATCCTATGCCTATAGCCGATATGTTGATCAATGATGCTTAAGGGCACCAAATTGTCAGTTTTCTTGATGGCAACGCTGGTTATAATCAGATATTCATGGCCGAGGAAGATATGTCTAAAATGGCCTTCATTTGTCCTGGGTTTTTTGGTCTTTTTGAGTGGGTTGTAATGACATTTGGTTTGAAGAACGCATGCGCTACCTATCAGCGTGCTATGAATCTAATCTTTCATGATTTAATTGGTGTAGTCATGGAAGTATATATTGATGATATTGTGATCAATTCGGCTGCTCATGTGTCCCATTTAGCCAATTTACGTTTGGCATTTGAAAGAATGTGCCGCTATGGTTTGAAGATGAACCCACTTAAATGTGCTTTTGGTGTATCGGCTGGAAAGTTCTTAGGGTTTATTATTCATGACAAGGGCATAGAGATTGATCCTAAGAGGATTAGAGAAGATCAAGAAAGTTCAGGCGCCTACATGCAAAAAGGACTTGTAAAAGTTCTTGGGGAAAGTGAACTACTTGAGGAGATTTATTGCAAACTTGTCTGGGAAAATTATTCCTTTTACCCCCATACTAAAATTGAAGGATGAATCTGAATTCGTTTGGGGGAACAGAGCAACAAGAAGAATTTGAGAAAATAAAAGAATATTTGTCATCTCCACCAGTTCTTCGAGCGCCTAAGACAGGAGTTCCTTTCAGATTATATATTGCCGCCGAAGAGAAAGTCATTGTAGCTATTTTAACACAAGAAGACGAGGGCAAGAAATATGTGATTGCTTATATTGGTCACCGTCTTCTTGATCCCGAGACAAGGTACGCCCATATTGAGAAATTATGCTTATCCTTGTACTATGCTTGTGCTAAAAGGAGACATTATTTACTGTCTAGTACATGTGTTGTTGCATGCCAAGCCGATGTAATTAAGCACATGTTATATCGGCCAATCCTTAGAGGAAGGATTGGCAAATGGGCGTATGCATTAATTGAGTATGACTTGACATATGAGCCATTGAAAGCATTAAGGGGTCAAGTTCTTGCTGATTTCATTATTGAGCATAGTATTAGTTTAGAAGATGAGATGAGTTATCTTACTTTTACACCATGGAAACTTTATTTTGATGGATCGGTTTGTAAGGAGGGCCAAGGTGTTGGTGTGGTCATTATGTCTCCTAACGGTGCCGAATTTGAAATGTTAAGACGATTAGATTATGTTTGTACTAATAATCAAGCTGAGTATGAAGCTCTGTTATTCGGTTTAGAAATATTGTGTTCCATGAGAGTTAAGCATGTTGAGGCTTATGGCGATTCCTTGTTAATCGTACAACAAGTTGCCCGTGAATTTCAATGTCTAGAAGGGTTGTTGAATGTGTATCTTGATATTTGCCTTGATGTTATTACTCATTTTACCGAATTCTGAATTCGGCATATACCGAGGCATGAAAATCATAAAGCCAACATGTTAACTCAACAAGCATCTGGCTATAGTATCAGTAAGCGTATTTTTCACATAAAGCCAACGCGTCAGTATTCAGAAGTTTTGTCAGCTCGTATGGCCGACCAGACTATTTTGAAACCAGCTCAGCCAACCTGCCCTAGAGACCAGGTGGATGTTAAGTATGCCTGGGTAGACACTTTAGCCGACCAGGTTAATTGTAAATCAGGTCAATTAGTTCGTCCGATCGACCTGGTCGATCTTGGAACGTCTGGTCTAGTTGGCTTATCTGAGAAACTTTTAAATCGGTCCAAGTCAAGTTCTAATAAGAGCGAAACCAATTTAGAAGATTGGAGGACTCCCCTACTAAAATATCTTAGTAATCCAAATGTTGGAGTTGATCAAAGTGTTCGGCGAAGTGCATTCAAGTATGTGCTACATAATGATGAGCTTTACCGAAGAATCGCCAAAGACTTGTTACTTAAATGTTTGGGACCCGATCAGGCAAAGGTGGACATGGGGGAAGTCCATAAAGGTATTTGTGGTACGCATCAATCGACCCCAAAAATGAAGTGGTTGTTACGCAGAGCTGGGTTTTATTGGCCCACGATGATGGCCGATTGTTTTCGTTACTACAAGGGATGTGAAGAGTGTCAACAGTTTGGAAATATACAGCTTGCACCTGTTGTTGTGCTTCATCCTATCATCAAATCGTGGCCCTTTCGTGGTTGGGGGCTAGACTTCATTGGCCAAATTCATCCCCCATCTTCAAATGGACATCGCTTTGTTCTGGTCGCTACAGATTACTTTACTAAGTGGACTGAAGCGGTACCTTTGAAGAACATGACACACAAGGAGGTAATTGAGTTTATTACTGAGCATATTATACATAGATTTGGCATCCCTCAAACATTAACTATGGATCAAGGAACATCTTTTATCTCTAAGGAAGTGTGGGATTTTGTCAAATTATATAAGATTAAAATGCTCAATTCATCTCCATATTATGCTCAAGCTAATGGCCAAGCTGAGTCCAGTAACAAGATTTTGATCACGCTTATCAAGAAGAAGATTGAGGATAATTCGAGGAGGTGGCATGAGGTTTTGTCTAAAGCTTTGTGGGCACATCGTATATGAAGACACGGTGCTACCAAGGTTACTCCTTTTGAACTGGTGTATGGTCAAGAAGCTGTGTTGCCTATTGAAGTAAATCTAGATGCATATAGACTTTCCAAACAAAATGTTTTATCTGCTGTTATGTATGATGATGCCATGATGGACAACATTGATGAAGTGACCGACAAGAGATTGAAGGCTCCTAAGGAGATGGAGAAGGACAAAGCCTTAGTTGCTAGAGCCTACAACAAGAAGGTGAAAAGCAAGTCGTTTCAAGTGGTAGAATTAGTATGGAAGACTATATTACCGCTTGGATCGAGAAGCAATAAATTTGGCAAGTGGTCGCTGAGCTGGGAGGGTCCTTATAAAGTGATCAAAGTGATATTCGGGAATGCATATATGCTAGAGACATTCCAAAGTGAAAGTCTCCCAAGAGCAATAAACAGGAGGTATTTGAAAAAATATTTTCCAAGTGTTTGGCAAGAAGCCTGAGTGTCTTCCAAGCAATGGCCGATACATGTATCGCCCTTAGAACAAAAATGGTCAAATATATATATATATATATATATCCTTAATTATTGAATGACGGATGAGTTGGACATCATTGTTGTTCGGTTTGTTTTTAGGTTCTACTGAAGATCACCTAAAAATAGGGGGCATATGTTGACACTCAAAAATGTCATAGGTAAATAATAAGATTAGAAGAGGTATTCGGCTCATAATATTTTAAAGTTGAATTTATCTCTTAATACTTCATAGTTGAAAGGTCGGATGTTCTAAGTAAAATGGACTTGATCATTTGGGGTCTTCTGACCAGTTGTGCTACTGCCGACCCGGTGACGTTGGTCGGAAGCCTTAAAATGGTGATGAATGCTGATTCAAGTGTCGATTTGAAGATCCTTCTTTTGTATGGATGATCTATTAATCGGTGTGAGCAATTTGGGCTATTGTCTACAAAGCCCATTGGATCGGTTTAATCAATTTGTGAATGGCAAGATCAGGTTTACTTTGTCTAGTCCGGATTGAACTCTTGGATTCTATATTTTGATAGAGTCCGGATAGGAAACTTGGAGATCGTATCTGGAGATATTTTCTATTGGGATAAGACCAACCCCCTCTATATATATGAGAGGATCATGGCCGATTGAGGCATCCAACCCTAATAGATCCAAATCAATCTACTATCCCTTTTACCCTTTTTTCTTCTATCTTGCTATTTGGAGCGTCTCCCAACGAGACTCGATGGCGTCCTAGGTGGCCTTGCTAGTTCTAGGGCAACCTCTACGTGCTTCTCCCCGACGGGTCTTCCCGGGAGGAGTTCTAGAGTTACCAACACAGGGATCTAAAACAATAAATCGGTCTAAACCGGTCTTTAGATCGGTTTTCATCGGTTTAGCCAAGTTCCCTGCTGTCCCAAGTTGATCTGTAACCTCTTCGGGCGTTCTAGCCCTGCTGGTGTGTGATTCGGATCACTTTCGACGTTAACAGTATTCTATGCTGCTAATATATGTATACACATGCATGTAAGTAATAAGTTTCATCTCAAACATTACACACATAAATAAAGTCTAAAACTATACATATATATATAGTATACTCTGTAGCTAGCTACAGAATAAGTTATTTTGTAGCCACCTCTATTTACGATAATTTCTATACTAATTTATGATAATTGTGTTACTATAACACATGGAGATATTTACCATAACATTGTAACAAAAAATACATACTAACGAGTTACTACAATCTCATAAATTAGCATAGTAATTATCGTAACTCTTTACTATGTGATTTACTATAATGTTATGGTAAATACCCTCATGTGTTATAGTAACACAACTATCGTAAATATATATACACATTATCGTAAATAGAGGTGGCTATAGAATAACTTATTTTGTTGCTAGCTGCAGAGTATACTATATAGGGAACTAGTACTCCATATAGCTAGCTATAGAATATCTAATTCTATAGCCGGACACGTGTATGCATCCGACTAGACCCATGAGTGCACAAATCCACCACCGACGGTTGATAATCTGGGGTATCTCCCGACATTGCTTTGATTATGGTCATAAGCTTGACCTTGAGAAACCTTTGGAAAAAAATTTCTTTATGTTGATGAGGTGGTTTTCCCTCCAACACCAACCTTTTGGGTACCTGATCTGCAAAACTCATAACAAGATACCATAAAATTTGCAAAATTTATGATAAACAAACTTATCTACAACAACCCTTTTAAGGATTCTAGGAATGGAGAGCAAAAGGGGATTGAAGATTTTGCAAATGAGGTTAGAGTTGCAGATCAAAGCGAGAAATTCTTCAAATGAGCTTGGACTTGGCGTGGTAGGAAGGAGATAGCTTCCATTCTCATGGAAATTTGAGGTAGGAGATGATGTTGAATTGGGAAGCTCAAAAGTATTCCCAAAGTCAGCATCACAGGAAAAATTCCTCTCAAATTTAAAGAAACTTGTCGGTTCTTTCTCTTTAGGAAGATCAGGAGTTTCTCCTAAATCGTCCTCTACTTGGATGAAATGTTCAGCATCTTCTTCATAGGACAACCCAGGGATCTCGAAAGGTTGCACTGACATAACCGTTTTGGGCTCATTTGTAAAGGAGAGGGGTTCAGCCACGAAATTTTTGGCTTGAACGATTGGTATGGAAAAGTTTTCCCTCTCTATCTTCATAGCAGATTCCCCAGTTTTTGAAGATTCATTAAAACATTTTTTAGGGGAAGCCCAATCAAGACATCAAAGTCTTGAATGTCAAAGATATGAAAGTCTAGCATCAACTTGAAATTGTCATACTTAAGTTGTATGCTGTGAAGGATGCATAGACTATTCACGCTTGACTTTGAATGTAGCCTTAGGTGCTTACTTGTTGGGGCAAAAGGTTCATGAACGAACGTGTTCACAAAAGATGCGGACATGATGTTCGCCCAAACAATATGATTGTAAAGCACTTCCATCCAGTCTCTGAAAATTTTAGCGTGTATGATTGAACAAAAGGGACTGATCCGAATTTTCTTCAGAAGAGAGTTCCGCTTGTTCCACCCAATCGCTACTTATAATGGAAGGCAACTCCTCTGTACGAAGGATTTCATCAAGAGGTTCAAGAGGAGTGGCAAGAACTGGAGGCCTCTTCTGGCATGAATGCTTCGAGGTACCTATGTATTAATCATGGCTCTCTTCCTCGAAGAACGAAAATCTGAAGGGAAGAAAATTTCCTTCGGAGGTTCGATTAGTGATGAGGGTCTCTGAGTTTGAATCTCAGGTTCGGTTTTAACCGAAGAGACCTCCTCATGTTGTGGTTCACATTCCGTTTGGAGGGGATTAGGAGGTGGAGTGTTCTCTAGAATAAGGTCTAGCAGAGCTTCTCCTTCCTCTGTGGTTTTACACAGAAAAGATCCTCCAGCGGAAATGTCCAGTTGTAGGGCGGACTCCTTGTTCAGCCCTAACCAAAAGTGTTGTAACAACACGTGGTTGGGTAGAGACATGTCTAGACCTAATCTTGAAAGAATTAAAAATCTTTCCCAGGCTGCACCTAGTGTTTCCTTCTCTTTTTGTTGGAAGTTGAGTATCTCTTGCTGTAGGTTTGCAATATGAGATATGGGAAAGAATGCGAGACAGAATTTGTTCCTCAGTTCTTTCCAATCTTCGTTAACCTTTCCTACGTTATTGTTCTACCATTGTTTCGCCCTCTCAAAAAGAGAGAACGAAAACAACTTCCAACATAGTGTTTCTTGTGACATACCCGCAATTATCAGGCACGCACAGAGTAACTCAAACTCCTGTAAATGATGGTAGGGGTTTTCATGATCGTACCCCGAGAAGAGCTGTTCACGAACCATGGCTATAAAGCCAGGGTGGAGTTCATAGCCAGAAGTTGTGATTCGCTTTGACGATTGTGGTGGCTCATAGAACTCGGCCTGTGGAGCAGATACGTTTTGGATAGTGGTTTGCTCCATAGGTAAAATCAAACAAAAGAAAGATAGAATGCAAAGGATACACAGGCGAACTAGGTTTGAAGACTAAATACGACAACTGTTCCTCGGCAACGGCGCCAGAAATGCTTGTTGACACTTCTTAGCATCGCTACTAAGAATAGAGTTTGAATCTATCCCCGGCAACGATGCCAGAAATGCTTGTTGACACTTCTTAGCATCGCTACTTAGAATAAAGTTGAATCTATCCCCGGCAATGATGCCAGAAATGTTGCTGGTATTTCTTAGCGTAAGCAGAAAAGTCCGCAAGCACAAGGAAGTACCGTTGTAGCACTTCACCCGAAAGTATTCGTGGTATCGTATTTTTCATAGGGAAGGGTGTGTTATAGCCTCTTGGTCTAGTCCTCCCAGATAAGACAGGAAGAAGGGTAACAAGGGTAGCAAGGTTCTTCTAAGGAACAGGTCCTTATGTGTCTAAGCTTAGCCAAACTTAGCCTACTTCGGTCAATGGGTGGAGACTGGTTTCCCAATCTATATCGATACAGCTCTACCTGGAGTTCGGAACGTGGGTGGATTACAAAGGATGGACAGGGCTGTCACCACCTACCGCCTACCTCCTCAACCTAGAGATCCAGGCAACCTACCTGCAAACACTTAGCCTAAACACCGCGTTTACGCTAAGGATCACTACTCTAGCGGTAGCTAGGACTTGCGCCTTCTCGCTAAAGCACTCACCCGAGGGTGAACGATCAGTCCAGCTAGCTACGAAAGTGATAAGCTAGAACATAGTAAGAACTTAGAACCGAAGTTGAACACGAACCTTTATACTTGAAGAAGTACACAAGATCGTAGAGGTACAAACGGAGTCATATCGGCAATTCTGGTGTTCCTTCCGCAGAGGTAGCCAACAACTCCAGTACTTCTCTAACTCGCACTCACTCGCTCCCTATTCTAGTTAGCTACTAGAGCTAAGATATATGAGGCACTTGATGAGGACATGACACCTTCGAATACGACCGTTGATTATAAGGTGAGCTCATTCCTACATTTACATAGTGATTTTTGATACAATTCACCTGGTTCCACAAGTACATGTCATTATTTGCTTTTAGGTATAAACATGTCTCAAAGTGCAAGCTCGTCAAAGTCCAACATTCGGTTCGTTGGCAGCCCGATTGAAGGACCGAATTAGCGACCAGAGGGGGGGGTGAATGGAAGCCTCAAATTCAACTCGTGAATAGAATGGCCCTTGTCCTAGAAAATATCCCCAAAAGCTAAGACTCAAAACAACCAAAGGGTTCACAACCTACGAGTAGGTGGATACCCTAGGAGATGTCCTAGTGGTACAGCGGAACCCCCGGAGAAACCCCAAAACCAACTACCTAAGCCCCAGAGCAAAACTGCAAAGTCTGCAGATTCCCGGACTGTCCGGGGTCAGGGTCCCGGAGTGTCCGGTGACTGTCGGACTGTCCACGACTGGAGGTCCGAACTGTCCGCCGGTATTCGAGACCAAAACAGACTGTTCTACACAAGCCTTGGACAAGTCCCGGACAGTACGCGGTTTGAATGCCGGACTGTCCGCCGGTCACAAGACCGAGAACAGTATCGCGCTGGGCTGATCTGACCTTGCCAAGTCCCGATCCCCGGACTGTCCGCCGCTGGAGGCGCGGACTGTCCGCGGATGAACAGAGAGCAGAAGCACAGCTCGGGTCAAAAGCCAATTCGATCGAAACTTCACCAAATCAAAAGGGACTTCGATCAAACTCCTACCTGGTGTTCCTCTACGTATTGGGGTCCTAATCCTTAGTGAAGGACCGAGAATGCAACCAGAAAGCGACCAGAGGGGGGGGTGAATGGGAGCTTCAAAATTCTTTTCGGAAACTTATCGCCACTATCCCAAAAATCAACCCCGAAGACAAACCCTAGAGCTTGCAAGTGACCACGACCCTAGATGTAGGGTGGATGCTTCCGAGAAGCACAGCGGGACACAATACAACCCTAGAAACCAACCGCAAAAGACGGAAACCAAAACCGACAACTGACGAGCGAGCTGCGAAAGAAACTGCGCAAAGACTGCACTGACCGGACTCTGCCTGCGTCCGGTCAGCCAAAAATAGATTTCGGAGCTTAATGTTCCTGACCGGACTCACCAGAGACAAGCGTCCGGTCGATGCACAGAGCGTCCGGTCAAAACGAACAAATACCGTGAACAGTGGAAGAGGTGCGTCCGGTCACACTAGAAGGCCAGCGTCCGGTCAAGTCACAGATAGACACAGTGTGGACATTCAGCCACCGGACGCACTGCCCTAGCGTCAAGTCGTCCCGAGTCAGCGTCCGGTCACCCCGCAGCAGCACTGTTCGTCCAACGATTCAACTTGATCTCACCCAAAACAAATCCTCTGGGGATCAAACTTGGTGAGAGGAGTCACAAGGAGTATAGTGAGCTATCTCTAAGAGATCATGGCTCGAACCTATCTCCAAATCGATGAATCGAATAATTTTGGGGGAAGGGAGAAAAACTTGACCCAAAACCAAAATCGATCGATCTCCTAGACCGTGAGGTTAGAGGTAAATTCCTTCGGTGGAAAGAAGTGCCTCACGACCTAGAACAACTTGGTTCAAATGGATTTGCAAAAGATGAACCGAGCAAAGAGATCAAATGACGGGAAAAGCGTGGAGAAAAAGGATTCCGCGAAGAACACAAACAAAACGCAAAACACAACTGCCAAATTGCAACCGTGTGGCTACCACACGCTACAACAGTGAGGTTACGGCCTCACTTCCTCAAAATCACCAGTACACAGAGGTATGGTTCTCTGCGGATCTCAGCTAGCTATAACAGGGGATTGGGAGAGCAGAAAACCCTAGAAGCAAAGAGCAAATGACTGAGATGGATGGGGAGGTGGGTGTCTCCCCCTACTTATCCTAATTCTAACTATTCCTAATTCCCACTCTACCCCTAACTACTTACAGAGCGAACCAGCTAAACCCTAAGGTTATTCTGGACCAACTCGTGGTAGGTGGTGATCCGACGGCCACGCCCGCACAACACGTAGCGTTGCCTCGACGCAACCTCCCGATTGCCACCACGTGCCGCCACCGCTCTGCGTCCTTTTCCTGGACGTCGCACCCCCGGTTTTGTGGCCCAAACCGGGAAACCAGCCTTCGCGACCAACCCCCGGTTTTGAGGCCCAAACCGGGAAACCAGCCCACCAAGTGCCTGAGTTTTGTGGCCCAAACTCCGCAAACCCGAAGCACCCAGGTTTTGAGGCCCAAACCTGGAAACCATCCTCAGCCCGAGTTTTGTGGCCAAACTCGGAAACCATCAGCGCCCAGGTTTTGAGGCCCAAACTTGGAAACCGTCCTCCCGATGGTTTTTCTCTGGCTCTACCACCAAACCGAAGCTGTAGAAGGGATGCACCGCCCGTGCACCCCATCCACCGACACGTGTCCCCAAGTCCACGACTCAGGCAACACATGACCGCAAGTCTTCGCTCGTCACTGTCCCAGGCTGTCAGCCACCACAGCTGATCCTCGGGCCACCGGTCCCTCGGTCCAAGCCTCACGTCCGCCCTTCACCACTCTCGGTCCATTGGCACGGCACGTCTCTACTTGACCTTCACCTTGCCTCTGATCACTGTATCCGTGCTCGACACCTGCACAACACAAGCCAAAGAACATGCGCATCATCCCAGTTGACAATCACTCATCACTCAGAGACCCGGCATACACCCATGTATCTGCAATCTCCCCCTTGATGAGTGCATTGTCAACTACTCACACAAATCATAAAGGAAATAGAATAAGGAAGGAAGAAGGAGAAGAGAGAACTCGACCAAATGACCAAAAAGCATAGCAAGGCCGAAGAAGGTCAAGTGGAAAGAGCAAGACAACTTGGTTCCCAAAGACATGGGCAACGGCTCGACGCAACCAAGCAAAGCAAAGCTAGCCCTCAAGAAGAGGTAGAACAGGCTCAACACCGCTAGCAAATGCCAATTGAAAAAGCGAAGCAAAATGCTAGTCCCTCAAGATAGAGGCACAGAGGCTCAACACAACTAGCAAGAAAGCTCGACACCAATTGAAAATCTGAAAGGCGAATGGTAGTCCCTCGAGAAAGAGGCAAAGGCTCAACACAACTAGTAAAAACCGCTCCGAAGCAATTGGAAATTTCAAAAACTCATAATGAGCAAGCTCCCCCTTGCATGGTGCACACAACCGATTCCTCTCCCCTTTGAACATGGGAGGTATGATTTGTCCTAATTCTCCCCCTTAGTTGAAAATGCACCATCAAGCAAAAAAAGAACCGAAAGCAAATTTTCTCCCCCTTAGAAAATGCACCATCAAAAGTTTCAACAAGAGAATTGCTCTCCCTTCCAAAATGCATATGAGGCACGATGCAGGTTAGCAGCTTCAGGAATATAGTCAAGAAAATGCAAAGATGCTCTAAACAGTATAGCTCTAATGACTCACTGGAAAGCATACAAGCTAGCGAATGCTCAAACTGATAACCAAATATGAAATATGAACATGAGAGCACAGTGAGCAGTTTTTGGCCAAAAAGGTATTCACCATCAAAATAGCACTCAACATGTATAGATAGGAAATCAGTCAAGTGCTAAACATGTATACAAGGTGAACTACCCCTAGCACAGTTCAATCATCATGCTATAGAGTGAAACATAGTCTTGTGTATCCAAAATGTATCGGAGTTGCAGCGGTTTAAAATACACAAGTTTAAATTTCAGCATATGATTGCGAGAGGTTGAAAGCTTGTCATTGCCTAACTTTTCAACTGTGCGAAGCCTATGCAGAAGCAATCAGAAGCTTAAAGCTACAGTTTCGGTCATACACTACACAGCTCAAGGTTAACTCAAAGTGCAATGAGAAACAGTCTCGAAACTGTGATGTGTTGACAAGCAATCCCATCTCGATCTTTTCAATTCACTTAAAACTCGGTTCAGATTTTATTGACAGAATATGAACAGACCAAGCAAGTGGCAGACTCAGAACTAGAGACATAGCAATGTAGCATATATGAAAAGCATGAGTGAATTCAACACATCCTACACATGCTAGTTGCATATCTCAATGGTGAACATTTTCATGTTTAAGTTCATTAAGCAGGTTCACCATTCAAAAATAGCTCAGCTCATAATATGTATTAGTGATCAGAAGGAGCATAAGCTACAAGCATCAACATAAAGCATCGGAGCATACACTACACAGAGCATAATTACATTCTAACGATTATATGCATGAAGCTCAGAATGTAAAAGCGTATGTAAAATGAAATGCAGAAAAGATGCAAGAAGATACCAACTGAAGAGACAAAGATAAATGAAAAGTCAGTTTATGATACAAAGAACCAAAATGTTTCCCCCATCTAAAAGGGGAAACACACACCAAGCTCACCCCTCAACCGATTAAAGGTTGATTCGTCCAAAGGCTTGGTAAAAATATCAGCCAACTGATGATGAGTATCGACATGGCGAAGGTCGATATCACCCTTCTCATAGTGGTCCCGCAAAAAGTGAAAGCACACATCAATGTGTTTGGTCTTCGAGTGAAGCACGAGGTTCTTAGCAACGCTAATCGCACTCGTGCTATCACAAAGCAAAGGAACACGAGAAAAGCTTAGACTAAAATCACGCAAAGTGGCCATCATCCAAAGCAACTGGGAACAACAGCTAGCCACAGCAACATACTCAGCCTCCGTGGTAGACTGGGCAACACTAGACTGCTTGCGAGAAGACCATGATACAAGAGAAGAACCAATAAATTGGCAAGTCCCAGAAGTGGACTTG
Organism: Coix lacryma-jobi var. lacryma-jobi; assembly: GCA_009763385.1. Lineage (NCBI taxonomy): Eukaryota > Viridiplantae > Streptophyta > Magnoliopsida > Poales > Poaceae > Coix > Coix lacryma-jobi. The sequence goes on from CM019831.1 coordinate 97,111,255, forward strand.
CGCTCAATGGGACAACCAGCAAAATCGGCATCGAAATAACCGCAAAGGGAGAGGGTGGAGGAAGCTGAATACCAAATCCCGAACTCAGGTGTGAAGCGAAGGTACCTGAAAATGCGCTTGACCGCCTGACGGTGAGAGGTGCGCGGCGACGCCTGAAAGCGCGCACACAGACACACCGCGAACTGGATGTCCGGGCGTGTCGCCGTCAGGTAGAGCAGCGACCCGATCATGCTTCGGTACTCCTTCTGGCTCATAGCTTCTCCATCCTTGTCCGCATCCAGGGCCGTCGTGGACGACATGGGTGTTGGAAGAGGCTTGGCCTCACCCATATCGAACCTTTTCAGCAAGTCCTTGGTATACTTGCCCTGGTGCACAAACGTCCCTTCTCGGGATTGCTTAATTTGCAATCCGAGAAACAAAGTCAGCTCGCCCATCATACTCATCTCGAACTCCCTGCTCATAGTATCTGCAAACTTGGCAACCAAAGCGTGAGAAGAACCACCAAAAATGATATCATCCACGTAAATCTGGACCAAGAGAGTGTCTTTGCCTTGCTTGAGGAGAACCAGCGTTTTATCCACACATCCCATTTTAAAACCCTTAGCAAGCAAAAAGGTTTTCAACCTATCATACCAGGCTCTAGGGGCTTGTTTCAAACCATATAAAGCTTTGTGGAGTTTGAAAACATGGTTTGGAAACTTGGGATTTTCAAAACCGGGGGGTTGTTCAACATAAACCTCTTCTTCTATGTAGCCGTTTAAGAAGGCACTCTTGACATCCATTTGAAAAAGTTTGAAACCTTTGGATCTTGCAAAAGCCAAGAGTATCCTAATAGCCTCCAAACGAGCTACAGGAGCAAAAGTCTCCTCATAGTCTATCCCCTCCTTCTGACTATAACCCTTCGCTACAAGCCTGGCCTTGTTTCTAACAACGTGACCATCCTCTCCTTGCTTGTTTTTGAAAACCCATTTTGTCCCAATAGGCTTACAGTCTGGAGGAGGTGGAACTAGAACCCAAACCCGATTTCGCTCAAAGTTCTCTAACTCCTCATGCATGGCATTGACCCAATCCGGATCCGTCAAAGCGTGTCCAACATCTCGGGGCTCAAAATCAGCAACAAAAGCAGAATGAGCAAAGTGAGAGATTTGAGACCTGGACCGAGTGACACGTTCGTCAATGTTGCCAATCATCTGCTGAGGGGGGTGCTGGCGCTGAATGTGTCATGGCGCCTCCCGTGCAGAAGTGATCTCCCCCTCAACAACAGCTGGTGCCTCCCCGGGTACAAAAGGTACCGCTCGGGGTGGCGGATCCCACGGCCCCCAGGAAGAAGACGTGTCAGGGCCGTGAGTCGTCATAGAAGCCGCTCCTTGCGGCACGGCAGGTGGAGGGGGTGCTGGATCATCCATACCTTCAGCACCCTCATCCTTGTCATCAAAAAGAGGCTCACCAACCTCATGATCACCTGCACGCTCAAAACGGGAAGAAGGACAAAACATGGTCTCGTCGAAGGTGACATCGGATGTCTTCATGACTCGGTTAGTGTCAAGGTTATGTACACGATAAGCTCGAGTATGAGTGCCATGACCCAAAAACACACCGTCAGAAGAACGAGACTCAAACTTGTCCAAGTTGCCCTTTTTGAGTATAAAATAGTGGCAACCAAAAACTCGAAAGTAACTCACCTTGGGCAGTTTTCCAAAACGCAACTCATAGGAAGTCTTTTTCAAGAAAGCTTGGAGAAAAATGCGATTTGAAATGTAGCATGCAGTGCTCATAGCTTCGGCCCAATATCGCCTAGGAGTCCTTTGCTCATCGAGCATTGTCCTGGCCATCTCTACAAGGGTCCGATTCTTTCTCTCTACAACACCATTTTGGGGCGGTGTGTAGGGGGAAGAAAACGGATGCTCTAAACCCAAAGAGTTACAAAACTTCTCAAAATCCGAATTCTTGAATTCGGAACCATTATCACTCCTAATAGCTCGCATCGAGTTCAAAGGGAACTCGTTCTGAAGACGCAAAATCAGATTGCGAGCAAGGGAGAAAGTCTCGGTCTTCTCAGCTAAAAAGAAGACCCACGAATATCTCGAAAAGTCGTCACCAACAACAAGCACATACCACTTCCCCGCAACCGAGCTCACCTGAGCCGGACCAACAAGGTCCATGTGCAAAAGCTCTCCAGGGCGCTTGGTCATGACCAGAGTCACTGGATGGTGGGGAGCGGCAGCCATCTTCCCATGTCTATAAGAATGGCAAACAAGATCCTTCTCCATGGATAACTTGGGCAATCCTCGGATTAGGCCAAGTGAACTAAGTCTTGCAAGCAAGTCGAAGCTCAAATGTCCAAGTCTCCTATGCCACTTCCAAAGATCAGAGGAGGAAGGTCCAGCCACAAGACAACGGGAAATGCCAAAAGACTCCGAGAAATCCGCATGAAAGACTTTTCCAAAGGGCGAAATCACACAAACAAGATTGCCCTGAGGATCCAAAATGCGACTGAGATTCGGTTTAAAATGAATCTCATAGTCATCATCAAAGAGTTGCAAAACAGAAAGAAGGTTAAAATGCAAGTTAGAAACAAGAGCAACATCGCGCAACACAAAGTGCTCATTAACTCGCACCGACCCACGAGACAATACCTTACCTTTGCTATTGTCGCCGAAGGTGATAAACTCCTTTCCGGCGACCGGACTAAGACTGGAGAACCACTTGGCGTTTCCGGTCATGTGCCTCGAACAATCGGAATCCACCAACCAAACGTTCTCCAATCGTTTTACCTATATCAATAAAAAGACATAGGGTGAGCATACGGGCCAACACTGGGGTTAGTGAAGTAAGGAGAATACCAGTGTTGGGCCGGCTGCTCAAAAGAATGGTTAGCAGAAAGACCATTCCTAGCACACCTATGGAGGAAGCGATCACCATGTTTAGAAAAACGTGGTCCGCTAAGGGAGAAGCGTCCATCACGATACTCAAAACGCAGTGGAGGGAAACGCTCAACTACAAATCCACCGCCACGAGGTCCATAGCCTACAACTGCAGGCTCCCGCCGGGCACGCTCTCTATGCGGCCTAGGCCTAGGAACTTGAGGTTTTGGACCTCTAGGCCTAGCGGCTCTCCTCGGAGCTCTCCTCTGAACATTCGGCACATGTACATCATGGAAAGGATGGTACATGTCCGTGTTGTTCATTTCCTTTGCACGGCGCACCTCTCTCTTGCGCCGAAAGCAAAACTCACTCAAGTGTCCATCTCTCCCACAATGCTCACAATGGTACCTCACCGCTCTCAAAGGGAGTTGTTGGTACTCACGGTTGTGGGTGTGGATCACTTTGCCCTTCTGTGGCATAAGCTCCTCCTGGATGGGTGGCATTGTGTCCAACTTGTTCTTTAGGTGGTTGGGTTTGGGATGCCACACTTGGTTCTTGGGTGGAGCTCTCGGAGGTTCTACAAACATTCCATCCTTGGTGTTAGGCTTGTGAGGCTCTTTGGGTGGAAGCTTGGTAAGTTTGGGAGTAGTGGTGGAGTTGGGCTTCTCACTCGGGTTCAAACCACTCGACTCTCCAATCTTTCCAAAAGCAGACACATCAACGCCCGGAGCAAAACCTACACCAGGACCTCCAGCAGCTCGCTTGAATTGGGAGATCATCATCTCGAGCTGTGGCTCACCACAAGACACCCATGACAAGATGGTCCGAAGGTATGTGTTTTCTTCCTCGGTTTGCATCTTGTCATCCTTCACATTGGCTATCTCCATCTCCAGGCCCTCACACAAAACACACCTGGACACACAAGTGCTACCCGAGCTGGCCTCCTCAAGAGACACAATCTTGGCATTCTTCTCTGCCAACTCGGATTGCAAGACAGGACAAGTCTTGCACGCACCCAACAGTGAGGGTCTAGCCTTCAGCTCATCCACCTCTCCTACCAACACAACATACTTACCTCTCAAAGTGAGAAGGTCAGTCATGTGCGTGGTGCACATCTCACACTCCTCCTCATCGGTAACAACCACGGTGGACTTGACAGACTCAAGTTCCTTCACCGTATCCTCCCACTTCTGCCTAAACTCCTTGCGCTCTCTAGCGGCACGCCTAAGCAACTTATCCTGACTAAGGAGCGCGGCAGTAAGTTTCTCGACCTCAGCAGAAAGCTCGTCGTGGGTCAGAGATACCTAGGAGGTGTTGTTGTCGTCGTCTTTCCGAGGGGTGTCCACCAGCTCGCCGTCGACCTCCTTGTCGAGGGCCATGGTGCAGAAGCTGTCGTCGGCGGCGAAGAAGCAGAGGCCGTTCAGCTTGTCCTCGATCCTCTTCTTCTTCTTGGACTCGTCATCGCTTGAGCAAGCGGAGTCATCATCCGAGCCATCGACGTTGCTGAGCGTGGCGAAGAACGCACGCTGCTCAGCCTGGGCCTTCTCCAAGTACTTCTTCTTTATGTACTTCTTGTCGAAGCCGCCCCTCCGCTTGTGCCTCGCGGGGACGTACTTCTTCTTGCGCTTGCCGGAGTCGTACTTGTGCCCATGATCACCCTTCCCAGATGTGTTCTTCTTCTTGGGACAGTTGGCGATGAAGTGGTCGGGGTCGCCGCACTCAAAGCATCCTGAGCGTCCTCCTCCGCGGCGACGGTTCATGCGGTTGTTGTGGAACCGCAAGAATCGGTTGGCGAGCATCGCCAACTCGTCATCCCCCAAAGACTCCAGCTGGTCCTCTATGACAAAAAAGAGTGAAGAGAGTGCAAATCCTCTAGAGGGGTTAGCAGAAGAGCCAGAAACCAAAGCCATAGTCGGGCCAGAAGGATTCTCATAAGAAGCCCTTGGCATGGCGTCAATCTCACTAGACTTGAGCTTACTAAAGAGCTCGTCGCAAGTGAGGGTCTCATAGTTAGATGATTCGATGATCACCTGGACCTTTGAGTCCCACACTGACCGATCAAGAGTGTGCAAAAGCTTCAAAGCCCTCTCATGATCGTCAAAAGGCAACAGCTCCTTGTTTGCTCTCATCTTGTTGACAATGACCTGAAAGCGAGCGAATAAACTCTCTATGCTCTCGCCAGGCATGTGTCGAAAGTTCTCGTACTCCCGCTTGTGCGACTCATAGAGACGAGATTTGACTTGAGAGGTTCCCTCATGGAAGCGCATGAGGGTAGCCCAAATCTCACGAGCCGTGGGGAGGTGAGAAATGCGATCAAACTCGGACATGCTCAAACAGGAGAAAAGAGCGTTACACGCTCGGCTATTGGCATCGTGCTCATCCATCTGAGGCTGAGTAACACGAGCAACCAAGACAACGTAATCATCCCTGTTGCAAATCTCCCAAACAGAAGAGCCCATGCTCTGAAGATAGGCCGACATGCGTATCTTCCAATACGCATAGTTCATCCCATCAAAGAACGGCGGTTTGCCCACGCCGCGATCCATGTCGCCTTCTGTGGATCTGGAACCAGCTAAGGTGGGAGATCCTTAACCCGCTCCGATACCAATTGAAGGACCGAGAATGCAACCAGAAAGTGACCAGAGGGGGGGGGGGTGAATGGGAGCTTCAAAATTCCTTTCGGAAACTTGTCGCCACTGTCCCAAAAATCAACTCCGAAGACAAACCCTAGAGCTTGCAAGTGACCACGACCCTAGATGTAGGGTGGATGCTTCCGAGAAGCACAGCGGGACACAATACAACCCTAGAAACCAACCGCAAAAGACGGAAACCAAAACTGACAACTGACGAGCGAGCTGCGAACGAAACTGCGCAGAGACTGCACTGACCGGACTCTGCCTGTGTCCGGTCACTGAGCACCGGACGCGTCCGGTCAGCCAAAAATGGATTTCGGAGCTTACTGTTCCTGACCGGACTCACCAGAGACAAGTGTCCGGTCGATGCACAGAGCGTCCGGTCAAAATGAACAAATACCGTGAACAGTGGAAGAGGTGCGTCCGGTCACACTAGAAGGCCAGCGTTCGGTCAAGTCACAGATAGACACAGTGTGGACATTCAACCACCGGACGCACTGCCCTAGCGTCCGGTCGTCCCGAGTCAGCATCCGGTCACCCCGCAGCAGCACTGCTCGTCCACCGATTCGACTCGATCTCACCCAAAACAAATCCTCTGGGGATCAAACTTGGTGAGAGGAGTCACAAGGAATATAGTGAGCTATCTCTAAGAGATCATGGCTCGAACCTATCTCCAAATCGATGAATCGAAGAATTTCGGGGGAAGGGAGAAAAACTTGACCCGAAACCAAAATCGATCGATCTCCTAGACCGTGAGGTTAGAGGTAAATTCCTTCGGTGGAAAGAAGTGCCTCACGACCTAGAACAACTTGGTTCAAATGGATTTGCAAAAGATGAACCGAGCAAAGAGATCAAATGACGGGAAAAGCATGGAGAAAAAGGATTCCGCGAAGAACACAAACAAAACGCAAAACACAACTGCCAAATTGCAACCGTGTGGCTACCACACGCTACAATAGTGAGGTTACGGCCTCACTTCCTCAAAATCACCAGTACACAGAGGTATGGTTCTCTGCGGATCTCAGCTAGCTATAGCAGGGGATTGGGAGAGCAGGAAACCCTGGAAGCAAAGAGCAAATGACTGAGATGGATGGGGAGGTGGGTGTCTCCCCCTACTTATCCTAATTCTAACTATTCCTAATTCTCACTCTACCCCTAACTACTTACAGAGCAAACCAGCTAAACCCTAAGGTTATTCTGGACCAACTCGTGGTAGGTGGTGATCCGACGGCCACGCCCGCACAACTCGTAGCGTTGCCTCGACGCAACCTCCCGATTGCCGCCACGTGCGCCACCGTTCTGCGTCCTTTTCCTGGACATCGCACCCCCGGTTTTGTGGCCCAAACCGGGAAACCAGCCTTCACGACCAACCCCCGGTTTTGAGGCCCAAACCGGGAAACCAGCCCACCAAGTGCCTGAGTTTTGTGGCCCAAACTCAGCAAACCCGAAGCACCCAGGTTTTGAGGCCCAAACCTAGAAACCATCCTCAGCCCGAGCTTTGTGGCCAAACTCGGAAACCATCGGCGCCCAGGTTTTGAGGCCCAAACCTGGAAACCGTCCACCCGATGGTTTTTCTCTAGCTCTACCACCAAACCAAAGCTGTAGAAGGGATGCACCGCCAGTGCACCCCGTCCACCGACACGTGTCCCCAAGTCCACGACTCAGGCAACACATGACCGCAAGTCTTCGCTCGTCGTTGTCCCAGGCTGTCAGCCACCACAGCTGATCCTCGGGCCACCGGTCCCTCAATCCGAGCCTCACGTCCGCCCTTTGCCACTCTCGGTCCATCGGCACGGCACGTCACTACTTGACCTTCACCTTGCCTCTGATCACTGTATCTGTGCTCGACACGTGCACAACACAAGCCAAAGAACATGCGCATCATCCCAGTTGACAATCACTCATTATTGGTAACACGCTTGCCCCACCTCCGCACTTGTGCAGGGGAGTGGCGAAGGTGACCAAGTGTCGGAAGCAACAGCGAAGGTTGAGGAAACAAAGACAAGGTTGATGTGGCTCTATTCCCTAAAACCAATCGTCCCGCTTACACTGTTCAACCCTTGGTATTTATAGGGAACACCAAGGGTCACAGGACTAATTACGAAAGGGTACAACAAAGATTCCCTGCCTCCACGCAGGGAGGAGGGGCAAAGAAGTAAAAACACGGTTGCAGCGGAAACCCTAATCAGCCTTCCCTCTGTGCGCCGCCACTCGGTCTTGCCCACCTTCGGGGGCAGACGCGAAAAATTTGACCCTCGACTCTGCTCATCCTCGAGCCAGCGTCCTCCCGTCGTCTTGCCGAAACCTTCGCTGCAAGCAAAGTGGCCTCGCAAGGCAAGCGAGGGTCGCCCGCCTGGTTGTCGTCGAGTCAACCTGCAGAGAATTGCTGTAAAGCCTCGGTGATCGGATCCGTGGCGAGGGTTAGAAAATGGGTCCGAGGGGTTCGGTCCCTTGAGGAAAAAGGGCGAGCGGGGACGCGTGGATCACGCGAAGGTCATTTTTGCCTGCGCTCTGTGTGGTGCCGCTGCCGAGGGTCCTCATCCCCAACAGTAGCCCCTCGTTGCTTTGGATCTAAGGGGCAGAGCTTAGGCCCAAGCAACGCCTTTCGATGGGAGACGTGAAACGACCCTAGGCAGCGACGCCCGCGACTGCTCTGGGCCGGGCCGTAGTACTGTTGGCTTTTGTACTGTTTTAAGGCCGCTCCGTTTTTCGTGCCGAGTTTTTCGGCTACTGTGCCGATTTGTTCGGCGGATGCTCCCGCTTCTAGTCCTATAAATAGGAGGGTAGGTGAGGGGCTTTTGTCTTGTGCCCTCGAACGCGCTTGCCATCCTGCTGCTGCTCGTTTGTTGTTGCGAAGGTTGCTTTTCGCATAGTTGCGAAGGCTTAGACTGCTTGCGTCTTAGCGAGGCTTAGTTTTTAGAGATGGCGAGGTTGAAACAAACGGCTCGCGCTGTATCTCCCGCCGCTGCGGATGAGGGGACTACCTTCGAGTTCGGGCTTAGTCGGGTTGGCGCCACTGATTTGGCATCCTATGTTAGGTGGGGTTGGATTGAGGAGGGCAAGGCGAGGGTCAGTGTTGGGGAGACGGTGTCGAAGCCAGGTGCAGACGAGGTTGTTGTATTTGAGGAATTCTTTTCAGCCGGACTTCGCTTTCCTGCTGACCCCTTCGTGACTTCAGTTCTGCGAAGGTTTAATTTGCGCTTTCATCAGCTTACACCTTCGTGCTTCACGAAGATGTCTGTTTATGTTTGGGCCTGCCGATCTCAGGGGATTGTTCCTCATGTCGAAGGGTTTGTACGCACTCATCGCGTCCATATGCAGCCTCGGAAGTTCACTGATGGCGAGGGCAGATCCAGTCTCGGTTAGTTCACCGTCTAAACTTTCTGCTATCGCGCCGGTGCGGAGCTACCGGTACAAGCACAGAAGAACAAGTGGAGCAGTGGGTGGCAAGAGTTCTGGTTCTACTACAAACTCAGTGGTGATGTTGAGCTTTGTGGTGAGCTTCCGTTGCTTGGAGAACTAAGCACCGAAGCTAGGATGAGCGCCGAGGCTCACGCCTCTGTTGACTGCCTGAGGGTTGTTGCCCGCTCGCAGTGCGCGCGTGACCTGGTGGAGGAGTATTGTTGTGCCAAGATTTGGCCTCTTGGGCGAAGGCCAGCATGGTTCAAAGTGGAGGATGATCCCAAGTATGAAGGTAGGGGTTTAAAAAAGCCGAGCCTGGATCTTGACAAGATTTGGGAGAGAGCTCTCCAAAAGTTTACCTCACGCAGAGATGGGATCGAGGTCATCTGCAAGCGTGTTCAGCAGTGGACTGTGGAACTTGTCGGGAAACTGTCCACGCTGGAGACTAAGGCGATCCACAGCTCGGTGGGTAGCGGAGGTCGGGTGAACAGAATGTTTGATATTCTTGGGGTTCGGTATGCGGACTGGCCAGCTCCTTCGAGCGAGGATGCGCCGAAGAAGAGGAAACGCGAAGCTTCGAGGGAGAGGGGAGTTGTCTCTCGGCCGAAGCGAGGCCGTGGGCGAGGCCGTGGCGGTGCCGGTGGCCGGGTGAAGACACTTGCAATGAAGGTCGCGGCCGTTTCGGCTGCTACCTCTTCGTCAGATGTTGTTGCTTCCGGCCGAGGTGTTGGTAGGGCTGCAGGGCGGGTGCACCGAGTTGGAGGGATTAGTGCTTTGATCCAGATTTCGAACGACGAGGATGAGTCTGATGATGAAGAGGTGGAGGAGGAGAAAGATGGAAAAGAGGGGGGAACGGACGAGGGTTCGTCTGATGAAAGCAGCGAAGCTTCCAGCGAAGGACATGACACTGATGAGGAGGTGTCCATCGATGACACCCAGGGAAGAGGGGTAGCCTCGCCAATCGCTGGTGCGATGGTTGCCCGGAGCACGGACGACATCGCTCGAGACACTGAGCCGGATAGTCCTCGACGAGGGTCGATTCCCAGCTTTGCGGGCTCGCACCTGTGGGTAGAGGGTTTTGAGTTTGATGGCGAACTCGAGCCCGACCGAGCCCGGGAAAAGAGACCGTACGGCGAGGCGAGTCGGTCAAGCCTCCCGGAGTATGCTAAGAAGCTTGGGATTTCTGATCCGGCAACTGAGCTGTTCACCAGTCCGGACCTTTGGGATTGTCACTTGCAATGTGGCCCAGAAGAAAGGCGTTTTTTAGGCCGAATCTTCGGCCGCATTTGTGTGCCGGAGGCAGAGGTTCGACTTGCGGACCAGGCGGTTGGTGATACTTTTGCCGACGTTGACGTCAAGTTGGCGGAGCTAGTGCTCTTGAACCGCGCGGCGAGGCAGAAAGTTGGCTCCAACATGGAATTTATGAGAATCCAAATTGATGAGCTTGAGAAGGAGAATGACAGACTTGCCCGGAGCTTGTAAAATAAGGAAATTAAACTAAAGAATGCCTCGGAGAAGGCCGCGAAGGCTCGAGAGGAGGCAGTTGAACTGGCGAAGCGTAATGCAGATTTGATTGCCGAGGGAAAGGCGAAGGACAAGGCGTTGGCTGATGTCGAGGGTCGCTTAGGGGATTTGAGCGAATCCTGGCGGACGAGTATGGAGAACATCCAGCGTAAGCTTGATTGTTGCCTGACTGAGGCCGGAGGCTCTGCCGGAGAGCCGTTGCCTGCAGCTAGCGCGGAAGCCTTCGAGGGTTGGCTGAGTAATGAACTTGATGTATTTAGTTCGCTAGTTGTCAACGCAGCCGATTTCGGGGGCTACGCCGGGGCTTTGGCGATGGCGAGCACGCTTCGACTGGCGGGTTGTGATCATCTTCGCAAAGTCAAGAGGCCAAACCATGCCTTTCCGTCGGTCGATGAAGTGCGCCGTATGAAGGTTGATGATGCTGAAGTTCAGAACTGCGCGATGCGTCTCCTCCGCAGGTTTTGGATCTCCGGAGGCGGCCGAGCTCTTGCCTTCGAAGAAGCTGCCGAGGCTACACGTCAGGTTTGCGTACTTTTCTGGATTTTTCGATTTTGTTGACCTGTTTCAGAGGGGTTATTATTGATCTTGGCGAGGTTTGCCTCTGTTTTGCTTATAGGCTCGAAAAGATGCGATGCCCTCGCCACCCACGGAAGTTGAAGTAGGGGGTTGCTCCGAAGCTGCCCCTGAGTCAAGTGCTGTTGGGGTTACGCTCGCCGAGATCGAGGCCTTGACTGGGGACGTCCCGATCACTGAAGAAACTGCGGTGCAAAAAGCGGCGATGGAAGAGGAGCCTGCTTCGATCGTCGAGGCAGCTGAGGAGGAATCCACGGCGAAGAAGGCATCTGCTGGAGCCTCGACTGTCGCCATTGGCGAAGGTTCGGAAGCTATCAAGGACGGAGCTGCGAGTGGAGCCCATAGGGAAGCTGGTCAGGTGTGATCCCTGGGATTGTTGTGGCGAGGTAGCCCTTTTGTAGAGATTGTGGTTGTAAAAACTTGAGGCTGAAGCATCTTCGTATATTTGTGAAACATGCAGGTTCCTGACAGAACCGTGCTAGACGTTTTCGACGTGACTCCGCTGATGTTAAATTACCAAGATGTTTTTATAACTGGTGAATCGTGGGCTCGTGCTAGGTTTAAACATCCTTCGCATTCTTTTGAACGCTTTTGGTGGTCAAAGGTGCGAAGGTATGATTTAAAGAATAGTAGGTCGGATCGTTTTTGGCGTGAAGCAGATTATACGGACCGTCAGGCCGACCGTTATTTGTTTGGATCTTCTTTGATCTCGCAAGCTAGCGGAGATGATGATATTGACGAGGAGACAGCTTTGGAGTATTTGTTTGGGCAAAGGGAGCTTGGTATAGGTTCGGATGGGGCGCTTATGATTCTGAAGGAAGAACCTTCGAAAGTTAGTGAGATAAGGCATAGATACATGTATAGGGCGAGGGTTTTGCCCGGGGAACTACCAATTGTCCCTGCAGCTCCTTTGTTGTGGGGACCCCTGGTTCCAATGGAGGGGGGGTTTGAGGAGGTGGCCGAGGGTTTCGATGACTTGGCAGTAGTTGAACGTGGGGTTGAACCCTTGTAACTTTGACTTTTTCCTTTTAAAATGTAAGCCGCATTATTGGTTGAGGCAAGTAAAATCTGCAATTTTTCTGAATTGGTTTGTAGTGGTTTAACTAAAGTGAATGTGAAGCTTTACGTTACGCTTTTGATGGGATGATTTTGGAAAAACAGCGACGCCCCCTACTTTATTTTGGCGAGGCTCGCATGACGCTTTTGATACGCTGATTTGAAAAAAAACAGCGACGCCCCCACTTTCTTTTAGCGAGGCTCACGCAATGCTTTTGATAAGCTGATTTGAAAAAACAGCGACGCCCCCACTTTCTTTTAGGGAGGCTCGCACAATGCTTTTGATAAGCTGATTTGAAAAAACAGCGACGCCCCCACTTTCTTTTAGCGAGGCTCGCGCAATGCTTTTGATAAGCTGATTTGAAAAAACAGCGACGCCCCCACTTTCTTTTTGCGAGGCTCGCGCAACGCTTTTGATAAGCTGATTTGAAAAAACAGCGACGCCCCCACTTTCTTTTTAGCGAGGCTCGTGCAATGCTTTTGATAAGCTGGTTTTGGATTTCGCTTCTACTGTTACCACGGGCGGCGGGGTTTGCTTTTTCGGCGAGCCCCTGGCGTTTGCAGCGAGGGTGCTCGGCTTTTTGGACTTCGCGCCTCCCCTTCTCTTGGGTAGAGGTGAAGTTTGCTTTTTGCGAGCCCCTGGCGTGATTTCGCGAGGGTGGTCGGCTTTTTGGACTTCGCGCCTCCCCTTATCTTAGGTAGAGGTGAAGTTTGCTTTTTGCGAGCCCCTGTCGTGTTTGCGAGGGTGCTCGACTTTTTTGGACTTCGCGCCTCCCCCTTTGGTGGAGGTGAAGTTTGCTTTTTGCGAGCCCCTGGCGTGTTTGCGAGGGTGCTCGACTTTTTTGGACTTCGCGCCTCCCCTTATCTTAGGTGGAGGTGAAGTTTGCTTTTTGCGAGCCCCTGTCGTTTTTGCCAGGGTGCTCGACTTTTTTGGACTTCGTGCCTCCCCTTATCTTAGGTGGAGGTGAAGTTTGCTTTTTGCGAGCCCCTGTCGTTTTTGCCAGGGTGCTCGACTTTTTTGGACTTCGCGCCTCCCCTTATCTTAGGTGGAGGTGAAGTTTGCTTTTTGCGAGCCCCTGTCATTTTTGCCAGGGTGCTCGACTTTTTTGGACTTCACGCCTCCCCTTATCTTAGGTGGAGGTGAAGTTTGCTTTGAAAAGAAAAAAGGGTTGTTTTTCGAAGCAATCTTAGTGGGTTTTCATCGATTGTAGCGCTCTTTGAAAAAGAACTGCTTTTTCGATGTTTGCTAGTAAAAGTAATAGCTTGGAGACTTTACTTTTTTTTGGGGGGGTTCTAGCCTGTATTAAGGGTTTGGATACTGCCTCGTTAAAAACCCTTACGCCCCTTCGTAAGGAAAAAGAGTGCAGCTCCTTTTGTTTGTTACATTCGTAGAAGATGGAGGAAACCACGAATTACATAATGCGAGGGCTCGCTAAGGCTCCGCTATTGGTAGTATTTGCGAAGGTCGTCGATGTTCCAGGTGTGAGGCAGGATGTTTCCTTCGCTGTCGGAGAGGTGGAAAGAACCGGGGCGATTGCTGTCCACAATCAAGTATGGACCTGTCCACTTGGGCTGAAATTTTCCTGCCAAGCTGGCGTTTTGTTTTCTGATGAGGACGAGGTCACCCTTCTGCAAATCTTTGATTCTGATCTTTTTATCTCTCCATTTTTTGGTTTCTTCTTGGTACTTACGAAGGTTGTGCACTGCGTTGCATCTTGCTTCTTCGAGTAGGTCTTTATCAAGCGGTTGGGCTTGCTCGTCAGATGCGAGGGTTGTTCTGAGCGACCCATATTTTAGGTCTTCTGGAAGGACCGCTTCTTCGCCGAACAAAAGGTTGAAAGGAGTGAATTTTGTTGCTCTGCATTCTGAGGTGTTGTGAGACCAGGTGACCGAAGGTAGTTCATCAGCCCATTTACCCTTAGGTCTACCCTGCAACTTTTGGGATATAGCTTGGAATATTGTCGCATTGGCTCTTTCAACCAGGCCGTTGGATTGCGGGTGCCGGACGGAGGCGAAGCATAACATTGTCCCAATTTGCGCACAAAATTCTTTGAAGACCTCGCTGTCAAACTGAGTGCCATTGTCGACGGTTAGATGTTGAGGAACTCCAAAGCGACAGACTATTTGTTGCCAGAAAAACTTTTTTACTGCAAAGGAAGTGATGGAGGACAATGGCCTTGTTTCAATCCACTTTGTGAAGTATTCCACAACTACCACCGCATAGCGAAGGTTCCCTGGAGCCGTCGGTAGTGGGCCTACGAGGTCCATCGCCCACCTTTGCAGAGGCCAGGTTGGGCATATGAGAGTTGTAGGTGCCCCTGGAGCGTTTTGGTTCTTTGCCATCAGTTGGCAACCCTCGCAATGCTTGACGATGGTTTCCGCATCTCTTAATGCTGTTGGCCAGTAGAAACCCTGCCGGAACGCTTTGCCGACTAGAGCCCTCGGGCCGTTGTGAGAACCACAGATGCCCTCGTGGATGAGCTTGAGAATGTCATTGCCTTCGAACTGTGACACACATTTGAGCCATGGCGAGGTTACCGAAGCTTTGTACAAGGTGTTGTCAACAATCTTGTACCCTCGCACTCTTTGCTTTAGTCTGTTTTCTTCTTCTCTGTTGTTTGATTCATGGAGCCCCTTGATGTAGGCCATGATAGGTGCTCTCCAATCCTCGCACTGAATTGTGCTGATCAGCTTGACGCTGATTTCAGAAGCTTCGAAAGCTGACCGAGTGGTAACCTCGTAGAACACATCTGGTGGAAGCTGTAATTGTTGAGCGGCTGCTTTAGCTAGGCAATCTGCCTCGCTGTTTTCCGTCCTTGATATTGCTTTTACAGTTATGCTGAGGAAGAAAGATTCTAACCTTCGGACATATTGAAAATACTTTTGAAGCTCTGGATCTTTTGCTTTGTAGTTCTTCTCAATGTGCCCGCAATGACCTGAGAGTCTGTGTTGATGAGTGCCCTTTGGACTGACAACGACCGTAGTCTTGAAAGTGCCAGAATCACAGCCTCGTATTCAGCGGAGTTGTTTGTGCATTTGAAGTCAAGCCTTCGTGCGTATCTCAGCTTCGACCCGGAAGGCGAGATTAGAATGGCCGAGGCACCGGCTCCGGTTGCACCCCAGGCTCCGTCGACGTAAACGATCCAAAACTGGTCATGTCGCAGCTCACCAGCACGAGGGTCGGGTGTCCATTTTGCTATGAAATCAGCCAGTACCTGTGATTTGACTGCTATTCTGCCGACGAAGGTCACAGCGTAACTGTTAAGCTCGACTGCCCATTTTGCTATTCTTCCAACTGCTTCGTTGTTTTTGAAAATGTTCTCGAGGGGGTACGACGAAGGTACATGGATCTCGTGCGCCTGGAAATAGTGCTTGAGCTTTCTTGATGCCATAACGACAGCGTATGCTATTTTCTCAAGCTCCGAATAATTTCTCTTTGGGCCTTCGAGGGTTTCTGAAACATAGTAGATTGGGGCTTGTCTGGTCTTGTTGTTTTCGCGGAGCTCCTTGATGAGAACTGCGCTTGCTGCGTGAGGCGAAGCTGCGACGTAGAGTAACAATAGATCTCCCTTGCTTGGACTAGTTAGGGCAGTCAAGCTGGTCAGATACTTTTTCAAATCCTCGAAGGCCTTTTGTAGCTGGGGACCCCAATTAAATGGAGCATTGCTTCTGAGTGTTTCAAAGAAAGGTAACCCTCGCTCTGCGGATCTTGAGATGAATCTGCTAAGTGCTGCTAAACGGCCAGACAGACGCTGAGCTGCTTTTCTGGTCGCCGGAGGTTCCATGTTCATGATGGCGTCAAACTTCTCAGGGTTAGCTTCGATTCCTCTGGCTGAGACGATGCAACCTAGCAGTTTACCTTCGCTTACCCCGAAAATGCATTTTTCTGGGTTTAGTTTCAATCCGGCGGACCGGAGGTTGCTGAACACCCTCGATAAGTCTGATATGTGGTTTTCTTTTAGTTCACTCTGGACAACCAGGTCATCGACATAGGCATAGACAGCATGCTCATCCTTGAAAACTTCAGAGGTCATGCGAGCGAAGGTTGAGCCTGCATTTTTCAAGCCTTCTGCCATTCTTCGGAAGCAAAAAGTGCCCGAGGGTGTGATAAAACTTGTTTTTTCCTCGTCTTCTTCATTCATCTAAATCTGGTGATAGCCTGAAAAGCAATCAAGGAGGGATAGCATTTGGCTACCTGCCGCTCTGTCGACCAGAGTGCTTATGTTTGGGAGAGGGAAATCATCCTTCGGACAAGCTTTGTTCAAGCAAGTGAAATCCACGCACATTCGCCATTTTTTGTTCTTCTTTTGGACTAGGACCACATTTGAGAGCCAAGTTGGGTACTTGACTGGGCGGATGACGCCTGCATCCAAAAGCCTTTTTACCTCAGCCCTCGCTGCCTCTTTCCTTTCTTCTGACATTTTGCAGATCTTTTGTTTGACCGGGCGGTAGCCCGGCTTGATGTTTAGGCTGTGCTCTATCAGGGTTCTGTTCACTCCTCTTAAGTCCTCCGCGGACCAGGCGAATGTGTCGGAGTTTTCTTTGAGGAAATTGACGAGGTCACTTTCTGATTGGGGGGCTAGGTTGGCTGAGATGAACACCTTTCTTTCAGCGTTACCCTCGAAGAGTTGCACTTCTTTGGTTTCTTCCTTGGGTGACACCTTTATTTTGTCAG
Source organism: Coix lacryma-jobi var. lacryma-jobi (assembly GCA_009763385.1). Taxonomy (NCBI): domain Eukaryota; kingdom Viridiplantae; phylum Streptophyta; class Magnoliopsida; order Poales; family Poaceae; genus Coix; species Coix lacryma-jobi. The sequence goes on from CM019831.1 coordinate 97,127,982, forward strand.
TGCACACCTCACCTTCGTCATTCAGGTTTTTAGCTTGAGGCTTTGACAGGTTGTGGACATTACGTTGTCCTGGTGCTACTGTTCCTTCGGCTGCCCTTGCAATGTCTTGGTCTCCATATACTGTGACCACTCCCTTCGAAGCGGGAAGCTTCATGCAGAGGTAAGCGGGGTGGATGACTGCGTTGAATGTGTTGGTTACCCCTCGGCCAAATATGGCATTGTACGGGTAGAACATGTCGACCACGTCGAAGGTTAAATGCTCGGTTCTGCAATTGATCTGGTCGCCGAAGGTCACTGGCAAAGAAATTTTCCCGATGGCTCTCACTTGTTGACCGCCGAAGCCGTATAAAGGGTTGTCAGCAGGTTGCAGGAGGTTCCTATCAAGCTTCATGCTGTCGAAGGTTGAGGCGAACAGGATGTCTGCGGAGCTTCCTGTGTCGACCAGAATTTTAGTGACAGTCCACCCTGCTAGATTGGTCTCGATCACCATGGCGTCAGTGTGAGGGTAATCTCTCAACTTCATATCACTGGAGTCGAAGGTTATGGGGATGTGGGACCAATGACCAAATTTGTGTGGACCTTCGACGGCTACATGGTGCACCCGTCTGGCATGTTCTTTTCTCTGCCGCTTGATGCCATGGTCTTCATTTGAACCTCCGGTGATAGCTAGTATTACACCGAAGGTTGATGTTGGGTTGTTGGTGGTCGTTTGGCTCTGGGTTTTGGGTTTGACAGGTTGAGGCGCTGGTAGAGCGGGTATTGGTGGTGGTGGCGGTAAAGCGTTGTTGACTTGTTGGGTGGTTGGGGTTTGGGTTTGGGGGGTTGTTGGATATGTGACTGTGTATGGTGGATTTTGGCATTGTGAGATGGTGGTTGGCTGGTAAGAGGCTTGGTTGTAGAGTGGGTGGTGAGCGTAGATGGTTTGTTGCGAGGGTAGGCCGTAGTTTATGGGGGTATAGTGGTATGGAGGATTTAGTGGGTGGAAATTTGGTTTCCTGGTGTGGTTGATGGTTCGTGTGTCTGCCGAAGCAGCTCTTCTGGACTCCTAGAACTCTTTTCCCTTCGCAAAGCATTCACATTGTTTGGTGGTGTGCCCCTTTCCAAGACCACAGAAATGACAATACATTTTCGCGGGGTCTTTTTGCTGGTTCCGTTGATCTGGCGAGGGTGGCAAACCTTGGGGGTTTTGGTTGTTCGGAGGTTGAGTGCCCCGTCCTTGGTGTTCATATTGTATTGGTTTGTTGATGCCACCGATGTTGCTTTGTTCTTGGCGAGGGTTGTTTACTCTTGGTTGTGGCCCCGGCTGCGGCTTCTGCTGCGACCTCCGAGCATCGGATTTCGCTCTGAAGTCCATGTCTGCTCTACAGTATCTTTCCATTGTCTCGTGTAATTCCTCGATTGTGTTTGCCGGCTTCCTGGAAAATTTTGAAGAGCATGGGCCTGGGCGCAGGCCACTGACTGCAGCGAGGATGACAGCCTCGTCGGATATTCCCGGGGTTCTTGCTCTGATTTGGATGAACCTCCGCCAATAATCTTGAAGTGGTTCGCGCTCTTCTTGTTTGCAGTTGAACAACTCAATGGGGTTGCATGGGGCTGGAGTGATGCCTTTGAAGTTTGTGCAGAGCTTGTCTCTTAGATTGGCCCAGGAATCCACTGTTCCGGGGCAGAGGTTGTTGTACCAGGTTTGTGCAATGTCTCGCAAGATGATGACAAAAGACTTTGCCATTGTCGATTCATCCCCGCCTGCTACGGCAACTGCTGCTTCATAGCTCATTATGAATTGGCGAGGGTCGGAGAGCCCGTCGTAGCGGGGCAGGTTTTGTGGATTGTAGCACGGTGGCCAGGGTTGGGTTTGGAGCATTTGGGAGAGAGGAGACTTTGGGTCATAGGGCATTTGGTGTTGTTGAGGTCTTCGTTGGTTGCGAAGGTTAGGCTCTCTCTCATCTGGGTAGAGTTGGCGAAAGTTGGGTGGCCTCATAGGATGTGGTTCTGGGTGAATTGGTGGTGGTGGGGGTGGTGGATGGCGACGAAGGTCGTCTTGACCCCGCTCCTCATTTCCCTCTTGTAGTGGGGGCATTTCCTCATCATTCCATCCCTCGGCTTCGGCTTCAGCCGCAGCGAGGGATTCCTCCATTCGGCGAAGCTGTTCCATGGCCTCATCTGCCCTTTGCCTGATCGAGCGCAACCGGTTGTGCCTCTCAAGCTGATCCAGGCGCCTCTTCTTCTCTTGCAGCTCAGCTTGAAGTCTTTCGAGGGCCTCGAGGCCCAACTCTTCTTCATCTCTCCCCTCTCCTTCTCCAGAAGTGTGGGGGTGCGGCTGTGCCACCACTCGGGCCTGGGGGCCCGGGACTTCAGATTCTGGGGTGGCACCCTCTGCTCCCGAGGGTTGCACAATCTCCTCAACGGGCGGAACTACCGTCGCTGTCTCACTGGCGACGCGTCGGCCCCTTGCTGTGGGCGCTCTCCTGCTTCTTGCCATTTCGAACTTCGTTCCCCACGGTCGGCGCCAAACTGTTGGTAACACGCTTGCCCCACCTCCGCACTTGTGCAGGGGAGTGGCGAAGGTGACCAAGTGTCGGAAGCAACAGCGAAGGTTGAGGAAACAAAGACAAGGTTGACGTGGCTCTATTCCCCAAAACCAATCGTCCCCCTTACACTGTTCACCCCTTGGTATTTATAGGGAACACCAAGGGTCACAGGACTAATTACGAAAGGGTACAACAAAGATTCCCTGCCTCCACGCAGGGAGGAGGGGCAAAGAAGTAAAAACACGGTTGCAGCGGAAACCCTAATCAGCCTTCCCTCTATGCGCCGCCACTCGGTCTTGCCCACCTTCGGGGGCAGACGTGAAAAATTTGACCCTCGACTCTGCTCGTCCTCGAGCCAGCGTCCTCCCGTCGTCTTGCCAAAACCTTCGCTGCAAGCAAAGTGGCCTCACAAGGCGAGCAAGGGTCGCCCGCCTGGTTGTCGTCGAGTCAACCTGCAGAGAATTGCTGTAAAGCCTCGGTGATCGGATCCGTGGCGAGGGTTAGAAAACGGGTCCGAGGGGTTCGGTCCCTTGAGGAAAAAGGGCGAGCGGGGACGCGTGGATCATGCGAAGGTCATTTTTGCCTGCGCTCTGTGTGGTGCCGCTGCCGAGGGTCCTCATCCCCAACACTCATCACTCAGAGACCCGGCATACACCCATGTATCCGCACTTAGAAATCATCGCACCAAACCAAGTCTATCAAGAGAATTCTGAGGATCACCGGAAAGGGGAGAGAACGAAGAACGAACGTGAAATCAACCCGATATATGGATTCTTGAGGTTAGGGGAGAGATGCTTCGGTGGAAAGAAGGAGATTACGACGAAGAACGAATTGATTCAAGTGGAATCGAAAATCATCTCGCAGAGAGAGAGAGAGAACGAAGCAAATTTCAACCGAAATTCCTCCACACAAGGAGACAACGAGAATACGGTCTCGTTTCCTCAAAAGATCCAAATACACAGAGGTATGATTCCCGTCTCTACGGATTGCTAGCAGCGAGGTATGATTAGAACCTAAGCGAGGGCTAGAGAGAGAGCTCAGGAACAAATGACTACTACGATAGGGAGACAGGAGGGGCGCCTCTCTTATTTATAGCCTGATAACAATAGTCCCCTTCTACTCCTAGATACAAGAGCGAAGCGGCCAACCCTAGGGGTATCCCGGTCCAACTCTGCTGTTTGATGATCTGACGGCCACGCCCCTTCCTCATCCTTAGCTTCACCTCGACGCAAGCCCCAGGATGCCGCCACGTGCTGCCAAGTCGACCGCCGCGCCTTCCTCGTGGATAGCTGCACCGCCGCGCCAGCCTCTCCACGCCGCCACGCGTCGACCGTCCTTTTTGTGGACCTCCACCCGGTTTTGAGGCCGAAACCGGGAAACCTGGGCCTTCCCCCGGTTTTGAGGCTGAAACTGGGAAACATGTCCTCCGGCTGAGTTTTGTGGCCCAAACTCAGAAACCCGCGAGCCCAGGTTTTGAGGCCCAAACCTGGAAACCGTCCACGCCGAGTTTTGAGGCCCAAACTCAGAAACCAGCCACCCCGAGTTTTGATGCCTAAACTCGGAAACCGTCAAGGGTAGCTTTTTGAGGCTCAGCTACCGAACCCGCGCCGTAGATGGGACGTGGTTCGCACACCCCGAGTTCCAGCACTGATGCCGGAGCATGTCCAGCCTCCACATCGGGCACAGTGCATTCGCCATCCTTCTCGGCCTCCTGCCAAGTGTCACGACGCCATCACCTTCCTCCCGACTAGGCCGATGCACCGCACATCCCCATGTGCTCTTGCTTGCCGTTGCCACATGCCAGCTACCATAGCTGGTCCTCAGGTCTCCAGGTCCGTCGGTCCAAGTCTCACTTCCGCCCTTCACCGCTCCCGGTCCGTCGGCACGGCACGTCTCTACTTGACCTTCACCTCACCTTCGACCACTGTCCGAGCTCCGCACCTGCACACCAACACAGCCAAGAGACATGTTGCCCGTTGATCGATCACTCATCACTTAGGAAGGGAACCACAAGGGCATATATAAACCTTGTGTTCGCAGTCTCCCCCATGATGAGTGCATCGTCAACTCATAGTAACCGTAATCAAAATAAAAAGAAAGAAGAATTAGATAAAAGGAGAAAACTCACTCGAGATGTCCAAAAGCCATAGAAAAAGGCCGAAGAAGAACAAGTCGAGATAAGCGAAGCTTGGTCCCCAAAGACATGGGCAATGGTTCGACACAACCAAGCAAAAAATCGAAGCAACAACTCATCAAAGAGCAGAACTCGATCAAAATCGAAGCAAAAGACTTGGTTCCCAAAGACATGGGCAACGGCTCGACGCAACCAAGTCAAAATCAAGCTAGTCCTCAAGAAGAGGCAGAAAGGGCTCAACACCACTAGCTGAAAGCTCGATACCAAACGAAGACTGCATAAGAAGCAACTACTGCCAGTCCCTCAAGATAGAGGCACAGAGGCTCAACACAACCAGCAGTAGGCTCGATACCAATCAAGAATCACCAAAACAAAACGGTGGAAGCAGGTAGTCCCTCAAGACAGAGGCATAGAGGCTCAACACAACTAGCTGAAACGATCGATACCAAATAAAAACCAACTCAGAGCAACGTAGGCAGAAGAACTCCCTCTCACTCAAAGAACTCCCCCTCAGCAAGTGAAGCATAAATTGCAAAATGTCACCACAACAAGACACACTCTCCCTTGGAAAACGTTCTCCCCCTTGGCGGCAATTTGCAAACACAAGAGAAGGGAAAAGAGCTCAAGAAAGCAAAATGGAGCTAGGTCATGCCTATCGGAGTCGAGCAAACGCACATGAGTCAAGAGTGCATGTTAGCAGCTTCAGGTATATACTCGAAAGAGTGAAATTAAAGAATGCTCTAAAAAGTGCTGATCCGATTACAAAGCAACATGTAAAAGTGCTAGTAAAGGCTCAAACTGATCACCAAATACAAAATATGAATGCATAAGCCAAGTGAGCAGTTTTAAGCCATTCAGAAAAGGGTTTTCACCATCAAAATAGCACTGAACATGTATAGATAGGAAGTCAAACAAGTGCTAAACATGTATACAAGGTGAACTACCCCTAGCAAAGTTCAATCATCATGCTATAGAATGAAACATAGACTTGTGTTTTCAGGTTTTATCAGAGAATTTGCAGCGGTTATTAACACAAGTTTAAATTCAGCATGCGATTGCAAGAGGTTGAAAGATTGTCATTGCCTAACTTTTCAACCGAGCTAAGCCTATGCATATGCAATCAGAAGCTTAAAGCATTGGTTTCGGTCTTACACTACACGGCTCAAGTTTAACTCAATGTGCAATGAGAAACAGTCTCGATACTGTGATGTGCTGACAAAGCAATCCCATCTCGATCTTTTCAATTCACTAATACTTGGATCATTTTAAGCATAATATGAACAGTCCAAGCAAGTGAAAGACTCAGAACTAGAGACATAGCAACCTAGCATATATGAAATAGCTCAAGCGACCTCAACATATCCTACACATGCTAGTTGCCAATCTCAATGGTGAACATGTATCAAGTTTTAAGTTCATTAAGCATGTTCATCATTCTGAAAAATAGCTTAGCTCACAACATGTATCAGTGATCAATGAGAGCCTAAGCTACAAGCATCATCATATATCATCGAAGCATACACGAAACAGAGCATAAATTCATTTTAAGGAGTATAGACATGAAGCTCGAAAATGCAAGATGTATACATGATGAAGTCAGAATCAGAGCAAAAATAAAACTAAAAAGACTCAAGACCCAAAACAAAAATGGATCAGAAAGTCAGTTTATGGTACAAAAATGCTTCCCCCATCTAAAAGGGGAAACACACACCAAGCTCACCTCTCAACCTAGCAAAAGTTGAGAGATCCAAAGGCTTGGTGAAAATATCCGCAACCTGGTTATGGGTGTCTACATGCCTAAGGTCAATGTCGCCTTTCTCGTAGTGATCACGAAGAAAATGAAAGCGAACATCGATGTGTTTGGTCTTGGAGTGAAGAACAGGGTTCTTTGCTACACTAATGGCAGAAGTGTTGTCACAAAGCAAAGGGACCCGACTGAAATCTAGACCAAAATCACGCAATGTAGCAACCATCCATAAGAGCTGCGAAGCACAAGAAGTAGCGGCAATATACTCGGCTTCAGTAGTAGACTGGGCTACGTTCGACTGTTTGCGAGAAGACAACGAAACCAAAGAAGAGCTAAGAAACTGACATGTCCCAGAAGTAGACTTTCGCTCAAGCCAACAGCCGGCAAAATCCGCATCGGAATAACCACAAAGCGAGAGGGTCGAAGAAGAAGAGTACCAAAGTCCAAACTCAGGAGTGTATCGGAGGTACCTCATGATGCGCTTGACCGCTTGCTTGTGGGAAGTCCGAGGGGACGCCTAAAAACGAGCACACAGACACACAGAAAACTGTATATCCGGCCTCGTTGCCGTCAGGTACAGGAGCGAGCCGATCATGCTCCAGTACTCCTTCTGGTCAACCGGCTCTCCGTCCTGGTCCGCGTCCATCGCAACAGTCGTCGCCATGGGCGTCGTAAGAGGCTTGGCCTCGCCCATGTCGAATTTCTTCAGGATGTCCTTCGTGTATTTTCCTTGATACACGAATGTCCCATCTCGGGTTTGCTTGATTTCCAACCCGAGGAAGAAGGTCAACTCACCCATCATACTCATCTCAAACTCCCTGCTCATAGTATCTGCAAACTTAGCAACAAGTGCATGAGAAGAGCCACCAAAGATGATATCATCCACGTAAATCTGAATCAAAAGGGTGTCATTGCCTTGCTTGAGGAGAAACAGAGTTTTATCTACCCATCCCATTTTAAAACTCTTGGAGAGCAAAAAAGTTTTCAAACGATCATACCAAGCTCTCAGGGCTTGTTTCAAACCATATAAAGTTTTTGTAAGTTTGAAAACATGGTTTGGAAACTTGGGACTCTCGAAACCAGGGGGTTGTCTCACATAAACCTCTTCCTCTATATACCTGTTCAAGAAAGCACTCTTGACATCCATTTGGTAAAGCTTAAAACCCTTCGAAGCTGCAAAAGCTTGAAGAATCCTAATGGCTTCTAAACGAGCTACATGAGCAAAGGTTTCCTCATAGTCGATCCCCTCTTTTTGACAAACACCCTGGGCTACTAGCCTAGCCTTGTTCCTCACTACCATCCCATCCTCACCCTGTTTGTTTTTGAAAACCCATTTGGTACCTATAGGGTGCCATTCTGGTGGAGGTGGAACTAGGGTCCAAACTTGCTTTCACTCAAAGTTTTCTAACTCCTCATGCATGGCATTAACCCAATTAGAATCAGAAAGAGCGTGTCCAACATCTTTGGGCTGAAAAGAAGCAACAAATGCAGAATGAGCAAAGTGTGAGATCTCATACGCTCGCGACCGCGTGACTCGCTGGTCGATGCTGCCGATTATCTACTACGGGGGGTGAGCTTGCTGAATGCTTCGAGGTGCTTGCCTCGCCGAAGTAGCCTCCCCCTCACCAGATGCTGTTGCTCCCTCAGGTGCAGCAGGTGCTCGATGGAGAGGTGGCTCTAGAGGACCCTAGGAAGAAGACGTCGTGGGATCGGGTCCTCGAGCTGAAGTAGATGTCGCAGGGTCGACAGGGGCAGCGAGTGGAGTTGGCTCGAGATCACCCCAATCGGCATTCTCCTGCTCCTCCTCCACAAAAATAGTATCTCCCAGCTCCTGTTCTCCTGCAACATCAAAGCAGAAGAAATACAAGGCATAGTCTCGTTGAATGTGACCTTGCAGGTCTCCACTATCCGGTTAGTCTCAAGGTTAATAACTCGATAAGCGCACGAATATGAAGCATAACCCAGAAACACACCATCAGCAGAGCGAGATTCAAATTTGTCCAAATTGCCTTGCTTCAGGATAAAACACTTGCACCCAAACACCCAAAAATGAGACACCTTGGGTACCCGTCCAAATCGCAACTCATAAGAAGTCTTTTTTTATAAAAGCACGAAGAAAGATGCGATTTGAAACATGACAAGCGGTGTTGATCGCCTTGGCCCAAAAACGCCTAGGAGTCCTATGCTCATCGAGCATCGTCCTGGCCATCTCAACAAGGGTCTGGTTCTTGCGTTCAACAACACCGTTCTACTGAGGGACATAAGGAGAAGAAAACGGATGCTCGATTCCATTAGAAGAATAGAAAAAGGCAAACTGTGAGTTATCAAACTCAGTACCATTATCGCTACGAATAGCTCTAATAGTATCAGGGGAAACTCAGTTTTCAACCTCAAAATCAAATCACGAGCAAAAGGAAAAGCTTCATCCTTACCCTCCATGAAGAACACCCAAGAGTACCTCAAAAAATCGTCCACGATCACTAGAACGTACCACTTCCCACCCGCTGAGCAAACCCTAGCTGGACCAACTGTGTCCATGTGTAAAAGCTCGCCGGGTCGCTTTGTCATCACCTGATTGACAGGTGGGTGAGAAGCAGCAACCATCTTCCCGTGACGACAAGGATGGCAAACAAGGTCCTTCTGAAACTTAAGCTTGGGCAATCCATGGATTAGGCCAAGTGAGCTAAGTCTTGCAAGCAAGTCAAAACTCAAGTGACCGAGCCTCCTATGCCACTTCCATAAATCAGAAGAAGGACCAGCCATCAAACATCTAGCAGAGCCGAAAGAACAAGAAAAATCGGCTCTGAAAACACGGCCAAAAGGGACGATCCAACAAACAAGATCTCCCCGAGGGTCTAAAACATGACTCAAACCCTTCTTAAAGCGCACTTCACAATCGTCTTCAAGGAGTTGTGAAACAGAAAGCAAATTGTAATGCAAGTTTGAAACCAAAGCAACATCCTTAAGAACAAAGTTCTCATTGAGCCGAATAGCTCCATGAGAAACAACCTTACCTCTACTGTTATCCCCGAAAGTGATGTACTCCTTGTGCATCACGGGGTCTAGGCTGGAGAACCATTCCTTCTTTCTGGTCATGTGGCGCGAACACCCGGAATCCATGAGCCATATGTTCTCCAACTGAAGTCCTTGCATCAATAGAAAGGCAGGAAATGAGCATATGGCACAAAACTGGGGTTAGTATACTGAGAAGGATACCAGTGCTGTGTCATAGGCCTAGAAAAAGTGTTAGTAGCAACACCAAGCTGACCTCGTCCCATGGGTGGATAGCGATCACCACCAACCTGAAAGGGTGGTCCGCTATGGAACGGAAAACCTCCAAACTGACCTACATGTCCCATTTGAGCAAAGCGATAACCACCAAGCTGAAAAGGTGGTCCGCTATGGGACTGAGCAGCAAAACCACTTACACTCGACTCACGATCGTATTGAGGATGACCGGAACCGCGATGGGCACGACCACCACTCCGTAGTCTGGCTGCCTAGGGCCTAGCTACCTGAGGGGGTGCACCTCCAGGCCTAGCGCCCTGCCTCTGAACTCCCCGACCTTGCACACCATGGAGAGGGTGGTGCCTGGTCTGGTTGTTCAGCTCCAACTCCTTCCTAGCGTCTCTCTTCCTCCGAAAGCTAAAGTCAGCTAGGTGACCCTCACGGTGACAGTACTCGCACTCAAACCTCACCACTCTCTTGGATTGTTAGTTCCTACGGTTGCGAGGGTTGTTCACTCTGGCTGGCTGCTTGCCTCTCAGAAGGGGTCACTAGAGACGTCAGGAAGGGTGTCAAGTGTGTTCCTATGATGGTTAGGTTTGGGAACCCACACTTGCTTGTGAGGTGGAGCCTTGGGTGGTTCATCAAGGATGCCATCCTTGGTGATAGGCTTGGGAGGCTTAGGTGGGGTGATCTTGGTAAGCTTAGGGATAGCGGATGGCTTCTCACTAGGGCTCACTCCACTAAACTCACCGATCTTGCCAAAGATGCTAGCGCCCTTCACACCTGAAGCAAAGCCTACTCCCGAGCAATCAGTTCCCCTCTTGAACTGACTGATCATCATGCCCAACTACGGCTCACTGCATGACACCCAACTCAGGATGGACCGAAGGTATGTGTTTTCCTCCTCGGTTTGCATCCTGTCATGCCGACAGTTGGCATTCTCAAGCTCCATCCCCACGCATCGCTCACACGGAGCGGACAAGGTGCTAACTGAGCTGGCCTTCATGGCTTCTGCAAGTTTGGCGTTAACTTCTGCCAACTCAGTTCGCAAGCTAGGACAAAGCTTGCACGCACCCAACAAAGAAGGCCTTGCCTTCACTTCCTCCAGCTCCTTCTTCAGGGAGGCACACTCACCACACTCACCCACCAAGTCTAGCCTACTCTTCAGCTCATCATACACCTAGATCAAAGAGGCATACTTGGTTTGTAGGGTGGAAAAGTTTGTCATGTGTGTGGTGCACTCATCGCACTCCTCCTCATCAACCACCCTCACTTCGGACTTAGCAAACTCAAGCTCCTTAAGCGCCTCTTTCATCTTGGCCTTAAACTCACTGCGCTCTCGGTTAACATGCGTGAGTTTCTTCTCCAAAGCAAGGACCAACTCCGCAAAGCTATCGCGCTCATCAGTGAGACGATCGATAAGAGAGGAGTTTGATACCTCAGAAGCTTTGTCGTTGTCATCGTCGTCGTCGTAATTGGCGTCATCGGCGTCCTTCGCCTGGCACTTGCGGTCCTCTTCGTCCAGGGCCATGGTGCATAAGCCCTTGGAGGAGTTGCTGAAGAAGCAGAGTCCATTGAAGCGATCTTTCGTCTTGTGCTCGGACTCGTCGTCGCTGGAGTCGCTGTCGGAGGTCTTGTCTTCATCACTTTTGGTGGCGAAGAGGGCATGCCGACCGGCGTCGAAAGCCTTCTCCACATCCTCCCAGCGAAAGGTGTCCTTGTTCTTCTTCCTCTCGGTCTTGTACTCCGGCTTGCCCTTGCGCCTGAAGTTGCGAGTCTTGACAGAAGATTTCTTCTTTTTCTTGGGACAGTTTGCCATGAAGTGATCTAGATCACCGCACTTGTAGCAGCCCTCGCGTGGGCCACCACGCCGGCGATTCAAGCGGTTGTTCTGAAATCGCGAAAACCGGGTGATGACGAGGGCGAGCTCGTCGTCTCCCAACGCCTCCAACTGCTCCTCCGTGACTACAAGCAAAGAAGACAAAGCAAAGAGAGGAGGTGAAGCGTCAGCAGGAAACATCGATCCACCCTTTCCTGAGACCAAATCCATGGAATGTGAAGATGGGTTCTTCAGCTTGGCCTGAGTCAGGTGATCGATCTCGGTGGACTTGAGCTTACTGAACAACTCGTCCACGGTGAGGGTGTCATAAGATGGAGACTCTATGATAGTCGACACCTTCACCTCCCATACCCTCCGATCCAGGGCATATAGCAACTTGAGAGCCCTCTCATGATCGTCATAGGGTAGGTTAGCCCGATTGGCACGCATCTTGTTCACAATCGTTTGGAAACGAGTGAAAATAGTGCCAATCATCTCTCCCTCCAACTGAACAAAGTTCTCGTACTCGCGCTTGTACGTCTCGAAGAGTCTGGTCTTGACCTAAGCGGTCCCCTCGTGATAGCTCTGAAGGTTCACCTAGATCTCTCGTGTCGTCTCAAGCTCAGAGACACGTTCGAACTCAGGAAGGGAGATGCTGGCCAAAAGAGCGTTACGAGCCTTTGAGTTGGCCTAATGTTGGTCAATCTAGACCTGACCCACACGAGCCACAAGGACCTCGTACTCAACATTCTCACATATCTCCCAAAGAGAAGAACTGATGCTATTGAGGTAAGCACGCATCCGAATCTTCCAATAGGGATAGTTCGTTCCATCAAACCAGGGAGCCTTGCTGTTCCCTCGATCCATGTCGCCCTTAGGATCCGAAACCAATTAAGGTAGAGAAGATCTTTAACCGGCTCCGATACCAATTGAAGGACTGGATTAGCGAGTAGAGGGGGGGGTGAATGGGAGCCTCAAATTCAACTCGTGAATAGAATGGCCCTTGTCCCAGAAAATCTCACCAAAATCTAAGACTCGAAACAACCGAAGAGTTCACGACCAACGAGTAGGTGGATACCCTAGGAGATGTCCTAGTGGTACAGCCGAACCCCCGGAGAAACCCCAAAACCAACTGCCAAAGCCCCAGAGCAAAACTGCAAAGTCTACAGATTCCCGGACTGTCCGGGGTCAGGGTCCCGGACTGTCCGGTGATTGTCGGACTGTCCGGTGACTGTCGGACTATCCGCGACTGGAGGTCCGGACTGTCCACCGGTATCCGAGACCAAAACAGACTGTTCTGCACAAGCCCTGGACAAGTCCCGGATAGTCCGCGGTTTGAATGTTGGACTGTCCGCCGGTCACAAGACCGAGAACAGTATCGCGCTGGGCTGATCTGACATTGCCAAGTCCCGATCCCCGGATTGTCCGCCGCTAGAGGCGCGGACTGTCCGCGGATGAACAGAGAGCAGAAGAACAGCTCGGGTCAAAAGCCAATTAGATCGAAACTTCACCAAATCAAAAGGGACTTCGATCAAACTACTCCCAGGTGTTCCTCTACGTATTAGGGTGCTAATCCTAAGAAATCATCGCACCAAACCAAGTCTATCAAGAGAATTCCGAGGATCACCGGAAAGGGGAGAGAACGAAGAACGAACGCGAAATCAACCCGATCTATGGATTCTTGAGGTTAGGGGAGAGATCCTTCGGTGGAAAGAAGGAGCTTACGACCAAGAACGAATTGATTCAAGTGGAATCGAAAATCATCTCGCTGAGAGGGAGAACGAAGCAAATCTCCGGGAGATGAAAAACCGAAACGCGAAGAACACCAACCCAAAACGCGAATCGATTCAATTTCAGCCGAAATTCCTCCACACGAGGAGACAACGAGAATACGGTCTCGTTTCCTCAAAAGATCCAAATATACAGAGATATGATTCCTGTCTCTACGGATCGCTAGCAGCGAGGTATGATTAAAACCTAAGCGAGGGCTAGAGTGAGAGAGCTTAGGAACAAATGGCTGCTAGGATAGGGAGAGAGGAGGGGCGCCTCTCTTATTTATAGCCTGATAACAATAGTCCCCTTCTACTCCTAGATACAAGAGCGAAGCGGCCAACCCTAGGGGTATCCCGGTCCAACTCTGCTGGTTGACGATCCGACGGCCACGCCCCTTCCTCATCCTTAGCTTCGCCTCAACGCAAGCCTCAGGATGCCGCCACGTGCCGCCAAGTCGACCGCCGCGCCTTCCTCGTGGATAGCTGCACCACCGCGCCAGCCTCTCCACGCCGCCACGCGTCGACTGTCCTTTTTGTGGACCTCCCCCCGGTTTTGAGGCTGAAACCGGAAACCTGCGCCTTCCCCCGGTTTTGAGGCTGAAACCGGGAAACCTATCCTCTGGCTGAGTTTTGTGGCCCAAACTCAGAAACCCGCAAGCCCAGGTTTTGAGGCCCAAACCTGGAAACCGTCCACACCGAGTTTTGAGGCCCAAACTCGGAAACCGGCCACCCCGAGTTTTGAGGCCCAAACTCGGAAACCGTCAAGGGTAGCTTTTTGAGGCTCAGGTACCGAACCCGCGCCGTAGACGGGATGTGGTTCGCACACCCCGAGTTCCAGCACCGATGCTGGAGCATGTCCAGCCTCCACGCCGGGCACAGTGCATTCGCCATCCTTCTCGGCCTCCCGCCAAGTGTCATGACGCCATCACCTTCCTCTCGACTCGACCGATGCACCGCACATCCCCATGTGCTCTTGCTTGCCGATGCCACGTGCCAGCTACCACAGCTGGTCCTTAGATCTCCCGGTCCGTCGGTCCAAGTCTCACGTCCGCTCTTCACCGCTCCTAGTCCGTCGGCACGGCACGTCTCTACTTGACCTTCACCTCACCTTCGACCACTGTCCGAGCTCCGCACCTGCACACCAACACAGCCAAGAGACATGTTGCCCGTTGATCGATCACTCATCACTTAGGAAGGGAACCACAAGGGCATATATCAACCTTGTGTTCGCACCGACAGTGCTTCAGTGGAAACACCATAACTCATCCATCCAGAGCGCGATGGAGGTCAATGAGCACTTGATGGAAAGCTTATTTGATAAACTTTCAAATAGATCTAGTCCCACCTCAATATCACGTTGACAAGGTCTTCAAATTGTCACGACAATCTGCTACTATTTCTGTCGGGTGCTATGACATTGACATGGGCTTGTCATGCAACCTTGGGACCCTGGCCCAAGTGGGAGCATGCCCAAAATAAGTGGAGAAGAGCATAAGGATGTTCAAGGACGTCCTCCTCCTTGTCCACCACCTTAGCAGGACAACCAAGTCATCCAACCCAAGTTGGAGGCCCAATCCATGTCAAGTTCGAGTCCATCTCGGAAACCAGGACCAGCCAGCGGTAAAACGGATGCCTAGGTCACATACGGACTCCATTTTCGATGTCCACATATGAATGGTTCCCTTTTCTGTTTTCAAATGTGGTCCAAAAACTATTTGGATTTTGAAAATATTCTTTTTGACAAAGTTGTAGATCTCTTTTTTCTGAAAAACTTTGGTGTTTTGAGTTTTTGCTGCTCAGTTCAAGTTTTGGAAGCAATTTGCAAAATACAGAGATCAGCCAAAAGTCAAACCCTAGGGCATAGCCCTGTTCATCTTCCTCACCGTAGAGGGGGGGCCCGGCCATGGCCGCGCGCCGGCGCTGCGCACGCCGCACGCCTGGCAGCCGCACGCCTGCCCCCGACTTGTCGCCTGCGCCCGCGCCATCATGCCGCCCCCGCACGCGCGCCAGTTGACCTCCGCCCCGTCCCCCACTGCTCCCAGTTCGCCGCCGCCGCGTGTCCAAACGCCGGCGAGCTTGCGCCCGGCCCCTGGGGAACGCTCCTGCCCCGCTGCAGCGTGCAATCGAGTGCGCGTGCTTCGCCCGAGCTTATCCGCGCCCGCGCGACACCCATCCGTCCCTGCCCGCGCCTATAAAAGCCACCACCGGCTGGCCGGAGAAGCCAACCACCTCCGCCACCGTGGCCAGACCACTCCAGACCCTCCGTCGCTCAACCACCTAGCCCAAAAGCTCCGCCTTGAGCTCATGAAGCTTCCCCACTCTTCAATTTCACCTCCCCCGCCTCCAATCGCCCGGCGTAACCCCATCTTCCCAAACTCCGACGGAAACCCGGTGAACTCGGGTTCGTCAAATACTCCCTCTCCGGCCACGATCATCTTCCCCTGACCCCTGTGTCAGCTTCCTCGGCTCCGCGCGACTCTAACCAGGCCCTTGCGGTCTCGTGTGTTGCGCAGGATCGCCGACTCGCCGGAGTGCCGCCGCGGTCGTCTCCTTCCTCGAGCCTCACCCTCGAGCACGTGTCGAGCCTCAGCCTCGAGCCTCACCCTCGAGCACGTGTCGAGCCTCAGCCTCGAGCCTCACCCTCGAGCACGTGTCGAGCCTCAGCCTCGAGCCTCACCCTCGAGCACGTTCCCGAGCCACACCCTCGAGCCCTGCCTCCGACCCGTGGTAAGCACCCGAAGCCTCCGGTCTCTGCTTCCACTCCGTTTCGCCCGAGCCTCCCAGTCAGGCCTCGGACGGACGCTTGCTTTCCGTCTCGCCCGAGCCTTCCGTCTAGCCCGAGTCCGCTTCGCCCGTGCCAAGCCTCGGCGAGCGCATGCTCTCCGCTTCGTCCGAGCCAGGCCTCGGACGAAGCAGTCGCTTCCGTCTCGACCGAGCCCGTTTCGCCCGAGCCCCGTGCGATTCGCCCGAGCCCTGCATAGAAGGAGCACAGTGCTCTTTCCTTTTTCTGAAAGATGTGAATAGTGCTCTGTTTTCTCTTTTTTGTGTGAATTAATCTGTTGTTCCTTAAATCCTGATAAAATTATGGTATGCTCCATGCACTGTGTAGTATTTTATAAAAATATGAAACATGACTTTTCTGCAAGAATTTAAAAATGTAAAATCCCTCTTTTAATTAATAAATGGATAGTTTTGGATTTTTAGAAAATTATTTATAACTCCAAAAATCATGAGATAAATTTTTGTGAGCTTCCTATGCCCTGTTTAGCCTCTGGTGAAATTTTGAAGTCTTTTGGAGCAAGTTGATTTTTGAGCATTTATTTTAATTGTTAAATAGTGCCTTTTGTTAATTAAATGTCTCTATTTCTTTGAGCACCTTAATGAACTCCAAAAATTATGAAATTTGTTTTGCCAACTATTTATGCCATGATGAACTTATGAGATTAATTTGGTAATTTTTGGAGCAACTTCATAAAATGACCTTTTTAAATAATTAAGGAAAATAGAAAGAGTGATTAGGGTTCATGTTGTATGCCCTGTTTTTGCATTGTTCATACTAGCATACTCATGTGCATGCATCATTGCATTCGTATAGTCACCGAAGAAGGCGTCAAGATCGAGGCAGCCGCCGACGAACCTGTCCCTGAGGCTACCCCAAACTCCGACAACCGCCCCGCCACCTTCGAGCCTGCTGTCTTTGCTCTTCAAGGCAAGCCCCGGTGCATTTAACCCCTTCCCTTGAATTTATAAAATGATTTCCTTAAATGCTTTTGAGTTAAATTATTGCATTAGGTTTATAGGAATTGTGTGCTATCCTAATTGATGCACTATCCACCTTGACCACTGATACACCCGATACCTGTTTTTCAAAAGTATTTGCAAAATGCTTAGCAATGCTTATTGAATTAGACTTGCAATAAAATGTCATTTTCAAAAGTGTGATCACTTAAGAATCTTTATGGGAATTTGGCTTTACTTCCCGTTCGATGACTGCTTGCCAAGCTAGCAGGTAGTCATTGTCGAGAAGAGGTTGTCCGCGCGTACGGTGCCGTAATGTTGTAGTCCGGGACTCAACAGTTGACACCGACCGGGACAGGGTTGAAAAACTGACAGGACTATTACGCTTGGGTGAGATATAACCAAGGTATAGTTCTGGCTGGAAAATTAGGGACCATCCGTATGGGGGCCTGCTGGTCAAGACTTGTAACTATTCACATACTACGGAAAGCTCTGGCTCCGAGGAATCCTTTATTGGACCGACAACCGCGCACTGGGAGTGGAGAGATGGCGGAAGTAGCATGTACCCACGTGGTCGTCGTACCTGGAAAGGAGTGGTGTACTGTACTTCCGGGTGGCGTAGGACCGGGCCCAATCTTGGAGGAATCGTGGTAGACAAGTTGGCATATGCAAGCTTGGGTGCTACATATGCAGTGTGGATAGGGATCCTCAGCTGAGTATTATTTATCCGGATCAACGTTGCTCCTCGGTTATGGAGACTTGGTCCACTGACTGTCAACGGAGAGTGGTTCTCAACTAGGAATGTTTTGAAATGTAAAATGAATCATGAATGATGAAAAATTGAGGAATACTGAATCTTTCAAAACAAAATAAGGTTTACAAAAATGCTTTTCTACAAAATACTTGATCTTGCTTAAGCCTTACCTTGACTACCCTAAGCCTCTCATTCCTGAGTCTTCTCCCTTTTTCTTTAGTCGGGTAAGTCTTGTTGAGTACCCCAGTACTCAGGGTTTGTTACCCATGCTGCAGGTATGACAGAGTCCCCGATGTGTCTTGCACCCTGCTGCGTGACCATCGTCCAGGAAGAGGCCGATGAGGCCGAAGAATAGTTGTACACCCACTATGTTGCCTATATTTATTTCTATTATCAGAACTTGGTTTGTAATAACTGCACCTTAATTTCTATTTTGAACCCTGTTTGTAAAACTAATGTCATTTAAGTCTTCCGCTCATTATTCCGATGTTATTTGTAAAAGTATGCAATGCTGTAACCGAATTATGAGATGATCCTGCGGACATTGGGCGCTGATGTAGCCCGGTGACGAACAGGTCTTAATCACATGGAACATGAGTTCGGCTGTCAGAGGTTGACAGGGACACGTGGGCCATGGGATTAGGGTCGTTCCGTCACAGAGTGGTATCGGAGCATCTCACTTTAACGTTGCAGTGTTCATTTTTGCGAAAACTTCAAAAGACCTTTTTAGTCCAAACAAACTAAACTTGACTATTTTGAGTCCAAATTGCTTCTCTCATCTTGTCTCTCATATGGCAACACTAGCTAGTGGAACAACATGTTTTAAGCCCTATGTACCTTATTTATTGCATTGCTTTGTTCCGTAGGAACGATTCATGCATCATGTCATAATCACTTAAGTTAACTTCCTCTCTAAGTTCGTTGGGGTAGTATGCATTTACCTGTTCTTGCTAGCCTTTCTCATCCATCTTCTCTTATCCAGACATGGCCCGTATCAAGCTGACTGCCCGCAAGTCGACTGGACCGCATGGTGTGCCACGCCACCAGCTGGCACCACGCGCTGGGGAGGAGACTGGAGAATCTTCCAACGGTCGTCGCTTTCCCCGCCGCACCCGTAAGAACCTGAAGGAGGAAATCAAGGATCTGAAGGCGGAGCTGAAGAACTTGGAGCATGACTTCTACCACTCACGCCTAGAGTTTTATGAGGCACGAGCTTCCCTGGAGCAGGCCAATCGGAATACGGTTCGCGCTATCGAGCAGCGCAATGATGCTTGGACCCGCGAGGACGTTACCAGAGCCCAGCTCCACGGACTGCAGCAGTACACAGCTCAGATTGAACAGTTCAATGATATGCTTCATGAGGAAGTGCATCAGCTGTATGATCAACTCCACCCCTTGGTACCCCCGGTTATGGAAGACCCTGAGGACGGAGTAGTGGAAGAACCAGAAGTGGAACAAGGGCCAGGCGAGAACGAAGAAGTTGAACCTGTCGAAGATGTCTACGCTGAAGACGAGGACGAGGAGGAGGAGCCTGAGCTCATCCTCGAGGAAGAAGATGACGATGAAGACATGATCATCATCGACGACGACTAGACTCGTAGTGTCTGTACCATCTGCTTACCTAAAACCTTAGTCTAGGTTTGGGGGCGTTAGTCCGTCTGTTGGCAGGTCTGGCATGTATCTTTCTGTTCGCATCTTTTCCCTTTATCGGTCTGTATCATCTGTCAGTCACCTTATCAAGTTATCAGTCTGTTGTTTTCAGAACCCTATCTATGAATGCTAAGTTCCAAGTTGCTTAACAGATGCCTGTGAACACTCGCACTGGAGCTGGAGGTTCTAATGATGCCAACCTCCCAAACCCTCCACCTGTCCCAGCTACCCTAGCAGATGCCATTGCAGCCTTGGCTGCCGCTGCCAACCTAATGGCTCAAAACCAAGGACAGCAGAACTTTCACCGTGGTCGCCACAACATCAACCAAGAGACCACCTATGTGGAATTCACCGAAACTCGTCCACCGGTCTTCACCAAGGCCGATGAACCCCTCGAAGCTGATGATTGGCTCCGCACCATGGAGCAGAAGTTTGGTCTTATCAACTGCACCGATATCCAGAAGCCACGGTTCGCTTCACAGCAGCTTCGTGGTCCGGCAAGTGCTTGGTACGCCAACCTGTTGGCTGCCCAGCCAGAAGGTCATCGGTTGACCTGGGAAGAGTTCCGCACTGCCTTCCGTGCTCATCACATTCCTTCCGGATTAATGAAAATGAAGCTTGATCAGTTCCTGGCTCTCCAACAGAAAGACTCCACAGTCATGCAGTATGTGGGTCAATTCAATCATCTCAGCCAGTATGCCTCCGAGTATGTCAACACAGATGAGAAGAAGAGGGATTGTTTCCTTAGAGGACTGCACCCAAAGATCCGCAGGAGCTTGTCCAATAACCTGACTGGGTCTTATCACGATGTTGTTGACCGGGCTGTTGCTTTTGAAGAAAGCAATCGCCAGTACCAGGAAGAGAAGAAGAAGAAGAAAGCAGGGTCAAGCAGCTTCTCTGGCAGTCACAAACGCTAGAGAATCATCTATCACCCCAGCCACCACCACAATCGTCTACCTTACCCCAACCAGCAAGTGGTCGTCCGTACCGCGGCCACGACCCATAATGCCAACCAGCAGAGTGCCACACAGCCGAACGCCCCAGGTGTTCGTATCACCACTCCACAAACAGCCTACAACCATCCCTGCTACAACTGTGGCCAGCTTGGTCACTGGTCTCGTGAGTGCCCAAAGCCCAAGAGGTATGCTCAGAATGCTCAGAAGAATCCTGGAGGATCTCAGCAGCAGCAGCACCGTGCACAGCAGCAGCATGCCCAGAAAGGCAGGATTGTCAAGAAGCACGGGCAAGTCTACTACACCGCTGTCAGCGATATACCAGAAGGGGAGCCCGTCATGATCGGTAGGTTTCCTGTTGCCAATCACCCTGCAGTTGTGTTGTTTGATTCTGGTGCATCGCATTCCTTCATCAGTCGTACTTTTGTCATCAAGCATGAAATATCAATTGAGGATTTAAAAGAAAGTTTCTGCATATTTTCGCCTGGAGGGCGTATAAGTACTAAGGAAGTGGTTCGCAGTATACCAGTAAGGTTGGGGGAGCATGTATTTCCCACCACCATGATAGTGCTTCATGATCAGGAGATAGATGTCATCCTAGGCATGAATTGGATGTGTCAGTATAAAGCCATGATCGACATCCTGAATAGAGTTGTGAGAGTGGATATTCCTAACAGTACTGCCAAACTCCTTCTCCAACTTCCAATGCCTCAAAAACCAGCAGCCACTCAAATAAATACCGCCTATGTTCTGGAAACCCGGGACATCCCCGTGGTTTGTGAATTCCCTGATGTTTTTCCTGAGGATTTGCCTGGTCTGCCTCCTGACCGTGACGTTGAGTTTGCCATAGAGCTAAAGCCCGGGACTGCTCCTGTATCCCGCAGAGCTTATCGAATGCCTCCCAGAGAGTTGGCAGAACTAAAAATCCAATTACAAGATTTGTTGGACAAGGGTTTCATTCGCCCAAGCTCGTCTCCTTGGGGCTGTCCTGCAATCTTTGTAAAGAAGAAAGACAAGACTCTCAGAATGTGCGTTGATTATCGCCCACTCAATGAGGTCACCATCAAAAATAAATATCCCTTGCCTCGTATTGATCTTCTCTTTGACCAGTTAGCTGGAGCCAAAGTATTCTCCAAGATCGATCTCAGATCTGGCTACCACCAAATAAAGATTCGTCCTGAAGATATTCCTAAAACAGCTTTCACCACCAGATACGGCCTATATGAGTACTTGGTAATGTCCTTCGGTTTGACCAATGCCCCTGCTCATTTCATGTACCTCATGAACTCTGTGTTCATGCCAGAGCTTGATAAATTCGTGGTCGTGTTCATTGACGACATCCTTGTCTACTTAAAAACCCCTGAAGATCATGCCGAACATCTTCGTATCGTTCTATCCCGTCTCAGAGAGCATCAGCTGTATGCCAAGTTCAGTAAATGTGAGTTCTGGTTAGATCAGATACAGTTTCTTGGTCATGTCCTATCCGCTGAAGGTGTGTCAGTTGACCCTGGTAAAGTGGCAGACATTCTGGATTGGGAGCCACCTACCACTGTTCATCAAGTCCGCAGCTTTATGGGAATGGCAGGATATTATCGTCGATTCATCCCAGATTTCTCAAGAATCGCCAAGCCTATCACTGAGTTAGTAAAGAATTCTGTGAAGTTTGTCTGGTCACCAGCCTATGAGCAAGCCTTTCAAACTCTGAAGAAATTGTTAACCACATCACCAGTGTTAGCCCAGCCGAACATCGAGAAGCCCTTTGATGTCTACTGTGATGCATCTGGTACTGGTTTGGGCTGTGTTTTGATGCAAGAAGGTCGAGTGATCGCTTATGCCTCCCGACAGCTTAAGCGACATGAAGAGAATTACCCAACTCATGATCTCGAGTTAGCAGCAGTAGTGCATGCCTTGAAGATCTGGCGTCATTATCTGTTGGGCAGTACCTGTAATGTGTACACTGATCACAAAAGCCTAAAGTATATCTTCACTCAAGAGGAACTGAATATGAGGCAGAGAAGATGGCTTGAGTTAATTAAGGACTATGATCTTGAAGTGCATTATCATCCGGGTAAGGCGAATGTGGTCGCCGATGCACTCAGTCGCAAGTCTTATTGCAACTGTCTGGTGATGAAACCCTATGATTCTTCTTTGTGTTATGAGCTGGAAAGGTTGGATATTGAAATGATTCCACAGGGAACTCTGAATAATATCAGGATAGAAACCCCTATCAGAGAGCAGATCATCGCTGCACAAAAAGATAACCCTGGAATCAAGCACATCATCGAAAAGGTCCAATCCGGAAAGGCTGATTGTTTTAGGATCGATGATGCAGGAGTAGTATGGTTTAAGAATCGGTTAGTAGTTCCTAAAGTGCCTGAGTTAAGAAAGTTAATCCTTGATGAAGCACACTTGACTAGATTCTCCATCCACCCCGGCAGCAACAAAATGTACCAGGATTTGAAGCAGCAATTCTGGTGGACAAAGATGAAGATTGAGATCGCCCGGTATGTCGCTCAGTGCGATACCTGCCAGAAAGTCAAAGCCGTGCACATGAAGCCCGGAGGAGAATTGCAACCTTTACCTATACCTGCTTGGAAATGGGACGATATCAGTATGGACTTTATCAACGGTCTACCCAAGACATCAAGAGGTTTTGATTCCATATGGGTGATCGTGGATCGCCTCACTAAGCAAGCTCACTTCCTGCCAGTGAAGACCAGTTACACCGTCCCCACTTATGCCACTTTGTACAAGAACCACATAGTGAAACTCCATGGCATACCCAAGAGCATTATCTCTGATCGTGGTACCCAGTTTGTCGCAAAGTTTTGGAAAGCGTTCCATACCTCACTTGGAACCAAGCTCTTGCATAGTACGGCATATCATCCGCAAACCGATGGACAAACTGAGTGAGTCAACCAAGTGTTAGAGGATATGTTGAGAGCATGTGTGCTCACCTTCGCAGATACTTGGGATGACTGTTTGCCCTTGGCAGAATTCTCATATAATAACAGTTACCAAGAGAGCATCAAAATGGCACCCTTTGAAGCACTGTACGGCCGCCGTTGTCGTACACCTCTCAATTGGTCTGAACCCGGAGAAAGGGAATTCTTTGGAGTTGACCTAGTAAAAGATATGGAAGAGAAAGTCAAGCATATACAAGAGAACATGAAGATTGCACAGTCTCGACAGAAAAGTTATGCTGACAGGAGACGTCGACCTCTGCAGTTCGAGATCGGGGATTATGTGTACCTAAAGGTCTCACCCACCAAAGGAGTCACTCGTTTTGGAGTCAAAGGAAAGTTAGCACCCCGCTACATTGGTCCCTTTGAGATTCTGGATCGTTGTGGCAAGGTCGCTTACAAGCTAAGTTTGCCCGATCATCTTTCAGCAGTTCATAATGTGTTTCATGTCTCTCAACTCAAGAAGTGTCTCCGAGTACCTGAACATGTGGTTGAAGTTGAAGGCGTTGAGCTAGAACCAGATCTGTCATACACTGAGTATCCAGTTCGCGTGTTGGATCACAAGGATCGTGTTACCCGAAGAACCACCACAAGATGGTACAAGATCCAGTGGAACCAGCACTCTGAAGAAGAAGCCACCTGGGAATCCGAAGACTTCTTAGCAAAGAACTATCCCGACTTTCTCGAATCTCTGTAGATGTAAGGTTTTGCTTTTTCCTTCTTAAGACGTGGAATCTCGGGGCGAGATTTCTTTTAGGGGGGAAGGCTGTAACACCTCTGGTGTTTAACTGTAATTAACCTGACATGTCATCATCATTAGTCATTAATCATTCTTGCCTTGCATTTATGTTTGCTTAGTACTTGTGTAGCAATCTCTTTTCAAAAACCCTAAAAGCCCAAATCTTCCTATAAGGGCAAAAATGGTAATTTCACCTCTGTGCCTAGCTTTGTGTAATTCTTGTTCAGTTGGATGTCTTGAAGTTTTGTTGTGTAGGCCAAAGTTCAAAAACCAAAATCAGATTTCAAATCCCTTTG
This sequence comes from Coix lacryma-jobi var. lacryma-jobi, assembly GCA_009763385.1. Lineage (NCBI taxonomy): Eukaryota > Viridiplantae > Streptophyta > Magnoliopsida > Poales > Poaceae > Coix > Coix lacryma-jobi. Next base: position 97,152,303 of record CM019831.1, read on the forward strand.
CAAAACCCTGATTTCCAAACCCTGGATTTTATCCCTCTTTTTGTAATTCAAAAATTATTCAAAATTTGGGGTTGGTCCAAAAAGCAAAGTTGTAGATCTGGCCAAGAGAAACAACTTTGGTATTTACAAATTTTCAAGTTTCTGTACAAAGTTTGAAGTAAATCCAAATTCATTCAAATTCCAGTTTTTGTCCCCTTTTTAGTTTTTAAAATTTATTTAAAAACTATTGAGTTTCAGAAAAAGGGTATATTAGCAAAGTTGTAGGTTTTGATAAAAGGAACAACTTTCATATTTGCAGATTTCCAACTTTCAATGTAAAATCAAAAGTAATTTTGAATTTATTCAAATCCCAAAAGTGTTCCCTTTTCTGTTTTCAAATGTGGTCCAAAAACTATTTGGATTTTGAAAATATTCTTTTTGACAAAGTTGTAGATCTCTTTTTTCTGAACAACTTTGGTGTTTTGAGTTTTTGCTGCTCAGTTCAAGTTTTGGAAGCAATTTGCAAAATACAGAGATCAGCCAAAAGTCAAACCCTAGGGCATAGCCCTGTTCATCTTCCTCACCGTAGAGGGGGGGCCCGGCCATGGCCGCGCGCCGGCGCTGCGCACGCCGCACGCCTGGCAGCCGCACGCCCGCCCCCGACTTGTCGCCTGCGCCCGCGCCATCATGCCGCCCCCGCACGCGCGCCAGTTGACCTCCGCCCCGTCCCCCACTGCTCCCAGTTCGCCGCCGCCGCGTGTCCAAACGCCGGCGAGCTTGCGCCCGGCCCCTGGGGAACGCTCCTGCCCCGCTGCAGCGTGCAATCGAGTGCGCGTGCTTCGCCCGAGCTTATCCGCGCCCGCGCGACACCCATCCGTCCCTGCCCGCGCCTATAAAAGCCACCACCGGCTGGCCGGAGAAGCCAACCACCTCCGCCACCGTGGCCAGACCACTCCAGACCCTCCGCCGCTCAACCACCTAGCCCGAAAGCTCCGCCTTGAGCTCGTGAAGCTTCCCCACTCTTCAATTTCACCTCCCCCGCCTCCAATCGCCCGGCGTAACCCCATCTTCCCAAAGTCCGACGGAAACCCGGTGAACTCGGGTTCGTCAAATACTCCCTCTCTGGCCACGATCATCTTCCCCTGACCCCTGTGTCAGCTTCCTCGGCTCCGCGCGACTCTAACCAGGCCCTTGCGGTCTCGTGTGTTGCGCAGGATCGCCGACTCGCCGGAGTGCCGCCGCGGTCGTCTCCTTCCTCGAGCCTCACCCTCGAGCACGTGTCGAGCCTCAGCCTCGAGCCTCACCCTCGAGCACGTGTCGAGCCTCAGCCTCGAGCCTCACCCTCGAGCACGTGTCGAGCCTCAGCCTCGAGCCTCACCCTCGAGCACGTTCCCGAGCCACACCCTCGAGCCCTGCCTCCGACCCGTGGTAAGCACCCGAAGCCTCCGGTCTCTGCTTCCACTCCGTTTCGCCCGAGCCTCCCAGTCAGGCCTCGGACGGACGCTTGCTTTCCGTCTCGCCCAAGCCTTCCGTCTCGCCCGAGTCCGCTTCGCCCGTGCCAAGCCTCGGCGAGCGCATGCTCTCCGCTTCGCCCGAGCCAGGCCTCGGACGAAGCAGTCGCTTCCGTCTCGACCGAGCCCGTTTCGCCCGAGCCCCGTGCGATTCGCCCGAGCCCTGCATAGAAGGAGCACAGTGCTCTTTCCTTTTTCTGAAAGATATGAATAGTGCTCTGTTTTCTCTTTTTTGTGTGAATTAATCTGTTGTTCCTTAAATTCTGATAAAATTATGGTATGCTCCATGCACTGTGTAGTATTTTATAAAAATATGAAACATGACTTTTCTGCAAGAATTTAAAAATGTAAAATCCCTCTTTTAATTAATAAATGGATAGTTTTGGATTTTTAGAAAATTATTTATAACTCCAAAAATCATGAGATAAATTTTTGTGAGCTTCCTATGCCCTGTTTAGCCTCTGGTGAAATTTTGAAGTCTTTTGGAGCAAGTTGATTTTTGAGCATTTATTTTAATTGTTAAATAGTGCCTTTTGTTAATTAAATGTCTCTATTTCTTTGAGCACCTTAATGAAATCCAAAAATTATGAAATTTGTTTTGCCAACTATTTATGCCATGATGAACTTATGAGATTAATTTGGTAATTTTTTGAGCAACTTCATAAAATGACCTTTTTAAATAATTAAGGAAAATAGAAAGAGTGATTAGGGTTCATGTTGTATGCCCTGTTTTTGCATTGTTCATACTAGCATACTCATGTGCATGCATCATTGCATTCGTATAGTCACCGAAGAAGGTGTCAAGATCGAGGCAGCCGCCGACGAACCTGTCCCTGAGGCTACCCCAAACTCCGACAACCGCCCCGCCGCCTTCGAGCCTGCTGTCTTTGCTCTTCAAGGCAAGCCCCGGTGCATTTAACCCCTTCCCTTGAATTTATAAAATGATTTCCTTAAATGCTTTTGAGTTAAATTATTGCATTAGGTTTATAGGAATTGTGTGCTATCCTAATTGATGCACTATCCACCTTGACCACTGATACACCCGATACCTGTTTTTCAAAAGTATTTGCAAAATGCTTAGCAATGCTTATTGAATTAGACTTGCAATAAAATGTCATTTTCAAAAGTGTGATCACTTAAGAATCTTTATGGGAATTTGGCTTTACTTCCCGTTCGATGACTGCTTGCCTAGCTAGCAGGTAGTCATTGTCGAGAAGAGGTTGTCCGCGCGTACGGTGCCGTCATGTTGTAGTCCGGGACTCAACAGTTGACACCGACCGGGACAGGGTTGAAAAACTGACAGGACTATTACGCTTGGGTGAGATATAACCAAGGTATAGTTCTGGCTGGAAAATTAGGGACCATCCGTATGGGGGCCTGCTGGTCAAGACTTGTAACTATTCACATACTACGGAAAGCTCTGGCTCCGAGGAATCCTTTATTGGACCGACAACCGCGCACTGGGAGTGGAGAGATGGCGGAAGTAGCATGTACCCACGTGGTCGTCGTACCTGGAAAGGAGTGGTGTACTGTACTTCCGGGTGGCGTAGGACCGGGCCCAATCTTGGAGGAATCGTGGTAGACGAGTTGGCATATGCAAGCTTGGGTGCTACATATGCAGTGTGGATAGGGATCCTCAGCTGAGTATTATTTATCCGGATCAACGTTGCTCCTCGGTTATGGAGACTTGGTCCACTGACTGTCAACGGAGAGTGGTTCTCAACTAGGAATGTTTTGAAATGTAAAATGAATCATGAATGATGAAAAATTGAGGAATACTGAATCTTTCAAAACAAAATAAGGTTTACAAAAATGCTTTTCTGCAAAATACTTGATCTTGCTTAAGCCTTACCTTGACTACCCTAAGCCTCTCATTCCTGAGTCTTCTCCCTTTTTCTTTAGTCGGGTAAGTCTTGTTGAGTACCCCAGTACTCAGGGTTTGTTACCCATGCTGCAGGTATGACAGAGTCCCCGATGTGTCTTGCACCCTGCTGCGTGACCATCGTCCAGGAAGAGGCCGATGAGGCCGAAGAATAGTTGTACACCCTCGGGCTAGGTGATTATAAGTATCTTTGCTGTTCTCCACTATGTTGCCTATGTTTATTTCTATTATCAGAACTTGGTTTGTAATAACTGCACCTTAATTTCTATTTTGAACCCTGTTTGTAAAACTAATGTCATTTAAGTCTTCCGCTCATTATTCCGATGTTATTTGTAAAAGTATGCAATGCTGTAACCGAATTGTGAGATGATCCTGCGGACATTGGGCGCTGATGTAGCCCGGTGGCGAACAGGTCTTAATCACATGGAACATGAGTTCGGCTGTCAGAGGTTGACAGGGACACGTGGGCCATGGGATTAGGGTCGTTCCGTCACAACGTGCAGAATCAGTCAGGGTGTTGTGTCGCCGTCTTTTGGGTCGTTTGGGCCTTTTAACTTGTTGGGGCACCTTAGTGATGTGAGTAGGGGTCCTTGGATGCCCCTTAGGCTATATAATGAGTAGCTGACACCCACATTAGGGTTTGAGTTTTGCTTTGATTAATTTGTTAAGATAATTTTTGCTGTTTTGTCGGTTTGTGAGACCCCAACTCGTGAGCTTAATCATTCATTAGCAATTTGGTTGCATTCTACCTTATTCTTGCTTGTGTTCTTTGATTTGCTGGCAAAGATTAGCCTTCTTGGCGAGGTCAACCGTGCTATGCCGGTTGATAACCAGAGGAGACATGATGCTGTGATTACGGGGTTTCGAATCGTGTTGTTCGGAAGCAAGATCAACTTGTGTCACGTTTCCACCAAATCGAAAGTAACGAGAACCTTTCGGAAGATCGGGCACCCTTGTTCACATCAGCACTACTCCTTCTTCCACGGATCCCTCTTGAGATATGATCAATAAGCATTTGGATGATTTGTGAGGAGGGTGGAGGCCTTCTTTTATAGGTGCAGGTGCCTTGGAGGGGTGGACAGCCTCTTCTCTCCACATGGAAAGTGCAAACTGACCTCCAAACCGACCTTCTGGGGTACACTGAACCTGGACATTGTGGGGATATTACACCCGTATACCCCCATGGCACTACTTGGGCTACTCTGCAGATACGGCCCAACCAAAAGGCCTTGCAGCCCGCGACCAGGCCATCGCAGCCGCCAAGGACTCTCCTGATGACTTGCTCAACAAGGAAGATCCAGATAGATAGACCCAGATTCCTTGCCAAAAGGATCCGATTGTAATCTGTTAGGATTCGGCAAGTTGTAACCCTGCTCCCTGGCTATATAAGGCGAGCAGGGACCCCCTCTCGAAATGACACAAATCCCATCGGATCATCCAATCAACAATACAAACCAGCCACCAGAACACAGGACATAGGGTGTTACGGCGACTTGCCGGCCCGAACCTGTCTAAATCGCCGTCTCACGTCCCTGTGTCCACGCTTTGCAGACGTCTCGCACGTCTCCACCGATTAATCTACTACCTTGGGCATACCCCTTGGTAGACTGCCGACCATATTTCGTCGACAATTGGCGTGCCAGGTAGGGGGTGTGTCTACGACACCATGATCTGCCAAACAGTCACCTTCCCTCGCTCCATGGTTCTTCTGGAGGTCGGCACCACTTTCCAGATTGGATCTATGATCTGGACCGTCGGCGACCACGTCCCAGCTCCGTAAACTATGGAATCTGCGCAGCTCCCTATCCGTCACGTCACCGCGTCGACACGCCGCCCGCCGAGAATCGTCCCTTGCGACGACCTGATCAAAGCCATCGACCGAGCCAACCAAGGAATCGCAGAGTGCATCGACGCCATCGAGGTAGCTCGTATACAGCTTTCTGACCAACCTTGCCTTGAGCAATTTTCAGGTACACCATCGGGAGTTTTCAGCGCTCGTCCCACCCACCGCCCCAGATCGGATCTGCATCCGGCTCGTCACCGCACTTCGTCTCCAACGCCCGTGCCCTTCGGGCTACGCGGTGCGGCTCCTACATACCAGCATCAAGCGCTGCGACAACTCTCCGACCAGCTCCAGACTCTTGGTTCCGACAAGATGGCGCCGACTAATGTACGTGACCGGGCGACTCCAGCTCCACTCGTTGGCATGGTGACTCTCAAAGAGATCTCCGGCGACACTGTCTCGGCGACTTCGGCATCTGGATCTACCACAACAAATGGCTCCACCTCCACGCGGTCTACGACTGTCATCTCCACCGACTCCGGGGCCGACTTCCCACCATACCACGGTGGCATCATCTTCAACGTCTCCGCCGACAGTCCTCCACCTCCAAACGAAACGGAAGGCGAACGCGCCAATCGGGAGCAACGCAACATCGACCGGCAGCACCGACGTGACGACGAGCGACGCGACCAGGAGTGCCATGACCAGGAGCATCGCGACAACGAACGACGCCGGGATCGCGACAATGTTGGAGGCCATGACCTCAACTACGAATTCGACAGGGTGGATGATCAACCCGTTTACCCGACCCCAAGCGCCAACCTCGCCGTCGTCTTCAATGAGCTCTCCAAGCTTCCGGTAACCCCGGAGTTATAGAAGGTTGTTGCCCATGTCAAGGACGCTGCCGTACAGTGCAACGAGAGAGGACGCTATCTCTCACCCTCCGGAACGTCGTACAGCCGGACGCCACCAAGCCCGCATCCCTCGCGCCAAAGGCGATCGCTACCACGTCGCGACCAGGAAGTCTCCCAAGTCAATCGCGCCTGTGACCAAGCTCCGGCTCCTGACGCCTCAACAGGACCACACCCTTTCACCTCCCGGCTCCAAGCCGTCCGATGGCCTTAAGGCTTCAAGGTCACCATGGTGGACAAGTACGATGGGAAGGCCAACCCAGAGCAGTGGCTCACCACGTACGAGATCGCCATTCAAGCAGCCGGAGGAGGACCTGACGTGATGGCCAAGTACCTCCCCGTCATGCTATCGTCTTCAGCCAATAGCTGGCTCCACAAGCTCGCCGAGAACACCATCGACACCTGGGAGCAATTGAAGGAAGTCTTCGTCAAGACGTACAGCGCCACCTGCGTCCAACCGGGAACGCGCTACGATCTCCAAAACGTCCACCAGGAGCATAACGAAAGCCTCCAGAGCTATATTCGAAGATTCTCCAACATGCGCCTCACGATTCTTGAGATCGCCGATGCAGAAGCCATCTCCACGTTCTCCAACGGCCTGCGCCACAAGGAGCTCCGCGACAAGATCATCCGAAAGAAGGTAGCCACGGTCACCGAACTGTTGACTGTTGATGGTCCTTAAACACCTGTTTTACCATCAACATGTTACCCTAAAATTCACCAAAAAGGCATGAAATGTAGTCAAATAGGTTTCAAACTAACCAAATTCCTCATGTCCATAGATTTTTATTTGAATATAGGATTTGGACCAAATTTGGAGCATGGACCCACCAGGGGCCGAGACCACTCACCAGAGCCCATTTGGGCCCTAGTGGGGTGGCGCCCGCCACCCCTAGGTGGAGCCCGCCACAAGGAGAGGCCCAAGTTTCCCCCCTGCCACGTCACTGATCCGTGTGACCACCCCAGGGCCAAATCTTGGCCCTTGGTCACTAGGTCAGTGGCATCGGAGGGCTCAGGAGGGGAGTGGCGTGGATCATGACCAAATGACGATTATCTGGACATGCAACCGCCTTGGAGGAGTCCCTGGAGACCGTTGGATCAATGACGGTGCATCCAACGGCCAGGGGGGGTGGCGGCCGCCACCTAGGGCTGGCGCCCGCCACTAGGGTTTGCCGTAGGTCGGTTGGCTGCCCCCTATAAGTACCCCCCTCACTCCACAAGGCTATAAATACCCCCTTGGAGACGTCACTTCATATCAAGCAAGAAGCGAAAGAAGCAAGCAAGCAATGTAGAAACCAAGTGAGAGCTAGGTTAGAAGCTCAGAGAGCTTAGGCAAGTAGGTTAGCTAGTAGAGAAAGCATAGCTCTAGTGCCCTCGCTACAACGCGACTCTTAGTTTAGCACAGCTCAGCCCTAACCAGTGGTATAGTAGCGTAGAGCTTGCTAGGAGAGAAGTGGGTGCGAGTGACTGGCATCGGAGTTTGCTCTCTTATATCTCAGGTACACTTATCCTTATTCCAATATTAGTTTAGTATTACTTTCAGTGTTACTTTATCAAGTGCCTTGAGTGTGACCTAGTTATCCCTACAGTTCAATTCACTTAGCCATAGTAGTTAATCCCTAGTGAGCTTTGTGTTTGATCTTTGCCAATAGGTTGCTTAGTTAGTTTAGTTTTTATCTTATTAAGTCAAGTATTTGCTCTAACGTCCGCAAGGGTGTCTCTATTCAAAGCTAGGGTAGAGATAGTTAGAATATAATTAAGCGTGGTGCTTAGTTATAGACTTACCTTCAGATACGGCTGGATCCCTGGATAGCTGTGGTAGCAAGCAGGTGGTGACAGCCCTGTGCGCCTTGAATTCCACCACGTAGTTGGCCCAGTTTAACAGTAAGGCTCGTTGTGCTAGCGTTCAACCTAAGTCAGTGGTAAAGGCTAGTACGCCTCGATACTTGATAAGATAGGAATAAAACTATACTTAACTTGGTTGCTTTATTGACATTTGCCTATCTTGCTTCATAGTTATCTAGGAGTAGTTATTAGTTAGTTATATTAGTTATCCTTAGCTATCTTATTCCCCTTATCTACCTATCCATCCACCTTACCTTAACCATTCATTTCATCCTTACCTATCCACCCATATATTCTTTCTAAACTTTCATCTCCTCTCTTCTCTTCTCTCCTTTTACCTTTCTTATTCTTTGACTCTCATCGCCTCCTTGACTCGACTCATACACCACCCTAGCCTTCCTTTGGGATCAAATAAATCAACACCTGGTACTCCCAGGGAAGTGCTACTACGATAGTTCTGTGCGCTTGCAGAATCTCCTCCTGGTAGATTGCATTCTCGCTAGTTAGCTCCTACTAGTGTCAGGACTGACAACCCCGCTTGGCATTAGTAGATAGCTGCTTTAGCTTCATTCCTTTAGGTATAGTGACCGGACTTGCTACAAGCACTTCTGACACCGTTGCCTGGGATAGATTCCATAGTCTACTCCTAGTAACGACGTTGGTTAGTGTCAACAAGCATTTCTGGGCCGTTACCGGGGATAGTTGACTAGCTCTATCTTTAGTGAAGCTAAGAACTACCAACACTATCTCTACCCTAGCTTTGAATAGAGACACCCTTGCGGACGTCAGAGCAAATACTTGACTTAATAAGATAAACACTAAACTAAGTAAGCAACCTATTGGCAAAGATCAAACACTAATCATTATTCCAATATTACTTTAGTATTACTTTAAGTATTACTTTCAGTATTACTTTATCAAGTGCCTTGAGTGTGACCTAGTTATCCCTACAATTCAATTCACTTAGCCATAGTAGTTAATCTCTAGTGAGCTTAGTGTTTGATCTTTGCCAATAGGTTGCTTAGTTAGTTTAGTGTTTATCTTATTAAGTCAAGTATTTGCTCTGACGTCCGCAAGGGTGTCTCTATTCAAAGCTAGGGTAGAGATAGTGTTGGTAGTTCTTAGCTTCACTAAAGATAGAGCTAGTCAAGTATCCCCGGTAATGGCCCAGAAATGCTTGTTAACACTAACCAACGTCGTTACTAGGAGTAGACTATGGAATCTATACCAGGCAATGGTGTCAGAAGTGCTTGTAGCAAGTCCGGTCACTATACCTAAAGGAATGAAGCTAAAGCAGCTATCTACTAATGCCAAGCGGGTTTGTCAATCCCAAAACTAGTAGGAGCTAGCTAGAGAGATTGCAATCTACCAGGAGGAGATTCTGCAAGCGCACAGAACTATCGTAGTAGCACTTCGCCTGGGAGTACCAGGTGTCGATTTATTTGATCCCAAGGGAAGGCTAGGGTGGTGTATGAGTCGAGTCAAGGAAGGGATGAGAGTCGAAGAAAAGAGAAATGGGAAATGGAGAGAAGGGAAAAGAGGGGATGGAAGGCTAGAAAGAATATGTGGGTGGATAGGTAAGGATGAAATGGATGGTAAGGTAAGGTGGATAACTAGATAGATAGATAGAATGTGATAACTAAGGATAACTAACTACTAACTACTCCTAGATAACCACAGAGCAAGATAACTACGAAGCAAGATAGTTACAAAGCAAGACAGGCAAAAGTCAATAAAGCAACTAAGTTGAGTAAAGTTTTATTCCTATCTTATCAAGTATCGAGGAGTACTAGCCTTTACCACTTACTTAGGTTGAACGCTAGCACAACGAGCCTTACTGTTAAACTGGGCCAACTACGTGGTGTAATTCAAGGCGCACAGGGTTGTCACCACCTGCTTGCTACCACAGCTATCCGGGGGTCCAGCCGTATCTGAAGGTAAGTCTATAACTAAGCACCATGCTTAACTATATTCTAACTATCTCTATCCTAGCTTTGAATAGAGACACCCTTGCGGACGTCAGAGCAAATACTTGACTTAATAAGATAAACACTAAACTAACTAAGCAACCTATTGGCAAAGATCAATCACTAAGCACACTAGAGATTAAGTACTATGGCTAAGTGAATTGAACTGTAGGATAGCTAGGTCACACTCAAGGTACTTGATAAAGTAATACTGAAAGTAATGCTTAAAGTAATACTGAGATAAAGATAAATGTACCTGAGATACAAGAGAGCAAACCAGACCAGAGACGCCGGGAAATCAACCGACCTCCGATGCCAGTCGCTCGCACCCGCTTCTCTCTTAGCAAGCTCTACGCTCCTTTTACCAAGGACTTAGGCTGAGTTGTGCTAAACTAAGAGCTGCGCTGTAGCGAGGGCACTAGAGCTATACTCTCTCTACTAGCTTAACCTACTTGCCTAAGCTCTCTGAGCTTCTAACCTAACTCTCACTTGCTTCTCTTGCTTGTGTTGCTTCTTGGTGTGGTATCTGAATGATGTGATGCCTCGGGGGGGTATTTATAGTCTTGAGGAGTGAGGGGGGTACTTATAGAGGGCAGCCAGCCGACCTAGGGCTAACCCTAGTGGCGGGCGCCAGCCCTAGGTGGCGGCCGCCACCTCCCTCACCGTTGGATGCACCGCCTTGGCTTCAACGGCATCCAGGAGCTCCGGAGAGGCGGTTGGTAGGTCGGTTGCATGTCCAAGTAACCGCCATCCTGCCTTGATCCACGCCACTCCATCCTGAGCCGTCCGATGCCACTGACCTAGTGACCAAGGGCCAAGATTTGGCCTTGGAATGGTCACACGGATTAGTGACGTGGCAAGGGGGAGAGTTGGGCCTCTCCAAGTGGCGGGCGCCACTTTTGGGTCGCGGGCGCCACCTCTGGCTGGCGGGCGCCACCCCACTCGGGCCCAAATGGGTCCTGGTGAGTGGGCTTGTCTCCTGGTGGGTCCATTCTTCAAATTTGGTCCAAATTCCTACATTCAAATAAAATTCTATGGACATGTGGAATTTGGTTAGTTTGAAACCTATTTGACTACATTTCATGCCTTTTTGGTGAATTTTAGGGTAAAATGTTGACGGTAAAATAGGTGTTTAAGGACCATCAACAAGCTCCCCCAAGCTAACCTGTTGCTCGTCCTCGAGCAACAATGCGGTTTAAGCATTGAGCATAAAATGGATAGCAACTTAAGATGTATGCAAGTGCACATTGTATAGTGAGAAATAACTTAGCATATATCATTAATCATAGCAATATGGGGCTTATAGCTTTTCACTTCAAACATGCAAGAGTGAAATAAAGCAGTAGATAGGAAACTTTTATCTTGCTTAGGTTTGACTAGGATTCCGTCTGGAGGTTTTTCAAAGTTTTCAAAAGATAACAACTTGCTTAAGTCCTCCAAGATTCACTCAATCACTCAATGGTGTTTAAATCCTCACTTAGGCCAAAATGTAGCCTTTCCTACTTCTAAAGAATGATATGTGGAGTTATAGGTAGGCTAAGAATCATCAGCAAATTGTCTGATGTTTATTGCTAAGCTAGACACTCAGATCATAAGGAGCAGCAAACCATAAAAATTGATCAAGATGTGCATGTGTGGTTATGTGGAAGTGTATAGAGGGATATTTCATAATCCTTCCTAGTTAATTTCTGGGGTCTAGAGCTAATGATAATTCTCTCTCTCTTTTTTTTCTTTTTTTTTGGATACATAGTGAGTAGACAAAAGATGTGTCCTCACATTTTCTTAGGACATAGTCCTCTTTTGAGCTTCTTTGCTCACTCTCTCTCTCTCTCTCTCTCTCTCTCTTTTTCAGGACATAGTCCTTTCTTGAGCTACTTTGCTCATTTTTGTCTCTCTTTTTTTTAGCTCTAGATTTCCCCAGGTTATCTATAGGAAAGGATTTTTGAAATGAGTAGGGAAAGGGAGAGAAATGCTTATTCCCAGTGTAGGAATAATAAGCATAAGGCTAGCAATGGTATGTTTGGCAGGGTATTGCATATCTCCGGTGTAGAGAATAAGCAATTTATTTGGTGGTTGCAAACTTCCATAGTGGAAAGTAGGCAATTTATGGTGGGTGTGTGAATCTTGATTCAAAAGATATGATAAGCTTCTCTACTAAGATCTATGAGGTCTAACAAAGCTCAACACAAACAAAGCTCTTTGTGGTTTTGACTAATGACTAACAAATATTTGGCTGGTGGTGGGATGGGATAAAAATCCAGGAGGAACTTTTAGCAAGGTTTTCATGATTTTTAAAAGAAATCCTCCAGATTAGGTCCTAATTTCACTTTAGCAAGTTTAAAGAATTACTCCATTTCTTACTAACTTTACTCACTAAGCATGAATTCAGTTTAAGCATGTGCAACCCACAAAAGCTACAACTTAGATAAGACTAGTTATTCAAACCATAACAATAGCATTTGCATGACATTTTTCAAATCTTATTCAGGTTTCAACTTGTTTAAGCAGATTTTATCAATTTTATTCATGGAGTGGTTATTTAGGCAAGCATGTGACATTCAAAAGATATAGAATTTAAGAACTAAATGTAAAGTGTAGGCTTTGAGACATACCTTATTGGAGCGGGAGTCTCCCCCAAGCTGGCTTCTTGCTTGGTGAAGGGTCTTCTTCTTTCTCGGTCGGAGCTCTTGTTCTCATTTTATTAAAAAGGGAAACTATCTAATGTTGTTAAAAGGGAAACTATCCTATTTTAATATTTTATTGTTCTAACTAAGTTCACATATACCTATGCATAAGACTAATGATAACTGATTTTTTTAGTTTCATGCATGACATATGTTATTTATTCGAAAAAGGGAAAATTGAAGGGAAAAATTAAAAGTAAAACCATACCTTAGGTCCATGGAGTTTCATCCTTATCAGGTGGATCTTCTTCCTTGGGTGCTTCTTCTTTAAGTACTCCATCTGGTTCTTCTTCTTTTGGCACCTCTCCTTTGTTATGTGAATTACACAACTCAGGAGGAGGTGGTTCTTTCTTTATGTTCCACCTTGTTCTTGGGCGCCTCTTCTTGGTACGAAAGGGTTTTGCTACCTGCATGTTAGCGGCATATGCGGGACCACGGGAAAAGGAGAATATTTCCTTCCTCCCTCCTAATGTCATTTGCATTTTACAACTCCCCACATATATGCAAGCATCAACAGTGTTCAAGAAGGGTCTACCTAAGATTAGAGGCACATCTTTCCTATTTCCCATATCTAATATTATGAAATCAGCAGGAACATAGGAACCTCTCATATGAACACATAAATCATTAACTATTCCTTCTACATAGCAAGTGGATTGATCAGCTAGCACAACATAGGCAGATGTGGATGACATGGGTGGAAAGAACGAGTTTTCATAGAAATCTTTAGATAAAATGTTCACACTCGATCCTAAATCACACATGGCATTTTTAAAGACTTCACCAAAGATTGATCATCTAATCATGGGACTACCAGGATCACCTTTTTTAACAGTCATGGTTTGATCTTCATAATAGTTAAAATATTTTATTTCAACCATATTTGCAGTTTCCATGTCAGGTTTAGCAGGAATTTTGCCAGATTCAAAAGATGGTATGATAGCAGCAAGTTGAGCTAATTGGGTTTCTAACATCTTATTAAAGCTTAATTGATTTTTCAGAGCAGATGAGAAATCTTCCAATTTAGCATTTATATTCTCAAGGGTTTTATCATTCGACATTAATTTCTTATTCAAGAAATCAGTAGTTCAACCTTATGAGTAAACTAAATTTTTCAAGAATGAGAGACTATCAGAATTATGAAAATTAGAGCGGGGGAATGAACTGTTACCTTGAGAGTTTGCAGGCTGATTCCATCCTTGATTCTGTTGACGGAAACCGTTGTTGTTGTTGATGAAGTTCAAATCTTCATGTACCTCGGGGCAGTGGCTCCCAGAATGTCCGGTTTCTCCACAGACTTCACAAGTCATGTAAGATTCCAGAGATTGGACACTCTCTTGTTGGTTCATCTTCTCACAGCTATCCAGCTTCTTTGCCAGCAGGTCCATCTTGGCTACGATCATGTCGGCTTCCTTAAGGGAATGCATACCTCGCTTACGGGACTATAGTCTCTCGTCATCCCATCCTTGGTTCGACACCATCTTCTCTATGAGAGCCTTAGCATCTGCAACATTCAGAGAAAAGAATGCACCGCCGGCGGTGGCATCCAAATGGCTTCTAGAGAGAGGGGTTAGGCCATGGTAGAAGTTCTGGATCAATAGCCAGTCCTCCATACCGTGGTGTGGACAAGCAGCGACATACTCTTGCAACCTCTCCCAAGCCTCGGGAATAGATTCCTCGGCTTGTTGCGTAAAGCTGGAGATTTTGTTGCGCAGAGCATTCGTCTAGCCCATAAGAAAGCATTTGGCGAGAAAAGCATTGGAACACTTGTCCCATGTGTCTACAGCGTTGCGATCGGTATAGAACCATTGCTTCGCTTTTCCTAGCAAAGAGAAAGGAAAGAGACGAAGACAGATGGCTTCTTGGGTTATCCCCTAAATGGTGAAGGTGCCGCAAATCTCCAAAAATTGTTGGAGATGAGCATTGGCATCCTCATGAGCTTTGCCACAGAACGGGCTAGCTTGGACCATCGTGATCAGAGCCGGTTTCAACTCAAAATTGAGGTTGGCATCGATCACGTCTGGTCCTATCGCTACATTAGCGGTAGAAGGAGCAGCAAACTCACGAATGGTCTTGTTGGCCATGGTGAAGATAGAACGAGATAAGAAAGAAAGAAGTTGAAGAAGATGAAGGAAAAAGATAAGAAGGACTAAGGAAAGAAAGAATGGGGTAAGATGAGATTCGCTAAGCAGGAGCTTAAGCGAAGATAAATTCGACACGGACTCAACCGATACACCGATTGCCTTCCCCGGCAACGGCGCCAGAAATGCTTGTTGGTAGTTCTTAGCTTCACTAAAGATAGAGCTAGGCAACTATCCCCGGTAACGGCCTAGAAATGCTTGTTGACACTAACCAACGTCGTTACTAGGAGTAGACTATGGAATCTATCCCAAGCAACGGTGTCAGAAGTGCTTGTAGCAAGTCCGGTCACTATACCTAAAGGAATGAAGCTAAAGCAGCTATCTACTAATACCAAGCGGGGTTGTCAATCCCGACACTAGTAGGAGCTAGCTAGAGATATTGCAATCTACCAGGAAAAGATTCTGCAAGCTCACAAAACTATCGTAGTAGCACTTCGCCTGGGAGTACCAGGTGTCTATTTATTTGATCCCAAGGGAAGGCTAGGGTGGTGTATGAGTCGAGTCAAGGAAGGGATGAGAGTCAAAGAAAAGAGAAATGGGAAATGGAGAGAAGGGAAAAGAGGGGATGGAAGGCTAGAAAGAATATGTGGGTGGATAGGTAAGGATGAAATGGATGGTAAGGTAAGGTGGATAACTAGATAGATAGATAGAATGTGATAACTAAGGATAACTAACTACTAACTACTCCTAGATAACCAAAGAGCAAGATAACTACGAAGCAAGATAGTTACGAAGCAAGACAAGCAAAAGTCAATAAAGCAACTAAGTTGAGTAAAGTTTTATTCCTATCTTATCAAGTATCGAGGCGTACTAGCCTTTACCACTTACTTAGGTTGAACGCTAGCACAACGAGCCTTACTGTTAAACTGGGCCAACTACGTGGTGGAATTCAAGGCGCACAGGGCGGTCACCACCTGCTTGCTACCATAGCTATCCGGGGGTCCAGCCGTATCTGAAGGTAAGTCTATAACTAAGCACCACGCTTAACTATATTCTAACTATCTCTATCCTAGCTTTGAATAGAGACACCCTTGCGGACGTCAGAGCAAATACTTGACTTAATAAGATAAACACTAAACTAACTAAGCAACCTATTGGCAAAGATCAATCACTAAGCACACTAGAGATTAACTACTATGGCTAAGTGAATTGAACTGTAGGATAGCTAGGTCATACTCAAGGTACTTGATAAAGTAATACTGAAAGTAATGCTTAAAGTAATACTGAGATAAAGATAAATGTACCTGAGATACAAGAGAGCAAACCAGACCAGAGACGCCGGGAAATCAACCGACCTCCGATGCCAGTCGCTCGCACCTGCTTCTCTCTTAGCAAGCTCTATGCTCCTTTTACCAAGGAGTTAGGCTGAGTTGTGCTAAACTAAGAGCCGCGCTATAGCGAGGGCACTAGAGCTATACTCTCTCTACTAGCTTAACCTACTTGCCTAAGCTCTCTGAGCGTCTAACCTAACTCTCACTTGCTTCTCTTGCTTGTGTTGCTTCTTGGTGTGGTATCTGAATGAAGTGATGCCTCAGGGGGGTATTTATAGTCTTGAGGAGTGAGGGGGTACTTATAGGGGGCAGCCAGCCGACCTAGGGCTAACCCTAGTGGCGGGCGCCAGCCCTAGGTGGCGGCCGCCACCTCCCTCACTGTTGGATGCACCGCCTTGGCTTCAACGTCATCCAGGAGCTCCAGAGAGGCGGTTGGTAGGTCGGTTGCATGTCCAAGTAACCGCCATCCTGCCTTGATCCACGCCACTCCATCCTGAGCTGTCCGATGCCACTGACCTAGTGACCAAGGGCCAAGATTTGGCCTTGGGATGGTCACAAGGATCAGTGACGTGGCAAGGGGGAGAGTTGGGCCTCTCCAAGTGGCGGGCGCCACCTCTGGCCGGTGGGCGCCACCCCACTCGGGCCCAATTGGGTCCTGGTGAGTGGGCTTGTCTCCTGGTGGGTCCATTCTTCAAATTTGGTCCAAATTCCTGCATTCAAATAAAATTCTATGGACATGTGGAATTTGGTTAGTTTGAAACCTATTTGACTACATTTCATGCCTTTTTGGTGAATTTTAGGGTAAAATGTTGATGGTAAAACAGGTGTTTAAGGACCATCAACATATAGTTAGAATATAATTAAGTGTGGTGCTTAGTTATAGACTTACCTTCAGATACGGCTGGACCCCCGGATAGCTGTGGTAGCAAGCAGGTGGTGACAGCCCTGTGCGCCTTGAATTCCACCACGTAGTTGGCCCAGTTTAACAGTAAGGCTCGTTGTTCTAGCGTTCAACCTAAGTCAGTGGTAAAGGCTAGTACGCCTCGATACTTGATAAGGTAGGAATAAAACTATACTTAACTTGGTTGCTTTATTGACATTTGCCTATCTTGCTTCATAGTTATCTTGCTTCGTAGTTATCTAGGAGTAGTTATTAGTTATTAGTTAGTTATATTAGTTATCCTTAGCTATCTTATTCCCCTTACCTACCTATCCATCCACCTTACCTTAACCATTCATTTCATCCTTACCTATCCACCCATATATTCTTTCTAAACTTTCATCTCCTCTCTTTTCTTCTCTCCTTTTCCCTTTCTTATTCTTCGACTCTCATCCCCTCCTTGACTCGACTCATACACCACCCTAGCCTTCCTTTGGGATCAAATAAATCGACACCTGGTACTCCCAGGGAAGTGCTACTACAATAGTTTTGTGCGCTTGCAGAATCTCCTCCTGGTAGATTGCATTCTCGCTAGTTAGCTCCTACTAGTGTCAGGACTGACAACCCCGCTTAGCATTAGTAGATAGGTACTTTAGCTACCCTATCCTAGGTGTAGTTAAGAACTACCAACAATGACGATCGCCAACTCCAACGCCGACGCCGACGACGCCCATCGCCACCACGAACGCCCGCGTCGCCGATCACGATCCCAGGAGCGTCGTCGTGATGATGATCACCGCAATGAACGGCGCAATGAAGCACACGACCACCGCTCCAGGCAACGCGAGCACCGCGACGATCGAGATCGCCGGCATGATTGGCCAGAGTCTTCCGTCAGAGGATGGATCACCATCGGCGTGACCGTCGCTACATCGCCAACACTAATACTCGGCCGAAACGCACCTACGATAACGACTACGAGAAGCTCCTCAACGGCCCTTGTCCTCTCCACAAAGGCGCCAAACACTCCATGCGCGAGTGCGACACCATCGCCCATAACGTTCACGGGAGCGATGACAAGCGACGGCGATTCGACAACGACAAGGACAAGGACGTTGATGCCCATGAGCCTGCCTTCCGTGCACCAGCGAGGACACTCTCCATCTTCGGTGGCAACGTCGTCATCGAGACCGAGAAGAAGCGGTGCCAAGTACAACGTGACATCGCCTATGTGGCGGCCATCACCGAGGACCCCGCCAAGGTCCGCTACCTCGACTGGTCGGAGTGCCCCATCACCTTCTCCAGGGAGGACCCGTGGTCGGACGACAAGTACCCAGGGCATTTTCCTCTTGTCATCGACCCGGTGATTTCCAGCTGCCGCTACCGCAAGGTCCTTGTCGATGGTGGGAGTACCCTCAACATCATCTTCTCTTCGGCTTTCCATGAGCTCGACTACTCCAAGCGGGATCTGTTCCCGGCGAACTTCCCTTTCTGGGGCATTGTGCCAGGGAAACCCTCCATGCCCGTCGGACAGATCACCCTCCCAGTGCAGTTCGGCACCCTCGACCACTTCCGCGAAGAGTACATCACCTTCATCGTCGCTGACTTCGACACCGCCTACCACGCTATTAACACCAGATTTTGGCACGCATAAGGAGATGACAGATGGGCCAGTGTGTGGAGATGGGCGTATGAGGCAATCGGCAAGTATCCATGTGATCGGCTAGTTTCCAAGGATTCGGCAACTACTTATGCGGTCGGCTATTTTGAGAAAAAGGGGATTTCCGTTGAAACAACAAAAGCAAAAGCCGATTGGGCAACAAGATTGTGACAATTAAGGCAATGAAGATTCCGAAGGGAGTTGAAGGCCAAAAATGTTGTATTTTCCTTTAACATTTCGTAGTCGTGTCCTCTTAGGACTTATATTGTGTCCAGGGTATAAATATAAACCCTTGGCTATTGTAAAAAGGGTTCACAACCATATCAATACAAACCGGCCCCATGCCATCTTCGAGTCCTTTGTCGTGTCGTCGAGTTCTTCGAGAGGAATCATCGATCCGTCGACCTCCGTAAGTTCCGGCAACCTTGTTATCTTGTCTAGTATCATGCGGTGGATTTAGATTTGATGCAAGTAGTCTTGCTTGTTTCCAATGATCGTGCGGCGGATCTTTGTTAACGATCAAGAAATCT
The DNA here is from genome assembly GCA_009763385.1 of Coix lacryma-jobi var. lacryma-jobi. NCBI lineage: Eukaryota > Viridiplantae > Streptophyta > Magnoliopsida > Poales > Poaceae > Coix > Coix lacryma-jobi. The sequence continues at coordinate 97,171,347 of CM019831.1, forward strand.
TTGCTTATGCTTTGCTTGTGAGTAAATACCGTGCGGCAGGCGTTTATTTGATACGTTTAGCAAAAGCGAGATAGTTATCAGCTCTAATAGATTTGGCAAGATCTAGTAGATTCATTAAGTTACCATGTGTTGCATGATTTAATTAATTTTGTAACACCCTTTTGCCCAATCTAGATTGATTTTGTTCGGCCTTTCCTTACAAGTTTACTTATGTTCCAATTTTTGTCATTTTCATGACATCTCTTATAGATTGCATGATCATAATGGCCGAATTAGTTTCTAATCTAGATTGTTACGTGTTGTGGGTTCATACATGTCAATCATGGTTGAGCTTTGATAAAACTAAGTATCGTGCGGCAGATGCAGGTTTTAGATTAGTTTGATCGTGTTTGTTTGCATGTTCCTTCTTCATGGATCCCAATTTGGCTAGTTTGCCGAGCTTGGTCATATGTCGATTTATAGTTTATTCTTATTTGTTTAAGCATGTCTTTTCTTATATGTGTATCCGACAATCAATGCTTTCACATGCTTTCTTCTATATTAGCCGAATGACTCTATAAACATGCTTGGCAGACAGCTTCTATAGTTGTATGTCGTCGAAAGTTGCTTCAGGGCCGTAAATATGGAACTGTCTGGTCTCACCCAGCATGTTCCAGTTTTATTCTCACAGTTTTATCCCTTGTTGGTTTTCAGGTCAAACCGACTAGCACGTTTTCGGATTTCAAATCGTTCGGGCACCCGATTGAAGCCACACTTTTCGGCTTGCTGTGTGTGAGGCACAGTACGCCACATTTTGTGTCAACACACTTTTTGGCACGCCCAGTGGGACACCACATTCCAAGATGCCTGAAATCGACAACAATCAAGTTCTGGACAAGACCATGGATGAGTTGCCAGGAGACTTGAGAAATTTAGTTCAACAAGCGTGCGATGAATTTCAGCACAAGTGCTTGATGTCCTTTTCTAAGAATAAGAGTAACAAGGTTTTCCAGAAGCAGTCACTTCCAAGAACTCTCCTTCCTCATCAATCCGATAGCACCGATGAGGAAGATGCTCAAAAATTATCCGAACTGGTGTACAAGGCTATGTCAGAGGCCTTGACAAATCATCAATCAACTTTCTTAAATACTTTTCGTGCCATCATGGTTAGTACTTTCAGCCCGGTAGTTGATAAACGTTTTGAGAAAGCCGCTGGCCCGATACAGGGGCCAATGTTATTCTATGTACCCCAACATCAGAAAAAGATTGCGGAAGACGACGGAGTTGGTACAATCAGAGGTGGAATGGTCCCTCACAAGAAGCAACAACCTCCCATGACTCATGGCCAACTCACATTCGGCACGATGGGAAATGTCCCACAATCTGCTTTTAGGGTGTCTCCAGCAACAAATAGGTTGCAAAAGAATATGTACGGAGATGGATATCAGGAGTTCGTTGATTACAATGTGATTGATGCCTTCCCGAACCCGGGTTATAAAAATTCAGCAGGAGCATTTCTTGGAGGACAAGCACACGGCGTTCCATGCAGATACATGGGTGTATGCCCAGTCTCTGAGTGATGAGTGATTGTTAACTGGGATAATGCGCATGTTCTTTGGCTTGTGTTGTGCAGGTGTCGAGCACGGATACAGTGATCAAAGGCAAGGTGAAGGTCAAGTAGAGACGTGCCGTGCCGATGGACCGAGAGTGGCGAAGGGCGGACGTGAGGCTTGGACTGAGGGACCGGTGGCCCGAGGATCAGCTGTGGTGGCTGGCAGCCTGGGACAGCGACGAGCGAAGACTTGCGGGCACGGTGTTGCTTGGGTCGAGGACCTGGGGACACGTGTCGGTGGACGGGGTGCACGGGCGGTGCATCCCCTCTACGGCTCGATTTGGTGGTTGAGCCACAGAAAAACCACCGAGTGGACGGTTTCTAGGTTTGGGCCTCAAAACCTGGGCGCTGATGGTTTCCGAGTTTGGCCCACAAAACTCGGGCTGAGGACAGTTTCCAGGTTTGGCCCTCAAAACCTGGGTGCTGCAGGTTTCTGAGTTTGGGCCACAAAACTCAGGCGATGGTCGGCTGGTTTCCCGAGTTTGGGCCTCAAAACCGGGGGTTGGTCGTGAAGGCTGGTTTCCCGGTTTGGGCCTCAAAACCGGGGGCAAAGTCTGGGAAAAGGACGAGCGGAGCGGTGGCGGCACGTGGCGACAATCGGTGAGGTTGCGTCGAGGCAACGCTATAAGTTGTGCGGGCGTGGCCGTCGGATCACCAGCATCTTCGAGTTGGTCCAGAATAACCCTAGGGTTTAGCTGGTTCGCTCTGTAATTAGAGAGGGGTAGAGTAGGAATTAGAATTAGGATAAGTAGAGGGAGACACCCTCCTCCCAATCTATCTCAGTCATTTGCTCTTTGCCTCTAGGGTTTCCTGCTCTCCCAATCCCCTGCTGTAGCTACTGAGATCTGCAGAGAACCATACCTCTGTGTACTAGAGATTTTGAGGAAGTGAGACCGTAATCTCCCTGTTGTAGCGTGTGGTAGCCACACGGTTGCAGATCGGTGACTTGATTCGCGTTTTTGTTCGTGTTCTTTGCGTTCTTCGTTTCTCCACGATTTTCCCGTCACTCGATCTCCCTCTCTACTGCGTCTTTGCGAAATCCGTTTGAATCAACTTGTTCTTTATAGTGAGAAGATCATTTCCACTGAAGGAATTCATCTAACTCCTCACGAACAAGTAGATCGGGTTGATTTCGTTTTCGTGGTGCTTTTTCGTTCATACTCCTCCCCTTTCAATTTCCCGGTGATTGAATCGATTTGAGCGGATGATTTCTTGGGGATAGTCTCCTAACTACCTCGTGATCATTCTCTCTAAGTTTGGAAACACGAGATTGTGATTTGATTCGGATTTGGGAAGAGTTGTGTGAGGGGCGACCGAAATCGCCCTCACTGGGAGGTCGCGGACAGTCCGCCGTTTCCCCCGCGGACAGTCCGCGCGTCGGGAACTTGGCCAGATCAGTGGCTGCGGGTTTCTACAGTTTGCGTCCAGGTTGACCGGCGGATAGTCCGAGACTGTCCAGAGGTGTTTCATCAACACTGCTGTTTTGTGTTTTTTGTCGGCGGACAGTCCGGGATCGGCTGGCGGACAGTCCGCAGTAGCCGCGGACAGTCCGGGACCCCAGGGCCGGACAGTCCGGGATTCGTCTACTTGTTGCAGTTTTGTGTGTTTGCTCTCCCGGCTTCTCTGCTTGGTTTCTGGACTTCTCGTTTGGTTCTAGAGTTCACCTAGGAACCTCTCTAGGTATCTTTGCTACTTGTTAGCATCGGTATTTGGGAATTTCCCGACGTAGTCCTCAATCTACGTTTGGGACCCGGTTTTTAGAGTCAAACTTGCTCCAGTGCTTTCGGCGTTTGACTTGCTATCGTCTTTTGGTGCCTCGCTGTGATCCTAGGGATCATCCACCCTCTTCCAAGGGTCGTGGGCATCACGGTTTCGATCGAAGCCTTTGGGGTTGATTTTGAGGACAAAAGGTCAAAGTTTCAAGAGGATTTTTTGAGCTCCCATTCACCCCCCCCTCTGGTCGCCTTGATATTACATTCTCGGTCCTTCAATTGGTATCGGAGCGGGTTAAGGATCTTCCACCTTAGCCGATTCCAGATCCACCGAAGGCGACATGGATCGCGGCGTTGGCAAACCACCATTTTTTGATGGGACGAACTATGCGTATTGGAAGATACGCATGTCGGCCTATCTGCAGAGTTTGGGTGCTTCCATCTGGGATATTTGCAACTCTACCGATTATGTGGTCTTGGCTGCTCGTGTCTCTCAGCTTCAGATCGATGAGCATGATGCCAATAGCCGAGCCCGTAATGCTCTTTTCTCATGTCTGAGCATGAGTGAGTTTGATCGCGTTTCTCACCTCGCTACGGCTCGGGAGATTTGGGCAACCCTCATGCATTTCCATGAGGGAACCACTCAAGTCAAAACCCGTCTCTATGGGTCGTTCAAGAGAGAGTATGAGAACTTTCGACACATGCCTGGCGAGAGCATAGAAAGTTTATTCGCTCGCTTTCAGGTGATTGTCAACAGGATGAGGGCTAACAAGGAGCTGTTGCCTTTCGACAATCATGAGAGAGCTCTCCAGCTACTCCATACTCTTGATCGGTCGGTGTGGGATTCCAAGGTTCAGGCGATCATTGAATCGCCTAACTATGAGACCCTCACGTGCGATGAGCTCTTTAGTAAGCTCAAGTCCAGTGAGATCGATGCCATGGCGAGGGCTTCTTATGAAAATCCTTCTGGCCCGTCGATGGCTCTGCTTTCTGGCTCTTCTGCTAACACCTCTGGAGGATTTGCACTCTCTTCACTCTTTTCTGTCACAGAGGAGCAGCTGAAGTCTTTGGGGGATGACGAGTTGGCTTTGCTCACCAACCGGTTCTCGCGATTTCACAACAACCGCATGAACCGTCGCCCCGGAGGAGGACGATCAGGATGCTTTGAGTGCGGCGACCCCAACCACTTCATTGCCAATTGCCCGAAGAAGAACAAGCAGATCTTCGGCAAGGCGGATCATGGGCACAAGTACGACTCCGGCAAGCGCAAGGAGAAGTACGTCCTCGCAAGGCACAAGCGGAAGGGCGGCTTCAACAAGGAGTACATCAAGACCAACTACTTGGAGAAGGCCCAGGCTGAGCAGCGTGCATTCTTCGCCACGCTCAGCGACATCGACGACTCGGATGACAACTTCGCTTCCTCAAGCGATGATGAGTCCGAGAAGAAGGAGAAGATCGAGGACAAGCTCAACGGCCTCTGCTTCTTCGCCGACGATGAGGGCTTCTGCACCATGGCCCTCGGCTAGGAGGTCGACGGCGAGCTGGAGGAGATCCCTCGGAACGACGACGACGATGACAACACCTCCTAGGTATCTCTGCCCCCCGATGAGCTTTCTGCTGAGGACGAGAAGTTTACTGCCGCCCTTCTTAGCCATGATAAACTGCTTAGGCGCGCTGCTAGAGAGCGGAAGGAGTTCAGGCAGAAGTGGGAGGATACGGTGTAGGAGCTTGAATTTGCCAAGTCCACCGTAGTTGTTTCTGAGGAGGTTGAGTGCGAGATGTGCACCACGCACATGACTGACCTTCTCACTTTGAGAAGTAAGTATGTTGCGTTGGTAGGAGAGGTGGATGAGCTTAAGGCTAGATCCTTGTTGTTGGGTGCGTGCAAGTCCTATGCGGGCTTGCAATCCGAGTTGGTAGAGAAGAATGCCAAGATTGTGTCTCTTGAGAAGGCCAGCTCGGATAGCACATGTGTGGCTAGGTGTGTTCTTTGTGAGGATTTGGAGATGGAGATCGCTAATGTGAAGCATGACAAGATGCAAACCGAGGAGGAAAACACATACCTTCGGACCATCTTGTCATGGGTGTCTAGTGGTGAGCCACAGCTCGGGATGATGATCTCCCAATTCAAGCGAGCTGCTGGAGGTCCAGGTGTAGGTTTTGCTCCGGGTGTTGATGTTTCATCTTTTGGGAAGATTGGAGAGTCGAGTGGTCTTAACCCATGTGAGAAGCCCAACTCCACCACTACTCCCAAGCTTACCAAGATTCCACCCAAAGAGCCTCTCAAGCCTAACACCAAGGATGGGGTCTTTGTTGAACCTCCGAGAGCTCCACCCAAGAAACAATCCTGGGCTCCAAAACCAAACCACCTCAAGAACAAGCTAGACACCATGCCACCCATCTGAGAGGAGCTTATGCCACAGAAGGGCAAAGTGATCCACACCCACTACCGTGAGTACCAACAACCCCCTATGAGAGCGGTGAGGTACCACTGTGAGCACTGTGGGAGGGATGGTCACTTGAGTGAGTTCTGCTTTCTGCGCAAGAGAGAGACGCGCCGTGCAAAGGAGATGAACAACACGAACATGTACCATTCTTTCCATGATGTACATGTGCCAAATGTTCAGAGGTGTGCTGTTAGGCCTAGAGGTCCAAAACCTCAAATTCCTAGGCCTAGGCCGCAAGGAGGTCGTGCCCAGCGGGAGCCTGCTTTTGTGGGCTATGGACCCCGTGGCGGTGGCTTTGTAGCTGAGCGATTTCCCCCACCGCGTTCTGACTATCGTGGTGAGCGCTCTTTCCCTAGCGGACCACGTTTTCCTCAGCGTGGTGATCGCTCCTCCCGTAGGCGTGCTAGGAATGGTTTTTCTGCTAACCGTTCTTTTGAGCAGCCGGCCCAACACTGGTTTTCTCCCTACTTCACTAACCCAAGTGTTGGACCGTATGCTCACCCTATGTCTTTTTATTGATGTAAGTAAAACAATTGGAGAACGTTTAGTTGGTGGAGTCCGGGTGTTCAAGGCACATGACCGGAAACGCCAAGTGGTTCTCCAGTCTTAGTCCGGTCGCCGGAAGAGAGTTTATCACCTTCGGCGACAATAGTAAAGGTAAAGTGTTGTCTCGTGGGTCGGTGTGAGTTAATGAGAACTTTGTGTTGCGCGATGTTGCTCTTGTTTCTAACTTGCATTTTAACCTTGTTTCTGTTTCACAACTTTTTGATGATGACTATGAGATTCGTTTTAAGCTGAATCTCAGTCGTATTTTGGATCCTCAGGGCAATCTTGTTTGTGTGATTTCGCCCTTTGGGAAAGTCTTTCGTGCGGATTTCTCAGAGTCGTTTGGCATTTCTCGTTGTCTTTTGGCTGGACATTCCTCCTCTGATCTTTGGAAGTGGCATAGGAGACTCGGTCAGTTGAGCTTCGACTTGCTTGCAAGTCTTAGTTCACTTGGCCTAATCTGAGGATTGCCCAAGTTATCCATGGAGAAGGATCTTATTTGCCATTCTTGTAGACATGGGAAGATGGTTGCCGCTCCCCACCATCCAGTGACTCAGGTCATGACTAAGCGCCCTCGAGAGCTTTTGCACATGGACCTTGTTGGTCTGACTCGGGTGAGCTCAGTTGGGGGGAAGTGGTATGTGCTTGTTGTTGTTGACGATTTTTCGAGATATTCGTGGGTCTTCTTTTTAGCTGAGAAGACCGAGACTTTCTCCTTTGCTCGCAATCTGATTTTGCATCTTCACAACGAGTTCCCTTTGAACTCGATGCGAGCTATTAGGAGTGATAATGGTTCCGAATTCAAGAATTCGGATTTTGAGAAGTTTTGTAACTCTTTGGGTTTAGAGCATCAGTTTTCTTCCCCCTACACACCCCCTCAGAATGGTGTTGTAGAGAGGAAAAATCGGACCCTTGTAGAGATGGCCAGGACGATGCTCGATGAGCATAGGACTCCTAGGCGATATTGGGCCGAAGCTATGAGCACTTCATGCTACATTTCCAATCGCATTTTTCTCCGAGCTTTCTTGAAAAAGACGTCTTATGAGTTGTGTTTTGGAAAACTGCCCAAGGTGAGTTATTTTTGAGTTTTTGGTTGCCATTGTTTTATACTCAAAAAGGGCAATTTGGACAAATTTGAGTCTCGTTCCTCTGACGGTGTGTTTTTACGTTATGGCACTCATACTCGTGCATATCGTGTACTTGACCTTGATACTAACCGAGTCATGGAGACATCAGATGTCACCTTCGACGAGACCATGGTTTGTCCTTCTTCTCATTTTGAGCGTGCAGGTGATCATGAGGTTGGCGAACCTCTTTTTGATGATGAGGAAGAAGGTGTTGAAGGGATGGATGACCCAGCACCTCCTCCATCTGCTGTGCCGCAAAGAGCGGCTTCTACTACGACTCACGGCCCCGATCCTTCTTCTTCGACTTGGGGGCCATGGGATCCGCCACCCCGAGCGGTACCTTTTGTACCCGGCGAGGCACCAGCTGCTGTTGAGGGGGAGATCACTTCTGCTCGGGAGGCGCCACGACATATCCAGCGCCAACACCTGCCTCAACAGATGATCGGCAGCATCGGCAAACGTGTCACTCGGTCAAGGTCACAACAAATCTCTCACTTTGCTCTTTCTGCATTTGTTGCTGATTTTGAACCCCGAGATGTTGGACACGCTTTATCTGATCCAGATTGGGTCAATGCCATGCATGAGGAGTTAGAAAATTTTGAAAGAAATCAGGTTTGGGTTCTTGTTCCTCCTCCTCCTGAGTGTCATCCTATTGGGACAAAATGGGTTTTCAAAAACAAACAAGGAGAGGATGGCCATGTTGTGAGAAACGAGGCCAGACTAGTAGCCCAGGGGTATAGTCAGAAGGAGGGGATAGACTATGAGGAGACTTTTGCTCCTGTAGCTCGTTTGGAGGCAATTAGGATTCTCTTGGCTTTTGCTGCATCCAAAGGGTTTAAACTTTTTCAAATGGATGTCAAGAGTGCCTTCTTAAACGGCTACATAGAAGAGGAAGTATATGTGAAACAACCCCCCGGTTTTGAAAAACCCATGTTTCCAAACCATGTTTTTAAACTTCACAAAGCTTTGTATGGTTTGAAACAATCCCCTAGAGCCTGGTATGATAGGTTGAAAACCTTTTTGCTTGCTAAGGGTTTTAAAATGGGATGTGTGGATAAAACGCTCTTTCTCCTCAAGCAAGGCAATGACACTCTCTTGGTCCAGATTTATGTGGATGATATCATTTTCGGTGGTTCTTCTCACGCTTTGGTTGCCAAGTTTGCAGACACTATGAGCAGGGAGTTTGAGATGAGCATGATGGGTGAGTTGACGTTTTTCCTTGGGTTGCAAATCAAGCAATCCCGAGAGGGGACGTTCGTGCACCAGGGTAAGTATACCAAGGACATATTGAAGAAGTTCGATATGGGTGAAGCCAAGCCTCTTCCAACACCCATGTCGACCACGACGGCCCTGGATGTAGATGTGGATGGAGAAGCTGTTGACCGAAAGGAGTACCGGAGTATGATCGGGTCGCTGCTGTACCTGACGGCGACACGCCCGGACATCCAGTTTGCGATGTGTCTGTGCGCGCGATTTCAGTCGTCACCGCGCACCTCGCACCGTCAGGCAGTCAAGCGCATTATGAGGTATTTATCCTTCACTCCAGAATTTGGGATTTGGTATTCTGCTTCCTCCACCCTCTCCCTTTGTGGTTATTCTGATGCTGATTTTGCTGGTTGCCGTATTGATCGCAAGTCCACTTCTGGGACTTGTCTGTTTATTGGTTCTTCTCTTGTATCGTGGTCTTCTCGCAAGCAGTCTAGTGTCGCCTAGTCTACCACGGAGGCTGAGTATGTTGCTGCGGCTAGCTGCTATTCCCAGTTACTTTGGATGATGGCCACTTTGCGTGATTTTGGTCTGAGCTTTTCTCGCGTTCCTTTGCTTTGTGACAGCATGAGTGCTATTAGCGTTGCTAAGAACCCCGTGCTGCACTCTAAGACCAAACACATTGATGTGTGCTTTCATTTTCTGCGAGACCACTATGAGAAGGGTGATATCGACCTTCGCCATGTCGATACTCATCATCAGTTGGCTGATATTTTCACCAAGCCTTTGGACCAATCAACTTTTGCTAGGCTGAGAGGTGATCTTGGTGTGTGTTTCCCCTTTTAGATGGGGGAAACATTTTGACTCTTGTATCACAAACTGACTTTCTGTTTTTCAATTGGTTTCCTTTTGCATCTTTTCTGCATTTCATTTTGCATAATTACATTCAGAGCTTCATGTATATAATTTTTAGAATGTGACTATGCTCTGTGTAGTATATGCTCCGATGCTTTACTTATAGCTTATGCTCTTTCTGATCACTAATGCATGTTGTGAGCTGAGCTATTTTTGAATGGTGAACCTGCTTAACGAATACAAAACTTGAAAATGTTCACCATTGAGATATGCAACTAGCATGTGTAGGATGTGTAGATTTCACTCGTGCTTTTCATATATGCTAAGTTGCTATGTCTCTAGTTCTGAGTCATTCACTTGCTTGATATATTCATATTCTGAAATAAAAATTTGAACCAAGTTAAGTGTTTGGAAAGATCAAGATGGGATTGCTTGTCAGCACATCACAGTTTCGAGACTGTTTCTCATTGCACTTTGAGTTAAACTTGAGCTGTGTAGTGTATGACCGAAACTGTTGCTTTAAGCTTTTGATTGCTTCTGCATAGGCTTCGCATAGTTGAAAAGTTAGGCAATGACAAGCTTTCAACCTCTCACAATCACATGCTACAATTTGAACTTGTGTAATCTAACCGCTGCAACTCCGATAAAATTTGGATATACAAGTCTATGTTTCATTCCATTGCATGATGACTGAACTGTGCTAGGGGTAGTTCACCTTGTATACATGTTTAGCACTTGTCTGACTTCCTGTCTATACATGCTTCGTGCTATTTTGATGGTGAATACCTTTTGGCTGAAAATTGCTCACTTACTCTCATTTCGTATTTAGTGATCAGTTTGAGCCTTTGCTGGCTTGTTCTGGATGTTGTTGAGTCATCGGATCAGCACTATGTAGAGCATCTTTTCATTCTATTCACTATATCCCTGAAGCTGCTAACTTGCATCTTAACTCATATGCATTTTGGAGGGGAGATATTTGATGGTGCATTTTCAACTAAGGGGGACAAAATATGGACAAATCATGTGTACTCTCTGTGTTCAACTAAGGGGGGGGGAGGAAATCTTGCAAATCATAGAGGAAATCTTGCAAATCATATGCTTTCTGAGTTGAACTAAGGGAAAGATTTCCTGGTTGTGTGCACTATTTGAGGGGGAGTTTGCTCGGTCTTTGAGCTTTCCAATTGGTTCGGAGCACTTTTGATGACTAGTTGTGTTGAGCCTTTGCCTCTTTCTTGAGGGACTAGCGTCTTTGCGTTTGTGCCTGTTCAATTGGTATTGAGCTTTCTCGCTAGCGGTGTTGAGCCCGTTCTGCCTCTTCTTGAGGGCTAGCTCTATCTTTGCTTGGATTTCAATTGATTTTTCGATTGGTATTGAGCTTTCCTGCTAGCGGCGTTGAGCCTGTTCTACCTCTTCTTGAGGGCTAGCTTTGCTTTGCTTGGTTGCATCGATCCGTTGCCCATGTCTTTGGGAACCAAGTTGTTTCGCTCTTTCCACTTGACCTTCTTCGGCTTTGATATGCTTTTGGGTCATTTGGTCGAGTTCTCTCTCTTTCTTCCTTCCTTCTTCCATTCCATGATGATTTGTGTTGGTAGTTGACAATGCACTCATCAAGGGGGATATTGCGGATACATGGGTGTATGCCGAGTCTGAGTGATGAGTGAATGTCAACTGGGATAATGCGCATGTTCTTTGGCTTGTGTTGTGCAGGTGTCGAGCACGGATATAGTGATCCAAGGCAAGGTGAAGGTCAAGTATTGACGTGCCGTGCCGATGGACCGAGAGTGGCGAAGGGCAGACGTGAGGCTTGGACTGAGGGACCGGTGGCCCGAGGATCAGCTGTGGTGGCTGGCAGCCTGGGATAGCGACGAGCGAAGACATGCGGGCACGGTGTTGCTTGGGTCGAGGACCTGGGGACACGTGTCGGTGGACGGGGTGCACGGGCGGTGCATCCCCTCTACGGCACGGTTTGGTGGTTGAGCCATAGAAAAACAACCGAGTGGACGGTTTCTAGGTTTGGGCCTCAAAACCTGGGCGCTGATGGTTTCTGAGTTTGGGCCACAAAACTCGGGCTGGGGACGGTTTCCAGGTTTGGGCCTCAAAACCTGGGTGCTGCGGGTTTCTGAGTTTGGGCCACAAAACTCAGGCGATGGTCGGCTGGTTTCTCGGTTTGGGCCTCAAAACCGGGGGTTGGTCGTGAAGGCTGGTTTCCCGGTTTGGGCCTCAAAACCGGGGGCAAAGTCCGGGAAAAGGACGAGCGGAGCAATGGCGGTACGTGGCGGCAATCGGTGAGGTTGCGTCGAGGCAACGCTACCAGTTGTGCGGGCGTGGCCGTCGGATCACCAGCATCTTCGAGTTGGTCCAGAATAACCCTAGGGTTTAGCTGGTTCGCTCTGTAATTAGAGAGGGGTAGAGTAGGAATTAGAATTAGGATAAGTAGAGGGAGACACCCTCCTCCCAATCTATCTCAATCATTTGCTCTTTGCCTCTAGGGTTTCCTGCTCTCCCAATCCCCTGCTATAGCTACTGAGATCCGCAGAGAACCATACCTCTGTGTACTGGAGATTTTGAGGAAGTGAGACCGTAATCTCACTATTGTAGCATGTGGTAGCCACATGGTTGCAGATCGATGACTTGATTCGCGTTTTTGTTCGTGTTCTTTGCGTTCTTCGTTTCTCCACGATTTTCCCGTCACTCGATCTCCCTCTCTACTGCGTCTTTGCGAAATCCGTTTGAATCAACTTGTTCTTTATAGTGAGGAGATCATTTCCACCGAAGGAATTCATCTAACTCCTCACGAACAAGTAGATCGGGTTGATTTCGTTTTCGTGGCGCTTTTTCGTTCATACTCCTCCCCTTTCAATTTCCCAGTGATTGAATCGATTTGAGCGGATGATTTCTTGGGGATAGTCTCCCAACTACCTCGTGATCATTCTCTCTAAGTTTGGAAACACGGGATTGTGATTTGATTCAGATTTGGGAAGAGTTGTGTGAGGGGCGACCGAAATCGCCCTCACTGGGAGGTCGCGGACAATCCGCCGTTTCCCCGCGGACAGTCCGCGCGTCGGGAACTTGGCCAGATCAGTGGCCGCGAGTTTCTACAGTTTGCGTCCAGGTTGACCAGTGGACAGTCCGCCGTTACAACCCGCAGACAGTCCGGGACTGTCCAGAGGTGTTTCAGCAACACTGCTGTTTTGTGTTTTTCGCCGGCGGACAGTCCGGGATCGGCTAGCGGACTGTCCGCATTAGCCGCGGACAGTCCGGGACCCCAGGGCCGGACAGTCCGGGATTCGGCTGCTTGTTGCAGTTTTGTGTGTTTGCTCTCCCGGCTTCTCTGCTTGGTTTCCGGACTTCTCATTTGGTTCTAGAGTTCACCTAGGAACCTATCTAGGTATCTTTGCTACTTGTTAGCATCGGTATTTGGGGATTTCCTGACGTAGTCCTCAATCTACGTTTGGGACCCGGTTTCTACAGTCAAACTTGCTCTGGTGCTTTCGGTGTTTGACTTGCTATCGTCTTGTGGTACCTCGTTGTGATCCTAGGGATCATCCACCCTCTTCCAAGGGTCGTGGGCATCATGGTTTCGATCGAAGCCTTTGGGGTTGATTTTGAGGACAAAAGGTCAAAGTTTCAAGAGGAGTTTTTGAGCTCCCATTCACGCCCCCCCCCTCTGGTCGCCTTGATATTACATTCTCGGCCCTTCATTCCAGATTCAAATATTGACATTGTCATGGAGAGGATGGCTGACATGATGTAGAATCAATTCGGCCTGAAGCCAAAGAATCAGTCTTACGCTTATAAATATCCTTACCCAGAGTGGTATAACCAAGTGGCACTCCCTCCGAGGGTAAAGCCTCCCACCGATCTCACCAAGTTTTCAGGCCAGGATGATACTAGCACTATAGAACATATCAACCGTTACTTGATGCAGCTTGGGGAAGCATCTGCAGATGAAGCTTGGAGGATTCGGTACTTCCTGTTATCACTGACAGGACCAGCCTTCTCATGGTTCACATCTCTATCGGCGAATTCTATTGGAACATGGGCGGATTTGGAGCAAAAATTCCATGCGTATTTCTTTACGGGTACCAATGAGAAGAAGTTGGTCGACCTCATGAGTTTGAGAATGAAAGCTACCGAAACACTACAGGAATATTTGCGGAGATTTAGAGAGACTAAAAATCTCTGCTATTCCCTGAATTTGCCAGATGATCAATTGCCAGGGATAGCTATAGCTGGCATGTTGCCGAATATCAGGGAAAAGTTATTCGGCATGGAGTTTGATGATCTTGGGCAATTATCACAACGATTGGCAATAATGAGTAATCAAGCTCAGGGGTTTAGAAGAAACAACCAATTCCAGAAAGGCGATGTGGCCAGCGAGATGTATCAGAGTTTCTTAGAGGAAGCAATGGAGTATGATGACGAAGATGAGATAGTTGTAGCTGAGTTAGTCTGGGCGAAAGAGCCCACTCAAGTCAATCAACGATGGGTGAGGTAGCAAAAGGGTGCCTACGACTTTGACGTTTCCAAGTCGGATAAGCTATTCGAATTGTTGGTGAAAGAAGGACGCATCAAGCTGCCGGAAGGTCATCCCATGCTGCACCCTGAAGGAGTTAAAGACAAAAAGTATTGTGGTTTCCATAACACCAGATCTCATTCTATAAATGATTGCTGGGTGTTCAGGGTGCGAATCCAGAAGGCTATCTAGGAGGAGCATTTGAAGTTCGACGGAAAAATGAAAATTGATGCTAACCCTTTTCCACAGAATACTGTGTCTTTCTCCATTAACATGGTTAATGCAGGTGACCCCAACGACAGAGGCAAGATGAAGGTGTTAACCTCCGATAGAGCGAGAGAGACCGGCGCTGTTGACCCTGATCGATAGATCACAAATGAAGAATTTCGGCAACAAACTCATTTCCAGAATAGCCGAACCGAGAGGGGATAAGCTTCCAGGCCCAGGGTCACGACACGTATTTTGTTGAACAAATGGCAACGGGAGCAGAAATGGCACCAGAAGCAAAAGTTTTATGAAGAACAAAAGTTCATAGAGGGGCAATGGAGGTACGAAGAGAAGATGTACCGAGAAAAACAAGAACATATGAGAGAGCAAGAACAATCTCATTGGGGGTGCTCATTCTTCAAATATTGTTGGAATGAAGGCTTGAAGTTGCCTGCTAAGAACAATTGCCCTGAATGCAGTGATCAGTATTCTGAATACAGGCAGTCTCGGGTCAACCGCCGTTCGGTCCATGAAAGGCTTGGGATGCAATTCCCTAAGGACGATCGGCGCTTAAAAATGGGTAGTTCCGAAAATCGGCAAGGGAGAAGATTTGCCGATCGAAATTGGGCTCGCGCTGAGGAAGAAGAGTACTGTGAATATGTTTGGTAGAGAGGACAGTGGTGTCCACCAGGATTGAGAAAGAGCCAGAAAAGAAGAGTGCAACGCCTAAGAGATAGAGAATTGGCGCAAGCAGGCACTAGGACGAAGCAAATTTGGCGTCCAAAGGAAAAACCCAATGAGCATGATCATTCGGCTGATGCATGCATGGCTTTCTTCCTTCCGTCAGAATTCATGGCCCCCGGGGATCAAAATGTCCAAGAAGAGGTGTACTCGGATTTTGATGAAAGCGAGTACCAGGATCCGATGGCTCAACTTGTCTTGACCCAGTGAGCAATTTTTGACAAACCAGCCAAGCATCGACACTTGAAGCCGCTTTACGTGAAAGGCTATGTTAATGGCAAGCCTTTAACCAAGATGTTTATTGATGGGGGTGCTGCCATCAATATCATGTCATACACTACCTTCAGGAAGCTTGGGATGGCTAATGAGGACATGGTACTCAGAGACTTCGCTGGCAACCCTTCTGATACTCGAGGAGCTGTTCATGTTGAGTTGATGATTGGATAAAAAACCTTGATTACTACCTTCTTCGTCATTGATGGCAAGGGGCATATAGTTTACTCTTAGGAAGAGATTGGATCCATGCGAACTGTTGTGTTCCGTCAACTATGCATCAAATCCTCATCTAGTGGATTGGAGATGATGTCAATGTTGTCCATGCTGATGGTTCGGTAAGTGTTGCTGCCATAGAGCCCACTTATTGGGAGTATGATGGTGTCGAGTGCTTCTCTGGAAGAGTTTGGGAGGAAGGTCCTATAAATGTTTTCAACAAGGACCAGCAGCCGATCCAAGCAGTCGGCTCTCAGAGCAATTTTTAAATGGATAATCCGATTGATGGTAACAAAGGAAAGTTGGGGCGAGGTTTTATGTCGGCTGATAAACTAGAAGAGATAAATGTTGGTAATGATGCCGAGCCGAGACTAATATATGTCAGTGCAAATTTGGATCCAGAGTATAGGTCGAAATTGATAAACCTTCTGAAGGAGTTCAAAGATTGGTTTGCTTGGGATTACACGGAGATGCCCGGATTAGACCGTTGTATTGTTGAACATCAATTACCGATCAAACCTGGTTTTCGCCCCTATAAACAACCTCCTCAGAAGATTTTTAAAGAGGAGGTATTGGCCGACGTGAAAAAAGAAGTTGAGAGATTATTGAAAGCGAATTTCATTCGGCCGTGTAGATATGCAGAGTGGATTTCAAACATAGTTTCAGTATATAAGAAGAATGGAAAGATGAGGGTTTGCATTGATTTTAGAGATCTCAATAAATCTACTCCAATGGACAGTTACCCGATGTCGATTGCCGAATTGCTTGTTGATGCAGCGGCTGGTTACGAAGTCATCAGTTTTATGGATGGTAATGCTGGATATAATCAGATCTTTATGGCAATGGAAGATATTTCAAAGACAGCTTTTAGATGCCCTGGTCATATTGGTTTGTTTGAATGGGTTGTCATGATGTTTGGATTAAAGAATGCCGGTGCAACTTATCAAAGAGCTATGAATTATATCTTCCATGAGTGATCAGCAAAATTGTAGAAATTTATATTGATGACGTGGTCGTGTAGTCTAGAGATCATGAAGAACATTTGGCTGATTTGAGGAAGACTTTGGAATGCACAAGGAAGCATGGTTTGAGGATGAACCCAAACAAATGTGCTTTTGGGGTTTCGGCATGTGAGTTTTTGGGGTTTCTGATCCATAAAGGGGGATTGAAGTCAGAAAGAAAAGCATGGAAGCAATAGACAGAGTTGTCCCTCCGACCAACCTCATGGAGTTGCAGTCGTTGCTTGGCAAGATTAATTTTGTAAGAAGATTTATATCTAACTTGTCGGAAAGAATTTTGCCTTTTTCTCCATTGCTGAAGCTTAAGAAAGATTAAAAATTAGTGTGGGGTGACGTACAACAGAAAGCTTTTGATGAAATTAAAGAGTACATAAAGGCACCACCGGTGTTGGTACCTCCACAGCTTGGTGAATCTTTCAAGTTGTACGTGGCGGCCGATAACCTAACGATAGGATCGGCCCTCATACAAGAATTTGAGGGAAAAGAAAGAGTAATATCTTACCTTAGCCGAAAGTTGTTAGACCCAGAGACAAGGTATTCGGCTACAGAGAAACTTTGTTTATGTGTGTATTACTCATGTACCAAGTTCAGACACTACTTATTAAATGTCGAATGCGTGATAGTTTCTGGATTTGATGTGATAAAACATATGTTGTCAATGCCTATTTTAAATGGAAGGATCGGCAAGTGGATTTTAGCATTGTCGGAATTTGATTTAAGGTATGAATCGGCAAAGGCAGTAAAAGGTCAGGCTATTGCCGATTTTGTTACTCATCATCGTGATCCCTTTGCTAACATGGTAAATATTGCACCTTGGACTTTGTTTTTCGATGGCTCATCTTGTAGTAAAGGTGGCGGTGCTGGTATTTTCTTGATTTCTCCACGAGGGTTGACTTTTAAATATGCCATCCCCATTGAGTTTTATGTTACTAACAATCAAGCAGAGTATGAAGCATTGCTCAGAGGGCTTCGGTTTCTTGTGGAAATAAAAGTTGTTGCTGTCGAAATTTTTGGGGATTCTGAGTTAGTCATCAACCAGTTAACCGGTCAATATGAGTGTAGGAGTGATATATTAAGAGAGTATTATGAAGAATGTCAAGAGCTTTTGAGGTATTTTCAGGTGGTGACTTTACATCATATCCCTAGGGGGCATAATGAAGAAGCGAATAAATTGGCTCAAGCTGCTTCTGGATATCAGGAAAATCAAGAGATTCTTGATTTGGGAGAGAAGAAATTGCCGATTACTTGAAGAATCCATCACAAAAGGTTTCCCGAAAGCTCAGATATAAGGCGCTCAAGTTTACACTTCTTGATGATCAGTTATACTATAAGTCTATAGATGGAGTGCTCCTCAAGTGTTTAAGTCAAGAAGAAGCCAGAAAGCTGATGTATGAAGTGCATGAAGGGTTGTGTGGTGCAGACCAATCGGCTTACCGAATGAAGTGGATAATAAGAAGGACTGGTTATTTTTGGCCAACTATACTCGAGGATTGTTTTGAATATTATAAAGGATGTCAAGACTGTCAGAGATTCGGCAATATTCAAAGAGTTCCAGCATCGGCTATGAATCCAATTATCAAGCCGTGGCCGTTTAAGGGATGGGCTATAGATTTGATTGGTCAAATTCATCCTCCTTCTAGCAAGGGACATAAGTTCGTACTGTTGGCTACATATTACTTTACCAAATGGGTTGAGGCTATACCTTTGAAGAAGGTTACGTCAGAAAACATGATCAATTTTGTTAAAGAACATATAGTTCACAGATTCAGGATCTCTCAAACTATAACAACAGATCAAGGGACTCAGTTTATATCATCCGAATTTTGTGATTTTGCTGAAGAAATGGGGATCAAGTTGTATAATTCTTCTCCTTATTATGCACAAGCCAATGGTCAAGCTGAAGCATCAAATAAAATTATGATTAAGATTATCCAGAAGAAGATTGATGAAAAGCCAAAGAAGTGGCATTCGGTTCTTAACGAAGCTTTGTGGGCTTACAGAATGGCTTGTCATGGGTCTACTCAAGCATCTCCTTACGAGTTGGTTTATGGGCATTGCGCTGTGTTACCGTGGGAGTTACAATCGGGTTCAAGACGAGTTACATTACAAAATGATTTGAAGACAGAAGATTATAGAAGTTTGATGATGGATGAATTAGAAGATTTGCATTTAGTTCATCTCAAGGCATTGGAGAACATAGAGAAAAATAAATTACGTGTTGCCAAATATTACAACAAGAAAGTCAAAGAAAAACACTTTGTATAAGGAGATTTGGTTTGGAAGGTTATATTGCCGATCGGGATGAAAGATAAAGCGTTCGGTAAGTGGTCTCCAAATTGGGAAGGTCCTTTCCGGGTAATGAGAAGCGTGCCTGGTAATGCATATATCTTGAAGAATTTGTTCGGGGAAGAGTTCTCCAGAGCTATTAATGGGAGATATTTTAAAAGGTTTCATCCCAGCGTGGAAGTCGGTACATAAGCAGATTCAAGAATATTTGTATGCAAAAATAGCCAATGTAAAACATCGCCTTCAGCAGAAAAATCCTCCAAAAAGTTGGAGAATAGCCGACATGACATGTGTCGCCTTTAGAGCAAAAATATCAATCTAACCGAATAAGGATAATATCATGCAGGAATTCTGCTTTAGGTAATTCAGAGAAGGAAAAACAGGGGTCACAAACCAATATTTCACAGATGCAAAGTGTTTCACAAAAGAGAGTAGTCTTGTTACAGGAGCTCCTAAGTACAGACTACTCATCAGACAATCTGTTCAAGACAGATTGGGCATCAGTGGCCTGGGCGAGTACGGTTGCATGATCCTCGTAGCTTTCCAGAAGTTCTTCGATGTCTTCGACGTCTTCTGGAAGTTCGCCACCGAGGAAGCCGGTTGGCATGGTGGAGAAGTCCTCACACGCCTGGGTGGACATCGCCGCTAGGCCTAAGGAGACGCCGTGGTGTACGCCGTGAATGACGGCTTGATCGACACGGCTGTCCGCATCATCAAGACGCGCCTCCATGCGGATACATGGGTGTATGCCGAGTCTCTGAGTGATAAGTGATTGTCAACTAGGATAATGCGCATGTTCTTTGGCTTGTGTTGTGCAGGTGTCGAGCACGGATATAGTGATCGAAGGCAAGGTGAAGGTCAAGTAGAGACGTGCCGTGCCGATGGACCGAGAGTGGCGAAGGGCGGACGTGAGGCTTGGACTGAGGGACCGGTGGCCTGAGGATCAGCTGTGGTGGCTGACAGCCTAGCACAGCGACGAGCGAAGACTTGCGGGCACAGTGTTGCTTGGGTCGAGGACCTGGGGACACATGTCGGTGGACGGGGTGCACGGGCGGTGCATCCCCTCTACGGCTTGGTTTGGTGCTTGAGCCACAGAAAAACCACCGAGTGGACGGTTTCCAGGTTTGGGCCTCCAAACCTGGGTGCTGATGGTTTCTGAGTTTGGGCCACAAAACTCGGGCTGAGGACGGTTTCTAAGTTTGGGCCTCAAAACCTGGGTGCTGCGGGTTTCTGAGTTTGGGCCACAAAACTCAGGCGATGGACGGCTGGTTTCCCGGTTTGGGCCTCAAAACCGGGGGTTGGCTGTGAAGGCTGGTTTCCCGGTTTGGGCCTCAAAACCGGGGGCGAAGTCCGGGAAAAGGACAAGCAGACCAGTGGCGGCAACAGGTGAGGTTGCGTCAAGGCAACGCTACCAGTTGTGCGGGCATGGCCTTCGGATCACCACCTACCACGAGTTGGTCCAGAATAACCCTAGTGTTTAGCTGGTTCGCTCTGTAATTAGTTAGGGGTAGAGTGGGAATTAGAATTAGGATAAGTAGAGGGAGACACCCACCTCCCATCCCCTCTCAGTCATTTTGCTCTTTGCCTTCTAGGTTTTCCTGCTCTCCCAATCCCCTGCTGTAGCAACTGAGATCCGCAGAGAACCATACCTCTGTGTACTGGAGATTTTGAGGAAGTGAGACCGTAATCTCACTGTTGTAGCGTGTGGTAGCCACATGGTTGTAGATCGATGTGTTGATTCACGTTTTGTTCGTGTTCTTCGCGTTCTTCATTTCTCTGAGATTTTCCCGTCACTCGATCTCCCTCTCTACTGCATCTTTTCAAAATCCCTTTGAATCAACTCGTTCTTTATAGTGAGGAGATCATTTCCACTGAAGGAATTCTTCTAACTCCTCATGAACAAGTAGATCGGGTTGATTTCGTTTTCGTGAAGCTTTTTCGTTTCATACTCCTTCCCTCTCGGATTCCCGGTGTTTGAGTTGATTTGAGCGGATGATTTCTTGGGGATAGTCTTCCAACTACCTCGTGATCATCTTCTCCAAGTTTGGGATCAAGGGATTTTGATTTGAATCGGATTTGGGAGGATTTGAGTTGAGGGCGACCAAAATCGCCCTCACTAGGCACTCGCGGACAGTCTGCCGTTGGAGGCGCAGACAGTCCGCGCGTCGGGCTCTGACCGAGCAGTGGTCACGCGGCTCGGCTGTGCTGACTCAGTTTGACCGGCAGACAGTCCACCATAGTCGGTCGCGGACAGTCCGCGAGCTGACCAGGGAGGTTCAGCAGCAGTGTTGTTTTTGTGTTTTTGCCGGCGGACAGTCCGCCATCCCCCCGCAGACAGTCCGCGGTTGAGCCGGACAGTCCGGGACCGTACTGGCAGACAGTCCGGGAATCGGCTGTAGGCTGAGCCTTAGTGCGTTTGCTTTCCCGACTTCTCCGCTTGGATTACGGACTTCTCGGTTGGCCCTTTAGTTCACCTAGGAACCTCTCTAAGTATTTTTGCTACTTGTTAGCATCGGTATTTAGGGATTTCCCGACGTAGCCTTCAAATCTACATTCGGGACTCGGTTTTTAGGGTCGAACTTGTGCCGGTGCTTTTGGCGTTTGGCTTGCTATTGCTTTGTGGTGCCTCGCTGTGATCCTAGGGATCATCCACCCTCTTCCAAAAGTCGTGGGCATCACGGTTTCGATCGAAGCTTTCGGGGTTGATTTGTGGGACAAAGGCTGAAGTTTCGAGAGAAATTTTTGAGCTCCCATTCACCCCCCCCTCTGGTCGCCTTGCTATTGCATTCTTGGTCCTTCAATTGGTATCGGAGCTGGTTAAGGATCTTCCACCTTAGCCGGTTCCAGATCCACAGAAGGCGACATGGATCGCGGCGTGGGCAAACCACCATTTTTTGATGGGACGAACTATGCGTATTGGAAGATACGCATGTCGGCCTATCTGCAGAGTATTGGTGCTTCCATTTGGGATATTTGCAACTCTGTTGATTATGTGGTCTTGGCTGCTCGTGTGACTCAGCATCAGATTGATGAGCACGATGCCAATAGCCGAGCCCGTAATGCTCTTTTCTCATGCTTGAGCATGACGAAGTTTGATCGCGTTTCTCACCTCGCTACGGCTCGGGAGATTTGGGCTACCCTCATGCGTTTCCATGAGGGAACCACTCAAGTCAAACCTCGTCTCTACGAGTCGCACAAGCGAGAGTATGAGAACTTTCGACATATGCCTGGCGAGAGCATAGAGAGTTTATTCGCTCGCTTTCAGGTGATTGTTGTTGGTAGTTCTTATCTACACCTAGGATAGGGTAACTAAAGTAGCTATCTACTAATGCCAAGCGGGGTTGTCAATCCCGACACTAGTAGGAGCTAGCTAGAGAGATTGCAATCTACCAGGAGGAGATTCTGCAAGCGCACATAACTATCATAGTAGCACTTCGCCTGGGAGTACCAGGTGTCAATTTATTTGATCCCAAGGGAAGGCTAGGGTGGTGTATGAGTTGAGTCAAGGAGGGGTGAGAGTCGAAGAAAAGAGAAAAGGGGAGAAGAGAGGCTAGAAAGAATATATGGATGGCTAGGTAAGGATGAAGTGGATGGCTAAGGTAGGGTGGAATGGATAGGTAGATAGAGGGTAACTAAGGATAACTAAACTAACTAAGATAACTAACTACTAACTAACTACTCCTAGATAACTACAAAGCAAGATAACTATGAAGCGAGATAGTTACGAAGCAAGGCAGGCAAAAGAAAATAAAGCAACTAAGTTGAGTATAGTTTTATTCCTATCTTGTCAAGTATCGAGGCGTACTAGCCTTTACCACTTACTTAGGTTGAACGCTAGCACAACGAGCCTTACTGTTAAACTGGGCCAACTACGTGGTGGAATTCAAGGCGCACAGGGCTGTCACCACCTGCTTGCTACCACAGCTATCCGGGGGTCTAGCCGTATCTGAAGGTAAGTCTATAACTAAGCACCACGCTTAACTATATTCTAACTATCTCTATCCTAACTTTGAATAGAGACACCCTTGCGGACGTCAGAGCAAACACTTGACTTAATAAGATAAACACTAAACTAACTAAGCAACCTATTGGCAAAGATCAAACACTAAGCTCGCTAGAGATTAACTACTATGGCTAAGTGAACTGATCTGTAGGATAGCTAGGCACTCAAGCAATCAATCAAGTATACCACTCAATACTGATAAGTAGAATAAAGTAATACTTGAAATGATGAACTAGAATATAGTAAATGCTTGAGTAACAAGAGCAAAACTGTGGCAGAACCTCCCGGCAAAGTGGCCCACCTGCACACATCATCATCTCCCAGAGCTCTGATGACCGTGCACGCGTACCACTTTACTGGAAAGATCCGTCGGGTGTCCCCGAGAGAACCCCGAATTATCCACGAGTTACAGGATCATCCTCACTACGAGTGAAATAATCACAACATTACAACAGTTGATACAAAAATTAACATCAGAGTGCGGAAGCAAGGTAAGATAAAATTTTACAAAACATGAATAAGTTACATTTCAAATAAACTTTACTTGGACTGCGGGAGAAAAGCAGCACTACAGAGCCAGACTTAGGTGGAGCACCTAAGTCGAAGAGAGAACCACCAGATCATATCGAGCCCACGGACATGATCCAGAAAGACACCACAAGCTAAAACCTGCAACAGGGGATTAACAAACCCTGAGTACATGAAGGTACTCAACAAGACTTACCCGACTAAGAAAAAGACTCCAAGGGCATGCTGGCTTAAGGGATGTAGTGGGGCTAGCAGAAGAGAAGAGCTTTGCAGAAAAAGCTTTCTACTAGTTCATCCTATTTTCAAGTTTTAGCGGTGCATTAAGTTATTAAGCAGTATCCACTTTGCACCTATCTAAATCAAACACTTGTTTAAGCATCACATCTCATGATAAACTTTTCTTGCCATCATCTTCACTTGATTAAACTACGCTGAGGGGGCGAGGACGAGTCTCCTTTTCTCGTGGAGCAAACGACGATTCGAACCGCTTGATCTACCCAGCTGGGGCTTCCTTATCACACGACATATGCAAGACTGAACTTGCATATATCAACCGTCCCGTGGATCCGCTCAAACCGGACCGGAGCCGCGCCACCCGGGAGTACAGTACACCACCGCCCTACCTCGGCCTTGCTGAGTCCGTCCAACAGGGGACCGAGCAGGGTGGGTACACGCTACTCCCGCCATCTCTCCACTCCCAGTGCGCGGGTGCGCCGTTCCAGTAAGAGCATAGCCACAGTAGGGCTTACCGTAGCATGTGACCAGTACTAACAAATAGTTCTCGATCCAACGGGCCAACAGCGGACGGGTCCTAAGCGACACAGACGGAAACACTACACCAGGACTCCATTCCTGTGCAAGTTACCCGCCCGGTCTCAGTTTAAATATTATCATCATATTAGGGTTCTCACGACCCATAGTCAGAGTCGAAGAGAGAAAAAGGTAAAACCTATATCTCGCGAACGATGAAACCATCGATTGACTTCTACCGAGGTCTAAGCATTGCTAAGCATTTGAGATCGTCTTATCACTACTGATAGGATATCATCAGGGGATTATCTGGAAATCAAGGTATTCATGCAGCAACGGTTTCATTCAACTCCTACTTACTTAATGCACATTTTACAAGACCTATAGTGTAATAAAATATTTGTAAAACAGAGAGTGGCGTATGCACCGAGGCTTGCCTGTGTTGCAGAGAAGACTAGGATCTCCAAAAGATCCACAGAAGTTAGTTCCTTAGGACTTGAAGTTGAATCTTCTCGAAGAAGCTTGTCCGAAGAAGTTCTCCTCTTGAGGCTTGATCAACTGGACCTCCTCGATCTGAAGTTTGCTCAACGCAACCTTCCGAAGCTTGCTCAACACGACCATCGACTCTCTCGTATGAACTACACGTATACAATGATGCATGCTTTAGTATGATGCAATGCATGCTAAGGTGCAGGACAAACAAATGCATAACAAAAGTTAACACAGGATAAGGGAGGTTGAGTACAGCTTTCCTACGCGATAAAGTTGCAAACCAACAAAACCAACTAGTAACCTACCAACTAGTGTTCCTAGTGTAGTGTGTCATTTTTATACAACATTAATAGATGGATTAACTAAAGTGTTTAAGAGTGTATTACAAACAACATCCACTGCCATGGGATCTCGGAGTGGGGATGTAACATGGTTTTTAATCAAGACTTTAACCAACAAGGTGCAAACAAAAATTTAATTGTTTATTAACCATTTTTTTACAATTGTTAGAGCGGACTACACTAGTTCACCTTAAGCAAGGAATAGGTTATACTAACTCATCTGAAAGCTCATTAAGTTCGCTATCACTTCATTTTTATCATCTTTAAGTGATTCTAGAGTTAACTAAGTCAAACAATACAATGAAACACTGCAGTCCAGATTTTGGGCAGATTTACACAACCAACTTGATTTATCCATAACTATTGTTCCAGACTTCCAAAAAAAATAGTGGTTGAGGACAATCTGGAAAGCTTATATAAATGTCTACAAACTTGTTATTAACACCAAAGGTTGATTTTAGACTTAACAAGGTCAATTAGTGCAAAGAAGAAGTTATGTTCAGGATTTGGACAGATTTCAACACTGCACAAAGAACAGCCATATCTGGAGTTTCAAAATATTTCAAACTATGAACCTAGACTTTTTCGGATAGCTTATCTAATTACCTATACTTTTGTTATTATGAACTTGAGTTGATTCTACAGAAATTTTGGTCAAACAACTTGGGCAAACATCCCTGTCCAGATTCTGGACAGATTTGATCATGCAACTTCAAACAGCTATAACTGGTGTTCTAAGTCATTAAAAGACATGATCCTTAACAATTTAGAAAGCTTAAGAAATGTACTATAACTTTATTTTTATGGTCAAGAGGTGATTTCCTAGTTAAGATGGCTCAACAACTTCATTTCTCCGATCAGTTCAGAAGGGAGGACAGATTCGACCTGAACTTTATAAAATCCATAACTCTTAGTCTAACAGGCCTAAAATCATAAAATTTTAGGACAAACTAGATATAGCAGTTTACTACAACTTTCCTATTATAATTAACAAGTGATTCCCAAGTGAAATAACCTAAACAGCTCATTTTCTCAGACCTGTCCAGATAGTATAACAGATTTGATCTAGTAAGTTAGAAAATCTATAACTCCTAATCTAAAGTTCTAAAATCATGAAATTTTTGGACAAGCTAGAAATGGAAGTTAGGTTCAACTTTGCTATACAAATGATTTGCAGAAAACATAATCTTGCTCAT
Organism: Coix lacryma-jobi var. lacryma-jobi; assembly: GCA_009763385.1. NCBI lineage: Eukaryota > Viridiplantae > Streptophyta > Magnoliopsida > Poales > Poaceae > Coix > Coix lacryma-jobi. The sequence goes on from CM019831.1 coordinate 97,197,399, forward strand.
GAAAACAGTCCCTCAAGGAGAACTGGTCCAGCAGCCATACCAATATGGGTGCAAGATCAAGTGCATTATTTGATTCACTTCACAACTAAATATGACTCATCCCTAATTTGAAATACAAACAATCAATTAAAGGATCATTAGAGTGGTAAAGGTTAACCTTACCAAGGCTAACTCTAACTTCTTACTAATTACCTTGATAAAATGAACAATTAATAATTAAGTGATTAAAGCTTAAGTTTTATTTAAGCGATTAAGTGGCTTAAGATTTACACTCAACAAAGACCATTAGGGTGTTTGAGCTGATCATCAGAGCACAACCATGTATTAGTCTTAACTAAAATTAGCAAAGGATAATTAGTTGTTTATGGCTTCATTAGTTATTCTCTATTATTTAATTAATTATATACAATAGGGTTAATTTAAAGTTTGTCAAAATGAGCCCAAACTTTTTGTGATGGTGTGTTACAGCAAATAAAGGTTACAAAACAAATTTGAGAATTTTTGGATTAATATATTAATCTACAACAATTATTTAAGTTCTACACATTATTTAATTGATTAAATAAGCTTAAATGAAGAATGAAATTTATTTCCACCAAAGGTGCTCAGAATTTTTGTGAAGCTTAGTTATATGATACAAACAGTGGAAAAAATAGTTTCATGATTTTTGGATAATTAAATAAGCCTATAAAAATTACTCAAAGTGCATTTATTAATTAAAGGGTCTATTTAAATCACCATAAAAATTTATCCAAACACCAAGTTTTATATTTTTCCTGTGTAGAGCACCTCATCAGGAACACAACAAAATTTATTTCACAATTTTTGGAGCTGTATTTATTTACCTATGCCTTTATCTATTTGGAACACATATATGTAAATTCAGAAAATAAGAAAAGGCGAAACCCTAAACTTACTGGGCCGATTCCGGCCCAAGGTCACTGACGGACGGGAACCTGAGGGTCAGGCTCGGCCTCGGCCTCGGCCTTGACCGCGGCGTGGGGCGTGCACTCGAGGCTCGGCCTCGGGCGGGACGCGAACTCGAGGCTCGACCTCGGGCGAGACGCGAACTCGAGGCTCGGCTCGAGGGTCCGGCTCGGCCTCGACCTTGACCGCGCGCGCGTGCAGGCGTGACTTCGCAACGGCGGCGTTGACCGTCGGCCGTTCTCGCCGGCAGCGAGGCCAGGGACAAAACCGACACCACTGTGACAATCTCCTACGGTTTGCGAACACGTGGGTGGACTCGGACCGGACAGGGAGCGACCATAGACGGAGCGCTCGTGACAAGGGCGACTCGGCCGCTCTGTTCCCGGTTGCGCGGCGGCGTTGACCGCCGGCCAAACTCGCCGCGGCGAGTCCAAGGAACCAACCGAGACTACCTAATCGCTCAACAAGGCCTCACGAACACATACAAGGACTCGGTCGGGGCTAGGGACGACCGGAGAGAGGGTGGCCGCGGTCAGGCGGCTCGGCCACGCCATGGCTGGCGGTGCGCCGGTGTTCCACCCGAGTCAGCGCAGTAGAGTTCAAACGGATGGGAGCATAAGCTTCAGGAAGCTCACCTAGGGCTCGTGCGCGCGCTGGTTGAGTCGGAGGAGCTCGGGGTCAAGGTTGTCCACGACGGCGGCGATGGCGACAGCGGCTGGTGATTCGGCTACGGTGGTCTCGCCAACCCTGCGCGGTAGAGACCCGAGTATCAAGCCGATGCGAGGCAATGAGTCACGGTGAAGCTAACGGTGCCAATCAATTGACACGAGAGGGCCGGAACTCACCGCGCGACGGCAACCTCGTCCGCGGCGACGGCCTGACCGGAGTTGAGGAAGAAAAGGCCGACCGGGCAATGCAGGTCACCAAGCTTCGAATCAACGGGTTGGGGAGGTTGTTGGGGTCACGGCGGAGATGTGGGCGAGCTGGTGGTGGCGGAGCGGGCTTGACGGCGACAAATTTCATCGGCGGAGCTCTGCTGTCTCTGTCGGCGCGAACAGAGGGAGAAGAAAAAGGAGAGCGCGGTGGTGGGGTGGTTTGCTCCGGCGACCTTGGCTTGCGCAATGTGGCTCAAAAGAAATGCAAGGAGGTGGCGGAGCTCGGGAATGGGTTGGTTGCGGCGGTGGAAGCTCGACGGCGGCGCAAAAGCTCGGCGGAGCTTCGGTCGGGCCGGCGAGAATGGAGGAGAAAGGAGAGCAGAACGGCGTCGCGAGAATGGCTTCGAGCGCAAGGAGAGGGAGCAACGCACGCGCCTGATGGTGTTGCAACCGAGCGGAGCGACGAACGCGTGGGCGTGGACGTGTCGGCACCGGAGGAGCTGCGCGCCGCGTGGTGGCCGGCGTGGAGGCCATGCAAGGGTCCAATCCCCTGTAGCCACAGTGCAGTTTGTCCCCTTTCAAATTGCGTCAAAATTTTGAACTAAAGTGCAAAATCTGTAAGAATGAAAGTTGTTCAGAATTTTGTGATCTACAAACTTTCTTAAAGAATCATGTTCCAATTCGGCCTAGTTTTTGAATTAGGGTTTGAATTCAAATTTGCCCCAAACTGATTTCTCAAATTACTTTGAAATTTACTGAAGAACTTAAAAATCTGTGAATATGAAAGTTCTCACATTTGTCATTTCCTACAACTTTTATTAAAGGACCAAGGTCAGATTCTCAATGGTTTGAAAGTTGTAGTTCAAGGGTAAATTCTAGGGTTTAAGCAAATTTGATTTAATTCAAATTCTATGCAGAATCTGTGTTAACTTTATATACCAAAGTTGTTCCATTCATTAGTATCTACAACTTTGTTTTAAGGGCCATGCCCAGATTCAGCTTGGATCATAGTCTTTATCATAGGGCCTCTATAATGACTTGTGTTTTCCTGAACCATATAACCCTATTAGTCTATCTTCACTATTGATTAGAGCAAAAGTTGACCCAACAAATAGTGCCTTAGTTGCCCCAAGTTTATTTAAGAAAGTTCCTTTTAGAATTAACCAAAGTTTTCTTAAGTATGGTTTTGGATCGTCATTTCATGTGACACACACAACACATTCATACAACACACATAATCAAACATGGAAGTCATCACATATGATATGCTTATATGCCATGACACTAGATGATTATGCATACTAATCGTCATACTTAGAGTCTTAATTAACGCTTAACACCAGGGGTGTTACAAAAACCTGAACTGAAGATGAAGGAAGACTCTTCCTAGCTCCAGAACCGATCACTCGCACGCCTCTACTCTTGAGCTAACCCTTGAGCAGCGCTACCGCGAGGGCGAAGATGCCTTGCTCTACTAGCTACCTACTTGCCTAAGCTCTCTAAGCTTCTAACCTAACTCTCACTTGCTTCTCTTGCTTTGCTTGGGATGGTACTTGGTGTGAGATGGTACGAATGAAGAGGTGCCTCCAGGGGGGTATTTATAGCCCAAATGAGTGAGGGGGGTTCTTATAGGGGGCAGCCAGCCGACCTAGGGCTAACCCTAGTGGCGGGCGCCAGCCCTAGGTGGCGGCCGCCACCTACCTCACCGTTGGATGCACCGCCTTGGCTTCAACGACATCCAGGTGGTTGTCCGAAGCGGTTTGGAGGTCGGTTGCATGTCCTAGCAACTGACATTCAGCCTTGATCCACGCCACTTTCTCCTGAGCCGTCCGATGCCACTGACCTAGTGACCAAGGGCCAAGATTTGGCCCTGCGGAGGTCACACGGATAGGTGATGTGGCAGGGGTTGCAACTTGGGCCAACCCAAGTGGCGGGCGCCACTTAGAGCTGGTGGGCGCCACCTAGGGGTGGCGGGCGCCACCCCCCTTAGGCCCATTTGGGCCCTGCTGAGTGGGCTTGTCTCCTGGTGGGTCCAAATGTCCAAATTTGGTTCAAATCCTGCATTCAAATAAAATTCTATGGACATGTGGAATTCAGTTAGTTTTAAACTTATTTGACTACATTTCATGTCTTTTTGGTGAACTTTAAGGTCAAATGTTGACGGTAAAACAGGTGTTTAAGGATCGTCAACAAGCTCCCCCAAGCTAACCTGTTGCTCGTCCTCGAGCAACAATGCGGTTTAAGTATTGAGCATGAAATGGATAGCAACTTAAGATGTCTGCAAGTGCATATTGTATAGTGAGAAATAACTTAGCATGTATCATAAATCATAGCAATGTGGAGCTTATAGCTTTTCACTTTAAACATGCAAGAGTGAAATAAAGTAGTAGATAGGAAACTTTTATCTTGCTTAGGTTTGACTAGGATTCTGTCTGAAGGTTTTTTAAGGTTTTCAAAAGATAACAACTTGCTTAAGTCCTCCAAGATTCACTCAATCACTCAATGGTGTTTAAATCCTCACTTAGGCCAAAATGTAGCCTCTCCTATTTCTAAAGAATGATATGTGGAGTTATAGGTAGGCTAAGAACCATGAGCAAATTGTCTGATGTTTATTACTAAGTTAGACACTCAGATCATAAGGAGCAGCAAATCATAAAAATTGATCAAGATGTGCATGTGTGGTTATGTGGAAGTGTATAGAGAGGTGTTTCATAATCCTTCCTAGTTAATTTCTGGGGTCTAGAGCTAATGATAATTCTCTCTATTTTTTGGATACATAGTGAGTAGACAAAAGATGTGTCCTCACATTTTCTTAGGACCTAGTCCTCTCTTGAGCTACTTTGCTCACTTTTTCTCTTTTTTTTTCACAGGACATAGTCCTTTCTTGAGCTATTTTGCTCATTTTTCTCTCTCTCTCTCTTTTAGCTCTTGATTTCCCCAGACATCTATAGGAAAGGATTTTTGAAATGTGTAGGGAAAGGGAGAGAAATGCTTATTCCCAGTGTAGGAATAGCATAAGGCTAGCAATGGGATGTTTGGTAGGGTATTGCATATATCCAGTGTAGAGAATAAGCTATTTATTTGGTGGTTGCAAACTCCAAAGTGGAAAGTAGGCAAATTATGGTGGGTGTACATGAATCTTGATTCAAAAGATATGATAAGCTTCTCTACTAAGATCTATGAGGTCTAACAAAGCTCAACACAAACAAAGCTCTTTGTGGTTTTGACTAATGACTAACAAATATTTGGCTGGTGGTGGGATGGGATAAAATCTAGGAGGAACTTTTAGCAAGGTTTTCATAATTTTTAAAAGAAATCCTCCATATTAGGTCCTAATTTCACCTTAACAAGTTTAAAGAATTACTCCATTTCTTACTAACTTTACTCACTAAGCATGATTTCAGTTAAAGCATGTGCAACCCACAAAAGCAACAACTTTAGATAAGACTAGTCATTCAAACCATAACAATAGCATTTGCATGACATATTTCAAATCTTATTCAGGTTTCAACTTGTTTAGGCAGATATTATCAGTTTTATTCATGGAGTGGTTATTTAGGCAAGCATATGACATTCAAAAGATATAGAATTCAAGAACTGAATGTAAAGTGTAGGCTTGAGACATACCTTATCGGAGCGGGAGTCTCCCCCAAGATGGCTTCTTGCTTGGTGAAAAGATCTTCTTCGTCTCAGTCGGAGCTCTTGTTCTCATTTTATTAAAAGGAAACTATCTAATGTTGTGAAAAGGGAAACTATCCTATTTTGATATTTTATTGTTCTAACTAAGTTAACATATACTTATGCATATAACTAATGATAACTGATTTTTTTAGTTACATGCATGACATATGTTATTTATTTGAAAAGGGAAATTGAAGGGAAAAATTAAAAATAAAACCATACCTTAGGTCCATGGAGTTTCATCCTTATCGGGTGGATCTTCTTCCTTGGGCACTTCTCCTCTTAGTACTCCATTGGGTTCTTCTTCTTTTGGCACCTCTCCTTTGTTATGTGAATTACACAACTTAGGAGGAGGTGGGTCTTTCTTTATGTTCCATCTTGTTCCTGGGCGCCTCTTCTTGATACGAACGGGTTTTGCTACCTGCATGTTAGCGACATATGCAGGGCCTCGGGAGAAGGAGAATATTTCCTTCCTCACTCCTAATGTCATTTGAATTTTACCACTTCCCACATATATGCAAGCATTAACAGTATTCAAGAAGGGTCTACCTAAGATTAGAGGCACATCTTTCCTATTTCCCATATCTAGTATTATGAAATCAGCAGAAACATAGGAGCCTCTAATATGAACAGGTAAATCATTAACTATTCCTTCTACATAGCAAGTGGATTGATCAGCTAGCACAACATAGGCAGATGTGGATGACATGGTTGGAAAGAATGAGTTTTCATAAAAGTCTTTAGATAAAATGTTCACACTCAATCCTAAATCACACATGGCATTTTTAAAGACTTCACCAAAGATTGAGCATCTAATTATGGGACTACCAGGGTCACCCTTTTTAACAATCATGGTTTGATCTTCATAATAGTTAAAATATTTTATTTCAACCATATTAGCAGTTTCCATGTCAGGTTTAGCATGAATTTTGCCAGATTCAAAAGATGGTATGATAGCAGCAAATTGAGCTAATTGGGTTTGTAACATCTTATTAGAGCTAAGTTGATTTTTCAGAGCAGATGAGAAATCTTCCAATTTAGCATTTATTTTCTCAAGGGTTTTATCATTCACCATTAATTTCTTATTCAAAAATTCAGTAGTTCTACCTTGTGAGTAAACTAAATTCTTTAAGAACGAGAAATCATCAGAATTATGAAAATTAGAGCGAGGGAATGAATTGTTACCTTGAGAATTGGAGTGTTGATTCCATCCTTGATTCTGTTGACGGAAACTGTTGTTGATGAAGTTCAAATCTTCATGTAGCTCGGGGTAGTGGCTCCCAGAATGTCCGGTTTCTCCACAGACTTCACAAGTCATGTAGGATTCCAGAGATTGGACACTCTCTTGTTAGTTCATCTTCTCACAGCTGTCCAGCTTCTTTGCCAGCAGGTCCATCTTGGCCACGATCATGTCGGCTTCCTTAAGGGAATGCATACCTCGCTTACAGGGCTGTAGTCTTTCGTCATTCCATCCTTGGTTCGACACCATCTTCTCTATGAGAGCCTTAGCATCTGCAACATTCAGAGAAAAGAATGCACCGCCGGAGGCGGCATCCAAATGGCTTCTAGAGAGAGGGGTTAGGCCATGGTAGAAGTTCTGGATCAATAGCCAGTCCTACATACCATGGTGCAGACAAGCGGGGACATACTCTTGCAACCTCTCCCAAGCCTCGGGAATAGATTCCTTGGCTTGATGCGTAAAGCTGGAGATTTTGTTGTGAAGAGCATTCGTCTTTCCCATAGGAAAGAATTTGGCGAGAAAAGCATTGGAACACTTGTCCCATGTGTCTACAGCGTTGCGATCGGTATAGAACCATTGCTTCGCTTTTCCTAGCAAAGAGAAAGGAAAGAGACGGAGACGGATGGCTTCTTGGGTTATCCCCTTAATGGTGAAGGTGCCGCAAATCTCCAAGAATTGTTGGAGGTGAGCATTGGCATCCTCATGAGCCTTGCCACAGAACGGGCTAGCTTGGACCATCGTGATCAGAGCCGGTTTCAACTCAAAATTGAGGTTGGCATCGATCACGTCTGGTCCTATCGCTACATTAGCGGTATAAGGAGCAGAAAATCCACGAATGGCTTTATTGGCCATCGTGAAGATAGAACGAGATAAGAAAGAAAGAAGTTGAAGAAGATGAAGGAAAAAGATAAGAAGAACTAAAGAAAGAAAGAATGGGGTAAGATGGGATTCGCTAAGCGGGAGCTTAAGCGAAGATAAATTCGACACGGACTCAACTGATACACCGATTTCCTTCCCCGGCAACGGCGTCAGAAATGCTTGTTGGTAGTTCTTAGCTACACCTAGGATAGGGTAACTAAAGTAGCTATCTACTAATGCCAAGCGGGGTTGTCAATCCCGACACTAGTAGGAGCTAGCTAGAGAGATTGCAATCTACCAGGAGGAGATTCTGCAAGCGCACAGAACTATCGTAGTAGCACTTCGCCTGGGAGTACCAGGTGTCGATTTATTTGATCCCAAGGGAAGGCTAGGGTGGTGTATGAGTTGAGTCAAGGAGGGGGTGAGAGTCGAAGAAAAGAGAAAAGGGAAAAGGGAAAAGGGGAGAAGAGAGGCTAGAAAGAATATATGGATGGCTAGGTAAGGATGAAGTGGATGGCTAAGGTAGGGTGGAATGGATAGGTAGATAGAGGGTAACTAAGAATAACTAAACTAACTAAGATAACTAACTACTAACTAACTACTCCTAGATAACTACAAAGCAAGATAACTACGAAGCGAGATAGTTACGAAGCAAGGCAGGCAAAAGAAAATAAAGCAACTAAGTTGAGTATAGTTTTATTCCTATCTTGTCAAGTATCGAGGCGTACTAGCCTTTACCACTTACTTAGGTTGAACGCTAGCACAACGAGCCTTACTGTTAAACTGGGCCAACTACGTGGTGGAATTCAAGGCGCACAGGGCTGTCACCACCTGCTTGCTACCACAGCTATCCGGGGGTCCAGCCGTATCTGAAGGTAAGTCTATAACTAAGCACCACGCTTAACTATATTCTAACTATCTCTAGCCTAGCTTTGAATAGAGACACCCTTGCGGACGTCAGAGAAAACACTTGACTTAATAAGATAAACACTAAACTAACTAAGCAACCTATTGGCAAAGATCAAACACTAAACTCACTAGAGATTAACTACTATGGCTAAGTGAATTGATCTGTAGGATAGCTAGGCACTCAAGCAATCAATCAAGTATACCACTCAATACTGATAAGTAGAATAAAGTAATACTTGAAATGATGAACTAGAATATAGTAAATGCTTGAGTAACAAGAGCAAAACCTGAACTGAAGATGAAGGAAGACTCTTCCTAGCTCCAGAACTGATCACTCGCACGCCTCTACTATTGAGCTAACCCTTGAGCAGCGCTACCGCGAGGGCGAAGATGCCTTGCTCTACTAGCTACCTACTTGCCTAAGCTCTCTAAGCTTCTAACCTAACTCTCACTTGCTTCTCTTTCTTTGCTTGGGATGGTACTTGGTGTGAGATGGTACGAATGAAGAGGTGCCTCCAGGGGGGTATTTATAGCCCAAATGAGTGAGGGGGGTTCTTATAGGGGGCAGCCAGCCGACCTAGGGCTAACCCTAGTGGCGGGCGCCAGCCCTAGGTGGCAGCCGCCACCTCCCTCACCGTTGGATGCACCGCCTTGGCTTCAACGGCATCCAGGTGGTTGTCCGAGGCGGTTTGGAGGTCGGTTGCATGTCCTAGCAACCGACATTCAGCCTTGATCCACGCCACTTTCTCCTGAGCCGTCTGATGCCACTGACCTAGTGACCAAGGGCCAAGATTTGGCCCTAGGGAGGTCACACGGATCGGTGACGTGGCAGGGGTTGCAACTTGGGCCAACCCAAGTGGCGGGCGCCACTTAGAGCTGGCGGGCGCCACCCCCCTTAGGCCCATTTGGGCCCTGCTGAGTGGGCTTGTCTCCTGGTGGGTCCAAATGTCCAAATTTGGTTCAAATCCTGCATTCAAATAAAATTCTATGGACATGTGGAATTCGGTTAGTTTGAAACCTATTTGACTACATTTCATGTCTTTTTGGTGAACTTTAGGGTCAAATGTTGATGGTAAAACAGGTGTTTAAGGACCGTCAACAATTGTCAACAGGATGAGGGCTAACAAGGAGCTGTTCCCTTTCGACGATCATGACAGAGCTTTGAAGCTTTTGCACACTCTCGATCGGTCTGTGTGGGACTCAAAGGTTCAGGTGATCATCGAATCACCTAACTATGAGACGCTCACATGCAACGAGCTCTTTAGTAAGATCAAGTCCAATGAGATTGACGTCATGGTGAGGGCTTCTTATGAAAAGCCTTCTGGCCCATCGATGGCTTTGGTTTCTGGATCTTCTGCTAACCCCTCTGGAGGCTTTGCACTTTCTTGTCTTCTTTCTGTCATAGAGGAGCAGCTGGAGTTCATGGGGGATGATGAGTTGGCTTTGCTCGCCAACCGGTTCTCGCGGTTCCACAACAACCGCATGAACCGTCGCCGCGGAGGAGGACGCTCGGGATGTTTCGAGTGCGGCGACCCCAACCACTTCATCGCCAATTGCCCGAAGAAGAACAAGCAGACCTTTGGCAAGGCGGATCATGGGCACAAGTACAACTCTGGCAAGCGCAAGGAGAAGTACATCCCCATGAAGCACAAGCGGAAGGGCGGCTTCAACAAGGAATACATCAAGACGAAGTACTTGGAGAAGGCCCAGGCTGAGCAGCGTGCGTTCTTTGCCACGCTCAGCGACGTCGATGACTCGGATGATGACTCTGCTTCCTCAAGCGACGACGAGTCCAAGAAGAAGAAGAGGATCGAGGACAAGCTGAATGGCCTCTGCTTCTTTGCCGACGACGAGGGTTTTTGCACCATGGCCCTCGGCAAGGAGGTTGACGGCGAGCTGAAGGACATCCCTCGAAACGACGACGATGACACCTCTCAGGTATCTCAGACCCCCGATGAGCTTTCTGCTGAGGTCGAGAAACTTACTGCCACTCTCCTTAGTCAAGACAAGCTGCTTAGGCGCGCTGCTAGAGAGAGGAAGGAGTTCAGGCAGAAGTGGGAGGATACGGTGAAAGAACTTGAATCTGTCAAGTCCACCGTTGTTGTCACAGATGAGGGTGAGTGTGAGATGTGCTCCACACACATGACTGACCTTCTCACTTTGAGAAGTAAGTATGCTGTGTTGGTAGGAGAGGTGGATGAGCTGAAGGCTAGATCCTCGTTGTTGGGTGCGTGCAAGTCCTGTGCGAGCTTGCAATCCGAGTTGGCAGAGAAGAATGCCAAGATTATGTCTCTTGAGAAGGCCAGCTCGGATAGCACATGTGTGACTAGGTGCGTTCTGTGTGAGGGTCTGGAGATGGAGATTGCGAACGTGAAGCATGACAAGATGCAAACCGAGGAGGAAAACACATACCTTCGGACCATCTTGTCATGGGTGTCGAGTGGTGAGCCGCAGCTTGGGATGATGATCTCCTAATTCAAGCGTGCTGCTGGAGGTCCAGGTGTAGGCTTTGCTCAGGGTGTTGAGTGCGCTTCATCTTTTGGGAAGATTGGAGAGTCGAGTGGTCTGAACCCGTGTGAGAAGCTCAACTCCACCACTACTCCCAAGCTTACCAAGATTCCACCCAAAGAGCCTCTAAAGCCTAACACCAAGGATGGTGTATTTGTGGAACCTCCGAGAGCTCCACCCAAGAAACAATCATGGGCTCCAAAACCAAACCACCTCAAGAACAAGCTAGACACCATGCCACCCATCCAAGAGGAGCTTATGCCACAGAAGGGCAAAGTGATCCATACCCACTACCGTGAGTACCAACAACCCCCTTTGAGAGCGGTGAGGTACCATTGTGAGCACCGTGGGAGAGATGGACACTTGAGTGAGTTTTGTTTCGGTGCAAGAGAGAGGCGCATCGTGCAAAGGAGATAAACAACATGAACATGTACCGTCCATTCCATGATGTACATGTGTTGAATGTTCAGAGGCGTGCTGCTAGGCCTAGAGGTCCAAAACCTCAAGTTCCTAGGCCTAGGCCGCGAAGAGAACGTGCCCGGCGGGAGCCTACAGTTGTGGGCTATGGACCCCATGGCGGTGGCTTTGTAGTTGAGTATTTTCCCCCATCGCGTTTTGAGTATCGCGATGGACGCTCCTACCTTAGCGAACCACGTTTTCCTCTACGTGGTGATCGCTCTTCCCGTAGGCGTGCTAGGAATGGTTTTTCTGCTAACCGTTTTTTTGAGTAGCCGGCCCAACACTGGTATTCTTCCTACTTCACTAACCCCAGTGTTGGACCGTATGCTCACCCTATGTCTTTTTATTGATGTAGGTAAAACGATTGGAGAACGTTTGGTTGGTGGATTCCGGTTGCTCGAGGCACATGACCGGAAACGCCAAGTGGTTCTCCAGTCTTAGTCCGGTCACCGGAAAGGAGTTTATCACCTTCGGCGACAATAGTAAAGGTAAAGTGTTGTCTCGTGGGTCGGTGCGAGTTAATGAGCACTTTGTGTTGCGCGATGTTGCTCTTGTTTCTAACTTGCATTTTAACCTTCTCTCTGTTTCACAATTTTTCGATGATGACTATGAGATTCATTTTAAGCCGAATCTTAGTCGCATTTTGGATCCTCAGGGAAATCTTGTATGTTTGATTTCGCCCTTTGGAAAAGTCTTTCATGCAAATTTCTCGGAATCATTTGGAGTTTCTCGTTGTCTTTGGGCTGGACCTTCCTCATCTGATCTTTGGAAGTGGCATAGGAGACTAGGACATTTGAGCTTCGACTTGCTTGCAAGGCTTAGTTCACTTGGCCTAATCCGAGGATTGCCCAAGTTGTGCATGGAGAAGGATCTTGTTTGCCATTCTTGTAGACATGGGAAGATGGTAGCCGCTCCCCACCATCCAGTGACTCAGGTCATGACTAAGCGCCCTGGAGAGCTTTTGCACATGGACCTCGTTGGTCCGGCTCGGGTGAGCTCGGTTGGGGGGAAGTGGTACGTGCTTGTTATTGTTGATGATTTTTCGAGGTATTCGTGGGTCTTCTTTTCAGCTGAGAAGACCGAGACTTTCTCCTTTGCTCGCAATCTCATTTTGCGTCTTCAGAATGAGTTCCCTATAAACTCAATGCAAGCAATTCGGAGTGATAATGGTTCCGAATTTAAGAATTCAGATTTTGAGAAGTTTTGTAACTCTTTGGGTTTAGAGCATCAGTTTTCTTCTCCCTACACACCGCCACAAAATGGTGTTGTAGAAAGAAAGGATCGGAGCCTTGTAGAGATGGTCAGGACGATGCTCGATGAGCATAGGACTCCTAGGCGATATTGGGCCGAAGCTATGACCACTGCATGCTCTATCTCCAATCGCATTTTTCTCCGAGCTTTCTTGAAAAAGACTTCTTATGAGTTGCATTTTGGAAAACAACCCAAAGTGAGTTATTTTAGAGTTTTCGATTGCCATTGTTTTATACTCAAAAAGGGCAACTTGGACAAGTTTGAGTATTGTTCTTCTGACGGTGTATTTTTGGGTTATGGCACTCATACTCGTGCATATCGTGTACTTAACCTTGATATTAACCGAGTCATGGAGACATCCAATGTCACCTTCGATGAGACCATGGTTTGTCCTCCTTCTGGTTTTGAGCGTGCAGGCGATCATGAGGTTGGTGAGCCTCTTTTTGATGATGAGGAAGAGGGTGCTGAAGGGATGGATGACCCAACACCACCTCCACCTGCTGTGCCGCAAAGAGCGGCCTCTACTACCACTCACGGCCCTGACCCTTCTTCTTCGACTACTTGGGGACCGTGGGATCTGCCACCTTGAGTGGTACCTTTTGTACCCGAGGAGGCACCAGCTTCTATTGAGGGGAGGCTACATCAGCTCGGGAGGCGCCTCGACACATTCAGCACCAACACCCGCCTCAACAGATGATCGACAGCATCGGCGAATGTGTCACTCGGTATAGGTCACAACAAATCTCTCACTTTGCTCATTCTGCATTTGTTGCTGATTTTGAACCCCGAGATGTTGGACATGCTTTGACGGATCCAGATTGGGTCAATGCCATGCATGAGGAGCTTGAGAACTTTGAGAGAAATCGGGTTTGGGTTCTTGTTCCTCTTCCTCCTGAGTGTCACCCTATTGGGACAAAATGGGTTTTCAAAAACAAACAAGGAGAAGATGGCCACGTTGTGAGAAACAAGGCCAAACTTGTAGCCCAGGGGTACAGTCAGAAGGAGGGGATGGACTATGAGGAGACTTTTGCTCCTGTAGCTCGTTTGGAGGCGATTAGGATACTCTTGGCTTTTGCTGCATCCAAAGGGTTTAAACTTTTTCAAATGGATGTCAAGAGTGCCTTCCTAAATGGCTACATAGAAGAGGAGGTGTATGTGAAACAACCCCCTGGTTTTGAAAATCCCAAGTTTCCAAACCATGTCTTTAAACTTCACAAAGCTTTGTATGGTTTGAAACAAGCCCCTAGAGCCTGGTATGTATATAATCTTTAAAATGTGACTTTGCTCTGTATAGTTTTTGCTCGATGCTTTATGATGATGCTTGTAGCTTATGCTCTTTCTGATCACTGAAACATGTTATGAGCGGAGCTATCTTATGAATGGTGAATTTGATTAATGAACATAAAACTTGAAAATGTTCACCGTTGAGATATGCAACTAGCATGTGTAGAATGTGTTGAAATCACTTATGCTTTTCATATATGCTAGGTTGCTATGTCTCTAGTGTTGAGTCAATCACTTGCTTGGTATGTTCATATTCTGCTTTAATTCTGAACCAAGTTAAGTGAATTGGAAAGATCGAGATGGGATTGCTTGTCAGCACATCACAGTTTCGAGACTGTTTCTCATTGAGTTAAACTTGAGCTATGTAGTGTATGACCGAAACTGTTGCTTTAAGCTTCTGATTGCTTTTGCATAGGCTTCGCACAGTTGAAAAGTTAGGCGATGACAAGCTGTCAACCTCTCGCAATCACATGCTGAAATTTGAACTTGTGTAATTTAACCGTTGCAACTCCGATAAAGTTTGGATACACAAGTCTATGTTTCATTCTATAGCATGATGGTTGAACTGTGCTAGGGGTAGTTCACCTTGTATACATGTTTAACACTTGTTTGACTTCCTGTCTATACATGCTTAGTGCTATTTTGATGGTGAATACCTTTTTGGCTGAAAACTGCTCATTTTGCTCCAATGTTCAGATTATGTATTTAGTGATCAGTTTGAGCCTTCGCTAGCATTATGTGCATATTGTTGAGTCATCGGATCAGCACTTTGTCGAGCATCTTCATATTCTATCAACTATATTCCTGAAGCTGCTAATTTGCATTTCTGACTCATATGCTTTTTGGAAGGGGGAGAAATTCTGTCAAAGGGGAGATTTTTGATAGTGCATTTTCAACTAAGGGGGAAAAATATTGCAAATCTTTGCTTTCCGAGTTGAACTTAAAGAGGGATTTCCTGGTTGTGTGCACTATTTGAGGGGGAGTTTGCTCGCTGCTGAGTTTTCGAGCTGGTAACAGTTGGTTCGGAGCATTTTTTTGTAGCTAGTTGTGTTGAGCCTTTGCCTCTTTCTTGAGGAACTAGCACCTTTGCTTTTATGCTCTTCAGTTGGTATCAAGCTTTCTTCAGTTGGTATCGAGCTTCCTCGCTAGCGGTGTTGAGCCCGTTCTGCCTCTTCTTGAGGGCTAGCTCTTTTTTTGCTTGATTTTCAGTTGATCCTTCAATTGGTATCGAGCTTTACCGCTAGCGGTGTTGAGCCTGTTCTACCTCTTCTTGAGGGCTAGCTCTGCTTTGCTTGGTTGCGTCGAGCCGTTGCCCATGTCTTTGGGAACCAAGTTGTTTTGCTCTTTCCACTTGACCTTTTTTGGCTTTGATATGCTTTTGGGTCATTTGGTCGAGTTCTCTCTCCTTCTTCCTCCCTTCCTCTATTCCATTATGATTTGGGTTGGTAGTTGACAATGCACTCATCAAGGGGGAGATTGCGGATACATGGGTGTATGCCGAGTCTCTGAGTGATGAGTGATTGTCAACTGGGATAATGCGCATGTTCTTTGGCTTGTGTTGTGCAGGTGTCGAGCACGGATACAGTGATCGAAGGCAAGGTGAAGGTCAAGTAGAGACGTGTCGTGCCGATGGACTGAGAGTGGCGAAGGGCGGACGTGAGGCTTGGACTGAGGGACCGGTGGCCTGAGGATCAGCTGTGGTGGCTGACAGCCTGGGACAGCGACGAGCGAAGACTTGCGGGCACGGTGTTGCTTGGGTCGAGGACCTGGGGACACGTGTCGGCGGACAGGGTGCACGGGCGGTGCATCCCCTCCACAGCTCGGTTTGGTGGTTGAGCCACAGAAAAACCACCGAGTGGACGGTTTCCAGGTTTGGGCCTCAAAACCTGGGTGCTGATGGTTTCCGAGTTTGGGCCACAAAACTCGGGCTGAGGACGGTTTCCAGGTTTGGGCCTCAAAACCTGGGTGCTGCGGGTTTCTGAGTTTGGGCCACAAAACTCAGGCGATGGACGGCTGGTTTCCCGGTTTGGGCCTCAAAACTGGGGGTTGGCTGTGAAGGCTGGTTTCCCGGTTTGGGCCTCAAAACTGGGGGCGAAGTCCGGGAAAAGGACAAGCAGAGCGGTGGCGGCATGTGGCGGCAATCGGTGAGGTTGCGTCGAGGCAACGCTACCAGTTGTGCGGGCATGGCCGTCGGATCACCACCTACCACGAGTTGGTGCAGAATAACCCTAGGGTTTAGCTGGTTTGCTCTGTAATTAGTTAGGGGTAGAGTGGGAATTAGAATTAGGATAAGTAGAGGGAGACACCCACCTTCCATCCCATCTCAGTCATTTTGCTTTTTGCGTTCTAGGTTTTCCTGCTCTCCAAATCCCCTGCTGTAGCAACTGAGATCCGCAGAAAAGCATACCTCTGTGTACTAGAGATTTTGAGGAAGTGAGACCGTAATCTCACTGTTGTAGCGTGTGGTAGCCACACGGTTGCAGATCGATGTGTTGATTCGCGTTTTGTTCGTGTTCTTCGCGTTCTTCATTTCTCTAGATTTTCCCGTCACTCGATCTCCCTCTCTACTGCGTCTTATCGAAATCCGTTTGAATCAACTTGTTCTTTATAGTGTGGAGATCATTTCCACCGAAGGAATTCATCTAACTCCTCACGAACAAGTAAATCGGGTTGATTTCGTTTTCGTGAAGCTTTTTCGGTTCATACTCCTTCCCTCTCGGATTCCCGGTATTTGAGTTGATTTGAGCGGATGATTATTTGGGGATAGTCTTCCAACTACCTCGTGATCATCTTCTCCAAGTTTGGGATCAAGGGATTTTGATTTGAATCGGATTTGGGAGGATTTGAGTTGAGGGCGACCAAAATCGCCCTCACTAGGCACTCACGGACAGTCCGCCGTTGGTGGCGCGGACAGTCCGCGCGTCGGGCTCCGACCGAGCAGTGGTCGCGCGGCTCGGCTGTGCTGACTCAGTTTGACCGGTGGACAGTCCGCCGTAGTCGGTCGCAGACAGTCCGCGAGCCGACCAGGGAGGTTCAGCAGCAGTGCTGTTTTTGTGTTTTTGCCGGCGGACAGTCCGCCATCACCCCACGGATAGTTCGCGGTTGAGCCGGACAGTCCGGGACCGTACTGGCAGACAGTCCAGGAATTGGCTGTAGGCTGAGCCTTAGTGCGTTTGCTTTCCCGACTTCTCCGCTTGGATTCCAGACTTCTCGGTTGGCCCTTTAGTTCACCTAGGAACCTCTCTAAGTATCTTTGCTACTTGTTAGCATCAGTATTTAGGGATTTCCCGACGTAGCCTTCAAATCTACGTTCGGGACTCGGTTTTTAGGGTCGAACTTGTGCCGGTGCTTTTGGCGTTTGGCTTGCTATAGCTTTGTGGTGCCTCGCTGTGATCCTAGGGATCATCCACCCTCTTCCAAGGGTCGTGGGCATCACGGTTTCGATCGAAGCTTTCGGGGTTGATTTGTGGGACAAAGGCCGAAGTTTCGAGAGAAATTTTTGAGCTCTCATTCACCCCCCTCTGGTCGCCTTGCTATTGCATTATCGGTCCTTCACTCCACGGTTTACCCCTGGGCGTTCACCTTGTTGGCCACCCTAGTTGCTGTAATCTTCAGGTGGTCAACTTCTGTAGACACTGCTGGACAGGAAAAAGGGTACATCAAGCAAACAATTTCAATTAGAAGAAAGGGAATCGGGCAAAGATTTCACTGACCTGTGATGGCATTGCAGAGTTGCTTCCGCTGATCCTCCCATCCAAGCTGGTCGATGCTGTATTGCTTGGAAACTTCGCCCAGTTCCTCTCGGGCCTTATCCCTCTCCTCCTTGAAGCGGCAGGCGTCACGGTGATTCCACCAATTGGAGTAATAGGAGTCTGAGGAGGAGTCTGGAGAATCGGAGGAGCTAGAGGAACCGAACGATGGGTTTCCTGGTTGAGAATGAGGATGGCTTTGGCTGGTGGAGATGAATCTTATCCTAGTAATTAAGAAGAAAATCAAAATCTGAACGGAAGGCAGATAGGAGAGTAGAAATGCGAGGGGGCAAAGAAACCGATTCTCACCCATGGCGCCAGCGTTGCGGTGCTCTGCTTCCTTCTGCTTCCTCTTCGGCGGGACGCTTGCCGCGATCATCGCCACTCGCCATTGCTATGGAGGTTAGGGTTTTCTTCTAGATTGAATCAAGCAAAGAATGTGAAGAGGCGGAGGTAAGAATGCTTAGCTGTAGTGGCAATCGAGGTTGGCAAAAGGGGCTTATTTGTAAGCCGAGAAAGGAGTCGTGGCGAGTTCCACGGGGTAGTGGAGCAAGAATGCCAAGCGACGAAGTAGGGTTTTCCCCTCTCAGCTGGGCCATTACTGGACTGGGCCAGGCTCAGTTAAGTCAAAAGTCGTTCGGCTATATCCTTGGTTCTTTGAGTCAGGGTTCATTCGGCTGTCAGAAAATGAGGACAATCGGCTACATCTTAATAAGGAGAATTTAAGGGGAAAAAGGCCGATTGCTTTCTCAGACAAATAAAGGCATGAAAGCACAAAGATAGTTTTACAGAGACAAAATATGTTACACTTGGTTTATCATAAGTTCAATGTCTACTCATTCAGAAACTGATTAATTGCCTTTATAGCCTCGGTCCTGATTCGGCTAATATTGTCTAGCACTTTCTGGTCTTCATCTTCAGAGCTCTCGATCTTGGATA
Source organism: Coix lacryma-jobi var. lacryma-jobi (assembly GCA_009763385.1). Taxonomy (NCBI): domain Eukaryota; kingdom Viridiplantae; phylum Streptophyta; class Magnoliopsida; order Poales; family Poaceae; genus Coix; species Coix lacryma-jobi. The sequence goes on from CM019831.1 coordinate 97,216,079, forward strand.
GCTTGGTTTTGATTTGCTGATCTTCTTTGAGAGCCGAAGTCATCCTTAGTGAAGCTGCTTCTATGTCCTTCGGCAAATCAGCTATATGAGCCCTGTGAGACTGAATTTTGGCATTCAGTTCGGCTAGTTGAGCTTCTAACCTGCCCTTTTCCTCCTCTTTGGCTTTCAACTCAGGCTCCATGGTTGCTAGAGAATTTCTTGCAGTTTGGATGTCCCTTCTCAGTGATATAATCTTCAACGGGGAAAGAATAACTTGTGGTCGGCTTAGTTGTATTCTTCTAAAAAAGGGGAAAGAAGCGTTAGCCGATTGAGTGAGTTTGTTAAAAAGTGATATAGTTTGAAACAAAACTTTACCTGTTGAACTAATGGGTCATCCGGATGGGCTGTATCTTGGCTTGCTCGAGGGCTTGATGGAATATTTAGAGAAAGAGGGCTTGGAACATGATCAGAAGAAGGTTCTTCTGCCAGCTGATTTAAAATTTCATCTGTTTCAAGCAATGATATGAGTATGGGAAGAGATGTGACAAAAGAAAAGAGGTTAGCCGAATATGTTACCTATGGTCTCATTGGCTTCATGAGTTTTTGAACCTTCAGCTTCCTGAGTTTTTGGTTCTACAGTTGATGAGGTGTCACCTAATTTGGGAATTTTAACCTGTGGCTGCAATAGAAATGATGGAATATGGAAGTGGTCAGATTTATTGCCGAATGAGGTTACTAGCTTGACACAGAATGAAAGATTCATACCTTAGGAGATAATTTAGCTCTTTTGGTCCTTGATTTCCTGGGTAAAGAGATGCTCTCAAGTGCTTTTCATTTACCTTCTCCTCTTGAAGGTGCAGTAGTTGAAGTTGCAGGGATTTTCATGAAAGTTTTCAAGTTTGGAGCATTAAAACCCAGGGCAGGATTGGGTCCAGCTGAATAGTATTGGATTACCTTGACAGGGGGTGTAGGCTCAGAATCCTGTGTATAACCGAATGTTAAGGTGAGGAGTGAATTTAAGAGCAGAAAATGATGAGTATAATGAAATGACCTCACTATCAGAAACAAAATTAGGTTGCAAGTTTTGACATAGGGGGTGGACTGATACATTGAAGATATGAGCGTGCCATTCTTCCCACCAAGAAATGAAGAAAGGATGAGCAGTGTCTACTATCCCAAATGGAGATGGTTCATATGTTGGCAGCTCCCATCCTAATTCAAAGACTTTTTCGGCCACTATCCCTTCTGTGATTACTTCCCTGGGCTTTATTATTGTTGAGAAGAAAGGTCTTGGGGGTAATTGACCACATCCTAATTGTCTGGCCACCATGTTTGGATAATAAAATTCATAGGTGGACTGCACTAATCTTCCATGATGAAATTCGGCTGGCAGAGTGCAAGGTTTGATGAAAGAGTTGAAGATATCAATGGATACTTTGTCTACACAGCCGAATTCATAGCTAAACTTGCAAGGAAGAGTCAGATTTTCATTCTCTCTGTAAGGAAACCAAAGTACATTGTTGAAACCTTTGAAGAACAGCTTAAAGAGATGACCAATGTCTATGTCGATACTGATAGATGATGCTGCTTCTCCATAAGTCTGACAGGCTTTAACCTTTGCTGTCTTGCCTTCAGCATAGTTAATTGAAGGGAAACTCAAATTAAGAAGGCTCACGGAGGCTATCTGATGCATATATAGTTGGAGCCACATCTGAACTAGCCACCACGGACCATTCACACAGGAAATTTCTCCACCTAGGTGCATCTGGAGAGTAATCTGGTGCATCATATGATAGACAGACCCCAAGAGATATTTGCCTAGTGGGATTTGAGTACTTGCAGATAAGTCTTCAGCCATCACTATATTGTTCAGGGTGGGTTCATTGGATTTTCCACAGAAGATGAATCTGCATAGCCACATATTCATGAAGGCTTTCAGTTCTTTGTTAGAGATAGTGCCAGACGACTCCATATAAGTCTGGATGTATTTAGCCCATCCACATCCAGAACTAACGGCTCTTTGATTACTTTTGTTCTTGTACTTGTAAGGATATACTGGTAGTGCCACATTCAGGCCAGTCATCATGAAAACATCAGCTAAAGCGATAGTCATCATACCATGGCCGAAGATGAAAGCATTGGTGGCCATTAGGAATGTGTGAGAATGAATGAGGTTTACCTCCGGGATCTCGTCCTGAGTCGCCATTAGGAATTCGAGGTGAATTCGAAGTTACGCCGGGGCTTGAATTTCTTGGGCGGCGGCTACGGTGTCGAAAAGTGTAAACCTAGAAGAGGGAAGAAGTTTGCGGACAATTTCGAAATAAAATGACTTTTATCCCGAAATTGAGGGGGCATGTGTTAACACCAGATTTTCGCACGCATAAGGAGATGGCAGATGGGCCAGTGTGTGGAGATGGGCGGATGAGGCATTCGACAAGTATCCATGCGGTCGGCTAGTTTCCAAGGATTCGGCAACTACTTATGCGGTCGGCTATTCTGAGAAAAAGGAGATCTCCGTTGAAACAATAGAAGCAAAAGCTGATTGGGCAACAAGATTGCTACAATTAAGGCAATGAAGATTCCGAAGGGAGTTGAAGGCCAAAAATGTTGTATTTTCCTTTAACATTTTGTAGTCATGTCCTCTTAGGACTTATATTGTGTCTAGGGTATAAATATAAACCCTTGGCTATTGTAAAAAGGGTTCACAACCATATCAATACAAACCGGCCCTGTGCCATCTCCGAGTCCTTTGTCATGTCCTCGAGTTCTTCGATAGGAATCATCGATCCGTCGACCTCCGTAAGTTCCGGCAACCTTGTTATCATGTCTAGTATCATGCGGTGGATTTAGATTTGATGAAAGTAGTCTTGCTTGTTTCCAATGATCGTGCGGCGGATCTTTGTTAACGATCAAGAAATCTTTGCTTATGCTTTGCTTGTGAGTAAATACCGTGCGGCAGGCATTTATTTGATACGTTTAGCAACAACGAGATATGATGAGGACATCGCCACGCTGGACACAACGACGCCATGGTCTTCCCCAAGTTGCAATCCGTCTCCAACTCAGCTGTTACGTCACTCTCGGAATTCAGGAGCAGTCCTGGGTAAAATCAACGCCCCGGACGCATACGGACTCTGTTTTCGACGAACCAGATATGCTTGGAAAGATAATTTGATAAGCTAACCAATGGCTTTGGAATCACGTCAAAATACGTTCGGAGTCAACAAGAATCGTCGAAACAAGTCAGCGTCCAGAATCTGCCAGGGTGCTGCGTCACCGTATTTTGGTCCGTTGGGCCGTGTATCGTCTTAGAGCCCATTAGGGGGTGCGTCCAGCATAGATGATGTCCTAAACCCTATAATTAGCCGCCGCCGTCGTCGTTAGGTCTTGGGTTTTGTTTAGAGTTTAGTTTTCCATCGAGGAACTGAATCGTTCATTGTAACTGTGGTGTCGAATCCTTTTACAGTGATCCAGGGCCCCCATTCTTGATCTCCTCCACTGTGTCGATTAGTCCTTTGGAACCGAGTTCTTGAACCCCTCTATTATATTCGTGATATTCATATCTGCAATTTCAGATTGCGTGCTTTACCTGCTTGCTTGTGTTCTTCGATTCGCTTGCAGGAATAGCCTTCTTGGCGAGGTCAATCAAGTTGTGCTTGGTTGATAACCAATGGAGCAGTGGTGTAACGGTTGCAGGGTTCGAATCGTGTCTGATTTGAAGCCAGATCGCCAACGTCGAGTTCTCCACCAATCGAACCTGTCGCTACCTCTCGGAAGATCGGGCCATTCTTCATCAATTGGTATCGGATATTTCAGGTTTCCCGCGAGGTATAATCTTGTTTGCCCTTAGATTCATATTTGTTTATTACCTACAGTCCACAAAAAGCCAAAAAAAATATTTCAATTTCCGCTGTCCTATCGCCTTTTGTGCCTTTGCAATTTTGTTTCAGATTCGCTTTGTTGAGTTTGTGTCCGTGGTCGAGTCTTGTTACTGGTTTAGGTTGTGTTCGTCGTCGTAGTTTAACGTGCTCGTTGCTGTTTCTTTGTTTCCGCCGCTATCCCATCCACCATTTCTAAACAACAAGTCGAAGCCACCACATTATTCGACTTGCCCCGCTAGCCGCCTTGTGTAAATTCTCGCCGCCGCGCAAACCCTAGATAGGTTGTCAACCGCTCTAATTTTTGCCTGCATCGCAGCCCTCCTTACATCATCTGACATCTACCTTCTGCTGTTAGTCACAAGGACGCTCGCTCCTGTGATCGTTGTTAGAGTTTAGGGTCGCTTCACCCTAACTGCCGCTGTCGAGTTGCCCTAACTGTCGTTTTCGTGTTGTGTCGTTCCAAAACCATAACTTGAGGTACCTCCAGTAAAACAGGCATAACTTTTCGCTCGTTTGTCAGAAAAATCTGAAATTTTTTGTGGAGATTCTTGACACCGTTTGGAGCCGACCCAAACTCAGCTTCGCCCTGTTTGGTCCCCTCAAAATTACCAAAAAAATTCAGGAAAATAAATAAAAAAATTGACAAGGTTTTAGCACGCTTTTCAGAGAACTTGCTGATTTTCTATAGACCACATCCCACCTCAGTTGCAGGTGCCAATTTTTGTGATTGCATCTTGTGTGATCCTTGTTCAGAGAAAATTATAAAAAAATAGTGAAAAAATAAAAAAGTTTGATTCCTACTGGTACCTTTTTGGAAAAAGAAGGAAAAATTCAGGAAAAAGGAAAAATCAGTGCTTTTTTGCTTGTTCTGTGAGTTCTTTCCATCGTTCTTTGTTTCATCTTGTTGCGCTACGTCTACACACGTCTTAGCCAGCAATTGTGACTTGTGCTTTGGATACTTATTGAACTTTGCTAATCTGTATTCGTTAATTGCTAATCCTTGCTGTCATATTGTGCCTACCTATAGCTCCACATATACTTCTATCAGCACAGGTTCATCTTGCAACTGTTACCCACGCTCAACAATAGATTGCTTTGTCAGTTTGGTTTGATCTTGTTTGGCGTTGGTAAGAATACAGGCAAGACGGTGGTAAGCCGCTTGTGATTTTGCTTTCCACTTTCACCACCACCACCACTTGGTTCCTTTTAGTTGATAGGGATAATACTTTGTTGTTGTCTTTTTCTATCTTCTAATAATGGCAGGAATCCCGGCGGACTTCAATGAGTGCGTGTCCAAAGACGAGCTTACAACATTCATGAATGAACAACGCAACCTCATGACCGAGCTGACGCGCAACGTGAACAATCTGGTCAACCGCATTGAACAGCTTGAACAACGCCCTCAACCTCATCGTGATGACAAAGATGTCGATGCTTTTGGTGATGACGATGCGGATGCTGATGCTGGTCCTCGTTGCCGCCTCAACTTCAATCATCGCGGTATGAGAGGTAATAATCATAATAATGATCCTTTTGCTAAAGTTAAATTTAGACTACCTCCTTTTGCTGGTAATATGGATCCAGAGACATATTTAGATTGGGAACTTGCTGTTCAACAAAAAATTGATTCTCATAATGTTCCTGCTGAGCATAGAGTTAGACTTGCTACTAGTGAGTTTACAAATTTTGCTTTATTCTGGTGGAGTGATCTTTGCAATGCTAATAATGCTGCTGTTGTGCCTCAAACTTGGAATGCTTTAAAGCAACGCATGAAATCTCGTTTTGTTCCTCCTTATTACCAACGTGATTTACGTTTAAAACTGCAAACTTTAAAACAAGGTGATAATGGGGTAGAGGCATATTATCAAGAATTGCTTATTGGTTTAGCACGTTGTGGTATACATGAAGATGATGATGATGCTACTGCTAGATTCTTTGGTGGTTTGAATCGTGATATCCAGGATATTCTGGATTACAAAGATTGGAATAGGTTCAGCCAATTATATCATCTTGCTCTTAAAATTGAACGCGAAGTACAGGGCCGCAAACAACAACATCAGCCTTTCAGGTCTAACAACGGAAGGACTTTTCAGCAACGTTCCGAGCCGGAGACGCCCACGCTTCCTGCAGCACCACAACCATCTACACCTTCAGGGGTAAGTAAATTGTCTAATGTGCAGATTCCACAATTCAAGAAAGGTACCACTTCGGGTGCTTCTACTAGATCTTCCTCGTCCAGCTCTACAATCATTTGCCACCGATGCAAAGGCATGGGACATGTCAGGAAGGATTGCCCCAGTCATCGTGCTTTCATTGCTACCGAGGATGGATATATAAGTACTAGTGATGTTGAAGATGATTTTGCTCTTGCTGCTAACATTGCTGTAGATTCCACCGAGGACGATCAAGCCAAGGAGACCATCACTATTAATTCTGTGGCTGCTGCTGCGGACTATCCTAGTCTTCTTGTGCAGCGAGTGTTGAGTACACGTGTGGGACTTGAAGAAGAAGAGATGAAGATCCAACGCCACAATTTGTTCCACATGTATCTCATTATGCAGGGTTGTCGTGTTCTCACCATCATTGATAGCGGGAGTTGCAACAACTTGGTGAGTTCAGATTTGGTTGAGAAGCTTGGCTTGACCACATGACAACATTCATATCCGTATAAACTTCAATGGTTCAATAATAATGGTATGACTAAGGTAACTAAATTAGCACGTATTAGCTTTTTCACAGGTTCTTATCATGATACTGCTGATTTTGATGTTGTCCCTATGCAAGCTTGTTCCATTTTGTTAGGACGTCCATGGGAATTTGATAATGATGCTTTACACCATGGTAGAACTAATACATACACTATTATACATAAGGACAAGAAAATTACTTTGCTGCCTTTGTCTCCTACGGATATTATTAAACATGCTAAAGAGATTAAAAATAAAAATAAACCCCCGATAGACTTTGCTAAAAAGAATGAGATTAAGTTAAAAGGAGGTGCTTTTCTAGCTACGACTAATGATAATAATTATGCTCCTTGTTATACTATGCTTTCTCGACATGTTAGTGTTGCTGCACATATTCCTATGCCTTGTGTTTCGCGTTGTGCGATCACTAACCTTTTGCAGGAGCTTGGAGATGACATGGAGTCGCGGACGACCCCAATTCAGGAAGGAGGGGATGATGAGGACATCGCCAAGATGGAGTCGAGGACGACTCCAATTCAAGAAGGGGAGGATGATGAGGACATCGCCACGCTGGACACAACGACGCCATGGTCTTCCCCAAGTTGCAATCCGTCTCCAACTCAGCTGTCACGTCACTCTCGGAATTCAGGAGCAGTCCCGGGTAAAATCAACGCCCCGGACGCATACAGACTCCGTTTTTGACAAACCAGATATGCTTGGAAAGATAATTTGATAAGCTAACCAATGGCTTTGAAATCACGTCAAAATACGTCCGGAGTCAACGGGAATCGTGGAAACAAGTCAGCGTCCAGAATCTGCCAGGGTGCTGCGTCACCGTATTTTGGTCCGTTGGGCCGTGTATCGTCTTAGAGCCCATTAGGGGCGTGTCCAGCATAGATGACATCCTAAACCCTATAATTAGCCACCGTCGTCATCGTTAGGTCTTGGGTTTTGTTTAGAGTTTAGTTTTCCATCGAGGAACTGAATCGTTCATTGTAATTGTGGTGTCGAATCCTTTTACAGTGATCCAGGGCCCCCATTCTTGATCTCCTCCACTGTGTCGATTAGTCCTTTGGAACCGAGTTCTTGAACCCCTCTATTATATTCGTGATATTCATATCTGCAATTTCAGATTGCGTGCTTTACCTTCTTGCTTGTGTTCTTCGATTCGCTTGCAGGAATAGCCTTCTTGGCGAGGTCAATCAAGTTGTGCTTGGTTGATAACCAACGGAGCAGTGGTGTAACAGTTGCAGGGTTCGAATCGTGTCTGATTTGAAGCCGGATCACCAACGTTGAGTTCTCCACCAATCGAATTGTGGCAGAACCTCCCGGTAATGTGGCCCACCTGCACACGTCATCGTCTCCCCGAGCTCTAATGACTGTGCACATGTACCACATCACTGGAAAGATCTGTCGGGTGTCCCCGAGAGAACCCCGAATTATCCACGAACCACAGGATCATCATCATGAAGGTTGGAATAATTACAACATTACGACAGTTGATACAAAATACTATCGGAGTGCGGAAGCAAGAGATATAAACTTTACAAAACCATGAACAAGTTACTTTTTACATAAACACAATTGGTATTGCTTAAGTAGAATAGTATTACAGAACCACACTTAGGCGGAGTACCTAAGTTGGAGAAGAAGAACAACCAGATCACGTCAAGCCCACTGACATGATTATGATCAACGTCACCTATTAGAAACCTGCAACAGGGGATTAACAAACCCTGAGTACGGTCGATACTCAGCAAGACTTATCCGTCAATAGGAAAGACTTCAGGGTCATGCTGGTTTAGGTAGGCTCAACAGTACTTTTCATTTGCATAAAAGCTTACTAAAGTAATCCTAGATCCAAATTTTTACTTAATCAATTAAGCGCTTTGGTAAGAATTGAAAGTGAACATTAGTGACAGATCATTATCATTCTTTCTTAAACTAGTCCCATTTTTATTCTACGGTGCGGGTCAAAAGATTGAGTCTCCTTAACCGAGGAGCACGACGATTTGAACCGATTAAACCAGATCTGGTAGTTTTCCACGATCATACGATATATGTAGACCCTAGATCACACATATACCAACCCCAGCCTCGGATCCTCCAAACAAGACCGGGTCCACGCCACCCGAGAGTACTCGTACACCTCCAATCCGGGACTTCGACCCACGAGGGTAGCTAGTACTCCCGCCATCTCTCCACTCCCAGTGCGCGATTAGCCGTTCTCATTTAAGAACCAACAAGGTAGGGCTTACCGTAGCATATGATCGGTACTTCACAGTTTCTCAATCTAGCAGGCCAACAACGGTTAACCCTAATCCGACACATCCGGGTTACCCTGCACCTGATCCAAGGATCGATGCAGGTGCCCGTCTGGTCTTAACCATAATTCTTTCTCATCATCATTCCAAAACGATAAGTATCAAAACCATTTTTAAACAAAACTTCATAAAGCAGGGCTAAGCATTTCTATCAGTGGCATAAAGCAGGTATCAAGGAATGATATATCGATAACAAGGTTGGTCATGCATCAACAGGTTTAAAGCATTTATTTGATAAACATTTTATGCATCAGGTTATCGAAAATAAGTGTAATTGTAAATCCAAGGAAATGGTTAAATGAACTGGGCTTGCCTTCGTTGCAGGGAAGATAGGATCCAAGAATGATCCACAAAGGTTAGTTCCTTCATCTAGAAGTTAAGTCTTCTCGATGAAGCTTGTCCAACAAGAATCTCCTTCCGAGGTTTGTTTGACAAGGGTGATCATCAAAGCTTGATCAACACGATTCCAACACTCTCGGATACTACACGTAGATAAATGATGTATGCTTTAGCATGATGCTATGGGATGCATGCTAAGGTGCAGGACAATTTAATTGCATAACAGAAGTTAAACAAACTTAAGGAAAGTCGAGTACAACTTTCCTTCGTGGTAAAGTTGCAAACCAACAAAACCAACTTGCAACCCACCAACTAGAGTTTCTAATTAACACGTAAATATCATCAAACAACATTAGGTGGGTTAACTAAAATGACTATGGTTTATCAAAACATCAATCAAGCCATGGGGCAACGGGGTGGGGATGTCCCATGGTCTTCACTTATGAATCATGTTCCTATTATTTTATGCATGTAATATCAAATGCATAACTTGATCTATAAATAAACCTTTTTTGTATTAGTGAAGATTGATTACTAACAGCAAGCAAAATAACTTTCATGATTTTTGGATGAACAAATAAACTTGCAAGAATTAAATAAACAAAAACATTTAAATCATTAAACAAAGGCATAAATAAAGATTAAAAACTTATTTTCTCTAACAGAGCTCAAAATTTTGTAAAGGTACATCATGAGCTACCATGAACAACAAAATTGACCTCATGATTTTTGTATGTATAAACAAGCCTACAAAAATCATCAAAGAACATTTATTAAAAACATGTCCTATTTAATATAGTAACAGAAACTATCCAAAAACTAAGTTTCATATTTTTCTGAAATACTAGACAGTACATAGAAGCTACACAAAAATTTTCATGAATTTTGGAGCTTCCTAGAAAATCCTATGAAAAAGACAAATTGCTGCACTATTGCTCAAATAGGAAAAAGAAAAAAAATACCATCTTGCACTCTCACCGATTCGGCCCGGCCTGTCCCAACCTCTCTTTCTCTCCTCCTGCGCCCACATCCGGCCCACTACCGCTACAACCGGCCCAGGAACACTTCCCCTCCCTTTCTTCTTCCCGGCGCCGCGGTCGGCCTTGACCGGAGCTCAATCTCGGTTGACCGACCTCCCCCTCTCGCCACCGGCGAGCTCACTGGCGACGGCGAGGACACCAACCTCCTCAGCTTGGTGTCACGCATCGATCTACCTCCTCTAGACTCGGTGGCAGGAAGCTCAGAGACAGGTTACTCGGCTATGGCGGATGGCCGAACCTCGGCCTAGCAACGCCACGCTACGCCGGCCACGGGAGTATGGTAGTGACCTAGCCATGGGTGGAATCAGTTGCAGGAGCTCACAGCGGCCATGGTGCGCACCGTAGCTTACTCAGAGAGACTGGGAACGAGGCCATCCCCGGTGGCGGCCATGGCGGGTGCCCGTGCCGATGGCAAGCTCCTTGGGCCGGCCCAAGCAACACGGTAACAACCTCAACAGCGAGCCGACCACAACCAGGGCATCAAGGCGAAGCAAAGACATCAAACAGATTCGCACAAGGCTCACCGGAACGGCTTGTTCACGAAGGAGTGGCCTCGGCGGAAGCTTTGCCGGCCGCGGAGAAGACAGTGGTGACGCCGCTTGCTCTGGCGAGGCGAGGCGCTGAAAACAGGTGTTAGAGGTGTTTAAGGAACTGGCAAAGCTGTTGGCGAGGTGGTGCGGACGGTAGAGCAGCGACGGCGGCGCAGGAGCTCGGCGGATGGTGCTCTGCTCTCCTTTCACGGCGGCGCCGAGCAGAAAGCAAAGGAAGGGAGAAGAGAGCGTTGGCGCGGACGGAGAAGAAAGAAAACGACTTCGAGCACAACTCGCCACCTCCTGCTAGAGCTCGTAGACGTGGACAGCACGTGGCACACGCGCGAAGTCGCTCGGTTGATCACGGCGGCGACGGCGGCGGCCTGGAGCAGATGCAGAGCATCGGCTCTGTTTTTCCCCCTCCCGTTACTGTAGCACAGAGTATAAAACGTTTTTCTCACTTCTATTTCTCCCAAAAACACTATACAACAAGAAAAACTCCCAACATGAAAGTTGTTCCAAAAATTAGGATCTACAACTTTCATTTAAGGAGTACAACCAAAATCTGCTTAGATTTTGAAATCACTTTTTGAATTTGAAATGACCTCAAACTTGGATTCAAAATTACTTTTGAATTTATAAAACAAATTCAAATTTTACCGATATAAAAGTTGTTCCTTATGGAAAGATCTACAACTTCACTTTTGGTCCCATATCAAAATTATGCTTAATTTTTTGAACTACACAAAAGGGGATAAAACTAGGGTTTGGAAATTAACTTTTAATTTGAAACCAAATCAAACTTGTTTTCCAAATTACTCCAGATTTTCTTTAGTAACTTGAAAATCTATCTTAATAAAAGTTGTTTCTTTTAATCCTCTCTGCAACTTTGATTAAAGGATCAAAGTCTAATTCTTTTTACTTTTTGAAATCTTGTTTTGGGGTAAAATTCAGGGTTTGAAAGATTCCAAATTTATTCAAAATTTTGTACAGAAACTTTGAAAACTTTGAATACCAAAGTTGTGCCTCTCAACCAGAGATACAACTTTGCCTTTGAAATCACTTTGAAATTTGACATACTTTTTGACTTATAGAAAAGGGAATAAAAAGAACTATTAAAATAAAAGTTTTACTCACACTTATCATTTCATGTAACACCTAACCACATCACTGTATGAAAACATCACACAAGATCACGCAACACTTGTATTAAAGCATGTAAAGCATCACAATTATACTTAAAACATGAAATGCTTTATGCCATGATGCCAGATGATTATGCATACTAAACAACTTAATTAGAATTTTAATTAATGCTTAACACCAGGGGTGTTACACGAACCTATCGCTACCTCTCGGAAGATCGGGCCGTCCTTCATCAAGATAGTTATCGGCTCTAATAGATTTGGCAAGATCTAGTAGATTCATTAAGTTACCATGTGTTGCATGATTTAATTAATTTTGTAACACCCCTTTGCCCAATCTAGATTGATTTTGTTCGGCCTTTCCTTACAAGTTTACTTATGTTCCAATTTTTGTCGTTTTCATGACATCTCTTATAGATTGCATGATCATAATGGCCGAATTAATTTCTAATCTAGATTGTTACGTGTTGTGGGTTCATACATGTCAATCATGCTTGAGCTTTGATAAAACTAGGTATCATGCGGCAGATGCAGGTTTTAGATTAGTTTGATCGTGTTTGTTTGCATGTCCTTCTTCATGGATCCCAATTTGGCTAGTTTGCCGAGCTTGGTTATACGTCGATTTATAGTTTATTCTTATTTGTTTAAGCATGTCTTTTCTTATATGTGTATCCGGCAATCAATGCTTTCACATGCTTTCTTCTATATTAGCCGAATGACTCTATAAACATGCTTGGCTTCAGGGCCGTAAATATGGAACTGTCTGGTCTCACCCGGCATGTTCCAGTTTTATTCTCATAGTTTTATCCCTTGTCATTTTTCAGGTCAAACCATCTGGCACGTTTTCAGATTTTAAATCGTCCGAGCACCAGATTGAAGCCACGCTTTTCGGCTTGCTGTGTGTGAGGCACAGTACGCCACATTTTGTGTCAACACACGCCATCCTCGGTCGCTCGGCGCTCTCCAAGCTCATGGCTGTTCCACATTATGCCTACCTCGTGCTCAAGATGCCAACGAAGAAAGGCGTCCTCAGCATCCGGGCAAATCTTCAGATGGCGTACGAGTGCGAGCAGGAAACAATCAACTTTGCTGAAACACGCCAACAGATCCAGGGTGTTCAAGACTGCATCGCAAACGCCGCCAAGCTCCGCCTCGACGATCTCGAGATCCCGGAGACCTCCGATCAGTGCTCCAGCAAAAAGTCAAAGGACACAAAGCATTGCCCTAAAGACCTCTTCCTCCTCCCTCGCATCGATGAGGTCATCGACTCCACCGCCGGGTGCGAACTTCTATCCTTTCTCGATTGCTATTCTGGTTACCATCAAATTGCCTTGAAGGTGGAAGACCAAATCAAGACGGCGTTCATCACACCTTTCGGCGCCTACTACTACACGACCATGTCGTTCGGGCTGAAGAACGCCGGAGCCACGTACCAGTGTGTGATCTAGGATTGTTTGAAGGACCTCATCCCAGAGAAGGTCGAAGCTTACGTGGACGACATCATGGTCAAGACTCGCACCGTCAACACGCTCGTCTCCGACCTCGAGGCAACCTTTAAGGCATCTTTGGCGTGTCAACTGGAAACCTCCTCAGCAACATCGTCAGCCGCAATGGCATTCGCCCAAACCCTGACAAGACTTCGGTCGTCCTCTGCATGCGAGCTCCCTCCAACGTGAAGGACATCCAGAAGCTCACTGGGTGCATGGCGTCCCTTAGTCGCTTCAGCTCCAGGCTCGGCGAAAAGGGGCTTCCCTTCATCAAGCTCCTCAAGGCTGGCAAAAAATTCGTCTGGGACGCTGAAGCCGATTGCGCTTTCTCCGACCAAAAGAAGTACCTCACCCAGCCTCTTGTGCACACCGCACCTAAGGAGAAGGAGCCCTTGCTGCTCTACATCGCCGCCACAAATCGGGAATTCACCTTCGTTATCATCGTCGAACGCGAGGAAGCTGGCCACTCCTACCCTGTCCAGCGACCCTGCTACTTCGTCAGCGAGGTATGGAACGACTCCAAAACTTGGTACCCCCAGGTACAGAAGCTCCTCTACGCGGTCCTTGTTACCACACGCAAGCTACGCCACTACTTCCAAAGCTCCGAGAGGGTCACCGTCGTCACAGAATTCCCCCTCGGGGATATCCTCCGCATCAAGGATGCTATGGGACGCATCATCAAGTGGGCCATCGAGCTCGGCTCCTACGACATCGTTTTCCAGGGTCGCCAGACCATCAAGTCTCAAGCACTCGCCGACTTCGTCGCTGAATGGACGGACCTCCAAACTCCAGTACCGCTGGAAGCGCCAGAACACTGGACCCTCTTCTTCGACGGCTCCCTTACCTTGCACAGCGCCGGCGCTGGTCTCCTCCTCATGTCTCCCTTCGGCGAAAAGCTCTACTACGCTCTACGGCTGCTCTTCCTAGCATCCAACAACACCGCCGAATATGTTCCGCCCTCCACGGTCTGCGCATCGCCAGCGAGCTAGGCGTCAAGCGCCTCATGGTGTACGGCGACTCTGCCCTCATCATCAACCAGCTAAACAAGGACTAGAACTGCTCCCATGACAAGATGAACGCCTACTGCGCCGCCATTCGGAAGCTTGAAGACAAATTCTTCAGTGTCGAATACCATCATCTACCGCGCGACCGGAACCAGGCGGCCGACGAGCTATCCAAGCTGGCGTCATCAAGATCTCCGGTCCCCATCGGCGTATTCGTACACGACCTGCTTGAGCCTTCCATCACTGACCACCCAAGCTCCGCCTCATCGACGGATGCCACGACCCCATCCCCGCCGATAGAACAACTGGTCGCCGCCATACCCACAACGCCATCCGACTGGCGTGAGGACTTCATCAAATATCTCTTCGAGAACCTTGTCCCTGCTGACAAGATAGAAGTTGAGCGCCTCGTTCGCCATGTCAACAATTACATCCTCGTCGACGATGCGCTCATGCACAAGAACTCCAGACACGAAGTTCTCCAAAAATGCGTCTCCCGAGAAGACGGCCTCGAGATCCTCTTTGACATCCATGCTGGAGAATGCAGGAATCATGCAGCTACAAAGACGTTGGTACGCAAGGCTTTCCGTGTAGGATTCTACTGGCCATCAGCGGTCGCCGACGCCAAACAACTCGTCTGCACCTATGAAGGGTGCCAATTCTTTGCCAAACAAACCCACGTTCTCGCGCAGGAGCTTCAAGCAATATCGGCCTCGTGGCCCTTCGCCTGCTGGGTGCTCGACATGATCGGCCCTTTCTGACCAGCTCCGGGCAGCTTCAAGTGGATCTACGTCACCGTCGACAAATTCTCCAAATGGATCGAAGCAAAGCCAATCACCAATGCGACCGCCGAGAACGTCGTCTCCTTCATCGACGAAATAATTCATCGCTTTGGTCTCCCGAACTCCATCATCACCGACCTCGGCTCCAACTTCACCGGCAACGTCTTTTGGGACTTCTGCGAAGGGCACGATGTCCTCGTCAAATATGTCTACGCCGCCCATCCTCAAGCCAACGACCAGGCCAAGCGTGCCAATGGCATGATCCTCGACGCTCTGAAGAAGCGCCTTTATCAGAAGGATGAAAAGCACCCTGGTCGCTGGATGCGCGAGCTCCCCTCCGTACTCTGGGGTCTCCGGACTCAACCCAGCCGCAACACCAATGTTTCGCCATACTTCATGGTCTTCAGCTCCGAAGCCGTCATCCCCGTAGATGTCGTCTTCCGTTCCCCGCGCGTCGAGAACTACCGTGAAGAAGCCTCCGACCAGGCTCACTGCGACAACCTCGACCGCCTTGAAGAAGAACGGCTGGCATCTTGCCTCCGCACCACCAAGTACCTCGAAGGAGTTCGCCACTACTACAACCGCAACGTAAAAGATCAATCCTTCGTCGTCAGCGACCTCGTCCTCAAGTGGAAACTCAAGAGCGACGGCCTGCACAAACTATCTTCACACTGGGATAGCCCCTACACAGTGAAGGAGGTCACCCGACCAGGTGCCTATCGTCTCACCGACCCCGAAGGCATCGACGTACCTAACTCCTGGAGTATCGAGCACCTCAGAAAATTCTATGCCTAAGCGGCTCGTACCGCCCACTCTCGATGATTAATAAAGACTTCTCGACGTATTTGGGGACTTCTCGACGTAGCCGTCTATCTACGTTCGGGACTTGGTTTTTGGGGTTGTGTACGAGCCGGAACTTTTGGAGTTTGGTTTGCTTCTTCTTGGTGGTGCTCCGCTGTGATCTTAGGGATCATCCACCCTCTTCCAAGGGTCGTGAGCATCACGGTTTCGGTCGCCGTTTCTCGGGGTTGATTTTGGGACACTTGGCCAAAGTTTCGAGAGAAATTTGATTGGCTCCCATTCACCCCCCCTCTGGTCGCCTTGCTAGTGCTTTCTCGGTCCTTCAATTGGTATCGGAGCTGGTTAAGGATCTTCCACCTTAGCCGGTTCCAAATCCACAGAAGGCGACATGGATCGCGGCGTGGGCAAACCGCCGTTCTTTGATGGGACGAACTATGCGTATTGGAAGATACGCATGTCGGCCTATCTCCAGAGCATGGGCTCTTCTGTTTGGGAGATTTGCAACAGGGACGATTACGTTGTCTTGGCTGCTCGTGTCACTCAGCTCCAGATCGATGAGCACGAGGCCAATAGCCGGGCACGTAACGCCTTGTTCTCCTGTTTGAGCATGTCCGAGTTCGATCGCGTTTCTCACCTCCCCACGGCTCGCGAGATTTGGGCGACCCTCATGCGTTTCCATGAGGGAACCTCTCAGGTCAAATCCCGCCTCTATGAGTCGCACAAGCGGGAGTATGAGAACTTTTGACATATGCGTGGCGAGAGCATAGAGAGTTTATTCGCTCGCTTTCTGGTCATTGTCAACAAGATGAGAGCAAACAAGGAGTTGTTGCCTTTTGACGATCATGAGAGGGCTTTGAAGCTTTTACACACTCTTGATCGGTCGGTGTGGGACTCAAAGGTCCAGGCGATCATCGAATCGTCTAACTATGAGACCCTCACTTGCGACGAGCTCTTTAGTAAGCTCAGGTCTAGTGAGATTGACGCCATGTCGAGGGCTTCTTATGAGAATCCTTCTGGCCCGACTATGGCTTTGGTTTCTGGCTCTTCTGCTAACCCCTCTGCTGGCTTTGCTCTTTCTTCACTCTTTTCTGTCACAGAGGACCAGCTTGAGTCATTGGGGGATGACGAGTTGGCAATGCTCGCCAACCGGTTCACGCGGTTCCACAATAACCGCATGAACCGTCGCCGCGGTGGAGGATGCTCAGGATGTTATGAGTGCGGCGACCCCGACCACTTCATCGCCAACTGCCCCAAGAAGAAGCATTCATCTAGGAAGGGCGATCATGGGCACAAGTACGACTCCAGCAAGCGCAAGGAGAAGTACGTCCCCGCGAGGCACAAGCGGAGGGGCAGCTTCAACAAGGAGTACATCAAGAAGAAGTACTTGGAGAAGGCCCAGGCTGAGCAGCGTGCGTTCTTCGCCACGCTTAGTGACGTCGACGGCTCGGATGACGACTCCGCTTGCTCAAGTGATGACGAGTCCGAGAAGAAGAAGAGGATCGAGGACAAGCTGAACGGTCTCTGCTTCTTCGCCGACGACGACGGCTTATGCACCATGGCGCTTGGTGATGAGGTCGACGGCAAGCTGGAGCACACCCCTCGGGACGATGACGACGACACCTCCCAGGTATCCCTCACCCACGATGAGCTTTCTGCTGAGGTCGAGAAGCTTACTGCCGCGCTCCTTAGTCAGGACAAGTTGCTTAGGCGTGCCGCTAGAGAGCGCAAGGAGTTTAGGCAGAAGTGGGAGGACACGGTGAGAGAGCTTGAGTTTGCCAAGTCCACCGTAGTCGTGTCGGAGGAGGTTGAGTGTGAGATGTGCACCACGCACATGACTGACCTTCTCACTTTGAGAGGTAAGTATGCTGCGTTGGTAGGAGAGGTGGATGGGCTGAAGGCTAGACCTTCTCTGTTGGGTGCGTGCAAGACTTGTCCTGTCTTGCAATCTGAGTTGGCAGAGAAGAATGCCAAGATTGTGTCTCTTGAGGAGGCCAACTCAGGTAGCACTTGTGTGTCCAAGTGCGCTTTGTGTGAGGGTTTGGAGATGGAGATTGCGAATGTCAAGCATGGCAAGATGCAAACCAAGGAGGAAAACACATACCTTCGGACCATCTTGTCATGGGTCTCTTGTAGTGAGCCGCAGCTCGAGATGATGATCTCCCAATTTAAGCGAGCTGCTGGAGGTTCTGGTGTAGGTCTTGCTCTGGGTGTTGATCTTTCTCCTTTTGGGAAGATTGGAGAGTCGAGTGGTCTGAATCCTAGTGAGAAGCCCAACTCCACCACTACTCCCAAACTGACCAAGCTTCCACCCAAAGAGCCCATCAAGCCTATCACCAAGGATGGGGTATTTGAGGAACCTCCGAGAGCTCCACCCAAGAACCAAGTGTGGCATCCCAAACCCAACCATCTAAAGAACAAGCTGGATACAATGCCACCTATCCAGGAGGAGTTGCCACAGAAGGGCAAAGTGATCCACACCCACAACCATGAGTACCAACAACCCCCTTTGCGTGCGGTGAGGTATCATTGTGACTTCTGTGGGAGAGATGGACACTTGAGTGAGTTCTGCTTTAGGCGCAAGAGAGAGGCGCGTCGTGCTAGGGAGTTGAACAATGCGGACATGTACCATCCTTTCCATGATGTACATGTGCCGAATGTTCAGAGGAGTGCTCCGAGGAGAGCAGCTAGGCCCAGAGGTCCAGAACCTCAAGTTCCCAGGCCTAGGCAGCAGAGAGCTCTGAGGAGAGATGCTAGGCCTAGAGGCGTAGTTCCTCAAGTTGCTAGGCCTAGGCCTCGTAGAGAGCGTGCCCGGCGGGAGCCTGCAGTTGTAGGCTATGGACCCTGTGGAGGAGGCTTTGTAGTTGAGCGTTTTCCCCCACCGCGTTTTGAGTATCGCCATGGACGCTCCTTCCTTAGCGGACCACGTTTTCCTCTACGTGGTGATCGCTCCTCTCGTAGACGTGCTAGGAATGGTTTTTCTGCTAACCGTTCTTTTGAGCACCCGACCCAACACTGGTATTCTTCCTACTTCACTAACCCCAGTGTTGGACCGTATGCTCACCCTATGTCTTTTTATTGATGTAGGTAAAACGGTTGGAGGACATTTGGTTGGTGGATTCCGGTTGCTCGAGGCACATGACCGGAAACGCCAAGTGGTTCTCCAGCCTGAGCCCTGTTGCCACCTTCGGCGACAATAGCAATGGTAAGGTACTGTCTCGCGGGTCAGTGCGAGTTAATGAGCACTTTGTGTTGCGCGATGTTGCTCTTGTTTCTAACTTGCATTTTAACCTTCTTTCTGTTTCGCAACTCTTTGACGACGACTATGAGATTCGTTTTAAACCGAATCTCAGTCGTATTTTGGATCCTCAGGGCAATCTTGTATGTTTGATTTCGCCCTTTGGAAAAGTCTTTCGTGCGAATTTCTCAGAGTCTTTTGGCACTTCTCGTTGTCTTGTAGCTGGACCTTCCTCTTCTAATCTTTGGAAGTGGCATAGGAGACTTGGACATTTGAGCTTCGACTTGCTTGCAAGGCTTAGTTCACTTGGCCTAATCCGAGGATTGCCCAAGTTGCATATGGAGAAGGATCTTGTTTGCCACTCTTGTAGACACGGGAAGATGGTTGCCGCTCCCCACCATCCAGTGACTCAGGTCATGACCAAGCACCCTGGAGAGCTTTTGCACATGGACCTTGTTGGTCCGGCTCGGGTGGGCTCGGTTGGGGGGAAGTGGTATGTGCTTGTGGTTGTTGATGACTTTTTGAGATATTCGTGGGTCTTCTTTTTAGCTGAGAAGACCGAGACTTTCTCCTTTGCTCGCAATCTGATTTTGCGTCTTCAGAATGAGTTCCCTTTGAACTCGATGCGAGCAATTCAGAGTGATAATGGTTCCGAATTCAAGAATTTAGATTTTGAGAAGTTTTGTAACCATTTGGGTTTAGAGCATCAATTTTCTTCCCCCTACACACCCCCTCAGAATGGTGTTGTAGAAAGGAAGAATCGGACCCTTGTTGAGATGGCCAGGACGATGCTCGATGAGCATAGGACTCCTAGGCGATATTGGGCCGAGGCTATGAGCACTGCATGCTACATTACCAATCGCATTTTTCTCCGAGCTTTCTTGAAAAAGACTTCTTATGAGTTGCATTTTGGAAAACTGCCCAAGGTGAGTTATTTTCGAGTTTTTGGTTGCCATTGTTTTATACTCAAAAACGGCAACTTGGACAAATTTGAGTCTCGTTCTTCTGACAGAGTATTTTTGGGTTATGGCACTCACACTCGCGCATATCGTGTACTTAACCTTGATACTAACCGAGTCATGGAGACATCAGATGTCACCTTCGACGAGACCATGGTTTGTCCCTCTTCTTGTTTTGAGCGTGCAGGTGATCATGAGGTTGGTGAGCCTCTTTTTGATGACGAGGACGAGGGTGCTGAAGGTATGGATGATCCAGCACCCCCTTCACCTGCTATGCCGCAAAGAGCGGCTTCTATGACGACTCACGGCCCCGACACCTCTTCCTCCTGGGGGCCGTGGGATCCGCCATCTCGAGCGGTACCATTTGTACCCGGGGAGGCACCAGCTGCAGTTGAGGGGGAGGCCACTTCGACAAGAGAGGCGCCACGGCACATTCAGCTCCAGCACCCCCCTCAGCAGATGATCGGCAACATCGACGAACGTGTCACTCGGTCCAGGTCACAGCACATTTCTCACTTTGCTCATTCTGCATTTGTTGCTGATTTTGAACCCCGAGATGTTGGACACGCTCTGACGGATCCCGATTGGGTCAATGCCATGCATGAGGAGTTAGAAAATTTTGAGCGAAATCGGGTTTGGGTTCTAGTTCCACCTCCTCCTGAGTGTAAGCCTATTGGGACAAAATGGGTTTTCAAAAACAAGCAAGGAGAGGATGGCCACGTTGTTAGAAACAAGGCCAGGCTTGTAGCGAAGGGTTATAGTCAGAAGGAGGGGATAGACTATGAGGAGACGTTTGCTCCTGTAGCTCATTTGGAGGCAATTAGGATACTCTCGGCCTTTGCTGCATCCAAAGGTTTCAAACTTTTTCAAATGGATGTCAAGAGTGCCTTCTTAAACGGCTACATAGAAGAAGAGGTTTATGTTGAGCAACCCCCCGGTTTTGAAAATCCCAAGTTTCCAAACCATGTTTTTAAACTTCACAAAGCTTTATATGGTTTGAAACAAGCCCCTAGAGCCTGGTATGATAGGTTGAAAACCTTTTTGCTTGCTAAGGGTTTTAAAATGGGATGTGTAGATAAAACGCTCTTTCTCCTCAAGCAAGGCAAAGACACTCTCTTGGTCCAGATTTACGTGGATGATATCATTTTCGGTGGTTCTTCTCACGCTTTGGTTGCCAAGTTTGCAGATACTATGAGCAGGGAGTTCGAGATGAGCATGATGGGCGAGCTGACGTTTTTCCTCGGGTTGCAAATCAAGCAATCCCGGGAAGGGATGTTCTTGCACCAGGGCAAGTACACCAAGGACTTGCTGAAGCGGTTCGATTTGGGTGAGGCCAAGCCTCTTCCAACACCCATGTCGACAACGACTGCCCTGGATGCGGACAAGGATGGAGAAGCAGTGGACCAGAAGGAGTACTGAAGCATGATCGGGTCGCTCCTCTACCTGACGGCGACACGCCCGGACATCCAGTTCGCAGTGTGTCTGTGTGCGCGCTTTCAGGCGTCACCGCGCACCTCTCACCGTCAGGCGGTGAAGCGGATTTTTAGGTACCTTCGTTTCACACCTGAGTTTGGGATTTGGTATTCTGCTTCCTCCACCCTCTCCCTTTGCGGTTATTCGGATGCCGATTTTGCTGGTTGCCATATTGAGCGCAAGTCCACTTCTGGGACTTGCCAGTTTATTGGTTCTTCTCTTGTTTCGTGGTCTTCTCACAAGCAGTCTAGTGTCGCCCAGTCTACCACGGAGGCTGAATATGTTGCTGCGGCTAGCTGCTGTTCTCATTTGCTTTGGATGATGGCCACTTTGCGTGATTTTGGTCTGAGCTTTACTCGTGTGCCTTTGCTTTGTGACAGCACGAGTGCCATTAGCGTTGCTAAGAACCCCGTGCTTCACTCGAAGACCAAACACATTGATGTGCGCTTTCATTTTCTGCGAGACCACCAGGAGAAGGGTGATATCGACCTTCGCCAAGTCGATACTCATCATCAACTGGCTGATATTTTCACCAAGCCTTTAGACGAATCAACCTTTAATCGGTTGAGGGGTGAGCTTTGTGTGTGTTTCCCCTTTTAGTTGGGGGAAACATTTTGGTTCTTGTATAATAGACTGACTCTTTTTTGTTTGTCTTTCCTTTCTTTTGCATTTTAGCATACGCATGTACATTCTGAGCTTCATGTTTATAATCATTAGAATGTAACTATGCTCTATGTAGTATGCTCCGATGCTTATGTTGATGCTTGTAGCTTATGCTCTTTCTGATCACTAGTAAATGTTGTGAGCCGAGCTATTTTGAAATGGTGAATTTGCTTAATAACTTAAAATCTGAAATTGTTCACCATTGAGATATGCAACTAGCATGTGTAGGATGTGTTGAGTTTACTCGTGCTTTTCATATATGCTAGGTTGCTATGTCTCTAGTTCTGAGTCATTCACTTGCTTGGTCTGTTCATAACATGTTTAAAATTTGAACCAAGTTTTAGTGAATTGAAAAGATCGAGATGGGATTGCTTGTCAACACATCACGGTATCGAGACGGTTTCTCATTGCACTTTGAGTTAAACTTGAGCCGTGTAGTGTATGACCGAAACCGTAGCTTTAAGCTTCTGATTGCTTTGGCATAGGCTTCGTTCGGTTGAAAAGTTAGGCAATGACAAGCTTTCAACCTATCGCAATCACATGCTAATAATTGAACTTGTGAAGTTTCATCACTGCAACTCTGATCTGAATTTGAATTCACAAGTGTATGTTTCATTCTTAAGCATGATGATTGAACTTTGCTAGGGGTAGTTCACCTTGTATACATGTTTAGCACTTGTTCAGACTCCTGTTTATACATTGCTAGTGCTATTTTGATGGTGAACACCTTTTGACTCAAAACTGCTCTTTTTCTGCTCATATGTTCATATTTCATATCTGTTGATCAGTTTGAGCCTTTGCTGAGCTTGTATGCTGTTGTTGAGTCATTGGAGTTATACTGTTTAGAGCATCTTTGCATTCTCCTGAATATATGCCTGAAGCTGCTAACTTGCATTTTAACTCATATGCATGTTGGAAGGCGGAGAACCTCCCTTGTTAGCACTTTTGTTGGTGCCTTTTCTAATGGGGAGAGTCTTTTACTTGATTAGTGCATTTTCAACTAAGGGGGAGAGTTTGCAAATCATATGTCTCCTGAATGTTCAACTAAGGGGGAGTTTGAGGGAAAACTTTTCAAATCTTTGTGTTCCTCCCAAGTTGGACCTAAGGGGGAGTGTTTTCCTGGTTGTATGCACTATTCGAGGGGGAGCTTGCTGTTTTTTTGTTGGCATAAGACATTGGTATCGAGTTTTCTTTGCTAGTTGTGTTGAGCCTCTGTGCCTCTATCTTGAGGGACTAGCATTTTGCTTCGATATTTTCGATTGGGTTTTGCTAGCGGTGTTGAGCCTGTTCTACCTCTTCTTGAGGGCTAGCTTTGCTTTGCTTGGTTGCGTTGAGCCGTTGCCCATGTCTTTGGGGACCAAGTTGTCTTGCTCTTTCGACTTGACCTTCTTCGGCTTTGCTATGCTTTTGGGTCATTTGGTTGAGTTCTCTCTTCTCCTTCTTCCTTCTTCTCTTTCTATTATGATTTGTGTTGGTAGTTGACAATGCACTCATCAAGGGGGAGATTGCGGATACATGGGTATATGCCGGGTCTCTGAGTGATGAGTGATTGTCAACTGGGATGAAGCGCATGTTCTTTGGTTTGTGTTGTGCAGGTGTCGAGCATGGATGCAGTGATCGACGGCGAGGTGAAGGTCAAGTAGAGACGTGCCGTGTCGATGGACCGAGAGTGGCGAAGGGCGGACGTGAGGCTTGGACTGAGGGACCAGAGGCCCGAGGATCAGCTGTGGTGGCTGGCAGCCTGTGGCGGCTACAAGCGAAGACTTGCGGTCATGTGTTGCCTGAGTCGTGGACTCGGGGACACGTGTCGGTGGACGGGGTGCACGGGAGGTGCATCCCCTCTACGACGTCGGTTTGGTGGTAGAGCCAGGGAAAAACCATCGATGGACGGTTTCCAGGTTTGGGCCTCAAAACCTGGGCGTGGACGGTTTCCGAGTTTGGCCACAAAACTCGGGCTGAGGACGGTTTCCAGGTTTGGGCCTCAAAACCTGGGCTCTGAGGGTTTGCTGAGTTTGGCCTCAAAACTCAGATGCTGGTGGGCTGGTTTCCCGGTTTGGGCCTCAAAACCGGGGGTTGGCTGGAAAAGGATGGTTTCCCGGTTTGGGCCACAAAATCGGGGGTGCAGAGCGAGGGCGGCACGTGGCGGCGATCTGGAGGTTGCGTCGAGGCAACGCTTCGAGTCGAGCGGGCATGGCCGTCGGATACACCTACCACCGAGTTGGTCCAGAATAACCCCAGGGTTTAGCTGGTTCGCTCTGTAATTAGAATAGAGAGGGGTAGAGTAGGAAATAGACTTAGGCTAGGAGTAGGTTAAGTAGTCAGGAGACACCCTCCTCCCCTTGATCTCAGTCATTTGCTCTTTCGCACTTAGGGTTTCCTGCTCTCCCAATCCCCTGCTGTAGCTAGCTGAGATCCGCAGAGAGACTTGCCTCTGTGTACTGTTGATTTCGAGGAAGTGAGGCCGTAACCTCACGGTTGTAGCGTGTGTTTGCGCTACGGCTGCAGATCGGTGACTTGATTCGCGTTTTGGTTTGTGTTCTTCGCGTTCTTCGTTTCTCCGCGATTTTCCCGTCACTCAATCTCCCTCTCTAGTGCGTCTTTGCGAAATCCATTTGAATCATTTTGTTCGTATCATTGAGGAGGTCATCTCGACCAAAGGAATTCATCTAACTCCTCATGATCGAATAGATCGGGACGATTTCGTTTTCGTGGCGCTTTTTTGGTTCAATCACCTCCCCTTTCGATTTCCCGTTGTTTTAGTCATTTTGAGCGGATGATTTCTTGGGGATAGTCTCCTAACTACTCCGTGATCATCTTCTCCAAGTTTGGGAACGTGGGATTTTGATTTGGATCGGATTTGAGAGGATTTGGGAGAGAGGCGATCAAAGTCGCCCTCCCTGTTCATCTGCGGACAGTCCGCCACGGGACCCGCGGACAGTCCGGGGGTCGGGCTCCGACCGAGCAGTGGTCGCGTGGCCTTGACTGTTTTTGCCTCGGGTGACCGGCGGACAGTCCGCCGTTGTCAGGCGCGGACAGTCCAGGCCCGAGCAGGGACTTCTCAGCAACTGTGCGCTTTTGCACTTTTGACCGGCGGACAGTCCGCCACCAGAGCGCGGACAGTCCGGCCTTGGGCGGACAGTCCGGGACTCCAGGTCCGGACAGTCCGGGATCCTGCTGAGTCTTCCGGTTTAGTGCGTTTGCTCTTCCGGCTTGTTCGCTTGGTTTCCGGACTTCTCGTTTGGCCCTGTAGTTGACCAAGGAACCTCTCTTGGTATCTTTGCTACTTGTTAGCATCGGTATTTGGGGACTTCTCGACGTAGCCGTCTATCTTCGTTCGGGACTTGCTTTTGGGGGTGTGTACGAGCCGGAACTTTTGGAGTTTGGTTTGCTTCTTCTTGGTGGTGCTCCGCTGTGATCTTAGGGATCATCCACCCTCTTCCAAGGGTCGTGAGCATCACGGTTTCGGTCGCCGTTTCTCGGGGTTGATTTTGGGACACTTGGCCAAAGTTTCGAGAGAAATTTGATTGGCTCCCATTCACCCCCCCCCCTCTGGTCGCCTTGCTAGTGCTTTCTCGGTCCTTCAGTACACCATTGGGAGTTTCAAGCGCGCGACACACCCGCCGTCCCAGATCGGATCGGCATCCGACTCACCGTCGCGCCTCGTCTCCAACGTCCATGCCCTTCGGGCTACGTGGTGTGGCTCCTACATATCAGCACCAGGCGCTGCGACCGCTCTCCGACCAGCTCCAATCTCTCGGCTCTGACTAGACGGCCCCAACCAGCAAGCGTGATCGAACGACTCCATCTCCATTCGTCGGCTTGGTGACTCTACAAGAGATCTCCGGCGACACTGTGCCGGAAAGTTCGGTGTCCCGATCTACCATGACAAATGGCTCCACCTCCACGCAGTCTATGACCATCATCTCCACCGACTCTAGGGCCGACTTCCCACCGTATCGCGGCGGCTTCATCTTCAACGTCTCCGCCGATAGCCCCCCACCGCCGAATGAAGCGGAAGGCGAACGCGCCAATCGGGAGCAACGCAACATCAACCGGCAACGCCGGCGGGACGACGAACGACGCGACCAGGAGCGCCGCGACCGGGAGCATCGCGACAACGAGCGACGTCGGGAGCGCGACCAAGCTGGAGGCCGTGACCTCATCTATGAGTTCGACAGGGTCGATGATCAACCCGTCTACCCGACCCCAAGCGCCAACCTCGCTGTCGTCTACAACGAACTCTCCAAGCTTCCGCTGACCCCGGAGCTAAAAAGGTTGTCGCCCATGTCAAAGCTGCCACTGTACAGTGCAACGAGAGAGGCCGCTACGCCTCACCCTCCGGATCGTCGTACAGCGGAACGCCTCCAAGCCCGCATCCTTCACGCCGACGGAGATCGCCACCACGTCGCGACCAGGAAGTCTCCCAAGGCAATCGCGCTCGCGATCAAGCTCCGGCTCCCGACGCCTCGACAGGGCCACGCCCTTTCACCTCCCGGCTCCGTGCCGTCCAATGGCCTCAGGGCTTCAAAGTCACCACAGTGGACAAGTACGATGGAAAGGCTAACCCAGAGCAGTGGCTTACCACGTACGAAATTGCCATTCACGCAGCCGGCGGAGGATCCGACGTGATGGCCAAGTACCTCCCTGTAATGGTGTCGTCTTCGGCCAACAGCTGGCTCCACAAGCTCGCCGAGAACTCCATCGACACCTGGGAGCAACTGAAGGAAGTCTTCATCAAGACTTACAGCGCCATCTGCGTTCAGCCAGGAACGCGCTATGATCTCCAGAACGTCCACCAGGAGCACAACGAAGGCCTTCGAAGCTACATCCGACGATTCTCCACCATGCGGCTCACGATTCCGGAGATCGCCGATGCTGAAGCCATCTCTACGTTCTCCAACGGTCTATGCCATAAGGAGCTCCACGACAAGATCATCCAGAAAAAGGTAACCACGGTCACCGAACTAATGACGATCGCCAACTCCTACGCCGACACCGACGACACCCATCGTCACCATGAACGCCCGCGTTGCCGATCACGGTCCTAGGAGCATCGCCATGAGGACGATCATCGCAATGAATGACGCAATGAAGGATGCGACCACCACTCAAAGTAGCGCGACCACCCCGACTACCGAGATTGCCGGCACGATCGGCCAGAGTCTTCCCGTCCGAGAATAGACCACCGTCGGCACGACCGCCGCTACATCGCCAACACCAATACTCGGCCAAGGCGCACCTACGACAACGACTATGAGAAGCTCCTCAATGGCCCGTGTCCTCTCCACAAAGGTGCCAGACACTCCATGCGCGAGTGCGACACCATCGCCCGCAACGTCCGTAGGAGCGACGACAAGCGACCGCGAATCGACAACGACGAGGACAAGGACGCTGACAACAATGAGCCCGCTTTCCGTGCACCAGCGAGGACCCTCACCATCTTCGACGGCAACATCATCATCGAGACTGAGCAGAAGCGGCGCCAAGTACGACGCGACATCGCCTCCGTCGCGGCCATCACCGACGACCCCGCCAATGTTCGCTACCTCGACTGGTCGGAGCGCCCCATCACTTTCTCCAGGGAGGACCAATGGTCGGACGACAAGTATCCAGGGTGTTTTCCTCTCGTCATCGACCCGGTGATCTCCAACTGCCGCTACCGCAAAGACCTCGTCGACGGCGGAAGCGCCCTCAACATCAACTTCTCATCGGCTTTCCGCGAACTCGACTACTCCAAGCAGGATTTGTTCCCGACGAATTTCCCCTTCTGGGGCATCGTACCAGGTAAACCATCCATGCCCGTTGGACAGATAACCCTCCTAGTGCAGTTTGGCACCTCCGACCACTTCCGCGAGGAGTACATCACCTTCATCATCGCCGACTTCGACACCGCCTACCACGCCATCCTCGGTCGCTCGGCGCTCTCCAAGCTCATGGTTGTTCCACACTACGCCTACCTCGTGCTGAAGATGCCAACGAAGAAAGGCGTCCTTAGCGTTCGGGCAAATCTCCAAGTGGCGTACGAGTGCGAGCAGGAGACAATCAACTCCGCCGAGACACGCCAACAGCTCCAGGGTGCCCAAGACTGCATCGCCGACGCCGCTAAGCTCCGACCCGACGATCTCGAGATCTCGGAGACCTCTGACTAGCGCTCCAGCAAGAAGTCAAAGGACACGAAGCAGGTGGCCCTGGTGGATGGCGCTCCGGAGAAGACTGCCGTCATTGGCACCAACCTCAACCCCAAATAGGAAGACGCGCTCATCAGCTTCCTATGGAGCAACATTGACGTGTTCGCCTAGAAACCAATGGACATGCTTGGAGTTCCACGGAAGTTCGTCGAGCACTCCCTGAACGTCTCCTCAACCGCCAGGACGGTTTGCCAAAAGCTTCGTCGCTTCGCGCCAGATAGGAAGGAGGCAATTAGGGTAGAGCTCACCCAGCTCCTAGCTGCCGGTTTTATAAAAGAGGTGTATCACCCGGATTGGCTTGCTAACCCAGTTCTTGTACTCAAAAAGAATAAAGAATGGTGTATGTGCGTTGACTACACCGATCTCAATAAGCACTGCCCTAAGGACCCCTTCCTCCTCCCTCGCATTGATGAGGTCGTCGACTCTACCGCCGGGTGCGAACTTCTCTCCTTTCTCGATTGCTATTCCGGTTACCATCAAATTGCCTTGAAGGTAGAAGACTAGATCAAAACGGCGTTCATCACGCCTTTCAACGCCTTCTGCTACACGACCATGTCATTCGGGCTGAAGAACACGGGCGCCACGTACCAACGTGCGATCCAGGATTGCCTGAAGGACCTTATTCCGGAGAAAGTCGAAGCTTACGTGGATGACGTCATCGTCAAAACTCGCACCACTGACACGCTCATCTCCGACCTCGAAGCAACCTTTAAGTCCCTCAACAAGTTCAAGTGGAAGCTCAATCCCAATAAGTGCATCTTCGGTGTATCATCTGGAAACCTGCTCGGCAACATCGTTAGCCACGACGGCATTCGCCGAAACCCCGACAAGACTTTGATCGTTCTCCGCATGCGAGCTCCCTCTAACGTGAAGGACATCTAGAAGCTCACCGGGTGCATGGCGTCCCTCAGCCGCTTCATCTCCAGGCTCGGCGAAAAAGGGTTACCCTTCTTCAAGCTCCTCAAGGCTGGCGAAAAGTTCGTTTGGGACGCCGAAGCCAATTGCGCTTTCTCCGTTCTAAAGAAGTAACTCACCCAGCCTCCTGTGCTTGCCGCACCTAAGGAGAAGGAGCCCCTGCTGCTCTACATCGCCACCACAAACCGGGTCGTCAGCTCCGTCATTGTCGTCGAACGCGAGGAAGCCGGCCACTCCTACACCGTCCAGCGACCTTGCTACTTCGTCAGCGAGGTATTGAACGACTCCAAAACTCGATACCCTCAGGTACAAAAGCTCCTCTACGCGGTCCTTATTACTGCACGCAAGCTACGCCACTATTTCCAAAGCTCCGAGCGGGTCACTGTCGTCACGGAATTCCCTCTCGGGGACATTCTCCGCAACAAGGATGCTACGAGACGCATCATCAAGTGGGCCATCGAGCTTGGCTCCTACGACATCGCTTTTCAAGGTCGCCAAACAATTAAGTCACAAGCACTTGCCGATTTCCTCGCCGAATGGACGGATCTCCAAACTCCAGTACCGCCGGAAGCGCCAGAACATTGGACCCTTTTCTTCGACGGCTCCCTCACCTTGCATGGCGCCGGCGCCGGTCTCCTCTTCACATCTCCCTCCGGTGAAAAGCTCCGCTACGCTTTACGGCTACTTTTCTAGCCTCCAACAACGCCGCCGAGTACGAAGCCGCCCTCCACGTTTTGAGCATCGCCATCGAGCTAGGCGTCAAGCGCCTCATGGTCTACGGTGACTCCGCCCTCGTCATCAACCAGCTCAACAAGGACTGGAATTGCTCCAACGACAAGATGAACGCCTACTGCACCGCCATCCGGAAAATTGAAGGTAAATTCTTCGGTATCGAATACCATCATCTACCGCGTGATCGGAACCAGGCGGCCGACGAGCTCTCCAAGTTGGCGTCGTCAAGATCTCCGGCCCCCGCCGGCGTATTCATCCACGATCTGCTCGAGCCCTCCATCACCGACCACTCAGGCTTCGGCTCACCCACGGACGCCACGACTCCACTTTCGCCGATAGAGCCGCTAGTCGCCGCCGTTCCCTCAACACCATCCGACTGGCGCGATGACTTCATCAAATATCTCTCCAAGAACCTTGTCCCCGCCGACAAGACCGAAGCTGAGCACCTCATTCAACGCATCAACAATTACATCATGGTCGATGGTACGCTAATGCACAAAAACTCCAGAAACGAGGTACTCCAAAAATGCGTCTCCAGGGAGGATGGCCTCGAAATTCTCTTTGACATCCTCGCCAGCGAATGTGGGAACCACGCGGCTGCAAAGACGTTGGTACGTAAGGCTTTCCGTGCAGGATTCTACTGGCCATCAGCGGTCGCCGACGCCGGGCAGCTCGTCCGCACCTGCGAGGGGTGTCAATTCTTCGCCAAACAAACCCACATTCCTGCGCAGTCGCTTCAAGCAATACCGGCCTCATGGCCTTTCGCCTGCTGGGGACTTGACATGATCGGCCCATTCCGACCAGCTCCGGGAAGCTTCAAGTGGATATACGTCGCCATCGACAAATTCTCCAAATGGATCGAAGAAAGCCAATCACCAAGGCGACCGCCGAAAACGTTGTCTCCTTCATCGACGAAATAATCCATCGCTTCGGACTCCCGAACTCCATCATCACCGACCTCGGCTCCAACTTCACCGGCAACGTCTTCTGGGATTTCTGTGAAAGCCACGGCATCCTCGTCAAGTATGTCTCTGTCGCCCATCCTCGAGCCAACGGCCAGGTCGAACGTGCCAACGGCATGATCCTCGACGCCCTAAAGAAGCGCCTCTACCAGAAAGACGAGAAGCACCCTGGTCGCTGGTTGCGCGAGCTCCACTCCATACTGTGGGGTCTCCGAACTCAACCCAACCGTAACACCAACGTTTCGCTGTATTTCATGGTCTTCGGCTCTGAAGTCGTCATCCCCGCCGATGTCGTCTTCCGCTCTCCGCGCATCAAGAACTACGATGAGGAAGCCTCCAACCAGACTCGCTGCGACGACCTCGACCGCCTAGAAGAAGAACGCCTAGCATCTTGCCTCCGCACAGCCAAGTACCTCGAAGGAGTTCGCTGCTACTACAACTGCAACGTGAAAGATCGATCCTTCGTCGTCGGTGACCTCGTCCTCAAGCGGAAACTCAAAACCGACGGTCTGCACAAACTATCTTCGCATTGGGATGGCCCTTACATGGTGAAGGAAGTCACCCGACCAGGCACCTACCGTCTCGCCGACCTCGAAGGCACTGACGTGCCCAACTCCTAGAGTATCAAGCACCATAGAAAATTCTACGCTTAAGCGACGGCTCGCCGACCTCTCCATCCGTCTCTGGACAGCTCGCTGACTCCTCCAACCATCTCCGGACGGCTCGTCGACCTCTCCACCCGTTTTTGGACGGCTCGCCGACTCCTCCACCCGTCTCCGGACGGCTCGCCGACCTCTCTAATACGTCTCCGGACGGCTCGCCGACTCCTCCACCCGTCTCTGGACGGCTCGCCGACCTCTCCACCCGTCTCCAGACGGCTCACTGACCTCTCCTAATCGTCTCCGGATGACTCGCCATTTTCTCCAAACAGCCTGGCTGACGCCAAAGGAGACTCAGAGCAGGGGCTACCGTAACCACCGGACGCGTGCATGAGCGCCCGCCCTCTGCGCTATGGTGGCCAGTAGTCCTCCCAAGCAATGTCCCGACCTCTCTACGCATGCATGAGCGCCCGCCCTCTGCGCTATGAAGGGAAGGCTAAACTTGGGTTGAGACCTCCGGAGGCTATACGGCCAGTGCCTGTATGCGCCCATTACGCGCACGGTCTCCATTCGGTCTTCAAGCAGCCTGACTTATACCGATGAAAACTCAGAGCCGGGGCTGTTGTCACCATCGGACGCGTGCATGAGTGCCCGCCCTCTGCGCTATGGTGGCCAATAGTTCTCCCAGGGGACGTCCTGACCTCTCTACGCGTGCAAGAGCGCCCGCCCTCTACGCTATGAAGGAAAGGCTAACTTGGGCTGAGAATTCTGAGGTTATAAGCTTAGTGCCTCGCGTTTGCGCCACCCATGCGCTCGACAACGGTCGCCATTCGCCCATGTCACGCCACGATTGAACCTCTCGGAAAGACCCTGGTCGTGGTACCTCCCTACGCGTGCACGAGCGCCCGCCCTCTGCGCTGTGGGATGCCAGCAGCGGTTCCTTGGGCGATGCCCTCGACTCCTACGCGCAAACGAGCTCTGCGCTCTACGCTACGGATCTTGGGATAACCCAAGGCCGAACTGTTCATCGCTACGGCTCACGACTATTGGGTCTGCAGAATTCGGGGAACCAACAAAACACACCGACCCGCTTCAAGCTTTGATTCAGTTCGCCCAAGAGTCTATTTACAGACTATCTCCTGATATACATACTACTGGTGCCCAGCACCGAACAAGTCTACACCTCCGACAAGGGCTTCGGCGGCAAGCTTGGCTTCTTCCTCTAGACGCTCCATCTCGGCCTCCGACGTGTTCGCCGCAAAGCCAGCGCCCAGCCTCGACATCTCCATCCGCGGATAATGCAAACGAAGAATAGCGAGGCCATGAGCCGCCACACTCTGCGCCACCGCCTTGAAGTACGCCTGGAAGCGCCCCCACAAGCCACGCGCCTTCTGGACGACATGGTCGCCGATTCGCTGCTCCTTCTCTGCCGAGAAGAAAGGCTCCCCATCGATGCACTGCACCAACGGGGCCACCTCCTCCGCCAACGACCAGAAGCGCTCATGGTAATCGTCAATACGTCACTGCAGATCTGCAAATGGCATTTTCACGTTTTCCCGGTAAACTGCAAACGCCAAAACAAAGGGTAAGACGACAACCACCTCCGACCATGCTTCACCACGGAGACTTACCGGCGTGCATGGCCTGCCACTTCCGCACCTCCTCGTCGGACTTCGCCTTCTCCTCAGCCAGGAGACGCTTCTCCTCGCCCGCCTACATCGCCTCTGCGAAGACAACACCAAGATTCAGGACTCCGACCAGATGGCGTACTAAGCAAAAGGGAGTATAGCATCGTCGACTTACGTGCGGCGAACTCGTCGGCCTTATCGGCCCGCAACTGAAGCTGGAAGTTCTTCTGCCCCTGCTACTGGATGATCTCCTCAAGCTCTTGAGAACGTGTGTGGGCATCCTCCAAATGCTCCTCCAAGCCAGCGAACTGACCCTAGACGCGCTTTACATCCGCCCGGAGCCGCTCATTCTCCTAGGCCATCGGCGCCATCCGGTCAAGGGCGAGCTTACGCTCCTCCCCAACCTTCAACAGGGACTGCAGGGCAACGACGACTAGCATGAACAAAGGCCATCCAAGGAGACAACATGAAGAGGTGAACGTACTCACCTAGATCTTCTCCAGCAGCTTCGACGCATCTCCAATGACGGCATCCGTCGCCGCGCTCGCCGCCTCATCATCAACTTCGACGACGTCGTCGCCATCAACGCGGAAATGGCGGACAGGACGCCGATGCGGGTCCTCCTCCGGATGCTCGATCTCCTCGATCTCCGGCGAGGCAGGCGGCGCTACCTTCCTCTTCGTCCCCCGGGTGTGACGACCCAGGGACACGGCCACCGAAGCTGCAGCACTTCCTGCCGCGACGCCTCCTCCAGAACTTCCCACAGGCGTTGGGGACGCTCGCCGCTCTGCCTCCTGAGGCTCGA
This sequence comes from Coix lacryma-jobi var. lacryma-jobi, assembly GCA_009763385.1. Lineage (NCBI taxonomy): Eukaryota > Viridiplantae > Streptophyta > Magnoliopsida > Poales > Poaceae > Coix > Coix lacryma-jobi. The sequence goes on from CM019831.1 coordinate 97,250,237, forward strand.
GGTCTCCAGACGCCCCCGGCTGCTGCGCCCCCCGAGGCTCGGGGACTGCAGATGCCTCTACGTCCACCGCCGCCTCTGACGCCTCCTCCGGCGCGGCCGACTTCACCGACCCACCAATGTTCGCCTCCACCAGAGGCCTTGTCTCCCTTCGACCACCGCCCTCAGTGTCTGGCACCTTTGCGGCGTCCGCCGACCTACAAAGGGCATTGGACACGTCATCAACACTCAGATCTAACCAGGGTAAGAACCATAAGATGAGTAGGGGCTACTTATAGGCCCGACACTTTCTTCTCTCGAGAGAAGCGACGAGAGCGCGGACGTGCGCCACTGCCTGCGGACTCCTCCTGCGGCTTGGGCGCACCAGCCGTCCTGCCAAACGACCCCCGGGTCTCTGACGCCTGTTGCGGCGTCTACTTCGGCTTTGGCTTCGCCTTTGCCGCTCCGCGACTCGCCGAGGATCCCTGCCCGAAGCGGGCACTCAGTGGGACCTCATCATCACTGTCAGATGCATCGTCCGACCAGTCGACAACCACGCGGCGACGCTTCGTCGTCTCCTCGTCAATGGCGAAGGCGCCACCGCTCTCCAGCGACACCTTCTTTTTTCTTTTTTGCAGGGGTAGCCTGGCGCTTTCCCTTCGGGTCAGCGCAGGCCCGCCGCCCACCAGACCGGGGCTCGAGGACTCGGCTCCCCTCATCCCCGCTATCTTCGATCTCCTCCGCGTCGACCTACGCCATGCCGCGACCATCGTCGTCGACACCGTCCCACGGCGGGTCAATACCCTTCGGCCACGCCTTCGACGGCGCATGCGACACGAACGTCGCCCGACCCTGCGTTACACTTTTCAACACTGAGTATCTACTTATGCATTTTAACGAACACACACAGGCCAAAGATACTGACCTCCGGCGGAGGGTACCCCAGGGAGTACGACTTCCGCAAGTACTCCAGTTTCTTCCTCTTCTGCAGGTTGAACAGTGCATCGACCCACAGGAACACCTCCTTCGACAACAGGGCCTTCGGTGCCTCCCGCGTCTGGTCCTCCGCATCCCCGGCATACTCGTACGCTGGGTGCGCCCTTTCCTTGTAGGGCTGGCAGCGTCTCTTGATGAAGTTCGACGCCACCGCCACCCCGTCGATGCACCGCTTGTCGACCAGCTTCAGGAGCTCCTCCACCTGCTCTATCGCCGTGGCGCTAGGACGCTCCGACCACGATGGCAACACCTTCGGCTCGAAGGCTGGGTCGCATGGCGGCCTCGGCGCCTCTTGATGGATGTAGAACCACTTGGGCTTGTACTCCATCGCCTTCGAATGCAGTGGCATAGCAATGTACATCTCCGCCATTCCATCCCGCAGCTGGAGATACACCGACCCGACGATGTTCGATGCTCCAGTGCCGTTGATCTTCAAGCGGAAGAAGAGGCAGAAGAGGTCGAAATGGGGATCGATGCCCAGATACGCCTCGCAGTAGTGGACGAAGACCGAGATGTGCAGCATGGTGTTCGGCGTCAGGTTGCACAGTGAAACCTGATAGTACTCCAGCAGGCCATGGAGGAAGGGGTGGACCGGGATCCCGAACCCGCACCTGAAGAACGCCTTGAAGACGATGAGCTCCGAAGTGTTTGGCGTCGGCCAATCCTCCAGGTACGCCTCCCTCCAGCCGCCGGTGACGCTATCGAGCAACAGGCCGGTGAAGACGAGCTCCTCCAGATTCTCCCGGCGGAGAACACTCCGCATCCACCCGCGTGCCCAGCTCAGCACTTCGATGCGGTCGTCAGATCCCTCCTTCGCCACCATCTTCGCTTTCGCCGCGCCGCCGCGAGTCCGCTTTCCGCCTGCCATTGACGATGACAAGGGGTGGATTCGGATCTAGATCTGGGGCTACAGTGTTTTGGTGCTCGGAATTGCTCGCGCGCTCAAAGGAAGCAGAGGACGCGAGGGCTACGAGGCGGGAGCTCAAGAGGCAAGTGAGGAACCGCCACCGCCCGTTTCCCCTTTTATACGGTGCGGCCCGACCCTTTGCCTCCAGGGTTCCTGGGAGCAAGTGCCCACCGTTCCCACGACCGCCACGTCACCTGCGGCAACCGCACGCGCGCACTCGACGCCGCATCCGCCTTAATGGGCCGCTGGACCAATGGTTTGACAAAACGGCCTATCCGTTCGCCGTCTTTTATTTCTTCAATTTCACTTATTTTGCGCCAATTAACGCGATACTAATGCACGGGGACTGACTACCCCTGCTAGTTCTAATGTTCATTTCAGGCGAACAGTAAGCTCTACAATTTCTGGTCGGCGCTACAGTAACTCCCAGGCACTGTAGATTCCCAACTTCATCCTCGGGGACTCTCCCCTCATATTTATACCAATGCATTTTCTTTGGCCCTGCTACAAGAACCATGATGCTTCTTACAGCAGGCCCGGGGACTACGTGTACACACGTCATTCTTTCTTTCGTAAAAATGACTCTGTTTCATGCAGAACAGTTACAAGCTTGGCACCACATGCCTACAGCACCTACTCCTAAGCTCGGGGACTAAGTGGATACACTTCACCTAGTGGTGAATGTATTGTTTATCTTTTTTCTTCTACAACTTGATATGGACTAGCTTGGACTTCAACCGGAATGCCATCGGCTGCTGGTGTCTAGCTGCGTCCAAAGTGGACACACTTCACCGGATGAAAGATCTTCAAAATTTTTCTTGCAGCACCTTACATCCTTTTTCGCAGGACGACGCGGAATACTCCACCCGGCTGCACTTCGGCTACAGCTCAGGCTGCTACGTTCGTGACCAGCTTAACCTGGTCGGAAGCCTACTACAAGTGCAACCGCGACCAGGCGACCTGGTCGGAGGACGCCTCCACCAACGTACGACCAGACTCGACCTACTCGGAAGACTTCACAACGCCCAGCACAATGGATGCAAAGTGATTGGGGACTAGCTGTGAGGATATTACACCCGTATACCCCCATGGCACGATTTGGGCTCTACTACAGACACGGCCCAACCAGAAGGCCTTGCGGCCCGCGACCAGGCCGTCGCAGCCGCCAAGGACTCTCCTAATGACTTGCTCGACAAGGAAGATCTGAATAGATAGACCAGGATTCCTTGCCAAAAGGAACCGATTGTAATCTATTAGGATTCGGCAAGTTGTAACCCTGCTCCCCGACTATATAAGGTGAGTAGGGACCCCCTCAAAACACATCTGATCACCCGATCTCATAATACAAACCAGCCACCAGAACACAGGACGTAGGGTATTACGGCGACTTGCCGGCCCGAACCTGTCTAAATCGCCGTCTCTCGTCCCTGTGTTTACGCTTTGCAGACATCTCGCATGCCTCCGCCGCTCAATCTACTACCTTGGGCATACCCCTCGGTAGACTATCGACCATATTTCGTTGACAACCTCCCTACGCGTGCACGAGCGCCTGCCCTCTGCGCTATGGGATGCCAGTAGAGGTTCCTTGGGCGATGCCCTCGACTCCTACGCGCAAACGAGCTTCGCGCTCTATGCTATGGATCCTGGGATAACCCAAGGCCAAACAATTCATTGCTACGGCTCACGACAATCGGGTCTGCGACATTCGGGGAACAAACAAAACGCGCCAACTCGCTTCAAGTTTTGATTCCATTTGCCCAAGAGTCTATTTACAGACTATCTCCTAATATACAAACTACTGGTGCCCAGCACCAAACAAATCTACTCCTCCAACGAGGGCTTCGGCAGCAGGCTCGGCCTCTTCCTCCAGGCGCTCCATCTCGGCCTCCGATGTGTTCGCCGCAAAGCCGGCACCTAGCCTCAACATCTCCATCCGTGGATAATGCGAACGAAGAATGGCGAGGCCATGAGCTGCCACACTCTACGCCGCCGCCTTGGTGTACGCCTGGAACCGCCCCACAGGCCTCGCGCCTTCTGCACGACGTGGTCGCCGATCCTCCGCTCCTTTTCAGCCGGGAAGAAAGGCTCCTCATCGATACACTGCACCAATGGGGCCACCTCCTCAGCCAGCGACCAGAAGCGGTCATGGTAACCATCGATACGTCGCTGCTGATCTGCAAATTGTATTTTTACGTTTTCCCGGTAAGCTTCAAACGCCAAAGCAAGGGGTAAGAATACGATCACCTCCGACCATGCTTCACTGAGAAGACTCACCAGCGTGCATGGCCTGCCACTTGCGCACCTCCTCGTTGGACTTCGCCTTCTCCTCGGCCAGGAGACATTTCTCCTCGTCCGCCTGCATCGCCTCTGCAAGAACGCCTACATGACTCAAGCCTCCGACCAGATGGCCAACTGAACAAAAGGGAATATAGCATCGACAACTCACGAGCGGCAAACTCGTCGGCCTTGTCCGCTCACGGGAGATGTTGGAAGTTCTCCTGCCCCTGCTGCTGGACGACCTCCTCTGGCCCCAGGCGTTGGGGACGCCCGTTGCTCCGCTTCTCGAGGCTCGGGGACTTCGGACGCTGTCGGATGCTCCACCTCTCGAGGCTCTAGGATGGTGGACGCCTCGACGTCCTCCGCCACCCTTGACGCCTCCTCTGGCATCGCCGACTCTGCCGACCCCCGGCGTCAGCTTCTACAGGAGGGCTCGATTCCCTCCGACCACCGCCCTCGGTGTCCGGCACCTCTTCGGCATCTGCCGACCTGCAAAGGGCACAAACACATCGTCAACGCCCAAACCCGACCAGAGTAAGAGCTACAAGATGAGCAGGGGATACTTACAGGCCCGACACCTTTCTCTCCCGAGAGAAACGACGAGAGCACGAACACGTGCCACCGCTCGTGGACTCCTCCTGCGGCCTGGGCGCACCGGTCGCCCCGCCAGAGGACCACCGGGTTTTCGGTACGTGCTCCGGCGTCTGTGCTCCTTCGGCTTCGACTTCGCCTTCGCTGCTCCGCCTCCGCGCCCCGACGAGGACCCCTGCCGGAAATGGGCACTCAGCGGGACTTCGTCCTCACAATCAGACTCGTCGTCCGACGAGTCGAGGACCATCCGGTGACGCTTCGCCGTTTCTTCACTAATACTGAAGGCGCCGCTGGTCTCCAGCGTCACCTTCTTCTTCTTCTTCTTAGCAGGGGCGACCTGGCGCTTCCCTTTTGGGTCTTCACGTGCACGCCGCCTGCTCGACCGGGGCTCGGGGACTCGGCTCCCCTCTTCCCCGCTGGTCTCGATCTCCTCCGCGTCGACCGCGCCGCGACCGCTGTCGTTCACGTCCTCCCGCGATGGATAGACGCCTTTCGGCCACGCCTTCAACGGGGCCTGCGACACGAATGCTTCACGACCCTGCGCCATAATTTCATGATATTCAGCAGTCACTCACGCATTTTAACGAACACACGCAGGGCAAACATACTAACCTTCGGCGGAGGGTACTCCAGAGAGTACGACCTCCGCAGGTACTCCAACTTCTTCCTCTTCTGTAGGTCGAACAAAGCCTCGACCCGCAGGAATACCTCTTTTGGCTACAGGGGCTCCGGCGCCTCCTGCGTTTGGTCATCTGCGTCCCCAGCATACTCGTACGCTGGGTGCGCCCTCTCCTTGCAGGGCTGGCAACGCCGTTTGATGAAGTTCGTTGCCACCACCACCCCGTCGACGCATCGCTTGTCGACTAGCTTCAGGAGCTCCTCCACCTGCTCCATCGCCGCCGCGCCGGGACACTCCGACCATGATGGCAGCACCTTCGGCTCGAAGGATGGGTCGCACGGCGACCTCGGCGTCTCCTGATGGATGTAGAACCACTTCGGCTTGTACTCCATTGCCTTTGAAGGCAGCGGCATCGCGATATACTTGTCTGTCATTCCGTCCCGCAGCCGGAGGTACACCGACCCGATGATGTTTGACGACCCGGTACCATTAATCTTCAGCTGGAAGAAGTGGCGGAAGAGGTCAAAGTGGGGCTTGATGCCCAGATACGCCTCGCAGTAGTGGATGAAGACCGCGATGTGCAACATTGTGTTCGGCGTCAAGTTGCACAATGCGACCTAGTAGTACTCCAGCAGCCCGTGGAGAAAGGGGTGGACCAGGATGCCAAAGCCACACATGAAGAACACCTCGAAGACGATGAGCTCGGCGGTATTCGGCGTCGGGAAATCATCCAGATAGGCGTCTCTCCAACCGCCGACGACACTGTCCATGAGCAGGCCGGCGAAGACGAGCTCCTCTAGATTCTCCCGGCGGAGAAAGCTCCGCGTCCAGCCGCGTGCCCAGTCCGGCACCTCGATGCGGTCGTCAGACTTTGCCTTCGCCGCATTCTTCCCTTTCGTCTTGGCACCGCGAGCGCGCCTTCCGCTCGCCATCGACAGCGATGAGGTGAGGATTTGGATCTAGATCTGAGGCTACAGTAATTTTGCGCTCGGGATCGCTCGTGCGCAAGATGGAAGTAAAGCAGATGGGGGTGACGAAGCAAGCACAATTGAGCAAGTGAGGAACTGCCGTCGCTCGCTCCCCTTTTTATATATGGCGCGGCCCGACCCTTCGGCTCCAGGGTTCCTAGGACCCTGTGCCTGTTAACCCCACGATCGCCACATCGCCTGCAGCAGCCGCACGCGCGCACTCGCAATGCGTCTGCTTAATGGGCCGCTAGGCCAACGGTTTGCAAAAATGGCCCGTCCGTTCGTTTTCGTTATTTCTTCAATTTTGATTACTTTGTGCCAGTACATGTGATACTAATGCACGGGGACTGGCCACACCTACCAGTTCTGATATGCATTTCAATTCACTTAGACTTGGTTCAATTTTAACAGAATATAAACATACCAAGCAAGTGAAAGACTCAGAACTAGAGACATAACAACCTAGAATATAGGAATAGCACAAGTAACTTCAACACATTCTACACTTGCTAGTTGCCAATCTCAATGGTGAACACGTTTCAAGTTTTATGTTTGATTAAACATATTCACAGTTCTGAGAAAGATAGCTCTGCTCACAACATGTATCAGTGATCAAGAAAAGCCTAAGCTACAAGCATCATCATATAACATCAGAGCATACACTAATCATAGCATAGATTCATTCTAAAGATTATAGACATGAAGCTCGAAAAAGTAAAGATGCAAACATGATGAAATGCAAGGACTAAACAAGAACAAACCAAAAGAAGTCAGTCTATGATAGAATAACCAAAATGTTTCCCCCAACTAAAAGGGGAAACACACACCAAGCTCACCTCTCAACCTAGCAAAGGTTGATTGGTCCAAAGGCTTGGTAAAAATATCTGTCAACTGATGATGAGTATCGACATGGCGAAGGCCGATATCACTCTTCTCATAGTGGTCTCGCAAGAAATGAAAGTGCACAGCAATGTGTTTGGTCTTAGAATGAAGCACGGGGTTCTTAGGAACGTTAATCGCACTCGTGCTATCACAAAGCAAATGAACTCGTGAAAAGCTCAGACCAAAATCACGCAAACTGGCCATCATCTACAACAACTGGGAACAGCAGCTAGCCATAATAACATATTCAGCCTCTGTGGTAGATTGGGCAACACTAGACTGCTTGCGAGAAGACCAAGAAACAAGAGAAGAGCCCAAAAATTGACAAGTACCAGAAGTGGACTTGCGATCAAGTCGACAACCAGCAAAATCAGCGTCAGAATAACCGCAAAGAGAGAGGGTAGAAGAAGCAGAATACCAAAGCCCGAACTCAGGAGTGAAACGAAGGTACCTCATAATGCGCTTGACCACATGACGGTGAGAGGTGCGCGGCGACGACTAAAATCGTGCGCAAAGACACACCACTAATTGAATGTCCGGGCATGTCGCCGTCAGGTACAGCAGCGACCCGATCATACTCCGGTACTCCTTCTAGTCCATGGCTTCTCCCTCCTCATCCGGATGCAGGGCCGTCGTGGTCGACATGGGTGTTGGAAGAGGCTTGGCGTCACCCATATCGAACTTCTTCACTATGTCCTTGGCGTACTTGCCCTGGTGCACAAACGTCCCTTCTCGGTATTGCTTGATTTGCAACCCGAGAAAGAATGTCAACTCACCCATCATGCTCATCTCAAATTCCCTGCTCATAGTATCTGCAAACTTGACAACCAAAGCATGAGAAGAACCACCGAAAATGATATCATCCACGTAAATCTGAACCAAAAGAGTGTCATTGCCTTGCTTGAGGAGAAAAAGAGTTTTATCCACACATCCCATTTTAAAATTCTTGGCAAGCAAAAAGGTTTTCAACCTATCATACCAGGCTCTAGGGGCTTGTTTCAAACCATACAAAGCTTTGTGAAGTTTAAAGACATGGTTTGGAAACTTGGGATTTTCAAAACCGGGGGGTTGTCTCACATACACTTCTTCTTCTATGTAGCCGTTTAGGAAGGCACTCTTGACATCCATTTGAAAAAGTTTGAAACCCTTGGATGCAGCAAAAGTCAAGAGGATCCTAATTGCCTCCAAACGAGCTACAGGAGCAAAAGTCTCCTCATAGTCTATCCCCTCCTTCTGACTATACCCCTGGGATACAAGTCTGACCTTGTTTCTCACAACATGGCCATCCTCTCCTTGTTAGTTTTTGAAAACTCATTTTGTCCCAATAGGGTGACACTCAGGAGAAGGTGAAACAAGAACCCAGACTCGATTTCTCTCAAAATTTTCTAGCTCCTCATGCATGGCATTGACCCAATCCGGATCAGATAAAGCATGTCCAACATCTCGGGGTTCAAAATCAGCAACAACTGCAGAATGAGCAAAGTGAAAGATTTGTTGTAACCTTGACCGAGTGACGCGTTCGTGGATGTTGCCGATCATCTGTTGAGGAGGATGTTGGTGCTGGATGTGTCGTGACGCCTCCCTTGCTGAAGTGACCTCCCCCTCAATAGTAGCTGGTGCCTCTTCGGGTATCACTGGCAAACCCCGAGGTGGTGGATCGACTGGCCCCCATGTAGTGGAAGAATATGGGTCGGGGCCACGAGTAGTCGTGGTCGAAGTCTATCCCAAAGGAACAACAGGTGGAGGAAGATCTGGGTCATCCATCTGTTCAGCTCTATCTTCCTCATCATCAAAAAGAGGCTCACGACCTCGTGATCACCTGCACGCTCAAATCTAGAAGAAGGAAAAAGCATGGTCTCGTCGAAGGTGACATCAGATGTCTCCATGACTCGGTTAGTATCAAGGTTAAGTACACGATATGCACGAGTATGATTACCATAACCCAAAAATACACCGTCAGAAGAGCGAGACTCAAACTTGTCCATGTTGCCTTTCTTAAGTATAAAACAATGGCAACTAAAAACTCTAAAATAACTCACTTTGGGTTGCTTCCCAAATCGCAACTCATAAGAGGTCTTCTTTAAGAAAGCGCGGAGAAAAATGCGATTGGAAATATAGCATGCAGTGTTAATAGCCTCGGCCCAAAACCGTCTAGGAGTCCTATGCTCATCGAGCATCGTCCTAGCCATCTCAACAAGGGTCCGATTTTTCCTCTCTACAACACCATTTTGTGGTGGTGTGTAGGGGGAAGAAAACTGATGCTCTAAACCCAAAGAGTTACAAAACTTCTCAAAATCTGAGTTCTTAAACTCAGAACCATTATCGCTATGAATAGCTCTCATCGAGTTCTTAGGGAACTCGTTCTGAAGTCGCAAAATCAAATTATGAGAAAAAGATAAAGTCTCAGTTTTCTCAGCTAAAATGAAAACCCATGAATATCTTAAAAAGTCATCAACAACAACAAGCGCATACCACTTCCCACCAACTGAGCTCACCTGAGCCAGACCTACAAGGTCCATATGCAAAAGCTCTCCAGGGCACTTGGTCATAACTTGATTCACAGGTTGGTGGGGAGCGGCAACCATTTTCCCATTTCTACAAGAATGGCAAACAAGATCCTTCTCCATGTGTAACTTAGGCAATCCTCGGATTAAGCCAAGTGAACTAAGTCTTGCAAGCAAGTCAAAGCTCAAATGACCAAGTCTCCTATATATGCCATTTCCAAAGATCAGAGGAGGATCCAGCCAAAAGACAACAAGAAATGCCAAAAGACTCAGAGAAATTTGCATGAAAGACTTTCCCAAAGGGCGACATCAAACATACAAGATTGCCCTGAGGATCTAAAATACGACTGAGATTTGGCTTAAAACGAATCTCATAGTCATCCTCAAAAAGTTGACAAACAGAAAGAAGGTTAAAATGCAAGTTTGATACAAGAGCAACATCATGTAAGACAACATGCTCATTAACTCGCACAGAATCATGGGATAGCACCTTACCTTTGCTATTGTCACCGAAGGTGATAAACTCCTTTCTGGTGACTGGACTAAGACTGGAGAACCACTTGGAGTTTCCGGTCATATGCTTTGAGCATCCGGAATCTACCAACCAAATGTTCTCCAATCGACTTACCTACATTAATAAAAAGACATAGGGTGAGCATACGGTCCAACACTGGGGTGAGTAAAATGGGAAGTATACCAGTGTTGTCTCGGCTGCTCAAAAGAACGGTTAGTAGAAAAAACATTCCTAGCATACCTACGGGGAAAGCGATCACCACACATAGGAAAACGTGGCTGCTAGGAGGAGAGCGCTCACCACGATAGTCAAAACGCGGTGAGGGCAACGCTCAACAACAAAGCCACCGCCACGGGGTCCATAGCCTACAAAACTATAATCCTACCGGGCAAATCCTCCTTGTGGCCTAGGACCTTGAGGCATTGGACCTCTAGGCCTAGCACTCCTACTTCAAACATTCGGCACATGTACATCATGGAAAGGATGGTACATGTCCGTGTTGTTCATCTCCTTTGCACGACGCTCCTCTCTCTTGCGCCAAAAGCAAAACTCCCTCAAGTGTCCATCTCTCCCAAAGTGCTCACAATGGTACCTCACCGCTCTCATAGGGGGTTGTTGGTACTCACGGTATTGGGTGTGGATCACTTGGTTCTTTTGTGACATGAGCTCCTCTTGGATTGGTGGCATAGTGTCTAGCTTGTTCCTCAAGTGGTTTGGTTTTGGAGCCCATGTCTGTTTCTTGGGTGGAGCTCTTGGAGGTTCCACAAACACTCCATCTTTGGTGTTAGGCTTGAGAGGCTCTTTGGGTGGAATCTTGGTTAGTTTTGGAGTAGTGGTGGAGTTGGGCTTCTCACTCGGCTTCAGACCACTAAACTCTCCAACCTTCCCAAAAGATGTAGCACTCTCCACATCCTGAGCAAAACCAACACCGGGACCTCCAGCAGCACGCTTGAATTGGGCAATCATCATGCCAAGCTGCGGCTCTCCACTAGAAACCCATGACAAGATGGTCCGAAGGTATGCGTTTTCTTCCTCGGTTTGCATCTTGCCATGCTTCACATTGGCTATCTCCATCTCCAAACCCTCACACAAAGCTCATCTAGACACACTAGTGCTACCTGAGTTGGCCTTTTCAAGAGACTCAATCTTGGCATCCTTCTCTGCCAACTCAGATCACAAGCCTGGATAAGACTTGCATGCACCAAGCAAAATGGGTCTAGCTCTAAGCTCATCCACCTCTCCAACCAAAGCAGCATACTTCCCCCTCAAAGTGAGAAGGTCAGTCATGTGCTTGGAGCACATCTCACACCCATCCTCCTCGGTGACTACAAAGGTGGACTTGACAGACTCAAGCTCCTTCACCGCATCCTCCCACTTCTTCCTAAACTCCTTCTTCTCTCTAGCATCAAGCCTAAGTAACTTGTCTTGACTAAGAAGAGCAGCAGTAAGTTTCTCGACCTCAGCAGAGAGTTCATCGGGGGTCTCAGATACCTGGGAGGAGTCATCGTCGTCATCGTCGTCGTTCCGAGGGATCTCCTCCAGCTCGCTGTTGACCTCATCGCGAGGGCCATGCTGCAGAAGCCCTCGTCGTCGGCGAAGAAGCAAAGACCGTTCAGCTTGTCCTCGATCTTCTTCTTCTCGGACTCATCATCGCTTGATGCAGTGGAGTCGTTGTCCGATTCATCGACGTCGCTGAGCGTTGCGAAGAAAGCACGTTGCTCGGCCTGGGCTTTCTCCAAGTACTTCTCCTTGATGTACTCCTTGTTGAAGCTGCCCTTCCGCTTGTGCTTTGTGGGGACGTACTTCTCCTTGCGCTTGTCGGAGTCGTACTTGTAGCCACAATCCCCTTGCCAAAAGCTTGCTTGTTCTTCTTTGGGCAGTTGGCGATGAAGTGGTCCGAGTCACCGCACTCATAGCATCCAGCTCGACTCCCTCCGCGGCGACGGTTCATGCGGTTGTTGTGGAACCGCGAAAACCGATTGGCAAGCAGACCCAACTCGTCGTCTCCCATGAACTCCAGCTGCTCCTCTGTAACAGACAAAAGAGAAGAAAGTGCAAAGCCTCCAGAGGGGTTAGCAGAAGAGCCAGAAACCAAAGCCATTGATGGGCCGGAAGGATTTTCATAAGAAGCCCTCGCCATGGCATCAATCTCACTGGACTTGAGCTTACTGATGAGCTCGTCGCAAGTGAGAGTCTCATAGTTAGACGATTCGATGATCGCCTGAACTTTTGAGTCCAACACCGATCGATTGAGAGTGTGAAGAAGCTTGAGAGCTCTCTCATGATCGTCGTACGGCAAAAGCTCTCTGTTAGCCCTCATCCTGTTGACAATCACCTAAAAGCGAGCGAATAAACTCTCTTTGCTCTCGCCAGGCATGTGTCCAAAATTCTCATACTCACGCTTGTGCGACTCGTAGAGACAGGTTTTGACTTGAGTGGTTCCCTCATGAAAGCGCATGAGAGTCGCCCAAATCTCCCGAGCCGTGGTGAGATGAGAAACACGATCAAACTCAGTCATGCTCAAACACGAGAAAAGAGCATTACGGGCTCGGCTATTGGCATCGTGCTCATCGATCTGCTGTTGAGTCACATGAGCAGCCAAGGCCACGTAATCAGCAGAATTGCAAATGTCCCAAACCGAAGCACTCATGCTCTGAAGATAGGCCGACATACGTATCTTCCAATACGCATAGTTCATCCCATCGAAAAACGGCGGTTTGCCAACGCCGCGATCCATGTCGCCTTCTGTGGATCTGGAACCGGCAAAGGTGGAAGATCCATAACCCGCACTGATACCAATTCAAGGACCAAAGGTTCTACACAAAGGTGACCAGAGGGTGGGGTGAATGGGAGCTTCAAATTTCTTTTCAGAAACTTATAGCTACTGTCCCAAAAATCAACCCCGAGTGCAAACCCTAGAGCTTGATAGTGTCCACGACCCTAGATGTAGGGTGGATGCTTCCAAGAAGCACAACGAGACACTGTACAATTCTAGAAACCCAATGCAAAAACTCGAAACCAAATCGGAACTCAGACGAACGAACAGCGGACGAAACTGCGCAGAACTCAGAGCATCGGACGCTGGCATGCGTCCGATGTGATCCTGGCGGATGCGTCCGATGCAAAATAGGCAGAAACAAAACCTTACTGCATAGCCATCGGACGCTGCTACAGTGCAGCTAAGTGTCCGATGCTAAGGCCTCGGAGCGTCCGATGATAATGGAGCGTCCGATGCCTAGGCTCCTGCTGCGTCTGATACAAAATGAACGTTTCCGAAACCTCATTGCATGACCATCGGACGCTGGACTGTAGCATTCGATGTCAGCATCTGATGCCCCTTTAAAAGCACAAAATCTGACACGTGGCAACGGCGCGTCCGATGCGATGAACACAGCGTCCGATGCCCTCGTGCTCAGCGTCCGATGCTCCCGAAACTGCACAGTTCTTCCGCGGATTCAACCCGATCTCCTCCGAATCAAAAGCTCTAAGGCTTAGACTTGGTATGAGGAGTTCCAAGGATGTTAGTGAGCTACCTCTAAGAGATCATGGCTCGAACCTAACTCCAAATCGGTGAATCAGAAGAATTTGGGGGCAAAGGAGAGAAAAGTTGATCCAAAATGAAAACCAACTGATCTACTTGTTCATGAGGTTTGAGTTGAATTTCTTCGATGGAAATGATCACCTCACGGCAAAGAACAAGTTGATTCAAATGGTTTTGCAAATGGAGCAACGTGGAGAGAGATCGATCGATGGGAAAAATGTGGAGAAAAGATGAACGCGAAGAACAACTCAAGAACGCGAATCACAACCATGAATTCCAGCCGAAAATTGTCCCCATGAGGAGACAACGGGAATCCTGTCCCGTTTCCGCAAAATTCAAAAACACAGAGATATGATTAGTCGTCTCTGCGGATCTCAATAGCTACAGCAGGGATGTGGGAGAATAGGAAGCCCTAGAAGAGAATAGCAAATGACTGAGATAGTTTAGAGGGAGGGGTTGGCTCTCCTAATATAGCCTAAACAATTATTCTCCTTCTACCCTTACTGCTAATGAGCGAGTGTAACACCCCAGGTGTTTAACTAATTAAAATAAATGAGAATTTAATAAGAAAATGGCCAAAATTCTACATGGAGGAAAATTCTAACCAGATGTTTGTTGCATTCATGCAGTTGCATAATTTTTATTGGGTGAAAAAAAAGAATTTATTAAACCCGAATAGGCCGAATCGGTTTTATTCTATTTAAGAAATAAATAAAAGGTTTATGAAATTTTACAAAACTTTAAAACTCAAAGATTTATTTTCAAAATCTAGGGAAAATATTTCTAAAGTTTTCAAAAGTCTATTGATTTCAAACTGATTTGATTTTGATTTCAAAAAGATTTGCAAAAGGATTTGGAAAATCAAAATGCAAAAAGGAAAAGAAAAAGGATCTCCTCCCTTTCCATTCTTCCGGTCGGCCCAGGCCCTTCTCCTGCAGCCCAACCTCCTCTGGCCCATCCACCTTTCCCCTCCCCCCACACCGGGCTGGCTCCCTTTTTCTCCCTTCACTCCGGCACGCAAACCCCTAATCCCGGCTAGCCCACCGCATCGACCCGCTCCCTTTCTCCCTCACTCCCTGACCCCTTCACTTCGCTGGCTGAGGCCGCCGCGCGGCCCACTACGCGCTGGCCCAACCCCGCACCCGCTCCCTTTCCCATTGGAGCCACCAGCGCGTCGCACGCCACCCACACCCACCGGCGTACACTCCTTCCCCTCGCGCGCACGCTGACATCACGGGTCCACCTGTCAGACGTTCATCCCCAACCTCCCGCGCCGAGCGCCTTCACCGAACATGAGCGCCATCTACATGCAACCGAGCTGTCCTCATCCCTCGGTTTCTTCCGAGGTTCGATCCGCAACAACCCCAGTGCACTGCCCCCCCCCTCTTATTACAAAAGCCCCAACCCCTCTCCACGCGCCAGATCCTCCTTTTCCCACCTTCGGCCAACATCCGCCATTACCGAGCGAACTGCCAAGCTCCACCGCACCGACTCGACTACCTGTCCCCCTCTCTAGTGTCGCAACGGCGTCACGACCTCGCCCAGCCGCTCTGACGCACCGGTGGGTGGACGTGCCGTGACTTCCTTCCGAACACGGGAGCTCCGACCCCCATCACTCGCCACCGTCGTCGTTTTCTCCTCCGGTCGATCTTCGACAGCAAGAAGTCCTCCATTCGACTCACGGTGAGCTCTGCTTCGACCCAACTCTCCCCTTTTCATCTCTACCAGTTCCTAGCTCTAGTTCCGCATGCACTGTAGAAGTGGCCATGGCGCCGCCGCAGTTCGCGACCGCTTGGCACCGCTTCGTCCATCCTGCATCGCCGGCGAGGGTTTCACCGAGATCTCCAGGCCGCGCGCTCCACCCTAGTACCCTCACCTTACCTCCCCATGCACCACCTCACCAGCCTGGCGGACCGCAGACCCCGTCCATGGAGCGCCGCCGCGTGGGTCTCCCCGCTCGGCCTCTGGACGCCGTCGCCGATGGCCAAGCACCTCCCCATTCGCTGGTCGCCGTCCATTTGCTGATCTATGGCTCAGATTAGATCTTACACCGAACCGGTATGAGCCGGGTGCACCAGCGCCATAAACTGGGCCCATTCCGCCACGCTAGCCGACTCATCGCACACGTGGTGCTCCGGGCCAACCACGCGGCACCACATGGCGAACGTCAGCGCCACGCGGAGTCCACGCGGCCGTCCCCGGTCATTTTGCAATTTAACCCCTGAACTATCCTTGAATCAACCCGTCGTCCACCAGGACTGTTCGCTGATTCTTGGGACTTTTTCCATATAGCCCTTGGATTTCTGTATAAACGAGGCCCGGTCCTTCTGCCTTTTCTTTTTCGTTTTAATTTATTTCAAATACGAAAATGAGTTTTAACTTATTTACAGATTTGCCACTCTCATTTAAAAGCTCACAACTTGCTCATTTTAACTCCGATTTGACCCGTTCAACTCGCGTTAGATTCGTCTCGACGAGCTCTACGCAGTAGATCTATTTACGTTCCATTTTACTTTTGTTGATGTATTGTTATTTATTATCTTTGCTGGGCCATGTTTGATGTTTGATCCAGAGAGTGCGATCTGCGTGGAACCTCCAGATCAAGCCTGTGTCCTTGTTGATTCGATCCAGCCCGAAGGCAAGTGTCCTTGAACATCTTGCTCCCGTATTTATTTTATTTTGAGTTAGAGTAGTTAGATCCAGTAGTTGCATGCAGTCTTAAATTGAATCTCATGATATGGTTTACTAGCACTTGATTATATTTTCCTTGTCACCTGGTTGGGATGATATGGGTAGAAGTCATGCTTAGCATTGCAGTCATGGTTGGGATGGGATGGTTAATAATTAATCCTGAATAATGATCTATGGAACACTGTGCTTGGTAATGTTGTAGTATGGTGAGTAGGTAAATCCGGCAGGATGGACCGTGTGGTGGTTTTTGTGCCGTGGGACTCGGCAGCTGGTTTTGGTTTTTGGTTCTGGGCTTGTGCTAGACATATCCTGCCTGGATCCCTAGGACCCGGTTCTCGAAGCCTATAACCCGGCTTAACAGCGCAACCATGAGGTCTGGATGGGCTGGACCTGGCTAATTAATTAGTTTCCTCCAAGTTATGCTACACGGGGTTTGTTTAGTGGCTCAAGAGGGGTCCCTTGGGGTCGTAGACTTATGGACAGGGGAGAAACCTTAGAGTACGTGTAACACAGGCTTGGAGGGGCTTTGTAAAGGCCTTGTAGTGCGACCCCGCTGTGCACCTTGGCAGTGTTTAGCATGATGGGGAACGCATGACTTATGGGTAACGATGTGCAACCTCTGCAGAGTGTAAAACTGATATATCAGCCGTGCTCACGGTCACGAGCGGCTTGGACTTCTTTGAGATTAGTTGGTGGGTTGGGTCTGGTTCGTTAGGGAAGCCTTATGTGGTCATTAGTCCCATATGACATGGGTACAGAGGCTTCTTCTACGCGGGTTACTGCTTGGTACGGGAGTGATTCCCAGGCTCGGGCACAGACCTGGTGTTATTACGGAAGGTAGCTTTCTATGCCGTGACGTATGGAGCTAATACACATAGGACTCCTTGTAACGGCCTAGTTCGGGTCATCTGATGGACTTCAGGTGTGGTTTGCCTGATGGACTTCAGGTGTGGGTTTGCTTGGTGTGACTCCAAGTGTGCTTGCTTGGTGGACTCCAAGTGTTGGTTGCTCGGTGTGACTCCGAGTGTGGTTTGCTCGGTGTGACCCCGAGTGTGGTTACTTTTACGTGGAGACTGTGGTTATAACCTAGTAAATAGGTGCATAGGAAATAGGATTTAATAGGATGTGTTGCTTTAAGCGCTTGAGTCAAACAGAGTCAGCCTACGTTTGTTATTAGCCTCATAAGCATATATTTCCTACACTTGTGGAGTACATTTCGATGTACTCACCCTTCCTCTTTGAACCCCCTGCTACCCCACCCAGACGCTGGAGTCTACGACGAGGAGCAGGAGTACCCTGAAGACGGTGGATACGACCCAGACGACTTGTACTAGGATGGCGCAGCCCTCGGTCGACCTTCATGTGGAGATGGCGTCCAGTTTCCGCGAGTCTACATTAGAGTAGACTGAGAGTTTGTACTTTTCTTTTGGACCCGAGGGTCATTTTTTGTAATAATGTTGGATATATTAATAAAGCATTGTTTTGATATTTACTTTGATGTCGATATATGTATGAAAAATAATCCTAGCATACATATATTGTGCTCCAATTTTGTTCTTAAAATTGGGGTATCACAAAGTGGTATCAGAGCCGTGTTGACCCTAGGACGCTACCCTAGTCAGTTGTCGAGTTTACGAAACTATTTTTAAAAGTCTCACCCTTTTCCCACTTCAGTAGTCCCTTTCTATGCTGAAAATTCAAACTCAGTTTTAAAGTAGGTCCTCCACTAGTAGGATGCCCACCATAATTGTTTCAACTCGTAGAACGTTGATTGACATGTAATTGTGCTCTTGTTTGATTTGCTTCTTTGTATTGACTGTAGTCTTCCCGAATCTCGGGACGAGATTCAAGTTAAGGGGGTAAGTTTGTAACACCCCAGGTGTTTAACTAATTAAAATAAATGAGAGTTTAATAAGAAAATGGCCAAAATTCTAGTTGGAGACAAATTCTAACCAGATGTTTGTTGCATTCATGCAGTTGCATAATTTTTATTTGGTGCGAATAGGGCGAATCGGTTTTATTCTATTTAAGAAATAAATAAAAGGTTTATGAAATTTTACAAAACTTTAAAACTCAAAGATTTATTTTCAAAATCTAGGGAAAATATTTCTAAAGTTTCCAAAAGTCTTTTGATTTCAAACTGATTTGATTTTGATTTCAAAAAGATTTGCAAAAGGATTTGGAAAATCAAAATGCAAAAAGGAAAAGAAAAAGGATCTCCTCCCTTTCCATTCTTCCGGCCGGCCCAGGCCCTTCTCCTGCAGCCCAACCCTCTCTGGCCCATCCACCTTTCCCCCTCTCCCCCCCCACCGGGCTGGCTCCTTTTTTCTCCCTTCACTCCGGCCCGCAAACCCCTCCTCCTGGCCAGCCCACCGTGTCGCCCCGCTCCCTTTCTCCCTCACTCCCTCACCCCTTCACTTCGCAGGCCGAGGCCGCCGCGCGGCCCACTACGCGTTGACCCAACCCCGCGCCCGCTCCCTTTCCCATTGGAGCCACCAGCGCGTCGCACACCACCCACACCCACCGGCGTCCACTCCTTCCCCTCGCGCGCACGCTGACACCATGGGTCCACCCGTCAGACATTTGTCCCCAACCTCCCGCGCCGAGCACCTTCACCGAACATGAGCGCCATCTACGCGCAACTGAGCTGTCCTCGTCCCTCCGTTTCTTCTGGGGATCGATCCGCAACAACCCCAGTGCGCCGCCCCCCTGCTTACAAAAGCCCCAACCCCTCTCCACGCGCCAGATCCTCCTTTTCCCACCTCCGGCCAACATCCGCCATTACCGAGCGAACTGCCAAGCTCCACCGCACCGACTCAACTATCGGTCCCCCTCTCCAGTGTCGCAGCGGCGTCACGACCTCGCCCAGCCGCTCTGACGCACCGGCGGGTGGACGTGCCGTGACATCCTTCCGAACACGGGAGCTCCGACCCCCATCACTCGCCACCGTCGTTGTTTTCCCCTCCGGTCGATCTTCGACAGCAAGAAGTCCTCCATTTGACTCACGGTGAGCTCCGCTTTGCCCCAACTCTCCCCTTTTCATCTCTACCAGTTCCTAGCACTAGTTCCGCACGCACTGTAGAACTGGCCATGGCGCCGCCGCAGTTCGCGACCGCTTGGCACCGCTCCGTCCGTCCTGCATCGCCGGCGAGGGTTTCACCGAGATCGCCAGGCCGCGCGCACCACCCTAGTACCCTCGCCTTACCTCCCCATGCACCACCTCACCATCCTGGCGGACCGCAGACCCTGTCCATGGCGTGCCAGTAGCGTTACGAGGATGCTACGCTAGCCGGAAAGAAAATTTTTCGACCTCATAAACCAGGAACTACTGCTAGTTATAGATCACGGGATTACCACGAGACGCGCGGGTGCAACGGAAGACGTCTCGGTGTAGACGCGCGCATCGCAGCGATGTCGTGTAGATGTTCACGTCCGACCTTCACGTCTCCACGCGCGGTTCGTCCTTGTGCTCCAAATGCAGCACCTCCGCGGTATCCCACACGTACAGGGAGGAAGCGTCATGCCTCCAGACTGCTAGGTCTGCGAGGAGCAATAGGCGCGGGCGTGGGGTGTGCGATGGCTGTCTAATGATGTGTGTCAAAACCTGGTCGCCCCTACCCCTCTTTATATAGGCGTCCCTAAAGAGCCCACCCACCTGGAGGCCCATTAGCAAACCCTAATCCCGGTCTGACTCGAGTCCAACTCGAATTAGGCTTCCAGCCCCTTAAGCGTGCGACCCTATGGGTTCACGCATACATAGACACGGCCCGAGTACTCCTACTCGCCCGATAGTTGACAGCGGCCTCTAGCAAGACGTGTCAACTCCTATGTATACGCAAAGATCATATCTAACGAACCACCACGATCACATATACATAATTCCCTTGCCACACAATATTTGGTCCAACTCATAGGTTAACACTTAACCTAAGCACGGCCATGCATTTTAGGATCCAATCATTTGAGTGGTCCAGTGATATCTCTCTCGCATGGAGAGGGGAAAATCCCATCTTGATCGTCTATGTCTCACAGCATACTTCCTGATAAACCCGAAGACTATCTTTATAACTACCCTGTTACAAAGTAGCGTTTGATAGTCCCTAAGTAAGTCGATTCATATCTTGAGTACATACCACAATCTCAGGTCTAAGGACATAACGTACATGATGTGTAAAGAGATAATAAGAACATCTCACGTTGGGTCAGTCCAGCCCCATGTCATACATGTGCCCACATTATTAGTTTGACATCTCCATGTCTATGACTTGTGAAACATAGTCATCAACTAATACATGTGCTGATCTAATATTCATGTGTGTCCTCACATTAACTCCGATCAGGGACAACTATCGAATAACCATACAAGTAAAAGAGTTTCACAGACAATTCACATAATTGTCAATCAATACAAGTTGTCTTTAATGGATATTCAATGAACATATAATAAATCATGAATACAATAGAAATATCATCATCTCTATGATTACCTCTAGGGCATATTTCCAACAGTCTCCCACTTGCACTAGAGTTAATCTTTTAGATATCTAATACCCATAGACCTCACGTGCGCCTCATGCTTAGGCTATGGAAGAGCCTTTGTCAAAGGATCTACTATATTCAAATCCGTATGTATTTTGCACATCTTAATTTCATCTCTTCCAATGAACTCTCGAATGAGGTGAAATTTCCGCAGTACATGTTTGTTCTTCTGGTGATTCCTTGGCTCCTTAGCCTGCGCGATCGCCCCATTGCTATCACAATGTAGAGATAATGGGCTAGACGCATTTGGAAACACACCAAGATCAATGAGGAACCTCCTCATCCAAACACCTTCCTTTGCAGCTCCACTAGCTGCAATGTACTCGGCTTCTGCTGTAGAATCAGACACGGTCTCCTGCTTGGAACTTTTCCAACTGACTTCACCACCATTTATTGTGAACACAAAACCTGATTGAGATTGTGAATCATCTGTGTCAGTTTGGAAGCTAGCATCGGTGTAACCATTTAAAACGAGCTCCTCCTCACCTCCATAGATTAGGAACACATCTTTAGTCCTTCTCAAGTACTTAAGGATGGTTTTAACAAGTGTCCAGTGACTCTCACCTGGATTAGCTTGATATCTGCTCGCAACACTTAGAGCATATGAGACATCCGGGCGTGTACATATCTTGGCATACATGATGGAACCAATAGCCGAAGCATATGGAACCTTACTCATGCGCTCTTGCTCATCAGATGTCGAAGGACACTGTTTCTCGCTAAAGCGCATGCCATGTGACACAGGCAAGAACCCTTTCTTGGACTGTTCCATGTTGAACCGTTTCAACACCTTGTCAATGTACGTTTCTTGGCTTAATCCTATTAGCCTCTTTGACCTATCTCTATAGATCTTAATGCCCAGAATATATGTTGCTTCTCCTAAATCCTTCATAGAAAAACTGTTATTCAGTGAAGTCTTTACGGTTTGCAACATCGGAATGTCATTCCCAATCAACAGTATGTCATCTACATACAAGATTAGAAACACAACAGTGCTCCCACTTTCCTTCTTGTAAACACAAGGTTCTTCTTCACTTTGACGGAAGCCAAACCCTTTGACCACCTCATCAAAACGAATATTCCAACTCCGAGATGCTTGCTTTAATCCATAAATAGATTTCTTAAGCTTGCATATTTTTCCAGCATTGCTAGGATCAACAAAACCTTCGGGCTGTATCATATACATGTCCTCTTCCAAATTTCCATTTAGAAAGGCTGTTTTAACATCCATCTGCCATATCTCATAGTCATAATAGGCAGCAATTGCTAGAATGATCCGGATAGATTTAAGCATCGCTACCGGCGAGAAAGTCTTGTCATAGTCAACTCCTTGAACTTGCCGAAAACCTTTTGCGACAAGTCAAGCTTTATAAACTTGGATGTTTCCATCCATATCCTTTTTCCTTTTATAGATCCATTTGCACTCTATGGGTCTTACCCCATCGGGCGGGTCAACCAAGTTCCAAACTTGATTGGCTCCCATGGAATCTATCTCGGATCTCATGGCACTATGCCCTTTCTCAGAATCTGGGTCCATCATTGCCTCGGCATAAGTCGCAGGTTCGTCATCGTCTAACAATAACACATCCCCACACAACTCACGGATTCTTGCCGACCTTCGTGGTTGAGGCGGGGTGTCTATTGCCACAGGTAGCTCAACTTGTTCTGCTACATTAGCATCACTCGTGGAGTCAATCCCTGTTGGCTCATCCTGAACTTCTTCAAGATACACCTTCTGCCCTCTCTTGTCTCTTTTGAGAAACTCTTTCTCTAAGAAAACACCGTTTTGAGCAACAAACACTTTGCCCTCTAAGCGGTTGTAGAGGTAATACCCTAAAGTTTCCTTTGGGTATCCCACAAAAAAGCACTTGTCCGACTTGGGTGTTAGTTTATCTGACATAAGTCGTTTGACATAAACTTCACAACCCCAAATCTTTAGAAAAGACAAACTGGGACTCTTACCAGTCCACATCTCATATGGTGTCTTAACTACGGACTTCGACGGAACCCTGTTTAATGTGAAAGCGGCTGTTTCTAGAGCATATCCCCAAAACGATAAAGGAAGGTTCGACTGACTCATCATAGACTGAACCATGTCTAACAGAGTTCGGTTACGTCGCTTGGACACGTCGTTTCTCTGAGGTGTTCCGGGTGGCGTAAGTTGTGGAACAATTCCGCAACTCTTAAAATGATTGCTAAACTCGTGGCTCAAATATTCACCTCCACGATCAGATCGCA
Organism: Coix lacryma-jobi var. lacryma-jobi; assembly: GCA_009763385.1. Lineage (NCBI taxonomy): Eukaryota > Viridiplantae > Streptophyta > Magnoliopsida > Poales > Poaceae > Coix > Coix lacryma-jobi. Next base: position 97,273,480 of record CM019831.1, read on the forward strand.
AGGCCATAATTTTCTTGCCACGTTGATTCTCTACCTCATTCTGAAATTCTTTGAACCTTTCAAACATTTCAGACTTATGCTTCATCAGATAGACATAGCCATATCTGCTAAAATCATCAGTGAAGGTTATGAAGTATTGAAATCCGCCTCTAGCTGTCGTACTCAATGGTCCACATACATCAGTATGTACAAGTTCCAACAAGTCAGTCGCCCTCTCAGGAAAACCTGTGAAAGGCGACTTGGTCATTTTGCCCAGCAAACAAGCCTCACATGTCTCATATGATTCAAAATCAAACGAAGTTAGAAACCCATCATCATGGAGCCTCTTCATGCGATTCTCACTTATATGACCCAAACGACAATGCCACATATAGGTAGGACTTAACTCATTAAGCCGAGGCCTTTTAGCAGTAATATTACAGATAGACATAGGTGCATCATCAAGATTTAAAATAAACAATCCATTCACAATGGATGAAAAAGCCACAAACATATCATTTTTTGAGATTACACAACCATTGTCTTTACTCGCAAATGAATAGCCATCCTTCATCAAACATGAAGGTGACACAATGTTTCGACTTAAACTTGGAACAAAATAACAATTATTTAACTCCAAAATAAATCATGATGGGAGGTGTAGTTGCATCGTCCCGACGTTCAACGCAGCAACTCTTGCATTATTGCCCACGCGGAAATCAACCTCCCCTTTTCCAACGCTTCTACCTCTTATCATTCCCTGCATCGTGTTGCAAATATGAGCAACCGAGCCGGTATCAAATACCCAAGAATTAATATAAGAGTTAGCGAGGAAAATATCTGTAATATAAACAACAAGTGTATGAGCAGCGAGAGTACCTTTACCACCGCCATCCTTCATTAAGGATGCTAAGTACACCTTGCAGTTTCTTTTCCAGTGACCTTTCCCCTTACAGTGGAAGCACTCAGAATCAACAGTTGGTCCAGCAGCGTCAGGCACAGGAGGGTTTGGCTTAGAGATCACATCTTTGGCCTTGCCCTTGCCTTTCCTATTCTTCCAAAAGTTGCCCTTCCTTTTAAAGATAGGCTTGTTTTGGATCGCCATCACATGGCTGCTGCCAGCACCTTTCTCGATGTCTGCCTCTGCTGTCTTAAGCATGCCACATAGCTCATTCAATCCCCTCTCCGCACCATGCATATGGTAGTTCGAGATGAAGTTTCCATAGCTAGGTGGGAGAGAAGAGAGAATGAAATTAGTAGCCAGTTCTGGACCAATTGGGAAGCCTAGCTTCTCCAACCTCTGAGTGTAACCAACCATCTTGATCACATGTGGTCCAACTGCTGCACCCTCTGCTAACTTAGTCTCAGCAAGAGACTTAGAAACATTGAACCTTTCAGTTCTAGCCTGAGTCTAGAACATCTCATCTAGCACTACGATCATATCGTAGGTTGTATGGTTATTATCAAACTGCATCTGCAGATCTGGTTCCATGCTAGCAAGCATCAGGCATCCCACTTCAAGATCAGCATCACATGCTTTCTTGTAAGCGGTTTTCTCAGTAGCAGGTGCATTATCAGCAGGTTCCTCTGGTAGTGGGGTGTCTAGAATATCTTCCTTTTTCTCAACCCTCAGAACAATTCTCAGGTTGCGGATCCAATCCGCATAGTTTGTTCCATTCAATTTATCTTTCTCAAGGATTGAACGTAAAGTAAATGGTGGATTGCTAGGTGCCATTGATCTACAACAAAAGTAAATGCAAAATACTAAGACAAAGTATCCAAGACAGAGTAAATGATATTAAATCATTAATAAAATCTACTCCCACTGAGATCAATATCCCTCTATTGAATCTCAATGATTCAAGACCCAAACTAACAAGTCTACTAGTGAGCTTTAGCATCACCGCTAGTGGATGTGGTAGATTGGTAAGCAACTCTTTGCTAATCATATCACATATGACTCTTGTTGTTGGCCAACATCTCTATGTGTGCTCAACTCCTTATGCTTCAAGGTCCCTAACCATTAAGATGACCTTGTTCAAGCAACCAACCCTTCTGCATTAAGTATCCGATACGAACCTGCCTAGTCAAGGAAAATCAGTGATACCCTAATTTCATAGGCGCACCACCGATTGTACAAGACATATGCCAGTGCAAGGTTTTGGGAAGCATATGACTTGAACATTACTGAGGGATCGTTCTACACTTTCACTACCGCATGTAGACAATAAACATGAATCATACGTGAAAGTAGAACATAATAGCATCAACACAGATATGACTTGGTATAGCCCAGTGTCTCTTTGGAGATCTCCATCTCCACCAATCAGTTCACCATGATGATCTCCATCAACATGGTATATGCACGCCATCCTCTAGTGATGAATCCATCAAGACTAGCTACAACTAGCGTAATTAAAACAATTACATAGTCGCGAGTAGGATCATCACAATTTGGCACGCAGGCCATTACATCAAATTGATGACAATATCTATGTGGCTCCTTCCATATTGTCATATTACATGACGTGCAAGCCATGAAAAATACATACATGCATCACATACACATAAGGGCTATACCAGTCATCAATCCCTGCAAAATAGAGTTAAACGTTCCCGACGTCTAATCTTGAATCGCAGAAAACATATTTTTCTCAGCCTTATTTCGCAAATCTAAATTCGACGAAACCGACTAAAGCAAGTGAAAATCGGATGTAAAATTTTATGTAGATCGATTTTCGTTTAAAGATCATCTCAATCCGAGGTCGTATGCAAAAGTTACGGCCGTTTTACCGAACAACGCTCTTTTGCATATGCCGCAGTACATCTCATGCACCCGGCTTTTGACCTAGATTCAATTCGATCAATCTGATTGATCTCCATCTTGCCATGATTGGATTTACATGTATCACTTAACTCCGATGGCGGAATTCCGACCGGTAGGAGTAGATCGTTACATGACCAATACGGCAAGATCACGAATCAAGATCAGAAACTGATCTTCAACCGCGCATATCTCTATATGCACACAACCGAATCTATAACGAGGCAGTAACGGCTCTAATACCACTGAAGGGTTACGAGGATGCTATGCTAGCCGAAAAACAAAAATTTTCAACCCCATAAACCAGGAACTACTGCTAGTTATAGATCATGGGATTACCACTAGACGCGCAGATGCAGCGGAAGACGTCTCGGTGTAGACGTGCGCGTCGCAGCGATGCCGTGTAGATGTTCACGTCCGTCCTTCACGTCTCCACGTGCGGTTTGTCCTTGTGCTCCAGATGCAGCACCTCCGAGGTATCCCACACGTACAGGGAGGAAGCGTCATGCCTCCAGACTGCTAGGTCTGCAAGGAGCAATAGGCGCGGGCGTGGGGTGGGCGACGGCTGTCAACCATTGACATGTGTCTGACCCTGGTCGCCCCTACCCCTCTTTATATAGGCGTCCCTAATGAGCCCACCATCCTGGAGGCCCATTAGCAAACCCTAATCCCGGTCTAACTCGAGTCTAACTCGAATTAGGCTTCCAGCCCCTTAAGCGTGCGACCCTATGGGTTCACGCACACATAGACACGGCCCGAGTACTCCTACTCGCCCGATAGTTGACAGCGGCCTCTAGCAAGACATGTCAACTCCTATGTATACGCAAAGATCATATCTGACGAACCACCACAATCACATATACGTAATTCCCTTGCCACACAATATTTAGTCCAACTCATAGGTTAACACTTAACCTAATCACGGCCATGCATTTTATGATCCAATCATTTGAGTGGTCTAGTGATATCTCTCTCGTATGGAGAGGGGCAAATCCCATCTTGATCGTCTATGTCTCACAGCATACTTCCTGACAAACCCGAAGACTATCTTTATAACTACTCAAACCCGAAGACTATCTTTATAACTACTCTGTTACGAAGTAGCGTTTGATAGTCCCTAAGTAAGTCGATTCATATTTTGAGTACATACCACAATCTCAGGTCTAAGGACATAACGTACATGATGTGTAAAGAGATAATAAGAACATCTCACGTTGGGTCAGTCCAGCCCCATGTCATACATGTGCCCACATTATTAGTTTGACATCTCCATGTCTATGACTTGTGAAACATAGTCATCAACTAATACATGTGTTGATCTAATATTCATGTGTGTCCTCACATGAACTCCGATCAGAGACAACTATTGAGTAACCATACAAGTAAAAGAGTCTCACAGACAATTCACATAATTGTCGATCAATACAAGTTGTCTTTTAATGGATATTCATTGAACATATAATAAATCATGGATACAATAGAAATATCATCATCTCTATGATTACCTCTAGGGCATATTTCCAACAATATGATACTCTGGATAACCTCCCGGGTGAAGTGCTCACCGATATCCGTGCGCTTGCGGATCAATTCCTGATTGTGTTACCAAATATCAACAAGTAGATTGCCTAGCGTAGAGGCTACACTAATGACCTTAGCCTTCAGGCTAATGTGTTTAGTTACATACTTATTCAGCACATCAGTCATCTGTTTTGTAGCCTTAGCTAGGGAAGTGTATCTCTTCTTAAGCTCTAATTTATCCCTCTCAGGGTCCTCAATTCTATCCCTGTGGCGATCTAACTGGGTAGTCCTCTTGTGCTTAGCCGTGGGATTAGGAGTGGTGGGTGCCCTCTTCACCCGTGGAGTAACCTTGACCTGCTCAGGGTGACCACGAACTCCATCAATGCACGGACGCAGAGATGTAGATGTGTATTTTATGACCGTGGGTTCCCCAAACTTATTCGTCTTCAGCCCGACGAGTGTCTCATTGGGCTTAGGAGGAAGAAGCGGGAGTGACTTGGGGACGGAGAATGTCAGGATTCCTCTTGCCAGCACCACTTGAGCATAGAGAGCTTGTTGACAATGTGGCGAGGCCTCTTCTAGTGGATCACATCAACGGGTGTTGGCGAGACAACAGGGGCGATCTCCTTTGACGGTGTTACGACAAGCTCCTTCAATGGGGCGACGACAAGAGCCATCGAGTCGTCGGCGGGCTCGTTGAGGTCGATCCTTGGATAGGACGCCATTAGAACTAGCGAAGGAGAGCTCTGCTGTTGCTGGTATTCAACGAGGAGGATGCAATGAATCTAGAGGCAGGCCTGGGGCTGGTTTTATAGCTGAGGTGGCTTGGAGAGGAGGCTGAATGATAGGCATGATAGGATCGTTACGGAGGTTATCGATTCTGCGAATCAGGGTACCAGAATGGATACGAGTGAGAGTCTGGACACGTAACGAAAGAAGGTAGACAGCGAGGGGACTCCAGGGCAGACTGGTCGGTCTCCCTAGGTGACCGGTCGGTCCCACCCTGTGGCTCCTCGCGGGTCCGTCTCTCATGGTGTCTTTAAACTTGATCCTAATCCCAGAAAATATTTCCCCGATGTGCGAACTTATTAGAAAATGACGATGGTGTAAATCTATGGGATAATAAAGAATTGGTGACATCCAACTCTTCAGGACTCTTTTCAGGTTCTAGATAAATCTTAAGATGTTGCCCATTTACCTTAAATAGCGTACCTTCGTCATTTTGAAGTGTAATGGCTCCATGTGATGAAATGGCTACCATCGTAAAGGGTCCTTCCCATTTGCTTCGTAGTTTTCCATGCCCTAACAACTTTACCCTGGAATTAAAGAGTAACACCTTGTCTCCCGATGTGAAGCTCTTCTTCTCGATTCTCTTGTCGTGCCACCTCTTTGTTCTCTCTTTGTAAATCTTCGCGTTATGATATGCCCTTTCGCACCATTCATCTAGTTCAGAGAGTTGCATTTTCCTCCTGACTCCTGCAACTTCTAAGTCCATGTTCCATCTCTTGATTGGCCAGTGAGCTTTGAATTCTAGTTCCACTGGTAAATGACAAGTCTTTCCGTAGACGAGTTGATATGGAGACATTCCTAGTGGTGTTTTGTAGGCAGTACGATAAGCCCACAGTGTTTCGGGTAGTCTATCTTTCCATTGTGTTCCCATCTCGTCGATCGTTTTCTGCAGAATATTCTTGATTTGCTTGTTTGACGTTTCTGCTTGGCCACTTGTCTGAGGGTGATAGGGAGTGGCAACATTGTGACGGATCCCATGACTTATCAGATATTTATGAAAGCCTTTGTCAATAAAGTGTGTTCCCCCGTCACTAATTACTATCCTTGGCACTCCAAATCTTGGAAATATCACCTCCTCGAACATCCTCTGAGAGTTTCTTGCATTAGCAGACTTGCATGGCACCGCTTCGACCCATTTTGAGACGTAGCCGACAGCAACCAGGATGTACTCATGGTTCCTCGATTTATGGAATGGTCCCATGTAATCAATTCCCCAGACATCGAAGAGCTCAATCTGAAGGTTGTTAGTGAGTGGCATGGCATCTCTAGTGTTGATGCTGCCATGTTTCTGGCATGGTCCACACCTCTGGACAAAGTCTTTTGTGTCTTGGTACATGGTTGGCCAGAAAAATCCACTTTGCCAGATCTTCACATGTGTTCGGAATGCCCCATAATGTCCTTCATATGGTGAAGAGTGACAGTGTTCAATGATCTTGATTCCTTCTTCAGCTGCCACACATCTTCTGAGTAATCCATCAGAGCATACTCTGAATAGATATGGATCATCCCATATGTGGATCCTACTCTCATAGACCAGCTTCTTCTTATTTGCTCCTGGTGGTACATACCCTGCAACTATAAAATTGACAATATCTGCGTACCAGGGGTCAGATCTATAGACTTGAAAAAGCATGTCATCCCTGAGTGAGTCATTTATAGTCAATTCCTGAGGATTTTTAAAATGCATTCTAGACAAGTGATCAGCTACAGAGTTTTCTACTCCTTTCTTATCTTTTATTTCTAAGTCAAATTCTTGGAGCAGCAAAACCCATCTTATCAAGCGTGGCTTAGCATCTTTCTTAGTGAGCAGGTACTTTAGTGCAGCATGATCAGTAAAAACAATCACCTTTGATCCCAGTAAATAAGATCTAAACTTGTCTATAGCAAAAACAACAGCCAGAAGTTCTTTTACAGTAGTAGCATAATTAAGTTGAGGTCCTGTTAAAGTTTTACTGGCATACGCGACTGCATGATGCTTTTTTATCTTTATATTGTCCTAGCACAGCTCCTACAGCAAAATCACTTGCATCACACATTATCTCAATAGGTAGAGACCAATCAGGGGGTTGGATGATAGGTGTAGAAGTGAGTGCTTTCTTAACAGTGTTAAAAGATTCTAAGCATGCATCATCAAATTCAAAAGGAACATCCTTGGCCAAAAGATTTGTAAGCGGTCTAGCAATGTGAGAAAAATCTTTTATAAACCTACGGTAAAAACCAGCATGGCCAAGAAAACTTCAAATTCCTTTGACATTAATCGGTGGAGGCAAACGATCAATTACTTCAATTTTAGCTTTGTTTCCCTCAATTCCACGTTTAGACACTAAGTGACCTAGCACTATGCCCTCTTTAACCATAAAGTGACATTTTTACCAATTAAGGACTAAGTGATTTTCTTCACACCTTTGCAAAACCTTGTCTAAATTTTCAATCATCAAAAGTTTTTCCATAAACAGAAAAGTCATCCATGAAAACTTCCATGATTTCTTCAATCATATCAGAAAATATAGACATCATACATCTTTGAAAAGAAGGAGGTGCATTACATAATCCAAAAGACATTTGGCGATAAGCATAAGTTCCGTATGGACATGTAAATGTGGTCTTGCTTTGATCATCTGGGTGGATTGGGATTTAGTGATATCCAGAGTATCCATCAAGAAAACAAAAGAAAGAGTGATTAGCTAACCGTTCTAATATTTCATCTATGAAAGGTAGCGGGAAATGATCTTTCTTGTTTGCCTTGTTCAATTTTCTGTAATCAATATACATTCTCCAAACAGTAACAATTCTGTGTGGAATTAATTCGTTCTTCTCATTCTTTACCACAGTCATGCCTCCCTTCTTAGGCACAACTTGGACAGGGCTCACCCACTCACTGTGTGGCACAAGATAAATGATCCCGGCGTGTAAGAGTTTCAAAACCTCCTTCTTTACTACCTCTCTCATCGCATTGTTAAGCCTGTGTTGTGGCTCTCTAGATGGTGATATGTTAGGATCAGTAGGAATGCGATGGGTGCAGAAAGCAGGGTTGATTCCTTTTAGGTTGTGGAGTGAATATCCGAAAGCTGATTTATGCTTTTCTAAGACAGTGATCAACCTAGAAGTCTGTTCCTGAGTAAGATTATCATTTATGATCACAGGAAACTCAGGATCATTATTCAGGAAAGCATATCGAAGCCCAGAGGGTAAGGGTTTTAACTCTATGGGAGGTTTAGGAGGTTCTTCTAAGGAATCTAGAGGATCTGGATCTAGTGTGTCATCCTCTTCCTCAGTGAAAAACGGTGCATCTTCTTCATATTCAAGTTCATTTATCATTCCAAAAGATGCTTCCTTAATTTCTTCGATAGGATCTGGCTCGGGACATGACTCATTCTCAGCATTTAGAGAGTGAGTGATAGGTATGGTTCCTTTAAGATTTTCCCAAGACAGAAGTTTAAGATCCCTGTTTGACCTTCATGAATGAGTTGTTTAAGTGGTTGGCCTATCAGAAGATTAAAGTCTTTAATATCAAAGATATATAGAAGCTTAAGTGTATTGGAGTGTTATCTACAGTGACAGGCGGGACATACATGATCCCTGTGCTAGGAATAACATGTCCTGAAGGGCTTTTCAACAATTTAGTTGTTCGGGTAAGTGGCATTTGTTTTAATAAATCTTGAGCAAAGGTTTCAGACATAATGTTGGCTCCCACAACAGGATTATAGAGAGCTTCGAAGGGTTGTTGATGGATTTGGCATTGAATGTGTGTAGAAGGTGAATTTAAGCGGATTATATCAGTGGAAAGCTCTGATTCTTCTAACCATTTATGACTTATTATAGAGGCTAGCCCCTTCATAGTCTCTTTTAGTAAAGCCTTATCAGTAAGTTTTTCAAGTGATGATTTTCGATTTTGTGGCTTCCTAATTGTGTGATATTTCGAGGTATTACCAAGTTCGGTAAAATATTCATCCTCGAAATCAAAGGTGTCTCCTAAGATTGAGGTTTCCCTCTCACTAGGAATTAAGGCTGAGATTTTTTCATGATTAGGAATGGATATAGGATCAGCTTCTGGATTTACTTCTAGTGATTCTTGTGGGTTAACTTCAGGAGTGGGAGTAATTTGAGATAAGTTTTGCAACATTTCCCTTGCCTTGGAGGCTGGGGTATGTAGGAATGATCCATTTGAAGCTAAGTTAAGGTAATTAGAAGTTTTTCTATTCAGACCATTATAAAAGTGTTGAAGTAAGACAGGGTCTAGAATAGATAAGGCTGGACCAGAGCGGACAAGATTATCGAATCTTTCCTAGGCTGCAATTAGAGACTCATCATTTTTTGAATGAAGGACAAAATCTCTAAGCGAAGACAAACAATTTTGGAGACAGGGAAGTATTATTCTAAGCAAAAGCTAGAGCAGAGTTCTTTCCAATCCCCATTTTTACTTGGTGTAGTTTGCAGGTACCATGTTTTGGATTTTCCCTCTAAAGAGAATGGAAAAAGTTTCCATCTAAGGGTTTCGTCAGACATGCTTGCAATGTGTAGGCACGCACAGGTTTGTTCAAACTCATTTAAGTGAATGTGTGGATTTTCGTCTTCTAGGCCAGAAAAAGTTTGATTCTCAACCATTTCTATCAAGCATGGGCGTAGCTCGTAGTTGTCTGAAAGCATAGGCTTAACAGATTTGGGTAACTCTAAGTCTACAATAGTTCGATAGGTATACTGGTTCAGTGGAATGGAATCTGTGGAGCTAGTGATTGGCTCTGAGAAATCCATTGTGAAAAGAATAAAAGATAAAAAAGATAAAGTATAAAAGATATAACAGATACAAGGTTAAACTTAAGACTTAAAATGATCTACCGTTCCCCGGCAATGGCGCCAGAAATGCTTGTTGGTATAAATTAACGCACACTCTACTTTATCCGCAAGCGCACAGATAAAATCTACCGATGTAGCACTTTACCGGAGTAACCCAGTTTTAATATCGAACCCAAAGGAACGGATAGTGTTAAGTCTTAAAGAGTATAACCCCTGAGTAGCTAACAAGGACGGAGAAGCTAAAACAATAGAGGGGATCACTAAGGTTATCTAAATCCAACTTAAGAGTGATATGTTTATATTATTCTTAGTGTGGAAGTTGCCATAAAAGGTCACAAACAGAGTATGATTCTTTTATGCAAATGTATAAACCTACCAAGACTACACATGGGTAAGTGGACTATAGAAGAATCAACAAGGCTATAAGAGTCACCCTTGCGAACAACCACTACTACCGGCGTTATAGGAGGCAATTATGAGCTATCAAGTCTAAGCCCCACGATTACACTATCCAACTGCTCTAACTCTAGCGCGACTAGAATTAAAGTACTCAAAAGAGAGTCATAAACCTTAAGAATAATAAGAACAATAGCTCAAACTTAAATATAGACGTTGATTACCGAAACAATCGTTGAAGCAAGTTGACGAAGAACTTGAATCCACAGGTACAAGATGAAGAAGTTGATCGGACAGGCCGGAGCTCCTTCTTGATCTCTTCCTCTCTCTCTCTCTCTCTCTTCTAGTTCTAATATAAGACTAGGTTCTAATCCTAACTAGGGGAGGTATCTAGTCTTCTACTTGAAAGCTGACTCCTGAAGTATCTTCTAGGGTTTCTGAATGAGGCATAGACTTTCTGAAGAGGGGCCTTCTGTCTGGCCTGGGGCCTGGGGGCCTGTTTATATAGCTCTAAGGGATCAACCGCGACCGTTAGATCAAACCGACTTCACATAGGGCTGAGATTGATCCTCAAAGGCGGTAGAGGAAGATTCCAGAAGGGGGAGGCCAGCGGCGCCCTAGGGGGACCGACCGGTGGGACCCACAGATCGGTCGGTCCCACCTGGAGGTGGCTCGGGGTGCCTCGCCTCGTGGTGTCTTCATGTGTTCTCTAGAGTCTTCTGGAAGATTCCTGACTTGACGAATGCGTTATCTCCCGTCGGTTTCCTTCTAGGGGAAGCAATTGAGGGTTGTTTCCCTGTTTAATCCCTGCAGATTCACAATTCACCAAAACTCATGGAATTCATTAGTTTTAAACCCTATACTAAGGTGGAGTTTACATATTCATCCATTTTCATGTTTAATGGACCTTTAATAATAAGAGTAAATTAGTGTCAACAGATGGCTAAAACAATGAAATTGACAAAAGAAAACTCATTTCTAAAGAATGCATGTGAACAACAAAAGCATCTACTTTATGTTACTACTTGTTCACATGATGAGCTTAAATTGACTCATGAGGAACTTAGTGTTGCTCATGACAACTTGGTACAAGACCATGCTTTTCTCACTAAGAATCTTCCTAATGAAGAAACTAAAACTAGTGAGAGCTCATCACTTGGGTCAAATGATCAATCACATATTTGTGCTAACCCATGTGATGAAGAGAAGAAGCATGTATCCACCTCTTGTGATGATTTATTATCTATGTCATGTTCTTCACATATAGATGCTTGTTCTACTTCCTTGTCTTGTGAGACTAACATTTTGAAGGAGAACAATGAGCTCAAAAGTGAAGTGAAGAACTTGAGCAACAAGTTAGAGAGGTGGTGTGGATCAAAGGTCATCTATGAGCTCATGATGAAGAATCAAAGAAGTTATGGTGATAAGAGTGGCATTGGCTTCAACAAGAGCAATGTCAAAGGCAAGAGATGGGGCAAGAGAAGATATGAAAGAGAAATGAAGAAGCAAGAAGAAGAAAAGCTATCTCATTTCATGTGCTATCAATGCCATGAGATGGGACATCTTGCAAATGCTTGCCTCAACAAGAAGAAGCCCCAAGTGCAAAGAAAGATCAACCATGAAGATGGTGATATGGGGAAGAAGACAAGAAGGGGAGGTAGAAGATCAAGATCAACACAAGACCTCACCCAAGTCAAGTGCTACAAATGTGATGACATGGGACACTTTGCCTCGAAGTGTCCTAACAAGCTTGAGAAGAAGGCTCAAGCAACTCATGAGAGGCAAGGCAATGAGAAGCAACATTTGAGCAAGGAAGAGAAGGCTCAAACAAAGAGAATTTGCTACTCATGCCTGTCGGTGTTTCTACCCCGGGGGTATGACACTAACTAGTAATATGATCGCGTGTTCTCTTCCTGGATGGTGAGGCAAGATGACACAAGGATTTATCCTGGTTCGGGCAAAGAAGGCCCTACATCCAGCGGGGGGAGGAGGTTCTTGTATTACTTGCACCGAAGTGCTTGTACAGCGGCGGTACAAACTCAACGAGCGTAGACCGGAGTCTGGACTCGTGCCTGTGTAGGGGTGTGTGGACTCGTGTTCGCCTAGACCCACGCATGAAGGGCCCTGGCGTCCTCTTTTATAGTCTAAGAAGAGGCCAGGGTTACACAGGAGTTGTATGTACAATGCCCAATGCGGTGAAGGGTAGGAATTCCGTCTTGTCGGGGTCACAGGAGCTGACATGGGGATCACTGTTGAGGTGTCCTTGAAGCGTGGTTCCTGTCCTGGGCGCGGACGTGGAGGCATGACGACGTGGAGGCCTGCGCGGTGCCCATCCTGGCACGTACGGGACTCGGCGTGGTCCCTCCGGGTCTCGGGGTACCTGTTCTCCAATAGTATGAGAGCAGTCATGGCTCGAGGGGCATAGGGCCGACCTCGAGGTAGCGCCTACGAGGGGCTCGAGCCCCCGCAGGTATGGGCAAGTTCCGGAGAACTCGGTCGTACAACGGGAATCCAGGTCCCGAGCTGTGGCTCGAGTGCCCTACAGTGCAGGGTATGGCTCAACAGTGCTGTACTTGCGCCCTTTTGCCCATGCTTGCGGTAAAAAAGGAGGCTTGACCCTGGCTCCGGTTCAATGTGGCGCACGTCGTGTACCAGGGGATGTGACCGGAGTAGGTGGACGCATTAATTGTGCCGCATGGGACTGGTATCTGATGTCTGGCGCCGCTTGAGGGAGGTGCGATGTATCTCGAGGGACGGGCTTATCATGTTAGAGAGGCTCGAGGTCCCCGCGTGGGGTCTCGAGAAGCAGTGTACGGCTACAGGGGGCTCGAGGCCTATGTGCCGAGGCTCGAGTGGCGGGCTGCCATGAGATGGTTGGCCAGGCTTTGGCGGGCCCAGACTTCCTCGCGGTAGGTCGGCGTTTATAGACTTCGAGGGGTTGGTTTCCTAGAGGATGAGGCTTAGTTAGGTCTCTTATTAGTTGGTGCTCTCGGCTTTGCGTTGATTGGGGGTACCCCTTTAGTGGACCCCCGACAGTAGCCCCTGAGCCTTTGTTCGAGTGCTGGCACTCGAGCAGGGGCTCCCTACCGGGATCTTGAGGGTTAGCTAACTGGTTCTCGAGGGTTTGGTTGTTTTGATTCCGTGGGTGTCGCGCGAGCAACACCCGCGGGTGTAGCCCCCGAGGCCACGGGGGAGTGGTTGGGACTCCCTCGTGGGCTTTTTCACGAGTGCGAGTGCTGGTTACATTTTTTAGGTTCGGGAGTGTCGATCCCCTGAGTTTTCAACCCTCTTTCGTCGAGGGGTGCCAGGCTGAACTGACCGGCCGGCTCTTCGAGCTGTCCGGCACGCCAATTGCCCTGGCTTGTCATCCCGTGAGTCCTTTCGATCGGATGCGAGGGGGGATGCCTCATACTACCTCGAGCGGGCGAGTATCGAGGTTCTCGGTGAGCTGGTAGCGGGGAATCCATGTGAGACCTCGAGCCCCGTTCGATAGGATCGACTGAAGCCCGGAGGCGATCTCATAAAGCATAGGCGTTCGGTCTGTAGGAGTGTCGGGTCCATTCGATAGGACCCGGTGGCTCGATGCCTCCCTCCGGGGGGATCTCACTGCACGTCGTGCGCCTTGCCTTGGATACACGTGAGGGGCCTCGAGGGCTTGGCCCTCGAGCGATGCCGCGAATGGCGCCCCTTGGTGTCCCTGACTCGGGTGCTCGAAGCCGGCTGTCGAACCCTCTTCGAGGGCCAGCCTTCGCTGCCTCGAGACTTGGAAGGGCCAGGGCCCATTTTTACCTTTTTGAAGAAGTCTCCGTCATTTGGAATTCCTCTGCCCGTTCGGCGCGCCTTTTTAGGTGGAAATAGTCAGGAAGCGAAGATCGTGGCACCAGGGCGACGGACGTGAAGTTGAAGCGGCAGTCGTGGTGGGCCCGGGTAATGGAGCGAAATGCGGAGTCGCCGCGTGTACTTTGCCTTTGCCTTTAGCTGCCGCTGCTCTCACAGGCTCCTTCCCACGGTATCGATAGGCAACCTTCCCGGCCGTCCATCCGCCGCTCAGATCCGCGCCGTTGTCGCCATGGCCGCCCAAGTGTTACCGGCCGAAGACTGGAAACCGACGAAGGCGTCGCAGAGCGAGTTGGAGTCGCTGGTGGCCCAGGGGCTCCTCCGTCCCAACCCGCAGGAAGGGTCCGCATGGTGGATTCTCCCGTCGGCGAATCACCGGGAGCCGAACCCGCCGGAGGGGTACGTGGTGAGCTTCACGCGTTACCACCGCATGGGGCTCGGTGTTCCGCCGAGCCGCTTCATGCGAGGGCTGGCTCTCCATTTTGAGGTGGAGCTGCAGCACTTCTCCCCCAACTCCATCTCGCACACCGCCATCTTCGCCGCGGTGTGCGAGGGGTACCTGAGGATTGAGCCGCACTGGGAGATGTTCGTCCACCTCTTCCGAGGCGAGCTCTTTCACAAGGCCGTGAAGCCCAGCGGGAGGAGGCTCGCGCGGGTGGGCTCCCTCACCATCACCGCGAGGACCAGTCCTTCGTCGGCCAACGTCCCCCGCAACTACCTCCGTTACAAGCTCTCCACCAACCAGGCGGGGTGGGATGACCATTGGTTCTATTTGCGGAACGAGGACGGGCTCCTTCCGCTGTACACCGGCAGGATCATCACCCAGCGCCCGGAGAAGTGGAATTGGGGCGTCGCAGCGGACAGGCAGCGCCACCTGATGCTGCTGATGAACATGATGTGGACGCTGGTGGAGGAGAAGAAACTGATCGTCCAGGCGGTCATTTGGGCGTTCCATCAACGGAGGGTCCTTCCTCTGGAGGACCGCCCCCTCCTCATGTTCAAGATGGGGCCTAAGGCCCCGCTCGAGGCGCTGAACTGGTCGAGGATGGCCGAGGAGGGGCTGACGCGGAATGAAGGTACCTCTCGGGTGGCGGTCATGATCCATGGGACGTTCTGCCCCGAGGAGGCCAACTTGATCGCCATGGCACCCGACGCGGCGTGTCTCGACCTGGTAAGCCTTCCTCGAGCTAGACTATTTCGAGCTTCTCCTCTTTCTCTTTCTTCGATCCTTATTTATTCCCCTCGCGATTTTCCTCATCGAGCTTCTTTTTTGCAGGGGACGTTCACTTGTCGCGCGTCGAGGCTCCCGGTGAGGGAGGATGCCACGGAAACACAGGTGAGGCGCCTCTCTGCTCAGAAGGATAAGGAGAGTAAAGATGCCAAGAAGAAGAAAGGGAAAGAGAGGAACTTGCGTCGGGCGGCCCGGGAGCAGAGGCTGGCGAAGGCTCGTCGTAATCGGCAGCCTGGGGACGAGTCTCCCGAGCTCAGCTCCTCGAGCTCGGAGGAGGAGGATGATGACGAGGAGGAGAGTGACGATGAGGGGATGGATGCGCGTTTGAGGCGTGCGGGGGTCATCGACGTCAGGGCTGACCGCTCCTCTGTGCAGGAGGATATCCTGGAGGTCCCCGCGGCGAAAGGATCGCGCAGGACGCAGCCGCGGAAGGCGGCGCCAAGCCCAGCCTCGTCG
This sequence comes from Coix lacryma-jobi var. lacryma-jobi, assembly GCA_009763385.1. NCBI lineage: Eukaryota > Viridiplantae > Streptophyta > Magnoliopsida > Poales > Poaceae > Coix > Coix lacryma-jobi. The sequence continues at coordinate 97,289,307 of CM019831.1, forward strand.
GAGGCTCAGGGCCCGTCGAGCTCCGTGGCGGACGTGCCTCCGAACGTGAAGAAGCCTCGGACCCGAGGCACCGTCGCCGCGGCGCAGAAGGAGGCCACGACCACGTCGACCCAGACGGGGGGTCTCGAGAAGGGCCGGTCCTCGAGGAGCGGCCAACACGTCGAGAAGGACTCTGGGCCTGACCGCCACAGGTCGTCGAGGGAGACTTCGAGCCCGCGGGAGAGCGGGCGGCGTGAAGGGGCGTCGAGCCCCCGCCACCATGACCGTCGAGGGGGGAGTCATGAGCGCTCCCAGAGCCCCTCGCCGCATCGTCGCCGGGAGAAGGAGACTGACGCGGGGGGACGTGACCGCCGGCACGAGCGCCGGAGCAGGTCCCGGAGTCCACGCAAGGAAGGGCGCCACGAGGACCGCTCGAAGGAGACGCGGCCGTCCCCTTGGGACCAAAAGCAGAAGGAGAGCTCCCCACCGGGGTCGAGCCGCGGGAAGCATCGGGAGCCTTCCCCCCATCCGAGCCACATGGAGACGGCTCGGGGTCATGGCTCGGGCCATGGTGCGGGTTCGAAGCCCCCGAGCGGGTCTGGCGACTCGGGGAAGAAGGCCCGCCGTCACTTTGGGTAAGTAGTGTTCCTCGACTTTGTTGGTAGTGAGGCTCTACCCTTTTTATTACTCTTGATGATGTGAGCTGTTTCCGGTTGTTTAGGAAAAAGCGCTCCCGGTAGGAGGCGGACCCTGCGGTGTCTAAGCGGGCCAAGACCTAGAGCTCTGCTGAGGTCCAGGCACCTCGAGGTACGGCTCCTTCTTCCGCTGGAGAGGCTGCTTGGCTGGTGAAGGCTCGAGGGGCCATGGCTCGAGGAAGTCAGATGGCCGCCGTGGATCTTGGGGAGGCCGACGCCGTCGACCATGGGGGTCGAGGCTCTTTCCTAGTTCTGACGACTTTGTTTTCTTTTTCAGCAGGGACCGCAGCTTCTGGCGTCGAGCCTGTTGCTGCTGCGTCCAACGCAGCGCCATCTCCTCCTCCTCCTCCTCCTCCACCTTCAGCAACGCCGACGGTGAAGGAGCTCCTGGACGAGCTGGAGAGGGCGCCGTCTCAGGTTGAGAGCTCCACGCTGGAGGGAGCGCCCGAGGCACCGGCCGGGGAGGAGAAGACGCCGGAAGACCCGACGAGGGAGGAGAGCTTGGGGACGAGCCACCCCTCGAGCGATCCGCTACCGCTCGAGTCCTCGCCTCCATACGTGGTCGTGCCGTCGCCTCGGGAGGAGGCGAAGCAGCAGGAGGAGACGACAGAGGGGCGGAGAGAGCCGCAGCCTGCGCTGCCCGTCGGTGGCCCGCAGCTGGAGTTGCTCGAGCCGGAGGAGGGGGGGCCTGCCCGTCGTCGAGGTCGATCGACCGGTGTGGCCGTATCCCGACGTGCCGAGCTCGTCCCGAGCCATGATCCCCGTCAAGCGATCGACTCAGCAGGGGGTTCCGCGGGGATCGCGGTCGGTCTTCAGGGAGGTGACCGAGCTCGTGGCCGAGGCGGAGTGGTCCTTCCTGGAGGAGGCAGACAAGTCCGCGCGAGCGGCGGCTGCCCTCGCGAGGGCGGAGGCAGAGCTCCAGGAACTCTACGCTGAGCTGGGCCGGAACGCACAGATGGCGAGCCGGCTCAACGAGGCACAGGCGGAGGCCCAGGCGGCTTGAGACGAGGCCGCCCAAGCTAAGAGGGTGGCCGCCGCCTCTTTGTCCACAGTGGAGGCGTCGAGGAGGGAGGCCGCCGATGCCCGAAGTGAGGCCGCCACCGCCCGGTCTGCAGCGGAGGCGGCGAAGAAAGAGGCCGCCGACGCCCAAAGCGGAGCCGCCGCCGCCCGATCTGCAGCGGAGGCGGCGAAGAAGGAGGCCGAGGATGCCAAGGGCGAGGTGGCCACCGCCCTTGCCGCAGCGGAGGCAGCGCGACAGAGGGTGATCCAGAAGGATCTGGCCCTTGTGGAGACGGGCAAGCTGGTCGAGGACCTTAGGGGCGAGAGACTCGACGTGCTGTCCCAGAAGCGTACACTCGAGCAGCGCGTCGAGGTCCTAACCAGCGACTTCGCCGCTCTGAGCGTGCATTGCCAAGGTAATCTTCGTGCCTTGTCTTGCTCTGATTTTGCGATTGTTACCACGTCGTGGACTTACTCTTTTCTGTTTGTCGCGCAGATCTGGAGAAGACCGTCAAGGAGCTCCGCGAGACTAACCAAGTTCTCGTGGGGCAACTCCGGGACGAGACAATGGTGGCGGAACGGGCGCGCTGCACCCTCGACCGGCTCTGCTCCATGTGGGGTGCCGACCCGGCGGCTGCTCGAGGCGACGCCCTGGTCGACGCCTTGTGCTTCTTTGACGTAGCCGCGTGGGACCGCGTCAGGAACGCTCTCCATCATGGCGTGAAGCAGGCGCTTGCGGCCGTCCGCTCCGGCTTCCGCTACCCGGTCAACGTCGTCGCCAAAGGCTTCGTCGAGATCGAGGGGAAGGACGAGGAGTGGAACGACCGCCGCGTGGATAAGATTTTGGAGAAGGTGGAGAGGCCGGAGGCGGCGCTCGCGAAGCTCTTCGAGGAGGACGTGCTGCCTCCCGATGCGGATAGTGGTGCAGGTGGCCCCCCTCCTCCTGGCCCGGACGTCGAGGTTGAGCGCGCGGCGGAAGACCATGGGGAGGAGTATCAGACGGATGAAGAATGAGGCCTGCGTGCCAAATTTGGGCATCGAGGCCCTTGTAAAAATTTATGTCATGTCTTATGGCCCGTCGAGGTCAACATATGCGCGTATGACTTTTAACGAAGCTGTTTTTCTTTTCAAATTTATTCGATCATTTCTCTTCGTTGCTAGCTCGAGTTTCTGTCGGCTTGGTCTGTGTCCCTTCGATACGCGTCACGAGTTCCTCGAGGGAAGGCGTAGGTAGGGTACCGTAGCCCGGGGGCGTAGGTGGCCGTCTACGTCGACGTCCTCTGACTCTTGGAGGCTCGAGTTATTTACGGACTTAGACGTTGCTAGTTCGCTCGAGATACGAATCGAGATGAGGGTCGAATTTTTGAAAACAAAAACGTGCTTTTTCCGGAGTCTGGAGGGAGAGCCCTCTGTCAGCCCCCGAGGGAGGCTCGACCCTGAGCAAGGCAGGGTCGAGGCTACCTTAAGTTGCTAAGTAATATGAAAGATGGTGCACGAGTTTGCTCATTCATATTCAACGTGTTTGTTCAAAGCAACAAAATGAACAAGGCCTCGAGGCCTTTAAGGGTAAAAGCGACGTAGCTGAGATATGTTCCACGCGTTCGCCAGGATTCTGCCTTGACCGTCGTAGAGCTTGTATGTTCCTGGCTTGAGCACCTCAGCTACGGTGTACGGGCCCTCCCGTGGAGGGGTGAGCTTGTGGCGCCCTCGATTATCTTGCAACCGTCGAAGCACGAGGTCCCCCACCGCCAGGTCCCTTTTGCGCACGTGCTTGTCGTGGTAGCGTCGAAGTGTTTGCTGGTAGCGTGCGAAGTTGATGAGCGCCACGTCTTGAGCCTCCTCGAGCTGGTCCTTGGCGTTGGCGAGCCTTTCGTCGTTTGTTTGCTCGTTGTAGGCTCGAAGTTGAGGGGAGCCGTACTCGAGGTCTGTAGGCAAGACAGCCTCGGCGCTGTAGGTTAGGAAGAACGGAGTGAACCCAGTGGCTCGACTCGGCGTAGTCCTGAGTCCCCACAGCACCGAGGGGAGCTCTGCAGCCCATCTTTTTTTGAAGTCCTTGAGGGTCTTGAACAGCCTCGGCTTCAGCCCATAGAGTATCATGCCATTGGCGCGCTCGACCTGTCTGTTGCATTGAGGGTATGCGACCGAGGCCCAGTTCACGCGAATGTTGTTATGTCGCAGAAGTTGATGAACTTTTTGCCCGTGAACTAGGTGCCGTTGTCGGTGATGATGACGTTAAGCACCCCGAACCGGTACATGATGTTGGAGATGAACTCAACGGCCTTCTTGGAGGTGGGGTCGCCTATAGGCCTAGCCTCGATCCACTTGGTGAATTTGTCGATGGCCACGAGCACATGCGTGCACTTCCCGGTTGTCATCTTGAGGGGGCCTACGAGGTCGAGCCCCCAGACGGCAAACAGCCAAGTGATGGGGATCATCTGCAGGGCGTGCGCAGGCTGGTGCGTTTGCTTGGCGTAGAACTGACACCCTTGGCACGCTTGAACCAGGCGCTTGGCGTCTCCGATGACGGTTGGCCAGTAGAAGCCCTGGCGGAAGGCGTTTCCCACCAAGGTCCTCGGCGCTACGTGATGGCCGCAAGCCCCCGAGTGCATGTCGTCGAGGAGCATGCATCCCTCCTCGAGGGAGATGCAGCGTTGAAGGATTCCTGATGGGCTTCGACGGTACAGCTCTCGTTCGTCGCCATAGATGACATAGGTTTTGGCCCTTCGAGCGATGCGTCGGGCCTCTGTCTTGTCTTCTGGTAGGACGCCTTGCGTCAGATAGTCGAGGAAGGGCGTCCGCCAGTCGAGGGGTCGTGGTGGAGGAGAGGCGGGTGCGTCGATCTGCATCGCCTCTGCGGATGTCGAGGGGTCGCTCTTGAGGGGTGGCGTTAGGGGTCGAGCCCCTGTGTCCGGCTCGAGGGGCGGCGTCGAGGGGCCAGCCCCCGGGCCGATTTTGATGGATGGTTCAAAAATGTCCCTCGAGAAGACGTCTGGTGGGACGGGGCCGCGCGTGGAAGCTAGCTTGGCCAGCTCGTCTGCAGCCTCGTTGTACTTTCGAGCAATGTGGTTGAGCTCGAGGCCGTGGAACTTGTCTTCTAGCTTTCGCACTTCTCCGCAGTATGCTTCCATCTTGGGATCGATGCAGCTCGAGGCCTTCATGACCTGATTGACGATGAGCTGCGAGTCCCCTCGAACGTCGAGGCGTCGGACCCCAAGCTCGAGGGCGATACGCAGCCCGTTGATGAGGGCCTCGTACTCAGCGACGTTGTTGGAAGTGGGGAAGTGCAGGCGCAGCAGGTAGCGCATGTGGACTCCGAGGGGTGAGATGAAGAGTAGGCCTACGCCTGCCCCTGTCTTCATGAGGGACCCGTCGAAGTACATAGTCCAGAGCTCGGCTTGGATTTGTGCCGGCGGAAGCTGGGTGTCCGTCCACTCAGCAACGAAGTCCGCCAATGTCTGCGACTTGATGGCTTTTCGTGGAGCGTAGGTGATGGCCTCCCCCATCAGCTCGGCAGACCACTTGGCGATGCGCCCCGTGGCTTCCCGGTTGTTGATGATCTCTCTGAGGGGGAAGGACGAGACCATCGTCACAGGGTGAGCGAGGAAATAGTGCTGGAGCTTGTGCCTCGTAATGATGATGTCATAGAGCAGCTTCTGGATGTGCGGGTACCGGACCTTGGCCTCGGAGAGTACCTCACTGATGAAGTACACCGGCCGTTGGATCGGTAGTGCGTGACCCTCCTCGTGTCTCTCGACGACTACGACCGCGCTGACCACCTGGGTGGTTGCGGCTACGTAGAGGAGGAGAGGCTCGGGGGGATCATCGCCCTGGGCTGGTCGTGGCGGCACAAGAATCGGCACGGAAGTCAGCAACCCTTTCAACTTGGTCAGGGCATCCTCGGTTTCGACAGTCCACACAAAGTGTTCTATTTTCTTCAGCAGGCGGTAGAGGGGTAGCGCCTTTTCTCCTAGCCTCGAGATGAACCTGCTGAGAGCGGCTAGACAGCCTGTCACTTTTTGCATGCCCTTGAGGTCTTGAATTGGGCCCATCCTCGTGACTGTTGAGATTTTTTCGGGGTTGGCTTCGATTCCCCATTGTGAGACGATGTAGCCAAGTAGCATGCCTCGAGGCACGCTAAAGACACATTTCTCAGGGTTGAGTTTCACGTTCCTGGCCCGGAGGCATTCGAACGTGGTCTCGAGATCGCTGATGAGGTCCCCGACTTTCTTGGTTTTAACCACGACGTCATCGACGTAGGCCTCGACGGTTTTGCCTATGTGTTCGCCAAAGACATGCTGCATACAACGCTGATATGTTGCCCCGACGTTTCGAAGGCCGAAGGGCATCGTAACACAGCAATACATGCCAAAAGGCGTAATAAAGGAAGTGGCGAGTTCGTCGGACTCTTTCATCTTAATCTGGTGGTAGCCGGAATACGCATCGAGAAAAGAAAGTACTTCACATCCCGCGGTGGAATCGACAATCTGATCAATTCTAGGTAAAGGAAATAGAACTTTTGGACATGCTTTATTTAAACCAGTGTAGTCTACACACATCCGCATTTTTCCATTCTTTTTCCAGACTAGTACAGGGTTAGCTAGCCACTCTGGGTGAAATACCTCCTTGATGAATCCGGCCGCCAAAAGCTTGTGCACCTCCTCACCGATGATCCTACGCTTCTCCTCATCAAAGCGGCGCAGGCGTTGCTTCACCGGTCTGGACCCGGCCTAGATCTCCAAGGCGTGCTCGGCGACTCCCCTTGGTATGCCTGGCATGTCCGAGGGGCTCCACGCAAACATGTCGATGTTTGCGCGGAGAAAGTCGACGAGCACTGCCTCCTACTTAGGCTCGAGGCTGGCGCTGATGGCCAGCGTCTTGCCGTCGGACGAGGTCGGGTCGACGGGTATCTGCTTGGTGTGCTCTGCCCGCTCGAAGGTGCCGGCGTGGCGCTTTGCTTTGGGGGCCTTGGTAGCCAGGATGGCCAGGGCCTCGAGCGAGTCGAGTTGGACGTTGGCTTCCCCACGCTCGACGCACTCCACGTCGCAGTGGTACGCGTGTTCGTAGGAGGTGTCGACGGTGATGACTCCTTTCGGCCCCGACATCTTGAGCTTCAGATATGTGTAGTTGGGGACCGCCATGAACTTGGCGTAGCCAGGCCTGCCGATGATGGCGTGGTAGGCCCCTTGGAAACCAACCACTTCGAAGGTGAGCATCTCCCGGCGGAAGTTGGTCGGCGTGCCAAAGCAAATAGGTAGGTCGATGCGTCCGAGGGGGTGAGCCTTCTTTCCTGGTACGACTCCGTGGAACCCCCCGACGATGGGTCGGAGCTGGTCCCTCGAGATCCCCAGGAGGTCGAGCGTCTCGAGGTATATAATGTTGAGGCTCGAGCCCCCATCCATCAACACCTTGGAGAACCGTACATCGATGATGACGGGGTCAACGACGAGGGGGTACGTTCCCGGACTCACGACCTGGTCCAGATGGTCGTTACGGTCGAACGTAATCGGCGCATCAGACCAGTCGAGGTACCAGGGGCGCCGTGGCGGAGTGCAAAGACTTTCCGGCGCTCCTTCTTTCTCTCTCGAGCTGAGAGTCCGACGGTTGGGCCCCCGTAGATCATGTAGCAGTCGCGTACCGGGGGGAAGTCGCCGTCCGCGTCCCGGTCGTTGTGCCGATTGTTGTCCTTGTCCCTAGGTGCTTCTTCCTTCTTGTCGCCGAGCTTGGAGTAGAAGCCCTTCATCATTCGGCAGTCTTTTAGCTTGTGATTCGTGGGACCCTTATGATAAGGGCAGGGGTCCTCGAGCATTTTGTCGAAGACAACCCCATCAAGGGGGCCTCGAGGCTTCTTATACTCGAGGGCGTCCATGAGCACCTCTTCATGGTCGTAGTCATCGGCGTCGCGCTTCGCCTTCTGACTTTTGCCTTTATTCTTCTTCTTCTTGTTGTTGTTGTGATTCTTGATGTCGTTGCCCTTGTTCGAGCCCTCCAGTGTGGCCACCATCTTGCCTTTGTCCGTGGAGCGGCCAAAGAAGGCCCCCACTGCCTTGTCGCTTGAGGCGAAGCTGGTGACGCGATTCATTAGATCCTCGACCGTCCTGGGACGGTAGCGCCCTAGCTCGTGGACCAGCTCTTGGCATGTCGTGCCCGCGAGGAACGCTGAGATGACATCCTCGTCAGGTACGTGGGGGAGCTCGAGGCGCTGCTTCGAGAATCGTCGAGCGAAGTCACGGAGGGACTCGTCCGCTATCTGCCTGCAACGTCATAGGTCCCAGGGGTTGCCTGGGCGCACGCATGTTCCCTTAAAATTCCCGTTGAAGACCCTGACTAGGTCGGCCCAGTCATGGATCCCATCCGGCGGGAGTCCCTCGAGCCACCATCGAGCAGTGTCCGAGAGGTAGAGCGGGAGTTGGCGTATGACCGCGCGGTCGTCGTTCTTCGCTCCGCCCAGTTGGCAGCCTAGGCGGAACTCAGAGAGCCACAGCTTGGGCTCGACCTCCCCGTCGTACTTCACGATGTTGGTCGGTGGTCGGAAGCGGTCGGGGAGGGTCGAGCTGCGGATGGCTCGGCTGAAGACCCTGGGGCCTGGAGGCTCGAGGGCTTGTCGGTCCTCGTCGCTATCGTAGCGCCCCCCTCGATGGGCACTATAGCCACGCTCTTCGGCCCCTTTGTCCTTGCGCCATCGGTTGATGTTGTTGCGGGCGTCATTGGGGTCTCGAGGTGGCCGGTTGTCGACGATCCGCTCCCGGACTGGCCTAGCTCGAGAGGCGTCCGGCTGGTGGACGGATGTCTCTCGCTCATCGCGGGGCGCATCTGCTGGCTTTCCCGAGGCCGCTCCGCGTCGGCGTGAGGCTGAGCTCTTGGCCTGCTGCAGAGCGGCCGTCTCGAGGAGGTTTTTCATTTCCCCAAGCATGCATCTGGCGTCAGGGTTGGAGACGGCGGGTAGATCGCGGAGTAGCACCGCGGCCGCCACCATGTTCTGCCCGGCTCGCGGGAAGTGCACCTCGGGGCGTGCTGGTCTCCCATCGTTGAGGATCTGTCGGTGGGCCTCTCGAACGCGGCCGCGAGCGCCGGCGCCTCGAGGCTGGGCATGTTCCTGCACGAGGGTTTGTTCGAGCTGCAGCAGGCGTTGTCGGTCCACCTCAGCCTTGGTGATCGCCTCCCGAAGTTGCGCAAGCTGCGCCGCCCGGTCGTCGTTGTGCTGAGGTGGCGCATCCAGTGCCGGGGGTTCGTTCCTCCTCCGTACATGTGATCCACCCGTCACAGCCACGTCATTGGTGCTTTCGAGGTTGAGCGCCGGCCTGTCGTCATCGCCGTCGTCCTCGGCATCGTCCACGACCCCATCGAGCTGGAAGCACTCCCTGGTGGGATCCCAGAGGTCAGGGTCGTGGTAGTCGTACTCGTCGGAGTCGGAGCCGTTGATGTCGCGCCGCCCTGGTCCGTGCTGGGACTGCAGGTCGCGGTACCACTCTCCGATGGTGGCTCGCCGGGGTGGCTCGATGACTCGTGAGAAGCCGCGGTCGACGTGCGCGGGGTAGACGATCTCCAGGTTGGTGGTGGCTCGTAGGAGCACGCCCGGACGTTCCTCCCGCTCTGCCGCCTCCTGGTCCCGACGGCGCTCGTCGAGGTGGTGGGCGTAGACAGCTGCAGAGTTGTTGAGGCCGAACGGGACCCGCTGGCGTCAAGCGCAGTACATCCCGTGCGGAAGGAAGCCAGGCGGTGTCGACACAGCACGGCTCGGGAGCCTCTGGCCAGGCTCCCGGTCCGTGCGCATGATGAACGCGAACTCGTTGGGAGAGCGCGCGCGCGCCCTAGAAGTCTCTTGCCGCGCGCCGGGCAGGTTTCCCCTCGGGGACTCTATGCCGGCCGCAGGGAAGTGAGTGTACGATGGTACCGCCCGTGTCGGGCGACGATGGTGACGACGGCGCCGCTCACGAGGTGGCGACGCGTGGTGGTGCGGGCGACGCGCCACACCTCCCGCGCGGGGTGGCGTGACGCGCCCTCCACTCGGGCTCTCCGTGGAGAGCAGGGTCAGCTCGTTGCCGTCGCCGGTGGCCAGGAACTCGAGGTTCCCGAACCAGACGACGGCGCCAACAGAAAACGAAGGAGCCAAAGAAGCCATCCAGGAAACGATGAGAAATCGACTCCGACACGCGAAGGCCCCTACCTGGCGCGCCAACTGTCGGTGTTTCTACCCCGGGGGTATGACACTAACTAGTAATATGATCGTGTGTTCTTTTCCTGGATGGTGATGCAAGATGACACAAGGATTTATCCTGATTCGGGCAAAGAAGGCCCTACGTCCAGCGGGGGAGGAGGTTCTTGTATTACTTGCACCGAAGTGCTTGTACAGGGGCGGTACAAACTCAACGAGCGTAGACCGGAGTCTGGACTCGTGCCTGTGTAGGGGTGTGTGGACTCGTGTTCGCCTAGACCCGCGCATGAAGGGCCCTGGCGTCCTCTTTTATAGTCTAAGAAGAGGCCAGGGTTACACAGGAGTTGTATGTACAATGCCAATGCGGTGAAGGGTAGGAATTCCGTCTTGTCGGGGTCACAGGAGCCGACGTGGGGATCACTGTTGAGGCGTCCTTGAAGCGTGGTTCCTGTCCTGGGCGCGGACGTGGAGGCGTGACGACGTGGAGGCCTGCGCGGTGCCCATCCTGGCACGTACGGGACTCGGCGTGGTCCCTCCGGGTCTCGGGGTACCTGTCCTCCAATAGTATGAGAGTAGTCATGGCTCGAGGGGCATAGGGCCGACCTCGAGGTAGCGCCTACGGGGGGCTCGAGCCCCCGCAGGTATGGGCAAGTTCCGGAGAACTCGGTCGTACAACGGGAATCCAGGTCCCGAGCTGTGGCTCGAGTGCCCTACAGTGCAGGGTATGGCCCAACAGTGTTGTACTTGCACCCTTTTGCCCAAGCTTGCCGTAAAAAAGGAGGCTTGACCCTGGCTCCGGTTCACTATGGCGCACGTCGTGTACCAGGGGATGTGACCGGAGTAGGTGGACGCATTAATTGTGCTGCATGGGACTGGTATCCGATGTCTGGCGCCGCTCGAGGGAGGTGCGATGTATCTCGAGGGACGGGCTTATCTTGTTAGAGAGGCTCGAGGTCCCCGCGTGGGGTCTCGAGAAGCAGTGTACTGCTGCAGGGGGCTCGAGGCCTATGTGCCAAGGCTCGAGTGGCGGGCTGCCATGAGATGGTTGGCCAGGCTTTGGCGGGCCAAGACTTCCTCGCGGTAGGTCGGCGTTTATAGACTTCGAGGGGTTGGTTTCCTAGAGGATGAGTGTGACACCCTAAAAATCGTCTTTTGAAAATGAGGAGTTAATATGAGTTTATTTATTTATTTTTCATGAAACATATAGGCCAAATAATAATTTTTGGTGAATTAATAAAATATCACGGGGCTTAGAAACATTTTTGTTGCATTCATGCTGGAGCATAATATTTTGATTGAGTGTAGGAATAGTGTTGAGTGGTTCAAATTCAAATTTGATTTGAATTTGAGCAAGTTTTCAAAAGAAAATAAAAGAAAAGGATTTTTCTTTTTCTTCCTCTCTCCCCCTCACCCTTCAGGGCCGACCGGCAATGCGGCCCAGCCCGCAGCGCCTCCCTCTCCCCCTCCCCTCCCTTCTTCGCCCGGGCCAGCGCCGGCCCAATCGGCCCAGCCGGCCCGCTCGCCGCGCGCGCTCGCCTTGCGGCCCGCTCGCGCCAGCAGCGCCGCGCCGCTCCCCCACGTCAGCCAGCCGAGCCCGCGTGTCAGCCGCGCCACCTCTGCCTGTCGCTTGGCCCCACCGGTCAGTCGCTGACCCGTCCCCTATCTCGCGTCGACCGAGCTCCCACCGCCACCGCACCCCTCCTCTCCCGAAACCGCCGCGGGAGTGGCATTCAAGGCCACTCCGGCTCCCATCAAGCCCCGGTGGAGCTCCACGACCCTTCACCGCCTCCCCCGAACCCTATAAAACCCCAGGCGAAGCCCCTCGCCCCTCTCTCACACCGCTCACCCGCTCTCTCTCTCTCTGCCGCCGCCGCGAAGCATTGCCGACTGCTCAGAGGCCACTCCAAGCCCCTCCAGGTGACGCCGCGGCCGTCCGAACCAAACCCAAGCTCTTTCTCTTTTGTGTCGCGCAAACCCGAGCTCACCGGAGTTTTTTCCCTTTTGCAGATCTGCTCCGCCGCCGTTCGTCGCCTTGGTGAGCCCCTCCGTCGAAGCCGAGCCTACCAGCGTACTTGTCGTCTTCCCCGCTCCGCTCCGGTGCCGTTCGTGTGGTCAGCCGTGGCTGGGAGCGCCCGGACGGCGAGTTCCCGAGCGCCACCCATGGTGCGCCGCCGTGCGCTGGTGGCGGTGCCGCCGCTCACACCGCCGCGTCCACCCTGCGCCGTCCGATCTGGGCCGTGCGGCTCAGATTAGAGCGTAACCCCGAAGGGGTATGCGCCAGGTCTAAGGGCCGTAGACCGCTACCCCGCGCGCGGTCCACCGCCAGCTGGTGTACCCGGCCAACCGCGAAGCGCCGCGTGGCGCTGCATCAGCGCCTGCGCGGCTGCAGCCGCCGCTTTTGCAAAAAGGCCCCCGAGCTTTTTGCAAATCAACCCGCAGTCCAAGCTAGTTCAAAAGAATTTCTTTTCAGTCCTGTTTTCTTTCGGTTTAGCCCCTGAAGTTTATGGTTTTAGTGCTTGCCGTCCAGAGGACGCGTTTTCGCGTGTTAGCCCCGTCGGCTATGTTCAATAGCGTATAGGTCCTCAGTTTTCACGAGTTAGCCCTCGGAAAATGATTTTTATTTATAAAAATGCCCCTAAAACTTGTTTTCTTTATAACTTTCTCGTTTTAGGTCCGATTAGAGTGATCTTTATATTCATTTGATCGTATCGACGAGTAGAATAGTTTTATTTATGTTTTTCTAACTGTTTTTGATGCTTGGTGTACTGTTCTAATAGAAGTATATTTTATTTGCATGTAATGACTGTTTGGATGCTATGATTGGTGATTATATATCGAGTCCAGACGGTGACGTGTTTGAGGAGCAAGTTTCGCAGGAGCAGTACCAGGACCAAGCGTGTGACCAAGGCAAGTACAACCCACGGTTTCCTTGTTACCTACTTAATGCAAGATCCAGTAATCATTATGCATGTGTCTAATATGATGAACCATAGGTCCATACTAGTTTCCTTGAACTATATACCTTGTACCTATGGGAGGGTTTTGCATAATATGACTAGAAATGCTACGCGCTATATATTGCTAATTGATTAATACTGATTAATGACTATGGAACAATGTTAAAAGAGGCTTTTTAACCACATTTAGGGCACTGGAGCCTGGTGTTGCTCAGTGACCCACCCCAGGAACTATCTTTTAAAGCGGCCACCCGGGAGATCCCGTGCAACCTTGGGAATTATATGGCTCTGATCTTAGTTGTGTAACTAGACTTTCTCTAGCTTGTAGTAGTTACCAAAAGGCGCTAGAGGCGGGAACTGGGTTAAAGAATGGCTTCCTTGCCTGTCAAGATGTGTACTGGTCGGCTGTCAGGTGTGCCATCTTGAAGGGGGCCTCCATTCGCCTGGAAGCCGAAACCTTGCGGCTACTACTTGTTAGAGTAGCTAGTGAAAGACTACGCAGTGAAACCCTGTCATACTTCCATAGAGGAGGTAATGTGGGATTGGCTCTCCCCAACATATGGGAATCACGGCCTAAGGTGAAAGTGTACAACCTCTGCAGATTGTAAACCTGATATATCAGCCGTGCTCACGGATACGAGCGGCTCGGATCCTTTATAAGTGGTTCATGGTGGGGTATGTTGGTGGTTTGTGGCTTACCTCTTTTTAACATAATAATGATCATACTTTGTGGGACAACAGGGATCATATACTTAGTAATGAAAGGATAATATTAAAATATGATTAAGATAAAATGCTAACCGCAGTCAACCAGGTGAACCTTTTGAGCCTTGCATTCCCCGTAGTTGTACTTGCTGAGCATGGTGAGCTGACGCTTGTCGTTGGTTCACATAAAAATCCCGGATGGGTACCAGATGAAGGAGAGTACGAGGAGTATCCAGAAGATGTGCCAGATTTCTGAGGATGGCGTACCCCCAGTCGGTGTCCCTGTGGAGTGATGTCTACGTCTACGCTACCGTTATATTAATGGGTCGTTGGCTGATGTGATGAGCAATCTCATGTGATGTAATAAGTTATTAAACGTTGTTCGTGCTGTAATGATATACATTTTGTGGTATATGTGGATTTGGGACCCCCTGGGCCCACATATGCTTTACCTCGGTTTTATTCGTAAATCCGGGTGTTACAAATTGGTATCAGAGCCGAACTGACTGTTGGACGCTACCCTAGATAGACTGGACACCCCTTTTTCCTAGGAGTAATTCCAAAATTTTATTGCTTTTGTAATTTAAAAAAATTCCTAGTACTCCTCTGTCTTTCATAAAACTTTTTACCGTATCTGACTCATATTTAAAATTTGTAGATGGCACGGACCAAGCAGACCGCTCGCAAGAGCACTGGAGGACGTGCACCCAGCTGCGCCGAGTACCGCCGCCTGTTCCGTCAGCAGAGGCGGGAGGCCGAGGAGGAGCCTGAGCCGGAGCAGCAGGCTGCAGGTGGAGACCCCAGCGACGACTCCGGAGACTCTTCCGACGATCACTCCTCCGACCACTCCTCCGACCCCTCCGACGACCACTCCAGCTCCGACTCCAGCGACTTGCACGACGACAGCGACGACAGTGGTTCGAGGACTCCCGAGTACCACGTCCAGGACGAGGATCCCACCTGGATCCAGAAAGACCCGCACCACCGAGGAGGGCGACGACTTCTACCACCCCAAGCTCCTGAAGCTCGTCGACCTGCACTACGGGCCTCGTCGTACCACGGTGGAGTACCGCAGCCGGTCGTACACCCACCCAGAGCACACCGGCTACTGGGTCACGAAGGCGTTCGTGTAGACTTGGGACGAGGAGGACAAGACTTGGGTTGTTCGTGACGTCATCTACGCTCTGAGCCCGACCCTCGCCCGTGAGTTCGGCGTGGAGGATGCAGCTAGGCAGGCTTGCCTTGTCTTCCGCGACAGGTTGTTTCCGACCATCCAGCAGGACGACGACCGCTACTTCCCTCGACGCCGTACCATGGATGACGGCTGTGATGTTGCAAGGGTGCAGCAGCACGAGAGTGCTAGGTTGATTGCGACAGTACCCTTGGTGGTCGTTCTCAACACAGCCCTGGATCGTGCTATGATGGATCAGAGGACTCTATGGTTTGAGACGGGGAGGTTGCAGCGTCGGATCGACTCCCTCGAGCGCCAGGTGCGACGTGGAGTCCAGCCGCAGGACACCCTGCCAGCCATCACAGCGAGGGACCCTGCTATCGTCGTTCAGTGCAAGAGGCACCATCCGAGTTGCACCTGCACCCGCACGAGCTACGACCCATAGGCGCCCCATCCTAGATCAGACCAGATCGACAGTTACGCAAGTTTGAGTCAGTGTTGAGTCAGTGTCATGTTGTCGAGTCTTGGATGATCTTTGAGTTTAATAATGTGTTTTAATGCTTGTGATGATGATCATGTAATGATTTGGATCTTTGCATGATTGAGATGAGTGTGGGGCATGTCCACACCATCTTAGTACTCTTAATGTGATAATAATAATAATAACATTGGGTTCTATATCATCTTTTCTCGGATCAGTTTTCTCGAGCAGTTTTCTTTTGTTATCTCTATCTCTGTCAGTGCTTTATCATACAGTACAAAAGAACTTATGAGACCTATACATATGTTACAGATGGTTGACACCAGGAGAACCCCTGGGGCAAGAAACCCACCACCACCACCTCCCAATGTGTCAATAGAACAACTTCTGTTTATGCAGACACAGCTCATGCAACAGATGACCAATGCCATCCAGAACAACCAGAACCATCCACCCCCACCCGCACCTCAAGTTAGAGATAAGAGAGGCGAGTTCATGAAGGGACACCCGCCTACCTTCGATCACTCCCCAGATCCACTCCAGGCAGATGACTGGCTTCGGGCAGTTGGACGCCAGCTGGAGATAGCGCAATGCAACGACCGCGAAAAGGTCTTGTATGCGTCTGGGCAACTTCAAGGAGCAGCTCTTGATTTGTGGGAGACCTACCAACAAGTGCACCCCAACCCCAACCAGATCACATGGCAAGAGTTCCGCGATAGTTTCCGCACGCATCATGTGCCGGCGGGAACAGTACGTTTGAAGAGAAAGGAGTTCTTAGCTCTAAAGCAAGGAAGCATGTCTGTTAGTGAGTATAAGGACAAGTTTACACAGCTCTCCCGCTATGCACCACGGGACATTGAAGAAGACCATGATAAGCAGGAGCTTTTCATGGAAGGCTTGAATGATGGAATCCAGTATCAGCTCCTCTCTCACACCTTTGCCAACTTTCAGCAGATGGTTGATAAGGCGTTGGTAGTTGAAGGAAAGAGGCGTGATATGGACGCCAAGAAGAGAAAGTTCCAGAACCAGCAGTCTAGAAGCAGCAGCCGTCCGCGCTTTTCTACGGGGTACGGCAACCAGCAGAGGCAATATGGGCAGTCAGGCAACGACCAACGCAACCAGAACCAGCAGAGGACCCCTCAGCAGTCCCATCAGAACCTGAATCGTGCACAGACCCCTCGCCAAGGACAGACTGGTGGAACACCGGTGAAGAACTCTCCCAACACACCGGCCACTCCAACAAACAACAAGTGCTTCGTCTGTGGTGACGTTGGGCATCTCTCCTATCATTGTCCCAAGAAGACGGGACAGGGCTCCCAAAGCAACCAGGAGCTCAACACCCACACGCCAAGCCGTCAAGGTCAGCAAAACTATGCTCGTGGCAGGGTGAACCATGTGACGACAGAATCTGCTCAGGGTGCCCCAGATGTGGTGATCGGTACGTTCCCAGTTAACTCCCACTCTGCTTTAGTTTTGTTCGATTCCGGAGCATCGCATTCTTTTATATCTGCACACTTTGTGAAGAGGCATACACTACTCATGCATACCATGGACAAGGCCATGCTTGTTAGTTCACCAGGTGGTG
Source organism: Coix lacryma-jobi var. lacryma-jobi (assembly GCA_009763385.1). Taxonomy (NCBI): domain Eukaryota; kingdom Viridiplantae; phylum Streptophyta; class Magnoliopsida; order Poales; family Poaceae; genus Coix; species Coix lacryma-jobi. Next base: position 97,306,031 of record CM019831.1, read on the forward strand.
AAATGAGGGCAAGCTTGCGTTGCCCAAAAGTTAAGGTTAACATAAGGGGGGTAGACTTCTTATCTGATCTGATGGTGTTAAACACATATGGGATCGATGTCATTCTAGGAATGGACTGGTTGACAAGGCATGACGCAGTCATCCACTGTGCAACAAGAACCGTACAGCTGAAAAATTCAGAAGGAGAAGTAATAGAGTGCAGGGCAGTGTCACTAACTCTTGAAGTATGCCAAGTGAATCAGATTAAGGGATCAACGACTGATGATATTCCAATAGTCAGAGAATTCCCGGATGTTTTTCCCGATGATTTGCCAGGTATGCCACCTGAACGTGAAATTCAATTTATAATAGATCTCTTACCTGGCACTGCACCAATAGCAAAAAGACCTTATAGAATGGGTGTTAATGAGTTAGAAGAATTAAAGAAACAAATAAGAGAGTTACAGGATAAGGGTTATGTTTGACCTAGTTCCTCACCTTGGGGAGCACCTGTGTTGTTCGTAGAAAAGAAAGATGGAACTCAAAGGATGTGCATAGATTACAGATCCTTGAATGAAGTGACCATAAAGAATAAGTATCCTTTGCCTCAGATTGATGACTTGTTTGATCAGTTGAGAGAAGCATGTGTGTTCTCTAAGATAGATCTTCGGTCTGGATATCACCAGTTGAGAATTCGAGCATCAGATATACCAAAGACTGCTTTCACCACTCGTTATGGTTTATATGAGTTCACAGTGATGTCTTTTGGTTTGACCAATGCACCGGCTTACTTTATGTACTTAATGAACAATGTATTCGTGGAGTATCTGGACAAGTTCGTTGTGGTTTTCATAGATGAAATTTTGGTCTATTCCAAGAACGAAGAGGAACACGAGGAACATCTGAGGCTAGTGTTGCAAAAGCTCAGGGAGAATGAGTTATATGCCAAGTTGAGCAAGTGTGAATTCTGGTTAAAGGAAGTATCCTTTCTTGGGCATGTTATCTCCAATGGTGGAGTAGCAGTGGACCCGAAGAAAGTTCAAGATGTGTTGAGTTGGAATCCACCCAAGGATATCAGTGAGATTCGTAGTTTTCTGGGTATGGCCGGATACTACCGAAGATTCATAGAAGGGTTTTCCAAGCTTGCCAAGCCAATGACTGCTTTGCTTGAGAAAAATGCTAAGTTTGTCTGGTCAGAAAAATGTCAAGAAAATTTCGAAGAGTTAAAGAAGAGGTTGACAACCGCACCAGTGTTAGTTTTGCCAGATCTCACCAGAAGTTTCTCGATATATTGTGATGCATCCAGGCAAGGTTTGGGATGTGTTCTTATGCAAGATGGCAAGGTAGTGGCATATGCGTCACGGCAGTTAAGAAAGCATGAACTCAACTATCAGACTCATGATCTGGAGCTGGCAGTAGTTGTGCATGCTTTGAAAATATGGAGACACTATCTGATAGGTCACAAGTGTGAGATTTACACTGATCATAAGAGTTTAAAGTATATCTTTACTCAGTCAGATCTGAATTTAAGGCAAAGAAGATGGTTGGAATTGATCAAGGATTATGATCTCGAAGTACACTATCATCCAGGAAAAGCAAATGTTATGGCAGACGCTCTCAGTCGAAGAAGCTATGCAAATATGGTTAGAACATCTCAGTTCCCGACAGATTTAGCAGATGACTTTGGGAAGTTAAACCTAGCAATCATTGCACACACAGTGGAGTTAGAAGTGGAACCTGTTCTTGAACAAGAAATCCGTAAGGGTCAGTTGAAAGATGAAGATATCATAGCCATTGCAGAACGCATAGTGGTTGGCAAAGCACCTAGTTTCCGAATAGATGAACAAGGGACTGTGTGGCATGGTAAGAGAATCTGTGTGCCGGATGTCAAGTCAGTCAAGGATATGATTCTTAATGAAGCTCATAACTGAGCATACTCAATTCATCCAAGCAGTACAAAGATGTATCTAGATCTGAGAGAAAAGTATTGGTGGTGTGGTATGAAAAGGGAAATAGCTGAATATGTTGCAATCTGTGATACGTGTCAGAGAGTTAAAGCAGAACATCAAAGACCCGCAGGACTGCTTCAACCCATGAAAATTCCAGAATGGAAGTGGGAAGAAGTGGGAATGGACTTCATAGTGGGTTTACCCCGTACTCAGAAAGGTTATGATTCAATATGGGTTATAGTGGACCGGTTAACTAAAGTGGCACATTTCCTCCCTGTCAAAACCACTTACACAGGAGCTAAGCTAGCAGAGCTATATATGGAAAGAATAGTATGTTTACATGGGGTTCCTAAAAAGATTGTGTCAGATAGAGGGACTCAGTTCACATCTCAGTTTTGGCAAAAGTTACATGAATCACTGGGAACCGAGCTCAATTTCAGCTCCGCATATCATCCGCAAACTGATGGGCAGACAGAAAGAACGAATCAGATTCTCGAGTATATGTTACGGGCATGTGCACTTCAGTATGGAATCAGTTGGGACAAGAGTTTGGCTTATGCAGAATTCTCGTATAATAACAGCTACCAGAAGAGTTTAAAGATGTCACCTTTTGAGGCATTATACGGAAGGCAGTGTCGAACTCCTTTGTTCTGGAACCAAACGGGTGAAAGTCAAGTTTTCGGACCTGAAGTCTTGAAAGAGGCAGAAAATCAAGTTCATATAATCAGACAGAATCTGAAAATAGCTCAGTCAAGGCAAAAAAGTTACGCAGATAACAGAAGAAGAAATTTGGAGTTTGAAATCGGGAATTATGTTTACTTAAAGGATTCACCTATGAGGGGAACCAAGAGGTTTCATGCCAAAGGCAAGTTAGCACCCAGATATTGTAACACCTCTGGTGAATAATTTGTAATTAACCTGACATGTCATCATCTTAAGTCATAATCATTCTTGTCATGCATTAATGTTTGTCTATTGATTGCTTGCCTTTACCTTTCCTTAAGGTATTTTGAATGTAGTGATTCTTTTTCTAAAACCCTAAAAGCCCAAATCTTCCAAGAAGGGCAAAATGGTAATTTCACCTCTGTGCCTAGTTTTGTGTAATTCTTGTGCAGTTTAGTGTCTTGAAGCTTTGTTGTGTTGTTCAAAAACCAAAATCAAAAACAGATTTCAATTTCCTTTTGAAAAACCCTGATTTCCAAACCCTGGTTTTTACCCTCTTTTATTAATTTAAAAACGATTCAAAATTTGGAGTGGGTCCAAAAAGCAAAGTTGTAGATCTTGTCAAGAGAAACAACTTTGGTGTTTACAGATTTTCAAGTTTCAATATAAAATCAGAAGTAATTTCAAGTTCTTTCAAACTTCAATTTTGTCCCCTTTTTTATTTTCAAAATTATCTCAAAAACTTTTGAGTTTCAGAAAAATTTTATGTTGACAAAGTTGTAGGTCTCAAAGTTTTGAGCAACTTTGGTGTTTTGAGTTTTCTTTGTGTAGTTCAAGTTTTGGGAGTATTTTCAAAATTTCTGAAAGGGGGAAGATTTGGTTTAGGTAACGTCTCTGTGCGAGCTTTAATGCTAGGGGCCCCGGCCGACGGCGGCGCAGCCTCAGCCTCGCCGAGCCCGGCTGAACCGCGTCTGTGTCGTCCGAGGCCAGCGCTAAGCGCTCGACCTCTCCGGACCCCTACCTACGACGGCGCAGCCTCAGCCTCGCCGAGCCCGGCTGACCCGCGTCCGTGTCGTCCGAGGCCAGCGCTAAGCGCTCGACCTCTCTGGTCCCCTACCTACCGCCGCCTCGCTATCCCCTACCCTACCCTCCTCCTTCCCCTACGGCCGCGGACAGCGCGCAGATGCCGGCCGCCGGCAAGCCGCCGCGCCGCGCGCGAGCTCCCGCCCATGCCGAGTCGCCCTACCCTGCTCCCTACCTCCATTAGTGCCGTGCGAGCACTCCTCACCCCTCGCCCGGACCCCCCCCCCCCTCCGCTCCATCCCGCGGCTATAAGAAGCCGCCGAGCTCCGCCATTGCCGCCACCACGGCAACCCGAGCCACCAGACCACCCCAGCGCCCGCCGAGCCCTCCACCGCCTTCGTCTTGAGCTGCTCCACCTTCCCGAGCAACCAATTTCACCCCTCCGCCCTCCTCTCGCCGGCGCGGAAGCTTCGTCCCCGACTCCGGCAAACGGCCGCGTTTCGGCTTAGCGAGAAATTCGCCGCCGTGAGTGCTTCTCTCTTCCCTCCGACCCCTGCACTCTTTTCCTCACCTCAACGCGCTTCTAACCGCACCCTCGGCGACCTCTTTTGGTGGACAGAGCCGCCGGACGCCGATCGCCGCCGAAGAGATCTGCCGCCACCGTCGAACTCCCTCCTCCGACCCTTGCACCGCCTCGCCGAGCCCTATTTCCGACTCGCGGTGAGCTCACGAATCTTTTTCCACCCTCGGCTTTCCCAGTGCAAGGCCCGAGCGGCCGGTCCGCCATTCGCCTCGCCTGCGATTTGCCCGAGCCCTCGGGGAAGATGCACATTGCATTTTTCCTTTTTCAGTTCGATGTGAATAGTGTTCTGTTTTCTTTTTTTGTGAGAATTAATCTGTTGTTCCATAAATCTTGAGAAAAATATGGTATGCTCCTTGCACCGTGTAGAATTTTAGAAAAATAAGAAACTCTACCTTTCTGCAAGAATTTGAAAATGTAAAATCCCTCTTTTAATTAATAAATGGATGGCTTTGGATTTTTAGAAAATCATTTATAACTCCAAAAATCATGAGATAAATTTTTGTGAGCTTCCTATGCCATGTTTAGTCTCTGGTGAAATTTTGAAGTCTTTTGGAACAAGTTGATTTTTGAGCAGTTATTTTTAATTGTTAAATAGTGCCTTTTGTTAATTAATGACTGGTTTTAATTGAGCACCTTAATTGATGAGGACATCGCCAAGTTGGACTCACCGACGCCATGGTCTTCCCCAAGTTGCAATCCGACTCCAACTCAGTTTTCACGTCACCCTCGGAATTCAGGAGCAGTCCCGAGTAAAATCAACGCCCCGGATGCATACGGACTCCGTTTTCGACGAACCAGATATGCTTGGAAAGATAATTTGATAAGCTAACCAATGGCTTTGGAATCACGTCAAAATACGTCCGGAGTCAACGGGAATCGTCGAAACAAGTCAGCGTCCAGAATCTGCCAGGGTGCTGCGTCACCGTATTTTGGTCCGTTGGGCCGTGTATCGTCTTGGAGCCCATTAGGGGGCGCGTCCAGCAGGGGCGACGACCTAAACCCTATATTTAGCCGCCGCCGCCGTCGTTAGGTCTTGGGTTTTGTTTTGAGTTTAGTTTTCCACCGAGAAACTGAATCGTTCATTGTAACTGTGGTGACAAATCCTTTTACAGTGATCCAGGGCCCCCGTTCTTGATCTCCTCCACTGTGTCGATTAGTCCTTTGGAACCGAGTTCTTGAACCCCTCTAATATATTCGTGATATTCATATCTGCAATTTCAGATTGCGTGCTTTACCTTCTTGCTTGTGTTCTTCGATTCGCTTGCAGGATTAGCCTTCTTGGCGAGGTCAATCAAGTTGTGCTTGGTTGATAACCAACGGAGCAGTGGTGTAACGGTTGCAGGGTTCGAATCGTGTCTGATTTGAAGCCGGATCGCCAACGTCGAGTTCTCCACCAATCGAACCTATCGCTACCTCACGGAAGATCGGGCCGTCCTTCATCAATTGGTATCGGATTTTTCAGGTTTCCCGCGAGGTATAATCTCGTTTGCCCTTAGATTCATATTTGTTATTACCTACAGTCCACAAAAAGCCAAAAAATATTTCAATTTCCGCTGTCCTATCGCCTTTTGTGCCTTTGCAATTTCGTTTCAGATTCGCTTTGTTGAGTTTGTGTCCGTGGTCGAGTCTTGTTGCTGGTTTAGGTTGTGTTCGTCGTCGTAGTTCATCGTGCCCGTTGCTGTTTCTTTGTTTTCGCCGCTATCCCATCCACCGTTCCTAAACAACAAGTCGAAGCCACCACATTACTCGACTTGCCCGCTAGCCGCCTTGTGTAATTTCTCGCCGCCGCGCAAACCCTAGACAGGTTGCCAACCGCTCTAATTTTTTGCCTGCATCGCAGCCCTCCTTACATCATCTGGCATCTACCTTCTGTTGTTAGTCACAAGGACGCATGATCTTGTGATCGGTGTTGGAGTTTCGGGTCGCTTTGCCTTAACTGCCGCTGCCGAGTTGCTCTTACTGCCGATTTTTGTGTGTGCCTTCCAGAAAACATAACTTGAGGTACATTCGGTAAAACAGACATAACTTTTCGCTCGTTTGTCCGAAAAATCTGAAATTTTTTGTGGCGATTCTTGACACCGTTTGGACCTCACCCAAACTGGGCTTCGCCCTGTTTGGTCCCTCTAAATTGCCAAAAAAAAATCGGGAAAATAAATAAAAAAAATTGACAAGGTTTCAGCACGCTTTTCAGAGAACTTGCTGATTTTGTGTAGACCACATCCGACCTCAGTTGCAGGCGCCAATTTTTGTGGTTACATCTTTTGTGATCCTTGTTCAAGGAAAAATATAAAAAAAATAGTGAAAAAATAAAAAAGTTTGATTCCTACTAGTACCTTTTTGGAAAATCAAGGGAAAATTCAGGACAAAGAAAAATTCAGATTCTTTGCTTGTTCTGTGAGTTCTTTCCATCGTTCTTTGTTTCATCTTGTTGCGCTACGTCTACACACGTCTTAGCCAGCAATTGTGACTTGTGCTTTGGATACTTATTGAACTTTGCTAATCTGCTTTCGTTAATTGCTAATCCTTGCTGTCATATTGTGCCTACCTATAGCTCCACATATACTTCTGTCAGCACAGGTTTATCTTGCAACTGTTACCCACGCTCAACAACAGATTGCTTCGTCACTTTGGTTTGATCTTGTTTGGCGTTGGTAAGAATACAGGCAAGACGGTGGTAAGCCGCCTGTGATTTTGCATTCCAGTTCCACTTCTACCACCACCACTTGGTTCCTTTAGTTGATAGGGATAATCCTTTGCTGTTGTATTTTTTCTATCTTCTAACAATGGCAGGAATTCCGACGGACTTCAATGAGTGCGTGTCCAAAGGCGAGCTTACGACATTCATGAATGAACAACGCAATCTTATGACCGAGCTGACACGCAACGTGAACAATCTGGTCAACCGCATTACGCAGCTTGAGCAACGCCCTCAACCAAATCGTGATGACGAAGATGCGGATGCTTTTGGTGATGACGATGCGGATGCTGATGCTGGTCCTCGTCGCCGCCTCAACTTCAATCGTCGCGGTATGGGAGGTAATAATAATAATAATGATCCTTTTGCTAAAATTAAATTTAGCCTACCTTCCTTTGCTGGTAATATGGATCCAGAGACATATTTAGATTGGGAACTTACTGTTCAACAAAAATTTGATTCTTATAATGTTCCTGCTGAGCATAGAGTTAGACTTGCTACTAGTGAGTTTACTAATTTTGCTTTATTCTGGTGGAGTGATCTTTGCAATGCTAATAATGCTGCTGCTGTGCCTCAAACTTGGAATACTTTAAAGCAACGCATGAAATCTCGTTTTGTTCCTCCTTATTACCAACGTGATCTACGTTTGAAACTGCAAACTTTAAAACAAGGTGATAAAGGAGTAGAGGCATATTATCAAGAATTGCTTATTGGTTTAGCACGTTGTGGTATACATGAAGATGATGATGATGCTAGTGCTAGATTCTTTGGTGGTTTAAATCGTGATATCCAGGATATTCTTGATTACAAAGATTGGACTAGGTTCAGCCAATTATATCATCTTGCTCTTAAAGCTGAACGAGAAGTACAGGGACGCAAACAACACCAACCTTTCAGGTATAACACTGGGAGGACTTTTCAGCAACGTTCCGAGCCGGAGACGCCCAAGCTTCCTGCTGCACCACAGCCGTCTACACCTTCCGAGGTAAGTAAATTGTCTAGTGTGCAGATTCCACAATTCAAGAAAGGTGCCACTTCGGGTGCTTCTACTAGATCTTCCTCGTCTAGCTCTACAATCATTTGCCACCGATGCAAAGGCATGGGACATGTCATGAAGGATTGCCCCAGTCGTCGTGCTTTCATTGCTACCGAGGATGGATATGTAAGTACTAGTGATGTTGAAGATGATTTAGCTCTTGCTGCTAACATTGCTGCAGATTCCATCGAGGACGATCACGACAAGGAGACCATCACCATTGACTCTGTGGCTGCTGCTGCGGATTATCCTAGTCTTCTTGTGCAGCGAGTGTTGAGTACACGTGTGGGACATGAAGAAGAAGAGATGAAGATCCAACGCCACAATTTGTTCCACATGTATCTCATTGTGCAGGGTTGTCGTGTTCTCACCATCATTGATAGCGGGAGTTGCAACAACTTGGTGAGTTCGGATTTGGTTGAGAAGCTTGGCTTAACCACACGACAACATTCGTATCCATATAAACTTCAATGGTTCAATAATAATGGTATGACTAAGGTAACTAAATCAGCACGCATTAGCTTTTTCACAGGCTCTTATCATGATACTGCTGATTTTGACGTTGTCCCTATGCAAGCTTGTTCTATTTTGTTAGGTCGCCCATGGGAATTTGATAATGATGCTTTACACCATGGTAGAACTAATACATACACTATCATACATAAGGACAAGAAAATTACTTTGCTGCCTTTGTCTCCTACGGATATTATTAAACATGCTAAAGAGATTAAAAATAAAAATAAACCTCCAACAAATATTGCTAACAATAATGAGATTAAGTTAAAAGGAGGTGTTTTTCTTGCTACAACTTCTACTGCTGCTGCGTTATGTGATACTAATGATGCTCCTTGTTATACTATGCTTTGTCGACATGTTAGTGTTGCTGCACATGATTCTATACATTGTGTTTCGCATTGTGCGGTCACTAACCTTTTGCAGGAGCTTGGAGATGACATGGAGTCGCGGACAACTCCAATTTTAGAAGGAGGGGATGATGAGGACATCGCCAAGATGGAGTCGAGGACGACTCCAATTCAAGAAGGGGAGGATGATGAGGACATCGCCAAGTTGGACTCACCGACGCCATGGTCTTCCCCAAGTTGCAATCCGACTCCAACTCAGTTTTCACGTCACCCTCGGAATTCAGGAGCAGTCCCGAGTAAAATCAACGCCCCGGATGCATACGGACTCCGTTTTCGACGAACCAGATATGCTTGGAAAGATAATTTGATAAGCTAACCAATGGCTTTGGAATCACGTCAAAATACGTCCGGAGTCAACGGGAATCGTCGAAACAAGTCAGCGTCCAGAATCTGCCAGGGTGCTGCGTCACCGTATTTTGGTCCGTTGGGCCGTGTATCGTCTTGGAGCCCATTAGGGGGCGCGTCCAGCAGGGGCGACGACCTAAACCCTATATTTAGCCGCCGCCGCCGTCGTTAGGTCTTGGGTTTTGTTTTGAGTTTAGTTTTCCACCGAGAAACTGAATCGTTCATTGTAACTGTGGTGACAAATCCTTTTACAGTGATCCAGGGCCCCCGTTCTTGATCTCCTCCACTGTGTCGATTAGTCCTTTGGAACCGAGTTCTTGAACCCCTCTAATATATTCGTGATATTCATATCTGCAATTTCAGATTGCGTGCTTTACCTTCTTGCTTGTGTTCTTCGATTCGCTTGCAGGATTAGCCTTCTTGGCGAGGTCAATCAAGTTGTGCTTGGTTGATAACCAACGGAGCAGTGGTGTAACGGTTGCAGGGTTCGAATCGTGTCTGATTTGAAGCCGGATCGCCAACGTCGAGTTCTCCACCAATCGAACCTATCGCTACCTCACGGAAGATCGGGCCGTCCTTCATCATTAATGACCTCCAAAAATTATGAAATTTGTTTTGCCACCTTTTTATACCATAATGAACTTATGAGATTAATTTGGTAATTTTTGGAGCAACTTCATAAAATGACCTTTTTAAATAATTAAGAAAAATAGGAAAGTGATTAGGGTTTATATTGAATGCCCTGTGATGTGACTTTTGGATTGTTTGCTGTTCATAGACCCCACCCATTTGGTCTATGATGTTTGTGATGCCATGCATGACTTGTGTTTAGGTCAGGTAAATGATGCTTAATAGGTTGATTAATTTTGCTTAGGGATAAAGGTAAGTAACTTTATGTCCATTCTAGAAATTACTTACACAATGAGAAGTTGTACTCTAGAATCAGTGGTTTTGTCCTGTGCTGTATTGTTCATGTCAGCATCCTCATAAGCATACATCATTGTATCCGTATAGTGACCGAAGGAGAAGGCGTCAAAGTCGAGGCAGCCGCTGACGAGCCTACCCCCGAGGTGACCCCGAGCTCCGACGCCTACACTGCCGACCCTGAGCCTGTCCTCTTTGCTCTTCAAGGCAAGCCCCGGTGCATTTTAACCCTTCCTTGTTTTCACAAAGTTTTACTTAAATGCTTTTGAGTTAAAACTACTGCATTAGGTTATAGGAGTTGTGTGGTGACCTATTACCGGCATTGTTTACCTCCACCAGAAGATCCACCTGCCCTGTTTAAAAACTATTTGCAAATGCTTAGTGATGCTATACAATAGATTTGCAATAAAAATGCCAATTTCAAAAGTGTGATCAAGAAATTTTTATGGGAATTTGGTTTTACTCCCCGGCCATTGGCTAGGTATCTGATCCGTACCTAGTCAATTGCGAGGAGAGGTTGTCCGAGCGTACGGTGCCGTCATGTTGTAGTCCGGGACTCAACAGTTGACACCGACCGGGACAGGGTTGAAAAACTAACAGGACTATTACGCTTGGGTGAGATATAACCAAGGTATGGTTCTGGCGGAAAAATTTAGGGACCATCCATATGGGGGCCTGCTGGTCAAGACTTGTAACTATTCACATACTTCGGAAAGTTCTGGCTCCGAGGAATCCTTTATTGGACCGACAACCGCGCACTGGGAGTGGAGAGATGGCGGAAGTAGCATGTACCCACGTGGTCGTCGTACCTGGATAAGAGTGGTGTATTGTACTTCCAGGTGGCGTAGGACCGGGCCCAATCTTGGAGGAATCGTGGTAGACGAGTTGACATATGCAAGCTTGGGTGCTACATATGCAGTGTGGATAGGGATCCTCAGCTGAGTATTATTTATCCGGATTAACGTTGCTCCTCGGTTATGGAGACTTGGTCACTGACTGTCAACGGAGAGTGGTTCTCAACTAGGTATGTTTTTGAAAGGTAAAATGAATCATGAACAATGAAGAATTGAGAAATACTGGAATCTTTCCAAAAATAAAACAAGGTTTTCAAAATGCTTTTTCTGCAAAATACTTGATCTTGCTTAAGCCTTACCTTGACTACCTAAGCCTCTCATTTCTGAGTCTTCTTCCCTTTTTATTTAGTCGGGTAAGTCTTGTTGAGTACCCCAGTACTCAGGGTTTGATACCCATGCTGCAGGTATGACTGAGCCCCCGATGTGTCTTGCGCCCTGCTGCATGACCATCGTCCAGGAAGAGGCCGATGAGGCCGAAGAATAGTTGTGCACCCTCGGGCTGGGTGATTGCAAGTATCTTATTTTGTTGTACTCCGCTGCGTTGCCTATTTCTACTACCCGAACATGGTTTGTAATAACTGCACCTTTAATCTTATTTGGAAACTCGATTTGTAAAACTAATGTTATTTAAGTCTTCCGCTCTGTATTCCGATGTTATTTGTAAAAGTATCCAATGTTGTGACCGAATTGTGAGATGATCCTGCGAACAATGGGCGCTGATGCAGCCCGGTGACGAACAGTCTTAATCGCGTGGAACATCAGTTCGGCTGTCAGTGGTTGACAGGGACCGGTGGGCCATGGGATTAGGGCCGTTACGCCACAGAGTGGTATCGGAGCATCTCACTATAACGTTGCAGTGTTCTTGCGAAAACTTCAAAAGATCTTTGAGTCCAAACAAACTAAACTTGACTATTTTGAGTCCAAATTGCTTCTCTTATCTTGTCTTGTGTATGGCAACACTAGTTAGCAAGACAACATGTTTTAAGCCCTATGTACCTTACTTATTTAATTGCATTGCCTTGTTCCGTAGGAACGATTCATGCATCATGACATATTCACCTAAGCTAGATAATAACTTCCTCTCTAAGTTCGTTGGGGTAGTATGCCTTTACCTTTTTCTTGCTAGCCTTTTCACTCCTCATCCAACTTATCTTATCCAGACATGGCCCGCATCAAGCTGACTGCTCGCAAGTTGACTGGACCCAATGGTGTGCCACGCCACCAACTGGCACCACGCATTGGAGAAGAGACTGGCGAAGCCTCCAACGGTCGCCGCTTTCCCCGTCGCACCCGCAAACACCTAAAGGAGGAGATCAAGAACCTGAAGGCTGAGCTGAAGAACTTGGAACATGACTTCTACCACTCACGTCTAGAGTTCTACGAGGCACGAGCTTCCCTGGAGCAGGCCAACCGGAACATGATTCGCGCCATCCAGCAGCGCGATGCTACTTGGATACGCGAGGACGTCACCAGAGCCGAGCTCCATGGACTGCGGCAGTACACAGCTCAGATTGAACAGTTCAATGACATGCTTCATGAGGAGGTACACCAGCTGTATGACCAACTCCACCCCATGGTTCCCCCGGTTGTCGAGGACCCTGAGGATGGAGTAGTGGAAGAACCGGACGTGGAGCAGGAGCCAAGCATGGACGAGGAGATTGAACCTGCCGAGAACATCTACGCTGAAGACGAGGACGAGGAGGTTGAGCCTGAGCTCATCCTCGAGGAAGACGACGACGAGGACATGATCATCATCGACGAAGACTAGACTCGTTGTTAGAGGACGAAGATCCCGTGTGTCTGTACCACCTGCTTGCCTAAACCCTTAGTCTAGGTTTAGGGGCGCTAGTCTGTCTTTTGCTTAGTTGGGTCTGTATCTTTCCTTTCGTATCTTTTCCCCTTATCAGTCTGTTGTTATCTGTCAAGTCATCTTTATCGGTCATCTACCTTTGTATCAGTGAAGTTTTTCGATCAGTTGTTTTCAGAACCTTATCTATGTATGCTAAGTTCCAAGTTGCTTAACAGATGCCTGTGAACACTCGCACTGGAGCTGGAGGTTCTGAGGATGCCAACCTTCCAAACCCTCCACCTGTACCTGCTACGCTAGCAGATGCCATCGCAGCCTTGGCAGCCGCTGCTAACCTGATGGCTCAAAACCAAGGGCAGCAAAACAATGGCCACCGTGGTCGCCACAACATCAACCATGAGACCACATATGCGGATTTCACCGAAACCCGTCCACCGGTCTTTACGAAGGCCGATGAACCCCTTGAAGCTGATGATTGGCTTCGCACCATGGAGCAGAAGTTTGATCTTCTTCATTGCACCGACACCCAGAAGCCCTGGTTCGCTTCTCAGCAGCTTCGTGGTCCAGCAAGCGCTTGGTATGCCAACCTGTTGGCTGCCCAGCCAGAAGGTCATCAGTTGACCTGGGAAGAGTTCCGCACCGCTTTCCGTGCACATCATATCCCTTCCGGATTGATGAAGATGAAGCTTGATCAGTTTCTGGCACTACAGCAGAAAGACTCCACAGTGATGCAGTATGTGGGTCAGTTCAACCACCTTAGCCAGTATGCCTCGGAATACGTCAACACGGACGAAAAGAAGAGGGACTGTTTCCTCAGGGGACTGCACCCCAAGATCCGCAGAAGTATGTCCAATAACCTGACCGGTTCGTATCATGATGCCGTTGACCGGGCTGTTGCTTTTGAGGAGAGCAATCGTCAGTACCAAGAGGAAAAGAAGAAGAAGAAAGCAGGATCCAACAGTTTCTCTGGCAGTCACAAGCGCCAGAGGGTCATTTATCACCCTAGCCACCACCAAAATCGCCCACCTTACCCCCACCAGCAAGTGGTCGTCCGTACTGCGGCCACCACCCACAACGCCAATCAGCAAAGTGCCACGCAGCCGAACGCCCCAGGTGTTCGTATCACCACCCCACAAACCGCCTACAACCATCCCTGCTACAACTGCGGCCAAGTCGGCCACTGGGCTCGTGAGTGCCCAAAGCCCAAGAGGTATGCTCAGAATGCGCAGAAGGGTCCTGGAGGACCTCAGCAGCAGCAGTACCGTGCTCAGCAGCAGCATGCTCAGAAGGGCAAGGTTGTCAAGAAGCACAGGCAAGTCTACTACACCGCTGTCAGCGACATCCCAGAAGGGGAGCCCGTCATGATCGGTAGGTTTCCCGTTGCCAATCATCCCGCAGTCGTGCTGTTTGATTCCGGTGCATCGCATTCCTTCATCAGTCGTACTTTTGTCATTGAGCATGGGATATCAATTGGGAAATTGAAAGAAAATTTCTGCATATTTTCGCTTGGAGGGCGTATAAGTACTAAGGAGGTAATTCGTAATATACCAGTGATGTTGGGGGAACATGTATTTCCTACCACCATGATAGTGCTCCGTGATCAGGAAATAGATGTCATTCTAGGCATGAATTGGATGTGCCAGTATAAGGCCATGATTGACATCCTGAATAGGGTTGTGAGAGTGGACATTCCCAACAGTACCTCCAAACTCCTTCTCCAACTCCCAATGCCTCAAAAACCAGCAGTCACACAGTTGAATACCACCTATGTTCTGGAGACCAGAGACATCCCTGTGGTCTGTGAATTCCATGATGTTTTTCCAGAGGACTTACCTGGTCTGCCTCCTGACCGTGATATTGAGTTTGCCATAGAGCTTAAGCCCGGGACTGCTCCTATATCCCGCAGAGCTTATCGAATGCCTCCCAGAGAGTTGGCAGAGCTAAAAATCTAGTTACATGACTTGCTGGATAAGGGCTTCATTCGCCCAAGCTCGTCTCCTTGGGGTTGTCCTGCAATCTTTGTGAAGAAGAAGGACAAGAGTCTCAGACTGTGCGTTGATTATCGCCCACTCAATGAAGTCACCATCAAAAATAAATATCCCTTGCCTCGAATTGATCTTCTTTTTGACCAGCTAGCTGGAGCCAGAGTATTCTCCAAAATTGACCTCAGATCTGGCTACCACCAAATAAAAATACGTCCCGAAGACATTCCTAAAACCGCTTTCACCACCAGATACGGCCTATATGAGTACTTGGTCATGTCCTTCGGTTTGACCAATGCCCCTGCCCACTTCATGTACCTCATGAACTCTGTATTCATGCCAGAGCTTGATAAATTTGTGGTCGTGTTCATTGACGACATTCTTGTCTACTCAAAACCCCGGAAGAGCATGCCGAACACCTTCGTATCGTTCTAACCCGCCTCAGAGATCATCAGCTTTATGCCAAGTTCAGTAAATGTGAGTTCTGGTTAGATCAGATACAGTTCCTTGGTCATGTTCTATCCGCTGAAGGTGTGTCAGTTGATCCCGGAAAAGTGGCAGACATTCTGGATTGGAAGCCACCTACCACTGTTCACGAAGTCCGTAGCTTCATGGGAATGGCTGGATATTATCGCCGTTTCATCCCAGATTTCTCCAGAATTGCCAAGCCTATCACCGAGTTAGTAAAGGATTCTATGAAGTTTGTCTGGTCACCAGCTTGTGAACAAGCCTTTCAGACATTGAAGAAACTGTTAACCACGTCACCAGTGCTAGCCCAACCGAACATCGAAAAGCCCTTTGATGTCTACTGTGATGCATCTGGTACTGGTTTGGGCTGTGTTTTGATGCAAGAAGGACGAGTGATCGCTTATGCCTCACGGCAGCTTAAGCGACATGAAGAGAATTATCCAACCCATGATCTTGAGTTAGCAGCAGTGGTGCATGCCTTAAAGATCTGGCGTCATTATTTTGTTGGGTAGTGCCTGCAATGTGTACACAGATCACAAAAGCCTGAAGTATATCTTCACTCAAGAAGAACTGAATATGAGACAGAGAAGATGGCTTGAGTTAATTAAGGACTATGATCTCGAAGTACATTACCATCTGGGTAAAGCGAATGTGGTCGCCGATGCGCTCAGTCGCAAGTCATATTGCAGCTGTCTGGTAATGAAACCCTATGGTTCTTCCCTATGTTATGGATTGGAAAAGCTGGGTATTGAGATGGTTCCGCAGGGAACTCTGAATAATATCAGGATAGAAACCCCTATCAGGGAACAGATCATCACTGCACAGAAAGATAACCCTGGAATCAAGCACATCATCGAAAGGGTCCGAGTCGGAAAAGCTGATTGTTTTAGGATTGATGATGCAGGAGTGGTTTGGTTCAAGAACCGACTGGTAGTTCCCAAAGTGCCTGAGTTGAGACAGTTAATCCTTGATGAAGCACACTTGACTAGATTCTCCATCCACCCCGGCAGCAACAAGATGTACTAGGATTTGAGGCAGAGATTCTGGTGGACAAAGATGAAGATTGAGATCGCCCAGTATGTCGCTCAATGTGATACTTGCCAGAGGGTCAAAGCTGTGCACATGAAGCCCAGAGGAGAATTGCAACCTTTACCTGTACCTACTTGGAAATGAGACGATATCAGTATGGATTTTATCAATGGGCTACCCAAGACATCAAGAGGTTTTGATTCCATCTGGGTGATCGTGGATCGCCTCACTAAGCAAGCTCACTTCCTACCAGTCAAGACCAGTTACACCGTCCCCACTTATGCCACTTTGTACAAGAACAACATAGTAAAACTCCATGGCATACCCAAGACCATTGTCTCTGATCGTGGTACTCAGTTTGTCGCAAAGTTCTGGAAGGTGTTCCATACCTCACTTGGAACTAAGCTACTGCATAGCACAGCATATCATCCACAAACGGATGGACAAACTGAGCGAGTCAACCAAGTGTTAGAGGATATGTTGAGAGCCTGCGTGCTCACCTTTGCAGATACTTGGGATAACTGTTTGCCCTTGGCAGAATTCTCGTATAATAACGGTTATCAAGAGAGCATCAAAATGGCACCCTTTGAAGCACTGTACGGTCGCCGTTGTCGTACACCTCTCAGTTGGTCGGAACCTGGAGAAAGGGAATTCTTTGGGTTTGACCTAGTAAAAGATATGGAAGAAAAAGTCAAGCAAATACAAGAGAATATGAAGATTGCGCAGTCTCGACAGAAAAGCTATGCTGACAAGAGACGTCGACCTTTGGAGTTCCAGATCGGAGATTATGTGTATCTAAAGGTCTCACCCTCCAAGGGAGTCACTCGTTTTGGAGTCAAGGGAAAGTTAGCACCACACTATTTTGGTCCCTTTGAAATTTTGGAACGCTGTGGCAAGGTCGCTTACAAGCTAAGATTGCCCGATCATCTTTCCGCAATCCATAATGTGTTTCACGTCTCCCAACTCAAGAAGTGTCTCTGAGTACCCGAACACGTGGTGGAAGTTGAAGGTGTTGAATTAGAACCCGATCTGTCATACTCTGAATATCCAGTTCGTGTGTTGGATTTCAAGGACCGTGTTACCCGGAGGACTACCACAAGGTGGTACAAGGTCCAATGGAACCAACACTCTGAAGAAGAAGCCACTTGGGAATCCGAAGACTTCTTAGCGAAGAGCTATCCCGACTTTCTCGATACTCTGTAGATGTAAAGTTTTGTCTTTGTCCTTCATAAGACGCAGAATCTCGGGGCGAGATTTCTTTTAGGGGGGAAGGCTGTAACACCTCTAGTGATTAATTTGTAATTAACCTGACATGTCATCATCTTAAGTCATAATCATTCTTGTCATGCATTAATGTTTGTCTATTGATTGCTTGCCTTTACCTTTCCTTAAGGTATTTTGAATGTAGTGATTCTTTTTCTAAAACCCTAAAAGCCCAAATCTTCCTATAAGGGCAAAATGGTAATTTCACCTCTGTGCCTAGTTTTGTGTAATTCTTGTGCAGTTTAGTGTCTTGAAGCTTTGTTGTGTTGTTCAAAAACCAAAATCAAAAACAGATTTCAATTTCCTTTTGAAAAACCCTGATTTCCAAACCCTGGTTTTTACCCTCTTTTATTAATTTAAAAACGATTCAAAATTTGGAGTGAGTCCAAAAAGCAAAGTTGTAGATCTTGTCAAGATAAACAACTTTGGTGTTTACAGATTTTCAAGTTTCAATATAAAATCAGAAGTAATTTCAAGTTCTTTCAAACTTCAATTTTGTCCCCTTTTCGATTTTCAAAATTATCTCAAAAACTTTTGAGTTTCAGAAAAAGTTTATGTTAACAAAGTTGTAGGTCTCAAAGTTTTGAGCAACTTTGGTGTTTTGAGTTTTCTTTGTGTAGTTCAAGTTTTGGGAGTATTTTCAAAATTTCTGAAAGGGGGAAGATTTGGTTTAGGTAACGTCTCTATGCGAGCTTTAATGCTAGGGGGCCCCGGCCGACGGCGGCGCAGCCTCAGCCTCGCCGAGCCCGGCTGAACCGCGTCTGTGTCGTCCGAGGCCAGCGCTAAGCGCTCGACCTCTCCGGACCCCTACCTACGATGGCGCAGCCTCAGCCTCGCCGAGCCCGGCTGACCCGCGTCCGTGTCGCCCGAGGCCAGCGCTAAGCGCTCGACCTCTCGGGTCCCCTACCTACCGCCGCCTCGCTATCCCCTACCCTACCCTCCTCCTTCCCCTACGGCCGCGGACAGCGCGCAGATGCCGGCCGCCGGCAAGCCGCCGCGCCGCGCGCGAGCTCCCGCCCATGCCGAGTCGCCCTACCCTGCTCCCTACCTCCATTAGTGCCGTGCGAGCACTCCTCACCCCTCGCCCGGACCCCCCCCCCCCCCCCGCTCCATCCCGCGGCTATAAGAAGCCGCCGAGCTCCGCCATTGCCGCCACCACGGCAACCCGAGCCACCAGACCACCCCAGCGCCCGCCGAGCCCTCCACCGCCTTCGTCTTGAGCTGCTCCACCTTCCCGAGCAACCAATTTCACCCCTCCGCCCTCCTCTCGCCGGCGCGGAAGCTTCGTCCCCGACTCCGGCAAACGGCCGCGTTTCGGCTTATCGAGAAATTCGCCGCCGTGAGTGCTTCTCTCTTCCCTCCGACCCCTGCCCTCTTTTCCTCACCTCAACGCGCTTCTAACCGCACCCTCGGCGACCTCTTTTGGTGGACAGAGCCGCCGGACGCCGATCGCCGCCGAAGAGATCTGCCGCCACCGTCGAACTCCCTCCTCCGACCCTTGCACCGCCTCGCCGAGCCCTGTTTCCGACTCGCGGTGAGCTCACGAATCTTTTTCCACCGTCGGCTTTCCCAGCGCAAGGCCCGAGCGGCCGGTCCGCCATTCGCCTCGCCTGCGATTCGCCCGAGCCCTCGGGGAAGATGCACATTGCATTTTTCCTTTTTCAGTTCGATGTGAATAGTGTTCTGTTTTCTTTTTTTGTGAGAATTAATCTGTTGTTCCATAAATCTTGAGAAAAATATGGTATGCTCCTTGCACCGTGTAGAATTTTAGAAAAATAATAAACTCTACCTTTCTGCAATAATTTGAAAATGTAAAATCCCTCTTTTAATTAATAAATGGATGGCTTTGGATTTTTAGAAAATCATTTATAACTCCAAAAATTATGAGATAAATTTTTGTGAGCTTCCTATGCCATGTTTAGTCTCTGGTGAAATTTTGAAGTCTTTTGGAACAAGTTGATTTTTGAGCAGTTATTTTTAATTGTTAAATAGTGCCTTTTGTTAATTAATGACTGGTTTTAATTGAGCACCTTAATGACCTCCAAAAATTATGAAATTTGTTTTGCCACCTTTTTATACCATAATGAACTTATGAGATTAATTTGGTAATTTTTGGAGCAACTTCATAAAATGACCTTTTTAAATAATTAAGAAAAATAGGAAAGTGATTAGGGTTTATATTGAATGCCCTGTGATGTGACTTTTGGATTGTTTGCTGTTCATAGACCCCACCCATTTGGTCTATGATGTTTGTGATGCCATGCATGACTTGTGTTTAGGTCAGGTAAATGATGCTTAATAGGTTGATTCATTTTGCTTAGGGATAAAGGTAAGTAACTTTATGTCCATTCTAGAAATTACTTACACAATGAGAAGTTATACTCTAGAATCAGTGGTTTTGTCCTGTGCTGTATTGTTCATGTCAGCATCCTCATAAGCATACATCATTGTATCCGTATAGTGACCGAAGGAGAAGGCGTCAAAGTCGAGGCAGCCGCTGACGAGCCTACCCCCGAGGTGACCCCGAGCTCCGACGCCTACACTGCCGACCCTGAGCCTGTCCTCTTTGCTCTTCAAGGCAAGCCCCAGTGCATTTTAACCCTTCCTTGTTTTCACAAAAGTTTACTTAAATGCTTTTGAGTTAAAACTACTGCATTAGGTTATAGGAGTTGTGTGGTGACCTATTACCGGCATTGTTTACCTCCACCAGAAGATCCACCTGCCCTGTTTAAAAACTATTTGCAAATGCTTAGTGATGCTATACAATAGATTTGCAATAAAAATGCCAATTTCAAAAGTGTGATCAAGAAATTTTTATGGGAATTTGGTTTTACTCCCCGGCCATTGGCTAGGTATCTGATCCGTACCTAGTCAATTGCGAGGAGAGGTTGTCCGAGCGTACGGTGCCGTCATGTTGTAGTCCGGGACTCAACAGTTGACACCGACCGGGACAGGGTTGAAAAACTGACAGGACTATTACGCTTGCGTGAGATATAACCAAGGTATGGTTCTGGTGGAAAAATTTAGGGACCATCCGTATGGGGGCCTGCTGGTCAAGACTTGTACCTATTCACATACTTCGGAAAGCTCTGGCTCCGAGGAATCCTTTATTGGACCGACAACCGCGCACTGGGAGTGGAGAGATGGCGGAAGTAGCATGTACCCACGTGGTCGTCGTACCTGGATAAGAGTGGTGTACTGTACTTCTGGGTGGCGTAGGACCAGGCCCAATCTTGGAGGAATCGTGGTAGACGAGTTGGCATATGCAAGCTTGGGTGCTACATATGCAGTGTGGATAGGGATCCTCAGCTGAGTATTATTTATCCGGATTAACGTTGCTCCTCGGTTATGGAGACTTGGTCACTGACTGTCAACGGAGAGTGGTTCTCAACTAGGTATGTTTTTGAAAGGTAAAATGAATCATGAACAATGAAGAATTGAGAAATACTGGAATCTTTCCAAAAATAAAACAAGGTTTTCAAAATGCTTTTTCTGCAAAATACTTGATCTTGCTTAAGCCTTACCTTGACTACCTAAGCCTCTCATTTCTGAGTCTTCTTCCCTTTTTATTTAGTCGGGTAAGTCTTGTTGAGTACCCCAGTACTCAGGGTTTGATACCCATGCTGCAGGTATGACTGAGCCCCCGATGTGTCTTGCGCCCTGCTGCATGACCATCGTCCAGGAAGAGGCCGATGAGGCCGAAGAATAGTTGTGCACCCTCGGGCTGGGTGATTGCAAGTATCTTATTTTGTTGTACTCCGCTACGTTGCCTATTTCTACTACCCGAACATGGTTTGTAATAACTGCACCTTTAATCTTATTTGGAAACTCGATTTGTAAAACTAATGTTATTTAAGTCTTCCGCTCTGTATTCCGATGTTATTTGTAAAAGTATCCAATGTTGTGACCGAATTGTGAGATGATCCTGCGGACAATGGGCGCTGATGCAGCCCGGTGACGAACAGTCTTAATCGCGTGGAACATCAGTTCGGCTGTCAGTGGTTGACAGGGACCGGTGGGCCATGGGATTAGAGTCGTTACGCCACAGATATGTCGGACCATTCAGAATCTCAGACAGAAGAGGTGAAGTGGCTTATCAACTTGAGTTGCCAGAAAGTCTTTCAGGGGTACACAATGTGTTTCATGTATCGCAGTTAAAGAAATGTTTGCGAGTACCCGAAGAACAGTTACCTTTGGAAGAATTGGACATCAAGGGAGATCTCACCTATGCAGAATATCCTATCAAAATTTTGGATACCGCAGAGAGAATTACTCGGAGCAAGATTATCAGGATGTGTAAGGTTCAGTGGAATCGGCACTCTGAGGACGAGGCCACCTGGGAAAGAGAAGAGGATCTAAGATCAGAGTATCCCAATCTTTTTCTATCTTCCGAATCTCGAGGACGAGATTCATCCTAAGGGGGTAGGTTTGTGACACCCTAAAAATCATCTTTTGAAAATGAGGAGTTAATATGAGTTTATTTATTTATTTTTCATGAAACATATAGGCCAAATAATAATTTTTGGTGAATTAATAAAATATCACGGGGCTTAGAAACATTTTTGTTGCATTCATGCTGGAGCATAATATTTTGATTGAGTGTAGGAATAGTGTTGAGTGGTTCAAATTCAAATTTGATTTGAATTTGAGCAAGTTTTCAAAAGAAAATAAATGAAAAGGATTTTTCTTTTTCTTCCTCTCTCCCCCTCACCCTTCAGGGCTGACCGGCAATGCGGCCCAGCCCGCAGCGCCTCCCTCTCCCCCTCCCCTCCCTTCTTCGCCCGCGCCAGCACCGGCCCAATCGGCCCAGCCGGCCCGCTCGCCGCGCGCGCTCACCTTGCGGCCCGCTCGCGCCAGCAGCGCCGCGCCGCTCCCCCTCGCCATCCAGCCGAGCCCGCGTGTCAGCCGCGCCACCTCTGCCTGCCGCTTGGCCCCACCGGTCAGTCGCTGACCCGTCCCCTATCTCGCGTCGACCGAGCTCCCGCCGCCGCCGCACCCCTCCTCTCCTGAAACCGCCGCGGGAGTGGCATTCAAGGCCACTCCGGCTCCCATCAAGCCCCGGTGGAGCTCCACGACCCTTCACCGCCTCCCTCGAACCCTATAAAACCCCAGGTCGAAGCCCCTCGCCCCTCTCTCACACCGCTCACCCGCTCTCTCTCTCTGCCGCCGCCGCGAAGCCTTGCCGACTGCTCAGAGGCCACTCCGAGCCCCTCCAGGTGACGCCGCGGCCGTCCGAACCAAACCCAAGCTCTTTCTCTTTTGTGTCGCGCAAACCCGAGCTCACCGGAGTTTTTCCCCTTTTGCAGATCCGCTCCGCCGCCGTTCGTCGCCTTGGTGAGCCCCTCCGTCGAAGCCGAGCCTACCAGCGTACTTGCCATCTTCCCCGCTCCGCTCCGGTGCCGTTCGTGTGGTCAGCCGTGGCTGGGAGCGCCCGGACGGCGAGTTCCCGAGCGCCACCCATGGTGCGCCGCCGTGTGCCGGTGGTGGCGCTGCCGCTCACGCCGTCGTGTCCACCCTGCGCCGTCCGATCTGGGCCGTGCGGCTCAGATTAGAGCGTAACCCCGAAGGGGTATGCGCTAGGTCTACGAGTCGTAGACCGCTACCCCGCGCGCGGTCCACCGCCAGCTGGTGGACCCGGCCAACCGCGAAGCGCCGCGTGGCGCTGCGTCAGCGCCTACGCGGCTGCAGCCGCCGCTTTTGCAAAAAGACCCCCGAGCTTTTTGCAAATCAACCCGCAGTCCAAGCTAGTTCAAAAGAATTTCTTTTCTATCCTGTTTTCTTTCGGTTTAGCCCCTGAAGTTTATGGTTTTAGTGCCCGCCGTCCAGAGGACGCGTTTTCGCGTGTTAGCCCCGTCGGCTGTGTTCAATAGCGTATAAGTCCTCAGTTTTCACGAGTTAGCCCTCAAAAAATGGTTTTTATTTATAAAAATGCCCCTGAAACTTGTTTTCTTTATAACTTTCTCGTTTTAGGTCCGATTAGAGTGATCTTTATATTCATTTGATCGTATCGACGAGTAGAATAGTTTTATTTATGTTTCTCTAACTATTTTTGATGCTTGGTGTACTGTTCTAATAGAAGTATATTTTATTTGCATGTAATGACTGTTTGGATGCTATGATTGGTGATTATATATCGAGTCCAGACGGTGACGTGTTTGAGGAGCAAGTTTTGCAGGAGCAGTACTAGGACCAAGCGTGTGACCAAGGCAAGTACAACCCACGGTTTCCTTGTTACCTACTTAATGCAAGATCCAGTAATCATTATGCATGTGTCTAATATGATGAACCATAGGTCCATACTAGTTTCCTTGAACTATATACCTTGTACCTATGGGAGGGTTTTGCATAATATGACTAGAAATGCTACGCGCTATATATTGCTAATTGATTAATACTGATTAATGACTATGGAACAATGTTAAAAGAGGCTTTTTAACCACATTTAGGGCACTGGAGCCTGGTGTTGCTCAGTGACCCACCCCAGGAACTATCTTTTAAAGCGGCCACCCTGGAGATCCCGTGCAACCTTGGGAATTATATGGCTCTGATCTTAGTTGTGTAACTAGACTTTCTCTAGCTTGTAGTAGTTACCGAAAGGCGCTAGAGGGGGGAACTAGGTTAAAGAATGGCTTCCTTGCCTGTCAAGATGTGTACTGGTCGGCTGTCAGGTGTGCCATCTTGAAGGGGGCCTCCATTCGCCTGGAAGCCGAAACCTTGCGGCTACTACGTGTTAGAGTAGCTAGTGAAAGACTACGTAGTGAAACCCTGTCGTACTTCCATAGAGGAGGTAATGTGGGATTGGCTCTCCCCGGCATATGGGAATCACGGCCTAAGGTGAAAGTGTACAACCTCTGCAGAGTGTAAACCTGATATATCAGCCGTGCTCATGGATACGAGCGGCTCGGATCCTTTATAAGTGGTTCATGGTGGGGTATGTTGGTGGTTTGTGGCTTACCTCTTTTTAACATAATAATGATCATACTTTGTGGGACAACAGGGATCATATACTTAGTAATGAAAGGATAATATTAAAATATGATTAAGATAAAATGCTAACCGCAGTCAACCAGGTCAACCTTTTGAGCCTTGCATTCCCCGTAGTTGTACTTGCTGAGCTTGGTGAGCTGACGCTTGTTGTTGGTTCACATAAAAATCCCGGATGGGTACCAGATGAAGGAGAGTACGAGGAGTATCCAGAAGATGTGCCAGATTTTTGAGGATGGCGTACCCCCAGTCGGTGTCGCTGTGGAGTGATGTCTACGTCTACGCTACCGTTATATTAATGGGTCGTTGGCCGATGTGATGAGCAATCTCATGTGATGTAATAAGTTATTAAACGTTGTTCGTGCTGTAATGATATACATTTTATGGTATATATGGATTTGGGACCCCCTGGGCCCACATATGCTTTACCTCGGTTTTATTCGTAAATCCGGGTGTTACAATGAGGCTTAGTTAGGTCTCTTATTAATTGGTGCTCTCGACTTTGCGTTGATTGGGGGTACCCCTTTAGTGGACCCCCGACAATGCCGGAAAAGGGGACACATGGCAAATTCATGTCCCCTAGGTAAAAATTCTAAGCCTATTTTAATTGATGATGATAATGTGCTTAGAAAGGATGGTAATGGTACCACATTGGTTGCTATTGCAAAACATCCCGCTACTCATACTAAGGCATTGCCTAACTATGTTGCTCCTAACTTGAGAGGACCCAAACAAGTTTGGGTACCATCAACTAGTGGATGAATGTGTGTAGGTACCATGGCATTGGAGGCTTGATTCAATTTGTTCCATGTTGATTATCATGTGATTGAATCAAGTAATGAAGCTTATTGCTATTCTCATCCCAATGTCAAGTGAAGTCCAAGTGCTAAAACATACAAGTGCAAAAGTTTGAATTGTGGTGATTTTATTGGAATTATTTGAAGGCCTGCATATGGTAGATAAAGAAGCTTGCTATTGGATGATCATGAGCTACCAAGGTATATCTCTAGTTGATCATGTTATTTTAGATGCATATGAGTTGATTGAATTGGATATATATGCATGTGTTGCTTGCTATAAGATGATTGAATGGATAAATTGCTTAGTGATCAAGTTTGAGTTAGTTTGTTTGGATATGTTCATGAGACTTCATTTAGTAAGTGATTTGAATGGATATATGTCTTGTGTGACTATTCAAACCAGTTAGTTTTAAGTTTGATTCAAAATGGTAGAGTATAGCTCAATTACTCAAAATTGTCTAATATTGCAAAATCTGAGTGAGCTGAGAAGATAGCCATGTTTGGATGATCAAATCTAATTGGATTGGCTTGAAATTTGGTACACATGCTCTACACATATGGTATTAGTTGCTGTGCAAAATTCATGATAATTGGATAAGTGATGCTTCGGTTTTGGAGTGGACCTTGTCAACTATAGTGCAGCAGTTTTCAGCATGTAGTACTATGGAAAGAATTGAAATCTGGTAGCAATCTAGAAAGCCAATGAAGCTCAAATTTTTATGGCTGCTAGAACACTTAGAGAAGCACATCTCCACCAAATTTCATGGTCATTGGACTTATATTTTGGGATATATGCATGTTTCCTTGAGAGGGACAGAATCTGCTAGAAAAGTGACAATAATTGGATTGATCTAGAGTCACTTTGATTGAAAGGCCCTCAAGTTGGAATCATGTTTATAAGTGGTTGATGGACCTATATTTGGTTTTGAGATGAGATAAAAGTATGGCATAACTACAAGGAATCTAGGCTTCTGTGACGATTTTTTGGATTATGACGCACCTTCTGTGACAACAGCATATCGTCATAGAAGGGCTACACTGACACGAAAAAGCCTGTAATTGTCACAATCAATTTGTCATAGATGAATGGTCCTTCTGTGACAAACTAATTGTGACAATTACAAGTTTTTTTGTGTCACTGTACCCCTTCTATGACGATATGCTGTTGTCACAGAAGGTGCGTCATAATCCTAAAAATCGTCACAGAAGCCCAGATTTCTTGTACATGAGATCAAGACAACATCAAGATGAAGAGAAAGATCAAGTCCTAGTATCAAATTGAAGATAACTTGGAAGAAAGAAAAAGACTCAAAGATGGATTCAAAGTCACATTTCAAGAAGAGTTCAATTAGATCAATCAAACAAGGTCAATTCAAGTGAGTATCAAGGATGATTCTTTGGAGAGAGGTCACTTCTCCTTTTTGTAGGGGCTTTCCACCTTTGGGAGGTTAACCAAGCGAGGCTTGGAAGGCTAACATGGAAGTGGTGATCTAAAGTATCATTGGAGATGCTTAGTTGAAGAAATCAAAAGGGTTGATCTAGAGAGCAAGCAACACCCAAAAGAGAGCAAATCATGGCAACTCAAGTGGTATTCATGTATGCAAGCTATGATCAAATGAATAAGCAAACCAACCACAACAAGATAGTGCTCTTGATCACATGGGTGAAGATTTGTTCTATCATTTGGTATCTATTGGTCTTCACCATGGACTTCACATTGCTATTTCGGAGTTGGAATCAAAATGACTAACCTCTACTCCAAGATATAGCAAGGTATCATTGTTTGTCATATGCATTCATACTATGCTAAGGACTTGATTAGAGCATATAGACATTCTTATGGTACTACCTAGGAGCATTCATGAAAAACAAATGATTTTGATGCTTATATGATGCCACTATTATTTCTATGCTTTACATGATCTAGTGGTAACATATGACATGTTTATGGGCTTGCAATCCTAGTGTTTAATCTAGAGTATGAGTAATGAAATTTTTAGCCAATGTGAGTAAGATAACCATTGCAAGATGTGTGAAGAAGCTTACTGTGTTAAATGTTTCATGCAAATGATCTAGATTGAACCGCATATGAAACGAACAAACTCTCTCCTAGACAATTTGAACCTCCTTTATGCAAAGCTTTTATGGAAATAGATGACAAAGGGGGAGAGAGTGTAACAAAGATAAAATGAAAATGTTTTTGTGCACACAAGTAGGGGGGCAAGCTCATGAACTTGGTTGATTGCATTTGATATGTGCATAATCATGTGCTTGCTTGCATTGCGTAAGTTTTTAAAATTTTATATGCATGCTTGTGTGGTGTATGCTAGTTATAGGATTTAATTGATGAATTGATAACTAGCATGCATAGGTTGATAGCTAGACTTGTGCTTTTCACACAAAACTAGACCCTTGCATTTAATGTTGATCTCACGGGGTTTTCTAGTTTTTATGATGTCTAGCTACTCTTGGTGCTAAAGAAGGTGTACAACTATGAACTTCATCGATATCACGCTTCAAAGGTTATTCTATACACCTTAGCACCTCTTGGTAGTAATTACTCTCCCACACTTCGGTATCTATGCATATGTGCAAGCTTCATTTCCAAACACTGTAGCACATATGTAGGGGGAGCTAATACTACCATTTTGGGTTTGTGATACTTGTCCAAAATCCTTTACACATGGTAAAATAGCTTGGGCAAGCAACATGAATCCAAACCAAGTTAGCAATTTACATTCTTGTGAAGTGGTAACTTGGAATAAGCTTAAATTCCATATCTTTGTAGAGTTGTCATTAATTACCAAAAAGGGGTAGATTGAAAGGTCCTAGTTTGGTTTTGGTAATTGAGTGACAACTTAGGTGGACTAATATGTGTTTGAAGTGAATTACACAGGTGATTAGTCCACAGGTGATCATGTGTGAGCAACATATGCCATAGAAGGGAAATGGCTTGGAAGATGTTGCAAGGCTCACATATGTGATGAAGGAGCTTAATGCACATGAAACATGACATGTGGTCATGTGGCTAAGATGGTGAAGATCAAGGCAAGACTTGGCTTGATGGACCGGTTGCGAAGGTGAAGGGCAAGTTGGAAGCTTTGAAGTCGTTGGTACCGAGTGTCGGGAGGCTTAAGCAAGACTTGGCGCCGAAGGACCGAAGCAATGGTGAAGAGCAAGTGAGATCAAGATCGATGGACCTTGGAGGCCATGTGATGATATGAAGTGGATCATATCATTTGATCGAGGTTGGTGCATGTGTTGCATCAACACCGAAGGAGATGGAATGAAATGCGCAAGGCAAAGGTATATTTGTAGGGCATTTCATTTCACCGGTCATAGGTGAGTAGAGAATTTGATGACCGGGTTTAGGATAGATGACCGTACTAACAAGAGGAGCAAACTTGTTTGCATATCGGTCATCTAGTGCCACTTGAGCGATCTAACATTATGTTGTTACTAGGATCGAGTGGCGTGGTGAGTCAAGTGAAAATCCTTTGAAAAATGATTGTGAAAATGCTAACACACATGCACATGATGGTGTACACTTGGTGGTGTTGGCACATTTTCAAAGGAGAAGGTGTTGGAGTTGATTTGGATCAACTCGGAGAAGAGAAGAAGGAGGCTTTTCGGTGTGTTCCGAACTCTAGGATGGGTCTTGGATTGGAATTCTATACTAACCCTTTGCGAGTTGGATTAGCTTTGTATGTGGGTTGTGTAGCCCTCTGAATAAGCTTTCCAAAATGTTCGAGATCATCAAAATCGGAGTTCGGAGCTAAGAGTTATGGTCGTTTTAGCGAGGAGTTCAGGATGCTGAAGTCGGTAGTACCGACCCTGAAGTCGGTAGTACCGACCCCTGTGGGCAGCGTGCAAATTATTTGTTTGGGAGATGGTTTGGCCTACTGGTAGAACCGCCATAAGGCCGGTAGTACCGGCCCCCGGTAGTACCGACCCTTGTGGTCGGTAGCACCGACATTTGGAGGAAGTTTGAAGGCGTTCTGTGTAGGGGAAGTTTTGGCCTAGCGGTAGTACCGCTATAAGGCCGGTAGTACCGACCCTACTGCCGACTGTGTTAGGATGGCGATCCTAACGGTCATTTCGACCGCCAGTACTACTGGCCCTTTGGTCGGTAGTACCGACCGTGGCCGTGTGAGCTCGGGAAAAGGGGAAAACGGCTAGTTGGTGGCTCCCCTCTATAAATAGAGGGGTGGCTGGCCCTTGGAGAAGGTTGAGCACCTTGGGGACTTAGTGTCCTTGTGTGAGTGTGCTTGGGATCCCTCTAACTCGCTTTGTGCTTGCTAGTGTGCGAATCTATCGCGAGTGAGCGATTCTAGTTCGCTGCATTGAGAGATTGCATCGAGTGGCACTAGGTGTTTGAGTTGCAAGCCGGTGGTGCTTATTACTCTTGGAGGTTGCCACCTCCTAGACTTTTTGGTGCTTGTCTCCGTCGTGAAGCCCATGTCAAGATTGTGCGTGGCTCCGGAGAAGCTTTGTGAGGGGCATGTGAGCATCTAGGCCCCCAGTGGGTTTCGGTGATTGGATGACAACGGTAAATTACTATGACTAACGTGTGTTTTGCAGAAACAGTTGAGTTAGGTCATGGTAATGATGATCGTGAGGGCACTATGGTATTCATGTCCCCTTATTCATGGAATTCGTTCAGTTTTCAAAGGATGGATGACGAAGACGGTGATAGGCTAGTTCTAAGTGTCATTTGGTGTTGAAGGACACTTAGAGTAGCATAGGTCTGTTTTTTATCTTTGGCCTTACTATTAAGGGGGTTTGAATGGGTAGCTTGACCTAGGTGAGACTTTTGAGTTAGGTATGGTGCACACTTGTTAACCAAAGCCCTAGGTAGCTTAGAAAGGTCCCTAAGATCATAAGGAAGAAACTTCATGAAGGGAGCGTCGCAAACCGAAGTCATTTTGGACTTCAAATAGTGACCTGACGCTGGAGCACTTGGGACCGGACGCTAGGGCATGCGTCCGGTTAGTGGTGCTCGCTGAGGGGCAGGTCAGGCTTTGACCGGACGCTCCCTCAGCAGTTGACCGGACGCACCAGAGGGTGAGTCCGGTCCAACACAGAGAGGTTCCAGAGAGGGAAATTCTTGACCGGACGCGTGGTGATCGGACGCATGGGAGCGTCCGGTCAACGTTTCGTACGAGTGTCAGGGCTAACGTCATTTAGCCATTAGACACTGACCGGACGCGTCCGGTCACCCCGATAGGTGTGTCCGGTCAGTGTGTAACTGGCTGGACATACCCCTTCATGCATGTTTTGAGTTGGGGGTATAAATATGCCTCCCCCTCATTCATGTTGTCTCTCTTGCTCATTTGAAAGGTTGCCAAACACATTGTGATTGCAAGTGAGTGCAAAAGGCCTAGTGAGGTTGAGAGATTTGATAATTGAGTGATCAAACACCTCATTAGTGAAAAGAGAGTAGCAAGTGTGCATCCACCCATCCCATTAGCCTTGTGTTGGTCAAGTGAGAGTTCTTGCTTGTTACTCTTGGTGATCGGCATCACCTAGACGGCTTGGTGGCAATCAGAGAGCTTGGTGATCATCCGGAGGCATTGTGGATGACCCAAGCCAAGTTGTGACCGGTAGCGAGCGATTCACCAGGCCGGAGTGACGAAGAATCAGCTCGTAGTGAGCACTTGATCCTTGAGCGGATCAAGGGGGAGTGATACCCTTGCGCGGGTGCTCCAACGAGGACTAGGGGGGTGTGCCGACACCTCGATACCTCAGCAAAAAGATCGTCTTGTCATCTCTACTCCTTTACGTACGCATTTACCTTTGAGCAATTCAATTCTGCAATATTGTTGTTGTTCATTCACTATTGAATTGCTTTGCTAGAGTAGGAGTGGCATAGACTTGGTCTTTTGTGCGGTAGAATAGAAAGAATCACACTTCTAGGCACAAGGGGGTTAATTGGGCTTAATAGGTTTTAATTCTTGCTAAAGTTTTAGAAAAGCCCAATTCACCCCCCCTCTTGGGCATCTTGATCCTTTCAATTGGTATGAGAGCCTCGTGCTCTCGATTTAGGCTTAACCGCCTAGAGTTAAGATATCTGGAGGTGATGGACCACCTCCCATGTTTGAGGGAGATGACTTCCCATATTGGAAAATCTGTATGGAGTCATACCTAGAAGCGGTTGATGTTAAATGCCGCGAAGCCGCGGTCACCGGTTTTGCCAAGCCCAAGGAAGGCACAAGCCTTACTCCTAATGAGGAGGAAAATGAGAAATGGAATGCAAAAGCCAAAAACATCCTTTTTAGAGGCATTTGCAAGGATGTGTTTAACCGCGTCCGGAACCACAAAAATGCTCAGGATCTATGGGAAAATATTTGTGCGCTCCGTGAGGGAACCAAGAGTGAGCGTGAGTGTAACAACCCAAAAATTCGAACTTTTTAAAAATTTTCTGTGATTGTGTGAAGCATGTAGATGTTAGCCGAACGGGGAACAATTTATAAAAAAATTGTTGCATTCATATAGTATTGCTTGTAGGAGTTTGTCGGAGATTCTCTTGCAACTTAAGTATTATGTTGGAGAGCACATGACCATAGCAATGTCCTTGTATTTCTCTTGGAAATATCTCGATCTCTCTGGTTGCCAACTCTGAAGATCTCTGAGTCACAATGAATCATAACTCGGAGAGAATTCCTTTTCCCTATTTCCCCATTTCCTATTCTCGACTTCTACTCCAAGCACCCTTCGGAACTTGTCACTAAACCGCTCGTTCGAATCTCATTTAAATTCCCCACAAATTCTTCCACAAACTCTATTTGCGAAACCCTTTCATTTTTCCTTACAAAAATGGGGAACCTTCCTTTTTTCTCTGGGCTGAAACCTCCCTAGCCGGCCCACTCTTCCTTCCCTTTTCCTTGCTCCAGCCGGATGGGCCAAGCCCAGCCTGCCTCCCATCTCTTCCCTGCGCACCACCCCTCTCCAGGTCCAACCACGCCTCTCCCTCACTCCTCCCTTCCTTGGCCCGACTCGCGGCCATAGTGGCCCAGCTGGCCCAAACCGGGCGCCACCTACCCTGAACCCTGGCCGCCGCACGCCCTCGCCTTCTTCCCTGTACGCGAGCGCCCGCGCCCCAGCGCTCCAACCTCCAAGCCGCCGCCGCCGCGAGGGGAAATCAGCCCGACGCCACCTACCACGCGCGCGACTCCGCCCCCTCCTTCCTCTGCTCCCTACCGCGCCGTCGCTCCTCTGCAACCTCGCGCCCGCGCGCGCCCCCCTTCTTCCCCAATTGCTCGCGCCCCAGCCGGCCGCCACCTTCTCCATCTTCCTCCACCGCCATGGCCGCCGCCCTCTGCTTCTTCACCTCGTCTCCATCCGCCGCCGCCTCCATGTTCTTCGGCCAACCGCGCAGCCGCCATGGCCGCGACCTCGACGCCGACCTCGCCGCGCCGACGCAGCCGCGACCCCGACCACCACCAGCTCCGTCGCGGCCTCGCCTCGGTCCCGACCCGTCCGCGCCGCGACGCCGACCTCGCCAAGCCCCGCGAACGGCCTCGCAACGCCGACCTCGACAAGCGCCACCGAGCCGCGTTCGACCGCATCACCATCTCCGAGCCGACGCCATGACAAGGACCTTGCCGAGCCCGCACGACGTCGCCCGCATCCGCGCCCGCGGTGAACCGCGACCACGCCAGGCGGCCGAGGCCGCGCCCTGCCGACTCTCCTGCCCCAGCGCTGACCGCCACAATCCGCCCCGACCGCGTCGACGGCCGACCTCCTCAACGCCGACGACGCCGAGCCCGTGACCCAGAACAGCAACGCCACGGCTTCTCTGCGATGAGCCCGAGCCTTGCCCAGCCTGGGCGATGCCTCGCTGCTCCGCGGTCACGATGTGGCATCGCAGCGCCTACCCCCACCGAGCCTGCCTCATCTCCGCCAAGGCACACCAACGAGCCGTCCTCGCTGCCGGTGAGCCTGCCGCACCACGAACCCCCTCCTTTTCCTTTCTAGTGTCACTGCTGTCTGAACCCTGGCCTTCGTGCCGTGAGTTTCACTTATACAGGAAGGGTACAACCTTGCTGCGCCGAACCCCTTCACCTCGCCCGAAGATTTCCCTGCCGAATCGCAGTTCGGCTAAGGCGGCGCTGCTGTTCGGCCGAAGTCGCGCCCTGCTGAATCGGCTGCGTGCGATCTGCTGTTCGGCTGCGTGCGATCTGCTGAACCGGCTGAGTGTGCG
Organism: Coix lacryma-jobi var. lacryma-jobi; assembly: GCA_009763385.1. NCBI lineage: Eukaryota > Viridiplantae > Streptophyta > Magnoliopsida > Poales > Poaceae > Coix > Coix lacryma-jobi. Next base: position 97,339,541 of record CM019831.1, read on the forward strand.
CAGCAGTTCGGTCGATGGCGCCACTTCGTTGAAGACCTCCTTTACATATCCTCCATATACCTTGATTCATCCTTGTAATACCGATTCTTGTTAATCATCTTGCCTGTGTCGTGCTTTCGTGCCGGTCTAATTCGTTATCGCTAATTGACTCATGATTATACATCCTTGCTTGTCCGTGCCATCGTGCCGGTTACTTCTCCATATCCACACTATCGACAAAATCGTTAACCCGTATCGAACTATTATCATCTTCGATCAAATCTTTTCTCTCTAGGTGCACCACGTGCAAAGGACGAAAGACGAGCTACGTGGTGACACCGCGACGCCAAGACCTAGATGCCAAGCGATGCCATCTATGATTACACGATGAACCATGGTTAGCTAAATCGTCCCTCTCTTCCAACCCCTGACCGCTGCTTGCCGAACTTGAAACGCGTAGACTGAGGACAATTCCGACCGATGGACACTCGTGCACACACACACGACCGGTCCAAGCCAAATCGAACCACCGGTGTTCCAAGAACACCGGCGTGTATTTGACCACCCCGGAAATATGCCCGTGATGAAACCATGACCGCGACGTATTTAGACCGAACCGAACGAACCCTAATCGACATGCTGGACGAAAAGGTAATTCCCTTCTCATCTCGACTGAAGGATGCCCCTGATGGAAACCGTAGCGTATGACAGCTGAGGAGACCCCGTGACCCTATGTGCCGCCACCATGACCCTTTGGGATCCGTGTTATCTTATAGTCGATTTACCGAGCCCTCCTGGAAAGTCTCTTGTATATCTATCTGTACTCATGGAATATCTCGTTCTTACGACCACCTGTATATGCGCTTGTGATACAGGAGACATCCAATCTCATGCTATGGGAATGTGCTACTCCACTTATTTGGTTCGATGAGTCTTTGTGTCGCTTTATGGATCTATTCGTTGTATTGTTGGATGTTCGTGTGTTTGTCTGTGTGAGCCGAGCCTTTAAAGCTGGCTGAGGGATCGTACCTCGTTCGGACGTTACGATCGCGAGACCTGTCTCGCCATGGCCGTGATGTCGAATGTAACACGACCCTTGTTAGTGTATCTTGTGGTCGCGAGTACACCTCGCCATGATCATGGAGCTACGCTCTTATGCTTTTTCATGCACAACCTCTTGTATGCTTGTACCCGATGACCACTGCATATCTTGATCCTCGCGGTGACAACCGCACCGCTACGAATCTAGAAATGACTAAGTGCTAGAGCACCCCGGTCGGGTACCCTACAAGTAGTTGCGCACTTGCATCTTATATTGTGTCACTCCTTCCAATACCTCGTCTACTACCATGACGTGCGCGTTGGAAAGAATGAACCTTTGACTTATATATATTTGTATTCGTGCTATTCCTTTTGTTAGCAAAGCTATGGTCTATGTTGTATCTCAGCACCCTCGCGTCAACTCGATCGATCACCTAAACACATTTCTCTAGAGATGTGCCTGAGAACCTGACATAGATGTGCTGAGCTAACCTCGCTCTTCCAGATATAAGTGAGTAACCCTGAGTCTTGGTTCCCGACGTACAGTGTCGTGTGGATCGAGAGGATTGTAGATCTCCAATCCTTTTGTGCTACCGCTTTTGCCATAGCGGGCAAGCCAAGGTACTTTGGAGTCAAGTCACATGGTGTTGATCATTCTTATGATCACTTGACCTTTGGGATAAGGCTACAAGAGTCGGACCCCGTCGTTCTTTATTCGTTAGGTCCGTCCTCCGATTTCCGCCCTTTTAAATGACGACCAAATCAAAGGATGTGAGCTGTGGTGTTTGCTAAGGGTAGGCCTTGGTTTGAACCCTATGTCATAAAGCCGTATTGGCTTGGCCAAGACTTAAACTGGCAAACCACCACCTTGTTCCTAGCCCGATGAAATCGGACAACCGCCGAGAGGGCTAAATCTTGTGTATTTTGGTGTCTCGTTGGTATTAATGGATCTTCCTACGTCCTGTCGTCTTTTCAATTATGGTGTGAGTGTTCTCTTGCCATGTGTGTCGTTTCGTGGAGTAGCATACGATTGGACCAAGAGAGCATGGACGACAACAAGGACTGCGGGATGGAGTCAACTCAGGAGGAGACGACCTCGCTGATGGAACACCAACGAGGAATAATTAACCACGACTACGACTACTTCGCAGGTGTCATGGCAGCACCCTCTTTTTAGAGAATCCTATTAGACATTGCAAATATGTAGACTTGCTAGCGCTTTATATTTATTCCTTTGCTAGTATATTGATGCATGATACTACCTAAGCCATTATTATCTGATTGCAACCCACTCTACCACAACACCCTGCTTTGCGCATTCGCCCAGTTAATCTTGCTTACTTGCTGCTTGCTTGCATATTTCACCATTATATTATTAACTCCACTTCGTGTTATATCTGAGATGTGATGCGGGTGGTGAACCCTTGGGAATGGTTTGGCGGGTGATGCCGGACTTGGTGATGTGCGAGTGTGCTGCGTGTGTGACTTGGGTGTGTGGAGGGTGAGGGTTGTGTCGACCGAGCCAGAATATACGACGAGCCTGGTGCGAGTCTTGCCGTGGGGCAGATCTGGATGCCCCTGTGGTGGTGAAACCTGTGGCGGGATAAGTGGTGACTTGAGGTGGATCCGGGTGTGAGCCGCTGGTGGAGCCCGGATCAGGAGCGTGATGTGGTGGCACGTATAATGAAAACCTTTGTGAAGACATTCCGGCTTAGTCACCCTAGGTTGAGCGGGAACCTGACCACGGGGAATACCTTTACATGTCACTCGCTCCTTATGGACGGGGACGGTCGGACTACCTGGTAGGGTGATGCCACTACTGCTAGACGAGAGAGTGCGAGGAAGGTACGGGTATGGGAGTCCCACACCCTTCCGAGACGACCACGACTCCCACTTCGGGAGAGGGAACGTGACTTCACAGAATTAGCCATCCCAGACAGACTTGGGGTGTTCCAGGGCTAGGAGGTAGGGTGGCATTACTCTAGGCTGGCAAGTGACCGATATCCGCTTAGGCATATCTAGAGTGCCGATGATGGCGATCTTGTGGATGTTGTAGAACCTCTGCAGAGTGTATGGTTGATCGATCGATACGTTAGCCAATTCGTTGGCTGCAGACCTTTTCCCTGACCAGCTTTCCGACGTAGAGAGAGTTCTCTTTTCTCCCTCTGGTATGTGAGTGTCGGTCGTGAGCCTGGTGTGAGGCTGCGGGCCGTTGAGACAAGGCTGGGAGGGAGCTGGCCTTTGTCGACTGAGTGTGTGAGATGAGATGAGGTGATGGTGTGGTGATGGTTGGGATGGATATGGATATGGTGGATGGATGTGGATGTGTGTGAATGTGTTAAAACTTGATAACATTATTATATTTAATACTGCTCATGCGCTAGGATGCAAATCCACAGCCAAATCTTAGGATCGCCAGATCCCTTGTTTTATCTTTTCCACTAAAGCTCATCGGTGCTGACCATGGCCTGCACACATCTGGCGGTGTGCAGATTTTCCCGCTTCAGAGGTACTGACTCTAGAAGAAATAGGAGGTTTCGTGCCTACACTCAAGTTTGTTCGGAGGATCCGGTTGATGCTGCGCTACGACAACTTTGATGATGCCCGTGAAGGAGGAGCCTTCACTCGATAGACTTCCGCTAGAATAAACTCTGTAACAGGTGATACCCCAGTGATGTAATGCTTATAATCATGTAATATTACGATGTATGACTGTGGTATCGACTGATATATGATAATATGATAAGATCAGTTTCTGGTTTTGTCATATTATAACTCATTCTGTGGATTTTCCCTTCGTAGAAAATTGAGGATGTTTCAGTGAGGAACGCTATCATTTAGTTATGCAAAAGCTTCATTATTTTGATATGCATGCTAATGAAAGTGCAAATGAAATGTACTCATGCTTGAATGTTCTTGTAGAAGAGCTAAATGGTCTTGGCCTCACACAAATGCAACCATCCGATGTTGTGAGGAAGATTCTTTGTGTCCTCCCAATTGATAAATATGGACACATTGTGACGGTGCTACATCAAAGCGATCTTTACACCGCTACACCAACTCAAATCTTGGGAAAGATCAATGCGCATGAGATGTACATGCACATCACACCAAGTGGTGGCTCTTCCACAGACAAGAGGAAGGACTTCGCCTTCAAAGCAAGCCATGACAAGAAGGGAAAGTCCAAGGCAATTGAAGTACATCATGAAAGCTCAAGTGATGAAGAGGATGATTCCAACATTGCTCTCATGGTGAGAAGAACCACAAAGATGTTGAAGAAGCTTCACAAGAATGGAGTCAACTTTGACTCAACAAAGAAGAAATTCTTCACAAGTAGCAAGAGAAGGCCAATCTCCGAAATGGATTGCTACAATTGCGGTGAACTTGGCCATCTTGCTCACCAATGCACCAAGCCCAAGAAAGACAACTACAAGAACAAGAACAAGGGCAAAAAATATGACTCGTCAAGCGAAGATGAGAAGAAGAGTGAGAAGCCCTACAAGAAGGATGGCAAGAAGAAGAAGCAATACCACAAGAAAGGTGACAAAGCTTACTTTGTTGGTGATTGGCTCACCGACATTGACTCCTCCGGTGTTTCATCCAATGAAGATAGTGATGATGAGAAGGAGAAGGTGGTCGCTCTAGTGATTGGGACTTCTACTCCACCACCACCACCGTCGCCATCATCCACTACACACCTATGCCTCATGGGCAAGGGTGACCGGAAGGTACAAAGTGATGATGACTCTAGTGATGATGAGAGTGATGGAGAATTCAAAGCTCCCTCTTATGATGAACTTGTTGATTTGCTAAACAACTATTCTATAATCATAAGAAAGACTAGAGCTAAAAATGAGAAACTTGTTGATGAAAATGAATCACTTGTTGAGAAGTATGACCATGCTATACTTGCTAGTAATGAGCAACAAAATGAACTTGCTACTATGTCATCATCTATCAAGGAGCTCAAGTCTTCTAACAAAGAGATCAAAGCTAAAAATGAAAAAATTGATAAGATGCATAGTACCCTTAACTCTAGCTATGCTTTGCTTAAGGAACAATATACTCAAGTCAAAGTAAATCATGATACACTAGTTGTAGCTTATGATATACTTTCCCATGAGACACATGATGCCCCTAACCTTGTTGTTAAGTGTGACATAGCAACATCTTGTGAGGACTTGGTTAGTGAGCATGATGAGCAAAGAGCTAGTGGCAAGGGCAAGAAAGTGGTTGTGGCTGATCACTATGATGATTACATCAAGATCAAGAATGAGAACGCAAAGCTCAAGAGTGATCTAGAGAAGCTTGCAACCACAAAGCAAGTCATTGTTGAGACCCAAGATGATGATTATAGCATGTCACTTGAGCTAGACATGCTAAAAGAAGAAAACAAGAGATTGAAGATGGAGAGGGACTACAAAATGACACCATCTCAATTGGAACTCCAACAAGAGAATGACAAGCTCAAGAAGGAGAAGGAGCACCTTACCACCGGGTTGAAGAAATTCACCAAGGGTCAATGTCTTCAAAGTGAGCTACTCATGAACACCGTAATGAAGACACATAGAAATGACATTGGCTTTCTTGAAGAGAAGGTGAAGCAACGCAAGAGCATCACAAAAGCCAAAGAAGAAGAAGATTGGAAGATGCTATGAATGTGGAAAAGAAGGTCACTTTGCTCATGATTGTGAAGAGCCAAAACCCACACCCTTGCCCAAGCATGCTAGGCTCTTTGCCTTTAATGCTCACTACATGCTTAGACAAGACTCTAGTGGCAAGATGAAAGTCATGTTCATGGGGCCTCCTAAAAAGAATAAGCCAAAGCAAATATGGGTTGCAAAGTCACTAGTTCAGAAGGTTAAGCGACCTCAACAAGTTTGGGTCCCGAAAGCTCAAGCTTGATTTCTTGTGTGTGTAGGTGAACTACAAGACCGGTGGATCTCATTGGGTGATTGATAGTGGTTGCACACAACATATGACTGGTGATCCCTGGATGTTCACCTCACTAGAAGAGAATGTCGATGACCAAGAAAAGATTACATTTGGTGACAACTCAAAGGGCAATGTCAAGGGATTGGGCAAAGTGGCAATATCAAATGATCATACCATCTCCAATGTGCTTCTTGTTGCATCTTTGAGCTTCAACTTGCTATCCGTTGGGCAACTATGTGATCTTGGCTTTCAATGTTTGTTCACCGGCAAAGAAGTGGTTGTGACCAAGAAAAATGATGAACAAGTGATATTCAAAGGCTTTATATACAACAATCTCTATCTAGTGGATTTCTCCTCCGAAGATGCCAACTTGAAGACATGTTTATTCACAAAGCAATCTCTTGGTTGGCTATGGCATAGAAGATTGGCACATGTTGGAATGAACACTCTCAACAAGCTATTGAAGAAGGATTTGGTTAGAGGCTTGAAAGATGTCAAATTTGAGAAGGACAAAATGTGTAGTGCATGTCAAGCCGGCAAGCAAGTTGCAAATACTCATCCAACCAAAGCCTTTGTATCAACGTCAAGAGAGTTAGAGCTACTTCACATGGATCTATTTGGGCCAACAACATATGCTAGCTTGGGTGGAAATCTCTATTGCCTAGTGATTGTTGATGACTATTCTAGATTCACTTGGGTATTCTTTCTTCATGAGAAATCCGAAGCAACCCCTTCATTCAAGAAGTTTGCCAAGAGAGCCCAAAATGAGTTTGACTTGAAAATCAAGAAAATAAGAAGTGATAATGGAAGAGAGTTTGACAACACCCACATTGAGGAATATTGTGATGAAGTTGGGATCAAGCATGAAGTCTCCGCAACCTACACACCACAACAAAATGGGGTAGTTGAGAGGAAGAACCGGACACTAATCACCCTAGCAAGAACAATGTTAGATGAGTACTCTACATCGGAAAGATTTTGGGCGGAAGCAATCAACACCGCTTGCTATGCATCAAACCGGTTGTTCCCCCATCGTCTCCTTGGCAAGACCCCCTATGAGCTACTCAACAACAAGAAGCCGGATATATCTTTCTTTAGAGTGTTTGGGTGCAAATGCTACATCTACAAGAAGCGCCAACACCTAGGGAAGCTTCAACGCCGATGTGATATTGGTTTTCTTGTTGGTTACTCATTGAAGTCCAAAGCATATCGAGTATTCAACCATGCCACCGGGATGGTAGAAAAACATATGATGTGGAATTCGATGAATCTAATGGCTCTCAAGGAGAGCATGAGAATCTTGATGATGTAGGTGATGAACCATTGAGGGAAGCAATGAAGAATATGCCGGTTGGAGCTATCAAGCCTAAAGATGATGATGATGATGTGCAAGTCATTGACAAGCCACCCTCATCCAATGTACCACAAGATGATTATAAAGATGGGAGAGAGCCATTTGAAGATACTCATGTCTCTTATGATCAAATTGTGGTACAAGCTCAAGATGTTGATGCTCCCCAAGCGGCCCCTCAAGTGGTTGATCAAAGGACCGGACTACTCCTCTACTACAAGCTCATCCTCAAGATCTCATCATAGGGAGTCCAACAAGGGGTGTAATGACTCGATCTCAAAAACTTGCTCTATTTATTGAACATCACTCCTTTGTGTCTCTTGTTGAGCATACCATTGTAGATGAAGCTCTAGGTGATCCAGATTGGGTGAATGCTATGCATGAAGAATTAAACAACTTCACCCGCAACCAAGTTTGGACACTTGAAGAGCGACCTAAAGGCGCAAGAGTCATTGGAACAAAATGGGTGTTTAGGAACAAGCAATATGATCAAGGCAAGGTTGTTAGAAACAAGGCAAGGCTAGTGGCAAAGGGGTTCTCTCAAGTTGAAGGTTTGGATTTTGGAGAGACCTTTGCACCGGTTGCAAGACTAGAAGCCATCTGTATCCTCCTTGCATATGCATCACATCATGACATTAAATTATATCAAGTGGATGTGAAATGTGCATTTTTAAATGGCTTCATAAATTAACTAGTCTATGTTAATCAACCTCTCGGGTTTGAAGACACTAGATATCCTAATCATGTTTATAGGTTGTCCAAGGCGCTATATGGGCTCAAGCAAGCCCCAAGAGCATGGTACGAGCGCCTCCGGGACTTCCTCTTTGAGAAGGGCTTCACCATTGGGAAGGTCGACACCACACTATTCACCAAGAAGCTTGTTGAAGAGATCTTCATTTGTCAAGTCTACGTTGATGATATCATCTTTGGGTCAACAAATGAAGCCTAATGCAAGGAATTTGGTGACTTGATGTCGAAGGAGTTCGAAATGTCCATGATTGGTGAGCTCACATTCTTCCTAGGCTTCCAAGTCAAGCAATTGAAGAAGGGGACTTTTATATCACAAGAGAAGTATACAAAAGACCTCCTCAAGCGCTTCAACATGGATGATTGCAAGCCTATCAAGACTCCAATGCCAACAAATGGACATCTCGACCTAGATGTGGGAGGTAACCCAGTTGATCAAACTCTCTACCGTTCTATGATTGGTAGCTTGTTATATTTGACCGCATCTAGGCCCGACATCATGTTTAGTGTGTGCATGTGTGCTCGTTTTCAAGCCGATCCTAGGGAATCACATCTCATAACCTTGAAGAGAATCCTTAGGTACCTAAAGCACACCCCAAGCATTGGCCTTTGGTATCCCAAAGGAGCTAACTTCCAACTCGTTGGGTATTCCGATTCGGATTACGCGGGTTGCAAAGTAGATAGAAAAAGCACATCCGGAGGGTGCCATTTGCTTGGGAGATCACTAGTTTCATGGAGTTCGAAAAAGCAAAATAGTGTGGCCTTGTCTACCGTCGAGGCGGAATACATAGCCACGGGTGCTTGTTGTGCACAAATCCTTTACATGAAACAAACCCTTTTAGACTATGGTGTAGTTCTAGAAAGGGTACCTTTGTTGTGTGACAATGAGAGTGCGGTTAAGCTTGCTAACAACCCGGTTCAACACTCTCGCACTAAGCACATAGATATTCGCCATCATTTTCTTAGAGACCATGTTTCAAAGAAAGACATATCCTTAGAGGGAGTTAGAACCGAAGATCAATTGGCGGATATCTTCACAAAAACCCTAGATGAAAATACCCTTTGTAGATTGCGAAGTGAGCTTAATGTGCTTGATCTAAGTAACTTTGTCAAAAGGTGAAAGGGGGTTGTCTTTGCATTGCATTGTATCATATGCCATGTTTAAATTATGCTATGCACATAGGCTTGTCAGACGTGGTTATGATAACCGCCCTAAAAAGCGTGTGAAGAAGCTTACCCATGAGCAAACTTGACAAGCAACCTAGATTCAAATTCCGTATTGCATTTCATATGCATGAGTGTTGCTTCGTCGTTTCTTTTCGGTTAAGCTTTGAGCACATGTTGTCTCCTAATGGTTGAGACCCCTAGTTTTGGTGGCCACATGTTGTCTCCTCGGGTTTTATTGCCTATTTTATCTAGAAAACTAAATTAGCCTATGGCAAAATATTTAAATTTTTTTTGAGGGTTTGAGAGAGGTCACTCCGCTAGGTTCCAACTGGTATTTATTTGCATCTTACTTGAGTTGGAACTTGGTTGGGAGAAGTCGGCGCGAAAAATCGAGTCAAAACAGGGTTTTCCCTGTGACCGGACTCACCTAGTGCGTCTGGTCAGTTCATCCCGCACGCAGAATGGACAATGGTCTCGTCGCGTCCGGTCAGTAAGTGGCCCGTGCGTCCGGTTGTTCGCCAAAAAATGATCGGACGCATGCGTCCGTCCGGTCGTGTGCGACAGGACGCATCCGATCGTGTTTTACGCGTTTCGGATGCTCTCTGAGTTGGACCGGACGCTGGGCATCGTGTGTCCGGTCACACTTTGAGTGCGTCTGGTCGCAATTTAAATAGCACATCAAGTCTTTCCAACTGACATGTGGGCTCCACTCGCTTTCTCCTTCATCCCGACCGAGCCCGACTCAAGCCACCGTCGTGCCTCCACTCAAACCCTAGCCTCGCCTAATCGCCGGCCGCCGCCTCCTCACCGCCCATCGCGCCCGCGCCGCCGCTCCTCCCCACCGCGCCCGCACCGCCACTCCACCCCCTCGCGCCCGCACATCCGCTCCTCCCACTCGCGCGTGCGCTACACCGCCATACCGAGAAGCTCGTCGGCGTTGCTCGCCGCTCGTCGGGACTTCCTCACCGATCACCAGAGCTCGTCCTCCTCGTCCCTGAGCTTCTTTCTCCTCCGGTGATTCTTTCCTGGCCAAGCCCATCTCGATCAGTAAGCATACACCCCACCTTCCATCATCATGCACATCACATGCTCGACGGAATGCCTCTTAGCATGTTCCTCTCTGATCATGACCCCGTTTCACTCCCATCTCTTTGCAGACCCTTCCAGAGTGGGCTCGTGGTGTCCGAACATGTCAGTCACTTACCTTTGCTTGGCTGGTTCATCGCGTCTCGTTAGGTAGCAAAGTCATGCCTCTCGTCTCATCTCCTTTGCTTTGCTTCTAATAGGGAACTCTTCTCTGTAGCTTATAGTTGCTTATATATCCCTATCTATCTTCTGCAGCGAGTCGGGACCTTGTCAGTGAGCAGTGTGCCAGTATCAGTTTAATCTGGGGCCAAGCTCGCGGATACAGAACGAGGCCAAGCCTCTGAGGTTCAGTCCAATTTCTTGATTGTCAGCGACTATGGATTGATTGGCAGTGGTTCTCAGTGGCAGTGGCTCTCTTCTTGTAGCGATGGCTCACTGCAAGAATGTCGGCGAAGGTCCCAGGGCAGATCCTCCTCCCCACGCCCTCCTTCTGGTGGCAAGGGGAAGAGGCCGCAGAAACTTGTGTCCAAGAAGCGCAAGCATCTCGACCGTGACTCAGAGATGGCTCTAGCAGTAGCACGGGCAGCCGAGAGAGCAGAGCAGGGTGGTCAGATAGGCGGTCTTCGTATTCGCGACCAGTCTTCAGAGCAGGGCAGTCAGGGCAGTGGTCAGCAGAGTGGTCAGCGGGTTCATGATCTGCTTATAGAGCAGCAGGTGCAGACTCTGCTTCAGACCGAGGGAGGAGTGGTCTGGGTTCACGGTGTGCAGTACTCTCTCGACGACCCAGTTGAGGTCCTCCCTCCGGATTTTCGGTTTCCGTCAGAGGCAGCCTCAGCTGGTGGTTCAGCTCCAGAGCCCAGCACAGCTACAGAGACCCAGGTAGAGGGTCAGCCCGAGGAGCAGCCAGTCCGCAGGTCCACCCGTACTCGCACTCAGGTTTCTCCTAGCCTTGAGGGGCAGAGGCGGGGTGGTCGACCCCCTCCGAGACCATAGGGACCCCCACCTGTGGAGCACTTGGACCTGCGGCTCGCGACAGCACGTCAGGTGCAGGTCCTGCGCTTGGTTCCTTACGAGGAGTGGTTTCCAACCGCCCGGCACCCTCAGGCCTCCGAGGGTTTCTACACAGTACTTCAGGAGGATTTCTACACAGCTTAAGTCAACAGCGGCGTCCATCTTCGACCTCACAGAGTCTGCCCGCTCGAGACTATAGTTGCAGTTGCTGGAGAGGCCATTCGTCCCATGCTATCTTACCTGCTGGGCTTGCCAGATCTACTTGGACGCAGTGGCTAGTACGTGGAGGATTGGGTTCGACAGTTCTATGCGTCTCTCTGGATCTCCTCGGATCACTGATTTCTTCACTTTGCCTTCAGGGGGAGGTCCTACAGGCTCTACAGTGCCCGCACTAGAGAGTACCTTGGTCTGACAGCTTATGCGACCAAGATTCACACATTGTGCTATGGAGAGACATAGCCACCTCGGCGTCCTCATGCAGGCGAGATTCCACTAGCAGACTTAGTCCGTGCCTGTTTCCGAGAGCCGTTCGGAGAGGGGTCCAGCCGGCGTCCTCGTGACTTGACGCCGATGGCCCGTCTTGTGAACGAGGTCATGAGGTGTACTATTCTGCCTTGGACAGGCTACAGAGAGGGGTTGACTCGCATTCAGATCTTTCATCACTTGGTCTCCCAGCTTGAGTTTGATATTTGGGATGTTATTATTTCTGAGATGGAGGACACGCTAGAAGAGGGGTTCAAGGGACACAGGCAGCTTCCCTATGCCCACTGGATCTGTGTCATTATGAGGAAGATGATTCCGACACTGCTTTCAGAGCTTACACACTCTCCGACGGAGTTCCCCGTGTACGACACTCGCCAGATTGCCGGAGCTAGTCCAGACACTCATCCCAGGAGTCAGCGTCTGAGGCCCGTTGTCACCGAGACAGAGGCAGAGCAGGACAAGGCAGTTCATCAGCTTGCAGAGGCAGAGCTTGCTGGACTTGAGGCAGAGGCTGAGGACCCCGACCTTCCTGAGGTCTCGACTGACAGCTCTGACGATGACTACGCTCCTCTTTTGAGGATGCGTCCACCGGCAGCTCACGACTCAGAGGCCTCCTCGTCGCATATGGCCGGCTCCGATCCAGCTCTTCTAGCTATTCTCTCTCGGATGGAGCAGCAGCAGTCTCGACTTTCTGAGGAGGTTCAGCGTCAGGCTGAGGAGCAGCGCCGTCAGGCTCAGGAGCAGGCCAGACTTGCAGAGGCACAGGCAGTGGCAGCAGCACAGGCTCAGGAGCGCCAGGACGCTCTCCAGCAGCAGATTATTCAGCTTCAGACTCAGACTCTTGCTTTCATGGAGAGGATGGCGGCTATTCCACAGTTACCACAGCCGCCTCAGTTTCAGCTGTAGCAGCCCAGACCGTCGACCTCGTTTTACACGGCAGTTCCTCCGTCGACGGTCTCGCCCTTTCCGCAGTATCCATAGTGGTTCACTTCACCTGCACCAGGGCAGCAGCCAGGGTTCACACCGATCCGCTCGGGCTTCACTCCTACTCAGACGGAGTCGGTTCTAGTGACCCCTAGGAGCTTGGAGGCTTCGTTCAGCGAGCTCACTGGCCTGCCTACCCCACCAGAGTTTCACTTGCCGGTGACCTCAGCTCCAGCTCCCGCTACTGGTACTACAGAGACACTCCCTTCTTCAATAGCGTCGTCCGAGCCACCGGTCTCTCAGAGTCAGCCTCTGCCTATCAGTTCTGCTCCCGAGGCTTCTTTGACCGTCATAGTGACAGAGATAGGGACAGTGGATCCTCCTCTAGAGTCAGAGGTTCCCGAGACAGAGGCCGCTCCCGAGTCAGCTGAGCAGACCTAGACTGCTTCACCTCCACGTCAAGTGTCCGAGGGTCAGCCAGCTCATAGTTCGTCGTCCGACGATGAGGCTCTCCTTGCTCAGTTTGAGGCTCTTCCGCGTTCCTCGACGCCCGACTCATCTGCTCCCGTCCCGCCTTCAGACCCTTAGGTTTTGGTCCTTGATGCCAAAGGGGGAGAGAGCGTTTGTTAGTCTTAGGGGGAGCTTGTGAGAGGGTCTCGGTTCTTTTGTGTGATCCTTGCACTCATATGCATACATGTTTATCTTTTGGCACTTGTACGATGTGCGTATGTCTTTTGGTTGTGACATGTTATGCTTCACTCTTTATATATTACATGTCACTTGGTTATGCTCATTTACTTTGCTTCCGCACTTATACTCCGATAAATGAGCTTGTTCATAAGTACTTGTGTTATTTCTTATATGTTGAGTACTTTTGTGGACTTGGTTTGTATAAGCATGCCTAACCCTTTTTGATCTTATTGTCACATGCTTATATGAACCAAGAAATTGAAAACCTCACCTCTCTTTCAAACATACTTGAGGTTGTCATCAATCACCAACAAGGGGGAGATTGTGAGCATCTAGGCCCCCAGTGGGTTTCGGTTATTGGATGACAATGGTAAATTACTATGACTAACGTGTGTTTTGCAGAAACAGTTGAGTTAGGTCATGGTAATGATGATCGTGAGGGCACTATGGTATTCATGTCCCCTTATTCATGGAATTCGTTCGGTTTTCAAAGGATGGACGATGAAGACGGTGATAGGCTAGTTCTAAGTGTCATTTGGTGTTGAAGGACACTTAGAGTAGCATAGGTCTGTGTTTTATCTTTGGCCGTACTATTAAGGGGGGTTTGAATGGGTAGCTTGACCTAGGTGAGACTTTTGAGTTAGGTGTGGTGCACACTTGTTAACTAAAGCACTAGGTAGCTTAGAAAGGTCCCTAAGATCATAAGGAAGAAAGTTCGTGAAGGGAGCGTCGCAAACCGAAGTCATTTTGGACTTCAAATGCTGACCGAACGCTGGAGCACTTGGGACCGGACGCTAGGGCATGCGTTCGGTCAGTGGTGCTCGTTGAGGGGCAGGTCAGGCTTTGATCGGACGCTCCCTCAGCAGTTGACCGGACGCAATAGGGGGTGAGTCCGGTCCAACACAGAGAGGTTCCAGAGAGGGAAATTCTTGACTGGACGCGTCCGGTCAGTGGTGATCGGACGCATGGGAGCGTCCGATCAACGTTTCGTACGAGTGTCAGGGCTAACGTCATTTAGCCGTTAGACACTGACTAGACGCGTCCGGTCACCACGACAGGTGCGTCCGGTCAGTGTGTAACTAGCTGGACTTACCCCTTCGTGCATGTTTTGAGTTGGGGGGGTATAAATATGCCTCCCCCTCATTCATGTTGTCTCTCTTGCTCATTTGAAAGGTTGTCGAACACATTGTGATTGCAAGTGAGTGCAAGAGGCCTAGTGAGGTTGAGAGATTTGATAATTGAGTGATCAAACACCTCATTAGTGAAAAGAGAGTAGCAAGTGTGCATCTACCCATCTCATTAGCCTTGTGTTGGTCAAGTGAGAGTTCTTGCTTGTTACTCTTGGTGATCGGCATCACCTAGACGGCTTGGTGGCGATCGGAGAGCTTGGTGATCATCTGAAGGCATTGTGGATGACCCAAGCCAAGATGTGACCGGTAGCGAGCGATTCACCGGGCCGGAGTGGCGAAGAATCAGCTCATAGTGAGCACTTGATCTTTGCGCGGATCAAGGGGGAGCGATACCCTTGTGCGGGTGCTCCAACGAGGACTAGGGGGTGTGCCGACACCTCGATACCTCAGCAAAAAGATCATCTTGTCATCTCTACTCCTTTACTTACGCATTTACCTTTGAGAAATTCAATTCTGCAATATTGTTGTTGTTCATTCACTATTGAATTGCTTTGCTAGAGTAGGAGTGGCATAGACTTGGTCTTTTGTGCGGTAGAATAGAAAGAATCACCCCCCTCTTGGGCATCTTGATCCTTTCAGGGCATTGTGCTCGCCCCGCGGAGATCGCGAAGAGCAACTCTAGTGGAAAGAGGCGTGAAGAGCACCAAGTGGTCCGGCCGGATCGAATGCTAGAGCTTTTGGTGAGCACTCCATCATGGAGAGTGTGGCTTAGTGTCACCACTAGCAAGAGGATCGGCGGGAACCTTTGGCTTGCTTCAACGGGGACTAGCTTGGTGGCAACCAAGTGAACCTCGGGATAAAATCTTGTGTACCCGTCTCTTATTGCTCTTATTGTTCTTGTTTCCTTGCATATTATGATTGTTCTTGTGTTCTTCGTGTTCTTCCTCCCTCCATCACTCTATATTCGGTTGGGAAGGCTCGATCCACATTTTGGCAAGGAACCAAGACTTGGGGAAGCTACAATCGTCATCTACATCATCCAGGGAAGTGGGGTAATTGCTAGATCTGAGATTGCATCTTGTTGGTAGTTCTTAGCTTCACTAAAGATAGAGCTAGGCAACTATCCCCGGTAACGGCCCAGGAATGCTTGTTGGCACTTGCTAACGTTGTTACTAGGAGTAGACTATGGAGTCTATCCCCGGCAACAGCGTCAGAAATGCTTGAAGCAAGACCGGTCACTATACCTAAAGGAGTGGAGCTAAAGCAGCTATCTACTAATGCCAAGCGGGGTTGTCAATCCCGACACTAGTAGGAGCTAGCTAGAGAGAATGCAATCTACCAGGAGGAGATTCTGCAAGCGCACAGAACTATCATATTAGCACTTCGCCTGGGAGTACCAGGTGTCGATTTATTTGATCCCAAGGGAAGGCTAGGGTGGTGTATGAGTCGAGTCAAGGAGGGGAAGAGAGTCGAAGAAATAAGAAAAAGGGAAAGGGGAGAAGGGAAGATGAAAGGCTAGAAAGAATATATGGGTGGATAGGTAAGGATGAAATGGATGGCTAAGGTAAGGTGGATAACTAGATAGATAGGGGGTAACTAAGGATAACTAATGATAACTAACTAGCTACTGATAACTAATCCTAGATAACTACCAAGCAAGATAACTACGAAGCAAGATAGTTACGAAGCAGGGCAGGCAAAAGACAATAAAGCAACTAAGTTGAGTATAGTTTTATTCCTATCTTGTCAAGTATCGAGGCGTACTAGCCTTTACCACTTATTTAGGTTGAACGCTAGCACAACGAGCCTTACTGTTAAAGTGGGCTAACTACGTGGTGGAATTCAAGGCGCACAGGGCTGTCACCACCTGCTTGCTACCACAGCTATTCGGGGGTCCAGCCGTATCTGAAGGTAAGTCTATAACTAAGCACCTCGCTTAACTATATTCTAACTATCTCTACCCTAGCTTTGAATAGAGACACCCTTGCGGACGTCAGAGCAAACACTTGACTTAATAAGATAAACACTAAACTAACTAAGCAACCTATTGGCAAAGATCAGTCACTAAGCTCACTAGAGATTAACTACTATGGCTAAGTGAATTGAACTGTAGGATAGCTAGGTCACACGTAAGGTACTTGATAAAGTAATACTGAAAGTAATACTGAAAGTAATGCTTAAAGTAATACTGAGATAAAGATAAGTGTACCTGAGATACAAGAGAGCAAATCAGACCAGAGACGCCGGGAAATCAACCGACCTCTGATGCCAGTCGCTCGCACCCGCTTCTCTCTTAGCAAGCTCTACGCTCCTTATACCAAGAACTTAGGCTGAGCTGTGCTAAACTAAGAGCCGCGCTGTAGCGAGGGCACTAGAGCTATACTCTCTCTACTAGCTAAACTACTTGCCTAAGCTCTCTGAGCTTCTAACTTGCTCTCTGCTTCTCTTGCTTGGTGTTGCTTTGCTTGGGATGGTACTGGGGATATGAATGAAGTGATGCCTCAGGGGGGTATTTATAGCCTTGAGGAGTGAGGGGGGTACTTTTAGGGGGCGGCCAACCGACCTAGGGTTAGGTCAGGTGGCGGGCGCCACCCCCTACTGGCGGCCGCCAGTCTCCTGGCCGCTGGATGCACCGTCTTTGATCCTACGGCCTCCAGGTGGTTGTCCAAGGTGGTTTGGAAGTCGGTTGCATGTCTGAGTAACCGCCATTCAGCCTTGATCCACGCCACTTCATCCTAAGTCGTCCGATGCCACTGACCTAGTGACCAAGGGCCAAGATTTGGCCTTGGGGAGGTCACACGGATCGGTGACGTGGTAGGGAGTGGAACTTGGGCCAACCCAAGTGGCGGGCGCCACTTAGAGGTGGCGAGCGCCACCTAGGGGTGGCGGGCGCCACCCCCCTTAGGCCCATTTGGGCCCTGCTGAGTGGGCTTGGCCTCTGGTGGGTCCATATGTCCAAATTTATTTCAAATCCTGCATTCAAATAAAATTCTATGGACATGTGGAATTTGGTTAGTTTGAAACCTATTTGACTACATTTCATGCCCTTTTGGTGGACTTTTGGGTCAAATGTTGATGGTAAAACGGGTGTTTAAGGACCATCAACAAGCTCCCCCAAGCTAACCTGTTGCTCGTCCTCGAGCAACAATGCGGTTTAAGCATTGAGCATGAAATGGATAGTAACTCAAGATGTCTGCAAGTGCATATTGTATAGTGAGAAATAACTTAGCATATATCATTAATCATAGCAATGTGGAGCTTATAGCTTTTCACTTCAAACATGCAAGAGTGAAATAAAGTAGTAGATAGGAAACTTTTATCTCGCTTAGGTTTGACTAGGATTTTGTCTGGAGGTTTTTCAAGGTTTTCAAAAGATAACAACTTGCTTAAGTCCTCCAAGATTCACTCAATCACTCAATGGTGTTTAAATCCTCACTTAGGCCAAAATGTAGCCTATCCTATTTCTAAATAATGATATGTGGAGTTATAGGTAGGCTAAGAACCATGAGCAAATTGCCTGATGTTTATTGCTAAGCTAGACACTCAGATCATAAGGAGCAGCAAATCATAAAAAATGATCAAGATGTGCATGTGTGGTTATGTGGAAGTGTATAGAGGGATATTTCATAATCCTTCCTAGTTAATTTCTGGGGTCTAGAGCTAATGATAATTCTCTCTCTCTCTCTCTCTCTCTCTTTGGATACATAGTGAGTAGACAAAAGATGTGTCCTCACATTTTCTTAGGGCATAGTCCTCTTTTGAGCTACTTTGCTCACTTTTTTTTCTTCAGGACATAGTCCTTTGTTGAGCTACTTTGCTCATTTCTCTCTCTCTCTCTCTCTCTCTCTCTCTCTTTTAGCTCTAGATTTCCCCAGACATCTATAGGAAAGGATTTCAGAAATGAAAAAGGGGGAAGAGGGAGAAATGCTCATTCCTAGTGTAGGAATAAGCATAAGGCTAGCAATGGGATGTTTGGCAGGGTATTGCATATCTCCGGTGTAGAGAATGAGCAATTTATTTGGTGGTTGCAAACATCCAAAGTGGAGAGTAGGCAATTTATGGTGGGTGTGCGAGAATCTTGATTCAAAAGATATGATAAGCTTCTCTACTAAGATCTATGAGGTCTAACAAAGCTCAACACAAACAAAGCTCTTTGTGGTTTTGACTAATGACTAACAAATATTTGGCTGGTGGTGGGATGGGATAAAATTTAGGAGGAACTTTTAGCAAGGTTTTCATAATTTTTAAAAGAAATCCTCCAGATTAGGTCCTAATTTCACCTTAGCAAAAGTTTAAAGAATTACTCCATTTCTTACTAACTTTATTCACTAAGTATGATTTCAGTTTAAGCATGTGCAACCCACAAAAGCTACAATTTAGATAAGACCAGTTATTCAAACCATAACAATAGCATTTGCATGACATATTTCAAATCTTATTCAGGTTTCAACTTGTTTAAGAAGATTTTATCAATTTTATTCATGGAATGGTTATTTAGGCAAGCAAGTGACATTCAAAAGATATAGAATTTAAGAACTAAATGTAAAGTGTAGGCTTGAGACATACCTTATTGGAGCGGGAGTCTCCCCCAAGCTGGCTTCTTGCTTGGTGAAGGGTCTTCATCTTTCTCGGTCGGAGCTCTTGTTCTCATTTTATTAAAAAGGGAAACTATCTAATGTTGTGAAAAGGGAAACTATCCTATTATGATATTTTATTGTTCTAACTAAGTTAACATATACCTATGCATATAACTAATGATAACTGATTTTTTTAGTTACATGCATGACATATGTTATTTATTTGAAAAGGAAAATTGAAGGGAAAAATTAAAAGTAAAACCATACCTTAGGTCCATGGAGTTTCATCTTTATCGGGTGGATCTTCTTCCTTGGGCACTTCTTCTCTTAGTACTCCATCGGGTTCTTCTTCCTTTGGCACCTCTCCTTTCTCATGTGAATCACACAACTCAGGAGGTGGTTCTTTCTTTCTGCTCCACCTTGTTCTTGGGCGCCTCTTCTTGGTACGAATGGGTTTTGCTTCCTGCATGTTAGCGGCATATGCGGGGCCTCGGGAGAAAAAGAATATTTCCTTCCTCCCTCCTAATGTCATTTCCATTTTAGCACTTCCCACATATATGCAAGCATTAACAGTATTCAAGAAGGGTCTACCTAAGATTAGAGGCACATCTTTCCTATTTCCCATATCTAGTATTATGAAATCAGCAGGAACATAGGAGCCTCTAATATGAACAGGTAAGTCATTAACTATTCCTTCTACATAGCAAGTGGATTGATCAGCTAGCACAACATAGGCAGATGTGGATGTCATGGGTGGAAAGAATGAGTTTTCATAGAAATCTTTAGATAAAATGTTCACACTCGATCCTAAATCACACATGGCATTTTTAAAGACTTCACCAAAGATTGAGCATCTAATTATGGGACTACCAGGATCACCTTTTTTAACAGTCATGGTTTGATCTTCATAATAGTTAAAATATTTTATTTCAACCATATTTGCAGTTTCCATGTCAGGTTTAGCAGGAATTTTGCCAGATTCAAAAGATGGTATGATAGCAGCAAGTTGAGCTAATTGGGTTTCTAACATCTTATTAAAGCTAAGTTAATTTTTCAGAGCAGATGAGAAATCTTCCAATTTAGCATTTATATTCTCAAGAATTTTATCATTCGCCATTAATCTCTCTTTCAAGAAATTAGTAGTTTTACCTTGTGAGTAAACTAAATTCTTCAGGAATGAGTAATTATCAGAATTATGAAAATTAGAGTGAGGGAATGAATTGTTACCTTGAGAGTTTGCAGGCTGATTCCATCCTTGATTCTGTTGACGGAAACCATTGTTGTTATTGATGAAGTTCAAATCTTCATGTAGTTTGGGGCAGTGGCTCCCAGAATGTCCGGTTTCTCCACAGACTTCACAAGTCATGTAGGATTCCAGAGATTGGACACTCTCTTGTTGGTTCATCTTCTCACAGCTGTCCAGCTTCTTTGCCAGCAGGTCCATCTTGGCCACGATCATGTCGGCTTCCTTAAGGGAATGCATACCTTGCTTACGGGGCTGCAGTCTCTCGTCATTCCATCCTTGGTTCGACACCATCTTCTCTATGAGAGCCTTAGCATCTGCAACATTCAGAGAAAAGAATGCACCGCCGGCGGCGACATCCAAATGGCTTCTAGAGAGTGGGGTTAGGCCATGGTAGAAGTTCTGGATCAATAGCCAGTCCTCCATACCATGCTGTGGACAAGAAGTGACATACTCTTGCAACCTCTCCCAAGCCTCGGGAATAGATTCCTCGGCTTGTTGCGTAAAGCTGGAGATTTTGTTGCGAAGAGCATTCGTCTTGCCCATCAGAAAGAATTTGGCGAGAAAAGCATTGGAACACTTGTCCCATGTGTCTACAGCGTTGTGATCGGTATAGAACCATTGCTTCATTTTTCCTAGAAAAGAGAAAGGAAAGAGACGAAGACGGATGGCTTCTTGAGTTATCCCCTTAATGGTGAAGGTGCCGCAAATCTCCAAAAATTGTTGGAGGTGAGCATTGGCATCCTCATGAGCCTTGCCACAGAACGGGCTAGCTTGGACCATCGTGATCAGAGCCGGTTTCAACTCAAAGTTGAGGTTGGCATCGATCACGTCTGGTCCTATCGCTACATTAGTGGCAGAAGGAGCAGAAAATTCACGAATGGTCTTATTGGCCATCGTGAAGATAGAACGAGATAAGAAAGAAAGAAGTTGAAGAAGATGAAGGAAAAAGATAAGAAGAGTTAAGGAAAGAAAGAATGGGGTAAGATGGGATTCGCTAAGCGGGAGCTTAAGCGAAGATAAATTCAACACGGACTCAACCGATACACTGATTGCCTTCCCCGGCAATGGCGCCAGAAATGCTTGTTGGTAGTTCTTAGCTTCACTAAAGATAGAGCTAGGCAACTATCCCCGGTAACGGCCCAGGAATGCTTGTTGGCACTTGCTAACGTTGTTACTAGGAGTAGACTATGGAGTCTATCCCCGGCAACGGCGTCAGAAATGCTTGAAGCAAGACCGGTCACTATACCTAAAGGAGTGGAGCTAAAGCAGCTATCTACCAGGAGGAGATTCTGCAAGCGCACAGAACTATCGTAGTAGCACTTCGCCTGGGAGTACCAGGTGTCAATTTATTTGATCCCAAGGGAAGGCCAGGGTGGTGTATGAGTCGAGTCAAGGAGGGGATGAGAGTCGAAGAAATAAGAAAAAGGGAAAGGGGAGAAGGGAAGATGAAAGGCTAGAAAGAATATATGGGTGGATAGGTAAGGATGAAATGGATGGCTAAGGTAAGGTGGATAACTAGATAGATAGGGGGGTAACTAAGGATAACTAATGATAATAAGTAGCTACTGATAACTAATCCTAGATAACTACCAAGCAAGATAACTACGAAGCAAGATAGTTATGAAGCAGGGCAGGCAAAAGACAATAAAGCAACTAAGTTGAGTATAGTTTTATTCCTATCTTGTCAAGTATCGAGGCGTACTAGCCTTTACCACTTATTTAGGTTGAACGCTAGCACAACGAGCCTTACTGTTAAAGTGGGCCAACTATGTGGTGGAATTCAAGGCGCATAGGGCTGTCACCACCTGCTTGCTACCACAGCTATCCGGGGGTCCAGCCGTATCTGAAGGTAAGTCTATAACTAAGCACCACGCTTAACTATATTCTAACTATCTCTACCCTCGCTTTGAATAGAGACACCCTTGCGGACGTCAGAGCAAACACTTGACTTAATAAGATAAACACTAAACTAACTAAGCAACCTATTGGCAAAGATCAATTACTAAGCTCACTAGAGATTAACTACTATGGCTAAGTGAATTGAACTATAGGATAGCTAGGTCACACTCAAGGTACTTGATAAAGTAATGCTTAAAGTAATACAGAGATAAAGATAAGTGTACCTGAGATACAAGAGAGCAAACCAGACCAGAGACACCGGGAAATCAACCGACCTCCGATGCCAGTCGCTCGCACCTGCTTCTCTCTTAGCAAGCTCTACGCTCCTTATACCAAGAACTTAGGCTGAGTTGTGCTAAACTAAGAGCCGCGCTGTAGCGAGGGCACTAGAGCTATACTCTCTCTACTAGCTAACCTACTTGCCTAAGCTCTCTGAGCTTCTAACTTGCTCTCTGCTTCTCTTGCTTGGTGTTGCTTTGCTTGGGATGGTATTGGGGATATGAATGAAGTGATGCCTCAGGGGGGTATTTATAGCCTTGAGGAGTGAGGGGGGTACTTATAGGGGGCAGCCACTATGGCCTCCAGGTGGTTGTCCAAGGCAGTTTGGAAGTTGGTTGCATGTCTGAGTAACCGTCATTCAGCCTTGATCCACGCCACTTCATCCTGAGCCGTCCGATGCCACTGACCTAGTGACCAAGGGCCAAGATTTGGCCTTGGGGAGGTCACACGGATCGGTGACGTGGCAGAGAGTGGAACTTGGGCCAACCCAAGTGGCGGGCGCCACCTAGGGGTGGCGGGCGCCACCCCCCTTAGGCCCATTTGGGCCCTGCTGAGTGGGCTTGGCCTCTGGTGGGTCCATATGTCCAAATTTGGTTCAAATTCTGCATTCAAATAAAATTCTATGGACATGTGGAATTTGGTTAGTTTGAAACCTATTTGACTACATTTCATGCCTTTTTGGTGGACTTTAGGGTCAAATGTTGATGGTAAAACACGTGTTTAAGGACCATCAACACATCTCACCCACTTCAATTTCGTCGCTCCCTGCAGGTGGTCGGTAGTACCGATTGAAAGAGTCAGTAGTACTGGTGTGCACACCTGGTAGTACCGACCCTAACACTCGGTAGTACCGACTGTGTTGTTCTTTACACTAGCTTGTATTTCAATACTCACTCTTGTGCTAGTGTTTAGTTGCTTAGTTTATGTAGCTAAGTTGAGCTCTCTAATTTGGCTTGTGTAGCCTTGTTATTGAGCATTGCTAGTGAGCTTAGGCTTTGTGTTTTTTGCTTAGTGGCATGTGTAGGAGCTCCCAGGTTGATTGAGTACTAGTTGCTTAGGTTTGTGTAACCTTGCAAGCTAGAATTGTTTAGGTGATCTTTAGCTAGCCCGACACCTTATTTGCTCTATTTAGGATCTTTTGTATGGTGTCATAGAGTACAAGTAGAGAGGTGTAGTCTTGGCTAGACTGATAGTTTTAATTCCGCATTTGTTTCGGTTAGCCGGTACGTTTAATTTTAAAAAGGACTATTCACCCCCCCTCTAGTCCGCCATCTCGACCTTTCAGTGTCGCTGGCCACCCGAGTACTTCATGCCATCCATGACCGGCCCGACACCCGAGTTGCTCTGGCTAGCCATGGGGAGAGGAGCAGCCCCCTGCTGCAGATTGCCACCCGCCATAGCCTACCCGCCAAAGTTATGCATGTCTGGGTTATGTCCAACCGACAGGTTAGGCAACCCCCCGGCCTGGAACATTTGGACACCATTGAAACCACTGACACGTCCGCGCCCACCACCAAAAGCACCACCAAACGGCCGCCGTCCACGACCAACTCCTGGAAAGTGCTGACCGTCGTACCCACCATAGCCACCGAAGCGACTTCCACCATAGCCATTGTGTTGGCGGTGCTTACCGACAACTTTTATAAGTCAACCAAGGACAAAACGAGGCATACTTGCATACATATGTTATCACCTTGACCTATTTCCACTTGTACTGGAGAATCATTGCTTTTCAGGTATCAAACATGAGAACAGTGGAAAAGGCAAGAAGGATACGCTTTCCGACAAAGCGTAATTCCAACAAACAAGGAAAAGGCCCACCTAAAGAATGCATTTCGGCTGGAAACCACCGAAGATGCAACGTGCACCACGCCAGAGGCCCACCACGCAAAGGCGGTGGCCAGTGGGCCCAGTAGGGTGCGGTCACACCGCCCCTGGCCCCACTGGCCACCGACCTCCTCAGGCGGTTGCATGGCGGCATGCACATGTCGGTTTAGGTGGTTACCATACTTAGCTCCTCCAAACCGACCATGTACTAATATAAATAAAGGGGTAGAGCTCCCTCTTCAATCATCAATCACACATTCAACACATTTGTATTTCATTCCACTTTGTATTTGGAGCTCTCTACCTTAGTTTAGATCTTCTAGTAGTTGGAGCAAGTACTACTTGCAAGAGAGAAGGAGGAGTTGTAAAGATCTATTTGGTATGAATACTAAGTTCCTCTTTTCATACTTGTTCTTGTTCTCTTATGATCAACATTGTTATGTTCTTGTTCCTTGTTCATCGTTCTAGAACTAGTTCATAGTCTTAGATCCTTGTTCATCATGAACATGAATATTGTTCTTCATTCAATATGCTTAGATCCTGATAACTTAGTGATACATGTTGGGTGGTGTTTTGCCGTGCTTTCGGGTGCGCTTACATCTTTATCGGGGAGGTGTAAGTGTTCTTCATGTGCGCGAGAGTGGTTCTCGGGTATATGGAGATGGGTGAATGTCTGGCTTAGTCCACGGTTGAGGGGTAGGCGGCAGGTGGTGACAGCCTTGTTCGTCCCTTGTAATCCCCCACGTTCGACTTTGGGGTAGGAGTCTAAATTGCTGGTGTATCCTGCTGGCAGACCAGTGTTCTCGGGTCTCCTAATCCATCCAGTACTTAGCACTAATGTTAACTTGATCATAACCATGTATACTTAATTCATTTACATAACCTTGTTAAGATTCATGCTCCGTAGGATATTCTTTATTCTTTTATTCTTTCTTCTATCCCCATAGAAGCTCTATATATCTTAGGCAATGTGTGTGTTGATCCCACTATCCAAATCACTATTTGTCCTCCTGTTATGGTTAATTAGTCAACTATGCAGTTATTATGTTCTTGTCATGGATATATCTTGAATCCTTTCGCACCTAGCCTTCCCAGTGGTAAAATATAAATAATGATACCTGGAATACTCCTAGTGAAATGCTACAACGGTAATCCCGTGCGCTTACGGACCCTGTCTGTAAACGAATTGGTTTACCAGGCCAGCCTCTTAGGCCGTCACTAAGGCCACATGTTTTGGTTTATGAAGTGCCATCGCACTTCAGCGCCGATACCGGATGTGTAGCTAAGTGGTTGTGTTTGAGGCTGACACTGATGTCCCTTAGTAACATCGCTAGGAACCAACATACTCAGTGTATGTCGTTAAGGAATGTCAACAGGCATTCCTGGCACCATGCCTGGGGATGATGGCCTATGTTGGTATAAATTAACGCACACTCTACTTTATCTACAAGCGCACAGATAACATCTACCGATGTAGCACTTCACCGGAGTAACCCAGTTTTAATATCGAACCCAAAAAATGGATAGTGTTAAGTCTTAAAGAGTATAACCCCTGAGTAGCTAACAAGGACGGAGAAGCTAAAAGCATAGAGGGGATCACTAAGGTTATCTAAATCCAACTTAAGAGTGATATGTTTATATTATTCTTAGTGGGGAAGTTGCCATAAAAGGTCACAAACAGAGTATGATTCTTTTATGCAAATGTATAAACCTACCGAGCCTACACACGGGTAAGTGGACTATAGAAGAATCAACAAGGCTATAAGAGTCACCCTTGCGAACAACCACTACTACCGGCGTTATAGGAGGCAATTATGAGCTATCAAGTCTAAGCACCACGCTTACACTATCCAACTACTCTAACTCTAGCACGACCAGAATTAAAGTACACAAAAGAGAGTCATAAACCTTAAGAATAATAAGAACAATAGCTCAAATTTAAATATAGACGTTGATAACCGAAACAATCGTTGAAGCAAGTTGATGAAGAACTTGAATCCACAGGTACAAGATGAAGAAGTTGATCCGATAGGCCGGAGCTCCTTTTGATCTCTTCCTCTCTCTCTCTTTCTCTCTTCTAGTTCTAATATAAGACTAGGTTTGTCGGTGTTTCGTACCCGGGGGTATCACACCAACGAGTGATATGATCGCGTGCTTCTCTTCCTGGATGGTGATGCAAGAGGACACAAGGATTTACCCTGGTTCGGGCAAAGAAGGCCCTACGTCCAGCGGGGGGGATGTTCTTGTATTACTTGCACCTAAGTGCTTGTACAGGGGAGAATACAAGCTCAGTGAGCGTGGACCGGAGTCCGGACTCGTGCTGTGTGTGGACTTTGTGTTGTTTCGTCTTCCTGAATGAGGGCCCTAGTGTCCCTTTTATAGAGCAAGGGGAGGCCAGGGTTACATAAAGGTATTACAGGTGTCGGGGCGTATGGTGCCCCATACGGAGAAGGGTAGGAACCCTGTCTTGTCGGGGCCACTGGAGCCGATGTGATCGTCGCTGTTGAGGCGTCCTTGGGTCGTGGCTTCCATCCTGGGGCGCGGACGTGGTGGCGCGACAAGGCGGGAGCCGTACAGCACCCATCCCGGAATGTACAGTACGCGGTGAGGTCCCTCCGGGTCTTGGGGTACCTGTCCTCCAATAGCATGAAAGTAGTTAGGGCTCGAAGGGCGCGGAGCCGGCTTCGAGGTGGTGCCACGGGGGCTCGAGGGGCGGAGCCGGCCTCGAGGTGTTACAGTGCAGGGCTCGAGGAGCGCGTAGCCGGCCTCGAGGGGTTACAGTGCAGGGCTCGAGGAGCGCGTAGCCGGCTCGAGGGGTTACAGTGCCTGGCTTGGCCGAACAGTGCGTACTGGTGCCCTTTTGCCCATGCTTGTGGTGAAAACGAGACTTGACCTTTACACCGAGTCACTGTGGTACATGCTGTGCACTGGTGGACATGACCGGAGTAGGTGAAGGCATTAAATGCGTGGATGGGTGGTACGGCTGTCTGTGCAGCTCGAGGTCCGTGCGTTAAGGCTCGAGGTGTGGTGGGGGGGCGCGCTTGCCGAGGCCTGGAGGGCTCGAGCGAGACGGAGAGCGATCGTGCTCGCCCGAGGCTTGCTGGGAGGGCTCGGGCGAGACGGAGACAGAGCGTTCGCCCGAGGCCTGGCTGGGAGGGCTCGGGCGAGACGGAGACGGAGCGTTCGCCCGAGGCCTGGCTGGGAGGGCTCGGGCGAGACGGAGACGGAGCGTTCGCCCGAGGCCTGGCTGGGAGGGCTCGGGCGAGACGGAGACGGAGCGTTCGCCCGAGGCTGGCTGGGAGGGCTCGGGCGAGACGGAGACGGAGCGTTCGCCGAGGCCTGGCTGGGAGGGCTCGGGCGAGACGGAGACAGAGCGTTCGGGTTTTTGTTGTTTCCTGTGCGTGATTGGGGGTATCCTTTTGACCACCGAAGTAGCCCCGAGGCCATGGGAGGAGTGGTTAGAACTCCCGTCGTGGGCTTCCTGAAGAATCCTCCGTGTTTGGGAACCTTCTGCCCAGCGGGCGCGCCTTTTTAGGCGGAAATCGTCAGGGAGCGGAGATCGCGGCGCCGTGTGTACCTGTCAACAGGCTCGAAATGTGGTTTGGTAGTCTCATTAAATGTTTACGGTTACCTTTCCTTGTCGGGGAGACCGTCCGAGGCTTGGCTCGGAGGGCTCGAGCGAGAGAGAACGAGCGATCGTTCGAGGTCTGGCCCTGAGGGCTCGGGCGAGATGGAGACGAGCGCTCGCCCGAGGCCTGAAAATCTCATGCTCACACCAAGAAAAGAGATTAGTCGTAACTGTCCGAGTTTTAGACCCTCTTTCGTCGAGGGGTGCCAGGCTGAACCGACTGGCCGGCTCCTCGAGCTGTCCGGCATGCCGATTGCCCTGGCTTGTCATCCCGCGAGTCCTTTCGATCGGATGCGAGGGGGGATGCCTCGTACTACCCCGAGTGGGCGAGTATCGAGGTTCCCGGTGAGCTGGTAACGGGGAATCCAAGTGAGAGCTCGTGCCCCGTTCGTTAGGGGTCGACTGTGGCCCGGAGGCGGTCTCATAAAGCATGGGGGCTCAGTCTGCAGGAGTGCCGGGTCCATTCGATAGGACCCGGTGGCTCGATGCCTCCCTCCGAGGGGATCTCACTGCACGTCGAGCTCCCCGCCTTGGATACACGTGAGGGGCCTCGAGGGCTCGGCCCTCGAGTAATGCCGCGAGTGGCGCCCCTTGGTGTCCCTGACTCGGGTGCTCGAAGCCGGCTGTCGAACCCTTTTCGAGGGCCAGCCTTCGCTGCTTCGAGACTTAGGGCCGGGGCCCGTTTTTACCTTTATGAAGAAGCCTCCGTCGTCTGGGAATCCTTCTGCCCGTTGGGCACGCCTTTTTAGGCGGAAACGTCGGGGAGAGCGGCGGGCGCGAAGCCGGAGCGACGGTCGTGGCGGGCCGGGTAGTGGAGCGAATGGAGAGGTAACGCGGTGTACCCTGCATCCGGCTCGAGACGTGGTTAGGTGGGCGCATTGAATGCATTCGGTTACCTTTTTACGTCGTGGGAGATCCCGCCCGTCTGGATTTCCCCCTATATATCGAAAGAGGGGAAAAAGAACCTTTACTTTGCCTTTGCCTTCGCCGCCGCCGTAGCCTTTACGCGCCCTCTCCTTCGAGCTAGTCGATTGGGGATTTCCGGCCGCCCGTCCGCTGCTCGGATCCGCGCCGCGCCACCGTCATGGCCGCCCAGACACAGATGCTGCCGGCCGAGGACTGGAGCCCGTCGAAGGTGACGCAGAGCGGAATGGACTCGCTGGTGGCCCAGGGGCTTCTGCGCCCCAACCCGGAGGAGGGACCCGCATGGTGGGTTATCCCGTCGGCGGAGCACCGGGAGCCGCACCCGCCGGAGGGGTACGTGGTGAGCTTCACGCGCTACCACCGTATGGGGCTCGGCGTCCCGCCGAGCCGCTTCTTGCGAGGGCTGGCCCACCACTTCGAGGTGGAGCTGCAACACTTCTCCCCCAACTCCATCTCGCACGCCGCCATATTCGCCGCGGTGCGTGCGAGGGGTACCTGAAGATGGAGCCGCACTGGGAGATGTTCGTCCATCTCTTCCGGGGCGAGCTCTTCATCAAGTCCCTGAAACCCAGCGGGAGGCGGCCCGTGCGCATGGGCTCCCTTGCCATTACCGCGAGGGCGGGGACCTCGTCGGCCAATGTCCCCCGCGAGTACCTGCGATACAAGCTTTCCACCAACCAGGCCGGGTGGGACGACCATTGGTTCTATCTGCGGAACGAAGGTGGCCTCCTTCCGCAGTACACCGGCAGGGTCCTCACCCAACGCCCGGAGAAGTGGACCTGGGGCGTTGCGGCGGACAGGCAACGCCACCTGGCCCCGCTGATGGAGATGATGAAGACGCTGGTGGATGAGAAGAAGCTGACCGTGCAAGCGGTCATTTGGGCGTTCCACCAGCGAAGAGTTCTTCCGCTGGCGGACCGCCCCCTTCTTATGCACGAGATGGGCCCGCAGGCTCAGCTCGAGGCGCTCAATCGCTCGAGGATGGCCGGAGAGAGGCTGTCCCGGAACGAGGGCGTCTCCCGGGTGTCGATCACGATCCAGGGGCCGTTCGTCCCTGAACTCTCCAACCTGGTTGCGATGGCACCCGACGAGGGGTGTCTCGACCTGGTAAGCCTCCCTCGAGTCGAGCTATCTCGAGCCTCCTCCCCCTTCTTCCTCCTTCGATCCGTTTGCATCCGTCTTGTGGTTTGTCTCATCACGCTTCTTCTTTCTTCAGGGGGCATTTACTTGTCGCGCGTCGAGGCCCCGGTGAGGGAGGACGCCGCGGGTTCTCAGGTGAGGCGCCCTCTGCTCAGAAGGACAAGGAGAGCAAGGATGCCAAAAAGAAGAAAGAGAAAAATAAAAACTTGCGTCGCTTAGCTCGGGAGCAGAGACTGGCGAAGGCTCGTCGTAACCGTCAGCCTGGGGACGGGTCCCCCGAGCTGAGCTCCTCGAGCTCGGAGGAGGAGAGTGGTGATGAGGAGGAGGGCGACGACGAGGGGATGGATGTGCGCTTGATGCGCGCGGGGCTCGTGATGACAGGGCTGACCGCTCCTCTGTGCAGGAGGGTACACTGGAGGTCCCCCGACAAAAGGGTCGCGCGGGACGCAGCCGCGGAAGGCGGCGCCGATCCCTGCCTCGTCGGGGGCCCGAGGTCCGTCGAGCTCCGCGCCGGATGCGCCCCTGGTCGTAAGGAAGCCCCGGACCCGGAGCGCCTCCGCCACAGCGCCAACGGAGGCCGCCCCCGCGTCAGCCCAGACGGGGGGTCTCGAGAGGGGTCGGGCCTCGAGAGGCGGTCGACAGGTTGAGAAGGTTTCGGGCCCGACCCCCGTGAGCCGTCAAGGGCGCCGTCGAGCCCGCGGAGGAGCGGGCGCCAAGAAGAGGCGTCGAGCCCGCGCCATCACGAGCGTCGGGGAGGGAGCCCCCGAGCGTCTCGTGACCAGGGGCGCGAGCGTCCCCGGAGTCCATCGCCGCACCGCCGCCGGGATACGGAAGCGGACGCGGGAGGGCGCGACCACCAGCGCGGGCGCCGGAGCAGGTCCCGGAGCCCGCGCCGGGGCGAGCGCCACGACGTCAGCACGAGGGTGGTGGTACGGTCGCCCTCCCGCGATGTGGGGCGGAAGGAGGGCTCTCCCTCGAGGTCGAGCCATGGGAGGCGTCGGGAGCCCTCCCCCCATCCCAGCCCCGTGGAGACGGCCCAGGCGCAGGGCTCGAGCCGTGGGGTGGGCTCGAAGCCCCCGAGTGGGTCCGGCGATTCCGGGAAGAAGCCCAGCCGCCGCTTCGGGTGAGTAGTTTCCTTGGGTCTCGTCGGTAGTGAGGCTTCACCTCTTTGCTTTTGATGACGCGTGCCATCTCCGTCTTCTCAGGGGGAAGCGCTCCTACCAGGAGGTGGACCTCGCTTCGTCCAAGCGGGCCAAGACCTCGAGCCCCGTCGAGGCACAGGCACCTCGAGGTATGGCACCTTCCTCCGCTAGAGAGCCGCTTGGCTGGAGAAGGCCCGAGCTGCCATGGCTCGAGGGGGCGGATGATCGTCGCGAATTTTGGTGAGGCCGTCGCCATCGACCACGGGGGTCGAGGTACTCTTCCTGGTTCTGACATCTCCGTCATCTCGTATTGCAGGGGCCTCAGCTCATGGCATCGAGCCTGCCACCACCGTATCCGCCGAAGCGCTGCCTCCTCCCCCTCCTCCTCCTCCGCGATGGTGCCAACTGGGAGCGCCATCCTTCCCCTCACCACGACGGGTGTTCCGGGGGAAGCGCCTGGGGCGAGCACGGCCCCGCCGGCGTCTGGGGCTGAGGAGACTGCGCCCTTGTGGCTCCGACCAGCACGGGCCGGGCTGCGGAGGAGGGAAGGGGGAAGAGGCGTCGGCGGAGAAGGAGCCGACGGTGGAGGACCTCCTGAACGAGCTGGAGCAGGGCCGCTCCTCGCCGCGGGCTCGATGACGGGGGAGGCGCCCGAGGTGCCGGCTAGCGCCGACAAGGCGCCGGAGGGCCCGGCCGGGGAAGAGGCCCGGGGTCGAGCCTTCCCTCGACCGATCCGCAACAGGAAGTGCCGGCGGAGGGGACGGAGGGAGTCGGGGCCCGTGCCGTCGGGCGGCGGGTCGCTGTCGGGGCAGCTCGAGGCGGAGGAGGATCTGCCCGACATCGAGCTCGACCGACCGATATGGCCGTTTCCCGTCCCCTGAGCCCGCCCCTTGCCGTGGTTCCCATCGAGCAGCCGGCCCAGCGGGGGGCCCGCGCGAGGTGCGGTCCATCTTCCGGGAGGTGGCCGTGCTTATGGCGGAGGCGGAGCGGTCCTGCTCCGAGGAGGCGGGCCGGTCCGCACAGGTGTCAGCCGCCCTCGCGCGGGCTGAGGCGGAGCTTCGAGATCTCCGCGCGGAGCTGAGCCGGAACGCCCAGATGGCGAGCCGGCTTAACGAGGCGGAGGCGGAGGTCGGGTGGCTCGAGGCGAGGGTCGCTCGATCCAAGGAGGAGGCCGCCGCGTTCTCGAAGCGTCGAGGAAGGAGGCCGCGGACGCCCGAAGCGAGGCCACCTCTGCCGGGGCTGAAGCCGAGGCGGCGAAGCAGGAGGCTGCTGACGCCCGTGGCGAGGCCGCCGCTGCCCGAACCGCAGCGGAGGCGGCGAGAAAAGAGGCCGAAGACGCCAAGAGTGGTGCCGCCACCGCCCGAGCTGCCGAGGGGGCGGCGCGGCAGGAGGTGATCCGCAAGGATCTGGCCCTGGTAGAGGCGGGCCGGCTGATCGAGGACCTTAGGTCCGAGAAGCTCCTCACGCTGGCCGAGAAGCGCAGGCTGGAGCAGCGTGCTGAGGGCCTGACCAGCGACCTCGCCGCACTGGGGCAACACTGCGACGGTGAGGCTTACACCTTGTTCTTGTTTGGGTCTCGAAGTTTTTGTTACGCCGCAGTCTCACTCTTCTTGTTTGTTGCGCAGGGGTCGAGAAGACGGTCGAGGAGCTCCGCGGGACGAACCAGGCTCTCTTGGACCAACTCCAAGATGAGACGATGGTGGCGGAGCGGGCTCGCTCCTCTCTCGACCGGCTCGGCCCCATGTGGGTGGCCTCCTGTGACCGCGGCAGAAGGTGCAATGGCTCGGGGCGATGCCTTGGTCGACGCCTTGTGCTTCTTCGACGCAGCCGCGCGGGACCGTGTCCGGCAAGCTCTCCATCACGGCGTCAAGCAGACACTCGCGGTTGTTCGCTCTGGTTTCCGCTTCCCGGTCCACGTTGTCGCGAATGGCTTCATCGAGATCGAGGGGAAGGATGAGGAGTGGAACAACCGCCGTGTCGACAAAATTTTGGAGAAGATGGAGAGGCCGGGGACGTCGCTCGCGAAGATCTTCGAGGAGGACGTGCTGCCTCCTGACGCCAGCAGCGGTGTCGGGAGCCCTCCTCCTTCGAGCTCGGGCGTCGAGGTCGAGCCTGCCATCGTGGACCTCGGGGAGGAGTACCGCACCGACGAGGACTGAGGCCTGCGTGCCAAATTTGGGCGTCGAGGCCCTTGTAAGAATTCTATGACATAAATGAGGGTACGTCGAGACCCGAATGTATATGTGATTTGTTTATGAAAAGAGTTGTTTTCTTTTCAAATGCGTTTGACCGCTTCTCTTTGTCGCAAGCTCGAGTTTTGCTAACTTAGTCTGTGTTCCTTCGATACGTCGCGAGCCCCTCGAGGGGAGGCGTAGGTAGGGCACCGTAGCCCGGGGGCGTAGGTGGCCGTCTACGTCGACGCCCCCGACCTTGGAGGCTCGAGGTACTTTAAGATTTAGACGTCGCTAGTTCACTCGAGGCGCGAGTCGAGACGAGGGTCAATTTTTGAAAAGAAAACACGCGTTTTTTCCGGAGTCTGGGGGGCGTTTACCCCCTTGTCAGCCCCCGAGGGAGGCTCGACCCTGAGCTAGGCAGGGTCGAGGCTACCCTTGAGTTGCTAAGTAACATGAAAGATGGCGCACGAGTTGGCCCATTCATATTTCAACGTGTTTGTACAAAGCAATAAAATGAACAAGGCCTCGAGGCCCTTAAGGGTAGAAGCGACGTAGCTGAGATATGTTCCACGCGTTCGCCAGGATCCTGCCTTGGTCGTCGTAGAGCTTGTATGTGCCTGGCTTGAGCACTTCGGCCACGGTGTATGGGCCTTCCCACGGAGGGGTGAGCTTATGGCGCCCTCGATTATCTTGCAGCCGTCGAAGCACGAGGTCCCCCACCGCCAGGTCCCTTTTGCGCACGTGCTTGTCGTGGTAGCATCGAAGTGTTTGCTGGTAGCGTGCAGAGTTGATGAGCGCCACGTCTCGGGCCTCCTCGAGCTGGTCCTTGGCGTTGGCGAGCCTTTCGTCATGGTTTGCTCGTTGTAGGCTCGAAGTCGAGGTGAGCCGTACTCGAGGTCCGTAGGTAAGACGGCCTCGGCGCCGTAGGTTAGGAAAAACGGAGTGAACCCGGTGGCTCGACTCGGCGTAGTCCTGAGGCCCCACAGCACCGAGGGGAGTTCTGTAGCCCACCCCTTTCCGAAATTCTTGAGGGTCTTGAACAGCCTCGGCTTTAGCCCATGGAGTATCATGCCGTTGGCGCGCTCGACCTGCCCGTTGCATTGGGGGTATGCGACCGAGGCCCAGGTTACGCGAATGTTGTTGTCATCGCAGAAGTTGGTGAACTTTTTGCCCGTGAATTGGGTGCCATTGTCGGTGATGATGACATTAGGCACCCCGAACCGGTACATGATGTTGGCGATGAACTCGACAGCCCTCTCGGAGGTGGGGTCTCCTATCGGCTTAGCCTCGATCCACTTGGTGAACTTGTCGACGGCCACGAGCATGTGTGTGTACCCTCCACTTGTCCTTTTGAGGGGACCCACGAGGTCGAGCCCCAAACGGCAAATGGCCAAGTGATTGGATCATCTGCAGGGCGTGTGCGGGCTGGTGCGTTTGCTTGGCGTAGAATTGACACCCATGGCACGCTTGACCAAACGCTTGGCATCCCCAATGGCGGTCGGCCAATAGAAGCCTTGTCGGAAGGCGTTGCCAACCAGGGCCCTCGGCGCTG
Source organism: Coix lacryma-jobi var. lacryma-jobi (assembly GCA_009763385.1). NCBI lineage: Eukaryota > Viridiplantae > Streptophyta > Magnoliopsida > Poales > Poaceae > Coix > Coix lacryma-jobi. The sequence continues at coordinate 97,374,473 of CM019831.1, forward strand.
CGTGGTGGCCGCAAGCCCCCGAGTGCATATCGTCGAGGAGCTTGCGCCCTTCCTCGAGTGGGATGCAGCGTTGAAGGATTCCAGTCGGACTTCGTCGGTATAGCTCCCGTTCGTCGCCGTAGATGACGTAGGTCTTGGCCCTCCGAGCGATGCGTCGGGCCTCCGTCTTGTCTTCTGGTAGCTCGCCTCGCGTCAGGTAGTCGAGGTAGGGCGTCCGCCAGTCGAGGGGCCGTGATGACGAAGAGGCGTGTGCGTCGACCTGCATCGCCTCTGCGGACGTCGAGGGGTCCTTCTCGAGGGGTGGCGTTGAGAGTCGAGCCCCCGTGTCTTGCTCGAGGGGTGGCGTCGAGGGGCCAGCCCCCGGGTCGATTTCGACGGATGGCTCGAAGACGTCCCTCGAGAAGACGTCTGGCGGTACCGTGCCGCGCGTGGACGCCAACTTTGCCAGCTCGTCTGCGGCCTCGTTGTATTTCCGAGCTACGTGGTTGAGCTCGAGGCCGTAAAACTTGTCTTCCAGCTTGCGCACCTCCCCGCAGTATGCCTCCATCTTGGGATCGATGCGCAGCTTCATAACCTGGTTGACGACGAGCTGCGAGTCTCCTCGGGCGTCGAGGCGTCGGACCCCGAGCTCGAGGGCGATGCGCAGCCCATTGACGAGGGCCTCGTACTCGGCGACGTTGTTGGAGGCGGGGAAGTGCAAGCGTAGCAGGTAGCGCATGTGTACTCCGAGGGGTGAGATGAAGAGCAGGCCTGCTCCTGCCCCCGTCTTCGTGAGGGATCCATCGAAGTACATGGTCCAGAGCTCGGCTTGAATCTGTGCCGGCGGGAGCTGAGTGTCGGTCCATTCAGCAACGAAGTCCGCCAACGCTTGCGACTTGATGGCCTTTCGCGGGGCATAGGTGATGGTCTCCCCCATAGTTCGGCGGACCACTTGGCGATGCGCCCCGTGGCCTCCCGATTGTTGACGATCTCTCCGAGGGGGAAGGACGACACCACCGTCACGGGATGAGCGAGGAAGTAGTGCTGGAGCTTGCGCCTTGTGACGATGATGCCGTAGAGCAGCTTTTGGATGTGCGGGTACCGGACCTTGGCCTCGGAGAGTACCTCACTGGTGAAGTATACCGGTCGCTGGACCGGCAATGTATGACCCTCCTCGTGCCTCTCGACGGCTATGACCGCGCTAACCACCTGAGTGGTTGCGGCCACATAGAGGAGGAGGGGCTCGGGGGAATCGTCACCTTCGGCTGGTCGCGGGGGCACGAGAATTGGTGCAGAAGTCAGCAACCCCTTCACTTGGTTAAGGCCTCCTCGGCTTCGGCGGTCCACGCAAAGTGTTTGCGGTCTTCTTTAGCAGGCGGTTAGAGGGGAGTGCTTTTTCCCCCAGCCTCGAGATGAATCTGCTGAGAGCGGCTAGGCAGCCTGTTACTTTCTGCACACCCTTGAGGTCACGAATCGGGCCCATCCTCGTGACCGCGGAGATTTTTTCAGGGTTTGCCTCGATCCCCCGTTGTGAGACGATGTAGCCAAGTAGCATGCCTCGAGGCACACCAAAGACACACTTCTCGGGTTGAGCTTCACATTCTTGGCCCGGAGGCATTCGAACGTGGTCTCGAGGTTGCTGATGAGGTTCCTACTTTTTTAGTTTTAACCACGATGTCATCGACGTAGGCCTCGACGGTCTTGCCTATGTGCTCACAAAGATGTGCTGCATACATCGTTGGTACGTTGTCCGGCGTTCGAAGGCCGAAGGGCATCGTAACATAGCAATACATACCAAATGGCGTGATAAAAGAGGTCGCGAGCTCATCGGATTTTCTCATCCTAATTTGGTGGTAGCCGGAATACGCATCAAGGAACGAAAGCACTTCGCACCCAGCAGTGGAATCGACGATCTGGTCAATTCTAGGTAAAGGAAATGGAACTTTTGGACATGCTTTATTCAGACCAGTAATGTAACTACACACATCCGCATTTTTCCATTCTTTTTCCTAACTAGTACAGGATTAGCTAGCCACTCTGGGTAAAATACCTCCTTGATGAATCCGGCCGCCAAAAGCTTGTGCACCTCCTCGCCGATGATCCTGCGCTTTTCCTCGTCGAAGCGGCGTAGGCGTTGCTTCACCGGTCTGGACCCGGCCTGGATCTCCAAGGCGTGCTCGGCGACTTCCCTCGGTATGCCCGGCATGTCCGAGGGGTCCACGCAAAACATGTCGATGTTCGCGCGGAGAAAGTCGACGAGCACTGCTTCCTATTTGGGCTCGAGGCTGGTACTGATGGTCAGCGTCTTGCCATTGGCCGAGGTCGGGTCGACGGGTATTTGCTTGGTGTGCTCAGCCGGCTCGAAGGTGCCGGCGTGACGCTTTGCTTCTGGGGCCCCCTCGGTGGCCAGAGCTGCTAAGGCCTCGAGCGAGTCGAGGTGGACGTTGGCCTCCCCCCGCTCGACGCATTCCACGTCGCAGTGGTATGCGTGCTGCTCGTAGGAGGTGTCAACGGTGATGACCCCTTTTGGCCCCGGCATCTTGAGCTTTAAGTACGTGTAGTTAGGAATTGCCATGAACTTGGCGTAGCCTGGCCGGCCGATGATGGCGTGGTAGGTCCCTTGGAAGCCGACCACCTGAAGGTGAGCGTTTCCTGACGGAAGTTTGCCGGCGTGCCGAAGCAAACCGGCAGGTCGATGCGCCCCGGGGGGTGGGCCTTCTTTCCTGGTACTACTCCGTGGAACCACCCCCGACACTGGGTCGGAGCTGTCCCTCTGAAATCCCCAGGAGTCGAGGGTCTCGAGGTATATGATGTTGAGGCTCGAGCCCCCATCCATCAACACCTGGAGAACCGAACGTCGATTATGACGGGGTCGACGACGAGGGGGTAAGCCCCGGGTTTTTATGACACGGTCCGGATGGTCGTCACGGTCGAACGTGATCGGCGCGTCGGACCAGTCAAGATACCGGGGGCGTCGTGGCCAAGCGAAAAGATTTCCCGGCGCTCCTTCTTCTTTCTCGAGCTGAGAGGCCCGAGGTCGGCCCCCCGTAGATCATGTAGCAGTCGCGCACCGGGGGAAGTCGCCATCCGCGTTCTTGCCGCCGTGTCGATCGGTATCCTTTCCCTGGGGCGCGTCCTTCCCTCTTATCACCGAGCTTGGAGTAGTAGCCCTCAACAGTCGGCAGTCTTTCAATTTGTGGTTTACGGGGCCCTGTGGTAGTGCAGGGATCCTCGAGCATCTGGTCGAAAACAGCCCCATCGGGGGGGCCTCGGGGCTTCTTAGGCTCGGGGCGCCCGCGAAGCACCTCTTTGTCGTCGTCGTCATCGGCGCCACGCTTCGCCTTCTGGCCTTTGCGTGTGTTTTCTTCCTTTTGTTGTCGTCACTGTTGTCGTTATTGGCGTCGTTTGCCCTTGCTGAAGCCCTCCGGCGCGATCACCGCCTTGCCTTTGTCCGTGGAACGGCCAAAGAAAGCCCCCACTGCTTCGTCGCCCGAAGCAAAGCTGGTGACGCGATCCATCAGGTCCTCGACCGTCCCGGGACGGTAGCGTCCTAGCTCATGAACAAGCTCTTGGCATGTCGTGCCCGCGAGGAACGCAGAGATGACGTCCTCGTCAGGCACGTGGGGGAGCTCGAGACATGCTCTGAGAACCGTCGAGCGAAGTCGCGGAGGGGCTCGTCCGCAGCCTGCCTGCAACGCCGTAGGTCCAGGGGTGCCTGGACGCACGCAGGTCCCCTTGAAATTCCCGTCGAAAGACCCTGACTAGGTCGGGCCCAGTCATGGATCCGATCCGGCGGGAGCCCTCGAGCCACGGCGGGGCGGTGTTGAGAGGTAAAGTGGGAGTGACGTATGATCGCGCGGTCGTCGTTCTTCGCTCCGCCCAGTTGGCAGCCAAGGCGGAAAGTCCGAGAGCCAGAGCTTGGGCTCGACCTCCCCGTCATACTTCACGATGTGGTCGGTGGTCGGAAGCGGTCGGGGAGGGTCGAGCTGCGGATTGGCCCGGCTGAAGACTCGGGGGCCCCGGGGGCTCGAGGACCTGCGGTCCTCCGTCGCTGTGTAGCGCCCCCTAGATGGGCGCACATAGAGATATTGCCATGTCTTGGGCAGGTTGTGTGTGGCGGTGTTGGGTGCCGTTGCGTCCGTTGTGGGCGTTTTGGGGTCGCGAGGTGGCCGGTTGTCGACTATCCGTTCGCGGACTGGCCCTAGCTCGAGAGGCGTCCGGCTGGTGGACGGATGCCTCGCGAGCGTCGTGGGGCGTGATGTCGCCGGTTTCCCCGAGGCCGCTCCGCGTCGGCGTGACGCCGAGCTCTCGGTCTGCTGCACACCGCGGCTGTCTCGAGGAGGTTTTCATTTCTCCGAGCATGCGCCTGACATCGGGGTTGGAGACGGTGGGCAGGTCACGGAGCATCATAGCCGCCGCCACCACGTTCTGGCCAGCTCGCGGGAAAACATACCTCGGGGCGTGCTGGTGCCCCGTCTTCGAGGATCCGCCGGTGGACCTCTCGAGCCCGGCCTCGAGCTCCGGCCCCTCGGGGCTGGGGTGGTTCCTGCATCAGGGTTTGCCGGAGCTGCAGCAGGTGTCGCCGTTCCTCCTCGGCTTTGGCGATTGCCTCTTGCACTTGGGCGAGTTGCGCCGCCCGGCCATCGTCGTGCTTAGGCGGCACAGCCGATGCCGGAGGTCTCCCTTCCCTGAACGCGTGATCCGCCTGCCGCGGCCACGTCGCTAGGTCCCTCTAGGTCGAGAGCCGGCCTGCCGTCGTCGCCTTCGTCCTCGGTGTCGCATACGACTCCCTCGAGTTGGAAGCACTCCCTGGTGGGATCCCAGAGGTCGGGGTCGTGGTAGTCGTATTCGTTGGAGTCGGAGCTGTTGACGGCACGCCGCCTTGACCGATGCTGGGACCGCAGCTCGCGGTACCATTCTCCGACGGTGGCCCGCCGAGGTGGCTCGAAGGCTGGCAAAAAAGTCGCGGCGACGCACGCGTGGCGCGGGGTGGACGATCTCCAGGCTGGCCATGGCCTGCAGCAGCGCGCCCGGACGCTGCTCCCGGTCCGCCATCGTCTGTTCCTGATGGCGCTCGTCGCGACGGTGGGCGTATACAGCCGCAGAGTTGTCGAGGCCGACCGGGAACCGCTGGCGCCGAGCGCGGCGCGACCCGTGCGGGAGGAGGCTGAATGGTGTCGACGGCGCGCGGCTCGGAGGCCTCTGGCCTGGTTCCTGGTCCGTACGCATGATGAATGCGAAGTCGCTCGGGGGCGCGGGAGCGCCCTGGAGGTCTCCGGCCGCACGCCGGGCTGGTTTCCCCTTGGGGACCCTGCACCAGCTACGGGGGCGTAGGTGTTGCCGCAGGCACCGCCTGCGCCCGGCGACGATGATGACGACGGCGCCGCTCGCGACGTGGCGGCATGTGGTGGTGCGGGCGACGCGTCACGCCCCCCGCGCGGGGTGGCGTGACACGCCCTCCACTCAGGCCCTCCGTGAAGAGCAGGGTCAGTTCGTTGCCGTTGCCGGTGGCCAGGAACTCGAGGCTCCCGAACCAGACGACGGCACCAGCCGAGAACGGAAGAGGGGATGAAGCCATCCAGGAATCAACGAGAAATCGGCTCGGACACGCGAAGTCCCCTACCTGGCGCGCCAACTGTCGGTGTTTCATACCCGGGGGTATCACACCAACGAGTGATATGATCGCGTGCTTCTCTTCCTGGATGGTGATGCAAGAGGACACAAGGATTTACCCTGGTTCGGGCAAAGAAGGCCCTACGTCCAGCGGGGGGGATGTTCTTGTATTACTTGCACCTAAGTGCTTGTACAGGGGAGAATACAAGCTCAGTGAGCGTGGACCGGAGTGCGGACTCGTGCTTGTGCGTGGACTCGTGTGTTGTATCCGTCTTCCTGAATGAGGGCCCTAGTGTCCCCTTTTATAGAGCAAGGGGAGGCCAGGGTTACATAAAGGTATTACAGGTATCGGGGCGTATGGTGCCCATACGGAGAAGGGTAGGAACCCTGTCTTGTCGGGGCCACTGGAGCCGATGTGATCGTCGCTGTTGAGGCGTCCTTGGGTCGTGGCTTCCATCCTGGGCGCGGACGTGGTGGTGCGACAAGGCGGGAGCCGTACAGCACCCATCCCGGAATGTACAGTACGCGGTGAGGTCCCTCCGGGTCTTGGGGTACCTGTCCTCCAATAGCATGAAAGTAGTTAGGGCTCGAAGGGCGCGGAGCCGGCTTCGAGGTGGTGCCACGGGGGCTCGAGGGGCGCGAGCCGGCCTCGAGGTGTTACAGTGCAGGGCTCGAGGAGCGCGTAGCCGGCCCGAGGGGTACAGTGCAGGGCTCGAGGAGCGCGTAGCGGCCTCGAGGGGTTACAGTGCCTGGCTTGGCCGAACAGTGCCGTACTGGTGCCCTTTTGCCCATGCTTCTGGTGAAAACAAGACTTGACCTTTACACCGAGTCACTGTGGTACATGCTGTGCACTGGTGGACATGACCGAAGTAGGTGAAGACATTAAATGCGTGGCATGGGTTGGTACGGCTGTCTGTGCAGCTCGAGGTCCGTGCGTTAAGGCTCGAGGTGTGGGGGCGCGCTTGCCCGAGGCCTGGAGGGCTCGAGCGAGACGGAGAGCGATCGTGCTCGCCCGAGGCCTTGCTGGGAGGGCTCGGGCGAGACGGAGACGGAGCGTTCGCCCGAGGCCTGGCTGGGAGGGCTCGGGCGAGACGGAGACGGAGCGTTCGCCCGAGGCCTGGCTGGGAGGGCTCGGGCGAGACGGAGACGGAGCGTTCGCCCGAGGCCTGGCTAGGAGGGCTCGGACGAGACGGAGACGGTGCGTTCGCCCGAGGCCTGGCTGGGAGGGCTCGGACGAGACGAAGACGGTGCGTTCGCCCGAGGCCTGGCTGGGAGGGCTCGGGCGAGACGGAGACAGAGCGTTCGGGTGTGTGCGTTGATTGGGGGTATCCTTTTTTGTACCACCGACAAGGTTCTAATCCTAACTAGGGGAGGTATCTAGTCTTCTACTTGAAAGCTGACTCCTGAAGTCTCTTCTAGGGTTTCTGAATGAGGCGTAGACTTTCTGAAGAGGGACCTTCTGTCTGGCCTGGGGCCTGGGGACCTGTTTATATAGCCCTGAGGGATCAACCGCGACCGTTAGATCAAACCGACTTCACGTAGGGCTGAGATTGATCCTCAAAGGCGGTAGAGGAAGATTCCAGAAGGGGGAGGCCGCCGGCGCCCTCGGGGGACCGACCGGTGGGACCCATAGACTGGTCGGTCCCACCTGGAGGTGGCTCAGGGTGCCCCGCCTCGTGGTGTCTTCAGGTGTTCTCTAGAGTCTTCTGGAAGATTCCTGACTTAACGAATGCGTTATCTCCCGTCGGTTTCCTTCTAGGGGAAGCAATTGAGGGTTGTTTCCCTGTTTAATCCCTGCAGATTCACAATTCATTAAAACCCGTGGAATTCAATAGTTTTAAACCCTATACTAAGGTGGAGTTTACATATTCATCCATTTTCATGTTTAATTGACCTTTAATAATAAGAGTTAATTAGTGTCAACAAACTCCCCCACACTTAGGCTTTTACTCGTCCTGGATAAAAGGTTGGATCATAACTGTAGGATAAGAAATCAAACACTAGACCTTTCTATTCATACCTGCATTGTAAGATTCAGTGTATTTACCATAAAACCTTGAGTAGTTGGAGAACAGAATAGTTGAAATATATCACCCTTTCTTTTAGCACAAGACATTGGAGTTTTTGAATTTTTCGAAACAAGTCATAGCTTCCTTCTCCTTTTATAGCACTTCAATTCCTTACCAAAGCATTTTATTTATGTGGAGTAGTTCATCTTACTGAGTCAATGGAGAAAAATACTATACTCTTAGATCAAGACATTAATCTTTTTAAACTTTGTCACTCTTGCTGGCATATTGTAATTAGAGGGACCACGGGCTATCTTCTTTTTCTCTTTATCATATTTTATCATCATACTTTTCTTCTCTCCTCTTTTTTTCTTGAGGTGTGTCGGACACTTGTCCATTTTTCTTTCCTCATTTTTCATACTTTTGCATAGCCCATGCCTCTAATACAATACTACTTCGGAAGAGTGAATCTTTCTTTATTTGTAAGGATCTCGATCTTTAGAGCATAATACATTTCTCAACAAAGAACTCAGTATTAAAGTAAGCAATGATTGATTTTATGAATAACTTTGGCAGGCAATTGATTTACTATAAAGGAGAAGTGTTGCTAATCTCTTTTTAACTTTGCAAGTAAAATTCTCCAATGCTCATACTTTTAAGAATTAAGTTCTCATTATTCTTCTATCATATTCCACAACAACTCTAAGTAAAATGGGTCTCTTCATGTTTTTTTATCAAAGCAAGTCTTCCAGAAAAGGTGTTGTGAGACTCTATACCATGAGCATGTCAAAATAATCTTTCCTTTTTAATTAGAGTTTATGGATTGCATGTTATTGACAAGAATATATTTTTAATTCGAACAGAAGCTTAAACATCGAAAAATAGAGTGTAGTAATTGTATACCGAATCGTGGACGAAGGAGGAAGCTAGGGGTTCTGACCCCTAACCGACCGGTGGGGCCCTCCAACCGGTCGGTTGGGCCCAGGGCCCAACCATGGCCCGCTTCGTGGTGCGTGATCTCGGTGACGATGTCTTCTGTTTTATGCAGCTTTCGCGATCGGTTTTTGGTAATTCTGTCGTCGTCTTCTCCCCCACACTTATTTTCTGTTTTCTGCTAATCACAACATGTGGAGACAAGACACATATCCAAAATAACAAGATAAAAGATAACTCTAACAAAAACTTTATTGATATCATTTAAGGCACCTTTATTGCACAATAAACTGACTAAACAAAACTTCTAATCAAAACAAAACTTTGTAAACACGAGACTCTGTAAACACGAGTGCCTTATCAATCTACTGACGGCTCATCTCTCAATCCTCTCCCTCGAGTAGATTGCCTAGCGTAGAGGCTACACTAACGACCTTAGCCTTCAGGCTAATGTGTTTAGTTACATACTTATTCAGCACATCGGTCATCTGTTTTGTAGCCTTAGCTAGGGAAGCGTATCTCTTCTTAAGCTCTAAATTATCCCTCTCAAGGTCCTCAATTCTATACACGTGGCGATCTAACTAGGTAGTCCTCTTGCGCTTAGCCGGGGGATTAGGAGTGGTGGGTGCCCTCTTCACCGGTGGAGTAACCTTGACCTGCTCAGGGTGACCACGAACTCCATCAATGCGCGGACGCGGAGATGTAGATGTGTATTTTATGACCGTGGGTTCCCCAAACTTATTCGTCTTCAGCCCGACGAGTGTCTCATTGGGCTTAGGAGGAAGAAGCGGGAGTGACTTGGGGACAGAGAATGTCGGGATTCCTCTTGTCGGCACCGCTTGAGCATAGAGAGCTTGTTGACGATGTGGCGAGGCCTCTTCTGGTGGGATCACATCAACGGGTGTTGGTGAGACAACGGGGGCGATCTCCTTTGATGGCGTTACGTCAAGCTCCTTCGATGGGGCGATGACAAGAGCCATCGAGTCATCAGCGGGCTCGTTGAGGTCGATCCATGGATAGGAGGCCATTAGCACTGGAGGGAGGAGAGCTCTGCTGTTGCTGGTATTCTACGAGGAGGCTGCAATGAATCTAGAGGCAGGCCTGGGGCTGGTTTTATAGCTGAGGTGGCTTGGAGAGGAGGCTGAATGATAGGCATGATAGGATCATTACGGAGGTTATCGATTCTGCGAATCAGGGCACCAGAATGGATATGAGTGAGAGTATGGACACATAACGAAAGAAGGCAGACATCGAGGGGACTCCCAGGAAGACCTGTCGGTCTCCCTAGGGGACCGGTCGGTCCCACCCTGTGGCTCCTCGCGGGTCTGTCGCTCATGGTGTCTTTAAACTTGATCCTAATCCCAGAAAATATTTCCCCGATGTGCGAACTTATCAGAAAATGACGATGGTGTAAATCTATGGGATAATAAAGAATTGGATGACATCCAACTCTTCAGGACTCTTTTTAGGTTCTAGATAAATCTTAAGACATTGCCCATTTACCTTAAATAGCGTACCTTCATCATTTTGAAGTGTAATGACTCCATGTGATGAAATGGCTACCACCGTAAAGGGTCCTTCCCATTTGCTTCGTAGTTTTCCATGCCCGAACAACTTTAACCTGGAATTAAAGAGTAACACCTTGTCTCCCGGAGTGAAGCTCTTCTTCTTGATTCTCTTGTCGTGCCACCTCTTTGTTCTCTCTTTGTAAATCTTTGCGTTATGATATGCCCTTTCGCACCATTCATCTAGTTCAGAGAGTTGCATTTTCCTCCTGACTCCTGCAGCTTCTAAGTCCATGTTCCATCTCTTGATTGCCCAGTGAGCTTTGAATTCTAGTTCCACTGATAAATGACAAGTCTTTCCGTAGACGAGTTGATATGGAGACATCCCTAGTGGTGTTTTGTAGGCAGTATGATAAGCCCACAGTGCTTCGGGTAGTCTATCTTTCCATTGTGTTCCCATCTCGTCGACCGTTTTCTGCAGAATATTCTTGATTTGCTTGTTTGACATTTCTGCTTGGCCACTTGTCTGAGGGTGATAGGGAGTGGAAACATTGTGACGGATCCCATGACTTATCAGATATTTATGAAAGCCTTTGTCAATAAAGTGTGTTCCCCCGTCACTAATTACCATCCTTGGCACTCCAAATCTTGGAAATATCACCTCCTCGAACATCCTCTGAGAGTTTCTTGCATTAGCAGACTTGCATGGCACCGCTTTGACCCATTTTGAGACGTAGTCGACAGCAACCAGGATGTACTCATGGTTCCTTGATCTAGGGAATGGTCCCATGTAATCAATTCCCCAGACATCGAAGAGCTCAATCTGAAGGTTGTTAGTGAGTGGCATGGCATCTCTAGTGTTGATGCTGCCATGCCTCTGACATGGTCCACACCTCCGTGCGGATACATGGGTGTATGCCAGGTCTCTGAGTGATGAGTGATTGTCAACTGGGATGATGCGCATGTTCTTTGGCTTGTGTTGTGCAGGTGTCGAGCCCGGATATAGTGATCGAAGGCGAGGAGAAGGTCAAGTAGAGACATGCCGTGCCGATGGACCGAGAGTGGCGAAGGGCGGACGTGAGGCTTGGACTGAGGGACCAGAGGCCCGAGGATCAGCTGTGGTGGCTGGCAGCCTGTGACGACAACAAGTGAAGACTTGCGGTCATGTGTTGCCTGAGTCGTGGACTTGGGGACACGTGTCGGTGGACGGGGTGCACGGGAGGTGCATCCCATCTACGGCGTCGGTTTGGTGGTAGAGCCATGGAAAAACCATCGGGTGGACGGTTTCCAGGTTTGGGCCTCAAAACCTGGGTGCGGATGGTTTCCGAGTTTGGCCACAAAACTCGGGCTGAGGGTTTCCGAGTTTGGCCTCAAAACTCGGGCTGAGGACGGTTTCCAGGTTTGGGCCTCAAAACCTAGGCGCTGAGGGTTTGCTGAGTTTGGCCTCAAAACTCAGATGCTGGTGGGCTGGTTTCCCGGTTTGGGCCTCAAAACCGGGGGTTGCCTGGAAAGGCTAGTTTCCCGGTTTGGGCCACAAAACCGAGGGTGCAGAGCGAGGGCGGCACGTGGCGGCAATCGGGAGGTTGCATCGAGGCAATGCTATGAGTTGTGCGGGCGTGGCCGTCGGATTCAGCTACCACCGAGTTGGTCCAGAATAACCCTAGGGTTTAGCTGGTTCGCTCTGTAATTAGTTGAGGGGTAGAGTAGGAATTAGAAATTAGGATAAATAGAGGGAGACACCCTCCTCCCTTCCTATCTCAGTCATTGTTGCTCTTTCATAGCTAGGGTTTCCTGCCTTCCCACTCCCCTGCTGTAGTGAACCTGAGATCCACAGAGTTGAAGAACAATACCTCTGTGTTCGTGAGATTTTGAGGAAGTGAGACCGTAATCTCACTGTTGTAGCGTGTGGTAGCCACACGGTTGCAAATTCGTGGTTGTGATTCGCGTGTTGTTTATGTTCTTCGCGGAATCCTTTTTCTCCACGTTTTTCCCGTCGCTTGATCTCTTTGCTCGGTTCATCTCTTGCAAATCCGTTTGAACCAAGTTGTTCTAGATCGTGAGGCACTTCTTTTCACCGAAGGAATTCATCTCTAACCTCACGGTCCAGGAGATCGATCGATTTTAGTTTCGGGTCAAGCTTTTCTCCCTTACCCCGAATTTCTTCGATTCATCGATTTGGAGATAGGTTCGAGCCATGATCTCTTAGAGATAGCTCACTATCTTCCTTGTGACTCCTCTCACCAAGTTTGATCCCTAGAGGATTTGTTTTGGGTGAGATAGAGTTGAATCGGTAGATGAACTGCTCAGTTTCGGGGTGACCGGACGCTGGGTCGGGCTGACCGGACGCACGAGCTGAGAGTCCGGTCGTTGAACATCTCGCGAAGTTCTTCCGACATTGACCGAACGCACCAGCAGCTGCATGACCGGACTCGTTGCTTCCACTGTTCACTACTTGCGTTTGTGTGTGACCGGACACTTAGTGCTGTGACCGGACGCTCAACCCTGGTGAGTCCGGTCCAACACAGTAAGCTTCCAGATCAGGTTCTACATGACCGGACGCGTCCGATCCCTGACGACCGGATGCACCAGTGAGTGCGGTCAGTATTGCTCAACGCGTTTTCGTTCACGGTTTGCTCGTTTGCTGTCGGATTTGGTTTCCGTCTTTTGCGTTGGGTTTCTAGAGTTGTGTGGTGTCCCGCTGTGCTTCTTGGAAGCATCCACCCTACATCTAGGGTCGTGGACACTAGCAAGCTCTTGGTTGTGCTTGTAGGGTTCATTTTCGGGACAGTGGCAACAAGTTTCCGAAAGGAATTTTGAAGCTCCCATTCACCCCCCCCCCTCTGGTCGCTTTCTGGTAGCATTCTTGGTCCTTCAATTGGTATCGGAGCGGGTTAAGGATCTTCCACCTTAGCCGGTTCCAGATCCACAGAAGGCGACATGGATCGCGGCGTGGGCAAACCGCCGTTTTTCGATGGGACGAACTATGCGTATTGGAAGATACGCATGTCGGCCTATCTGCAAAGTTTGGGTGCTTCCATCTGGGATATTTGCCACTCTGCCGATTACGTGGTCTTGGCTGCTAGTGTCTCTCAGCATCAGATCGATGAGCACGATGCCAATAGCTGAGCCCGTAATGCTCTTTTCTCATGTTTGAGCATGAGTGAGTTTGATCGCGTTTCTCACCTCGCTACGGCTCGGGAGATTTGGGCTACCCTCATGCGTTTCCATGAGGGAACCACTCAAGTCAAAACCCGTCTCTACGAGTCGTTCAAGCGAGAGTATGAGAACTTTCGACACATGCCTGGTGAGAGCATAGAAAGTTTATTCGCTCGCTTTCAGGTCATTGTCAACATGATGAGGGCTAACAAGGAGCTGTTGCCTTTCGACGATCATGAGAGAGCTTTGAAGCTTTTGCATACTCTTGATCGATTGGTGTGGGATTCCAAAGTTCAGGTGATCATTGAATCACCTAACTATGAGACCCTCACGTGCGACGAGCTCTTCAATAAGCTCAAGTCTAGTGAGATTGACGCCATGGCAAGGGCTTCTTATGAAAATCCTTCTGGCCCGTCAATGGCTTTGGTTTCTGGCTCTTCTCCTAACCCCTCTGGAGGCTTTGCACTCTCTTCGCTCTTTTCTGTCACAGAGGACCAGCTTGAGTCTTTGGGGGATGACGAGCTAGCCTTGCTCGTCAACCGGTTCTCGTGGTTTCACAACAACCGCATGAACCGTCGCCGCGGAGGAGGACGCTCAGGATGCTATGAGTGCGGCGACCCCGACCACTTCATCGCCAACTGTCCCAAGAAGAAGAACTCATCTGGGAAGGGCAATCATGGGCACAAGTACGACTCCGGTAAGCGCAAGGAGAAGTACGTTCCCGCGAGGCACAAGCGGAGGGGCGGCTTCGACAAGGAGTACATCAAGAAGAAGTACTTGGAGAAGGCCCAAGCTGAGCAGCGTGCGTTCTTCGCCACGCTCAGCGACGTCGACGGCTCGGATGACGACTCCGCTTGCTTAAGCGACGACAAGTCCGAGAAGAAGAAGAGGATTGAGGACAAGCTGAACGGCCTCTGCTTCTTCGCCGACGACGACGGCTTCTGCACCATGGCGCTCGGCAAGGAGGTCGATGGCGAGCTGGTGAACTCCCCTCGGAACGACGACGACGACACCTCCCAGGTATCTCTCACCCGCGACGAGCTTTCTGCTGAGGTTGAGAAGCTTACTGCCGCGCTCCTTAGTCAGGACAAGTTGCTTAGGCGTGCCGCTAGAGAGCACAAGGAGTTTAGGCAGAAGTGGGAGGATACGGTGAAGGAACTTGATTCAGTCAAGTCCACCGTAGTTGTCACAGATGAGGAGGAGTGTGAGGCGTGCACCACGCACATGACTGATCTTCTCACTTTGAGAAGTAAGTATGTTGCGTTGGTAGGAGATGTGGATGAGCTGAAGGTTAGACCTTCGTTGTTGGGTGCGTGCAAGATTTGTCCTGTCCTGCAATCCGAGTTGGCAGAGAAGAATGCCAAGATTGTGTCTCTTGAGGAGGCCAGCTCGGGTAGCACTTGTGTGACTAGGTGCGCTTTGTGCGAGGGTTTGGAGATGGAGATTGCCAATGTGAAGCATGACAAGATGCAAACCGAGGAGGAAAACACATACCTTCAGACCATCTTGTCATGGGTATCTTGTGGTGAGCCACAGCTCGGGATGATGATCTCCCAATTCAAGCGAGCTGCTGGAGGTCCAGGTGTAGGTTTTGCTCAGGGTGTTGATCTTTCTGCTTTTGGGAAGATTGGAGAGTCGAGTGGTCTGAATCCGAGTGAGAAGCCCAACTCCACCACTACTCCCAAACTTACCAAGCTTCCACCCAAAGAGCCTCTCAATCCTAACACCAAGGATGGAGTGTTTGAGGAACCTCCGAGAGCTCCACCCAAGAACCAAGTGTGGCATCCCAAACCCAACCACCTAAAGAACAAGCTGGACACAATGCCACCTATCCAGGAGGAGTTGCCACAGAAGGGCAAGGTAATCCACACCCACCACCGTGAGTACCAACAACCCCCTTTGAGAGCGGTGAGGTACCACTGTGAGCATTGTGGGAGAGATGGACACTTGAGCGAGTTCTGCTTTAGGCGCAAGAGAGAGGCGCGTTGTGCTAGGGAGATGAACAACCCGGACATGTACCATCCTTTCCATGATGTACTTGCGCCGAATGTTCAGAGGAGAGCCCCGAGACGTGCTGCTAGGCCCAGAGGTCCAGAACCTCAAGTTCCCAGGCCTAGGCAGGAGAGAGCTCCGAGGAGGACGCTAGGCCTAGAGGTGTTGAGCCTCAAGTCCCTAGGCGTAGGCCTCGTAGAGAGCGTGCCCGCGGGAGCCTGCAGTTGTAGGCTATGGACCCGTGGCGGTGGCTTCGTAGTTGAGCGTTTTCCCCCACCGCGTTTTGAGTATCGCGATGGACGCTCCTCCCTTAGCGGACCACGTTTTCCTCAACGTGGTGATCGCTCCTCTCATAGGCGTGCTAGAATGGTTTTTCTGCTAACCGTTCTTTTGAGCAGCCGGCCCAACCCAAGGGTATTCCCCTTACTTCACTAACCCCAGTGTTGGCCCGTATGCTCACCCTATGTCTTTTTATTGATGTAGGTAAAACGATTGGAGAACGTTGGTTGGTGGTGGATCCGGGTGTTCGTGGCACATGACCGGAAACGCCAAGCGGTTCTCCATTCTTAGTCCAGTCGCCGGAAAGGAGTATATTACCTTCGGCGACAACAAAGGTAAGGTGCTGTCTCGTGGGTCTGTGCGAGTTAATGAGCACTTTGTGTTGCGCGATGTTGCTCTTGTTTCTAACTTGCATTTTAACCTTCTTTCTGTTTCGCAACTTTTCGATGATGACTATGAGATTCGTTTAAACCGAATCTCAGTCGCATTTTAGATCCTCAGGGCAATCTTGTTTGTCTGATTTTGCCCTTTGGAAAAGTCTTTCGTGCGGATTTCTCGGAGTCGTTCGGAAATCTTGTTGTCTTTTTGTGGTTGGACCTTCCTCCTCTGATCTTTGGAAGTGGCATAGGAGACTTGGTCATTTGAGCTTCGACTTGCTTGCAAGACTTAGTTCACTTGGCTTAATCCGAGGATTTCCCAAGTTATCCATGGAGAAGGATCTTGTTTGCCATTCTTGCAGACATGGGAAGATGGTAGCTGCTCCCCACCATCCAGTGACTCAGGTCATGACTAAGCGCCCTGGAGAGTTTTTACATATGGACCTTGTCGGTCCGGCTCGGGTGAGCTCGGTTGGGGGGAAGTGGTATGTGCTTGTTGTTGTCGATGATTTTTCGAGATATTCGTGGGTCTTCTTTTTAGCTGAGAAGACTGAGACTTTCTCCTTTGCTCGCAATCTGATTTTGCGTCTTCAGAATGAGTTCCCTTTGAACTCTATGCGAGCAATTCGGAGTGATAATGGTTCCAAATTCAAGAATTCGGATTTGAGAAGTTTTGTGACTCTTTTGGGTTAGAGCATCAGTTTTCTTCCCCCTACACACCGCCTCAGAATGGTGTTGTGGAGAGGAAGAATCGGACCCTTGTAGAGATGGCCAGGACGATGCTCGATGAGCATAGGACTCCTAGGCGATATGGGGCCAAAGCTATGAACACTGCATGCTATATTTCCAATCGGATTTTTCTAAGAGCTTTCTTGAAAAAGACTTCTTATGAGTTGCGTTTTGGTAGACAGCCCAAGGTGAGTTATTTTAGAGTCTTTGGTTGCCATTGTTTTATACTCAAAAAGGGCAACCTGGACAAGTTTGAGTCTCGTTCTTCTGATGGGTTGTTTTGGGTTATGGCACTCACACTCGAGCTATATCGTGTACTTAACCTTGACACTAACCGAGTCATGGAGACATCCGATGTCACCTTCGACGAGACCATGGTTGTCCTTCTTCTTGTTTTGAGCGTGCAGGTGATCATGAGGTTGGCAAACCTCTTTTCGATGATGATGAAGAAAGTGCTGAAGGGATAGATGACCCAGCACCTCCTCCACCTGCTGTGCCTCAAAGAGCGGCTTCTACGACGACTCACGGCCCCGACACGTTGTCTTCCTGGGGGCCGTGGGATCCGCCACCTCGAGCGGTACCCTTTGTACCCGAGGAGGCACCAGCTGCTATTGAGGGGGAGGCCAATTCGGCTAGGGAGGCGCCACGACACATTCAGCGCCAGCACCCGCCTCAGCAGATGATCGGCAGCATCGACGAACGCGTCACCCGGTCAAGGCAAATCTCTCACTTTGCTCATTCTGCATTTGTTGCTAATTTTGAACCTTGGGATGTTGGACACGCTTTGACGGATCCTGATTGGGTCAATGCCATGCATGAGGAGCTTGAGAACTTGAGAGAAATCGGGTTTGGGTTCTAGTGTCTCCACCTTCTGAGTGTCATCAAATGGGGGACAAAATGGGTTTTCAAAAACAAACAGGGAGAAGATGGCCATGTTGTGAGAAACAAGGCCAGACTCGTAGCCCAGGGATATAGTCAGAAGGAGGGGGGATAGACTATGAGGAGACGTTTGCTCCTGTAGCACGTTTGGAGGCTATTAGGATACTCTTGGCTTTTGCTGCATCCAAAGGTTTCAAACTTTTTCAAAGGATGTCAAGAGTGCCTTCTTAAACGGCTACATAGAAGAGGAGGTGTATGTTAGACAACCCCCCGTTTCGAAAATCCCAAGTTTCCAAACCATGTCTTTAAACTTCACAAAGCTTTGTATGGTTTGAAACAAGCCCCTAGAGCCTGGTATGATAGGTTGAAAACCTTTTTGCTTACTAAGGGTTTTAAAATGGGATGTGTAGATAAAACGCTCTTTCTCCTCAAGCAAGGCACTGATACAATCTTGGTCCAAATTTACGTGGATTATATCATTTTTGGTGGTTCTTCTCACGTTTTGGTTGCCAAGTTTGCAGACACTATGAGCAGGGAGTTCGAGATGAGCATGATGGGCGAGTTGACGTTTTTCCTCGGGTTGCAAATCAAGCAATCCCGAGAAGGAACGTTCGTGCACCAGGGCAAGTACACCAGAGATGTCCTGAAGAAGTTCGACATGGGTGAGGCCAAGCCTCTTCCAACACCATGGCGACCACGACGGCCCTGGATGCGGACAAGGAGGGAGAAGCAGTGGACCAGAAGGAGTACCGGAGTATGATCGGGTCGCTGCTGTACCTGACGACGACATGCCCGGACATCCAGTTCGCGGTGTGCCTATGCGCGCGTTTTCAGTCTTCGCCGCGCACTTCTCATCGTCAGGCGGTCAAGCGCATTATGAGGTACTTATCCTTCTCTCCAGAGTTCGGGATTTGGTATTCTGCTTCCTCCAACCTGTCTCTTTGCGGTTATTCCGATGCCGATTTTGCTGGTTGCCGTATTGATCGCAAGTCCACTTCTGGGACTTGCCAGTTTATTGGTTCTTCTCTTGTATCGTGGTCTTCTCGCAAGCAGTCTAGCGTCGCCCAGTCTACCATGGAGGCTGAGTATGTTGCTGCGGCTAGCTGCTGTTCCCAGTTACTCTGGATGATGGCCACTCTGCGTGATTTCGGTCTGAGCTTTCTCGTGTTCCATTGCTTTGTGATAGCACGAGTGCGATTAGCGTTGCTAAGAACCCCGTGCTGCACTCGAAGACCAAACACATTGATGTGTGCTTTCATTTTCTGCGAGACCACTATGAGAAGGTGATATCGACCTTCGCCATGTCGATACTCATCATCAGCTTGCTGATATTTTCACCAGCCTTTGGACCAATCAACCTTTAATCGTTGAGAGGTGAGCTTTGGCTTGGGTGTTTCCCCTTTAGATGGGGGAAACATTTTGCCTCTTGTATAATACACTGACTTGGTTTTTCAGTTGTATTTGCTTCTTTTTGATTTCTTCTTACTTTCTGCATTTTTAGCATACGCTTTACATTCTGAGCTTCATGTATATAATCTGAAGAATGTAACTATGCTCTGTGTAGTTTTTACTCCGATGCTTTATGATGCTGTAGCTTATGCTCTTTCTGATCACTAATACATGTTATTGAGCTGAGCTATTCTTGAATGGTGAACTTGTTCAATGAACATAAAACTTGAAAATGTTCACCATTGAGATATGCAACTAGTATGTGTAGGATATGTTGAGTCATTCCTGCTTTTCATATAGCTAGGTTGCTATGTCTCTAGTGTTGAGTCATTCACTTGCTGGTCTATTTCTATTCTGTTTAAAATTTGAACCAAGTTAAGTAAATTGGAAAGATCGAGATGGGTTTGCTTGTTAGCACTCACAGTTTCGAGACTGTTTCCCATTGCACTTTTGGGTTTAAACTTGAGCTGTGTAGTGTATGACCGAAACTGTTTGCTTTAAGCTTCTGATTGCTTCTGCATAGGCTTCGCACAGTTGAAAAGTTGGCATAACAAGCATTCAACCTCTCGTAGTCACATGCTGTTTTCTGAACTTGTGTAATTTCACCGCTGCAACTCGATTAAAATTTGGAATCACAAGTATATGCCTAAATTGGTATCAGCATGATGATTGAACTGTGCTAGGGGTAGTTCACTTAGTATACATGCTTAGCACTTTGGCTTCCTGTCTATACATGTCTGTGCTTTTGATGGTGAATACCTTTTTGGCTAAAAAACTGCTCACATGTTCATATTTCATTCTCAGTGATCAGTTTGAGCCTCTGCTAGCATGTTTGAGTTTTTTTTCTGAGTCATCGGATCAGAACTCTGTAGAGCATTTTTGCACTCTTTTGAGTATACTCCTGAAGCTCCTAACTTGCATTTTGACTCATATGCATTTTGGAAGGGGGAGCATTGGTCTTGATTAGTGCATTTTCAACTAAGGGGGAGAATTTGGGGAGGAGAAATTGCAAATCATAACCCTCCTTTTGCTTGGGGGAGTCTTCCTGGTTGTTTTGCACTATTCGAGGGGGAGTTTTTTTTTCTTGCTTCCTGTTGGCCGTAGGGCGTTGGTATCGAGCTTTCTTGCTAGTTGGTGAGCCTCTGTGCCTCTTTCTTGAGGGACTAGCATTTTGCTTCGATACTCAATTGGGTTTTTGCTAGCAGTGTTGAGCCTGTTCTACCTCTTCTTGAGGGCTAGCTTTGCTTGCTTGGTTGCGCGAGCCGTTGCCCATTGCTTGGGAACCAAGTTGTTTTGCTCTTTCCACTTGACCTTCTTCGGCTTTGCTATGCTTTTGGGTCATTTGGTTGAGTTCTCTCTCTTCTCTTTCTTCCTTCTTCTCTTTCTTCCTTCTTCTCTTTCTATTATGATTTGTGTGAGTAGTTGGCAATGCACTCATCAAGGGGGAGATTGCGGATACATGGGTGTATGCCGGGTCTCTGAGTGATGAGTGATTGTCAACTGGGATGATGCGCATGTTCTTTGGCTTGTGTTGTGCAGGTGTCAAGCCCGGATACAGTGATCGAAGGCGAGGAGAAGGTCAAGTAGAGACGTGTCGTGCCGATGGACCGAGAGTGGCGAAGGGCGGACGTGAGGCTTGGACTGAGGGACCAGAGGCCCGAGGATCAGCTATGGTGGCTGGCAGCCTGTGACGACAACAAGTGAAGACTTGCGGTCATGTGTTGCCTGAGTCGTGTACTTGGCGACACGTGTCGGTGGACGGGGTGCACGGGAGGTGCATCCCATCTACGGCGTCGGTTTGGTGGTAGAGCCAGGGAAAAACCATCGGGTGGACGGTTTCCAGGTTTGGGCCTCAAAACCTGGGTGCGGATGGTTTCTGAGTTTGGCCATAAAACTTGGGCTGAGGGTTTCTGAGTTTGGCCTCAAAACTCGGGCTGAGGACAGTTTCCAGGTTTGGGCCTCAAAACCTGGGCGCTGAGGGTTTGCTGAGTTTGGCCTCAAAACTCAGATGCTGGTGGGCTGGTTTCCCGGTTTGGGCCTCAAAACCGGGGGTTGCCTGGAAAGGCTGGTTTCCCAGTTTGGGCCACAAAACCGGGGGTGCAGAGCGAGGGCGGCACGTGGCGGCAATCGGGAGGTTGCGTCGAGGCAACGCTACGAGTTGTGCGGGTGTGGCCGTCGGATTCAGCTACCACCGAGTTGGTCCAGAATAACCCTAGGGTATAGCTGGTTCGCTCTGTAATTAGTTGAGGGGTAGAGTAGGAATTAGAAATTATGATAAATAGAGGGAGACACCCTCCTCCCTTCCTATCTCAGTCATTGTTGCTCTTTCATAGCTAGGGTTTCCTGCCTTCCCACTCCCCTGCTGTAGTGAACCTGAGATCCACAGAGTTGAAGAACAATACCTTTGTGTTTGTGAGAGTTTGAGGAAGTGAGACCGTAATCTCACTGTTGTAGCGTGTGGTAGCCACACGGTTGCAAATTCGTGGTTGTGATTCGCGTGTTGTTTGTGTTCTTCGCGGAATCCTTTTTCTCCACGTTTTTCCCGTCGCTTGATCTCTTTGCTCGGTTCATCTCTTGCAAATCCGTTTGAACCAAGTTGTTCTAGATCGTGAGGCACTTCTTTTCACCGAAGGAATTCACCTCTAACCTCACGGTCTAGGAGATCGATCGATTTTAGTTTCGGGTCAAGCTTTTCTCCCTTACCCCGAATTTCTTCGATTCATCGATTTGGAGATAGGTTCGAGCCATGATCTCTTAGAGATAGCTCACTATCTTCCTTGTGACTCCTCTCACCAAGTTTGATCCCTAGAAAATTTGTTTTGGGTGAGATAGAGTTGAATCGGTGGATGAACTGCTCAGTTTCGGGGTGACCGGACGCTGGGTCGGGCTGACCGGACGCACGAGCTGAGAGTCCGGTCGTTGAACATCTCGCGAATTTCTTCCGACATTGACCGGACGCGCCAGCAGCTGCATGACCGGACTCGTTGCTTCCACTGTTCACTGCTTGCGTTTGTGTGTGACCGGACACTTAGTGTTGTGACCGGACGCTCAACCCTGGTGAGTCCGGTCAAACACAGTAAGCTCCCAGATCAGGTTCTACACGACCAGACGCGTCCGATCCCTGATGACCGGACGCACCAGTGAGTCCGGTCAGTATTGCTCAACGCGTTTTCGTTCACGGTTTGCTCGTTTGCTGTCGGACTTGGTTTCTGTCTTTTGCGTTGGGTTTATAGAGTTGTGTAGTGTCCCGCTGTGCTTCTTGGAAGCATCCACCCTACATCTAGGGTCGTGGACACTAGCAAGCTCTTGGTTGTGCTTGTGGGGTTGATTTTCGGGACAGTGGCTACAAGTTTCCGAAAGGAATTTTGAAGCTCCCATTCACCCCCCTCTGGTCGCTTTCTGGTAGCATTCTCGGTCCTTCACTCCGGACAAAGTCTTTTGTGTCTTGGTACATGGTTGGCCAGAAAAATCCACTTTGCCAGATCTTCGCATGTGTTTGGAATGCCCCATAATGTCCTCCATATGGTGAAGAGTGACAGCGTTCAATGATCTTGATTCCTTCTTCAGCTCGGACACATCATCTAAGTAATCCATCAGAGCATACTCTAAATAGATATGGATCATCCCATATGTGGATCCTATTCTCATAGATCAGCTTTTTCTTATTTGCTCCTGGTGGTACATACCCTGCAACTATAAAATTGACAATATCTGCCTACCAGGGGTCAGATCTAGAGACTTGAAAAAGCATGTCATCCCTGAGTGAGTCATTTATAGGCAATTCCTGAGGATTTTCAAAATGCATTCTAGACAAGTGATCAGCTACAGAGTTTTCTACTCCTTTCTTATCTTTTATTTCTAAGTCAAATTCTTGGAGCAGCAAAACCCATCTTATCAAGCGTGGCTCAGCATCTTTCTTAGTGAGCAGGTACTTTAGTGCAGCATGATCAGTAAAAACAATCACCTTTGATCCTAGTAAATAAGATCTAAACTTGTCTACAGCAAAAACAACAGCCAAAAGTTCTTTTTCAGTAGTAGCATAATTAAGTTGAGGTCCTATTAAAGTTTTACTGGCATAAGCGACTGCATGATGTTTTTTATCTTTATATTGTCCTAGCACAGCTCCTACAGCAAAATCACTTGCATCACACATGATCTCAAAAGGTAGAGACCAATCAGGGGGTTGGATGATAGGTGCAGAAGTGAGTGCTTTCTTAAGAGTGTTAAAAGATTCTAAGCATGCATCATCAGATTCAAAAGGAACATCCTTGGCCAAAAGATTTGTAAGCAGTCTAGCAATGTGAGAAAAATCTTTTATAAACCGACGGTAAAAACTAGCATGGCCAAGAAAACTTCGAATTCCTTTGACATTAATCGGTGGATGCAAACGTTCAATTACTTCAATTTTAGCGTTGTTTCCCTCCATTCCACATTCAGACACTAAGTGACCTAGCACTATGCCCTCTTTAACCATAAAGTGACATTTTTCCCAATTAAGGACTAAGTGCTTTTCTTCACACCTTTGCAAAACCTTGTCTAAATTTTCAAGACAATCATCAAAAGTTTTTCCATAAACAAAAAAGTCATCCATGAAAACTTCCATGATTTCTTCAATCATATCAGAAAATATAGACGTCATACATCTTTGAAAAGAAGCAGGTGCATTACATAATCCAAAAGACATTCGGCGATAAGCATAAGTTCCGTATGGACATGTAAATGTGGTCTTGCTTTGATCATCTGGGTGGATTGGGATTTGGTGATATCCAGAGTATCCATCGAGAAAACAAAAGAAAGAGTGATTGGCTAACCGTTCTAACATTTCATCTATGAAAGGTAGCAGGAAATGATCTTTCTTGGTTGCCTTGTTCAATTTTCTGTAATCAATACACATTCTCCAACCAATAATAGTTCTTTATGGAATTAATTCGTTCTTCTCATTCTTTACCACAGTCATGCCTCCCTTCTTAGGCACAACTTGGATAGGGCTCACCCACTCACTATGTGGCATAGGATAAATGATCCCAGCGTGTAAGAGTTTCAAATCCTCCTTCTTTACTACCTCCCTCATCGCATTGTTAAGCCTACATTGTGGTTTTCTAGATGGTGATATGTTAGGATCAGTAGGAATGCGATGGGTGCAGAAAGCGGGGTTGATTCCCTTTAGGTCGTGGACTGAATATCCAAAAGCTGATTTATGCTTTTCTAAGACAGTGATCAACCTAGAAGTCTGTTCCTGAGTAAGATTATTATTTAAGATCACAGGAAACTCAGGATCATTATTCAGGAAAGCATATTGAAGCCTAGAGGGTAAGGGTTTTAACTCTATGGAGGTTTAGGAGGTTCTTCTAAGGAATCTAGAGGATCTGGTATAAATTAACGCACACTCTACTTTATCCGCAAGCACACAGATAACATCTACCGATGTAGCACTTCACCGAATTAACCTAGTTTTAATATCGAACCCAAAGGAACGAATAGTGTTAAGTCTTAAAGAGTATAACCCCTGAGTAGCTAACAAGGACGGAGAAGCTAAAAGGATAGAGGGGATCACTAAGGTTATCTAAATCCAACTTACGAGTGATATGTTTATATTATTCTTAGTGGGGAAGATGCCATAAAAGGTCACAAACAGAGTATGATTCTTTTATGCAAATGTATAAACCTACCGAGCATACACACGGGTAAGTGGAATATAGAAGAATCAACAAGGCTATAAGAGTCACCCTTGCGAACAACCACTACTACCGGCGTTATAGGAGGCAATTATGAGCTATCAAGTCTAAGCACCACGCTTACACTATCCAACTACTCTAACTCTAGCGCGACCAGAATTAAAGTACTCAAAAGAGACTCATAAACCTTAAGAATAATAAGAACAATAGCTCAAACTTAAATATAGACGTTGATAACCGAAACAATCGTTGAAGCAAGTTGATGAAGAACTTGAATCCACAGGTACAAGATGAAGAAGTTGATCCGACAGGCCGGAGCTCCTTCTTGATCTCTTCCTCTCTCTCTCTCTCTTCTAGTTCTAATATAAGACTAGGTTATAATCCTAACTAGGGGAGATATCTAGTCTTCTACTTGAAAGCTTACTCCTGAAGTCTCTTCTAGGGTTTCTGGATGAGGCGTAGACTTTCTAAAGAGGGACCTTCTGTCTGGCCTGGGGCCTATTTATATAGCCCTGAGGGATCAACCGCGACCGTTAGATCAAACCGACTTCACGTAGGGCTAAGATTGATCCTCAAAGGCGGTAGAGAGATTCCAGAAGGGGGAGGCCGCCGGCGCCCTCGGGGGACCGACCGGTGGGACCCACAGACCAGTCGGTCCCACCTGGAGGTGGCTCGGGGTGCCCCACCTCGTGGTGTCTTCAGGTGTTCTCTAGAGTCTTCTGGAAGATTCCTGACTTGACGAATGTGTTATCTCCCGTCGGTTTCCTTCTAGGGGAAGCAATTGAGGGTTGTTTCCCTGTTTAATCCCTGCAGATTCACAATTCACCAAAACTCATGGAATTCATTAGTTTTAAACCCTATACTAAGGTGGAGTTTACATATTCATCCATTTTCATGTTTAATTTACCTTTAATAATAAGAGTTAATTAGTGTCAACGGCCTACCCTAGTAATGATGCTAAGAGATGTCAGCAAGTATTTCTGGCGTGATCGCCGGGGATGGATCCTAAACCTATCCTTCGGTGGTTGCGCTAAGAAATGCCAACACAATGTCGCGCCCATGACCATGAGGATGAAACCCATAGCCGCGACCACGACCACTGCTGCCCGGATCAAACCCTGGATTGAACCTAGGGTTAAACCCGGAGCCGCCTCTTCCTCCGACACGATCCCCAAATCCTCCATTGTCTGACCCTTGCACCGCCATGGACTTTCCTTGACGAACTACCTCTGCGAAGGTACGTCGGCGAGACAAGGAAACCGATGACGGTTGCGTTGTGACCTTACAACCGAGGCTAATGGTTCCCGTGTGGCGGAATAACGCACAGAAGCCCTTTGTGGGCCTGGAAAATTTACCCGGGCCAATCCGGACAAGATCTGGGACAGAGGCCAGACGTACGTCCGCATTCCCATCCTGCTCTCAACTCCCGTCCGCGTTCCCGTCCACTCTGCTCCCCCCGATCGCGCGAGATGGATGGGGATCAGAGTTCAGAGGAGGAAAACCGGAGCCTTCTCATGGGCAGGCGAATTTTCAAAAAAATCAAAAAATCCCCATGACTCGGCAATTGCTTGTCGGTCGTACCTGTGCCATGATGAGGAGCAGGCCTTCGGCGAGTAGCATTGGCTA
Source organism: Coix lacryma-jobi var. lacryma-jobi (assembly GCA_009763385.1). NCBI lineage: Eukaryota > Viridiplantae > Streptophyta > Magnoliopsida > Poales > Poaceae > Coix > Coix lacryma-jobi. Next base: position 97,400,674 of record CM019831.1, read on the forward strand.
GAGCATCACCTAGAGTCCTCGGTGGCGAAACACAAGGCTTAGGTAGAGGGCCCTTCCACGGCACACCCGCAAGCCTTCTCTGGGCCATCTTGGCGACTATCACTTGAGGAATACGACGATCATCGGATGACACCGCCTTACCTGAAACCAATACCTGCTCTGCTCAGAGAAGCTGATCGATGGAGAAACCTGCTCGCACTGCTTCGTCGATGAACTCTGCTATCGAAGGGCCGTCATCCTCCTCATCTGAAGCAACATCGGCTTCAGAGCTTGCCAAAAATTTGGACGGGATCGCCTCTAGCCGGACAGCATGGATCGGCTTCGATCGATAGCTTGCCGCCGCTGCCAAGGACACCACTGCAGAGAGAGCCTCCCGACCTTCCTGAGCCTGCCTTGAACTTTCCTCGTCGCCATCCTTGACCTCTACATCCGACCCCGACGATGGAGAACATACACTGAGGTAGCTCGTCGGAGCAATCGTACGTCGCTGGCCTCGACGCCCGGCTCCAACCGCGAAACCACTCCGGACGCACATGTGCAGCGACTTAGAGCGGCGGGGCGGCGCCACGGCGAAACCGCCGCTCAGCGAGGCGGGCAGGGAGGCTACCGCCGCTCAACGAGACGGGCAGGGAGGCTCCTGATGCCCGACCGTCAAGCTGTGCGCCACTCGACCCGAACTTCGAGCAGGGACCGGGAGGCGGATCTGGTGGCCGCTGTGCCCGGAGCGGGCACCGGCGGGCGGATCTGGTGGCCGACGGCCCAGAGTGGGCACCGGCGCGAGGCTCCAGATCCAAGGAAGGCTTCGGCGCTGGAACAAATCGCAAACACTCCTCGCTGCCGTCTCCTGAAGAACGCTCCGCAGCTTCTCAGTGGCCGCCGGGCCCGGAGGAGGCATCGGCGGGTGGATCTGGTGGCCGCCGGGCCCGGAGTGGGCACCAACGCGAGGCTATAGAGCCGGCAAAGGCCCCGGTGCTGCGAGTCCTGACCAGCCATCTGCCCTCAACTTTTGATACTAATAACAATTTGATCGCCATGTGGGGATTAGGCGGCGACGCACGAACGCTGGTGGTTCGATAACTCACTTTGTCCTTCACTTGATTTTTCCATACTTTGCTTTCACCACTTGATCACCATCACATATATGATGTGCATAACTTGTTGATGACACCTATGATCCACTATGAGACACCTTGGGGTGAATGGAGCGGACCGAGACATTATTTTTGGCTCAAAACAGGGGAAAACCGGCTTAGGAGGAGGAATTTCAGGCAATAATCATCCGAAATTCATAACTAATTCATCCGTACTTCAAACGAGACAAACCATATATGTTTTTCAATCAGCTCGACGAGAGGAACACAATGGTGAAGTCCATTCTTTCATTTGAGAAAGTTAACAAAACCGACTTAGCCGGTTTATGGAGCCGGCTAAGCCAACTCTGGCTAATTCAGCACCTGAAAAACTATTTTCTTCGTCTGAGCTCCAAACGTGATGATCTAAGTGTGATTTCTGGTCATCTTGATGACAAAAACATGATAAAGGAGTCCATTAAATGTCCGAGACCTTTTTGAGTGTCAACATATGCCCCCTGTTTTATGTGAATTTGATATGAACCTGAAAACAAAATTCAAAAACAAACAACTACGATGGTCATCTCATTAGTAGTTGTTCAGTGAGGGCGATGTATACATGGCCATTTTGTTCTAAGGGTGATACATGTATCGTCCATTTGTTCTAAGGGCGATATGTGTATATCGGTCGCTTACCCAATGTAGGTTTATGTCTACTGGAGCTTCTTACAACGGGCACGCTGAAGCTTGCGTCGTTGTGTCTTAGTTAAACCCGATGGTCACCACCTTGGTTGGAAATACTTGGACTTGGGATTGCTACTATCAATATTATCTTTACTTGTAGCAATTCCTTCCTCTTCTTTTTGCATCGAGGATTGAGCCAGATTTTTAACAACAATCGGCTCATCAACTCCATCATCGACTTCCATAGAGCCTATTAGAATTGATGTTTGTTTGATGCCCTTCATCGAAGCTGCAATAATTTTCTTCTTCTTAGGCACATAAATTTGCCTAGAAAGTGACCAGACTTCTTTTTTTATAGGCCGATTCACCGAATCAGCCTTTTGTTTGGTGTATTTATTCAAAAGACAGTCAAAAGCGGATTGTAATTGTACCTCCTTACTAGAACTCCTGACTTTATTGGCCATCCAAGTTCCATTCTCTGGTTGCCTTGGTCTGTAAGCGTGTAGGTACCTTTTATTTACCTTTGTTAGGCTGATTTGGGAAATCGACCTTGTTGTTTTTTGTTGGTTACTGTTACAAACAACAGTAATAGGATCTTCTTATCTCTCTACAAAAGAAGTTTTTGCTTGCCCCCCGAGCCTAGAAGACTTGATGACGACTTTAATGTTCTCTCAGCCATCCACGAGCTTCTAAAGCATGATTTCGCGACCCAAAGTCTTTTCAATCTTGTTGCCAACCCTGGGATCACCAATTATGATATTCTTCCCGCTACAAGATTTGGCTTGATTATGCCGAATCAAAATAGTTGGATTCTTCAATTCCAATGTATTAACCGGGAAGGGCATTGTATCCAACTGCATCCCTAATAAACTCAATCGGCCTTCATTAATAGCTGATTGGATTTGCCGCTTGAAGACATTGTAATCATTCAACGCTTCAATTCATCAAATGGCGGCAACAGATGCGATAATTTAATGTATCCATTCTTCAACATCTCATCAAAAATACGATCACATTTGGATACATCAAAAGTAAATTTTATCTCCTCTTGTCGATTCTTGGGAACCGTCTTAAGGCAAGAACAAGAAATTCATTTAGCTTGTGTTGGCCAAACAAATTCAGCAACAAAGCAACTTGATGTTTCATCATTCGTGTCATCTGATTGGCATTCAATAGTATGCATATTTGGACGATGTGACTTTTGAGGTTCTCCAACACTACTTCGGCTCTCAACTGCTAAAGCTTTCTGTAACAGTTGGTTAATAGAGTGAAACTCAAAGTGCTTCTTGATGTTAGAGCGCAAGCCAACAAAAGCCAAATCAGCAAGATCTTTTTCAGAAATTGACAAATTAAAACATTGGTTTTTAACATCTCTGAATACTTTAACAAAATCAAGGACTGACTAATGACGCCCTTGTCTAACCGATATCAAATTAGTTAATTTAGGGGCCATTTGGCAGAGATCCACGGAGCTGATTCTCAGGGAGAATCACTCCCCGACTGCCAAACGTGTTTTTCAGCAAGAAGTGATTCTTCGCTGATTCTGTGAAGTAATTCTCTGAAATGAACTAGGGAGCTGAGAGCTGAAAAAAGTAGCTTCACCTGATTCTGTGAAGTGATTCTCTATCCTGATTTTGAGAGTTTAGGCTAAAGAATCAAAAAGAATCTACTTTCAGCCACAGAATCACTTCACCAGAGAATCTGGGAGCACAGCTCTCCCAAACAGGCCCTTAAGTTCACTGGTTCCATCATAAAAATGCCCATGCAACTTTTCTTCCAATTGTGCCCAAGAACCAATAGAGCAAGACTGTAGTGAAGAATACCATGAAAAAGCGGTACCAGTAAGAGATAATGAAAAATTATGGATCCTCATATGTTCCTTGGTACCAGGTTCACCCAGTTGAGCAATAAACATGCTTATATGCTCCTTTCTGGTCTTATTATCTTCACCACTGAATTTATAAAAGTTGGACACTTTCCAACCATCAGGAGCTTTCATATGGTCAAAATATGAAGGATATGGCTTAGCATAACTCCCGGTTGCTTTAAAATGCACACCCAGACTTTTTCTAAATCTTTATGCAAATTTTCTTTAAATTGGCTTAAAGCTTCATCCCGTGGGGTTGGGTTAACGATTTGTGAAGCACTTGCATAAGCATAGACTGTTGACTCCTAAACGGTGTTTTAGGAGGATTTGGCACCACCGTATTATGAGGAAAAGAGACATGTGGCGCTGCTGAACTGCTATCGGCTCATGTGGTAGAAACTGATGACTGCGCAAAGGTAGTCATTGGTACAGTAGTACCAAACCCCCCTAAATTGGCCATATCGGTTTCTGGCGCCGAAGAGGCCAATTTGCGGATACATGGGTGTATGCCGGATCTTGAGATAATGAGTGATTGTCAACTGGGATGATGCGCATGTTCTTTGGCTTGTGTTGTGCAGGTGTTGAGCTCAGATACGGTGATCAAAGGCAAGGTGAAGGTCAAGTAGAAGATACGGCCGATGGACCCGGAGCAGTGAAGGGCGAACGTGAAGCTTGGACTGGTGGACCGGTGGCCTGAGGATCGGTCGTGGTGGCTGACAGCCTGGGACAGCGACAAGTGAAGACTTGCGTGTGGATGGGGTGCACGGGCGGTGCATCCCCTCTACGGCTCGGTTTGGTGGTTAAGCCACAGAAAAACCACCGAGTGGACGGTTTCCAGGTTTGGGCCTCAAAACCTAGGTGCGACCGGTTTCCGAGTTTGGGCCACAAAACTCGGGCTGAGGACGGTTTCCAGGTTTGGGCCTCAAAACCTGGGTGCTAGCGGGTTTTCTGAGTTTGGGCCACAAAACTCAGGCGACGGACGACAGGTTTCCCGGTTTCACCTTAAAATCGGGGGATGGCCCAGGTTTCCCGGTTTCGGCCTCAAAACCGGGGGGAGGTCCGTGAAAAGGACGAGCAGAGCGGTGGCGGCACGTGGCGGCAATCGGTGAGGTCGCGTCGAGGCGAAGCTACCAGTTGTGCGGGCGTGGCCGTCGGATCACCACCTACCTCGAGTTGGTCAGGAATACCCTTAGGGTTAGCCTGCTCGCTCATTAGCTATAAGGGTAGAAGGGGAATAATTGTATTAGGCTATATAAGGAGAGGCCACCCCTCCCTTCAGACTATCTCAGCCATTTGCTACTTTCAGTTAGGGTTTCCTGTTCTCCCAATCCCTGTTGTAGCTACTGAGATCCGCAGAGACGGTGAATCATACCTCTGTGTATTTGCTTTTTGAGGAAACGAGACCGTAATCTTGTTGTCTCCTCGTGGGGATGAATTTCGGCTGGCAATTTGTGGTCTTGATTCGTGTTTTGAACTTGCTCTTCGCGTTCTTCGTTTCTCCACGATTTTCCCGTTACTTGATCTCCCTCCTTGCTGCGCCTATCTCGAATCCGTTTGAAACAACTTGTTCTTTGTTATGAGGGGATCATTTCCACCGAAGGAATTTAACTCAAACCTCATGAACAAGTATATCAATCGGTTTTTCGTTTTGGATCGGTTTTCTCTCTTTTCCCTCTATTACTTCGATTCATCGATTTGGAGTTAGGTTCGAGCCATGATCTCCTAGGAGTATCTCACTATCCTCCTTGTGACTCCTCTCACCAAGTTTGAACCCCAGAGTTTTCGTTTTGGGTGAGATTGAGTCAAATCGGTGGAAGAACCACACTGCGTCGGGGTGACCGGACGCTGTGTACGGGGTGACCGGACGCTCAGCCTAGAGTCCGGTCGCCCTGCTAATTTTTCCAAAATGTGACCGGACTCTTGATTGCTCTCTGACCGGACTCATCGGTTCTACTATTCATCGATTTTGTACTGCTGACCGGACGCTCTGTCCATCTAATCGGACGCTCCTAGAGCTGAGTCCGGTCGGGAACAGAGAGCTTCCAAATCGGTTTTGAACCGACCAAACGCGTCCGATCTCCACTGATCGGACGCTCATCAGAGTCCGGTCAGTGCTGATCAGCACGCTTTTGTCTGCGGTTCGTTCGTCCGTTGTCGGTTTTGGTTTTTGCTTCTTGCATTGGATTCCTGACTTCATGCTCTACTGAAAGCGGGCTTCCCGCTTAGCAAAATAGCCTGAATCCCCTTTGCGTTGCTCGGGGGAGGTTGAGGTTACCTAGAGTTCATCCTGTCACTAGTTGACTTGCGTGAATTTGGGCAAGTGAACTTTTGTGGTGTCACGCTGTGTTCCTAGGGAACATCCACCCAATCTCTTAGGTCGTGGACATCACCTGTGTCGACTTTGCTCTTGGGGTTGATTCTCAGGACAGTGACGATAAGTTTATGAAAAGAAATTTAAAGCTCCCATTCACCCTCCCCCCTCTGGTCGCCTTGCTTTAGCACTCTAGGTCTTTCCCTCCCCCTTATCATGACTATCCATAAATTTGCTAAGATTCTCACTCATACAAATTTCAAAAAGCTTAACTTGATCGACAATCATTGCAGCACATTCATCATGTGTTATGCCAAATCTAGGGAGAGGTTAATCTATTTTTACCTCAGATGTAGATGTAGATGTAGTAGGAAGAGGATTGAAGTTGACATCTTGAATCTTCTTGATAACTCCCCGCCGATCCACCTCAAAGCATGCTAGGGCATGCTCCAGATCAACAGTGGCTCGAGCTTTTGCCCTCTCCTCTAGCATCTTGCAAATCTCCTTAGGAAGTTGATCGACCGAGGGCTTTATGATGTTGCCTTGATTCTTCGGATTGGTCTTGTCATTAGGCATTGTCGTAGTAGATTGATTTGCTTTTGTCCCCAGTGGAGTCGCCAAAAAGTGTGTTGACGCCGATTCGGGTCACACACCGATAGGGGCTAAATCGCCGAGAGGCCGCACACGGCCTAGCACCCGGCGGAGAGAGATCCCAACGACGAAGTCGGCCAGCAGGTCGATGAAGTCGATTAGATGCTCGTTCTTCGCCTGATAAACCCACGAACGCCTCCCGGGATGACCCGTCAGGGAGACCCATAGTGGGGGTGTTCTAGGGTCGGCAAGGCCACCTAGAACACCAACAAATCTCGTCGAGAGATGCATTGAACAATAGAGGGTTGGAAGAGCTTGAGATAGAAGATAAAATTAATAGATATGTTTTTGACGATTGGATATATGGGATCTCATCGGTCGTTACCCTCTTGTTTATATAGAGAGGGTGGTCTTATCTAGTAGGAAACAACTCCAAAACATGTTCTCCAAGTTTCCCACATCAAAAACATACCAAAAACCAATTTGGAAACCAAATCAGTTCAGAATCAGGCAAAAACCGACTTAGTCACCTCAGGATCCGACTAACTCAGTTTGTGCGGGCTCGGCACAGCAGCCTGGGGGAGATCCGACTTAGTCGGCTCAGAGACCTGGCTAGGTCGGCTGACCCGACTTAGTCGGCTCAGGGACCCGGCTAAGTCGGCTAACCCGTCTTAGTCGGCTAAGGGATCCAGCTAATTCGGTTCTGGTGGTTCGACAACTCATTTGTCCTTCACTCGATTTTCCGATACTTTGCTTTCACCACTTAATCACCAACAGATATACGATGTGCATAAATTATTGATGACACCTATGATCCACCATGAGACACCATGGAGAGAATGGAGCGGACCGAGATATTATTTTTGGGCTCAAAACAGGGAGAAACCGGGTTAGTCGGGTCCCTGACCCGACTAAGCCGACTTGGCGGCATGAATTTTAGGCAATAATCTTCTGAAATTCATAACTAATTCATCTGGACTTCAAACCAGACAAATCATCTATGTTTTTCGATCAGATCGACGAGAGAAACACAATGGTGAAGTCTATTCTTGCATTTGAGAAAGTTGACAAAACTGACTTAGCCGGTTTATGGAGCCGGCTAAGCCGACTCTGGCTGATTCAGCACCCGAAAAACTATATTTTCTTCACCTGAGTTCCAAACGTGATGATCTAAGTGTGTTTTCTGGTCATCTTGATGACAGAAATATGATGAAGGAGTCCATTATATGTCCAGGACCTTTTTGAGTGTCAACAGTGTTGTTGTGGATTGCATACATTACATAGAACCTGCACATGCCATTGGTTGTGATTGTTGCTGAAAAATTGTAAATCGAGCAAGTATAATATTAATATCAGACAAAGACTGAACCTGTAAACAACCATGATTCCATGAATTACTGATCCATCTTTGTATTTAATAGAAATTAATATGCATATCCAACTAATAGTTCTAGTCAGCGCAATGACCGAAGCAATCACATCAAGGGGGTATTTAGATTCAGGGACTAAAATATAGTCCGTGTCACATCGAATGTTGATGAGGTACTAATTTAGTTTATTAAAAATAGATTAATTATAAAACTAATTACACTACCATACAATTATTAACAAGATGAATCTATTAAACTAAATTAATTCATCATTAGCAAATGTTTACTGTAGCACCACATTATCAAATCATGGACTAGATTCAATAGATTCATCTTGCGAATAATCCTCTGCCTGACAAAATAATTTTGTAATTAATCTATTTTTGAAAGACTAAATTAGTATCGTAATATGTGATATGATAGGGACTTAAAAAAAGCTGAGGGAACCAAACATGGCCTAAGTGACAATGACTAAAACAGAGCACCATGAGTAGCAATTGTACAAGATGCTCACAACGGCTTCCTCAGGTAACTTGATTGATTACTCCATCATCGGGCTACCTAGCATGATCTCTTCTCCAAGAAGATAAAGTGGGTAAAATTTATGAGGATGGTGCACCAGTTAAAAAATCAGAACTATGATCAAGGTTGTAAATCTCCGGCTATAGTTGTTTGACAAGGATTTAGCTAAGATTTTTCATATACAAGTTAGCTCTTAACTGCTACTATAGGCTACTATAGCCGGTTATTATAGCCTGTGTTGGGACATAGATAGCTAAATGACTTAGTCCACTATTTAAAACCATGCCTATGATATATAAAATTTGATTATTGTTGCATACAGGATTATACTGAGTTTCGAAAAAAAATCAGTCTTAGATAGGCCACAAAGGTCAGAGCACAATATAGCCTAACGCCCTAACCGCCTACCCGAAACAAGTTGGGTGAAATATGCTGTACGTGAGATATTGCATTCTCACAATTCAAATTACTACCCGCATTATCTTTTGCGAATATACTATATATAACAGCATTACTGTCCATATTATGGAGTTACTTATGGCGTGTTTGGACCACGGAACAGATCGACGCGGAATCATCGGAACCTGTATCCGAGCCTATTACGGTGTTATTTGGTTCCTGTCATGGGCCCTGTTTGGATCTCTCTAACTCAGCTAGAGCTAGAGCTATTTTCTAACTCTAAACTAACTCTAGCTCTTGTGGTGTTTGGATGAAAGGGTTAGATTGACAATAAATGCACTTTTTCAATCATTTGGTAGGATGAAGGTAGAGAGAGAAATCACTTTTGTAGTGGTCTCAACTAAAACTAACCCAAATAATCACCTCTTGGTGGGGATAGTTTTTTTTTGATGGGTTAGATGCAACTAGCTCAAACTAGCCCTCATGTTTGAATACTTTAGGGTTAGTTGAGCTTCAAATAGCTCAAACTAGTTCTAACCGTGGGATCCAAACAGGCCATGGTTCCAACCTGTCTGTCATCAAGTCATCCACTCCGCATGCAGAAGATACAGCACTGAGTCGCTCCCTAGAAATGATCGGACGAACACGTTCCGCAGTGGCCTTCTACAAACCAAACAAGAGCAAATCACCACCTGATCCTATCAGGAGTGGTGCCGTGTCGGACCAACTGATGATGCCTATCCTCAATCCAAATACGCCAAGTGGACCAACATCACCGAGACAAAAACAAAAAAAAAAGAATAAAATGGCACAACAGTCTGATTCAATATTGAAAGACTACGAGTGAGGAGATATATCAGAGTGGGCGTCCCCATATAGAGAGAGAAACCAAACTCAGTGGGCACAAGCCGCAAGGCTAGTAGCTGCAGGAGTGTAGAAGCTCATGAACGGAAATATGTAGCAGTACTCCCCACTCTTTCCTATCTTCCTGGCCCGGCCAGATTTGAGGTCAACAGCGAAGATGCCATTGTTTGCTCTCAGGAAAATGGAACCAGCGCCTTCTGAAAAATCAAATACATAAAGCTCTGTAGAGAGGTCAAGGTCACCAATGTCAAGCTGGATGACTCTGCCCTGCTCCCATTCCGAAATGCCACCGGGGCCTGCAGTCCGCCATGCCCACAGGTGCAGGCTGTCGCCATCCAAACCGCAGGCTCCCAGGCCACCGTCCTCTGCCTTCATGAGCACCATGTTCCCCGGAGGCAAGGGTGGCGAGCTTATCACCGACATGCTACACCCAGCCAAGTCATACTTGAGGATTCTCCGGCCTTCCTCGAGGATGAAATATAGTGCGCCTCTGACAAGTAGGCTGCTCCCTATTATTCCGCAGCCAAATTTGGGGAAGCCAAGGTCAACTGACGAGACGCTAGTACTCCATGCGCCAGTCTCCGATGAGTACATTCTAGTTGTTGCATTGACACCAGTACTCCTTGGGGAGTCGATGACTACTAAGACCACGAGGAAGGGACCACCACAGCATCCGAGGTGGTCGCAGCTGTCCAAGGCACATAGCACCACTGCCATGAAGCAGGAATAGTGACCCCGCTTCGGCAACGGCAACGAAAGGTCCTGCCGGCTGTTGCTGATGGGGTCCCAGACGGCGAGACCTGTATTTTTGCACTTGAGGAGGAGCACGCGGCCGTGGCGACAGTCGAAGATACCGCAGTCAGGCTCCGGCGGGGGGTTAAGGATTGGGGCCGCTTCTTTGACGGGGACCAAGCCGGCAATGTAGTGGCTACCTCCGCTCTTTTTGGGGTTGAACTTGCTGTGGAGGAAGCCGAGCAGGGGTGGCACTCCGTGGAACTCGCGGTAGCGGCGGGGGAAGCTCGGATCGGAGAGGAGGAGCCGACGCCAGGGCTTGCAGACGAGGGAGGCGCGGACAAGGCACTTTGGATCTTCCGGCGGGAGGCGGAGGAGGATCTCGCCGATGAGGTCGTCTATGAGCCCGGCCGGCGGCGCCATCTTCTTGCTGCTGCGCTCCATCGGGGAGAATAATTAGGGATTATTCTGCTAATAGGTGGAGGAGACGTGTGGTGCAACAGGTCACATGCGACTTGGACTCGGTTACTTCGACTTGGGATAACTAAATAGATTTTGTTTACTTTTTATTATGGTTGTTTTCCACTACGGAACATATAGCGGATTAGTGTTGGAGTAGGATTCAGACTCAGGCATCCGGTATGTAAGAGCAACTCCAGCACTACTCAAAACAGGGTCCCTGCACTTTTTATTTGAGTGCTTTCCCTATTTTTGAGGGTCCTGTTTTTTTTTGCTGCACTCCAGCAATGGCCCTCAAAATAGAGTACTCAAAATTATTTAGACTGTCAATGACATGTGGGGTTTGGTTGTCATAGACTAACTCGGGGTTTGGTTGTCATAGACTAACTCGGTCATGGAAGGTTAAGTCGGGGCTTTTCACGTAAACTCGGTCGGTTGCGGGAGGTGGGGGAGGGGTCAGAGCGCAAAATCACGGATGAGAGCTGAGCTATTGGCCCAACAGAAATGAGGACTGACGGAAGAATCTGAGAGCCCACTCAAATTTTAGGACCCTAGTAAGGGCCCTGCTGGAGCTCTTTTTTACCTAAGCTCTCATATTTAGCTATGAGGACCAAAGTAGGGAGCCTGCTGGAGTTGCTCTAAGGATTAGTGTTGGAGTTGGATCAGACCCAGCAAGGAAAGTCGTCCAAAAAATTACGGGCCAGCTAAATAGCGAACGTTCACTGGATTCATCCCCAGCGAACATTCCGACAGCCCAGCACTTTCCTTTTTAGGTAAGTTCTCAATCCCGCTTTTTACCATTTTTGGTAAGTGCAGTCCCGCACTCGCGCACCGAACGCGCGGGCGAGAACGCACGTTTCCGTCTATTTTTTTTTTCTTTGCGCGTGTTTTCCCACCGAACCATTCTCTTTACGAGCGCATAACTTAGATATATAACGTAGACGAATAACTTATCGATCAGAAGTTAGAAAAAACTAATTTTTATCTATTTTCTTTATATCTGACAATTTTTTTCTCTTTCAGAAGCTAGAAGCATTCGGGACCATGGGAAAAACCGGAAATAAAAAGGGTGGGAGGAGACAAATAAAACGATATTTTATAACAAAAAAATATATCCCAAGCGAAGACTTGTTATCATAAAACATTCTATACCTAACTAAACCACAAAACTTCAGCAGTAATAACTTTATGCATACAGATTATTATGAAAAAAGTTAGGCCATAACAGTTTGCTGCAAAAGTTTGTCGTGCTAACAAGTCATAGGTATAATAAGTTATGGTACAAAACTTAGACTCAAACGTACATAGAATCCAAATCCTATCAGAAACTACAAATTGATAAATTATGTTGTCCAACTTTTGTACCACTACAACTTTTGTATAATCCAAATCCAAATCCTATCAGAAACTTATCCAAACTAACCTGGCCACTACAACTTTTGTAGACTAACTTATTATGCATAAGTTATGTTGTCTAACTTATACATTTAAAATTATACATAAACATTATTGTGCATAAGTTATGTTGTCCAACTTATACATTAAAAAATATTGTTCATAAGTTCTGTTGTCTAACTTATACTCAAACACTTGCTGCATAACTTTTTAATACAACTTATACACTACCACATACTAGATAAAAACAAAAGAGAATGACAACTACATACAAAATTACAGTACCTCACTGCTATATTCACTCCCAATAACAGAACCAATGAATTTTTCAACTTCAGGATGCAATTCTTCTTCACAGAAAATACGAGTTGCAGAATCAGAAAATCCAAGTACTGCTCTATACACTAACTCCTTTTCAAAATGCATTTCTTCGTCTACAACCCGATAGGAAGGACCATTTGACCTATTCAAAATAGCAAAAATAAAAATTCATTATTATATAAAACAAACAACTACCAAAACAAATCAAAATAACTATGAAAGAACCAACAGTGTTTAGGTTTATAGAATCATAAATCGCCTTCAACCGAGCACCCAATAGCATTAGGATGAAAACAACAAATCTATTCACTCCTACGTATTGTTAACCACACTCTTCGATTCAATAGTTGTTTAACGATTGGATCTCAAATTTGGAGAATCAGTTGTGTGTGTTTCTAGTAAAACTTTAACTGGGTAACTTTTATCAATGAGAAGAATAATACAAATATTGATCGTGATCTTCAGTGAGTTCTGGTAGCATGTAGTTGTCACCTAATACCTAGACCATAAGGATTCACCAAATAACAGCAGCACACAATATCATTTTTTCTCATATCAGCCAAGCACACGAGAGAAATAGTAAAATAAAATCTAGTGGATACTTGCTGGATATTTTCCTCCACTAGCAACAACTCTTCCTTTGTCTACAAATCCTAACACAAACACAAGGCAAAATAGAAAAACAAATCAGATTTACAAAACAGGAATCAGAGGAATAGGAGACATGAGTTGTTCACCGCTGGGGACGCGAAAGTCGTCGTCCTCCATGAGCTCAGCAGCAGTCGGAGCGGGCGGCGGGCCACCTCCAGACGCCTGCCGCTGTATAAGTGGTTGAGATCTGGCATCTCTAGGAGCCCATAGTGAGAAGGGATGCAGAGATTCACCATCTCTGACCGTCGATGGCTGGACATGAGACTGAGATTCGTCGGCTCCGAGGGCCAAGGGCTAACCGGAAGGGTGAGATTTGCTGCCTCTAATCACCGAAGGACGGTCGTAAGGATGAGATCAGCTCGTTTTAGCACCGGTGGTTGGACGGGTGGGGGAGATTTGAAGCCTCCGTGCTTGTAACGTAACGGCTCTAATCCCATGGCCCACTGATCACCGTCAACCACTGACAGTCGATCCGTACTGCCAAGAGATTAGGACCGGTTCCGCTACTGGGCTACATCAGTGCCCGTTGTCCGCAGGATCATCTCACAATTCAGTTACAATCTCTTTAACATTTTGACAAACAACATCGGAGTAAATAGCGGAAGACTTAGATAACAATAGTTTTACAAACCAGGGTTCAACATAAAATTAAAGTGAAGTTATTACAGACCATAGTTCAAATAGATAGAGTTGGCAGAGTAGCATATGACAACAACTAAAGGTAAAGATACATCACCCAGCCCGAGGGTGAATAATCACTCATCGGCCTCATCGGCCTCTTCCTGAACAACAGTCACACAGCAGGGTCCAAGGCATACTGAGGAATCTGCCGTACCTGCAACATGGGTAATAAAACCCTGAGTACAAAGGTACTCAACAAGACTTAACCGACTAAAGAAAAAGGGAGAAGACTCAGGAATGAAGGCTTAGGGTAGTCAAGGTAAGGCTTAAGCAAGATCAAGTATTTTGCAGAAAAGCATTTTTGTAAATCTTATTTTATTTTGAAAGATTCAGTATTCCTCAATTCTTCATCATTCATGATTCATTTTACATTTCAAAACATTCCTAGTTGAGAACCACTCTCCGTTGACAGTCAGTGGACCAAGTCTCCATAACCGAGGAGCAACGTTAATCCGGATAAATAATACTCAGCTGAGGATCCCTATCCACACTGCATATGTAGCACCCAAGCTTGCATATGCCAACTCGTCTACCACGATTCCTCCAAGATTGGGCCCGGTCCTACGCCACCCGGAAGTACAGTACACCACTCCAATCCGGGACTCTAACCCACGTGGGTACATGCTACTTCCGCCATCTCTCCACTCCCAGTGCGCGGTTGTCGGTCCAATAATGGATTTCTCGGAGCCAGAGCTTTCCGTAGTATGTGAATAGTTACAAGTCTTGACCAGCAGGCCCCCATACGGATGGTCCCTACATTTTCCAGCCAGCGACAAGCACCTCGGGACTCTAACCCAAGAGTACAGGTCCTGTCAGTTTTTCAACCCTGTCCCGGTCGGTGTCAACTGTTGAGTCCCGGACTACAACATGACGGCACCGTACGCAAGGACAACCTCTCCTTCCCATTGACTAAGTACGGATCAGATACTTAACCAATAGTGGGAGTAAAGCCAAATTCCCATAAAAGTTCTTTAAGTGATCACACTTTTGAAATTGGCATTTTTATTGCAAATCTATTTAATAGCATTGCTAAGCATTTTTCAAACACTTTTTGAAAAGCAGGTATCGGGTGTTTCAGTGGTCAAGGTGGGTAATGCATCAATTAGGATAGCACACAACTCCTATAAACCTAATGCAATAATTTAACTCAAAAGCATTTAAGGAAATCACTTTATAAATTCAAGGAAGGGTTAAATGCACCGGGGCTTGCCTTGGATGGCAAAAAGGACGGACTCGGGGTTGGTGGTGTAGGTGCCGGAGCTCGGGGTTGCCTCGGGGACAGATCCTTCGGTGGCTACCTCGACTTCAGGTCCTTCTTCGTCGGTCACTATACGTATGCAATGATGCATGCACATGAGAATGATGATATGGACTTAAGGTGCAAGACAAATCCACTGATTCTAGATTACTTTTAAGCAAGGCATGATTGAATTCTAGGTTGAGCATAAAAGGTAACCATTTCTACCTTAAGCAAAATTGATTAAACTAGCCCTTATTATAATTATCCTAAGCATCAACCAAATATAGCATCACAAACATCATAGACCAAAGGGTAGGGGTCTATGAACATCAATCAATCCAAGGATCACATCATCAAACACTTATTACCAACCCTAATCCATCTTTTCTATTTTCTTAATTTATTTAAAAGGTCATTTTATGAAGTTGCTCCAAAAATTACCAAATTAATCACATAAGTTCATTATGGTGTAGATAGATGGCAAAACAAATTTCATAATTTTTGGAGGTCATTAAGGTGCTCAATTAAATCTAGACATTTAATTAACAAAAGGTACTATTTGGGAATTAAAATAAAAGCTCAAAAATCAACTTGTTCCAAAAGACTTCAAAATTTTACCAGGGACTAAACATGGCATAAGAAGCTCACAAAAATTTGTCTCATGATTTTTGGAGTTATAAATCACTCTCCAAAAATACCAAAACCTTCATTTTTCAATTAAAAGGGGAATTTTACATTTTCAAATTTTTGCACAAAACTCAAGTTTCATATTTTTATAAAATACTCCAGAGCATAAAGAGTCTACCACAAAAATTTCAGAATTTTTGGATGCACACAGAAAATCATACAAAAAAAAAAGAAAACAGAACACTATTCACAACACTCAGAAAAAGAAAAGAGCACTGTGCTCCTTCTAGGCCGGGCTCGGCGAAATGCGGGGCTCGGGCGAAACGGAGAAGTGAGCCTCGGTCCGAGGCCGGACTCGGGCGAGGCGGAGAACATGCGTCGCCGAGGCTTGGGCTCGGCCGAAGCGGAGAAACAGGCCTCTGTCCGAGACCTGACTGGGAGGGCTCGGGCGAAACGAAGTTGAAGCAGAGGCCGAAGGCTCGGATGCTTACCACGTGACGGAGGCAGGGCTCGAGGGTGAGGCTCGACTCGAGGGTGAGGCTCGACACGAGGGTGAGGCTCGACACGAGGGTGAGGCTCGACACGCTCGGGGGAGAAGATGACCGCGGCGGTGCTCCGGCGGTCCGGCGGTCCTGCGCAGCACATGCGACCGCAAGGGCCGGGTTAGAGTCGCACGGGGCCAAGGAACACAACACAGGGGTCGGTGAGAGATGATCATGGCCGGAGACGGCGAATTCCACGAACCCGAGTTCGCCGGGTTTCGGCCGGGGATGGGGACGGCGAGCTTACGCCGGGCAAACGGAGGCGGGGAAAGTGAAATTGAAGGGTGGGAAAGCTTCACGAGCTCAAGGCGGAGCTTTAGGGCTAGCTGGTGGAGAGGCGGAGTGTCTGGAGAGGTCCGGCCACGGTGGCGGAGGTGAAGTGCGGAGCTCGGGGCTCCGGCGGCTTATATAGCCGCGGCTATGGGACGGTAGAGAGCTCGAGGTCACGCGGTTAAGGTTTGCGGGGGCGTGCGCACTCGATTGCGCTCTGGCGGATAAGCTGGCGCGCAGCCGGGGCTCGGGCGCAAGCTCGGCCGGCGATGGCCACGCGGCGGCGGCGGCTGGGCACTGTAGGGGCCGAGAGCGATGGTCAGCGCTCGCGTGCGGGCGCGGAGGGAACCGGGAGACAGCGGCGGCAGGATAAGGGCGCGTGGGGAGCAGCCGCCTGCGCTGCAGCCGCAGCGCCGGCGCCATGGCCGGGGCCCCCCCCTGGCCTCTGGCTCTACGGGAAGAAGAACAGTGCTAGGGTCTAGGGTTTGACTTTTGGCTGGTTTCTGTATTTTGCAAAAATCTCCCAAAATTTGAACTGTGCGACAAAAACTCAAAACACCAAAGTTGTTCAGAAAAAGAGATCTACAACTTTGTCAATATGAACATTTTCAAATTCCAAAAAGTTTTTGAACTATATTCAAAAACAGAAAAGGGGACACTTTTCAAATTTGATTCAAATCAAAATTACTTTGGATTTCAAACTGAAACTTGAAAATTTTTATAAGTGAAAGTTGTTCCATTTGTCAAAACCTACAACTTTGCTATTCTACACTTTTTCTGAAACTCAATAGTTTTTGATTAACTTTTTAAAACTAAAAAGGGGACAAAAACTGGAATTTGAATGAATTTGAAATTACTGCAAACTTTATATAGAAACATGGAAATCTGTAAATACCAAAGTTGTTCCTCTTGATCAGATTCACAACTTTGCTTTTTGAACCAACTCAAAATTTTGAATTTTGAAAAAGTTATTAAAAAGGGAATAAATCCAGGGTTTGGGATTTTAGGGTTTGCAAAAGGAAACTCAATTCAAATCTGATTTTTGAACTTTGATCAAGGCAACAAACATCAGGGCACTAAATTTGAACAAGAATTACATAGAACTAGGCACAGAGGTAAAATTACCATTTTGCCCTTATAGGAAGAAGTGGGCTAAAAAGGGTTTTTGCAATAGAGGTACATTACATAAAATGATACACTAAGCAAATGCATACACATGAAATCATGATCAAGATGATTAATGATGCTAATGATGATATGTCAAGTTAATTACATGCTTAAACACCAGAGGTGTTACAGCCTTCCCCCCTTAAAGAAATCTCGCCCCGAGATTCTGCGTCTTAAGAAAGGACAAAGAAGGGATAAAGGCAAAACTTTACATAGACAGGGATTCGAGAAAGTCGGGGTAGTTCTTTGCCAAGAAGTCTTCAGATTCCCAAGTAGCTTCTTCTTCAGAGTGCTGGTTCCACTGGATTTTGTACCACCTTGTGGTAGTTCTTCGAGTAACTCGATCTTTGTGATCCAACACGCGAACTGGATATTCCGAGTAGGATAGATCAGGCTCTAGCTCGACACCTTCAACTTCCACGACATGTTCTGGTACTCGGAGGCACTTCTTGAGTTGGGAGACATGGAAAACATTGTGGACAGCAGAGAGATGATCGGGCAACTTCAGCTTGTAAGCTACCTTGCCACAACATTCCAAAATCTCAAACGGACCAATGTAGCGGGGTGCTAACTTTCCCTTTACTCCAAAACGAGTGACTCCTTTGGTTGGTGAGACCTTGAGATATACGTAATCTCCAACTTGAAACTTCAGAGGTCGACGTCTCTTGTCAGCATAACTCTTTTGTCGGGATTGGGCAATCTTCATGTTCTCTTGTATCTGCTTGACTTTCTCTTCCATATCTTTGACCAGGTCAACTCCAAAGAATTCTCTTTCTCCGGGCTCAGACCAACTGAGGGGTGTACGACAACGACGACCGTACAGCGCTTCAAAGGGTGCCATTTTGATGCTTTCTTGATAACTGTTATTGTATGAGAACTCTGCCAAGGGCAAACAGTCATCCCAAGTATCAGCGAAAGTGAGCACACATGCTCTCAACATATCCTCTAACACTTGGTTGACTCGCTCAGTTTGTCCATCTGTTTGCGGATGATATGTTGTACTATGCAAGAGCTTGGTTCCAAGTGAGGTATGGAACGCTTTCCAGAACTTTGCGACAAACTGAGTACCACGATCTGAGATGATGGTCTTGGGAATACCATGGAGCTTCACTATGTTGTTCTTGTACAAGGCGGCATACGTGGGGACGGCATAGCTGGTCTTGACTGGCAGAAAGTGAGCTTGTTTGGTGAGTCGGTCCACTATTACCCAAATGGAATCAAAACCTTTCTTAGTCTTGGGTAGTCCATTGATAAAATCCATGCTGATATCTTCCCACTTCCAGGCCGGTACAGATAAAGGCTGCAATTCTCCTCCAGGCTTCATGTGCACGGCTTTGACTTTCTGGCAAGTATCACAGCGAGCGACATAGCGAGCGATCTCAATTTTCATCTTTGTCCACCAGAATCTCTGCCTTAGATCCTGGTACATCTTGTTGCTGCCGGGGTGGATGGAAAACCTAGACAGGTGTGCCTCATCAAGGATCAACTGTCTCAATTCAGGCACCTTGGGAACTACTAGACGGTTCTTGAACCAAACAACTCCTATATCATCAATCCTGAAACAGTCAGCTTTTCCAGCTTGAATCTTTTCGATGATGTGCTTGATTCCAGGGTTATCTTTCTGTGCAGCGATGACTTGTTCCTTGACCGATGTTTCTATCCTGACATTGTTCAGGCTTCCTTGCGGAACTATCTCAATTCCCATCCTTTCAAGAGTATGGCACAAGGAAAGATCATAGGGCTTCGTCGTCAGACAGTTGCAGTATGACTTGCGACTGAGGGCATCGGCAACTACATTTGCCTTTCCCGGATGGTAATGCACTGCGATATCATAATCCTTGATTAACTCAAGCCATCTTCGCTGCCTCATGTTTAGCTCTTCTTGGGTGAAGATATACTTCAGGCTCTTATGATCAGTGTACACATTGCAGGTACTACCCAACAGATAATGACGCCATATCTTTAAAGCATGCACCACTGCTGCTAACTCCAGGTCATGGGTTGGATAATTCTCCTCATGTCGCCTAAGCTGCCGTGAGGCATAAGCGATCACTCGACCTTCTTGCATCAAAACACAGCCTAACCCAGTACCAGATGCATCACAGTATACATCAAAGGGTTTCTCGATGTTTGGTTGAGCTAGGACTGGTGATGTAGTTAGTAGTTTCTTCAAGGCTTGAAAAGCTTGCTCACAGGCTGTTGACCAAACAAAATCCACGGAATTCTTCAACAACTCTGTGATAGGCTTGGCAACTCTGGAGAAGTCTGGGATGAAACGACGATAGTATCCAGCCATTCCCATGAAGCTGCGAACTTCGCGGACAGTGGTAGGTGGCTTCCAATCCAAGATATCTGCTACTTTTTCAGGGTCAACTGACACACCTTCAGCGGACAGGACATGACCAAGGAATTGAATTCGATCTAGCCAGAATTCACATTTACTGAACTTGGCATACAACTGGTGATCTCTGAGACGAGAGAGAACGACATGAAGATGCTTGGCATGATCTTCAGGAGTTTTTGAATAAACAAGGATGTCGTCAATGAACACGACTACAAATTTATCGAGCTCTGGCATGAACACCGAGTTCATGAGATACATGAAATGAGCGGGTGCATTGGTCAAGCCAAAAGACATGACCAAGTACTCATATAGGCCGTATCTGGTGGTGAAAGCTGTTTTGGGAATATCCTCGGGACGAATTTTTATTTGGTGATAGCCAGATCTGAGATCGATCTTGGAAAACACTCTGGCTCCAGATAACTGGTCAAACAGAAGATCAATACGAGGCAAGGGATATTTGTTTTTGATGGTGACCTCGTTGAGCGGGCGATAGTCAACGCACAGACGAAGGCTTTTGTCCTTCTTCTTCACAAAGATAGCAGGACAGCCCCAAGGAGATGAACTTGGGCGAATGAGACCCTTATCCAATAGCTCTTGCAATTGGATCTTCAGCTCTGCCAACTCTCTGGGAGGCATTCGATAAGCTCTACGGGATATAGGAGCAGTCCCGGGCTTTAGCTCTATAGCAAACTCAACATCACGGTCGGGAGGCAGACCAGGTAAATCTTCTGGAAAGACATCAGGGAACTCGCAGACCACGGGGATATCTCGGGTCCCTTGATCATAGGTAGCATTTAGCTGTGTGGTAGCTGGTTTTGAAGGCATAGGAAGTTGGAGAAGGAGTTTGGAGGTACTGTTAGGAATATCCACTCTCACAACTCTATTCAAGATGTCTATCATGGCTTTATACTGACACATCCAATTCATGCCTAAGATGACATCTATCTCTTGATCGCGCAGTACTATCATGGTGGTAGGAAAGACATGTCTCCCCAACATTACTGGTATACTGCGGACCACTTCCTTAGTATTTATCCGCCCTCCAGGCGAAAGTATGCAGAAACTCTCTTTTAACTCCCCCATGGGCAAATCATGCTTGATGACAAAAGTGCGACTGATGAAGGAATGCGATGCACCAGAATCAAACAAGACGACTGCAGGATGATTGGCAACAGGGAACCTACCGAGCATGACGGGCTCTCCTTCTGGGATGTTACTGACGGTGGTGAAGTAGACTTGCCCGTGCTTCCTGACAAGCTTGCCCTTCTGGACGTGCTGCTGCGGTGCACGGTGCTGCTGCTGTGATCCTCCAGGGCCTTTCTGTGCATGCTGGGCACTCTTCTTGGGTTTTGGGCACTCGCGAGCCCAGTGACCAACTTGGCCACAGTTGTAGCATGGATGGTTGTAAGCTGTTTGTGGGGTGGTGACACGAACACCAGGGGCGTTCGGCTGAGTGGCACTTTGCTGGTTGGCAT
The DNA here is from genome assembly GCA_009763385.1 of Coix lacryma-jobi var. lacryma-jobi. Lineage (NCBI taxonomy): Eukaryota > Viridiplantae > Streptophyta > Magnoliopsida > Poales > Poaceae > Coix > Coix lacryma-jobi. The sequence continues at coordinate 97,422,256 of CM019831.1, forward strand.
TGTGGGTGGTGGCCGCGGTACGAACGACCACTTGCTGATGGGGGTATGGGGCACGGTTTTGGTGGTGGCTGGGGTGGTAGATGATTCTTGGGCGCTTATGGTTGCTGGAGAAACTGCTAGACCCAGCCTTCTTCTTCTTCTTCTCTTCCTGATACTGGCGGTTGCTTTCCTCGAAAGCAACAGCACGGTCAACGACATCATGGTAGGATCCGTTTAGGTTGTTGGACAGACCTCTGCGAATCTTAGGGTGCAAACCCCTGAGAAAACAATCTCTCTTCTTTTCCTCTGTGTTGACATAGTCAGAGGCATACTGGCTGAGGTGATTGAATTGTCCCACGTACTGCATGACGGTGGAATCTTTCTGTTGCAGGGCCAAGAACTGATCCAACTTCATTTTCATCAATCCCGAAGGGATGTGATGTGCTCTGAAAGCAGTGCGGAACTCTTCCCAGGTCAGCTGGTGACCTTCCGGCTGGGCCGCCAATAGGTTGGCGTACCAGGCACTTGCAGGACCACGGAGCTGCTGAGAAGCGAACCGAGGCTTCTGGATCTCCGTGCAGTGCAGTAGACTGAACTTCTGTTCCATGGTGCGTAACCAGTCGTCAGCCTCGAGGGGTTCATCGGCCTTTGTGAAGACCGGTGGTCGTGTTTCAGTGAAGTCCACATAGGTTGTCTCTTGGTTGTTGCGGCGACCACGGTTGCCGTTGTTCTGCTGCCCTTGATTCTGAGCCATCAGATTGGCAGCGGCGGCCAAGGCTGCAATGGCATCAGCTAGGGTAGCTGGCACAGGTGGGGGGTTTGGGATGTTGGCATCATCAGAACCTCCGGCTCCGGTACGGGTGTTCACAGGCATCTGTATAAGCAAGTCGGAACTCAGCATATATGGACAAGGGTTCTGAAACAACTTGATTGATAGCTTCACTGATACAAAGATAGCTGACTTGATAAAGATGACAACAGACTGATAAGGTACGAAAAGAAAGATACATGCCAGACTTGGCAACAGACAGACTAACGCTCCCAAACCTAGACTAAGGTTTTAGGTAAGCGGATGGTACAGACACAAGGAGTCTAGTCATCATCGATGAAGATCAACTCTTCGTCATCATCATCATCCTCGATGATAAGCTCAGGCTCTTCCTCCTCATCTTCATCTTCAACGTGGACATCTTCAGCAGGTTCCGCTTCCTCATTCTGATCAGGCTCGTGTTCCACTTCAGGTTCCTCCACGACTCCGTCTTCGGGGTCTTCCATAACCGGGGGTACCAAGGGATGGAGTTGATCATGCAGCTGATGCACTTCCTCATGAAGCATATCATTGTACTGCTCGATCTGGGCGGTGTATTGCTGAAGTCCATGGAGCTGGGCTCTGGCAACGTCCTCGCGGGTCCAAGCATCATTGCGCTGCTCGATAGCGCGAATCGTGTTCCGGTTAGCCTGTTCCAAGGAAGCTCGTGCCTCATAAAACTCCATGCGGGAAAGGTAGAAATCATGCTCCATGTTCTCCATTTCAGCTTTCAGATTCTTGATTTCCTCCTTCAGCTGCTTGCGGGTGCGGCGGGGAAAGCGACGACCATTGGAGGATTATCCAGTCTCTTCTCCGGTGCGTGGCGCCAGCTGGTGACGCGGCACACCGTTTGGTCCAGTCGACTTGCGGGCAGTCCGCTTGATGATGGCCATATCTGGACAAGAGGTTATAGATGAGAAAGGCTAGCAAGAAAAAGGTATAGGCATACTAACCCAACGAACTCTTTTATATACTTAAGTGAATGTGACATGATGCATGAATCGTTCCTACGGAACAAGGCAATGCAATTACTAAGGTAAGGTACATAGGGCTTATATATGTTGTCTTGCTACTAGTTGCCAAAGACAAGATGAGATGAGAGAAGCAATTTGGACTCAAAATAGTCAAGTTTAGTTTTTGTTAAAAACATTTTGAAGTTTTCGCAAAAAGATTGCACGTCATAGTGAGATGCTCCGACTTCCCTCACAGACCAACACCAGTCTTTTCTGCGCACTTTGTCCTCACTCGTGCGCACCCGGGAAGAATTTCCCGGTCGGTCACCCATCCCTAAATTTCTCTAGGCCAAGCACGCTTAACTTTAGAGTTCTTTGGAGATGGGCTTCCGAAAAAGAAGTTGCAACTTGTTGGTATGAGTATCCTATTATTCCTATTAAGCCTTGGGCCAGGATGTTACATCCTCACCCCCTTAAGAGATCGACGTCCTCGTCGATCAATCCCAAGCCAGGAACGTCCTCTCTTGGCCACGTCCGTGTGTCCAGTGCCAGCACATGTGCCATGCTGTGTGACCACTCCGGGTCCACACCAGCCATGACCACCATGCCTGAGCAACTGCGACACACGCGCCCGTGAAACCGTGAGAGTCGGCTCTGATACCACTCTGTAACGTAACGGCTCTAATCCCATGGCCCACTGATCACCGTCAACCACTGACAGTCGATCCGTACTGCCAAGAGATTAGGACCGGTTCCGCTACTGGGCTACATCAGTGCCCGTTGTCCGCAGGATCATCTCACAATTCAGTTACAATCTCTTTAACATTTTGACAAACAACATCGGAGTAAATAGCGGAAGACTTAGATAACAATAGTTTTACAAACCAGGGTTCAACATAAAATTAAAGTGAAGTTATTACAGACCATAGTTCAAATAGATAGAGTTGGCAGAGTAGCATATGACAACAACTAAAGGTAAAGATACATCACCCAGCCCGAGGGTGAATAATCACTCATCGGCCTCATCGGCCTCTTCCTGAACAACAGTCACACAGCAGGGTCCAAGGCATACTGAGGAATCTGCCGTACCTGCAACATGGGTAATAAAACCCTGAGTACAAAGGTACTCAACAAGACTTAACCGACTAAAGAAAAAGGGAGAAGACTCAGGAATGAAGGCTTAGGGTAGTCAAGGTAAGGCTTAAGCAAGATCAAGTATTTTGCAGAAAAGCATTTTTGTAAATCTTATTTTATTTTGAAAGATTCAGTATTCCTCAATTCTTCATCATTCATGATTCATTTTACATTTCAAAACATTCCTAGTTGAGAACCACTCTCCGTTGACAGTCAGTGGACCAAGTCTCCATAACCGAGGAGCAACGTTAATCCGGATAAATAATACTCAGCTGAGGATCCCTATCCACACTGCATATGTAGCACCCAAGCTTGCATATGCCAACTCGTCTACCACGATTCCTCCAAGATTGGGCCCGGTCCTACGCCACCCGGAAGTACAGTACACCACTCCAATCCGGGACTCTAACCCACGTGGGTACATGCTACTTCCGCCATCTCTCCACTCCCAGTGCGCGGTTGTCGGTCCAATAATGGATTTCTCGGAGCCAGAGCTTTCCGTAGTATGTGAATAGTTACAAGTCTTGACCAGCAGGCCCCCATACGGATGGTCCCTACATTTTCCAGCCAGCGACAAGCACCTCGGGACTCTAACCCAAGAGTACAGGTCCTGTCAGTTTTTCAACCCTGTCCCGGTCGGTGTCAACTGTTGAGTCCCGGACTACAACATGACGGCACCGTACGCAAGGACAACCTCTCCTTCCCATTGACTAAGTACGGATCAGATACTTAACCAATAGTGGGAGTAAAGCCAAATTCCCATAAAAGTTCTTTAAGTGATCACACTTTTGAAATTGGCATTTTTATTGCAAATCTATTTAATAGCATTGCTAAGCATTTTTCAAACACTTTTTGAAAAGCAGGTATCGGGTGTTTCAGTGGTCAAGGTGGGTAATGCATCAATTAGGATAGCACACAACTCCTATAAACCTAATGCAATAATTTAACTCAAAAGCATTTAAGGAAATCACTTTATAAATTCAAGGAAGGGTTAAATGCACCGGGGCTTGCCTTGGATGGCAAAAAGGACAGACTCGGGGTTGGTGGTGTAGGTGCCGGAGCTCGGGGTTGCCTCGGGGACAGATCCTTCGGTGGCTACCTCGACTTCAGGTCCTTCTTCGTCGGTCACTATACGTATGCAATGATGCATGCACATGAGAATGATGATATGGACTTAAGGTGCAAGACAAATCCACTGATTCTAGATTACTTTTAAGCAAGGCATGATTGAATTCTAGGTTGAGCATAAAAGGTAACCATTTCTACCTTAAGCAAAATTGATTAAACTAGCCCTTATTATAATTATCCTAAGCATCAACCAAATATAGCATCACAAACATCATAGACCAAAGGGTAGGGGTCTATGAACATCAATCAATCCAAGGATCACATCATCAAACACTTATTACCAACCCTAATCCATCTTTTCTATTTTCTTAATTTATTTAAAAGGTCATTTTATGAAGTTGCTCCAAAAATTACCAAATTAATCACATAAGTTCATTATGGTGTAGATAGATGGCAAAACAAATTTCATAATTTTTGGAGGTCATTAAGGTGCTCAATTAAATCTAGACATTTAATTAACAAAAGGTACTATTTGGGAATTAAAATAAAAGCTCAAAAATCAACTTGTTCCAAAAGACTTCAAAATTTTACCAGAGACTAAACATGGCATAAGAAGCTCACAAAAATTTGTCTCATGATTTTTGGAGTTATAAATCACTCTCCAAAAATACCAAAACCTTCATTTTTCAATTAAAAGGGGAATTTTACATTTTCAAATTTTTGCACAAAACTCAAGTTTCATATTTTTATAAAATACTCCAGAGCATAAAGAGTCTACCACAAAAATTTCAGAATTTTTGGATGCACACAGAAAATCATACAAAAAAAAAGAAAACAGAACACTATTCACAACACTCAGAAAAAGAAAAGAGCACTGTGCTCCTTCTAGGCCGGGCTCGGCGAAATGCGGGGCTCGGGCGAAACGGAGAAGTGAGCCTCGGTCCGAGGCCGGACTCGGGCGAGGCGGAGAACATGCGTCGCCGAGGCTTGGGCTCGGCCGAAGCGGAGAAACAGGCCTCTGTCCGAGACCTGACTGGGAGGGCTCGGGCGAAACGGAGTTGAAGCAGAGGCCGAAGGCTCGGATGCTTACCACGTGACGGAGGCAGGGCTCGAGGGTGAGGCTCGACTCGAGGGTGAGGCTCGACACGAGGGTGAGGCTCGACACGAGGGTGAGGCTCGACACGCTCGGTGGAGAAGATGACCGCGGCGGTGCTCCGGCGGTCCGGCGGTCCTGCGCAGCACATGCGACCGCAAGGGCCGGGTTAGAGTCGCACGGGGCCAAGGAACACAACACAGGGGTCGGTGAGAGATGATCATGGCCGGAGACGGCGAATTCCACGAACCCGAGTTCGCCGGGTTTCGGCCGGGGATGGGGACGGCGAGCTTACGCCGGGCAAACGGAGGCGGGGAAAGTGAAATTGAAGGGTGGGAAAGCTTCACGAGCTCAAGGCGGAGCTTTAGGGCGAGCTGGTGGAGAGGCGGAGTGTCTGGAGAGGTCCGGCCACGGTGGCGGAGGTGAAGTGCGGAGCTCGGGGCTCCGGCGGCTTATATAGCCGCGGCTATGGGACGGTAGAGAGCTCGAGGTCACGCGGTTAAGGTTTGCGGGGGCGTGCGCACTCGATTGCGCTCTGGCGGATAAGCTGGCGCGCAGCCGGGGCTCGGGCGCAAGCTCGGCCGGCGATGGCCACGCGGCGGCGGCGGCTGGGCACTGTAGGGGCCGAGAGCGATGGTCAGCGCTCGCGTGCGGGCGCGGAGGGAACCGGGAGACAGCGGCGGCAGGATAAGGGCGCGTGGGGAGCAGCCGCCTGCGCTGCAGCCGCAGCGCCGGCGCCATGGCCGGGGCCCCCCCCTGGCCTCTGGCTCTACGGGAAGAAGAACAGTGCTAGGGTCTAGGGTTTGACTTTTGGCTGGTTTCTGTATTTTGCAAAAATCTCCCAAAATTTGAACTGTGCGACAAAAACTCAAAACACCAAAGTTGTTCAGAAAAAGAGATCTACAACTTTGTCAATATGAACATTTTCAAATTCCAAAAAGTTTTTGAACTATATTCAAAAACAGAAAAGGGGACACTTTTCAAATTTGATTCAAATCAAAATTACTTTGGATTTCAAACTGAAACTTGAAAATTTTTATAAGTGAAAGTTGTTCCATTTGTCAAAACCTACAACTTTGCTATTCTACACTTTTTCTGAAACTCAATAGTTTTTGATTAACTTTTTAAAACTAAAAAGGGGACAAAAACTGGAATTTGAATGAATTTGAAATTACTGCAAACTTTATATAGAAACATGGAAATCTGTAAATACCAAAGTTGTTCCTCTTGATCAGATTCACAACTTTGCTTTTTGAACCAACTCAAAATTTTGAATTTTGAAAAAGTTATTAAAAAGGGAATAAATCCAGGGTTTGGGATTTTAGGGTTTGCAAAAGGAAACTCAATTCAAATCTGATTTTTGAACTTTGATCAAGGCAACAAACATCAGGGCACTAAATTTGAACAAGAATTACATAGAACTAGGCACAGAGGTAAAATTACCATTTTGCCCTTATAGGAAGAAGTGGGCTAAAAAGGGTTTTTGCAATAGAGGTACATTACATAAAATGATACACTAAGCAAATGCATACACATGAAATCATGATCAAGATGATTAATGATGCTAATGATGATATGTCAAGTTAATTACATGCTTAAACACCAGAGGTGTTACAGTGCTCTGATGCGGAGATGCCCAGACTACAGAGAGAGAGGTGTGAGAAACGAAGGAGATGAGAAAGTACCAGAAGGGGGAGAGAGATATAAAGAAAAGTGAAGATGGATAGGTATAAAGTGGACCCACAAATAATTGCACGCGGTTAAAGTGTTCGCTGGAATCCAAACGGGTGAACGTCCGCCCAAATGGAATTGGGTGTTCCGGGAGCTAGACTGAACGGCCGCAGAACCCTGACACCGACGCCGACTCTGACTTCAACCCACATCTGATAAAAAAATTGCTATTTTTCAGGATTTTCTCGATTTATATTTTGTCAAGTATTTTTTCGGCACTCGACGAAGTTTTTGTCGAGGAGCTCTTTGCTGACTATTTTTTTGTCGTCTAGAGACACTTCGCAAAAAGGCGAAATTCGGTAGTCATGGGCGGAGGCATGGCGCCTCAGAGCGAGCGAGTGGTTCGCGGGTGAGGGTGGCCTGGTTTATGTGTTCTTTGTAGTCATGGGCAGAGGCATGGGGCCTCAAAGCGAGCGAGTGGTTCGCGGGTGAGGGTGGCCTGGTTTATGTGTTCTTTGTGCATTAATTACTCTCGATTTCTAAGTTTGATTGGTGCCTGAAACCAAAGCGATGCCAAAATCTGCATTCTTATGCGGAAGAGGAAGGATACTGCGACCAATCTCAATGGAGGTTTTATTTGAGTTTCATTTGCATTAAATATGTTATCACATAAGCGTTTTTGATGACATGACATTGTATTTAAGAAGAAAGAGAAAAAATGAGTTTCATCTAGATGAAACTCTCTTCGCACGAATACCAACTCTCTATGAGTCATGAAATTTAATGTCTATAAAACTTTGGAATGAAACTCTCACTCTCAATGGAGAGTTTTATTAAAGTTTCATTTTATTTCATATGACATGACAGTCTTGAAAACAAGAAAATAAAACTCAGCATTGAAATTGGCACAAGAGAAGAACAACCGCTCATCATGAAGGCTGCCCTCCGCAGTGACCGTAGAAACTAAAATAGAAAATACCACCTCTAACTTATTTTTGTTTTTTAAGGATTTATAAAGGACCCCAACCCCTGAACTTATAAGGAACAAAAAAACCAAAACCGAAAACTGAAAAGACAATATTATGGTTTAGGTCGTATTGATTCAGTTTGGTTCAGTATAAATTTATCCCGCCCTACTGTAGAGTGAACACCACACACACAAGACACGACAATGAGTACTATATGCACGATATATATAAATATCATTGCTATTAACATTAAGCTTCAAGCTACAGTCCACCACTACGGGTGCTTCACACTTTGCCAAGTGTTTTTTTCGGGCGTTCTTTGCCGAGTGTTTTTTTCTGGCACTCGGCAAAAAGCTCTTTGCCGAGTGTTTTTTTTATACTCGGTAAAGCTAATTTTAAAATTACATTTTGAAGCAGTAAATTGATCCAAATGAAAAAGTTTTCAACTACAAAGTTGTTTAACTTATCAAGATCAGCAATTTTTGTTTTGGTGATTTCTTCATTTAACAAACTTAAAATAAATTTATTCACAAATCTTACATATCTCTCTGGTAGTTTATGAAACTACAAGAGTGATATATAATGTTTGTGAATAATATTAGAACCACAATGTCGGATGCATAAATGGTCAAACAACCAAAATAAACTTTGTAGATCTTGACAAGTTATGAAAGTTTGTAGTTGATAACTTTTAAATTTGAGGTCATCTAGATATGCAAAACTGCATTCGAATTTGAAAAATTTAAAATTCGAATTTTTCAAAAGACCTAGGATGGAGAAATGACCAAAACGAAAGTTGTAGATCTCAAAAAGTTATGAAACTTTGTAGTTGACAACTTTTTATTTGAAATCATCTTATCTTGTAAAACTGTAAATCTGATTTTGTTATGACCTTTCTGTTCATAAATCAACTAGGTGAGAGATTACATAATGTAAATCTGATTTGAGATTCCACAATTGACTGGCTAATCTGTCCCTTCTATGTGCATGTGAACTGCATTTCAAAAACTACATTTTACTAAAGTTGTGATGTAAATTTCAACTGCCCGGAACACAGATGTTGTATAGATTTAGTGTGTCAAGTGCTAGGGTCTGCCATTCGCAATGTATTTGATTTGCGTATTACTTAGAGAATTACCTCGGGCATGGACTTCTAATGGTTGGTAGCAGCACGTTCTTTTCTCCTACGATTTCTGAACTTGCATCCAATCCACTGTTATGGTATTTAAGTGAGAATGCAGAGCAGAAATGCTTGCCATTTGTTGCAACTTAGTGTGGATATGATGCAGAGCATGAAATTGGAATTTCATGTGTGGCTGTTAGTGCTCATCTTTTCTTATCTCGCTAGACTTGAAACATGTCCTAAATTAGGAATGTCTATAGTCCAAACACATTTTTTTTACTAAATAGATTAGCTCTTCGGAGCATTGTCTTTTTTTTGTCTGTCTTTACTAGGACAAATGCCCGTGCGTTGCAACGGGAGAAGAAAGAGACTCTAAAAATCTTTTAGGTTAAGTTTAATCCGAAGTTTAAATTTTTAAACTCTAACTATAAATAAACTCTCGTGGGTTTAGTTTAAAAAAATAAAAGTGGTGTAAGTAGATCAATTTCAAAATTAATTTCATAGTACATACACCCGTACGCTGTAACGGGAAAAAAATACATTAGGATTGTTCGGCAAGATTTATGGCGGTTGTTGTTGTTTTGTTGTGATAGAAAAACATTGGCCAACTTTGACTAATCATAAGCTTTAGCAAATAAGGTCATTAACACAAAATAAGACATGAATGTTAAATACCTAAATATTTATATTTGTCCCTTTCTATTAATTTTTTGAGCTATAATTTTCTTTATGATGGATTCGTAGTGTAGGTTAACATTGATAATAATATCATAATGTCCAGTTAATCTATACCTAATAATAAAAAGCCCCTGTTGGATGGAGGTTAGGGCCCTGATGGCAGCAACGGTGGCCGATCCAAGGAGGGGCAGGGATGTCTGGTGGATTTGACGGAGCTCACCATAGCGCCATGGGGGAGGGGAGGATTAAAAAGTGTATCGCTGATGGTAGGGAGCTCGGCGAGACCGGCTGATGATGTGGGGCAGAGGAAGATGAAGGCGAGGGCGACACGAGTAGAGGAGAAGACGAGTGAAAGAAGATACGTACGCACCCGCACATACGCTAAGCATCACATTTTTTCAAAAAAAAATCAGTCAAAATATTTGTTTGTGGTAGAGGAAGATGAAGGCGAGGGCCACACGAGGAGAGGAGAAGACGGGTGAAAGAAGATACATATGCACCTGCACATACGTTAAACATCGCATTTAAAAAAAAAAGATCTGTCAAAAAAGATCAAGTGTCGTGATGGTACGAGCGAGGCCTCCTCGCTATTGCTGGAGACGAGGGTTCGATCCCCACCTAGCTTGGTGTTTTTTTGAGTAATTTTAGTTTGGGTGTTCGTTTTTAGATCGATGGGCTGTCTTGAGCAGGTGCGATGTGTCTGCCTCGAGTGGGCCGACGATAGCGATTGAGACCGCGTGAGCTACCTGAACAGCGAGTAAAATAGTTGGACTTGGAAGGGCTTCACGAAAAGATGAGACCAAAAACATTAAAGAAATTTTGTCTCTTTATTAAAAATTTTAGAATAATAAATTTAGTCAAAATTGTTTCACGGGAGAAATATTTGTCAAAACTGACCCAATCTCGAAAACAAATAAATGCAGAAAGACCAAAGTTTAAATTGTTATTGTTAATTTTGGGAGTGGTCCACGAGCCTTAATGATCTCACGTCGACCCCGTCCAGATAAATATGGAGCAACGGGGTGGCTCGTCCGCCTTCAGCTAGTGAGGTGGTGCTAAACGCCCAGACCGAAACTGAACGAGCGCTCGTCTCCGCTCTACTGCCGCTGAGGTCTCGTGGGCTACCGAGACTGGGCCTTCAAGTTCGGGCCGATTTCTTAGGCCGAGACGAAACAGCCAGACTGGATCGATTTTTGCTCCAACCGGTGCTGTCGACCAGATGAAAGGGGGGGGAACGGACAGGCTATTAGTCCCATATCGGTCTCCTAATCTTGTGGGAATCCTAGTTAGTCTATATAAATAGGCTTGACGAAAACGGCCAGACCAAAAACAGTGAAGAAATTTTGCCTCTTTATTATTAAAAAAAAAAGGTATAGATATAGATGATCATTACATGGTAATTGCTATATATGGTGAGGCCCTCCGTCTATATAAAATTTGCTAAAAAGTATATTTCATAGTTAATCTTATTTTGTATCATTTGTATTTTTATATAACTTTAGTTAAATTTAAACTGTTTGACTTGTAAAAAATAAAAAATATATTCTTTTATTTATGGATAAAGAGAGTATGTTGAAAGTTGAAGGCATCTTTTAGTATACTCTTAGTATAGACACAATTTCCACACTATCTTGCATGGCTCCAGCTCCATCATTAGGTTAGGTCTGAACTTCCGAGGAGTCCAACAAAGCTTCATCTCCAAGAGACTGCAGAGGGGGAATTAGAGTCTGTTTGGTTACCCCCTCTAAAGTTTAGTGACTAAACTTGTCACTTTTAGTAGCTAAAATGGTAAACGCCCCCCACTAAAAGGAACTAAAAAGTTCACTAAAGTTTAGTAGCTTTGGACTAGCTAAAAAGAACTAAACCTGTAGTTTTCTAGGAGATACCCCTGCCTGACTATTACTTTTACAAGCTTTGAGCAGCAGCCAAGGACATATATGTCTTTGTTCACCTTCTTTAATGTTGTTTGGTCAGTTTTAGTAAGAAGAACCAAACATGAACCACTAAAGTTTAGTAGATACTTTCAGTGACTAAACTTTAGTGAGCGGAAACTAAATAGACCCTTAGTACGAACAAGGCTGATCTTGTTAGTGTCACCTGATGTGGGTTTGAATATTTTCTTTTATTTATCCTTTTTCTCCAAAAATATTTTTTCTGTTCTAGAAACTTCATTGGAGGGACAAAAAAAACATATTAGAATAATTTGTAGTTGTTGGGATATTATTTTTAAAATAAAATTATGTAGAAATTTTCCGTATAGATGAGTTTTATATCGTTTTTCTATAAACTTAGTTTTTCTCTAGATTTTTTTCTAACGTAGAGATTTTTTTCTCTAAAAAGGATAGTGCCGTCTGTGCAGATGAAAAATAAGGACAGGATTACAGGAAGAATGACAATGATCATTGGGCCTAGGTCTAGTATCCTCGGTCATCACGGGCTGAAAAAGTTGGCCCAGCGCCCCAGCCTAGGCGTTCCCACCGAACCAACATTTCCACGGCTCGTCGGTTCGTTGCAAGTTGCATCATCGACGAGCAGCGCAGCGGCTCGTCGCCATCCCTCCCCTCTTGCGCAGCGCCGTCGTACCAACATTTCCACGGCTCGTCGGTTCGTTGCAAGTTGCATCATCGACGAGCAGTGCAGCGGCTCCTCGCCATCTCTCCCCTCTTGCGCAGCGCCGTCTTCCTCTGGATTCCCCTCTTCCGCAGCGCCGTCGTCCTCTAGAAGCAGCACGCCAAAAAGCACAGAACACGCCTTCCCAACTCGCCTCGCCACCGCCTTCTCTTCCACCTCCATGGCTTCATCACCCTCTGGAGCCAGGCAGCCAGCAGCCACGCACACGCCCTCCAGCTCCGGCTTCCCCACCTCTCCCGGCCGCGTCGTCCCCGTCCCCCATGGCCGCTCCGCAGGCCCGGTCCTGGGAGAACCTCCCAACGGCCTGCCTGTACGAGATCTTCTGCCGCGTCCCGTGCGCGGAGGACCGCCACCGCGCGTACCGCGCCTGCCCCGCGTGGCCCGACGCGCTCGCGCTCACCGACTGCCGACCCTAGAAGGTGCCGCCCGCGCTCCCGTGGCTCCTCCTCCCCGCGCCAAGTCCCAACGCCTCCGCCCGCCTCGTCTGCGTCCTCAGCGGCTGCCGCGTCCACCAGGACCACCGCTACCCCACCATGATCCCGAGCAGGGTGCGCTGCTTCGGCTCCCACGACGGCGCCTGGCCCTTCCTCGCCATCCGCGACCCGCACGGCCACCAGCTGCTCAACGTCCGCACCGGCGGCGTCCACCAGGACCACCGCTACCCCACCATGATCCCGAGCGGGGCGCGCTGCTTTGGCTCCCACGACGGCGCCTGGCTCTTCCTCGCCATCCGCGACCCGCACGGCCACCAGCTGCTCAACGTCCGCACCGGCGGCGTCCGCGATCTCCCGGGCGTCTTGGAGATGGACCTGGACCTGTTTCCCTCATCGTCCTCGGTTCCGGTTCTCCCCAAGCTTCCACTACTACAAAAATAGGTCTTTAGCCCCGGTTGGGAAGGGGCTTTAGCCCCGGTTTCCCAACCGGGACTACTAATCCGGGACCAAAGGCTCCCACCTTTAGCCCCGGTTGCTCCGAACCGGGGCTAAAGGCTTCCACGAGAAAAAATAAATTTGCGTTTGTGAGCTTCGAACTCAACACTTCTCGCCTCAGGCACGCTTACCAACTGAGCTACACAACCCACGTGATGTAGTTCTGGATGTTTTCCTTTTGAATCCACTCGGGAAGGACCTTTCACCAACCGGGGCTAAAAGAACCTTTAGTCCCGGTTGGTAACACCAACCGGGGCTAAAGGTTCACCCTTTAGCCCCGATTGGTAATACCAACCGCGACTAAAGGTTGGGGGACCTTTAGTCCGAGTTGGTAATACCAACCGGGACTAAAGGTGAACCTTTAGTCCCGGTTGGCCTATGACCCTGTTCTGTAGTAGTGTGCGTCGCCGTCTCCATCATCACAATCAACGGGCCAGGAGGTCGTGTTCGCCGTGTCGTTGCGCGCTAGCGCATGGGTCAGCAGCGCGCCTTCGAAATCCGGCCACCGGCACCAGGCATAGCGGAGGACGTGGTCTACCATGATGGAGCCTTCCACTTGCTGCACAGACATAGCGGCCACATCAGCGTGTGCACGCTGGCCGGCCCAGCCCTGCGGCTTCCGGATGGGGATAACCGTTCCACAGAAGAATGGCAGAACCGGCGCTTCGTCCATCCCGTGATAAGGAGCAACTACGATGAGTGGGTCCGGGCTTGCTACCTCGTCTCGTCCCGCGGTGGACTGCTCATGGTCGTCAGGTTCGCGCCTCGTGCTAAGGCAAGGCTCCGACGTCCGACTTCATGGTGTTCCGGGCGACTGAACGGCCGTAGATGCCTGACCCTGACGACGACTTCCTGTTCCCCGTCGCTGAGAACCCGTGGGCATGGAGCGAGCTGGACACGTTGGATGGCCGGATTCTGTTCGTCGGGCACGGATGCTCAAGATCCTACGAGGTGGATGAGTACGAGGGCTTCAAGTTCAAGGTGGGCGTCTACTTCTTGGATGATGGCATGTTCGACATGGAAGAAGTGCAAGGGACGCTGTACCTGTACCCCTGCAGCGACAATGGGAGGTGGTCCGACGGCCGTGTCCAGCACTGCTTCCCGCCTGTAGAGTGCAGACCCATCGTGCAACTTGTTGGATTGATCTCCACCAGTTAGGCCCAACGGCCTAACTAGACCCTAATCTGTGTCCTGACCGGGGACGCTCAGCCCAATAGTAGGCTGGTGGGGCCCCGTCGCACAGTGCCTATAAAGAGGAGGTGGGGGTAGGGCTCTATTCACGAGGTACTGTAGCAGCCAAACCCACCATCCTAACCCTAGCCCGATCTAGAGGGTGGCACTGCCAGCGACGGGATGCACCACCAGGAAGCTTCACGCCGCCGGACGCCGTCGTCACCAGCTCTTCTCCGACCATCGCTGCCTGTGCGCAGATCTCCACCAACACCTCCCTCCTCTGCCAAGCCCAAAGGTATGGGTATCTTTTCCCATCTCTCTGTTCTTCTCTGGCAGTTCATTAGGATGAACTGCCTGCTGATTCTTACCTGATTCGTAGTCAACCCACTGGATTTACTCCTAGTCGATCCTATAGTTTAACAATGGTATCAGAGCCTTACTAGTGAGTAGATCTGGCAAGGGTGAACGTCACCTCCGTTCATCGGCGTGTGGAACAGAGCCAAACCTAACTCAGGTTAGGGTTTTGGCAAAGAGAGTGAAAGAGTACCGCCGACGCCGCGCTGGCGTGCGGACAGAGAAAAGGGGGAGGACGAGATTCGATCTCGATCCGTTGGATCCATCCAAACCCTAAACCGAACCCAAAAGAAAGACAAGTAAGTTTTCATTCCAAACCCTAACCACTGCGGCCGCTCACCGGCGTTTGGGAAGAACAGAGGAAAAGAGAACCAAGTTCTCGAACCCTAACCCTACCAAAAAAAAGGAGGACGCCAAGACCTCGCCGTCGGCTTACCTGAGTTCGTGCCGACGTGCGGGTGTGCGGCCTCACCTCGCGCTCATCCTCTCGAGCTCGGGCCTTAAGGAGCACCACCGCAGTGCTACTCGACGGCACCGCGTGCGACTCCGGCCGCACGCGTGCGCCGGCGAGGGGCACCACGGCGGCGCCGTCAACTCCGTCGGGAGCTCACCTCTAGCGCCGTCTTCCTGGGGTCGACGGCGGCTGCGCGTGCAAGCAAAGCGGGGGAGAGAAAGAAGAACAGGCGGAGCAGCCGGAGCATGGGCGCCGACGGCCAAGGTGGCCGGAGCCGCGACCGGTGCCGCTGTCGGAGCGACGCTGAAGTCAGAAGGAGAGGGAGAAGGGAAAGATATGCGGCTAGGGTTTCAGGGGAGAACCGGCCAGGAGGGGTTTTTGTCCCCGCGAGATCAACGCGCAGCCGTCTGATTGCAATGGACGGCTACGGTTCACCGAGCCGGTTTTAGGCCCAGGTGGGAAGGCAAAATCCCGGCCCAGGCCCAGGTTATGGCCTGGGCGTGGGGAATGAGCGCGGGCGCGCTTTTGAGCCGATGTGCGAGCAGGCCACGGGCCGGCCTTGTCCCAGGGCAGAGAATATATATATATATATATATATATATATATATATATATATATATATATATATATATATAACGCGTGTGTGGCCCTTCGGGCCCCGTGTGGTGGGCCGGCCTGAGTTCGCCAGCGCCAATGGGCCAAAATGGCCGGATGCTCAGTAAAAAGAATGAACTTGTTTATTCTTTGTTCAGTAAGCAGTTTTGATGTTTTTGATTTTTTTTTTTGCTTTCAATCTCTACTCAAATTTGAACCAATGGATAATTTGTTTAGAGAAAAGATAAGTATACTGAGATGCTTCTGAGCAGGAATGAATAGTTGTTTTAAGAGTTTATTCATGTTTTCCGCTCCAAAGTTGACATTGATTATCTTCTAATTAAATTGGAACCAACGGGAAAATTTAATTAGAGGAATAGTCACATGTTTAAATTGAATTATGATATTGTTATTTTCTGACCAACGTTGATGATAACAATATTGTAAATTTAACTGTAAAGTTTGAATCTCTGGTAAAGTTTGCGTCAATGTGACCAATTTTTCCAGAGACCATATAAGAATCAAGAAATGTCCCTGATAAATGAAAAAATATTCCGCTGCAATGATAGTGATTATCATCGAGGTTTTTGAGTTTGCATACGTTAATTCTATTTCTGCCCAACGGTGATGTAGAATTAACATAAAGGATATTGTTTTATTCTATTTCTGCCCAACGGTGATATAGAATAGAACTACAAGTTATAAAGTTTAATGTGCATGTTTTAACCAGACCAACATAGGGTTATTTTCATGCTCATTATTGTTGATTAATATTTTTCAGAAAGACCTTTATGCTTTCATTCTTGGAGGCAGAAAAGAAAGAGCTGGGTACTTGTGACTCAGAAGATCAGAAGATGGAAAGTGAAAGTTATTACATAAAGGGACTATGTTCTCTTTAGAAAATGGCTTGAAAAGGAAAAGAATTCAGGGACATTGGTCCAAAGTAAAAGTTTAGTACATAAAATATGTTTTATGTACTCTCTATAAAGAAGAATTTTGTTTCAGTTTCAGTCGTTATGACCAAAGTTGTAATAAATATATATATATATATATATATATGCATATTTAATTTGACCAATGTTGGATTAAATATGTATGTTACAGAATATTCAGATTTATTTCTGAATTTGATAATGTAATGTGAAAGCCAATTCTGGCAATGTCCGTGATGGGAAATTGTCCCGCATGGCGGGAAAAAGTTTGTGATGGCTCATGTGCCTAAAGTATATCCCAGAGTGGGAGAAAGAATGAAAAGTTTGGGTAGCTTTTATGCTATCACAGTGTTGACCATGACATGGTCATGGGCTAAGGCCATGAGGGGAGCAATCCCTGAAAAAGAAAGCATGCAAGCATGACTTGCAAAAGTAAA
Organism: Coix lacryma-jobi var. lacryma-jobi; assembly: GCA_009763385.1. Classification (NCBI taxonomy): domain Eukaryota; kingdom Viridiplantae; phylum Streptophyta; class Magnoliopsida; order Poales; family Poaceae; genus Coix; species Coix lacryma-jobi. The sequence goes on from CM019831.1 coordinate 97,439,235, forward strand.
GTTAAGTAAGGATTTCGTTAAGTTTCTTAAAGTGGAATGAGGAAAGTATACTCCCATAAGAATCAAAATATGACTTTGTTTGCATGACATGGTCATGTGAATAAATAAAATTATAGATGTCTCCTCGTTCACAAAAGTTCAGAATAGTTTCGAAATTATGGCCGTAAAGTTTGTGCCATATTTCGAGGGGGAGAATGGTGAGATTATACTAAGAAATATGCTGTAACACCTCTGGTGTTTAAGCATGTAATTAACTTGACATATCATCATTAGCATCATTAATCATCTTGATCATGATTTCATGTGTATGCATTTGCTTAGTGCATCATTTTATGTGATGTACCTCTATTGCAAAAACCCTTTTTAGCCCACTTCTCCTTATAGGGGCAAAATGGTAATTTCACCTCTGTGCCTAGTTCTATGTAATTCTTGTTCAAATTTAGTGCCCAGATGTTTGTTGCTTTGATCAAAGTTCAAAAGTCAGATTTGATTTGATTTTCCTTGTGCAAAACCCTAAAATCCCAAATCCTGGATTTATTCCCTTTTTGACAACTTTTTCAAAATTCAAAATTTTGAGTTGGTTCAAAAAGCAAAGTTGTGAATCTGATCTAGAGGAACAACTTTGGTATTTACAGATTTCCATGTTTCTATATAAAATTTGAAGTAATTTCAAATTTGTTCAAATTCCAGTTTTTGTTCCCTTTTCAGTTTTAAAAATTTAGTCAAAAACTATTGAGTTTCAGAAAAAGTGTATATTAGCAAAGTTGTAGGTTTTGACAAATGGAACAACTTTTATATATAAAGATTTTCAAGTTTCAGTTTGAAATCCAAAGTAATTTTGATTTGAATCAAATTTGAAAAGTGTTCCCTTTTATGTTTTTGAATGTAGTTCAAAAACTATTTGGAACTTGAAATGTTCATATTGACAAAGTTGTAGATCTCTTTATTCTGAACAACTTTGGTATTTGGAGTTTTTGTCGCACAGTTCAATTTTTGGGAGATTTTTGCAAAATTCAGAATCTGGCCAAAAGTCAAACCCTAGACCCTAGCACTGTTCTTCTTCCCGTAGAGTCAGAGGGAGGGGGGGGCCCCGGCCATGGCGCCGGCGCTGCGCCAGCAGCGCAGACGGCTGCTCCCCACGCGCCACCAACCTGCCACCGCTGTTCCCCTGTTCCCTCCGCGCCTGCACGCGAGCGCTGACCCTCGCTCTCGGCCCCTACAGTGCCCAGCCGCCGCCGCCGCGTGGCCATCGCCGGCCGAGCTTGCGCCCGAGCCCCGGCTGCGCGCCAGCTTATCCGCCAGAGCGCAATCGAGTGCGCACGCCCCCGCAAACCTTAACCGCGTGACCTCGAGCTCTCTACCGTCCCATAGCCGCGGCTATATAAGCCGCCGGAGCCCCGAGCTCCGCACTTCACCTCCGCCACCGTGGCCGGACCTCTCCAGACACTCCGCCTCTCCACCAGCTAGCCCTAAAGCTCCGCCTTGAGCTCGTGAAGCTTTCCCACCCTTCTATTTCACTTTCCCCGCCTCCGTTTGCCCGGCGTAAGCTCGCCGTCCCCATCCCCGGCCGAAACCCGGCGAACTCGGGTTCGTGGAATTCGCCGTCTCCGGCCATGATCATCTCTCACCGACCCCTGTGTTGTGTTCCTTGGCCCCGTGCGACTCTAACCCGGCCCTTGCGGTCGCATGTGCTGCGCCGGACCGCCGGAGCACCGCCGCGGTCATCTTCTCCCCCGAGCGTGTCGAGCCTCACCCTCGTGTCGAGCCTCACCCTCGTGTCGAGCCTCACCCTCGAGCCCTGCCTCCGTCACGTGGTAAGCATCCGAGCCTTCGGCCTCTACTTCAACTCCGTTTCGCCCGAGCCCTCCCAGTCAGGTCTTGGACAGAGGCCTGTTTCTCCGCTTCGCCCGAGCCCAAGCCTCGGCGAGCGCATGCCCTCCGCTTCGGCCGAGCCCAAGCCTCGGCGACGCATGTTCTCCGCCTCGCCCGAGTCCGGCCTCGGACCGAGGCTCACTTCTCCGTTTCGCCCGAGCCCCGCATTTCGCCGAGCCCGGCCTAGAAGGAGCACAGTGCTCTTTTCTTTTTCTGAGTGTTGTGAATAGTGTTCTGTTTTCTCTTTTTGTATGATTTTCTGTGTGCATCCAAAAATTCTGAAATTTTTGTGGTAGACTCTTTATGCTCTGGAGTATTTTATAAAAATATGAAACTTGAGTTTTGTGCAAAAATTTGAAAATGTAAAATTCCCCTTTTAATTGAAAAATGAAGGTTTTGGTATTTTTGGAGAGTGATTTATAACTCCAAAAATCATGAGACAAATTTTTGTGAGCTTCTTATGCCATGTTTAGTCTCTGGTAAAATTTTGAAGTCTTTTGGAACAAGTTGATTTTTGAGCTTTTATTTTAATTCCCAAATAGTACCTTTTGTTAATTAAATGTCTAGATTTAATTGAGCACCTTAATGACCTCCAAAAATTATGAAATTTGTTTTGCCATCTATCTACACCATAATGAACTTATGTGATTAATTTGGTAATTTTTGGAGCAACTTCATAAAATGACCTTTTAAATAAATTAAGAAAATAGAAAAGATGGATTAGGGTTGGTAATAAGTGTTTGATGATGTGATCCTTGGATTGATTGATGTTCATAGACCCCTACCCTTTGGTCTATGATGTTTGTGATGCTATATTTGGTTGATGCTTAGGATAATTATAATAAGGGCTAGTTTAATCAATTTTGCTTAAGGTAGAAATGGTTACCTTTTATGCTCAACCTAGAATTCAATCATGCCTTGCTTAAAAGTAATCTAGAATCAGTGGATTTGTCTTGCACCTTAAGTCCATATCATCATTCTCATGTGCATGCATCATTGCATACGTATAGTGACCGACGAAGAAGGACCTGAAGTCGAGGTAGCCACCGAAGGATCTGTCCCCGAGGCAACCCCGAGCTCCGGCACCTACACCACCAACCCCGAGTCCGTCCTTTTTGCCATCCAAGGCAAGCCCCGGTGCATTTAACCCTTCCTTGAATTTATAAAGTGATTTCCTTAAATGCTTTTGAGTTAAATTATTGCATTAGGTTTATAGGAGTTGTGTGCTATCCTAATTGATGCATTACCCACCTTGACCACTGAAACACCCGATACCTGCTTTTCAAAAAGTGTTTGAAAAATGCTTAGCAATGCTATTAAATAGATTTGCAATAAAAATGCCAATTTCAAAAGTGTGATCACTTAAAGAACTTTTATGGGAATTTGGCTTTACTCCCACTATTGGTTAAGTATCTGATCCGTACTTAGTCAATGGGAAGGAGAGGTTGTCCTTGCGTACTGTGCCGTCATGTTGTAGTCCGGGACTCAACAGTTGACACCGACCGGGACAGGGTTGAAAAACTGACAGGACCTGTACTCTTGGGTTAGAGTCCCGAGGTGCTTGTCGCTGGCTGGAAAATGTAGGGACCATCCGTATGGGGGCCTGCTGGTCAAGACTTGTAACTATTCACATACTACGGAAAGCTCTGGCTCCGAGAAATCCATTATTGGACCGACAACCGCGCACTGGGAGTGGAGAGATGGCGGAAGTAGCATGTACCCACGTGGGTTAGAGTCCCGGATTGGAGTGGTGTACTGTACTTCCGGGTGGCGTAGGACCGGGCCCAATCTTGGAGGAATCGTGGTAGACGAGTTGGCATATGCAAGCTTGGGTGCTACATATGCAGTGTGGATAGGGATCCTCAGCTGAGTATTATTTATCCGGATTAACGTTGCTCCTCGGTTATGGAGACTTGGTCCACTGACTGTCAACGGAGAGTGGTTCTCAACTAGGAATGTTTTGAAATGTAAAATGAATCATGAATGATGAAGAATTGAGGAATACTGAATCTTTCAAAATAAAATAAGATTTACAAAAATGCTTTTCTGCAAAATACTTGATCTTGCTTAAGCCTTACCTTGACTACCCTAAGCCTTCATTCCTGAGTCTTCTCCCTTTTTCTTTAGTCGGTTAAGTCTTGTTGAGTACCTTTGTACTCAGGGTTTTATTACCCATGTTGCAGGTACGGCAGATTCCTCAGTATGCCTTGGACCCTGCTGTGTGACTGTTGTTCAGGAAGAGGCCGATGAGGCCGATGAGTGATTATTCACCCTCGGGCTGGGTGATGTATCTTTACCTTTAGTTGTTGTCATATGCTACTCTGCCAACTCTATCTATTTGAACTATGGTCTGTAATAACTTCACTTTAATTTTATGTTGAACCCTGGTTTGTAAAACTATTGTTATCTAAGTCTTCCGCTATTTACTCCGATGTTGTTTGTCAAAATGTTAAAGAGATTGTAACTGAATTGTGAGATGATCCTGCGGACAACGGGCACTGATGTAGCCCAGTAGCGGAACCGGTCCTAATCTCTTGGCAGTACGGATCGACTGTCAGTGGTTGACGGTGATCAGTGGGCCATGGGATTAGAGCCGTTACGTTACAGAGTGGTATCGGAGCATCTCACTATGACGTGCAATCTTTTTGCGAAAACTTCAAAATGTTTTTAACAAAAACTAAACTTGACTATTTTGAGTCCAAATTGCTTCTCTCATCTCATCTTGTCTTTGGCAACTAGTAGCAAGACAACATATATAAGCCCTATGTACCTTACCTTAGTAATTGCATTGCCTTGTTCCATAGGAACGATTCATGCATCATGTCACATTCACTTAAGTATATAAAAGAGTTCGTTGGGTTAGTATGCCTATACCTTTTTCTTGCTAGCCTTTCTCATCTATAACCTCTTGTCCAGATATGGCCATCATCAAGCGGACTGCCCGCAAGTCGACTGGACCAAACGGTGTGCCGCGTCACCAGCTGGCGCCACGCACCGGAGAAGAGACTGGAGAATCCTCCAATGGTCGTCGCTTTCCCCGCCGCACCCGCAAGCAGCTGAAGGAGGAAATCAAGAATCTGAAAGCTGAAATGGAGAACATGGAGCATGATTTCTACCTTTCCCGCATGGAGTTTTATGAGGCACGAGCTTCCTTGGAACAGGCTAACCGGAACACGATTCGCGCTATCGAGCAGCGCAATGATGCTTGGACCCGCGAGGACGTTGCCAGAGCCCAGCTCCATGGACTTCAGCAATACACCGCCCAGATCGAGCAGTACAATGATATGCTTCATGAGGAAGTGCATCAGCTGCATGATCAACTCCATCCCTTGGTACCCCCGGTTATGGAAGACCCCGAAGACGGAGTCGTGGAGGAACCTGAAGTGGAACACGAGCCTGATCAGAATGAGGAAGCGGAACCTGCTGAAGATGTCCACGTTGAAGATGAAGATGAGGAGGAAGAGCCTGAGCTTATCATCGAGGATGATGATGATGACGAAGAGTTGATCTTCATCGATGATGACTAGACTCCTTGTGTCTGTACCATCCGCTTACCTAAAACCTTAGTCTAGGTTTGGGAGCGTTAGTCTGTCTGTTGCCAAGTCTGGCATGTATCTTTCTTTTCGTACCTTATCAGTCTGTTGTCATCTTTATCAAGTCAGCTATCTTTGTATCAGTGAAGCTATCAATCAAGTTGTTTCAGAACCCTTGTCCATATATGCTGAGTTCCGACTTGCTTATACAGATGCCTGTGAACACCCGTACCGGAGCCGGAGGTTCTGATGATGCCAACATCCCAAACCCCCCACCTGTGCCAGCTACCCTAGCTGATGCCATTGCAGCCTTGGCCGCCGCTGCCAATCTGATGGCTCAGAATCAAGGGCAGCAGAACAACGGCAACCGTGGTCGCCGCAACAACCAAGAGACAACCTATGTGGACTTCACTGAAACACGACCACCGGTCTTCACAAAGGCCGATGAACCCCTCGAGGCTGACGACTGGTTACGCACCATGGAACAGAAGTTCAGTCTACTGCACTGCACGGAGATCCAGAAGCCTCGGTTCGCTTCTCAGCAGCTCCGTGGTCCTGCAAGTGCCTGGTACGCCAACCTGTTGGCGGCCCAGCCGGAAGGTCACCAGCTGACCTGGGAAGAGTTCCGCACTGCTTTCAGAGCACATCACATCCCTTCGGGATTGATGAAAATGAAGTTGGATCAGTTCTTGGCCCTGCAACAGAAAGATTCCACCGTCATGCAGTACGTGGGACAATTCAATCACCTCAGCCAGTATGCCTCTGACTATGTCAACACAGAGGAAAAGAAGAGAGATTGTTTTCTCAGGGGTTTGCACCCTAAGATTCGCAGAGGTCTGTCCAACAACCTAAACGGATCCTACCATGATGTCGTTGACCGTGCTGTTGCTTTCGAGGAAAGCAACCGCCAGTATCAGGAAGAGAAGAAGAAGAAGAAGGCTGGGTCTAGCAGTTTCTCCAGCAACCATAAGCGCCCAAGAATCATCTACCACCCCAGCCACCACCAAAACCGTGCCCCATACCCCCATCAGCAAGTGGTCGTTCGTACCGCGGCCACCACCCACAATGCCAACCAGCAAAGTGCCACTCAGCCGAACGCCCCTGGTGTTCGTGTCACCACCCCACAAACAGCTTACAACCATCCATGCTACAACTGTGGCCAAGTTGGTCACTGGGCTCGCGAGTGCCCAAAACCCAAGAAGAGTGCCCAACATGCACAGAAAGGCCCTGGAGGATCACAGCAGCAGCACCGTGCACCGCAGCAGCACGTCCAGAAGGGCAAGCTTGTCAGGAAGCACGGGCAAGTCTACTTCACCACCGTCAGTAACATCCCAGAAGGAGAGCCCGTCATGCTCGGTAGGTTCCCTGTTGCCAATCATCCTGCAGTCGTCTTGTTTGATTCTGGTGCATCGCATTCCTTCATCAGTCGCACTTTTGTCATCAAGCATGATTTGCCCATGGGGGAGTTAAAAGAGAGTTTCTGCATACTTTCGCCTGGGGGGCGGATAAATACTAAGGAAGTGGTCCGCAGTATACCAGTAATGTTGGGGAGACATGTCTTTCCTACCACCATGATAGTACTGCGCGATCAAGAGATAGATGTCATCTTAGGCATGAATTGGATGTGTCAGTATAAAGCCATGATAGACATCTTGAATAGAGTTGTGAGAGTGGATATTCCTAACAGTACCTCCAAACTCCTTCTCCAACTTCCTATGCCTTCAAAACCAGCTACCACACAGCTAAATGCTACCTATGATCAAGGGACCCGAGATATCCCCGTGGTCTGCGAGTTCCCTGATGTCTTTCCAGAAGATTTACCTGGTCTGCCTCCCGACCGTGACGTTGAGTTTGCTATAGAGCTAAAGCCCGGGACTGCTCCTATATCCCGTAGAGCTTATCGAATGCCTCCCAGAGAGTTGGCAGAGCTGAAGATCCAATTGCAAGAGCTTTTGGATAAGGGTCTCATTCGCCCAAGTTCATCTCCTTGGGGCTGTCCTGCTATCTTTGTGAAGAAGAAGGACAAAAGCCTTCGTCTGTGCGTTGACTATCGCCCGCTCAACGAGGTCACCATCAAAAACAAATATCCCTTGCCTCGTATTGATCTTCTGTTTGACCAGTTATCTGGAGCCAGAGTGTTTTCCAAGATCGATCTCAGATCTGGCTATCACCAAATAAAAATTCGTCCCGAGGATATTCCCAAAACAGCTTTCACCACCAGATACGGCCTATATGAGTACTTGGTCATGTCTTTTGGCTTGACCAATGCACCCGCTCATTTCATGTATCTCATGAACTCGGTGTTCATGCCAGAGCTCGATAAATTTGTAGTCGTGTTCATTGACGACATCCTTGTTTATTCAAAAACTCCTGAAGATCATGCCAAGCATCTTCATGTCGTTCTCTCTCGTCTCAGAGATCACCAGCTGTATGCCAAGTTCAGTAAATGTGAATTCTGGCTAGATCGAATTCAATTCCTTGGTCATGTCCTGTCCGCTGAAGGTGTGTCAGTTGACCCTGAAAAAGTAGCAGATATCTTGGATTGGAAGCCACCTACCACTGTCCGCGAAGTTCGCAGCTTCATGGGAATGGCTGGATACTATCGTCGTTTCATCCCAGACTTCTCCAGAGTTGCCAAGCCTATCACAGAGTTGTTGAAGAATTCCGTGGATTTTGTTTGGTCAACAGCCTGTGAGCAAGCTTTTCAAGCCTTGAAGAAACTACTAACTACATCACCAGTCCTAGCTCAACCAGACATCGAGAAACCCTTTGATGTATACTGTGATGCATCTGGTACTGGGTTAGGCTGTGTTTTGATGCAAGAAGGTCGAGTGATCGCTTATGCCTCACGGCAGCTTAGGCGACATGAGGAGAATTATCCAACCCATGACCTGGAGTTAGCAGCAGTGGTGCATGCTTTGAAGATATGACGTCATTATCTGTTGGGTAGTACCTGCAATGTGTACACTGATCATAAGAGCCTGAAGTATATCTTCACCCAAGAAGAGCTAAACATGAGGCAGCGAAGATGGCTTGAGTTAATCAAGGATTATGATATCGCAGTGCATTACCATCCGGGAAAGGCAAATGTAGTTGCCGATGCCCTCAGTCGCAAGTCATACTGCAACTGTCTGACGACGAAGCCCTATGATCTTTCCTTGTGCCATACTCTTGAAAGGATGGGAATTGAGATAGTTCCGCAAGGAAGCCTGAACAATGTCAGGATAGAAACATCGGTCAAGGAACAAGTCATCGCTGCACAGAAAGATAACCCTGGAATCAAGCACATCATCGAAAAGATTCAAGCTGGAAAAGCTGACTGTTTCAGGATTGATGATATAGGAGTTGTTTGGTTCAAGAACCGTCTAGTAGTTCCCAAGGTGCCTGAATTGAGACAGTTGATCCTTGATGAGGCACACCTGTCTAGGTTTTCCATCCACCCCGGCAGCAACAAGATGTACCAGGATCTAAGGCAGAGATTCTGGTGGACAAAGATGAAAATTGAGATCGCTCGCTATGTCGCTCGCTGTGATACTTGCCAGAAAGTCAAAGTCGTGCACATGAAGCCTGGAGGAGAATTGCAGCCTTTATCTGTACCGGCCTGGAAGTGGGAAGATATCAGCATGGATTTTATCAATGGACTACCCAAGACTAAGAAAGGTTTTGATTCCATTTGGGTAATAGTGGACCGACTCACCAAACAAGCTCACTTTCTGCCAGTCAAGACCAGCTATGCCGTCCCCACGTATGCCGCCTTGTACAAGAACAACATAGTGAAGCTCCATGGTATTCCCAAGACCATCATCTCAGATCGTGGTACTCAGTTTGTCGCAAAGTTCTGGAAAGCGTTCCATACCTCACTTGGAACCAAGCTCTTGCATAGTACAACATATCATCCGCAAACAGATGGACAAACTGAGCGAGTCAACCAAGTGTTAGAGGATATGTTGAGAGCATGTGTGCTCACTTTCGCTGATACTTGGGATGACTGTTTGCCCTTGGCAGAGTTCTCATACAATAACAGTTATCAAGAAAGCATCAAAATGGCACCCTTTGAAGCGCTGTACGGTCGTCGTTGTCGTACACCCCTCAGTTGGTCTGAGCCCGGAGAAAGAGAATTCTTTGGAGTTGACCTGGTCAAAGATATGGAAGAGAAAGTCAAGCAGATACAAGAGAACATGAAGATTGCCCAATCCCGACAAAAGAGTTATGCTGACAAGAGACGTCGACCTCTGAAGTTTCAAGTTGGAGATTACGTATATCTCAAGGTCTCACCAACCAAAGGAGTCACTCGTTTTGGAGTAAAGGGAAAGTTAGCACCCCGCTACATTGGTCCGTTTGAGATTTTGGAATGTTGTGGCAAGGTAGCTTACAAGCTGAAGTTGCCCGATCATCTCTCTGCTGTCCACAATGTTTTCCATGTCTCCCAACTCAAGAAGTGCCTCCGAGTACCAGAACATGTCGTGGAAGTTGAAGGTGTCGAGCTAGAGCCTGATCTATCCTACTCGGAATATCCAGTTCGCGTGTTGGATCACAAAGATCGAGTTACTCGAAGAACTACCACAAGGTGGTACAAAATCCAGTGGAACCAGCACTCTGAAGAAGAAGCTACTTGGGAATCTGAAGACTTCTTGGCAAAGAACTACCCCGACTTTCTCGAATCCCTGTCTATGTAAAGTTTTGCCTTTATCCCTTCTTTGTCCTTTCTTAAGACGCAGAATCTCGGGGCGAGATTTCTTTAAGGGGGGAAGGCTGTAACACCTCTGGTGTTTAAGCATGTAATTAACTTGACATATCATCATTAGCATCATTAATCATCTTGATCATGATTTCATGTGTATGCATTTGCTTAGTGCATCATTTTATGTGATGTACCTCTATTGCAAAAACCCTTTTTAGCCCACTTCTCCTTATAGGGGCAAAATGGTAATTTCACCTCTGTGCCTAGTTCTATGTAATTCTTGTTCAAATTTAGTGCCCTGATGTTTGTTGCTTTGATCAAAGTTCAAAAGTCAGATTTGATTTGATTTTCCTTGTGCAAAACCCTAAAATCCCAAATCCTGGATTTATTCCCTTTTTGACAACTTTTTCAAAATTCAAAATTTTGAGTTGGTTCAAAAAGCAAAGTTGTGAATCTGATCTAGAGGAACAACTTTGGTATTTACAGATTTCCATGTTTCTATATAAAATTTGAAGTAATTTCAAATTTGTTCAAATTCCAGTTTTTGTTCCCTTTTCAGTTTTAAAAATTTAGTCAAAAACTATTGAGTTTCAGAAAAAGTGTATATTAGCAAAGTTGTAGGTTTTGACAAATGGAACAACTTTTATATATAAAGATTTTCAAGTTTCAGTTTGAAATCCAAAGTAATTTTGATTTGAATCAAATTTGAAAAGTGTTCCCTTTTCTGTTTTTGAATGTAGTTCAAAAACTATTTGGAACTTCAAAATGTTCATATTGACAAAGTTGTAGATCTCTTTATTCTGAACAACTTTGGTATTTGGAGTTTTTGTCGCGCAGTTCAATTTTTGGGAGATTTTTGCAAAATTCAGAATCTGGCCAAAAGTCAAACCCTAGACCCTAGCACTGTTCTTCTTCCCGTAGAGTCAGAGGGAGGGGGGGGGCCCCGGCCATGGCGCCGGCGCTGCGCCAGCAGCGCAGACGGCTGCTCCCCACGCGCCACCAACCTGCCACCGCTGTTCCCCTGTTCCCTCCGCGCCCGCACGCGAGCGCTGACCCTCGCTCTCGGCCCCTACAGTGCCCAGCCGCCGCCGCCGCGTGGCCATCGCCGGCCGAGCTTGCGCCCGAGCCCCGGCTGCGCGCCAGCTTATCCGCCAGAGCGCAATCGAGTGCGCACGCCCCCGCAAACCTTAACCGCGTGACCTCGAGCTCTCTACCGTCCCATAGCCGCGGCTATATAAGCCGCCGGAGCCCCGAGCTCCGCACTTCACCTCCGCCACCGTGGCCGGACCTCTCCAGACACTCCGCCTCTCCACCAGCTAGCCCTAAAGCTCCGCCTTGAGCTCGTGAAGCTTTCCCACCCTTCTATTTCACTTTCCCCGCCTCCGTTTGCCCGGCGTAAGCTCGCCGTCCCCATCCCCGGCCGAAACCCGGCGAACTCGGGTTCGTGGAATTCGCCGTCTCCGGCCATGATCATCTCTCACCGACCCCTGTGTTGTGTTCCTTGGCCCCGTGCGACTCTAACCCGGCCCTTGCGGTCGCATGTGCTGCGCAGGACCGCCGGACCGCCGGAGCACCGCCGCGGTCATCTTCTCCCCCGAGCGTGTCGAGCCTCACCCTCGTGTCGAGCCTCACCCTCGTGTCGAGCCTCACCCTCGAGTCGAGCCTCACCCTCGAGCCCTGCCTCCGTCACGTGGTAAGCATCCGAGCCTTCGGCCTCTGCTTCAACTCCGTTTCGCCCGAGCCCTCCCAGTCAGGTCTTGGACAGAGGCCTGTTTCTCCGCTTCGCCCGAGCCCAAGCCTCGGCGAGCGCATGCCCTCCGCTTCGGCCGAGCCCAAGCCTCGGCGACGCATGTTCTCCGCCTCGCCCGAGTCCGGCCTCGGACCGAGGCTCACTTCTCCGTTTCGCCCGAGCCCCGCATTTCGCCGAGCCCGGCCTAGAAGGAGCACAGTGCTCTTTTCTTTTTCTGAGTGTTGTGAATAGTGTTCTGTTTTCTCTTTTTTGTATGATTTTCTGTGTGCATCCAAAAATTCTGAAATTTTTGTGGTAGACTCTTTATGCTCTGGAGTATTTTATAAAAATATGAAACTTGAGTTTTGTGCAAAAATTTGAAAATGTAAAATTCCCCTTTTAATTGAAAAATGAAGGTTTTGGTATTTTTGGAGAGTGATTTATAACTCCAAAAATCATGAGACAAATTTTTGTGAGCTTCTTATGCCATGTTTAGTCTCTGGTAAAATTTTGAAGTCTTTTGGAACAAGTTGATTTTTGAGCTTTTATTTTAATTCCCAAATAGTACCTTTTGTTAATTAAATGTCTAGATTTAATTGAGCACCTTAATGACCTCCAAAAATTATGAAATTTGTTTTGCCATCTATCTACACCATAATGAACTTATGTGATTAATTTGGTAATTTTTGGAGCAACTTCATAAAATGACCTTTTAAATAAATTAAGAAAATAGAAAAGATGGATTAGGGTTGGTAATAAGTGTTTGATGATGTGATCCTTGGATTGATTGATGTTCATAGACCCCTACCCTTTGGTCTATGATGTTTGTGATGCTATATTTGGTTGATGCTTAGGATAATTATAATAAGGGCTAGTTTAATCAATTTTGCTTAAGGTAGAAATGGTTACCTTTTATGCTCAACCTAGAATTCAATCATGCCTTGCTTAAAAGTAATCTAGAATCAGTGGATTTGTCTTGCACCTTAAGTCCATATCATCATTCTCATGTGCATGCATCATTGCATACGTATAGTGACCGACGAAGAAGGACCTGAAGTCGAGGTAGCCACCGAAGGATCTGTCCCCGAGGCAACCCCGAGCTCCGGCACCTACACCACCAACCCCGAGTCCGTCCTTTTTGCCATCCAAGGCAAGCCCCGGTGCATTTAACCCTTCCTTGAATTTATAAAGTGATTTCCTTAAATGCTTTTGAGTTAAATTATTGCATTAGGTTTATAGGAGTTGTGTGCTATCCTAATTGATGCATTACCCACCTTGACCACTGAAACACCCGATACCTGCTTTTCAAAAGTGTTTGAAAAATGCTTAGCAATGCTATTAAATAGATTTGCAATAAAAATGCCAATTTCAAAAGTGTGATCACTTAAAGAACTTTTATGGGAATTTGGCTTTACTCCCACTATTGGTTAAGTATCTGATCCGTACTTAGTCAATGGGAAGGAGAGGTTGTCCTTGCGTACGGTGCCGTCATGTTGTAGTCCGGGACTCAACAGTTGACACCGACCGGGACAGGGTTGAAAAACTGACAGGACCTGTACTCTTGGGTTAGAGTCCCGAGGTGCTTGTCGCTGGCTGGAAAATGTAGGGACCATCCGTATGGGGGCCTGCTGGTCAAGACTTGTAACTATTCACATACTACGGAAAGCTCTGGCTCCGAGAAATCCATTATTGGACCGACAACCGCGCACTGGGAGTGGAGAGATGGCGGAAGTAGCATGTACCCACGTGGGTTAGAGTCCCGGATTGGAGTGGTGTACTGTACTTCCGGGTGGCGTAGGACCGGGCCCAATCTTGGAGGAATCGTGGTAGACGAGTTGGCATATGCAAGCTTGGGTGCTACATATGCAGTGTGGATAGGGATCCTCAGCTGAGTATTATTTATCCGGATTAACGTTGCTCCTCGGTTATGGAGACTTGGTCCACTGACTGTCAACGGAGAGTGGTTCTCAACTAGGAATGTTTTGAAATGTAAAATGAATCATGAATGATGAAGAATTGAGGAATACTGAATCTTTCAAAATAAAATAAGATTTACAAAAATGCTTTTCTGCAAAATACTTGATCTTGCTTAAGCCTTACCTTGACTACCCTAAGCCTTCATTCCTGAGTCTTCTCCCTTTTTCTTTAGTCGGTTAAGTCTTGTTGAGTACCTTTGTACTCAGGGTTTTATTACCCATGTTGCAGGTACGGCAGATTCCTCAGTATGCCTTGGACCCTGCTGTGTGACTGTTGTTCAGGAAGAGGCCGATGAGGCCGATGAGTGATTATTCACCCTCGGGCTGGGTGATGTATCTTTACCTTTAGTTGTTGTCATATGCTACTCTGCCAACTCTATCTATTTGAACTATGGTCTGTAATAACTTCACTTTAATTTTATGTTGAACCCTGGTTTGTAAAACTATTGTTATCTAAGTCTTCCGCTATTTACTCCGATGTTGTTTGTCAAAATGTTAAAGAGATTGTAACTGAATTGTGAGATGATCCTGCGGACAACGGGCACTGATGTAGCCCAGTAGCGGAACCGGTCCTAATCTCTTGGCAGTACGGATCGACTGTCAGTGGTTGACGGTGATCAGTGGGCCATGGGATTAGAGCCGTTACGTTACATATGCATTAAGGCAAAAGTGATCTATAAAAGAAGAATATGACCGTTGAGGGAGTACAATGATCATAATAACGATACCCCTAAGTAAAGAAAGAAATAGCTAAATTCCTATACCTTTATGGTTATGATAGGAAGATAGCATAGTGAGCCAATATTTGGACTGGACGAGCAGTGCTTAAGGCACCCTATGATTTTGACAGATTAAACCCAAATAAGAAATTTGAGGAAGCTTCACCTTTTCAAAAGATGTGATAATCTGGGGGAGCATGGTATGTAGAGATCTAAGACTTGAAGAGAAGTGAGACTGCGTGCTCACTCCAATGACTCAAGAACAATCATGCCTGTTGATGTTGTATGGCCTATACAACACCTGTTGTTAGCTCTACTAGAAAGATGAGTAATGTAAAGTATCAATTGCCTCTTGGCAATGAAAGAGCAACAACATCCCATGTAAAAGAGTGTCATTTTGGACCTAAAAGGTCTCAAAGAATAAAAGATGTGAAGTTATTCCTAATGGAGCCAAAACAGTAGGCTGTAATGGGTCTACAAGACACATTGTGGCTCCGGAGGGAACGTAGAAAGATATACACTGCGACTTATGATGAAAGGATTTACACAAAGGAAAGGAAACACTTTAACGAGTGTTAATGACACATTTTGATTTAGAGTTACATCAGATAGATGTAAAGACAGTACTAATTGATGGGGATTTGTATGAAAAGTTTACATGGCACAACCTAACGGTTTTGTCATGAAAGGAAAAGAATGTTTAGGATGCCACCTGAAGAAATCTATTTATAGATTCAAACGAGCATCTATAGAGTGGTATTCAAAATTGGATGCCACATCAGATTAGAAAGTTTGGGTTTTAATTATAATGAGAAGGACAATGACATTGTGCAAAGTTCAAGATTAGAAAATTTATTTTCCTAAACTTGTATGTGGGTGACACCTTGCTTGCTGGCAATGGTGTTAACCTACTATTGGAAAAGTAGTCATTGCCCTAAATTACATAAGATTGATCTCGGTAAATTGTCATTCGTCTCTGAATTGGAATTTACCGAGATAACAGAAAGGGGTATTAGAACTGTCTCAAGTGTATACTTGAGAAGATTCTAAAGAAACAAAGTATCTATGTGTATAAACATACGCCTGTTCCTATGGTCAAGGGGTAATAGTTTTGGGAACTTTGAGTGTTCCAAGAATAGATATGAGAATCGATAAAATGGACGTCCTATATGCTTCGGCTGTTGGAAGCTCAATGAGTGCACAAGTATTTACCCTGACATGGTTCATGTATCCAGGATTTTGGCAGATGTCCAATCCAGATATAGATCACTGGAATGGAAGTGTTGCAATTGTCCAAAGTTTTATATGCCTCATGACGAATATAAGACAACAAGTACTCTCAAATGGTTGTGAGTACAACTGATATGTTTGAGCGAGGTGTGTAGTGAAATCCACATTAGTAACTAACACACGCAGTTGGAGTTTTATTGTGGAAAAGCTCCAAAGAAACAATAATGGTGTCATGATGATGCACACCTATCATGTAGCTTATCATGAGGCATAAAGGACAGACAAAATGGTTAAGAAACCTATACCCGGAATTGATAATGGTAAACAACAGCAATAATCATTTAAGCAGTTTGCTCCTAAGACAACGGGTCAAGTGGGCTGCCAAACACATTGACACTCCAGCTTGGCTTCTCCCTTGAGGCGACAGGTTTTCTGTATTGACTTGACTACCATATGATCCTCGAGTTCGATTTGTTCGATCAGTTGACGTTCTGAGGTAGTTGCTGGTTCCAATCTTCAGAGTAACATGCTGGATGCAATTGCAATATTCAGAGTTTGTAACCGTACCCGCTTGGATTGCTGAAACCTGCATACTACTTTGAAATATTCAGAGTTTCCGATGACTGAATTCATAACAGACTTGCATGGAATTCGATTTGCTTGTTTGTTCAACCCAGTTTGAACATGTGTTTTCTACTGCTATGTGTTCCTTATCTCAACTCAATACAGGCTAACATTGAATTGGAAGTGCAAGGGATCTGATCTCGTGTGATTCTGTATCCTTACTCATTTACAGTATATTCAGACTCTTGTCTTGCTCTTCAGAGTTCAGATCAGTGATGTTGTCATGGCATGATGATTCCTTTTGAAGGTAAATCATGGCATGATGGTTGTTGATTAGTTTAGCACAATGCTATGTCGTGGTTGAATTGAATTGTGAACTCAGGAAGCTAGCAAAGCATTCTTTCAATTTCAGGAACCACTTTGCAACAAGATCTCTGTGCATTGAATTGTTACATTTGTTATTACTAATAATTGTCAGTGTTGCTTTCCTTGCCTACCCAAGTCCTTAAACTTGTGTGCAGAATATTTTCGTGGGAACTGAATTGTGAATTTGTGATTATGTATGTCCTCTTCTGAAGAATTTTCAGTATCCATACCCATATTGTTATGGACTTCTCTTTGTCTGATATAATTAAAGTAGCTGATGAGGGGACTGAATGACTGGAGATTCTAGCTAATAACCCTGAATGCTCCTTATTAATAGGAGACTTGACTCACTGCATTTTCCTTTCCAAAATTCCAAGGATCCAGAAATTTACAATAACACGCTTCCGTTTTAGAGCGAGAACAGCTGAAGAGCATTGCGCCCAGTTCCATTCCAGCCACAACTCGACATCAGCGCCGGCGATGGCATCCTTGGCTCCCCCTCAGCAGGATTGGCTGCGGCTGTGCGAGCAGCGGTGTTGCCATTCCGACCGCACTGGTCCGGCCGGCAACGCCAGGGAGCTGCAGGCCTGCGGGCTGCGGCAGGAACGCGTGAGCGTGACATGTAGGAGGAAGAGCACTGGTGCACGCGAGCAGAGCATGCACGACCCACCGAACCGTGGGGACACACCTAGGCGCTCCTCAAGAGCTTGCAGATTCGAAAGGGGGAATTCGAATCCCCCCCACGGTCCTACAACCAGAGAAATTCGAAATCCCAACGCCTTCGCCACCGCAACCACGCCGCGAGGCAGCGACTCCACCACCGACGCGTTCCTGGGCGAACCTCCCCGCCGCATGCCTGCACTGCACGAGATCATCGGTCGCGTCCCGCGCGCGGCGGACCGGCCGCCACCGCGCGTACCTCGCTTGCACCGCGTGGCTCAAGGCGCTGGCAGAGGCGGACTGCCCACCCCGGACACCGAGGGCCCCGAAGCTGCCGCCCGCGCTCCCGTGGCTCCTCCTCCCCACGCCCGACCCCGACGGCTCCACAAGCGTCTCCTCTGCGTCCTCAGCAGCTGCCGCGCCCACCGCCACCACCACTCCGTCACCCCGCCCGGGGTGCGCTGCTTCGGCTCCCACGACGGCGGCTGGGTCTTCCTCGCCATCCGCAAGCCGCGCGGCCACCGGCGACGCCCTCGACCTCCCGGGCGCGCTCGACGTCAGTGATAAGATCATCCTCGCCGCCACGCTCTCGGCATCCCTGGCGGACGACCCGAGCTGCGTCGCCGCTGCCATCGTCGCAGCATCCACCCCGCTGCCTTCCATCTCCGTCGCCGCGTTGCGTTCTAGCGGATGGGACGTGTCCACTAAATGGTCCAGCTGCTTCCCGAGGCCAGACCGCCAGAGGCAGGAAAAAAATTGGATGCATACCGTATGCATTCAGCTTCCGTGCATACATGCTCCCATCTACTAACACGTGTACTCTCAACAGGAATCGATGTCTCTGCTCATCCACTGCTCGTCCGTGCTTTGGCTCCCACGCGACCAATCAGGTGTTTTTTTTTTTATTTTGAACTTTTGGGATATCATTACTCGCTTGCTAACATGTCGTTAGCCACCATTACAGAAATGTTCCCCGGAACGGAGTCTAGAGTGATTTCATCACCCTCATTATAGGAAAATCTCAAAACCGCTAAATCATGAGCTACCTTGTTACAATTCCTAGGCACAAAGGAGCATTTAAACTCAATAAAATTGGAAGCAGCTAGCATCTTGATTTCCTCAATAAGATGGCCACACACTGAGTTATCATACCTAGCAGAATTGATAGCCGAGACTACTTCTTGCGCGTCAGTTTCCACACTAATTCTGCCCATACCCAAAGTTGCCGCCATTTGGATCCCTTGTAGACAAGCAATAAGTTCGGCTTGGAAAGCACTTAGTAAAAATTTTATCTTCCCTCTACCCAATCTGACAATATCCCCATCATGATCCCGGATCACAGCACCCCAGCTACCATTTCCATCTGGTTGGTGAAAAGAAGCATCGCAGTTCACCTTCATGAAATCGGGTGTTGGCCTCTTCCAGTGTGCTAGCTGCCCAAGTCTGACGCCCGGCGGTTGACTGGTTTGCATTGCATTCTCATTTGCAAAGAACTCAACACATCTGGCAATGGCTTCCGGCGGCCGCTTCTTCCCTTCCTCCCTGATCCTGTTTCTTTCCGACCATGTGAACCATAGCGTTATAACCATCAGAAGTTTAGTATGCTCCTTAGCTTTTAAAATCATCTCAACTGCATCTCTTGGTGATCTGAACTCAGCCAGTGTAACTCGTTCATTTTCTAAACCCAACAGCCTCCAGATTTTAGACGCCAAACTGCACTTAAAGAAGAGGTGGCCACCATCTTCACCGAGGTGGTTGCAAACTGGGCACCTCATATATATATCCATACCTTTCCTAGCCAGATTACATCGAAGAGGATGGCTATTATGAGCAAATCGCCATAAGAAGTGTCTAATTTTCCCTGGACACTTAAGCTTCCAAATCGACTTCCATATGCTGTCCGGTCTAGTGGCACTGCTTCCTTGGCAACCATTGTCACTTTTCCTCAGTTGATCATCCCGAGCAACTTTATAAGCACTCTTCACACTAAATACCCCATGCTTGTCGAAATGCCAAGCTAGATTGTTTATGTTCCCCTGATGGACGGTTAGAGCAAGGATCAGGTTGGCTTCCTCTTCCCAGAAAATGTCCCGAATCAGCAGCTCATCCCAACAACCCGTGTATGGATCAATGAGCTCAGCAACTTCAGTCAACAAGACCTGACCACGAGGTGTTATCGGCTTCCTGGTCGAATCTCTGGGGATCCAAGGATCATACCATATATTAATACCCTCCCCATCTCCAATTCTCTCCAGATCATTCCTTTTTTCATGACCTCCAGGCCCAACAGAATACTACGCCATGAGTAGGACATTCCGGCCTTAGGTTTCGCTTCCAGAATTGAAGTATTTGCATAATATTTCGCCTTCAAAACCCTGGAACAGAGGCACTCGGGGTGAGTCCACAAACGCCACGCTTGTTTAGACAGCATGGCCTTGTTGAACAAGTGAATATCTCTAAATCCCAACCCTCCCTCTTCCTTTGGCTTTGTCATTTGTTCTTTGCTCAACCAATGGATCTTATGTTTCCCTTCCTGATGATTCCACCAAAACCGACAGATCATAGCTCCAATCTGGTCACACAGCGTCTTTGTGATGTCAAAGCATCCAATGGCAAAGGTTGGAATTGCTTGTGCCACTGCCTTTATCAGTATTTCCTTCCCAGCCCATGAGAGAAATTATTCATTCCACCCTTGCATTCTTTTCCAGATTTTATCCTTCAAATAACCGAAAGTCTTCATCTTGGACATACCAACATGCACCGGAAGTCCCAAATATCTCTCATTCATTGTTTCCTTCTCCACTTGCAACAGCTGACAAACAACTTTCTTTTTGTCTTGATCCACATTCTTACTAAAAAGAATTGTTGATTTTGCTTTGTTGATAACCTGACCGGAGCAAGCCTCATACATCTGGAGTACGTTTTGCAAGAACAAGCAATCCCCTTCATTTGCACGAATCAAAATTAGTGAGTCATCGGCAAATAACAGGTGAGAAATGCTAGGAGCCCCATTACAAACTTTAACCCCAGTAAACAGCCCATCTTCCTCTCCCTTCTTCAACAAAGCAGAGAACGCTTCAGCACATAATAAGAACAAATATGGTGACAAAGGATCGCCTTGTCTGAGCCCTCTCTCCGGTGTGAAACTATCTATCAGTTCTCCATTTACCTTAACCTGGTAGTGAACAGACGTGACACATTCCATAATCAAAGCAATCCACTGATCATGAAAACCCATTCTCTGCATCATACTCTCAAGAAAGCACCATTCTACTCGGTCATAGGCTTTACTCATATCTAGCTTTATAGCAGCATATCCTACTTTGCCTTCTCTTTTGTTTAGCAAGAAATGAGTTAACTCATATGCTACTAGAATATTATCAGAAATCAATCTCCCAAGGACGAAAGCACTTTGATTTGGAGTTATAATATGAGGAAGCACCAATCTCAATCTATTAGCAAGAAGCTTAGAAATAACTTTGTAGACCACATTACAGAGACTTATCGGCCTTAAGTCAGTTACCTTATCCGGTCTATCCACTTTGGGGATAAGCGAAATAACCGTATCATTCCAGCCCTGATGCATTCTACCTCCTTTTATCACATATTGCACTTCTCTGATCAACTTTTCCCCTACAACATCCCAATATTTCTTGAAGAATATGGCTGGCATCCCATCCGGGCCAGGTGCCTTGAGATCTCCAATAGCGTCAAGTGCTTTCTTAATTTCTTCATCCGTCACCTCCTCAATCAACATGTTATTCATCTCTGATGTCACAGTGGGTTGCACCGCAGCTAGCAATTGCTGCAAATGTTCCCCACCAGATACCACGTTCGACCTGAAAAGTTGTGAAAAAAAGTTAGCAATAAACTCCTTCTTCTCTTCCTCCTCCACAACCCAACCCCCATTCTCCTTCTGTAAATTCCCTATTCTATTCTTCCGCCTTCTCACTGAGCAAGCATTATGGAAATACGTAGTGTTACGGTCACCGAATTGTAACCAATTAACATGTGCTCGTTGTCTCCAATATAAATCTATTTGCTCCTCCAATTTTCCACCTTGAAACACCAAACTGCCTCCCTCCTTACTGACTCATCAGAAAATGGGGCTCTTCTCCAAGATTCCAACTCCTTCTTTGCTTTCTTTAGCCTCTTTTCCAAGTCACCAACAACATTCACACTCCAATCTGTAAGACTAGAAGCTACGCCTCTCAAGCCCTCCCTCAAACACCTGCCTTCTCCGCTAGCACTACTCCAGGCTTCCTCTATAACTTCTCTGCATCCCTCCCCCTGAATCCAGGAAGCTTCAAACTTAAAAGATCTCCCGCCCCTTCTCCTTTCTGGATCCTTCTTTGTCTCGAGAAACACCGGGCGATGGTCTGAATGGTATGGATCTCCATTTTCCACAAACATCAGTGGGAACTTCATACACCATCCCACATTAGCTACAGCCCGATCCAGCCTCTCCCTAATGTGAGTATCACCAGAAGTTTGTTTATTCCTCCACGTAAAAATATCTCCCGTGTAACCTAGGTCATCTAACTCACACACCTCTAAAGTCTCCTTGAATCTATCTAGACACGATTGCGCCCTCATTACTTCTCCCTCCTTCTCATGATGGAAGAGGATCTCATTAAAATCCCCTACGCACATCCATGGCAGCCTACTGCAGTCCTGATCCTTTAACCATCGCAACTTCTCCCAAGTTTTGAACTTTTGATCATGATGGGGTTCACCGTAGAAGCCAGTGAGCCGCCACTTGTCCCCGCCGGTCTCCTGGACCTCCAAATCAATGTGGTTCTTTGATTTACTTCTCAAAACCACATCAATTCCTCTCCTCCACAACACAACAATCCCCCCTCCTGTGCCTTCACAGTCCACCACCTCCAAATTTGCCATCTCCAGTTTTTTCTTAAACACCATCATCCTCTTCTCGTCAAGCCTTGTTTCTGACAAGAAGAGAATATCAGCCCCTTCGGCTTTGTGACACCGAAGGAGCTCGTGAACTGCCGGGGAGTTTCCCAACCCCCGGTAGTTCCATGCCATGATCTTCATTGATCTCCGCAGGACCGGTCCGCCGGTCCCGCATTTATTTCTTCTGAAACAACACCATCACACTCAAATCTTCCCAGCTTCGTCCCCCTACAATCATCCACATCCATCTCCTTGGAAGTATCTCGGCCCCTCTTCTTCCCCTCCGGAGACATACCAGTCACCTTAACAGTCTGATCCATCATCGAGCATGGGTGGCGTTTGAAACCACGAAGCCCCTTCTTGCTCTCTCCCTCCTTCCGCACTCCCTTACTCTTTTGCATGGCACTGTTCACGTTCCCCTCCTTTCCCGCCTCCGTTGCCAAGAGATCATGATGCCTAAAACAATTCTCGACACCCACTTGAGCATTCTCATCACCATTCTTATTCTCATCTCCCATAGGGAAAAGGGTCTTCTTCACTTGATCCGTCATCAGTCTCTCCTTCGGCACCTTTAAGGGCTAGATGCTTCTGCTTCCCCCCAACCTGAGCTTTTTGTAGCCTCCTCACTCCCAACAGGCTTCTTCCAGCTATCAGCATCACTACCCTTCCCGCTCCCACTACCACGTCCTCCCAACTGTCCTCCAAAACCTCTCCCACCTTTGTTCACCCGCCATGGTAGCTGGGATCGCTGCCCCGAGAAACGATTACTAGTGTCCTCTCCATACCTCTTCTTCTCCGGCAGAAAACGCAAACTCCTTGAGAATTGTTGGACTTCGCCCTTCTGTAGTTTGATCTCACAAAGACGATCTGTATGGCCAATAAGACCACATGTGTAGCAGAAGTCAGGCAAGAACTCATAGCTGAGCGGGCACCACAACCTTCTTTCCTCCCTCTCAGACCCCATATCCAACATGACACCCCTCATCAAAGGTTTACGGATATCTAACCTGATTTTAACCCGCAAACACTCTCCAAACGCCATCTCATTATCTTCAGTGTCAACTTTTAGCACTTCGCCGATCATCTCTCCTATCTCCTCACCGACAGCCTTGTTCATCATCCCCAATGGCAGCTGCGAAATTCTAACCCAGATGGGAATCGAGTTAAAAGGAATCTAATCCACCCTCTTGGCACCATCGAACTCCGCCACCATGATGAGGTCCTTCCCAAACATCCATGGGCCATCTTCCAGGGCCCTTGTTTTACCCGATCCCTAGAGGAAGGTAAAGAGGAACCTCTTTTCCCCCAACTCCTTGCACTCGATGCCTTTCAGAGGGCACCACACCCTACCCAAGGCAGCTTCAATGGCATCCGCACGGACAGGTTTCTCCGCCAGCACTTTCCCTACCGCCTGCGGATCCCTGCGCATGATCGAAACCGATCCAGATCCTCCCACCCTGATACACCTCCTCTCCGACTCCGACAATTTCATCTTCTCCATCAAACCGATCACCTTATCCGCCTGGGACTCCATGAGAGAAGGCCCCTTAGAACCCTGGACCAGATACCCGACGGAAAAAGAAGAAACTAGGGTTTTGGCTTGTGGCTAGTGGATCTCGTCAAGGCTCCAAATCGGGGGAGCAGGATGACTTTGGTTGGAGGGACGAGAGGAAGGACAGCCAAGGTCTCTATCAGGAACCAGGATGGTTGCCGATCAAGAGGATCGAGAAGGGGATGGGGAGAAACCCTAGTCGTCTCGAACACCTTTCTCGAGTCGCCCAAGGCGCCGAGACCTTTTGCCCCTCCCAATCATGTGTTTGTGGCTCCCACACAGTTAGAGCAACTCCAAGAGACTCTCTATTCTTTGTTATCTATTCTAATTTGGAGAATTTTGTCTAAAATAAACCTCCAACAAACTCTTCATTTCGCTCTCTAAAAATAGATACGGGTCATTCCACTTTTTTCGCTCGCCATGGAAAGCGAGCAGCCTCGCTCGCCAAGTGCCGTGAATCCCGCGATAGCAGCGTCTCATGTGTGCTTCTACATGCTCAATCGTCCGTTTTCGCGTGGCCCCGCCCGAACAGCCAAACAAGACAAGCACTGCCGGACTCCCCAACGGCGGCGCTGAGGCCCAAACATGAGCATTCCAGAGGATCTGATGATTTGGTGGGTGTCGTTGCCAGCAGAGGTGAGGAGCCCTTCAGCGCCACATGCAAGGCCATGGCCGGTGGCCGACGAGGTGGGCGCACAACGTATCCTATCATTGCACGTCACTGGGCTTCACATCGATGATCGCCGTGTTGCCGTTTTGGCCTTGCGGGCAAGCTCCTGCTGCTGAACTTGAGTTCCATACGGCAGCGAGAAAGTCTACGCGAGGAGAGCGGACAAGATAGTGGTGCATCAGAAGAGAAATGATCCGATGACATGACAAATTTAAATATGAAGAGTCAAAATTTAGATGATCTGTTGGAGTAGCTTATCTTTTTTATGAGAGATTTATTTTAGAGAATGGCTAAATCACTATATTTAGATATTACTTTTGGCTAATCTCTTGGAGATGCTCTTAGCAGTTGAAAGCACTTGCCGTTAGATCTAGACGGTGCCCACGTGGCAGCCATCAGGTGCATGTATCCACGACTACCTGGTGCATAGTACTGTCTCCATCGAATTTTTTTCCATCGCGGATTGCAATATTCAGAGTGAGACAATTGCTGCAATACTCAGAGTGAGTACCGAGCCGTCGTAAAAATCACATGTACTGCTTGGGTTGCTCAACCTGCATACTACATTACCACTTCAATTGCTGATTGCAAATAACCGTACCGTTGCTATTTCTTGCATCCCCTTAGTATGATTGTATGAATGATGCAATATCACAGACAAACTAGCATGGAATTGGTGATTGCTTCTTCAATCTAGTATTCGAGTTTGAAAATGTGATTGCTAGTGGTCTCCGTATTTTTAATAATTTATGTTTAAAATATTTCTAGTCTAATTTATCTTCTAAGTCCAACCCTCCCTCTAATATGGCACCACATTGTCATGTGGGGCCTGGGCTACAGCAGGCGCCGCCAGACCAGAGACGTACGCCGAGCAGCAGAGCGCGCCGCAGCAGCGCTGGTCGCGGGCGACGACGAGCAGAGCGCGCCGCAGCAGCGCTGATCGCGGGCGACGACGACGCAGGGGGCGGCCAGGAGGGTGCCCAGGAATCGGTCACCACACGTGGCTAAGAAGGAAATTAGAATTAGCTTTCTATTTTTTTAATATTTTAATTATAGGAGTCCTAGTGGTTGGTTCAGGCCTTTGGCCTCTTATATATTGTAACCCCACGCTGGTTTCAGGAATTAAGGAAACACAATATCCATCTAATCTCTCTCTCTAAAACCTAAGCCTATGGCGGAGGGAAAAAACTCGCCGGAGAAGACGACGGACCGAGGCTACGAGCTACGTAGTCGAGGGCCAGCTACCCTAGGGTTTGACGCCCTTGACAACCTGGTATCACGGTCCAGACGATCTTCGGCTTCCACCGCCACCGCGCCATCAACCACCTCAGCAGCCACCGCACAACCCAGCCCACCACCGTTCCCCACTTCGTCGTCTGGCGCGTCGCAGTCCGGCGTCATGGGTGACAACGGCGACCTCAAGGCAGCCATTGAAGCGCTCACCAAGACCATGGAGTCCATGCAAAAGTCCATCCAGGCCAACGCCACGGCAATCGCCGCCATCACCGCCAACAGTTCGGCCGGCTCCGGTCCGCGGCCTAATTCCGGAGATCATCCCCAAGATCGGCCGCCTAAACATTGGCGTCCAGAATTTCCGCGTTACGACGACAAAGGCGATCCGCTGACATTCATCAACAAATGCGAGTGGTTCTTCTTGCAGCAGCGGATCATGGCGGAGGAACGCGTCTGGATGGCGTCGTATAACCTCCACGATGCGGCGCAACTGTGGTATATGCAGGTCCAGGAGGACGAGGGCTCGCCGACCTGGCCGTGGTTCAAGGACCTCATCAACGTGCGCTTCGGGCCTCCACTCCGGTCGGCGCCCCTCTTCGAGTTGTCGTCCTGCCGCCGCACGGGGACCGTGGAAGACTATCAAGATCATTTCCAGGTGCTGCTCCCTCGCGCTGGCCGTCTCGACGAGGCCCAGCGGGTCCAACTCTTCACGGGGGCCTCCTGTCGCCGCTCAGCCTCCGGGTCCAGATGCAGAACCCGCAATCCCTCGCGGCCGCCATGAGCCTTGCTCGTCAATTCGAGCTAATGGAGCAGTACACTACCCCCCCCCCCCCGGCCAAGACCCCAACACGGGGTGTCCTGCCCCCGCCGACACCGCGTCTGGCACTGCCCCAGAACCCGACGCCCAAGGCAATAGCTCCCACCGCGTCAGCCGAGGGGAGGCCCGTGCGCCGGCTCAATCAAGCCGAGCAGGAGGAACGCCGCCGCCTTGGGCTGTGCTTCAACTGCGATGAGAAGTACAGTCGTGGTCACAATAAGGTATGCAAGCGTCTGTTTCTGTTGGACAGCATTGCTGACGAGGAGGAAGAGCCTGAGGACACTCCGGTCGAGGATGTGCCCGTGTTCTCCCTCCATGCCGTGGCGGGCGTTCCCGCCGCCAACGCGATCCTACTCAGGGTGGTGCTGGGCGCCGCTGACCTTGTCGCGCTCGTGGACACAGGGTCCACGCACAGCTTCATCGGGGAGGACGCCGCGCAGCGTACCGGGCTGACCATCCAGCCGCGTCTGCGCCTCACCGCAACGGTCGCCAATGGAGAAAAGGTCGCCTGTCCGGGCGTCATCCGCCGCGCCCCCATCTCCATCAAGGGCATGACGTTCCACATCGACCTCTACGTCATGCCCCTCGCTGGATACGACATGGTCCTTGGGACCCAATGGATGGCTCGCCTGGGGACCACCATCGCCTAGGACATGGCTACGGGGACTATGTCCTTCTAGCACGGCGGCCACGACGTTCGCTGGCCTAGCGTGGCTGCAGCCACCGGGCCGACTGCCCTCGCGACGTCCGTAGGCCGGGACGCGCCCGCGACTAATGATGGGGCGGCCAGCGCCGACGCACCGGAGGCGAGACACACACTCCTCGACAGCTTGTTGGGCGCCTTCACCGACGTCTTTCCGGACCTGCGGGGACTGCCGCTGCAGTGTGGCCGCGACCACGCCATCCACCTCCTGCCGGGTGCCCCCCAGTGGCTGTGCGCCCCTATCGCTATCCGGTCGCGCACAAAGATGAGCTCGAGCGGCAATGCGCTGCCATGATGGAACAAGGCCTCATTCGCCGGAGCACCTCGCCGTTCTCCTCCCCGGTCTTGCTGGTCAAGAAGGCCGATGGATCGTGGCGGTTCTGCGTCGACTACAAAGCCCTCAACGCCATCACCATCAAGGACGCCTACCCGATTCCGGTGGTCGATGAGCTGTTGGACGAGCTTCACGGCGCCAAATTCTTCACCAAGCTGGACCTGCGATCGGGTTACCACCAGGTCTCCATGCGGCCTGACGACATTGCCAAGACGGCGTTCCGCACGCATGACAGCCTCTCCGAGTTCCTGGTCATGCCATTCGAGTTGTGCAACGCCCCCGCAACTTTCCAGGCCCTAATGAACGACATCCTGCGCCCCTACCTTCGCCGGTTTGTCCTTGTGTTTTTTGATGACATACTCATCTACCTTGCAACTTGGGCGGATCATCTGTGTCACATTCGGGTGGTCCTCCTCCTCCTGCGGCAGCAGTGGCTCTTCGTCAAGCGCTCTAAGTGCGCTTTCGACGTCGATTCCATCTCCTACCTTGGCCACATCATCAGCGCAGCTGGCGTCGCCATGGACCCTGCCAAGGTCCAGGCCGTCATGGACTGGCCACAACCACGCTCGGCTCGGGCGGTCCAGGGTTTTCTCGGGTTGGCGGGCTATTACCGCAAGTTCGTCCATGACTACGGGACCATCGCCGCTCCCCTCACGGCGCTCACCAAGAAGGAGGGGTTCCGTTGGTCCGACGAGGCGGCGGCGGCATTCCAGACGCTCAAGCTCGTCGTCTCCTCGGCCCCAGTACTCGCCCTTCCCGACTTCACCAGGCCATTCGTCGTCGAGTGCGAAGCCTCCACACATGGGTTCGGCGCGGTGCTCCTCTAGGACAAGCACCCGCTGGCTTTCTTCAGTCGGCCCGTCGCCCCTCGGCACAGAGCCCTCGCAGCGTACAAGCGGGAGTTGATCGGTCTCGTTCTCGCCATCCGTCATTGGCGCCCGTACTTGTGGGGACGCCGGTTCGTGGTGCGTACTGATCACTACTGCCTCAAGTACCTCCTCGACCAGCGTCTGGCGACCATCCCCCAGCACCACTGGGTGGGCAAGCTTCTCGGCTTCGACTTTTCCGTGGAGTATAAGCCGGGCACCTCCAACACCGTGGCAGACGCCCTGTCCCGCCGTGACACAGAGGAGGGCACTGTTCTGGCTTAGTCGGCCCCTCGCTTTGACTACATCGACTGGCTTCGCGACGCTCAGGTGACGGACCCCGCCCTCATCGCCATCCGGGACGCGATAGGAGCTGGTTCCAGGGGAGCATCGTGGGGCCTCCGCGGCGTCATGGTGACGTTCGACTCCAGGCTCTACATTCCACCATCATCGCTGCTACTCTAGGAGGTCTTGGCGGCCATGCACACCGACGGCCACGAGGGAGTTCAGCGCACTCTGCATCGGCTGCGTCGCGACTTTCAGTTCCCCAACATGCGCCACGTGGTTCAGGATTTCGTCCGCGCCTGTGATACATGCCAGCGCTACAAGTCCAAGCATCTCCACCCGGGCGGCCTGCTCCTCCCTCTACCGATTCCAACGACGGTTTGGGCGGACATCGGATTGGACTTCGTGGAGGCACTTCCTCGTGTTGGTGGGAAGTCGGTGATCCTTACGGTGGTGGACCGCTTCAGCAAATATTGTCATTTTATCCCGTTGGCTCACCCCTGCACTGCAGAATCGGTGGCTTTGGCGTTCTTCGCGGGCATCGTTCGGCTACACGGTGTTCCTCAGTCCATGGTGTCAGACCGAGATCCTGTGTTCACGTCCGCGTTCTGGAAGGAGCTTATGCGGCTCACCGGCACCAAGATGCACATGACGACTGCTTTCCACCCACAGTCAGATGGGCAGACGAAGGCGGCGAACCGCGTCATCGTTTTGTACTTGCGCTGCTTCACGGGTGATCGTCCCCGCCAGTGGGTTCGCTAGTTGCCTTGGGCGGAGTACGTCTATAACACCGCCTATCAGTCGTCGCTGCGAGACACGCCTTTCAGGGTGGTCTATGGTCGCGACCCCCCCACCATCCGGTCGTACGAGCCGGGTGAGACGCGTGTGGTGGCCGTCGCGCACACCATGGCCGAGCGCGACGAGTTTCTGGCGGATGTCGATTACCGCCTGGAACAAGCACAAGCCGTCCACAAGAAGTACTACGACAATGCTCACCGCCCGGTTTCCTATGCAGTAGGCGACCTGGTGCTTCTACGTCTACGTCATCGCGCACCGACGTCTTTGCCACAGGTGACCAAGGGGAAGCTCAAGCCACGCTACTTCGGGCCCTACCGCATCATCGAGCTCATCAACCCCGTCGCGGTCCGCCTCGAGCTCCCTCCCCGCGCCAAGCTTCATGAAGTGTTCCATGTGGGGCTCCTTAAGAAGTTCGTTGGGCCAGCTCCAGCTGCCCCACCGATGCTGCCACCTCTCCACCACGGCGCAATCGAACCAGAGCCCGAACGCGTCTCCCGCTCGCGGCTCGCACGAGGTGTCCAACAAGTACTTGTGCACTGGAAGGGCGAGTCTACGACATCAGCTACATGGGAGGACCTCGACTCCTTCAAGGAGCGCTACCCGACGTTCCAGCTCGAGGACGAGCTGGCTCTTGAGGGGGGGAGAGATGTCATGTGGGGCCTGGGCTACAGCAGGCACCGCCGGACCAAAGACGTACGCCGAGCAGCAGAGCGCGCCGCTGCAGCGCTGATCGCGGGCGACGACGACGCAGGGGGCGGCCAGGAGGGTGCCTAGGAATCAGTCACCACACGTGGCTAAGAAGGAAATTAGAATTAGCTTTCTATTTTTTAATATTTTAATTATTGGAGTCCTAGTCAGTTGGTTCAGGCCTTTGGCCTCTTATATATTGTAACCGCACGCTGGTTTGAGGAATTAAGCAAATACAATATCCATCTAATCTCTCTCTCTAAAACCTAAGCCTACGGTGGAGGGGAAAACCTCGCCGGAGAAGATGACAGACCGAGGCTACGAGCTACGTAGTCGAGGGCCGGCTACCCTAGGGTTTGACACCCTTGACACACATCAACAAAACCATCATCAAAAATTAGATGGTCTAGATTTACAATTTATGAAGAAAAAATAGATGGTCTAGATTTCCATATTTTCCAACTGAGTTGGTTCCAAATGAGTTGGAATATAGTTTAGCAGCAAGAAATTTTAAACGACCGCCATTGTTGCGAGATTTGAATTAGACTTGTTTCCAAATGAGTTAGTTTGAAGTCAGCCCAACCTCAGAGCCCAAACCAGTTGTAGCCCACATAACAACCATACCCAAACAAGGCTTTTCTCTCCTCCTTGCCAGTTGCCAGTTGCCACCCAAGCCGCTAGCCGCCCGCAGCAACGGCCGCCAACGCCGACACAACTGGCTCCGCCGCCCCGTCGGCTTCCGGATATAGTTTTCCAAACGGGCCAGGCCCGGTGGGCCGGAACGGGCACGACCCTAAAAAGCCCGGCACTAACCCGGCCTGGCCCGCAAGGTACCGTGCCCGTGCCTGGCCCGGCCCGCACCCGTGCCCGTGCCTGGGCCGGCTAATCGGCCCATGGGCCAGCACGAGGCACGGCACGATTTTTGGCCTGGCCCGCTCCAAGCACGGCTCCCAGCCGTTGGATCCCCCTCCCTCGATTACAGCCGTTGGATTCGCAGCGTGGGGGTGGGAGTATATATGCGCGGGCGTCGGCTGGCCGCCCCCGCACCAAAACCCTAAATTCATTTGGACTCCTCTCTCTCGGCTCTTGCTCTCTCTGCCTCTCCGCTCTCCTCTCTGCTCTCCACCTCTCCGAGAGACCAATGGTGTTGGACGACGAATCCGACCGGCGACGGCGACCCGCCGCTGCCCGCATCTCTTCTTCTCGCCCTCCGCCGGCTCCGGCTCTTCGAAGATGCACGTAAGAGCACTCATCTTCTTCTTGCCCTCTAGCAGCTCCGGAGCGAAAGATGCTTTCTCTTCCTGATCTAGTTCTTCTTCTTTTCTCAGATCTGCCGATTCGCAGCTGCTCGGAGCTCCGTCTTCATCGGCGACGTCGTTGAGGTAAGAACCCTAACCCTAACCCTAACCCTAACTGTTCTTGATCTAACCCTAACTTGTGCTTGTGCAGTCGTTTGAGGCCAACGGTGATTCCTCCACGGCCACCCTCTGACGAGTCGGTCGAGGCCGCCTTGTCTGCATACCATGAGGAGTCCGAGAGGTTGCGCGAGCTGCCTGGAGAAGACGAAGACGACGACATGGGCGAGGAGGAGCTAGAAGAGCTTTTCGGCCGCGGATCTGGAACTGGAAGTGCAGCAGGTGACCCGATCGACATTGAAGGCGGCGAACAAGGTGACAACGCCGACGAACAAGAT
Source organism: Coix lacryma-jobi var. lacryma-jobi (assembly GCA_009763385.1). Taxonomy (NCBI): domain Eukaryota; kingdom Viridiplantae; phylum Streptophyta; class Magnoliopsida; order Poales; family Poaceae; genus Coix; species Coix lacryma-jobi. The sequence continues at coordinate 97,471,117 of CM019831.1, forward strand.
CCGAACGTTGACGCCGACGACGACGAACCGGTAACACGTTCTTCTACCTCTGATGTGTGGAACAACTTCACGAAGTTGTTCAAGAAGGTCCCCAAAGGTAAGAAAATCAGGTATGGCGTTGTCTGCATGCATTGCAAAAGGCAGTATGCTGGTAGATCTGCAATTGGCACTGGCCACCTCCGTCGTCACAGGGATAAATGTTCTGTTAGGCGAGAAAAAACTAGGAGCTTTACTCAGTCTCAGATCTCTTTTAATCCTGATGGTTCTATGCGTAGTTGGGATTATTGTCCTATGCGTGCTCGTACTGAACTTTGTCGATTCCTTGCTAGGGTAGATCTTCCTATAAGTTTTGGTGAATCTGCTGCATTTGAGGAGTATATCCGTAATGCTCATAATCCTAAGTTTCAGGCTGTCTCTACACAAACCACCACTAGAGACTTAGCCAAAATGTTTACTGATAGAAAGGCTAAGCTTGTTGAGCTACTGTCGTCTAATTCTGTGCATTGTGTGTGCCTAACCTCTGATATATGGTCTGGAAAGGCCAAAGAGGACTACCTTAGTGTTATTGCTCACTACATAAACCCTGATTGGCAGCTAGAGAAGAGGGTGCTTGGTCTTGTGCTTATTGACTGTTCCCATAGTGGAGATAACATTGCTAAGAGAGTTGCATCTGTTCTTGGTGACTATGGTATTTCTGAAAAAGTGTTTGCTATTACTTTGGACAATGCTTCATCTAATGCTTCTGCCATGCAATTACTTAGACCTGTTTTGTCTAAATATCTTGGTCTTGAGGTACCTTCACAGGATCCAAGACATCCTGAATCTGCTGTTAGTACTATGTTCTTGCATCAGCGTTGTGCATGCCATATAATAAACCTGATAGTCAAGGAAGCACTTACTTATCTGAAACCTTTGATTGAAGTTTTTAGAATTGCAGTATCATTTTTAAACTCATCTAATCAAAGGATTGCAAAATACAAAAGACTATGTGATGCAGCTGGTGTTAGGCCTAGAAAGTTTCAATTGGACATGGATGTAAGGTGGAACTCTACATATCTAATGCTTAAGAGTTTGCTTCCTCACAAAGATACTTTCACTACTTTCATACATGCCAATTATCCTAGAGGTGAGGATGGTGAGTTGCTTCTAACTGATGATCATTGGACTGTTGCTGAAAAAGTGTTTGTGTTTCTTGAACTCTTCTATGATGCCACTGTTGCTTTGTCTGGTATTTATTACCCTACATCTCCACTTCTGCTTCATTATCTGGTTAAGATTGCTATACACCTGAACAATTATAGTAATGATATTCACCTAAGAGATGTGATTCAACCTATGATAGACAAATATAATAAATATTGGAGGGACATACCTTTGCTATATTCTTTTGCATTCATCTTGGACCCTAGAGCTAAAATGAAGGGTTTTGCAAAAGTGTTACCAGTACAGATTACAATGCTTACCAGGTTGGCACTAGAGCTAGGCTTACTGATGTTTTCAATAAGTATGAGGAGAAATATGGATCTGTTAGGTTAAAAAGGACTGTCCCTCAAAACTTGTCTGGTAGGAAAAGGTCTGCATGAGATGAAATTTATGATGATGATACACCTAGTGTTGGTACTTCACTGCTGCATTCCTCTCTTAATCTGTCTAGAGATACATCTGCTACTGCTTTACTACAAGCTGCTACTTCTACTGCTTGTAATTCTTCTGAACTTGTCTCATACTTGGATTGTGATACTGTTAGCCAGTTGGATGATTCATTTGACATATTGAAATGGTGGCATGAGCACAAACTGACATATCCAGTGCTGTCCATCATGGCTAAAGATGTTTTAACTGTTCCTGTGTCTACCATATCTTCAGAATCCATATTTAGTATGATTGGCAGGATCATCGAGGAGCGATGGAGGAGGCTAAAGTCGGAGACAGTGGAGTGGCTCACCTGCCTCAAGGACTGGGAGTTGGCGGAGGCAAGGCTCCAGCACAATGTGGAGGACTCTGAGCTGGAGGAAATGTTTGAAGACCTTTATCTTGATTAGTGGCCTTTATCTTTACATTTAGCTTTATTTTGGCTCTGTAATATGAGAACTTGGACTTGGTTACTTGGTCACTTGGACAATGTGTAAGAACATTGAACTTTAATGGAGCTAGGCTGTACTCTTTTCCTGACTAGGGTTTCTCACAAGGGTGAGTTTTACCTAGCAGGTTTTTAATGAGGCAGCCATTGCACATGCTCCAAATATATTTTTATTTTCTTAACTGTGTTTGCTGTGTTTTGTTCCTCCAGTTCTTTTTCTGGAGAACATCATTTGAAATTGAGTTGTGCACTTGTGCTGATGAAAACTGTGGTAGTGCCTGGGCCGGCACGGGCACTGGTGTGCCACCGTGCGTGCAGGCACGGCACGACACGATTTCTGCTCCATAGTGCCGTGCCTGGGCTGCCACTCAGACACGGTGACACGAATAGGCACGGCACGGCGGGCCGCCGTGCCGCATAGTGCTGTGTCTCACCATGTCGTGCCGACGCCGTGCCCGTGCCGTGCCGTGCCGGGCGGCCCATTTGGAAAACTATACTTCCGGACCAAAATAAAAGGCGCGCTCGGCGCTCGCTCGCCGCACCAACCCAAACGCCTTCTTTCCTGCACCATCCTACCGCCACCGCGCCACGCTCATCCTCTCCGGCCTCCTCTCCCTTCTCCAGTTCTCCGACAGCCACCACCATGGCCGCACCCCAGCCTGCTGGGTCCATGTCGACGACGAACTCTGTTGCGGACAATCTCCCCGAAGATCTCGTGCTTTTGATGCTCGGCTTTGTCCCGTGCAAGCAGGACCGCGCCAAGACGTCCCTCGTTTGCAAGTCGTGGCGCAACAAGATCGCCCTCCTCGAGCCACCCCCGCCCCCGCTCCCGTGGCTCCTCCTCCCCTCACGCATGCCCGACGGCCCCAGCCGCGTCGTCTGCGTCCTCAGCGACTGCCGCGGCCACGACTACCTCACCATCAACCCACCCGGGGAGCGCTTCGTCTGTTAGATGAGCCCTGAGCATGCTAATAATAGTGAGTAGAGGTGATTAGCGCCATTAGCTAGTTTCCTATTTTCCTTCCTCTGATCACGGCATGACCTAGGAGGTTGGGATGGCAACCTTCGATCACGATCATGCCGGTTTTTTGCTACCTTGTAAAGATGCATGTAATTCCTTTATATAGTGAATAAACGCAACAGAAAACGCTGCCGCTTGCAGCACCAAATCACTTGTGTGTGTTTCATTGTTCATACTCGCTGGAGTTCTGTCAATTGGTATCAGAGCCGGTTCTCCGCCGTCGCCATGGGATTCAAGTCACCTCTCAAGCAGCCGACTGATACCAGTGACGGCGAGAAGAAGGTCAAGCCCTCGCGATCGCCGCCGCGACGCCGTGGCCGCTCACACAGCCGCCACCGCTCCGGCTCGCGAGTCATCAAGCGCGTCATCGAGCGCCAGTCCGCCAACGTCGCGTGGCCGATGCTCACGCGGACGAATTATCCGGAGTGGGCGCTGGTGATGGAGGTCAATTTCCAGACGCTTCGGGTCTGGGATGCCGTCGAGTTCGGGATCGATGAAGACCCTGACGAAGATGAGCACCATCACGACCGCCAGGCCATGGCGGGTCTCCTGCGCTCGGTTCCGTCCGAGATGTGGGGCACGCTCGGGCGCAAGTAGACCGTGAAGGAAGCGTGGGACGCCATCAAGGTGCTCCGTATCGGCGACGACCGCGCGCGCGACGCCAGCGCGCAGCAACTGCGCCGAGAATTCGGCGTGCTCGTCTTCAAGGAGGGTGAGAACGTCTCGGACTTCGGGCTCCGCATCAACACGCTCGCCACCAACCTCCGCATCCTCGGCGACAACATCACCGACGCCGAGGTGGTAAAGAAGCTCCTGCAGGTTGTCCCAGATCGGCTGTCCCAGGCGGCCGTCTCCCTCGAGATGTTCCTCGATCTGAACAAGGTGTCGGTGGAGGAAGTCATCGGGCGTCTGCGCGTGTTCGAGGACCACGGCAAAGCGAAGGAGGTCACGGACAGTCTGGGCCGCCTGATGCTCTGCGAAGAAGACTGGGAAGCCCGCCGAAACGCTCGTCGTGACCAGGAGAGCTCCGGCGGCGGCGGATCGGGTTCCAGCAACCGTGGCAAGCCGCGGGGTCGCGGGCGCGGCAACTCTGGATCTGGGCCTCGTGATGGCCGCGATGGCCGCAGCACGGGCTCGGGGAACTCAGGCGGTGGCAGGCCGCCGCGCGGTGACCGGTGCGACAGCTGCAGGAAGACGGGCCATTGGGCCAAGGACTGCCGCGGCAAGAAGAAGAAGGCCGCGACCCATGTGGCCCAGGCCGAGGAGGAGGAGGAACGGGCCCTCATGTACGTCACCGCTGAGGCTGAGGTAATCGAATCGCCTGCTTCCGTTCCCTATTCTACACCGCCGCCGCCGAGCACCGCCGACACGCAGGCGCGCGTCCACCTCGTCGAGAAGAAGGTCCTTCTCCATCTCAGCAATGAGGAGCAGGAGGAGGTGGGGCCCCGTCGGTGGGTCCTCGACACCGGCGCGCCGAACCACATGTCGGGGTCGCGCGCCGTCTTCGCCGAGCTAGACAAGCGCGTCACCGGCACCGTCAGATTCGGGGACGGGTCGGTGGTTGACATCGAAGGGAAAGGCATCGTCCTCTTCGCCTGCAAGACCGGCGAACACCGCTGGCTGGAGGGCGTCTACTACATCCCGCGGCTGACCACCAACATAGTCAGCCTCGGGCAGATGGACGAGGACGGCTTCAAGGTGCACATCGAGGAGGGGATTCTGCGCCTCTTCGATCTGCAACGACTTCTCCTCGCCAAGGTGCACCGGTCCCCAAACCGCCTCTACTACCTCGACATGACCATCGCCGCCCCGGTGTGTCTCACCGCGCGCGTCGGCGACGTCGCCTGGAGGTGGCACGAGAGGTTCGGGCACTTGAACTTCAAGTCACTGCGGAAACTGAGCCGCAGCGAAATGGTGAAGGGCCTGCCGACAATCGACCACATCGAGCAAGTCTGCGAGGACTGCGTCCTTGCCAAGCAGAAGCGAACGCCGTTCCCGCAGGCTGCCAAGTTCCGGGCGACGGAGGTGCTGGAGCTTGTCCACAGAGATCTCTGTGGGCCAATTATGCCGTCGACACCGGCCGGGAACGCCTACTTCCTGCTGCTGGTCGATGACATGAGCAGGTATATGTGGCTCACCCTGTTGCGCTCCAAGGCAGATGCACCGACGGCCATCATGTCGTTCCAGGCGAAGGTGGAATGCGAGACCAGCAAGCTGCTGAAGGTTCTCCGCACCGACAACGGAGGCGAATTCACCTCGATCCAGTTCGGCGAGTACTGCGCTGGTGAGGGAATCCTTCGACAACATTCGGCGCCGTACTCTCCACAACAGAATGGTGTTGTGGAGAGGCGAAATCAGATGGTGGTGAGCACGGCGCGAAGCATCCTGCGTGCACGGAGCATGCCGGGCTTCTTCTGGGGAGAAGCGGTGCACACTGCAGTGTACCTCCTCAACCGGTCGCCGACGACCGCCCTCGACGGCCAGACACCGTACCAGGCGTGGTATGGGAAGAAACCACCCGTGCACTTTCTGAGGACGTTCGGGTGCGTCGCCTACATCAAACGCCTTCGACCGCACCCTACCAAGCTCGAGGATCGCGGTCAGAAGGTAGTCTTCATCGGCTACGAGGAAGGAGCGAAGGCGTACCGCTTCTACGACCCCTCCACGGAGCGTGTCCGGGTCGCGCACGACGTCGTGTTCGACGAGAGCGCGACCTGGGACTGGGGGAGTCCCGCGCCGGGCGACAACTCGGTACCGTTCACCATCGAGGAGGAGTACGAGCTGGGTCGACCGGCACCGGCGCCCGTGCCTAGATCTCCATCACGGGCCACAAGTCCATCGTCGCCTGTGTTCGGGATAGCATCGCGCACTGGGAGCCCGGCGCCACCATCTGCTAGAACGGCGTCGTCTGCTCAGGCCGCGACGTCGAGGGAGGCGCCCTCACCATCTACTGCTGCGCCGAACGCCTCCAAAGCGACACAGGTGGAGTTCGCGACGCCGCTAAGCGCCGACCCGAACCTTGACGCGGATGACGACGAGGACCTGGAGCACCGGTACAGGACTCTCGAGAATGTCCTTGGCACAAACACCGTGCCTGGGCGGGCTCACCGCGACGTCGAGGAAGCAGAGCTGCACAACGTAAGCGTGGAGGAGCCCAAGTCCTTCAAGGACGCTGATGGTGATCCAAACTGGAACGCCGCGATGGAGGAGGAGCTGCGGTCGATCCGCGACAACAACACATGGTCGCTGGCCGAGCTCCCGCGTGGGCAGCGCGCCATCGGCCTCAAGTGGGTGTACAAGGTGAAGCGCGACGAGAACGGCGCCATCGTCAAGTACAAGGCGCGTCTGGTGGCGAAGGGGTACGTGCAGCGCCCCGGCATCGACTTCGAAGAGGTGTTCGCCCCTGTTGCACGGCTGAAATCAGTGCGACTGCTCCTCGCCATTGGTGCGCACTTCGGCTGGGGCATTCACCACATGGACGTCAAATCGGTGTTCCTGAACGGCGAACTCCAGGAGGTGGTGTATGTCCAGCAGCCGCCTGGTTTCGTCGACGACAAGAACAAGCACAAGGTGCTGCGCCTCCACAAGGCGCTCTACGGACTCCGCCAGGCCCCTCGAGCCTGGAACCAGAAGCTGGACGCGTCACTGCTCAAGCTCGGCTTCACACGCTGTGTTGCCGAGCACGGGATGTACATCCGCGGAAGAGGAGCAGGACGCCTGATCGTGGGCGTCTACGTTGATGATCTCATCATCACCAGCGGCGATGCAGGAGCCGTGGGCGAGTTCAAGGCCCAGATGATGAACACCTTCAGCATGAGCGACCTCGGGCTGCTCTCCTACTACCTTGGCCTGGAGGTGACACAAGGAGCAGCCGGGATCACGCTTCGGCAGACGGCGTACGCTGCTAAAATCCTTGAGAAGGCAGGTATGACTGACTGCAATGCCAGTGCTACTCCGATGGAGCCCAAGCTGAAGCTGTTCAAGGACGGGACGACGCCGAGTGTTGATGCCACTGAGTACCGCAGTATCATCGGCAGTCTCAGGTATCTGTGTAATTCCAGATCGGATTTAGCATATGCTGTTGGCTACCTCAGTCGTTTCATGGAGGCACCGCGTCAGGAACACTCTGCTGCCATCAAGCGTGTGCTGAGGTATGTTGCAGGCACACAGCAGTGGGGTTTGCACTACCATCTGGGGAAGAAGGGTGAAGGAGTGCCAAAGTTGCTGGGATACTCAGACAGTGACTTGGCCGGCGATATCAACGACCGGAAGAGCACCAGTGGCCTCATCTTCTTCCTGGCAGGAGGGCCGGTTGCTTGGCAGTCGGCAAAACAGAGGGTGGTTGCTCTGTCATCGTGCGAAGCAGAGTACATCGCCGCTGCAGGAGCTGCTTGTGAGGCAGTTTGGCTGGCACGGCTGCTAGCTGAGCTCGTCGGAGGAGCAGTCCGTGCGCCCAAGCTAATGGTGGACAACAAGTCTGCCATTGCCTTGACGAAGAATCCTGTGCACCATGACCGGAGTAAGCATATAGACATCAAGTTTCATTTCATCTCATCCGGGAATGTTGTGACAGGGAGCTGATCGACGTTGACTTCATCGGACTGAGTTCCAGCTGGGTGATATTCTCACGAAGGCACTCGGTCGCAGCCGGTTTCAGGAGCTCCGTGATGGGATCGGCATGAAGCAGTTGGAGTAGATGCTCTAGGACTCAGGAGGAGATTGTTAGATGAGCCCTGAGCATGCTAATAATAGTGAGTAGAGGTGATTAGCGCCATTAGCTAGTTTCCTATTTTCCTTCCTCTGATCACGGCATGACCCAGGAGGTTGGGATGGCAACCTTCGATCACGATCATGTCGGTTTTTTGCTACCTTGTAAAGATGCATGTAATTCCTTTATATAGTGAATAAACGCAACAGAAAACGCTGCCGCTTGCAGCACCAAATTACTTGTGCGTGTTTCATTGTTCATACTCGCCGGAGTTCTGTCATCGTCGGCTCCTACGACGGCGCCTGGATCTTCCTCTACTCCGACGAGACGGGCACGCACCGGCTCTTCAATGCCCGCACACGCCAAGTCCACGTGCTCCCGGCTATTCTCGTTCGCCGTATCCAGGACGGCGACGGCCAGACGACGGAGCACCACCGTATGGTCATCCTCGCCGCCACGCTCTCGAAATCACCGGACCAGCCGGATTGCGTCTGCGCCACCATCATCGCGCGGGATCGTCAAGGCCGAGACGAGTTGGTGCTGCCCGTCAATCGCTGGGTTGCGTTCTGGCGAATGGGCTGGGAGGTGGCCTGCCAGGTTACACATCACCAGCCGGATACTATGTTCCTTGTGGAGGACGTCGCCTACCACGATGGAACCTTCCATTTTCTTCTCACCCATGGCGGAGCCTACCAAATCAACGAGTATTTGGCGATCCCGCTTGATGAAGATTCTGTACACCTGCCGGTCCATTGGGTGGTCCACCGCTTCATACAGCCGCCGCTAGCAGCAGCAGGCGGCCAGAACGACGCCTTCGTCCGCGCTCGATACCTCGTCTTTTCCGGAGGCGAACTGCTCATGGTCGTCAGGTTCACGACCGCTGCTATGCAGACGTCCAATTTCATGGTGTTCCGGGCGACAGAACGGCCCAAGATGCCTGATGAGCCTGACGACGACTTCCCCGTGGACGAGTTCCCCTGGGCATGGAGCGAGCTGGACACGCTGGGCATGTTCCACGAGGCACTCATCTTCGGCTTCGCCAGTATCAGGCCGTACCCCTGCAAGGACAATGGGATGTGGTGCGAAGGCCGTATTCAGCGCTGCTTCCCGCCTCCAAACCCATCCGACCACTCTCCTCCGGTTTGGCTTCTCCCTTGAGTTCCATGCGTGGGCTACCTACCGTGTCACCATCGAGTCTGATTTGTTTGAGATCATGGTTAATTGATGTTCTGAGGTTGTAATGTTCAGACTTCATAGTGAGATAGTTTCTTGTTGCAGTATTCGGACTTTCAGGGTAGTTACCCAAATCACACGTAGTGCTTCAATGGCTTAATCAGTTGCGTAGTGCTTTCCATTCTTCTCTCTGTTGTGTTGTTTTCTTTTCTGAATGCAGAGCAAACAATGGCTGCTGCAGCTTATAGCACCTTCCCATTGTTGTTTTCAGAAATCACCCTTGAGTTCATTTAGCGTGAGACCATGTTAACTGACATGATGTGGTAATTTGCGATTCTAACATTCAGAGTGACAAAAATGCAAAACAAACTTTTTAAAGTTAAAGAAGGTTAAAAAAATACTAGTTTGATAATTTATGAAGAAGGGTTCAGATTTTTTTTCCAATTGAGTTTTATAGTTTCGGAAGAAATTTTAAGATTTGAATTTGACTCGTTTCCAAATGTGATGGTTCGAACTCAGCCCAACCTCAGAGCCCAAACCAGTTGTGGCCCACATAACAATCAGACCCAAACGAGGCGGGCCAGGATTCTCTCTCCGCCTTGCCACCCAAGCCGCCGCAGCAACGGCCGCAGACGCCGACACAGCTGGCTGCCTCCGCCGACTTCCGGACCAAAATAAAAAGCGCGCTGGGATCCCGCACCAACCACCCGCAAGGCCTTCTTCCTCCACCATCCTACGAGTACCACTCGCCGGAGAACCGCGCGGAGCAACCCGCCGCCGCCGCGCCGCGATCATCCTCTCCGGCCTCCTCTCCCTTCGCGCACCGCCAGCACCATGGCCGCACCGCAGCCGCCTCCGGCCACGCCGACGAGGACGAACTTTCTGGAGGACGAGAGGTTCCACAACGACCTCGTGGTTTCGATACTCGTCCGCATCCCGTGCAAGGTGGACCGCGCCAGCATGTCCCTCGTCTGCAAGGCGTGGCACGACAAGGTCGCCAGCCTCAGCGTCAGCGGCGGCCAGGCCCCGCGCCCGCCCCCGCTCCCATGGCTCCTCCTCCCCTCGCGCTCCCGCGACGACGACCCCGCCTTCCGCGCCGCTTGCGTTCTCAGCGGCTGCTGCGTCCACCGCCACCACGACCTCCGCCTCACCACCCTCCCGCCCGGGGCGCGTTTCGTCGGCTCCTACGACGGCGCCTGGCTCTTCCTCCACTCCGACGAGACGCACGGCCGCCACCAGGTCCTCAACGTCCGCACCGGCGGCGTCTACGACATACCCGGTGGCGTGCTGATCACTACCATGGAGGGTTCGTTCTCCACGAACATGATAACTCATGCCACGGCGTTCTCGTCGTCACCGGATGACAAGGAGGGTTGCGTCTTCGTCTTCATCGGAAGTACCATGACCTCAAGTCATCCCTACGCTGCCATCTGGCAGATTGGGTGGCACCAGGCGCACGAAATACGGCCACCAGGCGTCGGCTTCGGCTTCGCAGCCGAGGATGTGGTACACCATAACGGAGCCTTCTATGTACTTCATGCCCATTCTGACGACATCAGCATTTACACCGCAGAAATTCTTGGGGATGGCGTATGGATAGACCACTGGAAAAGCCGACGACTAGCAGCAGCAGGCGGCCAGAACGACGCCTTCGTCCGCGCTCGATACCTCGTCTTTTCCGGAGGCGAACTGCTCATGGTCGTCAGGTTCACGACCGCTGCTATGCAGACGTCCAATTTCATGGTGTTCCGGGCGACAGAACGGCCCAAGATGCCTGATGAGCCTGACGATGACTTCCCCGTGGACGAGTTCCCCTGGGCATGGAGCGAGCTGGACACGCTGGGCATGTTCCACGAGGCACTCATCTTCGGCTTCGCCAGTATCAGGCCGTACCCCTGCAAGGACAATGGGATGTGGTGCGAAGGCCGTATTCAGCGCTGCTTCCCGCCTCCAAACCCATCCGACCACTCTCCTCCGGTTTGGCTTCTCCCTTGAGTTCCATGCGTGGGCTACCTACCGTGTCACCATCGAGTCTGATTTGTTTGAGATCTTGGTTAATTGATGTTCTGAGGTTGTAATGTTCAGACTTCATAGTGAGATAGTTTCTTGTTGAAGTATTCAGACTTTCAGGGTAGTTACCCAAATCACACGTAGTGCTTCAATGGCTTAATCAGTTGCGTAGTGCTTTCCATTCCTCTCTCTGTTGTGTTGTTTTCTTTTCTGAATGCAGAGCAAACAATGGCTGCTGCAGCTTATAGCACCTTCCCATTGTTGTTTTCAGAAATCACCCTTGAGTTCATTTAGCCTGAGACCATGTTAACTGACATGATGTGGTAATTTGCGATTCTAACATTCAGAGTGACAAAAATGCAAAACAAACTTTTTAAAGTTAAAGAAGGTTAAAAAAATACTAGTTTGATAATTTATGAAGAAGGGTTCAGATTTTTTTTCCAATTGAGTTTTATAGTTTCGGAAGAAATTTTAAGATTTGAATTTGACTCGTTTCCAAATGAGATGGTTCGAACTCAGCCCAACCTCAGAGCCCAAACCAGTTGTGGCCCACATAACAATCAGACCCAAACGAGGCGGGCCAGGATTCTCTCTCCGCCTTGCCACCCAAGCCGCCGCAGCAACGGCCGCAGACGCCGACACAGCTGGCTGCCTCCGCCGGCTTCCGGACCAAAATAAAAAGCGCGCTGGGATCCCGCACCAACCACCCGCAAGGCCTTCTTCCTCCACCATCCTACCAGTACCACTCGCCGGAGAACCGCGCGGAGCAACCCGCCGCCGCCGCGCCGCGATCATCCTCTCCGGCCTCCTCTCCCTTCGCGCACCGCCAGCACCATGGCCGCACCCCAGCCGCCTCCGGCCACGCCGACGAGGACGAACTTTCTGGAGGACGAGAGGTTCCACAACGACCTCGTGGTTTCGATACTCGTCCGCATCCCGTGCAAGGTGGACCGCGCCAGCATGTCCCTCGTCTGCAAGGCGTGGCACGACAAGGTCGCCAGCCTCAGCGTCAGCGGCGGCCAGGCCCCGCGCCCGCCCCCGCTCCCGTGGCTCCTCCTCCCCTCGCGCTCCCGCGACGACGACCCCGCCTTCCGCGCCGCTTGCGTTCTCAGCGGCTGCTGCGTCTACCGCCACCACGACCTCCGCCTCACCACCCTCCCGCCCGGGGCGCGCTTCGTCGGCTCCTACGACGGCGCCTGGCTCTTCCGCCACTCCGACGAGACGCACGGCCGCCACCAGGTCCTCAACGTCCGCACCGGCGGCGTCTGCGACATACCCGGTGGGGTGCTGATCACTACCATGGAGGGTTCGTTCTCCACGAACATGATAACTCATGCCATGGCGCTCTCGTCATCACCGGATGACAAGGAGGGTTGCGTCTTCGTCTTCATCGGAAGTACCATGACCTCAAGTCATCCCTACGCTGCCATCTGGCAGATTGGGTGGCACCAGGCGCACGAAATACGGCCACCAGGCGTCGGCTTCGGCTTCGCAGCCGAGGATGTGGTACACCATAATGGAGCCTTCTATGTACTTCATGCCCATTCTGACGACATCAGCATTTACACCGCAGAAATTCTTGGGGATGGCGTATGGATAGACCACTGGAAAAGCCGCCGACTAGCAGCAGCAGGCGGCCAGAACGACGCCTTCGTCCGCGCTCGATACCTCGTCTTTTCCGGAGGCGAACTGCTCATGGTCGTCAGGTTCACGACCGCTGCTATGCAGACGTCCAATTTCATGGTGTTCCGGGCGACAGAACGGCCCAAGATGCCTGATGAGCCTGACGACGACTTCCCCGTGGACGAGTTCCCCTGGGCATGGAGCGAGCTGGACACGCTGGGCATGTTCCACGAGGCACTCATCTTCGGCTTCGCCAGTATCAGGCCGTACCCCTGCAAGGACAATGGGATGTGGTGCGAAGGCCGTATTCAGCGCTGCTTCCCGCCTCCAAACCCATCCGACCACTCTCCTCCGGTTTGGCTTCTCCCTTGAGTTCCATGCGTGGGCTACCTACCGTGTCACCATCGAGTCTGATTTGTTTGAGATCATGGTTAATTGATGTTCTGAGGTTGTAATGTTCAGACTTCATAGTGAGATAGTTTCTTGTTGCAGTATTCAGACTTTCGGGGTAGTTACCCAAATCACACGTAGTGCTTCAATGGCTTAATCAGTTGCGTAGTGCTTTCCATTCTTCTCTCTGTTGTGTTGTTTTCTTTTCTGAATGCAGAGCAAACAATGGCTGCTGCAGCTTATAGCACCTTCCCATTGTTGTTTTCAGAAATCACCCTTGAGTTCATTTAGCCTGAGACCATGTTAACTGACATGATGTGGTAATTTGCGATTCTAACATTCAGAGTGACAAAAATGCAAAATAAACTTTTTAAAGTTAAAGAAGGTTAAAAAAATACTAGTTTGATAATTTATGAAGAAGGGTTCAGATTTTTTTTCCAATTGAGTTTTATAGTTTCGGAAGAAATTTTAAGATTTGAATTTGACTCGTTTCCAAATGAGATGGTTCGAACTCAGCCCAACCTCAGAGCCCAAACCAGTGGTGGCCCACATAACAATCAGACCCAAACGAGGCGGGCCAGGATTCTCTCTCCGCCTTGCCACCCAAGCCGCCGCAGCAACGGCCGCAGACGCCGACACAGCTGGCTGCCTCCGCCGGCTTCCGGACCAAAATAAAAAGCGCGCTCGGATCCCGCACCAACCACCCGCAAGGCCTTCTTCCTCCACCATCCTACCAGTACCACTCGCCGGAGAACCGCGCGGAGCAACCCGCCGCCGCCGCGCCGCGATCATCCTCTCCGGCCTCCTCTCCCTTCGCGCACCGCCAGCACCATGGCCGCACCCCAGCCGCCTCCGGCCACGCCGACGAGGACGAACTTTCTGGAGGACGAGAGGTTCCACAACGACCTCGTGGTTTCGATACTCGTCCGCATCCCGTGCAAGGTGAACCGCGCCAGCATGTCCCTCGTCTGCAAGGCGTGGCACGACAAGGTCGCCAGCCTCAGCGTCAGCGGCGGCCAGGCCCCGCGCCCGCCCCCGCTCCCATGGCTCCTCCTCCCCTCGCGCTCCCGCGACGACGACCCCGCCTTCCGCGCCGCTTGCGTTCTCAGCGGCTGCTGCGTCCACCGCCACCACGACCTCCGCCTCACCACCCTCCCGCCCGGGGCGCGTTTCGTCGGCTCCTACGACGGCGCCTGGCTCTTCCTCCACTCCGACGAGACGCACGGCCGCCACCAGGTCCTCAACGTCCGCACCGGCGGCGTCTGCGACATACCCGGTGGCGTGCTGATCACTACCATGGAGGGTTCGTTCTCCATGAACATGATAACTCATGCCACGACGCTCTCGTCGTCACCGGATGACAAGGAGGGTTGCGTCTTCGTCTTCATCGGAAGTACCATGACCTCAAGTCATCCCTACGCTGCCATCTGGCAGATTGGGTGGCACCAGGCGCACGAAATACGGCCACCAGGCGTCGGCTTCGGCTTCGCAGCCGAGGATGTGGTACACCATAACGGAGCCTTCTATGTACTTCATGCCCATTCTGACGACATCAGCATTTACACCGCAGAAATTCTTGGGGATGGCGTATGGATAGACCACTGGAAAAGCCGACGACTAGCAGCAGCAGGCGGCCAGAACGACGCCTTCGTCCGCGCTCGATACCTCGTCTTTTCCGGAGGCGAACTGCTCATGGTCGTCAGGTTCACGACCGCTGCTATGCAGACGTCCAATTTCATGGTGTTCCGGGCGACAGAACGGCCCAAGATGCCTGATGAGCCTGACGACGACTTCCCCGTGGACGAGTTCCCCTGGGCATGGAGCGAGCTGGACACGCTGGGCATGTTCCACGAGGCACTCATCTTCGGCTTCGCCAGTATCAGGCCGTACCCCTGCAAGGACAATGGGATGTGGTGCGAAGGCCGTATTCAGCGCTGCTTCCCGCCTCCAAACCCATCCGACCACTCTCCTCCGGTTTGGCTTCTCCCTTGAGTTCCATGCGTGGGCTACCTACCGTGTCACCATCGAGTCTGATTTGTTTGAGATCTTGGTTAATTGATGTTCTGAGGTTGTAATGTTCAGACTTCATAGTGAGATAGTTTCTTGTTGAAGTATTCAGACTTTCAGGGTAGTTACCCAAATCACACGTAGTGCTTCAATGGCTTAATCAGTTGCGTAGTGCTTTCCATTCCTCTCTCTGTTGTGTTGTTTTCTTTTCTGAATGCAGAGCAAACAATGGCTGCTGCAGCTTATAGCACCTTCCCATTGTTGTTTTCAGAAATCACCCTTGAGTTCATTTAGCCTGAGACCATGTTAACTGACATGATGTGGTAATTTGCGATTCTAACATTCAGAGTGACAAAAATGCAAAACAAACTTTTTAAAGTTAAAGAAGGTTAAAAAATACTAGTTTGATAATTTATGAAGAAGGGTTCAGATTTTTTTTCCAATTGAGTTTTATAGTTTCGGAAGAAATTTTAAGATTTGAATTTGACTCGTTTCCAAATGAGATGGTTCGAACTCAGCCCAACCTCAGAGCCCAAACCAGTTGTGGCCCACATAACAATCAGACCCAAACGAGGCGGGCCAGGATTCTCTCTCCGCCTTGCCACCCAAGCCGCCGCAGCAACGGCCGCAGACGCCGACACAGCTGGCTGCCTCCGCCGGCTTCCGGACCAAAATAAAAAGCGCGCTGGGATCCCGCACCAACCACCCGCAAGGCCTTCTTCCTCCACCATCCTACCAGTACCACTCGCCGGAGAACCGCGCGGAGCAACCCGCCGCCGCCGCGCCGCGATCATCCTCTCCGGCCTCCTCTCCCTTCGCGCACCGCCAGCACCATGGCCACACCCCAGCCGCCTCCGGCCACGCCGACGAGGACGAACTTTCTGGAGGACGAGAGGTTCCACAACGACCTCGTGGTTTCGATACTCGTCCGCATCCCGTGCAAGGTGGACCGCGCCAGCATGTCCCTCGTCTGCAAGGCGTGGCACGACAAGGTCGCCAGCCTCAGCGTCAGCGGCGGCCAGGCCCCGCGCCCGCCCCCGCTCCCATGGCTCCTCCTCCCCTCGCGCTCCCGCGACGACGACCCCGCCTTCCGCGCCGCT
This sequence comes from Coix lacryma-jobi var. lacryma-jobi, assembly GCA_009763385.1. Classification (NCBI taxonomy): domain Eukaryota; kingdom Viridiplantae; phylum Streptophyta; class Magnoliopsida; order Poales; family Poaceae; genus Coix; species Coix lacryma-jobi. Next base: position 97,487,229 of record CM019831.1, read on the forward strand.
TGCGTTCTCAGCGGCTGCTGCGTCCACCGCCACCACGACCTCCGCCTCACCACCCTCCCGCCCGGGGCGCGCTTCGTCGGCTCCTACGACGGCGCCTGGCTCTTCCTCCACTCCGACGAGACGCACGGCCGCCACCAGGTCCTCAACGTCCGCACCGGCGGCGGCGTCTGCGACATACCCGGTGGCGTGCTGATCACTACCATGGAGGGTTCATTCTCCACGAACATGATAACTCATGCCACAGCGCTCTCGTCGTCACCGGATGACAAGGAGGGTTGCGTCTTCGTCTTCATCGGAAGTACCATGACCTCAAGTCATCCCTACGCTGCCATCTGGCAGATTGGGTGGCACCAGGCGCACGAAATACGGCCACCAGGCGTCGGCTTCGGCTTCGCAGCCGAGGATGTGGTACACCATAATGGAGCCTTCTATGTACTTCATGCCCATTCTGACGACATCAGCATTTACACCGCAGAAATTCTTGGGGATGGCGTATGGATAGACCACTGGAAAAGCCGACGACTAGCAGCAGCAGGCGGCCAGAACGACGCCTTCGTCCGCGCTCGATACCTCGTCTTTTCCGGAGGCGAACTGCTCATGGTCGTCAGGTTCACGACCGCTGCTATGCAGACGTCCAATTTCATGGTGTTCCGGGCGACAGAACGACCCAAGATGCCTGATGAGCCTGACGACGACTTCCCCGTGGACGAGTTCCCCTAGGCATGGAGCGAGCTGGACACGCTAGGCATGTTCCACGAGGCACTCATGTTCGGCTTCGCCAGTATCAGGCCGTACCCCTGCAAGGACAATGGGATGTGGTGCGAAGGCCGTATTCAGCGCTGCTTCCCGCCTCCAAACCCATCCGACCACTCTCCTCCGGTTTGGCTTCTCCCTTGAGTTCCATGCGTGGGCTACCTACCGTGTCACCATCGAGTCTGATTTGTTTGAGATCTTGGTTAATTGATGTTCTGAGGTTGTAATGTTCAGACTTCATAGTGAGATAGTTTCTTGTTGAAGTATTCAGACTTTCAGGGTAGTTACCCAAATCACACGTAGTGCTTCAATGGCTTAATCAGTTGCGTAGTGCTTTCCATTCCTCTCTCTGTTGTGTTGTTTTCTTTTCTGAATGCAGAGCAAACAATGGCTGCTGCAGCTTATAGCACCTTCCCATTGTTGTTTTCAGAAATCACCCTTGAGTTCATTTAGCCTGAGACCATGTTAACTGACATGATGTGGTAATTTGCGATTCTAACATTCAGAGTGACAAAAATGCAAAACAAACTTTTTAAAGTTAAAGAAGGTTAAAAAAATACTAGTTTGATAATTTATGAAGAAGGGTTCATATTTTTTTTCCAATTGAGTTTTATAGTTTCGGAAGAAATTTTAACATTTGAATTTGACTCGTTTCCAAATGAGATGGTTCGAACTCAGCCCAACCTCAGAGCCCAAACCAGTTGTGGCCCACATAACAATCAGACCCAAACGAGGCGGGCCAGGATTCTCTCTCCGCCTTGCCACCCAAGCCGCCGCAGCAACGGCCGCAGACGCCGACACAGCTGGCTGCCTCCGCCGGCTTCCGGACCAAAATAAAAAGCGCGCTGGGATCCCGCACCAACCACCCGCAAGGCCTTCTTCCTCCACCATCCTACCAGTAACTCCCTCATTGCATCTCGCACAACTCTAGGCACACTGGTGCATGACTTCACTTCACCAACTATACAACCAAGATGGTCCCTGAACCTTGTTGCACCTCCACCTTTGTTTGTAGTCCCACAGTACCCACATTTGAAACCTTGTCCAGCAAGCTTTGTGTCATGCATCCACACCTTGTTAATGTTTCCATCATTATGGTCTACATTCCAGAAGCAAAATATCAGAAATTAAAAACATGAAAATTTAAGTAATAAATTAAACATTTTTGTCTAAAGCAATGCAAGTTACTTCCAATCACACATCTAATTTATAAACATTTAATAAAAAATAAACCTGAAAAGCAGATTTATATACCATCAGTATACTACACATCCAATCCACAAGCATTTAATAAAAAAACCCAAAGAACAGATTTATATACGGTCAGTATACTAATCAATATACTTATGCTTGTATATTTTCTGCTCCTAAAACTCTTCAGTTTGTCAGACAAGGCAATAATCTCTAGAAACTTCTACTGGTTACATCAGGCAAGACTACAAATTGTTGGGGCAGTGTAAACAGAAAAATATTCCACTAAAAATTTACTCTGACATTTCAGTTTGAGGCACGAGGCACAAAGTAAGAATGACAGTAGAGAACAACTCAAAGAAGTGTAGCAGAAAGCACACGTTCATTATCAGCAATGGATCTAGGTAGAACATGGTCACAGATGATTTTTGTAAATCAGATGATTTTTGTAAATGTATTGTAGTGTTCAATAACTAAAATCTGTGTTTCAGGGAAGCAAGAGAAAGTAATACAACTACTACTTATCTGAAGGTAAACTTAGATATTATTTGTTGTTTTAATTAGGGCTAAAACATGCAATCTCCACCTTGCCATCCAGTAATTGTTGTAATTTTGAAACTGTGAACTACTACTGGAATTTTTCCAGGGAAGAACCATTGTCAGCCTTACACTCTGAAATCTGAACTGCAGCTTCTAGCAATTTAGTTACACAATGCGGTGCAATTTTAGTTACTATCCACCAACCAAATTCAGACTGTGACTATCCTTATAGGATATTAGCATTATTATTTTACTAAATTCCTGCTGCGGATTAGCAGATCCACTGTAATATTTTTATGACCTTGTTTACGATGGCTGTTGCTATCAAAGTAAGTACATACAAGTTCTAGCTTGTTAGCTTCTCTCTGCTAGTATGTTTCAGTCTTTCAAGAAATCTTGCTCTGAACATCTAAAGATTCAGAACTATAACAAATACTGGATGACAGGAAGTGGAGATTGCATGTAGCTTGTAGTGTACCATAAATAAATTAATCTTTACAAATTAGAGGCATGCAACAGTGATGTCTATCTCTATATAGCAGAGTACTCTGTTTTACATATACCTTGAGAAGCTGCTGCCGGCAGTGGTTCTGCAGGTAGTGCCACCCGTGGTGCTGGCAGTGGTGCTCCACGTGGTGTCGCTCGTGCTGTTGCTGCTGTCCTTGTATGGCCATCTGCACCACTACTAAGGCCAACGCTTGCACTAGCCATGATCCTCATCTGGCTGATGCCGCTGGTACTACTACCCGCGCCGCGCCGAAGAAGGTTGCTCTCCATGAGCAGGACCTACACCTAAAACCGAAAAAGAACACCAATTAGTTAGAGGTGACAAACAATAGAAATCACACAAGATTCAGCAGAAGAGGATTGGGGAGAATTCGAGATTGGAGAGGATTGGAGATTCGAGATATGGCTGTAGGGGAGGAGAGGGGTGGAAGACGAGGGGGAGGAGTGCACTGGAACAAGAAATCCGCCGCCGCCTTCACTGCAGTCGCTGAGCACGCGCTCGCACTAGGCGAGCCGTTGTGTGGACCTTGGGCCGGGCCGCAAATTCAAACTGGGCCGAAATAATTTGTCCGGTTCAATTATTTCTCGGGCCAGGCCGAAATGGATGAATCCCACCGAATTTCGGGCCTTTCGGGCCGAATCCCAAATATCATGTTCAAGGTGCTCCGGCGGACGAAGCGGCCGCAGATGCCTGACGCCGACTTCCCCGTCGCTGCGTGCCCCTGGGAATGGAGCGAACTGGACACGCTGGATGGCCGGATTCTGTTCCTCGGGTATGGCTGCTCCAGGTCCTACCAAGCGGATGAGGATAAGTACCCAGGCTTCAAGCCCGGCATCTACTCCTTGGATGATGGCATGTTCCATGAGGCACTCATCTTCGGCGACGCCAATACCAGGCCGTACCCCTGCAGGGATTCAGGGACAATGGGATGTGGTGCGAAGGCCGTATTCAGTTCATCATACCCGACCACTCTCCTCCGGTTTGGCTTCTCCCTTGAGTTCCATGGGCTACCGTGTCATCTTCGAGTTTGATTTGTCTGAGATCATCATGGTTAATTGATGTTCTGAGGTAGTTGCTGGTTCCAGTGTTCAGAGTTAGGTAGATGCTGGTTCCAATCTTCAGAGAGAGATAGACAGATATAGTTGCTGATTGCAATATTCAGAGCATTGTAGCGTTGAATCACACGTACTGCTTCGACTGCTGAACCTGAATACTACTTTCCAGTGTTCTCTGATTTCTGTCTGCAGTGTTGTCTCTGTTTTCTTTACTAAATGCAGAGCAAACTAAGTTCATGGCAGCTTAGTATGAATGAAGTGATAAAAGACTAGCTTGAAATTTGAACTACCATGGAAAGATTTGCTTGTTTGTTCAATCCGGATTGAACATGTATTTGCTACTGCTTTGGGTTTTCCTTATCTCAGTACAGGCTTAGCATTGAATTGGATGTGCAAGGGATCTGAACCAGTCAGATTCTGTATCCTAACTCATTCATAATATATTTCAGACTCTTGTCTTGCTGCTCAGATCGGTGATGTTGTCATGGCATGATGGTGGTTATTGTTGATTAGTCTAGTGCCAATGCTGCAGTGTGATTAAGCTGTGAACTAATTCTCAGTTTTCCTTTCCTTGACTATCCATTGTCTTAAACTTGAGTGCAGCATATTTTTGTGGAATCTGAAATGTGATTATGTTATCTTCGGAAGAACTATGTAGGCATTTCCATTTTGTTATGACGTTCTCTGTCTCTAATGTAAAGTAAGGTGATAAGATTATTGAGAGCCTAGAGATTCTAAGTCTGAATGCAGATTATGATTGACTAATGACTCACACTCACTTAACTTTCCTTCCCATGTGTTGATATATTTGCATTGATTCTATCATATTATTGTTCTAGTTCATTGTGACATAATGTAACCTGGATATCTTGTGTTATATTGCTAATTCTGTATAACAGATAAAATTTCTGTCGCATGGCAATTCCCAAACTTTACATTACGCATCTCACTGGAATTTGAGACTGATACGTGTCCTGCGTAAAAAGTTAGAAGTGTTATTCTAAACCTGAATGCAGATTCTACAATGGCTTATTTATCTGTTCCCTTGTGTTTCTAAATTTCTGTTTAAAACTCTCTGAATTTCACTAACATTCAATGCGAATCTCAATTGGACAGAACACAGATTTTATCTATGTGGTATTTGTATATCAGCAGGCTGTTCTAGTTCATTATGAATGGTATTTCAGTTTGCAGCAGATGTGATGCTACCTGGTAAGTATCATGTTTAATTTTGCTGATTCTGCAAGGGTTCCCTCAATATTTGACACTGAACTAATTTCACATTATGTGTAAAATACAAATTTGACACACTCATAAATTAGCATATGCCTTGCATCAAAATTAAGGAGGAAACATATGTTATTTGTGTAAGATATAGGCTGTGCTAGTAACAGAAACTTAAACTGGAACCAGACAGGGCACTTGTTTTCTACTGTCTTTTAGCAGTAACACAGCGTGTTAACTGCAGGTCAGGTTGCCAGGGTTAAGCTCCTTTGGTTCTCTGCTAATTTTCTGCAACTTTTCATTCCCACAGTTTTTAGAACAAATGCAGAGTATTTGTCACACCGGAAATCGTTCATGTTCAGACTTCAGAGTCCCTATGATACTGATAGTCATGCATCTTCATTACTAATGTTTAATTGTTTTTCCTTGCAAGCACAGATACACGCCACACATTTGAATTGGGACATGACATTGGTATACGCATACGCCTGAATGACCTGTGCAGTTTTGGTAACGAAACTAGACATTTGAACTGAGACATGAGACTGATACACACACAAATGGTAGCAACAAAACTAGTCATCTCCACCACTAAAGCACTACCTCTTGCAGTCTTGCCCCAACCAGGTTTGTAACGGAAAAGCAGTTACAGGTATCGAATAAATAAAAATATTTATTTGTAGGGCCTGAAGAGTGACATGGTTTCTAAATCGCCGGTTAATGACTATTAGCGCTGCGGATGCCCTTACTCGCTCCATCCCTTACCAGGGGTTGTTCTCGCTTCTGACAAATCAGATACACTCAACCTTTGACCATATTAATATTTATAATATAGAATTAGTATTATTAAATAATATTAAATTATTTTAGAAATAAATTTATTTGAAGATATAAATATTACTAATATTTTCTACAAATCTAGTCAAACTTAAAGAATTTTGACCGGTAGTTAAATCATAGTGACAAACAAATAGAGACGGAGGATGTATTTTTAGAAGTATATTAACATCTATAGGTTCAAATAACTATGAAGACATTTAAGAGAATTTAATGAACTGATTTGATATTGTAGATGAAATTTTTGGATAAATTTGTTTAGTTACATAAATTTAGTGTAAGACAAAAACTATAATTTAGAATGAAGAGCGCTTTCAACGCTACGGAACCAAAAAAAAAAAAAAAAAAACTGGGCCGGGGCCGGGGCCGGGGCCTGGGCTGAAATTTTCAGTGCCGGCTTCTAATCCCTTTGCTCATTTTCTCATTTCATTGTCTCCACTCGCAACTGGGAAGGAGCGAACGGAGGCCACAAGGAAAAGCGCAGAGAATGAGAGGGATCCTCCTCGGGCGCCGGCGGCAGCCGCCGCCGCTCCCCCTCTTCCCCGCTGCCAAGCGCTCCTCCACACACGCGAACCTCCTTTTGGCCCGCCTCTGCCGCTTCCTCCCGGCCAGCCCCATCCTCCGGCTCCTCCTCCTCCTCGCACTCCTCTCCCTCGTCCCGCCGGCCTTCTTCCACCTCCGTCTCCGCCGTTTCCACCGCGTGCGCCCCCCAGCTACCTAGCGTCGAGATCTTCAATAAGGAGCCTTTTATGCTCGGAGATTTCACTTACGATTTAATCGGTTTATTCTCTGACACGTTTGTTAAACCTTTTTGGTCGCTGGGTTCCAGATGCGCGAGAAGAAGTGCGGGTGGATCGCGAGCCCACCCATGGTGTGCGCTCACGGCGGTGACTCCACCAACGCCTTCCCCAACACGGTCGGTGTGGGAGGCTGATACGGTCTCATTGAATTCGAATTTGTTCTATAACAGGAGTTTTTTTTTCTCCATTCTGTTCGGGATGAGGTAAATGTGTTGATAAGTTGTTGGTTTTGTGGAGATCTTATGATTCAGATGGATGCATTTCGGATGGCTCTGGACGCGCGGGTGGACTGTGTGGAGGTGGATGTTTCAAGGTCCTCTGACCGTGTGCTCTTTGCTCTGCATGACAGGTAATTGAACTGCCACTTTGCTGGTGTGGTATAATGTAAACATGTTGCTTCTGTAGAACGCCAACAGGCATCTAAATGGAAAACATACAGAATTCTCAAAATCACTATGTATCATGTGGGATTATCCACTGCAATTGCTATGTAGTTGATTATTAGTTGGATAGCACAACCATTTTTTGCAACAACCATTTACATGCTTTGGCTATTACTGAAATGCTGTCAATTTTTTATTAATATAATTATGAGAACACAGTTTTATCTGCCATTTACTGTCTTCAATACTGGTCTGTTTCATGAATGATGCACACTTCAGTTTTTGTAAGGGGCTGCAGGAAGCATGTCATTGCAGTCTTATTTAGTGTTCTTAGTTATTACTACCTATAAGGCTATGAGATGGTAGGGAATCATCTTTGTGGAATGCATGGATTTTTAAAATATTTTAGCTTGAGTAACATTCTTTAATGGTTTAGTACGATCAAGACATCCACTAGCTCCAACCAGCAAAATGTTACTGAAAATGCGATCAAATTTGTGACAGCACTTTTCTTAGAACAAAACAGCTAGTGCTTACTTTTCTTTCAAACAAACATACCTGGCCCTAATTCACAATTGACACAGGCAGGGATCTACAAAAGATGTCTGGTAATTCTACAGCAAAAGTTGGCCACTGGACCACAGATGAGGTGATTCGTTTACAGTTTCAATCTCATTATCATTTGCTAAAATTACTGCATTAGGGTCATTCTCTTCCTTTCTGTAAATCTTTTTCTCTTCATTCCTTTTTAATAAGATGTGCAGTAGGGGGCTTCCCTACTGTATTCCCCCTAAAAAACTGTAATTGACTAATTGGAGTTGGTACAAATGGTTCGAGATGTCAGCAGTCCTTTTGTTGCTGTTATAGCTTCCTGCTTCATTTCATGATCATGTACTGAATCTGGAGCTGTGATGCTAATGCATTGTTCTTTTAGTTTTTTTGTAGATAAAAGCACTAAGTACAAGGTTTCAGTTGTCAAAAAGAGTCCAAAACGAGGAAGTTCCGAAAGCAGAAGATGCTCTGGCAGTAAGTATTAACCAAACCAATTTAAGCTGTAGGAAATTTGATAGTTCTGATGGATAGTCTTTGTAATCACTTAAGCTCTAACTGTGTTAAACAGTGAAGCTTTGCCATAAATATCTTATGCTTTTATTGGATAGTTCTGTAAATTTTATTGTTTGCATGCCTGAACTTTTCCCCCTCTTGCAGATGATATCACAATCAGTTCGGCAGGTCATTCTTGATGTGAAAGTTGGACCCCCTTCATTTGAGAAAGGTTTAGCCGAGGATGTATTGTCTCTTGTAAGTTCTGTGTATCTCCTTTCTTGTTTTGCCTAATGAGTAATGACGTTCTTTAAATAGAATGTGTTCTTTTATTTACCTTTCTCGTACCTCTTGACTCTTTACATGTACCTACTGTATCTGTAACATATTATCAAATTTCTAGATCTTAATTGAAATTACTGTGTGCTATATATGTACAGATCATTCATCATAATAAAGTGTTTATGGACAAAAGCTCTGACTGTAGCTAGTAAAATTGTTAATTGTTTATTTTTACATGATCATATGCTTCAGGGAATGCACCCGTGGCAAAGCTTCCTGTGGTCCCATCCAGTTGATATCTAGCTAAACACCCCTAATTTGTGTTTATTTATCTCTTTCTGTGGTTTCTCTCTTTTCTTTATCTGGAAACTGGAATGTTGCAATTTTGCAGCAATTTTTTTTTAAAAACTTATCGTGATTTAATGTCAGTTTTTGTTCTTTGCAGCTTAGGAGAACAAATTGCAAGAATTGTCTTGTCTGGGCAAAAAGTGATGACCTAGGAAGAGATATAATTAAGTTGTCTAAAGATATTATTGTACATTGTTCTCTCTTTTTCATTTCTTTGTTTGAACGATCCATCTGTTATCTGTGCCTATGACCACTTCTACTGCACAATTTAACAGGCACCTCATATGTTATAGGTTGGCTATATTGTTATGGTGGATAAATCTACCAATAGAAGAACTGAGTTAGTGAGGATTGAAGAGGCTAAAGTTGCTGGCATATATCATCCTTTGATCCATGAGAACGTCATGAAGGTCATGCGCAGGTACATGCATGTGATAACCTATCCTTAGAGCTCCTTTTGTCATGTCCTGTTTGCAATTTGCACCACTTCATGTGAGCTTAAAAGTGCTGAATTTGGAAACAGACATGACAGGAGAGTTTTTGCATGGACTGTTGATGATATCAGCTCCATGAAGAAGATGCTGTATGAGCATGTTGATGCCATTGTGACCAGCAACCCTTCTTTCCTGCAGCAGCTTATGCACGAGACAAGAACTGAGTGCATGGAAGATGGTTTTGCCTTACCATAGGAATTTCTAGCTGTCAGAACATAAGGGTTTTGCCTTACCAATTAGTCAGTTGGTTTAAGGAATTCTTCATAAATTAGATGATAATTAGTTTAGTTTTTGGAACATTCCACACTTCGGTCATATATTGAAATAGACTGTAAGAAAATATGGTTAGCTTGTCATGAAATATGTTGTTTCCTTTTACAGCTTGATTATATCAGGTCACTGAGAAGATTGTGACAATAATATCATTGATTAACGGAATCATGCTTTAGCCATTGATATTCAAGTTTGTTCCTCACCTTTTGACAATAATGTCACAATCCATTCCATGAAATTGTCCTCTTGCAAAAAAAAGTTTGATACACCAGTTAATATCCCCAAGAAAGAAATGATTCATTAATATCTCTTGGAAATAAAATGGTTAATATATTTTCAATCCTAGCCATTGTTTTGAAACATGTATTGTATTGGTGTAACACTGTTAGAAACTTGTAGTGGTTGTGTCGTTGGCCCATGTGCCCTATGTGGAGTGGCACATGAGTTATAGTTCTAGGTTTAGTACCATTTTAGAAGTGGAGTGGAGTGGTGAGGGCTAGCTTATAATCCTTATTGGTCCAAATGTTGCACTTCTGGGTTAATTTTTTACACGAAGTGAGGATAAAAGTGTAAGTAATGTTTTATTAGTATGTCGGCTTGTTTCACGTGAGGAGGTAGGTCGTAAGCGGTTTTTTTTTTGTATGTGTTGTGTTACTAATGGTATCACGCCGTGAACCTTTGTAGCCTGATTGGTTGAGAGAAGGCGGCCTGACCTGGTCCGCGAGATGCAGGCCTCACATGTTTGGATGCTTTGTTCGCACTTCAGCCTGGTTGTGAAGATGCAACACGCGCAGTCTACCCGGGCCGCGTGGAAACGAAATCGAAGTCCGTTTCCCGCGGGTCTCGTTGGCGCGGGCGCATCCGGCGTTCGGCCCAACTAAACTTGCATGCGCCAATCCTGGTTCGCTCGCGCCTGGTTCCCAGATGCAGGCGTGGCTGCTCACTTCTCCCAACCAATCAGGCCCTTGCTACATGTGGTCGTGCAAGGAGTGCACGAAAGGATGGTTTTGGACATCGCTGTGTACATGGTGAGCATGGGGTGTACGGAAAGGATGGTTCTGGGCATTGCTGTGTACGTGGTGAGCCACTGAGGACGTGACTGTTAAGGAGGGGTGAATGTAACACCCTAGTTGCATTTGGTCATGGAGGGTGTACCAAGGGATGGTTCTGGACATCGCTAGGTGTCAACTGTTAAGGAGTGGTGAATATAACAACCCAACCTATTAGAAGTGTAGTTGTTGTGTTGGCCTATGTGGTACATGAGGAATTGAGGAGGTGTAGCTGGTGGTTTTAGTACCACCTATGAAGTTTAGGAGGGTAATGGTCAGCTTATAATCCTTGTTACCAACATAGCACCTGTAGATTAATCCTTTTAAATGAAGTGAGAATGAAAGTGTAAAAGAGGTGCTACACATATGTCGGAAATATGTTTCGGAATCTATCAAGCACCCAGAGCTTGATAGGCGGGCACAATAGCAGAGTATCAGTCCCTGCTAAGGGTTTGTTCTCTCCATCGTGATTGTGTTGGCCACTTCTGGTGTAGGGTCACGTTTGGTGCATGGCAAGTCGCGACGAGGACTTCTCTGGCTATAGTGTGGAAAATTATGGGTCCGCAAAGCAGCTTTCCTCTGCATAGAGGAGGAAACCTGGCATACTAAGGAAGCCATGAGAAGGCGCATCTGGGGAAAATACGGTGGCAGTATACACCACTTGACGGTCAACTCTAACTGTGGAAAATTCTAGGCTTGCATGACAACTTCCCTCCATGTAGAGGAGGAAACCTGGTGTACTAAGGAAGCCATGTGTACGAAGGAAGCCATGGAAAGGCGCATCTCAAGAAGGCACGACGATAATATGAAGGACCAAAAAGGCGACCAAGGAGGGGGGGGGGTGAATGGGAGCTTTAAAATTCTTCTCGAGAATCTGCAGCCGCTATCTCGGGTTCAACCCCTAAGGCAAATCCAGGATTCGATAGTGTCCACGACCCTAGATGTAGGGTGGATGCTTCCAAGAAGCACAACGAGACACTACACTAATCTAGGAATCCAAAGCAAAGCCGGAAACCAAATCCAAGAACGAACGGACGAACGACAAACGAAACCGTGCTGAACTCACTACATCGGACGCTGGCAGCATCCGATGATGGCCTGGCGGACGTGTCCGATGCAAAATGAAGGTTTCTGGAACCTCACTGCATGACCATCAGACGCTGCTACAGTGTTAACGTAGCGTCCGATGCTTAGGTGTCGGAGCGTCCGATGGACAACGAAGCATCCAATGTTCCCCCAAAAAGCTAGTTCTTGGACACGTGGCACAAGAGCGTCCGATGCTATGAACTCAACATTGGATGCTCTTGTAGCCAGTGTCCGATGCCCCCGAAAAAGTGCAGTTCTTCGGCGATTCAACCCGATCTCCCTCCAATCAAATGCTCTAAGGCTTAGACTTGGTGTGAGGGGTCACAAGGATGTTAGTGAGCTACTCCTAAGAGATCATGGCTCGAACCTAACTCCAAATCGGTGAATCGAAGAATTTCGGGGCAAAGAGACAAGAACTCGATCCAAAAAGAAAACCGCCCGATCTACTAGCTCGTGAGGAATTAGAGAAAACCCTTCGGTGCAAAGATGTCTCTCACGATGCTCTAGAAGATGATTCAAACGATTTTTCAAATCATCCCTCGAATCAAGAAATTTCGTGATGGATCAAAGAGGGGGAAATAGAAAAACGCGACGAACGAAATCAAAACGCGAATTCAACTCAATTTCAGGAAATCTCCAACGAGGAGACAAAGGGATTATGGTCCCTTTTCCTTGAATCACAAAATACACAGAGGAATTGTCATCTCTGTGGATCACAAGCAACTAAAGGATGAGAGAGCCTAACAGATGAATATAAGTCTGCGAAATGTAAATGCCGCAAGGATAGAATGAGAGGAGGGTGAAAGGTCCTTGTTTGGTTTTGGTAATTGAGTGACAACCTAGGTGAACTAATATGTGTTTAAGTGAAATACACATGAGATTAGTTCACAGGTGAATGTGCAATGAAGGAGCTTATTTCATATGAAACATGACATGGAGTCATTTGGCTAAGATGGTGAAGATCAAGGCAAGACTTGGGTTGATGGACCAATTGCGAAGGTGAAGGGCAAGTTGGAGGCTTTGAAGCCGTTGGTACCAAGTGTCATGGGCTTGATCAAAGACTTGTCGCCGAAGGACCAAAGCAATGGTGAAGAGCAAGTGAGGTCAAGATCGATGGACCATGGAGGTCATGTGATGATATGAAGTGGATCATTTCATTTGATCAAGATTGGTGCATGTGTTGCATCAACATCGGAGGAAATGAAATGGAATGCGCAAGGCAAAGGTATGACTTGTAGGACATTTCATTTCACTGGTCATAGGTGTGTAGAGAAGTTTATGATCGGGTTTAGGATAGATAGCCGTACTATAAAGAGGGGAAATCTTGTGCTTGTGTAGGTCATAGGTGTTCATCCCGTTGGTTTGCATTCCCCTTACACAAGCTTGTATTTATTTTTCATATATATTGTGCTTGTGTAGTTGCTCTTGTAATTAGTTAGCTTGTGTAGCTTGCTAGTTACCTTCTTGCTTGTGTAGCATAGAAGTAGCTTCCTCGCGTGACTAATTGGCTTGAGTAGCCTTGTTAGTCACATTACTTAGTTTGTGTAGCTAAGTAATTTGAGCAATCTAATTTGGCTTGTGTAGCCTTGTTATTGAGCATTGCTAGTGAGCTTAGGCTTTGTGCGCTTTGCATCACTAGATTGAGGAGGAGCTCCTGGTTTGCTTAAAGTGCTAGTTGCATAGATTTGTGTGACCTTGCAAGCTAGATTGTTTAGGTGAGCTCTAGCTAGCCCGACACCTTTGTTCCTTAATTAGGATCTTTGTAAGGTGCTAGTAAACTTAGATAGAGGGGTGTAGTCTTGGCTAGACCGATAATTTTAATTTTGCATTTGTTTTGGTTAGCCGATGCAATTAATTTTAAAAAGGACTATTCACCCCCATCTAGTCCGCTATCTTGACCCTACACGTGGTATCAGAGCTGTGGTCTCTCATTTGTGGTCTTCATCGACCCGAGAGGATGGCGACTTATGGGCTAGATGTTGAGTGTCCACACATTTTTGATGGTACACACTTTACACGGTGGAAAAATTGGATGATATGTAATTTAAAGTTTATTAGTCCTCAAATATGGTGGATCGTAGATGTGGGCCTTTCTATTGTGTTGGATAGAAAGAATGCAACTCAAGCGCAAAAGAAATGCCTACATCTTGATTGCCAAGATACTAACATTTTCTATCAATCTATGGAGGATAACATATTTGGTGAGATCATGGACTTGAAGTCTACCCATGAGATTTGGGTTTATCTCAATGCGGAATATGGGGAGATCTCCTATGATGATGTTGATGAGCCCAAGGAGGAGGTGCATGAGGATGTTGAGCATGACCACAACTTGGTGATTGTGGAAGATTGATGCACCTCATGGTCAAGTGATGATGATGATCGATCTACAACAAGCTCACTTGACAAGGTTGATGGTGATGATTCAAGTGTTGTAAGTGATGATTCTTTTCCAAACACACTTGATGATGATGATGATGACTCATGCTCGATTGATGATTGTGATACTACTACAAGCCCATCACCACATTGCTTCATGTCACAAGGTGACACTAAGGTATACAATGCTAATGTGGTTGATCATGTCAATTCATATGATGAGCTTGTTAGTAGACTTGCTAGCATGAACAAGCTTTAGAAAATGAGATGGCAAAAACAATGAAATTGGAAAAGGAAGACTCATTTCTAAAGAACACATGTGAACAACAAAAACATCTACTTTATGTTACTAATTGTTCACATGAGGAGCTAAAATTGGCTCATGAGGAACTCAGTGTTGCTCATGATAACTTGGTACAAGACCATGCTTTTCTCACTAAGAAGATTTCTAATGAAGAAACTAAAACTAGTGAGAGCTCATCACTTGGGTCAAATGATCAATCACATATTGTTGCTAACCCTTGTGATGTAGAGAAGAAGCATGTATCCACCTCTTGTGATGATTTGTTAGAAATGCCATGTTCTTCACATATAGATGCTTGTTCTACTTCTATGTCTTGTGAGACTAACCTTTTGAAGGAGAACAATGAGCTCAAAAGTGAAGTGAAGGATTTGAGCAACAAATTAGAGAGGTGCTACAAATCAAAAGTCACCATTGAGCACATGTTGAACAATCAAAGAAGCTATGATGACAAGAGTGGCATTGGCTTCAACAAGAGCAATGACAAAGGCAAGAGATGGGCAAGAGAAGAAATGAAAGAGAGATAAAGAAGCAAGAAGAAAATAAGCTCTCTCATTTGGTGTGCTTCAAATTCCATGAGATGGGTCATCTTGCCAAATCATGCCCAAGCAAAAGGATGTCTCAAGTTGAGCCAAAGTCAAAACCCCATGTTCACAAGATGACTTTCAACCATGAAGATGGTGGTTACGTGGGGATAAAGAAGACGAAAACAAGAAAGGGAGGTAGAAGATCAAGATCAACACAAGACCTCAACCAAGTCAAGTGCTATAGTTGTGATAAATTGGGCCACCTAGCTTCGGGTTGTCCAAACAAGCTTGAGAAGAAGGATCAAGCAAACAAGAAGAAGCAAGGCAATGAGAAGCAACAAATGAGCAAGGAAGAAAATGTTCAATCAAAGAGAGTTTGCTACTCATGTCGGGAAAGAAGACACATGGCTAATTCATGTCCCCTAGGTAATACTTCTGAGCCCATTTCAATTAATGATGATATTGTGCTTAGAAAGGATGGTAATGTTACCTCATTGGTTGCTATTGCAAATCCTGCTACTCATACTAAGGCAATGCCTAAGTATGTTGCTCCTAACCTGAGAGGACCCAAACTAGTTTGGGTACCATAAAAAAGTGGATGATTGATTGTAGGTAACATCGGCATTGGAGGCTTGATTCAATTGATATCATATTGATCATCATATGATTGTGTCAAGCAAATGAAGCCTAGTGCAATCCTATCCTAATGCCATGTCAAAATAGTGAAGTCCAAATATACTACAACATACAAGTGTCATATTCAAGTTGTGGTGATTTTATTGGAATATTTGAAGGCTTGCAAATAAATGAATTGAAGCTTGCTGTTGATGATCATGATCTACCAAAGTATATTTCTAGTTGATCATATTCATTTGTGTGTGTATGAGTTGATTGAATTGGATATATATATGCATATGTTGCTTGCTATGAGATGATTGAATGGATATATGTCTTGTGAGAGTATTGAAACAAGTTAACATCAAGTTTGATTCAGTTTGAAGAAGTATAGCTCAAGTATAGAAATCTGTCCAATATTTGAAATTTGAGCTAGCTGTGATGATAACCATGTTTGAATGATCAAATCTATTTGGATTGACTTGAAATTTTGTACACATGCTCTACACTTATGTTATTAGTTGATGTACAAAATTCATGATGATTGGATAAGAGATACTTCGGTTTTGGAGTGGATCTTGTCAACTATAGTGCAACAGTTTTCAACATGTAGTAGTGTTGAAAGATGTGAAATCTGGTAGCAATCTAGAAGTCCAATAAAGCTCAAATTTTATGGCTACTAGAAGACTTAGTGAGGCACATCTCCACCAAATTTCGTGGTCATTGGATCTGTACTTCGGGAGATATGATTTTTTTCCTTCAAGGATACAAAATCTGCTAGAAAAGTGATAAGTATTGGATTTATCACAAGTCACTTTGATTGAAAGGTCCTCAAGTTGGAATCATGTTTATAAGTGATTGAGGCACCTATGTTTGATTTTGAGATGATATAGAAGCATGACAAATATGAGTTCAAAACCATTTGACTGAGGAGTGTATTTGGCACACAATTTGGAGATGTCCAAAAGCAAAGACTCGAGCAATCGCCTAGTTCACGACCTAACGAGTAGGTGGATAACTTAGGAGATGTCCTAGAGGTACAACGGAACTACCAGAGAAAGCCAAAAACCAAGCAACAAAGCTATGGGGCAAAACTGCACTTGCAGCAGGTTCCCGGACTATCCAGGGTCAGGGTCCCGGACTGTCCGCCGTAGAGTGCCGGACTGTCCGCGCCTATGTGTCGGACTGTCTGCCGGTGAAAATCTAGAAATCAAACAGTTCTGGAACCCCGCTGGACAGGTTCCGGACTGTCCAGGGTTTGAACCACGGACTGTCCGCCATTCACTTGACAGTGAACAGTCAGGGGGCTGCGCCTGACTGACCTGGCCGTAACCCGACCGCGGACTGTCTGGGGACAAAGTCCTGGACTGTCCGGCAATGCCCAGACAACACAAAAATAGCTTAGGTCAAAACCAAAATCGATTCGATCTCAACCAAATCGAATGTGGCTGCAACCAAACTTCTCCCAAGTGATCTTCTACGTGTTGGGAAGCTAATCCTAGGAAATCATCGCTTCAAACCAACTTAATCGTGAGAAATCCGAAGATCACTAGAAAAGGGGGAAGAACGAAGAACGAACACGAAATCAGCTCGATCTATGTGCTCTTGAGGTTTGGGAGGAAATCCTTCAGTGGAAAGATGACACTCACGTTCTAGCACAAAGTGATTCAAACGAAATAAAAAACCATCCCTCGGTTTGGAAGAACGAAGCAAATCACCGAGGAGGCAAAGAACAAAATGTGAAGAATACAATACAAAACGCGAATTCGATCTCGATTTCAGCCGGAACTCGTCCCCATGAGGAGACAAAGGGATTACGGTCCCTTTTCCTGAGAATCACAAAATACACTGAGGAATTGTAGCACTCTGCGGATCACAAGCATCTAGAGGGAGGAAGAACCTAATGGAGTCTGTGAAATGTAAATGCTGCTGGGTTGGGATGAGAGGAGGGGCTGCCTCTCTATTTATAGTCCTAATACATTATTCCCCTTTAACCCCTAGATACAAGAGTGAACAGGCTAACCCTAGAGGTATTCCAGTCCAACTCTGCTAAGGCTTCATCCGACGGCCACACGCCCTGCCATCCTTCGCTTCGCCTCGATGCAACCTCCAGGATGCCGCCACGTGCCGTCTCGTCGACCATCGTGCCTCCTCACCGATAGCTTCGCCGCAACGCAAGCCTCTCGGTGCTGCCACGCGTCGATCTGTTCCGCATAGGAATCTCCGCCCGGTTTTGAGGCCCAAACCGGGAAACCGTCCTTCCTGAGTTTTGTGGCCCAAACTCAGAAGCCCGCCAGCCCAGGTTTTGAGGCCCAAACCTGGCAATCCGTCCTCCCCGAGTTTTGAGGCCCAAACTCAGAAACCGTCGAGGGTAGGTTTTCGAGGCTCAACTACCGAACCCGCGCCGTAGACGGAGTATGGTTCTCACACCCCGACCACCGGCACTGATGCTGATGCATGTCCAGCCTCCACGCCGGGCACAACGCCTTTGCTTTCCTTCTTGATTTGGCCGACGACACTTGCACCGCACGCAAGCCTGTGTTCGACCTCCCACCAAGTGCCACGACGCCACCGTCTTCCTCCTGACTCGGCCGATGCCATCGCACATCCCCAAGTGCTCTTGCTTGTCAAAGCCAAGTGCTAGCTACCACAGCTGATCCTCCGGCCCTCCGGTCCATCGGTCCAAGCCTCACGTCCGCCCTTCACTGCTCCAGGCCCATCGACATGGCACGTCCACCGCACAACACGCCCATCCTTCACCGCTCCCGGTCCATCGGCATGACCCGTCTCTACTTGACCTTCATCTCACCATCGACCACTATCTCCGAGCTCCACACCTGCACATCAACACAGCCAAGAGAGACATGTTGCCACTCACCCCTCCCGGTGAGCATGTTGACCAATCGCTCATCACTCAGGGTGGAACCACAAGGGCACATATCAACCTTGTGTTCGCAATCTCCCTCTTGATGAGTGGATTGTCAACATAGAGTAACCGATAATCAAAAATAAAAAGAAATAGAAGATCAGAGAAAATCAAGATAAGCAAATCTTGGTCCCCAAAGACATGGGCAACGACTCGACGTAACCAAGCAAAAGATCGGAGCAACAACTCAAAATAGAGCAAAACTCAATCTTAAGAGCGAAAGATGTGGTTCCCAAAGACATGGGCAACGACTTGACACAACCAAGTCAAGAACAAGCTAGTCCTCAAGATGAGGCAAAAAGGGGCTCAACACCACTAGCTGAAAGCTCCATACCAACTGAAGTCGCATAGAACAACGAAAATTGCTAGTCCCTCAAGATAGAGGCACAGAGGCTCAACACAACTAACAATCCACTAAGATAAAATCCAGAGCTCAAACAAGAGAATCGGAGCTAGGCCAACCTATTGGAGCAAACAAATGCATATGAGCCTAAAATGCATGAAAATGCACAATGCATCAGCTTCAAGTATAGAGTCATTAGAGTGAAAAGATGCTCTAAAGAGTGCTGTCCCATCAACTTAGCAACAAGACTAGGTGCGAACAAAGGCTCAAACTGATCACAGAAAACGAAATATGAACAAGTAAGCAAGTGTGCAGTTTTAAGCCATTTAGAAAGAGGGTTCACCATGAAAATAGCACTAAACATGTATAAACAAGAAGTCAAACAGGTGTTAAACATGTATGAAAGGTGAACTACCCCTAGCAAAGTTCAATCATCATGCTATAGAATGAAACATAGACTTGTGTTGATCAAATTTTATCGGAGAGATGCAGCGGTCATTAACACAAGTTTAAATACAACATGTGATTGCGAGAGGTTGAAAGCTTGTCATTGCCTAACTTTTCAACCGAGCTAAGCCTATGCATGAAAAGCAATCGGAAGCTTAAAGCATCGGTTTCAGTCTTACACTACACGTCTCAAGTTTAACTCAAATGTGCAATGAGAAACAGTCTCTATACCGTGATGTGCTGACAAAGCAATCCCATCTCGATCTTTTCAATTTCACTTAGACTTGGTTCAAATTAAGCAGAATATGAACATACCAAGCAAGTGAATGACTTAGAGCAAGAGACATATAGCGTGTTTGGTTAGCCGGTTGTCGTCATTCAGCATGGGTCAATCCAGAATGAGATGGTCTGATGCTTTTTTACTGGATGTACTCGTTCCTCAAATTAATACGTAACTGGTACTGGTTCATGACGGACGGCATCAACCAAAGCCTCAAACCAAACGATACCGTAGGCTTGGAAGTAGGTTCGGATGGTCCGGCAGACCTCCCATGCCGCAAACCAAACAGACTAATAGAAACCTAACATATATGAAATAGCAAAAGTGACCTCAACACATTCTAAACATGCTAGTTGCCAATCTCAATGGTGAACAAGTTCCAAGTTCTATATTCAATTAATCAAATTCTCCATTCATAACATGTATCATGTGATCAAAAAGAGCCTAAGCTACAAGCATCATCATATATCATTGGAGCAGAACTATTCAGAGCATAATTTCATTCTAAATATTATAGACATGAAGCTCAAAAATGCAAGATGTACATGATGAAATGCATGCAATAGCTAGTCTAAATGTATCGGAGCAAAAACTAGCCTAAAACAGAACCCAAAACAAAAGGGTATCAAAGAAAACAAACTATGATACAACAACCAAAATGTTTCCCCTATCTAAAAGGGAAAACACACACCAAGCTCACCTCTCAACCTAGCAAAAGTTGAGAGATCCAAAGGCTTAGTAAAGATATCCGCAAGCTTGTTGTGAGTGTCTACATGCCTAAGGTCAATGTTGCCTTTCTCGTAGTGATCATGAAGAAAGTGAAAGCGAACATCAATGTGTTTGGTCTTGGAGTACAAAACATGGTTCTTTGCTACACTAATTGCACTCATGCTATCACAAAGCCAAGGAAACCGACTGAAATCTAGGCACAAATCACGCAAAGTAGCAACCATCCACAAAAGCTACGAAGCACATGAAGCGGCAGCGACATACTCGGCCTTGGTGGTAGACTGGGCAACGCTAGACTGCTTGCGAGAAGACAACGAAACAAGCGAAGAGCCAAGAAACTGACAAGTCCCAGAATTAGACTTGCGCTCAAGCCGACATCCGACAAAATCCGCATTGGAGTAACCACAAAGCGAAAGGATCGAAGAAGAAGAGTACCAAAGACCGAACTCAGGAGTGAATCAGAGGTATCTCATGATGTGCTTGACCGCCTGCTTGTGGGAAGTCCGAGGGGACGCCTGAAAATGAGCGCACAAACACAGTGCAAAGTGTATGTCTGGCCTCGTCACCGTCAAGTACAGGAGAGAGCCGATCATGCTCCTCTACTCCTTCTGGTCCACGGGCTCTCCGTCCTCATCCGAGTCCATCTCAATCGTCGGCGCCATGGGCGTTTTAAGAGGCTTGGGCTCGCCCATGTTGAACTTCTTCAGGATGTCCTTCGTGTACTTGCCTTGATGCATGAACGTCCCGTCTCGGGTTTGCTTGATTTGCAACCCGAGGAAGAAGGTCAACTCACCCATCATGCTCATCTCAAACTCCCTGCTCATACTATCTGCAAACTTGGCAACAAGTGCGTGAGAGGAGCCACCAAAGATGATACCATCCACGTAAATCTGAACTAAAAGGGTGTCATTGCCTTGCTTGAGGAGAAAAAGAGTCTTATCTACCCGTTTCATTTTAAAACCCTTGGAAAGCAGAAAGGTTTTCAAACGCTCATACCATGCTCTCGGGGCTTGTTTCATACCATACAAGGCTTTGGAAAGTTTGAACACATGGTTTGGAAACTTGGGACTCTTGAAACATGGGGTTGCCTCACATAGACCTCTTCGTCTATATACCCATTTAGGAAGGCACTCTTGACATCCATCTGATATAGTTTAAAACCCTTGGAAGGAGCAAAAGCTAGAAGGATCCTAATGGCTTCTAAATGAGTTACAGGGGCAAAGGTCTCCTCATAGTCTATCCCCTCTTTCTGGGAAAAACCATGGGTTACTAACCTAGCCTTGTTCCTCACGACCATTCCATCCTCACCCTGTTTGTTCTTGAAAACCCATTTGGTACCTATAGGGTGGCATTCTGTTGGAGGTGGAACTAGGGTCTAGACTTGGTTTCGCTCGAAGTTCTATAACTCCTCATACATGGCATTAACCCAGTTAGGATCAGAAAGAGCGTGTCCAACATCTTTGGGCTCAAAAGAAGCAACAAATGCAGAATGAGCAAAGTGTGAGATCTTATACGCTCGTGACCGCGTGACTCACTGATCGATATCGTCAATCATCTGATGTGCAGGGTGGCTCTGCTGAACACTCCGGGGTGCCTGCCTCGCCGAAGTCGCCTCCCCCTCGCCAGATGCTGTCGCTTCCTCAGGTGCAGCCGATGCTCGCTGGAGAGGTGGCTCAAGAGGACCCCAAGTAGTGGAAGAAGTGGGATCGGGTCCTCGAGTTGAAGTTGTCGTCGCAAGGTCGACGGGGGCAGCTAGTGGAGTTGGCTCGGGATCACCCCAATCAGCATCTTCCTGCTTCTCCTCCACAAAGATCGTCTCTCCAAGCTCATGATCTCCTGCAATATCAAAAAACAGAAGACACACAAGACATAGTTTCATCGAATGTGACCTTGCAGGTGTCCACTATCCGGTTAGTCTCAAGGTTAAGAACTCGATAAGCGCGAGAATGCAAAGCATAACCAAGAAACACACCATCAGTAGAACGAGATTCAAATTACCTGGATAAAGCACTTGCACCCAAACACCCTAAAATGAGACACCTTGGGTACCCCTCCAAAACGCAACTCATAAAAAGTCTTTTTCATGAAAGCACGAAGAAAGATGCGATTTGAAACATGGCAAGCGGTGTTGATCGCCTCGGCCCAAAAACGCCTAGGAGTCCTATGCTCATCGAGCATCGTCCTGGCCATCTCAACAAGGGTCCGATTCTTGCACTCAACAACACCGTTCTGCTAGGGAACATAGGTAGAGGAAAACTGATGCTCAAGTCCATTCGAAGCACAGAAGGAGGTAAACTGAGAGTTATCAAATTCAGTACCATTATCACTACGAATAGCTCTAATGGTATCGGGGGAAACTCAGTTTTTAACCTCAAAATCAAATCTTGAGTATGAGAAAAAGCCTCATCCTTGCCCTCCATAAAGAACACCCAAGAGTACCTCAAAAAGTCATCCACGATCACTAGAACGTATCACTTCCCACCCACCGAGCAGACCCGAGCTGGACCAACAGTGTCCATGTGTAAAAGCTCGCCAGGTCTCTTAGTCATCTCCTGGTTCATAGGTGGGTGAGAAGTGGCAACCATCTTCCCGTGGTGACAAGGGTGACAGACAAGGTTCTTTTGAAACTGAAGTTTGGGCAATCCTCGGATTAGGACAAGTGAACTAAGCCTTGCAAGCAAGTCAAAGTTCAAATGTCCAAGCCTCCTATTCCACTTCCACAAATCAGAAGAAGGACCTGCCACCAAACATCTAGAAGAGCCGAAAGAGCGAGAAAAATCGGCTCGAAAGACACAGCCAAAGCGGACGATCCAACAAACAAGATCGCCCCAAGAATCCAAAACTTTTCTCATGCCGGTCTTAAAGCGCACTTTGAAACCATCTTCAAGAAGTTGCGAAACAGAAAGCAAATTGAAGTGCAAATTTGAAACCAAAGCAACATCCTTGAGAACAAAATTCTCGTTGAGTCAAATCGACACCCGAGAAACAACCTTACCTCTACCACTATCCCTGAATGTGATGTATTGTTTATGGGGCACGGGGATCAGGCTGGAGAACCATTTCTTGCTTCCGGTCATGTGGCGCGAACACCCGAAATCCATGAGCCACATGTTCTCCAACCTGTCTTCCTGCATCAATAGAAAGGCAAGAAGTGAGCGTATGACGCAACACTGGGGTTAGTATACTGAGAAGGATACCAGTGCTTTGTCATAGGCCTAGAAAAAGTGTAAGAAGACACACCAAACTGACCTCATCCCATGGGGGGATAGCGATCAACACTAAACTAAAACAGTGGTCCGCTATGAAACGGAAAACCTTCAAACTCACCTCCTCATCCCATCTGAGGATAGCGATCACCACCATACTGAAAAGGTGGTCTGCTATGGGACGGTGAATCAAAGCCTCTTACACCCGGCTCACGATCATATTGAGGACAACCGGAACTACGATGGGCACGACCACCACCCCGTGGTCTAGCTGCCTGGGGCCTATGAACCTAAGGGGGTGCACCTCCAAGCCTAGCCCTCTGCCTCTGAACACCCTAACCTTGCACACCATGGGAAGGGTGGTGCCTGGCCTGGTTGTTCAGCTCCAACTCCCTCCTAGCGTCTCTCTTCCTCTGAAAGCAAAACTCAGCTATGTGACCTGCGCGGTGATAGTACTCGCACTCAAACCTCATCACTCTCCTGGGTTGTTGGTTTGCTTGGTTGCGGGGGTTGCGCACTCTAGCTGGTTGTTTACCTCTCGGAAGGGGATCACTAGAGACGTCAGGAAGGGTGTCAAGTGTGTTCCTAAGTTGGTTAGGTTTGGGAACCCACACTTGCTTGCGAGGTGGAGCCTTGGGAGGTTCATCAAGGATGCCATCCTTGGTGATAGGCTTGGGAGGCTCAGTTGGAGTGATTTTGGTAATCTTAGGGGTAGCAGATGGTTTCTCACCTGAAGCACTAGCGCCCTTCCCACCTGAAGCAAAGCCTACTCCCGGACCGCCAGTTCGCCTCTTGAACTGACTGATCATCATGCCCAACTGTGGCTCACTGCATGACACCCAACTTAGGATGGACCGAAGGTATGTGTTTTCTTCCTTAGTTTGCATCCTGTCATGCCGACAGTTGGCAATCTCCAGCTCCATCCCCACGCATCGTTCACACTGAGCGAACTGAGCTGGCCTTCAAGGCTTTAGCAAGTTTGGCACTAACTTCTGCCAACTCAGTTCGCAAGCCTTGACAAGACTTGCACGCACCCAGAGCACGAAGCTGCATTCACGCATAGGGAGGAGTCGGAGACAGAGCCGTCTCTGAAAGCACAAGTGTAAACGTGGCTGCTCGGGAAGACACATATGTCATCCTTAGGATAGTATATATGGTGAAAAATAATGGAGAGCCATTGTGAGAAATAATGTGACCGCAGATGCACATGACTTAGTAGCAGGTGACTTGGTCACGTAGTACCAAGGTCAGAAAAAACTACGCATCCGTGAAGAATACGCAGCTCTGCCACGTGTTGGCCGGTAACTAGTACTCGGACCAGTCCTCAGCTTTGCTGAGAAGGCCAATGGAGCCGTCGACCAGTGCCCAACATAGCTGGCAAGGACGGTCGTGAAGAGTATGTGGCTCTGCCACGTGTCGGCCTGTAACTGGCGCTCTAACCAATCCCCAGCTTTGCTGAGAAGGTCAGCGAAGTCGTCGACTAGTCCCCAATGTAGCTAGCAAGGCTGGTCGTGAAGTGCTTGACAATAGGTGACTCGGTCACGTGATACCAGTGTCAAAGAAAATATGTCTGGAACATACATATCAAGGCCCCCTAACGTGCTGCCCAGAATCAACACCCTCATCCAAACAACATGGAGCAACTTGATAGCACACCAGCTTAATCGGAGCGAAACGAAGGTGTGGCAAAACCTGACCACCAAGGGAGTCCCAGCTCAGCTGACGACATTGGCGCAAAGAATTGGAGAACCAAAGAGTCGCCAGCTCAGCTGGCGACACTCAGTGCAGCTGATGGTGAAGTCCGAGCGGCGAGCGGTGAACACCGAGCGATTCAACCAGCTGGTCGGCGATGAAGTCTGAGCATCAGGTGGTGAGCACCGAGCGACCAGACCAGCTGGTTGGTGATGTTAGCGCGAAGAATCTAAGCACCGAGGAGTCTCCAGGTTAGCTAGTGAGCCCTCGGTGTAGACGTTGATGAAAGCTGAGGAGTACGACCAGTTGTCGGTGATGATGTCCGAGCACGGTGTTGACTCTTGCTAACGTCGTCACTAGGAGTAGACTATGGAATCTATCCCCGACAACGGCGCCAGAAAGGCTAGTTGGTACTTCTTAATGTAAGAAGTATAACTAACTATTCGTATGACTATTGGTAGGTTCCGCAAGCGCACAAAATAAGTCTATTGTAGCACTTCACCCGGGAGTAACCGAGTATCGTATTTATTTCCACAGGGAAGCTACTATGGCATAACTAACACCAGGACTGCTATGAACAACTAGTGATTCTAGCAGGGTTGATCGAAATGTATGAATGGGGGTTGGTTTCTACTACTACTAAAAAGAAAAGAAAGAAAGACTAACTACTACTAAATCGGCGGGGTCTGGCCGATGAACAGGTTAATATTTTCCTACACACTTACGATCACAACTAACTTAGCAATAAAGAGTTTATCTAGTTCTTCGAACCGTACACACCCTCTGGACTATTTACCTCAGACGTGCACAACGAGGTTTATGATTTAAGAACTAACCCAACTACGTGGTGGAATTCAAGGCTCCCAGGGCTGTCACCACCTGTTTGCTACCACAGCTATCCGGGGGGGGGGGGCTAGCCACAAACTAAGGTATAATTAGTCTAAGCACCGCGCTTACACTAATATATACTACTCTAATCTTGCGTCCAAAACTAGAGCACTGATTACTCAGCAAAGAACCCAAACTAGATACAAACTAAATACTAAGTTATCTATGATCGAAAGCACTCAACAAGAACAATAAGTAAAGAACTTAAAGTAAATGCTGAAAGTAGAAGAACACTAAGATAAATGAAGAAAGACTTGGAATTATACCAGAGACTTGGAAGATCCTCTATTACAACTCCAGCTCTTCTCTTCTTCACTCTCGCTCTCACTCTAAGTCTCTCAACTAGAGTGTTCCTTCACCAGAGCTTCGCTTACAAGAGAGTGGGACTAATGAGGTGAGGTCTGAGTACAAATGAGCTCGGGGGGTCCTATTTATAGCCTAAGGGACCTAGGGGGTACTTATGGACCTAGGGTTAGGTCAGGGGGGTGAGTGTGGTGGAGGGCGCCAACCCTAGGTGGCGGCCGCCACCCCCCTGGCCATTGGATCCACCGCCTTTTCTTCAACGGCATCCAGGAGCTCCAGAGAGGCGGTTCCAAGGTCGGTTGCATGTCCAAATAACCGTCACATGGGCAATTGGGTCATGATCCATGTGACATCCTTTCTTGGCCCTTGGATGCAATGACCTAAGTGATCAATGGCTGCAAATGAGTGTGGCATGCCTCCCCTGGATCAGTGACGTGGCAGGGGAGGAGTTTGGGCCTCACTCCCCTGGCGGCCGCCAGTGATGGGTGGCGGGCGCCACTCCACCTTGGCCCAAAGTGAGCCCAGGTGAGTGTGCTCGCCTCCTGGTGGGTCCTCTTGGTCATTTTGCTCAAAAACCCTGCAATTTCCTATATTCAAATAAAACTCAAGGACAAGTGGAAATCGTTAGTTTATAAAAGGTTTTTGGTTGATTTTAGGTCCTTGTGTTGCGTTATATGACCTTGTTGATGCTAAGAATAAGACACTTAGTGAGCGTCAACAAGCTCCCCCAAGCTTACCTCTTGCTCGTCCTCGAGCAAGCATGGACTTGAATAATCTTGGAAACTCTGTGTTTTTGTTGTGTATGCCCATATTATTTTCATCACCATGGAATTGGTAGCCTTCCCTGCACTCAAGATTAGAACAAAAAACCAGCAAGAAAGAAGGTTTGTCTTTCCCTTGCCTATTTTGCTAATCAAGATATGTGGAGTTTTTGCAAGTTTTGTTCAAAAGAAAGCATGCTTAGTAACTTCTGTGGCTCACTCGATCACTCATATTTGTATGTGGAAATGGAAGAATTATCCTCTCACTAAGACTTTATGTGGGGTTTAATGGGTAGGATAAAAGTGAGCATGCAATGCTAGCATAATTTTGCTAAGTTAGACAAATGGAGCAAAGGAGCAACAAGTCATAGGCTCAGACCAGGAATGTGCAAGTGTGTGGTATTTATTGTGGCTAATATTTTCATGGCACTTCTCCTTTCTATCTCATTTGTGGGATCATGGCTATGAATGAGAGCATTTGCTCTTTTGGATATTCTCTTCTTTCTAGAGCACTTGCTCTTTTGAATTTTCTTTCTAGAGCACTTGCTCTTTTGAATATTCTTTTCTTTCTAGAGCACTTGCTCTTTTTTTTTGAATGAATGATTATAGACATGTCCCTGAGATTTCATTTTGGAGCATGATATTTTGCCATGAAGTATTCCTAACAATGAATGGAAATAAAGGCATGTTGTGTGCGTATTCTCAGTGTAAGAATAGCACTATATAGGTGGGTGCAAGTGAATTCCTTGGTCTAAAGATATGACAAGTTTCTCTACCATGTCTATCAACAAAAGTCTAACTAGCTCAACACTAACATGCAGCAAGTGGAAGCTCCTACTCTAAGAGTAAAAATTATTTGGCTTTGTTAGGACTTTCTTTGCCACAGAAGTACTTAGAGCAAGTTTTTTTTTAAAATAATTACTCCACAAACTTGACTTGCTCAAGTCAAAGTAGAAACTTACTTCCCCTTTACGTAGTCTAATGCTCATGTCTCAAGTTTAGTTCTAGCATACGTTCTCCCATGATAATTCTAATGCATGGCATACATTATTTTTATTCATAAAAAAGACTTATGATGAGAGCTTTTTATTTATTGCTATTTATTTATTATTATTATTTTTTTAACTACAAATTAACTAAGATAAAACTCAAATTTAAATTACTGAAATAAAAAATAAAACTGACAGAAATAAATACGGTAGTGATACTTACCTTTTTGACGGGGGTCCTCCCCCAAGCTGGCTGTTCGCGTGGTCGGGTTACATCCATCCTTGACGACGGTACATGTCGTCCCAATTCTGCTGGTTCTGCTGCAGGAGAGAAGAAATATTACCCAGTTCTCCACCAGTTTCCTGACGGAATTCCTGGAAATTTTGGTTCAAGTCGTTCAAGTCCTGACGGATTTCAACAGTATCCATGGTGAGTCCATTCATTTGGTGCTGAAGATATCCCATATCGCGCATCCACTCGTCCTGATGAAAGGACGAATGGTGAGCGGCCTGTGGCGAGATTCCCCTATGGAAGAACTCATCACCACGGCCAGTGTACCGGGTGGATCCTCCCAAGGAGTGGGATGAACTCCCCAACTGGGATGAGTGAAAGGACGCCTCCTGGCCGTATTCCCACCGCGGATGTTGCGGTTGTTGCCAATTCGACCCTCCTGCTTGGTGCGAGCCAGGGGTGTCAAATGACCATAGTGTGCTGCTCCTTCATATTGCCCTGCATGAAAAGGGTCAAACTCCTATGCCGCTGCTGCGGCTCTTGCGGCCTCTTCTGCTGCACGGGTCTGCGCTCGCGTCCTCCTCCTGGGAACCTGCATGGTGTTCTCTCGAGCCAACCTGCGATTTTGTTCTGCCTCGGTTTCCAGGGCCAAAAGTAACGTTGGTGCATTCACCAACCAAAGTGACATGTCAGGAAGAGCGATTTTATTCACATAATCTTGGTAGATCATGTGAATCTCACCGGTCTCCTGGTTCTCACGCAAGAGGTGCCCTTGCGAGAAGTGCTCCATGGTCAAAAGGTCTCGGTTACTAGGAATGTAGGAGTATATAGCGGTGCTCAGCAGACCCATGTTAAAAGCCAGTCTAGTTATCCATGATGTCATTTCAATATTTCCAGAGCGTTGATTAAATTTAGACCAGTAGTCCGCCATGGCCTTGGCGGGTGATACTTTTATGTGGTTAACTAGAGCATAGAGCAGCAGCATTTCAGGCTTTTTGATTGGTCTCAAGTCAGGTCTTGGAAAAAGTGTGATACTAACATATTTGTGGAAAAACCTGAGCGTGGGGTTGTGGATATTACTTGTACGGGGCAAGCCTGGGTCTCTGTTCCCAGCAATACTTTTCCAGAATTCATTCCTATTGAATCCCGTACAGGCAGATTCCAAGTTCAGCAAGCATGAATCATCAAAGTTTAGATTCTTGCTGAACTGCCTCCACGTTAAAGAATGTTCTTCATTAAAAAGCCAAAATGTTATGTGATTAGCAGATATTTGCATTGTGGCCAGAAATTCCATTGTGAGGGGAAGGATTCCCTTCTCATTAACCTTCCATGCATCTTCCCACCCCAAGGTTCGAAAAATATAGAGAAACTCATTGTCCATTCCAGTGCGACTTAGCAAGTCGTCGTCGATGTGACGGGTGTGAACGAACTCCCTCTCACTGAGGATGTTCCGGGCCTACCGTTCCCGATCACTCTGCCAGATGATATCATTGACGGAGTTCAGGACGCGGATGGTCGGTCCAGCCTGGTGTGTGGGTGGAGAGTCTCGATCCACCGACATTTCGTTGGTGGATGGAGTACCCCACCCGGCGCTCTCCTCATCACTCCCAGCAAAGCGAATGTGAGTGTTTGCCCTCGACGAACTTCCCTCACCCTTACTTTTATTCTTCTTGCCGGTGAAGAAGTTCTTGAGAGGGCCCATGACTTCCTTGCTAGTGCTCAAGGTGGCTGGTGTTTTTGTGTTTTGAGTGAGGTGTGAGAACTTGCATGGGGTGTGGGTAGTATTTATAGGCTGAGGATGGAAGGGGGAAGGCTGAGAGCCCCACCCACCTGGCGGGCACCAAGAATAAGTGGCGGGCGCCACCCCACCTTGCCCAAATTTGTCTGCAACCGACACATGAGGTTTCCCTCGTAATGTCCACTGAAATTCCAAGTGGGGAATAAAGTGGTAGTTTCGGTGCAAAGTGAAAAGAGTGTAACCTCCTAAATGGGGCAAGTGGGCTGAAAATTTCAAAGACCACTTCTTCATCCTGGTCATACTTTATACCAAGGATGGTGGGAAACTTACTCGGGAGCAGTTTCGTGCAGAAATGTGAAAATTGAGGTGGCGGGCGCGAGGAAAAAATGGCGGGCGCCACCCCTTTATTGGTAAATTCCACTCAGAGCCACTCTTACTTTCACCATGTGCCCTCCTCATCACTCCTCACCAGAATTTTTGAGTGGAGAAGTGTCCAAAAGATGGAGTGAGGTTGAAGAGAGAGGAGGAGACATGGGAGTGAATGGGTGCATTGAAAAGAGCAAAGGCATGAGTCTCTCCTGGTGTTATTTGAGTTTATGAGGTAGGGATAATGGTCTAGTTGATTGGCTAGGTGGTAAAGAGCCAAAAGGGTGGCAGGCGCCAGCATGGGGTGGCGGGCGCCACCCCTAAGGCTGCCCTAAGCCCCCTAGGCTTCACCTAATCTCCCTACTAAGCATGTATTTTGCAGAAAATTAATTTGCTTAAGTAAAAATGAAAATTTAAATGGGGGATAAAGACTTACCTTAGCCTAACTTACCTTGGTTAGCCGCTTTGGATTCCCGATTAGTGTCGCCTTCACGGTGGTTGTGGATGAATGTCAGCACCGACGAACCTTGATGACGGGTGTTTTTCCGGTCGCGGTGTGAACTGAAATTTCTCCTCCTTTCCACTGATGTGGAGCTGAATTTCTCCAGCTCCTACATCAATGGTGGCTTTTGCAGTGCTCAGAAATGGCCGTCCCAAGATCAATGGCGTCCGGTGGTCGGGATTAATATCCAGGACCATGAAATCCACCGGGACAAAGAGATTCCGGATTTTCACCGGAATATTCTCTGCTATTCCCGCGGGATATCGGAGCGATTGATCGGCTAGCTGCAAACACATAGAAGTAGGGGACAAGGTATGATGATTTAATTTATCATATATTACCTTGGGCATGACGCTGACGCTTGCTCCCAAATCACAGAGTGCATGCTCGAAGTGCTGCTCTCCAATTGAACATGCGATCATTGGGTTTCCTGGGTCCTTCTTCTTTTCTGGGAGTTGGTTTAAAATGACCGCACTGCAATCTTCGGTCAATTTAACCACATCCCTACTTGGAATTGGTTTCTTCTTATTGAGCATGTCTCTCAAGTATTTTGCATAACTTGGAACCTGCATAGCGTCAATAAATGGCACATGTATATATAATTTTTGAATTACCTCGACGAATTTCTTGAATTGGTCGTCTTCCGTCGGATTTCTGTTTCGATTTGGAAAAGGTAATACATGTGTATCATAGAATTCATGAGGAGCAGTTCGTACCTTGGATGAAGGTTTCACTGGGGTCTCCTCTTCTTCGTCTTCTTCAACATTAACGATATTTTTCTTTGTAGCAGCATTACTACTAGGAACTAAATTAGGATGAGGTGGATCACGAGTGGATTTACCACCTCTCGTGGTTACAGCTTTTACCTCCTCATAGTATTTAATTTGAGATTTAATGTTATCTACTGTTTGCTCTAATCTCTTATTAAAATTAATTTGTTCCTTAAATGCTTCAGAAAAATCATTCAGTTTAGCATAAATTCCTTCTAACATTTTATCATGTTCAATTAATTTATTATTTATGCTATCATTAATTCTACCTTGATTAGAAACTAATTTTCCAATAGGAGAATTAAATACGGAGGTTTGAGGCATACCTTTATTATTCCATTGTTGGATCATTGGAATTGGAGGTTCTCCGTAGCCACCATTATTAAGAAGGGATTTTGCATCCTCTTTCTTAATTTCTTCTTGGCCTTCACTTGACGAAGCGGCTCTTTGCTTGGCGTAGTACTCTTTTGCAGCACGATCTCTCTTCTCATTTATTCTTTGCTCTAGCAATTTTACCAAAGTTTGCAGGGTGACATAATCAACTTGCTTAATTTCATACATACCTCTAGCACGTTTTTCTGTCCATCCTTGATTCGCCACCATTGTCTCAATCAGTTTGGTTGCCTTCTCTACAGTGAGAGGGATATGCACCTCCGGCGGCAGCATCAATGTGTTGTCGAGATTCTTACTGGAGTCCATTGTAGAAGCTCTGGATCAAGTTCCAGTCTTGCATACCATGGTGAGGACAGTATTCAACATACTCTTGTAGTCTCTCCCCAGCTTCAGTGATTGTTTCTTCGTCTCCCTGTACGAAGTTGGAAATCTTGCTATGGAAAAGAATAGTTCGACTTATCGGGCAGAACTTGTTGAGGAATTGATCCGCGCATCTCACCCACGTCAGCAGGTGTCCAGAGTTGAAGAGGAACCACTGCTTCACTTTTTCCACTAATGAAAATGGAAAAAGACGAAGTCTGATGGCATCCTGCAAAACTCCCTGCACAGAAATTGTACTACATATCTCCAGAAAATTCCGGAGGTGAGTGTTGGCATCCTCGGAAGGTTTGCCATTAAATGCAATAGCTTGAGCCATACGTATTAAGTGAGGTTTAAGCTCAAAATCTACATTACTAGTAGAAGGTAACACTGGAATGTGAGCAAGAGTAGGCATGGAATACTCACAGAGTGTTTTGGTCGACGTCGATGTTGATGACGATGTCGGCGTTGGTGTTGACCGATCGGTGGAGCAGCTTGGTTCGTCAGTCACTTTTGACTGGGATTCTTGTCTCGATGAACTCCTCTCACGAAGCTCCAGGTTCTTCCTCAGAAGAGTGAGATTAGCTCTCGCTCTCCTAAGAATGGCCTTAGGATCTTCTTGATAGTCGCTCGGAAGATTGAATCCGGCCATGACTACTTGAACGATCACAAACAACAAACAATATATATACCCGCTAGAACTACGGGGGTTAATTCAATAGAAATCACAAAGAACTAATTCTAGCCAATTGCTTCCCCGGCAACGGCGCCAGAAATGCTTGTTGACTCTTGCTAACGTCGTCACTAGGAGTAGACTATGGAATCTATCCCCGGCAACAGCGCCAGAAAGGCTTGTTGGTACTTCTTAATGTAAGAAGTATAACTAACTATTCGTATGACTATTGGTAGGTTCTGCAAGCGCACAGAATAAGTCTATTGTAGCACTTCACCCGAGAGTAACCGAGTATCGTATTTATTTCCACAGGGAAGCTACTATGGCAGAACTAACACCAGGACTGCTATGAACAACTAGTGATTCTAGCAGGGTTGATCGAAATGTATGAATGGGGGTTGGTATCTACTACTACTAAAAAGAAAAGAAAGAAAGACTAACTACTACTAAATCAGCGGGGTCTGGCCGATGAACAGGTTAATGTTTTCCTACACACTTACAATCACAACTAACTTAGCAATAAAGAGTTTATCTAGTTCTTCGAACCGTACACACCCTCTGGACTATTTACCTCAGACGTGCACAACGAGGTTTATGATTTAAGAACTAACCCAACTACGTGGTGGAATTCAAGGCTCCCAGGGCTGTCACCACCTGTTTGCTACCACAGCTATCCGAGGGGGCTAGCCACAAAATAAGGTATAATTAGTCTAAGCACCGCGCTTACACTAATATATACTACTCTAATCTTGCGTCCAAAACTAGAGCACTGATTACTCAGCGAAGAACCCAAACTAGATACAAACTAAATACTAAGTTATCTATGATCAAAAGCACTCAACAAGAACAATAAGTAAAGAACTTAAAGTAAATGCTGAAAGTAGAAGAACACTAAGATAAATGAAGAAAGACTTGGAATTATACCAGAGACTTGGAAGATCCTCTATTACAACTCCAGCTCTTCTCTTCTTCACTCTCGCTCTCACTCTAAGTCTCTCAACTAGAGTGTTCCTTCACCAGAGCTTCGCTTACAAGAGAGTGAGACTAATGAGGTGAGGTCTGAGTACAAATGAGCTAGGGGGGTCCTATTTATAGCCTAAGGGACCTAGGGGGGTACTTATGGACCTAGGGTTAGGTCAAGGGAGTGAGTGTGGTGGCGGGCGCCAGCCCTAGGTGGCGGCCGCCACCCCCTGGCCGTTGGATCCATCGGCTTTGCTTCAACGGCAACCAGGAGCTCCAGAGAGGCGGTTCCAAGGTCGGTTGCATGTCCAAATAACCGCCACATCGGCAATTCGGTCATGATCCATGTGACATCCTTTCTTGGCCCTTGGATGCAATGACCTAAGTGATCAAGGGCTACAAATGAGTGTGGCATGTCTCCCCTAGATCAGTGACGTGGCAGGGGAGGAGTTTGGGCCTCACTCCCTGTTGACGTTCACTAATGCTCATAATTAACCATCAACTATTGCATAAAATGACACTAAATGAATCACAAAGCATAGTTGTAGGGTTTGAAACTATCATGTTCCACGAGTTTTGGTGCTCTCACTTGTTTTATAGGACATCCATGTTTTTACCATATAAAAGCATCTCAAGTGATGAATTGGAGTGCATCATTGCGAAGAGCTCGTCGATACGATCGAAACGGACATATCATTTGCTATATTCGGAGTCCCGGATGAAAAGATATTAATTTCGCAACGAAATCTGCAAAAGAAGGATCTAGAAGACACCAGAAGACACCACGAGGCGGGCCACCACATGGGCCCACTAGGCCAGACCGACCGGTCCCACCCCGGGACCGACCGGTCGGCCACAGAGGCCGTTTCGCCTCCGCCTTCTGGAACCTTCTTCCACCGCCTCCTAGGATGCATCTCCACCGTCCCTGAAGTCAGTTTGATCCAAGGGCTCATGTTCCACGCTCCGGGCTATAAAACCAGACCCAGACCCCCCTCTTCAGGCATCTCCATCTTCATTATTCATCTCCACATCAGAAACTAGGGTTTCAATTAGAAGTAGAGATCCCTCTAGTTGATCGTCTAGTTCTAGTTCTAGTTCATCTTCTAGTTCTAGATCTAGTTCTAGTTCATCATCTAGTTGTAATCTAGAGAGAGAGAAAGGAGAGAGCTGAGGAGGAGCCGGATCTGTCGGATCTTCCTCGACATTGTATTGGTGCAACATCTAGTTTGTCTTCAAGTAATCTCTAGGTTCTTCATTTACTATTTCCAAGTATTATATTTAATTTCAGTTCTTGCTTTATTTATTTACTGGATCTCCGCTCGTATCGAGTGCTCTAATTAAACTAGTTAATTAGAGTAGTAGACGTTAGTGTAGACGTGGTGTCTAGACTAGGGTTTACCTGAGTTTGCACCCAGCCCCACGGATAGTTGTGGTAGCCCCAGGTGGTGACAGTCCTGATGGCCGACGTAGTCCTCCACCACGTTCGGGTTGGTGTTTGTAGGACCATAGTCGGAGCTTCCTAGCCCCTTTCTCATCCCTTTCTGTGGCTAGTGTTCTGATGTCCCAAAGTAAGTAAAGTATAGTGAGCCTTTAATTAGATAGACCTGCTTAGAAAACCCTAAGATCTCTCTCTACCCACTTTATCATTCTTTCTTGGACGTTCCTGATTCTTCTAGTACACTTCACGTTCCCCGTGGAAATCGATACCCTGGAATACTCTCGGGTGAAAGCTACATCGGTATCCGTGCGCTTGCGGATTCTCCTGTGTGCGTTTAAAATACCCAACAAGCTTTCTGGCGCCATTGCCGGGGACAGAGTTTATCTCTACTCTTGGTAGCGACGTTAGTAAGTGTCAACAAGCTTTCTGGTGCCGTTGCCGAGACAGAGTTTATCTCTACTCTTGGTAGCAACGTTAGTAAGTGTCAACAAGCTTTCTGGCGCCGTTGCCAGGGAACGGTAGCTATTCTAGAATCGAACCAGGATCGTCCGTGTTTCTTTTCTTTTACCACCTTTTTCTTATTACCACCTTTACCTCACCACCACACTTCTTACCACATGGATTTCACTCCTATCTTAAAATTCTTTGCTCCAAAGGGCGACTTGTTGGAGCCTCCACCATCATCACACCCCATTCATACATATGGCTATGAGCTTCACCCTGCTCTTATAGCCATGGTTCAGGAGAAATCCTTCTCTAGGTCAGAAGACGAAGATCCATACACCTACCTTAGGGAATTTGAGCAATTGTGTTCTTGTCGGACTATTGCTGGCATGACACAAGAGACCATAAAATGGAAACTATTCCCATTCTCCCTTTTGGGAAGAGCGAGAAAATGGTATGATCATTCCGTAAGGGGCACAAATGGAAATTGGGATGAACTTCGGGACAACTTTTGTCTTGCTTTCTTCCCTCTTTTTCGAATCTCTGATCTTAGAATCGAAATTCTTACATTCAAACAAAAAGAGAAGGAGACACTAGGAGCAGCTTGGGCTAGGTTCAAACACCTTACCAATTCTGGCCCAAACCTTTCCTTGCCAGACCATGTGCTACACTTTCACTTTTATTGTGGTCTTAACAAGGAAGTTGCTCTACATCTCGATTTAGCTTTTGGAGGATCATTCTCACATAAACTTGTTAGTGAAGGAGAAGACATCCTAGAGAAAATCCTTGAAAACACTCCTTGCACTAGCACTTTTGACGAATTCCTAGAAGAAGTCGAGCCTAACGCCGACCAACACGAGGAGGAACACCCAACCAAATTTGAAATGCCTTCAAATCATTCTAATAATTTGGTTGTCACAAAACCTTCTATAGAGAAAACACCCTACACTTTAGAAAATGATGAACCCCACCCTTCGGTGTTCTTCTCTGAAATCGAGGAAGATGATATCAAAGAGCATGGAAGCTACTTCATAAACACCTCTTTAAATCCATGCTCATATGAAACATCTCCTGATTCAATTGGTGTGTCTAACATTGCCACACTCGAGATTTTCAACCCCCTCACACTTTCTGTTTACAAAAACTTCAAAAGGGTGGTTGTCGATGCATATGTTTATCACAAATTTTGTAGATCTCGTTGTGCTCTTAAGTTGGTGTTGGAGGGGAAACCACTCACCAAATCATCTTGAAGGTTTCCCAAAAGACAAGCTCAGTGTCCTAAAACAAGCACTTTTCAGATCAGTGTTCACCTTCCTCATACAGTGCCCTTGTGTTATGAGCATATGGATATAATTGTTAAAATATTCCTTCGGGTATTCTTGTCACTAACCTTTGCAGGTCTGGAGCAAAAATTTCGAAGGAATGATAAACACAAGGTATGTCCAACCAATCATCATGCAACATTGACTTTGTAAGAACATCTCTTACCATGTTGTTATGTTAGTTGCCTCTACCTTTAAGACATGCTCATGTGCTATACACTAATCATGCTCTCTCATCACCATTTGAGTAAATCTCTTTAATGCTCTAATGCTACCCTCATTTGCTATAGTATATGTTTTGGTTTTGAAGTTTTTTCATACACCTTTTAAAATTAGGCATGGTGCTTAGTTTAAACTGTTTTCCTGAATTAAAGTAAGACATGGTGTCTGGTTTGATTCTTGAGCTAAAAGGTGTCCTGATTTTACCTCTAAAGGCTTTTAAATTAAGTGTGGTGCTTAGGTTAAAATGCCTTCCTAGATTAAATTAGACGTGGTGTCTAGGTTGATTTTTTTGAGCCGATAATATGCTATAGTGGATGTTGGATATTTTGTTGGACTAACCCCTATAGGAAAACTTTCAATATCAATTTTGGAAAGTCCTGAGATGAACTCACACTGGAGATGAAGAGACACATGAACTTCAACAACTTGCACAAGGGAGACACAACTCACTGATCATGGAGAAATGAGATCTGTAGAACAAGACAAAAGATGAGTACCACAAAACAATACCTACAATCAAAGCACTCACTCCATGGAAATAGGTGAACAAGTCTAAGCTGGGCCACTAGAAGACAAAGACCATCATGAGAGCACTTGTCTCTGAACCCTCAGATCAAACAGTACAAACACAAGCAGTGGGAAGTTATTCTCTCTTGTAATCAAGAGCTAGCTTGGGGATGAGGTGGAATGACTTCAACAACAACAAGGTCTACAAAATTCAACACATGAACATGTTGTTGAAGAAATTTGGGCATCCACCTTCCTCACAAGCCAGCTTGGGGGAGACACAATTCCGTTGTCTAGATCTGCTCAAAGGGGAGGACGGAGAAATCCAGCTTCAACACTTTGATCAGTACAAGCCACTGGACGCTATCCCAATCAAGAAGAAGAATATGATCCACCACTCATTCTTGGAAGATCGTTCTTGAAAACCTTCAATGTTGTCATCTATGTCGGAACTAGAGAAATCCACTTTTGGATCTTTGACCAAAAGGTTCGCTTCTTCTTCAACAACTGCACCATTTATGAGCAGCCAAAGAAAACCAAGAGAAGACATTGACTCAACCGACAAAGGAAGAACTAACTACCAGGAATAGAGGGGATATCATAAAGGATGAAGCTACTGCACCGCAAGAATCAGAAGATGTAGAGATAGTACCCGAGCCTACAAATCAAGAAAATAGTTGACAAAGTCTCCATCTTCTGGACCTGTTGAGAACAAGACTCAGTTGGCCCACTGTGAGATAGGCAAGAGAAGACAAGTTATTCATGAACAGCAACCAGCTAGACAAGAGATGCTTCCACAAGGTGGTTCGACACAATCACTCTTCAATGGTACAACAACATCTCAAGGTAAGTGATCATCACTTTAAAAGCTTCTCCTTAATTCTAGTATGTGCATAAATAAGAACCAAACATGTTTAAGTTGCACCTCACATGATCCAACCTAATCAACTTAACATGTTCAGTTCTTTACTCTTTGTTCTTAGCTTTACTCCCTTGAATCTCACTATCTTAAACAAATGAGCTAAAATGTTATGCATCCAACCTTTGGAAGATGATATATCACAATCATGAAAAGATCGACACATTATGCATAGATTATCTTTCCTTGGGTTAAATAATCTGATCTGTTAAATATTTTTAAGATGCTACTTTAATGCTCATCATCTTTTTGATCCTATCACTCATGTTAAAATTGAATTGAACACATAAACAACAAGTTCATCTTGTTCAATGTGCCTAAGGTTAGAGAGGAATGAACAAAACTTTTGGTTCTGTTAGTGTTTGTCCACCAACAGAGCCCATGCACTTGATCTCTACCTTGTCTTTATGAGCAGGACACACTCTTGAGCAAAACATAGAGGAGTTTGCCAACTCTCACATTCTACAGAGTGAAGATCCTGGATCTACAAGAACTAGCACACTAAGCAAGATGTTGCCAGCTTCCACAACTAATGTTTCAGTTCAAATGGCTGGACGAACGAATAACATGGGTGACACCATATCAAGAGGTGTAGTTATCAAGGTCTACATGTCAAGATCAAATAATGCACCTCAGGAATGAACATGGTGAGAAGTCCTGTTCGGAGGACTTAAAACATTGAACCCTCGCCGAAAGGTAAAATCGGTAGTTATCCATATTTATCTTTTCTGCATTAATTTCTCTTTTAGCATGTTTACTTTCTATCATTTGCATAATCATTTCTCCATAGCATATTTACTTTTCTGCATTAGCATTGCATAAAAAAAAGAAAATAAAAATATGACACTGCATCATAAAACTTCAAAGCCCCATGTGAATAATTTTCTATGGTGTGTAAAAGCCCGTAGGGATATTCTCCGTGGTGGCATAAAAATAAAAATATATTCATTTTGTTAGACTATCATTGCATCATAAAAATAAAAATATAAAAATATTAAGAAAGAGATCTTACTGAAACTCTGGATAACTAAGGCTTGAGTGGCCAACCACTAATGCTTAATCTATTCCACAAGTTTTGTTGTCTATTTGAGTTTCACAGGATCTGAAAGACCAAGAAAAGCTGACAAGCAAGTGGATGTTCCATCCACTGTCGGAGCACTATCCAACAACCATCAACATCAATCAAAGCTCCGATAGAGGAAGAACATTTTCACTGCTAGTCCGCTGCATTACAAGATTGAACGACTACGTCAACATCCAGCTTGGGGGAAGCACCCCCGTGTATCCAAGTAAGTATCCTTATCCTCTTAAGTTTACTTTCTATACATAAATAAAAATAAAATAAAAAAAACAATATACAAAAAAATGTGAGCACATGAAGGCTCACCATTAAAAAATTAAAAGAACAAAAAAAATATATGGGCACATGAAGGCTCAACGCTATTAAGGGAACCGGCTTGGTGGAGACGCACCCCCGTTATCTTCGTAATCCAGGTATGTCTTGTTTACTATCTTAGATTTTTATAATAAGTGTGTGTTAGGTTAAATAAATAGTGTGTTAACTTTGCTTAGTTTTGTTTTAAAAAGTTGATAATAAAAGAAGAACCCTCTCTAATCTATTATATGGAAATGATGAATAGTTGCTCTATCTAATTTCTTTCAAGTACCTAGCCTTCAAAGCATGAGTTCTCCTAATTAATAATGATACTTAAAAATAAAACTAAATGCATGGGTGGCAAATACTTGATCTGAGGTCTAGGTAATTGATAGATATGATATGTGATGATCTGTGCTGCTACTATCTTGTTCTAAACACCACTAGAGTTCCGGAGAGTTTCCAATATTAATATGACTAATAATTGCATTGAGTTAAATTAAGCTTTGTTGACCCTATGAGAAGTTATTATGCTATTGAATTGAGATCACTTACACATTTCATCCATCTTCCGCATAAATGCTCATGATTATCTGTTGCTATCTTCTCAAAAGTTTGTTGGAAGCATGTGGCTATTGAAAAAAAATAAAAGAAAAAGAAAAAAAAATCCGAGGAAATAAAAAGGGACAAGTGTCTGAAACCTCAAAAAGAAAGATCCCGAGGAAATAAAAAGGGACAAGTGTTCGGAACCTCGAAAAAAAGAGAAGAAAAAAATGAATATCAGAAAAAATGGGCACGTGCCCGACAATAGAATTAGCATGATAGCCATGTGTCTCTGATAGACAAAAGAGAGTGATATATTCAAAAGAGCATCCGCCTCCATTTTTCATACACATGCACTTCTTGATTCAATGGTGTGGTTGACTTTCTCTTTGGATCCATTGTTTAATTTGACAACATATGTCTTTAATCTTTTCTGAAAATTCATAAAACTCCGGGATAATGGTGAAGTGATAGAGCAAGAGACATAGTACTTGATTTGATCATTCTATCTTTCAGTTACTCAGGATTCAAGGTAAAGTACTAAGCTCCGTGATGAATAATATGATACTTTTTCTATTCCATATGAGAACTTTTGTTTGAATACATGTGTACTTGTTGGAAGTGAAGATATTGCAGTAACTCCTGATCCATTGTTGAGATTGGCTTTGCTAAGGGACTAGCAAAGGGTAAGCTTGGGGGAACTTGTTGACGTTCACTAATGCTCATAATTAACCATCAACTATTGCATAAAATGACACTAAATGAATCACAAAACATAGTTGTAGGGTTTGAAACTAACAAGTTCCACGAGTTTTGGTGCTCTCACTTGTTTTGTAGGACATCCATGTTTTTACCATATAAAAGCATCTCAAGTGATGAATTGGAGTGCATCATTGCGAAGAGCTCATCGAGACGATCGAAACAGACATATCATTTGCTATATTCAGAGTCCCGGATGAAAAGATATTAATTTCGCAACGAAATCTGCAAAAGAAGGATCTAGAAGACACCAGAAGACACCATGAGGCGGGCCACCACGTGGGCCCACTGGGCCAGACCGACCGGTCCACCCCGGGACCGATCGGTCGGCCACAGAGGCCGTTTCGCCTCTGCCTTCTGGAACCTTCTTTCACCGCCTCCTAGGATGCATCTCCACCGTCCCTGAAGTCGGTTTGATCCAAGGGCTCACGTTCCACGCTCCGGGCTATAAAACCAGACCCAGACCCCCCTCTTCAGGCATCTCCATCTTCATTATTCATCTCCACAGCAGAAACTAGGGTTTCAATTAGAAGTAGAGATCCCTCTAGTTGATCGTCTAGTTCTAGTTCTAGTTCATCTTCTAGTTCTAGATCTAGTTCTAGTTCATCATCTAGTTGTAATCTAGAGAGAGAGAGAAAGGAGAGAGCTGAGGAGGAGCCGGATCTGTCGGATCTTCCTCGACATTGTATTGGTGCAGCATCTGGTTTGTCTTCAAGTAATCTCCAGGTTCTTCATTTACTATTTCCAAGTATTATATTTAATTTCAGTTCTTGCTTTATTTATTTACTGGATCTCCGCTCGTATCGAGTGTAGACGTTAATTAGAGTAGTAGACGTTAGTGTAGACGTGGTGTCTAGACTAGGGTTTACCTGAGTTTGCACCCAGCCCTACGGATAGTTGTGGTAGCCCCAGGTGGTGACAACCCTGATGGCCAACGTAGTCCACCACATTCGGGTTGGTGTTTGTAGGACCGTAGTCGGAGCTTCCTAGCCCCTTTCTCATCCCTTTTTATGGCTAGTGTTCTGATGTCCCAAAGTAAGTAAAGTATAGTGAGCCTTTAATTAGATAGACCTGCTTAGAAAACCCTAAGATCTCTCTCTCTACCCACTTTATCATTCTTTTCTTGGACGTTCTTGATTCTTCTAGTACACTTCACGTTCCCCGTGCAAATCGATACCCTGGAATACTCTCAGGTGAAAGCTACATCGGTATCCGTGCGCTTGCGGATTCTTCTGTGTGCGTTTAAAATACCCAACAAGCTTTCTGGCGCCGTTGCCGGGGACAGAGTTTATCTCTACTCTTGGTAGCGACGTTAGTAATTGTCAACAAGCTTTCTGGCGCCGTTGCCGGGGACAGAGTTTATCTCTACTCTTGGTAGTGACGTTAGTAAGTGTCAACAAGCTTTCTGGCGCCGTTGCCGGGGACAGAGTTTATCTCTACTCTTGATAGCGACGTTAGTAAGTGTCAACAAGCTTTCTGGCGCCGTTGCCGGGGACAGAGTTTATCTCTACTCTTGGTAGCGACGTTAGTAAGTGTCAACACTCCCCTGACGACCGCTAGTGATGGGTGGCGGGCGCCACTCCACCTTGGCCCAAAGTGAGCCCAGTTGAGTGTGCTCGCCTCCTGGTGGGTCCTCTTGGTCATTTTGCTCAAAAACCCTACAATTTACTACATTCAAATAAAACTCAAGGACAAGTGGAAATCGTTAGTTTATAAAAGGTTTTTGGTTGATTTTAGGTCCTTGTGTTGCGTTATATGACCTTGTT
Organism: Coix lacryma-jobi var. lacryma-jobi; assembly: GCA_009763385.1. Taxonomy (NCBI): domain Eukaryota; kingdom Viridiplantae; phylum Streptophyta; class Magnoliopsida; order Poales; family Poaceae; genus Coix; species Coix lacryma-jobi. The sequence goes on from CM019831.1 coordinate 97,530,771, forward strand.
GATGCTAAGAATAAGACACTTAGTGAGCGTCAACACACCGGGTGGTGAGCACCGAGCCATCCGACCAGCTGGTCGACAATGATGAAGTCCGAGCGCTAGGTGGTGAGCGCCGAGCGACCAGACCAGCTGGTCGACAATGATGGCGCAAAGAACCCGAGCACCGAGGAGTCCCCAGGTTAGCTAGTGAACTCTTGGTGTAGCCATTGATGAACGCCGAGGAGTCCAACGAACTGGTCGGTGATGAAGTCCGAGCGCCGGGTGGTGAGCACCGAGCGACCCGACCAGCTGGGCGGCTATGACCTTCTTGTCCTTCATGACCGGTCTAGTCCCCGAGCGTAAAGAATAAGCTCGTTGACCGAACCTTGACCCTGAAAAATAAATATAGAGAATGGTAGTACATGACGTACAAATAAAATATGGAGAAAAACCAGCGGTGTAGAAATAACATATGTTGTTGTTGGCGGTCCTTAACTCATTCTTTATAACCACCAAGACTCGCATAAAACCAACACCAAACATAGAATAGAGCTTACAACTAACTATTTCCACAAGTTTTGGTGTTTGGTCAATTGCAGGAGGGCATTCACGTTAACAACTACGAACGGGCTCCAACACATACAAACATATGACATATAAATGCACCCAATATGAGCCCAAGGGGAATAGTGCGGATACATGGGTGTATGCCGGATCTTGAGATGATGAGTGATTGTCAACTAGTATGATGCGCATGTTCTTTGCCTTGTGTTGTGCAAGTGTCGAGCTCGGAGACAGTGATCGAAGGCAAGGTGAAGGTCAAGTAGAGACGTGCCGTGCCGATGGACCCGGAGTGGTGAAGGGCGCACGTGAGGCTTGGACCGACGAACCGGTGGCCTGAGGATCAGCTGTGGTGGCTGACAGCCTGGGACATCGACAAGTGAAGACTTGCGGGTGGATGAGGTGCACGGGCGGTGCATCCCTCTACGGCTTCGGTTTGGTGGTAGAGCCCTAGAAAAACCACCGAGTGGATGGTTTCCAGGTTTGGGCCTCAAAACCTGGGTGCTGGCCGGTTTCTGAGTTTGGGCCTCAAAACTCGGGCTGAGGACGGTTTCTAGGTTTGGGCCACAAAACCTGGGCGATGGCGGGTTTCTGAGTTTGGGCCACAAAACTCAGCTCGAGGACTGGTTTCCCGGTTTCAGCCTCAAAACCAGCGGGAGGTCCATGAAAATGGACGGAGGGCGAGTGGCGGCACGTGGCGGCATCCGGTGAGGTCGCGTCGAGGTGAAGATACCAGTTGTGCGGGCGTGGCCGTCGGATCGACATCAACTTCAAGTTGGACAGGAATACCCTTACGGCTAACCTGCTCGCTGTGACACCCCAATTTTAAGAACAAAATTGGAGCACAATATATGTATGCCAGGATTAATTTTCATACATATATCGACATCAAAGTAAATATCAAAACAATGCTTTATTAATATATCAAACATTATTATAAAAAATGACCCTCGGGTCCAAAAGAAAAGTACAGACTCTGAGTCTAACTCTAATGTAGACTCACGGAAACTGGACGCCATCTCCACAGGAAGGTCGACCGGGGGATGCACCATCCTAGTACAAGTCGTCTGGGTCGTATCCACCGTCTTCAGGGTACTCCTACTCCTCGTCTTAGACTCCAGCGTCTGGGTGGGGTAGCAGGGGGTTCAAAGAGGAAGGGTGAGTACATCAAAATGTACTCCGCAAGTGTAGGAAATATATGCTTATGAGGCTAATAACAAAGGTAGGCTGACTCTGTTTTACTCAAGCGCCTAAAGCAACACATCCTATTAAATCCTATTTCCTATGCACCTATTTACTAGGTTATAACCACAGTCTCCACGTAAAAGTAACCACACTCGGGGTCGCAACGAGCAAACCACACTCGGAGTCACACCGAGCAACCAACACTTGGAGTCCACAAAGCAACCACACATGGAGTCACACCAAGCAAACCCACACCTGAAGTCCATCAGGCAAACCACACCTGAAGTCCATCAGATGACCCGAACTAGGCCGTTACAAGGAGTCCTATGTGTATTAGTTCCATATGTCACGACATAGAAAGCTACCTTCCGTAATAACACCAGGTCTGTGCCTGAGCCTGGGAATCACTCCCGTACCAAGCAGTAACCCGCGTAGAAGAAGCCTCTGTACCCATGTCATATGGGACTAATGACCACATAAGGCTTCCCTAACAAATCAGACCCAACCCACCAACTAATCTCGAAGAAGTCCAAGCCGCTCGTGACCGTGAGCACGACTGATATATCAGTTTTACACTCTGCAGAGGTTGCACATCGTTACCCATAAGTCATGCGTTCCCCATCACGCTAAATACTGCCAAGGTGCACAGCGGGGTCGCACTACAAGGCCTTTACAAAGCCCCTCCAAGCCTGTGTTACACGTACTCTAAGGTTTCTCCCCTGTCCATAAGTCTACGACCCCAAGGGACCCCTCTTGAGCCACTAAACAAACCCCGTGTAGCATAACTTGGAGGAAACTAATTAATTAGCCAGGTCCAGCCCATCCAGATCTCATGGTTGCGCTGTTAAGCCGGGTTATAGGCTTCGAGAACCGGGTCCTACGGATCCAGGCAGGATATGTCTAGCACAAGCCTAGAACCAAAAACCAAAACCAGCTGCCGAGTCTCACGGCACAAAAACCACCACGCGGTCCATCCTGCTGGATTTACCTACTCACCATACTACAACATTACCAACCACAGTGTTCCATAGATCATTATTCAGGATTAATTATTAACCATCCCATCCCAACCATGACTGCAAGGCTAAGCATGACTTCTACCCATATCATCCCAACTAGGTGACAAGGAAAATATAATCAAGTGCTAGTAAACCATATCATGAGATTCAATTTAAGACTGCATGCAACTATTGGATCTAACTACTCTAACTCAGAATAAAATAAATACGGGAGCAAGATGTTCAAGGACACTTGTCTTCGGGCTGGGTCGAATCAACAAGGACACAGGCTTGATCTGGAGGTTCCACGCAGATCGCACTCTCTGGATCAAACATCAAACATGGCCCAACAAACATAATAAATAACAATACATCAATAGAAGTAAAACGGAACGTAAATAGATCTACTGCGTAGAGCTCGTCGAGACGAATCTAACGCGAGTTGAACAGGTCAAGTCAGAGTTAAAATGAGCAAGTTGTGAGCTTTTAAATGAGTGTGGCAAATCTGTAAATAAGTTAAAACTCATTTTCGTATTTCAAATAAATTAAAACGAAAAAGAAAAGGCAGAAGGACCGGGCCTCGTTTATACAGAAATCCAAGGGCTATATGGAAAAAGTCCCAAGACTCAGCGAACAGTCCTGGTGGACGGCGGGTTGATTCAAGGATAGTTCAGGGGTTAAATTGCAAAATGACCGGGGATAGCCGCGTGGACTCCGCGTGGCGCTGACGTTTGCCATGTGGTGCCGCATGGTTGGCCCGGAGCACCATGTGTGCGATGAGCCGGCTAGCGTGGCGGAATGGGCCTAGTTTATGGCGCTGGTGCACCCGGCTCATATCGGTTCGGTTTAAGATCTAATCTGAGCCATCGATCAGCAAATGGACGGCGACCAGCGGATGGGGAGGTGCTTGGCCATCGGCGACGGCGTCCAGAGGCCAAGCGACGAGCCCCACGCGGCGGCGCTGTTGGAAATATGCCCTAGAGGTAATCATAGAGATGATGATATTTCTATTGTATCCATGATTTATTATATGTTCATTGAATATCCATTAAAGACAACTTGTATTGGTTGACAATTATGTGAATTGTCTGTGAAACTCTTTTACTTGTATGATTATTTGTTAGTTGTCCCTGATAAGAGTTCATGTGAGGACACACATGAATATTAGATCAGCACATGTATTAGTTGATGACTATGTTTCACAAGTCATAGACATGGAGATGTCAAACTAGTAATGTGGGCACATGTATGACATGGGGCTGGACTAACCCAACGTGAGATGTTCTTATTATCTCTTTACACATCATGTACGTTATGTCCTTAGACTTGAGATTGTGGTATGTACTCAAGATATGAATCGACTTACTTAGGGACTATCAAACGCTACTTCGTAACAGGGTAGTTATAAAGATAGTCTTCGGGTTTGTCAGGAAGTATGCTGTGAGACATAGACGATCAAGATGGGATTTGCCCCTCTCCATGCGAGAGAGATATCACTAGACCACTCAAATGATTGGATCATAAAATGCATGGTCGTGCTTAGGTTAAGTGTTAACCTATGAGTTGGACCAAATATTGTGTGGCAAGGGAATTACGTATATGTGATCGTGGTGGTTCGTCAGATATGATCTTTGCGTATACATAGGAGTTGACACATCTTGCTAGAGGCCGCTGTCAACTATCGGGCGAGTAGGAGTACTCGGGCCGTGTCTATGTATGCGTGAACCCATAGGGTCGCACGCTTAAGGGGCTGGAAGCCTAATTCGAGTTGGACTCGAGTCAGACCGGGATTAGGGTTTGCTAATGGGCCTCCAGGTCGGTGGGATCATTAGGGACGCCTATATAAAGAGGGGTAGGGGTGACCAGGTTTTGACACACGTCATTAGACAACCGTCGCCCACCCCACGCCCGCGCCTATTGCTCCTCGCAGACCTAGCAGTCTGGAGGCGTGACGCTTACTCCCTGTACGTTTGGGATACCTCGGAGGTGCTGCATTTGAAGCACAAGGACGAACCACACGTGGAGACGTGAAGGTCGGACGTGAACATCTACACAACATCGCTGCGACGCGCACGTCTACACCGAGACGTCTTCCGTTGCACCTGCGCATCTAGTGGTAATCTCGTGATCTATAACTAGCAGTAGTTCCTGGTTTATGAGGTCGAAAAATTTTGTTTTCTGGCTAGCGTAGCATCCTCGTAACCCTATAGTGGTATCGGAGCAGTTACTGCCTCGTTATGGATTCGGTTGTGTGCATATAGAGATATGCACGGTTGTAGATCAATTTCTGATCTTGATTCGTGATCTTGCCGTGTTGGTCATGTAACGATCTACTCCTACCGGTCGGAATTCCACCATCGGAGTTAAGTGATACGTGTAAATCCAATCATGGCAAGATGGAGATCAATTAGATTGATCTAATCGAATCTAGGTCAAGAGCTGGGTGCATGAGATGTACCGCGGCACATGCAAAAGAGCGTTGTTCGGTAAAACGGCCGTAACTTTTGCATACGACCTCAGATTGAGATGATCTTTAAATGAAAATCGATCTACAGAAAATGTTACATCCGATTTTCATCGGCGCTTGCCGGTTTTGTCGAATTTAGATTTGCGAAATAAGGCTGGGAAAAATATGTTTTCTGCGATTCAAGATTAGACGTCGGGAACGTTTAACTCTATTTTGCAGGGATTGATGACTGGTATAGCCCTTATGTGTATGTGATGCATGTATGTATTTTTCATGGCTTGCACGTCATGTAATATGACAATATGGAAGGAGCCACATAGATATTGTCATCAATTTGATGTAATGGCCTGCGTGCCAAATTGTGATGATCCTACTCGCGACTATGTAATTGTTTTAATTACGCTAGTTGTAGCTAGTCTTGGTGGATTCATCACTAGAGGATGGCGTGCATATACCATGTTGATGGAGATCATCATGGCGAACAGATTGGCGGAGATGGAGATCTCCAAAGAGACACTGGGCTATACCAAGTCATATCTGTGTTGATGCTATTATGTTCTACTTTCACGTATGATTCATGTTTATTGTCTACATGCGGTAGTGAAAGTGTAGAATGATCCCTCAGTAATGTTCAAGTCATATGCTTCCCCAAACCTTGCACTGTCATATGTCTTGTACAATCGGTGGCGCGCCTATGAAATTAGGGTGTCACTGATTTTCCTTGACCAGGCAGGTTCGTATTGGATACTTACTGCAGAAGGGTTGGTTGCTTGAACAAGGTCATCCTAATGGTTAGGGACCTTGAAGCATAAGGAGTTGAGCACGTATAGAGATGTTGGCCAACAACAAGAGTCATATGTGATATGATTAGCAAAGAGTTGCTTACCGATCTACCATGTCCACTAGCGGTGATGCTAAAGCTCACTAGTAGACTTGTTAGTTTGGGTCTTGAATCATTGAGATTCAATAGAGGGATATTGATCTCAGTGGGAGTAAATTTTATTAAAGTTTTAATATCATTTACTCTGTCCTGGATACATTGTCTTAGTATTTTGCATTTACTTTTGTTGTAGATCAATGGCACCTAGCAATCCACCATTTACTTTATGATCAATCCTTGAGAAAGATAAATTGAATGGAACAAACTATGCGGATTGGATCCGCAACCTGAGAATTGTTCTGAGGGCTGAGAAAAAGGAAGATATTCTAGACACCCCACTACCAGAGGAACCTGCTGATAATGCACCTGCTACTGAGAAAACCGCTTACAAGAAAGCATGTGATGCTGATCTTGAAGTGGGATGCCTGATGCTTGCTAGCATGGAACCAGATCTGCAGATGCAGTTTGATAGTAATCATACAGCCTACGATATGATCGTAGCGCTAGATGAGATGTTCCAGACTCAGGCTAGAACTGAAAGGTTCAATGTTTCTAAGTCTCTTGCTGAGACTAAGTTAGTAGAGGGTGCAGCAGTTGGACCACATGTGATCAAGATGGTTGGTTACACTCAGAGGTTGGAGAAGCTAGGCTTCCCAATTGGTCCAGAACTGGCTACTGATTTTATTCTCTCTTCTCTCCCACCTAGCTATGGGAACTTCATCTCGAACTACCATATGCATGGTGCGGAGAGGGGCTTGAATGAGTCGTGTGGCATGCTTAAAACAGCAGAGGCAGACATCAAGAAAGGTGCTGGCAGCAGCCATGTGATGGCGATCCAAAACAAGCCTAACTTTAAAAGGAAGGGCAATATTTGGAAGAATAGGAAGGGCAAGGGCAAGGCCAAAGATGTGATCTCTAAGCCAAACCCTCCTGCGCCTAACGCTGCTGGACCATATGATTCTGAGTGCTTCCACTGTAAGGGGAAAGGTCACTGGAAAAGAAACTGCAAGGTGTACTTAGCATCCTTGATGAAGGATGGCGGTGGTAAAGGTACTCCCGCTGCTCATACACTTGCTGTTTATATTACAGATATTTTCCTCGCTGACTCTTATATTAATTCTTGGGTATTTGATACCGGCTCAGTTGCTCATATTTGCAATACGATGCAGGGAATGATAAGAGGTAGAAGCGTTGGAAAAGGGGAGGTTGATTTCCGCATGGGCAATAAAGCAAGAGTTGCTGCGTTGAACGTCGGGACGATGCAACTACACCTCTCATCAGGATTTATTTTGGAGTTGAATAATTGTTATTTTGTTCCAAGTTTAAGTCGAAACATTGTGTCACCTTCATGTTTGATGAAGGATGGCTATTCATTCGCGAGTAAAGACAATGGTTGTGTAATCTCTAAGAATGATATGTTTGTGGCTTTTGCATCCATTGTGAATGGATTGTTTATTTTAAATCTTGATGATGCACCTATGTCCATCTGTAATATTACTGCTAAAAGGCCTCGGCTTAATTTGTTAAGTCCTACCTATATGTGGCATTGTCGTTTGGGTCATATAAGTGAAAACCGCATGAAGAAGCTCCATGCTGATGGGATTCTAACTTCGTTTGATTTTGAATCATATGAGACATGTGAGGCTTGCTTGCTGGGCAAGATGACCAAGTCGCCTTTCACAGGTCTTCCTGAGAGGGCGTCGGACTTGTTGGAACTTGTACATACTGATGTATGTGAACCAATGAGTACGACAGCTAGAGGCGGATTCCAATACTTCATAACCTTCACTGATGATTTTAGCAGATATGGCTATGTCTATCTGATGAAGCATAAGTCTGAGACATTTGAAAAGTTGAAAGGATTTCAGAATGAGGTAGAGAATCAACGTGGCAAGAAAATTAAGGCCTTGCGATCAGATCGTGGAGGCGAATATTTGAGCCACGAGTTTAGCAATCATCTCAAGAGTTGTGGAATTGTTCCACAGCTTACACCACCTGGAACGCCTCAGCGAAACGGCGTGTCCGAGCGACGTAATCGAACTTTGTTAGACATGGTTCGGTCTATGATGAGCCAGTCGGACCTTCCTTTATCATTTTGGGGATACGCTCTAGAAACAGCCGCTTTCACATTAAATAGGGTACCGTCTAAGTCCGTAGTTAAGACACCATACGAGATATGGACTGGTAAGAGTCCTAGTTTGTCTTTTCTAAAGATTTGGGGTTGTGAAGTTTATGTCAAACGACTTATTTCAGATAAACTAACACCCAAGTCAGACAAGTGCTTTTTTGTGGGATACCCAAAGGAAACTTTAGGGTATTACTTCTACAACTGCACAGAGGGCAAAGTGTTTGTCGCTCGAAACAGTGTTTTCTTAGAGAAAGAGTTTCTCAAAAGAGACAAGAGAGGGCAGAAGGTGTATCTTGAAGAAGTTCAAGATGAGCCAACAAGAATTGACTCCACGAGTGATGCTAATATAGCAGAACAAGTTGAGCTACCTGTGGCAACAGACACCCCGCCCTAACCACGAAGGTCGGCAAGAATCCGTGAGTTGCGTGGGGATGTGTTATTGTTAGACGATGACGAACCTGCAACTTATGCCGAGGCAATGAGGGACCCTGATTCCGAGAAATGGCATAGTTCCATGAGATCCGAGATAGATTCCATGGGAGCCAATCAAGTTTGGAACTTGGTTGACCCGCCTGATGGGGTAAGACCCATAGAGTGCAAATGGATCTATACAAAGAAAAAGGATATGGATGGAAACGTCCAAATTTATAAAGCTCGACTTGTTGCAAAAGGTTTTCGGCAAGTTCAAGGAGTTGACTACGATGAGACTTTCTCGCCGGTAGCGATGCTTAAATCAATCCGGATCATTCTAGCAATTGCTGCCTATTATGACTATGAGATATGGCAGATGGATGTTAAAACAGCCTTTCTAAATGGAAATTTGGAAGAGGACGTGTATATGATACAACCCGAAGGTTTTGTTGATCCTAGCAATGCTGGAAAAATATGCAAGCTTAAGAAATCTATTTATGGATTAAAGCAAGCATCTCGGAGTTGGAATATTCGTTTTGATGAGGTGGTCAAAGGGTTTGGCTTCCGTCAAAGTGAAGAAGAACCTTGTGTTTACAAGAAGGAAAGTGGGAGCGCTGTTGTGTTTCTAATCTTGTATGTAGATGACATACTATTGATTGGGAATGACATTCCAATGTTGCAAACCGTAAAGACTTCACTGAATAATAGTTTTTCTATGAAGGATTTAGGAGAAGCAACATATATTCTGGGCATTAAGATCTATAGAGATAGGTCAAAGAGGCTAATAGGATTAAGCCAAGAAACGTACATTGACAAGGTGTTGAAGCGGTTCAACATGGAACAGTCCAAGAAAGGGTTCTTGCCTATGTCACATGGCATGCGCTTTAGCGAGAAACAGTGTCCTTCGACATCTGATGAGTGAGAGCGCATGAGTAAGGTTCCATATGCTTCGGCCATTGGTTCCATCATGTATGCCATGATATGTACACGCCCGGATGTCTCATATGCTCTAAGTGTTGCGAGCAGATATCAAGCTAATCCAGGTGAGAGTCACTGGGCACTTGCTAAAAACATCCTTAAGTACTTGAGAAGGACTAAAGATGTGTTCCTAATCTATGGAGGTGAGAAGGAGCTCGTTGTAAATGGTTACACCGATGCTAGCTTCCAAACTGACACAGATAATTCACAATCTCAATCAGATTTTGTGTTCACAATAAATGGTGGTGCAGTCAGCTGGAAAAGTTCCAAGTAGGAGACCGTGTCTGATTCTACAGCAGAAGCCGAGTACATTACAGCTAGTGGAGCTGCAAAGGAAGGTGTTTGGATGAGGAGGTTCCTCATTGATCTTGGTGTGTTTCCAAATGCGTCTAGCCCATTGTCTCTACATTGCGATAGCAATGGGGCGATCGCGCAGGCTAAGGAGCCAAGGAATCACCAGAAGAACAAACATATACTTCGGAAATTTCACCTCATTCGAGAGTTCATTGGAAGAGATGAGATTAAGATGTGCAAAATACATACGGATTTGAATGTAGCAGATCCTTTGACAAAGGCTCTTCCACAGCCTAAGCATGAGGCGCACGTGAGGTCTATGGGTATTAGATATCTAAGAGATTAACTCTAGTGCAAGTGGGAGACTGTTGGAAATATGCCCTAGAGGTAATCATAGAGATGATGATATTTCTATTGTATCCATGATTTATTATATGTTCATTGAATATCCATTAAAAGACAACTTGTATTGATCGACAATTATGTGAATTGTCTGTGAGACTCTTTTACTTGTATGGTTATTCAATAGTTGTCCCTAATCGGAGTTCATGTGAGGACACACATGAATATTAGATCAGCACATGTATTAGTTGATGGCTATGTTTCACAAGTCATAGACATGGAGCTGTCAAACTATTAATGTGGGCACATGTATGACATGGGGCTGGACTGACCCAACGTGAGATGTTCTTATTATCTCTTTACACATCATGTACGTTATGTCCTTAGACCTGAGATTGTGGTATGTACTCAAGATATGAATTGACTTACTTAGGGACTATCAAACGCTACTTCGTAACAGAGTAGTTATAAAGATAGTCTTCGGGTTTGTCAGGAAGTATGCTGTGAGACATAGACGATCAAGATGGGATTTGCCCCTCTCCATGCGAGAGAGATATCACTGGACCACTCAAATGATTGGATCATAGAATGCATGGCCGTGCTTAGGTTAAGTTTTAACCTATGAGTTGGACTAAATATTGTGTGGCAAGGGAATTACGTATATGTGATTGTGGTGGTTTGTCAGATATGATCTTTGTGTATGCATAGGAGTTGACACGTCTTGCTAGAGGCCGTTGTCAACTATCGGGCGAGTAGGAGTACTCGGGCCGTGTCTATGTGTGCGTGAACCCATAGGGTCGCACGCTTAAGGGGCTGGAAGCCTAATTCGAGTTGGACTCGAGTTAGACCGGGATTAGGGTTTGCTAATGGGCCTCCAGGACGGTGGGCTCATTAGGGACGCCTATATAAAGAGGGGTAGGGGCGACCAGGGTCGGACACACGTCAATGGTTGACAGCCGTCGCCCACCCCATGCCCGCGCCTATTGCTCCTCGCAGACCTAGCAGTCTGGAGGCGTGACGCTTCCTCCTTGTACGTGTGGGATACCTCGGAGGTGCTGCATCTGGAGCACAAGGATGAACTGCACGTGGAGACGTGAAGGACGGACGTGAACATCTACACGGCATCGCTGCGACGCGCACGTCTACACCGAGACGTCTTCCGCTGCATCTGCGCGTCTAGTGGTAATCCCGTGATCTATAACTAGCAGTAGTTCCTGGTTTATGGGGTTGAAAAATTTTGTTTTTCGGCTAGCGTAGCATCCTCATAACCCTTCACATATTTATATTTTTACCATTAGGAGAAAGCGTGCATCTGACTAACCAAATCTATTACTACTAACCTTTAGGCTACAACCACTATGATTTGATGTGAGCGATGTATAGAGAAGACTTCAACTGCACCCTCGTTCTAACCTTGGTAAGGATGATCTACTGTTCTATTGGGGAGGCTTACGGAATCTAGACACCACAAAGGATGTTCGACCCGCACCTATAAACCCTATCGATCCTGCTAACGGGATTATGACTACAAAGGTAGCTACGGAAATGTCACGTTCCTCGCTACTACCACGGTCCGGCTAGACAGGGGATATCTATGAGTATCCTAGCCCAAACACCACGTTTATTCTAGAGATGATTACTCTAAACTCTACGCGAAGAGATTAAAGTAAACTCATAAACTAAAGCACAATAAAACAAAGAACTTACTAGAATTTAGAAGTCGAAATACTGAAGAATCCTAGGAGCAAGCCTCGGGTTAGGAGACTTGATCCCGCAGGTACAACCTCGGAGTAGACACCGACAGGCCGGGCTTCCTCCGATCTACACCTCCACTCTATCTCTCTCAATCTAGAAGAACTAATTCTAATCTCACATTGGATGCTAAGCCCTATGAGGTTGGAACCCTAAAGGAACCTCTCTCTCTGAATCCTCTCTGGAAAATATGCTAATGAACAATGGGATTGCCCTCCTTCAGGGGCCAGGGGTCCTGCTTATATAGCCCTCTCAAGTGAATCTGGGCCGTCGGATCAAACCGACCTTGATTGAACGGTTTTCCTTAATCCTCAGAGGCGGTGGAGCATAATCCTCGTGACTTGCCATGATTGGCCACCTGGCCTGGGCGGGCGCCTAGGGGGGTTGGGCGGGCGCCCAGCCTATGGGCCCGCTCGGCCTCCCGCACGCTTGTGTTGCTTCTGGACTCTTCTAGGCCGAGGAAAATTGGCGCACAAGTTAATATCTCTATGTAAACCCGACGTGTGGGCCTTTCCTCGATATTTCCTGATAACCCCTTGCAGAAATAGATAAACAACAAAACTCGTGGAATTCTGTCAGATCAAACCCTAATTCTAGGTGTTGCTTGCATATAGGTCCTTTTCTTTATTTATTTGATGATTAAAATTGATACTTAAGAACCGTCAACAAACTCCCCCATACTTAGGCTTTTACTCGTCCTCGAGAAAAGGATGGTTTAGAAAATCATCAGGGGTTAAAACATTGTAAGCATTCTTTTCATACCTGCATGGTGTTGTAAAAGTCCACTGTGTACTGTAGTCAGGGAATTATATGGTCGAAGTAGAGATCCTTTCTTCTTCTCAACCCTGTCACTTGGAGTTTTTGTATATTTTTGAAAAGAAACTTAGCATACCTTTTTCCTCATAGGTTCTCTCAGATCGCTCATTTATCTTTTGTATATCTCACTGAGGCTGTTTTAATTTGCAGAAATTCTCAAGCATACTTACATTGCATTTATTGCCTGGTCAAAACAGGATCCGAGGAGAGGAATGCCATACTCTTAGATCAAAGACTTTGAAAATTAAAAACTTGTCAGCTCTTACTGGCATATTGCTTATTAGAGGGATCATGGGCTATCATTTTCTTTTTATCATATTTTTATCATCTATTAATTTTTTTTTTCTTTTCAGGTGGATACCGAGGTACCCCTAATTCTACTGCCGGACACTTGTCCATTTTTTCTGCGAGGTTGTCGAGCACTTGCTCCTTTTTATTTCCTCGAAATTCATATTTTTGCATAGCCCATGCCTCTAATGCAATAATACTTCGGAAGAGTGAATCTTTCTGAATAAAAATGTCTTGATCTTAGGAGTATGATAAATCTCTCAACAAGGGTCTAACTCATTTTGAACAAACTCAATACAAAGCAGATAGCTTTTATTATCATAATTAGTATTTTCAGGTTTAATAGGCATATAAAACACTGAGGATGGTAGCTAGAATTTTTGAAGTTTTTTTTGGAATTAAATTCTCCAAGCGACAAAGATATTAAGAATAAGGTACTCATACTCTTCCATCTCACATTCCACAATGACTTGAGTAACATAGGGTTTTTAGAATGATTTTCGAATAATTGCAGGTTTTCAGGAAATATAACCGAGTGAGATCAATCATGATTAGAAATATTTTTATTTTTTTAGTTTATCATGTTAGAGACAATATTCTGCATGAACCAAGATGTATGTGTCTGTGTGTAAATAAAGCGTGCGGAGTATGTACCTGAATCGTGGAGAGGTGCGATCGAAGTTCGTTCGGTATGTCGAGGGATCTCCCCCATACTTGTTTCCTGCTTTCTTGCATAAAAATAAAGTGGAGACACACAAGGCATAATAATAATGATCTTTATTTATCTTGAGGCATTTATTACAACCGACTAATGAATAATGAACTGAATCTAATAAAAGATCTAAACCGAATCTAATCGAATCTAATCGAATCTAATGATGAATAACTAAGATACAAGCCTCAAGATCTAATCTGGATAGCTCAGCGGCGCTCTAACTCCCTGATCCTATTAGTAGCACTAGAAAGGTCATGTCTAAGAACGAGCACAGTGGTGTTCAAGTTAGCGACCTGCCTATCAAGGAAGTTAACCGAGGACTGGAGCTGCATAAGTAGCTTGTCTGCCCCACGAACTTCCTGATCTAAATCTGCTATAGTCTTGCGGCGCTTAGGAGGTGTCTCGAAGGAGTTGAGGGCATGCTTCGGGGCTTCCTTTGGTGGGATGAAGTGAACTTTCGGTACTCTGACCCCTTCGAAGTAGGGCCTCTCCTCCTCCGTGGTATAGCGGACGCTGCTGATCTCGCTGCTCTGGTTGGTCTTGACGCCTACGACCCGCTCATTGGCTCTGGGCGGCAGGATCCTCATGCCGGCAGGCACCTTGACGATCGCCTCCTGCTTGGCTGATGGCCCCTTGAGAAGGAGGGGCTGCGGCGGTGCGGTGAGAACTGGTTGGGCGTAGTAGGATTGGGTGGAGCTGCGCTGATGTGATGGCATGGCTGCTAGCTGTCGCTCTGTGTTGGCCGGGACGAGAGCGTAGGCGTCGGGATCTTCCTTGGGCTTCTTGTTGAGGTCGTAGGGAACGACTTCCCAGTTGGGGTGGAACTTGTCGGCCATTGGAGCAGCGAGGGACTAAGCAAGCTCTAATTGAGGAAGGAAAGAATGATTGAATGAATTGGTGTTGAAAGCTGATGTCAGGGGTCTGTTTATATAGGGGTCAAAAAGTGCCTCTAGGGTTTTCCACGGGTTAATCCTGCCGCCATGCGTGCGTAACAAACCATCCGCGGGGTTTTTTGGATAACCATAGGTGAGATTATCGCAACGGAAGAAACCGGCGGCGAGGGGACACAGGGGCAGGGCGCCCGCCCTGAGCCTGGCCCCTCTGTGGGCCCGCTTGCTCGAGCGTGTTTCTAGATGTATTTTTGTCCCGAAAAATATATATGTGGCCCAACAACGTCAGATTAAAAAGGTCGGGCTTTAATTCTCCATCGGAAGGTAAAAATGGATTACGTCTATTTCTTCTAATTCTTTATTGGGTTCTAAAAATAATTTAAGACGTTGACCATTTACCTTGAATAACGTACCTTTGTCATTTTGAAGT
This sequence comes from Coix lacryma-jobi var. lacryma-jobi, assembly GCA_009763385.1. NCBI lineage: Eukaryota > Viridiplantae > Streptophyta > Magnoliopsida > Poales > Poaceae > Coix > Coix lacryma-jobi. Next base: position 97,545,882 of record CM019831.1, read on the forward strand.
GTGATAGCTCCGTGGGATGATGAATTGATTACCTTGTATGGTCCTTCCCATTTACTCCGTAGTTTTTCATGCCCGAAAAGCTTCACCCTGGAATTAAAAAGTAATACCTTATCTCCGGGTGAGAACTCCTTCTTCTTGATTCTTTTGTCATGCCATCTTTTGACTCTTTCTTTGTAGATCTTTGAATTGTGATATGCTTTCTCTCGCCATTCTTCCAATTCTGATAATTGCATTCTTCTATGATCTCCAGCAACATCTAGGTCCATATTCCATCTCCTTATGGCCCAGTGTGCTTTGAACTCTAGTTCAACAGGTAGGTGGCAAGTCTTCTCGTACACCAATTGGTATAGGCCTGGATATCGAGCCAGCTCAGCTCGTTTTGGCTCAGCTCGTTATAGCTCGACTCGTTAGCAGGCTGGCTCGACTCGACTCGTTATACTAACGAGCTAGAAGAGCAGCTCGGCTCGGCTCGTTACAGAGCTTGAGCTGGCTCGTTTGGCTCGCGAGCCAAATCATAGAAACACAATTTCTCAAAGTACATGTAAATTTAACAAAGAATAATATCTACATATAAAAAATATTTTTTCATATATGATTATATCTTCTTATCTGTATGTGAACAACACGTAAGAACAAATATGATTTCCACCACATTGCTGGACGCCTGGACATTCTATAATAGCTAATTTGAGTTTGTTGGCTTGTGGATTAATTGGCGCGTACGAGCTAACGAGCAACTCGCGAGCCAGCTCGAGCTGGCTCGTTATAAATCGAGCTGGCTCGTTATAAAACAAGCTGACTCATTATAAAACGAGTCGAGCTCGAGCCGAGCCATTAACGAGTGAGTCGAGCGAGCTAGCGAGTTTCAAGTTTTTCGTCCAGGCTTAAATTGGTATGGGGACATCCCAATTGGGGTCTTGTATGCTGTCTGGTATGCCCAGAGTGCATCGGGTAACTTGTCCTTCCATGCCGTTCCCATCTCATTCATTGTCTTCTGAAAAATGTTCTTGATTTGCTTGTTGGAAGTTTCTGTTTTGCCACTTGTCTGAGGATGATAGGGGGTAGCGACGTTGTGACGGATTCCATGTCTTGATAGATAGTGCTCGAACCGTTTGTCAATGAAGTGTGATCCTCCATCACTTATCACTACTCTGGGGACTTCAAATCTTGGAAATATGATTTCTTCAAACATCCTCTTTGAACTGATGTTATCGGCGTGCTTGCAAGGTAGTGCCTCTACCCACTTGGAGACGTAATCATCCGCCACCAAGATGAACTCACACTTCTTTGATGGGGGAAATGGACCCATGTAGTCTATTCCCCAGACATCAAAGAGCTCTATCTGAAGGTTGTTGGTGAGTGGCATGACATCTCTTGTATTTATGTTTCCATGCCTTTGACATGGCCCACATCTTATGATATATTGCTTCGTGTCTTCATACATGGTAGGCCAGTAGAATCCACACTGCCAGATCTTTGAATGTGTATGGAATGCTCCTGTTGACGCAAAAAGTGACGCGCTGTGCCAGGCACACAGCAAGCCGAACGAGGCTGGCTTCAATCGGGTGCCCGGAGTATTCTGAATCCGGAAGCGTGCCAGTCGGTTTGACCTGAAAACCAACAAGGGATAAAAGTTTGAGAATACCTTGGAACATGCCGGGTGAGACCAGACAGTTCCATATATATGGCTTTGAAAGCCAACCATGACGGCACACAGCTATGAGAGCTGTTTGCCGGAACAGATTTATAATGTCATTCGGCAAGCGTAAAGATGGAGCTCATAAATGTGCTGAATGCCGAACACATGAATAATAGAAGGATAAAAGGTAATTTGTAAATATAAATCTATTCAAATAACATATGCATAGGTTAATCCAACTAATCTGCCGCACGTTTAGTCTTCATAAACCCATCAAATATAAACTCAAGCAAAGCTAATCCACCGCATGATACCACTCGCTATGAGTCCACACTACTCCTTATAATTAGATTAATCCACCGCATGATACGATCTAATTATAAGAAGCTAAAAGCATACATATATCTGAACAGATCTATAAAGACTCATTACTCATGTAAGCATAACCAGAATCGGCAAAATAGCCGAACTGGGGTCCATGAAGAAGGAACATACAAACAAGCGTGATCAAACTAATCTAAAACCTGCATCTGCCGCACGACACCCAGTTTTATCAAAGCATAAACATGATTGACATGCATGAACCCACAACATGTAACAACCTAGATTGAAAGCTGATCCGGCTATCATGATATTATAAATAGCAAAGCACAAGTAAATTCGTGCAACGGAACCGAACAGAGATCAATCTAGATTGGGCAAAATAGTGTTACATGAATTAAATAAATAAAACATATAACACATGATAACTTAATGAATCTATTAGATCTGCCAAATCTAACAGAGCCGATAACTATTTTTACTCATGACTTAATCCGCCGCACGATACAAGGTATAAGAAAAAACTTCCCATCATAAGCTTAAATCCACCGCACGATACTAAGCTTAACGTACGAGACTGCTTGCATCATATCTAAATCCACTGCATGATACTAGATATGATAGCAAGGTTGCCGGTACTTACGGAGGTCGACGGATCGATGATTCCTCTCGAAGGACTCGATGACACGACTTAGGGACTCGAAAAGGTGGCACGGGGCCGGTTGTATTGATATGGTTGTGAACAGTTTTACAATGGTCGAGGGCTTATATTTATACCCTGGACGAAACACGAATCCTAGACGATTACGACTTAAAATAAGACAAAATATAAATCACATTCCTAATCCTTTCGGCGTCTTCCATCTTTACGTATCTTCCAATGCAAGATGGCTTTATTGCACTATTCGTCTCCCGAATGGGGTCATTGCTTCACGAAATAGCCAACCGCGTAAGTACTCACCGAAAGTCTTAAGGACCAAATAGCCGTCTGAAGGCTTGCCGAATCCTTCTCTTTTCTGCTGATTGGACCCGTCTGTCATACCTTTGTGCGTGCAAAAATCTGGTGTTAACATATGCCCCCTAATTTTGGCATAAATGTTTATTCCAAAATTCCTTTTCCTTTTCCCACTGTCGTGGAACTCCCAGAAGCATCCATCTTCACTCGCCATAATTACCGCACCTACCAATTCATCTCCCGATGCACCTGGGATCCTTTAAATTTCCCCTTCTCTCTACTTCAGCTTATGTACTTCGAACTCCCCCGCTTCTATCTCAGAGCCAGAGAATCCTCCTCTTCCTCACCATCAATCGAAAGCAAAAAATGTCTTCTGAGGCAAGCCGCAACAGCCCTGAGTTCGGGCTTCCAGTACTTCTAGGAGAAGGTTATCCCCTAATCATTCTCGTTCAAAGATGAACCAGTAGCCCTTACATTGCTGTTCTTGTTTAGGAGGACCGATGACGATTTTCCTGAGGTCCTGACTCAGAAGATCACGGATCTACAATTTGATCTAGAAAGGAGGAATCGGGAGATCATCCGAATCTCTCGAGAACGTGATGCTGCTCAAGAACAGGCTACCGGTAAATATTCTCCCACTGCATTTCTCTTATTCTTATTCCATGTTTTATTGACGCTTCCTCTTCTCAGCTTTAGAGGCTAAGCTTCATTCCCTCGAAGCCGCCATTGCCGATCTTGCTGTTACAGCCAATGTGCCAGGCACGTCGGCTCTGAGGCGGGTGAACGGGGTCAACCGGGTTCTCCCCGATATCTCCAGGGCCGGCATGGGCTACGGCGCAGCACTTGCCTTCAACGCCGTTCGGATCCACTCCGGTGCTGACTACCATCACTTCGACGTCTGTGAGCGAGGATTAGAATTCAGGGTGGCACACTCTGTTGATGACATGAAGGAAGCTGGAACAGATCTAGCCGACTCCTTTGATTTCGATCTCCCGATTAGGAATAGAATAGAATGGACGAACTGACTTCCTATTGTAACTTGTTTCCTTCTCTGTAAATAAGAGGCCCTTCTTTATTCGTCCAGCAACTCGTGGTTGATCCTTCAAGATCAATATGCACTTTGTTCCATGTATCGGCTACCGATTTTTATCTTTACCTTAACAACGATGTACATTACATCGGCTATCGCTAATAATCTTGTTGATTGTCCTCCTCCCGCAAGTAACCGTTAATCACCAAAGTTGTCATCCTTTTTCTCGATCTCTTGATCCATGATGACATTAGGATAAAATTTCTCACGGGATTCTTTCGTTTTCAGCTTCCTGCCCTTAGTGCCAATTGACAACATGAATCTTCAAATAATCAGCCGAAAACGAGCACTTCATACCACAGCTATTTTCAGCCGAATTCAATCGGTTCCATGAGCTCCTCAGGTCATCAAGATTTGGTCCGGCCCAATAACGGCCCATAAACTGTGAGAACCCTAACCCGATGTGTGACTCTCTAGTGCGCAAGCTATGGTCTTATAAATCAGTTAAAACACAAGCTAATACTCCCGACTTTGGCCAAACAGCCTGACTTTCAGAAAACTTCCATTCCCCAACTTCGGCTCAAACCATAGAGAAAATCTCCGGCTCGTGTTTCCATCAATGACAGGCAATGGTGACCACGATAGGCATTACGCTGGAGACGAAATAGGAGAAGACCGAGCATCAGCTCACCGGCGTCATGGGTAAAAATGAACTCCCTGCCCCTTTGCGGTAACTTTCTTGCTTATCCGTCTTTGATTCACTGTCCGTCTCCTCTCTAGAGCGGGATCCTCCTCTAGACGGGCTTGGGTTCTTCCTCCAAAAATGGTAGCTTCGACAATTTCTCCCAAGCGTTTCCCTAAGCCAATAGATTCTGAGTTTGACAATTCACTTTTAGCAGATCTATCTGGACGCTCTTCGGCATTGTGAGGAAAAGGACAAATCCCAGAAGAGACTTGAAAATATATCCAAGAAGCATGATATTGAGGACGTTGAATGGACAGACCAACGGAAGCAACCCTGCAGTATAATCACAGGTTAGCAGAGTCTTGGTCCTTCCCCTTTCCCTGATTGAGTTTACTTCCGCCTAATATACCCTTTCTCTTGTCAGCTTTGTCTACAGAAAACGACCGTTTGAAAGTTGCAGCGAACAGAGTTGCCCTCAAGGTGAATGCCTATGGGGATTCAGCTGAAACTCATCTTGAAACTGTAACTGGCCACATAGATCAGGCCGTCGTCCAAGGTGTGCATGCCGGGGTTTCCCTCGGGCTAGCAGCAATGAGCTCTTGGACCAAAGAAGATTACTCCCTCCTACCAGTTGGCTTTGCAGGCGGGGATCTGGATGAACTTGAAGATTTTAAGATCTATGACAACCACGCTACTGCCATTGCTGAGATTATTGACCCGCAATCCATTGTAAACAAATTATTCCCAGGGTAATTTGCATTAGGACAGATCTGTGAATGAGGCTTTGCAATATTTGAAACCTGCTCTTCTCTGAATAACGCCTATTTGCATTTCTCAATTCCTCGGTAATTTTCTTTGATTGCAAAGAAAAACTTCTTCAGAAGAACGTTTGCCGAACGTATGACGTCATCTTAGCCGACTAAATCTCATTCTCAACATGTCATGTCACTCGGCATTGCACTTACTGCATCCCACCTTTCTCTTCCCCCGATGAACCCGCCAACTTGAAAAACACTAGGTCCACCAAGATCGTGAATATCCGTACTGAAGGCGATATAAATAATATCGGCTATAACTTGACATACGTGAAACACTTTTTCCGCTAAAGGCGATGCTCTTACATCGGCTGTAATAAAAACATCTCTTGAATTACATAGTTCCCATGCGTTCGGCTTTTAACAAGTAGTGTCGAAGCTTCAACTGACAAGCAGTACACACAAAAATCAACAATATATCACAACCGAATACCCTTTCTTGGGGTCTAACACTTTTGGCTAAGGTAAACTGCTACTCATCTCATCTTTTAAACCCTCAAAAATAAGGGCCGATTCTATTATAAGAACATCGACCGTCACGTACAACCCGAAATAATCATCCAGTTGTAGAAGTGCCTTTCATAGAATCTTCAATCTCACTAAAGGCTCTCGTTGTACGTCGCCTTGTAGAAACCCCTTCTGATTCTTTTCTGGCAATGGAGAAGTAAACAGAATCTTCCATACATCCATCGACCTTGAACACACCTGAGACCCATACTTGCACATACTGATCCTAACTCGGCTTCATCATCAACACTTTATTCCTTGTCAGCCGATAAAACTTTAGTCTCGATCCCTCTCCATTACCATCGTTTGGATTAAAAATTGCTCTGAGAGCCGATCGTTTGAATCGGCTGTTGATCCTCATCGAAAACGTTCACAGGACCTTCCTCCCAAGCTCTTCCAGAGAAACACTCGACACCTTCATATTCCCAGTAGGTGGGCTCTGCATTAGCAATACTCACGGAATCATCAGCATGGACGATCTCAATATCATCTCCAACCCACTGGATAAGGAATTGATGCATAGTCGACGGCACACAACAGTTTGCATGTATCCAATCCCTTCCTAATAGCAAACTGTATGCCCCCCTTGCCATCAATGACAAAGAAGGTAGCGATCAAAGTCTTAGTGCCGATTGTTAATTCAACATGGACTGCCCCCCGAGTATCAGAAGAATTGCCTGCAAAGTCTCTCAACACCATGTCGGTCTTCAACAGATCTTCACTTGTCATGCCGAGCTTTCTAAAAGTGGTATACAACATGATGTTTATAGCAGCCCCTCCATCAATGAACATCTTGGTTAGTGGCTTGCCATTGACATACCCTCTCATATAAAGTGGCTTCAAGTGTCGATGTCTGATCGGTTTATCAAACACTGCCCTCTGAGCCAAGACGAGATGAGCCAACAGGTCCTGAAATTCACTTTCATCAAAATCTGAATATGCCTCATCTTGGACATCTTGACTCTCAGGGGCTATGAACTCTGACGGTAGAAAGAATGCCATGCACGTATCAGCCGAACGATTACCTTCGCTCGGCCTCCCCTTAGGACGCCAGACTTGCTTCGTTCTGGTGCCCGTTTTGCGCCAACTCCCTACTCCGTAAGCGCTGCACTCTCCTTTTCTGGCTCTTCCTCAAACCTGGTGGACACCACTGTCCCCTCTGCCAGATATACTCGCGGTACTCTTCTTCTCCAGTGCAGGCCCAATTTGGATCGGCAAACCTTCTTTCCTGCCGATCTCTGGAACTATTTATTTTTATACGCCGATCGTCCTCAGGGACCCGGGGTCCAAGCCTTTCATGGACAGATCGGCGGTCGACTCGAGACTGCCTAAACTCGGAGTATTGATTACTGCACTCAGGGCAGTTATCTTTAACAGGCAGTTTCAAGCCCTTGTCCCAACAATACTGGAAGAACGAGCATTCCCAATGAAACCGTTCTTGCTCCTTCGTATCTTCTCGTCCTTCCCGGTACATCTCTTCCTTGTACCTTCGCTGCTCTTCCAGGAACTCCCAATCTTCGTAAAGCCTCTGCTTCTGGCACTGTTCTTGTTCCCGACGCCACTTATTCAACAAAATGCGCATCGTGACCCTGGGTCTAGAGGTGTTACTCATCTTATTTCGGCTATTTTGGAACCGAACCCTCTGCTGAAGCTCCCCTTTTGTAACCTGCCGATTTGGGTCAATGTTACCAGCTTCTTTTGCTCTATCAGAAGTCAAAACTCTCATTTTACCCTTACCTCCAAAATTGGCTACATTGATCATATCAACAGAGAAGGATACGGTATTCTGTCCAAAAGGACTACCGTCCACTTTCATCTTCCCGTCGAACCTCAGATGTCCACCTTGAATAGCTTTCTGGATCCGATCTCTAAACACTCGGCAATCATTTATGGAGTGGGATTTGGTGTTATGGAAACCACAATACTTCTTGTCTTTGACGCCCTCAGGGAGCAGCATGGGATGACCTTCCGGCAACTTGATGCATCCTTCCTTCAGCAAGTATTCAAACAGTTTATCTGACTTAGAAACATCAAAGTCATAGGTACCTTTATGTTGCCTTAGCCACCTCTGGTTGACTTGAGTTGGCTCTTTAGACCAGATTATCTCTGCTGCAGCCACCTCATCTTCATCATCATATTCATCTGCTTCCTCTAAAAAAGCTTGATACATTCCGGCAGCTACATCACCCTTCTGGAATTGATTACTCCTTCTGAATCCCTGGGCTTGATTGCTCATTGTTGCCAACCTTTGTGACAATTGCCCGAGGTCGTCAAACTCCATGCCGAATAGCCTCTCTTTGATACTTGGCAACATGCCAGCTATGGCTATCTCCGACAATTGGTTATCTGGCAGATTCAGGGAATAGCAGAGATTTTTGGTTTCCCTGAATCGGCGCAGATACTCTTGCGGTGTTTCACCAGGTTTCATCCTTAGGCTCATAAGATCAACCAACTTCTTTTCACTGGTTCCGGTAAAGAAATATGAGTGGAACTTATGCTCTAACTCTGCCCACGTATTGATGGAGTTTGCTGGCAGAGAAGCAAACCAGGAAAAGGCAGGTCCCATCAATGATAGCGGGAAATACCTAATCCTCCAGGCTTCATCTGTAGATGCTTCCCCAAGCTGCATCAAGTATCGGCTGATGTGCTCTATAGTGCTGGTACCATCCTGACCCGAAAACTTGGCGAAATCAGTGGGAGGTTTTACTCTTGGAGGGAGTGCCACCCGATTGTACCATTCTGGGTAGGGGGACTTGTAAGTATATGTCTGATTCTTTGGCTTTAGGCCGAACTGATTCTGCATCATATCAGCCATCTTGTGCATAATGAGGTCAACGCCCGAATCAGGAGCTGCTTGCGCTTGCCCCCCAGTATATGGTCCTGCTGAACTCCTGTAGCCCGGATTCGGAAAAGCATTAATCGAGCTATAGTCCATAAACTCCCGATACCCATCTCCAAACACATCCTTCTGTATCCTGTTCACCACAGGAGATACTCTAGCAGCAGACTGTGGAACATTTCCTGTTGTGCCGAACATGAGCTGGCCATAGGTCTGAGGAGGTTGTTGCATCTCTTGAGGAACCACCCCTCCTGTGCTTGGGCCAGCTCCATTGCTTTCGGCAATCTTCCGTCGTTGAGGTACTTGGAACAACAACGGTCCATGCACCGGACCAGCAGCCTCTTCAAAGTACTTATCTGCGGTTGGACCGAAAGTATCGATCATGATAGCACGAAAGGTGTTCAAGAAAGCCGATTGATGATTGGTCACGGCTCCTGATACAATCCTATGCATCATCTCCGCCATCTTCTGGAGAGCTGCTTCTTCACTACTGTCAGGCAACTTAGGCTGGTGATGAGGAACAACCTTCGGGAATGTCTGCTTCTGATAGACTTTGCCGCTTTTATTCTTGGAGAAAGTCTCCAAGCATTTGCGCCGGAATTCGTCACAAACTTGTTGCACCAAATCCCTTGACTCTGGCGGCAACTCGTCCATGGTCACATCAAAGATTTGATCTTCGCTGATCTCAGGCATCTTGAAATGAAGTGGTCCCACCGAGCGTGCCAAAAAGTGTGTTGACGCAAAAAGTGACGCTCTGCGCTAGGCACACAGCAAGCCGAACGAGGCTGGCTTCAATCGGGTGCCCGGAGTATTCTAAATTCGGAAGCGTGCCAGTCGGTTTGACCTGAAAACCAACAAGGGATAAAAGTATGAGAATACCTTGGAACATGCCGGGTGAGACCAGACAGTTCCATATATACGGCTTTGAAAGCCAACCATGACGGCACACAGCTATGAGAGCTGTTTGCCGGAACAGATTTATAATGTCATTCGGCAAGCGTAAAGATGGAGCTCATAAATATGCTGAATGCCGAACACATGAATAATAGAAGGATAAAAGGTAATTTGTAAATATAAATCTATTCAAATAACATATGCATAGGTTAATCCAACTAATCTGCCGCACGTTTAGTCTTCATAAACCCGTCAAGTATAAACTCAAGCAAAGCTAATCCACCGCATGATACCACTCGCTATGAGTCCACACTACTCCTTATAATTAGATTAATCCACCGCATGATACGATCTAATTATAAGAAGCTAAAAGCATACATATATCTGAACAGATCTATAAAGACTCATTACTCATGTAAGCATAACCAGAATCGGCAAAATAGCCGAACTGGGGTCCATGAAGAAGGAACGTACAAACAAGCGTGATCAAACTAATCTAAAACCTGCATCTGCCGCACGACACCCAGTTTTGTCAAAGCATAAACATGATTGACATGCATGAACCCACAACATGTAATAACCTAGATTGAAAGCTGATCCGGCTATCATGATATTATAAATAGCAAAGCACAAGTAAATTCGTGCAACGGAACTGAACAGAGATCAATCTAGATTGGGCAAAAGAGTGTTACAGGAATTAAATAAATAAAACATATAACACATGATAACTTAATGAATCTATTAGATCTGCCAAATCTAACAGAGCCGATAACTATTTTTACTCATGACTTAATCCGTCGCACGATACAAGGCATAAGCAAAAACTTCCCGTCATAAGCTTAAATGTAACACCTCAGGTGTTTACATGAATAAAATGTTGCCATGTCATCATAAGCATTTCATAACATCATGTGCTAGCTCACCTTGAGATGCATTCACTAAAATAAGTTTAATTCCTAATATGTGAGCAACTTTGTTTATAGGCTTGTGATGTAGCTCCAAACCCTAATTTAGAATGTCATTATGAAATAACTTGTGTTCATTCCCATTTGAATAAAGTCATGTAAATGCATGAATCCAAGTTCAATAATTCAAAAGGATCTAAAATCCATTTAGCTTATAAATGAGAAAGTCATTAAATTCCTATATAAGTTAATTAGCCCTTTCTAGTTAACTAAAAATCCGGGCATAATTAGGGGTTGACCCTAAAAGCTTTTTGGTAGATCTTGAGGAGAGGTACAACTTTGGTATTCAAGGTTTTCAAAGTTTCTGTACAAAATTTAAAGTAATTTTGAATTTACTCAAACCCTGGAAATGGTTCCCTTCTGACTTTAAACTTGCATTTCAAAAACTATTTGAAATCTGAGTTGGAGATCTACATCAATGTTGTAGAGAATTTCAAAATGAACATTTGATACATTGACCATTTTTCAAGTGTCAATGCAAAATCAAAAGTAATTTTGCTTTTACTGCAAAACCTTAGTTCTGTCCCCTTTTCAAATTTCCAATTTGAAATGGATTTGAACTGTTTTGAGTAAATTGACCTATTTCCATTTGAAATCAGCCAAAGGGTGTTAAAGCAAAGTTGTACAACTTTTCAAACTCTACATTTTATATTTTGGCAAAATTTGAAGTGGTTCAGGAAATTCAAAAGTAATTTTGAAATCTAGGTTGGTCCAAATTTGAGTTTGAACTCTATTTCAAAATCCAGGCAGAATTTAACTTTGGTTCTTAAAACAAACTTGTAGAACACAAATTTTGGAGCAACTTTTGTTTTGGGAGTTTTTGCAGGGCAGTACATATATCTAGAGAAAAATAAAAGGGGGAAGTTGCAGCGCTACAGTAATCTGGGAGAGGGGGGAAAAGACCAGGGCATGTGCTCTGCCCCTGGCCGCCGCGTCGTCGCCGCCGTGGCCTGGGCGCCTCCGCCCGGCTCTGCGTGTCCGGCCACGCAGCTGCCTTCCTCTCTGCTTCACTCCGCGCGGTGGCAAGCTCTGAGAGCTCCCCAACCCTCCCACCATCTGCGTCCGCCACCTCCTCCTTCTCCTCCTCTGTTTCCAGTCGAGCGCCGGCGAGCTCAATCACCACCGTCACTGCGTCCCTGCACCCTCCACCTCCCAAATAGCTACCGCTTAAATTCCTTGCTTCTCCTGAGCTAGCTAACTCGAGCCCGAGAGCTTGCAATCGCCGCCGCCACGGTCTTCTTCCTCGCTACCGGTAGGGAGCCGCCGCAGGTATCTTGGTCGTGGTCACGGCAAGCCCGAGTTCCTCCGGTCAAACCAAGTGGTGCTTTAGCTTCGTGTTGTGTTGTAGGTCACGGTCGGCTCGCTCTTGAGGTCTCTATCGCCCTGGCTTGAGCAGTCCGCGGAGGTTGCCGCCGGTGCAATCTTCGCCATCGCCGCCACCATAGTCAACCTCGGTCCAGTGCTCCTCGAGTCAAGGTAGGGTGCGCATCGTAGTCGTGATGGGTTCCTAGGCATGTTACGCTCCTTAGTTTGGTCTCTACTGGGTTAGCTTGGTCGGTTCGCATGGCTCGCCGTCGGCGCAGGCGCCGCCATGGCCACCACCGTGGACCAGGTTGTTCGGGGTCATCTCCAGGTGCGTCTGGGTGCGCATCAGGGTCGCGGAGAGTGCCTAAGTAAGGTGTCGTTCTTAGTTTGGTCTCTACCGAGCCCTTATGGCCGGAACGCCGCGTCGCCGCCGTGTAAAGCCTGGCCGAGCCGCCATGGCCACTGCCAGCTCAAGGCTGTGTAGCTGCTAGGGCTAGTAAAGGGTGGAATCGACGCGTGAGGTCAGGGCGGTGACGTTGAAGCCCTCGTCGTCGCTGGAGACCTCGCCGACGTGGAGGCCGACGGCCGGTCAGCGCGGCCGAGCCGCCGGTCAAGGCCAGAGCGGGCGCTGGGCGTGGCGAGGGAGTGGAGAAGAGGCTGACACTCGGGGCCCGGTCGTCAGCGACCATGGGCCGATGGTGGGCTGAGCCCAGTAGGGTTTCGAAAGGTTTTTCTTTTTCTAAGAAAGAGGAATAGTGTTAAGTTTTGTCTTTTTCATATGTTTTTCTAGGAAGCTCCAAAAATTGTGAAAATTTTTTAGTAGCTTTCTCAAACTGTCTAATATTTATAAAAAATTTGAAAATTGAGTTTTGAACAAATTTTGAAAGTAATTTAAATAGGCTTTTTAATTAATAAATGGAATTTGATGATTTTTGTAGGCTTATTTAAATGTCCAAAAATCATGAAATTATTTTTGCCACTGTTTTGAGTTGGACATGTATCATCACAAAAATTTTGAACTCTATTGGATAAAATAGATTTTATTCTTATTTCTATGCCTTAATTAATTATTTAAATGTTATACTTTGATTTAATTCTGCAGATTTGTAGGTTTGTTCAAAAATTGTGATATTTGTTTTTCCATGGTTATTTTATATAATTTATCATCTCTAAAAGTTTAAACTAAGTTGGACATAGTTTGCTTCACAACTTAATTTCGTGCTAATTAAATTGTTTTCTTTTTGAATAAATAGTGTTGTTAAATATAAAAACCCAAGTTTCTTTATGGTAGATTTGAAGGTAAAGTTAGGTGAATTATCTTGATCTGCTGTTGGATGCAGACAAGCTTCACTCATATGACCATGTATGTTGGTACAAGTTAGTTTTGTTGGTTTGCAACTGTACCTTGATGGAAAGCTGTTGCAAGATAAATGTTTATAGCTTAGAAAATTTCCATCTTTACCATGATCATGTCATAAGCATCTCATCAAGCATGCACCCTTTTATCGTGTAGCTTCCGAAGGGGTCGATTGTCCGGACGAGGTTGGTCCAGGGAGTTCGGAGTGTTCTGTTGATCCGGAATATCAGGAGCTCCAGACTCTTCCGGTCAACGAAGGCAAGCCCCGGTTCATTTAACCATTTCCTTGGATTTACAATTACACTTATTTTCGATAACCTGATGCATTAAATGTTTATCAAACAAATGCTTTAAACCTGTTGATGCATGATCAACCTTGTTGTCGATTTATCATTCCTTGATATCTGCTTTATGCAACTGATAGAAATGCTTAGTCTTGCTTTATGAAGCTTTTGATAAATATTTTCAATGCTTATCGTTTTGGAATGACAATGAGAAAGAATGATGGTTAAGACCAGACGGGCACATACATCGAACCTTGTGTTGGTGTAGGGTGACCCGGATGTGTCGAGATAGGGTTAACCGTTGTTGGCCTGCTAGATTGAGAAAGTGTGAAGTACCGATCATATGCTACGGTAAGCTCTGCCTTGGTGGTTCTTAAATGAGAACGGCTAATCGCGCACTGGGAGTGGAGAGATGGCGGGAGTACTAGCTACCCTCGTGGGTTAAAGTCCCGGATTGGAGGCGTACGAGTACTCTCGGGTGGCGCGGACCCGGTCTTGTTTGAAGGATCCGAGGTTGGGGTTAGTATATGTGTGATCTAGGGTCTACATATATCGTATGATCATGGAAAACTCCCAGATCTGGTTGAATCGGTTCGAATCGTCGTGCTCCTCGGTTAAGGAGACTCAATCTTTCGACCCACATCGTAGAATAAAAGGGAACTTGCTGAAGAAAGAAGGATAATAATATTTCATTAATATTCACTTTCAGTTCTTACCAAGTACTTAAATGATTAAGTAAAAATTTGGATCTAGAACTACTTTAGTAAGCTTTTATGCAAATGAAAAAAATACTGTTGAGCCTACCCAAGCCAGCATACCTGTTTCTTCTCTTCTCTTGTCGGGTAAGCCTTGTTGAGTACCTTTGTACTCAGGGTTTGTTAATCCCCTGTTGCAGGTGACGTTCACGAGCAACCTTGCTTTGAGGCTTGTTGCGTGACCGTCATTGAGGAGGACATGTCCGGGGAGGAGTAATGCAACCCTTAGGCGGGGTTGTTTGTGTGAAATACAGTTTTATTAATGTTGCTTCCACTACCTAGGATAAAAGTTTGAAACTATGGTTTGTAATAACGACGTGAGTTTGAACAACTGGTTTGTAAAACTTATGGTGTAATACTTCCGCACTCTTATCTCTGATGTATATTATTTGTGAAATGTTGTAATACTGCATGACTCTTGCAATGATCCTGGGAATGTAAGGAAACGTGGATGAGTCGGGTTACCCGATGACACGTGAGGGGTCTTTTGGGTTATGGGGCATAGGGTATGACTGTCTGAGGTCTGTTGGACAAGGACAGGTACTCGTGGGCCTTATTAAGTCAGGAGGTTCCGTCACAGCTGGTATCAGAGCGATCATTGTAGCAGTCTTGGAGTATTGTTGCAAAACTTCCAAATGATTTGAGTCAAAACTAATTGAAATCTAGTTTGATCCAAAATACTTTTGACTTACCTTGTTCATGCTCTTCGATCTATGTTCTGTCTCAAATGGTAGATCATGGATTGTTAAGTGGAGCAGCATGCTAAGTTAAGCCTTAATTTGAAATTGTTGTTAAAATTTCTACTCTTATGTAATGGAGTATAATTTAAATTCTATATATGCTTTATGCGTAAGTATGTTTCATGCATCATGTTTATTCAACTTATGATAAGTGGTATAGTTGGGTAAGGGTTAGAATCCAATCCTTTCTTGCTATCCAAAAGTATTTTCCTCTATCTACCTAAGTTCTAAACCTCATCTCACCAGGATGCCACGCGGTAAGGAGACAGCTCGCAAGAGTACAGGTCCTCATGGTGTACCCAAGCACCAACTTGCATCCCGCAAGGAGGAAGGGTTCAGCAGCAATCAGGAAGTCAATGAGGACTTACGGGCAGAGGTCCATGAGCTGAAATCCCAGTTGGCTGCCAACTCTCGGGAGAAGAGCTTAGCACTTGCCAAAGCTGGAGGCATGAAAATCAAGCTGGAGCAGGCCAACAGAAGCGTGGTTAATGCAGAAAAACTCATGACTAAAATGCTTGGAGAAAGGAACACCGCTTGGCAGCGAGAAGATGCCGCTTTAGCCCGTCTGCATGAGTTGGAGGCGTATGTGACGGATATAGAAGCATTCAATGACCAGTTGCATGAGGAAGTCCATGTGCTGTATGATCAACTCCATCCACCTCCACCTCCAAATGCAGCAGAAGATGAAATGGGTACGCTCACGGATGAGGAAAAGGTAGAGGGGCAGAGTGAGGAAGATCCTGAGATAGATGAGTCTGCTGATGACAGTGACAGTGAGAGTGAGGGTGACGGGTGAGTCGTCTCCCATCAGAGTGTCGGGCATGGATCTCGAACCCTAGGGGGAAAGGGTTGTGTAATAGTTAACTTAATATAATCTTAAGCTAGTCGGACCATGTATCAGTTCTGTTATGCATGAATAATGTAACATGGGTGTGTAAGCAGTTACTGTTTTTGTATTATAAATCAGAAATCAATAAAGTTTGGTTTGCTTATGAGCAGATGCCTCGTACCCGTGCTACTGATGGGGCTGGTTCGTCTCATGATGGGGACGGTGTTCCCAACGCACCCCCAGTTCCACCGACACTAGAAGAAGCCATTGCTGCCCTTATGCAGGCCACAACAGAAAATGCACGTTTGCTGCAGGGTCTGACTCAGAATGCACCACATGGACAGCGTGACCGACATCATCAGCAGGTCCAGAAAAGTACTTATCAGGATTTCACAGAAACTAGGCCGCCGGTATTCACAAAGGCGGATGAGCCTTTAGAAGCAGCAGATTGGCTCCGTATGATGAATCAGAAGTTTGAGCTAATCCACTGCACTGAAACTCCGAAGCCATCCTTTGCAGCTCAGCAGTTGAGGGGAGCTACGGGGACTTGGTGGGTGAACTTTGAAGCTTCCCAAGCTCCAGGACACCGCATCACCTGGGATGAATTATCGAGAGCTTTTAAAGCTCACTACATTCCAGCGGGTGTGATGCGGATGAAGGCCGAGGAGTTCTTAGCCCTCAGGCAGGGGGATCAGCCAGTACAGCAGTATATTGGCAAGTTTAATCATTTGTCTCAGTATGCTCTGGATCATGTGAACACCGATGACAAGAAGCATAGTTGCTTTATGAGGGGGCTGAATACGAAGATGCAGAAGATGCTGGCAATGTGTGACGATAATATATCCTACAATGATGCAGTGAATAAAGCTATCTCTGTAGAAGAAAAGTATTTCAAGCATCTGGAAGCTAAGAAGAGGAAGGGTGGGGGTTCGACTGGATCGTCTGGTGGCAATAAGAAGTGCCAACGTATTATATACCACCCAGTCCAGCACAACCGTCCACCATACCGTCCACTGTATCATCCACCCCAACCACAACAAGCCAGCTCATAGCAGTCATCTGCTAGAACTGTTGTGAATCCTAACTATCCACGATAGCCGAATGCCCCTGACATTCGAACCCAAACTCCCCAGAACCACAACTACCCATGCTATAACTGTGGGAAACCGGGTCATTTCTCCCGTGACTGCCCATATCCCAAAAAGACCACTCTAGATATTCCGCAAGGACAAGGTAGTCAGAATTTCCAGCAGCGGCCACTGCAACAGCCATAGCAGAATCGAGGCCGCAATGATAATTAGAAGAATAAGACCATCCAGAAGACTGGCCGGGTGTACTATGCACAAGCGGCAGATATTCCTGAAGGGGAACCCGTCATGATGGGTATGTTTTTAGTCGCTCACCATCCTGCCATATTGCTATTTGATTCTGGTGCATCGCATACCTTTATCAGTAAGCGTTTTGTTGAAAAACATCATATACCCACTGGGGAAGCACAGGAAAGTTTCCTTATACACACACCTGGAGGTCGTTTGTATACAAAGGAAGTTGTGCATCAGGTGCCCGTAGAATTTGCCGGGCATACTTATCCCACTAGTATGATAGTAATCAAGGATCAAGATATAGATGTGATCCTAGGAATGAACTGGATGTACCAGTAGAAGGCAATATTAGATGCCTTGCATAGAACCGTCAGGTTAAGCATACCTAATAGTGCATCTGAACTCTTTATCCAACTGCCGATTCCAAAGAAAACCGTTGACCGGATGTGCGGCAGCGTCTGTGCAGCCACAGTTAAAGAGATTCAGGATATCCCAGTAGTCTGTGAGTTCCCGGATGTGTTTCCTGAAGATTTGCCGGGGTTACCACCAGACCGTGATGTTGAGTTCAGTATAGAGCTAAAGCCACGAACAGCACCAATATCTCGACGAGCCTATAGAATGCCACCTAAAGAATTGGCAGAATTGAAAGTTCAGTTGCAAGAATTGCTTGACAAGGGTTATATCAGACCTAGTTCATCACCATGGGGCTGTCCTGCTTTGTTTGTCAAAAAGAAAGATCAAACTTTGAGGCTATGTGTGGACTATCGTCCACTTAATGAAGTAACAGTGAAGAATAAGTACCCATTACCGCGGATTGATCTTTTGTTTGATCAACTCACGGGTGCCAAGGTATTTTCCAAGATAGATCTGAGGTCTGGGTATCATCAGATAAAAATAAAGCCTGAAGATATTGCTAAAACTGCTTTCACCACCAGATATGGTCTGTATGAGTATTTGGTCATGTCCTTTGGACTGACCAATGCTCCAGCTCACTTCATGTACCTGATGAACTCCGTATTCATGCCTGAGCTAGACAAGTTTGTAGTGGTATTCATTGATGATATTCTGATATATTCCAAGAACCCACAAGAACATGCTGAACATCTCAGGGTAGTATTGGGTCGTCTGAGAGACCATCAGCTATATGCAAAATTCAGTAAATGTGAATTCTGGTTAGATAGAGTTCCATTCTTGGGTCATGTGTTATCCGCTGAAGGCGTGGCTGTGGATCCAGGCAAGGTACAAGAAATCCTTGAATGAGAGTCCCCCAGAACTGTTCATCAAGTTCGCAGTTTTCTGGGTATGGCAGGTTATTACCGCAGGTTTATTCCAGACTTTTCCAAAATTGCCAAACCTATAACTCAGTTGTTAAAGAATGAAGTCAAGTTTGTCTGGTCGGATATATGTGAAGAAGCTTTTCAGAAATTAAAGGAATTTTTGACTACAACTCCAGTCTTAGCCCAACCCAATATTGAGAAGCCGTTCGATGTGTATTGTGATAATTCTGGTATCGGGATTGGTTGTGTCTTGATGCAAGAGGGCAGAGTAATAGCTTATGCCTCCAGGCAGTTGAAGCGTCATGAAGAACACTATCCAACTCATGACTTAGAGTTAGCAGCAGTTGTCCATGCCTTAAAGATTTGGCGTCATTACCTCTTGGGCAACACATGTCACATATACACCGACCACAAGAGTCTGAAATATATTTTCACCCAGTCAGAGCTAAATATGCGACAACAAAGATGGTTAGAGTTAATCAAAGATTATGATCTTGAAGTACATTACCATCCCGGAAAGGCAAATGTGGTAGCCGATGCTCTTAGTCGGAAGGTTCGTTGTAACTGTACCACGGTTAGACTAGTAGATCTTGCTCTCTATTCCGAGTTAGAAAAACTGGGTATTCAGATGATCACTCAGGGCAGTTTGTCTAACATATCGGTTCAGTCATCTATCAAAGACCAGATTGTAGCTGCTCAGAAAGAAAATAAGGGTATTGTTCACCTCAAAGAGAAAGCCAAGGCAGACAGAGCTTCTTGCTTCCGATTCGATGGAGCAGGAGTGGTTTGGTTTAAAGACAGACTGGTTGTTCTGAAGAATCCTGAGCTGAGAAAACAAATTCTTGAGGAAGCTCATCTTACCCCATTTGCGATTCATCCGGGGAGTACAAAAATGTACCAGGATCTTAGGCAAAGATTCTGGTGGACTAAGATGAAGATCGAAATTGCAAAGTATGTAGCCAAGTGTGATACTTGTCAGAAAGTCAAAGCCATTCATCTTAAGTCAGCTGGTGAACTGTAGCCATTGCCAATTCCTGCTTGGAAATGGGAGGACATCAGTATGGACTTTATTGTGGGTTTGCCGAGAACATCCAAGGGCTATGACTCTATTTGGGTTATAGTAGATCGACTGACCAAGGTTGCACACTTTATACCAGTCAAGACCCTCTACCCAGCATCAACATATGCCAAAATATACTTTCAGAGGATTATGAGTTTGCATGGAATTCCGAAGACTATTGTCTCAGATAGGGGTACTCAGTTTGTTTCAAAATTCTGGGAAAGTCTACATGAGTCTCTGGGCACTAAACTCTTACACAACACAGCCTACCATCCACAGACAGGGGGTCAGACTGAAAGAGTAAATCAGATATTAGAAGATATGCTCAGGGCATGTGCTCTTAACTTCCCATTTAAGTGGGATGAGTGCTTACCATTGGCAGAGTTCTCATACAACAATAGCTACCAAGAGAGTATCCGTATGGCACCATTTGAAGCTTTATATGGCAGAAGGTGTCGGACTCCGTTACATTGGTCCGAACCTGGGGAAAGATGGTTCTTTGGTGTCGATCTAGTCCAAGAGACCGAACAAAAAGTCAAGCTCATACAAAGTAATCTGAAGGTAGCACAATCCCGACAGAAGAGTTATGCAGATAAAAGGTGTAGGCCTTTGACGTTTGCTAAAGGAGATTTCGTATATCTGAAGGTGTCACCCATCAAAGGTGTTTATTGTTTCGGGGTCAAAGGAAAGCTTGCTCCCCGTTACATTGGACCATTTCCAGTCCTGGCCAAGTGTGGCAAAGTGGCATACTGCATTCAACTACCAGCTCATCTATCAGAGGTTCATAATGTGTTTCACATCTCTCAGCTGAAGAAGTGTCTGCGAGTTCCTGACCAAGTGATTGATGTTGAAGGGGTACAACTTGAGCCTGATATGACTTACTCAGAGTATCCCATCAAAATTCTCGATCAGCGAGATAGAGTGACTCGGCGACACACTAACAGGTTCTATAAAGTTCAATGGAGTCAGCATTCTGAGGAAGAAGCAACTTGGGAAACCGAGGAATTTCTGATAGAGCAGTTTCCTGAATTCTATGCAACCATACAGTCAGGACAATGAAAGAGGTTGACAAATAAAATGTGTTTCTAGTTTTTGTAAAAAGTCTGTAATCTTTATCCCCGTACCCCACAAATTTAGTAGTTGGTTTGGTTTGTGGTGAAATCTCGAGTCGCGATTTCTTTTAGGGGGAAAGGATGTAACACCTCAGGTGTTTACATGAATAAAATGTTGCCATGTCGTCATAAGCATTTCATAGCATCATGTGCTAGCTCACCTTGAGATGCATTCACTAAAATAAGTTTAATTCCTAATATGTGAGCAACTTTGTTTATATGCTTGTGATGTAGCTCCAAACCCTAATTTAGAATGTCATTATGAAATAACTTGTGTTCATTCCCATTTGACTAAAGTCATGTAAAGGCATGAATCCAAGTTCAATAATTCAAAAGGATCTAAAATCCATTTAGCTTATAAATGAGAAAGTCATTAAATTCCTATATAAGTTAATTAGCCCTTTCTAGTTAACTAAAAATCTGTGCATAATTAGGGGTTGACCCTAAAAGCTTTTTGGTAGATCTTGAGGAGAGGTACAACTTTGGTATTCAAGGTTTTCAAAGTTTCTATACAAAATTTAAAGTAATTTTGAATTTACTCAAACCCTGGAAATGGTTCCCTTCTGACTTTAAACTTGCATTTCAAAAACTATTTAAAATCTGAGTTGGAGATCTACATCAAAGTTGTAGAGAATTTCAAAATGAACATTTGATACATTGACCATTTTTCAAGTGTCAATGGAAAATCAAAAGTAATTTTGCTTTTACTGCAAAACCCTAGTTCTGTCCCCTTTTCAAATTTCCAATTTAAAATGGATTTGAACTGTTTTGAGTAAATTGACCTATTTCCAGTTGAAATCAGCCAAAGGGTGTTAAAGCAAAGTTGTACAACTTTTCAAACTCTACATTTTATATTTTGGTAAAATTTGAAGTGGTTCAGGAAATTCAAAAGTAATTTTGAAATCTAGGTTGGTCCAAATTTGAGTTTGAACTCTATTTCAAAATCCAGGCAGAATTTAACTTTGGTTCTTAAAACAAACTTGTAGAACATAAATTTTGGAGCAACTTTTGTTTTGGGAGTTTTTGCAGGGCAGTACATATATCTAGAGAAAAAGAAAAGGGGAAAGTTGCAACGCTACAGTAATCTGGGAGAGGGGGGGGGGGGGAAAGAGCAGGGCATGTGCTCTGCCCCTGGCCGCGGGGTCGTCGCCGCCGTGGCCTGGGCGCCTCCGCCCGGCTCCGCGTGTCCGGCCACGCAGCTGCCTTCCTCTCTGCTTCACTCCGCGCGGTGGCAAGCTCTGAGAGCTCCCCAACCCTCCCACCATCTGCGTCTGCCACCTCCTCCTTCTCCTCCTCTGTTTCCAGTCGAGCGCCGGCGAGCTCAATCACCGCCGTCCTTGCGTCCCTGCACCCTCCACCTCCCAAATAGCTACCGCCTAAATTCCTTGCTTTTCCTGAGCTAGCTAACTCGAGCCCGAGAGCTTGCAATCGCCACCGCCACGGTCTTCTTCCTCGCTGCCGGCAGGGAGCCGCTGCAGGTATCTTGGTCGTGGTCACGGCAAGCCCGAGTTCCTCTGGTCAAACCAAGTGGTGCTTTAGCTTCGTGTTGTGTTGTAGGTCACGGTCGGCTCGCTCTTGAGGTCTCTATCGCCCTGGCTTGAGCAGTCCGCGGAGGTTGCTGCCGGTGCAAGCTTCGCCATCGCCGCCACCATAGTCAACCTCGGTCCAGTGCTCCTCGAGTCAAGGTAGGGTGCGCATCGTAATCGCGATGGGTTCCTAGGCATGTTATGCTCCTTAGTTTGGTCTCTACTGGGTTAGCTTGGTCGGTTCGCGTGGCTCGCCGTCGGCGCAGGCGCCGCCATGGCCACCACCATGGACCAGGTTGTTCGGGGTCATCTCCAGGTGCGTCTGGGTGCGCATCAGGGTCGCGGAGAGTGCCTATTAAGGTGTCGTTCTTAGTTTGGTCTCTACCGAGCCCTTATGGCCGGAACGCCGCGTCGCCACCGTGCAAAGCCTGGCCGAGCTGCCATGGCCGCTGCCAGCTCAAGGCTGTGTAGGTGCTAGGGCTAGTAAAGGGTGGAATCGACGCGTGAGGTCAGGGCGGTGACGTTGAAGCCCTCGCCATCGCCGGAGGCATCGCCGACGTGGAGGCCGACGGCCGGTCAGCGCGGCCGAGCCGCCGGGCAAGGCCAGAGCGGGCGCTGGGCGTGGCGAGGGAGTGGAGAAGAGGCTGACACTCGGGGCCCGGTCGTCAGCGACCATGGGCCGATGGTGGGCTGAGCCCAGTAGGGTTTCGAAAGGTTTTTCTTTTTCTGAGAAAGAGGAATAGTGTTAAGTTTTGTCTTTTTCATATGTTTTTCTAGGAAGCTCCAAAATTGTGAAAATTTTTGAGTAGCTTTCTCAAAATTGTGAAAATTTTTGAGTAGCTTTCTCAAAATTGTGAACAAATATCACAAATTTTGAAAGTAATTTAAATAGGCCTTTTAATTAATAAATGGACTTTGATTATTTTTGTAGGCTTATTTAAATGTCCAAAAATCATGAAATTATTTTTGCCACTGTTTTGAGCTGGAAATGTATCATCACAAAAATTTTGAGCTCTGTTGGAGAAAATAGATTTTATTCTTATTTCTATGTCTTAATTAATTATTTAAATGTTATACTTTGATTTAATTCTGCAGATTTGTAGGTTTGTTCAAAAATTGTGATATTTGTTTTACCATGGTTATTTTATATAATTTATCATCTCTAAAAGTTTGAACTAAGTTGGACATAGTTTGCTTCACAACTTAATTTCGTGCTAAATAAATTGTTTTCTTTTTGAATAAATAGTGTTGTTAAATATAAAAACCCAAGTTTCTTTATGGTAGATTTGAAGGTAAAGTTAGGTGAATTATCTTGATCTGCTGTTGGATGCAGACAAGCTTCACTCATATGACCGTTTATGTTGGAACAAGTTAGTTTTGTTGGTTTGCAACTGTACCGTGATGGAAAGCTGTTGCAAGATAAATGTTTATAGCTTAGAAAATTTCCATCTTTACCATGATCATGTCATAAGCATCTCATCAAGCATGCACCCTTTTATCGTGTAGCTTCCGAAGGGGTCGATTGTCCGGACGAGGTTGGTCCAGGGAGTTCGGAGTGTTCTGTTGATCCGGAATATCAGGAGCTCCAGACTCTTCCGGTCAACGAAGGCAAGCCCCGGTTCATTTAACCATTTCCTTGGATTTACAATTACACTTATTTTCGATAACCTGATGCATTAAATGTTTATCAAACAAATGCTTTAAACCTGTTGATGCATATCATTCCTTGATATCTGCTTTATGCAACTGATAGAAATGCTTAGTCTTGCTTTATGAAGCTTTTGATAAATATTTTCAATGCTTATCGTTTTGGAATGACAATGAGAAAGAATGATGGTTAAGACCAGATGGGCACATACATCGAACCTTGTGTTGGTGTAGGGTGACCCGGATGTGTCGAGATAGGGTTAACCGTTGTTGGCCTGCTAGATTGAGAAACTGTGAAGTACCGATCATATGCTACGGTAAGCTCTGCCTTGGTGGTTCTTAAATGAGAACGGCTAATCGCGCACTGGGAGTGGAGAGATGGCGGGAGTACTAGCTACCCTCGTGGGTTAAAGTCCCGGATTGGAGGCGTACGAGTACTCTCGGGTGGCGCGGACCCGGTCTTGTTTGGAGGATCCGAGGTTGGGGTTGGTATATGTGTGATCTAGGGTCTACATATATCGTATGATCATGGAAAACTCCCAAATCTGGTTGAATCGGTTCGAATCGTCGTGCTCCTCGGTTAAGGAGACTCAATCTTTCGACCCACATCGTAGAATAAAAGGGAACTTGCTGAAGAAAGAAGGATAATGATATTTCATTAATATTCACTTTCAGTTCTTACCAAGTACTTAAATGATTAAGTAAAAATTTGGATCTAGAACTACTTTAGTAAGCTTTTATGCAAATGAAAAAAATACTGTTGAGCCTACCCAAGCCAGCATACCTGTTTCTTCTCTTCTCTTGTCGGGTAAGCCTTGTTGAGTACCTTTGTACTCAGGGTTTGTTAATCCCCTGTTGCAGGTGACGTTCACGAGCAACCTTGCTTTGAGGCTTGTTGCGTGACCGTCATTGAGGAGGACGTGTCCGGGGAGGAGTAATGCAACCCTTAGGCGGGGTTGTTTGTGTGAAATATAGTTTTATTAATGTTGCTTCCACTACCTAGGATAAAAGTTTGAAACTATGGTTTGTAATAACGACGTGAGTTTGAACAACTGGTTTGTAAAACTTATGGTGTAATACTTCCGCACTCTTATCTCTGATGTATCGTATTTGTGAAATGTTGTAATACTGCATGACTCTTGCAATGATCCTGGGAATGTAAGGAAACATGGATGAGTCGGGTTACCCGATGACACGTGAGGGGTATTTTGGGTTATGGGGCACATGGTATGACTGTCTGAGGTCTGTAGGACAAGGACAGGTACTCGTGGGCCTTATTAATTCAAGAGGTTCCGTCACATTAAATCCGCCGCACGATACTAAGCTTAACGTACGAGACTGCTTGCATCATATCTAAATCCACCGCATGATACTAGACATGATAGCAAGGTTGCCGGTACTTACGGAGGTCGACGGATCAATGATTCCTCTCGAAGGACTCGACGACACGACTTAGGGACTCGAAAATGTGGCACGGGGCCGGTTGTATTGATATGGTTGTGAACAGTTTTACAATGGTCGAGGGCTTATATTTATACCCTGGACGAAACACGAATCCTAGACGATTACGACTTAAAATAAGACAAAATATAAATCACATTCCTAATCCTTTCGGCGTCTTCCATCTTTACGTATCTTCCAATGCAAGCTGGCTTTATTGCACTATTCGTCTCCCGAATGGGGTCATTGCTTCACGAAATAGCCGACCGCGTAAGTACTCACCGAAAGTCTTAAGGACCAAATAGTCGTTTGAAGGCTTGCCGAATCCTTCTCTTTTTTGCTGACTGGACCCGTCTGTCATACCTTTGTGCGTGCGAAAATCTGGGGTTAACAGCTCCATAATGACCTCCGTATGGTGATGAATGGCATATGTCGATGATCTTCCATCCTTCCTCAGTGGTCACACATCTCCTGAGTAAGCCATCAGAGCATACTCGGAAGAGGTATGGCTCATCCCATATATGTGAATGACTTTCTTGAATAAGCTTCTTCTTGTTCGCTCCTGGTGGTACATACCCTGAAACCATAAAATTAGTAATATCTACATACCAGGGGTTAGACCTGTTGATTCCGTAGAGCATGTCGTCCCGGAGGGAATCATTGATGGGTGTTTCCTGTGGATTCTTAAAGTGCATTCTAGACAAGTGATCAGCAAACAGAATTTTCTACTCCCTTTTTATCTTTTATTTCTAAATCAAATTCTTGGAGTAACAAGATCCATCTGATTAGGCGAGGTTTAGCATCTTTTTTAGTGAGCAGATATTTCAGAGCAGCATGATCAGTGTACTCAATTATTTTAGCTCCAACTAAATAAGATCTAAATTTATCAATGGCAAAGACAACAGCCGGAAGCTCTTTTTCAGTAGTTGCATAATTAAGTTGAGCTCCTGCCAAAGTTTTACTGGCGTAAGCAATTGCATGATGCTTCTTATCTTTAGTTTGTCCCAAAACTGCCCCCACAGCATAATCACTAGCATCACACATAATTTCAAAAGGCAACAACCAATTAGGGGGTTGAATGATTGGTGCAGAGATGAGTGCATTCTTTAATAATTCAAAAGCTATTAGACATGCATCATCAAATTCGAAAGGAGCATCCTTGGCTATCAAAAGAGTAAGTGGTCTAGCAATAAATGAAAAATCTTTTATGAATCTGCGATAAAAACCAGCATGGCCAAGAATGCTTCGAATTCCTTTTATATTCACAGGTGGAGGTAGTTGTTCAATTACTTCAATTTTAGCTTTGTCTACCTCAATACCTCTTTCAGACACTAGGTGTCCCAGCACTATTCCTTCCCTAACCATAAAATGACATTTTTCCCAATTAAGGATTAAGTGCTTTTCTTCACATCTTTGCAAAACCTTGTCTAAGTTTTCAAGACAATTATCAAAAGTTTTTCCATATACAGAGAAATCATCCATGAAAACTTCCATAATCTCTTCAATCATATCAGACAATACAGACATCATGCATCTTTGAAAAGAAGCTGGTGCATTACATAACCCAAAAGACATTCTACGGTAAGCATAAGTTCCGTATGGGCATGTAAAAGTGGTTTTGCTTTGATCATCGGGATGGATCGGGATCCGGTGGTACCCTAAATATCCATCTAAGAAACAGAAGAACGAGTGGTTTGCTAACCGCTCTAACATCAAGTGATCCTTTTTCGTGGCTTTGTTCAGTTTTCTATAGTCTATGCACATCCGCAACCCAGTGACGGTGCATTGCGGAATTAGCTCGTTCTTCTCATTTGTAACAACAGTCATGCCTCCCTTCTTAGGCACAACTTGAACAGGGCTCACCCACTCACTATGCGGAACAGGATATATAATCCCTGCATGCAGCAACTTTATAACATCCTTTTTAACTACCTCTCTCATCGCGTTGTTAAGTCTACGTTGGGGCTCTCGAGAAGGTGAAACAGAAGGATCTATCGGGATACGATGGGTACAAATCATAGGACTTATTCCTGTAAGATCTTGGAGTGAGTAGCCAAAAACCGAGTGATGTTTTTCAAGAACGGTCATTAATCGCAGAGTTTGCTCCTGAGTGAGTTTGTCACTAATGATCACAGGAAACTCTGGATTATTATTCAGGAAAGCATAGGTAAGACCGGGTGGTAAAGTTTTAAGCTCTATGGGTGTGACACCCTAAAATTTGCCCATTTTAAAATAGGTAAAAATGTTGAGCTTTTTACCTATATGGCCTTGGAAATAATGACTCTTCCTTGTATGACCCTTTTTTATTTGAACTTACCTCTATGGCCCTAAAATGAATTTTCTTTCCTTCTATGGCCTTTCGTCCGTTTCTGCTACTTAACGGTGTTAAGTTAAGGGTAAAAAGACCGTTTTACCCCTAGCATAAAATTGCAGAGTTTTATTTTTTTGTATATTTGGATTAATATTAAACAAATAAATTCACACATGACAATATTTCACATGAAAGAAATATTGTTACGTATAAATTTATTTGTTTAATATTACTCTAAATATACAACAAACAAACAAAATTGTAATTTTTTATGCCAGGGTCAAAACGGTATTTTTACCCTTAAATTAACACCGTCAAGTGGTGAAAATGGACGGAAGGCCATAGAAGGAATGAAAGTTTATTTTAGGGTCATAGAGATAAGTTCAAAAGAAAAAAGGCCGCATAAGGAAAAGTGATCTTTTTCAAGGCCATACAGGTAAAAAGCTCAAAAATGTTTCTTTATTGAATTTTTGGTGTGCATTTAATCTAGGGTTTAAATACTTTTCACAAAATTAAAATAAATCTAGAGACATGTTGTTGCATTCATGCCCTTGCATTTTAATTTTTGAGATGAGTGGTTTTTGTCAAATTTTGATTGGAATTCAAATTTCATTTGAAAAGAGTTTGAAATGTGTTCAAAATAAAAGGAAAAGGATTTTACCTCTCTTTCTCTCCTCTCCCTCCTTTTCGGCCTGCTCAGCTGGTGGCCCAGCCCACTGGCAGGTTTTCCCCCGTCCTTCCCTCCCGCGCTGGGCCGAGCCCTCCCTCTCTCCTCCTCCTTTCTCCTACGCGCGGCCCAGCAAGCCAGGCCGGCCCGCTCGCGTTGGCCAGCAAACCGCCGCGCCCTTCCCTTTGCGCTCACTGGCGTCACGGGCCCACGCGTCAGTGCCCCTCTCCCCTACCTCCCACTCCCTCTGTTCTCCCGAGCTCGAAACCGCGCCCACGCTCCGCTTCGCCCGCGTCGTGGCTGCGCACCGCCCCGTCCCTCGTCTATTTCTGAGGGTGCGCCCCTCTCCCGCTCCCCTTTTCCCCCATTTCTCCTTTGTCTCGCTCTCTCTCCTGCGTAGCAGAGCAGTCGCCGGCGCGGAGCAACCGTCGCCCGCCGTTGTCACCCCTCCGAATCGATGCTCCACCGGCCGATTCGTCAACCACTGAGCTCCGCACCGAGGTGGCGAAGTCCCGGAACTGCTCCCCTTTTCTCCTTGACTGCTGATTCGCCCTAACCGCTGCCGTTCGTCTGAGAAGAGCGCCGCCGTCCGCCGTCCGCTGCAATCCGCCGTTCCAGAGCTCCCTTCGCCGTTGTGATCTCCGTGGTGGGCTCCGTCGTGATCCCCTCCACCTCCCCATGCCTTCCCCGTGTGATACCGTGGCCGCTAGAGCCGTTGCAGCGAACCCCCGGCGAAGCTTTCGTCGCCATCCATGGCCGCCGCCGCGCGCGCGGTCCCCTCGCCGTCGCATGTCTCGTTACGCCGGCCATAGCGTTCTGAATGGACCCCCTGTACATTCCCCTACCCATCTGTCCCCTAGCCTTGGTCTTCGGTGAACTCAGTGCGCGAGCCCGCGAGCTCCCGTGCTCCGGCCATGGCAGCCGCGCGCACGACGTCGCACGTGGCGCCGCGACGTCGCGGCCTGGGCGCGCCACCGGCCCGCCCCTCGCGCACGTTTCCCCCGATCTAATCGGGCGCGTCCGTGGCCGATCCAACGGCCGTGGATCGCCGATACCCCTTCGCGGGATATTTTGCGTAAGAGCCCCTCGGCTTTTGCGAAATCAACCCGCAGTCCTTGGCAGGGTTGAAATCCGATTTAAAATTTGATCTAAATTCGTTTTGATTTCAGTCTATTTACAAGTTTGCCACTGAGTTAAAATGCTTATAAAACTCACATTTTAGCTCCGTTTTGATCCGTTCAGCTTGCGTTAGATTCGTTTCGAAAAGTTCTTTCAAACTAAATAACTTTTAGTACTATTTTATGTAATTAAAATTTGAGTTAAATCTAATCTAGTAATTAGCGTCTTTAATCTTGTTTAGTTCATATCTTTTCCGTTTCAACTCCGATTAGCGTGATCTTCGCGTCTGTGTGTTCGTAGTGAGACGTAGATCAGTTTTCAAAACTCTTTATATTGTTTTATTATGATTGATGTATTGTTCTAATCATAGGCTATGTTTGCTTTGCATGAATTGCTTTTGGATGCATGTGTGGTGTTCGGTGATCGTATGTCCAGTCGGTGAGTTATGCGTTGGTGATCAAGAAGAAGTTTGTGATCTAGAGATTGTGATCAAGAGTCAACCTTTGGAAATCTACAAGTCAACAGAAGAAGGATCTTGAGTTAAGGCAAGTATAGCAATCGGGTTTTCTTTTCGCAATCATGATCATGTTACTTAATTAATGTATGCATCGAATGATAAAAATGACTTATTAGCAACTTAAGAAATAATCTGTACGAGCACCTTCGGGTTTTACAGTGCAACTGATGGGGGTTATATGGCTTTGGCTTTAGCTTAGTATGAGGACCTTTTCTAGCTTGTTAGAGGTTACCCTTGTGGAGCAAGTGGGGGTTAGCAGACTGGGGATCCATGCGGTTGGTTGAATCACCCAGACTGACTAATGAAACCTAGCGGCCCTAACTTGTTAGACGAACCTTTGAAAGGCTTCATCGTGAACCCTGCCGACTTTCCTTGGAAGTGAGTTAAGAGGCTGATCACCTCGGGCGAAAGGGCAATTCACGTCTCACAGGGAAAGTGTACACCTTTGCGCAAAGTTTATTAAACTGATATATCAGCCTTGCTCAAGGACACGAGCGGCCTTGAAGACCTCTACATTAAGATTATGACTTTTGTTGATTAACATGTTCATTGTTTACCATTTTATGCTATTCATTACTTATGTTACATTGATCATGAAACTTGGGATCTATATCACTTGTTGCTATACTTGTGGAGTTCAACATGGACTCACTCTAGTTTTTCCCCCACACCCCAGTCTCCATCAGAGTCGCGCAGCGGAAGCGTGGTGATGACTCAGATGTGTTTCCTAAGCTTATGCTTGTGGTCAACCAGTCAGTTGTTTCCTATGAAGTTGGTGTCTCCATCTGAAGATCAGAGTGTCTTTCCGCTGTCTGCTCCTTAAGGTTATGTTCTTTGTGTTTATACGTTATATATGAGCATTGTCTATCGATATTACCCTTTATTTGTGTCTATATGTGAGATTTGACTTCCTGGGCTCACATATGGTGTATATCTGGTTTTGTTCTTAAAACCGGGTGTGACAAAGTGGTATCAAAGCAATGCTGACTGTAGGACGCAAGCCTAGTTAGAAACTGGTCGTTTTAAGCTTTTGAAAATTGCTATAGAACCCCGGTTCTATCCATCTTGGTATTTTCTTCTTTATTGTATCTTCTACCCTTGTTATTTATCTTCTCCTTGTTGCTTAAATTTTAAAATTTGCTCTCACCTTCACTCCTTGCCTTGAATTGCTTTTGAAAAACTTCCCTCTATCTAAGTAGATGGATCATTGACCAAGGTATGTCGTCTCTGACCGCAGTTAGCAAACAGAAGCTGATCGCTATGCAAAGTCAAGACCTGGGAAGAATGACGCAACAACAAGATGCAACACAAGGACCAACCAACATGAAAGGAAGCCTTAAAGAACCGTTACAAGGTGATAAAGTGGAACAAGATTACATCCATGGAAGATTGAAGCATGTGGATATGACCACCATTCATGGAGCAAAGAAAGCTGTGTATGGCATGATCCCAGTCAATTCAGTACCTGCCATGGTTCTTTTTGACCCTAGCGCATCGCACTCATTCATCTCTGCCAAGTTTGTAGCTCGCATGAAGATAAGGGAATGGACAACAAAGAAGCTCATAGTAGTCCGTACACCAACTAGAGAAATTGAGACAAACCATGAATGCCGAGATGTTAGAGTCCAGATAAAAGAGAGTGAATTCATACTGAAACTTAATGTTTTGGAACTCTCAGTGTTGGAAACACACTTTCCCTACCTCCGCACTCGTGCAGGGGAGTGACGAAGGTGACCAAGCGTTGGGAGCAATAGCGAAGGTTAAGGAAACGAAGACAAAGTTGTTGTGGCTCTATTCCCAAAAAATCCACCTCCTTACACTGTTCACCCCCTGGTATTTATAGGGAATACCAGGGGACACGGGTTTAATTACAAAAGGGTACAAAAAAGATTCCCTGGTTCTACGTAGGGAGGAAGGGCAAAAATGGCAAAACACAGCTGCGGAAGAAACCCTAGCCAGTCTTCCTCCTGACCGTCGCCACCTTGTCTTGTTCGCCTTCGAGGGAGAAATGAAGGTTAGACCTTCGACTGTGCTTGCCTTCGGGCCAGCACTCCTTCACCGCTTGCCAGATCCAACACTTCAAACGGAGTGGCTTCGGAGACCAGCGAGGGTCGCCAACTGCGTTCCCGTCACGCCGTAACCTGCGAGGAGTGCAACAAAGCATCGAGGGTCGGACCCGCGTTCGAAGGTCAGGAAACGATCATGAAGGGGAGAGAGGTCTTTTCGAGGACATGTAGATCATGCGAGGGTTGTTTTTGGCACCAGTCGCGCGGTGCCTCTGCCGAGGGTCCCTGCCCCCAACAGTAGCCCCTCGTTGCCTTGGATCTAAAGAACAGAATTTAGGCCCAAGCAGCGCTCTTCGACAGGGAACGTAAAGACACCCTTGGCAGCGACGCCCGTGGCTGCTTTTGGCTGGGCCGTTGCACTGTTGTGTTGTACTGTTGAAGCCCATTTCATTTTTTGCGCCGTGTTTTTCGGTTGTCGTGCCGATTTTGTCGGGTGGGTGTGCCCGCCTCTTGGCCTATAAATAGGAGGGGTAGGTGGGGGGATTTGAACCCGTGCCCTTCTTTGCCCTAGCCAACCTGCTGCTGCGCATTTCTTGTTGCGAAGGTTGCCTTTGTTTAGTTTCGAGGGTTGTTAGTTTTGAGCTTCGCTAGGTTGCCATTTTGAGCGATGGCGAGGTCAAAGCAAACCGCTCGTGTTGCTTCTCCTGCTGGTACGGATGAAGGGGTGACCTTCAATTTTGGACTCAGCCGAGTCTGTACCACGGAGCTTGCGGCTTACGTGAAGCGGGGCTGGATCGAAGAAGGAAAGGCGAGGATGAGCTCCGGTGAAACTATGCCGAAACCTGGCGCTGGCGAAGTTGTTGTCTTTGAGGAGTTTTTTGAAGCTGGTCTGCGCTTTCCTGCTGACTCCTTTGTGACTTGTGTTCTACAAAGGTTCAATCTAAAGTTCCATCAACTCACACCTTCGTGCTTTACGAAGATGTCAGTGTATGTCTGGGCGTGTCGCTCGCAGGGCATTGTGCCCCATGTCGAAGGTTTTGTGCGGACTCACCGTGTCCATATGCAGCCTCGCAAAATAGTGGAGCACGAGGGTAAGACCAGTTTGGGACAATTTGCGGTGTACACATTTTGCCACCGCGCCGGATCGGAGCTGCCGGTACAGGCTTAGAAGAACAAATGGAGCAGCGGATGGCAAGAATTTTGGTTTTACTACAAGCTTGATGAGGCACCCGAGCTATGTGGCGAACTTCCGCTTCTCGGCGATGTGAGCGCCGAAGCCAAGATGAGTGCCGAGGCCCACGCCGCGGTAGATTGCCTGAGGGTGGTTGCGCGTTCACAGTGCGCACGCGACTTGGTCGAGGAGTACTGCTGTGCCAAGGCGTGGCCCCTCAGCCGGAGGCAGATCTGGTTCCCAGTTGAGGCTGATCCAAAGTACGAGGGTAGGGGGCTGAAGAAGCCGAAGATCGATCTGAATAGGATTTGGGAGAATGTCTTCAAGAAATTTCCCAGACGTCAGGATGGTGTCGAAGCTATCTACAAACGGGTCCAGCAGAGAGCTGAAGACCTCGTTGGGAAGCTTTCCACCTTGGAGATTAAAGCTATCCACAACTCAGTGGGTAGCGGAGGCCGTGTTAACATGTTTTTCGACATTCTCGGGCTCCAGTACGAGGATTGGCCCGCCCCTTCGGGCGATGATGCGCCGAAGAAGAAGAGGAAGTGTGCCGCCACCGAGGAGAAAAATGTTGTCTCGCGGCCGAAGAGGGGTCGTGGTCGAGGACGTGGCGGTGCCGGTGGCCGCGTTAAAACACTTGCGACGAAGGTCGCTGTCGGTTCGGGAGCTACCGGCACTTCGTCATTGTAACACCTCTGGTGTTTAAAATGTAATTAATCTGACATGTCATCATCCTTAGTCATTAATCATTCTTGCCATGCATTTATGTTTGCCTAAAGCTTGTTTTGCTTTTACCTTTTTCTGAGGTGACTTGTGTTTTGAATTTTTTTTTTCAAAAAAAACCCTAAAGGCCCAAATCTTCCTATAAGGGCAAAATAGTAATTTCACCTCTGTGACTAGCTTGTGTAAATCTTGTTCAGTTAAGTGTCTTGATGATTTGTTTTGTTGATCAAAATTCAAAATCAGTATGGAATTTAAATTCCTTTTGAAAAACCCCAAATTTCCAAACTCTAGTTTTACCCCTCTTTTTCTAATTCAAAAACTATTCAAAATCTGAAGTTGACCCTTTTAGCAAAGTTGTAGGTCTTGCCAGAAGGAACAACTTTGGTGTTTACAGATTTTCAAGTTTCTATACAAAATCAGAAGTAATTTCAAATTCTTTCAAACTTCAATTTTGTCCCCTTTTCGGTTTTTAAAAATTAACTCAAAAACTTTTGAGTTTCAGAAAAAGTTTATGTTGATAAAGTTGTAGGTCCCAGAGTTTTGAGCAACTTTGGTATTTTGAGTTTTCCTTGTGCAGTTCATCTTTTGGGAGTTATTTCTAAAATTTCAAAAAAAGGGGAATAGGTGTCATCTCTGTGTCGAGTTGCTGCAAGGGGGCCCCGACCAATGGCGGCGCAGCGCCGCCCACGAGCCTGGCTGACCCACGCCCGTGCCGCGCGCGGCCAAGCGCTGGCGCTCGTTTTCCTCTCGGCCCCTACCTACGCCTGCCTTCGCCGTTCCCTACCCCTCCCTCTTCCCCTACGGCCGCGGACAGCGGGCAGCTGCCGGCCGCCGGCAAGCCGCCCCACCGCGCGCGAGCTCCCGCCCATGCCGAGCCGCCCTACCCTGCTCCCTACCTCCTTTAGTGCCGCGCGAATGCTCCTCACCCCTCGCCCGGACCCCCCCCCCCCCGCTCCATCCCGTGGCTATAAGAAGCCGCCGAGCTCCGCCATTGCCGCCACCACGGCAACCCGAGCCACCAGACCGCCCCGGCGCCCGCCGAGCCCTCCACCGCCTTCGCATTGAGCTGCTCCACCTTCCCGAGCAACCAATTTCACCCCTCCGCCTTCCTCTCGCCGGCGCAGGAGCTTCGTCCCCGACTCCGGCAAACGGCCGTGTTTCGGCCAAGCGAGAAATTCGACGCCGTGAGTGCTTCTCTCTTCCCTCCGACCCCTGCCCTTTCTTCCTCACCTCAGCGCGCTCCTAACCGCTCCTCGGCGACCTCTTTTGGTGAACAGACCTGCCGGCACGCCGCTCACCGCCGAGCGAGCTCCGCCGGAGCACCGCCAACGTCGAGCTCACTCCTTCGACCCTTGTTCCGCCCCGCCGAGCCCTGCCTCCGACCCGTGGTAAGCACTCAAAGCCCTCCCCGGTCTCTGCTTTCACGGCACAAGCTCTAGCCAGGCCTCGAGCAAGCACTCACACACTGTCTAGCTCGAGCCAGGTCTCGAGTAGACACACACCCTCACCACTTCGCCGAGCCTAGCCTCGAGCAAGCGTGCACCCTCCTCTTCGCCCGAGCCAAGCCTCGAACGAACTCGCGTTTCCGTCTCGCCCGAGCCTCCCAGCCAGGCCTCGGACGGACGATTGTTTCCGTCTCGCCCGAGCCTCCCAGCCAGGCCTCGGACGGACGATTGTTTCCGTCTCGCTCGAGCCTCCCAGCCAGGCCTCGGACGGACGATTGTTTCCGTCTCGCCCGAGCCTCCCAGCCAGGCCTCCGACGGACGATTGTTTCCGTCTCGCCCGAGCCTCCCAGCCAGGCCTCGGACGAAGCGATCCTTTCCGTTTCGCCCGAGCCCTGCGGTCCGCCGCACGATTCGCCCGAGTCCCGCGGGGAAGGAGCACAGTGCTCTTTTTCCTTTTTGGAAAAATGTGAATAGTGTTCTGTTTTCTCTTTTTTGTGAGAATTAATCTGTTGTTCCATAAATCTTGAGAAAAATATGGTATGCTCCTTGCACTATGTAGGATTTTAGAAAAAAAAAGAAACTCTACCTTTCTGCAAAAAAATTAGAAAATGAAAAATCCTTCTTTTAATTAAGAAATGGATGGTTTTAGACCTTTTAGAAAAACCTGTGTAGCTCCAAAATTTATGAGGTAAATTTTTATGCGCTAGTTATGTCATGCTTAGTCCCTGGTAGAATTTTGAGGCCTTTTGGAGTAACTGCATAAAATGACCTTTTTGAATAATTAGGAAAAATAGAAAAAAGGTGATTAGGGTTCATGTTGAATGCCCTGTGATGTGATTTTTTTGGGATTGTTTGCTGTTCATAGACCCCACCCATTTGGCCTATGATGTTTGTGATGCCATGCTTGATTTGTGTTTAGGTCGGATAAATGATGCTTCATAGGTTGATTAATTTTGCTTAAAGGAAGATATAAGTAACTTTATGTCCATTCTAGAAATTGCTTACACAATGGAAAGTTGTACTCTAGAATCAGTGGAATTGTCCTGTGCCGTATTGTTCATGTCAGCATCCTCATAAGCATACATCATTGCATCCGTATAGTGACCGAAGAAGAAGGCATCAAAGTCGAGGCCGCCGCTGACGAACCTACTCCCGAGGCGACCCCGAGCTCCGACACCTGCACCACCAACCCCGAACCTGTCCTTTTCGCTCTTCAAGGCAAGCCTCGGTGCATTTAACCCTTCCTTACATTTATAAAGGTTTACTTAAAATGCCTTGAGTTAAACTACTGCATTAGGTTATAGGAGTTGTGTGATGACCTATTACTTACACTATTTACCTCCACCAGAAGATCCACCTGCCCTGTTTAAAAACTATTTGCAAATGCTTAGTGATGCTGTGCAATAGATTTGCATTAAAAATACCAATTTCAAAAGTGTGATCACTTAAAGAATTTTTATGGGAATCTGGCTTTACTCCCCGGCTATTGGCTAGGTATCTGATTCGTACCTAGTCAATTGCGAGGAGCGGTTGTCCGAGCGTACGGTGCCATCATGTTGTAGTCCAGGACTCAACAGTTGACACCGACCGGGACAGGGTTGAAAAACTGACAGGACTATTACGCTTGGGTGAGATATAACCAAGGTTTGGTTCTGGCAGAAAAATTAGGTACCATCCGTATGGGGGCCTGCTGGTCAAGACTCGTAACTATCCACATACTTCGGAAAGCTCTGGCTCCGAGGAATCCTTTATTGGACCGACAACCGCGCACTGGGAGTGGAGAGATGGCGGAAGTAGCATGTACCCACGTGGTCGTCGTACCTGGATATGAGTGGTGTACTGTGTAACAGAACCGACCAATTTGCACCAGATTAAGCACTGAAAACCTCCGCTCTCGCAGAAATCATTGAGTACTTAAGCTCGTACAAACCCGGTAGTCCGGAAATCTCGAAGGATTTCAAATCATTCAACGACATCCAGCCAAGATCGTACTTGTTCCACGAACATGCTCACGGGTTACAACACAGTTGCACACAGTTCAAATTACATCGGAGTACGAAATAATATTACAAAACATAGTTTGATAGTAGTAGCGGAAGCAACATAGTCTTTAAACATAAGTTTGGATTGTTCATAAATACGGTGCCATCAGTTGACTGGGTCCACAAAAGCAACAGATGAGATAAGTGTTGACCATGCCCTTGGTCTAGTCATCACCCGTTACCGGGTACAAGCAGTTCTCGCAGTAACCATAAAAGCACTGGCCATCTGCAACAACAAGGGAATAAAACCCTGAGTACGAGAAGGTACTCAGCTAGACTTACCCGTCATAAACCAAAAATAATGAGACTCCAAGGATCATGTAGGCTATATGAGTGGGGTTGGCTGTACATACTCCTTTGCATGAAAGCTTTAGTAATAAAACTCAGTTTCAGATGTTGGCAATTGCTTTTAGTCATTAACTCTACCTTACTAGATTTGCACCTGTACTAAACAAGCACTTGCTAATTAATCAATCAAGAGTGACTATTTCATCAATAGCCTTTCAGATTCCATAACCATTTTAGTTCCATAAGTTCTACGGGAGATGATCTAAAGTCAACTGCTCACTGTCCAGGAGCGATGGCGATTATAATCGATTCCTACCCAGCTGGGGATAAAATGTCTCACACTCGCCCGGGACGTCCGGCTACGGCAGTCGTAAGCTGCCAGTCAGGAGATTCGAGAACACAAAGCGCGGGACGGCCATGGGCCCTTCTACACCGGGGGTTATCTTAGTGCCAGATCGCTCAATCTATAACTGCCCACGGTCATGCCAGGTCGATCAGGCCCTGCCTGCCCTCGGACCATGCCAGGTCGATTAGGGCGGAGAAACTGGTGGGAGGAATCGAACGGCGGTGAGCGGTGGAGCGAGTAATCGCTCGCCGAGGTTCGGCGGGCGGCGGCGGCGCGGAGCTCTGGTGAAGATGGAGTGGAGTGGAGCGAGGGAGAGAGCGAGCAATGGAATGCTCCTCTGGTTGCAAGCACAGGGCGGAGCGAAGGCAAAAGGAACAAAGTGCTAGGACTTAAGCACTTCAACAAACCTATGCACATGAAATGATGAGATGCTATGCTCATGCCATGCCAAATTATGCATTTAGGGATTGCTTAACACCGGGGTGTTACATACTGTACTTCCGGGTGGCATAGGACCGGGCCCAATCTTGGAAGAATCGTGGTAGACGAGTTGACATATGCAAGCTTGGGTGCTACATATGCAGTGTGGATAGGGATCCTCAGCTGAGTATTATTTATCCAGATTAACATTGCTCCTCGGTTATGGAGACTTGGTCACTGACTGTCAACGGAGAGTGGTTCTCAACTAGGAATGTTTTGAAAGGTAAAATGAATCATGAACAATGAAGAATTGAGAAATACTGGAATCTTTCCAAAAATAAAACAAGGATTTCAAAATGCTTTTTCTGCAAAATACTTGATCTTGCTTAAGCCCTACCTTGACTACCTATGCCTCTCATTCCTGAGTCTTCTCCCCTTTTCTTTAGTCGGGTAAGTCTTGTTGAGTACCCCAGTACTCAGGGTTTGTTAACCCCTGTTGCAGGTATTGCTGAGTCCCCGTTGTGTCTTGCGCCCTGCTGCATGACCATCGTCCAGGAAGAGGCCGATGAGGCCGATGATTAGTTGTGCACCCTCGGGCTGGGTGACTACAAGTACCTTATTTTGTTGTACTCCGCTACGTTGCCTATTTTCTATTATCCGAACTTGGTTTGTAATAATTGCACCTTTAATCTTATTTGGAACCTCAGTTTGTAAAACTAATGTTATTTAAGTCTTCCACTCTGTATTCCGATGTTATTTGTAAAAGTATCCAGTGCTGTGACCGAATTGTGAGATGATCCTGCGGACAATGGGCACTGATGCAGCTCAGTGACGAACAGTCTTAATCGTGTGGAACATAGGTTCGGCTGTCAAAGGCTGACGGGGACCTGTGGGCCATGAGATTAGGACCGTTCTGCCACAGAGTGGTATCGGAGCATCTCACTATAACGTTGCAGTGTTCTTGCGAAAATTTCAAAAGATCTTTGAATCCAAACAAACTAAACTTGACTATTTTGAGTCCAAAATGCTTCTCTTATCTTGTCTTGTGTATGGCAACACTAGTTAGCGAGACAACATGTTTTAAGCCCTATGTATCTTATTTATTTAGTGCATCGCCTTGTTCCGTAGGAACGATCCATGCATCATGCCATATTCACTTAAGTTAATATAATAGTTTTCTCTCTAAGTTCGTTGGGGTAGTATGCCTATACCTTTTCTTGCTAGCCTTTTTCTCATCCATCTTATCTTATCCAGACATGGCTCGTATCAAGTTGACTGCTCGTAAGTCGACTGGACCCAATGGTGTGCCACGCCACCAACTGGCACCACGCATTGGAGAAGAGACTGGCGAATCTTCCAACGGTCGTCGCTTTCCCCGCCGCACCCGCAAGCATCTGAAGGAGGAAATCAAGAACCTGAAGGCTGAGCTGGAGAACTTGGAGCATGACTTCTACCACTCACGTCTGGAGTTCTATGAGGCACGAGCTTCCCTGGAGCAGGCCAACCGGAACACGATCCGCGCCATCGAGCAGCGTAATGCTACTTGGGATCGCGAGGACGTCACCAGAGCCGAGCTCCACGGACTGCGGCAGTACACAATTCAGATTGAACAGTTCAATGACATGCTTCATGAGGAGGTACACCAGCTGTATGACCAACTCCACCCCATGGTTCCCCTGGTTGTCGAGGACCCTGAGGACGGAGTAGTGGAAGAGCCGGACGTAGAGCAAGAGCCAGGCGTGGACAAGGAAGTTGAACCTGCCGAAAACATCCATGATGAAGATGAGGACGAGGAGGTTGAGCCTGAGCTCATCCTCGAGGAAGAAGATGACGACGACGACATGATCATCATCGATGAAGACTAGTCTCGTTGTGTCTGTACCACCTGCTTACCTAAACCCTTAGTCTAGGATTGGGGGCGCTAGTCTGTCTTTTGCTAAGTCGGGTCTGTATCTTTCTTTTCGTACCTTTTCCCTTATCAATCTGTTGTCATCTGTCAGTCATCTTTATCGATCATCTACCTTTGTATCAGTGAAGCTTTTCAGTCAGTTGTTTTCAGAACTTAATCAATGGATGCTAAGTTTCGAGTTACTTAACAGATGCCTGTGAACACTCGCACTGGAGCTGGAAGCTCTCAGGAGGACGACCTTCCAAACCCTCCACCTGTACCTGCTACACTAGCAGATGCCATCGCAGCCCTGGCAGCCGCTGCTAACCTGATGGCTCGAAACCAGGGACAGCAAAACAATGGCCACCGTGGTCGCCAAAACATCAACAACGAGACCACATATGTGGATTTCACCGAAACCCGTCCACCGGTCTTTACCAAGGCCGATGAACCCCTTGAAGCTGATGATTGGCTCCGTACTATGGAGCAGAAGTTTGGTCTTCTGCACTGCACCGACACCCAGAAGCCCCGGTTCGCTTCTCAGCAGCTTCGTGGTCCAGCAAGCGCTTGGTATGCCAATCTATTGGCTGCCCAGCCAGAGGGTCCTCAGTTGACCTGGGAAGAGTTCCGCACAGCTTTCCGTGCACATCGCATCCCCTCTGGAGTGATGAAGATGAAGCTTGATCAGTTCCTGGCACTACAGCAGAAGGACTCCACAGTAATGCAGTATGTGGGTCAGTTCAATCACCTTAGCCAGTATGCCTCGGAGTACGTCAACACGGACGAGAAGAAGAGGGACTGTTTCCTTAGGGGACTGCACCCCAAGATCTGTAGAAGTATGTCCAATAACCTGACCGGCTCATATCATGATGCCGTCGACCGGGCTGTTGCTTTTGAAGAGAGCAATCGCCAGTACCAAGAAGAAAAGAAGAAGAAGAAAGCAGGATCTAGCAGTTTCTCTGGCAGTCACAAGCGCCAGAGGATCATTTATCACCCTAGCCACCACCAAAGTCGCCCACCTTACCCCCACCAGCAAGTGGTCGTCCGTACCGCGGCCACCACCCACAACGCCAACCGGCAAAGTGCCACGCAGCCGAACGCCCCAGGTGTTCGTATCACCACCCCACAAACCGCCTACAACCATCCCTGCTACAACTGCGGCCAACTTGGTCACTGGGCTCGTGAGTGCCCAAAACCCAAGAGGTATGCTCAGAATGCTCAGAAGGGTCCTGAAGGACCTCAGCAGCAGCAGCACTGTGTCCAGCAGCAGCATGTTCAGAAAGGCAAAGTTGTCAAGAAGCACGGGCAAGTCTACTACACCACTGTCAACGACATCCCAGAAGGGGAGCCCGTCATGATCGGTAGGTTTCCTGTTGCCAATCATCCTGCAGTCGTGTTGTTTGATTCTGGTGCATCACATT
Source organism: Coix lacryma-jobi var. lacryma-jobi (assembly GCA_009763385.1). NCBI lineage: Eukaryota > Viridiplantae > Streptophyta > Magnoliopsida > Poales > Poaceae > Coix > Coix lacryma-jobi. Next base: position 97,587,550 of record CM019831.1, read on the forward strand.
CCTTCATCAGTCGTACATTTGTCCCTAAGCATGGGATATCACTTGGGGAGTTGAAAGAAAATTTCTGCATATTTTCGCATGGAGGGCGTATAAGTACTAAAGAGGTGGTTCGCAATATACCGGTGATGTTGGGGGAACACGTAGTTCCTACCACCATGATAGTGCTACGTGATCAGGAGATAGATGTCATTCTAGGCATGAATTGGATGTGCCAGTATAAGGCCATGATTGACATCCTGAATAGGGTTGTGAGAGTGGACATTCCTAACAGTACTTCCAAACTCCTTCTCCAACTCCCAATGCCTCCAAAACCAGCAGCCACGCAATTGAATACCACCTATGTTCAGGAGACCAGAGACATTCCCGTAGTCTGTGAATTCCCTGATGTTTTCCCAGAAGACTTACCTGGCCTGCCTCCTGACCGTGATGTTGAGTTTGCCATAGAGCTAAAGCCCGGGACTGCTCCTATATCCCGCAGAGCTTATCGAATGCCTCCCAGAGAGTTGGCAGAGCTAAAAATCCAGTTACAAGACTTGTTGGATAAGAGCTTCATTCGCCCAAGTTCGTCTCCTTAGGGATGTCCTGCAATCTTTGTAAAGAAGAAAGACAAAAGTCTCAGGTTATGCGTTGATTATCGTCCACTCAACGAAGTCACCATCAAAAATAAATACCCCTTGCCTCGTATTGACCTTCTTTTTGACCAGCTAGCTGGAGCCAGAGTATTCTCCAAGATTGACCTCAGATCTGGCTACCACCAAATAAAAATACGTCCCGAAGACATTCCTAAAACAACTTTCACTACTAGATACGGCCTATATGAATACTTGGTCATGTCCTTCGGTTTGACCAATGCCCCTGCCCACTTCATGTACCTCATGAACTCTGTATTCATGCCAGAGCTTGATAAATTTGTGGTTGTGTTCATTGACGACATTCTTGTCTACTCAAAAACCCCTAAAGAACATGCCGAGCACCTCCGTATCGTTCTAACCCGTCTCAGAGATCATCAGCTTTATGCCAAGTTCAGTAAATGTGAGTTCTTGTTAGATCAGATACAGTTCCTTGGTCATGTCCTATCCGCTGAAGGTGTATCAGTCGATCCCAGAAAAGTGGCAGACATACTGGATTGGAAGCCACCTACCACTGTTCACAAAGTCCGCAGCTTCATGGGAATGGCTGGATATTATCGCCGTTTCATCCCGGATATCTCCAGGATCGCCAAGCCTATCACCGAGTTGTTAAAGAATTCTGTGAAGTTTGTCTGGTCACCAGCCTGTGAGCAAGCCTTTCAAGCATTGAAGAAACTGTTAACCACGTCACCAGTGCTAGCTCAGCCGAACGTCGAAAAGCCCTTTGATGTCTACTATGATGCGTCTGGTACTGGTTTGGGCTGTGTTTTGATGCAAGAGGGTCGAGTGATCGCTTATGCCTCCCGACAGCTTAAGCGACATGAAGAGAACTATCCAACCCATGATCTTGAGTTAGCAGCAGTGGTGCATGCCTTAAAGATCTGGCGCCATTATTTGTTGGGCAGTACCTGCAATGTGTACACTGATCACAAAAGCCTGAAGTATATCTTCACTCAAGAAGAACTGAATATGAGACAGAGAAGATGGCTTGAATTAATTAAGGACTATGATCTCGAAGTACATTACCATCCGGGTAAGGCAAATGTGGTCGCCGATGCACTCAGTCGCAAATCATACTGCAACTGTCTGGTGATGAAACCCTATGGTTCTTCCCTATGTTATGAATTGGAAAAGCTGGGTATTGAGATGGTTCCGCAGAGAACTCTGAATAATATCAGGATAGAAACCCCTATCAGGGAACAGATCATCACTGCAGAGAGGGATAACCCTAGAATCAAGCACATCATCGAAAGAGTCCGAGCTGGAAAGGCTGATTGTTTCAGGATTGATGATGCAGGAGTGGTTTGGTTCAAGAACCGACTAGTAGTTCCCAAAGTGCCCGAGTTGAGGCATTTAATCCTTGATGAAGCACACTTGACTAGATTCTCCATCCACCCCGGCAGCAACAACATGTACCAGGACTTGAGGCAGAAATTCTGGTGGACAAAGATGAAGATTGAGATCGCCCGATATGTCACTCATTGTGATACTTGCCAGAAAGTCAAAGCTGTGCACATGAAGCCCGGAGGAGAGTTGCAACCTTTACCTGTACCAGCCTGGAAATGGGACGATATCAGTATGGATTTTATCAATGGGCTACCCAAGACACAAAAAGGTTTTGATTCCATCTGGGTGATCGTTGATCGCCTCACTAAGCAAGCTCATTTCCTGCCAGTCAAGACCAGCTACACCGTCCCCACTTACGCCACCTTGTACAAGAACAACATAGTAAAACTCCATGGCATACCCAAGACCATTATCTCTAATCGTGGTACCCAGTTTGTCGCAAAGTTCTGGAAAGCGTTCCATACCTCACTTGGAACCAAACTATTGCATAGCACGGCATATCATCCGCAAACGGATGGACAAACTGAGCGGGTCAACCAAGTGTTAGAGGATATGTTGAGAGCCTGCGTGCTCACCTTTGCAGATACTTGGGATAACTGTTTGCCCTTGGCAAAATTCTCGTATAATAACAGTTATCAAGAGAGCATCAAAATGGCACCCTTTGAAGCACTGTACGGTCGCCGTTGTCGTACACCTCTCAGTTGGTCTGAACCCGGAGAAAGAGAATTCTTTGGGGTTGATCTAGTAAAAGATATGGAAGAAAAAGTCAAGCAGATACAAGAGAATATGAAGATTGCGCAGTCTCGACAGAAAAGTTATGCTGACAAGAGACGTCGACCTTTGGAGTTCCAGATCAGAGATTATGTGTACCTGAAGGTCTCACCCAGTAAAGGAGTTACTCGTTTTGGAGTCAAAGGGAAGTTGGCACCCCGCTATATTGGTCCGTTTGAGATTCTGGAACGTTGTGGCAAGGTAGCTTACAAGCTAAGATTGCCCGATCATCTTTCCGCGGTCCATAATGTGTTTCACGTCTCCCAACTCAAGAAGTGTCTCCGAGTACCCAAACATGTGGTGGAAGTTGAAGGTGTTGAGTTGGAACCCGATCTGTCATACTCTGAGTATCCAGTTCGCGTGTTGGATCACAAGGATCGTGTTACCCGGAGAACCACCACAAGATGGTACAAGATCCAGTGGAACCAACACTCTGAAGAAGAAGCCACTTGGGAATCCGAAGACTTCTTAGCAAAGAACTATCCCGACTTTCTCGATACTCTGTAGATGTAAGGTTTTACCCTTGTCCTTCTTAAGACGCAGAATCTCGGGGCGAGATTTCTTTTAGGGGGAAGGGCTGTAACACCTCTGGTGTTTAAAATGTAATTAATCTGACATGTCATCATCCTTAGTCATTAATCATTCTTGCCATGCATTTATGTTTGCCTAAAGCTTGTTTTGCTTTTACCTTTTTCTGAGGTGACTTGTGGTTTGAATTTTTTTTTTCAAAAAAAACCCTAAAGGCCCAAATCTTCCTATATGGGCAAAATAGTAATTTCACCTCTGTGACTAGCTTGTGTAAATCTTGTTTAGTTAAGTGTCTTGATGATTTGTTTTGTTGATCAAAATTCAAAATCAGTATGGAATTTAAATTCCTTTTGAAAAACCCCAAATTTCCAAACTCTAGTTTTACCCCTCTTTTTCTAATTCAAAAACTATTCAAAATCTGAAGTTGACCCTTTTAGCAAAGTTGTAGGTCTTGCCAAAAGGAACAACTTTGGTGTTTACAGATTTTCAAGTTTCTATAAAAATCAGAAGTAATTTCAAATTCTTTCAAACTTCAATTTTGTCCCCTTTTTGGTTTTCAAAAATTAACTCAAAAACTTTTGAGTTTCAGAAAAAGTTTATGTTGACAAAGTTGTAGGTCCTAGAGTTTTGAGCAACTTTGGTATTTTGAGTTTTCCTTGTGCAGTTCATCTTTTGGGAGTTATTTCTAAAATTTCAAAGAAAAGTGGAATAGGTGTCATCTCTGTGTCGAGTTGCTGCAAGGGGGCCCCGGCCAATGGCGGCGCAGCGCCGCCCACGAGCCCGGCTGACCCGCGCCCGTTGCCGCGCGCGGCCAAGCGCTGGCGCTCGTTTTCCTCTCGGCCCCTACCTACGCCTGCCTTCGCCGTTCCCTACCCCTCCCTCTTCCCCTACGGCCGCGGACAGCGGGCAGCTGTCGGCCGCCGGCAAGCCGCCCCACCGCGCGCGAGCTCCCGCCCATGCCGAGCCGCCCTACCCTGCTCCCTACCTCCTTCAGTGCCGCGCGAATGCTCCTCACCCCTCGCCCGGACCCCCCCCCCCCCCGCTCCATCCCGCGGCTATAAGAAGCCGCCGAGCTCCGCCATTGCCGCCACCACGGCAACCCGAGCCACCAGACCGCCCGGCGCCCGCCGAGCCCTCCACCGCCTTCGCCTTGAGCTGCTCCACCTTCCCGAGCAACCAATTTCACCCCTCCGCCTTCCTCTCGCCGGCGCAGGAGCTTCGTCCCCAACTCCGGCAAACGGCCGTGTTTCGGCCAAGCGAGAAATTCGCCGCCGTGAGTGCTTCTCTCTTCCCTCCGACCCCTGCCCTTTCTTCCTCACCTCAGCGCGCTCCTAACCGCTCCTCGGCGACCTCTTTTGGTGAACAGACCTGCCGGCACGCCGCTCGCCGCCGAGCGAGCTTCGCCGGAGCACCGCCAACGTCGAGCTCACTCCTTCGACCCTTGTTCCGCCCCGCCGAGCCCTGCCTCCGACCCGTGGTAAGCACTCAAAGCCCTCCCGGGTCTCTGCTTTCACGGCGCAAGCTCCAGCCAGGCCTCGAGCAAGCACTCACACACTGTCTAGCTCGAGCCAGGTCTCGAGTAGACACACACCCTCACCACTTCGCCGAGCCTAGCCTCGAGCAAGCGTGCACCCTCCGCTTGGCCCGAGCCAAGCCTCGAACGAACCCGCGTTTCCGTCTCGCCCGAGCCTCCCAGCCAGGCCTCGGACGGACGATTGTTTCCATCTCGCCCGAGCCTCCCAGCCAGGCCTCGGACGGACGATTGTTTCCGTCTCGCCCGAGCCTCCCAGCCAGGCCTCGGACGGACGATTGTTTCCCTCTCGCCCGAGCCTCCCAGCCAGGCCTCGGACGGACGATTGTTTCCCTCTCGCCCGAGCCTCCCAGCCAGGCCTCGGACGAAGCGATCCTTTCCGTTTCGCCCGAGCCCTGCGGTCCGCCGCACGATTCGACCGAGTCCTGCGGGGAAGGAGCACAGTGCTCTTTTTCCTTTTTGGAAAAATGTGAATAGTGTTCTGTTTTCTCTTTTTTGTGAGAATTAATCTGTTGTTCCATAAATCTTGAGAAAAATATGGTATGCTCCTTGCACTGTGTAGGATTTTAGAAAAAAAAGAAACTCTACCTTTCTGCAAAAAAATTAGAAAATGAAAAATCCTTCTTTTAATTAAGAGATGGATGGTTTTAGATCTTTTAGAAAAACCTGTGTAGCTCCAAAATTTATGAGGTAAATTTTTATGCGCTAGTTATGTCATGCTTAGTCCCTGGTAGAATTTTGAGGCCTTTTGGAGTAACTGCATAAAATGACCTTTTTGAATAATTAGGAAAAAAGAAAAAAGGTGATTAGGGTTCATGTTGAATGCCCTGTGATGTGATTTTTTTGGGATTGTTTGCTGTTCATAGACCCCACCCATTTGGTCTATGATGTTTGTGATGCCATGCTTGATTTGTGTTTAGGTCGGATAAATGATGCTTCATAGGTTGATTAATTTTCCTTAAAGGAAGATATAAGTAACTTTATGTCCATTCTAGAAATTGCTTACACAATGGAAGGTTGTACTCTAGAATCAGTGGAATTGTCCTGTGCCGTATTGTTCATGTCAGCATCCTCATAAGCATACATCATTGCATCCGTATAGTGACCGAAGAAGAAGGCATCAAAGTCGAGGCCGCCGCTGACGAACCTACTCCCGAGGCGACCCCGAGCTCCGACACCTGCACCACCAACCCCGAACCTGTCCTTTTCGCTCTTCAAGGCAAGCCCCGGTGCATTTAACCCTTCCTTACTTTTATAAAGGTTTACTTAAAATGCCTTGAGTTAAACTACTGCATTAGGTTATAGGGGTTGTGTGATGACCTATTACTTGCACTATTTACCTCCACCAGAAGATCCACCTGCCCTGTTTAAAAACTATTTGCAAATGCTTAGTGATGCTGTGCAATAGATTTGCATTAAAAATACCAATTTCAAAAGTGTGATCACTTAAAGAATTTTTATGGGAATCTGGCTTTACTCCCCGGCTATTGGCTAGGTATCTGATCCGTACCTAGTCAATTGCGAGGAGCGGTTGTCCGAGCGTACGGTGCCATCATGTTGTAGTCCGGGACTCCACAGTTGACACCGATCGGGACATGGTTGAAAAACTGACAGGACTATTACGCTTGGGTGAGATATAACCAAGGTATGGTTCTGGCAGAAAAATGAAGGACCATCCATATGGGGGCCTGCTGGTCAAGACTCGTAACTATCCACATACTTCGGAAAGCTCTGGCTCCGAGGAATCCTTTATTGGACCGACAACCGCGCACTGGGAGTGGAGAGATGGCGGAAGTAGCATGTACCCACGTGGTCGTCGTACCTGGATATGAGTGGTGTACTGTACTTCTGGGTGGCGTAGGACCGGGCCCAATCTTGAAAGAATCGTGGTAGACGAGTTGGCATATGCAAGCTTGGGTGCTACATATGCAGTGTGGATAGGGATCCTCAGCTGAGTATTATTTATCCGGATTAACGTTGCTCCTCGGTTATGGAGACTTGGTCACTGACTGTCAACGGAGAGTGGTTCTCAACTAGGAATGTTTTGAAAGGTAAAATAAATCATGAACAATGAAGAATTGAGAAATACTGGAATCTTTCCAAAAATAAAACAAGGATTTCAAAATGCTTTTTCTGCAAAATACTTGATCTTGCTTAAGCCCTACCTTGACTACCTATGCCTCTCATTCCTGAGTCTTCTCCCCTTTTCTTTAGTCAGGTAAGTCTTGTTGAGTACCCCAGTACTCAGGGTTTGTTAACCCCTGTTGCAGGTATGGCTGAGTCCCCGTTGTGTCTTGCGCCCTGCTGCATGACCATCGTCCAGGAAGAGGCCGATGAGGCCGATGATTAGTTGTGCACCCTCGGGCTGGGTGACTACAAGTACCTTATTTTGTTGTACTCCGCTACGTTGCCTATTTTCTATTATCCGAACTTGGTTTGTAATAATTGCACCTTTAATCTTATTTGGAAGCTCAGTTTGTAAAACTAATGTTATTTAAGTCTTCCGCTCTGTATTCTGATGTTATTTGTAAAAGTATCCAGTGCTGTGACCGAATTGTAAGATGATCCTGCGGACAATGGGCACTGATGCAGCCCGGTGACGAACAGTCTTAATCGCGTGGAACATAGGTTCGGCTGTCAAAGGCTGACGGGGACCTGTGGGCCATGAGATTAGGACCGTTCCGCCACAGTCATCCTCGGCTATTGTTTCATGCGGCCGAGGCGCTGGTAAGACTGGAGGACGGGTGCCCCGCGTGGGTGGTATTAGTGCTTTGATCCAAATCTCGGATGACGAGGATGTCTCCGATGATGATGAGAAAGAGAGGGAAGAGGAAAAAGAGGGGGGCACTGATGAGGACACATCCGATGAGGACAGCGACACGTCCAGTGGCGAAGGCAGCTCTGATGATAAAAGCGCTTCGGAAAAGGATGATCGTGGGAAAGCTGTTGCTTCCTCGAGCGCTGATGCTGAGGCGACGCGCCGTATTGATGAATTGATGCTCGACCTCGAGGCTGAGAGTCCCGAGCGAGGGTTGTTGCCTGAGTTTGTTGGGTCGCATATCTGGGTTGATGGTGTCGAGGTTGTTGGTGACCTCGAATCAGAGAGAAATCCGGGCAAGAGGCCGTACAGCGAGGCTAGCCGTTACTCACTCCCTTATTTTGCTGCGAAGGTTGGAGTTACTGATCCGGCAACGGAGCTTTTCACAAGTCCGGACCTCCGCGAGTGCCATCTGCAAAGTACTCCAGAGGAGAGGCGTTTTCTTGGTCGGGTTTTTAACCGGGTTTGTCTTCCGGAGGCGGAACTTCGGTTGTCTAATCAACCTCTGGATGATCTTCATGATGATATTGATGTTAAGGTGGCAGAGTTAATGCTCCTCAACCGTTTGGCTCGCCGGAGGGCGAGTTATAATTTGCACTATTTGAACAACCGGTTGTCGAAGGTTGAGGAGGATAATAAGAAGCTTCGGCGCGGTTTGGAAAACAAAGAGATTGAGCTTAAGGCTGTCTTAGAAAAGGTGAAGAAAACTCGGGAAGAGGCACAAGAAATTGCAAACAGTAATGCTGAGCTCCTGGCGGCTAGTCGTTAGAAGGATAAGGATCTGCTATCAGCAAACAGTCGCATAAATGAGCTATCCACGGAGATGGCTTCGCAGTCAAAGGCGTGGCACAAAAGTATGGGGAGGATTAAGAACAAACTTGATGCCTGCTTGACAGGAGCCGGAGGTTCTTCCGGGGAGCCGCTGCATGCTGAAGACGCAGCGGCTTTTGAAGGTTGGTTATGTAATGAGCTGGATGTGTTTAGCTCATTGGTCGGGAATGCTGCAGATTTTGGTGGGTATGCCGGAGCACTGGCGATGGCTGGTACGCTTCGTCAGGCAGATTGCGAACACCTTCGCAAAATTAAGAAACCCAACCATAACTTTCCAACCGTGGACGAGGTGCGCCAGATGAAGATCGCGGAGGCCGAGGTTCGGAATTGTGCGATGCGCTTGCTTCGCTGGTTTTGGATTGCTGGCGGTGGTCGCGCTCTTGCTTTCGAGGAAGCTGCCGAGGCTACTCGTCAGGTTCGTATTATTGGAGAGATTGGTTTTTTGGCTTTGTTTAAATGATTATGGAGTTGGTGTTAACTTAGGTTTCTTTTCTTTTATTTGTGCTTATAGGCTCGGAGGGAGGCGATGCCTTCGCCGCCTGCGGCCATTGATGCTGGTGGTAGCTCCGAAGCTGTTCCTGCTCCTAGTTCTGCGGAGGTTCCACCAGTCGAGGTTGAATCTTTGGTCGCGGACGCCCCGACCACTGGCGAAGGTGTCGAGCAAGAGGTGGCCACGGAGGAGGCACCTGCTGAAGGTGTGGATGCTGCCACTGGCGGGGTTGAGATGGGCGAGCACGGGGAAGCCGAGCAGGTGTGAGAAATTAGGATTGTATGGATGAGAGGGTTATTTTGTAATATGTGAGGTAGCTGGAATGACTTGACAACACTGAGATACTTTTTAATTCTATGGTAATGCAGGTTCCTGATTGAACCGTGTTGGAAGTGTTTGATGTGACGCCACTGACGCTAAATTATCAAGATATTTTTATAACTGGCAACTCTTGGGCTCGTGCTAAGCTGAAACATCCCTCACTGACCTTCGAGCGTTTTTGGTGGTCGAAAGTGCGAAGGTACGATTTAAAAAATAGCAGGTCGAGCAGTTTTTGGCGCGAGGCGGACTTTACTGACCGGCAGGCCACCCGTTATTTATTTGGTGCTTCTTCACCCTCGCAAGTTGGAATTGATGACAATATTGATGAGAACACAGCCTTAGAGTACTTGTTTGGGTGAACCAAACTAGATTTAGGTTCGGACGGATCATTAGTGGTTCCAAAGGAGGAACCTTCGGAGGTCAGTGATGTAGGCCGTACATATATGTATCGGACTAGGGTTTTGTCTGGGGAGCTGCCAATTGTTCCGGCAGCTCCTTTGTTGTGGGGACCCATCGTTGCGGTGGAGCCAGAGTTCGAGGAAGGTAGCGAGGGCTCTGGTGATTTGATGTTAATTGAAGGGAGCGAAGGTTCCTTGTAATTTTTTGTAATTTTCCCTGATTTGTTTGTCGTTGTGAAGCTATTTTGTAAATGAACGGGAACATTGAATGTTGGTTTTATGTCGCTACGATTCGTTTCTCGTTATCGGATATTGACAAGGCTCACTGGCTGTCCGGCACTGCGTTGTTTTGTTGTATGCAACGTTTAGCTCAGAAAGCAAAGACGCCCCCTTTCTTTTTAGCGAGGATCGCGTTTCGTTAAACTGAGGTGTTTGGTAAAAAACAGCGACGCCCCCTTTCTTTTTAGCAAGGCTCGCGTTTCGTTAAACTGAGATGTTTGGTAAAAACAGCGACGCCCCTTTTCTTTTTAGCGAGGCTCGCGTTTCGTTTTACTGAGAAGTTTAGTAAAAAACAGCGACGCCCCCTATCTTTTTAGCGAGGCTCGCGTTTCGTTTTACTGAGAAGTTTGGTAAAAAACAGCGAAGCCCCCTTTCTTTTTAGCGAGGCTCGCGTTTCATTAAACTGAGATATTTTAGTAAAAAACAGCGACGCTCCCTTTCTTTTTAGCGAGGCTCGCGTTTTGTTAAACTGAGATGTTTGGTAAAACAGCGACGCCCCTTTTCTTTTTAGCGAGGCTCGCGTTTCGTTTTACTGAGAAGTTTAGTAAAAAACAGCGACGCTCCCTATCTTTTTAGCGAGGCTCGCGTTTCGTTTTACTGAGAAGTTTGGTAAAAAACAGCGACGCCCCCTTTCTTTTTAGCGAGGCTCGCATTTCGTTAAACTGAGATGTTTTAGTAAAAAACAGCGACGTCCCCTTTCTTTTTAGCGAGGCTCGCGTTTCGTTAAACTGAGATGTTTTAGTAAAAAACAGCGACGCCCCCTTTCTTTTTAGCGAGGCTCGCGTTTCGTTAAACTGAGATGTTTGGTAAAACAACGACGCCCCTTTTCTTTTTAGCGAGGCTCGCGTTTCATTTCACTGAGAAGTTTGGTAAAAAACAGCGACGCCCCCTTTCTTTTTAGCGAGGCTCGCGTTTCGTTAAACTAAGATGTTTGGTAAAACAGTGACGCCCCTTTTCTTTTTAGCGAGGCTCGCGTTTCGTTAAACTGAGATGTTTGGTAAAACAGCGACGCCCCTTTTCTTTTTAGCGAGGCTCGCGTTTCTTGCCATGAAAGATGGGGGTAAAGTTTGACTTGCTTGTTCGGCTTTTTGGGACTTGCGTTTTAGGTGGAGGTGTAGTTTGCTTTTTGCAAGCCCCTGGCGTGTTTGCGAGGGCGCTCGAGTTTTTGGACTTCGCGCCTCCCCTTGTCTTAGGTGGAGGTGAAGTTTGCTTTTTGCGAGCCCCTGGCATGTTTGCGAGGGCGCTCGAGTTTTTGGACTTCGCGCCTCCCCTTGTCTTGGGTGGAGGTGAAGTTTGCTTTTTGCGAGCTCCTAGCGTGTTTGCGAGGGCACTCGAGTTTTTGGACTTCGCGCATCCCCTTGTCTTAGGTGGAGGTGAAGTTTGCTTTTTGCGCGCCCCTGGCGTGTTTGCGAGGGCGCTCGAGTTTTTGGACTTCGCGCCTCCCCTTGTCTTGGGTGGAGGTGAAGTTTGCTTTTTGCGAGCCCCTGGCGTGTTTGCGAGGGTGCTCGAGTTTTTGGACTTCGCGCCTCCCCTTGTCTTAGGTGGAGGTGAAGTTTGCTGTTTGCGAGCCCCTGGCGTGTTTGCGAGGGTGCTCGAGTTTTTGGACTTCGCGCCTCCCCTTGTCTTAGGTGGGGGTGAAGTTTGCTTTTGAAAAAAATTGTTTTTTTTGAAGCAATCTTAAATGGTTTTCATCGATTATAGCCCTCTTTGAAAAAGAAGTGCTTTTTCGATGTTTGCTAGTAAAAGTACTAACTTGGAGATTTTACTTTTTTGGGGGGTTCTAGCCTGTATTTAGGATTTGGATACTGCCTCGTTAAAAAACCTTACGCCCCTTCGTAAGGAAAAAGAGTGCAGCTCCTTTTGTTTGTTACATTCATAGAAAATGGAAGAAATGACAAATTACATAATGCGAGGGCTCGCTAAGGCTCCGCTATGGGTAGTATTTGCGAAGGTCGTCGATGTTCCAGGTATGAGGCAGGATGTTTCCCTCGCTGTCAGAGAGGTGGAAAGAGCCAGGACGATTGCATTCTGCTATCAGGTATGGACCTGTCCACTTTGGCTGAAACTTCCCCGCCATGCTGGCGTTTTGTTTCCGGATGAGGACGAGGTCACCCTTCTGCAAGTCTTTGATTCTGACCTTTTTATCTCTCCATTTTTTGGTTTCTTCTTGATACTTGCGAAGGTTGTGCACTGCGTTGCATCTTGCTTCTTCGAGTAAATCTTTGTCGAGTAGCTGGCTTTTTTCTATTGGTTCGAGGGTTGTTCTCGGTGATTCGTGCTTCAGTTCTTCTGGTAGAACAGCCTCTTCCCCAAACATGAGCTTGAAAGGTGTGAATTTGGTTGCTCTGCATTCCGAGGTGTTGTGAGACCAAGTGACCGAGGTTAGCTCTTCCGCCCATTTTCCCTTAGGCCTGCCTTGCAATTTCTTGGATATGGCTTGGAAAATTGTTGCATTAGCTCTTTCAACTAAGCCGTTGGATTGAGGGTGCCGAACTGAGGCGAAGCATAAGATTGTACCGATTTGTGCGCAGAATTCTTTGAAAACTTCGTTGTCAAACTGGGTGCCATTATCGACGGTAAGATGTTTGGGGACGCCAAATCGACAAACTATTTGTTGCCAGAAAAACTTTTTCACTGCGAGGGAGGTGATGGAAGACAATGGTCTTGTTTCAATCCACTTTGTGAAGTATTCCACGGCTACCACCGCGTAGCGAAGGTTTCCTGGAGCTGTCGGTAGTGGGCCCACGAGGTCCATTGCCCACCTTTGCAGAGGCCATGTTGGGCATATGAGCGTCGTAGGAGCCCCTGGGGCGTTTTGGTTTTTTGCTGTTAGTTGGCAACCTTCGCATTGTTTGACGATGTTTTCTGCATCTCTTAGCGCTGTTGGCCAGTAGAAACCTTGCCGGAAGGCTTTTCCAACTAATTCCCTTGGACCGTTGTGTGAACCACAAATGCCTTCATGGATAAGCTTAAGAATGTCATTTCCTTCAGACTGTGGGACGCATTTGAGCCAAGGCGAGGTTACTGAAGCTTTGTACAGAATGTTGTCCACAATCTTATACCCTCGTGCTCTTTGTTTTAGCCTGTTTTCTTCTTATTTGGAGTCTGGTTCATGGAGCCCCTTGATGTAGGCTATGATAGGTGCCCTCCAGTCCTCACCCTGGATTGCATCGATCAACTTGGCGTTCTTTTCGAAGGTTTCAAAAGCTGATTGGGTCGCAACTTCGTGGAAAACATCGGGCGGTAGGTGTAATTGTTGTGCTACTGCTTTAGCTAGGCAGTCTGCTTCGCTATTTTCTGACCTTGGTATTGCCTTTACTGATATGCCGAGGAAGAAGGACTCTAACCTTCGGACATGTTGAAAGTACTTTTGCAGCTCTGGATCTTTTGCCTTGTAATTCTTCTCAATGTGCCCCGCGATGACCTGTGAGTCTGTGTAGATGACTGCCCTTCGGACTGACAATGACCGAAGCCTTGAGAGAGCGAGTGTCACAGCTTCGTATTCTGCAGAGTTGTTTGTACATTTGAAGTCAAGTCTTCTTGCGTATCTTAGCTTAGACCCGGATGGCGAGACTAGAATGGCCGAGGCCCCTACGCCAGTTGCACCCCAGGCTCCGTTAACATACACAGTCCAAAATGGGTCTTGCTGAGGTTCATCTTTGCGAGGGTCTGGGGTCCATTCTGCTATGAAATCTGCTAGCGCCTGGGATTTGATTGCTGTTCGACCGACGAAGGTTAGGGCGTAGCTGTTGAGTTCAACTGCCCATTTAGCTATTCTTCCGACTACCTCGTTGTTTTTGAAAATGTTCTCGAGGGGAAAAGCCGAGGGTACATGGATTTCGTATGCTTGGAAATAGTGCTTGAGCTTTCTTGATGCCATGACCACTGCGTACGCTATCTTCTCGAGCTCTGAGTAATTTCGTTTAGGCCCTTCGAGGGTTTCTGATACGTAGTAGATTGGGGCTTGCCTGGTTTTGTTGTTCTCGTGCAACTCTTTGATTAAGACTGCGCTCGCTGCATGAGGCGAGGCTGCGACGTACAGCAGTAACAAGTCCCCTTTGCTTGGGCTGGTTAAAACAGTCAAGCTGGTGAGATGCTTCTTCAAGTCTTCGAAGGCTTTCTGCTGCCGGGGTCCCCAATTGAATGGTGCAGTGCTTCTCAAAGTTTCGAAGAAGGGTAACCCTCGCTCAGCTGATCTGGAAATGAATCTGCTGAGAGCTGCTAATCGGCCTGATAAGCGCTGGGCTGCTTTTTTGGTTGTCGGGGGTTCCATGTTGATGATAGCATCAATCTTGTCGGGGTTAGCTTCAATTCCCCTTGCAGAGACGATACAACCCAGCAGTTTTCCTTCACTTACCCCGAAAACACATTTTTCGGGGTTCAGCTTTAATCCAGCGCACCGGAGGTTGCTGAACACTCTCGACAGGTCTGAAATGTGGTTTTCTTTTAACTCGCTTTGGACAACCAGGTCATCAACATAAGCAGAGACGGAGTGTTCATCTTTGAAGACCTCGAATGTCATACGAGCGAAGGTTGAACCCGCGTTTCTTAGGCCTTCTGCCATTCTCCGAAAACAAAATGTTCCCGAAGGTGTGATGAAACTTGTTTTCTCCTCATCTTCTTCATTCATCCAAATCTGGTGGTATCCCGAAAAGCAGTCGAGTAGAGATAGCATTTGGCAGCCGGCTGCTCTGTCAACCAAGGTGCTTATGTTGGGGAGGGGAAAATCATCCTTCGGGCAAGCCTTGTTTAGGCACGTGAAATCTACGCACATTCGCCATTTCTTGTTCTTTTTCTGTACTAGTACCACGTTTGAGAGCCATGTTGGGTACTTGACTGGGCGGATGACGCTTGCGTCCAAAAGCCTTTTTACCTCAGCCTTCGCTGCCTCTTTCCTTTCTTCTGACATTTTGCGAAGCTTTTGTTTGACCGGGCGATAGCCCGGCTTGATGTTTAAGCTGTGCTCTATCAGGGTTCTGTTCACCCCTCTTAAGTCTTCTGCGGACCAGGCGAAGGTGTCGGAGTTTCCTTTGAGGAAAGTGACGAGGTCGCTTTCTGATTGGGGGTCTAGGTTGGCTGAGATGAACACCTTTCTTTCGGCGTTACCCTCGAAGAGTTGCACTTGTTTGGTTTCTTCCTTGGGTGACACCTTTATTTTGTCAGTGCACACTTCACCTTCATCATTGAGGTTTGTAGCTTGAGGCTTCGACAAGTTGTGGACATTACGTTGCCCTGGTGCTACTGTTCCCTCAGCTGCCCTTGCAATGTCTTGGTCTCCATATACTGCGACCACTCCCTTCGGAGCGGGAAGCTTCATGCAGAGGTAAGCGGGGTGGATGACTGCGTTGAATGCGTTGGTTACCCCTCGGCCAAATATGGCATTATACGGATAGAACATGTCGATCACGTCGAAGGTTAAGTGCTCGGTTCTGCAGTTGATCTGGTCGCCGAAGGTCACGGGCAAAGAAATTTTCCCGATGGCTCTCACTTGTTGACCGCCGAAGCCGTATAAAGGGTTGTCAGCAGGTTGTAGGAGGTTCCTATCAAGCTTCATGTTGTCGAAGGTTGAGGCGAACAGGATGTCTGCGGAGCTTCCTGTGTCGACCAGAATTTTAGTGACAGTCCACCCTGCTAGATTGGTCTCGATCACCATGGCGTCGGTATGAGGGTAATCTCTCAACTTCATATCACTGGAGTCAAAGGTTATGGGAATGTGGGACCAACGACCAAATTTGTGTGGTCCTTCATCGGCTACATGGTGCACCCGTCTGGCATGTTCTTTTCTCTGCCACTTGTTGCCATGGTCTTCATTTGAACCTCCGATGATAGCTAGTATTACACCGAAGGTTGATGTTGGGTTGTTGATGATCGTTTGGCTCTGGGTTTCGGATTTGACAGGTTGAGGCGTTGGTAAAGCGGGTATTGGTGGTGGTGGCGGTAGAGCATTGTTCACTTGTTGGGTAGTTGGGGTTTGGGTTTGGGGGGTTGTTGGGTATGTGACTGTGTATGGTGGATTTTGGTGTTGTGGGATGGTGGTTGGCTGATAAGAGGCTTGGTTGTAGAGTGGGTGGTGAGCGTAGATGGGTTGTTGCGAAGGTAGGCCATAGTTTATGGGGGTATAGTGGTATGGAGGATTTGGTGGGTGGAAGTTTGGTTTCCTGGTGTGGTTGATGGTTTGGTTGTCTACCGAGGCGGCTCTTTTGGACTCCTGGAACTCTTTTCCCTTGGCGAAGCATTCACATTGTTTGGTGGTGTGCCCCTTTCCAAGACCACAGAAATGACAATACATTTTCGCGGGGTCTTTTTGCTGGTTCCGTTGATCTGGCGGGGGTGGCAAACCTTGGGGGTTTTGGTTGTTCGGAGGTTGAGTGCCCCGTCTTTGGTCTTCATAGTGTACTGGTTTGTTGATGGCACCGATGTTGCTTTGTTCTTGGCGAGGGTTGTTTTCTCTCGGTTGAGGCCTCGGCTGCGGCTTCTGTTGTGACCTCCGAGCATCGGACTTCGCTCTGAAGTCCATGTCTGCTCTACAGTATCTTTCCATTGTCTCGTGTAATTCCTCGATTGTGTTTGCCGGCTTCCTGGCAAATTTCGAAGAGCATGGGCCTGGGCGCAGGCCACTGACTGCTGCGAGGATGACAGCCTCGTCGGATATTCCTGGGGTTCTTGCTCTAATTTGGATGAACCTCCGCCAATAATCTTGAAGTGGTTCGCGCTCTTCTTGTTTGCAGTTGAACAACTCAATGGGGTTTGATGGGGCTGGTGTAATGCCTTTGAAGTTTGTACAGAGCCTGTCTCTGAGATTGGCCCAGGAATCCACAGTTCCAGGGCGGAGGTTGCTGTACCAGGTTTGTGCAATGTCTCGCAGGATGATGACAAAAGACTTTGCCATTGTTGATTCATCTCCGCCTGCTGCAGCAACTGCTGCTTCATAGCTCATTATGAACTGGCGAGGGTCGGAAAGCCCGTCGTAGCGGGGTAGGTTTTGTGGATTGTAGCACGGTGGCCAGGGTTGGGTTTGGAGTATTTGGGAGAGTGGTGACATTGGGTCATAGGGCATTTGGTGTTGTTGAGGTCTTCGTTGGTTGCGAAGGTTTGGCTCTCTCTCATCTGGGTAGAGTTGGCGAAAGTTTGGTGGTCTCATAGGATGTGGTTCTAGGTGAATTGGTGGTGGTGGGGTTGGTGGATGGCGACGAAGGTTGTCTTGATCCCGCTCCTCATTCCCCTCTTGCAGCGGGGGCATTTCCTCATCATTCCATCCCTCGGCTTCGGCTTCAGCCGCAGCGAGGGATTCCTCCATTCGGCGAAGCTATTCCCTGGCCTCGTCTGCCCTTTGTCTGATCGAGCACAACCGGTTATGCCTCTCAAGCTGATCCAGGCGCCTCTTCTTCTCTTGCAGCTCAGCTTGAAGTCTTTCGAGGGCCTCGAGGCCCAACTCCTCCTCATCTCTTCCCTCTCCTTCTCCAGAAGTGTGGGGGTGCGGCTATGTCACCACTCGGGCCTGGGGGCCCGGGACTTCAGATTCTGGGGTGACATCCTCTGCTCCCGAGGGTTGCACAATCTCCTTAGCAGGCGGAACCACCGTTGCTGTCTCTCTGGCGACACGTTGGTCCCTAGCTGTGGGCGCTCTCCTGTTTCCTGCCATTTCGAACTTCGCTCCCCACGGTCGGTGCCAAACTGTTGGAAACACACTTGCCCTACCTCCGCACTCGTGCAGGGGAGTGGCGAAGGTGACCAAGCATCGGGAGCAATAGCGAAGGTTAAGGAAACGAAGACAAAGTTGCTGTGGCTCTATTCCCAAAAAACCTCCTCCTTACATTGTTCACCCTCTGGTATTTATAGGGAATACCAGGGGACACGGGTTTAATTACAAAAGGGTACAAAAAAGATTCTCTGGTTCTACGCAGGGAGGAAGGGCAAAAACGGCAAAACACAGCTGCGGCGGAAACCCTAGCCAGTCTTCCTCCTGACCGCCGCCACCTTGTCTTGTTCGCCTTCGAGGGAGAAATGAAGGTTAGACCTTCGACTGTGCTTGCCTTCGGGCCAGCACTCCTTCGCCGCTTGCCAGATCCAACACTTCAAACGGAGTGGCTTCGGAGACCAGCGAGGGTCGCCTACTGCGTTCCCGTCACGCCGTAACCTGCGAGGAGTGCAACAAAGCATCGAGGGTCGGACCCGCGTTCGAAGGTCAGGAAACGATCACGAAGGGGAGAGAGGTCTTTTCGGGGACATGTAGATCATGCGAGGGTTGTTTTTGGCACCAGTCGTGCGGTGCCTCTGCCGAGGGTCCGTGCCCCCAACACTCAGGAATTGATGTTATCCTTGGACAAGGATGGTTAAGGGGTCGTAAAAGTGAGGTCAATTATTCCCGACGTTCAGTGTTTTTAAGAACACCATCAGGCGAAAGGATTGAATATCGAGGTATGCCATTAACACCCAATGAATGTGAAGCAAGTCTATTGGAAGATAGCACTAGTAAGGTGCAAGAGGTTCAGGAATGATGTCTTTGTTGCAACCATTATGAGAATTCTTGTCTTCAAGAGAAGTCAACCAAGGATGAGGTCAAAGCGAATCCAAGTGGTGAAGTCAAGGAAGATAAGAAGAGGAAAGCAAATTCATTCGAGCCACCGTTGATACGTCACCAACAGTTGAGTTCTACTCCAGTACCACATCCAGTTTCAACCCTTGTTCAGACAAGCCTAGATCAGTAGCATTTAGAAGCTCCTCCAGTTAAGAACTTTCCACATGAGGTTTACATAGATGGATGGACAATCACCTACAAAGAATTCCAACCACCGAAGCGAGTTAAGATGCAGAATAATCTGGTAAAAGTCAATCCTCCGAGTCAGCAAGATGGCAGCACATCAAACAACACTTCTACCGCAACAGATCTAACCAAAGGAAGATGTTATCATTGTCAACAGGAAGGACATTATATCAGATCCTGCCCCAAAAAAATCAACAGTCGACTCATGGAAGTGGTCCGAGCCCAGTCACTACAGAGTAGCCATCAACATGTGATGTCAGTGCCTGATGCAAAGGAAGTCTCTGATAACAGATGACAAATAAAGAGTGTACAAGAAAAGCTATCCTTGATGTTCTTGCAGATGTATCGTGTTCTAGTAGTTCTTGAGCCCTTATGTAATAAAACGTTAGTAACGAAGTAAAGTCAAGTCTTTGGCTCATGTGTGGCTTGTGAATCTGTAATGTTTGTTGTTTGTCCTTATGATAATGTTTGTTTCGGATCTTTGTAATGAGTGCAATAATTTTGTGGGTTTTCTCACAATCTCATTTAGGTTTAGTTGATAGGTTTTATGCATAGAAGGTTGGGTTTCTGTTTCTTCTTTTCCCTCTATCCTATCTTTTCGGAGCAGTCTGTCTTTGTCAGCTTATATCTCTGTTTATGGATGTTCAAAAATCATAGAACAATTCTGGACACAAGTAGACTTCATGATCTTTCTCGGAGCGCAAGAACCACCCTGATAGCTGTTATGGTTTTGGAGTTATGAAATTCACAAGTTGATGCATCTGTGCTGTCTGGAATCTGGAATAGTTTCTGCTGTCTGCTGTTTTCGACGACCTTAACCACAGAATCTGGAAGAGTGTTCTACATGAAAGTTGCAGAGGATTTTGTAAGCTTTCCAGAAAGGTAAACTTCAGCCTCATTGGCTAAACAGAGCTCGAGTTATGGCTGTTTTTCTGCACTGCTGCTTTGTTACTCGCGAGAAATTTCAGAATTCTTGTTTTTAGCTTTACATATGAGTTTCTCTGGGATATCAGAAGTTGGTTATGGCTGTCAACATGCTGGAAATAATATGCAAGCTCCCCTTTTGTGTTCTCTAGTTGGTCCTTTCTTAAGGGGGGTAGTGCTTTGATCAACAGATGTTGAAGTTGTGAGTTGTCTCTCATGGTACTTCATGAGTATGATCATCTATCCTTGCTCATGTTGCTTTTGTTGGTCACCTGATGACAGAAAATGTGGCACACCATGAATCAGGATCCCTAGATGCCACCTCTCACTGATGATCACAAGTACAATGAAGCCGAGCACTATCAAAACAACAATGTTGAAGTTCAAGTTGGGAGTGATCCAAGTCAGAATCCACAACAACGAAAGCGAAAAAGGAAAGCCAAAAAGAAGCTTACTGAAGCAAGTAGAGCACAGCGCAATTATACCAATGGAAGGTTGAGCAATATGGATATGGATAACATTCAAGGTGCTACAAAAATGGTTGGTGGTTACATTCAAGTGAGCTCAACACAAGTTTTTGCTCTGTTTGATCCCAGTGCTTCGCACTCTTTCATCTCCGTCGAGTGTTTAGAGACGAACAAGATGGCGAAGTGTCCAACAAAGAGGCCCTTGATAGTTCATACCCCAGTTGGAGAAATACAGGCAGATCAGATGTGCCCGAAAGTCAGTCTTGTCATAAACAAGGAAAACTTTACCGTAACCTTCATTGTTTTGGAGTCACTCAATATTCCTATGGTTTTTGGTAATGGATGGTTGTGTGCACACAAAGGAGTAATTCATGGTACTCAATGCACAATGCTTCTAACTGCGCCGTCAGGGAAAAGAATTGAGTATCACGGTTGTCAACTTCAATCTAAGAATGCTGATGACATGTACAATGGAGTCCAGACTAAGGATGTTATCGTGGATAATGACGAGCATATAGCTAAGAACACAGATGGGCAAACATCTTCAGTGGAAGTCGATACAACAGACCATCTGGCAAATGCAGGATATCCAGTCAAGATTCTAGAAACAGTCTGGAGAACTTTTAATGGAAGAATGTTTAAAGTGTGTAAGGTTCAGTGGAGTAACCTAAGTGAAGAAGAAGCAATGTGAGAAACCGAGGAACAACTGCAGACCAAGTTTCCACATCTCTTTGAGTTGTAAGCCAATCAAGTTAGCGATCAAGATAAGTTTGGGATAATCAAGTGTAATAATCTTTTCATGGATTCTTTGTTCACAAGTTATGATCATGAAACATCAGTGGTGTGATAAGCTTGGTATACAAGTGTGAAGTGAAAGTGTTATCAAGATCTTTTCCCGTTTCTCTCCTGTGCTCTGAGTCTCTCCCGAATCTCGGGACGAGATTCTCTTAAGGGGGTAGATTTGTGACACCCTAAAATTTGCCCATTTTAAAATAGGTAAAAATGTTTCTTTATTGAATTTTTGGTGTGCATTTAATCTAGGCTTTAAATACTTTTCACAAAATTGAAATAAATCTAGAGACATGTTGTTGCATTCATGCCGTTGCATTTTAATTTTTGAGATGAGTGGTTTTTGTCAAATTTTGATTGGAATTCAAATTTCATTTGAAAAGAGTTTGAAATGTGTTCAAAATAAAAGGAAAAGGATTTTACCTCTCTTTCTCTCCTCTCCCTCCTTTTCGGCCCGCTCAGCTGGTGGCCCAGCCCACTGGCAGGTTTTCCCCCGTCCTTCCCTCCCGCGCTGGGCCGAGCCCTCCCTCTCTCCTCCTCCATTCTCCCGCGCGCGGCCCAGCAAGCCAGGCCGGCCCGCTCGCTCTGGCCAGCAAACCGCCGCGCCCCTCCCTTTGCGCTCACTGGCGTCACGGGCCCACGCATCAGCGCCCCTCTCCCCTACCTCCGACTCCCTCTGTTCTCCCGAGCTCAAAACCGCGCCCACGCTCCGCTTCGCCGGCATCGTGGTCGCGCACCCCCCCGTCCCTCGTCTACTTCTGAGGGTGCGCCCCTCTCCCGCTCCCCTTTTCCCCCATTTCTCCTTTGTCTCGCTCTCTCTCCCGCGCAGCAGAGCAGTCACCGGCGCGGAGCAACCGTCGCCCGCCGCCGTCACCCCTCCGAATCGATGCTCCACCGGCCGATTCGTCAACCACTGAGCTCCGCACCGAGGTGGCGAAGTCCCGGAACCGCTCCCCTTTTCTCCTTGACTGCTGATTCGCCCTAACCGCCGCCGTTCGTCCGAGAAGAGCGCCGCCGTCCGCCGTCCGCTGCAATCCGCCGTTCCAGAGCTCCCTTCGCTGCTGTGATCTCCGTGGTGGGCTCCGCCGTGATCCCCTCCACCTCCCCATGCCTTCCCCGTGTGAAACCGTGGCCGCTAGGGCCGTTGCAGCGAACCCCCGGCGAAGCTTTCGTCGCCATCCATGTCTGCTGCCGCGCACGCGGTCCCCTCGCCGTCGCGTGTCTCGTTACGCCGGCCATAGCGTTCCGAATGGACCCCCTGTACATTCCCCTACCCATCTGTCCCCTAGCCTTGGTCTTCGGTTAACTCAGTGCCCGAGCCCGCGAGCTCCCGTGCTCCGGCCATGGTAGCCGCGCGCACGATGTCGCACGTGGCGTCGTGACGTCGCGGCCTGGGCGCGCCACCGGCCCGCCCCTCGCGCACGTTTCCCCCGATCTAATCGGGCGCGTCCGTGGCCGATCCAACGGCCGTGGATCGCCGATACCCCTTCGTGGGATATTTTGCGTAAGAGCCCCTCGGCTTTTGCGAAATCAACCCGCAGTCCTTGGCAGGGTTGAAATCCGATTTAAAATTTGATTTAAATTCTGATTTAAATTCGTTTTGATTTCATTCTATTTACAAGTTTGCCACTGAGTTAAAATGCTTATAAAACTCACGTTTTAGCTCCGTTTTGATCCGTTAAACTTGCGTTAGATTCGTTTCGAAAAGTTCTTTCAAACTAAATAATTTTCAGTACTGTTTTCTGTAATTAAAATTTGAGTTAAATCTAATCTAGTAATTAGCATCTTTAATCTTGTTTAGTTCATATCTTTTCCGTTTCAACTCCGATTAGCGTGATCTTTGCATCTGTGTGTTCGTAGTGAGACGTAGATCAGTTTTCAAAACTCTTTATATTGTTTTATTAAGATTGATATATTGTTCTAATCATAGGCTATGTTTGCTTTGCATGAATTGCTTTTGGATGCATGTGTGGTGTTCGGTGATCGTATGTCCAGTCGGTGAGTTATGCGTTGGTGATCAAGAAGAAGTTTGTGATCCAGAGATCGTGATCAAGAGTCAACCTTTGGAAATTTACAAGTCAACAGAAG
Organism: Coix lacryma-jobi var. lacryma-jobi; assembly: GCA_009763385.1. NCBI lineage: Eukaryota > Viridiplantae > Streptophyta > Magnoliopsida > Poales > Poaceae > Coix > Coix lacryma-jobi. Next base: position 97,610,525 of record CM019831.1, read on the forward strand.
AAGGATCTTGAGTTAAGGCAAGTATAGCAATCGGGTTTTCTTTTCGCAATCATGATCATGTTACTTAATTAATGTATGCATCGAATGATAAAAATGACTTATTAGCAACTTAAGAAATTATCTGTACGAGCACCTTCGGGTTTTACAGTGCAACTGATGGGGGTTATATGGCTCTGGCTTTAGCTCAGTATGAGGACCTTTTCTATCTTGTTAGAGGTTACCCTTGTGGCGCAAGTGGGGGTTAGCAGACTGGGGATCCCTGCGGTTGGTTGAATCACCCAGACTGACTAATGAAACCTAGCGGCCCTAACTTGTTAGACAAACCTTTGAAAGGCTTCATCGTGAACCCTGCCGACTTTCCTTGGAAGTGAGTTAAGAGGCTGATCACCTCGGACGAAAGGGCAATTCACGTCTCACAGGGAAAGTGTACACCTTTGCGCAAAGTTTATTAAACTGATATATCAGCCTTGCTCAAGGACACGAGCGGCCTTGAAGACCTCTACATTAAGATTATGACTTTTGTTGATTAACATGTTCATTGTTTACCATTTTATGCTATTCATTACTTATGTTACATTGATCATGAAACTTGGGATCTATATCACTTGTTGCTATACTTGTGGAGTTCAACATGGACTCACTCTAGTTTTTCCCCCACACCCCAGTCTCCATCAGAGTCGCGCAGCGGAAGCGTGGTGATGACTCAGATGTGTTTCCTAAGCTTATGCTTGTGGTCAACCAGTCAGTTGTTCCCTATGAAGTTGGTGTCTCCATCTGAAGATCAGAGTGTCTTTCCGCTGTCTGCTCCTTAAGGTTATGTTCTTTGTGTTTATACGTTATATATGAGCATTGTCTATCGATATTACCCTTTATTTGTGGCTATATGTGAGATTTGACTTCCTGGGCTCACATATGGTGTATATCTGGTTTTGTTCTTAAACCGCATTTGGTAATCAGAAATGCCTTCTATGCGAAGACAATCGCATGTTTGCTCAAAATCTCTAATATGAAGGTAAGGGTTTTCGTCTTCCTTTCCCGAAAAAGATAGGTTCTGAATCATGGCAATCAACCTTGAACCTAACCTATACTGGGATGTTTGGATAGGCTGTGATGACTCCCATGGTAAAAGGTCAGTTTCCGAAGGTGTTGCAAATTGATGGATTGATTTAGAATCTTGGTTTTCCATAAGGTAAGAATAAAGAAAATAAAGAATATAAAAAGATAAGAAAAAGTAAAAGTATGAATACAAGCTAGTAGTAAGACTCAAGGTTATCTCAGCAAACCGTCTTTCTCCCCGACAACGGCGCTAGAAATGCTTGTTGATATTTGGTAACGCAATCAGGAATTGATCCGCAAGCGCATGGATATCGGTGAGCTCTTCACCCGGGAGGTTATCCAGAGTATCGTATTTATATTTTTACCATTAGGAGAAAGCGTGCATCTGACTAACCAAATCTATTACTACTAACCTTTAGGCTACAACCACTATGATTTGATGTGAGCGATGTATAGAGAAGACTTCAACTGCACCCTCGTTCTAACCTTGGTAAGGATGATCTACTGTTCTATTGGGAAGGCTTACGGAATCTAGACACCACAAAGGATGTTCGACCCGCACCTATAAACCCTATCGATCCTGCTAACGGGATTATGGACTACAAAGGTAGCTACGGAAATGTCACATTCCTCGCTACTACCACGGTCCGGCTAGACAGGGGATATCTATGAGTATCCTAGCCCAAACACCACGTTTATGATAGAGATGATTACTCTAAACTCTACGTGAAGAGATTAAAGTAAACTCATAAACCAAAGAACAATAAAACAAAGAACTTACTAGAATTTAGAAGTCGAAATACTGAAGAATCCTAGGAGCAAGCCTCGGGTTAGGAAACTTGATCCCGCAGGTACAACCTCGGAGTAGACACCGACAGGCCGGGCTTCCTCCGATCTACACCTCCACTCTATCTCTCTCAATCTAGAAGAACTAATTCTAATCTCACATTGGATGCTAAGCCCTATGAGGTTGGAACCCTAAAGGAACCTCTCTCTCTGAATCCTCTCTGGAAAATGTGCTAATGAATAATGGGATTGCCCTCCTCCAGGGGCCAGGGGTCCTGCTTATATAGCCCTCTCAAGTGAATCTGGGCCGTCGGAACAAACCGACCTTGATTGAACGGTTTTCCTTAATCCTCAGAGGCGGTGGAGCATAATCTGCGTGACTTGCCGTGATTGGCCACCTAGCCTGGGCGGGCGCCCAGGGGGGTTGGGTGGGCGCCCAGCCTGTGGGCCCGCTCGGCCTCCCGCTTGCTCGTGTTGCTTCTGGACTCTTCTAGGCCGAGGAAAATTGGCGCACAAGTTAATATCTCTATGTAAACCTGACGTGTGGGCCTTTCCTCGATATTTCCTGATAACCCCCTGCAGAAATAGATAAACAACAACACTCGTGGAATTCTGTCAGATCAAACCCTAATTCTAGGTGTTGCTTGCATATAGGTCCTTTTCTTTATTTATTTGATGATTAAAATTGATACTTAAGAACTGTCAACACTACTCGAGGGAGAGGATTGAGAGATGAGCCATCAGTAGATTGATAAGGCACTCGTGTTTACAGAGTCTCGTGTTTACAGAGTTTTGTTTTGATTAGAAGTTTTGTTTAGTCAGTTTATTGTGTAATAAAGGTGCCTTAAATGATATCAATAAAGTTTTTGTTAGAGTTATCTTTTATCTTGTTATTTTGGATATGTGTCTTGTCTCCACATGTTGTGATTAGTAGAAAACAAAAAATAAGTGTGGGGAGAAGACGGCGACAGAATTACCGAAAACCGATCGCGAAAGCTGCATAAAACAGAAGACATCATCACCGAGATCACGCACCACAAAGCGGGCCAATGTTGGGCCCTGGGCCCAACCGACCGGTTGGAGGGCCCCACCGGTCGGTTAGGGGTCAGCACCCCTAGCTTCCTCCTTCGTCCACGATTCGGTATACAATTACTACACTCTTTTTTCGATGTTTAAGCTTCTGTTCGAATTAAAAATATATTCTCATCAATAACATGCAATCCATAAACTCTAATTAAAAAGGAAAGATTATTTTGACATGCTCATGGTATAGAGTCTCACAACACCTTTTATGGAAGACACTTGCTTTGATAAAAAACTTGAAGAGACCCATTTTACTTAGAGTTGTTGTGGAATATGATAGAAGAATAATGGGAACTTAATTCTTAAAAGTATGAGCATTGGAGAATTTTACTTCCAAAGTTAAAAAGTGATTAGCAACACTTCTCCTTTATAGTAAATCAATTGCCTGCCAAAGTTATTCATAAAATCAATCATTGCTTACTTTAATACTGAGTTCTTTGTTGAGAAATTTATTATGCTCTAAAGACCGAGATCCTTACAAATAAAGAAAGATACACTCTTTCGATGTAGTATTGTATTAGAGGCATGGGCTATGCAAAATTATGAAAAATGAGGAAAGAAAAATAGACAAGTGTCCGACACACCTCAAGAAAAAAAAGAGGAGAGAAGAAAAGTATGATGATAAAAATATGATAAAGAGAAAAAGAAGATAGCTTGTGGTCCCTCTAATTACAATATGCCAGCAAGAGTGACAAAGTTTAAAAAGATTAATGTCTTGATCTAAGAGTATAGTATTTTTCTCCATTTTCTCAGTAAGATGAACTACTCCACATAAATAAAATGCTTTGGTAAGGAATTGAAGTGCTACAAAAGGAAAAGGAAAGCTATGACTTGTTTCGAAAAATTCAAAAACTCCAATGTCTTGTGCTAAAAGAAAAGGGTGATCTGTTTCAACTATTCTGTTCTCCAACTACTCAAGGTTTTATGGTAAATACACTGAATCTTACAATGCTGGTATGAATAGAAAGGTCTAGTGTTTGATTTCTTATCCTACAGTTATGATCCAACCTTTTATCAAGGACGAGTAAAAGCCTAAGTGTGGGGGAGTTTGTTGACACTAATTAACTCTTATTATTAAAGGTCAATTAAACATGAAAATGGATGAATATGTAAACTCCACCTATAGGGTTTAAAACTAATGATTTCCATGAGTTTTGGTGAATTGTGAATCTGCAGGGATTAAACAGGGAAACAACCCTCAATTGCTTCCCCAAGAAGGAAACTGACGGGAGATAACACATTCATCAAGTCAGGAATCTTACAGAAGACTCTAGAGAACACCTGAAGACACCACGAGACGGGGCACCCCGAGCCACCTCCAGGTGGGACTGACCGGTCTGTGGGTCCCACCGGTCGGTCCCCCCAGGGCGTCGCCGGCCTCCCCCTTCTGGAATCTTCCTCTACCGCCTTTGAGGATCAATCTCAGCCCTACGTGAAGTCGGTTTGGTCTAACGGTCGCGGTTGATCCCTTAGGGCTATATAAATAGGCCCCGGGCCCCAGGCCAGACAGAAGGTCCCTCTTCAGAAAGTCTACGCCTCATTCAGAAACCCTAGAAGAGACTTCAGGAGTCAGCTTTCAAGTATAAGACTAGATACCTCCCCAAGTTAGGATTAGAACCTAGTCTTATATTAGAACTAGAAGAGAGAGAGAGGAAGAGATCAAGAAGGAGCTCCGGCCTGTCGGATCAACTTCTTCATCTTGTACCTGTGGATTCAAGTTCTTCGTCAACTTGCTTCAACGATTGTTTCGGTAATCAACGTCTATATTTAAGTTTGAGCTATTGTTCTTATTATTCTTAAGGTTTATGACTCTCTTTTGAGTACTTTAATTCTAGTCGTGCTAGAGTTACAGTAGTTGGATAGTGTAAGCATGGCACTTAGACTTGATAGCTCATAATTGCCTCCTATAACGCCGGTAGTAGTGGTTGTTTGCAAGGGTGACTCTTATAGCCTTTTTGATTCTTCTATAGTCCACTTACCCGTGTGTAGGCTCGGTAGGTTTATACATTTGCATAAAAGAATCATACTCTGTTTGTGACCTTTTATGGCAACTTCTCCACTAAGAATAATATAAACATATCACTCTTAAGTTGGATTTAGATAACCTTAGTGATCCCCTCTATGCTTTTAGCTTCTCCGTAATTGTTAGATACTCAGGAGTTATACTCTTTAAGACTTAACACTATTGAAGGACCGAATTGGCGACCAGAGGGGGGGGTCCGCTAGTGAACCGCGGACTGTCCGCTAGTGAACCGCGGACTGTCCGCTAGTGAACCCCGGACAGTCCGGGAATGAGGCTCGGACAGTCCGCAGTTCAAAAACGAAAACAACAACCTTGCTGCTCGTGAACAGCCCCGACCCCCGGACTGAAGGACTGAGAATGCAATAGCAAGGCGACCAGAGGGGGGGGGGGTGAATGGGAGCACAAAAATCTCTTTCAAAACTTTGGCCTTTTATCCCCAAAATCAACCCCAAGAGCTTCGATCGAAACCGTGATGCCCACGACCCTTGGAAGAGGGTGGATGATCCCTAGGATCACAGCGAGGCACCACAAAGTGATAGCGAACCAAACGCCAAAAACACCGGCACAAGTTCGACCCTCAAAAACCAAGTCCCGAACGTAGATAGACGGCTACATCAAGAAATCCCCAAATACCTATGCTAACAGGTAGCAAAGATACTGTTGACGCAAAACGTGACACCTCGCGCCAAGCACACAGCAAGCCGAAAAGCTGGCTTCAATCGGGTGCCCAGAGTATGTTGATTCCGGAGACGTGCCAGTCGGTTTGACCTGAAAACCAACAAGGGATAAAAACGTGAGAATACGTCTGGAACGTGCCGGGTGAGACCAAACAGTTCCATATGTACGGCTTTAAAAGCCAATCACGACGGCACACAGCTATAGAAGCTGTCTGTCAAAGCATGTTTGTAAAATCATTCGGCAAGTATAAAAAAAGAGTATGTAAAGCATATTAACTGCCGAGAGACATGCTCGAACAAATTAGAGATGTTGTAAACAGGTAACTTGCCAAAATAGATCTACTCAAATAACACATGCATAGGCCAATCCAACTAATCTGCCGCACGTTTAGTCTTCATAAACCCGTTAGGTATAAACTCAAGCAAAGCTAATCCACCGCATGATACCACTTGTTATGAGTCTATGCCACTTCTTATAATTAGATTAATCCACCGCATGATACAATCTAATTATAACAAGCTAAAAGCATGCATATATTTGAATAGATCTATAAAAGCTCATTACTCGTGTAAGCATAACCAAAATCGGCAAACCAGCTGAATTGGGGTCCATGAAGAAGGAACAAACAAGCAAGCACGATCAAACTAATCTAAAACCTGCATCTGCCGCACGATACCTAGTTTTATCAAAGCCTAATCGTAAATAACATGCGTGAACCCACGACATGTAACAATCTGGATTGCACTTTGATCCGGCCCGCATGATATTATGATTAGCAAAAGCACAAGCAAACTTGTGAAAACAAGGCCGAACAAAGATCAATCTAGATTGGGCAAAAGAGTGTTACAAGAATTAAATAAATAAAACATATAACACATGATAACTTAATGAATCTATCAGATCTGCCAAATCTAATAGAGCCGATAACTATTTTTACTCATGACTTAATCCGCCGCACGATACAAGGCACAAGCAAAAAGTTCCCGTCATAAGCTTAAATCCGCCGCACGATACTAAGCTTAACATACGAGACTACTTGCATCATATCTAAATCCACCGCATGATACTAGACATGATAGCAAGGTTGCCGGGACTTACGGAGGTCGATGGATCGATGATTCCTCTCGAAGAACTCGACGATACGACTAAGGACTCAAAGATGGCACGAGGCCAGTTTGTATTGATGTGGTTGTGAACAATTTTACAATGGTCGAGGGCTTATATTTATACCCCGGACGAAAACACGAGTCCTAGACGATTACGATTTACATAATAAAATATGGAAAGATACAAATTCTATTCCTAATCTCTTCGGCGTCCTCCATTGTCACGTGTCCCTTTGTGCAAACCGGCTTTATTCGCAACACCCATCTCCCGAATGGAGCCACCATTCCGTAAAATAGCCGACTGCACAGGCATTCACCAAGACCCCAAGGACCAAATAGCCACCTGATTGCTTGCCGAATCCTTTCCTATCTGCTGACTGGACCCACTTGTCATATCCTCGTGCGTGCGAAAATCTGGTGTCAACACATGCCCCCTAATTTTGGGATAAATATTTATTCCAAAATTCCTTTTCCTCGTGCATTGACGTGGAACCTCCGGAAGCATCCGCCTTCATACGCCATAATTGCCGTACTCGCCGATTCATCTCCTGACGTGCCCTTAGGATTCTTTAAAGTCCTCCTTTCACTCTATTTCGGCTTGTGCTTTCCGAACTCTCCTGCTTCGTTCTCAAACCAGAAAACCCTCTTTTCTCCTGTTACCCCCAATCAACTAGAAGATGTCTTCCGAGGCGAGCCGCCATAGCTCCGAGTTCGGAGCTTCCAGCACCTCTAAGAGGAGGTTTGTCCTTCATCATTTTTGTCCCGAAAATGAAGCAGCCGCCCTCACACTGTTGCTCTTGTTCTTAGGAGGACCGGTGACGATCTTCCCGAGGACCTGACCCAGAAGATCGTAGATCTTCAGTTCGATTTGGAAAGGAAGGATCAGGAAATTACCCGAATTTCTAGAGAGCGCGATATCGCTCGGGAACGGGCCGTCGGTAGGCATTCTCACCATTCCTTTCCTCATTCTCTCCCCCTATTTCTACCGATTCTACCTCCTTTTCAGCTCTGGAGGCCAAGCTTCATTCTCTCAAAGCTGCTATTGCTGATCTCGCCTTCACGGCCAATGTACCGGGTACGATGGCCCTAAGGCCAGTGAATGAGGTCAACCGAGTCCTCCCCAACATCTCCAGGGCTGGCATGGGTTATGGCGCAGCACTTGCCTTTAACGCTATTCGGATCCATTCCGGTACCGATTACCGCAACTTTGATGTCTGCGAGCGAGTGTTAGAATACAGGGTGGTACGCTCTGTTGATGATATGAAAGAAGCTGGAACAGATCTGGCTGATTCTTTTGACTTCGATCTCCTTATTAGGAATAGGATAGAATGGACGAACTGACTTTCCATTGTAACTTGTTCTCCCTTTTGTAAATAAGAAGTTTCTTTGTTCGTCCTCCTAGAATCAACCTGTGACCGATCCTTCGAGATCAATGTGTGTTCTATTTCGTGTACCAGCCACTGATTTTCTTTTTACTCTAGCGGCGATGTACATTACATCGGCTATCGCTGATAATCATGCTGATTGTCTTTGTCCTGCAAGCAACTGCTGTAATTTATTATTTAGGATCTGAAGTTCCCAGTCTTCTCTCAATCTTCCAAACCATGGCAGCACCGGGATAGCATTTTAGAAGACCCTCCCGTTTTCAGCTTCCCCTTTTCGGCGTCAATCGGTAATATGAGTTCCCAAACAATCAGCTGAAATCGAACACTTCACATAGCAACCATCTTTAGCAAAATTTTATCGGCCCCATGAGTTCCCCAAGTTGGCAAAAATTTGGTCCGGCCCAATAACGACCCATAAACTATGAAAACCCTAACCCAACGCGTGTTTTTCCAGTGTGCAAGTCATAGCTCTATAAATATGACCTTAGACAGGCCATCCCCCTTGTTGGTAGTTCTTAGCTTCACTAAAGATAGTGCTAGGCAACTATCCCCGGTAACGGCCCAGGAATGCTTGTTGGCACATGCTAATGTTGTCACTAGGAGTAGACTGTGGAGACTATCCCCGGCAACGGCGTCAGAAGTGCTTGAAGCAAGACCGGTCACTATACCTAAAGGAGTGGAGCTAAAGCAGCTATCTACTAATGCCAAGCGGGGTTGTCAATCCTGACACTAGTAGGAGCTAGCTAGAGAGAATGCAATCTACCATGAGAAGATTCTGCAAGCGCACAGAACTATCGTAGTAGCACTTCTCCTGGGAGTACCAGGTGTCAATTTATTTGATCCCAAGGGAAGGCTAGGGTGGTGAATGAGTTGAGTCAAGGAAGGGATGAGAGTTGAAGAAAAGAGAAAAGAGAAAAGGGGAGAAGGGAAGATGGAAGGCTAGAAAGAATATATGGATGTATAGGCAAGGATGAAGTGGATGGCTAAGGTAAGGTGGATGGATAGGTAGATAGAGGGTATAGGATAACTAAAGGTAACTAACTACTAACTAATAGCTACTCCTAGGTAACCACTAAGCAAGATAACTACGAAGCAAGATAGTTACGAAGCAGGGCAGGCAAAAGACAATAAAGCAACTAAGTTAAGTAAAGTTTTAGTCCTATCTTGTCAAGTATCGAGGCGTACTAGCCTTTACCACTTACTTAGGTTGAACGCTAGCACAACGAGCCTTACTGTTAAACTGGGCCAACTACGTGGTGGAATTCAAGGCGCACAGGGCTGTCACCACCTGCTTGCTACCACAGCTATCCGGGGGTCCAGCCGTATCTGAAGGTAAGTCTATAACTAAGCACCACGCTTAACTATATTCTAACTATCTCTACCCTAGCTTTGAATAGAGACACCCTTGCGGACGTCAGAGCAAATACTTGACTTAATAAGATAAACACTAAACTAACTAAGCAACCTATTGGCAAAGATCAAACACTAAGCTCACTAGAGATTAACTACTATGGCTAAGTGAATTGAACTGTAGGATAGCTAGGCACTCAAGCAATCAATCAAGTATACCACTCAATACTGATAAGTAGAATAAAGTAATACTTGAAATGATGAACTAGAATATAGTAAATGCTTGAGTAACAAGAGCAAAACCTGAACTGGAGATGAAGGAAGACTCTTCCCAGCTCCAGGACCGATCACTCGCACGCCTCTACTCTTGAGCTAAGCCTTGAGCAGCGCTACCGCGAGGGCGAAGATGCCTTGCTCTACTAGCTACCTACTTGCCTAAGCTCTCTGAGCTTCTAACCTAACTCTCACTTCTCTTGCTTGGTGTTGCTTTGCTTGAGATGGTACGAATGAAGAGGTGCCTCCAGGGGGGTATTTATAGCCCAAGTGAGTGAGGGGGGTACTTATAGGGGGCAGCCAGCCGACCTAGGGCTAACCCTAGTGGCAGGCGCCAGCCCTAGGTGGCGGCCGCCACCTCCCTCACCGTTGGATGGACCGCCTCTGCTTCAACGGCATCCAGGTGGTTGTCCAAGGCGGTTTGGAGGTCGGTTGCATGTCCTAGCAACCGCCATTCAGCCTTGATCCGCGCCACTCTCTCCTGAGCCGTCCGATGCCAGTGACCTAGTGACCAAGGGCCAAGATTTGGCCCTGGGGAGGTCACACGGATCATTGACGTGGCAGGAGTTGCAACTTGGGCCAACCCAAGTGGCGGGCGCCACTTGTGGCTGGCGGGCGCCACCTCTCTTAGGCCCATTTGGGCCCTGCTGAGTGGGCTTGTCTCCTGGTGGGTCAAAATGTCCAAATTTGGTTCAAATCCTGCATTCAAATAAAATTCTATGGACATGTGGAATTCGGTTAGTTTGAAACCTATTTGACTACATTTCATGCCTTTTCGGTGGATTTTAGGGTCAAATGTTGACGGTAAAACAGGTGTTTAAGGACCATCAACAAACTCCCCCAAGCTAACCTGTTGCTCGTCCTCGAGCAACAATGTGGTTTAAGCATTAAGCATGAAAAGGTAGCAAAATTAAGATGTATGCAAGTGCATATTGTATAGTGAGAAATAACTTAGCATATATCATGAATCATAGCAATGTGGGGCTTATATCTAATCACTTCAAACATAAAAGAGTGGAATAAAGCAGTAGATAGGAAACTTTTATCTTGCTTAGGTTTGACTAGGATTCTGTCTGGAGGTTTTTCAAGGTTTTCAAAAGATAACAACTTGCTTAAGTCCTCCAAGATTCACTCAATCACTCAATGGTGTTTAAACCCTCACTTAGGCCAAAATGTAGCCTCTCCTATTTCTAAAGAATGATATGTGGAGTTATAGGTAGGCTAAGAACCATGAGCAAATTGCTTGATGTTTATTGCTAAGCTAGACACTCAGATCATAAGGAGCAGCAAATCATAAAAATTGATCAAGATGTGCATGTGTGGTTATGTGGAAGTGTATGGAGAGATATTTCATAATCCTTCCTAGTTAATTTCTGGGGTCTAGAGCTAATGATAATTCTCTCTCTTTTTTTTGGATACATAGTGAGTAGACAAAAGATGTGTCCTCACATTTTCTTAGGATATAGTCTTCTTTTGAGCTACTTTGCTCACTTTTTTTTTCTTCAGGACATAGTCCTTTCTTGAGCTACTTTGCTCTTTTTTTTCTCTCTCTTTTAGCTCTAGATTTCCCCAGACATTTATAGGAAAGGATTTCAGAAATGAAAAAGGGAAAGGGAGAGAAATGCTTATTCCCAGTGTAGGAATAAGCATAAGGCTAGCAATGGGATGTTTGGCAGGGTATTGCATATCTCCGGTGTAGAGAATAAGCAATTTATTTGGTGGTTGCAAACTTCCGAAGTGGATAGTAAGCAATATGGTGGGTGTGCGTGAATCTTGATTCAAAAGATATGATAAGCTTCTCTACTAAGATATATGAGGTCTAACAAAGCTCAACACAAACAAAGCTCTTTGTGGTTTTGACTAATGACTAACAAATATTTGGCTGGTGGTGGGATGGGATAAAATCTAGGAGGCACTTTTAGCAAGGTTTTTCATAATTTTAAAAGAAATCCTCCAGATTAGGTCCTAATTTCACCTTAACAAGTTTAAAGAATTACTCCATTTCTTACTAACTTTATTCACTAAGCATGATTTCAGTTTAAGCATGTGCAACCCACAAAAGTTACAACTTAGATAAGACCAGTTATTCAAACCATAACAATAGCATTTGCATGACATATTTCAAATCTTATTCAGGTTTCAACTTGTTTAAGCAGATTTTATCAATTTTATTCATGGAATGGATACTTAGGCAAGCATGTGACATTCAAAAGATATAGAATTTAAGAACTGAATGTAAAGGGTAGGCTTGAGACATACCTTATTGGAGCGGGAGTCTCCCCCAAGCTGGCTTCTTGCTTGGTGAAGGGCCTTCTTCTTCTCAGTCGGAGCTCTTGTTCTCATTTTATTAAAAGGGAAACTATCTAATGTTGTGAAAAGGGAAACTATCCTATGATATTATTCTAACTAAGTTAACATATACCTATGCATATAACTAGTGATAACTGATTTTTTTTAGTTGCATGCATGACATATGTTATTTATTCGAAAAAGGGAAATTGAAGGGAAATAAAAAAAATAAAACCATACCTTAGGTCCATGGAGTTTCATCCTTATCGGGTGGATCTTCTTCCTTGGGCACTTCTTCTCTTAGTACTCCATCGGGTTCTTCTTCTTTTGGCACCTCTCCTTTGTTATGTGAATCACACAACTTAGGAGGAGGTGGTTCTTTCTTTCTGTTCCACCTTGTTCCTGGGCGCCTCTTCTTGGTATGAACGGGTTTTGCTACCTGCATGTTAGCGGCATATGCGGGACCACGGGAGAAGGAGAATATTTCCTTCCTCCCTCCTAATGTCATTTGAATTTTACCACTCCCCACATATATGCAAGCATTCACAGTATTCAAGAAAGGTCTACCAAAAATTAAAGGCACATCTTTCCTATTTCCCATATCTAGTATTATGAAATCAGCAGGAACATAGGAGCCTCTAATATGAACAGGTAAGTCATTAACTATTCCTTCTACATAGCAAGTGGATTGATCAGCTAGCACAACATAGGCAGATGTGGATGACATGGGTGGAAATGATGAGTTTTCATAAAAATCTTTAGATAAAATGTTCACACTCGATCCTAAATCACACATGACATTTTTAAAGACTTCACCAAAGATTGAGCATCTAATTATGGGACTACCAGGATCACCCTTTTTAACAGTCATGGTTTGATCTTCATAATAGTTAAAATATTTTATTTCAATCATATTAGCAGTTTCCATGTCAGGTTTAGCAGGAATTTTGCCAGATTCAAAAGATGGTATGATAGCAGCAAGTTGAGCTAATTGGGTTTCTAACATCTTATTAAAGCTAAGTTGATTTTTCAGAGCAGATGAGAAATCTTCCAATTTAGCATTTATTTTCTCAAGGATTTTATCATTCACCATTAATCTCTCTTTCAAGAAATCAGTAGTTTTACCTTGTGAGTAAACTAAATTTTTTAGGAATGAGAAATTATCAGAATTATGAAAATTAGAGCGAGGGAATGAATTGTTACCTTGAGAATTGGAGTGCTGATTCCATCCTTGATTCTGTTGACGGAAATCGTTATTGTTGTTGATGAAGTTCAAATCTTCATGTAGCTCGGGGCAGTGGCTCCCAGAATGTCCGGTTTCTCCACAGACTTCACAAGTCATGTAGGATTCCAGAGATTGGACACTCTCTTGTTGGTTCATCTTCTCACAGCTATCCAGCTTCTTTGCCAGCAGGTCCATCTTGGCCACGATCATGTCGGCTTCCTTAAGGGAATGCATACCTCGCTTACGGGGCTGCAGTCTCTCATCATTCCATCCTTGGTTCGACACCATCTTCTCTATGAGAGCCTTAGCATTTGCAACATTCAGAGAAAAGAATGCACCGCCGGCGGCGGCATCCAAATGGCTTCTAGAGAGTGGGGTTAGGCCATGGTAGAAGTTCTGGATCAATAGCCAGTCCTCCATACCATGGTGCGGACAAGCAACGACATACTCTTGCAACCTCTCCCAAGCCTTGGGAATATATTCCTCAGCTTGTTGCGTAAAGCTGGAGATTTTGTTGCGAAGAGCATTCGTCTTGCCAACAGAAAGAATTTGGCGAGAAAAGCATTGGAACACTTGTCCCATGTGTCTACAGCGTTGCGATCGGTATAGAACCATTGCTTCGCTTTTCCTAGTAGAGAGAAAGGAAAGAGACGAAGCCGGATGGCTTCTTGGGTTATCCCCTTAATGGTGAAGGTGCCGCAGATCTCCAAAAATTGTTGGAGGTGAGCATTGGCATCCTCATGAGCCTTGCCACAAAACGAGCTAGCTTGGACCATCGTGATCAGAGCCGGTTTTAACGCAAAATTGAGGTTGGCATCGATCACGTCTGGTCCTATCGCTACATTAGCGGCAGAAGGAGCAGAAAATTCATGAATGGTCTTATTGGCCATCGTGAAGATAGAACGAGATAAGAAAGAAAGAAGTTGAAGAAGATGAAGGAAAAAGATAAGAAGAGTTAAGGAAAGAAAGAATGCGGTAAGATGGGATTCGCAAAGCGAGAGCTTAAGCGAAGATAAATTCGACACGGACTCAACTGATACACCGATTGCCTTCCCCGGCAACGGCGCCAGAAATGCTTGTTGGTAGTTCTTAGCTTCACTAAAGATAGTGCTAGGCAACTATCCCCGGTAACAGCCCAGGAATGCTTGTTGGCACTTGCTAACGTTGTCACTAGGAGTAGACTGTGGAGTCTATCCTCGGCAACGGCGTCAGAAGTGCTTGAAGCAAGACCGGTCACTATACCTAAAGGAGTGGAGCTAAAGCAGCTATCTACTAATGCCAAGCGGGGTTGTCAATCCCGACACTAGTAGGAGCTAGCTAGAGAGAATGCAATCTACCAGGAGGAGATTCTGCAAGCGCACAGAACTATCATAGTAGCACTTCGCCTGAGAGTACCAGGTGTCGATTTATTTGATCCCAAGGGAAGGCTAGGGTGGTGAATGAGTTGAGTCAAGGAAGGGATGAGAGTCGAAGAAAAGAGAAAAGAGAAAAGGGGAGAAGGGAAGATGGAAGGCTAGAAAGAATATATGGATGTATAGGCAAGGATGAAGTGGATGGCTAAGGTAAGGTGGATGGATAGGTAGATAGAGGGTATAGGATAACTAAAGGTAACTAACTACTAACTAATAGCTACTCCTAGGTAACCACTAAGCAAGATAACTACGAAGCAAGATAGTTACGAAGCAGGGCAGACAAAAGACAATAAAGCAACTAAGTTAAGTAAAGTTTTAGTCCTATCTTGTCAAGTATCGAGGCGTACTAGCCTTTACCACTTACTTAGGTTGAACGCTAGCACAACGAGCCTTACTGTTAAACTGGGCCAACTACGTGGTGGAATTCAAGGCGCACAGGGCTGTCACCACCTGCTTGCTACCGCAGCTATCCGGGGGTCCAGCCGTATCTGAAGGTAAGTTTATAACTAAGCACCACGCTTAACTATATTCTAACTATCTCTACCCTGGCTTTGAATAGAGACACCCTTGCGGACGTCAGAGCAAATACTTGACTTAATAAGATAAACATTAAACTAACTGTTGACGCAAAACGTGACGTCTCGCATCAAGGGCACATAGCAAGCCGAACGAGGCTAGCTTCAATCGGGAGCCCGGGGTGTATCGAACCCGGAGACGTGCCCGTCGGTTTGACCTGAAAACCAACAAGGGATAAAATGTGAGAATACCTTGGAACATGCTGGGCAAAAACCAGACAGTTCCATATGTACGGCTTTGGAAGCCAATCACGATGGCACACAGCTATAGAAGCTGTTTGTCGAAACGGGTTTAAGATGTCATTCGGCAAGTATAAAGAGAAAGCATGTAAACATGTCGAATGCCAAATACATACATGGCAAAAGAATAAAAGAGGTAACTTGTAAATACAAATCTATTCAGATAACATGTGCATAGGCCAATCCAGCTAGTCTGCCGCACGTCCAGCCTTCATAAACCCGTCAGGCATAAACTCAAGCAAAGCTAATCCACCGCATGATACCACTTGCTATAAATCTACACCACTCCTTATAATTAGATTAGTCCACTGCATGATACAATCTAATTATAAGAAGCTAAAAGCACACATACACCTGAACAGATCTATACATACTCATTACTCATGTAAGCTTAACCAGAATCGGCAAACTAGCCGAACTGGGGTCCATGAAGAAGAAACATACAAACCAAGCATGGTTAAACTAATCTAAAACCTGTATCTGCCGCACGGCACCCAGCTCTATCAAAGCCTAAACAAGATCGGCATGCATGAACCCACAACATGTAGCAACCTAGATTGAAAGTCGGTTCGGCCATTATGATCTTATAATTAGCAAAGCACAAGCAAACTCATGCAACAAGGCCGAATGAAGATCAATCTAGATTGGGCAAAAAGTGTTGTACGAATTAAATGAATAAAACATATAACACATGATAACTTGATGAATCTATTAGATCTGCCAAATCTAACAGAGCCGATAACTATTTTTACTCATGACTCAATCCGCCGCACGATACAAGTCATAGGTAAAAACTTCCCGTCATAAGATTAAATCCGCTGCACGATACTAAGCATGATAGCAAGGTTACCGGTACTTACGGAGGTCGACGGATCGATGATTCCTCTCGAAGAACTCGATGACACGACTATAAGGACTCGAAGATGGCACGGGGCCGGTTGTATTGATGTGGTTGTGAACAGTTTTACAATGGTCGAGGGCTTATATTTATACCCTGGATGAAACACGAGTCCTAGACGATTACGACTTACAATAAAATACGGAAAGATATATAAATCTTCATTATTCGGTGCGTTCCATCACCACGTGTCTTCCCGTGCAAGCCAGCTTTACTCACAATACGCGTTTTCCGAATGGAACCATGGTCTCGCGAAATAGCCGACCACGTAGACAGTTACCGAAACTCTGAGGACCAAACAGCCGCCGATCGTTTGCCGAATCTGTCTCCTCCGCTGGCCGGACCCACCTGTCATATTCTTACGCGTGCGAAAATCTGGTGTTAACACTAACTAAGCAACCTATTGGCAAAGATCAAACACTAAGCTCACTAGAGATTAACTACTATGGCTAAGTGAATTGAACTGTAGGAAAGCTAGGCACTCAAGCAATCAATCAAGTATACCACTCAATACTGATAAGTAGAATAAAGTAATACTTGAAATGATGAACTAGAATATAGTAAATGCTTGAGTAACAAGAGCAAAACCTAAACTGGAGATGAAGGAAGACTCTTCCCAGCTCTAGGACCGATCACTCGCACGCCTCTACTCTTGAGCTAAGCCTTGAGCAGCGCTACCGCGAGGGCGAAGATGCCTTGCTCTACTAGCTACCTACTTGCCTAAGCTCTCTGAGCTTCTAACCTAACTCTCACTTCTCTTGCTTGGTGTTGCTTTGCTTGAGATGGTACGAATGAAGAGGTGCCTCCAGGGGGTATTTATAGCCCAAGTGAGTGAGGGGGGTACTTATAGGGGGCAGCCAGCCGACCTAGGGCTAACCCTAGTGGGGGGCGCCAGCCCTAGGTGGCGGCCGCCACCTCCCTCACCGTTGGATGGACCGCCTCTGCTTCAACGACATCCAGGTGGTTGTCCATGGCGGTTTGGAGGTCGGTTGCATGTCCTAGCAACCGCCATTCAGCCTTGATCCGCGCCACTCTCTCCTGAGCCATCCGATGCCACTGACCTAGTGACCAAGGGCCAAGATTTGGCCCTAGGGAGGTCACACGGATCAGTGATGTGGCAGGGGTTGCAACTTGGGCCAACCCAAGTGGCGGGCGCCACCTAGGGGTGGCGGGCGCCACCTCTCTTAGGCCCATTTGGGCCCTGCTGAGTGGGCTTGTCTCCTGGTGGGTCAAAATGTCCAAATTTTGTTCAAATCCTGCATTCAAATAAAATTCTATGGACATGTGGAATTCGGTTAGTTTGAAACCTATTTGACTACATTTCATGCCTTTTCGGTGGATTTTAGGGTCAAATGTTGACGGTAAAACAGGTGTTTAAGGATCGTCAACACCCCTTGACTCTAATCAATCAGTTTGACTTGCAAACTCTCCACTTCTCAGCTTTTAAGCTCAAGCCAGAGAAAAAATCTTTCGCCTGCGTTTCCAACAATGGCAGGCAACAGCAATCACAGTAGACACCCTACCGGGGGCGAGGCAGGAGGAAGCCAAGCATCAATTCACTGGTGTTATGGGTAAAAACGAAATCCCTGCCCCCTTGCGGTAGCTTTCTTGCTTATATGTCTCTGATTCACTGTCCATCTCCTCTCCAAAGCGGGATCCTCCTCCAGCCGAGCTTGGGTTCTTCCTCTAGAAACAGTAGCTTCAACAATTTCTTTCAAACCTTTCCCTAAGCCACCAGATTTTGAGTTTGATAATTCATTTTAGCAGACCCATCTGGACGCTCTTCGGTACCGTGAGGAGAGGGACAAACCCCAGAAGGGACTGGAAGATATATCCAAGAAGCATGATATTGAAGATGCTGAATGGGCAGACCAACGGAAGCAACTCTGCAGTATAATCACAGGTTAGCAGAGTCTTGGTTGTTCTCCTTCTCCTGATTGAGTTCGCTTCCGCCTAATATACCCTTTTTTCTTGTCAGCCCTGTCTGCAGAGAATGACCGCTTGAAAGCTGCAGCAAACAGAGTTTCCCTCAAGGTGAATGCTAATGGGGACTTAGCCGAAGCCCGTCTTGATGCCGTGGATGGTCGCATAGACCAGGCCGTCATCCAAGGTGTGCATGTCGGGGTTTCCCTCGGGCTATTAGTAATGAGTTCTTGGACCAAACAAGATTACTCCCTCCTACCAGTTGGCTTTGCAAGCGGGGATCCGGATGAATTTGAAGACTTTGAGATCTATGATAACCATGTCGCTGCTATTGCCGAGATTATTGATCCGCAATCCATTGTAAACAAATTATTCCCAGGGTAGTGTGTATTAGGATGGATCTATGAATGAGGCTTTGCAAGATATGAAACTTGCTCTTCTCTGAATAATGCCCATTTGCATTTCTCAATTCCTCAGTAATTTTCTCTGATTGCAATATTTCTTCAGAAGAACGTTTGCCGAATGTATGACGTCATTCTAGCCGACTAGATCTTATTCCTGACATGTCACGTCACCCGGCACTGCACTTACTGCGCCCCACCTTTCTCTTCCCCCAATAAACCTACCACTTGAGAAATGCTAGGATTGCCTGGTCATGAACACTCTTGCACTAAAGACGATATAAATAATATCAGCTATAACTTAAACTTCTTGGAACATTCTTTTTGCTAAAGGCGATGCTTTACATCGGCTGTATAAAAATATCCTTGAATCCGTTCCAGATACAATTTCCACGCATTCGGCTTTTCAACAAATAGTGCTGAAGCTTTAGTTCATGAACAAAATTTCTCTACAGCCGAATACCCTTCTCTGGGTCTAACATTTTCGGCTAAAGCTAGCTGCTACTTATCTTTTCCTTTAAACTTAAAATAAGGGTCGATCCTGTTATAAGGCTATCGGCCGCCACGTACAACTTGAAATGATTACCAAGTTTGTGGAAGTGCCTTCATATACTTTTCAATTTCACCAAGACTCTTCGTTGTACATCACTTCGCATGAACTCTTGACCTTTCTCTAGCTTTGGCAATGGAGAAATAGGCAGATCCTTCTCAAAAGTTTACCAACTTCAACCCATACCGGACTCAAATTCGCACATATTAATCCTGTCCTCGGCTTCATCATCAACACTTTATTCCTTGTCAGCCGACATATAACTTGGTCCTGATTCCTCTCCATTACCTCAGTTATATTACTTATTAAAAATTGCTCTGAGAGCCGATCGTTTGAATCAGCTGTTGGTCCTTGTCGAAAACGTTCACAGGACCTACTTCCCAAGCTCTTCCAGAGAAGCACTCGACACCATCATATTCCCAGTAGATGGGCTCTGTGTTAGCAACACTTACCGAATCATCAGCATGGACAATTTCGATGTCATCTCCGATCCACTGGATGAGGAACTGGTGCATAGTTGATGGTACACAGCAGTTTGCATGTATCCAATCTCTCCCTATAGCAAACTGTATGCCCCCTTGTCGTCAATGACGAAGAAGGTAGTGATCAAGGTTTTAGTCTCGATCGTCAACTCAACATGAACTGTTCCCCGAGTATCCGAGGAATTACCAGCAAAGTCTCTTAGCACCATGTCGGTCTTCAATTGAAGGACCGAGAATGCACTAGCAAGGTGACCAGAGGGGTGGGTGAATGGGAGCTCAAAAATTTCTCTCGAAACTTTGGCTGATTGACCCAAAATCAACCCCAAAAAGCTAAGACCGAGAACGTGATGCCCACGACCCTTGGAAGAGGGTGGATGATCCCTAGGATCACAGCGAGGCACCACAAAGCGATAGCAAACCAAACTCCAAAAGCACCGTGACAAGTTCGACCTTTAAAAACCAAGTCCCGAACGTAGATAGACGGCTACGTCGAGAAATCTCCAAATACCGATGCTAACAAGTAGCAAAGATACCTAGAGAGGTTCCTTGGTCAACTACAAGGCCAAACGAGAAGTCTGGAAACCAAGCGAGGAAGCCGGGAGAGCAAACGTACTAAAACACAACACTCAGCAGGATCCCGGACTGTCCGGACCTGGAGTCCCGGACTGTCCGCGCAAGGCCGGATTGTCCGCGGTTCACAGGCGGACTGTCCGCCGGTAGAAAACCAAAAACAGCAGTGCTGCTGCAAGTCCCCTGGACGTTCCCGGACTGTCCGCGAGTCTCAACGGTGGACTGTCCGCGGTTCAAAAAAGAACTCGACCGTACGGGATGCGCAGCCACGGACTCGGCTGGACCCCGACTCCCGGACTGTCCGCGCCCCCTGTGGCGGACTGTCCGCGGATGAGCAGAGAGGGCGATTTTGGTCGCCCCTCTCATGAATCTCTCCAAATTTGATCCAAATCAAAATCCCAAGTTCCCAAACTTGAAGAAGATGATCACGGGGTAGTTAGGAGACTATCCCCAAGAAATCATCCGCTCAAATCGATTCAAACACCAGGAAATCGAAGGGGGAAGAAGGATGAACCGAAAAGCGCCACGAAAACGAAATCGACCCGATCTACTTGTTCGTAAGGAGTTAGATAAATTCCTTCGGTGGAAATGATCTCCTTTCAAATACGAACAAGTTGATTCAAACGGATTTCGCAAAGACGCGGTATGGAGAGAGATCGAACGACGGGAAAAACGCGGAGAAAAGATGAACGCGAAGAACACGAACCAAAACGTGAATCAACACATCGATCTGCAACCGTGTGGCTACCACACGCTACAACAGTGAGGTTACGGCCTCACTTCCTCAAAATCTCCAGGACACAGAGGTATGGTTCTCTGCGGATCTCAGCTAGCTACAGCAGGGGATTGGGAGAGCAGGAAACCCTAAGTGCAAAGAGCAAATGAACTGAGATGGAAAGGGAGGAGGGTGTCTCCCTCTACTTATCCTAATTTCTAATTCCTACTCTACCCCTCAACTAATTACAGAGCGAACCAGCTAAACCCTAGGGTTATTCTGGACCAACTCGATGGTAGGTGGATCCGACGGCCACGCCCGCACAATTCATAGCGTTGCCTCGACGCAACCTCCCGATTGCCGCCACGTGCCGCCCTCGCTCTGCACCCCCAGTTTTGTGGTCCAAACCGGGAAACCAGCCTTTCCAGCCAACCCCCGGTTTTTTTGGCCCAAACCGGGAAACCAACCCATCAGCATCTGAGTTTTGAGGCCCAAACTCAGCAAACCCGCAGCTCCCTTGTTTTGAGGCCCAAACCTAGAAACCATCCTCAGCCCGAGTTTTGTGGCCAAACTCGGAAACCGTCCGCACCCAGGTTTTGAGGCCCAAACATGGAAACCGTCCACCCGATGGTTTTTCTCTGGCTCTACCACCAAACCGACGCCGTAGATGGGATGCACCACCCGTGCACCCCGTCCGCCGACACGTGTCCCCAAGTCCACGACTCAGGCAACACATGATCGCAAGTCTTCGCTCGTCGCTGTCCTAGGCTGCCAGCCACCACAGCTGATCCTCGGGCCACCAGTCCCTCAGTCCAAGCCTCACGTTCACCCTTCGCCACTCTCGGTCCATCGGCGCGGCACGTCTCTACTTGACCTTCACCTTGCCTCTGATCACTGTATCCGTGCTCGACACCTGCACAACACAAGCCAAAGAACATGCGCATCATCCCAGTTGACAATCACTCATCACTTAGAGACTCGGCATACACCCATGTATCCGCAATCTCCCCCTTGATGAGTGCTTTTTCAACTACCAACACAAATCATATCGGAGTAGAAGAAGGAAGGAAGAAGGAGAAGAGAGAACTCAACCAAATGACCCAAAAGCATAGCAAAGCCAAAGATTGTGGATCCAGGGCTTCTCCCTCCTTGTCCGCATCTAGGGCCGTCGTGGTCGCCATGGGTGTTGGAAGAGGCTTGGCCTCACCCATGTCGAACTTCTTCAGGATATCTCTGGTGTACTTGCCCTGGTGCACAAACGTTCCTTCCCGGGATTGCTTGATTTGCAACCCGAGGAAAAACGTCAACTCGCCCATCATGCTCATCTCGAACTCCCTGCTCATAGTGTCTTGACCGGGTGACGCGTTCGTCGATGCTGCCGATCATTTGCTGAGGCGGGTGCTGGCGCTGAATGTGTCGTGGCGCCTCCCTAGCCGAAGTGGCCTCCCCCTCAACAGTAGCTGGTGCCTCCTCGGGTACAAAGGGTACTGCTCGAGGTGGCGGATCCCACGGCCCCCAGGAAGACGATGTGTCGGGGTCATGAGTCATCGTAGAAGCCGCTCTTTGCGGCACAGCAGGTGGAGGAGGAGGTGCTGGGTCATCCATGCCTTCAGCACCTTCTTCTTCATCATCGAAAAGAGGCTCGCCAGCCTCATGATCACCTGCACGCTCAAAACGAGAAGAGGGACAAACCATGGTCTCGTCAAAGGTGACATCAGATGTCTCGATGACTCGGTTAGTGTCAAGGTTAAGTACACGATAAGCACGAGTATGATTGCCATAACCCAAAAACACACCGTCAGAAGAACGAGACTCAAATTTGTCCAGATTGCCTTTCTTAAGTATAAAACAGTGGCAACCAAAAACTCTAAAATAACTCACCTTGGGCTGTCTACCAAAACGCAACTCATAAGAAGTCTTCTTCAAGAAAGCTCTCAGAAAAATGCGATTGGAAATATAGCATGCAGTGTTCATAGCTTCGGCCCAATATCGCCTAGGAGTCCTATGCTCATCGAGCATCGTCCTGGCCATCTCTACAAGGGTCCGATTCTTCCTCTCCACAACACCATTCTGTGGCGGTGTGTAGGGGGAAGAAAACTTATGCTCCAAACCCAAAGAGTCACAAAACTTCTCAAAATCTGAATTCTTGAATTCGGAACCATTATCACTCCGAATTGCTAGCATAGAGCTCAAAGGGAACTCATTCTGAAGACGCAAAATCAGATTGCGAGCAAAGGAGAAAGTCTCGGTCTTCTCAACTAAAAAGAAAACTCGCGAATATCTCAAAAAATCGTCGACAACAACAAGCACATACCACTTTCCCCCAACCGAGCTCACTCGAGCTGGACCAACAAGGTCCATGTGCAAAAGCTCTCCAGGGCGCTTAGTCATGACTTGAGTCACTGGATGGTGGGGAGCGGCTACCATCTTCCCATGTCTACAAGAATGGCAAACAAGATCCTTCTCCATGGACAACTTGGGCAATCCTCGGATTAAGCCAAGTGAGCTAAGTCTTGCAAGCAAGTCGAAGCTCAGGTGACCGAGTCTCCTATGCCACTTCCAAAGATCAGAGGAGGAAGGTCCAGCCAAAAGACAACGGGAAATTCCAAACGACTCCGAGAAATCTGCACGAAAGTCTTTTCCAAAGGGCGAAATCACACAAACAAGATTGCCCTGAGGATCCAAAATGCGACTGAGATTCGGTTTAAAACGAATCTCATAGTCATCATCGAAAAGTTGCGAAACAGAAAGAAGGTTAAAATGCAAGTTAGAAACAAGAGCAACATCGCGCAACAAAAAGTACCCATTAACTCGCACAGACCCATGAGACAGCACCTTACCTTTGCTGTTGTCGCCGAAGGTAATATACTCCTTTCCGGCGACCGGACTAAGACTGGAGAACCACTTGGCATTTCTGGTCATGTGCCTCGAACACCCGGAATCCACCAACCAAACGTTCTCCAATCGTTTTACCTACATCAATAAAAAGACATAGGGTGAGCATACGGGCCAACACTGGGGTTAGTCAAGTAGGAAGAATACCAGTGTTGGGCCGGCTGCTCAAAAGAATAGTCAGGGTAAAAACCATTCCAAGCACACCTACGGAGGAAGCGATCACCACGTTTAGAAGGACGTGGTCCGCTAAAGGAGGAGCGTCCATCACGATACTCAAAATGCGGTGGGGGAAACGCTCAACTGCAAAGCCACCGCCACGGGGTCCATTGCCCACAAAAGCAGGCTCCCGCCGGGCACGCTCTCTATGAGGCCTAGGCCTAGGAACTTGAGGCAGTGCACCTCTAGGCCTAGCATCTCTCCTCGGAGCTCTCCTCTGCCTAGGCCTAGGAACTTGAGGTTCTGGACCTCTGGGCCTAGCAGCACGTCTCTGAACATTTGGCGCATGTACATCATGGAGAGGATGGTACATGTCCGCATTGTTCATCTCACTAGCATGGCGTGCCTCTCTCTTGCGCCGAAAGCAGAACTCACTCAAGTGTCCATCTCTCCCACAGTGCTCACAATGGTACCTCACCGCTCTCAAAGGGGGTTGTTGGTACTCACGGCTGTGGGTGTGGATCACCTTGCCCTTCTGTGGCAACAGCTCCTCGCGAATAGGTGGCATCGTATCAAGCTTGTTTTCAGGTGGTTGGGTTTGGGATGCCACACTTGGTTCTTGGGTGGAGCTCTCGGAGGTTCCTCAAACACCCCATCCTTGGTGTTAGGCTTGAGAGGCTCTTTGGGTGGAAGCTTGGTAAGTCTGGGAGTAGTGGTGGAGTTGGGCTTCTCACTCGGGTTCATACCACTAGACTCTCCAATCTTCCCGAAAGCAGAAACATCAACACCCGGAGCAAAGCCTATACCAGGACCTCCAGCAGCTCGCTTAAATTGGGAGATCATCATCCCGAGCTGTGGCTCACCGCTAGACACCCATGACAAGATGGTCCGAAGGTATGTGTTTTCCTCCTCGGTTTGCATCTTGTCATATTTCACATTAGCGATCTCCATCTCCAAACCCTCATACAAAGCGCACCTAGTCACACAAGTGCTACCCGAGCTGGCCTCCTCAAGAGACACAATCTTGGCATTCTTCTCTGCCAACTCGGATTGCAAGACAGGACAAGTCTTGCACGCACCCAACAGCATGGGCCTAGCTCGGAGCTCATCCACCTCTCCTAACAATACAACATACTTGCTTCTCAAAGTGAGAAGGTCAGTCATGTGTGTGGTGCACATCTCGCACTCAACCTCCTCTGAAACGACCACGGAAGACTTAGCAAACTCAAGCTCCCTCACCGTGTCCTCCCACTTCTGCCTAAACTCCTTGCGCTCTCTAGCGACACGCCTAAGCAGCTTATCCTGACTAAGCAAGGCGGCAGTAAGCTTCTCGACCTCAGCAGAAAGCTCGTCGTGGGTGAGGGATACCTGGGAGGTGTCGTCGTCGTCGTCTTTCCTAGGAGTCTCCATCTCGCCATCGAGGGCCATGGTGCAGAAGCCGTTGTCGTCGGCGAAGAAGCAGAGGCTGTTCAGCTTGTCCTCGATCCTCTTCTTCTTGTCGGACTCGTCGTCGCTTGAGCAAGCGGAGTCGTCATCCGAGCCGTCGACGTCGCTGAGCGTGGTGAAGAACGCACGTTGCTCAGCCTGGGCCTTCTCCAAGTACTTCTTCTTGATGTACTCCTTGTCGAAGCCGCCCCTCTGCTTGTGCCTTGCGGGGACGTACTTCTCCTTGCGCTTGCCGGAGTCGTACTTGTGCCCATGATCGCCCTTCCCAGATGTGTTCTTCTTCTTGGGACAGTTGGCGCGATGAAGTGGTCGGGGTCGCCGCACTCGTAGCATCCCGAGCGTCCTCCTCCACGGTGATGGTTCATGCGGTTGTTGTGAAATCGCGAGAACCGGTTGACAAGCAAGGCTAGCTCGTCATCCCCCAAAGACTCAAGTTGGTCCTCTGTGACAGAAAAGAGTGAAGAGAGTGCAAATCCTCCAGAGGGGTTAGCAGAAGAGCCAGAAACCAAAGCCATCGACGGGCCAGAAGGATTTTCATAAGAAGCCCTCGCCATGACATCGATCTCACTGGACTTGAGCTTACTGAAGAGCTCGTCGCACGTGAGGGTCTCATAGTTAGGCGATTTGATGATCGCCTGAACCTTGGAATCCCACACCGATCGATCAAGAGTATGCAAAAGCTTCAAAGCTCTCTCATGATCATCGAAAGGCAACAGCTCCTTGTTAGCCCTCATCCTGTTGACAATCACCTAAAAGCGAGCGAATAAACATTCTATGCTCTCGCCAGGCATATGTCGAAAGTTCTCATACTCTCGCTTGAACGACTCGTAGAGACGGGTTTTGACTTGAGAGGTTCCCTCATGGAAACGCATGAGGGTAGCCCAAATCTCCTGAGCCATAGCGAGGTGAGAAACGCGATCAAACTCACTCATGCTCAAACATGAGAAAAGAGCATTACGGGCTCGGCTATTGGCATCGTGATCATCGATCTGACGCTGAGTCACACGAGCAGCCAAGACCACATAATCGGCAGAGTTGCAAATATCCCAAATGGAAGCACCCAAACTCTGCAGATAGGCCGACATGTATATCTTCCAATACGCATAGTTCGTCCCATCGAAAAACGGCGGTTTGCCCACGCCGCGATCCATGTCGCCATCTGTGGATCTGGAACCGGCTAAACTGGAAGATCCTTAACCCGCTCCGATACCAATTGAAGGACCGAGAATACACTAGCAAGGCGACCAGCGGAGGGGGGTGAATGGGAGCTCAAAAATTTCTCTCGAAACTTTGGCTGATTGTCCCAAAATCAACCCCCAAAAGCTAAGACCGAGAACGTGATGCCCATGACCCTTGGAAGAGGGTGGATGATCCCTAGGATCACAGCGAGGCACCACAAAGCGATAGCAAACCAAACTCCGAAAGCACCGAGACAAGTTCGACCTTTAAAAACCAAGTCCCGAACGTAGATAGACGGCTACGTCGAGAAATCTCCAAATACCGATGCTAACAAGTAGCAAAGATACCTAGAGAGGTTCCTTGGTCAACTACAAGGCCAAACGAGAAGTCCGGAAACCAAGCGAGGAAGCCGGGAGAGCAAACGTACTGAAACGCAACACTCAGCAGGATCCCGAACTGTCCGGACCTGGAGTCCCGGACTGTCCGCCCAAGGCCGGACTGTCCGCGGTTCACTGGCGGACTGTCCACCAGCAGAAAACCCAAAACAGCAGTGCTGCTGCAAGTCCCCTAGACGTTCCCGGACTGTTCGCGAGTCTCAACGGCGGACTGTCCGCGGTTCAAAAAAGAACTCGACCGTACGGGATGCGCAGCCACGGACTCGGCTGGACCCCGACTCCCGGACTGTCCGCGCCCCCTGTGGCGGACTGTCCGCGGATGAGCAGAGAGGGCGATTTTGGTCGCCCCTCTCACGAATCTCTCCAAATCCGATCCAAATCAAAATCCCAAGTTCCCAATCTTGGAGAAGATGATCACGGAGTAGTTAGGAGACTATCCCCAAGAAATCATCCGCTCAAATCGATTCAAACACCGGGAAATCGAAGGGGGAAGAAGGATGAACCGACAAGCGCCACAAAAACGAAATCGACCCGATCTACTTGTTCGTAAGGAGTTAGATAAATTCCTTCGGTGGAAATGATCTCCTTTCAAATACGAACAAGTTGATGCAAACGGATTTCGCAAAGACGCAGTATGGAGAGAGATCAAACGACGGGAAAAACACGGAGAAAAGATGAACGCGAAGAACACGAACCAAAACGCGAATCAACACATCGATCTGCAACCGTGTGGCTACCACACGCTACAACAGTGAGGTTACGACCTCACTTCCTCAAAATCTCCAGTACACAGAGGTATGGTTCTCTGCGGATCTCAGCTAGCTACAGCAGGGGATTGGGAGAGCAGGAAACCCTAAGTGCAAAGAGCAAATGAACTGAGATGGAAAGGGAGGAGGGTGTCTCCCTCTACTTATCCTAATTTCTAATTCCTACTCTACCCCTCAACTAATTACAGAGCGAACCAGCTAAACCCTAGGGTTATTCTGGACCAACTCGATGGTAGGTGGATCCGACGGCCACGCCCGCACAATTCGTAGCGTTGCCTCGACGCAACCTCCCGATTGCCGCCACGTGCCGCCCTCACTCTGCACCCCCGGTTTTGTGGTCCAAACCGGGAAACCAGCCTTTCCAGCCAACCCCCGGTTTTGAGGCCCAAACCGGGAAACCAGCCACCAGCATCTGAGTTTTGAGGCCAAAACTCAGCAAACCCGCAGTGCCCAGGTTTTGAGGCCCAAACCTGGAAACCGTCCTCAGCCCGAGTTTTGTGGCCAAACTCGAAAACCGTCCGCACCCAGGTTTTGAGGCCCAAACCTGGAAACCGTCCACCCGATGGTTTTTCTCTGGCTCTACCACCAAACCGACGCCATAGATGGGATGCACCACCCGTGCACCCTGTCCACCGACACGTGTCCCGAAGTCCACCGCAAGTCTTCGCTCGTCGCTGTCCCAGGCTGCCAGCCACCACAGCTGATCCTCGGGCCACCAGTCCCTCAGTCCAAGCCTCACGTCCGCCCTTCGCCACTCTCGGTCCATCGGCGCAGCACGTCTCTACTTGACCTTCACCTTGCCTCCGATCACTGTATCCGTGCTCGACACCTGCACAACACAAGCCAAAGAACATGCGCATCAGCCCAGTTGACAATCACTCATCACTTAGAGACTCGGCATACACCCATGTATCTGCATCAATAAGTCTTCACTCGCCATCCCAAGTTTTCTGAAGGTGGTATACGGCATGATGTTTATGACAACCCCTCCATCAATGAACATCTTGCTTAGTGGCTTGCCATTATCATACCCCCTCATATAAAGTGGCTTCAAGTGTCGATGCTTAGCTGGTTTATCAAACACTGCTCGTTGAGCCAAGACGAGATGAGCCAATAAGTCTTGAAATTCATCTTCATCAAAATCTGAATACACTTCGTCTTGGATATCTTGACCTTCAGGGGCTATGAACTCTGACGGAAGAAAGAAAGCCATGCATGCATCAGCCGAACGATCACCTCTATCCAGCCTCTCTTTAGGACGCCAAATTTGTTTCATCTTGGCACCTACCTGCGCTAACTCTCTGTTTCTTAGGCGCTGTACCCTTCTTTTCTGGCTTTTTCTCAATCCTGGTGGACACCACTGTCCTCTCTGCCAGACATACTCGCGGTACTCTTCTTCTTCAGTGCGAGTCCAACTTTGATCGGCAAATCCTCTTTCCTGCCGATCTTCGGAATTATTTATTTTAAAACGCCGATCGTCCTCAGGGACTCGCGCCCCAAGCCTTTTATGGACAGAACGGCGGTTGACTCGAGACTGCCTATACTCAGAGTATTGATTACTGCACTCAGGGCAGTTGTTCTTAACCGACAGCTTCAAGCCTTCGTTCCAACAATACTGGAAGAACGAGCATTTCCAATGAGATTGTCCTTGCTCCCTCATATCTTCTCGTTCTTCTTGGTACATCTCTTCTTCGTACCTTCGCTGTTTTTCCAGGAACTTCTGTTCTTCATAAAATCTCTGCTTTTGGTACCATTCCTGTTCCCAACGGAATTTATTCAACAGAATACGCGTCGTGACCCTGGGTCTGGAAGTTTCACCCGTCTCAGTTCGGCTATTTTGGAACCGAACCCTTTGTTGAAGCTCTTTATTTGTAATCTTTCGATCAGGGTCAACAACACCAGCTTCCCTTGCTCTATCAGAGGTTAACACTTTCATTTTGCTCTTACCCCTGGGATCAGCTGCATTGACCATATTAACAGAGAAGGACACAGTGTTCTGTCCAAAAGGACTATCATCAACCTTCATCTTTCCATCAAACCTCAGATGCCCATCATGGATAGCTTTCTGGATCCGCACTCTGAACACTCGGCAATCGTTTATGGAGTGGGATCTAGTATTATGGAAACCATAATACTTCTTGTCCTTGACTCCTTCAGGATGCAGCATAGGATGACCTTCCGGCAACTTGATGTGTCCTTCCTTCAACAAGTACTCAAATAATTTATCTGACTTGGAAACATCAAAGTCATAAGTACCTTTTTGTTGCCTCAGCCATCGCTGGTTGACTTGAGTCGGCTCTTTAGCCCAGACTATCTCGGCTGCAGCTATTTCATCTTCATCATTGTACTCAGTTGCTTCTTCTAGGAAAGCTTGATACATTTCGGCAGCCACATCACCCTTCTGGAAATGATTATTCCTTTTGAATCCCTAGGCTTGACTGCTCATCATTGCCAACCTCTGTGATAACTGCCCGAGGTCATCAAATACCATGTTGAATAGTCTTTCTTTGATACTCAGCAACATACCAGCTATGGCTATCCCCGACAATTGGTCGTCTGGCAAATTCAGAGAATAACAAAGATTCATGGTTTCCCTGAATCGGCGCAGATATTCTTGTGGCGTCTCGCCAGGTTTCATCCTTAGGCTCATGAGGTCGACCAACTTCCTCTCACTGGTACCCGTGAAGAAATACGAGTGGAATTTCTGCTCCAGCTCTGCCCATGTATTGATAGAATTTGCTGGCAGAGAAGCAAACCACGAGAAGGCTGGTCCTGTCAACGACAATGGGAAGCAAAATCCTCCAAGCTTTGTCCGTAGATGTTTCTCCAAGCTGCATCAAATAGCGGCCGATGTGCTCTATAGTACTGGTGTCATCCTGGCCTGAAAACTTGGCAAAATGAGTGGGAGGCTTCACCCTTGGAGGAAGGGTTACTCGATTGTACCATTCTGGGTAAGGGGACTTGTAAGCATATGACTGACTCTTTGGCTTTAGGCCAAATTGATTCTGCATCATATCAGCCATCCTATGCATGATGAGGTCAATATTCGAATCAGGAGTTGCTTGTGCTTGCCCCCTAGGATGTAGTCCTGCCGAACTCTTGTAGCCTAGATTTGGAAGAGCATTAATTGAGCTACAATCGATGAACTTCTGATATCCATCTCCAAACATATTCCTTTATATCCTGTTTGCTGCAGGAGACACTTTAGAAGCAGACTGCGGGACGTTCCCTGTCGTGCCGAACGTGACCTGGCCATAAGTTTGGGGAGGTTGTTGCGTCTCATGAGGAACCATCCCACCTGTGCTTGGGCCAGCTCCACCTTCTTCGGTGATCCTTCGACGTTGAGGTACCGGGAACAACAGTGGTCCTTGCATTGGACCAGCGGCTTCTTCAAAGCGTTTATCCGCTGCTGGACCGAAAATGCTAACCATGACAACACGAAAAGTATTCAAGAAAGCCGCCTGATGGTTGGTTATGGCTTCTGATACAGCTTTGTACACTAATTCGGTCATCTTCTGAATAGCTTCTTCTTCATCATTGTCAGACGGCTCGGATTTGTGATGAGGAATGATCTTTGGGAATTCTTGCTTCTGGAAGACTTTGCCGCTCTTGTTCTTGGAGAAAGACACCAAGCATTTGCGCTGGAATTCATCACAGGTCTGTTGTACTAAACTTTTCAACTCTGGCGGCAAGTCATCCATGATCACATCCAGAATTTGATCATCGCTGATCTCAGGCATCTTGAAATGAAGTTGTCCCACCGGGCGTGCCAAAAAGTGTGTTGACGCAAAATGTGACACCTCGCACCAAGCACACAGCAAGCCGAAAAGCTGGCTTCAATCGGATGCCCGGAGTATGTTGATTCCAGAGACGTGCCAGTCGATTTGACCTGAAAACCAACAAGGGATAAAAACGTGAGAATACCTCTGGAACGTGTCGGGTGAGACCAGACAGTTCCATATGTACGGCTTTAAAAGCCAATCACGACGGCACACAGCTATAGAAGCTGTCTGTCAAAGCATGTTTGTAAAATAATTCGGCAAGTATGAAAAAAGAGTATGTAAAGCATATTAACTGCCGAATACATATGTAAGGAGAGACATGCTCGAACAAATTAGAGATGTTGTAAACAGGTAACTTGCCAAAATAGATCTACTCAAATAACACATGCATAGGCCAATCCAACTAATCTGCCGCACGTTTAGTCTTCATAAACCCGTCAGGTATAAACTCAAGCAAAGCTAATCCACCGCATGATACCACTTGCTTTGAGTCTATGCCACTTCTTATAATTAGATTAATCCACCGCATGATACAATCTAATTATAACAAGCTAAAAGCATGCATATATTTGAATAGATCTATAAAAGCTCATTACTCGTGTAAGCATAACCAAAATCGGCAAACCAGCCGAATTGGGGTCCATGAAGAAGGAACAAACAAGCAAGCACGATCAAACTAATTTAAAACCTACATCTGCCGCATGATACCTAGTTTTATCAAAGCCTAATCATAAATAACATGCGTGAACCCGCGACATTTAACAATATGGATTGAACTTTGATCCGGCCAGCATGATATTATGATTAGCAAAAGCACAAGCAAACTTGTGAAAACAAGGCCGAGCAAAGATCAATCTAGATTGGGCAGAAGAGTGTTACAAGAATTAAATAAATAAAACATATAACACATGATAACTTAATGAATCTATCAGATCTACCAAATTTAATAGAGCCGATAACTATTTTTACTCATGACTTAATCCGCCGCACGATACAAGGCACAAGCAAAAACTTCCCGTCATAAGCTTAAATCCGCCGCATGATACTAAGCTTTACATAGGAGACTACTTGCATCATATCTAAATGCACCGCATGATACTAGACATGATAGCAAGGTTGCCGGGACTTACGGAGGTCGATGGATCGATGATTCCTCTTGAAGAACTCGACGACACAACTAAGGACTCAAAGATGGCACGGGGCCGGTTTGTATTGATGTGGTTGTGAACAATTTTACAATGGTTGAGGGCTTATATTTATACCCTGGACGAAAACACGAGTCCTAGACGATTACGATTTACATAATAAAATATGGAAAGATACAAATTCTATTCCTTATCTCTTTGGTGTCCTCCATTGTCACGTGTCCCTTTGTGCAAACCGGCTTTATTCGCAACACCCATCTCCCGAATGGAGCCACCGTTCCTTAAAATAGCCAACCGCACAGGCATTCACCAAGACCCCGAGGACCAAATAGCCGCTTGATTGCTTGCCGAATCCTTTCCTATCTGCTGACTGGACCCACTTGTCATATCCTCGTGCGTGCGAAAATCTGGTGTTAACAGATACCTAGAGAGGTTCCTTGATCAACTCTAGGGCCAAACGAGAAGTCCGGAAACCAAGCGGAGAAGTCGGGAGAGCAAACGCACTAAACCAAAACACACAGCGAGTTCCCGGACTGTCCGCTGGTACGGTCCCGGACTGTCCGGCTCAACCCTGAACTGTCCGGCGCCGGACTGTCCGCCGGGCAAAATGGACAAAACAGCAAGGTTGCTGAAGGTCCCTGGTCGACTCGTGGACTGTCCGCGATTGACTATGGCGGACTGTTGAAAGGACCAAATTGGCTAGAGGGGAGGTGAATAGCCTAATTAAAAATCTACAAAATTACTTAGGCAAACACTATTAGCACAACAAATGGCGAAGCTTCTTGCGCTAGCCTAATAGTGTGTTGCAAGCCACCTATCCACAAATTCTACTTAATACACAATCAACTAGAGCTAATATCAAATGCGGAATAAAGCTATCTAGCTCTAGTACAAGTATGATATACAAAAAGTATATGAGACAAGTGTGTGCAATAGATAGACTAAGCAAACTAATCACAACTAGATACACAAGTAATAGAATAAGAGATATACAACAAGGATAGTATCTACACAAGAGAAATAGCTCAAAGTAAATGAGCTAGATAGAGGCGGTTTCACCAAGCCTTCGGGATCGCCTAGTAGAGAGCCAATCACCGGTGAAGTCCACTCGTGATGCCAATCTCCAAGATGTGAATATGAAGACCAATCACAATAAGCACACGGGACACCAAGATTTATCCCGAGGTTCATGTGCTTGCCGGCACGCTACTCCCCGTTGTGTCGACCAACACTAGGTGACCCGGTGGCTAATCGGCGCAAAGCCAAGCTCACTAAGAGCGCCACAAGAATCTACCGCTAGTGAGGTAGCTCAATGACCTGAGCAATCCACTAAGGATGCCTCTTGCCGCTCCGGCGAGGTGAGGCTCCAAAACCTCTCACAATCACGATCGGTGGTGGCCAAGAACAATCTCCTTCTCTTGCCAAAACCACCTCAACACCTCCAAGCCGTCTAGGCACCGGCAAATGCCAAGAGTAACAAGAAAACTCAATGTCAATGCGAAGAACTAGTGCCACTAGATTGAACTCTATTAAATCACGCACTAGATCACTCAATCTCACTAGGTTTGATCAAATCAACTTGGGAGATGAGTTGGGAGGCTTGCCAATTGCTCACTAGTATGCTTAAGAATCAGAATGTGCAAGAGTAAGTCCATATGAGCCGGCCAAGCCCCTTAAATAGGTCATCCAAGTCGGCCTAGCCGTTGGGCTGAAATCGCGACCATCGGACGCTCCGATGCTCCGGATGGAGCCACGTGTCCCCTAGATATGAAATCTGGCCGTTAGATCTCAACGGTCATATCACTTTGCGCCACGGTTAAAGTGGCATCGGACGCGCCGATGCCAGGCATCGGACGCTCCGATGCCGCTGCTCATTTTAGCTCTCTTCTGTGCTACATCGGATGCTCCGGGACTCCTGCATCGGACGCTCAACCCCTGTGTCCGATGACACAACAGAAAGGTTCCAGAATGCTCCAAACCACATCGGACGCATCCGATGGATTGGCATCGGACGCAGGCCAGCGTCCGATGCTTCCTAGAAGCATGCTCGCGCCACGTCACTTGGATCGGACTCTGCAACAGTGTTTCCTTAGCGTCTGTTGCCAGCGTCCGATGCTCCTTCAACATTTGTCAGAAACTAGGGTTTATCATCGGACACTCAGCCAGCGTCCGATGCTCCCCGGACCAGCGTCCGATGCTCCCTGAGCATAGCACTTTACTTCCAAAAACCGCTGAATCCCAGGAGGGAGAGGAACTATACACTAGTTTCTCCCACTTCTCCACAACTTCTTAACATCCCCTTTTCCCAAAAGTGCCAACACCACCAAGTGTACATCATCATATGCAAGTGTGTTAGCATTTTTCAAAGCATTTTCAAGGGATTTTGTTAGTCACTCACTAGGTCTATAGCATCGATATGTTAGAGAACTCCTAGTGGCACTTGAACATCGCATAAGCCATGAATAATCTCCTCTTAATAGTACGGCTATGTATGCTAAATGTGATCACACTCGCTAAGTGTCTTGATCACCAAAACAAAGAGCCCTATAGGTTATACCTTTGCCTTCGGGCCTCTTTGCTCCATCTCTTCTCTTCTTCATTTCGCCAATGGTAGAGCACTTGATCTCTTGAGTGCTTGTGGCCATCACCATCCTCCATGGTTGCCACCTTGCTAGCTCCACCACTTGGCTTGGTCACAATCCTTTCTTAAGAGCTACACACATGCTTTAGCAAATAGGATTAGAACAAATAGGTTTCATCAATTAACCAAAACTAAACTAGGGCTTTCAACTGTCCGCCGGTCAAAACTGACCAAAGTGGCCGAGGCTCGCTGCCACTGGTCTGGCTCGAGCCCGACGCGCGGACTGTCCACGGTTCACCTGGCGGACTGTCCGCGGATGAACAGAGAGGGCGATTTTGGTCGCCCCTCTCATGAATCCTCCCAAATTCGAAACAAAACTCAATCCCAAGTTCCCAAACTTGGAGAGGATGATCACGAGGTAGTTAGAAGACTATCCCCAAGAAATCATCCGCTCAAATCAACTCAAACACCGGGAAATCGAAAGAGGAGCAGTATGAACAAAAAAGCGCCATGAAAACTCAATCAACCCGATCTACTTGTTTGTGAGGAGTTAGATGAATTCCTTTGGTGGAAATGATCTCTTCACTATAAAGAACAAGTTGATTCAAACGGATTTCGCAAAGACGCAGTAGAGAAGGAGATCGAGTGACGAGAAAATCGCGGAGAAACGAAGAACACGAAGAACACGAACCAAAACGTGAATCAAGTCATCGATCTGCAACCGTGTGGCTACCACACGCTACAACAGTGAGATTACGGTCTCACTTCCTCAAAATCTCTAGTACACAGAGATATGATTCTCTGCGGATCTCAGTAGCTACAGCAGGGGATCGGGAGAGCAGGAAACCCTAGAAGCAAAGAGCAAATGACTGAGATAGATGGGGAGGTGGGTGTCTCCCCCTACTTATCCTAATTCTAATTCCCACTCTACCCCTAACTAATTACAGAGTGAACCAGCTAAACCCTAGGGTTATTCTGGACCAACTCGCGGTAGGTGGTGATTCGATGGCCACGCCCGCACAACTGGTAGCGTTGCCTCGACACAACCTCACCGATTGCCACCACGTGCGACCACCGCTCTGCTTGTTCTTTTCCCGGACGTCGCACCCCCTGTTTTGTGGCCCAAACAGGGAAACCAGCCTTCATAGCCAACCCCTGGTTTTGAGGCCCAAACTGGGAAACCAGCCGACCATCGCCTGAGTTTTGTGGCCCAAACTCAGCAAACCCGTAGCACCCAGGTTTTGAGGCCCAAACCTGGAAACCGTCCTCAGCCCGAGTTTTGTGGCCCAAACTCGGAAACCATCAGCGCCCAGGTTTTGAGGCCCAAACCTGGAAACCGTCCACTTGGTGGTTTTTCTGTGGCTCAACCACCAAACCGAGCCGTAGAAGGGATGCACTGCCCGTGCACCCCGTCCACCTGCAAGTCTTCGCTCGTCGCTGTCCCAGGCTGTCAGCCACCACAGCTGATCCTCAGGCCACCGGTCCCTTAGTCCAAGCCTCACGTCCGCCCTTCGCCACTCTCGGTCCATCGGCACGGCACGTCTCTACTTGACCTTCACCTTGCCTTCAATCACTGTATCCGTGCTCGACACCTGCACAACACAAGCCAAAGAACATGCGCATCATCCTAGTTGACAATCACTCATCACTCAGAAACTCGGCATACACCCATGTATCCGCAATCTCCCCCTTGATGAGTGCATTATCAACTACCAACACAAATCATAATGAAATAGAGTAAGGAAGGAAGAAAGAGAGTGAACTCGACCAAATGACCTAAAAGCATAGCAAAACCGAAGAAGGTCAAGTGGAAAGAGCAAAATAGCTTGGTTCCCAAAGACATGGGCAACGGCTCGACACAACCAAGCAAAGCAAAGCTATCCCTCAAGAAGAGGTAGAACAGGCTCAACACCGCTAGCAGGAAAACTTGATACCAATTGAAAGATCAACTGAAATTCAAGCAAAACAGAGCTAGCCCTCAAGAAGAGGCAGAAGGGGCTCAACACCGCTAGCGAGGAAGCTCGATACCAACTGTTACCAACTCAAAAAACCAAAAGAGTTCGATACCAATTGAAGAGTTGAAAATGTTTGCTAGTCCCTAAAGAAAGAGGCAAAGGCTCAACACAACTAGCAAACTCCCCCTTAAATAGTGCACACAACCTAGGGAACACATATTTTGTCAATATTTTCTCCCCCTTAGTTGAAACTGCACCGTCAAGCAAATGTGCAGAAGCACTCAAGGTTCTCCCCCTTGACAGAATATCTCCCTCCAGAAATGCATATGAATGAAAATGCAAGTTAGCAACTTCAGGAATATAATCAAGAGAGTGCAAGGATGCTCTATACAGTTCTGATTCGATGACTCAACAACATCCATAAGAAGCTAGCAAAGGCTCAAACTGATCACTAAATACGAAATATGAACATGAGAGCAAAACGAGCAGTTTTCAGCCAAAAAAGGTATTCACCATCAAAATAGCACCAAACATGTATAGACAGGAAGTCAAACAAGTGCTAAACATGTATAAAAGGTGAACTACCACTAGCACAGTTCAATTATCATGCTATAGAATGAAACATAGACTTGTGTATCCAAAATTTTATCGGAGTTGCAACGGTTAAATTACACAAGTTTAAATTTCAGCATACGATTGCGAGAGGTTGAAAACTTGTCATTGCCTAACTTTTCAACTGTGTGAAGCCTATGCAGAAGCAATCAGAAGCTTAAAGCAACAGTTTTGGTCATACACTACACAGCTCAAGTTTAACTCAAAGTGCAATGAGAAACAGTCTTGAAACTGTGATGTGCTGACAAGCAATCCCATCTCGATCATCCCAATTCACTGAACATGGTACAAATTTTAAAACAGAATATGAGTATACCAAGCAAGTGAATGACTCAACACTAGAGACATAGCAACCTAGCATATATGAAAATCACAAGTGATTTCAACACATTCTACACATGCTAGTTGGAAATCTCAATGGTGAACATTTTCAAGTTTTATGATCATTAATCAGATTCACTAGTCATAAAATAGCTCTGCTCACAACATGTAACAGTGATCAGAAAGAGCATAAGCTACAGCATCATCATAAAGCATCGGAGCAAATACTATTCAGAGCATAGTTACATTCTTCAGATTATATACATGAAGCTCTGAATGTAAATATGCAAGATGAAATGCAAAGATGCATGAAGAAACCAACTGAAAAACACAAAGTCAGTTTATAGTACAAGAGTCAAAATGTTTCCCCCATCTAAAAGGGGAAACACACACCAAGCTCACCTCTCAACCTAGCAAAAGTTGATTGGTCCAAAGGCTTGGTGAAAATATCAGCCAACTGATGATGAGTATCGACATGGCGAAGGTCGATATCACCCTTCTCATAATGGTCTCGCAGAAAATGAAAGCGCACATCAATGTGTTTGGTCTTAGAGTGTAGCACGGGGTTCTTAGCAATGCTAATAGCACTCGTGCTGTCACAAAGCAAAGGAACGCGAGAAAAGCTCAGACCAAAGTCACACAAAGTGGCCATCATCCAAAGCAACTGGGAACAGCAGCTAGCCGCAGCAACATACTCAGCCTCCGTGGTAGACTGGGCGACACTAGACTGCTTGCGAGAAGACCACGATACAAGAGAAGAACCAATAAACTGGCAAGTCCCAGAAGTGCACTTGCGCTCAATACGGCAACCAGCAAAATCGGCATCGGAATAACCACAAAGGGAGAGGGTGGAGGAAGCAGCATACCAAATCCCAAACTCAGGTGTGAAGCATAAGTACTTCATAATGCGCTTGACTGCCTGATGGTTATAGTTGCGCAGCGAAGACTGAAATCGCGCGCAGAGACACACCATGAACTGGATGTCCGGGCGTGTCGCCGTCAGGTACAGCAGCGACCCGATCATACTCTGGTACTCCTTCTGGTCCACTACTTCTCCTTCCTTGTCCGCATCCAGGGCCGTCGTGGTCGACATGGGTGTTGGAAGAGGCTTGGCCTCACCCATATCGAATTTCTTCAGGATATCCTTGGTATACTTACCCTGGTGCACAAATGTTCCTTCTCGAGATTGCTTGATTTGCAATCCGAGGAAAAACGTCAACTCGCCCATCATGCTCATCTCAAATTCCCTGCTCATAGTATCTGCAAACTTGGCAACCAAAGCGTGAGAAGAACCACTAAAAATGATATCATCCACATAAATCTGGACCAAGAGTGTGTCATTGCCTTGCTTGAGGAGAAAGAGCGTTTTATCCACACATCCCATTTTAAAACCCTTAGCAAGCAAAAAGGTTTTCAACCTATCATACCAGGCTCTAGGGGCTTGTTTCAAACCATACAAAGCTTTGTGAAGTTTAAAAACATGGTTTGGAAACTTGGGATTTTTGAAACCGGGTGGTTGTCTCACATATACTTCCTCTTCTATGTAGCCGTTTAAGAAGGCACTCTTGACATCCATTTGAAAAGGTTTGAAACCTTTGGATGCAGCAAAAGCCAAGAGTATCCTAATTGCCTCCAAACGAGCTACAGGAGCAAACGTCTCCTCATAGTCTATCCCCTCCTTCTGACTATACCCCTGGGCTACAAGTCTGGCCTTGTTTCTCACTACATGGCCATCCTCTCCTTG
The DNA here is from genome assembly GCA_009763385.1 of Coix lacryma-jobi var. lacryma-jobi. Taxonomy (NCBI): domain Eukaryota; kingdom Viridiplantae; phylum Streptophyta; class Magnoliopsida; order Poales; family Poaceae; genus Coix; species Coix lacryma-jobi. The sequence goes on from CM019831.1 coordinate 97,650,523, forward strand.
TTTGTTTTTGAAAACCCATTTTGTCCCAATTGGGTGACACTCAGAGGGAGGAGAAACTAGAACCCAAACCCGATTTCTTTCAAAATTTTCTAACTCCTCATGCATGGCATTGACCCAATCTGGATCCGTCAAAGCGTGTCCAACATCTCGGGGTTCAAAATAAGCAACAAATGCAGAATGAGAGAAGTGAGAGATTTGTTGTGACCTTGACCGAGTGACGCGTTCGCCGATGCTGTCGATCATCTGCTGAGGCGGGTGTTGGCGCTGAATGTGTCGTGGCACATCCCTTGCCGAAGTGGCCTCCCCCTCAATAGCAGCTGGTGCCTCCTCGGGTACAAAAGGTACCGCTCGAGGTGGCGGATCCCACAGCCCCCAAGTCGAAGAAGAGGGATCAGGGCCGTGAGTCGTAGTAGAAGCCACTCTTTGCGGCACAGCAGGTGGAGGAGGTGCTGGGTCATCCATCCCATCAGCACCCTCTTCATCATCATCAAAAAGAGGCTCGCCAACCTCATGATCACCTGCACGCTCAAAACGAGAAGAAGGACAAACCATGGTCTCGTTGAAGGTGACATCGGATGTCTCCATGACTCGGTTAGTATCAAGGTTAAGTACACGATAAGCTCGAGTGTTAGTGCCATAACCCAAAAATACACCGTCAGAAGAATGAGACTCAAACTTCTCCAAGTTGCCCTTTTTGAGTATAAAGCAATGGCAACCAAAAACTCTAAAATAACTCACTTTGGGCAGTTTTCCAAAACGCAACTCATAAGAAGTCTTTTTCAAGAAAGCTCGGAGAAAAATGCGATTGGAAATGTAGCATGCAGTGCTCATAGCTTCGACCCAATATCGCCTAGGAGTCCTAAGCTCATCGAGCATCATCCTGGTCATCTCTACAAGGGTCCGATTCTTCCTTTCTACAACACCATTCTGAGGCAGTGTGTAGGGGGGAGAAAACTGATGCTCTAAACCCAAAGAGTTACAAAACTTCTCAAAATCCGAGTTTTTGAACTCAGAACCATTATCACTTCTAATAGCTCGCATTGAGTTCAAAGGGAACTCATTCTGAAGACGCAAAATCAGATTGCGAGCAAAAGAGAAAGTCTCAGTTTTCTCAGCTAAAAATAAAACCCACGAATATCTCGAAAAGTCATCAACAACAACAAGCACATACCACTTCCCCCCAACCGAGCTCACCCGAGCCGGACCAACAAGGTCCATATGCAAAAGCTCTCCAGGGCGCTTAGTCATGACCTGAGTCACTGGATGGTGGGGAGCGGCAACCATCTTCCCATGTCTACAAGAATGGCAAACAAGATCCTTCTCCATGCACAACTTGGGCAATCCTCGGATTAGGCCAAGTGAACTAAGCCTTGCAAGCAAGTCGAAGCTCAAATGTCCTAGTCTCCTATGCCACTTCCAAAGATCAGAGGAGGAAGGTCCATCCAAAAGACAACGAGAAACTCCAAATGACTCTGAGAAATCCGCACGAAAGACTTTTCCAAAGGGCGAAATCCCACAAACAAGATTTCCCTGAGGATCCAAAATATGACTGAGATTCGGCTTAAAACGAATCTCATAGTCGTCATCAAAGAGTTGCGAAACAAAAAGAAGGTTAAAATGCAAGTTAGAAACAAGAGCAACATCGCGCAACACAAAGTGCTCATTAACTCGCACCGACCCACGAGACAACACTCTACCTTTGCTATTGTCGCCGAAGGTGATAAACTCCTTCCCAGCGACCGGACTAAGACTGAAGAACCACTTGGCGTTTCCGGTCATGTGCCTTGAGAAACCGGAATCCACCAACCAAACGTTCTCCAATCGTTTTACCTACATCAATAGAAAGACATAGGGTGAGCATACGGTCCAACACTGGGTTTAGTGAAATAGGGAGAATACCAGTGTTGGGTCGGCTGCTCAAAAGAACGGTAAGCAGAAAAATGATTCCTAGCACGCCTATGGGAAGAGAGATCACCACGTTGTGGAAAACGTGGTCCGCTAAGGGAGGAGCGTCCATCGCGATACTCAAAACGCGGTGAGGGAAAACGCTCTACAACAAATCCACCGCCACGGGGTCCATAGCCTACAACTGCAGGCTCCCGCCGGGCACGTCCTCTCCGCTGCCTAGGCCTAGGAACTTGAGGTTCTGGACCTCTAGGCCTAATAGCACGCCTCTGAACATTCGACACATGTACATCATGAAAAGGATGGTACATGTCCATGTTGTTCATCTCCTTGGCACGACGCGCCTCTCTCTTGCGCCGAAAGCAGAACTCACTCAAGTGACCATCTCTCCCACAGTGCTCACAGTGGTACCTCACCGCTCTCAAAGGGGGTTGTTGGTACTCACGATAGTGGGTATGGATCACTTTGCCCTTCTATGGCATAAGCTCCTCCTGGATGGGTGGCATGGTGTCCAGCTTGTTCTTGAGGTGGTTTGGTTTGGGAGCCCATGATTGTTTCTTGGGTGGAGCTCTCAGAGGTTGAACAAAGACCCCATCCTTGGTGTTATGCTTGAGAGGCTCTTTGGGTGGAATATTGGTAAGCTTGGGAGTAGTGGTGGAGTTGGGCTTCTCACATGGGTTAAGACCACTCGACTCTCCAATCTTCCCAAAAGACGAAACATCAACACTCGGAGCAAAACCTATACCTGGACGTCGAGCAGCTCGCTTGAATTGGGAGATCATCATCCCGAGCTGTGGCTCACCACTCGACACCCATGACAAGATGGTCCGAAGGTATGTGTTTTCCTCCTCGGTTTGCATCTTGTCATGCTTCACATTAGCGATCTCCATCTCCAAACCCTCACAAAGAACACACCTAGCCACACATGTGCTACCTGAGTTGGCCTCTTCAAGAGACACAATCTTGGCATTCTTCTCTGCCAACTCAGATTGCAATCCCGCACAGGACTTGCACGCACCCAACAGCAAAGATCTCGCCTTCAGCTCATCCACCTCTCCTACCAACACAGTATACTTACTTCTCAAAGTGAGAAGGTCAGTCATGTGTGTGGAGCACATCTCACACTCCTCCTCGGTAACAACTATGGTGGACTTGACAGATTCAAGTTCCTTCACCGTATCCTCCCACTTCTGCCTAAACTCCTTGCGCTCTCTAGCAGCACGCCTAAGCAACTTATCCTGACTAAGGAGCGCGGGAGTAAGCTTCTCGACCTCAGCAGAAAGCTCATCGGGGGTCTGTGATACCTGGGAGGTGTCGTCGTCGTCGTCGTTCCGAGGGGTGTCCTCTAGCTCGCGGTTGACCTCCTTGCCGAGGGCCATGGTGCAGAAGCCATCGTCGTCGGTGAAGAAGCAGAGGCCATTCAGCTTGTCCTCGATCCTCTTCTTCTTCTCGGACTCGTCGTCGCTTGAGGCAGCAGAGTCGTCATCCGAGTCGTCGACGTCGCTAAGCGTGGCGAAGAACGCACGCTGCTCAGCCTGGGCCTTCTCCAAGTACTTCATCTTGATGTACTCTTTGTCGAAGCCACCCTTCCGCTTGTGCTTTGTGGGGACGTACTTCTCCTTGCGCTTGCCGGAGTCGTATTTGTGCCCATGATCCGCCTTGCTGAAGGTCTGCTTGTTCTTCTTTGGGCAATTGGCGATGAAGTGGTTGGGGTCGCCGCACTCGAAACATCCCGAGCATCCTCCTCCGCGGCGACGGTTCATGCGGTTGTTGTGAAACTGCAAGAACTGGTTGGCGAGCAATGCCAGCTCGTCATCCCCCATGAACTCCAGCTGCTCCTCTCTGACAGAAAGAAGAGAAGAAAGTGCAATGCCTCCAGAGGGGTTAGCAGAAGAGCCAGAAACCAAAGCCATCGACGGGCCAGAAGGATTTTCATAAGAAGCCCTCGCCATGGCGTCAATCTCACTAGACTTGAGCTTACTAAAGAGCTCGTCGCAAGTGAGGGTCTCATAGTTAGGCGATTCGATGATCGCCTGAACCTTCGAGTCCCACACCGACCGATCAAGAGTGTGCAAAAGCTTCAAAGCTCTCTCATGATCGTCGAAAGGCAACAACTCCTTGTTAGCCCTCATCTTGTTGACAATCACCTGAAAGCGAGCGAATAAACTTTCTATGCTCTCGCCAGGCATATGTCGAAAGTTCTCATACTCTCGCTTGAAGGACTCGTAAAGACGGGTTTTTGACTTGAGAGGTTCCCTCATGGAAACGCATGAGGGTAGCCCAAATATCCCGAGCCGTAGCGAGGTGAGAAACGCGATCAAACTCTAACATGCTCAAACAGGAGAAAAGAGCATTACGAGCTCGGCTATTGGCATCGTGCTCATCGATCTGATGCTGAGTGACACGAGCAGCCAAGACCACGTAATCGGCAGAGTTGCAAATATCCCAAATCGAAGCACCAATACTCTGCAGATAGGCCGACATGCGTATCTTCCAATACGCATAGTTCGTCCCATCAAAGAACAACGGTTTGCCCACGCCGCGACCCATGTTGCCTTCTGTGGATCTGGAACCGGCTAAGGTGAAAGATCCTTAACCCGCTCCGATACCAATTGAAGGACCGAGAATGCAATAGCAAGGCGACCAGAGGGGGGGGTGAATGGGAGCACAAAAATCTCTTTCGAAACTTTGGCCTTTTGTCCCCAAAATCAACCCCAAGAGCTTCGATCAAAACCGTGATGCCCACGACCCTTGAAAGAGGGTGGATGATCCCTAGGATCACAGCGAGGCACCACAAAGTGATAGCGAACCAAACGCCAAAAACACCGACACAAGTTCGACCCTCAAAAACCAAGTCCCGAATGTAGATAGACGGCTGTTGACGGAAGTTATAGCATGTTTTACCTTATCAAAATACCGTCAACAGGCCTCGGTTTCAAGGAAGAATAGCAGATCATGAGCATATTTATCACTAATAAGTTCCACTTGTACTCTTAGCTTGTGAACATATAGGAGATGGCAAAATGAACAAAATGAGGCCAGGTGGACCCACCAAGGGGGTCGGGCGACCCCACCTTTGGGCCACCTCGGCCATGGTGACATGGCATGATCCAAGAGAAGCATGTCCAAGCCAATATCAACCATTGGATCAAGCATGTGCTTTTGCTCAATGGTGCAAGATGAGAAGCACATGGATTCATGGGTCCACACCGCAAACCAAATGCAACCAACTTCACAAGACTTGCTCCATGACATGTGGGGTCACCAAGGGAGAGAAGATGGTGGGCCAGCCCTGTAATAGGGGGGTCGGCCGACCCCCCCCCCTTGGTGGGACCCAACAACAATATTCATCAGGATGACATCAGCACCTTCTAGAAGGTGTACCCCGGGCCCACATGTTAGGGACAGGGGTCGGCCGACCCCATGGTGACCCTCATCCAAGTCGGTGGCAAAATGCATGTTTGACACGTGAAGAACATCCAAGCCATCCATCCATGGCGGTTACAATGACGGTGGATCCAAGGGTTGAGAGATGGGGAGCACACGGATCGCTGACGTGGCGCCGGAGTAGTCCCTACTCCACCTCCACTATAAATAGAGGCCTTCATCCTCTCATTCACACACATCCCATCTCACACATCTCCACTTTCTAGTGAGATCAAGCAAGAGTAGTAGTAGTTAGTCTAGAGTGGGAGTTAGAGTCGAGTCGGGCGAAGCTCGGGTCTCCGGAGTCGTCTAATGGGAGTCTGGTATAGCCCTTGTATCTTTCTTCTTTTGTAAGACTTTATTTATTTAATATATTATTCTTTCTTTACTTTACTTTGCATTTACTTAAGTATTTACTTTCCAAGTATTTATTTAAGTATTTACTTAGTGCAAGTTTATATTTATATAGTCTTGTTGTGTGCTTATCTTAGTTCTATAGTTGTCTTAGTTAGATTGATTTCCTTTAAATAGCTTCTTGTGTGTGCGCCATCGTCCTATCTTAGGATAGGGGCTTTAGCTATTTTGATCATTAGCTAAAGGTGTAGATAAGTGTGAGCGTGGTGCTCATACTTCATCTTATCTTTGACTACCGCTGGCTTGTACGGACAGTAGGGGCACATGGGCAAAAGGTGACAGATTTTGCCTGGCTACCTAGATCCCCTCACGTGAACTCAGGCTAGTTCTTAAAAGGTAAGGCGTCCATAAGCCAAATATCCGCTTGAGTACTGGGTTAGGTGAACAACCTTCTATCGCTTTACTCTCTCGTTTATCCCTCTCACACAAGTAGCAAGGCGTCAATCTAGTTGAGTCATCTATTTAATTAGGATTAGTTCATAGGAGCAAAGGTAGAAACATAGGAGTACTTTATACTCACTCGTTGTCCTCCCACCTAGCTAACTCTACTAAAGTTATCTTTCATATCATATACTCTTTGCTTAACTTATTTATCTTATCTATCTATCCTCCATTATATCCACCTATACCCCTTTGCTTCTCTAATTGATAATAGATTATAGTAAGACTAAAGGATCTATCTTTCCTCTCTCTACATCTTTCCTAGCTTGCTTTCCTTTGGGATAAAATAAATAACGATACCTTGGAATACTCCCGGGTGAAGTGCTACATCGGTTTTTTCTGTGCGCTTGCGGAACTATCCAATAGTCAATAGTTTTACCACCAAGACACTTCTAGTGCCGTTGCTGGGGTTAGGCTCCATAGTCTAGTTCTAGTGGTTGCGCTAAGAAGTGTCAATCAAGCGTTTCTGGCGCCGTTGCCGGGGATAGATTAAAACTCTATTCTTAGTAGCGACGCTAAGAAATACCAACAATGGCTACGTCGAGAAATCCCCAAATACCTATGCTAACAAGTAGCAAAGATACCTAGAGAGGTTCCTTGATCAACTCTATGGCCAAACGACATGTCCGGAAACCAAGCGGAGAACTCGGGAGAGCAAACACACTAAACCGGAACACACAGCGAGTTCCCGGACTGTCCGGCTTAACCCCGGACTGTCCGCGACTGGGCGCCGGACTATCCGCCGGCCAAAATGGACAAAACAGCAAGGTTGCTGAAGGTCCCTGGTCGACTCACGGACTGTTCGCGATTGACTACGGCGGACTGTTCGCCGGTCAAAACTGACCAAAGTGGCCGAGGCTCGCTGCCACTGGTCTGGCTCGAGCCCGACGCGCGGACTGTCCACGGTTCACCTGGCGGACTGTCCGCGGATGAACAGAGAGGGAGATTTTGGTCGCCCCTCTCACGAATCCTCCCAAATTTGAAACAAAACTCAATCCCAAGTTCCCAAACTTGGAGAGGATGATCACGAGGTAGTTAGGAGACTATCCCCAAGAAATCATCCGCTCAAATCAACTCAAACACCGGGAAATCGAAAGGGGAGGAGTATGAACGAAAAAGCGCCACGAAAATGAAATCAACCCGATCTACTTGTTCGTGAGGAGTTAGATGAATTCCTTTGGTGGAAATGATCTCCTCACTATAAATAACAAGTTGATTCAAATGGATTTCACAAAGACACAGTGGAGAAGGAGATTGAGTGACGGGAAAATCGCGGAGAAACGAAGAACACGAACCAAAACGTGAATCAAGTCATCGATCTGCAACCGTGTGGCTACCACACGCTACAACAGTGAGATTACGGTCTCACTTCCTCAAAATCTCCAGTACACAGAGGTATGATTCTCTACGAATCTCAGTAGCTACAGCAGGGGATTGGGAGAGCAGGAAACCTTAGAAGCAAAGAGCAAATGACTGAGATAGATGGGGAGGTGGGTGCCTCCTGCTACTTATCCTAATTCTAATTCCCACTCTACCCCTAACTTATTACAGAGTGAACCAGCTAAACCCTAGGGTTATTCTGGACCAACTCGCGATAGGTGGTGATCCGACGGCCACGCCCGCACAACTGGTAGCGTTGCCTCGATGCAACCTCACCGATTGCCGCCACGTGCCGCCACCACTCTGCTTGTCCTTTTCCCGGATGTCGCACCCCCGGTTTTGTGGCCCAAACCGGGAAACCAGCCTTCACAGCCAACCCCCGGTTTTGAGGTGTTAACACTTCTTAATGCAACCACCAGAACTAGACTATGGAGCCTAATCCCCGGCAGCGGCACCAGAGATGCTTGTTGACACCAGAAGTGGCAAACGGATATACCACAAGCGCACGGTAGTCAATTGTAGCTTTTCACCGGGAGTATTCCAGGTATCGTATTTCCACAGGGGACGTGAAGTGGATTAACTAGAAGTAGGATCCTCAAAGGATGATCAAAGGGTATATGATAACTGGGATAGAGAGGTCTTCCTAATATCAATATCTGGTACTGGTTTTCTAAGAGTACTGAGGCTTACCACCTCATTCCTTACTGGGGGCGAAGGACGAAACAGTAGTTGATTAAAAGGTTTTCCACCTAACAACTACTGAGGCGGCAATGCTGCTACCCAACTATTATTTTCATCTTGCCTACAACACTTGAGAGGAACTCCAAGCACTAGCTGTGTCTGTCACCCTACCACCAGGCGTCTACACAAGTGCGACAAGAAGTCCACACTGGCAAGATATAGCCTAGACACCACGTCTACACTAATCTTACTACTCTAAAGCTAAGCTTATTAGGCCTAGAACACTTCAACAAAGTAAAGCAATGTGCCAAGTAAAAGAACTGTAAACTTAAATAACCAGACCAGAATATTAAATACTAGAAGGACTCAGATGTAACACTTACAAAAAGAATCGCATCCGCTGAGGCGCACCTTGGAGAAGATTCCCGACAAGCCGGGACTCCTCCGTGGAACTCCTCACTCCCTTCCCTCTCTTCTAACACTAAAGCTACCAAGTAGGCTTTCTCTCCTTGGATGCATACAAATGAAGAGCTCTAGGGGGTATTTATAGCTTGGAGGTGGAGTAGCGGCTACTCCGGTGTCACGTCAGCGATCCGCGTGCTCTCCTTCCTTGGCCATTGGATCAAACCGCCATAACAACCGCCATGGATGGATGGCCTTGATTTCTTCACGTGTGAAACATGTGCAAGCAACCGACATTGGATAGGATTCACCCTTGGGTCGGCCGACCCCAGCCAATGACAGGTGGGAACACCACTTTGCTTCTAGAAGGTGCTGATGTCACCAGGCTGAACAGTGTAGCCAGGGCCCACCAAGGGGGGGGGGTCAGCTGACCCCCCTATGACAGGGCTGGCCCACCTTCTTCTCTCCCTTGGTGACACCACATGTCATGGAGCAAGTCTTGTGAAGTTGGTTGCATTTGGTTTTGGTGTGGACCCATGAATCCATGTGCTTCTCATCTTGCACCATTGAGTAAAAGCACATGTTTGATCCAAGGGTTGATATTGGCTTGAGCATGCTTCTCTTGGATCGTGCCATGTCACCCTGGCCGAGGTGGCTCCAAGGTTGGGTCGGCCGACCCCCTTGGTGGGCCCACCTGGCCTCATTTTGTTCATTTTGCCATGTCCTACAAGTTCACAAGCTAAGAGTACAAGTGGAACTTATTAGTGATAAATATGCTCATGATATGCTATACTTCCTTGAAACCGAGGCCTGTTGACGGTATTTTGCTAAGGTAAAACATGCTATAACTTCCGTCAACAGAGGCCCAAACCGGGAAACCAGCCGACCATCGCCTGAGTTTTGTGGCCCAAACTCAGCAAACCCGCAGCACCCAGGTTTTGAGGCCCAAACCTGGAAACCGTCCTTAGCCCGAGTTTTGTGGCCCAAACTCGGAAACCATCAACGCCCAGGTTTTGAGGCCCAAACATGGAAACCGTCCACTCGGTGGTTTTTCTGTGGCATCATCCTTGTTGACAATCATCCTAGTTGATAATCACTCATCACTCAGAAACTCGGCATACACCCATGTATCCGCACGGACAGTCCGGGGATGAGTTCTGGACATTTCGCCACTGTCGAGAAAGCCCAAAAACAGCTCGGGACAAAACCAAAATTGATTGGATCTTCACCAAATTGAACGGGGCTGCAACCAAACTTCTCCCAAGTGTTCTTCTACGTGTTGGGAAGCTAATCCTAGAATATCATCGCTCCAAACTAACTAATCCATGAGAAATCGGAAGAACACTAGAAAAGGAGGAAGAATGAAGAACGAACGCGATTTCGACCCGATCTATGTGCTCATGAGGTTAGAGAAGAAATCCTTCGGTGGAAAGAAGGAGCTCACGACATAGAACAATATGATTCATACGGAATCGCAAATCGTCGCTCGGAGAGGGAGAACGAGGCAAATCTTCGGGAGGGGAAAAACCAAAACGCGAAGAACAAAAACGCGAATCGATCCAAATTTCAGCCAACACAAGAGGAGTAAGAAATTGATCCTTGGATTGCTACGGGATGATGAATTGTGTAGCACACTATGTCGGGTTACAAGCCAGTCTTCGCAACAACAAAGCGTGGATGGCGAAAAGCTCAAGAACAAGAGTCACTCCTCTCTCTAACCCTAGCCTCCTCTCAAATGGACAAAATGAGAGTGACACCTCCGAGGATGGGCTGCCCTAACCAGCCCCCTCACATATATATAGGCGCACGTCCGAAGACCAAAACGCCCTCACATGAAGCACTGACCCAAATACCCCCAGGGGTAAAAGCCGTCCAAGTCGGTCATTCTTCATCCGACGGCCACGCGCCTTCTCATCCTTCGCTTCGCCTCGACACAAGCTCCAGGATGTCGCCACGTGCCGTCACCGTCGACCACCGCGCCTTCCCCACCGATAGCTTCGCCGCAACGCAAGCCTCTCGGTGCCGCCACGCATCGACCGTTCCGCATAGGAACCTCCGCCCGGTTTTGAGGCCCAAACCGGTAAACCTGCTAGCCCAGGTTTTGAGGCCCAAACCTGGAAAAAGTCCACCCTGAGTTTTGAGGCCCAAACTCAGAAACCTGCGAGCCCAGGTTTTGAGGCCCAAACCTGGAAACCGTCCATCCCGAGTTTTGAGGCACAAACTCGGAAACAGGCCACCCTGAGTTTTGAGGCCCAAACTCGGAAACCGTCGAGGGTAGCTTTTTGAGGCTCAACTACCGAACCCGCACCATAGACGGGATGTGGTTCGCACACCCCGACCACCGGCACCGATGCCAATGCATGTCCAGCCTCCACGCTGAGCACAACGCCTTCGCCTTCCTTCTTGACTCGGCCGACGACACTTGCGCCGCACGCAAGCCCATGTCCGACCTCCCGCCAAGTGCCACGACGCCATCGTCTTCCTCCCGACTCGGCCGATGCACCTCACATCCCCATGTGCTCCTGCTCATCGATGCCACGTGCCAGCTACCACAGCTGGTCCTCTGGCCCTCCGGTCCGTCGGTCCAAGACTCATGTCTGCCCTTCACCGCTCTGGGTACATCGACATGGCACGTCCGCCGCACGGCACGCCCATCCTTCACCGCTCCCGGTCCATCGGCACGACACGTCTCTACTTGACCTTCACCTCGCCATCGACCACTGTCTCCGAGCTCCACACCTGCACATCAGCATAGTGAAGAGACACATGTTGCACCCACACACCAACACAATAACACAACACACTCAACACCACCGGTTAGTCATAAACATTAAGCGCATAGTATATGGAGTCAACCGGGAAAAGCCTCAAACCTTCCTCGTCAATGTCAATCATTCATCATATATATTCTCAATCTCCCTCTTGATGAATGCATTGACTAACAATAAAACCACAAATGAAGGGTTTGAAGGCAAGCCTCACTCAAGTGCCCAAAAGCTAAGTAAAAGCAAACACAAGGCCACTTAGAATGAGGAAGGATCATGAAAACTCCAAACAAAAGCTCTCGGTCCCGAAAGAAATGGGAAAAGCGGGCAAAGCCTCCACACAACCGAAGAGTCAAGAGAAGACAAGAGTTTCATGAAATCCCAAAAGGCACTCGAAAACCATTCTCAAATAAATTGTCAAACAATCATCACAAAAGAAACCAAGGTTCTTATCAACTTGGAAGGTTCTTATCCACTTGGGTTTCGAAATTTCTGCCCCTTGATGATTGAATTGACAAAAACTAGGCACAAGAGATGGTTTGAGATACCAAAACTGAAAACTTGGTCCCCAAAGACATGGGCAATGGCTCAACGCAACCAAGCAAAATCTGAGCAAAACTCCACAAAAGAGCAAAAACTCAGACAATGAGCGAAAAACTTGGTTCCCAAAGACATGGGCAATGACTCGACGCAACCAAGTCAAAAATGAGCTAGCCCTCAAGAAGAGGCAAAAAAGGCTCAACACCACTAGCTCAAGGCTCGATACCAATTGAGGCTAAAACAACGCACTAGAATGCAAAACTGCTAGTCCCTCAAGATAGAGGCACAGAGGCTCAACACAACTAGCAGAAGACTCGATACCAATCACAACAGGCAAAAATTGTTGAAAACAGCTAGTTCCACAAGACAGAGGCAAAATGGCTCGACACAACTAGCTCAAGGCTCCATACCAATCGAAAATACCAAGCAAAAACTGCTAGTCCCTCAAGACAGTGGCAAAACGACTCAACACGACTAGCAGGCTCGATACCAACTGAGAAAACACAAAAAGAAGCTAAAAACCCAATGGAGCACAAACATTCGGAGCACGCGGAGAAGTTGCAAAACAATACAACTCCTCCTGAAAGCAAGCCTATACACAAATGCTATGCAACAAAGCTCACTATGAAGGATACCAATTGAAGCACATAAAAGAGCTAAACTACCCCTAGCTCAAAGCTCTCCCCAAAGTGCACGACTCTCCCCTTTGTGCCAACACATAAACTCCCCCTTGCAAACAGCTTCTCCCCCTTGACAAAATGGAACATGCTGAGGGGTTTCTGGAATTTCTCCACAAAGTTGACATAAACAAAAGATAAGTCATCAACCGAAAGCATATGGGGCAGTGAAAAAGCATTGAAAGTGACCACAAAGAGTATCAGAGCTGGGGGTATGTACACTAAGTGTTGACGCAAAATGTGGTCTGCGCCTCACACACAGCAAGCCAGAAAAAAGCGTGGCTTCACCCGAGTGCCCGGATGGTTTGGAATCCGGAGACGTGCCAGTCGGTTTGACCTGAAAACCAACAAGGGATAAAACTGTGAGAATAAACTAGAACATGCCGGATAAAACCAGACAGTTCCATATTTACGGCTTTAAAGCCAATCACGACGGCACACAGCTATAGAAGCTGTCTGTCAATAGATTTAAAGATCATTCGGCTAACATTAGAATAAACATATGTAAGCAATTGATTGTCGAATGCACATGTAAGAAAACATCATCAAGATATAGTAAATTATGAATAAGTAAATTTGAGAATATAAATCTATTCAAACAACACACGCATAGATTAATCCAATTAATCTGCCGCACGTCTAATCTTTATAAACCCATCAAGCATAAACCTAAGCAAGATTAATACTCACAATTAAAACTATTGATCGCTAACAAAGGTCCACCGCACGACCATTGAAAACAAACAAGACTACTTGCATCACATCTAAATCCACTGCATGATACTAGACATGATAACAAGGTTGTCGGGACTTACGGAGGTCGACGGATCGATGATTCCTCTTGAAGAACTCGACGACACGACTAAGGACTCGAAGATGGCACGGGGTCGATTTGTATTGATATGGTTGTGAACACTTTTACAATGACCGAGGGTTTATATTTATACTCTGGGCGAAACACGAGTCCTAGACGATTACGATTTACATAACAAAAATCTGGAAAGATACAAGTCCTATCCTTATTCTTTTCGGCGTTCTCCATTGTCATGTGTCTTCTTATGCAAGCCAGCTCCACTTGCCATATCTGTTTCCCGAACAAAATTACTGCCTTGCAAGATAGCCGACCGCTCATACACTTGCCAGGACCCCGAGAATTAACCGATCTTGGCCTTCTGCCGAATGCATCATACGACCATCTCTCGCACACTGGCCCATCTAGCATTCCCTTGTGTGTGCGAAAATCTGGTGTCAACACATGCCCCCTAATTTTGGGACAAATATTTGTTCCAAAATTCCTTTTCTCCGTATACATACGTGGAGCCTCCGGAAGCATCCACTTTTGTAGAAATTTTGCATGTCATAATTACTTCACCTACCGATTCATCTCCCGATGCACCTCTTGGGATCCTTTAAAGTCTCTCTTCACTCTGTTTCGGCTTGCGCATTCCGAACTCCCCTGCTTCAATCTCAAAATTAGAAAACCCTTCTTTCCCCTGTCATCCTCCAATCTAGAAGATGTCTTCCGAGGCGAGTCACCATAGCTCTGAGCTTGGGGCTTCCAGCACCTCCAAGAAGAGGTTGTCCTTGATTGTTTTTGTCTTCGAAAATGAAGCAGCCATCCTCATATTGTTGCTTCTGTTTAGGAGGATCGGTGACAACCTCCCCGAGGACTTGACTCAGAAAGTCATAGACCTTCAATTTGATCTAGAGGGGAAGGATCGGGAGATTACCCAAATCTCTCGGGAGCGTGACGTCGCTCGTAATCGGGCCGCCGGTAAATAATTTTTCATCATTTCCATCTTTGTTTCTCTTCTTGCCCTTACTTATTCTTCTTCTTTTCAGCTTTGGTGGCCAAACTCTATGCCCTCGAAGCCGCCGTCACCAAGCTTGCTATCACAGCCGACGTGACGGGTACGACGGCCCTGAAGCGGGTGAATGAGGTTAACCGAATCCTCCCCGACATTTCCAGGGCCGGCATGGGGTACGGCGCGACACTTGCTTTTAATGTCGTGCGAATTCACTCCGGCGCTGATTACCGCAGATTCGATGTCTGCGAGCGAGAGCTGGAAGATAGGGTAGAACACTCTGTGGATGAAGGAGGTTGGAACAGATCTAGCCGATTCTTTTGACCACACTCTTCCGATCAAGTGTAGGATGGGGTGGACGAACTGACGGTCCTCTCTATAATCTTGTGTTCCCCTTTTGTAAATAACATCTTCTTGTTCGGTCACTGAAGTCAATCTGTGATTGATCCTTCGAGATCAACATGTGTTCTACTTTGTGCATTAGTCACTGATTTCTATTTTACTCCAGCAGTGATGTACATCTCATCGGCTACTGTCGATAATCACATCAGTTATCTTTGCTTTGCCGTAATCGGTTATTTCAGATCCAAAGTTTCAGTCTTTTCTCAATTTCCCAACCCGTGACGATGTCGGGATAGTACTCTTTAGGAGACCTTCCTGTTTTTTCAACTTTCTCGAAGACTTCTTCACTAAAATTTCATTGCTTGGAATAAGATGTAGCTCTTCTTAATTTGAAAAACATTGGCCAAACCTACTGTCTTCGGTGCCAATTGGTAATATGAGTTTCCAAACAATCAACCGAAACTGAACAACTCTTAGCCGAATCCCGTTGGCTTCCCAATTCTGGAGTCACGACTTCCTCTAGTCATAAAAAATTCGGCCTGGCCCAATAACGGCCCATAAACTGTGAAAACCCTACTTCAAAGCTTGGTTTCCAGTGCGCAAGCCATGGTTTATAAACACAGGCTATCGCCCTTGACTAATCAAACAGTTTGACTTGCAAACTCTCCACTTCTCGGCTTTTAGCTCAAACCAGAGAGAAAATCCTTCGCCTGCGTTTCCATCAATGGCAGGCAACGGTGACTACGACAGGCATCCCATTGGAGATGAAGCAGAAGGAAGCCGAGCATCAACTCATCGGCATCACGGGTAAAGAATTGATTTCTTGCCCCCTTGCGGTAGTTTCCCTTGTTTATCCACTCCCGGTTCACTGTTCATATTCCCTTAGGGTGAGGCCTTTCTCCAGCCAAGCTCAGGCTCTAGAAATGGTAGCTCCAATAGCCTCTCTCGATCCTTTTCCTGGGCCATCAGATTCTGAGTTTGACGACTCACCTCAGCATACCCGTTTGGACGCTCTCCGGTACCGCGAGGAAAGGGATAAGGTCCAGAAGAAGTTAGAAGATTTATCCAAGAAGTATGGCATCGAAGAAGCTGAGTGGGCAAACCAACGAAAGCATCTCTGCAACATTATCACAGGTTAACGAAACCCTCGCTCGATTCTATTCTTCTGATTGAGCTTGTCTTTTCTGACGCATCCTTTCATCTTGCCAGCCCTTTCTGCAGAGAACGACAGTCTGAAAGCAGCAGCGAACAGAGTTGCCAACAAGGTGAATGCCCCTGGGGGTTCAGCTGAAGCTCGTCTTGATGCTATAGATGGCCGCATAGATCAAGCTGTCATTTAAGGTGTACACGCTGGGGTCTCCCTTGGGCTAGCGGCAATGAGCTCCTGGACCAAAGAGAACTACTCCTTTCTATCAGTTGGCTTCGCAGGCGGAAACCCAAATGAAATTGAAGACATTGAAGTTTATGATGATCATGCCACTGCCATTGCCGAAGTTATTGACCCGCAATCTGTTCTGAACAAATTATTCCAAGGGTAGTCCGTACTAGGACAAATCTTAGTGATTTTTCCTTGATTGCAATATTTCTTCAGAGAAACGTTTCCCGAATGCATGACATCATCTTAGCTGACTAGATCTCGTTTTTGACATGTCATGTCGCTCGGCATCTTACTTACTGCAGTTCACCTTTCTCTTCTCCCGATAAACCTGCCAACTTGAAAAATGATGGGGTCACCAGGATTATGAACATTTTTGTGCTAAAGGTGATATATCGGCTATATTCCAAACCATTAGAACGTTTTTTCTGCTAAAGACGATGCTTTACATCGGCTATCTTTGTATACAAATATTCTCGAATTTGTCTCGCATACAATCACTACGCGTTCGGCTTTTAACAAGTAGCGCCGAAGCTTGGTTCATGAGCAATACACATATGAACAAAAAATTCCTCATAGCCGAATACCCGTCTCTGGGTCCAACTTTTTCGGCTAAGCAAGCTATCACCCCTCTCTAAATTTTGTATAAGGGCCAATCCTATTGTAAGGCTATCGGCCGCCACGTACAACTTGAAATGATCACCAAGTTGTGGAAGTACCTTCATATATCCTTCAATTTCATCAAAAGCTTTCTGTTGTACGTGTGGCGGAACCATCCTGATTATAAGAGTTCAAGTACTGTCTTAGTCAAATCCATCTGACTTCGACTCACACTTGATCCCATATAACCCCGGTAGTCCGGAAATCTCGAAGGATTTCTATCATTGTACATCATATAGGATCGCATTGTTCAAGGATTACATTCACAAAGATACATCACAGAGAAATGAAACTGAATTTAAAATATCAGAGTGCGAATTTAAAACGGAGTTATTACAATACCGAGTTTAAAAGTGCGGAAGCTGAAATAGTTTAAAGCACGACCACCACACATGTGGTCTAAATAAACATTGTTTGATAAAACCAACTCACACAACTCACTCTTCCTTTTTTAGATAATGTGCCACTAGAAGTCTCAGACCAACAAAAGAAAAAGGGAAGCTTCTGGACGACCCTGCCCGGGGCCTACTCCTCATCACCTTCCACTGGGTAGAGGCAGTGCTTACAATAGCCAAAGTAGACCTGGCCATCTGCAACAATGGGATAAACCCTGAGTACGGGAATGTACTCAGCTAGACTTACCCGTCCAACTGAAAATAAAGACACCAAGGGTATGCAAGGCCTTTTTGGGTGGAGTTGGGATCTTTTAGTTGCGGAAAGCTCACAATTAAGACAAGGAGTATTAATTGACATAGATGAGCTGTCAGTTTTAGACCTATTTCTTTACTCTGGGTTTGCACCTGAACTATTACACACACTTAAGTCTAACAAGCAATAATATAACCATATCCAGTTGACTTATCCACATTTTAGTTGAACCTTTAAACATCACATGGAGTTGCATCGTGGTGAAGCTCGCCATAGTTTCCCACTAACCGGGGGAGACGGCGACTCGAATCGAATTCCAAACCAGCTGGTGAAAGACCTTTAATACCAGCCCACACTTTCCCCGTCGGGTCCATGCATTGGGCAACCGCTCGATGCTTGTTCGTGGTGGTAATCGTCGCGGCTCACAGCACGAACCGCCCAATTGGAACCTGGCGATGGCCTCACGCGGCAGATCGCATTTCCATACTAGAGGGCACGACACGGGTTGAGACCGGCCCGAACAGCTTCTAACCGGCTTTGGGGTCAATGATTACAGCACCGACATATCCTTAGATAAAAGGGCGCGTTCAAAAATGAACGAGGGCCAACATCGATGCAAACCTACACGATCCAACGGACGGACTGCCCCCAAGTTCCAACTTGGTGCCCTGCCTTCCCGTTGACCGTATTTCATTACTACTCAGGTTCTTTTCCACGATAGCAAATATAGCCAACCGTGATCCGGTAACTACCCATCAGGGTATTACGGAAACATCCTTAACTACTACTTTTTATTAAGCAACTAAGCAATTCTACATTGTAAATAAATAACAGGATAACAAGATAGATATTAATCAATAACCAAGGAATGGTAATGCAGCAAGTAGGATTCATTCCAACTCCTAAACCTAATGCAGCACAATATAAAAGGACTCAAGTAATTTTAATTGCAAAAGATAGGAGGCTTAATATGCTCCGGGGCTTGCCTTGGGAGAAGACTGAGGCCTCGTGGGAGGGGCACTCAGGCAGGTTAGTGTCGCTTGCGGGCTCGGCTTCCTCGGCTTGCTGAAGCTCCGGGATCTCCTGCTCGACGTTTGTCTCCGGCTCCTGGTCTTGTTCCTGAACTGTCGATCCTATTGTATGCGGTAAATTAAATAATTAATGCGGGGTGCAGGATATGGTGGTATGCAAGAACATTTCTTGCAAACCAACAAAACCAACTTGTTGAACCACTTTTGACATTAAGGCAAATACTTATTTATTTCGTAAAACAAAATCCATTTATTCACCTATTTCTTATTTAATAAGTCAAAAGAAATTCGAGTTTGAACTGCAAGTGCACTTTTCTGGATTCAGAAAAATCCACAAAAATTCCAGAAGGCAATTAACACTCACTGGAATTCACTGAACAATTTTCAGCCAGAAACAATATACAGAACTGCAGATACAAAAATAACAAATAAACTGCTCAAAAGGTGCTTTGAACTAACTTTTTACACAAAAGGTGTTCAACAGCAAATTTCATAATTTTCTTAGCTTCAACTACTCATCAATATTCTACTGTAGAAAATTTACTGTCAGAACATAAATGTACAAGTCTACACAAATTAAACAAATCTATTCCAAATTAAACCATTCGAACTACAACCCTACTGGAAAAGGGTGCTAAACTCATTTTCATATTTTTCCCGGATTCTACTTCACATTTCATACTTATCAAGAAAGTTTCATGAACAGAAACATTATATTATTTCGTACATGAATTTCCAAAAGAAAACACAGAAAAGTACATTTGTAAAGCAACTTCAGATTCTTCCATACAACAAGTCATGCTTAACATTTTTCTTAGCTTGAACATCACAAACAGAGACTACACCAATTTTCCCACATTTTATTTCGACATATAAAACACCTTAACATTTATTCTAAGAAATCAGCCAAAAAGGACTTTTAATCATAACAGAAACTTTTGCAACATAAACCATTTTCTTTGCCTCATTTTTATTTGCTAAACTATTTTGAACTAGGTCAAAATATCAACATGAAAAGCACTCTACTCAAGATTCTCTATTTTATAAAACTATTTGTCAAAACAGAAAACCACTTTAATCATCAAGTCAAATAGAAATCCCAAAATCCAAATAATTAAATAAAAGGCAAAAAGCACTCTTATGCACATGAAATGATGCAATGCATTACTTATGCTCTTTAGTAGCTAATTGGTTCCTAATGCAGTGCTTGACACTAGGGTGTGATAGCCCTTCCCCCCTAAAGAAATCTCGTCCCGAGATTTTGAGTTACGTACCAAACTTTATAAAAAGCGGGGTAGTTTACGCGTAAGTACTCCTCCGTTTCCCAAGTCGCATCGTTGGGTCCGTGATTGCTCCAAAGAATCTTGTAAGTCTTCACTGTACGGTTATGAGTCTCTCGAGTCTTGGTATCCATTATTTCCTGAGGTTGTTCATAGTACTCTAGATCTGATCTGATTGTGACATCTGGGATCCGAACTTCTTCTTGTTCTGGAACTCGAAGACACTTCTTCAACTGGGACACATGGAACACTGGAAAAACTGCGCTCATCTCTGGGGGTCACTGCACTTCATAGGCTACTTCTCCCTTTCTAGCTATGATCTGATACGGTCCCACATATCGAGGTGCTAGCTTTTTCTTAATTCCAAAACGTTGGACCTTTCTCATGGGCGAGACCTTAAGATAAACATAGTCTCCGACTTGAAATTCCAAGGGTCTCCTCCGTGTGTCAGCGTAACTTTTCTGTCGGGATTGCGCTGCTTTGATATGTTGTTGTACCTTTTGCACCATCTCTTCAGCATCCTTTACATAATCTGATCCATAAAATCCTCGATCTCCTGATTCAACCCAATTTACCGGGGTTCTGCATCTTCGTCCATATAAAACCTCAAAAGGTGTCATCTTTATACTTTCTTGGTAGCTGTTGTTATAAGAGAACTCGGCGAGGGGTAACCATTTCTCCCATGATTCTCCTGAAGATAGCACACAAGCTCTGAGGATATCTTCCAAAATCTGATTCACTCTCTCTGTTTGCCCTGCGGTTTGGGGGTGATAAGCGGAACTTCTTACCAACTTGGTTCCTAACTCCTTGTGCAACTGTTCCCAAAAACGCGCTATGAACTGGGGTCCTCTATCAGAGACAATCCTTTTTGGAACTCCATGCAACCTCAAGATATTCTGAATATACAGGTCTGCATACTGATGAGGGCGGTGTGTAGTCTTAACTGGTATGAAGTGAGCCACTTTAGATAACCGATCCATGATAACCCAGATAGAATCATTTCCTTTTTGAGTAGTGGGAAGACCTGTGATGAAATCCATACTAATCTCTTCCCACTTCCATTCTGGAATAGATAACGGCTGTAACAATCCGGCAGGTCTCAGATGTATAGCTTTTATCCTGCAGCAGGTATCACACCTTGCAACATAAGCTGCGACTTCTTTCTTCATACTAGACCACCAATACCTTGTTCTCAAATCTTGGTACCTCTTACTGCTTCCTGGGTGGATAGACAACTTTGAACTATGAGCTTCATTCAGAATTCTTTCTTTCAGCTCTGTGTCCTTAGGAACAACCAACCTCTGATTATACCACAGAATTCCCTGTTCATCCATTCTGAAGTTCAAAGAACTACTGGTTTCCAACCTCTTCTTAATCTGACAGATCTCTTCATCGGTCTTTTGCCCTTCGATGATGTCACTTTCCAAGGTGCACTGAAGAGTGATATTGTTCAGCATAACAGGGTGCATAAGGTTAAATCCATCTTCCAAAAGTGGTTGTAGGGAGTTGCAACGAGTCTTGCGACTCAAGGCATCGGCTACAACATTCGCTTTTCCGGGGTGGTAATACACTTCAAGGTTGTAATCCTTAATCAACTCTAACCATCTTCTCTGCCTCATATTCAACTCGGGCTGAGTGAAGATATATTTCAGACTTTTATGATCCGTGTATATATGACATAGGTTACCCATAAGATAATGTCTCCATATCTTGAGTGCATGCACGACGGCTGCCAATTCCAAATCATGAGTGAGATAATTCTCTTCATGTGGTCGCAACTGGCGCGAAGCATATGCTATAACTCTCCCATTCTGCATGAGCACACATCCAAGTCCAATCTTGGATGCGTCACAAAACACCTCAAAAGGTTCCTCTAAGTTTGGCTGAGCCAAAACTGGCGCGGAAGTCAACAACGTCCGCAGAGTGCGAAAAGCTGTTTCACACTCTGGAGTCCATTCGAACTTCTTGTTTTTCTGCGTTAAACGGGTCATAGGTTTGGCTATTCTCGAAAAATCCGGAATAAACCGACGGTAGTATCCTGCCAAACCCAAAAAGTTGCGAACCTCAAAAACACTTGTGGGTGCTTCCCAATCCATAACCTCTTGCACTTTAGAAGGGTCTACAGAGATCCCTTCCTCTGAAAGGACGTGACCAAGGAAAGGTACCTTCTTCAACCAAAACTCACACTTGCTGAACTTAGCATACAACTTATGCTCTCTAAGCCGGGTCAGAACAACTCGTAGATGCTCAGCATGGTCCCTCTCATTCTCAGAGTATACCAAGATATCATCGATGAACACTACAACAAACTTATCCAACTCTGGCATGAAGACCGAATTCATCAGGTACATGAAATGTGTCGGTGCATTGGTCAACCCAAAGGACATAACGAGATACTCATAGAGTCCATATCTGGTAGAGAAAGCTGTTTTTGGTATATCTTCTCTTCTGATCTTAATCTGATGGTATCCTGACCTCAGGTCGATCTTGGAGAACACTTTCGCCTTTGATAACTGATCAAACAAGACATCGATTCGGGGTAAGGGATATTTGTTCTTTATAGTTACGACATTCAACGGTCTGTAATCCACGCACATCCTTAAAGTTTTATCCTTCTTCTTCACAAAGATAGCGGGACATCCCCAAGGTGACGAACTAGGGCGTATCAGACCCTTATCCAAAAGCTCTTGCAACTGAACCTTAAGCTCTGCTAACTCTTTAGCGTGCATTCTATACGGTCTGTGAGATATGGGTGCCGTTCCAGGGATTAGCTCTATAGCAAACTCCACATCCCTATCCGGCGGTAGTCCAGGCAACTCATCAGGAAAAACATCTAGAAACTCACACACTACTGGGATCTCAGCTATCTGTTTTGCTGTGATATTGAACAACACTCCGATCTCGTGTGGGTTTCGGGGTAACTTAAACCGAAAGGTAGACCCACTGCGAGGGCTAACCATAGAAACTACTCGCTCTGCGACGTCAAGATTGACCTTCCAGAGTTTCATCCAACCCATACCCAAGATCACATCCAAACCCAAACTAGGGGTTACGATGGGATCCACTATGGCCTTCTTATCCCCAAAAGTCATTTCTACTCCTTTAGCCATTTTACGCGCGGAGAGAATAGCTCCGGCGGAACTTATCTGATATCCCAGGTCTAACTCTATCAACTCAAGATTACTTCTTATAACAAAATTCTCACTTATGAAAGAATGCGATGCTCCAGAATCAAACAGCACAACTGCGGGGCATTGATTAACAAGAAACGTACCAGCGGTGACAGGCTCTCCTGCTGGCACTTCTTCCACGGTGGTGTGATGCACATGACCCGTACGAGGTGGGGGCTGAGTGTACTGCTTCTTTGGGCGAGGGCACTGACGTGACAGATGTCCAGTCTGACCACAATTGTAGCATGGGCCAATCACATATGGGGTCTTGAAACCTCCCGTACTTCCTGCCTTATTCTTGTTCTGCATCAGAGGAGCGGTGTAGGGCTTCTGAAAACTGGGCCGGGGACGGTTGGTAGTGATCTTCCTCTGTGGGGGACGGAATCTTGCTCCTGTAACAGGCGGGCGATACGGGGTACGTGCTCCGAAAGGGGTCCTCTGTTGAGACGAACCTCCTTCGTTCGCACGACGGCGTGTCTCTGTCGCCAGCCGGCTGTCATTGGCCTCTTGATTTAGGCAGTCACTGACAAAATCACTGAAGGTGGTGCGGTGACTGTTGCCCATCTTGGAAAGCATGGCGGCACTCATGCCATGCTTAAAGCTTGCGATCTTCTTGGCCTCAGTATCCACAAAGTCTGGGGCGTAGCGAGCTAGGTTGTTGAAACTGTGGAGGTACTCGGACACAGATCTGGTTCCCTGGGATAACCTCATGAACTCTGCAACCTTCATTTCCATCAAACCACTAGGGATGTAGTGGTTGCGCATAGCGGTAGAGAACTGATCCCAAGTGACACGTGCATTTGCAGGCAAGGATGCACGGTACTGGGCCCACCATAAGCCTGCGGGTCCTTCCAACATGTGGGCGGCGTACTCCGCCTTGAGCTCTTCTGTTATACGAAGCAGACGGAACTTCTGGGTGATGGAGTTGAGCCATTCATCAGCCTCAAGCGGTTCGGTGAATTCCTTGAACACCGAGGGACGGGTGTCCAAGAAGTCACGGTAGGAGCTGTACTGGTTGGGCTCTGGGCCTTGGCGTTGATGATGTTGCTGCGCAGTGTTGTTAGCGATGTTGCGGAGGGTGGCCTCCATGTGCCTCTGCATTTCTTCCATGTTCCTTTGGCTGCCCAAGAACTGGCCGAAAAATGCTTCCGGCGTCATCGGCGGTGGTGGGGGAGGTGGCAGATTCTCCTCCTGTCCTGCCCCCTGTCCACGTTGGCTGCGAGTGTGTGCCGGCATCTGCATATCCCATTAATAAGCAATCATTAGGTGATGTTACATCGATCATGAATAAATACTGTGCTGTACATAATTCAAAAATTTAGCACACAACCAAGTATATTTACTCATTTCCATACAACATCACAGAATAATCGCTCGAAATTAGACATGCAAACGACGGATTTTCGTAAAAAGGTGCCGGATCGAAGTCCGGACTTTGTCCAAAAGACATACATGCCACATACATCTTAAACATAAATCAACACATGTCTGAGGGTTACATCACTAGTGAGCATGCTCAAGCTATACCAAAGAAAACGATCCCTAACGAAACTAACGCTCAGGCGTCTCCAGCGGCGGATGCGGCGTCCTCTGCGTCGACGTCGATCATCGGCTCGTCAGCGTGATCCTCCTCCAGAGGGGCGTCGGGACCAAGGACCTCTCCGTCCTGGGGATCTTGGGCCTCGGCGGCTGGAACCTCGGCAGCTGCTGGGGCGGCGGCCTCCTGCGCGGCATGGTGCATCTGGTGGACTGCCTCGTGGAGCTGGTCGATGTAGGCCTGCTGTCCTTGGATCTGTTGTATCAAGAGGTGAGCTCCCTCTCTGAGCTGGTCGAGCGCGGTGCGGGCCTCATCCCTCTGAAGGGCGGTAGTCAGGTACATCTGCTCTGCAACGGTCTTGGCAGTGACCTGTGCTGCTGCTGTAGTGCGGGCGTCGTCACGCTCAAGAGTGACCTGCTGAATCCTCTCCTGAAGGCGAGCTACCTCGGCGTCGAAGTTCTCCTGTAGCTTCCTCTTGCTCTGGTAGGTGGCTGTGAGGGTGAAGGACACGCACCCGAGAGTGTGCTCCAAACTCTCACATACACCTAACAAAGCTCCGGTGGCGCTCATCACAGGCGTCTCGCAGTAGAACCTCTCCTCTGGGCTCCCTGTCAAGACTGACTCCGAAGTCTGCTTCAAGCGCAATGGAAAAAGTGATCCGCGGGGGAACACTCCTGCCATAGCGCTAGCTAGGTCGGCGGGAAAGCGGGCGATGATGTCCTTCAGCACTAGGTATGCTGCCCTGTTGGCTCCATCCTTGGCACAGGTGCCTCTGGTGATCTCCGTCCATCCTGTCCAGTGGGGCTTTGCAGGCAAAGCTTTGACTTTGATTTCTACCATGACCAACGACTCCTGCCCGTAGATCTCCTTCTACCACGAGTACCTGGGCTCCTGTCCTTCCTCATAGCCCACGGCCTGCAGAATCCTCCAAAGGATAGTCGGCAACCCGAAGTAGGACAAGAACGTCTTCCGGGTCAGCTTGGTGGCCAAGCGGTGACGCGGAACTCCTCTACCTCCGGTGGCCTTGCGAGCAGTCAGCTTAGTCCGGGCCATCTGTAGAAACAAAAAGGGTTTCGAACTCTCGTGAGACGGATATTAAGTTGGCAAATTTTATAGAAAAGAGACAATTTTTAATTTAAGGGGAGGTAATGTAAATGCATGAATATAAACATGATGCAAGATCGTACTTACGTTCTCACTCACTAATCATGACTCGTAAGTCCTAACGTTCTAGTCGGTGGCAAGAACGATCTCTCATGCGTTATCTACACGTTCTACTCGTTCGCATAGTTAGTGTACCTGTAGAAGATTCATTTCAGCCCAAAGAAATTCCCAATGATAAAACAATTGAGTATTGGCCAATATGCGCAAAATACATAGAAGCCAACACTAAACACCATGCACCAACATAGAAAACACCCTCAAAAACATTGATACCTTCGTATATGTTTGCATGGAGCTCGCACATACTTGGTATAAGAACTCTCACCTAGACCGACGGTTGTACGGTCATGCTCTCATATCTCACCAAAAAGCATTTTATGCATGTTTTCGCGATCGACGCATTCTCTTTTCCCGAGAATGGACCAGCAAATAAAGATCCAGCATGAAGCAAAACCCTGAACCCTGTTAGCAGTTAAACCACCTGAATCCTAGTATATGGCTTAAGGATGAGACTGGGCACACTTAGTAATTGAAAATAGTTTTGAAAATAGTTTTGAAATACCCATTTTAGTTCGAAAATAGCTCTTTGCGGATGCAATAACTTGAACCATGCTTTGATACCAGCTGTGGCGGAACCGTCCTGATTATAAGAGTTCAAGTACTGTCTTAGTCAAATCCATCTGACTTCGACTCATACTTGATCCCATATAACCCCGGTAGTCCGGAAATCTCAAATGATTTCTATCATCGTACATCATACAGGATTGCATTGTTCAAGGATTACATTCGCAAAGATACATCACAGAGAAACAAAACTGAATTTAAAATATCAGAGTGCGAATTTAAAATGGAGTTATTACAATACCGAGTTTAAAAGTGCGGAAGCTGAAATAGTTTAAAGCACGACCACCACACATGTGGTCCAAATAAACATTGTTTGATAAAACCAACTCACACAAGTCACTCTTCCCTTTTTAGATAATGTGCCACTAGAAGTCTCAGACCAACAAAAGAAAAAGGGAAGCTTCTGGACGACCCTGCCCGGGGCCTACTCCTCATCACCTTCCACTGGGTAGAGACAGTGCTTACAATAGCCGAAGTAGACCTGGCCATCTGCAACAACGGGATAAACCCTGAGTACGGGAATGTACTCAGCTAGACTTACCCGTCCAACTGAAAATAAAGACACCAAGGGTATGCAAGGCCTTTTTGGGTGGAATTGGGATCTTTTAGTTGCGGAAAGCTCAAAATTAAGGCAAGGAGTATTAATTGACATAGATGAGCTGTCAGTTTTAGACTATTTCTTTACTCTGGGTTTGCACCTGAACTATTACACACACTTGAGTCTAACAAGCAATAATATAACCATATCCAGTTGACTTATCCACATTTTAGTTGAACCTTTAAACATCACATGGAGTTGCATCGTGGTGAAGCTCGCCATAGTTTCCCACTAACCGGGGGAGACGGCGACTCGAATCGAATTCCAAACCAGCTGGTAAAAGACCTTTAATACCAGCCCACACTTTCCCCGTCGGGTTCATGCATTGGGCAACCGCTCGATGCTTGTTCGTGGTGGTAATCGTCGCGGCTCACAGCACGGACCGCCCAATTGGAACCTGGCGATGGCCTCATGCGGCAGATCGCATTTCCATACTAGAGGGCACGACACGGGTTGAGACCGGCCCGAACAGCTTCTAACCGGCTTTGGGGTCAATGATTACAGCACCGACATATCCCTAGGTAAAAGGGCGCGTTAAAAAATGAACGAGGGCCAACATCGATGCAAACCTACACGATTCAACGGACGGACTGCCCCCAAGTTCCAACTTGGTGCCCTGCCTTCCCATTGACCGTATTTCATTACTACTCAAGTTCTTTTCAACGATAGCAAATATAGCCAACCGTGATCCGGTAACTACCCATCAGGGTATTACGGAAACATCCTTAACTACTACTTTTTATTAAGCAACTAAGCAATTCTACATTGTAAATGAATAACAGGATAACAAGGTAGATATTAATCAATAACCAAAGAATGGTAATGCAGCAAGTAGGATTCATTCCAACTCCTAAACCTAATGCAGCACAATATAAAAGGACTCAAGTAATTTTAATTGCAAAAGATAGGAGGCTTAATATGCTCCGGGGCTTGCCTTGGGAGAAGACTGAGGCCTCGTGGGAGGGGCACTCAGGCAGGTTAGTGTCGCTTGCGGGGTCGGCTTCCTCGGCTTGCTGAAGCTCCGGGATCTCCTGCTTGACGTTTGTCTCCGGCTCCTGGACTTGTTCCTGAACTGTCGATCCTATTGTATGTGGTAAATTAAATAATTAATGCGGGGTGCAGGATATGGTGGTATGAAAGAACATTTCTTGCAAACCAACAAAACCAACTTGTTGAACCACTTTTGACATTAAGGCAAATACTTATTTATTTCGTAAAACAAAATCCATTTATTCACCTATTTCTTATTTAATAAGTCAAAAGAAATTAGTGTTTGAACTGCAAGTGCACTTTTCTTGATTCAGAAAAATCCACAAAAATTCCAGAAGGCAATTAACACTCACTGGAATTCACTGAACAATTTTCAGCCAGAAACAATATACAGAACTACAGATACAAAAATAACAAATAAACTGCTCAAAAGGTGCTTTGAACTAACTTTTTACACAAAATGTGTTCAACAGCAGATTTCATAATTTTCTTAGCTTCAACTACTCATCAACATTCTACTGTAGAAAATTTACTGTCAGAACATAAATATACAAGTCTACACAAATTAAACAAATCTATTCCAAATTAAACCATTCGAACTACAACCCTATTGGAAAAGGGTGCTAAACTCATTTTCATATTTTTCCCGGATTTTACTTCACATTTCACACTTATCATGAAAGTTTCATGAACAGAAACATTATATTATTTCTTACATGAATTTCCAAAGAAAAACACAGAAAAGTACATTTGTAAAGCAACTTCAGATTCTTCCATACAATAGCTCATGCTTAACATTTTTTTTAGCTTGAACATCACAAACAGAGACTACACCAATTTTCCCACATTTTATTTCGACATATAAAACACCTTAACATTTATTCTAAGAAATCAGCCAAAAAGGACTTTTAATCATAACAGAAACTTTTCTACAAAAATAGTGCATCATATATTTTTCACAGGTGTAAGACAGGATAATAAACTTACACAAAATTTTCCAGGAATTATCTCAACCAGAAAGCACTTATTTTCATTTATCTCAACAAAAGCATATAAACTGAATTAAATAAAAACAGTAAAATAAATTTCTACCAAAAAATACTTTCATATTTTTCTATGATAAATCTGCTCATCAACAGGCTAGCAAAATTGAAAGTACTTCATTTGGACTTGTAAAACGAGCTACACAAATATGACAAGCATCTCTGAAAAAATAAAAGTAAAAAGAAAACATTTGAAATCATCCCGGCCACTGCGTGAACCCGGTCCATGGACCAGTGAGTGACTGACGCGCGGGGTCCACGGGTCAACGGGACCCACCCGTCAGAGAGGGCGAAGCAGGGGGAAGGTTTGACCGGCGAAAGCTCGTCGACGGTGAGGTCGCCGGCGGTGAGGCTAGGCTCGATAGACTCAGCTCGACGAGGCGCATCCAGCGGTGGGGTCGGCTTGGCCAGAGGGTGACCGAAGCGTGCCGGCGGCGAGCGGTGACGGACGGCGGCGGCGGCGACACACGGCTACGCCGTTTCTGGCGGTCGCCGGTTAAATTGAGGCAGGCATAGGCTTACTCGACCCCTAGGAAGGCTATCGGAGGGCTCGGCTTGGCTCGGGAAGCTCCGAGGAAGCTTGGCCACGCGAGTGGCCATGGCGGACGGTGGCGAGGCTCGGCTAGGCTGTGTCCGGCGCTCGCCGGCCAAATTGGCGCGTGCGCAGTGCTTTGTGAACCCTAGGGAGCTAAGTGAGTGGGTTGGTTTGGCTCGGATGGCTCCAGGGGAGCTTGGCCACGTGAGAGGACCGCGACGGCGCCCATGGCGCTCGACCGGGGAGTAGAGCGAGATAGGGAGCGGTAGCGTTGAGACTGGGTGGTGTTCTCACCTTGCCTTGGCTCGGGAAGGCTCGACAAAGGAGGGAGGAGGCAGTGGAGCTCGGGTCGGGGAAGAACGGCAACGCGGGCTCCGAGGTGGCGATGGCGTCCGCGGCGGCGCTCTTCGGGCTCCGGCGTCAGTGAGGCTCGACGAGTGGCGCGGAGGTGCGCACCGTGTGGTCTGGACGTTGGCGGAGTAGTGGCCGAGGTTAATCGGCCGGTGGTGACTTGGCTAGGGCGGAACGGTGGCGCAGCTCTTTGGTGCCGAATGGCGGCGAGAGTGCTTGGCGCGTTCGCGAGAGAGAGAGGAGAGGGAGTGAGGGCGAGGACGAGTGGGAGTTGTGTGCGCGGGTGAGCGAACAGGCGAAGGGATGCTCGGGGATTTGCTCGGCCGGCGGCGACGCGCGGTCGTGGCGGGGGCCACGGCGACAGGACGTCGCGGCAGCGCGGCGCGAGCGGCGAGGCAGCGCGGCAGGCGAGGCGAGCGGAGAGTGGCCGAGGGAGATAGCTTGCGTGCTCGGGTGAGAGGGGATCGAGCGAGGAGTGGCCGGCGAGGATCCTCGGCAGGATACGGCGGCCACGTGGCGGTTGCGGCCGGCGTACGGCGCGGCGGCGCTGTCGCGCGCGGCGCGCGCGCGCATGCAAGCGGCCGAGGGCGCTGGGCCGGCGCGGTGCAGTGCTGGGCCGAAAGGCAAACGGGCCGGATGGGTAGCGCGGGAAGAAAACTTTTCCTTTTTCTTTTTCCAAAGATTTTCCCAAAGTTTGACCACTCAAAAACAGTTTCAAAAACTCTAAACTAGGTTTTGACCCAAAAATAAAAGTTGCTCAAAATAATTTTCTCTACAACTTTCATATAAGACACTTTTTCTAAAAACCATTTTTAAATCCTCCACATAAATAAAGCCAATTTTGCAACATAAACCATTTTCTTTGCCTCATTTTTATTTGCTAAACTATTTTGAACTAGGTCAAAATATCAACATGAAAAGCACTCTACTCAAGATTCTCTATTTTATAAAACTATTTGCCAAAACAGAAAACCACTTTAATCATCAAGTCAAATAGAAATCCCAAAATCCAAATAATTAAACAAAAGGCAAAAAGCACTCTTATGCACATGAAATGATGCAATGCATTACTTATGCTCTTTAGTAGCTAATTGGTTCCTAATGCAGTGCTTGACACTA
Source organism: Coix lacryma-jobi var. lacryma-jobi (assembly GCA_009763385.1). NCBI lineage: Eukaryota > Viridiplantae > Streptophyta > Magnoliopsida > Poales > Poaceae > Coix > Coix lacryma-jobi. Next base: position 97,681,426 of record CM019831.1, read on the forward strand.
GGGTGTCACAGTACGTCACCTTATGTGAACTCTTGATCTTCCTTTAGCTTTGGTAATGGAGAAATAGACAGAACCCTTTCAAAAGGTTTATCAACTTCAATCTATAATCTAGATCAAACTCGCATATATTGGTTTTCTATTGGCTTCATTACCAACACTTTATCCCTTATCAGCCGACACGAGACTTGGTCTCGACTTTTCTCCATCACCATCAGTTGGATTATTTATTAAAAAATTGCTCTGAGAGCCGATTGTCTGAATCGGCTGTTGGTCTTTGTCGAAAACATTCACAGGACCTACTTCCCAAACTCTTCCAGAGAAGCACTCGACACCATCGTATTCCCAGTAGATAGGCTCTGCGGTAGCAACACTCACTGAATCATCAACATGGACCATTTCGATATCGTCTCCAATCCACTGGATGAGGAACTGATGCATAGTTGACGGTACACAACAGTTTGCATGTATCCAATCCCTTCCTAAGAGTAAACTGTATGCCCCCTTGCCATCGATGACGAAGAAAGTAGTAATCAAAGTCTTTTACCCAATTGATAAGTCAACATGAACTGCTCCCCGAGTATCAGAAGAATTACCAGCAAAGTCACTCAATACCATGTCGGTCTTCAATAGTTCCTCACTTGTCATCCCAAGCTTTCTGAAGGTGGTATATGGCATGATATTTATAGCAGCTCCTCCATCAATAAACATTTTGGTTAGTGGCTTGCCATTAACATACCCCCTCATATAAAGTGGCTTCAAGTGTCGATGTTTAGATGATTTATCAAAAATTGCCCGTTGAGCCAAAACAAGATGAGCTAACAGATCTTGGAATTCATCTTCGTCGAAATCTAAATACACTTCCTCTTGGACATCTTGACCTTCGGGGGCTATGAATTCCGATGGAAGAAAGAATGTCATGCATGCATCAGCCGAACCTCCATCAAGTTGTTCTTTAGGACGCCAAACTCGTTTTGTCTTGGCGCCTACTTGTGCCAATTCCCTGTTCCTTAGGCGTTGCACTCTCCTTTTCTGGCTTTTCCTCAATCCTGGTGGACACCGCTGTCCCTTCTGCCAGACATACTCACGGTACTCTTCTTCTTCAGTGTGAGCCCAACTTCGATCGGCAAATCTTGAAGGACCGAAAGTGCTACCAGAAAGCGACCAGAGGGGGGGGGGTGAATGAGAGCTTTAAATTTCTTTTCAGAAACTTTAAACCTCTGTCCCAAAAATCAACCCCAAAAGCAAGACCGATGTGCGTGATGTCCACGACCCAAGAGAATGGGTGGATGTTCCCTAGGAACACAGCGGGACACCACAAAAATTCCTTCGCCCAAGTTCACGCAGGTCAACTAGTGACAGGATGAACTTTAGGTAACCTCAACCTCCCCCGAGCAACGCGAGGGGGATTTAGGCTATTTCGTAAAGCGAGAAGCCCGATTTCTGTAGAGCACGAAGTCAGGAATCCAACGCAACAAGCGGATCTCAAATCGAAGGTCAGACGAACAAACTGCGGATGAAAACGCGCAGGACAGCACTGACCGGACTCACCCTGCGTCCGGTCAACACCCACCGGACGCGTCCGGTCGAGCCAAAGCCGATTTGGGACCTTACTGTGTTGGACCGGACTCAGAGGAGCAGTGCGTCCGGTCGTTACGAGAGCGTCCGGTCAGATAGAACAAAAACCAGGAACAGTACCAGAGGCGAGTCCGATCACTTAAGGGAACAAGCGTCCGGTTAGATTGCAAAAAAGACCGAGAAGAGTGTTCATCGACCGGACTCTTGACCTAGCGTCCGGTCACCCCAACTCGGGCGTCCGGTCACCCCGAAAACCTGTCGTTCGTCCACCGATTCGACTCAATCTCACCCAAAACGAATCCTCTAGGGATCTAACTTGGTGAGAGGAGTCACAAGGAGGATAGTGAGCTATCCCTAGGAGATCATGGCTCGAACCTATCTCCAAATCGATGAATCGAAGAAATTCGGGGGATGGGAGAAAAACTTGACCCGAAACGAAAATCAACCGATCTACTAGCTCGTGAGGTTAGAGGTGAATTCCTTCGGTGGAAAGAAGTGCCTCACGATCTAGAACAACTTGGTTCAAATGGATTTGCAAGAGGCGCACCAAGCAAAGAGATCGATCGACGGGAAAAACGTGGAGAAAAGGATTCCGCGAAGAACACAAACAAAACGCGAATCGCAACCACGATTTTGCAACCGTGTGGCTACCACACGCTACAATAGTGAGATTACGGTCTCACTTCCTCAAAATCTCACGGACACAGAGGTATTGTTCTCTTCTCTGTGGATCTCAGGTTCGCTACAGCAGGGGATGGGGAGAGCAGGAAACCCTAGAAGCAAAAGAGCAAATGACTGAGAGAGAATGGGAGGAGGGTGTCTCCCTCTACTTATCCTAATTCTAATTTCTACTCTACCCCTCAACTAATTACAGAGCAAACCAGCTAAACCCTAGGGTTATTCTGGACCAACTCGTGGTAGGTGGTGATCCGACGGCCACGCCCGCACAACTCGTAGCGTTGCCTCGACGCAACCTCCCGATTGCCGCCACGTGCCGCCCTCGCTCTGCACCCCCGGTTTTGTGGCCCAAACTGGGAAACCAGCCTTTCCAGCCAACCCCCGGTTTTGAGGCCCAAACCGGGAAACCAGCCCACCAGCATCTGAGTTTTGAGGCCCAAACTCAGCAAACCCGCAACGCCCAGGTTTTGAGGCCCAAACCTGGAAACCGTCCTCAGCCCGAGTTTTGTGGCCAAACTCGGAAACCCTCAGCACCCAGGTTTTGAGGCCCAAACCTGGAAACCGTCCACCCGATGGTTTTTCTCTGGCTCAACCACCAAACCGAAGCTGTAAAGGGGATGCACCGCCCGTGTACCCCGTCCACCGACACGTGTCCCCAAGTTCTCGACTCAGGCAACACATGACCGCAAGTCTTCGCTCGTCGCTGTCCCAGGCTGTCAGCCACCACAGCTGATCCTCAGGCCACCGGTCCCTCAGTCCAAGCCTCACGTCCGCCCTTCACCACTCTCGGTCCCTCGGCACGACACGTCTCTACTTGACCTTCACCTTGCCCTCGATCACTGTATCCGTGCTCGACACCTGCACAACACAAGCCAAAGAACATGCGCATCATCCCAGTTGACAATCACTCATCACTCAGAGACTCGGCATACATCCAAACGACTCTGAGAAATCCGCACGAAAGACTTTTCCAAAGGGCGAAATCACACAAACAAGATTGCCCTGAGGATCCAAAATGCGACTGAGATTCGGTTTAAAACGAATCTCATAGTCATCATCGAAAAGTTGCGAAACAGAAAGAAGGTTAAAATGCAAGTTAGAAACAAGAGCAACATCACGCAACACAAAGTGCTCATTAACTCGCACCGACCCACGAGACAGCACCTTACCTTTGCTGTTGTCGCCGAAGGTAATATACTCCTTTCCGGCGACCGGACTAAGACTGGAGAACCACTTGGCATTTCCGGTCATGTGCCTCGAACACCCGGAATCCACCAACCAAACGTTCTCCAATCGTTTTACCTACATCAATAAAAAGACATAGGGTGAGCATACGGTCCAACACTGGGGTTAGTGAAGTAGGAAGAATACCAGTGTTGGGCCGGCTGTTCAAAAGAACGGTCAGGGTAAAAACCATTCCTAGCCGATCTACGGAGGAAGCGATCACCACGTTTAGAAGGACGTGGTCCGCTAAGGGAGGAGCGTCCATCGCGATACTCAAAACACGGTGGGGAAAACGCTCAACTACAAAGCCACCGCCACGGGGTCCATAGCCTACAAAAGCAGGCTCCCACCGGGCACGCTCTCTACGAGGCCTAGGCCTAGGAACTTGAGGCACTGCACCTCTAGGCCTAGCAGCTCTCCTCGGAGCTCTCCTCTGAACATTCGGCACATGTACATCATGGAAAGGATGGTACATGTCCGGGTTGTTCATCTCCCTTGCACGGCGCGCCTCTCTCTTGCGCCGAAAGCAGAACTCACTCAAGTGTCCATCTCTCCCACAATGCTCACAATGGTACCTCACCGCTCTCATAGGGGGTTGTTGGTACTCACGGTTGTGGGTGTGGATCACCTTGCCCTTCTGTGGCAACAGTTCCTCGTGAATAGGTGGCATCGTATCAAGCTTATTCTTTAAGTGGTTGGGTTTGGGATGCCACACTTGGTTCTTGGGTGGAGCTCTCGGAGGTTCCTCAAACACCCCATCCTTGGTGTTAGGCTTAAGAGGCTCTTTGGGTGGAAGCTTGGTAAGTTTGGGAGTAGTGGTGGAGTTGGGCTTCTCACTCGGGTTCAGACCACTCGACTCTCCAATCTTCCCAAAAGCAGAAACGTCAACACCCAGAGCAAAGCCTACACCAGGACCTCCAGCAGCTTGCTTAAATTGGGAGATCATCATCCCGAGCTGTAGCTCACCGCTAGACACCCATGACAAGATGCTCCGAAGGTATGTGTTTTCCTCCTCGGTTTGCATCTTGTCATGTGTTAACACCGAGTTTTCGCACTATGACAAGTGGACCGGCACTATGAAGATTCGGCGAACGCCGCCGCTTGAAGGATTCGGCAGACAGCGAACGCGGTCGGCTAACTCTATGTATTCGGCATGGCTGTGAAAGCAACTAGTTAACGGCGAGCAGATTCGGCAACGTGACGCTGCGGTCGGCTACCTCAAGCCAAGTCGGTTTGCGTTAGAAGATGACAAATACGGCATGTCAAGAAGACTTAGCGATGGGGATCTCGTCATTTTAGTGCATGCCGGTTATTAAAGGAAGCTTGGAGCAAAAGGCATCATGATTTTGATAGTTTCCTAATTTTATCATTATAATCGTATCCTTCTAGGACTCAGAGAACACCAGGGTATAAATATAAACCCTGAGACTATTGTAAAAACGTTCACAATCAATACAACCAACCCGGCCCCGTGCCGTCTTCGAGTCCAAGTCGTGTCGTCGTGTTCTTCGAGAGGGGCCATCGATCCGTCGACCTCCGTAAGTTCCGGCAACCTTGTTATCATGTCTAGTATCGTGCGGCGGATTTAGATATGGTGCAAGTAGTCTCGTACGTTAAGCTTAGTATCGTGCGGCGGATTTAAGCTAATGACGGGAAGTCTTTGTTTATGTCTTGTATCGTGCGGCGGATTGAGACACAAATAAAGATAGTTATCAGCTCTATTAGATGTGGCAGTCTAGTAGATTCATTAAGTTACCTTGTGTTATATGTTTTGTTATGTTTATTTCATCGTAACACTTTTGCCCAATCTAGATACCGTTCGGTTCGGCTTTATCTTCTATAGATCTGCCTTGTTCTCTCACGTTTATTATTGTAAAGTCTTTTATGTAGTAGATCTATTGTTCGTAATAGCCGATTGGATCGTATCTGGATTGCCACGTGGTGAGGGTTCATGCATGTTAAGTATGTTTGACCTATGATAGAGCCAGGTGTCGTGCGGCAGGTGCAGGCTTTAGATTAGCTTAGTCATGCTTAGTTTGTATGTTCAATCCCCATGGACCCCAACTCGGTCGTACAATCGAGATTGGTTAAGTTTTAACTTATATTTAATACGTCATGCAAGTACGATTCTCATGCAAACGTGTTCGGCAACCTGTTATTCACGTAACTTTGTTCATATTGCCGAATAATCTTTTAAACCTGTTGGCAGATAGCTTTCATAGCTATATGTCGTCGTAAGTGGCTTCAGGGCCGTACATCTTGGAACTGTCTGGTCATACCCGACACGTTCCAGCTTTGTATTTAACAGTTTATCTCCCTTGTTAGTTGCGGGGCAAACTGACTGGCACGCACCGGACTTCTGAGCACCCGGGCCACATTTGAAGCCAGCTTCTCCGGCTTGCTGTGTGATTGGTACAGTGCGTCACTTTTGGTGCCAACACACTTTTTGGCACGCCCAGTGGGACACCTTTTTCCTGCAGCAATGGTCGAAGTCATTGAAGCTGAGGCCAGCAACAAGGCGGGGCTCGTGCAGGTGCAGCTCGCTGAACTACCTGACGAGTACAAAGAGCAGGTGGATAATGCTTGTGCCGAATTCCAGGCCAAGTGCCTAGAAGCCTTTTCCAAGAACAAGAGCGGAAGGGTTCGCCGTCTGCACGATCTGCCGAAGCCCGTCCAGCTCAACCCGGATGATCCCGGGGAAGCGGAGGCAGTGTTGAAGATGTCTCACATAATCAACGAAGCTGTCTCTGGCGCCATCGGTCGCATGCATGGGGCGTTTCTCAACACTTTCCGTACCATCATGATCGCCCAATTCGGCCCCAAGGCCGATGAACTTATGGAGGCGGAGTTTGGCCCTATAGCAGGACCACATCTTTTCAATCTGCCGAATCACCTCAAGGGGGCAGGAGCCGCTGGTGAGGAGACCCCGCCTAAGGCTCAATCAGGCGGGCTCGCCACTCAAGAGAAGCGCATGCCAGAGGGCCAATTGCCGACCATGGGTCAGCTCACGTTCGGCACTAAGGGTCAGACACCAGAGTCAACACGCAAAATCTCCCCACAAACCTATAGGCTCATAAAGGACTACTATGGAAACGGGTACCATGAGATGCTTGAGCCTCACAACATAGAGGGTGCCCCACATCCAGGATACGGGAAGCCGACGGCCGAGAAGACCGCCGACTCTAATGTCGATGTCATGCTAGAGAGGATGGCAGATATGATGCAGCGCACTTTCGGCCTGAAGCCTAAGGGTACTCATGCTTACAGATCTCCGTTCCCCGAATGGTTCCACCGTGTGGCTCTGCCGCCCAGAGTCAAAGTGCCGACAGACCTGTCCAGGTTCTCCAGCTTAGACGACACTAGCACGGTAGAGCACATCAGTCGCTATCTGCTCCAGCTTGGAGAGGCCAATACCGAGGATGCCTTCAGGGTTCGGTACATCCCGTCATCGCTCACTGGGCCGGCGTTCGCTTGGTTCACGTCTCTGCCACCGGGCTCTATCCTCTCTTGGGCAGACTTGGAACAGAAGTTCCATACGCACTTCTACACGGGCACCAAGGAGAAGAAGCTGGTGGACATCATGTATGTGCGCCAGAGGCCAAATGAGACGCCGCAGGACTACCTGCGCAGGTTTAGGGAAGTCAAGAGCCAGTGCTTCGGCATGTACCTGCCGGACGACCAGCTTCCACCATTGGCTGTGGCAGGCATGCTCCCGAGCATCAGAGACAAGCTCTTCGGCCAGGAGTTTGAAGACCTGGGTCATCTCTCTCGCCGGCTGAATGAAATGACTATCCAAGCGCAAGGCTTCCGGAGGGAAGGGCGCTTCCAGAAGGACAATGTCGCGGCCCAGATGTATCAGGCTTTCTTGGACGAAGCCGATGACTATACCGATGCCGAAGATGAGGTGGCCGCTGCAGAGCTCAACTGGGATAAAGAGCCGACCCAGGCCAACAAGCAATGGCTGCGCCAGCAGAAAGGGGCATACGACTTCGACGTCACCAAGGCCGACAAGCTCTTCGAGTTTCTGGTCGCCGAAGGGAGAGTCAGGCTACCCCCGGATCACCCGATGCTGCGTCCTGGAGGGGTTAAGGACAAGAAATACTGCGGCTTTCATAACACTAACACTCATTCTATTAATGATTGCCGTGTGTTCAGGACAAGGATCCAGAAGGCCATCCAGGATGGGCACATCAAGTTCAATGGCAAGATGAAGATCGATGCCAACCCCTTCGCCCAGAACTCCGTGTTCGTCTCAGTGAACATGGTAGCCCCGGAGGATCCCAGAGGCAAGGGCAAGGTCAAAGTCCTCACCTCCAACAAGGCGCGCGAGTCTGGCGCAGTGGACCCCGATCAGCAAATCACTGGCGATGAGCTCCGACAGCACGCCCAAGCCGCGAATAGCCGATACGAGCACGGAGAGTCGTCTTCCAGGCGCAGGCCTACCTACAGAGATCTCCTTAACAAGTGGCGCCGGCAAAGTGAGAAAGAGCAGAGGCGTTTCCAACGTGAAGAGCGGGAACTCGCGGGGGAATACCAGCGTGAAGACGGTCGCACGGGAGAGCACCGGTATCATCTGGAGGAGAGGGCTTACCACAGAGAACAGGCCCATCGCTGGAGACAAGAGCACCTCCAAGAGCGGGAGCAAGCTCACTGGGGCTGTCCGTTCTTCCGCCACTGCTGGAACGAAGGCTTGAAACTGCCTGCCGTCAACAACTGCCCCGAATGCAGCGATCAGTACAGGTGGTATAGGCAGGATCGGGTCAACCGCCGTCCCGTCCACGAAAGGTTGGGAGCGCGCATCCCAATGGACGATCGGCGCGTAAAAATGAGGAGCCCGGATCGGCGAGCCAAGAGATATGCCGACCAGGAGTGGGTGCACCACCAAGGCGACAGCGAGGAGGCACAGCCCCGCCCATATAGATGGCAAGAAGGGCACTGGTGTCCGCCAGGGCTCAGAAAGAGCCAGAAAAGGAGGGTGCAGCACCTCCGGAATAGGGAGTTGGAAGAAGCAGCTGCCGGTGGGAAGAAGCAAGAGTGGTGTCCGAAGGAAAAGCCAGACAACAATGGCAAAGGCGCTGGCGTGGCCATGACTTTCTTCCTTCCCCTGGAATTCATGGCTCCAATCGGCCAGGGGGCACAGGACCAAGCGCGTTCGGACTCCGACGAGGCCGAGCACAACGAGCTCGCGGCACAACTCGTGTTGTCTTAGAAGGCAGCATTTGACAAGCCAGCCAAGCATCGGCATTTGAAGCCGTTATATGTCAAGGGGTACGTCAACGGAAAGCCGCTAACCAAGATGTTTGTCGATGGCGGCGCAGCGATTAACATCATGCCTTACGCCACCTTCAGAAAGCTGGGCATGAACGATGAAGACCTGCTCAAAACAGATATGGTACTCCGTGACTTCGCCGGTAATCCCTCTGACACTCGGGGCGCCGTGCATGTGGAATTGATGATTGGGTCCAAGACGCTCATTACGACCTTCTTTGTCATTGATGGCAAGGGGCATATAGCCTGCTTTTGGGCAGAGATTGGATCCATGCCAACTGCTGCATACCTTCAACCATGCATCAAATACTCATACAGTGGATTGGGGATGACATCGAGGTTGTCCAAGCCGACGACTCGGTGAGTGTTGCCACCATTGAACCCACTTACTGGGAATTCGACGGAGTAGACTGCTTCTCCGATCGCGTGTGGGGAGAAGGTCCTATCAACGTCTATGGTAGAGATCAACAGCCGATCCAAGCAATCGGCTCCCAAAGCTTCTATTAGATGGACAACCCAACTGACAGCAGCGAGGGCAAACTGGGACGTGGCTTCGCATCGGCCGACCAACTGGAAGAAGTGGATGTTGGCGACACAAGTAAAAAAAGGCTGATGTTCATAAGTTCTAATTTAGACCCTGATTTCAGATTGCTACTAGTAAATCTTTTAAAGGAGTTCAAAGACTGTTTTGCGTGGGACTACACAGAGATGCCCGGATTAGATCGGTCCATTGTTGAGCATAAGCTGCCGATCAAGCCTGGATACCGCCCATACAAACAACCTCCGCGCAGGATCTACAAGGAGGAGGTATTGGCCGACGTGAAAAAGGAAGTGGAAAGATTACTAGAAGCTAAATTCATTCGGCCGTGTCGATATGCGGAATGGATCTCCAATATTGTCCCGGTGTACAAGAAGAACGGGAAGATGAGAGTCTGCATCGACTTCCGGAACCTCAACAAAGCCACTCCTATGGACGGTTATCCGATGCCAGTGGCCGATTTGCTAATAGACGCTTCGGCCGGTTTTGAAATTATGAGCTTTATGGACGGCAATGCGGGATACAACCAGATCTTCATGGCCGCGGAGGACGTGGCAAAGACCGCCTTCAGGTGCCCTGGCCATTTAGGGTTGTTTGAATGGGTTGTCATGACTTTTGGTTTGAAAAATGCCGGTGCTACTTACCAGCGGGCCATGAATTACATATTTCATGAGTTGATTGGCAGAGTGGTAGAGATATACATTGATGACGTGGTAGTCAAGTCGAGAAGCAAAGAAAGACACTTAGCCGATTTAAGGAAGACCCTGGAGTGCACAAGGAAACATGGTTTGAAGATGAATCCAACCAAGTGTGCATTTGGGGTGTCGGCCGGTGAGTTTCGGGGATTCTTAGTCCACAAAAGAGGTATCGAGGTTGGCAAAAAGAGCATGGAAGCAATTGATAATGTAGTGCCGCCGACCAATCTCAAGGAACTGCAATCACTGCTCGGCAAGATCAACTTTGTCAGGAGGTTCATATCCAACTTGTCCGAGCGTGTGTTACCATTCTCTCCACTGTTGAAGCTCAAGAAAGATCAGGAGTTCGTGTGGGGTGACGTGCAACAGAAGGCTTTCAATGAAATCAAAGAATACATGAAGGCGCCACCAGTGTTGGTTCCTCCACAACTCGACAAGCCTTTCAAGTTGTACGTGGCGGCCGACAACCTAACGATAGGGTCGGCCCTCATGCAAGAATTCGAAGGAAAAGAGAGAGTCGTAGCCTATCTTAGCCGAAAGCTACTGGACCCCGAAACAAGGTATTCGGCTACGGAAAAGTTGTGCTTGTGCATTTTCTATTCCTGTACCAAGTTTCGGCACTATCTACTGAATGCCGAATGCGTGGTAGTATCAGAGTTTGATGTAATCAAGCACATGTTATCAATGCCGATTTTAAGTGGAAGGATCGGCAAATGGGTTTTGGCCCTTTCTGAATTTGACTTGCGTTTTGAATCGGCAAAGGCTGTTAAAGGCCAGATTATGGCTGATTTTGTCACTCACCACCGTGATCCTAATGCTAACATGGTAACCATTATCCCTTGGGCATTGTTTTTTGATGGATCCTCGTGCAGCAAAGGTGGTGGAGTCGGGATCGTGTTGATTTCTCCCAAGGGGGCACCCTTCAAGTACTCTATACCGATCGAGTACCCGGTAACTAATAATCAAGCAGAGTACGAAGCACTGCTCCGAGGACTGCGGTTGCTTGTGGACATTAAGGCAGACGCCGTGGAGATCTTCGGTGACTCGGAATTGGTGATCAAGCAATTGATCGGCAAATACGAGTGCAAGAACGACACGCTGCAGGAATATCTCGAAGGTTGTCAAGAGCTCCTCAGACAGTTTCGATCGGCAACCTTGCAACATATTCCTAGGGGGCAAAACGAAGAAGCAAACCAGTTGGCTCAGGCAGCATCCGGGTATAGGGAGAATCAAAACATTTTTGCACTTGAGGGAGAGACAACTCAAGCAATCCCAAGTGATAATCAGGCAATTGAAGACTGGAGAGACAACATTGCCGATTACCTCAGGGACCCATCCAGGAAAGTCTCCCGAAAACTCAGGTACAAGGCTCTTAAGTTCACGCTCTTGGACAATCAATTGTACTACAAATCCATAGATGGGGTTTTGCTTAAATGCCTGAACCAAGACGGGGCTAGGAAACTGATGTATGAGGTGCACGAAGGCGTATGTGGTGCACACCAGTCGGCTCACCGTATGAGATGGTTAATCAGGAGGACTGGATATTTTTGGCCGACTATGCTCGAAGATTGCTTTGAGTATTACAGAGGTTGTCAGGATTGCCAGCGATTCGGCAATGTGCAAAGGGCTCCAGCATCGGCCATGAATCCGATCATTAAGCCTTGGCCTTTCAGAGGATGGGGCATTGATTTGATCGGCCAAATCCACCCTCCATCTAGCAAGGGACATAAGTTTGTTTTGTTAGCCACGGATTATTTCACTAAGTGGGTTGAAGCCATCCCATTGAAGAAGGTGACATCAGAGAACATGGTGTCCTTCGTCAGGGAGCACATCATTTACCGATTCGGCATCCCTCAGTCCATCACTACCGATCAGGGAACTCAGTTCACTTCCTCGGAGTTTTGTGGCTTTGCCGAAGGGATGGGGATTAAGCTATATAATTCCTCTCCTTACTATGCATAGGCCAATGGACAGGCAGAGGCTTCTAACAAAATCATGATTAAAATCATTCAAAAGAAGATCGAAGAGAAACCTAAAAGGTGGCACTTGGTACTCAACGAAGCTTTGTGGGCTTACCGAATGGCTTGTCATGGGTCGACTCAGACGTCGCCATACGAGTTGGTCTACGGGCATCACGCAGTGCTACCATGGGAATTGCAATCGGGGTCAAGACGAGTTACATTGCAGAACGATCTAACCAAAGGGAATTACAAAGATTTGATGATGAATGAGCTAGAAGATTTGCATTTGATTCGTCTCAAGGCCTTGGAAAATATTGAAAAGAACAAGATACGCGTTGCCAAGTACTACAACTCGAAAGTGAGAGAAAAAGGATTCGAAGAAGGAGACTTGGTTTGGAAAATTATCTTGCCAATCGGTACCAAAGACAAGGTATTCGGCAAATGGTCCCCTAACTGGGAAGGGCCTTTTCGAATTCTGAGACGTGCTCCGGGTAATGCGTACATTCTGAAAACCCTCCAAGGAGAAGAGTTTGCTAGGGCAATTAATGGACGTTATCTAAAGAGATTTCATCCTAGCGTGGAGGTCGGTGCATAACGGAATCAAGGACTAGCGGGCACCGACGGCCGATACAAGGTTGTATCGCCCTTAGCACAAAAAATGGCCGATAGAGTCTATCGCCCTTAGAGCAAAAAGCAGCCGGCATGGCATGTGTCGCCTCTAGCGCAGAAAACACAGAAATACAGGGCCAAGTGCACGCGGTGCTGTGCAATCGGCTAGATAAATCAAACACTCAACAAGCACAGAACGGGTTATACACACGAACGTGATAGAGTAGAACATTGTTCATAAGTTGGGGCGGTACGAAAGTGCAGATCAGTTACCAAGCACCTTGTTGATGACCGTCTGCGGATTGGTGACTGCGGCGAGGGCGTGAGCATGATCCTCGTAGGAGTCCAGAAAATCGTCGATCTGCTCGACGTCCTTCGGACATGCCCCGCCGGGGAAGCCAACCGGCGTCACGGAGAAGTCCTCCTCCGTGCGGACCGTTAGCGCCGACAGCCCCAGCGCCACGCCGTGGTGCACACCCTGCAGGGCAACCTGCTCGATGCGGCCGTACACGTTGGCCAGGCGCGCATCGGCGGTGACGCCCTGGGCGTTCACCCGGTCTGCGACGGCGTTCGCTGCCATCTTCAGGCGCTCCAGTTCTTCAGACAACGCTGTGAGCGACAAAATGGAATGGATCGGTTAAAAGATCAACGAGAACGACCGAAAGCGGATCCAAGATTGGGCGTTCATACCCGTGATTGCGTCACAAAACTGTCGGCGCTGGTCTTCCCATTCCAGCTGGTCAATCCCGTACTGCTTCGAGATGGCGGCCAGCTCTTCCCGGGACTCGTCCCGCAGCGCCATGAAGTTCAAGGCGTCGTTGTGGTCGTAGAGGCCGCCGTCGGAGTCCCGGTCCGGGCTCGCCTCCCAAGGATCGGAGTGGTAGGAGAGGCCGTCGGAGGAGCTCGACGAGCCCGATGGTGGAGCCTCTGGCCTCCCCGGTGCTGGAGAAGGTTGGGCATGCCCGCCGGCGGAAGAGATAACGGGGACCCTGTCGGCGAGCAGTAACAGAGCGTGAGCGAGGTTTTTAAGAAACTGCCACAAGGGACGTAAACGAGGAGTCCTACCCGCGCTGACGGAGGCGCCGAGCGCGGCTCCCTTCGGCCTCCTCGGTCGCCGGGCGCTTGCCGCGGTCATCATGGCTCGCCATTGCACTCGGAAAGTTAGGGTTTTCTGGGGCGGAGCAAGCAAGGAAGCCGAGGCGGCGAGAGTACTAGAGGAGCGAATGCAAGATTGGGGAAAAGGCAGGCCTCCAGGGACGATTTATGCCGAATATCAACCGGCGGATTAGAGTTTTCCTGCTTCCCGAGATGGGCCTCTGCAGTAACGGGCTGTGCAAACCGTCTGGATGCACTCACGTGTTCGGCGGGGAATAGAGCGCCTGGCTTCGGCAAAACTGCCGATTTAGATGTTCGAGACAAACACTGGCCAGATTGCCGAACAGGTTCACACGGTTAAACGCGATGTCATCAGAACGGTAACCGATTGGATGCAAAATGCAGATATGTTACAAGGTACAAATGGCCAAGTACATGGAATAGAGTACGCCTTGATCCCAAAAGATCAGTCACAGATTGATTTCAAGAAAATAGATAAAAGGACTTCTTATCCACATAACAAGAGTCGATTACAAATGAAGGATCAGTTCGTCCATGTCATTCTATTTCTAATCGGAAGATCAGAATCGAAAGAGTCGGCCAAGTCTGTTCCGGCTTCTTTCATATCCTCAACAGAACGTGCTATCCTAAATTCTAGTCCTCGCTCACAAACGTCAAAATGGCGATAGTCGGCGCCAGAATGGATCCGGACGGCATTGAAAGCAAGTGCTGTGCCGTAGCCCATGCTGGCCCTAGAAATGTCAGGAAGGACCCGCTTGATCTCGTTCACCTGCCTTAGAGCCACCGTGCCTGACACATTGGCTGAAGTAGCAAGGTCGGCAACAGCGGCTTCGAGGGAGTGGAGCCTAGTCTCCAGAGCTGAAAGAAAGAGGGGTCAAGCAGAGGGAAGGGATAAGAAAGGACAGTTGGGGGATGCTTACCGATGGCTTGTTCCCGAAAAGCATCGCGCTCCTGAGAGATTTGAATAATCTCCCGATTCTTCTTTCCTAGATCAGACTGGAGGTCTATGACCTTCTGAGCCAGGTCCTCGGTGAGGTCGTCGCCAGTCCTCCTGAAGGGGAAACAAAATGAGGCATAAACATCCAAAGCGAAAAGATCAAAGAAGAAGCAACCTTCTCTTAGAAGTGCTGATGTCGCCGAGCTCGAGACTGTAATGGCTTGCTTGGGAAGACATTTTCCGGTTCAGGGCAAGAGAAGAGAGGGTTTTTCTAGATGAAGAAGTTGAACAGAGGAATTCGGGAAGCTCAGGCCGAAATGGAATAAAGAGGAAGTTTTAAAGGATCTCGAGTGTATCGGGAGGCGAGTCGGCAGCTGTGATGATTAATGACGTGGGAAGTCGGATGCTTCCAGAGACTCTACAGTGGTGCGAAAAGGAGAAAATGAATTTTAGAATAAAACATTTATCCCAAAATTAGGGGGCATGTGTTAACACCGAGTTTTCGCACTATGACAAGTGGACCGGCACTATGAAGATTCGGCGAACGCCGCCGCTTGAAGGATTCGGCAGACAGCGAACGCGGTCGGCTAACTCAATGTATTCGGCAAGGCTGTGAAAGCAACTAGTTAACGACGAGCAGATTCGGCAACGTGACGCTGCGGTCGGCTACCTCAAGCCAAGTCGGTTTGCGTTAGAAGATGACAAATACGGCATGTCAAGAAGACTTAGCGATGGGGATCTCGTCATTTTAGTGCATGCCGGTTATTAAAGGAAGCTTGGAGCAAAAGGCATCATGATTTTGATAGTTTCCTAATTTTATCATTATAATCGTATCCTTCTAGGACTCAGAGAACACCAGGGTATAAATATAAACCCTGAGACTATTGTAAAAACGTTCACAATCAATACAACCAACACGGCCCCGTGCCGTCTTCGAGTCCAAGTCGTGTCGTCGTGTTCTTCGAGAGGGGCCATCGATCCGTCGACCTCCGTAAGTTCCGGCAACCTTGTTATCATGTCTAGTATCGTGCGGCGGATTTAGATATGGTGCAAGTAGTCTCGTACGTTAAGCTTAGTATCGTGCGGCGGATTTAAGCTAATGACGGGAAGTCTTTGTTTATGTCTTGTATCGTGCGGCGGATTGAGACACAAATAAAGATAGTTATCGGCTCTATTAGATGTGGCAGTCTAGTAGATTCATTAAGTTACCTTGTGTTATATGTTTTGTTATGTTTATTTCATCGTAACACTTTTGCCCAATCTAGATACCGTTCGGTTCGGCTTTATCTTCTATAGATCTGCCTTGTTCTCTCACGTTTATTATTGTAAAGTCTTTTATGTAGTAGATCTATTGTTCGTAATAGCCGATTGGATCGTATCTGGATTGCCACGTGGTGAGGGTTCATGCATGTTAAGTATGTTTGACCTATGATAGAGCCAGGTGTCGTGCGGCAGGTGCAGGCTTTAGATTTGCTTAGTCATGCTTAGTTTGTATGTTCAATCCCCATGGACCCCAACTCGGTCATACAATCGAGATTGGTTAAGTTTTAACTTATATTTAATACGTCATGCGAGTACGATTCTCATGCAAACGTGTTCGGCAACCTGTTATTCACGTAACTTTGTTCATATTGCCGAATAATCTTTTAAACCTGTTGGCAGATAGCTTTCATAGCTATATGTCGTCGTAAGTGGCTTCAGGGCCGTACATCTTGGAACTGTCTGGTCATACCCGGCACGTTCCGGCTTTGTATTTAACAGTTTATCTCCCTTGTTAGTTGCGGGGCAAACTGACTGGCACGCACCGGACTTCTGAGCACCCGGGCCACATTTGAAGCCAGCTTCTCC
The DNA here is from genome assembly GCA_009763385.1 of Coix lacryma-jobi var. lacryma-jobi. Classification (NCBI taxonomy): domain Eukaryota; kingdom Viridiplantae; phylum Streptophyta; class Magnoliopsida; order Poales; family Poaceae; genus Coix; species Coix lacryma-jobi. The sequence continues at coordinate 97,697,875 of CM019831.1, forward strand.
GGCTTGCTGTGTGATTGGTACAGTGCGTCACTTTTGGTGCCAACATCATGCTTCACATTAGCGATCTCCATCTCCAAACCCTCACACAAAGCGCACCTAGTCACACAAGTGCTACCCGAGCTGGCCTCCTCAAGAGACACAATCTTGGCATTCTTCTCTGCCAACTCGGATTGCAGGACAGGACAAGTCTTGCATGCACCCAACAGCATGGGCCTAGCACGGAGCTCATCCACCTCTCCTACCAACACAACATACTTGCTCCTCAAAGTGAGAAGGTCAGTCATGTGTGTGGTGCACATCTCGCACTCCTCCTCATCGGTAACAACCACGGTGGACTTGACAGAATCAAGTTCCTTCACCGTATCCTCCCACTTCTGCCTAAACTCCTTGCGCTCTCTAATGGCACGCCTAAGCAGCTTATCTTGACTAAGAAGCGCGGCAGTAAATTTCTCGACCTCAGCTGAAAGCTCGTCGTGGGTCAAAGATACCTGGGAGGTGTCATCGTCGTCATCCCGAGGAGTCTCCAGCTCGCCATCGAGGGCCATGGTGCAGAAGCCGTCGTCGTCGGCGAAGAAGCAGAGGTCGTTCAGCTTGTCCTCGATCCTCTTCTTCTTCTCGGACGCTTGAGGCAGCGGAGTCGTCATCCGAGTCATCGATGTCGCTGAGCGTTGCGAAGAAGGCACGCTGCTCAGCCTGGGCCTTCTCCAAGTACTTGGTCTTGATGTACTCCTTGTCGAAGCCGCCCTTCCGCTTGTGCTTCGTGGGGACGTACTTCTCCTTGCGCTTGCTGGAGTCGTACTTGTGCCCATGGTCCGCCTTGCCGAAGGTCTGCTTGTTCTTCTTCGGGAAATTGGCGATGAAGTGGTTGGGGTCGCCGCACTCAAAGCATCCTGAGCATCCTCCTCCGCGGCGACGGTTCATGCGGTTGTTGTGAAACCGCGAGAACCGGTTGGTGAGCAAAGCCAACTCGTCATCCCCCATGAACTCCAACTGCTCCTCTGTGACAGAAAGAAGAGAGGAAAGTGCAAAGCCTCCGGAGGGGTTAGCAGAAGAGCCAGAAAGCAAAGCCATCGACTGGCCAGAAGGATTTTCATAAGAAGCCCTCGCCATGGCATCGATCTCACTGGACTTGAGCTTACTGAAGAGCTCGTCGCACGTGAGGGTCTCATAGTTAGGTGATTCGATGATCGCCTGAACTTTGGAATCCCACACCGATCGATCAAGAGTATGCAAAAGCTTCAAAGCTCTCTCATGATCGTCGAAAGGCAACAACTCCTTGTTAGCCCTCATCCTGTTGATAATCACCTAAAAGCGAGCGAATAAACTCTCTATGCTCTCGCCAGGCATATGTCAAAAGTTCTCATACTCTCGCTTGAACGACTCGTAGAGACGGGTTTTGACTTGAGAGGTTCCCTCATGGAAACGCATGAGGGTAGCCCAAATCTCCCGAGCCATAGCGAGGTGAGAAACGCGATCAAACTCACTCATGGTCAAGCATGAGAAAAGAGCAGTACGGGCTCGGCTATTGGCATCATGATCATCAATCTGATGCTGAGTCATATGAGCAGCCAAGACCACGTAATCGGCAGAGTTGCAAATATCCCAAATGGAAGCACCAATACTCTGCAGATAGGCCGACATGCGTATCTTCCAATATGCATAGTTCGTCCCATGAAAGAACGGCGGTTTGCCCATGCCGTGATCCATGTCGCCTTCTGTGGATCTGGAACCGGCTAAGGTGGAAGATCCTTAACCCGCTCCGATACCAATTGAACGACCGAAAGTGCTACCAGAAAGCGACCAGAGGGGGGGGGTGAATGGGAGCTTTAAATTTCTTTTCAGAAACTTTAAACCTCTGTCCCGAAAATCAACCCCAAAAGCAAGACCGATGTGCGTGATGTCCACGACCCAAGAGAATGGGTGGATGTTCCCTAGGAACACAGCGGGACACCACAAAAATTCCTTCGCCCAAGTTCACGCAGGTCAACTAGTGACAGGATGAACTTTAGGTAACCTCAACCTCCCCTGAGCAACGCGAGGGGGATTTAGGCTATTTCGTAAAGCGAGAAGCCCGATTTCTGTAGAGCACAAAGTCAGGAATCCAACGCAACAAGCGGATCTCAAATCGAAGGTCACATGAACAAACTGCGGATGAAAACGCGCAGGACAGCACTGACCGGACTCACCCTGCGTCCGGTCAACACCCACCGGACGCGTCCGGTCGAGCCAAAGCCGATTTGGGACCTTACTGTGTCGGATAGGACTTAGGGGAGCAGTGCGTCCGGTCGTTACAAGAGCGTCCGGTCAGATAGAACAAAAACTAGGAACAGTACTAGAGGCGAGTCCGATCACTTAAGGGAACAAGCGTCCGGTCAGATTGCAGAAAAGGCCGAGAAGAGTGTTCATCGACCGGACTCTTGACCTAGCGTCCGGTCACCCCGAAAACCTGTCGTTCATCCACCGATTCGACTCAATCTCACCCAAAACGAATCCTCTAGGGATCTAACTTGGTGAGAGGAGTCACAAGGAGGATAGTGAGCTATCCCTAGGAGATCATGGCTCGAACCTATCTCCAAATCGATGAATCGAAGAAATTCGGGGGATGGGAGAAAAACTTGACCCGAAACGAAAATCAACCGATCTACTAGCTCGTGAGGTTAGAGGTGAATTCCTTCGGTGGAAAGAAGTGCCTCACGATCTAGAACAACTTGGTTCAAATGGATTTGCAAGAGACGCACCAAGCAAAGAGATCGATCGACGGGAAAAACGTGGAGAAAAGGATTCCGCGAAGAACACAAACAAAACGCGAATCGCAACCACGATTTTGCAACCGTGTGGCTACCACACGCTACAATAGTGAGATTACGGTCTCACTTCCTCAAAATCTCACGGACACAGAGGTATTGTTCTCTTCTCTGTGGATCTCAGGTTCGCTACAGCAGGGGATGGGGAGAGCAGGAAACCCTAGAAGCAAAAGAGCAAATGACTGAGAGAGAATGGGAGGAGGGTGTCTCCCTCTACTTATCCTAATTCTAATTCCTACTCTACCCCTCAACTAATTACAGAGCGAACCAGCTAAACCCTAGGGTTATTCTGGACCAACTCGTGGTAGGTGGTGATCCGACGGCCACGCCCGCACAACTCGTAGCGTTGCCTCGACGCAACCTCCCGATCGCCACCACGTGCCGCCCTCGCTCTGCACCCCCGGTTTTGTGGCCCAAACTGGGAAACCAGCCTTTCCAGCCAACCCCCGGTTTTGAGGCCCAAACCGGGAAACCAACCCACCAGCATCTGAGTTTTGAGGCCCAAACTCAGCAAACCCGCAACGCCCAGGTTTTGAGGCCCAAACCTGGAAACCGTCCTCAGCCCGAGTTTTGTGGCCAAACTCGGAAACCCTCAGCACCCAGGTTTTGAGGCCCAAACCTGGAAACCGTCCACCCGATGGTTTTTCTCTGGCTCAACCACCAAACCGAAGCTGTAAAGGGGATGCACCGCCCGTGTACCCCGTCCACCGACACGTGTCCCCAAGTCCTCGACTCAGGCAACACATGACCGCAAGTCTTCGCTCGTCGCTGTCCCAGGCTGTCAGCCACAACAGCTGATCCTCAGGCCACCGGTCCCTCAGTCCAAGCCTCACGTCCGCCCTTCAGCACTCTCGGTCCCTCGGCACGACACGTCTCTACTTGACCTTCACCTTGCCCTCGATCACTGTATCCGTGCTCGACACCTGCACAACACAAGCCAAAGAACATGCGCATCATCCCAGTTGACAATCACTCATCACTTAGAGAATTGGCATACACCCATGTATCCGCAAATCTTCTTCATTGCCAATTCTCGAAACCATTTATTTTTAAGCACCGATCGTCCTCAGGGATTCGTGCCCCAAGCCTTTCATGGACCGAACGGCGGTTGACTTGAGACTGCCTATACTCAGAATATTGATCACTACATTCAGGGCAATTGTTCTTGGCAGGCAGCTTCAAGCCTTCATTCCAACAATACTTGAAGAATGAGCACTCCCAATGAGACTGCTCTTGCTCCTTCATATACTCTCGCTCCTCTCGGTATATTTCCTCTTTGTACCTTTGTCGTTTCTTCATGAATTCTTGTTCCTCATAAAACCTTTGCTTCTGGTACCGTTCCTGCTCCCGACACAATTTGTTTAATAAAATACGCGTCGTTACCCTGGGCCTGGAGGTTTGACCCCTCTCAGCTCGGCTATTCTGAAAATGAACTTGTTACCGAAATTCTTCATTTGTAATTTGCCGATCAGGGTCAACAGCACCAGCTTCTCTTGCTCTATAAGAGGTTAACACCTTCATGTTGCTTTTGCCCCTGGGGTTGGCTGCATTAACCATATTAATAGAGAAAGACACGACATTCTGTCCAAAAGGGTTACCATCAACTTTCATCTTTCCATCAAACCTCAGATGTCCATCCTGGATAGCTTTCTGGATCCACACTCTGAACACTCGGCAATCGTTTATAGAGTGAGATTTGGTATTATGGAAAACACAATACTTCTTGTCCTTGACCCCTTCAGGGTGCAGCATAGGATGACCTTCCAGCAACTTGATGCGTCCTTCCTTCAATAAGTATTCAAATAGTTTATCTGATTTGGAAACATCAAAGTCGTAAGTATCTTTTTGCTGCCTCAGCCATCGTTGATTGACTTGAGTTGGCTCTTTCGCCCAGATTATCTCGGCTGCAGCTACCTCATCTTCATCATCGTATTCTGCTGCTTCTTCTAAGAAAGCCTGATACATCTCGGCAGCCACATCACCTTTCTAGAACTGATTATTCCTCCTAAACCCTTGAGCTTGACTACTCATCATAGCCAATCGTTGTGATAATTGCCCGAGGTCGTCAAATTCCATGTCGAATAACTTTTCCTTGATATTTGGCAACATGCCAGCTATAGCTATTCCTGACAATTGATCATCTGGTAAATTCAATTAATAGCAAATGTTTTTGGTCTCCCTGAACCTGCGCAAATATTCTTGCGGTGTCTTGTTAGGTTTCATTCTCAGACTCATGAGATCGACCAACTTCTTCTCACTGGTACCCGTAAAGAAAAATGCGTGGAATTTCTGCTCTAGCTCTGCCCACGTATTAATAGAGTTTGCTGGCAGAGAGGTGAACCACGAGAAGGCTCGTCCTGTTAATGACAACGGGAAGTACCGAATTCTGCAAGCTTCATCTGCAGATGCCTCTCCAAGTTGCATCAAGTAACGGCTGATGTGTTCTATAGTGCTGGTGTCATCTTGGCCCAAAAACTTGGTAAAATCAGTGGGAGGCTTTACCCTTGGAGGAAGTGCTACTCGATTGTACCACTCTGGGTAAGGAGACTTGTAAGCATATGACTGATTCTTTGGCTTTAGGCCGAATTGATTTTGCATTATATCAGCCATCCTATGCATGATGAGGTCAGCACTCGAATCCGGAGCTGCTTGTGTTTGCCCTCCAAGATGCGGTCCTGCTGAACTCTTGTAGCCCGGATTTGGAAGAGCGTTAATCGCGTTATAATCAATGAACTCTTGATATCCATCTCCAAACATATTCTTTTGTATCCTGTTCATTGCGGGAGACACCCTGAAAGCAGACTGCGGGACATTCCCTGTTGTGCCGAACGCGAGCTGGCCATAAGTTGCGGGAGGTTGTTGTGTCTCATGAGGGACTACTCCACGTGTACTTGTACTAGCTCCGCCGTCTTCGGCAATCCTTCGATGTTGAGGTACTGGGAACAACAACGGTCCTTGCATCGGACCAGCGGCTTCTTCAAAGCGTTTATCCACCGTTGGGCCGAAAATACCAACCATGACGGCACAAAAGGTATTCAAGAAAGCTGATTGATGATTGGTCATGGCCTCTGATACAGCTTTGTACACTATTCTAGTCATTTTCTGAATATCTTCCTCATCAGTGCTATCAGATTGGTGAGGAAGCAGAACCCTTGGGAATGGTTGCTTCTGGAAGACCTTACCGCTCTTGTTCTTGGAGAAAGACATCAAGCACTTGCGCTGAAGCTCATAACAGGATTGTTGGACTAAATTCCTCGAGTCTGGTGGCAACTCATCCATGGTTACATCCAGAATTTTGTTGTCCTCAATCTCAGGCATCTTGAAATAGAAGGGTCCCACCGGGCGTGCCAAAAAGTGTGTTGACGCAAAATGTGGTCTGCGCCTCACACACAGCAAGCCGAAAAAAGCGTGGCTTCACTCGAGTGCCCGGATGGTTTGGAATCCGGAGATGTGCCAGTCGGTTTGACCTGAAAACCAACAAGGGATAAAACTGTGAGAATAAATTGGAACATGCCGGATAAAACCAGACAGTTCCATATTTACGGCTTTAAAGCCAATCACGACGGCACATAGCTATAGAAGCTGTCTGTCAACAGATTTAAAGATCATTCGGCTAACATTAGAATAAACATATGTATGCAATTGATTGCCGAATGCACATGTAAGAAAATGTCATCATGATATAGTAAATTATGAATAAGTAAATTTGAGAATATAAATCTATTCAAACAACACACACATAGATTAATCCAATTAATCTGCCGCACGTCTAATCTTCATAAACCCGTCAAGCATAAACCTAAGCAAGATTAATACTCACTATAAGCCTACACCACTTCTTACAACCAGGTTAATCCACTGCATGATACAACCTGACAATAAGAAGCTAAAAGCGTGTGTACATCTGAACAGATCTATAAACTCTCATTACTCGTGTAAGCTTAACCAAGCTCGGCAAACTAGCCGAGTTGGGGTCCATGAGGAAGAAACATACAAACAAACATGATTAAACCAATCTAAAACCTGCATCTGCCGCACGACACCTAGTTTTATCAAAGCTCAAACGTGATTGACATGCATGAACCCACAACATGTAACAACCTAGACTGGAAATCAGTTCGGCCATCATGATCATGCATTTATTGGAACACAAGTAAACTTGTGAAGTGAGGCCGAACAGAGATCAATCTAGATTGGGCAAAAGAGTGTTGCAGAAAATAATTAAAACAGGCAACACATGATAACTTGATGAATCTATTAGATCTTGCCAAATCTAGTAGAGCCGATAACTATCTCGCTTTTGCTAAACATATGAATAAACGTCTGTCGCACGATATTTACCCATAAGCAAAACATAAGCAAAGACTTCTTGATCGCTAACAAAGGTCCACCGCACGACCATTGAAAACAAACAAGACTACTTGCATCACATCTAAATCCATCGCATGATACTAGACATGATAACAAGGTTGCCGGGACTTACGGAGGTCGACGGATCGATGATTCCTCTCGAAGAACTCAACGACAACTAAGGACTCGAAGATGGCACGGGACCGGTTTGTATTGATATGGTTGTGAACACTTTTACAATGGCCGAGGGTTTATATTTATACCCTGGGCGAAACACGAGTCCTAGATGATTACGATTTACATAACAAAAATCTGGAAAGATACAAGTCCTATCCTTATTCTTTTCGGCGTTCTCCATTGTCACGTGTCTTCTTATGAAAGCCAGCTCCACTTGCCATATCTGTTTCCCAAACAAAATTACTGCCTTGCAAGATAGCCGACCGCTCATACACTTGCCAGGACCCTGAGAATTAACCGATCTTGGCCTTCTGCCGAATGCATCATACGACCATCTCTCGCACACTGGCCCATCTGTCATTCCCTTGTGTGTGCGAAAATCTGGTGTCAACACTAAGCTAAAAATGCATGATATGCACAATGCAACAGCTTCAAGTGTATAGCAATCAGAATGAAAAAATGCTCAAAAGGGTGCTGCCCTGAAAGCATATCAACCAATACAAATGCTAGCAAAGGCTCAAACTGATCAAATGAATACGAAATATGAACAATTTAAGCATATGAGCAGTTTTAAGCCATTCAAAAAGGAGTTCACCACTAAAATAGCACTTAGCATGAATAGACAGGAAATCAACCAAGTGCTAACTTAAGTATAAAAGGTGAACTACCTCTAGCAAAGTTCAATCATCATGTCATAGAATGAAGCATAGACTTGTGTTATTTTCAAATTTTATCGGAGATTGCAGCGGTATTAACACAAGTTCAAATTAAAGCATGTGATTGCGAGAGGTTGAAAGCATGGTCATTGCCTAACTTTTCAACCAAGCTAAGCCTATGCAAGAAAAGCAATCGGAAGCTTAAAGCACCGGTTTCGTTCTTACACAACATGGCTCAAGTTTAACTCAATTGTGCAATGAGAAACAGTCTCGATACCGTGAGGTGCTGACACATGCAATCCCATCTCGATCTTTTCATTTCACTAGACTTGGATCAAATTTTAAGCACAAGTTAAATATGAACAATCCAAGCAAGTGAATGACTCAGTGCAAGGGACATAACAACCTAGCATACAAAAGATAGCACAAGAGATCTCAACACATCTTACCCATGCTAGTTGCCAATCTCAATGGTGAACAAATTAAAGGTTTCATAGTTGATTAATCAAGTTCACCATTTGCAAAAATAGCTTAGCTCATAACATGTATCAAGTGATCAAAAAGTGCCTAAGCTACAAGCATCATCATTAATAAATAGGGCATACCAAAAAGAGCATAATCTCATTCTCATTGCTCTAAACATGTAGCTCTAAAATGCACTAGAATACATGATGAAATGCATGCAAAAGCTAGTCTATCAAAAACAAGGCAAAACTAGCCTAAAAGGAAAACCCAAAACAAAAGGCTATCGGAGAAGTCCAACTAAGATACAACAAGCAAAATGCTTCCCAAACTAAAAGGGAAACACACACCAAAACCATAAGAAACGAGCCAAGAAATGCTCAAGCGAACAACCAGCAAAATCCACATCGGAAAGACCACACAGCAGAAAGAGGTCGAAGAAGAAGAGTACCAAAACCCAAACTCAGAAGTATGTCGGAGGTACCTCATGAAGTGCTTGACTGTCTGCTGGTGTGATACCCGACGAGACGCCTAATTCTGCTGAAATCTCCTGGGCACCTGCCTCGCCAAAGTCGTCTCCCCCTCGCCTGATGCTGTCGCTCCCACAGGTGCAACTTGTGCTCTATGGAGAGCTGCTCGGACGGAACCCCAAGTCGTGGAAGAAGTGGGATCCGGTCCGTGAGCCGAAATGCCCTCTCCAACCTCCTATTCTTCTGCAAGCTCAAAGGCAGAAGAAAACACAAGGCATTGTCTTGTCCAGTGTGACCTCAAGGTCTCCACAAAACGGTTAGTCACATAATAAGCATAAGGTGAACCCTCAACAAAAGGGGCCTACCTATGAATGATACCGCAAGGAGATATGAACTCAAACTAGGCATGACTACCAAGCAACAGTATAAAGCACTATGGAGCAAAATGCAACCTAGAGACATGATCAACCCAAACACAGCCTAAACCTCAACACATGCTACAATGCAACATAAAGATAGCAATAGATCCAGAAGCATGTAACATGATAAAATTGTGGAAAGGCTAGTGCTCAAACTAAACATGTCAATAGGGTACATGTAGCTAACCAAAACTAGCACCTGAAAAGTGACACCTAATGAACATCATACCTCTACAAGTAAAGCTCATGGAGAAGTATGGTAAAGCATGGCATAATGTTCATGAGGATCACCAACTAGCATGAAAAGTGGATTAGCCAACAAAGCTATACACAAAGCTAGCATGACATGATATACAAGATAGCACATGCTAGACTAAAACAAAACATGATACAAAAGAAAAACTGTATATGCAAGAACTATACAAGTGAGCACATGAAGGTCCATCTTCATACCACAACAAATAGAACATGGATGTACAAGGTATGAGTGTATGTGAATGCTTACCCAACTGCAAAAGCCTCTTTGGAGGCAATTCTAAATGGGGTGTAGAGAACCATCAAATCTTAATCACATCTAAAAGACCAAGTTCCATCAGGTGTATGTTCTCCACCCCGTGCCCTCATATCTACACACAAGAGGACAAAGTAACCCGAGTCTTGGATCCCGAAGGGTTAGCAAGCATGTACTTGGGAACCCAAGACTTGGTCACAAATCTCAACTTATCATGTGGGTTAGCATGATGCAAATGTTGGTTCAAATGAAATTTTGAAACACCCTTGGAAGCCTTCCTTAAAAGGACAACTCGAGGAGAAGAACGAGTCATACCACGGGAAAAGAGGCAAACATCTTCCAAGGTTTTTGTAGAAGAACCAATAGAAGCACCATGAAAAGCATGACGTGGACCAAGAGAAGAAGCACTAGAAGCATGTCCACGACCATGACCTATCCCACTAGAAAAGGAGTCATAAAACCCATCAACAAAGAGGGGCTTATTACTAGGAGCACAAGCGTTCATGGCATGAGAAGGGCTATGAACCACCGTCTTCCTAGAAGAGCGAGCTTTGTGCAAACGTTTGACACGCCGATAGCAAAAGCTTTCTTGATGCCCATCTTTCTCACAAAAAGAGCAATGGTACAAAGGCCTATCGGAAGGCACACCATTCTCCAACAAGTGAGAAGTCCCTTGGGCCTTAGAACAAGAAGCATCAACATTCAACTTGGTGCCAACACTACGAGCACACGTGCCATGGGAAATGCTACGTGGCTTCCTAAAAGGATTAGCTCGAATACGCCGCTCGTGTTTGACACGGCGAAAACAAAAATCGAATGAGTGTCCATCCTTCTTGCAAAAGGTGCAATGGAAAATTGGATTGGGAGCACGAGTCCCAAAAATATGAGAAGCACCCTTGTCAAGAGAAGTCCCTTGGACATCACTCGAAGAAACAACAAGGTTAGGAGTAGCTATGAAAGAACTATCCAAAACCTTGGCACAAGTGCTATTGTCAAAAGACTCAAGCACAACACAAGAACTCAACTCCGGTTGCAAAGATGCAACCTTAGAAATATCAACATCGGAGTTGCAAGAATTGCATGAATCAATAACTTAGCACAAAGGCTCTTGCATCTTTTGGCCAAAACCTCATTTTCAAACATGAGGCGATCACAAGTACCACAAGGAGTGTCTCTCAAGTTTTCCATCTCCTTTTCAATGCACTCGGCATATGTGGTACGCAAGAGCTCAATCTCCTTCTCAAGGTTAGCACTCATATCATTGTGCTCAACCAACTTATTAGCGCTTATATCATCGTGCAAAGCTTTGAAAGCCAAAACTTCTTTTTCTAAATCATTGCATGATGTGCATGTGAAATCGGTGGAAGATACATCACCATTCACATCAAGCAAAGAATCATGAATAGCACAAGAAGTAAGGCAAGCATTTTTATTCAAAGAGCATGAGCTACAAGGCATATAATTTAATTCAACAATTTTAGCCCTAGCATGCTCAAGTTCGTCCACACATGTCCTGTGAATCAAACTGAATTCTCTAAGTCTAGCAACAAAAGATTCACAGTTATCACATGGTGACAAAGCATTTGACTTTAGCAAGGCTATTTCAGTTTTAGCACAATCAAGGTCCTTGCGCAAGTCAATGCAAACTAGACATGGTGAGAACACAAGGTTGATAGTGCCCTTGTGGCTCCCTTCCTGAGTGATGAGTGATCAATCAACGGGCAACATGTCTCTTGGCTGTGTTGATGTGCAGGTGCGGAGCTCGGGCAATGGTCGAAGGTGAGGTCAAGGTCAAGTAGGGACGTATCGTGCTGACGGACCGGGAGCGGTGAAGGGCGGACGTGGAGCTTGGACCGACGAACCAGGAGACCTGAGGATCAGCTGTGGTAGCTGGCACGTGGCGTTGACAAGCAAGAGTACATGGGATGTGCGGTGCATCGGCCGAGTCGGGAGGTTGCCCGGCGTGGAGGCTGGACATGCTCCGGCATCGGTACTGGAACTCAGGGTGTGCAAAACACACCCCGTCTACGACGCGGGTTCGGTAGCTGAGCCTCGAAAAGCTACCCTCGACGGTTTCCGAGTTTGGGCCTCAAAACTCGGGGTGGCTGGTTTACGAGTTTGGGCCTCAAAACTCGGTGAGGACGGTTTCTAGGTTTGGGCCTCAAAACCTGGGCGTGCGGGTTTCTGAGTTTGGGCCACAAAACTCAGCCTGAGGACAGGTTTCCCGGTTTCGGCCTCAAAACCGAGGGAAGGCCCAGGTTTCCCGGTTTCAGCCTCAAAACCGGGGGAGGTCCGCAAAAAGGACGGTCGACGCGTGGTGGCATGGAGAGGCTGGCGCGGAGGCGAGGCTATCCACGAGGTAGGCGCGGCGGTCGACTGGGCGGCACGTGGCGGCATCCTGAGGCTTGCGTCGAGGCGAAGCTAAGGATGAGGAAGGCGCGTGGCCGTCAGATCAATGATCAGCAGAGTTGGATCGGGATACCCCTAGGGTTGGCCGTTTCGCTCATGTATCTAGGGGTAGAACGGGGATTATTGTTTTAGGCTATAAATAAGAGAGGCACCCCTCCTCTCCCTTGATCCTTGCAGTCATTTGTTCCTGAGCTCTCTCTCTCTCTCTAGCCCTCGCTTAGGATCTAATCATACCTCGCTGCAAGCGATCCGCAGAGACGACAATCATACCTCTGTGTATTTGGATCTTTGAGGAAACGAGACCGTATTCTCGTTGTCTCCTCGTGTGGAGGAATTTTGGCTAAAATCGAATCGTGTTCTGTGTTCTTCACGTTTTGGTTTTTCATCTCCCGGAGATTTGCTTCGTTCTTCCACTCCGCGAGATGATTTTCGATTCTACTTGAATCAATTTGTTCTTGGTCGTGAGCCCCTTCTTTCTACCGAAGGGATTCTCTTCTAACCCCACGAATCCATAGATCGGGTTGATTTCATGGTTGTTCTTTGTTCTTCCCCCTTTCTCGGTGATCCACGAATTTCTCTTGATTGACTTGGTTTGGTGCGATGATTTCCTAGGATTAGCACCCCAATACATAGAGGATCATCTGGGAGGAGTTTGATCGAAGTTCCTCTCGATTTGGTTGAGATCGATTTGGAGTTTGTGTTGAACCCGAGCAAGATTGTGTTTTCTGGGTAGTGGCAGACAGTCCGCGATCCTGACGGCGGACAGTCCACGGATTGGGTTTCTTTAGGTTCAGTCAGGAGCAGACCCCTGACTGTTCACTACTGAGTGAACGGCGGACAGTCCGCGGTACAAACCCACGGACAGTCCAGGACCTGTCCAGCAGACCTGCAGCACTGTTTGGTTTCTGCGTTTTTGCCGGCAGACAGTCTGGCTCCCAGTCGCGGACAGTCCGAGACTCAACGGCGGACAGTCCGGGACTCTGACCGCGGACTGTCCGCGAAAATGTAGTTTGTGCAGTTTTGTTCCGTGGCTTTGGCAGTTGGTTTTGGGGTTTCTCCGGAGGTTCCATTGTACCACTAGGACATCTCTGTAACACCCTAGGTGTTAAGCAACCCTATGTGTATAATTTGACATCTCATGAGCATAAAGCATCATCATTTCATGTTGCATTCTTTCTTTTGTTAAGTGTCATTTCATGTGACCTTTTGTGATGCTATGCTTGATTGAATGCTTGTGTGTCTTGTTTGTGGAGTGTTTAAGTCTCCTTAGTAGTTGAACCTTGTTGAGGAGTCAAAATGAAGCTAGGTTTATGTTGGTCATGTTGGCTAACCAAGTCTCTAACCCTAGTTGCCTTAATAGAGCCCTAGGAGTCCTTTTGTTTGACTAACTAAGACCTTCTTGATAGAAGGTTCGCATGGCTGTGGGCCCTTAACCAAAAGTGTGTATAATTTAGAGTAGAACAAAAGTTGTTTAAGGCCCAACTCATGAAAATGAGATTAACAAGGTGTTTTGGGACCCACAAGGCAGATTTGAGGGAGTTTAGACTTAGAAAATTCTCTAAGTCCTAACTGCCCAAAGCAGTTTCATCTAGCCATCTTTGGAGCTTTCTCGGGAGCAATCTAGGCCGAACCAAAGATCAATCTTGTAACCAAAGTGGTAGTCGGTATGTAGCTCTAAGCAATGGAGCAAGTGGTTTAGCCTTTCATCAAATGGATTAGGAGTTAATCGCGCTCAAAGTCTGGCCTCAGTCGGCCTGATGGCACTGAATCGGGCCGGGCCGTGCCGTGCCAGCGCGCGCGCGCGGCGTCGTGGCCGACAGCGCCAGGACGTTGCCGCCGCGTGGCGCTCGACGGCCGGCCAAGCCAGCGTCCGCGCGCGGCGTGGCAAGCATGCCTTCGCCCTCGCCCTGTCCGAACCCGCTCCTCCCTCCATTCTGTTCCCCGCGCTCGCGCCTCTCTCTCTCGCTCTCTGCTCTCGCCGGCGTTCGAGCGGGAAAAGGGGAGAAAGCAAAGCGCCGCCGCCGCCCGCCGAACCTCGGCGAGCGATTACTCGCTCCACCGTGCGCCGCCGTCCAATTCCTCTCACCAGTTCCTCCGCCCTGGTCTCCTCTTTCTCCGGTAAGGGTTGGTTTCCCCTCTCTCCCTCTCTAGCTGCCGGAACAGCGGACGCCATCCGCAAGCTTCCGCCATGGCCGCCATCGTGACCTTCACGTGGACCGGTCATCTCCGGCCATGCTACCCTGAGCTGAGCCATGTCCTAGTCTTCTCTACCGTCGTAGCAGCTTAGAGTCAGATGGAGACCTCTCTCGTGTCCTGAGTTCGCCGGACCGCGGGCCAGTCGCGCTGTGTCCGCCATGGACCGCCGCCGTGCATCGCGCCGGACAATGCCGGGGATGCCGAAGCCCGGGAGTTGCTCCAATAGGTCACTTGTGACTTGCTTAGGCTAGTGTTAGTCTTGCCGAGTCGCAAGCCGCCGGGAAGAGTTCCGCCGCCGAGTCGCCAGAGCCGCCGCTCCGCCATGGCCGCCGTCGAGCTTGCTCCGGTATCCCTCTGTCTCAGCGAGTCGGTTAGTTGTGTTCGCCTCGCAAACCCGCACCCAGTAATGGTCTCCGTGTCGCCAGAAGTGTCGCCGTCGACGAGCTAGGGCCGGTCAACGACCACGGCGCAAAACTCCGCCGTTGACCGCCGAGCCTGGCCTCGCACGGTAACGTGCCGAGCCTGGCCTCGGTAGCTTGGTCGCCCTGACCAGCGGGCCCCGACTGGCAGCAAGAAAGAAAGAAAGGGAAGCGTTGGGTGCCGCAGGCCTCGGTAAGCCGGGCGTGCCGAGCGTTTGCCTCGAGCCTCGGCTAAGTCACCGAGCCTCGATTGAGTCAGTAGCCTCGGCCGAATCGGTTGAGAGTGTTTGAGCCTCGGCCGAGTCGCGCCGAATGTGCCGAAGCCTTGCCTCAGGCCTCAGCCGAATCGCGCCGGGTGTGCTGAGCATTGTCTTATGCCTCGGCCGAACCAAGTTGGAGTCCGTACGTTTAGGTTTGAGTTTCCTTTTTAGTTTGTTTTTGCAGAGTTATGTAATGGCTTCAAAAATTCCTACAAGGCTCATTTTAAGTCCAAATCCTGTGAAACAAATTTTGTTAGGTCAAGCATGTTTAGATCTATCAGTGAAAACTGTTAAATGCATTTTTGGTGATACTTTTATGTGTAGATTTATTTAATTTAGAAAAGTGCTGATAACTTGGTAAATGCATAACTAATTATGTATAAGTCAGAAAAATGTGATTCTAGTTTTGTTAGGTTTGTATGAATGTGTAGTTTCAGAGAAAAATATAATATGAGGTTGTTCTGTGAATTAATTTGACAGTAGCTTTTAAAATGCTTAAATGTCGTTTCCTTGTTTATTTTGTAGTAATTAAAATATGAGGAATATGAACCTGGGAATTTAAGCACATTGCTCTTATGCTAGGAAGTTCAGTAGAAAAATAAGAAATCTGTTGTTTGACACTTTTTGCTAGGGTGTGTAGTTCAAAGCACCTTCCCATAATAGAATTTGTCTTTTTCATAGAGGATGAAGTCTAGGTCCAAATGGGATGAAATTTGGACAGAGGGTTAGATTAAGTGTTATTGATCTCCAGTAATTTTTATAGGTTTTTGTGAAACTGTCTAGGATAGGTTACTGTTATGGGCCTATTTAACTAGATTTAATTCTACAAATAATTAGAGGCTAATAAACCCGTTAAGCAACTTTGATGCGGTGACAACAAGACTTGGTAAGTAGTATGTCGAATTAAATAAGTGAGTAGCAGTAGATGACATGTGCTTATCTCCTGAATGGTTACTCCATGTTGCATCACCATGCATCCCATGTGCATTCATGTTGTTCATTCATGTACCGCATCATGCAGGATCGGTAGTGGAAGCCCAGGAGACGCCGAAGGAGCAGCGTCAGGAGGAGACACCCGAGGAGGGGATCCCGGAAGGAGACGCTGAAGACCTGCCGGAGTGCCGTGATCACCGCCCCGCCGACTTCGAGCGAGGCAAGCCCCGGAGCATTCTAACTCCTACGGTTTGCAAATGTTTCTAATTAACCTGATGATGGATGTTGCATTAGGTTATAGGAATTGATTGCTACCGTTGATGCATTATTACTTATCCTTGTCCACCTGCAAATATTACCTTGTTATCCCTGATAAGTCTAGGCTCGTTTATGCTTAGCCTGCTTAGACCGGTAAAAGTCGGGTGATTTCCTGTCTCCCACATATAGGTGGATACGGATCATGTTTAGCCTTGTGCTATCATGGAGATAACCATGTGATAATTAATTTGAGACCGGGCGGGATGTAGGAGCAGCAGGACATGGGTTCTGTGTGCTAGTAGTCTCCCGTCTGTGTCGATCAGGAACCGACGAAGGCACACCTCAGTCATTTTGAACGCGTCAATCACTTAACGGAGCAGGTGCGGGTACCTCCCGTGAAGCCGAGTAAGGTTTTTCGAGCCGGTGACGGAGATGTTGACGCCTAACACCCAGGGCCTCAGATGTACCGTGGGCAACTATTCTGATCGACCTGGCATGGTCCGAGGGCAGGCAGGGCCTGATCGACCTGGCATGACCGTGGGCAGTTAATAGCTTGAGCGACCTGGCATTGAGATAACCCCCGGTGTAGAAGGGCCCATGACCGTCCCGCGTGTTGTGTTCTCGAACCTCCTGAAGTGGTCGCCAACGGCCACCTGGCAGGGTGTGACGGGCGAGTGTGCGACATTTTATCCCCAGCTGGTAGGAATCGATTATAATCGCCATCGCTCCTGGTTAGTGAGTAACTTGACTGAGCATGTGTTACCGTAGTAATATATGGAATTAATGATGGTTATGGTTGATGAATCTGAAAGGCTATTGATGAAATAGTCACTCTTGCTTGAATAAGTAGTCAAGTGTTTGCTCTAGATCAGGTGCAAATCTAGATAATCAGGCTGATTACATAAAAGTGACTGCTAATGCTCTAATGATGATTAGTTAATAATAAAGTGCTTTTATGCAAAAAGGTAAGTGTGGCCAACCCCAGATACAGCCTTGCATAATCCTTGGTGTCGGTTATTTCTGGTTTATGACGGGTAAGTCTAGCTGAGTACCTTCTCGAACTCAGGGTTCTATCCCTTGTTGTTGCAGATGGGCAATGCTTCTTCGGCTATTGCGAGAACTGTCTGTACCTCGTCGAGGGCAGTGACTAGACCATGGGTATGGTCAACTCTTATCTTCCCTGATGCTTTTGTGGACCGATCAAGCATATGGCACTGTATTGTGAACTAAGGACTTGTGTTTCAAAACTATGTTGCTTCCGCTTTTGAATTCAAACTATGGTTTGTAATAACTGCTAAACTCCGATGTATTTGAACTATGTGCGAACTGAATGTACCTTGTGGGCATGTACGCTAATCTATTACGATCTTGGTTAAAGTTGAACGACTTGAAATCCTTCGAGATTTCCGGACTACCGGGTTTGTACGAGCTTAAGTACTTGTAATCTCTGTGAAAGCAGCGATTCAGTGCTTAATCTGGTGCAAATTGGTCGGTTCTGTTACAGCTGGTATCGGAGCGTGGTTAGCGTTACTGTTCACAAGTGTATTTGAAAAACTGTATTTTCAATTAAAATTCCTATTTGACAAGAACTTATAGTTATATTAGGATTTGAAAAACCTTCTTGACCAAGAGTAAGGTGTGCCATTGATCAAGTCCTTATGCCCAATAGGAACTTAGGTGGCTATTTAAGTACTAACTTTGGGGGTCGTGCATCATACTTATTTTCTGTTATTCTGTCGTCCATACGGCAAGGGTGAAATTGTATGGATGCTATTCTTCGGAATGGTAATGTATGGATCAATTGCCTCTACGTTAAAGGTAATGAGAGTTGTGAGAGCATGATTGGACAACCGCCAATCTAGGGAAGTGCTTATATGATACCGACGCGTATACCTGTTCCACACAAGTATATGTGAAAGTATTGATTGTGGGAGTAATAATTTTTGATGGGTGCATATGCTGCTTACGTGTATACCGGGTGTACACCTAAGTAAGTATTAGATTTAAATTTCCGCAGTGCATGATATTCATACTGTGGGAAGGGCTGAAGTGAGTTTCTGCAGGTACGCTAACTTGCGAACGTGTAGTCCGTTTAGTTAACGTTATGAGTGAGCGTGTATGCCACCGCCTAGCCGTTAGATTGTTAGGCAGTGAGGACGTATGAAACGTGCATGCATCATGAACATATAATCTTGCATTAATCTTACTTCCTTCCTTATGGTTTCTGTCCCGTTTTTCTAATAAAAGTTGTTTCAACTAATTAAAAACTGTGTGGATAAACTTCTTACAGATGGCACGCACCAAGCGCACTGCTCGCAAGTCCACGGGAGGCAAGAGGCCTAACTACATGCTGGGGCCATGGACCGATGAGGGATCAGAGGACTTTCTAGAGGAGTTTGGGATGCCCACTATTCTTTGGAGAGTTCTGCACCTGGTGGGATATCAGGAGGGCCAGGAGCCACAGTACGACTGGCACCGTGTGCAGTTGTCAGAGGATCGCCACGTGTACACGGTGGAGGTCGACGTGCCTAGCCGTGAGGACCGGGATCACGTCTGGTGCAACCGAGTGTTTGCTTTGCAGGGGAGGACCCCCTGGGATGCAGCCAACCAGGTTGCTTATACCGTTCTTCGGGACATCATGGAGGACCATCCGGAGGTGGTTGCTCGGGCTACTGCCAGTATCTTCCCGACAGTGGATCCGTATCTTTCAGTGTGGCGTCAGCCGGGAGCTACTATTTTGGAGGGTAGTTCGCTTGAGAGGGAGCATTGTGCCGGGCCAGCAGGGAGTGCCATGGCTGCACTTATGGCTACTTATGGCTGCTTATCCCGCAGCTATGAGCAGTTGGACCATGTTCTTAGCGAGGAGATTGCAGCGCAGCATCGCCGTCAGGAGGAGCACGCTACAGAGATGGACCTCCTCACTACACAGCTAGCTCAGTTGACAGTAGAGAGAGACCAGGCACTTCAGAGGGAGCAGGAGACTGCTCATCAGCTTGCCATTCAGCAGGGGTCGACTACTTTCTTGGCCTCGGTCATGAGGGAGACTGAGGAGGCGCTTCGAGGAGTTTGTGTCGAGGGCATTCGTGTTTCAGAGGAGAACAGGCTGCTGAGGTTGCGAGTGGGAGACCTGGAGCTCCAACTCCATCACCTGCAGGACTACAACGATCGTCTGCACGAGGAGATCCACCGTAGGGAGAATGAGAGGAACCCCATCTTTCCCCAGGAGGATCCGGAGCCGATTAGTTCTTCTAGTAGTTCTTCAGATGTGTCTAGCGACGGTGGTAGTGGTGATGGCGCCATGGAGAGTGGACTAGTTAGCGCTATCGACTAGTGATCTTTTGTGTTGTAGTGGCCCGATCTTTTGTTGTTATGTGCTAAGATGTAGCATTAGTATGGACCTATGTGATGTGGTGTGAGGCCTTGGAAAGTCCCATATGTATGGGCAAAACGATGGATGTTATGTTATCTTTTGCATGATGTATTAAGTGATCTTGTTATGTGTTGATGCGATGTGGATTGAAATTTATTGTACCTCTGTCATTGTTTGGTGAATTGTTTTCCGAATAATTTCAGTGGGTATGATTATTGTTCTCTACAAGTTGCAACTTCGCCTAATGGTCGCTTACTATCCTATATGCAGATGACGACAACTCGTAGTGGAGCAGGCGGTAGTGGTGGAAATGAGGACCCCAGAGAAAACCGCAATCCACCACCCTGTAACACCTCTGGTGTTTAACTGTAATTAACCTGACATGTCATCATTATTAGTCATTAATCATCCTTGCCTTGCATTTATGTTTGCTTAGTACTTGTGTAGCAATCTCTTTTCAAAAACCCTAAAAGCCCAAATCTTCCTATAAGGGCAAAAATGGTAATTTCACCTCTGTGCCTAGCTTTGTGTAATTCTTGTTCAGTTGGATGTTTTGAAGTTTTGTTGTGTTGGCCAAAGTTCAAAAATCAAAATCAGATTTCAAATCCCTTTGCAAAACCCTGATTTCCAAACCGTGGATTTTATCCCTCGTTTTGTAATTCAAAAATTATTCAAAATTTGAGGTTGGTCCAAAAAGCAAAGTTGTAGATCTGGCCAAGAGAAACAACTTTGGTATTTACAAATTTTCAAGTTTCTGTACAAAGTTTGAAGTAAATCCAAATTCATTCAAATTCCAGTTTTTGTCCCCTTTTCAGTTTTCAAAATTTATTTAAAAACTATTGGGTTTCAGAAAAAGGGTATATTAGCAAAGTTGTAGGTTTTGATAAAAGAAACAACTTTCATATTTGCAGATTTCCAACTTCCAGTGTAAAATCAAAAGTAATTTTGAATTTATTCAAATCCTAAAAGTGTTCCCTTTTCTGATTTCGTATTTAATTCAAAACCTGTTTGGAATTTGAAAATATTCTTTTTGACAAAGTTGTAGATCTCTTTTTTTGAACAACTTTGGTGTTTTGAGTTTTTGCTGCTCAGTTCAAGTTTTGGAAGTAATTTGCAAAATACAGAGATCAGCTAAAAGTCAAACCCTAGGGCATAGCCCTGTTCATCTTCCTCACCGTAGAGGGGGGGCCCGGCCATGGCCGCGCGCCGGCGCTGCGCACGCCGCACGCCTGGCAGCCGCACGCCCGCCCCCGACTTGTCGCCTGCGCCCGCGCCATCATGCCGCCCCCGCACGCGCGCCAGTTGACCTCCGCCCCGTCCCCCACTGCTCCCAGTTCGTCGCCGCCGCGTGGCCGTCACCGGCGAGCCTTCGCCCAGGCCCTGGGCGCACGTCGTCCTTCCCGCCGGCTCGCAATCGAGTGCGCACGCTTCGGCCGAACTCATCCACACCATCCCTTGCTCTCTACCGCCCCCTGGCCGCGGCTATAAAAGGCCCGCCGGAGCCGGAGCTCCGCACTCACCTCCGCCACCGTGGCCAGCCCACTCCAGACCCTTCGCCGCTCAACCAACTAGCCTAACAGCTCCGCCTTGAGCCCGTGAAGCTTCCCCACCCCTCAATTTCACCTCCCCCGCCTCCAATCGCCCGGCGTAACCTCATCTTCCCAAACTCCGACAGAAACCCGGTGAACTCGGGTTCGTCAAATACTCCCTCTCCGGCCACGATCATCTTCCCCTGACCCCAGTGTCAGCTTCCTCGGCTCCGCGCGACTCTAAGCAGGCCCTTGCGGTCTCGTGTGTTGCGCAGGATCGCCGACTCGCCGGAGTGCCGCCGCGGTCGTCTCCTTCCTCGAGCCTCACCCTCGAGCACGTGTCGAGCCTCAGCCTCGAGCCTCACCCTCGAGCACGTGTCGAGCCTCAGCCTCGAGCCTCACCCTCGAGCACGTCCCCGAGCCACACCCTCGAGCCCTGCCTCCGACCCGTGGTAAGCACCCGAAGCCTCCGGTCTCTGTTTCCACTCCGTTTCGCCCGAGCCTTCCGTCTCGCCCGAGTTCGCTTCGCCCGAGCCCAGCCTCGGGCGGACTTGCGCACCCTCCGCTTCGCCGAGCTAGGCCTCGGACGAAACGATCATTTTCCGTCTCGCCCGAGCCTCCCGGCCAGGCCTCGGACGAAACCCTTGTTTCCGTCTCGCCCGAGCCTCCGAGCCAGGCCTCGGACGAAGCAGTCGTTTCCCGTTTCGCCCGAGCCCCGCGCGATTCGCCCGAGCCCCGCGCGATTCGCCGAGCCCTTCATAGAAGGAGCACAGTGCTTTTTTCTTTTTCTGAAAGATGTGAATAGTGTTCTGTTTTCTTTTTTGTGTGAATTAATCTGTTGTTCTTTAAATCTTGATAAAATTATGGTATGCTCCTTGCACTGTGTAGTATTTTATAAAAATATGAAACTTGACCTTTCTGCAAGAATTTAAAAATGTAAAATCCCTCTTTTAATTAATAAATGGATAGTTTTGGATTTTTAGAAAATTATTTATAACTCCAAAAATCATGAGACTATTTTTTGTGAGCTTCCTATGCCATGTTTAGTCTCTGGTGAAATTTTGAAGTCTTTTAGAACAAGTTGATTTTTGAGCATTTATCTTTAATTGTTAAATAGTGCCTTTTGTTAATTAATGTCTGGAATTATTTGAGCACCTTAATGACCTCCAAAAATTATGAAATTTGTTTTGCCATCTATCTACACCATAATGAACTTATGTGATTAATTTGGTAATTTTTGGAACAACTTCATAAAATGACCTTTTTAAATAATTAAGGGAAATAGAAAAAGTGATTAGGGTTCATGTTGTATGCCCTGTTTTGCATTGTTCATGATAGCATACTCATGTGCATGCATCATTGCATTCGTATAGTCACCGAAGAAGGAGTCAAGATCGAGGCAGCCGCCGACGAACCTGTCCCTGAGGCTACCCCGAGCTCCGACAACTGCCCTACCGCCTTCGAGCCTGCCCTCTTTGCTCTTCAAGGCAAGCCCCGGTGCATTTAACCTTTTCCTTGAATTTATAAAATGATTTCCTTAAATGCTTTTGAGTTAAATTATTGCATTAGGTTTATAGGAGTTGTGTGCTATCCTAATTGATGCACTATCCACCTTGACCACTGATACACCCGATACCTGCTTTTCAAAAGTATTTGAAAAATGCTTAGCAATGCTTATTGAATTAGACTTTGCAATAAAATGCCAATTTTAAAAGTGTGATCACTTAAGGAATGTTTATGGGAATTTGGTCTTACTCCCCGGCTGTTGGCTAGGTATCTGATCCGTACCTAGTCAATAGCGAGGAGAGGTTGTCCGAGCGTACGGTGCCGTCATGTTGTAGTCCGGGACTCAACAGTTGACACCGACCGGGACAGGGTTGAAAAACTGACAGGACTATTACGCTTGGGTGAGATATGACCAAGGTATAGTTCTGGCTGGAAAATTAGGGACCATCCGTATGGGGGCCTGCTGGTCAAGACTTGTAACTATTCACATACTTCGGAAAGCTCTGGCTCCGAGAAATCCTTGATTGGGACCGACAACCGCGCACTGGGAGTGGAGAGATGGCGGAAGTAGCATGTACCCACGTGGTCGTCGTACCTGGAAAGGAGTGGTGTACTGTACTTCCGGGTGGCGTAGGACCGGGTCCAATCTTGGAGGAATCGTGGTAGACGAGTTGGCATATGCAAGCTTGGGTGCTACATATGCAGTGTGGATAGGGATCCTCAGCTGAGTATTATTTATCTGGATTAACGTTGCTCCTCGGTTATGGAGACTTGGTCCACTGACTGTCAACGGAGAGTGGTTCTCAACTAGGAATGTTTTGAAATGTAAAATGAATCATGAATGATGAAGAATTGAGGAATACTGAATCTTTCAAAATAAAATAAGGTTTACAAAAAAATGCTTTTCTGCAAAATACTTGATCTTGCTTAAGCCTTACCTTGACTACCCTAAGCCTCTCATTCCTGAGTCTTCTCCCTTTTTCTTTAGTCGGGTAAGTCTTGTTGAGTACCCCAGTACTCAGGGTTTGTTACCCATGCTGCAGGTATGACAGAGTCCCCGATGTGTCTTGCACCTTGCTGCGTGACCATCGTCCAGGAAGAGGCCGATGAGGCCGAAGAATAGTTGTACACCCTCGGGCTGGGTGATTATAAGTATCTTTGTTGTTCTCCATTATGTTGCCTATGTCTATTTCTATTATCAGAACTTGGTTTGTAATAACTGCACCTTAATTTCTATTTGGAACCTTGTTTTGTAAAACTAATGTTATTTAAGTCTTCCGCTCTTTATTCCGATGTTATTTGTAAAAGTATGCAATGCTGTAACCGAATTGTGAGATGATCCTGCGGACATTGGGCACTGATGTAGCCCGGTGGCGAACATGTCTTAATCACATGGAACATGGGTTCGGCTGTCAGAGGTTGACAGGGACACGTGGGCCATGGGATTAGGGTCGTTCCGTCACACACCCCCTCCATCCCCGACGGCTGAGCAACTTTTTGCTCAATTTCTTGGAAGCCAGCGCAACATTGAAGCTTTGCTGAGGGAGAACTTGGCGCAAGGACACCAACGCCAAGAGCTAAACCAGTATAGTTCTTTCAAGGATTTCCTGGATACCAAACCACCAATTTTCAAGGAAGCTACAGAACCATTGGAGGCAGAAGAATGGCTGCATACTCTGGAGCAGAAGTTCCGTTTGCTTAGGCTCACAGAAGAGCTTAAAGCAGAATATGCCGCACACCAGTTGCAGGGACCAGCCGGGATTTGGTGGGGACATCATTGTACCACCTATCCTGCCAATGTTCCTATCACTTGGAGAGTGTTTACTGCTGCTGTTCGAGGTCATTACATTCTGCCGGGCTTGACCCAGATGAAAGTGGCAGAGTTCATGAATCTGACTCAAGGAACTCGGTCTATCACAGAGTATCATCATCTGTTCAACTCGTTGGCTCGCTATATCCCAGACTTCGTTGACACAGACGCTAAGAAGATTGCTAGTTTCAAGAGAGGCTTGAACACTAAAATGGGAAAGTCAGTGGGTACATCTTCCTGTACCAATTTCAATGACTTCATAAGCGACTGTCTGATTCAAGAGAACCATAACAACAAGCATGCTGCTAGCAAGGCCCGGAAGAGGACCTTTGAATCAGGATCATCACAACCCAGAGGACCACCAACTCAGCGAAATCTGTATCGACCACCAGCGCCGGGGGCACGTTTTAGGCCGCCGCAGAAGAAGAATCAGCCACCAGCTCAGCGCAATCAGAAGCCATACAAGATAGCTGCTGCTCAGGCTCGTGGAGGTCAAGGCAGTTCTTCAGGGAACAAACCGTTGGTTCGGGGACCATGCTACAACTGCAACCAAGAGGGGCACTTCGCAAGGTACTGCCCCTACCCAAAGAAGCAACAGGCCAACTACCCCGCACGCCTGCACAACATGACCGCTGAAGAAGCTCGTGCTGGAGAGCCCGTGACTGCTGGTATGTGTCTTGTTAACTATCATCCCGCAGTTGTTTTGTTTGATACTGGATCATCGCATTCGTTCATGAGTAAAGCATTTGCACAAAAGCATAATCAAGAGGTGTCTGAAATGGATTATGGGTTTCGCGTAAGCTCTGTGGGGAGTAGTGTGTTGTCTAGGCAGATGGTACGTGATGCAACCATCGACATCGGAGGGCATAAGTTTGGAGCCAATTTAGTAGTTTGCCAGGACTCAGTATGGATGTAGTCCTAGGAATGAGTTGGATGAGTATGTGGAAAGCGATGTTAGACACTGCAGATAGAACTCTTACCTTATCTGATGCAAGGATTAACACCAAGATACGTATCTCTCTTCCTCGAGGAGCAGATTTTGTTGATCTGTCTTGTACCTTATCTATAGAGGACCTGTCAAAAATTCCAGTTGTTCGGGATTTCCCAGACGTTTTTCCAGATGAGTTGCCGGGTTTACCGCCCAAGCGGGCTGTAGAGTTTACTATTGAGCTGTTACCAGGAACTGCACCGATCTCGAGAAGACCGTATCGTATGCCGCCCAATGAATTAGCCGAACTCAAGACGCAGATTAAGGAACTTTTGGACAAGGGTTTCATTCAACCTAGTGTGTCAGAGTGGGGATGCCCGGCTTTGTTTGTCAAGAAAAAGGACAAGTCTCTACGGATGTGTGTGGATTATCGACCGCTTAATGCCGTGACCGTTAAGAACAAATATCCGTTGCCATGGATAGATATTTTGTTTGATCAGTTATCCACAGCCAAAGTATTCTCCAAGATCGATTTAAGATCAGGATATCATCAAATTAGAATCCGACCACAAGATATTCCAAAGACTGCTTTTTCAACCAGATATGGCCTGTACGAGTATTTAGTCATGTCTTTTGGATTGACAAATGCTCCAGCATACTTTATGAGTTTGATGAACTCGGTATTCATGCCAGAACTAGATAAGTTTGTAGTGGTGTTCATTGATGATATTTTGGTTTATTCGGAGAACCCGGACGACCATGCAGAACATTTGAGGATCGTCTTGACAAGACTCCGGGAACATAAACTTTACGCTAAGTTTAGTAAATGCGAGTTTTGGTTGAAGCAAGTACAATTCCTTGGTCACATCCTGTCAGAAGAAGGAATCTCTGTGGACCCTAGCAAAGTACAAGAAGTAATGGATTGGGAAGCTCCAACTTCAGTTGGGGAGATTCGGAGTTTTCTCGGTTTAGCAGGGTATTACCGTCGTTTCATTCTCGATTTCTCCAAGATTGCCAAGCCTATGACAAGTTTGCTGCAGAAGGATCAGAAGTTTGAGTGGACAGAGAAGTGTGAAACAGCTTTCCGTACCTTGCGGAAACTATTAACCACTGCCCCTGTCTTAGCTCAACCAGATATCGAGAAGCCGTTTGATGTCTTCTGCGACGCATCGAAAGTTGGTTTAGGCTGTGTTCTTATGCAAGAAGGCAGAGTGATTGCTTATGCTTCACGTCAATTGAGAAAACATGAAGTTAATTATCCTACGCATGACTTGGAATTAGCTGCTGTGGTACACGCTCTAAAACTATGGAGACATTATCTGCTTGGTAACGTCTGTAACATGTACACGGACCACAAAAGTCTCAAGTATATCTTTACTCAACCTGAACTGAATATGAGGCAGAGAAGATGGCTTGAGTTGATTAAGCATTACAATTTGCAGATACATTATCACCCTGGAAAAGCAAATGTAGTTGCTGATGCTCTGAGTCGGAAGTCGCATTGTAATAACTTGAGGTTACAACCAGAGGACGAGTTTAGTCTCGAACACCCTGTGATCTTGCGTCACATCGAGCTGCAGAGCACCTTAGTTGATCAAATTCTAGAAGGGCAGAAAACAGACAAGGGAATCTATTATATCAAGGAAAAGCTAAGAGCTGCCACTGAACCCGTAAGACATTTTCGAGTTGATGATAAGGGAGTGTTATGGTTTGATAATCGCTTAGTGGTACCCAAGAATAGGGAACTCAAAAATCAGATCATGGATGAGGCTCATCTTTCCAAGTTGTCTATTCATCCCGGGAGCACTAAGATGTATCAAGATTTGCGTCCAAGATTTTGGTGGACCAAAATGAAGAAGGAAATTGCCGCGTATGTAGCCAGATGCGACACGTGTTGTCGAGTGAAGGCCATTCACCTGAAGCCAGCCGGAACACTTCAACCCTTATCAATACCTGAATGGAAGTGGGAAGAGGTGAGTATGGATTTTATCACCGGTTTGCCTACTACTCAGAGGGGAAATGATTCGATATGGGTAATAGTAGACCGTCTCACCAAGACCGCTCATTTTGTACCAGTTAAAACCTGTTATCGAGTACCGGATTATGCGGAGATCTATATCAATCAGATTATCCGATTGCATGGTATACCCAAAGTCATAGTTTCGGATCGCGGAACACAGTTCATTGCACCATTCTGGGAGAAAATGCAAAAGGAATTAGGTACTAAGTTAATCTATAGTTCAGCTTACCATCCCCAGACGTCAGGGCAAACTGAAAGGGTAAATCAGGTTTTAGAGGATATGTTGAGAGCGTGTGTGATCTCAGCAAAGGGATCTTGGGAGAAGTGGTTGCCATTAGCAGAATTTGCTTATAATAACAGTTATCAAGAAAGCATTCATATGGCACCTTTCGAAGCTCTGTATGGCAGAAGATGCAGAACACCAGTAAGTTCGGTTGAACCAGGAGAACGTCGTTACTATGGAACTGACTTCCTTAGGGAAGCAGAAGAACAAGTTAGAATAATCCAACAGCACATAGCAGCTGCACAGTCTCGACAGAAAAGTTATGCTGATCAGAGAAGAAGGCCGCTTGAATTCAAAGTAGGTGACTATGTGTATTTGAAAGTATCACCCATGAAAGGAGTTAGACGTTTTGGCGTGAAAAGAAAGTTAGCGCCAAGGTTTGTGGGACCCTACAGGATAATGGAAAGGAAGGGAGAAGTGGCTTATCAACTACAGTTACCTGAACATTTAAAGGCTATATTCCCTGTTTTCCATGTGTCACAACTAAAGAAATGTCTTCGAGTTCCAGAAGAGGAAGTACAACCGGCCAATATCAAGTTACAATCCGACCTTACTTACCCGGTGAAGCCATATCGAGTACTCGACGAAAAAGAAAGGGTAACTCGCGGAAGAATCTCGAAGCAATATAAAGTATCTTGGAGTGAACAAGACGACCGAGATGCCACTTGGGAAACGGAAGACTATCTAAAGGAAGTATATCCACAGTTTTATAAGGACTGGTTAGTAACTCAAATCTCGGGACGAGATTCCTTTAAGGAGGGGAGGGCTGTAACACCCTAGGTGTTAAGCAACCCTAAGTGCATAATTTGACATCTCATGAGCATAAAGCATCATCATTTCATGTTGCATTCTTTCTTTTGTTAAGTGTCATTTCATGTGACCTTTTGTGATGCTATGCTTGATTGAATTCTTGTGTGTCTTGTTTGTGGAGTGTTTAAGTCTCCTTAGTAGTTGAACCTTGTTGAGGAGTCAAAATGAAGCTAGGTTTATGTTGGTCATGTTGGCTAACCAAGTCTCTGACCCTAGTTGCCTTAATAGAGCCCTAGGAGTCCTTTTGTTTGACTAACTAAGACCTTCTTGATAGAAGCTTCGCATGGCTGTGGGCCCTTAACCAAAAGTGTGTAGAATTTAGAGTAGAACAAAAGTTGTTTAAGGCCCAACTCATGAAAATGAGTTTAACAAGGTGTTTTGGGACCCACAAGGCAGATTTGAGGGAGTTTAGACTTGGAAAATTCTCTAAGTCCTAACTGCCCAAAGCAGTTTCATCTAGCCATCTTTGGAGCTTTCTCGGGAGCAATCTAGGCCGAACCAAAGATCAATCTTGTAACCAAAGTGGTAGTCGGTATGTAGCTCTAAGCAATGGAGCAAGTGGTTTAGCCTTTCATCAAATGGATTACGAGTTAATCGCGCTCAAAGTCTGGCCGTCAGTCGGCCTGATGGCACTGAATCGGGCCGGGCCGTGCCGTGCCGGCGCGCGCGCGCGGCGTCGTGGCCGACAGCGCCAGGACGTTGCCGCCGCGTGGCGCTCGACGGCCGGCCAAGCCAGCGTCCGCGCGCGGCGTGGCAAGCATGCCTTCGCCCTCGCCCTGTCCGAACCCGCTCCTCCCTCCATTCTGTTCCCCGCGCTCGCGCCTCTCTCTCTCGCTCTCTGCTCTCGCCGGCGTTCGAGCGGGAAAAGGGGAGAAAGCAAAGCGCCGCCGCCGCCCGCCGAACCTCGGCGAGCGATTACTCGCTCCAC
Source organism: Coix lacryma-jobi var. lacryma-jobi (assembly GCA_009763385.1). NCBI lineage: Eukaryota > Viridiplantae > Streptophyta > Magnoliopsida > Poales > Poaceae > Coix > Coix lacryma-jobi. The sequence continues at coordinate 97,727,383 of CM019831.1, forward strand.
CGTGCGCCGCCGTCCAATTCCTCTCGCCAGTTCCTCCGCCCTGGTCTCCTATTTCTCCGGTAAGGGTTGGTTTCCCCTCTCTCCCTCTCTAGCTGCCGGAACAGCGGACGCCATCCGCAAGCTTCCGCCATGGCCGCCATCGTGACCTTCACGTGGACCGGTCATCTCCGGCCATGCTACCCTGAGCTGAGCCATGTCCTAGTCTTCTCTACCGTCGTAGCAGCTTAGAGTCAGATGGAGACCTCTCTCGTGTCCTGAGTTCGCCGGACCGCGGGCCAGTCGCGCTGTGTCCGCCATGGACCGCCGCCGTGCATCGCGCCGGACAATGCCGGGGATGCCGAAGCCCGGGAGTTGCTCCAATAGGTCACTTGTGACTTGCTTAGGCTAGTGTTAGTCTTGCCGAGTCGCAAGCCGCCGGGAAGAGTTCCGCCGCCGAGTCGCCAGAGCCGCCGCTCCGCCATGGCCGCCGTCGAGCTTGCTCCGGTATCCCTCTGTCTCAGCGAGTCGGTTAGTTGTGTTCGCCTCGCAAACCCGCACCCAGTAATGGTCTCCGTGTCGCCAGAAGTGTCGCCGTCGACGAGCTAGGGCCGGTCAACGACCACGGCGCAAAACTCCGCCGTTGACCGCCGAGCCTGGCCTCGCACGGTAACGTGCCGAGCCTGGCCTCGGTAGCTTGGTCGCCCTGACCAGCGGGCCCCGACTGGCAGCAAGAAAGAAAGAAAGGGAAGCGTTGGGTGCCGTAGGCCTCGGTAAGCCGGGCGTGCCGAGCGTTTGCCTCGAGCCTCGGCTAAGTCAACGAGCCTCGGTTGAGTCAGTAGCCTCGGCCGAATCGGTTGAGAGTGTTTGAGCCTCGGCCGAGTCGCGCCGAATGTGCCGAAGCCTTGCCTCAGGCCTCAGCCGAATCGCGCCGGGTGTGCTGAGCATTGTCTTATGCCTCGGCCGAACCAAGTTGGAGTCCGTACGTTTAGGTTTGAGTTTCCTTTTTAGTTTGTTTTTGCAGAGTTATGTAATGGCTTCAAAAATTCCTACAAGGCTCATTTTAAGTCCAAATCCTGTGAAACAAATTTTGTTAGGTCAAGCATGTTTAGATCTATCAGTGAAAACTGTTAAATGCATTTTTGGTGATACTTTTATGTGTAGATTTATTTAATTTAGAAAAGTGCTGATAACTTGGTAAATGCATAACTAATTATGTATAAGTCAGAAAAATGTGATTCCAGTTTTGTTAGGTTTGTATGAATGTGTAGTTTCAGAGAAAAATATAATATGACGTTGTTCTGTGAATTAATTTGACAGTAGCTTTTAAAATGCTTAAATGTTGTTTCCTTGTTTATTTTGTAGTAATTAAAATATGAGGAATATGAACCTGGGAATTTAAGCACATTGCTCTTATGCTAGGAAGTTCAGTAGAAAAATAAGAAATCTGTTGTTTCACACTTTTTGCTAGGGTGTGTAGTTCAAAGCACCTTTCCATAATAGAATTTGTCTTTTTCATAGAGGATGAAGTCTAGGTCCAAATGGGATGAAATTTGGACAGAGGGTTAGATTAAGTGTTATTGATCTCCACTAATTTTTATAGGTTTTTGTGAAACTGTCTAGGATAGGTTACTTTTATGGGCCTATTTAACTAGATTTAATTCTACAAATAATTAGAGGGTAATAAACCCGTTAAGCAACTTTGATGCGGTGACAACAAGACTTGGTAAGTAGTATGTCGAATTAAATAAGTGAGTAGCAGTAGATGACATGTGCTTATCTCCTGAATGGTTACTCCATGTTGCATCACCATGCATCCCATGTGCATTCATGTTGTTCATTCATGTACCGCATCATGCAGGATCGGTAGTGGAAGCCCAGGAGACGCCGGAGGAGCAGCGTCAGGAGGAGACACCCGAGGAGGGGATCCCGGAAGGAGACGCTGAAGACCTGCCGGAGTGCCGTGATCACCGCCCCGCCGACATCGAGCGAGGCAAGCCCCGGAGCATTCTAACTCCTACGGTTTGCAAATGTTTCTAATTAACCTGATGATGGATGTTGCATTAGGTTATAGGAATTGATTGCTACCGTTGATGCATTATTACTTATCCTTGTCCACCTGCAAATATTACCTTGTTATCCATGATAAGTCTAGGCTCGTTTATGCTTAGCCTGCTTAGACCGGTAAAAGTCGGGTGATTTCCTGTCTCCCGCATATAGGTGGATACGGATCATGTTTAGCCTTGTGTTATCATGGAGATAACCATGTGATAATTAATTTGAGACCGGGCGGGATGTAGGAGCAGCAGGACATGGGTTCTGTGTGCTAGTAGTCTCCCGTCTGTGTCGATCAGGAACCGACGAAGGCACACCTCAGTCATTTTGAACGCGTCAATCACTTAACGGAGCAGGTGCGGGTACCTCCCGTGAAGCCGAGTAAGGTTTTTCGAGCCGGTGACGGAGATGTTGACGCCTAACACCCAGGGCCTCAGATGTACCGTGGGCAACTATTCTGATCGACCTGGCATGGTCCGAGGGCAGGCAGGGCCTGATCGACCTGGCATGACCGTGGGCAGTTAATAGCTTGAGCGACCTGGCATTGAGATAACCCCCGGTGTAGAAGGGCCCATGACCGTCCCGCGTGTTGTGTTCTCGAACCTCCTGAAGTGGTCGCCAACGGCCACCTGGCAGGGTGTGACGGGCGAGTGTGCGTCATTTTATCCCCAGGTGGTAGGAATCGATTATAATCGCCATCGCTCCTGGTTAGTGAGTAACTTGACTGAGCATGTGTTACCGTAGTAATATATGGAATTAATGATGGTTATGGTTGATGAATCTGAAAGGCTATTGATGAAATAGTCACTCTTGCTTGAATAAGTAGTCAAGTGTTTGCTCTAGATCAGGTGCAAATCTAGATAATCAGGCTGATTACATAAAAGTGACTGCTAATGCTCTAATGATGATTAGTTAATAATAAAGTGCTTTTATGCAAAAAGGTAAGTGTGGCCAACCCCAGATACAGCCTTGCATAATCCTTGGTGTCGGTTATTTCTGGTTTATGACGGGTAAGTCTAGCTGAGTACCTTCTCGTACTCTGGGTTCTATCCCTTGTTGTTGCAGATGGGCAATGCTTCTTCGGCTATTGCGAGAACTGTCTGTACCCCGTCGAGGGCAGTGACTAGACCATGGGTATGGTCAACTCTTATCTTCCCTGATGCTTTTGTGGACCGATCAAGCATATGGCACTGTATTGTGAACTAAGGACTTGTGTTTCAAAACTATGTTGCTTCCGCTTTTGAATTCAAACTATGGTTTGTAATAACTGCTAAACTCCGATGTATTTGAACTATGTGCGAACTGAATGTACCTTGTGGGCATGTACGCTAATCTATTACGATCTTGGTTAAAGTTGAACGACCTGAAATCCTTCGAGATTTCCGGACTACCGGGTTTGTACGAGCTTAAGTACTTGTAATCTCTGTGAAAGCAGCGATTCGGTGCTTAATCTGGTGCAAATTGGTCGGTTCTGTTACAATCTCCTAGGGTATCCACCTACTCGTAGGTCGTGAACTCTCTGGTCATTTCGAGACTTCGCTTTTGGGGTGATTTTCTGGGACAAGGGCTATACAATTCACGAGTTGAATTTGAAGCTCCCATTCACCCCCCCTCTGGTCGCTAATCCGGTCCTTCAATTGGTATCAGAGCCGATTAAGGATCTCTCCTACCTTAATCGGTTTCGGATCCTAAGGGCGACATGGAACGAGGGAATAGCAAGGCTCCTTGGTTCGATGGAACAAACTATCCCTATTAGAAGATTCGGATGCGTGCTTATCTCAACAGCATCGGATCTTCTGTCTGGGAGATATGTGAGAACGCTGAGTATGTAGTCCTTGCGGCTCGTGTGGGTCAGATCCAGATTGACCAACACGAGGCCAACTCCAAGGCTTGTAATGCTCTTATGGCCAGCCTCTCCCTTCCTGAGTTCGAACGTATCTCAGAGCTTGAGACGGCACGAGAGATCTGGGTGAAGCTTCAAAGCTATCATGAGGGAACCGCTCAGGTTAAGACCAGACTCTTCGAGACCTACAAGCGAGAGTACGAGAACTTTGTTCAGTTAGATGGAGAGACGATTGACGCCATGTTCGCACGTTTCCAAACGATTGTGAACAAGATGCGTGCCAATCGGGCCAACCTACCCTATGACGATCATGAGAGGGCTCTCAAGTTGCTATACGCCCTGGATCGGAGGGTATGGGAGGTGAAGGTGTCGACCATCATTGAGTCTCCTGCCTACGACACCCTCACCATGGACGAGCTGTTCAGCAAGCTCAAGTCGACTGAGATTGATCACCTGACTCAGGCCAAACTGAAGAACCCATCTTCACACACCATGGCTTTGGTCTCAGGCACAGGTGGATCGACTTTCTCTGCTGACGCTTCACCTCCTCTTGTTGCTTTGTCTTCTTTGCATACAGTCACGGAGGAGCAGTTGGAGGCGCTAGGAGACGATGAGCTCGCCCTCGCCATCACCCGGTTCTCGCGGTTTCACAACAACCGCCCGAATCGTCGGCGTGGTGGCGCACGCGAGGGCTGCTACAAGTGTGGTGATCTAGACCACTTCATGGTGAACTGCCCCAAGAACGTCAAGAACTTCCCCGACAAGAACCGCAACTTCAGGCGCAAGGGCAAGCCAGAGAACAAGGCCGGGAAGAATAACAAGAATGGCTTCTACCGCCAGGAGGACATGGAGAAGGCTTTCGACGCCAGCATCGCCACCATCGGCGATGGCGAGAAAACCTCTGACGGCGGCTCCAGCGACGACGAGTCCGAGCACAAGATGGAGGATCGCTTCAACGGACTCTGCTTCTTCGGCAAATCCTCCAAGGGCTTTTGCACCATGGCCTTGGATGAAGAGGACCACAAGCACTAGGCAGAGGACGCCGATGAAGCTCACAGCGACGACGACGACAACGCTTCTGAGGTACCAAATTCTTTTGAAGTCGATTGTCTCACTAATGAGCGGGATAGGTTTGTGGATCTGGTCGGTGTCTTGGAGAAGAGGCTTACGGAAGTTTTCTAAGAGCGCGTTGAGTTTAAGGCTAAGTTGAAAGAGGCGCGTAAGGAACTTGAGATTGCTAGGTCCGAGGTGAAGATGGTCGATGTGGAGGAGTGTGAGGAGTGCACGATGCATATGACAAGCTTTGCCACCCTGCAAACCAAGTATGCCTCTTTGATTGAGGTGTATGATGAGCTAAAGAGTAGGCTAGACTTGGTGGGTGATTGCAAAGAGTGTCCCTCCCTGAAGGAAGAGTTGGAGGAAGTGAAGGCTAGGTCTTCTTTGCTGGGTGCGTGCAAGCTTTGCCCTAGCTTACGAATTGAGTTGGCAGGAGTTAATGCCAAGCTTGTTGAAGCCTTGAAGGCCAGCTCAGTTAGCACCTTGTACGCTCCATGTGAGCGATGCGTGGGGATGGAGCTTGAGATTGCCAACTGTCGGCATGACAGGATGCAAACTGAGGAGGAAAACACATACCTTCGGTCCATCCTGAGTTGGGTGTCATGCAGTGAGCCGCAGTTGGGCATGATGATCAGTCAGTTCAAGACGGGAACTGATTGTTCGGGAGTAGGCTTTACTTTAGGTGGGAAGGGTGCTAGTACCTTTGGAAAGATCGGTGAGTTTAGCGGAGTGAACCCGAGTGAGAAACCATCCGCTATCCCTAAGCTTACCAAGATCACCCCACCTGAGCCTCCCAAGCCTATCACCAAGGATGGTATCCTTGATGAACCTCCCAAGGCTCCACCTCGCAAGCAAGTGTGGGTTCCCACACCTAACCATCTTAGGAACACACTTGACACCCTTCCTGACGTCTCTAGTGATCCCCTTTCGAAGGGCAAGCAGCCAGCCAGAGTGAACAACCCTCGCAACAATAGGAACCAACAACCCAAGAGAGTGGTGAGGTTTGAGTGCGAGTACTGTCACCGTGAGGGTCACCTAGCTGAGTTTTGCTTTCGGAGGAAGAGAGACGCTAGGAAGGAGTTGGAGCTGAACAACCAGGCCAGGCACCACCCTCTCCATGGTGTGCAAGGTCGGGGAGTTCAGAGGCAGGGCGCTAGACCTGGAGGTGCACCCCCTCAGATTACTAGGCCCCAGGCAACTAGACCACAGGGTGGTGGTCGTGCCCGTCACGGTTCCGGTCGTCCTCTATACGATCGTGAGCCGAGTGTAAGAGGTTTTGCTGCTCAGTCCCATAGCGGACCACCGTTTCAGTATGGTGGTGATCGCTTTGCTCAGATGGGACAGGTAGGTCAGTTTGGAGGTTTTCCGTTCCATAGCAGACCACCCTTTCAGGTTGGTGGTGTTCGCTATCCACCCATGGGACGAGGACAGTTTGGTGTTGCCGCTAACACTTTTTCTAGGCCTATGACACAGCACTGGTATCCTTCTCAGTATAGTAACCCCAGTGTTGTGCCATATGCTCACTTCCTGCCTTTCTATTGATGCAGGAACTTCGGTTGGAGAACATGTGGCTCATGGATTCCGGGTGTTCGCGCCACATGACCGGAAAGAAGGAATGGTTCTCCAGTCTTAGCCCCGTGATGCACAAGGAGTACATCACTTTCGGGGATAATAGTAGAGGTAAGGTTGTTTCACAGGGAGCCATTCGGCTCAATGAGAACTTTGTCCTGAAGAATGTTGCCTTGGTTTCTAATTTGCATTTCAACTTGCTTTCTGTTTCGCAACTTCTTGAGGATGATTGTGAAGTGCGCTTTAAGAAGGGTTTGAGTCGCGTTTTAGACCCTCGGGGAGATCTTGTTTGTCGGATCGTCCCTTTTGGCCGTGTTTTTAGAGCCGACTTTTCTCAGTCCTTCGGCTCTGCTAGGTGTTTGATGGCTGGTCCTTCTTCTGATTTGTGGAAGTGGCATAGGAGGCTCGGCCACTTGAGTTTTGACTTGCTCGCAAGGCTTAGCTCACTTGGCTTATTCCAAGGATTGCCCAAGCTTAAGTTTCAGAAGGACCTTGTTTGCCATCCGTGTCGTCACAGGAAGATGGTTGCTGCTTCTCACCCACCTGTTACTTAGGTGATGACAAAGCAACCTGGCGAGCTTTTTCACATGGACACAGTTGGTCCAGCTCGGGTTTGCTCAGCGGGTGGGAAGTAGTACGTTCTAGTGATCGTTGATGATTTTTCGAGGTACTCTTGGGTATTTTTCATGGAGGGTAAGGATGAAGCGTTTTCTTTTGCTCATGACTTAATTTTGAAGTTGAAAACTGAGTTTATCCCTGATACCATTAGAGCTATTCGTAGCGATAATGGTACTGAGTTTGACAACTCTCAGTTTTCTTCCTTCTGTTCTTCTAATAGAATCGATCATCAGTTTTCTTCTCCTTATGTCCCTCAGCAGAACGGTGTTGTTGAGCGCAAGAACCGGACCCATGTTGAGATGGCCAGGACGATGCTCGATGAGCATAGGACTCCTAGGCGTTTTTGGGCCGAGGCAATCAACACCGCTTGCCATGTTTCAAATCGCATCTTTCTTCGTGCTTTGATGAAAAAGACTTCTTATGAGTTGCGTTTTGGACGGGTACCCAAGGTGTCTCATTTTCGGGTGTTTGGGTGTAAATGCTTTATCCTGAAACAAGGCAATTTGGACAAATTTGAATCTCGCTCTGCCGATGGGGTGTTTCTTGGTTATGCTTCTTATTCACGTGCTTATCGAGTTCTTAACCTTGAAACTAACCGGATAGTAGAGACCTGCGAGGTCACATTCGACGAAACTATGCCTTGTGTTTCTTCTGTTTTTGGAGTTGCAGGAGAACAGGAAATGGGAGAGACCATCTTTGTGGAGGAGGAGCAGGAGAATGCCGATTGGGGTGATCCCGAGCAAACTCCACTGGCTGCCCCCGTCGACCCTGCGACGTCTACTTCAACTCGAGGACCAGATCCCACTACGTGTTCTTCTTGGGGTCCTCTAGAGCCACCTCTCCAGCGAGCACCTGCTGCACCTGAAGGAGCGACAGCATCTGGCGAGGGGGAGGCGACTTCGGCGAGGCAAGCGCCCCAAAGTGTTCAGCAAGTTCACCCCCCGCGATAGATGATCGACGGCATCGACCAGCGAGTCACGCGGTCGCGAGCGTATGAAATCTCCCACTTTGCTCATTCTGCATTCGTTGCTTCTTTTGAGCCCAAAGATGTTGGACACGCACTTTCTGATTCTAACTGGGTCAATGCCATGCATGAGTGTTGACGCTCACTAAGTGTCATATTTCTAGCATCAACAAGGTCATATAACACAACAAAAGAGCCTAAAATCAATCAAAAACCTTTTATAAACTAAGGATTTCCACTTGTCCTTGAGTTTTATTTGAATGTAGGAAATTGCAGGGTTTTTGAGCAAAATGACCAAATGGACCCACCAGGAGCAAGCCCACGTGCCTGGGCTCACTCTGGGCCAAGGAGGGATGGCGCCCGCCACCCCTAGCTGGCGGCCGCCAGGGGGGAGAAGCCCAAACTCCCCCCTGCCACGTCACTGATCCAGGGGAAGCACTCCACGCTCATTTGCAGCCGTTGCTCACCCAAGTCGGTTCATCCAAGGGCTAAGAAGCAATGTCACATGGATCAAGGCCTAATTGCCCATGTGACGGTTATTGGACAACCCTAACCGAACCCTAACCGACTTGGAGGACCTCCTGGATGCCGTTGATGAAGAGGCGGTGGATCCAAGGGTCAGGGGAGTGGCGCCCGCCACCTAGGGCTGGCGCCCGCCAGCCCACTTACCCCCCTGACCTAACCCTAGGCCCATAAGTACCCCCCTAGGTCCCTTAGGCTATAAATAGGACCCCCCGAGCTCATTTATACTCAGACCTCACCTCATTAGTCCCACTCTCTTTTAAGTGAAGGTCTGGTGAAGGAACACTCTAGTTGAGAGACTTAGAGTGAGAGCGAGAGTGTAGAAGAAGAGAAGAGCTGGAGCTGTAATAGAGGATCTTCCAAGTCTCTGGTATAGTTCCAATTCTTCCTTCATTTATCTTAGTGTTCTTCTACTTTCAGCATTTACTTTAAGTTCTTTACTTATTGTTCTTGTTGAGTGCTTTCGATCATAGATAGCTTAGTGTTTAGTCTATATCTAGTTTGGGTTCTTCGCTGAGTAATCAGTGCTCTAGTTTTGTACGCAAGATTAGAGTAGTATATATTAGTGTAAGCGCGGTGGTTAGACTAGTTATGCCTTAGTTTGTGGCTAGCCCCCCGGATAGCTGTGGTAGCAAACAGGTGGTGACAGCCCTGGGAGCCTTGAATTCCACCACGTAGTTGGGTTAGTTCTTAAATCATAAACCTCGTTGTGCACGTCTGAGGTAAATAGTCCAGAGGGTGTGTACGGTTCGAAGAACTAGATAGAACCTTTATTGCTAAGTTAGTTGTGATCGTTAGTGTGTAGGAAAACATTAATCTGTTCATCGGCCAGACCCCGCCGATTTAGGTTAATAGTAGTTTTTCTTTCTTTTCTCTTTCTTTTCTTTTTAGTAGTAGTAGGAACCAAACCCCCTTTCATACATCTCGATCAACCCTGCTAGAATCACTAGTTGTTCATAGCAGTCCTAGTGTTAGTTCTGCCATAGTAGCTTCCCTGTGGAAATAAATACGATACTCGGTTACTCCCGGGTGAAGTGCTACAATAGACTTATTCTGTGCGCTTGCGGAACCTACCAATAGTCATACGAATAGTTAGTTATACTTCTTATATCAAGAAGTATCAGCAAACCTTTCTGGCGCTGTTGCCGGGGATAGATTCATAGTCTACTCCCAGTGACGACGTTAGCAAGAGTCAACAAGCATTTCTGGCGTCGTTGCCGGGGAAGCAAGTGGCTAGAATTAATTCTTTGTGATTTCTATTGAATTAACCCCCATAGTTCTAGCGGGTATATATATCGTCTATTGTTTGTGATCGTTCAAGTAGTCATGGCCGGATTCAATCTTCCGAGCGACTACCAAGAGGATCCCGAGGCCATTCTTAGGAGAGCGAGAGCTAATCTCACTCCTCCGAGGAAGAACCTGGACTTTCGTGAGAGGAGTTCGTCAAGACAAGAATCCCAGTCTGAATTGACTGACAAACCAAGCTGCTCCAACGATCAATCAACATCGACGTCGACCAAAACACTCTGTGAGTATTCCATGCCTACTCTTTCTCACATTCCAGTGTTACCTTCTACTAGTAATGTAGATTTTGAGCTTAAACCTCACTTAATACGTATGGCTCAAGCTATTGCATTTAATGGCAAACCTTCCGAGGATGCCAATGCTCACCTCCAGAATTTTCTGGAGATATGTAGTACAATTTCTGTGCAGGGAGTTTCACAGGATGCCATCAGACTTCGTCTTTTTCCATTTTCATTAGTGGAAAAAGCGAAGCAGTGGTTCCTCTTCAACTCTGGACACCTGCTGACGTGGGTGAGATGCGCGGATCAATTCCTCAATAAATTCTGCCCGATAAGTCGGACTATTCTTGTCCGCAGCAAGATTTCCAACTTTGGACAGGGAGACGAAGAAACAATCACTGATGCTTGGGAGAGACTACAAGAGTATGTTAAGTACTGTCCTCACCATGGTATGCAAGACTGGTATTTGATCTAGAGCTTCTACAATGGACTCCAGCAAGAATCTCGACAACACATTGATGCTGCCGCCGGAGGTGCATACCTCTCTCTCTCTGTAGAGAAGGCAACCAATCTGATCGAGACAATGGTGGCGAATCAAGGATGGACAGAAACACGTGCTAGAGGTATGTCTGAGATTAAGCAAGCTGATTCTGTTACCCTGGAAACTTTGATAAAGTTGCTAGAGCAAAGAATAAATGAGAAGAGAGATCGTGCTGCAAAGGAGTACTACGCCAAGCAAAGAGTCACTTCGTCAAGTGAAGGTCAAGCAGAAATTAAGAAAGAGGATGCCAAATCCCTTCTTAATAATGGTGGCTACGGAGAACCTCCAATTCCAATAATCCAACAATGGAATAATAAAGGTATGCCTCAAACCTCCGTATTTAATTCTCCTATTGGAAAATTAGTTTCTAATCAAGGTAGAATTAATGATAGCATAAGTAACAAATTAATTGAACATGATAAAATGTTACAAGGAATTTATGCTAAACTGAAAGATTTTTCTGAAGCATTTAAGGAACAAATTAATTTTAATAAGAGATTAGAGCAAAAGGTAGATAACATTAAATCTCAAATTAAATACTATGAGGAGGTAAAAGCTATAACCACGAGAGGTGGTAAAACCACTCGTGACCCCCCTCATCCTAATTTAGTTCCTAGTAGTAATACTGCTTCAAAGAAAAATATTGTTAATGTTGAAGAAGACGAAGAAGAGGAGACCCCAGCTGAGCCTTCATCCAAGGTACGAACTGCTCCTCATGAATTTTATGATACACATGTATTACCTTTTCTAGATCGAAACAGAAATCCGATGTAAGGCGACCAATTCAAGAAGTTCGTCGAGGTAATTCAAAAATTATATATACATGTGCCATTTATTGATGCTATGCAGGTTCCAACTTATGCAAAATATCTGAGAGACATGCTCAATAAGAAGAAACCAATTCCAAGTAGGGATGTGGTTAAATTGACCGAAGATTGCAGTGCGGTCATTTTAAACCAACTCCCAGAAAAGAAGAAGGACCCAGGAAATCCAACGATCGCATGTTCAATTGGAGAGCAACACTTCGAGCATGCACTCTGTGATCTAGGAGCAAGCGTCAGCGTCATGCCCAAGGTAATATATGATAAATTAAATCATCATACCTTGTCCCCTACTTCTATGTGTTTGCAGCTAGCCGATCAATCGCTCCGATATCCCGCGGGAATAGCAGAGAATATTGCGGTGAAAATCCGGAATCTCTTTGTCGTGGTGGATTTCGTGGTTCTGGATATTAATCCCGACCACCGGACGCCATTGATCTTGGGACGGCCATTTCTGAGCACTGCAAAAGCCACCATTGATGTAGGAGCTGGAGAAATTCAGCTCCACATCAGTGGAAAGGAGGAGAAATTCGAGTTCACTCCGCGACCGAAAAAACACCCATCATCAAAGTTCGTCGGTGCCGACAATCCACCACAACCACCGTGAAGGCGACACTAATCGGGAATCCAAGGCGGCTAACCAAGGTAAGTTAGGCCAAGGTAAGTCTTTATCCCCTCATTTAAATTTTCATTTTTACTTAAGCAATTTAATTTTCTGCAAAGTAGATGCTTAGTAGAGTGATTAGGTGGCACCTAGGGGGCTTAAGGCAGCCATAGGGGTGGCGCCCGCCACCCTAGGGGGCACTAGGGAGCACTAGCCCATCTCTAGACTATTACACCTACCCCCTAGACCCAAATAACACCAAGGGAGACCCATAGGCTTTGGTCATTTCAATGCAATCACTCACTCCCATATCTCTCCATGTCTCCTCCTCTTGACTCCACATTTTGGACACACCTCCACCCAAAAATTCTGGTGCACATGTGATGGAAAATGACAAGGAGAGCACTAGGTGAAAGGAGGGAGAGTGGGAGTGAATTTCAGCCAAGGGGGGTGGCGCCCGCCACTATATCCTGGCGCCCGCCAACAGGGTGAGGCTCACAGCCTCCCCCCTTCCATCCTCAGCCTATAAATGCTACCCACACCCCATGCAAGTTCTCACAACTCACTCAAACACAAAAACATCAGCCATCCTAAGCACTAGCAAAGAGTCATGGGTCCTTTCAAGAACTTCTTCACTGGAAAGAAGAAGAAGAGTAAGGGTGAGGGAAGTTCATCGAGAGCAAACACCCACATTCGCTTTGCCGGAAGTGATGAGGAGAGCACTGGGAGGGGTACCCCATCCACCGACGTAATGTCGATGGATCGGAACTCCCCGTTCTCACACCAGGTTGGACTGACCATCCGCATCCTGAACTCTGTCAATGATATCATCTAGCAGAGTGACCGGGAACGGCAGGCCCAGAACATCCTCAGTGAGAGGGAGTTCATTCACACCCGTCGCATTGACGACGACTTGCTACATCGCACTGGTATGGATAGTGAGTTTCTCTACATTTCTCGAACCCTAGGATGGGAAAATGCTTGGATGGTTAATGAGGAGGGAATCCTTCCCCTCACAATGGAATTTTTAGCTACCATGCATTTGTCTGCCACTCACATAACATTCCGGCTTCTCAATGAAGAGCACACTCTTTCGTGGGGACAGTTTAGCAAGCACTTAAATTTTGATGATTCATGCCTGCTAAACCTGGAATCTGCTTGTACGGGTTTCAATAGGAATGAAGTTTGGAAAAGCATTGCTGGGAACAGAGACTCAGGCTTGCCCCGCACAAGTAATATCCACAACCCCACGCTCAGGTTTTTCCACAAATATGTTAGTATCACACTTTTTCCAAGACCTGACTTGAGACCAATCAAAAAGCCTGAAATGCTGCTGCTCTATGCTCTAGTTAACCACATAAAAGTATCACCCGCCAAGGCCATGGCGGACTACTGGTCTAAATTTAATCAACGCTCTGGAAATATTGAAATGACATCTTGGATAACTAGACTGGCTTTTAACATGGGTCTGCTGAACACCGCCATTTACTCCTATATTCCTAGTGACCGAGACATTTTGACCATGGAGCATTTCTCGCAAGGACACCTCTTGCGTGAAAATCAGGAGACCGGTGAGATTCACATGATCTACCAAGATTATGTGAATAAAATCGCTCTTCCTAACATGTCACTTTGGTTGGTGAATGCACCAACTTTACTTTTGGCCCTGAAAACCAAGGCAGAGCACAACCGCAGGATGGCCCGAGAAAATATCATGCAGGTTCCCAAGAGGTGGACGCGAGCACAGACCCGTGCAGCCGAAGAGGCCACAAGAGCCGCAGCAGCGGCGCAGGAGTTTGACCCTTTCCATGCAGGGCATTATGAAGGAGCAGCACACTATGGCCATTTGACACCCTCTGGCTCACACCAAGCAGGAGGGTCAAATTGGCAACAACCGCAACATCCGCGATGGGAACATAGCCATGAGGCGTCCTTTCACTCATCCCAGTTGGGGAGTTCAACCCATTCATTGGGAGGATCTACCCGGTACACTGGCCGTGGTGATGAGTTCGTCCATAGGGGAATCTCTCCACAGGCCGCTCGCCATTCGTCCTTTCATCGGGACGAGTGGATGCGCGATATGGGATATCTCCAGCACCAAATGAGTGGACTCACCATGGATTCTGCTGACATCGCCAGGACTTGAACAACCTGAACCAAGATTTCTAGGAATTCCGCCAGGAAACTGGTGGAGAACTGGGTAATATTTCTTCTCTCTTGCAGCAGAACCAGCAGAATTGGGAGGACATGTACCGCCGTCAAGGATGGATGTGACTCAACCATGCCAAAAGCCAGCTTGGGGGAGGACCCCCGTTATCAAGGTAAGTATCACTACCGTTTTTATTTATGTCGGTTTTATTTTTATTTCAGTAATTTAAATTTAATTTTTATCTTAGTTAATTTCCAGCTTAAAAATAATAATAATTATATAATTATTAGTAATGAATAAATAGCAATAAATGAAACGCTCTCATCATAAGTCTTTCTAATAAAAATGTATGCCATGCATTAGAGTTATCATGGAAAAACGTATGCTAGAACTAAACTTGAGACATGAGCATTAGACTAAGTAAAGGGGAAGTAAGTTTCTACTTTGACTTGAGCAAGTCAAGTTTGTGGAGTAATTATTTTGAAAAATTTAAAAAAACTTGCTCTAAGTACTTCTGTGGCAAAGAAAGTCCTACCAAAGCCAAATAACTTTTTACTCTAGAGTAGGAGCTTCCACCTTCTGCATGTTAGTGTTGAGCCTAGTTAGACTTTTGTTGATAGTCATGGTAGAGCCAAGGGATTCACTTGCACCCACCTATATAGTGCTATTCTTACACTGAGAATATGCACACAACATGCCTTTATTTCCATCCATTGTTAGGAATACTTCATGGCAAAATATCATGCTCCATAATGAAATCTCAGGGACATGGCTATAATCATTCAAAAAAAAGAGCAAGTGCTCTAGAAAGAAAAAGAATATTCAAAAGAGCAAGTGCTCTAGAAAGAAAGTTCAAAAGAGCAAGTGCTCTAGAAAAAAAAGAGAATATCCAAAAGAGCAAATGCTCTCATTCATAGCCATGATCCCACAAATGAGATAGAAAGGAGAAGTGCCATGAAAGTAGTAGCCACAATAAATACCACACACTTGCACATTCCTGGTCTGAACCTATGACTTGTTGCTCCCTTGCTCCAATTGTCTAACCTGGCAAAATTATGCTAGCATTGCATGCTCACTTTTATCCTAGCCATTAAACCCCACATAAAGCCTTAGTGAGACGATAATTCTTCCATTTCCACATACAAATATGAGTGATTGAGTGAGCCACGGAAGTTACTAAGCATGCTTTCTCTTGAACAAAACTTGCAAAAACTCCACATGTCTTGATCAGCAAAATAGGCAAGGGAAAGACAAACCTTCTTTCTTGCTGGTTTTTTGTTCTAATCTTGAGTGCAGGGAAGGCTACCAATTCCATGGTGATGAAAATAATATGGGCATACACAACAAAAACACCGAGTTTCCAAAAAAAAAAATTATTTGAAGTCCATGCTTGCTCGAGGACGAGCAAGAGGTAAGCTTGGGGGAGCTTGTTGACGCTCACTAAGTGTCATATTTCTAGCATCAACAAGGTCATATAACACAACAAAAGAGCCTAAAATCAACCAAAAACCTTTTATAAACTAACGATTTCCACTTGTCCTTGAGTTTTATCTGAATGTAGGAAATTGCAGGGTTTTTGAGCAAAATGACCAAATGGACCCACCAGGAGCAAGCCCACGTGCCTGGGCTCACTCTGGGCCAAGGAGGGATGACGCCCGGCACCCCTAGCTGGCGGCCGCCAGGGGGGAGAAGCCCAAACTCCCCCCTGCCACGTCACTGATCCAGGGGAAGCACTCCACGCTCATTTGCAGCCGTTGCTCACCCAAGTCGGTTCATCCAAGGGCTAAGAAGCAATGTCACATGGATCAAGGCCTAATTGCCCATGTGACGGTTATTGGACAACCCTAACCGAACCCTAACCGACTTGGAGGACCTCCTGGATGTCGTTGATGAAGAGGCGGTGGATCCAAGGGTCAGGGGAGTGGCGCCCGCCACCTAGGGCTGGCGCCCGCCAGCCCACTTACCCCCCTGACCTAACCCTAGGCCCATAAGTACCCCCCTAGGTCCCTTAGGCTATAAATAGGACCCCCCGAGCTCATTTGTACTCAGACCTCACCTCATTAGTCCCACTCTCTTTTAAGTGAAGGTCTGGTGAAGGAACACTCTAGTTGAGAGACTTAGAGTGAGACAAGAGTGTAGAAGAAGAGAAGAGCTGGAGCTGTAATAGAGGATCTTCCAAGTCTCTGGTATAGTTCTAATTCTTCCTTCATTTATCTTAGTGTTCTTCTACTTTCAGCATTTACTTTAAGTTCTTTACTTATTGTTCTTGTTGAGTGCTTTCGATCATAGATAGCTTAGTGTTTAGTCTATATCTAGTTTGGGTTCTTCGCTGAGTAATCAGTGCTCTAGTTTTGTACGCAAGATTAGAGTAGTATATATTAGTGTAAGCGCGGTGGTTAGACTAGTTATGCCTTAGTTTGTGGCTAGCCCCCCGGATAGCTGTGGTAGCAAACAGGTGGTGACAGCCCTGGGAGCCTTGAATTCCACCACGTAGTTGGGTTAGTTCTTAAATCATAAACCTCGTTGTGCACGTCTGAGGTAAATAGTCCAGAGGGTGTGTACGGTTCGAAGAACTAGATAGAACCTTTATTGCTAAGTTAGTTGTGATCGTTATTGTGTAGGAAAACATTAATCTGTTCATCGGCCAGACCCCGCCGATTTAGGTTAATAGTAGTTTTTCTTTCTTTTCTCTTTCTTTTCTTTTTAGTAGTAGTAGGAACCAAACCCCCTTTCATACATCTCGATCAACCCTGCTAGAATCACTAGTTGTTCATAGCAGTCCTAGTGTTAGTTCTGCCATAGTAGCTTCCCTGTGGAAATAAATACGATATTCGGTTACTCCCGGGTGAAGTGCTACAATAGACTTATTCTGTGCGCTTGCGGAACCTACCAATAGTCATACGAATAGTTAGTTATACTTCTTATATCAAGAAGTATCAGCAAACCTTTCTGGCGCCGTTGCCGGGGATAGATTCATAGTCTACTCCCAGTGACGATGTTAGCAAGAGTCAACAATGAGGAGCTAGAAAACTTTGAGCGAAACAAAGTCTAGACCCTAGTTCCACCCCCACCACAATGCCATCCTATAGGTACCAAATGGGTTTTCAAAAACAAAGAGGGTGAGGATGGGATGGCAGTGAGGAACAAGGCTAGGCTAGTAGCCCAGGGGTTCTGCCAGAAAGAGGGTATAGATTATGATGAAACCTTTGCCTCTGTAGCCCATTTAGAAGCCATTAGAATCCTTCTAGCCTTTGCTGCTTCGAAGGGTTTTAAGCTTTACCAGATGGATGTCAAGAGTGCCTTCTTGAATGGGTATATAGAGGAAGAGGTTTATGTTAGGCAACCCCCTGGCTTTGAGGATCCCAAGTTTCCAAACCATGTTTATAAACTTTCAAAAGCGTTGTATGGTTTGAAACAAGCCCCGAGAGCATGGTATGATCGTTTGAAAAACTTTTTACTCTCCAAGGGTTTCAAAATGGGACGGGTTGATAGAACTCTGTTTCTCCTCAAGCAAGGCACCAATACCCTGTTAGTCCAGATTTATGTGGATGATATCATCTTTGGTAGCTCCTCTCATGCGCTTGTTGCAAAGTTTTTAGATACTATGAGCAGGGAGTTCGAGATGAGTATGATGGGCGAGTTGACTTTCTTCCTCGGGTTGCAAATTAAGCAAACCTGAGACGGGACTTTTGTGCATCAAGGAAAGTACACAAAGGATATCCTGAAGAAATTCGACATGGGAGAGGCCAAGCCTCATACGACGCCCATGCCGACGACTGCGGCGATGGACGCGGACCAGGACAGAGAGCCGGTTGACCAGAAGGAGTACAGAAGCATGATTGGTTCGCTTTTGTACCTGACGGCAACGAGGCCAGATATACAGTTTTCTGTGTGTCTGTGCGCTCGTTTTCAGGCGTCCCCTCGGACTTCCCACAAGCAGGCAGTCAAGCGCATCATGAGGTACCTCCGATACACTCCTGAGTTCGGACTTTGGTACTCTTCTTCTTCGTCTCTTTCGCTCTGTGGTTATTCCGATGCGGATTTCGCCGGTTGTAGGCTTGAGCACAAGTCTACTTCTGGGACTTGTCAGTTTCTTGGCACTTCTTTCGTTTTGTGGTCCTCTCGCAAGTAGTCGAATGTAGCCCAGTCTACTACTGAAGCCGAGTATGTTGCCGCTGCTTCTTGTGCTTCGCAGCTTTTATGGATGGTTGCTACATTGCGTGATTTTGGTCTAGATTTCAGTCGGGTCCCTTTGCTTTGCGACAGCACTTCTGCCATTAGTGTAGCAAAGAACCCTGTTCTTCACTCCAAGACCAAGCATATCGATGTTCGCTTTCACTTTCTTCGTGATCACTATGAGAAAGGCGGCATTGATCTTAGGCATGTAGACACCCATAACCAGGTTGCGGATATTTTCACCAAGCCTTTGGATCTCTCAACTTTTGCTAGGTTGAGAGGTGAGCTTGGTGTGTGTTTCCCCTTTTAGATGGGGGAAACATTTTGTTTGTTGTTCTATAATCTGACTTTCTGATCCTTTCTATTTTTGGGTCTTGAGTCTTTCTATTTTTTCTTTGACTCTGATTCTGACTTCTTCATGCATACATCTTTTACTTCAAGCTTCATGTCTATATTCCTTAGAATGAATTTATGCTCTGATTAGTGTATGCTTTGATGATATATGATGATGTTTGTAGCTTAGGCTCTCTTCGATCACTGTTACAATTTGTGAGCTAAGCTATTTCTTTCAGAACGCTGAACATGTTTAATGAACTTAAAAACTTGATTCTTGTTCACCATTGAGATTGGCAACTAGCATGTGTAGGATGTGTTGAGATCACTTGAGCTATTTCATATATGCTAGGTTGCTATGTCTCTAGTTCTGAGTCATTCACTTGCTTGGACTGTTCATAATCTGCTTAAAATGAACCAAGTTTTAGTGAATTGGTAAGATCGAGATGGGATTGCTTTGTCAGCACTTCACGGTATTGAGACTGTTTCTCATAGCACCTTGAGTTAAACTTGAGCCGTGTAGTGTAAGACCGAAACCGATGCTTTAAGCTCCTGATTGCATATGCATAGGCTTAGCACGGTTGAAAAGTTAGGCAATGACAAGTTTTCAACCTCTCGCAATCACATGCTGAATTTGAACTTCTGTAAAAACCGCTGCAAATATATCCGATAAAATCTAAAAACACAAGTTTATGTTTCACTCTATAGCATGCTGGTTGAACCTTGCTAGGGGTAGTTCACCTTGTATACATGCTTAGCACTTGTTTGACTTCCTGTCTATATATGCTTAGTGCTAATTTGATGGTGAACCCCCTTTCTGAATGGTTTTAAACTGCTCACTGGGCTTATGCATACATATCTTGTTTTCGGTGATCAGTTTGAGCCTTTGCTAGCATTTGTGTATGATGCTATTTAGTCGGGTCAGCACTCATTAAAGCATTCTTTCACTCTTTCGAGTATATACTTCAAGCTGCTAACATGCATTTTTGACTCATGTGCATTTTCTTGACTCCGATAGGCATGTCCTAGCTCAGTTGTCTTCTCTTGAGTCCTTTTCCCCTCTCTTTTGTTTGCAAATTTCCACCAAGGGGGAGAATGTTTTCGAAGATGAGATTTCGATTTTTCTGTGGTGACAATTTGCAACTTATGCTTCACTTGCTGAGGGGGAGTTCTTTGAGTGAGGGGGAGTTTTTCTGCCTATTTTGAGTTATGAGCTCACTGCTGGTTGTGTTGAGCCTCTGTGCCTCTATCTTGAGGGACTAGCAGTAGTTTCTTCTTATGCAGTCTTCTTGTGGTTTCGAGCTTTCAGCTAGTGGTGTTGAGCCCATTCTGCCTCTTCTTTAGGACTAGCCTGCTTCTGACTTGGTTGCGTCGAGCCATTGCCCATGTCTTTGGGAACCAAGTCTTGTGCTCTGTTTTTGATTGAGTTTTGCTTCTTGATGAGTTGTTGCTCCAATCGTTTGCTTGGTTGTGTCGAACCGTTGCCCATGTCTTTGGGGACCAAGCTTCGCTTATCTCGAACTGTTCTTCTTTGGCCTTTTCTCTGGCTTTTGGACATTTTGAGTGAGTTTTTCTCCTTCTATCTAATTCTGCTTTCTTCTATTCTGGTTACGGATACTATGAGTTGACGATGCACTCATCAAGGGGGAGATTGAGAACACAAGGTTGATATGTGCCCTTGTGGTTCCCTTCCTGAGTGATGAGTGATCGATCAACGAGCAACATGTCTCTTGGCTGTGTTGATGTGCAGGTGCAGAGCTCGGGCAGTGGTCGAAGGTGAGGTGAAGGTCAAGTAGGGACGTATCGTGCCGATGGACCGGGAGCGGTGAAGGGCGGACGTGGAGCTTGGACCGACGGACCAGGAGACCTGAGGATCAGCTGTGGTAGCTGGCACGTGGCGTTGACAAGCAAGAGTACATGGGATGTGCGGTGCATCGGCCGAGTCGGGAGGTTGCCCGGCGTGGAGGCTGGACATGCTCCGGCATCGGTGCTGGAACTCGGGGTGTGCAAAACACATCCCGTCTACGGCGCGGGTTTGGTAGCTGAGCCTCGAAAAGCTACCCTCGACGGTTTCCAAGTTTGGGCCTCAAAACTCGGGGTGGCTGGTTTACGAGTTTGGGCCTCAAAACTCGGCGAGGACGGTTTCCAGGTTTGGGCCTCAAAACCTGGGCGAGTGGGTTTCTGAGTTTGGGCCACAAAACTCAGCCTGAGGACAGGATTCCCGGTTTTGGCCTCAAAACCGGGGGAAGGCCCAGGTTTCCCGGTTTCGGCCTCAAAACCGGGGGGAGGTCCGCAAAAAGGACGGTCGACGCGTGGCGGCGTGGAGAGGCTGGCGCGGAGGCGAGGCTATCCACAAGGTAGGCGCGGCGGTCGACTGGGCGGCACGTGGCGGCATCCTGAGGCTTGCGTCGAGGCGAAGCTAAGGATGAGGAAGGCGCGTGGCCGTCAGATCAACGATCAGCAGAGTTGGATCGGGATACCCCTAGGGTTGGCCGTTTCGCTCATGTATCTAGGGGTAGAACGGGGATTATTGTTTTAGGCTATAAATAAGAGAGGCACCCCTCCTCTCCCTTGATCCTTGCAGTCATTTGTTCCTGAGCTCTCTCTCTCTCTAGCCCTCGCTTAGGATCTAATCATACCTCGCTGCAAGCGATCCGCAGAGACGACAATCATACCTCTGTGTATTTGGATCTTTGAGGAAACGAGACCGTATTCTCGTTTTCTCCTCGTGTGGAGGAATTTCGGCTGAAATCGAATCGTGTTCTGTGTTCTTCACGTTTTGGTTTTTCATCTCCCGGAGATTTGCTTCGTTCTTCCTCTCCGCGAGATGATTTTCGATTCTACTAGAATCAATTTGTTCTTGGTCGTGAGCCCCTTCTTTTTACCGAAGGGATTCTCTTCTAACCCCACGAATCCATAGATCGGGTTGATTTCGTGGTTGTTCTTCGTTCTTCCCCCTTTCTCGGTGATCCACGAATTTCTCTTGATTGACTTGGTTTGGTGTGATGATTTCCTAGGATTAGCACCCTAATACATAGAGGATCATCTGGGAGGAGTTTGATCAAAGTTCCTCTCGATTTGGTTGAGATCGATTTGGAGTTTGTGTTGAACCCGAGCAAGATTGTGTTTTCTGGGTA
Organism: Coix lacryma-jobi var. lacryma-jobi; assembly: GCA_009763385.1. Classification (NCBI taxonomy): domain Eukaryota; kingdom Viridiplantae; phylum Streptophyta; class Magnoliopsida; order Poales; family Poaceae; genus Coix; species Coix lacryma-jobi. The sequence goes on from CM019831.1 coordinate 97,749,270, forward strand.
GTGGTGGACAGTCCGCGATCCTGACGGCGGACAGTCCGCGGATCGGGTTTGTTCAGGTTCAGTCAGGAGCAGACCTCTGACTGTTCACTGCTGAGTGAACGGCAGACAGTCCGCGGTACAAACCCACGGACAGTCCGGGACCTGTCCAGCAGACCTGCAGCACTGTTTGGTTTCTGCGTTTTTGCCGGCGGACAGTCCGGCTCCCAGTCGCGGACAGTCCGGGACTCAACGGTGGACAGTCCGGGACTCTAACCGCGGACTGTCCGCGAAACTGCAGTTTGTGCAGTTTTGTTCTGTGGCTTTGGCAGTTGGTTTTGGGGTTTCTCCGGAGGTTCCGCTGTACCACTAGGACATCTCCTAGGGTATCCACCTACTCATAGGTCGTGAACTCTCCGGTCATTTTGAGACTTCACTTTTGGGGTGATTTTCTAGGACAAGGGCTATACAATTCAAGAGTTGAATTTGAAGCTCCCATTCACCCCCCCCCCTCTGGTCGCTAATCCGGTCCTTCTCACGGTTTGGAAGCATTGGATTTCAATATTTCATTTTTAGATTTTAAGCTAGCAAGAGAAAAGCTTAGCTCATCAACCTTCCTAACCATGTCACTACTAGAGGTGCAAGGTAAAGATGCACTAGACTTCCAATGAGAAAGACCACATTTCAACGTAGCAATAGAGCATTTCAACTTCTTGATCTTTCTATGCAAGGTATCACAAAGCTCTTCATGTCTAAAGTTATCATCATAACAAGCATCACACCGGTCATGCAAAATCACAAGACTACCGACGAGTGTACCTTTCTTTGCCTTGCCAAGTTCACGTAGCAGATCCTCCATCGAAACCTCATCGCCATCTAGGAAGTCCAGCAAAGCACCTATCTCGCGTTCCCTCTCATCAATAGCATGTTCATCATTCAAACCTGCGGACAAAGACTTGCAAGAAGAACTTGGTGCCATTTCCAAAAGCACTGTTAGTGTTAGCAAGACAAAAGCTCAACACCTCGACACACAAAGTTAGAAGCACAACCGCTCTCAAAAGGTCACCTTCGCGGATCCGGAACCGGTTAAGGTAGAGAGATCCTTAACTGGCTCTGATACCAATTGAAGGACCGAACTGGCGACCAGAGGGGGGGTGGATGGGAGCCTCAAAATTCTTCTCGAGAAACGATGGCCCTTGTCCCAAAAAATCACCCCAAAAGCAAAGACTCAAACAACCGGTGAGTTCACAACCTATGAATAGGTGGATACCCTAGGAGATTTCCTAGAGGTACAGCGGAACTACCAAAGAACCCCCAAAACCAAGCCCCAAAGCAACGGGGCAAAACTGCACAAGCAAGCTCCTAGAACAATCGAACCTCCGATAATGGAACGCCCCCACTCCTATGGAGAAGAGGAAAGTGTTCGACCAAAACTACTTAGGCCAACTAGTGGAAAAAGCACCTTCGAAAGATCCTTATGAAGTTAGGAAACTAACGCAACAAACGGATCTCAAATCGGAGCTCGAACGCAAAAGATACGGACGCTAGAACCAACGAAACTCCGAAAGCAGAACACTTAACTCCTATGGAGAAGAAGGAAGTATCCGACCAAAAATACTTTAACCAATGGTGCCAAAAGTACTTTGGAGTGATCCTTAAGAAGTTACAAAACCAACACAACAACCGGATCTCAAATCGGAGCTCATACGCAAAAGATACGGACGAAAACAGCAAAACTGTGCAGTGGCGGACTGTCCGCTAGTGAACCGCGGACTGTCCGCTAGTGAACCCCGGACAGTCCGGGAATGAGGCCCGGACAGTCCACAGTTCAAAAACGAAAACAGCAACCTTGCTGCCCGTGAACAGCCCCGACCCCCGGACAGTCCGGGGATGAGTCCCGAACAGTCCGCCACTGTCAAGAAAGCCCCAAAACAGCTCGGGACAAAACCAAAATTGATTGGATCTTCACCAAATTGAACGGGGCTGCAACCAAACTTCTCCCAAGTGTTCTTCTACGTGTTGGGAAGCTAATCCTAGGATATCATCGCTCCAAACCAACTAATCCATGAGAAATCGGAAGAACACTAGAAAAGGAGGAAGAACGAAGAACGAACGCGATTTTGACCCGATCTATGTGCTCGTGAGGTTAGAGAAGAAATCCTTCAGTGGAAAGAAGGAGCTCACGACATAGAACAATTTGATTCATACGGAATCACAAATCGTCGCTCGGAGAGGGAGAACGAGGCAAATCTTCGGGATGGGAAAAACCAAAACGCGAAAAACAAAAACGCGAATCGATCCAAATTTCAGCCAACACAAGAGGAGTAAGAAATTGATCCTTGGATTGCTACGGGATGATGAATTGTGTAGCACACTATGTCGGGTTACATGCCACTCCTCGCAACAACAAAGCGTGGATGACGAAAAGCTCAAGAACAAGAGTCACTCCTCTCTCTAACCCTAGCCTCCTCTCAAATGGACAAAATGAGAGTGACACCTCCAAGGATGGGCTGCCCTAACCAGCCCCCTCACATATATATTGGCGCACGTCCGAAGACCAAAACGCCCTCACATGAAGCACTGACCCAAATAACCCCCAGGGGTAAAAACCGTCCAAGTCGGTCATTCTTCATCCGACATCCACGCGCCTTCTCATCCTTCGCTTCGCCTCGACGCAAGCTCCAGGATGCTGCCACGTGTCGTCAACGTCGACCACCGCGCCTTCCTCACCGATAGTTTCGCCGCAACGCAAGCCTCTCGGTGCCGCCACGCGTCGACCGTTCCGCATAGGAACCTCCGCCCGGTTTTGAGGCCCAAACCGGTAAACCTGCTAGCCCGGGTTTTGAGGCCCAAACCTAGAAACCGTCCACCCCGAGTTTTGAGGCCCAAACTCGGAAACCCGCGAGCCCAGGTTTTGAGGCCCAAACCTGGAAACCGTCCATCCCGAGTTTTGAGGCTCAAACTCGGAAACCGGCCAACCCGAGTTTTGAGGCCCAAACTCGGAAACCGTCGAGGGTAGCTTTTTGAGGCTCAACTACCGAACCCGCACCGTAGACGGGATGTGGTTCGCACACCACGACCACCGACACCGATGCCGATGCATGTCCAGCCTCCACGCCAGGCACAACGCCTTCGCCTTCCTTCTTGACTCGGCCGACGGCACTTGCGCCGCACGCAAGCCCGTGTCCGACCTCCCACCAAGTGCCACGACGCCATCGTCTTCCTCCCGACTCGGCCGATGCACCACACATCCCCATGTGCTCCTGCTCATCGATGCCATGTTCCAGCTACCACAGCTGGTCCTCTGGCCCTCCGGTCCATCGGTCCAAGCCTCACGTCTGCCCTTCACCGCTCTGGGTACATCGGCATGGCACGCCCGCCGCACGGCACGCCCATCCTTCACCGCTCTCGGTCCGTCGGCATGACACGTCTCTACTTGACCTTCACCTCGCCATCGACCACTGTCTCCGAGCTCCACACCTGCACATCAATATAGCCAAGAGACACATGTTGCACACACACACCAACACAATAACACAACACACTCAACACCACCGGTTAGTCATAAACATTAAGCGCATAGCAAGATATGGACTCAATCGGGAAAAGCCTCAAACCTTCCTCATCAATGCAAATCATTCATCATATATATTCTCAACTATCCGTTCCTTTGGGTTCAATATTAAAGCTGGGTTACTCCGGTGAAGTGCTACATCGATAGATTTTATCTGTGCGCTTGTGGATAAAGTAGAGTGTGCGTTAATTTATACCAACACCATCTCATTTTCTAAATCTTTGGTGAGTCTACATACAAGCTCTATATTTGGATCATCACAATCAACAATCACATTTGCAATTGATACCTTAGTGTCACCGTGTGACATGAAGCAATGTGATGTAGAAGAAGAGCTTGTGGAGACATCACTCTCATAGCCATCGTCCTTGTCAAGTGATCTTGTGGATTGATCATCATCTTCATCACTTGACCATGAGGTGGAGCAATCCTCCACAACCACCAAGTTGTGGTCATGCTCAACACCCTCATGTGCCTCTTCCTTGGGCTCACTAACATCATCATCATTTGGAGCACTCTCATACTTGTCATTGAGATACTTCCACATGTGATGGGAGGACTCCATATCCATGATCTCATTAAAGATATCATCATGGAAAGATCTGAAAAATGATGTTAGTAGCTTGGCACACGAGATCTAGGCATTTCTCTTGTGCTTGAGTTAGATTCTTTTCATCCAACACATGAGAAAAGCCTACATCTACGATCCACCATATTTGAGGGCAAATAAACTTGAAATTACATATCATCCACGTTTTCCATCGTGTAAAGTGAGTGCCATCTAAAATGTGTGGACAATCAATGCCTAGCCCATAAGTCGCCATCCTCTCGGGTCGGTGAAGACCACAAATGAGAAACCTAGCTCTGATACCACATGAAAGGTCGAGATGGTGGACTAGAGGGGGGTGAATAGTCCTTTTTAAAATTAAAGGTACCGGCTAACCGAAATAAATGCGGAATTAAAACTATCGGTCTAGCCAAGACTACACCCCTCTACTTGTACTCTATGACACCTTACAAAAGATCCTAAACAGAGCAAATAAGGTGTTGGGCTAGCTAAAGCTCACCTAAACAATTCTAGCTTGCAAGGTTACACAAACCTAAGCAACTAGTACTCAATCAACCGGGGAGCTCCTACACATGCCACTAAGCAAAAAGCACAAAGCCTAAGCTCACTAGCAATGCTCAATAACAAGGCTACACAAGCCAAATTAGAGAGCTCAACTTAGCTACACAAACTAAGCAACTAAACACTAGCACAAGAGTGAGTATTGAAATACAAGCTAGTGTAAAGAACAACACAGTCGGTACTACCGAGTGTTAGGGTCGGTATTACCGGGTGTGCACGCCGGTACTACCGACTCCTTCAATCGGTACTACCGACCACCTGCAGGGAGCTACGAAATCGAAGTGGGTGAGATGCAATCTCAGATCTAGCAATTACCCCACTTCCCAAGATGATGTAGATGACGATTGTAGCTTCCCCAAGTCTTGGTTCCTTGCCAAAATGTGGATCGAGCCTTCCCAACCTAAGATAGAGTGATGGAGGGAGGAAGAAAATGAAGAACACAAGAACAAGCGTAATATGCAAGGAAACAAGAACAATAAATGCAACAAGAGACGGGGACACAAGATTTTATCCCGAGGTTCACTTGGTTGCCACCAAGCTAGTCCCCGTTGAAGCAAGCCCAAGGTTGCCGCTGATCCTCTTGCTAGTGGTGACACTAAGCCAAACTCTCCACGATGGAGTGCTCACCAAGAGCTCTAGTTTTCGATCCGGCCGGACCACTTGGCGCTCTTCACGCCTCTTTCCACTAGAGTTGCTCTTCGCGATCTCCGCGGGACGAGCACAATGCCCCTCACAAAGCTTCTCCGGAGCCACGCACAATCTTCACGCGGGCTTCACGATGGAGACAAGCACCAAGACATCTAGGAGGTGGCAACCTCCAAGAGTAATAAGCACCACCGGCTTGCAACTCAAACACCTAGTGCCACTCGATGCAATCTCTCAATGCAACGCACTAGAATCGCTCACTCGCGGTAGATTCGCACACTAGCAAGCACAAGCGAGTTAGAGGGCTCCCAAGCACACTCACATAAGGACACTAAGTCCCCAAGGTGCTCAACCTTCTGAAAGTCCTTGTTTGGTTTTGGATAATTGATGTCAGCTAGAGTGCTAACCTTTGTCATGAAGTGTTTATGAGCTAGGTTGGTACACACCAAGTGTGGGTGCTAGATGATGACCATGGTGTTGGTGGTGATGACCAAAAGATGGATCAAGTGCTGCAAATTTAGAAAGAGAAGAAGAGAAAAGCAAAACCCTATGGAGATCAAGGCAAATGTATAAATAGGGATTTTTTTGGCACTCAAGACACCATAGAGGGTGTTAGTGTGTTTAGGATCGATAGTCGTACTATTAAGAGGAGACTATCTCGGTGATTGCGGTTATCAAGTGCCACTAGGTGAATTCATACATGCATATGCATTAGGACCTAGTGTGCTAACCTCTAATCCTTTGAAAAATGTTTGGAAAATGCTAACACACTTGCACAAGGTGGTGTACACTTGGTGGTGTTGGCACATTTGCAAAGGAGAAGAAACTAGAGTTGAAAACGAAGTTTTCAGGCGCGACCGGATGCTGTTGAAACATGTGTCCGGTCACTATTGAAACAGCGATCGGACGCTATTGAAACATGTGACCGGACGCGCCTGTAACACTGTTCACGGGAGGCAACAAATGAAATGGAGTGATCGGACGCTAAGTGAGTCCCGTCAATAGTGATCGGACGCGTCCGATCGATGAAAATCATCTCTGGAACCTCTCTGTTCGTAACCGGATGCTGAGTGAAACAATGAGCAGACGCTAGTGAAACAAGAGTCCAGTCACTACTGAAACAACGACCGGACGCATCCAGTCGCTATGTAATCTGCCCATTCGAACGGGTAACGGCTCTATTTGTTTGATGGGGTATATAAATATGACTTGGACGACATTGGGAGGTCTCTCTTGGCACTCTAACAGCTTGGACATCCCTTTGAGATAAACATACTCCCTCCCACTCATCTCCTTGCTTGATAGCGTGAATTAAAGTGAGATTGAGTGATTCCATGTGCATTTGCTTGTGTGATTGCATCTAGTGGCACTTGGGGATCGTTGTTGCTGCGGTTTTCTCATTACTCTTGGTGGTTGCCACCACCTAGATGGCTTGGAGCAGCGGAGGAGTTTTGGCACGAGTTGGTGATTGTTCGTGACCATCTCCTGGTGATTTGTGAGGGGTATTGTGCCTTCTTCGGCGAAGAGCCAAAAGGTAACTCTAGTAAATTGCGTGTGTCATTGAGTTACCTCCATTTGTTGGTCGGTTCTTGTGGCGCTCAAGTGTTAAGCTAGGTTTGTGAACACCTTTTAGCCACCGAACCACCAAGTGGTTGGTCGACACACCAAGGAGTAGCGTGCTGGCAAGGACGTGAACCTTGGGAGAAAATCATTGTGTCTCTTGCCTCTTTGGACATCTCCCGGAGTTCCATGGTATTCATATTGTGATTGATTATCTCTTGCCGACATTGGTATATTTCTCTATCATTGCATTACATTCTTTACTTCTTGTGTAGAGATAATTGTTGCTAGAAGTAGCTCTCTAATTAGAAGTAATTATTTCTTGCTAGCTCACTAGTTTAGAAAGTAGTTGCGGATACATGGGTGTATGCCGAGTCTCTGAGTGATGAGTGATTGTCAACTGGGATGATGCGCATGTTCTCTGGCTTGTGTTGTGCAGGTGTCGAGCACGGATGCAGTGATCAAAGGCAAGGTGAAGGTCAAGTAGAGACGTGCCGTGCCGATGGACCGAGAGTGGCGAAGGGCGGACGTGAGGGTTGGACTGAGGGACCGGTGGCCCGAGGATCAGCTGTGGTGGCTGGCAGCCTGGGACAGCGACGAGCGAAGACTTGCGGTCATGTGTTGCCTGAGTCGTGGACTTGGGGACATGTGTCGGTGGACGGGGTGCACAGGTGGTGTATCCCATCTACGGTGTCAGTTTGGTGGTAGAGCCAGAGAAAAACCATCGGCTGGACGGTTTCCAGGTTTGGGCCTCAAAACCTGGGTGCGGACGGTTTCCGAGTTGGGCCACAAAACTCGGGCTGAGGACGGTTTCCAGGTTTGGGCCTCAAAACCTGGGCGCTGAGGGTTTGCTGAGTTTCGGCCTCAAAACTCAGATGCTGGTGGGCTGGTTTCCCGGTTTGGGCCTCAAAACCGGGGGTTGGCTGGAAAGGCTGGTTTTCCGGTTTGGGCCACAAAACCGGGGGTGCAGAGCGAGGGCGGCACGTGGCGGCAATCGGGAGGTTGCGTCGAGGCAACGCTACGAGTTGTGCGGACGTGGCTGTCGGATACACCTACCACTGAGTTGGTCCAGAATAACCTTAGGGTTTAGCTGGTTCGCTCTGTAATTAGAGAGGGTAGAGTAGGAATTAGAAATTAGGATAAGTAGAGGGAGACACCCTCCTCCCTTCCTATCTCAGTCATCTGCTCTTTGCTTCTAGGGTTTCCTGCTCTCCCAATCCCCTGCTGTAGCTAGCTGAGATCCGCAGAGAACAATACCTCTGTGTACTGGAGATTTTGTGGAAGTGAGGCCGTAACCTCACTGTTGTAGCGTGTGGTAGCCACACGGTTGGAGATCGATGTGTTGATTCGTGTTCTTCGTGTTCTTCGTTTCTCCGCGATTTTCCCATCACTCGATCTCCCTCTCTAGTGCGTCTTTGCGAAAACCGTTTGAATCAACTTGTTCGTATTTGTAAGGAGATCATTTCCACCGAAGGAATTTATCTATCTCCTTACGAACAAGTAGATCGGGTTGATTTCGTTTTCGTGGCACTTTTCGTTCAATCCACCTCCCCTTTTGATTTCCTGGTGATTTGGTTGATTTGAGCGGATGATTTCTTGGGGATAGTCTCCTAACTACCCCGTGATCATTCTCTCCAAGTTTGGGAACTTGGGATTGTGCTTTGATTCGAATTTGGGAAGAGTTTGGGGAAGGGCGTTTGAAATCGCCCTCTCTGAGCATTGGCGGATAGTCCGCCATCCCAGGCACGGACAGTCCGCGCGTCGGGGCTGGTCCAGTCCAGCCGCAGCCAGTCTCTGCTGTTTTTGGCTCGGGTCACCGACGGACAGTCCGCCGTGCTAAAGTGCGAACAGTCCGGGACCGAGCAGGGGGACTTCAGTAGCTGTGTGTTTTTGCTCACTTGACCGGCGGACAGTCCGCCACCAGAGCACGGACAGTCCGCAGTAGGGGCGGACAGTCCGAGACCCCAGGGTCGGACAGTCCAGGAACCTGCTGAGTGCTCCGGTTTAGTGCGTTTGCTCTCCCGGCTTGTTCGCTTGGTTTCCGGACTTCTCTTTTGGCCTTGTAGTTGACCAAGGAACCTCTCTAGGTATCTTTGCTACTTGTTAGCATAGGTACTTAGGGATTTCCCAACGTAGCCGTCTATCTACGTTCGGGACTTGGTTTTTGGGGTTGTGTTCGAGTCGGAGCTTTTGGCATTTGGTTTGCTATCTTCTTGTGGTGCCTCGCTGTGATCCTAGGGATCATCCACCCTCTTCCAAGGGTCGTGGGTATCACGGTTTCGGTCGCAGTTTCTCGGGGTTGATTTTGGGACATTTGGCCAAAGTTTCGAGAGAAATTTTTGAGCTCCCATTCACCCCCCTCTTGTCGCCTTGCTAGTTCTTTCTCGGTCCTTCAGTAGTGACCTAGATCTTGTGTGACATAGAGATCATAATATACTAGAATTGCTTGGATAGGTGGCTTGCAACACTTGGTAGAGCTAGAGCAAAAAGCTTCGCTTGATAATTTTCTAACTAGTTGCTCTAAGTGTTTTGTAGAAATTTTATTAGGCTATTCACCCCCTCTACCCATTTAGGACCTTTCAAGTGGTATCAAAGCCGTGGTCACCGTTTGCATAAGGATTAACAACCTTCGGTGTTAAAAATGGCTCAAATTGTGTTCAACCATGTTAGGGGCAAACCACCGTTCTTTGATGACACATCTTTTGATTATTGGAAAAGAAAGTTGAGAATGTATTTGGGTTCAATCAATGACAAGGTGTGGGATGTGGTAGAAAATGAGTTTGTCATTCTTGATCCTACCAATCCAACACCAAATGACTCCATCAAGAAGCAATGCAACACAATGGCGCTCAACACCATATACAATGCCATTGATCCAAAAGTGTTCGAGCAAATCAAAGATCTTGACAATGCAAGTGAGGTGTGGAAAAGATTAGAAGAAACATATGAGGGCACTTCAACGGTAAAAAGTGCCAAGTTGTACATGCTCAAGGACAAGCTCACCAACTTCAAGATGAAGGATGATGAATCCATTCCGGAAATGTTCTATAGATTGCAAGTCATCATCAATGATCTCAAGTCCTTGGGAGAAAAGGTACAAGATGAGGACTTCACACACCGATGCTTGAGTTGCTTGCCCAAGAGATTCAAGACACTTCGCACCATCATCTTTAGAGGAGGCTTGAAGAATGTGACTCCAAATGAGGTGCTTGGTGATGTCATGACCGAGGATCAATACAATGAAGATAGTGAAGAAGTGGTCAAGGAAGAGGACAAGAAGAAGAAAAGTGTGGCATTCAAAGCCACCTCATCAAAGAGCAAGGGAAAGTGCAAGAAGGAAGAATCAAGTGACAATGAAGAAGCTAGTGACATTGTTGATGAAGCCTTAGCTCTCTTTGTGCGCAATTTTGGCAAGTTCATGAAGAAGAAGGGCTATGGTGCAAGGAAGAGAAGAGATTACAACAAGAACAAAGACTATGTGAGAAGATGCTCCAAGTGCAAGAGCAAGGATCACGTTGTAGCGGATTGTCCCTACAATAGTGACAATGATGAAGATGAAAAGAAGAAAGAGAAGAAGGAGAAGAAAGAGAAGAAAATGAGCTTCAAGAAGAAGAAGGGTGGCTCATATGTTGTCACATGGGATAGTGATGCATCATCCGATAGTGAAGACTCAAGCGATGATGATAACAAGAAGAGCACCAAGAAGAAGGCACTTGCAAGCATTGCAATCAACAACAAGCCTTCTCTATTTGACACTCCATCATGCTTCATGGCTAAGCCAACTAAGGTACAATCCGATGATGAGAGTGATAGTGAGAGTGATGAGGATGAGGAGCACTCAAAGGAGGACCTCATGGACATGTTGGAGCAAGCTCACACTTGCTTTGAGATGAAGAGGAAGGAGTGCAAGGATTTGCGCAAGAAGCTTAGTGCTCTTGAGCAAACCCTTGATGAGCTCAAGTCCACTCATGAGAGGCTAGAGGTAGCCCATGAGAAGCTTGGAAAGGCTCACACCAAGCTTGAAACAGCTCACTCCTCCCTCCTCGATCAAGTCAAGGTTGAGGACATTGTTCCAACATGTAACATAGGAGTAACTTGTGATATTCTTGATGAATCATTTTATACTCCTATCGTTGTTGGTCCCACTAACCCCTCATGTAGCTCATCCACTACTACTTCTACTATGAGTGATGGTTTCACTTGTGATGCCTCACTAATGGTGGAGAATGATACCTTGAAAAAGGAGGTCAATGAGCTCACTCGTGCCTTAGGCAATGCCTATGGTGGAGATGCATGCTTGCTTAAGTGCTTGGGTAGCCAACAGTTCTCTCTTAACAAAGAGGGATTGGGCTATGCCCCCAAGAATGGCAAGGCGGCTTTTGTGACTCACAAGACTAGTTTTGTGAGAAGCAATGGTCGGTTTTGCAATAAATGCAAGCAATCCGGGCATATAGAGCAATATTGCAAGAACAAGAACAAAAATGCTAATGTATCCTCAATTCAATTTGATTCTTATTATTTGCTTACCAAGGGTGTAAATGGTGTAAAGTCTAAGTTTATTGGTGCTCCCATTGTTGGCCCAAAGAAGAAGGCAATTTGGGTGCCCAAAAGCTTGGTGACTAACCTTGGAGGACCCAAGCAAGTTTGGGTACCTAAAAAGAACTGTTGTTTTCTTGTAGGTCAATTATAAAGCCGGAGGAAGGCATTGGGTGCTTGATAGTGGGTGCACTCAAGACATGACCGAAGATGCAAGAATGTTCAATTCAATCAACAAGAATGATGACAATGGGATTGATAGTATTACATTTGGTGATAATGGCAAAGGCAAGGTCAAGGGGCTTGGTAAGATTGCTATATCAAATGATATGAGCATATCAAATGTGTTGCTAGTAGAGAGCTTGAACTTCAATTTGCTATCTGTGACTCAATTGTGTGATCTTGGATTCAAATGCATATTTGGGGTTGATGATGTAGAGATCATAAGTGTAGATGGCTCAAACTTGATCTTCAAAGGCTTTAGATATGAAAATCTATACTTGGTTCATTTCAATGCTAGTGAAGCTCAATTGTCAACTTGTTTGTTCACCAAATCTAGCATGGGTTGGCTATGGCATAGAAGACTTGGTCATGTTGGAATGAAACAATTGAATAGATTGATTAAGCATGATCTAGTTAGAGGCTTGAAAGATGTGGTGTTTGAAAAAGATAAACTTTGTAGCTCTTGTCAAGCCGGAAAGCAAGTTGGAAACAATCACCCTAAAAAGAGCATGATGAGCACTAGCAAAGCATTTGAGTTATTGCACATGGATCTATTTGGACCAACAACATACACTAGCATTGTTGGAAACAAATATGGCTTTGTGATAGTGGATGATTTCACAAGATATACATGGGTGTTCTTTCTAAGTGACAAAAGTGATACATATGCTACATTCAAATCTTTTGTCAAGAGATGTCACAATGAGTTTGAAACAACCATCAAGAAAGTGAGAAGTGACAATGGTAGTGAATTTAGAAACACAAGAGTTGATAAGTTATGTGATGAATTTGGAATTAGACATCAATTCTCGACCAAGTACACTCCTCAATCAAATGGTCTTGTTGAAAGGAAGAATAGAACTCTCATTGATATGGCAAGATCTATGCTTAGTGAGTACAATGTGAGTCATTCATTTTGGGCCGAAGCTATCAACACAACTTGCTATTGTAGCAACCGCCTCTATTGTCACCCCATGATGAAGAAGACACCTTATGAGCTATTGAATGGAAGAAAGCCCAACATTGCATACTTTAGAGTCTTTGGTTGCAAATGCTATATCTTGAATAAAGGCACTAGATTGAGCAAGTTTGAGAAGAAATGTGATGAAGGTTTCTTGCTTGGTTACTCCACTACAAGCAAAGCATATAGAGTTTGGAATTTGGCTAGGGGTACTCTTGAGGAAGTGCATGATGTTGAATTTGATGAAACAAATGGCTCTCAAGATGATGAAGAAAATCTAGATGATGTGAGAGGAACTCAATTGGTCAATGTGATGAAGAATATGGATATTGGTGATATTCGGCCTAGGGAGGTGATTGATGTTGAAGATGACAAAGATCAAGTGCTCACTTCTTCAATTGTGCAAGCTAGTGGTTCTCAATTGCAAGATCAACTAGTGGCTAGTTCATCTCAACCAAATGATCAAACAAGTACAAGCAATGAAGTCCAAGTGCTCCAACCAACCAATGTGGCAACGGATCGTCCATTAGATCAAATCATTGGTGGAATTCAATGTGGTGTGCAAACTAGATCAAGATTGGCTTCATTTTGTGAAAATTACTCTTTTGTATCATCTATCGAGCCAACCAAGATTGAAGAAGCATTACAAGATGTTGATTGGATCAATACCATGCACGAAGAGCTTAACAACTTCACAAGAAATCAAGTATTGGAATTAGTAGAGAGGCCTAAGAACTACAATGTGATTGGCACTAGCTGGGTCTTTTGAAACAAGCAAGATCAAGATGGTATTTGAAGGACCGAAAGTGCTAACAGAAAGCGACCAGAGGGGGGGTGAATGGGAGCTTCAAATTTCTTTTCAGAAACTTGTTGCCACTGTCCCGAGAATCAACCCCAAGAGCAAACCTAGAGCTTGCAAGTGTCCACAACCCTTGATGTAGGGTGGATGCTTCCCAGAAGCACAGCGAGACACTAGACAACTCTGGAAACCCAACGCAAAAGCCGGAAATCAAAACCGACAACGTACGAGCGAACCGCAGACGAAAACGTGCTGAAAACACAGCATCGGATGCTGGCCTGCGTCCGATGGCCAGACACCGGACGCGTTCGATGCAGAATGACACGTTCTGGAACCTTACTGGACAGGCATCAGACGCTGGCTACAGTGAAACCCTAGCGTCCGATGCTTGACCCCCGGACGCGTTCGATGACAACGGACGCTCCGATGGTCACCGTCCGATGCTCCTTAGAAATGTTGTCAAATGCCACGTGGCACCGGACGCGCCCGATGTGATGAACGCAGCGTCCGTTGCTCGCGACTCGAGCGTCTGATGCCCCCGAAACAGCATTGTTCTTCCATGGATTCAACCCGATCTCCTCAGAATCAAAAGCTCTAAGGCTTAGACTTGGTATGAGGAGTTCCAAGGAGGTTAGTGAGCTATCCCAAAGAGATCATGGCTCGACCTAACACCAAATCGGTGAATTGGAAGAATTCAGGGCAAAGGAGACAAACCTCGATTTGAAACAAAAATTGACCGATCTACTAGCTCGTGAGGTTAGAGAAGAATTCCTTCGGTGGAAAGATGCGCCTCACGATCTAGAACAACTCAGTTCAAACGGAATCGCAAAAGACGCAACGAGTAAGGAGATCGATCACCGGGAAAATCGTGGAGAAAAGCAACCCGCGAAGAACAACACCAAAACATGAATCACAACCACGAATTTGCAACCATGTGGCTACCACACGCTAGAACAGTGAGATTACGGTCTCACTTCCTCAAAATCTCATGAACACAGGGGTATGGTTCTCTACGGATCTCAGTTGCTACAGCAGGGGATTGAGAGAGCAAGAAAACCAAGAAGGCCAAACAGCAAATGACTGAGATAGGATGGGAGGTGGGTGTCCCTTTCTCACTCTACCCCTAACTAATTACAGAGCAAACCAGCTAAACCCTAGGGTTATTCTGGACCAACTCGAAGTAGATGGTGATCCGACGACCATGCCCGCACAAGAGATAGCTTCGCCTCAACGTGACCTCACTGATTGCCGCCACGTGCCCGCCACCGCTCTACTCGTCCTTTTCACGGACCTCGCCCTCGCTTTTGAGGCCCAAACCAGGAAACCAGCCTTCATGACCAACCCCCGGTTTTGAGGCCCAAACTGGTAAACCGGCCGTCCATCACCTGAGTTTTGTGGCCCAAACTCAGAAACCCGCTGTTGGAAGTTCTTAGCTTCACTAAAGATAGTGCTAGGCAACTATCCCCGTTAACGGCCTAGGAATGCTTGTTGGCACTTGCTAACGTTGTTACTAGGAGTAGACTATGGAGTCTATCCCCGGCAACGGCGTCAGAAGTGCTTGAAGCAAGACCGGTCACTATACCTAAAGGAGTGGAGCTAAAGCAGCTGTCTACTAATGCCAAGCAGGGTTGTCAATCCCGACACTAGTAGGAGCTAGCTAGAGAGTTTGCAATCTACCAGAAGGAGATTCTACAAGCGCACAGAACTATCGGTTTTAGCACTTCGCCTGGGAGTACCAGGTGTCAATTTATTTGATCCCAAGGGAAGGCTAGGGTGGTGGATGAGTGTGGCAGAACCCCCTGAATTAAGTGGCCCACATGCACCCATCATTGTCCTAAAGACTTCTGATCGGCGTGCACGAGTTCCAAATGATTCAAGAGATCTGTCGGGTGTCCTCGGGAAACCCGAATCATCCACGTTTCGTTCTTTTCAGGAATTCCCTTGTCAAGCATCACAGTATTACAACAGTTTTATAGATAAGATAAATCAGAGTAAAAGCGGAAAGAGTATATAACCTAGATTGAAACTTAAGTTTAAAAGTTTACAATCCAAAAGTACTTATTACATAAAAGGTTCGGAACTTTATATTACATATACCACACAAGTTTTGTTACTTGCCCAAGGTCAAACATCAGAGTCATTATCACTCTCATCCACAAGAGTGAAGAAAAATTGACCACCGAAAGAATGATCAATGAACTCACCTGCAACAAAGGTTAACAAACCCTGAGTACAAAAGTACTCAACAAGACTTAACCGTCTAGAAAAGAGGAGAAGACTCAGGTATGAAGGCTATAGGGATTCAAGGTAAGGCTTTAGCAAGATCAAAACATTTCTTTTTGCATAAAAGCTTACTAATAGTAAAACCTAGTTTCAAGTTTTAACTCAAGATTAACTTCATAACTATCCAAAGATTCTCAAACCTTCATATGAATATCACATCTTTAGTTCTCATCTCATAAAGATCCAATTCATTACTACGGTGCGGGTCAGTGGATTGAGGCTCCATATCCGAGGAAACACGGCGATTCGAATCGTTTAAACCCAGCTGGGGATTCAGTAACACACGACATATGTAGAACTTAATCTTGCATATGTCAACCCTATCTATAGATCCTCCCATACAAGAACGGGTCCAGCGTCACCCGAGAGTACAGTACACCTCGAACCCGACTATCTCGTAGCCCCGAGGGTACACGCTACTCCCGCCATCTCTCCACTCCCAGTACGCGGTTATCCGTTCTCAAGTATCGGAATAGCTATAGACGAGGCTTACCACCGCATGTGGGTTGTACTCAAAGGTCTCAATCACAGCAGGCCAACAACGATAAGGTCCTATGTTGAGTAACCTTACAACAAGACTCCATTTTTGATGTAAGTTACTATCATTATCATGTTGTCTCAAGATTCATTCTTTCCATAACATAGCAACCATTTTTAAAAGCACTTACTATAATAAAGTAAGTAAAGCATGACTAAGCATACTAAGCATTTTCATAAAACGGGTATCAAGGTTAAGTATTGGAATCATCAAGGTTGGAATTGCATCAACTAGGATTCACTCAACTCCTATTCACTTAATGCATCATATTAACTCAAGTGATATAAATAACTTTATAAAAATACAAGGATAGGGTTAATGTCCGGGGCTTGCCTTGGTGATCAGCGAAGTCCGGAGATTCTGAAAAGCTAGAAGGATCCACACACTCAGGAGTAACCCACTGAGGATCAAGTCCTTCCGAAACGAGATCTACACGTAGAAATACATATGCATGATCAATGGAATGCTTATGACATGATCATGGTAAAGATGGAAATTTTCTTAAGTTGTAAACATTTATTCAAACAATCTTCCATCACGGTATAGTTGCAAACCAACAAAATTAACTTAGCTATTAAACCATAGATTATTCCTAAACAAATTTTATTATCTTTATTAAACAAGGTTATGTAACTAACAAGCAACAAAAGATCATTTATATAAAGGAATCCATAACCAGGGAGCAAATCATGCTAGTGTTCCCTTGGTTGTCAAACAAATCCAAAAAGTCATACAAACCTAAAGTCATCACTATTTCTATTGATTTTATAAGTCATTTAAATAGCCTTTTACTTATGAACAAATCATGCTTATTCAAACAGAGCTGAAATTAATCATGAAGGTAGATATCAGTGACATAAACCCACATGTCAAATTTCATGATTTTTGGATAAACATAGAAAATCACATAATTCATCAAAGTTGCATTTATTAATTAAAGTGCAGATTTAATTAGCATAGTAAAAATGTTCCAAACACAAGTTTCATAATTTTTATATTAGCACAGACATGCTATCATCTATCATGTCAATTTTCACAATTAACAGAGCTATAGAAAAATTATAGCAAAAATAACAAACTTGGCTACTGTGCATAAAACTGGAAAAAGAAAAACTCAAACTAGCCCAAACTGGGCTTTCGACCCAACCCAGCGCGGCCCAACGCGCGTGGAAACTGGCCCGGCCTGGTTCCCGCCCGTGCGCCTGGCGCTTTTGCAGAAAAGCCCTTCGGCTTCTAAGGAACCAACCCGCAGTCCAAGACACTATTCACATGAGTCACAGGCTTTGCAACCAACACCCTGTAAAAAGTCGTCTTCGCAAGAGCGAGGTCCCCGACCAGGGCCCGAGCGAACGGCGGCGCACCGAGCGCCGGCGAGCCTTACGCCGGCCAACTCCGGCCAGTAGAGACCTAACGGACGCGAGCATCATCACCGGCGAGTCACCCGCGGCCGATAGAGCCCCTAACCCCAAACGCTACCACTCCAGAGAGGTCTGGCCACGCACGGCGGCGGACCGAACCGCGGCGGAGCTGTTCCGGCGAACCATAGACTAGCAACAGAAGAACGGAGGGGCTAGGAAGCTCCAGTAGCTTACCCTGCTACTGCCTGTGTAGATGGTTCGAGCAGAGTAGGAACGGAGAGGAGTCCACGGAGCAGTGGCTCGCGGCGGCGAACTCCGGCGAAATAGACGACGTTCCGGCGAGACCTGAGCATCAAACAGAAAACCACCAAGCCGATGAGTAACCTGGGGTCAAGATGAAACGAAGACATGAGACAGGGAGAGTAGAGGAGTGCCCGGTTGGGCTGACTACGGTGATGTCGAGTTCGGCGGCGTTTTCAACCGGCGGGAAGAAAAACGGCGAGCTCGAGCTCTCTGAGGCAGTAGAGGTCGAAGGGGTGGGTTCTGGAGATGCGCAAGGAGATAAGGGAGTTATAGCCGCGGTCAATCTTGGATGAAGAGGCTTGGTGTGCTGTGAATTTAGGATTAGGTCGGAGTGTTCCCGTCGGCGCCTTGGTGGCAAAATGGCGACGGCGAGCGCAGGAGGAGGCGCCACGACGCGAGGGAGAGCACCAGCAGCTGCTTGACATCGCCACGGACTCAAGTTTCAATATAAAATCAGAAGTAATTTCAAATTCTTTCAAACTTCAATTTTGTCCCCTTTTCGGTTTTCAAAATTATCTCAAAAACTATTGAGTTTCAGAAAAAGTTCATGTTGACAAAATTGTAGGTCTCAAAGTTTTGAGCAACTTTGGTGTTTTGAGTTTTCTTTGTGTAGTTCAAGTTTTGGGAGTATTTTCGAAAATACAGAAAGGGGTAGATTTGGGAATGGATGACGACACTGTGCACGAGCTTTAAAGCTAGGGGGGCCCCGGCCGACGGCAGCGCTGCGTCAGCACGCCGAGCCCGGCTGACCCGCGTCCGTGTCGCCCGAGGCCACCGCTTAGCGCTCGACCTCTCCGGCCCCTACTCCGCCCACGCCGAGTCAGCCTCGCCGAGCCCGGCTGACCCGTTCCGTGTCGCCCGAGGCCAGCGCTAAGCGCTCGACCTCCCCGAGCCCCTACCTACCGCCGCCTCGCCATCCCCTACCCTACCCTCCTCTTTCCCCTACGGCCACGGACAGCGCGCAGCTGCCGGCCGCCGGCAAGCCGCCGCGCCGCGCGCGAGCTCCGCCCATGCCGAGCCGCCCTACCTTGCTCCCTACCTCCTTTAATGCCGCGCGAATGCTCCTCACCCCTCGCCCGGACCCCTCCCGCTCCATCCCGCGACTATAAAAGCCACCGAACCTCCGCCATTGCCGCCACCAGCGCCACCACGGCAACCCGGGCCACCAGACCACCCCAGCGCCCGCCGAGCCCTCCACCGCCTTCGCCTTGAGCTTCTCCACCTTCCCGAACAACCAATTTCACCCCTCCGCCCTCCTCTCGCCGGCACAGGAGCTTCGTCCCCAACTCCGGCAAACGGCCGCGTTGCGGTTAAGCGAGAAATTCGCCGCCGTGAGTGTTCCTTCCGTCCCTCCGACCCCTACCCTCTCTTCCTCACCTCAGTACGTTCCTAACCGCACCCTCGGTGATCCCTTTTGGTGGACTGAGCCGCCGGAGCGCCGCTCGCCGCCAGAGAGCTCCGCCGAAGCACCTCCACCGTCGGGCTCCCTCCTCCGACCCTGCACCGCCTCGCCGAGCCTCCCTCCCGACTCACGGTGAGCTCGCGAATCTTCCCCCACCCTCGGCTTTCCCAGCGCGAGCCCCGAGCGGCCGGTCCGCCGTTCGCCTCGCCTGCGATTCGCCCGAGCCCTACGGTCCGCCGCGCGATTCGCCCGAGCCCTGCGAAGAAGGAACAGTGCTCTTTTCTTTTTCTGAAAAATGTGAATAGTGTTCTGTTTTCTTTTTTTGTGAGAATTAATATGTTGCTCCATAAATCATGAGAAAAATATGGTATGCTCCTTGAACCGTGTAGAGTTTTAGAAAAATAAGAAACTCTACCTTTCTGCAAAAATTAGAAAATGAAAAATCCTTCTTTTAATTAAGAAATGGATGGTTTTAGATTTTTAGAAAATCCTGTGTAGCTCCAAAAATCATGAGATAAATTTTTATGTGCTAGTTATGTCATGTTTAGTCTCTGGTAGATTTTTGAGGCCTTTTGGAGCAAGTTGATGTTTGGGTATTTATTTTAATTGTAAATAGTGCCTTTTGTTAATTAATGACTGATTTTAATTGAGCACCTTAATGATCTCCAAAAATTATGAAATTTGTTTTGACATCTATTTATACCATAATGAACTTATGATATTAATTGGGTAAATTTTGGAGCAACTGCATAAAATGACCTTTTTAAATAATTAGGAAAAATAGAAAATCAAGTAGGATTCTTGTTGTATACCCTGTGATGTGACTTTTGGGATTGTTTGCTGTTCATAGACCCCCACCCATTTGGTCTATGATGTTTGTGATGCCATGCATGATTTGTGTTTAGGTCGGATAAATGATGCTTAATAGGTTGATTAATTTTGCTTAGGGATAAAGATAAGTAACTTCATGTCCACACTAAGCAGTTACTTACGCAATGGAAAGTGTACTCTAGAATCAGTGGTTTTGTCGTGTGCTGTATTGTTCATGTCAGCATCCTCCTAAGCATACATCATTGCATCCGTATAGTGACCGAAGGAGAAGGCATCAAAGTTGAGGTAGCCGCTGACGAACCTACCCCCGAGTCGACCCCGAGCTCCGACACCTGCACTGCCGACCCCGAGCCTGTCCTCTTTGCTCTTCAAGGCAAGCCCCGGTGCATTTTAACCCCTTCCTTGTTTTCACAAAAGTTTACTTAAATGCTTTTGGGTTAAAACTACTGCATTAGTTTATAGGAGTTGTGTGATGACCTATTACCTACATTGTTCACCTCCACCAGAAGATCCACCTGCCCTGTTTAAAAAACTATTTGCAAATGCTTAGTGATGCTATGCAATAGATTTGCTATAAAAATGCCAATTTCAAAAGTGTGATCACTAAAAGAATTTTTATGGGAATTTGGCTTTACTCCCCGGCTATTGGCTAGGTATCTGATCCGTACCTAGTCAATTGCGAGGAGAGGTTGTCCGAGCGTACGGTGCCGTCATGTTGAAGTCCGGGACTCAACAGTTGACACCGACCGGGACAGGGTTGAAAAACTGACAGAACTATTACGCTTGGGTGAGATATAACCAAGGTATAGTTCTGGCAGAAAAATTAGGGACCATCCGTATGGTGGCCTGCTGGCCAAGACTTGCAACTATTCACATACTTCGGAAAGCTCTGGCTCCGAGGAATCCTTTATTGGACCGACAACCGCGCACTGGGAGTGGAGAGATGGCGGAAGTAGCATGTACCCACGTGGTCGTCGTACCTGGATAGGAGTGGTATACTGTACTTCCGGGTGGCGTAGGACCGGGCCCAATCTTGGAGGAATCGTGGTAGACGAGTTGGCATATGCAAGCTTGGGTGCTACATATGCAGTGTGGATAGGGATCCTCAGCTGAGTATTATTTATCCGGATTAACGTTGCTCCTCGGTTATGGAGACTTGGTCACTGACTGTCAACGGAGAGTGGTTCTCAACTAGGTATGTTTTTGAAAGGTAAAATGAATCATGAACAATGAAGAATTGAGAAACACTGAAATCTTTCCAAAAATAAAACAAGGATTTCAAAATGCTTTTTCTGCAAAATACTTGATCTTGCTTAAAGCCTTACCTTGACTTCCTAAGCCCCCCATTCCTGAGTCTTCTTCCTTTTCTTTAGTCGGGTAAGTCTTGTTGAGTACCCCAGTACTCAGGGTTTGTTACCCATGCTGCAGGTATGACTGAGTCCCCGGTGTGTCTTGCGCCCTGCTGCATGACCATCGTCCAGGAAGAGGCCGATGAGGCCGAAGAATAGTAGTGCACCCTCGGGCTGGGTGACTACAAGTATCTTATTTTGTTGTACTCCGCTACATTGCCTATTTCTATTACCCGAACATGGTTTGTAATAACGGCACCTTTAATTTTATTTGAAACCTCGATTTGTAAAACTAATGTTATTTAAGTCTTCCGCTCTGTATTCCGATGTTATTTGTAAAAGTATCCAGTGCTGTGACCGAATTGTGAGATGATCCTGCGGACAATGGGCGTTGATGCAGCCCGGTGACGAACAGTCTTAATCACACGGAACATCAGTTCTGCTGTCAGCGGATGACAGGGACCGGTGGGCCATGGGATTAGGACCGTTACGCCACAGCATCGATCATGTCTGGTCCCGTCGCTATATTAGCGGCAGAAGGAGCAGAAAATTCACGAATGGCTTTGTTGGCCATCGCGAAGATAGAACGAGATAAGAAAGAAAGAAGTTGAAGAAGATGAAGGAAAAAGATAAGAAGAGTTAAGGAAAGAAAGAATGGGGTAGGATGGGATTCGCTAAGCAGGAGCTTAAGCGAAGACAAATTCGACACGGACTCAACCGATACACCGATTGCCTTCCCCGGCAACGGCGCCAGAAATGCTTGTTGGTAGTTCATAGCTTCACTAAAGATAGTGCTAGGCAACTATCCCCGGTAACGGCCCAAGAATGCTTGTTGGCACTTGCTAACGTTGTTTCTAGGAGTAGACAATGGAGTCTATCCCCGGCAACGGCGTCAGAAGTGCTTGAAGCAAGACCGGTCACTATACCTAAAGGAGTGGAGCTAAAGCAGCTGTCTACTAATGCCAAGCGGGGTTGTCAATCCCGACACTAGTAGGAGCTAGCTAGAGAGTTTGCAATCTACCAGGAGGAGATTCTGCAAGCGCACAGAACTATCGATTGTAGCCCTTCGCGTGGGAGTACCAGGTGTCGATTTATTTGATCCCAAGGGAAGGCTAGGGTGGTGGATGAGTTGAGTCAAGGAGGGGATGAGAGTCGAAGAAATAAGAAATAGGAAAAGGGGAGAAGGGAAGATGGAAGGCTAGAAAGAATATATGGGTGGCTAGGTAAGAATGAAATGGATGGCTAAGGTAAGGTGGATAACTAGATAGATAGATAGTTGAAGGCAAATACGATAACTAAGGATAACTAAGATAACTATGATAACTAATAACTAGGTAACCACTAAGCAAGATAACTACGAAGCAAGATAGTTACGAAGCAGGGCAGGCAAAAGACAATAAAGCAACTAAGTTAAGTATAGTTTTAATCCTATCTTGTCAAGTATCGAGGCGTACTAGCCTTTACCACTTACTTAGGTTGAACGCTAGCACAACGAGCCTTACTGTTAAACTGGGCCAACTACGTGGTGGAATTCAAGGCGCACAGGGCTGTCACCACCTGCTTGCTACCACAGCTATCCGGGGGTCCAGCCGTATCTGAAGGTAAGTCTATAACTAAGCACCATGCTTAACTATATTCTAACTATCTCTATCCTAGCTCTTAATAGAGACACCCTTGCGGACGTCAGAGCAAACACTTGACTTAATAAGATAAACACTAAACTAACTAAGCAACCTATTCGCAAAGATCAAACACTAAGCTCACTAGAGATTAACTACTATGGCTAAGTGAATTGACATGTAGGATAGCTAGGCACTCAAGCAATCAATCAAGTATACCACTCAATACTGATAAGTAGAATAAAGTAATACTTGAAATGATAGTACTAGAATATAGTAAAAGCTTGAGTAACAAGAGCAAAACCTGAACTGGAGATGAAGGAAGACTCTTCCCAGCTCCAGAGCCGATCACTCGCACGCCTCGGCTCTTGAGCTAAGCCTAGAGCAGGGCTACCGCGAGGGCGAAGATGCCTTGCTCAACTAGCTACCTACTTGCCTAAGCTCTCTAAGCGTCTAACCAACTCTCACTTCTCTTGCTTGGTGTTGCTTTGCTTGAGATGGTACGAATGGAGAGGTGCCTCCAGGGGGGGTATTTATAGCTTGAGGAGTGAGGGGGGTTCTTATAGGGGGCAGCCACTCAACCTAGGGTTAGGTCAGGTGGCGGGCGCCACTCCCCACTGGCGGCCGCCAGTGCACTGGCCATTGGATGCACCGACATTGATCCAACGACATCCAGGAGGTGGTCCGAGGAGGTTTGGAGTTTGGGTGCATGTCTGAGTAACCGCCCATCAGCCTTGATCCGCGCCACTTCATCCTGAGCCGTCCGATGCCACTGACCTAGTGACCAAGGGCCAGGATTTGGCCCTGGGGAGGTCACACGGATCGGTGATGTGGCAGGGGTTGCAACTTGGGCCAACCCAAGTGGCGGGCGCCACTTGTGGCTGGCGGGCACCACCTAGGGGTGGTGGGCGCCACCCCTCTTAGGCCCATTTGGGCCCTGCCGAGTGGGCTTGTCTCCTGGTGGGTCCATATGTCTAAATTTGGTTCAAATCCTGCATTCAAATAGAATTCTATGGACATGTGGAATTCGGTTAGTTTGAAACCTATTTGACTACATTTCATGCCTTTTTGGTGGTCTTTAGGGTCAAATGTTGACGGTAAAACAGGTGTTTAAGGACCGTCAACAAGCTCCCCCAAGCTAACCTGTTGCTCGTCCTCGAGCAACAATGCGGTTTAAGCATTGAGCATGAAAAAGATAGCAATTTAAGATGTCTGCAAGTGCATATTGTATAGTGAGAAATAACTTAGCATATATCATGAATCATAGCAATGTGGGGCTTATAGCTTTTCGCTTCAAACATGCAAGAGTGAAATAAAGCAGTAGATAGGAAACTTTTATCTTGCTTAGGTTTGACTAGGATTCTGTCTGGAGGTTTTTCAAGGTTTTCAAAGGATAACAACTTGCTTAAGTCCTCCTAGATCACTCAATCACTCAATGGTGTTTAAATCCTCACTTAGGCCAAAATGTAGCCTCTCCTATTTCTAAAGAATGATATGTGGAGTTATAGGTAGGCTAAGAACCATGAGCAAATTGTCTGATGTTTATTGCTAAGCTAGACACTCAGATCATAAGGAGCAGCAAATCATAAAAATTGATCAAGATATGCATGTGTGGTTATGTGGAGGTGTATAGAGGGATATTTCATAATCCTTCCTAGTTAATTCCTGGGGTCTAGAGCTAATGATAATTCTCTCTCTTTTTTTGGATACAAAGTGAGTAGACAAAAGATGTGTCCTCACATTTTCTTAGGACATAGTCCTCTTTTGAGCTACTTTGCTCATTTTTTTTCATCAGGACATAGTCCTTTCTTGAGCTACTTTGCTCATTTTTTTCTCTCTCTCTCTTTTAGCTCTAGATTTCCCCAGGTTATCTATAGGAAAGGATTTTTGAAATGAAAAAGGGGGAAGAGGGAGAAATGCTTATTCCCAGTGTAGGAGTAAACATAAGGCTAGCAATGGGATGTTTGGCAGGGTATTGCATATCTCCGGTGTAGAGAATAAGCAATTTATTTGGTGGTTGCAAACTTCCAAAGTGGAAAGTAGGCAATTTATGGTGGGTGTACGTGAATCTTGATTCAAAAGATATGATAAGCTTCTCTACTAAGATCTATGAGGTCTAACAAAGCTCAACACAAACAAAGCTCTTTGTGGTGTTGACTAATAACTAGCAAATATTTGGCTGGTGGTGGGATGGGATAAAATCTAGGAGGCACTTTTAGCAAGGTTTTCATAATTTTTAAAAGAAATCCTCTAGATTAGGTCCTAATTTCACCTTAACAAGTTTAAAGAATTACTCCATTTCTTACTAACTTTATTCACTAAGCATGATTTCAGTTTAAGCATGTGCAACCCACAAAAGCTACAACTTAGATAATACTAGTTATTCAAACCATAACAGTAGCATTTGCATGACATATTTCAAATCTTATTCAGGTTTCAACTTGTTTAAGCAGATTTTATCAATTTTATTCATGGAAGGGATACTTAGGCAAGCATGTGACATTCAAAAGATATAGAATTTAAGAACTAAATGTAAAGGGTAGGCTTGAGACATACCTTATTGGAGCGGGAGTCTCCCCCAAGCTGGCTTCTTGCTTGGTGAAGGGCCTTCTTCTTCTCAGTCGGAGCTCTTGTTCTCATTTTTATTAAAAGGGAAACTATCTAATGTTGTGAAAAGGGAAACTATCCTATGATATTATACGTATGCATATAACTAATGATAACTGATTTTTTTAGTTGCATGCATGGCATATGTTATCTATTTGAAAAGGGAAAAAATGAAGGGAAATAAAAATTAAAAGTAAAACCATACCTTAGGTCCATGGAGTTTCATCCTTATCGGGTGGATCTTCTTCCTTGGGCACTTCTTCTCTTAGTACTCCATCTGGTTCTTCTTCTTTTGGCACCTCTCCTTTGTTATGTGAATCACACAACTTGGGAGGAGGTGGTTCTTTCTTTCTGTTCCACCTTGTTCCTGGGCGCCTCTTCTTGGTATGAACGGGCTTTGCTACCTGCATGTTAGCGGCATATGCGGGACCATGGGAGAAGGAGAATATTTCCTTCCTCCCTCCTAATGTAATTTAAATTTTACCACTTCCCACATATATGCAAGCATTAACAGTATTCAAGAAGGGTCTACCCAAAATTAAAGGCACATCTTTCCTATTTTCCATATCTAGTATTATGAAATCAGCAGGAACATAGGAGCCTCTAATATGAACAGGTAAGTCATTAACTATTCCTTCTATATAGCAAGTGGATTGATCAGCTAGCACAACATAGGCAGATGTGGATGACATGGGTGGAAAGGATGAGTTTTCATAGAAATCTTTAGATAGAATGTTCACACTCGATCCTAAATCACACATGGCATTTTTAAAGACTTCACCAAAGATTGAGCATCTAATTATGGGACTACCAGGATCACTCTTTTTTAATAGTCATGGTTTGATCTTCGTAATAGTTAAAATATTTTATTTCAACCATATTAGCAGTTTCCATGTCACGTTTAGCAAGAATTTTACCAGATTCAAAAGATGGTATGATAGCAGCAAGTTGAGCTAATTGGGTTTCTAACATCTTATTAAAGCTAAGTTGATTTTTCAGAGCAGATGAGAAATCTTCCAATTTAGCATTTATATTCTCAAGAATTTTATCATTCAACATTAATTTCTTATTCAAAAATTCAGTAGTTCTACCTTGTGAGTAAACTAAATCTTTTAAGAATGAGAAATTATCAGAATTATGAAAATTAGAGCGGGGGAATGAATTGTTACCTTGAGAGTTTGCAGGCTGATTCCATCCTTGATTCTGTTGACGGAAACCGTTGTTGTTGTTGATGAAGTTCAAATCTTCATGTAGCTCGGGGCAGTAGTTCCCAGAATGTCCGGTTTCTCCACAGACTTCACAAGTCATGTGATATTCCAGAGATTGGACACTCTCTTGTTGGTTCATCTTCTCACGATTGTCCAGCTTCTTTGCCAGCAGGTCCATCTTGGCCACGATCATGTCGGCTTCCTTAAGGGAATGCATACCTCCCTTATGGGGCTGCAGCCTCTCATCATTCCATCCTTGGTTTGACACCATCTTCTCTATGAGAGCCTTAGCATCTGCAACATTCAGAGAAAAGAATGCACCGCCGGCGGCGGCATCCAAATGGCTTCTAGAGAGAGAGGTTAGGCCATGGTAGAAGTTCTGGATCACCCGCCAGTCCTCCATACCGTGGTGCAGACAAGCAGCGACATACTCTTGCAACCTCTCCCAAGCCTCGGGAATAGATTCCTCGGCTTGTTGCGTAAAGCTGGAGATCTTGTTGCGCAGAGCATTCGTCTTGCCCATAGGAAAGAATTTGGCGAGAAAAGCATTGGAACACTTGTCCCATGTGTCTACAGCATTGCGATCGGTATAGAACCATTGCTTCGCTTTTCCTATCAAAGAGAAGGGAAAGAGACGAAGACGGATGGCTTCTTGGGTTATCCCCTTAATGGTGAAGGTGCCGCAAATCTCCAAGAATTGTTGGAGGTGAGCATTGGCATCCTCATGAGCCTTGCCACAGAACGGGCTAGCTTGGACCATCGTGATCAGAGCCAGTTTTAACTCAAAATTGAGGTTGGCATCTGTAACACCTCTGGTGATTAATATGTAATTAACCTGACATGTCATCATCTTAAGTCATAATCATTCTTGTCATGCATTAATGTTTGTCTATTGGTTGCTTGCCTTTACCTTTCCTAAAGGTATTTTGTGTGTAGTGATTCCTTTTTTCTAAAACCCTAAAAGCCCAAATCTTCCTAAAAGGGCAAAATGGTAATTTCACCTCTGTGCCTAGCTTTGTGTAGTTCTTGTGCAGTTTAGTGTCTTGAAGCTTTGTTGTGTGGTTCAAGAACCAAAAAATCAAAAACAGATTTCATTTTTCCTTTTGAAAAACCCTGATTTCCAAACCCTGGTTTTTACCCCTCCTTTATTAATTTAAAAATGATTCAAAATTTGAGGTTGATCCTTTTAGCAAAGTCGTGGATCTGGTCAAGAGAAACAACTTTGGTGTTTACATATTTTCAAGTTTCAATATAAAATCAGAAGTAATTTCAAATTCTTTCAAACTTCAATTTTGTCCCCTTTTCGGTTTTCAAAATTATCTCAAAAACTATTGAGTTTCAGAAAAAGTTCATGTTGACAAAATTGTAGGTCTCAAAGTTTTGAGCAACTTTGGTGTTTTGAGTTTTCTTTGTGTAGTTCAAGTTTTGGGAGTATTTTTGAAAATACAGAAAGGGGTAGATTTGGGAATGGATGACGACACTGTGCACGAGCTTTAAAGCTAGGGGGGCCCCGGCCGACGGCAGCGCTGCGTCAGCACGCCGAGCCCGGCTGACCCGCGTCCGTGTCGCCCGAGGCCACCGCTTAGCGCTCGACCTCTCCGGCCCCTACTCCGCCCACGCCGAGTCAGCCTCGCCGAGCCCGGCTGACCCGTTCCGTGTCGCCCGAGGCCAGCGCTAAGCGCTCGACCTCCCCGAGCCCCTACCTACCGCCGCCTCGCCATCCCCTACCCTACCCTCCTCTTTCCCCTACGGCCACGGACAGCGCGCAGCTGCCGGCCGCCGGCAAGCCGCCGCGCCGCGCGCGAGCTCCGCCCATGCCGAGCCGCCCTACCTTGCTCCCTACCTCCTTTAATGCCGCGCGAATGCTCCTCACCCCTCGCCGGGACCCCTCCCGCTCCATCCCGCGACTATAAAAGCCACCGAACCTCCGCCATTGCCGCCACCAGCGCCACCACGGCAACCCGGGCCACCAGACCACCCCAGCGCCCGCCGAGCCCTCCACCGCCTTCGCCTTGAGCTTCTCCACCTTCCCGAACAACCAATTTCACCCCTCCGCCCTCCTCTCGCCGGCACAGGAGCTTCGTCCCCAACTCCGGCAAACGGCCGCGTTGCGGTTAAGCGAGAAATTCGCCGCCGTGAGTGTTCCTTCCGTCCCTCCGACCCCTACCCTCTCTTCCTCACCTCAGTACGTTCCTAACCGCACCCTCGGTGATCCCTTTGGTGGACAGAGCCGCCGGAGCGCCGCTCGCCGCCAGAGAGCTCCGCCGAAGCACCTCCACCGTCGGGCTCCCTCCTCCGACCCTGCACCGCCTCGCCGAGCCTCCCTCCCGACTCACGGTGAGCTCGCGAATCTTCCCCCACCCTCGGCTTTCCCAGCGCGAGCCCCGAGCGGCCGGTCCGCCGTTCGCCTCGCCTGCGATTCGCCCGAGCCCTACGGTCCGCCGCGCGATTCGCCCGAGCCCTGCGAAGAAGGAACAGTGCTCTTTTCTTTTTCTGAAAAATGTGAATAGTGTTCTGTTTTCTTTTTTTGTGAGAATTAATATGTTGTTCCTTAAATCATGAGAAAAATATGGTATGCTCCTTGAACCGTGTAGAGTTTTAGAAAAATAAGAAACTCTACCTTTCTGCAAAAATTAGAAAATGAAAAATCCTTCTTTTAATTAAGAAATGGATGGTTTTAGATTTTTAGAAAATCCTGTGTAGCTTCAAAAATCATGAGATAAATTTTTATGTGCTAGTTATGTCATGTTTAGTCTCTGGTAGATTTTTGAGGCCTTTTGGAGCAAGTTGATGTTTGGGTATTTATTTTAATTGTAAATAGTGCCTTTTGTTAATTAATGACTGATTTTAATTGAGCAGCTTAATGATCTCCAAAAATTATGAAATTTGTTTTGACATCTATTTATACCATAATGAACTTATGATATTAATTGGGTAAATTTTGGAGCAACTGCATAAAATGATCTTTTTAAATAATTAGGAAAAATAGAAAATCAAGTAGGATTCTTGTTGTATACCCTGTGATGTGACTTTTGGGATTGTTTGCTGTTCATAGACCCCCACCCATTTGGTCTATGATGTTTGTGATGCCATGCATGATTTGTGTTTAGGTCGGATAAATGATGCTTAATAGGTTGATTAATTTTGCTTAGGGATAAAGATAAGTAACTTTATGTCCACACTAAGCAGTTACTTACGCAATGGAAAGTGTACTCTAGAATCAGTGGTTTTGTCGTGTGCTGTATTGTTCATGTCAGCATCCTCCTAAGCATACATCATTGCATCTGTATAGTGACCGAAGGAGAAGGCATCAAAGTTGAGGTAGCCGCTGACGAACCTACCCTCGAGTCGACCCCGAGCTCCGACACCTGCACTGCCGACCCCGAGCCTGTCCTCTTTGCTCTTCAAGGCAAGCCCCGGTGCATTTTAACCCCTTCCTTGTTTTCACAAAAGTTTACTTAAATGCTTTTGGGTTAAAACTACTGCATTAGTTTATAGGAGTTGTGTGATGACCTATTACCTACATTGTTCACCTCCACCAGAAGATCCACCTGCCCTGTTTAAAAAACTATTTGCAAATGCTTAGTGATTTGCTATAAAAATGCCAATTTCAAAAGTGTGATCACTAAAAGAATTTTTATGGGAATTTGGCTTTACTCCCCGGCTATTGGCTAGGTATCTGATCCGTACCTAGTCAATTGCGAGGAGAGGTTGTCCGAGCGTACGGTGCCGTCATGTTGAAGTCCGGGACTCAACAGTTGACACCGACCGGGACAGGGTTGAAAAACTGACAGAACTATTACGCTTGGGTGAGATATAACCAAGGTATAGTTCTGGCAGAAAAATTAGGGACCATCCGTATGGTGGCCTGCTGGCCAAGACTTGCAACTATTCACATACTTCGGAAAGCTCTGGCTCCGAGGAATCCTTTATTGGACCGACAACCGCGCACTGGGAGTGGAGAGATGGCGGAAGTAGCATGTACCCACGTGGTCGTCGTACCTGGATAGGAGTGGTATACTGTACTTCCGGGTGGCGTAGGACCGGGCCCAATCTTGGAGGAATCGTGGTAGACGAGTTGGCATATGCAAGCTTGGGTGCTACATATGCAGTGTGGATAGGGATCCTCAGCTGAGTATTATTTATCCGGATTAACGTTGCTCCTCGGTTATGGAGACTTGGTCACTGACTGTCAACGGAGAGTGGTTCTCAACTAGGTATGTTTTTGAAAGGTAAAATGAATCATGAACAATGAAGAATTGAGAAACACTGAAATCTTTCCAAAAATAAAACAAGGATTTCAAAATGCTTTTTCTGCAAAATACTTGATCTTGCTTAAAGCCTTACCTTGACTTCCTAAGCCCCCCATTCCTGAGTCTTCTTCCTTTTCTTTAGTCGGGTAAGTCTTGTTGAGTACCCCAGTACTCAGGGTTTGTTACCCATGCTGCAGGTATGACTGAGTCCCCGGTGTGTCTTGCGCCCTGCTGCATGACCATCGTCCAGGAAGAGGCCGATGAGGCCGAAGAATAGTAGTGCACCCTCGGGCTGGGTGACTACAAGTATCTTATTTTGTTGTACTCCGCTACATTGCCTATTTCTATTACCCGAACATGGTTTGTAATAACGGCACCTTTAATTTTATTTGAAACCTCGATTTGTAAAACTAATGTTATTTAAGTCTTCCGCTCTGTATTCCGATGTTATTTGTAAAAGTATCCAGTGCTGTGACCGAATTGTGAGATGATCCTGCGGACAATGGGCGTTGATGCAGCCCGGTGACGAACAGTCTTAATCACACGGAACATCAGTTCTGCTGTCAGCGGATGACAGGGACCGGTGGGCCATGGGATTAGGACCGTTACGCCACAGCATCGATCATGTCTGGTCCCGTCGCTATATTAGCGGCAGAAGGAGCAGAAAATTCACGAATGGCTTTGTTGGCCATCGCGAAGATAGAACGAGATAAGAAAGAAAGAAGTTGAAGAAGATGAAGGAAAAAGATAAGAAGAGTTAAGGAAAGAAAGAATGGGGTAGGATGGGATTCGCTAAGCAGGAGCTTAAGCGAAGACAAATTCGACACGGACTCAACCGATACACCGATTGCCTTCCCCGGCAACGGCGCCAGAAATGCTTGTTGGTAGTTCATAGCTTCACTAAAGATAGTGCTAGGCAACTATCCCCGGTAACGGCCCAAGAATGCTTGTTGGCACTTGCTAACGTTGTTTCTAGGAGTAGACTATGGAGTCTATCCCCGGCAACGGCGTCAGAAGTGCTTGAAGCAAGACCGGTCACTATACCTAAAGGAGTGGAGCTAAAGCAGCTGTCTACTAATGCCAAGCGGGGTTGTCAATCCCGACACTAGTAGGAGCTAGCTAGAGAGTTTGCAATCTACCAGGAGGAGATTCTGCAAGCGCACAGAACTATCGATTGTAGCCCTTCGCGTGGGAGTACCAGGTGTCAATTTATTTGATCCCAAGGGAAGGCTAGGGTGGTGGATGAGTTGAGTCAAGGAGGGGATGAGAGTCGAAGAAATAAGAAATAGGAAAAGGGGAGAAGGGAAGATGGAAGGCTAGAAAGAATATATGGGTGGCTAGGTAAGAATGAAATGGATGGCTAAGGTAAGGTGGATAACTAGATAGATAGATAGTTGAAGGCAAATACGATAACTAAGGATAACTAAGATAACTATGATAACTAATAACTAGGTAACCACTAAGCAAGATAACTACGAAGCAAGATAGTTACGAAGCAGGGCAGGCAAAAGACAATAAAGCAACTAAGTTAAGTATAGTTTTAATCCTATCTTGTCAAGTATCGAGGCGTACTAGCCTTTACCACTTACTTAGGTTGAACGCTAGCACAACGAGCCTTACTGTTAAACTGGGCCAACTACGTGGTGGAATTCAAGGCGCACAGGGCTGTCACCACCTGCTTGCTACCACAGCTATCCGGGGGTCCAGCCGTATCTGAAGGTAAGTCTATAACTAAGCACCATGCTTAACTATATTCTAACTATCTCTATCCTAGCTCTTAATAGAGACACCCTTGCGGACGTCAGAGCAAACACTTGACTTAATAAGATAAACACTAAACTAACTAAGCAACCTATTCGCAAAGATCAAACACTAAGCTCACTAGAGATTAACTACTATGGCTAAGTGAATTGACATGTAGGATAGCTAGGCACTCAAGCAATCAATCAAGTATACCACTCAATACTGATAAGTAGAATAAAGTAATACTTGAAATGATAGTACTAGAATATAGTAAAAGCTTGAGTAACAAGAGCAAAACCTGAACTGGAGATGAAGGAAGACTCTTCCCAGCTCCAGAGCCGATCACTCGCACGCCTCTGCTCTTGAGCTAAGCCTTGAGCAGCGCTACCGCGAGGGCGAAGATGCCTTGCTCAACTAGCTACCTACTTGCCTAAGCTCTCTAAGCTTCTAACCTACTCTCACTTCTCTTGCTTGGTGTTGCTTTGCTTGAGATGGTACGAATGGAGAGGTGCCTCCAGGGGTGTATTTATAGCTTGAGGAGTGAGGGGGGTTCTTATAGGGGCAGCCACCCGACCTAGGGTTAGGTCAGGTGGCAGGCGCCACTCTCCACTGGCGGCCGCCAGTGCACTGGCCGTTGGATGCACCGGCATTGATCCAACGGCATCCAGGAGGTGGTCCGAGGCGGTTTGGAGTTTGGGTGCATGTCTGAGTAACCGCCCATCAGCCTTGATCCGCGCCACTTCATCCTGAGCCATCCGATGCCACTGACCTAGTGACCAAGGGCCAAGATTTGGCCCTGGGGAGGTCACACGGATCGGTGACGTGGCAGGGGTTGCAACTTGGGCCAACCCAAGTGGCGGGCGCCACTTGTGGCTGGCGGGCACCACCTAGGGGTGGCGGGCGCCACCCCTCTTAGGCCCATTTGGGCCCTGCCGAGTGGGCTTGTCTCCTGGTGGGTCCATATGTCCAAATTTGGTTCAAATCCTGCATTCAAATAGAATTCTATGGACATGTGGAATTCGGTTAGTTTGAAACCTATTTGACTACATTTCATGCTTTTTTGGTGGTCTTTAGGGTCAAATGTTGACGGTAAAACAGGTGTTTAAGGACCGTCAACACCCGCCAGCGCCCAGGTTTTGAGGCCCAAACCTAGAAACCGTCCTCAACCCGAGTTTTGTGGCCCAAACTCGGCAAACCAGCAGCACCCAGGTTTTGTGGCCCAAACCTGGAAACCGTCCATCGGTGGTTTTTCTGTGGCTCAACCACCAAACCGAGCCATAGAGGGGATGCACCGCCCTTGCACCCCGTCCACCGACACATGTCCTCAGGTCCTCGACCCGAGCAACACTGTGCCCTGCAAGTCTCCGCTCGTCGCTGTCCTATGCTGTCAGCCACCACAGCTGATCCTCAGACCACCGGTCCCTTAGTCCAAGCCTCACGTCCGCCCTTCACCGCTCCCGGTCCATCGGCACGACACGTCTCTACTTGACCTTCACCTTGCCTTCGATCACTGTATCTGTGCTCGACACCTGCACAACACAAGCCAAAGAACATGCGCATCACACCCGTTGACAATCACTCATCACTCAAGACTCGGCATACACCCATGTATCCGCAATCTCCCCCTTGATGAGTGCATTGTCAACTACCAACACAAATCATAATGAAGATAGAAGAAGGAGGAAGAAGTTGAAGTAGAGAACTCGTCCAAATGACCCAAAAGTATAGCAAAGCCGAAAGAAGGTCAAGTGAAAGAGCAAAACAACTTAGTCTCCAAAGACATGGACAACGGCTCGACGCAACCAAGCAAAGCAAAGCTAGCCCTCAAGAAGAGGTAGAACAGGCTCAACACCGCTAGCAGGAAAGCTCGACACCAATTGAAATATCGGTTGACAATCAAGCAAAATAGAGCTAGCCCTCAAGAAGAGGCAGAACAGGCTCAACATAGCTAGCGAGAAAGCTCGATACGAACTGAAGGAATGCCAATTGAAAAGCAAAAGTGCTCGATACCAAGTGAAGAGCATATAGGCAAAGTCGCTAGTCCCTCAAGAAAGAGGCAAAGGCTCAGCACAACTAGCTACCAAAAATGCTCCGAACCAATTGACAATTCATCAGGCAAAACCCGAGCAAACTCCCCCTCCAATAGTGCATATCCCTCTTATGATTTGACAAATTCTCCCCCTTAGTTGATAATGCACTATCAGGCAAACTTCTCCCTTCCAAATGCATATGAGTTAAAAATGCAAGTTAGCAGCTTCAGGAATATACTCGATAGAATGAAAAGATACTCTACAAAGTATAACTCCAATGACTCAACAAGAAGTATACATGCTAGCAAAGGCTCAAACTGATCACCAAAGACGAAATATGAACATATGAGCAAAGTGAGCAGTTTTAGCCATTCAGAAAGGGATGTTCACCATAAAAATAGCATGGAACATGTATAGATAGGAAGTCAAACAAGTGCTAAACATGTATACAAGATGAACTACGCCTAGCAAAGTTCAATCATCATGCTATAGAATGAAACATAGACTTGTGTATTCAAATTTTAATCTGAGTTGCAGCGGTGAGATTACACAAGTTAAAAATTCAGCATGTGATTGCGAGAGGTCGAAGGCTTGTCATTGCATAACTTTTCAACCGAGCTAAGCTTATGCAGACACAATCAGAAGCTTAAAGTGTCGGTTTCGGTCATACACTACACGGCTCAAGTTTAACTCAATGTGCAAATGAGAAACAATCTCGATACAGTGATGTGTTGACAAGCAATCCCATCTCGATCTTTCTATTTCACTTAAACTTGGTTCAATTTTAAAACAGAATATGAACATACCAAGCAAGTGAATGACTCAGAACTAGAGTCATAGCAACCTTAGCATATATGAAAAGCACAAGTGAATTCAACTCATTCTACACATGCTAGTTGAATATCTCAATGGTGAACAATTTCAAGTTTTATGTTCGTTAAGCAGTTTCACCATTCATAAAATAGCTCAGCTCACAACATGTATCAGTGATCAGAAAGAGCATAAGCTACAAGCATCATCATATAGCATCGGAGCATACTAGATAGAGCATAATCACATTCTAAAGATTATATACATGAAGCTCGAAAGTAAAGATGTATGATGAAATGCAAAGACTAACCTACCCACAAACGAAATCAAAACGAAAGAAAAAAGAGTCAGTCTATGATACAATATTTAAAATGTTTCCCCCATCTAAAAGGGGAAACACACACCAAGCTCACCTATCAACCTAGCAAAAGTTGATTGGTCCAAAGGCTTGGTGAAAATATCTGCCAACTGATGATGAGTATCAACATGGCGAAGGTCGATATCACCCTTCTCATAGTGGTCTCGCAGAAAATGAAAGTGCACATCAATGTGTTTGGTCTTAGAATGCAGCACGGGGTTTTTAGCAATGCTAATAGCACTCGTGCTGTCACAAAGCAAAGGCACGCGAGAAAAACTCAGACCAAAATCACGCAAAGTGGCCATCATCCAAAGCAACTCAGAACAGCAGCTAGCTGCATCAACATATTCAGCCTCTGTGGTAGACTGAGCGACACTAGACTGCTTGCGAGAAGACCAAGATACAAGAGAAGAACCAATAAATTGGCAAGTCCCAGAAGTGGACTTGCGATCAAGTCGGCAACCAACAAAATCGGCATCAGAATAACCGCAAAGGGAGAGGGTGGAGGAAGCAGAATACCAAATCCCAAATTCTGGAGTGAAGCATAAGTACCTCATAATGCGCTTGACTGCCTGACGATGAGAGGTGCGCGGCGACGATTGAAATCGTGCGCAAAGACACACCGCGAACTGGATGTCCGGGCGTGTCACCGTCAGGTACAGCAGCGACCCGATCATGCTTCGGTACTCCTTCTGGTCCACAGCTTCCCCATCCTTGTCTGCATCCAGGGCCGTCGTGGTCGACATGGGTGTTGGAAGAGGCTTGGCCTCACCCATATCGAACCTCTTCAGCAAGTCCTTGGTATACTTGCCCTGGTGCACAAACGTCCCTTCTCGGGATTGCTTAATTTGCAATCCGAGAAAGAAATTCAGCTCGCCCATCATACTCATCTCGAACTCCCTGCTCATAGTATCTGCAAACTCGACAACCAAAGCATGAGAAGAACCACCAAAACTGATATCATCCACGTAAATCTGAACCCCAAGAGAGTTTCTTTGCCTTGCTTGAGGAGAAAGAGCGTTTTATCCACACATCCCATTTTAAAACCCTTAGCAAGCAAAAAGGTTTTCAACGTATCATACCAGGCTCTAGGGGCTTGTTTCAAACCATATAAAGCTTTGTGAAGTTTAAAAACATGGTTTGGAAACTTCGGATTTTTGAAACCGGGGGGTTGTTTCACATACACCTCTTCTTCTATGTAGCCATTTAGGAAGGCACTCTTGACATCCATTTGAAAAAGTTTAAACCCTTTGGATGCAGCAAAAGCCAAGAGTAACCTAATTGCCTCCAAACGAGCTAGAGGAGCAAAAGTCTCCTCATAGTCTATCCCCTCCTTCTGACTATACCCCTGGGCTACAAGTCTGGCCTTGTTTCTCACAACATGGCCATCCTCTCGTTGTTTGTTTTTGAAAACCCATTGTGTACCAATAGGGTGACACTCAAGAGGAGGTGGAACCAAAACTCAAACCCGATTTCTCTCAAAATTTTCTAACTCCTCATGCATGGCATTGACCCAGTCCGGATCAGATAAAGCATGTCCAACATCTCGGGGTTCAAAATCAGCAACAAATGCAGAATGAGCAAAGTGAGAGATTTGTTGGGACCTTGACCGAGTGACACGATCGTTGATGCTACCGATCATCTGTTGAGGCGGGTGTTGGCACTGAATGTATCGTGGCGCCTCCCGAGCTGAAGAAATGTCCCCCTCAACAGCAGCTGGTGCCTCCTCAGGTACAAAAGGTACAGCCTGAGGTGGCAGATCCCACGGCCCCCAAGTAGTCGACGATGAGGGGTTGGGGCCGTGAGTCGTCGTAGTAGAGGCCGATGCTTGCGGCACAGCAGGTGGTGGTGGTGTTGGATCATCAATCCCTTCAGCACCCTCGTCCTCGTCATCAAAAAGAGGTTCGCCAACCTCATGATCACCTGCACGCTCAAATCTAGAAGAAGGACAAACCATGGTCTCGTCGAAGGTGACATCAGATGTCTCCATGACTCGGTTAGTATCAAGGTTAAGTACACGATATGCGCGAGTATGAGTGTCATAACCCAAAAATACACCGTCAGAAGAATGAGACTCAAACTTGTCCAAGTTGCCTTTCTTGAGTATAAAACAGTGGCAACCGAAAACTCTAAAATAACTCACTTTTGGTTGTCTTCCAAAACGCAACACATAAGAAGTCTTTTTCAAGAAAGCTTAGAGAAAAATGCGATTGGAAATATAGCATGCAGTGTTCATAGCTTCGGCCCAATATCGCCTAGGAGTCCTATGCTCATCAAGCATCGTCCTGGCCATTTCTACAAGGGTCTGATTCTTCCTTTCTACAACACCATTCTAGGGCGGTGTGTAGGGAGAAGAAAACTGATGCTCCAAACCCAAGGAGTTACAAAACTTCTCATAGTCCAAATTCTTAAATTCGGAACCATTATCACTACGAATAGCTCACATTGAGTTCAAAGGGAACTCATTCTGAAGACGCAAAATTAGATTGCGAGCAAAAGAGAATGTCTCGGTTTTCTTAGCTAAAAAGAAGACCGACGAATACCTCGAAAAATCAACAACAACAACAAGCACGTACCACTTCCCCCCAACCGAGCTCACCCGAGCTGGACCAACAAGGTCCATGTGTAAAAGCTCTCCTTGGCGCTTAGTCATGACCTGAGTCACTGGATGGTGGGGAGCGGCGACCATCTTCCCATGTCTACAAGAATGGCAAACAAGATCCTTCTCCATGGACAACTTGGGCAATCCTCGGATTAGGCCAAGTGAACTAAGCCTTGCAAGCAAGTCGAAGCTCAGGTGACCGAGTCTCATATGCCACTTCCAAAGAACAGAGGAGGAAAGTCCAGCCAAAAGACATCGAGAAATTCCAAATGACTCTGAGAAATTCGCACGAAAGACTTTCCCAAAGGGCAAAATCAAACATACAAGATTGCCCTGAGGATCTAAAATATGACTGAGATTCGGTTTAAAACGAATCTCATAGTCATCATCAAAAAGTTGCGAAACAGAAAGAAGGTTAAAATGCAAGTTAGAAACAAGAGCCACATTCCACAACACAAAGTGCTCATTAACTCGCACCGACCCACGAGACAACACTTTACCTTTACTATTGTCGCCGAAGGTGATAAACTCCTTTCCGGCAACAGGATTAAGACTGGAGAACCACTTGGCGTTTCTGGTCATGTGCCTCGAACAACCGAAATCCACCAACCAAACGTTCTCCAATCGTTTTACCTACATCAATAAAAAGACATAGGGTGAGCATACGGTCTAACACTGGGGTGAGCAAAATGGGAATTATACCAGTGTTGGGCCGGCTGCTCAAAAGAACGGTTAGTAGCAAAACCATTCCTACCACGCCTACGGGGAAAGCGATCACCACGTATAGGAAAACGTGGTCCGCTAAGGGAAGAGCGTCCATCGCGATACTCAAAATGCGGTGGGGGAAAACGCTCAACAGCAAAGCCACCGCCACGGGGTCCAAAACCTACAAAAGCAGGCTCCCGCCGGGCACGTCCTCCTTGCGGCCTAGGCCTAGGACCTTGAGGCATTGGCCTATAGGCCTAGCAGCTCTCCTGTGAACATTCGGCACATGTACATCATGGAAAGGATGGTACATGTCCGCATTGTTCATCTCCCTGGCATGGCGCTCATCTCTCTTGCGCCGAAAACAAAACTCCCTCAAGTGTCCATCTCTCCCACAATGCTCACAATGGTACCTCACTGCTCTCATAGGGGGTTGTTTGTACTCACCGTAGTGGGTGTGGATCACTTTGCCTTTTTGTGGCATGAGCTCCTCTTGGATAGGTGGCATTGTGTCTAGTTTGTTCCTGAGGTGGTTTGGTTTTGGAGCCCATGTCTGTTTCTTGGGTGGAGCTCTCAGAGGTTCAACAAACACTCCGTCCTTGGTGTTAGGCTTGATGGGCTCTTTGGGTGGAATCTTGGTAAGCTTGGGAGTAGTGGAGTTGGGCTTCTCACACGGGTTCAGACCACTCGACTCTCCAATCTTGCCAAAATATGAAGCACACTCAACACCCTGTGCAAAACCTACACCTGGACCTCCAGCAGCACGCTTGAACTGGGAGATCATCATCCCAAGCTGCGGCTCACCACAAGACACCCATGACAAGATGGTCCAAAGGTATGTGTTTTCCTCCTCGGTTTGCATCTTGTCATGCTTTACGTTCGCAATCTCCATCTCCAAACCCTCACACAAAACGCACCTAGTCACACAAGTGCTACCCGAGCTGGCCTTCTCAAGAGACACAATCTTGGCATTCTTCTCTGCCAACTTGGATTGCAAGCCTGCACAAGACTTGCACGCACCCAACAACACGGGTCTTGCCCGGAGCTCATCCACCTCTTCAACCAACACAGCATACTTACCTCTCAAAGTGAGAAGGTCAGTCATGTGCGTGGTGCACATCTCGCACTCACCCTCCTTAGAGACAACTACGGTGGACTTGGCAAACTCAAGCTCCTTCACTGTATCCTCCCACTTCTGCCTAAACTACTTCCGCTCTCTAGCAGCACGCCTAAGCAGCTTATCTTGAGTAAGAAGGGCGGCAGTAAGTTTCTCGACCTCAGCAGAAAGCTCGTCAGGGGTCTGAGATACCTGGGAGGTGTCGTCGTCGTCGTCGTTCTGAGGGATCTCCTCCAGCTGGCTGTCAACCTCCTTGCCGAGGGCCATGGTGCAAAAGCCCTCGTTGTCGGCGAAGAAGCAGAGGCCGTTCAGCTTGTCCTCGATTATCTTCTTCTTCTCGAACTCGTCGTCGCTTGAGGAAGCGGAGTCGTTGTGGATACATAGGTGTATGCCAGGTCTCTGAGTGATGAGTGATTGTCAACTGGGATGATGCGCATATTCTTTGGCTTGTGTTGTGCAGGTGTCGAGCACGGATACAGTGATCAAAGGCGAGGTGAAGGTCAAGTAGAGACGTGTCGTGCCAATGGACCGAGAGTGGCGAAGGGCAGATGTGAGGCTTGGACTGAGGGACCAGAGGCCCGAGGATCAGCTGTGGTGGCTGGCAGCCTGGGACAGCGACGAGCGATGACTTGCTGTCATGTGTTGCCTGAGTCATGGACTTGGGGACACGTGTCGGTGGACGGGGTGCACGGGAGGTGCATCCCATCTACGGCGTCGGTTTGGTGGTTGAGCCAGGGAAAAACCATCGGGTGGACGGTTTTCAGGTTTGGGCCTCAAAACCTGGGTGCGGATGGTTTCCGAGTTTGGCCACAAAACTCGGGCTGAGGACGGTTTCCAGGTTTGGGCCTCAAAACCTGGGCGCTGAGGGTTTGTTGAGTTTGGCCTCAAAACTCAGATGCTTGGTGGGCTGGTTTCCCGATTTGGGCCTCAAAACCGGGGGTTGGCTGGAAAAGGCTGGTTTCCCGGTTTGGGCCACAAAACCGAGGGTGCAGAGCGAGGGCGACACGTGGCGGCAATCGGGAGGTTGCGTCGAGGCAACGCTACGAGTTGTGCGGGCGTGGTCGTTGGATACACCTACTACCGAGTTGGTCCAAAATAACCTTAGGGTTTAGCTGGTTCGCTCTGTAATTAGAGAGGGGTAGAGTAGGAATTAGAAATTAGGATAAGTAGAGGGAGACACCCTCCTCCCTTCCTATCTCAGTCATTTGCTCTTTGCTTCTAGGGTTTCCTGCTCTCCCAATCCCCTGCTGTAGCTAGCTGAGATCCGCAGAGAACCATACCTCTGTGTACTAGAGATTTTGAGGAAGTGAGGCCGTAACCTCACTGTTGTAGCGTGTGGTAGCCACACGGTTGCAGATCGATGTGTTGATTCGCGTTTTGTTCGTGTTCTTCGCTTTCTTTGTTTCTCCGCGATTTTCCCGTCACTCGATCTCTCTCCCTTGCGTCTTTGCGAAATCCGTTTGAATCATCTTGTTCGTATTTGAAAGGAGATCATTTCCACCGAAGGAATTTATCTATCTCCTTACGAACGGGTAGAT
The DNA here is from genome assembly GCA_009763385.1 of Coix lacryma-jobi var. lacryma-jobi. Lineage (NCBI taxonomy): Eukaryota > Viridiplantae > Streptophyta > Magnoliopsida > Poales > Poaceae > Coix > Coix lacryma-jobi. The sequence continues at coordinate 97,791,326 of CM019831.1, forward strand.
CGGGTTGATTTCATTTTCGTGGCACTTTTCGGTTCATCCTCCTTCCCCTTTTTGATTTCCCGGTGTTTGACTCGATTTGAGCGGATGATTTCTTGGGGATAGTCTCCTAACTACTCCGTGATCATTCTCTCCAAGTTTGGGAACGTGGGATTTTGATTTGAATCGATTTGGGATTGATTTGGGTGAAGGGCGAACAAATTCGCCCTCCCTGAGTGACCGCGGACAGTCCACCACTCAGGGCGCGGACAGTCCGCGCATCCGGATTCAGCCGAGCAGTGGCTGCGTGTCTCGGTGAACAGTGCTGAAACTTGACCGGCGTACAGACTGCCGTTGTGTTTGGCGGACAGTCCGGGAACGTCCAAGGACTTTGCAGCAACCTTGTTGTTTGCCGAGTTTTGCCGGCGCATAGTCTGCCACTCGCCCGCGGACAGTCCGTCACTACCGCGGACAGTCCGGGACCGTACCGGCGGACAGTCCGGGATTTGGCTGTGTCTTCCGGCCTAGTGCGTTTGCTCTCCCGGCTTGTTCGTTTGGTTTCCGGATTTCACGTTTGACCCTAGAGTTGACCAAGGAACCTCTCTAGGTATCTTTGCTACTTGTTAGCATAGGTATTTAGGAGTTTCTCGACATAGCCGACAATCTACGTTCGGGACATGGTTTTTGGGGTTGTGTTCGAGCCGGAGCTTTTGGCATTTGGTTTGCTATCTTCTTGTGGTGCCTCGCTGTGATCCTAGGGATCATCCACCCTCTTCCAAGGGTCGTGGGCATCACGGTTTCAGTCGCAGTTTCTCGGGGTTGATTTTGGGACATTTGGCCAAAGTTTCGAGAGGAATTTTTGAGCTCCCATTCACCCCCCCCTCTGGTCGCCTTGCTAGTGCTTTCTCGGTCCTTCAGTCGTCATCTGAGTCATTGACGTCGCTGAGCGTGGCGAAGAAAGCACGCTGCTCAGCTGGGGCCTTCTCCAAGTACTTCTTCTTGATGTACTCCTTGTTGAAGACACCCTTCCGCTTGTGCTTCGTGGGGACGTAATTCTCCTTGCGCTTGCTGAAGTTGTACTTGTGCCCATGATCGCCCTTCCCAAATGCTTGCTTGTTCTTCTTGGGACAGTTGGCGATGAAGTGGTCGGGGTCGCCGCACTCGAAACATCCAGAGCGTCCTCCTCCGCGACGACGGTTCATGCGGTTGTTGTGGAACCGCGAGAACCAGTTGGCGTGTAGAGCCAACTCGTCATCCCTCATGAACTCCAGCTGCTCTTCTGTGACAGAAAGCAGAGAAGAAAGTGCAAATCCTCCAGAGGGGTTAGCAGAAGAGCCAGAAAGCAAAGCCATCGACGGGCCAGAAGGATTTTTGTAAGAAGCCCTCGCCATGGCATCAATCTCACTGGACTTGAGCTTACTGAAGAGCTCGTCGCATGTGAGGGTCTCATAGTTAGGTGATTCGATGATCGCCTGAACCTTCGAGTCCCACACTGACCGATCGAGAGTATGCAAAAGCTTGAGAGCCCTCTCATGATCGTCGAAAGGCAACAACTCCTTGTTAGCCCTCATCCTATTGACAATCACCTGAAAGCGAGCGAATAAACTTTCTAAGCTCTCGCCAGGCATATGTCGAAAGTTCTCATACTCTCACTTGAACGACTCGTAGAGACAGGTTTTGACTTGACTGGTTCCCTCATGGAAACGCATGAGGGTAGCCCAAATCTCCCGAGCCGTAGCGAGGTGAGAAACACGATCAAACTCTGTCATGCTCAAGCATGAGAAAAGAGCATTACGGGCTTGGCTATTGGCATCGTGCTCATCGATCTGATGCTGAGTCACACGAGCAGCCAAGACCACGTAATCAGCAGAGTTGCAAATATCCCAGATGGAAGCACCAATACTCTGAAGATAGGCCGACATACGTATCTTCTAATACGCATAGTTCGTCCCATCGAAAAACGGCGGTTTGCCCACGCCGCGATCCATGTCGCCTTATGTGGATCTGGAACCGGCTAAGGTGGAAGATCCTTAACCCGCTTTGATACCAATTGAAGGACCAAAAGTGCTAACAGAAAGCGACCAGAGAGGGGGTGAATGGGAGCTTCAAATTTCTTTTCCGAAACTTGTTGCCACTGTCCCGAGAATCAACCCCAAGAGCAAACCTAGAGCTTGCAAGTGTCCATGACCCTTGATGTAGGGTGGATGCTTCCCAGAAGCACAGCGAGACACTAGAAAACTCTAGAAACCCAACGCAAAAGCCGGAAATCAAAACCGACAACGGACGAGCGAACCGCAGATGAAAATGTGTTGAAGACACAGCATCGGACGCTGGCCCGCGTCCGATGGCCAGACACCGGACGCGTCCGATACAGAATGACACGTTCTGGAACCTTACTGGACAGGCATCGGACGCTGGCTACAGTGAAACCCTAGCGTCCGATGCATGACCCCCGGACGCGTGCGATGACAACCGACGCTTCAATGGTCAGCGTTCGATGCTCCTTAGAAATGTTGTCAGATGACACGTGGCACCGGACGCGTCTGATGTGATGAACACAGCATCCGATGCTCGTGACTCGAGCGTCCGATGCCCCCGAAACAGCACTGTTCTTCCGCGGATTCAACCCGATCTCCTCAGAATCAAAAGCTCTAAGGCTTAGACTTGGTATGAGGAGTTCCAAGGAGGTTAGTGAGCTATGCCAAAGAGATCATGGCTCGAACCTAACTCCAAATCAGTGAATTGGAAGAATTCGGGGCAAAAGAGACAAAACTCGATTCGAAACAAAAATCGACCGATCTAGCTCATGAGGTTAGAGAAGAATTCCTTCAGTGGAAAGATGTGTCTCACGATCTAGAACAACTCAGTTCAAACAGAATCGCAAAAGACGCAATGAGTAAGGAGAATGATCACCGAGAAAATCGTGGAGAAAAGCAACCCGCGAAGAACAACACCAAAACACGAATCACAACCACGAATTTGCAACCGTGTGGCAACCACACGCTACAACAGTGAGATTACGGTCTCACTTCCTCAAAATCTCATGAACATAGAGGTATGGTTCTCTCCGGATCTCAGTTGCTACAGCAGGGGATTGGGAGAGCAGGAAAACCAAGAAGGCAAAATAGCAAATGACTGAGATAGGATGGGAGGTGGGTGTCTCTCTATACTTATCCTAATTCTAGTTCCCACTCTACCCCTAACTAATTACAGAGCGAACCAGCTAAACCCTAGGGTTATTCTGGACCAACTCGATGTAGATGGTGATCTGACGGTCACGCCCGCACAATAGATAGCTTCGCCTCGACGCGACCTCACCGATTGCCGCCACGTGCCGCCACCGCTCTGCTCGTCCTTTTCACGGACCTCAACCCCGGTTTTGAGGCCCAAACCGGGAAACCAGCCTTCATGACCAACCCCCGGTTTTGAGGCCCAAACCGGGAAACCAGTCGTCCATCGCTTGAGTTTTGTGGCCTGAAGGACCGAAGATGCTAAAGCAAGGCGACCAAAGGGGGGGTGAATGGGAGCCTAAAAATTTCTTCTTGAAATTATGGCCTCTGTCCCAATAAAATCAACCCCAAAAGCTTCGGACTCAAATGTGGTGCCCACGACCCTCAGAAAGAGGGTGGATTATCCCTAGGATCACAGCGAGGCACCACACAAGAGAGCAAACCAAAACTCTCAAAACCCCGAGTCAAGTTCGTGCCTAAAAGACCACTCCCAAATGTAGATAGAGGGCTACGTCGGGATTCCTCCAAATACCGATGCTAACGCATAGCAAGGATATGTAGAGAGGTTCCTAGGTGAAATCTAGGAGCAAACGAGAAGTCCGGAAATGATCCGGAAAAGCCGGGAGAGCAAACGCACAAAACCTCACCCTACAGTCGACTCCCGGACTGTCCGGACTGCTGATCCCAGACTGTCCAGTCAAGGGCGGACTGTCCACGCCTCGGAGTCCGTACTGTCCGCCGGCAAAAGACCCAAACACGAACTGTTCTGAGACAGCCCTAGACAGGTCCTGGACAGTCCGCGGTTTGCACGTCGGACTGTTCGCGGTTCACGTGAACAGTGAACTCTGCGCGTCCGGTGCCTGCCCTGTGCAGCGTCCGATGACGACCTCGGACTGTCCGTGGGTCCTGGCGGACTGTCCGCCGGCTACGCAGCCAAAACAGCAACGCTGCTGCAAAGTCCCTTCTCGGGCCCGGACTGTCCGCGCCCTACACTGGCGGACTGTCCGCCGGTCACCCTAGGGGAAAAGCACCGAGGAAACCAGCCACTGCTCCGGCTGAACCCACGATGCGCGGACTATCCGCGGCCAATATGGCGGACTGTCTGCGACCTCCCCGAAAGCGCAAAAACAGCGCGGGACAAAACCAAAATCGATTGGATCTTCACAAAATCGAATGGGGCTGCAACCTAACTTCACCCAAGTGTTCTTCTATGTGTTGGGAAGCTAATCCTAGGATATCATCGCTTCAACCCAACTAAACCATGAGAAATCCGAAGAACACTAGAAAAGGGGAAGAGGGAAGAACAAAAACGATTTCGGCCCGATCTACTTGTTCGTGAGGGTAGAGATGAATTCCTCCGGTGGAAATGTTCTCCTCACATCAAAGAACAAGTTGATTCAAACGGAATCGCAAAAGACGCAGCGTAGAGGGAGATCGGGAGAGGGGAAAATCATGGAGAAAAGAAGAACGCGAAGAACAAATTCAAAACGCGAATTGAACCATGAATTTGATCCTTGGATTCAGAGGAATGGATATTTGATTAATCACTTGGTGTCGGGCTACAAGCCACTCCTAGCAAAACAAAGCTTGGATGGCAAAAAGCTCAAGAACAAGAGCCAACTCTCCCTAACCCTAGCCTTCTCTCACAGGAACAAAATGAGAGAGACACCACCAAGAATTCCCAAGGATGCGGCTGCCCTAGCAGCCCCCCTCATATATATAGGCGCACGTCCGAAGACCAAAGCGCCCTTACATTAAGCACTCGACCCAAATACCCCCCAGGGGTAAAACCATCTAGACTTGACAGTTTCGATCCGACGGCCACGCCCGCACATCCGGTAGCTTCGCCTCGACGCGACCTCCCTGATGCCGCCACGTGCCGTCATGTCGACCACCACGCCTTCCTCGTGGATAGCTTCGCCGCCGCGCCAGCCTCTCCACGCCGCCACGCGTCGACCGTCCTTTCGGACCACCCCTCGGTTTTGAGGCCCAAACCGGGAAATCGTCCACCCCGAGTTTTGAGGCCCAAACTCAAAAACCCGCACGCCTAGGTTTTGAGGCCCAAACCTGGAAACCGTCCTCGCCGAGTTTTGAGGCTCAAACTCAGAAACCGGCCACCCCGAGTTTTGAGGCCCAAACTCGGAAACCGTCGATAATAGCTTTTTGAGGCTCAGCTACCGAACCCACACCGAAGACGGAGTGTGGTTCTCACACCCCGACCACTGGCACCGATGCCGATGCATGTCCAGCCTCCACGTTGGGCACAACGCCTTCGCCTTCCTTCTTGACTTGGCCGACGGCACTTGGGCCGCACGCAAGCCCGTGTCCGACCTCCCGCCAAGTGACACGACTCCAGCGCCTTCCTCCCGACTCGGCCGATGCACCGCACATCCCCATGTGCTCTCGCTCGCCGATGCCACGTGCTAGCTACCATAGCTGGTCCTCTGGCCCTCTGGTCCGTCAGTCCAAGCCTCACATCCGCCCTTCATCGCTCTGCGTACATCGGCATGGCACGTCCGCCGCACGGCACGCCCATCCTTCACCGCTCACGATCCGTCGGCACGGCACGTCTCTACTTGACCTTCACCTCACCATAGACCACTGTATCTGAGCTCCACACCTGCACATCAACACAGCCAAGAGACACATGTTGCACACACACACCAACACATAAACACCACAACTCAACGCCACTGGTTAGTCATAAACAATAAGCTCATAGCAAGATATAGACTCAACCGGGTAAAAGCCTCAAACCTTCCTCATCAATGTCAATCATTCATCATATGTGTTCTCAATCTCCCCCTTGATGAATGCATTGACTATCAATAAAACCAAAAAGGAAGGGTTTGAAAGCAAGCCTCATCCAAGTGCCCAAAAACCAAGCAAAGGCAAACACAAGGCTATTTGAGATGAGGAAGGGTCATGAAAACTCCAAATAAAAGCTCTCGGTCCCGAAACGGAAAAGCGGGCAAAGCCTCCACACAACCGAAGAGTCAAGATAAACAAGAGTTTCATGAATCCCAAAAAGGCACTCAAAAACCAATCTCAAATAAAATTGTCAAACAATCATCACAAAAGAGAGACCAAGGTACTTATCCACTTGGTTTTGGGTCAATTTCTCCCCCTTTTTCTCTCTCTTTCTCTTTCTCCCCCTTGATGATTGAATTGACAAAAACCAAGCACAGGAGATGGTTTGAGATACCAAAACCGAAAACTTGGTCCCCAAAGACATGGGCAAAGGCTCAACGCAACCAAGCAAAGGATCGGAGCAACAACTCTTAAAAGAGCAAAACTCGATCACACAGAGTGAAAGACTTGGTTCCCAAAGACATGGGCAACGGCTCGACGCAACCAAGTCAAAGATGAGCTAGCCCTCAAGAAGAGGCAAAAAATGGCTCATCACCACTAGCTCAAGGCTCAATACCAATTGAGGCTAAATCAACGCATAAGAATGCAAAAATTGTTCACAGACAGCCAAGAATTGGTGAAAACAGCTAGCTCCTCAAGACTGAGGCACATAGACTCGACGCAACTAGCTGAAGGGTCCATACCAATCGAAAATACCAAGCAAAAACTGCTAGTCCCTCTAGACAGAGGCAAATACGGCTCAACACGACTAGCAGGCTCGATACCGACTGAGAAAAACCACAAGAGAAGCTCAACACTAAATGGAGCTCAAACACTCGGAGCATGCGGAGAAGCAGCAAGACAAAAGCGACTTCTCCTGAAAGCAAACCTACAAACAAAGGCTATGCAACAAAGCTCATGACACCAATTGCATTCCATACCAAAAGATGGATACCAATTGAGACACATAAAAGAGCTATACCGAGTGAAGAAGAACATAAAAGAGCTAAACTCCCCCTTGCTCAAAGCTCTCCCCAAAATGCATGACTCTCCCCGTTGTGCCAACACTCAAACTCCCCCTTGCAAACAGCTTCTCCCCCTTGACAAAAGGGAACATGCTAAGGGGTTTTGACATTTTTCACAAAGTTGACACAAACACAAGACAAGTCAACAACCAAAAGCATATGGGGGCTATGAAAAGCATTGAAAGAGACCACAAAGTTTATCGGAGTTGGGGGGTATGTACACTAAGCTAAAAATGCATGATATGCACAATGCAACAGCTTCATGTGTATAGCAATCATAATGAAAAGATGCTCAAAAGGGTGCTGCCCTGAAAGTGTAGCAGTCAAAACAAATGCTAGCAAAGGCTCAAACTGATCAAGTGAATACGAAATATGAACAATTAAACATATGAGCAGTTTTAAGCCATTCAAAAGCAGTTCACCACTAAAATAGCACTTAGCATGAATAGACAGGAAATCGAGCAAGTGCTAACTCAAGTATAAAAGGTGAACTACCCCTAGCAAAGTTCAATCATCATGCAATAGAGTGAAGCATAGACTTGTGTTAGTTTCAATATTTTATCGGAGATTGCAGCGGTATTAACACAAGTTCATATTAAAGCATGTGATTGCGAGAGGTTAAAAGCATGGTCATTGCCTAACTTTTCAACCGGGCTAAGCCTATGCAAGAAAAGCAATCGGAAGCTTAAAGCACCGGTTTCGGTCTTACACTACACGGCTCGAGTTTAACTCAAATGTGCAATGAGAAATAGTCTCGATAACGTGAGGTGCTGACACATGCAATCCCATCTCGATCTTTTCATTTCACTAATACTTGGATCAAATTTTAAGCACAAGGTAAATATGAACAATCCAAGCAAGTGAATGACTCAGTGCAAGAGACATAGCAACCAAGCATACAAAATATAGCATAAGTGATCTCAACACATCCTACCCATGCTAGTTGCCAATCTCAATGGTGAACAAATTAAAGGTTTCATAGTCGATTAGTCAAGTTCACTATTTGCAAAAATAGCTTAGCTCATAACATGTATCAAGTGATCAAAAAGAGCCTAAGCTACGAGCATCATCATGAATCAATAGTGCATACCAAAAACAGCATAGTCTCATTCTCATTGCTCTATACATGAAGCTCTAAAATGCAAGATATACATGATGAAATGCATGCAAAAGCTAGTCTATCAAAGACAAAACAAAACTAGCCTAAAAAGGAAAACCCAAAACAAAAGGGTATCAGAGAAGTCCAACTAAGATACAACAAGCAAAATGCTTCCCCAACTAAAAGGGAAACACACACCAGACTCATAAGAGAAGAGCCAAGAACCGCTCAAACGATAGCCAGCAAAATCCACAACGGAAAGACCACATGGCAGAAAGAGGTCAAGGAAGAAGAGTACCAAAAACCGAACTCAGAAGTGGGTCGTTGGTACCTCATGAAGCGCATGACCGCCTGCTGGTGTGATACCCGAGGGGACGCCTGAATCAGCTGAAGTCTTCGGGGCGCCTGCTTCGCTGAAGTCGTCTCCCCCTCGCCTGATGCTGTCGCTCGCACAGGTGCTGCTAGTGCTCGCTGGAGAGCTGCTCGAATGGAACCCCAAGTCATGGAAGAAGTGGGATCAGGTCCGTGAGCCGAAATGCTCTCTCCAGGCTCCTGTTCTCCTGCACACTCAAAAGCAGAAGAAACACAAGGTGTTGTCTCGTCCAGTGTGACCTCAAGGTCTCCACAAAACGGTTAGTAATACCGCAAGGAGATCTAAACTCAAACTAGTCAAAACTACCTATGCAACAGGATAAAGCACTATGGAGCAACATGCAACCTAGAAACATGATCAACCCAGACACAACCTAAACCTCAACACATGCTACAATGCAAGATCCAAAAGCATGTAACATGATAAAATTGTGGAAAGGCTAGTGCTCAAGCTAAACATATCAACAGGGTACATGTAGCTACACAGAACTAGCACCTGAAAAGTGATACCTAATGAACATCATACAACTATAAATCAAGCTCATGGAGAGATATCGTAAAGCATGGCATAATGTTCATGAGGATCACAAACTAGCATGAATGGCTACCCCACAAAAACTATACACAAAGCTAGCATGACATATGATACAGAAGATAGCACATGCTAGACTAATCAAAACATGATACAAAAGAAAATGTACATGTAAAAGCTATACAAGTGAGCACATGATGATCCATTTCATACCACAAGACATAAATCATGGATGTACAAGGTATGAGTGTATAAGAAAGCTCACCAGATAACAAAAGCCTCTTTGGATGCAAAACTAAGCGGGGTGTAGAGAACCATCAAATCTTGGTCACATCTAAAAGACCAAGTCCCATCAGGCGCATGTTCTCCACCATGCGTCCTCATATCTACACACAAGAGGACAAAGTAACCCGAGTCTTGGATCCCGAAGGGTTAGCAAGCATGTACTTGGGAATCCAGGACTTGGTCACAAATCTCAACTTATCATGTGGGTTAGCATGATGCAAATGTTGGTTCAAATGCAATTGTGAAACACCCTTGGAAGCATTCCTCAAAAGGACAACTCGAGGAGAAGAACGAGTCATACCACGGGAAAAGAGGCAAACATCTTCCAAGGTCTTTGTAGAAGAGCCAATAGATGCACTATGAGAAGCATGACGTGGACCAAGAGAAGAAGCAGTAGAAGCATGTCCACGACCATGACCTATCCCACTAGAAAAGGAGTCATAAATCCCATCAACAAAAATGGGCTTCTTACTAGGAGCACAAGTGTTCATGCCATTAGAAGGGCTATGAATCACCATCTTCCTAGAAGAGCGAGCTTGGCGCAAGCGTTTGGCACGCCGATAGCAGAAGCTTTCTTGATGCTCATCTTTCTCACAAAAAGAGCATTGGTACAAAGGCCTACTGGAAGGCACACCATTCTCCGACAAGTGAGAAGTCCCTTGGGACTTAGAACAAGAAGCATCAACCACCATCTTGGTGCCAACGCTAGGAGCACACGTGCCATGGGAAAGGCTACGCGGCTTCCTAAAAGCCTTAGCTCGAATTCGCCGCTCGTGCTTGACACGGCGAAAACAAAAATCGAGTGAATGTCCCTCCTTCTTGCAAAAGGTGCAATGAAAAACCAGATTGGGAGGACGAGTCCCAAAAATATGAGAAGCACCCTTGTCAAGAGAAGTCCCTTGGACATCACTCGAAGAAACAGCAAGGTTGGGAGTAGCTATGAAAGAGCTATCCGAAACCTTGACACTAGTGCTATCGTCAAAAGACTCACGCGCAACACAAGAACTCAACTCCGGTTGCAAAGATGCAGACTTGGAAACATCAACATCGGAGTTGCAAGAAATGTGTGACTCAAACGACTTAGCACAAAGGCTCTTGCACCTTTTGGCTAAAACCTCATTCGCAAACATGAGGCGATCACAAGTACCACAAGGAGTGTTTTTCAAATTTTCCATCTCCTCTTTTATGCACTCGGCATATGTGGTACGCAAGAGCTCAACTTCCCTCTCAAGGTTGGCACTCATATCATTGTGCTCAACCAACTTAGCGCTCATATCATCGCGCATTTGCTTCAAAACCAAAACTTCTTTTTCCAAATCAATGCATGATGTGCACATGAGATTGGTGGAAGAAACATCACCATTCACATCAAACAATGAATCATGAACAACACAAGAAGTAAGGCAAGCATTTTTATTTAAAGAGCATGAGCTACAAGGCCTAGAATGTAAATCAACAATCTTAGCCTTAGCATGCTCAAGTTCATCTACACATGTCCTGTGAATCACAACGAATTCTCTAAGTCTAGCAACAAAAGATTCACAGTTATCACATGGTAAAGAAGCATTTGACTTCAGCAAGGCTATTTCATTTCTAGCACGATCAAGGCCCTTGCCCAAGTCAATGCAAACTAGACATGGTTTAGAAGCATTGGATTTCAACATTTTATTTTCAGATTTTAAGCTAGCAAGAGAAAAGCGTAGCTCATCAACCTTCCTAACCATGTCACTACTAGAGGTGCAAGGAAAAAATGCACTAGACTTCCAATAAGAAAGACCACATTTCAACCTAGTGATGGAGCATTTCAATTTCTTGATCTTTCTACGCAAGGTATCACAAAGCTCATCATATTTTATATTATCAACATAGCAAGCATCATACCGGTCATGCAAAGTCACAAGACTACCGGCAAGTGTACCTTTCTTGGCCTTCCCAAGTTCACGTTGAAGATCCTCCATTGAAACCTCATCACCATCCAGGAAGTCCAGCAAAGCATCCACCTCACGTTCCGCCTCTAGAGCCGCACTCCTCCTTCTAGCAATGTCATCCTCGATCATATGTCCATGATTCGAACCTGAGGACAAAGACACACTAGTAGAGAAATTTGGTGGCATTTGCAAAAACACCGTTAGTGTTAGCCAAACAAAAGCTCAACACCTCGACAAGCAAAGTCGGAAACAAACCGCTCTCAAAAAGGTCGCCTTCGCGGATCCAGAACCGGTTAAGGTAGAGAGATCCTTAACTGGCTCCGATACCAATTGAAGGACCGAAGATGCTAAAGCAAGGCGACCAGAGGGGAATGAATGGGAGCCTAAAAATTTCTTCTCGAAATTATGGCCTCTGTCCCAATAAAATCAACCCCAAAAGCTTCGGACTCAAATGTGGTGCCCACGACCCTCGGAAAGAGGGTGGATGATCCCTAGGATCACAGCGAGGCACCACACAAGAGAGCAAACCAAAACTCTCAAAACCCCGAGTCAAGTTCGTGCCTAAAAGACCACTCCCAAACGTAGATAGAGGGCTACGTCGGGATTCCTCCAAATACCGATGCTAACGCGTAGCAAGGATATGTAGAGAGGTTCCTAGGTGAACTCTAGGAGCAAACCAAAAGTCCGGAAATGAACCGGAAAAGCCGGGAGAGCAAACGCACAAAACCTCACCCTACAGCCGACTCCCGGACTGTCCGGACTGCTGATCCCGGACTGTCCAGTCAAGGGCGGACTGTCCGCGCCTAGGAGTCCGGACTGTCCATCGGCAAAAGACCCAAACACGAGACAACCCTAGACAGGTCCTGGACAGTCCGCGGTTTGCACGCCGGACTGTCCGCGGTACACGTGAACAGTGAACTCTGCGCGTCCGGTGCCTGCCCTGTGCAGCGTCCGATGACGACCTCGGACTGTCCATGGGTCCTGGTGGACTGTCCGCCGGCTACGCAGCCAAAACAGCAACGCTGCTGCAAAGTCCCTGCTCGGGCCCGGACTGTCCGCGCCCTACACTGGCGGACTGTCCGCCGGTCACCCTAGGGGAAAAGCACCGAGGAAACCAGCCACTACTCCGGCTGAACCCACGATGCGCGGACTGTCCGCGGCCAATATGGCGGACTGTCCGCGACCTCCCCGAAAGCGCAAAAACAGCGCGGGACAAAACCAAAATCGATTGGATCTTCACAAAATCGAATGGGGCTGCAACCTAACTTCACCCAAGTGTTCTTCTATGTGTTGGGAAGCTAATCCTAGGATATCATCGCTTCAACCCAACTAAACCATGAGAAATCCGAAGAACACTAGAAAAGGGGAAGAGGGAAGAACAAAAACAATTTCGGCCCGATCTACTTGTTCGTGAGGGTAGAGATGAATTCCTCCGGTGGAAATATTCTCCTCACATCAAAGAACAAGTTGATTCAAACGGAATCGCAAAAGACGCAGCATAGAGGGAGATCGGGAGAGGGGAAAATCGTGGAGAAAAGAAGAACGCGAAGAACAAATTCAAAACGCGAATTCAACCACGAATTTAATCCTTGGATTCAGAGGAATGGATATTTGATTAATCACTTGATGTCGGGCTATAAGCCACTCCTAGCAAATCAAAGCTTGGATGGCAAAAAGCTCAAGAACAAGAGCCAACTCTCCCTAACCCTAGCCTTCTCTCACAGGAACAAAATGAGAGAGACACCACCAAGAATTCCAAAGGATGCGGCTGCCCTAGCAGCCCCCCTCATATATATAGGCGCACGTCCGAAGACCAAAACACCCTTACATTAAGCACTCGACCCAAATACCCCCCAGGGGTAAAACCGTCCAGACTTGACAGTTTCGATCCGACGGCCACGCCCGCACATCCGGTAGCTTCGCCTCGACGCGACCTCCCTGATGCCACCACGTGCCGTCATGTCGACCACCGCGCCTTCCTCGTGGATAGCATCGCCGCCGCGCCAGCCGCTCCACGCCGCCACGCGTCGACCGTCCTTTCGGACCACCCTCGGTTTGGAGGCCCAAACAGGGAAACGGTCCACCCCGAGTTTTGAGGCCCAAACTCGGAAACCCACACGCCCAGGTTTTGAGGCCCAAACTTGGAAACCGTCCTCGCCGAGTTTTGAGGCCCAAACTCGGAAACCGGCCACCCTGAGTTTTGTGGCCCAAACTCGGAAACCGTCGATGATAGCTTTTTGAGGCTCAGCTACCGAACCCGAACCGAAGACGGAGTGTGGTTCTCACACCCCGACCACCGGCACCGATGTCGATGCATGTCCAGCCTCCACGCCGGGCACAACGCCTTCGCCTTCCTTCTTGACTTGGCCGACGGCACTTGCGCCTCACGCAAGCCCGTGTCCGACCTCCCGCCAAGTAACACGACTCCAGCGCCTTCCTCCCGACTCGGCCGATGCACCGCACATCCCCATGTGCTCTCGGTCGCCGATGCCACGTGCCAGCTACCACAACTGGTCCTCTGGCCCTCTGGTCCGTCAGTCCAAGCCTCATGTCCGCCCTTCATCGCTCTGGGTACATCGGCATGGCACGTCCGCCGCACGGCACGCCCATCCTTCACCGCTCACGATCCGTCGGCACGGCACGTCTCTACTTGACCTTCACCTCGCCATAGACCACTGTATCCGAGCTCCACACCTGCACAACAACACAACCAAGAGACACATGTTGCACACACACACCAACGCATAAACACCACAACTCAACGCCACCGGTTAGTCATAAACAATAAGCTCATAGCAAGATATAGACTCAACCGAGTAAAAGCCTCAAACCTTCCTCATCAATGTCAATCATTCATCATATGTGTTCTCATGGCCCAAACTCAGAAACCCGCCAGCGCCCAGGTTTTGAGGCCCAAACCTGGAAACCGTCCTCAGCCCGAGTTTTGTGGCCCAAACTCGGCAAACCTGCAGCACCCAGGTTTTGTGGCCCAAACCTGGAAACCGTCCACCGGTGGTTTTTCTGTGGCTCAACCACCAAACCGAGCCGTAGAGGGGATGCACCGCCCTTGCACCCCATCCACCGACACATGTCCTCAGGTCCTCGACCCGAGCAACACTGTGCCCCGCAAGTCTCCGCTCGTCGCTGTCCTAGGCTGTCAGCCACCATAGCTGATCCTCAGGCCACCGGTCCCTCAGTCCAAGCCTCACGTCCGCCCTTCACTGCTCCCGGTCCATCGGCACGGCACGTCTCTACTTGACCTTCACCTTGCCTTCGATCACTGTATCCATGCTCGACACCTGCACAACACAAGCCAAAGAACATGCGCATCACACCCGTTGACAATCACTCATCACTCGAGACTCGGCATACACCCATGTATCCGTAGTATTGTGGTAAGAAACAAAGCAAGATTAGTGGCACAAGTTTATACTCAAGTAGAGGGTCTTGACTTTGGTGAAACATATGCACTAGTTGCAAGATTAGAAGCAATAAGAATCCTATTAGCTTATGCTTGTTCCCACAATATCAAGCTATATCAAATGGATGTCAAGAGTGCATTTCTAAATGGATACATCAATGAGTTGGTATATGTTGAGCAACCTCCAGGTTTTGAAGATGACAAGAAGCCCAACCATGTTTACAAGCTCAAGAAGGCACTTTATGGTTTGAAACAAGCACCAAGAGCATGGTATGAGTGATTAAGGGATTTTCTCCTCTCTAAAGGGTTCAAGATGGGAAAGGTTAACACTACACTCTTCACCAAGAACATTGGAAAAGACTTGTTTGTGTTGCAAATCTATGTTGATGATATCATTTTTGGTTCAACCAATCAAGATTTTTGTGAAGAGTTTGGTGAGATGATGGCTAATGAGTTTGAAATGTCCATGATTGGAGAGCTTAGCTACTTCCTTGGTCTACAAATTAAGCAATTGAAGGAAGGCACTTTTGTTAGTCAAGGCAAGTATACAAAGGACATGATCAAGAAGTTTGGATTGCAAGATGCAAAAGCCATTAGCACGCCTATGGGGACAAATGGACAATTGGATAGTGATGCAAGTAGCAATATGGTGGATCAAAAGTTGTATCGGTCTATGATTGGAAGCCTACTCTATGTGACCGCATCAAGACCGGATGTCATGTCTAGTGTATGCATGTGTGCAGGATTCCAAGCTTCACCAAGAGAGAGTCACTTGAAGGCAACAAAGAGAATATTGAGGTACTTGAAGCATACATAAGATATTGGTTTATGGTATCGAAAGGGGTCAAACTTTGAGTTGATTAGATATTCGGACTCCGATTATGCGGGTTGCAAGGTCGATAGAAAGAGCACATCGGGCACATGTCAATTGTTGGGAAGATCACTTGTGTCATGGTCATCAAAGAAGCAAAATAGTGTGGCACTTTCAACCGCCGAAGCTGAATACATATCCGCCAGTAGTTGTTGTGCTCGGTTACTTTGGATGAAAGCAACTTTGGATGAATTTGGAATCAAATTCAAACAAGTGCCATTGCTATGTGACAATGAGAGTGCGGTGAAGCTCACAAACAACCCCGTGCAACATTCAAGAACCAAGCATATTGACATAAGGCACCACTTCATAAGAGATCATCAACAAAAGGGTGATATTCCAATTGAAACACTAGCATATAACATGTTTATGGGCTTGCAATCCTAGTGTTTAATCTAGAGAAAGAGCAATGGAATGTTTAACCAACGTGAGTAAGATAACCATTGCAAGATGTGTGAAGAAGCTTACTCTAGAGCAAACCGTGTTAAATGTTTATTGCAAATGATCTAGATTGAACCAAATATGAAAGAACTACCTCTCTCCTATACAATTTGAACCTTTTTATGCAAACCTTTTATGGAAATAGATGACAAAAGGGGAGAGAAAAGTCACAAAGATCAAATAAAGGAGATCAAAATTTTGAAAATGATTTTTGAGCACACAAGTAGGGGGAGAAAGCTCATGAACTTGGTTGTTGCATTTGATTTGTGTACATTCATATGCTTGCTTGCATTGCACATGTTCTAAACTTGATATTCACGCTTGTGTGGTGTATGCTAGAAATAGATTTTGAATGATGATTTGCAAACTAGCATGCATAGGTGGTAGCTAGATGTAATTTGTTCTTACAAGTGGTACTAGAGCCTTTCATATAATGTTGATCTCATGAGGTATCTAGTGTTTTTGTAAAGTCTAGCTAACCATGGTGCTAAGGATGGTATACATTGGCAACTCCGATTGGTATCACGCTTCAAAGGTCCATTCTTTACACCTTAGCATCATTTGATAGTATTACTCTCCCACATTTCATATCTATGCATATGTGCTGAACTTGAACAAAACACTATAACACATATGTAGGGGGAGCTAATACTAACAAAGAGGTGACTCAAATTTTCAAATACTTTTCTTTGTGAAGGTTGTCATCAATTACCAAAAAGGGGGAGATTGAAAGTCCTTGTTTGATTTTGGATAATTGATGTCACCTAGAGTACTAACCTTTGTCATGAAGTGTTTATGAGCTAGGTTGGTACACACCAAGTGTGGGTGCTAGATGATGACCATGGTGTTGGTGGTGATGACCAAAAGATGGATCAAGTGCTCCAAATTTAGAAAGAGAAGAAGAGAAAAGCAAAACCCTATGGAGATCAAGGCAAAGGTATAAATAGGGATTTTGTTTTGGCACTCATGACACCATAGAGGGTGTGAGTGTGTTTAGGATCGATAGCCGTACTATTAAGAGGGGACTATCTCAGTGATTGCAGTTATCAAGTGCCACTAGGTGAATTCATACATGTATATGCATTAGGACCTAGTGTGCTAACCTCTAATCCTTTGAAAAATGTTTGGAAAATGATAACACACTTGCACAAGGTGGTGTACACTTGGTGGTGTTGGCACATTTGCAAAGGAGAAGAAACTGGAGTTGAAAACGAAGTTTTCAGGAGCGACCGAACACTGGAACAATGACCGGACGTTGTTGAAACATGCGTTCGGTCACTATTGAAACAACAATCGGACACTATTGAAAAATGTGACCGGATGCGCCTGTAACACTGTTCACGGGAGGCAACAAATGAAATGGAGTGATCGGACGCTAAGTGAGTCTGGTCAATAGTGATCGGACGCGTCCGATCGATGAAAATCGTCTCTGGAACCTCTCTGTTCGTGACCGGACGCTGAGTGAAACAATGACCAGACGCTAGTGAAACAAGAGTCCAGTCACTACTGAAACAACGACCTGACGCTAGTGAAACTATGACCGGACGCGTCCGGTCGCTATGTAATCTGCCCATTCGAAGGGGTAACGACTCTATTTGTTTGAGGGGGTATATATATAAATATGAGTTGGCCGGCTTTGGGAGGTCTCTCTTGGTACTCTAACATCTTGGACATCCCTTTGAGCTAAACATACTCCCTCCCACTCATCTCCTTGCTTGATAGTGCGAATCAAAGTGAGATTGAGTGATTCCACATGCATTTGCTTGTGTGATTGCATCTAGTGGCACTTGGGGATCGTTGTTGCTGCGGTTTTCTCGTTACTCTTGGTGGTTGCCATCACCTAGACGGCTTGGAGCAGCGGAGGAGTTTTGGCACGAGTTGGTCATTGTTCGTGGCCATCTCCCGGTGATTTGTGAGGGGTATTGTGCCTTCTCCGGCAAAGAGCCAAAAGGTAACTCTAGTAAATTGCGTGTGTCATTGAGTTACCTCCATTTGTGGGTCGGTTCTTGTGGCGCTCAAGTGTTGAGCTAGGTTTGTGAACACCTATTAGCCATCGAACCACCAAGTGGTTGGTCAACACAACGGGGAGTAGCGTGCCGGCAAGGACGTGAACCTCGAGAGAAAATCATTGTGTCTCTTGCCTCTTTGGACATCTCCCGGAGTTCCATGGTATTCATATTGTGATTGATTATCTCTTGCCAATGTCGGTATATTTATCTATCATTGCATTACATTCTTTACTTCTTGTGTAGAGATAATTGTTGCTAGAAGTAGCTCTTTAATTAGAAGTAATTATTTCTTGCTAGCTCACTAGTTTAGAAAGTAGTGACCTAGCTCTTGTGTGACATAGAGATCATAATATACTAGAATTGCTTGGATAGGTGGCTTGCAACACTTGGTAGAGCTAGAGCAAAAAGCTACTAGTTGCTCTAAGTGTTTTGTATAATTTTATTAGGCTATTCACCCCCCCCCCTAGCCATTTAGGACCTTTCACCTTCTCCAAGGGCAAGCCACCCCTCTATTTATAGAGGGGAGCTCACACGGCCACGATCGGTACTACCATCCAAAGGGCCGGTACTACCGGCGATCCAAATGACCGTTAGGATCGCCATCCTAACACAGTCGGTAGTAGGCTCGGTAGTACCGGCCCCGGTACTACCGGCCTTATAGCGGTACTACCGCTAGGCCAAAACTTCCCCTACACAGAACGCCTTCAAACTTCCTCCAAACGTCGGTGCTACCGACCACAAGGGTCGGTACTACCGGCCTTATGGTGGTTCTACCGGTAGGCCAAACAATCTCCCGAACACAGAGTTTGCGTGCTGCCCACAGGGGTCGGTAGTAGGGTCGGTACTACCGACTTCAGCGTCCTGAACTCCTCGCTAAAACAGTCATAACTCTCAGCTCTGAACTCCAATTTCGATGATCTCGGACATTTTGGAAAGCTTATTCAGAGGGCTACACAACCCACATATAAAGCTAATCCAACTCATAAAGGGTTAGTACAGAATTCCAATCCAAGACCCATCCTAGTGTTCGGAACACACCGAAAAGCCTCCTTCTCTTCTCTGAGTTGATCCAAATCAACTCCAACACCTTC
The DNA here is from genome assembly GCA_009763385.1 of Coix lacryma-jobi var. lacryma-jobi. Classification (NCBI taxonomy): domain Eukaryota; kingdom Viridiplantae; phylum Streptophyta; class Magnoliopsida; order Poales; family Poaceae; genus Coix; species Coix lacryma-jobi. The sequence goes on from CM019831.1 coordinate 97,810,456, forward strand.
TCCTTTGAAAATGTGCCAACACCACCAAGTATACACCATCATGTGCATGTGTGTTAGTATTTTCACAATCATTTTTAAAGGATTTTCACTTGACTCACCACGCCATTCGATCCTAGTAACAACGCAATGTTAGATCGCTCAAGTGGCACTCGATGACCGATATGCAAACAAGTTTGCTCCTCTTGTTACTACGGTCATCTATCCTACCCCGGTCATCAACTTCTCTACTCACCTATGACCGGTGAAATGAAATGTCCTACAAATATACCTTTGTCTTGCGCATTTCATTCCATCTCCTTCGGTGTTGATGCAACACATGCACCAACCTCGATCAAATGATATGATCCACTTCATATCATCACATGGCCTCCATGGTCCATCGATCATGACCTCACTGGCTCTTCACCATTGCTTCGGTCCTTCGGCGCCAAGTCTTGCTTAAGCCTCCCGACAATCGGTACCGACGGCTTCAAAGCCTCTAACTTGCTCTTCACCTTCGCAATCGGTCCATCAAGCCAAGTCTTACATTGATCTTCACCATCTTAGCCACATGACCACATGTCATGTTTCATGTGCATTAAGCTCCTTCATCACATGTGTGAGCCTTGCAACATCTTCCAAGCCATTTCCCTTCTATGGCATATGTTGCTCACACATGATCACCTGTGGACTAATCACCTGTGTTATTCACTTCAAACACATATTAGTCCACATAAGTTGTCACTCAATTACCAAAATCAAACTAGGACCTTTCAGGCACGCTGATGGTGCAGTGGATATCCACAGGTCAGGTGACCAGCTGCACGCTGGTGGTGTGGTTGATGCCCACAGGCCGGCGCCATCGGCCATGGTCCACGGACAGCAGCAGGCATATCGTCAGCTCAAGGCTCCGGGTAGTATTCTGCAACAGAAACCGGAAGGAGCAGTGCACAGGCAGTGATGCGACTCGATGTCCCGATCTTCACGACGTAGGATCTTGAACTTGATAACTAGATGAAGAACAGCCGGATAACTTGCTGCAAGCAGCGATAACTAGTGCAACCTGACAAATAAAACTCGAAGCCAACCACCGTCTTTAACCGGCAACCTGAATCGAGGATTCGCCCAACCACACTCTCAAAGAACCAACCAACACAGCCTACAATCAATCAAGGCAAACCTTGAAGGGAGTAGGAGCACTAATTGGGAGCGGATGATGCCGCCGCTTCTGTAAATCCGCGAAGGAAATCACATGAGCAAAGGGGTAGGGATTCACTCTCAAAGTTTGTTAGCATATAGCTGAACAAAGGGGTTCTGTATTTCGATTATCAAAAGTCTGTGATTGCTATGAAGCAATGACATATTTATACTAGGAACAGCCCTCCTAGATAGGTATAAACACGAAATGGAAATGAAAGGGTAGAGTATGTGAACAGGCTTCCACGAAAGGGCTTCTGAGTTAATCCCGCGTGACTGTTGGGTTTCTGAGCAGTCTTTAATGTTTTGGCAATAACTCCACTTTGGAAAGTCCAAATGATGCACCGTCAGTTGCATTGGAAAGTTAACTTGATAAGTTTTCACACGATGTGCAGCATGCACCATGAAGTTTTGTAGATTTGTACAGTTTTGCATGGCAAGTTGGACAACATGCAGTCTGTCCACCAGTTGACCAGTATGCACTAAATCTGGTCGGCAGTCACGAGTAAAACTCCAAACTGGTCGAGACTTGTGGCATTGGAAACTAGACTTCGTAAACTTTCCAAAATGTCCTCATGGGCCTTCATAGCTTTTATGAATCAAAAATATGACTAATTTTTTCTGATGGTTCTGCTGGACTGGACTGGTCGGAGTGTGGACCTTCAATGTAATCAATTCTTTGTGTGTTCTTTTCTTCCTCCTTGGTGAACCTGAGCAATAGCAATGTGCACGACTTAGGTAGTATATAATTCTCATTAATATTAAAATGAATTTCACAAAGTAGCGCGTGCACCTCTTGTTGTAGCTTCTTTGCTCGGCTATGTGTAATCGGTCCATCGAAGACTTGAGCTGGTGTAGTTTGACTCGGAGCTTGTAACATCTTGTTGGTCGGCGGGCTGGTCGGTGAGGTCGATGTTCTGGTCGGTGAGGTGGTCGTGGTCGGTGGGGTCTTATCATCCTCCCCTCCTTGAAAAGGAGTTGTCCTCGACTCTGAAATGTCTTTGCTTGTGAATGGCAATAAGTCAGCAACATTGAAGGTGTTGCTCACGCCATGACTTGCTGGAAGATCCATCTTGTATGCATTATCATTGATCTTGGCAAGAACACAAAATGGACCATCTCCTCGTGGCATCAACTTGGATTTGCGCTTATCAGGAAAGCGATCCTTGCGCAAGTGGATCCACACCAAGTCTCCTGGTTCGAACAACACTTTCTTTCTATGCTCTATCGGAGCAATAGGTTTGAACTCATATACAATTTTAAAAGGACACAAATTGGTGGTAGAGTGCACGGCTCTGTTGTAAGTGAATTCCACATGAGGCATGCAGTCCTCCCAATCCTTCAGGTTCTTTTTCACCATTGTCCGCAGCAACATTGACAACGTACGATTCACCACTTCAGTTTGTCCATCGGTTTGAGGATGACAAGTGGTGGAGAACAGAAGCTTTGTTCCAAGTTTTGCCCATAACGTTTTCCAGAAATAGCTCACAAACTTGACATCACGATCTGACACAATGGTCCTGGGCATTCCATGTAACCTCACAATTTCCCTGAAAAATAAATTAGCAACATGTGAAGCATCGTCACTCTTGTTACAAGGGATAAAATGAGCCAGCTTTGAAAATCTATCAACCACAACAAATATAGAGTCCTTTCCTCTCTGAGTTCTAGGTAATCCTAAAATAAAATCCATGCTTATTTCTTCCCAAGGAATATTAGGTGTAGGTAAAGGAGTGTATAAACCATGAGGGTTCAGTTTTGACTTAGCTTTGTGACAGGTGACGCATCACTCCACAAATCGGATGACATCTCTCTTCATCTTGAGACAATAGAAATGATCACTCAATAGCTCGTAGGTTTTCTTTTGTCCAAAATGACCCGTTAGTCCACCTCCATGGGACTCCTGCATTAAAAGCAATCTAACCGAAGAGTTTGGAACACAAAGCTTATTAGTTCTAAACAGAAATCCATCATGTATGTGATATTTTTCCCAACCTTTTCCATCTTTGCATTGATTATATGGGTCTGAAAATTCAATATCACTTTTATACATATCTTTTACACTTTCAAGACCCAAAACTTTTACCTCGAATCGGTTCAACAACACACTCTTTCGAGGTAGAGCATCAGCAACCACATTGTCCTTACCTTTCTTATATTTCACAATGTAGGGAAATGTTTCGATGAACTCAACCCATTTGGCATGACGATGATTCAGCTTAGCTTGGCCCTTCAAGTACTTCAAAGCTTCATGATCAGAATGAATAACAAACTCTTTTGGCCATAAGTAGTGCTGCCATGTTTTAAGCACACGTACCAAAGCATACAATTCTTTGTCATACACAGAATAGTTCAGTTGAGCCCCTCCCAATTTTTTACTAAAATATGCTACAGGTTTTCCATGTTGCATTAAAACTCCTCCTATCCCAATTCCACTAGCATCACATTCTACTTCAAAAGTTTGGGTGAAATCAGGAAGAACAAGTAATGGTGTTGTAGTCAAACGTTTCTTTAATTCCTGAAAAGCATTTTCCTGTACTAGCCCCCATTTAAATTCAACACCTTTTTTAGTCAATTCATTCAAAGGAGCAGCAATGGTACTAAAATCTCTCACAAATCTTCTATAAAAACCAGCAAGGCCATGAAAACTTCTAACTTGACTTTCATTCGTTGGAGTTGGCCAATCCTTGATAGCTTTCACCTTAGATTCATCCACTTCTATTCCTTTTCCTGATGCAACAAAGCCAAGAAATACAACATTGTCTGTGCAAAACTGCACTTCTCAAGATTAGCAAATAATTTTTCCTTCCTAAGCTCATCTAAAACTTGGCGAATGTGATTCATATGTTCTTCAAAAGACTTGTTGTAAATTAAAATATCATCAAAGTAGACAACAACAAATTTTCCAATGAAAGCCCTTAGGACATGGTTCATTAATCTCATAAAGGTACTAGGAGCATTAGTCAAACCAAAAGGCATAACTAACCATTCATACAACCCAAATTTTGTTTTAAATGCAGTTTTCCATTCATCTCTAGTTTTCATCCTTATTTGATGGTACCCACTTCTCAAATCAATTTTAGTAAATATTACTGAACCACTCAATTCATCTAGCATATCATCTAACCGGGGAATAGGATGGTGATAGCGAACAGTGATATTGTTTATAGCTCTACAATCAACGCACATCCTCCAAGAACCATCTTTCTTAGGTACTAAAATTACAGGAACAGCACAAGGACTTAAGCTTTCACGAACAAAACCTTTATCAAGAAGTTCTTGTACTTGCCTTTGTATTTCCTTTGTCTCTTCTGGATTGGTTCGGTATGGTGGTCAATTGGGGAGTGCAGCCCTGGAATGAGATCAATTTGATGTTCGATCCCATGAATTGGTGGAAGACCAGCTGGTGTTTCTTTTGGAAAAACATCTTCATAGTCCTGCAAAAGATGAGATACAACACTAGGGAGAGAGTTGATGTCGTTAGATGAAATTAAAATGTCTTTGCACACAAGTACAAAGAGCACTTGATTTGGGTTGTTCCTCACGTCCCTCAATTCTGATTTTGTAGTAAGCATAACTAGATGCTCTCCCTCTCTTTTCTTTTTATGTCTCAAATTTGGTTTGTGGCTCTCACTCTCCGAATTGTGGATGACACTCAATTTATTTTGTTCTTCTTCCTCTCTACTCACTGTACTTGTGGTAGACTCCTTCTGTAGATGCTCAGCCATGATTTGTTGAGGGGTCATAGGTTTGAGTACAAACTTCTTCCCTTTCAGCTCTAGAGTGAACTGATTTGTTCTCCCACAATGTTGGCTATATCGATCATATTGTCATGGCCTTCCAAGAAGCAAGTGACACACTGACATGGGTGCCACATCACACTCTACTGTGTCAACATATTCACCAATTTTAAATGGAACTTTTACTCTATATCCAATCTTAATATCTCCTGATTCATTCAACCATTGGACATGATATGGATGAGGATGCTGCTATAATTTCAAACCAAGCTTATCAACCATCTCACGACAAGCAAGGTTATGGCAGCTCCCGCCATCAATGATCACCTTCACTAATTTATCGTGCACCTTTGCTCGGGTTTGAAAAAGATTGTGTCGCTATCCAATTTCAGTTTCTTTAATCTGAACACTCAAGATTTGGGCCACTACAATAGCAGCACCATGCTCAAATTCGCATCGAGTATGTTCCTCTTCTTCATGAACTTTGTCAACATTCTCTTCCTCAACTTCTTCTTCACTAGCTGATTCATATTCTCCTTTATCATTCACAATGACCACATGATTGTTTGGACACTCTCTGGCTACATGCCCACGGCCTCCACACTTGAAGCATTGAATCCCACTACTTTTGGCTGTAGAACCCACTGAAGTAGAGGTCGATACCGCTGGTTTAGAGCTTGTGTTTGGGGCAGCAGCATTCTTCCCACTATAAACACTTGGACCATTGGAGCGCAAGCCTCCACTTATGCTCTTTGACATTGAGGGTGCAGCAGCAAACTTGGAGATTGACTTGCTTCCTCCTGACATAGTCCTCACACCATATGGCAAGGACTTGGTACTCTTAGCATCTTGTTGCAGTTGGCGTTCAGCTTTGGTTGCTTGATGTACCAAATCAATAAGATGACGGTACGGCTGAAACTCGACAATGCGTTGGATATTGCGATGCAAACCAGCCACGAAACGTGCAATAGTTTGCTCTTCATCTTAATACACATTGGCTCTAATCATAGCCTTCTCCATCTCCTTATAGTACTCCTCAATAGAGAAACTTCCCTGCTTCAGATTCTACAATTTATCAAAAAGATCACGCCGATAGTGCTTCGGCACAAAACGAGTTCTCATTTCTCTCTTCATTTCTACCCAACTTTCAATAGGATCTTCTCCATCTTCTTCACGATCACGAAGAAGCTGCTCCCACCATATCAGTGCATATCCTTCAAACTCCAAAGATGGCATTGCCAATTTTTTCTGTTCTGAATAATATGCAAGCGAAAGATCTTATCCACCTTCAGCTCCCAGGTGAAATAAGCTTCAGGATCAAACACTCCATCAAATTTTGGCATGGTAAATTTTAGTTTTCCAAACCTCTCCTCACGGTTACCTCTTCTATGATGTCGGCGACCAGAATTTTGTGAACGATTATCATCATCCACATCTTCAGATTCTTCACCTGCATCACTTCTTCGTCCTCGCCCCCTTCCTCTACCATATGCAGTTCTACGGTTCCTCCTTTCTTGCTCTCTTGCTCTTCTAGCAGCAACTCTTCCTTCACTTTCTTCCTCATGTTCACCTAGGTTGCTTGCTCCATCACGAGGTTGGCGATGTTCTTTGATTTCAGCCATAAGAGCTCGAAGATCTTGTGTCAACCTGTCTTGCTTATCTTCCATGCTTTGCCTTAATTCATTAAATTGTGCCATAGTGACACAATCTTCTATCTCAACTCCACCCATCTTCCTGAAAGGTTAGCTAAATACGAAACAATACTTATTTGTGGAATGAAATTTTTTTGTAGATCTCTCAACCTCACCTCTCTTACCAACCGAAGCTCTTATGAGGTCCCTGCGGGTTACAGAAAAGCAAAGCATGTGGTGGTAACAGATAGTGATGGTTAGGTGAATACAAGACCAGAAAATACCGATTACGATGGTTTGTATGTGGAGCTTGGTGAGATTTAATACAAGGAAAAGCAATCTGAATTCTAGTTATTGTAATGTTAAATAACAATCCAAACTAGGAGTTCCTTGCCTAGTGCTGACCACAAGATATGAAAGATATAAATGGATCACACACGCACAAAGAAATTTCAGAGTTGATGCAAACAAGGAGTATGATTGGGAGGCAAGTGTTGCGATCAGACCCAACCAAAGTTTTGCACCAAACAAAGATAGCAAACTGGTTGCACAACTTGATGTGATAAACTTCAACACTTGTGCATATAAATTAACTGATCTTAATCTCTTTTTTTTACTTCTTGCAGCACTTTTTTTTGCACTTTTTCTTTCTTCCTTTTTTGACACAATTCTTTTAAATAGAACTAAACACACAGATCAGATATGAAACTTGCACACTTAGGGATAAAATCATACAAATAACAAAAAGCAACCAATGGCTATAACTTAATAGGAACAAAGTTAACGCAAAAGATGATATAGGTTTTTGACTTTTTTATAGGGATTTTCAGGTATATTAAAGAGGCGCAAAGGACACACGAAGGACAAATGATCAGCGACTAAACAAAGATTCTAATGGACTAAAACTTAACAAAACTCACTTAAAATAAGAGATTGAAACAAAGGGCTATGGCAAAGTAGTGGGTTATTATTTACCCGTATTTGATTAATATGTTTTATTTGTATTGGTTTTGCTTGATGATGTTGTTTAAATTCTTTATTCTTTGTTCTAATTGCAGTGGGAGGGCACCGGCGGATGTAAAGGTTGGTACTGGGAGGAAGAGTACGTTCAGCACGTATGAAATTCTATTGCACAGGAGGTTGCCGCTGAAGGTGATGAGGCAGTGAGTCAGCGGCAGCAGCCCATCCATGCTTATGAAGCGAATGATCTGTCTATTTTAGTTGGGATCGGACGCAAACTAATTATGTTGCTTAAGTGTATTTTAGTTTTAGTTTTTTTAGTGCTAGCTGCGATTGTCATCGTTGTAGTCAAACTAGCTTGAATTAATCAATCATGTGATGTCATGAGTGTTGTGCAATAACATGATAAACTACTAAGTGCATGGTTGTAATATTTAATACAGATGTTGTCACGCAATTAGATGTATAATGTCGATCGCCGCTCCAAAGAGTTTATTGCTGGCGTGCACTATTTCTTAGGTGTGGCTGAGACAAACAAGCAGGATGGTTTCATGTGCTGCCCATGCGCCGTTTGTAAGAATTTGAAGGAATATTCATGCTCAAGGACTCTTCATACGCATTTGTTGAAGTCAGGTTTTGTAACAAACTATATTTGTTGGACGAAGCATGAAGAAAGGGGGTTGTAATGGATGATGGTGAAGAAGGTGAAGAAGAATTGGCCCACGCCGATATCATTGCTCAGTACGGTGTCTTCTATGATGATACAATGGGGGAGATGGTGAAGAAGATGCAGCAGCGGCAGAAGATGTGGCAACTGATGTTGATGCTCTTGGTGATGTCATTCGTGATGCACAAAGAGAATGTGAAAATGACAAGGAGAAGGTCAAGTTCGAGCGCATGCTAGAGGATCATAGGAAATTGCTATATCCCACTGCTGAAGATGGCCAAAAAAAGCTGGGTACTACATTGGAACTGTTGCAATGGAAGGCAAATAATGGTACATCCGACAAGGCATTTGGGCAGTTATTGAAGATAATGAAAAAGATGCTTCTGAAAGCTAATGAATTGCCCACCACTACGTACGAAGCAAAACAGGTCGTCTGCCCTTTGGGATTAGAAATCCAGCAGATACACGCATGTCCTAATGACTACATCCTGTACCGTGGGGAGGAATACGAGAATTTGGATGCATGCCCAGTATGTGAAGCATCAAGGTATAAGATAAGGCGAGATGATCCTGGCGACGTAGAGGGTGAAGAACGTCCAAGCAGGAAGAAAATCTCTGCCAAGGTTATGTGGTGTGCTCCTATAATACCACGCAAAGTTGTCTATCTCTGCTTGGACGTTTGTTCAGAAATAAGGACAATGCAAAGTTGTTGCGGTGGCATAAAGAAGACCGTAAGGTAGACAATATGCTGAGGCACCCAGCTGATGGATCCCAGTGGAGAGCGATAGACAGAGAATTCCCAGAGTTTGCAGATGAGGCTAGAAACTTGAGGTTCGCTTTAAGTACGGATGGTTTTAATCCTTTTGGGGAGCAAAGCAGTAGTCATAGCACTTGGCCAGTTACTCTATGTATCTACAACCTTCCTCCGTGGTTATGCATGAAGTGGAAGTTCATTATGATGTCGTTGCTCATCCAAGGGCCAAAGCAACCTGGCAACGACATTGATGTCTACCTAAGGACATTAGTTGAGGAACTTCTACTTCTATGGAGCAAACCAGGCATATGCGTGTGGGATGAGTACAAACAGGAACACTTTGACCTGCGAGCATTATTGTTCGTAACAATCAATGATTGGTCGGCTCTAAGTAATCTTTCAGGCCAGACAAACAAAGGATATAATGCATGCACACACTATTTCGATGACCTTGATAGTTTATTTTTGAAACACTGTCGTAAGGTCGTGTATGTTGGGCACCGTCGGTTTCTTCCCATGGGGCACCCAGTAAGAAAGAAAGGCAAACAATTTAAAGGTAAGGCAGACCACCAAACCAAGCCTCGTAACCGAACCAGAGATGATATACTCAAAATGGTGAAGGATACGAAAGTAGTATTTGGAAAGGGGCGGGGCAGCGAACCTGTTCCCAAAGATGCTTTCGGACACGCACCCATGTGGAAGAAGAAGTCCATATTATGGGAGCTACCCTAATAGCATGTCCTAGAGGTCCGCCATGCCATCGATGTGATGCACCTGACAAAGAACCTTTGCGTCAACCTGCTTGGATTCATGGGTGTCCACGGAAAGCCTAAGGATTCACTTGAAGCACGACAGGACTTGTAGCGCATGAAAGAACGAGACAACTTGCATTCAGAGAAGACAAATGACGGGCGCCAGTACTTAAGCCCTGCTAGCTACACTCTTAGCAGAGAAGAAAAGGAAAGCATGTTTGAATGCCTTAACAGCATCAAGGTCCCATCTGGATTCTCCTCCAATATAAAGAGAATAATTAATGTGCCAGAGAAGAAGTTCCAAAACTTGAAGTCTCATGACTGCCATGTGCTTATGACCCAATTGCTTCCTATTGCTCTAAGAGGAATTCTACCTCCACATGTACGTCTAGCCACCGTGAAGCTATGTGCATTCCTCAATTCAATTTCACAAAAGGCAATCAATCCAGAGGAACTTTCTACTTTGCAGAATGATGTCATTCAATGTCTCGTCAGCTTTGAGTTGGTGTTCCCTCCATCCTTCTTTGATATCATGACACACCTCCTAGTTCACCTGGTCAAGGAGATCATTATTCTCGGTCCTGTGTTCCTACACACCATGTTCACATTCGAGAGGTTCATGAGTGTCCTGAAAAAATATGTTCATAACCGTTCTCGGCCTGAAGGAAGCATCGTCCAGGGCTACGGCACAGAGGAGGTCATAGAGTTTTGTGTGGACTTTATTCCAGACCTTGACCTGATTGGCGTTCCTGAATCGTGACACGAGGGCAGACTCAGTGGCAAGGGAACACTAGGGAAGAAAACATATATCGGTACAGGAGACGATTACTTCGATAAAGCACACTACACAGTTCTACAGAACTCCTCATTGGTCGATCCATATATCGAGGTACATAAGGATTTTCTTCGATCCAAGTGGCCCGAGAAGAGTGAATCTTGGATTACACGTCAACACATGCAAACCTTCGGCGATTGGTTGCGAAAACAATGTCACGGTGATGACTACATAGATGAGCAGCTTTATTTGTTGGCCAGACAACCATCGTGGCATATCAGCACGTACAAAGGGTACGAGATCAATGGGAATACATTTTACATAGTAGCCCAAGACGGAAGGAGCACCAACCAAAACAGTGGTGTACGCGTGGATGCCACAGATCCAAATGGGAACAAACAAACATATTATGGCCGCATACATGACATATGGGAACTAGATTACGCACCTAATTTTAAAGTCCCTTTGTTTCGGTGTAAATGGGTCAAGATGACCGGTACCGGAGGTGGGGTAACAGTCGACAAGGAGTATGGGATGACATCAGTGGACCTCAACAATATTGGGTATAAAGATGAACCATTTGTCCTTGCCGCGGATGTGAGTCAGGTGTTCTATGTCAAAGACATGTCTACAAAACCAAAAAGTGGGAAAAATAATAACAACTCGATCGTCAACGAGTCAAAGCGCCACATAGTTCTTTCAGGGAAAAGAAACATTGTCGGAATTGAGGACAAGTCAGACATGTCAGGTGATTATGAAAGAGATGACCGAATTTCGCCATTCAAAGTGAACAAAGACCCAAGCATTTTGTTAAACAATGAGGAAACTCCATGGTTAAGGAATGATCATAACCAAGGGACATATGTCAAGAGGAGGTTCGCAGTTGTGCCCGCTAAATAGTGGGTTGTAAAGATATTATGTAATAATTAATTAATTAAGACTTCACTTATTTAATAATAGATTTATATATATATTTAATAGTGATCATTGATTATGTGCTCCTCTAGATGTAAGTCATCAAAATACATATAAGAAGATACTAAAATTTAACATTTTCTTCTGTAAACTAAAGCAAAAAGAATCTCATACTAATTTTTAAAAGAAAGTATATCAAATATTTAATTTTCTGTTCAATTAGAAAGATTTAAGATATATTTAAAAAGAAAACTAAATTTAAAAATCTAAAACTACTCCATCTGTCACGTAGAATGAAATTGGGCAATGATTTTTTAGGTTATAAACAAAAGATTAACGTCCAAATGATGTGAAAATAATTTTTTTATTGAAAGCCAACAATTTTTTAAATTTAAATTGAACATTATATTTTTGCATTAACAAAATATGAATGGTTATTTATATTTATATTTGTTATTATAAAAAAATAAAAGAATTTATGCTACAAAATTTTCTACTATATAATAAGGTCAAAGGAAATATAACTGTTATTTTGAAGTAATTTTATGCCACATGTTCAATTTACTATGCAATTAACAAGAATTACAACATATTTATATAGTGAAAACTCAATACAAAACCCAAAATACTGAAAACCCAAAACTGTGGCGGGAAAGGACCCTTTAGTCCCGGGCCGTCTTACGCACCGGGACTAAAGACCCCTTTAGTCCCGGTGCGTAAGCCCGCCCGGGACTAAAGGTCCACCCCTTTAGTCTCGGGGTGTATTACGCACCGGGACTAAAGGGTCTTTAGTCCCGGTGCATAATATGGCCCGGGACTAAAGACCCTCTGGGTATATAGGGCACAGTGCCCTCCAACCTTCCCCAGATCGACGCAGTTGCGCCGCCTCCGTTCGCGCCGCCGCCCTCGAGCTCCTCCTCGGGTACGAAAGGTACCGCTCGAGGTGGCGGATCCCACGGCCCCCAGGAAGAAGATGTGTCGGGGTCATGAGTCATCGTAGAAGCCGCTCTTTGCGGCACAGCAGGTGGAGGAGGAGGTGCTGGGTCATCCATGCCTTCAGCACCTTCTTCTTCATCATCGAAAAGAGGTTCGCCAACCTCATGATCACCTGCACGCTCAAAACGAGAAGAAGGACAAACCATGGTCTCGTCGAAGGTGACATCGGATGTCTCCATGAATCGGTTAGTGTCAAGGTTAAGTACACGATAAGCACGAGTATGAGTGCCATAACCCAAAAACACACTGTCAGAAGAACGAGACTCAAATTTGTCCAGGTTGCCTTTCTTAATTATAAAACAGTGGCAACCAAACACTCTAAAATAACTCACCTTGGGCTGTCTACCAAAACGCAACTCATAAGAAGTCTTCTTCAAGAAAGCTCTCAGAAAAATGCGATTGGAAATATAGCATGCAGTGTTCATAGCTTCGGCCCAATACCGCCTAGGAGTCCTATGCTCATCGAGCATCGTCCTGGCCATCTCTACAAGGGTCCGATTCTTCCCCTCCACAACACCATTCTGTGGCGGTGTGTAGGGGGAAGAAAACTGATGCTCCAAACCCAAAGAGTTACAAAACTTCTCAAAATCCGAATTCTTGAATTCGGAACCATTATCACTCCGAATTGCTCGCATTGAGTTCAAAGGGAACTCATTCTGAAGACGCAAAATCAGATTGCAAGCAAAGGAGAAAGTCTCGGTTTTCTCAGCTAAAAAGAAAACCCACGAATATCTCGAAAAATCGTCGACAACAACAAGCACATACCACTTCCCCCCAACCGAGCTCACCCGAGCCGGACCAACAAGGTCCATGTGCAAACGCTCTCCAGGGCGCTTAGTCATGACCTGAGTCACTTGATGGTGGGGGCGGCTACCATCTTCCCATGTCTACAAGAATGGCAAACAAGATCCTTCTCCATGGACAACTTGGGCAATCCTCGGATTAAGCCAAGTGAGCTAAGTCTTGCAAGCAAGTCGAAGCTCAGGTGACCGAGTCTCCTATGCCACTTCCAAAGATCAGAGGAGGAAGGTCCAGCCAAAAGACAACGGGAAATTCCAAACGACTCCGAGAAATCCGCACTAAAGACTTTTCCAAAGGGCGAAATCACACAAACAAGATTGCCCTGAGGATCCAAAATGCGACTGAGACTCGGTTTAAAACGAATCTCATAGTCATCATCAAAAAGTTACGAAACAGAAACAAGGTTAAAATGCAAGTTAGAAACAAGAGCAACATCGCGCAACACAAAGTGCTCATTAACTCGCACAGACCCACGAGACAACACCTTACCTTTGCTGTTGTCGCCGAAGGTAATATACTCCTTTCCGGCGACCGGACTAAGACTGGAGAACCACTTGGCGTTTCTGGTCATGTGCCTCGAACACCCGGAATCCACCAACCAAACGTTCTCCAATCATTTTACCTACATCAATAAAAAGACATAGGGTGAGCATACGGACCAACACTGGGGTTAGTGAAGTAAGGAGAATACCAGTGTTGGGCCGGCTGCTCAAAAGAACGATTAGCAGAAAAACCATGCCTAGCACACCTACGGAGGAAGCGATCACCACGTTTAGAAGAACGTGGTCCGCTAAGGAAGGAGCGTCCATCGCGATACTCAAAACGCGATGGGGGAAAACGCTCAACTGCAAAGCCACCGCCACGGGGTCCATAGCCCACAAATGCAGGCTCCCACTGGGCACGCTCTCTACGAGGCCTAGGCCTAGGAACTTGAGGCACTGCACCTCTAGGCCTAGCATCTCTCCTCGGAGCTCTCCTCTGCCTAGGCCTGGGAACTTGAGGTTCTGGACCTCTGGGCCTAGCAGCACGTCTCTGAACATTTGGCGCATGTACATCATGGAGAGGATGGTACATGTCCGCATTGTTTATCTCACTAGCATGGCGCGCCTCTCTCTTGCGCCGAAAACAGAACTCACTCAAGTGTCCATCTCTCCCACAATGCTCACAATGGTACCTCACCACTCTCAAAGGGGGTTGTTGGTACTCACGGCTGTGAGTGTGGATCACCTTGCCCTTCTGTGGCATAAGCTCCTCCTGGGTAGGTGGCATTGTGTCCAGCTTGTTCTTCAGGTGGTTGGGTTTGGGATGCCATACTTGGTTCTTGGATGGAGCTCTCGGAGGTTCCTCAAACACCCCATTCTTGGTGTTAGGCTTGAGAGGCTCTTTGGGTGGAAGCTTGGTAAGTTTGGGAGTAGTGGTGGAGTTGGGCTTCTCACTCGAGTTCAGACCACTTGACTCTCCAATCTTCCCAAAAGCAGAAACGTCAACACCCGGAGCAAAGCCTACGCCAGGACCTCCAGCAGCTCGCTTGAATTGGGAGATCATCATCCCGAGCTGTGGCTCACCGCTAGACACCCATGACAAGATGGTCTGAAGGTATGTGTTTTCCTCCTCGGTTTGCATCTTGTCATGCTTCACATTGGCAATCTCCATCTCCAAACCCTCGCACAAAACGCACCTAGTCACACAAGTGCTACCTGAGCTGGCCTCCTCAAAAGACACAATCTTGGCATTCTTCTCTGCCAACTCGGATTGCAAGACAGGACAAGTCTTGCACGCACCTAACAGCATGGGCCTAGCCCGGAGCTCATCCACCTCTCCTACCAACACAACATACTTGCTTCTCAAAATGAGAAGGTCAGTCATGTGTGTGGTGCACATCTCGCACTCAATCTCCTCAGAAACGCATGAGGGTACCACGGAAGACTTAGCAAACTCAAGCTCCCTCACCGTGTCCTCCCACTTCTGCCTAAACTCCTTGCGCTCTCTAGCGGCACGCCTAAGCAGCTTATCCTGACTAAGCAAGGCGGCAGTAAGCTTCTCGACCTCAGCAGAAAGCTCATCGTGGGTGAGGGATACCTGGGAGGTGTCGTCATCGTCGTCGTTCCGAGGGGACTCCAGCTCGCCATCGAGGGCCATGGTGCAGAAGCCGTTGTCGTCGGCGAAGAAGTAGAGGCCGTTCAGCTTGTCCTCGATCCTCTTCTTCTTCTCGGACTCATCGTCGCTTGAGCAAGCGGAGTCATCATCCGAGCCATCGACGTCGCTGAGCGTGGCGAAGAACGCACGCTGCTCAGCCTGGGCCTTCTCCAAGTACTTCTTCTTGATGTACTCCTTGTCGAAGCCGCCCCTCCGCTTGTGCCTTGCTGGGACATACTTCTCCTTGCGCTTGCCGGAGTTGTACTTGTGCCCATGATCGCCCTTCCCAGATGTGTTCTTCTTCTTGGGACAGTTGGCGATGAAGTGGTCGGGGTCGCCGCACTCAAAGCATCCTGAGCATCCTCCTCCGCGGCGACGGTTCATGCGGTTGTTGTGAAACCGCGAGAACCGGTTGACGAGCAAGGCTAGCTTGTCATCCCCCAAAGACTCAAGCTGGTCCTCTGTGACAGAAAAGAGTGAAGAGAGTGCAAATCCTCCAGAGGGGTTAGCAGAAGAGCCAGAAACCAAAGCCATCGATGGGCCAGAAGGATTTTCATAAGAAGCCCTCGCCATGGCATCAATCTCACTCGACTTGAGCTTACTGAAGAGCTCGTCGCACGTGAGGGTCTCATAGTTAGGCGATTCGATGATCGCCTGAACCTTGGAATCCCACATCGATCAAGAGTATGCAAAAGCTTCAAAGCTCTCTCATGATCGTCGAAAGGCAACAGCTCCTTGTTAGCCC
The DNA here is from genome assembly GCA_009763385.1 of Coix lacryma-jobi var. lacryma-jobi. NCBI lineage: Eukaryota > Viridiplantae > Streptophyta > Magnoliopsida > Poales > Poaceae > Coix > Coix lacryma-jobi. The sequence goes on from CM019831.1 coordinate 97,826,504, forward strand.
TCATCCTGTTGACAATCACCTGAAAGCGAGCGAATAAACTTTCTATGCTCTCGCCAGGCATATGTCGAAAGTTCTCATACTCTCGCTTGAACGACTCGTAGAGACGGGTTTTGACTTGAGAGGTTCCCTCATGGAAACGCATGAGGGTAGCCCAAATCTCCCGAGTCGTAGCGAGGTGAGAAACGCGATCAAACTCGGACATGCTCAAACAAGAGACAAGAGCATTACGAACTCGACTATTGGCATCGTGATCGTCAATCTGACGCTGAGTCACACGAGCAGCCAAGACCACGTAATCGGCAGAGATGCAAATATCCCAAATGGAAGCACCAATACTCTGCAGATAGGCCGACATGCGTATCTTCCAATACGCATAGTTCGTCCCATCGAAAAACGGTGGTTTGCCCACGCCGCGATCCATGTCGCCTTCTGTTGATCTAGAACTGGCTAAGGTGGAAGATCCTTAACCTGCTCTGATACCAATTGAAGGACCGAAAGTGCTACCAGAAAGCGACCAGAGGGGGGGTGAATGGGAGCTTCAAATTTTCCTTTCAGAAACTTGTTGCCACTGTCCCGTGAATCAACCCCAAGAGCAAACCCTAGAGCTTGCTAGTGTCCACGACCCTAGATATAGGGTGGATGCTTCCAAGAAGCACAGCGGGACACTATACAACTCTAGAAACCCAACGCAAAAGACGGAAACCAAATCCGACAGCGGATGAATGAATCGCGGATGAAACAGTGCAAATTCTCACTGATCCGGTCAGGTTGGATCGGACGCGTCCGGTCAGCTCAAGAGTGATCTGGGAGCTCTCTGAGTTGGACCGGACTCACAGTGAGGAGCGTCCGGTCATAATCCTGTAGCGTCCGGTCAGGCACAAACAAAGCAGTGAACAGTGACTTCAGTGCATCCGGTCACGTAAAGATTCATGCATCCGGTCAAGGTCACAGCGCCAAGACAGAGAAGTTGTTCATCGACCGGACTCAGGGTCAGCGTCCGGTCGTTGAACCGGCAGCGTCCGGTCACCCCGATTTTGTGCTGCTCGTTCACCGATTCGACTCGATCTCTCCCAAAACAAAACCTCTAGGGCTCAAACTTGGAGAGATGAGTCACGAGGAGGATAGTGAGCTACTCCTTGGAGATCATGGCTCGAACCTATCTCCAAATCGATGAATCGAAGAATTTCGGGGGAGGGGAGAAAAACTTGACCCAAAACGAAAATCGATCGATCTCCTAGACCGTGAGGTTAGAGGTGAATTCCTTCGATGGAAAGAAATGCCTCACGATCTATAACAACTTGGTTCAAACGGATTTGCAAAAGATGAACCGAGCAAAGAGATCAAGCAACAGGAAAAACGTGGAGAAAAAGGATTCCGCGAAGAACACGAAACAAAACGTGAATCACGACCACGAATTTGCAACCGTGTGGCTGCCACACGCTACAACAGTGAGATTACGGTGTCACTTCCTCAAAATCTCACGGACATAGAGGTGTTGTTCTCTTCTCTGTGGATCTCAGGTTTACTACAGCAGGAGAGTGGGAGAGCAGGAAAACCTAGAAGCAAAAGAGCAAATGACTGAGATAGATGGGGAGGTGGGTGTCTCCCCTACTTATCCTAATTCTAACTATTCCAAATTCCCACTCTACCCCTAATTACTTACAGAGCGAACCAGCTAAACCCTAAGGTTATTCTGGACCAACTCGAGATAGGTGGTGATCCGACGGCCACGCCCGCACAACTCATAGCGTTGCCTCGACGCAACCTCCCGATTGCCGTCATGTGCCGCCCTCGCTCTGCGCCCCCGGTTTTGTGGCCCAAACTGGGAAACCAGCCTTTCCAGCCAACCCCCAGTTTTGAGGCCCAAAGCGGGAAACCAGCCCACCAGCATCTGAGTTTTGAGGCCCAAACTCAGCAAACCCGCAGCGCCCAGGTTTTGAGGCCCAAACCTGGAAACCGTCCTCAGCCCGAGTTTTGTGGCAAAACTCGGAAACCCTCAGCACCCAGGTTTTGAGGCCCAAACCTGGAAACCGTCCACCCGATGGTTTTTCTCTGGCTCTACCACCAAACCGACGCCGTAGAAGGGATGCACCGCCCGTGCACCCCGTCCACCGACACGTGTTCCCAGGTCCTCGACCCGAGCAACACCATGCCCCGCAAGTCTTCGCTCGTCGCTGTCCCAGGCTGCCAGCCACCACAGCTGATCCTCGGGCCACCGGTCCCTCAGTCCAAGCCTCACGTCCGCCCTTCACCGCTCCCGGTCCGTCGGCACGGCACGTCTCTACTTGACCTTCACCTTGCCTCTGATCACTGTATCCGTGCTCGACACCTGCACAACACAAGCCAAAGAACCTGCGATCAAACCCGTTGACAATCACTCATCACTCGAGACTCGGCATACACCCATGTATCTGCAGAACTCCTTCTCACTAAGGATGTTCCGGGCCTGCCGCTCCCGATCACTCTGCCAGATGATGTCATTGACGGAGTTCAGGATGCGGATGGTCGGTTCGGCCTGGTGTGTGAACGGAGAGTTCCGATCCACCGACATTTCGTTGGTGGATTGAGTACCCTGCCCGGCACTCTCCTCATCACTCCCGGTGAAGCGAATGTGGGTGTTTGCTCTCGACGAACTTCCCTCACCCTTACTCTTCTTCTTCTTTCTGGTGAAGAAGTTCTTGAGAGGGCCCATGACTCTTTGCTAGTGCTTAGGATGGCTGATGTTTTTGTGTTTGAGTGAGTTGTGAGAACTTGCATGGGGTGTGGGTAGTATTTATAGGCTGAGGATGGAAGGGGGGAGGCTGTGAGCCTCACCCTGCTGGCGGGCGCCAGGAAATAGTGGCGGGCGCCACCCTCCTTGGTGGAAATTCACTCCAACTCACCCCTCCTTTCACCTAGTGCTCTCCTTGTCACTCTCCATCACATGTGCACCAGAATTTTTGGGTGGAGATGAGTCCAAAAGATGGAGTGAAGAGTGGGAGACATGAGGATACATGGGAGTGAATGATTGCATTGAAATGAGCAAAGCCAATGGTCTCCCTTGGTATTATTTGGGTCTAGGAGGTAGGTGTAATAGTCTAGAGATGGGCTAGTGCTCCCTAGTGCACCCTAGGGTGGCGGGCGCCAGCATGGGGTGGCGGGCGCCACCCCTATGGCTGTCCTAAATCCCCTAGGTGCCACCTAATCACTCTACTAAGCATCTACTTTGCAGAAAATTAAATTGCTAAAGTAAAAACGAAAATTTAAATGGGGGATAAAGACTTACCTTAGCCTAACTTACCTTGGTTAGCCGCCTTGGATTCCTGATTAGTGTCGCCTTCACGGTGGTTGTGGTGGATTGTCGGCACCGACGAACTTTGATGACGGGTGTTTTTCCGGTCGCGGTGTGAACTCGAATTTTTCCTCCTTTCCACTGATGTGGAGCTGAATTTCTCCAGCTCCTACATCAATGGTGGCTTTTGCAGTGCTCAGAAATGGCCGTCCCAAGATCAATGGCGTCCGGTGGTCAGGATTAATATCCAGAACCACGAAATCCACCGGGACAAAGAGATTTCGGATTTTCAACAGAATATTCTCTGCTATTCCCGCGGGATATTGGAGCGATTGATCGGCTAGCTACAAACACATAGAAGTAGGGGACAAGGTATGATGATTTAATTTATCATATATTACCTTGGGCATGACGCTGACGCTCGCTCCCAGATCACAGAGTGCATGCTCGAAGTGCTGCTCTCCAATTGAACATGTGATCATTGGATTTCCTGGGTCCTTCTTCTTTTCTGGGAGTTGGTTTAAAATGACCGCACTGCAATCTTTGGTCAATTTAACCACATCCCTACTTGGAATTGGTTTCTTCTTATTGAGCATGTCTCTCAAATATTTTGCATAAGTTGGAACCTGCATAGCGTCAATAAATGGCACATGTATATATAATTTTTGAATTACCTCGACGAACTTCTTGAATTGGTCGTCTTCCGTCAGATTTCTGTTTTGATCTGGAAAAGGTAATACATGTGTATCATAGAATTTATGAGGAGCAGTTCGTACCTTGGATGAAGGTTCAGCTGGCGTCTCCTCTTCTTCGTCTTCTTCAACATTAACAATATTTTTCTTTGCAGCAGTATTACTACTAGGAACTAAATTAGGATGAGGGGGGTCACGAGTGGATTTACTACCTCTCGTGGTTACAGCTTTTACCTCCTCATAGTATTTAATTTGAGATTTAATGTTATCTACCTTTTGCTCTAATCTCTTATTAAAATTAATTTGTTCTTTAATGCTTCAGAAAAATCTTTTAGTTTAGCATAAATTCCTTCTAACATTTTATCATGTTCAATTAATTTATTTTTTATGCTATCATTAATTCTACCTTGATTAGAAACTAATTTTCCAATAGGAGAATTGAATACGGAGGTTTGAGGCATACCTTTTTTATTCCATTGTTGGATCATTGGAATTGGAGGTTCTCCGTAGCCACCATTATTAAGAAGGGATTTGGCATCCTCTTTCTTAATTTCTGCTTGACCTTCACTTGACGAAGCGGCTCTTTGCTTGGCGTAGTACTCCTTTGCAGCACGATCTCTCTTCTCATTTATCCTTTGCTCTAGCAATTTTACCAAAGTTTGCAGGGTAACAGAATCAGCTTGCTTAATTTCAGACATACCTCTAGCACGTGTTTCTGTCCATCCTTGATTCGCCACCATTGTCTCGATCAGATTGGTTGCCTTCTCTACAGTGAGAGAGAGGTATGCACCTCCGGCGGCAGCATCAATGTGTTGTCGAGATTCTTGCTGGAGTCCATTGTAGAAGCTCTGGATCAAGTACCAGTCTTGCATACCATGGTGAGGACAGCATTTAACATACTCTTGTAGTCTTTCCCAAGCTTCAGTGATTGTTTCTTCGTCTCCCTGTCGAAAGTTGGAAATCTTGCTACGGAAAAGAATAGTCTGACTTATCGGGCAGAATTTGTTGAGGAATTGATCCGCGCATCTCACCCACGTCAGCAGGTGGCCAGAGTTGAAGAGGAACCATTGCTTCGCTTTTTCCACTAATGAAAATGGAAAAACACAAAGTCTGATGGCATCCTGTGAAACTCCCTGCACAGAAATTGTACTACATATCTCCAGAAAATTCTGGAGGTGAGCATTGGCATCCTCGGAAGGTTTGCCATTAAATGCAATAGCTTGAGCCGTACGTATTAAGTGAGGTTTAAGCTCAAAATCTACATTACTAGTAGAAGGTAACACTGGAATGTGAGCAAGAGTAGGCATGGAATACTCACAGAGTGCTTTGGTCGACGTCGATGTTGATTGATCATTGGAGCAGCTTGGTTCGTCAGTCACTTTTGACTGGGATTCTTGTCTCGACGAACTCCTCTCACGAAGCTCCAGGTTCTTCCTCGGAGGAGTGAGATTAGCTCTCGCTCTCCTAAGAATGGCCTCAGGATCTTCTTGATAGTCGCTCGAAAGATTGAATCCGGCCATGACTACTTGAACGATCACAAACAACGAACAGTATATATACCCGCTAGAACTACGGGGGCTAATTCAATAGAAATCACAAAGAATTAATTCTAGCCAATTGCTTCCCCGGCAACGGCGCCAGAAATGCTTGTTGACTCTTGCTAACGTCGTCACTAGGAGTAGACTATGAATCTATCCCCGGCAACGGCGCCAGAAAGGTTTGTTGGTACTTCTTAATGTAAGAAGTATAACTAACTATTCGTATGACTATTGGTAGGTTCCGCAAGCGCACAGAATAAGTCTATTGTAGCACTTCACCCGGGACTTACCGAGTATCGTATTTATTTCCACAGGGAAGCTACTATAGCAGAACTAACACTAGGACTGCTATGAACAACTAGTGATTCTAGCAGGGTTGATCGATGTATGAATGTGGGTTGGTTTCTACTACTACTAAAAGGAAAAGAAAGACTAACTATTCCTAACCTAAATCGGCGGGGTATGGCCGATGAACAGATTAATGTTTTCCTACACACTAACGATCACAACTAACTTAGCAATAAAGGTTTTATCTAGTTCTTCGAACCGTACACACCCTCTGGACTATTTACCTCAGACGTGCACAACGAGGTTTATGATTTAAGAACTAACCCAACTACGTGGTGGAATTCAAGGCTCCCAGGGTTGTCACCACCTGTTTGCTACCACAGCTATCCGGGGGGCTAGCCACAAACTAAGGTATAACTAGTCTAAGCACCGCGCTTACACTAAAATATACTACTCTAATCTTGCATCCAAAACTAGAGCACTGATCACTCAGCGAAGAACCCAAACTAGATATAAGCTAAATACTAAGTTATCTATGATCGAAAGCACTCAACAAGAACAATAAGTAAAGAACTTAAAGTAAATGCTGAAAGTAGAAGAACACTAAGATAAATGAGAAAAGACTTGGAATTATACCAGAGACTTGAAAGATCCTCTATTACAACTTCAGCTCTTCTCTTCTACACTCTCGCTCTCACTCTAAGTCTCTCAACTAGAGTGTTCCTTCACCAGAGCTTCGCTTACAAGAGAGTGGTACTAATGAGGTGAGGTCTGAGTACAAATGAGCTCGGGGGGTCCTATTTATAGCCTAAGGGACCTAGGGGGGTACTTATGGGCCTAGGGATAGGTCAGGGGGGTGAGTGTGCTGGCAGGCGCCAGCCCTAGGTGGCGGCCGCCACCCCCCTGGCCCTTGGATCCACCGCCTCTTCACCAACGGCATCCAGGAGGTCCTCCAAGTCAGTTTGGGGTTGGTTAGGGTTGTCCAATAACCGTCACATGGGCAATTAGGCCTTGATCCATGTGACACTGCTTCTTAGCCCTTGGATGAACCGACTTAGGTGAGCAACGGCTGCAAATGAGTGTGGAGTGCTTCCCCTGGATCAGTGACGTGGCAGGGGGGAGTTTGGGCTTCTCCCCCCTGGCGGCCGCCAGCAATGGGTGGCGGGCGCCACCCCTCCTTGGCCCAAAGTGAGCCCAGGCACGTGGGCTTGCTTCCTGGTGGGTCCATTTGGTCATTTTGCTCAAAAACCCTGCAATTTCCTACATTCAAATAAAACTCAAGGACAAGTGGAAATCGTTAGTTTATAAAAGGTTTTTGGTTGATTTTAGGCTCTTGTGTTGTGCTATATGACCTTGTTGATGCTAAGAATATGATACTTAGTGAGCGTCAACAATAACTAGTTTTGTCTAAGTTGTAGCTTTTGTGGGTTGCACATGCTTAAACTGAAATCATGCTTATTGAATAAAGTTAGTAAGAAATGGAGTAATTCTTTAAACTTGCTAGGGTGAAATTAGGACCTAATCTGGAGGATTTCTTTTAAAAATTATGAAAACCTTGCTAAAAGTTCCTCCTAGATTTTATCCCATCCCACCACCAGCCAAATATTTGTTAGTCAAATCCACAAAGAGCTTTGTCTGTGTTGAGCTTTGTTAGACCTCATAGATCTTAGTAGAGAAGCTTATCATATCTTTTGAATCAAGATACACACACACCCACCATATTGCTTACTTTCCACTTTGGAAGTTTGCAACCACCAAATAAATTGCTCATTCTCTACACTGGAGATATGCAATACCTTGTCAAACGTCCCATTGCTAGTTTTATGCTATTCCTACACTGGGAATAAGCATTTCTCTCCCTTTCCCTACTCATTTCAAAAATCCTTTCCTATAGATAATCTGGGGAAATCTAGAGCTAAAAAAAAGAGAAAAAGATATTGACCAAAGTAGCTCAAAAGAGGACTATGTCCTAGAAAATGTGAGGACACATTTTTGTCTACTCACAATGTATTAAAAAAAAAGAGAGCAAAGTAGCTCAAGAGAGGACTATGACCTAAGAAAATATGAGGAGACATTTTTGTCCACTCACTATGTATCGAAAAAAAGAGAGAGAGTTATCATTGGCTCTAGACCCCAGAAATTAACTAGGAAGGATTATGAAATATCTCTCTATACACTTCCACATAACCACACATGCACATCTTGATAAATTTTTATGATTTGTTGCTCCTTATGATCTAAGTGTCTAGCTTAGCAATAAACATCAGGCAATTTGCTCATGGTTCTTAGCCTTCCTATAACTCCACATATCATTCTTTAGAAGTAGGAGAGGCTACAATTTGGCCTAAGTGAGGATTTAAACACCATTGAGTGATTGAGTGAATCTTGGAGGACTTAATCAAGTTTTTATCTTTTGAAAACCTTAAAACCTCGAGACAAAATCTTAGTCAAACCTAAGCAAGATAAAAGTTTCCTATCTACTACTTTATTTCACTCTTGCATGTTTGAAGTGAAAAAGTTATAAGCCCCACATTGCTATGATTAATGATATATGCTAAGTTATTTCTCACTATACAATATGCACTTGCATACATCTTAAGTTGCTATCTATTTCATGCTCAATGCTTAAACCGCATTGTTGCTCGAGGATGAGCAACAGGTTAGCTTGGGAGAGCTTGTTGATGGTCCTTAAACACCTGTTTTACCATCAACAATTTACCCTAAAGTCCACCAAAAAGGCATGAAATGTAGTCAAATAGGTTTCAAACTAACCAAATTCCACATGTCCATAGATTTTTATTTGAATGCAGGATTTGGACCAAATTTGAAGAATGTACCCACCAGGAGACGAGCCCACGCACCAGGACCCATTTGGGCCCTAGTGGGGTGGCGCCCGCCACCCCCAGGTGGCGCCCACCACAAGGGTGAAGCCCACATTCCCCCCTGCCACGTCACTGATCCATGTGACCACCCCAAGGCCAAATCTTGGCCCTTGGTCACTAGGTCAGTGGCATCGGACGGCTCAGGAGGGAGTGGCGTGGATCAAGACCGAATGGCGGTTACTCGGACATGCAACCGACCTAACCACCGCCTCTCTGGAGCTCCTGGATGTCGTTGAAGCAAAGGCGGTGCATCCAACGGTTGTGAGGGTGGCGGCAGCCACCTAGGGCTGGCGCCCGCCACTAGGGTTAGCCCTAGGTCGGCTGGCTGCCCCCTATAAGTACCCGCCTCACTCCTCAAGGCTATAAATACCCCCCTGAGGCATCACTTCAACACAACAACAACACCAAGAAGCAACACAAGCAAGAGAAGCAAGGCTAGAGCCAGAGAGCTGATAGCTTAGGGTTTAGCCAAGCTTAGGCAAGTAGGTAGCTAGTAGAGCAAGGCATCTTTGCCCTCGCGGAAGCGCTGCTCAAGCCTTAGCTCAAGAGTAGAGGCGTGCGAGTGATCGGTCCTAGAGTCGGGAAGAGTCTTCCTTCATCTCCAGTTCAGGTTTTGCTCTTGTTACTCAAGCACTTTACTATATTCTAGTTCATCATTTCAAGTATTACTTTATTCTACTTATCAGTATTGAGTGGTATACTTGATTGATTGCTTGAGTGCCTAGCTATCCTACAGATCAATTCACTTAGCCATAGTAGTTAATCTCTAGTGAGCTTAGTGTTTGATCTTTGCCAATAGGTTGCTTAGTTAGTTTAGTGTTTATCTTATTAAGTCAAGTATTTGCTCTGACGTCCGCAAGGGTGTCTCTATTCAAAGCTAGGGTAGAGATAGTTAGAATATAATTAAGCGTGGTGCTTAGTTATAGACTTACCTTCAGATACGGCTGGACCCCCGGATAGCTGTGGTAGCGAGCAGGTGGTGACAGCCCTGTGCGCCTTGAATTCCACCATGTAGTTGGCCCAGTTTAACAGTAAGGCTCGTTGTGCTAGCGTTCAACCTAAGTCAGTGGTAAAGGCTAGTACGCCTCGATACTTGATAAGATAGGAATAAAACTTTACCTAACTTGGTTGCTTGTTTGACATTTGCCTATATTGCTTCGTAGTTATCTTGCATCGTAGTTATCTAGGAGTAGTTATTAATTACTAGTTAGTTATATTAGTTATCCTTAGTTATCCCATTCTACCTATTTATCCACCTTACCTTAGTCATTTCATTCATCCTTACCTATCCACCCATATATTCTTTCTAGCCTTTCATCTCTTCTCTTCTCCCCTTTTCCTTTTTCTTATTTCTTCGACTCTCATCCCCTCCTTGACTCGACTCATACACCACCCTAGCCTTCCCTTGGGATCAAATAAATCGACACCTGGTACTCCCAGGCGAAGTGCTACTACGATAGTTCTGTGCGCTTGCAGAATCTCCTCTTGGTAGATTGCAATCTCTCTAGCTAGCTCCTACTAGTGTCGGGATTGACAACCCCACTTGAAATTAGTAGATAGCTGCTTTAGCTTCACTCCTTTAGGTATAGTGACTGGACTTGCTTCAAGCATTTCTGGCGCCGTTGCCAGGAATAGACTCCATAGTCTACTCCTAGTCACGACATTGGTAAGTGTCAACAAGCATTTCTGGGCCGTTACCAGGGATAGTGCCTAGCTCTATCTTTAGTGAAGTTAAGAACTACCAACAATCACCGCGGGCTCCAACGCCACAACCTCCGTCACGGTCTCCAACACCGCTACCGGCCCCACCATCTCCTCCACCGCGGGCTCCAACGCCACAACCTCCACCGCGGGCTCCAACGCCACAACCTCCACCGCGGGCTCCAACACCACCGGCCCCACCATCTCCTCCACAGTGGGCTCCAACACCCCCGCCTCCACCGCGTGGCCCTATGAAGCGGTCCGCCACCACAGAACCGAAGGCCCCACCTCCAAAAAAGAAGGCTCCTGCATCAGGAAAAAAATCCCATGAGAAATTAGCTTATGAAAAGACTGATGAGTAGTTAGAAATTTCGGTGAAAATAAATGTGCAAAATTTTTTAGAGGAATCAAAGGCCGCTGCTAAAGCGAAGAGAAACCCAGAGAAGCCTTACCTCTTGTTAAACCCATAGGAGTTAAGGAAAAGGGTGGACCAACATGGTATCAAGATGCGTGAAGCCCGAAAGGCTCTGTGAAAATCAGACTACGAACGCTCTCTAATCAAGTCTGCAAAAGAACAACAATCCAACAAGCAGAAAGTGGGAAAGGGTGTTCCACAGCTCGGGGAAACATCAAGACCTTTGTCCCCGTTATTTGTGGAAAATCAGTATGGTTCAAACATGGGCAGAGCACAGAGGAAATCTGGAGAGACCAGTAGTTTGTCTGAGATGGACTCAATGGAAAAAAAATCATTGACAGCGGTCTCCCGTACGACACGATTGCCAATATTGCTACTGGGCTGGAGTTTCCACGAGCGGAAGTAGTTGATGAATGGAGGAGAAATTTTGCACCGGGCAGGAGTCTAATGAACCCCAATCACTTACATGTACTTGGTACTTCGATGTTTGTAATCAACAAATGGTGCATAGAGCCTTCTAAAGACGGTGATGTCAATTAGATTTCTGTCCGAATTTAAAACCATCACTACTTCCGTTGCGATGACCTAATCTTAGTCCAGATGGAGGAATTACACCAGCTATGTCATATGGACGCACTGGACAAATCGCTCCTTAGCTGCTATTGTTTGTAAGTGTTTCTTTTATAGTTTTCATTGAACTCTCTAGTATGTGTATATAGTATGTAGTATTCTTACACACATACTTGTGGATCGACTCGATATTGCAGGTATCAGATGACTCAGCTCAGAGATAAACATGACAAGTCTGTTGGGTTTGTTGATCCATATGTTGTTTTCAAGGCTCCAAACCCTTCAGCGACTTGGAGCGATGAGTCGTGTATGAATCTCATGAGGTTCTTCGTGAATCAAAAAGATAGAGAAAGAATTCTCTTCCCATACAACTTTAAGTGCATCAGACATATATAGTTAATAATAAGTATGTACACATTTTATTTTACTTAACCCTAATAATCTATATATATATATATGAATCATGTTTACGAACAGCTATCACTGGATACTGATGGTCATCGATCTCAAACACAGCAATGTGTTAATCTATGACTCGTTGAGAAAACCGCAAGAAGATTACCAAGATATGATAGACATCCTCCAAAGGTAATTTTTCGATCCCTAGCTTGCATGTTTAAAGTATAGACTAAGCTTGTACAAAGGGTACTAATTAAATAATGATCCACAGCTAATAATGTTTCATTAGGGTTTGGAAAAAATTCATTGCTCGGGAACATATGAGTCAGTGTAAGGCGCCACTTACAATAAAGCCACGACTATTAGTAAGTTTACACCTTCATCAATGTACGTGTATCTTTATTATATCGTGTCATATATCATATCTTTATTACGAGATGAATCTTTTCATTCTACAGTGGATTTTGAGACAAAAATAGGGTACCAACTTATGTGGATTCTATGTTTGCGAGTACATGATGATAGAATCAAATAGAATTTCTGAAGAAATTATCAAAGTACGTAACATGTTTCTTTTCATTTTTTATAGACTTAATATTGATAATATAGATATTACTAATATCTTCTCTAATTCAAATTGAAGACTGACTGGTTGAAGCAAAAAGTGATGCTAAAAGGCCAATTGAAAGCAATACTAGAGACAATAGCAGGATTTCTTCGGGAACAATTCATAAATCCAAACGGCGAGTTCTATTATAATATCAACGAGAGGTTGATTCCAAACAATGATGATCATTTGTATGCCCTGTAGATCTTTAGATGGAGTACAACCTGTAATAGGTTTACAGTACTAACTTTGGAGTACTAACTTTGGAGTACAACTTATGTAGATAGATATTTAGACAACTTCTATGTATATTGCTTGTAATTTTATGTACATATATTTATATATATATATATAGTTCTATAGTTCAATTATATATGCATGCAATAAGGCTTATTGTGTTATGCTGCTAATATATATAAAATATATATATTAGCAGCAAAGAATACATATTGGAAAACCTATCAAATAAATAAACAAAACTAAAAACAGAACTGAAATAAAAATAAAAAGAATAAACCAAGGGACCCTTTAGTCCCGGCTGGTAATACCAGCCGGGGCTAAAGGGTGCTGCTGCGGGGCACCGCTGGCAGCACCCTTTAGTCCCGGCTGGTATTACCAACCGGGACTAAAGAGGGGCCTTTAGTCCCGGAAGCGTAGTCCCGGCTCGGCAACCGGGGCTAAAGGCCCTTACCGACCGGGGTTATAGCCCATTTCTGTTGTAGTGTACAAAAGCGGTTAAAGGAAAAATTAGATTTGAAAGAGTATTGAGGATGACATTTACATGTATGAGATCAAGGTTTGGGTACAGTTTAGGGGACTCCCTAGTGAGTACAGAGAATTTCCCATTATTTGGGCAATTGCATCTATCCTAGGTGTCCCAAGAACTTTAGATACCAAATTCACAAAAAAACATTGTAGACTGAGGATGAAGGTAGCGGTGATTGATTCCAGTCTCATTCCAAATTTTGTCGATGTTGTTATTGGGGACTTTGTTTTCCAACTTAACTTCGGAGTTGAAAAGGGTATGTCTGATGGTGAGCCGGAATTGCTTGATTTAGACTCTACCATGGAGGACGAGGCTCCTTTGGGAGACGGGGGCGAGCCTAAGGAGGGCGATCCCAACAAAGAAGTGAATGGAAATATAGAGAAACCTATGGATATTGATGGAAGTATGTTTGATCAGGGATCTAAGGATGGGAAGGCTCAGGATGGCACTTCTAATGCCTCTTTGATTTCCAATAAGATTACCTCTCAGACAACTAAAAAACCGGTGGTCGTGGTGGCGCCGGTTAATAATGGACAGTGGAGTGCCAAGTTGATGAACCCTACTGATGACTCCGGTTTGATAAACAACTTGAGTGGAAATTTTTTTTGGGGGGGGGGGGGGTGGAAGAGTGGCACGTGGGAGATCAAGCAAGAGGAACGCTGCAAATGTGGATGAGGACTCGGTGGAGAAGGCGGCTAAGCTAAAGGCACACCAAAATCTGGAATCGGCGCCGGTGAAAGGTAATGAGCCTCAATCTCATTCCTTTATTTTCCAAGATGATACTTCTTTATTAAATTCAGTAAAGTCTATTGGGGTCTCACTAGGTGCTAATGCTCATGATATTTCAAAATATTTATTTTTTTTTAAGAAAGTTAGAGGAGCAGCGTTTGTCTGATAGTAAGCTGCTAGCAGGAACGAATAAGGTAGTGTCATTGGACGATAATTTGTCGGCCTGTTCGGTTGAAGACGCTATAAACCTCGAAGCTTTAAATGTAATTTGTTCTGAAATAGAGGAGGGGCTAGGTGATGGGGGTTGTGATCCTAAGTGTCTACAAACCCCTATATCACATAAGTGAGGTTCGCAGTTATGTTTGCGCCCTAGCAAGAAGACAAAAAATAAGAATCAATTAAAATGAAATGAATTTTTTGGAATTGTAATGGGTTCGCTGATTTTAAGAAATATAGATTTTTGTCTGAGCTAACAAAAGAAAAAACTTAGATTTCATCGCTTTATCATAAACAGGTAGAGCTAATTTTCCGCAATCCACTTTGAATAATATCTGTGCAGGTAGAGATTTTCTTTGGCATTGCATGGCTCCACGGGGCAGGTCTGGTGGGATGATTCTACGCATTCATTTGTTAACCTTTGACATATGGGAGATAGATGAAGGTGATTTTTATATCAGGTTTAAACTTAGACATAAAGAACAAGATTTTAAGTTTAATTTAGTTTCGGTTTATGGGGCCAGTGCAGGAGGATCAAAAATCTTATTTCTTATCTGAGATCGTTCGAGTTGGTTCTAAAGAATCCTTACCTATAGTCATAGGTTGTGACTTTAACATTCTGCGAAGATCGGATGAGAAAAATAATGTTAATTTCAATGTCAGGTGGCCCTTCTTGTTTAATGCTGTCATTGGTTCCTTAAATCTGAGGGAGGTTGATTTGTCAGGGAGAAGATATACCTGGGTTAATCGGCTGCCACAACAGACGTATGAAAAACTTGACAGAGTTCTCGTTTGCACTGACTTTGAATCTAAATTCCCGCATACTACTGTTCATGCCTTGACTAGCGATATTTCTGATCATACACCCCTACTTTTTTCTACAAATAATCTGTCCTCATCTTACCAACCACAATTCAAATTTGAATTGGGATGGTTGTTGAGAGATGGATTTTGTGAAATGGTAGGTAATGTGTGTAATAATACTCTAGTTCACGGTTCGCCTATGGAGAGGTGGCAAGCCAAGATCAGGCGGCTTCGCCAGTACCTTAGAGGGTGGGCGAAAAATGAGAGTGGTGCTTATAAGAAGGAGAAGACAACAATTTTGAATAAATTAGACGAGTTAGATAAAAAATCAGAATCAACCATGCTTAGTGAGGTTGAACTGAATTTAAAACACTTCTGAATACGAGGCTTGCATAGTTGTTACGTGAAGAGGAACTAAAATGGTACCAAAGGGCCAAAGTTAAACATCTTTTAGAAGGTGATGCAAATACGAAATACTTTCACCTGCTTGCTAATGGTAGGCATCGAAAAAATCATATTTTTCAGCTAGAAGATGGAAATAATATAATAAGCAGTGATGCTCAGCTTAAAGGGCATATTACTAAGTATTATAAAAACATGTTTGTTCCTTGAGAGGTTTCTCATGTCACGTTAGATGAGACACAAACTGAGGACATTCCACAGGTATCTCAGCTGGAAAATGAGTTTTTAATAGGTGCCTTCTCATATGAGGAGGTCAGAGCTGTGATTTTTCAAATGGACCATAATAAGGCTCCAGGACCCGATAGTTTTCCTCCAGAGTTTTATCAAGTTTTTTGGGAAGTGTTAAAAGATGATCTGATGGCTCTGTTTTTGGATTTACATCAGGGAAATCTACCGCTTAATTGCCTTAATTTTAGAACCATTATTCTTTTACCTAAAAAGTCAGATGTGAAAGTGATTCAGCAATACAAGCCTATTTGTTTGCTCAAAATCTTCACTAAAGTCGCAACTAATAGACTTACTACCATAGCAGCAAGGATAATTAGATCTTCTCAAACGACCTTTTTGCCAGGTAGAAATATTATGGAGGGTGCTGTAATTTTACACGAGACGTTACACGAACTTCATACAAAGAAAAAAGATGGAGTTATATTTAAAATTGACTTTGAGAAAGCATATGATAATGTTAAGTGGAGTTTTTTGCAACAAACATTACGTATGAAAGGGTTCTCACAAAAGTGATGTCAATGGATTCAAAGTTTTACCCAAGGGGGTAATGTTAACATTAAGGTGAATGATCAATTAGGTGCTTACTTTCAGACTAAAAGAGGCCTTAGAGCAAGTATTATAATTTAGCCAGCAGTTGGCTGTAAGCATGTGCCATGTCATTTACAGTCAACTATCCAGCCTGCTAGTATTATGGATGGGCTATTTTACTAGAAAGATGGTGGAGCAGGGGATTGGGAAGGGGAGAGACGTGGGAGAGCGAAGCAGCTGCTTCTCGCCGATAGCGGGCTGGAAGACGACTGCGACAATTATTTTTTTCTCGTATCTTGCGCTACAGCCGGGCGAGATACGAAACGCCCGCCTCATATTCTTTCTCCGACATGGCTGTTTTTTCTGCTGAGTCGGACTTCTCTCAGCCGGCTAAAACAGCCCATAATACTTGCTCTTAGGCAGGGTGATCCATGTCTCCTATACTATTTAATATAGTGGTTGATATGTTAGCAATTATGATTGCTAGAGCTAAAGAAGCGGGTCAGGTGGAAGAGGTTATTCTAAACCTAATTCAGGGGGTTGTCTATCCTTCAGTATGCGGACGACACAGTTATCTTCATGAGTCACGATGTTGTAAAGGCGGTGAATATGAAACTCCTATTAACTACCTTTGAACAACTATCGGGTTTGAAGATAAATTTTCACAAGAGTGAAATCTTTTGTTTTGGGAAAGCAAAAGAATATGAAGAGTTCTATTCGCAGCTGTTTGAATGTGGGATTGGCAAATTTCCCTTTCATTATTTAGGCCTGCCGATGAATACTAGAAAGTTAAATAATAAAGACTGGAAAGTAATTGAGGATAGGATTGAGAAGAGATTGAGTGGTTGGAAACCAAAAGATGCTTACGCGTGGGGAAGGCTGGTGTTAATAAACTCAGTGTTTTCTAGTTTACCGATGTTTATGATGTCTTTTTTTGAATTATCGAGAGGGGTTTTAGAGAAAATAGACGGTTTCATATCACGGTTTTATTGGCAAAATGACCAGCATAAGCGTAAATACAGACCGGCTAAATGGGAAGTGTTATGTCAGCCTAAGAATCAGAGAGGATTAGGAATCCAAAATCTTGATATACAAAATAAATGTTTGTTAAGCAAGTGGCTTTTTAAGTTATTGAATGAAGATGGTATGTGGCAAGAGCTGCTGAGAAATAAGCATGTTAAAATAAGACTTTAGGAAGTTGTGTTAAAAAACCATCTGATTCCCACTTCTGGAAAAGTTTAATGAATATTAAAGACTCTTTCATGGAATTGGGATCGTTCAAAGTGAAAGACGGATCTCAAACCAGGTTCTGGTTTTATACCTGGCTAGGTAATAAACCTCTAAAAGACAAATTTCCTTCGTTGTTTAACATTGTAAGACGAAAACAAGATTCGGTAGCGCAAGTTCTTAGTTCGACCCCTCTAAATATTTCCTTTCGTCAAAATTTAGCGGGCGCCAACTTAAGGGTGTGGCATAGAATTGTGGTCTCTTTACATGATTTAAACTTAACGGAACAGAGGGATGTTTTTGTCTAGGGTCTCAATGCGTCTGGTAACTTCACAGTCAATTCTATGTACGCTGCGTTAATCAACAATGGGGTAAGAGTGTCACAGGATTTATGGCACATCAAAGTACCTATGAAAATAAAAATATTTTTGTGGTACTTAAAAAAGGTGTCGTCTTAACTAACGACAACTTGGTTAGGCGAAACTAGGATGGAGATAAACACTGTTGTTTTTGTCACTACCCAGAAACCATTCATCACCTTTTTTTTACTGTGCCTATGCTAAATTCCTATGGCATTCGGTTCATATGCTTCTTGGACTTATCCCCCAGATGGTATGAATGATTTGTTTTTAAGATGGTCCAAAATTGGAGAAAAAGTATAATTCATTGTTATTAACTGCAGCGACAGCACTCTGTTGGGCCATTTGGATAACAAGAAATGAAGTAGTTTTTGATAAGTGTAGACCAAAATCTTTTTTGCAGGTTCTATTCAGGGGAACGCATTGGCTTCGACATTGGGCAAGTCTGCAACGGCATGATGGTCGGCGGGATCAACTGATCCATGTTGGACAGTACCTAGAGACATCGGCATTGTATTTTTTTAGTTGCAATGGATGGTTATCGTCAAGATACATGGGTCGTGCTTAGATTAAACTTTATTGCACTTCGGTTATTTTGTTGGCAGCATGCTAGTGTCTGCGGTTGAAATATTTTGAAACTTTTTGTAATAATTGGTCTGATTCTATCGTTCGATAGATGAAGCCGGATTTTTATCCTTTATCTAAAAAAAGAACCGACTTAGCCGGATCCCTAGGCCGACTAAGTTGGGTCAGCCGACTTAGCCGGGTCCCTGAGCCGACTAAGTCGGGTCAGCCGACTTAGCTGGGTCTCTGAGCCGACTAAGTCGGATCTCCCCCAGGCTGTTGTGTCGAGCCCGCACAAACCGACTTAGTCGGATCCTAAGCCGACTATAAGTCGGTTTTTGCCTGATTCTTAATCGATTTGGTTTCCAAATCGGTTTTTGATATGTTTTTGACGTGGGAAACTTGGAGAACATGTTTTAGAGTTGTTTTTTACTGGGATAAGACCACCCCCTCTATCTATATAAACAAGAGGATCACAACCGATTGAGATCTCATCTATCCGATCGTTAAAAACACATCTATTACTTTTATCTTCTATCTCAAGCTCTTCCAACACTCTGCTATTCAGCGCATCTCTCGACGAGATTCGTTGGTGTTCTAGGTGGCCTTGCCGACCCTAGAACACCCCACCATGCGTCTCCATGATGGGTCTTTCCGGGAGACGTTCGTGGGTTTATCAGGCGAAGAACGGGCATCTAATCAGCTTCGTCGACCTGTTGGTCGGCTTCGCTGTTGGGATCGCCCTCCATCGGGTGCACTGGCGGAGCCAAGGGGGCCAGCAGGGCTCATGGCCCCCCAACAATGCAAACTTTTTTATAATATATATATAGTTTAATGGGTAAATTTTCTATACTCCCAGGAGTAGTTACTCTCATCTTTAATAAACCAGGTTGCGTATGACCATATAAGAAAGAGCACATACTTTTTTATTATATTACTAAAATATCACTACAGTAGTATATAAAATAAGTATGAACATATACTCTATGTATGCTTGCATACTTGACATACATGGTACACTAGAAGGTCTAGTATGATTATATACTTTGTGTACATACACTTTGTCCGGTCATAAACCCCATAAATCAAGAGATATACACATGGGAGTAACTACTCCCTAGGAGTACAGAATAATTACTCTAGTTTAATAATCTATAATTATATAACAAGGGTATTTTATATATATCCTCTAATGTCTGATATCACTGTATCACAAGTACAATAAGATATTTTGGTTTATGTAAATTTGTTTGTTTATTATATTAGGAGATATATCTATTGAAGTGATTTGTTGTTCCAAATCACTCGTGTTTTATTGTACTATATATTTTAAACAACGTATACTTGACTAGTACGATGATTATTTCTTTTTTACTTAAGTCACACTATAGATGTAGACGCTCACATATATACATGTGCACTGACTTTAACAAATAAACGCATATCCTACTTTACTATGAACACTTTTGAAATACTAAGACACTAGATTTTAAAATTCATGAGTCATCACAAACAGCGTATTGTCAAAAGAACGTCCATCTACCACGAATATAAGTACCTCCAAAATACAAGATGACCGATTTTTAGTATTTATAGATCATTTATGCGCTTCAATATCGACAAATATAGTCGTCTGCCATGGTAAAAATAGCAAGCATGTCAAATCATTAAATATTAGAATAAATCTAAAAAATACCAGAATAAACAAACTAAATAATTAAGCTACACTTAATTTTCATATGTTGAAACTTTTGATCAGCTCCCCTTATGCGGAATTTCTGGCTCCACCACTGGTCGGGTGCTAGGCCATGTGTGACCTCTGGGCGATCTAGCCCCTATCGGTGTGTGACCCGAATCGGGGTCAACGAACACCAACAATCATTTGAGCCAAGGGCAATCATTTGTCAAGTTTAATACCTTTTTGCTTCAATGACAACGACAAGAGCTTAGCGCCCATGAGCTACTAGGGTCCAATACCAGAGGAATGCACGACCATCAACTAACTAGGTTCATCATGGATGATGTGTTCCTAGATGACTCAAAGTTCTTCATTTTATATGGAGATGAAAACTAATTTAAATTGATTTATTTATAATATATACATTATTGATCGATTCACGTGTGCACTGTAGCTTGAAGCTTAGTGTTAATAGTAATGATATTTATATATATCGTGCATATAGTACTCATTGTTGTGTCTTGTGTGTGGTGTTCACCCTACAGTAGGGCGGGATAACTTTATACTGAACCAAACTGAATCAAGACGAACTAAACCAAAATATTGTCTTTTCAGTTTTCGGTTTTTTTTTGGTTCCTTAGGGCTACTTTGGCAGCGGAGGCTAATTAACCCTGGGCAGATAACCCGGCATGTGGATTTTTTTGGATTTTCGATTCCCACACCTCTGCCCCAGGGAAGATTACCACCGGTGGGCGAGTTTCTCTGTCGTGGTTTGGCGGTCTGTCCCACTCGATTCGGGAGAGACTCGGAGCTTCGTGAGTCACAGCTCGCGAGGGCAGGGAAGCGCTCCCGACCTCCTGCCTCGCGGATTTGTGCCCCGTGGAAAATGGAGGGAAGCGGCCTCAGATTCCCTGCATCGTGTGTTTCCAAACGTCGTGGGGGATTGACCCCGGGGAGAACACCGCGCGGATTTCTCGACCCGGGAAGAGGCCGGGATCCCGGTGGGATTCCAGGCTGCCAAAGTAGCCCTTAAAAGTTCAGGGGTTGGGGTCCTTTATAAATCCTTAAAAAACAAAAATAAGTTAGGGGTGGTATTTTCTATTTTAGTTTCTACAGTCACCGCGGAGGGCAGCCTTCATGATGAGCGGTTGTTGTTCTCTTAGCAGTACCCTTCCTCTTCCGCATTTCAAGAATGCAGATTTTGGCATCGCTTTGGTTTCAGGCACCAATCAAACTTAGAAATCGAGAGTAACTAATGCACAAAGAACACATAAACCAGGCCACCTCCACCCGCGAACCACTCGCTCGCTCTGAGGCGCTTTGCCTCTGCCCATGATTACCGGATTTCGCCTTTTTGCCTAATGTCTGTGGACGACAAAAAAAAATAATCAGCAAAGAGCTCTTTACGGAGTGTCTTTTATCGGACACTCGGCAAAAACTTTGTCGAGTGCCGAAAAAACACTCGACAAAATATAAATCGAGAAAACTCTGAAAAAATAGCAATTTTTTTATCACATGTGGGTTGAAGTCAGAGTCGGTGTCGGTGTCAGGGTTCTGCGGCCGTTCTGTCTCCCGGAACACCGTAAACTTGGACGTCAGTCTCAATGGAGTTTTATGGGGAATGTCATGCACATTAAATAATATGTCATGTTAACAAAAATTTACTTTTTGCATGAAATGAGAGGAGAGAGAAGGGACAAAGTTTCATCCCCACGACACAAGCTCGGCGGTGTTTCCAACACCGCGAAACCGAAACGAAATCGGCACTGAGACTGTTCGGTCGTTTCATGCCGTGATCTGTCGTTGCATCCCGTGGACGAGGCCACCGGTGCGCCGCGAGGACGCCGAGGAGAGATCTGCCGCGTGTGGGTCGCGAGCAGGGGTCCGCCGGGCGGCCGCCGATGCGAGCAGAGGGCCGAGGGGGCTCGGTCGCTAGACGAGGCCGTCGGTCGCGGGCGGGGCGCCTCCGCCGCGAGTCGAGCCGTCGGGCAGGGCCGAGGCGCCTCCGCCGCCGGTCGCGGGCGCTGGCGGGGCCGCCGGTCGCGGTCGCAGACAGGGCCACCGGGCACGAGTGGGGCCGGGGCGACGGTCGCGGGCACGGGCGGGGCCGGGCCGCCGGTCGCGGGCGAGGCTGGGGCAGACGAGGAGAAGAGAAAGCAGGGAGAAGAGGAAGCTGCTCGCCTGAGTTCATGCGGGGAGAAGAGGAAGTATCAGGGAAGAGAAAAGATTGGGATAGGTGGGACCCAAAAAAATAGTAATTAAGATATGAACTCTGTCATGAAACTTTGTACTATGAGAAATCTCTGTTTTATATCAAAGTTTCATCATGTTAGAAACCGGGAGGTGAAACTTGCTATTGTAGGAATTTAGGATGCGCCGTGCGTGAACCTGACGACCGAGAGCAGTTTGCCGCGGGACGAGAGACGAGGTAGCGAGAGTAGACGAACTGGTCGTATTCGACTTAATTACCACTAAAGTTAGTTAAAGGCACAAATATATTGCAAGCTACTAATAATTTTTTTGGACGACTTTCCTTGCTGGGTCTGATCCTACTCCAACACTAATCCTTACTGGGTGCCTGAGTCCGAATCCTACTCCAAAACACTAATCCGCTATATGTTCCGTAGTGGAAAACAACCATAATAAAAAGTAAACAAAATCTAGTTATCCCAAGTCGAAGTAGCCGAGTCCAGTCGCATGTGACCTGTTCACCTGTTTAGTTATCCTAGTACTGGATGGAGCGCAGCAGCAAGAAGATGGCGCCGCCGGCCGGGCTCATAAACGACCTCATCGGCGAGATCCTCCTCCGCCTCCCGCCGGAAGATCCAAAGTGCCTTGTCCGCGCCTCCGTCGTCTGCAAGCCCTGGCGTCTGCTCCTCCTCTCCGATCCGAGCTTCCCCCGCCGCTACCGCGAGTTCCACGGAGTGCCACCCCTGCTCGGCTTCCTCCACAGCAGGTTCAACCCCAAAAAGAACGGAGGTAGCTTCATGCCCGGCTTGGTCCCAATCAAAGAAGCGGCCCCTATCCTTAACCCCCCGCCGGAGCCTGACTGCGGTATCTTCGACTGCCGCCATGGCCGCGTGCTCCTCCTCGAGTGCAAACTTACAGGTCTCATCGTCTGGGACCCCATCAGCAACAGCCGGCACGACCTTTCGTTGCCGTTGCCGAAGAAGGAGCACTATTACTGCTTCAAGCCAGTGGTCCTCTGTGCCTTGGACAGCTGCGACCACCTCGGTTGCTGTGGTGGTCCCTTCCTCGTGGTCTTAGTAGTCATCGACTCCCTAAGGGGTACCGCCAGTGTCAATGCTACAGCTAGAACGTACTCATCAGAGACTGGCGCATGGAGTACTGGCGTCTTGTCAGTTGACCTTGGCTTCCCCATCAAGGTTGGCTGCAGGATGATAGGGGGCAGCCTACTTGTCAGAGGTGCACTATATTTCATCCTCGAGGATGGCCGGAGAATCCTCAAGTATGACTTGGCTGGGTGTGGCATGTCGGTGATGAGCCCGCCACCCTTGCCTCTGGGGAAAATGGTGCTCATGAAGGCAGAGGGCGGTGGCCTGGGAGCCTGCGGTTTGGACGGCGACAGCCTGCACCTGTGGGCGTGGCGGACTGCAGGCCCCGGCGGCATTTCCGAATGGGAGCAAGGCAGAGTCATCCAGCTTGACATTGGCGATATTGACCTCTCTACAGAGATTTATGTATTTGATTTTGCAGAAGGTGCTGGTTCCATCTTCCTGAGAGCAAACAATGGCATCTTCGCTGTCGACATAAAATCTGGTCAGGCCAGGAAGATAGGAAAGAATGGGGAGTACTACTACATATTTCCATTCATGAGCTTCTACACTCCTGCAGCTACTAGCCTTGCGGCTTGTGCCCACTGAATTTGATTTCTCTCTCTATATGGGGACGCTCACTCTGATATATCTCCTCATTCGTAATCTTTCAATCATTTTATTCTTGTTTTTTTGTTTTTGTCTCGGTGATGTTGGTCCACTATAAGTAACGCCATAATATGGACAGTAATACTGTTATATATAGTATATTCGCATAAGATAATGCGGATAGTAATTTGAATTGTGAGAATGCAATATCAAGTATGCTTTATATGTCTCAATTCAAATGCGTGGCGTGCATTTATGCTTGCAAGGGAAAATATTAATAATGTAGATGCATGACTATCAGTATCATAGGTCTGAACATGAACGATTTCCGGCCGGTGTGACACATACTCTGCATTTGTTCTAA
The DNA here is from genome assembly GCA_009763385.1 of Coix lacryma-jobi var. lacryma-jobi. Taxonomy (NCBI): domain Eukaryota; kingdom Viridiplantae; phylum Streptophyta; class Magnoliopsida; order Poales; family Poaceae; genus Coix; species Coix lacryma-jobi. Next base: position 97,850,676 of record CM019831.1, read on the forward strand.
AAACTGTGGGAATGACAAGTTGCAGAAAAATTAGCAGAGAATTAAAGGAGCTTGACGGCTTGACCCTGGTAGCCTTAGCCTGCAGTTAACATGCTATGTTACTGCTAAAAAAACTAGAAAACATGTGCCCTGTATGGTTTCAGTTTTAGTTTCTGTTACTAGCACTGCTTATATAGCTTACACAAATAACATATGTTTCCTCCTTAATTTTGATGCAAGGCAATATGAGTGTGTCAAGTTTGTGTTTGACACATAATGTGAAATTAGTTCAGCACCAAATATTGAGGCAACGCTTGCAGAATTAGGAAAATTAAACATAATATTTACCAGGTAGCATTACATCTACTGCAAACTGAATAGTCTGGATATACAAACATCATATAAATAAAATCGTGGTTCTGCCCAGTTAAGATTCGCATTGAATGTTAGTGAAATTTAGAGAGTTCTAAACAGGAATTTAGAAACACAAGAGAACTGACAATAAGCCATTGTAGAATCTGCATTCAGCTTTAGAATAACACTTCTAAATTTTTACGCAGGACCTATATTAGTCTCAAATTTCAGTGAGACGCGTAACACAAAATTTGAGATTTGCAATGCGACAGATATTTTATATGTTATACAGAATTAGCAATATAACATGACATATCCAGGTTACATTAAGTCACAATGAACTAGAACAATAATATGACAAGCGATGCAAATTTATCAACACATGGGAAGGAAAGTTATGTGAGTCATTAGTCAATCATTGTGAAATCTGCATTAAGACTTATAATCTCTAGGCTCTCAATAATCTCATCGCCTACTTTACGTTAGAGACAGAGAACATCTTAACAAAATCGGAATGGCTACAGAGTTCTTCTGAACATAACATAATCGCATTTCAGATTCCACGAAAATATGTTGCACTCAAGTTTAAGACAATGGATAGGCAAGGAAAACTGATATGTTAAAAAAAAAGGAAATGAAAACTGAGAATTAGTAAGAACAAATCTAAGTGCACACAGATCTTGTTGCAAAGTGATTACTGAAATTGAAAGGAGGCTGTTCAGAGTTCACAGCTTAATTAACCACACTGCAGCATTGGCGCTAGACTAATCAACAACCATCATGCCATGAAAACATCACTGATCTGAGCAGCAAGACAAGAGTATGAGTTAGGATACAGAATCTGACTGGTTCAGATCCCTTGCACTTCCAATTCAATGCTAAGCCTGAGACAAGGAAAACCCAAAGCAGTAGCAAATACATGTTCAATCCAGATTGAACAGACAAGTAGTTCAAATTTCAAGCTAGTCTGTTATCACTTCATTCATACTAAGCTGCCATGAACAACAACTATTGTTTGCTCTGCATCTAGTAAAGAAAACAGAGACAACACCGCAGACAGAAATCAGAGAACACTGGAAAGTAGTATTCAGGTTCAGCAGTCGAAGCAATACGTGTGATTCAAGAAGGGATAGAGAGTTTTGCATCACAACTTTAGTAAACTGCAGAGTTTACTAAACTGCACAATTGAAATTTGCATCACAACTTTAGTAAACTGCAGAGTTTTTGAAATACAAAATCATCAGCACATGGAAGGGATAGAGAGTAAGCCATTAGGCAGCCATTTGTGGAATCACAATTCAGGTTTACCAACTACAACCACCAGTATCTCACATATAGTTGAAACAAAGGTTTCACCATCTTTGTCACTCTGAATGTTACAATGGCAAATTACCACATCATGTCAGTTAACATGGTCTCAGGCTAATGAACTCAAGGGTGATTTATGAAAACAACAATGGGAAGGTGCTATAAGCAGCAGCCATTGTTTGCTCTGCATTCAGAAAAGAAAACAACACAACAGAGAGAAGAATGGAAAGCACTATGCAACTGATTAAGCCATTGAAGCACTACGTGTGATTTGGGTAACTACCCTGAAAGTCTGAATACTGCAACAAGAAACTATCTCACTCTGAAGTCTGAACATTACAACCTCAGAACATCAATTAACCATGATCTCAAACAAATCAGACTCGAAGGTGACACGGTAGGTAGCCCATGCATGGAACTCAAGGGAGAAGCCAAACCGGAGGAGAGTGGTCGGATGGGTTTGGAGGCGGGAAGCAGCGCTGAATACGGCCTTCGCACCACATCCCATTGTCCCTGCAGGGGTACGGCCTGATACTGGCGAAGCCGAAGATGAGTGCCTCGTGGAACATGCCATCATCCAAGAAGTAGATGCCGGGCTTGAAGCCTGGGTACTGACTCGCGTCGTAGGATCTGGAGCAGCCATACCCGACGAACAGAATCTGGTCACCCAGCGTGTCCAGCTCGCTCCATGCCCAGGGGAACTCGTCCACGGGGAAGTCGTCGTCAGGCTCATCAGGCATCTTCGGCCGTTCTGTCGCCCGGAACACCATGAAATTGGACGTCTCCATAGCAGCGGTCGTGAACCTGACGACCATGAGCAGTTCGCCTCCGGACACGACGAGGTATCGAGCGCAGACGAAGGCGTCGTTCTGGCCGCCTGCTGCTGCTAGTCGTCGGCTTTTCCAGTGGTCTATCCATACGCCATCCCCAAGAATTTCTGCGGTGTAAATGCTGATGTCGTCAGAATGGGCATGAAGTACATAGAAGGCTCCGTTATGGTGTACCACATCCTCGGCTGCGAAGCCGAAGCCGACGCCTGGTGGCCGTATTTCGTGCGCCTGGTGCCACCCAATCTGCCAGATGGCAGCGTAGGGATGACTTGAGGTCATGGTACTTCCGATGAAGACGAAGACGCAACCCTCCTTGTCATCCGGTGACGACGAGAGCGCCGTGGCATGAGTTATCATGTTCGTGGAGAACGAACCCTCCATGGTAGTGATCAGCACGCCACCGGGTATGTCGCAGACGCCGCCGGTGCGGACGTTGAGGACCTGGTGGCGGCCGTGCGTCTCGTCGGAGTGGAGGAAGAGCCAGGCGCCGTCGTAGGAGCCGACGAAGCGCGCCCCGGGCGGGAGGGTGGTGAGGCGGAGGTCGTGGTGGCGGTGGACGCAGCAGCCGCTGAGAACGCAAGCGGCGCGGAAGGCGGGGTCGTCGTCGCGGGAGCGCGAGGGGAGGAGGAGCCACGGGAGCGGGGGCGGGCGCGGGGCCTGGCCGCCGCTGACGCTGAGGCTGGCGACCTTGTCGTGCCACGCCTTGCAGACGAGGGACATGCTGGCGCGGTCCACCTTGCACGGGATGCGGACGAGTATCGAAACCACGAGGTCGTTGTGGAACCTCTCGTCCTCCAGAAAGTTCGTCCTCGTCAGCGTGGCCGGAGGCGGCTGGGGTGCGGCCATGGTGCTGGCGGTGCGCGAAGGGAGAGGAGGCCGGAGAGGATGATCGCGGCGCGGCGGCGGCGGGTTGCTCCGCGCGGTTCTCCGGCGAGTGGTACTGGTAGGATGGTGGAGGAAGAAGGCCTTGCGGGTGGTTGGTGCGGGATCCCAGCGCGCTTTTTATTTTGGTCCGGAAGCCGGCGGAGGCAGCCAGCTGTGTCGGCGTCTGCGGCCGTTGCTGCGGCGGCTTGGGTGGCAAGGCGGAGAGAGAATCCTGGCCCGCCTCGTTTGGGTCTGATTGTTATGTGGGCCACAACTGGTTTGGGCTCTGAGGTTGGGCTGAGTTCGAACCATCTCATTTGGAAACGAGTCAAATTCAAATCTTAAAATTTCTTCCGAAACTATAAAACTCAATTGGAAAAAAAATCTGAACCCTTCTTCATAAATTATCAAACTAGTATTTTTTTAACCTTCTTTAACTTTAAAAAGTTTGTTTTGCATTTTAGAGAGAGTACTAGGTAAATGCTCGTGCGTTGCATCGGGAAAAAAATAGATTGAATATCTTAAACTTTAGCATATTATTACCTATTGAAGTTTCTCTTCTAGCTTTGACTAAAATCACACTTGACAACTTCTATCTAAAAAAAAGACTAAGGGCTTGTTTGGAACGCGGAAAAAATTCCATGTTCCTACGTTTTTTCTGTGAAATTGAATTGATTCTTATGAAATTTTTGCGTTTCAGACATGACCTAAGTTGCAAAAGGATATCTGGTAGCACTGTTTTTCCGTACACAGCAAGTCCGCAATATGCTAAAAGGGTTTCTGCTTTCAGGAACCTATTAACTAATTGGAATTACGATCAGTCAACAAGCTACGACACTCTTTTATGTAATTCATAAAATTTGTGGTATCCATACAGTAACAAAGGCAAAACAACAAAATGTAAAATCATACAGCCAACGACGAAAGACAGAACAATTGAGGGACAACAAAGAAGGAAATGGACTGAAGCAAGATTGTAAAAATTTAAATGCTGGTTGAACAAATTTTGCAAACTCATTTGCGGTGCTCCAAAGAATCCAACTTCTTGCAAACATAAAATCGATTTTTCATGCAACCTCCATAAGGACTTTAGTTTCTTCTGAGACTCCTTGAAATCTGCATGTGCTCTCTCATGCATTCAGACTGTTCAAAGCACATCAAAAGTTCTTGAAGGACTAAGAAAAGAGAAAGGGCTTATAAGCTCCCCTGAAGCTTATAGCCATCAAGCTCTTTATTGTAAGTTATAGTCAAGTTAGAGTGAGCAAACAACTCAAAATTTTGGGCATGACCAAATCCACAGCCACAAGTCAACACCTCTGTGATGTAATGGCAGACCTCTGTAATGTACCTCTGTGATGTAATGGCAGATGGCGGATGTGGTTGAAGGATAGAAGAAGAACCTCGTGCTCAATCATAGGCCCTTGTGCCGCTGGCATCGCCTCTGCATTGTCATGAAAGAAGAGGACACCGCCATTCAAAGTGAACAATAATCAAATCAGTTAGTATAGGATAAATATTGTACTCAACATCATGAAAAAAAATAATATGCATCAAGATTAGAAACGTTGTATGCATATTTGAAAATGCCAGCAGTAAAGGGAATGCGTGCCATATGGCTGAATCCATTGCAGAGCCAAGCAATATCTCGGCCATGTTTGGATGTACCAGCTAAACTTTAGCTGGCTAAATTTAGTTGTTAGACATCCAAACATGTTAGCTAAAGTTTAGCTACATTTAGCTATTCCAACTCAACTAAAGCTAGCTAAAATTTAGCTGAGTCTATTAGCTGGAGCATCCAAACACCCAGCTAAAGTTTAGCTGAGAAACTTTTAGCTAGCTAAAGTTATATATTGAAATTTTAGCTAGCTAAATTTTAGTTGGGTACATCCAAATAGGGCTGAATTCTATTAGAGAAAATGGAAGCAGTTCTCGGTTCCCAACTCGCTAGAGATTTGTATCACATCCCCGCCTAGCCAGAGAGAGGAAAGCAGGGAGGGTGGGAGAGAAAGATAGGCATTACCATGGTGAAGCACGGGGAGTTGTATCAGCTGACACGGCGTCTTCATGACGTGTTTCACCGGTGACTTGCCCTAGGATCTGCATGCGCTAGGTCCGCTACCCGCACAACCAATGATCGTAGGTGCTGACGTCGACGAAGGGCGAGGACTCCCCATCCCTGTCGAGGCAGCGGCGTGGCCCGTAGCCCCCATCGCAGGAGCCTGGAGGACTCCATCTCGATGGTGGTGGCCCGGCGTGCGAACGGCAGGGCACCGGTGGCGGCGGCTTAATTTGATGGCCCGGTTCACGGGCTGTGGGGTCAAGGGAGGCAATCTTCTTTACACTATCCGGCGGTGACGGTGTGAAGACCCTGGCCAGCGTCGTGTGCGTGATGGGGTGATCATGTAACTGGCAGCGTGGGGCGAATCGGCTGATAGCGGGATTGACCACGGTTCTTCACACATGTTGTTCGGCTGATTACTGATGTTAAGGGTGTTTGATTTTTGTCGGGATATAAAGGGCTTTCATGGTCCAACTGCACACGACCGGAGCGACGGAGGGGCTAGCGCATGCGGGATTGACGGGAGGATCGTAGTCGTGGGTGAATCGATATTAGTCGGGCAGACAATATCACTTTGTATGTTTTAGTTGTAGAGATTGATGGTAGTTTTGACTTTTGATGGTCTGTCTGATGTAGCTCCATATTAGAGGGAACAAAATCGGTCTAAGTTGAATGTTCTAGGATATAAATTTGACTAGAAATATTTTAAAATATATCATAATAATTAATTTTCAAAATCCTAAAATTTGGTTTTTAATCTTATACAATTTATAGAAATTTTGTTTTACCTCAGAAAATTGACACTAGTTTTAGATTTTTTTTTTAATAAAAAGATGTTGTGTTTATGGTGTATAGCTGGAAATTGCTTGAATCTTAATGGACTTCTTTTGGTGCTTATTTGTTAATAGAAGCTCTCTTATCAACAGTATTTAGTATTAATATAAGTGTCAATCAATCTTGTTTGTGTCACTTGATTCTATCTGTACAAACATTATGAATCATGTTTTACCATTTAGCTTTTCCTGTCATGGTACGCTCCATAATTCATTGTTGTATTCTAACTTAATTAAGTTTGTAAAACACAAAGAATTAATTTTATCTAGGGTAGGGGGGACCAACGCCCAATACGGTCCTAACTACGCTCCACATGTGGCTATATGTAGTCCTGATGATCAACATCGGCTAACTATGATAGATATTGAGAGCTTCTGTTAACAAATATGCACCAAAATGAGTCCATAACGATTCGAATAACTTCAAGCTAGGTACCAAAAGATAGAGCATGATTTTAGCCAAAAAAAAAGAAACTAGCTTCATAATTTCCCGAGGTAAAACAAATTCTATAATTTTCTAAGATTAAACAAGATTCTAGGATTTTTAATTGCATTATTTTTTCCATATAAAATTTTTTTAGGTAAAATCTTGCAAATATTTTTAAGGTTTTTTTGAATTTTTAAAAATATTTCTAGGTTGACTTATCTCCTAAACTTTCAACTTAGTCTGATTTACCCTTTTGACATGGTGCTAAATAAGAAAAACCACCTTAAGTACAAAAAAAGACAAATATAAAATTGAGAGGTCAAAAAAACCTGTTGATGCTCAGGGAGGAAAATCAAGCGATAACGATAGTTGAGTAAGTGTGAGCTACTAAGCCAACAATCATTTATCTTTTTCTTTACTCTATCAGATCAGTTTTACATAGTGACTTGTTTTGGCGCGACTCAGAAAGATTGATAGATTTATGTGCCTAGAAACCATCATATGGACAATGCGCGACTACAGCCCTCACTAAGCTGCGACGAAGGTAGAAGAGGGATTAGAAGAGCTGCGCCAAAGCCAGGCAACCAGTGTAGGGGCGAAAGCCCCTCCAGAATCTCTCACAACTAAAAAAACTAAAAGGTGGACATTATTTTAGTGCGACATTCTAACATGGGCCCATAGTTTTGGTGAAAGGTCATGGTTTGGTTTTGGTAATTGAGTGACAACTTAGGTGGACTAATATATGTTTGGAGTGAATTGCACAGGTGATTAGTCTACGGGTGATCATGTGTGGGCAACATATGCCATGGAGGTGAAATGTCTTGGAGATGTTGCAAAAAGGCTCACACATGTGATGGTGGAGCTTATTTCATATGTAACATGACATGGAGTCATGTGGCTAGGATGGTGATGATCAAGACAAGACTTGTCTTGATGGACCAATTGCCAAGGTGGAGGGAAAGTTGGAGGCTTTGAAGTCGTTGGTACCGAGTGTCGGGAGGCTTGACCAAAGACTTGGCGCCGAAGGACTGAAGCAATAGTGAAGAGCAAGTGAGGTCAAGATCGATGGACCATGGAGGCCATGCGATGATATGAAGTGAATCATATCATTTCATCTAGGTTGGTGCATGTGTTGCATCAACAATGGAGGAGATGAAATAGAATGCGCAAGGCAAAGGTATATTTGTAGGGCATTTCATTCACCGGTCATATGTGTGTAGAGAAGTTTATGACCGAGTTTAGGATAGATTGATCGTACTATCAAGAGGAGCAAACTTGTTTGCATAACGATCATCTAGTGTGAAAGCCCTAGTTTGGTTTTGGCTAATTGATGAATCCTATTTGGTCTAATACTATTGATAAGCATGTGTGTAGCTTATAAGAAAGGATTGGGACCAAGCCAAGTGGTGGAGATAGCAAGGTGGCAACCATGGAGGATGGTGATGGCCACAAGCACTCAAGAGATCAAGTGCTCTACCATTGGTGAAATGAAGAAGAGAAGAGATGGAACAAAGAGGCCTGAAGGCAAAGGTATAACCTATAGGGCTCTTTGTTTTGGTGATCAAGACACTTAGCGAGTGTGATCACATTTAGGATACATAGCCGTACTATTAAGAGGAGATAATTCACGGCTTATGCGGTGTTCAAGTGCCACCAGGAGTTCTCTAACATATCGATGCTATAGACCTAGTGAGTGACTAACAAAACCCTTGGAAAATGCTTTGTAAAAATGCTAAATCACGTTCACAAGTGTCGAAACACTTTGTTGTTGGCACATGGAAGCAAGGGTAGAAGTTAGAAAGCGAAAGGTGCTGAGTTAGAAGCATCGGACGCTAGGCCGAGCGTCTGATGGCTAACCCTAGCTACAGACTAATGCTGAAGGAGCATTGGACACTGGCAACGGACGCTGAGGAAACACTGTTGCAGAGTCCGATGGTGATGATGTGGCACGAGCATGTTTTCTAGGAAGCATCGGACGCTGGCCTGCGTCCGATGTCGAACCATCGGACGCGTCCGATGTGTTTTGACCCTTTCTAGAACCTCTTTGCATGGTCATCGGACGCAGGGGTTGAGTGTTCGATGTGAGGGTGCCGGCGCGTCCGATGTGGCGCAGAAAAGAGCTGAAAAGAGCAGTGGCATCGGAGCGTCTAATGCCTGGTATCGACGCGTCCGATGTCACTTTAACTGTGGCGCGAAGGAAAATGACCGTTGGGATCGGGCGGCTTGAATTCGTATCTGAGGCAGCGTCCGATGGTCGCGCATCGGAGCGTCCGTTGGCCCCGATTTCAGACCAACGGCTAGCTCGTTTTGAGGAGGCCATATAAGGGGCTTGATCGGCTCACTTTGACTCTCTCTTGCACATTTTAATTCATAAGCTTTCTTGTGAGCATAGCCAAGCCTCCCCTCTCATCTCTGAAGTTAATTTGATCATTTGCTTGTGAGATTGAGTGATCTAGTGCGTGATTTGAAAGAGTTCAATCTAGTGGCACTAGTTCTTCGCATCGGCTTTGAGTTTCTTGTTACTCTTGGCATTTGCCGGTGCCTAGACGGCTTGGAGGCATTGAGGTGGTTGATTGGCAAGATTGGTGATTGTTCTTGGCCACCACCGTTCGAGATTGTGAGAGGTTTTGGAGCCTCACCTCGCCGAAGCGGCAAGAGGCATCCTTAGTGGATTGCTCGTGTCATTGAGCTACCTCGCTAGTGGTATATTCTTGTGGCGCTCTTTGTGAGCTTGGCTTTGTGCCGATTAGCCACCGGATCACCTAGTGTTGGTCGACACAACGGGGAGTAGCGGCAAGCACATGAACCTCGGGATAAATCTTTGTGCCCCGTGTGCTTATTGTGATTGTGACTTCATCTTGGTGATTGGTCTTCATATTCACACCTTTGGTGATTGGGCGTCACAAGTGGATTTCACAGGTGATTGGTGCTCTACCATGCATCACAAGTGCTCGGTGAAACCACCTCTACCTAGCTCATTTACTTTGAGCTATTTCATTTGTGTAGATACTATTACTTGTTGTATATCTTTTGTCATATACCTTGTGTAGCTAGTTGTGATTAGTTCACTTAGTTTATCTATTGCACTTACTTGTCTCATATACATTCTTTCTATATCTCGTTTTGTGCTAGAGTTAGATTGTTTTATTCCCCGCTAGATACTAGCTCTAGTCGATTGTGTGACATAGTTTTGTAGATTTTAATTAGGCTATTCACCCCCCCCCCTAGCCAATTTGGACCTTTCAAGTGGTATCAGAGCTGTGGTCACCGTTTTTTGAGGCTTAACATCCTCCGGTGTTACAATGTCTCAAATCAACTATATAGGGAAGCCACCCACATTTTGATGGCACCAACTTCGATTGTTGGAAGAGAAAGATGTGTGCATTCACAAGAGGAATGAAATAGAAAGATATGGGATGTGATTGAGCATGATTTTGTGGTAATTGATCCCGCAAGTCCCACTCCTAGAGAAGAAGAGAAGCTTCAATGGAATGATGTTGCCATCAACTTGTTCTATGAAGCATTTGCCACCAAAGTGTTTGAGCAAATCAAGAACATTGAGAGAGCAAGTGCGATTTGGGAGAGATTGGAGGAGACCTATGAGGGCACCAAGGCGGTCAAGAGTGCTAAGCTATACATCCTCAAGGACAAGTTAGCTACCTTCAAGATGCAAGATGATGAAAGCATGTCGGAGATGTTTCACCGGTTGCAAGTGATTATAAATGACTTGAAGGCTTTGGGAGAGAAGGTGGAGGACAAGGACTTTTCTCACAAGTTCTTGAGATGCTTACCACCAAGGTTTGATACTTTGGTGACTATCCTAGTGAGGGAAGGATTGGATACAGTAACCCCAAACCAAGTACTAGGTGATGTGGTCACACAAGACACATACCGTGTGGAACGAGATGGGGGAGCCCAAGAGGAAGAGAAGAAGAAGAAAATTGTGGTATTCAAGGCTTCATCCTCCAAGAGCAAGAGCAAGGTATCGATGAAATATCGCCAATAGTCCACCTAGGGGTATGCCCAAGGTGGTAGATTAGAGGGGAAGGTGCACAAGACGATGACCCAGACGTTGACACAAGGCAATTCTAGATGAACACAGAGATTTATCCAGGTTCGGGTCGCTAGGTTAGCGTAATACCCTACGTCCTGCGTTGAGTTGTATTGATTGGATCTGGCTTGTGACCTATGACCTAGGACCTGTGACTTGTCCTCTCGGAGGACCTCTGCCCCTCCTTATATATTCCGAAGGGACAAAGTTACATGGTAAGTATTAGAGTTGGTATTGGATCTAGATTACAACTATCGTGCAGTGCATGCCGTACGCCGCACGCCTTCATCATGCGGGCCTGACGACCTCTAGTGGTGCGGCCCATATACCATCATGTGGTACCCTGGGGTCTATATCCCCACACAAGGGCAAAGCAAAGAAGGAGGAAAGTGATGATGAAGCAAACACAAGCTTGAGTGAAATGGATGATGAAGAGATTCATTTGTTTTAATTCAAAAAGGAGTTCTGGTTATTTACCAAAGTGCCATTGAACCTCATTTTGAGCATAACTTTTGATCTAAAACTCCGATTAGAGTGATTCTTGCGCTCACGTGTTCGTAAAAATGCGTAGAATAGTTTTATAAGCGTTTTTATCCTGCTTTAGTACTATTTGGTGTAATATTCTAATAGAATATTAAATATTTGCTTGTAGTGATTGAATTGGAAGCTTGTATGGTGTTTCTATCCGCGTTTAGGGTGTAATTTCTCCGTGTTTATCAAGAAGCAAGTATCTAGACATCAAGATCAGCAGTAAACTAAGGAATTGAGACAGGCAAGTGTAACAAAGGGAATCCTTGTACCTATTCAATATATAATAATTCATTCATGCATGTGTCTAATATTGAAAGCCCATAGCGACTTTACCTAGTTTACTTTGTACCATATATCCTTGTATCCTATGGGTTGGTATGCATATTTGGATAGATGCTTCCGTGCATAAAAAAGATTAATTAATTAATTTGACTAATGATTTATGCAATATGGATAAAATGATGATTTTTAGCAACATGGTTTGGAGGACTCTATCCTAAAGCGACAACCCAGGAAATACCGTACAACCGTGAGGATTACATGGCTCTGATCTTAGCTAATTACTTAGATTAGTTCTAGCTTGTCTGTAAGCTTACCGAAAGGGCAAGATGGGGGTACCATGTAGCTTATGGGCCCTGTCCTGCTAGGGTGAGAACTATGTAGTTTTGGAGTGTCACCTTAGGGGAAGGTGTCTATAACTCTTGGGAGACTGAAACCTCAGCGGCTACGACTTGTTAGGACGTCTTTGGAAAGGCTTCGTAGTGAGACCCCATCGCACATCCTTGGTAGATGTGATGTGGGAGTAATTAACCCTGGCATTTGGGAATCATGACTCACGGGTAAAGTTGTACACACTCTGCAGAGTTTTGATCAAACTGTTATAACAGTCGTGCTCACGGACACGAGCGACCTGGATCCTTTATGATTGGATGCTACCTAGATCGTTTGGAAAAGATAATAATCCTGATTAATGATACTTCAACTTGGGATGGTTTATTCACTAAAGTAGTGATTCAGGGATAATAAAACTTGACCAACTAAAATTGCTAACCGCAGTTAAACCGAGTTAAGCCTTTTGAGCCTTCATGAACCCTTGAGTTATACTTGCTAAGCATGGTGCGCTTACGCTTGTTTCACTATCAATGAAAATCCCGGATAGGTACCAGATAAAGGAGTCTAGAAAGAAGACCATGGAGAGTTCCTAGAAGCTGAAGGTTGAGGTTCACCAGTTGACGTCCCTGTGGAATCGGAGTTCTCCTTTTAGTTTATCGTTTCCGTTGTGTACCTGTTCAAGACTTGTAAGTCTTGTTGTATCTTTTAATTATCGAGATGTAATAAAGCACAACTTTTGGTATCAACCTTGTTTTGTCACTATATGTGTGATTTGACGTCCTGAGCACACATATGGTTAGCATTCAGTTTTATCCTTAAAATCGGGTGTGACAAATTGGTATCAAAGCTGTGTTGACTGTAGGACGCTCAACCTAGTTAGAAATGGTCGTTTAGAAGTTTATTTCACTCTCTCTCACCTTGTAATTTGTTAGAAGAATGCTTAACTCCTTATCTCTATTCTATTGCAAATTTTTAATGTTCAAAACTTTCGGACCTTGTTTTATCGTGGCCCGGATGAAGGTTAACACCCTTGTTGTCCATTAGGAGACTTGCCATTTATAGAATAAGAACATTTAGTAACAAGTGTTGAGTTGACTCTTATGTATGTCTTGTGCAACTATGTGGTTGTATGTTTGACTTTATGATCATGATTGATTTGGATCTTTGTCATGATTGTGATGAGTTGTGGAAGTGATGACCACATCTTCATCTAGTTAGAAGTTAAAGTTTAAGTTTGTAGGATTATATAGTTGGGGTTCAATCCTATCTTCCTTATCAGTATCTCTCATCTCAGTGTGTTATCCTTATCAAGTTCAGTTCAACCTATGTCATAGTCACTTTGGACTGATGTCGATCATGGTTCAAAATAGATGGAGAACATAGGAAACACCTCTAATGGTAGTGGCAATGGAAGCAATCAGCAAAGTCAACATGCAATGTCTATGGAACAGTTCATGATGGTGCAAACTCAGCTCATGCAACATATGTGTAAGGAAAATGGACCTCGGACCATTTAACTCCGGATTTTGGTGTTTGATGAACAACATAACCAAATTGGACTAATGCGTTCGCTAGTGTTTGTTTTCTAGTCCAATAGGGTGCAAAAGTGACTTGGACAAAAGGCGACGTAGTGATCCAATGATCAACACCTCAAGCAAGAAATTAGAAGCTCAGTAGAAGATCCTCAAGATCAAGCAAAGTCCAAGGCACAAGATTGGAACCAAGACGGCGCAAGAAATCGTGAAGAAACGAGAAGAAAGGGACATCGGACGCTGCATCAGACGCTGCCCTCGCATGCATCGGACACTCCGTTGGTAAACCCTAGCTCGTGTCAGCGCCAGCAGAGGCATCGGACACTGAAGACCGAGGCATCGGACGCAACTGTGACACTGTGCAAACCTGCTCAGCGAACATCGGACGCTCCATTGCCAACATCGGACGCTACAGGACCCTGCGTCCGATGACCATGCAGAGAGGTTCTAGAGAGGCTCTGGCAGCATCGGACGCTGACTAGCCGTTGCGACTCAGTGCCAGGTCAGCATCTAGCCGTTAAAGGAGCATCGGACGCGTCCGATGGTCACGACTCCAGCGTCCGATGCTACGCTGTGAAGTCCATGACTTTCTCCAAACGGCTCTATTTGGTTGGGGCTCTATAAATACCCCCATGGCCTGCCAAAACAATAGGGGTTGGAGCTCAAGGAAGTGTACCAAGTGTATAGACACATATTTAGTTGCTCTAGCCACCAAAGTGCTCAAGTGAAATACTAGGTGATTAGTGTAGGTACTTTGCGAAGTGCTTAAGCTAGTTAGACCACCGCTTTGCGCTTGCTCTAGGTATTTGGCCTAGTGTTTAGTGAGGTTGAATACCTCTTATCTACCGGTGCTTGCGCGCACCGTGGTTGTACATCGGCGGGGCTTGTAGTCTTGCGAGATCACACCAACCGAGTTTGTGGTGTGGCCGCCTCCGTGTACCGAAGGGAACAAGGCCCACGGCGTTTTGGCCGGAAGCTTGATAGTGAAGACGACGGAGAGCATCCGGGAGAGGCTTTGCCACGAGTGGCTTAACCGGAGACCCACTTGCGTGTGGGGACGGCCCGGAGCTATCCACGGAGTTATCCGACCGGGAGCTTGGCCCTTGCGAGGGATTCCTTGCGAGGGGCTCCAACGAGGACTAGGGGGAAGCTTGCACGCTTCTCGATACCTCGGTAAAAATACCGGAGTCGTCGACGGGAGTTTGCATCTCTATCACACTCTTTAGCTTCTGCATTCACATCGCTACCTTGTTTATGTGCTTTACCTTTCCTAGCTTACTCTTGCTAGTTGATAGGTTTGGAAACTAGGTTGCATAACTCCTTTTTGCGGTAGAGATAGCACACACACATAGCAAAACCTTAGTTGCAAATTAGATAGTTTACTTTTTGCATAGGTTTTGACTAGGTGGAAATTAGAGGCCTTAGTTTAGAGTAGAAGTTTTAAGTTGCCTAATTCACCCCCCCCCCCCCCTCTTAGGCGTCACGGTCCTTTCAATATGACACAAACAATCTAGAATCTCCAGCAAAATCCACCAGCACCTGTTAAAGGGAGAAACAAAAGAAAGGAGTTTCTGAATGGTTGTCCACCAGTTTTTACTTATTCACCTGATCCTCTGCAAGCTGATGATTGGCTTCGTGCTGTAGAGAAGCAACTCGAGATAGTTCAATGTAATGATGACGAGAAGGTTCTTTATGCTTCAAGGCAGCTACAAGGTGCAGCACTTGATTGGTGGGAATCTTTCCAAGCTAGTCATTCCAAAGATGAAGATATTACATGGCATGAGTTCAAGAATGATTTTCGCTCTCATCATGTATCAGCTGGACTGGTGAGATTAAAGAGGATAGAATTTCTTGAATTGAAGCAGGGAAATATGTTTATGAGTGAGTATCATAATAAATTTGTTCAGTTATCACGATATGCACCCAAAGAAGTTAGTGAAGATAGCAAGAAACAAGAACTATTTCTGGAAGGACTTAATGATGGGTTACAGTAGCAGTTGTTGTCTCATACTTTTGAAAGTTTTCAGCTATTAGTGGATAAAGCTTTATTGCTTGGCAACAAGCGTTGTGAGATCCTAGAGAAGAAAAGAAAGCTTCAGAGTTAGCAATCTGTGAACAACAACCATCCTCGCCTCTCATATCAAGAAAGTTGTCAGCAAAACTAACTGGATCAGTCAAGCCATATGAGTTACCATCAAGATCAGCTGCAACAACCGCAAGGCAACATTTCTGTTCCATGTCAGGATCAATTTGATAGTACATCGGTGAGGGATAATATTCTAGATATTCCTGATACCATAGAAAACAAATGCTATACTTGTGGTGAATCTGGTCATTTCTCCAATAAATGTCCAACACGTAAGGTACAAGGCAAGGGTAAGAATGAACAGGTGAAATCTCGACAACCTGGTAAAAGGAAGCAAGGGCAACACAATTTCACTCAAGGGATAGTAAATTGTCTGAACGCAAATACAGCCAGTGAAACTCCTGATGTGGTAGTTGGTACACTCTTGGTGAATTCGAATCCAGCTACAGTGATGTTTGATTCAAGAGCTTCACACTCTTTTATTGCTCATTCTTTTGTCAAGAGACATAATGTACCAGTGTGTACATTAAAGAAGTGTATGTTAGCCAGCTCACCAAGTGGAGAAATACAAGCTACTCAGAAATGCCCAACTGTAAGTCCTGAAATAAGGGGGTAGAATTTATGGCAAATCCTGTTGTACTGAAGACTTCGGGAATTGATATGATTCTTGGAAGAGACTGGCTAAAACCACGAAAGGCAGTTATTCGAAGTGAAAATAGTTATGTGCTCTTGACATCTATATCTGGTGAAGAAGTTGAATTCAAAATTGTCTCGTCTAAACCCGAGTTTGTTATGGTCAATCAGATGATTTGCACAAGGATGAACTAGAAAGGTAGAACTGGATTAGAACACAGAGATGAACTAGATGAATTAGAAGATGAACTAGAACACAATTAGAACACAAAGATAATGAACTAGAAAACAGTTAAACAAATAGAAAAACAATGTTGATACAAGAGAGAAGTTACAAGGCTAATTACCTAGCCTCCTCTTGACTAGATCCGGAATCCGAGCTTCCATCGACTCTTCTAATTCTATTCTAGATATGCCCTTGGATGGTGGAGCTCTTGGTTGTCTAAGCTACCTCTAAACTAAATGATTGAGATATGATCTGAAGATGTGATGTGATGCCTCCAGGAGGGGGGTCTAGGGTTTCTTATATAGTCATGTGGGATGAACCGTAGACCTCGGATCAAACCGACCTTGAACAACGGTCAAGATACAAAGTAGAGGTCAGTTAGGTCATGTCGTACGAAGGAGGGCTGGCTTCCAGGTGGGCCCAGGCCGGTCGGCCTCCCCTGGCTGCCACCAGCTTCCCCCTTTGGTCGGGAGTCTTCTGGTACCTTCCTTATTCGCCTAGAGTCCTTGTTCGATTGGTTTGCGCAACGAGTCGTGGTATGGTTGGATTCCTTGTCATCATCTTCCTGTATGGTCCCTAGATAAATCCGGTATTCTATTGGAATCTTGTCTGTTACACCCCTGATCTTTATATGGATAAAGCTTCTAGAGGGTTCTAGTGTCTTCCAAGTTGTATTCATCAAGGACTCTCGCTCGGGGACTCCAAATATGGCAAATGATATGTCTGTTTCGATCGTCTCGACAAGCTCGTCACAATGGTGTGATATGATTCTTCACTTGAGATACTTTCTTATGATGAAATATTGAATATCCTATAAAACAAGTGAGAACAACACAACTTGTGGAACTCGTTAGAATCAAACCCTATAGCTACACTCTTTGGATCATTGCGGGTCATTTATGGGTTGGTTGATGGTTTAAAATAGGAGTTATCTATCGTTAACAAGTTCCCCCAAGCTTAACGTTTGCTAGTCCCTTAGCAAACATTAGATGATATATTATGATGGATCAGGAGTTGCTACTATGCTTTTTCACGCCTCAAAAGTACACCAGTGTTCAAACAAAATTTTTCCTCCAAATTAGAATCAATCGTTTCAACTTTCAAACTTATCTCTTACCTTCAATTGTGGTGCTTGTAGCTTTCACTTGGGTCTTGAGCAGTTTGAGAAGCAGAACGATCATGTTAAACACTATGTCTCAAGTTCTTCGATCTACCTTTATTCTAGAGTTTTGTAAGATTTTCAAAATAAAACTCAAAGATTCCTTCATATGATCCTTTCAAGTCTCTCATTTGTGGTATTTGTGGATTCTCTTCAAGGCAGTGAATGTTGTGCCTTCTCTCACCCTATAACTAATAAGATTTTTGTGGAGTTCATAGGTGGGAGACAACCTGTACATACTTACATAGCATATGTTGCATAGTCAAAGCATGGATCCAGAGAAACTTGGCATACAATCAAATCAAGATATGCATGTGTGTGGACCTATATGTGGAATGGATGTGTATGGTGGAATAGTGGTGGTAAACAAATGTGAGGGTAAAAAACACAGTGATGACGATGTAAACATAATGATGGATAATGGGTGTAGACCTTTGCTTACTTTGCTCCTTATGAAGATACTTCTCTCTTTTATGACTCCTGCTAGAGACAACATGGGTTATCATCTTTTTTCTTCTCTCTTCTCTTTTTTTCAGGTGGGTATTGAAATACCCCTAATTCTACTGTCGGACACTTGTCCATTTTTGCTTTTCTCTTTCTCTCTTTTTTTAGATAACTATTGCATAGCCCATGCATCTTTTTGGAGCACAAAGTTTGAAGAGATAACAATAATGAATTGGAGCATTTATGAATGGCAATGAAGGCCTAAAAAGGTCATATGGATGAAGGGAATATTTTTGGTTGTTCACTCCTAGGATAGAAGTGAAACATTTTTGAGTGGATCTAAATGGAAGGCAAGTTGTTACGTATTCCCAGTGTAGAAGCAACATATATGGGTGGAGTGTACGTGATCTTGATTTTAATTGTATGACGAGTCTCTAAGGGTCAACACGATTTGACAATACTCAATGCATATGCAAGTAGTAAATATAAAGAGTGAACTTCCTAGTCTATCAAGTTGTGGTAGGAATTTCAAACACTCATCATAGAGGATCTCATCATGTAGTAGTTTTAAGTTTTCAAAAGGATAAATCTCCAGAACTCTAGTATCACTAGGAACAAGATAAATAGCAGTTCAACCTTTTCATATCACACTCGTCAAACACCTAGACTTAGGTCAAAACTTTTGCAGCCACAAGTTTTAGATTCAAAGTAAATTTTCATGTTAAAACAATCTTATCCAAAACTCGGAAAAATTCAAGACTGAACACTAGGCACTTGAAAAGAATTACGACAGAGCAACTATTCATCATCTTCATACAAATTAATTTTATTTTCCTAGAGCTCAATTATCCAGGGCAAGCTGTTATTCTAGATCATCATTGTTCATTTATTGACTCTAATATTAAACACACACTCTAAGATATATATATATATATATAATATATATATACTAATAATAATAATAAAGATATAATAATAAAACTAGTAATAATAAAGACATACCTTAATCGCGAAGATAACGGGGGTGCGTCTCCCCCAAGCTAATCCCTTCGATAGCGTCAAGCCTTCATGTGCCCGAATATTTTTGTTCTTTTTCTTTTTATGGGTGAGCCTTCATGTGCTCACATATTTTTGGTGTTTTTTTATTTTTTATGAAATTCGAAAATATATATGTATATAACCTCGGATAACGGGGGAGCCTTTTCCCCCAAACTAGATGCTTGTGTGTACGTTCTCTTGGTAGTGTCGATGTACTTCACTCCTCTGGTCCTTAATGGAAGGTTGTTGTTTTAGTCTCTCCAGAGTGGATGAAGTTATCTGGCCTTCTCATTGATTCCTGCTAAACTCGAATAGACAACAAAGCTCGTGGAACTGATTAAGCGTTACTGGTAAAACCGTATATGCCTTGTCGAGCCTCATAGATGTTTAAGCAAGCATGATTCAACAAGAGTTTAAATTTTTTGGATTTTCTATTTTTATATGCATATGCAAAAAGCAAGAAATATTTTTTTTGTGCCTCAACGGTAGATAGTTGAATATTCACATGGGGCTTAAAGAGTTTTTCTTTTTAGATGCAATGTGATAATGCAACAGAATTAATTTTCTTTTTCAATGCAATGCAGAAATTAAAATGCTTATGGATAAAATATGATGATGCAAGAAATGCTTAAGAATCAAATATGAGAAATATGCAAAAAAGTAAATATAAGGAGAACTACCGATTTTTATCTTTGACGAAGGTTCGGATATTAAGGTCCGACGAACTGGCCCTTCCCTTGGTTCAGACCTCCCAAGGTGTGTCAGACGTTTGGAAAGTTGTTTCTGATTGTTCCTCTTTAGGTGCTATCTTTTTCTTCCATACTTTCTTGGTCTGAGTATTCACTTCCTGTTGTTCACTGTCTTGAGGTTTCTCTTCTTCTTTCTTTTCTGGGACAACGTCACTAGCTTCTTCTTTCTTTTCTGGGACAACGTCACTAGCTTCTTCTTTGTGATTGGCCTCTCCATTCTTGATGGCTTGTCTCCTTTGGCGTTGAGAGCGGTGTCTTTCACTTCTACTCTTCTTGGGTGCTTCATTAGGTATGTAGTTGATAAAGTAGCATCATACCTTCTCTCTAGGAAAGTGAAAATGGATTTCCCCTTGCTTCATGTAGATGATTGCACTTGTAGTGTACAGGAACGGTCTTCCTAGGATGAGGTGGACATCATCGTCTGCTCCTATGTCGATGTCGACGAAATATGATCGATAGCCCACCTAGGGGTATGCCCAAGGTGGTAGATTAGCGGGGAAGGCGCGTGGAACGACGATCCGGACGTGACACAGGAACAAAACTAGATGAACACTAGGGTTTATCCAGGTTCGGGCCGCCGAGTTCAGCGTAATACCCTACGTCCTGCGTCGAGTTGTCTACTCTGTATATTGATGAATGTGTTTTTAGAGGGGGTCCCTGCTCGCCTTATATAGCCACGGGGAGCAGGGTTACAGATCTTTAGAAGATCAGATCTCATGATACAATAAGAAAACCTAGTCGATTACAAGTCTATATCGTGAAGGACATGATATCTCTCCTAACCGACTACACTTCCTTACTTTCCGGTTCTGAGAAGGCCTCCGCGCCATTATCCGTTTAGCTGGGCCGCCTGTCCGACCAACTAAGTATTAACGCCACGGACTTTCACAGCGAGTTGGGCCGGCCTTCACGAAGCAGCCCAAGTCCAGCCGTGAGGGTACCTGGGTTTATACCCCCACAGTCGAGAACCAACAAGTCTGTGGGGACTTCATTGACCTCTAATTCTGACTATGACATCTTCCACCATTCCTTCCGGAAATCAGACTGATTGGTCGGCTAGCCTTACCTTCAAGTATGTCAATTCTAGTGGTGTATCATGAAATAAATGTTTATATGTTACCGTAGAATGATGTTGACACTTGAGCCGATGTCGCAGAACGTGTTGTAGAATGTACTCTCCTTGATCATGTAGTCAATGGTAGGTACTCCTGGATCATACATCTTCTCAAGGCGTAGTGGAGGAAGAGTGGGATCTCCTGATGGCTTAACAGTGTTGACCATCCATACTGGTTCTTGTTCTTGTGGCCTCGTCTTGTTCCTCCTCCTATTGTTGTTGTTCTTCTTCAGGACAACAGGTGCATACTCGTACTCATATGGTGACTGAGGGTGTACACGAGTCTTGAGTGTGTTATTCTTGAAACTGAACCTCTTCT
Organism: Coix lacryma-jobi var. lacryma-jobi; assembly: GCA_009763385.1. Classification (NCBI taxonomy): domain Eukaryota; kingdom Viridiplantae; phylum Streptophyta; class Magnoliopsida; order Poales; family Poaceae; genus Coix; species Coix lacryma-jobi. Next base: position 97,871,824 of record CM019831.1, read on the forward strand.
TCCTATTGTTGATCGTGAAGCAGATCTTGGCGCTTTTGTTGTAGATGATGGATTTAGTTGTACTCAAGAATGGTCTTCCCAAAATGATGGGTGCTCTTTCATCTCCTCCTGTTTCCACAATCATGAAATCTACTAGGACAGGTGATTGTCCAACTTGTACTTGAACATATTCAAAGATTCCCTTGGGTAGCACAGTGTCTAATTTGCAAGCTGCAAACACATGGTTGTGTACAACAATGGTTGGCCATGAATTTTCTCATAAATTACCTTAGGCACAATGTTGACACTTGCACAGACGGCTTCGTCAAAGGTATGGGGTCCAATGGTAATAGGGATGATAGGTCTCCATGGATCTCCTTTCTTCTCGGGCAAATTCTCATCTCCCCGTCCTCTATACTTTGGCCTTGGCGGAGCTGTGAAGTAATCCCCTGCATTGAAAATGTCTACAAGATTTGCAGTTGCTAATTCTTCTGGATTCCCCAGAATCTTACCTTTTTTGGTCACAGGTACTGAAGCGGCTAGCTGAGAAATTTGTGATTCTATCATCTTGTAAAAGCTAAGGTGATTCTTAATAGCAGAAGTAAAGCTTTCCATTCTATTATTAATGGTTTCAAGTATTTTATCATTGGAAACTATCTTTCTTGATATATTATCAATAACTTATTTTGTTTAATAATCATTTCTCTTAAAGGCGGTTGGTTGAAATTATTACCTTGGTAGTTACCTGAGTGGTTACCTTGGTAGTTGGGCCTCTATTGTTGATTCCACCCTTGATTCTGTTGAGGACGATAGTTGTTGTTGTTGTAGTTCACATCCTCTTGGACTTCAGGGCAGCTGCTTCCTATGTGGCCAGTGCCTCCACATTCTTCACAAGTCATGTGGAAATCGTGGATGTGCATGACTTCCTTCTTCTCATGATGTCGTTCGTCAAGCTTCTTTATGAGTAGGTCCATCTGAGCAGAAAGCATGTCTACTTTTTGAGTTGATGCATTCCTCCTCTCTTCTTTGGTTGAGTGCGTGTTCTTCGTTCCATCCTTGGTTGGAAGCTATCTTCTCAATGAGAGTTGTTGCCTCTCTAATAGTGAGTGACAAGAACGATCCTCCAGCAGTTGCATTGATATTATCACGGGCATTCGAAGTGAGCCCATGGTAGAATGTCTACATGAGTAGCCAATTCTCCATCCTATGGTGTGGGCATTCTGATATGTTGTCTTGAAAGCGTTCTCATGCCTCAGGGACAGATTCATCATACTACTGCTAAAAACTTGAGATCTTTGCACGTAGGGCATTTGTCTTGCCTGCGGGAAAGAACTTTGCTAGGAAAGCAGTGGAGCAGATCTCCCATGTAGTGTTTTTGTCTTTGTTAGCGTAGAACCATTGCTTCGCTCTTCCCAAAAGTGAGAATGGGAATAGGCAGAGGTATATGGCATCCTTAGTGACTTCTTTGATAGTGAAGGTGTTGCATATCTCCAAGAAGTGTTGGAGATGGGCACTCGCATCTTCATGTGCTTTCCCACAAAACTGGCTGGCTTGCACCATGCTGATCAGAGATGGCTTGAGTTCGAATCCCTCGGTTCCCACATTGATTGTTGGTCCAATCCTGATGTTGGCAGTGGTTGGCGCGGAGAAATCATGGAGAGTCTTGCCAGCCATGTCTTCTAACACTGGTGTTAAGCTTCTTGCCTGAGTGTCTTCGGTCAACGTGGTTGGAGATTTCCTGAGCTTGGCTTTGGCTTTGGCTTTTCTGATCAAAACTTTAGGATCGTCAACATAGTTTTCCAGTCGATCAAATTCAGTCATACATCACCCTGCAATAAGATATTCAAGAAATAGACAAAAGACAGGGTGAGCCTGTTTTAGTGAAGATCAATAGTGTGTCTTGATTATCATAAACATGTGTGTAGAGTTTTTCCTAGGTATTCAATTTATATCTTATTATCGATCTCCTGGTCTTCTCTGAGAAACTTAGAAAACTAGGTGAGATGGCTTCAGCAATGGGATTTCCTTATCGGATTTCCCAAACAACGGGGAATGTCCTTTTAGAATTGCACATTTGGTTCCCCGGAATGGTGCCAGAAATGCTTGTTGACATCTCTTAGCATCACTTCAGATAACAGCGCCAGAAATGTAGGTAGACAAATCTAACAACATTACCTTTAACGCTAGGTTGTCACCACTAGCAGCGACACTAGAGACGTGGATTGTATTTATGATCTTGCCCTTATAAAATATGAAATAGGACTATCCGCAAGCGCACAGATAAAATACATCTGTTGTAGCATTTCACTTAGGAGAGTCTCCAAGGTATCGTTATTTATATTATTGCCTTCCATCTGTAAATCTTAAGAGAGTGGCAGGAGATAAACATCTACAAACTATAACACACACATGTATGATTATGATAAGAGTTCAACTAGATCTACTCAACACATAAATCAATCATATATGATAAATAAGATAAATGAAATAGAACAAAGTAAACCGTAAAGAGTTCCACAGAGCATTCCCATCCAAGGTTAGATCATAACTAGAACTAGAAAGAGACAGATTAACTTCCTAATATGGTTCTAACTATAGGTCATAGACTACGTCAATTAGTGCAATTATGTTTAGCAATTATGGTTAGAATAACTTATATTTATACGCAGGAGACATCAAGCATGGAGGATCAGATCCAGAGTCTATCCCCTCCGGTGACCAAGTCTTACTTGGCCTATATTCGGGGAGTGGGCTATAGAGGAATCAATGAGGCTATAAGAGTCACCCTTGCGAACTATCATTTGCTGACCTGGAATATAGGGTGCATTCGCAGGTAAACAACGTATAAGCACCACGCTTACACAATATTGACCACTCACCCCGCGATCGACAAAATGAGCGCTATACAAACAAGAGCATAAACATAGAGATACCCAAGCTATGCTAGACATATAATCAAAGTAGATGATGGACATTATAATTATGAACATGAAATAGTAACAAGTCATGACAAGTATCAACTAGAACAAGAACTAGAAGATGAATAAGAACTAGATGAACAATTAGAAGTAGATTAGAAGCACAAGGATGAACTAGAAAGGTAACTAGAACTAGATTAGAACACAAAGATGAACTAGATAAATTAGAAGATGAACTAGAACTCAATTAGAACACAAATATAATGAACTAGAAGACAATTTGATAATTAGAAGAACAATGTTGATATAAGAGAAAAGTTACAAGGCTAATTACCTAGCCTCCTCTTGACTAGATCTGGAACCCGAGCTTCCCTCGACTCTTCTAATTCTATTCTAGCTACGCCCTTGGATGGTGGAGCTCTTGGTTGTCTATGCTACCTTTAAACTAAATGATTGAGATATGATCTGAAGATGATATGCGATTCCTCCAGGAGGCGGGGTCTGGGGTTTCTTATATAGTCCTGTGGGATGAACCGTAGCCCTCGGATCAAACTGACCTTGAACAACGGTCAAGATACAAAGTAGAGGTCGGTTATGTCACGTCGTATGAAGGAGGGCTGGCTTCCAGGTGGGCCCATGTCGACTGGCCTAGGGTTGAGGCGGGTCGGCCTCCCCTGGCCGCCGCCAGCCTCCCCCTTCGGTCGGGAGTATTCTGGTACCTTCCTTATTTGCCTAGAGTCTTTGTTCGATTGGTTTGCGCAACGAGTCGTGGCGTGGTTGGATTCCTTGTCGTCATCTTCCTGTCTAGTCCCTAGATAAATCTGGTATTCTGTAGTTGGTGGAATCTTGTCTGTTACACCTCTGATCTTTATATGAATAATACTTCTAGAGGGTTCCAAAGTCTTCCAAGTCGTATTCATCGAGGACTCTCGCTCCAGGACTCCAAATATGGCAAGTGATATGTCTGTTTCGATCGTCTCGACGAGCTCGTCATGATGGTTTGCTATGATTTTTCACTTGAGATACTTTCTTATGATGAAATATTGAATATCCTATAAAACAAGTGAGAACAACACAACTCGTGGAACTCGTTAGAATCAAACCATATAGCTACACTCTTTGGATCATTGTGGGTTATTTATGGGGTTGGTTGATGGTTTAAAATAAGAGTTATCTATCGTCAACAAAGTGAAAATCCTTTGAAAGATGATTGTGAAAATGCTAACACACATGCACATGATGTTGTACACTTGGTGGTGTTGGCACATTTGCAAAAGGAGATGAAAAGGTGTTGTGGAGAAATGGGAGAAACTAGTGGATAGTCCCTCTCCCTCCTGCCGAGCTTGCGAGGCAGGATTCAACACTTTTCGGAGATGAAGTGTTGTGCTCTGAGGGCATCGGACATTGGGCAAAGCGTCCGATGGCAAACCCTAGTTGAAGTCTGATGCAGAGGATGCATCAGATGTTGCATCGGACGCTGGTCCGAGCGTCCGATGGCAGTGACATGGTGTGAACTGTCTTAGCAGGGAGCATCGGACGCTTGCCTGTGTCCGAAGTGGAACCATTGGACGCGTCCGATGTGTTTTTGACCTCTTTGGAACCTCTCTGGTGTGTCATCGGACACTAGGGTGTAGCGTCTGATGCAAAGGGTTGGGCGCGTCCAATGTAAGGGTGATCTTGTGCAGATTTGAGCAGAGGCATCGGAGCGTCCGACGCTGATGTCACTTTAACTAGCGCAGGAAGAAGAAGTAGTCGTTGGGATCGCTCGGTCGATGTTGAACGTGGGGGACATGTGGCGAGCATTCGAATATTAGACGGTTCCCGAGCGGAGCGTCCGACGCTAGCGCAGAATGCCAAGTGAAGGGGCATAACGGCTAGTTAGCCCTTGAGGCTATATATATCATTGGTAACTAGCCTTGGGCTGGTTGTTGAGCACTCTAGAGCCTTTGTGGCTTGTGTGGATGTGCTTGGGAGCCCTCTAACTCGCTTGTGTTTGCTAGTGTGCGAATCGATTGCGAGTGAGTGATCACTAGTGCGTTGCATTGAGAGATTACATCGAGTGGCACTAGGTGTTCGTGTTGCAAGCCGGTGGTGCTTGTTACTCTTGGAGGTTGCCACCTCCTAGATGGCTTGGTGATTGAGTCTCCGTCTTGAAGCCCGCGTGAAGATTGTGCATGGCTCCAGAGAAGGATTATGAGGGCATAGTGCTCGCCCCGTGGGGATCGCAAAGAGCAACTCTAATAGAGTGTGTCATTAAGTTACCCTCACTTGTGGGTGAGTTCTTATGGTGCTCGATTGTCGAGCTAGGTGTGGTGCCTATTAGCCATCGTACTACCAAGGTGTGTGGTCGACATAACGGGGACTAGCTTGGTGGCAACCAAGTGAACCTCGAGAGAAAAATCACCGTGTCATCTTCATGTTCATCTTCTCGATGGTTTGCAAACTCCTTTCACTAGCTTGTATTTACATATTCATATACTTATGCTAGTGTAGATTGCTCTTACGCTCCTAGTTAGCTTACGTAGCTTGCTAGTTACACTCTTTGCTTGTGCAGCATTGAAGTTGATCCTGTGAGTGACTAGTTGACTTTTAGTCTTGCTAATCACATTGCTTAGTTTATGTAGCTAAGTTGAGCTCTCTAATTTGGATTGTGTAGCTTTGTTATTGAGCATTGCTAGTGAGTTTAGGCTTTATGCTTTTGCTTAGTGGCATGTGTAGGAGCTCCCCAATTGATTGAGTATTAATTGCTTAGGTTTGTGTAATCTTACAAGCTAGATTGTTTAGGTGAGCTCTAGGTAGCCCGACACATTATTTGTCTTGTTTAGGATCTTTTGTAAGGTGTTATGAAGTATAAGTAGAGGGGTGTAGTTTTGGCTAGACCGGTGGTTTTAATTTCGCATTTGTTTTGGTTAGCCGGTGCAATTAATTTTAGAAAGGACTATTCACCCCCTCTAGTCCGTCATCTCGACTCTTCATCTAGCTCCTGCGATAACACACACGGATAACACACACGGCTTCTCCTACGTACATCTGTCACTTGCAATAAAAAAATGCAAGGAAAAAAGAAAACAAAAGGAAAGAAAAAAACAATCTTCTCACGGATGACACCTGCGACGTGTCTGTGCCCTGTAGATGTCGCTGAAATGCAAAAAAGAAGAAAAAATACAAGGAAAGAAAATAATAAAAGGAAAAAAGAAAATGAAAAAAGGAAACCCTCTGTCCCGCGAATGTCGTTTGAAAAGCAAGGAAATGAAAAATTCAAAAAAAAGATAAAAGAAAGAAAGAAAACTTAAACAAAACAAAAGAAAAAACAATCTTCTCGTGAACGTCATTTGCGACCATAGACATTGTCTGCGACGCGTCTCTTTCCTGCGAAGAGACGCAGTGGTCTTCGTCTATCTCCCCGCAGACGCCGCCTCTTCCCCGTGAAACGACACCGTGGCCTTCGTTTGTCCCTGTGGACGCCGCCTGCGGTGTAACCTCTTCCCCGCGAAGCGACGCCGTGTACCGCTCGCGCTCGCTTCGGTACCACTCGACTTCTCCCTGGTGACTGTGTGGCTCTCCTCATCGATCTCATCCGTCCTAGGCTGTTGGTCGTGCAACTGGAAGGTGACCCACTGATTCCTGTTGTTCTGTCCTCCACCGATTTTTCGTCGACGAAATTGACTCCGATTTGGTTCGTTTCCCATGTGTTCTCTTTTTCTTTCTCTATTTCGGTTCATGTCGTTCTAATAACCTAGATGCCTGATGTTGCCAGTAGAAATATCCGGCGGGATCTACCATTGCAACGGGTGTGTTTGTGCATTTTGACTTCAGTATTGGGCATCTCCTACTGCATAGGGTTCAAATCTACAACAGCTGCAAGGGTGAGTTTATTTTTTAGGATATCTCATATCTAATTTGCGTAGATCTTAAACATTAGTGAGATGTACTGCATTTTATTGTAGTTTAATTGCCAAAAATAGAATGACAGAGCAGGTTTTAAGCGTATGAATATTTTTTAGGCATATTTAGTTTAGCAACATATGAACATTCTGATGACATGGTCTATATTAAGCTTACCACGTGAGTAAACAATGCTACTCTTCATCAGGACAATATTAAGATCTTGGGGAGAATAAAACTTCAGTACACACATACAGGCTCAGCAGTTTATATCATGCTAACCACAATATTTTTTGTGCATTTTTCTTGTTAACCACATGTGTGCATTTTGTGCGGCCCCCTCTGTTATTTTTGTTCATACATATTGAATTTTTTATGTGTTTTCCGCTATTTTTTCTGAAAGTGATGAAAATGATTATTCACGTGATGCAATTTTTTGCATATGAACTGGCTGCTAAGGGAAGGAGGTAGGGCTCCTAAGCTAGGAATATAGTAGGTGGGAGAAGATAAACACAACAACGTCTATTGTATCTTTTTTTCTGTGTCCTGGTTTTTTGGATGCTTGGTTCCATTGTTTTAGTTTGAATTAGTGTAATTTGATCAGTTCAAACCAATAAATTTACCCGACGAACATATTAGATGTGCATATGTTTGCATTTTTTTCTTAGATGGTCTTTAGGGCATTTTTCTCACACCCCTTTTTATAATAGATGCACGCTAATCTTCGCTAGCAGCTAGTGCAGACCTTAATCAGCTCACATGCAGGCTGGTTTTAATTGTGTAGTGCGATCACTCTTTAATTAATCATGCATGCTTTTATTGATATTAGATGTGCATAAAGCAAGTTATATTTTTTTGATTTTTTTTCCATATGTGTGGTTTCATAGTTTCTAGTTTTAGCACAACAAGTAGAGATAGGCATGTAATTTCTACATAGGCTGAACTTAATTAACTGAAATGCTCATAACCAACAATTTCCTACACGGGGAAGGACCCTCATGTTTAGTTCTTGATGTTTAGTTCTTTTTTTACCGATAGATTCTTGAACTGCTTTTCTAAAAGTATTGAATTGCTTTAGTGAAATTATTGAATTATTTTTACTGAAATTATTTAAGCCCTCGTATATTTTGTTTAATTTTTTTTATCTATATGCCAATGTGCTGAAATATTTCATCCAACATGGTTTTTCAGGTTGTGTTTGTGTTAAGCAATGCATAGAGGACAAACAAGTTATCCTGGTGCTTCATCGTCTTCAATGGTTCCTAAGGTATGTCCACCCACTTTGTTAGCTTTGTTATTTTTGTATATTCATTAAGTTTTATTTTTTTCACACAAATTTTAGTTGCTTTTATTTTTCTAACTTCTTTTTGCGATCCATCTTCTATTCTCAGCCTCGAAGACAACGGGTGTCCCATCGAGGCTTGTGAAGCTATACAAGGATTCGACTCCATCTCAGAAGAAAAGAATACAGAGCATAGGTTTTTGCAATCCATCCATCTCCTATTTTGTTTGAAGATTGTGGTTTTCATTTGTTGATGCATGCCGAATATTGAGATGGACGTTCCATTGAATACTTTAAGGAGTGTGACATCCCCATTATACAAAAGCTTCTATTGCATAAGTAGCTAACTCACAAAAACAATGACGTGAATAATTGGCAGGACAAGCTGCATTTATAACATGTTGAGTCTGTAAACCAAACCCTTTGCACATCACTAAACCACACTAGTTTAGATAATCACATATACATTGTTCAGTTTAGATTGCTCTCAGATATTTCTACCTATTTCCAGGAGCACCAAACCTTTCCGTTGATCTAGACTCTTTTTTGGGAAGATCGGCTTGTTATCCTATGTTACATGTTAGGCCAATTGCCTTTGTTTCATTTAGATTTAGATTAACTAGCTATAACCTATAGCTAGCCAGTTTTTTTTGGCTGTGATACAGCCACTACTTACCGCCATGTTGTTTACTACATCTAGTTACAACTGCTGAGTACCAAGATGTGACTAGGCACTACTTATTTGTTAGGTAATTTATTAGTAATCTAGTAAGCAAATTATTACCATTCTTCAAGCAATTTATTAGTAATCTGGTAGCAACTATGTCTCCAACAGGGTTCAATTTTTTCCTATCTAGACAAATAAGATTAAAAAAATCAAGGACCGGTCTGTCAACATAATTTTTGTAATTTTTCTATCTAAACAAATAAGATAAAAAATCAAGGACGGGTCTGCCAACACAAAAAAAATTAAATCGTCGTGCATGATATCATTTTTGCTCACTGCTTCCAAAACCTAGCATCCTCCACTGTATCAAACATCTTTCCAACATAAGGCTCATCGGGTAAAGAAATCACTGCTAGGAACTGTATGTCCGCATTGTTAACGTCAGCTGATCGACTTCATTTACATCAGGGGTTGTCTCTATGTGAGTTTCTTCCAGGGAACATTGTAGCTTTGAAATTGTAGGCGAGCCTGATAGTCTATTGCCATAAACTGCATCATAAGTAAGAGGCACTTGTATACATAACATAGAATTTCATTCCTCAACCCCATTGTTTAGGATATCATATGCCTCTGCTGGAAGCTTGTTCAGATCTATCCCACCAGTTATCCTGCATATTTTAAACAAATAATTTCATGTAATTTTTTCATGCACTTTATTGTAAATTATTAGTCAACTACTAACAAGCTTATTCAGGAAACGCATTCAAGACAGTTTAACAATTTGTTTCTCCCTCTTTCTTTCTACTGGATTTTGTTTTGGAGCAATAGTATTTGAACTGTCTTTTTTTCACCTACAAACTGAAATTGATGTTGTGCATTTGTATCTGTTACTTATTATGACAACATGTAACTTAGTCAAACCAGTTAGGCAGCAAATCATTTTCCCATCAGTTTTTTTCTCAATATCATCTATACACTTATCATGTACTACTATTTATTTGCTGGTTCAAGGGCATAAAGCATAAAAAATGAGCAATTTATTGTTTCCATAGGTGGAACCATGTACGACAGCTAATGCAGCCAGATGTACATCTATATATAAGATTTATGTATACTACCCATGTCACTAAGAAGAACATCTGATAGTAAGACGTACAGTAATGAATACCGTGCACAATTAAGGATCATGTCTGCTTATCAGTTAGGATGAAATCTACTTATCAGTTATGAACAGATCTGCTAATGCAGTAGGGAACTGCAGTACTTTTTTCTATGATGCGAGAGATCTGAATTGCTTTTGCAAAGAAACTGAACTGATTATGTAAAAGAATAAATTGCTTATCTGCTAGGACCAAAAACCTGCTAATGCAATAGAAATCTAATATACTAGCACATGCCCGTGCGTTGCTACGGAAACCTTAAATTTTTTAGTGAAAGTCTCAACAAGTAGAGCTAAACAATTGATATTACATTCAAATAAAACAAATATTATTTTCACAACGGCAGCACTGGTCTTTCTAGTTCCTATATTTGTAGATGGTAGAATATATTAGTACAAATCACTGGCGACCAAATACACGTTCCAAGCTTTGCACATGCATTTAGCCTCAAGCATTAATCACCCAATGCAATTCCTAATAAGCTAATGAGACCTATTTTTTGCTTCTCAAAATTTCGCTCTATTAACATTGGTTTGCCTACACTTGCTATGCGAAGGAATCTGACCTGCAATGGAAACAATTAGAACAGTGAATTCTAAGAATATATTTGTTATAGTTACCAGATGTATCTGTCATAAGTTTACATACCCGGAATAGAACATTAACTTTGCCATCAATTAGTTTTCTAAAAAGATAGTCCGCTAAGACAAACATGCAAACTTTGGTTAGCATGCAAATGCTAGAGGTCTTCGTAACACAGAAATTATCAGAATTTAGTAGTATGTTGTGTTCTTTGGGTGCATAACTGATCCTTGAAGCGTAAAAGGACCAACTATGATGCAGAGGCAACAGCTGGAATATTCCAAAGCTAGTTATATGGGTTGTTTGGCGGCACAACCATTAGCATTTCGATCCCCTGCTGCAGACAAGAGGATGCCTACTAACTAAAAGGAGTTGATGAGAACCAAGAACCAAGAGATTTGTTCAATGGTTTGCACAGATATAGTCCACCTCATATGCTTTTGCCGATTGTTCTGACAGAATTATATTAGATGATGAAAATTGAGAACTGGAACAACTTCTGAAAAAGTGAAAATGAAAACTGAAAGGATTATGGCGCTAATGCAAAGTATAGACACAACAACAATACTAAAGGAGTTGTTGTTGTGGAGGAAGATGATAAATCATCATGTGCTATATTAGATGATGACATAAAAAAATTGGTTCTTACCTCTTTCTTCTTATCACTTGCTCTTTACCTCTCGGAAATTATCTAAAATGAGTATATGCAATGATGAGTGCAAAGACAATTTAGATACAATTAGCTGATGCTATTTTCTATAAACTGTGACGGTAGTTCAAAGAACATGTCACTCAAAACAGATCAAACAGAACTGAAGACAAATAGTCAATGATTAAACAATCATAAAGTAATATCCAATAAGTAACAAAAGCTCGCTAATCATATGAGTGAACCCAACAAATCTGCTGCCACTGAATAAAGAAGATATTAGATAGCAGATTACCTACTTACATGTTCACATGTTGCAATACTGGTGTCATCATGCTTAATGGAACTGAGGTCCTACAGTCTGGTTGGTCTGTTGTGTTGTTTACCTAAAAAAAATAGAACCAAGCTACAGCTGTATACAAGTGAGCGAGCAGGTGAAATGAAAATTCAGATTGAAGGCACAGTTGTAGACAGATGACACTGAACAATAAGAGCAAACAACAGCTAATAAGCTGACCAACATAAGTTGTTTTTGCCTTAGGAGAGGTTAATTGAATTATATTTGTACTTACACACATTTAGGCAATGCTTCCCGAATTTGATTACAACCAGATTGTCTACCGGTTATTATTAAAATATCCTAGGAGTATTTTCACCACATATCTACCAATTATTATTAAATCTCATAAGAAGATAATGACCAAACAAATATAAAGATATAATGACACTACAACGTAAGACTTCTTAAAGACTACCTCCAGTAAAAGTACGATGTTTTAATCTGAATTAGCCAAGGTAACATTTTCACGTATCACTATATGCCATCTAACTAAACAAAGATGGTATACATAACTATATTGGCTACTTAAAAAGGAAGACAGTAGTGAGTCTCAAAACCTAATTGAAAAGGCACCACACTGAGTAGAATGAACAAAAAAAGTGTGACAATTATTAGCAAAGATAACTCAGTCAAATGTCTAGGGCTGCTTGAGGGGCACCACTATGAATGCTAGGAAGGAGAGTTAGCTATTTGAGCCTAATGAAAATCCTTGCTACCAAGGTACCTTGTAAAAACTATTATGTCTTTCCCTGCCATTTTAAATACTGCAGTTTTCTCAATACCAAAAAATGCAGCTACAGTTTTAAAATACTCTGGTCTTTCAAAGACAACATCCAAAGAGCCCTGAAACTATATGTCATATTTCCTTCAAATTCACTTATACCATGTACGATAGTCTAATGAGTTACTCCAGATCAACAATTATCTACTGGCCACGAGAGCCATAATTTGAAACATGTACAGAAAAACAAAATTCCTAAATTAAAGCAGATACAAAACTATAGATCTTTGCATTCCAAATGGTGTCTAGAGTAGTGAGGCTTGTTGTTTTCTCACCTGACAATATAATCCTATTGAAGCTGAAATAGGATTGATATGTTTTTTCAGCAAGCATGCTCTGATGATGCACCCAATAAAATACCATGTTTATGAAGATTAATATTAGCACTCTAATATGAGCTATCTGAAAAATTAATAATTGTAGTGCCTCAAACCTCATATTGATGAGATTAGTTACACACTAAGCTTACTGAAGGCACGGGAGAAAGTTTACAAGTTATCTGAAGGCTACAAGTTATCTGAAAGTTTATCTAAAAGAAGGGTTGTGAATAAGCCCTCTGAGAGTCACCTGATATATGCATTACTGCATTTGGAATAACTCTTATCCCATCTACGTCTCTCACTAGTGTTCTACAAACCTCTGGAGCCATTCTCAAAATTTATAAATTGGGTTTTGAAAAACCTATAGAAGACAAATCTCATGAAGACAAATCTCTGAAGACAAACTTACTGAAGACAAACCTACTGAAGATAAATCTGAAGACAATCTCATTTAGACAAAACCTATTAAACACAAATCTCATGACATTGGCACAAATATTCCACAACAGGCAAAGGATGTACGGATGTTTTGTCTTACACAAAGACAAAACCTATTGAAGACAAATCTTTCGTTGTAGAACGGCGCTCCAAACCCTAAATCCTAAGCAATAAGGGAAACTGCAGGGCATGTGCCTCACCTTGGCCATGGAGGGCGTTCATCCCCGCGGACTGTGGTAGTTGGACATGCTGCACGGCGGGCTCCGTGTTTCGGGCGTCACTTAGGGCGCGGCGGGGGGCGGACGGTGCCCCGGTTGGCGCGGAGGGAGGCGGTCGGGTGGTGCCGCGTCGCTTAGGTCGGACGGCGCTCCGAGCGGCATGGTGCGGACGAACGACGTCGATCCGAGTGGCGCAGATTGAGGGCAGGAGACCGGGCGGCGCGGAGGTGGATGCGGACTGAGGGGATGTCGTGGGGTGCGGGGAGTTGCAGGCACGACGCACGGAGGGAGGAGACCGAACGCCAGTGGGCAGCGCGGAGGTCGATGCGGGGTGAGTGCCGAGGAGGAGTGAGACGCGGAGGCCGCATACAGGAAGTGTCGAGCACGCCGAAGACAGAGGCACGCCGAAGTGTGTGGACGATTCCAGTTTGAACCTTTTAGGTGGTATAGATATAGATTACTACATGCTTATCAGATATGATGCAAGAGAATTGAATTGCTTTTTTCTATAAAAATTTGTATGGACCTGTTTTTTTATATGACTATGTAAGTCCGAGAAGGAAGCTAGGGACAACCCTATTTTTTTAAAGCAAATTGGAGTGGGAGGAGAAAGTTCGTGTGGGGGTTTGTCACTGTTTTTGGCCGAGGAAGCGTTGCGCACATGCAGCAGCGCCTCACGTTCGCACGCGGCTGGTGCTCCTCCACCTACCCAGAACGAAAAACTATTTTTTGGTATATTTCCTTAATTAGAGTGGTCGCGCTCGAGTCCTAATACATGCATGCGTGTGTTGTAGTAATGTTCTAATTAATTATAGGACTAATAAAATTATTATTAATTAAAGGCACAAATATATTGCAAGCCAATAATTTTGGACGACCTTCCTTTGCTGCCTTGCTGGGTCTGCTCTGAATCCAACTCCGATCCAACACTAATCCCGTAATCCGCCTCGCAATATGTTCCGTAGTGGAAAACAAGTACATAAAAAAGTAAAAAAATCTATCCAATGATCCCAAGTCGAAGTAGTAGCAGATCGAGTCCAAAGTCGCACGTGACCGACCTAGCAGAATAATCCCTAATTATTCTCCCCGATGATGGAGCGCAGCAGCAAGAAGATGGCGCCGCCGGCCGGGCTCATAGACGACCTCATCGGCGAGATCCTCCTCCGCCTCCCGCCGGAAGATCCAGAGTGCCTTGTCCGCGCCTCCCTCGTCTGCAAGCCCTGGCGTCGCGTCCTATCCGATCCGGGCTTCCCCCGCCGCTACCGTGAGTTCCACGGAGTGCCACCCGTGCTCGGCTTCCTCCACAGCAAGCATTACCGCAAGGAGGACGGAGAGGGCCACTTCATCACCCACTTGGTCCGCGTCAAAGAAGCGTCCCCTGTCCTCAACCCCTCGCTGGAGCCTGACTGCCTTATCCTCGACTGCCGCCACGGCCGCGTGCTCCTCCACATTCGCAAAAATGCAGGTCTCGACGGTCTCATCGTCTGGGACCCCATCACCAACAGCCGGCAGGACCTTGAGTTGCCCTGCTTCAAGCAGAAGCACCATTTATACTTCGAGGCAGCGGTGCTCTGTGCCTTGGACGGGCTGCGACCACCTCGGTTGCTGTGGTGGTCCCTTCCTCGTGGTCTTAGTAGACGTCAACTTCCCGATAGAGTATGGCCATGGCGGTGACAATGCATCAGCTAGAACGTACTCGTCGGAGACTGGCGTATGGAGTGCTGTTGTCTCGTCAGTTCACCTTGGCTTCCCCATGGTTGGTTGCGGCAAGGTGTTAGGGGGCAGCCTAATTGTCGGAGGCGCACTATATTTCATCCTCGAGAGACGCCGGAGAACGAGAATCCTCGAGTATGACTTGGCTGGGTGTGGCATGTCGGTGATGAGCCCACCACCCTTGCCTGATGCAGGGAGCATGGTGCTCATGAAGGCAGAGGGCGGTGGCCTGGGAGCCTGCGGTTTGGATGGCGACAGCCTGCGCCTGTGGGCGTGGCGGACTGCAGGCCCTGGTGGCATTTCGGAATGGGAGCAGGGCAGAGTCATCCAGCTTGACATTATCGGCGACATTGACCTCTCTGCAGAGCTTTATGTATTTGATTTTTCAGAAGGCGCTGGTTCCATCTTCCTGAGCGCAAACAATGGCATCTTCGCTGTTGACCTCAAATCTGGCCGGGCTAGGAAGATAGGAGAGAGAGGGGAGTACTACTACATCTTTCCCTTCATGAGCTTCTACACTCCTAGTATCATGGCCACTGATTTATTTCCACAGTCCTAATTTTCCAACATTGATTCAGACTGCTGATCAGTGACGGATCTAGGATAAAAGTTTAGGAGGGGCTAAGTTCAAACTATTTAGCAAACTTAAGACTTAAATCTTCTGTTTGTGATATTATCTTTCACCTCAAATTCTTTTTAACCTTGTCTCATGATTAAAAATTCATGGAGGGGCTAAGGAGGGGCTTCATAGACGCGGCTGTCGTTGGGGGGGCTGCAGCCCCGGCAGCCCCCCTGGCAGATCCGCCCCTGCTGCTGATGTGTCATTATTTTTGCCTCCGAGATGTTACTCCAGTAAGTAACGCCATGATATGGATATTAATTAATACTGTAATAGTATATCCACACACACAAAAAATGTGGATAGTAATATGGATTGTGAGAATGCAATCTTATGTGGAGCATTTTCACCCAACTTGTTTTGCTTAGGCACTTGAACTATATTGACTTCTCTAACTTTCTGACGAATTTAAAGCATTTGTTTGGAAACTCAGTTCTGTATAACCATCAATATACATCATAGTCATAGGTCTGATTTTTTTTAGTTGTACCGCCTTCGTAAGTTTTTCCCATTTTATCTTCTCAGAAGAAGAGCTCGTGCTACCACCAGATTGCAAGCACCAATGATGATGGAGTATCAAGCATGTTACTTGAGGAAGCCATTGTGAGCATCTTGTAAAATTGACACTTCTTCTGCTCTGTTTCAGTCATTGTCACTGAATATGGATGTTTCTGAAATTGTCACTGACTAGGACTATTATTGTATCTGAATATTAATTTCCATTAACTAAAAATCGATCAGTAATTCAGGGTGGCTTACAGGTTTCAGGCTCTTTCTGACATTAAGATTGCTTGCTCAAGTTCACTTCGATTTTTTGTTTCAGTCGAGGATTTTGGCTTCGGTTTTGGTTTCAGCCTGCCCACCACTCTGTTCACTTCGATGTGAAATTTGACCCTTGACGCTGCTAACTAAAAAGAAATTTCACGTTAGAAAAATGCAGAGTTTTTGAAATGCGAAATTTTCAGCACATCAAAGTTGTAGTAGGCAAAATCGTTAGCCAGTCATTTGTGGAACCTCAATTCAGGTTAACACCTAGTTGCCATAAGAACAGAGATCTCACAATAAACTTCAGTATGGATACTGCAAGAAAAATTAAGGGATTTCGGATTTTATTGCATTGACCCCATTCTGCATCTAAGTTCCCGAAATGTGATAGGCAGCTCCAAAAAAACCACAGAAACTACAAAAGCCATGTTGCATGACGGAGTTCAGACCACAGTAATGCAATTGCAAAGCATTGGACCTTGTTGCATGCCAGAGTTCAGACCACAGCAATGCAAAGCATTGGACTAGACTAATCAGCATTCATCATAACAACATCATCGGTCTGATCAGGAAGATAGAAATTAGAAACAAACTGTAAATGAGTTAAGGATAGCAAATCACTCTAGTCCAGAGACATTATGTTTTGTGCAAACCGAATTCCATGCTAAATTTTACCGCGAAAAGGAAAAACCAGAAACCTAACAAACGCATCTTGATTGCATAAACATTGAACTCTGATTCCTCCTCTAGATTCCCGCTAAACTCCAATGGACTGAATATCATTTGTGCTATAGATTCAGTTAACACAAACTGATAGAATACAGCTTCAGCACTTGATAGAGAGATTCCAACATCTTTGACACTCTGAATATTTGCTACCAGAAACTACCTCAAGGATGGCACAGCAGTAGCAAATACATGTTCAGACTTCATACTGGATTGAACAAACAAGCAAATCAAATTCCATGCTAGTTTGTAAAGGTGCCATAAACGGCAACCATTGTTTCCTCGGTATTTACTATTTAGTAAAGGAACAGATACACCGCCATAACAGAAGCCACAGGACATTGGAAAGCACAAAGTAGTATGAAGGTTCGGCAATCGAAGCAGCACGTGTAATTTCAGCTTTCAACAACTACTCTATCTGAATATTGCAATCAGCAACTATGTCGCTCTGAATATTTCAACCAGCATCTACCCAACTCTGAATGTGTTGGAATCAGCAGCTATATATCTCAGACTCAGAACGTCAATTAACACGATCTCAAACAAAATCAAACTCGCCTCATGGGAGAAGCCAAGCCGGAGAAGAGTGGTCTGATCGATCCGTCGTCGGGAAGCAGGGCTGGGCACGGCCTTCGGAATACTTCCCATTGTCGCTGCAGGGGTACGGCCTGAGTCTGTGGTTGCGGAAGAAGACTGCCTCCTCGTAGAACTTGCCATCATCCAAGAAGTAGATGCCGGCCACGAAGCCCGGGTACTTATCCGTGTCGTACGACCTGGAGCAGCCATAGCCGACGAACAGAATCCGGCCATCCAGCGTGTCCAGCTCGCTCCATGCCCAGGGGAAGTCCGCCACGGGGAAGTCATCGTCAGGCATCGGCGGCCGTTCCGTCGCCCGGAACACCTTGAACATGGACGTCGGCTGATTACGATTACGACGAGGTTTCCACCTCATGACCTTGAGCAGTTCGCCTCGGGACGCGACGATGTAGCGAGCGCGCAGGAACTGGTCGTCGTGGACGCGCTCACCGGGCCGGAAGCGAAGCAACTCCGAGGTCATCCACCATCCCAAGGTCCCTTGATGCACGGACGCGGCCTCCGTGTACCTGAGGATGTGGTCGCCGTAGTTGACGAGAACATTGAAGGCCCCGTCGTGGTGGACGACGTCCTCCACATGGTAGACATTCGCCGCGCCGCCGCCGCCTAGAACAATTTCGTCGGCCATTGCCCACCCCATCCGCCAGAACGCGAGGAAGCGACGGGGTGGCGGCAAGGGCGCTGCCATGGCGTACGGGTCTGGATCCCGCCATGCTACGACGATGGCGGCGCCGATGCAGTTGGGGTCGTCCGGTGATGACGAGAGCGTGGCGGCGAGGATGAACATGCTGTTGAGATAATACAGGTACAGGTCGTCCCAACGCCGGAACCAGGACGGGAGGGCGCGAGCTTGGCCTGTGCGGAGGTTGAGGAGCCAGTGCGCGCGCATCGGCCCGCCGTAGTGAAGGAAGATCCAGGCGCCGTCGTAGGAGCCGACGAAGCGCGCCCCGGGCGGGTGGATGGCGAGGGGGTTGTGGTTGGGGTTGTTGGGGTGGACGCAGCAGCCGCTGAGAACGCAAACAGCGCGGATGAAGAGGTCGTCGCGGAAGCGCGAGGGGAGGAGGAGCCACGGGAGCGGGGGGCTCGTGGCCCTGGCGCGGAGGCGGGTGATCATGGCGCGCCACGCCTTGCAGACGAGGGACATGCTGGCGCGGTCCTCCTTGCACGGGACGCGGAGGAGTATCGAAACCACGAGGTCCTCGGGGAGTGTCGCCAAGGTCTTCGGCGTTGCTGGAGGCTGGTGAGGCGCGGCCATGGTGGTGGCGGTGGAGCAGGGAGAGGCGGCCGGAAAGGAAGAGCGTGGCGCGGTGGCGGAGGATTTGGGTTGGGGGTGGTGCGGCGCGGGCGGGATCCGAGCGCCCGTTTTATTTTGGATGAAGGAACAGGGGAGGCGACGGAGGAGCCAGCTGTCGCGGCGGCCGTTGCTGCGGCGGCTTCTTTGGTCGTGTTGCATGGGCCGCACTAAGTTTGGGCCGCGGGCTGGGCTGAATGCAAGCGAGAAGCCGTGGAAAGAAGAGCGGATTGGATCATTCTTGGCGCAAAGGATTGGAAACAATCCATTTAACCACTTTAACTAAATTTGAATGCAACACGGCGAGACCGAGACGTGTGTGGGAATTGGAAATTTGGAATACGAGGAAATTAGTGAATAGCTGCGTGAGTTGAGGAGGAAGATCCAGGGCGTGGTTAGCAAATTTGATAGCGGGTGGTGGTGACGATGTGCACAATCTGGTATGCTAGAAGAAAATCTATCTATCAAAATAGTTTCCACCACTATCAACGCATATTTTTGTTAACAATTACATGGATTAACTACAAGCTTCAAAGCCGGCCCAAGTGACAAAGCCGATAATTCAGGTAAGGAGACCAAGGTAGCTGGCGACACCACTGGGATGCATGAAATTGCTTTGTTCGACAAGACTTATTGTGGCTGCAGCTGATTTGTTATGAAAGAAAAACATTGTCCTATGGCTGAAAAGTAGAAATGATTCTGGCTGAATAGTTTAAGCAAGCAAAGTTAGTCCAAGAATTTAAACAAGGCGGTGGTGGCAACTGTAGCACAAGACCAAGCCGGCAACTTGCAGGGTGTGTCGGGGGTAGTCATTGATGGTGTCATTGATGCTGAAACAGTTGAGGCGATTTCTTGTATAGAGGGTTTAGCTAGCTTTGGCCTCTGATCTAAAGTCTTTTCGGTCGGCTTGTGACAGTGCCAATTTCATAAGAAGTGTTGAAGGAGCAGGAATGTGTTTGTATGGCCAAGTTTACGGCTAGGGTGCCTAAAAATCATTGTAACTAAATATAAACAAACCTCTCTGAACTCTCTAAACCGTTCAACTTATATTTTGCCTTTGTTTTGAAGTGATTTTGAAGTCTGTTTTGTCTTTCTAGTAAAAAATATCTTGATAATCCTTTATGGGCTTTTTAAACAAGATAAGAGATATTTGCTGGGGCTACACTCTCCGTCACATGGAGGCTGCCTCAAGCCCTGAGATATGAAATAGGAGTGAACAACAATTATTTTATTTAATTATATCTACCAGGATTAGAACTCGAAACCTCTGGCTTTAATACTATATTAAATTGTCTGTACCAACCAATTCAACTCAAAAGCTTAAGTTGACGGAGAGAGACGGATAATTCACTTATACTCCAACAGAAATGACTACCATGGGGAGCGTGATCACAGAACTCAAGCATTTGCTGGCCACTAAGTTTGCTGGTTTCAGGTTAAATGCATGTCCCCGTTCCTACAGTAGTCTAGCGTATGAATTAGCTCCTATTTGGTTGTAAGTTCTCTAGTGGTTCTCTACTTGGATCATGTACCTGATGAACTCAAGGCTCTGCTGTCCAGCGAGTTGGTTTTGACGATTGAGTTTTAACAACAACCCACCCACCTCTCACTGATCCTCTCCGGATTAAAGTTTAGAGCTAACTTTAGATCACTTATTTGGAGCTTTAGCTTTAAAGTTTAGAGAGATCTAAACAAGTCCTAAACAAGAGACTTTTTGTCACGAACTGGTTTGCATATTCAACACAGAATTCGGCAAGTAGCAACTGGAGTTGGAATTAGGCGGAGGGAAAGCAGAGCAAGGGGCAGGGAACAGAGGAATGCTTGCTAGAGAAGGCAAGAGTTATTACAATAATCATCATGCCTCTTTCCGTCTAGCAACGTACAGATATATCAGCATCATGCTCTAGCCCATTCATTTCCAGCGAGGCGCTTGCTCTGCGTTCTGGGCCGGTTGGATCTCCTTGGCTGAATCGGCCCAGGTCCATGAGTCCTCTCTCCATCAACTGTCGACGAGTGTTGTTCACCAGACGATGTCGTAACACTCTCTCCCCCTTGCGCGCCAGGCCGGTTCCAGACGGAGGCGTGGGGAAACTGCTGGCGCAAGAACTCCAAATCTTCCCAAGTAGCCAGAGAAGTGGGCAAGTTAGACCATTTGACAAGTCCTTGAGATAAAGGTCACGTACCTTTGAGAATAGTACGGTTCTGCAGAACACGCTCCGGAACACTCCATAGCACCGCATCAGATGGAGGATGGTTCGTGACGGAGTGGTGAGCACCCACTGACTTCTTTAACTGGGAGACATGAAAAACGGGATGGACCGATGACGATGCTCAAAGCTCCAACCGATAAGCCACAGATCCCACCTGACCGAGCACACGACAAGGCCCAAAGAACTTAAATGACAGCTTCTGATTGGAGCGTGGAGGCAAAGAGGATTTGAAAGTGCATGTTGCACTTAAGTGTGATTTTGGATGATTTGATGACAATGTTGATTAAAGATCTAATATGTTTGCTAAGTGTGACACAGGGAAATGATTATCTCACTATGTACTTGAAATGTAATGCAAAGCCAAAATGAAGGATTGTTGTATGAAGATCATGTCACAAGCACAAATCAACAATGAGAATGATATTGATATAAAGGGTTATCGTATTGTGGGATAATCATAGTGCATTTATGTTTGCTAAGAAAGGATTCAAAATGAAGCATGGTTGAATGGCTTGAAATGGTGAAGATAGCAAGGAAAGAGTCTTTGAGGTACTGAGCAAGGGTGAAGGGCAAGCGACGGCTTGGCGGCCGAAGAACCTAGCTAGAGTGAAGAAGAAAGTACTTGCATTTAGTCGAAGGATCAATCAAGCTTGAAGATCGCATCTAGTGGAGAATCGACATTCCTAGCAACAATATTGATTGGAGTGACTTGGCACATTTGGAATTCCATTATATCACTTGAATGGAGTCAAGTCACATGCTCAAGATGGCTTTGCTTGAGGGATATCTACTTCTAAACATGACAAGCATTCCTTCCAATATAGAAAATGAAGAGAAGCGGCTTGGGTTCAAATGGAGATCAACTCAAGAGGTTTAAAATTCGTATTTCAATTTATCTTGAGTAAATAGGAAAGCCGTACTATTAAGAGGGATGCAACATATAGTAGATGATTCTTCATAAGTGCTCAATCCAACCTAAGTGAGACATGAGAGAGCTAGAGCTAACTTTCAGCTGAGTGTTGCACTGTCTGTCCATACCGGACATGTCCGGTATGCATACCGGACATGTCCGGTATGAGCCCACAGCAGTGCGGCCATCCGTCTCGCCCGAGCCTCTGCGCCAGGCCTCGGCCTCGGCGCTCAAACTCCATCCCGCCCGAGCCAGGCCTCGGCCTCGGGCGCTCAAGCTCCGTCTCGCCCGAGCCTCTGGGCCAGGCCTCGGCCTCGGGCGCTCAAACTTCGTCTCGCCCGAGCCTCTGCGCCAGGCCTCGGCCTCGGGCGCTCTTGTGGAGTCCATACCGGACATGTCCGGTATGCATACCGGACATGTCCGGTATTAGCGGAGTTCTGTCTCGCAGCTTGTGTTCGGGCGGTTCAACCGACTCTTGCGTCGGTACTACCGACAGGTACTACCGGAGTAATGGCGGTACTACCGGTAGGCCAAATTTGGCCCAACACAGAGAGGTTGCAAAACCCCCTCTTAACTGTCGGTACCACCGACCTGGTGGTCGGTACTACCGAGATCCTATTCGGGGTTTGAAAGATGGTTGGTTAAGAGTGCTTCTCACGCAGTCAAGTCATACCGGACATGTCCGGTATTTGCGGATTTGTGGCTAACAGTATCTTTGTGATAGGCGGTACTACCGACGCTTGGGTCGGTACCACCGAGAGGTACCACCGGGGTTATAGCGGTACGACCGGTAGGTCAAAATTGGCTACTTCCAGAGAGGTTGTGAAAACCCCCTTTACAACTAGCGGTACTACCGACCTTGTGGTCGGTACTACCGAGATCTGTTGGGAAGTTTGAAAGTTGGTCTGTTCAGTGTGTTCCTCACGCAGTAAAGTCATACCGAACATGTCCGGTATGCATACCGGACATGTCCGGTATGAGCTGACTCAGCCAACGGCTAGAAAACGGCTAGTTTCGAATGTGGGCTTATAAATACCCTCAGACCTCCACCTTTGGAGGCTGCTGATTCTACTGGTTCCCACACTCATTCTAAGCCTTTCAAAACACTTTCCAACCCTCTCTTAGTGAGTGATTGTCCTCTAATTGCCAAATCCATTTGTGGGTTGAGAGAGATTCAAAATTAGAGAGCAAGCCATCTCTTGAGCACTTGTGCAAATCGTCGATCTTGTTGTGCGCATTCGTTACTCTTGGACTCTACGGTCCTAGACGGTTAGGCGTCGCCGTTGAGCACCCAAGAGATTTGTGGAGTGCCTCGGAAAGTTTGTGAAGGTTCGATCTCTCCTCAAAAGAGATCAACTAGTGGAAGGAGCATAGCGGGTGAAATAGACCGCGGCTAGAGTGACCCGTGGTGTCCTCTAGAGCCCACCTTTGTGGTAGCTCGCAGCCGGCTCAACGGAGAGTAGGACCCGAGGGGGTGCCGAACTTCGGTGAAACAAATACCGTGTCATTCCTTTGTGCTTTACTTTCGGCTATTTGTTATTCTTCGTTGTGCTAGTTGTTTTGCAAGCAATCGGTTTTATATATACATCATACATAGTGATTGCAGGTTGTGTGAGAAATTGGAGAAGAAAAGGAGCAGTCCCGCACAACCCGTGCATACCGGACTTGTCCGGTATTGATACCGGACATGTCCGGTATTTACTGACTGTGCCCAATTTGTTTAATCCTTGAGCTAATCTTTGTGGTGCAGGGTATTGCCTTCTAGGTGATTAATTTCTAGTCATATACTTTGTGTTTGTCTCTTGAGGGGTTGTTTATACTCCGATTGGGAGTTTCCAAGTAATTGGAAACTCGCATACTAATTGCTTCCGCATTATAAGTTGTAAATTTTCAGAAAAGCCTATTCACCCCCCCCCCCCTCTAGGCGACACCTTAGGTCCTTTCAATTGGTATCAGAGCTTGGACTCACGTTTGAGCTTCACCGCTTGTGAGAACCGATGGATTCGCCTATGGAGACAAACGTGGTGCTTCTCCAAAATGATGGTTCAAACTTTCTATCTTGGTCATCTTATGTACTCAATGCATTTCGGGCTATTAGCCCCATTATTGAGCATATTGTGGATGCAAGCATATCTCTTTCTATAGTTGATTGGAGCAACTATAAGAACTTGACAAAAGAGGAAGAGATATGTGTGCAACTCAATGCTCATGCGTGTTTGATCATGTTGAACTCATTGAGTGCAGAGGTTCTTAAGGAGGCTATCTACAAGGGAGAATCTCCACCGAAGAGTGCTCATGTCATTTGGACTAGACTTACCCACTTGTATGGAAAGTCCAAATGTGATGAAGCATATGATTGTGATTCAATGGAATTGAAGTCCATTGAGTCATCATCATGTGAGGAAGCCTCAAGAAGCCTCAAGGAAGACGAGCCGGATCGAGGGCTGTCAGCTGCTGCTCTGGACCCTGTCTGTCCATACCGGACATGTCTGGTATCAGCCCAGCAGACAGGGAGCTGGGAGCAGACAGCAACGGCTCTCATGCTCGGTGGCGACCAAGTGATGAGTCAACCTCGGTAGCTCATGATACTCATCACTTGTGTCTCATGGCCAAGAAGAACAAGAAGAAAGCAACCAAGAAAGATCAAGAGAAGATTCTTGGTGAGATCAAGGAGAAGGCATCAAGAGATAATCAAGTAGAGAGCGATGAGGATGATGAAGATGATGAATCGCTTGATTATCTCAAGTATGAAGACAAGCTCTTGTTCGTCAACTTGCTGAAGAAAAATGATGAGCTAGAAAAGGAGGTGGATGAACAAGAGCAATCCCTTCAAAATCAAGAAGAGTTCCTCATCTCCAAATTAGAAGAGCTAAAGGCATTAGAAGAAAGGTATGAAAAATTGTCAATTGAGCATGCCTTAGCTACTAACTCTCTATCTAATGTGGAAAGGCTAGAGAAGGAGAACTACATGCTTAAGGCAAAAATGAGTGATCTCTCATATGAGCACAAGTTCCTACAAGAGGACTTCACTTATCTCAAGTGCTCACATGAGAAGCTAGTGGAATCAAATGCAATGCTTGAGATTGCACATGAGGTTGTTATTGCTATGGTAAAATCCTCTCAACCTCACACTACTACACTCACTAGTGCACCATCTCAATTAAATGTTATTTGTGCTAATGAGTGTGCTTCTCAAGCAAGCCAATCTTCGATTGAGCAAACTCTTAAAGAAAATGCTAGGCTCATCGAAGAAGTGGGAAATCTAAAGAAGGATGTGATTAGATTGAAGGATGAGGAGAAAGCACAACCTTCTCAAGATAACCGTGATATCATGGTGAAGAAGCTTGAGAAGGGTTCAAACCTTGCTTCCTCCAAAATCCAACAATCTAGTCACTCCTCAAGTCATGAGAAAGCAACTAAGGGCAAGAAACAAAAGAAGAGATTATGCTATGGTTGCGGATTGTATGGACATGAGTGGGCTAAGTGTCCACACAAGACTTGGGCCGACAAATGTGAAGCGGTCGAACAAAAGGCATCAACCAAATTGTCCAAGCAAATGAAGAATGATGCACCAAGTCCTTGCCTCAAATGCAACAAGTTGGGTCACCTCACCAAGAGTTGCCCCACATACCAAGAGGCAAGGAAGATGGCTCAAGTTGCAATAAGAAGATGCTATGCATGCAATGAGCCGGGACACATGGTTGATGCATGTCCCAACAAGCAAGACAAGAGAAGAGCAAACAATGGGCGTATTTGCTATGCTTGTAGGAGAAAGGGGCATCTAAGCTATGATTGCCCAAATGGTATGTTTCCTAAGCCGAACACATTTGCAAATGATAAGGTGCTTAGGAAGGTCACAAAGGGACTTAGCACTAGTAAGGTGATGTGTTCACCTCATACTAGCTCTAAGGCCACTTGGGTGCCTAAGCACTTGTTGACTAACTTTCAAGGACCCAACAAAAGTTGGGTACCAAAATGTGCTTAGGATGTTGATGTAGGTTCCAATGGTGAGATGAAGGCCTTCGGGGTGTTTGAGTAAGCAAAATGACATCTCAACTCAAACTATCAACCTATGTTGTCAATATTACCCTATATGGTTGACCCGAAGACTGTGTGATGATCGATTTCATTTTTACTCATCTCCACCATTGTTGATAGGTGCCTAAAACTTAGTAATCAAATGAATTTAATTTAACCTTACGACATTTGTCATTCGATGCTCTTAATGGCTCTCTAGTAGAGCATTATCTTTGATGAAGTGCAGGGAAGTGAAATGAACTAGAGCCAAAAGGAAATCTCAGAAGTGGCTGTTTACTGGTTCTGATTTGCAAATACCGGACTTGTCCGGTATCGTACCAGACATGTCCGGTATGAGTTACTCACTCTGTTAAGACCAGTGACTCCATATGCAGATTTGGACAAAGTCACTTCATACCGGACTTGTCCGGTATGGCTACCGGACATGTCCGGTATGGGCAGAGAAAGGATGAGATTTCTGGATTTAGAAGAATTGCTAGATCTTTGTGGACTAGTCTTTTGCTCTAACTAAATACCTGCACATTAATCTATACTGAGTGTTTGTAAGTAGTACTTGAACTTAATTCAGGATTTGGCAAATCTATGTGTCTTGGTCAAGGTAGAAAAACATTCCCTTTTCCTTAAAAGAAAACCAAAGTGCTTTCACAAGTAATTCAAAATGACTTGAGCACTTATTAAAAGGAAGTTTAGTTTCTACCTTGAACCATTGTGATCTAACAATTTCCTCTAAAGTGATGTGATAGTTCTTTAAATGAAAAGGAGATCACTTTGACAAAGGCATGATCACCTGACAAGTCAAGTCAACACGAAGATGATTATGTCATGGTTACTCTTAGTGGAACATATGCGAGCTCAAGGCCAAGGTATGTGGTTACATACATGCTATGTAAGTGCATATAGGATTCATAATGCTAGAATGTGCTTTCGGGGTGGTTGAGCAAGTCAATCCGAAATTCTAACTCAACCTATCAACCTGTGTTCATCATACTTGCTTCTATGGTTGACCCGTTGGTAATCTAAGTTCGTCTTATCTATCTCTTCATCTTCACCATGACTTAGAGCACCGAAACTTGGTAGGATAGCCATCATTTCACCACTTATGCTCACATGTTCATTATTTGATTTATTTGTGAAAAGTTGGTTATGAAAAAAAAACATCTTTGAATCATTCTCTGCACTGTCATGCCTACCGAACATGACCGGTATGGCAGTGAGCTGCCCATCATTGCCTACATGAGATTTGAGCTTAATTCTACTTGTGTTATGCTTATTGTCTTAACTTAGATCTCACATGTCGTTATGTCTCAAGTGACTTGTGCTTAAAATTTACTCTCATATCATATATGGAAAATTACTTTGTGTTGGCCAAAGTTGAATTTTGACTCTCACATTCTTAATGGAATGAAAGTGCTTGGAAAGGAATTCAAATACTTGAAGCACTAATTGAGGGGGAGCTCAATTTCAACTTTGTACCTTTTATGAGCTGATAAGGTTTATCTAGCATATGTTGTAGTTCATCTTGATCAAATTGACTTCTCGGTGAGGACATGACTATTTGACAAGAAAGGTCAACAAAATCATCACCATGTCATGATTATGCTAGGTGGAACTTGTGGGCACAAGGCAAAGGTATGTTTTTAATATGTGCATTGAAAGTGCATAATAGGCCTATAATATGCTAGCGTGTGCACTTATGTGTGATAGGATAGATATTTCCAAATTCCTTACTAGCATGAGTAGGAAGTGTGTTTTGGGAAAATATTTGACACTTGGTCTTTGTGACCTATCCATGACACTTGTAATTATTGTTCCCCTTGATTGTTTGATTGGCTAATTACAAGTGGCATGGACCTCTCTCAAGTCCTATATCTCTAAAGTAAATTATATTCCTTGATAATCCTCTTGTCAAAACGATTCACGGACATAAGGTTTCTCTATAATCTTTAGTGTGTTGAAAACCTTGGATTAAACATAGAGAAAAGAAAACTTGAGATTTGGACACAAGCACTCTTTGTGAAATCATATGAAGAGAAGAGAATAAAATATGATGGATTACATGTTCGAGGAAAGAAAGGGGTTTTGGATGAAAAAGAAGCAAATCTGGAGCTGTTGGACATAATCTGCTAATATCGGACTTGTCCGGTATCCATACCGGACATGTCCGGTATAAGCAGAAAGTTTCTGGACTAAACCCGCAAATACCGGACTTGTCCGGTATCCATACCGGTCCGGTATGAGCGGGGGACATAAGGGCAGCGTACCCCTTCGGGCTCTCTCTCTCCCTCACTTCTGTTCTTCCCAAACCGGCCAAGCAAGGGGCCGAATCTCTCCTCCTTCGGCGACCTAGAGATCCCCCTTGAAAAAGTGAGAGAGGGAGAAGGATTTGGATAAGGGTTGCATCAAAAGCAAGTGCCCGGTGTTGGATTTGGATTTTCCCCTCGTTTCCTCTCATCCCAAGGTATTTCAAATCCCGGACATGTCCGATCTATTCATCGCTATATCTTTCTCAAATTCCTTCGGTCAAGATGTTGGATTCATGGTCTAGAAGCAATGTATCAAGTTTGAGATGGATTGGTTTTGAATTGGTGGTGAACCGAGGAACCCTAGGAAGGGGGTGCTGTGAACGTCCATACCGGACATGTCCGGTATGAGACCGGACATGTCCGGTTTTTCCCAGCAGAATAGAAAACTTTCTGTTTTTCTCGATTCAGGCCCTCTCTAGTTGATGTTAGGGGTATTATTAAATGTCTATAATTGTGTTGTAAACCTAGTGATCGGTTTGGATCTAGGTGCTTGCAATTCATGAGGCATTTAATCGTATCTCTATTAATTCAACTACTTTTGACAAATCCTATAAATATGCTTCTGAGACATCTTTGTGGATTGTTTGGTCACAGGGCAGCAGCTATGAGTGACAGAGTCGAGCCTCGAACCAAGACGAGACATGATCCAGCTAGGGAAAGGCATAAGAAGAGGAGGCAAGATTCTCACTCCGGCTTGTCAATTGGAGGCAGCAGTGGCAGTGGGAGTGGTAGTGGTCGTGGCACTACTAGACCTCCAAGGGGAGGTGCCTCTAGAGCTCCTTATCAGTTTGCAGCTCATGATGACATAGAGGAAGAAGAGGAAGAGGAAGAAGTGGAAGAAGAAATTGAAGAAGAAGAAGAAGAAGAAGAGGAAGAGGAAGAAGATGCACCTCAGCAGCAGCAGGAGGGTTTGCACTTTGGGGCTCTTGCGATACGCCCTGCTGCCCTGATTCCTGCTTGGGTGGCTCGTGTGGACTATCGGGAGTCCGGTGGTACACAGAAGGCCAGGAGAGAGCGGAGGAGAGACCCCAGGGGATAGGAGAGGAACATCTATGACTACAGGTTTCACACCTTGTTTCACATTGACTATTATGAGAAGGTGCTTCTGACCAGAAACCCTGTGATCATTAGAGCTCAGTACGTTGATTGGCAGCATGCTAGAGATCATCACCGTCCTTCAGTTGAGCATGCTATTGCTATTTGCCAGCAGACAGGCCTCTACCGTATTCTGGAGTTTCAGCATGATTGGTGTGATGAGGTGATAGCCCAGTTCTATGCCACCCTATATGTTGAGGAGTCTGACGAGATTGATGAGAAGCGCATGAACTGGATGACTGAGGGTGTCTGGTACTCTGTGTCTTATAGGGAGTTTGCAGGGTATCTTGGCTTTGACGAGGAGGATCTTCAGAGAGCTTGTATTCACGATGAGGTTGTGCTTCCTCCAGAGCAGCTTGGGTACATGTACCCCCCACCTCTACCTGCTGGGGCAGTTGTAGGGAAGGTGAGAGGCATTCACCCTACCTATGGCTATCTCAACAGGATGCTCAGGGCCACTATAGATTGCAAGTCAGGAGACAGAGGGACACTTGCAGATTACACGAGGAACCTCCTGCACAGGTTAGCACCAGGAGCACAGCCTTTCAGTATCTTTGATTTCATCTGGTATGAGATCAAGAGAGTGGGAGAGAGGCCACTCAAGGGATGTGGATTCGCTCCTTATATTCAGCATATGATTGAGCAGCAGATTGGTGCCACTTTCACCTATGACCACTCTCACAGGCCCTTGAGATTCCAGGCAGATCTTCTTGAGTCTCCTATACCTCCACCTGGACCAGGGGCATTTCCAGCAGCAGCAGAGCCACAGCCAGAGGACCCAGTTGCAGGAGCAGCGGGAGGAGCAGCTGGAGCAGGCTCGCCACAGCCACACACTCGTTCTCACTCCACCTCTCAGGGACGTGGCAGGCAGCGCTCTCTCTTGCGCAAGGTTCTTAGCAGTATTCTCGGCGTGTGCAAGGATGTCAATGTGATCAAGGCTCAGCAGCACCGTGAGAGGCAGGCTAGGAGAGAGGACTCGAGGACGCTGAAGATGCTTCACGAGCACTACAGGTTTCAGCCCCCGAGGTCCCCACCGTCAGATGACGAGACTGAGCAGCCTGAGACGTTTGAGCAGCAGCAGCAGAGGTATGAGAGGGAGTTTGACGACCTTTCAGTGCGTCAGAGACAGGGAGCAGAGACAGAGCAGCAGAGTCAGAGGCAGGGAGTAGAGGCTGAGCAGCAGCCCCACGACACTCTTCCTTCAGCTCCCAGGTTCTCCACAGACCCCCTACTTCGTCCTAGCTCAGCTGAGGAGTTTGCTTCAGACGTGTGGGACAGCTTCCTTGGTGGTACCTACGGCTACCCTGACCCAGGACAGAGCTCTCGGCAGCCTGGGGACGACGACGAGTGACAGTTTCGCCTGCAGCCCTCCTGGTGTCATCCTTGAACTTCACCTTTACCTTTTTGGAGATAGATGACAAAGGGGGAGAGATAGTTGATTAGAGCTTCAGTCTTCATGTTATCTGTTATGTGTCTTGTATCTGGAGATTTGTACTGCAGGTGGTTTAGTTCTCAGAGTTTGAGCTTTATTGTAATATCATGAGTCATGTATGAGTTCTTTAGTGTATCCGATATCAGAGATATCTTTGTGATGAGACATGATCCTTATCTTGTAATATAATCTATCTTAGTGGTTGTGGACTTGAGAAATCTTTGTGTGAGTGCTATGTGTGTGATATGAGTAGTAATTCATTCTTCATAAGATCTTTACTTACTAGTGTGTTGCATATGTCTTGGTGTATTGTTTTTCATTTATTGACTTGTGTGATATATCTTGTCATATGCATCATGATCTATATTGCTCACACACTTGCATTTCTCGGATGCAATGATTTAGGGGGAGTTTCCAACTCACCTTAGTATGTGCAAATTGACATTTTGAGGTCCTTTATGAATTCAATTCATATTGCACATATTAAGGGGGAGCTCTTTGAAAGGTCCTAGTTTGGTTTTGGTAATTGAGTGACAACTTTAGGTGGACTAATGGTGTTTGAAGTGAATTACACAGGTGATTAGTCCACAGGTGATCATGTGTGAGCAACATATGCCATAGAGGTGAAATGGCTTGGAGGATGTTGCAAGGGCCACACATGTGAAGAAGGAGCTTAATGCACATGAAACGTGACATGTGGTCATGTGGCTAAGATGGTGAAGATCAAGGCAAGACTTGACTTGATGGACCGGTTGCGAAGGTGAAGGGCAAGTTGGAGGCTTTGAAGCCGTTGGTACCGAGTGTCGGGAGGCTTGAGCAAAGACTTGGCGCCGAAGGACCGAAGCAATGGTGAAGAGCAAGTGAGGTCAAGATCGATGGACCATGGAGGCCATGTGATGATATGAAGTGGATCATATCATTTGATATAGGTTGGTGCATGTGTTGCATCAACACCGAAGGAGATGGAATGGAATGCGCAAGGCAAAGGTATAATTGTAGGGCATTTCATTTCACCGGTCATAGGTGTGTAGAGAAGTTTATGACCGGGTTTAGGATAGATGGCCGTACTATCAAGAGGAGCAAACTTGTTTGCATATCGGTCATCTAGTGCCACTTGAGTGATCTAACATTGCAATGTTGCTAGGATCGAGTGGCGTGGTGAGTGCAAGTGCTAATCCTTTGAAAAATGATTGTGAAAATGCTAACACACATGCACAAGGTGGTATACACTTGGTGGTGTTGGCACATTTGCAAAGGAGAAGGTGTTGGAGTTGAAGTGGATCAACTCCGAGAAGAGAAGGAGGCTTTTCGGTGTGTTCCGGACTCTAGGATGGCTCTTGGATTGGAATTCTGTACTAATCCTTTGTGAGTTGGATCAGCTATGTATGTGGGATGTGTAGCCCTCTGAGTTAGCTTTCCAAAATGTCCAAGATCATCGAAATCGGAGTTCGGAGCTAAGAGTTATAGTCGTTTGAGCGTTGAAAGGTCAGTGACCGGACTCACTGACCGGACGCGTCCGGTCAGTAGAGTGAGTCCGGTCATCAGAGTCCGGTCAGTGCATTTTGAGTGCTGATTTGAGGTGTATTGACCGGACGCTCGGTAGAGTCCGGTCAGTAGTGACCGGACGCGTCCGGTCACTGAAAAACAGCCCCGAAACCTCTCTGTTTGCGACCGGACTCAGGCATAGGCGTGTCCGGTCATTATGACCTGACGCGTCCGGTCAGTAGAAGGCTGAACGCGCGCGAAAACTAGCCGTTGGGGACGGACGACCGGACTCTAGTGACCGGACGCGTCCGGTCACCCTGTAGTGAGTCCGGTCAGTACGAAAAAAGCCCAGTGAAGGGGGTAACGGCTAGTTGAGCCCTTGGGACTATAAAAGGAGATGGTGGCCGGCCTTGGCTGGTGCTTAGCACCCTTGGGACTTGGTGTCCATGCTTGGGGAGTGCTTGGGAGCCCTCTAACTCGCTTGTGCTTGCTAGTGTGCGAATCTATTGCGAGTGAGCGATTCTAGTGCGTTGCTTTGAGAGATTGCATCGAGTGGCACTAGGTGTTCGAGTTGCAAGCCGGTGGTGCTTATTACTCTTGGAGGTTGCCACCTCCTAGACGGCTTGGTGATCGAGTCTCCGTCGTGAAGCCCGCGTGAAGATTGTGCGTGGCTCCGGAGAAGGATTGTGAGGGGCATTGTGCTCGCCCCGCGGGGATCGCGAAGAGCAACTCTAGTGGATTGCGCGTGTCATTGAGTTACCCTCACTTGTGGGTGAGTTCTTGCGGCGCTCGAGTGTCGAGCTAGGTGTGGTGCCTATTAGCCGCCGAACTACCAAAGTGTGTGGTCGACACAACGGGGACTAGCTTGGTGGCAACCAAGTGAACCTCGGGAGAAAAATCACCGTGTCAACTTCGTGTTCATCTTCTCGGTGGTTTGCAAACTCTTTTCACTAGCTTGTATTTACTTGTTCATATACATGTGCTAGTTGCTCTTATGATTAGTTGGCTTGTGTAGCTTGCTAGTTACCTTCCTTGCTTGTGTAGCATAGAAGTTGATCCCGTGAGTGACTAGTTGACTTGTAGTCTTGCTAGTCACATTGCTTAGTTTGTATAGCTAAGTTGAGCTCACTAATTTGGCTTGTGTAGCCTTGTTATTGAGCATTGCTAGTGAGCTTAGGCTTGGTGCTTTTGCTTAATGGCATGTGTAGGAGCTCCCCGGTTGATTGAGTACTAGTTGCATAGGTTTGTGTGACCTTGCTTCTAGAATTGGTTAGGTGAGCTCTAGCTAGCCCGACACCTTATTTGCATTGTTTAGGATCTTTTGTAAGGTGTCATAGAGTATAGGTAGAGGGGTGTAGTCTTGGCTAGACCGATAGTTTTAATTCCGCATTTGTTTCGGTTAGCCGACGCGATTAATTTTAGAAAGGACTATTCACCCCCCCCCTCTAGTCCGCCATCTCGACCCTTCACTCTTCATAAATCATTGAACCCATAAGCTTAATTGTTTATCCTTTGGTAAAATTTAATCAAGGTTGTCATCAATCACCAAAAAGGGGGAGTTTGAAAGTGCATGTTGCACTTAAGTGTGATTTTGGATGATTTGATGACAATGTTGATT
Organism: Coix lacryma-jobi var. lacryma-jobi; assembly: GCA_009763385.1. NCBI lineage: Eukaryota > Viridiplantae > Streptophyta > Magnoliopsida > Poales > Poaceae > Coix > Coix lacryma-jobi. The sequence continues at coordinate 97,905,842 of CM019831.1, forward strand.
AAAGATCTAATATGTTTGCTAAGTGTGACATAGGGAAATGATTATCTCACTATGTACTTGAAATGTAATGCAAAGCCAAAATGAAGGATTGTTGTATGAAGATCATGTCACAAGCACAAATCAACAATGAGAATGATATTGATATAAAGGGTTATCGTATTGTGGGATAATCATAGTGCATTTATGTTTGCTAAGAAAGGATTCAAAATGAAGCATGGTTGAATGGCTTGAAATGGTGAAGATAGCAAGGAAAGAGTCTTTGAGGTACTGAGCAAGGGTGAAGGGCAAGCGACGGCTTGGCGGCCGAAGAACCTAGCTAGAGTGAAGAAGAAAGTACTTGCATTTAGTCGAAGGATCAATCAAGCTTGAAGATCGCATCTAGTGGAGAATCGACATTCCTAGCAACAATATTGATTGGAGTGACTTGGCACATTTGGAATTCCATTATATCACTTGAATGGAGTCAAGTCACATGCTCAAGATGGCTTTGCTTGAGGGATATCTACTTCTAAACATGACAAGCATTCCTTCCAATATAGAAAATGAAGAGAAGCGGCTTGGGTTCAAATGGAGATCAACTCAAGAGGTTTAAAATTCGTATTTCAATTTATCTTGAGTAAATAGGAAAGCCGTACTATTAAGAGGGATGCAACATATAGTAGATGATTCTTCATAAGTGCTCAATCCAACCTAAGTGAGACATGAGAGAGCTAGAGCTAACTTTCAGCTGAGTGTTGCACTGTCTGTCCATACCGGACATGTCCGGTATGCATACCGGACATGTCCGGTATGAGCCCACAGCAGTGCGGCCATCCGTCTCGCCCGAGCCTCTGCGCCAGGCCTCGGCCTCGGCGCTCAAACTCCGTCCCGCCCGAGCCAGGCCTCGGCCTCGGGCGCTCAAGCTCCGTCTCGCCCGAGCCTCTGGGCCAGGCCTCGGCCTCGGGCGCTCAAACTCCGTCTCGCCCGAGCCTCTGCGCCAGGCCTCGGCCTCGGGCGCTCTTGTGGAGTCCATACCGGACATGTCCGGTATGCATACCGGACATGTCCGGTATTAGCGGAGTTCTGTCTCGCAGCTTGTGTTCGGGCGGTTCAACCGACTCTTGCGTCGGTACTACCGACAGGTACTACCGGAGTAATGGCGGTACTACCGGTAGGCCAAATTTGGCCCAACACAGAGAGGTTGCAAAACCTCCTCTTAACTGTCGGTACCACCGACCTGGTGGTCGGTACTACCGAGATCCTATTCGGGGTTTGAAAGATGGTTGGTTAAGAGTGCTTCTCACGCAGTCAAGTCATACCGGACATGTCCGGTATGCATACCGGACATGTCCGGTATTTGCGGATTTGTGGCTAACAGTATCTTTGTGATAGGCGGTACTACCGACGCTTGGGTCGGTACCACCGAGAGGTACCACCGGGGTTATAGCGGTACGACCGGTAGGTCAAAATTGGCTACTTCCAGAGAGGTTGTGAAAACCCCCTTTACAACTAGCGGTACTACCGACCTTGTGGTCAGTACTACCGAGATCTGTTGGGAAGTTTGAAAGTTGGTCTGTTCAGTGTGTTCCTCACGCAGTAAAGTCATACCGGACATGTCCGGTATGCATACCGGACATGTCCGGTATGAGCTGACTCAGCCAACGGCTAGAAAACGGCTAGTTTCGAATGTGGGCTTATAAATACCCTCAGACCTCCACCTTTGGAGGCTGCTGATTCTACTGGTTCCCACACTCATTCTAAGCCTTTCAAAACACTTTCCAACCCTCTCTTAGTGAGTGATTGTCCTCTAATTGCCAAATCCATTTGTGGGTTGAGAGAGATTCAAAATTAGAGAGCAAGCCATCTCTTGAGCACTTGTGCAAATCGTCGATCTTGTTGTGCGCATTCGTTACTCTTGGACTCTACGGTCCTAGACGGTTAGGCGTCGCCGTTGAGCACCCAAGAGATTTGTGGAGTGCCTCGGAAAGTTTGTGAAGGTTCGATCTCTCCTCAAAAGAGATCAACTAGTGGAAGGAGCATAGCGGGTGAAATAGACCGCGGCTAGAGTGACCCGTGGTGTCCTCTAGAGCCCACCTTTGTGGTAGCTCGCAGCCGGCTCAACGGAGAGTAGGACCCGAGGGGGTGCCGAACTTCGGTGAAACAAATACCGTGTTATTCCTTTGTGCTTTACTTTCGGCTATTTGTTATTCTTCGTTGTGCTAGTTGTTTTGCAAGCAATCAGTTTTATATATACATCATACATAGTGATTGCAGGTTGTGTGAGAAATTGGAGAAGAAAAGGAGCAGTCCCGCACAACCCGTGCATACCGGACTTGTCCGGTATTGATACCGGACATGTCCGGTATTTACTGACTGTGCCCAATTTGTTTAATCCTTGAGCTAATCTTTGTGGTGCAGGGTATTGCCTTCTAGGTGATTAATTTCTAGTCATATACTTTGTGTTTGTCTCTTGAGGGGTTGTTTATACTCCGATTGGGAGTTTCCAAGTAATTGGAAACTCGCATACTAATTGCTTCCGCATTATAAGTTGTAAATTTTCAGAAAAGCCTATTCACCCCCCCTCTAGGCGACACCTTAGGTCCTTTCAGGATTGTATATATGGCTGAATTTTGACATAAACCAAGTCACCAATCTGAAATTGCTGCTCAGAACGATGTTCATCAGCCTGCTTCTTCATGCGCTGCTTGGCTCGATTGAGATGCTGACGAAAGACATCCGTCATGAGAGATCGATCAGATAATCAGGATGCCAAATCTGTTACTGGAGTATCAGGGGCAGGCGCAATGCCAAATTGCCTCGGAGGATAGCCATAAAGAACTTCGAAGGGGGAACGACCCAATGCAGAATGCCAATTAGTGTTATACCAGAACTCAGCCTGGTCCAAGAATTTGTACCACTGACGCGGACAGGTATGGGTGAAGCAACAAATAAATGTCTCCAAACATTGATTAACCCGTTCCGTCTGACAATCAGATTGTGGGTGATAAGCTGTGCTCATGCGCAGCGCGACGCCAGCCAACTTGAAGAGCTCCTGCCAAAAGTTACTGGTGAAAATCTGGTCGCGGTCAGAGACTATTGACTGAGGAAGCCCATGCAGCTTATAGACATTCGTCATGAATGCTTGAACAACTGATGCAGCAGTAAAAGGGTGTCTGAGCCCCAAGAAATGAGAATATTTGGAGGAAAGATCAACCACCACCAAGATACAATGGAATCCCCCAGAAGAAGGCAGACCCTCAATAAAATCCATAGATATGACTGTCCATGCACGATCAGGAACCGGTAAGGGCTGCAAAAGACCCGGTCACTTGGAGCGGTCTGGTTTAGCTTGCTGCCAGATTGTACAAGTGGTTACGAAGGAACGTACTGCAGACTTCATGCCACGCCAAGCAAAGTTCTGCTTGAGACGCTGGTAAGTGACAGCAATACCAGAATGTCCCCCAAGAACTGATGAATGAACTGCAGTGATTAGCCGATGTTGCAGCAAGGTGTCCTGTCCCACCCAAATGCGACACTTGTAGCGTAAGATTCCATCCCGGAGAGCATAATGTGGAACTGCATCAGGCTGGATGGACAACTTGGAGATTAAAGCTTGTGCCGACTCATCTTTAGCATAGGAAGCAACAATATCCCCCAACCATTGTGGCTGACACACCAAAACAGCGGCCAACTCAACAGTTGGATAACATGATAATGCATCAGCTGCCCCATTATTCGAACCTTTACGATACACAATCTTATATTGCAATCCAACCAATCAGGAGAACACCTTTTGCTGCCACGGAGTGTGGAGACGCTGCTCAGTGAGCTGCACTAGAATGCGGTGATCGGTGAGGATCTGAAATTCTACGTGCTGAAGATAGCTACGCCAATGCTCAAGTGCCATGAGAATTGCCAGGTACTCCTTCTCATATGTGGACAAGCCCAATGAACGAGGTCCCAAAGTCTTGCTGAGAAAGGCCAAGGGGTGGCCATCCTGCATGAGCACTGCTCCAATGCCGGAACCACTAGCATCTGTCTCAACTGAAAAGGGTCGACTGAAATTAGGAAGAGCGAGAACAGGAGCTGAAATAAGTGCCTGTTTCAGGGCCACGAAAGCCTGTTCCTGATGATCAGTCCAAACAAATACAGCCCCCTTCCCAAGCAATTCAGTCAACGGACGCGAGATGATACCAAAATGGTTAACAAAGCGTCGGTAATACCCTGCTAATCCAAGGAAACTCCGCAATTCCTTGATGGACTATGGTGACGGCCACTGCACCACTGCTTGAACTTTGGTTGGGTCAGTGGCGACCCCAGCTGCTGAAATGACATGCCCGAGATACCGCAATTTCCTCTGAGCAAAGACACACTTCAACATCTTAACTTGCCAGTGATCCTTCTGTAATAGCATGAGCACCTGACGAATATGCTCCAAATGTTCTTCAATTGTACGACTGAAAATAAGAATATCATCGAAAAATACAAGAACACACTTGCGGAGCAGAGGCCGTAGGGTAGTATTCATGGCCTTCAGGAATGTGGCCGGCACTCCAGTCAGGCCAAACGCCATAACTCTGAATTCATAGTGACCTGAGTGGGTTTGGAATGTGGTCTTAAACTCCTCACCGGATTGCAAGCGAACTTGATGATACCCCGCAGCAAGATCCAGACAATAAAACCATGAAGCGTTTGACAGCTCATCCAATAATTCCTCTATAACTGGAACTGGATACATGGCCTTAACCATCAGAGCACTGAGTTGCCTGAAATCCACGCAAAAACGAAAGGTGCCATCCTTCTTCTTGACAAGTAATACAGAGGAAGAGAAAGGACTAGAGCTGTGTTGGATGATTCCAGACTGCAACATTTCTGAAATTTGCCGCTCAATCTCATCCTTAGCTGCAGGCGGGTAACGATATGGCCGAACTGAGAACGGACTAGCACCAGAAATCAAAGGAATAGCGTGATCACAGTCGCGCGCTAGAGGATACCCAGCAGGGGGCTCAAAGACAGACTGAAACTCAGATAAAAGTGCAGAAACCTGAGGCTGCAACGTCACCTGATCATCAACAGTGTTCCCAAGTAGAATAGCTGAAATCTGCACTACTGATCCTGGGAGAAGAGCTCTGAGTGATCCCTGTAACCGATGTTGCACAGGACCGTGAGAAATGAGCAGCCACTTATGGTGCCAATCAACTTGCATCGGACTGTGAGTGGCCAGCCAGTCCATGCCCACAATCAGTTCATAATTGGACAGAGGCAACACCTTAGCAGCTGAAATAAAATCGCAGTCCTGTACGGTCCATTTGAGTTGCTAAAATTGGGAAGAGCAAGACAACTGAGAACCATCTACTACTGTAACTCGGAGTGGTGGTGCAAAATAAGAAATTCCTTCCAATTTAGTTGCCAATGAATCACTCACAAAGGTATGACTGCTACCTGAATCAATCAAAATTTGAGCTGTATGGCCCTGAATGACGCCCAGAAACTGAATAGAATGTACTGACAAGGCTCCTCCAGAAGCAGTCATAGAAATGGCCAAACACAGCTGAGCATCCTCACAGTCTTCATTATGGCCACCGGCTGAACAATCCTCCTGGCCATCATCAGTGAAGCAGACTTCCCAAATTTCTTGTAAGGCATGAAGCTGAATGGCTTCGGGACAGCGATGATCCCGTGACCATTTCTCTCCACATCTGAAACAGAGGTCGCGGGCGCGCCGATAATCACGTAAGGCAGAGAGCTTGTCATCGACGCCACGGACACGCCGCTCGGTCGCCGGCTTGTCAAGACGTCCCGGACGAGGCAGCAGGGCCAGAGGATGCACCGGACCATGCACCGACGCTCTGGCAAAATTGAATGGCTCAGGACGATGAAAATCCTTCTTGTTAGCCGGCTCTTGCAACTCTTCCTGCAACAAGGCAAGCACACAGGCAGTATCAAGGTTGTTGGGACGCTGCAAATGAACTGCAGCGCAGATGTCGGCACGCAAGCCATCAACAAAACGCATAGTGTAGTAAAGTGGATCAGTATTGCGCCCGTAAGCTATCAATTGATCTACTAATCCAATGTACTTATCAATGTACTCCTGCACAATGCCTGTTTGATGGATATGAAAGACATGGAATTAGACGGAGGGAAAGCAGAGCAAGGGGTAGGGAACAGAGGAATGCTTGCTACAGAAGGCAAGAGTTGTTACAATAATCATCATGTCCCTTTCCGTCTAGCAACGTACAGATATATCAGCATCATGCTCTGGCCTAGGGATGAAAACGGTCGGAAACGATCGACAGGAGGTCAAATCATTTTCAGTTTCACATTATTTTCTTGAAAATGAAATCGATACGATATTTTCGGAAACGAGAATGACATCGATATTCCGATAAAATTCGAAAATAAAAGTATTCGATCAAAAGTACATCAATAACGGTCGAAAATTATGAAAACGATATCTAAAATACAATTAATACATCCATTTATACAACATGACAATAATCATATAGATTAATTCAGGTCAACATGTAAGAGCGAAGATGTGAGGTACCCTCAAAGGTCAATGCCTCAAGGGCTAGGGGCCCTCAGCGGGCTTGACCAATGGGCCTCTCTTGGGGTATGGGGGTCCTCGGCAAACTAAGTTTAGGAATTTTCAACGGTAAATTATTGATTAAATACAGTATTTTTCGAAAACGGTCAGAAGGGAGCTAAATCACTTTCATTTTCATTATCATATATTTTTACCATTCTTATTTCCGTTTTATCGGTTATCGTTACCATTTCTATTTAGGTGAAAAAATCAGTAATTTTTCAAAAACGACTCCCGATAATCGAGAATTATCATTTTCGTTTTCACCCCTACTCTGGCCCATTCATTTTCAGCGAGGCGCTTGCTCTGCGTTCTAGGCCGGTTGGATCTCCTTGGCTGAATCGGCCCGGTCCATGAGTCCTCTCTCCATCAACTGTCGACGAGTGTTGTTCACCAGACGATGTCGTAACACTTTTTATTTTGTGTCCTTATTTTTTTTTACCATTCTAAAATGAAGGGTTGACAGTAAGGATAAGACGAAAGATGCAGCCCTCGTTTCTGTCGCTATTGTTGCTGTCATGGCTACTGATTATAGACCGGCACAAAAGATGAAGAGAAGTGGGGAAGAGCAGAGCATGTATGTATGATACAGTATCTCGGACTCTCAGATAGCCTTGATGATGTCGGCGGCCGCCTGGTACTCGGCGAGGGTGAGGATGTTCGGGGAGTCCATGGCGACGACATCCTCTGCCAGAAACCCGTCTTCGTCGCGGCGCAGCTCCTCGCTGCCGTGGCAAACTAGCTCCTGCAGAACCAGCGTCCTGTGCAGGCCGGGGAGCAGCCGCTCGCGGTCGGTGTCGCCCCTGTCGCCCACGAGCACGGCCACCTTGGACAGGTCGATGCCCCACTGTATCGACAGGTACCTGCACACACACACAGCAACAACATCCATCAAGATGCTCAGAAATGGCCATGCCCGCGCTGCGCGCCCACGGCCTGGTGAGTGGGAGATGCCATTCTAGCTCTGTCACCTGAGCGCGCGCGGCCGCGACGCGGAGAGCGGGATAACGTTGAGGCGCGTGCACGCGCGCGTGTACACGAGGTTGCACCGGAACCCGCGCATTCGCAGCGACTGCCGGATCGAGTCCACTTTCTTCACCTGCAGACGGAGGGAGGAGCTCGTAAATCCATCCGCCGTGGCCATGGACGAGAGAGACATGAACATGATGCGATACGAGAATGTCTAGGAAATTAACGGCCGTCACGTCACCTTGGACGCGCCCGCGACGGCGTAGGCGTGGCAATGCACGGAGCAGGCGGCCTCGTCGACGGCGAGGTCGGCCTCCTTGGCGCCCTCGGCCTTCCCGAGCCTCGGCACGGCCGCGCGCACGTGCTCTCCTGGCCACCGGAACGCCACGTGTCCCGCGTACTCCTCGTCGGCGGCCACCTCCTCCTCCTCCCTCCACGGGTAGCAGAGCTCCGCGCCGCTGCTGCAGATGAGCGCGTCGAACGCGGCCGGGTCGGCGCCGCAGGCGCGGAGCGCGACCGCGGCCTCGGCGACGGTCATCCCGGTCGACAGGACGCACCCGAGCCGCCCGCCGGCCGCTGCCGACGCCGACAGCGCCAGGTCGACGGCCTTCCTCATCCGCCCGGCGTCCGGTGCGCCGTCGCCGCTGTAGCAGTCGACGGCGACGACGAGGAGGCTCTGCCGCCGGCCCGGCGCGTGCCCGGTCGCGGAGCTCGGCGGCGGCCGGTCGTCGGCGGAGCAGCGGCGACGCCGGCGGCGGAGCGCGTCCATGATGGCCGCGGCGGAGTCCCCGGCCGCCTTGACGTCGTGCGAGGCGTCGATGGAGATGGACAGGCCGCGGAGCGAGTCGGAGAGCGAGTCGTCGGTGCCCCGCCCGGGCGCCGCGGCGCGCGGGCTGGCGGGCACGCGGAGCAGCTGGTGCGGCGCCGGGTGGTCGCAGTTGGCCGCCACGTGGGAGAGGTAGAGGCGGCAGTGGTGCGGCCAGGAGAAGCGGTGGATGTTGCGGAGGCCGTCCCGCCGGCACTCGGCCCACCGCGCCTTGTCGGCCAGCACGCCCAGCAGCGCCTCCGTGATCGCCGCCGCGTCGTGCGGGTCCACCAGCAGCCCGTTGTGCAGCGCCTTGATGATGTCCACCGGCCCGCCGTTCTTGGTGGCCACCACGGGCAGGCCATACGCGGCGGCCTCGATGAGGGTGAGGCCGAATGGCTCCACGAGTGCAGGGTTAATGAACACTCCCTTGGTCTTGGCGGCAAGGCGGTATATGTGCGGCACGTCGGCCTGCTTGTGGTGCTTCGGGTAGGCCACGCAGCCGTAGAGGTCGTAGCGGTCGATGAGCTTGAGCACTGCCGTCAGAACTGTGGCGGCGCCGCCGGACATCTCCTCGATGTCATCCCTGTTCCCCAGTATCAGCGTCTGCAGCATCGCGTTAATTTGGTCAGCTCAGCAAGCAGAAGAACCGCAGCTGGGGTTGTTATCATCAGTTATTCCTTACAAGGTTGGCAAGCTCGCGGAGGTGGCGGCTCTCGCCGTAGGCCTTGAGCAGCGTGGTGACGTTCTTCTTGGGGTCCGGCCTTGACAGCGCCAGGATCATGGGCTTGTGCGGGTTGGCGAAGAACCGCAGGACCTCTGACCAAATGGGAGGCAACGGCTTCTTGGCGTTGCCGGGGCCGACGAGCACCTGCTGCAGGTCGGCGGCGTCGGCGGCGAGGTCCTGCGTGTCGACGACGTAGCTGAAGTCCATGCCCGGCGGGATGACGACCATCCGCGGCATGTAGCGTCCGAGGCAGCTGACGCCCCTGCGGCGGCGCACCCGGAGCTTGCGCTCCACCGTGGGGTCGAAGCCGTCGTAGAGGCCCCACTGCTCCTCGATCTCCTGCTTGGTGCTGGTGACCACTACCTCGGCGGCGTCGAGCCCGGTCTCCTCGGCCTCGACCCGGCGCGCGATCCGGTACGTGGCCTGGATCTCGGCGGGCGGCATGCGGCCCAGCCTGAGCAGCTGCTCCAGCTTGTTCCGGCCCAGGGAGTGGCCCGTCATGACCATGGGCACGTTGAGCGCGCTGGCCAGGTGCGCCGCCACCTCGGCGGCGTCCGCGTAGTGCCCGTGGACCACGTACGGCCACACCGGGGGTGCCGCCGGGGCGCCCGCGCCGGCGTCGAGCTGGTCCCCGAGCGCGCGCGCGACGTTGGTGACGTGCGCCAGCGCGCGGTCCACGAACTCCGGGATGTGCGGCCACAGCGACTCCTTGGGGAGGTACTTGTCGCGGGGCCCGCACGGGAGGCGCACGATGTAGGCCCCGCCTCCGCCGCCGCCGTCGCCGCCGTCAGCGTCCTCGGCTTCGGTGTGATGGGTGATCATCTCGACGGGCTCGCCGTAGGTCCAGTCGACGTCCGGGCAGGAGACCTGGCGCGTCAGCAGGTCCACGCGGTGCACGCCGGCGGTGGCCGCCAGCGCCCGGGCCAGCTCCACCACGTACTTCACCTGGACGTGAAACGCACGAGAAAGGAGGATATTTACGGTTAAAGTTTATTGGAAGGGTAAATTTGGTACAGACGTGTCAACATCTGGACCGGACTTGATTGACGATTCCCCGATCGATCCCGCCGGGATAAGATTGTGGTTGTGGACGGGACCAGACGCACAGGTTAGGGGTAGCCATTCGAAAATTCATTGGAATGTTTGAGACTACTGACCTGGCCCCCGGTGTCGGAGTCACGGCCGAGCTCCATGTTCTCCCCACGGACGAGCCCGTGTATGCTGCAACGCACCGGGCCGGTACCGACCCAATTCTTGTATTAGCGTGAACAGAACAAAAATCGTGCCGTGTGTGGAGACGTGTCAATCAGCAAGTGAGTGATCCCTCCTCCTCCAGTTGTGCTGGGACAGGAACGGATCACATGGCTATTAATGTACCTGATGAGCACGATGTAGAGGTTCCTGTCGTCCTTGCGGTCCTCGTCCTCGTCGTCCGACACGATCCGGGCCTCGGAGCCGATCCTGGCGATCCGGCCCTCGGACACCGCCACCGACGACAGGGGTTGCTGGGCCTGGTCGGCGTCGGGGCGGGGGTCCTCGTCGGAGAGCTCCTCGGCGGCCTCCCGGCTGCCCTGCTCCTGCTCCAGCCGCCGCCGAGCCAGCTGCCGCGAGTACTCCCATTCCACCTGCTCGTGGTTGGTTGGTTTACGCAAAAAGTGAAACACTGTACTGTGTCATGTTTTCAGCGCTTTTTTTTTTTTGGAATCTAGAATCGCAAGGCATCCTCTCTCCAGGATGGACCGAACGACGCAACGTGGAGCGTCCATTTCTTAATCAACAGTACCAACTGCTGCACGAAATCAACAATACCAGGGCGAACAAAGCGATGAACAGTGTTGCAGTCGCAGTAACAAGTGCACCAGAAAATCGCCATCTCTGTATTCTATAGCAAAAGTGATGTATCTATAGTAGTATCTATAGTGTGCAGTAGCAATTAGAGTTCCTTTTGAATGAGGAAAGGGGTACATGTGCAGTGCAGGGCATGGCTTCGAACTCCTCTCCTGATAACGACATGTGTCAATGAAAAAAAAAAGAGGAAAAGATAACAGTTGACAATCGGAGGCGTCAGGTGCCCTATGGGCCAGGTTAACCGCGAATAAGCTGAAGAGTGATGACGATGATGATCATCTTTGTTTCTTTTTCCCGGAGGACAAACGCAGACGAACAACATGAACAAGTCCTAAAAAAAAGCAGAGCACGCAATTTTCTAACGAAAGAATAAATACGTACTGTGTACCTGCTTCTTCTTCCTGGCGACGTGCCAGATCCTCCAGCACAGGTTCTCCAGCCGGTTGCTCCGCTCCTGGCTGTTGCGCGTCGCCACCACCTGCTTGCCATGGCACCCACATCGACGTCGAGTAAAAAAAAAAAAAGCAAAGGAGCCAGCACAGCAGCCATGAATTGATCATGGCTGCTCATGACGTACACGAGACGATCAACGAGCAAAAAGGAGCACCTTGGTCCACGTCTTGTGGAGGTCCCGGTCGTCGAAGCGGCTCACCACCTCCTCCACGAAGTAGCGCGTGGGGCTGTACGCCGCCGCGCCCTGCCCGGCCTCCACCAGCAGCCTCGGCAGCGCGGCCGTCGTCAGCGGCGCCGCGCCGCCGTGGCCCTGCCGCTGCCCGCGCAGCCTCGCGCCCGCGTCCAGGATCGCCTCCAGGTACCCGTTGATCCACTCGTTGCCCGCCGCCATGGTCGCCTCCTCCTCCTCGCCGCTGCCGCCGTCGCGGCGCACCGGAAGTGTTGGGTCAGGAGCCACGAGCCACGTACCGAGAGGCTAGCTAGGCTTCAACTCAACAATTGCTGCTGCTCTGCTTTATATGTACGCGCGCAGAGTTTAGAGAAAGCAGGCATCTATATGCTGCTCCCTCTTTTTTTTTAAAAAAAAATACTGTACAAGTCAACATTAAAAAATGTTTCATCAACATTACAAATATTCAAAAAATCATACGTCTTTTTTTGCACAGCGAAATGGGGGAATATTTCCCTTTTCTTCTGCGGGTTTTCTTTTCAATTTAGAGAAACAAGAATACTATAAATTATTAGTGGCTATGGGATTCTTAAGCATTTATCTATCTAGCAATATCTAATATAAATATATATGTCCTGGCGATGAGAGGATAGGAGAGGAATAAAGCGGGAGAGATTTTCAGCGGCAGTGCAGTGACCGGCGACGGTGAGGCGATCGATCGACTGCTGCGCCACCCACAAGTGGCAGGGGAAGGGACGGACGGCGGCGTCGCGAGGGCAACGCGCGATGCAGAGAGCACATAGCTGCTGCGTGCATGGCATTGGCACACGTTTCCACGGTACCTCTCATAGTCTCATATGCCTCGAATATGCCCTTTATGGCTTTATCCCCCTTTCTTTCTTTTTCCTACTATATGCATAATTATAGTACGGTGTAGCACTTACTAGCAGAAGCCGGCCCAACAAGGCAACAACGCCAATGTATCGACGACAATTTCGGAGGAACCGACCGACACAACGGATTTAAGGGTCGGTTAGAGCTAGAGAAATCATACCGAACAGCATGAGCTTTAGACCTTATTTGGCTGCACACAAATATATCTCAATCCACGTGGTTTGGGAGAGATTAAGGTGTACAATAATTTAGTTCAAGTTTTCCTCTAATCCTCTCAAACTCATGTGGATTAGGGTGTATTTAGGTGCAGCCAAACAAGGCCTTAGGAGGAACAACCATTATTTGCTCCATTCATTCATTCAAGAGTAGCCCATACGAGCTGTAATGTGTTGTAATACCGACACGTGGTTTGCCTCCTCTATCAATGAAAACGAAAGAAAATCATAGCATGTGTTGTGTAGTTGTTGGATTTAATAACTGATTAAACATCCTTACCAAAATACAATTAAATCAAATAAACTCAAGGCTTATCATTTCTACACTACAAATCATGTGTATAGTTATCCTACGTCAGAAATTGAAAGGAGGGTGAACCAACTTAGAATCTGTTTACTAAAGCTTCAGCTCTAGATATGTCTTGCTTCTTTGTGAAAATGGTTTTTTCTAGCTTCAGCTTCACTAGTTACAAAAACATTTAGTAAATCAAATTCTACTAGTTGATAAAATAGGTGAAATGTTCAAATATTTTTACCTTTTTCTCTTTCTTTTGCTTCTCCCTCCTCCACCGTGCGCATCCTCTTCTTCAACCTTCTCGACTGCACCACAAGTGAATAGTCATTAGTGACATGTCTAGGTGGGGCGGGTCACTGGTAAGAGGATCACTAGAGACGTGTCTAGGTTGGATGGATCACTGGTAAGTGTCATTAGAGACGCATCATTGCTGGATGGGTCAATGCTTAGGATCATTAGTCATGCGTAAAAAAGCATCATTGATGTCACATCATAGACGCAACATAATTGACACGTTTTTTCTGCATCACTAGTGATCATCTAGACGCGTCACTAATGGGCTTTTCTGGCATAGTGAACGCTACCAATATCTCGATGTTGGCACCCAGTTTCGCGCGGACGTTGGCTAGGTCCTTTCCCTGAGTCACACCGCCATTGTCTCCCCCCACCCTCCTCTGTTGTGCCATCGGTCGACCCCTCCTCAAGCCACGATGCAGTTGAATAGAGAAGAAAAACTAAAGACGTTAGATGTGTGTGCCAACATTTTTCATAAATTCTTAACGAGTTCTGATGCTAGAATCTGCTAAGTTTATTCTCGTTTTAAATGATACCTCAATTTTTGTACCACATAGGAAAACCATCCATTAACACCTTTTTTATAGAATTTTCCCTATATTTAAGCAACATTTTACCAATAAATTCTTGAGGAATAATAAAAGCCTCTCAAAGTTCATATACCCATTCGAAGGACAGAGAATATGCACACATGGAACCTAAACCTATAGGTGAAGCATCAAATGGTTTGTGCTAACTAGATATATCCCTTGTAGTTGGCGTGCATGTTGTACTTCCTCCATTCTAAATATTAATTATATATAAGTCATTCTATGAATCTCGAAAAATCAAAGTTTTTCAAGTTTAACTAAAGTTACAGAGAGAAATACAAAGATTTATGATATCAAATAGGTATACTATAAAAACATAACTAATAAAAAATCTAATAATACTTAATTAATACTATAAATATTATTATCTTATTATATAAGTTTGGTCAAACTTCAGGAATTTTAACTCTTCAAGATTCCTGAATAACTTAAAATATATGAATTTGGGATGGAAGGAGGCACTTTCATTCTTGAAAGACTTTGGCTGTTCTCTCAACCGTTGATTCGAAGGAAAAGGGGAAAAATGAAGTTGATACCTATTGATATCAAGGTCTCGTGGCACAAGATGAATGAAGGAAATTAAATAGGCTGTTACCGACGTTTGAGGCTGACACGTGTCGGTGGTACAAAAAAGGTACCCCCAATCAACGCAAACACCCGAACGCTCTATCTCCGTCTCGCCCGAGCCCTCCCAGCCAGGCCTCGGGTGAACGCTCTATCTCCGTCTCGCCCGAGCCCTCCCAGCCAGGCCTCGGGCGAACGCTCTATCTCCGTCTCGCCCGAGCCCTCCCAGCCAGGCCTCTGGCGAACGCTCTATCTCCGTCTCGCCCGAGCCCTCCCAGCCAGGCCTCGGGCGAACGCTCTTTCTCCGCCTCGCCCGAGCCCTCCGAGCAAGGCCTCGGGCGAGCACGATCGCTCTCCGTCTCGCCCGAGCCCTCCAGGCCTCGGGCGAGCGCGCCCCTACACCTCGAGCCTTAACGCACGGACCTCGAGCTGTACAGACAGCCGTACCAGCCCATACCACGCATTTAATGCCTTCACCTACTCCGGTCATGTCCACTAGTGCACAGCATGTACCACAGTAACTCGGTGTAAAGGTCAAGTCTCGTTTTCACCACAAGCATGGGCAAAAGGGCACCAGTACAGCACTGTTCGGCCAAGCCATGCGCTGTAACCCCTCGAGGCCGGCTACGCGCCCCTCGAGCCCTGCACTGTAACACCTCGAGGCCGGCTCCGCGCCCCTCGAGCCCCCGTGGCACCACCTCGAGGCCGGCTCCGCGCCCTTCGAGCCCTAACTACTTTCATGCTATTGGAGGACAGGTACCCCAAGACCCGGAGGGACCCCGCCGCGTCCTGTACATTCCGGGATGGGTGCTGTACGGCTCCCACCTTGCCGCGCCACCACGTCCGCGCCCAGGATGGAAGCCACGACCCAAGGACGCCTCAACAGCAACGATCACATCGGCTCCAGTGGCCCCGACAAGACAGGGTTCCTACCCTTCTCCGTATGGGGCACCGTACGCCCCGACACCTGTAATACCTTTATGTAACCCTGGCCTCCCCTTGCTCTATAAAAGGGGACACCAGGGCCCTCATTCAGGAGGACGGACACAACACACGAGTCCACACACAGGCACGAGTCCGGACTCCGGTCCACGCTCACTGAGCTTGTATTCTCCCATGTACAAGCACTTAGGTGCAAGTAATACAAGAACACCCCCCCCCCCCCCGCTGGACGTAGGGTCTTCTTTGCCCGAACCAGGATAAATCCTTGTGTCCTCTTGCATCACCATCCAGGAAGAGAAGCACGCGATCATATCACTCGTTGGTGTGATACCCCGGGTACGAAACACCGACAGTTGGCGCGCCAGGTAGGGGACTTCGCGTGTCCGAGCCGATTTCTCGTTGATTCCTGGATGGCTTCATCCCCTCTTCCGTTCTCGGCTGGTGTCGTCGTCTGGTTCGGGAGCCTCGAGTTCCTGGCCACAGGCAACGGCAACGAGCTGACTCTGCTCTCCACGGAGGGCCCGAGCGGAGTGCGTGTCACGCCACCCCGCGCGGGGGGCGTGACGCGTCGCCCGCACCACCACACGTCGCCACATCGCGAGCGGCGCCGTCGTCACCGTCGTCGCCGGGCGCAGGCGGTGCCCGCGGCAAACACCCACGCCCCCGTAGACGGTGCAGGGTCCCCGAGGGGAAACCAGCCCGGCGCGCAGCCGGAGACCTCCAGGGCGCACCCGCGCCCGCCTAGCGACTTCGCATTCATCATGCATACGGACCAGGAACCAGGCCAGAGGCCTCCGAGCCGTGCGCCGTCGACGCCACTCAGCCTCCTCCCGCACGGGTCGCGCCGCGCTCGACGCCAGCGGTTCCCGGTCGGCCTCGACAACTCTGCGGCTGTATACGCCCACCGCCTCGACGAGCGCCATCAGGACCGGACGGTGGCGGACCGGGAGCAGCGTTCGGACGCGCTGCTGCAGGCCATGGCCAACCTGGAGATCGTCCACCCCGCGTGCGTCGACCGCGACTTCTCGCGAGCCTTCGAGCCACCTCGGCGAGCCACCGTCGGAGAATGGTACCGCCGAGCTGCGGTCCCAGCATCGGCCAAGGCGGCGTGCCGTCAACAGCTCCGACTCCGACGAATACGACTACCACGACCCCGACCTCTGGGATCCCACCAGGGAGTGCTTCCAACTCGAGGGAGTCGTATGCGATACCGAGGACGAAGGCGACGACGACAGGCCGGCGCTCGACCTAGAGGGACCTAGCGACGTGGCCGCGGCAGGCGGATCACGCGTTCAGGGAAGGGACGAACCTCCAGCACCGGCTGTACCACCTCAGCACGACGACGGCCGGGCGGCGCAACTCGCACAAGTGCAAGAGGCAATCACCAAAGCCGAGGAAGAACGGCGACACCTGCTGCAGCTCCGGCAAACCCTGATGCAGGAACCACCCCAGCCCCGAGGAGCCGGAGCTCGAGGCCGGGCTCGAGAGGTCCACCGGCGGATCCTCGAGGACGGGGCACCAGCACGCCCTGAGGTATGTTTCCCGCGAGCCGGGCAGAACGTGGTGGCGGCGGCTATGATGCTCCGTGACCTGCCCGCCGTCTCCAACCCCGATGCCAGGCGCATGCTCGGAGAAATGAAAAACCTCCTCGAGACAGCCGCGGTACAGCAGGCCGAGAGCTCGGCGTCACGCCGACGCGGAGCAGCCTCGGGGAGACCGGCGGACACGCCCCACGACGCTCGCGAGGCATCCGTCCACCAGCCGGACGCCTCTCGAGCTAGGCCAGTCCGCGAACGGATCGTCGACAACCGGCCACCTCGAGACCCCAACGACGCCCGCAACGACATCAACCGACGGCGCAAGGACAAGGGGGCCCAAGAGCGTGGCTATAGCGCCCATCGAGGGGGGCGCTACGACAGCGACGAGGACCGGCAGGTCCTCGAGCCCCCGGGCCCCCGAGTCTTCAGCCGGGCCATCCGCAGCTCAACCCTCCCCGACCGCTTCCGACCGCTGACCAACATCGTGAAGTATGACGGGGAGGTCGAGCCCAAGCTCTGGCTCTCGGACTTCCGCCTTGGCTGCCAACTGGGCGGAGTGAAGAACGACGACCGCGTGATCATACGTCAACTACCACTTTACCTCTCGGACACCGCCCGCCGGTGGCTCGAGGGGCTCCCGCCGGATCGGATCCATGACTGGGCCGACCTAGTCAGGGTCTTCGACGGGAATTTCAAGGGGACCTGCGTGCGTCCAGGCAACCCCTGGGACCTACGGCGTTGCAGGCAGGCGGCGGACGAGCCCCTCCGCGACTTTGCTCGACGGTTCTCGAAGCAGCGTCTCGAGCTCCCCCACGTGCCTGACGAGGACGTCATCTCAGCGTTCCTCGCGGGCACGACATGCTGTAACGTAACGGCCCTAATCCCATGGCCCACTGATCACCGTCAACCACTGACAGTCGATCCGTACAGCCAAGAGATTAAGACCGATTCCGCTACTGGGCTACATCAGTGCCCGATGTCCGCAGGATCATCTCACAATTCAGTTACAATCTCTTGAATATTTTGACAAATAACATCGGAGTAAATAGCGGAAGACTTAGATAACAATAGTTTTACAAACCAGGGTTCAACATAAAATTAAAGTGAAGTTATTACAGACCATAGTTCAAATAGATAGAGTTGGCAGAGTAGCATATGACAACAACTGAAGGGTAAAGATACTTCACCCAGCCCGAGGGTGAATAATCACTCATCGGCCTCATCGGCCTCTTCCTGAACAACAGTCACACAGCAGGGTCCAAGGCATACTGAGGAATCTGCCATACCTGCAACATGGGGAATAAACCCTGAGTACAAAGGTACTCAACAAGACTTACCCGACTAAAGAAAAAGGGAGAAGACTCAGGAATGAGAGGCTTAGGGTAGTCAAGGTAAGGCTTAAGCAAGATCAAGTATTTTGCAGAAAAGCATTTTTGTAAACCTTATTTTATTTTGAAAGATTCAGTATTCCTCAATTCTTCATCGTTCATGATTCATTTTACATTTCAAAACATTCCTAGTTGAGAACCACTCTCCGTTGACAGTCAGTGGACCAAGTCTCCATAACCGAGGAGCAACGTTAATCCGGATAAATAATACTCAGCTGAGGATCCCTATCCACACTGCATATGTAGCACCCAAGCTTGCATATGCCAACTCGTCTACCACGATTCCTCCAAGATTGGGCCCGGTCCTACGCCACCCGGAAGTACAGTACACCACTCCAATCCGGGACTCTAACCCACGTGGGTACATGCTACTTCCGCCATCTCTCCACTCCCAGTGCGCGGTTGTCGGTCCAATAATGGATTTCTCGGAGCCAGAGCTTTCCGTAGTATGTGAATAGTTACAAGTCTTGACCAGCAGGCCCCCATACGGATGGTCCCTACATTTTTCCGCCAGCGACAAGCACCTCGGGACTCTAACCCAAGAGTACAGGTCCTGTCGGTTTTTCAACCCTGTCCCGGTCGGTGTCAACTGTTGAGTCCCGGACTACAACATGACGGCACCGTACGCAAGGACAACCTCTCCTTCCTATTGACTAAGTACGGATCAGATACTTAGCCAATAGTGGGAGTAAACCAGAAATTCCCATAAAGTTTCTTTCAGTGATCACACTTTTGAAATTGGCATTTTTATTGCAAAGTCTAATTCAATAAGCATTGCTAAGCATTTTTCAAATACTTTTGAAAAGCAGGCTTCGGGTGTATCCGTGGTCAAGGTGGATAATGCATCAGTTAGGATATCACTCAATTCCTATAAACCTAATGCAATAATTTAACTCAAAAGCATTTAAGGAAATCACTTTATAAATTCAAGGAAAGGGTTAAATGCACCGGGGCTTGCCTTGGATGGCAAAAAGAGCAGACTCGGGGTTGGTGGTGTAGGTGCCGGAGCTCGGGGTTGCCTCGGGGACAGATCCTTCGGTGGCTACCTCGACTTCAGGTCCTTCTTCGTCAACTATACGGATGCAATGATGAATGCTCATGAGAATGATGATATGAACTTATGGTGCAAGACAATTCCACTGATTCTAGATTACTTTTAAACAAAGCATGATTGAAATCTAGGTTGAGCATAAAAGGTAACCATTTCTTCCTTAAGCAATATTGATTAAACTAGCCCTTATTATAATTATCCTAAGCATCATCTAAACATAGCATCACAAACATCATAGACCAAAGGGTAGGGGTCTATGAACATCATTCAATCCAAAGATCACATCATCAAACACTTATTACCAACCCTAATCCATCTTTTCTATTTTCTTAATTTATTTAAAAGGTCATTTTATGAAGTTGCTCCAAAAATTACCAAATTAATCACATAAGTTCATTATGGTGTAGATAGATGGCAAAACAAATTTCATAATTTTTGGAGGTCATTAAGGTGTTCAAATAATTCTAGACATTTAATTAACAAAAGGCACTATTCAAGAATTAAAATAAATGCTCAAAAATCAACTTGTTCCAAAAGACTTCAAAATTTTACCAGAGACTTGCCATGGCATAACTAGCTCACAAAAATTTGTCTCATGATTTTTGGAGTTATAAATCACTCTCCAAAAATACCAAAACCTTCATTTTTCAATTAAAAGGGGAATTTTACATTTTCAAATTTTTGCACAAAACTCAAGTTTGATATTTTTATAAAATACTCCAGAGCATAAAGAGTCTACCACAAAAATTTCAGAATTTTTGGATGCACACAGAAAATCATACAAAAAAAGAGAAAACAGAACACTATTCACATCTCTCAGAAAAAGAGAAGAGCACTGTGCTCCTTCTAGGCCGGCCTCGGCGAATCGCGGGGCTCGGGCGAATCGCGCGGGGCTCGGTCGAGACGGGCTCGGTCGAGACGGGCTCGGTCGAGACGGAAGCGACAGCTTCGTCCGAGGCCTGGCCCGGAGGCTCGGGCGAGACGGAGAAGTAAGCCTCCGTCCGAGGCCTGACTCGGGCGAAGCGGAGAGCATGCGCTCGCCGAGGCTTGGGCTCGGGCGAGACGGAAAAACCAGCCTCCGTCCGAGACCTGACTGGGAGGCTCGGGCGAAACGGAGTGGAAGCAGAGACCGGAGGCTCGGATGCTTTACCACGGGTCGGAGGCAGGGCTCGAGGGTGAGGCTCGACTCGTTCTCGAGGGTGAGGCTCGACTCGTTCTCGAGGGAGAAGACGACCGCGGCGGCGCTCTGCTCGCCGGCGGTGACCCGAGCGCGGCGGCGCGTTTACGCCGGCCAAACTGGGCACTCCGCGGCAGAGCTGAGGGCACGAGAGTGATCAGAGGGCTCACCCGCGTCGATCAAGGAACTCGGCGAGGTGAGGGGATGAACGGAGGTGGACGAACGGCGATGACCGGCGGACGGCGAGCGGCGGCGATCGGCGCAGTGGCGACCCTGGGCATCAAACAGAGCCGCAAAGGCCAGGTTAGAGCCGCACGGAGACAGGGAAGCGAATGCGAGGGTCGGAGGGAGATGATCAAGGCCGGAGACGGCGAATTCCACGAACCCGAGTTCGCCGGGTTCCTGCCGGAGATTGGGAAGATGGGGTTACGCCGGGCAAACGGAGGCGGGGAAGGTGAAATTGAGAGGTGGGAAAGCTTCACGAGCTCAAGGCGGAGCTTTCGGGCTAGATGGTGGAGCGGCGGAGTGTCTGGAGTGGGCTGGCCACGGTGGCGGAGGTGAGTGAGGAGCTCGGGGCTCCGGCGGCTTATATAGCCGCGGCCAGGGGCCGGTAGAGAGCTCGGGGTGGGGTGGATAAGCTCGGCGAACGCACGCGCACTCGATTGCGCTCAGGCGGGGGTACTGGCGTGCAGCCGGGGCTCGGGCGCAAGCTCGGCCGGCAATGGCCACGCGGCGGCGGCGCGCTGGACACTGTAGGGGCCGAGAGCGAGGGTCAGCGCTCGCGTGCGGGCGCGGAGGGAACAGGGAGACAGCGGCGGCAGGTTGGTGGCGCGTGGGGAGCAGCCAGGCACGCGGCACGCGCAGCGCCGGAGGCTCGGCCACGGCCGGGGCCCCCTCTGCACTGCGCCGGCTAGAGGTAGGGGACGAACAGTGCTAGGCCTTAGGGTTTGACTTTTGGCTGATCTCTGTATTTTGCAAATTACTCTCAAAAATTGAACTGTGCGACAAAAACTCAAAATACCAAAGTTGCTCAGAAAAATGAGATCTTCAACTTTGTCAATATGAACATTTTCAAATTCCAAATAGTTTTTGAACTATATTCAAAAACAGAAAAGGGGACACTTTTTCAAACTTGATTTAAATCAAAATTACTCTGGATTTCAAACTGAAACATGAAAATCTTCCAATATGAAAGTTGTTCCATTTGTCAAAACCTACAACTTTGCTAATATACACTTTTTCTGAAACTCAATAGTTTTTGAATAAATTTTTAAAACTGAAAAGGGGACAAAAACTGGAATTTGAATGAATTTGAAATTACTGCAAATTTTATATAGAAACTTTGAAATTTGTAAATACCAAAGTTGTTCCTCTTGATCAGATTCACAACTTTGCTTTTTGAACCAACTCAAAATTTTGAATTTTGAAAAAGTTATCAAAAAGGGAATAAATCCAGGATTTGGGATTTTAGGGTTTTGCAAAAGGAAAATCAAATCAAATCTGATTTTTGAACTTTGATCAAAGCAACAAACATCAGGGCACTAAATTTGAACAAGAATTACATAGAACTAGGCACAGAGGTGAAATTACCATTTTGCCCCTATAGGAAGAAGTGGGCTAATAAGGGTTTTTGCAATAGAGGTACATCACATAAAATGATACACTAAACAAATGCATACACATGAAATCATGATCAAGATGATTAAAGATGCTAATGATGATATGTCAAGTTAATTACATGCTTAAACACCAGAGGTGTTACACATGCCAAGAGCTTGTTCATGAGCTAGGACGCTACCGTCCCGGGACGGTCGAGGACCTGATGGATCGCGTCACCAGCTTTGCTTCGGGCGATGAAGCAGTGGGGGCCTTCTTTGGCCGTTCCACGGACAAAGGCAAGGCGGTGATCGCGCCGGAGGGCTCCAACAAGGGCAACAACGCCAAGAACGACAACAATGACGGCAACAAAAGGAAGAAAAACAAACGCAAGGGCCAGAAGGCGAAGCGTGGCGCCGATGACGACGACGACAAAGAGGTGCTTGCGGGCGCCCTCGAGCCTAAGAAGCCCCGAGGCCCCCCTGACGGGGCTGTCTTCGACCAGATGCTCGAGGATCCCTACACCTACCACAGGGGGCCCGTAAACCACAAGTTGAAAGACTGCCGACTGTTGAAGGGCTACTACTCCAAGCTCGGCGATAAGAGGGAAGACGCGCCTAAGGGAAAGGATACCGATCGACGCGGCGGCAGGAACGCAGATGGCGACTTCCCCCCGGTGCGCGACTGCTACATGATCTACGGGGGGCCGACCGTCGGGCTCTCAGCTCGAGAAAGAAAGAAGGAGCGCCGGGAAATCTTTTCGCTTGGCCACGACGCCCCCCGGTATCTTGACTGGTCCGATGCGCCAATCACGTTCGACCGTGACGACCATCCGGACCGTGTCATAAACCCGGGGGCTTACCCCCTCGTCGTCGACCCCATCATAGTCGACGTTCGGTTCTCCAAGGTGTTGATGGATGGGGGCTCGAGCCTCAACATCATATACCTCGAGACCCTCGACCTCCTGGGGATTTCAGAGGGACAGCTCTGAACCAGCGTCGGGGGGTTCCACGGAGTAGTACCAGGAAAGAAGGCCCACCCCCTCGGGCGCATCGACCTGCCGGTTTGCTTCGGCACGCCGGCAAACTTCCGTCAGGAAACGCTCACCTTCGAGGTGGTCGGCTTCCAAGGGACCTACCACGTCATCATCGGCCGGCCAGGCTACGCCAAGTTCATGGTGATTCCTAACTACACGTACTTGAAGCTCAAGATGCCGGGGCCAAAAGGGGTCATCACCGTTGACACCTCCTACGAGCACGCATACCACTGCGACGTGGAGTGCGTCGAGCGGGGGGAGGCCAACGTCCACCTCGACTCGCTCGAGGCCTTGGCAGCTCTGGCCACCGAGGGGGCCCCAGAAGCAAAGCGTCACGCCGGTACCTTCGAGCCGGCTGAGCACACCAAGCAAATACCCGTCGACCCGACCTCGGCCAATGGCAAGACGCTGACCATCAGTACCAGCCTCGAGCCCAAATAGGAAGCAGTGCTCGTCGACTTCCTCCGCGCGAACATCGACATGTTTGCATGGAACCCCTCGGACATGCCGGGCATACCGAGGGAAGTCGCCGAGCACGCCTTGGAGATCCAGGCCGGGCCCAGACCGGTGAAGCAACGCCTGCGCCGCTTCGACGAGGAAAAGCGCAGGATCATCGGCGAGGAGGTGCACAAGCTTTTGGCGGCCGGATTCATCAAGGAGGTATTTCACCCAGAGTGGCTAGCTAACCTTGTACTAGTTAGGAAAAAGAATGGAAAAATGCGGATGTGTGTAGATTACACTAGTCTGAATAAAGCATGTCCAAAAGTTCCATTTCCTTTACCTAGAATTGACCAGATCGTCGATTCCACTGCTGGGTGCGAAGTGCTTTCGTTCCTTGATGCGTATTCCGGCTACCACCAAATTAGGATGAGAAAATCCGATGAACTCGCAACCTCTTTTATCACGCCATTTGGTATGTATTGCTATGTTACGATGCCCTTCGGCCTGCGAAACGCCGGGGCAACGTACCAGCGATGTATGCAGCACATCTTTGGCGAGCACATAGGCAAGACCGTCGAGGCCTACGTCGATGACATCGTGGTTAAAACTAAAAAAGTCGGGAACCTCATCAGCGACCTCGAGACCACGTTCGAGTGCCTCCGGGCCAAGAATGTGAAGCTCAACCCCGAGAAGTGTGTCTTTGGTGTGCCTCGAGGCATGCTACTTGGCTACATCGTCTCACAACGGGGGATCAAGGCAAACCCTGAAAAAATCTCAGCAGTCACGAGGATGGGCCCGATTCGTGACCTCAAGGGTGTGCAGAAAGTGACAGGCTGCCTAGCCGCTCTCAGCAGATTCATCTCGAGGCTGGGGGAAAAAGCACTACCCCTCTACCGCCTGCTAAAAAAGACGGAACACTTTGCGTGGACCGCCGAAGCCGAGGAGGCCTTAACCAAGTTGAAGGGGTTGCTGACTTCTGCACCAACTCTCGTGCCCCCGCGGCCAGCCGAAGGTGGCGATTCCCCCGAGCCCCTCCTCCTCTATGTGGCCGCAACCACTCAGGTGGTTAGCGCGGTCATAGCCGTCGAGAGACACGAGGAGGGTCATGCATCGCCGGTCCAACGACCGGTATACTTCACCAGTGAGGTACTCTCAGAGGCCAAGGTCCGGTATCCGCACATCCAGAAGCTGCTCTACGACATCATCGTCACAAGGCGCAAGCTCCAGCACTACTTCCTCGCTCATCCCGTGACGGTGGTGTCGTCCTTCCCCCTCGGAGAGATCGTCAACAATCGGGAGGCCACGGGGCGCATCGCCAAGTGGTCCGCTGAACTAATGGGGGAGACCATCACCTATGCCCCGCAAAAGGCCATCAAGTCGCAAGCGTTGGCGGACTTCGTTGTTGAATGGACCGACACTCAGCTCCCGCCGGCACAGGTTCAAGCCGAGCTCTGGACCATGTACTTCGATGGATCCCTCACGAAGACGGGGGCAGGCGCAGGCCTGCTCTTCATCTCACCCCTCGGAGTACACATGCGCTACCTGCTACGCTTGCACTTCCCCGCCTCCAACAACGTCGCCGAGTACGAGGCCCTCGTCAATGGGCTGCGCATCGCCCTCGAGCTCGGGGTCCGACGCCTCGACGCCTGAGGAGACTCGCAGCTCGTCATCAACCAGGTTATGAAGGCTTCAAGCTGCATCGATCCCAAGATGGAGGCATACTGCGGGGAGGTGCGCAAGCTGGAAGACAAGTTTTACGGCCTCGAGCTCAACCACATAGCTCGAAAGTACAACGAGGCCGCAGACGAGCTGGCAAAGTTGGCGTCCACGCGCGGCACGGTACCGCCAGACGTCTTCTCGAGGGACGTCTTCGAGCCATCCGTCGAAATCGACCCGGGGGCTGGCCCCTCGACGCCACCCTTCGAGCAAGACACGGGGGCTCGACTCTCAACACCACCCCTCGAGAAGCACACCTCGACGTCCGCGGAGGCGATGCAGGTCGACGCACACGCCTCTTCTTCATCACGGCTCCTCGACTGGCGGACGCCCTACCTCGACTACCTGACGCAAGGCGAGCTACCAGAAGACAAGACGGAGGCCCGACGCATCGCTCGGAGGGCCAAGACCTACGTCATCTACGGCGACGAACGGGAGCTATACCGACAAAGTCCGACTGGGATCCTTCAACGCTGCATCCCACTCGAGGAAGGGCGCAAGCTCCTCGACGATATGCACTCGGGGGCTTGCGGCCACCACGCAGCGCCGAGGGCCCTGGTTGGGAACGCCTTCCGTCAAGGCTTCTATTGGCCGACCGCCATTGGGGACGCCAAGCGTTTGGTCCAAGCGTGCCATGGGTGTCAATTCTACGCCAAGCAAACGCACCAGCCCGCACACACCCTGCAGATGATCCCAATCACTTGGCCATTTGCCGTTTGGGGGCTCGACCTTGTGGGTCCCCTCAAAAGGACAAGTGGAGGGTACACACACATGCTCGTGGCCGTCGACAAGTTCACCAAGTGGATCGAGGCTAAGCCGATAGGAGACCCCACCTCCGAGAGGGTTGTCGAGTTCATCGCCAACATCATGTACCGGTTCGGGGTGCCTAATGTCATCATCACCGACAATGGCACCCAATTCACGGGCAAAAAGTTCACCAACTTCTGCGATGACAACAACATTCGCGTAACCTGGGCCTCGGTCGCATACCCCCAATGCAACGGGCAGGTCGAGCGCGCCAACAGCATGATACTCCATGGGCTGAAGCCGAGGCTGTTCAAGACCCTCAAGAATTTCGGAAAGGGGTGGCCTACAGAACTCCCCTCGGTGCTGTGGGGCCTCAGGACTACGCCGAGTCGAGCCACCGGGTTCACTCCGTTTTTCCTAACCTACGGCGCCGAGGCCGTCTTACCTACGGACCTCGAGTACGGCTCACCTCGACTTCGAGCCTACAACGAGCAAACCAGCGACGAAAGGCTCGCCAACGCCAAGGACCAGCTCGAGTAGGCCCGAGACGTGACGCTCATCAACTCTGCACGCTACCAGCAAACACTTCGATGCTACCACGACAAGCACGTGCGCAAAAGGGACCTAGCGGTGGGGGACCTCATGCTTCGACGGCTGCAAGATAATCGAGGGCGCCATAAGCTCACCCCTCCATGGGAAGGCCCATACACCGTGGCCGAAGTGCTCAAGCCAGGAACATACAAGCTCTACGACGACCAAGGCAGGATCCTGGCGAACGCGTGGAACATATCTCAGCTACGTCGCTTCTACCCTTAAAGGCCTCGAGGCCTTGTTCATTTTATCACTTTGTACAAACATGTCAAAATGAATGAACAAACTCGTGCATTGTCGTTCATGTTGCTTCGCATCTTAAGGTAGCCTCGACCCTGCTTTGCTCAGGGTCAAGCCTCCCTCGGGGGCTGACGGGGGGGCCTCCCCCCCCCCCCCCCAGACTCCGGAAAAAATGCGCGTTTTCTTTTTCAAAAATTTTGACCCTCGTCTCGACTCGCGCCTCGAGTGAACTAGCGACGTCTAAATCTTAAAGTACCTCGAGCCTCCAAGGTATACGTAGGCCACCTACGCCCCCGGGCTACGATGCCCTACCTACGCCTCCCCTCGAGGGGCTCGCGACGTATCGAAGGAACACAGACTAAGTTAGCAGAAACTCGAGCTTGCGACAAGAGAAGTGGTCAAACGCATTTGAAAGGAAAACAACCCCTTTAAACAAACAAGTCATATATACATTCGGGTCTCGACGTACCCTCATTCACGTCATAAAATTCTTACAAGGGCCTCGGCGCCCAAATTTGGCGCGCAGGCCCTAGTCTTCGTCGGTGCGGTACTCCTCCCCGAGGTCCTCCGCGGCGGGCTCAACCTCGACGCCCGAGCTCGAAGGAGGAGGGCTCCCGACACCGCTGCTGGCGTCAGGAGGCAGCACGTCCTCCTCGAAGATCTTCGCGAGCGACGTCCCCGGCCTCTCCATCTTCTCCAAAATTTTGTCGACACGGCGGTTGTTCCACTCCTCATCCTTCCCCTCGATCTCGATGAAGCCATTCGCGACAACGTGGACCGGGAAGCAGAAACCGGAGCGAACGACCGCGAGTGTCTGCTTGACGCCGTGATGGAGAGCTTGCCGGACACGGTCCCGCGCGGCTACGTCGAAGAAGCACAAGGCGTCGACCAAGGCATCGCCCCGAGCCACTGCACCTTCTGCCGCGGTCACAGGAGGAGCACCCCACATGGGGCCGAGCCGGTCGAGAGAGGTGCGAGCCCGCTCCGCCACCATCGTCTCGTCTTGGAGTTGGTCCAAGAGAGCCTCATTCGTCCCACGGAGCTCCTCGACCGTCTTCTCGACCCCTACGCAACAAACGAGGAAAAGTGAGACTGCGACGTAGCGAAAACTTCGAGACCCGAACAAGGACAAGGTGTAAGCCTCACCATCGCAATGTCGACCCAGTGCGGCGAGGTTGCTGGTAAGGCCCTCAGCGCGCTGCTCGAGCCTGCGCTTCTCGGTCAGCATGAGGAGCCTCTCGGACTTAAGCTCCTCGATCAGCCTGCCCACCTCCGCCAGGGCCAGATCCTTTCGGATCACCTCCTGCCGCGCCGCCCCCTCGGCAGCTCGGGCGGTGGCGGCACCACTCTTGGCGTCTTCGGCCTCTTTTCTTGCCGCCTCCGCTGCGGTTCGGGCGGTGGTGGCCTCGCTTCGGACGTTAGCGGCCTCCTGCTTCGCCGTCTCGGCTTCAGCCCGGGCGAAGGCGGCCTCGCTTCGCGCGTCCGCGGCCTCCTTCCTCGACGCCTCGAGAGCGGCGGTGGCCTCCTCCTTGGATCGGGCGACCTCACCTCGAGCCGCCCGGACCTCCGCCTCCGCCTCGTTGAGCCGGCTCGCCATTTGGGCGTTCCGGCTCAGCTCCGCGCGGAGATCTTGAAGCTCCGCCTCAGCCCGCGCGAGGGCGGCTGACACCTGCGCGGACCGGCCCGCCTCCTCGGAGCAGGACCGCTCCGCCTCCGCCATAAGCTCGGCCACCTCCCGGAAGATGGACCGCGCCTCGCGCGGGGCTCCCCGTTGGACCGGTTGCTCGACGGAGACCATGGCGAGGGACGGGCTCGGCGCATCGGGAAACGGCCATCCTGGCCGGTCAAGCTCGATGTCGGGCAGATCCTTCTCCGCCCGAGCTGCCCCGACTGCGGCCCGCCGCCTGACGGCACGAGCCCCGGCTCTTCCCTGGCCGGGCCCTCCGGCGCCTTGTCGGCGCTAGCCGGCGCCTCGAGCGCCTCCACCACCATCGAGCCCGCGGCGAGGAGCGGCCCCTGCTCCAGCTCGTTCAGGAGGTCCTCCACCGTCGGCTCCTCCTCTGCCAACTCCTCTCCCCCCTTTCCCTCCGCCGCAGACCGGCTCGTGTCGGTCGGGGCCTCGAGGGGCGCAGTCTCCTCAGCCCCAGACACCGGCGGGGCCGTGCTCGCCCCAGGCGCTTCCCCCGGAACAGCCGTCGTGGTGAGGGGAAGGGTGGCGCTCCCAGCTGGCACCATCGCGGGAGGAGGAGGAGGGGGAGGAGGCAGCGCTTCGGCGGATATGGTGGTGGCGGGCTCGATGCCATGAGCTGAGGCCCCTGCAATACGAGATGACGGCGATATCAGAACCAGGAAGAGTACCTCGACCCCTGTGGTCGATGGCGACGGCCTCACCAAAATTCGCGACGATCATCTGGCCTCCTCGAGCCATGGCAGCTCGGGCCTTCTTCAGCCAAGCGGCTTCTCTAGCGGAGGAAGGTGCCATACCTCGAGGTGCCTGTGCCTCGACGGGGCTCGAGGTCTTGGCCCGCTTGGACGAAGCGAGGTCCACCTCCTGGTAGGAGCGCTTCCCTTGAGAAAACGGAGATAGCACGCGTCATCAAAAGCAAAGAGGTGAAGCCTCACTACCGACGAGACCCAAGGAAACTACTCACCCGAAGCGGCGGCTGGGCTTCTTCCCGGAATCGCCGGACCCACTCGGGGGCTTCGAGCCCACCCCACGGCTCGAGCCCTGTGCCTGGGCCGTCTCCGCAGGGCTGGGATGGGGGGAGGGCTCCCGACGCCTCCCATGGCTCGACCTCGAGGGAGAGCCCTCCTTCCGCCCCACATCGCGGGAGGGCGACCGTACCTCCCTCGTGCTGACGTCGTGGCGCCCGCCCCGGCGCGGGCTCCGGGACCTGCTCCGGCGCTCGCGCTGGTGGTCGCGCCCTCTCGCGTCCGCTTCCGTGTCCCGGCGGCGGTGCGGCGATGGACTCCGGGGACGCTCACGCCCCTGGTCACGAGACGCACGGGGGCTCCCTCCCCGACGCTCGTGATGGCGCGGGCTTGACGCCTCTTCCTGGCGCCCGCTCCTCCGCGGGCTCGACGGCGCCCTTGACGGCTCGCGGGGGTCGGGCCCGAAACCCTTCTCGACCTGTCGACCGCTTCTCGAAGCCCGACCCCTCTCGAGACCCCCCGTCTGGGCTGACGCGGGGGCGGCCTCCGTTGGCGCTGTGGCGGAGGCGCTCCGGGTCCGGGGCTTCCTTACGACCAGGGGCACATCCGGCGCGGAGCTCGACGGACCTCGGGCCCCCGACGAGGCAGGGATCGGCGCCGCCTTCCGCGGCTGCGTCCCGCGCGACCCTTTTGTCGGTGGGACCTCCAGTGTACCCTCCTGCACAGAGGAGCGGTCAGCCCTGTCATCGACGAGCCCCGCGCGCATCAAGCGCGCATCCATCCCCTCGTCGTCGCCCTCCTCCTCATCACCACTCTCCTCCTCCGAGCTCGAGGAGCTCAGCTCGGGGGACCCGTCCCCAGGCTGACGGTTACGACGAGCCTTCGCCAGTCTCTGCTCCCGAGCTAAGCGACGCAAGTTTTTGTTTTTCTCTTTCTTCTTTTTGGCATCCTTGCTCTCCTTGTCCTTCTGAGCAGAGAGGCGCCTCACCTGAGAATTCGCGGCGTCCTCCCTCACCGGGGGCCTCGACGCGCGACAAGTAAATGCCCCCTGAAAAAAAAAGAAGAAGCGTGATGAGACAAACCACAAGACGGATGCAAAAGGATCGAAGGAGGAAAAAGGGGAGGAGGCTCGAGATAGCTCGACTCGAGGGAGGCTTACCAGGTTGAGACACCCCTCGTCGGGTGCCATCGCAACCAGGTTGGAGTATTCAGGGACGAACGACCCCTGGATCGTGATTGACACCCGGGAGACGCCCTCGTTCCGGGACAGCCTCCCTTCGGCCATCCTCGAGCGATTGAGCGCCTCGAGCTGAGCCTGCGGGCCCATCTCGTGCATAAGAAGGGGGCGGTCCGCCAGCGGGAGAACTCTTCGCTGGTGGAACGCCCAAATGACCGCTTGCACGGTCAGCTTCTTCTCGTCCACCAGCGTCTTCATCATCTCCATCAGCGGGGCCAGGTGGCGTTGCCTGTCCGCCGCAACGCCCCAGGTCCACTTCTCCGGGCGTTGAGTGAGGACCCTGCTGGTGTACTGCGGAAAGAGGCCACCTTCGTTCCGCAGATAGAACCAATGGTCGTCCCACCCGGCCTGGTTGGTGGAAAGCTTGTATCGCAGGTACTCGCGGGGGACATTGGCCGACGAGGTCCCCGCCCTCGCGGTAATGGCAAGGGAGCCCATGCGCACGGGCCGCCTCCCGCTGGGCTTCAGGGACTTGATGAAGAGCTCGCCCCGGAAGAGATGGACGAACATCTCCCAGTGCGGCTCCATCTTCAGGTACCCCTCGCACACCGCGGCGAATATGGCGGCGTGCGAGATGGAGTTGGGGGAGAAGTGTTGCAGCTCCACCTCGAAATGGTGGGCCAGCCCTCGCAAGAAGCGGCTCGGCGGGACGCCGAGCCCCATACGGTGGTAGCGCGCGAAGCTCACCACGTACCCCTCCGGCGGGTGCGGCTCCCGGTGCTCCGCCGACGGGATAACCCACCATGCGGGTCCCTCCTCCGGGTTGGGGCGCAGAAGCCCCTGGGCCACCAGCGAGTCCATTTCGCTCTGCGTCACCTTCGACGGGCTCCAGTCCTCGGCCGGCAGCATCTGTGTCTGGGCGGCCATGACAGTGGCGCGGCGCGGATCCGAGCAGCGGACGGGCGGCCAGAAATCCCCAATCGACTAGCTCGAAGGAGAGGGCGCGTGAAGGCTACGGCGGCGGCGAAGGCAAAGGCAAAGTAAAGGGTTCCTTTTCCCCTCTTTCGATATTTATAGGGGGAAACCCAGACGGGCGGGATCTCCCACGACGTAAAAAGGTAACCGAATGCATTCAATGCGCCCACCTAACCGCGTCTCGAGCCGGATGCAGGGTACATGCGTTACCTCTCCATTCGCTCCACTACCCGGGCCCGCCACGACCGTCGCTCCGGCTTCGCGCCCGCCGCTCTCCCCGACGGTTTCCGCCTAAAAAGGCGTGCCCAACGGGCAGAAGGATTCCCAAATGACGGAGGCCTCTTCACAAAGGTAAAAATGGGCCCCGGCCCTAAGTCTCGAAGCAGCGAAGGCTGGCCCTCGAAAAGGGTTCGACAGCCGGCTTTGAGCGCCCGAGTCAGGGACACCAAGGGGCGCCACTCGCGGCATTACTCGAGGGCCGAGCCCTCGAGGCCCCTCACGTGTATCCAAGGCGGGGAGCTCAACGTGCAGTGAGATCCCCTCGAAGGGAGGCATCGAGCCACCGGGTCCTATCGAATGGACCCGGCACTCCTGCAGACTGAGCACCCATGCTTTATGAGACCGCCTCCGGGCCACAGTCGACCCCTATCGAACGGGGCACGAGCTCTCACTTGGATTCCCCGTTACCAGCTCACCGGGAACCTCAATACTCGCCCACTCGGGGTAGTACGAGGCATCCCCCCTCGCATCCGATCGAAAGGACTCGCGGGATGACAAGCCAGGGCAATCGGCATGCCGGACAGCTCGAGGAGCCGGCCAGTCGGTTCAGCCTGGCACCCCTCGACGAAAGAGGGTTTAAGAACTCGGACAGTTACGACTAATCTCTTTTCTTTGTGTAAACATGAGATTTTCAGGCCTCGGACGAACGCTCGTCCTCCATCTCGCCCGAGCCCTCAAGGCCAGGCCTCGAACGATCGCTCGTTCTCCGTCTCGCCCGAGCCCTCCGAGCCAAGCCTCGGACGGAGTCTCCCACGACAAAGGAAAGGTAACCGCAAACAATTAATGAGACTACCGAACCACATTTCGAGCCTGTTGACAGGTACACACGGCGCCGCGATCTCCGCTCCCTGACGATTTCCGCCTAAAAAGGCGCGCCCACTGGGCAGAAGGTTCCCAAACGACGGAGGATTCTTCGGGAAGCCCACGAGGGAGTTCTAACCACTCCCCCATGGCCTCGGGGGCTACACCCGCGGGTGTCGCTCGCACGACACCCACGGAATCAAATCGACAAAACCCTCGAGACCAGTTAGCTATCCATCGAGATCCCAATCTGGAGCCCCTGCTCGAATGCAAGCACTCAAACAAGGGCTCGGGGGCTACTGTCGGTGGTACAAAAAAGGGTACCCCTAATCAACGCAAACACCCGAACGCTCTATCTCCGTCTCGCCCGAGCCCTCCCAGCCAGGCCTCGGGCGAACGCTCTATCTCCGTCTCGCCCGAGCCCTCCCAGCCAGGCCTCGGGCGAACGCTCTATCTCCGTCTCGCCCGAGCCCTCCCAGCCAGGCCTCGGGCGAACGCTCTATCTCCGTCTCGCCCGAGCCCTCCCAGCCAGGCCTCGGGCGAACGCTCTTTCTCCGTCTCGCCCGAGCCCTCCCAGCCAGGCCTCGGGCGAGCAAGGCCTCGGGCGAGCACGATCGCTCTCCGTCTCGCCCGAGCCCTCTAGGCCTCGGGCGAGCGCGCCCTACACCTCGAGCCTTAACGCACGGACCTCGAGCTGTACAGACAGCCGTACCAGCCCATACCACGCATTTAATGCCTTCACCTACTCCGGTCATGTCCACTAGTGCACAACATGTACCACAGTAACTCGGTGTAAAGGTCAAGTCTCGTTTTCACCACAAGCATGGGCAAAAGGGCACCAGTACAGCACTGTTCGGCCAAGCCATGCGCTGTAACCCCTCGAGGCCGGCTACGCGCCCCTCGAGCCCTGCACTGTAACACCTCGAGGCCGGCTCCGCGCCCCTCGAGCCCCCGTGGCACCACCTCGAGGCCGGCTCCGCGCCCTTCGAGCCCTAACTACTTTCATGCTATTGGAGGACAGGTACCCCAAGACCCGGAGGGACCCCGCCGCGTCCTGTACATTCCGGGATGGGTGTTGTACGGCTCCCACCTTGCCGCGCCACCACGTCCGCGTCCAGGATGGAAGCCACAACCCAAGGACGCCTCAACAGCAACGATCACATCGGCTCCAGTGGCCCCGACAAGACAGGGTTCCTACCCTTCTCCGTATGGGGCACCGTATGCCCCGACACCTGTAATACCCTTATGTAACCCTGGCCTCCCCTTGCTCTATAAAAGGGGACACCAGGGCCCTCATTCAGGAGGACGGACACAACACACGAGTCCACACACAGGCACGAGTCCGGACTCCGGTCCACGCTCACTGAGCTTGTATTCTCCCCTGTACAAGCACTTAGGTGCAAGTAATACAAGAACATCTCCCGCTGGACGTAGGGCCTTCTTTGCCCGAACCAGGATAAATCCTTGTGTCCTCTTGCATCACCATCCAGGAAGAGAAGCACGCGATCATATCACTCGTTGGTGTCATACCCCCGGGTACGAAACACCGACACACGGGATATGCGTACTTTTCATAACATAATGCAGTACTTTTAATAATAGAATGTAGAGCATCTCTAACATTTTGCCAAATAAACTTGCTATCCTCCATTTTTTGGCAAAACCAGAGAAAACACTGTTCCAGCCAAATAACTTGTCATATTTTAGCAACTTGCCATTTTCTATCCCTCCGCGCGCATATTTGCGCGCTCGCCTCCGCCGCGCATCCGCTGCGCAAAAGCTGGCGCGCGACGCAACAGTACAAAAGCTGTACAAAGCGTCAAAACAAACTGTTGTACTACTACTCGTTAGTGGCCCATGCTGTCGTGCCAGCGTGCAGCGTGAAGCTGCAGCCGGTACGTACTACTCGATGCTAGCATGAAGCGTTCAAAAACTTTTCACTAGCCAGCGTGAAGTGTGCAAAAGGCTGGCAAAACGTTAAAACTACAGTACTCGATGTTGCCCATACTTGACACTGTAGTTTTGGTGCTCGTTCTTACTCAATGTACACTCCATAGTAGCCCATGCTCGATACTGTAGCTTTGTCCCATCCACCTCGTGTCAGCTTGGTGGTGAAAATTACACTTGATTCTAATTCAATGTGGACCTTCTTTTTTAATATTCGCAAGTCCAAATGGCAAACTATTGGAGAGAGTGGATTATTTCACTTGCCATATGTTTTAGCCACTTACCAAATCATAAGATTTAAGATTTGCTCAGTGAAATTTGGCAAACTGTTGAAGATGCTGAAACCTATCTCCTTAGGAAAAAACACCTGAATACCTGAGCTGAGTACCTGACAGCACGCAAGTGAAACCATACGCACTGTTACGTGTGCGTAATAACAAATATACACCCGCTGTTCTCCGTCACACACCCTCCACTATATATCAACTATATAAATACCTTCCTTTTCTTTGAATCACAGTATAACGATATAAAGATTAACAAAGTTATCATAGACATCTTGTTAATCGTTATAAAAAGACACACATTGTTTATTAGTAAAAGAGCAACATCGTTAAATTTCAAAATCAATCTAGAAAAAGTAGAACTACCTACATCAAATCAAGACCATGAATCTAAGTGGGTAGGTTTCATTAAAAAAACATATTTTTCTGGGCTAGAGGTGAGACTCAGGGGGTGTTTGGTTCACACCCCCTAGAGTTTAGCTACTAAAGTTCAGTGGAGATGACTTTAGTGGTAGTGTTAAAAGTGACTAAATAGGGGTGTTTGGAACTTTAGTGACTAAAAGTGACTAAATTTTAATCTCTAAACTCTAGGAAGTAGGAACCAAACACCTCCTTAAGCCGTGTCATTTCGTGATCTCTAAGCACGTGAGATACGTAGGACCGTGAGATACATATGACCGTGCCCGTATTCAGTGGCGGACCTAGCCAGGCTTTGGGTAGTCTGAGGACTACCCTAGATTTCAGCCAATCATATTATCACTAGTTAGATTTAGAAAGTTCAAATTAAAAATCTTAATTATTTTAGTCCTCATACTATCTCTCCTCTTAATTGGTATCTGATTGTGTTTAGTATCCATTATATTTAAATTATATCTTACATTATACATCATATTGACTGTGAAATATTTATGCTAGACATACCCTAGATTTAAATCCTGGGTCCGTCACTGCACCTATTGGCACAACAAGTCTTTGTTGCTTTGGTTCGATCATGGTTCATGGCACAGTGGTACATTTTAGTGTCGTACTAGCCAATAACATAGCTGTCAAAAATATTTTCCTAGTTTTCCTTTGTGCACCATGACATCTAAAAAATATATATTTAACATGTATCCATCATTTTTATGAAAGTTTTAAAAATTTTATATTCATTATTTAAGAATTATATGGTGAGATAGTATAACAAAATAAAGATCTTATTGTAGCATTATAGATGTATTTACGTGCCATTTTCGTATAGTACCTACGCAAAACATATAGCTCATCATGCCGCCCTAGACGCGATATGAAATTTCGAGTTCATAGTGTGTCCATGTGGTTTAAAATATTTTGTATTGTATCATGCTCTGTGTCGTCATGCCACAAAGCTGTCTTAAATGGCATGACCCAAGTACCGGCTCTAATATAAGCTTCAGAATGGAGCTCCAAGGACTCAACTCCCGCCCGGGAGTGGGGGTTCAGGCAGTGATCAGGCGTAAGTTCAACTGCTCAGTTACCCCCTCTCTCCATAGCAATGCCTTCTTCCTGGTGGCCTCCTTTGGGCGTTGCAAGTTTCAGCTCTCGCCAGCTTTAGTCGGTTTCATTTTGCAAGCCACCATTGGTGGGATCGCCGAGGACTTTTCGGTTCTTCCTCTTGCGGATCGTGTTTTTAGGTTTTCAGATGCTTCTAGGCTTGTGGGTTTTCACATTTTTAAGCTTGGTTCTTTTGATTGCTCCTTGTTCAAAGTTTTCTTCCATCTCTGGAGCAATGGAGGTCCTAACTGGATGCGTGAATGGGGCCTGTTCTGCAAAGAACAAGCTGCTTCTTGGTCACAAGTCAGCAGAAACAAAGCAGTTCAAGAAAAAAGGGTGGTTCAGTCAGGGAGATTGGTCTCCAAAGATGTTTCTTTCGCCGATGCAGTCAAAAGAAACTTGCTCACAGGGGCAAACTGCATTCCAGTTCATAGCCATAGTTCTCTTCGGGGAATTTCTTTTCTGCTCAGAGTTCTTGTGACAAAGGCAAGGAAGTCGTAGAACAGTCCGCGCCTGTTGGCCAGTTCCATTCGAGTGGGCCGACCACCTTCGCCAGAAGACCAATTTCAAATTTGGCCCAACTTCGAGTCAGCTCTTGCCTGCAAAAAATCCTGCGAGCAAGATTCAATCTCTGACTCCCGGGATTTGCTCTCGTTGTTTGTCTCCTTGGCACACTAGGAGAGCGTGCAAGAATGCAATCAAGTGCTATGCCTGTAAGGGGCAAGGGCACATAGCCTTCAATTGCCCAACGACCAGCAGCTCAACCGGTAAACGAATAGGAGTTACTGTTCATAATGGTAAAGGCATTCTTGGGCAGGCCAATTTGACCTTGTTGGAAACTGATCTCCGTCTTGGGCCTAGGGCAGATGGCCCAGTAAACCCCAACTGTTGGGCCAATGCTGAGCCTCCCATCTCATGCATGCCAAACTCCAACCAGCCTCCAGCTCAGCAAAGCAACACCCAGCAGC
The DNA here is from genome assembly GCA_009763385.1 of Coix lacryma-jobi var. lacryma-jobi. Lineage (NCBI taxonomy): Eukaryota > Viridiplantae > Streptophyta > Magnoliopsida > Poales > Poaceae > Coix > Coix lacryma-jobi. The sequence goes on from CM019831.1 coordinate 97,943,288, forward strand.
CTATGACAGATGGGCCAGTGCCCTTGGGTCCGCATGACAGTGAAGGAGTTCCAGAACATGTGGGGTTTAATCTAAACCTCAATGCAAACTTTGGTGCCTCGACTTCCAAGACCCATATTAACACCACTCAGCCCCCCACCAGAGTACAAAGAGAGCTTCAATCAACCACCAACGAGAGCATTCCAATCCCACTTCCCCAGCTTAACACTCAGCAAGAAAACACCCAGCCAAAGAAGGAGATGGCGTATCAATGTGCCGATCCGTCGCCGTTCAAGCCTAGAGGAATGCAGATCCTGGACATTCCGAACAGGCCGATGATGGTCAGGGCAGTGGCAAGCAGAAGGCCAAGGCCAAGAAATGAAGATTTGGCAATCGCCACGATCACGCCTATTCCTGGTAACCCACTGCATTTCCCCACTGTTGAAGCAATTCTCACTGAGTTCCTCGAAGAGGTTAGAAGAACGCGCATTAGAGAGGTCAAAAGGTGTCCTTTGGGTCAGGCTTTTGTTAGGTTTGAAGAGGAATATGATAGAGAAAGATTTGTCCTGGGTAGTCCTCATCAGTATGGAGATGTCCAGATTTTCTTTACAAGGCATAACTAGGGAAGAAATTGGAGAAGGGTGCTCTTTAATTATGAATGCTGGCTCATGCTCATGGGACTGCCTGAAGATTACTGGGAAGATGAGCATATTGAAGTGCTCCTTGGACCATTTGCTAGAGTTATTCACTGGAAGAAGAGTCAATATGAGCTTGCTGCTCTTATTGTCAGGGTTTGGGTTACGGAGCTTGACACCATCCCTCACTGGGTGGCCTTCGCTGACCCAATGAACCAGGATGGGGATTCTTGGTCTGTTCAGATTGAGATCATGCAGCATGATCACCTTGGTGCCTTCCCGCCTTTGGAAGATCCTGTGCCGCCACCACCAGATGATATAGGCCCCCTCTCTTTGATTTTTTCGGTTTAGGGCAGCAAGTCCTAGCGCCAATTGCAGAGCATGGTCAGCAGCTCAATCAGAATGAAGGTCTGACTTGAATGTTGATGAACAGCAAAACATGCAAATTGATCAAGGTCAACAGGATTGGTTGGTTTGGCCAGAAGAGTTACCGGCTCAGGGACAGATTGGTGTGCAAGCTCAGGGAATAATTCAGGAGCATTTTGCTGAGCAGAATGTTGTACAAAATGCAGAAATACAGCTCAATCTCAACATTGCTCCCCCTCAGGTGGCAGTGATCCAAGATCTCAACATAGCCCCTCAAGAGGACCCACAGGAAGCCATTTTCAATCCTCTGCAAGACCAGGAACAGGGTGAAGAGCAACTAAACTTTCCACAGTTGCCTCTGATTCAGCAACAAGAGGAAATTATGGATAACTTTGATCAAATGCAGATCCCTCAGCTAAATCTGCCCATGCAGAATTTTCTTCATCATGAGATACCTGCGGATGAGCTTGTGGATATGCAAGTGGAGGCCATTCAGGAGGAAGATCAGAACATTGTTCATGAGAACGTCCAAGTTGGAATGGTGCAAACCTTTTTTCTAAACCCTCCTGCTTTGCTCAAGCCCTCTCTCTCCTCTACCCCTGGTTGCAGCCAAGTTCCTCTGCAACCCCCATCTGGTTGGCGCCATCCCCAAAAGGTTTTGAATGGGAAAAAGGACAAAACAGTCATTGAAGTCCCAACCAAGTGGATGGGCTTTTTTAAGGAGCTTCTGCTAGCCCCGGCCCAAAACAAGTGGGCCAAGGAACTGCTTCAAACAGAGTTCCCCCTTTGCTTGCATGAAGAAAATGAAGAGATGACAGAACCGAACCTACAGCTCAAGGCCTCAGCAACAAACTCCTGCTCACTTTTGATTGATGAACCCTCTGATGCCAGAAAACTCGAAGAAGCACTACCAGAAAGTGACCAAGACCCTGAAGCCCAAGAGCTAAAAAGTAGCAGAAAGGGAAAGGGGAAAGTCAGTACTTCCAATTGTGGATTCAGTAGTTAGAAGAAGCACAAGGGTTAGGGCCAATTCTAATGGCTTTAAAACCCACCCTTGCAAGTCCAAAAGCTGTCTAGGTGAAAGCCCTATTTTGGTTTTGGTTAATTGATGAAACCTATTTGGTCTAATCCTATTGCTAAGCATGTGTGTAGCTTATAAGAGAGGATTGTGACCAAGCCAAGTGGTGGAGCTAGCTAGGTGGCAACCATGAAGGATGGTGATGGCCACAAGCACTCAAGAGATCAAGTGCTCTACCATTGGTGAAACTTGAGAAGAAGAGAAGAGATGGAGCAAAGAGGCCCGAAGGCAAAGGTATAATCTATAGGGCTCTTTGTTTTGGTGATCAAGACACTTAGCGAGTGTGATCACATTTAGGATAGATAGTCATACTATTAAGAGGAGATATTCATGACTTATACGGTGTTCAAGTGCCACTAGGAGTTCTCTAACATATCGATGCTATAGACCTAGTGAGTGACTAACAAAACCCCTTATAAAATGCTTTGCAAAATGCTAACACACTTGCATACAATGATGTACACTTGGTGGTGTTGGCACTTTTGGGGTAAAGGGGTGATTGAGGAGTTGTGAAGAAGTGCATACAAGGATTCAGCGGTTTTTGGAAGAGAGGTAGTGTGTTCAGAAGCATCAGACGCTGGTCCGAGGAGCATCGGACGCTGGCTGAGCGTCCGATGGTAAAACCTAGTTTCTAACAAATGTTGAAGGAGCATCAGACGCTGGCAACGGACGCTGAGGAAACACTGTTGCAGAGTCCGATGCAGGTGACGTGGCGCGAGCGTGCTTTCCAGGAAGCATCGGACGCTGGCCTGCGTCCGATGCCAATCCATCGGACGCGTCCGATGTGATTTAGAGCATTCTGGAACCTTTCTGTTGTGTCATCGGACGCAGGGGTTGAGCGTCCGATGCAGGAGTCCCGGAGCGTCCATTGTAGCGCAGAAAAGAGCTAAAATGAGCAGCGGCATCGGAGCGTCCGATGCCTGGCATCGGCGCGTCCGATGTCACTTTAAACCATGGCGCGAAGCAATATGACCGTTGGGATCTAACGGGCAGATTTCATATCAGGGGGACACGTGGCTCCATCCGGAGCATCGGACGCTGGGGCAGCGTCCGATGGTCCTCGCATCGGAGCGTTCGATGGTCGCGATTTTAGCCTAACGGCTTGGCCGACTTGGATGACCTATTTAAGGAGCTTGGCCGGCTCACTTGGACTCACCCTTGCACATTCTGATTCCTAAGCATACTAGTGAGCATTGGCAAGCCTCCCAACTCATCTCACAAGTTGATTTGATCAAACCTAGTGAGATTGAGTGATCTAGTGCGATATTTGAAAGAGTTCAATCTAGTGGCACTAGTTCTTCGCATCGGCATTGAGTTCTCTTGTTACTCTTGGCATTTGCCGGTGCCTAGACGGCTTGGAGGTGTTGAGGTGGTTGTTGGCAAGAGAAGGAGATTGTTCTTGGCCACCACCGATCGTGATTGTGAGAGGTTTTGGAGCCTCACCTCGCCGGAGTGGCAAGAGGCATCCTTAGTGGATTGCCTCGTGTCATTGAGCTACCCTCACTAGCGGTAGATTCTTGTGGCGCTCTTTGTGAGCTTGGCTTTGCGCTGATTAGCCACCGGGTCACCTAGTATTGGTCGACACAACGAGGAGTAGCGTGCCGGCAAGCACGTGAACCTCGGATAATCTTGGTGTCCCTGTGTGCTTATTGTGATTGCTTCCACATCTTGGTGATTGGTCTTCATATTCACATCTTGGTGATTGGCATCACGAGTGGATTTCTCCGGTGATTGGCTCTCTACTAGGCGATCCAAAGGCTCGGTGAAACCACCTCTATCTAGCTCATTTACTTTGTGTATTTACATTAAGCTATTTCTCTTGTGTAGATACTATCTCTTGTTGTATATCTTTTGTCATATACTTTGTGTAGTTAGTTGTGTATCATTCTTGTGCTAGAGCTAGATTGTATTATTCCGCATTTGATACTAGCTCTAGTTGTTTGTGTGACATAGAAATATTAGGTAGAATTGTTGGATAGGTGGCTTGCAACACACTATTAGGCTAGCGCAAAAAGCTTCGCCACTTGTTATACTAATAGTGTTTGCCTAAGTCATTTTGTAGATTTTTTTAATTAGGCTATTCACCCCCCTCTAGCCAATTTGGACCTTTGAAAGGTCCTAGTTTGGTTTTGGTAATTGAGTGACAACTTAGGTGGACTAATATGTGTTTGAAGTGAATTACACAGGTGATTAGTCCATAGGTGATCATGTGTGAGCAACATATGCCATAGAGGTGAAATGGCTTGGAAGATGTTGCAAGGCTCACACATGTGAAGAAGGAGCTTAATGCACATGAAACCATGACATGTGGTCATGTGGCTAAGATGGTGAAGATCAAGGCAAGACTTGGCTTGATGGACCGGTTGCAAAGGTGAAAGGGCAAGTTGGAGGCTTTGAAGCCGTTGGTACCGAGTGTCGGGAGGCTTAAGCAAAACTTGGCGCCGAAGGACCGAAGCGATGGTGAAGAGCAAGTGATGTCAAGATCGATGGACCATAGAGGCCATGTGATGATATGAAGTGGATCATATCATTTGATGAAGAGGTTGGTGCATGTGTTGCATCAACACATGGAGGAGATGGAATGGAATGCGCAAGGCAAAGGTATACTTGTAGGGCATTTCATTTCACCGGTCATAGGTGTGTAGAGAAGATTATGACCGGGTTTAGGATAGATGGCTGTACTATTAAGAGGAGTAAACTGTTTGCATTCGGTCATCTAGTGCCACTTGAGCGACTCTAACTTGCGTGTGTTAGTTGTAAACTCGAGTGGCGTGGTTTTGAGAGCCAGTGAAAATCCTTTGAAAAATTGATGGGAAATGAAAATGCTTTTAACAAACATGCACATGAGTGGTGTACACTTGGTGGTGTTGGCACATTTGCCAAAGGAGAAGTTGTTGGAGTGATGGAACAACACAGAGAAAAAAGAGCGTTTTCTGAGTGTGGTCGGTAGTACCGCCAGGTTGGGGGTCGGTAGTACGCCCATGGGTGCCTGCGTGGCAACCTTCTCTGTGTTGGGGCTGATTTGGTCTGGGGCGGTAGTACCGCATAACCTCGGTATACCATCCGCGGTGGTACCTGACCAGAGGGGTCGGTGGTAACGTGGCCCTGAAGAGTTTGCAGGCTCCTGTGGTGAGCTGAGTTTGGCCTGCGGTAGTACCGCCATAGGGTCGGTACTATTTTTTTTTTTTTTTTTTTTTTTTTTTTTTTTTCTTTGTTTTTTCCGACCGTTACGAGGGTTTCGAGGTGTGAGGGAGTTTGGAAGCTCTCTGGAAGTGGTCAGTTTGGCCTTACGGTAGTACCGCCCATTAGGGCCGGTAGTACCGGGATAGGTCAGTACAGACCAGCGGGGTCGGTAGGGTGGTAGTACCATGGTATGGAGGAAATTTTGGATGCTCTCAGTGTAGATCCAATGTTGGCCTATCGGTTAGACCGCCAGAGGGGCCGGTCCTACGACCTTTGGAAGATCCGAAGGCGAAGGAGTTCGGGCTCTCTGTATAGTCCCAGTTTGGCTGTCGGGTTAGTACCGCCCATAGGGCCGCGTACACCGATCGTCGGAGGTACCGACCAGGAGGCGGTGTCGTTTTGGTCAACGCACCGTGGTAACGGCTAGTTCTGACACTGTCGGTACTACCGCCCAGCGGGTCGGTACTACCGACCGAAGCGCAGAAAGGGAAACGGCTAGTTGGCGCTCCCCTCTATAAATAGGGGTGGAGGCGGGCTGTGGGCCGGGTGCGGAGCCACCCAAAGCCTTGGGGCTTGTGTGGATGTGCTTGTGAGCCACTCTAACACACATATGCTTTAGTGTTATCCGATGTGTGAGAGAGTGATCTAGTTTGCGTTGCTTTAGAGGATAGCATCATCGAGGGGCACTAGTGTTCGAGTGCCACGCCGGTGGTGTTGTGCTTAGTACTCTTGGAGGTTGCCACCTGTCCTAGACGGTTGGTGGTGTCTCCGTCGTGCAGCCCGCGGTGAAGATGTGCTGGGCTCTGGAGAAAAAGCTTTGTGAGGGCATTGTGCTCGCCCCGCGGGAGATCGCGAAGAAGCAATCTAGTCGAGAAAGAGGACGTGAAAGAGCGCCAAGTGGTCCGACCGGATCAAAAGCTTAGAGTCTTGGTGAGCACTCCACGTGAGAGGTTGGCTTAGGTCACCACTCGCGAGAGGATCGGCGGCAACCTTGGGCTTGCTTCAACGGGACTACTTGGGTGGAAACCACGTTAACCTCGCGGATAAACTCTTGTGTTCACCGTCTCTTGTTGCTCTTATTGTTCTTGGTTCTGCATATTAGTTGTTGGTTCTTCATGTTCTTCCTTCCATCTTCACTCTATATTAGGTTGGGAAGACTCGATCTACCTTTGGGCAAGGAACAAGACGTGGGGGAGCTACAATTTTCGTCTCTACATCATTAGGAAGTGTGGGTTAATGCTAGATCTGAGATTGCATCTCTCCCCATTCGATTTCGTAGCTCCATGCAGGTTGGCTCGGTGCAGTAACGGCTTAGAAGCCGGTAGTACGGACGTCGTAAGTAGTAGAGTACCAGCCTATAGTCGGTAGTACCGACTTGCCTGCGTTGCAATAGCTTGTATTGCAATATTTTATCTTGTGCTAGTGTTAGTTGCTTAGTTTTGTAGCCACAGTTGAGCTCTCTAATTTGGTGGGTAGCCTTGTTATGAGCATTGCTAGTGAGCTTAGGCTTTGTGCTTTGTTGCTAGATTGTTAGGAGCTTCGCCGTGGCTTGAAGTACTAGTGCATAGGCTTGTGTGACCTTGCTTATAGAATTGGTTAGGTGAGCTGAGCTCTGCTAGGGCCCGAACACCTTATTTGCAGTGATTAGGATCTTTGTAAGGTGTCATAGAGTTATAGGTAGAGGGGTGTAGTCTTGGCGAGACCGATAGTTTTAATTCCGCATTTGTTTCGGTTAAGCCGCTTCAATTAGTTTAATTTTAAAAGGGACTATTCCACCCCCCCTCTAGCCGCCCATCTCGACCCTTCACCTTTCACTAGGTTGCAACATCAAAACCCCACCCTCCCTATCTCAGTAATAAAAAAGATGGGACTTCAATCTGCCAATTGGAGGGAGAACAGTTTGATGAGTCTTGAGTAGGCCAGGAGTAAGAAGATGGAACCCAGTAGGGAAGGGAAGGCCAACCAAAATCCCCATGAAGAGATGATAAGTCCAGCAATGAAGAAGAATAGGACCTGCTCCAAGATGGTGATGCTTTGGCTGCCCCTTTTGCTGAAACTGTGGAAATTTATTTTTGTTTTTTGTTTTCTTCTCTTTGTCTGGCAGACTCCTAGTGGACTCCTTCGGTTGTAATTCCCAAGTACCTTATGTCTGTGTTTTATTATGTAGAAGCTCGTTGGTTTTGATTTGTGGTTGAGAGCTCTGCCCTCACCAGTTTCCTCTTGTTTGGTTAATTATGAGTACAAGTTCTAGATCATGGAAAGTCTCAACTGGAACTTTGAGGCTTAAACTCTAAAAAAATGGAAACTCAAATAAGAGACAAGATAGTTGAGAGTAGAGATGACAATCATCTGCTTGCAAGAAACAAAAAAAAGGAAGTTTCAGCAACAACTTCCGAGGAATTTTGCCCTCTGGACTTTGATCGATTTGAGATGCCTACCCTCTGTTGGTGCATATGGTGGCATTTTGGTGGCTTGAAAGCTATTCTTTTCCAGGACAGTTGGTTTTCAGCAACAAACTTTGCCCTGTCAATGAATTCACTTCCAAAAATTAAGGCAGTGACACTGGATCCTAACAAAACCTTATGCACCGTGTACTGACCACAGGGAAAAAAGCTTTCACTGTCTGGTTCAAAATATTCCCAAAGCCCAGATGATGAGGGATTGGCTATAGTGGAGGACTTTATCTCATTAGAAAACCTGAGGATAGGAATAGGAGGGAGCAAAGCACAAATGCAGAGGTTATGTTCAACGAAGCAATCAGAAGCTAGGGTTATTGAAACTCCCCCTTCTTGGAAGGCAGTACCTTGGGATAATATAAGCAATCCCCCCCCTTTGGAGAGATTGGACTGGTTTTTTTACATCCAAACTCTTGGACTGAAAAGTTCCTAAAACCACGTCAAAACACTAGTCATGGAGGTCTCTGGACCACGGAAAGGTGTGATTGAAATCAGCACCACATTTCCTCATAGCACCTTTTCAGATTTGAGAACCAATGGTTGGAACATGACAGTTGGCAAGATGTGCAGTAAGTGGATGGTATGCTCCTGATCACATTGACGACCCGCAAAAAAAAATAACAGAAAGTCAGAATTTGAGAAAGAAACTAAAAACTTGGGAAAACTCAGCTACCTAAATTAGCCCCATTGTCATTACAGGGGGCATCAAATCAATCCTGCATTTCTAGAAACACTGGAAAATCTAAGAGACCTTTCTCTAGCTGAATGGAACTTCAGAACACTAATATGTGAAAAGTTGGTGGACCTACTAAAAATTGCAGAAAAATCTACTGAAGCAAAGAGCAAAGGTTAGGTGGGTCAGAGAAAGGAGATGCATGCACCAAATACTTTCCTGCCCATGCCATATCAGGATAGAAAGAATTTTATCCCCCTTCAGTGAGGATTTGAAACAACACCGTCCACGCTCATGAGGCAAAGATGAACGTATATGGCAGGCTTTCAAAAGAAAGGATGGGAACTCTGAACATAGCACTATGTGGTTTGAGCTAGAAAACATTGTCACACCCACTCAGGGCTGGAGGATCTAGAAGCTCTATTACCAGAAAGAGAAGTGGATGAAATAGTCACCTCTTTACACAATGGAAATCTCCAGGGCCAGATTGGTTTCACAAATGAGTTGTAAAAGATGTTGGCCTCTTATTGCTGCTGATTTCTACAACCTATGTCAAAAATTTCATGAGGGCAGATATGTCTCAGAAGCATTATATTCTTATATTACTCTAATCCCCAAGAAGGGATGGCCCTCAGAGGAGTAGGCAGATTACAGGCCGATTTTCCTTTTCCCTTTTTAAACTAATCAGTTAAGCTTCTGACAAAAATTTGGCCAACAGGACTGCAAGGGAAAATCAGAGGGACTATTCATCAAAAACCAATATGGGTTCATAAAAACTAGGACCAATCAAAGACTGTCTGCATGGGCACGGGAGTCTTTGGACACATTTGCCATAAATCTAAGAGGGGAGTTAATCATTTTAAAGATAGATTTGAAAAGGCGATTTGATAAGGTTGAGCATGGAGCAAATCTTACCAAAGTGACAGCTTTGGGATTGGTCAAAAAATGATCAACTTGGATAAGGACAATTCTACAATATGGAACCTCTGCAATCCTGTTAAATGGCTAACCTGAAAAGTGTTTCACTGTAAGAGGGAGTAAGAAAGGGTAGACCCTCTGTCACCACTTCTATTTGATTCTGATAGCAGACTTGTTGCAGATTGTGATCAATAGGGCAAGGGGAGATAGGGATTCAGTTCCTTCCAATACCCATGCAACGATTCACAAGATTTCCCAGTACAGCAGTACCAGTATGCTGATCTTATTCATAGTAAGGAGGCAAATGACTAGGCCAAACTAGGTCCCTAAAGCTTTGCTACCACTTTGGTGATGAATCAAAGGGCCAAGGTCAATTACGATAAATCAGTCATGGTACCTATTAACATACCTCCCAGGAAAAGCTGATCACTTGAAGAACCTTTAATTGTTCAAACTGGAAGTCTCCCTTTCACTTACTTGGTTTGCCACTAGGGCCTTTCAAAGCTAAAGTAATTGATTTCTCCCTTGAGTCAGAAATGTGAGAGGGGCTACAAGCAACATCAATACGTCTGAATCAGGCAGGAAGACTTGAAGTCACAAACTCACTAATGTCAGCAATGCCTACTTTGTATGAGTAACATTCCGCTTCACCCGACAGTAATTGAGAGGATGATAAATTCAGAAAACTTTGTTTTAGGGAGAGGGGGCGAGTTGTGAATGCAAAGCAAGGCACAAAAAGCAGAATGGCCAATGGTTTGCAAGTCGAAGAGAGGGAGGGCTGGGGTGATTGACTTGAGTCTCAGAATGAAGCCCTGCATTAAATTTTGACAGTTTTTTTAATAGAGAAGACATTCCTTGGTTGTCCTAGTTGGGAGAAATACTATGACAATTGGCAGCTACCAGGAGAAGTGAAAAAAAGGGGTACCTTTTGTGGAGGGATGTGGTCAAGTTACTAGGGAAATTTAAAGGGAGGGCAAAACAACAAGTAATGGATGGATGAACTTGCTATTTGTGGTGAGGACATGTGGGAATCTGAGCACTTATCACTAATTTCCCAGAACTTCACTGCATATCAAAGAGAAATTGTTACACCTTAGGAAGGACGAGATAAAACCCAATACACTCCATGTTTCATCTACCTTGTCGACTAAGGCTCACTCCAAATGCTACAGTGCCAAACTCCTACTGCAACAGGTTCAGTTAGAAGAGACATCTGACAATTGGACATCATCTGGAACTCTAGCAGGTATTCAGTCAAGAAGGCTTATAAAAATCTGAAGGGGCATAGTAACCTAATCCTGCTCATAAGTGGCTTTGGAGATCTTGCTTGTCAAAACAAGCCACAAAGTATTTTTTTTTGGCTGTTAATAAAAGACAAAGGCTAAGCACAAGAGAGTTCTCAGAAGAAAAAACATGCAACTGCAGATCAGAGCTTGTTCTTTCGTGGGAGGAGTGGAGGAATCACTCTTTCACCTGTTTTGGGATTGCCTCTTTGCTTCCCAGTGTTGGGCCTGGATCAACACCATGTTGATCCTTCCATAAACCCCTTCCAAAATCTGGAGAAGCTTCAGAAGACAATTACAAGTTCCATTTTTCATTGGAAATTATAATCATTCATGTGCGTGAAGTACTTTGGAAGGCAAAGAAAATGATCGGATCTTCAACAGGTGCCCCCTGATTTGCAGATATCAAGCTCTGTTCAGAGAGGAACTCCAAACTGCTGACATGCGAATGAAAAGAGGAAACACAAGGCAGGTTTAAATCAAGGATTGCAACTCTTTGATAGCTTGGTGACTCCCGGTCTAATACCATTTTCTTTTTTAACTTTTTTGTATCATGCAAACTGGCTACGTGACTGCCTTTTTCTGTCTGATTTTACTGTGTTTGTAATCCTAGTTTCCTTAATAAATAAAGCACTGTCGGCGCCAAAACCCCTCCAGTTTACCCTCAAACAAAAATATAAGCTTCACTCAGTGCAAACGCAATGTACTTCACTACAAATCCTGTCTAACAAAATTGTTTTAGGGTTTGTTGGATGTATACAATATATCTAAACTCACATGATTGAGGTGTATGTTGGTATAACCAAACAAGCCCTGAAGCAAACCGTAATGTTTTTAGAGAAGGGAATATATTAACATCCCAGCTTTGCATTCGATGATCGATGCAATGATGTTTATTTATACAAACCAAGCAAAACACTATAAATCCAAGGGATTAAAAATACATGGTTTCTTCAGACATTATTCATTAAAAGAATTCTGTTTCTAAACTCCAGCCATGAAGTTGCAAACACCTCAATCGCCATCGCTTCAATGATCGTACACCCATCCGGCATGGCCTGGCGATCCTCTGGCTTCTGTGTAATTTCCAAAACCTGATCCAAATACGTCCTTTGAATAAAAACCTGCAGATACGAGGACTATGGTCTGATCAAACACAATAGCATTTCGAGATTAACCACAGTACCCAGACATCGCACTGCGCCACAAGGAGTTGTTGTAACTTCATTTTCCTATTAACCCCTGCACCACCTGACAGCATATCCTCGTATTTGTCGGAGGTCTTAAATTAAAAGAAACATGAATCATTCTCCACAAGAATTTCGCAATCGCATTAGTGACAATCAAAGAATAGATGCTGATAGACTAATGAGATGGCACAGAACCAACATTTTGTCCCCTTGCATTGTCTTCTACCAGATTATCTTTGGTCAATATACTCCTTTATACAAGTACCATAGAAAAACTTTGACTTCAGGGGAATTTTAATTTCAGTTATATGTTACAGTAGAAATCTGTGTGTTTAAACTGCCCTGTACATAGACTGACTGTGAATACGCCGTTTTGCTGTAACCCCCATATGAACGATTCCCTCGATTGAGTAATTTTACATCTACCACCATGGCAACTACCTCATGCCGGCCTGTAAATTAGCCTATTAAGGATCTCCTAAAGGGCTTACATTTATTTAACGGCGGTCATGGACAGCACCGTTCTAACAGTGCCTTCTCTTCCTCACAATATTATAACAAGATGGTTATAGTTTAGAGCGTCGGAGAGGTTGTGGCGCTTACCCACGAGTCTTCCCAGAATCGGAATCTGTGCACCATCCCCTTATCGAAACTGCCCCATACGAAGGAACTCCCTCTTGACTTTCATCAGGCCAGGACCAAAATGCGAGTCCCCGGGCAATATACATCGACCTGCGAGGGTTTTCTCTTAGATATTTGTTTGTGAGCCGCTGTTGCCAAACTCTCACCATTTCAGCAATAAATACCCATTTTGATTAGAAGACATTTGTTCTGAACTCATAAATTAAGAACCCCCAAACACACCTTGTTCCTTGGAGTGCAGATTAACCTTTCCATTTTGTCAACATGTATTTTTGTGTTCGTCGCATGACAGAAAATCGGGGATCTGAAAGTATCTAATTCCTTAAAACCCCTTTAGGAACCTCGAAAAAAAGGACCAGCCATGAAACATGGGAAGGCCTACTCAATACAGAGTTGATCAAGACCAGCCTGCACCTTACCGAAAGCATCTTGCCCACCATCCACTCATCTTTTTTTGAAATCTTTCCTCACATGCTTCGAGTCCTTGTCTGTTAACTTGCGATAATGCAGCGGAATTCTAAATACTGAAGGGTAGCGGAGCGACTTGTACACCCAAAATTGGGGTATTATATTGTGCTTTATTTGCCTTGGCGAGAACCAAAGCAAACAAGACATTCTCGCTTTTATGGAAATTTAAGTTTCAACCTGAGAGTGCTCAAGGCGCACAACAGCAACTCATGTTTAGCCTCTCTCTAAATCATTAATCCATACCAAATCACGTATCATCTGCATACTGAAGATGAAGAAACCGACAATCCTCCATAAACAAGTGTGGGATTCCCCCGGGTTTGCCCACCTCCTTAGCTCGTGAGATTAAGATCGCTAGCAGTCAACCACAATATTAAACAAGATAGGCCGATACGGGGTATCCTTGCCTTACCCCTTCCTGGTTGAAAATAGTGGCCGACATTGCGTTGACTTTCACAGCAACACTCCCTCTTGACATTACTTTTGCTATCCATTCACACCAAGTTGGTGGAATCCTTTCAGCCTGAGTACTTGGTGAGATTGATAAGGACCTTTAAGATTGTCGTAAGCAACCGTAATAGTTACTCTGAAACTTGCTTTAATAGTTGTTTCATATTTTAAAGAAAAGAGAGGAAAAGATTAGCTCTTGAGCAAGAGAGATACGGCTTCCTAGATACTCCCTCCATCAAAACTTATAAGACGTTCCAAAATCTTGGGGAGGGGGGGGGTAAAAGTCAAATTTTTCAACTTGACCAAAATTATAGAGAAAAATCTAAAGATTTCTAAAATCAAAATATATATATTATGAAAATATAACTAATGGAGAATCTAATTGCACTTAGTTATATCATAAAATATGATTATTTATTAGATTAAATTTGGTCAAAGTTTTTGAAAAATTTGATGCCAGATTCTTGCATTGTTATTAATTTGGGATGGGGAGTAATTCAAAGATCATGTGAGCTATCATGTGTGTCTAGTCATTACTATAGTTATTACTAAAAGCTCGTACTACTATTAGATAGATTGGCTTAGAGCTAGCTAGTAGGTAACTGTTACCACTGTGGGTGCCGTTAGAAACATATAACCAACCAAATCAATCCATTATATCTTATATCTGATGCTATTGCTTGCACAAGGAATCTTGTTGTAATCACGGCAAGTTATCTACGCAAAGATACGAATGATCCTGAAGAACCCGTCATTCTCCTACATAAGGACGGTCTCTTCAAAGCCCTTGCATGTGTTTGCCGTGTACGTTGTCCATCATCTAGCGTGGGTGGAATCGGATCCTGCCTGACCAGGCTGTTTGGACGTGCGAATCGCAGGCCATCATTTTAGACAGGCGTAGGCGTACACATCTCTCGTGAAAGCGTGAGTGAGGCATGCCACCGTTCATTCAAGCTCTGATCAAGCGACACTATGTAAAAAGTTTGGAAATCAACCACCCAATCACCGACCACACCCTTAAACGTGTCTGTATAGTAGACATACCTCGACGACCTTTAAGAACACCCGTCGTAATAACCCGACCAGATGGATTGGCAATGGTACTGGTCTTAACACGCGTCTGTAATATCAACTTATCACAGACGCGCCACTAATTACAGACACACTTTTGTGCAATGCGTGTCTGTCTAGAAACTAATACAGACGCGTGTTGTTAAGTTACAGAGCGTGACTTTCAAACGTCTACGTCTGTTATAGGGAATATTATCCGACGCGCGTTGAGTTAAAGACGCCTCCTTTTTTTTTTTTTTCCCCCCCGTACGCGTGGTATGTATTTCATAGGCGTCCTTTAAGACGGCCCACATTGTTTTGGGCCTAGCGGGGATAGACACAATGCTTTGCCACGTACATGTCGGCCTTTTTAATGCAGAACAAGACAGACGATAACATAGAAAAATTGGGCCTGTTTAGCGTGAGATGTTATGACTTCAAGTTCATTTCATTCATCCCTGAACAAAGTTTTTAACCTCACAAACCTGAGATTTGAAATAGTTTTCACACACAATTATATACAGACTGATTTCTGCACTGTATTTTAAATGACCTTTGTGCATCCAGCCTTGCAGTTTGCACTAAAAAATTTATCCCAAGCCATTGGATCATTGATTTTTGCTTTGACTTCAAATACAAACATTTCAACAATATTTTGATGGTCGATTGACCCTAATTGTTGACTAAATGCGCTTAATTTTTCAGGTCGCAAGAACCACCACTCTTATCCAAGCCACTCACGTTAAATCATCACAAAAAGAAATTATCGCTTCCGGAAACTGGAAGCTCAAACACATTCTTTTTAGTAGACACAAACGGCAATTATAAACCAACCATGATTTAGCCATTGTCAATATAATCTGAACATGAAACATGCAGGTACAAGTACAAACGTTCAAAAGAAAAACAACCACCACAGAGTTTGAACACTGCTCTGTGGCAAAAGATGTAAGACTCCCCCAGCAAAAAAGAGAGTCAGACAAATCAGAATGCATATACTTAGTTGATTCCTAATGGCTAGCAGAATAACATCTCTAGAAACCACAACTTCTGTCCAAGCAATTCTAAAACTTGCTACTGGAGGTTCTACAACTGAACTGCTTACCATTTGTAGCAAGGAAACATTTCACGAGGTTAAATAACCCACACAATGGGTCCCTACATTCAAGAATTCATAATTGCATCAGACAAATAGTCAAAGACCAAGTACGGGAATTGGGAAAAAAAAAACAGATTACAACAAGCCCAGATAAATATGAACGTTTGGTGACACGGTCAAGCAAAGAAGTTTAATGGAAACAGAAAACATAAAGGCTAACATATTAAAAATGTTGCTATTCTCATCAGATTTCATTTACCAACTAGTTTGCCCGACTCCTCAAGCTCCATATGTTCATGGCTCCTCAACTTTCCAAATTTTCAAACCCAAATCATAAGTGTTCAGCACTTGAGCCACCAAGCACTTGCTCCCTCGCCTGTAAAAGCTGCTCCAAGAGCTGCAGGGAAGAAATTTTAACAATTTTAAGGACAACATTAGATGAGTTAGGGAATCAACGTTCCCCTTTGAAAAGAATTACTTCCACCTAAGAGTCACGTGGAGGGGCGGTCGGCCAGTAGTAGTAGTGTCAGGTTGCTGGGGGATCTCCAAACCGTGAAGCACAAACAAAAGCGATAGCTGACCGGAGACTCTGTCGAGCTGCAGACGGACAGACACGCTCTGTAGGTGGAACTGACTGAACTGGAGCGCCACACTAGTTCAACGCAACGGACCACTGGATACTGTAGCCTCGCAGTATGAGGGCGGATTTTTTGGTTGACTCTTGAGTACGGTCTGCTGCTGGCGGCGTCGGTGAACCAACCGAGGAGAGGTGAAGTGTTCTCACCGGTTGCGCGCCTGTCGGTGGTAATCAGTAACCACAGGGACTTGAAGTAGAGACTAGCTGAGCATGCTCTCCTGGACCTGACTGTGAGTGGCAAGACAAGGAGCTGCAGTAGTCGCCACGATCAATAACTGTGTCTCGTAGCGTAGCCGGGAGGCGAGACACATGGGCAGCCGCGAATAACCACCAATGTATTGCTAAAAAAGCTCTGACTCTGAGGTCCGCTGGACTGTTATAGTGGAGCCAAAGAAACTTGAGGGAGCAGCCGCTATGCTGGAAGTCTCCAAGCACATGCTGATGGAAACGTGTTTGATGAGCCGTATACTCTGAAACATAGTTCGCATCATCCAAATCCAACACAAAAAATCGTGGAGCCTTGGATTGGCAACTCGGGTTGCGTGCCCAGGGCTCGATGCTCTGACTACTCTTTACAAGGGATATGCTTGGGATTGACCCTGCGATTGAGCCTGCTACAGGGCATCACAAAGGCCATGGAGAAACAAAACAAGTTTTACGCACTGCTGCATTTGCATCGCCTGCATATGCATGATTGCGTTGTTATACACATATGGTTTGAGGGATAAAACATTTTTTTGAAGAAAAGAGAGAATTTAAAACAATTTGGGGAACCAGGGGAACGTGTTTTGATCCTTTTCTTAGCCGTGGTGTGGCTGATGCATGATTGTTTTAATTGCGTCATCAGTGAATTGAAAAAAGTAGGCACACGTTACTGACCAAGGGGGCAAATTAAAATGGTATATATAGGTATTTTTTTTAAAAAAAAACGAATCAAGCAGGAGCTGTCAATTATATTAAAAAAGATAAATCCGGTTCGGGCCAACACACAAACGAGACGAAAAAAAAATAAAAAAAACAACTCAGACGGTTGAATTGGGACATCAACACGTGCCGATTGGATTGGGACACGACACAGTGGTACCCCTCGGTGGTGACAATGGTTTCGAGACTGAAATGAGGACCAAGGACAATGAATTGAGAAGTGAGGGGATATGGGCGTATGTAACACCTTGGTGTTTAACTGTAATTAACCTGACATGTCTCATTACATCTTAATCATCTGATCATATCCTTGGACCTTGACATTGTATTAGTGTAATATTTTTTGAGATGAATACCTCTGTTTCAAAAACCCTATTAAGCCCAATCTTCCTATAAGGGAAAATGGTAGATTCAACCTCTGTGCCTTAGTCTTGTGTAATTCTTTTATTCAAGTTAGGTGCCTCTTGAGTTTGTTGCTTTGGCCAAAAGTTCAAAAACAAGATATCAGATTTAAATCCTTTGCAAAACCCTAGATCCAAACCTGGATTGTTTCCCCTGTTTTGTAACTTCAAAAATTCAAAATTTTGGGTTGGTTTCACAAAAAGCAAAGTTGTATGATGAAGAGGAAAACAACTTGGTATTACAAATTTCACGTTCTATATACCAAAGTTGGAGAAGTAGTATAATTCAAATTCATTCAAAATTCCAGTTTTTGGTCCCCTTTCAGTTTCAAAATTTTATTTAAAAAATATTGAGTTCGAGAAAAGTGGTATATTAGCAAAGTTGTTAGGTTTTGACTAAAGGAGACACAATACTTCTATGAAATTTCAGATTCAGGAACTAGAGTAATTTGATTTAAAATCAAGTTTTGATATAAATCCCAAGTGTCCCTTTTCTGTTTTGAAATTGTCCAACAAAAGTATTTAGATTTGAAAAGATATTTTGACAAAGTGTAGATCTACTTTTTCTGGCAACTTTGGTGTATTTGAGTTTTTGTCGCACGTTCAATGTTTTGAGGAGTAATGTTGCAAAATACACGAGATCAGCCACATAGTCAAAAACCCTAAAGACCATAGCCCTGTTCATCTTCACATACAGCTAGGGGGGAACCGGACAGGGAAGTAGCAGACAGCGCGCCTGCCAGACAAGAGAAGAATCGGAAGCCGCTACGACCCGCAACCCCGACTTGCTCGAAGGAGCCAAGCGCACCATAATGCCGCACCAGCCCACCAAGGCGACAAAGCGCTGACCCTACGCCCCGTCCCAACTTGCTCACAGAACGGACGACGCAGCGGTGGCCGTCGCCGGCGAACGCATCCCGGCCCCTGCGCGAACCGCCGTCCTTTCCCCCCGTGGCTAGCATTCGAGTGAGCACGCCTCGGTCGAGCTCATCCACACAATCCCGTGCTCTCTACCGTTACCCTGGCCGCGGCTATAAAAGGACCGCCGGAGCGGAGCTCCGCAACTCGACCCCGCCGACCGTGGGCAGACCACTCCGAAGCTTCCCGCCGGCTCAACACATAGCCCGAAAGCTACGCTTTGAGCTAGTTGTGATGAAGCTTTCCCACCCCCTCCATTTCACCTCCCCCGCTCCAATCGCCCGGCGTAACCCATCTTCCCAAACTCGACGGGAACACCGGTTGAGGTGTGAAAGCTCGGGTTCGTGAATGAAATACTCCCTCTCCGGCCACGATAATCTTCCCCAATGACCCCCGTGTAGCTTCTTGGGTTTCGTGCGACTTAACCAGGCCCTTGCGGTTATACGTGTAATCTGATGTGTTGCCGCAGGGTCGTCGGTAGAGCCGCTTCGCCGCTCGCCGCCGGAGGAAAGCTCGCGAACCACCGCTCCGCCGAGCCATGTCTCCGACCGTGGTAAGCACCGAAGCCCCCCCTCGGTCCTGCCTTTTTACGGCGCAAAGCTTCGAGACAGGCCTCGGGGCGCACGCGTTTCACTGTTGGCTCGAGCCAGACCTAGAGCAACAGTTCCGTCTCGCCAGAGCCCAGCCTCGAGCGGACACACCCTCACAACTTCGCTCAGAGCCAGGCCCTCGGGGACTTGCGCAACCTCCGCTTCGCCGATGCCAGGACTCGGACAGGAAACGATCGTTTTCCGTCTCGCCCGAGGCCTACCGGCCCAGGCCTCGGACGAAACCATTGTTCCGTCCGCCAGAGGCTACGAGCCAGGCCTCGGACAGAAGCATCGCTTCCGCCTCGACCCGAGCCCGTTTCACCAGAACCCGATTCGCTTCGAGCCAGGTCCGGCGAAACAATGTCTTCAGATTAGCCCCGAGCCTCCCGTTTCGCCCGAGCCCGAGAGGAAGGAGCAACAGCGCTCTTCTTTTTCCTTTTGAAAGAGTGTGAAAGTGTTCTGTTTCTCTTTTTGTGTGAAGTAATCTGTTGTTCCTAAATCCTGCGAAAATTATGGTATGCCTTTCTGTGAGTATTTTATAAAAATATTCAAACTTGAGTTTGTGCAAAATTTGAAAAATGTAAATTCCCCTTTTAATTAAAAATGAAGGTTTTGGATTTTTAGAATTGATTTATAACTCCAAAATCATGAGAAAATTTTTAGTTTATCTCATGGTTGGAAAATTTTGAAGTCTTTTGAACAGTTGATTTTTGAGCATTTATTTAATTCTTAATGTGTCTTTGTTTAATTAATGTCTGATTATTTGACACACCTTAATGACCTCCAAAAATTATGAAATTTGTTTTTGCCATCTATTCTACACCATAATGAACTTATGTGATTAATTTGGTAATTTGGAGCAACTTCATAAAATGCACCCTTTTTTAAATAATTAAGGAAAATAGAAAAAGGATTATAGGGTTCATATGTTGTATGTCTTTGTTGTTTTGCAGTGTTGTCATGCTAGATACTCATGTCTGATCATTGCATGTATAGTCACCGACGAGGTAGTCAAGATCGAGCAGCGGACGAACTTCCCTGAGGCTACCCGAGTTCCGGACAACTTGCTCCGCAACGCCTTCGAGTCTGGCCCCTCTTGCATCTTCAAGGCAAAGCCCCGGTGCATTTAACCCTTTCTTGAATTTATAAAGTGATTTCCTAAATGCTTTTGAGTTGTAATTATTGCATTGGTTTATAGGATGAGTGATTATCATATGATGCATATCCACCTTGACCACGATACAACCCGAACCTGCTTTTCAAAAGTATTTGAAAAATGCTAGCAATGCTTATTGAATTAGACTTTGCAATAAAAATGCCAATTTCAAAAGTGTGATCACTAAGAAAGTTTATGGGATTTTGGTTTTACTCCACGGTTTGGCTATAGTATCTGATAGTACTAGTCAATAGGAGGAGAGGTTGTCCTGCGTACGGTGCCGTCATGTGTAGTCCGGGACTCAACAGTTGACCACCGACGGGACAGGGTTGAAAAACCGACAGGACCTATTACCTTGGGTGAGTTGCCAGAGGTTTATAGTCTGGCTGGAGGAAAATAGGAGGGACATCAGTTATGGGGGCCTGCTGGTCCAGACTTGTAACTATCACATACTTCGAAAGCTGGCTCCGAGAAATCCTTATTGGACCGACAACCGCGCACTGGGAGTGGAGAGATGGCGGAAGTAGCATGTACCCACGTGGGTGTAGTCCGGATGGAGTGGTGTACTGTACTGTACTTCCGGGTGGCGTAGGACCGGGGCCAATCTTGGAGGAATCGTGGTAGACGAGTTGGCATAGCAAGCTTGGGTGCTACATATGCAGTGTGGATAGGGATCTCAGCTGAGTATTATTACGGTATTAACGGTGCTCCTCGTTATGGAGACTTGGTCACTGACTGTCAACGGAGAGTGGTTCTCAACTAGGAATGTTTTGAAATGTAAAATGAATCATGAAGATGAAGATAGGAATACTGAATCTTTCAAAATAAAATAGGTTTACAAAAATGCTTTTCTTTTCTGCAAAATACTTGATCTTGCTTAAGCCTACCTTGACTACCCTAAGCCTCTCATTCCTGAGTATTCTCTCTTTTCTTTAGTCGGGGTAAGTTTTGTGAGTACCGTACTCAGGGTTTTTACCATGTGCAGGTATGCAGATCCCGAGTGCTTGACCCTGCTGGTGACCTGTCAGGAAGAGGCGATGAGGCCGGTGAGTGTTTATCCCCTGGGCTGGGTGATATACTACCTCTTGTTGCTGTTCACTATTGCCACTCTATTATTATTTGAACTTGGTTTGTAATAACTCACTTAATTTATGTTGGAACCCTTGTTTGTAAAACTATGTTTATCTTAAGTCTCGCTCATTACTCCGATGTTATTTGTCAAAATATCAGATGTGTAACCGAATTGTGAGATGATCCTGCGGACATGGGCACTGATGTAGCCCAGTAGCGAAACATCGGTCTTAATTCACAGTGGAAGCTGGTCGGCTTCAGAGTTGATGCAGTGGATGACGTTGGGCAATGTGGGCCATGGGATTAGGGTCGTTCCGTACAGCGTACCATTGGTCGGGGAATGGATTATGAGAGAATGTTTTTGTTGCCGTTGGGCGAGCAGCGTGGTTATGACTTATGACTGAGACGGCGCGCGACGACTTGTTCACTGGTGAGGGACCCTGGGGACGATCAGTCCACTCGACGCCGAGGACTGGCTCGATCCTGGTTTTAGGATGTAACTACAAACTCGTCCATCCACCACCGCTTCCTGACGCCAACTCGCAAACTCGTCCGAAGACTGCTGGAGTTAACGATTTGTGATCCTCATCACGTTGCTTAGATGTTGATGAGTGCGGTTTGGGGTTGGAAGGCGGTGATGCGGGTCCCAGTGAGGCCGTTGGTTGGCGAGGGCATGGTGATAACTGAAGGCAATCGACCTTCGTGTGAATGAAACACTTTCTCGCGGTCGTTGCGCGACCGCCATCTATTATGATCGATTTAGTGAGCATTGCATTCGAACTAGGTCGTCTGCATTAGCGGAACAGAGGTGTTGCATCTCGTCGACACGAGTGAAGTCAGGATCATGGCAATAGAGCGACCGGGTTGTTGGTGGGTAGTGATTGGTGCTGAGGCGGGGGAGGCAGTGGGAGTGGGTGGCGATCTCAGAGCGCCAATATAACCGAGATGGGATGGATCAAACGCTTGCAGTAGTGGAATAGACGTAATAGCCTCAGAGCAGAACGTCAGCATGGATGGAAGATCCCTTTCTTTCTCCCCATGGTGCAAATTGGTGTTTTCCTGTTTACCCTTAGGGATATTTCCCCCTGACTCTCTTTAGTCAATAACCAAAATTTAAAATGAAGAGGGTCGGAGATGCCCCTAAACGGTTACCCCCATTTGCACCCTTAGCATGAGGGATAGTTCGGGAGAGGAAGCGTTTGTTCAGAGTATGATAACAATTCTTCTTCTTATTCCTTCCTTTTCTTCCTCTTTCGGTCGTTACATAATACATTCTCTCGCCCTCACAAGCCTTAGTTGCCGCCGGCAGCTGTGACTCCCATCTGGGCCGTAGTTGTGCTCGTGAGCTGGCCCCTCCGCGAACGACTTCCCTTCTGGGCTGGGCCTGGCAGTACGTCCGCTGACATCTCGTCCTGTTCCCGTAATTCCGTCCATGGAGAGGGCAAACGAAATGCTCTGGATCCTGAGGAGTCTGAGGGACCATGAATTCGCCAACTGTGATGACGTTGTTTTTTATAAGTACTATGCCCTGTGGTATTCTCCTTGTCGACTCGCCGCCTTGCGCACGCCTGCTGGATCAGCTTCTCGTGCTCCTGAGCAGGTCACTCATGTTCCCGCGGGCGGGACACCAGCGGCCCCCGGTAATGGATCCTCTTGTTCCTCCGGCCTCGAAAATAATGGTAAAGGAAAAAGAAAAAAACCGTTTGCAAGAATGAGATGCATTAGCACGTCTTGCCGCCGCAACGTCTGTCAAGATTTCCATCAAGGTCGAGGTCATCTGGGTTGGGTGGTTGCGCATCAGGCTGTGACGCGTCGTCGTCACTCATGCGAGGGGCGGTACTTGTGCGGGGAGGAGGAGCCGTGGCGGCGACGGCCGTTGGCGGGCTCCGCGACGCGTCCAGCCGGTTGTACTGGAGTTGCGTTGGCGGCGCGACGAGCTCGGGTGTGCAGGTCGGTGCCCAGGGACTGCGCGTAGTCGGACCGCTGCGAGTGCGGCGCGGCAACGCCCTGACGGAGCTGGACGCGCGAGTTGCCGCCCGCTGGTCGCTCCTGTTGTACTGGTACCCCGTCGACCCGAAAGCCGCAAGCCGCCGGTCGTCTGCCGTCGCCGCCAGCCACGGCCACGGCCGGCCGCTCGATGCGGAAACACCGGCACGCGTCTTCCTGCGACTGTAGTTGGTGGCTGGTGCTTTTATGGTTGGCGCGCGCCTGCCCCTCTGCACCAGACATGCCGCGAACACGAGAGGAGGAGCATTGTAGAGTTCAGACAACAACAAACAACAACAGTTTGAACTTGCAATCGGTATCCGTCACTGTTGTACCTGGTAGTCGTCGCGCCCTCCCGCGTCCGCTTCCGTGTCCCGGCGGCGGTGCGGCGATGGACTCCGGGGACGCTCGCGCCCCTGGTCACGAGACGCTCGGGGGCTCCCTCCCCGACGCTCGTGATGGCGCGGGCTCGACGCCTCTTCCTGGCGCCCGCTCCTCCGCGGGCTCGACGGCGCCCTTGACGGCTCGCGGGGGTCGGGCCCGAAACCCTTCTCGACCTGTCGACCGCTCTCGAGGCCCGACCCCTCTCGAGACCCCCCGTCTGGGCTGACGCGGGGGCGGCCTCCGTTGGCGCTGTGGCGGAGGCGCTCCGGGTCCGGGGCTTCCTTACGACCAGGGGCACATCCGGCGCGGAGCTCGACGGACCTCGGGCCCCCGACGAGGCAGGGATCGGCGCCGCCTTCCGCGGCTGCTTCCCGCGCGACCCTTTTGTCGGTGGGACCTCCAGTGTACCCTCCTGCACAGAGGAGCGGTCAGCCCTGTCATCGACGAGCCCCGCGCGCATCAAGCGCGCATCCATCCCCTCGTCGTCGCCCTCCTCCTCATCACCACTCTCCTCCTCCGAGCTCGAGGAGCTCAGCTCGGGGGACCCGTCCCCAGGCTGACGGTTACGACGAGCCTTCGCCAGTCTCTGCTCCCGAGCTAAGCGACGCAAGTTTTTTTTTTCTCTTTCTTCTTTTTGGCATCCTTGCTCTCCTTGTCCTTCTGAGCAGAGAGGCGCCTCACCTGAGAATTCGCGGCGTCCTCCCTCACCGGGGGCCTCGACGCGCGACAAGTAAATGCCCCCTGAAAAAAAAAGAAGAAGCGTGATGAGACAAACCACAAGACGGATGCCAAAAAGGATCGAAGGAGGAAAAAGGGGAGGAGGCTCGAGATAGCTCGACTCGAGGGAGGCTTACCAGGTTGAGACACCCCTCGTCGGGTGCCATCGCAACCAGGTTGGAGTATTCAGGTGACGAACGACCCCTGGATCGTGATTGACACCCGGGAGACGCCCTCGTTCCGGGACAGCCTCCCTTCGGCCATCCTCGAGCGATTGAGCGCCTCGAGCTGAGCTGCGGGCCCATCTCGTGCATAAGAAGGGGGCGGTCCGCCAGCGGGAGAACTCTTCGCTGGTGGAACGCCCAAATGACCGCTTGCACGGTCAGCTTCTTCTCGTCCACCAGCGTCTTCATCATCTCCATCAGCGGGGCCAGGTGGCGTTGCCTGTCCGCCGCAACGCCCCAGGTCCACTTCTCCGGGCGTTGAGTGAGGACCCTGCTGGGTACTGCGGAAAGAGGCCACCTTCGTTCCGCCAGATAGAACCAATGGTCGTCCCACCCGGCCTTGGTTGGTGGAAAGCTTGTATCGCAGGTACTCGCGGGGGACATTGGCCGACGAGGTCCCCGCCCTCGCGGTAATGGCAAGGGAGCCCATGCGCACGGGCCGCCTCCCGCTGGGCTTCAGGGACTTGATGAAGAGCTCGCCCCGGAAGAGATGGACGAACATCTCCCAGTGCGGCTCCATCTCAGGTACCCCTCGCACACCGCGGCGAATATGGCGGCGTGCGAGATGGAGTTGGGGGAGAAGTGTTGCAGCTCCACCTCGAAATGGTGGGCCAGCCCTCGCAAGAAGCGGCTCGGCGGGACGCCGAGCCCCATACGGTGGTAGCGCGCGAAGCTCACCACGTACCCCTCCGGCGGGTGCGGCTCCCGGTGCTCCGCCGACGGGATAACCCACCATGCGGGTCCCTCCTCCGGGTTGGGGCGCAGAAAGCCCCTGGGCCACCAGCGAGTCCATTTCGCTCTGCGTCACCTTCGACGGGCTCCAGTCCTCGGCCGGCAGCATCTGTGTCTGGGCGGCCATGACAGTGGCGCGGCGCGGATCCGAGCAGCGGACGGGCGGCCAGAAATCCCCAATCGACTAGCTCGAAGGAGAGGGCGCGTGAAGGCTACGGCGGCGGCGAAGGCAAAGGCAAAGTAAAGGGTTCCTTTTCCCCTCTTTCGATATTTATAGGGGGAAACCCAGACGGGCGGGATCTCCCACGACGTTAAAAAGGTAACCGAATGCATTCAATGCGCCCACCTAACCGCGTCTCGAGCCGGATGCAGGGTACATGCGTTACCTCTCCATTCGCTCCACTACCCGGGCCCGCCACGACCGTCGCTCCGGCTTCGCGCCCGCCGCTCTCCCCGACGGTTTCCGCCTAAAAAGGCGTGCCCAACGGGCAGAAGGATTCCCAAATGACGGAGGCCTCTTCACAAAGGTAAAAATGGGCCCCGGCCCTAAGTCTCGAAGCAGCGAAGGCTGGCCCTCGAAAAGGGTTCGACAGCCGGCTTTGAGCGCCCGAGTCAGGGACACCAAGGGGCGCCACTCGCGGCATTACTCGAGGGCCGAGCCCTCGAGGCCCCTCACGTGTATCCAAGGCGGGGAGCTCAACGTGCAGTGAGATCCCCTCGAAGGGAGGCATCGAGCCACCGGGTCCTATCGAATGGACCCGGCACTCCTGCAGACTGAGCACCCATGCTTTATGAGACCGCCTCCGGGCCACAGTCGACCCCTATCGAACGGGGCACGAGCTCTCACTTGGATTCCCCGTTACCAGCTCACCGGGAACCTCAATACTCGCCCACTCGGGGGTAGTACGAGGCATCCCCCCTCGCATCCGATCGAAAGGACTCGCGGGATGACAAGCCAGGGCAATCGGCATGCCGGACAGCTCGAGGAGCCGGCCAGTCGGTTCAGCCTGGCACCCCTCGACGAAAGAGGGTTTAAGAACTCGGACAGTTACGACTAATCTCTTTTCTTTGTGTAAACATGAGATTTTCAGGCCTCGGACGAACGCTCGTCCTCCATCTCGCCCGAGCCCTCAAGGCCAGGCCTCGAACGATCGCTCGTTCTCCGTCTCGCCCGAGCCCTCCGAGCCAAGCCTCGGACGGAGTCTCCCACGACAAAGGAAAGGTAACCGCAAACAATTAATGAGACTACCGAACCACATTTCGAGCCTGTTGACAGGTACACACGGCGCCGCGATCTCCGCTCCCTGACGATTTCCGCCTAAAAAGGCGCGCCCACTGGGCAGAAGGTTCCCAAACGACGGAGGATTCTTCGGGAAGCCCACGAGGGAGTTCTAACCACTCCCCCATGGCCTCGGGGGCTACACCCGCGGGTGTCGCTCGCACGACACCCACGGAATCAAATCGACAAAACCCTCGAGACCAGTTAGCTATCCATCGAGATCCCAATCTGGAGCCCCTGCTCGAATGCAAGCACTCAAACAAGGGCTCGGGGGCTACTGTCGGTGGTACAAAAAGGGTACCCCTAATCAACGCAAACACCCGAACGCTCTATCTCCGTCTCGCCCGAGCCCTCCCAGCCAGGCCTCGGGCGAACGCTCTATCTCCGTCTCGCCCGAGCCCTCCCAGCCAGGCCTCGGGCGAACGCTCTATCTCCGTCTCGCCCGAGCCCTCCCAGCCAGGCCTCGGGCGAACGCTCTATCTCCGTCTCGCCCGAGCCCTCCCAGCCAGGCCTCGGGCGAACGCTCTTTCTCCGTCTCGCCCGAGCCCTCCCAGCCAGGCCTCGGGCGAGCAAGGCCTCGGGCGAGCACGATCGCTCTCCGTCTCGCCCGAGCCCTCTAGGCCTCGGGCGAGCGCGCCCCTACACCTCGAGCCTTAACGCACGGACCTCGAGCTGTACAGACAGCCGTACCAGCCCATACCACGCATTTAATGCCTTCACCTACTCCGGTCATGTCCACTAGTGCACAACATGTACCACAGTAACTCGGTGTAAAGGTCAAGTCTCGTTTTCACCACAAGCATGGGCAAAAGGGCACCAGTACAGCACTGTTCGGCCAAGCCATGCGCTGTAACCCCTCGAGGCCGGCTACGCGCCCCTCGAGCCCTGCACTGTAACACCTCGAGGCCGGCTCCGCGCCCCTCGAGCCCCCGTGGCACCACCTCGAGGCCGGCTCCGCGCCCTTCGAGCCCTAACTACTTTCATGCTATTGGAGGACAGGTACCCCAAGACCCGGAGGGACCCCGCCGCGTCCTGTACATTCCGGGATGGGTGTTGTACGGCTCCCACCTTGCCGCGCCACCACGTCCGCGTCCAGGATGGAAGCCACAACCCAAGGACGCCTCAACAGCAACGATCACATCGGCTCCAGTGGCCCCGACAAGACAGGGTTCCTACCCTTCTCCGTATGGGGCACCGTATGCCCCGACACCTGTAATACCCTTATGTAACCCTGGCCTCCCCTTGCCTCTATAAAAGGGGACACCAGGGCCCTCATTCAGGAGGACGGACACAACACACGAGTCCACACACAGGCACGAGTCCGGACTCCGGTCCACGCTCACTGAGCTTGTATTCTCCCCTGTACAAGCACTTAGGTGCAAGTAATACAAGAACATCTCCCGCTGGACGTAGGGCCTTCTTTGCCCGAACCAGGATAAATCCTTGTGTCCTCTTGCATCACCATCCAGGAAGAGAAGCACGCGATCATATCACTCGTTGGTGTCATACCCCCGGGTACGAAACACCGACACACGGGATATGCGTACTTTTCATAACATAATGCAGTACTTTTAATAATAGAATGTAGAGCATCTCTAACATTTTGCCAAATAAACTTGCTATCCTCCATTTTTTGGCAAAACCAGAGAAAACACTGTTCCAGCCAAATAACTTGTCATATTTTAGCAACTTGCCATTTTCTATCCCTCCGCGCGCATATTTGCGCGCTCGCCTCCGCCGCGCATCCGCTGCGCAAAAGCTGGCGCGCGACGCAACAGTACAAAAGCTGTACAAAGCGTCAAAACAAACTGTTGTACTACTACTCGTTAGTGGCCCATGCTGTCGTGCCAGCGTGCAGCGTGAAGCTGCAGCCGGTACGTACTACTCGATGCTAGCATGAAGCGTTCAAAAACTTTTCACTAGCCAGCGTGAAGTGTGCAAAAGGCTGGCAAAACGTTAAAACTACAGTACTCGATGTTGCCCATACTTGACACTGTAGTTTTGGTGCTCGTTCTTACTCAATGTACACTCCATAGTAGCCCATGCTCGATACTGTAGCTTTGTCCCATCCACCTCGTGTCAGCTTGGTGGTGAAAATTACACTTGATTCTAATTCAATGTGGACCTTCTTTTTTAATATTCGCAAGTCCAAATGGCAAACTATTGGAGAGAGTGGATTATTTCACTTGCCATATGTTTTAGCCACTTACCAAATCATAAGATTTAAGATTTGCTCAGTGAAATTTGGCAAACTGTTGAAGATGCTGAAACCTATCTCCTTAGGAAAAAACACCTGAATACCTGAGCTGAGTACCTGACAGCACGCAAGTGAAACCATACGCACTGTTACGTGTGCGTAATAACAAATATACACCCGCTGTTCTCCGTCACACACCCTCCACTATATATCAACTATATAAATACCTTCCTTTTCTTTGAATCACAGTATAACGATATAAAGATTAACAAAGTTATCATAGACATCTTGTTAATCGTTATAAAAAGACACACATTGTTTATTAGTAAAAGAGCAACATCGTTAAATTTCAAAATCAATCTAGAAAAAGTAGAACTACCTACATCAAATCAAGACCATGAATCTAAGTGGGTAGGTTTCATTAAAAAAACATATTTTTCTGGGCTAGAGGTGAGACTCAGGGGGTGTTTGGTTCACACCCCCTAGAGTTTAGCTACTAAAGTTCAGTGGAGATGACTTTAGTGGTAGTGTTAAAAGTGACTAAAATAGGGGTGTTTGGAACTTTAGTGACTAAAAGTGACTAAATTTTAATCTCTAAACTCTAGGAAGTAGGAACCAAACACCTCCTTAAGCCGTGTCATTTCGTGATCTCTAAGCACGTGAGATACGTAGGACCGTGAGATACATATGACCGTGCCCGTATTCAGTGGCGGACCTAGCCAGGCTTTGGGTAGTCTGAGGACTACCCTAGATTTCAGCCAATCATATTATCACTAGTTAGATTTAGAAAGTTCAAATTAAAAATCTTAATTATTTTAGTCCTCATACTATCTCTCCTCTTAATTGGTATCTGATTGTGTTTAGTATCCATTATATTTAAATTATATCTTACATTATACATCATATTGACTGTGAAATATTTATGCTAGACATACCCTAGATTTAAATCCTGGGTCCGTCACTGCACCTATTGGCACAACAAGTCTTTGTTGCTTTGGTTCGATCATGGTTCATGGCACAGTGGTACATTTTAGTGTCGTACTAGCCAATAACATAGCTGTCAAAAATATTTTCCTAGTTTTCCTTTGTGCACCATGACATCTAAAAAATATATATTTAACATGTATCCATCATTTTTATGAAAGTTTTAAAAATTTTATATTCATTATTTAAGAATTATATGGTGAGATAGTATAACAAAATAAAGATCTTATTGTAGCATTATAGATGTATTTACGTGCCATTTTCGTATAGTACCTACGCAAAACATATAGCTCATCATGCCGCCCTAGACGCGATATGAAATTTCGAGTTCATAGTGTGTCCATGTGGTTTAAATATTTTGTATTGTATCATGCTCTGTGTCGTCATGCCACAAAGCTGTCTTAAATGGCATGACCCAAGTACCGGCTCTAATATAAGCTTCAGAATGGAGCTCCAAGGACTCAACTCCCGCCCGGGAGTGGGGGTTCAGGCAGTGATCAGGCGTAAGTTCAACTGCTCAGTTACCCCCTCTCTCCATAGCAATGCCTTCTTCCTGGTGGCCTCCTTTGGGCGTTGCAAGTTTCAGCTCTCGCCAGCTTTAGTCGGTTTC
This sequence comes from Coix lacryma-jobi var. lacryma-jobi, assembly GCA_009763385.1. NCBI lineage: Eukaryota > Viridiplantae > Streptophyta > Magnoliopsida > Poales > Poaceae > Coix > Coix lacryma-jobi. Next base: position 97,973,568 of record CM019831.1, read on the forward strand.
ATTTTGCAAGCCACCATTGGTGGGATCGCCGAGGACTTTTCGGTTCTTCCTCTTGCGGATCGTGTTTTTAGGTTTTCAGATGCTTCTAGGCTTGTGGGTTTTCACATTTTTAAGCTTGGTTCTTTTGATTGCTCCTTGTTCAAAGTTTTCTTCCATCTCTGGAGCAATGGAGGTCCTAACTGGATGCGTGAATGGGGCCTGTTCTGCAAAGAACAAGCTGCTTCTTGGTCACAAGTCAGCAGAAACAAAGCAGTTCAAGAAAAAAGGGTGGTTCAGTCAGGGAGATTGGTCTCCAAAGATGTTTCTTTCGCCGATGCAGTCAAAAGAAACTTGCTCACAGGGGCAAACTGCATTCCAGTTCATAGCCATAGTTCTCTTCGGGGAAATTTCTTTTCTGCTCAGAGTTCTTGTGACAAAGGCAAGGAAGTCGTAGAACAGTCCGCGCCTGTTGGCCAGTTCCATTCGAGTGGGCCGACCACCTTCGCCAGAAGACCAAATTTCAAATTTGGCCCAACTTCGAGTCAGCTCTTGCCTGCAAAAAATCCTGCGAGCAAGATTCAATCTCTGACTCCCGGGATTTGCTCTCGTTGTTTGTCTCCTTGGCACACTAGGAGAGCGTGCAAGAATGCAATCAAGTGCTATGCCTGTAAGGGGCAAGGGCACATAGCCTTCAATTGCCCAACGACCAGCAGCTCAACCGGTAAACGAATAGGAGTTACTGTTCATAATGGTAAAGGCATTCTTGGGCAGGCCAATTTGACCTTGTTGGAAACTGATCTCCGTCTTGGGCCTAGGGCAGATGGCCCAGTAAACCCCAACTGTTGGGCCAATGCTGAGCCTCCCATCTCATGCATGCCAAACTCCAACCAGCCTCCAGCTCAGCAAAGCAACACCCAGCAGCCTATGACAGATGGGCCAGTGCCCTTGGGTCCGCATGACAGTGAAGGAGTTCCAGAACATGTGGGGTTTAATCTAAACCTCAATGCAAACTTTGGTGCCTCGACTTCCAAGACCCATATTAACACCACTCAGCCCCCCACCAGAGTACAAAGAGAGCTTCAATCAACCACCAACGAGAGCATTCCAATCCCACTTCCCCAGCTTAACACTCAGCAAGAAAACACCCAGCCAAAGAAGGAGATGGCGTATCAATGTGCCGATCCGTCGCCGTTCAAGCCTAGAGGAATGCAGATCCTGGACATTCCGAACAGGCCGATGATGGTCAGGGCAGTGGCAAGCAGAAGGCCAAGGCCAAGAAATGAAGATTTGGCAATCGCCACGATCACGCCTATTCCTGGTAACCCACTGCATTTCCCCACTGTTGAAGCAATTCTCACTGAGTTCCTCGAAGAGGTTAGAAGAACGCGCATTAGAGAGGTCAAAAGGTGTCCTTTGGGTCAGGCTTTTGTTAGGTTTGAAGAGGAATATGATAGAGAAAGATTTGTCCTGGGTAGTCCTCATCAGTATGGAGATGTCCAGATTTTCTTTACAAGGCATAACTAGGGAAGAAATTGGAGAAGGGTGCTCTTTAATTATGAATGCTGGCTCATGCTCATGGGACTGCCTGAAGATTACTGGGAAGATGAGCATATTGAAGTGCTCCTTGGACCATTTGCTAGAGTTATTCACTGGAAGAAGAGTCAATATGAGCTTGCTGCTCTTATTGTCAGGGTTTGGGTTACGGAGCTTGACACCATCCCTCACTGGGTGGCCTTCGCTGACCCAATGAACCAGGATGGGGATTCTTGGTCTGTTCAGATTGAGATCATGCAGCATGATCACCTTGGTGCCTTCCCGCCTTTGGAAGATCCTGTGCCGCCACCACCAGATGATATAGGCCCCCTCTCTTTGATTTTTTCGGTTTAGGGCAGCAAGTCCTAGCGCCAATTGCAGAGCATGGTCAGCAGCTCAATCAGAATGAAGGTCCTGACTTGAATGTTGATGAACAGCAAAACATGCAAATTGATCAAGGTCAACAGGATTGGTTGGTTTGGCCAGAAGAGTTACCGGCTCAGGGACAGATTGGTGTGCAAGCTCAGGGAATAATTCAGGAGCATTTTGCTGAGCAGAATGTTGTACAAAATGCAGAAATACAGCTCAATCTCAACATTGCTCCCCCTCAGGTGGCAGTGATCCAAGATCTCAACATAGCCCCTCAAGAGGACCCACAGGAAGCCATTTTCAATCCTCTGCAAGACCAGGAACAGGGTGAAGAGCAACTAAACTTTCCACAGTTGCCTCTGATTCAGCAACAAGAGGAAATTATGGATAACTTTGATCAAATGCAGATCCCTCAGCTAAATCTGCCCATGCAGAATTTTCTTCATCATGAGATACCTGCGGATGAGCTTGTGGATATGCAAGTGGAGGCCATTCAGGAGGAAGATCAGAACATTGTTCATGAGAACGTCCAAGTTGGAATGGTGCAAACCTTTTTTCTAAACCCTCCTGCTTTGCTCAAGCCCTCTCTCTCTCTACCCCTGGTTGCAGCCAAGTTCCTCTGCAACCCCCATCTGGTTGGCGCCATCCCCAAAAGGTTTTGAATGGGAAAAAGGACAAAACAGTCATTGAAGTCCCAACCAAGTGGATGGGCTTTTTTAAGGAGCTTCTGCTAGCCCCGGCCCAAAACAAGTGGGCCAAGGAACTGCTTCAAACAGAGTTCCCCCTTTGCTTGCATGAAGAAAATGAAGAGATGACAGAACCGAACCTACAGCTCAAGGCCTCAGCAACAAACTCCTGCTCACTTTTGATTGATGAACCCTCTGATGCCAGAAAACTCGAAGAAGCACTACCAGAAAGTGACCAAGACCCTGAAGCCCAAGAGCTAAAAAGTAGCAGAAAGGGAAAGGGGAAAGTCAGTACTCCAATTGTGGATTCAGTAGTTAGAAGAAGCACAAGGGTTAGGGCCAATTCTAATGGCTTTAAAACCCACCCTTGCAAGTCCAAAAGCTGTCTAGGTGAAAGCCCTATTTTGGTTTTGGTTAATTGATGAAACCTATTTGGTCTAATCCTATTGCTAAGCATGTGTGTAGCTTATAAGAGAGGATTGTGACCAAGCCAAGTGGTGGAGCTAGCTAGGTGGCAACCATGAAGGATGGTGATGGCCACAAGCACTCAAGAGATCAAGTGCTCTACCATTGGTGAAACTTGAGAAGAAGAGAAGAGATGGAGCAAAGAGGCCCGAAGGCAAAGGTATAATCTATAGGGCTCTTTGTTTTGGTGATCAAGACACTTAGCGAGTGTGATCACATTTAGGATAGATAGTCATACTATTAAGAGGAGATAATTCATGACTTATACGGTGTTCAAGTGCCACTAGGAGTTCTCTAACATATCGATGCTATAGACCTAGTGAGTGACTAACAAAACCCCTTATAAAATGCTTTGCAAAATGCTAACACACTTGCATACAATGATGTACACTTGGTGGTGTTGGCACTTTTGGGGTAAAGGGGTGATTGAGGAGTTGTGAAGAAGTGCATACAAGGATTCAGCGGTTTTTGGAAGAGAGGTAGTGTGTTCAGAAGCATCAGACGCTGGTCCGAGGAGCATCGGACGCTGGCTGAGCGTCCGATGGTAAAACCTAGTTTCTAACAAATGTTGAAGGAGCATCAGACGCTGGCAACGGACGCTGAGGAAACACTGTTGCAGAGTCCGATGCAGGTGACGTGGCGCGAGCGTGCTTTCCAGGAAGCATCGGACGCTGGCCTGCGTCCGATGCCAATCCATCGGACGCGTCCGATGTGATTTAGAGCATTCTGGAACCTTTCTGTTGTGTCATCGGACGCAGGGGTTGAGCGTCCGATGCAGGAGTCCCGGAGCGTCCATTGTAGCGCAGAAAAGAGCTAAAATGAGCAGCGGCATCGGAGCGTCCGATGCCTGGCATCGGCGCGTCCGATGTCACTTTAACCATGGCGCGAAGCAATATGACCGTTGGGATCTAACGGGCAGATTTCATATCAGGGGGACACGTGGCTCCATCCGGAGCATCGGACGCTGGGGCAGCGTCCGATGGTCTCGCATCGGAGCGTTCGATGGTCGCGATTTTAGCCTAACGGCTTGGCCGACTTGGATGACCTATTTAAGGAGCTTGGCCGGCTCACTTGGACTCACCCTTGCACATTCTGATTCCTAAGCATACTAGTGAGCATTGGCAAGCCTCCCAACTCATCTCACAAGTTGATTTGATCAAACCTAGTGAGATTGAGTGATCTAGTGCGATATTTGAAAGAGTTCAATCTAGTGGCACTAGTTCTTCGCATCGGCATTGAGTTCTCTTGTTACTCTTGGCATTTGCCGGTGCCTAGACGGCTTGGAGGTGTTGAGGTGGTTGTTGGCAAGAGAAGGAGATTGTTCTTGGCCACCACCGATCGTGATTGTGAGAGGTTTTGGAGCCTCACCTCGCCGGAGTGGCAAGAGGCATCCTTAGTGGATTGCTCGTGTCATTGAGCTACCTCACTAGCGGTAGATTCTTGTGGCGCTCTTTGTGAGCTTGGCTTTGCGCTGATTAGCCACCGGGTCACCTAGTATTGGTCGACACAACGAGGAGTAGCGTGCCGGCAAGCACGTGAACCTCGGGATAAATCTTGGTGTCCCGTGTGCTTATTGTGATTGCTTCCACATCTTGGTGATTGGTCTTCATATTCACATCTTGGTGATTGGCATCACGAGTGGATTTCTCCGGTGATTGGCTCTCTACTAGGCGATCCCAAAGGCTCGGTGAAACCACCTCTATCTAGCTCATTTACTTTGTGTATTTACATTAAGCTATTTCTCTTGTGTAGATACTATCTCTTGTTGTATATCTTTTGTCATATACTTTGTGTAGTTAGTTGTGTATCATTCTTGTGCTAGAGCTAGATTGTATTATTCCGCATTTGATACTAGCTCTAGTTGTTTGTGTGACATAGAAATATTAGGTAGAATTGTTGGATAGGTGGCTTGCAACACACTATTAGGCTAGCGCAAAAAGCTTCGCCACTTGTTATACTAATAGTGTTTGCCTAAGTCATTTTGTAGATTTTTTTAATTAGGCTATTCACCCCCCTCTAGCCAATTTGGACCTTTGAAAGGTCCTAGTTTGGTTTTGGTAATTGAGTGACAACTTAGGTGGACTAATATGTGTTTGAAGTGAATTACACAGGTGATTAGTCCATAGGTGATCATGTGTGAGCAACATATGCCATAGAGGTGAAATGGCTTGGAAGATGTTGCAAGGCTCACACATGTGAAGAAGGAGCTTAATGCACATGAAACATGACATGTGGTCATGTGGCTAAGATGGTGAAGATCAAGGCAAGACTTGGCTTGATGGACCGGTTGCAAAGGTGAAGGGCAAGTTGGAGGCTTTGAAGCCGTTGGTACCGAGTGTCGGGAGGCTTAAGCAAAACTTGGCGCCGAAGGACCGAAGCGATGGTGAAGAGCAAGTGATGTCAAGATCGATGGACCATAGAGGCCATGTGATGATATGAAGTGGATCATATCATTTGATGAAGAGGTTGGTGCATGTGTTGCATCAACACATGGAGGAGATGGAATGGAATGCGCAAGGCAAAGGTATACTTGTAGGGCATTTCATTTCACCGGTCATAGGTGTGTAGAGAAGATTATGACCGGGTTTAGGATAGATGGCTGTACTATTAAGAGGAGTAAACTTGTTTGCATATCGGTCATCTAGTGCCACTTGAGCGATCTAACTTTGCGATGTTGTTAGGATCGAGTGGCGTGGTGAGAGCAAGTGAAAATCCTTTGAAAAATGATTGTGAAAATGCTAACACACATGCACATGATGGTGTACACTTGGTGGTGTTGGCACATTTGCAAAGGAGAAGTTGTTGGAGTTGATTTGGAACAACACAGAGAAGAAAAGAGAGTTTTCTGAGTGTGGTCGGTAGTACCGCCCAGGGGGGTCGGTAGTACCGCCCATGGGTGCTGCGTGCAACCTTCTCTGTGTTGGGGCTGATTTGGTCTGGCGGTAGTACCGCCATAACCTCGGTACTACCATCCGCGGTGGTACCGACCAGAGGGTCGGTGGTACCGTGGCCCTGAAGAGTTTTGCAGGCTCTCTGTGTTGAGCTGAGTTTGGCCTGCCGGTAGTACCGCCATAGGGTCGGTACTACCGACCGTTCGAGGTTTCGAGGTGTGAGGAGTTTGGAAGCTCTCTGGAAGTGGTCAGTTTTGGCCTACCGGTAGTACCGCCATAGGGCCGGTAGTACCGGGCTCGGTAGTACCGACCAGGGGGTCGGTAGTACCATGGTATGGAGGAATTTTGGATGCTCTCAGTGTAGATCCAATGTTGGCCTATCGGTAGTACCGCCATAGGGCCGGTACTACCGACCTTTGGAAGATCCGAAGGCGAAGGAGTTCGGGGCTCTCTGTATAGTCCCCAGTTTGGCCTGTCGGTAGTACCGCCATAGGGCCGGTACTACCGATCGTCGGAGGTACCGACCAGGAGTCGGTTGTTCGTTTTGGTCAACGCACCGTGTGTAACGGCTAGTTCTGACACTGTCGGTACTACCGCCCAGAGGGTCGGTACTACCGACCGAAGCGCAGAAAAGGGGAAACGGCTAGTTGGCCGCTCCCCTCTATAAATAGGGGTGGAGGCCGGCTGTGGGCCGGTTGCTGGAGCACTCCAAAGCCTTGGTGGCTTGTGTGGATGTGCTTGTGAGCCCTCTAACACACATATGCTTTAGTGCTTATCCGATTGTGTGAGAGAGTGATCCTAGTGCGTTGCTTTGAGAGATAGCATCGAGTGGCACTAGGTGTTCGAGTTGCAAGCCGGTGGTGCTTATTACTCTTGGAGGTTGCCACCTCCTAGACGGCTTGGTGCGTGTCTCCGTCGTGAAGCCCGCGTGAAGATTGTGCGTGGCTCTGGAGAAGCTTTGTGAGGGGCATTGTGCTCGCCCCGCGGGAGATCGCGAAGAGCAACTCTAGTCGAGAAGAGACGTGAAGAGCGCCAAGTGGTCCGACCGGATCAAAAGCTAGAGCTCTTGGTGAGCACTCCATCGTGGAGAGGTTGGCTTAGTGTCACCACTAGCGAGAGGATCGGCGGCAACCTTGGGCTTGCTTCAACGGGGACTAGCTTGGTGGCAACCAAGTGAACCTCGGGATAAAATCTTGTGTCCCCGTCTCTTGTTGCTCTTATTGTTCTTTGTTCCTTGCATATTACGCTTGTTTGTGTTCTTCATGTTCTTCCTCCCTCCTTCACTCTATCTTAGGTTGGGAAGACTCGATCTACCTTTTTGGCAAGGAACCAAGACGTGGGGGAGCTACATTCGTCATCTACATCATCTAGGGAAGTGGGGTAATTGCTAGATCTGAGATTGCATCTCATCCCCTTCGATTTCGTAGCTCCCTGCAGGTGCTCGGTAGTACCGGCTTAGAAGCCCGGTAGTACCGGCGTCGGTAGTACCAGCCTATAGCTCGGTAGTACCGACTGCCTGCTGTTTGCACTAGCTTGTATTGCAATATTTATTCTTGTGCTAGTGTTTAGTTGCTTAGTTTGTGTAGCTAAGTTGAGCTCTCTAATTTGGCTTGGGTAGCCTTGTTATTGAGCATTGCTAGTGAGCTTAGGCTTTGTGCTTTGCTTGCTAGATTGCTTAGGAGCTTCCCCGTGCTTGAAGTACTAGTTGCATAGGCTTGTGTGACCTTGCTTCTAGAATTGGTTAGGTGAGCTCTAGCTAGCCCGACACCTTATTTGCATTGATTAGGATCTTTTGTAAGGTGTCATAGAGTATAGGTAGAGGGGTGTAGTCTTGGCTAGACCGATAGTTTTAATTCCGCATTTGTTTCGGTTAGCCGCTTCAATTAAGTTTAATTTTAAAAGGGACTATTCACCCCCCCTCTAGTCCGCCATCTCGACCCTTCAACCTTTCACTAGGTTGCAACATCAAACCCCCCACCCTTCCTATCTCAGTAATAAAAAAGATTGGGACTTCAATATGCCAATTGGAGGAAGAACAGTTTGATGAAGTGAGTAGGCCAGGAGCTAAGAAGATGGAACCAGTAGGGAAGAAGGCCAACAAAAATCCCCATGAAGAAGATGATAAGTCCATCAATGAAGAAGAATAGGACCTGCTCCAAGATGGTTGATGCTTTGGCTGCCTCCTTTTGCTGCACTTGTTGGAAAATTTATCTTGTTGTTTTTATGTTTTCTTCTCTTTGTCTGGCTAGACTCCTATGTGAACTCCTTCGGTGTAATTCCCAAGTACCTTTATGTCTGTGTTTTCTTCTTTATGAATCTCGTTTGGTTTTTGATTTGGGTGAGAGCTCTGCCCCTCACCAGTTTCCTTCTTGTTTGGTTTAATTATGAGTACAAGTTCTAGATCATGGAAAGTCCTCAACTGGAACGTTTGAGGCTTAAACTCTAAAAAAAATGGAACTCAATAAGAGACAAGATAGTTGAGAGTAGAGATGAAATCATCTGCTTGCAAGAAACAAAAAAAGGAAGGTTTCAGCAACAACTTCCTGAGGAATTTTTGCCCTCTGGACTTTGATCTATTTGAGTGCCTACCCTCTGTTGGTGCATCTGGTGGCATTTTGGTGGCCTTGAAAAGCTCTTCTTTCTCAGGACAGTTGGTTTTCAGCAACAACTTTGCCCTGTCAATAGAATTCACTTCCAAAATTAGCAGTGACACCTGGATCCTAACAACCATCTATGCACCGTGTACTGACCAAGGGAAAAAAGCTTTCACTGTCTGGTTCAAAAATATTCAAATGCCAGATGATGAGGATTGGCTAATAGTGGGAGACTTTAATCTCATTAGAAAACCTGAGGATAGGAATAGGGAGGGAGCAAACACAAATGAGATGTTTATGTTCAACGAAGCAATCAGCAAGCTAGGTGTTATTGAACTCCCCCTTCTTGGAAGGCAGTACACTTGGACTAATAAGCAATCCCCTCCCCTTCTGGAGAGATTGGACTGGTTTTTTTACATCCAACTCTTGGACTGAAAAGTTTCCTAACACCACTGTCAAAACACTAGTAATGGAGGTCTCTGACCACTGGCAATGTGTGATTGAAATCAGCACCAACATTCCTCATAGCCACCTTTTCAGATTTGAGAACCAATGGTTGGAACATGACAGTTTCATAGATGCTGCAGTAAGTGGATGGTATGCTCCTGATCACATTGAGGACCCTGCAAAAAAAAATAACAGCAAAGTTCAAGAATTTGAGAAAGGAACTCAAAACTTGGAAAACTCAGCTACCTAAATTAGCCATTGTCATACAGGGCATCAAATCAATCCTGCATTTTCTAGAAACACTGGAAATCTTCAGAGACCTTTCTCTAGCTGAATGGAACTTCAGAACACTAATATGTGAAAAGTTGGTTGACCTACTAAAATTGCAGAAAATATACTGGAAGCAAAGAGCAAAGGTTAGGTGGGTCAGAGAAGGAGATGCATGCACCAAATACTTTCATGCCCATGCCACTATCAGGCATAGAAAGAATTTTATCCCCCTTCTAGTTGATGATTTGAACAACACAGTCCACGCTCATGAGGCCAAAGCTGAACTGTTATGGCAGGCTTTCAAAGAAAGGATGGGAACATCTGAACATAGCACTATGTGGTTTGAGCTAGAAAACATTGTCCACACCCACTCAGGGCTGGAGGATCTAGAAGCTCCTATTACCAGAAGAGAAGTGGATGAAATAGTCACCTCTTTACACAATGGGAAATCTCCAGGGCCAGATGGTTTCACAAATGAGTTTGTAAAAGGATGTTGGCCTCTTATTGCTGATGATTTCTACAACCTCTGTCAAAAATTCTATGATGGGCAGATATGTCTCAGAAGCATTAATAATTCTTATATTACTCTAATCCCCAAGAAGGATGGCCCTCAGAGAGTAGCAGATTACAGGCCGATCTCCCTCTTAAACTCATCAGTTAAGCTTCTGACAAAAATTTTGGCCAACAGACTGCAAGGGAAAATCAGAGGACTGATTCATCAAAACCAATATGGGTTCATAAAAACTAGGACCATCCAAGACTGTCTTGCCTGGGCACTGGAGTATTTGCACATTTGCCATAAATCTAAGAGGGAGTTAATCATTTTAAAGCTAGACTTTGAAAAGGCGTTTGATAAGGTTGAGCATGGAGCAATCTTACAAATGTTGACAGCTTTGGGATTTGGTCAAAAATGGATCAATTGGATACAGACAATTCTACAATATGGAACCTCTGCAATCCTGTTAAATGGTAACCCTAGAAAAGTGTTTCACTGTAAGAGGGGAGTAAGACAGGGTGACCCTCTGTCACCACTTCTATTTGTTCTGATAGCAGACTTGTTGCAGATTGTGATCAATAGGGCAAGGGAGATAGGGATCCGTTCCCTTCCAATACCCATCAACTATTCACAAGATTTCCCAGTACAGCAGTATGCTGATGATACTCTCATAGTAATGGAGGCAAATGCTAGGCAACTATGGTCCCTAAAAGCTTTGCTACACACTTTTGGTGAATCAAAAGGGCTCAAGGTCAATTACTCTAAATCAGTCATGGTACCTATTAACATCTCCCAGGAAAAGCTTGATCACCTTGCAAGAACCTTTAATTGTTCAACTGGAAGTCTCCCTTTCACTTACTTGGGTTTGCCACTAGGCCTTTCAAAGCCTAAAGTAATTGATTTCTCCCCTCTGGTCAGTAAATGTGAGAGGAGGCTACAAGCAACATCAATACTTCTGAATCAGGCAGGAAGACTTGAAGTCACAAACTCAATAATGTCAGCAATGCCTACCTTCTGTATGAGTACATTCCCGCTTCACCAGACAGTAATTGAGAGAATTGATAAATTCAGAAAACTTTGTTTATGGAGAGGGGCCGATGTGAATGCAAAGCAAAGGCCAAAAGCAGCATGGCCAATGGTTTGCAAGTCAAGAAGAGGGAGGGCTGGGGGTGATTGACTTGAAGTCTCAGAATGAAGCCCTTCTCATTAAATTTCTGCACAAGTTTTTTAATAGAGAAGACATTCCTTGGGTGTCTCTAGTTTGGGAGAAATACTATGACAATGGCAAGCTACCAGGAGAAGTGAAAAAAGGGTCCTTTTGGTGGAGGGATGTGGTCAAGTTACTAGGGAAATTTAAAGGGATGGCAAAACCACAAGTAATGGATGGGAGAACTTGCTATTTGTGGGAGGACATGTGGGAATCTGAGCCCTTATCACTCAGGTTCCCAGAACTTCACTCATATGCAAAGAAGAAATTGTTAACCTTAAGGAAGGACAGAGATCAAACCCCAATACACTCCATGTTTCATCTACCTCTGTCGACTCAGGCTCACTCCCAAATGCTACAGCTGCAAATCCTACTGCAACAGGTTCAGTTAGAAGAGACATCTGACAATTGGACATTCATCTGGAACTCTAGCAGGTATTCAGTCAAGAAGGCTTATAAAAATCTGAAGGGGCATAGTAACCTACATCCTGCTCATAAGTGGCTTTGGAGATCTTGCTGTCAAAACAAGCACAAAGTATTTTTTTTTGGCTGTTAATAAAAGACAGGCTAAGCACAAGAGAGCTTCTCAGAAGAAAAAACATGCAACTGCAAGATCAGAGCTGTGTTCTTTGCGTGGGAGGAGTGGAGGAATCACTCTTTCACCTGTTTTTGGATTGCCTCTTTGCTTCCCAGTGTTGGGCCTGGATCAACATCCATGTTGATCCTTCCCTAAACCCCTTCCAAAATCTGGAGAGCTTCAAAGACCAATTACAAGTTCCATTTTTCATGGAAATTATAATCCTCATGTGCTGGAGTATTTGGAAGGCAAGAAATGATCGGATCTTCAGACAGGTGCCCCCTGATTTGCAGATATCCAAGCTCTGTTTCAGAGAGGAACTCCAACTGCTGACATTGAGAATGAAAAGAGGAAACACAGTGCAGTTTAATCAATGGATTGCAAATCTTTGATAGCTTGGTGGACCTCGGTCTTAATGACCATTTTCTTTTTTAACTTTTTTGTATCCTGAACTGGCTACGTGACTGCCTTTTCTTTCTTCTTTTACTGTGTTGTAATCCTAGTTTCCTTAATAAATAAAGCACTGTAGGCGCCAAAACCCCTCCAGTTTACCCTCAAAAAAATATAAGCTTCACTCAGTTCACAACTCCATGTACTTCACCTACAAATCCTGTCTAACAAAATTGTTTTAGGGTTTGTTTGACTGTATACAAATATATCTAAACTCACATTGATTGAGGTGTATTTGTGTATAACCAAACAAGCCCTGAAAGCAACCGTAATAGTTTTTAGAGAAGGGAATATATTAATATCCCAGCTTCTGCATCGATTGATGCATATAGCTGTTTATTATTACAAACCAAGCAAAACACTATAAATCCAAGGGATTAAAAATACATGGTTCTCAGACATTATTCATTAAAAGGAAATTCTGTTTCTAAAACTCCAGCCATGACGTGCAAACACCTCCATCGCCATCGCTTCAATGATCGTACACCCATCCTGCATGGCCTGGCGATCCTCTGGCTTCTGTAGTAATTTCCAAAACCTGATCCAATACGTTCCTTTGAATAAAACCTGCAGATACGATGGTACTATGGTCTTATCAAACACAATAGCATTTCGAGATAACCACAGTACCCAGCACATCGCACTTGCGCCCACAAGGAGTTGTAACTTCATTTTCCTATTTAACCCCTGCACCCACCCTGACAGCATATCCTCGATATTTGTCGGAGGTCTTAAATTAAAAGAAAAATGAATCATTCTCCACAAGAATTTCGCATAGTGACAATCAAAGAATAGATGCTGAATAGACTCATGAGATGCACAGAAACAACATTTTGTGTCCCCTTGCCATTGTCTTCTTACCAGATTATCTTTGGTCAATATTACTCCTTTATACAAGTACCATAGAAAAACTTTGATCTTCAGGGGAATTTTTAATTTCCAGATTATATTGTTAACAGGTAGAATCTGTGTGTTTAAACTTGCCCTGTACATAGACTGAACTGTGAATACGCCGTTTTGCTGTAACCCCCATATGAACCGATCCCGTCGATTGAGTAAATTTACATCTACCACCATGGCAACTACCTCATGCCAGGCCTGTAAATTAGCCCCTATTAAGGATCTCCTAAAGGCTACATTTAACGGCGTCATGGACAGCACCGTTCTAACAGTTGCCTTCTTCTTCCTCACAATATTATACAAAGATGGGTAGAGCGTCTGGAGAGGTTGTGGCGTTACCCACGAGTCTTCCCAGAATCGAATCTGTGCACCATCCCCTATATCGAACCTGCCCATACGAAGGAACTCCCTCTTGACCTTCATCAGGCCAGCCCAAAAATGCGAGTCCCCGGGCATATACTCGACCTGCGTTAGTGTTTTATCTCTTAGATATTTGTTTGTTAGCAGCTGTTGCCACACTCCATCACCATTCAGCAATTTAAATAACCATTTGCTTAGAAGACATTTGTTCTGAACTCCTAAATTAAGAACCCCCAACCCCCCTTGGTCCTTTGGAGTGCAGATAACTTTCCATTTTGTCAACCTGTATTTCTTTTTGTGTTCGTCGCATTGCCAGAAAAATCGGGATCTGAAGTAATCTAATTTCCTTAAAACCCCTTTAGGAACCTCGAAAAAGGACAGCATGAACATGGGAAGGCTACTCAATACAGAGTTGATCAAGACCAGCCTGCCTCCTACCGAAAGCATCTTGCCCTTCCATCCACTCAGTCTTTTTTGAAATCTTTCCTCCACATGCTTCCAGTCCTTGTTCCTTAACTTGCGATAATGCAGCGGAATTCCTAAATACTTGAAGGGTAGCGAGCCGACTGTACACCCAAAAATTTGGGTATATTGTGCTTTATTTGCCTTGGCTGCCCCAAAGCAAAACATCTCGCTTTTATGGAAATTAATTTTCAGACCTGAGAGCTGCTCAAAGGCGCACAACAGCAACTTCATGTTTTTAGCTCTCTCTAAATCATTATCCATACAAATCACAGTATCATCTGCATACTGAAGAACCGACAATCCTCCATCAACCAAGTGTGGGATTACCCCCTGGGTTTGTCCCACCTCCTTAGCTCGTGAGATTAAGATCGCTAGCAAGTCAACCACAATATTAAACAAGATAGGCGATAACGGGTCTCCTTGCCTTACCCCTTTCCTTGTTTGAAAATAGTGGCCGACATTGTCGTTGACTTTCACAGCAACACTCCCTCTTGACATTACTTTTGCTATCCATTCACACCAAGTTGGTGAGAATCCTTTCAGCCTGAGTACTTGTTGAATGAAAGGCCATTTAAGATTGTCGTAAGCAACCGTAATAGTTAGCTCTTAAACTTGCTTTAATAGTTGTTTTCATATTTTAATAGAAAAGAGAGAAAAGATAGCTCTTGAGCAAGAGAGCTAGGCTCATATATACTCCCTCCATTCCAAATTATAAGACGTTCCAAGAATCTTGGAGAGTCAAAGTTTTTCAACTTTGACCAAAATTATAGAGAAAAATATAAAGATTTATACCATCAAATATATATATTATGGAAATATAACTAATGGAGAATCTAATTGCACTTAGTTCATATCATAAATATTATTATCTTATTATATAAATTTGGTCAAAGTTGAAAAATTTTGACTGTCCAAGATTCTTGGAATGTCTTATAATTTGGGATGGAGGGAGTATATTCTAAGATCATGTGAGCTTATCATGTGTGTCTAGTCATACTATGAGTTATTACTAAAAGCTCGTACTATTAGATAGATTGGCTTAGAGCTAGCTAGTAGGTAACTTTATACCACTGTGGGTGCCTTTAGAAACATAACCAAACAAATCCATCCATTATAATCTTATATCTGATGCTATTGCTTGCAACAAGGAATCTTGTAATCACGGCAAGTTATTTAGCGCAAAGATACGAATGATCCTGAAGTCACCCGTCATTCTCCTACTATAAGGACGGTCTCTTTCAGCCCTGCTGTGTGCCGTGTACGTGTCCATCATCTAGCGTGCGTGGAATCGTATCCTGCCTGACCAGCTTTCTTGGAGTGCCGAATCGCAGGCATCATTTTAGACAGGCGTAGGCGTACCATCTCTCGTGAAAGCGTGAGTGAGGCACTGCACCGTTCATTTCAGCTCCTGATCAAGCGACACTATGTAAAAGTTTGGCAAATCCAACACCCAATCACAGACACACCCTTAAAACGTGTCTGTAGTAGACATACCTCAGACGACCTTTAAGAACACCCGTCTGTAATAACCCGACAGATGGATTGGCAATGGTACTGTTCTTAACACGCGTCTGTAATATCAACTATCACAGACGCGCACTAAATTACAGACACACTTTTGTATGCGTGTCTGTCATAGTAACTAATTACAGACGCGTGTTAAGTTACAGACGTGCCTTCAAACGTCCGTCTGTTATAGGAATATTATCACAGACGCGCGTTGAGTTACAGACGCTCCTTTCGTACGCGTGTCTGTATTTTCCATATGCGTCCTTTAAGACGGCCCACATATGTTTTGGGCCTAGCGGGATATACACAATGCTTTGCCACGTACATGTTCGGCCTTTTTAATGCAGAACAAGACAGACGATAACATAGAAATTGGGCCTGTTTGGTGCAGATTTTTATGACTTCAAGTTCATTTCATTTCATCCCATGAACAAAGTTTTAACCTCACAAACCTGAGATTTGCAACTAGTTTTCACACACAATTATATACAGACATGATTTCTGCACTAGTAGTTAAATGACCTTTTGTGCATCAGCCTTGCAGTTTGCACTAAAAATTTATCCCAAGCCATGGATCATGTGATTTTGATGACTTCAAATACAACATTTCAACAATATTTTGATGGTCGATGACCCAATTTGTTGACTAAATGCAGCTTAATTTTTCAGGTAGCAAGAACCACCACTCTTATCCAAGACACTCACTGTTAAATCATCACAAGAATATACTCGCTTCCCGGAAACTGGAAGCTCAAACACATTCTTTTTTTTAGTAGACACAAACGGCACTTATAAACCAACCATTTATTTAGCCCTGTCAATATAATCTGACATGAAACATGCAAGGTACAAGTACAAGACGTTCAAAAGAAAACAACCACCACAGAGTTTGAACAATGCTCTGTGGCAAAGATGTCAGACTCCCCACAGCAACAAAAGAGAGTCAGAAATCAGAATGCATATACTTAGTTGATTCCTAATGGCTAGCAGAATAACATCTCTAGAACCACAACTTCTGTCCAAGCAATTTCTAAAACTTGCTTACTGGAGGTCTACAACTGAACTGCTACCATTTTGTAGCAAGGAAACATTTCACGAGTTAAATAACCACACAAAATGGGTCCTAACATTTCAAGATTCATAATTGCATTCAGCACAAATAGTCAAAGACCAAGTACGGGAATGTGGGAAAAAAAAACAGATTACATACAAGCCCAGATAACTATGAACGTTTGGTGACACGGTTCAAGCAAAGAAAGTTTAATGGAAACAGAAACCATAAAGGCTAACATATTAAAAATGTGCTATCTCATCAGATCTCATTCTACCAACTAGTTTGCCCTTCCTCAAGCTCTCATATGTCATGAGCTCCTCAACTTTCCAAATTTTCAAACCCACATCATAAGTGTTCATGCACTTGAGCCACCAGCACTTGCTCCCTCGCCTGTAAAAGCTGCTCCAAGAGCTGCAGAAATTTACAATTTTTAAGGACAACATTAGATGATTTAGGAATCAACTTTCCCCTTGATAAAGAATTACTTCTCACCTAAGAGTCACGTGGAGGGGCGGTCGCAGTAGTGTCAGGTGCTGGGATCTCAAACCGTGAAGCAAAAGCGACCTCGTCTGACTCCGGAGACTCTGTCGAAGCTGCAGACGGACCGACACGCTCTGTAGGTGGAACTGACTGAACTGGAGCTGCCACACTAGTCAACGCAACGGACACTGGTACTGTAGCCTCAGCAGTAGTGACGGGCGGAGGTTGACTCTCTGAGACCGGCTGCTGCTGCGGGTCGGTGGAACCAACCGAGGAGTGAAGTGTCTCACCGGTGCGCGCCTGTCTGGTGGATCAGTAACACAGGACTTGAAGTAGAGACTAGCTGAGCATGCTCTCCTGTGACCTGACTGTGAGTGGCAGACAATGGAGCTGCAGTAGTCGCCACGATCACTAACTGTGTCTCTGTAGCTGTAAGCCGGAGAGGCTGAGACACATGGGCAGCCTGCGAATCAACACCATGTATTGCTAAAAAGCTCTGACTCTGAGGTACGCTGGACTGTATAGCTGGAGCCAAAGAAACTTGAAGGGGAGCAGCCGCTATCGCTGGAAGTCTCTCAAGCACCTGCTGATGGAACGTGTCTTGCTGAGCCTGTATACTCTCGAACATAGTTCGCATCCATCCAAATCCAACACAAAAAATCGTGGAGCCTGATTGCAACTCGGTGCGTGCCCAGGGATCGATGCTCTACTACTCTTTACAAGGGATATGCTTGGGATTGACCCTGCCATGATGAGCCTGCTACAGGGCATCAAAGCCATGGAGAAACAAAACAAGTTTTACGCACTCTGCCATTTGCATCGCTGCATATGCATGATTGCGTTTGTTTATACACATATGGTTTGAGGGAATAAAACATTTTTTTTGAAGAAAAGAGAGAATAAAACATTTGGGGAACCAGGAACTTGTTTTGATCCTTTTCTTAGCCGTGGTGTGCTGATGCATGATTGTTTTAATTGCTGTCATACAGTGAAAAAATTAGGCACACGGTTTACTGAACCAAGGGGGCAAATTAAATGGTATATATAGAGTATTTTTTTTAAAAAAAACGAATCAAGCAGGAGCTGTCAATTATATTAAAAAGATAAATCCGGTCTGGGCAACAACAAACGAGACGAAAAAATAAAAAAAAACAACTCAAGACGGTTGAATTGGGACATCAACACGTGCCGATTGGATTGGGACATCGACACAGTTTGGTTACCCTCGGTGACAATGGTTTGAGACTGAAAATGAGGAACAAGACCAATGAATTGAGAAGTGAGGGGATCATTGGGCGTATGTAACACCTCTGGTGTTTAACTGTAATTAACCTGACATGTCATCATCATTAGTCATTAATCATCCTTGCCTTGCATTTATGTTTGCTTAGTACTTGTGTAGCAATCTCTTTTCAAAAACCCTAAAAGCCCAAATCTTCCTATAAGGGCAAAAATGGTAATTTCACCTCTGTGCCTAGCTTTGTGTAATTCTTGTTCAGTTAGATGTCTTGAAGTTTTGTTGTGTTGGCCAAAGTTCAAAAATCAAAATCAGATTTCAAATCCCTTTGCAAAACCCTGATTTCCAAACCCTGGATTTTATCCCTCTTTTTGTAATTAAAAAATTATTCAAAATTTGAGGTTGGTCCAAAAAGCAAAGTTGTAGATCTGGCCAAGAGAAACAACTTTGGTATTTACAAATTTTCAAGTTTCTGTACAAAGTTTGAAGTAAATCCAAATTCATTCAAATTCCAGTTTTTGTCCCCTTTTCAGTTTTCAAAATTTATTTAAAAACTATTGAGTTTCAGAAAAAGGGTATATTAGCAAAGTTGTAGGTTTTGATAAAAGGAACAACTTTCATATTTGCAGATTTCCAACTTTCAATGTAAAATCAAAAGTAATTTTGAATTTATTCAAATCCCAAAAGTGTTCCCTTTTCTGTTTTCAAATGTGGTCCAAAAACTATTTAGATTTTGAAAATATTCTTTTTGACAAAGTTGTAGATCTCCTTTTTCTGCACAACTTTGGTGTTTTGAGTTTTTGCTGCTCAGTTCAAGTTTTGGGAGTAATTTGCAAAATACAGAGATCAGCCCATAGTCAAACCCTAAGACCTAGCCCTGTTCATCTTCAACCTACAGCTAGGGGGCCCCGGCCATGGCCGCGCGCCAGCGCCGCCTGCGCCACGCGCGCCTGGCAGCCGCACGCCCGCCCCCGACTTGTCGCCTGCGCCCGCGCCATCATGCCGCACCCGCACGCGCAAAGCGCTGACCTCCGCCCCGTCCCCCACTGCTCCCAGCACGACGCCGCCGCGTGGCCGTCGCCGGCGAACGCATACCCGGCCCCTGCGCGCACGCCGTCCTTCCCGCTGGCTCGCAATCGAGTGCGCACGCCTCGTCCGAGCTCATCCACACCATCCCGTGCTCTCTACCGTCCCCTGGCCGCGGCTATAAAAGGCCCGCCGGAGCCGGAGCTCCGCACTCGACCCCGCCGCCGTGGCCAGACCACTCCGAAGCTCCCGCCGCTCAACCACCTAGCCCGAAAGCTCCGCCTTGAGCTCGTGAAGCTTTCCCACCCCTCAATTTCACCTCCCCCGCCTCCAATCGCCCGGCGTAACCCCATCTTCCCAAACTCCGACGGAACACCGGTGAGCTCGGGTTCGTGAAATACTCCCTCTCCGGCCACGAATATCTTCCCCTGACCCCTGTGTCAGCTTCCTTGGTTTCGTGCGACTTTAACCAGGCCCTTGCGGTCTCGTGTGTTGCGCAGGGTCGTCGGAGCGCCGCTCGCCGCTCGCCGCCGAGAAAGCTCCGCCGAACCACCGCTCCGCCGAGCCCTGTCTCCGACCGTGGTAAGCACTCGAAGCCCCCTCGGTCTCTGCCTTTTTACGGCGCAAAGCTCGAGCCAGGCCTCGGGCGCACGCGTTCACTGTTGGCTCGAGCCAGACCTCGAGCACACGTTTCCGTCTCGCCCGAGCCCAGCCTCGAGCGGACACACCCTCACCACTTCGCTCGAGCCAGGCCTCGAGCGGACTTGCGCACCCTCCGCTTCGCCGAGCCAGGCCTCGGACGAAACGATCGTTTTCCGTCTCGCCCGAGCCTACCGGCCAGGCCTCGGACGAAACCCTTGTTTCCGTCACGCCCGAGCCTCCGAGCCAGGCCTCGGACGAAGCAGTCGCTTCCGCCTCGCCCGAGCCCGTTTCACCCGAACCCGCTTCGCTCGAGCCAGGTCTCGGCGAACACATGTCTTCCGATTCGCCCGAGCCTCCCGTTTCGCCCGAGCCTCGCGAGGAAGGAGCACAGCGCTCTTTTCTTTTTCCTTTTTGAAAGAGTGTGAATAGTGTTCTGTTTTCTCTTTTTTGTGTGAATTAATCTGTTGTTCCTTAAATCCTGAGAAAATTATGGTATGCTCCTTGCTCTGTGTAGAATTTTATAAAAATATTAAACTTGACTTTTCTGCAAGAATTTGAAAATGTAAAATCCCTCTTTTAATTAATAAATGGATAGTTTCGGATTTTTAGAAAATTATTTATAACTCCAAAAATCATGAGATAAATTTTTTGTTTAGTCTCTGGTGAAATTTTGAAGTCTTTTGGAACAAGTTGATTTTTGAGCATTTATCTTTAATTGTTAAATAGTGTCTTTTGTTAATTAATGGCTGATTTTATTTGAGCACCTTAATGACCTCCAAAAATTATGAAATTTGTTTTGCCATCTATCTACACCATAATGAACTTATGTGATTAATTTGGTAATTTTCGGAGCAACTTCATAAAATGACCTTTTTAAATAATTAAGGAAAATAGAAAAAGTGATTAGGGTTCATGTTGTATGCCCTGTTTTTGCATTGTTCATGCTAGCATACTCATGTGCATGCATCATTGCATTCGTATAGTCACCGAAGAAGGAGTCAAGATCGAGGCAGCCGCCGACGAACCTGTCCCTGAGGCTACCCCGAGTTCCGACAACTGCTCCGCCGCCTTCGAGTCTGCCCTCTTTGCTCTTCAAGGCAAGCCCCGGTGCATTTAACCCTTTCCTTGAATTTATAAAATGATTTCCTTAAATGCTTTTGAGTTAAATTATTGCATTAGGTTTATAGGAGTTGTGTGTTATCCTAATTGATGCACTATCCACCTTGACCACTGATACAACCGATACCTGCTTTTCAAAAGTATTTGAAAATGCTTAGCAATGCTTATTGAATTAGACTTTGCAATAAAAATGCCAATTTCAAAAGTGTGATCACTTAAGGAATGTTTATGGGATTTTGGTCTTACTCCCCGGCTGTTGGCTAAGTATCTGATCCGTACCTAGTCAATAGCGAGGAGAGGTTGTCCGAGCGTACGGTGCCGTCATGTTGTAGTCCGGGACTCAACAGTTGACACCGACCGGGACAGGGTTGAAAAACTGACAGGACTATTACGCTTGGGTGAGATATGACCAAGGTATAGTTCTGGCTGGAAAATTAGGGACCATCCGTATGGGGGCCTGCTGGTCAAGACTTGTAACTATTCACATACTTCGGAAAGCTCTGGCTCCGAGAAATCCTTGATTGGGACCGACAACCGCGCACTGGGAGTGGAGAGATGGCGGAAGTAGCATGTACCCACGTGGTCGTCGTACCTGGATAGGAGTGGTGTACTGTACTTCCGGGTGGCGTAGGACCGGGTCCAATCCTGGAGGAATCGTGGTAGACGAGTTGGCATATGCAAGCTTGGGTGCTACATATGCAGTGTGGATAGGGATCCTCAGCTGAGTATTATTTATCCGGATTAACGTTGCTCCTCGGTTATGGAGACTTGGTCACTGACTGTCAACGGAGAGTGGTTCTCAACTAGGAATGTTTTGAAATGTAAAATGAATCATGAATGATGAAGAATTGAGGAATACTGAATCTTTCAAAATAAAATAAGGTTTACAAAAATGCTTTTCTGCAAAATACTTGATCTTGCTTAAGCCTTACCTTGACTACCCTAAGCCTCTCATTCCTGAGTCTTCTCTCTTTTTCTTTAGTCGGGTAAGTCTTGTTGAGTACCCCAGTACTCAGGGTTTGTTACCCATGCTGCAGGTATGACAGAGTCCCCGATGTGTCTTGCACCCTGCTGCGTGACCATCGTCCAGGAAGAGGCCGATGAGGCCGAAGAATAGTTGTACACCCTCGGGCTGGGTGATTATAAGTATCTTTGCTGTTCCCCACTATGTTGCCTATGTCTATTTCTATTATCAAGAACTTGGTTTGTAATAACTGCACCTTAATTTCTATTTGGAACCCTGTTTTGTAAAACTAATGTTATTTAAGTCTTCCGCTCATTATTCCGATGTTATTTGTAAAAGTATGCAATGCTGTAACCGAATTGTGAGATGATCCTGCGGACATTGGGCACTGATGTAGCCCGGTGGCGAACAGGTCTTAATCACATGGAACATGGGTTCGGCTGTCAGAGGTTGACAGGGACACGTGGGCCATGGGATTAGGGTCGTTCCGTCACAGCGTACCATTGGTCGGGGAATGGATTATGAGAGAATTTTTGTGCCTGTTGGGCCGAGCAGCCGTGGTTATGACTTATGACTGATGAGCGCGCGACGACTTGTTCCACTGGTGAGGGACCCTGGGAGATCAGTCCACTCGACGCCGAGGACTGGTCGATCCTGGTTTTTAGGATGTTAACTACAAACTCGTCCATCCCACCAGCCGATTCCTGACGCCAACTCGCAAACTCGTCCGCAGACTTCTGGATGTTAACGATGTGATCCTCCTCACGTTGCTTAGACTCGTTGATGAGTGCGGTTTGGCGGATCTCGGAGTCGGTGATGCGGCTCCCAGTTGAGGCCGTTGTTGGCGAGGCACTTGGTGAAGGCGTCATCGACCTTCGTGAAACACTTCTCGCGGTCGTTGTCGGCGAACCGGCCATCCTCTTATGATCCGATTTAGTGAAGCATGCATCGAACTAGGTCTTCTGCTTAGCGAAGAGGTGGTGCATCTCGTCGAGCAAGAGCTTGAAGTCAGGATTCATGGCACTACGAGCGAACGGGGTGTAGTGCTGGTGCTGAGGCGGGGGAGGCAGTGGGTGGCGATCTAGAGCGCCAATAACCGAGATGGATCAAACGCTTGCAGTAGTGGAATAGAAGTAATAGCTCAGAGCAGAACGTCGAGCATGAGGCCAGGGTGCAAATTGGTGACCCTTAGGGATATTTCCGACTCTCTTTAGTTCAATACAAATATTTAAACTGAAGAGGGTCGGAGATGCCCCTAAAGGTTACCCATTTGCACCCTTAGCATGAGGATAGTTCGGGAGAGGAATGCGTTTGTTCAGAGTATGATAACAAATTTCTTCTTCTTATCCTCTCCTCTTTCTTCCTCTTTCTGTCTGTTACATATACATTCTCTCTCCCTCACAAGCCTTAGTGCCGCCGGCAGCTGTGACTCCCATTCTGGGCCGTGTGCTCGTGAGCTGGGCCTCCGCGAACGACTTCCCCTTCTGGGCTGGGCCTGGCAGCGTCGCTGACATCTCGTCTCTGTTCCGTACTTCCGTTCCATGGAGAGGCAACGAATGCTCTGGATCTGAGGAGTCTGAGACCATGGAATTCGCCAACTTTGATGCCGTTTGTTTTTCTCAGTAATAGTGCCTGTTGGTCTTCTCCTTGTCGACTCGCGCCTTGCGCACGGCCTGCTGGATCAGCTTCTCGTGCTCCTTGAGCATGTCCTCCATGTTCCCGCCGGGCGGCACCAGCGGCCCCGAGTAATGGATCCTCTTGTTCCTCCTGCCTCCGAAATCCTGGTAAAGGAAAAAGAAAAAAACCGTTTGCAGATGCGATTGATTAGCACGTACTTGCCGCCGCAACAGTCTGTCAAGATTCTCAATCAAGGTCGAGTGTCTCTGGGTTGGTTGGTTGGCACTCACGGCTGACGCGTCGTCGTCCCTCATGCCGAGGTCCTTGTGGTGGGAGGAGCCGTGGCGGCCGACGGCGTTGGCCGGCTCCGCGACGTCCAGCCGGTTGTACCTGGAGTTGGCGTTGGCGGCGGCCGACGAGCTCGGGTGCAGGTCGGTGCCCCGGGACTGCGCGTCGTCGGACCGCTGCGAGTGCGGCGCGGACGCCCTGACGGAGCTGGACGCGCGCGTGACCGCCCGCTGGTCGCTCCTGTTGTACTTGTACCCCGTCGACCCGAAGCCGCCGCCGCCGGTCGTCTGCAGCGTCGCCGGCCCGCGCACGGCCACGGCCGGCCGCTCGATGCGGAACCCCGGCACGCTGTCTTCCTGCGACCTGTAGTGGTGGCTGGTGCTTTTCTGGTTGGCGCGCGCCTGCCTCCTCTGCAACCAGACATGCCGAACACGAGAGGGAAGGAAGCCATTGTAGAGTTCAGACAACAACAACAACAACAGTTTGAACTGCAATCGGTATCAGTCACTGTTGTACCTGGTAGTCGGCAATGGCGACGTCCTGAGCTGGCGCGGCGCCCTTGGCGTCGTCTCGCCCCGGTTTGACGGACACGGAGCCTTTGCCCCCGATGCCCGCTGCGATTTGCCTAGAAAAGAAGAGAAAATGACGCGCTTCGGATGAAACAAACTGGGTGTTGGGTCTCTGAGCTTGCTGCCTTGCTGGTGCTCTGCTCCAACAAGGTTCGCGTACCTGCTGGCCTCCTGGATTCGGAGCTTGGCGTCGTACTCCTTGCAGGGCGGGTACTTGGGCAGGCTCGACGGATCACACGCCAGCGGCTTGGTCCTGAAGAACTGATGATGACAGAGATGCAATGCAACGCAATGCAGCAAGGTGTTTCAGTGCCGGCGGTTTCCTTGGCGTGTTTGTTCTCATCTCTATCTCTATCTACTGCTGCTAATAAGATGAAACCGCAATTATTTGTGAATAGTTGTTGGTGATATATTATTTATGAATCATGTGATGTCTCTGTAATGTTTTGATTTTTTTAATTAATGTTAGTTTAGCACAAGGGGATGATGCTACAATTGAAGCTTACTGCCATAATGCTAGCAACTGTTATTTCGGTATGGCAAGTTTATATACTTTACACTCTATTCAACATGGGGAGAAGGCAAAATTGTAGGGCCTGCGTGGTTCTCTAAAAATTTACCACCACTTTGCCACTTTGCCTGATGATTTTATTCGCTTGGTTGTTGTTAGTTATTGATGGAGAGGCCATCATATCATGGATCTACTGACTGAGTGTATCCTCTGTGAATCTGTTCAGATTTATTGATTTAGTAAAACTATAATTTCTAACATATAGATAATAAATGTGGCCGTGTCGCTCTCCCCACGCGAGCGGCTCGGGTGGTGACTCGCCCTACGCCGCCCGCTCCTTTTCTTTCCCCTCCCTCGCTGCGCCGCCGCCGGAGCAGGTCGTCGGCAGGGCCGCTGGGATGGCGGCGGCGGGCCTCTCCCTCACGCGCTCGGTGGTTGTGGTGGCGTGGGCTGCAGTAGGCCAGCGGGGCGCGCCCTCACGCGAGCCACGTGGGGCTCGCCGGGGCTGCCTGCTGTGGCTGTGGCGACGTCGGCCTGTGCTTGTGTTGTCTCTAGGGAACGACGACGGGGTCTTCCTCCTCCTCTGCTTCCTCCTTCCTCCTCGTCCATGGCAGCAGCGGTAGCACGTCCTGGGCCGCTTCCAGGGCTAGGGCAGGCGGATCTGGGGCCTTGGAGGCCGGATACGGCGCCCTCAGTGTGGGGGCGGCAACCATGGTGGAGGCGGCGGCGCCAACTAGGGTAACGGGTCTGGTACCCTCCCGACCAGATCCGATGTTCTAGGGCAGGGGGCGGCGCCCATGGTGGTGGAGCATGCACCCAACTGTGGCTCCCTATGGCGGCTGCGTCGACGGCGGGTGCTTCGGCCGGCGACGACTTCGTCGTGCGGCAGCGTGACGCACGCGGTAGGGTAAGTCTGTTTATCTGTAGGTTGCCTGACCAGAGGGGGTGATAGTTGACGCAGCGGTGCGGCTGCTA
The DNA here is from genome assembly GCA_009763385.1 of Coix lacryma-jobi var. lacryma-jobi. Taxonomy (NCBI): domain Eukaryota; kingdom Viridiplantae; phylum Streptophyta; class Magnoliopsida; order Poales; family Poaceae; genus Coix; species Coix lacryma-jobi. The sequence continues at coordinate 97,999,248 of CM019831.1, forward strand.
TGAGCAGCTGGCGTGTCAATGCCCCTCTAGAGGGGCTTTCTGCAGGATGACTTGGCGGTGACAACGGTGGAGGTAGCCTAGGGTTCCGGCATCATGGCTCGACGCACGTGCTTAGAGGCATTTGGGCGAAAGCCTTGGCGACGACGATGCTTGTAGGCGCCGCTTTCCTCTTGGGGGCGTCGTGTTCTCCTCAAGCAGTGACTTCCACGGGTGAAAACCCGGTCCATCCTTGGACAAGCAACGGTGGCGCTATCAGCGTCATCCTCTTCACGAAGACGTCGCCTTTGGAAGTTCCTCCTGGCCGTGTTGTCGCCTTTGGTGGTTGTTGTTTGCTTCTCGGCGCCCAGCCAGCGTGAGATGGTGGGAACTTCTTCGTGAAGTCGGAGCTGCCGCACAGGGGGTGCAACGATGACACGGGACGAACCTTTCTTCCTCGTTGTCTGATCAGCTTGGGAGGCCTGGTAATTGCTATGGGCGGGATATGAGGTCAAGATAGGAAGTCGGAGCTGCTCTTGTTTGAGCTCAGCAACGATGACCTATTTCGGTCTGTTATTTCGGGCCCGTCTGCCTGGCCTAGTAGGGTGGATCATGTGTGGTTTGTACTCTGTCGCGTCGCGTGGGTGGGCTAGCCTTTCGTGGTGATTGACATCACTTTGGGCTATCCTTTCGTGTATATAAAATTTTATTCGTCTTAATTGAAAGGCAGAGCTCATGCTATTGTTTCAAAATAAATATAATAATAAATGTGAAATAAACTCTGACACTATATTTGATTGGGAAAGTAGGGGTGTTATTTAATTTTCTGTGGCCCTGTTTCCATGATCTGCATTTTTGGAGCATTTGTTCTCATGTTCTCTGTTTCTTTGTAACGCCACACTGGAGATTCGTGCTGCCACATGAATGTACTCATGTGCATCCAATACATAATTATATGCATTAATAGATTGCCTGTATGACTTTACTATTAAATTGTCATCTTCTTCAAGTTGTGTAATCAATACGTATATTGCACTGAAGACTTTTTTGGGGGGGTGACATGTCCAGACATACTCTGATCACAATGATGGAAGTTAAAGAAACAGGTGCTCACGTTAAGAAATTAGTCTTCGAACTTGTAAATAGCAGCAATTTAAAATGAGCAGTGGAAAAGGCTCTAGAAGTTATGCCAAATTCGATTCGTGCATAGAATACAATTTCTCCATAGAAGTTCCAACCTATTATTAATTTCCATCAGGATGGTTGATGACACTAGCATATTATCCAACTTCGTTCATATTGTACAACTCTATTAAGAGGTTAGTGCTTGTTTTCATCAATGCATAGTGTTTGCTGAACTCATTTAGTTCTTCATTTTTTAGGATGATGATGCAGTGAATGCCGAGGCTTTTATCAACAAGGCTTCATTTCTGGTAACAAATGGCCAGCAAGAAGTAAAAGAATTTGAATGTAATATGCAGGCATCGCTTTTGATTGGATGAAAGTATGTTTTGCTGAGATTCCAAAGTTGAAGGTGGATTTGAAAGGTTTGCAGTTCATAAAGATGATATCTCCATTGTAATCTAAACAACAGTTAGGTGTTGATGGTACACTTTGAATCATTGGCTTCCGATGTGACGCTTAGTTAAAGTGAGCTACAAGCTATGTTTACAAGACATTTGACTATACAAGGCGTTTCGATTACTCTGCTTGATATTGAAACTATGATGCCCACATTTTGATTACTCTGCTTGTACTCATATCAAAATCATGATACACACTACATGATATTTCTTTCATATGTAGTGTTTCAGTTACTCTAAAATCGTAATACACACAAGATGATTCATTCATTTTTGTTAGCTGAGGCCTTGTTCAGTTCGTGAAAAATGTTGCATAGTGATATTGTAGTACTTTCGTTGTTATTTGACAAACTTTATCCAAACATAGATTAATTAGGCTTAAAAGATGCGTGTCGATATGAACAGACTAAAAATACAATTAGTTATTTTTTTACCTACATTTAATGTTCCATACATGCATTTAAAGATTCAATGTGACGGATACTGCGCAATATTTTTTGAGTTCTATTTCGTGAACTGAACCTGGCCTGACTTTATGTGTATTGAAACCCATAAGGGCACGAATCTAGTAAATAAAATAAAAAAATTGACGAGAGCTGCTTAATTACCTCGCTGTCCAGAGCAGAGGCCACCGTGCCCCGGTCGGACGGCTCGATGGCGAGCAGCGTGTCCAGCAGCGCCAGGGCTGTGCGCGGGAAGTCCTTGAAAGTCTCGGCGATCTTGCGCCGGTACGGCTGCTGCGGCTTGAAGAGCGTCACGTCCGGTAGCTTCGCCTTGGCCCAGTAGTCCTCGGACGGCGAGCCGCAGAGCTTGAAGATCTTGTGCAGCTGCTCGATCTGCACATCACGATCGAGGACAATTTTGTTTTGTTGTTGTTGTTGTTGTTGTTGTTGTTGTTCATTCAAGTTCAGGTTCAGTTTCAGGCAGGCTGAGAACGAACGAACGAACCCAAAACAAGCAAGGGCACGACGGAGACGAACCTCTGTCTGGCCGGGCATGATAGGCTTGCCGGCGAGCAGCTCTGCGAGGATGCAGCCGGTGCTCCACAGGTCGACGGCGACGCCGTACTCGGTGGCGCCGAGCAAGAGCTCCGGCGGGCGGTACCAGAGCGTGACGACGCGGCTGGTCATGGGCTCCGTCTTGCCGGGGTCGAAGAAGGTGGCGAGCCCGAAGTCGGCGATCCGGATCACGCCGTCGTCGCCGACGAGGAGGTTGGCGCCCTTGATGTCGCGGTGCAGGACGCCGCGCGCGTGGCAGTGGCGCAGGCCCTCGAGGATCTGGCGCATGAAGCACTTGACCTGCGGCTCCGTGAAGCGCCGCTGCCCGGAGAGCGCGGCGAGCCCGGCGAGGTCGTGCTCCATGTACTCGAAGACGAGGTAGAGGCTGTGCGAGAGGCGGGAGGTGACGATGCCCTCCAGCCTGATCACGTTTGGGTGGTGGTCCAGCCGCCGGAGGACGTGGATCTCCCGCGCCATGAACCGCACGCTCTCCGCGTCCATGTTGACGAACCGCACCCGCTTCAGCGCCACCATCTTGCCGCTCTCCAGGTCCCGCGCCCTGTACACGTTGCTGTACGTGCCCTGCCCGATCTTGTCCAGCCGCTCGAACGTGTCCGCGCGCCGGGGCAGCCACCCCTCCACGATCTCCCCGGCCACGGACGTCAGCCAGGAGGGCCACCCGGCGATGACGTGCTCGCCGGAGAATCCCTGCGGCACGCCGCTGATGGGGATCGCTTGCGCCTGCGCCGCGCCCGCGCCCGCGTCGCTGTTGTTCCCGCCGATGTCGTCCACCGTGGCGCGCCGGTGGTGCGCGGGCGCCCCGGCGGTGCTGTACGACTTGCTGAGCGACGCGATGACGACCACGGCCGGCGCGGTATTCTCCACGGCCTCTTTCGCCGGCGCCGGCGCGCCGATGGCGCCGTTGGCGGCCTTGGCGTTGGAGTCCGTCCGGGCGATGACGGCATGCACGACGACGGCGTCCTCCTTCTTGGCGGTGAGCGTGATGAGCTGCTTCAGGGTCTGGCTCGACGCCTTCTGCAGCTGCGCCACGGGGTGGGGCGCGGCGGCCGGCGCCTCCACGACGCATTGCTTAGAGCAAATGCCGCCCATCGCCGGCGGACGGCGGCCGCCGCTGGCGTTCCTGCTAAATCGAGGCCGGCCGGAGACGCGCGGAGGAACGGATGCGCTAGGTTAGAACCGCCGCGTGCAAGGGCTGATGAAGGCCAGCGGGCCCGAAATGAGGCGGGAGAGGCGTCGTCGTTGGTCCTGGGGCGAGGAGGGAGGAGGTGGCGGTTGAGGCATGGCGGTTGCGGCGACACACGGTTGCAACCGCCTGAACAGAACCGGCACCAGCACGCGCGTATCCGGCGCCGGGGCCGGAAAGCTGCGCGCGCGCGGGAGCGGTGTAGAGCAACGGGGGCGGAAAACAAAAGAGAGGCTCGGGGACGACGAACCATTACGAATAAACGACAGGGAAGGCCGGAAGCGCGGCCGCGCGGCGCGCACGATGAGGAGAGGTGGACGTGCCCTCCAATTTCTCAAAGGAGATATCTTGTTTCCTTAATTACAGTATATAAAAGTTGCTACAGGCCCGGATTAGAGGATGCCGCATTCATGCGGATATATATAGAGAACGTATCCTATACAAACTAGACTCATATGCAAACTATGCAAACTCTAATTAAGACCACAAGAATCTAATCCGATGACTGATAATTTTAGCACTCAAACCCCCCACTCATCCTATCCGGCTGTTGCAAGATTAGAGTTTGCATAGTTTGCACAGGAGTCTAGTTTGGATAGGATACGTAACGTATCCTATACAAACTAGACTCATGTGCAAACTATGCAAACTCTAATCAAGACCACAAGAATCTAATCCGATGACTGATAATTTTAGCACTCAAACCCCCCACTCATCCTATCCGGCTGTTGCAAAATACCCTCATGAGTGGAGGGGTTTAAGTGCTAAAATTATCAGCCATCAGATTAGATTCTCGTGGTCTTGATTAGAGTTTGCATAGTATGCACAGGAGTCTAGTTTGCATAGCATACGTTCCCTAGTTAAGCAGGCTCTGACTGGTGTTAATCCTCTAATTGAGGACTTCATAGCATCAATATCTTTTATGAACTCATCTAATCAACGCATTGTTGCATACAGAAGTTATTGCATTGTTGTTGGTATTAGACCAAGGAAGTTTGGGTTGGACATGGATGTTAGGTGGAACTCCACCTACCTCATGCTTAAGCACTTGATGCCTCACAACAGTACTTTCGAAACTTTTGTTTAGGCTCATTACCCCAGGGCTAGAGGCAGTAATTTCCTTTTAACTGAGCAACATTGGATGATGGCCTCTAATTTACTTGCATTTCTTGAACTATTATATGACTCAACTGTTGTATTGTTTGGTGTTTATTATCCTACTGCTCCTCTTATGATTCATCATATTGTTAAGATTGCTATACATCTGCATAGATATCAAAATGATGAGCATGTTAGGCTTGTGATCCAACCTATGATTGACAAATACAATAAATATTAGAAGAACATACCTAATTTGTATTCTATTGCATTCATCTTACATCCAAGGGCTAAAATGAAAGGCTTTACTAAAGTGCTTAGGAAGTTAAGTGTTGTTACTGATACTGAGTATACTGATAAGTTGTTGGACACTAGGACTCTTTCTTATAAACTGTACAAGAGGTATGATGCAATGTATGGGTCTGTTAGGTTAAAAAGGTTGTCCCCCCAACGCTATCTGGTAAGAAAAGAACAGCTTGAGCTGAAATTTATGATGATGAGGATGATGCTGGATCTGGCTGTTCTACCCTCCCTCCTAATCTTGATATGTCCAGGAATGTTCCTGCCACTGCCTTGCTAAATGCAGCAAATTGTTCCTCTAATGTTAGTGGATCTGAACTCTCAGCCTACCTGGACCGTGACACAGTCACCCAGTTAGATGATGAGTTCAACCTCTTGAACTGGTGGCATCAACACAAAATAACCTATCCAGTTCTTTCAATACTTGCTAAAGACAATTTAACTATGCCTGTGTCCACCATTTCTTCGGAATCCACCTTTAGCTTAACTAGCAGGATCATCGAGAGGCTTCTCCCTGAAATTGTGGAGGCACTAACCTGCATCAAGGACTGGGAGGCTTTTGAATCTAAGGCTGCAGCACATGGTGGAGGATAAGGAGCTAGAAGAGGCCTTTGAAGCCCTCTATCTGAATGATTGACCCATTTATGTAATGGTTATGTAATAACTCTTAAGACTTTATACTATGGACATGTGGTTGCTGGTTGATGCTGTAATGAACAATATGGAACTATATATGGAGCTGGCTGCACTCTCTTTCCTAGTTTAGGGTTTCTCACAAGGGTGAGTTTTACCTAAACATGTTTTTAATGAGGCAGCCATTGCACAACTCCAAATTAATTTCTTAGTTGCTTATTTGTGCCTGTGTGTTTTGATCTATTGAAAAATTTGGATGGTTGAAGTTTTTCTAAGATGATGAAGGGGTTTGGGACTCGGGTTGTGTAGTGCACGTGTGAAAGCCCTTGTTTGGTTTTGGTTAATTGATGAAACATATTTGGTCTAATCCTATTGCTAAGCATGTGTGTAGCTTATAAGAAAGGATTGTGACAAAGCCAAATGGTGGAGCTAGCATTGTGGCAACCATGGAGGATGGTGATGGCCACAAACACTCAAGAGATCAAATGCTCTATCATTGGTGAAACTTGAGAAGAAGAGAAGAGATGGAGCAAAGAGGCCCGAAGGCAAAGGTATAACCTATAGGGCTCTTTATTTTTGTGATCAAGACACTTAGCGAGTGTGATCACATTTAGGATACATAGCCGTACTATTAAGAGGAGATTATTCACGGCTTATGCGGTGTTCAAGTGCCACTAGGTGTTCTCTAACATATCGATGCTATAGACCTAGTGAGTGACTAACAAAACCCCTTGGAAAATGCTTTGCAAAATGCTAACACACTTGCATATGATGATGTACACTTGGTGGTGTTAGCACTTTTGGGATAAGGGGATGTTAAGGAGTTGTGGAGAAGTGGGAGAAACTAGTATATAGTTCCTCTCCCTCCTGCCGAGCTTGCGAGGCAGGATTCAACGGTTTTCGGAAGAAAAGTGGTGTGCTCAGGGAGCATCGGACGCTGGTCCGAGGAGCATCGGACGCTGGCTGAGCGTCCGATGGTTAACCCTAGTTTCTGTCAGAAGTTGAAGAAGCATCTGACGCTGGCAACGGGCGCTGAGAAAACACTGTTGCAGAGTCCGATGCAGGTGACGTGGCGCGAGCGTGCTTTCCAGGAAGCATCGGACGCTGGCCTGCGTCCGATGCGAATCCATCGGATGCGTCCGATGTGATTTGACCCTCTCTGGAACCTCTCTGCATGGTCATCGGACGCAGGGGTTGAGCGTCCGATGTGAGGGTGCCGGAGCATCCGATGTGGCGTAGAAAAGAGCTGAATCGAGCAGTGGCATCGGAGCGTCCGATGCCTGGCATCGGCGCGTCCGATGTCACTTTAACCGTGGCGCGAAGCAATATGACCGTTGGGATCTAACGGACAGATTTCATATCAGGGGGACACGTGGCTCCATCTGGAGCATCGGACGCTAGGGCAACATCCGATGGTTGATCATCGGCGCGTCCGATGACCCCGATTCCAGCCCAACGGCTAGGCCGACTTGTGTGGCCTATTTAAGGGGCTTGGCCGGCTTGCTAGGTTTTTCTCTTGCACATTCTGATTCCTAAGTATACTAGTGAGTATTGGCAAGCCTCCCAACTCATCTCCCAAGTTGATTTGATCAAACCTAGTGAGATTGAGTGATCTAGTGCGTGATTTGATAGAGTTCAATCTAGTGGCGCTAGTTCTTCGCATCGGCATTGAGTTCTCTTGTTACTCTTGGCATTTGCCGGTGCCTAGACGGCTTGGAGGTGTTGAGGTGGTTGTTGGCAAGAGAAGGAGATTGTTCTTGGCCACCACCGATCGTGATTGTGAGAGGTTTTGGAGCCTCACCTCGCCGGAGCGGCAAGAGGCATCCTTAGTGGATTGCTCGTGGCATTGAGCTACCTCACTAGTGGTAGACTCTTGTGGCGCTCTTTGTGAGCTTGGTTTTGCGCCGATTAGCCACCGGGTCACCTAGTGTTGGTCGACACAACGGGGAGTAGCGTGTCGGCAAGCACGTGAACCTCGGGATAAATCTTGGTGTCTCGTGTGCTTATTGTGATTACTTCCACATCTTGGTGATTGGTCTTCATATTCACATTCTTGGTGATTGGCATCACGAGCGGATTTCACCGGTGATTGGCTCTCTACTAGGTGATCCCGAAGGCTCGGTGAAACCACCTCTATCTAGCTCATTTACTTTGTGTATTTACATTGAGCTATTTCTCTTGTGTAGATACTATCTCTTATTATATTCCTTGTGTAGCTAGTTGTGATTAGCTTGCTTAGTCTATCTATTGCACACACTTGTCTCGTATACATTTTGTATATCATACTTGTACTAGAGCTAGTTAGTTTTATTCCGCATTAGATATTAGCTCTAATTGCTTGTGTGATATAGATATATTAGGTAGAATTGTTGGATAGGTGGCTTGCAACACACTATTAGGCTAGCGCAAAAAGCTCCGCCATTTGTTATACTAATAGTGTTTGCCTAAGTAATTTTTGTAGATTTTAATTAGGCTATTCACCCCCCCTCTAGCCAATTTGGACCTTTCAACGTGCTGACACTAGCATGACGTGCTGGGAGGCACAACACGACACGCTCCAGCCTTTATAGGTCATGCCAGTGCTTGAATATGGGCACGGTGACACGACACGACACGACACGTTGACTAGCCGTGACTATGCATGTCGTGCCCAGGCGGGTCGTGCCTAGCCGTGCTAGTGCCGTGCCATGCCTGGACGGTCCGTTTGGAAATCTATAGACGTAAATCTCATATGAGTACTCTTGCAACGAGATCCTACTGTCTTTGTGCTAATGAAATTCACAAATGGCGACTCGGGCCTCTCACGGCTGGTAGGCTTAAAGCATGCTGGTTGAGAGGACGACATGCAGTTTAGGTTGGTCAACTAAGAAGAAGGGTCCTTGCAATGTGCTTCTTCATCTCATTCATTTTTACTTTGTTTGGACACTTTCAAACACATGTGCCTAGGATTAGTGCATTCCTTCTGACTATGTGATCTTGGCGATAGCTAAAAGAGATTCTCATGGGCAAATACAGGATATAAAAGTCACATGGAAGTGTAGCAACCATAATAATAACAATGGTCAATCAGACATGTTCACTAAGATGACTCCACATTGTGATGAAGACATCACTCCATCACATACAAGCCAAGGAGAGGAAGAGGATGTGAACACAAGGTTGATATGTGCCCTTGTGGTTCATCCTTGTGATGAGTGATTGGTCAATAGGCTTACGGGTTGACGTGAGTGCAACATGTCTCTTGGTTGTGTTGGTGTGCAGGTGTGGAGCTCGGAGGCAATGGTCGATATCGAGGTGAAGGTCAAGTAGAGATGTGTCGTGCTGATGGACTGGGAGTGGCGAAGGGTGGACGTGAGGCTTGGACTGATGTACCAGGAGGCCGGAGGACCAGTTGCAGTAGCTGGCACTTGGCCGCAACAAACAAGAGTACATGGGGATGTCAGCGGCATCGGTCGAGTCAAGACGGAAGGCGATGACATTGTGGCACCTGGCGGAGGCTGGACATGGGCTTGCATGGGAGATGCAAGTGTCATCGATCGAGTCAAGGAGGAAGACGAAGGCATCGTGCTTGGTGGAGGCTAGACATGCGTCAGCATCAGTATTGGCAACACGGTGTGAGACCCATGCTCTGTCTTTGGTGCGGGATTGGTAGTTGAGCCTTAAAAAACTATGCCGATAGTTTCCAGGTTTGGGTCGCAAAATCTGGGGCGGCCGGTTTCTGAGTTTGGCCCTCAAAACTCAGGGTGGCGAGTTTGCTGGTTTGGGGCTCAAAACCAGGTGGAGGTTCTTATGCAGAATGGGAGGATGCGTGGAGGCACCGCGAGACTTGCGTCGAGGCGAAGCTAGTGGTGAGAAGGCGCAACGGTCATCGGGGCGACACGTGGCGGCATCTGGGAGCTTGCATTGTGGCGAAGCGTCCGATGAGGAAGGCACGTGACTGTTGATGGAGATCCTGGCAGAGTTGGACTAGAATGCCCCTAGGGCTAGCTAGTTTGCTCTATGCATCTAGGGGTAGAAGGGGTATTGTGTAATAGGCTATAAATAGGGATGTCACCCCTCATCCCACTTCATCTCTCCGGTTGTTCATTTCTAGCAGACTTCATCTGTTAAGACCTCATCTGAAGAGATCCACAGAGACAACAATCATTCCTTTGTGTATTTAGATTTTATGAAGGAAGATTGTAATCTCCTTCTAGCCTCGTGGCTTTTTGCTGAAATCTTTTTGAATTCGCGCTTGTGTTCTTCATTTTCCCCTCTCGGTGATTTCACGAGATCTTTCGATTTGAGGAATGGATCACAATTGAACCATATTGTGCAAGGACGTGAGAGGCATCTTTCCACCGAAGGATTTTCTCAGAAACCCCACGAGCACATAGATCGTGCAGAAATCATTTTCATTCTCCAAACTTTTCCCTTCTTTCGTGATTTGAGATATCTCTTGATTTAGTTGGGTTCGAGCCATGATTTCTTAGGAATAGCTCACCAACATGTGCAAGTTCACCTGGGTGAAGTTTGGTTGCAAGACCTTTTGATTTGGTCAAGATCCGATCGAATTTGGGTTTGCCCCGAGCAGTTTTTGTGCTTTTTGCTCATCCGTGGACAATCCGCCACCCTCACCCCGGTCAGTCCGGGAATCGGGTTTTGGTCAGGACAGTCCAGCGCGCTTTGGCACTATTCCCGGTCAAGTGACCGGCGGACGGTCCGCTAGTGACCCGTGGATAGTCCGGGGTCACATCCGACGCGCTACAGGGGTAGCCTCGGACGCTACTGTTCCACTGTTCATTTGAATGGCTGACACTCCGAAGTGCAAACCGCAGACTGTCCGGGACCTGTCCAGAACTGATTCAAAACAGTTGTGTTTTTGGATTTTTGTCTGCGGATAGTCCTGTCCCTAAGCGCGGACAGTCTAACACTCATCGGCGGACAATCCGAGGTCAGAACCCGGACAGTCCGGTCCTGTGCTGATTTGTCGGCTTTGTGTGTTCTGCTTTGTGCTTGTTTGTGGCACTTCTCCGACAGTCCCATTGTACCTCTAGGACATTTCCTAAGGTATCCACCCATCAGTTGGGTCGGGGACTTGCCCCGTTCTCGTGACTTTACTTTCTGGGACAGAGGCTATCTATTTATACAAAGAAATTTGATGCTCTCATTCACCCCCCTCTACTCACCATTTTTGTTCCTTCAGAGGACCAGTGAGTGAGTACACCTGCCTCATTATCAACAAGATGGAGTCCCAGTCCAGTTAAAGTTGGAGTCTATCTCAGATTCCAGGAGCAGTTCAGGGTAAAATTAATGCCCAAGGTGCATAGAGACTCTGTATAGGGAGCATGTTTTCAATGATCCAGATATGCTTGAAAAGATAATTTGATAAGCTAACCAATAGTTTTGGTTTCATGTCAAAATTCATCCTGAGTCAATGGGAATCATCGAAATAGGTCAACATCCAGAATGGACATCGTCTTTTGGTTTGTTGGGCCGTGTATCGTCTTAGACCCCACTATGGGGTGCATCAAGGGGGTGACGACCAAGACACTATAATTAGCCATTGTCACTCTCGTTAGGGTTTGAGTTTTGTTGTGTTCTTATTTTCCTCGTGAAATAGACATTGTTTGCTGCAACTATGTTACCAAGGCCACTTATTGTCGAAAGAGGGCCTATGTTCTTCATCTTGTTCGCTTATGGCGATTAATACTTTTGAATAAAGACTTGAACTTCTCTTCATATTTAAAGCTTCATATTTACTTGCAATTTCATATTGTGTTTATCTATTCTTGCTTCTGTTCTCAATTTGCTTGCATGAAAGCCTTTTTGGTGAGGTCAATCATGTTGTGTGTGGTTGATAACCGACGGAGCAGTGGTGCGGTCCAAATTAGACTTGGTTTGAAGCCTAGATCGTGAACATCGAGTTCTTCATCAATCAAAGTTATCGTACCTATCGAAAGATCGGGTCGTGTCTACATCACATTGTTCAATTGATATGATTTGTGTCTGTGATCCTTGAATGGGATGATTATAAATTAATAATTATGTTAACCATCACTAGCATAGAAATCGTTTCTAAGTCGGATATTTTTACTTAACCGATACGAGCATTCCAACTGCCTCGGTCGAAAAGCCTCGGTTAATCGGGTCACCTCCGTTAATCGATTAATGGAAGCGAGCATTTGTAAAGTGCCCGTCTCCATTAATATTGTCAAGAAAACCCAAAAAAACCAAAAAAACTTATAACTTTAAGGAATCAAACTCACGACCTCACACTTAACAATATTGGGTCTTCACTACTACACCTCACACTTATTCTTGTCTATATGTATCTTGTAATCTTATATTGAATATTTTAGCTACTAAATGAACTCAAATGAAAAAAAAACTTATAACTATAATTTTAAATCTTGTCAAGTGCTGCAACTTTGGTATAGGATATTTCATAAGAGATGGTTTAAAAAAATTAAAAAAAAATTGTTTTAAAACATATGAATTTCAAACACATATTTGAGACTCTAAATGATTTTAAATAAAAAACTTTTCAATACCAAATATGTAGCTCAGGATGACCACTACAACTTTAGTATTAACTATGTGAATATTTGATATCATTTAAAAAATCTAAATTTTAAATTTTAAAATCTATAACCTTCAAACACATATTTAGGACTCTAAATAACTTCATATTAAAAACTTTTCAACTGCAAAGTTATAGATTTTATTGAGAACTATAACTTTTGGGTAGACTATGTCAACATCCGAGATCATTTGATAATTTAAAATTTCAAAATATATGCACTTACAATAATATTTTAGAACCCTAAACAGTTTCAATTCAAAAACTGTTCAACTACAAAGTTGTAAATCTCGTCAACATCTATAATTTTAATATAAAGTTTATCTCATCCAAGTTCATATGAAAAAGTAATGAATTAGTTTTTGTTGCAGTCATTAACTGAGACAGACATCTTAAGGCATCCACCTCGGTTAATCAATTAACAGAGGCAGTCACTTAGAATGATCGCCTCCGAAAATAATCAATTAACTAAGACAAACATCTTTTTTTTTTCTCGAACAACACAGGAGAACTGCACATCATTTTATTAAGAAAAAAGGAGGAACACGGGTCAAGGACCCAACACAAACACACACACCACACCCAACACAGTAACACAACACACAACTCCTGAACTGGGGTATAGACTCGCCACAGAAGGACATAGACGACCAAAAACCTCTGAACCTAAGATTCAGCAGGCAATGACTTGAACACGATCACTTGGAGTCTGGAAGCTCCAGCCGAGCACCAAAGCCCACCGTCAGAACTAATAGCCCTAAGGGCCTCCTAAATGTTTGGCCTCATATTATCAAAGACACAACTATTGCGGTGCTTCCAAAGCTCCTAAGCTACTAGAGTTACTAAAGTGTTTAGAATTTTTCCCACATCTTTTGGGATTGCCACAGCTGACTTCTTCCACCATCCAAAGAAACGAGTCACGAAAGGTTGTGGCACCATATAGATCAACCGAAATTGTTGAAAACCAGGAACCAAACCTGACGTGCAAACACACAACCCACCAACAAATGATTTATAGTTTCATCCTCTTAATCACATAGGAGGGCAAGACTCGGGATGAGGCAGATTCCTCTATGCCAACCGACCAGCTGTCCAAACCTGCTTGTGGGGCGCCAACGAGAGAGAACTTGTAGCACAAAGGGAGCTAGGTTTTCCAGATTCTCCGCCATGAACCAGATTTGATGGATCCCACAAAGAACGACACATAGGCAGATTTACTGTTATATGTACCATCCTGAGTTAGCTTCCAAGTATAGGGGTCCCGAGTTTCCTGATGAAGGACATATTCATTCACCATATCCCAAATAAAGAGTTATTCCAGCAGAACCTCCACAATAAGGCTCCAGTAATATCACAGACCCAACTTTCTGTTGTGCAGTGCTTGAGCCACAATCCTTGTTTTGGTAGTGCGTTCACGAACGACCTTGAACTAGTTAGGTGCCAATTCAGGCAAGGTATGCCCTTCCAACCACCTATCTATCCAAAATAAGATTACATCTCCATTTCCGACTATGGCATCAACTGCAAAGTTGAATAGGGTCTGTGCTTTCTGGGGAATAGAGATAGTCAGACCGGTCCAAGACCTATCAACCATCGTCTTCTGCGCCCAAAGCCACCGAATCCTACGAGCACAACTGAGGAGCTCAAGATTATGGATCCCCAGGCCACCATATTCAAGTGGTCTCTGTACTTTTTCCCAAGCAACAAGGCAACTACTACCATTGGCCTATTGGTGACCCTTCCATAAAAATCCTCGTCGCCTTTTATCAATGGCCTTAAGCACCCGTTTTGGAAAGTCTAGGGAAATTAACAGGTAAATTAGGTCAGCTGTTAGCATAACCTTTACCATGACCAACAGTCCAGCCTTGTTCATTAAAGAAGCCTTCCAACCCGGGAGAAAATCTGCTACCTTGTCCATCAAAGGCAACAACACTTCTTTAGTAGGTTTTCCAATTGAGAGTGGGAGGCCCAGGTAGGTACAAGAAAAAGCCTTTATGGAGCAAGATACGATGTTTGTCCATCAAAGGCAACAATTACTACTGCAGACTGGTACTTTGCCGAGTGTTTTTACACTCGACAAAGAGCCTAAAAACACTTGGCAAAGACTTTGCCGAGTGTTTTTAAGCAAGGCACTCGGCAAAGTTTGCTCGGCAACATAATTCACGGCAAAAAAGACTTTGCCGAGTGCTTTTTCTCGGGCACTCGGCAAAATAATAATATATTTTGCCGAGTGCTGGGCAAGGCACTCGGCAAAATTTTCGCGGCCGTTACGCCGCTTGCCGTTAGCCGTTATTTTGCCGAGTGTCCTAAAACACTCGGCAAAATTTTGTTTGTTCCTTTTTCCCAAAAAACTTTACCGAGTGTTCTTACAACACTCGGCAAAATATATTTATTTGCCGAGTGTTTCTGCTCAACGCACTCGGCAAAGATTATTTTTTAAAAATAAAAACCATACTTTGCCGAGTGTTTTTTTCTCAAAGCACTCGGCAAATATTATTTAAAAAAAATAAAAAACATACTTTGCCGAGTGTTTTTGCTCAAGGCACTCGGCAAAGATTATTTTGAGAAAAAAATCAAAAAAAACTTTGCCGGGTGCCTAGCCTAAAACACTCGGCAAAGTAACCGAGATTTGTAATTTTTTTGGACCGGCTACATTATATTGCGTTGTGGAGACCAGCAGTGTGCATCAGCATGGCCTTAATTTCTTCAGGCACCATTCCAGGACCATCATCCACGCACTGCTGCAGGAGGCAACAGAGACATGAAGAGAGGGTGAGCGACAACAGTGGGTTTTCCTGAATTGAATCCATCAGAATTCAGCAGAAATGGTATTGGTGTGGTGGCCACAAACCTCAGCTCGGAAGACATCCATTGCAAAGCCATTGAAGCAGCTGATGACCGCCTGCTCGATGTCGAGGCCTAGGCTGTCGAGGGCTGTCATTGTGGACAGCAGGATGCCTGGCTTACGAGCACAGAACATGTGAATATTGACTGCATGCCCTTCCCTCATCCTGACTTCAACCTGAACAAACAAGAAAGTAATGCCTCACTCAGTGTCATACGAATCAGTGCCGTTACATGTCAGTGCTTGCCTGAACATTTCTCGAAAAAGAAATAAGCAGCTGATAAATGTACAAACACGGACTGTAAAACATTCAGTGTATGAATATTAACATTCAGGCGGGATGTAGACACTGCACAACTTTGAAGAAAGACTCACTTGATTAATTGCCTGCATTTTGGACACCTTTTTCCGCACCTGGCTGCAGCATGTCTTAATCATTTCATGCAGAAGCTTTTGAAAAGAGTAGCAGTAATATGAATTTCAGAAAGGTTTGCAGAGCAATGAAGAAACTGATTTAAAATATTCAATAACATAATTATATCAAAGAATATTCAATTCAAAAAAGTTTCAGGTAACATCAGTGTAATGAGAACTTTAGGTTGGTGGATAACGTACAGATAACCACCACTCGGTTGAGATTGAGATAAGGTTAATTTGAAATCCCACCACTCGAGTGAGATTGAGATAAGGTTAATTTGAAATGATAAGCCTTAGGATTAAACCTCTTTAATACAATAATAATTTATTTCCACTCTAGCCGAACAATATTTGTGAACTTAACATCTACACGGTAAAGCTTTCAGTGCCCCATATTTGCCGTGAAACTGACAGACCAATCTTTGTTTGAAGCAAGAATGTATGCTGGTCAACAAGAATTACACTTCGAATAGTTGGAGCAATTGTATATCGGCATTCCTTAGCAGAATAGCAGGCAGCAACCAAAATGAACAAAATATGTTGAGAAAGCAACCACATTGTATCGTTAAAGCGACTAAACCTACTGAACTATACAGTGATTCTTGCAATGTTCCCTGCTGGATGCAAGCTTTCTGAATTCAAGTAACCTTTTTTACTTGAAGCACAGTCAAAGTAGTGATAAAAATCATAGTACTCCAGTCTAGTATAAAGAAAAAGGAATTGGAAATGCGCTAGAAGTGCACAAGTACATTGCAAACAAGCTTTTGTGGTCCATTTTCCTAGAGATAATTAGCAGGCTTCTCTAACACTAAACAACAAAATTATACCAAATCCAGGATCATTTAAACTGCACTTTCGCTAGAAGTGCACAAGTACATTGTAACTTTTGTGGTCCATTTGCCTGGGGATTATTAGCAGGCTTCTCCGGCACTAACCAACAAAATTTTACAGAAATCCATCCAGCATCATTCGTTAAACTGCACATTCGATAGGAATTCAGCATATAGATAATGCCTACGGTTGCCACAGTACTAACAAAATGAGCCATAGAAAGTTTTCAATTCCTTCTCTTTTGCATACAGATTTTCAGAAAACAAGCAACCACTTTTCCAAAAATACAGCTAGAAATTACCTGTGCGGACAAGGCGACAAGGTGTGGCGTGCTCGGCTCAAAGCAGGTGTCCATGTGCAAAACTGCAGATTGCAGAATATGCAACTCCAAAATCAATTGCCAATACCATCTAGTATCAAATCACAAATGTTACTCGTATACAAAGGAAGCACCCTTATTACCATGAAAGAGAGTTTCTCCCCGGAGAAATCCATATATAGCAACCTTCTCGACAGATCCGGGCACATCCTTGTCATCCTCCTTGGCTTCCTTGGCTTCCGATTTGCCATCTAGGGGATTTCCAAATCAACGCTACATAGAGAACGCCCAAGATGAGTGCACTCCTACTACGAATTTACCCAAGAAAATCAAATCCATACCTGCTGCAGTGTCCGTCTTCATCGTCGAGACCAACCACCAGCGGGATCTTGGCCGGAGACAACCACCGGCGGGATCTTGGCCGGAGACAACCACCGGCGGGATCTTGGCCGGAGACAACCACCGGCGGGACCCTGGTCGTCCCCCGCGGCGTGGCGGCTGGCAGTGGCAGTGGCACGGCGGCTGCCACTGCCGTCGACGTCGGTGTCGGCGGCGTCGGATGGGTGTACCCGAGTGGCGCTGGCCACGATGCTGCCGGGGCGGGGAGTGGCCGAGGGGCCGGGACGGAGGCTGGCCGTGACGGGACTCGCCGGCGGGGGCGGTGGCTCGCTGGCGGGTAAGGCAGCGGCGCGACGCGTTGGCGGCGGCGGGCGGGCGGAAGGGCGGCGGCCTGGCGCGTGGTAGCCGAGGGTCGGGAGCACCACCGCGAGGGGTAGGGTTTGGGACGGGAGGAGTAGAGTGGGCCGGGCCGGCCACTTGGGCATTTAGGCTGCCGGCATTTTTTATTTACTTTGCCGAGTGCTCACTGGGCCGGGCACTTGGCAAATGTTTTTGTTTATTTTCTGGATTTAAACTTTGCCGAGTGCCTCCTAGTCTCGGCACTCCGCAAAGTAAGTTTTGCCCGGTGTTCCCTAGTGACACTCGGCAAAATATATATATTTATTTATTTTGGACCCAATTTTTTTTTGTAGCCTTGTGACAGTATTTGAAGCTTTAATCTAAAATTTGGTGAAATTTTGACTTTTTTTTGTATATTTCTTTAATTTATTTCGTTTCGTTGATTTTTTCGACGTATTTCAAATTTGAACTGTAGGTCCATGGAATAATAGAATTTGGTTATCCAAAAATTGATATTCATGATATTTAGCGTATGTTGGGGCCCTATCCAGGGAGTCACATGAAATCTCGAGGATCTCCTTAATGTAATATGTCAAGTTAGTTGTGGGAAAAATGAATTTAAATTATATAAAATCCAGACAAAGTTCAAAAATCACCAAACTTGTGGAGGCATCTTGTTATCGCATGCAGAGGTTATGGTAAAAATTTGAAACGATTTGGAGCAAGTTGTGACGCACAATACCTAAACCTCAGACATCTCCACATCTGATAACAATTATCATACGTGGATATGTTTGAGTTTTTTAGACATCGTGCATCGCAACTTGCTTCAAATCATTTCAAATTTTTACCACAGCCTCGACATGCGATAACAAGAAGCCTCCAAAAGTTTCGTAATTTTTGGACTTCGTTTGGATTTTATATAATTTAAATCCACTTTTCTCGCAACTAACTCGACATGTTATGTCAACGAGATACCCGAGATTTCACGTGGCTCCCTAGATACGGCCCCAACATACGCTAAATATCATGAATATCAATTTTTGGATGACCAAATTTCATTATTCCATAGCCGTGCAGTTCAAATTTGAAAGGCACCGAAAAAATCAACGAAACGAAATAAGTTAACGAAATATACAAAAAAATTCAAAATTTCACCAAATTTTATATTAGAGCTTCAAATATTGTCACAAGGATACACAAAAAAATTTGGGTCCAAAATTAAAAAATATATATATTTTTTGCCGAGTGCCACATGGGAACACTCGACAAAAATTACTTTGCCGAGTGCTGGCCCTAGGAGGCACTCGGCAAAATTAATTTTCAAAAAATAAAAAAATAATTTTGCCGAGTGCCGAGCTAGAAAGCACTCGGCAAAGTTTGTTTTCAGAAAAATAAAAAAAACTTTGCCGAGTGCCCAAGTATGGCACTTGGTAAAGTTTATTCGAAAAAATAATTAAAAAAAATTTGCCGAGTGTTGGGCTTGAGAGCACTCGACAAAGTTTGTTTTCAGAAAAATAAAAAACTTTGTCGAGTGCTCAAGTGTAACACTCGACAAAGTCTATTCGAAAAAATAAAAAAAATAACTTTGCCGAGTGCCTGGGCTAGAAAGCACTCGGCAAAGTTTGTTTTCAGAAAAATAAAAAAACTTTGTCGAGTGCCCAAGTATGGCACTCGGCAAAGTTTATTCGAAAAAATAAAAAAAATAATTTTGCCGAGTGCCGGGGCTAGAAAGCACTCGGCAAAGTTTGTTTTCACAAAAATAAAATACTTTGCCGAGTGCCCAAGTTTGACACTCGGCAAAGTTTATTCAGAAAAATAAAAAAATTATTTTGCCGAGTGCCGAGGCTAGAAAGCACTTGGCAAAGCTAACGGTAGGTGGCCCTCGTCATGGTTCACCGAAGTTTTGCCGAGCGCTTATCTTTGCCGAGTGCCACTCGGCAAAGTCTATATTTGCCGAGTGCCCAACTTTGCCGAGTGTCTGGCACTCGGCAAAGCCTTCTTTGCCGAGTGTAAAATTTTGCCGAGTGCTACACTCGGCAAAATATAGCTTTGCCGAGTGCCACGATATTTTGCACTCGGCAAAGTCTGCGGCACTCGGTAAAGTACAGTTTTCCAGTATAGGGGAAACATAACATTTGGTTAGGTTGGTAGGAGGCCAGAAGCAAGATATGTGCCTCCTTTTTCATGTTCAAGGATATTTAACCATCTGTTGAACCAACATAAAATTGTCATGGATCCTTCGTCCCTTTACAAAAGCGCTCTGGTTTGTAGAGATCAAGGAAGGCAAGAGAGGAGTCAGCCTATTAGCCAAGAGTTTAGTCACCAATTTGGCGAAGCTATGGATCAGGCTCGTGGGCCGTAAATCCTTTACTTCAACCGCATCCATTTTTTTTGGCAGCAGGGTAATGAAAGTTGAGTTCAGGAGCCGAAATTTGAAAGCATGGCCTACTGAATAGCATCCAGAGCCATCAACACATCACCTTTTATAATGTTCCAACAAGTTTTGTAGAAGTCGTCCGTCTCGGTTAATCGATTAACCGAGGCAGGCACTGGATGTCCGCCTTGGTAAATATTAATTCAAGTGACACATATACACATCTTGTGTCACTTAGAATGACCGCCTCAGTTAATTCAAGCCTGATCTCCGGTAAATTATTTGTGTAACAGTACATATACAATCAATAATTATGTTATCCATATAATGTCCTACAAAATGATCCAAGATTATACATAATGTAGAGTCATTGCATAAACAATGAGCCCACGAGTAAGTCACATAATAATTACTTTTTTGTTCATTAATAAAGAGACACATAGAACTGACAACAGAAAAAATGACATTAGTCAAACAACATATTCTTCATAAGTACATAAATTACTAAGTTGTTCAATTATTATATCCATGGTTCCAACTAGATCATATCACCATGGGTGAACTAACTCTGCACAACATTTTCCTTTGCAGAGCGTGCACTACTTCACCATTCAGTGAGCATGCCTTCTGTTGAGGTTGTCGACAATTTCAGCAATAGAAGGTCTCTTCTTCTGATCGATATCCACACATTTTAGCCCAGTTTCAATGCACATTTTTACCTGCTGAAGGCTATCTGCATCTAGTGATGAGTACCTGGATGCTATGTGCTCATCTGTCCATGTTTGACGAACCTACATGATTGAAATTATGAGCTTTAGGTATACAACTAAATTAGAATAAGCATCTTAAATTATATTTCAGTCATCAAATTCACTAGTTACATATGTAGCCTTGCCTGATCTATGAAGCTCCTTGCTGACATGTCTTTGTCATTCATAGAGTTCTTCTGCCCTGTTGCGATTTCGATCATGAGTATGCCTAAGCTGTATATATCAGACCGGGTTGAGATTTCTCCTCTGTACAGATATTCTGGAGCCATATACCCTCTGGAAAGCATGGACATGAATATAATTTACTCAGTAATTAGGAAACCAAACAATGGTGTACCAGCATTATTACTGGACTTACTTTGCTCCCACAACATTTATTGTGTTTATTCGGGTTTGTTCTTCACCAAAGAGTCGTGACAGGCCGAAATCCGCAATTTTTGGCACCATGTTATCACCCAGCAATATGTTGGCAGGCTGAAGATCCAGATGAACGATAGGCCTATCTCTTCCGTTATGTAGGAAATGTAAACCCTGGCAGATGCCCTCGATTATTTTGAAGCATGTCTCCCAATTAGGCCTAGAAGATATATCTGAAGAATGAAAACATGGGTCATGTATGTATGTAATATCCAAAAGAACACACATTACTTCATAATATGTGATGACAGAACAAGTGTGTCCCATACCAAAAATGCACTTGTCGAGGTTTCCATTCGGCGCATACTCGTAGCAGAGCAAGCACTCAACAGTGTCCACAATAATGTATCTTCCATTGTGATCGATCACTTTCTTCTGCACTTCAATGCAGTAGCCAACCAACTTCAGTATATTGTCATGCCGGATGGCCATCAGGTTCCCAACCTCATTCTGAAACAGTTTCTCAGGTGGCACTGGGGAATTATCTGACAGCTTCTTCACAGCGATCGCTTGCCCATCTTGCAGAAGCCCCTGTCAATTTGACCTCTCGCATAAGATAAGAGAACTCCCCATCTAGGAGTATTATCAAGCTTTATTTATTTATATTGAAAAGGGGAATGCTTGAGCATTGCAGTACCTTATAAACAGTTCCAAATGCACCATGACCAAGTTTTCTGTCAGCAGAGAACCCATTTGTGATTTCTTTCAGAAACTCTGCTGGGAGTTTCTTCGGTAAAGTACTCAGAAGACTCGGCTTGACACCTCCACTAGTGTCCGTGGCCATTTTTGATATGGTTCAAGTAGCTGCAGATGACAGCTTCTTCAATCATTATTACAACTTATATATGTACTTCCAAGTTCTAACAAAATAAGCAGCTTATTACTTGTTAGAAGCACGCACCTGGAGACTTGATTCTTGAGGGATCCAAGCGAACAAGCTGCAGAGAGATCGAAGGAAAATGGACAAGAGCTGCTGAGATTGCTGGTCGTACGAAGCTTGAGCAGCTGCGCTAGAAGATTATATATAGGGCAACCCGGTGGGATCTGGATCGGGAGACGATCAAAGTTGACTTGACTCTAGACGAAGACGCGCAATAGGAAAGAAATACGAGTGCTTTTTCAGGGTAGGTGATCATGCATGGTGTTGCCATGAAGCTCCCAGTAAACAAAAAAATTTAGGTGATGCCGAGTCTGAAACAGGCGAGGGAAATTTGGTCGGTCAACAGCCGCACTTTCTACGCCGCGTCCAGAGTAATATTTTTTTAGGAGATTTGCTATGCTTTTTTTTTTTTAACAACAGAGTCCAAACAAAACATATCTATACCGATCTACGCTAGCAGCTCCGATCCTCAACGGCCGCACGCCTGCTCCGACCGCGTGCATCGTCGCATGTGCTAGCGTCAGCTGTCTAGCACACCTCACCACCTTCATCCTCATACACGATGTTTGGAGATGAGGATGCGGCACAGGAAAGTGGGAGAGAGAGCGATGGGACGGGAGAGAACGAGTCCATTTGGTACAGGTAAGCTTCACCAGTGAAACAGTTTTTTTTTTAGAAAATAGCTTTACGAGCAACTTCCTAGATAAAGCTGAGCTATTTTAGAAAAATTGTTTGGCAAAACAGTTTTACCAACAACTTCATGCATGGTTGAGAGAGAGAAATGGAGGTGTAAGCTATGAAAACTACTTTTTTCAGCTTCATCTCAGCTTATGGTTTTGTGAAAGGGAGAATAAAACAGCTTTATGAGTGAAGCTGTTTTGGAAAAGGATGTTTGGCAAAAAAAAAAAAAATAGCTCACAACAGCTCATGTGAGCTGTACCAAACATCCTCATAGAACGAGACAGGGAGCAGAGGATCAGAGAAACGATTGAGGCAATAAGTAAAAAAAATTACTACAAGTTTAGACAAGAATCTAGTGCGTTGTGTGATGCAGTTTCTACAACTAGATTCTTTTGCTCACGTGCCAACTAAGAAACTATTGAGTAGTTTTTGGGTTGGGATTACCCTTAGAGCCCCTTTGGTAGGGATTCTGGACCAGCTCCTAGAGCTGTTTTTTTTTGCTCCAAGCACCAAACGCATTTACCTGAGGTGCTCCCACCTAAAATCCACGCTTTTTGCGCTCTCACAGAACCAAGCAGGCCGCCGGAGCCAAAAAAAAATGAGCTTCTACCGGCTCTGTTGTCAGACACAGTAGATGAGGTATAGTTTTGCCCCCAAGTTTCACAACAATTACAAGACTTTGCCATCGTCTTCCACACTCTGACCAACCTTATCCACTCCCCCAGCCAAACGCCTCCTCTCTGCTTCTCACCTCCGAACGCCTCCTCCATGCTCCTCACCTCCCCGAGCGCTCCGAACACCTCCCTGCTCCTCACCTCCGAACGCCGCTGCCCTGCTCCTCACCTGCGCTGCTCCTCACCGCCGCCCTGCTCCTTGTGCTCCTCTCCTGCGTTGAAGGCCGGGCTCCAGTTCCCGTCGGTCGCATCGGGCGCTACCTGAAGAAGGGCCGCTACGCACAGCGCGTTGGCAGCTGGATCTCGAGTACCAAGCCGGGCGCACCCACAGGCCAAGCCACTGGACGCCGGATCTCGAGCCGCTGCGCGGGCCACCGGCGTCGTCGCAGGCCAAGCCACTGGCCGCCGGATCTCCAGCCGTTGCGCGGGCCGCCGGCGTCGTCGCAGGCCAAGCTCGGCGCCAAAGTCAACCTCAGCTCTTCCCCGGCGCCAAGCTCTGCCGCCTCCAGGCTCTGCAGCAGGTCAACCTCAGCTCCAACTACTTCTACGACGCCGTCCCCGACGACCTCAGCTCTCTCCTCCCACCATGGATGCACAACAACCCGAGAGACAAGATAGTGAGGGGGTTCTGGACACCGATAAATCCGGAGGTGCTGAACATGGATCCATCGACGTCGCGGGCTTGGAAGGAACGGTGACGGGAGGCTTCTCCGCCCTCCTCGCGGGAGCTGCAGGCGGCGCCATGGGCACCGGTCCCGTCGGCTGGCCACGGGGCCACGCCCCGGGAGGTGGTGCATGGCCGGGAGCACAACCAGGCTGGCCAGCACCGACCCCGAACGTCGGCGCGTGGCTGGGCAGCAGCGCATGGCAGGGACCGCCCCCGGTTAGCGGCGCATGGCAGGGACCGCCCCCGGTTGGCGGCGCGTGGGCGGGCGTCAGCACATGGCCGAGTGAGCTGCTACTAGCTTCACATTTACTAAACTCTTTGTTCTTTTTCACAACTGTTTTCAAAATATTTTATGTGCAACTCATCAAATCTTCAAATTTTGTCATTTGTACCCAGGGAAATATTATCTTGTTGATGCTGGATACCCAAATAGACCCGGATACTTAGCACCATATAAGGGTCAAAGATATCATGTGCCAGAATGGAGAAAGGGTCCAGCTCCAAGTGGTGAGCAAGAGTTGTTTAACAATTTGCATGCAAGTAATCGGAATGTGGTGGAGCGCTCATTTGGTGTGTGGAAAATGAAGTGGAGAATTCTTCTAAAAATGCCAAGTTACCCAACGGAGAAGCAAAAAATGATTGTTGCGGCAACCATGTGTCTGCATAACTTCATTCGTGAGAACAATGCGCAAGACAAAGAGTTTAGTAAATGTGACCGTAATCCTGATTATGTGCCCACTATACCATCACGCTATAACAAGCATGTTCCTACTACAAATATTGGTGATACATCAACCGCAGAATCTAGTGACCGGAACATGGCCTATCTAGATCATCATGAATATGTGTGTTTGGTTGTAAAAAAAATTATATTATCCATATATGTACTTTTGTTAACATGTCTGTAATAGTGGAGCATGACTTTGCTATATAAACAAGCCACTAATTATTGTCTGTCAATATTTTTTTTTAATTTTTAAAATCTGAAAACACTGGAATATAAAATATAACTACAAGCATATAAGAGACATGAAGAGCTATTCAACTAGGGGTATCTTGGACATTGACTATATCTCATTCATTCATAACAGATATGAGGAGCTGTTCAGCCAAACGATTTTTCAAAACAGCTCCAGCTCCACCAGAGAATCTGCTCCAGCATAGGAGCCAGAACCAGAGCTGTTTTTAGAGGATCCGGAGCCTTACCAAAGGAGCTCTTATTCTCTTTCCCTGCCCAGCTTGTTGCTGATTTTTGTGTCTTGTCCTATCTCCTTCAAAAAAATTTTGTGTCCTGCGAAATGCCCCAGTCTGAACCATGCTTAGATGATTCCCTTATTCTCTTTCCCTACCCACCTTGGCTTGTTTAGTTTCAGGAAATTTTTGGAAAAAGTCATGTAGCACTTTTGTTGTTATTTGACAAACTTTATCCAAACATAGACTACTCTAGGCTCAAAAGATTCGTCTCGACATATACATACTAAAAGTATAATTAGTTACTTTTTACCTACATTTAATGCTCCATACATGCATCAAAAGATTGATGGGACGGAGAATCTAGGAAAAAATTTAGGTGTTTTGGGAACTGAACACCGCCTCTCTGTTTTTGTGTCCTAGAACGTTCTTCTTTTTCTCCAGAGCGAAAGATTGACATTTTTTAAAAAAACGGCAAGAGTGTTGCCGTGTATTACTAATAAGATATATAAGAGAAAAGAATTAGAAGGACGCTCAAGAAAAACAAAGCAGCTAAAAAGCCTCTCAGCTTGACTCAAGATCGACATTTAATTGGCACTGTAGTGTTCTTGGTACTCAATTGAGGATTTAAGGTGCACGTGTGGTTTATGGTCCAAAAGAATTTAAGGGTTCAATGCCTATAATCAAGTCGGCCCCTACCTTCAGTAGAGGTAAATATTTTTAGGAGATTTGCTATGCCATTTCTTAGGTTTTTTAACAACTGAGTAATATTTTGCGGACAAAATTTATCACTATAATTTATTATAAAATTATAAACTATATATAAAACTTTTGTATATAGTTGTCGATGTTCTTAATCGGCATATACTTATATTCTTGGCGAAACATGCGGGTGCGAAGACCAATGGCAGAAGGGACACGAGATTTATACTGGTTCCGGCCCCAGGAAGCGAGTAAATACCTTACGTCTAGTTGCTACTTTTGTATTGTTGTATTCATCGAGATTGTGATTACAATATGACTAAAACACTAAAAGAGTTATCACAATCTAAGATTGGATTATTATTATAGGGAGATTGCTAGCTATTTATATCCGAGATCAACTTGGACCCCAAGCCAGGATATGCACACTTGGCTTCAGAAGCCCCTAAGCTTGTCTACCATTGTTCAGGGTCATCAAGCAACTCCAATGGCCATTTGTTGGAAAACCTAAGCAGGAAGGTCATAAAGTAGTGTAATTGGGAGATGAGCTTGATTAAACAATACCATCCCTCGTTGTCTTTTCTTATCAATGTTTTCTCCAAGCATCCCCTGAACATGCAGTCCTTAGCCGTAGGGCTGCGTTGATTCACTTTCCATGGAATGTGTACAATTAACATTGAATAAAAAAATATTTTGTGGAGCGATGGTTTTGATTTATGAGCAAGTCTAGCCTTGCCCGAGCAAAAGATTGCATCTGCACCCACCGCTCGAGGATCCCCTGTCTGCTGCTCGTAAGCTCATCGGTGGCTCGTCATCGAGTGACGGGTCACCCTCGAGGTGACATCACCTCCTCCTCTGGTGCCTTCATCCCAACCTTCGGTGGCATCTCCTCTGAGCATGGCGCCTCTGTCAATTAGGAAGGTTGCCCTTATCAAGGTGGAGCCAGTGGTGTCGCCTCCGGTCCCGATGACATCGTCCTCAGCTCCAGCACCCCTTGTGATCAAGAAGGCCATAGTTATGAAGGAGGATATGCTGAGGAGCACCTAGGCGTCAGTGTCTGCTCCAACGTTGGCGAAAGAGGTGCTCGAGCTTTCAGACGATTAGTCCGGGAGCCCAGTGCATTTGGTTGGTGCCGGTTGTACCGACCCTCAAGGAGTTGGCCCCTTCGTTCGTTATTCCTCCACGCCGCCAGACAAGAGCGGTGACATGGAGTACACCCGGCGCCTTCACATCCTCCTCAACTGTGGGTCTTCCGTAGTCCCTAAAGAGATGGAGGTCATCGACCTCATTAGCGATAGCGATGAGGAGGACGAGGCGGACGTCGGTGGGTCACCAGAGCATGGTGGTTCCACCCTATGAGCCGCTATGAGGACTGTGACCAGCCTAATAGCGGTCATGTTTGAAGGGTTGGCCCCGTTGGACTCAGGTAGTAGTTGTCGCAAATAGATGTTCGGGACCTTTTGGAGTACGTCTGTTTAGAATTGTCAGGGTTTTAGCTCTAGATGTATCGACATGTAAATCCATCAAAATGAATACCAGTGGTTTGATCTAAACATTGCCCTTGTTTCACCTTTCATCTACTTACCAGAATGTGTTCGAGATGTCTCAGAATTATCATATTAATCTATCACGTGGTCACATTAATAGATGGCGGTTTAGGATTGCTCTGTTCGTCTTATTGAATCATGCTAAGGGCCTCTTGAAAACGACCGACTAGCCCGTCATGTAGCTATAGAAACGACTTTGTTTTATCTTTATGCAAGGTCATGCTCTGCTTATCCTCGTACAGGATCATGCTCGGGATGTCTCGAAAACACCTAATCAGTCTGTCACGTATTCACCATTGTGACTTTGGCTGAGCTAATACTCTATCCGGTACTTTTTATTGATTTTTAGAATTCAATAATAGATTTAAAAAGGAACCTTTTTATTTTAGGCTCCATTTAGACGTCTTTCTAAAAAAATTTCACATATCACATCAAATATTAAGATACATGCATGAAGTATTAAATAGACTAATATAAAACTGATTTGTTAGCCGGAATCTAATTCGCGAGATGAATCTATTGAACCTAATTAGGGTCTGTTTGGTAGAGATTCACCACTCTAAAAAACGAATTTGAATATGGAATTTACCGTAGATCAGATCCATCGTAGATCTGAGATGCACCATGAAACTGTTTGGTAAACACACTAGCTCCAGATCCACACAAGAGCAATTTGCTGGGAATGGAATGATTTGCCCTTGGATAAGGGTCCCACACGACAGGGAAAAAAATTATCATCTTGTTCGGCAACTACAGCTCGCGCGGCCTGAGCAAGACGCGGACAGCGGCCATGGCTGGGGGTGGGGCGGCCTCTTCCCAATGGGTGGGTGCGGTGGCCCCTCACCGACCAGTGCGACATCATCTCCCCGGCAGGCAGGCACGCGGCCTCTCTCTGGCGAGAGGGCATGCGGCCTCTCCGCATGGACGCGGCGGCCTCGCGTGGGCGGAACACGCGACCTCTCCCCGGCGGGCGCGACGTCCTCGCGCGGGAGGGCACACTGCCTCTCCTCACGAGCGCGGCGGCCTCGCGCTGGAGGGCGCGCGGCCTCTCCCGGGGGGCGGGGCGGCGGTGCTGGAGGTCCACGCGAGCAAGGCCGGCCATGGCACGCGTCCTGCACGGGCCGACCATGGCAACACTAGGACAGATGGCAGCTGGGGGAGCGTAAAGAGCCGGCGAGCGTAGCGTGTACGGGCAGGGAGGGGCGTTCAGGACTGGCTTGCCATGGCCAGGGAGGACGCAGAGGCCGGAGAGGAAGCCTTGAAGGGCTTGCTGGAACTCGCCTTGGTTGGAGCCGCGCACGTCGGGCCAGTGGGGAGATGCTCTGGGTGTTGGCCAGTGGGGAGGCGCGCAGGGGGCAATGGTCCTGGTTGTTGCAGGTTTGGTGGAGAGAGAGATAAGACCGGGGAAGAAGAAGAGTGTTGGGGAAAGGAAAAAACGAAGGGATAGGTATGGGTAATTACCCGCTGGGTACGTGTTGTCCATACCCTTAGACACGAAAAAATATTTTACCCACTAATTTACTCATACTCATTCTCGGGTAAGAGTTTTTTCCCATACTGTAAGTGCAATCAAGCCCTAATTATGGGTTTTGGTGATAATAACAACATGATTAAAGAGCTAATGAGATTTATCAAGATGACAAGCAGGTTTATAATGAGAAAGGATGGTGCCCGTGTGTTGGTGGACCCCTCATACTACATTTCATCGGTTCCAGACTCAAAGTGCTACAACAAGCTCTTTTATATGAATTTGAGTTATAGGAATACCGTACTATCAAGGGGGAATGCAAATGTACCACTATGGCTGAATGGCATGTGCTCAAAACCAACCTAGCCATCCTTGCTTTCTAACCAAAGACAGTTGCACCAAATTCTGATCTCTGTCTGTCTTCTGGTAGGCGCGACAGTGCCACCTCAGGGTGCGGCAGTGCCGGGCCGCGGCACTACCGAACTAAGGCCGGCACTGCCGTGACTTGTTTCAACCGTTGGCTTGCAGGGGGTATTTACTCCACCTTCCTGCCACCACAACGACCACTCTCGACCATTACTCTTCTCCTACCTCCAGACAAGGCTCTCTCTCCCCATTGAAGGCTCTAAAACTCTCTCTCACCTAATCTTTGATTCTCATTAATTCCAAGTGAGTTAGAGGCTCAAACCTTCACCAAAGAGAAGCCCTAGCTGAGATCTACTGCCTAGAGCACTTGATTTGAGCCATAGCCAGTGGATTTGCTTCTATTACTCTTGGGTTCTTGGAACCCTAGCCGGCTAGGTGTCGCCCTTGAGCTTGCCAACTTGTGTGGCGGCCTTGAGAGGTTTGTAATCACTTGTGCAGCTAGTATTATTACCCCTCACTTCAAGGATTTGGTTCCTTGACTTGGGATCGAGGAAGAGTTGCAAAGCTCTTGACCTAAGTGGTCATCCTCAACAACGTGGAGGTAGGCAAGCCTTGGTGGTGAGCTGAACCACGGGATAAATCACTTGTCTCTTGTACTAAACTTGTGTTCATTCATCATACTTGTGAGCTTGTGGTTGATTTTAGGGTTCGGCCCCGATCTACTACATACAACGCATTTGGCTTGGTTGAGTTGTTTCTGCAGGTTTAGGAGACCTAGAGCAACATTTGTATTCATATAGATTTGGTTTCATTTGGCTGGATTTTGAATTGCAGGCTCGGACAGGTTGCTAGCGCGGTAGTACCGGGCTGAGGCCGACAGTGCCGGGGAGCGGCAGTGTCGGGCTCAGGGCGGTAGTGCCAGGCTTCACTAACAAAGTTTTGAGCTGTGATTTTTGACAGACCTATTCACCCCCTCTAGGCCACACAGGTCCTTACAAAGTGGTATCAAAGCCTGGTCTCTCATATAGCACTTCACCGTGCGAGAGTATGGCCACCGACAGAGGAACGGGTGCCGCTAGTGTTGTGCAACCCACATAATTCGACGTGGAAGTACACACCACTAGCAGCAGCGAAAGCGTATCCATAGCAAGTGGAAGGACACTTCCTCAATTGGATGTGTCAACCAGAGAGCTTGCAAAAAGAAAAGAAGAAAGAAGGCTAAGAAGAGAAGCAAAAGCCAAAAGAAGAGAAGATGCAGCAGCCCTCAAAGCTAAGGAGGAGAAAGCTCAAAGAAAAGGGGAAAGAAAGATTAGAAGAGAAGAAAGAGCCAAGAGAAGAGAAGAAAAGAAGAAAAAGGAGGAGCTTCAAGCAAAGAAGAATGTGAACTTGAGTGATGACTCAAGTAGCACCCAAGATGGAGATGATGACATCTCCTGTCTTCCCAAGGGCAGCAAGAAGAAGATGGAGGAGACCAAGAAGTCATATGGAGCCGTATCCTTTAACTATTCAAGTTTGACTAACCATGATTCTAGGCCCTTCATCAATGTGCCTGCGGGCAAGTTACCTCATTTCGATGGGACTAACTTTGCCAAGTGGAAGCACATTATGAAGACCTATCTTATTGGTCTCTATCCAGGCATTTGGGAAATAGTGCGCAATGGACTTGAAGCACCGGTTGATCCAAAAAATCCAACTCAAGACGAATTCCGCAACATTCATCTCAATGCGCAAGCTACTAGTGTGCTACTTAGTGCATTGGATGGTGATGAGTACAACAAAGTCATGGGAGTTGAGGTTGCAAAAGAAATTTGGGACACTTTGCACATTGCTCATGAGGGAGTTGACAAAGTGAGGCAGTCCAAGATTGATTTGTTGATGGCTAAGCTCAACCGGTTTGTGATTTGTGATGGTGAAGGCCCATAAGAAATGTTTGATAGGTTGATGGTTATCGTTGGCAAGATAAGAGGGCTAGGTGGAAGTGAAATTAATGACCACAAGGTTGTGAAGATTATGCTGGAAGCATATTCACCAAGGAATGAGACCGTAGTGACATTGATTAGAGACAAGAAGAATTTGAGCAATTCACACCTAGTGATGTACTTGGGAGGATCATCACTTTTGATATGCAAAGAGAGAAAGCAAATGAAAGAAGGAAGCTTGGAGAGTTGCAAGCTAAGCTAGATGGGATGAAATCAAGGATGTGGCACTCAAGGCAAGCAAATCAACAAAGCAAGCAACATCAAGCAAGACAAAATCAAGCAAGCAAGCTTCTACAAGCAAGCCCAAGCAACAAAAGAAGAAACTTGAAGTTGAGGACAACACATCATCTTCATTTGAGAGTGGAAGTGAAGGTGAAGAATATGAAGCAATTGGAGATGTAGCTCTATTCATGAAAAGATACCGCAAGGGACTCAAGAAGGAAGGTTACAAGGTTGTGAAAAGAAGATTTCCAAACAAGAAAAAGAGAACTTGCTACAATTGTGGTAGCACCGATCATTTCATAGCACATTGCCCACATGAGAAGAAGGACAACAATTTCAACAAGGGCAAGAAAGATGATAAAGCCACTTACAAGAATAACAACAAGAGATACATGGGAGAAGCTCACATTGGTCATGAATGGGACTCAACCGTACAAACCTCAAGTGAGGAAGATGAGAAGATAGCAACAATAGCATTTCAAAAGTCATCTCCTTCACCAAGGCTATTCAACAACTTGTCCGATGATGATGACTCCCACACTTGTCTCATGGCCAAGAAAGAGAAGGACAATAATTTCAACAAGGGAAAGAAAGATGACAAAGCCACTTACAAGAAAAGCAACAAGAGATATACATGGGAGAAGCACACATTGGACATGAATGAGATTCAATCGTACAAACCTCAAGTAAAGAAGATGAGAAGATAGCAACGATACCGTTTCAAAAGTCATCTCCTTCACTAAGGCTATTCAACAACTTGTTCGATGATGATGATGTTTGCAACTCCCACATTTGTCTCATGGCCAAGAAAGAGAAGGTGAAAAAGACTCACACTCCTAAACCTTCTCTTCCACCTAGTGACATCTCTAGTAGTGAACTTAGTGATTCCTCTAGTGATGAAGAGATAAATATGATAACTAAAATTTTGGACAAGAAAACCAAACTCTTTATCACTAAGCTAATGGAGGAATTAGAAAGTGTGCAAGCCGAGTTAGCATCTAGAGAGGATGTCCTCATCAAACAAGAGGATCTCTATATTGCTTGCAAGGAGGCTCTTGCATTAGAGAGAAGTGAGTTGGACATCTTGCATGAGGCTTTGGCCAAAGAGCAAGATGAACATGCTTCCCTAAAGAAGGCTCATATTGCACTCAAGGAAAAGCATTGTAGCTTGGATAAAAGGCACAAAGAACTTGAGTTGCAATATAACCTTCTTTGGGAAAGCAACTCAACTCTCCCTAAAGCAAATGTGACTTCTATTCCCTCCACTAGTGAAGGTTGTGGAAAATGCTATAATGTTGATTTGAATGCATATTCCACCAACCTTGTGAACATGGAAGCCATGAGAAAGGAGATAGCAAGATTGACCAATATCATTGCAAGTGGCTGCATCAAGTCTACCACAAGTGCTAGTGAGAAGACATAAGAGAAGAGCAAGCCCAAGTTCAAGAATGGAAGGCGTCCTTCCATAAAAGATGGGCTGGGGCACAAAAAAGGAGCCAAAACCAATGGAAGAAAAACAATGAATGGCTACAAGTGTGTAAAATTTGAGAAGAAGGGCCAGATTGATACAGTTCAGCCTGCACAGACCGTGGCAGTGCCGCGCCAGAAGGTGGCAGTGCCGGGCCCCGACAGTGCCGCCCCAAGGCCGGCAGTGCCGCGCCCCAAGAAAGGGAAGGCTACCAATCCCCATTCTTCTCAGTCTCACACACAACGCAAGAAGGTGCTCAGGCAGAAGCAAGTTCATCAGAAACCAATGGAATCGATTTGGGTGACTAAAAACAAGTTTGCACATCAACCCAAGACCGAAGCTCCAAGGAAAAGCGTGTCGTCTTGTTGCATATTAGAGCACAACAACAGTGGCAAAGTTGTTGCCAAATATGTTGGTGATAACAAGAAGACAACCGACAAGTTTATTTGGGTTCCTAAGATACTTGTGACTAACTTGCAAAGCCCCAATTCAAATTGGGGACCTAAATCTAGGAACTAAACTTGTTTTGCAGGCTTACTCCTCCGGTGGATCAAGTTGGGTGCTTGATAGCGGATGTACAAATCATATGACCAGAGAAAGGAGTATGTTCTCATCATATTCCCCAACTTTAAATGCAAGTGAAAACATCATATTCAGTGATAACTCCAAGGGGGATGTGTTAGGACTTGGTAAAGTTGCCATTACACTTGAGCATTCACTTACTAATGTCTTACATGTTGATTCATTGAGTTACAACTTGCTATCTGTCTCGCAATTGTGTGGGATGGGTTTCAATTGTCTCTTTACAGATGAGGGTGTGGAAGTCTTTAGAAGGGAGGATTCCTCTATTGTCTTTACGGGTCGTATGAAAGGGAAGCTTTACTTAGTTGATTTCAACAAAAGTGAAGCCAAACTTGAGACTTGTTTAGTGGCAAAATCTAGCATGGGTTGATTATGGCATCGCTGACTAGCTCATGTTGGGATGAGGAACTTGGCCAAACTTCAAAAGGACAACCATATCCTAGGACTGACAAATGTTGATTTTGAGAAAGACAGAATATGTGGAGCTTGCCAAGCCGAAAAACAAGTAGGCGTACCTCACCCACCAAAGAGCTATGACACTACTACATATCCATTGGAATTGATTCATATGGATCTCTTTGGACCGGTTGCCTACCTTAGCATCCGCGGTAACAAACATGATCTTGTTATTGTTGATGACTTTTCTCGTTTCACTTAGGTATTCTTTTTGCATGACAAGAGTATAGTGCAAGAGAAGGTTAAGATGTTCATAAGAAGAGCCCAAAGAGAATTCGGTTTCAAAATCAAGAAAGTTTGTAGTGACAATGGAACCGAATTCAGAAACACCCAAGTGGAAGAGTTTCTTGATGATGTGGGCATCAAGCATGAGTTCTCAGTTCCATACACCCCTCAACAAAATGGCGTTGTGGAGAGGAAGAATAGAACACTCATTGACATGGCAAGGACGATGCTAGATGAGTACAAGACGCCGAACATCTTTTGGGCCGAAGCCGTCAACACCGCTTGCCATGCAATTAACCGCCTCTACCTCCACAAGAGAAGAAAGAAGACCTCCTATGAGCTGCTCACCGGTAACAAGCCAAAGGTGTCTTACTTTAGAGTTTTTGGGTGCAAATGTTTCATATTGAACAAGAGGCCCAAAACCTCTAAGTTTGCATCTAAAGTTGATGAAGGTTTTCTTCTCGGTTATGGATCAAACGAGCATGCCTATCGTGTTTTCAACAAAGCTTCCGACAAGGTTGAAATAGCGATAGACGTGACGTTTGATGAATCTAATGGCTCTCAAGTAGAGCGAATTGATGAGATTGTTGTAGGAAATGAGGAACCACCTTGCGAAGCAATCAAGCAGTTAGCTATTGGTGATATACGACCACAAGAACAACAAGCTACTGAACAAGATTGTCCTCAAGCTGAAGCCCTTGCTGGGTCTGCTAATTCAAAGACCCCGGCAGTGCCGGACATGACCCCGACAGTCCTGGGCCACAGCAGTGCCGGGCTTTTCCCAGCATTGCCGGGCACTCCTAGGGGTGCTGCAGCTACCCCAATTCATGGGGTAAACCTACAACCCATCTTCGAACAAGATGAAGAAAATACAGAAGATGAAGCAGAACCCATTGATCATCCAAGGCTCAAGCAAACTATTCAACGAGATCACCCCGTTGACAACATTCTTGGGAGTCCTCGAAAGGGGGTGACAACACGCTCTCATTTGACAATTTTTTTGTCAATTTTACTCGTTTGTTTCCTCTTTGGAACCTCTTAAGGTAGAAGAAGCTCTTGGAGATTTAGATTGGGTGATGGCCATGCAAAAAGAGCTCAACAACTTCGAGCGAAATCAAGTATGGTCACTTGTGGAATGACCAAACACCAATGTTATTGGAACCAAATGGGTCTTCCGCAACAAGCAAGATGAGGAAGGTGTGGTGACAAGGAACAAGGCAAGATTGGTTGCTCAAGGGTTCACTCAAGTAGAGGGTTTGGACTTTGAAGAAACATATGAACCGATTGCTAGACTTGAAGCCATTCAGATTCTTTTAGCCTATGCAGCCCATCACAACTTCAAGCTATATCAAATGGATGTGAAGAGTGCATTCCTAAATGGCCCAATACAAGAGCCGGTGTATGTCGAGCAACCACCGGGTTTTGAAGATCCCAAATTCCCAAACCACGTCTTCAAGCTCCATAAGGCGCTCTATGGGCTTAAACAAGCACCTAGAGCATGGTATGAATGCCTTCAAGGAATTCTTGCTCAAACAAGGCTTTGAAATAGACAAAGCCGATTGAAAGGTCCTAGTTTGGTTTTGGTAATTGAGTGACAACTTTAGGTGGGCAAATATGTGTTTGAAGTGAATTACACAGGGATTAGTCCACATGTACATGTGTGTGAGCACTTGAGCCATGGAGGTGAATGACTTGGACTTGATGTGAAGCTCACACATGTGATGATCATGGAGGAGCTTAATGCACATGAAACATGACATGTGATCATATGGCTAAGATGGTGAAGATCAAGGCAAGGCTTGGCTTGATGGACCGATGGCGAAGGTGAAGGGCAAGTTGAAGGCTTTGAAGTCATTGGTACCGAGTGTCGGGAGGCTTAAGCAAGACTTGACGCCGAAGGACCGAAGCAATGGTGAAGAGCAAGTGAGGTCAAGATCGATGGACCATGGAGGCTATGTGATGATATAAAGTGGATCATATCATTTGATGCTAGGTTGGTGCATGTGTTGCATCAACAATGGAGGAGATGAAATGGAATGCGCAAGGCAAAGGTATATTTGTAGGGCATTTTATTTCACCGGTCATAGGTGTGTAGAGAAGATCATGACCGGGTTTAGGATAGATGGCCGTACTATCAAGAGGAGCAAACTTGTTTGCATATCGGTCATCTAGTGCCACTTGAGCGATCTAACATTGCGTTGTTACTAGAATCGAGTGGCATGGTGAGTGCAAGTGCTAATCCTTTGAAAATGATTGTGAAAATGCTAACACACATGCACAAAGTGGTATACACTCGGTGGTGTTGGCACATTTGCAAAGGAGAAGGTGTTGGAGTTGAATTGGATCAACTCGGAGAAGTTTTGGAGAAAGCTTTGGTTGAAAAAGAGAAGCAATGGATCTTGGATTAAAAATCTGTTCTAATCCTTTGTGTTTTGGATTGTGTATTCATGTGTGTTGTGTAGCCCTCTGAATAAGCTTTCCAAAATGTCCAAGATCATCGAAATCAGAGTCCGGAGCTAAGAGTTATGGCCGTTTTAGCGCGGAGCTCAGGCTGGTAGCGGAAGTACCGCTGGACGGGCGGTAGTACCGGTCCAGGGGGCGGTAGTACCGGTCCGGTGGTCGGTAGTACCAGTCCGGGGGCCGGTAGTACCGATCGGGGCTCCGGGAGTCCCGTTTCGTATCTAGTTTCTTCCAACGGGCGTCTAAGGGATTGACCGGAAGTACCAGTGGTCGTCCGGTAGTACCGGCCCTGCGAGCGGTAGTACCGGTCAAGGACCGGAGGTACTGCTCAAGAGAAGTAGTCGTTGGGCTGAGGTTCAAAGCCGGGCGGTAGTACCGCCCTGCTGACCGGTAGTACCGCTAGTGCGCACCGGTAGTACCGGTGGTCTTCGTGGAGCTCGGAAAAAATGGGGAACAACTAGTTGTCTTTCCCCCCTCTATATATAGTGGTTGAGGCCGGCCGTGGGCTGGCTGCTGAGTGCACTCCAAAGCCTTGGTGACTTGTGTGGATGTGCTAGAGAGCATTCTAACTCGCTTGTGCTTGCTAGTGTGCGAATCGATAACGAGTGAACGATTCTAGTGCGGTGCATGAGAGATTGCAAAAGTTGGCACTAGGTGTTCGTGTTGCAAGCCGGTGGTGCTTGTTACTCTTGGAGGTTGCCACCTCCTAGACGGCTTGGTGATCGAGTCTCTATCGTGAAGCCCGCGTGAAGATTGTGCGTGGCTCCAGAGAAGGATTGTGAGGGGCATTGTGCTCGCCCCGCGGGGATCGCGAAGAGCAACTCTAGTGGATTGCGCGTGTCATTGAGTTACCCTCACTTGTGGGTGAGTTCTTGCAGCGCTCGAGTGTCGAGCTAGGTGTGGTGCCTATTAGCTGTCGAACTACCAAAGTGTGTGGTCGACACAACGGGGACTAGCTTGGTGGCAACCAAGTGAACCTCGGGAGAAAAATCACCGTGTCAACGTCGTGTTCATCTTCTCGGTGGTTTGCAAACTCCATTCTCTAGCTTGTATTTACTTGTTCATATACATGTGCTAGTGTAGTTGCTCTTGTAATTAGTTAGCTTGTGTAGCTTGCTAGTTACCTTCCTTGCTTGTGTAGCATAGAAGTTGATCCCGTGAGTGACTAGTTGACTTGTAGTCTTGCTAGTCGCATTGCTTAGTTTGTGTAGCTAAGTTGAGCTCTTTAATTTGGCTTGTGTAGCCTTGTTATTGAGCATTGCTAGTGAGCTTAGGCTTTGTGCTTTTGTTTAGTGGCATGTGTAGGAGCTCCCCGGTTGATTGAGTACTAGTTGCTTAGGTTTGTGTAACCTTGCAAGCTAGAATTGTTTAGGTGAGTTCTAGCTAGCCCGACACCTTATTTGCTTTGTTTAGGATCTTTTGTAATGTGTCATAGAGTATAAGTAGAGGGGTGTAGTCTTGGCTAGACCGGTAGTTTTAATTCCGCATTTGTTTCGGTTAGCCGGTGCGATTATTTTTAGAAAGGACTATTCACCCCCTCTAGTCCGCCATCTCGATCCTTCAATTGGTATCGGAGCAAGGTCTCTCATTCGTGGTCTTCACCGACCCGAGAGGATGGCGTCTAGTGGGCTAGATGATGTGTGTGATACACATATTTTTGATGGCACACACTTTGCACGGTGGAAACATCATATGCTTGATCATTTTCGTGCAAAGGGGCCAAAGTTTTGGTGGATTGTCACTAGTGGTCTCACTCATGTCTTGGACCATAAGAATCTCACCAAAGCTCAAAAGGTTCTCTTGATCTTGATGGAGAAGCTTTCATGTTTATTATTCATGCTATGAGCTTTGAGTGTTTTGGCAAGGTGAACCACAAAGGAACCGCCCATGTGTTGTGGGAGTCAGTGAAGCATACTTTCGGTGACTCTTCCACATGGGATGATGGCAACTTCAAGAATGATGAATCAAAGGAAGTTGCGCATGAGGATGTTGAGCATGACCAAAACTTGGTGGTTGTGGAGGAGTGCTCCACCTCATGGTCAAGTGATGATGATGATGATCAATCCACAAGCTCACTTGACAAGGTTGATGATGATGATGTTGATGGCTCATGCTCGATTGATGATTTTGATACTACTACAAGTCCATCGCCACATTGCTTCATGTCACAAGGTGACACCAAGGTATCTAGTGCTAATGTGGTTGATCATGTTGATTCATATGATGAGCTTGTTAGTAGACTTGCTAGCATGACCATGTCTTTAGAAAATGAGATGGCAAAAACAATGACATTAGAAAATGAAAACTCATTTCTAAAGAACACACGTGAACAACAAAAACATTTACTTTATGTTACTACTTATTCACATGAGGAGCTTAAATTGACTCATGAGGAACTTAGTGTTGCTCATGACAACTTAGTACAAGACCATGCGTTTCTCACTAAGAAGCTTTCTAATGAAGAAACTAAAACTAGTAAGAGCTCATCATTTGGGTCAAATGATCAATCACATATTTGTGCTAAACCATGTGATGTAGAGAGGAAGCATGTATCCACCTCTTGTGATTATTTATTATCTATGCTATGTTCTTCACATATAGATGCTTGTTCTACTTCATTGTCTTGTGAGACTAACCTTTTGAAGGAGAACAATGAGCTCAAAAGTGAAGTGAAGAACTTGAGCAACAAGTTAGAGAGGTGGTATGGATCAAAGGTCACCTATGAGCACATGATGAAGAATCAAAAGAGCTATGGTGGCAAGAGTGGCATTGGCTTCAACAAGAGCAAGATCAAGGGCAAGAAAATAAAGAAGCAAGAAGAAAAGAAGCTATCTCATTTCATGTGCTACCGGTGCCATGAAATGGGACACTTTTCTAAGCATTGCCCAACCAAGAAGCCAATGATGAGGCCACAAGATAAAAAGAAGCCTCAAGATCAAATCAAGATCAACCATGAAGATGGTGATATGGGGAAGAATAAGAAGAAAACAAGAAGAGGAGGAAGAGCAAGGCATCCAACTCACATTCAAGATGCCAAGATGATGATGAGCAAGAATCAAGTTGAGAAGAAAGATTTGGCTCACATCAAGTGCTACAAGTGTGATGATATGGGACACTTTGCCTCGAAGTGTCCTACCAAGCTTGAGAA
This sequence comes from Coix lacryma-jobi var. lacryma-jobi, assembly GCA_009763385.1. Classification (NCBI taxonomy): domain Eukaryota; kingdom Viridiplantae; phylum Streptophyta; class Magnoliopsida; order Poales; family Poaceae; genus Coix; species Coix lacryma-jobi. Next base: position 98,038,972 of record CM019831.1, read on the forward strand.
GAAGGCTCAAGCAACTCATGAGAGGCAAGGCAGTGAGAAGCAACATATGAGCAAGGAAGAAAAGGCTCAATTGAAGAGAGTTTGCTACTCATGCCGGGAAAGGGTACACATGACAAACTTATGTCACCTAGGTAAAACTTCTAAGCCTATTTCAATTGAAGATGATAATGTGCTTAGAAAGGATGGTGATGGTACCTCATTGGTTGCTATTGCAAAATATCCCACTACTCATACTAAGGCAATGCCTAAGTATGTTGCTCCTAACTTGAGAGGACCCAAACTAGTTTGGGTACCATCAAAAAGTAGATGATTGATTGTAGGTACCATCTACATTGGAGGCTTGATTCAATTGAATTCATATTGATCATCATATGATTGTGTCAAGCAATGAAACCTAGTGCAATCTATATCCCAATGCCATGTCAAATAAAGTGAAGTCCAAGTGCTACAATATACAAGTGTCAAATAGTGCACTTGATCATTAGTGGTTTTCAAATCATATGGGTGAAGAATGGAATTCAAATTGCTATCTATTGGTCTTCACCAAGCAATAAATGGACTTCACATTGCTATTGGAGAAATGAATTGGAATTTATGTGACTATCCTCTTCTCCAACATAGCAAAGGTATCATTGTAATGTGCATGATCATTTCATCTCTTACCAGTATGCGGTTAGTGCATATAGTACATGCTTAATAGGATCATGCATAACAAAAGGAAAAGTTTTAAATTCATAGCCTACCACTATTGCTTGATTGATTATATGATCTAGTGGTTAGTATATGAGTTTGTTCATGAGCTAGTGAACCCAAGTACTTGATCTAGAAGATAAGCATTCAAGTGTCTAATTCAACGTGAGTGAGATAACCATTGGAAGATGTGTGAAGAAGCTTACTCTAGAGCAAACCGAATTAGATATCTTGTGCAAATTGTTTAGGTGAGCTCTAGCTAGCCCGACACCTTATTTGCTTTGTTTAGGATCTTTTGTAAGGTGTCATAGAGTATAAGTAGAGGGGTGTAGTCTTGGCTAGACCGGTAGTTTTAATTCCGCATTTGTTTCGGTTAGCCGGTGCGATTATTTTTAGAAAGGACTATTCACCCCTTCTAGTCCGCCATCTCGACCCTTCACCGATCCTACTCTCTTCACTCATAAAGTCAATGGAGATATTTTTGTGTGCCAAATATATGTCGATGACATAATATTTGGTAGTACTAACAAATCCTTTTGTAATGAGTTTAGTAGGATCATGACTAAGAGATTTGAGATGTCTATGATGGGTGAGCTCAAGTTCTTCCTTGGTTTTCAAATCAAGAAAGTGAAGGAAGGAACTTTTCTTTGCCAAACCAAGTACACCCATGATATGTTGAGAAAGTTTGACATGGTGAATGCTAAGCCTATCAAGACTCCCATGCCATCTAATGGACATCTTGATCTAAATGAGGAAGGAAAAGCCGTGGACATCAAGGTATATCGCTCCATGATCGGCTCTCTACTCTATTTGTGCGCATCTAGGCCCGATATTATGCTTAGTGTGTGCATGTGTGCTAGATTTCAAGCTAACCCGAAAGAGTGTCACTTAGTGGCCGTTAAGAGAATCTTGAGATATCTAGTTCACACTCCAAACCTTGGCTTGTGGTATCCCAAGGGCTCCAAGTTCGACCTACTTGGTTATTCGGATTCCGATTATGCCGGTTGAAAAGTAGATCGAAAAAGCACTTCTTGAACATGTCAATTTCTTGGATGGTCCCTAGTGTCTTGGAGTTCTAAAAAGCAAAATTGTGTAGCCCTTTCCACAGCCGAGGCCGAGTATGTGGCAGCGGGTGCATGTTGTACTCAACTACTCTGGATGAGGCAAACCCTTCGTGACAATGAAAGTGCCATAAAACTTGCAAACAACCTAGTGAGTCACTCAAGAACCAAACATATAGACATTCGACATCATTTCTTGAGAGACCACGAAACCAAAGGAGATATCACAATTCATCATGTGAGCACCGACAAACAACTAGCCGATATCTTCACCAAGCCTCTAGATGAGTCAAGGTTTTGTGCTTTTAGGAGTGAACTAAATATCCTTGACTCTCGTAACGTAGTTTGAAACCTAGCATGCTTGATTGATCAACTAGTATGATCTAGGCAAAGCTGATTTGAAAAATCTTTATTCATTGTGTTTCAAAACCTTTGAAAGAGAGACTTGCTTGAAATGACCATTGTTTTGTATTGTATAAACTGTTACTAGTCATAACATGCAAATAGTACTTATCCACTCCAAGGAAGAGTTGTAGGAATTTAGAGATATATCTGCTCCGTGGTAGCTGTCTAGCAGTGCCGGGCCGACCCGCGGTAGTGTCGGGCCTCGACAGTTCCGCGGTTGGAGCGGCAGTGCCGCGACTTATCGTTTCAACCTGAATTGACTTGTTACCACGTGGGACCAAAGGGAAACCTATTTTCTTTTCTGCCCTGCGGTTCCACATCTTATCTCCTCTCTCACTCACTCTCATCCACGGGCGCCCTCTCTCTTTCTCTATCTCTCTCACGGGCGCTCAAGGGAAGAAGGCGGCCGACTCTTCACCGGAATTTTCCCCGGCGGTTCCGGCCACCGGCAGTGCCGCACGACGACCTCCTCCACTGCAGCATCGCCCTCCCTTTCCTAAGGGTCTTCTTCCCCCTCATCCTCATCTCAAGGTGACATTTCAAATCCCTAACCCTAGTTTTCCCGATTTACAAAATGCGCTATGGTTGTTGTGCTTAGAGGCTGTAGAAGGAAATGTAGGTCACTAAGAGGTAGTAGAGATGATGGATTTGGTGTTTCTTGGCTCAGACCTTGTCTGCCCGCGCGATAGTACCGCTCCCAGAGCGGCAGTGTCGGACCTTGAGCAGAGGTTTGATTCAAGCAACACCACACCCATCTAAAACTATTATCTTGCAGTAGCCTATTCCTTCCCTGTGCAACCTACTAATCCATAGTTTCCATGTTTTAGATGGCGGGAGATCGTGATGAGAGAAGGGTGAAGCATAAGATGGATCCAAGTAGGGGGAGAATTAAGCAACGTTCTCGCAGAGGTGGTTCAAGTTCTCAGGGGGAGGCTGTAAGTCCTAGACAGCAGATTCGGGATGAAGCTCATTTGCAGATGCAAGGCCAAGAGATAAGGCCTGATCTCTACCCTAGCACTCCTGAGCATCTGGCTGAGGTCAGCAGATCCCACTTGCAGCCCTATCCTGAGGATGTGCAGGAGAGGCCTCCTCAAGACACCAAGGAAAGACAGCCTGTGTCATATTATCAACAGTTCAACTTGCGGATACATGGGTGTATGCCGAGTCTCTGAGTGATGAGTGATTGTCAACTGGGATGATGCGCATGTTCTTTGGCTTGTGTTGTGCAGGTGTCGAGCACGGATACAGTGATCAGAGGCGAGGTGAAGGTCAAGTAGAGACGTGTCGTGCCGATGGACCGAGAGTGGCGAAGGGCGGACGTGAGGCTTGGACTGAGGGACCGGTGGCCCGAGGATCAGCTGTGGTGGCTGACAGCCTGGGACAGCGACGAGCGAAGACTTGCGGTCATGTGTTGCCTGAGTCGTGGACTTGGGGACACGTGTCGGTGGACGGGGTGCACGGGAGGTGCATCCTTTCTACAGCTTCGGTTTGGTGGTAGAGCCAGAGAAAAACCATCCGATGGACGGTTTCCAGGTTTGGGCCTCAAAACCTGGGTGCGGATGGTTTCCGAGTTTGGCTACAAAACTCGGGCTGAGGACGGTTTCCAGGTTTGGGCCTCAAAACCTAGGTGCTACGGGTTTGCTGAGTTTGGGCCACCAAACTCAGGCGCTGGTGGGCTGGTTTCCCGGTTTGGGCCTCAAAACCGGGGGTTGGCTGGAAAGGCTGGTTTCCCGGTTTGGGCCACAAAACCGGGGGTGCAAAGCGAGGACGACACGTGGCGGCAATCGGGAGGTTGCGTCGAGGCAACGCTACGAATTGTGCGGGCGTGGCCGTCGGATCCACCTACCTTCGAGTTGGTCCAGAATAACCTTAGGGTTTAGCTGGTTTGCTCTGTAAGTTGTTAGGGGTAGAGTGGGAATTAGGAATAGTTAGAATTAGGATAAGTAGGGGGAGACACCCACCTCCCCATCTATCTCAGTTCATTTGCTCTTTGCTTCTAGGGTTTCCTGCTCTCCCAATCCCCTGCTGTAGCTAGCTGAGATCCACAGAGAACCATACCTCTGTGTATTGGAGATTTTGAGGAAGTGAGGCCGTAACCTCACTGTTGTAGCATGTGGTAGCCACACGGTTGCAGATCGATGTGTTGATTCGCGTTTTGGTTCGTGTTCTTCGCGTTCTTCGTTTCTCCGCGATTTTCCCGTCACTCGATCTCCCTCTCTCGTGCGTCTTTGCGAAATCCATTTGAATTAACTTGTTTGTATTTGAAAGGAGATCATTTCCACCGAAGGAATTTATCTAACTCCTTACGAACAAGTAGATCGGGTTGATTTCGTTTTCGTGGCGCTTTTTCGTTCTTGATCTTCCCCTTTCGATTTCCCGATGATTGAATCGATTTGAGCGGATGATTTCTTAGGGATAGTCTCCTAACTACCCCGTGATCATCTTCTCCTAGTTTGGGAACGTGGGATTTTGTTTTGGATCGAATTTGGAGAGATTTGGGGAGAAGGCGACTAAAATCGCCCTCTCTACGCACTCGCGGATAGTCCGCGGTTTGACCGGCGGACAGTCCGCGCGTCGGGCTTCGACCGAGCAGTGGTCGCGTGGCTTGACTGTTTTTGCCTCGGGTGACCGGTGGACAGTCCGCCGTTGTCAGGCGCGGACAGTCCGGGCCCGAGTAGGGAGACTTCAGCAACTGTGTTGTTTTGGGGATTTTGCCGGCGGACAGTCCGCCATCCCCCCGCGGACAGTTCGCGGTTGTGCCAGACAGTCCGGGACCGTACCGGCGGACAGTCCGGGATTCGGCTGTTTGTTCCGGTTTAGTGCGTTTGTTATCCCGGCTTCTTCCCTTGGTTTCTGGACTTCTCGTTTGGCCCTAGAGTTTATCAAGGAACCTCTCTAGGTATCTTTGCTACTTGTTAGCATAGGTATTTGGGAGTTTCTCGACGTAGCCGTCTATCTATGTTCGAGACTTGGTTTTTGGGGTCGTATTCGAGCCGGTGCTTTTGGCATTTGGTTTGCTATCGCTTTGTGGTGCCTCGCTGTGATCCTAGGGATCATCCACCCTTTTCCAAGGGTCATGGGCATCACGGTTTCGGTTGTAGCTTTCGGGGGTTGATTTTGGGACATTTGGCCAAAGTTTTGAGAGAAATTTTTGAGCTCCCATTCAACCCCCCTCTGGTCGCCTTGCTAGTGCTTTCTCGGTCCTTCACAACTCAGTGAAGACACAACGTAAAATCAATCCGTACAACATTCATAAGGACATGGGCATTGATTACAAGTTCTGGAGTGAGTTCCAATCCGATTTCTATTGTTCAGTTCTATACAATGCCAAGAAGCAAAAGATTCTAAACATGAAGTATGTTGATTAGGAGCATCCTGAGGCTAAGCATGATCGTGATATTGATAGAGTGGTAGCAGCCTGCAAAGCTAGAAACATGTATGACTTCATGGGGTTTAGCTACAACTAGAACACAGAAATCATACATTAGTTCCATGCCATGCTCTATGTGGATAATGTTGTGGAGGAGATGCACTGGATGACTGAGGGTCATCACTACAAGGTTTCTTTTGAGACCTTTGCTAGGATCCTCGGTTTGGGCAGCGAGGATAGAGAGCTTGATAGTTTGCATGAGGAGAGGACCTTGACTGATAATGAGATTGCTTTCATGTATGAGGATCCTCGGAAAGTGGATGGTTTGGTTAAAGGGCTGAAGGGGTACTACTACATGTTGAACAACCTGTTTAGGCAGACTATCAACCCCAAAGGGGGTTCCCATTCTAACCTCTATGGATATGGAAGGAACATGTTAGTTAGAATGGCACCCAGGGCTCAGCAGTTCTCCGTTTCTAGCTTTATTTGGACTGAGCTTCAGGTGGCAGCCGAGGATGCTAGGAAAGCAGTGATCTATGCTCCCTACATCATGTATATCATAGAGATGGTCTCCGGCTACACCTTCACCAATGATGGTTTGCACGAGCCATATAGAGCTGAGAAGAAGAGGGCAGCAGCAGCATCAACTACAACAGTTGATAGGCCGGAGAGTTCCCACTCTACCTCTCATAGGAAGAGAAAGAGCAAACTGGCCAAATGGATTAAGGCGTTGTTCTCTACTTGCACCTACGCAGCCCAGATAGCTCACCAGGCAATTGTTGAGCAGCGTGCAGAGCGAGAGCGGACTGGTCGTTCTCCGTTACCTCCACCCCGCTCTCCACCTTAGTTTGACCTCTCTAGCCTCGACACAGACGACATGGACTCAGATGACGATGAGGAGCAGGAGGAGGTGGTGCCTGAGCCGTCACGTCGTCCTTCTCCTGACTCGACTCGCTACACTAGTACTACTCACCGCAGTGGGAAGGCTGTTGTAGAATCTTCTGACGATGACGGCGGTGACGATGGTGATGATGATGGGGAGGCCGATGATGTTCAGTGGGACGAGGTTGAGTGAGTGTTTGGACACTCTTTTCTTCTCTCTACTTCTCTCTTTTTGGTGACTTGTTGCAAAGGGGGAGAATTTTGCGAAGAGAAGGGGGTACAACACCTTTTCTCTTTCATGACCCATCAGTTCAGTATAGTAGCTGCGAGTTGTGAGAGTTTGATTCGATCAAAACTCTATTTTGTAATATTACTCTATGTTGCTACTTCTTAGATTTGGATGTGGACATGTACGATTGTATGTTTATTCAACTTGTCATATATTGTTTAGACTTGTTAAATCTTATGTTTTGTGGTTGTTTTAATTCCCGCTGTTTTTGCTGTCTGAAATCCAGAGCAGCAGTACCGCTCCAAGGCCGAAAGTGCCAGGCTCCGACAGTGCCGCGCCAAGAGCAGCAATACCGCTCAGGCAGACATGCAGCAAATCTCTCTGATGTGCATAAACTGTCATTCCCACCACGTATTTATTCTTGACACAGTTTGCTGCACCCCACAAAGCTATTGAATGTGAAACTGAACCTACTTCTACACTTTTGATATGTGAAAGTTGGCCTCTAATGCCAATTTGAGATTTCAGCTTTCATTCACACATTAAGGGGGAGGTTTCATATCTTTGCTTCTAAATCTCAAGCTTTATACCCTTCTCTTGTAAACTTTAATTGTGTTATCATCAATCACCAAAAAGGGGGAGATTGTAAGTGCAATCAAGCCCTAATTGTGGGTTTTCGTGACAATGACAACACGATTAAAGAGCTAATGAGATTTATCAAGATGACAAGCAGGTTTATAATGAGAAAGGATGGTGCTCGTGTGTTGGTGGACCCCTTGTTGGTATAAATTAACGCACACTCTACTTTATCTGCAAGCGCACAGATAAAATCTACCGATGTAGCACTTCACCGGAGTAACCCAGTTTTAATATCGAACCCAAAGGAACGAATAGTGTTAAGTCTTAAAAAGTATAACCCCTGAGTAGCTAACAAGGACGGAGAAGCTAGAAGCATAGAGGGGTTCACTAAGGCTGTCTAAATCCAATTTAAGAGTGATATGTTTATATTATTCTTAGTGGGGAAGTTGCCATAAAAGGTCACAAACAGAGTATGAGTCTTTTATGCAAATGTATAATCCTACCGAGCCTACATACGGGTAAGTGGACTATAGAAGAATCAACAAGGCTATAAGAGTCACCCTTGCGAACAACCACTACTACCGGCGTTATATGAGGCAATTATGAGCTATCAAGTCTAAGCACCACACTTACACTATCCAACTACTCTAATTCTAGAGCGACTTAGAATTAAAGTACTCAAAAGAGAGTCATAAACCTTAAGAATAATAAGAACAATGGCTCAAACTTAAATATAGACGTTGATTACCGAAACAATCGTTGAAGCAAGTTGACGAAGAACTTGAATCCACAGGTACAAGATGAAGAAGTTGATCCGACAGGCCGGAGCTCCTTCTTGATCTCTTCCTCTCTCTCTCTCTTCTAATTCTAGTATAAGACTTGGTTCTAAACCTAAACTAGACGGATATCTAGTCTTCTACTTGAAAGCTGACTCTTGAAGTCTCTTCTAGGGTTTTTGAATGAGGCGTAGTCTTTTCTGAAGAGGGACCTTCTGTCTTCCCTAGGGCCTGGGGGACTGTTTATATAGCTCTACGGGATCAACCGCGACCATTGGATCAAACCGACTTCACGTAGGGCTGAGATTGATCCTCAAAGGCGGTGGAGGAAGGTTCCAGAAGGGGGAGGCCGACGGTGCCCTGGGCCGACCGACCGGTGGGCCCACCAGACCGGTCGGTCCCACCTGGAGGTGGCTAAGGGTGCCCCGCCTCGTGGAGTCTTCAGGTATTCTCTAGAATCTTCTGGCGTATTCCTGACTTGGCGGTTGCGTTATCTCCCGTCGGTTTCCTTCTAGGGGAAGCAATTGAGGGCTGTTTTCCTGTTTAATCCCTGCAGATTCACAATTCACCAAAACTCATGGAATTCATTAGTTTTAAACCCTATACTAAGGTGGAGTTCATGTATTCATCCATTTTCATGTTTATTTGACCTTTAATAATAAGAGTTAATTAATGTCAACAAACTCCCCCACACTTAGGCTTTTACTCGTCCTCGATAAAAGGTTGGATCATAACTGTAGGATAAGATATCAAACACTAGACCTTTCTATTCATACTTGCATTTGAAGAATTCAGTATGTTTACCATAAAACCTTGAGTAGTTGGAGAACAGAACAGTTGAAACAGATCACCTTTTTCTTTTAGCACAAGACATTGGAGTTTTTGAATTTTTCAAAACAAGTCATAGCTTTCCTTCTCCTTTTGTAGTACTTCAATTCCTTACCAAAACATTTTATTTATGTGGAGCAGTTCATGTTACCAAGTCAAAGGAGAAAAATACTATACTCTTAGATCAAGACATTAATCTTTTTAAACTTTGTCACTCTTACTAGCATATTGTAATTAGAGGGACCATGGGCTATCTTCTTTTTTTCTTTTCTTTTCTTTTTTTCTTGAGGTGTGTCGGACACTTGTCCATTTTTCTTTCCTCATTTTCATACTTTTGCATAGCCCATGCCTCTAATACAATACTACTTCGGAAGAGTTTCTTTCTTTATTTGTAAGGATCTCTAATTAATGTGATGATTTATTTAATGAATAACTTTGGAGCACAATACTACTTGTCCATTTTTCTTTCCTCATTTTCTTTCTTTAGAGCATAATAAATTTCTCAACAAAGACTGTTTGATAGAACTCAGTATTAAAATAAGTAATTAATGTGATGATTTATTTAATGAATAACTTTGGCTAGAAATCTATTTACTACAAAGAAGAAGTGTTGCTAATCTCTTTTAACTTTGCAAATGAAATTCTCCAATGCTCATACTTCAAGAATTAGACTCTCATTATTCTTCTATCATATTTCACAACAACTCTAAGTAATATGGGTTTAAAGTTTTTATGAAAGCAAGATTTGCAGAAAAGGTGTTGTGTGACTCTATACCATGAGCATGTCAAAATAATCTTTCCTTTTTAATCAGAGTTTATAGATTGCATGTTATTGACGAGAATATATATTTAATTCAAACAGAAGCTTAAACATCGAAAAATAGAGTGTAGCGATTGTGTACCGATCCGTGGACGAAGGAGGAGGCCAGGGGTGCCGACCCCTAACCGATCGGTGGGGCCCACCAACCGGTCGGTTGGGCCCAGGGCCCAACTATGGCCCGCTTCGCGGTGCGTGATCTCGGTGATGATGTCTTCTGTTTTCTGCAGTTTTCGCGATCGGTTTTCGGTAATTCTGTCGTCGTCTTCTCCCCCACACTTATTTTCTCTTTTCTGCTAATCACAACATGTGGAGAAAAGACACATATCCAAAATAACAAGATAAATAATAACTCTAACAAAAACTTTATTGATATCATTTAAGGCACCTTTATTACACAATAAACTAATTAATCAAAACTTCTAATAAATTAAGACTCTGCAAACACGAGTGCCTTATCAATCTACTGACGACTTATCTCTCAATCCTCTCCCTCGAGTAGCTTGCCTAGCATGGAGGCTACACTAACGACCTTAGCCTTCAAGAGATAATGTGTTTTGTAACATACTTATTCAACACTTCGGTCATCTGTTTTGTAGTCTTAGCTAGAGAAGTGTATCTCTTCTTAAGCTCTAAATTATCCTTCTCAAGGTCCTCTATCCTATCCCCGTGGCGATCTAACTGGGTAGTCCTCTTGCGCTTGGCCTCGGGATTAGGAGTGGTGGGCGCCCTCTTCGCACGTGGAGCAACCTTGATCTACTCAGGGTGACCACGAACTCCATCAATGCGAGGACGCGGAGATGTAGTCGTGTACTTTATGACCGTGGGATCCCCAAACTTGTTCGTCTTCAGCCCGACGAGTGTCTCATTGGGCTTAGGAGGAAGAAGCTGGAGCGGCTTAGAGACGGAAAATGCCGGGAGATCTCTTGCCGGTACTGCTTGAGCATAGAGAGCTTGTTGACGTCGCGATGAAATCCCTCCCGGTGGGATCACATCAACGGGTGTCGGCGAGGCGACAGGGGCGATATCCTTTGGCGGCGTTATGGCAAGCTCCTTTGTCGGGATGACGACGAGAGCCATTGAGTCGTCGGCTGGCTCGTTGAGGTCAATCCTTGGGTAGGAGGTCATTCGCGCTGGTGGGAAGAGAGCTCTACTGCTGCTAGAGTTTTGTGAGGAGGCTGCAATGAATCTAGAGACATGCCTAGGGCTGGTTTTATAGCTGAGGCAGCTTGGAGAGGAGGCTGAATGATAGGCATGATAGGTTCGTTACGAAAGCTATCAATTCTGCGGATCAGGGTACCAGAAAGGATACGAGTAAGAGTCTGGACACGTAACAAAAGAAGGCAGACGGCGAGGGGAGGCCAGGGCAGACTGGTCGGTCTCCTTAGGGGACCGGTCAGTCCCACCTAGCGGCCCCTCGTGGGTCCGTCGCTCATGGTGTCTTTAAACTTGATCCTAATCCCAGAAAACATTCCCCCGATGCGCGAACTTATCAGAAAATGACGATGGTGTAAATCTATGGGATAATGAAGAATTGGATGACATCCAACTCTTCAGGACTCTTTTTAGGTTCTAGAAAAATCTTAAGACGTTGCCCATTTACCTTAAATAGCGTACCTTCGTCATTTTGATGTGTAATGGCTCCATGTGATGAAGTAGCTATCACCGTAAAAGGTCCTTCCCATTTGCTTCGTAGTTTTCCATGCCCGAACAACTTTACCCTGGAATTAAAGAGTAGTACCTTGTCTCCTAGAGTGAAGCTCTTCTTCTTGATTCTCTTGTCATGCCACCTCTTTGTTCTCTCTTTGTAAATCTTTGCGTTGTGATATGCCCTTTCGCGCCATTCATCGTTCAGAGAGTTGCATTTTCCTCCTGACTCCTGCAGCTTCTAAGTCCATATTCCACCTCTTGATTGCCCAGTGAGCTTTGAATTCTAGCTCCACTGGTAAGTGACAAGTCTTCCCGTAGATGAGTTGATATGGAGACATTCCCAGTGGTGTTTTGTAGGCAGTTCGATAAGCCCACAGTGCTTCAGGTAGTCTATCTTTCCATTGTGTTCCCATCTCGTCGACCGTTTTCTGCAGAATATTCTTGATTTGTTTGTTCGATGTTTCTGTTTGGCCACTTTTCTGAGGGTGATAGGGAGTGGCAACATTGTGATGGATCCCATGACTTATAAGATACTTATGAAAACCTTTTTCAATAAAGTGTGTTCCCCCGTCACTAATTACCATCCACGGTACTCCAAATCTTGGAAATATTACCTCCTCGAACATCCTTTGAGAGTTTCTTGCATTAGCAGATTTGCATGGCACCGCTTCGACCCATTTTGAAACGTAGTCGACAGTAACCAGAATGTACTCATGGTTCCTTGATTTAGGGAATGGTCCCATGTAATCAATTCCCCAGACATCAAAGAGCTCAATCTGAAGGTTGTTAGTGAGTGGCATGACATCTCTGGTGTTGATGCTGCCATGCCTCTGACATCGTCCACACCTTCGGACAAAGTCTTTTGTGTCTTGGTACATGGTTGGCTAGAAAAATCCACTTTGCCAGATCTTTGCATGTGTTCAGAATGCCCCATAATGTCCTCCATATGGTGAAGAGTGACAGCGTTCAATGATCTTGATTCCTTCTTCAGCTGGCACACATCTTCTGAGTAATCCATCAGCGCATACTCTGAATAGATATGGATCATCCCATATGTGAACCCGACTCTCATAGATCAGCTTCTTCTTTTTTGCTCCTGGTGGTACATACCCTGCAATTATAAAATTGACAATGTCTGCATACCAGGGGTCAGATCTAGAAATTTGAAAAAGCATGTCATCCCTGAGTGAGTCATTTATAGGCAATTCCTGAGGATTTTCAAAGTGCATTCTAGACAAGTGATCAGCTACAGAGTTTTCTACCCCTTTCTTATCTTTTATTTCTAAGTCAAATTCTTGGAGTAGCAAAACCCATCTTATCAAGCGTGGCTTAGCATCTTTCTTAGTGAGCAGGTATTTTAGTGCAGCATGATCAATATAAACAATCACCTTTGATCCCACTAAATAAGATCTAAACTTGTCTATATCAAAAACAACAGCCATTAGTTCTTTTTTAGTAGTAGCATTATTAAGTTGAGGTCCTATTAAAGTTTTACTAGCATAAGCAACTGCATGATGCTTTTTATCTTTATATTGTCCTAGCACTACTCCTACAGCAAAATCACTTGCATCACACATGATCTCAAAAGGTAGAGACCAATCAGGAGGTTGAATGATAGGTGCAGAAGTGAGCGCTTTCTAAGCATACATCATCAAAATCAAAAGGAACATCCTTGGCCAAAAGATTTGTAAGTGGTCTAGCAATGTGAGAAAAATCTTTTATAAACCTACGGTAAAAACCAGCATGGCCAAGAAAACTTTGAATTCCTTTGACATTAATCGGTGGAGCCAAACGTTCAATTACTTCAATTTTAGCTTTGTCTACCTCAATTCCACGTTCAGACACTAAGTGACCTAGCACTATGCCCTCTTTAACCATAAAGTGACATTTTTCCCAATTAAGGATTAAGTGCTTTTCTTCACATCTTTGCAAAACCTTGTCTAAATTTTCAAGACAATCATCAAAAGTTTTTCCATAAATAGAAAAATCATCCATGAAAACTTCCATGATTTCTTCAATCATATCAGAAAATATAGACATCATACATCTTTGAAAAGAAGCAGGTGCATTACATAATCCAAAAGACATCCGACGATAAGCATAAGTTCCGTATGGACATGTAAAGGTGGTTTTGCTTTGATCATCTGGGTGGATTGGGATTTGGTGATATCTAGAATATCCATCAAGAAAACAAAAGAAAGAGTGATTTGCTAACCGTTCTAACTTTTCATCTATGAAAGGTAGCGGGAAGTGATCTTTCTTAGTTGCCTTGTTTAATTTTCTGTAATCAATACACATTCTCCAACCAGTGACAGTTCTTTGTGGAACTAATTCATTCTTCTCATTCTTTACCACAATCATGCCTCCCTTCTTAGGCACAACTTGGACAGGGCTCACCCACTCACTATGTGGCACAGGATAAATGATCCCGGCATGCAAGAGTTTCAAAACCTCCTTCTTTACTACCTCTCTCATTGCATTGTTAAGCCTACGTTGTGTCTCTCTAGATGGTGATATGTTAGGATCAGTAGGAATGTGATGAGTGCAGAAAGAGAGGTTGATTCCCTTTAGGTCGTGGAGTGAATAGCCAAAGGCTGATTTATGCTTTTCTAAGACAGTGATCAAACTAGAAGTCTATTCCTGAGTGAGTTTATCATTTATGATTACGGGAGACTCAGGATCATTATTCAGGAAAGCATATCGAAGCCCAGAGGGTAAGGGTTTTAACTCTATGGGAGGTTTAGGAGGTTCTTCTAAGGAGTCTAGAGGATCTAGATCTGGTGTGTCATCCTCTTCCTCAGTGAAAAACTGTGCATCTTCCTCACATTCAGGTTCATTTATTATTTCAAGAGATGCTTCCTTAATTTCTTCCATAGGATCTAGCTCGGGACATGATTCATTTTTAGCATTTAGAGAGTGAGTGATGGGTATGCTTCCTTTAAGTTTTTTCCCAAGACAGAAGTTTAAGTTCCCTGTTTGACCTTCATGAATGAGTTGTTTAAGTGATTGGCCTATCAGTAGATTAAACTCTTTAATATCAAAGATATAAAAGCTTAAGTTTAGTGGAGTGTTATATATAGATAGGCAGGACATACATGATCCCTGAACTAGGAATAACATGTCCTGAAGGGCCTTTCAACAATTTTGCTGTTGGGCTGAGTGGTATTTGCCTTAATAAATCTTGAGCAAAGGTTTCAGACATAATGTTGGTTCCCACAACAGGATCATAGAGAGCTTCGAAGGGTTGTTGATGGATTTGACATTGAATGTGTGTAGAAGGTGAATTTAAGCAGATTATATCAGTGGAAAGCTCTGATTCTTCTAACCATTCATGACTTATTATAGAGGCTAGTCCCTTCGTAGTCTCTTTTAGGAAGGCCTTATCAGTGAGTTTTTCGAGTGATGATTTTTGATTTTGTGGCTTCCTAATTGTGTGATATTTCGAGGTATTACCAAATTCGGTAAAATATTCATCCTCGAAATCAAAGGTGTCTCCTAAGATTGAGGTTTCCCTCTTACTAGGAGTTATGGATGAGTTTTGTTCATGATTAAGAATGGATATAGGCTCAGCTTCTGGATTTACTTCTAGTGATTCTTGTGATTTAGCTTCAGGAGTGGAGTAATTTGAGATAAGTTTTGCAACATTTCCCTTGCCTTGGAGGCTAGGGTATGTAGGAATGATCCGTTTGAAGCTAAGTTAAGGTAATTAGAAGTTTTTCTATTCAGACCATTATAAAAGTGTTGAAGTAGAACAGGGTCTGGAATAGATAAGGCTGGACCAGAGCGGACAAGATTATCAAATCTTTCCCAGGCTGCAATTAGAGACTCATCATCTTCTTGGATGAAGGACAAAATCTCTAAGTGGAGACAAACAATTTTGGAGACAAGGAAGTATTCCAAGCAAAAGCTAGAGCAGAGTTCTTTCCAATCCCCATTTTTACTTGGTGCAGTTTGAAGGAACCATGTTTTGGCTTTTCCCTCTAAAGAGAATGGAAAAAGTTTCCATCTAAGGGTTTCGTCAGACATTCCTGCAATGTGTAAACACGCACATGTTTGTTCAAACTCATTTAAGTGAATATGTGGATTTTCATCTTCTAGGCCTGAAAAAGTTTGATTCTGTTGACCCAAAAATCTGGTCGAGAGCGCCAACACACTCGCTGCACGGTCCTCAGAGGGCGTACAGAGCAAAGTCCTGACCTCTTGGACCTTCAACAGGTGGCGGTGCCGAATCTGGGTGAGAGCGATCTCGGACGTGCCAGTCAATTTGACCTGTAATTGACAAGAAGAAGAAAAGGTTGTCAAATTGTGGAACCTGCCGGTTTGGTGCCAGACAGTTCCAAATTGTACGGCTCTGATATAGCCATTATTTATAGGATATTGACTACAAAATCAACTCCCAAAATATTTTATGATGGCATTGATAAAAATATAGAGCAAAACGGCTATGATATATGCAAAGAAACATTTAGAACGGATAAACAACCGATATGCTTAAACACGTTAAAAGAATAAAGATCTATGTATACATTTAAACGACATGAAATTAACATATCGACTAATTGCACAGGCAGTTCTATCTGTTAACAGTGGAGTGTTTCCATGTAGCCATAATAACAAATAGATCGATAAAATAGCTTAATCATCAACAGTGGGGTGTCTCCATACAACCATAATGATGATCAAACTAGATCACGTTCGATACAACGAGCAGATTCGTAAATTCCAAGCCATTCAAAAGTACACATTATGGAGGAAGCATAACTGGATCGGCTATTTTAGCCGATACAGGGTCCATGAAGCACGAACAAGATCTATCTGTTAAAACCATGATTCGACTTAAGATCAAACAAATCTAATCTATCATATATATCAGTGGGGTTCGGAAATACAGCCGTAATAAACATGCTAGATCAAATCTATCCTCTCTTAGATCAAACCATGATTTTATCGAATATCTCGAACGCACAACATGTAACAATCAAGATTGACGAAATAGTCGATGAGAGGCTTGAATCGGCTATTTCCCTTAGTATAAGCGTGTAAAACCTTTGGATAGCCGAAAACAAACATCTTTTAAGCTTAAGCTATTTTGTCAATCTTGATTGGGCAAGATATTGTTTAAAATCTAAAGAAAAACATTGAAGCATAAACAACATCGATAACTTAAAGAATCTATTAGCTTGCCAAAACCAATAGAGCCAATAACTAGTCAAGATCGACTAAAGTAAGAGACTGATTAGGGCCAAGACAGTCTTACAAAAGGCGAACTTAAACTGATAACTAGCCATGTCATAGCTTAACAAGAGTTTGATCGATGCCAAATACAGGCTTATTGAACGATAACACGAGCCATTGGTGAAACTTACAAGCAAACCGGAGGTCAGTCGAAGCCGATGCAGCCCTGCCTGTTTGAAGGTTCCGCCGAGTTCTACCTTACTCCTACTCCTAGGGTTTTGGCTGGTGGCCGATGTGTTGATTGATTTGATGTTCTCACAAAAATCGGGTTTCTTAGCTATTTATAACCCGTTTGACTCATGTTCTAATACGACTAGGTTACATAACAAGTAAAACAAAAGTCGACCCGAACTCAAACTCCTCGGCCGAACCCAACACGTCTTCAAAACTTGTCACATCTGGTCCTCAAGGGTCTTGGTCGTGTTCGGGTCTTAATACTTCTTTTATTTTTCTGGTCGATTCTTTTACCAATAAATCAGTCGTTTGTGCCTACGAAATAAAAATCTTTTCAGCCCAAAATCTGGTGTAAACACATGTTCCTCAATTTTAGGATGAAATTTATTTTATTCCAAAAATGCTATTTCTTTCTTTGAGGTCCGATCGACTAATTTCCCCTTAGTTGAGCAGCCGAGCCTTCTTCCCAACCGTTATTCCTTTCCTCCAGGGTCATTCTCAAATGGCCCGGACAATATCTCGATGATCAATGCAAGACGGTTGCTCTTCTTTTGAAAACCATGTCACGATTTAACACTCCACTCGAGTACTCTGCTCACATTATACGAAACAACATCTTCTCCTCTCTGGAGACTTAATAATATAAATTCCAATTCTGTCCCCATCTTTTGTCATACTCAGAACGCATCCATCGCTTGTTTTTGCCTTCCATCCAAAGGAAAACCCTCTTTCTCACCAAAAACTCTTTTCTTCTCCATTCAATGGCAGACAACCAAAAAGGCATCCAACAGAGGAGGAGGTGGACTCCTACCGTCGTCCTCAGCGTCGTGCTAGGTACGCTTTTTACCATATTTGTTGATTCCGCTCAAGGTCCTCCTCCAGGGATGGAGTCGGTGTCGGAGACTCCCTCCTTCGACAGCTCAGAATCAACGACCGCTCATCATTACCGTCAAATGACAGAAATGCGGAATCTTCATTCCGAGGCCACCATCAGGAACTGCCTTCTTGAGGACCACATCGCCCAACTTCAGAAGGCGTTGGAAGATGCAGAGGCGAAAACCTCTCAGGCGGTTCAACAATGCGCCGAGTCCGATGCACGCGTCACCGGTAATTTCCTTTTCCTTCTGAAGAATTTTCACTTAATTGAATTTCTTCTGCTTAATCTTCGATGTGTTTTGTTTGCTTTACAGACTTGACCGTGCGCCTGGAGGCCCTTCAGGAGGCGGGGAACGAAGCGACCGACTCTGTGAACGCCACTGGTGATAGTGTCGCCGAGAGGGTGACCAGCATCCCCGCAATGGTGCATGAGGTTGCCCTCCATGGCTTCCGTCATGGTGCCGCCATGGCTCTCGGAGCCACCTAGGCCTACACCGGCCAAGATTTGGGTGGCCTCGAAATCACCCCGGCAATAAGTCACGCCATGGAAGCGAATTTTGATGGCGTCGATGGAGCAGCCGGGGAGATAGCAGAGTCCACCCCTTCTATAATCATAGTAGATAAAGTTTTCGAGTAGTTTATTAGGATCAAACTACTGTATAAGAAATCTACTTATGAATATGATGAAGTTTCTATCCCTTTATGATCTTTCTGTGATAATACCCATCGAGGTCTCTTAATTTCAGAAGTCTCCAAAAATCACACTTTAACGCTGAAAGATACGACACTTCACTTGCATCGGTTATTCATCCTATTGCTGAAGGCGATACAATACATATCGGCTAAGCTTCCTTTTTAGTCTGAAGGCGATATAATCATATCGGCTATTGGTCAGATTGATTAATCATAATAAATCCACCCAGATGCTAGGATAATACTTCTTAAAATATTTTCCATTAGCTGCTCTGAAATACTTGACACCTTCCAAAGTTTCATAGAAATTAGCATTGCCAGGTGCACATTTCGTAATCCGATAAGGTCCCTCCCAGTTTGGAGACCATTTGCCTTATTTGTTATCCTTAGTTCCAATAGGCAAAATAACTTTCCAAACTAGGTCTCCTTTATTAAATTTTTTCTCTCTGACCTTCCGATTATAATACTTGGCAACTCTCAACTTCTCAGCTCTAATATTCTCAAGAGCTTTTAGCCGATGGAAATTTAAATCATCAAGGTTATCCATCATGAGTTGTTTATATTCATCAGCTTTCAAATTGTCCTGTTGTGATATTCTTCTAGACTCAATACTGATTTCCCAGGGTAATACAAATTCATGACCATAGACCAATTCATAAGGTGAACATTTAGTCGCACCATGACAAGCCATTCGATAGGACCATAAAGTTTCACTAAGTATCAAATGCCACTTCTTCGGATGCTCCTTAACCTTTTTCTTAACAATTTTGATTAAAATTTGGTTAGAAGCTTCGGCCTGTCCATTAGCTTGGGCATAATATGGAGATGAGTTAATCAACTTGAAGCCTGTGCTAGCAGCAAAATCTTCAAACTCTTTCGATGTAAACATCTTTCCTTGATTCGTGGTAATGGTTTGAGGAACACCGAATCTGTAGATGATATGTTTTTTGATAAACTCAATCACGGTAGCTGATGAAGCCTCCTTTAAAGGAATAGCTTCAACCCATTTAGTGAAATAATCCATTGCCACCAACACAAACTTATGTCCTCTGCTAGATGCTGGCAGTATTTGGCCAATCAAATATATTCCCCATCCTCTAAATGGCCATGGCTTTGTAATTGGATTCATAGCTGATGTTGGAGATTTCTGAACATTATCGAATCTTTGACATTCTTGACATCCTTTATAATACTTAAAACAATATTCCAATACGGTTGGCCAAAAATATCCTGCTCTCCTGATCATCCATTTCATCTTATGAGCAGACTGATGTGCACCACAAACTCCTTCGTGAATTTCTCCCATTAGTACCTTGGCCTCTTCTTGATTGATACATTTGAGGAGTACACCATCGATTGTTTTGTGATAAAGCTGTTCATCAAGAAGCACAAACTTCGTAGCCTTATACCTCAACTTCCTGGATACCTGTTGTGATGGATCTTTCAAGTGTCCAATAATTTTGGTTCTCCAATCATCATTATCAGTAACCTCATCGGCTAATATCTCAACAATTTGCCGATACCCAGAAGCACTCTGAGCTAAGCAATTAGCCTCTTGATTCTGACATCTAGGAATATGTTTTATAACAACAGAAGAGAAAGAATCAAGTAACTCGAGATACTTTTCATAGTGTCCCCTTAAGATGTCATCTTTGCATCTATATAGGCCGAGCAATTGATTAACCACTAATTGAGAATAACCAAAAATTTCAATAGCCTCGGCCCTTACCTCAAACAAAAGCTAAAGTCCTTTGAGAAGTGCTTCATACTCAGCTTGATTATTAGTAGAGGTTGGATCAATTGAAAAAGCATATTCAAAACTCTTTCCTTGAGGAGAAACAAGGACAATACCAATACCTCCACCTTGTTTGCAATTAGAACCATCAAAGAACAAAGCCCATGGGTAAAGTCCAAAGTCTTAATTCCTTGTTCATAATGATGAGTAACAAATCAGCTATTACCTGTCCTTTAACCGCCTTAGCTGATTCATACTTTAAATCAAACTCTGATAATGCAAGAATCCATTTACCAATTCTCCCATTCAGAATAGGCATAGATAGCATATGCTTTATCATGTCAAACTTTGACACCACTGTGCACTCAGAGGACAGTAGATAATGTCGAAGTTTGGTGCATGAAAAGTATAAACATAAGCATAACTTCTCAATAGGAGAATACCTTGTTTTTGGATCAAGTAACCTCCTACTGAGATAGAACACCACTCTTTCTTTCCCTTCAAATTCTTGCATTAAGGCCGATCTAATGGTATGATCATCAGCCAAAACATATAGTTCGAAAGGTCTGTTCTTTTGAGGAGGAATTAAAACTGGTGGAGACTTCATATACTCTTTGATTTCATCAAATGCCTTTTGTTGTTGATTTCCCCATTTAAATTCCTGGTCATCTTTCAATTTCAACAAAACTGAGAACGGCAAAATCCTGGCCGATAGATTCGAAACAAACCTTCTGATGAAATTGATTTTGCCGATCAAAGATTGCAATTGGGTTTTTGTAGTTGGTGGTACTGCTTTGTCAATTGCGTCATAACTTTTTTCACCGACTTTAATTCCTTTTTCATGTACCATAAACCCCAAAAACTGTCCAGCTGACACTCCGAATGCACACTTGTGGGGATTCATTCTTAATCCATGTTTCCTTGCACATTCTAGAGTATCTCCGAGATCTTTAAGATGTCGTTGATAATCCTTGGACTTTACAACTACATCATCAATGTAGATCTCCACAATCTTGTCAATCAACTCGTGAAAAATATAATGCATAGCTCTTTGATAGGTTGCACCGGCATTCTTAAGCCCAAAAGTCATGACTACCCACTCATATAAGCCTATAGCGCTTGGACATCTGAATGCAGTTTTATGTATATCTTCTTCTGCCATAAAGCTTTGATTATAACCAGCATTGCCATCCATAAAACTGATTACTTTATGCCCTGCCGCTGCATCAACCAACATGTCTGCTACTAGCATCGGGTAACCATCCATCGGGGTAGCTTTATTCAAATCCCTGAAATCAATACAAACCCTCATTTTCCCATTCTTCTTATACACAGGGACTACACTAGATATCCACTCGGCATATCTACATTGCCGAATGAAATTAGCTTCGTAAAGTCGAGTGATCTCTGTTTTCACGTCAGCCATAACCTCTGCTCTAATCCTCCTCGGAGCCTGTTTTATAGGCCGACTCCCATGTTTCATAGGTAGTCGATGCTCAACCAATGATCGATCAAGACCAGACATTTCAGAATAATCCCAAGCAAAACATTCTTTATATTCTTTCAACAAAGCAATAAGCTCTTGTCTAAACTTGGGATCCAACTTGGCACTGATATATGTCAATCTTGGTTTGTCACCGTTTCCAATGTCAACTGCTTCTAGTTCATCAGCCGACGTGAAACCCTTACCCATCTTACTTTCATCTTCATTGATTGTACAATCCATTAGATACATTTTTTGAAGCCGACTGCTTGGATCGGCTGTTGACTATCACTAGACGTTTTGAGAAAGTCTTCTTCATGAATCTTCCCAGAGAAGCACTCCATGTTATCAAAGTTCCAAGCATCAGAATCAGAATAAGCAATGCTAACAGTTGAATCGGCTGGTACCACTTCCACAGTGTCGCCGATCCACTGAATCACATTCTGATGCATGGTTGATGGAACACAACAGTTGGCATGAATCCAATCTCTCCCAAGAAGCACACTGTATGATCCTTTTGCATCGACTACGAAGAAAGTAGTCGGCATGCTCTTGCTACCAACTGTTAGCTCAACACACACAACACCCTTAGTACCCGATACGTTGCCAGCAAAATCTGTCAACCTCATATCGATCTGAGTTAAATCTTCTGTAGTTTTTCCAAGCTTTCTAAAGGTAGCATATGGAATCAAATTGACAACTGCGCCTCCATCAACTAACATCCTGTTCAGGGGCCTTCCATCGACAAACCCCTTTAAATATATAGCTTTAAGATGTGAATGCTTTTCAGGTTTCTGAAATGTATCCCCTTCTGCTTGGTAGATCCACTGAGCAATTGCTTCTTCATCATCAGATTGTTCTTCAGAGGATTTGAACTCAGCAGGTAGCATGAACAGAGCCGATATATTAGCCGATGATTCTCCTTTATCAGCTACTTGTTTAACCTGCCAGACTTTGGGTTTCTTTTTATGAATTTCATCGTTCCTTAGTCTTTGAACCCGTCTTTTCTGGCTTTTAGTCAAACCACTAGGACACCATTGTCCCTCTTGCCAAGGATGGTCTTGATCGGCTAATCTTGCTCCAAGCCGATTATGAACACTTTCATTTTTTATGCGCCGATCTGTCTTTTCAAATCTTAACCTTTCATGTACAGATCGGCGGTTGTCTCTTGACTGCCTATACTCCCAATACTGGTCACTGCATTCTGGGCAATCACGAAGAGTAGGAAGTTTTAAACCTTCATTCCAACAATGTCTGAAGAAATGACAACCCCAATGATTCTTCTCTTCATCTCTGATATGCCTTTCCTCTTCACGAGACCTCCTGTATTCCTCCTCTTTGAGCCACTCTTGATACTCTTGTTCATCTCTTTCTCTTTGTGTTTGATTTCTTTCTTTCTGACGTTGCCATTTATTCAACAAGATTCTGACAGTTGGACGTCTTCTTGCCTCACCAGCCCTTGAAGTCTCAGGCTGATCATGTTGATCAGTACTCTTCTTTCCTTTCATTTCCTGATACTCCTTGGTTGTTAGCTGCCTTCTTGGATTGACTGTTGAAAGCCCTAGTTTGGTTTTGGTTAATTTATGAAACCTATTTTGGTCTAATCCTATTGTGAAGCATGTGTGTAGCTAATGGAAAAGGATTACGACCAAGCCATTGGTGGAGCTAGCAAAGTGGCGACCATGGAGGATGGTGACGGCCATAAATTTTAAGAACAAAATTGAATGCAATAACTCATGTGTGCCCAGAGATCAATCACACACATAAGCCACAAATTAAGAAGTACCATCACATATGTTTATTACATAGCGAATATTATTCAAAGTCTTTACATAGCAGCGGATAAATAAAGTTTCTCTCGCGGTAGCTCCATCATAGGGAAGATGACTGGTTGACAGCAAGACTAGAACTCTTCAGAGAAGTCGTCGTTACCATAGCAATCTGTTACCCATCCGGGATTTTTATCCAAGAAGAAAGAAAATAAACAAGCATAAGTACATCTCGTACTTAACAAGTGTAACATGGGGTTCATGAGGCTCAAAAAGGCTGACACTGGTTAAACTGCAGTAGCTTTTAGTTGGCACCATTTTAGCATTAGATAGCATCAATAATAACCATCCCAATTAAACATGTGATCAATGTGAACATGAAACCATTGAACGAGATAGTAACATTAATTTAAAACATTAATTAAAGCAACAACTATACCATAAGAATTCCAGGTCGCTCGTAACCGTGAGCACGGCTGATATATCAGTTTTACACTCTGCAGAGGTTGTACACTTTACCCGATGAGTCGTGATATCCAGATGCCCGGGTTAATTACTCCCATAACACTTCCGAGGTGAGCGGGCAGGATACACGCAAAGCCTTTCAAAGGTTCGTCTAACAAGTTAGGGCCGCTAGGTCTTAAGGCAAGGGGAAGAAGGGTCTCTCAACCTTGCGGCACGCAGGCAAAGTGAAAGTAGCCGCCCTAAATCCAGCTCGTCAAGCGCCTTATGCGCCCTTTCGGGTAACCTCTAACAAGCTAGAAAAGGTCCTTATACTGAGCTAAGGTCAGAGCCATATAACTCCCATGGTTGCACTGTTGTCCCGGGTGATCCCTTATAGTAGCTCCTAAACCATGTTGCTATAAAAGCCAATTTTACCAAGTGGCATATATCAATAAATTCAGATTCACATGATCAAAGTTTAATTTGAGCACTAGCATAGTTCTACCCAATGCATACCAAGTTTAACAAGGCACAAGATCAACAACTAGGATATGTCTAAATAGGCATCAAGGTAAACACATGCATATGATGTTTATAGTGATTTATGGTTATTAGGACATCAAGGAGGATCCCATGCTATACTTGCCTGATTCAACGAACTCTGGTTGCTCTTGGTTGTCGTAGAAGGGTTCCTGATCACCAGCGTATGTCTCACCGTCTATACTCGATTACCACATCAACACACAATCATCGGGACACAATCATGCAAAGCAAACAAGCTATAATTAGAACATTACACCAACAACAAGAAAATAATATAAAAAGTTTGAAAACAGAAACTACGATCCAACACGATCACTTAAACGCGAAGATCACGAAAAACGGAATTATAACGCGAAAGTTATGAGCTAAACCAGTTACAAAACCTTAGTTAGTAGATTAAACCTAACTCAAATTTCAACTACTGAAAACAGTATAGATTTTCATACAGATAGATAGATCTTTTCAAAACGAATCTAACGCAACTTGAACGGACTAAATCGGACTAAAAACGTAGAAGTTATAGGCATTTGAAACCGGTGGCAAAACTGTAAATAAATTGAAATTGAATTTTGAATTTATCTGATTTAAATCGAATATCAGATTAGATTGGACTGCGCCTCAATAAGGAAGAAACGCAGGGGCTTATAAAGAAGTTTTTGTAGACACAGAGCACAGTGTCGCATGGACCGCGGGTTTAGATCCAAAAAGGTGTAAGGGTTTTTCTGCAAAACATCGGGCGAAGGGGTATGGCGCGCTGTAGTGCATTGGATTTCAGATGGGCGGTGGAGATTATATCTCGGGAGGAGCCGGCGGCGCTGACGCCAGAGCAGAGGAGGAACACGGCGGCGACATCGCCGGAGTTGGGCAGGGGAGCTCGGGATTGCTCTACAGAGCGGTAGAGACCTTGGGAGCGGGTTCAAACGAAAGAGGGGATCAAGGGGATCTCACCAGGCAAGATGTGAACGTCGGTGAAGCCTTGGTGACGATGAATTTTGCGACGGGGCGGAAGGCGGATTCTCTGCAACGACGGCGAGGGATTAAGGCATCAAACAGAGAAGGAAAAAGAAGGGAAAACACTCGGTTAGCTTCGAGAGATCAAGGAGAAACTCTAGGAACCTCTTGCAGGCGCTGGAACTCGATGAAGCGTCGGGTTGACGGCGGCGGATCTTCGGCGGCTGCGGAGCTCTCGGTGTGGGCAAACTAGGGCACGAGAACTCGGGTTTTTCGCGTGAGGAGGGGCGGCGGGTTCCTGGGGATCTTATTAGGGCGTTAGCTTGGCCCATTTGGCAAGCGAGGCCGCGTGCCCTGGATTGGAGTCGGGTTCGGCTCCGGAGTCCGCCATGGACACGAGCAAGCGCAAGGGAGATGAGACGCTGACATGCGGGGACACGCGGTCAGCGACGGGAGAGCGACGGCGCGCTGCGCGCAAAGCCAGGCTGGGCCGGGGCAGATGGCCCATGCGGGCGAGAGAGAGGGGAGGGAAGCGGGCCGTCGGGGAGGGGAAAGTGAGGGCGCCGGTGACCGACGGCCCAAGGGAGAAAGGGAAGGCGCTGTGCGCGGGGGGGGGGGGGGGGGGGGGGGGGGGGGGGAAATCGGGCCGGCCGAGTTGGGCCGCGCGGGGGAAAGAAAGGGGAGGGAGGCAGGCCGACGAAGAGAAAAAGAGCGGGCCGGCCAGGCCAGTTCGGGCCAAAAGAGAGAAAAGGAGAGGGAGAGAATGAAAATGATTTTCCATTTTCCAGAACTGATTTTCAAGAATAAATTTGAAATCCCTTTGAATTCAAACAAGTTTTGAGCAAAAACCAATCATCACAAAAATAAGATATGCACCAGCATGTATGCTACATCATGGTCTTTGGCCTAGGATTTATTTTAGCTTTTGCAAATAATTTTATTAACTAGGTTCCATGCAACACATAAGAATGCATAATTAAATCATATTGCCTATTTTTAAATTGATGCAAATTTTGGGATGTTACAATTCTACCCCCCTTAAAGAATCTCGTCCTCGAGATTCCAGCGATGCTTACTCAAACAACTGTGGGTATGACTTTCTCAAATCCTCTTCTCTTTCCCAAGTTGCCTCTGCTTCTGAGTACCGATTCCACTGAACCTTGCACATCTTTATTACTCTGCTCCGGGTAACTCTTTCGGCTGTTTCCAAAATCTTTGTCGGATACTCATCATAAGTCAAATCTTCCTTAACTGTGAGCTCTTCCAACGGTATCTGCTCTTCGGGCACTCGTAGGCACTTCTTCAACTGAGAAACATGAAACACATCATGCACTCCTGACAAGCTTTCAGGCAATTCTAACTGATACGCCACTTCACCACGTCTTTCAAGAATTTTGAACGGTCCAATATACCTGGGTGCTAGCTTTCCTTTCTTATTGAACCTTTTCACACCTCTCATCGGTGACACCTTTAGGTAGACATAATCACCTATTGCAAAAGTTAGATCTCGACGACGGTTGTTTGCATAACTCTTCTGTCGAGACTGAGCGGCTCTCAGGTTATCTCTGATTATTCTGACATGTTCCTCGGCATTCCTCAACACATCGGGTCCAAACACTTGACTTTCACCTGTCTGATCCCAGAACAACGGTGTTCTACACGGTCTTCCATACAAAGCTTCAAACAGTGCCATCTTAAGACTCTCCTGATAGCTGTTGTTGTATGAGAATTCTGCATAACACAAATTCTTGTCCCAACTGGTGCCATACTGCAATGCACAAGCTCTCAACATGTCTTCTAGAATCTGATTTGTTCTTTCTGTCTGTCCATCAGTCTGCGGATGATAAGCAGTACTGAAGTTCAGTCTTGTACCCAAAGCTTCATGTATACCCTTCCAAAAATGTGACGTAAACTGCGATCCTCTATTGGACACAATCTTTCTTGGAACTCCATGCAGACAGACTACTCTTTCCATGTATAATTCTGCTAACTTTGCCCCATCGTAGGTAGTCTTGACGGGTATAAAGTGAGCAACTTTGGTCAATCGATCAACTATTACCCATATGGAGTCGTATCCTCTCTGCGTACGAGGCAAACCAACTATGAAGTCCATACCAACTTCTTCCCACTTCCATTCAGGTATCTTCATTGGTTGTAACAAACCAGCTGGTCTCTGATGTTCTGCCTTCACTCTCTGACATGTATCACACAGAGCGACGTACTCGGCTACATCTCGCTTCAGTCCATCCCACCAATACTTTTTCTTCAGATCAAGGTACATCTTAGTGCTTCCAGGATGAATGGAGTAAGCTGACTCATGCACTTCTCGCAATATAGTCTCACGTATCTCCTTGATTTCAGGCACACATAACCTCTTCCCATGCCATAACGTACCATCATCATCTAATCGAAAACCTGGTGCTTTGCCAAGAACAATGTTATCGGCTAACTGCTTCAACTTCTCATCTGCCATTTGACCCTTACGTATCTCTTGCATCAATACCGGTTCAAGTACCAATTCCATTCTATTGATCACAATCCCCAGATTCAGATGTGCAAACTCAGCACACAGTTCTTCTGACATAGGAGCAATTCGGATTCCATTGGCATGGCTCTTTCTACTTAAGGCATCTGCTACCACATTAGCCTTACCGGGATGGTAGTGTATTTCCAAATCATAATCCTTAATCAATTCCAACCATCTACGCTGTCTCAAATTCAAATCAGACTGAGTGAAGATGTACTTCAAGCTCTTGTGATCAGTATAAATGTCTGTCTTGTGACCCACTAAGTAGTGTCTCCAAATTTTTAATGCATGAACAACAGCTGCCAATTCTAGATCATGTGTGGGGTAAATCAGCTCATGCTTTCTCAACTGCCTCGATGCATATGCTACTACTCTGCCTTCTTGCATAAGGACACAACCCAAACCTTGGCGAGATGCATCACAGTAAATAGAGAAGTCCTTACTTAAATCTGGTAGTATTAACACTGGAGCTGTAGTCAGACATTTCTTCAACTCTTCAAAGTTAGCTTGACATTTATCGGACCAGACAAACTTAGCATTCTTCTCTAGCAGAGCTGTCATTGGCTTAGCAAGCTTGGAGAATCCTTCAATGAACCTTCTATAGTAACCAGCCAATCCAAGGAAACTACGAATCTCGGTCACATCTGTTGGTGGTTTCCAATTCAACACATCTTCAACCTTGCCTGGATCTACTGAAATGCCTCCATTAGAGATAACATGTCCAAGGAAAGAAACTTCCTTCAACCAAAACTCACACTTGCTGCGCTTGGCATACAACTTGTGCTTTCTGAGTTTCTGTAGTACTAACCTCAGATGCTCAACATGATCCTCCTTGTTCTTAGAGTATACCAGAATATCATCAATAAACACAACTACGAACTTATCGAGATATTCCATGAACACCTTGTTCATCAAATACATAAAGTAGGCAGGAGCATTGGTCAATCCAAATGACATGACTGTATACTCATACAACCCATACCTGGTAGTGAAAGCTGTCTTTGGAATATCAGATGCTCGAATCTTCAACTGATGGTAACCAGAACGCAGATCAATCTTAGAGAACACACATGCACCTTTAAGCTGGTCGAACAGATCATCAATCCTCGGCAACGGGTACTTGTTCTTGATGGTAACTTCATTAAGCGATCTATAGTCAACACACATCCGTTGACCACCATCCTTCTTGTCAACAAAGATAACAGGAGCTCCCCAAGGTGATGAACTAGGACGAATAAACCCTTTTTCTTGTAACTCTTTAATTTGTTTCTTAAGTTCTTCTAATTCAGGTACTCCCATTCTATATGGTCTTTTAGCTATGGGTGCAGTTCCAGGTAAAAGTTCAATAATAAATTCAATGTCGCGGTCAGGTGGCATACCTGGCAGGTCATCGGGGAACACATCCGGGAACTCATCCACCCCTAGATCTTCCGGGAAAACCTCTTCATTCATCTGATTCACGGTTGCAGTCGGTGTTGGTTGTAGCACTACATTCACACTGATTCTGTCCCCCTTAGCTGTGGTAACTGTCACAACCTTATCTTGACACTGAATACCTGTCTTGGTTTTCGTCAGCCAATCCATACCCAGTATCAAATCAATACCAGCTGTCTTCAACACAATTGGGGACACTGAGAAATCTACTCCCCCTAGGGACACAGCTAGCGGCATACACTGGAGCGTAGCTTGTAAACCTCCACCCGGTGAGGTAACCATTATGGGGGTTTTCATGAGGCTAACAGGTAGGTTATGCATTCTAACAAATGTATGTGATATGAAAGTATGCGATGCACCAGAATCAAAAAGAACTGTAGCGGGGATGGAACTGATATTGAACGTACCAAGCATAATCTCTGGCGCTTCTTGCACGGTCTCTGTGGACACGTGATTCACCTTTCCCGAATTAGGGGGTACTTGCTGCCTTCCTTTCTGCCCATTATTCTGAGGTAGGAGCTGATCTTGCCTCTTCGGACAGCGGTTGGCATAGTGACCGGGATCACCACAACGGAAACAGGCATTGGGTGTTCCATTCTTGACGGGGGTATTGGGTGCACTACTCTTCATGGGAGCATTGTTGGGAGTGCCTTGGCGCTGGGCTTGATTATTTGTCTGCTGCTGTTGCGGGTATGAAGGACGTTGCTGTCCCTGGTTGCGGTTCCACTGAGTAGTCGGTCCCTGGTACCTCTGCTGATTGCCTGGTGCGAAGTTGGAACGAGGGCGGTTGTTACTACCAGAAGACTGACCTTGGAGCTTCCTCTTTCTAGCCTCCATCTCCTTGCGTTTGTTGTCAACCACAATAGCACGGTTGACTAGAGTCTGGTAGCTGGCATACTCATTGGACATAAGCTGCAGTGCCAGTCCGTCATTCAGACCCTTGAGGAAGCGACGCTGCTTGTCAGCATCCTGAGCAATATCAGCACGAGCATAGCGTGACAATTGAGCAAACTTGTCACGGTACTCAGCAACGGTCATGGCTCCTTGGCGCAGAGATCTGAACTCTTCCTGCTTCAATTCAATCAGACCAGCAGGGATATGGTACGCTTTGAAGTTGGTCTTGAATTCCTCAAAGGTGACAGCTGGAGCATCGTTGGCTTGACCGAACTGAAACGATTCCCACCAATCCAGAGCAGCTCCTTGCAACTGACCAGAAGCATAGAGCACCTTCTCCTGGTCATTGCATTGCGCGATGGTAAGCTGGCGTTCAATAGCACGAAGCCAGTCATCAGCCTCCAGGGGATCAGCGGCATGGGAGAACACTGGCGGGTGACCCTTTAAAAACTCACCCCTCTTGTCCCTCACTTGCATTGGTGGTGCTCCTCCAACTGGCTGATTCTGCATATGTTGCATCATGGTTTGCATAAATTGGGCTTGGATGCCCATCAACTGCTGAATGTTAACTGGGGGTGGTGGTGGTGGGTTAACAGGTGCTCCACGACCACGGCCACGTCCACGTCCACCTCCAACTCCACCTCCTCTGGCGGCCATCTGTGTTTCCAAACAGGGATCAAGGTTAGTGAACTTTTTAAGAAAAGAACACTCATATGAGAGGAAACAGGAGATCTGAAAATTTCTGGGCGAGATCCGGTAACAGCAGTACAGAAAAACAGTCATATTCGGAGTTCCAGAAATCCAAACAGGGCGTGTGATACACGGTTGGAAAGATAACGAAATTATCTACAACTTTTATTGAAGTGACTTTCCCAGATTCTGTCGTTAAGTTAGTCAAAAACAGAGAACAAACAGATCTGTCCAGAGTTCAAAACTGCGCAGAAACTCTAACTTGAAACAGCCATATCTCACAAACCATAACAGCTATTGAAGTGATTCTAGAGGCATTGGTTAGATATAGGAGTCTATTTTCCACCATATAATTTTCAGCCATGTTGCACGATTAGAACTTGAGATATAACCAAAAGATCACAGGTTGCTCCAGAAAACAGCATAGGACAAGATATAACTAACCCTCTTATTATTCATAAACGTTATGTCTAACTAGGAGATTTGTAGACAAGCCCACAAATCTCAACACTCATTACAAAGAACCAAATCACACATAAACATAATAATAATCCAACTCACACATAAAGAAGCACACTAGCACAAAAGTTAACTAGACTCGACAAAACGCTTACTAATATCGTCTTATTACATAGAAGGGTGACCTATGCCTATTTGTAGAGCGGTTCGCGGAGCCTCTTGTACATAGGGGGTTGGTGGAGAAGTTCCAAGAGCCCATCAATGGTGCTATAGCATCTTTTGAGATCTTTTCCCAGGGATATCACCTCCTTTTCCAAGTCCGCGTTAGACCTTTCCCTGTCAAGGAGAAAATCTCGTGTGGCCTTCTCGGTTGGAGTTGCATTGGGGTCTTCTACCATAGCCTCCTTATTCTCACTGTTCCAATAGGGCAGATAGCGGTATGCATCATCCCTCATGTCTTCAATGCGACGACCCCGGAATGCTTTGTAGGCTTCAACTGCCACGGCTTCCAAGGCTGACGCTAGAGTGGACCGACGAGCCCTGTGGCCAATCACCATCTCATGCAGGTATAGGCCACTCTCTGGTTCTCGGACGGCGACAGTCACTCTTGCCTTCCAGTAGGTCCTTTTCACGGGATGACTGTACCTCCAGTGGGTGTACTGTACGATGATGTTCTTGTCAGGGTAGTAGGCATCAAAAAGTCCCATCAGCCTGTGATGTGTGGGACTCTGGGCCGCTGTGGGCGCTCCGACGAGATACCCGGAGTCCACGTCCCATCCCACCGGGAGCTCTTCATCGTCTTCAACCTCCAGCACTTCTGGGGGCACTGGCGCGGGAGGTACTGGAGCTTGTGGAGCTGGAGCTTGTATTGGTGGTGCCGGCGCTTGTGGTTCCACTTCTTGAGGTGCCTGTTCTTGCAGTACTGGCTCTTGCGGCGCTACCACCTGCTGTTCTGGCTCCTGGGGTGCTTGCGGTGCTTGCGGAACGGGGTTGCCTGCCCTCCTGCGTCCACCGACGGTCCTGCGGGTGGTACGACGAGCCATCTATGGAGTAGACCAAGAGGCAGATACAATAGAATTAATATATTTGTGTAATAGAGCAAGTATAGAGAGGCATATAGTTTTGATAAATTAACAAGGCTAAGATAAATAGCAAGAATTGAGAAGCAAGGACCACTAAAACGACCATAACTACTAGGCTTGCGTCCTACAGTCAACATAGCTCTGATACCAATTTGTCACACCCAATTTTAAGAACAAAATTGAATGCAATAACTCATGTGTGCCCAGAGATCAATCACACACATAAGCCACAAATTAAGAAGTACCATCACATATGTTTATTACATAGCGAATATTATTCAAAGTCTTTACATAGCAGCGGATAAATAAAGTTTCTCTCGCGGTAGCTCCATCATAGGGAAGATGACTGGTTGACAGCAAGACTAGAACTCTTCAGAGAAGTCGTCGTTACCATAGCAATCTGTTACCCATCCGGGATTTTTATCCAAGAAGAAAGAAAATAAACAAGCATAAGTACATCTCGTACTTAACAAGTGTAACATGGGGTTCATGAGGCTCAAAAAGGCTGACACTGGTTAAACTGCAGTAGCTTTTAGTTGGCACCATTTTAGCATTAGATAGCATCAATAATAACCATCCCAATTAAACATGTGATCAATGTGAACATGAAACCATTGAACGAGATAGTAACATTAATTTAAAACATTAATTAAAGCAACAACTATACCATAAGAATTCCAGGTCGCTCGTAACCGTGAGCACGACTGATATATCAGTTTTACACTCTGCAGAGGTTGTACACTTTACCCGATGAGTCATGATATCCAGATGCCCGGGTTAATTACTCCCATAACACTTCCGAGGTGAGCGGGCAGGATACACGCAAAGCCTTTCAAAGGTTCGTCTAACAAGTTAGGGCCGCTAGGTCTTAAGGCAAGGGGAAGAAGGGTCTCTCAACCTTGCGGCACGCAGGCAAAGTGAAAGTAGCCGCCCTAAATCCAGCTCATCAAGCGCCTTATGCGCCCTTTCGGGTAACCTCTAACAAGCTAGAAAAGGTCCTTATACTGAGCTAAGGTCAGAGCCATATAACTCCCATGGTTGCACTGTTGTCCCGGGTGATCCCTTATAGTAGCTCCTAAACCATGTTGCTATAAAAGCCAATTTTACCAAGTGGCATATATCATTAAATTCAGATTCACATGATCAAAGTTTAATTTGAGCACTAGCATAGTTCTACCCAATGCATACCAAGTTTAACAAGGCACAAGATCAACAACTAGGATATGTCTAAATAGGCATCAAGGTAAACACATGCATATGATGTTTATAGTGATTTATGGTTATTAGGACATCAAGGAGGATCCCATGCTATACTTGCCTGATTCAGCGAACTCTGGTTGCTCTTGGTTGTCGTAGAAGGGTTCCTGATCACCAGCGTATGTCTCACCGTCTATACTCGATTACCACATCAACACACAATCATCGGGACACAATCATGCAAAGCAAACAAGCTATAATTAGAACATTACACCAACAGCAAGAAAATAATATAAAAAGTTTGAAAACAGAAACTACGATCCAACACGATCACTTAAACGCGAAGATCACGAAAAACGGAATTATAACGCGAAAGTTATGAGCTAAACCAGTTACAAAACCTTAGTTAGTAGATTAAACCTAACTCAAATTTCAACTACTGAAAACAGTATAGATTTTCATACAGATAGATAGATCTTTTCAAAACGAATCTAACGCAACTTGAACGGACTAAATCGGACTAAAAACGTAGAAGTTATAGGCATTTGAAACCGGTGGCAAAACTGTAAATAAATTGAAATTGAATTTTGAATTTATCTGATTTAAATCGAATATCAGATTAGATTGGACTGCGCCTCCATAAGGAAGAAACGCAGGGGCTTATAAAGAAGTTTTTGCAGACACAGAGCACAGTGTCGCATGGACCGCGGGTTTAGATCCAAAAAGGTGTAAGGGTTTTTCTGCAAAACATCGGGCGAAGGGGTATGGCGCGCTGTAGTGCATTGGATTTCAGATGGGCGGTGGAGATTAGATCTCGGGAGGAGCCGGCGGCGCTGACGCCAGAGCAGAGGAGGAACACGGCGGCGGCATCGCCGGAGTTGGGCGGGGGAGCTCGGGATTGCTCTACAGAGCGGTAGAGACCTTGGGAGCGGGTTCAAACGAAAGAGGGGATCAAGGGGATCTCACCAGGCAAGATGTGAACGTCGGTGAAGCCTTGGTGACGATGAATTTTGCGACGGGGCGGAAGGCGGATTCTCTGCAACGACGGCGAGGGATTAAGGCATCAAACGGAGAAGGAAAAAGAAGGGAAAACACTCGGTTAGCTTCGAGAGATCAAGGAGAAACTCTAGGAACCTCTTGCGGGCGCTGGAACTCGATGAAGCGTCGGGTTGACGGCGGCGGATCTTCGGCGGCCGCGGAGCTCTCGGTGTGGGCAAACTAGGGCACGAGAACTCGGGTTTTTCGCGTGAGGAGGGGCGGCGGGTTCCTGGGGATCTTATTAGGGGGTTAGCTTGGCCAATTTGGCAAGCGAGGCCGCGTGCCCTGGATTGGAGTCGGGTTCGGCTCCGGAGTCCGCCATGGACACTAGCAAGAGCAAGGGAGATGAGACGCTGACATGCGGGGACGCGCGGTCAGCGACGGGAGAGCGACGGCGCGCTGCGCGCAAAGCCAGGCTGGGCCGGGGCAGATGGCCCATGCGGGCGAGAGAGAGGGGAGGGAAGCGGGCCGTCGGGGAGGGGAAAGTGAGGGCGCCGGTGGCCGACGGCCCAAGGGAGAAAGGGAAGGCGCTGTGCGCGGGGGGGGGGGGGGGGAATCGGGTCGGCCGAGTTGGGCCGCGCGGGGGAAAGAAAGGGGAGGGAGGCAGGCCGGCGAAGAGAAAAAGAGCGGGCCGGCCAGGCCAGTTCGGGCCAAAAGAGAGAAAAGGAGAGGGAGAGAAGGAAAATGATTTTCCATTTTCCAGAACTGTTTTTCAAGAATAAATTTGAAATCCCTTTGAATTCAAACAAGTTTTGAGCAAAAACCAATCATCACAAAAATAAGATATGCACCAGCATGTATGCTACATCATGGTCTTTGGCCTAGGATTTATTTTAGCTTTTGCAAATAATTTTATTAACTAGGTTCCATGCAACACATAAGAATGCATAATTAAATCATATTGCCTATTTTTAAATTGATGCAAATTTTGGGATGTTACACTTCTCTTCATCTCTGATATGCCTTTCCTCTTCACGAGACCTCCTGTATTCCTCCTCTTTGAGCCACTCTTGATACTCTTGTTCATCTCTTTCTCTTTGTGTTTGATTTCTTTCTTTCTGACGTTGCCATTTATTCAACAAGATTCTGACAGTTGGACGTCTTCTTGCCTCACCAGCCCTTGAAGTCTCAGGCTGATCATGTTGATCAGTACTCTTCTTTCCTTTCATTTCCTGATACTCCTTGGTTGTTAGCTGCCTTCTTGGATTGACTGTTGAAAGCCTTAGTTTGGTTTTGGTTAATTTATGAAACCTATTTTGGTCTAATCCTATTGTGAAGCATGTGTGTAGCTAATGGAAAAGGATTACGACCAAGCCATTGGTGGAGCTAGCAAAGTGGCGACCATGGAGGATGGTGACGGCCATAAGCACCTAAGTGATCAAATGCTCTACCTTTGGTGAAATGGAGAAGGGAAAGGTCGCCTTGCTCAAGTGGTAGTTTATCTCTTTGTTTTTTATCTTGAGTATAGGCAAGCCGGACTATCAAGAGGGATATAAACCGGACTAGCTAGATGGGGATGAAAAGTGCTCAAATCGTTTATTAGTTCACTTACAAGAACACTCTTTTCACCCACAAGCACATAGTTTTTGGAGTCTGCCAGGGCGGAGTGGTAGTACCGGTCTAGGACCGGAAGTACCGCTAAGTGAGAGAGTGGTCGTTGTGCTGTGGATCGAGTGGCGTGGTGAGTGCAAGTGAAAAATCTTTTGAAAATTGTTTATGAAAATTCTAACACACATGCACATGATGGTGTACACTTGGTGGTGTTGGCAAATATGGAAAGGAGAAGTTGGAGAAGTTTCGGAGAAATCTTTGGTTGAAAAAGAGAAGTGATGGATCTTGGATTGGAAATCTGTTCTAATCCTTTGTGTTTTGGATTGTGTATTCATGTGGGTTGTGTGGCCCTTTGAATAAGCTTTCCAAAATGTCCAAGATCATCGAAATCGGAGTTCGGAGCTAAGAGTTATGGCTGTTTTAGCGCGGAGCTCCGGCTGGTAGCGGGACTATCGGGGGACGGGCGGTAGTACCGATCCAGGGGCAGTAGTATTTAGCGCGGAGCTCCGGCTGGTAGCGGGACTACCAAGGGACGGGCGGTAGTACCGGTCCCAGGGGCGGTAGTACCGGTCCAGGGGTGGTAGTACTACTCCCAGGAGCGGTAGTACTAGTCCGGGGGCCGGTAGTACCGATCGGGGCTCCGGAAGTCCAGTTTCGTGCTTAGTTTCTTCAATCGGGAGCAGTGGCGTGTGAAGCGGTAGTACCGGGTCACGAGCGGTAGTACCGGGTCATGAGCGATAGTACCGGTCCCTGACCGGAGGTACCTGCCTTTTTGACCGGTAGTACCGGCCCACGACCGGTAGTACCGGTCTCGGTTCGGTTGTTCCGCGCGTTTTCTCGCCTGCAGAGCTGGTTTGACCGTTGGTTTTTCCTCGGACCGGTAGTATCGGTGGGTTTGAGCGGTACTTCCGGTTGGCCCAAGGAGCCTGAGTATAAATGTGTTCCCTCGTCCTGTGTGCGACCTCTCTTGGACTTTGACGCCATTCCTCGCCTTCTCCAGTAGCTCCAAGTGCAGAGACACACTCACTCTCTCTCCCCTCGCTTTAAGCTTCAATCCTCCATTGATTCGAGCTAGGGTCGTGAGATTTGAGAGAGAGAGCATCGATCGTCGATATGAGCACTTGGATTCTTTCATCTTTTCGGGTTGGATTGTGTTCATTACTCTTGGATTCTTGGAATCCTAGCCGGTTAGATGTTCTTCGTGATAGCCCGTGATTGACTCATTTGTGAGGGCTTCCGAAGTGTTTGTATCACCCTCGGATTCTTAGTGAAGAAACTCGGCTAACCTTTGTGGTTGCTTGAGTGAGGCAAGGAGGTGAAAGAGACTCCGACCTTAGTGGTCACCTCAACAACGAGGACGTAGGCACTCCTTAGTGCTGTGGCCGAACCTCGGGATAAATCCTTGTCTCCCGCGTGCTTATTGTGATTGGATATCATTTGTGGTGATTGGTCTTCATTCTTGTATATTTGGTGATTGGTTTCACAAGTGGTTTTTCACCGGTGATTGGCTCACTTCTAGGCGATCCCGAAGGCTCGGTGAAACCATCTATATCTAGCTTACTTACCTTGTGTATTTACTTTGTGCTATTTCACTTGTTATATCTCTTCACATATTGTGTTGATATATCCCCTGTGTAGCTAGTTGTGTTTTAGCTCTCTAGGCTTATCTTTTGCACATAATTATCTCTCATGCATCCTCTTTATATCTCTTGTGCTAGAATTAGTTTATTTGTTCCTCATTTGATCCTAGCTCTAGTTGATTGTGTGACATAGTATTATTAGATAGAATTGTTGGATAGGTGGCTTGCATCACACTATTAGGCTAGCGCAAAAGCTTCACCATTTGTTTTACTAATAGTGTTTGCCTAAGTATTTTTGTAGATTTTTAATTAGGTTATTCACCCCCCTCTAGCCATTTGGACCTTTCAACTGTCCCAGTTGCCTTGGCTTTGTCAGAAGTTAATACTTTGATCTCACTCCGAGGTGCAGGAGCTACCATGTTTTGTGGAAAAGGATGGCCATTGGTGCTCATTCCCTTGGCCTTTTCTAAGCCAATTCTTCCTTTGATAATAGCCCTTTGGATCATATCTCTAAAAACTCGGCAATCATTAGTAGTATGAGTACCAGAGTTATGAAATTTGCAGTACCTTCTATTTTTAAGCTCCTCAGCTGATGGGATATTGTGGTTCCCAATTAACTTGATTTGACCCTTTTCCAACAAGTAGTCAAATATCTTATTGGCCTTAGTGATGTCAAAGCTGTATTTTACATCTTTCTCGGTACTCTTAGCCTTTGCCCAAGGCATGTACTCGTTGTTTCTCCAGGCCCAGTCAACAACAGCTACCTCATCTTCATTTTCATCGCTGGAATTATCTTCATCTTCTTGAAAGAAGAAGTGACTCTCTGCATTGTAGGCTTTCTTGGGCTTGAAAACTTGATTGTATCGGTTCTGAGCATCAATATTTGCCACCTTCTTAGCCAAATCAACCATATTATTACAACTGAAACCAATCTTTTCTCTTATGACTGGTATTAGCCCTCGAATTGCAATGCTAACCACCTCTAGATCTGACAATGACAAGGTATAGCATTGATTCTTCATCTCTCTGAATCTCTAAAGATATTGGTATCCTGTCTCATTATTTCCTTGCCTTGTATCGACTAAATCCATAAGACCTTTTTCTAATACTCCAGAGTCAAAGTATTTATGGAATTTATCTTCCAAATCATCCCAGCCTTGAATGGAGTTGGGTGGCAGGGGATGAAAACCACGAGAAAACCGAACCAGACAGGGATAAAGGAAACATCCTGACTTTAAGTGCTGGTTCGTCACCAATTTCCCCGAGCTGGACCTAAAACTGAGTTATATGTTCCATGGTCGTTACTGAGCCGGTTCCTATGAACTTGGTAAAATTAGGAATTCTATATCTTGAAGGGAAAACAACCTGATCAAACCATTCTGGATACGGCTTCTTGTAGCCAGTCGAGGTAGCCTATGGTGTCAAACCAAATTGTTTTTGAACCATGTCGGTGACCCGACTCATCAACTGGTCTACTTGATTCACCGGCCCTTGATAGCCGATGTTCTGCCCCCCGAGTGTATTGCCATGATACCCCGGATTCTCTTGAGCATCCAAAGTATAAAAATCCGAGACATAATGATATTCAGGAGGAATGTCTCTAGACATTACACTTCCTTGATAAGGTGGTGTATTGAAATCTTTGGTAATACATCTTGCATGGGGAGCTATTTTTGTAGCCGATGAGTATATGTTATTACTCATATTCGGTTGTTGCATTGGCCGCAGTGTCATAACCTCAGGGCTGACAATCATTTGGTTTCCATTGCCATTAGGACCATTGATCTGTGGTCCCCCGGAAGTTCTAGCTCCTTGATTACCTCCAACTGTAGATGTGGACCCCTTCTATCATTACCCAGGTTGAAAGCTTCCTTAATGGCATTCATGAGACTGTTGAGGAATACTTCATTGTGATTCATCAGGGTGGTAGACATTGCTTTGCTGATCACTTCTTGCATGACATTATGTTGGATCTGGATCATTGGATCTACATGTCCATCCAGAACCACTCTTGGAAGATTAGTCTTCTGGATAATCTTTTTGTCCTTGTTTCTATTGAAGCTTAACAAACACATGTAACAATATTGCTCAATAGTTTCTTGTACCATGTGTTGAAGTTCATCTGGAAGTTCTTCCATCATCACGTTTAATACATCTTCATTACTGATTGTCATGATCAGACGATTGTGTCCCACTGGGCATGCCAAAAGAATGTGTTGACGCAAAAATCCGGTCGAGAGCGCCAACACACTCGCTGCACGGTCCTCAGAGGGCGTGCAGAGCAGAGTCCTGACCTCCTGGACCTTCAATAGGTGGCGGTGCCGAATCTGGGTGAGAGAGATCTCGGACATGCCAGTCAATTTGACCTGTAATTGACAAGGAGAAGAAAAGGTTGTCAAATTGTGGAACCTGCCGGTTTGGTGCCAGACAGTTCCAATTTGTATGGCTCTGATATAGCCATTGTTTATAGAATACTAACTACAAAATCAACTCCTAAAAGATAAACATTTAGAACGGATAAACTGCTGATATGCTTAAACACGTTAAAAGAATAAAGATCTATGTATACGTTTAAACGACATGAAATCAACATATTGACTAATTGCATAGGAAGTTCTATCTGTTAACAGTGGAGTGTTTCCATGCAGCCATAATAACAAATAGATCGATAAAATAGCTTAATCATCAACAGTGGGGTGTCTCCATACAACCATAATGATGATCAAGCTAGATCAGGTCCGATACAACGAGCAGATTCATAAATTCCAAGGCATTCAAAAGTACACATTATGGAGGAAGCATAACTGGATCGGCTATTTTAGCCGATACAGGGTCCATGAAGCACGAACAAGATCTATCCGTTAAAACCATGATTCGATTTAAGATCAAACAAATCTAATCTATCATATATATCAGTGGGGTTTGGAAATACAGCCGTAATAAACATGCTAGATCAAATCTATCATCTCTTAGATCAAACCACGATTTTATCGAATATCTCGAACGCACAACATGTAACAATCAAGATTGACAAAATAGTCAATGAGAGGCTTGAATCGGCTATTTCCCTTAGTATAAGCGTGTAAAACTTTTGGATAGCCGAAAACAAACATCTTTTAAGCTTAAGCTATTTTGTCAATCTTGACTGGGCAAGATATTGTTTAAAATCTAAAGAAAAACATTAAAGCATAGACA
Organism: Coix lacryma-jobi var. lacryma-jobi; assembly: GCA_009763385.1. Lineage (NCBI taxonomy): Eukaryota > Viridiplantae > Streptophyta > Magnoliopsida > Poales > Poaceae > Coix > Coix lacryma-jobi. The sequence continues at coordinate 98,079,809 of CM019831.1, forward strand.
ACATCGATAACTTAAAGAATCTATTAGCTTGCCAAAACCAATAGAGCCGATAACTAATCAAGATCGACTAAAGTAAGAGATTGATCAGGGTCAAGACAGTCTTTCAAAAGGCGAACTTAAACTGATAACTAGCCATGTCATAGCTTAACAAGAGTTTGGTCGCTGCCAAATACAACCTTACTAAACGATAACACGAGCCATTGGTGAAACTTACAAGCAAACCGGAGGTCGGTCGAAGCCGATGCAGTCCTGCCTGTTTGAAGGTACTGCCGAGTTCTACCTTACTCCTACTCCTAGGGTTTTGGCCGGTGGCCGATGTGTTGATTGATTGGATGTTCTCACAAAAATCGGGTTTCTTAGCTATTTATAACCCGTTTGACTCCTGTCCTAATACGACTAGGTTACATAACAAGTAGAACAAAAGTTGGCCCGAACTCAAACTCCTCGGCCGAACCCAACACGTCTTCAAAACTTGTCACGTCTGGTCCTCGAGGGTCTTGGTCGTGTCCGGGTCTTAACACTTCTTTTATTTTTCTGGCCGATTGTTTTACCAATAAATCAGTCTTTTGTGTCTACGAAATAAAAATCTTTTCAGCCCAAAATCTGGTGTAAACAGATTCTTAACCATTTCTATCAAACATGGACATAGCTCGTAGTTGTCTGTAAGGATAGGCTTAGCAGATTTGGGCAACTCTAAGTCTACGATAGTGTGATAGGTATACTGGTTCAGTGGAATGGAATCTGTGAAGCTAGTGATTGGCTCTGAGAAATCCATGGTGAAAAGAAAGATAAAAGATAAGAGATAAAAGATAGAAGATAAAAGTATAATACAAGGTTAAACTTAAGACTTAAAATGATCTACCGTTCCCCGGCAACGGCGCCAGAAATGCTTGTTGGTATAAATTAACGCACACTCTACTTTATCCGCAAGCGCACAGATAAAATCTACCGATGTAGCACTTCACCGAAGTAACCCAGTTTTAATATCGAACCCAAATGAACGGATAGTGTTAAGTCTTAAAAAGTATAACCCCTGAGTAGCTAACAAGGACGGAGAAGCTAGAATCATAGAGGGGTTCACTAAGGTTGTCTAAATCCAATTTAAGAGTGATATGTTTATATAATTCTTAGTGGGAAAGTTGTCATAAAAGGTCACAAACAGAGTATGAGTCTTTTATGCAAATGTATAATCCTACCGAGCCTACACACGGGTAAGTGGACTATAGAAGAATCAACAAGGCTATAAGAGTCACCCCTGTGAACAACCACTACTACCGGCGTTATAAAAAGCCATTATGAGCTATCAAGTCTAAGCACCACGCTTACACTATCTAACTACTCTAATTCTAGAGTGACTTAGAATTAAAGTACTGAAAAGAGAGTCATAAACCTTAAGAATAATAAGAACAATGGCTAAAACTTAAATATAGATGTTGATTACCGAAACAATCATTGAAGCAAGTCGACGAAGAACTTGAATCCACATGTACAAGATGAAGAAGTTGATCCGACAGGCCAGAGCTCCTTCTTGATCTCTTCCTCTCTCTCTCTCTCTCTCTTCTAGTTCTAGTATAAGACTAGGTTCTAAACCTAAACTAGAGGGGTATCTGGTCTTCTACTTGAAAGCTGATTCATGAAGTCTCTTCTAGGGTTTCTGAATGAGGCGTAGTCTTTTCTGAAGAGGGACCTTCTGTCTTCCCTGGGGCCTGGGGGCCTCTTTATATAGCCCTGGGGGATCAACCGCGAATGTTGGATCCAACCGACTTCACGTAGGGCTGAGATTGATCCTCAAAGGCGGTGGAGGAAGGTTCCAGAAGGGGGAGGCCGGCGGCGCCCTTGGCCGACCGACCGGTGGGGCCACCAAACCGGTCGGTCCCACCTGGAGGTGGCTCAGGGTGCCCCGCCTCGTGGAGTCTTCAGGTGTTCTCTAGAATCTTCTGGCGTATTCCTGACTTGGCGGTTGCGTTATCTCCCGTCGGTTTCCTTCTAGGGGAAGCAATTGTGGGATGTTTTCCTATTTAATCCCTGCAGATTCACAATTTACCAAAACTCATGGAATTCATTAGTTTTAAATCTTATACTAAGGTGGAGTTCATGTATTCATCCATTTTCATGTTTATTTGACCTTTAATAATAAGAGTTAATTAATGTCAACACCCCTCATACTACATTTCATCGGTTTCGGACTCAATGTGCTACAACAAGCTCTTTTATATGAATTTGAGTTATAGGAATGTCGTACTATCAAGGGGGGATGCAAATGTACCACTATGGCTGAATGACATGTGCTCAAAACCAACCTAGCCATCATTGCTTTCTAACCAAAGACAGCTGCACCAAATTCTGATCTTTGTTTGTCTTCTGGTAGGCGCGGCAGTGCCGGGCCGTGGCACTACCGGGCTAGGGCCGGCACGGCCGCGACTTGTTTCAACCGTTGGCTTGCAGGGGGTATTTACTCCACCTTCCTGCCACCACAACGGTCACTCTCGACCATTACTCTTCTCCTACCTCCAGACAAGGCTCTCTCTCCCCATTGAAGGCTCTAAAACTGTCTCTCACCTAATCTTTGATTCTCATTGATTCCAAGTGAGTTAGAGGCTCAAACCTTCACTAAAGAGAAGCCCTAGCTGAGATTGAAAGCCCTATTTTGATTATGGTTAACTGATGAAACCCATTTTGGTCTAATCCTATTGCTAAGCATGTGTGTAGCTAATGAGAGGATTATGACCAAGCCTTTGATGGAGCTAGCTAGATGGCGACCATGTTGGATGGTGACGGCCACAAGTTCTTAAGTGATCACATGCTCTATCTTTGGTGAAATGGAGAAGGGAAAATATGTCATTGCTCAAGTTGAGTAATAGGCAAGCCGGACTATCAAGAGGGATACATTTGAGGCTAGCTAGATGTGGAGAAAAGTGCTCATGACGACTAACTTCTAGCGCTTGAGAGACACCACGCACTCACGAACACATAGAGGTTTTCTGGGTGTGGTCGGTAGTACCGACCAAGGGGGTTGGTAGTACCGCCCAAGAGTGCTGAGTGCAATGCTCTCTGTATTTGGTCTCAAGTGACCTAGCGGTAGTACCGCCATAGGGCCGGTACTACCGGCCTCGGTAGTACCGACCCCAAGGTCGGTAGTACCAAGGATCCAAGACGTTTTTCACCCTCTCTGTGCAGGTTCGTTTTTGGCCTGTTGGTAGTACCGCCATAGGGCCGGTACTAACGACTGTTAGTGGCTCTAAGGTTTGGAGAAAGTTTGGTGCTCTCTGGAAGTGGCTAGTTTGTCTTGGCGGTTGTACCTCTATAGGGTCGGTAGTACCGACCTGGGGGTCGGTGGTACCGTGGTCTAGAAGTGTTCTGGATGCTCTCTGGTAGTGGCTAGGTTGGCCTGGCGGTAGTACCGCCATAAGGCTGGTACTACCGACCGCTAGTGGTACCGACCAAGGGTCGGTTGTTCCATCTGGTCAACGATCGCTGTAACGGCCGTATTTAGTACGATCGGTACTACCGACCAAGGGGGTCGGTACTACCGACCGTGGCGTAGCGTGACATGTTTAAGTAGCCGCTCGGCCGGCTTCTAACGGTTACTTCTCCCATTTGCCTAACCTAAGAGAAGAAAAAGAGCTCCCAAGTGTTGACCAAGCCCCTCTCTCTCCCCCTTTGATTCTAGAGTGAATCTTGCAAGCTTTGAGCTAGGGAAGTGAGATTAGAGAGTGAGACACATCGATCTACGTCTAGAGCACTTGGATCCAACATCTCTCCGGCTTGATTTGTGTTCTTTACTCTTGGGTTCTTGGAACCCTAGCCAGTTAGGTGTTCTTCAGTTGTTGCCCGTGATTGACTCACTTGTGAGGGCACTCCGAAGTGTTTGTATTACCCTCTGATTCTTACTGAAGAAACTCAACTAGCCTTTGTGGTTGATTGAGTGAGGCAAGGAGGTGAAAGAGACTCTGACCTTCGTGGTCACCTCAACAACGGGGACATAGGTGCTTCTTAGTGAAGTGGCCGAACCTCGGGTTAAATCTCGTGTCTCGTGTGCTTGATTGGATTTACATCTTTGATCATTTCGTTTGTACGCTTGTTCTTCGTGTTCTTCCTGCCTCTACTTTCATTCTAAGTGTGGGAAGGCTCGATCTACTCTTTGAGGAGGAGCCACTACTTGGACAAGGTATAAACTTCATCTACATCTCTTAGGAAAACCTTGGTATAAGCTAGATTCAATTTTGCATCTCGTTCATCTTGATTTCGTAGTTGCTCCTAGGTTGTCGGTAGTACCGACCATTGGAGCCGGTAGTACCGACCCCGGTAGTACCGGCCTCTACAGTCGGTAGTACTGACTGTGTGATCTGATATTTGTTTTGAGCTTTGAGTTTCAGGATTCTAGATTTTTAAATAGGCTATTCACCCCCCCTCTAGCCATTCGGACCTTTCAAGTGGTATCGGAGCCAAGTCACCGTTTGTTTGAGGATTTACAAAGTCCGGTGTTGCAATGGCTCAAATCAACTATATGGGGAAGCCACCACATTTTGACGGCACCAACTTTGACTGTTGGAAGCGGAAGATGTGCACGTTCACAAGGGGCATGAATAGGAAGATATGGGATGTGATCGAGCATGACTTTTCTATGATTGACTCTGCCGATCCAACTCCAAGAGAAGAAGAGAAGCTTCAATGGAATGATGTGGCAATCAACCTTTTCTATGAAGCATTCGACATCAAAGTTTTTGAGCAAATCAAGAATCTTGAGCGGCAAGTGAGATATGGGAAAGATTAGAAGAGACCTATGAGGGCACCAAGGCCGTGAAGAGTGCCAAGCTCTACATTCTCAAAGACAAGCCTGCCACCTTCAAGACCCAAGATGATGAAAGCATACCAGAGATGTTTCATCGGTTGCAAGTCATTGTCAATGATTTGAAGGCATTGGGTGAGAAGGTGGATGACAAGGACTTTTCTCACAAGTTCTTGAGATGCTTGCCACCTAGGTTTGATACCTTGGTGAAGGACTGAGAGTGCTACCAGAAAGCGACCAGAGGGGGGGGGGGGGGGGTGAATGGGAGCTTCAAAATTTCCTTTCGGAAACCAGTAGCCACTGTCCCGTAAAACAACCCCAAGAGCAAACCCTAGAGTTTGTAAGTGTCCATGACCCTAGAGATAGGGTGGATGCTTCCAAGAAGCACAGCGAGACACTTCACGACTCTAGAAACCCAACGCAAAAGCCGGAGATCAAAACCGACAACGGACGAACGAACCGCGGACGAAATAGCATGAAACACACTTGACCGGACTCTGGCCAGCGTCCGGTCAGTGAACACCGGACGCGTCCGGTCTCAAAAATTCCGCTCGAGAACCTTACTGTTCTTGACCGGACTCACAGACAAGGAGCGTCCGGTCAGTAGCAAAAACACAAATGAACAGTAGCGTCATTGAGTCCGGTCACAGAGCACAAGGTGAGTCCGGTCAAGTCACGAATGAAATGCGCTGAGCATTCAACGACCGGACGCACGGGGTCAGCGTCCGGTCAACCCATGCCCAGCGTCTGGTCACCCCGACTCAGCACCGTTCATCCACCGATTCGACTCAATCTCACCCAAAACGAATCCTCTAGGGATCAAACTTGGTGAGAAGAGTCACAAGGAGGATAGTGAGCTACTCCTAGGAGATCATGACTCAAACCTATCTCCAAATCGATGAATCAAAGAATTTCGGGGGAAAGGAGAAACACTTGACCCGAAACGAAAATCAACCGATCTACTAGCTCGTGAGGTTAGAGGTGAATTCCTTTGGTGGAAAGAAGTGCCTCACGATCTAGAACATCTTGGTTCAAACTGATTTGCAAGAAGCGCACCGAACAAAGAGATCGATCGACGGGAAAAACGTGGAGAAAAGCAACCCGTGAAGAATACAAAGAAAACACGAATCACAACCACGAATTTGCAACCGTGTGGCTACCGCACGCTACAACAGTGAGATTACGGTCTCACTTCCTCAAAATCTCACGGGCACAGAGGTATTGTTCTCTTCTCTGTGGATCTCAGTTCGCTACAGCAGGGAATGGGAGAGCAGGAAACCCTAGAAGCAAACGAGCAAATGTCTGAGATAGATTGGGAGGAGGGTGTCTCCCTCTACTTATCCTAATTCTAATTCCTACTCTACCCCTCTCTAATTACAGAGCGAAACAGCTAAACCCTAGGGTTATTCTAGACCAACTCGAAGATAGTTGTGATCCGACGGCCATGCCCGCACAACTAGTAGCGTTGCCTCGATGCAACCTCATCGATTGCAGCCACGTGCCGCCACCGCTCTGTCGTCCTTTTCCCAGACGTCGCACCCCTAGTTTTGTGGCCCAAACCGGGAAACCAGCCTTCACAACCAACCCCCGGTTTTGAGGCCCAAACCAGGAAACCAGCCGTCCATCACCTGAGTTTTGTGGCCCAAACTCAGAAACCCGCAGCACCCAGGTTTTGAGGCCCAAACCTGGAAACCGTCCTCAGCCCGAGTTTTGTGGCCCAAACTCGGAAACCATCAGCGCCCAGGTTTTGAGGCCCAAACCTGGAAACCGTCCACTCGATGGTTTTTCTCTGGCTCTACCACCAAACCGAAGATGTAGAGGGGATGCACCGCTCGTGCACCCTGTCCACCAACATGTGTCCCCAGGTCCTCGACCCGAGCAACACCATGTCCCACAAGTCTCCGCTCGTCGCTGTCGCAGGCTGCCTGCCACCACAGCTGATCCTCAGGCCACCGGTCCCTCAGTCCAAGCCTCACGTCCGCCCTTCACCGCTCCCGGTCCGTCGGCACGGCACGTCTCTACTTGACCTTCACCTTGCCCTCGATCACTGTCTCCGTGCTCGACACCTGCACAACACAAGCCAAAGAACCTGCGATCAAACCCGTTGACAATCACTCATCACTCGAGACTCGGCATACACCCATGTATCCGCAATCTCCCGCTTGATGAGTGCATTGTCAACTACACACACAAATCATAATAGAAAGAAGGAAGGAAGAAGAAGTAGAGAGAACTCAACCAAATGACCCAAAAGCATAGCAAAGCCGAAGAAGGTCAAGTGGAAAGAGCAAGACAACTTGGTCCCCAAAGACATGGGCAACGGCTCGACGCAACCAAGCAAAGCAAAGCTAGCCCTCAAGAAGAGGCAGAACGGGCTCAACACCGCTAGCAAATACCAATTGAAAAGGAAAAGCAAAATGCTAGTCCCTCAAGATAGAGGCACAGAGGCTCAACACAACTAGCAAGAAAGCTCGACACCAAAACCTTACGGTCATCAAGAAGCAAACTCCCCCTCGAATAGTGCACATAACCAGGAAAACTCAAGATTTTTATTTTCTCCCCTTAGTTGAACACTCAGAGAGCATATGATTTGCAATATCTCCCCCTTAGTTGAAAATGCACTAATCAAGTAAAGGTGTAAACGAGCAAGGTTCTCCCCCTTAGAAAATGCACCAGCAAAAGTGCCAAGAAGCAATTCCTTCTCCTTCCGAAATGCATGAGTCAAAATGCAAGTTAGCAGCTTCAGGAATATAGTCAATAGAATGCAAAGGTGCTCTACTCAGTTCTAATCCGATGACTCCACAACATCCAAATTAAGCTAGCAAAGGCTCAAACTGATCACTAAATACGAAATATGAACATGAGAGCAAAGTGAGCAGTTTTTAGCCAAAAAGATATTCACCATCAAAGTAGCACTACACATGTATAGGCAGGAAAACAAGCAAGTGCTAAACATGTATACACGGTGAACTACCCCTAGCAAAGTTCAAACATCATGCTGTAGAATGAAGCATAAACTTGTGATTTTAATTTTAGATCGGAGTTGCAGCGGTGAAATAACACAAGTTCAGAATTTAGCATGTGGTTGCGAGAGGTTGAAAACTTGTCATTGCCTAACTTTTCAACTGAGCGAAGCCTATGCAAATGCAATCAGAAGCTTAAAGCATCGGTTTCGGTCATACACTACACGGCTCAAGTTTAACTCAAAGTGCAATGAGAAACAGTCTCGATACCGTGAGGTGTTGACAAGCAATCCCATCTCGATCTTTTCAATTCACTTAAAACTTGGTTCAATTTTATTGACAGAATATGAACAAACCAAGCAAGTGAAAGACTCAGACCTAGAGACATAGCAACCTAGCATATATGAAAAGCACGAGTGAACTCAACACATCCTACACATGCTAGTTGCATACCTCAATGGTGAACATTTTTAGATTTTATGTACATTAAGCAAATTCACCATTTCAAAAATAGCTCAGCTCACAACATGTATAAGTGATTAGAAAGAGCATAAGCTACAAGCATCATCATAAGCATCAGAGCATACTAAACAGAGCATAGTTATATTCTAAAGATTATATACATCAAGCTCAGAATGTAAAAGCGTATGCTGAAATGCAAAAGATGAAACTAAAGGAAAACAAGAAAAACGTAAAAATAGTCAGTCTATGATACAAGAAAAATGTTTCCCCCATCTAAAAGGGGAAACACACACCAAGCTCACCCCTCAACCGATTAAAGGTTGATTCGTCCAAAGGCTTGGTGAAAATATCAGCCAACTGATGATGAGTATCGACATGGCAAAGGTTGATATCACCCTTCTCATAATGGTATCACAAAAAATGAAAGCGCACATCAATGTGTTTGGTCTTTGAGTGAAGCACGGGGTTCTTAGCAACGCTAATAGCACTCGTGCTGTCACAAAGCAAAGGCACGCGAGAAAAGCTCAGACCAAAATCACGCAAAGTGGCCATCATCCAAAGCAACTGAGAACAGCAACTAGCCGCAGCAACATATTCAGCCTCTGTGGTAGACTGAGCGACACTAGACTGCTTGCGAGAAGACCAAGATACAAGAGAAGAACCAATGAACTGACAAGTCCCAGAAGTGGACTTGCGCTCAACTCGGCACCCAGCAAAATCGACATCAGAATAACTGCAAAGGGAGAGGGTGGAGGAAGCTGAATACCAAATCCTGAACTCAGGTGTGAAACGAAGGTACCTCATAATGCGCTTCACCGCCTGACGGTGAGAAGTGCACGGCAACGCCTGAAAGCACGCGCACAGACACACCGCGAACTGGATGTCCGGGCGTGTCGCCGTCAGGTAGAGCAGCGACCCGATCATGCTTCGGTACTCCTTCTGGTCCATAGCTTCTCCATCTACATCTGCATCCAGGGCCGTCGTGGTCGACATGGGTGTTGGAAGAGGCTTGGCCTCACCCATATCAAACCTCTTCAGCAAGTCTTTGGTGTACTTGCCCTGGTGCACAAACGTCCCTTCTCGGGATTGCTTAATTTGCAACCCAAGAAAGAATGTCAGCTCGCCCATCATGCTCATCTCGAACTCCCTGCTCATAGTATCTGCAACCTTGGCAACCAAAGCGTGAGAAGAACCACCGAAAATGATATCATCCACATAAATCTGGACCAAGAGAGTATCATTGCCTTGCTTGAGGAGAAAAAGCGTTTTATCCACACATCCCATTTTGAAACCCTTAGCAAGCAAAAAGGTTTTCAACCTATCATACCAGGCTCTAGGGGCTTGTTTCAAACCATATAAAGCTTTGTGAAGTTTCAAAACATGGTTTGGAAACTTGGGATTTTCGAAACCGGGGGGTTGTCTCACATACACCTCCTGTTCTATGTAGCCGTTTAAGAAGGCACTCTTGACATCAATTTGAAAAAGTTTGAACCCTTTGGATGCAGCAAAAGCCAAGAGTATCCTAATAGCCTCTAAACGAGCTACAGGAGCAAAGTCTCCTCATAGTCTATTCCCTCATTCTGACTATATCCCTGGGCTACAAGTCTGGCCTTGTTTCTCACTACATGGTCATCCTCTCCTTGTTTGTTTTTGAAAACCCATTTTGTCCCAATTGGATGACACTCAGAAGGGGGAGAAACTAGAACCCAAACCCGATTTCTTTCAAAATTTTCTAACTCCTCATGCATGGCATTGACCCAATCCGGATCTGTCAAAGCGTGTCCAACATCTCGGGGTTCAAAATCAGCAACAAATGCAAAATGAGCAAAGTGAGAGATTTGTTGTGACCTGGACCGAGTGACACGTTCGCCGATGCTGCCGATCATCTGTTGAGGCGGGTGTTGGCGCTGGATGTGTCGTGGTGCCTCCCGAGTTGATGTAGCCTCCCCCTCAACAGCAGCCGGTGCCTCCTCGGGTACAAAAGGTACCGCTCGAGGTGGCGGATCCCACGGCCCCCAAGTGGTCAAAGAAGAGGGATCGGGGCCATGAGTCGTGGTAGAAGCCGCTCTTTGCGGCACAACAGGTGGAGGAGGTGCCGGGTCATCCATCCCTTCAGCACCCTTGTCCTCAACATCAAAAAGAGGTTCTCCAACCTCATGATCACCTGCACGCTCAAAACGAGAAGAAGGACAAACCATGGTCTTGTCGAAGGTGACATCTGATGTCTCCATGACTCGGTTAGTATCAAGGTTAAGTACACGATATGCACGAGTGTGAGTGCCATAACCCAAAAATACACCGTCGGAAGAATGAGACTCAAATTTGTCCAGGTTGCCTTTCTTGAGTATAAAACAGTGGCAACCAAAAACTCTAAAATAGCTCACCTTGGGGAGTTTTCCAAAACGCAACTCATAAGAAGTCTTTTTCAAGAAAGCTCGGAGAAAGATGCGATTGGAAATGTAGCATGCAGTGCTCATAGCTTCGGCCCAATATCGCCTAGGAGTCCTATGCTCATCGAGCATCGTCCTGGTCATCTCTACAAGGGTCCGATTCTTCCTCTCTACAACACCATTTTGTGGCGGTGTGTAGGGGGAAGAAAACTGATGCTCTAAACCCAAAGAGTTACAAAACTTCTCAAAATCCAAATTTTTGAATTCGGAACCATTATCACTCCTAATAGCTCGCATCGTGTTCAAAGGGAACTCGTTCTGAAGACGCAAAATCAGATTGCGAGCAAAAGAGAAAGTCTCGGTCTTCTCAGCTAAAAAGAAGACCCATGAATATCTCAAAAAATCGTCAACAACAACAAGCACATACCACTTCCCCCCAACCGAGCTCACCCGAGCCGGACCAACAAGGTCCATGTGCAAAAGCTCTCCAGGGCGCTTAGTCATGACTTGAGTCACTGGATGGTGGGGAGCGGCAACCATTTTCCCATGCCTACAAGAATGGCAAACAAGATCCTTCTCTATGGATAACTTGGGCAATCCTGGGATTAGGCCAAGTGAGCTAAGTCTTGCAAGCAAGTCGAAGCTCAAATGTCCTAGTCTCCTATGCCACTTCCAAAGATCAGAGAAGGAAGGTCCAACCAAAAGACAACGGGAAATGCCAAACGACTCCGAGAAATTCGCACGAAAGACTTTTCCAAAGGGCGAAATTACACATACAAGATTGCCCTGAGGATCCAAAATGCGACTGAGATTCGGTTTAAAACGAATCTCATAGTCATCATCGAAAAGTTGCGAAACAGGTAGAAGGTTAAAATGCAAGTTAGAAACAAGAGCAACATCGCGCAACACAAAGTGCTCATTAACTCGCACCGACCCACGAGACAACACTCTACCTTTGCTATTGTCACCGAAGGTGATAAACTCCTTTCCGGCGACCGGACTAAGACTGGAGAACCACTTGGCGTTTCCGGTCATGTGCCTCTAGCAACCGGAATCCACCAACCAAACGTTCTCCAATCGTTTTACCTACATCAATAAAAAGACATAGGGTGAGCATACGGTCCAACACTGGGGTTAGTGAAGTAAGGAGAATACCAGTGTTGGGCCGGCTGCTCAAAAGAACGGTTAGCAGAAAAACCATTCCTAGCACGCTTATGGGGAAAGCGATCACCACGTTGAGGAAAACGTGGTCCGCTAAGAGAAGAGCGTCCATCGCGATACTCAAAATGCGGTGGAGGGAAACGCTCAACAAAGCCTCCGCCACGGGGTCCATAGCCCACAACTGCAGGCTCCCACCGGGCATGCTCTCTTCGCGGCCTAGGCCTAGGAACTTGAGGTTTTGGACCTCTAGGCCTATGTTGACACTGGTTATCTATCATAATTAAGGGATAAATAAATATGAAAAGGGCAAGAATTTGATCACCAACAAAGGTTTGGGGTTTCAACTGACAATATTCCACGAGTTTTGGTGAGTTATGATTCTGCAGGGACTAAACCCGGAAATCGGCACCAATAGCTTCCCATAGAAGTGAACCGTCGGGAGATAACGCAACTGCCACGTCGGGTTACTTCTAGGAGACTCCAGAGAACACATAGAGACACCACGAGAAAGGGCACCGCGGTCCACCTCCTGGTGGGACCGACCGGTCCCCTTGACCCACTGGTCGGTCGCCCCCTGGGCCCGCTGGGTTCCGTCCTCTGCAAGCTATCTCCACCGACCTTTAGGATGCATCTCGGCCGTACCTTGAGTCGGTTTGATCCAAGGGCCACGGTTCATCGCCCAGGGCTATATAAACAGCCCCTAACCCCCCTCTTCAGGAATAAAATCAGGGTTTGATCATTAGACATCATCAATCAGAGCTTCAGAAGGAGATCAATCGGAAGCCCTAGAACTTCATCTACCTAGATTAGTAGATAGAATAGGATTAGAGGAGGCAAGCTTCGCTTGGATTCCTGATCTAATCATGAGAAGGCTCGGTAAACCCAAGATCTTCTCTCTTGTATTAACATTATGGATCTATTTCATAATTGCTCTTCTAGTTCATCATTGTTCATCATTGTTTATGTTCTAGTTCATCGTCTAGTTCATGTTCATCATCTAGTTCATAATCTTGTTCTAGTTCATGTTCTAGTTCGTACTTTAGTTCTTCTCGATGATCTAATTCAGCTTATTGTTCATCATGTGTTCTAGATAGCAATACAATTGATATGATTAAGACAACAATGATTATATTCTTAGTTATAATGCTTATAGTCTGCTTTGATTATATATTTGGCATAGATAGTTCATCATTATGTTTATACTCATGTTCGTATAGCCCTCATCTTAAAGTACAATGGGTGGGTGATAGATGCTGTGTAGGCGTGGTGCCTATACATCATTTATCTGCGAATGCGTCCTATGTTCCGGATAGAGTGGTAGATCGCGGGTGTGACAGACCTGTTGAGTCCTCTGTATTCCACCTCCCGAATATAGTGTTCAGTATGACTCAGTTAACTCATGGTTTAAGGGTTACTTTGTTTGACACTTTTACTATGGAGTTGCCTCTTGATTATAAATATGATGTGACCTAGCCAATGGTTGTCCAATATAATTGCACTAATCAATGTATGCTATGACTTGTAATTAGAATAACTTAGGAATGTTTCTCATTAATATCTGTTCTAATCATCACTTGCTAGGTAGTACTATTCTAAGTTTATCCTTGATTGATCAGATCTCTGTTATCCTTTATCAATTATTTATCATATCATTTACTCTGTAACCTGATTCCTGTTTGAAGTAATTAGTGTGTTATCAGTCTTATTATAAGTGTGCCATATTAAATGCTGTTAGTCCTTACAATGCCATCATATCTTGAATTGATTAGTCTCTAGGCTAAATATAAATAACGATACCTGAGACTAGCTTGGGTGAAATGCTTCTACAGCGGGTATGTTTATCTGTGCGCTTGCGGGTAAATATCTATCTTTAATCCAGTGCCCTGATATATTTGCATTGCTAGCTTCATGTTGGGGATGACAACTTGACGTTAAGTGGAGTTAGTAGTGTCCCGTACGCTCTTTAGTGCTTTCACTAGTTTATTATTTTATGTGGCTTCTTCTTAGAGTGATTCCATTAAGGAGTGTCAACAAGCATTTCTGGCGCCGTTGCCGGGGATCACATCAATTCAATTAGGGATGGTACCTAGGGTTAATTATTAAAATCTTTATGAACACTAATAGGACATTGCATTAGCAACATTTAGAACGGTAGCTAGAACATATCATTTTACTTACACACATGTGATAATGCACTGATTATTTACTTTTACTCAAACAGACTTACCCTGGCTTTGTTTATCTTTTATATCTTATGCAGGGTGATGTATGACTGGTTTCCAACTTCCGAAAAACTACATTGAGGATCCTGAAGCTTTACTAAGGAAAACTAGACGCAAACTTAAGAGACCCTCAACACCACTACCAGAAGTTAGCCAGATAAGAAGAAGCTTAACACCAGTGTTGGACACCATGGCTGACAAAACACTCCGCGAGTTCTCTGCACCAACCACTGCCAACATTAGGACTGGACCAACAGTCAATGTGGGAGACAACGGATTTGAACTCAAGCCAGCTTTGATCAACATGGTGCAAGCTAATCAGTTTGCAGAAAGGCACATGAAGACACAAGCGCTCATCCAACACTTTCTGGAGATTTGTAGCACTTTCACCATCAAAGGAGTCGAAAGGGACGCCATTCCACTTCGCTTGTTTCCATTCTCACTCTTGGGGAAAGCAAAACAATGGTTCTATGCCAACAAAGATAAAAACACCTCGTGGGTGATCTGTTTAACTGCCTTCCTAGCAAAGTTCTTTCCAGTGGGCAAGACGAATGCCCTCCGTGCCAAGATTTCAACTTTTCAGCAACAACATGAAGAATCAATCCCAGAAGCTTAGGAACGCTTTCAAGACTACATATCAGAATGCCCTCACCATGGGATGGAGAATTGGCTACTCATGCAGACCTTCTACCACGGGCTCACTTCAAGTACCCGTGAGAATGTGGATGCCGCTGCTGGAGGATCATTCTTATCACTTAGGATCAACAATGCAACTACACTCATAGAGAAGATGGCCTCTGACCAAGGTTGGAACGAGGAACGCTCTCAGCCACACAAGAGGGGAGGAATACATCAACTGAAGGAAATAGACATGTTGTCTGCCAAACTTGACCTACTCATGAAAAAGTTCGATGAACACACTCCCAAGAGAGAAGACGTCAAACAAATCTATGAATCTCGCATGACATGTGAAGAGTGTGGAGGCACTGGTCATTCAGGGAGCAACTGCCCTGAAATTCAAGAGGATGCAAAGTACATCAACAACAACACCAACTATCGTCCTCAACAAACTCAAGGATGGAACCAACAATCAAGGCCTAATTACTCAGGTAACTACCAAGGTAATACTTTTAATCAACCACCTTTGAGAGAGATGATATCCAGTCAAAATAAAATTATTGATGATATGTCTAAAAGATAGCTTCCAATGATAAACTGCTTAAAAATATTAATACAAGAATGGATAGCTTTACTTCTGCCATAAAGAATCAACATGGCTTTAATAAAATGACAGAATCTCAGTTATCTTAGTTAGCAGCTTCAGTCCCTATGGCTGAAAAAGGTAAGATTCCAGGAAATCCAAAAGAGCTAGAAACTGCAAATCTTGTAGACATCTTTGATGCAGGACACCTCATACCTAGACCTTCAAGAGAATGGATGGATGGACTCCATCGCCCCAAGAAAGGAGATCCAGGAAGACCTGTGATTCCAATTCATATTGGACCTCACAGTTTTGAAGAAGCAGTCTGTGACCTTGGAGCAAGCATCAACATTATGCCAAGGGAATTCTAGAAGATATCTGTGTACGAGTGGGACGCTCGTATGTGTGTGCAGACTTTATGATAGTTGAAACAGGTGGAGACAAAAGAGCACCCATCATTCTTGGACGCTCGTTCCTAAGCTCAACGAAAGCCATCATCTACACGGACAACGCCAAGATCTGTTTCACAATCACAGGCAACAAAGAAAGATTTAGTTTCAAGAGACGTACACTCACTACCAAAGTCCACCCTCAGATGCCCTACGAAGATGCAAACATCATATCATCAAAGAAGAAGAATAGGAACAGAAGAAGGAAGAACAAGGCTACACAACCACATCAAGACACAGTATGGATGGTAAACTCTGTCCAAACAGAACACAACCACCTTCTTGCATCACCATACCTCGCCAAAAGGGATGACCCAGGCGTACCCACCATCGATTGCAAGATCGAAGGAAGTACATTCCACAAGACGTTCTGCGACATTGGCTCAAGTGTCAATATAATGTCTAAGGTAACATATGAGCACTTATATAAAAATAGACCTATGTATCAAACATATGTGCAGCTACAGATGGCGGACCAAACTTATCGACTTCCGGAGGGAATAGTAAAGGACGTGATGATCCAAATTAAAGACCACTATGTTCCCACCGACTTCTTAGTACTAGACATGGGAAAGGAAAACGACATTCACATCATCCTAGGAAGACCCTTCCTCAATACCACAGGCACCATCATCTACATGAGATCTGGAGAGATCCACTTCCAGTTCTTCAGAGAGAAGGTACGTTGTTATTTCAATAGTTATGCCACTAATGGACAGGAAAAGAAGAACCACTCAAGGAGGAGACGCCACACATCCCAACACAACAAGAATCGACAAATCAAGGATGGATGGGCTGACTATGAAGGAGAAGTTACCAGGAGTGAAGATATCCTATTAAAGGAAACGAAGGACGAAGAAGTAAAGGAGACAAGACCACCAGTTAATCAAGTATGGAAAAAGAAAGAGAATTCTACTGACGTGCAATCATCGAGGTCCTCCTCAGGATCTGCTGATGCACCCAAGAAAGAATAAAGAGCATACAAGGAGTCTTGTTCGATAGACTATAAACGTCGAATCCTCGCCGAAAGGTAACTCGGTAGTTATCCATAATCACTAGCATTAAATTCATCATTGCATAATTAAGCATGATCATTTTACTATTAGTATCATATTTACTTCTTAGCAATTATATCTGCATTAGAAAACAAAATAAAAAAAATATGGAACTCTAAGCCCCATGAGAGTAGTATACTTTCTGTGGAGGCATAAAAATAAAAACTATACATTTACATATTTACTTTTGTATTGCATACATCTATAAAAAAAATCTAAAAGAGATACTATGGAACACTGCTGAAACTCTGCTTAGTGGAAAGGAAGAGTATAAATAATCTTAAGAGCTTTAAGACAACTAGACAAATGGAGGAATTTTTATTACTAACACTTAATCAAGTTCCACTAGTTGTGTTGTCTATCTTTGAATTCAACAGGAAGAGAAGAAGAGAAGGACTCAAGAAACCACTAACGGTCTACTTGTCTTCTGGAAAAAGAATACATCAAGATCCAGCTTGGGGGAGAGCACCCTCAGTTATCACGATAAGTATCACGGCTTTTTATCTATTACTATTAGTTCAATTTAGTTAGATCAGGTCAATAAATATAGAAACCCCTAAAAAGATGAATAACTTTTACAAAACCAAATAAAGATGTTAAATAATAAATAAATTCCTAGGTAGATAAAAACTTAATTTTGTTCATGATAAAAACGATGAACATTTGTTCTGCCTTTTCTAAGTACCTACTGTTCGAATTCAAATTTTCTTGAGTTTTAGACAAAGTTGTCTGAATAAACTCTGAACCTAAAATATGTGGATGGCAAATGCTTAATCCAAAGTCTAGATAATTGTGAGATATGATATAAAAAGGTTTGAGCTGCTGTTTATCTAATTCCTAGAGATACTAGAGTTCTGGAGATTTACACTTAAAAAAAAGATAAATACATGATGAGATCCTGTATGACATAACATGAATTCCTACCCAGAGCCATTAATATGATTTTAAGATAAGGCTACTTGCTTTGTTATAAGTTTAGTTATGGTTGAGAAATTTATCATGCTCTAGAGATCAAGAATGTTTTATTAAAAGATTCACTCTTCCGAAAGTAGTATTGTGTTAGAGGCATGGGCTATGCAAAAGTATAAAAGGGGTAAAGACTTCAAGAAAAAAGAAAAGGAATGTAAGAGATATGATAAGAAGAAAAAATAGACCATGCTCTGAATAGGAGAGCAATTGCAAAAATAATAAGTAGGAAGAAAAGAGTAAATATAGGTGAATAAATAAAACTACCTCAAAAGAAAAAAAAAGAGAAGAAACAGAGAAAAAGAGTTATGATAAAATATGAGAAGAAAAAGAATGATAGCCCATGTCCCTCTAATTACAATATGCCAGCAAGAGATGACAAATTCAAATACTCTAAAGTCTTGATCTATGAGTATGACATCTTTCTTCCTAAACTTTGAACTTTGACTTGGTAAGATATGCTTTCTACTTCTTAAAGCTCCATATATATATATATATAATCCATAGAAGGTAAGAAAATTGCCATCAGTGAGGAATCATAAAATATAAAAGAGCGATTTGAGAGTGTCATACAGTGAAATCTCTGATTTTTATTTTGAAAATATATTCAAACTCCAGAATGAAGGTTGATCAAAGAGTTAGAGATATAGTGCTTAACTTGATTGTTCTATCCCTCAATTGTTTAAGGACTCAGGTGAAGGCAAAGCTCCATAGTTAAAGGTAATATGAGAAAGTCAGAATAGTTAACTCTGAACCAAGGGAAGATTTTTGTTTGAACATATGTACCTTAAAAGTGTGAAGGCATGGTAGCAGTTCCTGATTCATCATAAATATTTGCTAAGGGACTAGCAAAAGGTAAGCTTGGGGAGTTGTTGACACTGGTTATCTATCATATTAAGGGATAATAATATGAAAAGGGCAAGAATTTGATCACCAACAAAGGTTTGGGGTTTCAACTAACAATATTCCACGAGTTTTGGTGAGTTATGATTCTACAGGGACTAAACCAGGAAATCGGCACCAATAGCTTCCCATAGAAGGGAACCGTCGAGAGATAACGCAACCGCCACTTCGGGATACTTCTAGAAGACTCCAGAGAACACATAGAGACACCACGAGAAAGGGCACCGCGGTCCACCTCCAGGTGGGACCGACCGGTCCCCTGTACCCACCGGTCGGTTGCCCCCTGGGCCCGCTGGGTTCCGTCCTCTACAAGCTATCTCCACCGACCTTTAGGATGCATCTCGGCCGTACCTTGAGTCGGTTTGATCCAAGGGCCACGGATCATCGCCCAGGGGTATATAAACAGCCCCTGACCCCCCTCTTCAGGAATAAAATCAGGGTTTGATCATTAGACATCATCAATCAGAGCTTCAGAAGGAGATCAATCGGAAGCCCTAGAACTTCATCTACCTAGATTAGTAGATAGAATAGGATTAGAGGAGACAAGCTTCGCTTGGATTCCTGATCTAATCACGAGAAGGCTCGGTAAACCCAAGATCTTCTCTCTTGTATTAACATTATGGATCTATTTCATAATTGCTCTTCTAGTTCATCATTGTTCTTCATTATTTATGTTCTAGTTCATCGTCTAGTTTCATGTTCATCATCTAGTTCATAATCTTGTTCTAGTTCATGTTCTAGTTTGTACTTTAGTTCTTCTCGAAGATCTAATTCAGCTTATTGTTCATCATCGTGTTCTAGATAGCAATACAATTGATATGATTAAGACATCAATGATTATATTCTTAGTTATAATGCTTAGAGTCTGCTTTGATTATATATTTGGCATAGATAGTTCATCATTATGTTTATACTCATGTTCGTATAGCACTCATCTTAAAGTACAACGGGTGGGTGATAGATGCTGTGTAGGCGTGGTGCCTATACATTATTTATCTGCGAATGCGTCCTATGTTCCGGATAGAGTGGTAGATCGCGGGTGTGACAGACCTGTTGAGTCCTCTGTATTCCACCTCCCGAATATAGTGTTCAATATGGCTCAGTTAACTCATGGTTTAAGGGTTACTTTGTTTGACACTTTTACTATGGAGTTGCCTCTTGATTATAAATATGATGTGACCTAGCCAATGATTGTCCAATATAATTGCACTAATCAATGTATGCTATGACTTGTAATTAGAATAACTTAGGAATGTTTTCATTAATATCTATTCTAATCATCACTTGCTAGGTAGTACTGTTCTAAGTTTATCCTTGATTGATCAGATCTCTGTTATCCTTTATCAATTATTTATCATATCCTTTACTCTGTAACCTGATTCCTGTTTGAAGTAATTAGTGTGTTATCAGTCTTATTATAAGTGTGCCATATTAAATGCTGTTAAGTCCTTACAATGCCATCATATCTTGAATTGATTAGTCTCTAGGCTAAATATAAATAACGATACCTGAGACTAGCTTGGGTGAAATGCTTCTACAGCGGGTATGTTTATCTGTGCGCTTGAGGGTAAATATCTATCTTTAAATCCAGTGCCCTGATCTATTTGCATTGCTAGCTTCATGTTGGGGATGACAACTTGACGTTAAGTGGAGTTAGTAGTGTCCCGTACGCTCTTTAGTGCTTTCACTAGTTTATTATTTTATGTGGCTCTCTTCTTAGAGTGATTCCATTAAGGAGTGTCAACAGCCTAGCAGCACGCCTCTGAACATTCGGCACATGTACATCATGGAAAGGATGGTACATGTCCATGTTGTTCATCTCCTTTGCACGACGCGCCTCTCTCTTGCGCCAAAAACAGAACTCACTCAAGTGTCCATCTCTCCCACAGTGCTCACAATGGTACCTCACCGCTCTCATAGGGGGTTGTTGGTACTCACGGTAGTGGGTGTGGATCACTTTGCCCTTCTGTGGCATAAGCTTCTCCTGGATGGGTGGCATTGTGTCCAGCATGTTCTTGAGGTGGTTTGGTTTTGGAGCCCACGACTGTTTCTTGGGTGGAGCTCTCGGAGGTTCAACAAACACCCCATCCTTGGTGTTAGGCTTGAGAGGCTCTTTGGTTGGAATCTTGGTAAGCTTGGGAGTAGTGGTGGAGTTGGGCTTCTCACATGGGTTTAGACCACTCGACTCTCCAATCTTCCCAAAAGATGACACATCATCACCCTGAGCAAAACCTACACCAGGACCTCCAGCAGCACGCTTGAACTGGGAGATCATCATCCCAAGCTACGGCTCACCACTAGACACCCATGACAAGATGGTCTGAAGGTATGTGTTTTCCTCCTCGGTTTGCATCTTGTCATGCTTCACGTTGGCGATCTCCATCTCCAAACCCTCACAAAGAACACACCTAGCCACACATGTGCTAACCCGAGTTGGCCTTTCAAGAGACACAATCTTGGCATTCTTCTCTGCCAACTCAGATTGCAAGCCCGCACAGGACTGCACGCACCCCACAACAGCGAAAATCTAGCCTTCCGCTCATCACCTCTCCTACCAACACAACATACTTACCTCTCAAAGTGAGAAGGTCAGTCATGTGTGTGGTGCACATCTCACACTCACCCTCCTCAGAAACGACCACGGTGGCTCTAGCAAACTCAAGCTCCTTCACCGTGTCCTCCCACTTCTGCCTAAACTCCTTGCGCTCTCTAGCAGCACGCCTAAGCAGCTTATCCTGACTAAGCAGGCGGCAGTAAGCTTCTCGACCTCAGCAGAAAGCTCGTCGTGGGTCAGAGATACCTGGGAGGTGTCATCGTCGTCATTCCGAGGGGTGCCCTCCAGCTTGCCATCGACCTCATCACCAAGGGCCATGGTGCAGAAACCCTCGTCGTCGGCGAAGAAGCAGAGGCCGTTCAGCTTGTCCTCGATCCTCTTCTTCTTCTCGAACTCGTCGTCACTAAAGCAAGCGGTGTCGTCATCCGAGCCGTCGACGTCGCTGAGTGTGGCGAAGAACGCACGCTGCTCAGCTTGGGCCTTCTCCAAGTACTTCTTCTTGATGTACTCCTTGTCGAAGCCGCCCCTCCGCTTGTGCCTCGCGTGGACGTACTTCTCCTTGCACTTGCCGGAGTTGTAGTTGTGCCCATGATCGCCCTTCCCAGATTGCTTGTTCTTCTTGGGACAGTTGGCGATGAAGTGGTTGGGGTCGCCGCACTCAAAGCATCCTGAGCGTCCTCCTCCGCGGTGACGGTTCATGCGTTTGTTGTGGAACCGCGAGAACCGGTTGGCAAGCAAAGCCAACTCCTCGTCTCCCAAAGACTCCAACTGCTCCTCTGTGACAGAAAAAAGAGAAGAGAGTGCAAATCCTCCAGAGGGGTTAGCAGAAGAGCCAGAAACCAAAGCCATAGTCGGGCCAGAAGGATTCTCATAAAAAGCCCTCGACATGGCGTCAATCTCACTAGACTTGAGCCTACTAAAGAGCTCGTCGCATGTGAGGGTCTCACAGTTAGACGATTCTTTGATCGCCTAGACCTTTGAGTCCCACACCGACCGATCGAGAGTATGTAAAAGCTTCAAAGCTCTCTCATGATCGTCGAAAGGCAACAGCTCCTTGTTTGCTCTCATCTTGTTGACAATGACCTAAAAGCGAGCGAATAAACTTTCTATGCTCTCGCCAGGCATGTGTCGAAAGTTCTTATACTCCCTCTTGTGTGACTCGTAGAGATGGGATTTGACTTGAGTAGTTCCCTCATGGAAACGCATGAGGGTCGCCCAAATCTCACGAGCCGTGGGAGGTGAGAACGCGTCAAACTAACCTCACTCGGACATGCTCAAACAGGGGAAAAGAGCATTACGCGCTCGGCTATTGGCATCGTGCTCATCCATCTGAAGCTGAGTAACACGAGCAGCCAAGACAACGTAATCGGCCCTTGTTGCAAATCTCCCAAATAGAAGAGCCCATGCTCTGGAGATAGGCCGACATGCGTATCTTCCAATACGCATAGTTCGTCCCATCGAAAAACGGCGGTTTGCCCACGCCGCGATCCATGTCGCCTTCTGTGGATCTGGAACCGGCTAAGGTGAAAGATCCATAACCTGCTCCGATACCAATTGAAGGACCGAGAGTGCTACCAGAAAGCGACCAGAGGGGGGGGGGTGAATGGGAGCTTCAAAATTTCCTTTCAGAAACTAGTAGCCACTGTCCCGTAAAACAACCCCAAGAGCAAACCCTAGAGTTCGTAAGTGTCCACGACCCTAGAGATAGGGTGGATGCTTCCAAGAAGCACAGCGAGACACTTCACGACTCTAGAAACCCAACGCAAAAGCCAGAGATCAAAACCGACAATGGACGAACGAACCACAGACGAAACAGCGTGAAACACACTTGACCAGACTCTGGCCAGCGTCCGGTCAGTGAACACCGGACGCGTCCGGTCTCAAAAATTCCGCTCGGGAACCTTACTGTTCTTGACCGGACTCACAGACAAGGAGCGTCCGGTCGTGAACACAGCGTCCGGTCAGTAGCAAAAACGCAAATGAACAGTAGCGTCGTTGAGTCTGGTCACTGTCGGTGTTTCTACCCGGGGGTATGACACCAACTAGTAATTATGATCGCGTGCTCTCTTCCTGGATGGTGATGCAAGATGACACAAGGATTTATCCTGGTTCGAGCGAAGAAGGCCCTACGTCCAGCGGGGGGAGGATGTTCTTGTATTACTTGCACCTAAGTGCTTGTACAGGGGCGAATACAAGCTCCAGGAGCGTGGACCGGAGTCCGGACTCGAGTGGGTGTGGTCCCAGACTTGTCTCTCTTGTGGAGTTGTGTAACCGGAGGAGGGAAGGGCCCTGGTGTACCCTTTTATAGAGCAAGAGGAGGCCAGGGTTACATAAGTGTAATACAGGAGTCAGGATGTACAATGTCCAATACAGTGAAGAGTTTGAATTCTGTCTTGTCGGGGTCGCTGTAGCCGGTGTGGGGGTTGCTGTTAAAGCGTCCCTGAAGCGTGGCCTCCATCCCTGGCACGGACGTGGAGACGTGGAGGTCATGTAGCGCCCATCTCGGCACGTACATGACGTGGCAGGGTTCCTCTGGGTCTCGGGGGTACTTGTCCTCCAATAGCGTGAAGACTGTCAGAGCTCGAGGGGCGCAGGGCCGGCCTCGAGGTGGCGCCTACGGGGGGCTCGAGTCCCCCAGGTATGGGCAAGTCCGGGAAACCCGAGCGCACAGCGGGTATCCAGGCCTCAAAAACGTGGCTTGGACATACAACAGTGTAGGGTATGGCGAATAGTGCTGTACTGGTGCCTTTTTGCCCATGCTTGCGGTGAAAATGAGTTTTGACCCCTGCTCCGGTTCACTGTGGCGCACGCCGTCCACCAAAAGACGTGACCGGAGTAGGTGAACACATTAAATGCGTAGTATGGGGCTGGTATCCAACGTCTGGCGCCGCTCGAGGGAGGTGTGAAGTGTCTCGAGGGATAGGCTGCCATGCTAGAGAGGCTCGAGGTCCCCGCGTGGGGTCTCGAGGAGCGGTGTACAGCCTTGGAGGGCTCGAGGCCTATGTGCTAGGGCTCGAGGGGTAGGTTGCCGCGAGGCGGTCGGCAGGGTTTTGGCGAGCCCCGGCTCCCTAGTGATGGGTCGGCGTTGTAGGCCTCGAGGGGTTGGCTTTTTAGAAGGTTAGACTTGCTAGGTTTGTTATTAATTGGTGTTCTAGATTTAACCTATTTGTTTTGCGTTGATTGGGGGCACCCCTTTTGCGGTCCCCCGACAGTAGCCCCCGAGACCTCGTTTGAGTGCTTGCACTCGAGCAGGGGCTCCCGACTGGGATCTTGAGGACTAGTTAGCCGGTTCTCGAGGGTTTGGTTGCTTTGATTCCGTGGGTGTCGCACGAGCGACACCCGCGGGTGTAGCCCCCGAGGCCACGGGGGAGTGGTTTGGACCCTCTCGTGGGCTCTTTGTGAGTGTGAGTGTTAGTTGCGTTTTTTAGGTTTGGGAGTGTCGAGCCCCCGGGTTATTCGACCCTCTTTCGTCGAGGTGTGCCAGGCTGAACCGACCGGCCGGCACTTCGAGCCGTCCGGCATGCCGGTTGCCCTGGCTTGTCATCCCACGAGTCCTTTCGATCGGATGCGAGGGGGGATGCCTCGTACTACCACGAGCGGCGAGTATCGAGGTTCCCGGTGAGCTGGTAACGGGGAATCCAAGTGAGACCTCGTGCCCCGTTCGATAGGTCGACTGAAGCCCGGAGGCGATCTCATAAAGCGTGGGCGCACAGTCTGCAAATGCCAGGCCCATTCGATAGGACCTGGTGGCTCGATGCCTCCCTCCGAGGGGATCTCACTACACGTCGTGCGCCCTGCCTTGGATACACGTGAGGGGCCTCGAGGGCTTGGCCCTCGAGCGATGCTGCGAGTGGCGCCCTTGGTGTCCCTGACTCGGGTGCTCGAAGCCGGCTGTCGAACCCTCTTCGAGGGCCAGCCTTCGCTGCTTTGAGGCTTCGAGCCGGGGCCCGTTTTTACCTTCTTGAAGAAGCCTCCATCGTCTGGGAATTCTTCTGCCCGTTGGGCGCGCCTTTTTAGGCGAGGTAGTGGAGATCGTGGCGCCAGGGCGATTGACAAGAAGTCAGAGCGGCGGCCGTGGTGGGCCCAGAGGAGCAAAAAGAGCGCGGAGTCGCCGCGTGTACCTGTCGACCAGCTCAAGATGCGGTTAGGTGGGCACATTAAATGCGTGCGGTTACCTTTTTGACCTCACCCGTTGGGGTTTTCTCTTATAAATACCGAAAGAGGGGGAGAGGAACCCTTTACTTTGCCTTTGCCTTCACCGCCGCCGTAGCTTGCACACGCCTTCTTCCCAAACCATCGATAGGTAATCTTTCCGGCCGCCTGTCCGCCGCTCAGATCCGCGCCGTCGCCGCCATGGCCGCTTCGTCCCAAGTGCTGTCGGCCGAAGACTGGAGCCCGACGAAGACAACGCAGCAAGAGCTGGAGACGCTGGTGGAGCGGGGGCTTCTCCCCCCCAACCCGAAGGAGGGTCCCGCGTGGTGGATTCTTCCGTCGGCAGACCACCGGGAGCCGCACCCGCCGGAGGGGTACGTGGTGAGCTTTACACGCTACCACCGCATGGGGCTCGGCGTCCCGCCGAGCCGTTTCATGCGAGGGCTGGCCCACCACTTCGAGGTGGAGCTGCAGCACTTCTCCCCCAACTCCATCTCGCACGCTGCCATCTATGTCGCGGTGTGTGAGGGGTATCTGAAGATTGAGCCTCACTGGGAGATGTTCTTCCACCTCTTCAGGGGCGAGCTCTTCCACAAGGTCGCGAAGCCGAGCGGGAGGAGGCTCGCGCGCGTGGGCTCCCTCACCATCACCGCGAGGACCGGGCCCTCGTCGGCACGTCCCCCGTGACTACCTCCGCTACAAGCTTTCCACCAACCAAGCGGGGTGGGACGACCACTGGTTCTACCTGCGAAATGAGGGCGGGCTCCTTCCGCAGTACACCGGCAGGGTCATCACCCAGCGCCCGGAGAAGTGGAACTAGGGCGTCACGGCGGACAGGCAGCGCCACCTGGAGCCGCTGATGGACATGATGCGGGTGCTGGTGGAGGAGAAGAAGCTGACCGTCCAGGCGGTCATCTGGGCGTTTCATCAGCGGAGGTTTCTTCCTCTGGCATACCGCCCCCTCCTCATGTTCGAGATGGGGCCGAACGCCCCGCTCGAGGCGCTGAACCGGTCGAGGATGGCCAAGGAGAGGCTGTCCCGGAACGAGGGTACCTCCGGGGTATTGGTCATGGTTCAGGGGCTGTTCCGTCCTGAGGAGACCAACCTGATAGGCATGGCACCCAACGCGGGGTGCCTCGACCTGGTAAGCCACCCTTGAGTCAGGTTGTCTCGAGCCCCCACCTCCTTTCTCTTTCCCCGAACCTTGTTTACTCTCTTTGTGATTTTTCACGTCAAGTTTCTTTTTTGCAGGAGGCGTGCACATGCCGCGCGTCGAGGCCCCCAGTGAGGGAGGACGCCGCGGAAACTCAGGTGGGGTGCCTCTCTGCTTAGAAAGACAAGGAGAGTAAAGATGCCAAGAAGAAGAAAGAGAAAGGAAGGAAGGAACTTGAGGTCGGGTGGCTCGAGAGCAGAGGCTTGCGAAGGCTCGTCGTAACCGGCAGCCTGGGGAGGAGTCCCCCGAGCTCAGTTCCTCGAGCTCGGAGGGGGAGGACGATGATGATGAGGAGAGTGATGACGAAGGGATGGATGCGCGTCTGTGGCGCGCGGGGGTCTTCGACATCAGGGCTGACCGCTCCTCTGTGCAGGAGGATGTCTGGAGTCCCCCCCGGCGAAGGGATCACGCGGGACGCAGCAGCGGAAGGCTGCGCCGAGCCCTGCCTCGTCGGAGGCTCAGGGTCCGTCGAGCTCCGTGCTAGACGTGCCCCCTGACGCGAGGAAGCCTCGGACTAGGGGCGCCATCGCCGCGGCGCAGAAGGAGGCTACGACCGCGTCGACCGGGGCGGGGGGTCTCGAGAAGGGCCGGACCTCAAGAAGCGGCCAATAGGTCGAGAAGGACTCGGGGCCCGACTGCCGCGAGCCGTCGAGGGCGTCATCGAGCCCGCGGAGGAGCGGGCAGCATTAGAGGGCGTCGAGCCCTCGCCACCATGACCGTCGAGGGGGGAGCCCCCGGTCGTCTCGTGACGAGGGTCGTGAGCGACCCTAGAGCCCGTCGCCACACCGCCGCTGGGAGAAGGAGGCAGACGCGGGGGGGCGTGTCCGCCATCATGAATGCCAGAGTAGGTCCCGGAGCCCGCGCCGGGAGAGGCGCCGAGATGACCGCTCGAAGGAGACGCGGTCGCCCCCCCGCGGACAAGAGACAAAGGGAGAGCTCCCGCCGGGGGGTCGAGCCATGGGAGGCATCGGAGCCTTCCCCCCATCCGGCCCATACGGAGACGGCTCAGGGGCGTGGCTCGAGCCAAGGGCGGGCTCGAAGCCCCCGAGCGGGTCCGGCGATTTGGGGAAGAAGCCCGCCGTCGCTTTGGGTAAGTAGTGCTTCTCAATTTCGTTGGTAGGAAACTTTACCTTTTTACCTTTGGTAAATATGCTGTTTTCTGGTTTTTCAGGGAAAAACGCCCCCGGCAGGAGGCGGACACCGCGGTGTCCAAAGCAGCCAAGACCTCGAGCTCTGTTGAGGTCCAAGCACCTCGAGGTATGGCTCCTTCTTCCGCTGGGGAGGCTGCTTGGCTGGTGAAGGCTCGAGCAACCATGGCTCGGGGGAGCTAGATGGCCGCCGCGGATCTTGGTGAGGCCAACGCCGTCGACCACGGGGGTCGAGGCTTTTTCCTGTTTCTGACGACGTTGTTCTCCTTTTTCAGCAGGGACCACGGCTCCTGGCGCCGAGCCTTCCGCCACTGGTTCCGTCGTGGCACCGCATCCTCCTCCTCCTCCTCCTCCTCAGGTGGCGCATATCGAGAGGGCCACTCCTCCCCCGTCGCGGCGACCATCTCGGGGGGGGGGGGCTCTCGAGACAAGCATGGCTCCGTTGGCGTCTGGGGCTGAAGGGTCGGCGGCCCTTGAGACCCCAGCCGACGCGAGCCGGCTTGCGGAGAAGGGGAAGGAGGGAGAGGCGTCGGTGGAGAAGGTGCCGACGGTGAAGGAGCTCCTGGACGAGCTGGAGTGGGTGCCGCCCCCGGTCGAGGGCTCAACGCTGGAGGGAGAGCTCGAGGCACCGGCCGGGGTCGACAAGACGCCGGGAGACCCGGCGAGGGAGGAGAGCTTGGGGACGAGCCACCCCTCGAGTGATCCGCTGCCGCTCGAGTCCTCGCTTCCACATGAGGCCGTGTCGTCGCCTCGGGAGTGGACGGAGCAGCAGGAGCAAACGGCGGCGGGGCGGAGGGAGCCGCAGCCTGTGCCGCCGGTTGGTGGGCAGCAGCTGGCGTCGCTCGAGCCGGAGGAGGAGGGCCTGCCCATCGTCGAGATCGATCGACCGGTGTGGCCTTATTCTGACGCCCCGAGCCCATCCGGTGCCATGATCCCCGTCGAGCGACCGGCTCGGCAGGGGGCTCCGCGGGAGGCGCGGTCCATCTTCAGGGAGGTGGCCGAGCTCGTGGCAGAGGCCGAGAGGTCCTTCTCGGAGGAGGCGGACAGGTCCGCGCAGGTGGCGGCCGCCCTTGCGAAGGCGGAGGGGGAGCTCCTGGAGCTCCGCGCCGAGTGGCTGGTCGGAACGCGCAGATGGCGAGCCGGCTCAATGCGGCGCAGGCGGAGACCCAGGCGGCTCGTGACGAGGCCGCCCAAGCTAAGAGGGAGGCCACCACCGCTCTGGCCACGGTGGTGGAGGCATCGAAAAAGGAGGCCGCTGACGCCCATAGCGAAGTTGCCACCGCCCGGTCTGCAGCGGAGGCGGCGAAGAAGAAGGCCGTCGACGCCCGAAGCGAGGCCGCCAACGCTCGGTCTGCAACGGAGGCGGCGAGGAAGGAGGCCAAGGAGGCCAAGAGCGACGCCGCCACCGCCCGGGCCGCAGCGGAGGCAGCGCGGCAGGTGGTGATCCACAAGGATCAGGCCCTCGCGCAGACGGGCAAGCTGGTCGAGGACCTCAGGGGCGAAAAACTCGACGCGCTTTCCCAGAAGCGCACACTCGAGCAGCGCGTCGAGGTCCTTACCAGCGAATTCGCCGCTCTGGGCGTGCACTGCCAAGGTAATCTTCATGCCTCGTCTGCTTTGATTTCAGGATTCTTGCCACGCCGCGGACTTACCCCTGTTCGTTGCGTAGACGTCGAGAAGACCTCCGAGGAGCTCCGCGAGACGAATAAGGCTCTCGTGGAGCAACTCCAAGGTGAAACCATGGTGGCGGAACGAGCGCGCGCCACCCTTGACAGGCTCGGCTCCATGTGGGGTGTCGACCCGGTGGCCATGGCCGAGGGCACGGTGGCTCGAGGCGACGCCCTGGTGGATGCCCTGTGCTATTTTGACGTGGCCCGCGCGAGACCGCGTCCGGAGCGCTCTCCACCACGGCGTGAAGCAGGCGTTCGCGGCCGTCCGCTCCGGTTTCTGTTACCCGATCAACGTCATCGCCAAAGGCTTCGTCGAGATCGAGGGGAAGGATGAAGAGTGGAACGACCGCCGCGTCGACAAGATCCTGGAGAAGGTGGAGAGGCCGGGGGCGGCGTTCGCGAAGCTCTTCGAGGAGGACGTGCTGCCTCCCGATGCGGACAGTGGTGCAGGCGGCCCCCCTCTTCCTGGCCCGGACGTCGAGGCTGAGCCCACGGTTGAAGAGCTTGGGGAGGAATTCCAGACGGATGAAGAATGAGGCCTGAGTGCCAAATTTGGGCGTCGAGGCCCTTATAAGAATTCAAATCATGACTTCTGGCCCGTCGAGGTCAATGTGTATATATGACTTGTTTATTTAAAGAAGTTGTTTTCTTTTTAAATTTATTCGATCATTTCTCTTTGTCGCTAGCTCGAGCTTCAACCGGCTTGGTCTGTGTTCGTTCGATACGCGCCACGAGTTCCTCGAGGGGAGGCGTAGGTAGGATACCGTAGCTCGGGGGCGTGGGTGGCCGTCTACGTCGGCGCCTCCCGACTCTTGGAGGCTCGAGGTATCTACGGAATTAGACGTCGCTAGTACACTCGAGGTACGAGTCGAGATAAGGGTCGAATTTTTTGAAAAGAAAACGCGCTTTTTCCGGAGTCTGGGGAGGGGGTTCCCCCCTGTCAGCCCCCGAGGGAGGCTCGACCCTGAGCAAAGCAGGGTCGAGGCTACCTTAAGTTGCTAAGCAATATGAAAGACAATGCACGAGTTTGTTCATTCATATTCAACGCGTTTGTACAAAGCAACAAAATGTACGAGGCCTCGAGGCCCTTAAGGGTAGAAGCGACGTAGCTGAGATATGTTCCACGCATTCGCCAGGATCCTGCCTTGCTCGTCGTAGAGCTTGTATGTTCCTGGCTTGAGCACCTCAGCTACGGTGTATGGGCCCTCCCATGGAGGGGTGAGCTTGTGGCACCCTCGATTATCTTGCAGACGTCGAAGCACGAGGTCCCCTACCGCCAGGTCCCTCTTGCGCACGTGCTTGTTGTGGTAGCATTGAAGTGTTTGCTGGTAGCGCGCGGAGTTGATGAGCGCCACGTCTCGAGCCTCCTCGAGCTGGTCCTTGGCGTTGGCAAGCCTCTCGTCGTTGGTTTGCTCGTTATAGGCTCGAAGTCGAGGGAGCCATACTCGAGGTCCGTAGGCAGGACAGCCTCGGCGCCGTAGGTTAGGAAGAACGGAGTGAACCCAGTGGCTCAACTCGGCATAGTCCTGAGGCCCCACAGCACCAAGGGGAGCTCTGCAGCCCACCCTTTTCCAAAATTCTTGAGGGTCTTGAGCAGCCTTGGCTTCAGCCCATGAAGTATCATGCCGTTGGCGCGCTCGACCTGCCCGTTGCATTGAGGGTATGCGACCGAGGCCCAGGTCACGCGAATGTTGTTGTCGTCGCAGAAGATGGTGAACTTTTTGCCCGTGAATTGGGTGCCATTGTCGGTGATGATGACGTTAGGCACCCCAAACCGGTACATGATGTCGGCGATGAACTCGACGGCCTTCGCGGAGGTGGGGTCGCCTACAAGCTTAGCTTCAATCCACTTGGTGAATTTGTCGATGGCCACGAGCACATGCGTGTACTTTCCAGTTGTCAACTTGAGGGGACCCACGAGGTCGAGCCCCCAGACGGCAAACGGCCAAGTGATGGGGATCATCTGTAGGGCGTGCGCGGGCTGGTGCGTTTGCTTGGCGTAGAGAACTGACACCCTTGGCAAGCTTGGACCAGGCGCTTGGCGTCTCCGATGGTGGTTGGCCAGTAGAAGCCTTGTCGGAAGGCGTTCCCCACCAGGGTCCTTGGCGCTGCGTGATGGCCGCAAGCCCCCGAGTGCATATCGTCGAGGAGCATGCGTCCTTCCTCGAGGGGGATGCAGCGCTGAAGGATTCCTGATGGGCTTCGACGGTATAGCTCTCGTTCGTCGCCGTAGATGACGTAGGTCTTGGCCCTTCGAGCGATGCATCGGGCCTCCGTCTTGTCTTCTGGTAGCACGCCTTGCGTCAGATAGTCGAAGAAGGGCGTCCGCCAGTCGAGGGGTCGTGATGAAGGAGAGGTGGGTGCGTCGATCTGCATCATCTCAGCGGATGTCGAGGTGTCATCCTCGAGGGGTGGCGTTGAAGGTCGAGCCCCCGTGTCCGGCTCGAGGGGTGGCGTCGAGGGGCCAGCCCCCGGGCCGATTTTGACGGATGGCTCGAAAATGTCCCTCGAGAAGACATCTGGTGGGACGGTGCCGCGCGTGGACGCTAACTTAGCCAGCTCGTCCGCAGCCTCGTTGTACTTTCGAGCGATGTGGTTGAGCTCGAGGCCGTAGAACTTGTCTTCTAGCTTGCGCACTTCTCCGCAGTACGCTTCCATCCTGGGATCGATGCAGCTCGAGGCCTTCATGACCTGGTTGATGACGAGCTGCGAATCCCCTCGAATGTCGAGGCATCGGACCCCTAGCTTGAGGGCGATACGCAGCCCGTTGACGAGGGCCTCGTACTCAGCGACGTTGTTGGAGGCGGGAAGTGCAAGCACAGCAGGTAGCGTATGTGAACTCCGAGGGGTGAGATGAAGAGCAGGCCCGCGCCTGCCCCCGTCTTCATGAGGGACCCGTCGAAGTACATAGTCCAGAGCTCGGCTTGGATTTGTGTCGGCGGGAGCTGGGTGTCGGTCCACTCAGCAACGAAGTCCGCCAGCGCTTGCGACTTGATGGCTTTTCGCGGAGCGTAAGTGATGGCCTCTCCCATAAGCTCGGCAGACCACTTGGCGATGCGCCCCGTGGCCTCCCGGTTGTTGATAATTTCTCCGAGGGGGAAGGATGATACCACCGTTACAGGATGGGCGAGGAAATAGTGCTGGAGCTTGCGCCTCGTGACGATGATGCCGTAGAGCAGCTTCTGGATGTGCGGGCACCGGACCTTGGCCTCGGAGAGTACCTCGCTGGTGATGTACACCGGCCATTGGACTGGTAGCGCATGACCCTCCTCGTGCCTCTCGACGACTATGACCGCGCTGACCACCTGGGTGGTTGCGGCCACATAGAGGAGGAGAGGCTCGGGGGGGATCGTCACCTTGGTCTGGTCGTGGTGGCACGAGAATTGGCGCGGAAGTCAGCAACCCCTTCAGCTTGGTTAGGGCCTCCTCGGCTTCGACAGTCCACGCAAAGCGTTCCGTCTTCTTCAGCAGGCGGTAGAGAGGTAGCGCCTTTTCCCCTAGCCTCGAGATGAACTGCTGAGAGCGGCTAGGCAGCCTGTCACTTTCTGTACGCCCTTGAGATCTCGAATTGGGCCCATCCTCGTGACTGCTGAGATTTTTTCGGGGTTGGCCTCGATCCCCCGTTGTGAGACAATGTAGCCAAGTAGCATGCCCCGGGGCACACCAAAGACACATTTCTCGGGGTTGAGCTTCACATTCTTGGCCCGGAGGCACTCGAAAGTGGTCTCGAGATCGCTGATGAGGTCCCCGACTTCCTTGGTCTTAACCACGATGTCATCGACGTAGGCCTCGACGGTTTTGCTATATGTTCACCAAAGATATGCTGCATACAACGCTGATATGTTGCCCCGGCGTTTCGAAGGCCGAAGGGCATTGTAACATAGCAATACATACCAAAAGGCGTAACAAGAGGTAGCGAGTTCGTCGGACTCTTTCATCTTGATCTGGTGGTAGCCGGAATACGCATCGAGAAATGAAAGTACTTCACACCCCGCAGTGGAATCGACAATCTGATCAATTCTAGGTAAAGGAAATGGAACTTTTGGACATGCTTTATTCAGACCAGTGTAGTCTACACACATCCGCATTTTTCCATTCTTTTTCTTGACTAGTACAGGGTTAGGTAGCCACTCTGGGTGAAATACCTCCTTGATGAATCCAGCCGCCAAAAGCTTGTGCACCTCCTCGCCGATGATCCTGCGCTTCTCCTCGTCGAAGCGGCGCAGGCGTTGCTTCACCGGTCTGGACCCGGCCTGGATCTCCAAGGCGTGCTCGGCGACTCCCCTCGGTATGCCTGGCATGTCCGAGGGGCTCCACGCAAACATGTCGATGTTCGCGCGGAGAAAGTCGACGAGCACTGCTTCCTATTTGGGCTCGAGGCTTGCGCGCATGATGGCCAGCGTCTTGCCATGGTCGAGGTCGGTCGACGGGTATCTGCTTGGTGTGCTCGCCGGCTCGAAGGTGCTAGCGTGGCGCTTTGCTTCAGGGCCTCCTCGGTGGCCAGGGCAGCTAGGGCCCTCGAGCGAGTCGAGGTGGACGTTTGCCTCCCCACGCTCGACGCACCACTCGCAGTGGTACGCGTGCTCGTAGGAGGTGTCGACGTTGATGGCCCTTTGGCCCCCGGACATCTGAGCTTCAAGACGTGATTGGGGACGCCATGTGAACTTAGCGAGCCGGGCATTGTGATGATGGCGGGGAGTCCCTTGGAACCCGACACCTCGAAGGTGAGCGGTTCTCCCGGAGGACAAGTTGGCCGCGTGCCAAAGCCGACAGGCAGGGTCGATGCGCCGCAAGGGGGTTGTCCTCTTCCCTGGTACGACGCCGTGGAACCCCCAACGCGGGTAGAGCTGGTCCTCGAAATCACAGGAGGTCGAGGGTCTCGAGGTATATTGTGACACCCTGGTGTCAAGCACTGCATTAGGCACTGCAATTAGCCACTAAGAAAGCATAAGCAATGCATTGCATCATTTCATGTGTAAAAGTATGCCTTTGATCTTTTGTTGTTTATTTGAAATTGGATTTCTATTTGACTTGATGCTTTGATTTGGCTTTATTCTTGAGGAGGATTTAAAATGGTTTTCAGAAAAAGTGTTCTATATAAAGTTGTAGAGAAAAATATTTTGAGCAACTTTTATATTTGGGTCAAAGCCTGGTTTGAAGTTTTTCAAACTGTTTTTGAGAAGTCAAACTTTGGAAATTTCTGGAAAAAGAAAAAGAATGTTTTTCTTTCCCGGCGCCAACCCTTCGGCCCATCCGGCCTTTCGGCCCGCTTCCCCGCCTCGGCCCAGCGCTCGCCGCCTCGCCCGCGCGCGCGCCCGCCCGCGCACCGCGCGCCGGCCACCTGACACGGCCGCGCCGTACGCCGGCCGGCTTGCCGCGTGGCGCCCCTTCTCTGCGCCAAATCCACGCCGACCACTCCCTCTCCGATCTTCTCCCACCAGAGCACGCCAGCGATCTTCGCCGGCCACTCCCGCGCATCCTCGTCTGCCGAGCCGCCTGCCGCCGCCTCGCCGACCGCGCCGCCGTGGCCCGCAGCGACCACCGGCCGGCCGAGCCGACCAAAAGCCCGAGCACTCCACCCTCCGCTCCTCCCTCACTCACTCGCGCACTCACTCTCGCTCTCACTCCCCACTCTCACCCGCGCACGAAGCAAACTGAGCACTCTCCGCTCGCTGCAACCACCGCCGCAAGGCCCCTTCCCAAATTCCAGTCACCACCTCCATCACCGGCCGATTAACCCCGCCACTGCCCCGCCTTCGTCTCGGACACACGGTGCGCACCCCCGCGCCATCCGCCGAGCTCCACCGACGCCGAAGTCCGAAGAGCCCCGCCGCGGAAGCTTTCAGCGCCGCTCGGAGCCGGAGCCGTTCGTCCCCGACCCGAGCTCCACCGCCTCCCTTCTTCCTCCTCCAGCTTCGCCAAGCCAAGGCAAGGTGAGAACACCAACTAGCCCTAACGCTATCGTTCCCTATCTCTCTGTTCACCTCGGCCGAGCGCCATTGCCGCCATCGCGGACCTCACACGTGGCCAGCACGCACCAGCGCACCTCCGGCCAAACCATCACCCTAGGACTCCCCTCTAGGTTCACTGAGTCTCACACGCCCGCCAGTTTAGCCGGCGACCGCCGGAAACGGCGTAGCCGCGCGATGCCGCCGCCGCCGTGCGCTGCCGCTCG
The DNA here is from genome assembly GCA_009763385.1 of Coix lacryma-jobi var. lacryma-jobi. NCBI lineage: Eukaryota > Viridiplantae > Streptophyta > Magnoliopsida > Poales > Poaceae > Coix > Coix lacryma-jobi. The sequence continues at coordinate 98,115,282 of CM019831.1, forward strand.
CCGCCGGCACGCTACGGCCGTGCGCTGGCCAACCACTGGTACCGCTGGATGCGCCTCGTTGAGACGAGTCCGCCGGCCCAGCCTCCGCGCCGGCGACCTCACCGACGGCGAGAAATCGCCGGACCAATCCCTCCCCTGTTTCCGTCTCGTCCGAGCCCTCGAGCCAGGCCTCAGCCTCGAACCAGGGCGAGCGTGCGTTCCGTTCGCCCGAGCCCTCGAGCAGGCCAGCCTCGAACCAGCCTCGGACGAGCGTGCGTTCTTCGTCTCGCCCGAGCCCTCGAGCCAGGCCTCAGCCTCGAACCAGGCCTCGGACGAGTGCGTTCTTCCGTCTCGCCGAGCCCTCGAGCCAGGCTCAGCCTCGACCAGGCCTCGGACGAGCGTGCGTCTTCCGTCTCGCCCGAGCCCTCGAGCAGGCCTCAGCCAGCCTCGAACCAGGCCTCGGACGAGCGTGCGTTTTTCCGTCTCGCCCGAGCCCTCGAGCCAGGCCTCGGCCTCGAGCTCGGCCTCGAGCAAAACCTCGGGTGCGGTCTCGTTCGAGCCAGGCCTCGCCGATTCGCTTTCCGCCGTGCGCCCGAGCCCGAATAGGTTCTGCTGACCCACGGGTCCGCGCGTCAGTCCCTTACCGATCCATAGACCGAGTTCTCGCAAGCCAGCCGGAGAAGTTAAATGTTTTCTTTTCGGTTTAATTTCCAGAGATGCTTGTTATTTTTGTGTAGCCTGTTTTATAAATCCAAATGAAGTGCTTCCAGTTTTATTAGCTTTCTTATGAATAGATCTATCATGGGAAAATATGAATGTATTTTTGATAGCAGTTTATTTTACTGTTTTCATTTATTTCAGTTTATATGCTTTTGTTTAAATAAATGATTATAAGTGTTTTCTGGTTGAGATAATTCCTGGAAAATTTTGTGTAAGTTTATTATACTGTTTGGCACCTGTGAAAAATATATGATGCACTGTTTATGTAGAAAAAGTTACGGTTATAGTTAAAAGTCTCTTTTTGCTGATTTCTTAGAATAAGTGTTAAGGTGTTTTATATGTTGAAATAAAATATGGGAAAATTTGTACAGTCTTGGTGTGTCATGAAGAGTCTGAGAAAAATATAAACTTGATCTGTTTTATGGAAAAATTTGTAGTTGCTTTACAACTGTTTTTTTTGTATAGATCTTTAGAAATTCATGTAAGAAAATATATGATGGTTCTGGTCATGGAATTTTCTGAATAAATATGAAATGTGAAGTAGAATCTGGGAAAATAGGAAATAGAGCTATGCACTCTTTTACAGTAGGGTTGTAGTTCAAAGTACCTTTTTTTTTTAGGCAGTTTGCTTGTCATTTTTGTTTCTGCAGCTCTGTATTTTATCTTTGGCTGAAACTTGTTCAGTAGAGTCCAGCAAGCGTGATTTACCTTCTGGAATTTTTGTGGATTTTTCTGAGCCCAGAAAAATACACTTGCAGTTCAAATCTGAGTTTCCTTTGATGTATTTAAATAAGAAAGAGTTGAATACTCAGATTTTGTTTTATGAAATAAATGAGATATTGCCCCAAGGTTAAAAGTGGTTCAACAAGTTGGCTTTGTTGGTTTGCAAGAGTTATTCTTTTCATGCCACTTCATCTTGCACCGCATTTATTGAATTATAAATTCATCGCATGCAATAGGATCGACACTCCCGGAGCCCCACCAAGAGCAGGAGCCAAGCGTCGAGCCGGAGATCCAGGAGCTCCAGCATCCAGCAGAGGAGAAGCAGACCCGCGGCCGACACTAACCTGCCCGAGTGCCCCTCCCACGAGGCCTCGGTTTTCACTCAAGGCAAGCCCCGGAGCATTCTAAGTCTCCCAGTTTTATAATTAATTTACTTGAGTCCTTTATATTGTGATGCATTAGGTATAGGAGTTGATTGAATCCTATTTGTTGCATTACCATTCCTTGATTATTGATTATTACCTGCCTTGTTATCCTGCTACTGCTTTATAATGTAGAATTGCTTAGCCTGCTTAATAAAAGTAGTAGTTAAGGATGTTTCCGTAATACCCCGATGGGTATTGACCGGATCACGGTTGGCTATATTTGCTATCGTGGAAAAGAACCTGAGTAGTAATGAAATACGGTCAACTGGAAGGCAAGGCACAAGTTTGGAAACTTGGGGCAGTCCGTCCGTTGGATCGTGTAGGTTTGTATCGATGTTGGCCCTCGTTCATTTTTGAACGCGCCCTTTTACTTAGGGATATGTCGGTGCCGTAATCATCGACCCCAAAGCCGGTTAGAAGCTGTTCGGGCCGGTCTCAACCCGTGTCGTGCCCTCTAGTACGGAAGTTGCGATCTGCCGCGTGAGGCCATCGCCAGACTCTGATTGGGCGGTCCGTGCTTGAGCCGCGACGATTACCACCACGAACAAGCGTCGAGCGGTTGCCCAATGCATGGACCCGACGGGGAAAGTGTGGGCTGGTATTAAAGGTCTTTCACCAGCTGGTTTGGAATTCGATTCGAGTCGCCGTCTCCCCCGGTTAGTGGGAAACTATGACGAGCTTCACCACGATACAACTCCATGTGATGTTTAAAGGTTCAACTAAAATGTGGATAAGTCAACTGGATATGGTTATATTATTGTTTGTTAGATTCAAGTGAGTGCTCTAGTACAGGTAATAACCTAGAACTAAGGAGTAGGTTAAAAAATAACAGCTCACCATAATCATTAATTATTCCTTATCTGAATTTGAGCCTTTCGCAACTAAAAGATCCCAGCTCCACCTCAAAAGCCTTGCATACCCTTGGAGTCTTTTATTTTCAGTTAGACGGGTAAGTCTAGCTGAGTACATTCCCGTACTCAGGGTTTATCCCGTTTGTTGCAGATGGCCAGGTCTACTTTGGCTATTGTAAGCACTGCCTCTACCCAGTGGAAGGTGATGAGGAGTAGGCCCAGGGCAGGGTCGTCAAGAAGCTTTCCTCCTTCTTTTGCCAGACTGAGACTACTGGTGGCACACTATCTTAAAAAGGAGGAATGACTTGTGTTGAGTGGGTTTATCAAACAATGTTTTATTTGGACCACGTTTGTTGTGGTCGTGTTTTAAACTTATTCAAGCTTCCGCACTTTTAAACTCAATATTGTAATAACTCTGTTTTAAATTCCGCACTCTGATGTTTTAAATTCGATTTCGTTTCGCTGTGATGTATCTTTACGAATGTAACCTTGAACGATGCGATCCTGTATGTTATGGTGTTAGAAATCCTTCGTGATTTCCGGACTACCGGGGTTATATGGGTTCAAGTATGAGTCGAAGTCAGACGGATTTGGCTAAGATAATACTTGAGCTCTTATCGCCAGGTCGGTTCCGCCACAGCTGGTATCGGAGCATGGTTCAAGTGATTACCTTCGTAAAGAGCTATTTTCGAACTAAAATGGGTATTTCAAATCTATTTTCAAAACTATTTTAATTACTAAGTGTGCCCAGTCTCGTCCTTAAGCCCTATACTAGGATTCAGGTGGCTTAACTGCTAACACAAACAAGGGTTCAGGGTTTTGCTCATGCTGGATTCTTTTTGCTGGTCCATTCTCGGGAAAAAGAGAATGCGTCGATGCGAAAACATGCATAAAATGATTTTGTGAGATATGAGAGCATGACCGTCCAACCGTCGGTCTAGGTGAGAGTTCTTATACCAAGTATGTGCGAGCTCCACGCAGACACATATGAGGGTATCAATGATTTTAAGGGTGATTTCTATTGGCATGGTGTTTAGTATTGGCTTCTATGTATTTTGCGCATATTGGCCAATACTCAGTTATTTTATCATTGGGAATTTTGTTGGGCTGAAATGAATCTTCTGCAGGTACACTAACTATGCGAACGAGTAGAACGTGTAGATAACGCATGAGAGATCGTTCTTGCCACCGACTAGAACGTTAGGACTTACGAGTCATTAATAGTGAGTGAGAACGTAAGTACGATCATGCATCATGTTTTAAATTCTTGCATTTACATTACCTCCCCTTAATTAAAAGTTGTCTCTTTTCTATAAAATTTGCCAACTTAATATCTGTCTCACGAGAGTTCGAAACCCTTTGTTTCTACAGATGGCCCGAACAAGTTGACTGCTCGCAAGGCCACCGGAGGCAGAGGAGTTCCGCGTCATCGCTTGGCCACCAAGCTGACCCGGAGGACGTTCCTGACCTACTTTGGGTTGCCGACTATCCTTTGGAGGATTTTGCAGGCCGTTGGCTACGAGGAAGGACAGGAGCCCAGATACTCATGGCAGAAGGAGATTTACGGGCAGGATTCCTGGTCATGGTGGAGAGATCAAGGTCAAGGCTCTACCTGCTAAGCCCCACTGGACAGGATGGACAGAGGTCACCAGAGGCACATGTGCCAAGGATGGAGCCAACAGGGCAGCATACCTAGTGCTGAAGGATATCATCGCCCGTTTCCCCGCCGACTTAGCCAGTGCGATGGATGGCAGGAGTGTTTCCCCGTGGATCACTTTTCCCATTACGCTGGAAGCAGACTCCAGAGTCAGCCTTGACAGGGAGCCCTGAGGAGCGTTTCTACTGCGAGACACCTGCGATGAGCGCCACTGGAGCTCTGTTGGGTGTATGTGAGAGTTTGGAGCACACTCTCGAGAGCGTGTCCTTCACCCTCACCGCCACCTACCAGAGCAAGAGGAAGCTTCAGGAGGACTTCGACGCTGAGGTTGTTCGTCTACAGGAGAGGATTCAGCAGCTCACGCTTGAGCGCGACGACGCCCGCACCACTGCCGCAGCTCAGTCTACCGCCAGGACAGTCGCCGAGCAGATGTACCTGACCGCATCTCTGCAGAGAGATGAGGCCCGTGCCGCACTTGACCACCTCAGAGAGGGAGCCCATCTTCTGGTTCAGCAGATCAACGCACAGCAGGTCTACATCGAGCAGCTCCACGAGGCCGTCCATGAGTTCCATCATGCAGCACAGGAGGCAGCAGCACCAGCAGCTCCCGCAGCAGAGGCCCCAGATCCCAGGACGGAGAGGTTCTTGGTCCCGACGCCCCACCAGAGGAGGCTCATGCAGATGAGCCTATGATCGATGTTTGACATCAAGGACGCCGCATCCGCCGCTGGAGATCCCTGAGCGCTAGTTTGTTAGAGATCGTTTTCTTTTGTATAGCTTGAGCTTGCTCGCTAAGTGATGTAATGATCCAAACATGTGATGGTTTTATGTTTAACTTATGATGGCATGTAATGGCTTTTGGACAAAGTCCGGACTTCGATCCGGCACCTCTTTTATGGAAATCCGTCGTTTGCATGTCTAATTCCAAGCAATTGTTCTGTGATGTTGTATGGAGATGAGTAATTATACTTGGACGTGTGCTAAATTTCCGAATTTATGTACAGCACAGTATTTATTCATGATCGGTGTAACATCACCTAATGATTGCTTATTAATGGGATATGCAGATGCCGGCACACACCCGCAGCCAGCGTGGGCAAGGGAGCAGGACCGGAGGAGAACTTGCCACCTCCCCCGCCGCCGCCAATGACGCCTGAAGCGTTCTTTGGCCAGTTTCTGGGAAGCCAAAGGAACATGGAAGAAATGCAGAGGCACATGGAGGCCACCCTCCGCAACATCGCCAACAACACCGCGCAACAGCATCAGCAGCGCCAAGGCCCGGAGCCCAATCAGTATAGCTCCTACCGTGACTTCTTGGACACTCGTCCTCCAGTGTTCAAGGAAGCCACTGAGCCGCTCGAAGCTGATGAATGGCTCAACTCTATCACACAGAAGTTCCGTCTGCTTCGTCTGACGGAAGAGCTTAAAGCGGAGTATGCCGCTCACATGTTGGAAGGACCCGCAGGTTTGTGGTGGACCCAGTACCGTGCATCTCTGCCAGCTAATGCACATGTTACTTGGGATCAATTCTCTACTGCTATGCGCAACCACTACATCCCTAGTGGTCTGATGGAAATGAAGATTGCCGAGTTCATGAGGTTGTCCCAGGGGACCAGGTCCGTATCAGAGTACCTCCACAGCTTCAACAATCTGGCTCGCTATGCCCCAGATTTTGTAAATACTGAGGCCAAGAAGATTGCCAGTTTCAAGCGTGGCATGAATGCCACAATGCTATCCAAGATGGGTAACAGTCACCGCACCACCTTCAGTGACTTCGTCAGTGACTGTCTGAATCAAGAGGCCAATGACAGCCGGCTAGCAGCAGAGATACGCCGCCGTGCGAATGAAGGAGGTTCGTCCCAGCAGAGGACCACTTTCGGAGCACGCGCCCCGTACCGCCCGCCTGTCACTGGAGCAAGGTACCGACCCCACAGAGGAAGATCACCACCAACCGTCCCCGTCCCAGCTTCCAGAAGCCGTACACTGCCCCCATGATGCAAAACAAGAGCAAAGCAGGAAATGCAGCAGGTCCCAGGACTCCGTACGTAATTGGCCCATGCTACAACTGTGGTCAAACCGGACACCTGTCACGTCAGTGCCCTCGACCGAAGAAGCAGTAGTACACTCAGCCCCAGCCTCGTACCGGTCATGTGCACCACACCACTGTGGAAGAAGTGCCAGAAGGAGAGCCTGTCACCGCTGGTACGTTTCTTGTTAATCAATGCCCCGCAGTTGTGTTGTTTGATTCTGGAGCATCACATTCTTTCATAAGTGAGAATTTTGTTTTGAGAAGTAATCTTGAGTTGATAGAGTTAGACCGGGGATATCAGATAAGTTCCGCCGGAGCCGTTCTCTCCGCGCGAAAAATGGCTAAAGGAGTGGAAATGATCTTTGGGGATAAAAAGGCCATAGTGGACCCCATAGTCATTCCTGGTCTAGGTTTGGACATAATCTTGGGAATGGGATGGATGAAACTATGGAAGGTTAATCTAGACACCGCAGAGAGAATAGTGTCCATGGTTAGTCCTAGGAATGGATCTTCTTTTCGGTTCAAGTTACCCCGAAACCCCCATGAGATTGGAGTGTTGTTCAATATCACGGCAAAACAGATAGCTGAGATCCCAGTAGTATGTGAGTTTCCGGATGTCTTTCCTGATGAGTTGCCTGGTTTACCGCCTGATAGAGATGTGGAGTTTGCCATAGAGTTAATTCGGGAACAGCACCTATATCCGAAGACCGTATAGAATGCACGCCAAAGAGTTAGCAGAGCTTAAGATTCAATTGCAAGAGCTTTTGGATAAAGGTTTGATACGCCCTAGTTCGTCGCCTTGGGGATGTCCCGCTATCTTTGTGAAAAAGAAAGATAAGACTCTGAGGATGTGTGTGGATTATAGGCCGCTTAATGCAGTAACCATAAAGAATAAGTACCCCTTACCCCGGATTGACGTCTTGTTTGATCAGTTGTCTAAAGCAAAAGTGTTCTCCAAAATCGACCTGAGGTCAGGTTACCATCAGATCAAGATCAGACGTGAGGACATACCAAAAACAGCTTTCTCTACTAGATATGGACTGTACGAGTATCTGGTTATGTCTTTTGGGTTGACTAATGCACCGGCACATTTCATGTACCTGATGAATTCCGTCTTCATGCCAGAGTTGGACAAGTTTGTCGTAGTGTTCATCGATGATATTTTGGTATACTCTGAGAATGAGAAGGATCATGCTGAGCATCTACAAGTTGTTCTGACCCGACTTAGAGAGCATAAGTTGTATGCTAAGTTCAGTAAGTGTGAGTTTTGGTTGAAGAAGGTACCTTTCCTTGGTCACGTCCTTTCAGAGGAAGGAATCTCTGTAGACCCTTCTAAAGTACAAGAGGTTATGGATTGGCAAGCACCCACGAGTGTTTTTGAGGTTCGCAGCTTTTTGGGTCTGGCCGGATATTACCGTCGGTTTATTCCGGATTTTTCAAGAATAGCCAAGCCTATGACCCGTTTGACACAGAAGAACAAGAAGTTCGAATGGACTCCAGAGTGTGAAACAGCTTTCCGCACTCTGCGAACGTTGTTGACTTCCGCACCAGTTTTGGCTCAGCCAAACTTGGAGGAACCTTTTGATGTGTTTTGTGATGCCTCCAAGATTGGACTCGGATGTGTACTCATGCAAAATGGAAGAGTTATCGCCTATGCTTCTCGTCAGTTGAGACCACACGAAGAGAATTACCCCACTCATGATTTGGAATTAGCAGCCGTCGTGCATGCACTCAAGATTTGGAGACATTACCTTATGGGAAATCTATGTCATGTGTACACGGATCATAAAAGTCTGAAGTATATCTTCACCCAGCCGGAGTTGAACATGAGGCAGAGAAGATGGTTAGAATTAATAAAGGATTACAACCTTGAAGTGCATTACCACCCCGGAAAAGCGAACGTTGTAGCCGATGCCTTGAGTCGCAAGACTCATTGCAACTCCCTACAACCACTTTTGGAGGATAGATTTAACCTTATGCACCCCGTTATGCTGAACAATATCACTCTTCAGTGCACCTTGGAAAGCGACATCATAGAGGGACAGAAAAATGATGCAGAGATTTGTCAGATTAAGAAGAGGTTAGAAACCAGTAGTTCGTTGAACTTCAGAACGGACGAGCAAGGAATCTTGTGGTATAACCAGAGGTTAGTCGTTCCTAAGGATGCAGAGCTGAAAGGAAGAATTCTGGGTGAAGCTCACAATTCAAAGTTGTCTATCCACCCAGGAAGTAGTAAGATGTATCAGGGTTTGAAAACCAGATATTGGTGGTCGAAGATGAAGAAAGAAGTTGCAGCCTATGTCGCCAGATGTGATACTTGTTGCAGAGTAAAGGCAATACATCTGAAACCCGCCGGACTATTACAACCGTTATCGATTCCAGAGTGGAAATGGGAAGAGATCAGTATGGACTTTATCACAGGTCTTCCCACTACTCAAAAAGGGAATGATTCGATTTGGGTTATTGTGGATCGGTTATCTAAAGTGGCTCACTTCATACCAGTCAAAACTACCCACCGACCGCATCAGTATGCAGATGTACATACAGAATATCTTGAGATTGCATGGGATTCCAAAAAGGATTGTCTCTGATAGAGGACCCCAGTTCATAGCACGTTTTTGGGAACAGTTGCACAAGGAATTAGGAACCAAGTTGGTAAGAAGTTCCGCCTACCACCCCCAAACCGCAGGGCAAACGGAGAGAGTAAATCAGATTCTAGAAGATATCCTGAGAGCTTGTGTCTTCTTCAGGAGAGTCATGGGAGAAATGGTTACCCCTTGCTGAGTTTTCATATAATAACAGTTATCAAGAAAGTATAAAAATGGCACCTTTTGAGGTTCTATATGGACGAAGATGCAGAACCCCAGTAAATTGGGTTGAGTCTGGAGATCGAGGATTCTATGGGTCCGATTATGTAAAAGATGCCGAGGAAATTGTGCAAACAGTACAGCAACATATCAAGGTAGCACAGTCTCGACAAAAGAGTTATGCTGACACCCGAAGGAGACCTTTGGAATTTCAAGTTGGAGACTATGTGTATCTCAAGGTTTCACCTATGAGAAAGGTCCAACGCTTTGGAATTAAAAAGAAGCTAGCACCTCGATATGTGGGACCTTACCAGATCATAGCAAAGAAGGGAAAAGTGGCATATGAAGTGCAGTTACCCCCAGTGATGAGTGCAGTTTTCCCAGTGTTCCACGTATCACAGCTGAAGAAGAAATGCCTTCGAGTTCCCGAACAAGAGGAAGTTCGAGTCCCGGATGTCACGATCAGATCAGATCTGGAGTACTACGAACAACCTAAGGAATTTTGGATACCAAGACTCGAGAGACTCGTAACCGAACAGTGAAGACTTACAAGATTCTTTGGAGTAATCACGGACCCAACGATGCTACATGGGAAACCGAGGAGTACCTAAGCGTAAACTACCCCGCTTTTTATAAAGATTGGTACGTAACTTAAATCTCGGGACGAGATTTCTTTAAGGGGGGAAGGGCTGTGACACCCTGGTGTCAAGCACTGCATTAGGCACTGCAATTAGCCACTAAGAAAGCATAAGCAATGCATTGCATCATTTCATGTGTAAAAGTATGCCTTTGATCTTTTGTTGTTTATTTGAAATTGGATTTCTATTTGACTTGATGCTTTGATTTTGGCTTTATTCTTGAGGAGGATTTATAAATGGTTTTCAGAAAAAGTGTTCTATATAAAAGTTGTAGAGAAAAATATTTTGAGCAACTTTTATATTTGGGTCAAAGCCTGGTTTGAAGTTTTTCAAACTGTTTTTGAGAAGTCAAACTTTGGAAATTTCTGGAAAAAGAAAAAGAATGTTTTTCTTTCCCGGCGCCAACCCTTTCGGCCCATCCGGCCTTTCGGCCCGCTTCCCCGCCTCGGCCCAGCGCTCGCCGCCTCGCCCGCGCGCGCGCCCGCCGCGCACCGCGCGCCGGCCACCTGACACGGCCGCGCCGTACGCCGGCCGGCTTGCCGCGTGGCGCCCCTTCTCTGCGCCAAATCCACGCCGACCACTCCCTCTCCGATCTTCTCCCACCAGAGCACGCCAGCGATCTTCGCCGGCCACTCCCGCGCATCCTCGTCTGCCGAGCCGCCTGCCGCCGCCTCGCCGACCGCGCCGCCGTGGCCCCCGCAGCGACCACCGGCCGGCCGAGCCGACCAAAAGCCCGAGCACTCCACCCTCCGCTCCTTCCCTCACTCACTCGCGCACTCACTCTCGCTCTCACTCCCCACTCTCACCCGCGCACGAAGCAAACTGAGCACTCTCCGCTCGCTGCAACCACCGCCGCAAGGCCCTTCCCAAATTCCAGTCACCACCTCCATCACCGGCCGATTAACCCCGGCCACTGCCCCGCCTTCGTCTCGGACACACGGTGCGCACCCCCGCGCCATCCGCCGAGCTCCACCGACGCCGAAGTCCGAAGAGCCCCGCCGCGGAAGCTTTCAGCGCCGCTCGGAGCCCGGAGCCGTTCGTCCCCGACCCGAGCTCCACCGCCTCCCTTCTTCCTCCTCCAGCTTCGCCAAGCCAAGGCAAGGTGAGAACACCAACTAGCCCTAACGCTATCGTTCCCTATCTCTCTGTTCACCTCGGCCGAGCGCCATTGCCGCCATCGCGGACCTCACACGTGGCCAGCACGCACCAGCGCACCTCCGGCCAAACCATCACCCCTAGGACTCCCCTCTAGGTTCACTGAGTCTCACACGCCCGCCAGTTTAGCCGGCGACCGCCGGAAACGGCGTAGCCGCGCGATGCCGCCGCCGCCGTGCGCTGCCGCTCGCCGCCGGCACGCTACGGCCGTGCGCTGGCCAAACCACTGGTACCGCTGGATGCGCCTCGTTGAGACGAGTCCGCCGGGCCCAGCCTCCGCGCCGGCGACCTCACCGACGGCGAGAAATCGCCGGACCAATCCCTCCCCTGTTTCCGTCTCGTCCGAGCCCTCGAGCCAGGCCTCAGCCTCGACAGGCCTCGGACGAGCGTGCGTTCTTCCGTCCGCCCGAGCCCTCGAGCCAGGCTCAGCCTCGAACCAGGCCTCGGACGAGCGTGCGTTCTTCCGTCTCGCCCGAGCCCTCGAGCCAGGCCTCAGCCTCGAACCAGGCCTCGGACGAGCGTGCGTTCTTCCGTCTCGCCCGAGCCCTCGAGCCAGGCCTCAGCCTCGAACCAGGCCTCGGACGAGCGTGCGTTCTTCCGTCTCGCCCGAGCCCTCGAGCCAGGCCTCAGCTCGAACCAGGCCTCGGACGAGCGTGCGTTTTTCCGTCTCGCCCGAGCCCTCGAGCCAGGCCTCGGCCTCGAGCTCGGCCTCGAGCAAAACCTCGGTGCGGTCTCGTTCGAGCCAGGCCTCGCCGATTCGCTTTCCGCCGTGCGCCCGAGCCCGAATAGGTTCTGCTGACCCACGGGTCCCGCGCGTCAGTCCCTTACCGATCCATAGACCGAGTTCTCGCAAGCCAGCCGGAGAAGTTAAATGTTTTTCTTTTTCGGTTTAATTTCCAGAGATGCTTGTTATTTTTGTGTAGCCTGTTTTATAAATCCAAATGAAGTGCTTCCAGTTTTATTAGCTTTCTTATGAATAGATCTATCATGGGAAATATGAATGTATTTTTGATAGCAGTTTATTTTACTGTTTTCATTTATTTCAGTTTATATGCTTTTGTTTAATAAATGATTATAAGTGTTTTCTGGTTGAGATAATTCCTGGAAAATTTTGTGTAAGTTTATTATACTGTTTGGCACCTGTGAAAAATATATGATGCACTGTTTATGTAGAAAAAGTTACGGTTATAGTTAAAAGTCTCTTTTTGCTGATTTCTTAGAATAAGTGTTAAGGTGTTTTATATGTTGAAATAAAATATGGGAAAATTTGTACAGTCTTGGTGTGTCATGAAGAGTCTGAGAAAAATATAAACTTGATCTGTTTTATGGAAAAATTTGTAGTTGCTTTACAACTGTGTTTTTTTTGTATAGATCTTTAGAAATTCATGTAAGAAAATATATGATGGTTCTGGTCATGGAATTTTCTGAATAAATATGAAATGTGAAGTAGAATCTGGGAAAAATAGGAAATAGAGCTATGCACTCTTTTACAGTAGGGTTGTAGTTCAAAGTACCTTTTTTTTCTTAGGCAGTTTGCTTGTCATTTTGTTTCTGCAGCTCTGTATTTTATCTTTGGCTGAAACTTGTTCAGTAGAGTCCAGCAAGCGTGATTTACCTTCTGGAATTTTTGTGGATTTTTCTGAGCCCAGAAAAATACACTTGCAGTTCAAATCTGAGTTCCTTTGATGTATTTAAATAAGAAAGAGTTGAATACTCAGATTTTGTTTTATGAAATAAATGAGATATTGCCCCAAGGTTAAAAGTGGTTCAACAAGTTGGCTTTGTTGGTTTGCAAGAGTTATTCTTTTCATGCCACTTCATCTTGCACCGCATTTATTGAATTATAAATTCATCGCATGCAATAGGATCGACACTCCCGGAGCCCCACCAAGAGCAGGAGCCAAGCGTCGAGCCGGAGATCCAGGAGCTCCAGCAGTCGGAGGAAGCAGACCCCGCGGCCGACACTAACCTGCCCGAGTGCCCCTCCCACGAGGCCTCGGTTTTCACTCAAGGCAAGCCCCGGAGCATTCTAAGTCTCCCAGTTTTTATAATTAATTTACTTGAGTCCTTTATATTGTGATGCATTAGGTATAGGAGTTGATTGAATCCTATTTGTTGCATTACCATTCCTTGATTATTGATTATTACCTGCCTTGTTATCCTGCTACTGCTTTATAATGTAGAATTGCTTAGCCTGCTTAATAAAAGTAGTAGTTAAGGATGTTTCCGTAATACCCCGATGGGTATTGACCGGATCACGGTTGGCTATATTTGCTATCGTGGAAAAGAACCTGAGTAGTAATGAAATACGGTCAACTGGAAGGCAAGGCACAAGTTTGGAAACTTGGGGCAGTCCGTCCGTTGGATCGTGTAGGTTTGTATCGATGTTGGCCCTCGTTCATTTTTGAACGCGCCCTTTTACTTAGGGATATGTCGGTGCCGTAATCATCGACCCCAAAGCCGGTTAGAAGCTGTTCGGGCCGGTCTCAACCCGTGTCGTGCCCTCTAGTACGGAAGTTGCGATCTGCCGCGTGAGGCCATCGCCAGACTCTGATTGGGCGGTCCGTGCTTGAGCCGCGACGATTACCACCACGAACAAGCGTCGAGCGGTTGCCCAATGCATGGACCCGACGGGGAAAGTGTGGGCTGGTATTAAAGGTCTTTCACCAGCTGGTTTGGAATTCGATTCGAGTCGCCGTCTCCCCCGGTTAGTGGGAAACTATGACGAGCTTCACCACGATACAACTCCATGTGATGTTTAAAGGTTCAACTAAAATGTGGATAAGTCAACTGGATATGGTTATATTATTGTTTGTTAGATTCAAGTGAGTGCTCTAGTACAGGTAATAACCTAGAACTAAGGAGTAGGTTTAAAAATAACAGCTCACCATAATCATTAATTATTCCCTTATCTGAATTTGAGCCTTTCGCAACTAAAAGATCCCAGCTCCACCTCAAAAGCCTTGCATACCCTTGGAGTCTTTTATTTTCAGTTAGACGGGTAAGTCTAGCTGAGTACATTCCCGTACTCAGGGTTTATCCCGTTTGTTGCAGATGGCCAGGTCTACTTTGGCTATTGTAAGCACTGCCTCTACCCAGTGGAAGGTGATGAGGAGTAGGCCCAGGGCAGGGTCGTCAAGAAGCTTTCCTCCTTCTTTTGCCAGACTGAGACTACTGGTGGCACACTATCTTAAAAAGGAGGAATGACTTGTGTTGAGTGGGTTATCAAACAATGTTTTATTTGGACCACGTTTGTTGTGGTCGTGTTTTAAACTTATTCAAGCTTCCGCACTTTTAAACTCAATATTGTAATAACTCTGTTTTAAATTCCGCACTCTGATGTTTTAAATTCGATTTCGTTTCGCTGTGATGTATCTTTACGAATGTAACCTTGAACGATGCGATCCTGTATGTTATGGTGTTAGAAATCCTTCGTGATTTCCGGACTACCGGGGTTATATGGGTTCAAGTATGAGTCGAAGTCAGACGGATTTGCTAAGATAATACTTGAGCTCTTATCGCCAGGTCGGTTCCGCCACAGTATATGATGTTGAGGCTCGAGCCCCCATCCATCAACACCTTGGAGAACCGACACGTCGACGATGACGGGGTCGACGACGAGGGGGTACGCCCCGGGATTCACGACAGGTCGGATGGTCATCACGGTCGAACGTGATCGGCGCATCAGACAGTCGAGGTACCGGGGGGCATCGTGGCGGAGTGCAAAGATCCCCGGCGCTCCTTCTTTCTCTCTGAGCCGAGAGCCGATGTCGGGCCAAGAGCCCGATGGTCGGGCCCCCGTAGATCATGAAGCAGTCGCGCACAGGGGGGAAGTCCGTGTCCCCGTCGTCGCGTCGATTGTTGTTCTTGCCCTTAGGCGCGTCTTCCTTCTTGTCGCCGAGCCTGGAGTAGAAGCTCTTCATCAATCGGCAGTCCTTCAACTTGTCATTCGTGGGACCCTTGTGATAAGGACAGGGATCCTCGAGCATTGTGTCGAAATGGCCCCGTCAGGGGGGCCTCGAGGCTTCTTGTGCTCGAGGGCTCCCGCGAGCACCTCTTCGTCGTCGTCGTCATCGGCGTCGTGCTTCGCCTTCTGACCTTTGCCTTTGTTCCTCTTCTTTTTGTTGTTGTTGTTGCGGTTCTTGACGTTGTTGCCCTTGCTCGAGCCCTCCGGTGCGGCCTCCGCCTTGCCTTTGTCCGTGGAGCGGCCAAAGAAGGCCCCTACTGCCTCGTCGCCTGAGGCAAAGCTGGTGACTCGATCCATCAGATCCTCGACCGTCCTGGGACGGTAGCGCCCTAGCTCATGGACCAGCTCTTGGCAGGTCGTGCCTGCGAGGAATGCTGAGATGACATCCTCATCAGGCACATGGGGGAGCTCGAGGCGCTGCTTCGAGAATCGCCGGGCAAAGTCGCGGAGGGGCTCATCCGCTGTCTGCCTGCAACGTCGTAGATCCCAGGGGTTGCCTGGGCGCACGCAGGTCCCCTTGAAATTCCCATCGAAGACCCTGACTAGGTCGGCCCAGTCGTGGATCCGATCCGGCGGGAGCCCCTCGAGCCACCGACGGGCGATGTCCGAAAGGTAGAGTGGGAGCTGGCGTATGATCACGCGGTCGTCGCTCTTCGCCCCGCCCAGTTGGCAGCCTAGGCGGAAGTCGGAGAGCCATAGCTTGGGCTCGACCTCCCCGTCAAACTTCACGATGTTGGTAGGTGGTCGAAAACGGTCGGGGAGGGTCGAGCTGCGGATGGCCCGGCTGAAGACCCTGGGGCCCGGGGGCTCGAGGGCTTGCCGGTCCTCATCGCTGTCGTAACGCCCTCCTCGATGGGCGTTATAGCCCCGCTCCTCGGCCCCTTTGTCCTTGCGCCGGCGGTTGATGTCGTTCCAGGCGTCATTGGCATCTCAAGGTGGCCTGTTGTCGACGATCCGTTCCCGGACTAGCCTGGCTCGAGGGGCGTCCGGCTGGTGGACGGACATCTCCTACTCATTGCGGGGTGCGTCTGCTGGCTTCCGCGAGGCCGCCCCGCGCCATCGCGAGGCTGAGCTCTCGGCCTACTGCACAGCGGCTGTCTCGAGGAGGTTCTTCATTTCCCTGAGCATGCGCCTAGCGTCAGGGTTGGAGACAGCGGGTAGATCACGGAGCAGCATTGCCGCCGCCACCACATTCTGCCCGGCTCGGGGGAAACGCACCTCGGGGCGTGCTGGTGCCCCATCCTCGAGGATCTGCCGGTGGACCTCTCGAGCGCGGCCACGAACACCGGCGCCTCAAGGCTGGGCCGGTTCCTGTGCTAGAGTTTTCTCGAGCTGCAGCAGGCGTTGTCGTTCCTCCTCAGCCTTGGCGATGGCCTCCCGTAGCTGCGCGAGCTGCGCCGCCTGATCGTCACTGTGCTGAGATGGTGCAGCCGGCGCCGGGGGTTCATTCCTCCCCTGAACGCATGATCCACCTGCCGCAGCCACGTTTCCGGGCTCTTCGAGGTTGAGCGCCGGCCTGGTGTCGTCGTCGCCGTCGTCCTCGGCGTCGTCCACGACCCCCTCGAGCTGGAAGCACTCCCTGGTGGGATCCCAGAGGTCAGGGTCGTGGTAGTCGTACTCGTCGGAGTCGGAGCTGTTGATGCTGCGCCGCCCTGGCTCGTGCCGGGACTGCAGCTCGCAGTACCACTCCCCGAAGGTGGCTCGCCGGGGTGGCTCGACGACTCGTGAGAAGCCGCGGTCGACATGCGCGGGGTAGATAACCTCCAGGTCAGCGGTGGCTCGTAGGAGCATGCCCGGACGTTCCTCCTGCTCTGCCGCCGCTCGGCCCTGACGGCGCTCGTCGAGGTGGCGGGCGTAGGCAGCCGCGGAGTTGATGAGGCCGAACGGGGGCCGCTGGCGTCGAGCGCGGCACACCCCGTGCGGGAGGAAGCCAGGTGGCGTCGACGGGGCACGGCTAGAGGGCCTCTGGCCGGGCTCCCGGTCCGTGCGCATGACGAACGCGAACTCGCTGGGAGAGAGCGCGCGCGCCCTAGAAGTCTCCGGTCGCGCGCTGGGCAGGTTTCTCCTCGGGGACCCTGCGCCGGCCGCGGAGAAGTGGGTGTATGCTGCGGGCACCGCCTGTGCCCGGCGACGATGGTGACGACGGCGCCGCTCACGAGGTGGCGACGCGTGGTGGTGCGGGCTACGCGCCACGCCTCCCGCGCGGGGTGGCGGGACACGCCCTCCGCTCGAGCCCTCCGTGGAGAGCAGGGTCAGCTCGTTGCTGCTGCCGGTGGCCAGGAACTCGAGGCTCCCGAACCAGACGACGGCACCAGCAGAGAACGAAGGAGTGGAAGAAGCCATCTAGGAAACAACGAGAAATCGACTTGGACAAGCGAAGGCCCCTACCTGGCGTGCCAACTGTCGGTGTTTCTACCCGGGGGTATGACACCAACTAGTAATTATGATCGCGTGCTCTCTTCCTGGATGGTGATGCAAGATGGCACAAGGATTTATCCTGGTTCAGGCGAAGAAGGCCCTACGTCCAGCGGGGGGAGGATGTTCTTGTATTACTTGCACCTAAGTGCTTGTACAGGGGCGAATACAAGCTCTAGGAGCGTGGACCGGAGTCCGGACTCGAGTGGGTGTGCTCCCAGACTTGTCTCTCTTGTGGAGTTGTGTAACCGGAGGAGTGAAGGGCCCTGGTGTCCCCTTTTATAGAGCAAGAGGAGGCCAGGGTTACATAAGTGTAATACAGGAGTCGGGATGTACAATGTCCAATACAGTGAAGAGTTGGAATTCTGTCTTGTCGCGGTCGCTGTAGCCGGCGTGGGGGTTGCTGTTAAAGCATCCTTGAAGCGTGGCCTCCATCCCTGGCGCGGACGTGGAGACGTGGCGACGTGGAGGTCATGCAGCGCCCATCTCGGCACGTACATGACGTGGCAGGGTTCCTCCGGGTCTCGGGGGTACCTGTCCTCCAATAGCGTGAAGACTGTCAGGGCTCGAGGGGCGCAGGGCTGGCCTCGAGGTGGCGCCTACGGGGGGCTCGAGTCCTCGCAGGTATGGGCAAGTCCCGGGAAACCCGAGCGCACAGCGGGTATCCAGGCCTCGAAACGTGGCTTGGACGTACAATAGTGTAGGGTATGGCCGAATAGTGTTGTACTGGTGTCTTTTTGCCCATGCTTGCGGTGAAAACGAGTTTTGACCCCTACTCCGGTTCACTGTGGCGCACGCCGTCCACCAAAAGACGTGACCGGAGTAGGTGAACGCATTAAATGCGCAGTATGGGGCTGGTATCCAACATCTGGCGCCGCTCGAGGGAGGTGTGAAGTGTCTCGAGGGTTAGGCTGCCATGCTAGAGAGGCTCGAGGTCCCCATCGTGGGGTCTCGAGGAGCGGTGTACAGCCGTGGAGGGCTCAAGGCCTATGTGCCAGGGCTCGAGGGGTAGGTTGCCGCGAGGCGGTCGGCAGGGTTTTGGCGAGCCCGGGCTCCTCAGTGATGAGCCGGCGTTGTAGGCCTCGAGGGGTTGGCTTTTTAGAAGGTTAGACTTGCTAGGTTTGTTATTAATTAGTGTTCTAGATTTAACCTATTTGTTTTGCGTTGATTGGGGGCACCCCTTTTGCGGTCCCCCGACAGTCACAGAGCACAAGGTGAGTCCGGTCAAGTCACGAATGAAATGCGCTGAGCATTCAACGACCGGACGCACGGGGTCAGCGTCCGGTCAACCCGTGCCCAGCGTTCGGTCACCCTGACTCAGCACCGTTCATCCACCGATTCGACTCAATCTCACCCAAAACGAATCCTCTAGGGATCAAACTTGGTGAGAAGAGTCACAAGGAGGATAGTGAGCTACTCCTAGGGGATCATGACTCGAACCTATCTCCAAATCGATGAATCGAAGAATTTCGGGGGAAAGGAGAAACACTTGACCCGAAACGAAAATCAACCGATCTACTAGCTCGTGAGGTTAGAGGTGAATTCCTTCAATGGAAAGAAGTGCCTCATGATCTAGAACATCTTGGTCCAAACTGATTTGCAAGAAGCGCACCGAACAAAGAGATCGGTCGACGGGAAAAACGTGGAGAAAAGCAACCCGTGAAGAATATAAACAAAACACGAATCAGAACCACGAATTTGCAACCGTGTGGCTACCACACGCTACAACAGTGAGATTACGGTCTCACTTCCTCAAAATCTCACGGGCACAGAGGTATTGTTCTTTTCTCTATGGATCTCAGTTCGCTACAGCAGGGAATGGGAGAGCAGGAAACCCTAGAAGCAAAAGAGCAAATGATTGAGATAGATTGGGAGGAGGGTGTCTCCCTCTACTTATCCTAATTCTAATTCCTACTCTACCCCTCTCTAATTACAGAGCGAACCAGCTAAACCCTAGGGTTATTCTGGACCAACTCGAAGATAGTTGTGATCCGACGGCCACGCCCGCACAACTGGTAGCGTTGCTTCGACGCAACCTCACCGATTGCCGCAACGTGCCGCCCCCGCTCTGTCGTCCTTTTCCCGGACGTCGCACCCCCAGTTTTGTGGCCCAAACTGGGAAACCAGCCTTCACAGCCAACCCCCGGTTTTGAGGCCCAAACGAGGAAACCAGCCGTCCATCACCTGAGTTTTGTGGCCCAAACTCAGAAACCCGCAGCACCCAGGTTTTGAGGCCCAAACCTGGAAACCGTCCTCAGCCCGAGTTTTGTGGCCCAAACTCGGAAACCATCAGCGCCCAGGTTTTGAGGCCCAAACCTGGAAGTTGTAACACTCTAGTGTTACGAAAACTAAAACCTGCCATGTCATCATCTGCATTAGCATGTCATTGAGTGATAACTTTAATATGCATTCACTAAAAACAAGTTTAAGTTACCATGCTTGTGCTTAGTGATAAGTTTGTAACCCTTTTAATGTGATGCTTTTGTTTAGTGTGGAATGTTACATAAAATGATAAGGGTTAAAACCCAATTTCCTATGTTTTTCCTATACCTTTCTCTATAAGACAAAAAGAGTATCAAATTTCAAAATGGTTTCAAAAGCAAAGTTGTTCTATTTTTGATAAGAAACAACTTTGATGTGTAAAGCTTTTCAAGTTTTCTTTTGAAATCAAAAGTAATTTGGAAAATACAATTCTATCCTTTTTGTCCTCTTCTGTTTTTCAAGCTATAATTCAAAATCTGAGCATATTTTAAATATGTTGCAAAAATAAAATCTGTTCAGAATCAAATTCTGAACATTTGATAGTTAACATTTTTAACTTCTATTCAAAAATCCAAAGTTTTTTTTTAATTTCAGAAAGGGTAGATTGGGAAGGAGAGGGGATAAGTCTTTTCCCCTGTTCAAGACAGCAGAGCGCCGATCTTTTGATCACCGTTCCTTGAGCGGTAAGCATCGATCTCTCCCGAATAACTCGCATCTGTGACCGTGGCAAAGTGGAGTAGCTGATGGCGTTTTCTTCGCGTCGTGGCGCCTCCACCGGAGCTCACCGACCTCGGGTTGCCACCGGAGCACCGACGAACGCTTTTTGATCCAATCTCCAAATTCACCGTCCCTGCTCATTCTCATCCAAATTCACCGCGGCTATAAATACTTCATCTCCTTGCGCATCTCCAGAGCCAACCAGTGCAATCTCTACTCACTCAGAGAGCTTGTATTCGTCATTTTTCCTTTCCCCCGGTGAGCAAGCGCCGCCGATCTTGATCTCACTGTGGTCAGCTCAACCTAGCACTTCTCCACTCTCTCTTTCTCGTGTTTGTGTTTCGTCTTGATCTCAGAGAACTCATCAGCTCGATGGTTCCCTGTCTGGTGCTCAGGTTTTACCGGAACAACGTCGTCTTCGCCGGAGTTCACCGCTGAAGGCCACTGCTCCGTGGACGCCTACTCTCCGAGCAACCTCCGCTCAAACCGACTTCACCATCAGCACCAGGGTGAGCTTCTACACCTTTCTAGCTTCTCCGTTCGCATGCTACCGGCCTAGGTTCGCCGGAACGGCCGTGCCGAGATCCAATCCGCCGCCGTGCGTGGCCAGACCTCGCCGTAGTAGTAGAGTTTAGGGTTAGGGGCTCAATCGGTTGCGATTGGCTTGCCGGTGCTGATGCTTGCATCCGTTGGGTCTTTAGTGGCCGGAGTTGACCGGCGTAAGTCACGCCGCCGCTCGGTTTATCGCCATGTGTGTCGGCCATGGTCGAGGACCTCCTCGTTGTAAAGATGAGATGTTCCAGGGTGTTGGTTGCTAAGTCCAAGACTCTGGTGAATAGCACCATGGACTGCGGGTTGTTTTAGCGCAAGCCGGAGGGCTTTTCTGCAAAGCTGTCAGGCACACCGCTTCGCTCGAGCCCAGCCTCGGGCGAACGCGTTCACCGACCCGCCCGAGCTAGGCCTCGGACGGACGAGCGTTTCCGTCTCGCCCGAGCCTCGAGCTAAGCCTCGAGCGGGCACACGCGCAGTGTATCGCCCGAGCCTCGAGCTAAGCCTCGAGCGGGCACATGCGCAGCGTATCGCCCGAGCCTCAAGCTAGGCCTCAAGCGGACCCTCGGGCGCTGTCTCGTTCAAGCCGGGCCTCGAGCGAACGAACCCTCACCCACCGCCGTGCACTCGCGCCACGCTGAGTTGAGTTGGGCTGGGCCGAAAGCCCCGTTTGGGTTAGTTTAAGTTTTTCTTTTTCTGTCTTGTTGAACAGTAATCAGTTTTGTTATTTTTGCTATAATTAATTTATAGCTCTGAAAATTATAAAATTTTGTGTGAAGCTTTCTCAAGTTATCTAGTATTTATGAAAAACTTAAAACTTGAGTTTTGAACAAATTTTAAAACTGATTTAAATAGGTCTTTTAATTAATAAATGAAACTTTGATGATTTTTGTAGTTTTCTGTGTTACTCCAAAAATCATAAAATTTGACATATGAATTTATATCACTGATATACACCTTTAGGTTTAATTTCCATCTTTACCATGATCATATCATAAGCATCTCATTGATCATGCATATGCACTTTTGCGTGTAGCTCCCGTTCCGGAAGAATCTGAAACTCCGTGGGATATCTTGAGGGAGTGGATTCTTCTTTTCCTGAGACTCCGGACTTCGCTGACTCTCAAGGCAAGCCCCGGACATTAACCTTATCCTTGTGTTTTTTTTAAAGTTATTTCACTTGAGTAATATGATGCATTAGGTAATAGGAGTTGGGTGAATCCTATTTGATGCATTACCTACCTTGATGTTTCCAACCCTTAACCTGGATACCTGTTTATGAAAATATTTAGTATGCTTAGCCAAGCTTACTACTTTAGTATAGTAGATGCTTTTCAAAATGGTGGCTATGCTATGAGAATAATGAATCATGAGACAACATGATAATGATAGCAACTTACAACAAGAGTGGAGTCTTGTTGTAAGATTACTCATCTTAGGACCGTATCGTTGTTGGACCGCTGTGTTTGAGACCTTTGAGTACAGCCCACATACGGTGGTAAGCCTAATCTATAGCTATTCCGATACCTGAGAACGGCTAATCGCGCACTGGGAGTGGAGAGATGGCGGGAGTAGCGTGTACCCTCGGGGCTATGAGATAGTCGGGTTTGAGGTGTACTGTACTCTCGGGTGGCGCGGACCCATTCTTGTTTGGGAGGATCTATAGATAGGGTTGATATATGCAAGATTAAGTTCTACATATATCGTGTGGTACTGAATCCCCAGCTGGGTTAATCGATTCGAATCGCCGTGTTTCCTCGGATATGGAGCCTCAATCCACTGTCCCGCACCGTAGTAAAGAATGGGATGGTTATGAAATGAGAATTTAAAGAGGATGAAGGTTTAAGAATCTTTGGTTAGTTACAAACTTGAGTTAAAACTTGAAAATAGGTTTTACTTTTAGTAAGCTTTTATGCAAACAAAATGCTTTGACTTTGCTAAAAGCCTTACCTTGAATCCTTACAGCCTTCATACCTGAGTCTTCTTCTCTTCTCTAGACGGTTAAGTCTTGTTGAGTACTTTTGTACTCAGGGTTTGTTAACCCTTGTTGCAGGTGAATACATGGATCCAACTTTAGATGGACAATGTTACTTTACCCTTATAGAAGAAAGTGATCAATGACTCTAATGAGTGACCTTGGGCAAGTGAAAACTTTTGTGTGAAATTATGTAATATAAGTTCCAAACAAGTTATGTAATAATACTTCGGTAATGTAAACTTTAAACATAAGTTTTTAATCTATGTATTATAATCTTTCCGATTTACTCTGATTTATCTTATCTATAAAACTGGTGTAATACTGTGATGCTTGATGGGGAATTATCTGGAAAACTTAAACGTGGATGATTCGGGTCTTTCGAGGACACCCGACAGATCTCTTGGATCATTTGGAACTCGTGCACGCCGATCAGAAGTCTTTAAGACAATGATGGGTGCAGGTGGGCCACTTAATTCAGGAGGTTCTGCCACAGAAACCGTCCACTCGATGGTTTTTCTCTGGCTCTACCACCAAACCGAAGCTGTAGAGGGGATGCACCGCTCGTGCACCCCGTCCACCAACATGTGTCCCCAGGTCCTCGACCCGAGCAACACCATGTCCCACAAGTCTCCGCTCGTCGCTGTCCCAGGCTGCCTGCCACCACAGCTGATCCTCAGGCCACCGGTCCCTCAGTCCAAGCCTCACGTCGCCCTTCACCGATCCCCGGTCCGTCGGCACGGCACGTCTCTATTGACCTCACCTTGCCTCGATCACTGTTCCGTGCTCGACAATGCAAACACAAGCCAAAGAACCTGCGATCAACCCGTTGGACAATCACTCATCACTCGAGACTCGGCATACACCAATGTATCCGCACTTGGTGACAATCCTTGTGAGAGAAGGGCTTGGTACGGTAACCCCAAACCAAGTACTAGGTGATGTGGTCACTCAAGACAATACCGAGGAACGGGATGGGGGAGCCCAATGTAACGTAACGGCCCTAATCCCATGGCCCACTGACCACCGTCAACCACTGACAGTCGATCCGTACAGCCAAGAGATTAAGACCGGTTCCGCTACTGGGCTACATCAGTGCCCGATGTCCGCAGGATCATCTCACAATTCAGTTACAATCTCTTTAACATTTTGACAAATAACATCGGAGTAAATAGCGGAAGACTTAGATAACAATAGTTTTACAAACCAGGGTTCAACATAAAATTTAAATGAAGTTATTACAGACCATAGTTCAAATAGATAGAGTTGGCAGAGTAGCATATGACAACAACTTAAAGATACATCACCCAGCCCGAGGGTGAATAATCACTCATCGGCCTCATCGGCCTCCTCCTGAACAACAGTCACACAGCAGGGTCCAAGGCATACTGAGGAATCTGCCATACCTGCAACATGGGTAATAAAACCCTGAGTACAAAGGTACTCAACAAGACTTACCCGACTAAAGAAAAAGGGAGAAGACTCAGGAATGAAGGCTTAGGGTAGTCAAGGTAAGGCTTAAGCAAGATCAAGTATTTTGCAGAAAAACATTTTTGTAAATCTTATTTATTTTGAAAGATTCAGTATTCCTCAATTCTTCATCATTCATGATTCATTTTATATTTCAAAACATTCCTAGTTGAGAACCACTCTCCGTTGAGAGTCAATGGAACAAGTCTCCATAACCGAGGAGCAACGTTAATCCGGATAAATAATACTCAGCTGAGGATCCCTACCCACATGCATATGTAGCACCCAAGCTTGCATATGCCAACTCGTCTTCCACGATTCCTCCATTATTGGGCCCGGTCCTACGCCACCCGGAAGTACAGTACACCACTCCAATCCGGGACTCTAACCCACGTGGGTACATGCTACTTCCGCCATCTCTCCACTCCCAGTGCGCGGTTGTCGGTCCAATAATGGATTTCTCGGAGCCAGAGCTTTCCGTAGTATGTGAATAGTTGCAAGTCCTGCCCAGCAGGCCCCCATACGGATGGTCCCTAATTTTCCAGCCAGCAACTGTGCCTTGGTTATATCTCACCCAAGCGCAACAGTCCTGTCAGTTTTTCAACCCGTCCCGGTCGGTGTCAACTGTCGAGTCCCGGACTACGACATGACGGCACCGTACGCAAGGACAACCTCTCCTCCTATTGACTAAGTACGGATCAGATACTTAGCCAACAGCCGGGGAGTAAGACCAAAATCCCATAAATTTCTTAAGTGATCACACTTTTGAAATTGGCATTTTATTGCAAATCTAATTCAATAAGCATTGCTAAGCATTTTTCAAATACTTTTGAAAAGCAGGTATCGGGTGTATCAGTGGTCAAGGTGGATAGTGCATCAATTAGGATAACACACAACTCCTATAAACCTAATGCATAATTTAACTCAAAAGCATTTAAGGAAATCATTTTATAAATTCAAGGAAGGGTTAAATGCACCGGGGCTTGCCTTGGATGGCAAAAAGAGCAGACTCGGGGTAGGTATAGGTGTCGGAGCTCGGGGTCGCCTCGGGGACAGATCCTTCGGTGGCTACCTCGACTTCAGGTCCTTCTTCCTCGGTCACTATACGTATGCAATGATGCATGCACATGAGTATGCTATCATGAACAAAAAAGCATAGAAACACAACTAGGGTAAAGCTAAGTGGGATCATGGACATAAACTTACTTATCATTTAAGCAATATTATCAACCTATAAGCAACTTTCATTAAACCTAAACAAGTCATGCATGGCATCTCAAAACATCATAGACCAGAGGGTGGGGGTCTATGAACATCAAACAATCAAAAAGGTCACATCACAAGACATTCAACACTAACCCTAATCATTTTCTATTTTTCTTAATTATTTAAAAAGGTCATTTTATGAAGTTGCTCCAAAAATTACCAAATTAATCACATAAGTTCATTATGGTGTAGATAGATGGCAAAACAAATTTCATAATTTTTGGAGGTCATTAAGGTGCTCAATTAATCTAGACATTAATTAACAAAAGGCACTATTAGGAATTAAAATAAATACCAAAAATCAACTTGTTTCAAATGACTTCAAAATTTCACCAGAGACTAGGAATGGCATAAGAAGCTCACAAAAATTTATCTCAAGATTTTGGAGTTATAAATCATTTTCTAAAAATCCAAAACATCATTTATTAATTAAAAGGGAGATTTTTCATTTTCAAATTTTTGCAGAAAAGTCAAGTTTTATATTTTTATAAAATACTCCAGAGCATAAAGAGTCTACCACAAAAATTTCAGAATTTTTGGATTCCACAGAAAATACCACAAAAAAGAGAAATCAGAGCACTATTCACATGTTTGAAGAAATAGAAAAACGGCACTGTTCTTTCCCTCGTTCACGGCGGCCGGCGCGGCGGCGGCGCTGTTGCGCCGGCCACTGCGGGCACTCGCGGTGGAAACCGAGGGCATGGAGAGTTCAGGAGCTCACCGGAGTCGATTAGGGGCTCGGCGAGGGAAGGGGATGAACGGAGTGGTGGTGGTCGACGGTGCCGGCGCGGCTCACGGCGGCGATCGTCGACTCGGCGATTCTGCGCGACACAAGCGACCGCAAGGGGTCAGTCAGAGGCGCAAGGGTAAGGAAGGTGATGCGGGGGTCAGTGGAGGATGATCAAGGCCGGAGAGGGAGTATTTCACGATCCGACCTCGACGGATTCCGCCGGAGATGACAACGACGAGCTACGCCGGGCGGATGGAGGCGGTGGAGCGACCAAATTGAGGAGTGGGGAAGCTGCGTGAGCCCCAGGCGGAGCTGTGAGCTAGCTGATTGGGCGAGGGGGTCGGGATCGAGCTGGACGGTGGCGGAGGGTGGTGTGGAACTCCGGCGGCTGGCGGCCTTTTTATAGCCGCGGCAGAGACCGGTAGAGAGCACGGCGAGGGGTGGATAAGCTCGGCGGGAGCGTGCGCACTCGATTGCGCTCTGGCGGAGAGGACGGGGCATGCAGTGGGACGGGTGTGAGCTCGCCGGCGTGGAACACCGGCGGCGGACGTTGCTGGGCACTGTGGGGGACGGGGTGCGTGGGGGTCGGTTGTGGGCGTGCGGGGCGGCGCGATGTTGCGACTGCGGGCGACAAGCCGGGGGACAGGCGGGGGCAGGAACCATGCGCGCGCGCACGCGGCGACGGCGAGCTGCCATGGCCGGGTCCCCCCCCCTACGGAGAAGATGAACAGGGTCTAGGCTAGGGTTTGACCTTTGGCTGGTTTCTGTATTTTGCAAATTACTTTCAAAATTTTGAACTGTGCTGCAAAAACTCAAAATACCAAAGTTGCTCAGAAAAATGAGATCTACAACTTTGTCAATATGAACATTTTCAATTCCAAATAGTTTTTGAACAATATTTGAAAACAGTAAAGGGGACACTTTTTCAATCTTGATTCAAATCAAAATTACTCTGAATTTCAAACTGAAACTTGAAATCTTTATAATGAAAGTTGTTCCTTTTATCAAACCTACAACTTTGCTATTAAACACTTTTCCTGAAACTCATTAGTTTTTGAACTAATTTTGAAAACTGAAAAGGGGACAAAAGTTGGAGTTTGAATGAATTTGAAATAACTCAACATTTTGTACTGAAACTTGAAAATTTGCAAATACCAAAGTTGTTCCTCTTGACCAGATTCACAACTTTGCTTTTTGAACCAACTCAAAATTTCGAATTTGAAAAAGTTATCAAAAAGGGAATAAATCCAGGATTTGGGATTTTAGGGTTTTGCAAAAGGAAATTCAAATCAAATCTGATTTTTGAACTTAGATCAAAGCAACAAACATCAGGGCACTAAATTTGAACAAGAATTACATAGAACTAGGCACAGAGGTGAAATTACCATTTTGCCCCTATAGGAAGAAGTGGGCTAATAAGGGTTTTTGCAATAGAGGTACATCACATAAAATGATACACTAAGCAAATGCATACACATGAAATCATGATCAAGATGATTAATGATGCTAATGATGATATGTCAAGTTAATTACATGCTTAAACACCAGAGGTGTTACAGCCTTCCCCCCTTAAAGAAATCTCGCCCCGAGATTCTGCGTCTTAAGAAAGGACAAAGAAGGGATAAAGGCAAAACTTTACATAGACAGGGATTCGAGAAAGTCGGGATAGTTCTTTGCCAAGAAGTCTTCAGATTCCCAAGTAGCTTCTTCTTCAGAGTGCTGGTTCCACTGGATTTTGTACCACCTTGTGGTAGTTCTTCGAGTAACTCGATCTTTGTGATCTAACACTCGAACTGGATATTCTGAGTAGGATAGATCAGGCTCTAGCTCGACACCTTCAACTTCCACGACATGTTCTGGTACTCGGAGACACTTCTTGAGTTGGGAGACATGGAAACATTGTGGACTGCGGAGAGATGATCGGGCAACTTTAGCTTGTAAGCTACCTTGCCACAACATTCCAAAATCTCAAACGGACCAATGTAGCGGGGTGCTAACTTTCCCTTGACTCCAAAACGAGTGACTCCTTTGGTTGGTGAGACCTTGAGATATACGTAATCTCCAACTTGAAACTTCAGAGGTCGACGTCTCTTGTCAGCATAACTCTTTTGTCGAGATTGGGCAATCTTCATGTTCTCTTGTATCTGCTTGACTTTCTCTTCCATATCTTTGACCAGGTCAACTCCAAAGAATTCCCTTTCTCCAGGCTCAGACCAACTGAGGGGTGTACGACAACGACGACCGTACAGTGCTTCAAAGGGTGCCATTTTGATACTTTCTTGATAACTGTTATTATATGAGAACTCTGCCAAGGGCAAACAGTCATCCCAAGTATCTGCGAAGGTGAGCACACACGCTCTCAACATATCCTCTAACACTTGGTTGACTCGCTCAGTTTGCCCATGTTTGGGGATGATATGCCGTACTATGCAAGAGCTTGGTTCCAAGTGAGGTATGGAACGCTTTCCAGAACTTTGCAACAAACTGGGTACCACGGTCAGAGACAATGGTCTTGGGTATGCCATGAAGCTTCACTATGTTGTTCTTGTACAAGGCGGCATATGTGGGGACGGTGTAAATGGTCTTGACTGGCAGAAAGTGAGCTTGTTTGGTGAGTCGGTCCACGATTACCCAAATGGAATCAAAACCTTTCCGGGTCTTGGGTAGCCCATTAATAAAATCCATGCTGATATCTTCCCACTTCCAGGCAGGTACAGATAAAGGCTGCAATTCTCCTCCAGGCTTCATGTGCACGGCTTTGACTTTCTGACAAGTATCACAGCGAGCGACATAGCGAGCGATTTCAATCTTCATCTTTGTCCACCAGAATCTCTGCCTCAGATCCTGGTACATCTTGTTGCTGCCGGGATGGATGGAAAACCTAGACAGGTGTGCCTCATCAAGGATCAACTGTCTCAACTCAGGCACCTTGGGAACTACTAGACGGTTCTTGAACCAAACAACTCCTACATCATCGATCCTGAAACAATCAGCCTTTCCGGTCTGGACCTTTTCGATGATGTGCTTGATTCCAGGGTTATCTTTTTGTGCAGCAATGACCTGTTCTTTGATAGAGGTCTCTATCCTGACATTACTCAGAGTTCCTTGTGGTACCATTTCAATACCCATCCTTTCAAGATCATGGCACAAGGAAAGATCATAGGGCTTCGTTGTCAGACAGTTGCAGTATGACTTGCGACTGAGGGCATCGGCGACTACATTCGCCTTACCAGGATGGTAATGCACTTCGATATCATAATCCTTGATTAACTCAAGCCATCTTCGCTGCCTCATGTTCAACTCTTCTTGAGTGAAGATATACTTCAGGCTCTTATGATCGGTGTACACATTGCAGGCACTGCCCAACAGATAATGACGCCATATCTTCAAAGCATGTACCACTGCTGCTAATTCAAGGTCATGGGTTGGATAATTCTCCTCATGTCGCTTAAGCTGCCGTGAGGCATAAGCGATCACTCGACCTTCTTGCATCAAAACACAACCCAAACCAATACCAGATGCATCACAGTATACATCAAAGGGTTTCTCGATATCTG
Organism: Coix lacryma-jobi var. lacryma-jobi; assembly: GCA_009763385.1. Lineage (NCBI taxonomy): Eukaryota > Viridiplantae > Streptophyta > Magnoliopsida > Poales > Poaceae > Coix > Coix lacryma-jobi. The sequence goes on from CM019831.1 coordinate 98,145,174, forward strand.
GTTGAGCTAGGACTGGTGATGTAGTTAACAGTTTCTTCAAGGCTTGAAAAGCTTGCTCACAGGCTGTTGACCAAACAAAATCCACGGAATTCTTCAACAACTCTGTGATAGGCTTGGCAACTCTGGAGAAGTCTGGGATGAAACGACGATAGTATCCAGCCATTCCCATGAAGCTGCGAACTTCGCGGACAGTGGTAGGTGGCTTCCAATCCAAGATATCTGCCACTTTTCCAGGGTCAACTGACACACCTTCAGCGGACAGGACATGACCAAGGAATTGAATTCGATCTAGCCAGAATTCACATTTACTGAACTTGGCATACAGCTGGTGATCTCTGAGACGAGAGAGAACGACACGAAGATGCTTGGCATGATCTTCAGGAGTTCTTGAATAAACAAGGATGTCGTCAATGAACACGACTACAAATTTATCGAGCTCTGGCATGAACACAGAGTTCATGAGATACATGAAATGAGCGGGGGCATTGGTCAAGCCAAAAGACATGACCAAGTACTCATATAGGCCGTATCTGGTGGTGAAAGCTGTTTTGGGAATATCTTCGGGACGAATTTTTATTTGGTGATAGCCAGATCTGAGGTCGATCTTGGAAAACACTCTGGCTCCAGATAACTGGTCAAAAGAAGGTCAATGCGAGGCAAAGGATATTTATTTTGATGGTGACCTCATTGAGCGGGCGATAGTCAACGCACAGACGAAGGCTTTTGTCCTTCTTCTTCACAAAGATAGCAGGACAACCCCAAGGAGATGAACTTGGGCGAATGAGACCCTTGTCCAAAAGTTCTTGCAATTGGATCTTCAGCTCTGCCAACTCTCTGGGAGGCATTCGATAAGCTCTACGGGATATAGGAGCAGTCCCGGGCTTTAGCTCTATAGCAAACTCAACATCACGGTCGGGAGGTAGACCAGGTAAGTCTTCAGGAAAGACATCAGGGAACTCGCAGACCACGGGAATATCCCTGACTTCCGGAGCATAGGCAGTATTTAACTGGGTGGTTGTTGGCTTTTGAGGCATAGGAAGTTGGAGAAGGAGTTTGGCGGTACTGTTAGGAATATCCACTCTCACAACTCTATTCAAGATGTCTATCATGGCTTTATACTGACACATCCAATTCATGCCTAAGATGACATCTATCCCTTGATCGCGCAGTACTATCATGGTGGTAGGAAAGACATGTTTCCCCAACATTACTGGTATACTGCGGACCACTTCCTTAGTATTTATCCGTCCTCCCGGCGAAAGTATGCAAAAACTTTCTTTTAACTCCCCCATGGGTAACTCATGCTTGATGACAAAAGTGCGACTGATGAAGGAATGCGATGCACCAGAATCAAACAAGACGACTGCAGGATGATTGGCAACAGGGAACCTACCGAGCATGACAGGCTCTCCTTCTGGGATGTTACTGACGGTGGTGAAGTAGACTTGCCCGTGCTTCCTGACAAGCTTGCCCTTCTGGACGTGCTGCTGCGGTGCACGGTGCTGCTGCTGCTGTGATCCTCCAGGGCCTTTCTGTGCATACTGGGCATTCTTCTGGGTTTTGGGCACTCGCGAGCCCAGTGACCAACTTGGCCACAGTTGTAGCATGGAAGGTTGTAAGCTGTTTGTGGGGTGGTGACACGAACACCTGGGGCGGTTCGGCTGAGTGGCACTTTGCTGGTTGGCATTATGGGTGGTGGCTGCGGTACGAACGACACTTGCTGATGGGGGTATGGGGCACGGTTTTGGTGGTGACTGGGTGGTAGATGACTCTTGGGCGCTTATGGTTGCTGGAGAAACTGCTAGACCCAGCCTTCTTCTTCTTCTTCTCTTCCTGATACTGGCGGTTGCTTTCCTCGAAAGCAACAGCACGGTCAACGACATCATGGTAGGATCCGTTCAGGTTGTTGGACAGACCTCTACGAATCTTAGGGTGCAGACCCCTGAGAAAACAATCTCTCTTCTTTTCCTCTGTGTTGACATAGTCGGAGGCATACTGGCTGAGGTGATTGAATTGTCCCACGTACTGCATGACAGTGGAATCTTTCTGTTGCAGGGCCAAGAACTGATCCAACTTCATTCTCATCAATCCCGAAGGGATGTGATGTGCTCTGAAAGCGGTGCGGAACTCTTCCCAGGTCAGCTGGTGACCTTCTGGCTGGGCAGCCAACAGGTTGGCGTACCAGGCACTTGCAGGACCACGGAGCTGCTGTGAAGCGAACCGAGGCTTCTGGATCTCTGTGCAGTGCAGGAGACTGAACTTCTGTTCCATGGTGCGTAACCAGTCGTCAGCCTCGAGAGGTTCATCGGCCTTTGTGAAGACCGGTGGTCGTGTTTCAGTGAAGTCCACATAAGTGGTCTCTTGGTTGTGGCGACCACGGTGTCCAACATTCTGCTGTCCTTGGTTTTGAGCCATTAGGTTAGCAGCGGCGGCCAGGGCTGCAATGGCATCTGCCAGGGTAGCTGGTACAGGCGGAGGGTTTGGGATGCGGTCATCAGCACCTCCGGCTTTGGCACGGGTGTTCACAGGCATCTGTATAAGCAACTTTGGAACTCAGCATACAAAGATTGATTTTGAACGAAACTGACTGATAAGATTCATAGATGCAAGGGTAGATAACTGATACAGAGGTTCGACAGATAACCACAGACTGACAAAGGAAAGGTACAAGACAAAACTCGGCTAGACAGAAGACCAACTAACGCCCCAAACCTAGACTTAAGGCTTTAGGTAAGCAGATGGTACAGACACAAGGAGTCTAGTCATCATCGATGAAGATCAACTCTTCGTCATCATCATCATCCTCGATGATAAGCTCAGGCTCTTCCTCCTCATCTTCATCTTCAACGTGGACATCTTCTGCAGGTTCCACTTCTTCATTCTGGCCTGGCTCATGCTCCACTTCAGGTTCCTCCACGACTCCGTCCTCAGGTTCTTCCATAACCGGGGGTACCAAGGGGTGGAGTTGATCATGCAGCTGATGCACTTCCTCATGAAGCATATCATTGTACTGCTCAATCTGGGCGGTGTATTGCTGCAGTCCATGGAGCTGGGCTCTGGTAACGTCCTCGCGGGTCCAAGCATCATTGCGCTGCTCGATAGCGCGAACCGTGTTCCGGTTGGCCTGCTCCAGGGAAGCTCGTGCCTCATAAAACTCCATGCGGGAAAGGTAGAAGTCATGCTCCATGTTCTCCATTTCAGCCTTCAGATTCTTGATTTCCTCCTTCAGCTGCTTGCGGGTGCGGCGGGGAAAGCGACGACCATTGGAGGATTCTCCAGTCTCTTCTCCGGTGCGTGGCGCCAGCTGGTGACGCGGCACACCGTTTGGTCCCGTCGACTTGCGGGCAGTCCGCTTGATGATGGCCATATCTGGACAAGAGGTTATAGATGAGAAAGGCTAGCAAGAAAGAGGTATAGGCACACTATCCCAACGAACTCTTTTATACTTAAGTGAATGTGACATGATGCATGAATCGTTCCTACAGAACAAGGCAATGCAACTACTAAGGTAAGGTACATAGGGCTTATACAAGTTGTCTTGCTACTAGTTGCCAAAGACAAGATGAGATGAGAGAGGCAATTTGGACTCAAAATAGTCAAGTTTAGTTTTTTGTTAAAAACATTTTGAAGTTTTCGCAAAAAGATCGCGACGTCATAGTGAGATGCTCCGATACCACTCTGTAACGTAACGGCCCTAATCCCATGGCCCACTGACCACCGTCAACCACTGACAGTCGATCCGTACAGCCAAGAGATTAAGACCGGTTCCGCTACTGGGCTACATCAGTGCCCGATGTCCGCAGGATCATCTCACAATTCAGTTACAATCTCTTTAACATTTTGACAAATAACATCGGAGTAAATAGCGGAAGACTTAGATAACAATAGTTTTACAAACCAGGGTCCAACATAAAATTTAAATGAAGTTATTACAGACCATAGTTCAAATAGATAGAGTTGGCAGAGTAGCATATGACAACAACTTAAAGATACATCACCCAGCCCGAGGGTGAATAATCACTCATCGGCCTCATCGGCCTCCTCCTGAACAACAGTCACACAGCAGGGTCCAAGGCATACTGAGGAATCTGCCATACCTGCAACATGGGTAATAAAACCCTGAGTACAAAGGTACTCAACAAGACTTACCCGACTAAAGAAAAAGGGAGAAGACGCAGGAATGAAGGCTTAGGGTAGTCAAGGTAAGGCTTAAGCAAGATCAAGTATTTTGCAGAAAAACATTTTTGTAAATCTTATTTTATTTTGAAAGATTCAGTATTCCTCAATTCTTCATCATTCATGATTCATTTTATATTTCAAAACATTCCTAGTTGAGAACCACTCTCCGTTGAGAGTCAATGGAACAAGTCTCCATAACCGAGGAGCAACGTTAATCCGGATAAATAATACTCAGCTGAGGATCCCTACCCACACTGCATATGTAGCACCCAAGCTTGCATATGCCAACTCGTCTTCCACGATTCCTCCATTATTGGGCCCGGTCCTACGCCACCCGGAAGTACAGTACACCACTCCAATCCGGGACTCTAACCCACGTGGGTACATGCTACTTCCGCCATCTCTCCACTCCCAGTGCGCGGTTGTCGGTCCAATAATGGATTTCTCGGAGCCAGAGCTTTCCGTAGTATGTGAATAGTTGCAAGTCCTGCCCAGCAGGCCCCCATACGGATGGTCCCTAATTTTCCAGCCAGCAACTGTGCCTTGGTTATATCTCACCCAAGCGCAACAGTCCTGTCAGTTTTTCAACCCGTCCCGGTCGGTGTCAACTGTCGAGTCCCGGACTACGACATGACGGCACCGTACGCAAGGACAACCTCTCCTCGCTATTGACTAGGTACGGATCAGATACCTAGCCAACAGCCGGGGAGTAAGACCAAAATCCCATAAACATTCCTTAAGTGATCACACTTTTGAAATTGGCTTTTTATTGCAACGTCTAATTCAATAAGCATTGCTAAGCATTTTTCAAATACTTTTGAAAAGCAGGTATCGGGTGTATCAGTGGTCAAGGTGGATAGTGCATCAATTAGGATAACACACAACTCCTATAAACCTAATGCAATAATTTAACTCAAAAGCATTTAAGGAAATCATTTTATAAATTCAAGGAAAGGGTTAAATGCACCGGGGCTTGCCTTGGATGGCAAAAAGAGCAGACTCGGGGTAGGTATAGGCGTCGGAGCTCGGGGTCGCCTCGGGAACAGATCCTTCGGTGGCTACCTCGACTTCAGGTCCTTCTTCCTCGGTCACTATACGTATGCAATGATGCATGCACATGAGTATGCTATCATGAACAAAAAGCATAGAACACAACTAGGGTAAAGCTAAGTGGGATCATGGACATAAACTTACTTATCATTTTTAAGCGATATTAGTCAACCCTACTAGGCAACTTTCATTAAACCTAAACAAAAGTCATGCATGGCATCTCAAACATCATAGACCAGATGGGTGGGGGTCTATGAACATCAAACAATCCAAAAAGGTCACATCACAAGACATTCAACACTAACCCTAATCATTTTCCTATTTTTCTTAATTATTTAAAAAGGTCATTTTATGAAGTTGCTCCAAAAATTACCAAATTAATCACATAAGTTCATTATGGTGTAGATAGATGGCAAAACAAATTTCATAATTTTTGGAGGTCATTAAGGTGCTCAATTAAATCTAGGCATTAATTAACAAAAGGCACTATTTAGGAATTAAAATAAATACCCAAGAATCAACTTGTTTCAAATGACTTCAAAATTTCCCCAGAGACTAGGAATGGCATAAGAAGCTCACAAAAATTTATCTCATGATTTTCGGAGTTATAAATCATTTTCTAAAAATCCAAAACCATCATTTATTAATTAAAAGGGAGATTTTTCATTTTCAAATTTTTGCAGAAAAGTCAAGTTTTATATTTTTATAAAATACTCCAGAGCATAAAGAGTCTACCACAAAAATTTCAGAATTTTTGGATTCACACAGAAAATACCACAAAAAAGAGAAATCAGAGCACTATTCACATGTTTGAAGAAATAGAAAAAAGGCACTGTTCTTCTCCCTCGTTCACCGGCGGCCGGCCGACGGCGGCGGCGCTGTTGCGCCGGCCACTGCGGGCACTCCGCGGCGAAACCGAGGGCATGGAGAGGTTCAGGAGCTCACCGGAGGTCGATTAGGCGGCTCGGCGAGGGAAGGGGATGAACGGTGGTGGTGGTCGACGGTGACCGGCGGACGGCTCACGGCGGCGATCGTCGACTCGGCGATTCTGCGCGACACAAGCGACCGCAAGGGGTCAGTCAGAGGCGCAAAGGAGTAAGGAAGGTGATGCGGGGGTCAGTGGAGGATGATCAAGGCCGGAGAGGGAGTATTTCACGATCCCGACCTCGACGGGATTCCCGCCGGAGATGACAACGACGAGCTACGCCGGGCGGATGGAGGCGGTAGCGACCAAATTGAGGAGTGGGGAAGAAGCGTGAGCCCCAGGCGGAGCTGTTGAGCTAGCTGATTGGGCGAGGGAGGCTCGGGATCGAGCTGTCGACGGTGGCGGAGGTGGTGTGGAACTCCGGCGGCTGGCGGCCTTTTTATAGCCGCGGCCAGAGACCGGTAGAGAGCACGGCGAGGGGTGGATAAGCTCGGCGGGAGCGTGCGCACTCGATTGCGCTCTGGCGGAGAGGACGGCGTGCATGCAGTGGGACGGGCGTGAGCTCGCCGGCGTTGAACACGCGGCGGCGACTTGCTGGGCACTGTGGGGGACGGTGTGGGGGTCGGTTTGTGGGCGTGCGGGTGCGGCGCGATGTTGCGACTGCGGGCGACAAGCCGGGGACAGGCGGGCAGGAACCATGCGCGCGGCGCACGCGGCGACGGCGAGCTGCCATGGCCGGGTCCCCCCCCCCCTACCGGAGAAGATGAACAGGGTCTAGGCTAGGGTTTGACCTTTGGCTGGTTTCTGTATTTTGCAAATTACTTTCAAATTTTGAACTGTGCTGCAAAAACTCAAAATACCAAAGTTGCTCAGAAAAATGAGATCTACAACTTTGTCAATATGAACATTTTCAAATTCCAAATAGTTTTTGAACAATATTTGAAAACAGTAAAGGGGACACTTTTTCAATCTTGATTCAAATCAAAATTACTCTGGATTTCAAACCGAAACTTGAAAATCTTTATATATGAAAGTTGTTCCTTTTATCCAAACCTACAACTTTGCTATTAAACACTTTTCCTGAGACTCATTAGTTTTTGAACTAATTTTGAAAACTGAAAAGGGGACAAAAGTTGGAGTTTGAATGAATTTGAAATAACTCAACATTTTGTAGTGAAACTTGAAAATTTGCAAATACCAAAGTTGTTCCTCTTGACCAGATTCACAACTTTGCTTTTTGAACCAACTCAAAATTTCGAATTTTGAAAAAGTTATCAAAAGGGAATAAATCCAGGATTTGGGATTTTAGGGTTTTGCAAAAGGAAATTCAAATCAAATCTGATTTTTGAACTTAGATCAAAGCAACAAACATCAGGGCACTAAATTTGAACAAGAATCACATAGAACTAGGCACAGAGGTGAAATTACCATTTTGCCCCTATAGGAAGAAGTGGGCTAATAAGGGTTTTTGCAATAGAGGTACATCACATAAAATGATACACTTAACAAAATGCATACACATGAAATCCTGATCAAGATGATTAATGATGCTAATGATGATATGTCAAGTTAATTACATACTTAAACACCAGAGGTGTTACACCCAAGAGGAAGAGAAGAAGAAGAAGACTGTGGCGTTCAAGGCATCATCCTCCAAGATCAAGAGCAAGGGCAAAGCAAAGAAGGAGGAAAGTGATGATGAAGCTAGCACAAACGGGAATGAGTTAGATGATGAAGAAATAGCTCTCTTTGTCAAGAAGTTTGGCAAGTTCATGTAGAAGAAGAGCTTTGGGGCAAGAAAGAAAAGAGATTCATACAAGATCTCAACTAGAAGATGCTATCGATGCAAGAGCAAAGATCACTTCATTGTGGATTGTCCACAATCTAGTGATGATGAAGATGATCATAAGAAGAACAAGAAGGAGAAGAAGGAGAAGAAGGAAAAGAAGAAGGGTGGATCCTATGTTGTGACATGGGATAGTGATGCTTCCTCAAGTGATGATGGTGATTCTAGTGATGATGAGAGGAAGATCACCAAGAAAAAGGCTATGGCTAGTCTTGCTATCTCAAGCAAGCCTTCTATCTTTGACGCTACATCGACATGCTTCATGGCTAAGGCCACTAAGGTATCATCCGATGAGAGTGAGAGGGAGAGTGATGATGATGAGGAGTTGCGGATACATGGGTGTATGCCGAGTCTCTGAGTGATGAGTGATTGTTAACTAGTATGATGCGCATGTTCTTTGGCTTGTGTTGTGCAGGTGTCGAGCACGGATACAGTGATCAGAGGCAAGGTGAAGGTCAAGTAGAGACGTGCCGTGCCGATGGACCGAGAGTGGCGAAGGGCGGACGTGAGGCTTGGACTGAGGGACCGGTGGCCCGAGGATCAGCTGTGGTGGCTGACAGCCTGGGACAGCGACGAGCGGAGACTTGCGGGCATGGTGTTGCTCGAGTCGAGGACTTGGGGACACATGTCGGTGGACGGGGTGCACGGGCGGTGCATCCCCTCCACAGCTCCGGTTTGGTGGTAGAGCCAGAGAAAAACCATCGAGTGGACGGTTTCCAGTTTGCGCCTCAAAACCTGGGCGCTGACGGTTTCCGAGTTTGGCCAAAAAACTCGGGCTAAGGACGGTTTCCAGGTTTGGGCCTCAAAACCTAGGTGCTGCGGGTTTCTGAGTTTGGGCCACAAAACTCAGGCGACGGAAGGCTGGTTTCCCGGTTTGGGCCTCAAAACCGGGGGTTGGCTGTGAAGGCTGGTTTCCCGGTTTGGGCCACAAAACCGGGGGTGCGACGTCCGGGAAAAGGACGACAGAGCGGTGGCAGCACATGGCGGCAATCGGTGAGGTTGCGTCGAGGCAACGCTACCAGTGGTGCGGGCGTGGCCGTCGGATCACAACTATCTTCGAGTTGGTCCAGAATAACCCTAGGGTTTAGCTGGTTCACTCTGTAATTAGAGAGGGGTAGAGTAGGAATTAGAATTACGATAAGTAGAGGGAGACACCCTCCTCCCTTCCTATCTCAGTCATTTGCTCTTTGTTTCTAGGGTTTCCTGCTCTCCCAATCCCCTGCTGTAGCTAGCTGAGATCCACAGAGATCCACACCTCTGTGTACTGGAGATTTTGAGGAAGTGAGGCCGTAACCTCACTAATGTAGTGCGTGGTAGCCACACGGTTGCAGATCGATGACTTGATTCGCGTTTTGTTCGTGTTCTTCGCGTTCTTCGTTTCTCCGCGATTTTCCCGTCACTCGATCTCCCTCTCTACTGCGTCTTTGCTAAATCCGTTTGAATCAACTTGTTCTTTATAGTGAGGAAATCATTTCCACTGAAGGAATTCATCTAACTCCTCACGAACAAGTAGATCGGCTTGATTTCATTTTCGTGGCATTTTTTCGTTCATACTCCTCCCCTTTCAATTTCCCGGTGATTGAATCGATTTGAGCGGATGATTTCTTGGGGATAGTCTCCTAACAACCTCGTGATCATCTTCTCCAAGTTTGGGAACGTGGGATTGAGTTTTGATTCGAATTTGGGAAGATTTGTGAGAGGGGCGACTGAAATCGCCCTCTCTGTTCATCCGCGGACAGTCCACCGTTGGTACCGCGGACAGTCCGCTCGTCGGGGTCGGTCAGACCAGTGGCTTGACTCCGCGCTGTTGGGCAAGCGATTTTTGAACCGCGGACAGTCCGCCATTGCCCTTGGCAGACAGTCCGGGAACGGCCAGGGAGGTTCCAACAGAGTTGCTGTTTCTGGTATTTGGCCGGCGGACAGTCTGCCAACCCCTCGCGGACAGTCCGCAGTAGGGGCGGACAGTCCGGGACCCCAGGGCCGGATAGTCCGGGATTTGGCTGAAGCCTCTGGTTTAGTGCGTTTGCTCTCTCGGCTTCTTCGCTTGGTTTCCGGACTTCTCGTTTGGCCCTAGAGTTGATCAAGGAACCTCTCTAGGTATCTTTGCTACTAGTTAGCATAGGTATCTAAGAGTTTCTCGACGTAGCCGTCTATCTACGTTCGGGACTTGATTCTTGAGGGTTGAACTTGCTCCGGAGCTTTTGGTGTGTGGTTCGCTATCGCTTTGTGGTGCCTCGCTGTGATCCTAGGGATCATCCACCCTCTTCCAAGGGTCGTGGGCATCACGGTTTCGATCAAAGCTTTTGGGGTTGATTTTGGGACAAAAGGCCAAAGTTTCGAGAGAAATTGTTGAGCTCCCATTCACCCCCCCTCTGGTCGCCTTGCTATTGCATTCTAGGTCCTTCAATTGGTATCGGAGCGGGTTAAGGATCTTCCACCTTAGCCGGTTCCAGATCCACAGAAGGCGACATGGATCGCGGCCTGGGCAAACCGCCGTTTTTCGATGGGACGAACTATGCGTATTGGAAGATACGCATGTCGGCCTATCTGCAGAGTATGTGTTGACGGTCCTTAAACACCTGTTTTACCGTTAACATTTGACCCTAAAGTTCACCAAAAAGGCATGAAATGCAGTCAAAAAGGTTTCAAACGAACCAAATTCCACATGTCCATAGAATTCTATTTGAATCCACGATTTGAACCAAATTTGGACATATGGACCCACCAGAGGCCAAGCCCACTCAGCAGGGCCCAAATGGGCCTAAGGGGGGTGGCGCCCGCCACCCCTAGGTGGCGCCCGTTACTTGGGTTGGCCCAAGTGTCACCCCCTGCCACGTCACCGATCCGTGTGACCTCCCCAAGGCCAAATCCTGGCCCTTGGTCACTAGGTCAGTGACATCGGACAGTTCAGGGAGGAGTGGCGTGGATCAAGGCAGAATGTCGGTTGCTAGGACATGCAACAGACCTCCAAACCGCCTTGGACAACCACCTGGATGCCGTTGAAGCAGAGGCGGTTCATCCAACGGCCAGGGAGCTGGCGGCCGCCAGTAGGGGGTGGCGCCCGCCACCTGACCTAACCCTAGGTCGGTTGGCTGCCCACTATAAGAACCCCCCTCACTCATTTGGGCTATAAATACCCCCCTGGAGGCACCTCTTCATATATCCCTCATATCCCACACTTCCAAGAGAAGCAAAGCAAGAGAAGCAAGTGAGAGTTAGGTTAGAAGCTTAGAGAGCTTAGGCAAGTAGGTAGCTAGTAGAGCAAGGCATCTTCGCCCTCGCGGTAGCGCTGCTCAAGGGTTAGCTCAAGAGTAGAGGCGTGCGAGTGATCGGTCCTGGAGCTGGGAAGAGTCTTCCTTCATCTCCAGTTCAGGTTTTGCTCTTGTTACTCAAGCATTTACTATATTCTAGTTCATCATTTCAAGTATTACTTTATTCTACTTATCAGTATTGAGTGGTATACTTGATTGATTGCTTGAGTGCCTAGCTATGCTACAGATCAATTCACTTAGCCATAGTAGTTAATCTCGAGTGTGCTTAGTGATTGATCTTTGCCAATAGGTTGCTTAGTTAGTTTAGTGTTTATCTTATTAAGTCAAGTGTTTGCTCTGACGTTCGCAAGGGTGTCTCTATTCAAAGCTAGGGTAGAGATAGTTAGAATATAGTTAAGCGTGGTGCTTAGTTATAGACTTACCTTCAGATACGGCTGGACCCCCGGATAGCTGTGGTAGCAAGCAGGTGGTGACAGCCATGTGCGCCTTGAATTCCACCATGTAGTTGGCCCAGTTTAACAGAAAGGCTCGTTGTGCTAGCGTTCAACCTAAGTAAGTGGTAAAGGCTAGTACGCCTCGATACTTGACAAGATAGGAATAAAACTATACTCAACTTAGTTGCTTTATTGTCTTTTGCCTGCCCTGCTTCGTAACTTTCTCGCTTCGTAGTTATCTTGCTTTGTAGTTATCTAGGATTAGTTAGTAGTTAGTTATCTTAGTTACCCTTAGTTATCCTATCCCCTTTATCTACCTATCCATTCACCTTACTTTAGCCATCCACTTCATCCTTACCTATCCACCCATATATTCTTTCTAGCCTTTCATCTCCTCTCTTCTCCCCTTTTCCCTTTTCTCTTTTCTTCGACTCTCATCCCCTCCTTGACTCAACTCATACACCACACTAGCCTTCCCTTGAGATCAAATAAATCGACACCTGGTACTCCCAGGCGAAGTGCTACGACGATAGTTCTGTGCGCTTGCAGAATCTCCTCCTGGTAGATTGCATTCTCGCTAGCTACCTCCTACTAGTGTCGGGACTGACAACCCCGCTTGGCATTAGTAGATAGCTACTTTAGTTACCCTATCCTAGCTGTAGCTAAGAACTACCAACAAGCATTTCTGGCGCCGTTGCCGGGGAAGGCAATCGGTGTATCGGTTGAGTCTGTGTCGAATTTATCTTCGCTTAAGCTCCTGCTTAGCGAATCCCATCTTACCCCATTCTTTCTTTTCTTAACTCTTCTTATCTTTTTCCTTCATCTTCTTCAACTTCTATCCTTTCTCATTCTATCTTCACGTTGGCCAACAAAGCCATTCATGAATTTTCTGCTCCTTCTGCCGCTAATATAGCGATAGGACCAGACGTGATCGATGCCAACCTCAATTTTGAGTTGAAACCGGCTCTGATCACGATGGTCCAAGCTAGCCCGTTCGGTGGCAAGGCTCATGAGGATGCCAATGCTCACCTCCAACAATTCTTGGAGATTTGCGACACCTTCACCATTAATGGGATAACCCAAGAAGCCATCCGTCTTCGTCTCTTTCCTTTCTCTTTGCTAGGAAAAGTGAAGCAATGGTTCTATACCGATCGCAACGCTGTAGACACATGGGACAAGTGTTCCAATGCTTTTCTCGCCAAATTCTTTCCTATGGGCAAGACGAATGCTCTGCGCAACAAAATCTCTAGCTTTACGCAACAAGCCGAGGAATCTATTCCCGAGGCTTGGGAGAGGTTGCAAGAGTATGTCGCTGCTTGTCCGCACCATGGTATGGAGGACTGGCTATTGATCCAGAACATCTACCATGGCCTAACCCCACTCTCTAGAAGCCATTTGGATGCCGTCGCCGGCGGTGCATTCTTTTCTCTGAATGTTGCAGATGCTAAGGCTCTCATAGAGAAGATGGTGTCGAACCAAGGATCGAATGACGAGAGACTGCAGCCCCGTAAGCGAGGTATGCATTCCCTTAAGGAAGCCGACATGATCGTGGCCAAGATGGACCTGCTGGCAAAGAAGCTGAACAGCTGTGAGAAGATGAACCAACAGGAGAGTGTCCAATCTCTGGAATCCTACATGACTTGTGAAGTCTGTGGAGAAACCGGACATTCTGGGAGCCACTGCCCCGACCTACATGAAGATTTGAACTTCATCAACAACAGTAACGGTTTCCGTCAACAGAATCAAGGATGGAATCAGCACTCCAATTCTCAAGGTAACAATTCATTCCCTCGCTCTAATTTTCATAATTCTGATGATTTCTCGTTCTTAAAGAATTTAGTTTACTCACAAGGTAGAACTACTGAATTTTTGAATAAGAAATTAATGTCAAATGATAAAGCCCTTGAGAATATAAATGCTAAATTGGAAGATTTCTCATCTGCTCTGAAAAATCAACTTAGCTTTAATAAGATGTTAGAAACCCAATTAGCTCAACTTGCTGCTATTATACCATCTTTTCAGTCTGGCAAAATTCCTGCTAAACCTGACATGGAAACTGCTAATATGGTTGAAATAAAATATTTTAACTATTATGAAGATCAAACCATGACTGTTAAAAAGGGTGATCCTAGTAGTCCCATAATTAGATGCTCAATCTTTGGTGAAATCTTTAAAAATGTCATGTGTGATTTAGGATCGAGTGTGAACATTTTATCTAAAGATTTCTATGAAAACTCATTCTTTCCACCCATGTCATCCACATCTGCCTATGTTGTGCTAGCTGATCAATCCACTTGCTATGTAGAAGGAATAGTTAATGATTTACCTGTTCATATTAGAGGTTCATATGTTCCTGCTGATTTTATAATACTAGATATGGGAAATAGGAAAGATGTGCCTCTAATCTTAGGTAGACCCTTCTTGAATACTGTTAATGCTTGCATATATGTGGGAAGTGGTAAAATTCAAATGACATTAGGAGGAATGAAGGAAATATTCTCCTTCTCCCGTGGTCCCGCATATGCCGCTAACATGCAGGTAGCAAAACCCGTTCGTACCAAGAAGAGGCGCCCAAGAACAGGGTGGAGCAGAAAGAAAGAACCACCTCCTGAGTTGTGTGATTCACATAACAAGGGAGAGGTGCCAAAAGAAGAAGAACCAGATGGAGTACTAAGAGAAGAAGTGCCCAAGGAAGAAGATCCACCCGATAAGGATGAAACTCCATGGACCTAAGGTATGGTTTTATTTTTAATTTTTTTCCTTTCAAATTTCCCTTCTTCGAATAAATAACATATGTCATGCATGAAGCTAAAAAAAATCAGTTATCATTAGTTATATGCATAGATATATGTTAACTTAGTTAGAACAATGAAATATCAAAATAGGATAGTTTCCCTTTTCACAACATTAGATAGTTTCCTTTTAATAAAATGAGAACAAGAGCTCCGACTGAGACGAAGAAGATCTTTCACCAAGCAAGAAGCCAGCTTGGGGAGACTCCCGCTCTGATAAGGTATGTCTCAAGCCTACACTTTACATTCAGTTCTTAAATTCTATATCTTTTGAATGTCACATGCTTGCCTAAATAACCACTCCATGAATAAAATTGATAAAATCTGCTTAAACAAGTTGAAACCTGAATAAGATTTGAAATATGTCATGCAAATGCTATTGTTATGGTTTGAATAACTGGTCTTATCTAAGTTGTAGTTTTTGTGGGTTGCACATGCTTTAACTGAAATCATGCTTATGAGTAAAGTTAGTAAGAAATGGAGTAATTCTTTAAACTTGTTAAGGTGAAATTAGGACCTAATCTGGAGGATTTCTTTTAAAAACTATGAAAACCTTGCTAAAATTTCCTCCTAGATTTTATCCCATCCCACCACCAGCCAAATATTTGTTAGTCATTAGTCAAAACCACAAAGAGCTTTGTTTGTGTTGAGCTTTGTTAGACCTCATAGATCTTTGTAGAGAAGCTTATCATATCTTTTGAATCAAGATTCACGTACACCCACCATAATTTGCCTACTTTCCACTTTGGAAGTTTACAACCACCAAATAAATTGTTTATTCTCTACACCGGAGATATGCAATACCCTGCCAAACATCCCATTGCTAGCCTTATGCTATTCCTACACTGGGAATAAGCATTTCTCCCTCTTCCCCTACTCATTTCAAAAATCCTTTCCTATAGATGTCTGGGGAAATCTAGAGGTAAAAGAGAGAGAGAGAAAAATGAGCAAAGTAGCTCAAGAAAGGACTATGTCCTGTGAAAAAAAAGTGAGCAAAGTAGCTCAAAAGAGGACTATGTCCTAAGAAAATGTGAGGACACATCTTTTGTCTACTCACTTTGTATCCAAAAAAAAGAGAGAATTATCATTAGCTCTAGACCCCAGAAATTAACTAGGAAGGATTATGAAATACCTCTCTATACACTTCCACATAACCACACATGCACATCTTGATCAATTTTTATGATTTGCCGCTCCTTATGATCTGAGTGTCTAGCTTAGCAATAAACATCAAGCAATTTGCTCATGGTTCTTAGCCTACCTATAACTCCACATATCATTCTTTAGAAATAGAAGAGGCTACATTTTGGCCTAAGTGAGGATTTAAACACCATTGAGTGATTGAGTGAATCTTGGAGTACTTAAGCAAGTTGTTATCTTTTGAAAACCTTGAAAAACCTCCAGACAGAATCCTAGTCAAACCTAAGCAAGATAAAAGTTTCCTATCTACTGCTTTATTTCACTCTTGCATGTTTGAAGTGAAAAGCTATAAGCTCCACATTGCTATCATTTATGATACATGCTAAGTTATTTCTCACTATACAATATGCACTTGCAGACATCTTAAGTTGCTATCCATTTCATGCTCAATGCTTAAACCGCATTGTTGCTCGAGGACGAGCAACAGGTTAGCTTGGGGGAGCTTGTTGACGGTCCTCGAACACCTGTTTTACCGTCAACATTTGACCCTAAAGTTCACCAAAAAGGCATGAAATGTAGTCAAATAGGTTTCAAACTAACCAAATTCCACATGTCCATAGAATTCTATTTGAATGCAGGATTTGAACCAAATTTGGACATATGGACCCACCAGAGGCCAAGCCCACTCAGCAGGGCCCAAATGGGCCTAAGAGGGGTGGCGCCCGCCACCCCTAGGTGGCGCCCGCCACTTGGGTTGGCCCAAGTGTCACCCCTGCCACAAAACTCAGGCGACGGAAGGCTGGTTTCCCGGTTTGGGCCTCAAAACCGGGGGTTGGCTGTGAAGGCTGGTTTCCCGGTTTGGGCCACAAAACCGGGGGTGCGACGTCCGGGAAAAGGACGACAGAGCGGTGGCAGCACATGGCGGCAATCGGTGAGGTTGCGTCGAGGCAACGCTACCAGTGGTGCGGGCGTGGCCGTCGGATCACAACTATCTTCGAGTTGGTCCAGAATAACCCTAGGGTTTAGCTGGTTCACTCTGTAATTAGAGAGGGGTAGAGTAGGAATTAGAATTACGATAAGTAGAGGGAGACACCCTCCTCCCTTCCTATCTCAGTCATTTGCTCTTTGTTTCTAGGGTTTCCTGCTCTCCCAATCCCCTGCTGTAGCTAGCTGAGATCCACAGAGATCCACACCTCTGTGTACTGGAGATTTTGAGGAAGTGAGGCCGTAACCTCACTAATGTAGTGCGTGGTAGCCACACGGTTGCAGATCGATGACTTGATTCGCGTTTTGTTCGTGTTCTTCGCGTTCTTCGTTTCTCCGCGATTTTCCCGTCACTCGATCTCCCTCTCTACTGCGTCTTTGCTAAATCCATTTGAATCAACTTGTTCTTTATAGTGAGGAAATCATTTCCACTGAAGGAATTCATCTAACTCCGCACGAACAAGTAGATCGGCTTGATTTCATTTTCGTGGCATTTTTTCGTTCATACTCCTCCCCTTTCAATTTCCCGGTGATTGAATCGATTTGAGCGGATGATTTCTTGGGGATAGTCTCCTAACAACCTCGTGATCATCTTCTCCAAGTTTGGGAACGTGGGATTGAGTTTTGATTCGAATTTGGGAAGATTTGTGAGAGGGGCGACTGAAATCGCCCTCTCTGTTCATCCGCGGACAGTCCACCGTTGGTACCGCGGACAGTCCGCTCGTCGGGGTCGGTCAGACCAGTGGCTTGACTCCGCGCTGTTGGGCAAGCGATTTTTGAACCACGGACAGTCCGCCATTGCCCTTGGCAGACAGTCCAGGAACGGCCAGGGAGGTTCCAACAGAGTTGCTGTTTCTGGTATTTGGCCGGCGGACAGTCTGCCAACCCCTCGCGGACAGTCCGCAGTAGGGGCGGACAGTCCGGGACCCCAGGGCCGGATAGTCCGGGATTTGGCTGAAGCCTCTGGTTTAGTGCGTTTGCTCTCTCGGCTTCTTCGCTTGGTTTCCGGACTTCTCGTTTGGCCCTAGAGTTGATCAAGGAACCTCTCTAGGTATCTTTGCTACTAGTTAGCATAGGTATCTAAGAGTTTCTCGATGTAGCCGTCTATCTACGTTCGGGACTTGATTCTTGAGGGTTGAACTTGCTCCGGAGCTTTTGGTGTGTGGTTCGCTATCGCTTTGTGGTGCCTCGCTGTGATCCTAGGGATCATCCACCCTCTTCCAAGGGTCGTGGGCATCACGGTTTCGATCAAAGCTTTTGGGGTTGATTTTGGGACAAAAGGCCAAAGTTTCGAGAGAAATTGTTGAGCTCCCATTCACCCCCCTCTGGTCGCCTTGCTATTGCATTCTAGGTCCTTCAATTGGTATCGGAGCGGGTTAAGGATCTTCCACCTTAGCCGGTTCCAGATCCACAGAAGGCGACATGGATCGCGGCCTGGGCAAACCGCCGTTTTTCGATGGGACGAACTATGCGTATTGGAAGATACGCATGTCGGCCTATCTGCAGAGTATGTGTTGACGGTCCTTAAACACCTGTTTTACCGTTAACATTTGACCCTAAAGTTCACCAAAAAGGCATGAAATGCAGTCAAAAAGGTTTCAAACGAACCAAATTCCACATGTCCATAGAATTCTATTTGAATGCACGATTTGAACCAAATTTGGACATATGGACCCACCAGAGGCCAAGCCCACTCAGCAGGGCCCAAATGGGCCTAAGGGGGGTGGCGCCCGCCACCCCTAGGTGGCGCCCGTTACTTGGGTTGGCCCAAGTGTCACCCCCTGCCACGTCACCGATCCGTGTGACCTCCCCAAGGCCAAATCCTGGCCCTTGGTCACTAGGTCAGTGACATCGGACAGCTCAGGGAGGAGTGGCGTGGATCAAGGCAGAATGTCGGTTGCTAGGACATGCAACAGACCTCCAAACCGCCTTGGACAACCACCTGGATGCCGTTGAAGCAGAGGCGGTTCATCCAACGGCCAGGGAGCTGGCGGCCGCCAGTAGGGGGTGGCGCCCGCCACCTGACCTAACCCTAGGTCGGTTGGCTGCCCACTATAAGAACCCCCCTCACTCATTTGGGCTATAAATACCCCCCTGGAGGCACCTCTTCATATATCCCTCATATCCCACACTTCCAAGAGAAGCAAAGCAAGAGAAGCAAGTGAGAGTTAGGTTAGAAGCTTAGAGAGCTTAGGCAAGTAGGTAGCTAGTAGAGCAAGGCATCTTCGCCCTCGCGGTAGCGCTGCTCAAGGGTTAGCTCAAGAGTAGAGGCGTGCGAGTGATCGGTCCTGGAGCTGGGAAGAGTCTTCCTTCATCTCCAGTTCAGGTTTTGCTCTTGTTACTCAAGCATTTACTATATTCTAGTTCATCATTTCAAGTATTACTTTATTCTACTTATCAGTATTGAGTGGTATACTTGATTGATTGCTTGAGTGCCTAGCTATGCTACAGATCAATTCACTTAGCCATAGTAGTTAATCTCGAGTGTGCTTAGTGATTGATCTTTGCCAATAGGTTGCTTAGTTAGTTTAGTGTTTATCTTATTAAGTCAAGTGTTTGCTCTGACGTTCGCAAGGGTGTCTCTATTCAAAGCTAGGGTAGAGATAGTTAGAATATAGTTAAGCGTGGTGCTTAGTTATAGACTTACCTTCAGATACGGCTGGACCCCCGGATAGCTGTGGTAGCAAGCAGGTGGTGACAGCCCTGTGCGCCTTGAATTCCACCATGTAGTTGGCCCAGTTTAACTGTAAGGCTCGTTGTGCTAGCGTTCAACCTAAGTAAGTGGTAAAGGCTAGTACGCCTCGATACTTGACAAGATAGGAATAAAACTATACTCAACTTAGTTGCTTTATTGTCTTTTGCCTGCCCTGCTTCGTAACTTTCTCGCTTCGTAGTTATCTTGCTTTGTAGTTATCTAGGATTAGTTAGTAGTTAGTTATCTTAGTTACCCTTAGTTATCCTATCCCCTTTATCTACCTATCCATTCACCTTACTTTAGCCATCCACTTCATCCTTACCTATCCACCCATATATTCTTTCTAGCCTTTCATCTCCTCTCTTCTCCCCTTTTCCCTTTTCTCTTTTCTTCGACTCTCATCCCCTCCTTGACTCAACTCATACACCACCCTAGCCTTCCCTTGGGATCAAATAAATCGACACCTGGTACTCCCAGGCGAAGTGCTACGATGATAGTTCTGTGCTCTTGCAGAATCTCCTCCTGGTAGATTGCATTCTCGCTAGCTAGCTCCTACTAGTGTCGGGACTGACAACCCCGCTTGGAATTAGTAGATAGCTACTTTAGTTACCCTATCCTAGCTGTAGCTAAGAACTACCAACAGTATGGGTGCTTCCATTTGGGATATTTGCAACTCTGCTGATTACGTGGTCTTGGCTGCTCGTGTGACTCAGCGTCAGATCGATGATCACGATGCCAATAGCCGAGCCCGTAATGCTCTTTTCTCATGCTTGAGCATGACGGAGTTTGATCGTGTTTCTCACCTCGCTAGGGCTCGGGAGATTTGGGCATCCTTCATGCGTTTTCATGAGGGAACCTCCCAAGTCAAAACTCATCTCTACGAGTCGCACAAGCGAGAGTATGAGAACTTTCGACATATGCCTGGCGAGAGCATAGAGAGTTTATTCGCTCGCTTTCAGGTGATTGTCAACAGGATGAGGGCTAACAAGGAGCTGTTGCCTTTCGACGATCATGAGAGAGCTTTGAAGCTTTTGCATACTCTCAATCGGTCGGTGTGGGATTCCAAGGTTCAGGCGATCATCGAATCGCCTAACTATGAGACCCTCACGTGCGACGAGCTCTTCAGTAAGCTCAAGTCCAGTGAGATCGATGCCATGGCGAGGGCTTCTTATGAAAATCCTTCTGGCCCGTCAATGGCTTTGCTTTCTGGCTCTTCTGCTAACCCCTCTAGAGGTTTTGCACTCTCTTCTCTCTTTTCTGTCATAGAGGAGCAGCTGGAGTCTTTGGGGGATGATGAGTTGGCTTTGCTCGCCAACCGGTTCTCGCAGTTTCACAACAACCGCATGAACCATCGCCACGGAGGAGGACCCTCAGGATGCTTTGAGTGCGGCGACCCCAACCACTTCATCGCCAATTGCCCGAAGAAGAACAAGCAAGTTTTCGGCAAGGCGGATCATGGGCACAAGTACAACTCCGGCAAGCGCTAGGAGAAGTACGTCCCCGCGAAGCACAAGCGGAAGGGCGGCTTCGACAAGGAGTACATCAAGACGAAGAACTTGGAGAAGGCCCAGGCTGAGCAGCGTGCATTCTTCGCCACGCTCAGCGACGTCGACGACTCGGATGATGACTCTGCTGCCTCCAGCGACGACGAGTTCGAGACGAAGAAGAGGATCGAGGACAAGCTGAACGGCCTCTGCTTCTTCGCCGACGACGACGGCTTCTGCACCATGGCCCTCGGCAAGGAGGTCGATGGTGAGCTGGAGGACACCCCTCGGAACGACGACGACGACGACACCTCCCAGGTATCTCAGACCCCCGACGAGCTTTCTGCTGAGGTCGAGAAGCTTACTACCACGCTCCTTAGTCAGGATAAGTTGCTTAGGCGTGCTGCTAGAGAGCGCAAGGAGTTTAGGCAGAAGTGGGAGGATACGGTGAAGGAGCTTGAGTTTGCCAAGTCCACCATAGTCGTGTCTGAGGAGGTTGAGTGTGAGATGTGCACCACACACATGACTGACCTTCTCACTTTGAGAAGCAAGTATGCTGTGTTGGTAGGAGAGGTGGATGAGCTGAAGGCTAGATCTTCTCTGTTGGGTGCGTGCAAGTCCTGTGTGGGCTTGCAATCTGAGTTGGCAGAGAAGAATGTCAAGATTGTGTCTCTTGAAGAGGCCAACTCAGGTAGCACATGTGTGGCTAGGTGTGTTCTTTGTGAGGGTTTGGAGATGGAGATCGCCAACGTCAATCATGACAAGATGCAAACCGAGGAGGAAAACACATACCTTCGGACCATCTTGTCATGGGTGTCTAGTGGTGAGCCGCAGCTTGGGATGATGATCTCCCAGTTCAAGCGTGCTGCTAGAGGTCCTGGTGTAGGTTTTGCTCAGGGTGCTGATGTGTCATCTTTTGGGAAGATTAGAGAGTCGAGTGGTCTCAACCCATGTGAGAAGCCCAACTCCACCACTACTCCCAAGCTTACCAAGATTCCACCCAAAGAGCCTCTCAAGCCCAACACCAAGGATGGGGTCTTTGTTGAACCTCCGAGAGCTCCACCAAAGAAACAATCTTGGGCTCCCAAACCAAACCACCTCAAGAACAAGCTGGACATCATGCCACCCATTCTGGAGGAGCTTATGCCACAGAAGGGCAAAGTGAACCACACCCACTACCGTGAGTACCAACAACCCCCTATGAGAGCGGTGAGGTACCATTGTGAGCATTGTGGGAGAGATGGACACTTGAGTGAGTTTTGCTTTCGGCGCAAGAGAGAGGCGCGCCGTGCAAGGGAGATGAACAATGGGGACATGTACCATCCCTTCCATGATGTACATGTGCCGAATGTTCAGACGAGAGCTCCGAGGAGAGCTGCTAGGCCTAGAGGTGCAGTGCCTCAAGGTCCTAGGCGTCAGGGAGGTGTTGCCCGACGGGGTCCTGACTTTGCAGGATATGGACCCCGTGGCGGAGGCTTTGTTGAGCGTTTCCCTCCACCACGTTTTGAGTATCGCGATGGATGCTCTTCTCTTAGCGGACCACGTTTTCCTCAACGTGGTGATCGCTTTCCCCATAGGCGTGCTAGGAATGGTTTTTCTGCTAACCTTTCTTTTGAGCAGCCGGCCCAACACTGTTATTCTCCTTACTTCACTAACCCCAGTGTTGGACCGTATGCTCACCCTATGTCTTTTTATTGATGTAGATAAAATGATTGGAGAACGTTTGGTTGGTGGATTCCGGGTGTTCGAGGCACATGACCGGAAACGCCAAGTGGTTCTCCAGTCTTAGTCCAGTCACCGAAAAGGAGTTTATCACCTTCGGCGACAATAGCAAAGGTAAGGTTTTGTCCCGTGGGTCTGTGCGAGTTAATGAGCACTTTGTGTTGCGCGATGTTGCTCTTGTTTCTAACTTGCATTTTAACCTTCTTTCTGTTTCGCAACTCTTTGATGACGACTATGAGATCCATTTTAAGCCGAATCTCAGTCGCATTTTGGATCCTCAGAGCAATCTTGTTTGTGGGATTTCGCCCTTTGGAAAAGTCTTTCGTGCGGATTTCTCGGAGTCGTTTGGCATTTCTCATTGTCTTTTGGCTAGACCTTCCTCCTCTGATCTTTGGAAGAGGCATAGGAGACTAGGACATTTGAGCTTCGACTTGCTTGCAAGACTTAGTTCACTTGGCCTAATCCGAGGATTGCCCAAGTTATCCATGGAGAAGGATCTTGTTTGCCATTCTTGTAGACATGGGAAGATGGTTGCCGCTCCCCACCATCCAGTGACTCAGGTCATGACCAAGCGCCCTGGAGAGCTTTTGCACATGGACCTTGTTGGTCTGGCTCGGGTGAGCTCGGTTGGGGGGAAGTGGTATGTGCTTGTTGTTGTTGATGATTTTTCGAGATATTCGTGGGTCTTCTTTTTAGCTGAGAAGACCGAGACTTTCTCCTTTGCTCGCAATCTGATTTTGCGTCTTCAGAATGAGTTCCCTTTGAACTCAATGCGAGCAATTCAGAGTGATAATGGTTCCGAATTCAAGAATTCGGATTTTGAGAAGTTTTGTAACTCTTTGGGCTTGGAGCATCAGTTTTCTTCTCCCTACACACTGCCACAAAATGGTGTAGTAGAGAGGAAGAATCGGACCCTTGTAGAGATGGCCAGGACGATGCTCGATGAGCATAGGACTCCTAGGCGATATTGGGCCGAAGCTATGAGCACTGCATGCTATATTTCCAATCGCATTTTTCTTTGAGCTTTCTTGAAAAAGACCTCTTATGAGTTGCGTTTTGGAAAACTCCCCAAGGTGAGTTATTTTAGAGTTTTTGGTTGCCACTGTTTTATACTCAAGAAAGGCAACCTGGACAAATTTGAGTCTCGTTCTTCCGACGGTGTATTTTTTGGGTTATGGCACTCACACTCGTGCATATCGTGTACTTAACCTTGATACTAACCGAGTCATGGAGACATCAGATGTCACCTTCGACGAGACCATGGTTTGTCCCTCTTCTCGTTTTGAGCGTGTAGGTGATCATGAGGTTGGCGAGCCTCTTTTCGATGATGAAGAAGAAGGTGCTGAAGGGATGGATGACCCAGCACCTCCTCCACCTGCTATGCTGCAAAGAGCGGCTTCTACTATGATGCACGGCCCCGACACTTCTTCTTCTTGGGGGCCGTGGGATCCGCCACCTCGAGCGGTACCTTTTGTACCCGAGGAGGCACCAGCTGCTGTTGAGGGGGAGGCCACTTCGGCAAGGGAGGCGCCACGACATATTCAGCACCAACACCCGCCTCAGCAGATGATCGGCAGCATTGGCGAACGGGTCACTCGGTCAAGGTCACAACAAATCTCTCACTTTGCTCATTCTGCATTTGTTGCTGATTTTGAACCCTGAGATGTTGGACACGCTTTGACGGATCCAGATTGGGTCAATGCCATGCATGAGGAGTTAGAAAACTTTGAGAGAAATCGGGTTTGGGTTCTAGTTCCTCTTCCTCCTGAGTGTCATCCTATTGGGACAAAATGGGTTTTCAAAAACAAACAGGGAGAAGATGGCCATGTTGTGAGAAACAAGGCCAGACTTGTAGCCCAGGGGTACAGTCAGAAGGAGGGGATAGACTATGAGGAGACTTTTTCTCCTATAGCTCGTTTGGAGGCTATTAGGATACTCTTGGCTTTTGCTGCATCCAAAGGTTTCAAACTTTTTCAAATGGATGTCAAGAGTGCCTTCTTAAACGGCTACATAGAAGAGGAGGTGTATGTGAGACAACCCTCCGGTTTTGAAAATCCCAAGTTTCCAAACCATGTTTTTAAACTCCACAAAGCTTTATATGGTTTGAAACAAGCCCCTAGAGCCTGGTATGATAGGTTGAAAACCTTTTTGCTTGCTAAGGGTTTTAAAATGGGATGTGTGGATAAAACGCTCTTTCTCCTCAAGCAAGGCACTTATACTCTCTTGGTCCAGATTTACGTGGATGATATCATTTTTGGTGGTTCTTCTCACGCTTTGGTTGCCAAGTTTGCAGATACTATGAGCAGGGAGTTCGAGATGAGTATGATGGGTGAGCTGACTTTCTTTCTCGGATTGCAAATTAAGCAATCCCGAGAAGGAACGTTTGTGCACTAGGGCAAGTACACCAAGGACTTGCTGAAGAGGTTCGATATGGGTGAGGCCAAGCCTCTTCCAACACCCATGTCGACCACGATGGCCCTGGATGCGGACAAGGATGGAGAAGCTATGAACCAGAAGGAGTACCGAAGCATGATTGGGTCGCTGCTCTACCTGACGGCGACACGCCCGGACATTCAGTTCGCGGTGTGTCTGTGCGCGTGCTTTCAGGCATCGCCGCGCACCTCGCACCGTCAGGCAGTCAAGCGCATTATGAGGTACCTTCGTTTCACACCTGAGTTCGGGATTTGGTATTCAGCTTCCTCCACCCTCTCCCTTTGCGGTTATTCTGATGCTGATTTTGCTGGTTGCCGAGTTGAGCGCAAGTCCACTTTTGGGACTTGTCAGTTTATTGGTTCTTCTCTTGTATCTTGGTCTTCGCGCAAGCAGTCTAGTGTCGCTCAGTCTACCACAGAGGCTGAATATGTTGCTGCGGCTAGCTGCTGTTCTCAGTTGCTTTGGATGATGGCCACTTTGCGTGATTTTGGTCTGAGCTTTTCTCGCGTACCTTTGCTTTGTGATAGCACGAGTGCGATTAGCGTTGCTAAGAACCCCGTGCTGCATTCTAAGACCAAACACATTGATGTGCGCTTTCATTTTCTGCGAGACCATTATGAGAAGGGTGATATCAAGCTTCACCATGTCGATACTCATCATCAGTTGGCTGATATTTTCACCAAGCCTTTGGACGAATCAACCTTTAATCGGTTGAGGGGTGAGCTTGGTGTGTGTTTCCCCTTTTAGATGGGGGAAACATTTTAATGCTTGTATCCTAGACTGACTATTTTTCCGTTTGTCTTGTTTTCCTTTAGTTTCATCTTTTGCATTTCAGCATACGCTTTTACATTCTGAGCTTCATGTATATAATCTGTAGAATGTAACTATGCTCTGTTTAGTATGCTCCGATGCTTATGATGATGCTTGTAGCTTATGCTCTTTCTGATCACTAATACATGTTGTGAGCTGAGTGATTTTTGAATGGTGAACCTGCTTAACCAACATAAAACTGGAAAATGTTCACCATTGAGACATGCAACTAGCATGTGTAGGATGTGTTGAGTTCACTCGTGCTTTTCATATATGCTAGGTTGCTATGTCTCTAGTTCTGAGTCATTCACTTGCTTGGTTTGTTCATATTCTGTCAATAAAATTGAACCAAGTTTTAAGTGAATTGAAAAGATCGAGATGGGATTGCTTGTCAACACCTCACGGTATCGAGACTGTTCTCTTTGCACTTTGAGTTAAACTTGAGCCGTGTAGTGTATGACCGAAACCGATGCTTTAAGCTTCTAATTGCATTTGCATAGGCTTCGCTCGGTTGAAAAGCTAGGCAATGACAAGCTTTCAACCTCTCGCAACCACATGCTAAATTCTGAACTTGTGTTATTTCACCGCTGCAACTCCGATCTAAAAATGAAATCACAAGTTTTTGCTTCATTCTACAGCATGATGTTTGAACCTTGCTAGGGGTAGTTCACCGTGTATACATGTTTAGCACTTGCTTGTTTTCCTGCCTATACATGTGTAGTGCTACTTTGATGGTGAATATCTTTTTGGCTAAAAAACTGCTCACTTTGCTCTCATGTTCATATTTCGTATTTGGTGATCAGTTTGAGCTTTTGCTAGCATATTATGAATGATGTTGAGTCGTTGGAGTTATACTGTGTAGAGCATCCTTGCATTCTCTTGACTATATTCCTGAAGCTGCTAACTTGCATTTTGACTCATATGCATTCTGGAAGGGGAAGAAATCTGCTTGTTTGGCACATTTGATGGTGCATTTTCCGAGGGGGAGAACGTTTACTTGATTAGTGCATTCTCAACTAAGGGGGAGATATTGCAAATCATATGCTCTCTGGGTGTTCAACTGAGAGTTTTCCTGGTTGTGTGCACTATTTGAGGGGGAGTTTGCTCGTGATGAGTTTTTGAAATTTCCAATTGGTTCAGAGCATTTTTGCTAGTTGTGTTGAGCCTTTGCCTCTTTCTTGAGGGACTAGCATTTGCCTTTCAGATTTTCAATTGGTGTTGAGCTCTTCTGTTCTTGAGTTTCAATTGGTATTTGATAGCGGTGTTGAGCCTGTTCTACCTCTTCTTGAGGGCTAGCTTTGCTTTGCTTGGTTGCGTCGAGTCGTTGCCCATGTCTTTGGGAACCAAGTTGTGTTGCTCTTTCCACTTGACCTTCTTCGGCTTTGCTATGCTTTTGGGTCATTTGGTCGAGTTCTCTCTTCTCCTTCTTCCTTCTTCTATTTCCATTATGATTTGTGTTGGTAGTTGACAATGCACTCATCAAGGGGGAGATTGCGGATACATGGGTGTATGTCGAGTCTCTGAGTGATGAGTGATTGTCAATTGGTATGATGCGCATGTTCTTTGGCTTGTGTTGTGCAGGTGTCGAGCACGGATACAGTGATCAGAGGCAAGGTGAAGGTCAAGTAGAGACGTGCCGTGCCGATGGACTGAGAGTGGCGAAGGGCAGACGTGAGGCTTGGATTGAGGGACCGGTGGCCCGAGGATCAGCTGTGGTGGCTGACAGCCTGGGACAGCGACGAGCAGAGACTTGCGGGCATGGTGTTGCTCGAGTCGAGGACTTGGGGACACATGTCGGTGGACGGGGTGCACGGGCGGTGCATCCCCTCCACAGCTCCGGTTTGGTGGTAGAGCCAGAGAAAAACCATCGAGTGGACGGTTTCCAGGTTTGCGCCTCAAAACCTGGGCGCTGACGGTTTCCAAGTTTGGCCACAAAACTCGGGCTGAGGACGGTTTCCAGGTTTGGGCCTCAAAACCTGGGTGCTGCGGGTTTCTGAGTTTGGGCCACAAAACTCAGGCGATGGAAGGCTGGTTTCTCGGTTTGGGCCTCAAAACCGGGGGTTGGCTGTGAAGGCTGGTTTCCCGGTTTGGGCCACAAAACTGGGGGTGCGACGTCCGGGAAAAGGACGACAGAGCGGTGGCGGCACATGGCGGCAATCGGTGAGGTTGCGTCGAGGCAACGCTACCAGTGGTGCGGGTGTGGCCGTCGGATCACAACTATCTTCGAGTTGGTCCAGAATAACCCTAGGGTTTAGCTGATTCGCTCTGTAATTAGAGAGGGGTAGAGTAGGAATTAGAATTACGATAAGTAGAGGGAGACACCCTCCTCCCTTCCTATCTCAGTCATTTGCTCTTTGTTTCTAGGGTTTCCTGCTCTCCCAATCCCCTGCTGTAGCTAGCTGAAATCCGCAGAGAACCATACCTCTGTGTACTGGAGATTTTGAGGAAGTGAGGCCGTAACCTCACTGTTGTAGCGCGTGGTAGCCACACGGTTGCAGATCGATGACTTGATTCGCGTTTTGTTCGTGTTCTTCGCGTTCTTCGTTTCTCCGCGATTTTCCCCTCACTCGATCTCCCTCTCTACTGCGTCTTTGCGAAATCCGTTTGAATCAACTTGTTCTTTATAGTGAGGAAATCATTTCCACCGAAGGAATTCATCTAACTCCTCACGAACAAGTAGATCGGCTTGATTTCGTTTTCGTGGCGCTTTTTCGTTCATACTCCTCCCCTTTCGATTTCCAAGTGACTGAATCTATTTGAGTGGATGATTTCTTGGGGATAGTCTCCTAACTACCTCGTGATCATCTTCTCCAAGTTTGGGAACGTGGGATTGAGTTTTGATTCAAATTTGGGAAGATTTGTGAGAGGGGCGACTGAAATCGCCCTCTCTGTTCATCCACGGACAGTCCGACGTTGGTACCGCGGACAGTCCGCGCGTCGGGGTCGGTCAGACCAGTGGCTTGACTCCGTGCTGTTGGGCAAGCGATTTTTGAACCGCGGACAGTCCGCCGTTGCCCTTGGCGGACAGTCCGGGAACGTCTAGGGAGGTTCCAGCAGAGTTGCTGTTTCTGTTATTTGGCCGGCGGACAGTCCGCCAACCCTTCGCGGACAGTCCGCAATAGGGGCGGACAGTCCGGGACCCCAGGGCCGTACAGTCCGGGATTTGGCTAAAGCCTCTGGTTTAGTGTGTTTGCTCTCCCGGCTTCTTCGCTTGGTTTCCGGACTTCTCGTTTGGCCCTCGAGTTGATCAAGGAACCTCTATAGGTATCTTTGCTACTAGTTAGCATAGGTATCTAAGAGTTTCTCGACGTAGCCGTCTATCTACGTTCGGGATTTGATTCTTGAGGGTTGAACTTGCTCCGGAGCTTTTGCTGTGTGGTTCGCTATCGCTTTGTGGTGCCTCGTTGTGATCCTAGGGATCATCCACCCTCTTCCAAGGGTCGTGGGCATCACGGTTTCGATCGAAGCTTTTGGGTTGATTTTGGGACAAAAGGCCAAAGTTTCGAGAGAAATTTTTGAGCTCCCATTCACCCCTCCCCCCCCCCTCTAGTCGCCTTGCTATTGCATTCTTGGTCCTTCAGGAGTACTCAAAGGAGGACCTCATAAGCATGCTACGAGATGCTCACTCTTACATTGAGACTAAGAGGAAGGAGTGCAAAGAATTGCGCAAGGCCAACAAGGCTCTTGAACAATCCTTTGATGAGCTCAAGTCTACTCATGAGAGGCTAGAGGAATCCCATGAGAAGTTGGATCAAGCTCACACTTGGCTTAAGGAAGCCCACTCCTCCCTCCTTGATCAAAGTAAGATTGAGGATGTTGTAGAGACATGCAATGTAGGAGTAACTTGTGATATACTTGATGAATCTTTTTATGCTCCTATTATTATCGCTCCCATAAATGCATCATCATCATCTAGCTCAACTAAAATGTCTACTTCTACTACTTGTGATTCATCATTAATGGTAGAAAATAAGAACCTTAAGAACAAGGTTAATGAGCTCACTCATGCCTTAGGCAATGCCTATGGTGGAGATGCCCGCTTGCTTAAGTGCTTGGGTAGCCAAAGGTGTCCACTCAACAAGGAGGGACTTGGCAATACCCCCAAGAAGGGCAAGGCGGTTTTTGTTCCTTACAAGACTTGTTTTGTGAAGAGCAATGGCCGGTTTTGCAATAGTTGCAAGCAATCCGGGCATATAGAGCAACATTGCTTTAATAAGAATAAAAACAAGAAGCATACTCATGTTACATCTATTCGCTTTGATTCTTGTTATATGCTTACTAAGGGCACTAATGGTGTGAAGGCTAAGTACATTGGTGCACCCATGGTTGGCCCAAAGAAGAAGGCAATTTGGGTGCCCAAGAGAAATTTGGGTGCACCCATGGTCTAACCTTGGAGGACCCAAAAAGATTTGGGTACCTAAAAAGAATTGATCCTTTTTGTAGGTTAATTACAAAGCCGGAGGAAGTCATTGGGTGCTTGACAGTGGGTGCACCCAACACATGACCGGAGATGGTAGAATGTTCAAATCAATCAACACTAGTGGCAATGATCATGCTAATGCTATCACATTTGGTGACAACAAGAAAGGCAAGGTCAAAGGCTTGGGCAAGATTGCAATATCAAATGACTTGAGCATCTCCAATGTGCTATTAGTGGAATCTCTCAACTTCAACTTGTTGTCAGTGGCACAATTGTGAGATTTGGGATTCAAATGCATATTTGGTGTTGATGATGTGGAGATTGTGAGTGTTGACGGAAGTGATGTGATCTTCAAAGAATTTAGATATGAGAACCTTTATTTGGTGGACTTTGATGCTAGTGAAGCTCAATTGACAACATGCTTATTCACCAAATCAAGTATGGGTTGGTTGTGGCATAGGCGCTTGGGACATGTTGGAATGAAGCAACTAAAGAGGCTAGTGAAGCATGACATGGTGAGAGGGCTAAAAGATGTTCACTTTGAAAAGGACAAGCTATGTAGTGCATGCCAAATGGGAAAGCAAGTTGGAAACACCCATCCTAACAAAGGAATGATGAGCACTACACATGCACTTGAGTTATTGCACATGGACTTGTTTGGACCAACTACATATGCAAGTATTGGGGAAACAAGTATGGCGTTGTGATAGTGGATGATTATACAAGATACACATGGGTCTTCTTTCTTGTTGACAAAAGTGAAGTGTTTGGGGTATTCAAAACCTTTGTCAAGAGAGTCAAAATGAGTTTGATAGAAGAATCAAGAAAGTGAGAAGTGACAATGGAAGTGAGTTTAGAAACACAAGAGTTGATGAGTTATGTGATGAGTTTGGAATCAAGCATCAATTCTCGGCCAAGTATACACCTCAATCCAATGGGATAGTTGAAAGGAAGAATATGACACTCATTGATATGTCAAGATCTATGCTTAGTGAATACAATGTGAGTGATTCCTTTTGGGCCGAAGCAATCAACACGGCTTGCTACTATAGCAACCGACTTTATTGTCACCCTCTATTGAAGAAGACACCATATGAACTCCTCAATGATAGAAAGCCCAACATTGCTTACTTTCGGGTCTTTGGGTGCAAATGTTACATATTGAAGAAGGGCACAAGACTTGGAAAGTTTGAGAAGAAATGAGATGAAGGGACACTTCTTGGTTACTCCACTACAAGCAAAGCCTATAGAGTGTGGAACAACACATCAAGAATCGTTGAAGAAGTCCATGATGTTGAGTTTGATGAAACCAATGGCTCACATGAAGAACAAGATAATCTAGATGATGTGAGAGGAACACAACTGGCCGAAGCTATGAAGAACATGGACATTGGTGATATAAGGCCAAAGCAAGTGATTGACATAGAAGATGACAAAGCTCAAGTGCTCTCTCCTCCAACCATGCATAGCAATGATGTTGCAAGCTCTAGTGGTTCTCAAGATCAACAAGATGCTAGTAGCTCTCAAGTGGCTCATCCAAGTACAAGTACAAGTGCAAGTGTTCAACCGCAACAAGTGCTCCAACCAACACACATTGCAAGAGATCATCCTTTAGATCAAATTGTTGGTGACATAAGAAGAGGTGTGCAAACAAGATCAAGATTGGCTTCATTTTGTGAACAATACTCATTTGTATCATCTATTGAGCCAACCAAGATTGATGAAGCTTTGATGGATGTTGATTGGGTGAATGCAATGCATGAAGAGTTGAACAACTTCACCCGCAATGATGCTTGGGAGTTAGTGGAAAGACCAAAGAACACAAATGTTATTGGTACAAGATGGGTCTTCCGGAACAAGCAAGATGAAGATGGCATTGTTGTAAGGAACAAAGCAAGATTGGTTGCACAAGGATACACTCAAATGGAAGGGATTGACTTTGGAGAAACCTATGCACCAGTTGCTAGATTGGAAGTCATTAGAATCCTACTTGCATATGCTTGTGCTCACAACATCAAGCTCTATCAAATGGATGTGAAGAGTGCTTTTCTCAATGGATTCATCAATGAGTTAGTTTATGTTGAGCAACATCCCGGGTTTGAAGACTTGAAGAAGCCCAACCATGTGTACAAGCTCAAGAAGGCACTATATGGGTTGAAGCAAGCACCTAGAGCTTGGTATGAAAGATTGAGGGACTTCTTGTTAGCAAAAGGGTTCAAGATTGGGAAGGTTGACACCACTCTTTTCACCAAGAAGATTGGAAGTAGCTTGTTTGTGTTGCAAATCTATGTGGATGATGTGACGGAACCTCCTGGATTAATAAGGCCCACGTGTACCGGTCCTTGTCCAACAGACCTTAGACCGTCGTACACTGTGCCCTAATAGCCCAAAAGACCCACCACGTGTCATCGGGTAACCCGACTCATCCACATTTCCTTACCTTCCCAGGATCATTGCAATAGTCATTGCAGTATTACAACATTTCACACATAATATATATATATATATCGGAGATAAAAGTGCGGAAGTATTATACCATAAGTTTTACAAACCAGGGTTTCAAACTTAAGTTGTTATTACAAACCATAGTTTCAAACTTAACCCTAGGTAGTGGAATTAGCATTACTTAGCACGGTATGTCACACAAACAACCCTGCCTGAAGGTTGTACTACTCCTCTCCGGACAAATCTTCCTCAACGACTGTCACGCAACAAGCCTCAAAGCAAGGCTGCTCGTGAAAGTCACCTGCAACAGAGGATTAATAAACCCTGAGTACGAAGGTACTCAACAAGACTTATCCGACTAAAGAAAAAAAGTGAGAAGACTCTGGAATGAAAGGCTTAGGGTAGTCAAGGTAATGCTTTAAGTAAGATTAAGCATTTTGCAGAAAAAGCATTTTGCAAACTTTGTTTTATTATTTTTTGAAAGATTCAATTACTTCTCAATTCTCCATCGTTCATGATTCATTTTACATTTCAAAATACACCTAGTTGAGAACCACTCTCCGTTGACAGTCGGAGGACCAAGTCTCCATAACCGAGGAGCAACGTTAATCCGGATAAATAATACTCAGCTGAGGATCCCTATCCACACTGCATATGTAGCACCCAAGCTTGCATATGCCAACTCGTCTTCCACGATTCCTCCAAAATTGGACCCGGTCCTACGCCACCCGAGAGTACCTGTACACCTCCAATCCGGGACTTCAGCCCATGAGGGTAGCTAGTACTCCCGCCATCTCTCCACTCCCAGTGCGCGGTTGTCGGTCCCAATAAAGGATTCCTCGGGGCCAGAGCTTTCCGTAGTATGTGAATAGTTACAAGTCTTGGACCAGCAGGCTTCCACACGGATGGTCCCTACATTTTACTCCGCCAGCGACAAGCACCTTGGGACTCCAACCCAAGAGTACAGGTCCTGTCGGTTTTTCAACCATGTTCCTGTCGGTGTCAACTGTTGAGTCTCGGGCTCAACATGACGGCACCGTACCAGCGAACAACCGCTTCTCGACAATGACCACATGCTAGCCAGGCAAGTAGTCATCGCACGGGAAGTATAACCAAAACCCTTTATATGATTCATCTCAGTGATCACACTTTTGAAAAGGCATTTTATTTGCAAATTCTAATTTGATAAGCATTGCTAAGCATTTCTCAAATACTTTTTTTTTTTGAAAA
The DNA here is from genome assembly GCA_009763385.1 of Coix lacryma-jobi var. lacryma-jobi. Lineage (NCBI taxonomy): Eukaryota > Viridiplantae > Streptophyta > Magnoliopsida > Poales > Poaceae > Coix > Coix lacryma-jobi. The sequence goes on from CM019831.1 coordinate 98,179,035, forward strand.
CAGGTTTCGGGTGTATCAGTGGTTGAGTTGGATAATGCATCGATTAGGATAGCACTCAACTCCTATAAACCTAATGCAGTAATTTAACTCAAAAGCTTTTAAGGAAAACATTTTATAAATTCAAGGAAAAGGTTAAATGCACCGGGGCTTGCCTTCGTTGCTGGGTAGGGTCGGATACTCCTGGGAATCCGGATCGGCCGTATATTCAGCAACTTCTGGGCCTATCTCAACGGGACCCTCAGATACCTCGGATGCTACACGATAAAGGGATGTATGCTCAATGAGATGCTCATGACATGATCTTGGTAAAGATGGAAATTTTCTAAACTATAAATATTGATTAGAGTACTACTTTCCATCATGGTACAGTTGCAAACCAACAAACCCAGCTTGCAACTATAGACACGACTACAAAGCAAGTTCGTTTTTATTTACCAGCAGATCAAGATAATTCATGTGGCATATTTCTTTATTTAACCTTCTACTTTCCATTTCATCTAACAAAATATAACACATAGGGTAAAGGATAAAAACTTATTTTCATCAACAGAGCCCAAAATTTTTGTATTGATGCACTTTTTCCTAAAAACAGTGGCAAAAATAATTTCATGATTTTTCGACTTTAAAATAGGGCTATAAAAATCACCAAAGTTCATTTGTTAATAAAAGGGCCTAATTAATTCATTTTCAAAATTTGTTCAAAATCCACATTTCATATTTTTCATAAATACTAGGCAATTTAAGAAGATCACACAAAAAATTTTACAATTTTTTGAGCTTCCTACGAAATCATACAAAAAGAACAACACTCATTACTGTTTATCCAAAACAGAAAAAGAAAAACGACTTTTCCTTTCACCGGGCTCGGCCCATCAGCGGCCCAGCGCCGACTGACGGCGCGGCCCCGCCTGCCAGCCGCTCCTCCCTTCTCTCGCGCCCACGCCGCGCCCCGGCCTGCCTTGACCGGCACGGCCGCCAGTCAACCGGCCGCGCGGGGCTTCGCCGGCGAGGACTCCGGCGACCCTGAGCACCTGAACCTTCCTCTCTTGACCTCGCGCTTCACTCCCACCTCTCTCCGGCGCTAGCACCCGCGTGACACCAACCTGGCCACGGCCATGGTGGCTCGGCCGCGGCAAACACGGCGGCGACGCGCCGTTCCGGCTACTAGGACACGGTAGCGACCTAAACTAGCTCGGCACCATATCTAGGCTTCTCTAGCGATTCTGATGCGCACTCTAACTGCTCCGGCAATGGTCCCGAACGACCAAAACCACGGTGGCGGCCATGGCGGACACCCGTGCCGGCGGCAAGCCATGTGGCCCGACCTAGACCGCGCGGTAGAGATCAAACGGAGGCGCGCATCACAACCAGGGCTCTATTGCGACTCTGGTGCTCACCTTGCCTTGAGCTATGGCGCAAGGGACGACAGCTAGCGACGGCGGTGACGATGGCGGAACGACGGCCAGTGGCAACCCTCGCGGCCTGCCCAAAAGGGAGCGTTAGAGACCACAATTCCGAGCCGATCAGAACTGGGACGTCAAGGCGAAGGAGTGTGTGTGGTTGATTTGGCCGGAAAGGCTCTGAGCTCACCGGCGCACGGTGACCTTGGCTTCGGCGGAAACTGGCCGGTAGCGAAGAAGACTACCGCGGCGATGGCGACTACAGGCTCTAGAGCTTAAGCTGGTGACGCTGGAGGATGCAGAGGAGCTAGGCGGAGCTGTTATGGAGACGGAGTGGGCGGCGATACAACGTCGGCGACGAACGAGCTCGGCGGAGCCTCGGCGGAAACAGAGGAGCAGAGGAGGAGAAAGTGATGTTGCCGGCGTCAGAAGGATTTGTACCACCGGCCACGGCTCGGGACGACGGACACGTCAAGGCTATCCCACAGTGCAAGCAGGAGGTGGCGGGGGTGCGTGGCGAGGCCGGCGGAAGCGGCGGCGGTGCTGGCTCGCCAGCGCAGAGCACATGCTCTGCTCCCAACATTTCCCCCCCATTCTACTGTAGCGATCCCCAAAAACCCCCTTTTTAATTTCTCTGAAATTTTGAACTGTGCAGCAAAAAGTGCAAACATCAAAGTTGCTCCAAATTTGATGTTCTACAACTTTGCTTAAACACTCAAAGTCAGATTCTGCCCAGATTTTAAAATTTGGTCAAAAGATCAAATTTGGTTTAAACTGATTTCAAAATTACTTTGAAATCTTCTAAACAACTTCAATTTTTGCCAAAGTATGAAATGTACCTTTTGAACTTCCCTACAACTTTGATATAAACTTTGAACTCAGATTTCAAATAATTTTTGAAATACAAGTTTTAATTCAAAAGAAACCACTTCTAGGGTTTGAGGAAATTCAAAGTTACTCAAAATTTTGTGCAGAAACTTTTAAAACTTTGAATACCAAAGTTGTTCATCTCTTCAAGATCTACCAAAAAGCTTTTAGGGTCCACCCCTAAATATGCATAAAATATTTTTTTTTATTTTTTTATTTTTTTTAGTGAATGCATCACAAAGTGAGCTAGCACATAATGCTATGCAATGCTTATGATGACATGACCACATTTTATTCATGTAAACACCTGAGGTGTTACATCCTTTCCCCCTAACAGAAATCTCGACCCGAGATTTAGCTATACACCAACTACCATAGGGGTGGTGGGGTACGGAAAGGAAAGATTACAGACTCTTTACTAAAAACAGCCATACGCTTTTATTAGCTAGCTTTCTTCACTGCTCTGATTGGATAACTTTATAGAATTCAGGAAACTGCTCTATCAGAAATTCCTCGGTTTCCCAAGTTGCTTCTTCTTCAGAATGCTGACTCCATTGGACTTTATAGAACCTGTGGGTGTGTCGTCGAGTCACTCGATCCCTCTGGTCAAGAACTTTGATGGGGTACTCTGAGTAGGTCATATCCGGCTCAAGTTGTACACCTTCGACATCCATAACTTGATCAGGCACTCGCAGACACTTCTTTAGTTGAGAGATATGAAACACATTATGAACCTCGGATAGATGAGCAGGTAATTGAATACGATACGCCACTTTTCCACATTTGGCCAGAACCTGAAACGGTCCAATATAACGGGGAGCAAGTTTTCCTTTAACTCCAAACCGATAAACACCTTTGATGGGTGACACTTTCAGATACACAAAATCTCCCTTGGCAAAAGTCAAAGGTCTACGCCTTTTATTTGCATAACTTTTTTGTCGGGATTGCGCTATTTTCAGATTGCTTTGTATCTGTTTAACTTTCTGTTCGGTTTCTTTAACTAAATCAACACCAAAAAAACATCTTTCCCCAGGTTCGGACCAGTGTAACGGAGTCCGACATCTTCTACCATATAGAGCTTCAAAGGGTGCCATACAAATACTCTCTTGATAACTGTTGTTGTATGAGAATTCCGCTAATGGTAAACACTCGTCCCATTTAAATGGAAAATTAATAGCACAAGCCCTGAGCATATCTTCTAGTATTTGATTCACTCTTTCAGTCTGACCCCCTGTCTGTGGATGGTAAGCTGTACTATGCAGGAGTTTAGTACCCAGAGATTCATGAAGACTTTGCCAAAACTTTGAAATAAACTGAGGACCTCTATCAGAGACGATAGTCTTCGGAACTCCGTGCAGACTCATAATCCTTTGGAAATATATCTTGGCATATGTCGATGCAGGGTAAATGGTCTTAACTGGTATAAAGTGTGCAACTTTAGTCAGTCTATCTACTACAACCCAGATAGAGTCATAGCCCTTAGGTGTCCTTGGCAAACCCACAATAAAGTCCATACTGATATCTTCCCATTTCCAAGCAGGAATTGGTAATGGTTGCAGTTCACCAGCTGACTTAAGATGAATAGCTTTGACTTTCTGGCAAGTATCACATCTGGCTACATATCTTGCAATTTCAACCTTCATCTTAGTCCACCAGAATCTCTGCTTAAGATCCTGGTACATTTTTGTACTTCCCGGATGGATTGCAAACGGGGTAAGATGAGCTTCATCAAGAATTTGCTTCCTTAACTCAGGATTCTTCGGAATGACCAGTCTATCTCCAAACCAGACTACTCCAGCTTCATCAACTCGGAAACAAGATGCTTTGTCCGTTTCAATTTTCTCTTTAATATGATGAATACCTTTATCTTCTTTTTGAGCTGCGATGATCTGGTCCTTAATAGATGACTGAACTGATATGTTGGATAAACTACCTTGAGTGATCATTTGAATGCCTAGTTTCCCTAATGCAGAACAGAGAGCAATATTTACTGGTCTGACAGTGGCACAGTTACATCGAACCTTCCGGCTGAGAGCATCAGCTACCACATTTGCCTTCCCGGGATGATAATGTACTTCCAAATCATAGTCCTTGATTAACTCTAGCCATCTTCGTTGTCGCATATTTAACTCTGACTGAGTGAAAATATATTTCAAACTCTTATGATCGGTGTATATATGGCAGGTGTTGCCCAATAGGTAATGGCGCCATATCTTTAATGCATGGACAACTGCTGCTAATTCCAAGTCATGAGTAGGATAGTGTTCCTCATGACGTTTCAACTGCCTGGATGCATAAGCTATAACCCTACCTTCTTGCATTAAGACACATCCCAGTCCAATTCCAGAAGCATCACAGTACACATCAAAAGGTTTCTCGAGATTGGGTTGGGCTAGAACTGGAGCTGTAGTTAAGAATCTTTTCAGCTTTTGGAAAGCATCTTCACATTCATCTGACCAGACAAACTTGACTTCATTCTTTAGTAGCTCTGTGATAGGCTTGACAAGTTTAGAGAAGTCTGGAATAAATCTGCGATAGTAGCCTGCCATGCCCAGAAAACTGCGAATCTGATGGACAGTTTTGGGAGATTCCCATTCTAAGATCTCTTGTACTTTGTCAGGGTTTACAGCTACTCCTTCAGCCGATAGCACATGCCCCAGAAATGGAACTTGGTCTAGCCAGAATTCACACTTACTGAACTTTGCATATAGTTGATGATCTCTCAGTCGGCCCAACACTATTCTGAGGTGTTCAGCATGTTCTTCTGGGGTCTTGGAATATATCAAAATATCATCAATGAATACCACCACAAACTTGTCTAGCTCGGGCATGAATACTGAATTCATCAGGTACATGAAGTGAGCAGGTGCATTAGTCAATCCAAAGGACATGACTAAATACTCATATAGGCCGTATCTGGTGGTAAAAGCAGTTTTTGGGATATCTTCGGGTCTTATCTTTATTTGATGATATCCAGATCTCAGATCTATCTTTGAAAATACCTTAGCTCCCACGAGTTGATCAAACAAAAGATCAATCCGCGGTAAAGGATACTTATTTTTCACTGTTACTTCATTAAGTGGACGGTAATCCACACACAACCTCAAAGTCTGATCTTTCTTTTTAACAAATAGAGCAGGGCAACCCCACGGCGATGAACTAGGTCTAATATAACCCTTATCAAGCAATTCCTGTAATTGAACTTTTAATTCCGCCAACTCCTTCGGTGGCATTCTATAAGCTCGTCGGGATATAGGGGTTGTTCCAGGTTTTAACTCTATGTTGAACTCAACATCTCGATCTGGTGGTAACCCTGGCAATTCCTCAGGAAACACATCCGGAAACTCGCAGACTACTGGGATATCTTGAATCTCTTTAACAGTCGTTGCACAGACGTTGCCGCACATCTGGTCAACGGTTTTCTTTGGAATCGGAAGTTGGATAAAGAGTTCAGAAGTACTACCAGGTATGATCAACCTGACCGTTCTATGCAAGGCATCTAACACTGCCTTTTGCTGGTACATCCAGTTCATTCCTAGGATCACATCTATATCTTGATCCTTAATTACTATCATATTAGTGGGATAGGTATGCCCGGCAAATTCCACGGGCACCTGATGCGCCACTTCCTTTGTATATAAATGACCTCCCGGCGTGTGTATAAGAAAATTTTCTTGTGCTCCCCTCATTGGTATATGATGCTTTTCAACAAATTTCTTACTGATAAAGGTATGCGATGCACCAGAATCAAATAACAATACTGCAGGATGATGAGCGACGGAAAACATACCCATCATGACAGGTTCCCCTTCAGGAATTTCTGCTGCCTGTGCATAGTATACCCGGCCAGTTTTCAGGACAGTCTTATCCTTCTTGTTGTTATTGCGGCCTTGATTATGCTGTGGTTGCTGCGGTCGTGTCTGGACATTTTGACTCCCTTGACCTTGCGGAATATTGAGAGGGGTCCTTTTAGGATAGGGGCAGTCACGAGAGAAGTGACCCGGCTTTCCGCAGTTATAGCATGGGTAATTATGAGGCTGGGGAGGTGGGGTTCGAATGCCAGGAGCATTCGGCTGTCGTGGATAGTTGGGATTCACAACAGTTTGAGCAGACGACTGTTGTGAGCTGGCTGAGGTTTGTTGGGGTGGTCGATATGGAGGACGGTATAGGGGACGGTTATGCTGGACAGGGTGATATATAATGCGCTGGCGCCTCTGACTGCCACCAGGTGCTCCTGCCAGACTTCCACCCTTTCTCTTCTTGGCCTCAAGATGTTTGAGATGCTTCTCTTCAACTGATATAGCTTTGTTCACTGCATCACTGAAGGAAATATTCTCATCGCACATTGCCATCAGCTTTTGCATTTTAGTGTTCAGCCCTCGCATGAAATAATCACGCTTCTTGTCATCTGTGCTTACATGCTCCAGTGCATACTGGGACAGATGATTAAATTTACCGATGTACTGCGGCACCGGCTGATCTCCTTGCTTGAGGGCCAAGAATTCTTCCAGCTTCATTCGCATTACCCCTGTGGGAATATAATGAGCTTTAAAGGCTCTAGAGAACTCTTCCTAGGTAATGCGATGTCCTGGTGCCTGAGCGGCTTCTAGATTCGCCCACCAGGTCCCCGCAGCTCCCCTTAGCTGCTGAGCTGCAAAGGACGGCTTCTGGATCTCCGTGCAGTGAATAAGCCCAAACTTCTGATTTATGGTCCGAAGCCAATCTATAGCCTCCAGGGGCTCATCAGCCTTCGCAAAGATTGGTGGCCGGGTTTCCATAAAGTCCTGATAGGTACTCTCTTGTGCCTGTTGATGATATGGACCACGCTGTCCCGGCTGTGCATTCTGGGCCAGGCCTTGCAGTAGACGGGCATTCTCGGTGGTGGCCTGCATAAGAGCAGCAATAGCTTCTGCCAAGGTTGGTGGAACTGGGGGTGCATTGGGGATACCCCCCCCCATCCTGAGACGATCCAGCTCCATCGGTAGCATGAGTACGAGGCATCTGTTTATCAGCAAACCAAACTTTATTGATCTCCAGCGTTATGATACAAAAACAGAAACTACGTGCACACTTATTTTACATTATTTATACACATGAGAACTGATACTCAGTTCAACCCACTCTAAACTATAGTAAACTACATCTTACATAACTTCTACCCTCCCTTTCCTAGGGTTTTAGATCCATGTCTACTATCCCAGGGAAAAGATTTACTCGTCACCCCCATCCTCATTTTCATTAGCAGACTCAGCTGCCTCCACATCTTCTTCACTCTGTCCTTCTTCTTTCTCCTCATCGGTGATAGTACCCAGCTCATCCTCTGGTACAACTGGAGGTGGAATTGGATGAAGTTGATCATGCAACACATGAACCGCCTCATGCAACTGATCATTGAAAGCTTCAATGTCCGCGACATATGCTTCCAGCTCGTACAGGCGAGCTACTGCGGCCTCTTCCCGCTGTCTTGCGGCATGCTCCTGCTCCCTTGCGTTATTCGTCTCTTCCAGCATTTTGATCATATGCGCTTCTGCATTGACCACCGCTCTATTGGATGACTCTGCCTTCATCTTCATACCTCCCACCTTAGCCAGGGCTAAGCTCTTTTCCTTAGAGAGCATAGCCACCTGAGACTTCAACTCACGTACCTCGGCCTGTAACTCTTCATTTTCCTCCTGGTAAAAGTTAGATCTTTCCTCGGTACGAGATACAAGTGGATGACGAGGTACTCCCTGAGGACCGGTACACTTTCGGGCTGTCTCCTTACCATGTATCAACTGGTAGAGCAAAATTTTAAATTAGATGGGTAAAGGAAATACATTTTTAGGTAGCAAGAAAGGATTGGATTCTAACCCTTAGCCCACTAAACCATTAAACATAAGTTAATTAAGCATGATGCATGAAACGCACTTACGCTTTAAGCAGGTAAAATTTTTTTAATTATACTCCATTACGGGAGTAGAAATTAACAACAATTTTTTAAAGTAGGGCTTACTTAACATGCTGCTCCACTTTAACTCTCTAAATTTTATCCTTTAAAACAGAATATAGATCGAATAGCATGAACGAGGTAAGTTAGAAGCATTTTGAATCAAACTAATGTTTAAAATAGTTTTGACTCAAATCATTTTGAAGTTTTGCAACAATACTACAAGACTGCTGCAATGATCGCTCCGATACCAGCTGTGACGGAACCTCCTGGATTAATAAGGCCCACGTGTACCGGTCCTTGTCCAACAGACCTTAGACCGTCGTACACTGTGCCCTAATAGCCCAAAAGACCCACCACGTGTCATCGGGTAACCCGACTCATCCACATTTCCTTACCTTCCCAGGATCATTGCAAGAGTCATTGCAGTATTACAACATTTCACACATAATATATATATATATATATATATCAAAGATAAAAGTGCGGAAGTATTATACCATAAGTTTTACAAACCAGGGTTTCAAACTTAAGTTGTTATTACAAACCATAGTTTCAAACTTAACCCTAGGTAGTGGAATTAGCATTACTTAGCACGGTATGTCACACAAACAACCCTGCCTGAAGGTTGTACTACTCCTCTCCGGACAAATCTTCCTCAACGACTGTCACGCAACAAGCCTCAAAGCAAGGCTGCTCGTGAAAGTCACCTGCAACAGGGGATTAATAAACCCTGAGTACGAAGGTACTCAACAAGACTTATCCGACTAAAGAAAAAAAGTGAGAAGACTCTGGAATGAAAGGCTTAGGGTAGTCAAGGTAATGCTTTAAGTAAGATTAAGCATTTTGCAGAAAAAGCATTTTGCAAACTTTGTTTTATTATTTTTTTGAAAGATTCAATTACTTCTCAATTCTCCATCGTTCATGATTCATTTTACATTTCAAAATACACCTAGTTGAGAACCACTCTCCGTTGACAGTCGGAGGACCAAGTCTCCATAACCGAGGAGCAACGTTAATCCGGATAAATAATACTCAGCTGAGGATCCCTATCCACACTGCATATGTAGCACCCAAGCTTGCATATGCCAACTCGTCTTCCACGATTCCTCCAAAATTGGACCCGGTCCTACGCCACCCGAGAGTACCTGTACACCTCCAATCCGGGACTTCAGCCCACGAGGGTAGCTAGTACTCCCGCCATCTCTCCACTCCCAGTGCGCGGTTGTCGGTCCCAATAAAGGATTCCTCGGGGCCAGAGCTTTCCGTAGTATGTGAATAGTTACAAGTCTTGGACCAGCAGGCTTCCACACGGATGGTCCCTACATTTTACTCCGCCAGCGACAAGCACCTTGGGACTCCAACCCAAGAGTACAGGTCCTGTCGGTTTTTCAACCATGTTCCTGTCGGTGTCAACTGTTGAGTCTCGGGCTCAACATGACGGCACCGTACCAGCGAACAACCGCTTCTCGACAATGACCACATGCTAGCCAGGCAAGTAGTCATCGCACGGGAAGTATAACCAAAACCCTTTATATGATTCATCTCAGTGATCACACTTTTGAAAAGGCATTTTATTTGCAAATTCTAATTTGATAAGCATTGCTAAGCATTTCTCAAATACTTTTTTTTTTGAAAACAGGTTTCGGGTGTATCAGTGGTTGAGTTGGATAATGCATCGATTAGGATAGCACTCAACTCCTATAAACCTAATGCAGTAATTTAACTCAAAAGCTTTTAAGGAAAACATTTTATAAATTCAAGGAAAAGGTTAAATGCACCGGGGCTTGCCTTCGTTGCTGGGTAGGGTCGGATACTCCTGGGAATCCGGATCGGCCGGATATTCAGCAACTTCTGGGCCTATCTCAACGGGACCCTCAGATACCTCGGATGCTACACGATAAAGGGATGTATGCTCAATGAGATGCTCATGACATGATCTTGGTAAAGATGGAAATTTTCTAAACTATAAATATTGATTAGAGTACTACTTTCCATCATGGTACAGTTGCAAACCAACAAACCCAGCTTGCAACTATAGACACGACTACAAAGCAAGTTCGTTTTTATTTACCAGCAGATCAAGATAATTCATGTGGCATATTTCTTTATTTAACCTTCTACTTTCCATTTCATCTAACAAAATATAACACATAGGGTAAAGGATAAAAACTTATTTTCATCAACAGAGCCCAAAATTTTTGTATTGATGCACTTTTTCCTAAAAACAGTGGCAAAAATAATTTCATGATTTTTCGACTTTAAAATAGGGCTATAAAAATCACCAAAGTTCATTTGTTAATAAAAGGGCCTAATTAATTCATTTTCAAAATTTGTTCAAAATCCACATTTCATATTTTTCATAAATACTAGGCAATTTAAGAAGATCACACAAAAAATTTTACAATTTTTTGAGCTTCCTACGAAATCATACAAAAAGAACAACACTCATTACTGTTTATCCAAAACAGAAAAAGAAAAACGACTTTTCCTTTCACCGGGCTCGGCCCATCAGCGGCCCAGCGCCGACTGACGGCGCGGCCCCGCCTGCCAGCCGCTCCTCCCTTCTCTCGCGCCCACGCCGCGCCCCGGCCTGCCTTGACCGGCACGGCCGCCAGTCAACCGGCCGCGCGGGGCTTCGCCGGCGAGGACTCCGGCGACCCTGAGCACCTGAACCTTCCTCTCTTGACCTCGCGCTTCACTCCCACCTCTCTCCGGCGCTAGCACCCGCGTGACACCAACCTGGCCACGGCCATGGCGGCTCGGCCGCGGCAAACACGGCGGCGACGCGCCGTTCCGGCTACTAGGACACGGTAGCGACCTAAACTAGCTCGGCACCATATCTAGGCTTCTCTAGCGATTCTGATGCGCACTCTAACTGCTCCGGCAACGGTCCCGAACGACCAAAACCACGGTGGCGGCCATGGCGGACACCCGTGCCGGCGGCAAGCCATGTGGCCCGACCTAGACCGCGCGGTAGAGATCAAACGGAGGCGCGCATCACAACCAGGGCTCTATTGCGACTCTGGTGCTCACCTTGCCTTGAGCTATGGCGCAAGGGACGACAGCTAGCGACGGCGGTGACGATGGCGGAACGACGGCCAGTGGCAACCCTCGTGGCCTGCCCAAAAGGGAGCGTTAGAGACCACAATTCCGAGCCGATCAGAACTGGGACGTCAAGGCGAAGGAGCGTGTGTGGTTGATTTGGCCGGAAAGGCTCTGAGCTCACCGGCGCACGGTGACCTTGGCTTTAGCGGAAACTGGCCGGTAGCGAAGAAGACTACCGCGGCGATGGCGACTACAGGCTCTAGAGCTTAAGCTGGTGACGCTGGAGGATGCAGAGGAGCTAGGCGGAGCTGTTATGGAGACGGAGTGGGCGGCGATACAACGTCGGCGACGAACGAGCTCGGCGGAGCCTCGGCGGAAACAGAGGAGCAGAGGAGGAGAAAGTGATGTTGCCGGCGTCAGAAGGATTTGTACCACCGGCCACGGCTCGGGACGACGGACACGTCAAGGCTATCCCACAGTGCAAGCAGGAGGTGGCGGGGGTGCGTGGCGAGGCCGGCGGAAGCGGCGGCGGTGCTGGCTCGCCAGCGCAGAGCACATGCTCTGCTCCCAACATTTCCCCCCCATTCTACTGTAGCGATCCCCAAAAACCCCCTTTTTAATTTCTCTGAAATTTTGAACTGTGCAGCAAAAAGTGCAAACATCAAAGTTGCTCCAAATTTGATGTTCTACAACTTTGCTTAAACACTCAAAGTCAGATTCTGCCCAGATTTTAAAATTTGGTCAAAAGATCAAATTTGGTTTAAACTGATTTCAAAATTACTTTGAAATCTTCTAAACAACTTCAATTTTTGCCAAAGTATGAAATGTACCTTTTGAACTTCCCTACAACTTTGATATAAACTTTGAACTCAGATTTCAAATAATTTTTGAAATACAAGTTTTAATTCAAAAGAAACCACTTCCAGGGTTTGAGGAAATTCAAAGTTACTCAAAATTTTGTGCAGAAACTTTTAAAACTTTGAATACCAAAGTTGTTCATCTCTTCAAGATCTACCAAAAAGCTTTTAGGGTCCACCCCTAAATATGCATAAAATATTTTTTTTATTTTTTTTATTTTTTTTAGTGAATGCATCACAAAGTGAGCTAGCACATAATGCTATGCAATGCTTATGATGACATGACCACATTTTATTCATGTAAACACCTGAGGTGTTACAGATGACATTATCTTTGGATCAACCAACCAAGACTTTTGTGAAGAGTTTGGGGAGATGATGGCTAAAGAATTTGAGATGTCTATGATTGGAGAGCTTAGTTACTTCCTTGGTCTACAAATCAAGCAAATGAAGAAAGGCACTTTCATTAGTCAAGGCAAGTACATCAAGGACATGCTCAAGAAGTTCGGGTTAGATGAAGCTAAAGCAATAACCACTCCAATGGGCATAAATGGACATTTGGATACTGACTCTAGTGGTGACATGGTGGATCAAAAGCTATATCGGTCAATGATTGGAAGTCTACTCTATGTGACCGCATCAAGGCCAGATGTTATGTTTAGTGTGTGCATGTGTGCAAGGTTCCAAGCTTCTCCAAGGGAAAGTCATTTGAAGGCAACCAAAAGAATATTGAGATATTTGAAGCACACTCCAAATGTTGGACCATGGTATCCTAAGGGCTCTCAATTTGAATTAATTGGATACTCGGATTCCGATTATGTGGGATGCAAGGTGGATAGGAAGAGCACATCGGGCACTTGTCAGTTGCTTGGAAGATCACTTGTCTCATGGTCATCACAGAAGCAAAATAGTGTTGCACTCTCTACCGCCGAAGCCGAATACATATCCGCGGGTAGTTGTTGTGCACAATTGCTATGGATGAAAGCTACATTGCAAGATTATGGAGTCAAGTTTGGACAAGTCCCATTGCTATGTGATAATGAGAGCGCCGTCAAAATAGCCACCAACCCGGTTCAACATTCAAGAACAAAGCATATTGACATAAGGCATCACTTCATTAGAGATCATCAAACCAAGAAAGACATATCTATTGAGAGTGTGGGCACTGATGATCAACTTGCCGACATCTTCACCAAGCCACTAGATGAAAGAAGATTTTGCAATCTAAGAAATGAATTGAACATTCTTGATTTCTCCAACATTAGTTGAATGCAACCCTACTTATGACATGCCTCTCCTCCGACAAAAGCCAAGGTGAAATTGTTTGGCATGTGCATTTATTCTTATTAGGTTGTGCTCTAGTTCATATAGTCATTCATTTACTTGTTTAAGTTCATTCATGGCAACTCAAATGAATTTGAAGTATATATGGTTCCACTATTGCTTCTATGATTGACTTGATCTAGTGGAAGCATATAACTTGCTTGTGAGCTTGTAACTCAAATGTTTAATCTAGTAAGTGAGAAGTAAGTGTCTAACCAACGTGAGTAAGATAACCATTGAAAAATGTGTGAAGAAGCTTACTCTAGAGCAAACCGTGTTAAATGTCTTATGATCATGAGCTAGATTAAGCCTTAACTTGTCTTTTGTGTTTACCTCTTTATGTTCATCCACTCTCTTTCTGCCACATCCTTTATGATAATTGTTGACAAAGGGGGAGAAAATCATCTGAAAAGTTTCAAGGGGGGATACAAAGATAAAAGGTTAAAACTTGAGCATACAAATAGGGGGAGCAAGCTCATAAGCATGTGTGTTGCATTCATGTTCATATGTTTGTTTGCATTGCATAAGCTACTATTTTTTATATCCATGCTTATGTGATGAATGCTAGTTATAAGATATGTTTGATGAATTGCTTACTAGCATGGTAACTAGACATATCCTTTTTCGAATGGTTCAAGAACTTTTCTCTAAATGTTGATCTCACGGGGTTCTTGAGCTTTGATGTATGTCTAGTGTCAAATGGTGCTAAGGATGGTATAAAATGTGCACTCCGATTGGTATCACGCTTCAAAGGTCCACTCTTATGCCTTAGCATCATTATTGATAGTATTGCTCATCCACTTTTCATTTCCATACATGTGTGCTAAATTTTAGAACCAAACTCTATAGCACATATGTAGGGGGAGCAAATACTATCAATATGGTTACTTTCCAAAATCATATATCTTTGTTTGGGTTGTCATCAATTACCAAAAAGGGGGAGATTGAAAGCCCTAGTTTGATTTTGGTTAATTGATGAAACCCATTTTGGTCTAATCCTATTGCTAAGCATGTGTGTAGCTAATGAGAGGATTATGACCAAGCCTTTGATGGAGCTAGCTAGATGACGACCATGTTGGATGGTGACGGCCACAAGTTCTTAAGTGATCACATGCTCTATCTTTGGTGAAATGGAGAAGGGAAAAGATGCCATTGCTCAAGTTGAGACTTTAGTTTTATCTTTGATCTTGAGTAATAGGCAAGCCAGACTATCAAGAGGGATACATTTGAGGCTAGCTAGATGTGGAGAAAAATGCTTATGACGACTAACTTCTAGTGCTTGAGAGACACCACGCACTCACGAACACATAGAGGTTTTCTAGGTGTGGTCGGTAGTACCGACCAAGGGGGTCGGTAGTACCGCCCAAGAGTGCTGAGTGCAATGCTCTCTAGATTTGGTCTCAAGTGACCTAGCGGTAGTACCGCCATAGGGCCGGTACTACCGGCCTCGGTAGTACCGACCCCAAGGTCGGTACTACCAAGGATCCAGGACGTTTTTCACCCTCTCTGTGCAGGTTTGTTTTTGGCCTGTCGGTAGTACCGCCATAGGGCCAGTACTACCGACCGTTAGTGGCTCTAAGGTTTGGAGAAAGTTTGGTGCTCTCTGGAAGTGGCTAGTTTGTCTTGGCGGTTGTACCGCGGTAGTACCGACCTGGGGGTCAGTGGTACCGTGGTCTAGAAGTGTTCTGGATGCTCTCTAGTAGTGGCTAGGTTGGCCTGGCGGTAGTACCGCCATAAGGTCGGTACTACCGACCGCCGGTGGTACTGACCAAGGGTCGGTTGTTTCATCTGGTCAACGGTCGCTGTAACGGCCGTATTTAGTACGGTCGGTACTACCGACCAAGGGGGTCGGTACTACCGACCGTGGCGCAGCGTGAAATGTTTAAGTAGTCGCTCGGCTGGCTTCTAACGGTTACTTCTCCCATTCACCTGACCTAAGAGAAGAAAAAGAGCTCCCAAGTGTTGACCAAGCTCCTCTCTCCCCCCCTTTGATTCTAGAGTGAATCTTGCAAGCTTTGAGCTAGGGAAGTGAGATTAGAGAGTGAGACACATCGATCTACGTCTAGAGCACTTGGATCCAACATCTCTCCGGCTTGATTTGTATTCTTTACTCTTGGGTTCTTGGAACCCTAGCCGGTTAAGTGTTCTTCGGTTGTTGCTCGTGATTGACTCACTTGTGAGGGCACTCCGAAGTGTTTGTATTACCCTCTGATTCTTAGTGAAGAAACTCAACTAGCCTTTGTGGTTGATTGAGTGAGGCAAGGAGGTGAAAGAGACTCCGACCTTCGTGGTCACCTCAACAATGGGGACGTAGGTGCTTCTTAGTGAAGTGGCCGAACCTCGGGTTAAATCTCGTGTCTCATGTGCTTGATTGGATTTACATCTTTGATCATTTTGTTTGTACGCTTGTTCTTCGTGTTCTTCCTCCCACTACTTTCATTCTAAGTGTGGGAAGGCTCGATCTACTCTTTGAGGAGGAGCCACTACTTGGACAAGGTATAAACTTCATCTACATCTCTTAGGAAAACCTTGGTATAAGCTAGATTCAATTTTGCATCTCGTTCATCTTGATTTCGTAGTTGCTCCAAGGTTGTCGGTAGTACCGACCATAGGACCGGTAGTACCGACCCTGGTAGTACCGGCCTCTACAGTCAGTAGTACTGACTGTGTGATCTGATATCTGTTTCGAGCTTTGAGTTTCAGGATTCTAGATTTTTAAATAGGCTATTCACCCCCCCCCCCTCTTAGCCATTCGGACCTTTCAGAGATCTACTGCCTAGAGCACTTGATTTGAGCCATAGCCGGTGGATTTGCTTCTATTACTCTTGGGTTATTGGAACCCTAGCCGGCTAGGTGTCGCCCTTGAGCTTGCCAACTTGTGTGGCGGCCTTGGGAGGTTTGTAATCACTTGTGCAGCTAGTATTATTACCCCTCACTTCAAGGATTTGGTTCCTTGACTTGAGATCGAGGAAGAGTTGCAAAGCTCTTGACCTAAGTGGTCATCCTCAACAACGTGGAGGTAGGCAAGTCTTGGTGGTGAGCTGAACCACGGGATAAATCACTTGTCTCTTGTACTAAACTTGGGTTCATTCATCATACTTGTGAGCTTGTGGTTGATTCTAGGGTTCGGCCCCGATCTACTACATACAACGCATTTGGCTTAGTTGAGTTGTTTCTGCAGGTTCAGGAGACCAAGAGCAACATTTGTATTCATATAGATTTGGTTTCCTGTGGCTAGATTTTGAATTGCAGGCTCGGGCAGGTTGCTAGCGCGGTAGTACCGGGCTGAGGCCGGCAGTGCCGGGGAGCGGCAGTGTCGGGCTCAGGGCAGTAGTGCCGGGCTTCACTAACAAAGTTTTGAGCTGTGATTTTTGACAGGCCTATTCACCCCCCCCCCCCCCTCTAGGCCACACAGGTCCTTACACATACCCTTACCCGTGCGGGTAACGGGTACCCGTAGGTTACCCATGGGCAAGAATATTTGCAAGTCAAAATTACATATATCAATATATTAGGCTCCTAATACGAACTAAAACATCATAATTTACAAAATCAATAGTAAATTCATCGAATAAACCAACTATATCAACAAAGTTCACATACAATTTAGGTATTATTGAGCTTTTATTGTGCGGCGGTGACTTTGGATCCAGGATTTCTATAAATTGAATCGGGTTTAATTTACCCATGGGTTAATGAGTATGGGCAATGCAGTCCCACACCCTTACCCGCATTACCCGTTGGGTAAGACTTCTTTCCCATTAAGTTATTACCCATGGATAAAAAAATTAGCCATACTCTTACCCTAATAGGGTTTTTACCCATCGGGTTTCGGGTCGTGGGTACAAATTGACATCTTTAATAATCAGTGACAGTGGTGAGTAATTTTTATTAACTCCACTAAACTCAGTTTGGTGGAGCACCTCTTGAGGAGCTCCACCAAGATAGTAAATCTATTCCTCAGATTCATCATTTTGGTGAATCCGAATTTCGTGAATCTAGACTGTTTGATAAAATATTTGGTGAATCCACGTCCATGAATCTGAATTTGATGAATCTGAATCTCTACCAAATAGGCCCTTAGTCCATAATTCGACAATATGATATTACAATAAATATGTGCTAATAACAGATTAATTAGGCTTAGCTTTGTCTAGTTAGGTACTGTGCGGCGATACAGTTAGTTTTATAATTAATTCTCTCGTTAATTGTCACAATCTTTGCCGCAGTCTTACATGCTTGCGGCGATGGCAGTCAGTGCCAGGTGGGAAGCCTAAACCTAGTATATGATTATTATACGATTTAGGTAATAGGTACTCCGTAGAGTATACTCCCTCTGTATCGCTCTAGATGACGTTTTGGACAAGGTTTAGCCCCCTTTGGTTGGGCTTTCTAACCTGCTTTTGCTTTTGCAAAAGCCAAAAGCTAACCAAAGGGCTCAAAAGTCACAGATGCTTTTACCCAAAAGCAGCTTTTGGTGTAGTACAAATCCAAAAGCACCTTACCCCCTGCTTTTGCTGGCTTTCGGATGAAGAAGTTGGAGATAATTACCCACTGCCACTCGTTATGACGCCGAAAAAACGTTTCGCTCTATCTATTCCGCCCCCATCCGCCCGACGCCCTTGCCGCCATCTCCACCCGACGCCGCCAGGCTAGGGTTCGCCTCCCCACCGATCCCGCGAAATGCCGCCCACCAGTCCCGCCCGAACGCCTCCCCGCGCCCCCGCTGGTCTCGCCAAGCTCCATCTCCGACCAGTCCCCTCCCTGATTACGCCCGCACCCGCACCAGGCGAGTCTGCCTTCTACCGGATTCGCCTGCCTGCGCCGCACCGGTGCCGGAGTCCGCCTCCTCGCCGGTCCCGTCAGGCGCACCCCACCGGATCCACCTCCGCCTCCCCACCGGGAGCCCTACACGCTGCCTGGAGGATTGCACGCCGCCTGGAGGACTGCAGCAACCTGCTAGCACCGCCCGCAGAGTGGCCGGGAACAACCTCCAAGCACCGGTTGCAGAGTGGCCGGGAAGAACCTCCAAGGGCACGGCAGTTCGCCCTGCTCCTCCACGGACTCGTCTCCTGCCGGCGACGAACCAGCAAGGTTTGTATGATTCCCTTTTGTACTGCGCTTCGTCTGTTTGATTACTGTCAAATCCCCTTTGTCGTCCTTGCATGAACCAACATGAATGTGCAATGTTTTTTTTTGTTCACTTGATGTTAGTAGTAGCTAGTTTCTGATCCCCTTTGTCCTGTGTCCTTTGTCCACTGAATGGGCTTTTCATTTTGCAATTGCCTTGCCAAAAGAACATTGGAAAGGCTAACAGTCAACTGCTTTTCATTTTACGCTGAAAAATGGATTGTACAGTTTGTCTATGAGAGTTTAGATAGTTTGGGTTTGGTCAGGGGGCAGAGAAACAATTTTTTTCTGTTTTCTGTGAATTGTTCTTATGTGGTCAGTTATGCTTGCAATGGGAGTAATGTTCAACAGTAGTTTGATAAAATTTTTTGTTTGGTTCAAGAATGAGTGACAAGGCAGATTGGAGTGATCCTTTTGTGAGGAGTTTGTTCGATGCGTGTAAAGAAGAGATACAAGCGGGGAATAGGCCGAACGGAATGTTCACCGCTACTGGTTGGAAGAATGTTGTTTCCAAATTTGCAGATAAATCTGGTGATAAGCGTACAAAAAAACAATTGAAGAACAAGTTAGATGTCTTCAAAAAGGAATATACAGTGTTCATGGAGTTCAAAAATTGTGCGACTGGGCTTGGATGGGATGTAGAAAAAAGAATTGTTGATTGCTCAGACGAATGGTGGAAGGAACACCTTGCTGTAAGACCAGAAAAATGTCATTGTAAATATATTTTTCATTTTTTTTGTTGTGCCTTGCTAATTTTTTTTAATTTCAGAGATGCAACAACCCTGAGAAAGGAATCAAATGCAACCATATGAAGTTTCGAAAGCAAGGACCAAAGTATCTTGAAGATATGCATATAATTTTTGGCAAATCACATGTTAGTGGGTCGTCGGCATCGTGTCCTGGAGATATATCCTCCAATGAGTCAACTAATGAGGATGTAGAGGAAGTACCAAAACCTGCACAGAAGGCTGCTAAGACAGAAAACCAAGGAAAAAGGAAACGTAAGGGGACGTCCACTGCTGTTGAAGACAAGGATGAGAAGAGTCCATTTTTTCGTATGTACAAGAACACTTGTTTGAAAATAGAAACGGCAGCAGAGAGGATCTCTACAAGTGTCGAAGCATCATCCGCTCCTCCAACCAACGTTGTTCCTTCCATTGCAGAGACTGTGAAGTTGGTGATAGAATGTGGGGTGCAAGAAGGAACAGCGCTAATGTACACAGCCAGTTCCCTAATTCGTCAGCCTGATTTTAGGGAGCTCTTTAGCTCTCTACGGACAAATGAAGGAAGACTCGATTTGATTGAGAGGGAGCATGAGAAAGAGATGATGAAGCGGCAGTGATTTTTTGTTTGTCATTAGTTTTCCTGAACCATCGTTTGTTTGATTATTTCTTTTGTAATGTTTGTTATTTGTTTTCATGTACCGATGTTACCCTATGTTATTTATTTTCCTGTACCGATGTTACCCTATGTTCCTGAACCATCATTGTACTGTTTGATAAAATATTATTTATCTATTATTATATTGTGTAGATGGATGATAAATGTCACACCCAATTTTAAGAACAAAATTGAACGCAATAACTCATGTGTGCCCAGAGATCAATCACACACATAAGCCACAAATTAAGAAATATCATCACATATGTTTATTACATAGCGAATATTATTCAAAGTCTTTACATAGCAGCGGATAAATAAAGTCTCTCTCGCGGTAGCTCCATCACAGGGAAGATGACTGGTTGACAGCAAGACTAGAACTCTTCAGGGAAGTCGTCGTTACCATAGCAATCTGTTACCCATCCGGGATTTTTATCCAAGTAGAAAGAAAATAAACAAGCATAAGTACATCTCGTACTTAACAAGTGTAACATGGGGCTCATGAGGCTCAAGTAAGGCTGACACTGGTTAAACTGCAGTAGCTTTTAGTTGGCACAATTTTAGCATTAGATAGCATCAATAATAACCATCCCAATTAAACATGTGATCAATGTGAACATGAAACCATTGGAAGAGATAGAAACATTAATTTAAAACATTAATTAAAGCAACAACTATACCATAAGAATTCCAGGTCGCTCGTAACCGTGAGCACGGCTGATATATCAGTTTTACACTCTGCAGAGGTTGTACACTTTACCCGATGAGTCGTGATATCCAGATGCTCGGGTTAATTACTCCCATAACACTTCCGAGGTGAGCGGGCAGGACACACGCAAAGCCTTTCAAAGGTTCGTCTAACAAGTTAGGGCCGCTAGGTCTTAAGGCAAGGGGAAGAAGGGTCTCTCAACCTTGCGGCACGCAGGCAAAGTGAAAGTAGCCGCCCTAAATCCAGCTCGTCAAGCGCCTTATGCGCCCTTTCGGGTAACCTCTAACCAGCTAGAAAAGGTCCTTATACTGAGCTAAGGCCAGAGCCATATAACTCCTATGGTTGCACTGTTGTCCCGGGTGATCCCTTATAGTAGCTCCTAAACCATGTTGCTATAAAAGCCAATTTTACCAAGTTGCATATACCATTAAATTCAGATTCACATGATCAGAGTTTAATTTGAGCACTAGCATAGTTCTACCCAATGCATACCAAGTTTAACAAGGCACAAGATCAACAACTAGGATATGTCTAAGTAGGCATCAAGGTAGACACATGCATATGATGTTCATAGTGATTTATGGTTATTAGGACATCAAGGAGGATCCCATGCTATACTTGCCTGATTCAGCGAACTCTGGTTGTCGTAGAAGGGTTCCTGATCACCAGCGTATGTCTCACCGTCTATACTCGATTACCACATCAACACACAATCATCGGGACAACAAGCATGCAAAGCAAACAAGCTATAATTAGAACATTACACCAATCAGCAAGAAAATAATATAAAAAGTTTGAAAACAGAAACTACGATCCATCACGATCACATAAACGCGAAGATCACGAAAAACGGAGTTATAACGCAAAAGTTATGAGCTACACCAGTTACAAAACCTTAGTTAGTAGATTAAACCTAACTCAAATTTTAAGTACTGAAAACAGTATAGATTTTCATACAGATAGATAGATCTTTTCAAAACGAATCTAACGCAACTTGAACGGACTAAATCGGACTAAAAACGTAGAAGTTATAAGCATTTGAAACTGGTGGCAAAACTGTAAATAATTTGAAATTGAATTTTGAATTTAACTGATTTAAATCAAATATCAGATTAGATTGGACTGCGCCTCAATTTGGAAGAAACGCAGGGACTTAGAAGAAAGTTTTCGCAGACTCAGAGCACAGTGCTCAAAAGGACGGCGGGTTGAGGTCCAAGAAATTGTAATGGCCTTTTTGCAAAACTACCGACGAAGGGGTATCGAGCGTTTCTGACCATCCGCTCCGAGATGGACGCTCCAGATTAAATCTGGGAGGACACCGGCGGCGCTGTTATGCCGGCGCGGAGGAGGGAAGCAGCTCGCGGCGGCGCCATGGCCGGTAGGCGGCGGCGCTTGCTCGGGTTAAGGCTACGGTGCAGTAGAGACCTCGTGAGCGGGTTCAATCGAACAAGAAGCTCAAGGCGAACTCACCAGAGGGGTTGACGGCGTCGGGGATGGCTCTGAGGCGATGAATTTGACAGTGAGGCGGACGGCGAGATCTTGACGGCGGCGGAGCTTGGCGCTAGAGCGTTCTAGGGCACAGGAGCGAGAGGTTTTTGCAGGCGGAGAGGCGGCGGGTGCTCGGGGTTTTATAGGGGGGTCTGCTTGACCGATAAGGCAGGGAGGAAGCGTGGGGAGGATGGAATCGAGCTCGGGCTCGAGTCCGATGCGAACAAGGGCTGGGGATGACGGCCCTGACCAGTGGGGTCGTGCTGTCGGTGAAAGGAGAAGGAGAGAGCACGGGAGCGGTGAGGCTGACGAGCGGGACCTGGTCGTCAGCGAGAGAGAGCGAGAGAGGCGCGTGCGGGCTGGCAAGCGGACGGCTGGGCCGGCGGAGCGGCGCTGCGCACAGGTGCCGAGCTGGGCCGGGGCGGCGGCCCACGCGGGCGAAGGAGAGAGGGAAAGGGAGAAGAGAAAGCGGGCGGCGAGAGGGGAGGAGCAGGCCGGCCAGGCGGCTCGGGCCAAAAAGGGAGAAAGGAGAAGGAGGGAGAAGGAAAAAGCTTTTCCAATTTTCAGAACTGATTTTCAAAAGCAAATTTGAAACCCATTTGAATTCAAACAAGTTTTGAGCAAAAACCAATCATCACAAAAATAAGATATGCACCAGCATGTATGCTTCATCATGGTCTTTGGCCTAGGATTTATTTTAGCTTTTGCAAATAATTTATTAACTAGGTTTCATGCAACACATAAGAATGCATAATTAAATCATATTGCCTATTTTTAAATTGATGCAAATTTTGGGATGTTACAAATCTACCCCCCTTAAAGAATCTCGTCCTCGAGATTCCAGCGATGCTTACTCAAACAACTGTGGGTATGACTTTCTCAGATCCTCTTCTCTTTCCCAAGTTGCCTCTGCTTCTGAGTACCGATTCCACTGAACCTTGCACATCTTTATTACTCTGCTCCGGGTAACTCTTTCGGCTGTTTCCAAAATCTTTGTCGGATACTCATCATAAGTCAAATCTTCCTTAAATGTGAGCTCTTCCAACGGTATCTGCTCTTCGGGCACTCGTAGGCACTTCTTCAACTGAGAAACATGAAACACATCATGCACTCCTGACAAGCTTTCAGGCAATTCTAACTGATACGCCACTTCACCACGTCTTTCAAGAATTTTGAACGGTCCAATATACCTGGGTGCTAGCTTTCCTTTCTTATTGAACCTTCTCACACCTCTCATCGGTGACACCTTTAGGTAGACATAATCACCTACTGCAAAAGTTAGATCTCGACGACGGTTGTTTGCATAACTCTTCTGTCGAGACTGAGCGGCTCTCAGGTTATCTCTGATTATTCTGACATGTTCCTCGGCATTCCTCAACACATCGGGTCCAAACACTTGACTTTCACCTGTCTGATCCCAGAACAACGGTGTTCTACACGGTCTTCCATACAAAGCTTCAAACGGTGCCATCTTTAGACTCTCCTGATAGCTATTGTTGTATGAGAACTCTGCATAACACAAATTCTTGTCCCAACTGGTGCCATACTGCAATGCACAAGCTCTCAACATGTCTTCTAGAATCTGATTTGTTCTTTCTGTCTGTCCATCAGTCTGCGGATGATAAGCAGTACTGAAGTTCAATCTTGTACCCAAAGCTTCATGTATACCCTTCCAAAAATGTGACGTAAACTGCGATCCTCTATCGGACACGATCTTTCTTGGAACTCCATGTAGACAGACTACTCTTTCCATGTACAATTCTGCTAACTTTGCCCCATCGTATGTAGTCTTGACGGGTATAAAGTGAGCAACTTTGGTCAAACGATCAACTATTACCCATATAGAGTCGTATCCTCTCTGCGTACGAGGTAAACCAACTATGAAGTCCATACCAACTTCTTCCCACTTCCATTCAGGTATCTTCATCGGTTGTAACAAACCAGCGGGTCTCTGATGTTCTGCCTTCACCCTCTGACATGTATCACATAGAGCGACGTACTCGGCTACATCTCGCTTCAGTCCATCCCACCAATACTTTTTCTTCAGATCAAGGTACATCTTAGTACTTCCAGGATGAATGGAGTAAGCTGACTCATGCACTTCTCGCAGTATAGCCTCACGTATCTCCTTGATTTCAGGCACACATAACCTTTTCCCATGCCATAACGTACCATCATCATCTAATCGAAAACCTGGTGCTTTACCAAGAACAATGTTATCGGCTAACTGCTTCAACTTCTCATCTGCCATCTGACCCTTACGTATCTCTTGCATCAATACCGGTTCAAGTACCAATTCCATTCTATTGATCACAATTCCAAGATTCAGATGTGCAAACTCAGCACACAGTTCTTCTGACATAGGAGCAATTCGGATTCCATTGGCATGGCTCTTTCTACTTAAGGCATCTGCTACTACATTAGCCTTACCGGGATGGTAGTGTATTTCCAAATCATAATCCTTAATCAATTCCAACCATCTGCGCTGTCTCAAATTCAAATCAGACTGAGTGAAGATGTACTTCAAGCTCTTGTGATCAGTATAAATGTCTGTCTTGTGACCCACTAAGTAGTGTCTCCAAATTTTTAAGGCATGAACAACAGCTGCCAATTCTAGATCATGTGTGGGGTAATTCAGCTCATGCTTTCTCAACTGCCTCGATGCATATGCTACTACTCTGCCTTCTTGCATAAGAACACAACCCAAACCTTGGCGAGATGCATCACAGTAAATAGAGAAGTCCTTACTTAGATCTGGTAGTATTAACACTGGAGCTGTAGTCAGACGTTTCTTCAACTCTTCAAAGTTAGCTTGACATTTATCGGACCAGACAAACTTAGCATTCTTCTCTAGCAGAGCTGTCATTGGCTTAGCAAGCTTGGAGAATCCTTCAATGAACCTTTTATAGTAACCAGCCAATCCAAGGAAACTACGAATCTCGGTCACATCTGTTGGTGGTTTCCAATTCAACACATCTTCAACCTTGCCTGGATCTACTGAAATACCTCCATTAGAGATCACATGTCCAAGGAAAGAAACTTCCTTCAACCAAAATTCACACTTGCTGCGCTTGGCATACAACTTGTGCTCTCTGAGTTTTTGTAGTACTAACCTCAGATGTTCAGCATGATCTTCCTTGTTCTTAGAGTATACTAGAATATCATCAATAAACACAACAACAAACTTGTCGAGATATTCCATGAACACCTTGTTCATCAAATACATAAAGTAGGCAGGTGCATTGGTCAATCCAAAGGACATGACTGTATACTCATACAACCCATACCTGGTAGTGAAAGCTGTCTTTGGAATATCAGATGCTCGAATCTTCAATTGATGGTAACCAGAACGCAGATCAATCTTAGAGAACACACATGCACCTTTAAGCTGGTCGAACAGATCATCAATCCTCGGCAACGGGTACTTGTTCTTGATGGTAACTTCATTAAGCGATCTATAGTCAACACACATCCGTTGACCACCATCCTTCTTGTCAACAAAAATAACAGGAGCTCCCCAAGGTGATGAACTAGGACGAATAAACCCTTTTTCTTGTAACTCTTTAATTTGATTCTTAAGTTCATCTAATTCAGGTACTCCCATTCTATATGGTCTTTTAGCTATGGGTGCAGTTCCAGGTAAAAGTTCAATAATAAATTCAATGTCGCGCTCGGGTGGCATACCTGGCAGGTCATCGGGGAACACATCCGGGAACTCATCCACCACTAGATCTTTCGGGAAAACCTCTTCATTCATCTGATTCACGGTTGCAGTCGGTGTTGGTTGTAGCACTACATTCACACTGATTCTGTCCCCCTTAGCTGTGGTAACTGTCACAACCTTATCTTGACACTGAATACCTGTCTTGGTTTTCGTCAGCCAATCCATACCCAGTATCAAATCAATACCAGCTGTCTTCAACACAATTGGGGACACTGAGAAATCTACTCCCCCTAGGGACACAGCTAGCGGCATACACTGGAGCGTAGCTTGTAAACCTCCACCCGGTGAGGTAACCATTATGGGGGTTTTCATGAGGCTAACAGGTAGGTTATGCATTCTAACAAATGTATGTGATATGAAAGTATGCGATGCACCAGAATCGAAAAGAACTGTAGCGGGGATGGAACTGATATTGAACGTACCAAGCATAATCTCTGGCGCTTCTTGCACGGTCTCTGTGGACACGTGATTCACCTTTCCCGAATTAGGGGGTACTTGCTGCCTTCCTTTCTGCCCATTATTCTGAGGTAGGAGCTGATCTTGCCTCTTCGGACAGCGGTTGCAATAGTGACCGGGATCACCACAACGGAAACAGGCATTGGGTGTTCCATTCTTGACGGGGGTATTGGGTGCACTACTCTTCATGGGAGCATTGTTGGGAGTGCCTTGGCGCTGGGCTTGATTATTGCTCTGCTGCTGTTGCGGGTATGAAGGACGTTGTTGTCCCTGGTTGCGGTTCCACTGAGTAGTCGATCCCTGGTACCTCTGCTGATTGCCTGGTGCGAAGTTGGAACGAGGGCGGTTGTTACTACCAGAAGACTGACCTTGGAGCTTCCTCTTTCTAGCCTCCATCTCCATGCATTTGTTGTCAACCACAATAGCGCGGTTGACTAAGGTCTGGTAGCTGGCATACTCATTGGACATGGGAGAACACTGGCGGGTGACCCTTTAAAAACTCACCCCTCTTGTCCCTCACTTGCATCAGTGGTGCTCCTCCAACTGGCTGATTCTGCATATGTTGCATCATGGTTTGCATAAATTGGGCTTGGATGCCCATCAACTGCTGAATGTTAACTGGGGGTGGTGGTGGTGGGTTAACAGGTGCTCCACGACCACGGCCACGGCCACGTCCACGTCCACCTCCAACTCCACCTCCTCTGGCGGCCATCTGTGTTTCCAAACAGGGATCAAGGTTAGTGAACTTTTTAAGAAAAGATCACTCATATGAGAGGAAACAGGAGATCTGAAAATTTCTGGGCGAGATCCGGTAACAGCAGTACAGAAAAACAGTCATATTCGGAGTTCCAGAAATCCAAACAGGGCGTGTGATACACGGTTGGAAAGATAACGAAATTATCTACAACTTTTATTTAAGTGACTTTCCCAGATTCTGTCGTTAAGTTAGTCAAAAACAGAGAACAAACAGATCTGTCCAGAGTTCAAAACTGCGCAGAAACTCTAACTTGAAATAGCCATATCTCACAAACCATAACAGCTATTGAAGTAATTCTAGAGGCATTGGTTAGATATAGGAGTCTATTTTCCACCATATAATTTTCAGCCATGTTGCACAATTAGAACTTGAGATATAACCAAAAGATCACAGGTTGCTCCAGAAAACAGCATAGGACAAGATATAACTAACCCTCTTATTATTCATAAACGTTATGTCTAACTAGGAGATTTGTAGACAAGCCCACAAATCTCAACACTCATTACAAAGAACCAAATCACACATAAACATAATAATAATCCAACTCACACATAAAGAAGCACACTAGCACAAAAGTTAACTAGACTCGACAAAACGCTTACTAATATCGTCTTATTACATAGAAGGGTGACCTATGCCTATTTGTAGAGCGGTTCGCGGAGCCTCTTGTACATAGGGGGTTGGTGGAGAAGTTCCAAGAGCCCATCAATGGTGCTATAGCATCTTTTGAGATCTTTTCCCAGGGATATCACCTCCTTTTCCAAGTCCGCGTTAGACCTTTCCCTGTCAAGGAGAAAATCTCGTGTGGCCTTCTTGGTTGGAGTTGCATTGGGGTCTTCTACCATAGCCTCCTTATTCTCACTGTTCCAATAGGGCAGATAGCGGTATGCATCATCCCTCATGTCTTCAATGCAACGACCCCGGAATGCTTTGTAGGCTTCAACTGCCACGGCTTCCAAGGCTGACGCTAGAGTGGACCGACGAGCCCTGTGGCCAATCACCATCTCATGCAGGTATAGGCCACTTTCTGGTTCTCGGACGGCGACAGTCACTCTTGCCTTCCAGTAGGTCCTTTCCACGGGATGACTGTACCTCCAGTGGGTGTACTGTACGATGATGTTCTTGTCAGGGTAGTAGGCATCAAAAAGTCCCATCAGCCTGTGATGTGTGGGACTCTGGGCAGCTGTGGGCGCTCCGACGAAATACCCGGAGTCCACGTCCCATCCCACCGGGAGCTCTTCATCGTCTTCAACCTCCAGCACTTCTGGGGCACTGGCGCGGGAGGTACTGGAGCTTGTGGAGCTGGTGCTTGTACTGGTGGTGCCGGCGCTTGTGGTTCCACTTCTTGAGGTGCTTGTTCTTGCAGTACTGGCTCTTGCGGCGCTACCTCCTGCTGTTCTGGCTCCTGGGGTGCTTGCGGTGCTTGCGGAACGGGGTTGCCTGCCCTCCTGCGTCCACCGATGGTCCTGCGAGTGGTACGACGAGCCATCTATGGAGTAGACCAAGAGATAGATACAATAGAATAAATATATTTGTGTAATAGAGTAAGTAAAGAGAAGCATATAGTTTTGATAAATTAACAAGGCTAAGATAAATAGCAAGAATTGAGAAGCAAGGACCACTAAAACGACCATAACTAACTAGGCTTGCGTCCTACAGTCAACATAGCTTTGATACCAATTTGTCACACCCAATTTTAAGAACAAAATTGAATGCAATAACTCATGTGTGCCCAGAGATCAATCACACACATAAGCCACAAATTAAGAAATACCATCACATATGTTTATTACATAGCGAATATTATTCAAAGTCTTTACATAGCAGCGGATAAATAAAGTCTCTCTCGCGGTAGCTCCATCATAGGGAAGATGACTGGTTGACAGCAAGACTAGAACTCTTCAGGGAAGTCGTCGTTACCATAGCAATCTGTTACCCATCCGGGATTTTTATCCAAGTAGAAAGAAAATAAACAAGCATAAGTACATCTCGTACTTAACAAGTGTAACATGGGGCTCATGAGGCTCAAGTAAGGCTGACACTGGTTAAACTGCAGTAGCTTTTAGTTGGCACAATTTTAGCATTAGATAGCATCAATAATAACCATCCCAATTAAACATGTGATCAATGTGAACATGAAACCATTGGAAGAGATAGAAACATTAATTAAAGCAACAACTATACCATAAGAATTCCAGGTCGCTCGTAACCGTGAGCACGGCTGATATATCAGTTTTACACTCTGCAGAGGTTGTACACTTTACCCGATGAGTCGTGATATCCAGATGTCCGGGTTAATTACTCCCATAACACTTCCGAGGTGAGCGGGCAGGACACACGCAAAGCCTTTCAAAGGTTCGTCTAACAAGTTAGGGCCGCTAGGTCTTAAGGCAAGGGGAAGAAGGGTCTCTCAACCTTGCGGCATGCAGGCAAAGTGAAAGTAGCCGCCCTAAATCCAGCTCGTCAAGCGCCTTATGCGCCCTTTCGGGTAACCTCTAACCAGCTAGAAAAGGTCCTTATACTGAGCTAAGGTCAGAGCCATATAACTCCCATGGTTGCACTGTTGTCCCGGGTGATCCCTTATAGTAGCTCCTAAACCATGTTGCTATAAAAGCCAATTTTACCAAGTTGCATATACCATTAAATTCAGATTCACATGATCAGAGTTTAATTTGAGCACTAGCATAGTTCTACCCAATGCATACCAAGTTTAACAAGGCACAAGATCAACAACTAGGATATGTCTAAGTAGGCATCAAGGTAGACACATGCATATGATGTTCATAGTGATTTATGGTTATTAGGACATCAAGGAGGATCCCATGCTATACTTGCCTGATTCAGCGAACTCTGATTGCTCTTGGTTGTCGTAGAAGGGTTCCTGATCACCAGCGTATGTCTCACCGTCTATACTCGATTACCACATCAACACACAATCATCGGGACAACAAGCATGCAAAGCAAACAAGCTATAATTAGAACATTACACCAATCAGCAAGAAAATAATATAAAAAGTTTGAAAACAGAAACTACGATCCATCACGATCACATAAACGCGAAGATCACAAAAAACGGAGTTATAACGCAAAAGTTATGAGCTACACCAGTTACAAAACCTTAGTTAGTAGATTAAACCTAACTCAAATTTTAAGTACTGAAAACAGTATAGATTTTCATACAGATAGATAGATCTTTTCAAAACGAATCTAACACAACTTGAACGGACTAAATCGGACTAAAAACGTAGAAGTTATAAGCATTTGAAACTGGTGGCAAAACTGTAAATAATTTGAAATTGAATTTCGAATTTAACTGATTTAAATCAAATATCAGATTAGATTGGACTGCGCCTCAATTTGGAAGAAACGCAGGGACTTAGAAGAAAGTTTTCGCAGACTCAGAGCACAGTGCTCAAAAGGACGGCGGGTTGAGGTCCAAGAAATTGTAATGGCCTTTTTGCAAAACTACCGACGAAGGGGTATCGAGCGTTTCTGACCATCCGCTCCGAGATGGACGCTCCAGATTAAATCTGGGAGGACACCGGCGGCGCTGTTATGCCGGCGCGGAGGAGTGAAGCAGCTCGCGGCGGCGCCATGGCCGGTAGGCGGCGGTGCTTGCTCGGGTTAAGGCTACGGTGCAGTAGAGACCTCGGGAGCGGGTTCAATCGAACAAGAAGCTCAAGGCGAACTCACCAGAGGGGTTGACGGCGTCGGGGATGGCTCTGAGGCGATGAATTTGACGGTGAGGCGGACGGCGAGATCTTGACGGCGGCGGAGCTTGGCGCTAGAGCGTTCTAGGGCACAGGAGCGAGAGGTTTTTGCAGGCGGAGAGGCGGCGGGTTGTAACACCTCTAGTGTTTAAGCTAAATAAAACCTGACATGTCATCATGAGCATAGAAAGCATTCATGTAGTAACACTAATGATGCATTTACAATTTGCTTAGAACTTGATCTCAAGTGCATCATGTGTGTGTTTAAATTCTGTTCTGCTCATTTGATGTGTGATGCTTAGGGTATCATAGTGGCTGAATTCTAGAATGGATAGGATTATAGGGTTACATGGTTCATGAAATCACAAGTCATTATAGTGGCCCTATGATAAAGACTATGATCCAAGTGGAATTTGGACATGGCCCTAAAAACAAAGTTGTAGATATTAATGAATGGAACAACTTTGGTATATAAAGTTAACATGGATTCTGCACAGGATTTGAATTGAAACAAATTTGTTTAAACCCTAGAGTCTACCATTGAACTACAGCCTTCAAGCTCTTGAGAATCTGACCTTGGTCCTTAAATCAAAGTTGTAGTAAATCATAAATGTGACAACTTTCATGTTCACAGAATTTGAACTTCTTTAGAAAATTTTAAAGTAATTTGAGAATTCAGTTTGGGGCCGTTTTGAATTCAAACTATAATTCAAAAACTAGGCCGATTTGGAACATAGTCCTTTAAGCAAGTTTGTAGATCACAAAATTCTGAGCAACTTTCATTCTTACGGATTTTGCACTTTAGTTCAAAATGTTGGCGCAATTCAAAAGGGGACAAGCTGCACTGTGGCTACAGTTCATGGAGCCTTGCATGGCGTCCACGACGGCCACCACACGCCGTGGCGTCCTCCGGCGCCGACACGCCGCCTCCACGCGCCAGCTCGTGCACGCGCATGCGCAATGCGTTGGCAGACCGTCCGCACACCCTCTCGCCTATAAAAACCTCACCGTTGCCGCACTCCTCTCCTTTTCTCTTCTCTCTGTTCTCCGCCGGTGAGAGCAGTGAGTTTTGGCAGCGAAATTCGTCGCCGACGAGCTTCCACCACCAGCCTTCGCTCATCCACAACCTCGCCACAACCCTGACCACCTTCCTGACCCACTGAATCGAGTTCTCGTCGCCCACCTTGCCCGGTCGAGTTTCTTCTTCCCCAGCTCCGGCGAGCGGCCGCTGCGGTCACGTTCGTCGTCGTCCGGCGGGTAAGGAGACTCTCGGGTCAAATAGGTTGCGCCATTAGCTCCGCCTCAACTCACTGATTCGCATTGGCTCACCGTCCAGGTCGCTACCGCGCCGGAGGGGCCTGAACGCCACCGCGAAGTCCCGGTCCGCCGCCATCTTCGCCGCTACCGTCGACCTTCAGCTCCCCGGCCTTCTCCGACCAAGCTAGCGTGGGCACCGAACCTAGGTGAGGCCCCTGGTGCTTATGCTCACTCCCTTTTCAACGCTACCACCTTGATTTGGGCGGAACGCCGGCGCACGTCGGGAACGGCGGAACAGAGCCGCCATTCTTGTAGCCGAAGCTAGCTCCGTCTGCATTCACCCCCTAGCCCGACCAAGACCTTGGGCGTGCTCGCGAGGCAAACCCGAACACGTCGGTAGCCTCGGCTGAGCCGTGGCCTCGCCGCCGGCGAGTTGGGACGATAGTCAACGCCGCCGTTGCGGGGTCACGCCCCGTACGCGCACTGGTCAAGGTCGAGGTCGAGCCAGCCATTTCTAACTCTTACTGGGCTCGGCCCAGTTCGACCCTCAGCCTCAGCCCTCATTCTCCGCCTCGCCCGAGGCTGGCAAGCCTTTCCTCTTCAACCCTCGAAGTCGAGCTTAACCCTCGAAGTCGAGCTTAACCCTCGAAGTCGAGCCTAACCCTCGAAGTCGAGCCTAACCCTCGAAGTCGAGCCTAACCCTCGAAGTCGAGCTTAACCCTCGAGCCGAGTCCCGAATTCGCGTCTCGCCCGAGGCCGAGCCTGACCCCCGTGGTCGAGCCTGACCCTCGAGGTCGAGCCAGACCCTCGAGGTCAAGCCTGAGCCTCGAGTTCGCACCCCGCGCCGCTGGACAAGACCGAGGCCGGCCTGACGACCCAGTCCCGCTTGTCAGTGGCTTAGCGTTAGGATTGTTTTCTATTTGGCTTTTGAATAGTGCTGTATTTTGTTATTTTTGTCACAATTAATTTACAGCCCCTAAAATCATGAAAATTTTTGGATAAGCTCTCTGAGTTGTGAAGAAAATTGTAAAAATACGAAACTGGAAGTTTGGACAAGTTTAGTTGGAGTATTAAAATAGTCAAATAATTAACAAATGCACTTTGAATAATTTCTATAGACTGTTTCTGAGGTTCAAAAATTATTAAACCAATTTTACAGTACTTTTCAACACAT
Organism: Coix lacryma-jobi var. lacryma-jobi; assembly: GCA_009763385.1. Taxonomy (NCBI): domain Eukaryota; kingdom Viridiplantae; phylum Streptophyta; class Magnoliopsida; order Poales; family Poaceae; genus Coix; species Coix lacryma-jobi. The sequence goes on from CM019831.1 coordinate 98,212,241, forward strand.
AACATATCTCTGATAAAAATTTGAGCCTCTTTCGCGAAAATAAATTTTTAAGCCCTTATAATTAAACCTTTAATTGAACAATAGGTATTGATTGATTTAGTTAATTCTACAATTTGGTTTCTGCTATCGTATTGTCACAAGTTGTAGTATTTTTGTATACCTAGCTGCTCCTAAAATTTTGTGATGGTTGGATAAATAATCTGGGAGTTATGCTTTATTCAACTTGGGTATACAGTGCTGTCCAGAATCTGGACAGATTTAACCAAATGAATTGTTTGGTCCATATGACCCTGGAATCAGCTTTTGAGGATTACAGAAAAGTTGTAGAGAATTTGTTAAGCTTTCCAGATTGTCCTGACTCACCTGAATAGCTATTCTGTAGCTCCGGTTACGATAGAAACAAGTTGGTACATGAAATCTGTTCGGCTATCGTTTATACAAATTTTGTTCCATTGTGGTGTTTATTTAATATTCATATATGATTGTTGTTTGCTGCTGTACTCTTCTATTTGTAGTTGTCCAGCATCATGAGCATTCATTCATATTCGCATCACATGCATCTTATATATGCTCGTTCGTATATTGCGTTTAGAAACTGAGGTGAACAAAGAGCAACCAGAGATTGCAGCTCGTGAAGCACCGGTATTCTACGAGGTTGGATTTGATATCTGTGGGGACGAGCCTGAAGAAGAACCCCAAGGCAAGCCCCGGTGCATTTGCCCCTACCTTGAAATTTCAAATAATATACTTGTTGATAAAATTTGTGCATTAAGTGTAGAAGTTGAATGTTACCTACTTGATGCATTGACTACCTTGATTATTCCTTATACTATCCTTGTCACTGGGTTATTTACAAATGCTTAGATTGCTTAGCCTTGCTCATTAGAGTAGGTTTTTGAAATGAGAGATGCTATTGTTGGGAACCCTTCCCCGGTTGGGATGGTATAATTAAACTGAGACCGGGCGGGTAACTTGCACAGGAAGGGAGTCCTGGTGTAGTGTTTCCGCCTGTGTCGCTTAGGACCCGTCCGCTGTTGGCCCGTTGGATCGAGAACTATTTGTTAGTACTGGTCGCATGCTACGGTAAGCCCTACGGTGGCTATGCTCTTACTGGAACGGCGCACCCGCGCACTGGGAGTGGAGAGATGGCGGGAGTAGCGTGTACCCACCCTGCTCGGTCCCCTGTTGGACGGACTCAGCAAGGCCGAGGTAGGGCGGTGGTGTACTGTATTCCCGGGTGGCGCGGCTCCGGTCCGGTTTGAGCGGATCCACGGGACGGTTGATATATGCGAGTTCAGTCTCGCATATGTCGTTTGATAAGGAAGCCCCAGCTGGGTAGATCAAGCGGTTCGAATCGTCGTTTGCTCCACGAGAAAAGGAGACTCGTCCTCGCCCCCTCAGCGTAGTTAATGATGAAACTAAGGAGGATTAATGGGTTGATTATAAGATGTACATTCATTTACTTAGCTAATATTAGAAGTATGAAATAACACAACTACTTAGTTGCAGGAGCTTTTATGCAAAGGAAAATTTTGGATTCTTGCTAAAACCTCACCTTGACTCCCCCTCAGCCTGCATTCCTGAGTCTTCTCCCCAATTTATTAGTCGGGTAAGTCTTGTTGAGTACTCCTGTACTCAGGGTTCTATGACCCCTTGTTGCAGGTGAGCCCGGTGAGCAGATGTGCTTTGGACCGTGTTGTATGACCATCTTCCCGGTGGAGGATGATAAGTGATGTGCCCTTGGGCAGGGTTTATTAGTATGGTTATGTTATCAGACGTTCATTCCAGCACTTAGTACCATCGCAACTTGAACTCCTTTTCATCTATGTTGTAATAATGAACACTGGTTTGTAATATTATGTTTATGTAAGACTTCCGCTGAATTCTCCGATCTGTTTTGTTGTATGAAATGTTATGTGCTGTAATGATTACACTCGGATGATTCCTGTGACCCATGGATACATCGATCGTATCCAACAGACTAATCCAGTCTTGTGGCACACTTACATAGCGGTCAGAGGTCGTTGGACAAATGACAGGTGTAGGTGGGCCACATTATTGGGCGAGTCTGTTACAGGCTTGGTATCGGAGCAGGATCCCCGTGGCAATCATTATGGTACTTTGAAAAACCTTCAAAATTTATTTTCTAAGAAAAATCTAAAAAGACTCTTTCTAATCTTATCTATCGTTTTCCTCAACTTACTTCTTGCTTACTAGGAGGTGTGCTGGAAAGTATTGCCCTATGTTTAAAAAGGTTACAAAAATTATTTTGGTAGGTATGTAAGTAAGCAAATAATGTCGTATGCGTAGAATCGTAAGTTTGCGTCATTTCATCTTGCATCAATTAAATTATAAAATTCTCCTCCTTTAATAGATATCGGGTCATGGGTATAATTATACTAACTTATAGGAGCACGAAACTGACCTTAGTTTAAAATTATTCCAGGATGGCTCGCGCTAAGCAGACTGCGCGCAAGAGCACGGGGCCAAAGGGAGTCCCACGTCGCCAGCTCGCGCCGCGTTCAGGGGAGGCTAGCAGCAGCCGTAGCACCCGCAGGTCCGAGGCAGAGCTCCTTGCAGAGATCAGGAGGCTCACTACTACCCTAGCAGAGTCCACCAGGGATAGAGCTCTGGACGCCATGATCATTAGTTCTCAGCGCGAGCAGCTGAAGGAGGCAGCTGAACTGGAGGCTGTCTTGCGCGCGCAGCTTAGTGAGGCATCCAGGGTAGAAGCTGATTTGGAGAGTGAGAATGAGCAGTTCCGTGCTCAGAGGAATGAAGCCTGGATCCGAGAAAACCAAGCCCGCGCACGAGTCTTTGAGCTTGAGTTTCAGATAGAGGATATGGAGGTGTATGCCAACAACCTCCATGAGGAGATTCACGCCCTGCATAACCAGCTCCACCTCACCATGCTCCAGGGGCAGCCGAGATGGAGGACGGTGTGGTCCTGGCTGACGGAGGAGAGCCCGACGAGGAGGAGGACGAGCCCGAGATGGTGATCGAGATCGACGATAGTGACGACGAGGGTGGTCACGTCTCCGGCCTCGACACTGACCACGAGGAGTGATCGTAGTTCGGGTAGTTCTAACTAGTAGTATGGGAGGATAGTTGCACTAGATAGTCCTGCTAGGAGCGGACTTATGTAATAAATAAATCAGACCATGTGATGTTCATGCAACTGCTTTTGCTGATGTAATGGAAGTTTATGACTAAGTTAATTATGAGTACTTATGGATGTTGTGCAATATTTGTTATATATTACAGATGCCGGTGAACACGCGTGCTTCCGGGGCTGGTACATCCCAGGGTGGGGAAAACCCTCCACCACCACCACGGCTACCCCCGACACTGGCCGACGCAATTGCTGCATTAGCCACTGTGACAGCTGATAACACTAGGCTGTTACAAGCTATGGCTCAAGGTCGCGGGCAAGGACACCGCGAGCAAGGAAATCCGAATGCCAACAGCACGTACTCAGATTTCATGGATACTCGCCCTCCGCTCTTTACCAAAGCTGAAGAGCCCTTGGAAGCAAATGAGTGGCTGCATACTATTGAGCAAAAATTTGAGTTGATTCGGTGCACTGACATTCAGAAGCCTCTGTTTGCAGCACAACAGTTTAGAGGGCCAGCAGGCACCTGGTGGGCAAATTATTTGGCCGCGCAAGCTCCTGGACACCAAGTTACTTGGGCTGAATTTTGTGAAGTCTTTAGAGCACATCACATCCCAGCGGGTGTCATGCAAATGAAGCTAGAGGAGTTTCTCAAGTTGCAGCAGGGTACTCAATCCGTGATGCAGTATGTGAGCAAGTTCAACCATCTCTCCCAGTATGCTCCTGATCATGTCAACACTGATGCTAAGAAGAAGCAGTGCTTCATGCGAGGGCTGAGCACCAAGCTGCAAACCATGATGACCACCTGTGCCAACTCCACCTTCAACGACATTGTGAGTATTGCCATCACTCTTGAAGAGAAGAATCGTGTGCACAAGGAGGCAAAGAAGGAGGAAGACTGCTCAAGCTGGCGCATCTGGGAGTGTGCCGAAACGTCCCAAGTTCCTATACCATCCTGTTCCTCATGCACATGTACCTGCTCGCCCACCCCAGCAATATTACCAACCTCAAGCTAATGCCAAAGCCTCTTCCCAGTTCCAGTACCCACGTCAAGCCAATGCACCTAGCTCCCAATCCACAAATGCTCCTAAGACCAGTAACCCCTGTTACAACTGTGGCGGGTCAGGACACTTTGCTAAGAGTTGTCCTTCACCGAAGAATTATAACTCAAATGTCCCTCGCCAGCAAGGTAATCAAGCTAATCCACAGAATAAGCAGCAGCAAGGCAACCAATCTGGCTCTCGACCAGGCACACGGAAGATCTATGTGGTACCCAAGACTGGACAGGTTCATCACACTCAAGTTGAGACTATTCCAGAAGGCGAACCGGTTATGTTGGGTACGTTCCCTGTTGCCAACCAATTAGCAGTTACACTCTTTGACTCTGGTGCATCGCATTCATTCATCAATAGAGAGTTTGTCAGGAAACATGCAATTCCAATATGTGAATCCAAAGGGAAAATATCTATACTGTCACCTGGGGGTCGACTGTTTGCCAATGAGATAGTACATCAAGTTCCTATAGAGATGGGACGACATGTTTATCCCACTTCTATGATTGTGCTGAACCATCAAACCTTAGATGTGATTTTGGGAATGAACTGGATGCAGCGTTATGGGGCTGTTTTAGATACTTTGAATAGAACTGTTCGTCTAAATTCACCAGACCGAAAATCCCAACTTCTTATCCAGCTTCCAAAACCCAAACTAATCAGCCCGAAAATATATGCCATGGTTAGTGAAGGAGTTGAGAATGTCCCAGTGGTCCGAGAATCCCTGATGTGTTCCCGGAAGAATTACCTGGTCTGCCACCAGACAGAAACGTGGAGTTTGTGATTGAGCTGCAACCAGGAACAGCACCTGTATCACGGAGAGCTTATAGAATGGCTCCAAAGGAGTTAGCCGAGTTGAAGACTCAGTTACAAGAACTTTTGGAGAAAGGTTTTATCCGACCTAGTTCTTCTCCCTGGGGATGTCCCGCTATCTTTGTGAAGAAGAAGGACAAGACTCTGAGAATGTGCGTAGATTATCGTCCTCTCAATGAAGTAACCATCAAAAACAAATATCCCCTTCCACGCATTGATCTTCTCTTTGACCAGCTTGCCGGAGCCAAAGTCTTCTCCAAGATAGATCTTAGATCAGGGTACCACCAGATAAAAATTAGACCCGAAGATATCCCTAAAACAGCCTTCACCACTCGATATGGCTTATATGAATACCTTGTCATGTCCTTTGGTCTAACCAATGCTCCAGCCCATTTCATGTATCTCATGAACTCCGTGTTCATGCCTGAGCTCGACAAGTTCGTAGTAGTATTTATTGATGACATCTTGGTATATTCCAAAACCAAAGAAGAAGAACATGCTGAGCATCTGCGGATAGTACTGACTCGTCTGCGTGAGCATCAGTTATATGCTAAATTCAGCAAGTGTGCTTTCTGGTTAGAAGAAGTGCAGTTCCTAGGTCATGTGTTATCAGCTAAAGGAATCGCAGTGGATCCCGGAAAAGTGCAGGATATTCTGAAATGGAAGTCGCCAACCACAGTTCACCAAGTCCGCAGTTTCCTCGGAATGGCTGGTTATTATCGCCGTTTCATCCTTGGTTTTTCAAAAATAGCCAAACCTATTACCGAGTTGCTCAAGAACCAAGTCAAGTTTAAATGGACTCCTGAGTGTGAGCAGGCTTTTCAAACCCTAAAGAAGCTGCTTACCACCGCACCAATTTTAGCTCAACCAGATATTGAGAAGCCTTTTGATGTATACTGTGACGCCTCCGGAATTGGTCTTGGCTGTGTGTTGATGCAAGAAGGAAGGGTCATTGCCTATGCATCAAGACAGCTCAAGCGACACGAAGAACATTATCCTACTCATGACCTAGAGTTAGCTGCAGTTGTACATGCACTGAAGATATGGCGGCACTACTTGTTGGGAAACCAGTGCCATATGTACACTGATCACAAGAGTTTGAAGTACATTTTTACTCAGGAAGACTTGAATATGCGACAAAGGAGATGGCTGGAATTAATCAAGGATTACGATCTAGAAATACATTACCATCCAGGTAAGGCAAATGTAGTTGCTGATGCTCTCAGTCGGAACCCTCACTGCAGTTGCTTGTCAGTAGCACCCATGCATCTTAGTTTGTGTCAAGAGCTGGAAAAGTTGGACATAGAGATAATTCTGCAAGGAAGTTTGAATAATATTAGGGTCAAACCTACCATACGAGAAGAAAATTATAGCAGCTCAGAAAGTGAATAAGGGAATAAGTCACATTATAGCAAAAATCAAAACAGGAGAAACAACTTGTTTCAGAGTTGATGAAGCAGGTGTACTATGGTTTAAAGACCGATTGGTTGTTCCCAAGGTACCCAAGCTCAGACAGAAGATTCTTGATGAAGCTCATCTTACTAGGTTAGCCATCCACCCTGGAAGTAATAAAATGTATCAAGATTTGAAGCAAAGGTTTTGGTGGACAAAGATGAAGATTGAAATAGCTCGCTACGTGGCTCAGTGTGACACTTGTCAAAAAGTAAAGGCAGTACGTTTGAAGCCAGCCGGTGAGTTACAGCCTTTGCCTGTTCCAGCTTGGAAATGGGAGGATATTAGCATGGATTTCATCGTGGGTCTTCCCAAAACCTCCAAGGGATTTGATTCAATTTGGGTAATTGTTGACCGTCTGACAAAATCAGCTCATTTTATTCCAGTAAAAGCTAAATTTAGAACTCCTGTCTATGCCCGAATCTATATTGCTAGGATAATTTAAGTCTTCATGGTGTACCCAAGACCATAGTCTCTGATAGGGGAACGCAGTTTGTCTCTCAATTTTGGAAACATTTACAAGAATCATTAGGAACCAAACTTCTTTTTAGCACAGCATACCATCCTCAGACTGGAGGTCAAACTGAGAGGGTAAATCAATTTAGAGGATATGTTGAGATCTTGTGTGCTCACCTATCCTGATCAATGGGATGAATGCCTTCCATTGGCAGAGTTTCTTATAATAATAGCTACCAAGAGAGTATCAAGATGGCACCATTTGAAGCACTTTATGGACAGAGATGTCGAACCCCGCTGAACTGGTCAGAGCCTGGCGAGAGAAGATTTTTCGGAGTTGATTTAGTAAAGGAAGCTGAAGAAAAAGTAAAGCAAATACAAAGCAACCTGAAGGTAGCTCAGACCCGACAAAAGAGTTACGCAGACAGAAGACGTAGACCGTTAGTATTTTCTGAAGGAAGTTATGTGTACTTAAAAGTATCACCAATGAAGGGAGTGGTTCGGTTTGGGGTAAAAGGGAAGTTAGCACCTCGATACATCGGACCGTTCAAGATTATAAAACGGTGTGGAAAGCAAGCTTACCAGCTAGAGCTGCCTGAACAACTTGCCGCCGTACATAATGTGTTTCATGTGTCTCAGTTGAAGCAATGTTTGCGAGTACCCGATCAAGTAATGGATTATGAAGGTATAAACATCGAGCCTGACATGACCTACTCTGAGTATCCAGTCAAAATACTTGATCAAAAGGACCGAGTTACTCGAAACAGAACCATCAAGTTTATAAAGTACAATGGGATCGACACTCAGAAGAAGAAGCTACTTGGGAATCCGAAGATTTTCTGTTGGAACATTTTCCGGAGTTTCTTGCTTCTCGTTAGGTATGTATTTCACTAACCGGGAAGAATTTACAATGGTACTTAAAGGAGAATTCAGGATCTAACAAACCTGACACATTTCCTTTTCCGTTACTTGTGTGATCATAGATTTAGATCCTGACACATTTCCTTTTTCATTACTTAGTCAGTCAAACCAATCTCGTGACGAGATTTCTTTAAGGGGGGAGGAGCTGTAACACCTCTAGTGTTTAAGCTAAATAAAACCTGACATGTCATCATGAGCATAGAAAGCATTCATGTAGTAACACTAATGATGCATTTACAATTTGCTTAGAACTTGATCTCAAGTGCATCATGTGTGTGTTTAAATTCTGTTCTGCTCATTTGATGTGTGTGATGCTTAGGGTATCATAGTGGCTGAATTCTAGAATGGATAGGATTATAGGGTTACATGGTTCATGAAATCACAAGTCATTATAGTGGCCCTATGATAAAGACTATGATCCAAGTGGAATCTGGACATGGCCCTAAAAACAAAGTTGTAGATATAATGAATGGAACAACTTTGGTATATAAAGTTAACATGGATTCTGCACAGGATTTGAATTGAAACAAATTTGTTTAAACCCTAGAATCTACCATTGAACTACAGCTTCAAACTCTTGAGAATCTGACCTTGGTCCTTAAATCAAAGTTGTAGGAAATCATAAATGTGACAACTTTCATGTTCACAGATTTGAACTTCTTTAGAAAATTTAAAGTAATTTGAGAATTCAGTTTGGGGCGTTTTGAATTCAAACTATAATTCAAAAACTAGGCCGAATTGGAACATAGTCCTTTAAGCAAGTTTGTAGATCACAAAATTCTGAGCAACTTTCATTCTTACAGATTTTGCACTTTAGTTCAAAATGTTGGCGCAATTCAAAAGGGGACAAGCTGCACTGTGGCTACAGTTCATGGAGCCTTGCATGGCGTCCACGACGGCCACCACACGCCGTGGCGTCCTCCGGCGCCGACACGCCGCCTCCACGCGCCAGCTCGTGCACGCGCATGCGCAATGCGTTGGCAGACGTCCGCACACCCTCTCGCCTATAAAAACCTCACCGTTGCCGCACTCCTCTCCTTTCTCTTCTCTCTGTTCTCCGCCGGTGAGAGCAGTGAGTTTTGGCGGCGAAATTCGTCGCCGACGAGCTTCCACCACCAGCCTTCGCTCATCCACAACCTCGCCACAACCCTGACCACCTTCCTGACCCACTGAATCGAGTTCTCGTCGCCCACATTGCCCGGTCGAGTTTCTTCTTCCCCAGCTCCGGCGAGCGGCCGCCGCGGTCACGTTCGTCGTCGTCCGGCGGGTGGAAGGAGACTCTCGGGTCAAATAGGTTGCGCCATTAGCTCCGCCTCAACTCACTGATTCGCATTGGCTCACCGTCCAGGTCGCTACCGCGCCGGAGGGGCCTGAACGCCACCGCGAAGTCCCGGTCCGCCGCCATCTTCGCCGCTACCGTCGACCTTCAGCTCCCCGGCCTCTCCGACCAAGCTAGCGTGAGCACCGAACCTAGGTGAGGCCCCTGGTGCTTATGCTCACTCCCTTTCAACGCTACCGCCTTGATTTGGGCGGAACGCCGGCGCACGTCGGGAACGGCGGAACAGAGCCGCCATTCTCGTAGCCGAAGCTAGCTCCGTCTGCATTCACCCCCTAGCCCGACCAAGACCTTGGGCGTGCTCGCGAGGCAAACCCGAACACGTCGGTAGCCTCGGCTGAGCCGTGGCCTCGCCGCCGGCGAGTTGGGACGATAGTCAACGCCGCCGTTGCGGGTCACGCCCCGTACGCGCACTGGTCAAGGTCGAGGTCGAGCCAGCCATTTCTAACTCTTACTGGGCTCGGCCCAGTTCGACCCTCAGCCTCAGCCCTCATTCTCCGCCTCGCCGAGGCTGGCAAGCCCTTTCCTCTTAACCCTCGAAGTCGAGCTAACCCTCGAAGTCGAGCCTAACCTCGAAGTCGAGCTTAACCCTCGAAGTCGAGCCTAACCCTCGAAGTCGAGCCAACCCTCGAAGTCGAGCCTAACCCCGAAGTCGAGCTTAACCCTCGAGCCGAGTCCGAATTCGCGTCTCGCCCGAGGCCGAGCCTGACCCCCGTGGTCGAGCCTGACCCTCGAGGTCGAGCCAGACCCTCGAGGTCAAGCCTGAGCCTCGAGTTCGCACCCCGCGCCGCTGGACAAGACCGAGGCCGGCCTGACGACCCAGTCCCGCTTGTCAGTGGCTTAGCGTTAGGATTGTTTTCTATTTGGCTTTTGAATAGTGCTGTATTTTGTTTTTTTTTGTCACAATTAATTACAGCCCCTAAAATCATGAAAATTTTGGGTAAGCTCTCTGAGTTGTGAAGAAAATTGTAAAAATACGAAACTGAGTTTGGACAAGTTTAGTGGAGTATTAAAATAGTCAAATAATTAACAAATGCACTTTGAATAATTTCTATAGACTGTTTCTGAGGTTCAAAAATTTGAAACCAATTTTACAGTACTTTTCAACACATAACATATCTCTGATAAAAATTTGAGCCTCTTTCGCGAAAATAAATTTTAAGCCCTTATAATTAAACCTTTAATTGAACAATAGGTAGATTGATTTAGTTAATTCTACAATTTGTTTCTGCTATCGTATTGTCACAAGTTGTAGTATTTTGTATACCTAGCTGCTCCTAAAATTTTGTGATGGTTGGATAAATAATCTGGGAGGGAGTTATGCTTTGTTCAACTTGGGTTACAGTGCTGTCCAGAATCTGGACAGATTTAACCAAATGAATTGTTTGGTCCATATGACCTGGAATCAGCTTTTGAGGATTACAGAAAAGTTGTAGAGAATTGTTAAGCTTTCCAGATTGTCCTGAATCACCTGAATAGCTATTCTGTAGCTCCGGTTATGGTAGAAACAAGTTGGTACATGAAATCTGTTCGGCTATCGTTTATACAAATTTTGTTCCATTGTGGTGTTTATTTAATATTCATATATGATTGTTGTTTGCTGCTGTACTCTTCTATTTGTAGTTGTCCAGCATCATGAGCATTCATTCATATTCGCATCACATGCATCTTATATATGCTCGTTCGTATATTGCGTTTAGAAACCGAGGTGAACAAAGAGCAACCGGAGATTGCAGCTCGTGAAGCACCGGTATTCTACGAGGTTGGATTTGATATCTGTGGGGACGAGCCTGAAGAAGAACCCCAAGGCAAGCCCCGGTGCATTTGCCCCTACCTTGAAATTTCAAATAATATACTTGTTGATAAAATTTGTGCATTAAGTTTAGAAGTTGAATGTTACCTACTTGATGCATTGACTACCTTGATTATTCCTTATACTATCCTTGTCACTGGGTTATTTACAAATGCTTAGATTGCTTAGCCTTGCTCATTAGAGTAGGTTTTTGAAATGAGAGATGCTATTGTTGGGAACCCTTCCCCGGTTGGGATGGTATAATTAAACTGAGACCGGGCGGGTAACTTGCACAGGAAGGGAGTCCTGGTGTAGTGTTTCCGCCTGTGTCGCTTAGGACCCGTCCGCTGTTGGCCCGTTGGATCGAGAACTATTTGTTAGTACTGGTCACATGCTACGGTAAGCCCTACTGTGGCTATGCTCTTACTGGAACGGCGCACCCGCGCACTGGGAGTGGAGAGATGGCGGGAGTAGCGTGTACCCACCCTGCTCGGTCCCCTGTTGGACGGACTCAGCAAGGCCGAGGTAGGGCGGTGGTGTACTGTATTCCGGGTGGCGCGGCTCCGGTCCGGTTTGAGCGGATCCACGGGACGGTTGATATATGCGAGTTCGTCTCTCGCATATGTCGTGTGATAAGGAAGCCCCAGCTGGGTAGATCAAGCGGTTCGAATCGTCGTTTGCTCCACGAGAAAAGGAGACTCGTCCTCGCCCCCTCAGCGTAGTTTAATGATGAAACTAAGGAGGATTAATGGGTTGATTATAAGATGTACATTCATTTACTTAGCTAATATTAGAAGTATGAAATAACACAACTACTTAGTTGCAGGAGCTTTTATGCAAAGGAAAACTTTTGGATTCTTGCTAAAACCTCACCTTGACTCCCCCTCAGCCTGCATTCCTGAGTCTTCTCCCCAATTTATTAGTCGGGTAAGTCTTGTTGAGTACTCCTGTACTCAGGGTTCTATGACCCCTTGTTGCAGGTGAGCCCGGTGAGCAGATGTGCTTTGGACCGTGTTGTATGACCATCTTCCCGGTGGAGGATGATAAGTGATGTGCCCTTGGGCAGGGTTTATTAGTATGGTTATGTTATCAGACGTTCATTCCAGCACTTAGTACCATCGCAACTTGAACTCCTTTTCATCTATGTTGTAATAATGAACACTGGTTTGTAATATTATGTTTATGTAAGACTTCCGCTGAATTCTCCGATCTGTTTTTTGTATGAAATGTTATGTGCTGTAATGATTACACTCGGATGATTCCTGTGACCCATGGATACATCGATCGTATCCAACAGATTAATCCAGTCTTGTGGCACACTTACATAGCGGTCAGAGGTCGTTGGACAAATGACAGGTGTAGGGGGCCACATTATTGGGCGAGTCTGTTACACGGGTGCTCGGGGTGTTTTATAGGGGGTTGGCTTGACGATAAGGCAGGGAGAGGAACAGTGGGGAGGATGTGGATCGAGCTCGGGCTCGAGTCCGATGCGAAAAGGATGGGGATGACGGCCTGACCATTGGGGTCGTGCTGTCGGTGAAAGGAGAAGGAGAGAGCACTGGAGCGGTGAGGCTGACGAGCGGACCTGGCCGTCAGCGGAGATGAGAGCGAGAGAGGGCGCGTGCGGGCTGGCAATGCGACGGCTGGGCCGGCGGGAGCGGCGCTGCGCACAGGTGCCGAGCTGGGCCGGGGCGGCGGCCCACGCGGGCGAAGGAGAGAGGGAAAGGGAGAGAGAAGAAAGCGGGCCGGCGAGAGGGGAGGAGCAGGCCGGCCAGGCGGCTCGGGCCAAAAAGGGAGAAAGGAGAAGGAGGGAGAAGGAAAAAGCTTTTCCAATTTTCAGAACTGATTTTCAAAAGCAAATTTGAAACCCATTTGAATTCAAACAAGTTTTGAGCAAAAACCAATCATCACAAAAATAAGATATGCACCAGCATGTATGCTTCATCATGGTCTTTGGCCTAGGATTTATTTTAGCTTTTGCAAATAATTTATTAACTAGGTTTCATGCAACACATAAGAATGCATAATTAAATCATATTGCCTATTTTTAAATTGATGCAAATTTTGGGATGTTACAATAAATTGGGAGCTGTATTGAAAGAAGCAAAAAAGGGACTACTGTTGCTTGCTGAACTTGCACAACATGCTGCTGTTATTGGAGAAATGGGTGACTCGTACACAGAAAAGTATTTGAATAAAGGTGGATATCGGGAAACACCAGAAACTGGCATTCAATGGGTCATAAGATGTATGTCACGGCCGAGATATTTTTATAAGATGTTTCGGATGAGTCTTGAGATTTTTCATGCACTTCATGACTTGCTAGTCTCTACCTATGGATTGACCTCGAGTAACAATGTTTCATCTATTGAGTCCTTGGCTATGTTTTTGTGGATCGTCGGAGGACCACAGTCATTTTCACAAGTTGAAAATCGTTTCACACGGTCACTTTGGACGGTTCACACCAAATTTCATGAAGTGCTGAAGTGTTTGCGCAAATTAGCTAAGGACAATATCAAGCCGAGAGATCCTACTTTTTCTGTGGAGCATGAAAGAGTGAGAGAGAACCGTTTTTGGCCATACTTCAAAGGAGCTATGGAGAGCAATAGATGGTTCACATGTTAAAGTGGTAGTGCCTCTAGACGAAGTGGTTAACCACACAAACCGTCATGGATATACTTCTCAAAATGTGTTGGCTATTTGTGACTTTGACATGAGGTTCATATTTGCGGTAACCGGTTGGCCGGGTTCTGCACATGACACACATATCCTCAATCATGCGTTGGCAAATTTTCCTTCATTTCCTGTGCCTCCTAAAGGTAATAATGTTTTCCTGCATTATGTTCTCAATAATTATATTATGATGTACCTTACTAATTTGGTTTTGTAGGAAAATATTATCTCGTGGATTCAGGTTATCCAAACCGAACGGGGTATCTTGCACCTTTTAAAGGAAGCACCTACCATATACCAGAATTTCAGAATCGTTCAGGGCCTCCGCAAGGAAAGTACGAGGTGTTCAATTTTTTGCATTCGTCCCTTCGTAATGTCATTGAAAGGTCTTTTGGAGTCTTGAAACAGAAGTGGCGTATTTTGAAGAGCATGCCAAGTTTCGATCCTCGTACTCAAAAGCATATTATTACCGTTTGTCTTGCTTTGCATAATTTTATCTGTGATAGCAAATTACGTGATAAGGAGTTCGACAGATGTGATGGTGATGAGACTACTTGGTACAACATACAAGTGGCACGACACAAACACAAGAGGATGGTAATGAGGATGTGGAGAATGAGGATACCATGAATACCATTCATACTAGGATAGCTCATGCTTTGGTTAGTGCGAGAGGAGGCTAGTTATGTTGAGCGATGACATTATTGTATCACCCCTTTGATTGATATTGTTCTATTTATTTATATGGAATAGTCACTTCGAGGAATGAAAAAAAAAACTATAAAAATACTTTTATCTTCCTTAAATAGTCATTTTCAAGATAACTAGTGATCAAATTAGTTTGTTACGATCAATTTTCATATAAACATGTCTCAGACATCTAGGGGCATTACAGGTATTTCTCAGACAACCTACAGTTTGACAGCACCTCTAACCAAACGAGCTTCTGCTTTTCCCACAGCTGCTTTCTCACAGCAGCTTTTCCAAAAGCCACAGCCCACAGCAACTTTTCCAAAAGCCACAGCCCAACCAAACAGGGCCTAAATATACTTTCATAATAAACTTATTTGGAGATATAAATGTTGCACGAATTTTTTGCACACTTGGTCAAAGTTGAGAAAGTTTGACCGGCACGCAACCCATAGCGACCTCTATTTTGGAATGGAGGGAGTACAGTTAGATAGTAACTCTTAACACCCAACATCCGACAACTAGATTAAGAACCAAAGTGGTGATTAAGTAAGTAACCAAAAAAGCAGTACGTGCTGAGAGTATATCCAACCGCACTATCGCTTGATTCATGGGTGAAAGTGATTGATAATTGGTAAGCCTGGGTCTGGTCCTGGACTCCTGGTCTGATAGAGATATTTCTGCTGCAGAATGCAGACGCTGCTGCTGCGCACATGGATGGAGACAAGAGCATGGAGCCTACTCTCTGGCCGGCGGCTTTGCGGTGGTGTACGGCCAACTGTCCTTGCCATATGGCACCTTTGCTGCTGCCCAAAGTGAAAGGAAATGGTTCTCTTTTGGCCAAGTTGCTCTCACTATGCATTGAACTTATCAACTAGATGATGTCCTCTTTTGATGATAGGGGTTCCAGCCCAAGTTCCACTCCACATCAAATTTAGAGTTTAAAAGCTAAAATAAAGTAGCTTACCTCAGTTTCTAGCTTGATCTATTTAGCAAACTTGAACTTACATCATAAATTTTAACAAACTTAGAATTAAACCTGTGTTCAGAATACCTTTTTTTGAAACGTGTGTTCTCAAAAATACTGGAACTCAAGTAACTTTCAGTTTGCAAATGTAAAACTTCAAAGACATTCACTTGACAGGCCAGAGCGCGCGGCCATTGAAAATTTTAGAATTTGAAACGAGATACAAGGAAAAAGAAAACATACACGGTATATGATGATAGTGGAGGGCACAAAGGAAGCGAAGCTGCGAGTGTTGAGCACAAATGAAACTCCCACAACTTGTCAGTGTGTACATATATGTCCCACATGTCTGCTCAATTAAAATGACACTTGGGTCCCTTTTTTAGTCTTCATCATCAACCTTTTGCGCAGATGGGGAATCTTTTGGCAATTATTCTTTACTTAGAAAGCTAACAGTGATTTAATAAGATTTCGCCTACTTCTACGGACGGATGGCCATGCATAATGCATTGACTTTTGGAGGCAACGCGAAGCATTTATAGTTTAGTTAGAGATTAATATACCTTTGTTGGGTTAATAAAGGAAATTCATCCATTCAGTTAACTTTGTTAGGTTCTTATACCAAAGCGCAAACAATAATCGGTATTCGATTTGTTAATTGTTTTGTGATCCACCACCAGTGATTGATAACTTAGTAGTTTCTAAAATTATATACTGATATATAGGGGTCAGCCATCAAAGAAGCTCACTACATAATGTTTTACTGGCTCATCTTCATAGAAATATATATAAACAACGTCTTTTTTCTTAATGTTAGCCATCTGATGGACAGGTTAGTCTTCTTGCAGGTTGAAATAGTTTTCTTTAAAATAGAACGCTAGTATGTTGGGTGTTCTTAATTAGGCAATATTTATAATTGTTGATGATTGGCACTTGGCGAGTAGTCTCTGAATTGCTGAGCTCTAGTCACACTCACACAGTCACACTAGTCAAGATCAGGGTTAGGTTTAGGTTAAGTTTAGATCGTGGTCATTATTAAAAAAATCGGACCATTCTCAATCACACACTCGAACTACTATAGCAGTGGTAAAGAAATAGAGATTCATAACGGAATACAACAAGGATTAGGTATGCTTTTTCTGTACTTCCAGGAAACAATTCGCAATTTTAAGCGAATTGTTGACACTCAAAAGTGTCATAAGAAAATAATAAGATTAGGAGATATACTCGGCTCATAGTATTTTGAAGACAAATTTATCTTCTGATATTTTATATCTAAAAGTCGGATATTCTAGGTAAGATGTTTGCTTGCTTGATGTCTTCCGACCAGTTATGCTGTTCCCGACTAGGTGATACTGGTCAGAAATCCTGGAATGATGATGAATGATGATTCAGGTATCGATTCGAGGATCTTTTATCTGCAAGGGTTTTGAAGATCTATTAATCTAGGTGTAATCAGTTTGGGTTGATGTCTATAAAGCCCATTGAGCTGGTTTAGTTGATTTAAAGATCGGCGAGATCATGTTTACTCTAGTCTTTTCTTAGTCGGATTGGACTCTTGGATTTCATGTTTTGATGGAGTCCAGATAGGAAACTTGAAAATCGTATCTGGAGATGTTTCCTATTGGGATAAGACCAGCCCCCTCTATATATATGAGAGGATCATGGCCGATTGAGGCATTCAACCCTAATCGATCAAAATCAATCTACCACCCCTTTTACCATTTTTCCCCTCTACCTTGTTATTCGGCGCGTCTCTCGGCGAGGCTCGACGGCGTTCTAGGCGGCCTTGCTGGTCCTAGGGCAACCTCTACGTGCTTCTCCCCGACGGGTCTTCCCGGGAGGAGTTCTAGAGTTTTTTAACACAGGGATCTAAAACCCTAAATCGGCCTAAACCGGTCTTTAGATCGGTTTTCGTGGTTTTAGTCAGGTTCCCTGTTGTCTCAGGTTGATCTGTAACCTCTTCGGGCGTTCTAGCCCTGCTGGTGTGTGATTCGGATCACTTTCGACGTCAACATACTTTTTGACGACTCTGCTGGGGACGATCAAAATTTCATCTACTACCAAGATGGGCGGCAAAGACGGTGCTATAGATAAGGATAACATCGTCCGTCCTGCGGGCATTGACGAGCTCCCCGACGAGTTAAAGCAACAAGCACAGGCTAATCTCGACGCCGTCTTGAAGGCTTTCTTGGAAAGCCGCTCGAAGGATCAGCGCGGCTGGGTCACTCAAGACAAGGAGCCGGACTTCAGCGAGATAATTCCTACTGTGTCAACCACAATCGCTGAAGACGCTACTGATAAGGTAAATACCAAGGTACATGAAGATCATTCCCCTACCCATGCCAATTATTCAGCAATGCTAATTGATACTTCAAAAACTCTTACCAATACTATTCAACATTCGTTTAAATTACTTAGCAACCGCATGGATAAGTTAGAAGGTAAAATCGTCGAACTCGAGTTCCAACCGGACAACCACAGTTTGGCATGCCTTTTAATTTCTTCAAAGGCCAGACTTCGCATACCAATTTTGGGCAATCAGGGTCTGTCGAGACCAGACGCGGTGAAGTCGGTACATCGACAAATGCCAATAACGCCCATCATAGCTCTGGTTGGACCACACAGACCGACCAGGGGGTAGCTACAAACAGAACTTCAAGAGGACATGGTACAGTGTTGCCCAATCCACCGAAGTCTCCAAGTTATAATCCCATGCATAACGGCGCTCCTAACCTTGCTGAAACTGATTTTGGACGAGCCATAAATAAGTTTAAAGAGGAAATAACTAGGTCTCTCAAGACTAGCTTGGGGGTCTAGTTTAAACCTCATAGGACCACTTAATCTAAATCGTATCCTTCATGTTTTGATTTTATGAAAGCACCTGATGGTTGGAGGGTACCGGATTTTTATAAGTTTAGTGGTGACGGTAGTAAAACAACCATGGAGCATGTTAGCATGTTCCTTGCACAAATGGGCGAAGCTAGTACTTTAGACTACATGAATGTGCGACATTTTCCTTTGTCTCTTACTGGTACAAATTTTGCTTTGTTTACATCACTACCAGAATGTACCATAGGTTCTTGGGCCGAATTAGAAGAGAAATTCCATAATCACTTTTATGATGGGGTCCAAGAAACTAGGTTATCACATCTCACATCGGTTCGACAAGGACATAGCGAACCTGTAGTCAACTTCTTTAAGCGCTTTAAAGAAATTAAGAACCGATGCTTTCATTTACTGATTTCTGATAGAGACCTGACAGATCTATGTTTCGCTGGTTTACGTCGGGAGATCAAAGATAAGCTTGAACATTATGATTTCTTTAATGTAAATCAACTTTTGCAAAAGGCCATCTCAATTGAGTCGCGCCTTAAAGAACCTTACGATCCCCATAAGACTCATCGACCAGGTGTACATATTGTTGAGATGAACTCTGATAGTTCGGACGATGAGTCTAAAGATTGTTATGCTGCTGAGTTTTTATGGCCAACACAGAATAAATTAGTTACATGTCCTTCCCTCAAACCAATTCAAAAGAATTAGGGTGAGGAAGTGAAGTTTACTTTTGATTTCTCCAAATGTGACTGAATATTTGATGAATTGATTAAATTCAGTTATCTTAAAATTAATTATACATTGCCATCACCCGATGAATTGAAAAGAAGGGCTTATTGCAAATACCATAATTCTTTTTCTCATGCCACTAATGATTGTAATGTTTTTTGTCGACGGGTCCAATCGGCCCTTAATGAAGGACGATTGAGTCATACTGAGATGCAGATCAGTACCACTCCTTTTCCAGCTCATATGGTGGAGGCTGGAAACCCTGCCATTTTGATTCGTCCAGAGCAAGCCGATACAACCAAAGGCATGAATGTTGTCATCGGCGAACCACGGGTTGCACTGGATACTGAGAAAGATTTGGGCGCAAAGTGGTACTCGGGAAGGGTGATAATGGCAAGAACAAGCTCACGATGACTACCGGGTCGGTACGACACCTGAACAAACAAAGGTGGTTTGAGACCAGGGCAGCACAACAAAGGCCGACCAGGTCGGGGGCTCTCAAGCCCACCAGTCTGGTTCTTCCTCTGAGCAGCCGATTCTGGCGGACTGAAGGACCGACCAGGTCAGGCTGGCTTCTTCCAGTCCGGTTAAGACAGACAAACCGACTGCCGCAGTCGGTTTAACTGGTTCTAGCAGTTCTGCCCCTTCTGGAGTGCATGTTTTGCACACATTTGTCCCACAGAAGCCCGAAGTTGGCATTTGGAAGATTAATATGGAGAAGAGCAAGGGAAAGGTTGTCAGAGAGCCATGCACTTTTGATAAGCTCATGGCTAAGTACAAACAGCAAAAGGCTGATTCCCAGAATCGGCCATTAAAAAAAGAGAGTCTACTCCTCCGAAGCGCAAAGATGAGAGGACCAAGCTGCTAGTGGTGGCTCAAGCAGCATCTCCAGCACCTAAGACCGTTCCTTATAGACCCCAGTGGGCTCCTCCTATTTCACCACCTCCGCAATGGGGTCCTCAAGGAGTTTGGGTACCTTATCGTATGCCAGCATCTATGTACTATCAGCCAGGATGGGGAACACCTGTTAATCAACCTACAAGGGTCTCAGTTTTTGATCGGTTGGGTGATCGACCAAGCTCTAGTAATGTAAGTCAGAATTGGCTGATCACGTCAAGGACTTTGACTGCTCAGGAGACAGGGAAGGCACAAATACGACAAATCTATGTGCCCAAGAAGGTGCAAAGTGCTCTCATTGTCTCCCTGACCAAACCTGATCCTGCACCTTCGATTACGATCGGTTCTATGGAGGTCCCTATTGCCAATGAAGCCGAGACGATGGTAATTTAGGAACCCACTTCAGCAAAGGTTCAAGATGCTCAAGATGCTTCAGCTGGGGTAGAGGTAGAAAAGCCTATTGAGCGTGATCCCAGATACGCTCAGCCCAGGTGGTGTCCCCCTGGTTTGAGTAAGACTCAACAGAGGAAGTTGTAGAGGGCTCGTTGCAATAAACAGAGGTGAGAGCAGCTTGAGAAAATGAGGGAAGACATATTTAACTCGACACATCCCATGTTCCCTCAAGGCAAGCGAGGAGGTGAGGAGTCGGCTTTTCTTAATCGAAAACCGACTTCAACAGTTATTGAATCAAATAGGTCGGATCCTAAGCTGACCAGTCTGGATACCGAATCTGCTGAGGTAGCTTCGGAACCAATTAGGTTGGATCCCAATCCGACCACCTCAGATCAGGCACCGACTAGTTTAGGGCTCGAGCAGGCTAAGTCAACTACTGAGTTGAGAATCGAGCTGGCCCAACCAGGTTCCAAGACTGAATCAATTCCTGATATTCCGATGGGATCCGATACATGTCCTAGTGATCCTGTTTCCTCCACTGGTGTTGCCACGACCAGTGAAGAATTACCTGAAGAACAAGATATGGAAATGGTGGATTATGAACCTTCCCTAGAGAGGGCAGAGGTCAATGTGGTTTACTTATTAGCCGACTACTATGTGGTCGGAGATGATTCGACAGCGACGGAGTTCAACTTCGCTACGCAGACTTCTATGTTCCAGAAACCAGAGGATTCTGTCAATCATCTCAAGCCGTTACATGTAAAAGGCCATATCAATGGTACACCAGTTCACAAGATGTTGGTCAACAGCGGGGCGATCGTGAACCTGATGTCGTACTCGCTTTATCAGAAGCTTGGAGGCACTGATGAGGAACTGATCAAGACCAACATGACTATCACTGGAGTCGGAGGAGGAGATCCTATTCCGGCCAGAGGTGTTGCGTCCATGGAGCTTACCATTGGGAGCAAAACTTTGGCTACTGCTTTCTTCGTCGTTGATATACAAGGTAGTTACAACCTTATACTCAGACGTGATTGGATTCATGCTAATCGGTGCATCCCTTCTAGTCTGCATCAGTTTCTCATTCAGTGGGTGGGTGACGATGTATAAATTGTGCACTCATATTCATCGGCTTATGTAGTTGCAGTCGATGCTCCTTTGCTCGGGGGACACGATACTATTGCTTGTTTATCTAGTCGGGACCTTTCTGACTTTCAATTTGTTAGTGTCACTAGAGAAGGTTCTGTACCAGTATCCTTAAAGCCGATTAACAATCGGTTCAACATTATCATGTAATTTAATGAATGCTAATGTTGATTGGTTAAGACATCGTGTTGAACAATATCGGACTTTAAAGACCGATGCTTGTGAAGCTATCGATGACTTTGATGAGCTCAATAAGTTGGGTCAAGGTTTCACGTCGGCCGACCCCTTAGAACAAGTTGATATTGGGGATGGTTCTGTGCCTAAGCCGACCTTTGTAAATCAAAACCTGAAAGCCGATTATAAGCTAGAATTAATCTCGCTTTTGAAGGAATATGTTGATTGCTTTGCATGGAATTACACGGAGATGCCTGGATTAAGTCGAAAGCTTGTTGAACATCGGCTTCCTATTAAACCTGGGTTCAGGCCTTTCAAACAATGTCATCGTCGCTTTAGCTCTACAATATATGACCGGATTAAGGAAGAAATTAATCGGTTACTACAAGCGGGATTTATTCAGCCATGCAGATATGCGGAGTGGGTCTCTAACATTGTACCTGTTGAGAAAAAAGGACACTGGCAAGATCAGAGTCTGTATTGATTTTAGAGATCTAAATAGAGCAACTCCTAAAGATGAGTATCCTATGCCCATAGCCGATATGGTGATTAACGATGCTTCGGGACACCAGATCGTTAGCTTTCTTGATGGCAACGCTGGTTATAATCAGATATTTATGGCCGAGGAAGATATGTCCAAAATGGCCTTTATTTGTCCTGGATTTGTCGGTCTCTTTGAGTGGGTCGTGATGACTTTCGGTTTAAAGAACGCAGGTGCTACCTATAAACGTGCTATGAATCTGATCTTTCATAATTTAATTGGTATAATCATGGAAGTATATATTGATGACATTGTGATCAAATCGGCTGCTCATGTGTCTCATTTAGTCGATTTGCGTTTAGCATTTGAAAGAATGTGCCGCTATGGTTTGAAGATGAACCCACTGAAATGTGCTTTTGGTGTATCGGTTGAAAAGTTCTTAGGGTTTATTATTCATGAAAAGGGCATAGAGATTGATCCTAAGAGGATAGAAAAGATCAAGAAAGTTCAAGCGCCTACATGTAAGAAGGACTTGCAAAAGTTCTTGGGGAAAGTGAACTACTTGAGGAGATTTATTGCAAACTTGTCTGGGAAAATTATTCCTTTTACCCTATACTAAAATTAAAGGATGAATCTGAATTCACTTGGGGGCAGAGCAACAAGAAGCATTTGAGAAGATAAAGGAATATTTGTCATCTCCACCAGTTCTTCAAGCGCCTAAGAGAGGAGTTCCTTTCAGATTATATATTGCTGCCGATGAAAAGGTCATTGGAGTTGTTTTAACGCAAGAAGACGAAGGCAAGGAATATGTGATTGCTTATATTGGTCGCCGTCTTCTTGATTCCGAGACAAGATATGCCCATATTGAGAAATTATGCCTATCTTTGTACTATGCTTGTGCTAAAATGAGACATTATTTGTTGTCTAGTACATGTGTTGTTGCATGCCAGGCCAATGTAATTAAACACATGTTATATCGGCCCATTCTTAGAGGAAGGATAGGCAAGTGGGCATATGCATTGATTGAATACGACTTGAATTATGAACCGTTGAAAGCATTAAAGGGTCAAGTTCTTGCTGATTTTATTGTTGAGCATGGTATTGATTTAGAAGATGAAATCAGTTATTTTACTTTTACACCATGGAAGCTTTATTTCGATGGATCAGCTTGTAAGGAGGGCCAAGGTGTTGGTGTGGTCATTATTTCTCCTAATGGCGTAGAATTTGAAATGCTAAGCCGATTAGATTACCTTTGTACTAATAATCAAGCCGAATATGAAGCTCTATTATTCGGTTTAGAAATATTGTGTTCCATGGGAGTTAAGCATGTTGAGGCTTATGGCGATTCCTTACTAATAGTGCAACAAGTTGCCGGTGAATTCCAATGTCTAGAAGGATCGTTGAATGTTTATCTTGATATGTGCCTTGATATTATTGCTCATTTTACCGAATCCCAAATTCGGCATATACCGAAGCATGAAAATCATAAAGCCAACATGTTAGTTCAACAAGCATCTGGCTATAGCATCAGTAGGCATAATTTTCACATAAAACTAATGCGTCAGTATTCAGAAGTTTTGTCGACTCGTATGGCCGACCAGACTGTTGTTGAACCAGTTTAGCCGATCTGCCCTGGAGACCAGGTAAATGTTAAGCATGTTTGGGTAAATACCTCGGCCGACCAGGCTGGTTGTGAATCAGGTCAGCTAGTTCGTCCGGTTGACCTGGTCGACCTTGGAACGTCTGGTCCAGTTGGCTTATCTGAGGAACTTTTAAATCGGTCCAAGTCAAGTTCTAATGAGAGTGAAACCGATTTAGAAGATTGGAGGACTCCCCTGCTAAAATATCTTAGTAATCCAAATACTAGAGTTGATCAAAGTGTTCGGTGGAGTGCATTCAAATATGTGTTGCATAATGATGAGCTTTACCGAAGAACTGCCGAAGACTTATTACTTAAGTGTTTGGGATCTGATCAGGCAAAAGTGGCTATGGGGGAAGTTCATGAAGGTATTTGTGGTACGCATCAATCGGCTCTAAAAATGAAGTGGCTATTTCATAGAGCTGGGTTTTATTGGCCCACGATGATGGTCGATTGTTTTCGTTACTACAAAGGGTGTGAAGAATGTCAATGGTTTGGAAATATACAACTTGCACCTACTGCTATGCTTCATCCTATCATCAAACCGTGGCATTTTCGTGGTTGGGGGCTAGACTTCATTGGCCAAATTCACCCTCATCTTCAAAGGGACATCGTTTTGTTCTCGTCGCTACAGATTACTTCACTAAGTGGACTGAAGCGGTACCTTTGAAGAATATAACGCACAAAGAGGTAATTGAGTTTATTACTGAACATATTATACATAGATTCGGCATACCTCAAACATTAACTACGGATCAAGGAACATCTTTTATCTCTAAAGAGGTACGCGATTTTGCCGAATTATATAAAATAAAGATGCTCAATTCATCTCCATACTATGCTCAAGCCAATGGTCAAGCTGAGTCTAGTAACAAGACTTTGATCAAACTTATCAAAAAGAAGATTGAGGATAACCCAAGGAGGTGGCATGAGGTCTTGTGTGAGGCTCTGTGGGCTCATCTTGTATCAAGACATGACGCTACAAAAGTCACTCCTTTCAAGCTGGTATATGGCCAAGAAGTAGTGTTGCCTGTTGAGGTAAATCTGAATGTATATAGGCTTGATAAACAGAATGATTTATCTGTTGTTATGTATCATGATGCCATGATGGACAACGTTGATGAAGTAACTGACAAGAGGTTAAAGGCTCTTAAGGAGATGGAGAGAGACAAGGCCCGAGTTGCCAGAGCTTACAACAAGAAGGTGAGGAGTAAGTCGTTCCAAGTGAGAGAATTAGTGTGGAAGACTGTATTACCGCTTGGATCGAGAAGCAATAAATTTGGCAAGTGGTTGCCGAGCTAGGAAGGTCCTTATAAAGTGATCAAAGTGATATTCGGGAATGCATATATTCTAGAGACGCTGCAAGGTGAAAGTCTCCCAAGAGCAATAAACGGGAGGTATTTGAAGAAATACTTTCCAAGTGTTTGGCAAGAAGCCTGAGTGCCTTCTAAACAATGACCGATATATGTATCGCCCTTAGAACAAAAATAATCAGAAATATTTATCCTTGGTTACTGAATGACTGATGAGTTGGACATCGTTTGTTATTCAGTTTGTTTTTAGGTTCTATTAAAGATCACCTAAAAACAGGGGACATATGTTGACACTCAAAAATGTTATAAGAAAATAATAAGATTAGGAGATATATCCGGCTCATAGTATTTTGAAGACGAATTTATCTTCTGATATTTTATATCTAAAGGTCGGATATTCTAGGTAAGATGTTTGCTTGCTTGATGTCTTCCGACCAGTTATGTTGTTCCCGACCAGGTGATGCTGGTCGGATATTCTAGGAATGATGATTCAGGTATCGATTCGAGGATCTTTTATCTGCAAGGGTTTTGAAGATCTATTAATCGGTGTAATCAGTTTGGGTTGATGTCTATAAAGCTCATGGAGCCGGTTTAGTCGATTTAGAGATCAGCGAGATCATGTTTACCTTGTCTAGTCCGGATTGGACTCTTGGATTCCATGTTTTGATGGAGTCCAGATAGGAAACTTGAAAATCGTATCTGGAGATGTTTCCTATTGGGATAAGACCAGCCCCCTCTATATATATGAGAGGATCATGGCCGATTGAGGCGTCCAACCCTAATC
The DNA here is from genome assembly GCA_009763385.1 of Coix lacryma-jobi var. lacryma-jobi. Lineage (NCBI taxonomy): Eukaryota > Viridiplantae > Streptophyta > Magnoliopsida > Poales > Poaceae > Coix > Coix lacryma-jobi. The sequence goes on from CM019831.1 coordinate 98,237,899, forward strand.
GATCGAAATCAATCTACCACCCCTTTTACCCTTTTTCCCCTCTATCTTGTTGTTCGGCGTGTCTCCCGGCGAGGCTCGATAGCGTTCTAGGCGGCCTTGCTGGTCCTAGGGCAACCTCTACGTGCTTCTCCCCGACAGGTCTTCCCGGGAGGAGTTCTAGAGTTTTTTAACACAGGGATCTAAAACCCTAAATTGGCCTAAACCGGTCTTTAGATCGGTTTTCGTGGCCTAAACCGGTCTTTAGATCGGTTTTCGTTGGTTTAGTCAGGTTCCTTGCTGTCTCAGGTTGATCTGCAATCTCTTCGGGCGTTCTAGCCCTGCTGGTGTGTGATTCGGATCACTTCCGACGTCAACACGAATAACAAATGTTGAACAGTTAACACAAAAAACACTGCAAGATAAATATCTTGCATTAATGCAAGCAGCAAGTATAACCAACCCGGCCATACCTACAGCTACAGCGCATGGGAAAGAAATAAATTGATTGTTAATTAAGCTACTGAATGAACAAAGCTTTGACATGTATCATCCAATCCAGCTTTTGGTCTTAACTGAAAGTACTGCCTGTATTTTATATATACCTTCAACTTGCGCATCGATGCATTGTATACTAGATCTTAAATACTATTGACAGATTTAGTATTACAGCAATTAGTAGTTTAAGTTTTGTTTTTGGTGCTTCACTGCTTCGGCTTACTGTGAGCTTGTTATTTCGTCTTGGAGGAGTTTGAGTAGAATATATCTGATCTGTGGCCGTAATCGAAGGAAGGAATATTACCGTGCTCCGTGCATGTGCATGGGAGGGGCACAGAGGAACGGGTGCTGCCTCTGGTTGAGGGTGAACAGCATGACGCCTGTCTGCAAAATGTGCCTCTGGTTGAGGGTGAACAGCATGACGCCTGTCTGCAAAATGGACGGCATCTCCGTGATGAGCCCCGGCCCTTGACGCTCTCTCAGCCCACCCTGTGCCGTGATGTGCTGTGCTGTGCCTCCCATGCATATGCATGTGACGTGATAGCATAGCAGGCGCTGATCGATGGAATGGAGGCAACTGCGCCATGGGCTGTTTGTGGTATGAGAATGTGTGCGTGGCCCACGGAAACTGATCGCGGGCATCCATTTTACTCCCAGTCCCAGGTATAAGCAACTAAACGGTGGTTAAGCTGTGAATGAGCCTCTGGTCCAGTGGTACTGTTCAATAGGACGCTATCCACCAGAGTTTAGACCCTGATGTTCGTACATTTTCTGAATTTTATCTAAAAATTTGTAGGATATATGCACGCGTATGCGTTCGGTGGTACTGTGCATTTCTCACGCACTGAAGGCGGCGAGTCTCTCAATCTCTTTCTTTGCGTGTTTACAGACGCGCACGCGTGTATGCGTCCAAGATATACCCGATAAAAAAACGATGATTGTCATCTGAGTGTGGAGCGTGTGTTATGTATGTCCAAGTTATACTCGATTAAAAAACGGTGGTTGTCGTCGCGAACAGGATATATATTTCTTACTGAATAAAATATAGCAGCGGTCCCTAAAGTTATCAGCATGTGTCATACAGGTCCCAAACTCCTAAAAACATATTTCTGGATTTCTAAAGTTGTCGATAGGTGTCATATAGATCCCAAAGTTCTAAAAATATATTTCTGGGTCCCTGAAGTTAGTTCGTTGTCATCTAGGTTTCAACGGGTGTTTACCCGATCCATTAGCTAACGTGGCAAGCTGAGTCAGTACTTATATAGATCAAACAGGTGAGACTCACACATCATCAGTACACTTGATTATTTAAAAAAAAACATATCTTTGCATACGATCTCGGATGAAGATGAATACTACAAGAAATGTGTGGCTTTTTGACGTTTATAGTATGACAAAAAGGTCATAACGTCACTACATTATCCGATTTATGACATTATATATTAGAAACTTCAACTTTGTGACAATAATTCCATACAAATTATGACATATACAAACATCACATGATCATTTGTTATGCTGGCTTTTTGGCATTTAGATTTTGTCAACTTGGATGTCATAATGATCAATTTTATGACATCTAGTTGACAAAATCTAAATGTCAAAAAGTCAGCATCACAAATAATCATGTGACATTTGTATATGTCATAATGTATGGAATTATTGTTATAAAATTAAAGTTTCTAAGACATAATGTCATAAATTGAATAATGTATTGACGTTATGACCTAAAACGTTAAAAAGCCACGCATTTCGTAATATTTTGTAGTATATATGAAAATTGTAGCTCTCGATGAGATCTATAACTTTTTAGTTTTAATATTTTTCATTTAAGATTGTTAAGATGGTCAAAAGATAATATAAAGTTTGTTAAGATGGTGAAACTTTATATTACTCTTTTGACCATCTTAACAGTCTCAAATAAAATATTAAAATTAAAAAGTTATAGATCTCATCGAGAGCTATAATTTTCACTTCGTCTTCATCTGAGATCGTGCGCAAAAGATATGATTTTTAAAAATAATTAATTGTATCGCTGATGTATGAGTCCTACGTGTCAGGTTCATATAAGCATTGAGTCAGCCTGTCATATCAGCTAATGAGTTGGATAATTGCTCATTGGAACTTAGATGACATCTGAAGTAACTTCAGCGACCTAGAAATACGTTTTTAAGACTTTGAGACCTATATAACATCTGCCAACAACTTTAGTAACCTTGCTGATAACTTTAGGGACCGTTGGTGTATTTTACTCTTTCTCGCTTGGTGTTTTGTTGAGGAAGAAGATGTGTGCTCATCTTAATTTCCTCATCAACTTAATTAGATATTACTGCATCAAGTTAATTTGGCGAGAGGGGTAGGCGTATGCCATGCATGTTCAGATGTGCTAATATGCACCACTACTTGCATATGATTCGATGTGACAGTAGTTGAAGGTCTATAGGATCAAAGCCTGCTAGTAGTCGATCAGTTTATATAGGAAGCAAAAAATTATGAACTCGCGTGGAGTTCTCCGCGCAATTCCGCATCTAGATGTGCATGCTCGATGGTTCCTTCGCTGATCGCTGCTTCATTTTGATGCTTTTGTCTGGATGAATCATCAACGGTGAACCGTTGACGGCTAACTCATGCCGGCGGTCAGCGCCCCCATCAAATTCAGCTTTAAGTAAATTCCAAGGTGTAGATATAAAGCGTATTGATGTGTTGGATTGGATTGTCGAAGCTGCCCGGTATGCATGCCCTATTTCTGAATTCCAAGAATCTGATTCAATGGTCAGCTCTGATTTGAGTGAGGAGTCATCTAATGTATACACTATAATTGTTGCTTCTTTCTCCGGTGGTTATGGTCATTTCGATTTAGTAGTTTTCGGTCGCTCGATCAAATGCACTCTGCGGGGTGTTTTGTCAGTTCAAATCACTTGTTTTAAATCTAAGCACCTCATGCCCTCGTGCTATCTGAGCCCACTCCAAGAACAACATTCTAACAGCTATCAACTCCCTATACAGCTCGCCGACCTTCTCCTCGAACGCCGCCACCGTGTCCTCCAGCTCGTCGGACCTCCTCCTCGCCTCTTCTACGGTGGCTTCCGGGCAGCGGCCACGCAAGCTGACCACGGCGCATCTCACCGCCCGGCTGGCGGCCGCCGCGGCGTCGAGCTCGGCCATGCACGGGACGCCCTCCTTCCTCCGCCGGTCGTACTCCTCCCTGACGTGCCTCTGCACGTCCTGGAGCGCGCACTCCCACTGCGCAACAGCCTTGCCGCTGCCGGCGAGGCCGCCAGACACGCTGCGGCGCGGGCGGAACGCCAGCGCCGTGCCCAGCGCGCCGACGGCGAGCAGCGCCAGAGCGCGCGCGCCGGACACCGCCTCTTCGTCGTCGGACCAGCAGCAGTGCGCGCCGGTGGTGGCCTGCTGCCTGGTGCTGGTGCGCAGCAGCGCCCTCTCGCCGAGCCTGCGGAGGTTGGAGCCGCACTTGGCGAGCTCGGCGCCGCACCGCCGCTCCACGGCCTCGCACTCCGCGAACGCCGCCACGGCGCGGCGCGCGGCCGCCTCGCCGCCTTCGAGCCAGTGCAGCGCGATGCGCGTGGAGGCGACGTAGCCCCTGAGCGTGTCCAGGCGGTCGCGGAGCCCCGCGCACGCGTTGAGGAGCTCCGCGGTGTCGTCGACGCACTCGTCGATGGTCCTCCGGTCGATGCTGGCGGCGCCGCTCGCCCTCGCTGTGCCCGAGGACGCGACGAGGCGCCTCTGCGCGGCCACGGCGAGGCTGAGCGCGCGCCCGAGCCATGCGGCGCTGGTGCAGGGTGCGAGCGGGTCGGCGCGGAGCTTGTCCAGCTCAGTGGCGAGCCAGCGGTCGTAGGCCGATCGGACCGGTGGCCACGGGGCCACCGCCGGCGACGGCACGAGCCGCGTGGATAGGCGCGAGGAGAACGAACGGAGGAGCGTGGACGGCTTCTTCATGGTGCCCTCTCTCTGCCTTCGTTGGTTCTCGAGAGATGCTGATGCTCCTGTGGAAGGGACTGCTCACCCCTTTTATATCGATGCCTGTGATTTATATAAACAGTTGTGATGTATGCATGTCGTTATTAGATGTAAACAATTGGAATTATGGATTTAGATATCTAGTCGATCTACCTAGCAATATTAAGAACTAATTTCAATTTCAATACATGTTCCCTAGTTTACCATGAAAACAAAATCTTGCACAAACGGTACCTGAAACATGCTTGGTTTTTCCGCCTATTCTTTTTTTAGTTAGTGAAATTTAATTTAGGATAAAGCCAAAATGATGTAAAATTCGAAACAATAAAATACACTATGTCGAATAAATGCTCTATCAAGATATATTTTATTCTGAATATGATGAAACTAATTTCAATCACCGAATTTGTATACAATTCCAAATTAAAGGGGTGAAGTTTACAAACTAACCCCAAAACTCACTCTATTTAATTTTCTTGCTAGCTTTTACGAGGTGAAGTTTGGTGTAAGAGAACTCCTAATGGCAAGGCGGCCATGGACACCCTTGACAACAATAAAGCTTTGCATCCTAAGTAATTTTGACGTTATAGATATTTGTGTACTTTTGTAAAAAAATTGCTTAACATTAAACAAGCAACTTAGGATAAAACCTAAGATGACATATATGCTTCTTCTACGGTGGCGTACTATTAACCTACTCCCTCCATCCACGAAAGAATCAATTTTTAGAGTTGTCTTAAGTCAAAGTTTTTAAACTTTGACCAAATTTCTAGAAAAAAACTATCAAGATTAATGATACCAAATTCACATCATTAGATATATCGTCGAATATATTTTCATAATGTGTCCATTTTATATCCTAGATGTTATTACTCTTTTCTATAAAGTTCAAAATTTAAAAAAGTTTGACTGACACATATTTTAGAAATTGATTCTTTCATGGACAGAGGGAGTATATATTGCTACATATATGTATGTCCCTACATGCTTCTTATATGGCTCATGTCTATCATGCCGGGGATTATGCTGATACAAAAAATTTTAATTAATCATCAAAGACTTTTTCATGCTTCGGTTCCTCCAACAATATGATTGATCATCCATGCTCTTGGCGGCAGTTATACGCTGATGGTTGTACGGTTTGTAAGCTTTTGATTGTGCTATCTACTTTGTCATAAGGTCAGTCTTAATGGTACGTTTCATCTCCCAGTTTCCAAGACATTGAAACTTTATTTGAAACGAGTCTCTCTCTCAACGCACAGTTTCATGACACAATTTCATAGACTGTGGGTCCCACGATCTCTCTCTTCTCCATCAGACCCATGTGAAGGAGCTCGTTCTTTTCCCCCACCAGAGCACACGGCAGTTGCAGCGTGAAGGAAATCCTTCTCTTCCCCACCAGATCTCCTCTCTTCCCCACCAAAATCTCCTCTAGCATAGCGGACGGGGGCAGCTCCTCAAGGCCAGGAGGACGTCAAGGCTCACGACGTGGACGGGGTGTAGGGTCGAGACGACGGATTAGAGGGGGTGAATAGTTCTTTCTAAAATTAATCGCACCGGCTAACCGAAATAAATGCGGAATTAAAACTATCGGTCTAGCCAAGACTACAATCATCTACCTATACTCTCAAACACTTTACAAAGATCCTAAACAAAGCAAATAAGGTGTCGGGCTAGCAAGAGCTCACTCAAACAATTCTAGAAGCAAGGTCACACAAACCTATACAACTAGTACTTTAAGCAAATCGGGAGCTCCTAATCAAGCTCACTAGCAATGCTCATCAATAACAAGGCTACACAAGCCAAATTAGAGAGCTCAAATTACTTAGCTACACAAACTAAGCAATATGACTAACAAGGCTACTCAAACCAATTAGTCACGCAAGACAGATACTTCTATGCTACACAAGCAAGAAGGTAATTAGCAAGCTACACAAGCTAACTAATTACAAAAGCAACTATTAAGCTACACAAGCTAGATAGCTACAAGAGCAACAACTAAACACTAGCACAAGTATGAGTAAGTAAATACAAGCTAGTGAAAGGAGATAGCAAACCACCGAGAAGATGTAGACAATGTTGACACGGTGATTTTTATCCCGACGTTCACTTGGTTACCACCAAGCTAGTCCCCGTTGAGACAAGCTCAAGGTTGCCGCCGGTCCTCTTGCTAGTGGTTACTACACTAGTCACACTCTCCCACAAGGAGTGTTTACCACAAGCTCTAGCACTTGACCCGGTCGGACCACTTGACGCTCTTCACGTCTTGCTCAACTAGAGTTGCTCTTTGCGATCCCCGCGGGGCGAGCACAACACCCCTCATAAATCCTTCTCCGGAGCCACACACAATCACCATGTGGGCTTCACAACGGAGACACAATCCACCAAGCCTTCTAGGTGATGGCAATCACCAAGAATAATAAGAAATCCCTAATCACAAAGATTACCTAGTGCCACCAAATGCAATCCTCAAATGCACGTACACTAGGCTCTCAATCCCTCACTCAAAATAGCATCAAGCATGAGAGGGAGAGGAAGGGGAGGAGGTGGATCTTCAACCTCTCATACACACCCACATAGGGCTCTCAATCTCTCCTACAAATTTCAGCTCAAATCATGGGGGGGAGAGAGGAGAGGATGAACCCTAACTTGCTTGCTCTCCAAAGGTGAGAAAATGAGGAGGGGAATGAAGGAGGAAGAAGGCAACAGCCCCCAAATACCCCCTCCTCACGTTCCTGACCGTTGCAACATCTAGATCTCAGCTGAACCGGAATATCCGGGTAGGGCGAGGAAAAAATCCGAGCAATAGCTCACTGTCCACGCGAAATGAACTGAGCTAATAAAAACTGGAATATCCGGCTAGGGCCAGAAGAATATCCAGGCGGACCCTTGTTGTACAGGCACAACTAGCAGCTCCCATTTCCAACTTTTAAACCCTTTTCAAGGTGCTAACTTTCCCACAAATTACCAAATCAATTTGGCACAAAAGTTAGCATTTTCATAAAGACTTTTTAGGGTTAAACTCATCCATCTCTCCATGTCACTAAGTGCAATGCATATGCAAATGAAACTCACACTTAGTGACACTAGATAACCGTTGCAACTAAAGATTTCTCCTCTTTATAGTACGACTATCTATCTTAAACCTGGTCTATTTCTTCTCTACTCAACCTTAGACCAGTGAAATGAAATGCCCTACAATATATCTTTGCCTTGCGCATTCCATTTTATCTCCTTCATTGTTGATGCAACACATCCACCAACCTTGATCACCAAATGATATGAGCCACTTCATATCACCATATGGCCTTCATGGTCCATCGATCTTGACTTCACTTGCTCTTCACCATTGCTTCGGTCCATCGGCGCCAAGTCTTTGCTCAAGCCTCCCGACACTCGGTACCAACGGCTTTAAAGCCTCCAACTTGCCCTTCACCTTCGCAATCGGTCCATCAAGCCAAGTATTGCCTTGACCTTCACCATCTTAGCCAAATGACTCCATGTCATGTTTCATATGCAATAAGCTCCTTCATTGCACATTCACCTATGAACTAATTTCCTGTGTATCTCACATAAGCACATATTAGTTCACCTAGGTTGTCACTCAATTAACAAAACCAAACAAAGACCTTTCACGGGGGCAGCTCGACGGACGGCCTCGTGCGACGGCGGCAGTTCGCGGCCATGCCGCCAGTGGGGCTCGCGACGCGGACGGGGGTAGCGACGCGAACGGGGGTAGCGACGCGGACGGATGCAGTTCGCGACGGAGTCCGCGGCGGACGGGGCTCCGGCCCAGCGCTCGCTCGGCGGAGTGACGCCCGTGGCAGAGTGGTGCTTGCGGCCAGGGCTCGCGCTCGGGGCGTGGCTCCTGCCCGGCGCGTGGTGCTCGCTCACGGTGGGGGCTCCTGTCCGGCGCCTGCTCGTGGCGGAGTGGTGCTCGTGCCCGACGGCGCTCCTGCTCGTGGATAGGGGAGCCGCTCGAGGTGGCCGCTCGCCCCTGCGCTCGCGTCCATGGCCAGAGCAGGCGGAGGCACACGGCTCGCGGCAGACGGACCTTCCCCTCCCGCGACGCCATCCCGCCATGAAACGCTCGAGCCCCCTCAACGCGGGTTTCGGTCTCGTTTCACAGCCTGTGAAACGTCGCCCCACTCGTGTCGTGGGGATGAAACGAATTCCTTCTTTCTCCTCTTCATTTCATGCAAAAAGTGCTAATCTACTGATGTGGCAGGGTATTTAATGTGCATGACATCCCCATGAAACCCCCATTGAGACTGACCTAAGGAGTCCCCAACAATCAAGCCATTGGCTCCAAGTTACTTGGTGCCAACTCATCAACATGGGTCCCATGTGTAAGAATTTTTTATTTTGTGTCTTCTCTCTTATCTATATATGGGGGTGATAGTCAGTAGTTTTCTATTATGACACCTCCAATAAGAAGAGTCAGGTATCAACTCTTAGATGTTATTTCATCATGTATGTCCTACATGTACGGTGTCTTTATTCATAAATTCTCTCTCTTGACAAAAGAGTAGATGAATTGTCTCTCATGCATCGAGATGCCCACGTGAAGGGTCGAGATGGCGAACTAGAGGGGGGTGAATAGTCCTTTCTAAAAATTAATCGTACCGGCTAACCGAAACAAATGCGGAATTAAAACTATCGATCTAGCCAAGACTACACCCCTCTACTTATACTCTATGACACCTTACAAAAGATCCTAAACAAAGCAAATAAGGTACGGGCTAGCTAAAGCTCACCTAATCAATCTAGCTTGCAAGGTCACACAAACCTATGCAACTAGTACTTCAAGCACCGGGGAGCTCCTACACAATCTAGTAAGCAAAAGCACAAAGCTCTTAAGCTCACTAGCAATGCTCAATAACAAGGCTACACAAGCCTAATTAGAGAGCTCAACTTAGCTACACAAACTAAGCAATGTGACTAGCAAGACTACAAGTCAACTAGTCACTCACGGGATCAACTTCTATGCTACACAAGCAAAGAATGTAACTAGCAAGCTACACAAGCTAACTAGAGGAGGGAGAGCAAAATACACTAGCACAAGTATATGAACAAGTAAATACAAGCTAGTGAATAGAGATAGCAAACCGCCAAGAAGATGTAGACAAAGTTGACACGGTGATTTTATACCGAGGTTCACTTGGTTGCCACCAAGCTAGTCCCCGTTGTGTCGACCACACACTTTGGTAGTTCGGCGGCTAATAGGCACCACACCTAGCTCGACACTCGAGCACCGCAAGAACTCACCCACAAGTGAGGGTAACTCAATGACACGCTCTACTAGAGTTGCTCTTCGCGATCCCCGCGGGGCGAGCACAACACCCCTCACAATCCTTCTCCGGAGCCACGCACAATCTTCACGCGGGCTTCACGACGGAGACTCGATCACCAAGCCGTCTAGGAGGTGGCAACCTCCAAGAGTAACAAGCACCACCGGCTTGCAACACGAACACCTAGTGCCAACGCTTGCAATCTCTCATGCACCGCACTAGAATCGCTCACTCGCTATCTATTCGCACACTAGCAAGCACAAGCGAGTTAGAGGGCTCCCAAGCACACCCAAGCATGGACACCAAGTCCCTAGGGTGCTCAGCAGCCAGCCCATGGCTGGCCCCAACCACTATATATAGAGGAGGGGAAAACAACTAGTCGTTGCCCACTTTTTCCCGAGCTCCACGAAGACCACCGGTACTACCGGTCAGCAGACCGGTACTACCGGTCGGGCCCCCAACGTTCCACGAAGCGAGCAGGCGAGAAACCAGGCGGTACTTCCAGTCCTTGACCGGTACTACCACTCGCAGGGCCGGTACTACCGGTCGACCACCGGTACTTCCGGTCAACCCCTTAGGCGCATGTTGGAAGAAACTACGCACGAAACAGGATTTCTGGAGCCCCAATCGGTACTACCGGCCCCCGGACCGGTACTACCGACCCCCGGACTGGTACTACCACCCCTGGGACAGGTACTACCGCCCCTGGACCGGTACTACCGCCCCTAGACCGGTACTACCCCCCCCCCCCCCCCCCGGACCGGTACTACCGCAAATCCAGCGGTACTTCCGCTACCAGCCGGAGCTCCACGCTAAAACGACCATAACTCTTCGCTCTGAACTCCGATTTTGATGATCTTGGACATTTTGGAAATCTTATTCAGAGGACTACACAACCCACATGAATACACAATCTAAAACACAAAGGATTAGAACAGATTTCCAATCCAAGATCAAATGCTTCTCTTTTTCAACCAAAGCTTCCTCCAAACCTTCTCCGAGTTGATCAAAACCAACTCCAACACCTTCTCCTTTGCAAATGTGCCAACACCACCAAATGTACACCATCATGTGCGTGTGTGTTAGCATTTTCACAATCATTTTCAAAGGATTTTCACTTTCACTCACCACGCGACTTGATCCTAGTAACAACGCAATGTTAGATCGCTCAAGTGGCACTAGATGACCGATATGCAAACAAGTTTGCTCCTCTTGATAGTACGGCCATCTATCCTAAACCCGGTCATAATCTTCTCTACACACCTATGACCGGTGAAATGAAATGCCCTACAAATATACCTTTGCCTTGCGCATTCCATTCCATCTCCTCCAATGTTGATGCAACACATGCACCAACCTAGATCAAATGATATGATCCACTTCATATCATCACATAGCCTCCATGGTCCATCGGTCTTGACCTCACTTGCTCTTCACCATTGCTTCGGTCCTTTGGCGCCAAGTCTTTGCTCAAGCCTCCCGACACTCGGTACCAATGGCTTCAAAGCCTCCAACTTGCCCTTCACCTTCGCAACTGGTCCATCAAGCCAAGTCTTGTCGCGATCTTCACCATCTTAGCCACATGATTCCATGTCATGTCACATATGCAATAAGCTCCTTCTTCACATTTGTACCTGTGGACTAATCTCCTGTGTATCTCACATAAACACAATTAGTCCACCTAAAGTTGTCACTCAATTACCAAAACCAAACTAGGACCTTTTACCACGGAGCTTAGCTTTTCTCTTCCCACTAGCTCAAAGGTCGGCTTTTGTCCACTTTTCTCCTCCACGTGGCATCTAATACTAACTTAGAGCTAGCCATTGGAGGTGCCCTTACTCTCTATCCTCCTAACATCTCATGCCTTCCTCACCTCATTATCCAAATTCACCGCTCGCTGAACATTGATGCTTCAGACTTTCCCGCCTGCATGGAAGATGTGATGGTGGAGCAGGGCACCTAGTTAGGGCTTGTTCGATTTGGTAGAGATTGGAGAAGATTTAAAGGTATTGAGGAGGATTTTATTCCATTTACAAGTAAAAATCCCCCTCAATCACTTTCAATCATCTCCAATCCAATTGATTGGGGATTAATCAAACAAGCCATGGAGAATCCGATGAAGCGCTCCACCGGGTAGATTGATGGTGGCTCACTCCTGCCGCTAGCCATCGGACTCCCTAGCCAGGGCACTGTGGGTTGTGGGTTGTGTCCATGAGGTAGATGCACATGGACACCGAGGAAGGGGGCATGAAGATGATCAATCTGTCGTGGAGATTGACTCTGCGCTATGATGCAAAAGGGGGAAGTTGCACAAGCCATCTTGTGTGCTTGTGTCCTTGGCACTCCAAACTAGTAATAAAAAGAGCCTAGCGAGTTACTTTTTGCTCATTCGTTCTCCCTCCATGTCACTTCAGATCCTTTTGTCAGCTAGTTGTGTCGGTCCATCGTCATAGGAGATACCCTAATAAGTAACTGCAACACAACAATGTTGTCATCACCATTATTATATACACTAGTCCATCAACTTGTGCTCTCGCACGGGTTAGAATCAACAATAGTTAGTGTTTTCTTTGTTTATTCTCTAATACAATAGGTATTATACATACTCTATGTTCCCTATCCAATGTTTTTATCTACATCCATAGTTTTTCCCTTTGCATGTCACCTCTTATTAACTTTAGTATGCATTTAGTTGAAACCACAACAACTTAATTAGCTTAAACTATAACAACTTTTGTTCCAACTCATATGTTATATGACATAATGAATCTAATTTTTTATTTTTAAATTTTAATCTTATTAATTCCCACAATTTTTTTATACTTGGATAAAGTGGAAACTTTTGCGCTTATAATATCTATTATGAACTATCCTTGTGTAGTTTCTACAAATAAGAATTTAGGTCATAGATTACAATCTTATGTACTATGATAGCATAAATAATCATTTATAACTTGTATCATATCACGTCCCATAAGATCAATGATAAAGCTTGAATTCAGATATTGGATGGGGTGGTGGTGCTAATGTCAAAAAGATATTAATCGATATTAATCTCTAAGCTTTGCAATGACTGTTTACTCTAAAGAAATCTTAAAGGACAGAACCAGTAATTACTCATCCATTCCTCAACGTCATCCCACCTACATTTAGAAAATAGAATAGATTCAATAACTAATGTTATTATATTCTACCAAAAAAATTCATGGCTAGAACTAACTATTTTTGAGAATTTATAATATTTATTATGTTTTTCCCTAGTGGGTCACATGAAGATTAGTGTAAAGGCTCCATTAGGCACCTCTATTTAGAATTTCTCAGATTTATCTTTTTTAGTATGACATGTTTTAGTTTAAATCTAAGCTGAAGTTGTATACTTATATAAGATCTCGTCGCATCCATTTTTAACTTCGTGACTCTATGTTTTAGCTTTCAAATTTTTACTATTTGTTATAATTTTTTCATCCACATGTTAAGTTGCAAATCTATTGCTTATCGTATCTTATAATAGTGCATGAATAGTCATCTTAGTTTGCACCACAACACTAAAGATGGTATTTTGTTATATCAAATAATTATATGTGTAGTGCTATTGTTTTAGAAAATATATAGCACTTAAAATTAAAAGGTTATGTTGATATGCACTTTTTGTCAAAGTGTATAAAAATATTTAAGATAACACCTTAAAAACACTCACACCACACGCGTGGTACACACACAAATGAAGAGATCAGGAGGCTCGTCAGTCGCCGCCTCCAGTGCGTGTAGTACCACCGAATGCGCACGCGTACGTGTATCCTATAAATTCTGGAAAAAATCTAGAAAAAAGGTACGTGTAGTACTAACCTACCTCTGGACCACAAGCTTTTTCACAATAAACATGTATCCTAGTATATACATGTTTACTTGGTTTACATGGTGGTACATATTATTATTTCTATTTTTAAGTTTAGCAGTAGAGTGTGTAATTTAGAAATATTTGTAGCATCCTTTTGAATATTGAATTAGTTTTCGTAATAGTTTAATGCATTTACATTATATTTGAGAAATATTGTTTTCTTTATTTTATATAACAACTAAGATAGACAATTTAGTTAAAGATTAAATGGTTTTACATCATAATATCTTTCATAATAGCAAAGGTAAGTAATTTATAAAAATATTAGGGTGTTACCTTTAATTATCTTGCATAATGTTAAAGTTGTGTAATTTAGGTACAAAATTAGGTGTTATTTAGAAATATCTTTCATAATACACATACGTGGGGTAATTTAGGTGGTTATTTTGAATTTTATTTCATAATGATAAAAGTGAGTAATTTAAATAAAAAAATTAGTGGCAGGGTGGTTATTATATATATATTTATAATGGCAGAGGTGTGTAATTTTTTATGATGGTGATTAGAGTCAATAGAATTGAAGGCCAAATGTTTCTGATTACTTGTGAAAATTTGTAGAATTTATCATTTTTCTTAGTGCTTCTGATGAGAATTAACATGGAGCCTCCGTTAGGACCTCTAATTAGTAATATTAAGATGTTACTAACAATGGTAACACAACAAACAACTTCACGAGGCTACCTAATAACAAATAACCTACCTGTTTATTCCTTCATATGAGGATATGTGTCATGTGTGGCTAGCTTTAATAATTTTCTCAGACTACTATATGGATCCACTCAATTAGAACAGAGGAGATCTGTGCGCGCAGTCAACCAAACACATAGTTTGGCCCCTGCTGCGGCTAACTCTAGTCGTTCCTGCGAATAATCGTAGGGCAGGCGTATGTGGAAGCCATGCATGAAGAGGCATGCATCCGGTACAGGCTGTGTAGTGTCTCGTCTCGCCAAAAGGCAGGCTGGCAGCCCTTGTGAAATTCAACTTGCAATAGGAGGCCACCACGGGTGCAGGGCCTGTTTGTGGAGCGATCTGGCGCCAATCATGTATGCATTCATGCTCCCGGCACACGTAACGTAGCCCAAGCCATCCATTATCGGCACGGTATATATATATATATATACACACACTAGTGAAGGTCACGCGCCTTTGCGCGCGTCGGTAAGTTGATAAATTCAGTTTTATAAATGTAGGACGCATAGTGAAAGTGGTTAAATATCAAAGACATGAAGGACCAGATTGATCCTCAATGTATCTCTGTGAAGGAGACAAGCATTTGTAGGAATGATATCTCCAAGTTTAATGTGGATTATGTCCCCACAAATCAGAAGGTCAATGTGCGTTAGAATTCATGCAGCAAACTACAAAGTAGGTAATATAAGCAATTTTGATGCAAATATATCACTATACATCGAGAATACAATCAGAGGCATCGAACACCATGATGGTTTTATGTAATTAAAAATATACCTATGTACCGGCTTCAAGATGCCTAAGTAATTTTTAAAAATAACCATGCCTTTTAAACGTGCAACTCAGAATGCAGACACCTGAAGGAAGAATTTACGAAGCTGAGAAGAAGGCAGATAGGTCACCTCTTGATGAATAGATTTGATGTTGATAACTACATTTCGAAGAGAGCACCTGTAAATGCATAATTAAATCAGCATATTGCAATGTAATAATGAGAAGGTTTATTAATTTATTTTTAGGTTTTAGGATTTAGCATTAGAATGAACAGAATAAAAATAGAAGCAACAATATGGTGAACTCCCATGGAACCGAATTTTCATTATAATAGTCTGTGACCTCAAATATGGTGATGTTAAGATGGATCCATGGACAACTAAACCTTGTACTAACTACTAATGTTTCACAGAATACGCCTTATGCGGCTATAATCGGTAGCAACAACTGTTTTTTTAGTTTTTACAATGAAACAATATATGAAGAGGAAAGGTAATGGCGTCAGTGAGATAAATATCATACCTAAAGGGCAAGGTAACTGCATCTGATGTGGTTAAACAAGGCCAACACCTATGATTACAGAAGCGGCAATTATTAGTAAGAATATAGAAAAGGTTTAACTAAGAGAGGTGAGGTAGCCATATTTACATGCCTACCCCTATGGACATCAAAAACTGAAGCAGTCTAATTATAGAAGGAAGGGATAAAAGAAGAACCTGATCAACACTGAACTTTCAATTTTCAAAGAAGAAAAAGTAGATAAGCATTCTACAATGGAATTGTATCGACAATGGATGTAAAGATGCAAAGTAAAATAGATAAATCAACCATGAGTACTAATTTCCTTTCTCTAGAGTATTACATGCATTAGGAATTTTCGGAATAGCACGAATTTGTTACATAAGCTATGAAGTGAAGCTACTGAACTGATACTACTCCTGATGACTAATACATTGAAAGGAGATGCAACTTCTGGTTTTAGCAGATTGACGACAAACTTGTTGTCCAGACTCAAGGAGCTATCTTTCAAGCAGGCAGAGGAAGCACACACGCTGCATTCCAGCTGAACCGAGAAACCAAAGCAGCCTGGTAATTACTGCTCCTCAATAATTTTCGAAACAGGACCCAAGATTGGCGACTAAACAATCCTCAAAATTGACCCAAAAAATAAAACCAATAACAGGTAAGAAGATTAGGTAAGGAAAATCTATAGGTAACTGTTGTTGGGAAGGAACCAGGGTTCCTGAGAATGAAAGAGTGCTGCTTTCGTATCATTGTATATGTAAAAACCATTGTTTCACAACAATAACAGTACGCATGCTTCGAACAGAGTATCTCGAAAATTCATTAGAAACAGGATGCAAACCAAATATGACTGACAGAACACTGAACATAGCCCTAACTCAATCTTGAGACCCAAATCATTGAAGCATGAACTGATATCACCGAAAATAGTCCGAATTCTAGGAAAAAAATAACTTCAGATAGTTCATGCTCATTGTTGTATGCATCAAACATATTATATGATGTAACCATCAGATAGTATAGCTCATCACCCGGTCATGTTGTCGAAGCATCTGATGATATACTTGGAAAATTAAATAATGGAGGAAAGTACAATCAGCTCATCATCCTCTATCTTTTCTCGCAAGAACTGATCATCAGCTCATATCTTTTCTCATCAAGTACTTAGTTCAGCCAGCCATATTGTTTAAGAAAAGAATAGTGTGCAGGCTTCCAAGAGAGGTTGTCCAAAATCATGAGAAACAGGTTGAAGCAAAATTTTAACTCCGAGTGCAACCGTAACTCAATTTAGAGACTCAAACCAGCGAAATATGAAGAACCGAGGTCTACAAAAATAGGTTTAAATTTAGAAAAGGAAAAGCACAACAACGAAAGGTAGCTCATGATGATTACTGTAAGCAGTAAAAATAATATGTATGATCTAAAGATAGGTCGTGATCATTACAAGAAATATAGATAGCTTGTGATCATTGTTCTGAGCATTAAATATAATTTATGATATAATCATCAGTTATTATTGCTCATCACCTGATCATGTTCTAAGAGCATCGGAGCATATACATAGAAAAATATGAAGTGGACGAAAACAAAACAAGCTTATGAGCTTATATCTCTCCTCACAAGAATTGATTGCTCAGGACTTCACTGGAACTAATCATCAGCTCATATCTTGTGTCCACTAAACTCATCGAAAATTGGATGAATTATAGAAAAAGAAAGGTGCAAAAAAGATAGGTTGTGATCATTGTTGTGAGCATTAAATATAATTTATGATATAACCATCAGATATTATAGCTCATGACTTCATCATGTTCTAGGCGCATGTGAACATATACATGGAAAACTACAGAATGGAGGAAACCAAAAGAAGCTCATCAGTTTATATCTTTGTTCACAAGAATTGATTGCTCAGCACCTTACCAGAACTGATCGTCGGCTCATATCTTTTGTCATCACGTAGTTAGTGAAACTTGTCATGTTAGAACTATTGTTTCAGAACAAGAATACTATGCAGGCTTCCAACAGAGCTTGTCATAAATTCAGCAGAAATAAGTTGAAGCTAAATTTGACTGGAACAAAACTCTGAGCACAACCATAACTAAATCTGGAGACCTAAATCAGTGAAATATGAAGAACTGCACTCACCGAAAATAGCCTGAATTGTCGAAGAAAAGACAAGAACAAAAGATGAATCATGATCAGTACTGTGAGCATTAATTATCAAATATTATAGCTCGTCACTTGATCATGTTCTAGGAGCATCTGAGCATATAAATGTAAAACTATGGAGTGCATAAAAGTAGAAGAAGCTCATCAGCTTATATCTTTCTTCACAAGAACTGCTTGGTAAATAAGTTACCATAACTGATGATGAGCTCATATATTTTCTCACTGCGTACTCAGTTAAACCTGTCATGTTGCCTTAATCAAGATATTTGTACCGATTCAAACCTATGCACCAATTGGACATACTAAACAAAATTATAGATCAAATGGAGACCAAAGCATGGGACATACAGATAGGTGAAAGGGTTGCGCGAACCTGCCAGCGTGAAAGGCTGAGCAACAATGGTGGAGAGCCGACTGACGAAAAATAATACTGCAGGAGCATAGCGCGTATTAATTATCCGTTTTAGTCTTTTTAGAAATCACTAATAGGAGACAGAGGAATAGTTTATGCATTGACTGGAACTGATGTACAACTACTAATTTATAGAGTACTTGCACAAGGTATTGAGCAAAACGAATTTCAGGGAGGTGTCAGATAGCAGCATACATGAGTTTGAATGGCATGGGCTGACGACGCCGGTTCGATGGACCAAAATCTGAAACTAAGCATGTGCCAACCTTAGTTCAAACATGCACACAATATTGACTCTAATATATTTTTTTTTTGGTTTAACAGTGTCGTAGAGAGAGCAACGTGAATGAACAATTCCATTGAACCTGCATGTTTGGTATAATCAAAATAAGTCACCCACGGGAAGAAGCATCTGAAAATCTTGGCTGGCAAAAAAGACATCGTTATGCAAAGTAGAAAAATATGGATAGAAATAAATACATCATATCACTAAACGCACAATATTGAAGGTTGAATGTAAGGAAACAGACGATGGATGTTTGGGCGCTGCTAGGTGCATACATACCACTAAATGCACAATATCGTGCTTTGCCATGGCAGATGGTTTTGATGCTGTAAACATAGCCCCATAGAGGATAAAAAACATGCAAGCATCAATTTAGCAAGAACACATATTATCAGACAAGAAGGCTACGGGGCAGTACCTGTCTGGGACCTGTAAACCTCATCAAGATACACATAGGTCATTTCTGCTAACAACAGAGAAGGTTGACTCTAAGGAAACAATTTCAACTGAATTGTGTGACATCTCCAATTATGGTAAGTAAGGGAAAATAGAAAAATAGCATAAGCCTCGAATAGTATCTAACCGGTAATCTTGGAACAATAGTAGATATAATATACATTATCATAAGATTGGACCTCTAAATGTAACTGAATATATAGGGTTCTTCCCGTGGGTACATTCAATTTGTGTGTCACCTCTTCTTTTATCTGTAACTGAATAGGAGAAGAAAAAGAAAACCACAAGGATTGGAACAGATAACCTTCATAAAGGGAAACAACTCCATTTACAAACCGATAACCTTCATAAAGCCATAAAGGGAAACAACTCTATTTACCTATCCTAGACATGATGAGTAACAGCTAGGAAAAAAACATGAACTATGGCCAAAAGAAATTTTAATTCTTTGTTGATCCTCATTTTTTTTGGTAGCCATCAAAATGATATATAACGCTAAAACTAATACGTCTTTGTCTTTGAAACTGAGATCAAAACTAATACCACGAGCATAGCAAAATTAGTAGCAAAAATTAAAATTAAATCAATATCAATACGAAAGGAAAAGATCTTTGATATCTAGAATCATAAATCGAGAGTAGGCACACAGAACACAACACAGTTTGGTCGAAGACGACCCGACAGCGACTGAGGCGAGGGTGGCCAACCGAGCAGTTCACAGCCTACACAATAAAAATAAATAAACAACATTACTGTGGATCGGTAAGAGAAGGAGAAGAACAGTACATGTAGGGTGAAATTTACCGCGAGGGAGATGAGCACGTTGGTTGTGCAGCGGCCGCCAGGTTGGTGAGATCCGCGTTGGTGCAGCAGCACATTCGGAGAGAGAGAGAGAGACCGAGAGATTGAGAGGGATGAAGAGACAGGAGGGTGAGGGTGGGAGCCGCGGCCGCCGCCGTCGTCGTACCCTAACCCTAACCCTAGGGCTTGGTGAGGAAACATGGAGACGGAGGGGGAGAAGGGAGGGGTTCACCTGCTACGCCGCCGCCAAACTGCGCCGTCGCTGTGTCCACGGCGCGGTGCCGCGGGCGCGCTGCCTGGCCGCCGCCGCCTCCGTGCCGCCGCCGCCGCGACATGAGTGGGGAGAGGAGGAGGCCAGCCCCATCCGCAAGCACCGTGGCCGCCGGCGCCCGCCATCGCCGCGCCGGGGAGAGGGAGCGTCGGGGAGAGGGAGAGAGCGATGGGGCGAGAGAGAGCGACGGGGAGGGAGAGAGAGCGAGCGATGGGAAAGAGGCGAGATTTTTTCTAGGAGCCGGTGGGAGAAGCTGAAACTCGAGTATATATTCGTTTCGCCAACTCCAGAGCAGAAGCTGCACAACTCTATCAGAAGTAGGGAGAAACGGGCGAAAGCGAACACGGAGCAGAAGAATCCACTTCCAGTTGAATCCGCTCCAGACGATCGTAGCCACACGATGCAGGATCGAACGGTCGAAATTAATTGAGGCGACGTGGACAGGCCGGCTGTGCAGGAGTCCCCTCGCAAATATAGGGTTATATATATATATATATATAGGGTGAGTTTTCTATACTCCCGGGAGTAGTTACTCCCATCTTCAAAAAACCATGTTGCGTATGTGTTCATACTTCTTTATCACTTTGAGTATGTTTATATACTCATGTTAAGATATTCCATGTCTTAATACACTAAAAAATTTCAAAGGAACCCATACTTTTTAATATATTACGAAAATGCCACTCACTGCAGTATATAAAATAAGTATATCCACATACTCTATGTATGCATGCACACTTGACGTATATACTTCCACAGATAGTCTAGTATGATCATATACTTCATGTAAATATAGTTCGCTCAGTCATATATACCATAAATCTAGAGATATAAACATGGGAGTAACTACTCCCTAAGAGTAGAAAATAATTTCCATATATATATATATATCCATTATCGGCACGGTATATATATATATATATATATATATATATATATATATATATATATATATATATATATATGTGTGTGTGTGTGTGTGTGTGTGTGTGTGTGTCTGGACTGAGATTGATGGTGGCGTTTAATTAGAAAATGCTGGGACTGCGGTCCTGATTGCTTGCATTTGGGAGCTTCTTGATCCAGGCACTATTCATCAAGCCGGCTGTTTTTTTAATCAGTTTTCAGTTGGAGAATGAGCACAAGCTGATGTATATAGGACATCGGTCGGTTGTAAATCTATATATGTGTGAACAGGATCCACTGTCGTTCAAAAGTGGCTCATGTTCTTTAGCTCTTCTTTTTTTTTTTAATTATAACTGAGCGGCTTAGATCCTGCTGCCTGTATATTTTCTAGTGGGGAAAATAACTTTTGGTTGTACTAGCAGTGTGTATATTACAACACCTTTTGTGGGTAGGATCATAGTCAGGAAAGTTGGGCTGCTTGGAATGGTAGCCACATAATAACTCATCGGATTTATGGCTCTTCACTTCTCCGATATTTCAAGTGTCTGTTTTTTTATAGTTATTGTTGTTGTGGTGGTGGTGGTTTTTCATTGTTTGGCCATATAAAGAAAATATAAGTTATGTGTTGTGAGTTGTTCTTTTAACTGTACTAGTTGATTATGCAAGATTGTTGTCTGAAAAGTCCTAAAAGAACATGCACCTGAAATATAACAACTCCCAAGATGCCACAACTGAGCATCACACTCGATTCGAGTATCCATTCAGCATTCGATAGAGTCAGGTGCAAACTACATGAATGCCAACTTTATAAATAATTGTGCATATTATTAGCATATATATATTTCCTCTGGAAATCCAATTAGGCCTTCAATTTCTGGGAAACAAAGATCTGTGATATATGGACAAAGAACATTGCACAACATATATAGGTCGGTGTGTACACAAAAGTGAGTCACCAAACTTTGTCCTAAAGCAAGACCTTACCTAAAAAATGGCCAGTAGGGCTGAAATAACATTTGGACATCATTTGAATAAATTGCATTTTTTTGGAAACAGATGCAAAGGGTCCTCTATGAAAGAACAAATAAAAACAAATGAGAAGGAAGAGAGGAAATAAATGAGGGATAATGTAGTATGATCATTATTGGTGTTTGAACATGGGATCACACCAATTTCAAACACCTCCGACTCAAATTGCCACTACCCAACTAACCATCAGTGCCCATACTACACAAACTAATATTTAGATGGGGTCTGGGGTTTTCTTTGTTTTCAGATATTTTTTTTTGGCTAGGTTAATTTTTCATCGTAATTTTCTAGTGAGTTTCCTAAAAACTGATGGGATTGATCAATGGAATTTCCATGTGAGTTACACACAATAGACATGAAATTAATTTTCCTATATCAAGTGTCTATACTAAAAACAATCACAAATGTCTATCGGTGTTATGAAAAATTGTAAGTTCAGTGCATAATCATTTTCTATTGGTTTTTGGATAACCACCCGGGAAAAGATCCACATCAACAAGGGTATTTCAGTTTCCAGTAGTGACAGGGATCAATTCATACAATTCTCTTCCTTTGTCCTCATAAGCACAGCATCAAAGAAAAAGAAATATCTGCATGCTACCCTTACTCCCCATCTCTAGTTGCACATCTTCATTGTTTAACCTAGTGCTTCAGTGTTGACCCTTATTCCCTCCACCGAAACAACAACAGCATATGAGGGGACACACCTCATGTCCTCGTCACCCCATATATAATTAAAACGAAACAAACGCAACCCTAATCAACGTGGAGCATACTTAACACCACTCGATTAACCTAAAGGTATCTCTCCGCCTTACTTTATTCGACACTACCACTAATAATTAACTACTAACCATAGTTCCATGCCAAAATGGAGCTAACAACACCACTGCACTTAGCTAGGTATGCATGATTTTTATTTTATTTTGCTTGAGTGCACAGCCTTTTCAACACCACCCTACCGTCATGTGCTTGGCAATGGGAGAATCGCAGCGTGGCGCGGCAGGATGGCGACCGCTAGATTCTTTGGGTGCTCCTTGGTCTCTTGGTGCATGGCCAAGATCAACCCCAGCCACATTTGTTTAGTCCCCATCCTACCCCAGATTGCATCAACAAGGATGTCAATATATGTGTGTGTGATTGCATTGTGATGGTTGTGCACTTGTGATGAATTTGTAGGTATATGATACTTCGAGTGGATGACGAGGTGAACACGTATGTCCCTAAGAATTGCATCATTTAGAAATGGAGGTGTTAATTATATAGGCAGCTCTTCTTAATTGGGTCTCCAGAAGAATCCAATATGAACAGCAAATTAAGTGTCTGAAACTGGTGGTGTGGTGTGGCAGCTGTAGCTTTCTCATCGATCTGGCTGGAATTGATGTGGCGTCAAGTTCCAATATTGTTGGGTCAGTTACATCGATCCAAGTGGATGCCTGTTCAATCAAATAGTTATATACTCGTTTCAGAACACAAGTTGTGCATGGAAAATTCATTTGGTGAAATTATTGATGTATTTTATTCTGCCAAGGCTCTGAGCATGCAGTTTGTTTTGTTTTTTATTACTGTAGTATTTAAGAAGGGAAGTTCAATTATTTGAATCGGAATTTGGATGCTTCAAGAAAATAAGGGAATCTGTTTTAATAAATCAAGGTGGCGGATTCCTATAAATAAAATCAGTGGCTAAATTTTTGTGCAAGTGTTTCTCTGCCCATACGGCCAAATGGATCCTTTTCTTTCATCAAACAAAACAGTTGCATGCCACTCTGGCTTGCCTTAAAACAATGTTGGCTAAGGTTTTTAATGTGTTTATTAATAAGACTCGGTTCACAACCCAGCTAAAATAGTTACTTTTAGTAAACATTCAAATAAAGAGATCATTTTTCATCTCCAAGAAAAATTCTGCTTCGATGAAAAAAATTGGTAACGGAAGTTGATATCTATTGCCAGTGTATCGTCTACTCACTCAAGCCTACAACATAAGAGCCAACTTTCAACACAACTTCTCTTATGGCTACAACATAAGAGCCAACTTTCAACACAACTTCTCTTATGGCGGTTTGGATCCTTTTATTTGGAGAAATTGAAATTTACTTAATAGATTAGACTATTTGACTTGGAATATGACATTTCATCACTTTTCAAAGCTCACATATAAGGTTTTCTCAAATCATAGGCTATGTTTCTACTTACAACTTTAGCACGTTCTTCAACTCACTCTCCTATTATAAAAATACAACACTTAAGTATCTCTCGTATGACCAATAATAATATGCAAATATATCCTATATTAGCTTAATTAATATGTGTACAAATTATGATTCTTACAATAAATTCAATCCAAGAATCCAAACAGGGCCTTAGCAGAATTCTACACAAAAACCCGTGATTGCAAGTATTCCTTCAAATTAAATCCCGACGTGCCAAAGGCAGCCTACCTGTAATGACCCCTAACAGCCCTAACAGTCCCAAGAACTATACTAATATTTGCACCATTGTTCTTCCAGCACCCACTCAATACTTGGACATGGAACCAAAACTAGATAAACACTTGACATCCAACATCCGACCACACTGGATCAAGAATAAAAGCAGCGAGTGGTCAAGCAAGTAAACCAGACTACCAGAGCCGAGAGTATCCAGCAACCGCACTAAGAATGCATGGTTTCATGTCATTGAGTACTAGTGAGCAAATCTAACCGCGAGATTTGTGCAGATGCTGCTGCTGAAGCACATGGAGATACGTGCTTAGTGGGGGTGTACGATCAACTGTCCTTGGCAACTTTGCTTCTGTCGGCACCTTTGTTTATCTGTAGATGCATTGAACTAGTATGTTATGTGTAATAGTGGTTTATTAATCTAGGTAATCAGGCACTAGAAAGGCTTCCAGAGAAAAATGCCGGGGATTTGATTGAAACCCTGCCCTAACCATCTTTTGCAGCAAATAAATCCAAGACCAAAGTGGGAAAATTCATCATTTTCAGAGAACTTATATATTGGACAGCTTTCAGTTTGGAAACTAAAAATTTCATCAGCCCAAAGCTCAATAAAAATAAAACTTGCCCAGATCTGAATAAATTTTAAGCTCCAGACATGTATTATTAGTTCAATTACAAGATATGGATTTTAGCTATAAATATACAGTAATGCTATCTTGGCATGCGTAGCCCCGCATGTCTGTTCAACTAAACTATAACATTGGTCCCTTTTGTCAGTCTCTCCCTCATCAACCTTCTATGCAAAGCAGGGGAATCATATTATTCTTGACTTTCAAGACCATTGAAGCCACAATTTGGCCATGTGCCATGCATTAGGATCGATGGTTTAATAAAGATTACACGACGTAGATAGATCAAGATCGATCTATTTGATGATCCTGAACCGTACAGTTCATCATGACTGAATAAAAAATTGAGCATGCCTCAACGGCTATGCATTGGCTTTTGGAGGCAAACACATACTCCACTTAGTTTAGCTATTGCTCCTTGGTTTATTTACTTGCTTGTAAGATTGAAAGTTCCTGTTCATAAAAAAGTAGCCAAAGTCTGGGGCCAAAGAGAATCATATGGCAATATTCTGTTTACTTTTTAGGCTTCTTGTATCAAAAGTGCCTTGTGTAATCAATACTCCTGAAAACTACAAGGTAACAAGGCTTATTTCATTTCTTGGGACAAGCTTTGACCAATAATTATTATAGAAATTTTACAGTGCTTGAAAATAATGAAAGTCCTTCATTTAACTTGATCAAATTGTTAAAAATTAGGAGAAACTAATTATTATTCCAATAACAATAATACATACTCTCTCGGTCCCATGATAGACAAGTTTTTAGAAATTTTCGGACAGATTAAGAACGCTGGCAAGACATATGTACCATTATCTCCAAAGTATATCTCTTGGATTTAGCCATTATCATTTGCATGCACTCATGATTCGCTTCCACATTAGGAGACTGTGTTCCTTTTTTGTGTAGAATGTTATTTATCATGGGACAAATTTTAAACCTTAGAAAGTTATTTGTTTTGGAACGGAGAGAGTAAATTTTATAAAACAAAATTGATAGTACCAGATTCATATTCAAAATAATTATTTATGATTACAATTTCATATCACAGAAATAAATATTAATAGTGTAATTATCGGCAAATGCATTGTCCTCAGGTGCTTGGCGGTAGGAAGCAATAATTATTATTTTCTAAAAGAAGAATCGTCATGAGGTTAAATACCAGTATACAGTATTTTTAAAAGAAAAAAGAGAATTTGGGAAAGTGTAGAAAGGCCAGTACTTCAGTTCTTCAAAGTAGCAAGTACAAGCAAGCCAGCCATACGTACAGGATGTGGGAGACATGCTCATAGTTGATTAGGCCTCTGAATAAAGCGTCAAGATCGATCAAATCACTGCTTTAGGTCATGTTCTGTTTGCTAATACACTAATGCTTAAGGCCTGGTACAATGCTTTTGGACTTTTGGTAAACATTGACGTCAACTTGCAGACTGATTCATTGTACCAGGCCTTAAGTGTTGACAGATTAAGCATGGCAGCAATTAGTTCAGATCATGTTCTGTTGTGCTAAAACCAATCAAGAGGCACTGATGGGCGGTTATGCGTGCTTTGGTATTTTGCAGGGAACAGAAAGCACTTTTGTTCTGACGAATTTTGTTGCTGTCAAGGCTCCAATAAAAAGAGTAGCCAAGGAGGAAGCATTTCAACGACCCTGGAACGTGAAGCCAGTGAAGCTTTGTCTGTGTGTGCAGGTTCTTCTAACCCCAGCTCGGCCATGTTTGAACACTGAACAATGCAGAAAATCAGTTACAATATTTTTTGTTGTTCTTTATGTGGAAATGTCACATTCCACTACTGCTGCCGCTGCTCTCGGTTTTCCTGTTTCAACTGCAGTTTTCCTTTTCACAGAATTTTCATCCTCGAGGGTGAACTGCAGTGAAATGGTTGGCAATGGCAACCTACAACAATCTGCGACCATAAACAGCAGGAATATTACCATGCTGCGAAGCAGAGCACAAGGTGGGATGGGACGCTGCCCTGCTTGCCTCCCGGTGCCGGCGTGCGGCACGACGCATGTCCGCTAATTGGACGGCAACTCCGTGAACCGCATGGACCCTGTGCCTCCCATGTGACGCAGCCGGTGGACGGCGGTGGCGGCAACTGCGGCGTGCGTGACGCCAAGCCAAGCATGGAGAAATAGCTCCTGATTGCTTCATGTCATGTGCCCCAGCTGCGTTCCTCCAGCGTCACACAACTCTTGGGTGCAGGAAAACAAATGCATCTCAACCAAAAAAAAAACGAAACTCCAAACACAACTCATGCAGCAACTGGATACAGCCTCGCTGTCTTTCATACATGATACGATAGATCAGGCAATAGCTGTCTCACATCTGCATGATGTAACAGTGAACTTCGAAATAGAGGAATGACAAAACTTCATGAGAAGGGTGCAGTCAAGCAAGCACCCGTTTCTGAGGCCAAAAAGATGTACAGTGGCGTAGAGCAAGTATGACAGTAGGCTGCTCTACCCTGGTTGTTTCAGAGTTCATGTTCATGGTAGCAATGCCTCATTTCAAGCCACCTATGACCTATGGGGCTTTGCCTTTGTTGCCTAATGCACAAGAACACCAAGCCCCGCAGGGATCCGCAGTGCACATTACATGACGCCGCAACAATCCCGATAGAACTAATTCTACCTCCAACCCAACCTGTCAGAGCTATGGGTTTGTTTTTCCTCAATGTCTGTCTAAAAATGATGAAAGGAACACGGCTTGGTGATAACTCATACACCAGCAAAAGCCATGCTCTACAGAGCATGCCAGGATCACCAGTTTGGCAATAAAAGCAGAGCCACGAATGTACATAACGGAAATTTCTGTTTTGAGAATCCAACAGCCAACAGATTGTACAGCGCTCTTCATTCCAGGGATTTGAGGAGCCTGAACAACCCCACTGCCTCCCTTATCCGCGAGAAGGCGATGCAAAACGCTTGCACCTCGACGAAGAGATCTTGCACTGCACACAACCAAGCATCTAGAAAAATGTTATCCTTTGCGCAGCATGGAATTTCAGTCTTCATTGAAAATAGAATAAGTAATACACAAATGATCACAAGTCTAAAACTCTAATCAGCACGCCCTCAATTGAAGAAGGAAAAAAATCAATGTGTGACAATAGCATTCTTCTATGAACAGTGAAAGAAACCAATAGTTCTCCCTGAAAACGAGTTCAGATATTCTGTGAGCGGGGCCCAGCTCAGAGCCCAAAGGACACAACTTTATCCATCTTTTTTTGTGCAACAGAATTTACTACACCTAAACATCAAAAGTTGAAGGAAAAAAATAATCACTTAAATTTCAGTCAATTTTGGGGAGACGGATTTCTAACCATGCTTCTACGATTGTTCCAACTGAGTTCCAGAAGGTAACTTAATTCGCTGTGCATACAATTCGCACAATTTAATATTTTCAAACCTTCCTATAAAAGGATGAAAATTTTAAAAATCTCAGGTAAGTGGCAACTATGATGAGGCACCTCCCTACTAATGACTCAACCACATAATAATAAATAGAACAGATAAATAAACATTTAAACATGTCGAATTGGGACACAGATTTTCAGCAATCATTGAGTTTGCAGCAGATGCACAATGAAAAAGGAACGAATGAAAATTAGTTTCATCAAAGTAGAAAAGTATAACAGATCTGCATGAAAGCTTGTTATTATAGTATTTTTCTAGGAGATAAAATATGATGATTTGTTGAGTGTTAATTAAACTTATTTAGATCGATAAAAGTATAAAACTGAGTAGCTTACAGAGAACATGCAAGTTCTAAATATTGTACAACTAAAGACATGTCTAATGATTTTCCCTAGCATAATAGAGAAAATAGATAGAGAACTGCATTAGAAGTGCAATATGAGAATTGCACATCGATACACTCACCATCTATTATCTTGTTCCGAATGAGGCTCTGTAGAAAAACGCATACTAGTCTCACTAGTCTATTTTGCATATACTTGTCCTGCAAACAATGTTAGTTAAGAGGGTTTATCAACACTTAACACAAAGTGTCATGCGTAGCATTTAACACACTTAGGAATGTTCAGTTTTCATTCAAATAGTCAACAGAAACAAAAGTGGACCCTCAATTTAGCATGTGCAGGAAGGAAGCAGTAAATAGAAAAATATTAGCATTCCATCATAGTACATCAGGAGTAAATAGATGGCTGTACTCAATAGACATTCAAACTTGAAGTTGAAATATTATAGTGTGAATACAACACTTCGTAGACAACATCATTAACTCGTTATTATTTATCCCAACAAAATCATGTTGAATTGGTCTCTGAAGCATAAATCAATGTCATGATTCCACCTGGAGGTGGTTGCATTTGGTATTGAAGAATGGAGGTTACGTCCATATTATGCAATACTTTTGATTTACATATAAATGAAATGCATGTTCGAAGACAAGTACTGCTCAACCCAATAAACATTTTAGCAGCACAGAACTGATGTTGGAATCATGTTACCACGATTATCAAAAGATTACCAGAAAAGGTGGAATGCATGATTAAAAAACTGACCTTAATGTCTTGACATGATCGAATACAGTTTGAGATATAGTCGTGAACAAATCCAGGTGGTAAATCTACTGCAGTAGTGAGCCTGTTTACTACTTCCATGGAATGCAAGCTCATATCCATATGGACAATAACATCGAAGTATCTGTCAAACAATAAGGCAAGTGTGAAACCTGACATGTAGAAAAAAACACAAAAATTACAAGGATAAAGATAAAACAAATGAAAAGGCTAGTATTTATACGCATCCATGTCCGGAGAGTTGATTAGCTTTGAAAGAACTTCGACAGCTATAAGTGGATTGTGTTCAATAAGGTCCTGAAAGTAGAAAGTCGTCAGACCGTCACACCAATAACAAAGCAGGCAAAGTATTCAGCATTTTGTCAGAAGCAAGCACATACAGGGAGCTTCTGTGGTGTCATCCCACAATGATAGACTAGCTTCCAGTCCTTCCCTAGATATTGAACAATTTTCTGCAAGAAATAATAAATTCATTAGACATGTAAAATTATCAGAATTTCAAAATATACCACTATAGAGCATCTGCTGTTATCCTGTTACATTATGCCAGATAAACACTTCATTGACCTAGAACCACCTCCACATTGCATGTTGCGGCTACTACCACTATACTTCAAATATGTGCAAGTTTATTTATGAATTATTACGTTTGTACATTCCTAAAGATAGCACTAATATTTTGTATTCCTAGTTCTATAACTGACTTCCCTAGATGTTTCATTTTCAGTTTTTCCTATTTCTTTCATTTCTTCATTCAACAAGGTTGTAAACTAATCACTCAAGATAGACGAACAAAGGTTGTAGGCATGCCCAATTGCCCATAGGCAGCACCTAGGAATGGTTGCACACCCAGCATTCCAGCAAGCCAGCCTGGTGGCTCGTTTCAAAAATGTGGTGACTGAACTTATTTTTCTTTAAAACCAAATTAGGTAATTTTTGAATGACTTTCAACGTTTGGCTTGGCTAGGTAAGCTCGCTGGGTCTACCTGCGCTAAAAAAGGTTTAGTTGTCTACCGGCACTAGCTCTCTACTACACTCAGCTCGGTAGTTACACGTGAAATAAAAGCTTCTGTTAGAAATAACCAACTACAAAATCCTAGGTCTGCTACTAGACAGAGCGTCAAGTATTAATATCCAGAGGTAGTACAAGAAATTTGGTAACCTTTATTAGATCTTTCTTTAGGGCTATGCCGGTAAAATAGGAATACTTGTTTGAGTATAAGGCAAGGATCTGGGTTGTCATGGTAGGTAAGATTAGTTTCCATCTATATCTCTAGGATATCTTAATATCCAAGCCACCATGTACTATACAAACAACTCACAAGGCCCAATAGAAATCATCCAATATCCATAGTATTCATATTCTCACATGGTATTAAAGCAAGCGTCCACCACTCCTGAGCTATCGCCTTCATGTTTCAACATGGCACCACCCCAGAGAGATGATCTTGACGGGGTTTGCACACTATTGGCGTGTTGACAACACATTGCGATGCTAACATCTAGAGATTTTTCCAAACACTTTAGATCGCGTTTTCTCTGTTTTTCACCAATAAGAGACCGGTCTGTGTCCTTTGTGCCTAGGGCCAGCTCTATAGTTTGAGGGCCCTAGGGTAAACGGGCACTATCATTTATAACATGATAAAGCAGGTAATAATAATAGTAACACATGCTTAATTCTTGAAGAACAATTAGTAACACATGCTTAATTCTTGAAGAACAATGTACCTAAAATTAAAACAGTAGCAACGGATCAGTCAGTATTCTGAGTTCTAGAGATGCAAAAGCACCCAAAATTAGAGTTCTCAGAATTCAAACCCTAGACAAATAGCAAAAATAAACGAGATCAAATCACGCAAGGGCGCAACCAGAATAAAATCACGCAATGGCAAAAACGGCGACAATCCAAACAAACTATACCAACCTTGAAGAAAAGCTTAGTCCTGGCATCGCTGCCAACTATATTCTCCATGGTGATGACGAGTGTTAGAAAATAAACCATGACATGTAGTGTCCATGGTGTGTGTGTGTGTCGCGTCATGGTGTTTGTCGTGTGCATGGCTGCATGCGCTGGCTCAGGATGATTGGTGATAGTTTGGAAAGAGTCCAGGCTGATTGGTGCTAGTTAGGAAAGAGTCCAGGCTGATTGGATGGAGTGGTGTGTGTGGTGTTGATTCGCATGGTGAAAGCCACGTCTTCCGGATAAGGAAGCGGAACACAGTGATTGTTGCCCGAGTCACGCGGATCATGGCGTGAAGGCCAGCATGGAGGCGAGCTCCGTGTCAATAAGTAGCACTGTACTCCAATGTTTTCCTTGCCAAGTCCGGTGAATAAAGTAGCCAAGATAGAAGCGAGTTTGTCACCACGACGTTCATCACCGGACAATAGTGTCTATTATGCTTCTTCTAATTTTCGCCAAGAGTGTTGGCGTATGTGTAGAGTGATTTTGGGCAAAGCCATCAATTGGTATCGAAGCCGAAGAAGATGTCGCCTTCGTTGAAAAAGGGCTCAAGCTCCGGTGACGAAGACCCACCGCGTCATGTCGTGATGGAGCACGTCATTTCCAACTTCGGCAGCACGAGAGTGGTTCCAAAGTTGTCGAAGACGAACTTACACGAGTGGGCGCTCGAGATGCAAGTCAACATGGAGGGCTTAGAGCTCTGGGATGGTGTGGAGGTCGGCAACGCCGAGCGCGGCAAGGATCAACGGGCGCTAGACGGCTGGCCGTCATCCTACGCGGTGTGCCGCCAGAGATGAAGTTCGGGCTCACCGCGAAGAATATCGCTAAGGAAGCGTGGGTAACGTTAAAGTCCTTGAGGATGGGTGATGTATGCATGCAGGAGACCAAGGCGTAGTAACTCCTCAAGCACTTCGAGCTCGCGGCGTTGAAGGATGGCGAGGCGATTGACGACTTTGCCGTGTTGATCGACTCCCTCATCGTGGAGCTACGCGGACTCGGGGAGATGGAGGATGAGCACGTCGTCAAGATGCGCTCCGTGTTGTGGCGGTGAGGTACAACCAGATCGTGTGCTACATCAAGATGTTCGACGACTTGAAGACCATGTCGCTGGAGGAGCTCGTCGATAAGCTGCGCATGGCAGAGGAGCCTGAGGCGGTGTCAAGGCAGCGCGGATGGTGTCGAGTGTCTGCTGCTCACGGAGGAGCAGTGGGAGGCGCGTCAGCGTCATCAACACTTAGCAAGGAGCGCTCGAGCAAAAGCAACGATGACGACGAGCTCGGGAGCAGGCCTGGCGAGAGCCGCTACCGAGGTTGATACTTTGAGTGCGACGAGCACGGTCACAAGGCCAAGGATTGTCATGGGATTGGAAATGGCCCCCATCGCCAATGACGATGACGAGCCGACGCTCCTAGGTTGGGCGTATGAGGGTGTCATGGTTTAGGGGGCGATTGTTAGAAAATAAACCACGACATGCAAGCTGGTGGTGTCGTGTGTTGCATGCAAGCTGGTTCAAGCTAATTGGTGCTAGTTTGGAAAGGGCTCAGGCTAAGTGTTGCTAGTTAGGAAAGAGTACAGACTAATTGTTGCTAGTTAGAAAAGAGTCCAAACTGATTGGTGCTAGT
The DNA here is from genome assembly GCA_009763385.1 of Coix lacryma-jobi var. lacryma-jobi. Taxonomy (NCBI): domain Eukaryota; kingdom Viridiplantae; phylum Streptophyta; class Magnoliopsida; order Poales; family Poaceae; genus Coix; species Coix lacryma-jobi. The sequence goes on from CM019831.1 coordinate 98,271,050, forward strand.
GTGGAAAGAGTCTAGGCTGATTGGTGCTAGTCAGGAAAGAGTCTAGGCTGATTGGATGGAGTGGTGTGTGTGGCGCCAATTCGCATGGTGAAAGTTGTGTCATCCAGATGAAGTGGATCATGGTGATTGTTGCAGGAGTCTTGTGGATCATGGCCCGAAGGCCGCCATGGAGGCGAGCTCTGTTTCTAAAAGTAGCCATGTACTCCTCCATGTTTTCTTTGCCAAGTACAGTGAATAAAGTAGCCAAGATACAGGCGAGTTTGTCACCGCGCGTTCATCGCCGAAAATAGTGTCTATTGTGCTTCTTCTACCTCTCGCCAAGAGCGTTGGCGTGTGTGTTTGAGTGGTTCCTGGGCAAAGCCATCAATGAGCGAATTCTGAAGAGCCTAAGGCGCCATCAAGTCGAGGCTAAAGGCCCACAGGCAACAACACAACTACACATGCGACATTTCTTTTTTTTCTACTAGACCTAGGAACCTTCTGCATGTTTTGCATCTACTATTATGCATAGTGCACATATAGGCTGATGGTCCCTCTCAAGCCTAGGCCATAGGCGGTTGCCCCTCCTACCTAGGCTAGCCATGTTTGCGCCAATCCAAGTGCCTATCTACCCGGTCGTCATCCAACACTAGATCATCGCTAACTTGCCATCCACAACAATGAGGTGTCGCACTTCCGAGAACCAACATTCGAATCAACACCATCATCGTTGAGATCATTGCCAAGCCAAGCAATGGGTCTACCTCATGATACTCATTCTTTTTGCAGTGTGGGCTATCTTGTTAGAGTATATTTGGTAATTTAGATGCGCAACGTAGCCTGTGTAGGTTGCCTTGCCTCCCAAGTATTGTACTCTGTATAAACTGCCCAAGGGCTCAATGCAATAGATCCATCCAAGATCCAACTACACCGCCCTCAGGTTGGAAGCGACCATTTGCGTGTTGGTTCTTTTTCGTCTAGCGCATGGTTGGAGCCCTCTCCCTTGTACATCCGGTATTGGCAACACCAACACGTGCTTTCATCCCCAATGCATTGCTTTTTTTCTCGAACACGCATGAGAGTTGTGTATCATTATATTGATAGAAGAGAGTAAAGATACAAAGACCCCAAAACACCCACACCCACACACCACGCACACCCCTTCACACCTATCCTGCAATCTAAAGCATAATCACCAGTTTCCAAAGAAGTAACAATTGGCCGGGCTAAAGAACTAGAGGCCCGTAGCAGTGAGCAAGCAGAGACCCTTTGCTCCTGCCATACACCACCAGATAGCTTCCATCTTAGCAATATTAATGGTTGCATCAATGTTTGGTGCAGCCCTATTGAACACGCAGTAGTTCTGGTGTTTCCAAATGCTCCAGGTGGCAAGGATGATGGAGTTTAATCCTTTTTTAACCTCCCCAGTTAAAACAGCTTCTGCCTTTTTCCCACTAGTCTTCCCAAGATAAATCGCTGGGCTGAGGAGCGAGAGAAGGGAGTCCAACACGCTGCAGGAGAAGAAACCAGAAATGTCTAGCAAAAACGCACCCAATCAGGAGATGTTGAATACTTTCTTTTTCCTAGTCACAAAGCAGACATTTGTCATGATGGGGAAGCCCACGCCGAGCAAGCCTGTCAGTCAGCAGTCCAGCACCGGTTATGAGAGACTAACCACATGAAGAAACAACATTTGGGGGAGCCCATGATTTCCATATCCTCTCATAGGACCTGAAGTGAATGGCGCCCTGAAATAGCGCATCATATGCAGACTTTGTTGTAGTCCCCTGAAGCTGAGAATCTCCAAATGTGCTTGTCATGTAATCCTTCATGTAACTCAATATTAGATATTATATCCGAAAGTTCGAGGAATTCCATAAGAGCTTCTATAGATAAGATATCCTCAATCTATTTCTCATTGGTCATGGCCTCCCGAATCGTAAGCATACGAATTCTTCTTTTAGTAACCATATAGAACACCTTTGATGCTAATTCCTGAATATTTTTTCCATCTAACCATCTGTCTTTCCAGAACAGGGCGTTGGCTCCGTCTCCTACTTCAGTAAATACTGTCATAGAGAGAAGACAGTCAATCTCCTTGCTGACTTGAAGTGGCAAAATTTCCCAAGGCTTATTTGGATTAGATTTTTTTAACCATGGCCATCTAGCCCTGAGCGCATGCATTGCTAGGTCTGGCAAACCTGGCATACGTTTCGATTCAGGCGGCTTGAATCCATCGACTCGCCCGTTCCCACCCTATCTGCCTCAGTTGCATCATCGCCTTTCTTTTACATCCATGACAGCCCTGACTGCGTCAAACACGACATCTCCCCCTTCCACCCTCGGCGCATCTCCATCACCACCGGCACCTCTTGTGGCCTACAACTTCATATGCGCAACTGTCTCAACATCGGCAACCCGACCACGACTACATTGACCTCGGCTATCTTCAACACGACTTCTTCAACCACAGCTTTTGCGTCCTCAGGCGCAGCTACCTCGACATCGGCACAAAGGGCTATGATCCGCATAAGCTCCTTATTGGCTTCTACTCTGCGGGGGTGGATGTTAGCCTTTGGCCTCTCTTCTCCAGTCTAACTGTCTACGATACGACTGTGGGGGGGTATTATATATTTGGTAGTTTAGATATTGTGCATCGTAGATTGTCATCTGTATTTGTGGGTTGCCTTGCATTCCAAGTCTTGTACTATATATAAACTGCTCAAAGGCTCAATGCAATGCTTCCATCCAATTACACCAATTCCTATTCTCCTTCATATCTATCCAAATAAACACCATCTACCGCCCTCAAAGCCAGTAGTGGGCATAGAGCAAAATCAAGCTGATTGTGTGCACGCATGTGCTCGTGTTGGTGCCTTAGGCCTACAGCTCCCTTTTCCAAGGCATGTCAACAACATACCGCTCTCGGCAACATTGGCAACAATAAAAGGCTACTCCAGTCTAAGCATTCACATTGCTCATGCTATGATTGCAGGGTATATGGAAAGGATCCACAAGAATCTAGGTTGTTATGGTAGGATAGGATTAATTTCCATCTCTATCTCTAGGATTGTTTAACCAACTCACAGGGCTCAATACAGATAGTCCCAGGGTTCGAAAAGGCGCTAGGCAATGACCCACTGCCCAGAGCCTAAGCGAGCCTAGGCGTTTTAATTTTATACACATACATATATATTACCTTAAATATTCTTAAGTAAAAGAAGAAATAAGAGATCTGTGGACCTAAAGTTGGAAGAAAGGCCCATCAAAAAAGGCCAGCCCACCTTATCCACCCCTTCCACCTTATACACCCAACCATCCTCCTCCAACTGCACGAACCAGAGTCCTTACTTTGCTTTCTCCGTGTCCCTTCCCTGCTTCCCAACGCCGCCCGCTCCTCCCTCCTCCAACGCGTGCCACCTCCCTCCTCCAACGTCGCCCGCTCTTGGTTGTGCATGTTGTATCCGCGGTCGTGTGTCTGTCGTCTCCGCTACCATCCTAGCGCCGCCATCTGCCATCGGACATCAACACCCGCCCTCCCTCACAATTGCGCCCGCAGCCCACCTTCCTCCCAGCCATCCCCCAACCTTCGCTTGTCTCCTCCTGGCTGTGTTGGCGGACCCTCCCCCCCCCCCCCTCCTCTCTGCCACACCTATCCTCCGCCTACCCCCATAGACGAGGCGGCACCCCTTCGTCTAGCGCATAAGCGCACCTAGGCGAGCGCCTAGTAGCACCTTTTTGAACATTGGGTAATCCAATATTCACATTCTCACAATACTATATATAATAAGCTCTCTTCTGTAGACCAATCCCACATTGTCCTATCCACAAGCACCTAATAATTATACGAAGAAAATTAAATAGTGTATTAAAACTTGGAACATAGTAATGATACAACAAACAAATATGCCTATAATATTTATCTTTCCAATTTTAAGGTTGTTTGAAACCCAATGGTTGGGTTGTCCTGCTACCATGTTTCCGATTGCGCCTGCTGTAGACCTTGCCGAGGAATGCATCCTTAGGAGGCATAACTATGCATTTCTGTTATAGCATATATACACTAAATATTAGCATTAAACAAACATGAGCACCGTTTATTTCTAATATGGACTACATAGATGACCATTAGAACAATACATAGTACCATCCAGAAAAATGTGAATCTAGCATTTGCATCACAATAAACTTTTAAAAGTTAAGTAAAATAAAGTGCAACAAGCGCAACACATCATGGAGTTGTTGATTTTGAATAATGTGATAAGTTTTAAACATAGTAGAGCATTTTTGCACCCAAATGTCACGCTTATCACTATCTTCTATCACAAAAGTTTGCTCACCAGCTGGTAAAAAAAACTATGGATGTAATGCACGTGTGGTATTTCATTGTAAAAAAATGCACCATTGTGTATGACATTAAATGAGAAAAAAACAGGGTGTTCTAACCTTTATAGTCCATACCACAAGGAAAAAGAAAAAACAATTGTTTAGCCTTTTTCATAGAAGAACATCTTTGGAGGGTCCTTCAAGCTCCCTTCTAGTTGCTTTGTGCCTTATTTTCTTTTATTTACATATCTCTAGGCCCCTTATTTCTAAATGAACTATACATACTCGCTTTTAAGACTAATTTCAAATAGAACTCAGTTTCTTGAACTATCAGTTAGTTAATAAGCATAAAAGAATGTATAGTAAAAACAAATACATGAAAACCCATGTAAACTAAATGGTGCAAAACCTACTTAAAATAACCAAACACCCTTTCATGCTTTTTATATTAGTGATTCAGTTACTCCTTTTTAAACAAAGCAACAGCTAATAGGATCAATCCAACAAATTATAGTTTCCATAAACTAGCCAATTTGATTGAGTTGGAATGGACAATCTCCATGCCATCTTCTCTAGTCTTATAGAGAAAAAGTATGCTATTAATCCTACAGCTCTATCCTCTTGCATGCAGTGAAAAATTGACATTCCCGACTTAACTCTTGCCCAATGGACTTCTCTAGTTGCCCTTCACATCATCACAAGTCGCCTCAGATTGAGACTACTCGCATTGGTCAGCCCTTTGTTGCATTAAGCGTTGGAGACCCAAGTTGCACAATCACAACAACCTACACTCAGTAAACCTTAATATTCAATGCTTATCAGCGAGAAATTCAGGATTGTGGACCAGTATTAGAGATATGTATAGTCTAACACATGTACATCATATTACTTGTATTCTAAGTTGTACTTGACTATATATATGGAAATCCCCCCCCCCCCCCACCACCACCACCACCACACACACACACGCACTTTGAAGAGGACAAGATAGAAATAGAGCACAGAAGGATGCAGCCTCACCCACATATTGCGGGCATGGGCTCTACCCACAAGGAAGAAACAAGTACACCATAGCTGGGAGGGGCCTTACACGCATTGCACAACAGTACAGCAGGGGAGGAAAGAAGCCAGTACAGTGCATAGCCAAGTGACAGCAGTTCTGATGTTTCTTAGGGAAGCCTGATCCGGTCAGGCAAGAGAGAGAAGAAAATAGGATATATGGTACACTTCTTGGCATGTGATCCTATGCTGACTGTATCTTATCCTTGAACATATCAAAGCACCCGTTACTTCATAGTTCATAAGCCTTCAAAACAAGGGTAATGTGGGCTGAGGAATAACAACTATTTTACATCGACATGAGTTCAGGGTGGACTTACATTTCAAGGTTAGTTGAAGAGCACATATAGGACCTTTCCCAAATTAACAAGGGACCAACTAAATAAGTAGCGTGAAAGGCTTACATGCTTAGTTCTATTATTTTATAGAAAATATTTAAAGAAATCAAGTAAAAAACAAATGGTAAAATAATCAAGCACTAACAAACACGCATTTCTTTGAATGCAGCAAAAACCTATGGATCAGGTACTATTTTAGTAGACTAAACTATTAGCATATCCATTTGAGAATAAGGTTGCAGAAAGAACCTCTTGCTGGGCCACTGTAAGTGGACCTTTACAAGCTTTTTCAACCAGATCTCGAACCACAGCACCTCGGCTAGTGTCTGCACACATGGTACTATCCCATAGTAGCTCATGATTGTTGTCTATGTTCAGCCACTGTAACTGTACAATGCATATGTTCAGAAATAAAATTAGTGTATGAATAAACAATTATTCTTAATGCAATGATGTGCAAGTCTCCTGCGTATTCGAGAAAAAGATATAAACTCTTAAATTGCAACCTTACCTCCCCTTCAAGGATTTCAAGTCTTGGTGGAGAGGGTCGTATCCATTGAGGAGGCAATCCTTTAAGTGATGCTTGTTGAAGTAAAGTAGCAACCATGTCATCTCTATTTGGTGACACCCTGTTCATAATCAAACCAGTAGAAGTAAAATGAATTCCAAGTTATGGATGCCCAAACAGTCATTGAAAGCAGATAGTTGTGTATACATACTCTGATGAACTACCGAAGTTTAGAAAAACATCTGGGTCAGGAATAGCACTTCTGACAGTGGCATCTCTGAAATTACTAGAGAAGGGCAGAGGTTGTGCGGCATCATAGGAACATTGTTTCTCAAGCTGTTCTCTAGGCAAAAGGACCTAAAAAATAGATGCCCATCTTAACAACTAATCCTACATATACTGGACATAGTTTTCCTACAAAGTGTATCAACTAAGTTTCATAATTGTATGAAGGTGCATCTACCTGAGATGCATAATCAGATCCATTCAAGTAATCAACAGCAGACTGCTTGAGAACCTGAACATTAACGAAAAGAAAAGTAAGTATACAGTGCCAAGTATATCTTTTCTAGATATGTACAAACAGATATCTACCTCACAAACATGTGAAGTATACCTTTTAGTAAACATATAACTGAGAACTGCCTCAGCAGATCTACCATTTTTTTATGCATGTAAGCACAAAAACCAAATATCCTACCCCCTAATTACAAGAAACTAATGCTGAACTTAGTAACTTATATGTCCAATTACAATCCGATAAACACAGAAACCAAATATCCTACCCCCTAATCTTCTCATGCTAGAACACCTAAATCCCAAACATATATTTTGAGGTAATCTCACCACCTTGGACTGTGATGTTATCTGGTTTTTTTGATACAGGCGATAAAATGTGGAGAATTAGAGGATAAGCTAGCAGAGTAGTAGAAAAAAAACAACTTCCAGTGCGGGAATCAGTCACCAATTGCCAGCCGCAACTGCAAGTCATCCAATACAGAATGTTGGCATTGCCATCTAACACCAAACAAACGCTTTTATTCCTTGTTATTTCCAGATCATCTACACTACTCCATCCAACATATATGGCGCGTGTGTATTTCAATAATTAAACTTTGTACATTTCAACTAGATTTGTGATGCAGAAGTGGTATCACTGGAATTGTAAGGTCATAATTTTTAATCGGTACCAATAGCAACAATAAATGATCAAAGGTCAACTTAAGTCATGCCTTATATTTTCAGATATAAGGTGCGACACAATTATATTTTAGGGAAGGAAAGCATATACTATATATCCATGTTTCATCACTATCCTGTGCAATATGTCAGCACTCATGCAGTCTGAATTCATGTAATGTTTCCAAAATAATCATCATACATAGTTGGACAACTACACAACCTCACTATTGTCCCCATTAGTCGAACTCAACAAAAGCTGGAGAAATGCCTGTTCTGCTTTTTCAGAAGTTTCATCACATGCAGCCTGCAAGAAACAAAAAAGTCATGAAAGACTCCAAAGTCCAAACGTTTACATGATTTGTTGTACATCAAAAGGCACAAAGATCTTCAAAACATTGGATTGTGCTATTGGTGTGGTACATAAGAACAATAGCAACAGTAACTCGTCTTCTTATGGGCAAAAAGAATCACAGTTAAGCATGATGATAAACAAAAGGATAATGTAGCCAATTTCTGAATTGGGGTAACATTTTATGCAGATTGGTATAACATTACATCAGACTTCACACCTCTAAATTTAAGACACTTTGCAACAGGTTCACCTTGCTCAAGGTAACAAGTTTCATATATGGCTCTATAAGGACTCAAAGAAGCCACAATAAGTAAATTGCAGGACAGTATTCATGTAACCATTTACTAGCTGTATACACATCAACGCTTTGAATAGTCATAACAATCAACAAAACATAGAAAGAAAAATGTACATATCAAGTATAAGTTTTTAGGCATAATTAATTTTGCTAATGGCAGAACTGGATGGCATTCGCTTGCAGCCATGTCACTTTTGTATATAAGATTAAGTGAGACTACAGCTTAGAACTGGGGTTTGCTCAAGCTGTAGCTCAATTACCAATGGGAATTGGCAAAATATAATTTACTGAAAAGAAAAAGAACTGAATGTAGTTATTCTTTGGCAATTTTCATTGAAATAACAAAAGGGACAGGTCAGCATGTATTAAGTAATCCCTCAGTTAAACAAGATATTAGGCCTCAGGTTAATATCATGGGAATGTAAAAAGTGGGTTACAGATAAAGTGGGTCTGCAGACTTTTGTTTTCCCATTCAGTTATTGTTTTAGTTAATGCATATGGCAACAGATTTACTACTTGAAACTGAATAACAAAGGAGTAGACAAGTTTTACAGCTTACATTTACTAAAAGAGGAAGAAATGGATTTGCCAACTGTGAGGAATAACCTTGATGTAGAATTGCAAATCCAACTAAACGCTCAGCAGGTTGAAGCATCATCTTGTCCTGATTAGAGAAAAAAGTAACATAATTAAAGCTTGGCTTTAATACTGCTATGCTAAGAGAATAAATCCATGGAAGAATATCACATCAATTAGACTGTGAACTTCTGGCCTGCATATTTTCTATTCATTTCAGTGATAGAAGAGCAAAAAGATCCTTCAGGTTAAAAGACCCAGTAAAGTGCTTGCTTAGAACAGCATTTCCTTTAGAATCCACACATTATGCAAACAAGCCTGCAACATGACTGGATAACAGAGCTCAAGTAGCACCCTAGGTCCTGAGTTTGACTCCCTGTGGCAACGAATTTTAGGCTGGTTAGAAAAAGAAAAAAGGCCCCTCGTTGGTTCATACTTTCTCCAATAAACTTGGTAAGCTGCTGGCCCCAAAGAGCGGTGCCGCCAATGGGGGGACTATACTGGACCAGTATGAGTCTATGCTGTGTTAAATTTTTTTTAAAAAAAATGTCCAGGATGTTTCTCCCTCCCACCGGTATAGTTTTTTTAATCAACACACTAGTTAAGTCTGAACTGTGGACTATTATATATAATTCAAACAAATTTATGATGCTAAGCTTTGGGAATGGTGATATGACAAATATAATCAAGCCTATCTGCTCTGGAAGCCACTTGTTTCTGTGCCTTCTTTTTTGTCTAATACAGAAAAAACAATGATTCAATTATGAAACAGATGAGATAAATTTAACATTTGCCATGGAGAACTCATAAATTGTATAAATGAAACAAAGGTAACAAAACCTTATGAAACACATTATTGCTCTACTTAAATCAGAAACTTACATTATTTTTAGGGGTTAGAAAACTTGCATTTCACTACCCTTTATTATTATATTGATTGAAACTATGAGACGCATGGAACAATACGCATACTTCCCATGGCCTTTGGTGGGATAAAAGAACCAAAAGCTATAGTTTACAGCAAAAACGATCAAAAGAACGTAGAAAATCTCAGCTTAGCCTATTGATTAGGCCAACTAACAGGTAAGATAAGAAGACAACAGGATGTGTATAGATTTTCAGGCCTAGATGACTAGATGGTTTTTATTTCTTGTTCCCAAGACAGAACTCTGGATATCTTGTGTATTGGCTGGTAAGAGCACCAGACAAAAGCTAAAATAGTAAAAGATTCAAACTACACTACCAAACAACCTCAACAGTACCTGGTACTTCTTTTTTTGGAAAGTTACCTGATATCTTTTTCATTTGTGTGAAGTAACTTACCCACAGACAATCGACTGTAGCGCTGCTATCGCTCCATACCAATACTCTAACAAAAACTCAGCAGTAACCAAACAGCTAATTATAATGTCACTCTCTGTGTACGCATCTAACCACAATTCTCAAATCCAATTCTAAGATCAACCAAAGCCAAAACTTCCACTGATTTTTCAACTGAAGATTTAGTTCAAACAAAGCAGGTAGAATCACAGACATGACTACCGAAACTGAAAAGAGTGCACTTTCACTGAATTGCCGCTAGAACCCATCCAAAAACCACAAATTCAACAATCAAACGCCAGACCCTGCCATTGCCGAACCTAACTGTTCCCCGATGAACCCGGTCCTCAGACCTCCAACAACCACCACGCTCACCAGCCTGGCACAAGCACCCCTAAGAACCTGAGAACCCAACAATCCAACGACACGCGGCTACAACAAGAGCGGCGCCTGAGACTAGACGTATGCGGCGGGGAGGGTCTCTGGTCACGAGGAGCCACGCACCTCGAGGACAAAGCTGATGGAGGAGCCGAACCGGAGGCGGCGCTCGGGGGGCACGCGTGCGAGGAAATCCGCGACGGCGTCCTCGAGCGGGCGCGAGACGGCGGAGACCAGCGCCAGGAGGTCAGCGCACTCCGCGCCCCGCAGCGCGCCCATGGGCGCGTAGGTGGATGGCTTCCGAGCCGCCGCCGCAACCCTCGGCGGCGCCGGCGGCGAGGTGCCGACCTCGTCGTCCTTCTTGTCAGACATTGGGGCGCGGGGGAGGAAGGGGTTACGAGACGCCGAATGGGTTTATTGGGGGCTCCGACGGGGGCCTGAGTTTTTGTTTATTTGGATGTTTTTGTGGTTTTGGTGAGGTTGTTAGTATGAGTAATTAATATTAGTACACAAATGTCCGTGCTTGCAACGGGATAGAGATCTGTAACCTAATAATTCGTGGCTCGGAAATTCAGTTGCTCTATCCCACCCAACTCTCAATCTCTACGAGGAGTTCCTCTCCTCCTCTTTAATGGAAGCAAGAGTTATCAAAGAAGGTCGTGAACAACACCAACTGGGGAAGCCTAGCTGGTCTTTTTGGACTCCTTTAGCCGAAGCAAAAGCTATCGGAGATGACCACGAAGAGCCGCAGCTGGAGGAGTCCATGTGGTCCTTGGACCGATATGTAGTAAACACATGACTTTGCTTGCGTGAGCAAAGCAATTGTTGTGAAGACCTTGGTTGTCTCTCTCATTGACGAACCCTACCATCTGCTAGCCACCACATCTCCAGTTACTCTAAATTTAAAGAACTAATAAAGAGCACTGTTGTTGATTGTTGAAATTTTGCATGTGTTTGTTTTTTTCATCCATGGACAATGTGATATGTGAGCTTCAAAATCCCCTACGGTCCAGCATCTGCAGAGCAACTTCGCTGGTTTGGTAGCTCTAAATTGTTTGTCCTCAATTTAGTCTTAATTTATCTTGGTTGTCTCGATTCGGTGCTTATTTGGTTTCTTGATTTTCTTATTGATGACCTTGAATCCTTGATTTTTATCTCGATAATATATACTTGTAGTGCTCTCTGCAACAACCCCTCACCACGGTCGAATCTCCTCCTATCTCCACAACAATCTCGCCGGTGTGGCTAATCAGAGTTGTTTAGTCTCAAATTCATCCATAGTTTCCTCGATGGTGCCTTGATTTTTGTCTTGATCAGATCCGTGGTGATCTCGATTTATGCATACCATGTGTGCTTGCGTTGCCCGTGCGGATTGTTGGAACTTGAAAGGAGTCTAAGACTTCCGCATGTTTCTGTTTCGAACTCATTGTCAAACATTTCGTTGACGGAGGAAATCAGATATGGAAATTTTTTGAAGCTAAGCCGAGCTACTTCAATATTAGGTTGGACGAAAATCTAATGTTGGCAGAAATTTTGCCCAGAGGAGAAAAAAACTTTAAAATGTTTCATTATTCGCTACAGCTTATTACATAGCTGCAACGACCGTGATGGTTTAATTTTATATAGGTGCTACTTTTGATACCGTGAGAATATTGTTGCAGCAACTATAAAAGTACGTGCTCGTTAATAGAAACAATGATGACAAGATGGTAATATATTAAATATATTTTATTCTTATTAAAATTAGATATCAGTCGTTTCTTTTGAAGAAATATAAAAATATATAATTTTAATATCTTACTAAAGTCATCAAAAAGTTAATCGTCATCGTTTCTTATCGAGTGTTTCATTGTTTATGTAGATAATTTAATGGATAACAAAATTTTAAAATTTAAGATTATACGGTTTGATTAGCTAGATCACAAACTAATTTATATAATAATTATTATTATTATTTTCTAATTAATACTAACAACTTAGTAATAGAAATATTTGTTTACTATAAGCAAGAGTTAAAGTTTTAAAAGGCCTATAATATATTTATTATTTATAATAATTTATTTCTAACTAATATCAACAATTTAATAATAGAAATATTTGTTTACTATAAGCAAGGATCAATGTTTAAAAGACTTATAATATGTTTATTATTTATCTTATTTTTAAAACTAAAAATATAGTTAGTTTTTAGAAAATTAAAAAAAACAAAAAATAAAGATACAAAAAAGTAGAAAAAAAGGAAAGAAAAAAGAACGGACAATAAGCAAATAATTTATTTCTATATTTCAATATTAGGTTGGACGAAAATCTAATGTTGGCAGAAATTTTGCCCAGAGGAGAAAAAAACTTTAAAATGTTTCATTATTCGCTACAGCTTATTACGTAGCTGCAACGACCGTGATGGTTTAATTTTATATAGGTGCTAATTTTGATACCGTGAGAAAATTGTTGCAGCAACTATAAAAATACGTGCTCGTTAATAGAAACAATGATGACAAGATGGTAATATATTAAATATATTTTATTTTTTATTAAAATTAAATATCAGTCGTTTCTTTTGAAGAAATATAAAAATATATAATTTTAGTATCTTACTAAAGTCATCAAACAGTTAATCGTCATCGTTTCTTATCGAGTGTTTCATTGTTTATGTAGATAATTTAATGGATAACAAATTTTTAAAATTTAAGATTATACGGTTTGATTAGCTAGATCACAAGCTAATTTATATAATAATAATAATTATAATTATTTTCTAATTAATACTAACAACTTAGTAATAGAAATATTTGTTTACTATAAACAAGGATCAACGTTTAAAAGACTTATAATATGTTTATTATTTGTCTTATTTTTAAAACTAAAAATATAGTTAGTTTTTAGAAAATTAAAAAACAAAAAATAAAGATACAAAAAAGTAGAAAAAAAGGAAAGAAAAAAGAACGGACAATAAGCAAATAATTTATTTCTAATTAATATCAACAATTTAGTTATAGAAATATTTGTTTACTATAAGCATGCATCAACGTTTAAAAGACCTACAATATATTTATTATTTGTCTTGTTTTCTATACTAAAAATATAGTTAGTTTTTAGAAAATTTAAAAACAAAAAATAAAGATACAAAAAAGTAGAAAAAAGGGAAAAAGAACGGATAGGAAGCTAACCAAAGGCATGGAAGGATCGGACCAGCTGGAGGAGGCACTGTTGGGACTTCAGAAGGAACACGTACAGATGGTTGTCGTAACTGAAATCGGTAAGAAAAAAGAAACCTAAATGGATATGGGGAAATACTAACAGGAAAAGGATTATTAGAGATGATAGACATATAAAAAGTTGGACCAAAATCTAAAAATGGCAGAAATTTTGTCTCTTTATTATTATATATATATATATAATATTAGGTATAGATTATTATTATTATTATTATTATTATTATTACTACTACTATTACTATACTATTACTATTATTATTATATCATCTTATATTTATTCTACACCACCAATTAAATTTGTAAAATATTGTTATTCTACTATATACTATACATACATTGTATTTTTTATAGATATGTTAAGTATGTCACACAAATTTAGTTTTCTAGATGATCTAAGATTTTAGTAAAAGTTTAAGAATTTTTTTGTTTTATTAAGAGGTTGTCACGTACAATCAACAAGCAACAACTAGTACAAAGGAGACATACAAGGAGTCATGCGTGTGAGAAGATATGCTAAAAAACCTATTCTATATTTATATCTATATTTATATTTATACTTATATATCTATATCTACTATACTTATATTTATACCTATATTTACACTTATATCTATATTTGTATCTATATCTATATCTATACCTAAATCTATATCTATATCTTTAATTTGTATTTTTTATTTAAATAATATCCAATATAAGTCTATCTCAACGTGTAAACCATCCACATCATTCTCATTAACTATTCACATAATCTCCTACTAAAAGTCATATCATTCTACTAACTTATAGCCCTTTAGTTGTAGGTTATTCACTTCCACTCCACTTTCATCCAAAACTCTTTAGAACTAGTGAGTCCTCCCGCGCGTTGCGCGGGTTAGAATAGTAATGGTCAGTAATTGTATATTATTATTATTACATGTCTTCATATTTCAATTGTTGCTTAAGTTTGGAGGATCAAAAGAGGCTCATTACATCATAGGTACATGGCACACCAATTTATTATGTCTGTCATTTTAACAGTACATCAATTCCATTTCTGCTTGACACCTGGAATTCGACGGGCTGGAGAGGCTGGTTGCTTTGAGCAGGTCTTGACTTCTGAATGCCTGAACTTGGAGATGCGGCTTGCTGCAGTTGTGTTCAGCAAACATCCATAGGTTTATCATGTGCGACATAGTGAATGCTGGTGGCGTGACTCATAGTGATACAGTTGCATCATGTAGGCAGCAACCTAAAAGTAGTCGTCGAAGACAAAAGGAAATATGTTGCATGGCACAGTGGCAGAGCATCATTTAGTCGAAGGTGACAATTAAGGATTCAGTTCACATAGTTTGAGATGTGAGCCAAAAGTAACAGATCGTAATATTATTCTCATTGGATAAGATAAATCATTTCTGAGAACTCTAATATAGTATAATGGCATGAGAAGAAATGGTGGCAGCCTGAACTTTAGTCTATAACAAAACAGTATTCGTGGGGGTCCAACAAATATTTAATATTAAGTTTCATTGATCGTAGGTACTCAAAGAATAATAGTTGGAAAACAACACCATTAGTGTATACTGGACAATAAAAGTATATATGTGCCTTCTATTTTATATCCTTTATTAGTAGCATCTAAAGTATGTATACATTGTGAAGCAAAATAGAAAGATGAGATTTGACAAACATGCAAAATAGAAAGAGGAGGCATATCACACCTAAATTCGACGACCAACTGAAAGGTCCTAATTGGCTAGAGGGGGGTGAATAGCCTAATTTAAAATTCTACAAAGCACTAGAGCAATTTGTTAGACAATAACAAAGCGATAAATGCGGTTGCTCTAGCTCTATGTCAAATGCAAGCCACCTATTTGCAAGTCTAGTTAATTATGATCTCTAGGGCACACAAGGACTAAGTCACTACTTTACTAAACTAGTGAGCTACACAAGAGAGCTAGCAAAACTAAACTAGCTACACTAGCAAAGCTACTACTATTATTAACAAGGGAAACAAGTTACTCTATAACAAGTATGAACAAAAGAATACAAGAGAGTGGTAGTGTGATTTTACCGAACCGGGCAAGTGAAGATAATTGATATCACAATGGAATGCCAATCACCAAGGGACACAATATGAACACGAGATTTATCCCCGAGGTTCACGTGCTTGCCGGCACGCTACGTCCTCGTTGTGTCGACCAAGGCTTCGTGGTTCGGTGGCTAATCGGTATCACACACCGAGCTCTCCACAAGAGCGCCACAAGAACCTACCCCAAGCAATGGTAACTCAATGACACGCGCAATTTACTAGGAGTTACCTTTGGCTCTTCGCTGGGGAGGTACAAGCCCCTCACAAAGTCGTTGGGATGGCCACGAACAATCACCAACTCGTGCCGATCCTCCTCCGCTGCCACCAAGCCGTCTAGACACCGGCAAGTGCCAAGAGTAAAAAGAAATCCGCAGCAACAATCACCAAGATGCCTCTAGAATGCAAGATCACAATGCAAGCTCTTGGTTTCACTCGATCTCACTTGGATTCGCACTAACAATCAAAGAGATCGGAGGGAGGGATTAGATCTTGCTCAAGAGGATGTTCAAGAGGTTAGAAAGTCCAGAGAGCTCTCCCCAAACGCGGCCACGGCCTATATATAGAGAGGAGAGGACGGCAGCCCGACCCCAACCTTTCTGCGCTTGGTCGGTAGTACCGACCCCTCCTGGGCGATACTACCGGCTTAGTCAAACTAGCCGTTTACTCACATCCCGCTGATTAAGGCGAAGCACCGACTCTCTGGTCGGTACCTCCGAGGTCGGTAGTACCGAGGTAATGGCGGTACTACCGCCAAGCCAAAATCGGCCGCGAACAGAGAGCTCTGCGAAAAACAAGCCACTACCGACCTTGCATCGGTACCACCGCGGGCGGTAGTACCGAGGTAATGGCGGTACTACCGCTAGGCCATTTTCAAATCTACAGAGAGCCTCGCGAAACCCCTTAGAGCCACGGTACCACCGACCCTCTGGTCGGTACCACCGCCGGCGGTAGTACCGAGGTTATGGCGGTACTACCGCCAGGCCAAAAACGCCCCAACACAGAGAGGGCTGCACGCAGCACCTATGGGCGGTACCACCGACCACCCTGGTCGGTACCACCGACCATACACAGAAAACTTCATTTTCTTCCCTGTGTTGATCCAAAACTACTCCAACAACTTCTCCTTTGCAAATGTGCTAACACCACCAAGTGTACACCACCTTGTGCAAGTGTGTTAGCATTTTCAAAACATTTTTCAAAGGATTTATCGCCTCATTTTAGTTATGTCATATGCAAATGCAACTAGAGGCAACTTGATAACCGTATACTATGAATTTCTCCTCTTGATAGTACGACTATCTATCCTAAATACACTCACACCCTCTATGGTGTCTTGAGTGCCAAAAACAAAAGAGCCTATTGGTTATACCTTTGCCTTGAGCTCTTTTATTTTCCTCTTTCTTCTTTTCTTCTAGTGAAGATATGGACCATCTTACGACCAATCACTTGATCATTGCATCACATGTCCATCATCATGCTTCACTTGAGCCATGGACCACCTTTTGCTAATCAAACACTTAATGACAAAGGTTGGTCCAATGGGTTTCATCAATTATCCAAAACCAAACTTGGGCTTTCAATCTCCCCCTTTTTGGTAATTGATGACAACCCTCATACAAGATATTATGATAAAGATTTGAGACACCAAGGTAGTATTTGCTCCCCCTACATATGTGCTATAGAGTTTGGTTCGAGGTTCGGCACATATGCATGGATATAAAATTTTGGGTGAGCAATTACTAACTTGTGATACTAAGGTTTAAAGAATGGACCTTTGAAGCGCGATACCAATCGGAGTGCAAAACTCATGATCATCCTTAGCACCATAATGAACTAGATACGACTTGTAAGCCAACTTTTAAGCAAATATATTGGCAAAAATGTTAAATTCCAAAAATCTAGTTCTATCCTATGCATGCTAGTACTTCATTTCATCATTCAAGTTCTAGTCTAGCAAGCAACACACAAGAGAGATACTACTTGAAAACACAAACTAATGCAAGACAATGCAAGCAAGCATATGTAAGATGCACATTGCAAATGCATTCAATCAAGTTCATAGGCTTGCTCCCCCTACTTGTGTGCTTAAAAAATTTTATCCCTTTCTTTTCATAAATCTTTCTCATTGTGCAACTTCTTCTCCCTTTTTGCATATCTTTTATGCCATTTTTCTCCCCCTTTGTCATCAATGACCACAAAAGGTGAGTTTTTTATTTGTAAAGCATGGGAGTAGAAATTGATCAAATTGTGGTTCAACTATAAACAATTGCATACCATATATAGCACGGTTTGCTCTAGAGTAAGCTTCTTCACACATCTTGCAATGGTTATCTTACTCATGTCGGTTATATACTTCAATGCTCATGTTTATAGTCAAACACTAGGATTGCAAGCCCATAAACATGTCATATGCCACCACTAGATCATAACAATCATAGAGGCAATAGTGGTACCATACCAACATCAAAGTCATTTGATTTTCAATGAATGAGGTCCAAAACCTACTAGATATGCCTAGATGCTCTAAACAAGTCCTTAGCAAGGTATGAGATGCAAATGTCAAACAATAATACCTTTGCTTTGGCTTGGAGGAGAGGCAAGTCATATAAGCGGGGTGCATTATCAACACATATTTGAGAAATCTAGTATGTTCAACTCATTCCTTAGCTTGCAAAACCTCTTCTCATCAAGTAGCTTAGTGAATATATCCGCAAGTTGATCATCGGTCCCAACACTCTCAATAGATATATCTCCCTTTTGTTGATGATCTCTAATGAAGTGGTGCCTAATGTCAATGTGCTTGGTTCTTGAATGTTGCACCGGGTTGTTTGTGAGCTTCACCGCACTTTCATTGTCACATAGCAATGGCACTTGTTTGAATTTTATTCCAAAGTCCTTCAAGGTTGCCCTCATCCATAGGAGTTGTGCACAACAACTACCGGCACTAATATATTCGGCTTCGGCGGTAGAGAGTGCCACACTATTTTGTTTCTTTGAAGACCAAGATACAAGTGACCTTCCCAATAATTGACATGTGCCCGATGTGCTCTTTCTATCATCCTTGCAACCCGCATAATCGGAATCGGAGTACCCAATTAATTCAAAGTTTGCTCCTTTGGGGTACCACAACCCAACATTTTGTGTAGCCTTCAAGTACCTCAAGATTCTCTTTGTTGCCTTCAAATGACTCTCTCTTGGAGAAGCTTGGAATCTTGCACACATGCACACACTAAACATGACATCCGGCCTTGAAGCGGTCACATAGAGTAAGCTTCCAATCATAGACCGATACAACTTTTGATCCACCATGTTGCCACTAGCATCACCATCCAAGTGTCCATTTGTTCCCATTGGTGTACTAATAGCTTTTGCATCATTAAGACCAAACTTCTTGAGCATATTTTTGATGTACTTGCCTTGACTCACAAAAGTACCATTCTTCATTTGCTTGATTTGAAGACCAAGGAAGTAACTAAGCTCTCCAATCATGGACATTTCAAACTCTTTTGCCATCATATTTCCAAACTCTTCACAAAAATCTTGGTTGGTTGAGCCAAATATGATATCATCAACATAGATTTGCAACACAAACAAGTCATTCTCTATCTTCTTGGTGAAGAGAGTGGTGTCAACCTTTCCCATTTTGAACCCTTTGGATAGAAGGAAATTCCTCAATCTTTCATACCATGCCCTTGGAGCTTGCTTTAAGCCATACAATGCTTTTCTCAACTTGTAGACATGGTTGGGCTTCTTTTCATCTTCAAAACCGGGAGGTTGCTCAACATATACCAACTCATTGATGTAGCCATTGAGAAATGCACTCTTTACATCCATTTGATATAGCTTGATGTTATGAGCACAAGCATAAACTAATAGGATTCTAATTGCTTCCAATCTTGCAACCAGTGCATATGTCTCTCCAAAGTCAAGCCCTTCAATTTGAGTGTAACCTTGTGCTACCAATCTTGCTTTGTTTCTCACCACTAGGCCATCTTGATCTTGCTTGTTGCGGAATACCCATCTAGTACCAATAACATTATAGCTCTTAGGCCTCTCAACCAATTCCCAAACTTCATTTCTTGTGAAGTTGTTTAGCTCTTCATGCATGGCATTAACCCAATCAACATCCTTCAAAGCTTCTTCAATCTTGGTTGGTTCAATAGTTGACACAAATGAATAGTTCCCACAAAACATTGCCAATCTTGATCTTGTTTGAACACCACCAATAACCAAATCTAAGGGATGATCTCTTGCTA
Source organism: Coix lacryma-jobi var. lacryma-jobi (assembly GCA_009763385.1). NCBI lineage: Eukaryota > Viridiplantae > Streptophyta > Magnoliopsida > Poales > Poaceae > Coix > Coix lacryma-jobi. Next base: position 98,290,908 of record CM019831.1, read on the forward strand.
TACTTGATGGTTGAATGATCCGCTTGTTGCACATTGGGAGATGATGAACTAGCCACTTGTTGATTTTGTACTTGAGAATCACTATCTTGCTCATTTGGGATGGTGACCACTTGCTCTTTGTCATCTTCAACATCAATCACTTCTCTTGGCCTAATATCACCAACATCCATGTTCTTCATTGCATTCACCAAATGAGTGCCTCTCACATCATCTAAGTTCTCATTTTCATCTTGAGATCCATTTGTTTCATCAAATTCTACATCATGAACTTCTTCAAGTGTTCCACTAGCCAAGTTCCATACTCTATATGCTTTGCTTGTAGTTGAATATCCAAGTAGGAACCCTTCATCACATTTCTTGTCAAACTTGCTCAATCTTGTGCCCTTCTTCAATATATAGCACTTGCAACCAAATACTCTAAAGTATGCAATATTGGGCTTTCTTCCATTCAATAGCTCATATGGTGCCATTTCCAACATAGGATGGCAATATAGTCGGTTGCTAGAGTAGCAAGCCGTGTTGATAGCTTCGGCCCAAAAGGATTGACTCACATTGTATTCACTAAGCATGGATCTTGCCATATCAATCAAGGTTCTATTCTTTCTTTCAACTATCCCATTTGATTGAGGAGTGTACTTTGCCAAGAATTGATGCCTAATGCCAAAATCATCACATAGCTCTTCAATTCTTGTGTTCTTGAACTCACTCCCATTGTCACTTCTCACTTTCTTGATAGTTGTCTCAAACTCATTTTGACTTCTCTTGACAAAAGATTTGAATGTAGCAAATGTTTCACTTTTGTCACCAAGAAAGAATACCCATGTGTATCTAGTGAAGTCATCCACAATCACATAACCATATTTATTGCCACCAATGCTAGTGTATGTAGTTGGCCCAAATAAATCCATATGCAATAGCTCAAATGCTTTAGTAGTGCTCATTTCACTTTTCATAGGGTGAGTATTTCCAACTTGTTTGCCGGCTTGATAAGAGCTACAAAGTTTATCCTTCTCAAACACAACATCTCTCAAGCCCTTAACTAAGTCATATTTGATCAATCTATTTAGTTGCTTCATCCCAACATGACCAAGCCTTCTATGCCATAGCCAACCCATACTAGACTTAGTGATCAAGCATGTTGTCAATTGAGTTTCCTTTGCATCAAAATCAACTAAGTATAGGTTTCCATATCTAAATCCTTTGAATGCTAGGTTGGTTCCATCATTACTAGTGATCATCACATTATCAACACCAAAGTTGCAATTGAAACCAAGATCACATATTTGAGCTACCGATAGCAAGTTGAAGTTCAAGCTCTCTACTAGCAAGACATTTGAGATGCTCAAGTCATTGGATATTGCAATCTTACCAAGTCCCTTGACCTTGCCTTCACTATTGTCCCCAAATGTGATGCTATCCACTTTGAAGTCTTCTTCATTTGTGTTGATTGAGTTGAACATTCTAGAATCCCCGGTCATATGTTGAGTACACCCACTATCAAGCACCCAATGCCTTCCTCCGGCTTTGTAATTGACCTACAAGAAGATTCAATGTTTAGGTACCCAAATCTTGTTGGGTCCTCCAAGGTTAGTGACTAAGCTCTTAGGTACCCAAATGGCTTTCTTCTTTGAGCCCTCCTTAGGTGTACCAACAAACTTAGCTCTTACACTATTAACACCCTTGTAAAGCACATAACAAGAATCAAACTTAATTGATTTACCAAGGTTGGTTGGTTTGTTCTTGTTTAGGTTCTTTTTATAGCAATTATGCTCGGTATGCCCGGATTGCTTGCAATTTATGCAATAGCGTCCATTGCCCTTCACAAAACTAGTCTTGTGAGGAGCAAAGGCCGCCTTGCCCTTCTTGGGGGTATAGCCAATCCCTTCTTTCTCATGGGAAAATCTTTGGCCACCCAAGCACTTAAGCAAGCGGGCATCTCCACCATAGGCTTTGCCTAAGGCACAAGTGAGCTTATTCACCTCTTTCTTTAAGGTTTCATTTTCCACTATTAATGATGCATCACAAGTAAAACCATCTTTTATGTTTGAGTTAGATGCATCGGTGGAGCATGAACTAGATGAAGCATTGGGAGGTGCAATGACAATAGGTGTGTAAAATGTTTCATTGATTAAGTCACATGTTATACCTATGTCACATGTTTGAGCAAAGTCCTCAATCTTGGTTTGAGTGAGGAGAGAGGAGTGGGCTTCTTCAAGCCTAGTGTGAGCTTTATCAAGCTTCTCATGGGCTACCTCTAGCCTCTCATGAGTTAGCTTGAGCTCATCAAGAGATTGCTCAAGAAGGCTAACCTTCATGCGCAATTCCTTGCACTCCTTCCTCTTCTTCTCAAAGCAAACATGAGCTTGCTCAAACATGTCCATAAGTTCTTCATTAGTGTATTCATTTTCATTATCATCATCATCATCATCACTCTCATCATAGGAAGGTACCTTGGATGGCCTTGCCATCAAGCATGTAGATGGAGTGTCAAAGATAGAAGGCTTTTTGTTGATAGCAATACTTGCAAGTGCCTTCTTCTTCATCTTGTTGTGCTCTTCATCATCACTATCGGATGATGCATCACTATCCCATGTCACAACATAGGATCCACCTTTCTTTTTCTTGGTGAAAGAGAGCTTCTTCTCCTTCTTTTCCTTCTTGTCCTTCTTCTTCTTTGCTTCATCATCATTGTCACTATTTTGAGGACAATCGGCTATCATGTGATCTTCACTCTTGCACTTATAGCATCTTCTCACATAGCCCTTGTTCTTGTTGTTGTCCCTTCTCTTTCTTGCACCATAGCCTTTCTTCTTCATGAATCTTCCAAACTTCCTTACTAGAAGTGCCATGGCCTCATCATCATCACTAGAATCTTCATCTTCACTATCACTTGATTCTAGCTTTGCCTTGCCCTTGCTCTTGCTCTTGGATGAAGAAGTGGCTTTGAATGCCAAGCTCTTCTTCTTCTCCTCTTCCTTCACCTCCTCATCATCACCACCATCATTGTATTGATCTTCGGTCATTACATCACCAAGGACTTCATTTGGTGTCACATTTTGCAATCCTCCTCTCATGATGATGGTCCTCAATGTCTTGAATCGCTTGGGCAAGCAACTCAAGAACCGGTGGGTGAAGTCTTCATCCTTCACTTTCTCTCCCAAACTCTTGAGATCATTTATGATGCATTGGAGCCTATAGAACATCTCCGGGATTGTTTCATCCTCTTTCATCTTGAAGCTTGTGAGCTTATCTTTGAGCATGTACAATTTGGCACTTTTTACCGTTGAAGTGCCCTCATATGTTTCTTCTAGTCTTGCCCATACTTCATTTGCCTTCTCAAGATCTTTGATTTGCTCAAACACTTTTGGATCAATGCCATTGTATATAGTGTTGAGCGCCATTTGTGTTGCATTGCTTGCTTTCACGCTCTCTAGGGGTGGGGTCTTCTTCATTGACAATAACATAACCATCTTGTGTGACCTCCCACACCCTATCATTGATGGAGCCAAGGTACATCTTCATCTTTCTCTTCCAATAATCAAAAGATGACCCATCAAAGTACGGTGGTTTGCCCCCCAACATGGTTGAACACAATTTGAGCCATATTTGCACCGTAGGTTGTTAAGCCTTTGAATCAAACGGTGTTTGGCTCCGATACCACTTGAAAGGTCCTAATTGGCTAGAGGGGGGTGAATAGCCTAATTTAAAATTCTACAAAGCACTAGAGCAATTTGTTAGACAATAACAAAGCGATAAATGCGGTTTCTCTAGCTCTATGTCAAATGCAAGCCACCTATTTGCAAGTCTAGTTAATTATGATCTCTAGGGCACACAAGGACTAAGTCACTACTTTACTAAACTAGTGAGCTACACAAGAGAGCTAGCAAAACTAAACTAGCTACACTAGCAAAGCTACTACTATTATTAACAAGGGAAACAAGTTACTCTATAACAAGTATGAACAAAAGAATACAAGAGAGTGGTAGTGTGATTTTACCGAACCGGGCAAGTGAAGATAATTGATATCACAATGGAATGCCAATCACCAAGGGACACAATATGAACACGAGATTTATCCCCGAGGTTCACGTGCTTGTCGGCACGCTACGTCCTCGTTGTGTCGACCAAGGCTTCGTGGTTCGGTGGCTAATCGGTATCACACACCGAGCTCTCCACAAGAGCGCCACAAGAACCTACCCCAAGCAATGGTAACTCAATGACACGCGCAATTTACTAGGAGTTACCTTTGGCTCTTCGCCGGGGAGGTACAAGCCCCTCACAAAGTCGTTGGGATGGCCACGAACAATCACCAACTCGTGCCGATCCTCCTCCGCTGCCACCAAGCCGTCTAGACACCGGCAAGTGCCAAGAGTAAAAAGAAATCCGCAGCAACAATCACCAAGATGCCTCTAGAATGCAAGATCACAATGCAAGCTCTTGGTTTCACTCGATCTCACTTGGATTCGCACTAACAATCAAAGAGATCGGAGGGAGGGATTAGATCTTGCTCAAGAGGATGTTCAAGAGGTTAGAAAGTCCAGAGAGCTCTCCCCAAACGCGGCCACGGCCTATATATAGAGAGGAGAGGACGGCAGCCCGACCCCAACCTTTCTGCGCTTGGTCGGTAGTACCGACCCCTCCTGGGCGATACTACCGGCTTAGTCAAACTAGCCGTTTACTCACATCCCGCTGATTAAGGCGAAGCACCGACTCTCTGGTCGGTACCTCCGAGGTCGGTAGTACCGAGGTAATGGCGGTACTACCGCCAAGCCAAAATCGGCCGCGAACAGAGAGCTCTGCGAAAAACAAGCCACTACCGACCTTGCATCGGTACCACCGCGGGCGGTAGTACCGAGGTAATGGCGGTACTACCGCTAGGCCATTTTCAAATCTACAGAGAGCCTCGCGAAACCCCTTAGAGCCACGGTACCACCGACCCTCTGGTCGGTACCACCGCCGGCGGTAGTACCGAGGTTATGGCGGTACTACCGCCAGGCCAAAAACGCCCCAACACAGAGAGGGCTGCACGCAGCACCTATGGGCGGTACCACCGACCACCCTGGTCGGTACCACCGACCATACACAGAAAACTTCATTTTCTCCCCTGTGTTGATCCAAAACTACTCCAACAACTTCTCCTTTGCAAATGTGCTAACACCACCAAGTGTACACCACCTTGTGCAAGTGTGTTAGCATTTTCAAAACATTTTTCAAAGGATTTATCGCCTCATTTTAGTTATGTCATATGCAAATGCAACTAGAGGCAACTTGATAACCGTATACTATGAATTTCTCCTCTTGATAGTACGGCTATCTATCCTAAATACACTCACACCCTCTATGGTGTCTTGAGTGCCAAAAACAAAAGAGCCTATTGGTTATACCTTTGCCTTGAGCTCTTTTATTTTCCTCTTTCTTCTTTTCTTCTAGTGAAGATATGGACCATCTTACGACCAATCACTTGATCATTGCATCACATGTCCATCATCATGCTTCACTTGAGTCATGGACCACCTTTTGCTAATCAAACACTTAATGACAAAGGTTGGTCCAATGGGTTTCATCAATTATCCAAAACCAAACTTGGGCTTTCACCAACTTGGTAGTAATCAAAAATAAGGTAACCAAAGAACTCAGTGAGTCAATAAATCAATTTTACTGTTGGTGCATATATGAGGAAAACTTGAGTGGCAATATCTATAACGGTGAAACTGACGGTTTTGTTAAAATAATATGATGTAACACTAAGCAATACATTTTACTTTGCAGGAAATAAATGCCTATTAGACTGTAAAGCAAATACGCAATAACCTAGGGAGCATAGTTGAGACACAATCAGTCTGAGGAAAGCACCAATGTGTATCTAATTATATCATTCAGGTAGTTATTGCATCAGGTACAGATCATGTGGGGCATCTTAAGACTATTTATTACCTGAAAGTGGGAAAATGTCACTAAAGTATCCAATGCTGGATGTTCACTCATTGTAATCATGGAGCACATATTCAGGGTCAGAGTTGTACATGGTAAAGCAATAAGGATGCAAACAATTTAAACCAATAATAATGCAAACAATTCAGCTAAACATATTGATTGCAAAAGCTCACATCATTCCATAAGCTTCAATGACCTAGGATTGGTGATTTCTCTGAGCTCTTCTTCCTGCTGTGTTTCTGCATTTACATACCTGAATTTGGTAAAAAAAATGTTAATTTTTTTAGTTGCTACGTACAGACAAGAGGTCCCCTTTTCAACACTGGTCACTACTCTTAATTCTGAGGCAATGATCATTACAAATAGTCTTTTAGGCTGAAGCGGTCCTCCTTGACGTACAGTATAGCAGGAATTTTTTTAGAAATATATGCTGTAATCTAATGGGAAAAATGGTACAGTTGACAAATTTGAGGCAACCTATTGTGGATACGAAGTACCAATCTGAGCAATGTATTGAAATTTAGAAATATGAGTGAATTTGGGAGAACGGAAAATCCACAGAAAAATGTAGATAGATTTTGCTTTATCCAACCGTGTATGTTTACTAGTTTTGCTCACCCTTTAAATAGTCGATAGCTTTAAACATTCAAATTTTAGTAAACATCTTTCTATTTTGAGGATAATCTTAATTGTAACCACGTATCACGTCTTTCTAAAACATTTATTTCACATATATAGTTTAATGCTTTATTGAAGACCAAGGGTGGGTGAAGAAAAAATAACATTCAAGTACTTTGTTTCCAAGTTCTTCTAAAGCACTTGATCATATCTCCTAAGTTTGAAACAAACCCAAAGACACTCGTTTTGGTTTTATAATACTAGCTCGAACACACGCGCTCCGCTGCACAGGCATAGTAAGAAGTCCAAGATATGTTTATAATTTTCAAATAGTAGGGCAATGTTTGGAACAATACGTAAAACAATGGTATCTAAACGGTGTCTGAATATTGTTTAAACAGTACACGAGTAAATTATAAAGATAGTGATCATGTAAATAGTAGTTAACAACTTAAATCATAACCGAAGCGCCACGATGGTTGAACGTACATGAGTAAATTGTAAAGGTGTGTAAATACTAATGAAACAATATTTAAATAGTAACCAAAACGCTGAGAGGTCGTGGAAAGCATGTGCGGTTGAAGAGGGGGATATATTGTTTAAACAATACATGAGTAAATTGTAAAGACAGTGACGGCGTAAAATAACAATGAAATATGTGCGATTGAAGTTTATCTTTTTTTTTGTATTTTTTTATATGGAATGACAGGTGGCATGTGTGATGTAGATGTCACATTGTTTAGTTTTTTATCCAAAGTAAATCAAATCCATCACAAAGTATGGACTGTCCCGTCTTTAAGGTTGCCTTTTTGTGGCATCCAACACAAGATACACAAAAGTAGTCGGTATGTGGGATATATCACATAGGTCCATGGTACAAGATTTTATGTTTTGGAATGTGGTGAACATCACATAGTTAGAATGTAGTCATAAAAAATATGAGGCATTTTATGAATGTATTCATGTTAGTTGGATCTTGTATTTTTTTGTGCAAAATTTTAAACATGTTTATACATTGATTACAAAATTTTGTGAATTTTAATGTCTCCGTTGTCTAGAGCTAACTCTTTTATGAAAAATATTTTAAAGATGCTTTCACGAGTTTTAAGTATTTTTTATTTCTATTTTTTGTACTCCAATCTATCTCTAGGAAAAAATAATTTAAAAAACTTAGAGGTGTTTTATGTAATATATTTCAAAGCCTTATCAAGTATTTACTAATTTTTAATTTAATAAAAGGTATAAAACCACCTTAGAAACTACTTAGGAACTAGGACATGAAGATAATTTGAATGGTTGTAAGAGTTGAAGGGGAGATATCTAGTTTTAGAGTGAGAAATGAAATTCCTCCTCAGACAAAATTTAGACCCTCTCAAAACAAAGAGTGAGAAATAAAATCAGACGGCTGTAAATCTAGAGATAGAATTGCCTTTTTTTTTCTTTTTTGATTGATATTTCTTTTCCGGTCCATGTATAGTGAAGAACCTGGGCTGAAAACAAAACTCATTGTCGGTTCAGAACCACCCAATACCAGAAAGAAGCTGGGCTGTGGCCAACGTTGGGGCACAGGCAGAAAAAAGCTGCCCGAACCTACGCTGCAGGCCCCGTACAAGTCGATGGGCCATATTGGATCCATGACAGGTCTGGTGCTATTTAACGGGCCTACTGGGGCCCAAGTCGGTTCCGCCGAAGAGTTTCCTTTCCTCGGCGCAATGACGGGCTACGGCACCTTCTGGAACACCGGGAACCGGAGAATTTTCCGAGAGGACGGAAACGCTCCGGAGTTTTCTGGAACACCCAAGCCTCCAACACGGCTCTGCCTGCTCATCCATGCCGTGCGGTTGCCGTTGCAGGCACGATTAACTTGCCGTCGACGGACTCCGTGCTGCCCAGCCGTTCTCGTCGCGCCGTGCGCGTCCACGACGGCGCATTCGATGCTGGGCCGCCGTGGTGGTTTCAGTGCCTTCACTTCCCGCCACAGGACTCTGCTGGCACCGTACTTGCAAACACAAGCTGCGTGCAGTTCACTGTCCACCTTGCAAACACGGCCCACGCCGTGGGCTTGATTAATGCCAGGCTCGGGTCCCCGTCCCACCGCCAACCAGAACGCACCGGCCGCTGCCGATGGAGCTGCCGGCAAGCGACGAAAGCGAGCCTGACACTCTCCCCGCTGACACCTCGGCCCCGCCACGAGTCCTTCTGTTCCTCGTAAATATCACGAAAGAGAACCGCCCGGCGCGCGACATCTGTGTGCGTCTGACAGGTCGGCTCCACACGTCAGGGACCGTGCGTCTACCATCCTGTCCCGCCAATCCCGTCACCATCAGGACACCAAGATCGTGTGCGTGTGTGCGTGCGCGTCTCCGTCTCCGTCTCGCTTCTTGTTTTAAGCAAAGCAGAGAGGACGACGGGTGGACGCTTGGACAAACAGCAGTGTCGTGTACCCTCTCGTTCTCTCCTCCCTCCCACAGTCCCTCTCGATTCCAAGAGTCCAGCGCCACACGAAATTCTTCGCGCGGCCGGCGGCCATGGGGGAAGCTGCGGATCCGGCGCCGGCGACGGGGATGAGGGTGGCGCCGCCGATGTCGTGGCGGACGCGGCTGTCCGTGCTCGCCGCGGGGTACTTCACCGACGCCACGTGTCGCGCCGACGGCTCCGTCAACCGCCGCCTGCTCGGCGTGCTCGACAAGGGCGTCGCGGCGTGCGCGGCCCCGCGCAAAGGCGTCGCGTCGCGGGACGTGACCATCGACCCGGCCGTCCCACTCCGCGCGCGCCTCTTCTACCCCTGCGCTCCCGCCACCGCCGGGAACGACGACGACGCGGAGGCGGAGCGCCCGGCGGCGGCGGCGGCGGTGCCCGTCGTGGTGTTCTTCCACGGCGGCGGCTTCGTGTACCTCTCCGCGTCGTCCCCGGCCTACGACGCCGCGTGCCGCCGCATCGCCAGGCACGCCGGCGCGGCCGTGCTGTCCGTCGACTACCGCCGCTCGCCCGAGCACCGGTTCCCCGCCGCCTACGACGACGGCTTCGCGGCGCTCCGCTTCCTCGACGACGGCGGGGCGGCCGACGCGGTCCCCGGCGCCCCGCCGATCGACGCCGCGCGCTGCTTCCTCGCGGGGGACAGCGCCGGCGGCAACATCGCGCACCACGTCGCCCGCCGCTACGCGCTGGACCCTTCCGCCTTCGCGAACCTCCGCCTCGCCGGCCTCGTCGCCATCCAGCCATTCTTCGGCGGCGAGGAGCGCACGCCCGCCGAGCTGCGGCTCGTGGGGGCGCCCATCGTCTCCGTGCCGCGCACCGACCGGATGTGGCGCGCGTTCCTGCCCCACGGCGCCGACCGCGCCCACGAGGCCTCGTCCCCCGAGGCCGCCACCGCTGGCGTCGACGCCGCCCCCGGTTTCCCGCCCGCCACGGTCGTCATCGGCGGGTACGACCCGCTGCAGGACTGGCAGCGCCGCTACTGCGACGCGCTGCGCGGCAAGGGGAAGGAGGTAAGGGTGCTCGAGTACCCCGACGCCATCCACGCCTTCTACGTGTTCCCGGAGTTCGCCGAGTCCAAGGACCTCATGCTACGGATCAAGGAGGTCGTCGCCGTCAGCAAGTGACGGGCCACGGTCGCCGTGGCATCTCATCTCTGCGGGCTGTGGCGTGGGCGCGCGCAGCTGTCGCGGAGATAACGTCTCTGCTAGGCTTGGATTAGGTTGGTGGATGCATCTGAGTGACTGGGATTGGTCATATCGATGACGTCGATTGGGACGGTGGTGGTGTCTAATGCAAAGCCGTGTGGGACGGACAAGTCACAACTGTACTAGCGTGCGATCGTGATGACGATCGGCAATGATAATTCTAATTTTCAGTGTTTGATAATGAAGTGTCTCCGTTGCATCGACAAAAAAAAAAAAAACGATCGGAAAGGAGGAGTACTACCATATACCGGTGGAGGCGTGGAGCTGCTTAAAATTGTTATTACTCCAGCAGATCCTTTATCTCATCTCTATTAATTACTACGGAGTAGTACGTACTAGCCATCACACGACAACACATACAACGACCCCAAACACAGGAGGATATGCAACTTGTCAATAGCTCACCCGCATCCTAACCGTCGGACTTTATTACTTCCCACCCATACATCGACTTTGCCTCTTCAATGAGTTGCTGCTGCTCCTGGCGGCCTCCGAGATGGTCGTTCGCTGTTCCTGCTGTCGTATGCCGCTCAATACAACAACCTGGGCAGCTGGTACCGCACTCGCGTTTGCCCATGTCGTCAGGGATGACCGCACAGACATTGGCAAATGGTGGCGGCAATTGCCGGAGCAGGATGTTGGCCGGTGGTGTGGCATTGGCACCTAGACGGACACTGCACATGTTTCCTTGACTTGGGATTGATCTAGAGTAAGATTGGAGAGAGAGCTAGCTAGTGCTTTTGCTTAGATAGTTTGTGATGAGAACATCACTCCTATGAATACAAACAACACTCTTCAAGTTTCTATGCGAGGAAACAAATAAATCTATAGGTGACCTCGTTCTTATGTGAGTAGCAAATAGATTGCTACATAATGGTATTGTTATTATCTGGAAATATTTAAAGGATAAGCAATCTATTTCCATGGGAAAAGGCATGGATGTGGAAAAGGACAACATGACTTCCATGCAAAGGTGGAAGCACAATCTATATTAAGTTCGAGTCCATCTCAACCTCTAGGACTAGCCTGCAGTAAAACAGACACCCAGGATGCATGCAGACTCCGTTTTCAATGATACACATATGGACGGAAATATAATTTCATAAAATAACCAATGGTATTGGTTTCGCCTCTAAATTCCACCAGAGTCAACATGAATCGACAAAACAAGTCAGCATATAGGTGTTGTGTCACCGTCTTTTGGGTCGCCAGGTCATGTAACGTGTAGAGGACCATTAGGGGTTGTGTCCAATAGGGGTTCTTGGCCACCACCCCTTAAACCTTATAATCAATAGCCATCCCCATATTAGGGTTTGGGTTTTGGTTTAGATTAATCTGTCTTTGACTATCGTCATTATCGATTTGTGAAACACCACATTGAGATCTTAACCGTACATCCACAAATTGTTAGTTTACTTGAGTTGCGTTCTACCTCATTCTTGCTTGTGTTCTTCAATTCGCAATAGAGATTAGCCTTCTCGGAGAGGTCAACCAGATTGTGACACAGTTGAGATTACCAGAAAAGACGTGGTGCTAAGGTTGCATGGTTTGACTCTTTGATATCTGAAGTTGTGTCGGTGTGCCACTCTCCACCAATTTAATAGTTATCCCCACTAGATGAAAGATCAGAAACCTCATCCCCATCAATTTGCATCTAGTGGTACGAGCTCATCGTGTTGCTGCAGATTTTTTTGTTTCTCTCGGTGGTTTCCACCACCTAGATGGTTTGGAGCTGACTTGGATTGTTGAGCACCATTTGATGTTTTGTGCTTACTTCGTGAGAGATTGTGAATGGCAGCTGTAGTGGAATCAAGAGGCTAGTTGGAGTGCTTTGCAGGCATCCATGTTGAGTGTTTAGCTTGAGGGCTAGCTTTACTTGCCAAGGTTCCAAAATTTGAGGAATCATCTCAACAAGGACGTAGGTGTTGTTGCCAAGGAATCAAACCTCAGCGACAAACCATTGTGACTCTTGCCCCATGTGGTTTTCTTTCTCTACATTTGCACCTACATTCTTAATCTTGCGCTTATGTAGTTGTAATTGAAGCTCGAGTAGTTGCTTTACTTGTGTAGCTCAATTAGTTGGGTAGTTTGTGTGCTCATCTCGCTACTTGAGTTGTTTAGTAGACTTGCTTGTGGTACACTTGGCTTGGCTTGTAGTGGTTATTAGGATTTTGTCTTGTTCTAATCATTTGTGCCTAGTGTTTAGAACAAGACAAATGATTACATGTAATAGTTTATATCATTTGTGCGGCTATGAATGACATATGTTAACACTAGGCACAAATGATTAGAACACTATATGCACAAATGATAATCATTTATGGTGAATGTCAGGGGCAAGACCGGGTGTCCGTTAACAAGAGTCACGGCGGCCATCAACGCCAATAATGGGGTTAGCACTGAGTAGGCTTGGGTGGTTATTAGCTACGGCAGTGGCGCAGGGTATAAAATGCCCGAGGCGATACAACCTCTGTAACAAACTTTTGAACAGACTTCGTTTCGAGACATAACCGACTTCGTCGGCTTCCTCTGTTCTTCCCCATGCTTGCTCTTCCCAGTCTCAAATCCCTCTAGTTATCCTCATGATTCTTTAGAATCGTGACAATTGGTATCAAAGCCGTTGCTGATCCACCTTGATCACGTTCGTAATCCCCGTCGGCTGGTGTTGCGATTCTCACCCAGGTGATTGAGTCGCGTGCCATAGGTCCGAGCCGAGGTTGAATGGGTCGGTGATCGATTCGGTAAGGTTCGAGAGGAGGCTTCAGACTGGCTCCCAAGCAAGGTCCGTCCAAGTTCCAGCAGGACATGGCGAAATCGGTGGAGGACATCTTGACGCAGATGGACTTGATGATGAAGCAATTCGCGGGATTCCAGACAATGATGCAGAGCACCCTGGATTCGCTGAATGCCATGGGGGCTTGGCAAACTTCTGCAGACAACACGTTCGAGGAATTGCGCGAGTGCGCGCAAGGGGCGACGACTTCGTTGGATGCGGTGACCAAGCGGGTGGAATCGGCTGCGTCACGCATGGATGCGTTGGAGGCAAGGTTGGCGGCTACAACGACACCAAATCCACCGCCCCAGGTTCAATCTACACCGGCGTTGAGGAACATGGACCTCAATGTTGCTCCCGGGACGTCCTCGTTCTCACCAGCGATGGACGGGGAGCGGGCCAAGGGCCACGGCGACCCCGACCGCAGCGGGCTCCACGGACCCCGACCGTAGGACAACAGGAAGGGTACACACCCAGTTTCTGACTCTCTTATTCCTTTTGCTTCTGATGATTTTGGGCATACTCATTTTCGTTCCCCACCATTTCCTAAATTGGAATTTCCCAAGTTTGATGGTGAATTTCCTCGTTTGTGGCGCGATGAATGCGATATGTTCTTCGAGGTTTATGCGGTGCATCCATCTCTAAAGACGCGGTTTGCGACCCTGAACTTTAAAGGGGTTGCGGCAACTTGGCTTCAGACTGTGCAGAGGAAAGGCCGTATTGCAGAGTGGTCTCATCTTTGTGATCTGGTGATGGCTCGGTTTGATAAGAACCAGTATCAGATTCTGCTTAAAAGGTTTGATACTCTGAAACAGATGGGATCGGTGGATGAGTATCAAGCACAATTTGAAAAGTTGGCTCAAGGAATTCTGTTATACAACAGCAACTATGATGATACATATTTTGTCACTCACTTTGTGGCTGGGCTGAAGGAAGAAATCAGGGCAGCAATCAATTTGCACAGGCCGAAGGATGTTGATACAGCTAGTGCTCTGGCTCTAATTCAGGAGGAGGAACTTGTTCGGGCTAAAGGCAAGTATCAGGGAGGAAGGGATTGGACCAAAGGCAATTATAAGCAGCTGCAAGATAAACCAAAGTGGGTTGAACTGGAGAAGCGTAAAGAGGAGATTCAGGTTAAGGAGGGCAATGATAAGTTGGCTGCCTTGAAGGAGATGCGAAGGAAGAATGGGCTATGTTTCAAGTTTGGCGCTAAGTGGAACCACAATCATAAATGCCCCAATCAGGTTCCTCTTCATGTGGTGGAGGAAATCTTAGATGCTCTGGAAGAGGAGGAGGAGGATGTAGAAACGGAAGTAGAAGAAGAAGTGGTCCTCGCTGTTTCCCCTTCAAATATGGCTCCTCAGGTGAAAAGGAGAACCATGAGGCTGTATGGAACTATTGGCAAGCTTAATGTGCTGATCTTGGTTGACTCGGGGTGTGTTGGCACATTCGTTAGTGACCAGCTGGCTGGTAAACTCAAGGTGGATGCCATTCCCTGCTCCCAAATGCAACTGGTGGCAGCGGATGGAAGCCCAATGATATGTGATAAGACAGTGCCAAACTTGCAGTGGTGCTCTCAAGGGCACACTTTCAGGTCTTCGGCTAGAATTCTACCCATTAAATGTTTTGACATGATCTTGGGACAAGACTGGTTAGAGGATCACAGTCCTATGTGGGTGCATTGGGGTAAGAAGTTGATGAAATTTACTCAGGAAGGCAAGAGGATAACCCTACGAGGTCTCACCAAGGAAGTTCAGCAATGCCCTGCTATACAGAATCATAAGCTCAAAGGATTGATGAATAGACAAGCTGTGACTCATTATGTGCAATTGAAGCTGGTGATTCCAGAGGATGAGGAGAATGTGGGTCATCCACTCTATGCGGTGACACATACAGAGAGTCTGCCTCCTGTCGAGAGTCTGCTGGATCAGTTCTCTGACATTTTTTCAGCACCAACGGCTATGCCACCTCCCAGGCCATTTGATCATAGTATCCCTTTGCTGCCAGGAGCACAGCCTGTTAACATTAGAGCGTATCGATACTCACTGTCTCAAAAAGATGAGATTGAGAAACAATTGGCTGAGATGCTGCAACATGGCATAATTAAGCATAGCTCTAGTCCTTATGCTTCACCAGTCCTATTGGTCAGGAAAAAAGATGCTTCTTGGAGGTTCTGTGTTGATTATCGGCATCTGAATGCTCAGACGGTAAAGAATAAGCATCCAATGCTGATAGTGGAGGAGTTGATTGATGAATTGGCTGGGGCCCAATGGTTTTCTAAGCTGGATTTCCGAGCAGGATATCATCAGTTATGCATTAACCCCGCTGATACACACAAGACTGCGTTCAAGACACATAATGGTCTGCATGAGTTCTTGGTAATGCCCTTTGGGCTGACAAATGCCCCAGCCACATTTGAAGGTGTGATGAATTGCATTTTTGCCCATTTGCTGCGAAAAGGAGTGTTGGTGTTCATGGATGACATTTTAATCTACTCATCGACCTTGGAAGCTCATCTGGAATTATTGCAGAAGGTGTTTGACATACTCAAGCAGCACCAGTTTTATCTAAAATTGTCTAAATGTTCCTTTGTCTAAAGGGAGGTGGAATACTTGGGGCATTGCATTTCTGGCAAAGGAGTGGCGACTGAGCCTACTAAGGTGGCTGCAGTGCAAAATTGGCCAAGACCAAAAAACTTGAAAGAACTGCGTGGGTTCTTGGGGCTGACAGGATACTACAGAAAGTTCATCAGAAGTTATGGGTTAATCAGTCGGCCTCTGACTCAGTTGCTAAAGAAATCAGTACCTTACATTTGGACTGATATCACGGAGGGTGCCTTTTTGGCCCTGAAAGAAGCATTAGCCACTGCTCCTGTTCTGGCAGTACCGGATTTTGCGAAAACTTTTGTGTTGGAAACAGATGCAAGCGATGTGGGGTTCAGAGCGGTGTTAATGCAGGATGGTCATCCTGTAGCCTATCTTAGCAAGCCGGTATGTGAGAAGAACAAAGCCCTCTCAACTTATGAAAATGAGTGCATGGCTATTATTCTGGCAATTGACAAATGGAGACCTTATCTACAACATCAGGAATTCATTGTGAGAACTGACCACAAAAGTCTGTTGCATTTGACTGAACAAAGGATTCAAACAAAACTGCAGCAAAAGGCATTGATGAAACTGATGGATTTGCGGTTCAGGATTGTATACAAGCAAGGAGTCCAGAATCAAGCTGCTGATGCATTATCCAGATGTGTTCCTTCTGACTCCATTTCGGCTATCTCTGTTTCCAATCCTGTCTGGCTTGACAGAGTTAAACAAGGTTACGAGGACGATCTAGTTGCTCTGAAGCTCTTGGCCGATCTTAATGCTGGCACTTCAGTACCAAGTATGAAGGCATTTACTTGTAAAGATGGAATCCTATGGCATAAGGGTCGGATTTGGTTGGGCAGTAACACCTTGGCTCACAGTCATGTCATTCAGGCTATGCATAGCAATGGGCCGAGGCCATTCAGGGTTCCATGCCACTTATTACAGAATCAGACAACTTTTTACTTGGCCAAACATGAAGGTGTCCATTAGAGAGTACATTCGAGCTTGTGAAGTTTGTCAGCAAGCAAAGGTGGAACATGTAAGACAACCAGGCTTGCTACAACCACTACCTGTTCCTGCACAAGCTTGGAAGGTGGTCTGCATGGACTTTGTGGAGGGGTTACCAAAGTCACAAAGGTTTGATACAATTATGGTGGTGATTGACAAGTATACCAAGTATGGTCATTTCATTCCCTTGGCTCATCCCTTTACAACACTGCAAGTGGCACAGGCCTATATGGACAATATATATAAACTGCATGGTCTTCCTGAGAGTATCATTTCAGACAGGGATAAAATCTTCACTAGTGCGGTATGGCGAGATCTTTTCAAACTCCCTGATACTCAGCTTCTCATGAGCTCTTCGTACCACCCTTAGACGGATGGTCAAACCGAAAGACGGAATCAGTGCTTGGAGGGGTTTCTGCAGTGCAGTGTCAGTTCCTGTCCCAAGCAATGGGCGAAGTGGTTGTCTCTCGCAGAATTTTGGTATAATACGAGTTACCATTCAGCGCTGGGAAGATCTCCATTTGAAGTACTCTATGGCCATTCTCCGAGACATTTCGGCATTTCCAATGAGGTAACATCACATACTTCTGAATTAGATCAATGGCTCCTGGAGAGGAATTTGTTGCAGGACGTGGTTACACACCACTTACATCGGGCTCAACAGCGAATGAAGCATTTTGCTGATGCCAAGCGCTCGGAACGACAATTGGCTGTGGGAGATATGGTGTACCTAAAACTTCAACCATACATTCAGTCATCTGTTGCTCCGAGGAATAATCAAAAGCTGAGTTATCGATTCTATGGCCCGTTTCAGATAGTAGAACGAGTTGGACCTGTAGCTTACTAGCTCCAGTTACCAGACTCCTATCGAATTCATCCAGTCATTCATGTTTCTCAGTTGAAGCGGCATGTGCCACCATTAGTTCAGGTGGAGGATGATATTTCAGCTGTTCCTGATGATCCTGCTCAGCCAGTTCAAGCGCTTGATTTTCTGAGCTCTCGTATGATAAGGAAAGGAGCGTCTGCAGTGTCTCAAATCCAAGTGCTTTGGTCTCCACCGGGTTCAGGGCTGACAACTTGGGAAGAAGCTTTCGACCTGCATCGCCGTTTTCCACAACATGCAGCTTGGGGACAACCTGCCTTTCAAGGGAGGGGTACTGTCAGGGGCAAGACTGGGTGTCCGTTAACAAGAGTCACGACGGCCATCAACGCCAATAACGGGGTTAGCACTGAGTAGGCTTGGGTGGTTATTAGCTACGGCAGTGGCGCAGGGTATAAAATGCCCGAGGCGATACAGCCTCTGTAACAAACTTTTGAACAGACTTCGTTCCGAGACATAACCGACTTCGTCGGCTTCCTCTGTTCTTCCCCATGCTTGCTCTTCCCAGTCTCAAATCCCTCTAGTTATCCTCATGATTCTTCAGAATCGTGACAGTGAATAGCGTATAAACTTTTCCTTTGTCTTGTTCTAATCATTTGTGCCTAGTGTTAATCATTTGTGCATATAGTCACGCGTTAACATATCACACCATCCACTAACCATTTATAATAGTTTATTCATTCATATAAATAAATATAAAGATTGTAATCGACGGTCTCATCATAGCCGCACCTTAGGGCACTCCCGACGTATTACCGGGATAGTTTCTATACAAATTAAATGAACATACCAAGTTAATGAGAAAAGAGAAGAAAATAACAATAAACGACGTCTTCCCCAAAACCGAGATCAGAAGAAACGATGAGAACTGCATTGGAGATGTCATATTTATTTCTATCCCCTCTCTAGATCCGGTGTGCTCGGGCCTCGCCATGGCTGTGTAGGTGGTGGTTGTAACAACCCACAAATTCCTACACCAAAAATTCACAACTATAAAATTTTTCTTTTCTTTTTACCTTGCATGATGAGTGTGACAACTTACTTAAGCATATGCATTAACATTAGTAGCATAGTAAGTAACTAACTAACTAAATTAATAAGCATATGTGATTTGGCTCTTCTTGGATTTCTTGTGTGAAATGCATCAATACATATATATATAAACTTTGCAAAGCATGTTAGTCAACAAACCCATGACCTAAGATCGATATCTGGATTAAGGAGCAACACTAGCACTAAGTTAATTAGGAAAAGAAATGGAGAACGGTAAACGAACTAACTGGGCCAAAACCCCTTGCGCAGCCCAGCCGACCGCCAGAGGGAAAACCACTGCACGGCCGTTTGCGGCCCGGTGTCACCACGCGTGCATAGCACGGCCCAACCGAGCAACGCGCGCGCTTGCACGGCCTCGCGGATAGCCCAACCGCGCGCGGAGCGGCCCTGCCATCGCGTGCGACCGCTCGCCTTCGCGCTGAGACCCCGACAACCCAACCCCACGCGTCAGCGAGAACCATCTCTGCTCTTCTTCTTGCGCAAGCCGGAAGGCAGAGCACGGCAACGGCAGCGACCCCACCGTGCCACCTCGGCCGACCACGGCTAACGAACCCCTAACAAACTAGGGAATCTTGCCCCCTGCAACTGAATTGGAGTCGTGTGGAATCGGAGTGCCTCACGACCCTCGGATCAAGCCGCGTAGCCGATCCGCCATCCACCGCGACGGCCCCTGCGCCCATATAAGCAGAGCCTCGCCGAAGCACTGGATTGGCAGCAAGCGTCGCCACGCTGCGGCGCAACCACTTCACCACACCGCCGAAAGAGAGAGTTGAGGGCAGAAGAAGGAGGAGAGCCGGAGGCGGAGGCGGGTGGAACCGGGGCGCCGTCGCAAGGATCGCCGGCGCTAGAAGGAAGGCACCGCGAGCGAACACCATCGACCCAGGCGCTACACGGCACTGCTACAGGAGCGTCACTGCATCGAATCGTCCTGCACCGCCACCCTGTCTTCGTCGACACCACGGTGAGCAGCCGCCACGCCCTTGCTAACCCCGAACTCATGGCGGCCATGGCGCTCCGTACCGGAGCGTGTAGGCCAAGGTCACTACGGTCTCGGTATCGAGCACACAAATACACACTGGCACATCGGTGTGAGCCCAGACGCTTGGCGCAGAGACCTTGTGCGCGCTGAACCACGGTACCGCGCGACGCCATGGCCTGACCCGCCGCGGCGAACTGATGCTCCGATGCTACGGCCCACGGTAGATGAAGCTAGCCATCCGTACGAATTGGGGAGCAGTAGAGGAGATAGGAAAGAGCGTGTATGCATGAATTTGGGTGGGAGTGTGCAGAGCCGTTCCGCGGCAAAGCACCGCCGTGGCTCCGCCGCCAGACCCTCTACGCCGGCCGCTAGGAGCACTGGATCGGACAATTGGTGGTTTGGATCGAATCGCCGTAGGAACACGGTTACGCTGGAGCACAGAGTCGAGACCGAAGAGGAGAAGTTGAGCACCGGCGCGGGCTCGTCGTTAGCAGGGCGCCGCCGTAACAAAACAGAGGAGAAAGGGGAGGGAACGCCGAGGCTCGAGGTTGAAGGAGGCCTCGAAGCGATTGTCCGTCTCGCCAGAGGCTCGAGGCTGAAGCTCTCTGGAAGTGACCGGACTCACGGTATGAGAGCGTTCGGTCGACAACCAAGCGACCGATCACAAAAGATGAATCCGATCAATCAAAAGCCAGCGTCCGGTCGAGCAGCGTCCGGTCGAACACAGAGGAACACGCAGAGGCCTCGAAGCAATTGTCCGATTCGCCCGAGGCATGAGTGAGGCCTCAGAGAAAACTACGATTCGCCCGAGGCTTCGAGGCTGTAGAAGGCCTCGAAGCAGTTGTCCGTCTCGTCCGAGGCTAGAGGCTGAAGGAGGCCTCGAGGCAAATGCCCGTCTCGCCCGAGGCTCGAGGTTGAAGGAGACCTCGGAACAAAACACCGTTTCGTCCGAGGCTCGAGGGTAGCGTTCTCGGCGTCACCATCCGAGGGAGGCCTCGACTTATTCGAGGGTGGGCCTCGACGCCCTCGAGGCTTACGTTCCGTGAGCAGGCTCGGCCCAGCCTGACCCAAAGCCCAACACGTGGCGCTTTGTGTACTCGACATGTGGCGGCCCGGTCCGGCCCAAGTTCGGTCCAAGCCCGGCCCGCCAGGCCCACTCCGAACCCTGCGATGACGTCATCATGACGTTATGCCGACGTCATCACCCGTTGACCGAGTCAACGCTGACCGCGGACCCACCTGTCATACTGTACAGACGCACCAGCCAATCAGTTTTGGACACGTGTCGTCACCTGGTTAAATCGGCCGTTTGTTATTTTCAGAAAATAGTATAAACTTCGGAAATTCATAACTAATTCATACGGACTCCAAAAAATAGTGGTTCAAGTTGCTAAATTCATCTAAAATCGAGATCTACCTAATGGTACCATGATTGAGTGCATTTGGATCTTTTGAATTTTCATTCGTTCTTTGTGCTATTCTATAGATGTCGCTAATGCGACCGTATTCGTACGTTTTCAGAGCCGGAAGGGACGTCTGACAAGGAGGATCACGACTACGAGGAGGAACAAGGCGACGATCAATCTCAAGGTGCCACAGCCCATCCAACCTCGTAGATCCCATTACGCATGCTAAATTACATTTTTTTTTATTTAATAATGCTCAGTATAGGACTTGCATGATAGATTTACTTGTAAGCCCATACCTTGACGCAACCTATCCCCTGCTACCCAGCTGATAGGATAGATACACGCGCTGTTAATACTATCTTGATCATATTTATTATGCTACGGTGAGAACTGATGCATATTGTTATACGGTGTATATCGGGGAGTGTGCTGCGTGTGTTTTGGGTGAGTATGGTGGTGAGGGTTGTGTCGACCGGGCCGGAATATACGACGAGCCTAGTGCAAGTCTTGCCGTGGGGCATATCTGGAAGCCCCTGTGGTGTGAAACCTGTGGCGGGTTAAATGGTGACATGAGGTGGATCTGGGTGTGAGCCGTTGGTGGAGCCCAGATCAGGAGCGTGCTGTGGTGGCACATATAATGAAAACCTTTGAGAAGACATTCCGGCTTTAGTCACCCTAGATTGGTGCGGGATCTGGACCACGGGGAAATACCTTTACAAGCCACTCGCTCCTTATGGACGGGGACGGTCGGACTACCTGGTAGGGTAATGCCACTACTGCTAGGCGAGAGAGTGCGAGGAAGGTACGGGTATCAGAGTCCCACACCCTTCCGAGACGATCGCGGCTCCCCTTCGGGAGAGGGAACGTGACTTCACAGACTTAGCCACCCAGACATACTTGAGGTGAATCTAGGGCTGAGTGGTAGGGTGGCATTACTCTAGGCTGGCAAGCGACCGGTATCCGCCTAGGCACATCCGGGGTGCTGATGATGGCGATCTTGTGGATATTGTAGAACCTCTGCAGAGTGTATGGTTGATCGATCGATACGTTGGTCAATTCGTTGACCGCGGACCTTTTTCCCTGACCTTTTGCCGACTAGTGAGAGCTTCTCTTTTCTCCCTCTGGTAAGAGTGTGCCGGCCGTGAGTCAGGTGAGACTGCGGGCCGTTGAGACAAAGGCTGGGAGGGAGCTGGCCTCTGTCGACTGAGCGAGAGTATGTGTGTGTGTGTGGGAATGGTGTATTGGTGATGGATACGGTGATAAGTAAAATGGTGAAACATGATAAACATACATAATCATTATATTGTTATGCATAGGAAAACCCAGCCTGTTAGGTCTGAATTTCATTTACCTATTGCATCCACTACCACATATAAATCATACAGGATGGGAAAGTGTGGCCAGTACAAATCGTACTGAAAATTGAGGTTTCAGGTTCCGAGGAGGAGTACCACTCCGAGGAGTTCGAGGAGTAGGGGGTTTTCGCTTCTACGCTCAAGTGTGGAGTTCGATCGCGCTTCTTCATCTACAAGCTGTTCCGGATGTTGTTTACTTAAATTCTCGCCTGATGGCGATGTAATAAATGTAATATCGTATTAAGTACTTTTATTATTCGAAGTATGGATTATGATATTTGACTGGATTATCGGGTAATTTGACTCGAAAGAGTTTTGTTACACTTGACTCTGTGGATTTTCTCTTCGTGGAAAATCAGGTCATTTCAGTTGGTATCAGAGCCATACTTGACCTTAGGACGAAACCCCTAGAAAATGGACGTTAGAAACAGGAAGCCACTCTCCTTCGGTTATATACCGACCCTGCATTTACTTTTTCAATGCAAGGCTTATCTTACTATAGACTTGCTAACCTTAGCTTTTGATACGTGCAGATGGAGACGACCCCAGTGTATCCGCCGCTAGGACCTTTGCTCAGCCTTACTGCAAAGTGTGTTTCCAACGGCGAAGGGATCGCAGGAATTCCACTTACCCTACGTGAAGTCCTTATGGCATTAGGAGTCCCAGTTGATCAAATTCTGTATACTTGCTCTGGAGAGCCAGCACCCAAGGGCGGACTCAGGACACCTATAGTGGCTAGACTAGAGATACCCGCAAGTCAAACCCTGCCATCCGTTCCAGCTTACTCAGAGATGGTGATTGGAGAGACCATTGATGAGTGCGTGCAGGCTGTATCCTTTCAAGCACTCAAGGTTGTAACACGAGACAACAAAGATCACTTGAAGAAAACAGAGTTCCGGTTACTACCCCAGGCCTTACACCCTCACCTCACTCAGGTTGAGCAGGAGCATGCCTATACCCAGACTGTACTTGCCGAAGCCGATCCCTGCCTGCGCGCCACAGCTTACCATTTGTATGACCTGAACAGCTATGCAAGTCACCTTGAGCTCAAACAAACTGCAGCTCGCAACCACCTGATGGAGTGCCAGGAAGCGACCAAGATTGAGAGATCCGTTCAGAGGAACTAAGAGCTACTATAGCAAAACTACAAGATAAGTTGGAGCGACAAGAGGAAAGGCACAAGGCGGAAGTGGCAGATCTGCGATACAAGGCTGCAGATTTGGGAAATGACAACTGGTTTCTGGACTGTCGAGTGCTGGAATTGCAAAGAAATCTAGAAGAAAGGACCGAAGCAATGAACCAGAGTTGGAATCGGAAGAAGAATCAAGGCATGGAGTTTCTGAAACTTCAAAACAAGGTGAAGGCCCTGGAACAAGAAGTCAAGGAGATGCAGGTAAAAGCGTTGCGTAACCAAGGCCACCTGATAGAATATGTCAAGAACACAGAGTACTTACAAGAGAAATGCGAGCGAACTTGGGATGCCTGGAAGAAGTCAGACAGAAAACGACTCAGGGAGATGAAGAGCATCTGGGAGAAACTACCCAAAGAAGAACGCGTCAAAATCCGACCCAGGACTGAGGATTTTGAGCTGGCACCCACCCGACTCAACCTCAGCGCTTGCCCTGTTCTACCTGGAGCCAAGCCTACTGAAGAGCTTGCCGAAGCACTTAAGTATGTAGCCCGACTCCACAAGACTAACGAGGACATCGAAGCTGAGGACAGTCGCTTCCCGGAAGCAGTGTACGGGCAGGAGTAGGTGTGAGTGATGACCCTGCGTGGTCATGTGATGAGTTCCAGTGTGTGTCACCCATGAGATGTATTCCAGAGTTGTACCCACGATGCGTAGTGCGAATAAATTATTTATTAATTAAGACAAACATGTTATGAGTGTTCGGATTTTATTGCGTCTTATGGATCTTTATCGCTTCTTTGTTTGAGTGCAGGATAGAATAATGTTTCTGTAAATCGTTGAACTGACTCTAATAAAACTTGTAAGCAATGTTTAAACAGTTAATATATATACTAAAAATCTATCTATTTTATGACACAGATGTCGCTACGCCGCTCAGTACGTCTGAGTCACCCGCGTGATCTGACTCCTGAACCCGCTGTAAGAGCTGGGCGACTCCGTGGACGAGGACGCGGAGCGGGAAACGGTCGTGGCCGTGGAGGAAGACGTGGAGTACCATTCAATATGGAGCAGACGCCACCACCAGCAGAGGATGACCATGTTTCCGCTGATGATCACGTGCCAATCGGCGCGGCACCACCGCCTCCACCACCGCCAGCACCACCAAGTCTGGCTGAAGTGATGGCTCAACAGACTCAGCTGCTAGCTGCACTCGTAGAGGGTGCAAATCGTCGCAATGGTGGTCAATACAATGACTTTCAGAGGAAGCTTGAAGGATTCATCAAACTCAGGCCACCTACCTATGATGGCACCGATCCTGATCCACTCGCTGCCAACGACTGGCTACGTGAGATGGAAAAGAAGCTCGACCTTACCATGCTGTCCGATGAAGAGTGTGTTGGAGCCGCTACCCATCAGCTCACTGGTGCAGCCCGCGCTTGGTGGGACAGTTTCAGTGACTCTCATGAGAATCCAGCTGGGATTACTTGGGATGAGTTCATGGAAGCTTTCACTGACTATCACGTCCCTGA
Organism: Coix lacryma-jobi var. lacryma-jobi; assembly: GCA_009763385.1. NCBI lineage: Eukaryota > Viridiplantae > Streptophyta > Magnoliopsida > Poales > Poaceae > Coix > Coix lacryma-jobi. The sequence goes on from CM019831.1 coordinate 98,315,849, forward strand.
AGGCGTGATGCAAGCTAAGGCAGAAGAGTTTCGTAACATTAAGATGGGGAATGAGAAGGTTACTGAGTACACCACCCGCTTCACCAACCTACTTCGCTTTGCGCCACTTTCTATAGTAACCAGCGAAGAAGAGAAGTTGTACTACTATCGCAAGGGTCTCAGTTCCCGCATCAAGGTGAATATGGGAGGAGTTAAAAGTCACACTCTGCGCGACCTCATAGATCGCAGCATCCAGATCGAAAAGGATCGGAATGAAGCTGGAGAAGAGTTCAGAGAGAGGAAGCGCAAAGCAGATAGTTCCTTTCGTCACCCTGAGCGCAAGAAGGCACGAATGACCCATGTCACCAGCTACTCTCGCCCTGGATCCAGTAGGAGCGGAGGCTCACATTCTGCTCAATACTCTCGCTCATACCAAGACCGTACTCCGGCTCGCACTCAGGATCGTTCAGGAAGCTTTCGTGCGTCACAAGACCGTACTGCTCAGAATCGCACTACACAGAATGCATCTACTTGGAAGGCACCCACACCAACATCCACCAGTGGTATGCCTTGGACATGTTTCAAGTGTGGACAGCCTGGCCACAAGATTGCCAACTGCCCAGAAAATGCCAAAGCCCAAAAGGCACCAACAAGAGCTCAACCTCAACCCCGGGAATCTGCCTCCCGTGGTCGCCTTACTCACCTGAATGCTGAGGATGCCCAAGATGCCCCGGATGTGGTATACGGTATGTTTTTGGTTAACGGCATTAGAGCATCGGTTCTTTTTGATTCAGGAGCTACATGTTCTTACATATCATCAAAGTTTGCACATGAGCATTGCATTCCGGTCAGCCCACGCCAACTTCCAATCATAACTAGCTCACCCTTAGGAGACCTAAAGAGTACCCATATATGTAAGGGAGTGAAATTAACCATCGAGGGATTAGTTTTCACAGCCGACCTAACCCTACTACCTTCTACCAGCTTAGAGGTTATTTTAGGAATGGACTGGTTAACCAAACACCGGAGTATTATATCTTGCTCACCCAGATACATCCAAATAACCCATCCAACAGGCCAAGCCGTACGATGCACACCCCAAGCCAAGAAAACCTCTAACCTCCTGTGTGCCCTTAAAACCAGGGTCAAACCCCAGGACAAACCTTTGACAGTAGATGATGTGCCCGTAGTCAGAGATCATACCGATGTGTTTCCGGAGGAAATACCAGGTATGCCCCCGGAACGGGAAGTGGAGTTTGTGATTAATTTATTGCCGGGAACAGGGCCTATAGCCAAAAGACCATATCGCATGTCTGTTGATGAATTGGCTGAATTAAAGAAACAGTTAAAGGAACTTACTGATAAGGGATATATCAGGCCTAGTGCATCACCTTGGGGTTCCCCTGTACTGTTTGTGAGGAAGAAGGATGGCACAATGAGGATGTGTGTTGATTATAGGAGCCTGAATGCGGTAACTATCAAGAACAAATACCCATTGCCAAGGATTGATGACCTGCTAGATCAGTTGCGGGGTGCTAAGTACTTTTCCAAGATTGATCTCCGATCAGGGTATCACCAGATGAGAATCAGAGAAGATGATATTTCCAAGACAGCTTTTGTCACAAGGTATGGACAGTATGAGTTCACAGTGGTACCATTTGGACTCACGAATGCACCTGCTTATTTCATGAACATGATGAATAAGGTGTTTATGGAGGAGTTAGATAAGTTTGTCGTAGTATTCATTGACGACATTCTTATATACTCAGCCACAGCAGAAGAGCATGAGCTGCATTTGAGGACTGTACTTGAAAGATTGGCACAACATCTGCTCTATGCTAAGTTCAGCAAATGTGAGTTCTGGCTTGAAGAAGTGACATTTCTGGGACACGTACTATCAGCTGAAGGAGTAGCTGTTGACCCCACAAAAATAGAAGCTATCAGAGATTGGGAATCACCTCGTAATGTGGGAGAAATCAGAAGTTTTCTGGGATTGGCGGGATATTATCGCCGATTCATTGAGAATTTCTCAAAAATTGCTCGGCCAATGACCAATCTGTTGAAAAAGACACAGAACTTTGAGTGGTCAGATGAATGTGAGAATAGCTTTTTTGAGCTAAAGAAGAGACTCACTACCACCCCTGTATTGGCTCTGCCCGACATCAATCAGAGTTTCGTAGTCTATTGTGACGCCTCCCGTCAAGGACTTGGATGTGTTTTGATGCAGAATGGAAAAGTAATAGCATATGCCTCTCGACAGCTGAAAGATCACGAGCAGCGATACCCCACTCATGATCTCGAACTTGCAGCTGTGGTACATGCACTAAAGATTTGGAGGCACTACTTGATAGGCAACAAGTGCGATATTTACACCGATCACAAGAGCCTGAAATATTTCTTTACTCAAGAAGACCTAAATATGAGGCAACGCCGATGGCTCGAACTTATTAAGGATTATGATCTAGAAATTCACTATCACCCAGGAAAGGCCAATGTTGTGGCAGATGCACTCAGTCGCAAGAGTTATTGTCACACCCTAATAGCGAAATCCGTGCCAGCTGAACTGAAGGAGGAAATTGATCACTTTCAGTTAGAGATCCTACCGCATGGAATGCTGAATGAGCTACGGGTCCAATACAACCTCACAGATAGAATCCGCAAAGCTCAGGAGAATTGTGAGGAAATGGAGTATATCCGGGGCTTGATGAAGCTTGGGTATCGCACCGATCACCGAGAAGATGAGCAAGGAACTCTTTGGTACAAGGATCGAATATGTGTACCCACTAACCCGGAGCTTCGTAATGAAATATTGACTGAGGCACATAACTCTAAGTATAATATTCACCCTGGAGGAGCCAAAATGTACCAAGATTTGAAGAAACACTTCTGGTGGAAAGGCATGAAAACCTCTGTAGCAGAACACGTGGCAAAATGTGACACATGCAGCAGGGTTAAAGCTGAGCATGGAAGACCCGCGGGATTACTTAAACCACTAGAAATTCCTCAGTGGAAATGGGAATGCATAACCATGGACTTTATAGTTGGTTTGCCAAGGACACAAAAGGGCAACAATTCCATTTGGGTGATTGTGGACAGGTTGACAAAAGTGGCACATTTCATACCCGTTAAGACCACTTATCTTACTGATAAGTTAGCAGAGCTATACGTGGAACATATCCTTAAGCTTCATGGAGCACCTTCAAGCATCGTATCTGATCGAGGTTCACAATTTACATCCCAGTTTTGGAAATCTTTGCACAAGGCGATCGGTACAAGACTCGATTATAGTACAGCTTATCACCCACAGACTGATGGACAGACTGAAAGGGTGAATCAGATACTGGAAGATATGCTCCGAGCCAGTGTTCTCGATTACGGCAAGGACTGGGAGAAATGTCTCGCACATGCCGAGTTTGCCTACAACAACAGTTATCAGGCAAGCATCAAAATGTCCCCATTTGAAGCCTTGTATGGAAGATCATGCCAGACACCACTAATGTGGTCTAATCCAGGAGAGAGATCACTCTTCGGACCCGCACAAATCAAAGATGCTGAGGAAGGAGTGAACTTGGTCCGTGAAAATCTAAAGATGGCCCAAAATCGATATAAGGGATACGCGGATAAACGACGAAAAGATCTCGCATTCGAAACTGGAGATTTTGTTTACCTAAAGGTATCACCGCTTCGAAGCACAGTGAGATTCCATAAGAGAGGAAAGTTGGCACCGAGATATGTGGGGCCGTACAAGATAACGGGAAGAATCGGGAAGCTTGCTTACAAGCTGGACTTACCCGGGGAGTTAGCAGGAGTACATCCTGTGTTCCACGTATCCCAGTTACGCAAATGCCTGCGAATACCCGAGGAAGTTGTACCGACAGATGTGCTTGATTTACAAGAGACACTTGAATATAAAGAACATCCAATCAAGATATTGGGGTGGGACACCAAGGAGACCCGAAGCAAGACTATCGGGATGTGCAAGGTTCAGTGGAGTAACCACACTGAAAGGGAAGCAACATGGGAGAAAGAATCCGATCTCCGAATGCAATTCCCCTACCTATTCACCGGGTACGTTTTGGTTTAATCTCGGGGTCGAGATTCTAATAAGGGGGGAGGACTGTAACAACCCACAAATTCCTACACCAAAAATTCACAACTATAAAATTTTTCTTTTCTTTTTACCTTGCATGATGAGTGTGACAACTTACTTAAGCATATGCATTAACATTAGTAGCATAGTAAGTAACTAACTAACTAAATTAATAAGCATATGTGATTTGGCTCTTCTTGGATTTCTTGTGTGAAATGCATCAATACATATATATATATAAACTTTGCAAAGCATGTTAGTCAACAAACCCATGACCTAAGATCGATATCTGGATTAAGGAGCAACACTAGCACTAAGTTAATTAGGAAAAGAAATGGAGAACGGTAAACGAACTAACTGGGCCAAAACCCCTTGCGCAGCCCAGCCGACCGCCAGAGGGAAAACCACTGCACGGCCGTTTGCGGCCCGGTGTCACCACGCGTGCATAGCACGGCCCAACCGAGCAACGCGCGCGCTTGCACGGCCTCGCGGATAGCCCAACCGCGCGCGGAGCGGCCCTGCCATCGCGTGCGACCGCTCGCCTTCGCGCTGAGACCCCGACAACCCAACCCCACGCGTCAGCGAGAACCATCTCTGCTCTTCTTCTTGCGCAAGCCGGAAGGCAGAGCACGGCAACGGCAGCGACCCCACCGTGCCACCTCGGCCGACCACGGCTAACGAACCCCTAACAAACTAGGGAATCTTGCCCCCTGCAACTGAATTGGAGTCGTGTGGAATCGGAGTGCCTCACGACCCTCGGATCAAGCCGCGTAGCCGATCCGCCATCCACCGCGACGGCCCCTGCGCCCATATAAGCAGAGCCTCGCCGAAGCACTGGATTGGCAGCAAGCGTCGCCACGCTGCGGCGCAACCACTTCACCACACCGCCGAAAGAGAGAGTTGAGGGCAGAAGAAGGAGGAGAGCCGGAGGCGGAGGCGGGTGGAACCGGGGCGCCGTCGCAAGGATCGCCGGCGCTGGAAGGAAGGCACCGCGAGCGAACACCATCGACCCAGGCGCTACACGGCACTGCTACAGGAGCGTCACTGCATCGAATCGTCCTGCACCGCCACCCTGTCTTCGTCGACACCACGGTGAGCAGCCGCCACGCCCTTGCTAACCCCGAACTCATGGCGGCCATGGCGCTCCGTACCGGAGCGTGTAGGCCAAGGTCACTACGGTCTCGGTATCGAGCACACAAATACACACTGGCACATCGGTGTGAGCCCAGACGCTTGGCGCAGAGACCTTGTGCGCGCTGAACCACGGTACCGCGCGACGCCATGGCCTGACCCGCCGCGGCGAACTGATGCTCCGATGCTACGGCCCACGGTAGATGAAGCTAGCCATCCGTACGAATTGGGGAGCAGTAGAGGAGATAGGAAAGAGCGTGTATGCATGAATTTGGGTGGGAGTGTGCAGAGCCGTTCCGCGGCAAAGCACCGCCGTGGCTCCGCCGCCAGACCCTCTACGCCGGCCGCTAGGAGCACTGGATCGGACAATTGGTGGTTTGGATCGAATCGCCGTAGGAACACGGTTACGCTGGAGCACAGAGTCGAGACCGAAGAGGAGAAGTTGAGCACCGGCGCGGGCTCGTCGTTAGCAGGGCGCCGCCGTAACAAAACAGAGGAGAAAGGGGAGGGAACGCCGAGGCTCGAGGTTGAAGGAGGCCTCGAAGCGATTGTCCGTCTCGCCAGAGGCTCGAGGCTGAAGCTCTCTGGAAGTGACCGGACTCACGGTATGAGAGCGTTCGGTCGACAACCAAGCGACCGATCACAAAAGATGAATCCGATCAATCAAAAGCCAGCGTCCGGTCGAGCAGCGTCCGGTCGAACACAGAGGAACACGCAGAGGCCTCGAAGCAATTGTCCGATTCGCCCGAGGCATGAGTGAGGCCTCAGAGAAAACTACGATTCGCCCGAGGCTTCGAGGCTGTAGAAGGCCTCGAAGCAGTTGTCCGTCTCGTCCGAGGCTAGAGGCTGAAGGAGGCCTCGAGGCAAATGCCCGTCTCGCCCGAGGCTCGAGGTTGAAGGAGACCTCGGAACAAAACACCGTTTCGTCCGAGGCTCGAGGGTAGCGTTCTCGGCGTCACCATCCGAGGGAGGCCTCGACTTATTCGAGGGTGGGCCTCGACGCCCTCGAGGCTTACGTTCCGTGAGCAGGCTCGGCCCAGCCTGACCCAAAGCCCAACACGTGGCGCTTTGTGTACTCGACACGTGGCGGCCCGGTCCGGCCCAAGTTCGGTCCAAGCCCGGCCCGCCAGGCCCACTCCGAACCCTGCGATGACGTCATCATGACGTTATGCCGACGTCATCACCCGTTGACCGAGTCAACGCTGACCGCGGACCCACCTGTCATACTGTACAGACGCACCAGCCAATCAGTTTTGGACACGTGTCGTCACCTGGTTAAATCGGCCGTTTGTTATTTTCAGAAAATAGTATAAACTTCGGAAATTCATAACTAATTCATACGGACTCCAAAAATAGTGGTTCAAGTTGCTAAATTCATCTAAAATCGAGATCTACCTAATGGTACCATGATTGAGTGCATTTGGATCTTTTGAATTTTCATTCGTTCTTTGTGCTATTCTATAGATGTCGCTAATGCGACCGTATTCGTACGTTTTCAGAGCCGGAAGGGACGTCTGACAAGGAGGATCACGACTACGAGGAGGAACAAGGCGACGATCAATCTCAAGGTGCCACAGCCCATCCAACCTCGTAGATCCCATTACGCATGCTAAATTACATTTTTTTTTATTTAATAATGCTCAGTATAGGACTTGCATGATAGATTTACTTGTAAGCCCATACCTTGACGCAACCTATCCCCTGCTACCCAGCTGATAGGATAGATACACGCGCTGTTAATACTATCTTGATCATATTTATTATGCTACGGTGAGAACTGATGCATATTGTTATACGGTGTATATCGGGGAGTGTGCTGCGTGTGTTTTGGGTGAGTATGGTGGTGAGGGTTGTGTCGACCGGGCCGGAATATACGACGAGCCTAGTGCAAGTCTTGCCGTGGGGCATATCTGGAAGCCCCTGTGGTGTGAAACCTGTGGCGGGTTAAATGGTGACATGAGGTGGATCTGGGTGTGAGCCGTTGGTGGAGCCCAGATCAGGAGCGTGCTGTGGTGGCACATATAATGAAAACCTTTGAGAAGACATTCCGGCTTTAGTCACCCTAGATTGGTGCGGGATCTGGACCACGGGGAAATACCTTTACAAGCCACTCGCTCCTTATGGACGGGGACGGTCGGACTACCTGGTAGGGTAATGCCACTACTGCTAGGCGAGAGAGTGCGAGGAAGGTACGGGTATCAGAGTCCCACACCCTTCCGAGACGATCGCGGCTCCCCTTCGGGAGAGGGAACGTGACTTCACAGACTTAGCCACCCAGACATACTTGAGGTGAATCCAGGGCTGAGTGGTAGGGTGGCATTACTCTAGGCTGGCAAGCGACCGGTATCCGCCTAGGCACATCCGGGGTGCTGATGATGGCGATCTTGTGGATATTGTAGAACCTCTGCAGAGTGTATGGTTGATCGATCGATACGTTGGTCAATTCGTTGACCGCGGACCTTTTTCCCTGACCTTTTGCCGACTAGTGAGAGCTTCTCTTTTCTCCCTCTGGTAAGAGTGTGCCGGCCGTGAGTCAGGTGAGACTGCGGGCCGTTGAGACAAAGGCTGGGAGGGAGCTGGCCTCTGTCGACTGAGCGAGAGTATGTGTGTGTGTGTGGGAATGGTGTATTGGTGATGGATACGGTGATAAGTAAAATGGTGAAACATGATAAACATACATAATCATTATATTGTTATGCATAGGAAAACCCAGCCTGTTAGGTCTGAATTTCATTTACCTATTGCATCCACTACCACATATAAATCATACAGGATGGGAAAGTGTGGCCAGTACAAATCGTACTGAAAATTGAGGTTTCAGGTTCCGAGGAGGAGTACCACTCCGAGGAGTTCGAGGAGTAGGGGGTTTTCGCTTCTACGCTCAAGTGTGGAGTTCGATCGCGCTTCTTCATCTACAAGCTGTTCCGGATGTTGTTTACTTAAATTCTCGCCTGATGGCGATGTAATAAATGTAATATCGTATTAAGTACTTTTATTATTCGAAGTATGGATTATGATATTTGACTGGATTATCGGGTAATTTGACTCGAAAGAGTTTTGTTACACTTGACTCTGTGGATTTTCCCTTCGTGGAAAATCAGGTCATTTCAGTGGTCGACCACATTAGAGCTTCAACAGCGTCGTGGTTGGGCGCCCATACTAGGGAGTCAATTCGCGAGGAGGACACGATGTTATGAATCTCAACGAGCTGCTCGAGTGTGTCGGAGCTCTGGTCTCAACACGCCGCCATGCATGGGAGCTCTGGCCATGGCCGGGGCGCCTTCCCTCCATGGTTCGATGCCCATCACTGCCACCACGATCAGTCAGTCTTGCGGAGCTCACATCCGTGTGTGGTGATGGGCGGGCTGTTGTGCATGGCCATGTGGGTCATAGTGCTAGCTAGGGATTTTTCCCGTTCCGAATCGACCGTTTTTCCATATTTGATCCACCCGTTTCCGTATTTTCGGAAAAGTTCGGAAACGGTACGGAATTTGGAACGGAGTTTCTCGGAATCGGATCAGAGTTTTTCCGTCTGTATTTTTGGAATTCCGTATTTGGTCGGAATTTTTTCGGATTTGAATCTGGAATTTTTCTGGATTTCACAGGATTGGCTTCTTTTATTTGAAAATCAATATCTTTTTATTTCTAGCTCCAAATATATCAAATAATATATCCATTTTGATCGGCTCGACGAGCTCTTCGCAATGGTATGCTCTAAATATTAAGTGCTAATTTATTTTTAGAAAATATATCCAAATATATATAAAAAGATAAGAATGAAAGTGATTCCGACAACATGGATGATGAGGTATAGCTGTGATTTATAAAAAATATATCCATGTCACTGATGAAATATTCTCTCCTACACATGTTACATTATTAGGGTTATTGTATATGATTGTGATTTCGAGTATAAAGATGTGCGGTATTCCGGCTTCCGACCATTTTCGTTGAATTTCTGACGTATTGGTTCGTTTCCGCACACCCGTATATTCCGATTCCGTTTCCCAAACCGCATTTTCCGAACCCGCTCCCATTCCGCCAAAAAATATAGAAACAAAAGTAGAAATATGATTTTTCCGTCCGTTTCCGTTCATTTTCATCGCTAGTGCTGGCCTAGGTGTTCCCGGACAGGTAGTACATGTGCGACCTCATCGTACGCCCGGACGAGAAGGTAACTGGTATGTATTTTACTCCCTCCGTCCGTAAAATTGAGATATTTTCATTTGTCAAAAAATCAACAAAATTTAAATTTAACCAAATATATAACCAAATATTAATATTTATGGTACATAATTAATATCATTGATAGATCTTTAAATATACTTTCATAATAAAATTATTTAAAAATATAAATGTTGTACATATTTTTTAAAACCCAGTTAAAGTTGAAAAAGTTTGACCAGCACGCATCCTATAGCAACTCTTTTTTTTGAATGGAGGAAGTATGTGCAAAAGGCTAGAGCAGTGGATCGGGAGGAAAATAGATAAATAATTAGGAAGATCCAAGGGCTGAAAAAGTTGTATTATAGTGGATAGTTTCTTGATAAGAAGTCCTAGAACATTAAAACTACTACGACTGGTTTCTGTATTGTGAGTGCTTAAGGTATCTTTGTAGTTAACAATATTCTCTATAAAAATTGACCAAACTTAAGACGTCTTTAGTAAAAACAAAACTGAAACACTAATATTCCATACGCTCTCTCAGCTTAGTTGTTCTAAATGACATTATTCTAAGTTTAACTAGGTATATATAGAAATGAATATTAACATATTGTTTACACTAGATTTTAGACCAAAAAGAATTATTGTTTTGTAGACACAAACGACTGATTTGTTAATGAGGAAATCGGTCAGAAAAATAAAAGAGACTTGTTTGGACCCGGACACGACCGAAAGTTCATGTGGACCAGACGTGACAGACTTTGAAGAGATGTTGGGTTCGGCCGAAGAGTTTGAATCCGGGTCGTCTTTTCTTTTATCTTTATGTATCCTAGTCATATTAGAACAAGAGTCTACCGGGTTATAAATAGCAGGAAACCCGATTTTTGTAAGGAGACACACAATCAATCAACACATCGGCCACTGGCCAAAACCCTAGGAATAGGAGTAAGGTAGATCTCGGCGGAACATTCAACCAGACAGGGCTGCATCGGCTTGACCGACCTCCGGTTTGCTTGTAAGTTTCACCAATGGCTCGTGTTATCGTTCAATAAGGCTGTGAAAGGATCGTGACGCCTAAGAGGGGGAGAGGTGAATTAGGCAACTTAAAACTTCTACTCTAAACTATGGCCTCTAATTTCCACCTAGTCAAAACCTATGCAAGAAGGTAAACTATCTAATGTGCAACTAAGGTTTTGCTAGGTGTGTTTGCTATCTCTACTGCAAAAAGGAGTTATGATACCTAGGTTCCAAACCTATCAATTAGCATATCAAACTAGGAAAGGTAAAGCACATGAACAAGGTAGCAATGTAAATGCGGAAGCTTAAAGAGTGTGATAGAGATGCAAACTCTCGTCGATGACTCCGGTATTTTTACCGAGGTATCGAGAAGCACACAAGCTTCCCCCTAGTCCTTGTTGGAGCCCCTCGCAAGGAATCCCTCGCAAGGGCCAAGCTCCCGGTCGGGTAACTCCGTGGATAGCTCCAGGCCTTCCCCACGCGCAAGCGGGTCTACGGTTAAGCCACTCGTGGCAAAGCCTCTCCCGGATGCTCCCCGCCGTCTTCACTATCAAGTTTCCGGCCGAACCACCGCGGGTCTTGTTCCCTTCGGTATACGGAGGCGGCCACACCACAAACTCGGTTGGTGTGGTCTCGCAAGACTACAAGCCCCGCCGATGTACAACAACGGTGCGCGCAAGCACCGGTAGATAAGAGGTTTTCAACCTCACTAAACACTAGGCCTAACACCTAGAGCAAGCGCAAAGCGGTGGTCTAACTAGCTTAAGCACTTCGCAAAGCACCTATACTAATCACCTAGTATATCACTTAAGCACTTTGGTGGCTAGAGCAACTAAATATGTGTCTATACACTTGGTACACTTCCTTGAGCTTCAACCCTTGTTGTTTTGGCCGGCCATGGGGGTATATATAGTGCCCCAACCAAATAGAGCCGTTGGAGAAAGTCATGGTCTTCACAACGTATTATCGGACGCTGGAGTCGTGACCATCGGACGCGTTCGATGCTCCTTTAACAGCTAGATGCCAGCCTGACACTGCATCGCAATGGCTACTTCAGCGTCCGATGGTTGATCAACGGACGCGTCCGATGCTCACAGAGCCTCTCTGGAACCTCTCTGCATGGTCATCGGACGCAGGGTCCTGTAGCGTCCGATGTTAGCACCGGAGCGTCCGATGTTCGCTGTGCAGGTTTGCACAGTGTCACAGTCGCGTCCGATGCGTCGGTCTTCAGCGTCCGATGCTTCTGCTAGCGCTGACACGAGCTAGGGTTTACCAACGGAGCGTCCGATGCTTTTGAGCCAACGTCCGATGCAGCGTCCGATGTACCTCTTTGCTTCGTTTCTTCACGATTTCTTGCGCCGTCTTGGTTCCATTCTTGTGCCTTGGACTTTGCTTGATCTTTAGAGTCTTCTATTGAGCTTCCAAAGTCTTGTTTGAGGTGTTGATCATAGGATCATCACGTAGCCTTTGTCCAAGTCACATTTGCACCCTATTGGACTACAAAACAAACACTTGCAAATACATTAGTCCAATTTGGTTATGTTGTTCATCAAACACCAAAATCCGAAGTTAAATGGTCTGAGGTCCATTTTCCTTACAATCTCCCCCTTTTTGGTGATTGATGACAACACGACAAAAACAAGCAAATAATAGATACATAATTTAAAATGCAATCTACTTGCTAGGATGCAATGCAAAGGCAAGATCACATGATGTTTAAAAGATATCAAATTGAAACATATTTAATCTAACATATCTTGCCCTTGCCATAGAGTCTCACTGTGTGACTTTATGGATTAAGACTCCCCCTAACTCCATAAATCACTTCCTTCCTTTTTGAACCATTCCCATGAAAATAACCATAGAAATTTTGAAAATTTGATTTTGGTTATTTTGTTTGTTTTAGTTTGGTCTTGATTTTGGTCCCTACACATTTCTCCCCCTTTGGAATCAAACACAGAAAAGGAAGACATTAAAGCTCAAGAGAGGAAACATTATATAAGCCAAAACTCCCCCTAAGTGTATGCATACATATGATGTAAGGCAAAAGCATATGCATAACCGACAAATTAAAGCTCAAATGAGTTTAATCTATATAATGCATGGAGAAAGCATATAGAAGTATCAAATTGAAATCAACATAATGATATCGGTTAGGAATACCACATGTAGATGCCAATTGGATTATCACCACACATGATGCTTGTCTCCGAGAACTCCATTTTCCTTGCAATGAGACTACTACATGATAATCTTGAAAGTAGTGTTAGTCTCAAAGCTTCCAAATTGTAGAGTAAACTCCCCCTAAAAGTGTGCATACAAGTTTGAAATACTTGTAGGAGACATGCACATTAACTTGTAAGGTCAAACTACCATTTTCCATATTGATATTACAAGAAATGTGACATCAATTGAAGATGGTAATTGGGGTAGTTTATCTATAATTTGGTCTTTGGCACATATAAGATAAATACAAAGTAAAAGAAGCTATGTGCCGTGCTTCTAACCAATTAAGACCATGTAGAATTGCTCTAAGAATGTGAGTGATACCGAGCAAAAACTACCATATGATAAACCTAATTTGCATGACAACAGATATGAATATACCAATGCAAACCTAGGCAATGAAGGAACTAGATGCTAAAAGTAATTGCAAGAAATTATACCAAATGAAAGTAATTGCAAGAATTTAAATCTAGTTACCTAACATGGGAGGGGGAACTTGGGTCCATAGTACCCACTAACATACTTGGCAATGACATGATCCAATGTGATGCACCCCATGATATGCACCCAAAACTTTGCCAAGTCTCCAAATTCCCCGTAGTCCACTTGACTACTTACTTCCCTTTCAGAACCCAAACCTTTTTGGTGCTCTTCATGGTTGAGATGATGTCCTTAGGCACCCAAATGCATTTGGCCCCATTGTTGGCTTGCTTGATCACCTTGATGGCCACCACCTTGTCATTCTTCTTCTTCTTCAAAAGATAACGTGTGGTGGCCTTCTTGTTCACCTTGTTGGTGTAGGTGTTGGAGAGCTTGCTTATTTGCTTTTTGTTTTTCTCTTTCTTCTTTTCTCCCCCATGCTTCACCTTGCACTCATAGGACTTGTGGCCTTCCTTGTGGCAAACATAACAAACCACGGTTTGCTCCTCATCAAGCTTCTTCACTCCCTTGTTGGTGTTATCTTGATGAGTTCGGGTTTGCTTCACCTTGCCTTTTGCTTGGGTCAAGTCCTTGGTGAGGCGAGCCACTTCTTGCCTTAGTTGCTCATTTTCCATTGCAACCTCTTGTGTGCATGTTTCTACAATCACATTCTCAACACAAGCTTGTTTGCACATGGGTGAGTCTAAATCAAGTAAATCAATGCAAGAAGTAGAGGCATCCTTTTTAGACATATTGAAGATTGATTTTTCAATTTTAGGTGCCTCGATAGGGTTTGCTCCGATGGTTTCAAGATTAGCAACTTTATTAGTTAGCTCATCATAATGTTTGCACATAATTTCCATTTTGGCAAGCAAATTTTTGTAAGCATCTTGTGTGATAGCTAACTTTGCATTTAGTTTTTCATTTTTCTTAGCAAGTTGCTCATCATTACTTGTGCAATCAAATGTGCTTGTACTAGCCTCAAGTTTCTCAATTTTGTTAGATAGCTCAACATTCAAATTTGAAAAAGTTTCATATTGTTCAAGCATAACATTGTAGGCTTGTTGAGAGCTATCTAATTTTTCTTTTAAAGCATTGATTTTCTTTTGTTGACTAGTACAAGCTTTAGCATAGTTGAGATTATCTTGCACAAGTTCATTATAAGAAGGTAGCTCATCATCACTATCACTAGAGATAGAGCTTGAGTTACCTCGTGCCATAAGGCACATACGTGAGGAGCTTGATGATGAGTGCTTGCGGCCATGCTTCTTGTGATGGGCTTCATCGTCACTTGATGAAACATCCCATATCTTGATGGTGGTGAGAGCTTTGGCCTTGCATCCCTTCTTTTTCTTGTCGCTGGGTGTGGGCTTTTGTTTTGGACAATCTTCCACAAAGTGCCCTTTCTTGCCACATCTATAGCATCCCTTTTTTCTTTGCTCTCTTCTTTGATTAGTGAAGAGGCAATCTTCTATTGTGATGGGCACACCCTTGACATTGAGCTTGCGGATCATCCTCTTCACTCCTTTCATAAGCTTGATTGTTTCTTCTTCATCTAAGGAGGAGTCGGATGAGGTGGAGGCTTGATCATCACTTGATTCTTCATCTTCATCATCCTCTTCTTCACTTGAGGAGCTTGAGCTTGTCTCAACGTGCTTCTTGCCCTTCATCTTTTTGTGCTCCCATGAGAGAGAGATGTCTTTGCTTGATGAAGTGGATTCTTCTTGACCCATCTTGCGTGACATCTCAAATGCCACTAATTTGCCAATGACAATGGTCGGGGTCATGGTGCTCAAGTCCTCCATGTTGTGGAGGATGGTGATGATGGTTGCATATTTGTTCTTTAGAAGCACGGAGATGATCTTCCTCACAATATCCGCATCACCTAGCTTTGTAATTCCTATAGAGTGGAGCTCATTGATAATTAGATTCAACCGAGAATACATATCACGAACAAGCTCATTATCATTTATTTTAAAGGAATCATAGCTTGTTTTAGTTAGGTGATGTTTTTGCTCACGTATATTACTTGTACCATCATGGAGCTCATGTAACTTTAACCAAATTTCATGAGATGTTTGCAAAGTAAAAACTTGGTTAAAGACATCCATGCTAATAGATTCAAACAAGCAATTTTTATCTCTAGCATTTAGATGAATTTCCTTTTCATCACCTGCGGTAGGTTCTCGGGATTCTTAATGGGTTTTATCCCGTTGCGGGTGACTCTCCAAACACCTAGATCAACGGCTTCTAAAAAGCAAGCCATCCTAGCACTATAGTAAGGGAAGTTAGTGCCATCAAAGTGTGGAGGCCTAGAGATATCCATCCTAACCTCTCTTAGGGGCGTCGGCTCGAAGGCGATTAAGCCAAGAGTCCACAAGAGAGCCAACTGGCTCTGAAACCAATTGAAAGGACCGTGACGCCTAAGAGGGGGGGGGGGGTGAATTAGGCAACTTAAAACTTCTACTCTAAACTATGGTCTCTAATTTCCACCTAGTCAAAACCTATGCAAGAAGGTAAACTATCTAATGTGCAACTAAGGTTTTGCTAGGTGTGTTTGCTATCTCTACTGCAAAAAGGAGTTATGCTACCTAGTTTCCAAACCTATCAACTAGCATATCAAACTAGGAAAGGTAAAGCACATGAACAAGGTAGCAATGTAAATCCGGAAGCTTAAAGAGTGTGATAGAGATGCAAACTCCCGTCGACGACTCCGGTATTTTTACCAAGGTATTGAGAAGCACGCAAGCTTCCCCCTAGTCCTTGTTGGAGCCCCTCGTAGGGAATCCCTCCCAAGGGCCAAGCTCCCGGTCGGGTAACTCTGTGGATAGCTCCAGGCCTTCCCCACGCGCAGGTGGGTCTCCGGTTAAGCCACTCGTGGCAAAGCCTCTCCCGGATGCTCCCCGCCGTGTTCACTATCAAGTTTCTGGCCGAACCGCCGCAGACCTTGTTCCCTTCGGTACACGGAGGCGGCCACACCACAAACTCGGTTGGTGTGGTCTCGCAAGACTACAAGCCCCGCCGATGTACAACAACGGTGCGCACAAGCACCGGTAGATAAGAGGTTTTCAACCTCACTAAACACTAGGCCTAACACCTAGAGCAAGCGCAAAGCGGTGGTCTAACTAGCTTAAGCACTTCGCAAAGCACCTATACTAATCACCTAGTATATCACTTAAGCACTTTGGTGGCTAGAGCAACTAAATATGTGTCTATACACTTGGTACACTTCCTTGAGCTCCAAACCTTGTTGTTTTGGCCGGCCATGGGGGTATATATAGAGCCCCAACCAAATAGAGCCATTGGAGAAAGTCATGGTCTTCACAGCGTAGCATCGGACGCTGGAGTCGTGACCATCGGACGCGTCCGATGCTCCTTTAACGGCTAGATGCCAGCCTGGCACTGCATCACAACACCTACTTCAGCGTCCGATGGTTGATCAACGGACGCGTCCGATGCTCACATAGCCTCTCTGGAACCTCTCTGCATGGTCATCGGATGCAGGGTCCTGTAGCCTCTCTGGAACCTCTCTGCATGGTCATCGGACGCAGGGTCCTGTAGCCTCTCTGGAACGTCTCTGCATGGTTGATCAACGGATGCATCCGATGTTCGCTGTGCAGGTTTGCACAGTGTCACAGTCGCGTCTGATGCCTCGGTCTTCAGCGTCCGATGCTTCTGCTGGCGCTGACAAGAGCTAGGGTTTACCAACGGAGCATCCGACGCTTTTGAGCCAGCGTCCGATGCAGCGTCCGATGTACCTCTTTGCTTTGTTTCTTCGCGATTTCTTGCGCCGTCTTAGTTCCATTCTTGTGCCTTGGACTTTGCTTGATCTTTAGAGTCTTCTATTGAGCTTCTAGAGTCTTGCTTGAGGTGTTGATCATAGGATCATCACGTAGCCTTTGTCCAAGTCACATTTGCACCCTATTGGACTACAAAACAAACACTTGCAAATGCATTTGTCCAATTTGGTTATGTTGTTCATCAAACACCAAAATCCGAAGTTAAATGGTCCGAGGTCCATTTTCCTTACAGGCTGTATTTGGCATCGACCAAACTCTTGTTAAGCTATGACATGGCTAGTTATCGGTCTAAGTTTGCCTTTTGTAAGACTGTCTTGACTCTAATCAATCTCTTGCTTTAGTCGATCTTGACTAGTTATCGGCTCTATTGGTTTTGGCAAGCTAATAGATTCATTACGTTATCGATGTTGTTTATGTTTTAATTTTGTTCTTTAGATTTAAACAATATCTTGCCCAATCAAGATTGACAAAGTAGCTTAAGCTCAAACGCTGTTTAGATCTGGCTAACCGAAGGCTTCATACGCTTACATCAAGGAAAATAGCCGATCTAAGCTTCTCATCGACTATTTTGTCAATCATGATTGTTACGTGTTGTGCGTTCGAGATATCCGATAAAATCGTGGTTCGATCTAGGAGAAGATCGATTTGATCTAACATGTTTATTACGGCTGTATTTCCGAACCCCACTGATATATAGCAATAGTGTTTACACCAGATTTTGGACTAAAAGGATTATTTGTTTATAGACACAAACAACTGATTTATTCATAAAAGAATCGGCTAGAAAAATAAAAGAGGCCTATTTTTGACCCGGATGCAACCAAAGTTCATGTGGACCAGATGTGACAAGCTTTGAGGACATGTGGGGTTCGGCCGAAGAGTTTGAGTTTGGGTCATCTTTTGTTTTGTTTTCATGTAACCTAGTCGCATTGGGCCAGGAGTCAACCGGGTTATAAATAGCTAAAAACCCAATTTTTGTAACACATCCAATCAATCAACACATCGGCCACCGGCCAAAACCCTAGGAGTAGGAGTAACGTAGATCTCGGCGGAACCTTCAACCAGGCAGGGCTGCATCGGCTTCGACCGACCTCCGGTTTGCTTGTAAGTTTCACCAATGGTTCATGTCATTGTACAATAAGGTTGTATTTGGCATCGACCAAACTCTTGTTAAGCTATGACATGGCTAGTTATCGGTCTAAGATCACCTTTTGTAAGACTGCCTTGACTTTGATCAATCTCTTGCTTTAGTCGATCTTGATTAGTTATCGGCTCCATTGGTTTTGGCAAGCTAATAGATTCATCAAGTTATCTATGTTGTTTATGTTTTAACATTCTTTTTATGTTTTAAACAATATCTTGCCCAATCAAGATTGACAAAGTGGCTTAAGCTTAAAAGTTGTTTAGATTCGGCTATCCTAAGGTCTTGCACGCTCATGACGAAGGAAATAGCCGATTCAAGCCTCTCATCGTCTATTTTGTCAATCTTGATTGTTACATGTTGTGCGTTCGAGATATCTGATAGAATTATGATTTTGATCTAAGAACTAGTAGATTTGATCTAGCATGTCTATTATGGCTGTATTTTCGAACCCCACTGATATATATGGTAGATTATATTTGCTTGATCTTAAGTCGAATCGTGGTTCTAACGGATAGATCTTGTTTGTGCTTCATGGACCCTGTATCGGCTAAAATAGCTAATCCAGTTATGCTTTCTTCATAATGTGTGCTTCTAGGCTGCCTGGAATCAACGTATCTGCTTGTTGCATTGGACGTGATCTAGTTTCGTCATCATTATGGTTGCATGGAGACACCCCACTGTTGATGATTAAGCTATTTTATCGACCTATTTGTTATTATGGCTGCCTGGAAACACCCCACTGTTAACAGATAGAACTGCCTGTGCAATTAGTCGATACGTTGATTTCACACCATTTGGACGTACACATAGATCTTTGTTCTGCTAATATGTTTAAGCTTATCGGCTGTTCATCTGTCCCGAATGTCTCTTTACACGACGTTTATATCTTTATCAATGCTCCATGCAATCTTTTGGGAGTTGACTTTGTAGTCAATATCCTATTAACAATGGCCATATCAGAGTCGTATAACTTGGAACTGTCTGGCACCAAACTGGCAGGTTCCACAATTTGACAACTTTTCTTCTCCTTGTCAATTGCAGGTCAAATTGACTAGCACGTCCGAGACCGATCTCACCAAGATTTGGCACCACCACCTGTTGAAGGTTCAGGAGGTCAGGACCTTGCTCCGTACGCCCTCTGAGGACTGTGCATTCGAGTGTGTTGTCACTATCGACCGGATTTTTGTGTCAACACATAGATTAGATTTGTTTGATTTTAAACCGAACCATGGTTTTTATGGATATATCTTGTTCGTGCCTCATGGACCCTGTATCGGCTAAAATAGTCGATCCAGTTATGCTTCCTTCATAATGTGTACTTTTAAGTGGCTTAGAAATAATAGATCTGCTTGTTGCATCGGACGTAATCTAGTTTGGTCATCATTATGGCTGTATGGAGATACCCGATTGTTGATGTTTAAGCGACTTTATCGATCTATTTGTTATTATGGCTACATGGAAACACTGCACTGTTAACAAATAGAAATGCCTGTGCAGTTAGCCGATCTGTTAGTTCTACACCGTTTAAATGTACATATAGATCTTTACTCTTTTCACATGTTTAAGCTTATCGGCTGTTTTCACTCTAGATGTTTTCTTTATATATACAGTAGCCGTTTTGCTTATAATTTTGTCAATGCTTCAACCATCTCTTGGGAGTTGACTTTTTAGTCAATGTCTTGTAAACAGTGGCTATATCGGAGCCGTACAATTTGGAACTGTCTGACATCAAACCGGCAGGTTCCACAATTTGATACCTTTTTCTTCTCCTTGTCAATTGCACGTCAAATTGACTGGCACGCCCGGAGTCGTTCTCGCCCAAAATCGGCACCGCCACTTTTTGAAGGTCCAGGAGGTCAAGACCCTGCTCTACGCGGCCTCTGAGGACCGTGTTCGAGTGTGTTGGCTCTTTCGGTCAGATTTTCATGTCAACACATTCTTTTGGCACGTCTGGTGGGACCCGAATCGTCTGATCATGACGATTGGCAATGATGAAGTGCTAAACGTGACGATGGATGAACTTCCAGATGAGCTACGACAAATGATACAGCAAACTGTTGAGCGATATCGGCACATGTGTTTGCTAAGTTTTAGTAGAACCAGGGATAAGAAAATTATCCAGAAGTCTCATTTTCCAAGGGTGGTTCTAGAGGGTCATGTCGATCCAATGATCCAGATCCAACATAACGCCATGCAAGAAACAATTAGCAAAGCAATGTCTGCCACATTGATGAATCATAATGAAGTGTTCCTCAACAGTCTCTCGAATGCCATTAAAGAAGCTTTCAACTTGGGTAACGATAAAAGAGGTCCAACGTATACAGTTGGAGGCAATCAAGGAGCTGGAACTTCTGGGGGTTTACAGATGAATAGCCCCAATGGCAATGGAAATCAAATGATAGTTAGCCCTAGGGGCATGACACCACAGCCAATGCAACAACCGAATATGAGTAACAATATATACTCATCGGCTACAAAAATAGCTCCCCATGCAAGGAGGATTACCAGAGATTTCAATGCACCACCTTATCAAGGAAACGTAGTACCTGGCGACTTTCCTCCCGGATATCA
Organism: Coix lacryma-jobi var. lacryma-jobi; assembly: GCA_009763385.1. Lineage (NCBI taxonomy): Eukaryota > Viridiplantae > Streptophyta > Magnoliopsida > Poales > Poaceae > Coix > Coix lacryma-jobi. The sequence continues at coordinate 98,336,391 of CM019831.1, forward strand.
CTATGTGTCAGATTTTTATACTTTGGATGCTCATGAAAATCCTGGGTATCAAAACAACACTTTCGGGGGCAGAACATCGGCTATCAAGGGCCGGTGAATCAAGTAGATCAGTTGATGAGTCAGGTTACTGACATGGTTCAAAAGCAGTTTGGTTTGACGCCAAAGTCTACATTGGCTGGCTACAAGAAGCCGTATCCAGAGTGGTATGATCGGGTTGTTTTTCCCCCAAGATATAGAATTCCCGATTTTACCAAATTCACAGGAACCGACTCAGTGACAACCATGGAGCATATAACTCAATTTTTAGTCCAACTTGGGGAAGTTTGTGATGAGCCATCACTTAAAGTCAGGATGTTTCCTTTATCTCTGTCTGGTTCGACTTTTTCGTGGTTTTCATCTCTACCACCCAACTCCATTCAAAGCTGGGAAGATTTGGAAGACAAGTTCCATAAATACTTTGACTCTGGAGTTTTGGAAAAAGGACTTGTAGATTTAGTTGATATAAGACAAGGGAACAACGAGACTGGATGCCAATATCTTCAGAGGTTTAGAGAGATGAAGAACCAATGCTATACTATGTCACTGTCAGATCCAGAGGTAGTCAGCATAGCAATTCGAGGGCTAATACCAGCCATCAGAGAGAAGATTGGTTTCGGTTGTGCCAGTATGGCTGATTTGGCTAAGAAAGTAGCAAATATTGATGCCCAAAATAGATATAATCAAGTCTTTAAACCCAAGAAAGCCTATAATACAGAAAGTCACTTTTTTTTAAAGAAGATAGTAATTCAAGTGATGAAAGCGAAGATGAAGTAGGTGTTGTCGACTGGGCTTGGAAGAACAATGAATACATGCCTTGGGCAAAGGCTAAAAGTATTGAGAAAGATGTGAAATACAACTTTGATATCACTAAGGCCGATAAGATATTTGACTACTTGTTGGAGAAAGGTCAAATCAAATTGACTAGAAACCACAATATTCCATCGGCTGAAGAGCTCAAGAATAAAAGGTACTGCAAATTCCATAACTCTGGTACTCATACTACTAACGATTGTCGAGTTTTCAGAGATATGATCCAGAGAGCCATTACCAAAGTGAAGGACCGAAAATGCTAAAGCAAGGCGACCAGAGGGGGGGGGGGGTGATTGGGAGCCTAAAATTTCTTCTCAGAAATTACGGCCTCTGTCCCAACAAAATCAACCCCAAAAGCTTTGGACTCAAACGTGATGCCCACGACCCTCGAAAAGAGGGTGGATGATCCCTAGGATTACAACGAGGCACCACGCAAGAGAGCAAACCAAAACTCTCAAAACTCCGAACCAAGTTCGTCCCAAAAGACCCACTCCCAAACGTAGATAGAGGGCTACGTCGGGATTTCTCCAAATACCTATGCTAACACGTAGCAAAGATACCTAGAGAGGTTCCTAGGTGAACTATAGGAGCAAACGAGAAGTCCGGAAATGAAGCGGAAAAGCCGGGAGAGCAAAAGCACTAAAATGCAACCTACAGCCGATTCGCGGACTGTCCGGGCTGCTGGTGCCGGACTGTCCGCGCCAGGGGCGGACTGTCCGCGAAACCCTGGCGGACTGTCCGCAGGTCAAAAGGCAAAATCAGCACGATTGCTGAACCCTCCCTGCGAGACTCCTGGACTGTCCGCGCCTTTGTACGGCGGACTGTCCGCTGGCCAAGTTGCAAAGACAGCAACGCTGCTGGACTCACCCTGCGCGACTCGCGGACTGTCCACACCTTATACGGCGGACTGTCCGCCGGTCACCCGAAGGGAAAAGCACCGAGGCAAACAGCCACTGCTCGGCTGGAACCCCGACTCGCGGACTGTCCGTGGCTGGGGGGCGGACAGTCCGCCACTGCCCAGAACGCCCAAAAACGCCACGAGACAAAACCAAAATCGATTGGATCTTCACCAAATCGAACGGGGCTACAACCGAACTTCTCCCAAGTGTTCTTCTATGTGTTGGGAAGCTAATCCTAGGATATCATCGCTTCAACCCAACTATACCATGAGAAATCTGAAGAATACTAGAAAAGGGGAAGAGGGAAGAACAAAAAACGATTTCGACCCGATCTACTTGTTCGTGAGGGTAGAGATGAATTCCTTCGGTGGAAATGTTCTCCTCACTTCAAAGAACAAGTTGATTCAAACGGAATCGCAAAAGACGCAGCGTAGAGGGAGATCGAGTGAGGGGAAAATCGTGGAGAAAAGAAGAACGCGAAGAACAAATTCAAAGCGCGAATTCAACCACGAATTTGATCCTTGGATTCAGAGGAATGGATGATTGATTAAGCACTCGGTGTCGGGCTACAAGCCAATCCTAGCAACACAAAGCTTGGATGGCAAAAAGCTCAAGAACAAGAGCCTGTCTCTCCCTAACCCTAGCCTCCTCTCACAAACACCAAAATGAGAGTGACACCGTCCAAAGGATTCCAAGAGATAGCTGCCTTAGCAGCCCCCTTCATCTATATATAGGCGCACGTCCGAAGACCAAAATGCCCTTACATTAAGCACTCAACCCAAATACCCCCCAGGGGTAAAACTGTCCAACCCTAGCAGTTTCATCTGACGGCCACGCCCGCACATTCGGTAGCTTCGCCTCGACGCGACCTCCCTGATGCCGCCACGTGCCGTCATCGTCGACCGCCGCGCCTTCTCACCGATAGCTTCGCCGCAACGCAAGCCTCTCGGTGCCGCCACGCGTCGACCGTCCTTTTGGACCTTCCCCCAGTTTTGAGGCCCAAACCGGGAAACCTGTCAGCCCAGGTTTTGAGGCCCAAACCTGGCAAACCGTCCACCCCGAGTTTTGAGGCCCAAACTCAGAAACCTGCGAGCCCAGGTTTTGAGGCCCAAACCTGGAAACCGTCCAACCCGAGTTTTGAGGCCCAAACTCGGAAACCGCCCATCCCGAGTTTTGAGGCCCAAACTCGGAAACCGGCCATCCCGAGTTTTGAGGCCCAAACTCGGAAACCGTCGAGGGTAGCTTTTTGAGGCTCAGCTACCGAACCCGCGCCGTAGACGGGATGTGGTTCGCACACCCCGACCACCGGCACTGATGCCGATGCATGTCCAGCCTCCACGCCGGGCACAACGCCTTCGCCTTCCTTCTTGACTTGGCCGACGGCACTTGCGCCGCACGCAAGCCCATGTCCAACCTTCGCCAAGTGCCACGATGCCATCGTCTTCCTCCCGACTCGACCGATGCATCGCACATCCCCATGTGCTCTCGCTCGTCGATGCCACGTGCCAGCTACCACAGCTGGTCCTCTGGCCCTCTGGTCCGTCAGTCCAAGCCTCACGTCCACCCTTCACCGCTCTGGGTACATCAGCATGGCACGTCCGCCGCACGGCACGCCCATCCTTCACCGCTCCCGGTCCGTCGGCACGGCACGTCTCTACTTGACCTTCACCTCGCCATTGACCACTATATCCGAGCTCCACACCTACACATCAACACAGCCAAGAGACACATGTTGCACACGCACACCAACACAGAAACACCACAACTCAACGCCACCGGTTAGTCATAAACATTAAGCGCATAGCGAGATAATGACTAGACCGGGAAAAGCCTCAAACCTTCCTCATCAAAGTCAATCATTCATCATATATGTTCTCAATCTCCCCCTTGATGAATGCATTGACTAACAATAAAACCAAAAAGGAAGGGTTTGAAGGCAAGCCTCATTCAAGTGCCCAAAATCCAAGCAAAAGCAAACACAAGGCCACTTGAGATGAAGAAGGATCATGAAAACTCTAAATAAAAGCTCTCGGTCCCGAAAGAAACGGGAAAAGCGGGCAAAGCCTCCACACAACCGAAGAGTCAAGATAAATAAGAGTTTTATGAATCGCAAAAGGTACTCAGAAACCAATCTCAAATAAATTATCAAACAATCATCACAAAAGAAACCAAGGTACTTATCCACTTGGGTTGACTTGGGTCAAAATTTCTCCCCCTTTTTGTCCCCCTTGATGATTGAATTGACAAAAACTAGACACAAGAGATGGTTTGAGATACCAAAACCGAAAACTTGGTCCCCAAAGATATGGGCAACGGCTCAACACAACCAAGCAAGGGATCGGAGCAATGACTCATAAAAGAGCAAAACTCGATCACACAGAGCGAAAGACTTGGTTCCCAAAGACATGGGCAACGACTTGACGCAACCAAGTCAAAAATGAGCTAGCCCTTAAGAAAAGGCAGAAAATGGCTCAACACCACTAGCTTAAGGCTCGATACCAATTAAGGCTGAATCAACGCATAAGAATGCAAAACTGCTGGTCCCTCAAGATAGAGGCACAAAGGCTCAACACAACTAGCAGAAGACTCGATACCAATCACAAGCAGCCAAAAATTGGTGAAAACAGCTAGTTCCTCAAGACAGAGGCACATAGGCTCGATGCAACTAGCTGAAGGCTCCATACCAATCGAAAATACCAAGCAAAAACTGCTAGTCCCTCAAGATAGAGGCAAAACAACTCAACACTACTAGCAGGCTCGATACCGACTGAGAAAACACAAGGAGAAGGTCAAAACCAAATGGAGCACAAACATTCGGAGCACGCGGAGAAGTTTCAAAACAAAACAACTCCCCCTGAAAGCAAGCCTATAAACAAATTCTATGCAACAAAGCTCATTATGAAGGATACCAATTGAAGCACATAAAAGAGCTATACCAATTGAAGAAGGACATAAAAGAGCTAAACTCCCCCTAGGTCAAAGCTCTCCCCAAAATGCATGACTCTCCCCTTTGTGCCAACACTCAAGCTCCCCCTTGCAAACAGCTTCTCCACCTTGACAAAAGGGAACATGCTGAGGGGTTTTGGCATTTTTCCACAAAGTTGACACAAACACAAGACAAGTCATCAATCGAAGGCATATGGGGGTAATGAAAAGCATTGAAAGTGACCACAAAGTGTATCGGAGCTGGGGGTATGTACACTAAGCTAAAAATGCATGAAATGTACAATGCAGCAGCTTCAAGTGTATAGCAATCAGAATGAAAAGATGCTCAAAAGGGTGCTGCCCTGAAAGTGTAGCAATCAATACAAATGCTAGCAAAGGTTCAAACTGATCAAATGAATACGAAATATGAACAATAGAGCATATGAGCAGTTTGAAGCCATTCAAAAGGAGTTCACCACTAAAATAGCACTAAGCATGAAAAGACAGGAAATCAACCAAGTGCTAACTCAAGTATACAAGGTGAACTACCCCTAGCAAAGTTCAATCATCATGCCATAGAATGAAACATCGACTTGTGTCATTATCAAATTTTATCGGAATTTGCAGCGGTATTAACACAAGTTCAAATTAAAAGCATGTGATTGCGAGAGGTTGAAAGCATGGTCATTGCCTAACTTTTCAACCGGGCTAAGCCTATGCAAGAAAAGCAATAAGAAGCTTAAAGCATCGGTTTCTGTCTTACACTACACGGCTCAAGTTTAACTCAATTGTGCAATGAGAAACAGTCTCGATACCGTGAGGTGCTGACACATGCAATCCCATCTCGATCTTTTCATTTCACTTAAACTTGGATCAAATTTTAAGCACAAAGAAAATATGAACAATCCAAGCAAGTGAAAGACTCAGTGCAAGAGACATAGCAACCTAGCATACAAAAGATAGCACAAGTGATCTCAACACATCCTACCCATGCTAGTTGCCACTCTCAATGGTGAACAAATTAAAGGTTTCATAGTTGATTAATCAAGTTCACCATTTGCAAAAATATCTTAGCTCATAACATGTATCAAGTGATCAAAAAGAGCCTAAGCTACAAGCATCATCATGAATAAATTGGGCATTCCAAAAAGAGCATAATCTCATTCTCATTACTATATTCATGAAGCTCTAAAATGCAAGATATACATGATGAAATGCATGCAAAAGCTAGTCTATCAAAGACACAACAACACTAGCCTAAAAAGGAAAACCCAAAACAAAAGGGTATCAGAGAGATCCAACTAAGATACAACAAGCAAAATGCTTCCCCAACTAAAAGGGAAACACACACCAAACTCACACGAAAAGAGCCAAGAAACGCTCAAGCGACAACCAGCAAAATCCACTTCGAAAAAACCACACATCAGAGGGGTCGAAGAGGAAGAGTACCAAGCCCGAACTCAAAAGGGTGTCAGGGGTACCTCATGATGCGCATGACCGCCTGCTGGTGTGATACCCGAGGGGACGCCTGAATCTGCTGAACTCCAGGGCGCCTGCCTTGCCGAAGTCGTCTCCCCCTTGCCTGATGCTGTTGCTCCCACAGGTGCAGCTAGTGCTCGCTGGAGAGCTGCTCGAATGGAACCTCAAGTCATGGAAGAAGTGGGATCGGGTCCGTGAGCCGAAATGCTCTCTCCAGGCTCCTGTTCTCCTGCATACTCAAAAGCAGAAGAAAACACAAGGCATTGTCTCATCCAATGTGACCTCAAGGTCTCCACAAAACGGTTAGTCACATAATAAGCATAAGGTGAACTCTCAACAAAAAGAGATCTACCTATGAATGATACCGCAAGGAGATCTGAACTCAACCTAGTCAAGACTACCATGCAACAGGATAAAGCACTGTATAGCAAAAAGCAGCCTAAAGACATGATCAACTCAAACACAGCCTAAACCTCAACACATGCTACAATGCAAGATAATGATAGCAATAGATCCAAAAGCATGTAACATGATAAAATTGTGGAAAGGCTAGTGCTCAAACTAAACATGTCAACAGGGTACATGTAGCTAACCAAAACTAGCACCTGAAAAATGACACCTAATGAACATCTTACCTCTACAAGTAAAGCTCACGGAGAAGTATGGTAAAGCATGGCATAATGTTCATGAGGATCACAGACTAGCATGAAAAGTGGATATTCCACAAAAGCTATACACAAAGCTAGCATGACATATGATACAGAAGATAGCACATGCTAGACTAAACAAAACATGATACAAAATAAAATGTACATGCAAGAACTATACAAGTGAGCATATGAAAGTCCATCTCATACCATAAGACATAAATCATGGATGTACAAGGTATGAGTGTATGTGAAAGCTCACCAAACTGCAAAAGCCTCTTTGGAGGCAAATCTAAGCGGGATGTAGAGAACCATCAACTCTTGATCACATCTAAAAGATCAGGCTCCATCAGGCGCATGTTCTCCACCCCGCGTCCTCATATCTACACACAAGAGGACAAAGCAGCCCGGGTCTTGGATCCCAAAGGGTTAGCAAGCATGTACTTGGGAACCCAAGACTTGGTCATAGATCTCAACTTATCTTGTGGGTTAGCATGATGCAAATGTTGGTTCAAATGCAATTGTGAAACACCCTTGGAAGCATTCCTCAAAAGGACAACTCGAGGAGAAGAACGAGTCGTACCACGGGAAAAGAGGCAAACATCTTCCAAGGTTTTTGTAGAAGAACCACTAGAAGCATCATGAAAAGCATGACGTGGACCAAGAGAAGAAGCACTAGAAGCATGTCCACAACCATGACCTATCCCACTAGAAAAGGAGTCATAAAACCCATCAACAAAGAGGGGCTTCTTACTAGGAGCACAAGCGTTCATGCCATGAGAAGGGCTATGAACCACCATCTTCCTAGAAGAGCGAGCTTGGCGCAAACGTTTGGCACGCCGATAGCAAAAGCTTTCTTGATGCCCATCTTTCTCACAAAAAGAGCAATGGTACAAAGGCCTATTGGAAGGCACACCATTCTCCGACAAGTGAGAAGTCCCTTGGGACTTAGAACAAGAAGCATCAACAACAGACTTGGTGCCAACACTAGGAGCACACGTGCCATGGGAAAGGCTACGCGGCTTCCTAAAAGCCTTAGCTCGAATACGCCGCTCGTGCTTGACACGGCGAAAACAAAAGTTGAGCGAATGTCCATCCTTCTTGCAAAAGGTGCAATGGAAAACCGGATTGGGAGCACGAGTCCCAAAAATATGAGAAGCACCCTTGTCAAGAGAAGTCCCTTGGACATCACTCGAAGAAACAGCAAGGTTAGGAGTAGCTATGAAAGAGCTATCCGAAACCTTGACACTAGTGCTAACGTCAAAAGACTCACGCGCAACATAAGAACTCAACTCCGGTTGCAATGATGCAGACTTGGAAACATCAACATTGGAGTTGGAAGAAATGCGTGACTCAAACGACTTAGCACAAAGGCTCTTGCATCTTTTGGCCAAAACCTCATTTTCAAACATGAGGTGGTCATAAGTACCACAAGGAGTGTTTCTCAAGTTCTCCATCTCCTTTTCAATGCACTCGGCATATGTGGTACGCAAGAGCTCAATCTCCTTCTCAAGGTTGGCACTCATATCATTGTGCTCAACCAACTTAGCGCTCATATCATCGCGCAAAACCTTCAAAGCCAAAACTTCTTTTTCTAAATCAATGCAAGATGTGCAAATGAAATCGGTGGAAGAAACATCACCATTCACATCAAGCAAAGAATCATGATTAGCACAAGAAGTATGGCATGCATTTTTATTCAAAGAGCACAAGCTACAAGGCCTAGCATTTATTTCAACAATTTCAGCCCTAGCATGCTCAAGTTCATCTACACATGTGGTGTGAGTCAATTTTAGTTCATTAATTTCAGCATGCAAAGAGTCACATGAAACACATGGTGCAACAACTTTTGACCTAAGCAAGGCTATTTCAGATTTAGCACTAACAAGATCCTTGCGCAAGTCAAAGCAAACAAGACATGGTATGGAAGCATTTGATTTCAATGTTTCATTTTCAGATTTTAAGCTAGCAAGAGAAAAGCATATCTCATCATTCTTCCTAACCATGTCACTACAAGAGGTGCAAGGTAAAGATGCACTAGACTTCCAATGAAAAAGGCCACATTTTAACCTAGTGATGGAGCATTTCAATTTCTTGATCTTTCTATGCAAGGTATCACAAAGCTCATCATATCTCAGGTTATCATCACAACAAGTTTCAAATCATTGGGACAAAATCCCAAGACTAGCGAGAAGTGTACCTTTCTTGGCCTTTCCAAGTTCACGTATACGATCCTCCGTTGAATGCTCATCATCTCCTAGGAAGTCCAGCAAAGCTTCCACCTCACGTTCCGCCTCAAGAGCCGCACTCCTTCTTGCCAAAGTGTCATCCTCAATCGCATGTCCAAGACTCAATCCTAATGACAAAGACACACTGGAAGAAGAACTTGGTGCCATTTCTAAAAGCACCGTTAGTGTTAGCCAAAACACAACCTCAACACCTCGACAAGCAAAGTCGAAACACAACTGCTCTCAAAAGGTCGCCTTCGCGGATCCGGAACCGGTTAAGGTAGAGAGATCCTTAACTGGCTCCGATACCAATTGAAGGACCGCAAATGCTAAAGCAAGGCGACCAGTGGGGGGGGGAGGGTGAATGGGAGCCTAAAATTTCTTCTCAGAAATTACGGCTTCTGTCCCAACAAAATCAACCCCAAAAGCTTTGGACTCAAACATGATGCCCACGACCCTCGAAAAGAGGGTGGATGATCCCTAGGATCACAGCGAGGCACCACACAAGAGAGCAAACCAAAACTCTCAAAACTCCGAACCAAGTTCGTCCCAAAAGACCCACTCCCAAACGTAGATAGAGGGCTACGTCGGGATTCCTCCAAATACCTATGTGTCGGGGGAACGCCAAAGGGGTACCCCCAATCAACGCAAAACACACGGGTTAAAACCTAGAACGCCAATTAATAGTAAGCCCGGCTGGACTTAACCACCCGAATACCAACCTGTCAAAGCCCACAACACCGGCCCACCACGGGGAAGCCTAGGCCCGCCAAATGCCTCACAAACCACCTCGTGGTAGCCTGCCTCTCGAGCCCTGGCTCAAGGGGTTCGAGCCCGCCACCGCCATACACCACCGCGCGAGACCCGGCACAGGGCCCTCGAGCCTCGCTGGCCCGGCTGACTACCCCTCGAGGGCACATCACGCCCCTCGAGCAGCGCCAAGCATCGGATGCCAGCCCCATACCACGCGTTTAATTCACTCACCTACCCCCGTCACGTCCTCTGAGACGCAGCATGCGCCACAGTGAACCGGAGTCTGAGTCAAACCTCCTTTTTACCACAAGCATGGGTGAAAAGGCACCAGTACAACACTGTTCGACCATACCCTGCACTGTGGCACGTCCCGGTCACATCTCGAGACCCGGATTTTCGCTGTACGACCAGGTTCCCCGGAACTCGCCCATACCTGCGGAGCTCGAGCCTCCCGCAGGCGCCACCTCGAGGCCGGTTCTGCGCCCCTCGAGCCCTAATTGCTGTCATATGATTGGAGGACAGGTACCCCTAAGACCCGGCGGGACTACGCACGTATCGTACGTGCCGGGATGGGCAGAGCACGACCTCCACGTTGCCGCGCCTCCACGTCCACACCCGGGATGGAGGCCACGCTTCAAGGACGCCCCAACAGCAACCCCCACGTCGGCTACAATGTCTTCGACAAGACAGGGTTCCTACCCTTCTCCGTATTGGGCACCGTACGCCCCGACACCTGTAATACCCTTGTGTAACCCTGGCCTCCCCTTGCTCTATAAAAGGGGACACCAGGGCCCTCTTTCCGCCGGTTACAAACACGTTAGAACGCACATACGCCCATACACCCTCACACGCGAGTCCGAACCCCGGTCCGCGCTCGCCAAGCTTGTATTCGCCCCTGTACGAGCACTTCGGTGCAAGTAATACAAGAACCTCCTCCCCCGCTGGACGTAGGGCCTTCTTTGCCTGAACCAGGATAAATCCTTGTGTCATCTTGCATCACCATCCAGGAAGAGAGCACGCGATCATATTACTAGTTGGTGTCATACCCCCGGGTTCGAAACACCGACAGTTGGCGCGCCAGGTAGGGGCCTTCGCGTGTCCGAGCCGATTTCTCATTGTTTCCTGGATGGCTTCATCCCCTCCTTCGTTCTCGGCTGGTGCCGTCGTCTGGTTCGGGAGCCTCGAGTTCCTGGCCACCGACAACGGCAACGAGCTGACCCTGCTCTCCACGGAGGGCCCGAGTGGAGGGCGTGTCACGCCACCCCGCGCGGGAGGCGTGGCGCGTCGCCCGCACCACCACGCGTCGCCACCTCGTGAGTGGCGCCATCGTCACCACCGTCGCCGGGCACAGGCGGTGCCCGCGGCGTACGCCCACTTTCCCGCGGTTGGCGCAGAGTCCCCAACGAGGGACCTATCCGGCGCGCGACCGGAGACTTCTAGGGCGCGCGCGCACTCTCCCAGTGAGTTCGCATTCGTCATGCGCACGGGTCGGGAGCCTAGCCAGAGGCCCCCGAGCCGTGCTCCGTCGACACCACCCGGCCTCCTCCCGCACGAGGCGTGCCGCGCTCGATGCCAGCGGTTCCCGTCTGGCCTCAACAGCTCCGCGGCTGTTTGCGCCCACCTCCTCGACGAGCGCCGTCAGGACCGGGCGGCTGCAGAGCGGGAGGAGCGTCCGGGCGTACTCCTACGAGCCACCGCCAACATGGAGATCGTCTACCCTGCGCGCGTCGACCGCGGCCTCTCACGAGCCGCCGAGCCACCCCGTCGAGCCACCTTCGGGGAGTGGTACCGCGAGCTGCAGTCCCGACACAAGCCTGGGCGGCGCGGCATCAGCAGCTCCGACTCCGATGAGTACGACTACCATGACCCTGACCTCTGGGACCCCACCAGGGAGTGCTTCCAGCTCGATGGGGTCGTGGGCGATGCCGAGGACGACGGCGACGACGACACCAGGCCGGCGCTCAACCTCGAAGAGCCCGGAGACGTGGCTGCGGCAGGAGGTTCACGCGTTCGGGGGAGGAACGAACCCCCGACACAGGCTGCCCCATCTCAGCACGGTGACGACCGGGCGGCGCAGCTCGCGCAGCTGCGGGAGGCCATCGCCAAGGCTGAGGAGGAGCGACAACGCCTGCTGCAACTCGAGAAAATTATAGCATAGGAACCGGCCCAGCCTCGAGGCGCCGGTGTTCGTGGCCGAGCTCGAGAGGTCCACCGGCATATCCTCGAGGACGGGGCGCCCGCACGCCCCGAGGTGCGTTTCCCATGAGCCGGGCAGAACGTGGTGGCGGCCGCAATGCTGCTCCGCGATCTACCCGCCGTCTCCAACCCTGACGCCAGGCGCATGCTCGGGGAAATGAAGAACCTCCTCGAGACAGCCGCTGTGCAGCAGGCCGAGAGCTCAGCCTCGCGACGGCGCGGGGCGGCCTCGCGGAAGCCAGCAGACGCGCCCCACAACGAGCGGGAGATGTCCGTCCACCAGCCAGATGCCCCTCGAGCCAGGCCAGTCTGGGAATGGATCGTCGACAACAGACCACCTCGAGATGCCGATGACGCCCGCAACGACATCAACCGCCGGCGCAAGGACAAAGGGGCCGAGGAGCGTGGCTATAGTGCCCATCGAGGGGGGCGCTACGACAGCGACGAGGACCGACAGACCCTCGAGCCCCCGGGCCCCAGGGTCTTCAGCCGGCCCATCCGCAGCTCGACCCTCCCCGACCGTTTTCGACCGCTTACCAACATCGTGAAGTATGATGGGGAGGTCAAGCCCAAGCTATGGCTCTCCAACATCCGCCTAGGCTGCCAACTGGGCGAAGCAAAGAGCGACGACCGCGTGATCATACGCCAGCTCCCATTCTACCTCTCGGACACCGCCCGCCGGTGGCTCGAGGGGCTCCCGCCAGATCGGATCCACGACTGGGCCGACCTAGTCAGGGTCTTCGACGGGAATTTCAAGGGGACTTGCGTACGCCCAGGTAACCCCTGGGATCTACGGCGTTGCAGGCAGACAGCGGACGAGCCCCTCTGTGACTTCGCTCGGCGGTTCTCGAAGCAGCGCCTCGAGCTCCCCCACGTACCGGATGAGGATGTCATCTCAGCGTTCCTCGCGGGCACGACATGCCAAAAGCTAGTTCACGAGCTAGGGCGCTACCGTCCTAGGACGGTCGAGGACCTGATGGATCGTGTCACCAGCTTTGCCTCAGGCGACGAGGCAGTGGGGGCCTTCTTTGGCTGCTCCACGAACAAAGGCAAGGCGGCGGCCACGCCGGAGGGCTCGAGCAAGGGCAACAACGTCAAGAACCGCAACAACAACAACAAAAAGAAGAAGAACAAAGGCAAAGGTCATGAAGGCCTCGAGCTGCATCGATCCCAAGATGGAGGCATACTGCGGGGAGGTGCGCAAGCTAGAAGATAAGTTCTACGGTCTCGAGCTCAACCACATAGCTCAAAAGTACAACGAGGCCGCAGATGAGCTGGCAAAGTTGGCGTCCACACGCGGCACGGTTCCACCAGACGCTTTCTCGAGGGACGTCTTCGAGCCATCCGTCAAAATCGGCCCGGGGGCTGGCCCCTCGACGCCACCCCTCGAGCCAGACACGGGGGCTCGACCTTCAACGCCACCCCTCGGGAATGACCCCTCGACATCCGCTGAGGCGATGCAAATCGACGCACCTACCACTTCGTCATCACAACCCCTCGACTGGCGGACGCTGTTCCTCGACTACTTGACACAAGGCGTGCTACCGGAAGACAAGACGGAGGCTCGACGCATCGCTCGAAAGGCCAAGACCTACTTCATCTACGGCGATGAGCGAGAGCTGTACCGTCGAAGCCCATCAGGGATCCTTCAACGCTGCATCCCCCTCGAGGAAGGACGCAGGCTCCTCGACGACATGCACTCGGGGGCTTGCGGCCATCACGCAGCGCCAAGGACCCTGGTAGGGAACGCCTTCCGACAAGGCTTCTATTGGCCAACCGCCATCGGAGACGCCAAGCGCTTGGTCCGAGCATGCCATGGGTGTCAATTCTACGCCAAGCAGACGCACCAGCCCGCACATGCCCTGCACATGATCCCAATTACTTGGCCATTCGCCGTTTGGGGGCTCGACCTCGTGGGTCCCCTCAAAAAGGCAAGTGGAGGGCACTCGCACGTGCTCGTGGCCATCGACAAGTTCACCAAGTGGATCGAGGCTAAGCCGATAGGCGACCCCACCTCCGAGAATGCTGTCGAGTTCATCGCCAACATCATGTACCGGTTTGGGGTGTCTAACGTCATCATCACCGACAATGGCACTCAATTCACGGGCAGAAAGTTCACCAACTTCTGCGACGACAACGGCATTCGCGTGACCTGGGCCTCGGTTGCATACGCTCAATGCAACAGGCAGGTCGAGCACGCCAACGGCATGATACTCCATGGGCTGAAGCCAAGGCTATTCAAGACCCTCAAAAACTTCGGAAAGGGGTGGGCTGCTGAGCTCCCCTCGGTGCTGTGGAGCCTCAGGACAATGCCAAGTCGAGCCACCGGGTTCACTCCGTTCTTCCTGACCTACGGTGCCGAGGCCGTCTTGCCTACGGACCTCGAGTACGGCTCCCCTCGACTTCGAGCCTACAACGAGCAAACCAACGACGAGAAGCTCGCCAACGCCAAGGACCAGCTCGAGGAGGCTCGAGACGTGGCGCTCATTAACTCCGCACGCTACCAGCAAACGCTTCGACGCTACCACGACAAGCACGTACGCAAAAGGGACTTGGCGGTGGGGGACCTCGTGCTTCGACGGTTGCAAGACAATCGAGGGCGCCACAAGCTCACTTCTCCGTGGGAGGGCCCATACACCGTAGCTGAGGTGCTCAAGCCAGGAACATACAAGCTCTACGACGACCAAGGCAGGATCCTGACGAACGCGTGGAGCATATCTCAGCTACGTCGCTTCTACCCTTAAAGGCCTCGAGGCCTTGTTCATTTTGTTGCTTTGTACAAACATGTCAAATATGAATGAACAATCTCGTGCATTGTCTTTCGTTTTACTTACCAACTTAAGGTAGCCTCGACCCTGCCCTGCTCAGGGTCGAGCCTCCCTCGGGGGCTGACACGGGGGACCCCCCCAGACTCCGGAAAAAACGCGTTTTCTTTTCAAAAATTTGACCCTCGTCTCGACTCGTGCCTTGAGTGAACTAGTGACGTCTAAATCCTAAAATACCTCGAGCCTCCAAGGGTCGGGAGGCGTCGACGTAGACGGCCACCTACGCCCTCGGGCTACGGTACCCTACCTACGCCTCCCATCGAGGGGCTCGCGACGTATCGAAGGAACACAGACTAAGCTAGCAGAAACTCGAGCTTGCGACAAAGAGAAGTGGTCAAACGCATTTGAAAAGAAAATAACTCCTTTAAACAAACAAGTCATACATACATGCGGGTCTCGACATACCCTCATTCATGTCATAAAATTCTTACAAGGGCCTCGACGCCCAAATTTGGCACGCAGGCCCTAATCTTCGTCGGTACGATACTCCTCCCCAAGGTCTTCCACGGCGGGCTCAGCCTCGACACCCGAGCTAGAGGAAGGAGGGCCCTCGACACCGCTGCTGGCGTCAGGAGGCCGCACGTCCTCCTCGAAGATCTTCGCTAGCGACGTCCCCGGCCTCTCCATCTTCTCCAAGATTTTGTCGACACTGCGGTTGTTCCACTCCTCGTCCTTCCCCTCGATCTCGATGAAGCCATTGGCGACAACGTGGACCGGGAAGCGGAAGCCGGAGCGGACGACCGCGAGCGTCTGCTTGACGCCATGGTGGAGAGCTTGCCGGACACGGTCCCGCGCGGCTACGTCGAGGAAGCACAAGGCGTCGACCAGGGCGTCGCCTCGAGCCACCGCACCTTCTGCCGCAGCCACCGGAGGAACACCCCACATGGAGCCGAGTCGGTCGAGGGAAGCGCGAGCCTGCTCCGCCACCATCGTCTCGTCTTGGAGTTGGTCCAAGAGAGTCTGGTTCATCCCGCGGAGCTCCTCGACCTTCTTCTCGACCCCTGCACAACGAACGAGGAAGAGTGAGACTGCGGCGTAACAAAAAACCTCGAGGCCCAAGCAAGGACAAGGTGCAAGCCTTACCATCGCAATGTTGCCGCAGTTTGGAGAGGTTGCTGGTAAGGCCCTCAGCGCGCCGCTCGAGCCTGCGCTTCTCGGCCAGCATGAGGAGCTTCTCGGACCTAAGCTCCTCGACCAGCTTGCCCGTTTCCGCGAGGGCTAGATCCTTTCGGATCACCTCCTGCCGCGCCGCCTCCCTCGCAGCTCGGGCGTCTTTAGCCTCTTTTTCCGCCACCTCCGCTGCGGATCGAGCGGTGGCGGCTCCGCGTCGAGCGTCCTCGGCTTCCTTTTTCATCGCCTCCGCTGCGGCTCGGGCGGTGGCGGCTTCGCCTTGGGCGTCAGCGACATCCTTCCTCGCCGCCTCCACTTCGGCCCGGGCAGAGGTGGCCTCGCTGCGGGCGTCGGCGGCCTCCTTCCTCGACGCCTCGAGGGCGGCGGCGGCCTCCTCCTTGGCTCGAGCGGCCTCGCCTCGAGCCGCCCGGACTTCCGCCTCTGCCTCGTTAAGCCGGCTCGCCATTTGGACGTTTCGGCCCAGCTCAGCGCGGAGATCTTGGAGCTCCGCCTCAGCCCTCGCGAGGGCGGCCGACACCTATGCAGACCGGCCCGCCTCCTCAGAGCAGGACCACTCCGCCTCCGCCATGAGCTCGGCCACCTCCCGGAAGATGGACCGCACCTCACGCGGGCCCCCCCGCTGGGCCGGTTGCTCGGCGGGGACCATGGCAAGGGACGGGCTCAGCGCGTCGGGAAACGGCCATACTGGTCGGTCAAGCTCGATGTCGGGCAGATCCTCCTCTGCCCCGAGCTGCCCCGGCTGCGGCCCGCCGCCCGACGGCACGGGCCCTGGCTCCCTCCATCCCTCCGCCGACACCTCCTGTTGCTCCGCCGCCTCACGAGGCGGCGTCACAACCTCGCATGGGGGCGAAGGCTCGAGTGGCGGCGGGTCGATCGAAAGAAGGCTCGACCCCGGGCCCTCTTCCCTGGCCGGGTCCTCCGGCGTCTTGTCAGCGCTAGCCGGCACCTCGGGCGCCTCCACCATCATCGAGCCCACGGCGAGGAGCGGCCCCTGCTCCAGCTCATTCAGGAGGTCCTCCACCGTCGGCTCCATCTCCGCCAACGCCTCTTCCCCCTTTCCCTCCTCCGCAGCCCGGCTCGTGTCGGTCGAGGCCTCGAGGGGCGCAGTCTCCTCAGCCCCAGACACCGGCGGGGCCGTGCTCGCCCCAGGCGCTTCCCCCGGAACAGCCGTCGTGGTGGGGGGAAGGGTGGCGCTCCCAGCTGGCGCCATCGCGGGAGGAGGAGGAGGGGGAGGAGGCAGCGCCTCAGTGGACGTGGCGGTGGCGAGCTCGATGCCGTAAGCTGCGGCCCCTGCAATATGAGATGACAGTGATATCAGAACCGGGAAGGATGCCTCGACCCCTGTGGTCGATGGCGATGGCCTCACCAAAATTCGCGACGATCATCTCGCTTCCTCGAGCCATGGCAGCTCGAGCCTTCTCCAGCCAAGCGGCTTCTCTAGCGGAGGAAGGTGCCATACCTCGAGGTGCTTGTGCCTCGGCGGAGCCCGAGGTCTTGGCCCGCTTGGACGCAGCGAGGTCCACCTCCTGGTAGGAGCGCTTCCCCCTGAGAAACTAGAGATGACATGCATCACCAAAAGTAAAGAGGTAAAGCCTCATTACCGACGAGATCCAAGAAAATTACTCACCCAAAGCGGCGGCTGGGCTTCTTCCCGGAATCGCCGGACCCACTCGGGGGCTTCGAGCCCGCCCCACGGCTCGAGCCCTGCGCCTGGGCCGTCTCCGCAGGGCTGGGATGGGGGGAGGGCTCCCGATGCCTCCCGTGGCTCGACCTCGAGGGAGAGCCCTCCTTCCGCCCCACATCGCGGGAGGGCGACCGTACCTCCCTCGTGCTGTCACCGTGGCGCCTGTCCCGGCGCGGGCTCTGGGACCTGCTCCGACGCTCGTGCTGGCGGTCACGCCCTCCCGCGTCTGCTTCTGTGTCCCGGCGGCGGTGTGGCGATGGACCCCGGGGACGCTCACGCCCCTGGTCACGAGACGCCCGGGGACTCCCTCCCCGACGCTCGTGATGGTGCGGGCTCGACGCCTTCTCCTGACGCCCGCTCCTCCGCGGGCTCGACCCCGACCTCGATGGCTCGCGGCGGCCGGACCCGGAGCCCCTCCCGATGTGGCCACTGCCCCTCGAGGCTCGGCCCTTCTCAAGACCTCCCGCCTGGGCTGACGCGGGGGCAGCCTCCGTTGGTGCTGTGGCGGAGGCGCTCCGGGTTCGGGGCTTCCTCACGACAGGGGGCGCGTCCGGTCGGGAGCTCGACGTGCCCTGGGCCTCCAACGAGGCGGAGCTTGGCGTGGCCTTCTGCTGCTTCACCCCGCGCGATCCCTTCGCTGGGGGGACCTCCAAGACATCCTCCTGCAGAGAGGAGTGGTCAGCCCGGACGTCGATGACCCCCGCGCGCCTCAAACGCGCATCCATCCCCTCGTCGTCACTCTCGTCGTCATCATCATCCTCTTCCTCCGAGCTCGAGGTGCTGAGCTCGGGGGACTCATCTCCGGGCCGCCGGTTGCGACGTGCCTTCGCCAGCCTCTGCTCCCGAGCCGACCGACGCAAGTTTTTGTTTTTCTCTTTCTTCTTTCTGGCATCCTTTATTTCTTTGTCTTTTTGAGCAGAGAGGCGCCTCACCTGTGTTTCCACGGCGTCCTCCCTCACCGGGGGCCTCGACGCGCGACAAGTAAACGCCCCCTGCGAGGAAGAAGAAGCTCGATGAGAAAAACTACGAGGAAAGCGAACAAGGTTCGAAGAAAGGGAGAGGAAGAGGGGGCTCGAGACAGCCTAACTCGAGGATGGCTCACCAGGTCGAGGCACCCCTCGTCGGGTGCCATGATGATCAGGTCGGCCTCCTCTGGGCAGAATGTCCCCTGAACGGTGAGCGTCACCCGTATGGTAGTCTCGTTCCGAGGCAGCCTCTCCTCGGCCATCCTCGATTGGTTCAGCGCCTCGGGCGAGGCGTTTGGCCCCATCTCAAACATGAGAAGGGGGTGGTCTGCCAGAAGGAGGACCCTCCGCTGATGGAACGCCCAGATAACCGCCTGGACGATCAACTTCTTCTCCTCCACCAGCGCCCGCATCGCGTTCATCAGCAGCAATAGGTGGCGCTGCCTGTCTGCCACGACGCCCCAGTTCCACTTCTCCGGGCGATGGGTGATGACTCTGCCGGTGTACCACGGAAGAAGCCCGTTCACATTCCGCAGGTAGAACCAGTGGTCGTCCAACCCCGCCTGGTTGGTGGACAGCTTGTAGAGGAGGTAGTCGCGGGGAACGTTGGCCGACGAAGGCCCGGCCCTTGCGGTGATGGTGAGGGAGCCCACGCGCGCAAGCCTCCTCCCGCTCGGCTTCGCAGCCTTGTTGAACAGCTCGCCCCGGAAGAGGTGGACGAACATCTCCCAGTGTGGCTCAATCTTCAAGTACCCCTCGCACACCACGGCGTAGATGGCGGCGTGCGAGATGGAGTTGGGGGAGAAGTGCTGCAGCTCCACCTCGAAATGGTGGGCCAGCCCCCGCATGAAGCGGCTCGGTGGGACGCCGAGCCCCATACGGTGGTAGCGCGTGAAGCTCACCACGTACCCCTCCGGCGGGTGCGGCTCCCGGTGGTCCGCCGATGGGAGAATCCACCACGCTGGACCCCCCTGCGGGTTGGGGCGGAGAAGCCCCCGCTCCACCAACGTTTCCAGCTCCTGCTGCGTGGCCTTCGTCGGACTCCAATCTTCAGGCGGCAGCACCTGGGCGGCCATGGCAGTGACGGCGCGGATCTGAGCGGTGGACGGACGGCCGGGAAGATTCCCAATTGCTGGCTCGAGAAGAAGGCGTGTGGAGGCTACGGCGGCGGTGAAGGCAAAGGCAAAGTAAAGGGTTCCTTTTCCCCTCTTTCGATATTTATAAGGGAAAACCCCAATAGGCGAGGCGTCCCACGGCGACGAAAAAGGTAACCGCATAGCATTTAATGCGCCCATCTAACCGCGTCTCAAGCCGGTTGACAGATACACACGGCAATCCCCCATTCGCTCCACTTCCGGGGCCCACCGCGGCCGCCGCTCAGGCTTCCTGTCCGTCGCCCTGGCGCCACGATCTCCACTCCCTGACGATTTCCGCCTAAAAAGGCACGCCCAACGGGCAGAAGGATTCCAAGCGACGGAGGCCTCTTCACGAAGGTAAAAACGGGCCCCAGCCCTAAGTCTCGAAGCAGCGAAGGCTGGCCCTCGAAGAGGGTTCGACAGCCGGCTTCGAGCACCCGAGTCAGGGACACCAAGGGGCGCCACTCGCAGCATCGCTCGAGGGCCAAGCCCTCGAGGCCCCTCACATGTATCCAAGGCGGGGAGCTCAACATGCAGTGAGATCCCCTCGGAGGGAGGCATCGAGCCACCGGGTCCTATCGAATGGACCCGGCACTCCTGCAGACTGAGCACCCATGCTTTATGAGATCGCCTCCGGGCTACAGTCGACCCCTATCGAACGGGGCACGAGGTCTCACTTGGATTCCCTGTTACCAGCTCACCGGGAACCTCGATACTCGCCCGCTCGTGGTAGTACGAGGCATCCCCCCTCGCATCCGATCGAAAGGACTCGCGGGATGACAAGCCAGGGCAACCGGCGTGCCGGACGGCTCGAAGTGCCGGCCGGTCGGTTCAGCCTGGCACCCCTCGACGAAAGAGGGTAAAAACTCGGGGGCTCGACACTCCCGAACCTAAAAAACGTAACTGACACTCACACTTGCACACGTAACAAAGCCCACGAGGGAGTCATAACCACTCCCCCGTGGCCTCGGGGGCTACACCCGCGGGTGTCGCTCGCACGACACCCACGGAATCAAAGCAACCAAACCCTCGAGAGCCGGCTAGCTAACCCTCGAAACCTCAGTCGGGAGCCCCAGCTCGAGTGCAAGCACTCGAACAAGGGCTCGAGGGCTACTGTCGGGGGAACGCCAAAGGGGTATCCCCAATCAACGCAAAACACACGGGTTAAAACCTAGAACGCCATTTAATAGTAAGCCCGGCTGGACTTAACCACCCGAATACCAACCTGTCAAAGCCCACAACACCGACCCACCACGGGGAAGCCTAGGCCCGCCAAATGCCTCACAAACCACCTCGTGGTAGCCTGCCTCTCGAGCCCTGGCTCAAGGGGTTCGAGCCCGCCACCGCCATACACCACCCCGCGAGACCCAGCACAGGGCCCTCGAGCCTCGCTGGCCCGGCTGACTACCCCTCGAGGGCACATCACGCCCCTCGAGCAGTGCCAAGCATCGGATGCCAGCCCCATACCACGCGTTTAATGCACTCACCTACCCCCGTCACGTCCTCTGAGACGCAGCATGCGCCACAGTGAATCGGAGTCTGAGTCAAACCTCCTTTTTACCATAAGCATGGGTGAAAAGGCACCAGTACAACACTGTTCGACCATACCCTGCACTGTGGCACATCCCGGTCACATCTCGAGACCCGGATTTCTGCTGTACGACCAGGTTCCCCGGAACTCGCCCATACCTGCGGAGCTCGAGCCTCCCGCAGGCGCCACCTCGAGGACGGTTCTGCGCCCCTCGAGCCCTAATTGCTATCATATGATTGGAGGACAGGTACCCCTAAGACCCGGCGGGACTACGCACGTATCGTACGTGCCGGGATGGGCGGAGCACGGCCTCCACGTCACCGCGCCTCCACGTCCGCACCCGGGATGGAGGCCACGCTTCAAGGACGCCCCAACAGCAACCCCCACGTCGGCTACAATGTCTTCGACAAGACAGGGTTCCCACCCTTCTCCATATTGGGCACCGTACGCCCCGACACCTGTAATACCCTTGTGTAACCCTGACCTCCCCTTGCTCTATAAAAGGGGACACCAGGGCCCTCTTTCCGCCGGTTACAAACACGTTAGAACGCACATACGCCCATACACCCTCACACACGAGTCCGGACCCCGGTCCGCGCTCGCCAAGCTTGTATTCGCCCCTGTACGACCACTTCGGTGCAAGTAATACAAGAACCTCCTCCCCCGCTGGACGTAGGGCCTTCTTTGCCCGAACTAGGATAAATCCTTGTGTCATCTTGCATCACCATCCAGGAAGAGAGCACGCGACCATATTACTAGTTGGTGTCATACCCCCGGGATCGAAACACCGACACTATGCTAACACGTAGCAAAGATACCTGGAGAGGTTCCTAGGTGAACTATAGGAGCAAACGAGAAGTCCGGAAACGAAGCGGAAAAGCCGGGAGAGCAAAAGCACTAAAATGCAACCTACAGCCGATTCGCGGACTATCCGGGCTGTTGGTGCCGGACTGTCCGCGCCAGGGGCGGACTGTCCGCAAAACCCTGGCGGACTGTCCGCAGGTCAAATGGCAAAATCAGCACGGCTGCTGAACCCTCCCCGCGAGACTCCCGGACTGTCCGCGCCTTTGTACGGCGAACTGTCCGCCGGCCAAGTTGCAAAGACAGCAACGCTGCTGGACTCACCCTGCGCGGCTCGCGGACTGTCCGCACCTTATACGACGGACTGTCCGCCGGTCACCCGAAGGGAAAAGCACCGAGGCAAACAGCCACTGCTCGGCTGGAACCCCGACTCGCGGACTGTCCGCGGCTGGGGGGGCGGACAGTCCGCCACTGCCTAGAACGCCCAAAAACGCCACGGGACAAAACCAAAATCGATTGGATCTTCACCAAATCGAACGGGGCTGCAACCAAACTTCTCCCAAGTGTTCTTATATGTGTTGGGAAGCTAATCCTAGGATATCATCACTTCAACCCAACTATACCATGAGAAATCCGAAGAACACTAGAAAAGGGGAAGAGGGAAGAACAAAAAACGATTTCGACCCGATCTACTTGTTCGTGAGGGTAGAGATGAATTCCTTCGGTGGAAATGTTCTCCTCACTTCAAAGAACAAGTTGATTCAAACAGAATCGCAAAAGACGCAGCGTAGAGGGAGATCGAGTGAGGGGAAAATCGTGGAGAAAAGAAGAACGTGAAGAACAAATTCAAAGCGCGAATTCAACCACGAATTTGATCCTTGGATTCAGAGGAATGGATGATTGATTAAGCACTCGGTGTCGGGCTACAAGCCAATCCTAGCAACACAAAGCTTGGATGGCAAAAAGCTCAAGAACAAGAGCCTGTCTCTCCCTAACCCTAGCCTCCTCTCACAAACACCAAAATGAGAGTGACACCGTCCAAAGGATTCCAAGAGATAGCTGCCTTAGCAGCCCCCTTCATCTATATATAGGTGCACGTCCGAAGACCAAAACGCCCTTACATTAAGCACTCAACCCAAATACCCCCCAGGGGTAAAACTGTCCAACCCTAGCAGTTTCATCTGAGGGCCACGCCCGCACATCCGGTAGCTTCGCCTCGACGCGACCTCCCTGATGCTGCCACGTGCCGTCATCGTCGACCGCCGCGCCTTCTCACCGATAGCTTCGCCGCAACGCAAGCCTCTCGGTGCCGCCACGCGTCGATCGTCCTTTTGGACCTTCCCCCAGTTTTGAGGCCCAAACCGGGAAACCTGCCAGCCCAGGTTTTGAGGCCCAAACCTGGCAAACCATCCACCCCGAGTTTTGAGGCCCAAACTCGGAAACCTGCGAGCCCAGGTTTTGAGGCCCAAACCTGGAAACCGTCCAACCCAAGTTTTGAGGCCCAAACTCGGAAACCGTCCATCCCGAGTTTTGAGGCCCAAACTCGGAAACCGGCCATCCCAAGTTTTGAGACCCAAACTCGGAAACCATCGAGGGTAGCTTTTTGAGGCTCAGCTACCGAACCCGCGCCGTAGACGGGATGTGGTTCGCACACCCCGACCATCGGCACCGATGCCGATGCATGTCCAGCCTCCACGCCGGGCACAACGCCTTCGCCTTCCTTCTTGACTTGGCCGACGACACTTGCGCCGCACGCAAGCCCGTGTCCGACCTCCGCCATGTGCCACGACGCCATCGCCTTCCTCCTGACTTGGCCGATGCATCGCACATCCCCATGTGCTCTCGCTCGCCGATGCCACGTGCGAGCTACCACAGCTGGTCCTCTGGCCCTCTGGTCTGTCAGTCCAAGCCTCACGTCCGCCCTTCACCGCTCTGGGTACATCGACATGGCATGTCCGCCGCACGGCACGCCCATCCTTCACTGCTCCCGGTCCATCGGCACGGCACGTCTCTACTTGACCTTCACCTCGCCATTGACCACTGTATCCAAGCTCCACACCTGCACATCAACACAGCCAAGAGACACATGTTGCACACGCACACCAACACAGAAACACCACAACTCAACGCCACCGGTTAGTCATAAACATTAAGCGCATAGCGAGATAATGACTAGACCGGAAAAAGCCTCAAACCTTCCTCGTCAAAGTCAATCATTCATCATATATGTTCTCACAAAGGAAGAATTGGCTTAGAAAAAGCCAAGGGTATGGGCATCAATGGCCATCCATTTCCAGCAAACATGGTAGCTCCTGCACCTGAAATTAAAATGAGATCAAAGTGTTGACTTCTGACAAAGCTAAGGCAACTGGGACAGTCGATCCAAAGAAGCAGCTAACAGCCAAAGAGTATCATGAGATGAAAGGGAAGAAAAATACTGATCAACATGATCAACTTGAAACTTCAAGGGTTGGTGAAGCAAGAAGACCAACTGTCAGAATCTTATTAAACAAATGGCAGCGTCAAAAGGAAAGAGATCAAATGAAAAGAGAAAGGGATGAGCAGGAATATCAAGAGTGGCTTGAAGAGGAAGAGTATAGAAGGTCTCAAGAGGAAGAAAGGCGTATCAGAGATGAAGAGAAGAATCATTGGGATTGTCCTTTCTTCAGACATTGTTGGAATGAAGGTTTAAAGCTTCCTACTCTTCGCAATTGCCCAGAATGCAGTGAACAATATTGGGAGTATAGGCAGTCAAGAGATAACCATCGATCTGTGCATGAAAGATTAAGATTTGGAAGAACAGATCGACGCATAAAAAATGAAAGTGTTTATAACCGGCTTGGAGTAAAATTAGCCGATCAAGATCATCCTTGGCAAGAACGATAATGGTGTCCTGGTGGTTTAACTAAAAGCCAGAAACGACGGGTTCAGAGATTGAGGAACGATGAAATTCAGAAAAAGAAACCCAAAGTTTGGCAGGTGAAGCAAATAGCCGATAAGAAGGAATCATCGGCTAATATATCTGCTCTGTTTATGCTACCTGCTGAGTTTAGATCTTCTGATCATGAAGAAGAGTCTGATAATGAAGAAGCAATTGCTCAGTGGATCTATCAAGTAGAAGGGGCCACGTTTTAAAAGCCCAAGAAACATTCCCATCTAAAAGCTTTATATTTAAAGGGGTTTGTCGACGGAAGGCCTTTGAACAGAATGTTAGTTGATGGAGGTGCAGCTGTTAACTTGATGCCATATGCTACCTTTAGAAAGCTTGGAAAGACTACGGGAGACTTGACCCAAACCGATATGAGGTTGACGGATTTTGCTGGCAACGTATCGGCTACTAAAGGTGTCGTATGTGTTGAGTTAACAGTTGGCAGCAAGAGTTTGCTGACTACTTTCTTCGTAGTCGATGCAAAAGGATCATACAGTGTGCTTCTTGGAAGAGATTGGATTCATGCCAACTGTTGTG
Organism: Coix lacryma-jobi var. lacryma-jobi; assembly: GCA_009763385.1. NCBI lineage: Eukaryota > Viridiplantae > Streptophyta > Magnoliopsida > Poales > Poaceae > Coix > Coix lacryma-jobi. The sequence goes on from CM019831.1 coordinate 98,361,906, forward strand.
TTCTGTCTACCATGCATCAAAATGTGGTTCAGTGGATCGAAGATACTGTGGAAGTGGTACCAGCCGACTCAACCGTTAGCATTGCTTACTCTGATCCTGATGTTTGGAATTTTGACAATGTGGAGTGCTTTTCTGGAAAAGTTCATGAAGAAGACTTCCTCAAAATGTCTGATGATAGTCAACAGCCGATCCAAGCAGTCGGCTTCGAAAAATGTATTTAAATGGATTGTCCAATCAATGAAGACGAAAGCAAGATGAGTAAGAGGTTTTACAATCAGCCAAGGAACTAAGAATTGTTAGACGATGATAAGTTGAGGCCGATATATTAGAAGTTATAAGTTTGCACAGGGGTTTGGCCCTATTGTAATTTTTATAGCCGATACTAAGGTATCGCCTTCAGAACAAAAATAGCCGATACATAACGTATCGCCTTCAGTGCGGAAGATATAGCCGATACCAAGAAGGTATCGCCTTTAGAACGACCAACAAAGAAATAAAATCAGAGAGAAAGTTTCTTTAAAGATCATAGCAACTTGAAAAATGTCAAGCATAGATATTTAACAGACTGATTCAAAACCTGACGATGCAGGGATAGTCTCGCAGATGTTTTGTTTGTTCGGACACATGAGACCAAATTTACAGAGAGAAACATTAAAAACATAACTAATCTAAGTGGAGCTTGTTCAGGAGGTCCTCCAGGTGCGTCACCTCTACCACGGCGAGTCCCAGCGGCTCGAACTCCTCTACCAGCTCCCTGAAGTCATCCCTCGTCCTGGTGCCGACGAAGGAAGGGGCGACTTCCCCGGAGATTTTAGCACCGCTAAGCTCTGCTCCGGCTAGGGAGAAGGTCGCACCATGACAGATGGCATGGAGGACTAACTCCCTGGTGCGCGTCCCGACATATTCGAGCCGCTGCTTCAATGTCGCCCAGCGGGCGTTCACGAAGTAGGCAATTGCTGTGGCCAGCCCTAGGAGCCAGTCGAGCTGGTGTTGAAGTTCTACATTCGAACAAAAGGGATTGAAGTTAAAAGATAGCCGATTTAATCAAACATAAGAATGAATTGGCTAAATATTCAAATGAGCAGTTACTAAAGATCAGCTAGAATAAATAAGCAAAAGGGAATTGATTCAAATCGAGGATAATGAATCAAAAGGTCCGGGAATGTGGTACCGACGACCCTGGCGTCGGAGGCCTCTAGGTGCTCCAAACTGCTATTCGGGCGGGTGCGGAGGATTCCTAGCTCTTCTTCGGCGCGAGCGGCCCGGCGGCGTTCCTCTTCTAAGAGACGTCGGGTGTTGGAATAGCCCCGGATGAAGGCCCAAGCGTCTTCATCCAGCGCCAACCCATGACTCGTCGGAGGTCGGCTAGGACCTTGGCCGTCCACCAGAGGAGAAGGACTGTAAAAAGGTTAGGGGTTTCCTCGAGTAAAGAAGAAGTTTCGTTGCATAAGAAGGATGATCATGGAAAGAATTATTACCCGAGCACACGACGGCGGATCGCCGGAGGGCCGTCGACGGATTCCGACTCCTCGGCAGGGTGCTTACCGCGATCGTCCGCCATTGGTGTTGGTTACTGTTTGAATAAGAGGGGCAGTCGGCGGTTGAGGAGATCAAGAGCCGAAGAGTAAGGTGATGAATGCGTGGTGTGTTCAGGAAGCCAGTGTTTTGTATTTATGAGTAAAACTGGAAGAGGTGAAAAGGCATCGGTTCAAGAGAACCCTCAGATCCAGATCCTAAGGCGAATCAACTAATGGACACAAGAGTCTTTTAATACTAATCGGGTAAGCATTGAAAGATGAATCGTATAGACGATATAGGCTAAGGATAGCTGATAGAGCATCAAATGTTAACAAATAAGTGATAGAGAATGTGATGTTTACACAGATAGATCAGAAGTTGAAGATTGCAGACAAATAAAGTTACATGTTTAACATAGGTCTTAATGCATTTAAGACATTCAGATGAATGACATCTATGTCATCTATCTCCTTATGATCTTTCTTGCTTGAACCTGGGATTGGCTTCTTCTTGGCCTTGATGTCCTGGAGCTCACCGTGGAAGAGTGCTATCTTTCTCTTCTGTTCATGAAGTGCAACAGGGATTTTGTCCAGATTCTCTTTCTCTGATCTGATCTGCTCATTAACGGCCTAGAGCCTACTCAGCAACTGGTCCCTTTCAGCCTCTAGAGATGACAAGTTGCCGATGAGGACAGTGGAGTCTGAATTTAGTTGATCTATGGTATCCTTTGCAGCAACCATGCTAGAGATACAACGTTGCTCATATTCTGACAAATGCACTTGAGCTTCACATGCCCTGAGTTTGGCCTTGGCCTTGAAGAGCTTTGACCCAAGAAATTCTATGTGGGCAACAGAGGTTAAGGTTTCTTTTAGATCTTATGGTATATCATCCTTAACCAAATCAAGAATGTCCCTGATCCCCTTTGTGGACCCTTCGTCAAGGACAGCCCAGCTCGCGAGGCCTTGCAGCACACGACCAGCTCGCTGTGCTCGTCAAGGACTCTCCAGAAGCCTTGCCCGCCAAGGAAGATCCTAGAGTTAGATCCGGATTCCTTGCCTTAAGGAACCGCTTGTAATTTGATAAGGACTCGACAACTGTAACCCTGCTCCCCGACTATATAAGGTGAGCAGGGACCCCCTCTCATCTCAGGTCCATCAGACCCGAGATCAACTCAGATCCCATCGGATCATCCAATCAGCAATACAAACACGCCACCAGAACACATGACGTAGGGTATTACAGCGACTTGCCGGCCCGAACCTGTCTAAATTGCCATCTCACGTCCTTGTGTTCACGCTTTGCAGACGTCTCGCACGCCTCCGCCACTCAATCTACTACCTTGGGCATACCCCTCGGTAGACTATCGACCATATTTCGTCGACAGTTCGCGCGCCAGGTAGGGGGTGTGTGCTACGACATCATGATCTGCCAAGCGGTCATCTTCCTCGACTCCATGATCCTCCCGAGCCTAGCGTCTCCTTCTAGATCGGATCTATCATCTGGACCATCGGCGACGCCGTCTTCGCCCCGGAGATCATGGAACCCGCGCAGCTTCCTACGCTGGACGCCTCGCCGTCCGCCATCATGTCATCACGCCGGCGCCATGCGTGCCAAGATCCATCCGCCGCGACGACCTGGTCGAGGCCATTGACCGGGCCAACAAGAAGATCACCGACTGCATCAACGTCGCCGCCTTCGCTCGTCGTCAACCGGGATCATCGTCGCCTTCGTCGTCGCCTTCGCCCGTCGCTGCCGTCGCTCGTCGTCAACCAGGATCGTCGCCGCCTTCGTCGTCGCCTTCGCCCGTCGCTGTCGTCGCTCGTCATCGACCAGCATTGCCGCCGCCTTCGTCGTCGTCTTCGCCCATCGCTGCCGTCGCTTGTCCTCGACCAGGATCGCCGCGCCTTCGTCGCCGCCTTCGCCCATCGCTGCCGTCGCTCGTCATCGACCAGGATCGTCGCGCCTTCGTTCGTCGCCGCCTTCATCGCCGCCTTCGCTCATCGTCAACCGGGCCCATTGCCGACCCGCCCGCCGCCCAAGATCGGATCTACATCAATCTGCAGTCATCCTCCGCCATCGGTTTTTCTCCGTATTTTATTTGTACATCGTCATGTATTATCGCTCTCCATATTTATTTTTCAGGGACTTCGCCTTCGCTCGTCGCCGACCAAGCCCGGGACTTCGCCTTCATTCGTCGTCGACCAGGCTCGGGGACTTCGCCTTCATTCGTCGCCGACCAGGCTCGGGGACTTCGCCTTTGCCCATCGCCGTCCAGGCTCCGGGACTTCGTTTGTCGCTGACTTCGCTCGTTGCCGTCTTCGCTCGTCGTCGTCTTCGCCCGTCATCGTCCAGGCTCATCGCCACCTTCTTTGTCGCCTTCGTCGCCGTTGTCGCTCGTCGTCGACCAGGATCGTCGCCGCCTTCGCCCGTCGCCGCCGTCGCTCATCGTCGACTAGGCTCGTCGCCGCCATCGCTCGTCGTCGACCAGGCTCGTCGTCGCCGTCGTCGCCGCAGTCGCCGAGCCGACTCGTAGCTGCCTCCGCTCGTCGCTGAAGCTCGATGACTTCACTGTCCCTCGTCATCAACCGGGCTCGTTGCCGTCTTCTCCAAACGACTCACCGACCTCTCTAAACGACTCGCCGACCTCTCCAAATAACTCGCCGACCTCTCCAAACGACTCACCGACCTCTCCAAATGACTCGCCGACCTCTCCAAACGACTCGCCGACCTCTCCAGATGTTCGCCGACCTCTCCAAACAGCCTGACTGACGCTGAAGGAGTTTCAGAGCAGGGGCTACTGCCACCGCCAGACGCGTGCATGAGCGCCCGCCCTCTGCGCTATGGCGGCCAGTAGTCCTCTCAAGTGACGTCCTGACCTCTCTACGCGTGCATGAGCGCCTGCCCTCTGCGCTACGAAGGGAAGGCTAAGCTTGGGCTGAGATCTCCAGAGGCTATACGTCCAGTGCATGTATGCGCCGTTTATGCGCTCGTTCTCCATACGGTCTCCAAGCAGCCTGACTGACGCCGACGAAAACTCAGAGCCAGGGTTGTTGTCACCATCGGATGCGTGCATGAGCGCCCGCCCTCTGCGCTACAGTGGCCAACAGCTCTCCCAAGGGATGTCCCAACCTCTCTACACGTGCATGAGCGCCTGCCCTCTGCGCTATGAAGGAAAGGCTAACATGGGCTGAGAATTCTGAGGCTACACGCTCAGCGCTCGCATTCACGCTACCCACGCGCTCGACGAACGGTCTCCATTCGCCCAGGTCACGCCACGATCGAGCCTCTAGGAAAAGACCCTGTCCGTGGTACCTCCCTACGCGTGCACGAGCATCTGCCCTCGCGCTATGGGATGCCAGCAGCGGTTCCTTGGGCGCCGCCCTTGACTCCTACGCGCAAACGAGCTCTATGCTCTACGCTACGGATCCTGGGATAACCCAAGACCAAACTGTTCATCGCTTCGGCTCACGGCTATTGGATCTGCGGAATTCGGGGAATATGCAAAACACGCCGACTTGGTACAAGTTTTGCCTCTATTCGCCCAAGAGTCTATTTATAGACTATTCTCTTATGCAACGTTCTACTGCTGCCCGGCAGCGAAAGGATCTACATCAGTGACCAGGGTGTTAACACCAGAATTTCGCACGCGTAAGAGTATGACAAGTGGACCTAGCCAGCAGTGAAGAAAGGATTCGGCAAACGATCGGGCGACTATTTGGTCCTCAGAGTTTCGGTGAATGCCTATGCGGTCGACTGTTTTGCGAAGCGGAGGCTCCATTCGGGAAATGGATATAGCAAGTAAAACCGTCTTGCACAAGAAGACACGTGACAATGGAGGACGCCGAGAAGAATAGGAATAGGATTTGTATCTTTCCAAATTTCATTGTGTAAGTCATAATCGTCTAGGACTCATATTTCGTCCAGGGTATAAATATAAGCCCTCGACCATTGTAAAGAGAGTTCACAACCATATCAATACAAACCGGCCCCGTGCCATCTTCGAGTCCTTAGTCGTGTCGTCGAGTTCTTCGAGAGGAATCATCGATCCGTCGACCTCCGTAAGTCCCGACAACCTTGTTATCATGTCTAGTGTCATGCGGTGGATTTAGATATGATGCAAGTAGTCTTGTTTGTTTTCAATGGTCGTGCGGCGGATCCTTGTTAGCAATCAAGAGGTCTTTGCTTATGCTTTACTTATGGGTAGATACCGTGCGACAGGCGTTTATTCATATGTTTAGCAAAAGCGAGATAGTTATCGACTCTATCAGATTTGGCAAGATCTAGTAGATTCATTAAGTTATGATGTGTTGCATTGTTTATTTAATTTTGTAACACTCTTTTGCCCAATCTAAATTGATCTTTGTTCGGCCTTGCTTCACAAGTTCACTTGTGACCCAATAATCGCAAGATCGTGATGGCCGAATTGACTTTCAATCTAGATTGTTACATGTTGTGGGTTCATGCATGTCATTTACGGTTAGGTTTTGATAAAACTAGGTATCGTGCGACAGATGCAGGTTTTGGATTGGTTTAATTGCGCTTGTTTGTATGTTCCTTCCTCATGGACCCCAACTCGGCTAGTCTGCCGAGCTTGGTTAGGCTTACACGAGTAATGAGTGTTCATAGATCTGTTCAGATACATGCATGCTTTTAGCTTCTTATCATTAGATTGTATCATGCGGTGGATTAATCTAATCATAAGGAGTGGTGTAGACTTAGTTTATGCTTGACGGGTTTTATGAAGACTAGACGTGCGGCAGACTAGTTGGATTAGCCTATGCATGTGTTGTTTGAATAGATTTACTTTCACAAGTTACATGTTTATAATTATCCATGTCTTGATGGTATATTCAAGCATATATTTTCTTACATATGCATTCGGCAATCAACGTGTTTACATGCTTTTCTTTTTTATACTTGCCGAATGACTCTATAAACATGTTCGGCAGACAGCTTCTATAGCTGTATGCCGTTGTGAGTGGCTTCAGGGCCGTAAATATGGAACTGTCTGGTCTCATCCGGCATGTTCCCGTTTTATTCTCACAAGTTTTTGAAGGACCGAGAAGCAACCAGAAAGCGACCAGAGGGGGGGTGAATGGGAGCTTCAAAATTTCCTTTTTGGAAACTAGAGCCACTGTCCCAAGAATCACCCCAAGAGACAAACCCTAGAGCTTGCTAATGTCCACGACCCTAGATGTAGGGTGGATGCTTCCAAGAAGCACAGCGGGACACTACACAACTCTAGAAAGCCAACGCAGAAACCAGAAATCAATTCCGTCAACGAACGAGCGAACCGCGGACGAAACCGTGCGAAACCAGTCGCATCGGACGCTGGCCTGCGTCCGATGCCAGACCACCGGACGCGTCCGATGCAAACTGGGCGGTTCTGGAACCTTACTGTTCCACCATCGGACGCTGTGAACAGTGATCACCCAGCGTCCGATGCAAAGACTCCGGCGCGTCCGATGGACAACGGACGCGTCCGATGCCTAGCGTCCGATGCAAACTAAAACGCTGAAAACGTGACACGCGTCACCGGAGCGTCCGATGCTAGGAACCCTAGCGTCCGATGCTCCCGTGATAGCGTCCGATGCCCCCGAAAACAGCGCAGTTCTTCGATGATTCAACCCGATCTCCTCCGAATCAAAAGCTCTAGGCCTAGGATTCGATCTGAGGGGTCACAAGGATGTTAGTGAGCTATCTCTAAGAGATCATGGCTCGAACCTAACTCCAAATCGGTGAATCAAGAAATTTCGGGGCAAGGAAGCAAGAACGCGATTCAAAACGAAAATCGATCGATCTCCTAGACCGTGAGGTTAGAGTTTAATTCCTTCGGTGGAAAGAAGTGCCTCACGATCTAGAACAACTTGGTTCAAACGGTTTTGCAAAAGATGAACCGAGCAAAGAGATCAAGCGACGGGAGAATCGTGGAGAAAAAGGATTCCGCGAAGAACACGAACAAAACGCGAATCACACCCACGAATTGCAAGCCGAAGCGCAAACACACGCTACGACAAGAAGGTTACGGCCTCCTTTCCTCAAAATCAACAGTACACAGAGTTCAAGTCTCTCTGCGGATCTCAGCTACAGCAGGGGATGGGAGAGCAGGAAACCCTAAGTGCAGGAAGCAAATGAGATGGCTAAAACTGAGATAGGGGAGGAGGGTGTCTCCCCTGACTACTTATCCTATTCTAGTCTAAGTCTATTTCCTACTCTACCCCTCTCTATTCTAATTACAGAGCGAACCAGCTAAACCCTAGGGCTATTCTGGTCCAACCCGAAGTGGTAGGTAGATCCGACGGCCACGCCCGCGCAAGTCGTCCGCGTTGCCTCCACGCAACCTTCCGATTGCCGCCACGTGCCGCCCTCGCTCTGCACCCCCGGTTTTGAGGCCCAAACCGGGAAACCAGCCTTTTCCAATCAGCGCCCGATTTTGAGGCCCAAACCGGGAAACCAGCCCACCAGCCTGAGTTTTGTGGCCCAAACTCAGAAACCCGCAGCGCCCGAGTTTTGAGGCCCAAACTCGGAAACCGGCCCATCGCCCGAGTTTTGTGGCCAAACTCGGAAACCGTCCGCGCCCAGGTTTTGTGGCTCAACCTGGAAACCGAGCACCCAGGTTTTGAGGCCCAAACCTGGAAACCGTCCACCGGTGGTTTTTCGCTGGCTCAGCCACCAAACCGAAGCTGTAGAGGGGATGCACCGCCCGTGCACCCCGTCCACCGACACTTGTCCCCAGGTCCTCGACCCGAGCAACACCGTGCCCCGCAAGTCTCCGCTCGTCGCTGTCCCAGGCTGCCAGCCACCACAGCTGATCCTCAGGTACTCTAGTCCCTCAGTCCAAGCCTCACGTCCGCCCTTCACTGCTCGATCCATCGGCCTGACACGTCCGCCGCACGGCACACCCATCCTTCATCGCACCCAGTCCATCGGCACGACACGTCTCAACTTGACCTTCACCTTGCCCTCGATCACTGTCTCTGTGCTCGACACCTGCACAACACAAGCCAAAGAACATGCGATCAATCCAGTTGACAATCACTCATCACTTAGAGACCCGGCATACACCCATGTATCCACAATCTCCCCCTTGATGAGTGCATTGTCAACTACACACACACAAATCATAAGTGAAAGAAGAAGGTAGGAGGAAGGAGAAGAGAGAACCTAACCAAATGACCCAAAAGCATAGTAAAGCCGAAGAAGGTCAAGTGGAAGTGGCAAAGAACTTGGTCCCCAAAGACATGGGCAACGGCTCGACACAACCAAGCAAAGCAAAGCTAGCCCTTAAGAAGAGGTAGAACAGGCTCAACACCGCTAGCAAAAGCCAATCGAAGTCCAGATACCAATTGAGAAATCGGAGCAAAAAAACGGCAAAATGCTAGTCCCTCAAGATAGAGGCACAGAGGCTCAACACAACTAGCATGAAAAACCACTCCGAACCAATTTGAACAACAAGACAATTCGAAAAGTCAAAATCAATACCAATTGAAGAAGGATTTCGACACCGAATGAGGAAAATGTTTGCTAGTCCCTCAAGACAGAGGCAACGGCTCTACACAACTAGCAAACTCCCCCTCGACAAGTGCAAGCAACTAGGAAGACTCTCCCTCTAAGTCAACCAACCGGAGCACACATGATTTAGTTGATCACTAGGAGACATATGATTTGCAAGAACTCTCCCCCTTAGTTGAAAATGCACTAATCAAGAAATCAGGGCAAAAATTCTCCCCCTTTGGCAAAGTCTCCCCCTTAACACAAGCTTCCCCTTCCAAAATGCATATGAAGTCAGAAATGCAAGTTAGAAGCTTCAGGCATATAATCAAAAGAGTGCAAATATGCTCTAATCGGTATAGCTCCAACAGCACAAGTAAGCACTCAAATAGCGAAGGCTCAAACTGATCACACATACGAAATATGAAGCATATGAGCAAGTGAGCAGTTTTTGGCCAAAAGATAGTCACCATCAAAATAGCACTACACATGTATAGGTAGGAATCCAGACAAGTGCTAAGCATATATACAAGGTGAACTACCCCTAGCAACGTTCAATCATCATGCATAGTAATGAAACATATACTTGTGATTTCAGTTTATATCAGAGTGGCAGCGGTAAAGAATTCACAAGATCAATTATATAGCATGTGATGGCGAGAGGTTGAGAGCTTGTCATTGCCTAACTTTTCAACCGAGCGAAGCCTATGCCGAAGCAATCAGAAGCTTGAAGCTACGGTTTCGGTCATACACTACACGGCTCAAGTTTAACTCAAAGTGCAATGAGAAACAGTCTCGATACCGTGAGGTGTTGACAAGCAATCCCATCTCGATCTTTTCAATTCACTTATTACTTGGTTCAAATTTTTAAACATGATATGAACAAACCAAGCAAGTGAATGACTCAGAACTAGAGACATAGCAACCTAGCATATATGAAAAGCAGGAAAGAACTCAACACACCCTACACATGCTAGTTGCATATCTCAATGGTGAACATTTTCAGATTTGTATTTATTAGGCAATTTCACCATTTCAAAAATAGCTCAACTCATAACATGTATTAATGATCAGAAAGAGCATAAGCTACAAGTATCATCATAAGCATCGGAGCATACTAAACAGAGCATAGTTACATTCTAGTGATTATAAACATGAAGCTCAGAATGTAGATGCATATGCTAAAATGTAACAGAGAGGAAGATCAAGGTAAAAGAGTCAGACTAGGAGACAACTCAAAAGGCTTCCCCCATCTAAAAGGGGAAACACACACCAAGCTCACCTCTCAACCTATTAAAGGTTGATTCGGCTAAAGGCTTGGTGAAAATATCAGCCAGTTGGTGATGAGTATCGACATGGCGAAGGTCGATATCACCCTTCTCCTGGTGGTCTCGCAGAAAATGAAAGCGCACATCAATGTGTTTGGTCTTCGAGTGAAGCACGGGGTTCTTAGCAACGCTAATGGCACTCGTGCTGTCACAAAGCAAAGGTACGCGAGAAAAGCTCAGACCAAAATCACGCAAAGTGGCCATCATCCAAAGCAACTGGGAACAGCAGCTAGCCGCAGCAACATATTCAGCCTCTGTAGTGGACTGAGCGACACTAGATTGCTCGCGAGAAGACCACGAAACAAGAGAAGAACCAATAAATTGGCAAGTCCCAGAAGTGGACTTGCGCTCAATGCGACAACCAGCAAAATCGGCATCAGAATAACCGCAAAGCAAGAGGGTGGAGGAAGCAGAATACCAAATCCCGAACTCAGGCGTGAAACGAAGGTACCTGAAGATGCGCTTCACCGCCTGACGGTGAGAAGTGCGCGGCGACGCCTGAAAGCGCGCGCACAGACACACGGCGAACTGAATGTCCGGCCGTGTCGCCGTCAGGTAGAGGAGCGACCCGATCATACTGCGGTACTCCTTCTGGTCCACTGCTTCTCCGTCCACATCCGCATCCAGGGCAGTCGTCGTCGACATGGGTGTTGGAAGAGGCTTGGCCTCACCCATATCAAAACGCTTTAGCAAGTCTTTGGTGTACTTGCCCTGGTGCACAAACGTCCCCTCTCGAGATTGCTTAATTTGCAACCCGAGAAAGAATGTCAGCTCGCCCATCATGCTCATCTCGAACTCCCTGCTCATAGTATCTGCAAACTTGGCAACCAAAGCGTGAGAAGAACCACCGAAAATGATATCATCCACGTAAATTTGGACCAAGAGTGTGTCTTTGCCTTGCCGGAGGAGAAAGAGCGTCTTATCTACACATCCCATTTTAAAACCCTTAGCTAGCAGAAATGTTTTCAATCTATCGTACCAGGCTCTAGGGGCTTGTTTCAAACCATACAAGGCTTTGTGGAGTTTAAAGACATGGTTTGGAAACTTGGGATTTTTGAAACCGGAGGGTTGCTCAACATAAACCTCCTCCTCTATGTAGCCGTTTAAAAAGGCACTCTTGACATCCATTTGAAAAAGTTTGAAACCCCTGGATGCAGCATAAGCCAAGAGTATCCTAATAGCCTCCAAACGTGCTACAGGAGCGAAGGTCTCCTCATAATCTATCCCTTCCTTCTGACTATAGCCTTTCGCCACAAGCCGGGCCTTGTTTCTCACAACATGGCCATCCTCTCCTTGCTTGTTTTTAAATACCCATTTTGTCCCAATAGGCTTACAGTCAGGTGGAGGTGGAACTAGAACCCAAACCCGATTTCGCTCAAAGTTCTCTAACTCCTCATGCATGGCATTGACCCAATCCGAATCCGTCAATGCGTGTCCAACATCTCGGGGCTCAAAATTAGCAACAAAAGCAGAATGAGCGAAGTGAGAGATGTGTTGTGACCTAGAGCGAGTAACTCGCTCGCCGATGTCGCCGATCATCTGTTCAGGGGGGTGCTGGCGCTGGATATGTCGTGGCGCCTCCCGGGAAGAAGTGACCTCCCCCTCAACAGCAGCTGGTTCCACCCCGGGTACAAAAGGTACCGCGCGAGGTGGAGGATCCCACGGCCCTCAGGAAGAAGAAGTGTCGGGGCCGTGAGTCGTCGTCGAGGCCGCTCCTTGCGGCACGGCAGGTGGAGGGGGTGCTGGATCATCCATACCTTCAGCACCCTCATCCTCGTCATCGAAAAGAGGCTCTCCAACCTCATGATCACCTGCACGCTCAAAACGAGAAGAAGGACAAACCATGGTCTCGTCGAAGGTGACATCGGATGTCTCCATGACTCGGTTAGTGTCAAGGTTAAGTACACGATAAGCTCGAGTGTGAGTGCCATAACCCAAAAACACACCGTCAGAAGAACGAGACTCAAATTTATCCAGGTTGCCTTTCTTCAATATAAAACAATGGCAACCGAAGACTCTAAAATAACTCACTTTGGGCTGGCGACCAAAACGCAACTCATAAGAGGTCTTCTTCAAAAACGCTCTCAGAAAAATGCGATTCGAAATGTAGCATGCAGTGTTCATAGCTTCGGCCCAAAAGCGCCTAGGAGTCCTATGCTCATCAAGCATCGTCCTGGCCATCTCAACAAGGGTCCGATTCTTCCTTTCTACCACACCATTTTGGGGCGGTGTGTAGGGAGAAGAAAACTGATGCTCCAAACCAAGGTGGTTACAAAACTTCTCAAAATCCGAATTTTTGAATTCAGAACCGTTATCACTTCTAATAGCTCGCATCGAGTTCAAAGGGAACTCGTTCTGAAGACGCAAAATCAGATTGCGAGCGAAGGAAAAAGTCTCGGACTTCTCAGCCAAAAAGAAGATCCACGAATACCTCGAAAAGTCGTCAACAACAACCAAAACATACCACTTGCCACCAACCGAGCTCACCCGAGCCGGACCAACAAGGTCCATGTGTAAAAGCTCTCCAGGGTGCGAGGTCATAACCTTGGTCACAGGATGGTGGGGAGCGGCAACCATCTTCCCATGTCTGCAAGAATGGCAAACTAGATCCTTCTCCATCGAAAGCTTGGGCAATCCTCGGATTAAGCCAAGTGAGCTAAGTCTTGCAAGCAAGTCAAAGCTTAAGTGACCGAGCCTCCTATGCCACTTCCAAAGATTGGAGGAAGAGGGACTAGCCAAAAGACATCGAGAAGAACCAAACAACTCCGAGAAATTCGCACGAAAGACTTTCCCAAAGGGCGAAATTAGACATACAAGATCGCCCTGAGGATCTAAGATGCGACTAAGGTTCGGTTTGAAACGAATCTCATAGTCATCATCAAAAAGTTGCGAAACAGAAAGCAAGTTAAAATGCAGGTTAGAAACAAGAGCAACATCGCGCAACACAAAGTGCTCATTAACCCGCACCGACCCGCGAGACAACACCTTACCTTTACTATTGTCGCCGAAGGTTATGTACTCCTTTCCGGCGACCGGGCTAAGGCTGGAGAACCACTTGGTGTTTCCGGTCATGTGCCTCGAGCAGCCGGAATCCACCAACCAAATGTCCTCCAACCGTCTTACCTACATCAATAAAAAGACATAGGGTGAGCATACGGTCCAACACTGGGGTTAGTGAAGTAAGGAGAATACCAGTGTTGGCCCGGCTGCTCAAAAGAACGGTTAGCAGAAAAACCATTCCTAGCACGTCTACGAAGGTAGCGATCACCACGCACAGGAAAACGTGGTCCGCTAGGGAAGAAGCGCTCACCGCGATACTCCAAACGCGGTGGGGGAAAGCGCTCAGCAAAGCCTCCGCCACGGGGTCCGTCGACTGCAAAGGCAGGACCCCGTCGGGCACGCTCTCTACGAGGCCTACGCCTAGAAACCTGGGGCTCAACACTTCTAGGCCTAGCGTCTCTCCTCAGAGCTCTCCTCTCTTGCCTAGGCCTGGGAACCTCACCTCCGGGCCTAGCAGCTCTTCTCTGGACATTCGGCCCATGCCCACCATGGAAAGGGTGGTACAAGTCCGGGTTGTCCATCTCCCGAGCATGGCGTGCCTCTCTCTTGCGCCGAAAGCAGAACTCACTTAAGTGTCCATCTCTCCCGCAGAAATCACAATGGTACCTCACCGCACGCAAAGGGGGTTGTTGGTACTCATGGCTGTGGGTGTGGATCACTTTGCCCTTCTGTGGCAACTCCTCCTGGATAGGTGGCATTGTATCCAGCTTGTTCTTTAGGTGATTGGGTTTGGGATGCCACACTTGGTTCTTGGGTGGAGCTCTAGGAGGTTCTTCAAACACCCCATCCTTGGTGGTAGGTTTGAGAGGCTCTTTGGGTGGAAGCTTGGTAAGTTTGGGAGTAGTGGTGGAGTTGGGCTTCTCACTCGGATTCATACCACTCGACTCTCCAATCTTCCCAAAAGCAGAAAGATCAACACCCTGAGTAAAACCTACACCAGGACCTCCAGCAGCTCGCTTGAATTGGGAGATCATCATCCCGAGCTGCGGCTCACCACAAGATACCCATGACAAGATGGTCCGAAGGTATGTGTTTTCTTCCTCGGTTTGCATCTTGCCATGCTTCACATTTGCAATCTCCATCTCCAAACCCTCGCACAAAGCGCACCTAGTCACACAAGTGCTACCCGAGCTGGCCTTCTCAAGGGACTCAATCTTGGCATTCTTCTCTGCCAACTCGGACTGCAAGACAGGACAAGTCTTGCACGCACCCAACAAGGAGGGTCTAGCCTTCAGCTCATCCAGCTCTCCTACCAACGCAACATACTTACCTCTCAAAGTGAGAAGGTCAGTCATGTGCGTGGTGCACGACTCGCACTCAACCTCCTCCGACACGACCACGGTGGACTTGGCAAACTCAAGCTCCCTCACCGTGTCCTCCCACTTCTGCCTAAACTCCTTGCACTCTCTAGCAGCACGCCTAAGCAACTTATCTTGGCTAAGGAGGGCAGCAGTAAGCTTCTCAACCTCGGAAGAAAGCTCGTCGTAGGTGAGAGATACCTGGGAGGCGTCGTCGTCGTCGTCGTTCCGAGGGGTGTGCTCCAGCTTGCCGTCGACCTCATCACCAAGCGCCATGGTGCAGAAGCCATCGTCGTCGGCGAAGAAGCAGAGACCGTTCAGCTTGTCCTCGATCCTCTTCTTCTTCTCGGACTCGTCATCGCTTGATGAAGCGGAGTCGTCATCCGAGCCGTCGACGTCGCTGAGCGTGGCGAAGAACGCACGCTGCTCAGCTTGGGCCTTCTCCAAGTACTTCTTCTTGATGTATTCTTTGTCATAGCCGCCCCGCTTCTTGTGCCTCGGGGGGACGTGCTTCTCCTTGTGCTTGGAGTCGTATTTGCGCCCATGATCGCCCTTCCCCGAGTGCTTGTTCTTCTTAGGGCAGTTGGCGATGAAGTGGTCGGGGTCGCCGCACTCATAGCAGCCCGAGCGTTCTCCTCCGCGGCGACGGTTCATGCGGTTGTTGTGAAACCGCGAGAACCGGTTGGCAAGCAAAGCCAACTCCTCGTCTCCCAAAGACTCCAGCTGGTCCTCTGTGACAGAAAAGAGAGAAGAAAGCGCAAAGCCAGCTGAGGGGTTAGAGGAAGAGCCAGAAACCAAAGCCATAGTCGGGCCAGAAGGATTCGCATAAGAAGCCCTCGACATGGCATCAATCTCACTGGACTTGAGCTTACTGAAGAGCTCGTCGCAAGTGAGGGTCTCATAGTTAGGCGATTCGATGATCGCCTGGACCTTTGAGTCCCACACCGACCGATCGAGAGTGTGCAAAAGCTTTAAAGCTCTCTCATGATCGTCGAAAGGCAACTGCTCCTTGTTAGCCCTCATCCTGTTGACAATCACCTGAAAGCGAGCGAATAAACTTTCTATGCTCTCGCCAGGCTGATGTCGAAAGTTCTCATACTCACGCTTGAACGACTCGTAGAGTCGGGTTTTGACTTGAGAGGTGCCCTCATGGAAACGCATGAGGGTGTCCCAGATCTCCCGAGCCGTAGCGAGGTGAGAAACACGATCAAACTCACCCATGCTCAAACAAGAAAAGAGAGCATTACGGGCTCGGCTATTGGCATCGTGCTCATCGATCTGTTGCTGAGTGACACGAGCAGCCAAGACCACGTAATCAGCAGAGTTGCAAATATCCCAAATAGACGCACCCAAACTCTGCAGATAAGCCGACATGCGTATCTTCCAATACGCATAGTTCGTCCCATCAAAGAACGGTGGTTTGCCCACGCCGCGATCCATGTTGCCTTCTGTGGATCTGGAACCGGCTAAGGTGGAAGATCCTTAACCTGCTCCGATACCAATTGAAGGACCGAGAAGCAACCAGAAAGCGACCAGAGGGGGGTGAATGGGAGCTTCAAAATTTCCTTTTTGGAAACTAGAGCCACTGTCCCAAGAATCACCCCAAGAGACAAACCCTAGAGCTTGCTAATGTCCACGACCCTAGATGTAGGGTGGATGCTTCCAAGAAGCACAGCGGGACACTACACAACTCTAGAAAGCCAACGCAGAAACCGGAAATCAATTCCATCAACGAACGAGCGAACCGCGGACGAAACCGTGCGAAACCAGTCGCATCGGACGCTGGCCTGCGTCCGATGCCAGACCACCGGACGCGTCCGATGCAAACTGGGCGGTTCTGGAACCTTACTGTTCCACCATCGGACGCTGTGAACAGTGATCACCCAGCGTCCGATGCAAAGACTCCGGCGCGTCCGATGGACAACGGACGCGTCCGATGCCTAGCGTCCGATGCAAACTAAAACGCTGAAAACGTGACACGCGTCACCGGAGCGTCCGATGCTAGGAACCCTAGCGTCCGATGCTCCCGTGATAGCGTCCGATGCCCCCGAAAACAGCGCAGTTCTTCGATGATTCAACCCGATCTCCTCCGAATCAAAAGCTCTAGGCCTAGGATTCGATCTGAGGGGTCACAAGGATGTTAGTGAGCTATCTCTAAGAGATCATGGCTCGAACCTAACTCCAAATCGGTGAATCAAGAAATTTCGGGGCAAGGAAGCAAGAACGCGATTCAAAACGAAAATCGATCGATCTCCTAGACCGTGAGGTTAGAGTTTAATTCCTTCGGTGGAAAGAAGTGCCTCACGATCTAGAACAACTTGGTTCAAACGGTTTTGCAAAAGATGAACCGAGCAAAGAGATCAAGCGACGGGAGAATCGTGGAGAAAAAGGATTCCGCGAAGAACACGAACAAAACGCGAATCACACCCACGAATTGCAAGCCGAAGCGCAAACACACGCTACGACAAGAAGGTTACGGCCTCCTTTCCTCAAAATCAACAGTACACAGAGTTCAAGTCTCTCTGCGGATCTCAGCTACAGCAGGGGATGGGAGAGCAGGAAACCCTAAGTGCAGGAAGCAAATGAGATGGCTAAAACTGAGATAGGGGAGGAGGGTGTCTCCCCTGACTACTTATCCTATTCTAGTCTAAGTCTATTTCCTACTCTACCCCTCTCTATTCTAATTACAGAGCGAACCAGCTAAACCCTAGGGCTATTCTGGTCCAACCCGAAGTGGTAGGTAGATCCGACGGCCACGCCCGCGCAAGTCATCCGCGTTGCCTCCACGCAACCTTCCGATTGCCGCCACGTGCCGCCCTCGCTCTGCACCCCCGGTTTTGAGGCCCAAACCGGGAAACCAGCCTTTTCCAATCAGCGCCCGGTTTTGAGGCCCAAACCGGGAAACCAGCCCACCAGCCTGAGTTTTGTGACCCAAACTCAG
This sequence comes from Coix lacryma-jobi var. lacryma-jobi, assembly GCA_009763385.1. Taxonomy (NCBI): domain Eukaryota; kingdom Viridiplantae; phylum Streptophyta; class Magnoliopsida; order Poales; family Poaceae; genus Coix; species Coix lacryma-jobi. The sequence goes on from CM019831.1 coordinate 98,379,542, forward strand.
AAACCCGCAGCGCCCGAGTTTTGAGGCCCAAACTCGGAAACCGGCCCATCGCCCGAGTTTTGTGGCCAAACTCGGAAACCGTCCGCGCCAAGGTTTTGTGGCTCAACCTGGAAACCGAGCACCCAGGTTTTGAGGCCCAAACCTGGAAACCGTCCACCGGTGGTTTTTCGCTGGCTCAGCCACCAAACCGAAGCTGTAGAGGGGATGCACCGCCCGTGCACCCTGTCCACCGACATTTGTCCCCAGGTCCTCGACCCGAGCAACACCGTGCCCCGCAAGTCTCCGCTCGTCGCTGTCCCAGGCTGCCAGCCACCACAGCTGATCCTCAGGCACTCCAGTCCCTCAGTCCAAGCCTCACGTCCGCCCTTCACTGCTCGATCCATCGGCCTGACACGTCCGCCGCACGGCACGCCCATCCTTCATCGCACCCAGTCCATCGGCACGACACGTCTCAACTTGACCTTCACCTTGCCCTCGATCACTGTCTCTGTGCTCGACACCTGCACAACACAAGCCAAAGAACATGTGATCAATCCAGTTGACAATCACTCATCACTTAGAGACCCGGCATACACCCATGTATCCGCAGTTTTATCCCTTGTTGGCTTTCAGGTCAAACCGACTGGCACGTCTCCGGATTTCAAACCGTCCTGGCACCCGATTGAAGCTACGCTTTTTGGCTTGCCGTGTGTTAGGCGCGGTGTGTCACATTTTGCGCCAACACACTTTTTGGCACGCCCAGTGGGACATCTCTGTTTCAAGATGCCTGAGATCAACAATGATCAAATTCTGGAAGTGACCATGGATGAGTTGCCATCAGACTCGAAGCTTTTCGTACAGCAAGCTTGCGATGAGTTTCAGCGCAAGTGCTTGATGACTTTCTCTAAGAACAAGAGCGGCAAGATCTTCCAGAAACAACCATTCCCAAGGGTTCTCCTTCCTCACCAATCCGACAACACTGATGAGGAAGATATTCAGAAAATGACCCAAATAGTGTTGTTGATGCTGGTTATCTATCATAATTAAGAGATAAATAAATATGAAAAGGGCAAGAATTTGATCACCAACAAAGGTTTAGGGTTTCAACTGACAATATTCCACGAGTTTTGGTAAGTTATGATTCTGCAGGGACTAAACCAGGAAATCGGAACCGATAGCTTCCCATAGAAGGAAACCGTCGGGAGATAACGCAACCGCCACGTCGGGATACTTCTAGAAGACTCCGGAGAACACATAGAGACACCACGAGAAAGGGAACCGCGGTCCACCTCCAGGTGGGACCGACCGGTCCCCTGGACCCACCGGTCGGTCCCCCCTGGGCCCGCTGGTCTCCGTCTTCTGCAAGATATCTCCACCGACCTCTAGGATGCATCTTGACCGTACCTTAAGTCGATTTGATCCAAGGGCCACGGTTCATTGCCCAGGGCTATATAAACAGCCCCTGACCCCCCTCTCCAGGGAGAAGGCATCAGGCAATACATTCATCAGGGTTAGATCAATCAGAAGGAGATAAATCGGAGGCTTTTGGACTACATCCACCTAGATTAGTAGATAGAATAGGACTAGAGGAGGCAAGCTTCGCTTGGATTCCTGATCTAGTCACGAGTAGGCTCGGTAAACCCAAGATCTTCTTTCTTGTATTAACATTATGGATCTATTTCATAATTGATCTTCTAGTTCATCATTGTTCTTCATTGTTTATGTTCTAGTTCATCGTCTAGTTCATGTTCATCGTCTAGTTCATCTTCTAGTTCATAATCTTGTGCTAGTTCATGTTCTAGTTCGTACTTTAGTTCTTCTCGATGATCTAATTCACCTTATTGTTCATTATTGTGTTCTAGATAGCATTATAATTGATATGATTAAGACATCAATGATTATATTCTTAGTTATAATGCTTATAGTCTGCTTTGATTATATATTTGGCATAGATAGTTCACCTTTATGCTTATACTCATGTTCGTATAGCACTCATCTTAAAGTACAACGGGTGGGTGATAAATGCTGTGTAGGCGTGGTGCTTATACATTATTTATCTATGAATGCGTCCTATGTTCCGGATAGAGTGGTAGATCGTGGGTGTGACAGACCTGTTGAGTCCTCTATATTCCACATCCCAAATATAGTGTTCAGTATGGCTCAGTTAACTCATGGTTTAAGGGTTACTTGGTTTGATACCTTAACTATGGAGTTGCCTCTTGACTATAAATATGATGTGACCTAGCCAATGATTGCCCAATATAATTGCACTAATCAATGTATGCTATGGCTTGTAATTAGAATAACTTAGGAATGTTTCTTATTAATACCCGTTCTAATCATCACTTGCTAGGTAGTACTGTTCTAAGTTTATCCTTGATTGATCTGATCTCTGTTATCCTTTATCAATTATTTATCATATCATTTACTCTGTAACCCAATTCCTGTTCAAAGTAATTAGAGTATTATCAGTCTTATTATAGTGTGTACCATATTAAATGCTGTTAAGTCCTTACAATACCATCATATCTTGAATTGATTAGTCTCTAGGCTAAATATAAATAACGATACCTGAGACTTGCTTGGGTGAAATGCTTCTACAACGGGTATGTTTATCTGTGCGCTTGCGGGTAAATATCTATCTTTAAATCCAGTGCCCTGATATATTTGCATTGCTAGCTTCATGTTGGGGATGACAACTTGACGTTAAGTGAAGTTAGTAGTGTCCCGTACGCTCTTTAGTGCCTTCACTAGTTTATTACTTTATGTGGTTCATTCTTAGTAGCGACGTTAAGAAATACCAACACATTTCTAGCGCCGTTGCCGGGGATAGATTATAACTCTCTTAGAGTGATTCCATTAAGGAGTGTCAACAAGCATTTCTGGCACCGTTGCCGGGGATCACATCAATTCAATTAGGGATGGTACCTAGGGTTAATTATTAAAATCTTTATGAACACTGATAGGACACTGCATTAGCAGCATCTAGAACGGTAGCTAGAACATATCATTTTACTTACACACATGTGATAATGCACTAATTATTTACTTTTACAGACTTACCCTAGCTTTGTTTATCTCTTATATCTTATGCAGGGTTATGTATGACTAGTTTCCAACTTCCGAAAAACTACATTGAGGATCCCGAAGCTTTACTAAGGAAAACTAGACGCAAACTTAAGAGACCCTCAGCACCACTACCAGAAGTTAGCCAGATAAGAAGAAGCTTAACACCAGTGTTGGACGCCATGGCCGACAAGACACTCCGCGAGTTCTCTGCACCAACCACTGCCCACATCAGGACTAGACCAACAGTCAATGTGGGAGACAACGGATTTGAACTCAAGCCAGCTTTGATCAACATGGTGCAAGCTAATCAGTTTTGCGGAAAGGCACATGAAGACGCAAGCGCTCATCTCCAACACTTTTTAGAGATTTGTAGCACTTTCACCATCAAAGGAGTTGAAAGGGACGTCATTCTACTTCGCTTGTTCCCATTCTCACTCTTGGGGAAAGCAAAACAATGGTTCTACGCCAACAAAGATAAAAACACCTCGTGGGCGATCTGTTCAACTGCCTTCCTAGCAAAATTCTTTCCAGTGGGCAAGACGAATGCCCTCCGTGCCAAGATTTCAACTTTTCAGCAACAACATGAAGAATCAATCCCAGAAGCTTGGGAACGCTTTCAAGACTACATATCAGAATGGGATGGAGAATTGGCTACTCATGCAGACCTTCTACCACGGGCTCACTTCAAGTACCCATGAGAATGTGGATGCCGCTGCTGGAGGATCTTTCTTATCACTCACGATCAACAATGCAACTACACTCATAGAGAAGATGGCCTCTAACCAAGGATGGAATGAGGAACGCTCTCAGCCACGCAAGAGGGGAGGAATACATCAACTAAAGGAAGTAGACATGTTGTCTGCTAAAATTGACCTACTCATGAAGAAGTTCGATGAACACACTCCCAAGAAAGAAGACGTCAAACAAATCTACGAATCTCACATGACATGTTAAGAGTGTGGAGGCACTGGTCATTCAGGGAGCAACTGCCCTGAGATTCAAGAGGATGCAAAGTACATCAACAACAACACCAACTATCGTCCTCAACAAGCTCAAGGATGGACCCAGCAATCAAGGCCTAATTACTCAGGTAACTACTCAGGTAACTACCAAGGTAATACCTTTAATCAACCACCTTTGAGAGAGATGATATCCAATCAAAATAAAATTATTGATAATATGTCTAAAAAGATAGCTTCCAATGATAAACTGCTTGAAAATATTAATACTAGAATGGATAGCTTTACTTCTGCCATAAAGAATAAACATGGCTTTAATAAAATGATAGAATCTCAGTTATCTCAGTTAGCAGCTTCAGTCCCTATGACTGAAAAAGGTAAGATTCCAGGAAATCCAAAAGAGCTAGAAACTGCAAATCTTGTAGACATCTTTGATGCAGGACACCTCATACCTAGACCTTCAAGAGAATGGATGGATGACTCCATCGCCCCAAAGAAAGGAGATCCAGGAAGACCTGTGATTCCAATTCATATTGGACCTCACAGTTTTGAAGAAGCAGTCTGTGACCTTGGAGCAAGTGTCAACATTATGCCAAGGGTAATATACGAACAAATACATGGTGCACCTCTATTATATACAACTATGTGTCTGCAGCTCGCAGATCAGACACTGTGCTACCCATTAGGAATTCTAGAAGATATCTGTGTACGAGTGAGACGCTCGTATGTGTGTGCAGACTTTATGATCATTAAAACAGGTGGAGACAAAAGAGCACCCATCATTCTTGGACGCCCGTTCCTAAGCTCAACGAAAGCCATCATCTACACGGACAGCGCCAAGATCTGTTTCACAATCTTAGGCAACAAAGAAAGATTCAATTTCAAGAGCCGTACACTCACTACCAAAGTCCACCCTCAGAAGCCCTACGAAGATGCAAACATCATATCATCAAAGAAGAAGAATAGGAACAGAAGAAGGAAGAACAAGGCTACACAACCACATCAAGACACAGTATGGATGGTCAACTCTGTCCAAACAGAACACGACCACCTTCTTGCATCACCATACCTCGCCAAAAGGGATGACCCAGGCGTACCCACCATCGATTGCAAGATCAAAGGAAGTACATTCCACAAGACGTTCTGCGACATTGGCTCAAGTGTTAATATAATGTCTAAGGTAACATATGAGCACTTATATAAAAATAGACCTATGTATCAAACATATGTGCAGCTACAGATGGCGGACCAAACTTATCGATTTCTGGAGGGAATAGTAAAGGACGTGATGATCCAAATTAAAGACCACTATGTTCCCACTGACTTCTTAGTACTAGATATGGGTAAAGAAGACGACATTCACATCATCCTAGGAAGACCCTTCCTCAACACCACTGGCGCCATCATCTACATGAGATCTGGAGAGATCCACTTCCAGTTCTTTAGAGAGAAGGTACGCTGTTACTTCAATAGTTATTCCACTAATGTACAGGGAAAGAAGAATCACTCAAGGAGGAGACGCCACGCATCCCAACATAACAAGAGACGACAAATCAAGGATGGATGGGCTGACTATGAAGGAGAAGTTACCAGAAGTGAAGATGTCCCATTAAAGGAAACGAAGGACGAAGAAGTAAAGGAGACAAGTCCACCAGTCAAGCACGTATGGAAAAAGAAAGAGAGTTCTATTGACGTGCAATCATCCGATAGACTATAAACGTCGAATCCTCGCTGGAAGGTAACTCGGTAGTTATCCATAATCATTAGCATTAAATTCATCATTGCATAATTAGATAAAGCATGATCATTTTACTTTTAGTATCATATTTACTTCTTAAGCAATTATATCTGCATTAGAAAACAAAATATATATGAAAACTCTAAGCCCATGAGAGTAGTATACTTTCTGTGGAGGCATAAAAATAAAAACTATACATTTGCATATTTACTTTTGTATTGCATACATCTATAAAAAACAAAAAAAATTCTAAAAAGAGATACTTTGGAACACTGCTGAACTCTGCTTAGTGGAAAAGAAGAACATAAATAATCTTAAGAGTTTTAAGACAACTAGACAAATGGAGGAATATTTATCACTAACGCTTAATCAAGTTCCACTAGTTGTGTTGTCTATCTTTGAATTTAGCAGGAAGATAAGAAGAGAAGGACTCAAACCAATAGCGGTCTACTCGACTTCTGGAGAAAAAGACCACGTCAAGATCCAGCTTGGGGGAGAGCACCCTCAGTTATCACGATAAGTATCACGGCTTTTTATCTATTAGTTCGGTTTAAGTAAATCAGGTTAATAAATCTAGAACCCCTAAAAATATGAATAACTATTACAAAACTAAATGAAGATTTTATATAATAAATGTCTAGGTGGATACAAACTTAATTTTGCTCATGATGAACAATTCCTCTGCCTTTCCTAAATACCTACTATTCAAATTTTCTTGAGTTTTAGACAAAGCTGTTCTGAATAAACTCTGAACCTAAAAACATGCGGATGGCAAATGCTTAATCCAGAGTCTAGATAATTGTGAGATATGATATAAAAAAGTTTGAGCTGCTATTTATCTAATTCCTAGAGATACTAGAGTTCTGGAGATTTACACTTTAAAAAGATTAAAAACACATGATTAGATCCTGTATGACATAACATGAATTCCTACCCAGAGCCATTAATATGATTTTAAGATAAGGCTACTTGCTTTGTTGTAAGTTTTTAGCTATGGTTGAGAAATTTATCATGCTCTAGAGATCAAGAATGTTTTATTAAAAGATTCACTCTTCCGAAGTAGTATTGTGTTAGAGGCATGGGCTATGCAAAAGTATAAAAGGAGGAAATAAAAAGGGACAAGTGTCCGACTACCTCAAAGAAAAGAAAGAAAAAAAACGAGTTATGATAAAAGTAAAAAAAAAGAATGATAGCCCATGGTCCCTCTAATTACAATATGCCAGCAAGAGATGACAAATTTCAAATGTTCTAAGTTCTTGATCTATGAGTATGACATCTGTCTTCCTAAACTTTGAACTTTGACTTGGTAAGATATGCTTTTCACTTCTTAAAGCCCCAGATATTTATCCATAGAAGGAAGGAAAATGCACCAGTGAGGAATCATAAAATATAAAAGAGAGATTTGAGAGTGTCATACAGTGAAATCTCTGATCTTTATTTTGAAAATATATTCAAACTCCAGAATGAAGGTTGATCAAAGAGTTAGAGATACAGTGCTTAACTTGATTGTTCTATCTTTCAATTGTTTAAAGACCTAGGTAAAGGCAAAAGCTCCATAGTTAAGGGTAATATGAGAAAGTCAGAATAGTTAACTCTATCCAAAGGAAGATTTTTGTTTAAACATATGTACCATTGAGGTTTGAAAGCATAGTAGCAATTCCTGATTCATCATGAATATTTGCTAAGGGACTAGCAAAAGGTAAGCTTGGGGGAGTTGTTGACGCTGGTTATCAATCATAATTAAGAGATAAATAAATATGAAAAGGGCAAGAATTTGATCACCAACAAAGGTTTAAGGTTTCAACTGACAATATTCCACGAGTTTTGGTAAGTTATGATTCTGCAGGGACTAAACCAGGAAATCGGCACCGATAGCTTCCCATAGAAGGAAACCGTCAGGAGATAACGCAACCGCCACGTCGGGATACTTCTAGAAGACTCCAGAGAACACATAGAGACACCACGAGAAAGGGAACCGCGATCCACCTCCAGGTGGGACCGACCGGTCCCCTGGACCCACCGGTCGGTCCCCCCTGGGCCCGCTGGTCTCCGTCTTCTGCAAGATATCTCCACCGACCTCTAGGATGCATCTTGACCGTACCTTAAGTTGGTATGATCCAAGGGCCACGATTCATTGCCCAGGGCTATATAAACAGCCCCTGACCCCCCTCTCCAGGGAGAAGGCATCAGGCAATGCATTCATCAGGGTTAGATCAATCAGAAGGAGATCAATCGGAGGCTTTAGGACTACATCCACCTAGATTAGTAGATAGAATAGGATTAGAGGAGGCAAGCTTCGCTTGGATTCCTGATCTAGTCACGAGAAGGCTCGGTAAACCCAAGATCTTCTCTCTTGTATTAACATTATGGATCTATTTCATAATTGCTCTTCTAGTTCATCATTGTTCTTCATTGTTTATGTTCTAGTTCATCGTCTAGTTCATGTTCATCTTCTAGTTCATAATCTTGTGCTAGTTCATGTTCTAGTTCATACTTTAGTTCTTCTCGATGATCAAATTCACCTTATCGTTCATTATTGTGTTCTAGATAGCAATACAATTGATATGATTAAGACATCAATGATTATATTCTTAGTTATAATGCTTATAGTCTGCTTTGATTATATATTTGGCATAGATAGTTCACCTTTATGCTTATACTCATGTTCGTATAGCGCTCATCTTAAAGTACAACGGGTGGGTGATAAATGCTGTGTAAGCGTGGTGCTTATACATTATTTATCTGCGAATGCGTCCTATGTTCCGGATAGAGTGGTAGATCGCGGGTGTGACAGACCTGTTGAGTCCTCTGTATTCCACCTCCCGAATATAGTGTTCAGTTTGGCTCAGTTAACTCTTGGTTTAAGGGTTACTTGGTTTGATACCTTAACTATGGAGTTGCCTCTTGACTATAAATATGATGTGACCTAGCCAATGATTGCCCAATATAATTGCACTAATCAATGTATGCTATGGCTTGTAATTAGAATAACTTAGGAATGTTTCTTATTAATACCTGTTCTAATCATCACTTGCTAGGTAGTACTGTTCTAAGTTTATCCTTGATTGATCTGATCTTTGTTATCCTTTATCAATTATTTATCATATCATTTACTCTGTAACCCAATTCCTGTTCAAAGTAATTAGAGTATTATCAGTCTTATTATAGTGTGTACCATATTAAATGCTGTTAAGTCCTTACAATACCATCATATCTTGAATTGATTAGTCTCTAGGCTAAATATAAATAACGATACCTGAGACTTGTGTTGTTTCAGGGACCGAGATCCTGAAACAGCGGGTCGTCGCACGAACGAAAGCCCCAAGCGAAAGCGGAAAACGAGCGGTAGAACGGGAATGTAGTAGAAGTGAACAGTGTTCTCCTCCCCCCCTCCCTTGGGAGGTTGGGAGCTTTTTATATTAATCCAGATCAATTTGAAAGTACAAGAATGCCCTTCCATCCACTCTGCTACAATTACAATGATGCCCCTGCTCAACTAATCCATGGTTGTACGCCGCCTTTTCCGGCGCGAGGGGCATCATCGTAACTTCGCCATCTGGTGGGCCCAGCGTCCCCCGGCTCCTTTTCCCGGCCGGTGGGCCCGCTCCCTTTGACCCAGGCTTCCGTCGAGCTGCGAAAACCTAAGAAAAACCAAAGTCATGAAAGACGAAAACTCTCACCGGAAACGCTGGGCTCCTTTCGCGCGAATGCTTCATTTCGCACGAAAACTCCGTCCTACTCCGGTCATGCGGACCGGAGGCAAACGCCTGCTTCCGCGCGAATGCTCCCTCTCGCACGAAAGCTCCGCCTTCCCTTGGTCCGCAAGCCGAAACGCGTGCTTCCGCGCGAATGCTTCCTTTCGCACGAAAGCTCCGCCTCCCTACTCCAGTTGTGCGGACCGGAGGCGAATGCCTGCTTCCGCGCGAATGCTTCCTTTCGCACGAAAGCTCCGCCTCCCTACTCCAGTTGTGTGGACAGGAGGCGAATGCCTGCTTCCGCGCGAATGCTTCCTTTCGCACGAAAGCTCCGCCTCCCTACTCCAGTTGTGCGGACCGGAGGCGAATGCCTGCTTCCGCGCGAATGCTTCCTTCCGCACGAAAGCTCCGCCTCCCTACTCCAATTGTGCGGACAGGAGGCGAATGCCTGCTTCCGTGCGAATGCTTCCTTTCGCACGAAAGCTCCGCCTCCCTACTCCAGTTGTGCGGACCGGAGGCGAATGCCTGCTTCCGCGCGAATGCTTCCTTTCCGCACGAGAGCATCATCATATTTTGGTAAAATGCGGGTCGGAGGCGCCTGCGGTCTGGGCGCCGCCCCAACAATAGCCCCTTACAGTTGAATCTGCAGCTTGTGAAGTTCGACCGTGTCCTTTCGCTAGGCGCCTACGCCCGCCCAAAAAACCTTCGTTTCGTCCTGAAGCTGAGGTTTTTTTTGTTTTTTTTTGAATATAGAGGTATGTATTTTTTATTATTATTATTATTTATATTTTTGTTTTAAGTCGCGTCGCAAACGCCTTTTCGTCTTCCTCGAAAACTGTGTGTCATGATGTAAAACCTCTGCGACGCTTTGAATCTTGTGCCCGGGCGCCTCTTCGTCTCCCTCGGAAATCGTGTCGAGTTTTATCGTATATAAAAGCTGAGGCTTCAGCTGGGGGGGCTTGATCATTGAACACCTCCCTTCACTCGCCGCCTCTTTCGCGAAGCCTTTCGCTGTTCGCTTGACGCCATTCGCTCTTGTTGGCGATAGCTGCTTGTTGTTTGATTCTCATCATTCGCCTGGCGATAGTTCGTGGTACGCGTGTCACTTCCCTTGTCTTTGTTTCCTTTAGACTTAAGTCTTGCGAATTTGGTTGTTTGAGGTTGCTTAATTTCGCTTCTATTTTCGCGTTTTTTCTTTGTTTTTTTAGCTTTCGCTTGCCTTGTTTGTTTATTTTATCTTTCGCGCCAATGCTAGATGGCGTCTTCCAGCTCGACGTCGACCTCGAGCTCAACTAGCGAAAGTACCGATGCCACCGGGTCGTCCCATCGCGAGCCTAGCGTGGAAGTGTCCATCGGATCGGGGGTTGCTCCACGAGTTCCAGAGCACAGCGGGAGCGTGTCGAATGATGGGGACTCCGGTTTGATTTCGGTCCCGACGGATTGTTCTTTTTACCTTGGCGTATCGCGAATGACGGCTGCACGCTTGCAAACAATGGCTGAAGAAGGGCCTTTAAGGAGAGATCATCTTGCGAATTGTCGTGTCCCTGGAGACGAGGAGGTTCCTATTCCTCGACCGAACGAGGCCGTTGTCTTTCGCGACTACTTTGTAGCTGGCCTTGATTTTCCCCTCGAAGAATTCATCTCGGATGTTTTGTTGGGGTTTGAGATACAACTTCATCAGCTGACGCCGAATGCAGTCGCCAGACTAAGTATTTTCGCGCATGCTATGAAGATGTTGGGCTGCACCCCGCGGGCGGATGTCTTCGTGCGATTTTATGACATTCACCGTCGTCCGACGAAAGTTAACGACCCGCTTCTCGGGAGCAAACTGCCCAGCGAGATTGGCTGCATCAATTTCGTTCCGCGGAAAACACGAGGGACTGTTTCAATTTCGCTTACATATCGGAACAAGTGGCCGGACTGGAATCGCTTCTGGTTCTACTATCGCGTGTGCTCGGACGAAACCGCCGCTATTGAGTTAAGTAAAGGAGAGAAAAAAGGCTCTCCACTTGTGTCTGTTTTGGAGGGGTGCCCTGGAAGGCATCTTCCGCCAGTTGTGCTGAGTGACCCGGATGCCATTCGCTGTGGGGATGCATTCGCGCTTACTGCACGTTTTCAAACCAGCCGGGATTTGGTGGAAGAGTGGATAGCCATCGGGATGAATCCGCTCTGCAGTGCCACATCTTTCGAAGGTTTCGTTGAAAGAGAAGGGTATTGGGGGCCCACGCTGCTGCTGGAGAGGCCCGCGGATTACCATGATGACGGCGAATATGTCAGACATATCGAAAAGGAGACCAGAAAGATTTGTGGGCCGTACTTACGCAAGGAGAGCGAGTTTCAACTCGGCAATCTCGGCCGTAATCGGCGTCTGAACCGAGCTTTCGATGCAATGGGCGTTGAATATGCCGAAAGACCGTTAGTTGACGAAAGCAAAGATGAGGCCGAAAGCTTGAAAGGTAAGGGAAAAGGGATGGTTCGCTGTGGCGGTCGGAGTGGTGTGATCTCCCGGCGAAAGGTCGCTGAAGCCGGGGACATTCGCATTGGGCGGTTGATTGCCAAACCTTTGCTTGCAAGCCGAGGGGGGGCATTGGAGTCGGCCCCCGACGTTGATCCTTTCGATCATTCGAGGGTGGTTAGTTTCTGCCTTTTTCTAATTTTGTTTGCTTTGGCCGGGGACATTCGCATTGGGCGGTTGATTTTCGTTTTTCTATTTTTTTTTGACTTGACTTGTCTTTGACTTGTCTTTGTTTTGCTGTTTTGTTTTGCAGAGCGCCAGTTTCGCTGCTGAGATGGCGCCGCCAAAACCGCAGGCGCGCCTTTCGACATCGGCTTTCGACGACGAGGTGTCGGTGGCTGACCTTCCGACCTTTGCTAAACCTGGTTCGCGAAAGGCCCTCGCGGATTCCGATCGGCCGATGAAGAGACCGAAAGCGCCTCGCGCTGAGCCCGCGGCTCGGAAACCCGCCGAAACTGCTACTCGCGTCTCCACCGGAGGGGCTGCCCCACGCGAGAGGAGGGCCGGATCCGAGGGAGTGTCGGCTCCTACTGTGGATAATGGTAAGTTACACCTTTCGCCGAGACACATTCGTCTATCACAGGAGATGGTGGAAGGTCAGCTTCTTGGCTACGGGCGATTGATTATCGATGGAGTGCCGTCGGACTACAGGAACCCTTGTTTTTACACTGGCTTGAGCTCGTCGGGCGAGACTGACGAAGCAAGAGAAGAGTCTTATCGGATTGCACGTTCTTTGGGTGCAGCTTCCGAAGCTCAGCTTGCGTGTCGGATAGACTTCCGCCGCGCGGGGATCCTCCCCGGCGCAAGCGATGATGCCAGCAAACTTGTGGAGTTTTCACACAAGGCTTTCGCTGCGCCGGAGGTCGAAAGGGACCTGCTCAAGGTCGACAGCGTAAAGCTTGATGACGCTCTGTCGTTTCACTTAGCTAGCGTGAGTTGCTCAGATTGCTTTTTGTCGCGTGATTGGTGTTCGCTTTTCCGCAACTGGGGTATGGGTCTTTTGGAGTGTACTGACTTTCGACGTTTGATTTAATGCTATTCGCAGGCTGCCATTCTCGCCCGCAGCCGACACAATCAAAACGACCTTTATGTTCGCAAGATCGAGCGTGAGAAGGAGGATCTCGACACTTTGGCAAAGAAGCTTACAACCGACCTGGAGGTTCAGGCGAAGAAAGCCGAGGACGAGCGCGCCTCGCGGAGAGCAAACCAAAAGGAGGTTGAAAAGCTGAGACGCGAAACAGAAGACCTCAAGCGGGAGCTTTCGCAGCTGCGAAATGCCCAGGCCGAGAAAGACGAGGCCCTGAAGACGTCTGCAGAAGAAGCTGTCACTCGCCTCCGCGAAAGCCTTCGCAGCATTGGCGTCGAAACGGATGGTCCTTCGGAGCAAACTGCTAACGGTCTTGTCCGCTGGCTTTGTTCCGAAATGGAGTCACTTGAAAACCACATGGCTCTGGGCCGAGACTACGCTGCCGTGACCGGTATCAAGGCGATCGGCCACAGCGTGGTCGACGCCGGATGCTCCCACATCGCTGACCTTTCGGTCAAAGAGGTGGATTATTATTGGCGAACTCCGGAGGCGGCGAAAGCTCTGGGCAAAAGATTTTTTGAAGAATTCTGGCTTGCGGGTGGGAACGACATGTCCCTGATGCAGTCCGCCGTGGGGCGCGGAAAGGTATTTGCTTCCTTTTGTTGGAGGTATCGCTTTTTTATGCGGTGCCTTGTGGTTTGAGTAGTAAATTTCCTGGGCTATCGCTTTTTTGTGCAGACTCCTGAGGAGAAAATGCGCATCCGGCAGTTGTTTTCGGAGTATATCTCCGCAAAGCAGGCGCGCGAAAACGAGCCGGAAGACGAGGCGAGTCCGCCCGAGCCGAATGACGGGGCACCCGAAAGCTCGGCCGCTGCTGCTGCCCGCGACGCAAATGCCCCCCGAGACGCAGCGGTAGACGAGTGACCTTCTTAGGGCCCGCTTTTAATGTGTTGGCAACTTGTTTGGACCTTGTGTAATGCTCTGGAACTTAAATTCGGATCTTGTATCTTGAACAGGGCGCAGATGCGGGAACGCCGGACGTTCTCGACATCTGCCCGTTAATGATTAGATCTGGCGGTATCTGTGTTGGTGGTGATTTGTGGAGGAGCTATCGCTCTAGATTTCCGATGGCGTCGCTTTCGGCTTATATGAGAAAACGTGCTAAAAAACTTAGACGCACGGAAGAAAGATTACGAGCTTTTTATGAAAGCTTCGACCCGCGCGAACTTGAGTCGAGGCGAATGAGGCGTGAAGCTTCGCGCGCGCCACCAGGCTTCGAGGGTGCCACATTCGTTAAGTTGGAGCCCGAAGATGTTGTGCCTTCGCCGGACGAAAGGCGCTATAGCATTTTCCTTGGCCGCGAAAATAGTTCGCGGCCCTGAATTGCAGTGTACAACCTTTATCTTGAACCCGGTGTAATGAGAAGTGTCGCAGTGTGTTCTACCTTTTGGTGTTAATCGTTACTTGCGAATGTAAGATTTTTTATTATTTCGCTTGACGGTTGAATTTGATCGGTCGAAAGATTTAGCTGTTGTCGGTTTGCTAGTTTGCGCGATAGCGCTTTTTGGTGCGGGCCTCTCGGCTGGTTTTCGCGCGATGGAGCTTTCGTTGCGAGTCCCTCGGCCGATAGCGATGACGCGCCCGCCCCCACTTACTTAGGTGAGGGGCGGTAGCATTCGCGCGAGGGAGTTTTCGGTGCGAGCCCCTCGGCCGATAGCAAAGAAGCGCCCGCCCCCACTCACTTAGGCGAGGGGCGGTAGCATTCGCGCGAGGGAGCTTTCGGTGCGAGCCCCTCGGCCGATAGCAAAGAAGCGCCCGCCCCCACACACTTAGGCGAGGGGCGGTAGCATTCGCGCGAGGGAGCTTTCGGTGCGAGCCCCTCGGCCGATAGCAAAAGAGCGCCCGCCCCCACTCACTTAGGCGAGGGACGGTAGCATTCGCGCGAGGGAGCTTTCGGTGCGAGCCCCTCGGCCGATAGCAAAGAAGCGCCCGCCCCCACACACTTAGGCGAGGGGCGGTAGCATTCGCGCGAGGGAGCTTTTGGTGCGAGCCCCTCGGCCGATAGCAAAGAAGCGCCCGCCCCCACACACTTAGGCGAGGGACGGTAGCATTCGCGCGAGGGAGCTTTCGGTGCGAGCCCCTCGGCCGATAGCAAAGGAGCGCCCGCCCCCACTCACTTAGGCGAGGGGCGGTAGCATTCGCGCGAGGGAGCTTTCGGTGCGAGCCCCTCGGCCGATAGCAAAGAAGCGCCCGCCCCCACACACTTAGGCGAGGGACGGTAGCATTCGCGCGAGGGAGCTTTCGGTGCGAGCCCCTCGGCCGATAGCAAAGGAGCACCCGCCCCCACTCACTTAGGCGAGGGGCGGTAGCATTCGCGCGAGGGAGCTTTCGGTGCGAGCCCCTCGGCCGATAGCAAAGAAGCGCCCGCCCCCACACACTTAGGCGAGGGGCGGTAGCATTCGCGCGAGGGAGCTTTCGGTGCGAGCCCCTCGGCCGATAGCAAAGAAGCGCCCGCCCCCACACACTTAGGCGAGGGGTGGTAGCATTCGCGCGAAGGCGCTTGATAATTCGGTTGACGAAAATGTCTTTATGAACGCAACTTGGGGAGCATACAATCGACTATGATTATGATATTGCTCGTATTGTTGTCCAGCCGCATGCTCGGCTTGGTTCATCTCCTATCTTTGGTTTGAGATGGGGGAGCCACTCGATAGTACTACCGCCTACAGTTACCGGATTGGTGACGATAGGTGGACGCGATGCCGATGACACGATCATAAAAGCGAAAGCGTAGCTCCTGATGCTTCCTACTCGCATTTTCGATAATGAGCTGACTACTTGGAACTAACATTTTGAAGAGCCTCGGTAGTTTAGGATGGACGGGAGGCTTGCACTTTGCTGCCTATTTATACTGCCTTGCCCATGGTACAGGACGGCTGCATTTACTCACCTGGCCGTATTTGTGAGCACTTGGTAGGTGAAAGGTTAATACAACATTTACGTTTTAGCGGCTGTAAATGCTTGCCAGCTGTCGTTTGTTTTGCCCTACTAGGGCTGATGGGCTTGGCCTCCGCTGCCATTCTCCCCTTTCGGTGATGGGGGGCTGGTTTTGCATAGCCCGCAAGCTTTCGTTCAGCCCTCGTTTTGTCGGAGGGCCGGTTTGTTCGTGGCCCGCAGGCCTTCGTTCCGCCCTCGCATTTTGCCGGAGGGTCGGCTTTTTCATAGCCCGCAGGCTTTCGTTCCGCCCTCTCGTTTTGTCGGAGGGTCGGATTTCATATAGCCCACAGGCTTTCGTTCCGCCCTCTCGTTTTGTCGGAGGGTCGGATTTCATATAGCCCACAGGCTTTCGTTCCGCCCTCTCGTTTTGTCGGAGGGTCGGATTTCATATAGCCCGCAGGCTTTCGTTCCGCCCTCGCATTTTGTCGGAGGGTCGGTTTTCATATAGCCCGCAGGCTTTCGTTCCGCCCTCTCGTTTTGTCGGAGGGTCGGATTTCACATAGCCCGCAGGCTTTCGTTCCGCCCTCGCATTTTGTCGGAGGGTCGGTTTTCATATAGCCCGCAGGCTTTCGAGATTGTCGTTGGATGGAAGGGGTCTATTTTGCCCTACCTCCTCGACATTCTCTTTTTATCACATTGTGTTGACGAATGTCTCAACCTTATGCTTGGTTGATTTCGTCTTCGACCGATTCGCATGACATTTTTGGGGAATTATGGCTACTTTAGTAATGTAGCGGTTACATTCGGCTGCCTCGTTAAAAAACCCCGCACCCCGATGAAGGGCTTCCCCGGCGAGGAAAAAGAGCACAGCCGACGTTTGATTACAAAAAATGGTGAAAGAGAGAAATGTCACCACAGTCGAAAAAGAGATGAATTACGGGTAGAAACGGCGCAGATTGCTCGCGTTCCATGTGTGAGCTGATACTTCGCCCTTGTCATTCATCAACCGGAATACACCGGGCGCTGCCATGCTTGCCACGACGAAAGGGCCTTGCCACTGCGATTGCAGCTTGCCTTGCTTATCTGGCTGCCGAATGGTGACCATGTCACCAGGCTTGATATCCTTTCGGATTATCGTCTTGTCCCTGTGATGCTTCGTTTCGGCGTGGTACTTTTCGAGGTTGTTTGCAGCCTGCAGTCTTATTTCTTCGACGGTGTCGAGCTCGACGTGTCTTTGCTCTTCAGTAGTTGTGGTCACTTCGGTTCGGAAGGAACCCAGCTTTACTTCTTCCGGGGTTACTGCTTCCTCGCCGTAAAGTAGCCTGAATGGGGTGAAGCCGGTAGCTCTGGACCGTGAAATGTTGTGTCCCCATACAGCTGCTGTTAGGGTGTTGGCCCACTTGCCTTTCGGCGAGTCGTACAGTGTTTTCGAAATTGCCAAAAAGATTAAGCCATTCGCTCTTTCGACAGCCCCGTTTGCTTGCGGGTAATTTACAGAAGCGAAATTGAGCTTGATGCTGAGTTCATCACAAAAATTCCTGAATTCGGCGCAATCGAACTGCTTCCCATTGTCGCAGGCGATGAATGACGGAACACCGAAGCGACAGATTATCCTCTGCCAGACGAACTTAGTTAAAGAGGTGGAAGTTATGCTGGCAAGGGCCTTCGCTTCCACCCATTTGGTGAAATACTCAAGAGCTACCGCTGCAAAACGCAAGTTGCCCGGGGCTGCTGGTAGCGGACCAACTATGTCGATGCCCCACCTCTGCAATGGCCAGGTTGGCACTATCGGCGTGGTCTCATTTGCTGGGGCTTTCTGATTTTTGGCGAACATCTGGCAACCTTTGCAACATTTGACCAGCTCTTTGGCATCTGATGCAGCGGAAGGCCAGTAAAATCCTTGTCTCATTCCTCTGTGCGCTATCTCGTGAGGCCCTCTATGCGCTCCGCACATTCCGGCATGCATTTCTTCGAGCAGCTGAATGCCTTCGCGCTGGCTTATGCATTTCAGAAGAGGTGCTGTTATTCCATTTTTGAACAACTGCTCTCCGATGATTGCGTAACCTTTCGCCCTGCTGGCCATTCTTTCGGCATCCTTCCTAGACTGTGGCTCGTAAGTTCCAGCTAAATAGGCGAATATCTGTGACCTCCAGTCATCACTGACGATAGCATGTATCGAGTCTGGATGTTCTTCCTCCTCTTTCACGGCTTTTGCCGAAAGGACCTGATAGAACACATCTGATGGCAGCGTTAGATTTTGTGCTGCGGCTTTGGCCAGCTCGTCTGCCTCTGCGTTTTCGGCCCTTGGAATGTGTCGCAGGGTGAAACCAGTGAAATATTTCTCCATTCTTCTGATTGCCGCCAGATACTTGGCTAGCTCTAGCTCTCTTGCGGTGAAGTCCTTTTCGGCATGACCGACAACCACCTGGGAATCCGACTTGACTACGCATCTTCTTGCTCCGATTGCTCGAAGCTTTCGTAAACCCAGCAATACGGCTTCGTATTCAGCGGTGTTGTTGGTTGTGAGGAATTGCAGCCTTGCGGCAAACCTGACCTTTGGTTCTCTTGGAGGTGTAAGGATTGCTGAGATTCCGGCTCCAGTCATGCCCCATGCGCCGTCGCAATTCACAGTCCAGACGGGCTCTTCGAATTCGAGTGTGGTGTCGAAAGCAGCAGGGGTCCAATCTGCTATGAAGTCCGCCAATGCCTGCGACTTGATTGCGGATCGATGTTGGAAATCTATCACATATTCGTTTAGCTCTGCTGCCCATTTGCCAATTCGGCCGATAGCTTCATTGTTGCGAAACAGGGCTTCTAACGGCTGAGCCGATAGGACTATGATGTGGTGAGACTGAAAGTAATGTTTCAGCTTTCGGGAGGCCATTAGCACTGTATAGGCTATCTTCTCTAGCTCTGAGTAGTTCAGCTTTGCGCCCGAAAGGGCCTCGGAAACAAAATAGATTGGGAACTGCGTCATCTTGTTTTCGTGCTCCTTTTCTTCCACCAGCACCGCGCTTACAGTGGCGTGAGACGCTGCGAGATACAACAAGAGCGTTGCTTTCGGCGACGGCTTGGACAGCGTGGTTAGCTTGGTCAAATAGTCCTTTAGCTGCTGAAAAGCTTGGTGCTGCTCTTCCCCCCACTCGAAAGGGTCGGAGCTACGCAGGGTTCGGAAGAAAGGCAGCCCTCTTTCGGCGGACCTTGCGATGAATCTGTTCAGAGAAGCCAGTCTTCCTGTCAACTTTTGCACTTGCTTTCGGTTTGAGGGCGGTTGCATGTTGATGATTGCCGCTATCTTGTCGGGATTGGCTTCAATTCCTCTTGCCGATACCAGGCAACCGAGGAGCTTGCCTTTCTTGATGCCGAAAATGCATTTGTCGGGGTTTAGCTTTAAACCGCTCTTCCGGAGATTGCCGAAAGTCTCGAGCAAATCTACCTGATGATCTTCCTGTCTATCGCTCTTAACCACTATATCGTCAACGTACGCCAACAAGTTTTTCTTTTGCTTCTGGCTTTTGAACACTTTGTCGGTCATTCGCGAGAAAGTGGGGCCTGCATTCCGCAGCCCTTCCGGCATTCGCCGGTAGCAGTATGTGCCTGTAGGGGTGATGAAACTGGTTTTCTCCTCATCGTCGGGGTGAAGCCAAATCTGGTGATAGCCTGAAAAACAATCTAGCAAGCTCATTATTTCACAACCAGATGCAATGTCGACAAGCTTGTCGATACGAGGCAAAGGATACGGATCCTTCGGGCAGCATTTGTTGAGGTCGGTGAAATCGACGCACATTCGCCATTTTCCATTTTTCTTTTTCACCAAGACGACATTCGCCAGCCATTCGGGATACTGGACCGGTCGGATTACTCCCGCGTCGAGTAATCTTTGTACTTCGGCTTTCGCCGCGTCTGCCCTTTCGTTTGACATTTTTCTCAGTTTTTGCTTTCTAGGCTTAGCGCCGCTTGCGATGTTCAAACTGTGCTGGGCGAGATCTCTGCTAACGCCTTGCAAGTCGCTTGCTGACCAAGCGAAAATGTCGTCATTGCTCGCAAGGAAGGATGCCAAAGCGTTCCTTTCTTCTTCCGGCATGCTTGACCCGATATGCACGGCTCTTTCGGGCCTGGAGGCCGCGAGCGGGATTCTTATCGTTTCTTCGGCTGCCCCAACTTTGCATTCCGACGGGCTGACGATAGCGTGCTCTTCGGTGGTTGCTTGCGATTCATTTTTATTCGCCACCTCATTGATAAGGCTGTAGCCTGGGGTTGGTCTTCCTTCAATTCGTCTAGAGGCTTGCTGGTCTCCGTGTACAGTGATGATGCCGAAAGGAGATGGCATTTTCAAGCACAGGTAGCTTTGCTTAATGACGACATCAAACCTGTTGGTGAAGCCTCTGCCGAAAATGGCAGTGTATGGATAGTCCATGTTTACTATGTCGAATGTCAGTGTCTCGGTGCGGACTCTTTCTCCTTCGGCGAAAGATACAGGGACTTGCTTTTTGCCGATAGCGTCAATTTTCCTTCCTCCGAACCCATACAGTGAGTTGCCGGCGGGGTCCAGACTGCGCCTGTCGAATCCCATTGCTTCGAAAGCTTTGACGAATAAGATGTCAGCTGAGCTTCCGGTGTCAATCAGAATATTGTGCAAGGTGAAACCGGCAACATTGGCCGTGGCGACGAAAGCGTCACAATGCGGGTAGTCGCGGACTTTGAAATCGGACTCGTCAAAACATATCGGCGCTAGCGACCAAGCTGGCCTGTTCAGTGGAAGCCTTGGTGATACCGTCTGGACCCTTCGATGATAGTCCTTCCTCGCCCTTTTACTTTCATGCTCCAAGTTGGATCCGCCCGTGATAGCGAAAATGTGCCCTCTTGACGGAAGGATGTTGTTGATTGCGCTAGTTTCATTTTCCATCTCCTGCACCTGCTGGAAAACCGGCTGTGCTTGCTGCCCCTAAGGCTGGGTCTGAACCGGAAGCGCTGGTTGCGGCGTTGGCTGACGCTGGTAGTGCATAGGTGACGAAACTGCCACCGACTGTGGTGCGAAGACCGGAAGCTGGTAACTCTGATATGTCGGATTGTACCAATGCGAATTTGGGGGATGCACATACTGCGGGGGATGCATAGGCGTGCTCGCGTAATTGCTGCATGCTGCCGCCACAGCTGCCGGGTCTTGCGAATTGTGGAAAATATGTTTGGAGCTTTCGGCAGAGGCTGAAGCTTGATCCTTGTCTTTCAGCTCTTTCACCATCTTGCTGTATTTGCAGTCCCGAGTGGTGTGGCCAAAATTGCCATCACAGATGACGCAATATGGTGGCCTGGGTCCTCTTCCGCGGCCTCTACCGTCTCGGCCGCCGCGTCCTGTCCTTCCACCGCGTCCTCCACGGAAAGGTTGGTCAAACCCTCTTTGGGGCTGGAAGTCAGCCATGTCAAGCCTCTCCGTGCCTGCCGCCGATTGTGCCGGTTCTTCCTGCAGGTTGTTGACTGAACGAAAAGGCCTCACAATTCTTTGATTCGGCACGGGCGGCGGTCGACTTGCTTTCGTCGCTTGCCTCTGCGTCAGGCGGGCGGCCTTGCGTCGCCGAAAGTCGTCATCGGACCTCGCGTACGCATTCATTACGTCGAACAATTCCTTGACATCTTTCGGCGGCTCCCTGGACAGGTGAGCGGCGCACTGCCCAGTCCCCAAGCCTTCGATGGCTGCTGCGATCACCGCGGCTTCCGGCACATTTGGAGCTTGAGCTTTCAGCTGGATGAAACGTTTGAGGTACTCCGAAAGTGGCTCGTCGTCTTGCTGGGTGCAATTCATGAGGTCCCGCGTGGTCTTGACATCCGGTCGGAATCCTTGGAAAGTGGCCAGCAGCTCGGCTTTCAGCTGTGCCCATGAATAGATGGACAGTGGCTTGAGAGTGGTGTACCAATCGTGGGCCACGTCTTCGACCGCCAAGATGAGAGATTTTGCTAGAGCCTGATTGTCCCCGCCTGCCGAAAAGACAGCTGTCTCATAGCTTGCCAAGAACTTGCGCGGGTTCGCTTTACCGTCGAAAGTCGGAATGCGAGGCTTGTAATTGAGTGGCCACGGATGAGCCTGCAACTCCCTCGAGAGTGGAGAGGTTTCGTCGATGGCGTTGCCGAAAGCCGGTGGTTGCTCTCGCCTTGGTATGAATACGTCTTCTTGTGTTGTCGGGTTGGGGTCCGCCCCGGCTCTTCGCAGCTCCTGAATTTCCTTCTCGAGTTGCCTCCTGTGCGCCTCAGCTCGTCGAATGGCGTTGCGAGTCTCGTCTTCTCTTGCTTTCGCCGCCAACCACTGCTGCAGCTGGTCCCTTTGCAACAACAGCCTCTCGATTTCGTCTTGCTGCTGTGCCAATGTCTTGATTGCTTGGGCGTGCCTTGTGATTTCGTCAGCATCATCATCCTCTTCGCCGAGTTCGTCCTCGACAAGCCCTTCCGGTGTTCCCTCTCTGCCGAAAGTACGCTGATCCTGGGGTTGTACATTCTGGCTCGTCGATGCTCCCGGCGGCGGCTGCGCTTCTATCGACAGGGCGCCGCCGAAAGGTGGCGGCTCTGCAACTGTGTTTGGTGGAACCTGGCTAGCTGGGACTGAAGCCGCAATGGTGCCGAAAGCATCCTTCCTCGCGGCGATAGCCTCCAGATTGTCGACCGCTTTCGGCGCTTTCGTTGGTGGCATGGTAAGCTCGGGCGACAACCACGGTGGGCGCCAATGTTGTTTCAGGGACCGAGATCCTGAAACAGCGGGTCGTCGCACGAACGAAAGCCCCAAGCGAAAGCGGAAAACGAGCGGTAGAACGGGAATGTAGTAGAAGTGAACAGTGTTCTCCTCCCCCCCTCCCTTGGGAGGTTGGGAGCTTTTTATATTAATCCAGATCAATTTGAAAGTACAAGAATGCCCTTCCATCCACTCTGCTACAATTACAATGATGCCCCTGCTCAACTAATCCATGGTTGTACGCCGCCTTTTCCGGCGCGAGGGGCATCATCGTAACTTCGCCATCTGGTGGGCCCAGCGTCCCCCGGCTCCTTTTCCCGGCCGGTGGGCCCGCTCCCTTTGACCCAGGCTTCCGTCGAGCTGCGAAAACCTAAGAAAAACCAAAGTCATGAAAGACGAAAACTCTCACCGGAAACGCTGGGCTCCTTTCGCGCGAATGCTTCATTTCGCACGAAAACTCCGTCCTACTCCGGTCATGCGGACCGGAGGCAAACGCCTGCTTCCGCGCGAATGCTCCCTCTCGCACGAAAGCTCCGCCTTCCCTTGGTCCGCAAGCCGAAACGCGTGCTTCCGCGCGAATGCTTCCTTTCGCACGAAAGCTCCGCCTCCCTACTCCAGTTGTGCGGACCGGAGGCGAATGCCTGCTTCCGCGCGAATGCTTCCTTTCGCACGAAAGCTCCGCCTCCCTACTCCAGTTGTGTGGACAGGAGGCGAATGCCTGCTTCCGCGCGAATGCTTCCTTTCGCACGAAAGCTCCGCCTCCCTACTCCAGTTGTGCGGACCGGAGGCGAATGCCTGCTTCCGCGCGAATGCTTCCTTCCGCACGAAAGCTCCGCCTCCCTACTCCAATTGTGCGGACAGGAGGCGAATGCCTGCTTCCGTGCGAATGCTTCCTTTCGCACGAAAGCTCCGCCTCCCTACTCCAGTTGTGCGGACCGGAGGCGAATGCCTGCTTCCGCGCGAATGCTTCCTTTCCGCACGAGAGCATCATCATATTTTGGTAAAATGCGGGTCGGAGGCGCCTGCGGTCTGGGCGCCGCCCCAACAATAGCCCCTTACAGTTGAATCTGCAGCTTGTGAAGTTCGACCGTGTCCTTTCGCTAGGCGCCTACGCCCGCCCAAAAAACCTTCGTTTCGTCCTGAAGCTGAGGTTTTTTTTGTTTTTTTTTTGAATATAGAGGTATGTATTTTTTATTATTATTATTATTTATATTTTTGTTTTAAGTCGCGTCGCAAACGCCTTTTCGTCTTCCTCGAAAACTGTGTGTCATGATGTAAAACCTCTGCGACGCTTTGAATCTTGTGCCCGGGCGCCTCTTCGTCTCCCTCGGAAATCGTGTCGAGTTTTATCGTATATAAAAGCTGAGGCTTCAGCTGGGGGGGCTTGATCATTGAACACCTCCCTTCACTCGCCGCCTCTTTCGCGAAGCCTTTCGCTGTTCGCTTGACGCCATTCGCTCTTGTTGGCGATAGCTGCTTGTTGTTTGATTCTCATCATTCGCCTGGCGATAGTTCGTGGTACGCGTGTCACTTCCCTTGTCTTTGTTTCCTTTAGACTTAAGTCTTGCGAATTTGGTTGTTTGAGGTTGCTTAATTTCGCTTCTATTTTCGCGTTTTTTCTTTGTTTTTTTAGCTTTCGCTTGCCTTGTTTGTTTATTTTATCTTTCGCGCCAATGCTAGATGGCGTCTTCCAGCTCGACGTCGACCTCGAGCTCAACTAGCGAAAGTACCGATGCCACCGGGTCGTCCCATCGCGAGCCTAGCGTGGAAGTGTCCATCGGATCGGGGGTTGCTCCACGAGTTCCAGAGCACAGCGGGAGCGTGTCGAATGATGGGGACTCCGGTTTGATTTCGGTCCCGACGGATTGTTCTTTTTACCTTGGCGTATCGCGAATGACGGCTGCACGCTTGCAAACAATGGCTGAAGAAGGGCCTTTAAGGAGAGATCATCTTGCGAATTGTCGTGTCCCTGGAGACGAGGAGGTTCCTATTCCTCGGCCGAACGAGGCCGTTGTCTTTCGCGACTACTTTGTAGCTGGCCTTGATTTTCCCCTCGAAGAATTCATCTCGGATGTTTTGTTGGGGTTTGAGATACAACTTCATCAGCTGACGCCGAATGCAGTCGCCAGACTAAGTATTTTCGCGCATGCTATGAAGATGTTGGGCTGCACCCCGCGGGCGGATGTCTTCGTGCGATTTTATGACATTCACCGTCGTCCGACGAAAGTTAACGACCCGCTTCTCGGGAGCAAACTGCCCAGCGAGATTGGCTGCATCAATTTCGTTCCGCGGAAAACACGAGGGACTGTTTCAATTTCGCTTACATATCGGAACAAGTGGCCGGACTGGAATCGCTTCTGGTTCTACTATCGCGTGTGCTCGGACGAAACCGCCGCTATTGAGTTAAGTCCAATTGTGCGGACAGGAGGCGAATGCCTGCTTCCGTGCGAATGCTTCCTTTCGCACGAAAGCTCCGCCTCCCTACTCCAGTTGTGCGGACCGGAGGCGAATGCCTGCTTCCGCGCGAATGCTTCCTTTCCGCACGAGAGCATCATCATCTTTTGGTAAAATGCGGGTCGGAGGCGCCTGCGGTCTGGGCGCCGCCCCAACAACTTGCTTGGGTGAAATGCTTCTACAACGGGTATGTTTATCTGTGCGCTTGCGGGTAAATATCTATCTTTAAATCCAGTGCCCTGATATATTTGCATTGCTAGCTTCATGTTGGGGATGACAACTTGACGTTAAGTGAAGTTAGTAGTGTCCCGTACGCTCTTTAGTGCCTTCACTAGTTTATTACTTTATGTGGTTCGTTCTTAGTAGCGACGTTAAGAAATACCAACACATTTCTAGCGCCGTTGCCGAGGATAGATTATATCTCTCTTAGAGTGATTCCATTAAGGAGTGTCAACAAGTGTACAAAGCTGTATCAGAGGCCATGACCAATCATCAATCGGCTTTCTTGAATACCTTTCGCGCCATTATGGTTGGTATTTTCGGCCCAGCAGTGGATAAACGCTTTGAAGAGGCCGCTGGTCCGATGCAAGGGCCACTGTTATTCCCTGTGCCTCAGCCTCAGAGGAAAAATGCTGAAGATGGTGGAGCTGGTACAAGTGCAGGTGGGATGATCCCGCATGAGACACAACAACCTCCCACAACTTATGGCCAGCTCGCGTTCGGCACAACAGGAAAAGTCCCACAGTCTGCTTTCAGGGTGTCTCCCGCAACGAACAGGATACAAAAGAACATGTTTGGAGATGGATATCAAGAGTTCATTGATTATAATGCAATTAATGCTTTTCCAAACCCAGGCTATAAAAGTTCAGCAGGAGCACATACTGGCGGACAAGCACAAGCGACTCCAGATTCAAGTGTTGATCTCATCATGCATAGGATGGCCGATATGATGCAAAATCAATTCGGCCTGAAACCAAGGAATCAGTCTTACGCTTACAAGTCTCCCTACCCAGAGTGGTACAACCGAGTAGAGCTTCCTCCAAGGGTGAAGCCTCCTACTAATTTTACCAAGTTTTCAGGCCAAGATGACACCAGTACTATAGAACACATCAGCTGTTACTTGATGCAACTCGGGGAGGCATCTGCGGATGAAGCTTGGAGGATTCGGTACTCACCGTTGTCATTAACAGGACCAGCCTTCTCATGGTTCACCTCTCTGCCAACAAATTCTATTAATACATGGGCAGAGCTAGAACAGAAGTTCCACGCGTATTTCTTTACGGGCACCGGTGAGAAGAAGTTGGTCGATCTCATGGGTCTGAAGATGAAACCTAATGAGACGCCACAAGAATATTTGCGCAGATTTAGGGAGATCAAAAACCTTTGCTATTCCTTGAATTTACCAGATGATCAATTGTCAGGGATAGCCATAGCTGGCATGCTGCCGAATATCAAGGAGAAGCTATTCGGCATAGAGTTTGATGATCTCGGACAATTATCACAACGGTTGGCTTTGATGAGTAGTCAAGCCCAAGGGTTTAGGAGGAATAATCAATTCCAGAAGGGTGATGTGGCTGCCGAGATGTATCAGGCTTTCTTAGAAGAAGCAGCTGAGTATGATGATGAAGATGATGTGGCTGCAGCCGAGATAGTATGGGCTAAAGAGCCGACTTAAGTCAACCAGCGATGGCTGAGGCAGCAAAAAGGTACTTATGACTTTGATGTTTCCAAATCAGATAGATTATTTGAATACTTATTGAAGGAAAGACGCATCAAGTTGCCGGAAGGTCATCCCATGCTGCACCCTGAGGGGGTCAAGGACAAGAAGTATTATGGTTTCCATAATACCAGGTCTCATTCTATAAACGATTGCCAAGTGTTCAGAGTACGGATCCAGAAAGCTATCCAGGAGGGACATCTGAGGTTCGATGGAAAGATGAAGGTTGATGATATCCCTTGTTGGCTTTCAGGTCAAACCGACTGGCACGTCTCCGGATTTCAAACCGTCCGGGCACCCGATTGAAGCTACGCTTTTCGGCTTGCCGTGTGTTAGGCGCGGTGTGTCACATTTTGCGCCAACACAGGGCCTCCGCGGCAGGCTCCATCTCCGTCTCCATACGCTCCATGTCGGCACGACGACTCCAGGCTCGGGGACTTCGTCAAACTGCAATCATCCTTCGCCACTGGTTTTTCTCCATATTTTATTTGTACATCATCATGTACTATTGGTCTCCATGTTTATTTTTCAGGAACTTCGCCTTCGCTCGTCGCTGAAGCTCGAGGACTTCGCCGTCCCTCGTCATCGACCAGGCTCATCGCCGCCTTCACTCATCGCTATCGTCGCTCGTCGCCGACCCGACTCGTAGCCGCCTTCGCTCGTCGTCGACTAGGATCGTCGCTGCCTTCGTCGTCACCTTTGCCTGTCGCCGTCGTCGCTCGTCATCAACCAAGATCGCCGCCGCCTTCGTCACCGCCTTCGCCCGTCGCCGTCATCGCTCGCCGCCGACCAGGCTCGGGGACTTCGCCTTCGCTCCTCGCCGCTGTCGCTCGTCTCCGACCAGGCTCGTCACCGCCTTCGCTCGTCGCCGACCGGGCTCGTCGCCACCTTCGCTCGTCGCCGACCAGGCTCGGGGATTTCGCCTGCGCTCCTCGCCGCCTTCGCTCGTCTCCGACCAGGCCCGTCACCGCCTTCATTCGTCACTTACCAAACTCATCGCCGCCTTCGCTCGTCGCCGCCGTCTCTCATCGTCGCCTTCCCTCGTCGCCATCTAGGCTCGGGGACTTCACCTTCGTTCGTCGCTGACCAGGCTCGGGGACTTCGCCTTCGCTCGTCACCGACCAGGCTCGGGGACTTCGCCTTTGCTCGTCGCTGCCTTCGCTCATGGCTGTCTTCGCTCATTGTCGTCTTCGTTCGCCGCTGCCATCATTCGTCGCCGCCTTCTGTTTCTGAAGCACAAGGTCGTAGGTTCATCAATCCATCGCCAACCAGGATCATCGACCTGGCCTTCGCCCGTCGCCGACCAGGTTCATGGACTTCACCTTCGCCCGTCGTCGACCATGCTCAGAGACTTCGTCTTCGCAAGTCGCCGACCAGGCTCGGGGACTTCGCCTTCGTTCGTCGTCAACCAGGCTCGTTGCTTTTGCTGGTCGTCACCTTCACTCGTCGTCGCCTTCGTTCGCCGTCGCCATCGCTCGTCGCCTTCGCTCATCGCCGCCTTCATTCGTTGTTGACCTGGCTCGAGGACTTCGCCTTCACTCATCGCCGACCAGGCTCGGGGACTTCGTCTTTGCTTGTCGCCCTCGCTCGTCGCCACATTCGCTCGTTATCGCCTTCACTCGGCCCCGGTGTGCATCAAGTCGCTCCATGCTGTTCGGATCAGGGTGCTGATTTTGGGCAGCTCATCGGGGCACTTGCTAAATGCTCTACAAGCTCGGCACCACGTGTCTTCAACACCTACTACCAAGCTCGGGGACTAAGTGGATACACTTCACCTTGCGGTCAATGTATTTTCTTTTTCTCTGACAATTCAAGGACGCTCCGTTAAGTTGGACTTGCATAGAATTCTACTAGAACCTCGTTGATCCTTACAGTCTTGCAAGCTCCAAGTGGATACACTTCACTAGAAGGAAGCTCTTCAAAAAATTTCTTGAGCACCTTACATCCTACTGGCAAGCCTTACTTGATCGACATCGACTTCACCTGCTCAGAAGACTTCACGGTGTCGCCAACAGATACAAAGTGCTCGGGGACTAGCTGTGGGGATATTACCTTCGTATACCCCCATGGACCAACATGGGCCCTTCGTCAAGGACAGCCCAGCTCGTGAGGCCTTGCAGCACACGACCAGCTCGCTGTGCTCGTCAAGGACTCTCCAGAAGCCTTGCCCGCCAAGGAAGATCCTAGAGTTAGATCCGGATTCCTTGCCTTAAGGAACCGCTTGTAATTTGATAAGGACTCGACAACTGTAACCCTGCTCCCCGACTATATAAGGTGAGCAGGGACCCCCTCTCATCTCAGGTCCATCAGACCCGAGATCAACTCAGATCCCATCGGATCATCCAATCAGCAATACAAACCAGCCACCAGAACACAGGACGTAGGGTATTACGGCGACTTGCCGGCCCGAACCTGTCTAAATCGCCATCTCACGTCCCTGTGTTCACGCTTTGCAGACGTCTTGCATGCCTCCGCCACTCAATCTACTACCTTGGGCATACCCCTCGGTAGACTATCGACCATATTTCGTCGACACCCTTTGCATCTTGCACCAAGTCGGCTATGTTGACCTCCAGAAGGGGGATTAATGTTTGAAGCCGAGTCTTGACTTCTTTAGAAAGTTCTTTTGGGGATCTTGGTGCAAAAGTTTACTCTTCATCCATATAATCTTTCAAATTGAAGGGGATAATAGGGGAAGAAGGCTCTCCTTGTTCCTGAAACAGATGGGTGTGTAAGTGATCACAAATAGAAAGTTGTTGAAAAGAGAAAGTGTTATTTGAAGCACCTGGTCAGATGGGAAGATTTGAAGCTCAGGAGCAGCCGATGAATACTTAGGGAGAGCATCTGAAAAAGATCTTCATCAGGTTTCAAGGTTACTTATTTAAAATAAGATCATCGGCTAAAAATTATACCTGGTTGAAGAAGCTCTTGATCAATGTCAAGGAGAGGAAGCATTTCAAACTCAACATTTTGAGTATCAACCTGCTCCTTGAGATTAAAAGTCAGAAGAAGTTACAAACTAGATAGTTGAAAAGAGAGAAGAAAAGACAACTTTTCTTACTTCTATAATAACATTTTTGATCAAAGATTGGCTGCCATCAGAAGTATCTTTCTTCTTTTTCTTTGATGTGGTTTTGGTGATTGGCTTATCAGTTTTTGACTTCTTGACCTTAGAAGAACCAACCTCTTTTATAAAAGTATTGAGGGTTTGGTCATCTGGGATGTCAGAAGCTTTCCTCTTCATCAAGATTTTTATAGTAGGAGCATCACAACCAATTCTTGGATTTGGACACCATACATTATAGTTTATTTTTGGAGGATTCAAAGTGATCAAATCCTACAAGTATTTACAAGGTGATATCAGGAAGGAACAAATGATGAGAATATAGAACTTGAAAGGGATGAAATCATACCTCATCGGTTGCTTGAAAGTCTGGGTCTTGTTTGAGGCAGTGGATGGATATAGCCTCATTGAAAAGGTGGATGCTCCATTGTTGCCACCAGTTGTTGAAAGAAGATGAATAAAAAGGTCGGCAGTTCCATTCTTTGACCATCTTCAGGGAGATAGACTCCTCCAGTTGGAAAATTCTGTTATATTCTAAAGCAGAGTCTACTGCTTCCCTTGGTCTGAGCTTGTTAGCAAAGAAAAGAGCTGGGGGAACTTGGCCAAAACCCATCTGCCTGGCTGCCATGACAGGGTGGTAAAATTCATAGGACATGAGAGGTTTTCCTCTACCATGTTTGATTTCGGTAGGCAGAAGGCAAGGCCTTATCAATTGGCATAGAATTTTCAAGCCCTCATCATCACATTCTTTCTGAAATCTGAAAGAATATGGATTTTCAAGCTCTGCAATGTCTAGATATTGAAACCAGCTGAAGATAGCTGCTGGGAACCCTCAATAAAAGATCTTGAAAAAGAAGTTGGCTGGTTCATCAATGAATATCATGGCAGCAGCTTCTCCAAATGAAGTGCACCTTCTCATCTTGGGTTCATTAGCTAGTAACTTTTCTTGACCATCTGGATACAGTGATGGAAAAGGTAGAGTCCTCAGGTCTGGGGTTGTTAATCTGTGGAGGTGGAGATTAAGCCAAAGCTGGAGAAGCCACCAGGGTCTAGTTATTAATGGGATGCCTTTGTTCTCTATCAAACTCTGAGAAACTATATTTAACATGCTGTATAAGGCACCCAGAAGATATTTTCCCAAGGGGATATCTGAATTTGCAGGCAACATCTCTGCTAGAGCCAAGAAATTTGAAGTAGGCCACAACTTTGTCCATAAAATAGATATTTCTCCAGCCACATGTTCAGAAAAATTACATGCTCACGTTCTGAGACACTGGACTGAGAGGTGTTGAAGGAGGCAATATAACTGGACCAACCACCAGATTTGAGGTTTCCAAGCTTGATAGAAGGCTTGACTTGAAGATTATGAGGATTGATGGACCCAATGACATTTAAGCCGATTAGCATATGCACATCGGCTAGAGTCGGAGTCATGGGCCCCTGCTTGAACATAAAAGCATTGAAGGTTCCAGACCAAAAGTAACAAGCAGCTTTCAACATCGACTCATTTCTTTTCATGTCAGCTAGGGACAGAATAATACATTGATCCAAATTACGAAGGATCCAGTCTGGTTTTTTCTTGGCTTCCACCTTGATCAACCAATCCCTCCAGCCTGAGATGATTGATGGCCAGTTCCTAAAGGGAGTTTTTCCCCAATGCTTTGAAGCAAAATCAAAGTTCTTGAAGGGAACTCTTTGAGTCTCGGCAGTGATGACTTCAGTAGGGTCAAGATTGCCTACTGGACCGAGGAAGAAGTCATTTGGACTGTCATGGATAGTGATGAGGATTTGGTCGTGAAGCGCCTGAGAATTTAAAATATGAGGAATATGCAGAGTAGAAGATCATCAAAAAAGGGGGATGCTGAAAGCCCAAAAATTTTACCTCAGGGATAGAATCTTGAGTCGCCATTTGACTTGCGGGAGCGCTAAACTTGAATTCTCGAAGGATTTTGCTTGAATTGAGTGGCGGAGGGCTTGTTCAAAAGCTAGGGTTTGACAATGGCCTTGGAGAAAAGGAATAACGGTTGGGAAGAAGGCTCGGCTGATCGACTAAAGAGAAATTAGTTGATCGGACCTCAAGGAAAGGGATAGCATTTTTGGAATAAAATAAATTTCATCCCAAAATTGGGGGACATGTGTTTACACCAGATTTTGGACCAAAAAGAATTATAGTTTTGTAGACACAAACGACTGATTTGTTAATGAGAAAATCGGCCAGAAAAATAAAGGAGACCTGTTTGGACCCGGACACGACCGAAAGTTCATGTGGACCAGACGTGACAGACTTTGAAGAGATGTTGGGTTCGGCCGAAGAGTTTGAGTCTGGGTCGTCTTTTCTTTTATCTTTATGTATCCTAGTCGTGTTAGAACAAGAGTCTACCGGGTTATAAATAGCTAGAAACCCGATTTTTTGTAAGGAGACACACAATCAATCAACACATCGGCCACAGGCCAAAACCCTAGGAGTAGGAGTAACGTAGATCTCTGTGGAACATTCAACCAGGCAGGGCTGTATCGGCTTGACCGACCTCCAGTTTGCTTGTAAGTTTTACCAATGGCTCGTGTTATCGTTCAATAAGGCTGTATTTGGCATCGACCAAACTCTTGTTAAGCTATGACATGGCTAGTTATCGGTCTAAGTTCACCTTTTGTAAGACTGTCTTGACTGTGATCAATCTCTTGCTTTAGTCGATCTTGACTAGTTATCGACTCTATTGGTTTTGGCAAGCTAATAGATTCATTAAGTTATCGATGTTGTTTATGTTTTAATTTTGTTCTTTAGATTTAAATAATATCTTGCCCAATCAATATTGATAAAGTAGCTTAAGCTCAAACGCTGTTTAGATCTGGCTACCCGAAGGCTTCATACGCTTACATCAAAGAAAATAACTGATCTAAGCTTCTCATCGACTATTTTGTCAATCCTGATTGTTACGTGTTGTGCGTTTGAGATATCCGATAAAATCGTGGTTCGATCTAAGAGAAGATCGATTTGATCTAACATGTTTATTACAGCTGTATTTCCGAACCCCACTGATATATATGATAGATTAGATTTGTTTGATTTTAAACCGAACCATGGTTTTTACGGATAGATCTTGTTCGTGTCTCATGGACCCTGTATCGGCTAAAATAGCCGATCCAGTTATGCTTTCTTCATAATGTGTACTTTTAAGTGGCTTAGTAATAATAGATCTGCTCGTTGCATCATACATAATCTAGCTTGGTCATCATTATGGCTGTATGGAGACACCCCACTGTTGATGTTTAAGCTACTTTATCGATCTATTTGTTATTATGGCTGCATGGAAACACTCCACTCTTAACGAATAGAACTGCCTGTGCAGTTAGCCAATCTGTTAGTTCTACACCGTTTAAATGTACATATAGATCTTTACTCTTTTCACATGTTTAAGCTTATCGGCTGTTTTCACTCTAGATGTTTTCTTTATATATACACTAGCCGTTTTGCTTATAATTTTGTCAATGCTTTAACCTTCTCTTGAGAGTTGACTTTTTAGTCAATGTCCTGTAAACAGTGGCTATATCGGAGCCGTACAATTTGGAACTGTCTGACATCAAACCGACAGCTTCCACAATTTGATACTTTTTTCTTCTCCTTGTCAATTGCATGTCAAATTGACTTGCACGCCCGGAGTCGTTCTCGCCCAAAATCGGCACCGCCACCTTTTAAAGGTCCAGGAGGTCAAGACCCTGCTCTACGTTTCTTCTCCTTGTCAATTGCATGTCAAATTGACTTGCACGCCCGGAGTCGTTCTCGCCCAAAATCGGCACCGCCACCTTTTGAAGGTCCAGGAGGTCAAGACCCTGCTCTACGCGGCCTCTGAGGACCGTGTTCGAGTGTGTTGGCTCTTTCGGTCAGTTTTTTACGTCAACACATATATTATATCAGATAAATTATAAAAATACATTTTTACCACACATTTAATAAATCTCATTTAATATTGTTAATTCTATTGTTATTTTTCTGGAAATTCAATTAAACTTAATAAAGGTTAATTGAGAAATTGAAAATGGATTATATACTTTAGGATGAAGAGTATTATTATTATATATAAAAAGTTGGTGTGAAGTCGTTTTCCTGCCTACTTTCCAGAAGACCCGAAGTTCACCAAAACTAGGAAACCAATTATTTGGCAAATGGTGCGGAAAAAAGTAGACCTCAGTAGCTCACACGTCTGAAACTTGAAAACAATGCTGGCGGCCCAGCCCGGCCCGTATAAATACATACAGCCAGCCAGCACATTAGCAAAGCTGCAGCCTGCAGGTGCAAGTGCAATGGCGGAGGCTCCCACGACGCCACCGCGGAAGCCGAAGCCGCCGATGTCGCGCCTCATGCGGCTGTCCCTCAAGGTCGTGGACAGGGTGACCGACGCCACCCGCCGGGCAGACGGGACGCTGAACCGCTGCGCGCTGTCGCTACTGGACCCGCGCGTCCCGGCCATCTCCTCCCCTTGCCGCGGCGTCGCCTCCCGGGACGTCGTCCTGGACGGCGACCTCCGCCTCCGCGCGCGCCTCTTCCACCCGGCCACGACAGCGAAGTCCACGGGCCCCCTCCCCGTGATCGTCTTCTTCCACGGCGGCGGGTTCGCGTACCTCTCCGCGGCGTCCGCGGCCTACGACGCCGCGTGCCGCCGCCTCGCGCGGTACGCGTCCGCGGCCGTGCTCTCGGTCGACTACCGCCGTGCCCCCGAGCATCGGTTCCCGGCGCCCTACGACGACGGGGTCGTGGCGCTGCGCTTCCTCGACGACGACCCCAAGAACCGCCCCTCCATGTCCATCCCCGTCCCGCTCGACGTCTCCCGCTGCTTCGTCGCGGGCGACAGCGCCGGCGGCAACATCGCGCACCACGTGGCCCGCCGCTACGCGTCCGACGCCGCCTCGTTCAGGAACGTCCGCGTCGCCGGCCTGATCGCCATCCAGCCCTTCTTCGGCGGCGAGGAGCGGACGCCCTCGGAGCTCCACCTGGACGGCGCCGCGCCCATCGTGTCCATCGACCGCACCGACTGGATGTGGCGCGCGTTCCTGCCGCCCGGCTGCGACCGCACCCACGAGGCCGCCAACTTCGCGTCCCCAGCCGCCGCCGCGGGCCTCGACTCCCCGGCGTTCCCGCCCGTGCTGCTCGCCATCGGCGGCTTCGACCCGCTGCAGGACTGGCAGCGCCGGTACGGCGAGATGCTCAAGAGCATGGGCAAGGTCGTGCGGGTGGCTGAGTACCCCGACGCCATCCACGCCTTCTACGTCTTCCCCGGATTCGACGACGCGCGAGACTTCATGATACGCATCGCCGAGTTCGTCGCCGAAAGCGCCAGTGGCAGAAGTACCGGCGAGTGATCAGAGCCTCCACTCTGCAGTGCAGCAGGAGGTGTTTGGTGCAAGTGGCGTGTCGTGCGTCGCAATTTGCAGCCTTGGCTGTGGCGTTTTGGAGGATGTGGTGGTGTGCTTGCGTGGTTG
Source organism: Coix lacryma-jobi var. lacryma-jobi (assembly GCA_009763385.1). Taxonomy (NCBI): domain Eukaryota; kingdom Viridiplantae; phylum Streptophyta; class Magnoliopsida; order Poales; family Poaceae; genus Coix; species Coix lacryma-jobi. The sequence goes on from CM019831.1 coordinate 98,414,889, forward strand.
AGTGAGTGTAGAAAATGTGTCTGGTCGTTATTGTTACTTTGGTAAGTTTGGTATGATAAGTCTGGTATGTAAGTTTTAATAATTAATTAATCGAGTTGGTGATTTCGTGATGCATGGTGTGTGTGATGGGGACTCAAGCCTACCGGCACTAGAAAAATTAATAATGAGGTTAAACACTTTCCATACATCCAGAAACAAATCAGCACTGAGGGATGGAGGCACAGCTTTGATATGTGTCCTTGGTACTATAGATGGCCAAATAGGCCAAGCCCAATGGACCGGCACCGGTCCGGTCCGAAAAAGCACGGTTCGAGCATGACACGACCCGAAGAGTATAGTGCTAGTGCACATGTATAGTGTCGTGCTTGAGCCGTAACTTCAACCCGTAGTGGTGGCACGGACACGACACGACTAATGGACTGATACGATAGCGACCCGATTATTCTTAGCCATTGGATCAATTTATAGCTTCTTCTCACCGTTGGATCAAGAAAACCTAGATATAAAACAACTCCATCCTCTCTCTCTTCCTCTCAGTCATCATTCATCTCTCACTCCATTCCTAGCTTGCCTGCCCTCAACATCACGTGAACCAACAATGTCTGTGCGTGGCCAGGAGCATGGCGGCGCACGCGGCCTCGAGCGCATCCTCGTGGTGGCGGGCGCGCGTGCCTAGGTCGTGTTCATGCAGTAGTGACACGTCTTCGCTAAGCGGCAGCACGTAACAAGGTCGAGTTCGGGCAGCGGCGGGCCGGTGGCGCGTTTTCGCGTATGGGGCATGAGACCGGGCCGTTTGTACAACAATGAGGAGCAGCGGTGTGGCCGCGCGATGCGAGGGGAGCTGCAGAGTGGCCACGGCCGCGACGCGACCGCTATTCCATCGGCATGACACGTCACGACTGAGCATCCACGACGGTGGGTCGACAACGGAACGACGGACCGCTATTCCATCGGCATGACACGTCACGACTGAGCTCTTTTAGGGCCGTACCTGGGCCGAGGGTTGGGCGGACTGTACTATCAGCCTATCAGGCATGACATGACTAAGCTGCCATGCTACATAGTGCCATGCCTGGCTGGGCCATGCCTAACCGTGCTCGTGTTGGTGACGTGCCGGGCGGCCCAGTTGGCCATATATACTTGGGACTAAACTGCAGCAAAAGATCTATACCAATGGTGACGCTGAAGCAATCAACACCCGGAAATCTTCCCTACTGACCAGTCGGCGCGCTGACCCCCCCTCTCGCCTCCTTGCACGCGCTCAATTCGGCCCACGTGGCCCAAGGCCCGCCTCGCGTGCGCGTCGCCCGCGCCGTTGCCGCCGCCAGCGCCCACGCCGCCGTCGTCACCCCCTCCTCCTCCAACTCCGGCGACCTTAGAAGGAGGGGCCGGCCGGGGGGAGGCAGGCAGGCCAGGCGGTGGGGAAGGTCGCCGGGTGGTTTAGGGGCCCTGGCGGCGGCCGGGCCAGGGCAGGGCGGGGGCGTCACGGCGGTAGCGGCGGCGGCGGGGAGGGAAGGAAGGAGGCCGCGGCGGTGGGCGGCGCGCGGGGGGCGGGGGTGGGGCAGGGGAGCGAGGTGGGGAAGAAAAACAGGAGGGGAGGTGGGGGTCGGCGCGGGGTACCTGCCGACCTAGGACGCCCCATCAACACCAGCCAATCCAGATTCTTTGCACTTCTTAAATAAAGTCATAGGTGACTTTGGGCATATCCGATGTAATCCGTTCACCATCCAACAACTGCTGGACATCTTTGCCCTCCTAGTGCTGGACTGCACAGCCCAGATGAGATCTGCAGCCCAGTTCAGGCCCACCTCAGGGACACAGGACACAACACATGTATTTTACAGAGCAGTGTAGTATACTATCACAAGGGTTTCAATTAAGTATTTTTAATAGTTCCATGCTACCAGCCACCAGTATAATATATAAAAAAACAAAATAATCTCCATTCAAGCATTCAATTAGCACGCAGATGCTCATCAATCATCTCAAAAGAACAAAGTGACCCCAACAAAGTGACAACTACTACTAAATTGTAGGCCTAAGCAAATATTAAAGAGCAGCCGTCATCAACTTCACTAGACTCTGACGTCAAAAACTTTTTATCTATCATATCAAATATTTAGATACATGTACGAAGTATTAAATGTAGATTAAAAAAATACTCCCTTATCAAATGAATTGTAATTATAGAAAATATGTCGGCACTTTGATCAAGTTTTTATAGTAAATAGTATTAATATTTATATTTTAAAATAAATTTATTATGAAAATATATTTGGGGTTGGGAACCGGTACTGAAGCTTGGCACTGTGCCGCCCAAACTAAACTAACGGAGTTATGACATGGCAGCGATCAATTCTCTACCCGTGCCTTGTTGCTTCTATTGTACCTATGCTTGGATCACGGAGAAGTAATTCGTCTCGGCACTGAAATAGTTTATCCTCAGTCCACGAAAATTTCTTTATCTTGTAGCCACAATTTAATTCACCACAATTTAAAAAGAAAAAGCAGAATATCGATCGGTCTCCTTTTGCTAAAGAGGTTGATCCATCGTCGACTATCCAAAAACAAGGAAGTAAACAAAAGAGGATCATGAGCTGGCACAATGAAAAGAACGGATTTCACACTTTTTATTTCCTTGGACCTGCCTCTCAATCCTCTCATACATAACAATTAACAAGAGAATTGATCATATGGTTTATTCTTGTCATCAAGAAATCTAGTCCAAGGCATCCTTGCGCGCGCGTGCACACACATATATATAAATATAATAAACCTTAATCGATGGCTAAAAGTTTCTCCAAGAAATTTCCTTTCCTCTTCGCATGACCATAAATAAAACCTGATCAAATCCAAAGACGCAAATAAAAGAGAAGGCCTCAAATTTTCCTAAATATTATATCGACTCAACGAGAATACAATTAAGTTAATACGCTGACAATTACTAGAAGCTACTGAACCTCTCTGCCGATAGACGAAGATTAGTAAGCAGAAGAATAGTTTATAGGGCCGGCCCGCCGAGGAGTGTCTGCATCTGGGACTGGTGCTCAAACTCCATCTGCTCGATCTGCATCTCGCGCTCCAGCACAAACATCAGCGGGAGGCCCAGCACGAGGAACGTCGTCCCCGCCAGCCACGCCGCCTTCCCCACGCTCCGCGCCAGCTTCTGCGCCATTGCCGCGATCTCCGCCACCGACGACATTGGCATGTTGCCCGCCCGCCCGCCCGCCGCTTTCTTCGCTGCTGCTCGCCGATCGTAACTGATTGATGATTAGGGTTGAGGTTTGGAGTCGTCTACAGAGAGCCACCGGTACGTACCTATTATGCTTGGGCTGTATATATATGGGTCTTATATATTTCCTTCTGTATGCACATGTACGTTTTGTTTTCTTTTTCGAGTCGTACTGACTTGCTGAGTCCGTTTACGGGACGTCATCCCGCAGGCAACCAATTTTAGTATTAGCAAAACGTTTGGACTTGGTTTAGGACTTCTTTTCCTTTTGCCAAATCATATACTAGTACTCCCTCCGTATCGCATTTAGATGACGTTTATCACAGCGACACGGTCTCCAAAGTGCAACTTTGACCACTTATTTTTTAAAAAATACTTATTGTAAAATGGTATATATATACTTTCAAAGTACTTTTCAAGACAAATTTATTTATATGATTTTTATATCTCTAAACTCAATAATTTAAAAGTTATTTATAATTTATATTCTCAATGTTTGACTTAGGCCCTGTTTGGTTGGGCTGTGGCTTTTGGAAAAGTTGCTGTGGGCTGTGGCTTTTGGAAAAGCTGCTGTGAGAAAGCAGCTGTGGGAAAAGCAGAAGCTCGTTTGGTTAGAGGTGCTGTCAAACTGTAGGTTGTCTGAGAAATACCTGTAATGCCCCTAAATGTCTGAGACATGTTTATATGGAAATTGATCGTAACAAACTAATTTGATCACTAGTTATCTTGAAAATGACTATTTAAGGAAGATAAAAGTGCAAATTTGGAAACAACATTCTTCCAACCAGTAGCGGTGAACATTCCGTTCGGCCTATTCCCCGCTTGTATCTCTTCTTTACACGCATCGAACAAACTCCTCACAAAAGGATCACTCCAATCTGCCTTGTCACTCATTCTTGAACCAAACAAAAAATTTTATCAAACTACTGTTGAACATTACTCCCATTGCAAGCATAACTGACCACATAAGAATAATTCACAGAAAAAAGAAAAAAAATTGTTTCTCTGCCCCCTGACCAAACCCAAACTATCTGAACTCTCATAGACAAACTGTACAATCCATTTTTCAGCGTAAAATGAAAAGCAGTTGACTGTTAGCCTTTCCAATGTTCTTTTGGCAAGGCAATTGCAAAATGAAATGCCCATGCAGTGGACAAAGGACACAGGACAAAGGGGATCAGAAACTAGCTACTACTAACATCAAGTGAACAAAAAAAAAACATTGCACATTCATGTTGGTTCATGCAAGGACGACAAAGGGGATTTGACAGTAATCAAACAGACGAAGCGCAGTACAAAAGGGAATCATACAAACCTTGCTGGTTCGTCGCCGGCAAGAGACGAGTCCGTGGAGGAGCAGGGCGAACTGCCGTGCCCTTGGAGGTTGTTCCCGGCCACTCTGCGGGCGGTGCTTGGAGGTTGTTCCCGGCCACTCTGCGGGCGGTGCTAGCAGGTTGCTGCATTCCTCCAGGCGGCGTGCAATCCTCCAGGCAGCGTGTAGGGCTCCCGGTGGGGAGGCGGAGGTGGATCCGGTGGGGTGCGCCTGACGGGACCGGCGAGGAGGCGGACTCCGGCACCGGTGCGGCGCAGGCAGGCGGATCCGGTGGAAGGCAGACTCGCCTGGTGCGGGTGCGGGCGTAATCAGGGAGGGGACTGGTCGGAGATGGAGCTTGGCGAGACCAGTGGGGGCGCGGGGAGGCGTTCGGGCGGGACTGGTGGGCGGCGTTTCGCGGGATCGGTGGGGAGGCGAACCCTAGCCCGGCGGCGTCGGGTGGAGATGGCGGCGAGGGCGTCGGGCGGATGGGGGCGGAATAGATAGAGCGAAACGTTTTTTCGGCGTCATAACGAGTGGCAGTGGGTAATTATCTCCAACTTCTTCATCCGAAAGCCAGCAAAAGCAGGGGGTAAGGTGCTTTTGGATTTGTACTACACCAAAAGCTGCTTTTGGGTAAAAGCATCTGTGACTTTTGAGCTCTTTGGTTAGCTTTTGGCTTTTGCAAAAGCAAAAGCAGGTTAGAAAGCCCAACCAAAGGGGGCCTGAGTCTTGACTGAGAGTCGAAGATGCTGATATATATGAGCAGTTAGCAAATGTTTCAACACACAAGAATTTAATTTGGTGCTGCCAATGCTGCTGTGTTAGCTTATCTCAGAACAGCTGTACGTATATGGGAAAACTATTAATTAGCCTGATCCATCTTTAATATAATTATTCATCTCTTCGTTATTCTTTTTTTTAAAAAAAAAAAAATAATGGAGCTGCATGCTGACTTCAAGGTTATATTGGCAGAATTCAATATCCCAATAATTCATTAAATCTAGCTTGATTGAGCAACCATCCACTTGGATGCATGTATATATATGTAACTGACAGTACAACAGCAATATATATACTAGAACTTGAAGGCACACATCAACACCAGCCGTCAGCTCATGCCTCATGAGATGGCCACAGCTGCAAGTGTCACACCAGTTAGGGCAATCTGCTGCAATTCTCTCCCACATTATCATCCATGCTGTTCATATTGGATTCTTCTGATGACTGATGAACAAACAATAAATGAAACGCCAATTTCTAAATGGTGCAATTCTTTTATGACATACGTGTTCACCTCATCGCCCGCTAGAAGTGCCGGACCCGTATCGACAGTTTGATCACGAATTCGCAACGATTTCAGTGCACATATCCTTGCTGCTGGGTGCTGCTGCTGCACTTTGGAGCAGGATGGGGCCTAAGCAGAGGTGGCTGGGGTTCATCTTGGTCCTGCACCAGGAGACCAAGGAGCACCCAAGAATCAAGTGGTCGATGCCCTGCCGCCACACACACTGCTTCTTCTCCCTGTATCAGGCACATGACGAGAGATTAGGAGTGGATCAAAATGCTGCATACTCAAGTAATGCAAACAAAGTCCTTCCTAGGTACCATAGTACAGTGGTATTGGCCTCGCTCTGGCGTGAGATTCTGGTTAGTGGTCAATGAGTGGTTAGTGTCGAATAAAGTAGAGAGTAGAGACGAGAATAGTGTTGTTAATGAGGTAACGGTGGTGTTGTGTGTTAGGTTCTAGCTAGTCGCGTTGGTTTGGGTCGTTTTTGTTTGTTCATTATATATGAGATGATGTATAGTACATGCATGTCTCAACAAGCTAGATACTAGCTATAGGCTTATTGAATCCAAGGTTTTGGCGTAACACCCTAAAATTTGTAATCTTGGAAATAGAGGGAAAATGTTTTATTATGTGTGTTTGGTGCTCATGAGAATATAGGAGAAATAAAACTTTTCATTAAATTAAAATTTATCATAGGGTAATAACATGTTTGAGCATACATGCTGATGCATATTTAATTTTGTGCTGAGTGGTTTGCTCCAAAGTTTGAAAAGATTTCAAATTCATTTTTGAAAAAGCTTTTGAAATGGTTGAAAACAAAAAGAAAATGGTTTTTCTTCTCTCTCCATCACCCCTCTCCGCAATCTGGCCCGAAGGCCTAGCCTGTTTGCGCCCCTTCCCTCTTCTCTCACCAGTCGGCGGCCCAACCCCCTCCTCCCCCACTTTCCTTCGCGCGGTCCGCGAAGACCAGACCGGCCCGGCGTCTGCAAAGCCCGCTCGACATTTCTCTCCCCCCCTCCTACCTCTTATCCTCAGCCCAGCAGGAGGCTAGCTCGTTTCCCTTTTCGCCTTGGGCCGCACCGACGAGCTGGCCCAGCTAGCAAGCGCAGGAGCCGCGCGGACGCCTCCCTCCCTCCATCTCTCGCTGACGATCCGGTCCCACACCCTGAGTCGCTGACAACCGAGGCCCGCAGGTCAGGGTCTTCTCCTTCCCTGAGTCGGACCCGCCGGACTCGACCGAGTCCGTCCCAACCCGTGCGCGCCTCGTCCCTGCCCCCTTCCGCACGATGAACCCCTACTATAAAGCTCCCCGCAATCGCCGCTTCCCTCTTTGTTGAAAATCGGTCGATCTCATGCCCTAATTCGTCCTCACCACACAGTTTGGATCTCGCCGTGTTGAAGCTCAAAGCCGCCGCCGTCGTCCTTGCGTTCGCATCGATTCCTGCCTCCGTGAGTACTTCTCGGAGCTTTTCTAGGAGTTTCTGAAGCCTCTGCATCTCCCCTTCCTCTCTTTTTCCTTCTAACTTGGCTAGTTGATCTCACCGGGCGTTTCAGGAACCGCCGACCGCCCCTCCAAGCTCTACGCCGTCTCCGGGCCCTCTCCGGCCGTGGATTAGCCCTCGGTGAGTTCCCCCTTTTCTCCTCTTCCTCCTCGTGTCCTTCCCGTGTTTTCCCGTGGCCAGAATCGTCGAAGCACCAACTCTGGCGAGCTCGGGCTCGGCCAGCAATGGCGGCCACCGCCTCCTCTTTCCCCTCCGGCCAGAAGCGCCGCCTCCCCCTCTCCCTCTTCTAATCATGTCCATTGGTTGCAGATCCGACGGCCACCATCGACGGATACCCCTTCGCCCCTGCCTTTTTCTAAAGAGACCCTCGGTTTCTTTAGATTAGAACCCGCCGTCCCTTTTCCGCCTTCCTGGAATACGCCTTCTCCTCGGGAAAACGTAAACCCAGGTCTGTTGTTTACCAAATACGTTTCCTAATGTTTACAACTTTGCCACTAAAACTATTTTTGCTATATAAATTCCGTTTTAACTCCGTTTCAACCTGTTCAAGTTGCGTTAGGTTCATAATTACATAACCTACATGTTTTTATAACTGTTAATCATGTTTACAACTTTTAAATTTCGAGTTTAGTTTTAATCTAATATTTTATTAAAGAAAATCTTGTTTAATTCATAACTTCTCCGTTATAGCTTCGTTTTTAGTGGTTTTCATGTTCACACGTTCGTCTCGACGAGTAAAACAGTTTTATAAGCGTTTTATCCATGTTTTATGTATTGGTGTACTGTTTTCTAATTTGATGCATGTTTTGCATGTATGTTTGCTCCTGTGTGCCGATGTTTGTTGGGTTTAGACGAAGAGTTGCAAGTGAACCTACAAGAGCTTGATTTTGAAGACTGTGATCAACATCAACTTGAAGAAGGCAAGTGCAGGCACCCTTTGATCATGTTCTTTACCTATTCACCATTAATCACTATATGCATGCATGTGTCTAATTATGTGAACCCTTAGGATTATCCTAGTTTTCCATATCTTCCTTGTTACCTGGGTTTTATGTTGGGTTGAAATGCTATGCTAAGCGACTTTACTTGTTCTATAAATACCACATGATGATGATATGATAATGATGACTTAATGGATATGGAACTATGTTTTAACGTGGAACTCAGTGACTCGGGCACATGGTATGGTATGGTGGTTATGGTAAGTTTGGCTTGTGGTTTGTGTTTTGTGCTCGAGTCCGCCTTTTAGGACTGGCTCATGGAGCGACCACCCAGGATAACAGTGCAACCACGAGATGTTATATGGCTCTAACCGGGCTAATTAATTAGAGGATTCTAGTGTTGCGTTAACCGGGCGGCGCTACTGAGGGATGACCCAAGAATGTGGTATGGACTTAGGGGTCCTCTGGTTGTTGCGGCTTCCAGTAGGAACTTTAGATGGTTATCGCTCGCTAGATGAATCTTTGTAAAGGCCTGTGGTGAAACCCTGCCATGCACCTTGGAAGTGTTGTATGGGAGTCATGGCCCTGGCATATGGGAATCACTGCTCGTTGGGAAAAGTGTGCAACCTCTGCAGAGTGTAAAACTGATATATCAGCCGTGCTCACGGTTACGAGCGACCTGGACCCTCACATGATTAGTTTTGGACAGTTGGATTTATGGACATAAGATGATGGTTTCTCAGATGGAGGTATTCACCTCGGTTGATGGTTATATTAATGGTGGTATTCTTCTTAACTAATGGGATGGGCTATCCTATACTCACTTTTAGTAATCAAGTGCTAATAAAACTTGACCAACTAAACTGCTTATCGCAGTTAAACAGTGTCGGCCTACCTTTGTTCAAGCCATGCATGTCATTTTATTTCCGCCTGTACTTGTTGAGTACGATATGTGCTCACCCTTGCTATTCCCCACAACCCCAGACGGTAGCCAAAGTTACCCTGAAGATTAGTGGAGATGTCTTGGAGTTCACCAGAAGACTATCAGTTGTGCTTGGCGTACGGTGCCCCCAGTCAGCCGTCCCTGTGAAGATTGGAGCCTCAAGTGAAGATTAGTTTATGTTCCGCTTTACTCCAAAGTTGTAAGTGTTTATATAGCTATGTTACGTTATGTAATAACATTGTTTCTGATATTCTATATTCTGTTGTTGTATGTGTGGACTTCCTGGGCACACATATGGCAATCCTGGTTTTGTTCTTAAAACCGGGTGTTACATTTGGGATTCGATGTCAAGAAAAATTCGGATAGGACCGAATTGGACGAATTTTGGTTTTTGACCGAATTTTGGTTTGGGAACCAGCTGCTTTATTCGGCCAAAAAATTCATGTTTAATCAAAATTTGATCGAATTTTCTCAAAAAACATCAAATTCGATCAAAATTTATTCAAAATTTGAATTGGCCGAATTTTTTTGGCCGGTTTGTGTTTGTCTCGGACCCAACCGAATTGGGCGAATTTCACCGAAATTCGGTTGATTCGGACCGAATCCCAGATGTAGCAATTGTGTCTATAATCTTACTTAGAGGCACCATGTCTATTAATCTTACTTGAGTGAATGTATAACCCCAAGAACCACTATTCTCGCGAGTAGGGCTTCCCAACCCTTGCTTGACTTCTACTACTGTGACCAAGCATTCAAAAATTATGCCCAAATATAAGGGAACTAGTTAAATTCTCTGCGCGTTGTAGCAGGAATCTAAGGTTATCATTTAGGAAACATATTTGGAGATCAATTAAGAAAAAAACGAATAATATATTCCTAATCATATATAAAGTCAACAACTTAATTTATGGTTCTTTTAAAAAAAGCAAAATGTATATATAATTCCAATAGGCATATGTATAATATGTGAGCTTCGGAATACACGTGGCTTTAGTAGAAAAAGCAAAATAAAAAAAAAACTCTCCATCTCATATTACTTGATTTTGTAGTGTTGAAAGTGTCACAAAGAATTGAATTAAAAAGGGGGAAAACCTACGATGGCTAGATAACTAGATGAACACTACTGCCATGATGGATCATACCGGCCGGTGGCCACATCCTATCTCTTTCATGGGACGGTGCGGGTCTTCTCGACTGCGGAAAACTCCGTTGTGGCCTCTCCCAACACAAGGCCGGTGGGCTGCCCACCACTCCCTTCCTATGCGATTGAAGGACAACACACAAAGGGTTCTGGCCAGCACCAAGCAAGCCAGGGCAGCCAGACACAGACATCGGGCAACGACATGGATGCAGAGCAGCTAGACGGAGCAACTAGCACAAAGGCAAAGAGGGCCAGCACCGAGGCGGACCTGGCCGGTGCCAATGTGTAGGCAGAGAGGGGCGGTTTAGAGGTGGAGTAGCCAGCACGGAGAGGGCCGTGGCAGCGGAGATCTCCTATCTCCGATCGTCGGCATATATCAGTGAGAACGGTGGAGACAAGAAAAGGTAGTGTGATGGTTCGATTTCATTCGCAGGCGTTCATAGCGATGTGGCGGAGGAATCGATGTGAAAAATAAATGCTTATGTACTACTGAAGCTGTCTATAGTATCTAGCCATCGTAGTATCTACAAATGAACAAATGAACATACTCACCGCAAAAATCATATGCTTATGTGGCGGAAAACTCTGTACTATATATAGCTGGAGGCTATAGTATCTATCAGCTGATTCCAAGCGGCTTGGCCTGCAACCTGACGTGCATACTTTATATGGAATCCAGTCGTGCTGTAGTACTACTGTCGTGATGCAAGTGTTGATCGGATGGAGAGTTTGAGCAGGTGCACCAAGGAGGAGGAGGAGGCTGAGAAAGCTAGGTGACAGTGGCAAAGAAACAAAACACTGAAGAAGCAGGAACGAGCCATATATGATTGTGGCCACATTCTACTCGACGAATGCAGGCCTGGCTTTTTTCTTTTCTTCTCCTAGTAGTATAATTTACGCATAAAACAGGCATTTCAGCCGAACTGCCGCCATGCCCCCTCTACTCACCGAATGCTCGTGACACGGCACTAGAACAGTACGTGTTGCATATCATGCGGTCGGTCTCTGCTACCATAAAACAGCAATTGTTTAACACCAGCTATCACACACAGCTGCGCTCACAAATGTGACGCCCGCACAGCTGGCCGGACACCATCGATTATCGGTGTGTGCCCATATGATTGGCGCCCACTAGTCTCGCGGTAGTGCACCCCGTACGTACGTGGTGGTCTCCCATTGCATGCTTTGCAACGGGCTGCTCGCCCTTCCATGCATGCCTTCCACATACTCCCGGCCTACTACGGCCCTCCCTTGCTCCATCCGTGGGTTCTCGATGCTGCTGAGCTCGGATCCCCTTCTTTGTCGAGGCACGAAAGCACATGTTCGGCCCCACGTGACGGAGTTTACATTTCTGATCGAATCTCACGTCAGAATTTGCCAGAAAATCGACAGCTTTCGGTTATTTCGGTAGATGTACGTGTTACTACAGGAAAAAAAAAGCTTAGAATACAAATATTGATATTATTTTCTAGTTTAGTTAAAAAAAATTGACATCTCGAGAATCGAGAGCTGTATTTATTTTGTGATCGTCACAGAAAGAAAGTCGCTATGAGATGCGTGTGAGTCATACTTTAACTAGGTTTGTAGAAAATATGTACTCCCTCCGTCTCAAAATAGATGTCACTAGAAAACCGTGTTTCCCTCTCAAACACGTTTCCCTAGTAACATCTAAAAAGAAACGGAGGGAGTACAATATTTATATTTTTTTTAATAAATTTATTACTAATTATGTACTATAAATAATAATAATTTTTATATATAGTTGGCTAAAGTTAAAAATTGACTTCTCGAGAAAAGGGAATGACTTTTATTTTAGGACGGAGAGAGAGTATATCATTAGTTTTGTTTTTCATGATGAAATCCATTGAATTTTCCATCTTTAAATGATTTTTTTTGGTAAAATAAGAAACGCTCAATTTTGGCGATATGGCCTTCCACTCTCACCTAGTATTATTTGTTGTTTAAAATGGTTGGCTGAAAGCTAGAGTGTGACCAATTGTTTGCCTCTTGTACCATACATCAGATGTGTTGGCGATAATGTTGCTGTTATAATGGCTACGCCCACGAATGCTTGTTCAAGGATTAATAATAAGCATCGGCCTCATTATATCTGAATGAAATTAAGGAAAACCAATAGATGTATGTAGTACGGGAATGTGATCCCAGCATCATCATCATCATCATCATCGGGTGTGTGGAAGATATCCAAACGACCCACTTCCCCTTCATAGTTTGTACAACAAACAAGACTTTTAAGGCACACATGTGGTGCTCTAGTCAATTCTAAGGTGAGACTACATTTTTTTACAAAAAGTTTGTCTTACAATGGCTAGCAAGAACCATGCAAACAAGAGAGGACATAATCAAACATACATAACACCACTGAGGATTTGAAGTGGCAACTCGATCTTCTCGGTCAGTTTGAGGTTAACAACCAACTTAAGAAGTTCAAAAATTAAAGTTGACTACAATATTAAATGGAGTATCCTGAATTTACAAATTGGGAAATAATTCCACCAGTAAATACATTCTTCAGTAGTTCAGGGGTTTGTAATCTTGTGTTGACTGGGCCACAGCGGCAAAGTTGACTACGATATATATGATTGTGGCCGAGGTGGCCTGCGCACCGCTCGCTGCCGAGGGCCCGTGCCATGCTGCCCGCTCGCACATGCCTCCATGTGTTTGACTCTGCGCTCGCCAGATCCGGATCCCCCATGCGTCGGTCGCCTACTTCGTCATCGGGGAGGAGCAGTGGCGGGCCCAATAGGTAGTCCAGGTAGGCCCAGGACTACCCTGAAATTTGGCCCAAGAAAAAATTAGCAATTCGCACAGCCCACAAACTTCGGCCCAATCACTGCTCGGTTGACTCCTCCGCTCAGTGCTCACGGACACGGCCAAAGCTCGCGACTTTTCGCGTCGCGAGGACGCGAGGACAGGAGGAGGTGACGAGCCCGCCGCCGCCGGTCGCTCCTGCGCGGCTGCGCGCGGCGCGCCTGCGCCCCACCCCATCGCCGGTCGCCGGTCGGCCATCGTCCGCCGCCCGCCCTCCCCGCCTCCCCGGCTTCCTCCGTCCGCCGTCGCCCCTGCGCCCCACGCCCACCCCATCGGCTTCGTTCGGCCGACCGGACCGGAGTGGTGGCGGCCCTGCCCAAAGCCGACCAGGCGAGCAGCCCCCAGTCGGCAGCCGCCCAGAGGGCACCGGCCGGGCAGCCCCCTGCGGCCGGCGGCCCTGACCACTCGGCAGCAGCACCCGGCAGTCCGGCACGGAGGCAACAGGCAGCAGCGGCGGCTCGCGGATGTGCGGCGCGGCAGCAGCTCGCCCTCACGGCCTCGCACCGGCCATCCTCTCTTCCCCAGTTCCCCTCATCCCCTCTCCCCTGGACTGCCTTGGTGAGTTTTTTTACTGCTTCTCTTAATAGCAAAATATCAGTTAGTGTAGTGATTTTGGACAGTGGTGGTTGGATTAGACTATGACTGTAATATGTAAAGGTTGTAGGGATTGTAGATCTATCATTTGTGAGCCTAATTGAATGAAATATGTTGTAATTTTTCAGGAAATTGAGCCATGAAGAAATCAAATATAGCATTTCTTTTTCAGAAGCATGAGGCAAAACGAATTGCAACTTCTGCTCCCCCAGCCCCAATTCCAGTTGTTGATGAAGAGTTGCCTATTCCTGTCAGTCCATTGATTTCTGTTATAGAGGAGCATCTAGTTTTGAGAGATGAAAGTGCTATTGCAGTTGTCAGTGTGGATGAAGGGACAGAAACACCTACAATTCCAGCCACATGTACAACTACAGCCACAAATCCTACTACAGATAATGGGTCAGATGAAGTTGAAGAAGTAGAAGCACCGCCTACAGTTGCTACTGTTGCTGATGTTGATTCCCTTGAGCATGACCCGGGCCTAAGGAGTCCTATTTCAACCTTTGATGTGAATGAACAAGATTCTATCAGAAGAAGGTACATTTTGAAAGGCCCATGTCATCTTTATGCCTACAATTATCCATCCAGAAAAATCTATGGTAAAGATCGTCACTTCAGTTTTCTTTGGTCTCATAAGTACCAATGGATTGAATATAGCGTAGAGAAGGATGCAGCATATTGCTTCTATTGTTATTTGTTTGGCAAAGAAAGTGGAAAATTTATTACCGGATGGTTGGCATAATTGGAATGTGGGAACTAAAGCACTTGACAAACATGAGTCTTCAACTTTACACAAGTTTGCTCAAGAGAAATACAACTTATTTGTGAAAACTGGTACAAAGATTGATACTGTCATTATGAAAGTGTCTGAAAAGGATCGAGCTGATTACAAGGCTAGATTGATATATTCACTAAGATGTTTGAGGTTCCTTTTGTATCAAGGATTGGCATCTCGTGGGCATGATGAAACTGAGTAATCTAACAACAGAGGGAACTTTCTTGAACTCTTGAAGTGGCTTGCAGCAAATAATGAAGAGGTGAACAAAGTGTGTCTGAAAAATGCCCCAGGTAATTGCACATTTGAAAGCCCTAGTTTGGTTTTGGTTAATTGATGAAACCTATTTGGTCTAATCCTATTGCTAAGCATGTGTGTAGCTTATGAGGAAGGATTACGACCAAGCCAAGTGGTGGAGCTAGCTAGGCGACAACCATGGAAAATGGTGTTGGCCATATGCAACTCAAGTGATCAAGTGCTCTACCCTTGATGAATTGCAAGAAGAAGAGAAGAGATGTAGCAAAGAGGCCCGAAGACAAAGGTATAACCTATAGGGCTCTTTGTTTTAGTGATCAAGACACTTAGCGAGTGTGATCACATTTAGGATACATAGCTGTACTATTAAGAGGAGATTATTCACGGCTTATGCGGTGTTCAAGTGCCACTAGGTGTTCTCTAACATATCGATTCTATAGACCTAGTGAGTGACTAACTAAACCCTTGGTAAATGCTTTGAAAAATGCTAACAAAATGTGCAAGAGCGAAACCTAGCAAGCCGGCTAAGCCCCTTAAATAGGCCACACAAGTCGGCCTAGCTGTTGGACCCGAAACAGACGCATCGGACGCGCCGGTGTCGGGGCCATCGGACGCTGCCCCAGCGTCCGATGCTCCGATGAGCACCACGTGTCCCTCTGCTATGAATTCAGCCCGTTAGATCCCAACGGTCACATTCCTTCCCACGCTGGTTAAAGTGGCATCGGACGCGCCGATGCCTAGCATCGGACGCTCCGATGCCTCTGCTCAATTCAGCACTTTTCTGCGTCACACCGGACGCTCCGGCACTATCACATCGGACGCTCAACCCCAGCGTCCGATGACCATGCAGAGAGGTTCCAGAGAGGGCCAAAACGCATCGGGCGCGTCCGATGGTCCTGCATCGGACGCAGGCCAGCGTCCGATGCTCCCTGGAAAACTAGTTCGCGCCACGTCATGACCATCGGACTCTGCAACAGTGTTTCGCCTGCGTCCGTTGCCAGCGTCCGATGCTACCTCGACTTCTGACAGCAGTTAGGGTTTGCCATCGGACGCTCGGCCAGCGTCCGATGCTGCCGACGCCAGCGTCCGATGCCCCTAACTTGACATCTTTTCATCTCTAACTTCTACCCTTGCTCCCATGTGTCAACACCAAAGTGTTTCACCACTTGTGCACGTGTGTTAGCATTTTTCAAAGCATTTACCAAGGGTTTAGTTAGTCACTCACTAGGTCTATAGAATCGATATGTTAGAGAACACCTAGTGGCACTTGAACACCGCATAAGCCGTGAATAATCTCCTCTTAATAGTACGGCCATGTATCCTAAATGTGATCACACTCGCTAAGTGTCTTGATCACTAAAACAAAGAGCCCTATAGGTTATACCTTTGTCTTCGGGCCTCTTTGCTACATCTCTTCTCTTCTTCTTGCAATTCATCAAGGGTAGAGCACTTGATCACTTGAGTTGCATATGGCCAACACCATTTTCCATGGTTGTCGCCTAGCTAGCTCCACCACTTGGCTTGGTCGTAATCCTTCCTCATAAGCTACACACATGCTTAGCAATAGGATTAGACCAAATAGGTTTCATCAATTAACCAAAACCAAACTAGGGCTTTCAATCTCCCCCTTTTTGGTAATTGATGACAACCTATACAAGGATATGTGATTTAAATTTGAGTAACCACATTGATAGTATTAGCTCCCCCTACATATGTGCTATAGAGTTTGGTACTAGATTTGGCACATATATATGGATATGAAATGTGGTGAGCAATTACTACCAATGATGATGCTAAGGCATAAAAATGGACCTTTGAAGCGTGATACCAATCGGAGTGCACATGTTAAACCATCCTTAGCATCATCTTACACTAGACATACATCAAAACTCAAGAACCTCGTGAGATCAACATTACAAAAGAAAGTTCTTGAACTTCTTGAAACACAAGTATGTCAAGTTGCTATTATGTACGTGCTAGAAAATCAATTCATCAAACATAACCTATCACTAGCATTCACCATATAAGCATGTATATCAAATTTATGCATTGCTAACAGACATATGAATATGCACATTTCAAATGTATCATACATGTTTATGAGTTTGCTCCCCCTATTTGTATGCTCCGATCCCACTTGAAACTTACACTCTTGGTTATCTCCCCCTTTCTAGCATATCTTTGTTGCATCATTTTCTCCCCCTTTGTCAACAATTATCATAAAGGTGGGGCAACTTTAAAAGAAAGGAGACAATCTTATTAACATGAGATACATGTGTAGGGATCAAACTAAGTCAAGTTATGGCTTAATCTAGCTCATGAGCATAGGATATCTAACACGGTTTGCTCTAGAGTAAGCTTCTTCACACATCGTACAATGGTTATCTTACTCACGTTGGTTAAGTACCTATTGCTCACTCACTAGACAAAACACTAGAGTTACAAACTCACAAACAAGTTATATGCTACCACTAGATCAAGTCAAACATAGAAGCAATAGTGGTACCATATATACTTCATATTCATTTGATTTATCATGAATGAGCCTAAATAAGCAATGTGATGGCTATATGAACTAGATCACAACTTAATAAGAATGAATGCACATGCCAAACAATTTCACCTTTGCTTGCTTGGAGGAGAGGCATGTCATAAGTGGGGGTGCATTCAACTCATGTTGGAGAAGTCTAGGATATTCAATTCATTCCTTAGCTTGCAAAACCTTCTCTCATCTAGTGGCTTGGTGAAGATATCGGCAAGTTGATCATCGGTGCCCACACTCTCAATAGATATGTCTTTCTTGGCTTGATGATCTCTAATGAAGTGATGCCTTATGTCAATGTGCTTTGTTCTTGAATGTTGAACCGGGTTGGTGGCTATTTTGACGGCGCTCTCATTATCACATAGCAATGGAACTTGTCCAAACTTGACTCCATAATCTTGCAATGTTGCTTTCATCCATAGCAATTGTGCACAACAACTACCCGCAGATATGTATTCGGCTTCGGCGGTAGAGAGTGCAACACTGTTTTGCTTCTTTGATGACCATGAGACAAGTGATCTTCCAAGCAATTGACAAGTGCCCGATGTGCTCTTCCTATCCACCTTGCATCCCGCATAATCGGAATCCGAGTATTCAATCAATTCAAATTGAGAGCCCTTGGGATATCATAGTCCAACATTAGGAGTGTGCTTCAAATATCTCAATACTCTTTTGGTTGCCTTCAAATGACTTTCTCTTGGTGAAGCTTGGAACCTTGCACACATGCACACACTAAACATGACATCCGGCCTTGATGCGGTCACATAGAGTAGGCTTCCAATCATTGACCGATATAGCTTTTGATCCACCATGTCACCACTAGAATCACTATCCAAATGTCCATTTGTGCCCATTGGAGTGGTTATTGCTTTTGCTTCATCTAACCCAAACTTCTTGAGCATGTCCTTGATGTACTTGCCTTGACTAACAAATGTGCCTTTCTTTATTTGCTTGATTTGTAGACCAAGGAAGTAACTAAACTCTCCAATCATAGACATCTCAAACTCTTTAGCCATCATTTCTCCAAACTCTTCACAAAAGTCTTGGTTGGTTGATCCAAATATGATGTCATCCACATAGATTTGCAACACAAACAAGCCACTTCCAATCCTTTTGGTGAAGAGAGTGGTGTCAACCTTCCCCATCTTGAAACCCTTTGATAGCAAGAAATCCCTCAATCTTTCATACCATGCTCTAGGTGCTTGCTTCAACCCATATAATGCTTTCTTGAGCTTGTACACATGGTTGGGCTTCTTCAAGTCTTCAAATCCGGGAGGTTGCTCAACATACACTAGCTCATTGATGAATCCATTGAGAAAAGCACTTCTGACATCCATTTAATAGAGCTTGATGTTGTGTGAACAAGCATATGCAAGTAGGATTCTAATGGCCTCCAATCTAGCAACCGGTGCATAGGTTTCTCCAAAGTCAATGCCTTCTAATTGAGTGTACCCTTGCGCAACCAATCTTGCTTTGTTCCTTACAACTATGCCATCTTCATAGCTTCCACCAATTGTGTTCCTCTCACATCATCTAAATTGTCTTGTTCTTCATGGGAACCATTGGTTTCATCAAACTCAATATCATGGACTTCTTCAACTAATCTTGACATGTTGTTCCACACTCTATATGCCTTGCTTGTAGTGGAGTAACCATGTAGGAACCCTTCATCACACTTCTTTTCAAACTTGTCAAGTCTTGTGCCCTTCTTCAATATGTAGCACTTGCACCCAAAGACCCGGAAATAAGTAATGTTGGGCTTTCTATCATTGAGGAGCTCATATGGTGTCTTCTTCAAAAGAGGGTGACAATAGAGCCGGTTGCTATAGTAGCATGCCGTGTTGATTGCTTCGGCCCAAAAAGAATCACTCACATTGTATTCACTAAGCATGGATCTTGACATGTCAATGAGTGTCCTATTCTTCCTTTCAACTATCCCATTGGATTGAGGTGTATACTTGGCCGAGAATTGATGTTTGATTCCAAACTCATCACATAACTCATCATCTCTTGTGTTTCTAAACTCACTTCCATTGTCACTTCTTACTTTCTTGATTCTTCTTTCAAACTCATTTTGGCTTCTCTTGACAAAGGTTTTGAATATCCCAAACACTTCACTCTTGTCAACGAGAAAGAAGACCCATGTGTATCTTGTATAGTCATCCACTATCACAAAGCCATACTTGTTTCCCCCAATACTTGCATATGTAGTTGGTCCAAACAAGTCCATGTGCAACAACTCAAGTGCATGTGTAGTGCTCATCATTCCTTTGTTGGGATGAGTGTTTCCAACTTGCTTTCCCATTTGGCATGCACTACAAAGCTTGTCCTTCTCAAAGTGAACATCCTTTAGTCCTCTAACCATGTCATGCTTTACTAGCCTCTTTAGTTGCTTCATTCCAACATGTCCCAAGCGCCTATGCCATAGCCAACCCATACTAGATTTGGTGAATAAGCATGTTGTCAATTGAGCTTCACTTGCATCAAAGTCCACCAAATAAAGGTTCTCATATCTAAATCCTTTAAACACTAGGTTTCGCTCTTGCACATTTTGTTTCCTAAGCATTCTAGTGAGCCTTGGCAAGCCTCCCAACTCATCTCCCAAGTTGATTTGATCAAACCAAGTGAGATTGAGTGATCTAGTGCGTGATTTGAAAGAATTCAATCTAGTGGCACTAGTTCTTCGCATCGGCATTGAGTTTTCTTGTTACTCTTGGCATTTGCCGGTGCCTAGACGGCTTGGAGGTGTTGAGGTGGTTGTTGGCAAGATTGGTGATTGTTCTTGGCCACCACCGATTGTGATTATGAGAGGTCTTTGGAGCCTCACCTCGCCGGAGCGGCAAGAGGCATCCTTAGTGGATTGCTCGTGTCATTGAGCTACCTCACTAGTGGTAGATTCTTGTGGCGCTCTTTGTGAGCTTGGCTTTGCGCCGATTAGCCACCGGGTCACCTAGTGTTGGTCAACACAATGGGGAGTAGCGTGCCGGCAAGCACGTGAACCTCGGGATAAATCTTTGTCTCCCGAGTGCTTATTGTGATTGTGCCCCCATCTTGGTGATTGGTCTCCATCTACACATTCTTGGTGATTGGCTTCACAAGTGGATTTTACCGGTGATTAGCTCTCTACGTGGCGATCCCGAAGGCTCGGTGAAATTCCCTCTATCTAGCTTATTTACTTTGTGTATTTACTTTGAGCTACTTCTTTTGTGTAGATATCTTTTCTTGTTGTATATCTTTTGTCATATACCTTGTGTAGCTAGTTGTGAGTAGCTTGCTTAGTTTGTCTTTTGCACACACTTGTCTCATATACATTTTTGTATATCATACTTGTGCTAGAGCTATATTGTTTTATTCCGCATTTGTTATTAGCTCTAGTTGATTGTGTGACATAGAAATATTAGGTAGAATTGTTGGATAGGTGGCTTGCAACACACTATTAGGCTAGCGCAACAAGCTTCGCCATTTGTTATACTAATAGTGTTTGCCTAAGTAATTTTGTAGATTTTTAATTAGGCTATTCACCCCCCCTCTAGCCAACTTGGACCTTTCAACGTTGACCTCCCCTCGCATACAAAAGCAAATTATTAGATGCTGCTCTGAGGAAACCACTAGATGTATACTTGAAGAACTTGGGGATGATTACTATGCAATTTTAGCTGATGAATGTAGTGATATCTCACATAAAGAGCAGCTGGCTGTTTGTTTGCGTTATGTTGATAAACATCGAAGTGTGTGTGAAAGGTTCCTTGGTGTAGTTCATGTTCCTGGCACCACTTCTTTGGAACTTAAAACAGTTATTCAATCTTTACTTACTAGTCATCACTTGACTCTTAGTTCTTGTCGTGGGCAAGGATATGATGGGGCTAGTAACATGAAAGGAGAGGTCAAGGGGCTGAAAACACTGATAATGAAAGAGTCTCCTTCAGCTTATTATGTGCATTGTTTTGCACATCAACTCCAATTAGTGCTTGTTGTTGTTGCCAAGGGAGATGTTGGGGCTAGTACATTTTTTGGTCATGTTTCACACTTGCTGAATATTGTTGGAGTTTCTTGCAAACGCCATGATATGCTTTGAGATGTTAGAGCACGAAAATTGAAGAAAGCACTTGATTTGGGTGAAATAGAAAGTGGAAGTGGTTTAAATCAGGAGATGGGATTGGCTAGGCCTGGTGACACTAGGTGGGGTTCTCATTATAAAACTGTTTTGCATATCATTGACATGTATTCTACCATTCGAGAAGTACTCATAACTCTTGGAAATGATCCCACACAGAGAGATGATTGGCCAAACATACATGCTATGGTTTCGACTTTAGAGTCATTTGAGTTTGTTTTCAATGCCCACTTGATGCTTGTGATTCTTGGGTACACAAATGAGTTGTCTCAATCTTTGCAAAAGAGAGACCAAGATATTGTTAATGCAATGTCACTTGTTGGTGTGGCAAAGAAAAGGTTTCAACAATTGAGGTCTGATGGGTAGGAAGATTTCTTAGAAAAGGTAAAATCATTTTGCATCAAATATTCTATTGATGTTCCTGCAATGGATAGCAAATATGATCCTCATGGAAGATCCCATCGTTTTTATCCTGTACAAACAATAGATGATCACTATAGAAGAGAAGTGTATATTGGTATTATTGATAGAATTTATCAAGAGCTTGAAAACCGGTTTGATGAGGCTAGTAGGGAGTTGCTTATTTGTATGTCAGCATTGAATCCCTCCAATTCATTTGCCTCATTTGATGTTAAGAAAATCCTTAAGCTTGCAACTTTTTATCCTCAAGATTTTTCAAGTTCTGATTTGAGGACACTTGAAATTCAACTCGACACATATATTGAAGATGTCAGAATGGATGATAGATTTCAAGGACTGAACAGCCTCGGTGAGCTCTCTACTAAGCTTGTTAGCACTAGCAAACATGAATTTTATGGTTTGGTGTACTTAGTCCTCAAGTTGGCATTGATCCTACCAGTGTCGACAGCAAGTGTGGAAAGAGTATTCTCTACATTGTGTTTAGTGAAGAATAAGGTGAGAAATAGTATGAGTGACAAGTTATTGAATGATTGTTTGGTCACCTTTATTGAGCGTGATGTATTCTCTACTGTAAGCGAGGATGACATAGTTCAGGCTTTCATGGGCATGAGAAAGCGCAAAGTAAAAGCCTTGAACTAGAACTTGTATTGTAGTCTGTTATTTATGTAAGACCTTATCTTATGTAAGTTTCGGACATATTTATGTAAGTTTTGAACCTTTTAATTGTAATGTCGCAGTTTGGTTAATTTATAGCTATTTTATGGAACTTTTTCTTTGAATTTTGTTGTGTTGCGATTGAAATTTTTTTGCTAGGATTACCTTGGTTTCAGATACTGGGTCCGCCATTGGGGAGGAGCGCGGCCGCATCTTCGTCTTCTTCGCCAGGGAGGAAGCGCACGGGGCTATGTCTTTGTCTGCTTTTGCGTCGTCGCTGTTGGAGAGAGCTGATTAATGAGTACACGACTCTTTCCTGTGTATAACCCAGAAACTACGAATAGGTGTCGTATTTAGATCTCTATTGTTCGAGCCAGTCTTAGCATAAACCCAAACTCCACGTTCCAATCATTCTTCTACTACTCCTAGTCCAAGCACAAGCACGCAGCCACGCTGCCACACTTTTTTTTTTTTTTTGACAACAGGCATACACTAGTTAAAAAATCAGAGGGAGCAAAAGACTCAGCATGGAGGCACAGATATATATAAAGAGATCATCAGGCCTCCTAGTGAGGCACGCACATCAACATCTCCAGCTCCGATTTCTGCTGCAAGACCCGGACATCATCTCACCAACCACACAGCCCCAAGACGGGAGGAGGAGGCACCACCGCTCCACCAGAGACGCGCCGCGCGCGGCCGCAGCCATGAAGCCTTCCACTCTCCTCCGTTCCTTCTCCTCGCGCCTCTCCACGCGACTAGCACCGTCGTCGCCGGCGGTGGCCCCGTGGCCGCCGGTGCGGACCGCGTACGACCGCTGGCTCGCCGCCGAGCTCGACGAGCTCCGCGCCGACCCGCTGGCGCCGTGCACCAGCGCCGCGTGGCTCGGCCGCGCGCTCGGCCTCGCCGCCGCCGCGCAGAGGCGCCTCGTCGCGTCGTCCGCATCGGAGACGGCCGGCACCGGCATTGACCGGAAGACCGTGGACGAGTGCGTCGACGACACCGCGGAGCTGCTCGACGCGTGCGCAGGCTTCCGGGACCGCCTGGACATGCTCAGGGCCTACGCCACCGCCACGCGCGTCGCGCTCCACTGGCTCGAGGACGGCCACGGCGGCGAGGCGGCCGCGCGCCGCGCCGCGGCGGCGTTCGCGGAGTGCGAGGCCGTTGAGCGCCGGTGCGGCGCCGAGCTCGCCAAGTGCGGCTCCGGCCTCCGCAAGCTCCGCGAGAGGGCGCTCCTGCACGCCAAGCATCCGTCGTCCGGCGCCGGCGCCGGCGCCCACGACGAGGCTCTGTCCGGCGCGCGCGCTCTGGCGCTGCTCGCCGTCGGCGCGCTCGGCGCGGCGCTGGCGTTCCGGCCGCGCCGCGCGGTGTCCGGCGTCGCCACCCACGGCGCCGCCGGAGGAGGCGGCAAGGCCGTGGTGGCGCAGTGGGAGTGCGCGCTCCAGGAGGTGCAGAGGCACGTCAGGGAGGAGTACGACCGGCGGAGGAAGGACGGCGTGCCGTGCATGGCCGAGCTCGACGCCGCGATGGCCGCCGGCCGGGTAGTGAGATGCGCCGTGGCCGGGGGCCGGTGCTGCCCAGAGACTGTCGCGGCCGCTGCGAGGAGACGGTGCGACGAGCTGGAGGAGACGGTGGTGGTGTTCGAGGAGAAGCTCGACGAGCTGCGAAGGGAGTTGATCGCAGTGAGGATGGTGCTCATGGAGTGGGCTCAGAGAGCAAGAGGCCATGAGCTGCTCAGGCTCCCTAGGATTTGAGACGAAGAAAAACTGAAAAAAAAAATTGTAGTGTAGAATTTGATGTACATAAGCATTTTGATAGGAATTTTTGATCTCATGTTTTGGCTGAACCATATCTGAGCAGATTGAAAAGTAGGGACATGTGTGCTTGAAAACAAGGGGGAAATCCTTCCATTTCGCTAAGCCGCCATTAATACATTTTTTTATATGCTTCAAAAAATACATTTTTTTAAATAGGTAAATCATTTACTTGGATAATAGTACTATGTCGGTCCATGACAAATTATCTTGCACATTTTTCTTTTTTAAAATTCTATCTCGAAGCTAAGCAAGCAAAAATATATAATTCAGTTCCTCACTAGTAAAAAAAAAATTCCCACATCCAATGAATCGCTTTATAACCTGATTTTCTTATACAGGTGAGTCCGTGAGTGATATTGGGTCCTCAGGCTTGTTGGTCCACTCTAAATGTCTAGTACTTGCCAGGCTGAGATGATAGTCTGGTGATTCTGGAAGGTATCAAAATTCAAAGCAATCAATCCTTTTTCATATTACTATGTGTTGGCCATATGGATTATGTGCAATGATATCAGTTTCAAGAATCTACCTCATTCAGTCCAAAGATGCAAGATGGTTTTCAAATCAGAGCTTGATCTAGACATCTAGTTATCCTAAGAACAAAAGCAGCACTTGATCCATTTATAGACTTATAGCTAGAAGGATTTGTGTAATTTTAGGTAATTTCTTATTGACCATTTTTGTTTCTTAATGTTGTTCTGTAAATTTGTAAATTATAGTTTTTTAAATAAAATTCCAGTAGGGGTTTCAAACCCCTTCTGTTTGTTTTAAATAACAAGTCATCTGTTAACCGTGTGTGGGAAGGACTTTGATGTATTTTAAAAACCTCAATGTGTTTTTCTATCCAAATTAAGTGCTCAATTTTGAATGTATCATGGACCAAGGTGTTGCTCACAATTAACACAAAAGAGACATCATATGAATAAATTTTATTTATTTATTGAAAATTTGACAAATGTCCTTTTGCAACAATCCAAATACATTTTTTTAAAAAAAATGCAAAATGTTAATCATGTTGTTAGAAATCGTTGAACATTACTGTCAAACATCGTTGAATATCAATAAAAAAAGTGACTTTTTAAAAATTGTTGAAGTTTTCAATTGTAGATTGCCGGTGGAAGGCAAACCCCTTATATACCCAAATAAAAAAGCTCAAAAATACAAGTTACAATAACAAAGTTTATAGAAGAAAAAACGAGCACGCATCATAGATCACACTGTTTTGGGCTGCCCGGGGCCGAGTGAGACCATGGTCCCGTGGTTTAGCTGACACCCACAGGCCCACATATATAGACGGCCTCGGTTGAACTTGCCGGCCCATGCACAGGCAACCATGTTTTTCAGAACCACAAGCCGTAGCAGACGGAAACTTGAAGGGCATCAGGTGTGGGAAGCCGGAAGCGATCTTGCTATGTGCTGCCCGCACTTCGTGTTTGCTTGCTGGTACCAAATTCAGGTGTTTGAGATGCCATCCTTGTGTTGTGACTTGTGACCATGTTTAATTTGGACTTGGATGAATAAATTGTGAACAATTGTTGATTGCAGTCAAAGGTCCTCAAGGCGTATCTATACTAGTATTGGATGCCCACATATCCACATTTTTGGTTGGAAGATACCTTGTGACTATTATTCATTTACTCGGCAAGTTAAATTCTCACCGTTCATAAGGCCAATCTCAATGATGGTTTCATTTGCATTACATATGCTGCCACATAAGCACTTTTGATGACATGACATTATATTTAAGAAGAGAGAGAAGAAATGAGTTTCATCTAGATGAAACTCTCTTGGCACGAATACCAACTCTCTATGAGTCATGAAATTTAATGCTTATGAAACTCTAGAATGAAACTTCCACTCTCAATGGAGAGTTTCATTGAAGTTTTATTTTATTTCATATGACATGGCAGTCTTGGAAACAACGCAATGAAACTCACCACTGAGATTCAATGAGGTTTTATTTGAGTTTCATTTGCATTAAATATGTTGCCACATAAGCGTTTTTGATGACATGACATCGCATTTAAGAAGAAAGAGAAGAAATGAGTTTCATTTAGATGAAACTCTCTTGGCACGAATACCAACTCTCTATGAGTCATGAAATTTAATACCTATGAAACTCTCACTCTCAATGGAGAGTTTCATTCAAGTTTCATTTTATTTCTTATGACATGGCAGTCTTGGAAACAACAAAATGAAACTCATTGACCTAACACTTTTTTCCCACTACAAGGTCATGCACGTGCACACACAACTCTTTGCATCCACACTCCACAACACACCCACAAATTGGTTGTAAGCAATACGGAGTAAAAGCCAACCTCGACTAATGTATCGAAATTATTATGTTCATAAGAACTGATGAGCACAATGGGTAGCTACCAGATCGTTGGGGCGGTACCCCAATCGCAGGGACCCCACTTCCACACGAAAGCATTTTCGATAAATCCCTTATCAAATAGAGCAACTGTGAGCCCAATACTTTCGAGCGATATGAACGGTAGATGATCAGGAACAAATGTGGTCACCCGAGCAATGATGCTTTCGACTGAATATGTTCTCGAACGAATACGGTGCCGCTAGTCGGTTTGCAAACGCTTTCGTTTTTCAAAGTTGGTGGAGAGACGACGCTTTCGCCCGAAAGCACTTTTGACCGAATACGTTCTCGAACGAAAACGGAGCCGCTAGTCGATTTCAATCAGCTGTGCGGTGATAGTTTCCCTTTTGGGCGAAAGCACTTTCGTCTTCCAAAGTTGGTGGAGAGGCGACGCTTTCGCCCGAAAGCACTTTCGACCAAAGCGATGGTTTCCCTTTCGGGCGAAAGCACTTTCGTCTTCCAAAGTTGGTGGAGAGAGACGACGCTTTCGCCCGTAAGCGATGGCTTTTGAATGTCTTCATGCAGGTCCAGAGTCTAGAGCTGGCAAAGGAGGGCCCACTTGTCGGAAGGAGGCCGCTCGGCGGATGAAGAGCAGATGGGGCAACCTTGGCTCTGGTGTACGGAAATATCCTCCGGGTGGCAGAGGCGCCTTATCCAAAAGAGTAGTTAGAAGAGAATTGTAGTACTTGTAAACGAAGAGTAGTTGGAAGGCCGACCTCCCCTGTGGAAGGAGGGGGCCATTTTCCTTGTTGCATCGATTCCATACATTCGTAATTCTACCATTCACTTTTCTCTGTGCTTATGACCGTTCGAGGGACAACCATGTGTTCTAGGGTTTCAGCCCTAGAACAACATTGGCGCCCACCGTGGTTGTTGCCCGAGCTTACTATGGCACCAAGGAAAGGGTCAAAAGTGGTAGATCACCAAGAAATCAGGCGATTGTGGTGATGACAACCACCCCTAGCGCGGTTGTGACAGTTGCTCCCGCCACCACACTTCCACCTAACATCAACGTCGCAACCACTGCAGTCGGTGCGGGTGCAGTCCCACCTGGGACCCAGTTACCGACAAGTGCTTCGACGAGTCAAGACGCGCCATCATTGGTCCAACAACTGGCAGGGAAGAAACACTGGACGACCATGTCCGAAACGCGAGTGATGAAGACAAAGACACTGGCAATGAAGTTACCAGACATGCTCAAGCCCTCAAAAGGTTGAGTGATTACCAAGAAGAGATACAGAGACTACAACATCAAAAGGACCAGCTTTAGCGGCAAATTGCAACCGGAACTAGAACAGAGAAAACACAAAATGCCATTCGCCAAGCAGAAGCGCAAAGAGTGGAACTGGCAAGAGAGATGCAAGAGTTGCAAAGAGTCGATGGGGTCCCATTCCCAGGGTTTCCGGAAAATATCAATACACCACCTCAGGAACCACCGGTCGCATTCGATGATGCCATCGACAAAACTTCGCCGCTTTTGAGAGAATTGCAAGTACATCCTTGGTCAATCAACTAGAGTTGGAGAAGATGGCAGTGTCCGAGCTCGCCAAAGTTGGAGAAGATGGCAGTGGGCAAGAAGGAGGGGAAGAAGGCAGCTGCCACAAGCGCTAGGGTTTGCCAGAGTGCTCTAGCGAGATGGTGGTCGATGGCGGGTGAGGACAATGACAACAGAGCTCACCGAGGTGGTAGGCGGGGACATGTGGAGACGACCAGCGCGGGGTGGCAGGCCAAGGTGACGGGTCACACGGTCTGTCTCACGTTATCTTCGTCCCTGTAAAGACCCAAGGGCCAAGACAATTTTGATTGCAACCGTAACATTTAAAGACTGTTTTGCTCTGAAATATTATAGTTTCTTGTAGTTTTGGGGAGAGGGGAGGGGCAATGTATAGTTTATGTAGCTAGGTAGATATCCACCAAATATATAGGGTAGCACCGTGCCTTAACGTAACTAAAAATAGTGTTCTTTACGATAAAAAAGTCCTTTTAAACTTAGTAATTTCCAACATTTATTTAACTTCGTTCCATAATTTTTTTATATGTATTATGATGAAAAAGTTTGAATAAATTGTCATTCTTGTATGTTGGTGCCTGTATTTCCAACACAAAAGATCAGAGCAACTTCAAGAGCCCTCTAAATATCTTATCTTTCTGTATTAATAAAAATAGAGATTTTGGTTTATATATTTGGAATCCTAAATGATCTCAAACATGAATTTTATCAACTACAAAGTTTTAGATCTTGTTGAGATCTACAATTTGATATAAATTTTATCTTCATCCTACTTTATTTGAAAAAGATATGTACTTATTTGTACTATAAATATTTTTAAGGACGGTTGACTTGGTCAGCCGTCCTTGAAAATCATTTTTTAGGGATAGTGGACTTAACAAAACTGCACCTAAAAATCACCCATTTTTAGAGGTGGTTGACATAAGCAATCAGTCCTTAAAAATCTTATTTTCAGGAGCAGTTCTTTTAAGCTGATCATTTATGAAAATATGTTTGTTTTCAGTGACCGTTTACTTAATAGAACCCACTACAACAGGAACATGTCTTTCCCTACGAATCCTTTGCAGCGGAATGTACATGTGTTGCTATCTCTATTCACATTCCATCATTCGGTACATAAATTTTGGGTTTTAATATTAACATAATCCTTGTTATACTTTAGATAATATAGAAGTGTCGTCTTATTTGTGCATACAATAAAATATACAATTGAAAAGAAATTGAGTTGTCTTTCATTTGTCTGGACTCTAAAAAAATCCGCAGGTTTTCCAATCTTGTACAGTTGTACCCCATTCAGATACTGGATCTTTATCTATTTAATTCAAGTATGCATGTGAATATGTGAGAGTGCGTATAATGAAAAGCTAGCATTGCTCTTCATTTTTATCATTCAGTTCAAAAGAGCATTGGACTAAAGACATTCTGCTGTTCTACTGCATTCTGCCATTGTCATCAGTTCAGTTTTACGAATCCATTGCAGTTTTGATAGATATTCAGTTTCATGTATGTTTAGGTGCATCAAACAAATGCGATCATGTCCAGGATCCATAATGCTAGATCAACGCAGGTGCTACCTATTTATTATCTCACATTTATTAATTTCTATAGGATAACCATTCTTATGGATGGTCCAGATAAATATTTCTGGATGTTTTTATCAGATTGCATCTTGTTGGTTGCTGGCGCTTTAATAATTTGTATTATTGCAGATTGTCAAGTCACATCACTTCGGACAGAATTTTATTTTTCACTATTTTTGAAGTGCAATGGGACTCCACACTAAACCTGTTTACAAATTGTAGTATAACTCCAGTGTGCTAAGGTTATGATATAATCTAACTCTGCAAATCAAAGCTTAGTATATTGATTGCATCTTATTGGTTACTGGGGCTTTAATAATTTGCATTGTTGCAGATTGTCAAGTTGCATCACTTAGGACATACCGAATTTTATTCTTCACTATTTTTGAAGTGCAATGGGCTTCTGCACTAAACCTGTTTACAAATTGCAGTATGCATGACTTCAGTTTGCTAAGGTTATGATGTAATCCAACTCTGCAAATCAAAGCTTAGTATATTTACAATTTTCTTATTTAATTTTCTTTTTTTGCTTGGACTGTACATTGAAAGATTTACTAATATTCCTTCGTACCCAAGATGTTAAGCAGATCATAAAGGTTCAGGGTCACATAATTTAATTATATAGAATATAGTACTACAGCTAGGTTAGTTTGTATGATAAACATTCTAGTGACTACTAACAATATTTTTAGGATATTTTGTTAGTGTATTGTACACAAATGCTTGTATAGTTACTGTATTTTGCTCTCTATTTTTCCTTGCAGGATTGATGAAACGTGAATTGGTGATGAATGGATGGTTGGTGGCATTGTAGATGGCTTCTTTGTGTTTTATATATTTTTTCCCATATGATTGTTGTGTACAAAAAAGTATGCCATCGATTTTTTGGATGTCACTCATTGTAATGGAGGATTTTCGGATGGCAGTCATTGTAACACAAAATTTGTTTCTTAATATATGGCTGTGTTTTTATTTCTCCTATCTGAGATGATCTCTATTTTTTCAATTATATTGCAAATGGACTATTTATTTATTTCGATCCAAATTAAAAGAATTTCCAATATTAATGTTCATTAGATGATTTATTATTCCTAGCTACACATATAGGTGTTGCAACAACCCAATTATATATGCAGTAATGAACTATAGAAATTAATCGTCCGCAGTCAGTACCAACACATATAAGTGTTCCCATAGCTCATAATATTCGTTGCAAGTTTGCAACGGTTATATGTAAGTGTTACCAACACATGATTAAGTGTTGCAATAGACTCTTGCAACGTCACTTTTGGCAACGCATAACAAATGCGTTGGTATAGACCTTAACAACGTATATATATATATGGACTTTTAGCAACGCTTACATACGTTGCAAAAGGGGGTGTCATTTTGTAGTGACCACCCATGAAAATTGATTTCCAGCAGTAGTTCGTTAGCTACAGGCTCTCCACGAAGGTTTTTTTTAAGAGCCCACCGAATCACGTATTTCATTAAGAAGAGAAGAGGAAGAACATGATCCCAACAAACAGTACAGTAACATCGTTGTTACCGATGAAGCCTAAACTACTGGATCCTGAATACAACGGCTACATGAATGAACACTTTTGCCCTGAGCTTCGCCGCAGCTGACGAGCTTGCCGCTCGCGCGAGCAGCACAGCTAACTGCTTGTTCCCTGCCGAACACCAACAGTCGGCTTCTTCCTTGATCAACATGTCCAGCGCCCGCGGTGTCAAAACACGCCCCTGAAAAGTCCGAGCGTTCCTCTCCTTCTAGAGCAGCCAACCGATAAGAAGTACTGCCAAATCAAATCCTCAACGAAGAAGCTTGGAGACCGACTTCCTAGTCCTGACCCACCAGTGGATGGTGGAATCGTCATGCAGTGTGACGTCCACCTGAAGGCACAAAGCGATTGAGCATCAGTGCCAGACTTCGCGGCTGAAACTACAACCGATCAGGATGTGGTCCATAGTTTCCGCTTCTTGATTACACATTATGCAAGCATTCAAATCCTGCAGACCATGACGGAAACGACGGTCTGCCATCTAACAGGAGCCGTGCATAGTCAGCCAAAAGAAGAATCTGACCCGAGGCGGAGCCGCCGTCTTCCAGATGAGCTTAGCCCCAAACAGCGGCGATGATCCTAGAAACATCGCTCCATACGCTGAGGCGGGGGAATATGCTTGCCGCGGCGACAATGCCCAGATGAACGTGTCCGGCGTCTGAGCAAGCTGAGCATCCTCAAGGAGATCACATATCTTAGCAATGTCCAGCAACATCTGCAAGGACGAGTTCCCGGTGATATGCAACACCCAAGCGTTCCCTGGTAGGGCCTCAGTGATCGTGGCCCTTCTTCTCCTCCCACGAACCGCAGCGAATGCGGTCGGTGCAAGCTGCGGGATGCTCTGACCGTCAATCCAGTTGTCAGTCCAGAAGAAGGTTGATCTACCATCCCCAAGCCGAAGAACGGTGGCCGTCTAGAACAGGGCCAAGACCGACCATTCAGATGTAGCTGGAGCTCGGCCGCTTGTTTTGTCCTTCCAAACCCAACGAACTCGAAGGGCCACCCCCACTTTCCTCAGGTCCGAGATGCCAAGACCCCCAAGCTCCTTTGGCCGGAAAACCTTGGACCAAGCCACTTTGCATTTTCCCCCTGCGACCGAGTCACTACCTGCCCAAATGAAGGCCTCCGCAGCTTATCAATAGAGTCAACGACCCAAGGGGATAGACAAAGAGCGATTGTTGTGTGCATCAGAATGGCCGAGAGGGTGGAAGAGACCAGCGTCGTCCTTCCTGCAGCATTTAGCAAATTCCCCTTCCAAGTCGGTAAACGCGCAACCACTTTATCAATCAAAACCTGCTCATCCGCCAGCCTGAGCTTATGAACCAATAGTGGAATTCCAAGATAGCGACAAGGGAAGGTCTTCGCTCGACAGCCCAAAATATGATTGACCCTGTCCATGTCCTCCTCCAAGCAGTGAATAGGCGTCGCTAGACTCTTGTCCAGGTTGGAGCAAAACCCGAAGGCCAACCCAAAGATGGCGAGCGCACCTTTGATCATGAGCCGATCCCTCTCAGACGAGGTGACGAAGACGACCAGATCTTCAACATAGAGACTCACCCTTGAACCTGGGATGTCGTTGATCGGGGAGAGGAAGCCGTGTTGCTTGACCCAACCAAGGAAGCTGTTTAGGACCTCCATAACGAGAACAAAGAGCATGGGCGATAGAGGATCCCCCTGCCTGAGCCCCCTCGCGCAACAGATCCGCGTGCCCGGGACGCCGTTGAGGAGGATCCTGGTGCTGGCCGTAGAAAGAATAGTGGAGATCTAATCATGCCAACGAACGCCGAACCTCATGTGTTGTAGGACCTCCAATAGGAAGGTCCATGCAACCGAGTCAAAGGCCTTTCAATATCAACCTTCAGTATCACACACGTAAACTTCCTTTTGTGCAGGTCCTTGCACGTGAATTATCATGAATACTTCGCCCTTTGATGAACACACTCTGATTACGCTCGACCAACAAACCCAAAACCGGCACAAGACGATTGGCAAGGCACTTGGCAACCAACTTCCCGAAGTTGTGCATGAGGCTTATAGGTCGGTAATCTTTAATCTCCTCCGACATCTCCTTCTTTTTCAAGAGCACCATATATGCCTCATTAACATGGTGGAAGCCCTGCAGTCAAGCGACCAGAAGGCCTGTAAGGCCGACATCAAACCAGGCTTGATCTTATCCCACATCACTTTGAAGAACCGGCCTGTGAAACCATCAGGCCCAGAGGCCTTGTCATTGGGCTTCATAATCACTGCCTTAACCTCATCCTCCGAGAACTGGGCCTCAAGCAACTGGGCATCAATTGAGCGGACCCCCAGAGCTGCGAGGTCTAGCTTCCTAGACCGATCGAAATTAGTGCCCAGAACCATGTTAAAGTGTTGGAAGAGCGCCTGGGCCATTGATGGGTCGGAGACCACCTGGGTTCCCTGCACGGAGAGATAGTGAATCTTGTTCTGCCGCTGCCTGTGGTAAGCTTCAAGATGAAAGAATCTGGTCTTTGCATCCCCCTACCTAAGAAATAACGCCCTTGAACGTTGTTTGGCAATCAAACGAGAAAGAGATGCAAGGCCCAACACTCTGAGCTTTAAGAACCGATGGAGCTCCTGTTCCCAGTCATGCAACACTCAACTTTCCTGCTGCTCATCGAAGCAAAGAATAACCTCTCTTGCCGTGGCTAGCTCCAGCCGGATGCTCCCAACATTAGCATTACTCCAATGTCACAAATCTTTAGCCCGACGATGCAACTTCTGGTCAAGAGACCTGAATAGGCTTCTCGAAACTGGCACCAAGTCCCAAGTTGTGGCGGCCGCATCAACAAAACCAGGCACCTGCACCTAGAAGGCTTCAAACCGAAAACGCGGCTTCCCCCCCAAGGGCGCTTCCAACAACAACAGGAGGGGGAAATGATCAGAGCAATCAAAAGAGAGTTGCTTGAGGACATGCGTTGGGAACACCACAAGCCAGTCGCATTGACAAACATCTTGTCCAGCCTTTCTAGCATGGGAACTCTTCTTCTATTGGACCACATGAAGTTCCTTCCCACTAACTCAATCTCCTCCAGCTGTGCCTGGTTAAGAAACCCTCTGAACCGACTCATGGCACGCCTGTCAAGCCTGTCATTATTCTCATCAGCGGCGCCATAGATCATATTGAAGTCACCAGCCACAGACCTAGAGAGGCAGACTTTAACTGAATGAGTGTTGGTATAAATTAACACACACTCTACTTTATCCGCAAGCGCACAGATAAAATCTACCAATGTAGCACTTCACCGGAGTAACCTAGTTTTAATATCGAACCCGAAGGAACGGATAGTGTTAAGCCTTAAAGTCTAACCCCTGAGTAGCTAACAAGGACGGAGAATCTAGAAGTATAGAGGGGATCATTAAGGCTATCTAATTCCAATTTAAGAGTGATATGTTTTTAATATTCTTAGTGGGGAAGTTGCCATAAAAGGTCACAAACAGAGTATGAGTCGTTTATGCAAATGTATAATCCTACCGAGCCTACACACGGGTAAGTGGACTATAGAAGAATCAACAAGGCTATAAGAGTCACCCTTGCGAACAACCACTGCTACCGGCGTTATAGGAGGCAATTATGAGCTATCAAGTCTAAGCACCACGCTTACACTATCCAACTACTCTAACTTTAGAGCGACTTAGAATTAAAGTACTCAAAAGAGATACATAAACCTTACGAATAATAAAAACAATGGCTCAAACTTAAATATAGACGTTGATTACCGAAACAATCGCTGAAGCAAGTTGAAGATGAACTTGAATCCGCAGGTACAAGATGAAGAAGTTGATCCGACAGGCCGGAGCTCCTTCTTGATCTCTTCCTCTCTCTCTCTTCTAGTTCTAGTATAAGACTAGGTTCAAAACCTAAACTAGAGGGGTAACTAGTCTTCTACTTGAAAGCTGGCTCTTGAAGTCTTCTTCTAGGGTTTCTGAATGAGGCGTAGACTTTTCTGAAGAGAGACTTGTTCTTCCCTGGGGCCTGGGGCCTGTTTATATAGCCCTGAGGGATCAACCGCGGTCGTTAGATCAAACCGACTTCACGTAGGGCTGAGATGGATCCTCAGAGGCGGTAGAGGAAGATTCCAGAAGGCGGAGGCCATCGGGCCAGGGGGTGACCGGCCGGTCATAGGGTGGGACCGGTCGGTCCCACCTGGCAGCCTCTTGGGGTGTCCCGCCTCGTGATGTCCTCTGGTGTCCTCTAGGTCCTTCTGGAGTATTCCTGACGCGCCGGTTCCGTAATCTACCATCGGTTTCCTTCTAGGGGAAGCAATTGAGGGCTGGTTTCCTGTTTAGTCCCTGCAGAATCACAATTCACCAAAACTCATGGAATATTGTCAATTAAAACCCTAAACCTTTATTGGTGATTGAATTCATGCCCTTTTCATATTTATTTATCCTTTAATTTTGATAGATAACCAGTATCAACAACTCCCCCAAGCTTACCTTTTGCTAGTCCCTTAGCAAAACCAAAAATTAACAATGGATCAGGAGTTGCTACAATATCTTCACTTCGAACAAGTATACCTGCTGTTAAACAAAAATTCTCCAAAATATATTATGTTATTCTTCATGGGGCTTATTACTTTTACCTCAGATCTTGAGTAATTGAAAGATTGAACGATCAAATCAAGCACTATGTCTCTAGTTCCTTCACTTCACCTTTATCTCGAAGTTTTAATTATTTTTTTTAAAGCTTTAATACATATGTTATCAAATTAAACAATGGATCCAAAGAGAAAGTCAACCAACCATTGAATAAAGAAGTGCATGTGTATGGAAAAATGGAGTCAGATGCTCTTTTGAATATATTCACTCTCTTCTGTTTATCAGAGACATATGGCTATTAGGCTAATTCTACTATCGGGCATGTGCCCATTTTTTTCTGACATTTTTTTCGAGGTTCTGGACACTTGTCCCTTTTTATTTCCTCAGGATCTATCTTTTTTGAGGTTTCGGACACTTGTCCCTTTTTATTTCCTCAGATCTTTCTCTTTTTTTTTAATTGCCACATGCTTCCAACAAACTTCTGAGAGGGTAGTAACAGATAATTATGAGCATTTATGTAGAAGATGGATGAAATGTGTAAGTGATCTCAATTCAATGGCATGATAAACTACTCATAGGGTTAACAAAGCTTAATTTAACTCAATGCAATTATTAGTCATGTTTATATTTAGAAATCTCTGGAACTTTAGTGTTGTTTTAGAACAAGATAATAGTAGCTTAGATCATCACATGCCATATCCCAAATACCTAGACCTTAGATTAAGTATTTGTCAACCATGCATTTAATTTTATTTTAAGGCATCATTATTAATTAGGAGAACTCATGCTTTGAAGACTAGGTACTTGAAAGAAATTAGATAGAGCACTATTCATCATTTCCATGCAAAAGATTAGAGAGAGAGGGTTCTCTTTTAGTCATCAACTTCTTAAAACAAACTAGACACACTATTTTATTTATTTAATCTAACACACTTTAAGATATAATATAAAAGCTAATAGTAGTAGTAGTAATAATAATAATAATAATAATAATAATAATAATAATAATAATAATAATAATAATAATAATAATAATAATAATAATACCTGAATTGCGAAGATAATAGGGGTGCGTCTCCCCAAGCTGGTTCCCTTAATAGCGTTGAGCCTTTATGTGCCCATATATTTTTGTCTTTTTTTTAATTAACGGTGAGCCTTCATGTGCTCATATTTTTTTGTTCTTTTTAATTAATGGTGAGCCTTCATGTGCCCACATATTTTTGTTCTTTTTATTTTAGGGGTGAGCCTTCATGTGCTCATTTTTTTAAAATATGAATTTGTTTATAGAATAAAAAACTTAAGAGGATAAAGATACTTACGTGCATCCATGGGAGTGCCTTCCCCCAAGCTGAATGTTGACATAGTCGTTCGATCTTGCAATGTAGCAGACTGACAGTGGTTATATCCTTCCTCTATCAGAGCTTTAATTGATGTTGATGTTTGTTGAGACAGTGCTCCAACAGTGGATGAAGCATTCACTTGCTCGTCAGTTTTTCTTGGCCTTTTAAATCCTGTGAAACTCAAATAGACAACAAAACTTGTGGAACAGATTAAGCATTAATGGTTGGCCACTCAAGCCTTAGTTGTTCAGAATTTTAGTAAGATCTCTTTCTCAATATTTTTGTATTTTAATATTTTTACGATGCAAGAGAAAAAATATAACAGGATGAATGTATGCATATTTATTTTTATTATTATTTATTTTTATGCCGCCACGGTGAACATTCCTACGGGTTTTTACACACCATAGAATTATTCACATGGGGCTTTATGATGCAGTGAAATATTTTTATTTTGTTTTCTAATATAATGCAGAAATTAAAATGTGTTGTGAATTAAATATGATGATGCAAGAAATGGTTATGGATTAAATATGAGAAATATGCAGCAAAGTAAATATAAAGATAACTACCGATTTTTACCTTTTGGCGAATATTCGGATATTTAGGTCCGACGAACCGGACCTTCCCTTGGTTCAGACCTCCCAAGGTATGTCAGACATTTGGAAAGTTGTTATTGATTGTACCTCTTAGGTGCAGACATTTTCTCCCATACTTTCTTGGTCCGAGTCTTCACTTCCTATGGTTCATTGTCTTGAGGTTTCTCTTTTTTTCTTTTCTGGGATAGTGTTGATAGCTTCTTCTTCGTGATTGGCCTCTCTATTCTTGATAGCTTGTCTTCTTTGGCCTTGAGAGCGGCGTCTTTCACTTCTATTCTTCTTGGGTGCTTCATTAGGCATTTAGTTGATGAAGTTGCATCGTGCCTTTTCTCCAGGAAAGTGAAAATGAATTTCCTCTTGTAGATGATTGCACTTGTAGCGTAGAGGAATGGTCTTCCTAGGATGAGGTGGACATCATAGTCTTCTCATGTCGAGGATCAAGAAGTCTGTGGGGACTTCATGACCTCTAATTCTGACTACGATGTCTTCCATCATTGCTCCTTGTTTATGCCTCTTGATATGGTGTCACTCATGTCATTTGTTCGTCCAGCAGTTTGAAGTGAAGCGTTAATTGTGGACGCTAGCAGCATCTTGCTTAGTGTGCATGTTCTTGTAGATCTAGGACCTTTACTCTGTAGAATTTGGGAGTGACAAACTTCTCTATGTTTTGCTCAAGAGTGTGTCCTGCTCATAAAGACAAGGTAGAGATCAAGTGCATGGGTTCTGTTGGTGGAAAAACACCAACAGAACCAAAAGTTTTGTTTATTCCCCTCTAACCTTAGGCACTTTGTACAAGACAAACTTGTTGTTTATGTGTCCTATTCAATCTTAACATGAGTGATAGGATCAGAGGATGAGCATGAAAGTAGCATCTTAAAATATTTAACAGATCAAATTACTTAACCCAAGGAAGGATAATCTATGCATAAAGTGTCAATCGTTTCATGATTGAGATATATTATCTTCCAAAGGTTATATGCACAACATTTTAGCTCATTTAGTTAAGACAGTGAGATTCAAGAGAGTAAAGCTAGGAACAAAGATCAAAGGGCTGAACATGTTGAGTTGATTAGGTTGGATCAAGTGAGGTGCAACTTAAACATGTTTAGTTCTTTATTTATGTTCATACTAGAATCAAGAAGAAGCTTTTAAAGTGATGGTCACTTACCTTGAAATGTTACTTTGTCATTGAAAAGTGATGTGTCGAACCACCTTGTGGATGCTTCTCTTGTCTAGTTGGCTTGTCTTCTCTTGCTTGTCTCACAGTGTGCTTGAGAGGAAGAAGATCACAGTGGAATCATCTTTAGAGGTATTGACCTTCCTTCTCTTGTGTCGACTTATCAGTGAAGGCGCGTTATTCCTCGAGTATGCTATCTAGGATCCTCTCTCTTTCTTGTATCAATTTTTGTACTATGAGGATGTAGGGATAGTTCCGCATTCTTCTCTTGTCAACCTTTCTTGTTTTCCTTTAATCATTGGGTTGGCAAGAGACTTGAATTTAGAGCTGCTACTCGAGTGCCTCCATAATGTCACAACTAAGACTTGTCCTCGCAACACAGTGTCTAGATGATGGAGATCTTATCGACTGTTCTTCTTGATTTGCTGGCTTAGGTGTTATCTCTCCATCTTCTAGTTCTTGTGGTGTAGTGGCTTCATCCTTCATAATGCCCTCCTCAATTCTTGGCAGTTGGTTCTTCCCTTGATGTCTTCTCTTGGTTCTCTTTGGCTGCTCATAAGTGATGTAGATGTTGAAGATGCAGCGAAAGATCCAAAAGTTGACTTCTCCAGGTCCGGCAAAGATGATAACATTGATGGTGTTCAAGAACGATCTTCCAAGAATGAGTGATGGATCATATTCTTCTTCTCGACTAGGACAACATCTAGTGGTTTGTACTGATCAAAGTGATAGGTAGGAGATCAATATGTCTTGAAGCTGGTTTTCTCCTTCCCCCTTTGATTGTGAAACACATCTAGACAACAGAATTGTTTCTCCCAGGCTGGCTTGTGATGCAGATGGATTCCCAAACAACATGTTCATGTTTTGGATTTGTAGATCTTGCTATTGTTGTAGTGGTACCATCTTGTCTCCCAAGCTAGCTCTTGATTAGAAAAGAGGATAACTTCCCACTTCTTGTCTTGATGTCTTGGGCAATGATGGTTCCAGGCATAGGTTGTCTCATATGAGGTAAGTTGCATCCTGTTTGTCATTAGCGCCCAAGCAAGACTCAAAGCTGGGCTAGCACCATTTGTGATCTGAGAGTAGGTTTGTGTGTCTATGGTTTGAGTTTTGGATCTTCAATGTTCAGACCAAACCTTGGATGAACAAAATCTCTCTCCTGCGTAATGTTACTGGACATATACCTGAAGGATTGCAAGAATTTGAAGCATGGGTTATTATCCACAACTTATGTATTTTGCATCTATGCTAATAAAAAGATGTTTTTAGGATTATTTTAGCATAGACTAGTATTTTATGTGTTGGCTGCACTTTAACATGGTTCAAGGCAAAAGATAACTTGCAGTAGAAGACAAAATAAATAAACTTTGATACTCATAGTTCTTTCATCCATGATGAATGAGCTGAGTCTTCATTGTGCAAGAGTTGTTGAAGTTCATTGTACGCCTTGCTTCATCTTTAGTGTGAGTTCGTCTCCTGGACTTTCCCAAATTGATATTGAAAGTTTCCCTGCAGGGGTTAGTCCAACAAAATATCCAACATCCACTATAGCATACTATCGGCTCAAAAATCAACCTAGACACCACGTCTAATTTGATCTAGGAAGGCATTTCAACTTAATTGCTTAAATTAAAAGCCTTTGAAAGCAAGATCACCACTCCTAAACTAGGCACCATGCTTCATTTAAGAGATGTATGAAAGTACTCCAAACCTAAACATATAATATAGCGAATGAGGGTAGAATGAAAGTATTATAGAGATTTATTCAGATGGTGATGAAAGAGCATGATTAGTATATGAGCATATCTTAAAGGTAGGGATAACCAACATAGCAACACAGCAAGAGATGCTCTTAGAAAGTCTATTCCCCAAGCTTGGATTTTGCAAATCAAGTTTGGATGAATGTAATTCAATGTTACATGGTGATTGGTTGGGCATACCTTGTGTTTGTTGTTCCTTCGTTCTTTTCTGTTCTAGACCTGGAATGGTTAGTGACAAGAATACCCGAAGGAATAATTTCATAATTATATTTTTATGCTCATTATAGAAGAAAGTGCAGCGGAAAGGTAGGCGTAGCTAATAACCAGATGTTATGATAGGGTGTAAGGATTCTACTGGTTATAGTTTGCGCTCATGGGGTAGTGATAGATAAGAGTGGAATTCAAAAACAACATTCATAAGAATGAACACAAAAATAATGAAAAGACTACGACAAAAAAGAAAAAGATAAAAGTATAATACAAGGTTAAACTAAGACTTAAGATGATCTACCGTTCCCCGGCAACGGCGCCAGAAATGCTTGTTAGTATAAATTAACGCACACTCTACTTTATCCGCAAGCGCACAGATAAAATCTACCGATGTAGCACTTCACCGGAGTAACCCAGTTTTAATATCGAACCCAAAGGAATGGATAGTGTTAAGCCTTAAAGTCTAACCCCTGAGTAGCTAACAAGGACGGAGAATCTAGAAGTATAGAGGGGATCATTAAGGCTGTCTAATTTCAATTTAAGAGTGATATGTTTTTATTATTCTTAGTGGGGAAGTTGCCATAAAAGGTCACAAACAGAGTATGAGTCTTTTATGCAAATGTATAATCCTACCGAGGCTACACACGGGTAAGTGGACTATAGAAGAATCAACAAGGCTATAAGAGTCACCCTTGTGAACAACCACTGCTACTGACGTTATAGAAGGCAATTATGAGCTATCAAGTCTAAGTACCACGCTTACACTATCCAACTACTCTAACTCTAGAGCGACTTAGAATTAAAGTACTCAAAAGAGAGTCATAAACCTTAAGAATAATAAGAACAATGGCTCAAACTTAAATATAGACGTTGATTACCAAAACAATCGCTGAAGCAAGTTGAAGATGAACTTGAATCCGCAGGTACAAGATGGAGAAGTTGATCCGACAGGCCGGAGCTCTTTCTTGATCTCTTCCTCTCTCTCTCTCTCTCTCTCTCTCTCTCTCTCTCTCTCTTCTAGTTCTAGTATAAGACTAGGTTCTAAACTTAAACTAGAGGGGTAACTAGTATTCTACTTGAAAGTTGGCTCTTGAAGTCTTCTTCTAGGGTTTCTGAATGAGGCGTAGACTTTTCTGAAGAGAGACTTGTTCTTCCCTGGGGCCT
Source organism: Coix lacryma-jobi var. lacryma-jobi (assembly GCA_009763385.1). Classification (NCBI taxonomy): domain Eukaryota; kingdom Viridiplantae; phylum Streptophyta; class Magnoliopsida; order Poales; family Poaceae; genus Coix; species Coix lacryma-jobi. Next base: position 98,457,093 of record CM019831.1, read on the forward strand.
GGGGGCCTGTTTATATAGCCCTGAGGGATCAACCGCGGTCGTTAGATCAAACCGACTTCACGTAGGGCTGAGATGGATCCTCAGAGGCGGTAGAGGAAGATTCCAGAAGGCGAAGGCCATCGGACCCAGGGGGTGACCGACCGGTCATAGGGTGGGACCGGTCGGTCCCACCTGGCGGCCTCTCGGGGTGTCCCGCCTCGTGGTGTCCTCTAGGTCCTTCTGGAGTATTCCTGACATGCCGGTTCCGTAATCTTCCATCAGTTTCCTTCTAGGGGAAGCAATTGAGGGCTGGTTTCCTGTTTAGTCCCTGCAGAATCACAATTCACCAAAACCCGTGAAATATTGTCAATTAAAACCCTAAACCTTTATTGGTGATTGAATTCATGCCCTTTTCATATTTATTTATCCTTTAATTTTGATAGATAACTAGTGTCAACAATGAGCTCCGCTAGGAAGGCCACCTTATCAACATCACCCTGCGGCCCATAGACCCCCACGAACCTCCATGGTTGAGCCAGTCCGCCTAGCAGATTCAGCCTGGCCGAGACAGAGAAGCGGCCGATGATGTCGGACGCGACCCAGATCGTGGGCTCCCAAGCAAGCAAGATACCCCCCGTCGCACCCTCTGCCGGCACAAAGGCATAGTCGAACGAGCGACCTAGGAGATCATTAGCAGTAGCCTTACAAATGACAGGGAGCTTAGTCTCCTGCAGGCAGACAACCGAAGGCCTATGAGCTAACAACAACTCCCTGACGACATTTCAGCGGGCCCTCTCATTTAGGCCCCTTACATTCTAGACTAGAAAGGACTTGTTGTGCGACATTGGAAACGCGAGAAGTCCTTTCTACATTCAAATGTCGTCATCGAATGTCGCTCACACTCACAGCGCGACGTTCTCGAGGCCATCGAGGTCAAGTTCATGGCCGCCACATTGATTCCCCCTGCTAGGTATAGCTGTACGTGTGCTGCTTCATCTGAGACATGTCCCCATTGAAGGCCAGCTTGAACTTGCGCTCGACATCATTAGGCGCTTCTTCTTCATGTACTATGACCCAAGCTTCTTGAGGAGGACGCGCTGAGTGTTGGTAGTTCTTAACTTCACTAAAGATAGAGCTAGGCAACTATCCCCGGTAACGGCCCAGAAATGCTTGTTGACACTTGCTAACGTCGTTACTAGGAGTAGACTATGGAATCTATCCCTGGCAACGGCGCCAGAAATGCTTGTAGCAAGTCCAGTCACTATACCTAAAGGAGTGAAGCTAAAGCAGCTATCTACTAATGTCAAATGGGGTTGTCAATCCCGACACTAGTAGGAGCTAGCTAGAGAGATTGCAATCTACCTAGAGGAGATTCTGCAAGCGCACAGAACTATCATAGTAGCACTTCGCCTAGGAGTACCAGGTGTCGATTTATTTGATCCCAAAGGAAGGCTAGGGTGGTGTATGAGTCGAGTAAAGGAGGGGATGAGAGTCGAAGAATAAGAAAGGGAAAAGGAGAGAAGAGAAGAGAGGAGATGAAAGGCTAGAAAGAATTTATGAGTGGATAGGTAAGGATGAAATGAATGGTTAAGGTAAGGTGGATAGACAGGTAGATAGGGGGAATAAGATAACTAAGGATAACTAATATAACTAACTAATAATTAATAACTACTCCTAGATAACTACGAAGCAAGATAGGCAAATGCCAAATAAGCAACCAAGTTAAGTATAGTTTTATTCCTATCTTGTCAAGTACCGAGGCGTACTAGCCTTTACCACTGACTTAGGTTGAACGCTAGCACAACGAGCCTTACTGTTAAACTAGACCAACTACGTGGTGGAATTCAAGGCGCACAGGGCTGTCACCACCTGCTTGCTACCACAGCTATCCGGGGGTCTAGCCGTATCTGAAGGTAAGTCTATAACTAAGCACCACGCCTAATTATATTCTAACTATCTCTATCCTGGCCTAGAATAGAGACACCCTTGCGGACGTCAGAGCAAATACTTGACTTAATAAGATAAACACTAAACTAACTAAGCAACCTATTGGCAAAGATCAAACACTAAGCACACTAGAGATTAACTACTATGGCTAAGTGAATTGAAATGTAGGATAGCTAGGTACTCAAGCAATCAATCAAGTATACTACTCAATACTGGTAAGTAGAATAAAGTAATACTTGAAATGATGAACTATAATATAGTTAAGTGCTTGAGTTACAAGAGCAAAACCTGAACTGGATATGAAGGAAGACTCTTCCCAACTCCAGGACCGATTACTCGCACGCTTCTACTCTTGAGCTAAGCCTTGAGCAGCGCTTCCGCGAGGGCAATGAGGCAAGGATGCCTTGCTCTACTAGCTACCTACTTGCCTAAGCTTGGCAAAATCCTAAGCTATTAGCTCTCTAGCTTTAGCCTTGCTTTCCTCTTTGCTTCTTCCTTCCTTTCCTTGCTTGCAGTGAAGTGACACCTCCAGGGGGTATTTATAGGGGGCAGCCAACAGACCTAGGGCAAACCCTAGTGGCGGGCGCCAGCCCTAGGTGGCGGCCGCCACCCCCTGGCCCTTGGATGCACCGTCATTGATCCTGCGGTCTCTAGGGACTCCTCCAAGGCGGTTCCAAGGTCGGTTGCATGTCCAAATAACTGTCACATGGGCAATTAGGTCATGATCCACGTGACATCTCTTCTTAGCCCTCCGATGCCACCGACCTAGTGACCAAGGGCTAAGATTTGGCCCTGGGGTGGTCACACGGATCAGTGACGTGTCAGGGGAGAGTTTGGGCCTCTCCTTGGTGGCGGGCGCCACCCCACTAGGGCCCAAATGGGCCCTGGTGAGTGGGCTCGGCCCCTGATGGGTCTATTCTCCAAATTTGGTCCAAATCCTACATTCAAATGAAAATCTATGGACATGTGGAATTTGGTTAGTTTGAAACCTATTTGACTACTTTTCATGCCTTTTTGTTGAATTTTTGGGTAAAATGTTGATGGTAAAACAAGTGTTTAAGGACCATCAACACTGAGCCTGTGTTGTCGCGTTAGCGGCCCTGGGTTGCGTCGCAATCTGATCACTCCTGCGCAGGGACTGGACAGAAACCGACGTGTGAGCTCGTCGAAGCCTCGGCCTAGCCTGAATCAGGGGAGACTGCAACGGGACACACACAACACTCTCCAACTCCAGCTGAACTGAGTTGGCCATCGCAGCGATCGTCCTTGAGTCATCATCGGATGACGAGGCATCAGGACCACCCCCCTCAAACTGAAGCACGGACGAAAGCTCCCCGGCCTCCTCTGAAGAAGGCGCACCCACAACAGCCTTAGTGGTGCAGAACTCCGCGCTCACTAACTCGGACCACCAATCTGTCCATGGAGCACCACTACTGACCCCAGCAGAACCCGAGCCCGACACTTGAACAGCCCGACCCTCCACCTGAGGCTTCGCCTCGCCAAGAACCCGACCGCTGCGGGGAAGGGTCAGGGGGGACAGTTCGGCCTCCACGACCGACGCCCACCTGTCCGAACGAGCCTCAAGCGAAGGCGACATGGTGCTGGCCCCGCCCTGCAGCAAGGTCGATGCGAAGTCTAGTCGCTGCCCCACCAGGCCGAGGAGTGGGGGAGATGACGCTCGCGAGATGTCCATACAGGGCGAAGCAAGAATGTTCTCCACGAAGGCACCCACCGCCAGGTCCCCTGCAGCCGCACAATCCATAACTGGAGTCCGCGGCGCAGAGAACTGCTCCCACCGTTTAGCAGCAAACACAAATTGATCACGAAGGACCCCAGGAAGCGGGCAGCGGACACCACCAACAAGAATAGCTTGCGCCCCACCCACGTCGGAGCCACTTGACCTCCTCGGGTTGTAGGAACAAGTGGGGTGGCAGTTTCTTTGGTGAGGGTCAGAGCTTTCGGAGTCCTCGGAACTTCGATGCGGTGAAGGCCAATCCGCGTCGCCGTCGTCGGCGTGGTGGAGTCCATCGTCCCCTAAGTCATCATCCATGTCCTGGTCAATGTCATCGTTGTCATTATCATCCGGGGGCTCGGGCTAGCCCACTGCGCTATATTGGGCCACGAGCCGCACCCGAACGAGATAGTTGAGTCCTCTTCGCAAATCAGCATCAATGTCGTGGATCCTCGGTTCCGGGATAAAGATCAGCTTCTCCGGCTCTAGGAAGTTTGGATGCCAACACCAAGCTTGCACAAAGAATTCCCGATCATCCTCCACTGGCCTATCATGAATGCCCGTCAACTCCACATCTGCACAGCACCGCCCAAGCACCGACTGCGCCGTCGCCGCATTCCTAGCATGCGCCGGAACATTCCGCTAGGCCACAATGACCCGGTAGGAGAATGAGTTACTCGTGCCTCCGTTGACCCTTGACCATGGCCGCCACCTGAGAGGTAATAGCGTGCCCCAAGGGGGCGATGCAAGGACGCAATCCCAATCTGCCTCGCAGCTGAAACGCACTAGGAAGTCCTCCGGCTCATGCCGGCGCACGTCGACTTCATCGCACCGAATCTCGAAATGATTGTGCAGCACTGCGAAGACAATCAAAGGGGAGACAAAAGGCCTGGCCCCGACCACAGCTACCACCAGCACCCACTGAAGTGAATCCTCAGCCGCCTGAATGTCACCATCCCGCGGAATGACGACCATGGGTGCCCGGCCCTTCCTCGGAGAGCGCGATGGAGCCGACAGCACGACGTCCTCCATTCTCAAAAGCGGCAGTGGCCGAAAACTCAGAGCAACTTGACCCTACGCCGATGGCTACCGCTGGGGAGGCTGAGGCAGAGAAGGGGGCACAAATGGCTGATTCTGACTCATGCCAAAGATCCCCCGGGCCCCAGAACGCCATGACTGCGGGAGCGGAGGCGGGGGAGGTGGTGAAGACCGCGCCTGTGGCGGCGGAGCAAAGGCCGCAGTCGGGGGCATCAAAGATGAGGCAGACCCCTCCTTGATGACCGCCACCGCAACAGAGGACGTCGGAGTTGAGGCGGACCTCCCTGAGATAGTGTCCACAAAGAAAGCGCAGCAGGGGGCACGCCGCGGTGCCACCCGGCGGTCATCGCGGTCGGAACGCGGTGAGCGGCCTCGCTTGGACCCAACTGGCCAACGAGCTGGAGGGCCACGACAATCAGCAGCCCGGTGCCCCTCCCCCAGACAACGCTGACAGCGCACCTCATTGCGGCAGACCGCCTTGACATGGCCAGGCTGAAGACACTTGAAGTAGACGCTGTCGAGCTCCGGCGGAACGACACACTGAAGGCGAGGCGGAGTGCACGAGCGACCGAAATGTTGGCTGCGCACCCGGAAGAACCCATCTTCATCAGGCAGCCCCCACTAGCGAGCCGGATGGGACTGCGATGACGGGCGACCCAGAGACTGTAGGGGTTCTGGGTTCCTGCGCCCAACGCCCGCCCCCGGATGCGCCTAGCGGGCAACTTCCATGAAGCCCCAGGCCTTCTGCGATGACGGTGCCAGCGGAGACGATGCTTCCTACGGCGGGGGGGGGGGGGGGGGCTTCGGCTCAACCACCGGTTCCTTCCCCTTCCCCACCGGCGGCGGCGAAGGATCGGGCCCCACCCCAGCCTCAGACTCCGGCACGGACTCAAACTCCAAGAGGTCGTCCGAGTCACTGAGGAGCAACCGCTCCCCAAGACCGCGGTCGAGGACCTCCCGATGTAGACCCGGTGAATCCTCGAAGAAGGCGCACACCGGCGGGAGCACATCACCCAGATCCGCCCAAGGCCGTGGGGAGGTGCCGCCTGCGTGCCCACTAGCCTCCAGGGCATCAAGCAGCTAGCCCAGGGATCTAGACTCGAGAGCCTCCTCGACATCAGCCGACTAGGCCCGCGACGAAGACCCGACCTCCATGACAAGCGGGAGGCTGGATCTAGATCTAAGCAAGCAGGAGAGGGCGGGGCGACGGGAAGGATGAGGGGGCGACCGGAGAGAAGGAGGGGATGTCAAACCTAGGCCGACCCAGATTAGGTGGGAGGCGGGGGCAGAGAGCAGGGAGTCACCGGCGGCGGGCGGTTTAACACCCTAAATTTTATTTTCCTAATTTAGTAATGAATTTGAGTTTTTATTTATTTTCCTGACCATTTAACCTAGGTCAAATAATATTTTTTGAATAATTAAAATGAACCCTAGGGATTAGAAACATTTTTGTTGCATTCATGCTAGTGCATAATATTTTGATTGAGTGTAGGAATAGGTTGGTTGTGGTCAAATTCAAATTTCATTTGAATTTGATCAAGTTTGAAGCTTTATTAGAAAATAAAAAGCCTTTTCTTTTTAACTCCCTCCCTCCTTCTTCCTTTCATCCCAACAGCAGAACCCACCCAGCCTGGCCTGCTCTTCTCCTCCCTTCCCCCTCCCGCCTCACACACGGGCCGGCCTGGCGCCAGTGGCCCACTCCCCTCTCTCTCGCGCGCGTAGTTCTAGCCCGCCCAGCGGCCTACCTCCATCTCCTCCTCTCTCGCGTGCCTAGCCTGCTCGGTGGCCCAGTGGCCCAGCCACCCCTGCCCGCACACCCCTCCTCTCTCTCTGCTCCGTGGCCCCGCTTGTCAGCGTCTCCTAGCCCTTCGTCTTCCTCTCGCCAATGCCCCAATCGTAACCCCCTAACCCCCAACTTCAATGGCCGGTGCGTAGAGGCCATCCAGGTTGTAATCGGCGCCGTTTCAAGCCGGGATTAAACCACCGCGACCCTCCACCTCCCTCTCCCTGCCTACAAATTGGCCACAGCCGCCGCGCCATCTCTCCTTTCCCCAAAACCCTAGTTATCCAACCCGTCGTCTTAATTCGCCTCTTCGAGCTCGCCACTGTCGTCGAGGACCCCTTTGTGGTGCTCATGGTAACGTTCTCTTCCTTCCCATGCCTTTTGCTTCGAGTATAGAGCTCTGGTATAGGCCGTATTAGTGATCTTCGAGCTCCCTTTCATGGCATCGCCGTGTGGTGTCGCCGCTCCGGTGACTTCCAACCCCAACTGACCCCACCTCTAAGTTGGTTTAGTCATGGCGATCACCTTGGTGTAGTCTTGGTTAGGGTTGGAGTGGCCTGGAACACCATTCCGATGGATCGCCGGCGAGCTCGGCCAGTCGCCCATGGCGCGCCATCGTGAGTCGCGCCACTCCGCCGGCCAGCTTCGCCCAGCTCTATCTAAGTCGTTAGATCGATCGTGGATGGCTCAGATTAGAACATACCCCTTCGGGGTCATAATCGGTCCACCAGGCGAGATGGTGGACTCGGTCCACAGCTTCAGCGCCCCCTGGTCCATGCTTACGTGGTGGACCGCACCATTCGCGCGATCCCACGTGGCATGCCACGTCAGCCAGCAGCCCGATCAGCAGCCACACGCATGCTGTTTTACAGAAAAGCCCCTGACGCTTTTGAAAATAAACCCGCAGTCCACCTCAATTGTAGAACACCTGGTTTTTATTCATTTTGACCCCCGCATTTTTGGAAAATAGGACTCGCCGTCCAGCCTGCGCGGAAATTGTGAAAATCAATTGTTTCAATTCGAAAACAAGTTCGGTTTTATTACAAAAGTGCCATTGAACCTTGTTTTCAACGCAACTTTCTCGTTTTAAATCCGATTAGAGTGATGTTTACGTTCGTGTGACCGTATTGACGTGTAGAATAGTTTTATAAGCTTTTTATCTTGTTTTAGTACTATTTGGTGTACTGTTCTAATAGAATACTATTTGTTTGCATGTGATGATTGGATTGGATGATTGTGCGGTGCCGATGAACCCGTTTAGAGTTCAAGTTGTTCAACGTTATCAAGAAGAAGATCTTGGAAGAAGTGGGACCATCAACACAAGTTTTTTTTGGAAGGCAAGTGTAACATGAGTTCCTTAGTTACCCAGTAACCTTTTAGTCACCTTTTCATATGCATGTGTCTAATATGATAAACCCCTAGAGATTTTACCTAGAACTTTGTTATCCTGTATTCCTTGTTACCTTGGGTTATGCATATGGGTAGTTCTGCTTAGCTTGCAAACACCAAATATTAAATGATAATCTTGATTAATGATTTATGGAACTAATGTTAGTTCTGAATCTTAAAGCGGCAACCCAGGATTTATAGTAGAACCACAAGAACTACATGGCTCTGGTCTTAGCCAATTACTTAGATTAGTTCTAGCTCGTCTGTAAGCTTACCCAAAGGGCAAGAGGGGTGTACCATGTAGCTTATGGTCCGGTTCCACTAGGGTGAGCACTATTTGGGATGTGTGTTACCTTAGTGAGGAGATGTTCATAGCTCTTGGGAGACTGAAACCTTAGCAGCTACGACTTGTTAGAGCGACTTTGGAAAGTCTTCGTAGTGATCCCTGCCGACTTACCTTGGCAGTGAGTCAAGAGGCTGATCACCTGGGGCAAAGGGCAATCACGACTCGTGGGTAAAGTTGTACACACTCTGCAGAGTTAATTGTAAACTGATATATCAGCTGTGTTCTCGGTCATGAGCGGCCTGGATCCTTTCTGAGACAGTTCTATGAATAATATGGGTAATGATAATCTTGATGATACTTAATTATACTTTCACTATGGGAGCTTAAGCATAATCTAGCGACATAGGTCTAATAAATAAAATATGACCAACTAAAAATGCTTACCGCAGTTCAGCCGTGTCTAGCCTTTTGAGTCTTGCATCCATCATGTTATACTTGTTGAGTATGGTGCGCTCACCCTTGCATTACATACAATCAATGAAAATCCTGGATGGGTACCAGATGGTGGAATCAAGTGAGAAGTTACAGAAGATGTTCCAAGAATTCTAGGCGAGTGTTCCCCCAGTCAACCATCTCTGTGAAGTTTGGAGTCCCGAAGATTAGTTTCCGCTCTGCTTTGTTTTAGATGTAAGTCTTGTTGTATCTATGTTTCGTTATATAATAAATCATTGTTTTTGAGAAATTCCATATTTGTTGCTATATGTGTCTTGTGGACTTTCTGAGCATACATATAGTGGACACTTAGTATTCTTCGGAAAATCGGGTGTTACAGGCGGCCGTCGCCCGCCCCGTCACAAATTAAGGTGCGCCCACAGACCCACCCTGTCATTCTCTCCAAAGGTTACAAACGGTTTGCTAAGTTGTCTGTTTCTATTAGAAATAGGAGCCGCCTCTGAAAATGATTTCTATACTGGTGAAAGGTGCTCTCGTACTGGCAGATAACGAACTTCTACCGTGGCCCATACATGGTGTTGCACTTGCACAGGGCCTATTTTGTGAAATTTTACATCTTTTTATAAAGAGTCCACATTTTAGGAAATTATCTTAGGGGGGCAAATAGCACTATATATGCTGAAGTCTCCTACCCAGTTGCGCCAATGCGTCACCGCGTTATTATTGTTTATATATTAATTATTATCCGGCTGCTCGGCCGTGCTCTGCTCATTGGCCGCCATTGCTAAACTCGCCCGTGAGCTGCTCGCTCGTACGAGGCCGGGCTGGACCGGCGGGGCGGCGGAGATATATTGCTGGAGTCTGGTCCAGACCTGATAGTGCTGTACTGCTGTCGTGAATGGTGATGCAACTTGCAAGTGTCGATCGGATCGGATGGGGAGTTTGAGCAGGTGCACCAAGGAGGAGGCTGAGAAAGCTAGGTGACAGTGGCAAACACTGGCAAAGAAAAAAAACAACACTGAAACAGTAACGAGCCATATATATATATATATATATATATACTAATATAAACAGCTATAGATGTACGGAAAGAGAATTACTGTTACCCTGTTCATTTTTGTCGACTTCTCTGTTGCTGTGTGCGCTTATTATACGTAACTTTTCCCTTCCCCTCCACATACCACGGGCCAGCCGGAAGTTTTCACGTCCTTCACAGCTTCTTCGGCAAAAAAGAAAGATGCATGCATGCGGCCAGAGTGCCAGACCACCCAGCCATGCCACACTCCTACTAGCTAGAGAGCCTCAGCACGCATAGACGCACAGCACTGGGGCTACTGGGCGCAAAGTAGGGTGGACTAACATGATGGGAGGCACTAACATGATGGTTGCATTGACCACGCTGCCCACGCAACCAAATCGAACGAACCAATGTCATTTTTTTATTGTTCATAATTTTGATGTCTACTATTCATTTTCCGTTTTTTCCTCCTTTTCAACAAATTTTCCAACTCTTTTAAATATCGGCGCGGCGGCAGCAAGCCTGGTTGTCCTAGTAGGTAAAGATGATTGTGGCCACATTCTGGATTCCATACATAACAGATCGGAGTAGGCCAGTCAGCCCTCCTGATATTGAGCATGTGCGGGAGGACGGCAGCACCGCGGGCTAGTGGCGATGCAACAGCCTCGTGTTAATAATATATATATATATATATATATATATATATATATATATATATATACACCAAGGGCTAGTGGCGATGCAACAGCCTCGTGTTAATAATATATATATATATATATATATATATATATATATATATATATATATATGCGTGTGTAACAGAAACATGTGTACCAGGATAGCTACAAGATAGGGATTAGTTTTGATAGATCAATCTGTAAAAGCTACGGCTGTTAGCTTCTCCCGAATCGTAGCTAGTTTGGTACGGTTTAGTCTTATACATGTATACGCCACGGTCGAGGATTTTTCGACTAAGATAATCAACACGCAATCACCGGTGAACCCAAGCTCGGATACCATATTAAGTTGCATGCACCGACTAATTCAACGTAAAAGCTTAAGCTGATGGAGAGAGGCGGACAATTCGCTTATACCTCGGACGCAAGCATGGCTGCGGGCTAGCACGGGCACGTGTGCACTGCCGAGCCTACGTTACCGGAAAAAATCACTTTGCTGATCTCTTTGTCAAGTGTTTTTTCGTACTCGGCAAAGAAGCTCTTTGTCGAATGCCAAATAAAAAACACTCGGTAAAGAAATTCTTTGTCGAGTGCTAAAAAAAAATACTCGGCAAAGAATTTCTTTGCCGAGGATTTTTTTTTGACACTCGGCAAAAAGTTCTTTGCTGAGTATTTTTTTGACACTCGATAAAGATAATTTTTAAGTCACATTTCGAAGCAGTAAATTAATCTAAATAAAAAAATTCAGCTACAAAGTTATTTAACTTATCAAGATGAACAATCTTTGTTTTGGCGATTTCTTCATTTGACAAACTTAAAATAAATTAATTCAGAAATCTTACATATCTCTCCGGCAATTTATAAAAACTACAAGAGTGATATATAAGATCTGTGAATAATATTAGAACTACAATGTAGGATGCATAAATGGTCAAATAACTAAAATAAAAACCTTGTAGATCTTAACAAGTTATGAAAGTTTATAGTTGACAACTTTATGCAAAAGTGCGTCCAAATTTGAAAAAATAAAATTTAAATTTTTGAAAAAATCTCGGATGAAGAAATGACCAAAATGAAAGTTGTAGATTTCAAAAAGTTACGAAACTTTGTAGTTGACAACTTTTTGATTTAAAATAATTTTGTCTTGCAAAACTGTATTTGAATTTAACTTTTTTTGAAATTTGAATTTTTTAAAATACCTCACATGGAGAAATGACCAAAACAAATGTTATAGATCTCAAAAGGTTATGAAACTTTGTAGTTGACAACTTTTTAATTTGAAATATCAACAAAAACTATGTTCTAAATTCTCAAATTTGAAATTCAAATATTTTTAAACGACCTCGGATGAAAAAACTACTAATATAAAAGTTATATATCTCAAAAAGTTAGAAAACTTTGTAGTTGACAACTTTTTTATTTGAATTCGTTTAAGGTCTCGAATAAGCAAATTACACTCGGTTTAGGGAACCAAAATAAAGCAAGAACGTATGTGAGTTTGTAGTGTAGTAGTAGACGAGGCTCTGCGCGAGAGAGAGGTTGCTGGTTCGAATCCTAACGACCGTATTAACCGTGAATTTTATGCAAAAAAATACCAATTTTTTTTCCTATTTATTTCTAGGGTTTTTGGATTTTTATTTTGCCGAGTGTAATGTTGACACTCGGCGAGCTCTTTGCCGAATATGGCATATGAGAAAACCTTTACCAAGTGTATTTAGGGTTTTAACGGAAATTTAGTAGTGCTAGCGACATGGCACGTCACGGCTAGCTAATGGCCTATATAATGAGAAAACCTTTACCAAGCGTATTTAGGGTTTTAAGGGAAATTTAGTAGTGCTAGCGACATGGCACGTCACGGCTAGCTAATGGCCTATATAATGTCATGCCTCGATCGGGATGCCGACACGGTGGTACTACACGCACTGTTACAGAATAGGTCTTTGGACGATCCATCAACTGAGCTTTAGTCTTTATAAAAAATTACGTCAAGAACTAAAGACTTTTATTGACTCTATCCATCAACCGTGAAAAGAAAAACGTCCAGAACTATATCACGTGTACATTCCCAACCTAGGCTACTCTATCTACACTAGTGGCGGTACGGTACGATAGCGTCGTCGTGCCACTTTGTGCGGTGTCAGTGCCGTGCCGTGTTTGGGAGGCCCGTTTCACCATGTATGCCGTGCCGTGCCATGTTTTCTCGGATTTGTGAATATATAAGCACGAAAACGCGTCATTTATGTATATATTAATTATTATCAGCCTGCTGGGCTGTGCTCTGCTCATTGGGCGCCATTTGCTAAACTCGCCCGTTGGCCTGATCGAGCCGTGAGCTGCTCGTGCAATATAGATTGCTGGATCGGCGGAGATATATTGCTCGAGTTCGAGCATATATATGTGATTATATGTTAAAGATAACAGATCGATCGGAGCCGGCCAGTCAGAGCCCTCTCATTGAGGATGGACGAAGAGGCAGGCGTCGTTAGCGCGGCGGCTGAAGTGACGACGAAGAAGGCGGCGCCGGCGCCGGCGCCGGCGGAGGACGCGGAATTGGCGGCGTGGAAGGCGCCGGCCGCGATGCTGCTGGTGCAGCTATTCAACACGGGCATGGTGCTGCTGTCCAAGGTGGCCATCGGCGGCGGCATGTTCGTCTTCGCGCTGCTCACCTACCGCAGCCTCTTCGGCGCCGCCATCATCCTCCCCGTCGCGCTCGTCCAAGAGAGGTGCGTCTCGATGATCTCCGGCAGAGGTCGGTCGCCCGGCCACTGCCGTTATCCCTACTAAATGTTGTAATGTGGCCTATATATATGCTGACATAGAGAGCTACAGTACATAGCAATGTCGCTATGTAAATATATTCAAACTGAACTAGATACGTTTTCTGTTTTTAGTACTACTTTATTTATAAATTGATTCTGATGTTGCTTCAATCAAGAAAAGAAAGCCATAGCAATATTAATGTCGCTCCTTCGAAAACCAAAAAAAAAAAAAACAAAACTGACCAGATATGTTGCAATGGTACTATTGATCTTGCTGATCGTCCAATATAAAGGTTGCTAGTAGTAGCAAGCTCTATATATGACTATAAACAACATCCCTGACGATTTTAGGTACTTTTGCTGATGGCTGGCTTTTCCTGTCATGGAAAAAACTACCTGCGCGGTACTGATGTATATATAGCAGCATTAGAACGAAATTCGTAGTTTCAAACAACTCTCTATATATATGTGTAGTTCTTAATTATTTTCATCCCGGCCTTGTGTATATAGGGGGAAGTGGAAAGAGATGATGGACTGGCACACCGCTGGGTGGATCTTCTTTAATGCGTTCATCGGGTAAACTGAAAAATATATGTTCGTCACCACAGTACATACGTACATGTTTAAAAATAAGCAACAATATATTATTGCTACTAGCTAATCAATGACGTTGACTTTTTTGAGTCATCACACCGGTTGTTATATCCAATTTGTTGTCTAACATACATAAACGATGCGGTATGTAAAAACTAAAATATCATTGAGGCATACCTACACACTTTCTTTCCATACATTAAAATCTGAACTGTCATGATTCACAAATAAAGTTGTTGGTACAGAGAGCTTCAACTCTTCAGGGACATCAATTGGAACATGACTTGTGACATTACGTACCTAAATAATGTCATGCAGATATGCCATACCAATGAGCCTATTCTACTACGGAGTTCAAGACACAACGGCGTCATACGCCATTATATTCCTCAACTTAGTTCCGTTGACAACCTTCATACTCTCCTTCGTGTTCAGGTACAACTTCTCTATTTCTATAAAAGAAAAATGCACCTCTTATTATGTGTGTTGATAGTGCTTATATATAACAATAAAATAGTACTACTTGTCTAGTTGTGCAAAGAAATCTCATTATATATGTTTACATGTTGAACATCTTTAATTCCTAATATACAGCAATGTTCACACTCGATTTCATCGCAATATCCACTATAACATTGTACGTGTAGTGTTTGGTTTGACATGACGCTTACACAACTGATGAACTGAATAATTTGTGCTGCGTGCATTATTCAATTCATGCATTAGGATGGAGGTACTGCGAATCATGAGCGTGTCAGGATCGCTTAAGATTGCAGGAGTTGTGGTGTCCGTTGGTGGCACAATGATCATCAGCCTATACAAGGGAAAAATTCTGCATCTATGGAATCCTGTTCTTCACCCTCAAATTGAAGAGCATGTGGATGCTGCAAGCCATCAGCTACGTGGGTCAATCTTGTTGGCAGGCAGCAGCATCATGCTTGCATGCTGGTACCTAATTCAGGTAATGCACGGTGCTTTGGTTGGTGCCCATCATTGTTACCATGTTTAATTTTGAAGTCATTTTTAATTACAGTAGCTCATAATGTATTTTTCCTTTTTTTATTGACTCATAATAATGCATTTTTTTTCTGTTTTCATATGTTGTTGCAGTCCAAGGTTATGAAGGTATATCCATACAAATATTGGTCATCCATGACTACGTGCTTGCTTGGAGGGCTTCAGACAGCAGTTGCTGGAGTCATATTTAGGAGGGACAAGAACGCCTGGAAGATAGGATGGGATATAAACCTTCTCACCGTCGTTTACTCAGTAATTTATCTGTACATTTTTTTTTACAATAAGCAACCTCATGACATTTTTTCTTACAAACAAGGGAGATGACCGGCGATCCTGACTAAGCTAATTAAACTAGTGACTAGACATGATCCATTCAACCGATTGCATGGGAAATAATGCTGCAAACATATTGGGTGCAGGGGGCACTTGCAACGGCACTAAAGTACAGCCTGAACTCGTGGGCTGTATCTAAGAAAGGCCCATCATATCCTCCAATGTTCAGCCCATTGTCTGTGGTGTTCACTGTTGTGTTGGGCTCTATCTTCCTCGGCGACAACATCACCATTGGAAGGTTAATTCTTTTTTTTCTTTTGTACCTTTTCCCTTCTTCATGCTGTGTTCTCTTTCAGTAACAAAAAAAAACAATATCATCTACTGAGACCTGTTATTCTTAAAATGAAATAAGAACTAGTTGCCACAATGGGTCATTTTTAATTATGACATTATGTCGGAATTTGATTGTATTGCATTGTTCTTCCTTATGAATGTGCAGCCTCATCGGGCCAAAGCAAATGAGCTACCTAAATACCGAATATGTCATGAAGAGCATGAGATTTCCATGGCTCCAAGTGGAAATACAAATGGAGGCCAACTTATTAATAAATAAACATAAAAAATATAAATTAACATATGCCATATAAAGAAAATGACACATACACAAATACATAAAAACAATGTTCTTCCTAAACATTTTGTACCTTTAAGCAATGAATCATCTCAAGGTCAGGTCTGTTATTACGTAGAAAGCAGAAATGAGAACAATTTATTCCTAGATCCATAAATTTGTTACGACTATGTGTTTAATAAAGTATAATGTTTCTTTTTCGCATAAATTTATTAAGCAATGTTTTTTTTTTGCCAAAGGATGTTGGGTTCAACTGGTTACCCCAGCTAGCCCGACACTCTGGCGGCACCACCCAGGTCATTTGACTCCTAGTGGGAGCGAATTTTCCCTTCGGGGGGGGGGGGGGGGGGGGGGGGTTAGTGTGATTGGGGAGAATCGCTTTCTCTTCTGCTTAATGAAAAACGGTTGGGTCCTCTTCGTGTCCCCTTTGATCGCATTTTTTTATAATGTTTCTTTTTCCTCGCTCATTATTCATTAATTGTGTTATGTTTGTAGTCTTGTGCCACTCTTGTAATAATTGAACGTTGATGATGCTTTGATAGAACCAAAGACCAGAGTTTGTTTATACAAAATATTTTTTCGCCAACATGGCTTGGCAAGTATTTCTTAAAAGAAAAGGAATTACAACACACCTACTACAAGAGAGCCTTTGTAGCGCAGGTTACAAATCATCAAGTCGTCATTGGTGACGAACAGGGGCGAAGCTCAGTTGAGCTTAGCGGGTGCAAATGCACCCCCAAAATTTTAAAAAACAGTAGATTTACCTAAAATTTCACCATATACATGCACCCCCACAACACATGTATATACACCCACAAGCCAACTGCACCCCCTCTAGTTTACTCTAGCTTCGCCACTGGTGAAGAACGTAAGGTCATGTGACACTGAAAGACGCTCAATCTACAGCCTGCACCATGCCCCACGCACCTGGAACGCTAAGCTGGATGCCACGCTGAAGGAGATGAGTTTTCAGCAGAGTGTGCATGATCTGCCATGTATTTGCAGGGCAACGGACGCTCCATCTCGCTCGTCGGTGTCTTCATTGATGACCTGGTGATCACCTATGCTGAAGAAGATATGAGGTCGAAACATCCATTCAAGACATAAATGAAAGCCACTTTACCTTATATATCAGCGATCTGTTAGGCTGTACACCAGGACGATGTCGACATCTCCCTCTGTTAGGCTGCATGAAGGTCACGGTTAATCTGACATTAACCGAGACGGTTTCTTGTCCGCCTCCGTAAATCTAATTAAAAAAACAAAAAAAAGGAAAACCCGTGGACAGGCCCTGTCGAGCCCATCCACGTGCCCGTGAGCCCGTCCACCACCAGATCCGGCCACCGGGGAGCACGAGCGGTCAGATCCAATCGATACACCACCGGATCCGCCATCAGGGGAGCACCGCGGCCAGATCCGGCTGGTCCACCACTGGATCTGTCACCAGGGGGTGTGGGCGGCCAGATCTGGTCGCTCGGGGAGGAGGAGCACCATCGTGGAGTAGGGGCGAAGGGAGCATGAGCCGCCGCGTGGCCATCGTGTCACCGAGCCATGGAGCAGTCGCGTCGCCGTGTGTGGGGGGCCGCTGCTGTCGACGAAATATGGTCGGCAGTCTACCGAGAAGTATGCCCAAGGTAGTAGATTAGTTTGATGGGGCGAGTGAGACGGCTACTCAAGCGTAAACATAGGGATGAGACTCGGTGATTTAAAATGGTTCAGGCCGGCAAGTCGTCGTAATACCCTACGTCCCGTGTTTTGGTGGCTCGATTGTATTATGAGATTGGAATATGGCGTGAGATTGGGAGGGGTCCCTGCTCGCCTTATATATCCGGGAAGCCGGATTACAGTTTCTGAGTCCTAGCAGATTACAATCGGTTCTTTTAGGCAAGAAATCGGGATCTATCTTCTAGGATCTTCCTTGGCGTGCAAGGCTTCGTGGGAGTCCCTGGCGGCCATGACAGCTTGGTCGCACGCCGCAGGGCCTCCGAGCTGGGATGTCCCTGACGAGGGGTGCAATTAGGTCCATAGGGGTATACGGAGGTAATATCCCCGCAACTAGTTCCTCCCCAGGACTTTGTATCCGTCGAGCAGGGTGTTTTGGAGCTTTCTGAGCAGGTTAGACCTGGTCGGATGTTGTTGAAGACGCCTCCCGACTAGGTTGCCTGGTCGCAAACACACTTGGAGAAGCTTTCCGACCGACCAGGTAAAACTGGTTGAGAGCAGCAAAGCAGCAGATGAGACCAGGTCATGGCCATCAGAATCCAGAGTTGTCCTACCGAGAGGATGCAAAGTGCTAAAAGAAAAAATTTGAAGATCTTTCTTCTGGTGAAGTGTATCCACTTAGAGCTTTGCAAGACGGTAAAGAACAGCGAGGCCCTAGTAGAAGTCCATGCAAATCTATGCTGAACTGCATAGGAAAAAGAAAATACATTCACCGCAAGGTGAAGTGTATCCACTTAGTCCCCGAGCTTGGTAGTAGGTGTTGTAGACACGTGGTGCCGAGCTTGTAGAGCATCTATAGAACAAACATAGTCATTTGCACAAAATGACGTGAGTACACATAGTCCACGAGCCTGTTGTAAGGAGCAGTATGGTCCTTGTAGCAGGATCAAGTAAAGAATGAAAACGGAGAAAATTGTTGTAGTGGACGAAGTCCCCAAGGTTGAAGTCCCCGAGCCTAGTCGAGGAGCCATGTTGGAGAAGAAAACGTCGACCAGGTACTGTAGCAGTAACAGATTTCCTGCAAAAATATGTTGCTGACCCATGGGGCCAGTCCCCGAGACTGTAGCACGTTGTGTTGAAATATCAGCCGTAACAACGAATTTAAACGAAAACATAATTTAAAACAGAAGGCGAATGGGCGGGCCGTTTTTCCAAACTATCGTCTAGGCGGGCCATTAAGAGGCCGTAACGGCGCACGAAGACTGTGGGCGACATGGCAAATGTGGGTGTAGTGGGCACATTCTCCCAAAAACCCTGAAGTCAAAAGGGCACACCACGCGGGATAAAAGCCGAGGACTGCGGTGGCGACTCCTCACTTGCAGTTGCAATCATCGAGCACTCCACCGCTTTCTTCCGTCTTCCACCTTCCGCGCGTGCATAGTTCTCCAAGCTCAACCCTAGATCCACATCCAGATCCAGTCAATCGAAGAAATAATGGCACCGATGAGGCAAAGCAAGGCGGCGGCGACGATGAAGAAGATAGCGGAGAAGTGCGCAAATGCAGAAATCGTGAAGCTGGCGTGGGTGAAGGGGTGGTCCCGTAGCATCCCTAGGAAGAAGAGCCTGGTAGACCTCGTGGTGGGTGGACTTCTCCCAGATGAAGTTACCGGCGGGTGGAGGGATGCATACCAAGATGAGTATCCGACGCCGAACACCGACGAGCTCGTCATGTTTGAAGCATTCTTCAGGTGCGGCCTTGGAATCCTAGTCCACCCATTCCTCCATGGACCGCTGGAATACTATCAGATTTGTAGGATCTCTGGAGGCCTAGAAGTAGGGGTTGAATAGGCCTGACAAAACTCAAAATGTAATTCGGTTAGAAGCCTGATCGGCACTGCCGATCTAGATAGATGCGAAATCAAACTTCGTGAGTATAAGAGAGAATGGTATACATAGAGAGTATGAGCTTCCTGCAGGGTGAAATAGTTCACAGATATACCAGTAACTAAAAGCACAAGTTTGAACCCTAACCCTAGAAATCACTTCACAAATAGAAGGTAAACCAAAGCGCAAGGTGACACAAGGATTTATCCCGTGGTTCGGTTCACCACAAAGGTTAACCTACTCCACGTTGTTGAGGTACACCACCAAGGCTCAAGCTCACCACTTAGGTTTGCCCTTTCCTCGTTCTCAAGTCAAGAGAGCTAACTCTTGAGATGAGGGTTGATTTCTTAGCTGCAAGAAGATGGTTACAAACCTTCCAAGGCTGCCACAACCGATGGCAAGCTCATGGGCGACGCCTAGCCAGCTAGGAGCAAGCTCCAAGAGTAATAAACCCTAGAACCTCCGGCAAACGTGAACCAATGCTCTTAAGACTTTGGGAATCAATGGATCTGCTCTCTAATCGAGTTTTGCTGCCCTCTCTTTCAAGTTTTAGTGGTTGGAATAGGAGATCCACTTGAAAGCTTTGGGAGCAACAATGGGGAGTGAGAGAGAGAGAGAGCCTCTTTGCAACGGTCAGAATCGCGAGCTAGAAGAAGCACTAGTTGATTGGGCCATTTTTGGGCTTTATGAAAAGGTATATATAATCTGGTTCCAACGGTCCAGTTATGATTGGCAATGCTGATCATAAGGATCGGCACTGCCGATCTCCCCAGATGGATCACATCGATATGAAACCTGTGGGGTTAGAAAGGTGGTTGGAAGTATATCTTTCTGGTAAAGATTGAGCATTGGTAACACAATTTGATTGTGGGTGCTAGAATCCCTCTTGATAGTACGACATTCCTAAACTCAAATTCGAAATGAAAAACAAGTTAAACCCCCTTTGAGTCGGAAACCATCATGAAAACAATTGGGTACCCATCAGCCATGTATGTCATCCTTTCGTTTGCTATTTCATGCTTGTCAACTCAACAAATCTCATTAGACCTCTAATTCGGTGATCATCAACACCAAAACCCACTTAGGGCTTGATTGCACTTACCATCTTCCCTTTTTGGTAGTTGATGGCAACCCAATTAGAGCTTACAAAAGGTTATAAATAGTGCTGAGATTTATGAGTCATGGATGTAGAGAACTCCCCCTAAATATGTGAATGAAATTTGAATTTCTAAAAATTGACATAAGAGGTCAACTTTCACATATTAGAGATTGGGGCCTCCCCCTACATCCCTGCCTGAAGTGGGGTGCAAAAAAAACATAGTGTCACAGTATAAAACGTGATGCAAATGACAGTTCATGCACAACAAGGTCTGGCTACTGTTGCAGGGACCGGCACTGCCGATCTGACTTCAACAACCAGAATACAGTGAAACTAAAACAACAGATAATATGCATAAAAGTAAACTGCTAGCACAGATATGACAAAGCTGGAACAGAAATAAACACACATGTCCATATCCGAGTACGAAATAAGTCTAAAAGGTAGTCAATTATTACATAGATAACCTCTCGATCTCACTACCTAGCTAAGACACTCTCAAAAGACACATAAA
Source organism: Coix lacryma-jobi var. lacryma-jobi (assembly GCA_009763385.1). Lineage (NCBI taxonomy): Eukaryota > Viridiplantae > Streptophyta > Magnoliopsida > Poales > Poaceae > Coix > Coix lacryma-jobi. The sequence goes on from CM019831.1 coordinate 98,477,828, forward strand.
CTCAGCAGCAATGACGTCGAAAAAGATTGACCCCCTTCAATTCTCCCCCTTTGACATCAAATGCCAAAAAGAGAAGAGAAGAGAAGAAAAATCAGTCATCGTCGAAATCCTGGATGTCATCCCAATCAACACCACCACCAGCGCCACTAGTACCAGCCTGCTGTGTGCCCTCATCATCATCAGAGTCTGACTCTATGCAAGCACGTCCACCACGGTGAGAGGTCGCCGTGAAACGAGTAGACAGTCTGGCGGACCTCCTGGGAGGCTGTTGCTCCTGTTGCTGCTGCTGCTGATACTGATACTGCCGCTGATAACCTGCAAGCGTCTGAAACTCCCAAGCACTGTGGTGAATGTACTCAGGCTCAGCCTGATACTGCTGTGACTGCTGCGGTTGCTGATCATCACCACCACCACCATCATCATCGGACTCAGAAAGGTTCGGAAGACTGAACCTCGGAGGAGATCTCAAGGGAGAAAGAGGCGGAAGTCCCTTAGCCTGTCTCATCTCCTGCATAGACCTATGAGTCCTGTACACAACATCATTTTGATAGGAGCAAGAGGTAAAAATTGCCTTGATCCAAGATCCAAGCTTCCAAAACTTCTTGTTCTTCCTGCCACTTCTACCACCACCTCTGGAAGACTCAGGTGCCTCTCTGTGAGCATATGAAGCTGTAATATCCTATTTTTTTTTGTTGACCGGGCGGTCTAAGGATCGGAAAAAATGACTTTTAAACCATAAGTCGTATGGAAGATCAGCAACCGTGGATGCGTAGACATCGATGAGACAAATTCAATTGACTACTAAAATGTTTCATTTGGATGTCAGATGAATTTTAATAGAGCCGTTAAATTAGGACCGCTGGATGTGGGTTACGGTATTTATCTAGTTCCAGAAAAAAAAGACCGACTCCATCTTCCCATCTTTATTCCAGCGCCGCCACCCCTCTGTTCTTTCTTTCCCCAATCACACAAGTCGCCGTCTAGTCCTGACGCCGCATCTGCTGGCCAACGTGATCCCATCTTCATCAATTGCTGCCATCCGAGACCTGGGCAAACCACTCCTGCTGTTTAGGTATTGTGCTCGACATCTTTGTTTATCTGATCCTACCTGCTTTGTTCTATGGAGGCTCAGTGGTAGCTGCTGCTGTTCGTGTATCCTTGCGTGAACAGCTGGCTGTTGTAGGTCTCCTGGTGCTTACGCTTGGGAGGGTCAACGAACCAGCTGGAGGGAACATAGTGAAGGCCACGACTGCTACTTGGTTTTTCATCCAGGGTACCAACTCTGATTTCCCTTCCTGAAAATTTTAGTTTAGATAGATTGGCGGGTCAGATTGGTTCAGGTTATGACAAGCTACTGGATGACTGTCGTGGATATATATATATTTATTTATTTTTGTATCTGCACAAGGTTGCTAGGCGCATGCTGTTAAGAAGTTCAATTCTGAATGGTAATCTGGGGGTCCTATCAACAAATCTATTTTTACGGGAAGAAAATAGGCTGTGTTCCTACGCATCTTAGACTTCTAATACCTTTGGGATTATGCTTTATTTTGTTTTAGTCGTAGTTAACAGAACCAATGGTTTTAGCAGTGAAGGCATAAATGTGTGTGGCCAGGTCCTTATGTGTTCTCTGTAACCCCAGAGCTTGCAGCTCTGTTTTTTTGGTAGTTACATTTGAAGGACCGAAAGTGCTACGCACAGGCGACCAGGGCGAGTGAATGGGAGCCTTAAATTTCTTTTCAGAAACTTATAGCCTCTGTCCCAGAAAATCAACACCAAGAGCAAAACCGATTCGTGTGATGTCCACGACCCAAGAGAATGGGTGGATGTTCCCTAGGAACACAGCGGGACACCACAAAAACTCACTTGCCCAAGTTCACGCAAGTCAACTAGTGACAGGATGAGCTTTGGGTAACCTCAACCTCCCCCGAGCAACGCGAGGGGGATTCAGGCTATTTTGCAAAGCGGGAAGCCCGATTTCTGTAAAGCACAAAGTCGGAAATCCAACGCAAAAAGCCAAAATCAAATCCGAAGTCGAACGAGCAAACTGCGGACGAAACAGTACTGAAGTCACAGCATCGGACGCTGGCTTGCGTCCGATGGCTAGGCACCGGACGCGTCCGATGCAAAATGACACGTTCTGGAACCTTACTGCATAGCCATCGGACGCTGGCTACAGTGACAGTTCAGCGTCCGATGCTCAACCCTCGAACGCGTCCGATGGCAACGGACGGTCCGATGGTCAGCGTCCGATGCTCCTTCAAAAACGCTGACTTTTGACACGTGGCACCTGAGTGTCCGATGTGACGAACTCAGCATCCGATGCCCCCGAAACAAGTCACCGAAAGAACGAAAAGCAAAACGCGAAGCACACAACTCAAAACACGAATCGATCTCGATTTCCAGCCGAAACTTCTCCACCCGAGGAGACAACGAGATTACGGTCTCGTTCCTCAAAAAGCAAATACACAGAGGTATGATTCACCATCTCTGCGGATCTCAGTAGCTACAGCAGAGAATGGGAAGCAGGAAACCCTAAGTGAAAGTAGCAAATGGCTGAGATAGTTTGGGAGGTGGGTGTCTCCCCCTACTTATTCTAATTCTAGTTCCCACTCTACCCCTACTAATTACAGAGCAAACCAGCTAAACCCTAAGGTTATTCTGGACCAACTCGAAGTAGATGCTGATCCGACGGCCACGCCCGCACAATAGGTAGCTTCGCCTCGACGCGACCTCACCGATTGCCGCCACGTGCCGCCACCGCTCTGCTCGTCCATTTCACGGACCTCGCCCCCGGTTTTGAGGCTGAAACCGGGAAACCTGTCTTCACGACCAACCCCCGGTTTTGAGGCCCAAACCGGGAAACCCGCCGTCCATCGCCTGAGTTCTGTGGCCCAAACTCAGAAACCTGCCAGCGCCCAGGTTTTGAGGCCCAAACCTGGAAACCGTCCTCAGCCCAAGTTTTGTGGCCCAAACTCGGCAAACCCGCAGCACCCAGGTTTTGTGGCCCAAACCTGGAAACCGTCCACCGGTGGTTTTTCTGTGGCTCAACCACCAAACCGAACCGTAGAGGGGATGCACCGCCCGTGCACCCCGTCCACCGACACATGTCCCTAGGTCCTCGACCCGAGCAACACTGTGCCCCGCAAGTCTCCGCTCGTCGCTGTCCCAGGCTGTCAGGCACCACAACTGATCCTCAGGCCACTGGTCCCTCAGTCCAAGCCTCACGTCCGCCCTTCACCGCTCCCGGCCCATCGGCACGGCACGTCTCTACTTGACCTTCACCTTGCCTTCGATCACTGTCTCTGTGCTCGACACCTGCACAACACAAGCCAAAGAACATGCGCATCAAACCAGTTAACAATCACTCATCACTCAAGATCCGGCATACACCCATGTATCCGCAACATTAGGGTAAAAAATATATTGATGGGTTTGTAATACTATCTAGCCAAAAAAATAATGTTTATATGTTACTTTCAGATGAGTAAAAGTTTTAGGCTATTTTTGAGTGTGTGAATCATAATTGTTCAGGTCGAGGTGAATTAGAGGGCAGGATCCAAATCACTTCTTAGAGCGCTTCATTGCAACACCCAGGCAAGTGCATGATGAACCCGCGTCTAGGTTTTGAGGCTCTGTTCGAGATTTCCATTGACTCAAGAGTTCCATTTGTTCTATTTTCTTGATTCATCTTCAAGTTCTGGATTTGAGATCCAAGTTTCAAATTTTTTCTTTACATTCAATTCTGGTGTCGGTGTATCCAGAGGTGCAATTTGGCTTTTTCATTCAAGTTCCTGTGAGTAAGTGTTGGCCCCACTTGCTCGGCTTTACCGGTAAATGCAAAGGAGAATATTCAGGTGCTGTCCGTTTTAGACGGAAACTACTATTCCTTGTGTTGCAGTATTTCTTTTGGCTTTGGTTTTATAATTGTGCCCTATGTTGTGCTTGATCTTCCAGTTGTAATTGTACTTGCTGAGTGTTTTTACTCACCTTTGTGTTTACTTGGTTTTTAGGTACTCAATGACGGACGCATGCATGGGACCGGGAGTAGTCACGTCTTTTGAGCACAATCACATTTTTTTATCATCTAGTTATTAATCTAGACCATGGTTCAATAAGTTAGACTTAGATTTTGTCATGTGGATGAGAACTGTCAGGTGTTCTCATTGGTGCAATTCGGATCGTAATTTGTCAGCTTTGGTGTTTGGTCGATGCTCAATTTAATTTATTAAACTATGTCTGCTCGTTATTGTAACTTGCTTGTCCGCAGATGATAGAATTTTATAGGAGAGATTGCGCTGAAATTTTCCATAATTTTAGGACAAGTAGATTTCTTTTGGTATTGCTTGGTAACCTCTAAATGCGTTCTAGCAGGGGTGTTACAGAAGCACTCCTATGCACCTGTGAAGTAGCTGCCCCACCTCTAGTCTTCTTGATGTTGCAACTAGTGTGTGTCCCATCCTTGGGATACCTGAAACTAGTCAATCCATCAATCATAAACATGATGTAAGGAGCATAGGACAACGCCCTTCTACCATCTTCCACTGCACAACTCAGCTCGCCCCAAATGAAGCTAGGCACATTAAACTTGGCACCGTTAGGAAACTGAGAGAAGACATTGGTAATGTACCCATTAAGATCAGTTGCTGCACCATCTTTTGGGTTGATTGTGCTTCTGATGAGGTTGTTCATGATGTATTAGATGCTCTTCAGCCCTGTCCTCCTGCCATCAGCTGCAGCTGGATCCGCCCACAGAAAGCTCACCTCATGTGGCATGAAGCGATGATCATCATGAATGCGACTGTAGGACCTGTGCTGCTGCCCAAAACGAAGAATGCGACAAAAGGTCACAATGTTGACTCGATAGTGAACACCATCAGTCAACCAGTGAATCTCATCTGCATCACTGTCCCTGAAGTAAGTGGCATGAAACTGGGCAAGGACCTCCTGGTTCCAATCATATCTGAAACTCATTATGTCTGTCAGCTCATATCTATCACAAATGAGAACAGCTGTAGCAAAGTCATGATCATTCCTATCCTGCATATCTGAAAAATCAATGTACTACATATTGATCACCTTTGCCTTGTTTCTCCCAATAATGCAGGTAGTGTAGAAGTTGGAATGGAAAGCATTCAAAAACCTGTAATCCAAAACATGATCTTTCTGCACCACAAAAGGATTTTCCTGTCTAGCCCTGGTGGTTTCTGTATTGCTTCTGGAATAGTCGGTCACATGGATTCTCCTTCTGTTCTGCGGCTCCATTATCTCAAACTCACTAGTGTTGTCCCTCATATAGCTGTCATCGAACTCAGTGAGGTGAAGAGGAGTGGAAATCACATATCTCGCAGTATGACCTACATGCTGAAGCCTAGCCTGCTCCTCATTGTACTGCTGCTGCTCTTCTTGTGTCCTCATGGTGTATGCAGCCCTTCCCCTTCCGCGGAGAGTGCATTGCTTGGAGGTAATCTTCCTCTTGCCACGGTCATCACCACCATTCATCTATGCATAAATAGAATCAAATGAGCAACTCCATATAGAAAGAATTTCTGGGATACAGGAACAATTAGGGAAGAGAGTTAAAATCAGAACATGGGTTGTTGCTGAGAGAACAATCTCTCTGCATGGTCGACACTACCGACCAACTCAGCACCCTGTTCTAACTCTACTTCTTTTCTCTAATCCTCCCTGTGTCACACCATCCTTTCCACAATATGAGCAATTACAAAACTGATTCGAAACAAGTACTTAGGGTTTCAAGCCATGGATTAGGTCATAAAACAAAAGTTGTTGGAAACAAGTTTTTAATGAGGAATCCAGCAGATTTGGATGCCCATTGACCGAGGAAAGAGCAGAATCTACAGCCGAGGTGGCTGCAGAGGTCAGCACTGCCGACTAGGATATCGGCAGTGTCGATGTCTGCTGTTCACTCTGACAATGGAGTTCCACATCCACTCGATTACTCCCCTAAACATGTTCCTAAAACCTTTGTGACATACCAGCAACACAAATCCATAACTAGAAACCATCCATTGCATAGATCGAGCAAGATTTAGGGAAGAACACCTTGTTACCTTCAGAGAACTTGAGGGAAGGAGCAATGGCTTGAGGGAGAGGACCAGGACCGGCCTGGGGACGAGCAGGTCAGCATGGCTGGGCTCGACACTGCCGAAAGGGCAGGGAGAGCCAAAACCCTATAAATCTCCTCCTTTGGGTGAAAGAGAGAAGAGGAGATGGTGCTGGCCGAAAACTACAGAGGGAGAAGGTCACGTGATGCAGATGGAGAAGAAAAGAGGCATCCCATGGCCTGGCCAACTGGACCCGAACCTGTCAGCAGATTCAATGATCGGCACTGCCGACCCTATTTCATATCGGATATGTCTATGTGTCCTCCAAGAATCATGACCAGACATAGAAAAACAATACAGGGCTATGGTCATGGTCCTTAGAGATGATTTTCAAAGATTTGAAACACGATATGAAAGTTTTGCAAAACATTTTCCTAGGTCGCTAGTTGAGCAAACAGAGGCATGCTATATTTCAAACCACATTATGAGGATCAAGTATATTTAGCTCACTACGCAAAGCACAAAACCTTGTCTCGTCAAGGGGCTTCGTGAAGATATCGGCTAGTTGTTTGTCGGTGCTCACATGGCGAATTTTGATATCTCCTTTTGTTTCGTGGTCTCTCAAGAAATGATGTCGGATGTCTATGTGCTTTGTTCTTGAATGGCTCATGGGATCGTTTGCTAGTTTGATAGCACTCTTATTGTCACAAATTAATGGGATTTTGGTAAATTGACATCTGAAATCACAAAGGGTTTGCCTCATCCAAAGTAATTGAGCACATGCTCCGGCTACAACATATTCGGCCTCGGCAGTAGATAGGGCTACACAATTTTGCTTCTTAGAGCTCCAAGACACTAGGGACTGTTGACATTAATTAACTCTTATTATTCACCATCAACAATACTTGAATAAATGCCAAAAAGAATTACCAACTTAGAAATAGGAGGTTTAAACTGACAAATTCCATGAGTTTTGTTGATTCTATATTTTCCAGGGATTAAACAGGAAAACATGACTAAATTGCTTCCCCAGGAAGGAATCCGACGTAGATTACTCCACCGTCAAGTCAGGAATTCTCCAGAAGACTCTAGAGGACACCAGAGGACCCCACGAGGCGGGGCACCCCGAGACCCCGACAGGTGGGACCGACCGGTCTGGTGGGCCTACCGGTTGGTTGGGTCCCGGGCCCCCCACGTCTCCTCCTTCTAGAACCTTCCTCCGTCAACCCCGAGGACTCATCTCAGCCCTACTTGAATTCGGTTTGATCTAATAGCCATGGTTGATCCCTCAGGGCTATATATACAAGCCCCCAGGCCCCAGGGTAGAACAAGTCTCTCTTCAGAAAAGTCTACGCCTCATTTAGAAACCCTAGAATAAGACTTCAAGAGCCAGCTTTCAAGTAGAAGACTAGTTACCCCTCTAGTTTAGGTTTAGAACCTAGTCTTATACTAAACTAGAAGAGAGAGAGAGAGGAAGAGATCAAGAAGGAGCTCCGGCCTGTCGGATCAACTTCTTCATCTTGTACCTGCGGATTCAAGTTCATCTTCAACTTGCTTCAGCGATTGTTTCAGTAATCAACGTCTATATTAAACTTTGAGCCATTGTTCTTATTATTCTTAAGGTTTATGACTCTCTTTTGAGTACTTTAATTCTAAGTCGCTCTAGAGTTAGAGTAGTTGGATAGTGTAAGCGTGGTGCTTAGACTTGATAGCTCATAAATGCCTCCTATAACGCCGGTAGTAGTGGTTGTTCGCAAGGGTGACTCTTATAGCCTTGTTGATTCTTCTATAGTCCACTTACCCGTGTGTAGGCTCGGTAGGATTATACTTTTGCATAAAAGACTCATACTCTGTTTGTGACCTTTTATGACAACTTCCCCACTAAGAATAATATAAACATATCACTCTTAAATTGGAATTAGAGAGCCTTAGTGACCCCCTCTATACTTCTAGATTCTCTGTCCTTGTTAGCTACTCAGGGCTCAGACTTTAAGACTTAACACTATCCGTTCCATTGGGTTCGATATTAAAACTGGGTTACTCCGGTGAAGTGCTACATCGGTAGATTTTATCTGTGCGCTTGCGGATAAAGTAGAGTGTGCGTTAATTTATACCAACAAGCATTTCTAGCGTCTTTGCCGGGGAACGGTAGATCATCTTAAGTCTTAGTTTAACCTTGTATTATACTTTTATCTTTTCATTTTTTGTCCCAGTCTTTTCATCATTTTTGTGTTCATTCTTATGAATGTTGTTTTTGAATTCCACTCTTATCTGTTACTACCCCATGAGCGCAAGCTATAACCAGTAGAATATTTAATCCTATCATAATACCTGGTTATGTGCTACGCCTACATTTTGGGAATATTCTGTTCTGAAAACATTTCTTTTTGGGAGTCTGCATTTTAGACAACTAGATAAATAATCTCTTGGCTCATTGTGGGATGATTTTATTAGCCTCATCATGTATTCCTTTAATGCTGCCATTAGAGAGTGTTCCTCTGTTTTGTCTGCTAGTGATGAGCAAGGTTTATGTTTCATTGTATTACTAGAAAAGCCCCCTTGCCTTAGTTTTCTCACCAACTCCCTAAAAGAAGATAGTACCACCCGAACATGAGTGTTTACCTTTTTGCTGCATTGTCCTTGTAATGAGCATAGAAATATAATTATGAAAATATTCCTTCGGGTATTCTTGTCACTAACCTTTCTAGGTCTGGAGCAGAAAAGAATGAAGGAACAACAAACATAAGGTATGTCCAACCAATCATCATGCAACATTGAATTACATTCATCCAATCTTGATTTGTGTAAAATCCAAGCTTGGGGAATAGACTTTCTAAGAATATCTCTTGCCATGTTGCTATGTTGGTTGTCCTTACCTTTAAGATATGCTCATATACTAATCATGCTCTTTCATCACCATCTGAATAAATCTCTACAATGCTTTTATGTTACCTTTACCTGCTATAGTATATGTATGGGTTTGAAGTACACTCATACATCTCTTTAAATTAGGCATGGTGTTTAGTTTAAACCATGAGGTGTGTTTATTTCGCTTCAGAAGGATTTTAAATTGAGCATGGTGATTAGGTTAGAATACCTTCCTAAGTTAAATTAGACGTGGTGTCTATGTTGATTTCTGAACTGATAGTATGTTATAGTAGATATTGGATATTTTGTTGGACTAACCCCTGCAGGAAAACTTTCATTATTAATTTGGGAAAGTCCGGAGATGAACTCACACTGGAAATGAAGAGAAACATGAACTTCAACAACTCTTGCACAATGAAGACTCAGCTCATTCATCATGTATGAAAGAACTGCGAGTATCAAAGTTTATTTATTTTGTCTTCTACTGCAAGTTATCTTTTGCCTTGAATCATGTTAAAGTGCAGCCAAAACATAAAATACTAGTCCATGCTAAAATAATCCTAAAAACATATTTTTATTAGCATAGATGCAAAATACATAAGTTGTGGATAATAACCCATGCTTCAAATTCTTGCAATCCTTTGGGTATATGTCTACTAACATTACGCAGGAGAGAGATTTTGTTCATCCATGGTTTGGTCTGAACATTGAAGATCCAAAACTCAAACCATAGACACACAAACCTACTCTCAGATCATGAATGGTGCTGGCAATAGCTTAGCTTTGAGTCTTGCTTGGGCGCTGATGACAAACAGGATGCAACTTACCTCGTATGAGACAACCTATGCCTGCAACCATCATTGTCCAAGACAACAAGACAAGAAGTGGGGAGTTATCTTCTCTTCTAATCAAGACCTAGCTTGGGAGACAAGATGGTACCACTACAACAATAGCAAGATCTACAAGTCAAACATATGAACATGTTGTTGGGAGTCTATCTACATCACAAGCCAGCCTGGGAGAGACAATTCAGTTGTCTAGATGTGTTTCACAATCAAAGGGAGGAAGGAGAAACCCAACTTCAAACATATTGATCTTCTACTCACCACTTTGATCATTACAAACCACTAGATGCTATCCCAGTCGAGAAGAAGAATATGATCCACCACTCATTCTTGGACGATCGTTCTTGAATGCCATCAATGTTATTATCTATGTCAGACCTGGAGAAGTCAACTTTTGGATCTTTTGCTGATTCTTCAACAACTACATCACTTATGAGTAGCCAAAGAGAACCAAGAGAAGACGTCAAGGGAAGAACCAACTGCCAAGAATTAAGGAGGGCATTATGAATGATGAAGCCACTACACCACAAGAACTAGAAGATGGAGAGATAACACCTAAGCTAGCAAATCAAGAAGAACAACCGATAAGATCTCCATCATCTAGACACTGTTGAGAGGACAAGTCTTAGTTGTGACACTAAAAGACAAAGACTATCATGGAGGCACTCGAGTAACAGTTCTAACTTCAAGTCTCTTATCAACCCAATAATTAAAGAAAAAACAAGAAAGGTTGACAAGAGAAGAACGCGGAACTGTCCCTACATCCTCATAGTACAAAATTGATACAAGAAAGAGAGAGGATCCTGGACAACATACTCGAGGAACAATGCGCCTTCACTGATAAGTTGACATAAGAGAAGGAAGGTCGATACCTCTAAAGATGATTCCACTGTGATCTTCCTCCTCTCAATCACACTGTGAGACAAACAAGAGAAGACAAGCCATTCATAAACAGCAACCAGCTAGACAAGAGGAGCTTCCACAAGGTGGTTTGACACATAACTCTTCAATGACAAAGTAACATTTCAAGGTAAGTGACCATTACTTTAAAATCTTCTTTTTGATTCTAGTATGAACATAAATAAAGAAGTAAACATGTTTAAGTTGCACCTCACTTGATCCAACCTAATCAACTCAACATGTTCAGTCCTTTGATCTTTGTTCCTAGCTTTACTCTCTTGAATCTCACTGTCTTAACTAAATGAGCTAAAATGTTGTGCATCTAACCTTTGGAAGATGATATATCTCAATCATGAAAAGATCAACACTTTATGCATAGATTATCCTTCCTTGGGTTAAGTAATCTGATCTGTTAAATATTTTAAGATGCTACTTTCATGCTCATCCTCTGATCCTATCACTCATATTAAGATTGAATAGAACACATAAACAACAAGTTTATCTTGTGCAATGTGCCTAAGGTTATAGGGGAATAAACAAAATTTTTGGTTCTGTTGGTGTTTTTCCACCAACAGAGCCCATGCACTTGATCTCTACCTTGTCTTTATGAGCAGGACACACTCTTGAGCAAACAAGGAGAAGTTTATCACTCCCAAATTCTACAAGATGAAGGTCCTAGATCTACACGAACATGCACATTGAGGAAGATGCTGCCAACGTCCACAATTAATGCATCACTTCAAACTACTGGACGAACAAATGACATGAGTGACACCATATCAAGAGGCATAAACATGAAGGAATGATGGAAGATGTCGTAGTCAGAATTAGAGGTCATGAAGTACCCACAGACTTCTTGATCCTCGACATGAGAAGACGATGATGTTCACCTCATCCTAGGAAGACCATTCCTCTACGCTACAAGTACAATCATCTACAAGAGGAAATCCATTTTCACTTTCCTGGAGAAAAGGGTACGATGCTACTTCATCAACTACATACCCAATGAAGCACCCAAGAAGAACAGAAGTGAAAGACGCCGCTCTCAAACGCCAAAGAAGACAAGCTATCAAGAATAGAGAGGCCAATCACGAAGAAGAAGCTATCGACACTGTCCCGGAAAAGAAAGGAGAGAAACCTCAAGACAGTGAACCACAGGAAGTGAAGACTTAGACCAAGAAAGTATGAGAGAAAATGTCTGCAGGTACAATCAATAACAACTTTCCAAACGTCTGACATACCTTGGGAAGTCTGAACCAAGGGAAGGTCCGGTTCGTCGGACCTAAATATCCGAACCTTCGCCAAAAGGTAAAATCGGTAGTTATCTGTATATTTACTTTGCTACATATTTCTCATATTTAATTCATAATCATTTCTTATATCATCATATTTAATTCACAAACATTTTAATTAGAAAACAAAATAAAAAAATATTTAATGCATCATAAACCATGAAGCCCCATGTGAATAATTCTAAGGTGTGTAAAAACTCACAGGAATGTTCACCGTGGTGGCATAAAAAAATAATAAAAATAAATATGCATATATTCATCCTGTTGCATTTTTTCTCTTGCATCGTAAAAATATTAAAATACAAAAAATATTGAGAAAGAGATCTTACTGAAATTCTGGATAACTAAGGCTTGAGTGGCCAACCATTAATGCTTAATCTGTTCCACAAGTTTTGTTGTCTATTTGAGTTTCATAGGATTTGAAAGGCCAAGAAAAGCTGACGAGCAAGTGAATGCGTCATCCACTGTTGGAGCACTGTCTCAACAAACATCAACATTAATCAAAGCTCTAATAGAGGAAGGACATATCCACTCTCAGTCTGCTACATTGCAAGATGGAACGACTACGTGAGCATTCAGCTTGGGGGAAGACACCCCCATGTATCCACGTAAGTATCTTTATCCTTTTAAGTTTTTTATTCTATAAACAAATTCAAAAAAATGTGAGCACATGAAGGCTCACCCTTAAAAAAATGTGAGCACATGAAGGCTCACTCTTAAAAAGAAAAGAAAAAATATGGGCACATGAAGGCTCACCATTAATTAAAAAAGACAAAAATATATGGGCACATGAAGGCTCAACGCTATTAAGGGAACTAGCTTGGGGGAGACGCACCCCCGTTATCTTCACGATTCAGGTATGTCTTTATTATTATTATTATTATTATTATTATTATTATTATTATTATTATTATTATTATTATTATTATTATTATTATTATTATTATTATTATTATTATTATTATTACTACTATTATTATTAGTTTTATATTATATCTTAAAGTGTGTTAGATTAAATAAATAAAATAGTGTGTCTAGTTTATTTTAAGAAGTTGATGACTAAAGAGAACCCTCTCTCTCTCTAATCTTTTGCATGGAAATAATGAATAGTTGCTCTATCTAATTTCTTTCAAGTACCTAGTCTTCAAAGCATGAGTTCTCCTAATTAATAATGATGTCTTAAAATAAAATTAAATGCATGGTTGACAAATACTTAATCTAAGGTCTAGGTAATTGGGGTATGACATGTGATGATCTAAGCTGCTATTATCTTGTTCTAAACAACACTAGAGTTCCGGAGATTTCTAAATATAAACATGACTAATAATTGCATTGAGTTAAATTAAGCTTTGTTGACCCTATGAGTAGTTTATCATGCCATTGAATTGAGATCACTTACACATTTCATCCATCTTCCGCATAAATGCTCATAATTATCTGTTGCTACCCTCTCAGAAGTTTGTTAGAAGCTGTGGCTATTAAAAAAAAGAAAGAAAAAAAGAGAGAAAGATCCGAGGAAATAAAAAGGGACAAGTGTCTGAAACCAAAAAAAATCCTGAGGAAATAAAAAGGGACAAGTGTCCGGAACCTCGAAAAACAATATATATATATATATCAGAAAAAATGGGCAGGTGCCCGACAGTAGAATTAGCCTAATAGCCATATGTCTCTGATAAACAGAAGAGAGTGAATATATTCAAAAGAGCATCCGACTCCATTTTTCCATACACATGCACTTCTTTATTCAATGGTTGGTTGACTTTCTCTTTGGATCCATTGTTTAATTTGACAACATATGTATTAAAGCTTTTAAAAAAATATTAATTAAAACTCTAGGATAAAGGTGAAGTGAAAGAACTAGAGACATAGTGCTTGATTTGATCGTTCAATCTTTCAACTACTCAAGATCTAAGGTAAAAGTAATAAGCCCCATGAAGAATAACATAATATTTTTTGGAGAATTTTTTGTTTAACAGCAGGTATACTTGTTGGAAATGAAGATATTGCAGCAACTCCTGATCCATTGTTAATTTTTGGTTTTGCTAAGGGACTAGCAAAGGATAAGCTTGTGGGAGTTTGTTGACATTAATTAACTCTTATTATTCACCGTCAACAATACTTGAATAAATGCCAAAAAGAATTACCAACTTAGAAATAGGAGGTTTAAACTGACAAATTTCATGAATTTTGGTAATTCTATATTTTCCAGGGATTAAACAGGAAAACAAGACTAAATTGCTTCCCCAGGAAGGAATTCGACGTAGATTACTCCACCGCCAAGTCATGAATTCTCCAGAAGACTCTAGAGGACACCAGAGGACTCCACGAGGCGGGGCACCCCGAGACCCCGACAGGTGGGACCGACCGGTCTGGTGGGCCCACCGGTCGGTTGGGTCCCGGGCCCCCACGGCTCCTCCTTCTGGAACCTTCCTCCACCGACCCCGAGGACTCATCTCAGCCCTACGTGAAGTCGGTTTGATCTAACAGTCGCGGTTGATCCCTCAGGGCTATATATACAAGCCCTCAGGCCCCAGGGTAGAACAAGTCTCTCTTCAGAAAAGTCTACGCCTCATTCAGAAACCCTAGAAGAAGACTTCAAGAGCCAGCTTTCAAGTAGAAGACTAGTTACCCCTAGGTTTAGAACCTAGTCTTATACTAGAACTAGAAGAGAGAGAGGAAGAGATTGTAATATGATATTTTGTAATATTCTATATCAAAGTGGGACTGAGTTTAGCGCTCTTGTTGAGAAAAGACATAGTGGCTCCTGGTAATTCATTTGTTCATCTGCTCAGAAAAGAAAAGACAAATCGATCATAAATTCAGAAAATTCGCCAAGCTAAGTCCGTCATGCTCCGCACGCACACTTAACTTGGCGGGGCATTTGTAATATGATATTTTGTAATATTTTACGCTCGGCGTAATATTTATGCCCGTTTATGAAATTTGTATTGTCGAGACTAATGATGGCATATTAAGTGGCAGATTTATTTTATAGGTAATTAATATGTGGGTTATGCATGTATCCAATACTAAAAAAAGAAGAAATCAATCCTGAGTGCGAACGTGTATGCACACGTACCTCATAAATGGATATGCCTATACCATGGGCTAAAATTGTCATCGGTCCACATAAAATTCAGCCTATAATATAATAATCTGTTGCTGAAAGGAATGGGAGGATAAGCTCAGACTGGCCTCGGCAGCTTGCTCGGTCATCCCTAATCGTCGGAGCCATGAGTCACGATGCGAGAAGCTCTCTCCACGACTTGAGGTGGAGCAGCGATGCTCACCTTGGATTCCTCGGACTATGACTCCACCAAGCTCTCAGAGTCTCGGGTATAGGAAGAGGGCAGAGAGCAACACCACCGCCCCCAGGCTGCTGCTAATACACGAGCGCTTGCATCTCGCCACCACCGCCGCCAGGCTGCTGCTAACACACGAGTGCTCGCATCTCGCCACCACCACTGTTGTTCACGAGTTGCGCCCACCACGCCGCCGCCGTCGCCGGACACAACTCTGCCCCAAGGTCGACGCTGTGCGCTGCCGGAGATCAACAACATCATGGCTGCAGTGAAGGGTGAGATTCCCCATCTGTGGGTTCTTTTATTTTTATAGGTTTCTTTGATGGACGTCCGCAGATAGATGAGCAGAGAGCCAAGTGCGATTGGAGGTCTTGCCATGGCGTAGTTCATGCAATGGTAGAAGGAGAGCTGGTTGTCATGGGTGCAGGTGTGAGGGAAGAGATGACTGTTGTGTAGAGAGATAAAGGAGGATGCAAGGCTGAAGGGCATGTGTTTGCTGCAGATCTGCAGGTGTAGTAGTAGTGGATCAGATGTGCAGGAGAAGGCCTTGGTGTAGTGATCGCAGTCGTAGAGGGAGTGTTGCTCACCGATGCATATTTCAGTAGAGGAAAGATGCTGCTGCTATGTTGTTGCAGGCGTGTGAGGATAAAAATTAGTTTGGTTCAGCAATATGCAAATGGAGAATATCGCAAAATTCAAAGGTTTTGATTGAGGGAGCCCGCGCAAAGCAGTAGATGGAGTTTTCTGTAGACATAGATTTAGAAAATAACATCATGAGGAGTGAAGAGGTTGCAGGCCCATTGATCGAAGTGACAAGAGTAGTAGAGATTTTGTCCCTTCGTAGAATCAGATTCAGTAAGGAGAAAGGGAGTCTGAATTTTGATGGTGAGGAGAAGTGTTCAGCCACAGTTGGAAGTGTGAGAGAGAGATATAGAGATTAGTGGAAGGAAAAGTATGAATAATTTGCAGCAAGTAATCAAGGCAGTGATAATCTAGCAAAGGAGTAGTAGGCCTGATTTGTTAGCAGACTTGTGTGTTTAGCGAAAGTTGGCAAAGTCTGAATTAGATGAGAAGGCAGAGGTGTTGTACTACATTAGAGAGAAGAAATGGGTAGTAATGCAGTTCAGTAGATGCAGGTTAGAGAATTTTCAGATAAAGAAAGAGTGGTTGTGCGGATGTGTGAGTGAAAGATTACAGATATCTTAGAGTTGTGAGACTTGTGGGTTCAGTGAAGGCAAGTAAAGTTGAGAGTTCATAGAGGCTTAGGAGGGTGCACAACAGAGTTGTGGCTGTAGTCTGATGGAGAAAGAATTGTCACATCCCAAGATACAATGTAGATGGCCAAGTTCAGTAATAAAAGAGTGTGCACTTTCACTGATTGACGTCAAGAAAATTAGCTTCCTAAACAGAGGGGAAGAGGACCACTGTGTGCTAGGCATGTGAGGAATTTTCTTATCCTTTGTGCTAAACAAATTAGTGATGATGCACTGAAATCCCCGAAGAATGCAGAGAAAAGTAAGATGTAGTGACCTGTTAGTACACAACTCTAAACAATAGAGACAGTACTCTGAATATTGCATCTGAATATTGCAGTACCTAGCCGAAGGATGCTTTGAGTTGTTTGGTAGCAGGGCAGTTGATGTTGTAATAGAAGATTTGTAGAGCTGAGAGGACTGCAGCTAGTATTTTATTCAGAGATTATTCTCTCAAGAACAAGGCCGACCCTGCTGTAGTAAGGATGTTCAGTAGATGTGTGCCTAAATTTCAGTAATTTATCAGTGTGTGTGCTATGTAATAAGCAAGCAAGATGTAATATAGATGGTACGGTGGTTAGCATGTGTGGTGAAATGTCAAGTTAACATGTACTGTATTATTTCTTGGAATATCTAAAGCACTAGAGCAGTGAGATTCAGTAGAAGTAGTGAGGGTCTGATATGTAAAGCAATACTATCTGAGATGTGAAGAAGAACTCAACTCATGTGTACTGAGTTTCAGAGGAAGGGAAGCAAATAGCTGCAGAAATAGTTTAAGTGCCTAAGGAGCAGCTTTGCTCGGCCCTAAGAATTGCAGGACATGGACTTGACAGTATTCAGCAATGAAAATTATTATGAGGTGCAAAAGAGAAGCACAGGGCTAATTAGTGAAGTCCTGATGCAAGGCAAGTTACTGCATATTGTAGATTAGCAGTACTACTCAAAGAAATTCGAGACCAACGACAAGGCACGTAAATTAGTGCAAGTTGTTTACCTGATGCCGGTGGTGCACGGCTCTGAAGAACAGAGGCAGAGCTCTCCATATTAAGGATGTTTTGAGCTGCTCAGCAGCAGTATAGTGAGGTTGCAGATTTGTAGAGCTGAGAGGATTGTGGCTAGTAGTTTATTCAGAGATCATTCTCTGAAGAACAAGGCTGGCCCTGCTACAATGAAACTCAGTGTGTGTTGTGCGTTCAGCTGTAAAAGCATTCAGTAGATGTGTCCCTCAAATTGCAATACAGTTTATCAGTGTTGTGTAATGAACTAGTAAGATGTAAATGTATAGCACAATATTTAGCAAGTGCTATGAAGTGTCAAGTTGGTGAGTCAAATTAAATAGTTCTGTGATCTGAATATTGTACGTAGCACAATTCTCTGAATTTTGAAATATTTTAGTTGTTAGTGGCCCACTTTGAATTAGGCCCTATGTTTTGAGAAGATTAGTCCTCACAGTGCAATAATTGGGTGAACGTGAGGAGTATTATTGATCAGCTCTTTGAAATTGGGTTAGCGAGTTTGGCCAAGTTATTTTATATGTACACTATGATGATTAAGCTTATGTAGTCCCATGCAAAAGAATCAAATTTAAGACTATCAAGCGCGTCACATATATTGGTAGTGAAGTCATGATTAAACTCCTAGACCGACGAGGCTAGGAAAATATAATTACTCCGTCGCCGACGAGGCCGGAGATGTTTAGTCCTTACCGACGAGGCAGGACATTTACTTGTTCATGACCGACGAGGCCGAACATTTTTACATACTTCGCTACAGACCCCGTGACCGACGAGGCCGAGCATTTTTACATACTTCGCTACAGACCCCGTGACCGACGAGGCCGGATAGCAGATGTTGGCAGTTTATTGCTATTTATGTTTCATTATTATTCATGCATACTTGGAGATTGCAATACTCAAGATCAAGAGACACGACCATCAGTGCAGCTTAATCGGAGGTCTTCTGCGGGATGACTCGCAGATGTAATTAACCAGCGGCTTCACGAGGCCACGGGAACCAAGAACTGCACATCGACCTGTCTTTCAGATGTATTAGGCGCAATGAAATATAGATCCCAAGTGGGAACGTGTACTTTGTAATTCTCTACAGAATTAATAAAGATCAGAGTTCCCTGAGTTTTGTTGTCCATTTAATTTATTTTTGTATACAATAGTATACTGGCACGCCTGCGCATTTATTTATTCATTCACGCATTAGGGCGACTCTCCCTAGTCGAGGGATGTTTCCTTCTGGCGAAATAGAGATCAAGAAGGAGCTCCGGCCTGTCGGATCAACTTCTTCATCTTTTTTTACATGCGGATTCAAGTTCATCATCAACTTGCTTCAGTGATTGTTTCGGTAATCAACGTCTATATTAAAGTTTGAGCCATTGTTCTTATTATTCTTAAGGTTCATGACTCTCTTTTGAGTACTTTAATTCTAAGTCGCTCTAGAGTTAGAGTAGTTGGATAGTGTAAGCGTGGTGCTTAGACTTGATAACTCATAAATGTCTCCTATAACGCCGGTAGTAGTGGTTGTTCGCAAGGGTGACTCTTATAGCCTTGTTGATTCTTCTATAGTCCACTTACCCGTGTGTAGGCTCGGTAGGATTATACATTTGCATAAAAGACTCATACTCTGTTTGTGACCTTTTATGACAACTTCCCCACTAAGAATAATATAAACATATCACTCTTAAATTGGAATTAGAGAGCCTTAATGATCCCCTCTATACTTCTAGATTCTTTGTCCTTGTTAGCTACCCAGGGGTTAGACTTTAAGACTTAACACTATCCGTTCCTTTGGGTTCGATATTAAAACTGGGTTACTCCGGTGAAGTGCTATATCGGTAGATTTTATCTATGCGCTTGCGGATAAAGTAGAGTGTGCGTTAATTTATACCAACAGGGACCGTCCAAGGAATTGACATGTTCCCGAAGTGCTTTTTCGATCTACTTTGCAACTGGCGTAATCGGAATCCGAATACCCAAGCAAATCGAACTTGGAGCCCTTGGGATGCCACAAGCCAAGGTTATGAGTGTGCACTAAATATCTCAAGATTTTCTTAACAGCCATTAAATGACACTCTTTCGGGTTAGCTTGAAATCAAGCACACATGCACACACTAAGCATTATGTCCGGCCTAGATGCACATAGATAAAGTATAGAACCGATCATGGAGCGATATACCTTAATGTCCACGGCTTTCCATTCTTCATTGAGATCAAGATGCCCATTGGTTGGCATTGGGGTCTTGATGGGCTTGACATTCACCATGTCAAACTTTCTTAGCATATCATGAGTGTACTTTGTTTGACTGATGAAAGTTCCTTCCTTCATTTGCTTGATTTGAAATCCAAGGAAGAACTTCAATTCACCCATCATGGACATCTCAAATCTCTTAGTCATCACCCTACTAAACTCTTCACACAATGAAAGGTTAGTACTACCAAATATTATGTCATCGACATATATTTGACACACAAATATATCATTTCCAACTTTGTGAGTAAAGAGGGTAGGATCGGCTTTGCCTATTTCAAAGCCTTGTTTGAGCAAGAATTCCTTAAGGCATTCATACCATGCTCTTGGTGCTTGCTTGAGCCCATAGAGCGTCTTTTGGAGTTGAAAGACATGGTCAGGGAACTTTGGATCTTGAAATCCCGGTGGTTGCTCCACATAGACAAGCTCTTGTATGGGGCCGTTGAGAAATGCACTCTTCACATCCATTTGAAATAGCTTGAAGTTGTGATGGACGACATAGGCAAGAAGCATTCGAATTGCTTCAAGTCTAGCTACCGGTGCATATGTTTCTTCAAAGTCCAGGCCCTCTACTTGAGTGAATCCTTGAGCAACCAATCTTGCCTTGTTCCTTGTTACCATGCCATTCGCATCTTGCTTGTTGCAGAAGACCCATTTAGTGCCTATGACATTGGTACTTGGTCTTTCCACAAGCTTCCACACCTTGTTTCCCTCGAAGTTGTTGAGCTCCTCTTGCATGGCCATGACCCAATCTGGATCATCTAGTGCTTGCTCTACCTTAAGAGGTTCCAAGGAGGAAACAAACGAGTAAAATTGGCAAAACTTTGTTAATTGAGATCGTGTTGTTACCCCCTTTCGAAGACTCCCAAGGATGTTGTCAACAGGATGATCCCGTTGTATCGTTTGCCTCAGCTTGGGATGCTCAACATCTTCATGTACATCTTCTGAACCTTCATCTTCTTTTTGTTCAAATATGGGATCTAGGTTCAGTCTTGGAGGTGAAGTTGGATCAGCTGCTACTGCAGAGGGAAGGTCGGCACTGCCGACCACCCTGCTTGCAGCAGGGGTCTGCTGCAAATCTGCATCAGGTGCATTAGCGGAAGTAGTTGTAGAAGCTGTTGGTGTAGTCTCTAGATCAACAACTTCATTTTCTTGTGGCCTAATATGTCCAATAGCCAATTGCTTTATTGCTTCACAAGGTGGATCCTCCTTTCCTACAACACTTGGATCAATTTGCTCTTCTTGAGAGCCGTTAGATTCATCAAATGTCACATCTATCGCTACTTCAACATGACCGGAAGTCTTATTGAAGACCTGATAGGCATGCTCATTTGATCCATAGCCAAGTAGGAAACCTTCATGAACTTTAGGTGCAAACTTAGAGACTTTGGGTTTCTTGTTAAGTATGAAACATTTGCACCCAAACACTCTAAAGTAAGACACCTTTGGTTTGTTACCGGTTATAAGTTCATATGAGGTTTTCTTCAACTTCTTGTGTAGGTAGAGGCGGTTGATGGCATGCAAGCGGTGTTGACGGCTTCACACCAAAAGATGTCTGACGTCTTGTACTCATCTAGCATTGTCCTTGCCATGTCAATGAATGTGCAGTTCTTCCTCTCTACTACACCATTTTGTTGAGGGGTATAGGGAGTTGAAAACTCATGCTTGATGCCCTCTTCATCAAGAAACACTTCAACGAGGGTGTTCTTGAACTCGGTCCCATTGTCACTCCTTATCTTCTTGATAGGAAGACTGAATTCCTTTTGTGCTCTTCTCACAAAGATCTTCACTTTCTCTTGCACTTGACTCTTGTCATACAAAAAGAACACCCAAGTGAAATGGGAATAATCATCAACAATAACAAGACTATATTTGTTACCCCCGATACTGTTGATGGTCCTTAAACACCTGTTTTACCATCAACATTTGACCCTAAAGTTCACCAAAAAGGCATGAAATGTAGTCAAATAGGTTTCAAACTAACCAAATTCCACATGTCCATAGAATTCTATTTGAATGCAGGATTTGAACCAAATTTGGACATATGGACCCACCAGAGGCCAAGCCCACTCAGCAGGGCCCAAATGGGCCAAAGGGGGGTGACGCTCGCCACCCCTAGGTGGCGCCCGCCACTTGGGTTGGCCCAAGTGTCACCCCCTGCCACGTCACCGATCCGTGTGACCTCCCCAAGGCCAAATCCTGGCCCTTGGTCACTAGGTCAGTGGCATCGGACGGCTCAAGGAGGAGTGGAGTGGATCAAGGCTGAATGTCGGTTGCTAGGACATGCAACCGACCTCCAAACCACCTTGGACAACTACTTGGATGCCGTTGAAGCAGAGGCGGTTCATCCAACGGCCAGGGAGCTGGCGGCGCCAGTAGGGGGGTGGCGCCCGCCACCTGACCTAACCCTAGGTTGGTTGGCTGCCCACTATAAGAACCCCCCTCACTCATTTGGGCTATAAATACCCCCCTGCTGCATCACTTCATTCATATCCCTCATATCCCACACTTCCAAGAGAAGCAAAGCAAGAGAAGCAAGTGAGAGTTAGGTTAGAAGCTTAGAGAGCTTAGGCATGTAGGTAGCTAGTAGAGCAAGGCATCTTCGCCCTCGCGGTAGCGCTGCTCAAGGCTTAGCTCAAGAGTAGAGGCGTGCGAGTGATCGGTTCTGGAGCTGGAAGAGTCTTCCTTCATCTCGAGTTCAGGTTTTGCTCTTGTTACTCAAGCATTTACTATATTCTAGTTCATCATTTCAAGTATTACGTTATTCTACTTATCAGTATTGAGTGGTATACTTGATTGATTGCTTGAGTGCCTAGCTATCCTACAGTTCAATTCACTTAGCCATAGTAGTTAATCTCTAGTGAGATTAGTGTTTGATCTTTGCTAATAGGTTGCTTAGTTAGTTTAGTGTTTATCTTATTAAGTCAAGTGTTTGCTCTGACGTACGCAAGGGTGTCTCTATTCAAAGCTAGGGTAGAGATAGTTAGAATATAGTTAAGCGTGGTGCTTAGTTATAGACTTACTTTCAGATACGGCTGGACCCCCGGATAGCTGTGGTAGCAAGCAGGTGGTGACAGCCCTGTGCGCCTTGAATTCCACCACGTAGCTGGCCCAGTTTAACAGTAAGGCTCGTTGTGCTAGCGTTCAACCTAAGTAAGTGGTAAAGGCTAGTACGCCTCGATACTTGACAAGATAGGAATAAAACTTTACTCAACTTAGTTGCTTTATTATCTTTTGCCTGCCTTGCTTCGTAACTGTCTCGCTTCGTAGTTATCTTGCTTTGTAGTTATCTAGGAGTAGTTAGTAGTTAGTAGTTAGTTAGTTAACCTTAGTTACCCTCTATCTACCTATCCATTCCACCTTACCTTAGCCATCCATGTCATCCTTACCTAGCCATCCATATATTCTTTCTAGCCTCTCTTCTCCCCCTTTTCCCTTTTCTCTTTTCTTCGACTCTCATCCCCTCCTTGACTCAACTCATACACCACCCTAGCCTTCCCTTGGGATCAAATAAATCGACACCTGGTACTCCCAGGCGAAGTGCTACTACGATAGTTCTGTGCGCTTGCAGAATCTCCTCCTGGTGGATTGCATTCTCGCTAGCTAGCTCCTACTAGTGTCGGGACTGACAACCCCGCTTGGCATTAGTAGATAGCTACTTTAGTTACCCTATCCTAGGTGTAGCTAAGAACTACCAACAGATACTAAGGTAGGCGACCGGTCCAAAGAGATCCATGTGAATCAACTCCAATTGTTGTGTGGTGGTCATGATGCTCTTTGGTGGGTGAGGTACACCTACTTGCTTTCTGGCTTCGCATGCTTTACATATCCTATCTTTAATTTCTCAAAATGAACATTTGTTAGTCCAAGGATGTGTTCATCTTTTAGAAGTTTGGCCAAGTTCCTCATCCCAACATGAGCTAGTCAGCGGTGCCAAAGCCAACCCATGCTAGATTTTGCCACTAAACAAGTCTCAAGATTGACATTGCCCTTAGTGAAATCCACTAGGTAAAGCTTGTTCTTGTGATGACCCGTAAAGACAATAGAGGAATCCTCCCTTCTAAAGACTTCCACACCTTCATTCGTAAAGAGACAATTGTAGCCCATCTCACAAAGTTGTGACATAGACAGCAAGTTCTATCCCAATGAATCAACATGTAAAACATTTGAAAGGGTATGATCAAGAGTGATAGCAATTTTACCAAGACCTCTTACTCCCCCTTTGGAATTGTCTCCAAATACAATGTTGTCATGTGAGTCGATCATGGGAGAGTATGAGATGAATATACTCCTATCTCCGGTCATATGATTTGTACATCCACTATCAAGCACCCAACTTGATCCACCGGAGGAGTATGCCTGCAAGACAAATTAGTTCTTTGGTTTAGGTCCCCAAGCGCTTTTGGGGCCTTGCATGTTAGTCAGAAGAATCTTTGGAACCCAAATGGAAGTATGCAAGTAAAAATTAGTTCCTTTGCCAATATACTTGGCATACACATCGCCTTGCTGTTGTTCTTCAAGACAAAACAAGATGACAAACTTTGTTGAGGAGATTGTGCCTTTGGTTGGTACTTGTAGGCATTTGGATTGCCCCACATAGATTTATTTGGTTTCTGGGCATCCTTCTTGGGCAGATACACCATCTTCTTGTGCTTGTTCTGACCAGGGGCATGATTGGTAGCCTTCCCTTTCTTGCGGGGATCGGCACTGCCGACCAGACCATCGGCACTACCGACCTTGCGAGGCAGTGCTGATCTGGCTGGCTGCTATGCCAACATCTGTGCAGGCTGATCTGTACCAATCTTGCCCTTGCTCATGAACTGAACACACTCATAGCCATTTACCTTCTTTCTTCCATTTGTTTTGCCTCCTTTTGTGTGACCCAAACCATCCTTGATGAAAGGATGTCTTCCATCTATGTACTTGGGCTTGCTTTGGTCATTTACTTTCTTGGTACCAATGTGTATACCTTTGTTGTTGCACCCTTGACCAATCATCTCATTGAGCCTAGCAATTTCCTTTCTCATTGCCTCCATGTTTGCAAGGTTAGTGGAATAAGCATTCATATCAAGATTATAACATTTTCCCCATCCTTGACTAGTGGAGGGAATAGATTCATTCATTGCTTTAGAGGATGTGAGTTGCTATCCCAAAGAATGTTATATTGCAGCTCAAGCTCCTTGTACTTTTCATCCAAGTTACAATACTTTTGCTTGAGTGCAACATTTTCATTCTTTGTGATAGCATGGCTTTCTTGCTCTTTGGCTAAGGCCTTGCGCAAGGCAGCCACCTCACTTCTCTCTAATGCAAGAGTTTCCTTGCTAGCTATGTAAATGTTCTCTTGTGCAATGAGAACATCATCTCTAGTTGCTAGCTCAACTTGAACTTTCTCTAGTTCCTCCAATAGCTTAGTGATATAGAGTTTGGTCTTTTTATCCAAGTTTCTAGTTATATTATCCAACTCTTCATCACTAGATACATCATCACTAGAGGTATCACTAAGATCACTACTAGAGATATCATTTAGAGTTAGAGAGGGAGTGCGAATTGATTTTACCTTTTCACTTTTGCCCATGAGACAAATGTGAGAGTTGTGGTCCTCGTCATCAGTCAAGTTGTCAAATAGCTTTGGTGTGGAGGATGAATGTTGAATGGCTATGGTTGCAATCTTCTCATCCTCCTCACTTGATGTTTCATTTGTTGAATCCCATTCATGACCAATGTGAGCTTCTCCCATGTCCCTATGACCTCTCTTGTACTCATGTTTGTTCTCTTTCTTGTCTTTCTTGTACTTGCCATCTTTGAGCTCATGGGGGCACTTTGCAATAAAGTGCTCAGTGCTACCACAATTATAGCAAAGCCTCTTCTTCTTGTTTGGAAACTTTCTCTTAGTGAACTTGTAGCCTTGCCTTCTCAAGGTCTTGTTGTATTTCTTTATGAAAAATGCCATGTTACCAATCTCTTCACAATCTTCACCATCACTTATGTCTTCACTTGATGATGATGTTGTAGCCTCTTGTACTTGGTCTTGCTTGATTGTTTTTTACTTGCTTGTAGTTGCTTGATTGCTGCCCTTGCTCTTGTTTGAGGTGCTTGGCTTGCTTGTCTTCTTTGCCTTTAGTGCTATCTCCTTGACCTTGAGGCCATCCAACTTGGCTTGCAACTCACCAAGTTTCCTTCTCTCATTTGCTTCTTCTTTTTGCATATAATGTGTCAATATTCTTCCAAGCACATCATTTGGAGTGAATTTCTCAAACTTCTTGTTGTCTCTAATCAAAGTGACCACGGTCTCATTTCTTGGTAGATATGCCTCTAACATGACTTTCACTACCTTGTGGTCATCCAACTCATCACAACCATAGCCTCTAATCTTTCCAACTATGATCATCAACCTATCAAACATCTCTTGTGGCCCTTCATTTTCCAATATCACAAACCAGTTGAGCTTGGCCATCAACAAGTCAACTCTAGCCTTCCTCACCTTGTCCACCCCTTCATGGGCAATGTGCAAGGTGTCCCAAATTTGCTTGGCAACATCAACACCCATCACTCTATTGTACTCTTCACCATCTAGTGCACTTAGAAGCACACTTGTGGCTTGTCCGTTGAGATGGACAGCCACCATCTCTTCATTTGTGGGGTCTTCGGGATCAACCGGTGGCTCAAATCCCCTACACACAATCTCCCAAAGACCGGGGTGAAGACCAATAAGATAAGCCCTCATCAAGTGCTTCCACTTGGCAAAGTTGGTCCCATCGAAATGAGGCAACTTTCCCGCGGGCACGTTGATGAAAGACTTGAGATCATGGTTAGTCAAATAAGAATAGTTGAAGGATACGGCAGAGTATTTCTTCTTGTTGTTGCTGTTGTCCTCATCCTTCTCCTTCTTCTTGCTTTTCTTCTTGTGATAGGACTCATCATCATCTCCATCGTCGGAGCTACTTGATGAGTCACTTGGTGGAGGATCGGCTTTCTTCTTGGATTTTTCTTTAGCCTTCTCCTTCTTCTCTTCTTCTCTTGCTGCTCAAATTTTTCTTCTCAACTCTTTTCTTTCTCTCTTCTCTTGGAGCAATCTATCGATCTCTCTTTGCTTTTCTCGAGCTTCTCTTCTCAATCTCTTTTCTTCCTTCTTCCTCTCTTTCTCAACCGGATTGACGGGCTTGTCGACATCGGTTGGGGCTTGAGGAAGAGGATGGTCATGCGCTGTGGAAGCGCTGAGCTCGCTGCTCTCATCCTCAAGGTGCATATCTGCCTTCTTCACACCTCCCGAGCCATCTCCGGTCTCCATACCTCACGCGGTGAAGTGTATATAAGGTAACCGGCTCTGATACCACTTGTAGGATCTCTGGAGGCCTAGAAGGGGGGGTTGAATAGGCCTGACAAAACTCAAAATGTAATTTGGTTAGAAGCCTAATCGGCACTGTGTTCTAGATAGATGCGAAATCAAACTTCGTGAGTATAAGACAAAATGATATACATAGAGAGTATGAGCTTCCTGCAGGGTGAAACAGTTCACAGATATACCAGTAACTGAAAGCACAAGTTTGAACCCTAACCCTAGAAATCACTTCACAAATAGAAGGTAAACCAAAGCGCAAGGTGACACAAGGATTTATCCCATGGTTCGGTTCACCACAAAGGTTAACCTACTCCACGTTGTTGAGGTACGCCACCAAGGCTCAAGCTCACCACTTAGGTTTGTCCTTTCCTCGTTCTCAAGTCAAGAGAGCTAACTCTTCAGATGAGGGGTGATTTCTTAGCTGCAAGAAGATGGTTACAAACCTCCCAAGGCTGCCACAACCGATGGCAAGCTCATGGGCGACGCCTAGCCGGCTAGGAGCAAGCTCCAAAAGTAATAAACCCTAGAACCTCCAGCCAAACATGAACCAATGCTCTTAAGACTTTGGGAATTAATGGATCTGCTCTCTAATCGAGTTTTGCTGCTCTCTCTTTCAAGTTTTAGTGGTTGGAATGGGAGATCCACTTGAAAGCTTTGGGAGCAACAATGGGGAGTGAGTGAGAGAGAGAGAGAGAGCCTCTTTGCAACGGTCAGAATCGCGAGCTAGAAGAAGCACTGGTTGACTGGGCCATTTTTGGGCTTTCTGAAAAGGTATATATAGTTTGGTTCCAACGGTCCAGTTATGATCGACAGTGCCGTTCATAAGGATCGACACTGCCGATCTCCCCAGATGGATCACATCAATATGAAACCTGTGGGGTTAGAAAGGTGGCTGGAAGTATATCTTTCTGGCAAAGATTGTGCATTGGTAACACAATTTGACTGTGGGTGCTAGAATTCCTCTTGATAGTACGACATTCCTAAACTCAAATTCGAAATGAAAAACAAGTTAAACCCCCTTTGAGTCGGAAACCATCATGAAAACAATTGGGTACCCATCAGCCATGTATGCCATCCTTTCGTTTGCTATTTCCTTCTTGTCAACTCAACAAATCTCATTACACCTCTAATTCGGTGATCATCAACACCAAAACCCACTTAGGGCTTGATTGCACTTACAAGATTGCATTATGCAACTTGAATCCAAATTCGATGTTGCACATTGCGGTTTTTCATCCACCTCTGTGAAGCATACTTGGGGATAGATCCCCATTTTGACCTGTTCCGCCATTTCTTCCGACTGAAGGTCAACAGAAGTGGGACCTCCAACATCGTCGGGTCGGTGTACCTCCAGCTCCGAGATGGGATGGCAGAGAAGTACATTGCGATGCCCCTGCAATCCAAGGCAATGGAGTACAAGGGGAAATGGTTCTACATCAACCAGGAAGCGCCGCGCCCGCCTTGTGACCCGACATCCATGCTGTGGCGTTGACCACCTGGTCGGACCGTCCCGGGAAGGCGGGGATGGAGGAGGTCGAGGAGCTCTTAAAGCTGATGAACCATCAGAGAATTGATGGAGTGGCGGTCGCCTAGAACTTCATCAACAAGCGATGTCAGCCCTGCAAAGAAAGGGATCACCCAGCGTATGAATATGCCGGGGATAACGATGGTACACGGGAGGCGCCGAAGGAGCTTCCACAGTCGGAGGCGGAGGCGCGGCTGGAGTCGCTTTTTGACCTCAGCAATAGGAAGGACCTCGGGCAGTCGAGGAGGTCATACTGTTTAGCATATCCTCCACCAAAGGTAAACCTCATGCAGTGCAGTTGTTCACAAATTTACCGCAATGTGGTTTGTCCTAGTGACTTTGAGTGGATCGACGGGCAGGACTGTGCCGTGTTCTTCTCACCGATCCTGATGAAGACCTGGTCAAAAGGCGTCGATCAGCGTCGTGGGGGCGCCAAGGCACGTGGCAACGGGCGACTAAGGAGACGGTGGAGGATGACGACGATGAGGAGGAGGCCAACAGAGAGCAGGGGAAACGAGTCCTCAAGGCTCAGGCGAGCAGACGCCGAGCTCGCAGTGATCTCAAGGGGAAGCGCGAGGCCTTCCAGATGAAGAAGAAGACGTCGCTGGAGACCGGCGACGCCTTCAGCATCAATGAAGAGGCGGCGACGAAGCGTCGTCGGGTGGTGGCTGACTGGTCAGACGACGTCCCGTTGAGTGCCGTTTGGCAATGAAAGGACCGAATCAGCCTAGAGGGGGGTGAATAGGTGATTTTTGACTATCTGAAACTTCACAAACTATAAGATGTAGTTAGATAGCAACCGGAGAGGCCGGTTTGTTTGGGTAGGTACTACCGGGTGTGAAACACCGGTACTACCGACACAAACAAACGGCACAACCGGGATCCTAAAAGAAACTACAAATCCGATGAATGTAAGCTATGAAGATAATACAAGTTTCTAGGCCCACTTTCCTAAGAATGATATATGGTAAATCTACTCTCACCAAACCTTGGTTGCTCCCCTTGATGTAGATCGAGCCTTCCCAACCTAAGAAAGAGATAGGAATAGGAAGAACACGAAGAACACAATAACAAGTGAAGTAGAGAAAATAGGGACAACAACAACAGCACACGGACACACGATTACGCGATTTATCCCGAGGTTCGGCCAATCCACTAAGGAGTGCCTACTTCCTCGTTGTTGAGGTGACCACCAAAGGTCGGAGTCTATTTCACCTCCTCGCCTCACTCAAGCAACCACAAAGGCTACGAGAGTATCTCTACTAGAAATCTCAGGGTAATAAAACGCTTCGGGGAGCCCTCACAAGTAATCAATACGGGCTACCACGAAGAACACCTAACCGGCTGAGCTCAAAGAGCTCAAGAGTAAAAGACACAAAGCAAGCCGGCAAGATGGAAACCAAGTGCTCAAGTCGAAGATTGATGCTTCCCACTCTCGAATCTCACTTCCCTAGCTCAAATCTCGCAAGGGAATGAATCTAGGAGCAAAGGGGGAGAGAGAGGGGTGAGTCAATGCTTGGAGAGTGTTTGTCTCGAGTTAGGTCAGCAATAAGTGTATAGAGTGAGTGGGTAACCGTGGAAAGAAGAGGAGAGGCATTTATACTCCCTCAGTCCCGAGGCTGGTCGGTACCACCGACCACCCCTGGCCGGTACCACCGACCAGTTCACAACGGTCGAAAGAATCCAGATCTGACCAAACAAGCAACCACCGTCCTCACGTCGGTACCACCGCGGGCGAGTACCGAGGTTATGGCGGTACTACCGCAGGCCAAATTGGCCGCGAACAGAGAGCATCTCACAAAGGGACTTGGTCCCTCGGAAACTACCGCCCAAAGGTCGGTACCTCCGAGGTCGGTGGTACCGAGGTTATGGCGGTACCACCGCCAGGCCATTTTCAACTCAACACAGAGAGCTTCGCGAAACCAAGATACTACCGACCTCGGTCGGTACCACCGCGGGCGGTACTACCGAGGTTATGGCGGTACTACCGCCAGGCCATTTTCAATTCTACACAGGGAGCTCTGCAAACTGGTTACCACGGGCCCTTGGGTCGGTAGCACCGGGGCCGGTACTACCGCCGTAGGTAATGGCGGTACTACCGCTAGGTCAAATACAACTCTACACAGAGAGGGTTGCAAAACCAGGTTACTACCGACCTTGCGTCGGTACCACCGCGGGCGGTAGTACCGAGGTTATGGCGGTACTACCGCCAGGTCAAATACAACTCTACACAGAGAGGGTTGCAAAACCAGGTTACTACCGACCTTGTGTCGGTACACCGGGCGGTAGTACCGAGGTTATGGCGGTACTACCACCAGGTCATTTTTTGACCAACACAGAGAGGGTGTTTGAGCGCGCGCGCAGAGAAGCCGTGGTCGGTACCACCGACCACCCATGGTCGGTACCACCGACCAAATGAAATTACCCTCTACGTGTTCGTGATTGTGCGGTGTCTCTCAAGCGAACTAAGGTTAGTCGATTTGAGCACTTTTCTCCACATCTAGCCAACTTACTTTGTGACCCTCTTCATAGTCCGGCTTACCTATAACTCAAGTTTAAAATTGAAATTTTAAACTACCACTTGAGCTAGGCATCTTTATGTCCAAAAAATATCATACGTGCTTTGTTCACGAGATTTCAACGTTTCAAATCTTTCAAAGGACTAACACCTGCATACATGCTTTTATAAACTGGTTAGTCCCTAATTTGATTGTCATTAATTAGCCAAAACCCACATTGGGGGCGAATGCACTTTCAAACTCCCCCTTTTTGTAATTGATGACAACCAACTTAGGCTTACAATTAGAGATAGAAAGAATTGAAGCTTTTGAATTCCAAAATTTAGTTGAAGCTCCCCCTTAGTTATATGCTTTGGATGTGAATTTCAAACTTGATTAGAAAAAGCAAGGTTGCATACACAAGAACAAGAGCTCCCCTAAATTTTGCAATCCGTGGGGTGCCTAAGTGTGTGACAACATCAAATATATCAATTTGTGATGCATAAACGGTATGACATGGTGATCACATAACAATGTAATAAGAAAAGCGAATGGCTATTGAAGAAAGAAAAGAACTCAATCACATAGCCATATCGAAAACAAACATCACCATGACAAGAGCATCAATAATATGAGGATGAACCAAACATGAATATAACATTAAGCATAAAAGTTTTACATCCTCAGCATTCAACAAATAAAATGTAGCATACCACACTTAGTCTCAAAGATTACCCTTCTCACAGCTATTACAACAAGATAAGCCTAACACTCCCCCTTTGGCATCAAGTACCAAAGCGGGTAGGCCAAGATAGGCAAAGAATCAATAATAGCTGCAGGAAGATTCATGATAAGAGCCCCGAAGAGAGAGGAGGAAGACACTCTCACCAACTCACCACTAGGGAAGGATGACGGAGCAGAAGAATCAGGTGGTGGTGTAGAGTCACGAGGGCCACCACTCCCAGCTGGATCGGCGTCGGGGCCAGCAAAGCCCATGTACGAGCCACCACCCCCACCTTGATATGACGTGGACCCACCAGCAAAGGACGTGCCCATACCATAGTCAGGGAAGAAGGGATGAGGCTGGTACTGAGGTGGTGGCGGAGGATAGAACTGATGGGGCGGATACAGCATGGAGCTGTAAAAACCCGCCTCACCACCACCTGGAAACTGGGGCTGCTGCTGGGCCTGCTGCTGGGCCTGCTGCTAGGGGAGACCACCACCATCATCATCATCATCATCGTCACCGCGCCGGGCCTGAGCATCGTACTCAGCAAACGGATCTGGATGGGGTCGAACCGGAGAGCGCGGAGGAAGACCGAGATGCTGACGCACCTCCTGCTGATGTCGCTCATCGCGATCGGCCCGATAGCACATCCACTCAAAGATCTTGCCAAGGGCAGAGCCAATACCGCCACTCCTACGCCTCTCACGACGCGGAGGAGGAGCGTGGGTAGCACGGGGAACATCTCCACCACCCGGCTGAGCCTCGCCAGGCGCTGCTGCATCTGCTGGGACCTCACCACCTTCATCAACTTTTTCTTTGTCCTTAGAAGGAGCCGAGGTGAACTTGCGAACACTGTACTCCTTCATGGTGCGATCATACTCGAAGGTGGCGCCAACCACATGCTCAATGATATGCATAAGGTATGGAGTATGGCAGGGCTTGTGAGGATCATTGTATACATCGGAGATCTT
Source organism: Coix lacryma-jobi var. lacryma-jobi (assembly GCA_009763385.1). NCBI lineage: Eukaryota > Viridiplantae > Streptophyta > Magnoliopsida > Poales > Poaceae > Coix > Coix lacryma-jobi. The sequence goes on from CM019831.1 coordinate 98,510,674, forward strand.
CTGCAAAGAAAGTGAGAGATACTAAACCGTCCATCTGGCAGAGCAAAGCGGACTAGGACCTTGGCAGCATCATCTCTCAAGTTATCTTGATCTCCAATTTTGGGATCCAGAGTCAGGCGCATGATGTTGTTGAGGACGTAGTAGTAAGCGGGCTTCAGGCCAGGGACCTTGAAGGTCGCCACTGCACCATCCAAATAGACACCTGAGCTCTGCAACTGCTCTAAGTACATACCCCCTCCATACATCTCTGAAAGACGAGGGGCATCTCTGTCCACATGATCGAAGCCCAACAAACCGAGCAAATGTGACGAAGGCACATCTGTAGTGGACCCCTTGGGTCATCCAATGCAGCACACGAGCTTCCCGATCAATGAACAAAGTGGCCCAAAACTGACAGAGAATCTCCTGGTTGAAGCTGCGCTCGCCAGAGATCAGCCCCCAAAACTCTCCACTCCTCTATCCTCTGCACCAGGCCTGAATGTCCTCAGAATCTTTGTCGGTCAGAGAGGAGAGAACCAGTCTCTTATGTGCAAAGAGAGGAGGATGTCCCTTAGAGCAGAAACCCTTCCAGCACACTGCACATAGAATCTTGCTGGAACCTGGACCAGAACCTCCTATCCACAGAAGCATCTCTAACAAACAGATAGGGGTTCTCCTCACGCTGCCTCCTCATCAAGTACCCGCTTTCTATCGGAGTAATCCACGGATTTCCAAGAAGAGCGGAGGGACGGCGGACATGACAGCTTCGGCTTCAGGGTGCATGTCAAAAGCCCGGTTGATAAGCATCAACCCTGAAGTCGGAGGGGATGCCGGTCCAACTTGAGGATCGATGGAGCGACCCTCACGATCGAGACCAGCTGAAGGCACTCCTCCCACAATGACGCTGTGCAGGCGTCCAGCCGGACCAGCGACAGGGGGCGGAGAAGGCTGAGGAGGCGGAGGAGGCGAAGGAGCAGCATGCCCACTGCCACGGGCATGACCGCTCCGCTCCCCCTTGCGCTATCCACGCTGCGACGCCCGTGTGGCCCGCGGACGAGCGTCCACGGACCTGACGAGAGGAGTCATCCATACTCCCAGACCGAACACGGCGCCCGGGATTGCGACGCGGCGGCGCCCTTGCACATGACCACCTTGCTCCAAGGCGGCATACTCCTCATCATCATCACTAGGGGAACGAGCACGAGAGGGCCTCCGCTCATCTAGACAAGATAGAAGAGAGCATAGACCAACATGAGACAAAGATGATGGAAAGATTACTTCAACGGATGTAGCAAATAAGACGATCGAAATCGGGAAGGAGAACGGCTCGCTGCGCGCGGGCGGTACTACCGACCCCACTAAACAGCAGCGTGCGGTTTCCTTCAATCCAATCTACCAAATCGCTATGAACTTGCTAACCATACATCCTAGAAGCATCTTCATACTAGATAGAACAATCCTACCAAAGGAATCGACCTAGAACAAAGTACATTGAGAGATCGGGCATGAACACCCTAGTACCTTGCTACTCGTGAAGAAGAGGTCGAAATCCAATGAAGGAGAAACTTCGGGCTTCAAGAACACCACCACGACGATCTCCAACCTTCAAAGCACCTTTCCACCGAAGGATTTGGATTTGGTGGAGGAGGAGGGAGATCGAGGAGAAGGAACGAGCGGCGGGCACGGGCTCGGGCGGCGGCTGAAGGGGCAGGAGGCGGTGCGGTCAAACGGATTGACTAGGGTTAGAAAAGATTCACCGCGCCCCTTTTTATACTCGGGTCAAACCCGGTCGGTGGTACCGCCCATAGGCCGGTACTACCGACGTCGGTACTACCGCCCTATGGCGGTACCACCGACAGCACAAAAACAGAGAGGACAGAGAGGGATTTCAAGAGAGCCTTGTGTGGTATACTACACATACTTCAAACATGTCCAGATTTCATATAACCAATACATAGCCATGGACATAAGTGAAGTATGCAAATAGATTTTGAAATCACACAATATTTTGTCAAACCATTTATCTAGGTCTCTAGGTGAAAACAAATATGTGCAAGACATCAAGCCACGTTACGAGAATCAATGATATTTAGTTCACTCCTCAAAGCACAAAATCTTGACTCATCTAAAGGCTTTGTGAAGATATCGGCTAGTTGTTTTTTCGGTGCTCACATGGCGTATTGCGATATCTCCTTTGGCTTCATGGTCTCTCAAGAAATGGTGTCGGATGTCTATGTTTTTGTGCGAGAATGGTTTACGGGATTGTTTGCTAGTTTGATAGCACTCTCATTGTCACACAAAAGTGGAATTTTGGTTTCCTCACATCCGAAGTCCTTTAGTGTTTGCTTCATCCAAAGTAGTTGAGCACAGCAAGCGCCGGCCGCCACATACTCGGCTTCGGCGGTGGATAGGGCAACACTATTTTGTTTCTTAGAACTCCATGACACCAAAGACCTCCCAATAAATTGGCAAGTCCCGGTAGTGCTCTTTCGGTCTACCTTGCAACCGGCATAGTCCGAATCGGAATAGCCAAGTAGATCGAAAGTGGAGCCCTTGGGATACCACAAGCCAAGATTCGGAGTGTGCACTAAGTATCGAAAATTCTCTTAACGCCATAATATGACATTCTTTCGGATTAGCTTGAAACCTTGCACACATGCACACACTAAGCATAATATCGGGCCTAGATGCACAAAGGTAAAGTAATGAACCGATCATAGAGCGATATACCTTTTGGTCCACTGACTTACCATCCACATTTAGATCAAGATGTCCATTGGTAGGCATAGGGGTCTTGATGGGTTTGGCCTTGTCCATCTCAAACTTCTTTAGCATGTCTCTTGTATACTTGGTTTGACTGATGAACGTGCCATCCTTGAGTTGCTTGATTTGGAATCCAAGAAAGTACTTCAACTCACCCATCATGGACATCTCGAACCTTTTGGTCATGATCCTACTAAATTCCTCACAAAAGGCAACATTAGTACTACCAAATATTATGTCATCGACATATATTTGGCACACAAAGATATCATTATCAACTTTGCGAGTAAATAAAGTAGCATCGGCCCTTCCTATCTCAAAACCCTTTTTGAGTAGGAAGTCCTTAAGACAATCATACCAAGCTCTAGGGGCTTGTTTAAGCCCATAGAGCGCCTTGTCGAGCTTGTAGACGTGGTTGGGAAACTTTGGGTCCTCAAAACCCGGTGGTTGCTCCACATAGACCAATTCGGAGAGGGGGCCGTTGAGGAATGCACTTTTCACATCCATTTGGTATAGCTTGAAATCATGGTGAGTAGCAAAGGCAAGTAATATACGAATTGACTCGAGCCTAGCTACAGGTGCATAGGTTTCCCCAAAATCCAAACCTTCGATTTGAGTGAAACCTTGAGCCACCAACCGTGCTTTGTTCCTTGTCACCACGCCATGCTCGTCTTGCTTGTTGCGGAAGACCCATTTGGTTCCTATCACATTTTGCTTGGGCCTTTCCACCAAGGACCAGACTTCATTCCTGGTGAAGTTGTTCAGCTCTTCTTGCATAGCCATCACCCAGTCCGGATCGTCAAGTGCTTCTTCCACCCTAAGAGGTTCCAAAGAGGAGACAAACAAGTAATGTTCACAAAAATTTGCTAAACGAGAGCGTGTCGTTACCCCACGCCGTATGCTCCCCAATATGTTGTCAACGGGATGATCCCGTTGAACTGTATGATGAACTCTTGGATGTGGCACAAGTGATCTTCGTTGGATGGGTCCATCTTCATCATTGCATTGATGTCCCCATCTTCTTGTCGGACTTCATGTTGAGCTTGTGTTTGATCATCAACTTGATGTATCACTTGAACATCACCCACACTACCACCATTCGGAGTTGCGGAAGCTTCATCATGCGCATTTGGATGCACATGATGGATATGAGAATCTTGTGGAGTGTGTGATGGTTCATCTTCATCATCTTGTATTTCAACGGGCCTCACATCACCGGTTGCAAGCTTCTTGATAGCTTCGGATGGAGGCTCGTCATTACCTACAAGCTCATCATTGACTTGCTCCTTTTGAGAGCCGTCGGATTCATCAAAAGTCACGTCTACCGTTAACTCAATAGTGCCGTGGCATTATTGAATACACGGTAGCCATGTTCGTTAGTACCATAACCAAGTAGAAAGCCTTCGTGTACCTTAGGTGCAAACTTTGAACTTTTGGCCCTCTTGTTAAGTATGAAACACTTGCAGCCAAAAACTCGAAAGTAATGCACCTTTGGTTTGTTACCGGTTAGAAGCTCATATGGCGTCTTCCCTCTTAGCTTGTGAAGGTAGAGGCGGTTGATTGCATGACACGCCGTGTTCATTGCCTCCGCCCAAAAGCCATGGGAAGTCTTGTACTCATCCAACATAGATCTTGCGGCTTCAACAAGAGTTCTATTCTTCCTTTCCACAACCCCATTTTGTTGTGGGGTATATGGAACGGAGAACTCATGCTTGATCCCTTCTTCATCAAGATACTCTTCTATGTTGGTGTTCCTAAACTCGGTCCCGTTGTCGCTTCTCACTTTCTTGATCTTGATGTCGAACTCATTTTGTGCTCTTCTAGCAAACTTCTTGAAGATGCCTTGCGTTTCGCTTTTATCTGCTAAAAAGAACACCCAAGTGAAACGAGAATAGTCATCAACAATAACGAAACCGTATTTGTTACCGCCGATGCTTTGATAAGCAACGGGTCCGATGAGGTCCATATGCAATAGCTCCAATGGTCTTGTGGTCGACACAATGTTCTTGATTGGATGCTTTGCTCCAACTTGCTTTCCGGCTTGGCACGCACTGCAAATCCTATCTTTCTCAAAAGAAACATTGTTAGTCCAAGGATGTGCCCTTCTCTTTGAAGTTGGGCCAAGTTCCTCATCCCAACATGAGCTAGTCGGCGATGCCAAAGCCAACCCATGCTAGATTTTGCCATTAGACATGTTGTAGGTTCTACCTTACTAGTTGAGAAGTCAACTAAGTAAAGTTTTCCCTTCAACACGCCTTTAAATGCAATAGAGGAATCCCTTCTTCTAGAGACGGTCACACCCTTATCCGTAAAGAGACAATCGTAACCCATTTCACAAAGTTGAGAAACGGATAACAAATTGTAACTCAACGAATGCACAAGTAATACATTAGATATGGAATTGTCAGTTGAGATAGCAATTTTACCCAAACCAAGCACTTCTCCTTTACCATTGTCACCAAACACAATGTTGTTGCATGAGTCGTTGCTTGGTTGAAAGGAGGAGAACATATCTTTTGCCCCGGTCATATGATTGGTGCATCCACTATCCAACACCCAACTTGACCCACCGGAGGCATATTCCTACAAAACAAGTTTATGTTCTAGATTTAGGTACCCAAACGAGATTGGGTCCTTGGGGGTTAGTCACATAAGCTTTTGGCACCCAAACATTTCTCATAATTTCCCTCTTCTTGAGGGCACCAACATACTTGACTACTATCTTACCATCCTTCCCCAACAACACAAGTAATCACATGTATAGCTTCTTGATATGGGCTTTTGTTGCTTGGGGGCCTCCACTTGCTTCTCCTTGTTGATCTTACCATTAGCAAGTGGAGCCTTTGGATTGGCAACCTTGTTGGCCTTGTTCATTAGGTCAAAGAGAGGAACCCCTTTGTTAAAGTTAACAAAAGGTACCCCATTGACCATCTTTCTACCATTGGCCTTACCACCATACCTATTGTACCCAATTCCATCCTTGATAGATGGGTGTCTTGCGGTCTTGAGGATATCTTTTGGTTGTTGCACCTTACACTTGCAACCATTCCTCAAGATCATGTTCAACCTATTAATCTCCTTGTCTTTCTTCTCTATCTCAACAAGGTTAGTTGCACAAGCATTTATATCAAGTTTATAGCATCTTTTGCAACCATTACTAGTTGAGGCATTAGAGCCATCGGAATCCTTAGAAGAAGTTGAAGAGGTGCTATTCCAAAGAGTGTTGTAGCTTAGTTCAAGAGTTTGATATTATTTTGAGAGCTTGTGAGGCTCTCTTGAACCATGCTAACCTCATTCTTTAGGCTTGCAATTGAGTCATTGCTCATGGAACACTCCTTAGCCAACTTCTTGTTGGAGTCATTGGCTAAAGATAGTTCCACGGTCAATTTCTCAACCTTCAACTTCTCCTCGGCAAGAGAGGCTTCCAATGCACGGTTCTTTTCTCTCTCTTGAGAGATCAAGTCCCCTTGCATTGCAAGACTCTCATTCCGACTCTCTAATTTAGTGAGCAATTTTATGATTTTAGCTCCACCTTTCTTTCCAAACTTTCTAATTATGCTAAGCTCAAATTCATCCATTCATCATCACTATATTCATTGCTAGATAAGTAGGAGAGTTAGGTGATACCTTCTCATTCTTAGCCATGAAGCAAGAATGAGTGAAGTCATCCTCGTCGTCGGAGAGGTTCTCGAACAAGCGTGATGAAGTTGTTGAAGTAGCCATGTTGGAGAAGAGGCTTGGAGAAGAGGTCTTGTGTATGGCATGTTGGCCGCTCCCTTCTCCTTCTCCTTGCTCTTGCTCTTCTCTTCATCACTTGAGTCATCTTCCGAGAACCACTCCTCACCAAGATGAGCTTCACCACCTCTTCTTCTTCTATGCTTCTTGTCATCACTCTTGCTATACTTGTTCTTGTTCTTCTTTTGTGGACAATCGGCAATGAAATGATCATCCGCTCCACACTCATAGCAATTCCTCTTCTTTGACTTCTTGAAGTAACCACCTTTGCCCTTCTTGTGCATCTTCTTTCTCATGAATCTTCTAAAGTTCTTCACAATAAGGGCCAACTCATCATCGGAGTCTTCACTTCCTTCGCTTGAAGAGTCATCTCGGGCCTTGCTTCCTTCTTCTTGATTAGCCTTGAGTGCTACCACCTTCTTGTGACTTGCCTCTTGATCTTCTATATCTTCATCATCCAAGACTTCATGATGCTTTATCTTGGCAAGCATCTCATGAGGTCCCATGCTCTCATAGTTAGGTCTCTCCATGATGATTGATGCAAGGTTCTTGTTCCTCTTTCTATATGCTCTTAATAGCTTTCTTCCAGCTGAGTAGTCATCCCACTTTGTGTCTCCGAGAGCTCTAATCTGATTGACCAACGTCATGAATCTGTCAAACATTTGTTGAGTGGTCTCACTTTTCTTGATTGCAAAGTTCTCAATCTTTCCATGAAGAAGCTCTATGTTGCACTTCCTCACACTCGCATCACCCTCATATGATATCCTGAGGTATCCCAAATCTTCTTGGCATTCTCCATTCCATGTACCTTGTTGCTTTCTTCAGGCTTAGGCATGATAGAATCAATGATGCGGCTTGAACATTTTGTTGAAACTCAAACACATCATTGTCGGTGAACTCTTGACCTTCAACATGACTTGGTCCATTGTCAACAATCTCCCAAACTCTTGCGGCAAGAAGGTGTAGCTTCATCTTGTGTGCCCAATCATTGTAGTTGATTCCATCAAAGGCGAGGGTTTGCCTAGATTGACGCTAGGCAATTGCATGACTTGCCCATATGGCTATAGTCATATGGCACTCTAGTGAACTCGGTGTCTTTCTTGCCTTTCTCTTCATCTTCCTTCTTCTTGTCATCCGCTTCCGGGGATTGGCTTTGTTTGTCCAAAGCTCGCCTCAAACTCTCCATCTCATCTTTCATTCTCTTCATCTCATCTTCATGCTTCTTTGCTTGATCTTGAATTACTGAGCAGTAACCTTCTTGACAATCTCATCAAGCTGTTCTTGACTTATGGTAGACATGATTCTCCCTTACGCGGTGAAGCGCTAACACAAGGGTTAGGCTCCGATACCAATTGAAAGGACCGAATCAGCCTAGAGGGGGGTGAATAGGTGATTTTTGACTATCTGAAACTTCACAAACTATAAGATGTAGTTAGATAGCACCGGAGAGGCCGGTTTTTTTGGGTAGGTACTACCGGGTGTGAAACACCGGTACTACCGACACAAACAAACGGCACAACCGGATCCTAAAAGAAACTACAAATCCGATGAATGTAAGCTATGAAGATAATACAAGTTTCTGGCCCACTTTCCTAAGAATGATATATGGTAAATCTACTCTCACCAAACCTTGGTTGCTCCCCTTGATGTAGATCGAGCCTTCCCAACCTAAGAAAGAGATAGGGATAGGAAGAACACGAAGAACACAATAACAAGTGAAGTAGAGAAAAATAGGACAACACAACAAGCACACGGGACACGCGATTTATCCCGAGGTTCGGCCAATCCACTAAGGAGTGCCTACTTCCTCGTTGTTGAGGTGACCACAAAGGTCGGAGTCTATTTCACCTCCTCGCCTCACTCAAGCAACCACAAAGGCTACGAGAGTATCTCTACTAGAAATCTCAGGGTAATACAAACGCTTCGGGGAGCCCTCACAAGTAAATCAATACGGGCTACCACGAAGAACACCTAACCGGCTAGAGCTCAAAGAGCTCAAGAGTAAAAGACACAAAGCAAGCCGGCAAGATGGAAACCAAGTGCTCAAGTCGAAGATTGATGCTTCCCACTCTCGAATCTCACTTCCCTAGCTCAAATCTCGCAAGGGAATGAATCTAGGAGCAAAGGGGAGAGAGAGGGGTGAGTCAATGCTTGGAGAGTGTTTGTCTCGAGTTAGGTCAGCAATAAGTGTATAGAGTGAGTGGTTCACCGGAAAGAGAAGAGGAGAGGCATTTATACTCCCTCAGTCCCGAGGCTGGTCGGTACCACCGACCACCCCTGGCCGGTACCACCGACCAGTTCACAACGGTCGAAAGAATCCAGATCTGACCAAACAAGCAACCACCGTCCTCACGTCGGTACCACCGCGGGCGGTAGTACCGAGGTTATGGCGGTACTACCGCCAGGCCAAATTGGCCGCGAACAGAGAGCATCTCACAAAGGGACTTGGTCCCTCGAAACTACCGCCCAAGGTCGGTACCTCCCGAGGTCGGTGGTACCGAGGTTATGGCGGTACCACCGCCAGGCCATTTTCAACTCAACACAGAGAGCTTCGCGAAACCAAGATACTACCGACCTCGGTCGGTACCACCGCGGCGGTACTACCGAGGTTATGGCGGTACTACCGCCAGGCCATTTTCAATTCTACACAGGGAGCTCTGCAAACTTGGTTACCACCGGCCTTGGGTCGGTAGCACCGGGGGCGGTACTACCGAGGTAATGGCGGTACTACCGCCAGGCCAAATTCAGCGCGGACAGAGAGCCTTGCAAACTTGGAAACTACCGGCCATGGGTCGGTACCACCGCGGGCGGTAGTACCGAGGATATGGCGGTACCACCGCTAGGTCAAATACAACTCTACACAGAGAGGGTTGCAAAACCAGGTTACTACCGACCTTGCGTCGGTACCACCGCGGGCGGTAGTACCGAGGTTATGGCGGTACTACCGCCAGGTCATTTTTGACCAACACAGAGAGGGTGTTTGAGCGCTGCGCAGAGAAGCCGTGGTCGGTACCACCGACCACCCATGGTCGGTACCACCGACCAAATGAAATTACCCTCTACGTGTTCGTGATTGTGCGGTGTCTCTCAAGCGAACTAAGGTTAGTCGATTTGAGCACTTTTCTCCACATCTAGCCAACTTACTTTGTGACCCTCTTCATAGTCCGGCTTACCTATAACTCAAGTTTAAAATTGAAATTTTAAACTACCACTTGAGCTAGGCATCTTTATGTCCAAAAATATCCTACGTGCTTTGTTCACGAGATTTCAACGTTTCAAATCTTTCAAAGGACTAACACCTGCATACATGCTTTTATAAACTGGTTAGTCCCTAATTTGATTGTCATTAATTAGCCAAAACCCACATTGGGGGCGAATGCACTTTCAGGCAAGGGCTCATCAGCAGCGGCGGCGGCGCGGCGGCGAAGGCGAAAGCAGCGTCGTGGTCGCAGAAAGCGCTGGAGCCATAGAAGAAGGACAACGAGGCCGAAGAGGCGCCGAGGCTAGAAAAGGGAGCTGCCGGAGGGGACCAAGGCCGCAGGCCCACCGTTTCTCGCGAGCACGAAAAACCTCAGGCTTGTTAGTCTTCTGCGTTGTTGTAATGACATATTATCCGTCGGGCCACTGCGCCCGTGAGGGGGCCACCATGATGCTAGCACAAGTGAGCGGTGGAGGTGAGCATGCGGTGAAGGGAGCGTGCGACACAGTGGAGGGGAGCATGCGGTGGAGGAGAGAGATGAGATAGGGAGAGAGGGCGCGGCGGAGGAGAGAGATGAGGGAGGCAGAGAGAACGTGCGGTGGAGAGAGCATGCAGACATGCGGTGGAGGGAGTGTGCGGCGGTGCCGACGATATCTAAATGGAGAGGGGGGAGTGGACGATGGGATGGGGGAGGGGAATGGTAGTGGGCTGGCGGTGTCGGGTCCTGAGGGAGCGGGAGATATGCCTAGCTCTCTGTTTATATAGGATGACTGATATCAGGCCAGGATGAGATGGTGGGCTGGGCCTGATTTATTGAGGCGGTTGAATCAGAATGCCCGCCTCTGTAAATGATTTACTGGGGCGGTTGTGTTACAATAAACCGCCTCGGTTAATCTATATTAACCGAGGCGAGCATTTTAGGTTATCCGCCTCCATAAATCTATTAAACGAGACAGTTTATTATAACCGCCTCAGTTAATCTGAGGTATTAACCGAGGCAGTTCAGAAGTATGCCCGCCTCCGAGGTCCAAAATGAAACACCTTGCAAAAGATTTTCTGTAGTAGTGATACGAGAGAGCTGCTCCTTGTGGAATCAAGCTCGCAATGTATAGGTATAGGCCTCAACATCTATTGAGGGTCAACTTTTTTTATTTCACTAGGTAGCGTGCCCGTGCGTTGCTACGGAACAACTAAATTTTTATACTAAAAACATACGGTTCACACTATAGTATAGTAATACTGTAAAATTATTAAATACGATATTAAAGTGACATTTAATCTAAAAGACAAAGTTCGTGAAATTAACTTAATCATGGAAAAGGAGAGGTCGCAGGCTCAAGAACTCTATTGTATAGTATAGACTTTTTTTTTGATGCGCTGATATAATATAGTCATTTTGCTTAGAATACAAGTCTATTAGGGACTAAATATAGGGTCGATGTAACTATTCTGATCTAAGTAGAAAGTTAAGCTTTGAATCACTGTCTGGTTTCCTCCCCATCTCTCTAGCTACCGCCTCCCTGCCCCTAGCCGCCAGCAGTAGCAGTAGCAGCCACCGCCCCTTCTCCAGCCCGGCGCAGCAGCGCCGCCATCATAGCCCCTCCCCATATTGTACTGACACAAACTGTGAAAATTATGCGCATAAATATTATATCATAGTGATAAAAGGAAAGAAACAGAAATTCAATAATCCAATTTTACCAACAGTACAATAACTGATTTTTAAGTGAAAGATAATATGTTTCTTAAATAGTACAAAAGGTATGTCAGTCATGATAAGCACCCAGCCACACAGGGCTATTCTAGGTGTGTATAGGTCAAATGGCTGCAAAAAAAATATGAAGAAACATTGCATTCTATGATATAGATTAATTTGACCACAAGAACACCTCTGAACATGAAAGAGGCTCCGAACAGTTCAAAATCAGGATCACAGATAAACCACACCACTCTAATAGTCAATAAAAAAAATTCTATAATTCTATAATCTGACTACCTCTGTAGAAGGTATGTCCATTCCAGCAAGGAAATAAAACCACAGATGGCCACTTACTGATCTTAACAAAGAAAGTCTCTATTTTGCTGCCAATGTAAGTCTTTACAGAACCCTTGTTCACATGAAGGATACTGTACAATAGATTATGAAAGGCATAGGGTCAAAATCAGTATTTACCAATGGCATGAAAACTATTCAGTGTCTGATGGCAAGTCTGAATTTACCTGTTATCCATACATGAGGCAGCAACGTATGCACTATACGAATCTTGAGACAGTAAAAAGATACCATGTTTCACCCCCTCCAAAAACAATGGACCAGTAAGTTTGTTCAAAGATTGTCGATCCGAAGAAGGACCAGGAGGGGAGCGGGCACCTGCTCCTGCAGGCTGCAACAGTTCATTAGCCTCGGCACTGCCGTGCTGTCGCCCGACGACCCACTGCACCTCTGTGGGCTCGGATGCAGTGTGCAGTTGTTCCGCATTGGCGAACGTCAAGATAGTCTGCAAGCGGGTTGGTTCCGCATCCCCGATGCCCCTCGATGAGAGCAGGTCCGAGATGGGCCCCAACTCTGGCCACTCGCTTCACTCTGCCATCCCCACCGTAAGCGACGACAGTCCCAACACCTTGCCCACCATGAGGAGGTCCTTTCCCAGCACCTCCACCTCCCTGATAAATAAAGAAAATTATAGTTTAGGAAAGAGAACTTTTAGCTAATAAATAAATAAAGAAAAATATTGCAACCTAAAAGAAGAATAAAATTTGCGCACTTAACAAAGTTCAGAACCTAAGTTAACTGCTCTGCACGTGACAAAGCTTGCTAGCGGTAAGAAACAACAAGAGCCTTACTACACTAAGACTAAGAAATTCTCAAATCTCCCGGAAATTGCAGTGAAGCAAAACTACTCTGATCTCTCACTTTGGACACAAGGGCAGGGTATCTGAACTTTTTCAGAACAAACGATGTACCTTTGTTTCCTTTTTTAAGGCGCATACGCATATCATGTTAATCCTCGCTTTTTCGTACGACTTTACAATGAAAGTGCCCACAACAAACAAACATAAACAAGTCCCAGTGCAAATAAATTCTGCGCAAGTCCATTTGAAACTGTAGATAGTAAATTCAGGATATACTTGCACCAGAGACTGATTGTATCCGCTCCTTGGATCAAACAATAAAAAGAATTCAAAAGGCAGCTGATGCACAAAGCAAGAGATTGCGATACAAGAACAAATAAAAACAAATCTCTTTCTCTAGAGTAAATAAACATATAGTATCTCATTACAAAAGGTGAAATCAAAAGTTGAAATGCTCACTGTCCAGCTTGTTGTTGGCCAACTTTTAACATCAAAGACTGTTGGAATGAAATTATTTACTGCAAAAGAAAGACATTAAGTATTTTTTATGCACATGTAGCTAGAGTAGTATGATTGGTCAACTGTAATGTTTCAGGAGACGTCAACTGGGGAAGGCTGGATTCTGAATCCATCAAAAAGCCATATAGGAAATTTTGTCTCTATATTGATCTCGTGCAATGATACACTTACATTAGAAGTGTAATGCTACTTCATACAATGTTGTCTGGCGTATTTGTAGGAGGTGAATATAATATCTTAGAAAATATAAAAATTATTAACATTTAACATATGATAACTCCTCTATAAGTCTATATTGATTCCAGGAATTATAAACCTGATTATGGTGAATATAGCCTTTGCCAGGATTTATATGATCAGCCTAAGCCTATAATATATTTTAAAAAACGACCAGGGACATACATCCAAATTAATAAATAAGCTTACACCACCATATAGATACCCTATGTAATTCTAAAAATAAAAAACAACTTTTAATAAGAAAACAAGAACACATGAAGATTGCCTATAGAATGATAGAGCAGTATTTGCCTAGCATTAGGAGTGTGTATCTTTCAGTAATTGCCACTTCATATTTGTGTAATATTCAGTCAATGTTCTTTCTACATTATGGCTGTAAATCAAAATACAACACAGTTAATCTTTCATTTAATCAAATATGAGGAACTCAAGTAACTGAATTATCAGGAACTTGAATTTCTTTTTGGACCAAAGAAGTAGCTCGATAACATTACCAGCTCACTTGCGAGTGCGAGAGCCCATCCACGTGAATCTCATCATCCTTCAGGCTCCATCCCTGACACCGCACCACTTGCTCACTATGAATGTGAGAGGCGACGCTACTGTTTGTGAGCCACACGACTAAAAAAACACTTTTTACATGTAGTTAACCAGAGGTGGAGGCACCAATCCGATGTTGAGCCATCCTTCTGGCTCAGGGAGAAGAAAATAAAAATCTGCACTAAGAGTATACCAATTCTGCACCAAGAGCATACAAATAACACCTGCCAAAATTCTTAACAATTAGCTAATAGTGATCTTCCATGAGAGTGAACTAATGATTCGACTTTACATACATGTATGAATTAATTTAGGTAGAAGCCTATATCTAATCAACACTCGGTTTCTTTTTCTATTCTACAACTCAAACTGTGAACATAAGGAGCAAATTCATCCAATTTAGGAACATTCATTGTCCATGATAAAGAAGGGTCCAACTGGAACATAGACATATTCAGTTTTAGCTATCCACTGGGACAATCCTTCTCTAGCAAAGATATATTATTATTGTAAAGATCTCCCCTAGGTAAATTGTCAACACTACCGAAGGTACTGATGGTGAACAAATCAATTATGACAATTATTGGATACAATGAACCACCAGTTATATACCAAACCATGATCAGTAAAGTACCAGAGGAAATATTATACACTGACGGCTACATAGCGCACTGACATGAACACCGTCCAAATAAGTAAGAAAAGGAGATCTGGGTCACCGGCAAGTAACCTACATGTGTAAGATTTCACAATTATGGCAGAGCTCTGATTGCTTAGTTTCTTAGACTTAACCAAGCTATACTCATTTAACTGATGCACCTTTTTGCTAAGGCCATTTAGATGACCACTTGACTGCAAAGATGGATGAAATTTCTCAGCGGTATCCCATTTCTGAAGGTAAGATCCAGCAGCAAATCCTAAGCATTTGTAAATCTATTTTAGAAATTCATATGTGCTCATTGCCTCTTCTTTATTTGTTTGTTTTTGTTTAGCATATACATTTCATCAAACAAGAGTCGAGCAAGTAAGGGCACTTAATGACTAAGTATCTGTTTAGTGGTTTTTGTTAACCAAAAAACTATATAATTTTGCACTCCATTCACTGATATAATCAATCTCAAAACCAATTCAAACCCAGCCCTTTCCATCCTACCCCATTTTATTAGATCACAAAGTAAAGATTGCTAGGCTAAGAAAGAATGGCAAGGAAAACATACGGTGGTGAAGGGCAATCGATGGACGGAGCCTGACCTCTTACCAGTCGATGTGTGCCTTAGGCTTAATCTTGCAAAGAAATTGGTGACCATCGCCGACCCAGGAAAAGAGTTGCAGCACATTGACCTCATGGAGATCGTCCAAGCATGGACATCACGGTCATCCCGCGTGCAGTCGTAGGTGGGTAGCTGGTGATGCTCTTCTCCTCCTTGTCCGAGAACGCGGTCGTCCAGTGCTGCTCCGCCCGCAGTGGGAGACGTTTGAGCATGGGATCCTGCACATCCCCAAGGTCATCTTCCCGGAGGGCACGCTGGTGCAGACCCTCGCGCAAGTCAAGGAGAAGCTCGCTGCCTCGGCCCATGATGGGCACGTGCGCGGTGCGGCCCTAGCGGAAGGGCTGCAGATCTCGCAGGAGCAGGCGGCGCTCGCCCTCTCCGCGCTTAAAAATAGATCGAGAGGAAGCACATCTGCAGCTGCGACGATCATCCGTGGGTCAACGGGGGCAGGGAGGGCGTGGGCGAGCGGCGGCGTGGGCGATTGGGAGGGGGCGGCGAGGGGAAGGGCGTGGGAGAGGAGACAGCAGCATGGGCAAGCGCGTAGCGAGGGGGAGGATCCTTAGCGTGATTGGAGCGAGATTGCGAGAGGGATGGAGGCGAGGGAGGAGGAGATGTCCGGGTCCACACCACACATTGTGCGAGAGAGCGCATGGAGGATCGCAGGGGCGAGCGGAACGACGAGCCGAAACAATTGCCGCACGAAAAAATTGTCCTTCTTCCAGTTTTTTAGTTGCGAGAGATATTTCTGAATCAGCAGAACCGTCGATCCTGACAGCAACTGAGCCCACCGTCTCTTCACCATGACAATGAATTAAGAAGCAAAAACGGCAGCACAAGGTTAGAGGGTGAACCAAGAACAAACCACCTCAAACCCCTTCCGAGTGTTACCTCTGTGCACACCGCACTCGCGCTGCACAGGATGAGCCATCGTACAGCACAATCACAACCGCCCCAAATCCCACCCCATAGGCAATGTTGACTTGAGGGAATGCACGATAGTGTTGGGGATCGTGCTCGCCAAGGACTTGTGGAATTGCGCGGCTAGATGACCGGCCGCTGCAGGTAACGGAAAGGAAGCAGTGCGGAGGTGATTTATGAGCAGTTGAGCACAGAAACTGTCAATTTCTTGCACAGATATCCCCTATCGTTCTCTCTCCATCTCTCTGCCTCTTATATAAAAATAGGAGATATCAATAAAAACTGATTATGTTCTAACTTTCATTGAACGATTTCAAGCTGCAGCACAACAGCAAAAAAAAACATCATAGCTAATTCTCACCGGTCACCAAACTGAAGATCTGGTAGTGGCACCAAGCTGCATAGATTTTCAGGTCCAACAAGATGATATGTTATTTTACATTTAAGACTCATAGTTTTGGGTCCGTGCGTGGCTACGAGAGCCAAAAAAAAATTTCAATGTCACAAGAGAAGCATGGAGTGGCCTCCTTTGCATTGCAATTGAAACTAAATTTACGCCATAATATTCATGCTATTTTCTATCTTTTTTATTGGTGAACAATCTGTGCAGAGTAACCTTAGAGTGAACCAATTTGGGATTGCAATTGCAATTGCAATTGAAACTAAATTTTACGCCATAATATTAATTGTGCGCGTGGGGTGGCGCGGCGTCCGGGCGCCGAGCAGGCAGGTGGGGGAGGGCGCGGCGTCTGGACGAGCGACGCTGCGTCCGGAAGCGGGGTGGAGGGCGTGGCGTCCGAGCGTCGGGGCGAGAAGGTGGGGTGGGGTCATCCGGGAACCGACCGGAAGGAGCGCGTGGGGGTGGCGCGGCGTCCGGGCGCCGGGCGGGCAGGTGGGGGGAGGGCGCGGCGTCTGGACGAGCGACGCAGCATCCGGAAGCGGGGTGGAGGGCGTGGCGGCGGCGTGGCGTCCGAGCGTCGGGGCGAGAAGGTGGGGTGGGGGTCGTCCGGGAAAACGGGCAAGGGAAGGGGCAGCAGGAGGTCACGGCCGGGCGACGGTTTTGGAGTCGCGAGGGAGATGAGTATAGATGGGCATAAAGCCCGGGCCCGTCAGCCCGGCCCAAAGCCCGCCATTTTGGCCCGGCCCGAGCACGGCCTGGCCCGGTGGTTGGCGGGCCCGGGCCGGCCCGGCCCGTCCATAGGGCCGTGCTTGGGCCTGACCCTAGGCACGGCGGGCCAGCCCGGCCCGGCCCGTTCTATACATACATAATTATATATTATAATTATAAAGTATAAATAAATGTATAAATATATATATATATACTAAATAAACATAAATATATATAACTATAAATAAAATATATAAGTAAATATAAATATACATACATACATATTTATAGATATAAAAATATATATGTATACATATATATCCTAGTTTTACTGGCGGGCCTTCGGGCGGCCCGTTTGTACCACTGGGCGTGCCTGGGCCAGAGGTCAGGCCCGCGGGCTGATAGGCACGGCCCGCGGGCCTGATAGGCCTTCTAGGCCCGACCTCCAACAGGCCGGGCCGGCCCGTTGTCGGGCCGGGCCGGCCCGGCACGGCCCGTTGCCCATCTATAGAGATGAGTGTCGGGCGGGGCGAAAACCGCTATATGACGATGACATTTGGGTTTTTTTAGGTGTAAGATTGTTCCTTGCGCCCCCTACCTCTTATTCTAACATTTCTTAGCTTATTTCTTAACCATGCTTTGTGCTAGTTCTTCACTTATAAAATCTAGCCGGCCCTTTAGTTGTTCTACCCGGCAAGGGCTCAACATGCCCTTAGCATATATGAGTCACCACTAGTATAACAAATCCCCATGTTGCAAAGTCAACCCACATGCCAATTAATTATGATAGAAAATGACATACTCCCACTGTCCCGAAACAAGTGTTGCTACAGGGTTTGTGTTGGTTAAGATTTTAAATTTTAACTAGATGGTAGAAAATATTAGCAACATTTTTATCTCCCAATAAATTTGTTATAAAAATATATTGAACAATTAATCTAAATAAAAAAAAATTATGCACCATAAATATTTAAAATTTCTTATATATGTATTTGGTTAAAATTAAAGTATTTTTTCTTGTCAGAAAGTGAAAGGAGTAAGCCTTATTGAATAGGGGTTGTACTCTTCTTATTATGGAAGAAGTTTAGTACTAAGAGCAAGGTTAATAATATAGCCTTCAGCTGACTACATGAACTCTTGCAGCCTACCTTTCAGTCAATTCATATAGTAGTTGATTCTCTTTTAGCCCACCTCATCATCTCATAAATTTCTTGTTTCTTGTACCATTAGATGGCTATAAGTTATAACTCATCGCTCTTTCTTTTTTCTCTTTCACACCAACATATACAACCTTTTTGTAGCCTTTTATTATACTAGTGGCCAGGCACGTGCGACACGCACGTGTCTATTAAAAACGAATATTTGTAAAGAAGGTATTACATTGAAAATTTCAGGAAATAATAATGCGTATTCGAGAGAATTCATATAATAGAAAAACAAGAGTTCTGATAGAATAAAAATATGTATTCGCCGCAAGAGTAGCTGTTCAATTCATGTACAGATGGCAAGAATTCAGGTAGAAATAAACCTTGTATTTACAACAAGAGTTGGGTGCTAAGCACCAACACCATTTACATATAGAATTTGTGTTCGTATGAGAATTCAAAGCACAACTAAAAGGATGACTTTCTTTCACAGAACCATCATTTACGTTATGGCGGTATGATCCCTCCCCTATCTTGCTGGTTGCTCTCGTATATGACTATTGTAGTTAGACTTCCGATCAATGACCATAAGTTGTTGCATAATCTAGGAAAAAACTATATTACCTTACGCTAGGTAAAAAAGAACAGTAATTTTTGTTGTGCGCGTGTGCACACATGCAT
The DNA here is from genome assembly GCA_009763385.1 of Coix lacryma-jobi var. lacryma-jobi. Classification (NCBI taxonomy): domain Eukaryota; kingdom Viridiplantae; phylum Streptophyta; class Magnoliopsida; order Poales; family Poaceae; genus Coix; species Coix lacryma-jobi. The sequence goes on from CM019831.1 coordinate 98,529,625, forward strand.
GTATATCTTTCAAAGTAAGTGTCTATGGCACAAAACAAGCACAAGTAAGCAATGCAAGCACCTCAATTCACTAAGTTCCTCTAGTGCTAGAAATAAAAAGCACAACATGATGCAAAAATGATGAAAAAATAGAATTAGCATGAGAAGCCTTCTACAACATTAGTGATGGAAGAAGAGTACATACCATCCACTATGTAGGTCTTGATTAACTGATGCCTAAAATAGGAGCAGATCGATTCAAAGCCTTCTCTCTAGTAATCTCTTGATGTTTCAAGCAAATTGGTAACCAAGACATGTGAGAGGTTTCAGTAGACTGCCAAAAGATTGAATATACTTTTCAAAAAATGATTAATTAAATTAAACAAAATCAGTGTGAATTGAAGGGGATTTACACTTACATAATGCAGTTCAATTGACACTGATCATACAGCAAAGCACACACTGCTTTGAATTAGGGAATTTTAGTATGACCAACGAAAGTACCAGTAGCGCTTAATATTCATGTTTGAGGCTTTAATAAAGCAAGACTATCTCAGGCAAGCGCATTAATTAAATCTTTGTTCCCTCATGGGTTCACGAACAGATTCAGCATTTTTTTCCTATTAACTGGCTACCCATTGAGTTTTTTTGGCAGGTATTTCTTATCTGTACAGACATAGAGCTATGTAGAATATAGTTGATAATTGTCAGCAGCCCACACCCTGGCGACCCGGCTGCAGCAGTGAAGCCCAGAAGGTCCACAAGGAACAAGCCCAAAAGCATCCGTTTCACTGGGCCTGAATGGTCTTATAATACTTGTTCAATTAAGCCTAGCGAGTAAGAGATAAATAGGGAGCTGGCTCCAGGATATGTAACCTTTTGCAACCCTCAACTTCTACTCATCGTTATATCGTAATATAGAGTAGCCGAATCTAGAACTCTCTCTTCCTTCCAATCGGCAGCCATCGTCGCCGCCGGCTGCTGAGAGTGGTATCAAAGCCGTCGATCTCCGGCCGTCGGCGAGCTGGAGCCCGTCCCTCCCTGTGACGGAACGACCCTAATCCTATGGCCCACGTGTCCCTGTCAACCTCTGACAGCCGAACCCATGTTCCATGTGATTAAGACCTGTTCGCCACCGGGCTACATCAGCGCCCAATGTCCGCAGGATCATCTCACAATTCGGTTACAGCATTGCATACTTTACAAATAACATCGGAATAAAGAGCGGAAGACTTAAATAACATTAGTTTTACAAAACGAGGTTTCAAATGAGGTAAGGAGTACGGTTATTACAAACCATTGTTCGGGTGATTCAAAGTAGACAACGTAGCGGAAACATTAACATAACGATACATGTAACACCCAGCCGAGGGTGCACGTTTACTCATCGGCCTCATCGGCCTCTTCCTGGACGAAGGTCACGCAACAGGGTGCGAGACACATCGGGGTCTCAGGCATACCTGCAACATGGGTAACAAACCTGAGTACTGGGGTACTCAACAAGACTTACCCGACTAAAGAAAAAGGGAGAAGACTCGGAATGAGAGGCTTAGGGTAGTCAAGGTAAGGCTTAAGCAAGATCAAGTATTTTGTAGAAAAGCATTTTTGTAAACCTTATTTTATTTTTGAAGATTCAGTATTCTCAATTCTTCATCATTCATGATTCATTTTACATTTCAAAACATTCCTAGTTGAGAACCACTCTCCGTTGACAGTCAGTGGACCAAGTCTCCATAACCGAGGAGCAACGTTAATCCGGATAAATAATACTCAGCTGAGGATCCTATCCACACTGCATATGTAGCACCCAAGCTTGCATATGCCAACGTCTACCACGATTCCTCCAAGATTGGACCCGGTCCTACGCCCCCGGAAGTACAGTACACCAACACCAATCCGGGACTTTAACCCACGTGGGTACATGCTACTTCCGCCATCTCTCACTCCCAGTGCGCGGTTGTCGGTCCAATAAAGGATTCCTCGGAGCCAGAGCTTTCCGAAGTATGTGAATAGTTACAAGTCTTGACCAGCAGGCCCCCATACGGATGGTCCCTAATTTTCCAGCCAGAACTATACCTTGGTCATATCTCACCCAAGCGTAATAGTCCTGTCAGTTTTTCAACCATGTCCCGGTCGGTGTCAACTGTTGAGTCCCGGACTACAACATGACGGCACCGTACGCTCGGACAACCTCTCCTCGCTATTAACTAGGTACGGATCAGATACCTAGCGAACAGCCGGGGAGTAAGACCAAAATTCCCATAAACATTCCTTAAGTGATCACACTTTTAAAATTGGCATTTTATTGCAAAGTCTAATTCAATAAGCATTGCTAAGCATTTTTCAAATACTTTTGAAAAGCAGGTATCGGGTGTATCAGTGGTCAAGGTGGATAGTGCATCAATTAGGATAGCACACAACTCCTATAAACCTAATGCAATAATTTAACTCAAAAGCATTTAAGGAAATCATTTTATAAAATTCAAGGAAAGGGTTAAATGCACCGGGGCTTGCCTTGGATGGCAAAGAGAGCAGACTCGGGGTAGGTATAGGTGTTGGAGCTCGGGGTCGCCTCGGGAGTTGGTTCGTCAACAGCGGCCTCGACTCTGGTACCTTCTTCGTCAACTATACGGATGCAATGATGAATGCTCATGAGAATGATGATATGGACTTATGGTGCAAGACAATTCCACTGAATCTAGATTACTCTTAGGCAAGGCATAATCGAAATCTAGGTTGAGCATAAAAGGTAACCATTTCTTTCTTAAGCATTATTGATGTTAGGCCTATTATAATTATCCTAAGTATTAACCAAACATATCATCACAAACATCATAGACCAAAGGGTAGGGGTCTATGAACATCAATCAATCCAAAGATCACATCATTAAACACTTATTACCAACCCTAATCCATCTTTTCTATTTTTCTTATTTTATTTAAAAGGTCATTTTATGAAGTTGCTCCAAAATTACCAAATTAATCACATAAGTTCATTAAGGCATAAACAAATGGCAAAACAAATTTCATAATTTTTGGAGGTCATTAAGATGCTCAAATAAATCTAAACATAATTAACAAAAGGCACTATTCCTTAATTAAAATAAATGCTCAAAAATCAACTTGCTCCAAAAGACTTCAAAATTTTACCAGAGGTTCAGCATGTTATAACAAGGTCTCAAAAATTTATCTCAAGATTTTTGGAGTTATAGATCACTCTCCAAAAATACCAAAACCTTCATTTTTCAATTAAAAGGGGAATTTACATTTTCAAATTTTGCACAAAACTCAAGTTTCATATTTTTATAAAATACTACACAGTGCAAGGAGCATACCATAATTTTATCAGGATTTAAGGAACAACAGATTAATTCACACAAAAAGAGAAAACAGAACACTATTCATAACTCCCCAAAAAGGAAAAAGAGCACTGTGCTCCTTCTATGAAGGGCTCGGGCGAAACGGGCTCGGGCGAGTCGGAAAGTGAGTGCTCCGTCCGAGGCTGGCCCGGAGGCTCGGGCGAAGCGGACTCGGGCGAGATGGAAGGCTCGGGCGAGAGACGGAAAGCAAGCGTCCGTCCGAGGCCTAGCTCGACGAAGCGGAGGGTGCATGAGTCCGCTCGAGGCTTGGGCTCGGGCGAGACGGAGTGGAAGCAGAGGCCGGAAGGCCTCGGGTGCTTATCACGGATCGGAGGCAGGGCTCGAGGGTGTGGCTCGGCACGTGCTCGAGGTGAGGCTCGAGGAAGGAGGCTCGACACGTGCTCGAGGGGCGGTGGTTCGGGGTGGAGCTCTTTCGACGGCGAGCGGCGAGCGGCGCTCCGACGACCCTGCGCAACACACGAGACCGTAAGGGCCTGGTCAGAGTCGCACGGAACCAAGGAAGCTGACACGGGGTCAGGGGAAGCTCCGTGACCGGGAGGGAGTATTTCACGAACCGAGTTCACCGGGTTTTGCCGGAGATAGGAACGATGGGGTTACGCCGGGCGATTGAGGCGGGTGGAGGGGGTAGAGATGAAATTGAAGGTGGGAAAGCTTCACGAGTCAAGGCGGAGCTTCTGAGCTAGGTGGTGGAGCGGCGGGCACTGGACTGGCCTGGACGGTGGCGGAGATGAGTGAAGAGCTCGAGCTCCGGCGGGGCTTTATAGGCGCGGCCTGAGGCCGGTAGAGAGGCACGGCGAGGCGCGGATAAGATCGGCGGAGCGGCGAGAGTGCGCACTCGATTGCGCTAAGGCGGAGGGTGATGGCGTGCAGGGGCCGGTGCGCAAGCTTGGCGGCAATGGCCACGCGGCGGCGGCGCGCTGGACACGGTAGGGGACGGGAGCGGGGTCAACTGTGCGCGTGCGGGTGCGAAATGATGGTGGCGACAACGGCGGCAGGTTGTGGCGCGGGGGAGCAGCCAGACGCGCTGCAGGCGCAGCGCCGGCGCCATGGCCGGGCCCCCCCCTGGCCCTAGCTGGAAGAAGAACAGTGCTAGGGGATAGGGTTTGACTTTGCTGGTTTCGGTTTGCAAACTTCTCCCAAAATTTGAACTGTGCGACAAAAACTCAAAATACCAAGTTGCTCAGAAAAAAGAGATCTACAACTTTGTCAATATGAACATTTTCAAATTCCAAATAGTTTTTGAACTATATTCAAAAACAGAAAGGGGACACTTTTCAAATTTGATTCAAATCAAAATTACTTTGGATTTCAAACTGAAACTTGAAAATCTTTATATATGAAGTTGTTCCATTTGACAAAACCTACAACTTTGCTAATATACACTTTTTCTGAAACTCAATAGTTTATGAAATAATTTTGAAAACTCAAAAGGGACAAAAACTGGAGTTTGAAAAATTTGAAATTACTTCAAAATTTATATAGAACTTTGAAAATCTGTAAATACAAAGTTGTTCTCTTGGCCAGATCTACAACTTTGCTTTTTGGACAACCTCAAATATGGATAATTTTGAATTACAAAAGGAGAGATAAAAATCCAGGGTTTGGAAATCAGGGTTTGCAAAAGGGAAAACAAATCAAAACTGATTTTTGAACTTTGATCAATGCAGCAAACATCAGGGCACTAAATTTGAACAAGAATTAAATAGAACTAGGCACAGAGGTGAAATTACCATTTTGCCCTTATAGAGAGAATTGGGCTTTTAGGGTTTTTGAAAAGGGAATCAAGGCATAGCAATTAGGCAAATCAAATGCATCACGGAAATGATTAATGCTTAAGATGATGACATGTCAAGTTAATTATATTTAAACACCAGGGGTGTTACAGCCTTCCCCCTAAAAGAAATCTCGCCCCGAGATTCCACGTCTTAAGAAGGAAAAGGCAAAACCTTACATCTACAGAGATTCGAGAAAGTCGGGATAGTTCTTTGCTAAGAAGTCTTCGGATTCCCAGGTGGCTTCTTCTTCAGAGTGCTGGTTCCACTGGATCTTGTACCATCTTGTGGTGGTTCTTCGGGTAACACGATCCTTGTGATCCAACACGCGAACTGGATACTCAGTGTATGACAGATCTGGTTCTAGCTCAACACTTCAACTTCAACCACATGTTCAGGTACTCGGAGGCACTTCTTGAGTTGGGAGACATGAAACACATTATGAACTGCTGAAAGATGATCGGGCAAACTTAGCTTGTAAGCGACCTTGCCACAACGATCCAGAATCTCAAAGGGACCAATGTAGCGGGGTGCTAACTTTCCTTTGACTCCAAAACGAGTGACTCCTTTAGTGGGTGAGACCTTCAGGTACACATAATCTCCAATCTGGAACTGCAGAGGTCGACGTCTCTTGTCAGCATAACTTTTCTGTCGAGACTGTGCAATCTTCATATTCTCTTGGATCTGTTTGACTTTCTTTTCTTCATATCTTTTACTAGGTCAACTCCAAAGAATTCTCTTTTCCGGGGCTCAGACCAATTGAGAGGTGTACGACAACGACGACCGTACAGTGCTTCAAAGGGTGCTTTTTTGATGCTCTCTTGGTAACTGTTATTATAAGAGAATTCTGCCAAGGGCAAACACTGATCCCAAGTATCTGCGAAGGTAAGCACACAGGCTCTCAACATATCTTCTAACACTTGGTTGACTCTCTCAGTCTGTCCATCAGTCTGCGGATGATAAGCCGTGCTATACAATAGCTTGGTTCCAAGTGAGGCATGGAACGCTTTCCAGAACTTAGCGACAAACTGAGTACCACGATCTGAGATGATGGTCTTGGGGATGCCATGGAGCTTCACTATGTTTTTTGTACAAGGTGGCATAAGTTGGGCGGTATAACTTGTTTTGACGGTAGGAAGTGAGCTTGCTTCGTGAGACGGTCCACTATCACCCAAATGGAATCGAATCCCTTTTGAGTCTTGGGTAATCCATTGATAAAATCCATGCTGATATCCTCCCATTTCCAACCAGGTACTGACAAAGGTTGCAGCTCTCCTCCGGGCTTCATATGCACAGCCTTGACTTTCTGACATGTATCGCAACGAGCGACATGTCGAGCGATTTCGATCTTCATCTTTGTCCACCAGAATTTTTGCTTCAAGTCTTGGTATCTTGTTGCTGCCAGGATGGATGGCAAATCTGGTTGAGTGTGCTTCATCAAGGATTATCTGTCTCAGTCAGCGGTACCTTGGGAACTACCAGACGGTTCTTGAACCATACCACTCCTTCATCATCAATCCTGAAAACAGTCAGCCTTTCCAACTCGAACCTTTTCGATGATGTGCTTGATTCCGGGGTTATCTTTTCGCAGCTATGATCTGTTCTCTGATAGAGGTTTCTACTCTGACATTGCCTAGACTTCCTTGTGGAACCATTTCAATACCCGCTTCTCTAGTTCATAGCATAGGGAAGATTCATAGGATTTCATAACCAGACAGTTACAGTATGACTTGCGACTGAGTGCATCGGCGACCACATTCGCCTTACCCGGATGGTAATGCACTTCGATATCATAGTCCTTGATTAACTCAAGCCATCTTCGCTGCCTCATGTTCAGCTCTTCTTGGGTGAAGATATACTTCAGGCTCTTGTGATCTGTGTACACATTGCAGGTACTGCCCAACAATAATGACGCCATATCTTCAAGGCATGCACCACTGCTGCTAACTCAAGATCATGAGTTGGATATTTTCCTCATGTCATTAAGCTGCCGCGAGGCATAAGCGATCACTCTTCCTTCTTGCATCAACACGCAACCCAAACCAGTACCAGATGCATCACAGTAGACATCAAAGGGCTTCTCGACGTTCGGCTGAGCTAGCACTGGTGACGTGGTTAACAACTTCTTCAAAGTCTGAAAAGCTTGTTCACAAGCTGGTGACCAAAAGAACTTCACAGAATTCTTCAGCAACTCGGTGATAGGCTTGGCGATTCTGGAGAAATCTGGGATGAATCGACGATAATATCCAGCCATCCCATAAAACTGCGGACCTTGTGAACAGGAGGTAGGTGGCTTCCAATCCAGGATATCTGACACTTTTCCGGGGTCGACTGACACACCTTCAGCGGAAAGGACATGACCAAGGAACTGTATCTGATCTAACCAGAACTCACATTTACTGAACTTAGCATAGAGCTGATGGTCTCTGAGACGGGATAGAACGATACGAAGATGCCGGCGTGATCTTCAGGGGTTTTTGAGTAGACAAGGATGTCGTCAATGAACACGACCACGAATTTATCAAGCTCTGGCATGAACACAGAGTTCATGAGGTACATGAAATGAGCAGGGGCATTGGTCAAACCGAAGGACATGACCAAATACTCATATAGACCGTATCTGGTGGTAAAAGCTGTTTTTTAGGAATATCTTCAGGACGAATCTTTATTTGGTGGTAGCCGGATCTGAGATCGATCTGGAGAATACTTTGGCTCCAGCTAACTGGTCAAAGAGAAGATCAATCCGAGGCAAGGGATATTTGTTTTGATGGTGACCTCATTGAGTGGGCGATAATCAATGCACATTCTGAGAGTCTTGTCTTTCTTCTTTACAAAGATTGCAGGACAGCCCCAAGGAGACGAGCTTGGGCGAATGAAACCCTTGTCCAAAAATCTTGTAATTGGATTTTTAGTTCTGCCAACTCTCTGGGAGGCATTCGATAAGCTCTGCGGGATATAGGAGCAGTCCCGGGCTTTAGCTCTATGGCAAACTCAACGTCACGGTCAGGAGGCAGACCAGGCAAATCCTCAGGAAAAACATCAGGGAATTCACAAACCACGGGGATGTCCGGGTTTCCAGAACATAGGCGGTATTTATTTGAGTGGCTGCTGGTTTTTGAGGCATTGGAAGTGGAGAAGAGAGTTTGGCAGTACTGTTAGGAATATCCACTCTCACAACTCTATTCAGGATGTCGATCATGGCTTTATACTGACACATCCAATTCATGCCTAGGATGACATCTATCTCCTGATCATGAAGCACTATCATGGTGGTGGGAAATACATGTTCCCCCAACCTTACTGGTATACTGCGAACCACCTCTTTGGTGATTATACGCCCTCCAGGCGATAAAATGCAAAAACTTTCTTTCAACTCCCCAATTGATATGTCATGCTTAGAGACGAAGGTACGACTGATGAAAGAATGCGATGCACCAGAATCAAACAACACAACTGCAGGATGATTGGCAACGGGAAACCTACCGATCATGACGGGCTCCCCTTCTGGAATATCGCTGACGTGGTGTGTAGTAGACTTGCCCGTGCTTCTTGACGAACTTGCCCTTCTGCACTTGCTGCTGTGGAGCACGGTGTTGCTGCTGCTGTGGTCCTCCAGGACCCTTCTGAAAGTTCTGAGCAGGCTTCTTGGGCTTTGGGCACTCACGAGACCAGTGGCCAAGTTGACCACAGTTGTAGCAGGGATGGTTATAGGCGGTCTGTGGGGTGTGTGATACGAACACCTGGGGCGTTCGGCTGAGTGGCACTTGTTGGTTGGCGTTGTGGGTGGTAGCCGCGGTACGGACAACCACTTGCTGGTGAGGGTAAGGTGGACGGTTGTGGTGGTGACTAGGATGATATATGACCCTCTGGCGCTTGTGATTGCCAGAGTGGCTGCTAGATCCTGCTTTCTTCTTCTTCTTCTCCTCTTGGTACTGACGGTTACTCTCTTCAAAAGCAACTGCCCGGTCAACAGCCTCATGATAAGAACCGGTCAGGTTGTTTGACATGCTTCTGCGGATCTTAGGGTGCAATCCCCTAAGGAAACAGTCTCTCTTCTTTTCTCATCTGTTGACATATTCCGCTGCATACTGACTCAGATGGTTGAATTGACCCACATACTGCATCACTGTGGAGTCCTTCTGCTGCAGGCTAGGAACTGATCAAGCTTCATCTTCATCAGACCTGATGGATGTGGTGTGCACGGAAAGCGGTGCGGAACTCTTCCCAGGTCAACTCATGACCTTCAGGCTGGGCAGCCAAGAGGTTGGCATACCAAGCACTTGCTGGGCCACGAAGCTGCTGCGAAGCAAACCGGGGCTTCTGGATTTCAGTGCATCGGATGAGACCAAACTTCTGCTCCATGGTGCGGAGCCAATCATCAGCTTCGAGGGGTTCATCGGCTCTGGTGAAAACCGGTGGACGGGTTTCAGTGAAATCCACATAGGTGGTCTCTGGTTGTGACGACCACGGTGACCAACATTCTGCTGTCCTTGGTTCTGAGCCATCAGATTGGCAGCGGCGGCCAGGGCTGCAATGGCATCTGCTAGGGTAGCTGGACAGGTGGAGGGTTTGGGATGTTGGCATCATCAGAACCTCCAGCTCCGGTACGGGTGTTCACAGGCATCTGTATAACAACTCGGAACTCAGCATATATGGACAAAGGTTCTGAAACGACCGATTGATAGCTTCATTGATACAAAGATAGCTGGCTTGATAAAGATGACAACAGACTGATAAGGGAAAAGGTACGAAAAGAAAGATACATGCCAGACTTGGCAACAGACAGACTAACGCCCCCAACCTAGCCTAAGGTTTTAGGTAAGCAGATGGTACAGACACAAGGAGTCTAGTCGTCATCGATGAAGATCAACTCTTCGTCATCATCATCATCCTCGATGATAAGCTCAGGCTCTTCCTCCTCATCTTCATCTTCAACGTGGACATCTTCAGCAGGTTCCACTTCCTCATTCTGATCGGGCTCGTGTTCCACTTCAGGTTCCTCCACGACTCCGTCTTCGCGGTCCTCAACAACTGGTGGAATCACGGGGTGAAGCTGGTTGTGCAGCTGGTGTACTTCCTCATGAAGCATATCATTGAACTGCTCGATCTGGGCGGTGTACTGCTGCAGTCCATGGAGCTGGGCTCTGGTGACATCCTCTCGGATCCATGTTGCATCACGCTGCTGGATAGCGCGAACCACATTCTGGTTAGCTTCCTCAAGAGCGGCTCGTGCCTCGTAGAACTCCAGGCGGGAAAGGTAGAAGTCATGCTCCATGTTCTCTATCTCAGCCTTCAGATTCTTGATTTCCTCCTTCAGGTTCTTGCGGGTGCGGCGGGGAAAACGACGACCATTGGAGGATTCTCCAGTCTCTTCTCCGGTGCGTGGCGCCAGCTGGTGACGCGGCACACCGTTCGGTCCAGTCGACTTGCGGGCGGTCAGCTTGATGCGAGCCATATCTGGACAAGAGGTTATAGATGAGAAAGGCTAGCAAGAAAGGTATAGGTACACTATCCCAACGAACTCATTTATTTCTTAAGTGAATATGACATGATGCATGAATCGTTCCTACGGAACAAGGTAATGCAATACTTAACATATATAGGGCTTAAAACATGTTGTTCCGCTAGCTAGTGTTGCCATATGCGAGACAAGATGAGAGAAGCAATTTGGACTCAAAATAGCAAGTCAAGTTTAAATTTTGTTTGGACTCAAAAGAACTTTTGAAGTTTTCGCAAAAAAAACACTGCAACGTTAAAGTGAGATGCTCCGATACCACTCTGTGACGGAACGACCCTAATCCTATGGCCCACGTGTCCCTGTCAACCTCTGACAGCCGAACCCATGTTCCATGTGATTAAGACCTGTTCGCCACCGGGCTACATCAGCGCCCAATGTCCGCAGGATCATCTCACAATTCGGTTACAGCATTGCATACTTTTACAAATAACATCGGAATAAAGAGCGGAAGACTTAAATAACATTAGTTTTACAAAACGAGGTTTCAAATGAGGTAAGGAGTACGGTTATTACAAACCATTGTTCGGGTGATTCAAAGTAGACAACGTAGCGGAAACATTAACATAACGATACATGTAACACCCAGCCCGAGGGTGCACGTTTACTCATCGGCCTCATCGGCCTCTTCCTGGACGAAGGTCACGCAACAGGGTGCGAGACACTCGGGGTCTCAGGCATACCTGCAACATGGGTAACAAACCCTGAGTACTGGGGTACTCAACAAGACTTACCCGACTAAAGAAAAAGGGAGAAGACTCAGGAATGAGAGGCTTAGGGTAGTCAAGGTAAGGCTTAAGCAAGATCAAGTATTTTGCAGAAAAGCATTTTTGTAAACCTTATTTTATTTTTGAAAGATTCAGTATTTCTCAATTCTTCATCATTCATGATTCATTTTACATTTCAAAACATTCTTAGTTGAGAACCACTCTCCGTTGACAGTCAGTGGACCAAGTCTCCATAACCGAGGAGCAACGTTAATCCGGATAAATAATACTCAGCTGAGGATCCCTATCCACACTGCATATGTAGCACCCAAGCTTGCATATGCCAACTCGTCTACCACGATTCCTCCAAGATTGGGACCCGGTCCTACGCCACCCGGAAGTACAGTACACCACACCAATCCGGGACTTTAACCCACGTGGGTACATGCTACTTCCGCCATCTCTCCACTCCCAGTGCGCGGTTGTCGGTCCAATAAAGGATTCCTCGGAGCCAGAGCTTTCCGAAGTATGTGAATAGTTACAAGTCTTGACCAGCAGGCCCCCATACGGATGGTCCCTAATTTTCCAGCCAGAACTATACCTTGGTCATATCTCACCCAAGCGTAATAGTCCTGTCAGTTTTTCAACCATGTCCCGGTCGGTGTCAACTGTTGAGTCCCGGACTACAACATGACGGCACCGTACGCTCGGACAACCTCTCCTCGCTATTAACTAGGTACGGATCAGATACCTAGCGAACAGCCGGGGAGTAAGACCAAAATTCCCATAAACATTCCTTAAGTGATCACACTTTTAAAATTGGCATTTTATTGCAAAGTCTAATTCAATAAGCATTGCTAAGCATTTTTCAAATACTTTTGAAAAGCAGGTATCGGGTGTATCAGTGGTCAAGGTGGATAGTGCATCAATTAGGATAGCACACAACTCCTATAAACCTAATGCAATAATTTAACTCAAAAGCATTTAAGGAAATCATTTTATAAAATTCAAGGAAAGGGTTAAATGCACCGGGGCTTGCCTTGGATGGCAAAGAGAGCAGACTCGGGGTAGGTATAGTGTTGGAGCTCGGGGTCGCCTCGGGAGTTGGTTCGTCAACAGCGGCCTCGACTCTGGTACCTTCTTCGTCAACTATACGGATGCAATGATGAATGCTCATGAGAATGATGATATGGACTTATGGTGCAAGACAATTCCACTGAATCTAGATTACTCTTAGGCAAGGCATAATCGAAATCTAGGTTGAGCATAAAAGGTAACCATTTCTTTCTTAAGCATTATTGATGTTAGGCCTTATTATAATTATCCTAAGTATTAACCAAACATATCATCACAAACATCATAGACCAAAGGGTAGGGGTCTATGAACATCAATCAATCCAAAGATCACATCATTAAACACTTATTACCAACCCTAATCCATCTTTTCTATTTTTCTTATTTTATTTAAAAGGTCATTTTATGAAGTTGCTCAAAAATTACCAAATTAATCACATAAGTTCATTAAGGCATAAACAAATGGCAAAACAAATTTCATAATTTTGGAGGTCATTAAGATGCTCAAATAAATCTAAACATTTAATTAACAAAAGGCACTATTCCTTAATTAAAATAAATGCTCAAAAATCAACTTGCTCCAAAAGACTTCAAAATTTTACCAGAGGTTCAGCATGTTATAACAAGGTCTCAAAATTTATCTCAAGATTTTTGGAGTTATAGATCACTCTCCAAAAATACCAAAACCTTCATTTTTCAATTAAAGGGGAATTTTACATTTTCAAATTTTTGCAGAAAACTCAAGTTTCATATTTTTATAAAATACTACACAGTGCAAGGAGCATACCATAATTTTATCAGGATTTAAGGACAACAGATTAATTCACAAAAAAAGAGAAAACAGAACACTATTCACAACTCCCAAAAAGGAAAAAGAGCACTGTGCTCCTTCTATGAAGGGCTCGGGCGAAACGGGTCGGGCGAGTCGGAAAGTGAGTGCCGTCCGAGGCCTGGCCCGGAGGCTCGGGCGAAGCGGACTCGGGCGAGATGGAAGGCTCGGGCGAGACGGAAAAGCAAGCGTCCGTCCGAGGCCTAGCTCGACGAAGCGGAGGGTGCATGAGTCCGCTCGAGGCTTGGGCTCGGCGAGACGGAAACGCGTGCTCGAGGCTGGGCTCGGGCGAGACGGAAGTGGAAGCAGAGGCGGAGGCCTCGGGTGCTTACCACGGATCGGAGGCAGGGCTCGAGGGTGTGGCTCGGCACGTGCTCGAGGGTGAGGCGACACGTGCTCGAGGGGGGTGGTTCGGTGGAGCTCTTTCGGCGGCGAGCGGCGAGCGGCGCTCCGACGACCCTGCGCAACACACGAGACCGCAAGGGCCTGGTCAGAGTCGCACGGAACCAAGGAAGCTGACACAGGGGTCAGGGGAGGCATCCGTGACCGGAGAGAGGCGTATTTCACGAACCGAGTTCACCGGGGTTCCGCCGGAGATGGGAACGACGGGGTTACGCCGGGCGATTGGAGGCGGTAGAGATGAAATTGAAGGGTGGGAAAGCTTCACGAGCTCAAGGCGGAGCTTCTGAGCTAGGTGGTGGAGCGGCGGAGGCACTGGACTGGCCTGGCCACGGTGGCGGAGGAGATGAGTGAAGAGCTCGAGCTCCGGCGTGGCTTTATAGGCGCGGCCTGAGGCCGGTAGAGAGCACGGGAGGCGCGGATAAGATCGGCGGGAGCGTGCGCACTCGATTGCGCTAAGGCGGAGGGTGATGGCGTGCAGCCGGGGCCGGTGCGCAAGCTTGGCCGGCAATGGCCACGCGGCGGCGGCGCGCTGGGCACGGTAGGGACGGGAGCGGGGTCAACTGTGCGCGTGCGGGTGCGAAATGATGGTGGCGACAACGGCGGCAGGTTGGTGGCGCGTGGGGAGCAGCCAGACGCGCTGCAGGCGCAGCGCCGGCGCCATGGCCGGCCCCCCCCCTTGGCCCTAGCTGGAAGAAGAACAGTGCTAGGGATAGGGTTTGACTTTGCTGGTTTCTGTATTTTGCAAACTTTCTCCCAAAATTTGAACTGTGCGACAAAAACTCAAAATACCAAAGTTGCTCAGAAAAAAAGAGATCTACAACTTTGTCAATATGAACATTTTCAAATTCCAAATAGTTTTTGAACTATATTCAAAAACAGAAAAGGGGACACTTTTCAAATTTGATTCAAATCAAAATTACTTTGGATTTCAAACTGAAACTTGAAAATCTTTATATATGAAAGTTGTTCCATTTGACAAAACTACAACTTTGCTAATATACACCTTTTCTGAAACTCAATAGTTTATTAATAATTTTGAAAACTCAAAAGGGACAAAAACTGGAGTTTGAAAGAATTTGAAATTACTTCAAATTTATATAGAACTTTGAAAATCTGTAAATACCAAAGTTGTTTCTCTTGGCCAGATCTACAACTTTGCTTTTTGGACCAACCTCAATTCTGGATAATTTTGAATTACAAAAAGAGAGATAAAAATCCAGGGTTTGGAAATCAGGGTTTTGCAAAAGGGAAAATCAAATCAAAACTGATTTTTGAACTTTGATCAATGCAGCAAACATCAGGGCACTAATTTGAACAAGAATTAAATAGAACTAGGCACAGAGGTGAAATTACCATTTTGCCCTTATAGAGAGAATTGGGCTTTTAGGGTTTTTGAAAAGGGAATCAAGGCATAGCAATTAGGCAAATCAAATGCATCACAGGAAATGATTAATGCTTAAGATGATGACATGTCAAGTTAATTATTTAAACACCAGGGGTGTTGGGGTGTTACACTCGACAACCAACACCGACTCAACGAACTCGGGGAGTCATGGATCCGAGTTCGGAACCACCTTCGATGAGTTGACCAATGTTCGATGAGTTCCACACAGCGAGTTGAGTCGTCCACAAGCCGGCTGAGCGCCGCCTCTCTGACTGAGACGGGGCGCCAGCAGGGGATTCCCCGTCGAAGCGCGGCTCGTGTCCGGAGCAGTTCGCTGGCCTCCCAGTACAGCGCGCCGCGTCGCCGACAACTCGGGCGGAAACTTCGAGAGCAGGATCGATGACCTGGAGCACCGCGTCCTCGGCCTCGAGCTTGGTTGCGCTTCGGCGAGATCCGAGATGAGCACGACGATCGAGTCACCGAGATGGAGACCAGCCCGAGGAGTTTGAGATCTGGTGACCTGGCGTCGAGAGCTCAATCTTCCAGGTGCGCACGGAAGTCGACCGCCTCACCAAGCTCTGGGATCGATTCGCCGACGCTCACCTGGTTGGATCTCCCGGCGGTGGTCCTTCCCGAGTTTGGCGCGGGCGCGCCTCTGCCGGATTCACGACCGACTGGCAGCGGGCGCCGCGTTGATCCGACTACACGGGAACTGGGGTATGGATCGATCTCGACCATAGCCCCGTTCCCAGCCACCGTTCCAAGCTCCTTCCCGTCTTCCCTCGATGATTCCGGGTTGCTCTGATTATCCAAGCCCACCTAACCAATTTCCCCATTTCCCTCCCTCGATTCCCTTCCAGCCGAACTATTTTCCCCCACCTATTCCCCATAGTTGCCTACCCCAGCCCCATAATCATCCTTTGATCCATCCCATCTACCCACTTGATCCCCAACATCAGTCCCCCAGGGCTCCAATCTTTCCACCTCGTCCACATAATCATCCTCCAGATCCGTTTGCCACCAATTCGTCGTCCGCTCCACACTTAGGACAGTTGCCGAAGATGTTTCCCCAATTTGATGGTGATAACCCACAGTTGTGGATCACGCGCGCCCAAAATCACTTCGAGATGTATCTGTTCACCCCTCTATTTGGGTCCATGTCGCTACCCATCACTTCACACACGCCGCTGCTCATTGGCTGCAATCTGTACATAGTCACGTCCATAACATCTCGTGGGAATCCTTCATGTCTCTCGTCTGTGAACGATTCGGGCGTGATCAGCATGAGCTTTTACTTCGGCAAATGTTCCACATCCGCCAAACCTCCACAGTTTCTGAGTACATCAAAAAGGTTCACAGATCTCACTGAACAACTCGCTGCCTATTCTCCAACACCAGACACTCTAGCCTATACAACCCGGTTCGTCGATGGCTTGCGTGATGATATTCATCCCCCTGTACTGGTTGCTCGGCCTCCGATTTGGATACTGTGTGTACTCTTGCTCTGTTACAGGAAGAGGCGTTGCAGCAAGGTCAGCGCAAGGACTTCCGCAAGTATGATGGGTCCATCTTCTCCAAGTCTACTACCATCAAGGGGCGCTTCCCTTGCCCCCTCCACCTCCCCGTCGCGATGCTACTCCCTCAAGTGATGACAAGCGGCCGCCTCCCAGACCTCATCTGTCGATGACAAGCTGTCATCCCTTCGCTCCTACCGCAAGCCAAGGGGTTGTGCGTCCGTTGTGGGGAGTAGTGAGCTCCCGGTCACCGATGTGCTGCAGCAGTCCCTCAGCTTCATGCTCTACAGGAAGTTTGGGACCTTTGTCAAGGTGACTTCTATGATGAACCAGACTCCTCTGTTCTTCCAGACTCAGAGCCAACTCAGTTGTCTATGATGCTGTCTTCGGCGGCTATGACAGGTAGTGTCGTGGCTCGTACAATGCAGTTTCTCGGTAAGTTGGTGGTCTCACTGTTTCACTACTGGTTGAATCGGGCAGCAGCCACTCTTTTATCAGTTCCTCTATCCTCGGTAGTTTGTCTAGCCTTCAGTCGTTACCTCGGCCACTATCCGTTCGACTCGCAGATGGAACTTCTATTTAGTGTTCTGCCGAGTTTTCCCAACGTGGATTGGTCCATTCAAGGGGTGAGGTTCCACTCCACGCCGCGGGTCCTTCCTCTGCACTCTTATGATCTTATTGTCGGAATGGATTGGCTTGAGGCCTTTTCCCCCATGAAAGTGCAATGGAAAGAGAAGTGGATGTCAATTCCATATGGTAGCAGCCATGTTCTGCTGTAGGGACAGAATTCTGATGGCCTCCAACCAACAGTCCTACAGTTGTATCAGCTTTCTGAGCTAGTGATTGACCAGCAGTCTGAGGATCTTCACCCCCAGGTTCAGCAGCTGCTTACTGAATTCAGTCACTTGTTTGCTGAACAACTGAGTTGCCGCCTCGGCGTGCCTATGACCACTCCATTCCATTAATACCGGGTGCATCACCAGTAGCGGTTCGGTAGTACCGTTATGCTCCCAAGCTCAAGGATGAAATTGAGAAGCAGGTCTCTAAAATGTTGCAGGCTGGTCTCATTCGACCCAGTTCCAGCGCCTTCTCCTCCCCAGTCTTACTGGTACGCAAGAAGGATGGCAGCTGGCGCTTCTGCGTTGACTACCGCATGCATGCTGAATGCCCTGACTGTCAAGGCCAAATTTCCTATACCTATAGTGGACGAGCTACTTGATGAACTTGCCAACTCTTGCTGGTTTTCTTGCCTGGACTTGCGGGTTGGGTTCAACCACATCCGTCTGGCCAAAGGAGAAGTGCACAAGACAATGTTTCAGACACATTAGGGCCAGTTTGAATTTAATGTCATGTCCTTTGGCCTCACAGGAGCCCCCAATTCATTTCAGGGTGCGATGAACAATACTCTGAAACCCTTGCTCCGCAAATGTGCTTTGGTCTTCTTCGATGACATCTTAATCTATAGCCCCACCTTGGATGCTCATGTTGACCATCTGCGGCAAGTCCTGACACTCTTAGCTGTTGATGAGTGGAAGCTCAAGCTCCAGCAAATGCCGCCTCGCCCAGCAGTCTATTTCCTACCTTGGCCATGTCATTAGTGCGTCCGGAGTGGCCACTGACCCCAGTAAGATTGCTGATGTGCAGAATTGGCCTGTTCCGCAGGATCTTAAACAGCTTCGCAGCTTTCTGGGTCTGTCAGGTTATTATCGCAAGTTCGTTCAGAACTATGTTGTCATTGCCCGTCCCCTGACCGACCTCCTCAAGAAGGGCACAGTGTTCGTGTGGATAGAAACCCCACTCGCGGTTTAACACGCTTAAATCTTCCCTGGTGGCGGCCCCTTTGCGCTCCCTGATTTCGGCCGTCAGTTCCAAATTCAGACCGACGCTTGTGACACGGGAGTTGGTGCTGTTCTCATGCAGGATATGCATCCCTTGGCTTATGTTAGTAAGGCTCTGGGTCCCCGTTCTTGTGGTCTGTCCACCTACGAGAAGGAATACCTTGCAATTCTAATGGTCGTAGAGCAGTGGCGGTCCTACTTACAGCATGCTGAATTCATTATTCTTACGGATCAGTGGAGCCTCATGCATATAACCGAACAACGCCTCCACACTCCTTGGCCAATGAAAATGTATACAAAGCTGCTTGGGCTTTAGTATAAGGTGGTTACAGGCCTGGCAAGTCCAATTCAGCGGCTGATGCGCTGTCTCGCCACCCGGCCCCTTCGGGACATCTCCTTGCTATTTCTGTCGTGGCTCCTGATTGGCTGGACGAAGTGGTCGGTGGGTATTCTTCGGACTCCAGTGCTTCCAAGCTCATTCAAGAATTGGCAATCCATCCTTCAGGACACCCTCCTTATAGTCTTATTGCTGGAATTCTGCGCTATAAAGGGCGTATTTGGTTGGGCAACAATAAGGCGGTGCAGCTCAAAGTACTCTCTGCCCTTCATTCCAGTGCCTTGGGGGGGGACACTCTGGTTTTCTTGTCACTCGAAGTCGCATCAAAAAGCTCTTTGCCTGGCCTCACATGAAGTCTGATGTCAAAGCTTTTGTTGCAGCCTGTACTATCTGTCTACAAGCCAAGTCTGAAAGATGCAAATATCCAGGTCTCTTGCTGCCCCTTCCAGTACCGTCAGATGCTTGGCATGTTGTATCGATGGACTTTATCGAAGGGCTGCCCACGTCCGGTCATGCCAACTATATCTTGGTCGTCGTGGATAAGTTCAGCATGTTTGCTCATTTTGTTCCCCTCCACCACCCCGTTCACAGCCAGCAAGGTTGCCCAGTCCTTCCTTGACTCTGTGTACCGCTTGCACGGGATGCCCACACACATTATTTCCGATCGGGACCCAATATTCATGAGTCAGTTTTGGAAGGAGCTCTTCAAACTTGCTCAAGTTGAGTTGTGTCTGTCTTCAGCTTACCACCCCCAGTCGGATGGTCAGACTGAACATGTCAATCAATGCCTAGAGACATTCCTGCGATGCTTCGTCCACTCTTGTCCTCGCTCGTGGCTCAAGTGGTTGTCTCTCGCTGAATTCTGGTACAACAAGAGCAACAATTCAGCTCTTGGCCGCTCCCCTTCGAGGTACTGTACGGTCGCCTTCCCCATCACTTTGGTATTACTGATGAGTCTGTGTCTCCGGTACCCGATGTGGCTGCCAAACTTGATGAACGCAACACCATGCTGGCTGCGGTCCGACAACACCTTCCACGCCCAGCAGCGTATGAAGACGCAGGCTGACAAGCATCGTACTGAACGGTCCTTCTCCGTTGGAGACTCTGTCTCCTTGGGCTCCAGCCATACGTGCAGTCCCTCGCTGGACCTCGTCCCACAACAAGCTTTGCTTCAAGTACTTTGGGCCTTTCGAGATTGTTGAAAAGATCAACGATGTTGCTTACAAGCTTAAGCTCCCTGAAGGTACCTCCATCCATCCGGTATTCCATGTTTCGTTGCTCAAACCTGCCTCTGCTTCTCTGTCGGCTGTGCCTACGGCGTTGCCCCCTTGCGACTTCGACATGCACATTCCTGAGAAGATACTTCAGCGGCGGATTCATCACAACAGCCCTCGAGCTGTCCCTCAAGTGCTTGTCAAGTGGTCGGCCATGGATGAAGATCTCGCTACATGGGAAGATGAGACAACACTTTCCAGCTGCGTCGGCCTGGGGACATCCCGACGCTCAAGGGGGGAGGGATGTCAGCAGCCCACACCCTGGCGACCCGGCTGCAGCAGTGAAGTCCAGAAGGTCCACAAGGAACAAGCCCAAAAGCGTCCGTTTCACTGGGCCTGAATGGTCTTGTAATACTTGTTCAATTAAGCCCAACGAGTAAGAGATAAATACAGAGTTGGCTCCAGGATATGTAACCTTTTGCAACCCTAAACTTCTACTCTTCGTTATCGTAATATAGAGTAGCCGAATCTAGAACTCTCTCTTCCTTCCGATCGGCAGCCATCGTCGCCGCCGGCTGCTGACAATAGTCCCAAAACACAGGTATATGCTCTATTTAGTTCTCGTACATGCACAAGCCCTTTTTTAGCATATATACGGTAGAAGATATATTTACCAAATCAATGTTTTGGCATTGTTTTATTATAACTCAAAATCAACTATATTTCACTATATTTCCCACAAATGGTAATGGAAAGGAAAAGCATGAACAAAAATTATTCACCAATAGAATCTGAGGTTCATGATGCCATATAAGGGATGCCATTGTTACCATGCGTCCATGACGCTTGTACAGATTGATGCATGAAATCAAATTCGCTCATTGGCTGCTTACAAACTTGCATGAAGGAAAGAGAAGGGGCCAAGCAAGCATATCTGTTGTGGTGGGTTTCGGTCGCCGGCAAAGGCCCTGACGAAGACACGGGCGCAATCATTGCCACTGGTCGAGCACTACTGCTGTGCGGACGTGCGGCAACGGCCCCAGCCGCGTGTATGTGCAGCAGAGCGCCGCCGCCGTGCAGATCTGTCAGCGGAGGCGAAGTTGTAGGGTCCGTCCTCGTTGATCGGTGTGCCATGGTGATGCCGATGTCTGGGGAGGATTAGAGCTACAGTTCAATCTTCGCTCATTGGCTGCTTACAAACTTGCATGAAAGAAAGAGAAGGGTCGGGCGAGCATATCTGCTGTGGTGGGTTTCGGTCACCGGCAAAGGCCCTGACGAAGACACGGGCGCAATCATCGCCACTGGTCGAGCACTGCTGTTGTGCGGACGTGCGGCAACGGCCCCAGCCACGTGTACGCGCAGCAGAGCGCCGCCGCCGTGCAGATCTGTCAGCGGAGGCGAAGTTGTAGGGTCCGTCCTCATCGATCCGTGTGCCATGGTGATGCCGATGTCTGGAGAAGACTAGAGCTACAGTTCGGATTGGCAATTCAGATCTTAACAAAGTTCCTGGGATTTCTTTGTTGCCATCCTAAAAACTGGACTAAAGGTTGGCGCTATATTACAATGATCGCAACTTCGCAAGCAAGGAAGGAATACGAGAAAATTAATAATACGGAATACGGAGAAGAGAGAAACAACCAAAAAAAATAGAGACAAGGATAATGCGATGCACTATTACCGACGTGTCCGCTGCCTAATCGTGTGGATTGCTGGCATGGCTAGCTTCTCCGGCCGGTTCATGCGGCCTGCGACATCCCTCTCCCTGTTGGCCTTCGACTCCTTGGCCGGCGGTGCTCGAAGCCCTCTCCTATCGGCCTTCATCTCCTTGGCCGGTGGTGACCGAAGCCTAAGACATCGATCACCGGATCCAAGCGCACATTAATTGGCAGAGATCAATCCATGCCCCTCGGCCGCGGCCGGCGCGGCGGGCCGATGCCCAACGCCGATGCCGGCGTGCTCGAGCAGCGCTCCAGGCGGCGGAACACCATGAGAGGACCCGCGCGGCCGCCATGGCCCCCCGCGCCGGCGCTGTGGGTTCCTGCCGAGGAGGACGCCAAGGAGAAGCGGTTGGAGTGCAGTCGCAAATGCGAAAGGGGATGCAAACTGATCGAGATGGCTCGCAAATGCGAAAGGGGATGCAAACTGATCGAGATGGGCGGTATGTGGGTACGACGTGCGGGTATGGATGAGGTCGGTGAGAAAAAAATCCAGCGCAAGGCGCCCGCAAGACCGAAACAGTCTGTCAATGTAAATAGTTTCCGACGTTTCTGACTTGGGTCCGCTTGTCAGATTAGTATGAGAGAATTAGATGCGTTGGATCTGAGTTTAAAATAGATCTAAAGGATAAGAAGCAAGGTGGGTAGGAAATATTTGGGTGAGAAGCTATTCTTAATTCCTTCGCTCCTTTATAGTATAGACTTGCTCTAAATAGACCGAGGAATTATTCAACATTGCACAACTGAAACACAAAGGACACGTCACGTGTTTTTAAGGTCTGTCTTAGTGTGAGTTTTATGACCTATTTTCAGGACTTTCTGGTGTTGGACATGACCTTGGTCAAGTGATCAACTATAACCCAGATAAAATCATAACCAGACTGTGTCCTGGACAATCCCGTGATAAAATCCATACTGATCTCTTCTCATTTCCGTTCCAGAATCTTCAGCAGCTGGTCTGTGATGTTGACCTCCGTAAATAAGTTTCATCGCCATTAAACTCATTCATCTTATAAACGATTTTCATGTCTCTCTTCATTTAAACTATGTCACGTCATCTCCCATTAAGATTGATTGAGCGAACAATGTTGTTGAACATGAGTGTGCAGAAAATTAGATTATTAGGGAGTGCATTTCATCGTGTGACTAATCATGTTCCTGGTGACCAGCGCACATGTCTACATCCGTGCAGTAGCGACCAGGGAATGCAGCGATGGCTAGAAAGCATATGTAGAAACAACTGCTTCATGCACCTCTACTTCTGTATCTCTAGAAATCAACAATTAGAGGTAATTGGAAATACGAGGCACCTGTACAAATCGATTTCTAGATGTTATACGATACTCTTATTTCCGGTTCTCGGTAAATTAGTTTTTCAGAGGTGCAGTTGTTAATCCCAAATTCATATCTGCCTCTGAATCCTTCAAGGCGTTAGGATTCGTAGCCACCTCTAAAATATGTTCCTGCCAAAATTTAAAATTGAATTTATGAATACACATATAATGTGTATATCTTGAAGGACCGAGAATGATAGCTAAAGCGATCAGGGGGGCGAACAGGAGCTTCAAATTTCTTTCGAAACGTTGAGACCTCTGTCCCAGAAAATCAACCCCAAGAACAAAGCTGAAACTCGTGATGTACGACCTAAGAGAGTGGGTGGATGTTCCCTAGGAACACAGCAAGACACCACAAAAACTTCCTCACCAAACTTCACACAAGTCAACTAGTGACAGGATGGACTTTGGGTAAGCTCAACCTCCCGAGAAGCGAGGGGGATTCAGGCTATTTCGCAAACGCAAAGCGGACGCCCGATTTCTGTAGAGCACGGAAGCCCGGGAATCCAACGCAAAAGCGGAACCAAATCCAAAGCCAAACGAACAAGCTACGATTAATCAGTGCAGAACCAGCTGCATCGGACGCTGGGTTCACGTCGGACGCGTCCGATGTGAACAGGACCTTTCTGAAACCTTGCTAAGTAACCATGAGACGCTGCTAGTAAAAGCTCAGCGTCCGATGCCAACGTCCGATGAGAGAGTATCGTCCGATGCCCAGACACCTGACGCGTCCGATGCAAAATGAGGGTTTCTGGAACCTCACTACATGACCATCGGACACTGCACTGTAGCGTCCAATATCAGCGTCTGATCCCCTTAAAAAGCACAGAATCTGACACGTGGCAACGACGCGTCCGATGATGAACACAGCGTCCGATGCCCTCGTGCTCCGCATCCGTTGCTCCCGAAACTGCACTGTTCTTCCGCGAATTCAACCTGATCTCATCCGAATCAAAAGCTCTAAGGCTTAGACTTGGTACGAGGAGTTCTAAGGATGTTAGTGAGCTACCCCTAAAGAGATCATGGCTCGAACCTAACTCCAAATTGGTGAATTGGAAGAAATCGGGGGCAAAGAGGTGAAAACCGATCGATCTACTTACTCGTGAGGTTTGAGTTAAATTCCTTTGGTTGAAATGATCACCTCACAGTAAAGAACAAGTTGATTCAAACAGTTTGCAAACAGAGCAACGTGGGAGAGATCGATTGACGGGAAACTTGAGGAGAAAAGCAAAACACGAAGAACAACACAAGAACGCGAATTACAACCTCAATTGTCAGCCGAAATTCGTCCCCACGAGTAGATAACGAGAATCCGGTCCGTTTCCGCAAAATCCAAATACACAGAGTATGATTAAACTGTTTCTACGAATCTCAGTAGCTACAGCAGAGAATGGGAGAGCAGGAAACCCTAGAATAAAAATAGCAATGGCTGAGATAGTTTGGAGGGAGGGGGACCTCTCCTTATATAGCCTAATACAATTATTCCCCTTATACCCTTACAACTAATGAGCGAGCAGGCTAACCCTAAGGGTATTCCTGACCAACTCGAGTTGATTTTGATCCGACGGCCACGCCCGCACATCAGGTAGCTTCACCTCGACGCGACCTCACCGGATGCCGTCACGTGCCGCCAAGCGCCGCTCGTCCTTTTCACGGACCTCCCCCGGTTTTGAGGCCGAAACCGGAAAACCTGGGCCTTCCCCCGGTTTTAAGCCGAAACCGGGAAACCTGTCGTCTGTCGCCTGAGTTTTGTGGCCCAAACTCAGAAACCCGCCAGCACCCAGGTTTGAGGCCCAAACCTAGAAACCGTCCTCAGCCCGAGTTTTGCGGCCAAACTCGGAAACCGCCGCACCAGGTTTTGAGGCCCAACCTGGAAACCGTCCACTCGGTGGTTTTTCTGTGGCTCAACCACCAAACCGATGCTGTTAGAGGATGCACCGCCCGTGCACCCGTCCACCCGTAAGTCTTCACTTGTCGCTGTCCTAGGCTGTCAGCCACCACGGCCGATCCTCAGGCCACCGGTCCATCAGTCCAAGCCTCACGTCCTCCCTTCACCGCTCCGGGTCCATCGGCACGACACGTCTCTACTTGACCTTCACCTTGCCCTTGATCACCGTATCCGAGCTCAACACCTGCACAAACACAAGCCAAAGAACATGCGCATCATCCCAGTTGATAATCACTCATCATCTCAAGATCCGGCATACACCCATGTATCCGCATATCTATGTATGCATCTCCTTCTCCTTGCCCTCGCATTAAAGATGTAGGAGTTGGTTTGCCACTTGCCCACCATCGTTGTAGATGGCATGCAAAAGAAGATTCGAGAGTCAGACGACCATTTGTGGATGGGAGATTGAGGGAGAGATTTTGGGGGCATTGTGCGGTGGCATTGTGGGGGCTTGTGAAAGGGAGAGAGATATTTTGGGCTGATTGTTGTAGGGATTTAGGGTTTGGTTTAGACCATGCCTGTCAAAATGGGTCAATGTTTTCTTATATGGGCTACATAAGGTGTCTGTCTCTATAAATAAATTTTTTTGAGACAAACCCATTAAGATGTAGGTGAGGGGCAATGTATCATTCGAGGGTCTCCTAAAACCTTATGTCTCTTGAAATCATGAAGTGGTCGAACAAAAATGTTGCGTCTATAGAACTAGATGTTTTTGTCTTCTAAAATCGTTTTTGTGGTAGTGTATGAAGATTATTAAATAGGTTGCAATCTCTCATGTTTGTTTCAATGTATGAAGTGAGTCGGACCAGGAAGACCTACTATTCTTATACCTCCAAAAGCAGATGTGCAAATGTTGCGTCTAGAAGCAGATGTTTTTGTCTTACTATAAGCTAGCGTTTGTACTCTGCTACTTAGCTATTGTGTGTTTAGACATTTCCACAAACACGTTGGGTGCAAACCGGTGAGGACTCACTACCATCTTCTGTAGTGCCACAGTCATGGCCCTTGGCCTGTTTCACTTTCCTTCAAACTATCAACTCTTTTTTCACTCTCTCTCCATCACCTCACCATCACATCAATGTTTGGACGCATGCATGGAGTTTAAATGTTGGTAAAATAAATAAATAATTTACTTTAGTATGTACATGTCGGAGACGAATCTTTTGAGTCTACATAGTCCATATTTGGACAAAGTTTGTCAAATAACAACGAAAGTGCTATAGTTGAGAAAAAAATCATAGTTTTGCATCTAAACAAGGCCCTGTCTTGCGCCATTCTCTCCAATATCAACTTGCACCCGAGCAATGACGTCTTTGCACCATGGTCGCGCGCCGAGCGAAGGAGGTATAGCATCATCGTGGATCGCATCCTCATCTTTGTGTCCTCTTCCTCTAACGTCGTGGGCATGCCTGAGTAGTTTCTTGTGGTGTGTCGACAACTTATATTTTCATAGGTCAAGAAAGGGTGCCTTTGTCGCCCAATGTGGAAGTCTTTGCTAAAGTGAACAACGAATTTTTCCGTGACGGGTTGAAGACGCGTAAAATAGCCATATTCACTAACCTTCTTGCGCCCAGGTGCAGATTGAGGGTGGCTGCAAAACCCACTAGTAGAAAAAAGACTTTTCATCCATATCACTGAGTTTTAGTCCTGATATTTTTTTTTGTTCGGGGGTTAAAGGACTTTTAGTCCTAGACTGGGTACCAACCAGGACTACAAGTCAGTTTTTAGTCCCGGTTGGTGCCTCCAATCCGAACTAAAGAGCCCGACCCTTTAGTCCCGGTTGGTAAATAACGGATGGTTGTAGCACCAATCGAGACTAAAAAGTCACCCTTTAGTCCTGGTTGCTGTTACCAACCCGGACTAAAGGTCTCCCATTTGGGACTAAAGATCTCTTACGAGGAATTCAAAGGAGAGCATCCAGAACTATATCATGTGGGTTATGTTGTTGAGTTGGTGTAAGCGAGTTATGCGTGAGGTGAGAGAACCTGTGTTCGAATAATCTATTTTTTTATGAACTTAAATTTTGCACTAAAATTTTAAAATTGAAATTTAACACTGTGGCCCTTCTAATAACATTTAGAAAAATAAAATCTCTTGCTCCGCCTGCTTCGAGACCGAAGCTTCTTGACGGTGGCACGACTAGAAAGAAGGAGTGGCAGGAAGAAAGAGAGAAACACGAGAGGTGACAGTATCGCCTCTTGTCATGTGCGACGTGTTAGGATGATCTCTTTCACTAATAGCCCAACGGCTATTAGGCTTGACCTCGCGCCCTGATCGGGGCGCCTAGCCCACTTAATGGCTGGCGGGCCCCGTCGCACTGCGCATATAAAGAGGGGGGGGCCGGCGGCTCTCAGTACGAGGTTTACCATGAGCCGCATCACCACCGACAAAAACCTAGACCCGATCCGAAAGGGGGCGCAGCCAGCGACGGGAAGTTCCGCCGTTCCTCATCTCCATCGCCCTGGACCACGTCCGGCTCCGTCACACCGAAGGACACCGACGCCTACGTCCCCCTCCACCGCCGTCGACGACCCCAGCACGGCGACGACATGGCGGGTGGCGGCCCTCTCTTCTTCTACTACTCTTCAGGTTCGAACAACCTAGGTATGAACTCCTAATCCTCCTCTCTTTCGGATCTAGCCTCGTAGTAGTTCATAGGACCATGTTTATGCACTGCTATTGATTATCCCCGGCTTAGATCTACTCCTAGTGATCCTATTCATATCTATCAATGGTATCAATCGCCACCTAGGAAGTGGATCTGGCTTCGGGCCGAACCCTAAGAGGGTAAAAGTTTTGCACATCCGATTCGGATGAACCCTAAGAGGGTAAAGAGATGGTTCGGACTTGATCCGAACAGACCCAACCCGCCGCCGTTTTTGCCGACGTTTGGGAAAGATTAGATAGAAAGGGAGGATTTGATCCTAACCCTAAAACTGATGAAAACAGAAAGTGATCCGATCCAAGGATCAAATCCCTAACCATAAACAGCAATGGAAAAGGGATGGAGTAGAGGTAAGCTTCTACCTGACCTCTCATTCTTACCCCGCCGTCGTGCGGTGGCCTCCCCAGCCGCCGTCGCGCGGGCGAACACCCGCGCTGCCGTCTTGCCGGTGCGCGGGACGGACAGCCAAGGCCACCAACTCGGAGCCGCTCGACGGCGGCGCGCTCACCCTTCGTGGGAGCGCGCACGCCGGCGAGAGGGCCCGCGCTGGTGCCATCTGCTCCGGCGGCGGCGAGGAGTCCGCCGCCCTGCTCCGTTCGCCCTTGGTGCGTCGCGGAGGAGTGGAGAGCAGAGAGAAGAAATGGAAAGGGGTAAGGGGGCCGCCGCGTCGCCCTGTTTCCCTCTCCTCGCCGGCCATGCCAGGGGCGGCCGCCGGGCCGCCGCTCCTCCTTGCTGCGAGCGCGCGGGGTGGAAGGTAGAAAGGGCAAGGGAAAATAACCTAGGGTTTTTGGGGCTCTCGGCCGCCGACCTTTTTTGTCCCCGCAAAAATGATGGACAGCCGTCGGATTCAATCCGACGGTCATGATGGTTCTCCCTGAGCGGGCCAGATTAGGCCCAAGAGGGAAGAGAACGGGGGCCGAAATCCCGGCCCAGGCCCAGGTTGCGGCCTGGGCGCGGGAGGGGGAGGGGGTGCGGGCGCTGGGGCTGCCGGCGGCTGGGCCGAAAGAGGCCGCCGTGGGCCAAATTGGCACTATTGCACAGTTTCAGTTTAATTCTTTTTCCAGAACCTTTTTTATGTATTTTGATACATTTTGAATTGTTTTAATGTATATTCTGTGTAAATTTATTCCAACGAAATTTTGCACAGAGAATATTAAAGAATGTGTGTGATTGCTTCTGGAAAAATGAAATATAAAGAATTGTTAATTGTTTCCGCTGCGTACTTTGATTTTAATTTTCACTGTTAAATTCGAACAACGGGAGAAGGGAGAATAAATTTGAAAATAACATGTTTTTTGTCATTATGATGTTATTATTTTTCTGACCAACGTTGATAAATAATAATATTATAATCACTGTTCCATAAAGGTTTATGCATTGTTTCTATCTCTCGCCCAACGGTGATTTAGTTATAATGCATAAAGCAACTCATTTATGTGTTTATATTGTTTCTCACTATATTTGAACTATGTTTTCAGGCTCCATTCTGATGAACATGTTTTTAAGATATCCCACCTCTCAAGGGGATAACCACTTGGAGTGGGAGATAGAGAAATTGAGCTGGCTTTTGTTGTTGGGTGAGGTTGACTGGATCCTCACTAAGCCTCGTCCGCAGTGCTCAAGGAGCCTGTGAAAGAGGCAGGTGAGGATGATGCCGCTTGGAAACAGCGAGAACTGGACTTTGGTCCAGAAAATTGAAACATGATCTGTGGCGGGTAGGTGGGAAAAACCCAACAAGAAGTTGGTTGCAGTTGTTAAGAACACTGTAGATCCTGCCATCCTGAACTTGCTCCACCAGAATGTGACACGGTCAGTGAAATTCTGGAAAGGTTGAAGAATCAGTTTTACTGGTTCCTCAAAGACTTATGCCACCGAGGTGATCAAGAATTGATCACTAAAAATATGCTGGTGGTGGTGTAAGAGACCATATCATGTGAAAATGAACAATATGGCATCTAAGCTTAAACCAATGGATAATGAATAGCTATTTCTCAAAAATTCCTTATTCATTTGATTTCGCTTCTCTACGAAAAAGAGTTCGAAACCTTTGTTGTATCCTACACACAATAATCCTGAGGATGGTCATTGGACAAGTTGATAGCCATGTGTGCCCAAGAGGGGGAAGGATCAAGGGTGCACTAGTGGTGCAATCAACTATGTGAAGAAAGGCAATGGCAGCCCTAGCAATTCAAAGGCTCAGGTAAGAAGCCAATGAACAGTATAGGCCTCAGCAACAGTATAGGCCTCAGCCTCAGCAACAGCAAATGCAAATGCAACCGCAAAGGAGGATCGTGGACCGAATCAGTGCCTTGAGTGCTTGAAGCCGGGACACCACAAGAAAGATTGTCCAGTCTTTTAAGAAAGATTTTGACAAGCAATGGTGAGAATGTTATACATTTGTAAATGAATCTTTATATGTTCATTTTGATAAATCTACTTGGTGGATTGACTCTTGTGCAACTGTTCATGTTGCAAATTGTTTATAGAGATTCAGTTCGACAAGGATATGCAAAGAAGCGAAAGATGGGTTAGAGTCGCAATGGAGTTCGAGCTGATGTTGAAGCTGTTGGCGATCTTCCTCTACAGTTGAATAATGGATTCATTTTGATTCTTAGAGATGTTTTATTTGTACCTTCATTGCATAGAAACTTATAAGTGTTGTTTCACGTTTAGATAAACAGGTTATGGTGGTTCATTTTGGAGATAGCAAGTGTGAAATACTATTTAATAATGAATGTGTTGGTCTTGCCTTCGCGCAAGAATAATATCTTTTTTGTTATCTCTTTGTGATAATGTGAATGTGTCAGCAATGAGAATGTGAATGAGATTGTATCCGTCGAACAATCCAAATAGAAGCGAAAGCGAACTCAAGATGCGTCGTCGAAATTATGGCACTGTCGTTTAGGCCATATTTCGAGGGGATAGAAAGATAGATTAGTAAAAAATAAGATTCTTCCTCCATTAGAGTTCACAGACTTTGAGCAGTGCATCGACTGCATCAAAGGAAAATATGTAAAGCAAATAAAGAAAGATGCCAAAGAAGTGCGAGAATCTTAGAGATAGTCCACACTGATTTTGTGGACCATTCCCTGTTAAAAGTGTGGATGGTTATGACTCGTTTATAACATTCACAGATGATTATTCTCGCTATGGCTATATTTATCCAATTAAAGAGAGATCGGAAGCATTGGATAAATTTAAGATCTTTAAGCTTGAAGTTGAAAATCAGCACAACTTAAGATTAAAGTAGTACATTCCGATCGCGGTGGAGAGTATTATGGGCGACATACCCCATATGGCCAATTCCTGGACCTTTTTGCAAAGTTCTTGCAGGAAAATGGCATAGTTGCTCAGTACTCCACACCGGGGGAGCCTCAGCAAAATGGAGTGGCAGAAAGGCGCAACCGTACCCTGATGGATATGGTGTGTAGCATGATGAGTACTCATCTATGCCACTAAGTCTGTGGATAGAGGCGTTAAAAACTGCTATTCACATTCTAAACAGGTCCCAAGTAAGTCGGTGCCTAAAACACCATATGAATTGTGGACAGGAAGAGTACCCTCACTAACTATTTTCGTGTGTGGGGGTGTCCCGCTGAGGCCAAAGTGTTTAACCCAAACATTGGGAAGATGGATCCCAAAACAGTGAGTTGTCATTTCATTGGTTATCCTGAAAAGTCCAAGGGTTATCGTTTCTACTGTTCAGACAGATATACAAAGTTCGTAGAAACGAAACACGCTGTATTCTTGGAGGATGAATTGATCAGGGGGAGTAAGGCAGTGCGCAAGATTGATCTTGAAGAGAAGCGGGTATATGTACCCACTCCGATGATTCAGGAATCATTCTTCTCACTACCTGTTCCCAATGTCCCTACAGTGCCAGACACTGTAGTGACAGAACCTGTGGTTGACGTCCCTGTGGCAACACCTAGTGAACATGAGGAACCTGTTTCACAGGAACCCATTGAAACTAGCGTTGCGCATGAGGAAGAACAACAACAAGTTCCGATTGAACAGGAGCCATCTGATGATGGACCGAGGAGGTCCCAAAGAGCTAGAAGATCTGCTATTCCTGCAGATTATGAAGTGTATAACTGAAGAGTTTCAAATGGAGGATGATCCCACCTCATTTGAACATGACATGAGAAGCGAGCACTCGTCCTGTGGCAGAACCCGTCAATTAACTTAATCCCAAGTACACTCGTCAACCATTTGACACTATTGTGTACTTAAGACCAAGTCAAATCCGGTAGTCTGTCGAGCACACCCAACAGGAGAACTCGAAAATCCACATTTCTTCCAGAATCACAATTGAGGACCAAGCATCCAAACTCAAAAAAAAACATTTCTTTTATTACAAGATTACATCATCAGAAATATTACAATAGTTTGATATGCAGCAAGATTAAACATTATTAGATTAAACAGAAGTTATACATATGATCAAAGTTACTGCAGAAGGAAGCAATGATATAATAATTCTAGGAATTATCGTAAAGACAGGTATAACAATTTGTAAATCTTTTCCTTTGTAAAAATCTTTTGCAGAATGTTATAAATAATACTATGGTCGCAGCGATAAAAGGAAATCCTCTCTGAGCCCACCAGGAGGAATCCACACACAAGAGTTAGCTCCAAAATTCACCTGCTACCTGCAACAATGGAAATCAAACCTGAGTACTCAATTGTACTCGCAAGTCTTACCCGAATGGGAAATATGATCCCGACTCACAAGGATTATGAAATGCTATGTGGCTCTGGTTTTCCTTTGTTTGCAAAAGAGCTTTTTTTAAATAAAAGGTTGTAACATGTTATTTAGCCATATTAGTTGTTACTCTCCTATCTTCTATGTAAGCACCTATTCTATTACCAAGCAAGAGGTAAGCAATACAGTATAGTTCTTCATCCTTAGTTCCAGTTGTTAAACTACGCTGTCGGGCGATTGCCATACGGTACCATTTAAACAACGGCGATTCGCGATTCAATGTAGCCCAGCTGGGTACCCTACCAAAAACACACAGCCCCGTTTGCACCAAGGCACAACCGAGACCAACTCGCTAACTCCTGCAAGGGGTCCAGTATCCATCATCCGCTCCAGGACCGGACTCCAAGCCCCCACTCACCGGCCCGGCCGTGAGTGGTGCAAGGACCTCCTCCTCCCAAAAATCTAACGGTCGGATCACATAGAGCCGGAAACCGAGGCAAGAGTCAGCTAGCCTTCCCGCTCCCATAAGCAAGTATGTGTTCGGGATAAGAGGATCTGTGACATAGCTCACACCCACAACAACGAACGGTCCCTAAGCGACACAGACAGGGAAACAGTGCAACCGAAGCTAAGCCCGTGGCCGCAGACATAACTCGTCACACCCACCAGAACCAACCACATCCCTGCCCGTCTCAGATTCTTTCCATCATCATCAGTTTAAAGTAGAGCACCTACTTTGTGAGCAACGACAGGTCGCCCACGCTAACGTTCATCCTAAGCATAGCGCTACTCGAACCTGTACTAGTAGGACTCATGGGATATGTATATATATGCAGGTGGGTTTCATATAACTCCTGAAAACATAATGCACCAACATACATATATTGATTTAGAGATCTTCAAAAAATATAGGTTATGCACCGGGGCTTGCCTGGGTAAAAGATTTCAGAAAGTTAGTATTCCATCTCATGCCAACGATCATCATTGCACCATCTTTTGGTTAAACACCACGTCCTTCAGGTTCTCGTGACCAAAGTAACGTACCTAAATGAGATGCAATGCATATGTATGAACATAAGAATACACACACACGATTCTCTACAAAAGATATACTAGCAAACTCATAAGTATAGCAAAGTGACACAAACAAAACTCAGAATCGGGACAACAACATAGCAGTTACTTATTTTAATCATAACTGAAGATATAAGTATCCAAATAAGGTGATCCAAGACTTTCTGGAAAGCTTATTAAGTTGTCTATAACTTTATTATAACCATCTAAAAGTGATTCAATAGATATAAGGCCAAACAACACCAGAAAGTAAATCTGTCCAGACTGGGGCAGATTCTGACAATCAACTTCAAACACCCATAACTGGAGTTCTAGTTCACCAAAGATATGACATAAGACATTTTGGAAAGCTTAGCAAAAGTACTACAACTCTTTTATTAACACAGCAGGTGATTCTAGACTTATATTAATCAAATAACCCAATCTTTCAGATCTGAACAGAGAGCATGCAGAACCTGACACTGAACTTGTAAAATCTACAACTCATAAACTACTTGGCCTAAAATCATAAAATTTTGACACGCAAGATATGGAAGTTATCTACAACGTTTGTATATTCTAACTCTTACAGAAAACATAATTTTAATATCGAAATTAACTCCACAACAGAAACTACTCTGCCACCATTTTCAGCATACATATCAATTGATCTTTTGTTTGCTTTTCTAACAAGACATATTCATCAGGTATTTCAAAGGTTTAAACCAACATCAACATAACTCAGTACCATGCCATTTAACATATGGTGAGCAAGGTATCATTACAAAGCTCATATGCATGCATTTACTATCTAATCTTTTCTCCATCTTTCATTTAAATAAACATAAACATTATTTTTAAGCGGTGTGGCAAACATATAGTTTAGAGGCTCAGATTTTTATGAATGTAGGAAATACAAGATATGATTACTGCTAAAATATTTCATGTCCAGATTTTATAAATTAATTACTACAAGTAAAACAGTTTTAATTGCAACAATACATGAGAGAGCAAGATAAATCTAAAATCAATATTTTCTATATATCTCATGACCATATTAAATTT
This sequence comes from Coix lacryma-jobi var. lacryma-jobi, assembly GCA_009763385.1. Taxonomy (NCBI): domain Eukaryota; kingdom Viridiplantae; phylum Streptophyta; class Magnoliopsida; order Poales; family Poaceae; genus Coix; species Coix lacryma-jobi. Next base: position 98,564,058 of record CM019831.1, read on the forward strand.
ATTAGGATACAACAACATCACACAAGACCAGTGGAAGCCATATTTTCTATTTTTACATACAAGTATTATTCACAAATCATTTATTTCCCTTTAAATAAGCCTTACCAAGTTAAATCAATAACTCTGTCATACATGCATACTAAAATCTAAATCTGAAATTTTATCATAGAATTCACATACACCAAGTAAATCTACCATAAAATTTCACTGCAAAGGAGCAATACAAAATAGATATGACTTTATCTAGTTTCGGGAACACTTTTAACACATAAAGGAAAACCCTATCAGAAGTTCTCAAACAGCATAACTTTATATACCAAACTTGTAGGTCACAGAGAAAGGAAACTAACAAAATTAGTTTCACTAGTTTTAGACTTTCATAGGTCGAGTTAAAATTTATCCCTAGAAAAGCCTACTTACAAGATAAATAAAAACAGCAGAAACTTTCCACTAAAGCCTACCATATTATATAACCACTCGTAGATCTACTCACAAGGATTTCAAAAGCCCACATATGTTATCATACGATTTATCTACGATTTACTAAGCATTTTAGAATTTCAGCCATTTACTGCAAAAAGGAAAAACGAAAAAGAAAAACAAGCTTCCATCTAGGCCCTGGACTTCACAGGAATCAACAAAGCACATATTGTAAATCCATGAGTCTAGACATATTTACAAAAGAACTCTCGCTAAAACTTACTAATCGTTTCTAGGTCCTTCTTCTACCTGTTGTACGTACGGATGGGGAGAGCGCTGTCGAGCTGGCAGCTGGTGCCGATCCTGGCCGCTGCTGATGGCCATCTGCGGCGGCAGCCGGCCGGCTGGGAGGGCTGGCTTGGCGAGCCCTGCCAGGCTCGACCGGCCTCAGCCAGCGCGCGGCACGACCTGGCCACGACCTTGGCCGACGGCGAGCGGCAGCAGCACGAGAGAGACGGCAGGGAGGAGGAGCAGCAGCTAGGGCGCCGCAACAACGACATCCTGGAGCTCCGCCCCTCAGCCATGGCTGTGGACTGTGGTCATGGCGTTCGCGCTCAAGAGCAAGGGAAAGGAGAGCTAGAGGGAGCAGCAGCTCGGTGCTGCCTTAAAGGACCGGGAACGCGTGGTTTGCGTGGCTACAGACGAGCACATGGAGCATGGAAGCGGCACAAGCGACAACCACCATGCTCAGACACGGCGCGGCAGCGAGCCATGGGGCAGCAGCGAGCACAGGCGCGACGCAGTGCATGCACAGCCATGGCAGCAGCTCACATGGGCGCGGTCGGCCGTTCGGTCAATGCGCCGAACAGTTGGCGGGCATGTGAACGAACACGCTTTCGGACATCTTCCGGCTGGAATCAGTCCAAGAGCCTTAAATAAAAGTTGTCGCACTCGCCTCCATCTACAACTTTGATTAAAGGAGCTTTGCCCGAAATGCCACGGTTTAGAGGATAATTAGTGCCAAACTTTGCAGTGTCAGCGCTAATCCAGGTTTAGAGAAAACAGTGATAACGGTATCAAGATTGCATCAAACCTTAACACCACTACCACTGGGCTCTAGCACATGAAGAAAATTACAACTTCTATTAACGGGTTGAGGCCATTCGCTCGATGGATAAACGGGAACGCGGCATGCCACTCGTCGACATAGGGCTTAAATGCAGACTTAGGATTTGGCTAAGTCTGGGCTGAAACCTTATACTAATTCGATTTCTACGCTTCGAAACAAACGATCAAACCATCATAAAAACAGCAACCGAGCACACCACATAGAAGCACTAAACTTCTACTACAACTTTTATTTAGGCAAACTTTAAGTGTTTAAGCAAATTATTAGTTAAACTGATCCAAAGAGTCAAACAAGCAATTAATGGCAGAAATAGTATTTAGCATTTTCGGAGCACTGTCTCCACAAAAGTTGTACATGACACCTTCATGAAAATTGTTCACAAAGTTAATTAGGATCTAATGCTATCATGGTTGACCTTTGGTCACATACAAAACATAGACCTTAATTATTAAGCATGTTCAAGGCCTAAAGATGATTATCATTTCATGTGAGCTACTTTAGGATAACTTGTTTCGATCCACTAAGATTCATTGAAAAGTTTTTGTTTACTCAAATTTTTGTTTCTTTTTCAAACTAACTTACTCATAAACCACTGTTAACAAGTTGATAACAACATGTTTTATTATTAAAAGCCGTTCGTAACACCAGGGGTGTAACACGTCCAAGTGGCTTGAGGCCATGGAAGATGAGATAAAGTCAATGAGTACCAACGGTGTTTGGGACTTGGAGATAATTCCTAAAGGGGCCAAAACGGTAGGCTGCAAATGGGTCTACAAGACGAAATATGACTCCCAAGGGAATGTAGAAAGGTTCAAAGCGCGACTTGTGGCAAAAGGCTTTACGCAAAGGGAAGGGATTGATTACAATGAGACCTTTTCTCCAGTCTCATGTAAAGATTCTTTCAGAATCATAATGGCTCTAGTAGCACATTATGATTTAGAGTTGCATCAGATGGATGTGAAAACGGCTTTCCTTAACGGTGAGTTGGAGGAAAACGTTTACATGGCACAACCGAAAGGTTTTGTCGTGAAAGGAAAAGAACAGATGGGATGTCGCTTGAAGAAATCCATTTATGGATTGAAACAAGCATCCAGACAGTGGTATTTAAAGTTTGATGGCACAATAAAGAAGTTTGGGTTTATGAAAATGTTGAGGACAACTGTGTGTACTCCAAGTTCAAGAATGGAAAATTTATTTTTCTGATCTTGTATGTGGATGATATCTTACTCGCGAGTAGTCATATCAGTCTACAAAGGGAGACAAAAGATTTCTTGTCCTCAAAATTTGATATGAAAGATCTCGGTGAAGCATCATTTGTTCTAGGCATCGAGATTCACAGAGATAGAAGAAAGGGGGTTATAGGATTATCGCAAAAGGCATACATAGAAAAGGTTCTGAAAAGATATAGTATGCATGCGTGTAAGCCTTAACCTGCACCAATAGTCAACGGTGATAGATATGGGGAATTTCAGTGTCCCAGGAACCAATATGAAATTGAACAAATGAAAGCGGTTCCATATGCTTCAGCTGTCAGAAGCTTACAGTATGCACAGGTGTGCACACGCCCTAACTTGGCATTTGTTACCGGGTTACTTGGCAGATTTCAATGTAATCCAGGACTAGAACACTAGAAATTGGTAAAGAAAGTCATGCGTTACCTACAAGGCACAAAAGGCCTCATGTTAACGTATAGAAAATCAGATTCCTTGCACATAGAAGGGTACTCGAATTCTAATTATGCGGGAGATGAAAGAAAGTCCACATCAGGGTATGTGTTGATGCAAAAAGTGACACCTTGCGCCAAGACACACAGCAAGCCGAATGAGGCTAGCTTCAATCGGGTGCCCGGAGTGTGCTGAATCTGGAGACGTGCCAGTCGGTTTGACGTGAAAACCAACAAGGGATAAAACGTGAGAATACCTCTGGAACATGCTGGGTAAAACCAGACAGTTCCATATGTACGGCTTCGAAAGCCAATCGCGACGGCACACAACTACAGAAGCTGTCTGTCAAAGCATGTTTACAAAGCTATTCGGCGAGTATGAGAACAGAATGTGTGAAGCATATTAACTGCCGAATGCAAAAGAAAGACATGCTTGAACGAATCAAAGATATTATAAACAAGCAACTTGCAAGAATAGATCTGTTCAAATAATACATGCATAGGCTAATCCAACTAATCTGCCGCACGTTTAGTCTTCAAAAACCCGTCAAGCATAAACTTAAGCGAAGCTAATCCACCGCATGATACCACTTGCTATAAGTCTATACCACTTCTTATAATTAGATTAATCCACCGCATGATACAATCTAATTATAACAAGCTAAAAGCATGCATATATCTGTACAGATCTATAAGAACTCATTACTCGTGTAAGCTTGACCAAAATCGGCAAACTAGCCGAGTTGGGGTCCATGAGGAAGGAAACATACAAGCAAACATGATTAAACTAATCTAAAACCTGTATCTGCCGCACGACACCCAGTTCTATCAAAGCACAAACATGATTGACATGTATGAACCCACAACATATAACAACCTAGATTGAAAACTGATCCGACTATCATGATCTTATGATTAGCAAAGCACAAGTAAACTTGTGAAACAAGGCCGAATAGAGATCAATCTAGATTGGGCAAAAGAGTGTCACAGGAATTAAATAAATAAAACACATAACACATGATAACTTAATGAATCTACTAGATCTGCCAAATCTAATAGAGCCGATAACTATTTTTACTCATGTCTTAATCCGCCGCACGATACAAGGCACAAGCAAAAACTTCCTGTCATAAGCTTAAATCCGCCATATGCCTGGACGAGGGCTTATATTTATACCCTGGACGAAATACGAGTCCTAGAGGATTACGATTTACAATGATAAAATATGGAAAGATACGAAATCTATTCCTAATCTTCTCGGCATCTTTCATAGCCATATGCCTTCCCATGCAAGCCGACTTCATCTGCAACATCCATTTCCCGAATGGAACCATCTCTCTGCAAGATAGCCAACCGCACAGACATTCATCGAAATCTTTGAGGACCAAATAGCCGTCTGATTGCTTGTCGAATCCTTTCTTCTCTGCTGGCTGGGTCCACCTGTCATATCCTCATGCGTGCGAAAATCTGGTGTTAACACATGCCCCCTAATTTTGGGATAAATATTTATTCCAAAATTCCTTTTTAACGTGGAGCCTCCAGAAGCGTTCGTCTTCACATGCTATAATTGCTATACTTGCCGACTCATCTCCCGATGCGCCCTCTGGGATTCTTTAAAACCCTTTTTCGCCCTGTTTTGACTTGTGTACTCTGAACTCCTCTGCTTAGACTCAAAAACCCTCTTTTCTCTTATCTCACTCTGGAGGATGTCTTCCGCAGCGAGTCACCATAGTTCCGAGCTTGGTGCTTCTAGCACCTCTATAAGGAGGTTGTTCTCTTCTTTCTTTTGTCTCAAAATGAAGCAGTTGTTCTTACCTCACCACTTTCATTAGGAGGACTGGAGACGACCTCCCCGAGGTCCTGTTCTAGAAGATTGCAGATCTTCAATTCGATTTGGAGAAGAAGGATCGGGAGATCAATCGAATCTCTCGAGAGCGTGATGTCGTTCGGGAACGGGCTGCCGGTAAGCATCCTTTCATCATCTTCCTTTTATTTTTCCTTTCTGCTTTTACCGACTCTTCCCCCTTTTAGCTCTGGAGACCAAGCTTCATTCTCTCAAAGCAGCTATTGCTAACCTTGCCGTCACGGCCAACGTACCGGGTACAACAGCCTTGAGGCGGGTAAACGAAGTCAACCGAGCCCTCCCCGACATTTCCAGAGCTGGTATGGGATATGGCGCAGCACTTGCCTTCAACGCGAGCCGATTACCGCAATTTCGACATCTGCGAGCGAGGACTAGAGTACAGGGTAGCACACTCCGTAGATGATATGAAGGAAGCTGGAACAGATCTGGCTGATTCCTTCGATCATGACCTCCCGATCAGACAGAGGATAGGATGGACGAACTAATTTCTATTGTAAACTTGAACCCTCCTTCTGTAAAATAAGAAGCTCCTTTTGTTCGTCCGGCTTTGAAATCAATCTACGATTGATCCTTCGAGATCAATGCGTGCCCCATTTTGCGCATCAGCCACTGATTTGATTGATTTTTTTTACTTCAACGACGATGTATACTACATCGGCCATCGCTGATAATAGCATCAGATATCTTCGCCTTGCGGACAATTCGTTGTAATCGGTCATCTTAAATTCAAAGTTCTGGCTTTCTCTTAGCCTTCCGATCCATGATGACATTAAGGTAGTATCTCTTAAAGGACTTTTTGATCTTCAGCTCTCTGCTCTCAGTGTCAATCGGTAACATGAGTTCCCAGACTACTAGTTAAAACTGAATGACTCTTAGCCGAATCCTATCAGCTTTCTGACTCTGGAGTCATGACCTCTTCCAATCGTCAAAAATCCGGCCTGGCCCAATAACGGCCCATAAGCCGTGAAAACCCTACTTCGATGCTTGGTCCTCCAGTGTGCAAGTCATGGTTCTATAAATATGACCCTACACAACCTGTTACTCTTATCTCCAGTCAAATAGTTTGATTCGCAAAAATTTTCATTTCTCGGCTTCTAGCTCAAGCCAGAAAGAAAACCTCTTGCTTGCGTTTCCATCAATGACAGGCAAAGGTGACCACGGCAGGCACCTTGACAGAGACGAAGCAGGAGGAAGTCAAGCATTAACTCACTGGTGCCATAGGTAAAAGACTAGTCCCGTGCCCCCTTGCGATAGTTCTTCTTGCTCATCCATCCCTGATCTGTCATCCTTCTCAGGGTGGGGTCTTCGTCCAGCCAAGCTCGAGTTCCTCTGGATGCTCTTCGATACCATGAGGAAAAGGACAAATCCCAGAAAGAACTGGAAGATGAATCCAGGAAGCATGATATTGATGAAGCTAAATGGGCAAACCAACGGAAGCAACTCTGCAGTATAATCACAGGTTTACCAGAGCCTTGGTTCTTCCTCCTCTCCTGATCGAGTTTGCCTCCGCCTAATATCCCCTTTTTTCTTGTCAGCCTTGTCTGCAGAGAATGACCGCTTGAAAGCAGCAGCAAACAGAGTTGCACTTAAGGTGAATGCTCATGGAGACTCAGCTGAGGCTCGTCTTGATGCCGTGGATGGTCGTATCGATCAGGCCGTCATCCAAGGTGTGCACGCTGGGGTTTCCTTCGGGTTAGCGGCAATGAGCTCTTGGACCAAAGAAGATTACTCCCTCCTACCAGTTGGCTTCGTAAGCAGGGATCCAGATGAATTTGAAGACCTTTAGATCTATGACAACCATGCTACTGCCATTGCTGAGATCGCTGATCCACAATCCATTGTAAACAAAATATTTCAAGGGTAGTTTGTATTAGGATGGATCTATGAATGAGGCTTGCAATATATGAAACTTATTCTCCTCTAAATCATGCTTATTTGCATTTTTCGATCCCTCAGTGACCTTCTCTATTCGCAACATTTCTTCAGAAGAGCGTTTGCCGAATGTATGACGTCATCTTAGCCGACTAGATCTTATCTCCGATATGTCGTGTCACTTGGCATTGCACTTACTGCACTTCATCTTTCTCTTCTTCCAATAAACCTACCAACTCGAAAAATGCTAGGGCCACCAGGGTCATAAATATCTTGTACTAAAGGCAACATAAATAATATCGGCTATGACTTGAATTCTGGGAACATTTTTTCTGCTAAAGGCGATGCTTTACATCGGCTGTATAAAAATATCCTTGAATCCGTTCCAGATACAATTTCCACGCGTTCGGCTTTCAACAAGTAGTGCCGAAGCTTGATCCACGAGTGACAAAATCTCTTTACAGCCGAATACCCTTCTCCGAGTTTAACATTTTTCGGCTAAAGCTAGCTGCTACTTAAACTTAAATTCAAAAAATAAGGGCCGATCCTGCTATAAGGCTATCGGCCGCCACGTACAACTTGAAATGATTACCAAGTTGTGGAAGTGCCTTCATATACTTTTCAATTTCACCAAGACTCTTCGTTGTACGTCACTTCGCGTGAACTCTTGACCCTTCTCTAGCTCTGACAATGGAGAAACAGGCAGATTTCTCCCAAAAGTTTACCAACTTTAACCTATACCGGACTCAAATTCGCACATATTAATCCTGTCCTCGGCTTCATCATCAACACTTTATTCCCTGTCAGCTGACATAGAACTTGGTCCCGATTCTTCTCCATTACCTCAATTATATTACTCATTAAAAATTGCTCTGAGAGCCGATTGTCTGAATCGGCCGTTGGTCCTCATTGAAAACGTTTACAGGACCTGCTTCCCAAGCTCTTCCAGAAAAGCACTCAACGCCATCATATTCCCAGTAGATGGGTTCTGTATTAGCAACACTCACCGAATCATCAGCATGCACGATTTCGATGTCATCTCCGATCCACTGGATGAGGAACTGATGCATAGTTGATGGCACACAGCAGTTTGCATGTATCCAATCTCTTCCCAATAGCAAACTGTATGCCCCTTGCCATCAATGATGAAAAAGGTAGTGATCAAGGTCTTAGTCCCGATCGTCAACTCAACATGGACTGCTCCCCGAGTATCAGAAGAATTGCCAGCAAAGTCTCTCAACACCATGTCGGTCTTCAGCAAGTCTTCACTTGCCATCCCAAGTTTTCTGAAGGTGGTATACGACATGATATTTATGGCAGCCCCTCCATCAACGAACATCTTAGTCAATGGCTTGCCATTAACATAGCCTCTCATATACAATGGCTTCAGGTGTCGATGCTTAGTTGGTTTATCGAATACTGCACTTTGAGCCAAGACAAGATGAGCCAATAACTCTTGGAATTCATCTTCATCAAAATCTGAATACACTTCATCTTGGACATCCTGTTCTTTGGGAGCTATAAATTCTGATGGAAGAAAGAAAGCCATGCATGCGTCAGCCGAATGATCACCCTCATCCAGCTTCTCTTTGGGGCGCCAAACTCGCTTTACTTTGGCATTTGCTTGTTCTAACTCTCTATTTCTTAGGCGCTGCACCCTCCTTTTTTGGCTTCTCCTCAATCCTGGTGGACACCACTGTCCTCTCTGCCATACATACTCACGGTACTCTTCTTCTTTGGTGCGAGCCCAACTTTGATCGGCAAATCCTCTTCCCTGCCGATTTTCGGAATTATTTATTTTTACGCGTCGATCGTCCTCAGGGATTCGTGCCCCAAGCCTCTCATGGACAGATCGGCGGTTGACTCGAGACTGCCTATACTCGGAGTACTGATTACTGCACTCAGGGCAGTTGTTCTTAACAGGCAGCTTCAAGCCTTCGTTCCAACAATACTGGAAGAACGAGCATTCCCAATGAGACTGTTCCTGCTCCTTCGTACCTTCCCGTTCTTCCCGGTACATCTCTTCTTCGTACCTTCGTTGTTTTTCTAGGAACTTCCGTTCTTCATAAAGTCTCTACTTCTGGTATCGTTCCTGCTCCCAACACCATTTATTCAACAAGATGCGCGTCGTGACCCTGTGTCTGGAAGTTTCACCCGTCTCAGTTCGGCTATTTTGGAACTGAACCCTCTGCTGAAGCTCTCTCTTTGTAATTTGCCGATTAGGGTCAACGGCACCAGCTTCCCTTGCTCTATCAAAGGTTAAAACTTTCATTTTGCTCTTATCCCTGGGATCAGCTGCGTTGATCATGTTAACAGAGAAGGACACAATATTCTGTCCAAAAGGGCTACCATCAATTTTCATCTTTCCATCAAACCTTAGATGCCCGTCCTGGATAGCTTTCTGGATCCGCATTCTGAACACTCGGCAATCGTTTATGGAGTGGGATCTAGTATTGTGAAAACTACAATATTTCTTGTCCTTGACCCTTTTAGGATGCAGCATAGGATGACCTTCTGGCAACTTGATGCGTCCTTCCTTCAACAAGTACTCAAATTATCTGACTTGGAAACATCAAAGTCATAAGTACCTTTCTGCTGCCTCAGCCATCGCTGGTTGACTTGAGTCGGTTCTTTATCCCAGACTATCTCGGTTGCAGCTATTTCATCTTCATCATTGTACTCAGTCGCTTCTTCTAGGAAAGCCTGATACATCTTGGCAGCCACATCACCCTTCTGGAACTGATTATTCCTCTTGATTCTCTGGGCTTGATTACTCATCGTTGCCAACCTTTGTGATAACTGCTCGAGGTCATCAAACTCCATGTCGAATAACCTCTCTTTGATACTCGGCAACATGCCAGCTATGGCTATTTCTGGCAGTTGATCATCCGGCAAATTCAGAGAATAGCAAAGATTCTTGGTCTCCCTGAATCGGCGTAGATATTCTTGTGGCGTCTCACCAGGTTTCATTCTTAGGCTCATGAGATCGACCAACTTTTTCTCGCTGGTACCCGTAAATAAATATGAGTGGAATTTCTGCTCTAGCTCTGCCCATGTATTGATAGAATTTGCTGGCAGAGAAGAAAACCACGAGAAAGCTGGTCCTGTTAATGACAACGGGAAGTACCGAATCCTCCAAGCCTCATCTGTAGATGCTTCTCCGAGTTGCATCAAGTAGCGGCCGATGTGTTCTATAGTACTGGTGTCATCCTGGCCTGAAAACTTGGTGAAATCAGTAGGAGGCTTCACCCTTGGAGGAAGAGCTACCCGATTGTACCACTCTGGATAAGGGGACTTGTATGTGTAAGTTTGATTCTTAGGCTTCAGGCCAAATTGATTTTGCATCATATCAGACATCTTATGCATGATGAGGTCAATATTCGGATCAGGAGCTGCTTGTGCCTGCCCCCCAGGATGTAGCCCTGCCGAACTCTTATAGCCTGGATTTGGAAGTGCATTAATTGAGCTATAATCGATGAACTCATGATATCCATCTCCAAACATATTCTTCTGTATCCTGTTTGCTGCAGGAGACACTTTAGAAGCAGATTGCGGGACATTCCCTATCGTGCCGAATGCGAGCTAGCCATAGGTTGTGGGTGGCTGTTGTGTCTCATGAGGAACCATTCCCCCTGTGCTCGTACCAGCCCCACCGTCTTCGGTAATCTTTCGACGTTGAGGCACTTGAAACAACAACGGTCCCTGCATCGGACCAACAGCTTCTTCAAAGCATCTGTCCACGGCTGGACCGAAAGTATTGACTATGATAGCACGAAAAGTGTTCAAGAAAGCCGACTGATGATTGGTCACAGCTTCTGATACAACCTTATGCATTATTTCAGTCATCTTCCAAATAACTTCTTCTTCATTGGGGATATCAGGTTGATGGTGAGGAAGAATTTATGGGAATGGTTCTTTCTGGTAAATCTTGCCACTCTTGTTCTTGGAAAAGGACATCAGGCACTTGTACTGAAGCTCCTCACAAGTCTGTTGTATTAAACTCTTCAGATCTGGCGACAAGTCGTCCATAGTTACATCCAGAATCTGATCGTCGTTGATCTCAGGCATCTTGAAGCGGAGAGTCTTGTCCCACCAGACGTGCCAAAAAGTGTGTTGACGCAAAAAGTGACACCTTGCGCCAAGACACACAGCAAGCCGAATGAGGCTAGCTTCAATCGGGTGCTCGGAGTGTGCTGAATCCGGAGACGTGCCAGTCGGTTTGACGTGAAAACCAACAAGGGATAAAACGTGAGAATACCTCTGGAACATGCTGGGTAAAACCAGACAGTTCCATATGTACGGCTTCGAAAGCCAATCGCGACGGCACACAGCTACAGAAGCTGTCTGTCAGAGCATGTTTACAAAGCTATTCGGCGAGTATGAGAACAGAATGTGTGAAGCATATTAACTGCCGAATGCAAAAGAAAGACATGCTTGAACGAATCAAAGATATTATAAACAGGCAACTTGCAAGAATAGATCTGTTCAAATAATACATGCATAGGCTAATCCAACTAATCTGCCACACGTTTAGTCTTCAAAAACCCGTCAAGCATAAACTTAAGCGAAGCTAATCCACCGCATGATACCACTTGCTATAAGTCTATACCACTTCTTATAATTAGATTAATCCACCGCATGATACAATCTAATTATAACAAGCTAAAAGCATGCATATATCTGTACAGATCTATAAGAACTCATTACTCGTGTAAGCTTGACCAAAATCGGCAAACTAGCCGAGTTGGGGTCCATGAGGAAGGAAACATACAAGCAAACATGATTAAACTAATCTAAAACCTGTATCTGCCGCACGACACCCAGTTCTATCCAAGCACAAACATGATTGACATGTATGAACCCACAACATGTAACAACCTAGATTGAAAACTGATCCGGCTATCATGATCTTATGATTAGCAAAGCACAAGTAAACTTGTGAAACAAGGCCGAATAGAGATCAATCTAGATTGGGCAAAAGAGTGTCACAGGAATTAAATAAATAAAACACATAACACATGATAACTTAATGAATCTACTAGATCTGCCAAATCTAATAGAGCCGATAACTATTTTTACTCATGTCTTAATCCGCCGCACGATACAAGGCACAAGCAAGAACTTCCTGTCATAAGCTTAAATCCGCCGCACGATACTAAGCTTAACATACGAGACTACTTGCATCATATCTAAATCCACCGCATGATACTAGACATGATAACAAGGTTGCCGGTACTTACGGAGGTCGACGGATCGATGTTTCCTCTCGAAGAACTCGACGACACGACTTAGGGACTCGAAGATGGCACGGGGCCGGTTTGTATTGATGTGGTTGTGAACAATTTTACTATGGTCGAGGGCTTATATTTATACCCTGGACGAAATACGAGTCCTAGAGGATTACGATTTACAATGATAAAATATGGAAAGATACGAAATCTATTCCTAATCTTCTCGGCATCTTTCATAGCCATATGCCTTCCCATGCAAGCCGGCTTCATCTGCAACATCCATTTCCCGAATGGAACCATCTCTCTACAAGATAGCCGACCGCACAGACATTCATCGAAATCTTTGAGAACCAAATAGCCGTCTGATTGCTTGCCAAATCCTTTCTTCTCTGCTGGCTGGGTCGACCTGTCATATTCTCATGCGTGCGAAAATCTGGTGTTAACAGTATGTGTTCACTCTCGCTGGGGGAGCAATATCGTGGAAAAGCTCCAAACAAACCGTCACTACATCGTCCACAATGTATGCCGAGTTTGTAGCCTGTTTTGAGGCAACTGAGCAGGTGAATTGGCTGAAAAAATTCATACCCGGTTTGAAAGTGGTTGACGACATCTATAGGCTACTGAAGTTGTACTGCGATAATTATTCGGCAGTACAATATGCTCACAACAATAGGTCAAGTGGTGCTGCCAAACACATTGACATAAAGTATTATGTTGTGAAAGATAAAGTCCAGGATCAATCTATAAGTCTCAAGCATATCAGTACGAGTAAGATGCTTGCGGATCCGCTAACGAAAGGCTTACCACCCACAGTGTTTAAGGAACACGTTGCCAGCATGGGGTTAATGGAAAGCCTATGATTCCTGGACTAAAGGGCCCAAAAGTAAAAGTATCTATTTCAGAACAAAGATGAACATTATGGTTGTTAAGTCTATCGGCAAAAGACCGTGACGATGAGACATGCCTCTTGTGCAAATCTGTGATGGAACGAGAAAAGTAAAGTAAAAGAAACTGGTGAGATCAGGGAGAGATTGTTAGGATGATCTTTTTCACTAATAGCCCAACGGCTATTAGGCTTGACCTCGCGCCCTGATCGGGGGCGCCCAGCCCACTTAATGGCTGGCGGGCCCCCGTCGCACTGCGCATATAAAGAGGGTGGGGGCCGGCGGCTCTCAGTACGAGGTTCACCGTGAGCCGCACTCCCCACCGACAAACCCTAGACCCGATGCGAAAGGGGCCGCAACCAGCGGCGGGAAGTTCCGCTGCCGCCGTTCCTCATCTCCATCGCCCTGGACCACGTCCGGCTCCGTCACCACCGAAGGACACCGACGCCTACGTCCCCCTCCACCGCTGTCGACGACCCCAGCACGCCGACGGACATGGCGGGTGGCGGCTCCTCTTCTTCTACTACTTCTTCAGGTTCGAGCAACCTAGGTATGAACTCCTAATCACTCTTCTCCTTCGGATCTAGCTCGTAGTAGTTCATAGGACCATGTTTATGCACTGCTATTGGTTATCCCCGGCTAGATCTACTGCTAGTGATCGTGTTCATATCTATCACGACGCTCTCAGACACCGTGAGCATGTTGCCACCCTACCGGATCAATCAGTTACGAAGAGCAATCATTCCCCACCCCAAACCAATCATTCCACAAATCCACTCGAGCAACCTTTGTCTCCTCCTCATCTGCCAGATCACGGCCAATGCAAGGTGGAGGCGTGTTCTTTTTTCACTGAACCTGCAGCTGCCGAATATTCTGCTTCGGACAGATTAAAAATGTAGAGCAGTAGTATAGAAAACTGAGACGCGATGCCAACGTCGCACAAAACCTTAATTAAATTAACCAAAGCACGAAACGACTCCACAAGTCTGTCAAGAAATTGCTAGGAGATAATCTCCCGCCGGCGTCAAGAGCAACATGCAGGAGTAGTAGTGTGAGCTAGCCAGCAACGCCATGGCATCGAATTAATTCAAATGGAATTGCCCAATCCATTTCTGTGACAAATAAAACCAATTTCTGTGATATATTGGTATACAAACCAACAAATAACCCCCGATAATATGATACATGAACAAATGCAGAAACAGTACGTTTACGGTGACAAGCAGCAGTAGCAGCAGCGACGCGATGCAAGCCAGAGCAGAGCTAGCCGCCGGAAGGACATGAGGCGCCTTCGTATCAAGAGGCGGCGGCGGCGGTGTCCCCGGCGGCGTACGTGCAGTCGAAGCCACACTGGCAGCGCGGGCTCTCGGCGAAGTTCTCCGATGGGAACGACGCGGCGAGCGGGCCGACGAGGAAGCTGAGCTCGTCGCCGGCGCGGTCCACCTCGGTGATGCCGAGCCACACGAACAGCACCTTCACGCTGACGCCCTGCAGCGCGCGGATGGAGCCTTCCCGCGCCGTCCCGGTGATGCGGCGGTCGTACCGGAGCACGTACCGGTCGCCGACGCGGAACTCGCAGCTGCGGCCCGAGACCGAGAGGAACACCTCGAAGGAGCCGTCGGCGCGGAGCTCGTACCGCTGCACGCCCTCCGGGAGGATGCCGCGCGGGAAGTCGTACCGCTCCAGCATCTCGTACGCCGTCGGCGCCGTCGAGTTGCCTGAGGCTGCAGCTGCGGCGGCGGTGGTGCCGGCAGCTGCAGCCACGAGGAATAGAGCGAGGAGGAGGTGGTGCTGCTGCTGGTTATCCCTGCAGGCCATGGCTGATGGAGCTCTTCCGTTGCTTGGTCGTTGATGGTGTGGATAGCTAGCTGGGTTCTTGCGTGCTCGCTGCTTTTAGGGTGTAGATTTATTAACATTGATTGGGTTGAGTGAACCAAATGGCTAATCTCACTAAAGATATTCTGTGTTTATTTCATGTGTACATTACATTGTATATATATACTTGTTGCACAAAATGTTTATGGCTTTTGTTTATGGCTTTTGCAAGGCGCTTAATATGGGTTATTATATTTTGGATGGAGTTGCTTGTACGTACGTGTTGGCCGTATGTTAGTTTTTCTTTTTGCTGCAAACTGTCTTTTGGGACGACGAAGTTTTGTCATTGTAGGGGCTTGGAACCTGACTGATATGTTGGAACATCCTGCAGACATAGAACAATAACCATGATGGTTCTCGTTTGCTTCACGACATCATGGTATGTTACAAGAGGCCAAGAAGAGCCTCATCAGTAGTATCTTAGGTTCTAAGTTGCACACCCTGTGGGAGCAAATTTTCCTGAAGTTTAGTAGTAGCTGACGCTACTGTCGACACGTCAATCTCGAAGATTTGTAGGTCGCCTACTTTTCGAAGATAATCATAGAGGTAGAGTTTGAATGTCCATGTTCGATCATATGGATCAGTGTGCGTATGTTATGAGCATCTGCGCTATATACTTTGTAATAAGCAAAAAAAATGTTCCACACTTAATTTATTATCTCCTAATTGATAAAATAGAGGAAAGAGATATAATTATGAAACTACACATTATATTAAACTTCACGCACTAAAAATTAAAATTCTAAAAATTCTCAGAAAAATAGAAAAATATACGGCCATCTCTATTCATTGAACGTTAATCGTCACTGGCAATGGCATCGTTAAATCTATTCTATTTTCTAACAAAACAACCAAATGTATTTTTTTAAAAAATGGTATCAAGTAACGCCTAAGTGCATCTCTAACAGTACTCAATAATTTATTTTCAAAAACATGGTGTTTCCAACTCCTAAAATAGTATTGTGAGAAATAACAAAGATAATCTCCAACCGTTTTTAATAATTCACACCTAAAATTTAGGAGAAAATTTTACACTAGAAATCCTATACCATTATTTTTAAATTATCCCAACCGTTTTTATATACTCTCTCTTGTACATTTGCATCAGGAATCTCTTTCTATTATTTATTCTTTCACACGTCCTTCCACCTTTATATTAGCAGAAAGGGATACACTCGTCCTAAATGTAACTTTACGTGTTTCGAAGATTTTTTTTTATTTGCTAAAAGATTGGGAGATGATCTTAGGAGTTGATGGAGATGGTTTTTTCTATTCTTGCCAAAAAAAAGACATGGATTGAGAATATTTATTGTGTACTCTTGGAGATGTTCTAAGAGGGAATGATTTAGACAACTTAAAACTGATCGCCTCTAAAACCTCCTTATCAAAACCTAAGCAGAATATCTATCTAGATGTGAACTATAGTTTTGCAAAATGTTTGCTATCTTTACCACAAAAGAGTTCACATCTTATTAGTAAGCTAGACTACGGAGATAAAAACAACCAAAGAAATGCATGTGAAATATTAAATGAGATAGAGAATTCAAACTCCTAGAGACAGTAAATTTTCCCAAGGTATCAAGAAACTCATGCTTCCCCTAGTCCTAGTTGGAGCCCCTCACAAGAATGTCCTTGCTAGGCCAAGCTCCTAGGCAGGTAACTCCATATACATCCCCAAGCCTTCCTTGTAAGCAAGTGGGTCTCAAAGACGGGCTCTCTTAGATGGCTACCTGTCGTCTTCACTATCAAGATTTTGACTCAAATGTCGCGTGCCTCATTCCATTCGGTACATGGTAGGGAGTCACACCACAAACTTTGTTGGTGTGATCTCACAAGATCACAAGCCCCTAGGGTACAACAATGGTACACACAAGCACCAAACAACAAAAGGTATAAAACTTCTACAATCCTCACTCAACACAAACATAGAGCAAGCACTAAAGTGGTGGTCTAACTAGCCTACATAAAGCATGATGTCAATCTCCTAATATTTCCTTAAGCACTTTTCTATGGCAACAACTTTAAGAGATGATCCTCAACTCTCTAATATTTGCAGAACACTCTAGCACTTCCAAGTTGGGGTGTCCATGGGGGTATATAGCCTCTACCATAAATAAAGATGTTAGCAAAGGGCTTCCCAATACTCGTCAAAAGGTCTGATGAGGTCATTAGAGAAATCCAATGCCTACCACATGCACTAGTCATTAGGGTAGGCACTGTCGACCATTGGAGCTTTACTCCTCAATTCCATTATTCTCTAGTTTCTCCATCCCTTCCATTGGAATGTTGATAGTTCCTAGTCATCTTGACCACCATGTATGCATAGTGGGTAACCACCAGGAACTTATCCAATGTCCATTAATCAATGATGGGGCATTTCATACTAAGCCATATCCATCCAAAAGTTGGATGGTTTCTCAAAGGTGATGGGGAGATCGACAGGACCTAATGGCTAGGTAATAACCCCTAGGTCATGTTAAAGGAATGTTGTATATTTAGAGCTTCATCAAGGGGGTCCGCATCAACATGAGAGCAGATGAGGATAAAAGTTGATGGCCCTCCTACCATTAGCAACTAGCACCTAATTGATCTTGAGGCTCCCAATGCTTATCGTGACTGTTGACGCTCACTAATGCTCATAATTAACCATCAACTATTGCATGAAATGCCACTAAATGAATCACAAAGCATAGTTGTAGGGTTTGAAACTAACAAGTTCCACGAGTTTTGGTTCTCTCACTTGTTTTGTAGGACATCCATGTTTTTACCATATAAAAGCATCTCAAGTGATAAATTGGAGTGCACCATTGCGAAGAGCTCGTCGAGACGATCAAAACGGACATATCATTTGCTATATTCGGAGTCCCGGATGAAAAGGTATTAATTTTTCAACGAAACCTGCAAAAGAAGGATCTAGAAGACACCACGAGACGGCCCGCCATGGGGGCCCACTGGGCCAGACCGACCGGTGGGTCCTGGAGACCGGTCGGTCGGCCACGGAGGCCGTTTTGCCTCCGCCTTCCGGAACCTTCTTCCACCGCCTCCTAGAATGCATCTCCACCGTCCCTAAGGTTGGTTTGATCCAACGGCCACGGTTTCTCGCTCAGGGCTATATAAGCAGCCCCAGACCCCCCTCTCCAGGCATCTTCATCTTTATTATTCATCTCCACATCAGAAACTAGGGTTTCAATTAGAAGTAGAGGTCCCTCTAGATGAATCTCTTGTAGTTCATCTAGAATTAGATCTAATTCTAGTTCTTCTAGTTCTAGTTCTAGTTGTCTAGTTCATCTAGTTGTAATTAGAGATCGGATTAGATAGAGGAGAAGGAGAGAGCTGAGGAGGAGCCGGAGCTGTCGGATCTTCCTCAACATTGTATTGGTGCAACATCTAGTTCATCTTCAAGTAATCTCCAGGTTCTTCATTTACTATTTCCAAGTATTATATTTAATTTTTGTTCTTGCTTTATTTTATTTACTGGATCTCCGCTCGTATCGAGTGCTCTAATTATCATATGTAATTAGAGTAGTAGACGTTAGTGTAGACGTGGTGTCTAGACTAGGTGTGACGGAACGACCCTAATCCCATGGCCCACGTGTCCCTGTCAACCTCTGACAGCCGAACCACTGTTCCATGTGATTAAGACCTGTTCGCCACCGGGCTACATCAGTGCCCAATGTCCGCAGGATCATCTCACAATTCGGTTACAAGCATTGCATACTTTTACAAATAACATCGGAATAAAGAGCGGAAGACTTAAATAACATTAGTTTTACAAAGCAGGGTTCCAAATAGAAATTAAGGGTGCAGTTATTACAAACCAAGTTCTGATAATAGAAATAGACATAGGCAACATAGTGGAGAACAACAAAGATACTTATAATCACCCAGCCCGCGGGTGTACAACTATTCTTCGGCCTCATCGGCCTCTTCCTGGACGATGGTCACGCAGCAGGGTGCAAGACACATCGGGGACTCTGTCATACCTGCAGCATGGGTAACAAACCCTGAGTACTGGGGTACTCAACAAGACTTACCCGACTAAAGAAAAGGGAGAAGACTCAGGAATGAGAGGCTTAGGGTAGTCAAGGTAAGGCTTAAGCAAGATCAAGTATTTTGCAGAAAAGCATTTTTGTAAACCTTATTTTATTTTTGAAAGATTCAGTATTCCTCAATTCTTCATCGTTCCTGATTCATTTTACATTTCAAAACATTCCTAGTTGAGAACCACTCTCCGTTGACAGTCAGTGACCAAGTCTCCATAACCGAGGAGCAACGTTAATCCGGATAAATAATACTCAGGCTGAGGATCCCTATCCACACTGCATATTAGCACCCAAGGCTTGCAATATGCCAACTCGTCTACCACGATTCCTCCAAGATTGGGCCCGGTCCTACGCCACCCTGAAGTACAGTACACCACTCCTATCCAGGTACGACGACCACGTGGGGACATGCTACTTCCCCATCTCTCCACTCCCAGTGGCGCGGTTGTCGGTCCAATAAAGGATTCCTCGGAGCCAGAGCTTTCCGTAGTATGTGAATAGTTGCAAGTCTTGGCCAGCAGGCCCCCATACGATGGTCCCTAATTTTCCAGCCAGAACTACACCTGGTTATATCTCACCCAAGCCGTAATAGTCCTGTCAGTTTTTCAACCCTGTCCCGGTCGGTGTCAACTGTTGAGTCCCGGACTACAACATGACGGCACCGTACGCGCGGACAACCTCTTCTCGACAATTGACCACATGCTAGCTAGGCAAGCAGTCATCGAACGGGAAGTAAAGCCAAATTCCCATAAAGATTCTTTCAGTGATCACACTTTGAAATAATATTTCATTGCAAATCTATAGTATAGCATCACTAAGCATTTGCATATAGTTTTTAAAGCAGGGCTGGTGAATCTTCTGGTGGAGGTAAATAATGCAGGTAATAGGTCATCACACAACTCCTATAACCTAATGCAGTAGTTTAACTCAAAAGCATTTAAGGAAAAACATTTTATTAAATCCAAGGAAAGGGTTAATGCAACCGGGGCTTGCCTTGAAGAGGCAAAGAGGGCAGGCTCGAGGGCGGCAGGGCAGTTGTCGGAGCTCGGGGTAGCCTCAGGGGACAGGTTTCGGCGGCGGCTGCGCGATCTTGACTCCTTCTTCGGTGACTATACGAATGCAATGATGCATGCACATGAGTATGCTAGCATGAACAATGCAAAAAAAACATGGCATACAACATGAACCCTAATCCCTTTTCTATTTTTCTTAATTATTTTAAAAAGGTCATTTTATGAAGTTGCTCCAAAAATGACCAAATTAATCACATAAGTTCATTATGGTGTAGATAGATGACAAAACCAAATTTCATAATTTTGGGAGGTCATTAAGGTGCTCAAATAAAATCAGACATTAATTAACAGAAGGCACTATTAACAATTAAAGATAAATGCTCAAAAATCAACTTGCTCCAAAAGACTTCAAAATTTCACCAGAGACTAAACATGGCATAGGAAGCTCACAAAAATTTATCTCATGATTTTTGGAGTTATAAATAATTTTCTAAAAATCCAAAAACCATCCATTTATTAATTAAAAGAGGGATTTTACATTTTCAAATTCTTGCAGAAAAAGTCAAGTTTCATATTTTTCTAAAAATACTACACAGCATGGAGCATACCATAATTTTATCAGGATTTAGGAACAACAAATTAATTCACACAAAAAAGAGAAAACAGCACACTATTCACACTCTTTCAAAAGGAAAAAGAAAAGAGCGCTGTGCTCCTTCCTTGCAGGGGCTCGGGCGAATCGCGGCGAGGCGGACAGCAGGGCTCGGGCGAGACGGAAACAAGCGTTTCGTCCGAGGCCTGGCCGGGAGGCTCGGGCGAAGCGGAGACAAGCGTCCGTCCGAGGCCTGGCCGGTAGGCTCGGGCGAAGCGGAGACAAGCGTCGTCCGAGGCCTGGCCGGTAGGCTCGGGCGAAGCGGAGTGGAAGCAGAGACCGGGGCTTCGAGTGCTTACCACGGGTCGGAGGCAGGGCTCGGCTGCTTCGAGGGAGCGCGGTTCGCAGGCGTGCTCGAGGGTGTGGCTCGGGAACGTGCTCGAGGGTGAGGCTCGAGGGTGAGGCTCGACACGTGCTCGAGGGTGAGGCTCGAGGGTGAGGCTCGACACGTGCTCGAGGGTGAGGCTCGACACGTGCTCGAGGGTGAGGCTCGAGGAAGGAGACGGCCGCGGCGGCACTCCGGCGATTCGGCGATCCTGCGCAACACACGAGACCGCAAGGGCCTGGTTAGAGTCGCGCGGAGCCAAGGAAGCTGACACAGGGGTCAGGGGAAGATGATCGTGGCCGGAGAGGTAGTATTTGACGAACCCGAGTTCACCGGTGTTTCGTCGGAGTTTGGGAAGATGGGGTTACGCCGGGCGATTGGAGGCGGGGGAGGTAAAATTGAGGGGCTGGGAAGCTTCGCGAGCTCAAGGCGGAGCTTTGGGCTAGGTGGTTGAGCGGCGGGAGCTTCGGAGTGGGCTGGCGACGGCGGCGGAGATGAGTGAGGAGCTCGGACTCCGGCGGTCCCTTTTATAGGCACGGTCGGGGACGGTAGAGAGCACGGGATGGTGTGGATGAGCTCGGCCGAAGCGTGCGCACTCGATTGCAAGCCGGCGGGAGGACGGGCGTGCACCCAGGGCCTGGGCGAAGGCTTGCCGGTGACGGCCACGCGGTCGGCGCTGTGCAGGGAACAGTGGGGGACGGGCGCGGAGGTCAGCGCTCGCAGCGTGCGGGGGCAGAATGATCACGGGGTCAGCGGCGTGCAGTGTGGTAGGCGCACAGTGCGCGGCCTTGCACAGGGCAACGCGGCGTTGCGCAGTGCCGGCGAGGCGCCATGGCCGGGCCCCCCCTAGCTCTGTGCCGGCTAGAGGTAGGGGATGAACAGGCTAGGTCTAGGTTTTGACTTTCTGTATTTTGTAAATATTACTTCCAAAACTTGAACGGAGCAACAAAAAACTCAAAATACCAAAGTTGTGCAGAAAAAGGAGATCTACAAACTTTGTCAAAAAGAATATTTTCAAAATCCAAATAGTTTTTGGACCACATTTGGAAACAGAAAAGGGAACACTTTTGGGATTTGAATAAATTCAAAAATTACTTTGATTTTACATTGAAAGTTGGAATCTGCAAATATGAAAGTTGTTCCTTTTATCAAAACCTACAACTTTGCTAATATACCCTTTTTCTGAAACTCAATAGTTTTTAAATAAATTTTGAAAACTGAAAAGGGGAACAAAACTGGAATTTGAATGAATTTGGATTTACTTCAAACTTTTGTACAGAAACTTGAAAATTTGTAAATACCAAGGTTGTTTCTCTTGGCCAGATCTACAACTTTGCTTTTTGGACCACCTCAAATTTTGAATAATTTTTGAATTACAAAAAGAGGGATAAAATCCAGGGTTTGGAAATCAGGGTTTTTGCAAAGGGATTTGAAATCTGATTTTGATTTTTGAACTTTGGCCAACCACAACAAAACTTCAAGACATCCAACTGAACCAAGAATTACCACAAAGCTAGGCCAGAGGTGAAATTACCATTTTTGCCCTTATAGGAAGATTTGGGCTTTTAGGGTTTTTGAAAAGAGATTGCTACACAAGTACTAAGCAAACATAAATGCAAGGCAAGAATGATTAATGACTAATGATGATGACATGTCAGGTTAATTACAGTTAAACACCAGAGGTGTTACAGCCTTCCCCCCTAAAAGAAATCTCGCCCCGAGATTCCACGTCTTAAGAAGGAAAAGGCAAAACCTTACATCTACAGAGATTCGAGAAAGTCGGGATAGTTCTTTGCTAAGAAGTCTTCGGATTCCCAGGTGGCTTCTTCTTCAGAGTGCTGGTTCCACTGGATCTTGTACCATCTTGTGGTGGTTCTTCGGGTAACACGATCCTTGTGATCCAACACGCGAACTGGATACTCAGTGTATGACAGATCTGGTTCTAGCTCAACGCCTTCAACTTCAACCACATGTTCAGGTACTCGGAGACACTTCTTGAGTTGGGAGACATGAAACACATTATGAACTGCTGAAAGATGATCGGGCAAACTAGCTTGTAAGCGACCTTGCCACAACGATCCAGAATCTCAAACGGACCAATGTAGCGGGGTGCTAACTTTCCTTTGACTCCAAAACGAGTGACTCCTTTGGTGGGTGAGACCTTCAGGTACACATAATCCCCGATCTCGAACTGCAGAGGTCGACGCCTTGTCAGCATAACTTTTCTGTCGAGACTGTGCAATCTTCATGTTCTCTTGTATTTGCTTGACTTTCTCTTCCATATCTTTTACTAGGTCAACTCCAAAGAATTCCCTTTCTCCGGGTTCAGACCAATTGAGAGGTGTACGACAACGGCGGCCGTACAGTGCTTCAAAGGGTGCCATTTTGATGCTCTCTTGGTAACTGTTATTATATGAGAACATCTGCCCAAGGGCAAACCGTCATCCCAAGTATCTGCGAAGGTGAGCACACATGCTCTCAACATATCCTCTCTAACACTTGGTTGACCCGCTCAGTTTGTCCATCTGTTTGCGATGATATGTCCGTACTATGCAAGAGCTTGGTTCCAAGTGAGGTATGGAACGCTTTCCAAAACTTGGCGACAAACTGGGGGGTACCCACGATCAGAGATAATGCTCTTGGGTATGCATGGAGTTTCACTATGTGGTTCTTGTACAAAGTGGCATAAGTGGGGACGGTGTAACTGGTCTTCACTGGCAGGAAGTGAGCTTGCTTAGTAGGCGATCCACGACACCCATATGGAATCAACAACCTCTCTGATGTCTTGGGTAGACCATTGATAAAGTCCATACTGATATCGTCCCATTTCCAAGCAGGTACAGGTAAGGTTGCAATTCTCCTCCGGGCTTCATGTTGCACGCTTTGACTTTCTGGCAGGTATCACACTGAGCGACATACCGGGCGATCTCAATCTTCATCTTTGTCCACCAGAACCTTTGCTTCAAGTCCTGGTACATCTTGTTGCTGCCGGGGTGGATGGAGAATCTAGTCAAGTGTGCTTCATCAAGGATTAACTTTCTTAACTCAGGAACTTTAGGAACTACTAACCATTCTAAACCATACTAATTCCTTTATCATCAATCCGAAATAATCAGCCTTTCCGGATTGGACCTTGTTCGATGATGTGCTTGATTCCAAGGGTTATCTTTCTGTGCAGCGATGATCTGCTCCTCTGATAGGGGTTTCTATTCTGATATTATTCAGAGTTCCTTGTGGAATCATTTCAATATTCAACTTTTCCAGCTCATAACACAAAGAAGAATCATAGGGTTTTCATCAGACAGTTGCAATAAGACTTGCGACTGAGTGCATCGGCGACCACATTCGCCTTACCCGGATGGTAATGCACTTCAAGATCATAGTCCTTAATTAACTCAAGCCATCTTCTCTGCCTCATATTCAGTTCCTCTTGAGTGAAATATACTTCAGGCTTTTGTGATCAGTGTACACATTACAGGTACTGCCCAACAGATAATGACGCCAGATCTTCAAGGCATGCACTACTGCTGCTAACTCGAGATCATGAGTTGGTAATTCTCTTCATGTCGCTTAAGCTGTCGGGAGGCATAAGCGATCACTCGACCTTCTTGCATCAAAACACAGCCCAAACCAGTACCAGATGCATCACAGTAGACATCAAAGGGCTTCTCGATGTTCGGCTGGGCTAGCACTGGTGATGTAGTTAACAGTTTCTTCAGAGTTTGAAAGGCTTGCTACAGGTGGTGACCAGACAAACTTCACAGAATTCTTTACTAACTCAGTGATAGGCTTGGCGATTCTTGAGAAATCTGGGATGAATCGACGATAATATCCTGCCATTCCCATAAAGCTGCGGACTTGATGAACAGTGGTAGGTGGCTTCCAATCCAGAATGTCTGCCACTTTACCAGGGTCAACTGACACACCTTCAGCGGAAAGGACATGACCAAGAAACTGTATCTGATCTAACCAGAACTCACATTTACTGAACTTGGCATACAGCTGATGTTCTCTGAGACGGGATAGAACGATACGAAGATGTTCGGCATGATCTTCAGGGGTTTTTGAGTAGACAAGGATGTCGTCAATGAACACGACCACGAATTTATCAAGCTCTGGCATGAACACAGAGTTCATGAGGTACATGAAATGAGCAGGGGCATTGGTCAAACCGAAGGACATGACCAAGTACTCATATAGGCCGTATCTGGTGGTGAAAGCTGTTTAGATATCTTCAGGACGAATCTTTATTTGGTGGTAGCCAGATCTGAGATCGATCTTGGAGAATACTTTGGCTCCAGCTAACTGGTCAAAGTAGAAGATCAATACGAGGCAATGGATATTTATTTTTGGTTGGTGACCTCATTGAGTGGGCGATAGTCAATGCACATTCTGAGAGTCTTGTCTTTCTTCTTTACAAAGATTGCAGGACAACCCCAAGGAGACGAGCTTGGGCGAATGAAACCCTTGTCCAACAAATCTTGTAATTGGATTTTTAGTTCTGCCAACTCTCTGGGAGGCATTCGATAAGCTCTGTCGGGATATAGGAGCAGTCCCGGGCTTTAGCTCTATGGCAAACTCAACGTCACGGTCAGGAGGCAGACCAGGCAAATCCTCAGGAAAAACATCAGGGAATTCACAAACCACGGGGATGTCCCTGGTTTCCAGAACATAGGGTATTTATTTGAGTGGCTGCTGGTTTTTGAGGCATTGGAAGTTGGAGAAGGAGTTTGGCGGTACTGTTAGGAATATCCACTCTCACAACTCTATTCAAGATGTCGATCATGGCTTTATACTGACACATCCAATTCATGCCTAGGATGACATCTATCTCCTGATCATGAAGCACTATCATGGTGGTGGGAAATACATGTTCCCCCAACCTTACTGGTATACTGCGAACCACTTCCTTAGTACTTATACGCCCTCCAGGCGAAAATATGCAGAAACTTTCTTTTAAATCCTCAATTGATATTTCATGCTTGATGACAAAAGTACGACTGATGAAGGAATGCGATGCACCAGAATCAAACAACACGACTGATAGCTTCTTCTGATACAAAGGCTGATAGATTGATAAAGATCTCTGACAGATACAACTGACCGATAAAGGGAAAAGACGAAAAGAAAGATACAGACTGACAACAGACAGACTAACGCCCAAACCTAGACTAAGGTTTTAGGTAAGCAGATGGTACAGACACACTACGAGTCTAGTCGTCGTCGATGATGATCATGTCTTCGTCGTCGTCTTCTTCGAGGATGAGCTCAGGCTCTCCTCCTCGTCCTCGTCTTCAGCGTGGACGTCCTCAGCAGGTTCAATTTCTTCGTCCACGTCTGGCTCTTGTTCCACATCGGGTTCTTCCACTACTCCGTCCTCAGGGTCTTCCATAACCGGGGGTACCAAGGGGTGGAGTTGATCATACAGCTGATGCACTTCCTCATGAAGCATATCATTGAACTGTTCAATCTGAGCTGTGTACTGCTGCAGTCCGTGGAGCTGGGCTCTGGTAACGTCCTCGCGGGTCCAAGCATCATTGCGCTGCTCGATAGCGCGAACCGTATTCCGATTGGCCTGCTCCAGGGAAGCTCGTGCCTCATAAAACTCCAGGCGTGAGTGGTAGAAGTCATGCTCCAAGTTCTTCAGCTCAGCCTTCAGATCCTTGATTCCTCCTTCAGGTTCTTACGGGTGCGGCGGGGAAAGCGACGACCGTTGGAAGATTCTCCAGTCTCCTCCCAGCGCGTGGTGCCAGCTGGTGGCGTGGCACACCATGCGGTCCAGTCGACTTGCGGGCAGTCAGCTTGATACGGCCATGTCTGGATAAGAGAAGATGGATGAGAAAGGCTAGCAAGAACAGGTAAAGGCATACTACCCCAACGAACTTAGAGAGGAAGTTAACTTAAGTGATTATGACATGATGCATGAATCGTTCCTACGGAACAAAGCAATGCAATAAATAAATAAGTACATAGGGCTTAAAACATGTTGTTCCACTAGCTAGTGTTGCCATATGAGAGACAAGATGAGAGAAGCAATTTGGACTCAAAATAGTCAAGTTTAGTTTGTTTGGACTCAAAAGGTCTTTTGAAGTTTTCGCAAAAACGAACACTGCAACGTTAAAGTGAGATGCTCCGATACCACTCTGTGACGGAACGACCCTAATCCCATGGCCCACGTGTCCCTGTCAACCTCTGACAGCCGAACCCATGTTCCATGTGATTAAGACCTGTTCGCCACCGGGCTACATCAGTGCCCAATGTCCGCAGGATCATCTCACAATTCGGTTACAGCATTGCATACTTTTACAAATAACATCGGAATAAAGAGCGGAAGACTTAAATAACATTAGTTTTACAAACAGGGTTCCAAATAGAAATTAAGGTGCAGTTATTACAAACCAAGTTCTGATAATAGAAATAGACATAGGCAACATAGTGGAGAACAGCAAAGATACTTATAATCACCCAGCCCGAGGGTGTACAACTATTCTTCGGCCTCATCGGCCTCTTCCTGGACGATGGTCACGCAGCAGGGTGCAAGACACATCGGGGACTCTGTCATACCTGCAGCATGGGTAACAAACCCTGAGTACTGGGGTACTCAACAAGACTTACCCGACTAAAGAAAAAGGGAGAAGACTCAGGAATGAGAGGCTTAGGGTAGTCAAGGTAAGGCTTAAGCAAGATCAAGTATTTTGCAGAAAAGCATTTTTGTAAACCTTATTTTATTTTGAAAGATTCAGTATTCCTCAATTCTTCATCGTTCATGATTCATTTTACATTTCAAAACATTCCTAGTTGAGAACCACTCTCCGTTGACAGTCAGGACCAAGTCTCCATAACCGAGGAGCAACGTTAATCCGGATAAATAATACTCAGCTGAGGATCCCTATCCACACTGCATATGTAGCACCCAAGCTTGCATATGCCAACTCGTCTACCACGATTCCTCCAAGATTGGCCCGGTCCTACGCCACCCGGAAGTACAGTACACCACTCCTTTCCAGGTACGACGACCACGTGGGTACATGCTACTTCCGCCATCTCTCCACTCCCAGTGCGCGGTTGTCGGTCCAATAAAGGATTCTCGGAGCCAGAGCTTTTAGTATGTGAATAGTTACAAGTCTTGACCAGCAGGCCCCCATACGGATGGTCCCTAATTTTCCAGCCAGAACTATACCTTGGTTATATCTCACCCAAGCGTAATAGTCCTGTCAGTTTTTCAACCCTGTCCCGGTCGGTGTCAACTGTTGAGTCCCGGACTACAACATGACGGCACCGTACGCGCGGACAACCTCTTCTCGACAATGACCACATGCTAGCTAGGCAAGCAGTCATCGAACGGGAAGTAAAGCCAAATTCCCATAAAGATTCTTTCAGTGATCACACTTTTGAAAATGACATTTTATTGCAAAGTCTATTATAAGCATTGCTAAGCATTTTTCAAATACTTTTGAAAAGCAGGTATGGTGGATCTTCGGTGGAGTGATATGCATCAATAGGATCACACAACTCCTATAAACCTAATGCAGTAGTTTAACTCAAAAGCATTTAAGGAAAACATTTTATAAATTCAAGGAAAGGGTTAAATGCACCGGGGCTTGCCTTGAAGAGCAAAGAGGGCAGGCTCGAGGGCGGCAGGGCAGTTGTCGGAGCTCGGGGTAGCCTCAGGGACAGGTTCGTCGGCGGCTGCCTCGATCTTGACTCCTTCTTCGGTGACTATACGAATGCAATGATGCATGCACATGAGTATGCTAGCATGAACAATGCAAAAACAGGGCATACAACATGAACCCTAATCACTTTTTCTATTTTCCTTAATTATTTAAAAAGGTCATTTTATGAAGTTGCTCCAAAAATTACCAAATTAATCACATAAGTTCATTATGGTGTAGATAGATGGCAAAACAAATTTCATAATTTTTGGAGGTCATTAAGGTGCTCAAATAAAATCAGACATTAATTAACAGGCACTATTAACAATTAAAGATAAATGCTCAAAAATCAACTTGTTCCAAAAGACTTCAAAATTTCACCAGAGACTAAACATGGCATAGGAAGCTCACAAAAATTTATCTCATGATTTTTGGAGTTATAAATAATTTTCTAAAAATCCAAAACCATCCATTTATTAATTAAAAGAGGGATTTTACATTTTCAAATTCTTGCAGAAAAGTCAAGTTTCATATTTTTCTAAAATACTACACAGTGCATGGAGCATACCATAATTTTATCAGGATTTAAGGAACAACAAATTAATTCACACAAAAAAGAGAAAACAGCACTATTCACACTCTTTCAAAAAGGAAAAAGAAAAGAGCGCTGTGCTCCTTCCTTGCAGGGGCTCGGGCGAATCGCGGCGAGGCGGACAGCAGGGCTCGGGCGAGACGGAAACAAGCGTTTCGTCCGAGGCCTGGCCGGGAGGCTCGGGCGAAGCGGAGACAAGCGTCCGTCCGAGGCCTGGCCGGTAGGCTCGGGCGAAGCGGAGACAAGCGTCTCCGAGGCCTGGCCGGTAGGCTCGGGCGAAGCGGAGTGGAAGCAGAGACCGGGGCTTCGAGTGCTTACCACGGGTCGGAGGCAGGGCTCGGCTGCTTCGAGGGAGCGCGGTTCGCAGGCGTGCTCGAGGGTGTGGCTCGGAACGTGCTCGAGGGTGAGGCTCGACACGTGCTCGAGGGTGAGGCTCGAGGGTGAGGCTCGACACGTGCTCGAGGGTGAGGCTCGAGGGTGAGGCTCGACACGTGCTCGAGAGTGAGGCTCGAGGAAGGAGACGGCCGCGGCGGCACTCCGGCGATTCGGCGATCCTGCGCAACACACGAGACCGCAAGGGCCTGGTTAGAGTCGCGCGGAGCCAAGGAAGCTGACACAGGGGTCAGGGGAAGATGATCGTGGCCGGAGAGGTAGTATTGACGAACCTGAGTTCACCGGTGTTTCGTCGGAGTTTGGGAAGATGGGGTTACGCCGGGCGATTGGAGGCGGGGGAGGTAAAATTGAGGGGCTGGGAAGCTTCGCGAGCTCGAGGCGGAGCTTTTGGGCTAGGTGGTTGAGCGGCGGGAGCTTCGGAGTGGGCTGGCGACGGCGGCGGAGATGAGTGAGGAGCTCGGACTCCGGCGGTCCCTTTTATAGGCACGGTCGGGGACGGTAGAGAGCACGGGATGGTGTGGATGAGCTCGGCCGAAGCGTGCGCACTCGATTGCAAGCCGGCGGGAGGACGGGCGTGCACCCAGGGCCTGGGCGAAGGCTTGCCGGTGACGGCCACACGGCGGCGCTGTGCAGGGAACAGTGGGGGACGGGCGCGGAGGTCAGCGCTCGCGCGTGCGGGGGCAGAATGATCACGGGGTCAGCGGCGGCAGGTTGGAGGCGCGCGTGCGGCTGCCAGGCACGCGGCGTGCGCAGTGCCGGCGAGGCGCCATGGCCGCCCCCCTGCTCTGTGCCGGCTAGAGGTAGGGGATGAACAGGCTAGGTCTAGGTTTTGACTTTCTGTATTTTGCAAATTACTTCCAAAACTTGAACTGAGCAGCAAAAACTCAAAATACCAAAGTTGTGCAGAAAAAGGAGATCTACAACTTTGTCAAAAAGAATATTTTCAAAATCCAAATAGTTTTTGGACCACATTTGAAAACAGAAAAGGGAACACTTTTGGGATTTGAATAAATTCAAAATTACTTTTGATTTTACATTGAAAGTTGGAAATCTGCAAATATGAAAGTTGTTCCTTTTATCAAAACCTACAACTTTGCTAATATACCCTTTTTCTGAAACTCAATAGTTTTTAAATAAATTTTGAAAACTGAAAAGGGGACAAAAACTGGAATTTGAATGAATTTGGATTTACTTCAAACTTTGTACAGAAACTTGAAAATTTGTAAATACCAAGTTGTTTCTCTTGGCCAGATCTACAACTTTGCTTTTTGGACCAACCTCAAATTTTGAATAATTTTTGAATTACAAAAAGAGGGATAAAATCCAGGGTTTGGAAATCAGGGTTTTGCAAAGGGATTTGAAATCTGATTTTGATTTTTGAACTTTGGCCAACACAACAAAACTTCAAGACATCCAACTGAACAAGAATTACACAAAGCTAGGCACAGAGGTGAAATTACCATTTTGCCCTTATAGGAAGATTTGGGCTTTAGGGTTTTTGAAAAGAGATTGCTACACAAGTACTAGGCAAACATAAATGCAAGGCAAGAATGATTAATGACTAATGATGATGACATGTCAGGTTAATTACAGTTAAACACCAGAGGTGTTACACTAGGGTTTACCTGAGTTTGCACCCAGCCCCACGGATAGTTGTGGTAGCCCCATGCAGGTGGTGACAGCCTTGACGGCCGACGTATTCCACCACGTTCGGGTTGGTGTTTGTAGGACCGTAGTCGGAGCTTCCTAGCCCCTTTCTCATCTCTTTCTGTGGCTAGTGTTTTGATGTCCCGAAGGAAGTAAAGTATAGTGAGCCTTTAATGAGATAGACCTGCTTAGAAAACCCTAAAATCTCTCTCTGTCCATTATCATTCTTTTCTTGGACGACTTGCCCCTTGATTAGTACACTTCACGTTCCCTGTGGAAATCGATACCCTGAAGTACTCTCGGGTGAAAGCTACATCGGTATCCGTGCGCTTGTGGATTTTTCTGTGTGCGTTTAAAATACCCAACAAGCTTTCTGGTGCCGGCCCAACAAGCTTTCTGGTGCCGTTGCCGGGGAATGGTAGCTGTGCTAGTTTCGAACCAAGTCGTCCGTGTTTCTTTTATTTTACCACCTTTTTCTTTTACCACCACCTTTACCTCACCACCACACTCCCTGCACTAGCACTTTTTACGAATTCCTAGAAGAAGTCGAGCCCAACCCCGACCAACACGAGGAGGAACACACAACCAAATTTGAAATTCCTTCAAATTCTTCTAATAATTTGGTTGTCACCGAACCTTTTCTAGAGAAAACACCCCACACTTTAGGAAATGATAAACCCCATCCTTCGGTGTTCTTCTCTGAAATCGAGGAAGATGATATCAAAGAGCATGAAAGCTACTTCATAAACACCTCTTTAAATCTATGCTCATATGAGACATCTCCTGATTCAATTAGTTTGTCTAACATTGTCACACTCGAGATTTTCAACCCCCTCACGCTTTCTATTTACAAAAACTTCAAAAGGGTGGTTGTAGATGCATATGTATATCACAAATGTTGTAGATCTCGTTTTGCTCTTAAAGTTGGTGTTGGAGGGGAAACCACTCACCAAATCACATCTTGAAGGTTTCCCAAAGACAAGCTCAGTTTCCTAAACAAGCACTTTTTAGATCAGTGTTCACCTTTCTGCTGCCCTTGTGTAATGAGCATAGGGATATAATTGTTAAAATATTCCTTTGGGTATTCTTGTTACTAACCTTTGCAGGTCTGGAGCAAAAATGTTCGAAGGAACGACAAACACAAGGTATTTCCAACCAATCATCATGCAACATTGAATTACAGTCATCCAATCTTGATGTTTGCAAAATCTAAGTTTGGGGGATACACTTACATACGAACATTCCTTACCATGTTGCTATCCTGGTTAGCCTTACCTTTAAGTCATGCTCATGTGCTATACACTAATCATGCTCTATCATCACCATTTGAGTAAATCTCTTTAATGCTTTAATACTACCTTCATCTGCTATAGTATATGTTTAGGTTTGAAGTACTTTCATACATCTCTTAAATTGAGCATGGTGCCTAGTTTAGGAGTGGTGATCTTGCTTTCAAAGGTTTTTAAATTAAGCATGGTGCTTCGGTTTAAATGCCTTCCTAAATCAAATTAGACATGATGTCTAGGTTGGTTTTTGAGCCGATAGTATGCTATAGTGGATATTGGATATTTTGTTGGACTAACCCCTGCAGGAAAACTTTCAATATCAATTTGGGAAAGTCCAGAGATGAACTCACACTGGAGATGAAGAGACACATGAACTTCAACAACTTGCGTAAGGAAGACACAACTCACTGATCATGGAGAAATGAGATCCATAGAACAAGATAGAAGATGAGTGCTACAAAATAAATACCTATAATCAAAGCACTCACTCCATGGAAATAGGTGAACAAGTCTGAGCTCGGCCACTTGAAGGCAGAGACCATCGTGTGGGCTCTCATCTCTGAACCCTGAGATCGAACAGTACAAACACAAGCAGTGGGAACTAGTCCTATCTTCCAATTAATGCAACACAAGAGCTAGTTTGGAGGTTGAGGTGGAACGACTTCAACAACACCAAGGTCTACATATTTAGATCAAATGATGCACCTCAGGAATGAACATGGTGAGAAGTCCTGTTCAGAGGACTCAAAACATTGAACCCTCGCCGAAAGGTAAAATCGGTAGTTATCCATATTTATCTTTTCTGCATGAGTTTCTCCCTTTGCATGTTTACTTTCCATTATCATCTCTCCATAGCATATTTACTTCTTTTGCATTAGCATTGCATAAAAAAGAAAATAAAAATATTTTACATATTGCACTGCATCATAAAACCTAAAAGCCCCATGTGAATAATTCTATGATGTGTAAAAACCCGCAGGGATATTCACCGTGGTGGCATAAAAAATGCATTCATTTTGTTAGACTGTCATTGCATCATAAAAATAATAAAAAAATATTGAGAAAGAGATCTTGCTAAAACTCAGCTTAGAAAGCATCAAGAATAATCTCAAAAGCTTTGGACAACTAAGGCTTAAGTGGCCAACCACTAACGCTTAATTTGTTCCATAAGTTTTGTTGTCTATTTGAGTTTCACAGGATTTGAGAGGCCAAGACAAGCTGACAAGCAAGTGAATGTTTCATCTACTGTCGGAGCACTGTCCAATAACCATCAACATCAATCAAAGCTTCGATAAAGGAAGAACATTTTTATTGTCAGTCCGCTGCATTATAAGATCGAACGACTATGTCAACATCCAGCTTGGGGGAGGCACCCTCACATGTATCCAGGTAAGTATCTTCTTAAGTTTTCTTTCTGTACATAAATAAAAATAAAATAAAATAAACGCAAAAAAAGTGAGCACATGAAGGCTCACCATTAATTAAAAAGAAAAATATATATATATATGGGCACATGAAGGCTCAACGCTATTAAGGTAACCGGCTTGGGGGAGACGCACCTCTGTTATCTTCGTGATCCAGGTATGTCTTATTCACTATCTTAGTTATTTATAATAAGTGTGTTAGGTTAAATATAATAATTGTGTTAGGTTAAATAAATACTATGTTAAGTTTTCTTAGTTTGTTTTAAGAAGTTAATAATAAAATAAGAACTCTCACTCTAATCTATAACATGGAAATGATGAATAGTTGCTCTATCTAATTTCTTTCAAGTACCTAGCCTTCAAAGCATGAGTTCTCTTAATTAATAATGATGCTTAAAAATGAAATTAAATGCATAGGTAGTAAATGCTTGACCTAGAGTCTACGTAGTTGACAGATATGACATGTGATGATCTAAGCTGCTATTGCCTTGTTCTAAACAACACTAGAGTTCCGGAGATTTCTCAATATAAATATGACTAGTAATTGCATTGAGTTGAATTAAGCTTTGTTGACCCTATGAGAAGTTATCGTGCTATTGAATTGAGATCACTTACACATTCCATCCATCTTCCGCATAAATGCTCATGATTATTTGTTTCTATCCACTCAAAAGTTTGTTGGAAGCACATGGCTATTGAGAAAAAAAAGAAAAAAAGAGAGAAAAAAATCCGAGGAAATAAAAAAGGACAAGTGTCCGAAACCTCAAAAAGAAAGATCCTGAGGAAATAAAAAGGGACAAGTGTCCGGAACCTCGAAAAAATGATGAAAAAAATGAATATCAGAAAAAATGGGCATGTGCCCGCCAGTAGAATTAGCCTGATAGCCATGTGTCTCTGATAAACAGAAGAGAGTGATATATTCAAAAGAGCATCCGCCTCCATTTTCCATACACATGCACTTCTCGATTCAAAGGTGTGGTTGACTTTCTCTTTGGATCCATTGTTTAATTTGACAACATATGTTTTTTAAGCTTTTTGAAAATTCATAAAAACTCCGGTATAATGATGAAGTAAAAGAACTAGAGACAGTGTGCTTGATTTGATCGTTCTATCTTTCAATTACTCAAGATTCAAGGTAAAGTACTAAGCCCCGTGATAAATAATATGATATCTTTATGAGAACTTTTGTTTGAATACATGTGTACTTGTTGGAAGTGAAGATATTGCAGCAACTCCTGATCCATTGTTGAGATTGGTTTTGCTCGGGACTAGCAAAGGTTAAGCTTGGGGGAACTTGTTGATGCTCACTAATGCTCATAATTAACCATCAACTATTGCATGAAATGACACTAAATGAATCACAAAGCATAGTTGTAGGGTTTGAAACTAACAAGTTCCACGAGTTTTGGTTCTCTCACTTGTTTTGTAGGACATCCATGTTTTTACCATATAAAGCATCTCAAGTGATAAATTGGAGTGCACCATTGCGAAGAACTCGTCGAGACGATCGAAACGGACATATCATTTGCTATATTCGGAGTCCCGGATGAAAAGATATTAATTTTGCAACGAAATCTGCAAAAGAAGGATCTAGAAGACACCAAAAGACACCATGAGGCTGCCCGCCACGGGGGCCCACTGGGCCAGACCGACCGGTGGGGCCCGGAGATCGGTCGGTCGGCCACGGAGGCCGTTTTTCCTCCGCCTTCCGGAACCTTATTCCACCGCCTCCTAGGATGCATCTCCACTGTCCCTAAGGTCGGTTTGATCCAACGACCACGGTTTCTCGCCCAGGGCTATATAAGCAGCCCCAGACCCCCCCTCTCCAGGCATCTCCATCTTCATTATTCATCTCCACATCAGAAACTAGGGTTTCAATTAGAAGTAGAGGTCTATCTAGATGAATCTCTTCTAGTTCATCTAGAATTAGATCTAGTTCTAGTTCTTCTAGTTCTAGTTCTAGTTGTCTAGTTCATCTAGTTGTAATTAGAGATCGGATTAGAGAGAGGAGAAGGAGAGAGCTGAGGAGGAGCCGGAGTTGTCGGATCTTCCTCAACATTGTATTGGTGCAGCATCTAGTTCGTCTTCAAGTAATCTCCAGGTTCTTCATTTACTATTTCCAAGTATTATATTTAATTTCTGTTCTTGCTTTATTTCATTTACTGGATCTCCGCTCGTATCGAGTGCTCTAATTATCATATGTAATTAGAGTAGTAGACGTTAGTGTAGACGTGGTGTCTAGACTAGGGTTTACCTGAGTTTGCACCCAGCCCCACGGATAGTTGTGGTAGCCCCAGGTGGTGACAGCCCTGACGGCCGACGTAGTCCACCACGTTCGGGTTGGTGTTTGTAGGACCGTAGTCGGAGCTTCCTAGCCCCTTTCTCATCTCTTTCTGTGGCTAGTGTTCGGTAAAGTATAGTGAGCCTTTAATGAGATAGACCTGCTTAGAAAACCCTAAAATCTCTCTTTGACCATTATCATTCTTTTCTTGGACGACTTGCCCCTTGATTAGTACATTTCATGTTCCCCATGGAAATCGATACCCTGGAGTACTCTCCGGTGAAAGCTACATCGGTATTCGTGCGATTGTGGATTTTTCTGTGTGCGTTTAAAATACCCAACAGTGACCACCAAAGATAGCTCCAAGATATGCTAATGCTTGTGGGATGGCTTGCCTACCTAAACTTAATTGCACCTCTGACCACCTCAATAGCCTGTTCGCCACTATGTTAGGCCTATTGCTTAGACTTGATGCGCCAAAACCTTTTACCTCTTATTTGGGACGTACATGGATGACCCTATGGATATAGGCAATTGTGTGCTTGGGCACCTAGAAGTTTCGTGGAGCATCGTCGTCATCATTGTTGTGGTTGTTGCCATAGGGAACACGCTTCTCCTTCATTCGCTTCTTGGACACATTATAGAAGTAGTCTAGGTTGGTGTATGTCTTAAGGATGGGTCCCTTTCTCCCTACCTCACACGCCACTAGACACACCCTCCATCACATGTCACTCTCCTTTCTCCCTCATAGTCTTACGGTTTCAGCCACCACCTCCCTTTATCTCAGTGCCCTTCTAACTCCCTCCTCTGATCGGCACATCTCAACCTCATGCATCTATGGTGTGGGTGTGGGCAGACTTGGCGGGCATGGCCCCTCCCCCATCCAACTTTGATGCCCAGGTCCCTTACCTAGTCTAGCGGGTGCCATCTACTGTAGTATCTCATGGAGAATAAAGGCAACAACATTCAGATCTACCACAATCATGTCACGAGGCAGATCCCATGGATCATGTGTGGCGACTCCACAAGGGTTGTGCAAGCCCTCCTCTTTTAGCGGTGTCGCGCTGGCCCTCTCCACCTCTTAGTGGTGTCTTGAGGAGTGGGTGCGAAGGCAAGCTGGAGGAGGCCAGTATGGAGAGACGAGGTGGATCCAAGCTTGCAAGGTGAGTTAGACCCTCTCTCTTCCTTGCTCTCATTATATGATCCCTCTCCCTTCGTCAGCAAGGGTGTTGCCCTGGCCCTATGCACGGATGGCAAGGTGGTGCAACATCGATCAAGCTGGGAAGGTTGATCTAATAATCGCAACAGTGGCACCTTGGTGGCCCGGAGTAGCACACATGGAAACCTAGCCATTCGGCTAGCCATTACCGACCATTGGAGCTCCTTTATCTAGTTCCCTTTCTCTAGTGTCTCCTTCCCTTTCCATTAGAGGAGGTAGGTATGGATATACGAGGTGGACTGGTGGACTATAATCTCTTTGCCTTCCTCATTGTCTAAGCACAAGCAAGGGTGTTGCCCCTGACTCTAGGCATAGATTGGATGGCAAGGCGGTGCAACATCAAATGGAGGCCTTGGTGACCCAGATCTAGGCCTAGAGTAGCACGGATGGTGGCCCAAACCTAGGACAGGAGCAGCCAAAATAGAGGCCTATATAGACATAGCGTGCAGGTAAAGGTGACAATGGGTACCCGAAATTCAATGGGTTTTTACCCTATTAGGGTAAGGGTATGGGTCAACTTTTCTACCCATGGATTTGTTAATGGCAAAAAGTTAAATCGAGCGGGTTTGTGGGTGTGAGTCTCGGAGCGTAATACTCAAACCCACAAACCCATGGATTTTTTAAACCTGGTCCATAACTCAAAAATATTTAAATACAATATAAAAAGAGTTTATGAACTGTTTATTTTAATTAATTTCATCATATTGGATTGCCATCATTCTAAATCTTATCAAAAATATGAATAATTTGAATACTTTAAAAATATAACCATTCACTATAATATTTTTGAAAGAGAAAAAAAGATAAAAATTGAAATATGGCTTTGGTGACTTACCCGTACTCTTGTGGTTTTCATATAGCTAGCAACAAGCAGCCCACTAAGCCCAACAAGCTAGCAAGCAGTAGGCGTATGATTATAGCTGAAGTTTAGTCCCAACTTTCTTCCGTGTAAAAGAGAGAAACATACATGTAGCTATATAAACAAATCGAGGGTGAGTGATTAAATAATCGTTACTACTTCATTGGAAATTAGTAGTCTTTTATTATTGAGAAACCACAACAATTACTCCATCCGTCTATGTCTGTCATCCAAGGCTTCTACACAGAGACCAATGATTATGAGAGAAAACATAGATAACCCTATAAAACAATTTTTTAGAAGCTGCAGAACTTTGCCATGAATGCTTGGTGCTGAGAGGAGGAAGGGAAAATGTTGCTCCACTAGTGACATGCAAATAGTATGGTAGGATGACACACCTATATCTAGAACCTGCTGGTTGATGTACGAACGTGTCATGGGCAGCCAGGCTGCCACCGGCCCAATAGGCCCAGGAGGCAGTAGCTTAGCCGCCAAGTTAGAGTTAGGTTTAGGGTTGGTTCCTTCTCTATATAAAGAGAGACGTGCCTGCCATTTGGAATTAAGCAATAAATTATGAAGAAACAATTCTAGTCTCCCTCAATCTCTCAAGCTCTTGGCAAAGCATAAGGCCTAATTATCCCAAAATACCCATCGCCATAACATCTGGTATCTAGAGTTAGTCGATTCTTCAACAGCCGCGGCCAATTCTCTCCATCTCAAAAAAAAACCAAACATCGATCCAGATCGCCTACCACCGCTAGCCGCCGCATCTCCACCACCACCCCGCCCTCTCCGCCTCCGCAGATTGCCGCTCGATCCACTTCCTTCCGATTCCCCACCACCACCAGCCGCCGCCACGACCCAGCACCATCAGCCGCCGCACAACCCACCACCGCCGTCCGCGTGGGTCCTCGCAACGTCGTCTTCGAGCGGTCCATCGCCGCATCGTTCTTTGGCGCGGCCCATCGTCGCGTACCTCCGCACCATCCGCCTCTGTGCAGTCCTCCGCGCCGTCCGCGAATCCGCGACGCGACTTCGCGCCGTCCGCGTCTTTGCGCGGGTACTCTCCGCTCCGTCCACGGGCCATCTCCGCGCCGTCCGTGCGACCCCCCACGCGTGGGTATTCTCCGCGCCGCCGGCGGGTCTTCTCCGCGTCGTCCGCGCGACTCCTCTGGGGCAGCGGACCCCTGAGACTCCGCAACTATATGCCAACTCCGCCCCATTCTCCATCGAGCCGCCGCCGCCACATTCAGCCATCACCCCTCGATGGATTTTCCTCAGTTTGATGGGACCTCTGATCCGGTGGCCTTCGTCAACAAATGCGAGTTCTACTTCCACTGAGAGCGCATCATGGCGGAAGAAAAAGTATGGCTGGCTTCCTGCAATTTCAAAGATGACGCCCGGGTTTGGTTCCTCCAACTCCAGGAAGCTGAACGCACCCCGGCGTGGCGTCGCTTCACCGAGCTCCTGCACTTGCGCTTCAAACCGACTCCGTTTCCCGACCTGCTCCTTCAGGTATCCCTTGGTGTAGACAACACCCTACGCATCATTGCTGATGTGTCCATACAGCTGGATCGCATCAGGGAGCGTCTCGAGGCGAAGGACAAGGAGGACCGTGAACGCCGGGCGATTGTACGCCTCCAAGCAGTAGCACAAGGACTCCTGGCACGCCGTCGAGCGCAGGCTCTTCACGCCACAAAAGCATCGGAGGAGCAAGCAGTCATGCGACTACAAGCTGCAGGGCGAGGTTTTCTTGTCCGATGTGTGATGCGAAAGATGCGCATGCTCCTCAGCTCATCACTGTCGTGCGTGTTCCTCCACTCGGCCTCACCCATACGTCCAGCTGCTCCCATTGCAGGAGAGGTCAAGCATGGGCTCTTCCAGTGCAGCGAACGTGCAACACCGTCCAGCATCAGGCATCAAGGGCTATGGCTGTCTCACTCATTTTGGGACCTGCGGTGGTGCTAGACGAATCCATAGAAAAAACGGGCTGGCTCACGCTCCACCCTTCAACCCCAATGCAGCCAACGGAGGCGCTCTTCCCATGGGATCCAGGAGGACATAGTTGTAGTCCAAATTTATTTCATATTTTAGTTTTAAATAACAGAGGTAAGCCGAGATGTAAAAGACTTAACCCTAGGTCACGTCAAATAGGTCTGCGGCAACTATCCAGCTCGAGGGCGAGCTGGATCTCCAAGGGCGGGGGAGATGTCATGGGCAGCCAGCAGGCTGCCACCGGCCCAATAGGCCCAAGAGGCAGTAGCTTAGCCGCCAAGTTAGAGTTAGGATTAGGGTTGGTTCCTTCTCTATATAAAGAGAGGCACGCCTGCCATTTGAAATTAAGCAATAAATTATGAAGAAATAATTCTAGTCTCCCTCAATCTCTCAAGCTCTTGGCAAAGCATAAGGCCTAATTATCCCAAAATACCCATCGCCATAACAGAACGACAATCGTTTGAGGACAAGCTTTCAGAGCTAAACGACCAACGTTAAGGGATAGAGGGAGTAAGCTTTAGGCCTCATTCATTAGGTCTCGGTCTCAAACAGAGCCCACGAACTATTCCGGCTAGAAAGCTTATATAAATTAGACAAATAATTCTGTCTAGATTATTTTCAAGCCATGATTCCCTCTAAAACGAACGGGCCCTTAGTTGTAATCTAAAAAAATAACTAAGCTTTAATATTTCTCTCAAAAACTAGGTAGTCGGCTAGTCGTCACATCACCACAAAAGCATAATTGCTCTCTGTACGTTCTCTATGCGTGTAGATACGGAACGAGCTGGAAGAGTCTGTGTAGTGTGTACGCAGAATTTGCGACTTTGCGAGTCATTGCCGGCACTTCCGATCTAGTATCACACAGACACATGTGCTATGACCCGATAGGATCTCTAACATGGAGTAGACTCGGGATAAACTTGAACAGAATATGAATGTTGCATTAAGATGCATAACAGTAAAGGTAAAAGACATTTATAGTTAGAGTTTCGACCATCTCCGTCCTTGGAGCTCGATCCAGCGTCCGCCATAGGTGCCTCTGGATCCTTCTCTGCTTCCGTACGAGGTGAAGGAAGCCGGCGTGGGGAAGAGCTCGACGCAGTGTAGGAGTGACGCAGTCTGGGTCGAGGCAGTGACGGCGGAGAAGGACTTCCCGTCGCTGGCTGCGAACCCTAGATCGGATTAGGGTTGAGGATGTTGGTGGGGGTCTGGCGGCTCGACGAACCTCGTGCTCAGTGCCCCGGCCTCCACCTCCCTTTTATATACCGCAGTGTGACAGAGGCCCTCCAACCATTAGTGGGTTGGGCTCCCCGATCAGGAGCGGATCAAGTTAGATATGGGCCGTTGGGTCCAGTAACTAGGGAGATCAATTCTAACCTTCTCCCCCTTGATCTCCTAATAACTTAACTTATTCTTAACTTAAATACTCAACTTATTTGGCTCTATCCCATTATAGAGAAATGTGTAGAGCGCGTCTCATCGTCACAGCAAAGCGTCGTTAGACTTGACGGCTACAATACATCTCCCTAATTTGAAACAGAGTTCTAACTGGGCCCTAAGTGTAAGTGTTCAGGAATCATAGACTTTCCCTTAACCCCATGCCGGCTACGTGTCTTCTAAACACGTTGGGTGGTAAGCGTTTTGTCAACGGATTCGCTAACATCTTATCTGTACTTATATGCTCAAGACTAATGACATGATCCCGAACTTTATCTTTCACAACATAGTACTTAATGTCAATGTGTTTGGCAGCACCACTTGACCTATTGTTGTGAGCATATTCAACTGCAGGATTATTATCGCAGTATAACTTAAGTGGTTTCTGAATGCTGTCTACCACTGCTAATCCGGGTAGGAACTTCTTAAGCCAGTTCACCTGCCCCGAGGCCTCATAACATGCCACAAACTCCGCATACGTTGTGGATGATGTAACGAGAGTTTGTTTGGACCTTTTCCACGATATAGCCCCACCTGCAAGGGTAAAAATATAACCCGAAGTGGATTTTCTTTCCTCCCCGCATAATCTGAATCTGAGAAACCTACTATCTCAAGGGAATCTGATTTCTTATAGGTTAGCATGAAGCCTTTTGTGCCCTGCAAATAACGCAAGACTTTCTTTACTAATTTCCAGTGCTCTATGCCTGGATTTTTCTGATATCTGCAAAGTAACCCAGTAACGAAAGCTATGTCAGGGCGAGTACAAATTTGAGCATATTGTAAACTTCCGACAGCGGATGCATAAGGAACTGATCTCATTTGCTCGAGCTCTATCTGATTCTTGGGGCACTGATGTTCCCCATACTTATCGCCCTTGACTATGAGTGCAGGTGACGAGCTGCACTTATGCATACTATATTTCTTAAGAATCTTATCTATGTATGCATTCTGAGACAAACCGAATACCCCTTTGCTTCTATCACGGTGAATCTCTATCCCCAGAACAAAAGAGGCTTCACCGAGATCCTTCATATCAAAATGCGAGGACAAGAACTTCTTTGTTTCCATTAGCAGACCGACATCGTTGCTTGCCAGCAAAATATCGTCCACATATAGAACCAAGAAGATGAACTTACTATTCTTAAACTTTGCGTACACGCAATTGTCCTCAACATTAGCCTTAAACCCAAAACATCTTATGGTGTTATCAAACTTCAAGTACCACTGTCTCGAAGCTTGTTTCAACCCATAAATGGACTTTCTTAGGCGACATCCCATTTTTTCTCTTCCTTCCACAACAAAACCTTTCGGTTGTGCCATGTAAACATCTTCTTCAAGATCCCCATTAAGGAATGCCGTCTTAACATTCATTTGATGCAACTCTAAGTCATAATGTGCCACCAGCACCATTATTATACTAAAAGAATCCTTACATGAGACAGGAGAGAAAGTCTCATTGTAATCAATTCCTTCTCTTTGGGTAAAACCCTTTGCCACAAGTTGCGCCTTATATCTTTCAATATGCCCTTGGGAGTCATATTTGGTTTTGTAGACCCATTTACAGCCTACTGTCTTGGCTCCTTTAGGAATTTCCACTAAATCCCAAACATTGTTGGAATCCATTGATTTTAGCTCATCTTTCATAGCTTCCAACCACTTATCTGAGTTCTCGCTTCTCATGGCTTGTTCATATGTAGTGGGATCATCATCCATATGAAACTCTTCGGCCTCATAGACTTCATAATCATCTGATATAGCTGATCTTCTAACTCTATGTGACCTTCTAATGTTCTCATTATTTGGCGCTATTTGGGGCTGCTGTTGTTCTTCCTCATGCTCGACAGGTGGTTCTAATGGATCCTGAAGGACAGGTTCCTGATTCTCATTTTCTGTCAGCAAGGGAGGTTCAACAACAGGTGCTGGCACTACAGTGCTTGACATCGTTGGTGCAGCAACAACAGGTAGCATGAAGAATGGTTCCTGAAACATCGGAGTAGGGGCGTGAACTCGTTTCTCCTCTAAGTTAACTTCTTGAACCACCTTGCTCCCCCTGATCACATCATGTTCTAAGAACGCAGCATGTCTTGTTTCTACAAACTTTGTATGCCTGTCATGGCAATAAAAGTGGTAGAATTTCGATCTGTCTGGGTAGCCAATGAAATGGCAACTAACAGTCTTAGGATCTAATTTTCCTAAATTTGGGTTAAAGACTTTAGCCTCAGCTGGACAGCCCCACACCCATAAATGCTTAAGTGAGGGTACTCTGCCTGTCCATAACTCATACGGTGTTTTAGGCACCGACTTACTAGGTACACGATTTAGGATATGAATGACGGTTTTTAACGCCTCCATCCACAAACTTATCGGTAAAGTGGAGTAACTAACCATGCTTCTTACCATATCCATCAGGGTACGGTTCCTTCTTTCAGCCACTCCATTTTGCTGAGGCTCTCCTCACATTGAATACTGAGCAACTATGCCATGCTCCTGAAGGAACTTCGCAAAAGGTCTTGGAACTTGACCATACGGGGTATGTCGCCCATAGTATTCTCCACCACGGTCTGATCTTACTATCTTAATCTTCTTATTGTGTTGATTTTCTACTTCTGCCTTAAATATCTTAAACTTATCCAAAGCTTCTGATCTTTCTTTAATCGGATAGATGTAGCCATAACGTGAGTAGTCATCAGTGAACGTTATAAACGAGTCATAACCATCCACGCTCATGATGGGAAACGGTCCACATATGTCGGTGTGGATTATTTCTAAAGTCCCCGCA
Source organism: Coix lacryma-jobi var. lacryma-jobi (assembly GCA_009763385.1). Classification (NCBI taxonomy): domain Eukaryota; kingdom Viridiplantae; phylum Streptophyta; class Magnoliopsida; order Poales; family Poaceae; genus Coix; species Coix lacryma-jobi. Next base: position 98,608,596 of record CM019831.1, read on the forward strand.
CTTCGTTTGACATTTTTCTTAATTTTCTTAAAGTACTTACCAATAATGCAATCAACACATTGATCTAATTCTGATAGTTCTAATGGCGGAAGAATTTCAGTCTTGACTAATCTATCAATTCTCCCCCTCGAAATGTGGCCTAATCGACAATACCACAATTTTGAAGAGTCAACCTGAATATTCTTATGCTTTCTACTTACATTCATAGACGAGGAAGCAGTCTTATTCTCAGAACTTATAACATTAACATTCTCAGAGATGGATAACAAATAAAGTTTGTCTTATCGGAAGGCAAGACCAACACACTGATTATTAAATAGTATCTTACATTTGTCATCTCCAAAATGACAAGCCAATCCATCATCATCTAACTTAGACACACTTATTAAGTTTCGACGCAAAGAAGGAACATAGAGTACATCATGAAACCTAAGTACACAACCATTTACTAATTCTAATGATACGTCTCCAATGGCTTCGACGTCGGCTTGTACTCCATTAGCCACCTTAATTGTTCTTTCTCCTCTTTGCAGGGTCTTCCTCGTAGCGAATCCCTGAAAAGAATTAGCAACATGAGTAGTTGCACCTGAATCAACCCACCAAGTGGATTTGTCATAACTTAGAAACAAGGATTCATCTACAAATGTAATAATATCCTCACCATTCTTACTCAGGAACTTCAGGAACCCAAGGCAATCTTTCATCCAATGCCCCCTTTCCTTGCAATACATGCACTGATCTTTGTCTACAGGGGTCTTCTGCCCCTTTGGGAACTGTGGCTGAGCAGGTTGAGGGGCCTTTCCCTTATCATTAGCATTGGAAGAGGAGCTGCCATCCCACTTCGGTTTTCCTTGTGGTTTAGCATTCTTATTATAATACTTTCTCTTATTATCTTTCACATAGAGAGCAGAGTCCCCATGTGAAGTCTTAATGCGCTCTTCCTCTTGCACACACATACTGATGAGCTTGTCCATGTTCCAGTCACCAGGCAACATGTCATAATTGACACAAAAGGTGTCAAACTCACTTGGCAGAGAGGCAAATATCATGTGAATGACAAAAGCATCAGGTAACTTAATTTGCATAGACTCAAGCTTAGCTGCTATGGTGCTCATTCTAAGTATGTGATCTCTAATACCACCACCTTTGTATTTCTTATTGCATAGCTCTTTGATAAGAGCACTTGCCTGAGACTTAGTAGTTCCATGGAACTGATTCTTAACATGTTCTAAATACTCAGTGATGGTGGGTGTCTCAGGAATAGACCCTCTGATAGGCTCTGAAATAGTAGCCTTAGCTAAAGTGAGACATTTTTTATTGGAATTGTCTCATTGCCTTTTCTCTAAGTCATAGGACATTCTCTTATCAGCATGATCCCTTTTGCGTGTCGCAAAAGCGGCATCTGCCTCATTCTCCTCTCTCACCGGCTCCTCTGGAGCAAAGGGACACGGTGAAGAGAGAGCAAAGTCATTGTTCGTCATGACCAAGGCTAACTCAAGCTGCTCACGCCACTTCTTATAGTTGTTCCCGGTCAGAGGAGGAATCTGGGCGATCTAGTTGATCCATGAAAACCATTGACAGAATAGTGAGATGATTTAACACAAATAATATCTTAACCATAAAATTGCATGTTTTAAAACAACGTTGGTCAGTATTAAAACATACAATTTCTTTTACATTATTTCTACATCACCGTTGGGCAGAAAATAGAAATAGTGCATAAAACTGATGAAACTAAATATTTATAATATTGATATAATCAACGTTGGTCAGAATATAACAATATTACAAATTTTCTGAATTTCTAAATTTAATAATTATTCTAACAATTAAATTCTCCCGTTGGTTCAAATTTAATTAAAGAACAAAATAAACTTTGCAGCGGAAAACGTGACTAAATAAACTTATACTAATTTTGTGATATTCTCTAAAAATTTATTCTGTTGGTTCAAAATTTACAGAGACATCAACTTAAAATTTGTCTGAAATTGAAAACTACTTCTCAGTTCTAATGGGCCAAAAGTGAGTAAATCGGCCCGGTCGAGAAAACAGCCCGCGGCCTGCTCCGCGACAGCTCCGCGCGCGCAGACGCTCTCCCCCGCTTGGGCCGACGCGGCCCTAGTTGACGCTGATCGATCCCAGCCACTGATTGGGATCTGATGGCCAGGAGCAAAAATTGGAGTAATAAAAACCCCTTTCGACCGGCGCCCCTTGAAAACCCTAACTCACTTCATTCTCTCCCTCTCGCCATTTCTTTTCTGGGCAGGAACGGCGGCGCAGGAGGAGATTGGTGCCGCCGCGGAGCCCCTCGCCGGTGCACGCGCTCCCATTTGGGTAGAGCGCGTTGCCGTCGAGTGGTTTCGTTTCGACACCCTCTAACCCGACGATATTTTCTTCTGTGCCGCTCCTGCAGTGAGCAGCAGTGCCGCCGCTAGTGCCGAGCACGACGGCGGTAGAGCACGACACCACCGCGGGCCCTCCGCCCGGGTGCTTATTGTCAGGTAGGGGAAAACCCTTTCTGATTCTTAGGGTTAGGGTTTGAGCGAATCCCTTTTCTAATTTCTTAGTTTGTGATTCTTTTCTCTCTGGCCCGGGACGATACTCAGGGTATGTCGCTCGACGGCCAAAAGGAAAACTTAGGGTTTCTGAGTTTTGCTAAAACCGATTTGGTTTTCTGATTCTGAAAAACACGATCTATCTTACTGACTTAGTCCTCTGATACCATTGTTATGACCCGATAGGATCTCTTACAGGGAGTAGACTCGGGATAAACTTGAACAGAATATGAATGTTGCATTAAGATGCATAACAGTAAAGGTAAAAGACATTTAGAGTTAGAGTTTCGACCATCTCCGCCCTTGGAGCTCGATCCAGCATCCGCCATAGGTGCCTCTGGATCCTTCTCTACTTCGGTACGAGGTGAAGGAAGTCGGCGTGGGGAAGAGCTCGACGCAGTGTAGGAGTGACGCAGTCGGGGTCGAGGCAGTGGCGGCGGAGAAGGACTTCCCATCACTAGCTGCGAACCCTAGATCGGATTAGGGTTGGGGATGTTGGTGGGGGGTCTGGCGGCTCGACGAACTTCGTGTTCAGTGCCCCGGCCCCCACCTCCCTTTTATATACCGCAGTGTGACAGGGGCCCTCCAACCATTAGTGGGTTGGGCTCCCCGATCAGGAGCGGATCAAGTTAGATATGGGCCGTTGGGTCCAGTAACTAGGGAGATCAATTCTAACATTCTCCCCCTTGATCTCCTAATAACTTAACTTACTCTTAACTTAAATACTCAACTTATTTGACTCTATCCCATTATAGAGAAATGCGTAGAGCGCGTCTCATCGTCACAGCAAAGCATCGTTGGACTTGACAGCTAGAATACATCTCTCTAATTTGAAACAGAGTTCTAACTGGGCCCTAAGTGTAAGTGTTCAGGAATCATAGGCTTTCCCTTAACCCCATGCCGGCTACGTGTCTTCTAAACACGTTGGGTGGTAAGCCTTTTGTCAACGGATCCGCTAACATCTTATCTGTACTTATATGCTCAAGACTAATGACATGATCCCGAACTTTATCTTTCACAACATAGTACTTAATGTCAATGTGTTTGGCAGCACCACTTGACCTATTGTTGTGAGCCTATTCAACTGCAGGATTATTATCGCAGTATAACTTAAGTGGTTTCTGAATGTTGTCTACCACTGCTAATCCGGGTAAGAACTTCTTAAGCCAGTTCACCTGCCCTGAGGCCTCATAACATGCCACAAACTCCGCATACATTGTGGATGATGTAACGAGAGTTTGTTTGGAGCTTTTCCACGATATAGCCCCACCTGTAAGGGTAAAAATATAACCCGAAGTGGGTTTTCTTTCCTCCCCCGCATAATCTGAATCTGAGAACCCTACTATCTCAAGGGAATCTGATTTCTTATAGGTTAGCATGTGAAGGACCAAGAATTCAATAGCAAGGCGACCAGAGGGGGTGGGGTTGAATGGGAGCTCAAAAATTTTGTCTCGAAACTTTGGCCTTTTGTCCCCAAAATTAACCCCAAAAGCTTTGATCGAAACCGTGATGCCCACAACCCTTGGAAGAGGGTGGATGATCCCTCGGATCACAGCGAGGTACCACAAAATGATAGTAATCCAAATGCCAAAAGCACCGGCACAAGTTCGACCCTAGAAACCGAGTCCCAAACGTAGATTGAAGGCTACGTCGGGAAATCCCCAAATACCGATGCTAACAAGTAACAAAGATACTTAGAGAGGTTCCTAGGTGAACTAAAGGGCCAAACGAGATGTCCGGAAACCAAGCGGAAAAGTCGGGAGATCAAACGAACTAAACCGGAGGCTTCAGCCAAGTCCCGGACTGTCCGGACTGCAGGTCCCGGACTGTCCGCGGCTACTGCGGACTGTCCGCCAGCCGATCCCGGACTGTCCGCCGGCGAAAATCGCCAAACAGCACCGCTGCTGAAAGTCCCCTGTTCGACTCTCGGACTGTCCGCGGGTCCCTACGGCGGACTGTCCGCCGGTCAAGGAACAGTAACGTGACCGAGACCCACAGCCACTGACCTGGCTCGATCCCGATGGCCGGACTGTCCGTCGGTCAGGTGGCGGACTGTCCGCGACCGACCAGAGAGGGCGATTTTAGTCACCCTTCTCTCAAATCCTCCCAAAATCGATTCAAATCAAAATCCCTTGATCCCAAACTTGGAGAAGATAATCACGAGGTAGTTGGAAGACTATCCCCAAGAAATCATCCGCTCAAATCAACTAAAACACCAGGAATCCGAGAGGGAAGGAGTATGAACCGAAAAAGCGCCACGAAAACGAAATCAACCCGATCTACTTGTTCGTGAGGAGTTAGATGAATTCCTTTGGTGGAAATGATCTCCTCACTATAAAGAACAAGTTGATTCAAACGGATTTCAAAAAGACGCAGTAGAGAGGGAGATCGAGTGACGGGAAAATCGCGGAGAAATGAAGAACGCGAAGAACACGAACAAAACGCGAATCAACACATCGATCTGCAACCGTGTGGCTACCACACGCTACAACAGTGAGATTACGGTCTCACTTCCTCAAAATCTCCAGTACACAGAGGTATGGTTCTCTGCGGATCTCAGTTGCTACAACAGGGGATTGGGAGAGCAGGAAAACCTAGAAGGCAAAGAGCAAATGACTAAGATATGATGGGAGGTGGGTGTCTCCCTCTACTTATCCTAATTCTAATTCCCACTCTACCCCTAACTAATTACAGAGCGAACCAACTAAACCCTAGGGTTATTCTGGACCAACTCGAAGATAGTTGTGATCCGACGGTCACGCCCGCACAAATGGTAGCGTTGCCTCGACGCAACCTCACCGATTGCCGCCACGTGCCGCCACCGCTCTGCTTGTCCTTTTCCCGGACTTCGCCCCCGGTTTTGTGGCCCAAACCGGGAAACCAGCCTTCATAGCCAACCCCCGGTTTTGAGGCCCAAACCGGGAAACCAGCCGTCCATCGCCTGAGTTTTGTGGCCCAAACTCAGAAACCCGCAGCACCCAGGTTTTGAGGTCAAAACCTGGAAACCGTCCTCAGCCCGAGTTTTGTGGCCCAAACTCGGAAACCATCAGCGCCCAGGTTTTGAGGCCCAAACCTGGAAACTGTCCACTCGGTGGTTTTTCTGTGGCTCAACCACCAAACCGAGCCGTAGAGGGGATGCACCACCCGTGCATCCCGTCCACCCGCAAGTCTTCGCTCGTCGCTGTCCCAGGCTGTCATCCACCACAGCTGATCCTCAGGCCACCGGTCCCTCAGTACGAGCCTCACGTCCGCCCTTCGCCACTCTCAGTCCATCGGCATGGCACATCTCTACTTGACCTTCACCTTTCCTTTGATCACTATATCCGTGCTCGACATCTGCACAACACAAGCCAAAGAACATGCGCATTATCCCAGTTGACAATCACTCATCACTCAGAGACTCGGCATACACCCATGTATCCGCAGCATGAAGCCTTTCGTGCCCTGCAAATAACGCAAGACTTTCTTTACTAATTTCCAGTGATCTTTGCCTGGATTTTTCTGATATCTGCCAAGTAACCCGGCAACGAAAGCTATGTTAGGGCGAGTACAAATTTGAGCATATTGTAAACTTCCGACAGCGGATGCATAAGGAACTGATCTCATTTGCTCGAGCTCTATCTGATTCTTGGGGCACTGATGTTCCTCATACTTATCGCCCTTGACTATGGGTGCAGGTGACGGGCTGCACTTATGCATACTATATTTCTTAAGAATCTTATCTATGTATGGATTCTGAGACAAACCTAATACCCCTTTGCTTCTATCACGGTGAATCTCTATCCCCAGAACAAAAGAGGCTTCACCGAGATCCTTCATATCAAAATGCGAGGACAAGAACTTCTTTGTTTCCATTAGCAGACCGACATCGTTGCTTGCCAGCAAAATATCGTCCACATATAGAACCAAGAAGATGAACTTACTATTCTTAAACTTTGCGTACACGCAATTGTCCTCAACATTAGCCTTACACCCAAAACATCTTATGGTGTTATCAAACTTCAAGTACTACTGTCTCGAAGCTTGTTTCAACCCATAAATGGACTTTCTTAGGCGACATCCCATTTTCTCTCTTCCTTCCACAACAAAACCTTTTGATTGTGTCATGTAAACATCTTCTTCAAGATCCCCATTAAGGAATGTCGTCTTAACATCCATTTGATGCAACTCTAAGTCATAATGTGCCACCAGCGCCATTATTATACTAAAAGAATCTGTCTTAGGATCTAATTTTCCTAAATTTGGGTTAAAGACTTTAGCCTCAGCTGGACAGCCCCACACCCTTAAATGCTTAAGTGAGGGTACTCTGCCTGCCCATAACTCATACGGTGTTTTAGGCACCGACTTACTAGGTACACGATTTAGGATATGAATGGCGGTTTTTAACGCCTCCATCCACAAACTTATCGGTAAAGTGGAGTAACTAACCATGCTTCTTACCATATCCATCAGGGTAGGGTTCCTTCTTTCAGCCACTCCATTTTGCTGAGGCTCTCCTCACATTGAATACTGAGCAACTATGCCATGCTCCTGAAGGAACTTCGCAAAAGGTCCTGGAACTTGACCATACGGGGTATGTCGCCCATAGTATTCTCCACCACGGTCTGATATTACAATCTTAATCTTCTTATTGTGTTGATTTTCTACTTCTGCCTTAAATATCTTAAACTTATCCAAAGCTTCTGATCTTTCTTTAATCGGATAGATGTAGCCATAACGTGAGTAGTCATCAGTGAACGTTATAAACGAGTCATAACCATCCACGCTCATGATGGGAAATGGTCCACATATGTCGGTGTGGATTATTTCTAAAGTCCCCGCACTTCGTTTGACATTTTTCTTAATTTTCTTAACGTACTTACCATTAATGCAATCAACACATTGATCTAATTCTGATAGTTCTAATGGCGGAAGAATTTCAGTCTTGACTAATCTATCAATTCTCCCCCTCAAAATGTGGCCTAATCGACAATGCCACAATTTCGAAGAGTCAACCTGAATATTCTTATGCTTTCTACTTACATTCATAGACGATGAAGCAGTCTAATTCTCAGAACTTATAACATTAACATTCTCAGAGATGGATATCAAATAAAGTTTGTCTTGTCGAAAGGCAAGACCAACACATTGATTATTAAATAGTATCTTACATTTGCCATCTCCAAAATGACAAGCCAATCCATCATCATCTAACTTAGACACACTTATTAAGTTTCGACGCAAAGAAGGAACATAGAGTACCTCATGAAGCCTAAGTACAAAACCATTTACTAATTCTAATGATACGTCTCCAATGGCTTCGACGTCGGCTTGTACTCCATTAGCCACCTTAATTGTTCTTTCTCCTCTTTGCAGGGTCTTCCTCGTAGCGAATCCCTGAAAAGAATTAGCAACATGAGTAGTTGCACCTGAATCAACCCACCAAGTGGATTTGTCATAACTTAGAAACAAGGATTCATCTACAAATGTAATAATATCCTCACCATTCTTACTCAGGAACTTCAGGAACCCAAGGCAATCTTTCATCCAATGCCCCCTTTCCTTGCAATACATGCACTGATCTTTGTCTACAGGGGTCTTCTGCCCCTTTGGGAACTGTGGCTGAGCAGGTTGAGGGGCCTTTCCCTTATCATTAGCATTGGAAGAGGAGCTGCCATCCCACTTCGGTTTTCCTTGTGGTTTAGCATTCTTATTATAATACTTTCTCTTATTATCTTTCACATAGAGAGCAGAGTCCCCATGTGAAGTCTTAATGCGCTCTTCCTCTTGCACACACATACTGATGAGCTTGTCCATGTTCCAGTCACCAGGCAACATGTCATAATTGACACAAAAGGTGTCAAACTCACTTGGCAGAGAGGCAAATATCATGTGAATGACAAAAGCATCAGGTAACTTAATTTGCATAGACTCAAGCTTAGCTGCTATGGTGCTCATTCTAAGTATGTGATCTCTAATACCACCACCTTTGTATTTCTTATTGCATAGCTCTTTGATAAGAGCACTTGCCTGAGACTTAGTAGTTCCATGGAACTGATTCTTAACATGTTCTAAATACTCAGTGATGGTGGGTGTCTCAGGAATAGACCCTCTGATAGGCTCTGAAATAGTAGCCTTAGCTAAAGTGAGACATTTTTTATTGGAATTGTCCTATTGCCTTTTCTCTAAGTCATAGGACATTCTCTTATCAGCATGATCCCTTTTGCGTGTCGCAAAAGCGGCATCTGCCTCATTCTCCTCTCTCACCGGCTCCTCTGGAGCAATGGGACACGGTGAAGAGAGAGCAAAGTCATTGTTCGTCAAGACCAAGGCTAACTCAAGCTGCTCACGCCACTTCTTATAGTTGTTCCCGGTCAGAGGAGGAATCTGGGCGATCTAGTTGATCCATGAAAACCATTGACAGAATAGTGAGATGATTTAACACAAATAATATCTTAACCATAAAATTGCATGTTTTAAAACAACATTGGTCAGTATTAAAACATACAATTTCTTTTACATTATTTCTACATCACCGTTGGGCAGAAAATAGAAATAGTGCATAAAACTGATGAAACTAAATATTTATAATATTGATATAATCAACGTTGGTTAGAATATAACAATATTACAAATTTTCTAAATTTCTAAATTTAATAATTGTTCTAACAATTAAATTATCCCGTTGGTTCAAATTTAATTAAAGAACAAAATAAACTTTGCAGCGGAAAATGTGACTAAATAAACTTATACTAATTTTCTGATATTCTCTAAAAATTTATTCCGTTGGTTCAAAATTTACAGAGATATCAACTTAAAATTTATCTGAAATTGAAAACTACTTCTCAGTTCTAATGGGCCAAAAGTGAGCAAATCGGCCCGGTCGAGAAAACAGCCCGCGCCCTGCTCCGCGACAGCTCCGCGCACGCAGATCGATCCCAGCCACTGATTGGGATCCGACGGCCAGGAGCGAAAATCGGAGTAATAAAAACCCCTTTCGACCGACGCCCTTGAAAACCCTAACTCACTTCATTCTCTCCCTCTCGCCATTTCTTTTCTGGGCAGGAACGGCGGTGCAGGAGGAGATTGGTGCCGCCGCGGAGCCCCTCGCCGGTGCACGCGCTCCCCTTTGGGTAGAGCGCGTTGCTGTCGAGTGGTTTCATTTCGGCACCCTCTATCCCGACGATATTTTCTTCTGTGCCGCTTCTGCAGTGAGCAGCAGTGCCGCCGCTGGTGCCGAGCATGACGGCGGTAGAGCACGACACCACCGCGGGCCCTCCGCCCGGGTGCTTATTGTCAGGTAGGGGAAAACCCTTTCTAATTCTTAGGGTTAGGGTTTGAGCGAATCCCTTTTCTAATTTCTTAGTTTGTGATTGTTTTCTCTCTAGCCCGGGACGATACTCAGGGTATGTCGCTCGGCGGCCAAAAGGAAAACTTAGGGTTTCTGAGTTTTGCTAAAACCGATTTGGTTTTCTGATTCTGAAAAACCCGATCTATCTTACTGACTTAGTCCTCTGATACCATTGTTATGACCCGATAGGATCTCTTACAGGGAGTAGACTCGGGATAAACTTGAACAGAATATGAATGTTGCATTAAGATGCATAACAGTAAAGGTAAAAGACATTTAGAGTTAGAGTTTCGACCATCTCCACCCTTGGAGCTCGAACCAGCGTCCACCATAGGTGCCTCTGGATCCTTCTCTGCTTCGGTACAAGGTGAAGGAAGCCGGCGTGGGGAAGAGCTCGACGCAATGTAGGAGTGACGCAGTCGGGGTCGAGGCAGTGGCGGCGGAGAAGGACTTCCCGTCACTGGCTGCGAACCCTAGATCAGATTAGGGTTGGGGATGTTGGTGGGGGGTCTGGCGGCTCGACGAACCTCGTGCTCAGTGCCCTGGCCCCTACCTCCCTTTTATATACCGTAGTGTGACAGGGGCCCTCCAACCATTAGTGGGTTGGGCTCCTCGATCAGGAGCGGATCAAGTTAGATATGGGTCGTTGGGTCCAGTAACTAGGGAGATCAATTATGTTATGAATGCATAGGTGTGGGTGTGGGCAGACTTGGCGGGCATGACCCCTCTCCCATCCATCTTTGATGCCCAGATCCCTTACCCAGTCTAGCGGGTGCCATCTACTGTGGTATCTCATGGAGAATAAAGGCAACAACATTCAGATCTACCACAATCATGTCACGAGGCAGATCCCATGGATCATGCGTGGCGACTCCACAAGGGTTGTGCAAGCCCTCTAAAAGGACCATGACGCCTAAGAGGGGGGGGGTGAATTAGGCAACTTAAAAACTTCTACTCTAAACTATGGCCTCTAATTTCCACCTAGTCAAAACCTATGCAAGAGAGTAAACTATCTAAAGTGCAACTAAGGTTTTGCTAGGTATGTTTGCTATCTCTACCGCAAAAAGGACTTATGCTACCTAGTTTCCAAACATATCAACTAGCAAGAGAGATCTAGGAAAGGTAAAGCACATGAACAAGGTAACAAGATAAATGCGGAAGCTAAATAGTGTGGTAGAGATACAAACTCCCGTCGACGACTCTGGTATTTTTACCAAGGTATCGAGAAGCGCGCATGCTTCCTTCTAGTCCTCGTTGGAGCCCCTCGCAAGGAATCCCTCGCAAGGGCCAAGCTCCCGGTCAGGTAACTCCGTGGATAGCTCCGGTTCTTCCCCACGCGCAAGTGGGTCTCCGGTTAAGCCACTCGTGGCAAAGCCTCTCCCGGTTGCTCCCCGCCGTCTTCACTATCAAGTTTCCGGCTGAAGCGCCACGGGCCTTGTTCCCTTCGGTACACGGAGGCGGCCACACCACAAACGCGGTTGGTGTGATCTCGCAAGACTACAAGCCCCACCGATGTACAACAACGGTGCGCACAAGCACCGGTAGACAAGAGGTTTTCAACCTTACTAAACACTAGGCCTAACACCTAGAGCAAGCGCAAAGTGGTGGTCTAACTAGCTTAAGTACTTCGCAAAGCACCTCTACTAATCACCTAGTATATCACTTGAGCACTTTGGTGGCTAGAGCTACTAAATATGTGTCTATGCACTTGGTATACTTCCTTGAGCTCCCACACTTCTATTTTGGCCGGCCATGGGGGTATATATAGAGCCCCAAGCAAATAGAGCCGTTGGGCAAAGGAATGGGCTTTTCTGCCATCGACCGGACGCTCGTCACGTCCTGACCGGACGCGTCCGGTCTCTCACAACGGCTAGTTGGCCGCCAGCACAGGCACTGATCGGACTCTGGCATGAGTCCGGTCGTAGACGATCGGACGCGTCCGATCGCGTTTTTGTGCCTCTGGAACCTCTCTGTATTCGATCGGACTCAGCTGAGCTCCAGCGTCCGATCATCGTCGTAGCGTTCGGTCACGCGACGCGCTGAGGAATAGTAGCATCGGTGCGTTCGGTCGCATCTGTCGTAGCGTCCGGTCGCTTTGATGTGGCACTGCTGGCTTGGGGTACTGACCGGACGCATCTAGGCCAGCGTCCAGTCACTGCGAAGCAGCGTCCGGTCACTTGATCTTCCTGCCTTTCTCTCGTTCTTTGCGCCCGACTTGGTTCCATTCTTGTGCCTTGGACTTTGCTTAATCTTGAGAGTCTTCTATTGAGCTTCTAGGGTCTTGCTTGAGGTGTTGATCATCGGATCACCACATTGCCTTAGTCCAAGTCACATTTGCACCCTATTGGACTACAAAACAAACACTTGCAAATGTATTAGTCCAATTTGGTTATGTTGTTCATCAAACACCAAAATCCGAAGTTAAATGGTCTGAGGTCCATTTTCCTTACAATCTCCCCCTTTTTGGTGATTGATGACAACACGACCAAAGCAAGCAAATAAAAGATATATAATTTTAAAATGCAATCTACTTGCTAGGATGCAATGCAAAGGCAAGATCATATGATGTTTTAAAAGATACCAAAATGAAACAAAATTAATCTAACATATCTTGCCCTTGCCATAGAGTCCCTTTGTGTGACTTTATGGATTAAGGCTCCTCCTAACTCCATAAATCACTTCCTCCCTTTTTGAACCATTCTCATGAAAATAACCATAGAATTTTTGAAAATTTGATTTTGGTTATTTTGTTTGTTTTAGTTTGGGCTTGATTTTGGTCCTACACATTTCTCCCCCTTTGGAATCAAACACCGAAAAGGAAGACATTAAAGCTCAAGAGAGGAAACATTATATAAGCTAGAACTCCCTCTAAGTATATGCATACATATGATGTAAGGCAAAAGCATATGCATAACCGATAAATTAAAACACAAAGGAGTTTAATCTATATAATGCATGGAGAAAGCATATAAGAGTATCAAATTGAAATCAACATAATGATATCGGTTAGGAATACCACATGTAGATGCCAATTGGATTATCACCGCACATGATGCTTGTCTCTGAGAACTCCATTTTTCTTGCAATGAGACTACTACACACATGATAATCTTGAGAGTAGTGTTAGTCTTCAAAGCTTCCAAATTGTAGAGTAAACTCCCCCTAAAAGTGTGCATACAAGTTTGAAATACTTGTAGGAAACATGCACATTGACTTGTAAGGTCAAACTACCATTTTCCATATTGATATTACAAGAAATGTGACATCAATTGAAGATGGTAATTGGGGTAGTTTATCTATAATTTGGACTTTGGCACATATAAGATAAATACAAGGTAAAAGAAGCTATGTGCCGTGCTTCTAACCAATTAAAACCATGTAGTATTGCTCTAAGAATGTGAGTGATACCGAGCAAAACTACCATATGATAAGCCTAATTTGCATGAAAAAAGATATGAATATACCAATGCAAACCTAGGCAATGAAGGAACTAGATGCTAAAAGTAATTGCAAGAATTTGTACCAAATGAAAGTAATTGCAAGACTTTAAATCTAGTTACCTAACATGGGAAGGGGAACTTGGGTCCATAGTACCCACTAACATACTTGGCAATGACATGATCCAAAGTGATGAACCCCATGATATGCACCCAAAACTTTGCCAAGTCTCCAAATTCCCCGTGGTCCACTTGACAACTCATTTCCCTTTCGGGACCCAAACCTTTTTGGTGCTCTTCATGGTTGTGATTATGTCCTTAGGCACCCAAATACGTTTGGCTCCATTGTTGGCTTGCTTGTTCACCTTGATGGCCACCACCTTGTCATTCTTCTTCTTCTTCAAAAGATAAGGTGTGGTGGCCTTCTTGTTCACCTTGTTGGTGTAGGTGTTGGAGAGCTTGCTTGTTTGCTTTTTGTTTTTCTCTTTCTTCTTTTCTCCCCCATGATTCACCTTGCACTCATAGGACTTGTGGCCTTCCTTGTTGCAAAGGTAACAAACCACGGTTTGCTCCTCATCAAGCTTCTTCACTCCCTTGTTGGTGTTATCTTGATGAGTTCGGGTTTGCTTCCCCTTGCCTTTTGCTTGGGTCAAGTCCTTGTTGAGGCGTGCCACTTCTTGCTTTAGTAGCTCATTCTCCATTGCAACTTCTTGTGTACATGTTTCTATAATGACATTCTCAACACAAGCTTGTTTGCATATGGGTGAGTCTAAACCAAGTAAATCAATGCAAGAAGTAGAGGCATCCTTTTTAGGCATATCAAAGATTGATTTCTCAATTTTAGGTGCCTCGGTGGGGTTTGCTCCGATGGTTTCAAGATTAGCAACTTTGTTAGTTAGCTCATCACAATGCTTGCACATAATTTCCATTTTAGCTAGCAAACTTTTGTAAGCATCTTGTGTGCTAGCTAACTTTGCTTTTAGTTTTTCATTTTTCTTAGCAAGTTGCTCATCACTACTTGTGCTATCATATGTGCTTATACTAGCCTCAAGTTTCTCAATTTTATTAGATAGCTCAACATTTAAGTTTGAAAAGGTTTCATATTGATCAAGCATGGCATTATAAGCTTGTTGAGAACTATCTAATTTTTCTTTTAAAGCATTTATTTTCTTTTGTTGGCTAGTGCAAGCCTTAGCATATTTGAGATTATCTTGCACAAGTTGATTGTAAGAAGGTAGCTCATCATCACTATCACTATCTCTATCACTATCACTAGAGATAGGGCTTGTGTTACCTCGTGCCATATGGCACATACGTGAGGAGCTTGATGATGAGTGCTTGCGGCCGTGCCTCTTGTGATGAGCTTCATCATCACTTGATGAATCATCCCATGCCTTGATGGTGGTGAGAGCTTTGGCCTTGCATCCCTTCTTTTTCTTGTCCTTGGGTGTGGGCTTTTGTTTTGGGCAATCTTCCACAAAGTGCCCTCTTTTGCCACATCCATAGCATCCCTTTTTCCTTTGCTCTCTTCTTTGATTAGTGAAGAGGCAATCTTCTATGGTGATGGGCACACCCTTGACATTGAGCTTGCGGATCATCCTCTTCACTCCTTTCATGAGCTTGATTGTTTCTTCTTCATCTAAGGAGGAGTCGGATGAGGTGGAGGCTTGATCATCATCAATTGATTCTTCATCTTCATCATCCTCTTCTTCACTTGAGAAGCTTGAGCTTGACTCAACTTGCTTCTTGCCCTTCATCTTTTTGTGCTCATCACATGTGAGAGCAATGCCTTTGCTTGATGAAGTGGCTTCTTCTTGACCCATCTTGCGTGACATCTCAAATGCCACCAATTTGCCAATGACAATGGCCGGGGTCATGGTGCTCAAGTCCTCCATGTTGTGGACGATGGTGATGATGGTTGCATATTTGTTCTTTGGAAGCACGAAGATGATCTTCCTCACAATATCCGCATCACCTAGCTTTGTTATTCCTATAGAATGGAGCTCATTGATAATTAGATTCAAACGAGAATACATATCACGAACAAGCTCATTTTCATTCATTTTAATGGAATCATAGCTTGTTTTTGTTAGGTGATGTTTTTGCTCACGTACATTACTTGTACCATCATGGAGCTCATGAAGCTTTAACCAAATTTCATGAGATGTTTGCAAAGTAAAAACTTAGTTAAAGACATCCATGCTAATAGATTCAAACAAGCAATTTTTAGCTCTAGCATTAAGATGAATTTATTTTTCATCACCCGCGGTAGGCTTCTCGGGATTCTTAATGGGTTTCATCCCGTCGCGGGTGACTCTCCAAACACCTAGATCAACGGCTTCTAAAAAGCAAGCCATCCTAGCACTATAGTAAGGGAAGTTAGTGCCGTCAAAGTGTGGAGGCCTAGAGGTATCCATCCCAACCTCTCTTAGGGGCATCGGCTCGAAGGCGATTAAGCCAAGAGTCCACAAGAGAGCCAACTGGCTCTGATACCAATTGAAAGGACCGTGTCGCCTAAGAGGGGGGGTGAATTAGGCAACTTAAAAACTTCTACTCTAAACTATGGCCTATAATTTCCACCTAGTCAAAACCTATGCAAGAGAGTAAACTATCTAAAGTGCAACTAAGGTTTTGCTAGGTATGTTTGCTATCTCTACCGCAAAAAGGAGTTATGCTACCTAGTTTCCAAACCTATCAACTAGCAAGAGAGAGCTAGGAAAGGTAAAGCACATGAACAAGGTAACAAGATAAATGTGGAAGCTAAATAGTGTGGTAGAGATACAAACTTCCGTCGACGACTCCGGTATTTTTACCGAGGTATCGAGAAGCGCGCAAGCTTCCCCCTAGTCCTCGTTGGAGCCCCTCGCAAGGGCCAAGCTCCCGGTCAGGTAACTCCGTGGATAGCTCCGGTTCTTCCCCACGCGCAAGTGGGTCTCCGGTTAAGCCACTCGTGGCAAAGCCTCTCCCGGATGCTCCCCGCCGTCTTCACTATCAAGTTTCCGGCCGAAGCGCCGCGGGCCTTGTTCCCTTAGGTCCTCGGAGGCGGCCACACCACAAACGCGGTTGGTGTGATCTCGCAAGACTACAAGCCTCACCGATGTACAACAACGGTGCGCGCAAGCACCGGTAGACAAGAGGTTTTCAACCTCACTAAACACTAGGCCTAACACCTAGAGCAAGCGCAAAGCGGTGGTCTAACTAGCTTAAGCACTTCGCAAAGCACCTCTACTAATCACCTAGTATATCACTTGAGCACTTTGGTGGCTAGAGCTACTAAATATGTGTCTATGCACTTGGTATACTTCCTTGAGCTCCCACACTTCTATCTTGGCCGGCCATGGGGGTATATATAGAGCCCCAAGCAAATAGAGCCGTTGGGCAAAGGAATGGGCTTTTCTGCCATCGACCGAACGCTCGTCACGTCCTGACCGGACGCGTCCGGTCTCTCACAATGGCTAGTTGGCTGCCAGCACAGGCACTGATCAGACTCTGGCATGAGTCCGGTCGCAGACGATCGGACGCGTCCGATCGCGTTTTTGTGCCTCTGGAACCTCTCTGTATTCGATCGGACTCAGCTGAGCTCCAGCGTCCGATCATCGTCGTAGCGTCCGGTCACGCGACGCGCTGAGGAACAGTAGCATCGGTGCGTCCGGTCGCATCTGTCGTAGCGTCCGGTCGCTTTGACGTGGTGCTGCTGGCTTGGGGTACTGACCGGACGCATCCAGGCCAGCGTCCGGTCACTGCGAAGCAGCGTCCGGTCACTTGATCTTCCTGCCTTTCTCTCGTTCTTTGCGCCCGACTTGGTTCCATTCTTGTGCCTTGGACTTTGCTTAATCTTGAGAGTCTTCTATTGAGCTTCTAGGGTCTTGCTTGAGGTGTTGATCATCGGATCACCACATTGCCTTAGTCCAAGTCACATTTGCACCCTATTGGACTACAAAACAAACACTTGCAAATGTATTAGTCCAATTTGGTTATGTTGTTCATCAAACACCAAAATCCGAAGTTAAATTGTCCGAGGTCCATTTTCCTTACACCCTCCTCTTTTAGCGGTGTCGCGCAGGCCCTCTCCACCTCTTAGTGGTGTCTTGAGGAGTGGGTGCGAAGGCAAGCTGGAGGAAGCCAGTATGGAGAGACGAGGTGGATCCAAGCTTGCAAGGTGAGTTAGACCCTCTCTCTTCCTTGCTCTCATTATATGATCCCTCTCCCTTCGTCAGCAAGGGTGTTGCCCTGGCTCTATGCACGGATGGCAAGGTGGTGCAACATGGATCAAGCTGGGAAGGTTGGTCTAATCATCGCAACAGTGACACCTTGGTGGCCCGGAGTAGCACACATGGAAACCTAGCCATTCGGATAGCCATTATCGACCATTGGAGCTCCTTTATCTAGTTCCCTTTCTCTAGTGTCTCCTTCCCTTTCCATTAGAGGAGGTAGGTATGGATATACGAGGTGGACTGGTGGACTATAATCTATTTGCCTTCCTCATTGTCTAAGCACAAGAAAGGGTGTTGCCCCTGACTCTAGGCATAGATTGGATGGCAAGGCGGTGCAACATCAAATGGAGGCCTTGGTCACCCAGATCTAGGCCTAGAGTAGCACGGATGGTGGCCCAAACCTAGGACAGGAGCAGCCAAAATGGAGGCCTATATAGATCTAGCGTGCAGGTAAAGGTGACAATGGGTACCCGAAATTCAATGGGTTTTTACCCTATTAGGGCAAGGGTATGGATCAACTTTTCTACCCATGGATTTGTTAATGGCAAAAAGTTAAATCCAGCGGGTTTGTGGGTGTGAGTCTCGGAGGGTAATACTCAAACCCACAAACCTATGGATTTTTTAAACCTGATCCATAACTCAAAAATATTTAAATACAATATAAAAAGAGTTTATAAACTGTTTATTTTAATTAATTTCATCATATTGGATTGCCATCATTCTAAATCTTATCAAAAATATGAATAATTTGAATAGTTTAAAAATATAACCATTAACTATAATATTTTTGAAAGAGAAAAAAGGTAAAAATTGAAATATGGCTTTGGTGACATACCCATACACTTGTGGTTTTCATATAGCTAGCAACAAGCAGCCCACTAAACCCAACAAGCTAGCAAGCAGTAGGCGTATGAGTATAGCTGAAGTTTAGTCCCAACTTTCTTCCGTGTAAAAGAGAGAAGCATACACGTAGCTATATAAACAAATCGAGGGTGAGTGATTATATAATCGTTACTACTTCATTGCCATGAATGCTTGGTGCTGAGAGGAGGAAGGGAAAACGTTGCTCCACTAGTGACATGCAAATAGTATGGTAGGATGACACAGCTATATCTAGAACCTGGTTGATGTACGAACGACAATCGTTTGAGGACAAGCTTTCAGAGCTAAACGACGAACGTTATGGGATAGAGGGAGTAAGACTATCCGTAGTCACGTTCCTCTATTTTCATCCTCTATACTGCCTGGTCATCAAGATTTCTCTCCTCTATACTTATTTCTCCCGCATTCATTCATCCTCTATATCATCCTCTATCCGCTATGGGTCCACTTGTCACTTTATATAAATATATTCATGAGAGATCTACTTTTGAAGAATTAATTGCAACGAATTTAATGGTGCAATCGGAATTTAATTTGGGTTTTCGGTTTGTGAGATATAATATTTTTTCATGAAATTTGGTGGGGCCCACTGCTCCAGCAGGGCCTGCGCGAGCGCTCCCTCTCTCCGCGCGTGCAGCGCGCGCGTGCTGCGGGCCCGCACTGTCTCCGCCAAACGCCGCTCTCTCCGCTTGCTTTAGCGTTGGCGCGCGCATACCGGAGCTGGTAGGGTGCCCCGCTGCGGCGGTTTTTTCCGCTAACTGGGATACCGAAGCTGGCAGCGTTTGTCGCTGCGCTCGGTCTAAGCTTTAGGTCTCATTCATTAGGTCTCGGTCTCAAACAGAGCCCAGGAACTATTCTGGCTAGAAAGCTTATATAAATTAGACAAATAATTCCGTCTAGATTGTTTTCAAGCTAAGATTCGCTCTAAAACGAACGGGCTCTTAGTAGTAATCTAAAAAAATAACTAAGCTTTAATATTTCTCTCAAAAACTAGGTAGTCGGCTAGTCGTCACATCACCACAAAAGCATAATTGCTCTCTGTACGTTCTCTATGCGTGTAGATACCGAACGAGCTGGAAGAGTCTGTGTAGTGTGTACGCAGAATTTGCGACTTTGCGAGTCATTGCCGGCACTTCCGATATATACTAGTAGTATCACACAGACACATGATGACGTGTGTTGTCGTGTGTTATGTTTTTAAGTGAACAACATCTAGTCGATCATTACCTAACTACTGGAGAACGGGCCTTTAGCCCCGGTCGAAAATGGCCTTTAGCCCCGGGCATGGAGCCGGGGCTAAGGAATCGGGACTAAAGGTCCGACCTTTAGCCCCGGTTCCCGGCCCCGGGGCTAAAGGGGACCTTTAGCCCCGGTTGGTAATACCAACCGGGACTAAAGAGGGGACCTTTAGCCCCGGTTGGTAATACCAACCGGGACTAAAGACTGGCTATTGTTTTCAGTTTTTCAATTACATTAGGTTTTCTAATACGTTTTCTTCGATGCTAATATATTACATTAGGATTTCTAATACGTATATTCTTCGCTGCTAATGTATGTATCCACATATATATACACATAAAATTTATAATTACACACATAAAATATGAAACTATATATATATGGGCTAGCTATACATATTATGTGTATAATATTTTTATGCACATAAAATTTACAGCATTATCCATGCATCCTTGGTATTTACAACACAAATATTGACCGTCACTTAAATGTCATACAAATGGTCGTCTTGGTTTGGTTTCATTGGTTCTTCCGGGTTATAGTAGAACTCGGTGCCGGCTTTGAGGACATGGTCATTAAGAACTCCTGCGATTGTCTCTTGAATTCCTTTCAGGCGCACCATGTCCAACATCTGGTTCTTCAACCATAGCTCCTTCTGTCTCTCTAGAGGAGTTCTTTTGGCATACACCGAGAGAAACTCGCAAACGTAGTACCCACACAAATTATTCCCTGGTGGTTGCCGTAGAACCCACTGCACGATGTAAAAAGATATTACTCTCATCATCTCGCGCGTGTGATGAAAGCATGCTACAGTGGTAAAGACGCGGGGAGATAGTACTACTTACTTGCAATTGGATAGGACGAGGAAGTGTCGCCTTCAAATCCGGACGGTGTTTCGGAACGAACCAAGCCCAAACCCTGCACAATATAATATTGGATCGTAATTAACTATTGCAGATTTAAAGTGTAGAAATCAGTATTTAGAGATCGAAAGTTACCCCTGGATAATGTCTATGATATCTTGATAATCTCCTAGTGGTTTTCTCAACGAGTCATAGATTATCAATTGACTTTCGGAGAGATCGAAGACGATCAATATCCAGTGATAGCTGCATTAATTTGCTTATATAGTCAACATATATCATAGAAATTGAGTAAGTAAAAATAAATATGCACATGATAACAACACCCACCTAAAGTTGTATGGGAAGAGTATATATCTTTTGTTGTTTTGGTTCACCAAGAACCTTCGGAGATTCCTCCCTGTTTCATTTCTCCATATATCATAGGCGGGATCTTTCTTTGGGACCGAGAATACGATATATGGATCAATGAAACCAACCTCCTTGTCATTTCTACGTGCGAGGTCTCTCATCATGTTTCTGCATATGTATATAGGCACGCTAGCTAGTGTTAGCATAATTACATTTACATATACATATGCTAGAGTGAGATAATTAAAACGAAGGATCACTTACAAACAGAAGAGGCTGACTAGAGATTTGTCTAGAGCATCCAGGTGGCATAGCTGGTGTAACTCATTGAATTGGATAAGTATAATGTCATCACCACGGAAGTAATGATGGTCTCTAATTCTGACGCATATCCAATCATCCGCTTTTTTGGTACACGCTGCCATGTACCACTGGTTTAACAAGTACATTTGAGTGCCAAGTTCTGTGAGGGCCGTAGGGTTGTATAGACTCTGGCCTTATACATAATTCTTCTTCCACTGATCAACTTGCGGAGCAGTTTCAATGGGTGCTTCACCGAGCATTTGTGACAAGGTTAGACCAGTTTCTGCGAAAAATGCATCAAGATGCTCAGGATTCACCTCAAGTTGTTCTAGCGCTTTCAAGTTAGAACCATATTCATTCACAACTAGCGGGGGCACTGATTGTTTCGATTGTTCCCCGAGCTGTGGGACACCCTTGCTTGCTCTCTTCTGTTTCTGCTTCGCCTCCTCAAGTGACTTGGTCATAGTGCGGTCATAGTCTGATGGTGGTGATTTCTTATGAGAATCACGCACTTTTTTCTGATGAGCATCCACCTTTTTCCTGAGCATATCAGGACGTACAAAAAGGTACGGCTTCTCTGGGTTTTTCTTTGCTTTTTGTTTAGCCTCGACGTCCGCCCAAAATTTGTCCAAATCTGCTTTCGCTGCAGCATTTGTTTCCTCATCAGTCATATCATAGGGAAGTTTCGTCTTCTGAGGAACAGCTTGATGTCTTTCTGCAGAGGCTTTCTTCTTTGGTGGCGGTGGGGCCGATGCCTTCATTTTTGTGGCTGGCCTCTTCTTTGATGGGGCCGGTGGTGGGGAAGCCCGTGGTGGAGGAGATGGGGCCGGTGGCGGGGATGGAGCCCGTGGTGGAGGAGATGGGGCCGGTGGCGGGGATGGAGCCCGTGGTGGAGATGGAGCCAGTCGTGGAGGGGATGGAGCCGATCGTGGAGGGGATGGAGCCGGTGGGGATGCAGCTGTGTCTTTCACTGCATCGCCCGCAGCACTATGATGACTATGTGGTGAATGGATAATTGGACTTAGGTGCGGAGAGGTCCTGCTGTGAAAACAACATAGTATGAGTAAACAATTATTTAATTAAGTCAATACATAACTAGTGAAAAAATGTTTCATTGACTTTCATCTGCACCTAGGGTTAGTTTGCTGAGGAGGAGGAGGAGGTGATGCCCCAGGAATAATGATATAGCGCTTACGCCAACATATGAATGCCTTCTCCGCTTCTCCTAAAGTCTTCTCACCATCACCTCCTTCAATGTCAAGAGTCACATTGCTATGCCCTTTCAATACTCTATCCACCGAGACACTAGCATAACCAGGTGGTACCAATGCCCCATGGCATCTTGGTGTCTTCGTAGGGTCAATAGGAGATACGACACCAATAGCCACCATTATTGTGTCATTCCCCTGTGGAATGTGCAGCTCACAGGTCGTGAGAGGATCAGTGATGTCATCCACGGGGAAGCGCAGCCCTGCGTCACCTTGAATCGTTGGCACCTCCGTGGAAGCGCAACTGCTTTTCAACTGATCACCAGGGGTGCTGGTGTTGACTCCTGGCTCTGATGCAGATTGCCTTTGCAGGGAACTCACTGCTAAATGCACTTGCCTTTTGATTTCCTCACTCATTTTGTCTTCAAGTGCCTTTTCTCGCTCTACCGCTTCACGAGCCGCGGCCTGTGACTGAATAACCATTTCCTCCATCCTTCACATCCGCTCTACCTCCTCCTGCCTCTTTCTTGCGCGGCTTCTATAGGTCTCTTTGTCTTGTGGGAAGACATGCTCCCACGACACCTCCCCATAGCCTCTTGTTCTCCCACCATGTTCAGGATTCTCTAGGGCGTATGTAAGCTCATCCTTTTCTCTGTTCGGCTGCCACGTGCCACTGTTAGCCATGTCTCGAGCATAAGCTAGTCTTTCTGCTGCTCTTTGGAGTTTTGTGCCATACACTACCCCTCCTGTCTGTAGGTCCAGACTTCCTCCATGACCAAAAAACCAATACTTGGCGCGCTCAGGCCAGTTTATTGAATCTGGTTCGATGCCCTTGGCTAGAATCTCCCGTTCCATTTTTTCCCACTTGGGAATGGCACTCTTGTAGCCACCTGATCCCAAGTGATGGTGGTATTGTTTTTGTCGGGCATTCTGTTGGTTCATTCTGACACGTGTCTCACCCTCTTCTGATTTCTTGAATTCTACAAACTCATCCCAAAAAGGCCTCAACTTGACGTAGGCCTTGGTGTTAAAATCCGGAGTTAGGTCCTTCTTGATAAATGTGTTGTACAATTTCTTCTTCCAGCCCTGGAATAGTGTTGCCATTTTCTTCATAGCCCAATCCCGAACTCTTGCCTTCAAATTTCTATCTTCTGTTTCAAGCGTGAAATGTGCAAGGACATCTTGCCAAACCAGTTCCTTATCACGATCAGAGACAAAACTTATATGAGGAGCACTACTCTTTTCCTTCCATTCACGAGCATTGATCGGGATCTTATCCCTTATGAGATACCCACAGTGGTAAACGAATTTCTGTGCATGTTCTCCAAGCACTTGGCCTGTTTCCTCGTTGAATTCTGAGATAATGTATCGGCCATCCAACGGCTTCTTCAGACCTCGTACGGTCCTACTCTTCCCGGTAGTCGTTGTCGATCCAGAGGGCTACGTATGTAGGAACAGTAGATTATAAATACATTTACAAATTGATTAGAATTTTATGTGCTCATAGAGATTGTAGGTATACCTCGCCAGTATTTTCTTGCATAATTTCTTCATAATCAATAAAGTATTGACTGTCGTCATCTACTTCTTGATTATTGTTATCGTCACCTGCTACATCTGGGTTAGCGGCGCTGTTGATTAATTCGTACATTTCCTCCTCCATGTTGTCAACTGGGTCGGCCATTTCTGCGAATAACATGGAGGATAATAAACACCATATTTTTGCAAATAACGTATATTCATACAGACCATAGAGGATAAAGACCATTTTCCTGTTAAGGGTTTAGGGTTTTGGGTTTAGGGGTTAGGGGTTAGGGGTTAGCGGTTAGGGTTTAGGGTTAGGGGTTAGGGGTTAGGGGTTAGCGGTTAAGGGTTAGGGGTTAGGGGTTAGCGGTTAGGGTTTAGGGGTTAGGGTTTAGGGTTCGGGGTTCGGGGTTTTGGGTTAGGTGATTATTCCATACACATTCGTAAAAACATATACACGACATAAATATATCTAATTGATTATGCTAAGTCATTATTCCATACACATTCGTAAAAACATATACACGACATAAACATATCTAATTGATTATTCCTTCTCCATCACAAGGGACACACCGTTGAGGAGAGGACGACGACGGACGACGACGAGGATGACGTTGCGGTGAGGAGGTGAGCACGACGACGAGGATGACGTTGCGGTGAAGATGACGGCGGACGGCGGCGAGGTCAACGCGACCAATCTCTTTTTATCTACATGTCACATATTTTTTGTTAGATTAAAAAACATGATTTTCTAAAAATGATTTATATAACTATATATTTATATAAATATATATTCATTTTTCTATAAACATATATACACTGCGGTGCATTAATAACATTTTCTGATATTCTCTAAATATATATGTATATATATTCATTTTCTATAATCATTCATTTTCTATATATATCTTTTTTATTTTTCTATAAATATATATGTATTTATAATCATTTTTCTATAATCATTCATTTTCAATATATATCATTTTGTGCACACACACACGCACACACACAGTGCACACACACGCACACACACAGTGCACACACACGCACTGCACACACACGCACTGCACACAACACGCACACACACAGTGCACACACACGCACTGCACACACACGAACTGCACACAACACGCACACACGCACACACACAACGCACGCACTGAGCACGGCGGCGCGACCGCGCCCGGCCTCCTCACCGGCGGCGCGAGAGGACGAGTTGTGCGTGGCCGCCGAGGCAGGCGGCCGCTGAGGCCGGCGAGGGCCGGCGAGGGAGAGAAGAGGAGGCGTCGGCGCGGCCACGCGAGAGGACGACGGCGAGACGGACGTCGGCGAGGGATGCGGCGGGACAACGGCGGCGCGGCACTCGATCGGAGACGACGAGGGAAGCGGCGGCGCTGCGGGCGGTCTGACGTCGATCTGAGGAAGAAGAAGGGCACTGTGCCCTGTATACGAGGGGAACCTTTAGTCCCGGGCCGTGGCACCACCCGGGACTAAAAGACCTTTAGTCCCGAGGCGTAAGCCCGCCCGGGACTAAAGGCTTGGACCTTTAGTCCCGGGCGGGCTTACGCCCTGGTGCCACCGCCCGGGACTAAAGCTTTTTTTCCCGCCACTGTTTTGGGCTTTTTCTATTCTGGTTTTTGTATGAGCTACCTTTAGTCCCGGGCGGGCTTACGCCCCGGGACTAAAGGTTCCTTTAGTCCCGGATGGTTCTACCGCCCGGGACTAAAGGTTTATATTTTGGGTTTTGTATTAGGTTTTGACTATATTAATATGCTGTAATATTTGTTAATTGCATAGTAAATTAAATATTAGGTATAAAATTACTTAAAAATGACAGTTGTATTTCCTTTTACCTTATTGTATAGTAGAAAAATTTGTAACATAAATTCTTTTCTTTTCTTATAATAATGAATATAAATGTAAATAACAATTCATATTTTGTTAATGCAAAAATATAATGTTAAATTTAAATATTTGAAACAACTGGTTCTCGATAGGAAGATTATTTTTGCATTATCTGAACGTTAAATTTTGGGTTGTTTATCTTTCATTGTCCAAATGCACGATAGCGAAATTCACTGTTAAATTGCAGTTTAATTTAAAAAGATAAATTTGTGTAGTTCATATACATTTCTGTGTCGTATTGGTCTCAAACTTTTTCTTAGGCTGTCACGTGGCACGGGTGAGGCAACCAACAAGTTTGTGATTTTTCGGAGATAGTTTAATTGAATTACCGCGCACCGTCACCCAATAATTATAGGGTCAACTGGGCCTACCACCAAAATAATCCAGAATGGTGCCAAACTTTTACACGGGATCTTGAATGGCCTGGGAAGAAGAACGTTGGGGAGGTTGATGAAAAACCGCAGAGGCATCAATTTGGGCTCATATGCTTGCCAAAAATAAATCAAGTCATTTCGACACCGACATCAATGAACCATGACTATCCATAATCATTATTAATTACACAAAAAATCTAATACATAATATTGGTTAAAACATCACTATATATCAAGCGGGTACACTGGTGATCTTCTTCTTGACGTATGTCCCTTGGTTATGATCATGTCGTAACCATGGAGCCTCCTCAGCATTTAGCAGGATGCTTGGGTCTTTGCTCACACTGAAGGGTGGTATCCGGTCATCCCTTTCATAATCTTCTGACATGTCTGACTTGTCCTCAATTCCCACGATGTTTCTTCTTCCTGAAAGAACTATGTGGCGTTTTGGCTCTTTGGTTGATTTATCGTCATTTTTCCCTCTCCTGGGCTTTGTAGACATGTATTTCACGTAGAACACCTGATTCACATCAGCAGCAAGGACGAATGGTTCATCTTTGTATCCAATATTGTTGAGATCCACTATTGTCACTCCATACTCCTTGTCAACTGTTACTCCGCCTCCGGTCGTCTTGACCCATTGGCATCGAAACAAAGGGACATTAAAATTAGGTGCGTACTCTAGTTCCCAAATCTCCTCTATACGGCCATAATATGTTTGCCTCTTCCCATTTGGGTCTGTGGCATCTACGCGAACACCAATGTTTTGGTTCGTGCTCCTTTGATCTTGGGCAATGGTGTAAAATGTGTTTCCATTTATCTCATACCCTTTGTACGTGAGGATGTGCCATGACGGTTGCCTAGCCAACAAATATAGTTGCTCATCAATATTGTTATTACCCAGACATTCCTTTCGCAACCAAGTGCTAAAAGTATTCATGTGCTCACGTGTTATCCAAACTTCATTCTTCTCTGGAAATTGGGATCGTAGGAACTCCTTGTGTACATCGATATATGGATCCACCACGGTTGAGTTTTGAAGAACTGTGTAGTGCGCTTTATTGAAATAATCGTTCCCCGTACCGATATATGTTTTCTTCCCTAGTGTCCCCTTTCCACACAGCCTCCCCTCGTGCCGCGATTCAGGAACACCAATCGGGTCAAGGTCAGGAATGAAGTCAACACAGAACTCAATGACCTCCTCTGTCCCGTAGCCCTTGGCGATGCTTCCTTCTGGCCGAGCACGTTGGTGAACATATTTTTTCAGTACTCCCATGAACCTCTCAAAGGGGAACATGTTGTGTAGGAACACAGGACCGAGAATATGAATCTCCTTGACCAGGTGAACTAGGAGGTGTGTCATGATATTAAAGAAGGATGGAGGAAACACCAACTCAAAGCTCACAAGGCATTGAACCACATCATTCTATAGAGTAGCCAGTTCTAGTGGATTAATTGCCTTCTGAGAAATTGCATTAAGGAATGCACATAGCTTCACAGTGGCCAGGCGTACATGTGGAGGTAGAATTCCTCTTAAAGCAACCGGTAGCAATTGCGTCATAAGCACGTGGCAGTCATGCGACTTTAAGTTTAGGAATTTCTTGTCTTGCATATTTATTATTCCCCTTATATTGGAGGAGAATCCAGATGGGACCTTGATGCTGTTGAGGCATTCAAACATGATTTCCTTCTCTTCATTGCTAAGAGTGTAGCTAGCAGGTCTTAAGTAATGGCGTCCATCATCTGTCTTCTCTGGATGTAGGTTGTCTCGTTCTTTCATGCGCTGCAACTCTTGTCGTGCTTCAAGTGTATCCTTAGACTTCCCATACACACCCATGAATCCTAGAAGGTTGACACAAAGATTCTTTGTCAGGTGCATCACGTCGATCGCGTGGCGGACCTCTAGTACATGCCAATAGGGTAGCTCCTAAAATATTGACTTCTTCTTCCACATGGGTGCGTGTCCCGTAGCGTCTTTTGGAACAGGTTCACTGCCCGTGCCCTTTCCAAAGACTACCTTCACATCCTTGACCATCTCAAGTACATCTTCCCCAGTTCTGTTGCGAGGCTTGCTCCGGTGGTCTGCCTCACCTTTAAAATGTCTGCCTTTCCTTCTAACCTGGTGATTCACAGAAAGAAATCGACGATGCCCAAGGTAGACTACCTTTCTACATTTTTTCAAATATACACTATCCATGTCATCAAAACAATGTGTGCATGCATTATATCCCTTGTTTGTCTGTCCTGAAAGATTACTTAGAGCAGGCCAATCATTGATGGTTACGAACAACAATGCTCGCAGGTCAAAGTGTTCCTGTTTGTAATCATCCCACATGCGTACACCTGATTTACTCCATAAAAGTAGCAGTTCCTCAACTAATGGCCTTAGATAGACATCGATGTCGTTGCCAGGTTGCCTCGGGCCTTGGATGAGCACTGGCATCATAATGAACTTCCGCTTCATGCATAACCATGGAGGAAGGTTGTAGATACATAGAGTAACAGGCCACGTGCTATGACTACTGCTCTGTTCCCCATAAGGATTCATTCCGTCCGTACTTAAAGCAAACCTTAAGTTTCTAGCGTCTTTTGCAAATTCCGGGAATTCTCTGTCTATTGCTCTCCAT
This sequence comes from Coix lacryma-jobi var. lacryma-jobi, assembly GCA_009763385.1. NCBI lineage: Eukaryota > Viridiplantae > Streptophyta > Magnoliopsida > Poales > Poaceae > Coix > Coix lacryma-jobi. The sequence goes on from CM019831.1 coordinate 98,637,411, forward strand.
TGGGACCCATCAGCAGGGTGTCTCAACATGTTGTCTACCTTACGGTCTTCTTTGTGCCATCGCACTAACTTTGCATGGTCCTTGTTTCTGAACAGACGTTTCAGGCGTGGTATTATAGGAGCGTACCACATAACCTTGGCAAGAATTTTCTTCCGGGGACGTTCTTCACCCTCAACATCGTCAGGGTCATCTCGCCTGATCTTATATCGTGACGCGTTACATACAGGGCATTCATCCAAATTCTCGTATTCCTTGCCACGATACAGGATACAGTCATTAGGACATGCATGTATCTTCTGGATTTCTAAACCCAAAGGACAGACGACTTGTTTTGCTTCGTACGTAGTGGCGGGCAGTTCGTTAGGTTTCGGAAGCATCTTTTGTTTTATAATTTTCAATAATTGTCCAAATGCCTTGTCAGATACACCATTTTGTGCCTTCCATTGTAGCAACTCAAGTGTTGTACCCAACTTTTTTTGTCCATCTGCAGCAGACGGGTATAGTAATTTCCTGTGATCCTCTAGCATACAGTCAAACTTAGCCTTCTCCTTTTCACTTTCGCAATCTCCTTGTGCATCACGAATGACATCACCAAGAGCATCATCTTCAGCGAGTGTGTCTTCTGCACTTGCCTCTTCTTCACCTTCCCCCATTGCAGTATCACCAAAGTCACCGTATTGAGCAATAATGTCATCGTCAGGGTCCAATTGTTCTTCTTCACCTTCTTCCATCATAACCCCTGTTTCTCCATGCTTCGTCCAACAACTATAGTTTGGCATGAAACCCGACTTGAACAAGTGTGAGTGAAGACTCCTTGAGCTAGAATATTCCTTCGAATTATTACAAAGGGCACATGGGCAGCACATAAAACCATTCCGCTTGTTTGCCTCGGCCACTCTTAAAAAATAATGCACGCCATCAATGAACTCTTTTGAGCGACGATCGGCATTGTACATCCAGTGACGTGTCATCGTCTGCATTATATGACATATCACATAATTATATCTCTCATTCTTATAAACAAATGAAATTATAAAATGACTGGCATGAAATTTAGTAAGAATCACTGGTGGCATAAAAATAGTAGCAGTTGAACTTGTCTAATTAATTATTACATCAAGATAACAGTGCAGCCTAATCCACTTGGCCACAACCAAAGCAACTAACAACACCTGCACATTTTTTCCGCATCACAGTCCAACAAGATGGACTGCCCACTCCAACCTGATAGGAAGGTAAGGTAGGGGTAGGTGCAGTAGGAATTGAGTTGATTCTTGAGTTGAAAGCCTCTAGAGCTGCAGAAGCTTCCTCAAAAGACTTGTACTTTTTATGCACAGCTCCCTTAACTTTGAGGACATACTGACTGCACTCAGCCCAGCTGGTGTAAATACCTGGCTTGGTACCCACGAAAACAACATACCAAGCAGACATCGTTCTGCATTTTGTAAACTAAAGTATTATATATTTCTAATTTCTGTAAACAAATAATTTAACTGATCTCTATTTCTCCAAAATAATAAAATAAACTAATTAAACCGGTCACATTTTGTAAACTAAAGTATTATATATTTTTAATTTCTGTAAACAAATAATTTAACTGATCTCTATTTCTCCAAAATAATAAAATAAACTAATTAAACCGGTCACATTTTGTAAACTAAAGTATTATATATTTCTAATTTTTGTAAACAAATGATTTAACTCATCTCTATTTCTCAAAAAAAAACTAATTAAACCGGTCACATTTTGTAAACTAAAGTATTATATATTTCTATTTTTTGTCAACAAATGATTTAAATGATCTCTATTTCTCTAAAAGATTAAAATAAACTAATTAAACGGTCATATTTTGTTTTTAGAGTAATAATTTGAACTATCAAGTCAATGAACTCAAAATATCTACAAAAATAAAAAACTTAAGCTAGTAACCTTTCAAGAAGTCGATGGCGGTGTAGATGTGATGAAATAAATCAATCGCCGGAGATGTGTTAACAAACAAAAATCACCGGAGAAGACAGCAAACAAGCAAGCAAGTGACTGAATAAAAAAAAATGAAGAGCTCGGGCACGGCTGGAGGTGGAAGAACAGTTCAAATATAGGGAGGGACATTTAGCCCCGGTCCTTATTCCCAGCCGGGGCTAAATGTTGGCATTTAGCCCCGGCTGGGCTAAAGATGCCTACATTTAGCCCCGGTTGGATACACCAACCGGGGCAAAACCTTTAGTCCCGGTTGGTGTTACCAACCGGGGCTAAAGGCCGGTCTTTAGCCCCGGTTGGTAACAGCAACCGGGACTAAAGGTCCCTCTGACAAATGAGCCGTTGGGCTGGGGAACTTTAGCCCCGGTTGGTGTTACCAACCGGGGCTAAAGACCTTTCTAGTCCCGGGCGCAAAATTTTCCGTGACTAAAGCTGATTTTGCAAATCGTCCAAAGGCCTGTTCTCTAGTAGTGTGAGTACTATTTAACAGAAATACCTACCCATCAAAACCATGCAAATACAAAGCATTTTCGATGAACATTTGCTAGTGTGGCAATAATATTAATGATTCTGTTATGTTATGTGTGTATCGCTTCCTTTTACGGAGCCGGTCATCTATCAGATCGAGACTACACAGTTTACACACACTGGGGGCTATTGGCAAACTTGTCGACAGGAAACGACTTGGATATTCGACCGGCAAAGAAGTTGAGCTGGTCGTCAGTGCGATTCACCTCGTTGATGGCAATCCATGTCAGCAGAACCTTCACCTTCACTCCCTTGAGAGCCAACATGGACGCTGCAGTCCCCGGGGAGGTAGACCTCGAAGGAGCCGTCCGGGCGGAGGTCGTACCCCGTCACGCCTTCCGGAAGGATGCCCCGGCTCAGATTGTACTGCTCCAGCATCTCGTACGCCGTGTCGGTGCTGACGAGCTTCCCGGTGGCGGCGGCGGTGCTGCTGCTGGCGATGATGTTGCCGTCGGCGGCGGCGGCGTCGACGAGCTGCTTCTTGCCGAGGCAGTGGCTGGAGTCATGACGGTGGCAACAGAAAGAATAACTGTCACAACGAGGTGGAGATGGTGCTTGGCCATGGTTTGTGCGTGTTTGCGAATTTTAGAAACGGCGATGGGATTACGATGATGATATAATATGGGGGAGGCCACCTTTATATAGCTAGGTTTATATTTACAACATTTGGTAAGAGTGGTCAGTGATACACGGGGAAGTTTTAGAACATGTATAGTTTTTTGTTCCTTCAGTTGATTCTGAGAGTCACGTGTATATATGCATGTGTGGACAGGGTGACAAAGCAAATCGAAAGCACTCGACTTTTTGTATGGGATATCTTCAACGTACAAATCACTACTATCTGTTACGTACCATCTTGCAACCGGACCGACGAGACGACGAGCCCGGCCGGCCCTCGCCAAAAAACCAAACTGCATGCCCTCGTGGCCTCGTTTGTCCAAAAAGCATGCCTTCCCGGCGTTTATTAGGCGTGATCGGCATCGTTCCTACTAGCTCGCATGTTTGATTGACTCCCGTGTTCCGTGTTCGGTTATACGTATATATCAAGATTCAAGCAAAACATCTTGTACTCCCTCCCACCCTCTCTCCCTCTCTCCTCTCTCTCCAATTGTCTCATTTTTTTTCTCAAGATAGATTAATAAACGGCTTCAAGTAAAACCTAACCTATACACAAACTCCTCAGAAACAACGCACCTAAAAAACGGAAACGCCCCTCAATCACGTGCACGATCGCCTCTACGCTGGCCAACGGCACCTGCTCCTGCCTCGCTTCCTCTCGTCCGGAGGAAGTAGTAGTATATACAAATTAAGGTTCAAACTTGTCTAAAAATTTTGACTTAAGAACAAAATTAAAGTGTTCATGCATGCAAGAAAACCAAGCTAATTTAAGAAATTTCAAAATTACGGTGAGACTCCTACCAAGCATTGCCCCCCCCCCCCCCCCCCCCCCTGATGAGTTTTTGTTTTTGCTTTCTACTTAATTCATTTGTCCACTCGCTTCCATAAAAAAATAGAAAAAAAATACCGGAGACTATCCCACCATGCACCATTGACAACCACCATAGATTTACAGAAATGATATGGGACAACCGGTTATTTCTGCTAGCTCTAACAATAGATTTTTTGTCGGTCACATTTTACTTTTCCTAGGTGCACAAGAGTCCATCAGCGCTCGCCTCGCTGACGCCTGCAACTGGCTCCCAGCCATCCCTCTCTCCGTCTGGAGGTTTGACCTGTGTGCGAGCGGTAGTCACGCAGGTGTAGCGTGGCTCCCACTCCCTAGGATCCTCTGCGCAGCATGAACGTGGGGTGTGCGGCACGGGCATGAGCACATAGTGGCGGAGGACAAATAGAAAGCGAGGTGTGGCCCAGTAAAATCGTCTGAGCTCCCTGTCTCAGGGGGTATTTAGTTCTCGTCCTAAAAACTTTTCATCTATCATATCAAATATTTGGACATATGCATAGAGTATTAAATATAGACTAAAAAATAAGTAATTATAGAGATTATGATGACTTTACAAGACGATTTTTCAAGCCTAATTACTTCATGATTTGATAATGTTGTGTTACAGTAAATATATGCTAATGATAGATTAATTAGTCTTAATAAATCCGTCTCAAGGTTAGTCTATTTTTAATAGACTAAATTAGTACCGCAACATCCGATTTGACATTTAATAACTTTTTATCCTCCAACTAAACACCTCCTAATTGCATAGCCAGATGATACGTGAACCAGCCAGGATAATGAAGAGCATGTCAGATCTAAGGTAGGGCGGCAGCCATACCTAGCCCTACCGAGAGCTCCGCCATTGTGAGCACAGACGATCCAAACAACTACGGGAGTGGGACAGGGTCAGTGGTGTTTGTATATGATATTTTATATCTGTGAATAATTTGATATCTATTACTCTAATATCTGCATTCTATAGAAATAATCTGTACTTTTTGAATAATTTGACAATCTATGAAATCAAAGTTGTGTTATCCCTAAATTACATCACTCTATCTAATAAATTACACTAAATAAATTATTATAAATATAATATTAAGAAAGTGTAAATATAGTTAGAAGACAATGTATGAATATTAGTTGAGGCCAAAACAACCAACTATTGCATGACTATCATGTGCTCCGAAAATCGGTTTACTTTACAAATTGGCTGTTGCAGCCTTTATAAACACATGCTTTTTTTTGTTAGTTTTTCTGGTTGTTTTTAGCCCTAGTGACACTCGGTTGTTGGAAACTAACAAAACAACCGAATACTGTTGTGAATGACGACGAACAAACGAGGAAGAACGCAAGATCAAACCACAGAGAGACACAAGATTTAACGTGGAAAACCCTCCTAATGCGGAAGGTAAAAACCACGGGCGCCAGCCAGCAAACACTCCTCACTATAATCAAGAGTCGGGTTACAACGCCGTATGGCGGCTTACAAGCTTCGTGAATAAAGTGAAACCCTAACGACGGGTATGTATACCGTTCCGCTTCGCTCCGTCAGAAGTCGGCCAATATAAAGACCAATTGAATTTGGAACAAATATAACAAATACAGGGTGTATAGTTGGTAGGAATTTTGGTGCAAAGTCACTGTAGCACTTTCGTTGTTATTTGGTAAACTTTGTCCAAACATGGACTAACTAGGCTCAAAAGATTTGTCTCGATATTTACAAACAAACTGTGCAATTAGTTATTTTTTACCTACATTTAATACTCCATGCATGCGTCTAAAGATTCGATGTGATGGGGAATCTTGTAAATTTTTTGGATCTAAACATGCCAAGAGAAAAAGAAAAACCGAATACCGGGTAGACACGTCCTAGATTTATGACATGCATCTATGTATATTCATCTAACAGTGTACTACTACATAAATTAAGAAATATTAGATGAAAAGAGAAATCAAAGCTCGTTAAATAATTATACATTAACATGTGGCATGCATACGTAGTTGGTGCCTATGGGTACATGGTGAGGATAGTCCCCACAAACTATGTCTACTCTTGAATTAGAGCATCTCCAACAAGGACCTAAAACAGCCCATACTCTACCGTTTGGTGTCAGAAAAAAAAACTTAACCTAAGAGGACCCCAAGTCCCTACTATATGGAGGCCTCAAATCTCCCGCACAACCTCATCTATCAGGGATGTATGTGGAGCTCCCTACTTCAATCTGAATTTTTTTGCCTACTCACTCCTATGTCCTTTCTACTCTCTCACACCACCACCCTCGGCGTAGCACCTGCGAAGCCAGCCCCTTGGCTCGGTATGGCTCCATGCGAAGCTCCTTGGCCTAAAGCGGCTCCCTTCCTTTGCACTCGTCCTGCCATCCTGTCCCCAGCTTGTCGATGACCACTCCTTTTCTTCCAGTGAGGCAAACCCATCACGGTTCCTCAATCCTTTGCACCAATGCTCCTCCCTTTCTCTCTTGCGCCCCTAGCTTAATAGATTAGAACGAGTTCTCCCCTCCTATCCCACACTATCATAGCTTAGTATATTAGAATGACTCCTCTCCCTCTTCTCCGGTGGCCCTCATAACTCAGTAGATTGGAGCGACTCCTTCCGTCCTCTCCTTCGGCCCCATATTGTCGGTGTTTCGAAACCGGGGGTATGACACCAACGAGTAATATGATCGCGTGCTTCTCTTCCTGGACGGTGATGCAAGAGGACACAAGGATTTATCCTGGTTCGGGCAAAGAAGGCCCTACGTCCAGCGGGGGAGGAGGTTCTTGTATTACTTGCACCTAAGTGCTTGTACAGGGGCGAATACAAGCTTGGTGAGCGCGGACCGGGGTCCGGACCTAAGTGTGTGGGTGTAAGGCGTTCTAACGTGTTTGTAACCGTGCGAATGAGGGCCCTGGCATCCCCTTTTATAGGGCAAGGGGAGGCCAGGGTTACACAGGGGTTTTACAAGTGTCGGGGCGTACGGTGCCCAATACGAAGTAGGGTAGGAACCCTGTCTTGTTGAAGACATTGTAGCCGACATGGGCGTTGCTGTTGAGGCGTCCTTGGGGCGTGGCCTCCATCCCGAGCGCGGACGCGGAGGCGTGGCGAGATGGAAGTCGTACAGCACCCATCCCCGAACGTACAGGACGCGGCGGGGTCCCTCCGGGTCTTGGGGTACCTGTCCTCCAATAGCATGAAAGTAGTTAGGGCTCGAGGGGCGCGGAGCCGGCCTCGAGGCGGCGCCTACGGGGGGCTCGAGTCCCCGCAGGTATGGGCAAGTCCCGTGAAAATCGATTGAGCGGCAGGCATCTGGGCCTCGGGGCGTGGCTTGGACGTGCCACAGTGTAGGGCGTGGGTTAACAGTGCTTCACTGGTGCCTTTTCGCCCATACTTGTGGTGAAAACGAGATTTGACTCTGCCCCGGACCACTGTGGCACACGTTGTGTTACAGAGGACGTGACTGGAGCAGGTGGATGAATTAAGTGTGCGGTATGGGGCTGGCATCCGATGTCTGCACCGCTCGAGGGAGGCAAAACGCGTCTCGAGGGATAGGCCGCCGTGCTAGAGAGGCTCGAGGTCCCCGCGTGGGGTCTCAAGGTGTGGTGCTCGGCTGTGGGGGGCTCGAAGGGTAGTGGAGCGCTTGCCCGAGGCCTGGGGGGCTCGGGTAAGCGGGAGACGAACGCGCGCCCGAGGCCTGGCTTTTTAGGGGGTTAGACTAGTTAGGTCTGTTATTTAACCGGTGTTCTAGGTTTACCCTATTTGTTTGCGTTGATTGGGGGTACCCCTTTCGCGGACCCCCGACAGTAGCCCCCGAGCCCTTGCTCGAGTGCTTGCGCTCGAGCAGGGGCTCCCGACTGGGATCTCGTGGGTTAGCTAACTGGCCTCGAAGGTTTCGTCGATTTGATTCCGTGGGTGTCGTGCGAGCGACACCCGCGGGTGTAGCCCCCGAGGCCACGAGGGAGTGGTTAGAACTTCCTCGTGGGCTTTTTGTGAGTTTTAGTTGCGATTTTTAGGTTCGGGGGTGTCAGGCCCCCGAGTTTTTAGACCCTCTTCCGTGGAGGGGTGCCAAGCTGAATCGACTGGCCGGCTCCTCGAGCTGTCCGGCATGCCGATTGCCCTGGCTTGTCATCCCGCGAGTCCTTTCGATCGGATGCGAGGGGGGATGCCTCGTACTACCCCGAGTGGGCGAGTATCGAGGTTCCCGGTGAGCTGGTAACGGGGAATCCAAGTGAGAGCTCGTGCCCCGTTCGATAGGGGTCGACTGTGGCCCGGAGGCGGTCTCATAAAGCATGGGTGCTCAGTCTGCAGGAGTGTCGGGTCCATTCGATAGGACCCGGTGGCTCGATGCCTCCCTCCGAGGGGATCTCACTGTACGTCGAGCTCCCCGCCTTGGATACACTTGAGGGGCCTCGAGGGCCCGGCCCTCGAGTAATGCCGCGAGTGGCGCCCCTTGGTGTCCCTGACTCGGGTGCTCGAAGCCGGCTGTCGAACCCTCTTTCGTCGAGGGCCAGCCTTCGCTGCTTCGAGACTTAGGGCCAGGGCCCGTTTTTGGGTGCTTGAAGCCGGCTGTCGAACCCTTTTTCGAGGGCCAGCCTTCGCTGCTTCGAGACTTAGGGCCGGGGCCCGTTTTTTACTTCCGGAAGAAACCTTCATCGCTTGGAACCCTTCTGCCCGTTGGGCGCGCCTTTTTAGGCGGAAACCGTCAAGGGGGGGGGGGACGCGAAGCCGAAGCGACGGTCGCAGCGGGCCCGAGTAGTAGAGCGAATTGTGAGCTGCCGCGTGTACCCTGCACCCGGCTCAAGACGCGGTTAGGTGGGCACATTAAATGCCACGCGGTTACCTTTTCGCGTCGTGGGAGACCCCACCCGTTGGGGTTTCCCCTTATAAATATTGAAAGAGGGGAAAAGGAATCCTTTACTTTGCCTTTGCCTTCACCGCCGCCGTAGCCTTCACACGTCCTCTCCCTCGAGCTAGTTGATTGGGAACCTACCGGCCGTCCGTCCGCCACTCAAGTCCGCGCCGTGACCGCCATGGCCGTCCAAATGCTGCCGGCCGAGGACTGGAATCCGACGAAGGTGACGCAGAGCGAGATGGACTCGCTGGTGGCCTAGGGGCTTCTGCGCCCCAACCTGGAGGAGGGACCCGCATGGTGGGTTGTCCCGTCAGCGGAGCACCGGGAGCCGCACCCGCCGGAGGGGTACGTGGTGAGCTTTGCGTGCTACCACCGTATGGGGCTCGGCGTCCCGCCGAGCCGCTTCATGCGGGGGCTGGCCCACCACTTCGAGGTGGAGCTGCAGCATTTCTCCCCCAACTCCATCTCACACGCTGCCATATTTGTCGCGGTGTGCGAGGGGTACCTGAAGATGGAGCCGCACTGGGAGATGTTCGTCCATCTCTTTCGGGGCGAGCTCTTCATCAAGTCCCTAAAGCCAAGCGGGAGGCGGCCCGTGCGCATGGGCTCCCTCGCCATCACCGCGAGGGCGGGAACCTCGTCGGCCAATGTCCCCCGCGAGTACCTGCGATACAAGCTTTCCACCAACCAGGCCGGGTGGGACGACCATTGGTTCTATCTGCGGAACGAAGGTGGCCTCTTTCCGCAGTACACCGGCAGGGTCCTCACTCAACGCCCGGAGAAGTGGACTTGGGGCGTCGCGGCAGACAGGCAACGCCACCTGGCCCCGCTGATGGAGATGATGAAGACGCTGGTGGATGAGAAGAAGCTGACCGTGCAAGCGGTCATTTGGGCGTTCCACCAGCGAAGAGTTCTCCCGCTGGCGGACCGCCCCCTTCTTATGCACAAGATGGGGCCGAAGGCCCAGCTCGAGGCGCTCAATCGCTCGAGGATGGCCGAGGGGGGGTTGTCCCGGAACGAGGGCGTCTCCCGGGTGTCAATCACGATCCAGGGGCCGTTCATCCCTGAGTATACCCACCTGGTCGCCATGGCACCCGTCGAGGGGTGTCTCGACCTGGTAAGCCTCCCTCGAACTGAGCTGCCTCGAGCCTCCTCCCCCTTTTTCCTCCATCGAACCTTTTGCATCCTTCTTGTGGTTTGTCTCGTCACGCTTCTTCTTTTTTCAGGGGGCGTTTACTTGTCGCGCGTCGAGGCCCCCGGTGAGGGAGGACGCCGCGGATACTCAGGTGAGGCGCCTCTCTGCTCAGAAAGACAAGGAAAGCAAGGATGCCAGGAAGAAGAAGGAAAGAAACAAAAACTTGCGTCGCTTAGCTCGGGAGCAGAGACTGGCAAAGGCTCATCGTAACCGTCAGCCTGGGGACGGGTCCCCCGAGCTGAGCTCCTCGAGCTCGGAGGAGGAGAGTGGTGATGAGGAGGAGAGCGACGACGAGGGGATGGACGCGCGCCTGATGCGCGCGGGGGTCGTTGATGACAGGGCTGATCGCTCCTCTGTGCAGGAGGGTATGCTGGAGGTCCCCCCGGCGAAGGGACCGCGCGGGACGCAGCCGCGGAAGGCGGCGCCGATCCCTGCCTCGTCGGGGGCCCGGGGTCCGTCGAGCTCTGCGGCGGACGTGCCCCCGGTCGTGAGGAAGCCCCGAACCCGGAGCGCCTCCGCCACAGCACCAACGGAGGCCGCCCCCGCGCCAGCCCAGGCGGGAGGTCTGGAGAAGGGCCGTGCCTCGAGAAGCGGCCGACAGGTCGAGAAGGATTTCGGGCCCGACCGCCGCGAGCCGTCAAGGGCGCCGTCGAGCCCGCGGAGGAGCGGGCGTCAGGAGGAGGCGTCGAGCCCGCGCCATCACGAGCTTCGGGGGGGAAGCCCCCGGGCGTCTCGTGACCAGGGGTGTGAGCGTCCCCGGAGTCCGTTGCCGCAATGCCGCCGGGACACAGAAGCAGACGCGGGAGGGCGCGACCGCCAGCGCGAGCGTCGGAGCGGGTCCCAGAGCCCGCGCCGGGGCGGGCGCCATTATGACAGCACGAGGGAGGTACGGTCGCCCTCCCGCGACGCGGGGCGGAAGGAGGGCTCTCCCTCGAGGTCAAGCCACGGGAGGCGTCAGGAGCCCTCCCCCCATCCCAGCCCTGCGGAGATGGCCCAGGCGCAGGGCTCGAGCCATGGGGTGGGCTCGAAGCCCCCGAGTGGGTCCGGCGATTCCGGGAAGAAGCCCAGCCGCCGCTTTGGGTGAGTAATTTTCTTGGACCTCGCCGGCAACGAGGCTTGACCTCTTCACTTTCGATGATGCATGCCATCTCTGGTCTCCCAGGGGGAAGCGCTCCTACCCGGAGGTGGACCTTGCTGCGTCCAAACGGGCAAAGGCCTCGAGCCCCGTCGAGGTACAAGCACCTCGAGGTATGGTACCCTCCTCCGCTAGAGAAGCCGCTTGGCTGGAGAAGGCTCGAGCTGCCATGGCTCGAGGTGACCAGATGATCGTCGCAAATTTTGGTGAGGCCGTCGCCGTCGACCGCAGGGGTCGAGGCATTCCTCTTGATTCTGATATCAATGTCATCTCGCATTGCAGGGGCCTCAGCTCACGGCATCGAGCCCGCCGCTATCATGCTTACTGAGGCGCTGCCGTCTCCCCCTTCTCCTCCTGCGATGGCGTCTGTCGGGAGCGCCACCCCTCCCCCCGCTACAGCGGCTGTTCCGGGGGAAGCGCCTGGGGCGAGCACGGCCCCGCCGGTGTCTAGGGCCGAGGAGACTACGCCCCTCGAGGCCCCGACGGTGGAGGACCTCCTGAACGAGCTGGAGCAGGGGCCGCCCCTCGCCGCGGGCTTGCCGATGGTGGAGGCGCCCGAGGCGCCAGCAAGTGCTGACGAGACGCAGGAGGGCCCGGCCAGGGAAGAGCCGGGGCCCGTGCCGTCGGGCGGCGGGCCGCAGCTGGGGCAGCTCGGGACGGAGGAGGATCGGCCCGACATCGAGCTCGACCGTCCAGTATGGCCGTTTCCTGACGCGCCAAGCCCGCCCCTTGCCATGGTCCACGTCGAGCGACCGGTTCAGTGGGGGGCTCTGCGCGAGGTGCGGTCCATCTTTCGGGGGGTGGCCGAGCTCATGGCGGAGGCGGAGCGGTCCTGCTCCGAGGAGGCGGGCCGGTCCGCACAGGTGTCGGCCGCCCTCGCGAGGGCTGAGGCGGAGCTTCAAGATCTCCGCGCTGAGCTGAGTCGGAACGCCCAAATGGCGAGCCGGCTCAACGAGGCGGAGGCGGAGGTCCAGGCGGCTCAAGGCGAGGTCGCTCGATCCAAGGAGGAGGCCGCCGCCGCCCTCGAAGCGTCGAGGAAGGAGGTCGCGGACGTCCGAAGCGAGGCCACCTCCGCCCGGGCTGAAGCCGAGGCGGCGAAGCAGGAGGCCGCTAACGCCCGTGGCGAGGCCGCCGCTGCCCGAACCGCGGCGGAGGCGGCGAGAAAAGAGGCCGAAGACGCCGAGATTGGTGTCGCCACCGCCCGAGCTGCCGAGGGGGCGGCGCGGCAGGAGGTGATCCGCAAGGATCTGGCCCTTGTGGAGGCGGGCCGGCTGATCGAGGACCTTAGGTCCGAGAGGCTCCTCATGCTGGCCGAGAAGCGCAGGCTTGACCAGCGTGCTGAGGGCCTGACCAACGACCTCGCCGCACTGGGGCAACATTGCGACGGTGAGGCCTACACCTTGTTCTTGTTTGGGTCTCGAAGTTTTTTGTTACGCCGCAGTCTCACTCTTCCTTGTTCGTTGGGCAGGGGTCGAGAAGACGGTCGAGGAGCTCCGCGAGACGAACCAGGCTCTCTTGGACCAACTCCAAGATGAGACGATGGTGGCGGAGCGGGCTCGCACCTCCCTCGACCGGCTTGGCCCCATGTGGGGTGCTCCGCCAGTAGCTGCGGGAGAAGGCGCGGTGGCCCGGGGCGATGCCTTGGTCGACGCCTTGTGCTTCTTCGACGCAGCTGCGCGGGACCGTGTCTGGCAAGCTCTCCATCATGGCGTCAAGCAGACGCTCGCGGTCGTTCGCTCTGGTTTCCGCTTCCCGGTCCACGTTGTTGCCAACGGCTTCATCGAGATCGAGGGGAAGGACGAGGAGTGCAACAACCGCCGTGTTGACAAAATTTTGGAGAAGATGGAGAGGCCGAGTGCGTCGCTCGCCAAGATTTTCGAGGAGGACGTGCTGCCTCCTGACGCCGGCAACGGTGTCGAGGGCCCTCCTCCTTCTAGCTCGGGTGTCGAGGCTGAGCCCGCCATGGAAGACCTCGGGGAGGAGTACCACACCGACGAAGATTAGGGCCTGCGTGCCAAATTTGGGCATCGAGGCCCCTGTAAGAATTTTGTGACATGAATGATTGTACGTCGAGACCCGAATGTGTATATGACTTGTTTATGAAAAGAGTTGTTTTCTTTACAAATGCGTTTGACCCCTTCTCTTTGTTGCAAGCTCGAGCTTCTGCTGGCTTAGTCTGTGTTCCTTCGACACGTCGCGGGCCCCTCGAGGGGAGGCGTAGGCAGGGTACCGTAGCCCGGGGGCGTGGGCGGCCGTCTACGTCAACGCCTCCCGACCCTAGGAGGCTCGAGGTATTTTAGGATTTAGACGTCGCTAGTTCACTCGAGGCGTGAGTCGAGACGGGGGTCGAATCTTTTGAAAAGAAAACACGCATTTTTTCCGGAGTCTGGGGGGCAGTTACCCCCTTGTCAGCCCCCGAGGGAGGCTCGACCCTGAGCAGAGCAGGGTCGAGGCCACCTTATGATGCGAAGCAACATGAACGACAATGCACGAGTTTGTTCATTCATTTTGACATGTTTGTACAAAGTGATAAAATGAACAAGGCCTCGAGGCCTTTAAGGGTAGAAGCGACGTAGCTGAGATATGTTCCACGCGTTCGCCAGGATCCTGCCTTGGTCGTCGTAGAGCTTGTATGTTCCCGGCTTGAGCACTTCGGCCACGGTGTATGGGCCTTCCCACGGAGGGGTGAGCTTATGGCGCCCTCGATTATCTTGCAGCCGTCGAAGCATGAGGTCCCCCACCGCTAGGTCCCTTTTGCGCACGTGCTTGTCGTGGTAGCATCGAAGTGTTTGCTGGTAGCGTGCAGAGTTGATGAGCGCCACGTCTCGGGCCTCCTCGAGCTGGTCCTTGGCGTTGGCGAGCCTCTCGTCGCTGGTTTGCTCGTTGTAGGCTCGAAGTCGAGGTGAGCCGTACTCGAGGTCCGTAGGCAAGACGGCCTCGGCGCCGTAGGTTAGGAAAAACGGAGTGAACCCGGTGGCTCGACTCGGCGTAGTCCTGAGGCCCCACAGCACCGAGGGGAGCTCTGTAGCCCACCCCTTTCCGAAATTCTTGAGGGTCTTGAACAGCCTCGGCTTCAGCCCATGGAGTATCATGCCGTTGGCGCGCTCGACCTGCCCGTTGCATTGAGGGTATGCGACCGAGGCCCAGGTTACGCGAATGTTGTTGTTATCGCAGAAGTTGGTGAACTTTTTGCCCGTGAATTGGGTGCCATTGTCGGTGATGATGACATTAGGCACCCCAAACCGGTACATGATGTTGGCAATGAACTCGACAGCCCTCTCGGAGGTGGGGTCTCCTATCGGCTTAGCCTCGATCCACTTGGTGAACTTGTCGACGGCCACGAGCATGTGTGTGTACCCTCCACTTGTCCTTTTGAGGGGACCCACAAGGTCGAGCCCCCAAACGGCAAATGGCCAAGTGATTGGGATCATCTGCAGGGCGTGTGCGGGCTGGTGCATTTGCTTGGCGTAGAATTGACACCCATGGCACGCTTGGACCAAACGCTCGGCGTCCCCAATGGCGGTCGACCAATAGAAGCCTTGACGAAAGGCGTTCCCAACCAGGGCCCTCGGCGCTGCGTGGTGGCCGCAAGCCCCCGAGTGCATATCGTCGAGGAGCTTGCGCCCTTCCTCGAGTGGGATGCAGCGTTGAAGGATCCCAGTCGGACTTCGTCGGTATAGCTCCCGTTCGTCGCCGTAGATGACGTAGGTCTTGGCCCTCCGAGCGATGCGTCGGGCCTCCGTCTTGTCTTCTGGTAGCTCGCCTTGCGTCAGGTAGTTGAGGTAGGGCGTCCGCCAGTCGAGGAGCCGTGAAGAAGAAGAGGCGGGTGCGTCGACCTGCATCGCCTCCGCGGACGTCGAGGGGCCAGCCCCCGGGTCGATTTTGACGGACGGCTCGAAAATGTCCCTCGAGAAGACGTCTGGTGGAACCGTGCCGCGCGTGGATGCCAACTTCGCCAGCTCGTCTGCGGCCTCATTGTACTTTCGAGCTTTGTGGTTAAGCTCGAGGCCGTAGAACTTATCTTCTAGCTTGCGCACCTCCCCGCAGTATGCCTCCATCTTGGGATCGATGCAGCTTGAAGCTTTCATAACCTGGTTGATGACGAGCTGCGAGTCTCCTCGGGCGTCGAGGCGTCGAACCCCGAGCTCGAGGGCGATGCGCAGCCCATTGACTAGGGCCTCGTACTCGGCGACGTTGTTGGAGGCGGGGAAGTGCAAGCGTAGCAGGTAGCGCATGTGAACTCCGAGGGGTGAGATAAAGAGCAGGCCTGTGCCTGCCCCCGTCTTCGTGAGGGATCCGTCGAAGTACATGGTCCAGAGCTCGGCTTGAATCTGCGCCGGCGGGAGCTGAGTGTCGGTCCATTCAGCAACGAAGTCCGCCAACGCTTGCGACTTGATGGCCTTTCGCGGGGCGTAGGTGATGGCTTCCCCCATTAGTTCGGTGGACCACTTGGCGATGCGCCCCGTGGCCTCCCGATTGTTGATGATCTCACCGAGGGGGAAGGACGACACCACCGTTACGGGATGAGCGAGGAAGTAGTGCTGGAGCTTGCGCCTTGTGACGATGATGCCGTAGAGCAGCTTCTGGATGTGCGGATACCGGACCTTGGCCTCGGAGAGTACCTCACTGGTGAAGTACACCGGTCGCTGGACCGGCAATGCATGACCCTCCTCGTGCCTCTCGACGGCTATGACCGCGCTGACCACCTGAGTGGTTGCAGCCACATAGAGGAGGAGAGGCTCGGGGGAATCGCCACCCTGGGCTGGTCGCGGCGGCACGAGGATTGGTGCGGAAGTCAGCAACCCCTTCAACTTGGTTAAGGCCTCCTCGGCTTCGACAGTCCACGCAAAGTGTTCCGTCTTCTTCAGCAGGCGGTAGAGGGGTAGCGCTTTTTCCCCTAGCCTTGAGATGAATCTGCTGAGAGCGGCTAGGCAGCCAGTCACTTTCTGCACACCCTTGAGGTCTCGAATCGGGCCCATCCTTGTGACTGCTGAGATTTTTTCGGGGTTTGCCTCGATCCCCCGTTGTGAGACAATGTAGCCAAGTAGCATGCCTCGAGGCACACCAAAGACGCACTTCTCGGGGTTGAGTTTCACATTCTTGGCCCGGAGGCACTCGAATGTGGTCTCGAGGTCGCTGATAAGGTTCCCGACTTTCTTGGTTTTAACCACGATGTCATCGACGTAGGCCTCGACGGTCTGGCCTATGTGCTCGCCAAAGATGTGCTGCATACATCGTTGATACGTTGCCTCGGCGTTTCGAAGGCCGAAGGGCATTGTAACGTAGCAATACATGCCAAAAGGCGTAATAAAAGAGGTTGCAAGTTCGTCGGACTTTCTCATCTTAATTTGGTGGTAGCCGGAGTATGCATCAAGGAACGAAAGCACTTCGCACCCAGCAGTGGAATCGACGATCTGGTCAATTCTAGGTAAAGGAAATGGAACTTTTGGACATGCTTTATTCAGACCAGTGTAATCTACACACATCCGCATTTTTCCATTCTTTTTCCTAACTAGTACAGGGTTAGCTAGCCACTCTGGGTGAAATACCTCCTTGATGAATCCGGCCGCCAAAAGCTTGTGCACCTCCTCGCCGATGATCCTGCGCTTTTCCTCGTCGAAGCGGCGCAGGCGTTGCTTCACCGGTCTGGACCCGGCCTGGATCTCCAAGGCGTGCTCGGCGACTTCCCTCGGTATGCCCGGCATGTCCGAGGGGTTCCACGCAAACATGTCGATGTTCGCGCGGAGAAAGTCGATGAGCACTGCTTCCTATTTGGGCTCGAGGCTGGTACTGATGGTCAGCGTCTTGCCATTGGCCGAGGTCGGGTCGACGGGTATTTGCTTGGTGTGCTCAGCCGGCTCGAAGGTGCCGGCGTGACGCTTTGCTTCTGGGGCTTCCTCGGTGGCCAGAGCTGCCAAGGCCTCGAGCGAGTCGAGGTGGACGTTGGCCTCCCCCCGCTCGACGCACTCCACGTCGTAGTGGTACGCGTGCTCGTAGGAGGTGTCGACGGTGATGACCCCTTTTGGCCCCGGCATCTTGAGCTTCAAGTACGTGTAGTTAGGAATCGCCATGAACTTGGCGTAGCCTGGCCGGCCGATGATGGCGTGGTAGGTCCCTTGGAAGCCGACCACCTCGAAGGTGAGTGTTTCCTGACGGAAGTTTTCCGGCGTGCCGAAGCAAACCGGCAGGTCGATGCGCCCGAGGGGGTGGGCTTTCTTTCCTGGTACTACTCCGTGGAACCCCCCGACACTGGGTCGGAGCTGTCCCTCTGAAATCCCCAGGAGGTCGAGGGTCTCGAGGTATATGATGTTGAGGCTCGAGCCCCCATCCATCAACACCTTGGAGAACCGAACGTCGACTATGACGGGGTCGACGACGAGGGGGTACGCTCCCTGGTTTATGACACGGTCCGGATGGTCGTCACGATCGAACGTGATCGGCGCATCAGACCAGTCAAGGTACCGGGGGGCGTCGTGGCCGAGTGCAAAGATCTCGCGGTGCTCCTTCTTTCTTTCTCGAGCTGAGAGCCCGACGGTCGGCCCCCCGTAGATCATGTAGCAGTCGCGCACCGGGGGGAAGTTGCCGTCCGCGTCCCCTTCGCCGCGCCGTTTGTTATTCTTGCCCACGAGCGCGTCTTCTTTTTTATCGCCGAGTTTGGAGTAGTAGCCTTTCAACAGTCGACAGTCTTTTAACTTGTGATTTACGGGGCCCCTGTGGTAGGTGCAGGGATCCTCGAGCATCTGGTCGAAAACAGCCCCGTCAGGGGGGCCTCGGGGCTTCTTAGGCTCGAGGGCGCCTGCGAGCACCTCTTTGTCGTCGTCGTCATCAGCGCCACGCTTCGCCTTCTGGCCCTTGCGTTTGTTTTTCTTCCTTTTGTTGCTGTCATTGTTGTCGTTCTTGGCGTCGTTGCCCTTGTTCGAGCCCTCCGGCGCGATCACCGCCTTACCTTTGTCCGTGGAACGGCCAAAGAAGGCCCCCACTGCTTCGTCGCCCGAAGCAAAGCTGGTGACGCGATCCATCAGGTCCTCGACCGTCCCGGGACGGTAGCGTCCTAGCTCATGAACAAGCTCTTGGCATGTCGTGCCCGTGAGGAACGTTGAGATGACGTCCTCGTCAGGCACGTGGGGGAGCTCGAGACGCTGCTTCGAGAACCACCGAGCAAAGTCGCGGAGGGGCTCGTCCGCCGCCTGCCTGCAACGCCGTAGGTCCCAGGGGTTGCCTGGGCGCACGCAGGTCCCCTTGAAATTCCCGTCGAAGACCCTGACTAGGTCGGCCCAGTCATGGATCCGATCCGGCGGGAGCCCCTCGAGCCACCGGCGGGCGGTGTCCGAGAGGTAAAGTGGGAGTTGGCGTATGATCACACGGTCGTCGTTCTTTGCTCCGCCCAGTTGGCAGCCTAGGCGGAAGTCCGAGAGCCAGAGCTTGGGCTCGACCTCCCCGTCATACTTCACGATGTTGGTCGGCGGTCGAAAGCGGTCGGAGAGGGTTGAGCTGCGGATGGCCCGGCTGAAGACTCGGGGGCCCGGGGGCTCGAGGACTTGCCGGTCCTCGTCGCTGTCGTAGCGCCCCCCTCGATGGGCGCTATAGCCACGCTCTTGGGCCCCCTTGTCCTTGCGCCGTCGGTTGATGTCGTTGCGGGCGTCGTTGGGGTCTCGAGGTGGCCGGTTGTCGACGATCCGTTCGCGGACTGGCCTAGCTTGAGAGGCGTCCGGCTGGTGGACGGATGCCTCGCGATCGTCGCGGGGCTTGTCCGCCGGCCTCCCCGAGGCTGCTCCGCGTCGGCGTGACGCCGAGCTCTCGGCCTGCTGTACCGCGGCTGTCTCGAGGAGGTTTTTCATTTCCCCGAGCAT
Source organism: Coix lacryma-jobi var. lacryma-jobi (assembly GCA_009763385.1). Lineage (NCBI taxonomy): Eukaryota > Viridiplantae > Streptophyta > Magnoliopsida > Poales > Poaceae > Coix > Coix lacryma-jobi. The sequence goes on from CM019831.1 coordinate 98,656,396, forward strand.
GCGCCTGGCGTCGGGGTTGGAGACGGCGGGCAGGTCACGGAGCATCATCGCCGCCGCCACCACGTTCTGCCCGGCTCGCGGGAAGCATACCTCGGGGCGTGCTGGTGCCCCGTCCTCGAGGATCCGCCGGTGGACCTCTCGAGCCCGACCTCGAGCTCCGGCTCCTCGGGGCTGGGGTGGTTCCTGCATCAGGGTTTGCCGGAGCTGCAGCAGGTGTTGCCGTTCCTCCTCGGCTTTGGTGATTGCCTCTTGTACTTGTGCGAGTTGCGCCGCCCGGCCGTCGTCGTGCTGAGGCGGTACAGCCGGTGCTGGAGGTTCGTCCCTTTCCTGAACGCGTGATCCGCCTGCCGCGGCCACGTCGCTGGGTCCCTCTAGGTCGAGCGCCGGCCTGTCGTCGTCGCCCTCGTCCTCGGTATCGCATACGACTCCCTCGAGTTGGAAGCACTCCCTGGTGGGATCCCAGAGGTCGGGGTCGTGGTAGTCGTATTCGTCGGAGTCGGAGCCGTTGACGGCACGCCGCCTTGGCCGATGCTGGGACCGCAACTCGCGGTACCATTCTCCGACGGTGGCTCGCCGGGGTGGCTCGATGGCTCGCGAGAAGTCGCGGTCGACGCACGCGGGGTGGACGATCTCCAGGTTGGCCATGGCCTGCAGCAGCACGCCCGAACGCTGCTCCCGGTCCGCCACCGTCCGGTCCTGATGGCGCTCATCGAGGTGGTGGGCGTATACAGCCGCGGAGTTGTTGAGGCCGAACGGGGACCGCTGGCGTCGAGCGCGGCGCGACCCGTGCGGGAGGAGGCCGGGTGGCGTCGACGGCGCACGGCTCGGAGGCCTCTGGCCTGGTTCCTGGTCCGTACGCATGATGAACGCGAAGTCGCTAGGCGGGCACGGGCGCGCCCTGGAAGTCTCCGGGCGTGCGCCGTGCAGGCTCCTCCTTGGGAACTCCGTAGCTGCCACGGGGAAGTGGGTGGACGCCGCCGGCACGGCCTGCGCCTGGCGACGATGGTAACGACGGCGCCGCTCACGGGGTGGCGACGCGTGGTGGTGTGGGCGACGTGCCTCGCTCCTCGCACGGGGTGGCGTGACACGCCCTCCACCCGGGCCCTCCATGGAGAGCAAGGTCGGCTCGTTGCCGTTGCCGGTGGCCAGGAACTCGAGGCTCCCGAACCAGATGACGGCACCGGCAGAGAACGACGGAGTCGAAGCAGCCATCCAGGAAATAGCGAGAAAACGACTCGACACGCGAAGGCCCCTACCTGGCGCGCCAACTGTCGGTGTTTCGAAACCGGGGGTATGACACCAACGAGTAATATGATCGCGTGCTTCTCTTCCTGGACGGTGATGCAAGAGGACACAAGGATTTATCCTGGTTCGGGCAAAGAAGGCCCTACGTCCAGCGGGGGAGGAGGTTATTGTATTACTTGCACCTAAGTGCTTGTACAGGGGCGAATACAAGCTTGGTGAGCGCGGACCGGGGTCCGGACCTAAGTGTGTGGGTGTAAGGCGTTCTAACGTGTTTGTAACCGTGCGAATGAGGGCCCTGGCGTCCCCTTTTATAGGGCAAGGGGAGGCCAGGGTTACACAGGGGTTTTACAAGTGTCGGGGCGTACGGTGCCCAATACGAAGTAGGGTAGGAACCCTGTCTTGTCGAAGACATTGTAGCCGACGTGGGCGTTGCTGTTGAGGCGTCCTTCGGGCGTGGCCTCCATCCCGGGCGCAGACGCGAAGGCCTGGCGAGATGGAAGCCGTACAGCACCCATCCCCGAACGTACAGGACGCGGCGGGGTCCCTCCGGGTCTTGGGGTACCTGTCCTCCAATAGCATGAAAGTAGTTAGGGCTCGAGGGGCGCGGAGCCGGCCTCGAGGCGGCGCCTACGGGGGGCTCGAGTCCCCGCAGGTATGGGCAAGTCCCGTGAAAATCGATTGAGCGGCAGGCATCTGGGCCTCGGGGCGTGGCTTGGATGTGCCACAGTGTAGGGCGTGGGTTAACAGTGCTTCACTGGTGCCTTTTCGCCCATACTTGTGGTGAAAACGAGATTTGACTCTGCCCCGGACCACTGTGGCACACGTTGTGTTACAGAGGACGTGACTGGAGCAGGTGGATGAATTAAGTGTGCGGTATGGGGCTGGCATCCGATGTCTGCACCGCTCGAGGGAGGCAAAACGCGTCTCGAGGGATAGGCCGCCGTGCTAGAGAGGCTCGAGGTCCCCGCGTGGGGTCTCAAGGTGTGGTGCTCGGCTGTGGGGGGCTCGAAGGGTAGTGGAGCGCTTGCCCGAGGCCTGGGGGGCTCGGGTAAGCGGGAGACGAACGCGCGCCCGAGGCCTGGCTTTTTAGGGGGTTAGACTAGTTAGGTCTGTTATTTAACCGGTGTTCTAGGTTTACCCTATTTGTTTGCGTTGATTGGGAGTACCCCTTTCGCGGACCCCCGACACATATCTTAATAGATTGAAACAATACTGGATATGGCCGAATGTTGTGTGGGTCCCATATGCCAGTGTTTACTAGAATGAGATTGAGAGCTTCTACTGGAGTATATGCAAATAAGGTAGATCCTTGAGAGTAGGGAAGTCCTCAAATTGAAAGTATGAGTGTAATTTAAGGGATCTTGTTGGAGATGCTAAATTCAAGTTTTAACTCAACTGCAACCAACATTTATTAATTATTCAATTGAACCACAACCTTTACCAACTCACCTGGCACATCTCTAACACATCATACTTGGAATCTTGTCATAATTCAAAATTTTGAAATGCAATATCTCTTGAACCTTAAGCCCGACTCACGAACGTTTGAAGATTGTTGTTGGAAAAAATGCCAAACAAAATGAGGTCCATTTTTAAAATGATTATAAAGCTTGTAGTCACGCTTTGCGCAACAATATAGTTCCAGTATGAATTATTACTCAGTTTCAAGTTGGTTTAGTGTTTAGTTATAAATACAATGGTATACAAAAATAATACATAAACAACTACAAATTGCACATGAAATAGAGTTGTAACATTGAATACTATGATATGCAAAAGAAGTGTAGAAACAATACAAAATGTAGTTGCGACATGAATTACTACTCAATTACAACATTATTTAGTATGTAGTTGTAATAAAAAATACTAAGCTATACAAAAAACAATACATAAAAAAGCAATGCATACACAGGTTGCGACATGAACTACTACTCAATTAGAAAAGCACAAAATAAACTGCAAAGGTGAATTAATAGATACACAAACAAATTATACTTACAAAAATAATGTTTTGAGGATCGAGTTGTTCTTTTTCAATTGCATTAGACACTAGGCAGAAAATATGTTTCTCTATAGTAGTAACGAAGACTAAAAGTTACATCCACACTATTACCAAAAGCTTTAGTCTTGTATGATAAAACACAGTAAATTTGATACTTGCTTTAGTCGTTCTAACATCACACTGTACCATTTTGTTCTACCCTTTCTTAATTATAATATCCAGAAAAACTACAGTAAAGTAAAATTATATAACTCAACTTAGAGTAAGAGAAAATAAAAAATTTCACTTAAACAAAAGTTAAAGGTTCAAACCTCTAGCTGTCAACGTGTCGAACTTGAATATAAATAGCATTTTGAAGTTTGGTGAGAGAGATGCTCAATTTGAACAAGTGCAAACATAATATATTTTGCAGCGGAAGTACTAGAAAGTATCCTGAGTTCATAGGAACAATCACTAACAACAACAACAACAACAACAACAACAACAACAACAACAACAACAACAATATTAACTAAAAAATATGTTGTTTTTGTATTATATAGTATCTCTATATACCATAGTATTTCTATATAGTCATTTATTTATTATCTTAATGTGTAGTCGTTTATGTGCTATGTCTATATAGCATAGTATTTTTTTTGGCACACTAAATTAAGTTGTAGTTAAGTAGTAATTTACTATCTTTGTCCTAAGATATTGTGTATTCTGGCATGTGAAATTTGTCCTTAAATATTTGGTAGGTATTCTAGGGGGGACAAAATAGTTTTTCATTAATTAGTTGCATAATCTGGTAGGTATTATGTACTTGCCATTTATCAACCAATCACCATTAATCATATGGATGATTTAGGAAATAAAGTGAGTATACATGCGCCTTGTGCATTCTTTCTTAATCTGTCATAAAATCTCTAAAATACACTCTTAGTATATCATAAAATCTCTAAATTGCACTATATTACTCGACTAAGGAAGTACTATGTTACAACTAGAACTAGCCTGCCATGAAGTGCAACTAGAACCTTTTGATATCTAACTTTATTTTTTATAAAAAAATTTTGGAAATAATTGTCAGAACATAAACCTTCTTTACAGATCTCATTTTATCTAACAGATCTTTCAAATAATAATATTGGGCGGTTCATGAACCAGACTTATGGTTTAAAAGATATTACGTTTAAAATTTGAATTATGAAAAGATTACGTGTATTCCTGTGTGTTAGGATAAGATTCAAATAAATAATTAACTAAATAAGTGTGAATGACATTATAAGAAAATAAGTTTGTGGTATATATCATCCATAATGAAGAAAGTTTTATTTGCTACGTACTTTCAACTTCAATTGGTATAGATTATATAAAGACTATTGCCAAACTACCATACTTTAATTGCATGCCTGTCAGCTAATGAGTTGTCAACTTTGTGTAGTTCACCAGTAAATATAAATTCCTATATATACATCTGGTAATTGAGTAGCTCCAATACATACAAAATAAATCGTCGTCATATAAAATACACTTTTTGAAAGTATATGCATCATAAATCTATTTTTATAGATCTATAATAATAGTAAGAAATTCAGTAGTGCAAACAAAATGAAAAAAAAGAACTGCGTACAAAAATGTAATGTTATTTTTTGTATTTCAAAACAAAAGTTGGTCACGTGGCCTAAAAGGCTACTCCCACGTATAGGGTCAAGCCTATTTGCAGCAGGCTGCAGGCCTTTGCCACGCTCGCAAAGGACAGGCAGCACGGCCCCAGAATTCCAGAAATGTCTCCTCGACGCGAGACCACGACAATACGTACTGCACAGGCTGGACTTCCCCCATCCGCAAGCATCTTTGTTGTGCTTTATATTTTATAATAAGGTCTTGTTCAGTTTACAACATTCTCCAAAATATTTTGCGCAGTAGAATCTTTACACGCATACATAGAGCATTAAATATAGATAAAAAATAATTAATTGTACTTTTAGTCTGCTCATGTTGAGACGAATCTTTTGAGTCTAGTTAGGTCATATTTGGACAAAGTTTGTCAAATAACAATGAAAGTGCTACAGTAACTTTTTGCTAAATATTTCGCAAACTAAACCAGGTTTGATATGGCTACTACTAATTAGGGGCCTCCACAGACGATAGCCTTCTAGATTATTTTACCCGACCCGTGTGTGTATGCATATAAAATTTGACCGCCACTTGCCTTTTTATTCAAGCCTTTCGTACAAAGAGATGCTGCACGCATGTACTATAATGTTGCCCTCATCTTTTACAAACACTTTATGCTGGGATCTATACCTGTCCAACCCCCGCACGTGTACTGGGGTGACCGCCCAACCCCCGCACGTGTACTGGGGTGAGGCGAGGGTAGCCGACTGTCCAAACCATCAGCGAGGGTAGAATTAAACTGGAGACAAATTGTTTTCCTCAAAGAAATCCTCTCCCTTTTACACTGTTCATTCCCTGATATTTATAGGGAATACCAGGGGACACTGTCCGATTTACATAAGGGTACAAGAAAGATTCCCTGGGACTATACAGTGAAGGGGTAAAACCGTACAAACACAGATAACAATGAAACTCTAATTCCCTATTCTCCCTTCCACCGCCGACGGACCCGTGCGCACCTTCGCGGGACCGGGGAATTCGGCCATCTGCCTGAGGACCTTCGCTGACAGGGCGGTAGCAAGGCCTCGCCTGTCGCTCACCATGTTCCCGCGCTAGAAAAGAAGCCTAGGGTTACAGAGGCCTCGATTGAGAGGTTCGATCCGCGGAGCATGAGGAAAGCGAAGGTTCCCCGACAGAGTCTGTATGATCGAAGGTTTCCTTAGGGGTTTAGTTGGCGTGGATTAGCTGTCGAGGGTCCCTTCTCCCAACACTTTATAAATTATTCAACATTAACGATATTATATTAAAGCGTGCTCAACATAGTATAAGATATATACAAGCTAAACTAACCTATGTGAAATTTTCAAGGCTAACACAAAGCGTGCCCAACACAGTAAGATACGGAGTACAAAGCTAATAAGCAAACCTATGTGCAAACAAATTACACAATATTTTCAAATCTCACAAGACAATCTTGTATCATCGTTTGACGACACCACTCATTCTCTCCCTCAACGCCACCTCGGTCACCCTCCTCTCATTGGCGAGGAATTTCTACTCCCTCTTATATATTTTTGACTTTTCTAAATACACAACTTTATTATGTATCTAGTCATATTGTTTATATCCAAGTGCATAGCAAAAGCTACGTATCTAGAAAAACTAAAACAACCTATGAATTGAGAAGGAAGGAGTAGATTATCGCTTCCTCTTGTATTTGATTCTTTGCGGAATCAACAAGGTCTAGGGTAAGCATTTGAACAAGGTCTATCCTCTCTCTATCTCGACGATGTTCGATCTAATGCCTATAAAGAGTCAATTTTGAAAGGTTTTAAGATCTATTGGTTCGTTCCGACTCCTAGAGTTGACCCATTAATTAAACGAAGTAGATGGTTGGCTTTTGATATGATGACTTTGACTTCTTTTTTTGTTTGTGTTTTGAGATGTGTTAGATCGCTCTAGATCCTAGAGTTAGTGCATTAATTAAGGAGAAGTAATTGGTTGGCTTTTGATGCGGCGATTTTGACTTTTTTTATTGGTGTTTTGAGATCTCTTGGTTTACTTTGGATCTTAGAGTTGGTGCATTAACTAGTGAAAGTAGTTGGCTGGCTTTTGACGTGGTGACTTTGACCTTTTTTCTTTTGTTGATTGTACAGTAAGATCTAGTTTATACAACCCTTATTTTGATCGTAAAGGTTTGCAAGCCTGCTGAGAACATATATGATGAATGATTGATATTTGTGAGGAAGGTTTGAGGCTTTTCCCGGTTGAGTCATTATTCATCTATGCGCTTAATGTTTATGACTAACCGGTGGCGTTGAGTTGTGGTGTGTTACCGTGTTGGTGTGCGTGTGCAACATGTGTCTCTTGGCTGTGTTGATGTGCAGGTGTTGAGCTCGGATACAGTGGTCGATGGCGAGGTGAAGGTCAAGTAGAGACGTGTCGTGCCGACGGACCGGATCGGTGAAGGATGGGTGTGTCGTGCGGCGGACGTGCCATGCCGATGTACCTAGAGCGGTGAAGGGCAGATGTGAGGCTTGGACCGACGGACCGAGAGGCTGGAGGACCAGCTGTGGTAGCTGGCACGTGGCATCGGCGAGCGAGAGCACATGGGGATGTGCGGTGCATCGGCCGAGTCGGGAGGAAGACGATGGCGTCGTGGCACTTGGCGGGAGGTCAGACACGGGCTTGCGTGCGGCGCAAGTGCCGTCGGCCGAGTCAAGAAGGAAGGCGAAGGCGTTGTGCCCGGCGTGGAGGCTGGACATGCATCGGCATCGGTGCCGGTGGTCGGGATGTGAGAACCACATCACATCTACGGCGCGGGTTCGGTAGCTGAGCCCAAAAAAGCTACCCTCGACGGTTTCCGAGTTTGGGCCTCAAAACTCGGGTGGCTGGTTTCCGAGTTTGGGCCTCAAAACTCGGGATGGACGGTTTCTAGGTTTGGGCCTCAAAACCTGGGCTCACGGGTTTCCGAGTTTGGGCCTCAAAACTCGGGGTGGACGGTTTCTAGGTTTGGGCTTCAAAACCTGGGCTGGCAGGTTTCCCGGTTTGGGCCTCAAAACCGGGGGAAGGTCCAAAAGGACGGTCGACGCGTGGCGGCACCGAGAGGCTTGCGTTGCGGCGAAGCTATCGGTGAGAAGGCGCGGCGGTCGACGGTGACGGCACGTGGCGGCATCCTGGAGCTTGCGTCGAGGCGAAGCGAAGGATGAGAAGGCGCGTGGCCGTCGGATGGAAACTGCCAGAGTTGGACGGTTTTACCCCTAGGGGGTATTTGGGTTAGTACTTCATGTTAGGGCGTTTGTGTCTTTTGGACGTGCGCCTATATATAGATGAAGGGGCTGTGTTGGACAACCATCCTTGGAGGTGTCACTCTCATTTTGTTTAGGTGAGAGGAGGCTAGGGCTAGAGGAGATACCGGCTCTTGTTCTTGAGCTTTTCGCCATCCGCGTTTTGTACTGCGAGGAGTGGCTTGTAACCCGACACAGAGTGGCACACAATTCATCATCTAGTAGAAATCCAAGGATCAATTTCGCCCCTCTCTTTGTTGGCTGCAATTTGGATCGAATCGCGTTTTTGTTCTTCGCGTTTTCATTTTTCCCATCTCGGAGATTTGCCTCGTTCTCCCTCTCCGAGCAACGATTTGCGATTCCGTTTGAATCAGATTGTTTGTTGTCGTGAGCTCCTTCTTTCCACCGAAGGATTTCCCCCCTAACCTCACGAGCACATAGATCGGGTCAAAATCACGTTTGTTCTTTGTTTCTTCCCCTTTTCTAGTGTTCTTCGGATTTTTCATGGATTAGTTGGTTTGGAGCGATGATATCCTAGGATTAGCTTCCCAACACGTAGAAGAACACTTGGGAGAAGTTTGGTTGCAGCCCCATTCGATTTGGTGAAGATCCAATCGATTTTGGTTTTGTCCCGTGGCATTTTTGGGCGTTCTGGGCAGTGGCGGACTGTCCGCCCCTTTGGTCGCGGACTGTCCGGCCATCGGGCTTTGGCCAGACCAGAACAGCGCAGCGCGCACTGCTCACGGTCATTTTGACCGGCAGACAGTCCGCCGTATAAGGCGCGGATAGTCCGCGAGTCACGCATGGACTTTGCAGTAGTATTGCTGCTTTTGCTACTTGGCCGGCGGACAGTCCGCCCCTGGCGCGGACAGTCCGGCACCAGCAGGCCGAACAGTCCGGGAATCGGGTGTAGGTTGTGTTTTGGTGCGTTTGCTCTCCTGGCTTTTCGGCTTTGTTTCCGGACTTCTCGTTTGCTCCTAGAGTTCACCTAGGAACCTCTCTACATATCTTTGCTACCTGTTAGCATCGGTATTTGGAGGAATCTCGACGTAGCCCTCCATCTACGTTTAGGAGTGGGTCTTTTGGGTAAGAACTTGACTCGGAGCTTTGAGAGTTTTGGATTGCTCTCTTGTGTGGTGCCTCGCAGTGATCCTAGGGATTATCCACCCTCTTTCCGAGGGTCGTGGGCATCACGTTTGAGTCCGAAGCTTTTGGGGTTGATTTTGTTGGGACAGATGCCGTAATTTCGAAAGAAATTTTTAGGCTCCCATTCACCCCCCTCTGGTCGCCTTGCTTTAGCATTTTCGGTCCTTCAATTGGTATCGGAGCAAGGTTAAGGATCTCTCTGCCTTAACCGGTTCCGGATCCGCGAAGGCGACCTTTTGAGAGCGGTTGTGTTTCCGACTTTTGTTCGTCGAGGTGTTTGAGCTTTTAGAAGTGGCACCAAGTTCTTCTTCTAGTATGTCTTTGTCTTTTGGTTTGAATGTTTCCAAGGACGACATCTTGGGAAGAAGGAGGAGTGCAGTTGATGAGAAGGATCGCGAGGTGAATGAGCTGTTGAATCTTCTATGTGATGATGAACTTTCACCAGAGGATCTTCTACATCAACTTGGCAAGGCCAAGAGAGGTACACTTGCTTGTGGTCTTGTGACCTTGCACAACCTATATGAGGCTTGCACTAGGAATGATGAGCTTTGTGCTATCTTGCTTAGAAAGAATGAGAAGTTGAAATTCTCCATTGCTAGGTTGAAGTCTAGACCCTCTTTGCCTTGCACCTCTTGCAGTGACATGGTTAGGAAGGATGATGAGCTAGGCTTTTCTCTTGCTAGCTTAAAATTTGAGAATGAATTGTTGAAATCAAATGCTTCCAAACCATGTTTAGTTTGCATTGACTTGCACAAGGACCTCGATTGTGCTAAAACTGAATTAGCCTTGCTTAAGTCAAATGCATTGTTACCATGTGTTTATTGTGAGTCTGTTGGCACAAAATGTGACGCACTGTGCCTCACACACAGCAAGCCGGAAAGCGTGGCTTCAATTGGGTGCCCGGACGATTCAAAATCTGAAGACGTGTCAGTCGGTTTGACCTGAAAACCAACAAGGGATAAAACTGTGAGAATAAAACTGGAACATGCCGGGTGAGATCAGACAATTCCATATTTACGGCCCTGAAGCCACTTTCGACGACATACAGCTATAGAAGTTGTCTGCCAAGCATGTTTATATAATTATTCGGCTAATATAGAAGAAAACATATGAAATCATTGATTGCCGAATACACGTATAAGAAAAGACACGCTTAAACAAATAAGAATAAATTATGAATCGATGTATAACCAAGCTCGGCAAACTAGCCGAATTGGGGTCCGTGAAGAAGGAACATTCAAACAAACACAATCAAACTAATCTAAAACCTGCATCTGCCGCACGATACCTAGTTTTATCAGAGCTCAAGCATGATTGACATGTATGAACCCACAACACGTAACAATCTAGATTAGAAGTTAATTTGGCCATTATGATCATGCAATCTATAAGAGATGTCACGAAAACAACGATTATTGGAGCATAAGTAAACTTGTAAAGAGAGGCCGAACAAAATCAATCTAGATTGGGCAAAAGAGTATTACAAAATTAATTAAATCATGCAACACATAATAACTTAATGAATCTATTAGATCTTGCCAAATCTAATAGAGCCGATAACTATCTCGCTTTTTCTAAACATATCAAATAAACGCCTGCCGCACGGTATTTACTCATAAGCATAGCATAAGCAAAGACTTCTTGATTGTTGACATAGATCCGTCGCACGATCTTTGGAAACAAACAAGACTACTTGCATCACATCTAAATCCACCGCATGATACTAGACATGATAACAAGGTTGTCGGGACTTACGGAGGTCGACGGATCGATGATTCCTCTCGAAGAACTCGACGACACGACAAAGGACTCGAAGATGGCACAGGGCCGATTTGTATTGATATGGTTATGAACACTTTTTATAATAGCCAAGGGTTTAATTTATACCCTGGGCAGGTAAGAGTCCTGAAGGGACTTACCTAATAACATCTAAAATAAAGGGAAATATTATATGACATGCTTACGTACGTATGTAAGGATCCTAGATGGATACGTGATATCGTAATTGCTGACCAATCCTTCGAATCTGGTCTCTTGCTTGTTTCACACGGAAATAGCTCTGGCCATATACGTTTTGCACTTGCCCCTTCCACCACAAACCAATGATTTCTTTCCTATTTTCTTTTCATTATCAATTGTGAAACGGGTAATAATATTTCCATTGAACTGGTCTTTAAGCTGGCCGTACGGTTCATGCCCGGCTAGTTCTAATTGGCTAATTACGTATACGTGTATGTATAGCCGAACATGTAGGGCCGTTGAACATGTACGCCGTCTTCTAGCCTTCCCTTCATCGTGAAGTCATTCATGCTAAATATAGAACTGGACGTCGAGACGTGCATGCTTTATATATATTTATATTTAAATTGCCTTCTTTGCTTGCTTGCCACATCACAACGCCACCAAAACCAACTCCTGGCCAATGAGATCAGACCCCCCTGATTCTTGAATACTCGTTTAATCTGTCACGACCATGGTCGATTATCCTCGTGATCGGCTTCTCTTGCCATATCTATTTCCCGAACGTAGTCACCCCCTTGTGAAATAGCCGACCACACAGGTAGTTGCCGAAACTCCAAAAATTAACCGACCGCTTGGCCGTCTGCCTGAATGCTCTTCTCACTGCTCGTTGGGTCCACTTGTCATCTTCTCAATGTTGACAAAAATCCAGTGTTAACACAACCCCCCTAGTTCGGAGTATGAATTGTCATGCTTCGAACTATTTGATCTTTGTTGGTCTTCTTCAAAAAGCCAAGAAATCCACTGATAGCAATAACATTTTCTCACCATGTTTCCACAATTTTGCCTGTAAAACAATAATTCTCTAATACATGTGGAAACAAGTTAGTTACAAATGCATATGTGTATAAATATTATAGTTCTTCCATTTTATTGATCAGAAGATGCTGCAATGCCGACTACATCTCAAAAGTATCATATTTTATAACCAAGATTTCTTTTAAACTTGAATAAAATGGTACCTTACTCATCCATCCGTCTCTTTAATTATGGGGCTTTAGTTCTCACTGAGTCCTCAAGCGATTGCAAAACAGAATAGCTACAGAAATGCTTATCTTTTACCCCTTGATCACTTTTCATCCGGAGTTTTTATCATTATCTTTATATAAAATCGTAGCACATAATATTGCAAAGTCAAAGACTCGACCATAAGGAGATACAAGCCATAAACTTAGATCAAGAAGTGCAAGTGAATATTTTTATTACTTTTTCTTTTGCATATGTTATTCTCCCTACTTTTTAAAATTACGAGGCTACTGGGCCTTCGGCCATCTTTTATTTTATTTGGCGGTCACTTGACCTTTTCTTTTTTATATTTTATTTGGGCGGTCACTTGACCTTTTTTCTTTCTCAGTTTTGGCGGACACTTGTGCGCCGTTTTTATTTATGAGATTTATAGAATAGCCTCATATTTTTAATCAAAGAGAGAATGCACATGCAAAACACTTATTAGTTTATAACATGTACGTGAATCTTGATCTTAAGAATATGACTATAATCTCAACTAGTAGTCACAATGATTTGACAGTGCTCAATATGACATTAAGTAAATTTTATTATTTCATTAAATCTCCGAATTTCAAGTATCTCTCAGAATAATGTCATAGCAAATTCTACCTCTATTCATATCCCACAACTACTTTCAGACAAAGTTTAAATTCTATGCAACCCACAAATTTCAAAGACTTCAAGATAAATATAACAACCACTAGACCCAAATCTTAAAGAAATCAAAGCTATAAACCAGACAGAGGTGAAACATAAAACAGAGCATCTATTTATCATTTCAACAATGGATAACCCAAAATATTTATATCACATATTCATATAGTGGAATTTTTTTCAAGGTTTTTTTAGTGCGGAGATGCAACATGAGAGGTTTCGCTTTTTAATGATTTTAATTTTAAGCTCTGAAACTATTAGAGAAGCGAGGGTAAAATTACACAAACCACCGTTGAAGATGAAGCAGCCATTCGCCTTGTCCTTCTTCACGATGGATCGCTCGATGCTGTGCGTGTTGAGCTCAGGCCCCATGATACGTAGTCACAGCGGTGTAATCGATAATTCACTGGTGTCCTCCTTTCTCTCATCCGAGACGTCTTCGCCGAATACGGGTTGAAAATATTTGAAGCCAATCATAAACGTCAACCCTTCTTCTACAAATGGCTGGTTGCTTCAGATCTTGTAGTTGTTCTGACTATAAGTGAACTTGTCACCGTTGCATGTATCTTGTTGGCACCATCTTATTCAAGGCCATCAGCAAAGGTATCTCTTTCAATACGAAGTGTGCTGAAAACATTTTAGCCGATGGTCTTCTATCGGCCATCCGGTTGCTAATGTCCTTTGTGCCTTTGATGTAGCCTTTCGTAACCTTATCACCAGATTGAGCTTTGCGTTACTCAGGGAAAGGTAAAGTTATATTAATAGGAGCCGAAGGTTCTGTCTTATCAGCTTTTGCCTAGTATGCCTTTGACTTTCTTCTTGTTGAGGAACTGGAATGCTTTAGGTGAGCATGCTGTCAGGTAACTCACGGTAGCTTCGAAGAACGTCATTTTTGATGAAGCTGAGTGTACCGTAGAGGACGAATACGAGCTCGGCGGTGCGTGGATGCGTGCATGATGAGGTTCAGGCCCCTCCCGAGTGTAGTTGATGTAGGAATTTGAGCATGTTCACCTTACGTTTTTTCTTCTCATTAGTTCTTCATATCTGTGTGTACACTCTTCTGCTCCAAGCCGATAAGTGTTCTTCTTGGAACATGTGTATAATGATATTTTCATCAGTGTGCTTATCGGCTGCTGCATCTAAAATTCCTGTATGCTTCTGTAGTGCTGCTTTCCATGCTAACATTGGTCTTTAAATATGCCCTCCAGATATTTAACCAATGTAAACATAAATTGGGCATCGATCTCGAATGTATGCAATTTTCTGGTGCAGCGATCAGAACTATTGCTATCAGCCTACCCTTTCAGCCAATGCCTCCAAAAATTAGCCGATTGTATCATCCCATATACGTGTGATGCTTCTTGGTTAATCATCCTCGTGTCTGCTTGGATGATTGGCTTTTGGTGTGTTGGCCTGACCTTGACAGCTGATTCTTATATCCACTAGTTAAGAATTGATTTTTCCTTAACTAAGTTCTTACAGTGCTGGATCTGGAGTTCGATTTGAGTAATACCGGCTGTGTAACATCGTCAGGGTCCAAACAGCTTTGATCGGCCTGATATTTTTGTTCGAGTCTGTCGGCTTACTCCATCGATCATATCTAGCTTCTTTATTCTCCAACAATAGATTCTCCACTTCTTTTGAATACTAAAAACGGATCGACTGTTGCCTCTTTGTCGATATTGCAGAGGCTGCAGGTTGCAACAGTCTTGCGAGGCTCCGCGTAGCCGATCATGATTTGTGAGATGATATTATACTCTGATGTATAGTTAATGGTAGCTTGGATGCATGATGACAGATTGGTGATGATGGTGAATGTGAAGGTAAATAACGTCCTTTACCACAACAATAGTACTTCATTTTTCATCTCGTGACGTTGCCAAATTTAATCCCAAAGAATGGTGAACTGTATTGCTGTGGGTCTGGCAATATTATCTCAACTCCAAGAAGTTGCAGCGCAGGATCAACGTGATTATGAGAAATCACGTTTCAAAATTATCATTAGTCTTCATGTTGATAGTACTCCAAAATAATTAATATGGTCGGCTTTGTTTGTTTCCTCTGTAGACAGCAGAAAGTTTTTTATGCTGGAGGTGTGCCAACGGGACAATCGGCTCTTGTGCTGATCAAATCATTTATTTCTAAAATAATTTGTATCAACATTGTAAATAATCTTCTGAACCTATGAATCAATTTTGAGGCCGACTGAGACGTCTAGTATGAGACATCAAACCTCTTCTGAGCCGACCATTGCATAATCCGGTGACTGCTGCGATTATGGTTACTGAAATTGTCCATCATTCGACTATATTAGGATCAATAGAAACCCTCCTCGATAGGTTTCCCTCAGAGAAAACGCATATGCTTAGATGTTCGAACCATGGCTTGCATGCACATGCCTTTTCTGTAATTATTTTGCTTTCCTTCCCCTATGATTATTAGCCGATCAGTCTTTTTCGAATCAACTTATACTTATACGTTGCGGGGTACGCATACTGCCTTCAACATCTGATATTCTGAAACTACGCCACATGGAAACTGATAGAACTAGTGCAACATGTTCGGACCATCAGTTCCGCGTACGTTTGCGGTTCACCTGGTCGCTTGATACTCAATCTCTTTTCTTTCATTATGCAGCCATCAGGTAACCAGGACTGTGATGCATTTGGACTTGCAATCATAGTTTGATGCTTGTACAGTCTCCATGTTTGTTGCTATCGAAGCTTCCTTCTGTTTCCTTGATTAAACATGCAAGTGCGGCAAACATGTAGGAGCTGCATAGTTCTGGATTAGAATGATCATCGACTACTTTTTGTGTCTTAATTTTAAACCAAAAGAGCCGATGTCCTGCTGCTGCTTTACCAGAACCAATATCTCATCGGTTTTATTATGTCTGGTATTCTGAACAACCGATTCTTATCTTCAAGAGTCGATTCCTCCTATCACTGCATAATGGCATATTTCCATGAGTACCGAATTTGATTGCATTTATGATGCTTCGGGATATGCAAACTCTCTATTTTTCCATTCTTCTTATATACTGGAACTATGTTTGAAATCCACTCTGCATATCTACATGGCCGAATGAAATCTGCTTTCAATAATCTCTTAACTTCTTTTTTCACGTCGGCCAGTACCTCCTCTTTAAAAATCTTCCGAGGAGGTTGTTTGTAGGGGCAATACCCAGGTTTGATCGGTAATCGATGCTCAACAATAGAATGGTCTAGTCCAGGCATCTCTGTGTAATCCCAAGCAAAACAATCCTTGAACTCTTTCAAAAGGTTTATCAATTTCAATCTATACTTTGGATCCAAATTTGTACTGACATATATTGGTCTTGTTTCGGCTTCATCACCAACATTTATTTCTTCTAATTTATCAGCCGACATAAAACCTTGTCCCAACTTTCCTTCGTTACCATAAATTGGATTATCCATTTAAAAATTGCTCTGAGAGACGACTGCTTGGATCGGCTGTTGGTCCTTGTCGAAAACATTTACAGGACCTTCTTTCCAGACTCTTCCAGAGAAGCACTCGACACCATCATATTCCCAGTAAAAGGGTTCTGCAGTAGCAACACTCACCGAATCGTCGGCATGGACAACTTCGACATCATCTCCAATCCACTGGTTGAGGATTTGATGCATAGTTGACGGAATGCAGCAGTTTGCATGTATCCAGTCCCTTCCTAAGAGCAAACTATATGCCCCCTTGCCATCGATGACGAAAAAGGTAGTAATCAAAGTTTTTTGAGTCCCACCGGGCGTGCCAAAAAGTGTGTTGGCACAAAATGTGACGCATTGTGCCTCACACACAGCAAGCCGGAAAGCGTGGCTTCAATCGGGTGCCCGGACGATTCGAAATCCAAAGACGTGCCAGTCGGTTTGACCTGAAAACCAACAAGGGATAAAACTGTGAGAATAAAACTGGAACATGCCGGTTGAGACCAGACAGTTCCATATTTACGGCCCTGAAGCCACTTTCGACGACATACAGCTATAGAAGCTGTCTGCCAAGCATGTTTATATAATTATTCGGCTAATATAGAAGAAAACATATGAAATCATTGATTGCCGAATACACGTATAAGAAAAGACACGCTTAAACAAATAAGAATAAATTATGAATCGATGTATAACCAAGCTCGGCAAACTAGCCGAATTGGGGTCCGTGAAGAAGGAACATGCAAACAAACACAATCAAGTTAATCTAAAACCTGCATCTGCCGCACGATACCTAGTTTTATCAGAGCTCAAGCATGATTGACATGTATGAACCCACAACACGTAACAATCTAGATTAGAAGTTAATTCGGCCATTATGATCATGCAATCTATAAGAGATGTCACGAAAACAACGATTATTGGAGCATAAGTAAACTTGTAAAGAGAGGCCGAACAAAATCAATCTAGATTGGGCAAAAGAGTGTTACAAAATTAATTAAATAATGCAACACAAAATAACTTAATGAATCTATTAGATCTTGCCAAATGTAATAGAGCCGATAACTATCTCGCTTTTGCTAAACATATCAAATAAACGCTTGCCGCACGGTATTTACTCATAAGCATAGTATAAGCAAAGACTTCTTGATTGTTGACATAGATCCGCCGCACGATATTTGGAAACAAACAAGACTACTTGCATCACATCTAAATCCACCGCATGATACTAGACATGATAACAAGGTTGTCGGGACTTACGGAGGTCGACGGATCGATGATTCCTCTCGAAGAACTCGAAGACACGACAAAGGACTCGAAGATGGCACGGGGCCGATTTGTATTGATATGGTTGTGAACACTTTTTACAATAGCCAAGGGTTTATATTTATACCCTGGGCAGATAAGAGTCCTGAAGGGACTTACCTAATAACATCTAAAATAAAGGGAAATATTATATGACATGCTTACGTACGTACGTAAGGATCCTAGATGGATACGTGATATCGTAATTGCTGACCAATCCTTCGAATCTGGTCTCTTGCTTGTTTCACATGGAAATAGCTCCGGCCATATACGTTTTGCACTTGCCCCTTCCACCACAAACCAATGATTTCTTTCCTATTTTCTTTTCATTATCAATTGTCAAACGGGTAATAATATTTTCATTGAACTGGTCTTCAAGCTGGTCGTACGGTTTATGCCCGGCTAGTTGTAATTGGCTAATTACGTATACGTGTATGTATAGCCAAACATGTAGGGTCGTTGAACATGTACGTCGTCTTCTAGCCTTCCCTTCATCGTGAAGCCATTCATGCTAAATATAGAACTGGACATCGAGACGTGCATGCTTTATATATATTTATATTTAAATTGCCTTTTTTGCTTGCTTGCCACATCACAACGCCACCAAATCCAACTCCTGGCCAATGAGATCAGACCCCCCTGATTCTTGAATACTCGTTTAATCTGTCACGGCCATGGTCGATTATCCTCGTGATCGGCTTCTCTTGCCATATCTATTTCCCGAACGTAGTCACCCCCTTGTAAAATAGCCGACCGCACAGGTAGTTGCCGAAACTCCGAAAATTAACCGACCGCTTGGTCGTCTGCCGAATGCTCTTCTCACTGCTCGTTGGGTCCACCTGTCATCTTCTCAATGTTGACCAAAATCCAGTGTTAACAGAGTCTTTGTGTACTGAAATTGATGAACTAAGATTGACTCACACCACATGTGTAGATGAACTTGAGCATGCTAGGGCTGAAATTGTTGAATTAAATTCTAAGCCTTGTAGCTAATGCTCTTTAAATAAAAATGCTTGCCTTACTTCTTGTGCTATCCATGATTCTTTGCTTGATGTGAATGGTGATGTTTCTTCCACCGATTTCATTTGCACATCTTGCATTGATTTAGAAAAAGAAGTTTTGGCTTTGAAAGTTTTGCGCGATGATATGAGCGCTAAGTTGGTTGAGCACAATGATATGAGTGCCAACCTTGAGAAGGAGATTGAGCTCTTGCGTACCACATATGCCGAGTGCATTGAAAAGGAGATGGAAAACTTGAGAAACACTCCTTGTGGTACTTGTGACCGCCTCATGTTTGAAAATGAGGTTTTGGCCAAAAGATGCAAGAGCTTTTGTGCTAAGTCGTTTGAGTCACGCATTTCTTCCAACTCTGATGTTGATGTTTCCAAGTTTGCATCTTTGCAACCGGAGTTGAGTTCTTATGTTGAGCGTGAGTCTTTTGACGATAGCACTTGTGCCAAGGTTTCAGATAGCTCTTTCATAGCTACTCCTAACCTTGCTGTTTCTTCGAGTGATGTCCAAGGGACTTCTCTTGATAAGGGTGCTTCTCATATTTTTGGGACTCGTGCTCCCAATCCGGTTTTCCATTGCACCTTTTGCAAGAAGGATGAACACTCATTCGATTTTTGTTTCCGCCGTGTTAAACACGAGCGACGAATTCGAGCTAAGGCTTTTAGGAAGCCGCGTAGCCTTTCCCATGGCACGTGTGCTCCTAGTGTTGGCACCAAGTTGGTAGTTGATGCTTCTTGTTCTAAGTCCCAAGGGACTTCTCACTTGTCGGAGAATGGTGTGCCTTCCAGTAGGCCTTTGTACCATTGCTCTTTTTGTGAGAAAGATGGGCATCAAGAAAGCTTTTGCTATCGGCGTGCCAAACGCTTGCGCCAAGCTCGTTCTTCTAGGAAGATGGTGGTTCATAGCCCTTCTCATGGCATGAACGCTTATGCTCCTAGTAAGAAGCCCCTCTTTGTTGATGGGTTTTATGACTCCTTTTCTAGCGGGATAGGTCATGGTCGTGGACATGCTTCTAGTGCTTCTTCTCTTGGTCCACGTCATGCTTTTCATGATACTTCTAGTGGTTCTTCTACAAAAACCTTGGAAGATGTTTGCCTCTTTTCCCGTGGTACGACTCGTTCTTCTCCTCGAGTTGTCCTTTTGAGGAATGCTTCCAAGGGTGTTTCACAATTGCATTTGAACCAACTTTTGCATCATGCTAACCCACAAGATAAGTTGAGTTTTGTGACCAAGTCTTGGGTTCCCAAGTACATACTTGCTAACCCTTTGGGATCCAAGACTCGGGTTGCTTTGTCCTCTTGTGTGTAGATATGAGGACGCGGGGTGGAGAACATGCGCCTGATGGAGCTGGATATTTTAGATGTGACCAAGAGTTGATGGTTCTCTACACCCCGCTTAGTTTTGCCTCCAAAGAGGTCTTTGCTATTCGGTGAGCTTTTCTTACTCACTCATGCCTTGAACAACCATTTTCTATTTCTTGTGGTATGAGATGGTTGTTCATGTGCTCACTTGTATAGTTCTTGCATGTACATTTTCTTTTGTATCATGGTTTGCTTTAGTCTAGCATGTGCTATCTTCTGTATCATATGTCATGCTAGCTGTGTGTATAGTTTTTGTGGAATATCCACTTTTCATGCTAGTTTGTGACCCTCATCAACATTGTGCCATGTTTTACCATACTTCTCCATGAGCTTTATTTGTCGTGGTATGATGTTCATTAGGTGTCACTTGTCAGGTGCTAGTTTTGGTTAGCTACATGTATCCTGTTGATATGATTAGTTTGAGCACTAGCCTTTCCATGATTTTATCTTGTTACATGCTTTTGGATCTATTGCTATCATTATCTTGCATTGTAGCATGTGTTGAGGCTTAGGCTATGTTTGGGTTGATCATGTCTTTAGGCTGCATTTTGCTATACAGTGCTTTATCCTGTTGCATGGTAGTCTTGACTAGCTTGAGTTCAGATCTCCTTGCGGTATCATTCGTAGGTAGATCTCCTTTTGTTGAGAGTTCACCTTATGCTTATTATTTGACTAACCATTTTCGTGGAGACCTTGAGGTCACACTGGACGAGACAACGCCTTGTGTTTCTTCTGCCTTTGAGTGTGCAGGAGAACAGGAGCCTGGAGACAGCATTTCGGCTCACGGACTCGATCCCACTTCTGCCATGACTTGGGGTTCCGTTCGAGCAGCTCTCCAGCGAGCACTAGCTGCACCTGTAGGAGCGACAACATCAGGCGAGGGGGAGACGACTTCGGCGAGGCAGGTGCCCCAGAGTTCAGCAGATTCAGGCGTCCCCTCGGGTATCACACTAGTAGGTGGTCATGCGCTTCATGAGGTACCTCCAACACACTTCTGAGTTCGGGTTTTGGTACTCTTCTTCCTTGACCTCTTTTTGCTGTGTGGTCTTTCCGATGTGGATTTTGCTAGCTGTTCACTTGAGCGTTTCTTGGCTCTTCTCTTGTGAGTTTGATGTGTGTTTCCCTTTTAGTTGGGGAAGCATTTTGCTCGTTGTATCATAGTTGGACTTCTCTGATACCCTTTTGTTTTGGGTCTTCCTTTTTAGACTAGCTTTTGCTCCATTCCTTATAGGCTAGCTTTGCATGCATTTCATCATGTACATCTTGCATTTTAGAGCTTCATGTTTAGAGCAATGAGAATGAGGTTATGCTCTTTTGGTATGCCCTGTTTATTCATGATGATGCTTGTAGCTTAGGCTCTTTTTGATCACTTGATACATGTTATGAGCTAAGCTATTTTTGCAATTGGTGAACTTGATTAATCAACTATAAAAATTTTAATTCGTTCACCATTGAGATTGGCAACTAGCATGGGTAGGATGTGTTTAGATCACTTGTGCTATCTTTTGTATGCTAGGTTGCTATGTCTCTTGCACTGAGTCATTCACTTGCTTGGATTGTTCATGTTTACCTTGTGCTTAAAATTCGATCCAAGTATTAGTGAATTGAAAAGATCAAGATGGGATTGCATGTGTCAGCACATCACGGTATCAAGATTGTTTCTCATTGCACATTTGAGTTAAACTTGAGCCATGTAGTGTAAGACCGAAACCGGTGCTTTAAGCTTCCGATTGCTTTTCTTGCATAGGCTTAGCCCGGTTGAAAAGTTAGGCAATGACCATGCTTTCAACCTCTCGCAATCACAAGCTTTAATTTGAACTTGTCTTAATACCGCTGCAATCTCCGAAAATTTTTGAAAATAACACAAGTCTATGCTTTATTCTATGGCATGATGATTGAACTTTGCTAGGGGTAGTTCACCTTTTGTACTTGAGTTAGCACTTGATTGATTTCCTATCTATTCATGCTAAGTGCTATTTTAGTGGTGAACTGCTTTTGAATGGCTTAAAACTACTCATATGCTTAATTATTCATATTTTGTATTCATTTGATCAGTTTGAGCCTTTGCTAGCATTTGTATTGGTTGCTGAAGTTTCAGGGCAGAACCCTTTTGAGCATCTTTTCATTCTGATTGCTATACACTTGAAGTTGTTGCATTGTGTGTATCATGCTTTTTAGCTTAGTGTTCGTACCCTCAGCTCCGATACACCTTGTGACTGCCCCATATGCTTTTGGTTGATGACTTGTCTTGTGTTTGTGTCAACTTTGTGAAAAATATCAAAACCGCTCAGCATGTTCCCTTTTGTCAAAGGGGGAGAAGCTGTTTGCAAGGGGGAGCTTGAGTGTTGGCTCAAAAGGGGAGAGTCATGCATTTTGGGGAGAGCTTTGAGCTAGGGGGAGTTTAGCTCTTTTATGTTCTTCTTCAATTGATATAGCTCTTTTATGTGTTTCAATTGGTATCCTTCATAGTGAGCTTTGGTGCATAGCCTTTGTGTGTAGCCTTCAAGAGGAGTCGCTTTTGTCTTGCTGCTTCTCCGCGTGCTCCAAGTGTTTGTGCTCCATTTAGTGTTGAGCTTCTCTTTGTGTTTTTCTCAATCGGTATCGAGCCTGCTAGTCGTGTTGGGCCATTGTTGCCTCTCTCTTGAGAGACTAGCAGTTTTTGCTTGGTATTTTCGATTGGTATGGAGTCTTCGGCTAGTTGCGTCGAGCCTATGTGTCTCTGTCTTGAGGAGCTAGTTGTTTTCACCAATTTTTGGCTATTTGTGATTGGTATCGAGTCTTCTGCTAGTTGTGTTGAGCCTCTGTGCCTCTATCTTGAGGAACTAGCAGTTTTGCATTCTTATGCGTTGATTCAGCCTTAATTGGTATCGAGCCTTGAGCTAGTGGTGTTGAGCCATTTTCTGCCTTTTCTTGAGGGCTAGCTCATTTTGGACTTGGTTGCGTCGAGCCGTTGCCCATGTCTTTGGGAACCAAGTCTTTCGCTCTGTGTGATCGAGTTTTGCTCTTTTATGAGTTGTTGCTCCGATCCTTTGCTTGGTTGCGTTGAGCCGTTGCCCATATCTTTGGGGACCGTTTTGGTATCTCAAACCATCTCTTTGTGTTTAGTCTTTGTCAATTCAATCATCAAGGGGGAGAAATTTGGAAACAACCCAAGTGGATAAGTACCTTGGTTTCTTTTGTGATGATTGTTTGACAATTTATCTGAGATTGGTTTTCGAGTACCTTTTGGGATTTCATGAAACTCTTGTTTCTCTTGACTCTTCGGTTGTGTGGAGGCTTTGCCCGCTTTTCCCGTTAGATTGGTTTTTGAGTACCTTTTGGGATTTCATGAAACTCTTGTTTCTCTTGACTCTTCGGTTGTGTGGAGGCTTTGCCCGCTTTTCCCGTTTCTTTCGGGAGCGAGAGCTTTTATTTGGAGTTTTCATGATCCTTCCTCATCTCAAATGGCCTTGTGTTTGCTTTTGCTTGGCTTTTGTGCACTTGAATGAGGCTTGCCTTCAAACCTTTCCTTTGTGGTTTTATTGGTAGTCAATGCATTCATCAAGGGGGAGATTGAGAACATATATGATGAATGATTGACATTTGTGAGGAAGGTTTGAGGCTTTTTCCGGTTGAGTCATTATTCGTCTATGCGCTTAATGTTTATGACTAACCGGTGGCGTTGAGTTGTGGTGTGTTACCGTGTTGGTGTGCGTGTGCAACATGTGTCTCTTGGCTGTGTTGATGTGCAGGTGTTGAGCTCGGATACAGTGGTCGATGGCGAGGTGAAGGTCAAGTAGAGACGTGCCGTGCCAACGGACCGGATCGGTGAAGGATGGGTGTGCCGTGCGGCGGACGTGCCATGCCAATGTACCTAGAGCGGTGAAGGGTGAACGTGAGGCTTGGACCGACGGACCGAGAGGGCGGAGGACCAGCTGTGGTAGCTGGCACATGGCATCGGCGAACGAGAGCACATGGGGATGTGCGGTGCATCGGCCGAGTTGGGAGGAAGACGATGGCGTCGTGGCACTTGGCGGGAGGTCGGACACGGGCTTGCGTGCGGCGCAAGTGCCGTCGGCCGAGTCAAGAAGGAAGGCAAAGGCGTTGTGCCCGGCATGGAGGCTGGACATGTATCGGCATCGATGACGGTGGTCGGGGTGTGAGAACCACATCCCGTCTATGGCGCGGGTTCGGTAGCTGAGCCTCAAAAAGCTACCCTCGACGGTTTCCGAGTTTGGGCCTCAAAACTCGGGTGGCCGGTTTCTGAGTTTGGGCCTCAAAACTGGGGATGAACGGTTTCCAGGTTTGGGCCTCAAAACCTGGGCTCGCGGGTTTCCGAGTTTGGGCCTCAAAACTCGGGGTGGATGGTTTCAAGGTTTGGGCCTCAAAACCTGGGTTGGCAGGTTTCCCGGTTTGGGCCTCAAAACCGGGGGAAGGTCCAAAAGGACGGTCGACGCGTGGCGGCACCGAGAGGCTTGCGTTGCGGCGAAGCTATCGGTGAGAAGGCGCGGCGGTCGACGGTGACGGCACATGGCGGCATCCTGGAGCTTGCGTCGAGGCAAAGCGAAGGATGAGAAGGCGCGTGGCCGTCGGATGGAAACTGCCAGAGTTGGACGGTTTTACCCCTAGGGGGTATTTGGGTTAGTACTTCATGTTAGGGCGTTTGCGTCTTTTGGACGTGCGCCTATATATATATGAAGGGGCTGTGTTGGACAGCCATCCTTGGAGGTGTCACTCTCATTTTGTTTAGGTGAGAGGAGGCTAGGGCTAGAGGTGAGACCGGCTCTTGTTCTTGAGCTTTTCGCCATCCGTGTTTTGTACTGCGAGGAGTGGCTTGTAACCCGACACAGAGTGCTACATAATTCATCATCTAGTAGAAATCCAAGGATCAATTTCGCCCCTCTCTTTGTTGGCTGCAATTTGGATCGAATCGCGTTTTTGTTCTTCGTGTTTTCGTTTTTCCCTTCTCGGAGATTTGCCTCGTTCTCCCTCTCCGAGCAACGATTTGCGATTCCGTTTGAATCAGATTGTTTGTTGCCGTGAGCTCCTTCTTTCCACCGAAGGATTTCCCCCCTAACCTCACGAGCACATAGATCGGGTCGAAATCGCGTTCGTTCTTCGTTTCTTCCCCTTTTCTAGTGTTCTCCGGATTTCTCATGGATTAGTTGGTTTGGAGCGATGATATCCTAGGATTAGCTTCCCAACACGTAGAAGAACACTTGGGAGAAGTTTGGTTGCAGCCCCATTCGATTTGGTGAAGATCCAATCGATTTTGGTTTTGTCCCGTGGCGTTTTTGGGCGTTCTGGGCAGTGGCGGACTGTCCGCCCCTTTGGTCGCGGACTTTCCGGCCATCGGGCTTTGGCCAGACCAGAACAGCGCAGCACGCACTGCTCACGGTCATTTTGACCGGCAGACAGTCCGCCGTATAAGGCGCGGACAGTCCGCGAGTCGCGCAGGGACTTTGCATCAGTATTGCTGTTTTTGCTACTTGGCCGGTGGACAGTCCGCCAGGGCTTCGCGGACAGTCCGCCCCTGGCGCGGACAGTCCGGCACCAGCAGGCCGGACAGTCCGGGAATCGGCTGTAGGTTGCGTTTTGGTGCGTTTGCTGTGCCGGCTTTTCGGCTTTGTTTCCGGACTTCTCGTTTGCTCCTAGAAACCTCTCTACATATCTTTGCTACGTGTTAGCATCGGTATTTGGAGGAATCCCGACGTAGCCCTCCATCTACGTTCAGGAGTGAGTCTTTTGGGTAAGAACTTGACTCGGAGCTTTGAGAGTTTTGGATTGCTCTCTTGTGTGGTGTCTCGCTGTGATCCTAGGGATCATCCACCCTCTTTCTGAGGGTTGTGGGCATCACGTTTGAGTCCGAAGCTTTTGGGTTGATTTTGTTGGGACAGAGGTCGTAATTTCGAAAGAAATTTTTAGGCTCTCATTCACCCCTTCTTGTCGGCTTGCTCTACCATTTTCAGTCCTTCACCTGCTTACGGTGATCCTTTTAAAATGTTTACTACATCTCATTACTAGCGGCAAGTGATTAATGCAGAATTTGAAGTCCTACGTGGCGAGGGTGTTTGCTGATTTCCTTCCTTTTTCTGCTTTTCAATGGAATGTTTAAGGTCCGATGGATGTCACCAACAACAGCGTGAAAAGGCCTTCAGTGTATTTTTTCTTCTCGGTCGTTTTGTACCTGGCAAATTCAAATTGTCTTTTTTTGTATTAGCTTTCTTGATAAATACTGTATCAAATACGACATTTGCGGTGTCCTCTAAAAAAACAAACATACGCCGCTAAAATGACAAGGCCAAAAATAAGATGAAGCTTTTAATTTCCATGTGTTGAGTTCTTTCACCTCGAAATGAACTGGGGAAAATGAGAACTAACAAAAGTAGGAACAATCAAACTGGCTACAAATAAGAATAATTTCTAACCACGTCCTAGAGGGATCGATTCCTTGCAAGATTACAAAATAACAAAGGCACGCACACGAAAATCAAATCAACAGGCCGTCTTTTCTTCTGCAATCGACCAAATTAAAGGGCTCATCAGCTGCATTGCGGGCTGTTGGCGAAGGTGTCCATGGAGAAGGACTTGGACACGGGGCCGGCGGAGAAACGGAGCTGGTCGCCGTCGCGGTCGACCTGCCGGACGCTGATCCACGTGAACAGCACTTTCACCTTCACTCCCTCCAGGCCGGTGATGGACAGTGGCTGGATGCGGCCGGCGACGCGGCTGCTGTACTCGACATGCATGCTGCCGGCGCGGAAGCCGCACTCCGCCGGGAGGTACACCTTGAAGGAGCCGTCGGCGTTGAGGACGTACCCCGTCACGCCCTCCGGCAGGATGCCCCGCGTGAAGTTGTACCGCTCCAGCATCTCGTACGCCGTCGGCTGCGGGTCGTCGGCGGCGACGACGGAGGCCCCGATGAGAGTGGCGACGAAAAGAACGGTCACGGCGAGGCGGCGGCGATGCTGAGTGGCGGCCATGGCTGGTGGCTTTGGTGTGGTGGTGCAGCAGTGCTGGTGCTTGCTTGTTGATGTGATGTCTTGTGCCACTATAAGCCGTCGTAGATATAGAGTGATATTTTTGCATTGTAGGCCTTTTTTTGAAATATTTTTTTTTTAAACAGATCTATTTAGAAACTTTGTTCAAAAATGGGACAAAAGGGTCAGCGTCACGTTCCATGACGCCGAGCTATAGTGGCTCGGCGTCATTTCCAAGGACGCCGAGGAGGGGGTCGGCGTCATGTCACATGACGCCGAGCTCCCATGACGCCGACCCTTTTGTCCCATTTTTAAACAAAGTTTATAAATAAGTCTATTTACAAAAATATTTTTAAAAAAGGCTAAAATGCAAAAATATCACTATATATAGACGCCTTTTCGCCTTCTGGTTAGGTGAATATTCAGCTGGAGATATTCTAATTTATATCTAGAATCATGCAATTTATAACATATGAGTAAATAGGCCAAGGTCCAAATCCACACCTAACCTTTGCAATTTAATTAATTTCCCTGGTAAATTTAGCATTAATTGAAAGAATATGACCAAGAGTGGACTGGATTGAAACCGTGTGCATTGATAGAGTTTTTTTTTTACACCCAAATTTTTAGCTTTGCCAGAAAGACAGTAAGAATATGTTAACACTAAATTTAGCAAACTTATCACTCTACGTTTCAACTAGTAAGTCATTCTAACTTCTCTAGATACATAATATTTGTTTTGTGTTTAGATATATGTTATGTTTACATATACATAATAAAGCTATGTATTTAAAAAAAGACTGAACGATTTATAATTTAGAATTGATAGAGTAGTGTTTAATAATATATATAAGGATGCCAAATCGAAGTAAATCAGCGTACGTAGGGTCAAATATACTTTATCAAAAAGTTATAGGAACAATTTTATTAAGAAATATCATATTTAAGAAAAAAAATCTGCAATTAAAATCTCAAATTCGCTTAATCTTAGAGGTTTTATAGAAAATTTGTTTTATCTTAAAAAACATGAAACCAATTTTAGTTTTTTTTTCTAAAATTATTCTCTATGTTTGGTATCTATTTTGGGACTATTTGAATCATATATAATCTTCTTTTAGCGTTTATTTGCTACTGTGTGCTCTCATTTTATTTAGGCATTGGTGTTAACAGTTTTGTAATATATCCAAAAAAATACAAGCACTCATCCTAAATTTTAGCCGTATTTTTGGTTCGTGTGTCGGGCCGGGATATCCCAGGTCCGACCCAGATGATCCAATGTTTGGTTTGTGGGTTGAAGAAATTGAGTCTAACTCATAATACAAATACCTCTGAGGATGCGGGTTCCTGCGGTACCAACAAATCAAGGGAACCACGTGGACCCAGACTCCCCCACGGTGACGGCTCCCTCTCGCACGCTCACCCCCTCATCTATCTAACTCGTGCACGCATCCTCTCCTCTCAAATCGCTCGAGGGGACCCGCGTCCACGCATCCTCTCCTCTCAAATCGCGCGGAGGCGCTCGCTCCCCGGTCGCCACCTCCTTCCCTTCGACGGTTGCCTCCTCATCCTCGACCCACCGTCCACCTCCTCCTCCTCCTCCCACTGGCACGGGCGGCGGCCTCTCACTTTGGGCAAGAAGCCGACAAATCCGGCGCGGCCGCCTCCTCCTTCCCTTCGACCGGCCACCTCCTCCTCCACCCACCAGCCACCTCCTCCTCCCATCGGCCCGCGGCGGCGACTTCACACAGATCGGGTGCGACGGCCTCCTCCCATCGGCCCCGGGCGGCATCCTCCCATAGGTCCGGCACGACCTCCTCTGACCGCGACGGCGACCTCCTCCCACCGGCCACCTCGTCCCCGTAGAGAAGCTCCCTGCAGTAGCTCGTCTACCCAAGGTAAATCCTAGCAAGTGTGGTTACAGTAAATCTGCCCAAATTGATTGCAGTGGATCCCTAGCAAGAGATGGCTACTATAGATCTTGTCCAATTTGAGTACAATAGATGCATTTTTATGTGACCTGAGATCATTTGGTTTCATTCTTGTTTGTGCAGACAGTGATATAGCATTTATTTAGTTTTTCACCACTTTATTGTAGATGGATAATAGGAGGAAGGTTGTACTTTGTGCTACTACTGCTCATATGTTGTTGTCTATGATGGCAATGATTATTCAATCTAGAAAACATAAGAGAGGTGAAAGAAGAGTAGGCATTATCTATGGCCTTTTGGAGGAGAGGGATAGGTTGAGACTTGAATATTTAGACAACAAAATTTGGAAGGATGATACAACTTGTGTGAACATGCTAAGAATTAATAGGGACAAATTCTTTTGATTCAGTAAACTTTTTAGGGATTGTAGGTTGCTTGAAGATACCATACACATGTGTGTTGAACAACAAGTGGCTATGTTGCTAAATATAGGAGGGCACAACCTTAGGAATAGGTTAGTTGCCATAAATAAATTTTGATAGATTAGGTGTGAACACAAGGTTGATATGTGCCCTTGTGGTTCCACCCTGAGTGATGAGCGATTGGTCAACATGCTCACCGGAAGGGGTGAGCGAGGCTATGTGTCTCTTGGCTGTGTTGATGTGCATGTGTGGAGCTCGGAGGTAGTGGTCGATGGCGAGGTGAAGGTCAAGTAGAGATGTGTCATGCTGACGGACCGGGAGCGGTGAAGGATGGGCGTGCCGTGCGGCGGACGTGCCATGCCGATGGACCCGGAGCGATGAAGGGCGGACGTGAGCCTTGGACCGACCGACCGGAGGGCTGGAGGACCAGCTATGGTAGCTGGCACTTGGCTTCGACGAGCAAGAGCACATGGGGATGTGCAATGGCATCGGCCGAGTCGGGAGGAAGACAATGGCGTTGTGGCACTTGGCGGGAGGTCGGACACGGGCTTGCGTGCGGCACAAGTGCCATCGGCTAAGTCAAGAAGGATGGCGAAGGCGTTGTGCCCGGCGTGGAGGCTGGACATGCATCAGCATCGGTTCCAGTGGTCGGGGTGTGAGAACCACACTCCATCTACATCGTGGGTTCGGTAGTTGAGCCTCGAAAAGCTACTCACGACAATTTTTGAGTTTGGGCCTCAAAACTCCGGGTGCAAGGTTTCCAGGTTTGGGCCTCAAAACTTGGGCTGATGGATTTCTGAGTTTGGGCCACAAAACTCAGGAAGGACGATTTGCCGGTTTGGACCTCAAAACCGGACGGAGGTTCCTATGCGGAACAGGTCAACGCGTGGCGGCACCGATGTCACACCCCAATTTTAAGAACAAAATTGGAGCATAATATATGTATGCCAGGATCAATATTCATGCATATATCGATATCATAGTAAATATCAAAATAATGCTTTTATTAATATCTCGAACATTATTACAAAAATGACCCTTGGGTCCAAAAAAAAGTACAGACTCTCAGTCTAACTCTAATGTAGACTCGCGGAAACTGGACGCCATCTCCACAGGAAGGTCGACCGAGGGCTGCGCCATCCTAGTACAGGTCGTCGGGGTCATGTCCACCGTCTTCTGGGTACTCTTGCTCCGTGTCGTAGACTCCAACGTCTGGGTGGGGTAGCAGGGGGACAAAGAGGAAGAGTGAGTACATCAAAATGTACTCCACAAGTATAGGAAATATATGCTTATGAGGCTAATAACAAAGGTAGGCTGACTCTGTTTGACTCAAGCGCCTAAAGCGACACATCCTATTATTCCTATTAATCCTATGCGCCTATTTACTAGGTTATAACCTCAGTCTCCAACAGTAATAGTAACTACACTCGGAGTCGTACCGAGCAAACCACACTCGGAGTCACACCAACACTTGGAGTCCACCAAGCAACCACACTTGGAGTCACAAAGTAACCACACCTGAAGTCCATCAGGCAAACCACACCTGAAGTCCATCAGGCCACCCACACTTGGCCGTTACAAGGAGTCCTATGTGTATTAGTTCCATATGTCACGACATAGAAGCTACCTTCCATAATAACACCAGGTCTGCGCCCGAGCCTGGGAGTCACTCCCATACCAAGCAATTTCCTGCGTAGAAGAAGCCTCTGTACCCATGTCATATGAGACTAATAACCACATAAGGCTTCTCTAACGAACCAGAACCAAACCGCCAACTAATCTCGAAGAAGTCCAAGCCTGCTCGTGACCGTGAGCACGGCTGATATATCAGTTTTAATACTCCGTAGAGTTTGCACATCTTTACCTATAAGTCATGCGTTCCCCATCACGCTAAACACTGCAAAGGTGCACAGCGGGGTCGCACTACAAGGCCTTTAAAAGCCTCCTCCAAGCCTGTTTTACACGTTCACTAAGATTTCACCGCTAACAGTGGATATACACACCACTGCAGAAGCCCCCTCTTGTGCCACAAATCTGACCTCGTGTAAACCCTCAACTTGGAGGAAACTAATTAATTAGCCAGTCCCAGAGCAATATAGGCCTCATTGTTTGCGCTGTTTTGCCGTGCTACTTGTCCAAGAACCGGGTCCTAGGGATCCAGGCATGACAAATCTAGCACGAGCCCAGAACCAAAAACCAAATCCAGCTGTCGAGTCCCACGACATAAAAACCACCAGTATGGTCCATCCTGCCGGATTTTCCTACTCACCATACTACACATTACCAGTCCATAGTGTTCCATAGATCATTAGTCAGAATTAATATTTAACCATCATCCCATCCCAAGACAGCAGGGCTAAGCATGACTTCTACCCATAACATCCCAAACCAGGTGACAAGGATAATATCAACAAATTCTAGTAAACCCTAACATGGGATTCAAATTTAGACACAACATGCATCTACAGGATCTAACTACTCTAATACCAAAATGTAAAATAAATATGGGAGCAAGATGTTCAAGGACACTTGCCTTCGGGCTGGGTCGAATCAACAAAGGCACAGACTTGATCTGGAGGTTTCGCGTAGATCGCACTCTCTGGATCAAACATCAAACATGGCCCAAACAAGACAAATAAATAACAGTACATTAACAGTAGTAAAACAGTATATAAATGGATTTAACGTGTAGAGCTCGAAGAGACGAATCTAACGCAACTTGAATGGGTCAAATCGGAGTTAAAATGAGCAAGTTATAGGCATTTGAAATCGGGTGGCAATTCGGTAAATATGTTGAAGACATTTTTGGTTTTAAATTAAATAAACTGTAAAAGAAAAGGCAGCAGACTGCGCCTCATTTCCGTGAAAAGTCAAGGGCTAAACTGCAAGATTTTCAAGACTCATTGAACAGGGCTGATGGAGCGCGGGTTTGTTTCCAACAACGCGAAGGGGGTTTTTGGAAAGTGGACAAAGCCGGTCGGCACTGTCCACGCGGTGGCCAACGTGGCGCCATGCGGCATGATCTGGGTGGCTCGGCTCACTAGGTGTTCTGTGGTTTGGCTGACGCGGACGCGGTGGACGGGGTCCATGAGCTGGTGAACACGGTCTATACCGCTTCGCATTAGAGCTTCTAATCCTGGCCGTTGGAACCAAGATGAATGGTGCAGAGGAGAGGAAGCAATCTAATCGCCGACCGACATCAGAAAGCACGGCGGCGCTCTATCCTCCCGCGGCGGCGCCATTGCCGGGGGCTTCGGCTCGCCTCGGGTGGGACCTATGGGCCACTAGAGATCACGGGGAGGGCAGGGGAGCGAAGCGGAGCTCACCGCGATCTAGCAGGGGGGTTGGTGGTGCCGCTTCGGCTCGCAAGCGGCCGTCGACGGGGAGGGGTAGACGATGGCGCCATTAGAGGCTCGCCCGAACTCGCTCAGAATGGCGCCAGAGGCCAGTAGAGACCGCGGTAGGGAGTGGGAAACGATGCGGAGCTCACCGAGACTTCCTGGAGGGGTTTGCAGTGCCGGTGGTGGCTCGGTGAAGCAGCCCATTGATGGAGGTGATGATCCGTGGCTCAAAACTCCGGTGAGCACGAAGAGGGGTGCAGCACGGTCACCAGTCGAGGTGGGAGGGCTCCATAGCAGCTCATGACATCAGTGCGAATCACCGAGGGGTTTGGGGAGGCGAGTGGCACTGTGGTGTTTGATGGGGTGTACAATAATGGCGTCGATGTCAGTGAGAAGGGAAAGGCGCAAACAGTGGTCGTGGAGGGGTGTCTTGTAGGCCTGAGGGGTGGCGGCGCGATGCGATCGACCCCGGGGAAAGCAGAGAGGATGAGGGCGAGCAGGAGCGGCTCTGCGGTGGATTCGGGCGGGGACTTAAGCTGCTGCGGCTCGGAAGAGGAGAGGAGGGAGGGAGACGGCTGACAAGCGGGACCGTGGTGGCAGCAATAGATAGCGGGGAGACGTGGCGACTGTCGGACGGGCCCGCACGACAGAGAGAGCAAGGGCGAGGGTGCTCGCTCGCGGGCCGGCGCGCGCGGTGTGGAGCCGGGGTGCTCGCTGCGGAGAGGGAGGGTGCAGGCGGCGTCGTGGGCTGGCCGCAGCGCGGGGTGGGCCGAGGAGTGAGGAAGGGGCGCTGGGCCGACGGAGGCACTGGGCCGGTGTGGTGTGGGCCGGTAGGGAGTGAAGGAGGTGGCGTGGCGTGGGCCAGCCGGAAGGAAAAGCCCAGGCGGGGATCGGAGGGGAGAGGGGTGAGTCCGGCTGGGTCGAGGGCGAGGCTTGGGCCAGGATTTGGTCTGCTGGGCTGACCTATGCGGGTGAAGGAGAGGAGAGAGAGGTCCAGCTAGCCTTCTTTTCCCTTTCGTTTTCTTTTCAAACTCTTTTGAAATTCTTTCTGAATTCAAAATAAAATCCTTTTTAAATAAAAATCAGTTTTCAAACTTTTGAAATATTTTCCCTTGGTTTTCAAAATAAATTTTGAGTTTGATTTGCAAAATTTTCATAAATATTTTATTTATCTTTTAAATAGAATAAATTCGATTCGCCCTATTCGGGTTTAATAGATTCTTTTTCACCCAATAAAAACGATGCAACGGCATGAATGCAGCAAACATCTGGTTAGGATTTTCTCCATCTAAGATTTTGGCCATTTATTCAATTAGATTCTATTTAATTTTAATTAATTAAACACCGGGGTGTTACAACTGAGAGGCTTGCGTTGCGACGAAGCTATCGGTGAGGAGGTGCGGCTGTCGATGGGATAGCACATGGCGGCATCCTGGAGCTTGTGTCGAGGCGAAGCGAAGGATGGCAGGGTGCGTGGCCGTCGGATGAGCTCCTTCAGACTTGGACTGGAATACCCCTAGGGTTAGCCTGTTCGCTCTTGTATCTAGGGATAGAATGAGACTATTGTATTAGGACTATAAATAAGAGAGGCAGTCCCTCCTCTTATTCTATCCTTGCAGCATTTCATTTCGTAGACTCATATTCATTTGTGAGGGCTCTCCCTTCCTTTAGCTGCTTGTGATCGGCAGAGATGGTACTGTGTATTTTGTGATTCAAGGAAAAGGGGCCGTAATCCCTTTGTCTCCTCATTAGAGATTTTCTGAAAATCGAGTTGAATTCGTGTTTTGGTTTCGTTCTTCGCGTTTCTCTCTTTTCCCCTCCGGAGACTTGACTCGTTCTTCCAATCCGAGGGATGGTTTTTGATTTCGTTTGAATCACTTTGTGCTAGGGCGTGAGTGTCATCTTTATACCAAATGATTTCCTCCCAGACCTCATGAGCACATAGATCAGGCTGATTTCGCATTCGTTCTTCCCCTTTTCTAGTGATCTTCGGATTTCTCATGGTTGAGTTGGTTAGGAGCGATGATTTCCTAGGATTAGCTCCCCAACACGTAGAAGATCACTTGGGAGAAGTTTGGTTGCAGCCCTGATCGATTTGGTTGAGATCGAATCGTTTTTGGTTTTATCCTGAGCAGTTTTTGTGTTGTCTGGGCATTCCCGGACAGTTCGGGACCCTAACCCTGGACAGTCCGCGGGTCGGGTTTTGGTCAGTCTAGTCAGGCACAGCCCCCTGACTGTTCAGTGTCAAGTGAACGATGGACAGTCCACGGTTCAAACCCCGGACAGTCCGGAACTGGACCAGAACTGTTTCACAACAGTTTGTTTTCTGGATTTTTGCCGTTGAACAGTCTGGCTCCCAGACATGGACAGTCCGGCTCTCTATGGTGGACAATCCAGGAGTAGTACCCCGGACAGTTCGGGAACCTGCTGTTTGTGCAGTTTTGCCTCATGTGTTTGGTACTTGATCTTCGGCTTTCTCCGGCAGTTCTGCTGTACCTCTAGGACATCTCCTAAGGTATCCACCTACTTGTTAGGTCGTGAACTTGCGGTTGCCCGAGTCTTTACTTTCGGGTGATTTTCTGGGACAGAGGCCCTCTATTTCTCGAGAAGAAATTTGAGGCTCCCATTCACCCCCTGGTCGTCAATCCGGTCCTTCATCAGGAGAAACAGTTAGTCGCTATTTTAACAAGGTACCTCATGCCATTGTTGAACTACGAGGGGAATTTATTAAGCCCCCGTCATTAGAGACTCTGAGCAAAATAGCAGGGAGCCATAAGTGAGATCCTTATTTCAAGGTGTGAGCCTTATCCCTAATTTCTTTTGAAATTTGCATCACAATAACCCTATCTTCTACCTAATTTATATATGATTTGTTGAATGCACAATAAGATTGTATTGGAGCTATTGATGGTACACATGTGAGAGCCTATGTTCCTAAGGATATCGAGCATGCCTTTCGTGGTAGGAAGTCATATGCCACTCAAAATGTCTTAGCAGTGATAGACTTTGATCTTTGATTCACGTATGTCTTGGCTGATTGGGAGGGGACAGGACATGATACTCTAGTATTACGAGATGCTTTATTACGTGTGAATGGCCTTCGAGTTCCACAAGGTAATAGAATAGTAGCCTTTTAATTTATTCATATCAATGGTTATTATATAGCATTGTGACCAACATGTTCATTACATGTTACGCAAATTCTACCTAGTTCATGGTGGATATGGTGCCAAAACTAGATTCTTGCCTCTATTTCGTGCTGTCTGTTATCACTTGAATGAGTGGAGAGCTAGCCCAGTGCAAAATGAGAAAAGTCTATTTAACCTTAGACACTCGTCTGTTCCAATCATAGTAGAGCGTGCATTTGGGGCACCAAAGAGAAGATTTAAAATTCTTGATGATGCTACTCCATTTTTTCTTTCGCAAATGAAGTAGATATTGTTGTTGCTTGTTGCATATTTCACAATTGGGTCATACAAGATGGGAGAGATGAATTTTTTTGTAGATGATCCTAGTTGGCCAAGTCATAATCATGCTACAACATTAGCAGGACAAGCAAATGAACATGCAGCCATGGTTACTTTTAGGCAGCAAATTGCTGATCAGATGTGGGCAGACCGCTAAAACAATAATGTCAACTAAGTGTTTTCCAATTTATAGGCTATTAATTGTTGTATCTTAATTTGAAGGATATTTTGGTTGTTGTAATTCAGTTCATGGAGACATTGACTATTGTTATGGTTTGATGAAATTCATGTATGGTTTTTGCTGAAATTCATGTATGGCTAGCTGAAAATTCATTTGATGTCTGGCTAGCTGAAATTCATGTGATGTTTGCTGAAAATTCATGTATGGCTAGCTGAAAAGTCATTTGATGCTTGCTGAAATTCATATATGGTTAGCTAAAAGTCATGTATGGTTAGCTCAAATTCAAGTATGGCTAGCTGAAATTAATGTATGGCTAGTGAAAGGATCAATATGCCCAAGAGGGGGGGGGGTGAATTGGGCTTTTCTAAAACTTCTTGCAAGAATTAAAACCTATCAAGCCCAATTAACCCCCTAGTGCCTAGAAGTGTGTATGACAAGAATTAACCGCACAAAAGACAATCACTAAACCATTTCTACTCTAGCATGGCAATTCAATTTGAATGAACAACAAGAGAATGCGGAATTGAATTGCTCAAAGGTAAATGTGTAGTAAAGAGAGTAGAGATGACACGACGATCTTTTTGCCGAGGTATCGAGGTGTCGGCACACCCCCTAGTCCTCGTTGGAGCACCCGCGCAAGGGTATCGCTCCTCCTTGATCCGCGCAAGGATCAAGTGCTCACTACGAGCTGATTCTTCGCCACTCCGGCCCGGTGAATCGCTCGCTACCGGTCACAAGCTTGCTTGGGTCATCCACAATGCCACCGGATGCTCTTCAAGCTTCACGATCACCACCAAGCCGTCTAGGTGATGCCGATCACCAAGAGTAACAAGCTAGAACTCTCACTTGACCAACACAAGGCCAAAGAGATGGATGGATGCACACTTGCTACTCAATTCTCACTAGGAGGTGTCTAATTCTCACAATTAGCAAATCACTCAACCTCACTAGGGCTCTTGCACTCACTCACACTCACAATGTGTTTCTCAGCAGATGGAAGTGGCAAGAACACTCAAATGGATGGAGGCATGGAAGTATTTATACTCCCCCAACCGGCCATCCAAAAACAGCACAAGATAGGCATTCTGCGGGGGCATCGGACGCGCCGATGCCTAGCATCGGACGCTCCGATGACCTCGTCCAACGGTCTATTGTACCTTCTTGTCAGACTGTTTAAAGGGACATCGGACGCTGGGCAGCGTCCGATGCCACCAACCCTCTCTAGAACCTCTCTGGATGGCCATCGGACGCTGGCCCTCAGCGTCCGATGCCAGCGTCCGATGCAAGCCCTAATTCACGCGCACGTGGACAGTGGCACGGGCGCATCCGATGTGAACACATCGGCGCGTCCGATGCCACGCACCAGACTCAAACCTAATCGGGGTGAGCATCGGACGCGTCCGATGCCCACCTGGCCAGCGTCTGATGCCCATAACAAGGGCAGACTCAACTCGGATCGCGACACGGCCAAAAGGACTTTTGATCCTCTCGACTTAAGGCATCTCTCAGAGCTACCTAGGGCTATGAAATAACGAGTGTGCACCACACCTACCTCAATAGTCTTATCTAGGTCAAGCTACTGATTCACGCTCCCCTTTATAGTACGGCCAAAGGAAAAACAAAGACCTAAGACTACCTAAGTGTCCTCCAACACCATATGACACTTAGCCTAATCTACCACCGTCTTCGTCGTCCGTCCTTTGAAAAACTGAAACGATATCCATCGCCAGGGGACATGAACTCCATATGCCTATATCGTCGCCATTACCGTGACCTAACTCAATCTTGTTTCTGCAAAACACATGTTAGTCACAGTAATCTTGTGTTTCATCCAATCACCGAAACCACTAGGGGCCAAGATGCGTTCAATCTCCCCCTTTTTGGTGATTGATGACAACACGAGATCGAGTATAGAGAGAAGAGGTTTTAAAATCATGACATGTATGAACTTGCAATGAATAAGAGAAATTGATTAGGGGCAAGTTCAACCATGTCATGCCATCATCCTGCACTCAACAAGTTAGAGTGCAAGTGCAAGAGTAAAGAGCTCGAATACATAACAAATGAGAATTGAGCACAAGTAATCGAGTAAGGCTTAATGACATGTCATATCATATATCATAGTGAGCACATACATGTCATAAAGGTCTATAGCATAAGTATATCACATAAACATGCACAAAAGATACGATAAGTAAAGAGCGTATGTGAAAGTAACACAACATAAGATACCGAAACCCTCTCACATCGCTCCCCCTATCGCTATACTCGGCCACTCTCCCCCTTTGGCATCAAGCGCCAAACTAAGCGTCGGAGGGCGGAGGTGGTGCAGACGAGCCAGGTGTCGTCTCTGGAGAGCGCTGAGTAAACTCAAACTGCTAAAGATACTCCTCAGAGTCGGAAGAAGAAGCACCAGTAGCCTGCTGACCCTCTGAAACTGGAAGCTGCGGTGAAGCGATCCGGGTCGGCTCGGGCACTGACTGCTCTGGCTGCTCTGGCGCTGTCTGCTCTGCCTGCGTGGACTCTGTCTGCTCTGTCGCTGTCGTAGTCTCAGTAACGGTGTCAACCTGAGGGTCGGAGTGCGGAAGCTCAGGAACAATTGTCAACTCAGGCTGAACCAGGGTGGTAGTCTCGGACTAGACAGGCTCGGTCTGCTCTGAAGAAGCTACGAAACTCGGAAGAGTCTCAGTAGTGGAAGTGACCGGAGCCGTAGACGTATGAGCAGGGTCCAGTAGGTCTGGCGTAGGGAAGCCAGTGAGCTCACTGAAAGTAGCCGACAAGTCCTGTGTCATAGAGGTAGTCATCGCGTAGAGGGACTCTATCGGCCTGGGCGTGAAACCAGTACGCAGTGGACTGAAGACGGGAGCTCCTCCAGGCGGTGTGGTAAATGTGGTGAACTGAGAGGAGTTCTGGCCAAAAGACTGCAACTGCTGAAACTGAGGAGGCTGACCAAACGACGACTGCTGAGCAAACTGCTAGGGTGGGACTGGTGGCTGCCACTATAGCTGGTGCTGGGGAGGGGCTGCTGCCACTGCCACTGAGAAGGACCACTGGCCAGTCGCTCCATGAAGCTGAGCGTCTGCTGCTGGAGTGTCATCATCTGTCGCTGAAGTGCATCAGACCTCTCCTGTGCCTGCTGCTGTGCTAGGGCCTGTGCCTGGGCCAACCTCTGCTGCTCTTGGGCGAGCCGCTGGACGTCCTGAGTAACTGTCCTCTGCTGCTCCTCCATCCGTGCGAGTATAGCAAGGAGCGCTAGATCGGAGGTGCTGGACGTCCCGGCCTCAGTGTCGTGAGCTCGTGGCTGGTAGCGAGGCGGGAGCTGGTAGTCCTCGTCTGAGCTATCTATGGGGTCCTCTGCGATGAACGTGGCACCACCCTCGAGCTCTGCGAGTGCCTGAACAGCCTCGTCCTGCTCCTGAGCGGACTCGGGGACCTCTAGTCTCTGGCGCGAACTAGACGGAGCGTCCTCCTCCTGCTGCTGCTGCTGCCTGTGATCCCGACCGTGTCCCAAAAGCTGACTCATGTTATATGAAGGGAACACGGTCGCGGAGTCGGTAAGAGACTGGCCAGGGTCAGATCCTGTCGTGGCAGCTACCTTCCAAAGAATGTAGGAGATCCAATGAGCGTACGGTAGCTGCCTGCGGGCCTTGATGCCCTCTGCCACAGTGTCCTCCATCTCACAAATAATGACATCCATAACATCAAAATCTCGCTGCTGAATCAAGTAACTGAGCAACCACAGCTGAAGACGGGAGATCGCCTCACGAAACCCAACACGGGGCAGCAAGGTACGCCGAAGCACCTCGTGGAGGATCCGGGCCGCAGGAGTGAGATCCTTCGGCGCACGGCTCGAACCCTCCCCGAAAGGCTCACGGAAGCAAGGGCACACCAAGTCTGTCGGGGGCTGCTCGCCGCCGTGAGGGCGCCGCGGTGGCTCGGTCTGGTCGTAGCAGAGGTCGTGAATCCGAGTGGTAGAGTGACGCAGACCGAACCAGTCCCTGATCTCTGACACAAAGAGCCTGTAGTGCTCTCCTCTGAACGCGAACTCAAGGGTCTGACGATCCGGGTGCACCCACAGAGAAGCGTAGAACTGAAAGACCCAGTCCTCTATGTAGGAACCAGACCGCCCCAAGCGGTCTGCGAAGCCAGGTAGGTAGGTAAGGCTGGGGCGGAGCTGCTCTGAAGCTGTCACTAGGGCCTCCAGGGTGCAAACACGCTGAGAGCAAAGACTAATCCCAGCGTTTCTGTAGCCGCGATAGAAATCCTCCTGCAGGACGGTGAAGAACTCTGCCCCTGCCTGCTCCTGCCTCTCCCTCGGGAACCACTGCTCAACTGGGACGAGCTAGAGTGCCTGTATCTGCGAGCACGTGGCAGCCCGGAGGTCCAGTCGCAGGATCGGCGGGGGCGCACGCCTCGATGGAGCACGTGCTCCCCGCAGAGGGACATCGGCCCGGGGTGGCACCGCTATCCTGCGACGCGTGGACCGGCGCCGGGGGACCTCCTCAGGAACCTCCTCCTCTGCCTCGGCCTCGGGTGTCTCTTCCTCAGCTGCCTCGGCCGCTGCCTGGCCCTACTGCGAGCTCTGGGGCTCGACTCCTGGGGAGGTGAACGTCGTCTGACGAACGACAGCCATAAGCGTGCCAGTCGGAGAGTGGTGGAATCGCTCAACCTCCTCAATAGCTCTGCGCTGCTCTGGGGACAACTGATCCTCGATCCTGAGTCCGCCAGCACTGCCACCTCGCTCAGCACGCTCTGCGGCGGCTGCAACCTCTCTAGCCTGGTCTGTCTCTCTCTGCTCCCTGGAGCGCTTCCGACGCGTGATCAGCTTGCCCTTCCCAGGCCGCTGACCGGGAGTGGGACGTGGAGGTGAGTCCCCTGGGCCACCACCGACGTTCTTGCAGCGCGGCATCGCTGACAAGAACAGAGAAACTGACGCTGTAAGAGCTCTGGACTGTCGCTGAAAGACCCAACAACCACTGAAAGATCTGCTGACACTGAAAAACTTGACAAAGAAACCCCTAGTGTCACTGATCCTCTAGCGCTGTCACTCGCGAGGCTTGGCCTCGATCCGTACCCGCGGGCTTGGCCCCGGGTTAACTATCACTGCCAACAGACACCTGATCACGGCCACTGACTCGCTGCGAGATGAGAGGGGATATATAAGCATATATAGTCTAGAGGCGAGAAAGGCTATGGAAGCAAAGCAAATAGATAAGGAGAGAAAAAGGCTTCGCTACCTGACGAACCGACGAAACGATCCAAGCAATAGATAAGGACGGATGTCTGGGAGCCCACAAGTCACGACAAAGAGGACTGCACAAAAATTGAGTGCAAACAGGGTTATAAGCAATGGGAACGACTAGTTTGGCAATTCATCGAGCACCTGGTGTGCATGACAAAAGAGGAGGGTGGAGGCGCGTACTGTTGCAAGCCTGGATGCCGGAGAAGGGTTGTCGGAGATGGAGGGAGGCCCTGGGAGGAGCTCGGGCGTGAAGGACACGTCGATGACGACACCGGTGAGCTGAGCCGGCGAGGAGCTCCGGCGAGGGGCCGACAGGCGTTTGAGGCTGTGGATGCGCGCGGCGGGGAGCTCGGGTGGTTGGGCGGTGCACGGAGTACGGCGGAGCAGCGGCCGGCGGGGGTGGACGCGTCGGCGAGGGGGCGAGCGCGGCGCGGAGATTAGGGTTAGGGCACTCGGCACGGCGGCGGATCGGGCTTAGCACGAGCGGGCGCGAGGAGGAAGACGGAGAAAGGAGGTATGATGCGTGGGTCCCAGATGTCAAAGAAAAGAACCGATTGCGCCGCATTAAGGGGCATCGGACGCGCCGGTGAAAACCAACGGACACGCCGATGCCGGACCAGAGAGGTTCAAAACGGCCAAATTAACATCGGACGCATCCTTTGCCTTGGCATCGGACGCTGGGCAGCGTCCGATGAGGCCTCGGACGCTCCGGTGAGGGAGCAACAGACGCTACCCTGACACTGTTCCAGCCGGAGCTGCCTACAGTGCAGGGCATCGGACGCTGGGAGCGTCTGATGCAGCGTCCGATGCAGCGTCCGATGCTGCAATTTGGGCAGTTTCGAAGATCTCCGTTGCGGCTCCCTCTCCCAACCAAGTTCCAATGCAAATAAGAGGCAAATAAACACCAGTTGGAACCTAGTATGAGCATCCTCGCATAAGCCCTCGATTTTATAAGTATGTTGCCATAGGCTACATATAATTTTTTTTAGAGAAAATAGGCGATAAATCTCGAGGAA
This sequence comes from Coix lacryma-jobi var. lacryma-jobi, assembly GCA_009763385.1. Taxonomy (NCBI): domain Eukaryota; kingdom Viridiplantae; phylum Streptophyta; class Magnoliopsida; order Poales; family Poaceae; genus Coix; species Coix lacryma-jobi. The sequence goes on from CM019831.1 coordinate 98,699,035, forward strand.
ACAACATGTGGCCACCAAAACTAGGGGACTCAACCATTAGGAGCCTCAAATGCTCCCCCTAGCAGTGGACGAACACAGCGGTTTCTCAAAACAAAACCGAAAAGAAACGACAAAGCAACAACCATGCATATGCAATGCATTACGGAATTTGAATCTAAGTTGCTTGTCAAGTTTGCTCATGGGTAAGCTTCTTCACACGCTTTTTAGGGCGGTTATCTTAACCACGTCTGACAAGCCTATGTGCATAGCATAAATTAAACATGGCATATGATACAATGCAATGCAAAGACAACCCCTTTCACCTTTTGACAAAGTTACTTAGATCAAGCACATTAAGCTCACTTCGCAATCTACAAAGGGTGTTTTCATCTAGGGGTTTTGTGAAGATATCCGCCAATCGATCTTCGGTTCTAACTCCCTCTAAGGATATGTCTTTCTTTGAAACATGGTCTCTAAGAAAGTGATGGCGAATATCTATGTGCTTTGTGCGAGAGTGTTGAACCGGGTTGTTAGCAAGCTTAACTGCGCTCTCATTGTCACACAACAAAGGTACCCTTTCTAGAACTACACCATAGTCTAAAAGGGTTTGTTTCATATAAAGGATTTGTGCACAACAAGCACCCGTGGCTATGTATTCTGCCTCGGTGGTAGACAAGGCCACACTATTTTTCTTCTTAGAACTCCATGAAACTAGTGATCTCCCAAGCAAATGGCACCCTCCGGATGTGCTTTTTCTATCTACTTTGCAACCCGCGTAATCCGAATCGGAATACCCAATGAGTTGGAAGTTAGCTCCTTTGGGATACCAAAGGCCAAAGCTTGGGGTGTGCTTTAGGTACCTAAGGATTCTCTTCACCGCTATGAGATGTGATTCCCTAGGATCGGCTTGAAAGCGAGCACACATGCACACACTAAACATGATGTCGGGCCTAGATGCGGTCAAATATAACAAGCTACCAATCATAGAACGGTAGAGAGTTTGGTCAACCGGGTTACCTCCCATATCTAGGTCGAGATGTCCATTTGTTGGCATTGGAGTCTTGATAGGCTTGCAATCATCCATGTTGAAGCGCTTGAGGACATCTTTTGTATACTTCTCTAGAGATATGAAAGTCCCCTCCTTCAATTGCTTGACTTGGAAGCCTAGGAAGAATGTGAGCTCTCCAATCATGGACATTTCGAACTCCTTCAACATCAAGTCACCAAATTCCTTGCAATAGGCTTCATTTGTTGACCCGAAGATGATATCATCAACGTAGACTTGACAAATGAAGATTTCTCCATCAAGCTTCTTGGTGAATAGTGTGGTGTCGACCATCCCAATGGTGAAGCCCTTCTCAATGAGGAAGTCCCGGAGGCGCTCGTACCAAGCTCTTGGGGCTTGCTTGAGCCCATATAGCGCCTTGGACAACCTATAAACATGATTAGGATATCTAGGGTCTTCAAACCCGGGAGGTTGATCAACATAGACTAGTTCATTTATGAAGTCATTTAAAAATGCACTTTGCACATCCATTTGATATAATTTAATGTCATGATGTGATGCATATGCAAGGAGGATACGAATGGCTTCGAGTCTTGCAACCGGTGCAAAGGTCTCTCCAAAATCCAAACCATCAACTTGAGAGAACCCCTTTGCTACTAGCCTTGCCTTGTTTCTAACAACCTTGCCTTGATCATCTTGCTTGTTCCTAAACACCCATTTTGTTCCAATGACTCTTGCGCCTTTGGGTCGCTCTTCAAGTGTCCAAACTTGGTTGCGGGTGAAGTTGTTTAATTCTTCATGCATAGCATTCACCCAATCCGGATCACCTAGAGCTTCATCTACAATGGTAGGCTCAACAAGAGACACAAAGGAGTGATGTTCAATAAATAAAGCAAGTTTTTGAGATCGAGTCATTACACCCCTTGTTGGACTCCCTATGATGAGATCTTGAGGATGAGCTTGTAGTAGAGGAGTAGTCCTTTGATCAACCACTTGAGGGGCCGCTTGTGGAGCATCAACATCTTGAGCTTGTACCACCATTTGATCATGGGAGACATGAGTATCTTCAAATGGATCCTTCCCATCTTTGTCATCAACAAGTGGTACATTGGATGAGGATGGCTTGTCAATGACTTGCACATCATCATCATCATCTTTAGGCTTGATGGCTCCAACCGGCATGTTCTTCATTGCTTCCCTCAATGGTTCATCACCTACATCATCAAGATTTTCATGCTCTCCTTGAGAGCCATTAGATTCATCGAATTCCACATCATATGTTTCTTCTACCATTCGGGTGGCATGGTTGAATACTCGATATGCTTTGGACTTCAATGAGTAACCAACAAGAAAACCAATATCACATCGGCGTTGAAACTTCCCTAGGTGTTGGCGCTTCTTGTAGATGTAGCATTTGCACCCAAACACTCTAAAGAAAGATACATCCGGCTTCTTGTTGTTGAGTAGCTCATAGGGGGTCTTGCCAAGTAGACGATGGGGGAACAATCGATTTGATGCATAGCAAGCGGTGTTGATTGCTTCCGCCCAAAATCTCTCCGGTGTAGTGTACTCATCTAGCATTGTCCTTGCTAGGGTGATTAGAGTCCGGTTCTTCCTCTCAACTACCCCATTTTGTTGTGGTGTGTAGGTTGCGGAAACTTCATGCTTGATCCCAACTTCATCACAATATTGCTCAATGTGGGTGTTGTCAAACTCTCTTCCATTGTCACTTCTTATCTTCTTGATCCTCAAGTCAAACTCATTTTGGGCTCTCTTGGCAAACTTCTTGAATGAAGGGGTTGCTTTGGATTTGTCATGAAGAAAGAATACCAAAGTGTATCTAGAGTAGTCATCAACAATCACTAGGCAATAGAGATTTCCACCCAAGCTAGCATATGTTGTTGGTCCAAATAGATCCATGTGAAGTAGCTCCAACTCTCTTGATGTTGATACAAAGGCTTTGGTTGGATGAGTGTTTGCAACTTGCTTGCCGGCTTGACATGCACTACACAATTTGTCCTTCTCAAATTTGACATCCTTCAAGCCCCTAACCAAATCCTTCTTCAATAGCTTGTTGAGAGTGTTCATTCCAACATGTGCCAATCTTCTATGCCATAGCCAACCAAGTGATTGCTTAGTGAACAAACATGTCTTCAAGTTGGCATCTTCGGAGGTGAAATCCACTAGATAGAGATTGTTGTATCTAAAGCCCTTGAATATCACTTGTGTATCATCTTTCTTGGTCACAACCACTTCCTTGTCGGTGAACAAATATTGAAAGCCAAGATCACATAATTGCCCAACGGATAGCAAGTTGAAGCTCAACGATGCAACTAGAAGTACATTGGAGATGGTATGATCATTTGATATAGCCACTTTGCCCAATCCCTTGACATTGCCCTTTGAATTGTCACCAAATGTTATCTTTTCTTGGTCATTGACATTTTCTTCTAGTGAGGTGAACATCCGAGGATCACCGGTCATATGTTGTGTGCAACCACTATCAATCACCCAATGAGATCCACCGGTCTTGTAGTTCACCTACACACATAAGAAATTAAGCTTGAGCTTTTGGGACCCAAACTTGTTGCGGTCCCTTAACCTTCTCTACTAGTGACTTTGCAACCCAAATTTGCTTTGGCCTATTCTTGTTAGGAGGCCCCATGAACATGACTTTCATCTTGCCACTAGAGTCTTGTCTAAGCATGTAGTGAGCATTGAAAGCAAAGGGCCTAGCATGCTTGGGCAAGGGTGTAGGTTTAGGCTCTTCACAATCATGAGCAAAGTGTCCTTCTTTTCCACACTCATAGCATCTTCCAATCTTCTTCTTCTTTGGCTTAGTGATGCTCTTGCGTTGCTTCATCTTCTCTTCAAGAAAACCAATGCCATTTCTATTTGTCTTCATGACGGTGTTCATGAGAAGCTCACTTTGAAGACATTGACCCTTTGTGAAGTTCCTCAATCCAGTGGTGAGGTGCTCTTTCTCCTTCTTGAGCTTGTCATTCTCTTGTTGGAGTTGCAATTGAGATGGTGTCATTTTGTAATCCCTCTCCATCTTCAATCTCTTGTTCTCTTCTTTTAGCATGTCTAGCTCAAGTGACATGCTATACTCATCATCTTGGGTCTCAATGATGACTTGCTTTGTGGTTGTAAGCTTCTCTAGATCAACCTTGAGCTTTGCATTCTCATTCTTGATCTTGACATAATCATCATAGTGATCGGCCACAACCACACTCTTGCCTTTGCCACTAGTTCTTTGCTCATCATGCTCACTAACCAAGTCCTCACAAGATGTTGCTATGTCACACTTAACAACAAGGTTAGGAGCATCATGTGTCTCATGTGAAAGCATATCATAAGCAATGGTGAGAGTATCATAGTCTACTTTCACTTGAGTGTATTGTTCTTTTAGCAAGGAAAAACTAGTGGTAAAGTCACTATGCATCTTATCAAGTTTTTCATTTTTAGCTTTGAGCTCCTTGTTAGAGGACTTGAGCTCCTTGATGAATGATGACATAGTAGCAAGTTCATCTTTTAACTCATCACTAGCATGAATAGCATGATCATATTTCTCAACAAGAGATTTATTTTCACCAACAAGCTTTTCATTTTTAGCTCTAGTCTTTCTTATGATTTTAGAGTAGTCGATTAGCAATTTGACAAGCTCATCATAAGTAGGTGCCTCAAATTCACCATCACTATCACTATCACTAGAGTCATCATCGCTTTGTACCTTCCGGTCACCCTTGGCCATAAGGCATAGGTGTGTAGATGATGATGGCGACGGTGGTGGTGGTGGTGTAGAGGAGCCAATGACTAGAGCGGCCACCTTCTCCTTCTCATCATCACTATCTTCATTTGATGAGCCACCGGAGGAGTCAATGTCGGTGAGCCAATCACCAACAATGTAAGCCTTGCCACCTTTCTTGTGGTATTGCTTCTTCTTCTTGCCATCCTTCTTGTAGTAGGGCTTCTCATTCTTCTTCTCATCTTCACTTGATGAGTCATACTTCTTGCCCTTGTTCTTGTACTTGTAGCTCTCTTTCTTGGGCTTGGTGCATTGATGAGCAAGATGGCCAAGCTCACCGCAATTGTAGCAATCCATTTCGGAGATTGGCCTCCTCTTGCTACTTGTGAAGAACTTCTTCTTTCTTGAGTCAAAATTGACTCCATTCTTGTGAAGCTTCTTCAACATCTTGGTGGTCCTTCTCACCATGAGAGCGATGTTGGAATCATCCTCTTCATCACTTGAGCTCTCATGATGCACCTCAATAGCCTTGGACTTGCCCTTCTTGTCATGGCTAGCTTTGAAGGCCAAGTCCTTCTTCTTGTCGGTGGTGGAGCCACCACTTGGTGTGATGTGCATGTACATCTCATGCGCATTGATCTTTCCCAAGATTTGAGTTGGTGTAGCGGTGGAAAGATCGCCTTGATGTAGCACCGTCACTATGTGTCCATACTTCTCAATTGGAAGGACACAAAGGATCTTCCTCACAACATCGGATGGTTGCATTTGTGTGAGGCCAAGTCCATTGAGTTCCTCTACAAGAACATTCAACCGTGAGTACATTTCATTTGCACTTTCATTTGCATGCATATCAAAAGAGTGAAGCTTTTGCATAACTAAATGATAGCGTTCCTTACGCTCACTCTTGGTTCCCTCATGGAGCGCACAAATGTTTTCCCATAGATCATGGGCATTTTTGTGGTTCCGAACACGGTTGAACACATCTTTGCAAATACCTCTAAAAAGGATGTTTTTGGCTTTTGCATTCCATTTTTCATTTTCCTCCTCATTAGGAGTGAGGCTTGTGCCTTCCTTGGGCTTGGCAAAGCCGGTGATTGCGGCAACGCGGCATTTAACATCAACCACTTCTAGGTACGACTCCATACGAATTTTCCAATATGGAAAGTCGTCTCCCTCAAACATGGGAGGTGGCCCATCACGTCCGGACATCTTAACTCTAGGCGGTTAAACCTAAATCGAGAGCACGAGGCTCCGATACCAATTGAAAGGATCAAGATGCCCAAGAGGGGGGGTGAATTGGGCTTTTCTAAAACTTCTTGCAAGAATTAAAACCTATCAAGCCCAATTAACCCCCTAGTGCCTAGAAGTGTGTATGACAAGAATTAACCGCACAAAAGACAATCGCTAAACCATTTCTACTCTAGCATGGCAATTCAATTTGAATGAACAACAAGAGAATGCGGAATTGAATTGCTCAAAGGTAAATACGTAGTAAAGAGAGTAGAGATGACACGGCGATCTTTTTGCCGAGGTATCGAGGTGTCGGCACACCCCCCTAGTCCTCGTTGGAGCACCCGCGCAAGGGTATCGCTCCCCCTTGATCCGTGCAAGGATCAAGTGCTCACTATGAGATGATTCTTCGCCACTCCGGCTCGGTGAATCGCTCGCTACCGGTCACAAGCTTGCTTGGGTCATCCACAATGCCACCAGATGCTCTCCAAGCTTCACGATCGCCACCAAGCCATCTAGGTGATGCCGATCACTATGAGTAACAAGCTAGAACTCTCACTTGACCAACACAAGGCCAAAGAGATGGATGGATGCACACTTGCTACTCAATTCTCACTAGGAGGTGTCTAATTCTCACAATTAGCAAATCACTCAACCTCACTAGGGCTCTTGCACTCACTCACACTCACAATGTGTTTCTCAGCAGATGGAAGTGGCAAGAACACTCAAATGGATGGAGGCATGGAAGTATTTATACTCCCCCAACCGGCCATCCAAAAACAGCACAAGACAGGCATTCTGCGGGGGCATCGGACGCGCCGATGCCTAGCATCGGACGCTCCGATGACCTCGTCCAACGGTCTATTGTACCTTCTTGTCAGACTGTTTAAAGGGACATCGGACGCTGGGCAGCGTCCGATGCCACCACATCGGACGCGTCCGATGTGGATTTACCCTCTCTGGAACCTCTCTGGATGGCCATCGGACGCTGGTCCCCTAATTCACGCGCACCGCACGTGAACAGTGGCACGTGCGCGTCCGATGTGAACACATCGGCGCGTCCGATGCCACGCACCAGACTCAAACCTAATCGGGGTGAGCATCGGACGCGTCCGATGCCCACCTGGCCAGCGTCCGATGCCCATAATAAGGGCAGACTCAACTCGGATCGCGACGCGGCCAAAAGGACTTGATCCTCTCGACTTAAGACATCTCTCAGAGCTACCTAGGGCTATGAAATAACGACTGTGCACCACACCTACCTCAATAGTATTATCTAGGTCAAGCTACTGATTCACGCTCCCCTTTATCATACGGCCAAAGGAAAAACAAAGACCTAAGACTACCTAAGTGTCCTCCAACACCATATGACACTTAGCCTAGTCTACCACCGTCTTCGTCGTCCGTCCTTTGAAAAACCGAAACGATATCCATCGCCAGGGGACATGAACTCCATATGTCCGTATCGTCGCCATTACCGTGACCTAACTCAATCTTGTTTCCGCAAAACACACGTTAGTCAAAGTAATCTTGTGTTTCTTCCAATCACCGAAACCACTAGGGCCAAGATGCGTTCAGCTAGCTAAAATTCATGTGAGGCTTACTAAAATTACATGTTGGGTGATCACATAGCTTACAAAGAGGTATATAATGCTCTGAATTTCTGTTTGTTTAGTAATTTTTATACGTTGTTTATTGCTTGTTGTTATTTTAATTGTAGGTAATGGAGTAGCAAACCGAGGGTTATGGGGGAACTGCCGGCCATGCCATATGGACAAACAACCCAGACCGCTTTTGATGCGGTGACTTTGACAGTTTTATTCTTTTGTTGGTTGTACAGTAAGATCTAGTTTCTACAACCCATATTTTTGATCCTGAAGGTTTACAAGGCTGCTTATGGTGATCATCTAGCGAATGTTTTTAAAATGTTTACTACAGCTAATTACTAGTGACAAGTGATTAATCATGCAGAATTTGAAGTCCTACGTGGCGAAGGTGTTTGCTGATTTCCTTCCTTTTTCTGCTTTTCAATGGAATGTTCAAGGTGTCCAATGCATAGCACCAACAACAGCGTGAAAGGTCACCGGTTTGGATGCTTCAAATTGAATTTTACGAATCATAATTTAGACACATATTAATTAAGCTAATATATGACTTTATATGGATTATATTTATATATTATTGTTAGTTATACAAGGGGAGATACTTATATATTGTATTTATACCGTATGAGAGTAATTTTTTTTGATTTGGACGCACACAACCCACACACCACACGCACACACACACAAAGAAAAAGATTGGGAGACTCGCCGCCTCCAGTCGCGGGAAAGGCGCAGTACCACCGAATGCGCACGCGTGCGCGTAGCCTGCAAATTTCTGGATAAATTCAGAAAGGTGCGAACACAGGGTTTCAACCCTGATGGGTAGCGTCCCACTGGACTGACCTACCACTGGACCACAGACCCATTCGCGTATGGGAGTAAGTTGAATATAGTGTTATAAGTTGCAAAGTAAAAATATAGCAAAGTGATCTATAAAATTCATTTCTCTCTCCCACCCTATCAATTTAAGATAGGCTTATATTTGAACTTTATAAAGTGGCGGAATATCAAATTCAAAGCAAAATAGTCTAATTTATTGAATGAATTTCAATTTCTCTATAATAAAGGCATCCAGACGACCGTCTTATTAGTCGTTTTGTACGTGGCGAATTCATATTGTCTTTCTTTTGTATATATATTTTTTTCGATAAATACTGTATCAAATACGACACTTGTGGTGTCCTCTGAAAAAACAAACATGCGCCGCTACAATGGATGACGAGGTCCAAAAATAAGATGGAGCTTTTCCATGTATTGAGTTCTTTCACCACGAAATGAACTGGGGAAAATGACAATTAATAAGTAGAAATAATGAACAAACTGGCTACAAATAAGAATGATTTCTATTTTCTAACCACGTCCTAGGGATCGATTCCTAAACGCTCTCGGCTGTAACCAGTCCATCCTTGCAAGATTACAAAATAACAAAGGCACGCACACGAAAATCAAATCAACAGGCCGGCTTTTCTTCTGCAATCGACCAAATTAAAGGGCTCATCAGCTGCATTGCGGGCTGTTGGCGAAGGTGTCCATGGAGAAGGACTTGGACACGGGGCCGGCGGAGAAACGGAGCTGGTCGCCGTCGCGGTCGACCTGCCGGACGCTGATCCACGTGAACAGCACTTTCACCTTCACTCCCTCCAGGCCGGTGATGGACAGTGGCTGGATGCGGCCGGCGACGCGGCTGCTGTACTCGACATGCATGCTGCCGGCGCGGAAGCCGCACTCCGCCGGGAGGTACACCTCGAAGGAGCCGTCGGCGTTGAGGACGTACCCCGTCACGCCCTCCGGCAGGATGCCCCGCGTGAAGTTGTACCGCTCCAGCATCTCGTACGCCGTCGGCTGCGGGTCGTCGGCGGCGACGACGGAGGCCCCGACGAGAGTGGCGACGAAAAGAACGGTCACGGCGAGGCGGCGGCGATGCTGAGTGGCGGCCATGGCTGGTGGCTTTGGTGTGGTGGTGCAGCAGTGCTGGTGCTTGCTTGTTGATGTGATGTCTTGTGCCACTATAAGCCGTCGTAGATATAGAGTGATATTTTTGCATTGTAGGCCTTTTTTGAAACATTTTTTTTGTAAACAGATCTATTTAGAAACTTTGTTCAAAAATGGGACAAAAGGGTCAGCGTCACGTTCCATGACGCCGAGCTATAGTGGCTCGGCGTCATTTCCAAGGACGCCGAGGAGGGGGTCGGCGTCATGTCACATGACGCCGAGCTCCCATGACGCCGACCCTTTTGTCCCATTTTTAAACAAAGTTTATAAACAAGTCTATTTACAAAAATGTTTTTAAAAAAGGCTAAAATGCAAAAATATCACTATATATAGACGCCTTTTCGCCTTCTGGTTAGGTGAATATTCAGCTAGAGATATTCTAATTTATATCTAGAATCATGCAATTTATAACATATGAGTAAATAGGCCAAGGTCCAAATCCACACCTAACCTTTGCAATTTAATTAATTTCCCTGGTAAATTTAGCATTAATTGAAAGAATATGACCAAGAGTGGACTGGATTGAAACCGTGTGCATTGATAGAGTTTTTTTTTTACACCCAAATTTTTAGCTTTGCCAGAAAGACAGTAAGAATATGTTAACACTAAATTTAGCAAACTTATCACTCTACGTTTCAACTAGTAAGTCATTCTAACTTCTCTAGATACATAATATTTGTTTTGTGTTTAGATATATGTTATGTTTACATACATAATAAAGCTATGTATTTAAAAAAAGACTGAACGATTTATAATTTAGAATTGATAGAGTAGTGTTTAATAATATATATAAGGATGCCAAATCGAAGTAAATCAGCGTACGTAGGGTCAAATATACTTTATCAAAAAGTTATAGGAACAGTTTTATTAAGAAATATCATATTTAAGAAAAAAAATCTGCAATTAAAATCTCAAATTCGCTTAATCTTAGAGGTTTTATAGAAAATTTGTTTTATCTTAAAAAACATGAAACCAATTTTAGTTTTTTTTTCTAAAATTATTCTCTATGTTTGGTATCTATTTTGGGACTATTTGAATCATATATAATCTTCTTTTAGCGTTTATTTGCTACTGTGTGCTCTCATTTTATTTAGGCATTGGTGTTAACAGTTTTGTAATATATCCAAAAAAATACAAGCACCCATCCTGAATTTTAGCCGTATTTTTGGTTCGTGTGTCGGGCCGGGATATCCCAGGTCTGACCCAGATGATCCAATGTTTGGTTTGTGGGTCGAAGAAATTGGGTCTAACTCATAATACAAATACCTCTGAGGATGCGGGTTCCTGCGGTACCAACAAATCAAGGGAACCGCATGGACCCAGACTCCCCCGCGGTGATGGCTCCCTGTCGCACGCTCACCCCCTCATCTATCCAACTCGTGCACGCATCCTCTCCTCTCAAATCGCTCGAGGGGACCCGCGTCGACCCAGACTCCCCCGCGGGAAGGCTCCCTCTCGCACGCTCACCCCCTCATCCATCCGACTCGTGCACGCATCCTTTCCTCTCAAATCGCGTGGAGGCGCTCGCTCCCCGGTCGCCACCTCCTTCCCTTCGACGGTCGCCTCCTCATCCTCCACCCACCGGCCACCTCCTCCTCCTCCTCCCACTGGCACGGGCGGCGGCCTCTCACTTTGGGCAAGAAGCCGACAGATCCGGCGCGGCCGCCTCCTCCTTCCCTCCGACCGGCCACCTCCTCCTCCACCCACCAGCCACCTCCTCCTCCTCCCATCGGCCCACGGCGGCGACTTCACACAGATCGGGTGCGACGGCCTCCTCCCATCGGCCCCGGGCGGCAGCCTCCCATAGGTCCAGCACGACCTCCTCTGACCGCGACGGCGACCTCCTCCCACCGGCCACCTCGTCCCCGTAGAGAAGCTCCCTGCAGTAGCTCGTCTACCCAAGGTAAATCCTAGCAAGTGTGGTTACAGTAAATCTGCCCAAATTGATTGCAGTGGATCCCTAGCAAGAGATGGCTACTATAGATCTTGTCCAATTTGAGTACAATAGATGCATTTTTATGTGACCTGAGATCGTTTGGTTTCATTCTTGTTTGTGCAGACAGTGATATAGCATTTATTTAGTTTTTCACCACTTTATTGTAGATGGATAATAGGAGGAAGGTTGTACTTTGTGCTACTACTGCTCATATGTTGTTGTCTATGATGGCAATGATTATTCAATCTAGAAAACATAAGAGAGGTGAAAGAAGAGTAGGCATTATCTATGGCCTTTTGGAGGAGAGGGATAGGTTGAGACTTGAATATTTAGACAACAAAATTTGGAAGGATGATACAACTTGTGTGAACATGCTAAGAATTAATAGGGACAAATTCTTTTGATTCAGTAAACTTTTTATGGATTGTAGGTTGCTTGAAGATACCATACACATGTGTGTTGAACAACAAGTGGCTATGTTGCTAAATATAGGAGGGCACAACCTTAGGAATAGGTTAGTTGCCATAAATTTTGATAGATTAGGTGTGAACACAAGGTTGATATGTGCCCTTGTGGTTCCACCCTGAGTGATGAGCGATTGGTCAACATGCTCACCGGAAGGGGTGAGCGAGGTTATGTGTCTCTTGGCTGTGTTGATGTGCATGTGTGGAGCTCGGAGGCAGTGGTCGATGGCGAGGTGAAGGTCAAGTAGAGATGTGTCATGCTGACGGACCAGGAGCGGTGAAGGATGGGCGTGCCGTGCGGCGGACGTGCCATGCCGATGGACCCGGGGCGATGAAGGGCGGACGTGAGGCTTGGACCGACCGACCGGAGGGCCGGAGGACCAGCTATGGTAGCTGGCACTTGGCTTCGACGAGCAAGAGCACATGGGGATGTTTAATGGCATCGGCCGAGTCGGGAGGAAGACAATGGCGTTGTGGCACTTGGCGGGAGGTCGGACACGGGCTTGTGTGCGGCACAAGTGCCATCGGCTAAGTCAAGAAGGATGGCGAAGGCGTTGTGCCCGGCGTGGAGGCTGGACATGCATCAGCATCGGTTCCAGTGGTCGGGGTGTGAGAACCACACTCCATCTACAGCGTGGGTTCGGTAGTTGAGCCTCGAAAAGCTACTCACGGCAGTTTTCGAGTTTGGGCCTCAAAACTCCGGGTGCAAGGTTTCCAGGTTTGGGCCTCAAAACTTCGGCTGATGGGTTTCTGAGTTTGGGCCACAAAACTCAGGAAGGACGATTTGCCGGTTTGGACCTCAAAACCTGGGTTGGCAGGTTTCCCGGTTTGGGCCTCAAAACCGGGGGAAGGTCCAAAAGGACGGTCGGCGCGTGGCGGCACCGAGAGGCTTGCGTTGCGGCGAAGCTATCGGTGAGAAGGCGCGGCGGTCGACGGTGACGACACATGGCGGCATCCTAGAGCTTGCGTCGAGGCGAAGCGAAGGATGAGAAGGCGCGTGGCCGTCGGATGGAAACTGCCAGAGTTGGACGGTTTTACCCCTAGGGGGTATTTGCGTTAGTACTTCATGTTAGGGCGTTTGTGTCTTTTGGACGTGCGCCTATATATATATGAAGGGGCTGTGTTGGACAGCCATCCTTGGAGGTGTCACTCTCATTTTGTTTAGGTGAGAGGAGGCTAGGGCTAGAGGTGAGACCGGCTCTTGTTCTTGAGCTTTTCGCCATCCGCGTTTTGTACTGCGAGGAGTGGCTTGTAACCCGACACAGAGTGCTACATAATTCATCATCTAGTAGAAATCCAAGGATCAATTTCGCCCCTCTCTTTGTTGGCTGCAATTTGGATCGAATCGCGTTTTTGTTCTTCGCGTTTTCGTTTTTCACTTCTCGGAGATTTGCCTCGTTCTCCCTCTCCGAGCAACGATTTGCGATTCCGTTTGAATCAGATTGTTTGTTGCCGTGAGCTCCTTCTTTCCACCGAAGGATTTCCCCCCTAACCTCACGAGCACATAGATCAGGTCGAAATCGCGTTCGTTCTTCGTTTCTTCACCTTTTCTAGTGTTCTTCGGATTTCTCATGGATTAGTTGTTTGGAGCGATGATATCCTAGGATTAGCTTCCCAACACGTAGAAGAACACTTGGGAGAAGTTTGGTTGCAGCCCCATTCGATTTGGTGAAGATCCAATCGATTTTGGTTTTGTCCCGTGGCGTTTTTGGGCGTTCTGGGCAGTGGCGGACTGTCCGCCCCTTTGGTCGCGGACTTTCCGGCCATCGGGCTTTGGCCAGACCAGAACAGCGCAGCACACACTGCTCACGGTCATTTTGACCGGCGGACAGTCCGCCGTATAAGGCGCGAACAGTCCGCGAGTCGCGTAGGGACTTTGCATCAGTATTGCTGTTTTTGCTACTTGGCTGGTGGACAGTCCGCCAGGGCTTCGCGGACAGTCCGCCCCTGGCGCGGACAGTCCGGCACCAGCAGGCCGGACAGTCCGGGAATCGGCTGTAGGTTGCGTTTTGGTGCGTTTGCTGTGCCGGCTTTTCGGCTTTGTTTCCGGACTTCTCGTTTGCTCCTAGAGTTCACCTAGGAACCTCTCTACATATCTTTTGCTACGTGTTAGCATCGGTATTTGGAGGAATCCCGACGTAGCCCTCCATCTACGTTCAGGAGTGGGTCTTTTGGGTAAGAACTTGACTCAGAGCTTTGAGAGTTTTGGATTGCTCTCTTGTGTGGTGCCTCGCTGTGATCGTAGGGATCATCCACCCTCTTTTCGAGGGTCGTGGGCATCACGTTTGAGTCCGAAGCTTTTGGGGTTGATTTTGTTGCGACAGAGGCCGTAATTTCGAAAGAAATTTTTAGGCTTCCATTCACCCCCTCTTGTCGCCTTGTTTTACCATTTTCGGTCCTTCACCTGCTTACGGTGATCCTCTAGCCAACGTTTTTAAAATGTTTACTACATCTCATTACTAGCGGCAAGTGATTAATGCAGAATTTGAAGTCCTACGTGGCGAGGGTGTTTGCTGATTTCCTTCCTTTTTCTGCTTTTCAATGGAATGTTTAAGGTCCGATGGATGTCACCAACAACAGCGTGAAAAGGCCTTCAGTGTATTTTTTCTTCTCGGTCGTTTTGTACCTGGCAAATTCAAATTGTCTTTTTTTGTATTAGCTTTCTTGATAAATACTGTATCAAATACGACATTTGCGGTGTCCTCTAAAAAAACAAACATACGCCGCTAAAATGACAAGGCCAAAAATAAGATGAAGCTTTTAATTTCCATGTGTTGAGTTCTTTCACCTCGAAATGAACTGGGGAAAATGAGAACTAACAAAAGTAGGAACAATCAAACTGGCTACAAATAAGAATGATTTCTAACCACGTCCTAGAGGGATCGATTCCTTGCAAGATTACAAAATAACAAAGGCACGCACACGAAAATCAAATCAACAGGCCGTCTTTTCTTCTGCAATCGACCAAATTAAAGGGCTCATCAGCTGCATTGCGGGCTGTTGGCGAAGGTGTCCATGGAGGACTTGGACACGGGGCCGGCGGAGAAACGGAGCTGGTCGCCGTCGCGGTCGACCTGCCGGACGCTGATCCACGTGAACAGCCACTATGCCAACACGGCACTGTAGGGGCGGCTCTAGAAGCACTGTAGGGGCGGCTGCCCCAACCGCTCCTATCAAAGTGTACTTGCAGTGTATTTACTGTAGGGGCGGTTGGGGCAGCCGCCCCTACAGTGAGATCCACTGTAAGGGCGGCTGGTGATTGAACCGCCCCTACAGTGGACCCACTCTAGGGGTGGTTCAATTTTGAAGCCGCCCTTACAGTGGCTCTCACTGTAGGTGCGGCTCAATCTAGAGCCGCCCCTACAGTGCATTTTCTAGTAAAAAAAATAAATATTTATATAATTCAAACCATAGCACAATATATATATATATATAATTCAAACCACAACACAACATATATATAATCCAAACACAAGAGAAGTGCATCCATACAAGTTTCCATCATCCATAAAAGTTCCACACCATATATATATATACAAGTCCAAATCACATCACAAGTCCAAGTCCAAGTTCAGATTATACAAGTCTGGTTCCAATTAAATCAAAATAGAACGGCCAGGCCATGTATCCAATTAAATCAACACATTCTTTGGCCTGCACAGACGCTCAGAAGTAACAGATTCAGCCATAGATTACACTATCACCATAGGATGTTTATATTTTTATTGTTTATAAGCTGAACTGTCAGCATAGGAGGTGGAACTTAGGCATTTCTGAAGCAAGCATGGCTGAAAAAATGGGTAATTAATTAAATAGCAGCCTATAGGTGAAACCTGTGCTAAAGTTCAGATAAGGTTACTGTTGAACAGCAAAGTACTTCAGATAAGGTACTTTTGATCTAATAAATGAATATAAAAAGCACAATTGAAGTAAAGAGATCAAAATGTTATCATTTTTTTGTTTTTCTAAGCCCAGATTTAGCCTATATGGTGTGAATCGCATTACGAACTGAAATTTGTGATGACAAATATAATAGAACTAAGTGTTTAGACAGATTTTTTTTCATTGAATCATGAAAAAGGCTATTATTTTTTTACATGATGTGAGCCTCACGAACTGGGCTATTTTTGTAACTCTAATTTTAATTTCCAACCATTTATTAATCATAACTTCATGGACTAATTTGAGGTCACAGAGGCAGTTACCGTTTGGAGGAAATCCAAGCCCATATTTTACACACCGCGGAGACAACATGATAACGAAAAATCATATCACTTTAGGAGAAAGTATTGCAGGAAGCTCTTGAATCATACCACTTCAGGAAGCTCTTGAATCTTTAGGAGGAAGCTCTTGAATCTATAGGAATTCATATATTAACAAATTAACAAATGTCTATTCGTAAGCGACAACAAAAATAGCAGATGTAAAAATCAGTACTCTGGATTAGTGAATCAGTATTCTAATTTTTCTGAACAAATAGGTGAAGAAAATAGTAGAAAGGCTGGTTATGCAGATCATTCTAGGACGCACATAAGGCATTTTATAAGGCATCAGTGAGTCAATGGACTGCATTACCAAAAACATTGATTTTCAGGTCATATCCTTACTAATGAAGTAAAGGAGTTATATAGTGGCACGCAAGAACTGTTTATTAGTCATGATAAGAGCATGATAAGAAAGCACTGTCATTGATAAGAATCAAGAACTGTTTTGTAAGCACTGTCATTGATAAGAAAGCAATGATAAGAAAGCACTGTAACTCTAAGTAGAAGTAAGCACTAAGTAAAGGAGTTTATAATCATCATTGATTTACCAAAAAGAACTGTTTCTACAGCAAAGCAAGAGGCTAACATATATGTCATATTTTACCTGTAGCACATGATTTGTCTGTTGTTGTTCCTTTCAGTGTTCGGTATATCTGCATTAAACAATGACAGACATAGGGAGTTAACATCATGGCACTAAGAAATGGACAAGGAGCATACATGTATGAGGTAATCTCATGGCAATAAGAAATCTCTGAATACAGTAAAATAAGATGCTAACAAACTTATTGAGGCCGCACTGCAATTTAGGTACTAGTGTATATGTTGATCCTTAATTAGGATCATATACTACAATTTTAGGTACTATTGTATATACTCCAATTTTAGAATTATAAAGCACTGCAATCATATACAGGAACCCCACAAACGTCACTTACTACTGAACAAAAGAAACACGTGATCCCAAAAGCACCAGTGAGTCCGCTGGTTCCCACATGAGGGCGCGCACGCGTAGCCAGTGGCAGGCCCAGGATTTTAGGTCTAGGTTATTCAAAATATATAGAGATATCAAAAAAATTGACAACCAAATGGCTATTGTTTGGCATGAATAATGTCATATAGTTAAAACTGTATAATAAATAATACATAATTGTGCACAATTTGAAGAATTTGAGCATAAATTAAAATTGTATAACTTAAAAAGGTACCAATAGTTCAACATAGCAAAACAACAACATATAGAATATTGTCTATTCTAATAAACTTAATTTGGGATTCGGGATTAAATAAGAATCTAGGATTCGGGAAAACTAAATTTAACTTACAGGTCACTGCTTTTGTGCTTTGGTGTTTGGCGTGCTGGCCTGCTGGCTGTTGCTGGGGTACGCCGCCTGCCCGCCTCCTATCCGCCGCCGCCGCTGCACGCGGGCGTCCGCTGCTCGTCACTATCGCCGATGCACGCCGTCGGCTGCTGCTCGCCGGCCGCCGCTCGCTGCTGGACGCCGTCGGGCGTCGAATGCCGCTCGCCGCCGCACGCTGCCGGCCGCCGCTTGCAGCAGCCGCTCGCCACGGGCCGCTGCTCGCCGCTTGCAGCCCGGAGTGGCGGAGCCTCGGAGCTACTGAGCTAGGGTTTGTTCGGTGGAATTTGGAATTGGGGGAAGAACGGACGGAGACACGTAGTCGACCGCGTGCGTGCGAGACACGAGCAGGAAGAAGGTGGGAGCGTGAATTGGGCTGCTCAGCCTAGTTGGGCTCACCGGCGGGGGCGGCGGCGGAGGGCGGGCGGAGGGGCGGCGGCGCGGCGCGTGGGAGCCGGAGGTCGGGGACGCGGAAGCGAGGGTTTGGGGACGTGAGGGGTGGCTTGGGCCGGGCCGGCCACTTGGCCATTTAGGCCCCCACGGCAGCCGCCCCTACAGTGATGTAAGGGCGGCTGGTATTGAACCGCTCTTACAGTGCACCACTATAAGGGCGGCTCAATCACCGGCCGCCCCTACAATATTTTGTAGGGACGGCTGGTAACGATGTGCACCAATACGCCACCGCCCCTACAGTGAAAGGGACCTCGTACTTACAGAGCTTTTTCAGGTAGTGAGCACTTTCACCTTCACTCCCTCCAGGCCGGTGATGGACAGTGGCTGGATGCGGCCGGCGACGCGGCTGCTGTACTCGACATGCATGCTGCCGGCGCGGAAGCCGCACTCCGCCGGGAGGTACACCTCGAAGGAGCCGTCGGCGTTGAGGACGTACCCCGTCACGCCCTCTGGCAGGATGCCCCGCGTGAAGTTGTACCGCTCCAGCATCTCGTACGCCGTCGGCTGCGGGTCGTCGGCGGCGACGACGGAGGCCCCGATGAGTGTGGCGACGAAAAGAACGGTCACGGCGAGGAGGCGGCGATGATGAGTGGCGGCCATGGCTGGTGGTTTTGGTGTGGTGGTGCAGCAGTGCTTTCTTGTTGATGTGATGTCTTGTGCCATTATAAGCCGTCGTATATATAGAAGCCTTGTAGCCTTCTGGTTTGGTGAATATTTAGCTGGAGATACTTTAATTTATATCTAGAATCATGCAATTTATAACATGAGTAAATAGGCCAAGGTCCAAATCCACACATAACCGTTGCAGTTTAATTACATTCCCTGGTAAATTTAGCATTAATTGAAAGAATATGACCAAGAGTGGACTGGATTTAAACCGTGTGAATCGATAGAGTATTGTTTTTTGACACCCAGATTTTTAGCTTTGCCAGAAAGACAATAAGAACTAGAAGTATACCCTGCAGAATTTTCTTAAAAAATATGTTGTATACGTAATATTACTATATAATATTATATATATATATATAGTTTGACTTATACGGTATCTATTGTATCAGATCTAGTAAAAAATTACTAAGCTAGTTAAAGAAAAAATAATAAAATATTTGATTACTTTATAGAAAACATGTGACGAAACAATAACATATGCAGATGACTTGAATGTTAATAAATTAAAGATTTAAAGTATTTTACATAATAGAGATGTTATGAGTATTTTTTTAATTAATAAGAGATGATATAGACTCAGTGAAAAATGATGTGGACTGTTGGGAGCTACACCTGCCAAACCCTCGCACGTGTACCGGGGTGAGGCGAGGGTCTTCAACCGTCGAAAGTATTAACAATGGTATGAAATAAGTTGGTGGCGTGTTTTTTCACTTAAAAAATCCTGGCTCCACACTGTTCATTCCTGGGTATTTATAGGGAATAGCAGGGGTCATCGCACAATTTACATTAGGGTACAAGGGCGATTGCCTGGGACAACACGGCCGGAGGGGTAAAACCGTACAATCACAGGTGATGAAACCCTAACTTCCTGCTTCTCCCTCTGCCACCGCCAGGCCCACGCCGCGCCTTCGCCGAGTCGAGGGCCCTCACCGAGCTCCTGGGAACCTTCGCTGTTGAGGACGAGAGCTAGGCCTCGCTCGTGACTTCTCGCGTCCCCGCAGTCCTTTTCCCTGCAGGCAAGAGGAATAGAAACCGACCTGAGGGTCGTGAAGCAGCGAGAGTTTTTCGGTGGTGGTTGAGGCAGCGAGGGTTTTTTCGAGGTAGCTCGCGTGACGTCACTGCCGAGGGTCTCTTCCCCCAACAGTAGCCCCTCGACGGCTTGGAGCAAGTAATGGTCCTTGGGGCCCAAGCAGCATCCCTTGTTGGGAAACGAGAAAAGGCCCTCGGCAGCGACACCTGTGCCTGCTTGTGGTCCAGGCCGTCCCTTTTTGTCGTTTTTTGCACTTTCATTTTTTTAAGGATTTTTTTTCGAGATTTGCGCCGTGTTTTTCGTGTTCTCGGGATTTCTTCTGATCTTTCCAGGTGCTGCCGCCCGTCTCTTGGCCTATAAATAGTTGGGGTTGGTGGGGGCGTGTTCGTGCCATCTTGTGCTCTAGCCACCTTGCAACTTCTATTTGCTTTGAGCGAGGGTTCCTTTGATGTTTTTGTTTCCGCGAGGGTTGTGTATTTTGGCTGTATTGTTGCCATGGCCACGTTTAAGCAAATTGCTTGTTCCGCACATGTTGCTTCCCCTTCTTCTGCGGATAGTGGGGTTACTTTCGAGTTTGGCCTTAGCAAAGTTTGCATCTTGGACCTGGGGTCCTTCGTCAGGTGAGGCTGGATCGAAGAGGGAAGAGCAAGGGCCTGTGGTGGGGAGACTATTCCGAAGCCTGAGTCTGATGAGGTTGTTGTGTTTAAGGAATTTTTTGTGGCTGGGCTTCGCTTCCCGGTATCTTCCTTCGTGACATCTATCTTGCAAAGGTTCAATCTCAGATTTCATCAACTTACACCTTCGTGCTTCACAAAGCTTTCCATCTATGTTTGGGCTTGCTGCTCTCAGGGTGTTGTTCCGCACGTCAAGGGTTTCGTGCGGACTCATTGTGTTCACATGCAGCCCCAGAAGATTACTGACGGCGAAGGGAACACCAGTTTTGGTCAATTTGCGGTGTATACCTTTTGCCATCGCACTGGTACAGAGCTCCCGACACAGGCTCCGAAGAACAAATGGACGAGCGGCTGGTAGGAGGGATTGTTTTACTACAAGATGAGTGGGGTTGCAGAGCTTTGTGGTGACCTTCCTCTCCTTGGTGATGTGTCTACCGATGCTCAAATGTCTGATGAAGCTCATGTTGCTGTAGACTGCTTGAGGGTTGTGGCTCGATCACAGTGTGCTCGGGATTTGGTGGAAGAATATAGTTGTGCGAAGGTCTGACCTCTTAGCCGAAAAACAACCCTGGATTGAAGTGAAAGATGTAACAACCCAAAATTTCACACTTTTTAAAATTTTTCTGTGATTGTTTGGAGCATGTAGTTGCTAGCTGAACTGGGAACAATTTATAAATAAATTATTGCATTCATATAGTATTGCTTGTAGGAGTTTGCCGAAGATTCTTTTTACAACTTAAGTCTTTATTGGAGAGCACATGACCATAGCATCCTCCTTGTATTTCTCTCGGGATTATCTCGAGTCTCTCTCAATGATCCCCGACCTTCTATTATGACCACCATTGGATTGGATTGCCCTAGCCCTAACGACCTCTAGTGGACCTCCACGATGAGTTAGCATGATAATCATACATGCATAAGGGACCTAGGTATAAGGCAAGTATACTATCTCCAAGAACTCTCAGATCCCTACCTTAATCTTTGACATATCCCTATGTAACCTCCCATTTGAATCTCATCTAAATTCCTTTCAAATATCTCCAAATCCCCCTTAAACTGATAGAACAACCCTCTTCTCTTCTTGGGCCAACTCTCTTCCCATCCTCTCTCCCAGCCCACTCCATCTCCACTCCCCTCCCCCATTCCATCAGCCGAATGGGCCAAGGCCCTGACTACACTCCCTCTCCACTTCTTCCCCCCTCCGGCCTAGCTCGGCCACCCCTCCGGCCCGCTTGCCCTTCCCCCTCTGCGGCCCGCATGCGCGCGCAAGGCCTACCGGCCCAAGTCGGGCGCCACTTCTCCCCAAACCCTAAAGCGAGAGCCTGAGCGCTCTAGTCCGTCGCCACCAGGAGGCTCCGCCTCAACATGTGCTGCGCTCCCCATGCCCTGCCCGCTCTGCTCTGCCTGTGGATGCTTGCCACGTGCCCTCGGCATGCCTCCCAAGAATCACCAGCGTCCATGGGAGTCCGCGCCCTACTCGAACCCTAGCTCGCGCGGTATAAGGAGCCGCAACCGCCCTCTGCTTCTCCCCCAACAATGCAGCCCATCCACCTCCCTCTCTCCTTCCTCTGCTTCCCACACCACCGCCTTTCTCCCCATGCCGCGCCACCGCTTCTCTATTTCCGAAGCATGCCGCTAGCCAGTCGCGCTCGGGCACCTGCAGCCGTTGGCCGGCCATAGCCGCACTCTGAGCGTCGGCCATGCCGGGCACCGAGTCGTGCCAGCCGCATCGTGTTGTGGTCGTGGATGTACCGACGGTCGTCTCCCTCATCGTCGACCTCGCCCTGCATCGAGTCGGACGTGCCCTACCTCGACGCTCCCTCGACGCTTGGTCGTCTCCGCCTCGACGATCCCTCGATGCTCCCGGCTCTGCCTCGACGCTCCCTCAACTCCCCCGGCTCCGCCTCGACGCCAATGCCCCTGCTCGTCTAAGCAACCCCGCGCCAAGCACCACCGAGCCACAGCGTCGAGCCCTCCTTCGCCGAGTCGCGCCCTCATCGAGCCTTCCTTTGTCGAGTAGCAACGTTGAGCCTTTCTTCGCCGAGCCGCAGCGGTCAAGCCCTCCTTCGCTGAGCCAACTCCTCGACGCTCCTGGCTCAACCTCAACGCTCCCTCGACGCACCCGACTCCGCCTCAACGCTCCCTCGACGCACCCAGCTCCGACTTCCTACGCCGAGCCTCCATGCTCGACGGGCTCTCCCTCCTCGCTTCGTTCAGCCGCAATGTCAAGCGTCTCTGCTCCTCCAAGCTAGTGCTCCACCCTGATGCGCTGCTGATCCGCACCATTTGCTCCCTCGACCACAGGCCTAGAGCAATGCTTCGACATCACCGATGACCCCGTGTCCACCGACCTGAGCTGTCCTCCTCGACAACATCCTCGCCCATGCCGTCGAGCTATGCCTCACCTTCATCGTTCCAGTGTCGAGCCGCCGCATCGTCGAAGACCTCCTTTTCATATCCTGCGCATACTTTGATTGATCCATGTAATACCAACTCATGTTATTCATCCTTGCATGCCAATGCCATCGTGCCGACTACTTCTACATGTCCTCGCTATCAAAACACTCATAATCTCATATCAATCTACTTGCATCTTCGATCGAATCCATCCCCTCTAGGTGCACCACGTGCAAAGGACGAAGGACGAGCTATGTGGATGGCACCACGACTCCAAGACCTAGATGCCAAGCAACGTCATCCATGATTACACGTTGAACCATGGTTAGCTAAACGCTCCTCTCTTCCAATCCCTGGCTTTACTTCCTGGTCATGGCGTTCCAAACTTGGAACGTGTAGACCGAGGTCAATTCCGACCTTTGGACACTCATGCACACACACACGACCGGCCCAAGCCAAATCGAACCCCCGATGTTCCAAGAACACCGGCGAGTTATTGATCGCCCTGGAAGTATGCCCATGACCAAACCATGACCACGATGTGCTTGGACCAAATGGAACGAACCCTAGTCGACATGCTGGACGACAAGGTAATTCTCTTCTCATCTTTGACCGTAGGATGCCCCTGATAGAAACCATAACATATGATGATTGAGGAGACCCTAAGACCCTGTATACTGCCACCATGACCCTTTGGGACCCTTGACATCTTATTGTCGACCTACCAAGCCCCCTGGAAAGTCTCTTATTTATCTACATGTACTCATGCTATACCTCGTTCTTAAGATCACCTGTATATGCACTTGTGATACAGGATCCATCCAATCTCATGCTATGGGAATGTGCTACTCCACTTATTTGGTTTGATGTGTCTTTGTGTAGCTTTATGGTTCTTATCATTGAATTGATGGATGTTCTTGTGTTTGTCTGTATGCCAAGCCTTTAAGCCGACTGAGGGATCGTACCTCGTTCGGACATTACGATCACGAGACCCGTCTCGCCATGGCCGTGATGCCAGATGTAACACGACCCTTGTTAGTGTATCTTGTGGTCACAAGTACACCCCGCCATGACCATGGAGCTACGCTCTTTTTCACTTATATAAACATGCTTTATAAATGCTTCTTCGTGCACAAACTCTTGTATGCTTGTACCCGTTGACCACCGCATATCTTGATTCTCGCGGTGACAACAATACCGCTATGAATCTAGAAATGACTTAGTGCCAGAGCACCTCGGTCGGGTCCCCTACGAGTAGTTTGCGTACTTGCATCTTATATTATGCCATTCCTTCCAATACCCCGTCTTCTACCATGACGTGTGCGATGGAAGGAATGGACCTTTGACTTATATATATATATTTGTACTCTTGCTATTCCTTTCGTTAGCAAAGCTATGGTCTATGTTGTATCTCAGGACCCCGCGCGTCGACTTGATCGACCACCTAAACACATTTCTCTAGAGATGTGCCTGAGAACATGGCATGGATGTGCTGAGCTAACCCCGCTCTTCTAGGTATAAGTGAGTAACCCTGAGTCTTGGTTCTCGACGTACTGTGTTGTGTGGATCGGGAGGATTGTAGATCTCTAATCCTTTTGCGCTACTACTTTTGCCATAGCGGGCAAGCCAAGGTACATTGGAGTCAAGTCACAATGGTGTTAACCGTTCTTATGATCAATTGACCTTTGGGATAAGGATACAAGAGCCGAACCACGTCATTCTTTATTCGTTAGGCCCATCCTCCGATTTTCGCCCTTTTAAATGACGACCAAATAGAAGGATATGCATTGGTTTGAACCCTATGTCATAAAGCCGTATTGGCTTGGCCAAGACTTATCCTTGTAAACCGCCACCTTGTTCCTAGCTCGAGGAAATCAGACAACCGCCGAGAGAGCTAAACCTTGTGTATTTTAGTGTCTCGTTGGTGTTAATGGATCTTCCTACCTCCTGTTGTCTTTTCAATTATGGTGTGAGTGTTCTCTTGCCTTGTGTGTCATTTCATGGACTAGCATACAATTAGACCAAGAGAGCATGGACGACAACAAGGACTGCGACATGGAGTCAACTCAGGAGGAGACGACCTCGCTGATGGAACACCAACGAGGAATGATTAACCATGACTACGACTATCTCACAAGTGTCATGGCAGCACCCTCTTTTAGAGAATCCTATTAGACATTGCAAACATGTAGACTTGATAGTGCTTTATATTTATTCCTTAGCTAGTATATTGATGCATGATACTACCCAAGCCATTATTACCTGATTGCAACCCACTGTACTACAACACCCTACTTTGCGCATTCGCCCAATTATTCCTGCTTACTCGTCTGCTTGCTTGCATGTTTCACCATTATATTATTTAAAACTCCACTTCATATTATATCTGATATGTGATGCGGATGGTGAACCCTTGGGAATGGTTTGGCGAGGGATGCCAGACTTGGTGATGGGTGAGCGTGCTGCGTGTGTGACTTTGGTGTGTGGAGGGTGAGGGTTGTGTCGACTGAGCCGAGATATACGACGAGCCAATGGGGCAAGTCATGCCGGGGTGCTACCTGGGCACCTGGAATGTGGAATACCCGTTGAGGGGTAACTTATGCCTGTGGCAGGCATGTGATGTGTTGTGATGGGGTGGCCCTGGGTGTGAGCCTATGAGAGGTGGAGCCCAGGGAGGAGGTGTTGTGGCGGCACGGTAAATGGAAACCCATGTGAAGACATCTTGGCTTAGTCACCCTTAGGAACCCATTCGTGGTACTCAGCTACAAACATTATGCCTTATGAAACCACTCACCTAGAATGGGACGGGACGACCAGACCCCCAGGTAGGTGTTGCCACTACTGCTAGGCGAGAGAGTGTGAGGAAGGTACGGGCATGGGGACCCACACCCTTCCAAGATGAAACATGGCTTCCACTTCGGGATTAGGAACATGTCTTGGCTCCCACTTCAGGAGAGAGAACAAGGACTTCACAGTTTCAGCCACCCAGACTAGACTTGGGGTGCACCAGGGCTGAAAGGTAGAGTGGCAACCCTAGGCTGGACCGGCTGGTCGGAATGAGCCTAGTTGGCGATATCCAACGAGGATGGTACATCTTGTGGCATAGTAAACCTCTTCAGAGTGTATGGGTGATCAATCAATACATATGCCAACTTGTTGGCTATGGACCTTTCTTGGATGTCTGCGGTACCGAGTAGTGAGATGAGTCCTTCTCTTTCTCCCCCTAGTATGATAATGCCGGTCGTGAGCTGTTGAGCTGCGGGCCGTTGAGGCAAGGACGGGAGGGAGCTATCCATGTCGACCTGAGTGTGTGAGATGAGATGAGGTGATGGTGTGGAGACGTTTGGGATGGATATGAATATGGATATGGTGGATGGATGTGGATGTGTGTGAATGGGAATGTGTTAAAACTTGATAACATTATTACTTTGATTATTACTTACTGCTCATGCGCTAGGATGCAAACCACAGCCAAATCATAGGATCGACAGATCCCTTGTTTTATCTTTTCCACTAAAGCTCATCGGTGCTGACCATGGCCTGCACACATCTGGTAGTGTGCAGAATTCCTCCTTCAGAAGTACTTACTCCAGGAGGATTAGGAGGTTTCGTGCCTACGCTCAAGTTTGGTTCGGATGATGGAGTCGATGTTGCGCTACAACAACTCTAATGATGCTCGTGAAGGAGGAGCCTTCACTCGATAGACTTCCGCTAGAATAAACTCTGTAATAGGTGATACCTCAATGATGTAATGTTTATAACCATGTAATATTACGATGTATGACTGTGATATCGACTGATATATGATAATATGACAAGATCAATTCCTGATTTTACCATAATATAACTCGTTTTGTGGATTTTCCCTTCGTGAAAAATTGAAGATGTTTCAGTTGGTATCAGAGCCATACTTGACCTTAGGACGAAACCTCACGACCCAAACACTAGTATAGAAGCCAAAATATCTCGTCTAATAACTGCTGACACTTGTATCTTTTCTCCGCCTTGACTTCTGCTACTTACTAACACTCTTACCCTACAAAAGCTATCTAGAAAAGAACATACCCCATGACTGCCCATGCTAGACGGTAGATGTGTGAGACTTGAAGGTTAAAGAGTCACCTTAAGTCAACACTATGCATATAGGAGTTGTAATGCTGTCTGATTGCTTGGATCTTCTGTTTCTATGCTTTCATTCATTTTCACTACTTGAGTGTAATTCGTAAAGCTATTTCTATATAATGACTCTGGACCCTAGTTATCTCTAGATAGGTCCAACCCAAGACCTCCATGTAGTACCTAAGTGACCCAACTACCCAAAGATACGAAAACGATGCACCATGTCTTTCTAGACTATTTACAAAAAAATACAAGATTTGATTTCTAAACTCCAGCTTCAAAATTTCCCCCTATTTGATTGAAAAATATCCCTTCAAAAGCCTAAGTCAACATTGTTTTCAAACAGAGAAAATGGTTTTCAAAACTCTTTAAAAAAAGAAGAGTCTTTCAAATTTTACAAAGAAAACGGTTTATATTTTCAATCTTGAACTTATCTTGGATTTCAAAAGTAGCTATTCTTATAAGTTTTTTCGAAGTCTATTTCAAAAGTTGGTTCGAAAATGATTTCTCTTTAAAACTGCATTATTTACAAATCACTACTTTCCAAAAACTGCCTAGATTTAAAAAACTTTTGTTTTCCAAAAACCTTTTTAAAACAAAAACTATGTGTTTTGTTTTCAAAATCAAAAGGATTTCAAAACTTTGATTGCAAAACTTACGTTGATCTCGACTATTTCTAAAAAAACCGCACTTGATTAAAAAGTGTTATGAAACGTCTCTTTCTAAAGGATTTTTCAAACCATGCATCCTCTCTATTTCAAAACGCCGTTTTACCAAAAGCCTTATAAAATGTTTTTATTTTGAAATACTTCCCTTTCAAAATGGCCTTCCCTTTTTGAAAGAAAACAAATTTAGTCTCTTCTCAAATTGATTTCCTTCATGAGCTATTTTGAAAACCATTTTCTTTTGGGAAAAGTGTTTCAAAACTCGATTTCAGGAAACCAAGTTTTGCTTTCGATGGGTAAAATATTTTTGAACCCAAGGTCCTCGGCTCAATTTTGTTTTAAAATGATTTTGATTTCAAAACTTAGAGTCAAGTCCCTTTTCCGAAAATCAATCCTACTTTCAAAGAATGCTTTGCAACTGTTTTATCAAGCAAAATCTTTGTCTTTCAAACAGACACGATTTAAAATCCGTTTCAAAACTAGTTTTGTATGTTTCAAAATCAATTTCAAAACAAAAGGGAGCAATGCCCCGTTTCAAAAACTTTTTTGTTTTCAAAACCGCTTGTTTCAAAACTCATAAAATAAACGAGTGTGTTTTGTTTTCGAAAACAAAAGACTTTCAAAATACTTTTATTGCAAAACTTGTGTCAATTTCAATAGTACGTCTTCGAAAATCTGATTTATCCTGATTTTTAAAAATTTTACAAAATGATTTGATTTTCAAATGCTCTTTTTCCAAATGGCTCAACCACTCTTGAAAATCTTTTCACATAGATTTTTGAAAATAAAAACTCTTTATAAAAGCTTTGATTATAAAAAGCTCAAAACCTATTTCAAACCATTTCAAAATTCCTTTTAGAAAGCTTGTTTCAGTTCTAAAAAAATTGAGTTTCAAAACCAAATGGGCTACTACCTATTTTCAAAATATCCTTGTTTTAATTTCAAAATTCAAAGGTCATTACCCTCTCCACTTGCAATTTTTTTTACAAAATAAAGGATTTAAAAATTGTCTTCCATAAAGGAATTTTCAAAAGTGATTTTAAAGGTTTTTTTCTCCTCTCTCCCTCTAACTTGGGATATCGATATGTTGTCGGTAACTCTTGGTAGTGAGTCGCAACCACAACCCATGGTGTCACTATTAAACTTGGGGCCCCATGTATAATTGTTAATACCAGAATTTTGCACGCATAAGAAGATGACAAGAGAACCCAGTTGGCAGTGAGAGGGGCATTCGGCAAACAACCAAGCGGTCGGCTAGTTCTCGGAGTTTCGGCAAGTGCCTGTACGGTCGGCTATCTTACAAGGCGGTGATTATATTCGGGCTCTGTTCGCCTAAACGGCCGTTTAGTCCATTTAAACACCGTTTAAACGGTAAACAGAGGCCATCTGTTTTGTTTAGGCCCTAAACGGTGAATTAAACGGTTGGACCGTTTAAACCCGTTTAAACCGTTTAAACCCATCTAAATGGTCTAAAGAAAATCAGGTTAGACATGATTAAATGATCTAAACAACCATTTAATCTATAATTTGGTTAATTAGAGGACTACGACTACCATAATCAACACAAAACTAATTAACATTTTGAGTATATGAAATGTTGTGGGATTTAGATTTGTTCCAAAAATATTATTTGGTATAATATTTATTTTTTACATGTGCAAATATGTACAGTTTCTATCAAATTTAATTTTTACATACATAAATATGTATATT
Organism: Coix lacryma-jobi var. lacryma-jobi; assembly: GCA_009763385.1. Classification (NCBI taxonomy): domain Eukaryota; kingdom Viridiplantae; phylum Streptophyta; class Magnoliopsida; order Poales; family Poaceae; genus Coix; species Coix lacryma-jobi. The sequence goes on from CM019831.1 coordinate 98,728,337, forward strand.
TTAGTGTTACCATACAAAACCGTTTAGGCCGTTTAACTCCGTTTAAACACCGTTTAAACGGTGTAAACGCTAAACAAAGAGTGACCGACTGTTTACCGTTTACTGTTTAGGAAAACATTGTATTCGGGAAGCAAATATGACAAGTAAAGCCGACTTGTGCGAGAGGATATGTGACGATGGAGGACGCCAAGAGGAAAAATAAGAATAGGACTCGTATTTTCCGGGTTTTATTATGTAGATCGTAATCTTTCAAGATTCATATTTCGCTCAGGGTATAAATATAAGCCCTCGGCTATTGTAAAACGGTTCACAACCATATCAATACAAACCGGCCCTGTGCCACCTTCGAGTCCTTAGTCATGTCGTCGAGTTCTTCGAGAGGAATCATCGATCCGTCGACCTCCGTAAGTCCCGATAACCTTGTTATCGTGTCTAGTATCATGCGGTGGATTTAGATATGATGCATGTAGTCTTGTTTGTTTCCAAAGGTCGTGCGACAGATCTTTGTTAATGATCAAGAAGTCTTTGCTTATGTTTTGCTTATGGGTAAATACCGTGCGGCAGGCGTTTAATCATATGTTTAGCAAAAGCAAGATAGTTATCGGCTCTATTAGATTTGGCAGATCTAATAGATTCATTAAGTTATCATGTGTTAGAGCATCTCCAACGGTTTTGCAAATGGCCTTTGCATTTTTGTTTTTGCAAAAAAGTCTAAACATCTTCTATCCAACGGTTTGGCAAATGGACTTGGCATTTTTAGCAACTTGGCAAATATCGGGTGATATTTGGCAGATATGCCAAGCCGCGGTTCGCTTGGCAATCGCCCTCGCGTGCTACTCCCGCGAGATATTTCTCTCTCGCGCGTACAATTTTTTAGTTTTGCCAAGTCTAAATGCAAAACCGTTGGAGATTGACTCTTTTTATCTTTGCCATATTAATTTGAGAGTTGGCAAATACCATATTTTGCCAAACAAAAAATGCAAAACCGTTGGAGTTGCTCTTATATGTTTTAATTAATTACATAACACACTTTTTGCCCAATCTAGATTGATCTTTGTTCGGCCTTGCTTTACAAGTTTATTTATCCTTTTTAATAATTGTGGTCCTTCTTTGCATAATTATGATGGCCGAATTAATTTCTAATCTAGATTGTTACATGTTGTGGGTTTATGCATATCAATCATGTTTAGGTTTAGATAAAACTAGGTATCGTGCGGCAGATGCAGGTTTTAGATTGGTCTGATCATGTTTGTTTTTATGTTTCTTCCTCATGGACCCCAACTCGGTTAGCTGGCCGAGTTTGGTTATACGTTAATTCATATTTATCTATATTCGTTCAAGCATGTCTTTTCCATGTATGCACGTTCGACAACCAGCTGTTTACATATATCTATGTTTAGAATCAGCCGAATGACTTTTAAACGACAGCTTCTATAGTTGTATGTCGTCGTGTATGGCTTTAGAGCCGTAAATATGGAACTGTCTGGTTTCACCCGGCATGTTCCAGTTTTATTCTCACAATTTTGTCCCTTGTTGGTTCTCAGGTCAAACCGACTGGCACGTCTCCGGATCTCAAACTGTCCGGGCACCCGATTGAAGCCACGCTTTTCGGCTTGCTGTGTGTAAGGCGCGGTACACCACATTTTGCGTCAACACACTTTTTGGCACTCCCAGTGGGACCCGAAGCCGATCTAAGCGGTCGGTTCTCAGAGCAATTCTTAAATGGATAATTCAACTGATGGTAACAAAAGAAAATTGGGACGAGGTTTTATGTCGGCTGATAAATTAGAGGAAATAAATGTTGGTGATGGAGCCGAGACAAGACCAATATATGTCAGTACGAATTTGGATCCAGAGTATAGGTTGAAATTGATAAACCTTTTGAATGAATTCAAGGATTGTTTTGCTTGGGATTACATAGAGATGCCCGGATTGGACCGTTCCATTGTTGAGCATCGGTTATCGATCAAACCTGGGTATCGTCCCTACAAACAACCTCCTCGGAAGATTTTTAAAGAGGAGGTGCTGGCCGACGTGAAGAAAGAAGTTGAGAGACTATTGAAAGCAGATTTCATTCGGCCACGTAGGTATGCAGAGTGGATTTCAAACATAGTTCCAGTATATAAGAAGAATGGAAAGATGAGGGTTTGCATTGATTTTAGAAACCTCAATAAAGCTACTCCAATGGACAGTTACCCGATGCCGGTAGCTGAATTGCTTGTTGATGCAGCGGCTAGTTACGAAGTCATCAGTTTTATGGATGGTAACGCTGGATATAATCAAATCTTTATGGCAGTGGAAGATATTTCAAAGACGGCTTTTAGATGCCCTGGTCATATTGGTTTGATCGAATGGATTGTTATGACGTTCGGATTAAAGAATGCCGGCGCCACTTATCAAAGAGCTATGAATTATGTCTTCCATGAGTTGATTGGCAAAATTGTAGAAATCTATATTGATGATGTGGTCGTGAAGTCTAAAAACCATGAAGAACATTTGGCTGATTTGAGGAAAACTTTGGAATGCACAAGGAGGCATGGTTTGAGGATGAATCCAAACAAGTGTGCTTTTGGAGCCGCGGCAGGAGAGTTTTTGGGGGTTTCTAATCCATAAAGGGGGAATTGAAGTCGGGAGGAAAAGCATGGAGGCAATAGACAAAGTTGTTCCCCCAACCAACCTTACGGAGTTGCAATCACTGCTTGGCAAAATTAATTTTGTATGAAGATTTATATCTAATTTATCAGAAAGAGTTCTGCCTTTTTCTCCGTTGCTGAAGCTTAAGAAAGATCAGAAGTTCGTGTGGGGTGACGTACAACAGAAAGCTTTGATGAAATTAAAGAATACATGAAGGCACCACCAGTGTTGGTACCGCCACAGCTTGGTAAATCTTTCAAGTTGTACGTGGCGGCCGATAGCTTAACAGTGGGATCGGCCCTCATACAAGAATTTGAAGGAAAAGAAAGAATAATAGCTTACCTTAGCTGAAAGCTGTTAGACCCAGAGACGAGGTATTCAGCTACGGAGAAACTTTGTTTATGTGTGTTTTACTTGTGTACCAAGTTTCGGCACTACTTGTTAAATGTCGAATGCATAGTAATTTCCGAATTCGACGTGATAAAGCATATGTTGTCAATGCCTATTCTAAGTGGAAGAATCGGCAAGTGGATTTTAGCGCTGTCGGAGTTTGATTTAAGGTACGAATCGGCAAGGGTAGTAAAAGGTCAGGCTATTGCCGATTTTGTTACTCATCATCGTGATCATTCTATTGATATGGCAAATATCGCACCTTGGACTTTGTTTTTTGATGGTTCATCTTGCAGTAAAGGTGGTGGTGCTGGTATTTTCTTGATTTCTCCGCGGGGATTGACTTTTAAATATGCCATCCCCATTGAGTTTTATGTTACTAACAATCAAGCGGAGTATGAGGCCTTGCTCAGAGGACTTCAGCTTCTTGTGGAAATAAGAGCTGTTGCTGTTGAAATCTTTGGGGATTCTGACTTGGTCATCAACCAATTAACCATCCAGTATGAATGTAAAAATGATGTATTGAGAGAATATTATGAAGAATGTCAGGAACTTTTAAAATATTTTCAGATGGCAACTTTACATCATATCCCTAGGGGCACAACGAGGAAGCAAATAAATTAGCTCAGGCAGCTTCTGGTTACCGGGAAGATCAAGAAGTTTTCGTTTTGAATGAAGATCGTATGGCTGGCGATTGGAGAAAGGAAATTGCTGATTACTTGAAAAAATCCATCACAAAAGGTTTCCCGAAAACTCAGGTACAAGGCTCTCAAGTTTACACTTCTCGATGATCAGTTGTACTATAAATCTATAGATGGAGTGCTCCTCAAGTGTTTAAGTCAAGGAGAAGCCAAAAAGCTGATGCATGAGGTACATGAAGGGTTGTGTGGTGCACATCAGTCGGCTTACCGAATGAAGTGGATAATAAGGAGAACCGGATATTTTTGGCCGACTATGCTCGAAGATTGTTTTGAATATTATAAAGGCTGCCAAGATTGTCATAAATTCGGCAATATTCAAAGAGTTCCGGCTTTGGTTATGAATCCGATTATTAAGCCATGGCCGTTTAGAGGATGGGCCATAGATTTGATTGGTCAAATTCATCCACCGTCTAGCTAAGGGCATAAATTCATACTATTGGCTATAGATTACTTTACCAAATGGGTTGAGGCTGTACCTTTGAAGAAGGTTACATCAGAAAACATGATCAATTTTGTTAAGGAACATATAGTTCACACATTCGGAATCCCTCAAACTATAACAACGGATCAAGGGACCTAGTTTACATCGTCCAAATTTTGTGATTTTGCTGAAGGAATGGGGATCAAGTTATATAATTCTTCTCCTTATTATGCTCAAGCCAATGGTCAAGCTGAAGCATCAAATAAGATTATGATTAAGATTATCCAGAAAAAGATTGATGAAAAGCCAAAGAAGTGGCATTTGGTTCTTAATGAAGCATTGTGGGCTTACCGAATGGCGTGTCATGGGTCTACTCAAGTGTCTCCCTACGAGTTAGTTTATGGGCACTGTGCTGTGTTGCCATGGGAGTTACAATCGAGTTCAAGACGAGTTACATTCCAGAATGATTTAAGGAAAGAAGATTATAAAAGTTTAATGATGGATGAACTGGAAGATTTGCACTTGGTTCGTCTTAATGCATTAGAGAATATAGAAAAGAACAAATCGCGTGTTGCCAAGTATTACAATAAGAAAGTTAAAGAGAAACACTTTGTGGAAGGGGATTTGGTTTGGAAGGTTATACTGCTGATTGGGATGAAAGATAAAGCATTCGGTAAATGGTCTTCAAATTGGGAAGGTCCTTTTCGGATAGTAAGACATGTACCTGACAATGCATATATTTTGAAGACTTTATTGGGAGAAGAATTTTCCAGAGCTATTAATGGGAAATTTCTCAAAAAGTTTTATCCCAGCGTAGAAGTTGGTGCATGAGCAAATTCAAGAGTATTTGTGTGCAAGAGTAGCCGATGTAAAACATAGCCTTTAGCAGAAGCAATGCTTCAGGAGTTTGGAAAAATAGCCAGCATAAAATATGTCGCCTTTAGCGCAAAAATTATCAGTCTAACCGAATCAAGATGATATCATGCAAGAATTCTGCTTTCGGTAACTCTGAGAAAGAAAACAGGGATCACAAACCGATATTTCACAGGTGCAAGTTGTTCACGAAGGAGAGCAGTTTTATTACAAGAGGCTCCTAAATGCAAACTATTCATCAACAATCTGTTCAAGACAGATTGGACATCAGTGGCCTGGGCAAGTACGGTTGCGTGGTCCTCATAGCTTTCCAGAAGATCTTCGATATCTTCTGGGAGCTCGCCGCCGTGGAAGCCGGTTGGCATGGCAGAGAAGTCCTCACGTGCTTGGGTGGACATCGCCGACAGCCCTAAGGCGACGACATGGTGTACGCCATGAATGACGGCTTGATCGACACGACCGTCCACATCATCAAGACGCGCCCCCACGGTTTCCCCTTGGGCATTCACCTTGTCGGCTACCCTGGTCGCCGCGGTCTTCAGGCGGTCAACCTCTGCGGATAATGCTGGCAAGAGAAAAGATGCGTCGGGCAAGCAAAATCAATTGGAAAAGAGGGGAAATCGGATGAGGGTTTTCACCGACCTGTGATAGCGTTGCAGAGTTGTTTCCGCTGATCCTCCCATTCAAGCTGGCCGATGCCGTACTGTTTGGAGACTTCGCCCAGTTCTTCTCGGGCTTTGTCCCCCTCCTCCTTGAAACGACAGGCGTCACGATTACTCCACCAGTTGGAGTAATAGGAGTCCGATGAAGAACCTGAGGGGTCGGAAGAGCTGGAGGAACCGGATGATGGGGTTCCTGGTTGAGGGCGAGGATGGCTTTGGCTGGTGGAGATGAATCTTATCCTAATAAATAAGAGGAAGAATCGAGATCCAAACGGAGGATGGACAAGAAAACAGAACTGCAAGGGGGCAAAGGAACCGATTCTCACCCGTGGCGCCGGCGTTGCGGTACTTCGCTTCCCTCCGCTTCCCCTTCGGCGGGGCGCTTACCATAATTGTCGCCATTCGCCATTGCTGTGAAGGTTACGGTTTTCTTCCGGATTGAATCGAACGGAGAATGTAAAGAGGCGAAGGCAAGAATGCTTGATTGTAAGTGGCAACCGAGGTTGTTGGAAAGGATTTATTTTATAACCCAAAAAGGGAGTCGTGGCGAGTTCCACGGAGTAGTGGGGCAAGAATGACAAAATAGGGTTTTTTCCCTTTTCGTCTGGGCCGTTACTGGACTGGGCCAGGCTCGGTTATGTCGAACACCGTTCGGTTGTTTTTTTGAGTCAGATTTCGTTCGACTATCAGAAAGATGAGGACAATCGACTGCATCTTAGTAGGGAAATTTAAAGGAAAAGACCGATTGCTTTCTCGGACAAATAAAGGCATGGAAGTACAAAAGTAATTTCACGGAGGCAGAACATATTACACTTAGTTTATTACAAGTTTGAGGTCTACTCATTCAGAAGTTGATCAATTGCCTTTAAGGCCTCGGACCTGATTCGGCTGACGTTGTCTAGCACTTTATGATCTGTGACGGAACGACCCTAATGTCATGGCCCATGTGTCCCTGTCAACCTCTGACAGCCGAACCCATGTTCCATGTGATTAAGACCTGTTCGCCACCGGGCTACATCAGTGCCCAATGTCCGCAGGATCATCTCACAATTCGGTTACAGCATTGCATACTTTTACAAATAACATCGGAATAAAGAGCGGAAGACTTAAATAACATTAGTTTTACAAAGCAGGGTTCCAAATAGAAATTAAGGTGCAGTTATTACAAACCAAGTTCTGATAATAGAAATAGACAAAGGCAACGTAGCGGAGTACAACAAAATAAAGATACTGATAATCACCCAGCCCGAGGGTGCACAACTATTCTTCGGCCTCATCGGCCTCTTCCTGGACGATGGTGATGCAGCAGGGCGCAAGACACATCGGGGTCTCAGTCATACCTGCAGCATGGGTAACAAATCCTGAGTACTGGGGTACTCAACAAGACTTACCCGACTAAAGAAAAGGGAGAAGACTCAGGAATGAGAGGCTTAGGGTAGTCAAGGTAAGGCTTAAGCAAGATCAGGTATTTTGCAGAAAAGCATTTTGTAAACCTTATTTTATTTTGGAAAGATTCTGTATTCCTCAAGTCTTCATCGTTCCTGATTCATTTTACATTTCAAAACATTCCTAGTTGAGAACCACTCTCCGTTGACAGTCAGTGACCAAGTCTCCATAACCGAGGAGCAACGTTAATCCAGATAAATAATACTCAGCTGAGGATCCCTATCCACACTGCATATGTAGCACCCAAGCTTGCATATGCCAACTCGTCTACCACGATTCCTCCAAGATTGGGCCCGGTCCTACGCCACCCGAAAGTACAGTACACCACTCCTATCCAGGTACGACGACCACGTGGGTACATGCTACTTCCGCCATTTCTCCACTCCCAGTGCGCGGTTGTCGGTCCAATAAAGGATTCCTCGGAGCCAGAGCTTTCCGAAGTATGTGAATAGTTACAAGTCTTGACCAGCAGGCCCCCATACGGATGGTCCCTAAAGTTTTTCCGTCAGCAACAAGCACCTCGGGACTCTAACCCAAGAGTACAGGTCCTGTCGGTTTTTCAACCCTGTCCCGGTCGGTGTCAACTTTTGAGTCCCGGACTACAACATGACGGCACCGTACGCGCAGACAACCTCTTCTCGACAATGACCACATGCTAGCCAGGCAAGCAGTCATCGAACGGGAAGTAAAGCCAAATTCCCGTAAAGATTCTTTCAGTGATCACACTTTTGAAATTGGCATTTTATTGCAAAGTCTAATTCAATAAGCATTGCTAAGCATTTTTCAAATACTTTTGAAAAGCAGGTATCGGGTGTATCAGTGGTCAAGGTGGATAGTGCATCAATTAGGATAGCACACAACTCCTATAAACCTAATGCAATAATTTAACTCAAAAGCATTTAAGGAAATCATTTTATAAATTCAAGGAAAGGGGTTAAATGCACCGAGCTTGCCTTGAAGAGCAAAGAGGGCAGGATCGAGGGCGGCAGGGCAGGTGTCGGAGCTCGGGGTAGCCTCGGGGACAGGTTCGTCAGCGGCTGCCTCGATCTTGACGCCTTCTCCTTCGGTCACTAAACGGATGCAAGGATGTATGCTTATGAGGATGCTCACATGAACAATGCAGCACAGGACAAAGCACTGATCCTAGAGTATAACTTTCTAAGAAGGGAGTAACTTCTAGGGTAGACACAAGGTTACCTATCTTTTATCTTTAAACAAGATTAGTTAAACCTATTAAGCATCATTGATCTAACCTAAGCATAGACCAAGGCTTGACATCACAAACATCATAGACCAGATGGGTGAGGGTCTATGAACAGCAAACATCCGAAAGTCACACACAAATGCATACAACAGTGAAACCTAATTATTTTTCTATTTTAATTATCCAAAAGGTCTTTTTACGAAGTTGCTCCAAACTTTGCCAAATTAAACTCATAGGTTCATTATGGTATAAATAGGTGACAAACAAATTTCATAATTTATGGAGCTATGCATGTTTTTCTAAAAATCTAAAACTATCCATTTATTAATTAAAAGGAGGATTTTTCATTTTTCAATTTTTGCAGAAACGTCAAGTTTCTTATTTTTCTAAAATACTACAAGGTATAAAGAGTTAACTGTAAAATTTTCAGAATTTTTAGAGCAACACAGAAAATCATACAAAAAGATGAAATAGCAAGACTATTCAAATTTTTGAAAAGGAAAAGAGCACTGAGCTCGAGTCGGAGCGGGCTCGACGTCGAGGCTCGAGGCTCAGCTGAGAAAACAGAGGCTGGGCTCACCGAGAGTCAGAGGCGAGGCTCGGCGAGGCGGATGGAAGAGAGGGCTCGACGGGCGAGGCCTCGGCGGGGTTCTCTTGCGGCAGACTTCTCGAGGGAGGCCTCGGCTTACTCGAGGCTTGCGACTCAAGGGTAGTGCGATTCGCCCAAGGCTGAGGCTAGCCTCGGCTGCTTCGAGGGGCGGGGCTCGAGGGTGTGCTCGAGGGTGTGGCTCGGGAACGTGCTCGAGGGTGAGGCTCGAGGGAACGCTCGAGGCTTGGGGCTCGATACGGCCGAGGGTGCGGGTCAAGGAAGGAGACGACCGCGGCGGACTTCGGCGATCCGACGACTCTGTACACCAGGCACGGTCACCAGTAACCAGTTAGGAATGCAAGGAAACAAGGAAGAAAAGATTAAGGGTCAGAGAGAGAAGGGATGGAGCGACGGCGGCGAATTCCGCCGACCCGAGCCGGTCGGTCTCTCACCGGTGCTGAGGAAGAAGGGCTCGCACCCGGTGGTGGGAGTCGGTAGCGGTGGAATTGAGGGGTTGGGGAGCTGCGCGACGATGAGGCGAAGCTGCTGGGCTAGGTGGTTGAGCGGCGGAGTCACTGGAATGAGCTCGAGACGGTGGCGGAGGAAGTGAGCTGCTCCGGCCGGTCGGCGGGCCTTTTATAGGCGCGGTCAGGGGCAGATAGAGAGCGCGCGGGGTGGATAAGAATGCCCGTGGCGCGTGCTATCGAACGCATGATGAAGAAAGGACGGAAATCAGTTTGGGACCCGGGCGTTGTGCTTGCCGGCGACGGCCACGCGGCGGCGACGTCGGGAGCAGTGGGGGACGGGATAGAAGTCAACTGTGGCGCGCGTGCGGGGGCGGAATGATAACACTGTTGAGGGCGATGGGTCGGGAGCAGGCGGGCGGCTGCCAGGCGCGCGGCGTGCGCAGCGCTGGCGCGCGGGCATGGCCGGGACCCCCTCCTGACCCTAGGTAGGAGAAGAACAGTAGCTAGGGTTGGGTTCTTTAGAAAATTGATTTCTGTGCTGGCAAGATTATTCCCAAATTTTGAACTGCACAGGAAAAACTCAGAATACCAAAGTTGTGCAGAAAAAGGAGATCTACAACTTTGTCAAAAAGAATATTTTCAAATTCCAAACATTTTTTGAATTAAATTCGAAATCAGAAAAGGGGCCACTTTTAGGATTTGAATAATTTCAAAATTACTTTTGAATTTATAAAGAAACTTGAAAATCTGCAATACCAAAGTTGTTCCTTTTGACAAGATCTACAACTTTGCTTTTCGGACCAAGTCCAAATTTTGAATAGTTTTTAAATTATAAAAAGAGGGGTAAAAACTAGGGTTTGGAAATTAGGGTTTTTCAAAAGGGATTTGAAATCTGTTTTAGATTTTGGGTTTTGAACAACACAACAAAGCTTCAAGACACAAAACCGAACAAGAATTTACACAAGCAAGTCACAGAGGTGAAATTACCATTTTGCCCTTAAAGGAAGATTTGGGCTTTTAGGGTTTTCGAAAAAGAAATCATTACACAGGTATTAAGCAAACTTAAATGCATGACAAGAATGATTAATGACTAAAGATGATGATGACATGTCAGGTTAATTACATATTAAACACCAGAGGTGTTACAGCCTTCCCCCCTAAAAGAAATCTCGCCCCGAGATTCTGCGTCTAGAGAAGGACAAGGGCAAAACCTTACATCTACAGAGTATCGAGAAAGTCGGGATAGTTCTTTGCTAAGAAGTCTTCAGATTCCCAAGTGGCTTCTTCTTCAGAGTGTTGGTTCCACTGGATCTTGTACCATCTCGTGGTAGTCCTTCGAGTAACTGTCACACCCGGTTTTAAGAACAAAACCAGGTATACACCATATGTGAGCCCAGGAAGTCAAATCTCACATATAGCTACAAATAAAGGGTAATATCGAAAGACAATGCTCTTATATAACGTATATAAAACAAAAGAACATAACCTTAAAGAGCAGACAGCGGAAAGACACTCCGATCTTCAGATGGAGACACCAACTTCACAGGGAACAACTGACTGGTTGACCACAAGCCTAAGCTTCTCCAAAGTTTAACTCTCTAAGGTGTGGGGAAAAGCAAGAGTGAGTCCATGTTGAACTCCACAAGTATAGCAACAAGTGATATAGATCCCAAGTTTCATGATCAATGTGACATAAATAATGAATAGCATAAAATAGTAAATAATGAACATGTTAACCAACAAAAGTCATAAATGTAAAAGTCTTCAAGGCCGCTCGTGTCCTTGAGCAAGGCTGATATATCAGTTTAATAAACTTTGCGCAAAGGTGTACACTTTCACTGCGAGACGTGAATTGCCCTTTCGCCCGAGGTGATTAGCCTCTTAACTCACTTCCAAGGAAAGTCGGCAGGGTTCACGATGAAGCCTTTCAAAGGTTCGTCTAACAAGTTAGGGCCGCTAGGTTTCCCCATCAATAAGCATGAATCTCCCCTACAAGCGGTGACTAACAAAAAAAAAATGCACCAACTTGGTCGGCCAAGACCATACAGATCGGAGCCCCTCTTGCGCCTTTCGGTAACCTCTAACAAGCTAGAAAAGGTCCTCATACTGAGCTAAAGCCAGAGCCATATAACCCCCAACAGTTGCACTGTAAATCCCGAAGGTTCTTGTACAGATAATTTCTTAAGTTGCTAATAAGTCATTTTTATCATTTGATGCATGCATTAATTAAGTAACATAATCATGATTGCGAAAAGAACACTCGATTGCTATACTTGCCTTAAACTCAAGATCCTTCTTCTGTTGACTTATATACTTCCAAAGGTTGACTCTTGATCTTGAACTCTTGATCACGAACTTCTTCTTGATCACCAACGTACAACTCACCGACTGGACATACGATCACAGAACACCACACAAGCATCCAATAGCAGTCATGCAAAGCAAACATAGCCTATAATTAGAACAATACACCAATAAATAAATAAATAAATAAATAAATAAAGAGTTTTGAAAACTGATCTACGATTCGCTACGAACACACAAATGCGAAAATCACGCTAATCGGAGCTATACCGAAAAAGATACGATCTAAACAAGATTAAAGATACTAATTACTAGATTAGTTTTAACTCAAATTTTAATTACAGAAAACAGTAGTGAAAGTTATATCGTTTGAAAGAACTTTTCGAAACGAATCTAACGCAAGTTGAACGGACTAAATCGGAGTTAAAACAAAGAAGTTATAAGCATTTGAAATCAGTGGCAAAACTGTAATTGATTCAAACCTGATTTGTAATTTTAAATAAATAAAACGAAATCAGAATTTCAGTTGGACTGCGCCTCATTTAGGAGAAAACGCGGGGGCTTGGTTTAAGTCTGCACAGACTCAATGAACAGGTCAAGGTGGAGCGCGGGTTGATGCTTAGAAACTTGAGGGGCTCTTTAGAAAATGTGGCGGGCGAAGGGGTATCGGTCAACGTATACCGTTGGATCTGAGACGGATGCATGAGATTAGGCTTGGGAGGTTAGGGCGGCGCTTTCGGTCGGAGTTGGGGGAGGGGTCGGCGACCACGGTGGTGCCATGGCCGGAATCGGCCGGCGCGGCTCGGTTTCGAGGTAGAGAGCGGTAGAGAGCTCGAGGACGGGTTCAATCGAACCAGGAGCTCGTGACGAACTCACCTGGCCTGAAAATAGCGACGGGGAGGTCTGGTGTTGGCGAATCGCACAGCGGAGCGGAGATGGTGGCTCTGTGCACAACGACGAGCTCGGGTTAGATGAAACAGAGGGAAAGAGAGCGAGAAGAAAGGTTGGGAAGCTTCACAAGATCGATCCGAGGCTCGTGATGGGTCTTACAAAGGCAGTGAAGCGGCGAGAGGCGAGGACAACGGCGGCGGGTCGAGCTTCGTCTCGGCGAGATCCAATCTCGGCGGTTGGAGTGAATTAGGGCACGGGAGTTCGCGTTTCCAAAAGGAGGAGAGGCGGCGGCTCCGGGGGGGTTTTTATGGGGCACTGGCTTATGCAGGAAGGCAAGGAGGATGCGTGGGCGCGGCGGACTCGTGCTCGGCAATGGAGTCCGGGTTGGAGACGACGCAGCTGACAAGGCGGGGCCACCAGTCAACGAGAGAGGGAAAACGCGGTGGAGCAGGTGCGGCTGACCGCGGGCCATCGACGTCAGCGAGAGGAGGGGCGCGGGCTTGCAGCGATTCGGGCGCAGACGCCGATTGGGCCAGGGACGCGGATGCGGCCCAAGAGGGAGGCAGCAGGCTCGGCGGGAGAGAAGGGGAATCAAGTTGGCTTCTGCTGGTGAAGGAGTTGGGCCGAGCGCGTAACTGGGCTGCTTCGGCTTGGCGGGCCGCAGCGGGGAAGAAAGCGAGCAGGCCGTCTGGGCCAGGCAGGAGGAGAGGGGGGGGGGGGAAACAGGCCTTCGGGCCGAAAAGCAAGAGGGAGAGAGGGAAGAAAGGTTTTGTCCTTTTCTTTTATTTTCAAACCTTTTCAAAAGCATTTTCAATTCCTCTTTCAAACCATTTTCAGAAACCAGTTTGCATTCCTTTGAACTTTTGATTTCAAACCTTTGATTTAGATCTTTAGGAGAAACAGAAAGTTTTGAAGCTTTAACTTTTCCAAACTTTTGAAAACAAAAAGTCTTTATTTCCCAAACCCTTTCCTATTAAATTTATTTTAAAATTGTTTTCGAACCCTTTTGAACTTAATTGAATTTTAACCAAAACCCCACATCACAAAACTCAAATGCTCCACATGAATGCACAAAACAAGCTTTCTAAACCCTAGGATACATTTTAATTTAGAGAGAAAATTTTTATTTCCCTATATTTTATGAGCACAAAAAATTCATAAACAAATCATATTAACCTCTAATTTAAGAAATGCAAACTTCAGGGTGTGACAGTAACACGGTCCTTGGAATCCAACACACGAACTGGATACTCCGAGTATGACAGATCAGGTTCTAACTCAACACCTTCAACATCTACCACATGTTCAGGCACTCGGAGACACTTCTTGAGTTGGGAGACTGTGAAACACATTGTGGACTGCGGAAAGATGGTCAGCAAACCTTAGCTTGTAAGCTACCTTGCCATAACATTCCAGAATCTCAAAGGGACAATATAGCGAGGCGCTAACTTCCCTTTAACTCCAAAACGAGGACTCCCTTGGTGGGTGAGACTTTCAGGTACACAAAATCTCCGATTTGAAACTTCAGAGGTCGACGTCTTTTGTCAGCATAGCTCTTCTGTCGAGATTGCGCAATTTTCATATTCTCTTGTATTTGCTTGACTTTTTCTTCCATATCTTTCACTAGGTCAACTCCAAAGAATTCTCTTTCTCCAGGTTCAGACCAAATGAGAGGTGTACGACAACGGCGACCGTACAGTGCTTCAAAGGGTGCCATCTTGATGCTTTCTTGGTAGCTGTTATTATATGAGAATTCTGCCAAGGGCAAACAGTCATCCCAAGTATCTGCGAAGGTGAGCACGCAGGCTCTCAACATATCCTCTAGCACTTGGTTGACTCGCTCAGTTTGTCCATCTGTTTGCGGATGATATGCCGTACTATGCAAGAGCTTGGTTCCAAGTGAGGTATGGAACGCTTTCCAAAACTTGGCGACAAACTGGGTACCACGATCAGAGATAATGGTCTCGGGTATGCCACGGAGTTTCACTATGTGGTTCTTGTACAAAGTGGCATATGTGGGGACGGTGTAGCTGGTTTTGACTGGCAGGAAATGAGCTTGCTTAGTGAGGCGATCCACGATCACCCAGATGGAATCAAACCTTTTGGTGTCTTTGGTAGCCCATTGATAAAATCCATACTGATATCGTCCCATTTCCAAGCAGGTACAGGTAAAGGTTGCAATTCTCCTCCGGGCCTCATGTGCACGGCTTGACTTTCTGGCAAGTATCACACTGAGCGACATACGGGCGATCTCAATCTTCATCTTTGTCCACCAAAACCTTTGCTTCAAGTCCTGGTACATCTTGTTGCTGCCGGGGTGGATGGAGAATCTAGTCAAGTGTGCTTCATCAAGGATTAACTTTCTTAATTCAGGCACTTTAGGAACTACTAACCGATTCTTAAACCATACTACTCCTGTATCATCAATCCTGAAAACAATCAGCCTTTCCGGATTGGACCTTTTCGATGATGTGCTTGATTCCAGGGTTATCTTTCTGTGCAGCGATGATCTGCTCTCTGATAGGGGTTTCTATTCTAATATTATTCAGAGTTCCTTGTGGAATCATTTCAATATTCAACTTTTCCAGCTCATAACACAAAGAAGAATCATAGGGTTTCATCATCAGACAGTTGCAATATGACTTGCGACTGAGCGCATCGCAACCACATTCGCCTACCCGGATGGTAATGCACTTCAAGATCATAGTCCTTAATTAACTCAAGCCATCTTCTCTGCCTCATATTCAGTTCCTCTTGAGTGAAGATATACTTCAGGCTTTCGTGATCAGTGTACACATTACAGGTACTGCCCAACAGATAATGACGCCAGATCTTTAAGGCATGCACCACTGCTGCTAACTCAAGATCATGGGTTGGATAATTCTCTTCATGTCGCTTAAGCTGTCGGGAGGCATATGCGATCACTCGACCTTCTTGCATCAAAACACAGCCCAAACCAGTACCAGATGCATCACAGAAGACATCAAAGGGCTTTTCAATGTTCGGCTGGGCTAGCACTGGTGATGTACTTAACAGTTTCTTCAGAGTTTGAAAGGCTTGCTCACAGGCTGGTGACCAGACAAACTTCACAGAATTCTTTACTAACTCAGTGATAGGCTTGGCGATTCTGGAGAAATCCGGAATGAATCGACGATAATATCCAGCCATTCCCATAAAGCTGCGGACTTGATGAACAGTGGTAGGTGGCTTCCAATCCAGAATGTCGGCCACTTTACCAGGGTCAACTGACACACCTTCAGCGGATAGGACATGACCAAGAAACTGTATCTGATCTAACCAGAACTCACATTTACTGAACTTGGCATAAAGCTGATGATCTCTGAGACGGGATAGAACGATACGAAGATGTTCGGCATGATCTTCAGGGGTTTTTGAGTAGACAAGGATGTCGTTAATGAACACGACCACGAATTTATCAAGCTCTGGCATGAACACAGAGTTCATGAGGTACATGAAATGAGCAGGGGCATTGGTCAAACCGAAGGACATGACCAAGTACTCATATAGGCCGTATCTGGAGGTGAAAGCTGTTTTAGGAATATCTTCAGGACGTATCTTTATTTGGTGGTAGCCAGATCTGAGATCGATCTTGGAGAATACTTTGGCTCCAGCTAACTGGTCAAAGAGAAGATCAATACGAGGCAAGGGATATTTATTTTTGATGGTGACCTCATTGAGTGGGCGATAATCAATGCACATTCTGAGAGTCTTGTCTTTCTTCTTTACAAAGATTGCAGGACAGCCCCAAGGAGACGAGCTTGGGCGAATGAAATCCTTGTCCAACAAATCTTGTAATTGGATCTTTAGCTCTGCCAACTCTCTGGGAGGCATTCGATAAGCTCTGCGGGATATGGGAGCAGTCCCGGGCTTTAGCTCTATGGCAAACTCGACCTCACGGTCAGGAGGCAGACCAGGCAAATCCTCAGGAAAAACATCAGGGAATTCGCAGACCACGGGGATGTCTCCGGTTTCCAGAACATAGGTGGTGTTTATTTGAGTGGCTGCTGGTTTTTGAGGCATTGGAAGTTGGAGAAGGAGTTTGGCGGTACTGTTAGGAATATCCACCCTCACAACTCTATTCAGGATGTCGATCATGGCTTTATACTGACACATCCAATTCATGCCTAGGATGACATCTATCTCCTGATCACGAAGCACTATCATGGTGGTGGGAAATACATGTTCCCCCAACATTACTGGTATACTGCGAACCACTTCCTTAGTACTTATACGCCCTCCAGGCGAAAATATGTAGAAACTTTCTTTTAAATCCTCAATTGATATCTCATGCTTGGTGACAAAAGTACGACTGATGAAGGAATGCGATGCACCAGAATCAAACAACACAACTGCAGGGTGATTGGCAATAGGAAACCTACCGATCATGACGGGCTCCCCTTCTGGTATATCGCTGACAGCGGTGTAGTAGACTTGCCCGTGCTTCTTGACAATCTTGCCCTTCTGAACATGCTGCTGCTGTGCACGGTGCTGCTGCTGCTGCTGAGATCCTCCAGGATTCTTCTGAGTATTCTGGGCATACCTCTTGGGCTTTGGGCACTCACGAGACCAGTGACCAAGCTGGCCGCAGTTGTAGCAGGGATGGTTGTAGGCTGTTTGTGGAGTGGTGATATGAACACCTGGGGCGTTTGGCTGTGTGGCACTCTACTGGTTGACATTATGGGTGGTGGCCGCGGTACGGACGACCACTTGCTGGTTGGGGTAAGGTAGGCGATTTTGGTGGTGACTGGGGTGATATATGATCCTCTGGCGCTTGTGACCGCCAGAGAAACTGCTGGATCCTGCTTTCTTCTTCTTCTTTTCCTCTTGATACTGACGGTTGCTTTCTTCATATGCAACAGCACGATCAACGGCATCATGATACGAACCGGTCAGGTTATTGGACAGACTTCTGCGGATCTTAGGATGCAGACCTCTAAGGAAACAATCCCTCTTCTTTTCATCTGTGTTGACATACTCTGAGGCATACTGGCTAAGATGGTTGAACTGACCCACATACTGCATCACTGTGGAGTCCTTCTGCTGCAGTGCCAGAAACTGATCAAGCTTCATCTTCATTAATCCCGAAGGGATGTGATGCGCATGGAAAGCTGTGCGGAACTCTTCCCAGGTCATCTGATGACCTTCTGGCTGGACAGCTAACAGGTTGGCATACCAAGCACTTGCTGGACCATGAAGCTGCTGGGAAGCGAACCGGGGCTTCTGGATGTCGGTACAGCGGAGAAGACTGAACTTTTGCTCCATAGTGCGGAGCCAATCATCAGCTTCCAGGGGTTCATCTGCTTTGGTGAAAACTGGTGGACGGGTCTCGGTGAAATCCACATATGTAGTCTCACGGTTGATGTCGTGACGACCACGGTGACCATTGTTCTGTTGCACTTGGTTTTGAGACATCAGGTTAGCAGCGGCTGCCAAGGCTGTGATGGCATCTGCTAGCGTAGCAGGTACAGGTGGAGGGTTTGGAAGGTTGGCACCGTCAGAACCTCCAGCTCCAGTGCGAGTGTTCACAGGCATCTGTTAAGCAACTTGGAACTTAGCATTCATAGATAGGGTTCTGAAAACAACAGACTGATAGCTTCTTCTGATACAAAGGCTGATAGATTGATAAAGATGACTGACAGATAGCGACTGACTGATAAGGAGAAATGGTACGAAAAGAAAGATACAGACTGACTTAACAAAAGACAGACTAACGCTCCCAAACCTAGACTAAGGTTTTAGGTAAGCAGGTGGTACAGACACACGGGATCTCCATCTCTTAACGACGAGCCTAATCCTCATCGAAGATGATCATGTCGTCGCCGTCGTCTTCTTCGAGGATGAGCTCAGGCTCTTCCTCCTCGTCCTCGTCTTCAGCGTGGACGTCCTCAGCAGGTTCAATTTCTTCGTCCACGTCTGGCTCTTGTTCCACATCGGGTTCTTCCACTACTCCGTCCTCAGGGTCTTCCATAACCGGGGGTACCAAGGGGTGGAGTTGATCATACAGCTGATGCAATTCCTCATGAAGCATATCATTGAACTGTTCAGTCTGAGCTGTGTACTGCTGCAGTCCGCGGAGCTCGGCTCTGGTGACGTCCTCGCGGATCCAAGCATCATTGCGCTGCTCGATAGCGCGAACCGTGTTCCGGTTGGCCTGCTCCAGGGAAGCTCGTGCCTCATAAAACTCCAGGCGTGAGTGGTAGAAGTCATGCTCCAAGTTCTTCAGCTCAGCCTTCAGATTCTTGATCTCCTCCTTCAGGTTCTTACGGGTGCGGCGGGGAAAGCGACGATTGTTGGAAGATTCTCCAGTCTCCTCCTCAGCGCGTGGTGCCAGCTGGTGGCGTGGCACACCATGCGGTCCAGTCGACTTGCGGGCGGTCAGCTTGACGCGAGCCATGTCTGGATAAGAGAAGATGGATGAGAAAGGCTAGCAAGAATAGGTAAAGGCATACTACCCCAACGAACTTAGAGAAGAAGTTAACTTAAGTGATTATGTCATGATGCATGAATCGTTCCTACGGAACAAAGCAATGCAATAAATAAATAAGGTACATAGGGCTTAAAACATGTTGTTCCACTAGCTAGTGTTGCCATATGAGAGACAAGATGAGAGAAGCAATTTGGACTCAAAATAGTCAAGTTTAGTTTGTTTGGACTCAAAAGGTCTTTTGAAGTTTTCGCAAAAACGAACACTGCAACGTTAAAGTGAGATGCTCTGATACCACTCTGTGACGGAACGGCCCTAATCTCATGGCCCACGTGTCCCTAGCAACCTCTGACAGCCGAACCCATGTTCCATGTGATTAAGACCTGTTCACCACCGGGCTACATCAGTGCCCAATGTCCGCAGGATCATCTCACAATTCGGTTACAGCATTGCATACTTTTACAAATAACATCGGAATAAAGAGCGGAAGACTTAAATAACATTAGTTTTACAAAGCAGGGTTCCAAATAGAAATTAAGGTGCAGTTATTACAAACCAAGTTCTGATAATAGAAATAGACAAAGGCAACGTAGCGGAGTACAACAAAATAAAGATACTGATAATCACCCAGCCCGAGGGTGCACAACTATTCTTCGGCCTCATCGGCCTCTTCCTGGACGATGGTCATGCAGCAGGGCGCAAGACACATCGGGGTCTCAGTCATACCTGCAGCATGGGTAACAAACCCTGAGTACTGGGGTACTCAACAAGACTTACCCGACTAAAGAAAAGGGAGAAGACTCAGGAATGAGAGGCTTAGGGTAGTCAAGGTAAGGCTTAAGCAAGATCAGGTATTTTGCAGAAAAGCATTTTGTAAACCTTATTTTATTTTGGAAAGATTCTGTATTCCTCAATTCTTCATCGTTCCTGATTCATTTTACATTTCAAAACATTCCTAGTTGAGAACCAGTCTCCGTTGACAGTCAGTGACCAAGTCTCCATAACCGAGGAGCAATGTTAATCCGGATAAATAATACTCAGCTGAGGATCCCTATCCACACTGCATATGTAGCACCCAAGCTTGCATATGCCAACTCGTCTACCACGATTCCTCCAAGATTGGGCCCGGTCCTACGCCACCCGGAAGTACAGTACACCACTCCTATCCAGGTACGACGACCACGTGGGTACATGCTACTTCCGCCATCTCTCCACTCCCAGTGCGCGGTTGTCGGTCCAATAAAGGATTCCTCGGAGCCAGAGCTTTCCGAAGTATGTGAATAGTTACAAGTCTTGACCAGCAGGCCCCCATACGGATGGTCCCTAAAGTTTTTCCGTCAGCAACAAGCACCTCAGGACTCTAACCCAAGAGTACAGGTCCTGTCGGTTTTTCAACCCTGTCCCGGTCGGTGTCAACTTTTGAGTCCCGAACTACAACATGACGGCACCGTACGCGCAGACAACCTCTTCTCGACAATGACCACATGCTAGCCAGGCAAGCAGTCATCGAACGGGAAGTAAAGCCAAATTCCCGTAAAGATTCTTTCAGTGATCACACTTTTGAAATTGGCATTTTATTGCAAAGTCTAATTCAATAAGCATTGCTAAGCATTTTTCAAATACTTTTGAAAAGCAGGTATCGGGTGTATCAGTGGTCAAGGTGGATAGTGCATCAATTAGGATAGCACACAACTCCTATAAACCTAATGCAATAATTTAACTCAAAAGCATTTAAGGAAATCATTTTATAAATTCAAGGAAACGGGTTAAATGCACCGGGGCTTGCCTTGAAGAGCAAAGAGGGCAGGCTCGAGGGCGGCAGGGCAGGTGTCGGAGCTCGGGGTAGCCTCGGGGACAGGTTCGTCAGCGGCTGCCTCGATCTTGACGCCTTCTCCTTCGGTCACTAAACGGATGCAAGGATGTATGCTTATGAGGATGCTCACATGAACAATGCAGCACAGGACAAAGCACTGATCCTAGAGTATAACTTTCTAAGAAGGGAGTAACTTCTAGGGTAGACACAAGGTTACCTATCTTTTATCTTTAAACAAGATTAGTTAAACCTATTAAGCATCATTGATCTAACCTAAGCATAGACCAAAGCTTGACATCACAAACATCATAGACCAGATGGGTGAGGGTCTATGAACAGCAAACAATCCAAAAGTCACACACAAAGGCATACAACAGTGAAACCTAATTATTTTTCTATTTTAATTATCCAAAAGGTCTTTTTACGAAGTTGCTCCAAACTTTGCCAAATTAAACTCATAGGTTCATTATGGTATAAATAGGTGACAAACAAATTTCATAATTTATGGAGCTATGCATGTTTTTCTAAAAATCTAAACCTATCCATTTATTAATTAAAAGGAGGATTTTTCATTTTTCAATTTTTGCAGAAACGTCAAGTTTCTTATTTTTCTAAAATACTACAAGGTATAAAGAGTTAACTGTAAAATTTTCAGAATTTTTAGAGCAACACAGAAAATCATACAAAAAGATGAAATAGCAAGACTATTCAAATTTTTGAAAAGGAAAAGAGCACTGAGCTCGAGTCGGAGCGGGCTCGACGTCGAGGCTCGAGGCTCGGCTGAGAAAACAGAGGCTGGGCTCACCGAGAGTCAGAGGCGAGGCTCGGCGAGGCGGATGGAAGAGAGGGCTCGACGGGCGAGGCCTCGGCGGGGTTCTCTTGCGGCAGACTTCTCGAGGGAGGCCTCGACTTACTCGAGGCTTGCGACTCGAGGGTAGTGCGATTCGCCCGACGCTGAGGCTAGCCTCGGCTGCTTCGAGGGGCGGGGCTCGAGGGTGTGCTCGAGGGTGTGGCTCGGGAACGTGCTCGAGGGTGAGGCTCGTGGGAACGCTCGAGGCTTGGGGCTCGATACGGCCGAGGGTGCGGGTCGAGGAAGGAGACGACCGTGGCGGACTTCGGCGATCCGGCGACTCTGCACACCAGGCACGGTCACCAGTAACCAGTTAGGAACGCAAGGAAACCAGGAAGAAAGATTAAAGGTCAGAGAGAGAAGGGATGGAGCGACGGCGGCGAATTCCGCCGACCCGAGCCGGTCGGTCTCTCACCGGTGCTGAGGAAGAAGGGCTCGCACCCGGTGGTGGGAGTCGGTAGCGGTGGAATTGAGGGGTTGGGGAGCTGTGCGATGATGAGGCGAAGCTGCTGGGCTAGGTGGTTGAGCGGCGGAGTCACTGGAATGAGCTCGAGACGGTGGCGGAGGAAGTGAGCTGCTCCGGCCGGTCGGCGGGCCTTTTATAGGCGCGGTCAGGGGCAGATAGAGAGCGCGCGGGGTGGATAAGAATGCCCATGGCACGTGCTATCGAACGCATGATGAAGAAAGGACGGAAATCAGTTTGGGACCCGAGCGTCGTGCTTGCCGGCGACGGCCACGCGGCGGCGACGTCGGGGAGCAGTGGGGGACGGGATAGAAGTCAACTGTGGCGCGCGTGCGGGGGCGGAATGATAACACTGTTGAGGGCGATGGATCAGGAGCAGGCGGGCGGCTGCCAGGCGCGCGGCGTGCGCAGCGCTGGCGCGCGGCCATGGCCGGGGCCCCCTCCTGACCCTAGGTAGGAGAAGAACAGTAGCTAGGGTAGGGTTCTTTAGAAAATTGATTTCTGTGCTGGCAAGATTATTCCCAAATTTTGAACTGCACAGGAAAAACTCAGAATACCAAAGTTGTGCAGAAAAAGGAGATCTACAACTTTGTCAAAAAGAGTATTTTCAAATTCCAAACATTTTTTGAATTAAATTCGAAATCAGAAAAGGGGACACTTTTAGGATTTGAATAATTTCAAAATTACTTTTGAATTTATAAAGAAACTTGAAAATCTGCAATACCAAAGTTGTTCCTTTTGACAAGATCTACAACTTTGCTTTTCGGACCAAGTCCAAATTTTGAATAGTTTTTAAATTATAAAAAGAGGGGTAAAAACTAGGGTTTGGAAATTAGGGTTTTTCAAAAGGGATTTGAAATCTGTTTTAGATTTTGGGTTTTGAACAACACAACAAAGCTTCAAGACACAAAACCGAACAAGAATTTACACAAGCAAGTCACAGAGGTGAAATTACCATTTTGCCCTTAAAGGAAGATTTGGGCTTTTAGGGTTTTCGAAAAAGAAATCATTACACAGGTATTAAGCAAACTTAAATGCATGACAAGAATGATTAATGACTAAAGATGATGATGACATGTCAGGTTAATTACATATTAAACACCAGAGGTGTTACATGATCTTCATCTTCAGAGCTCTGAATCTTGGATAACTTGGTTTTGATTTGCCAATCTTCTTTAAGAGCCGAAGTCATCCTTAGTGAAGCCGCTTCTATATTCTTCGGCAGATCAGCTATGTGAGTCCTGTGAGATTGGATTCTGTCCTTCAGTTTGGCTAGTTGAACTTCTAGCCTACCTTCTTCCTCCTTCATGGCTATTAACTCGGGCTCCAGGGTGGCCAAGGAATTTCTTGCAGTTTGGATGTAAGAGTGCAAGTTTTTGAGTTCTAGTTTCTTTGAGGATCTATCATTCTGCAAGACAGACCTAGACGACATATTCTTGGTTGCCCTTCTTACCATGCTAAAAAGGTTATCAAGGCAGGCTACAGACTCTAAGGAAGTTAAAAGAGCAGGAGGGATATCTTCATCAATAAGTTCAAGGATGTCTTTGATCTGATCTGCATTCTGAACCAAATTGATGGTATCTTTGTTTAGCAGAATGGATATTTCCTTTAGCCGAGTTTGGTTTTCCTTTGATAAGGTATGTTGAGAAGTATTTTCTTCACCCTTCTCAGTGGTATAATCCTCAACAGGGAAGGAATAACTCGTAGTCGGCTCGGTGGTTTTGTTCTAAGAAAGGGGAGAAAAGCGTTAGCCGATTGAATGAATTTGTTGAAATAATATAGTTTGAGACAGGACTTTGCCTGCTGAGCTGACTGATCCTGGTCTGTTTGAGGGCTTGACTGAATATTCAGAGGAGGTGAACTTTGAGCGTGTTCGGGGGAAGGTTCTTCTGCCAACTCATTTAAAATTTCATCTGTTTCAATCAATAATATGAGTATGAAAAGAGATGTAGCAATGGAGACGAGATTAGTCAAACGTATTACCTATAATCTCATCGGCTTCTTGATTTTTTGAGTTTTCAAGAGTTGTTGGGTCTTCGGTCGACGAGGTGCCACCTAAGTTGAGAGTTTTGACTCGTGGCTGCAATAGAGGCAGTGGAGTATGGAAGTGGTCAAGCTTATTACCGAATGAAGTTTCCAACTTAACGCAAAGTGAGGAAGAGTTACCTCAGGAGATAATTCAACCCTTTTGGTCCTTGGTTTCCTGGGTAGAGGAATATTCTCGATTGTTTTTCTTTTGCCCTTTCCTCCTGAAGGTGCAGTGGATGAAGTTGCAGGAATTTTCATAAAGGTTTTCAAGTTTGGAGCATTAAAACCCAAGGCAGGATTAGGGCCAGCCAAATAATATTGGATCACTTTGGCTGAGGGTGTAGGCTCAAAGTCTTGTTTATGACCGAATGTTAAGATGAGAGATGAACTCAAGGACTGAAAATAAAGAGTATAATGAGAGTACCTCACTGTCGGAAGTGAAATCAGATTGCAAGTCTTGACATAAGGAATGGACTGATACATTGAAGATGTGAGCGTGACATTCTTTCCACCAAGAAGCAGAGAAAGGGTGGGCAGTATCTATTATCCCGAATGGGGATGGTTCATATGTTGGCAGCTCCCATCCTAACTCAAAGATTTTTTGGGCCACTGTCCCCTCTGTGATTACATCCCTGGGCTTTATTATTGTTGAGATGAAAGGTCTTGGGGGAAATTGACTACATCCTAATTGTCTGGCCACCATGTTTGGATAATAGAACTCATAAGTGGACTGCACTAATCTTCCATGATGAAATTCGGCTGGCAGAGTGCAAGGTTTGATGAAGGAATTGAAGATATCAATAGATGTTTTGTGTGCACAGCCGGATTCCTAGTTGAACTTACAAGGAAGAGTCAGATTTTCATTCTCTCTGTAAGGAAGCCAAAGTACATTGTCAAAACCTTTAAAGAACAGCTTAAAGAGATGACCAATATCCATGTCAATACTGATAGATGATGCTGCTTCTCCATAAGTCTGACAGGCTTTGACCTTTGCTGTGTGACCTTCAGCATAGTTGATTGAAGGGAAACTCAGGTTGAGGAGGCTCACGAAAGCTATCTGATGCATATATAGTTGAAGCCACATTTGGACTAGCCACCAGGGGCCATTCACACAGGAAATTTCTTCGCCTAGATGCATCTGAAGAGTGATTTGGTGCATCATGTGGTAGACAGACCCCAAGAGGTATTTGCCTAGTGGGATTTGAGTGCCTGCAGATAAATCTTCAGCCATTACCATATGATTCAGGGATGGTTCATTGGATTTTCCACAGAAGATGAATCTACATAGCCACATATTCATGAAGGCTCTCAACTCTTTGTCAGAGATAGTGCCAGACGACTCCATGTAAGTCTGGATGTATTTGGCCCATCCACATCCAGAACTGACAGCTCTTTGATTACTTTTGTTCTTGTATTTGAAGGATACACTGGTAATGTCACATTCTGCGGATACATGGGTGTATGCCGAGTCTCTGAGTGATGAGTGATTGTCAACTGGGATAATGCGCATGTTCTTTGGCTTGTGTTGTGCAGGTGTCGAGCACGGATACAGTGATCGAAGGCAAGGTGAAGGTCAAGCAGAGACATGCCGTGCCGATGGACCGAGAGTGGCGAAGGGCGGACTTGAGGCTTGGACTGAGGGACCGGTGGCCTGAGGATCAGCTGTGGTGGCTGACAGCCTGGGACAGCGACGAGCGAAGACTTGCGAGTGGACGGGGTGCATGGGCGGTGCATCCCCTCTACGGCTCGGTTTGGTGGTTGAGCCACAGAAAAACCACCGAGTGGATGGTTTCCAGGTTTGGGCCTCAAAACTTGGGCGCTGATGGTTTCCGAGTTTGGGCCACAAAACTCGGGCTGAGGACGGTTTCCAGGTTTGGGCCTCAAAACCTGGGTGCTGCGGGTTTCTGAGTTTGGGCCACAAAACTCTAGCGATGGACGACAGGTTTCCCGGTTTGGGCCTCAAAACCGGGGGTTGGCTGTGAAGGCTGGTTTCCCGGTTTGGGCCTCAAAACCGGGGGCGAAGTCCAGGAAAAGGACAAGCAGAGCGGTGGCGGCACGTGGCGGCAATCGATGAGGTTGCATCGAGGCAACGTTACCAGTTGTGCGGGTGTGGCCGTCGGATCACCACCTACCTTGAGTTGGTCCAGAATAACCCTAGGGTTTAGCTAGTTCGCTCTGTAATTAGTTAGGGGTAGAGTGGGAATTAGAATTAGGATAAGTAGGGGGAGACACCCACCTCCCCATGCATCTCAGTCATTTTCTCTTTGTTTCTAGGGTTTTCCTGCTCTCCCAATCCCCAGCTGTAGCAACTGAGATCCACAGAGAACCATACCTCTGTGTACTGGAGATTTTGAGGAAGTGAGACCGTAATCTCACTATTGTAGCGTGTGGTAGCCACACGGTTGCAAATTCGTGGTTGTGATTCGCGTTTTGTTCTTGTTCTTCGCGGGTTGTTTTTCTCCACGATTTTCCCGTCGATTGATCTCCTTGTTCGTTGCGTCTTTTGTGAATTCGTTTGAACAGAGATGTTCTAGATTGTGAGGCACTTCTTTCCACCGAAGGAATTCTCCTCTAACCTCACGAGCTAGTAGATCGGTCGATTTTTGTTTCCGGTCAAGTCTTTCTCCCTTCCCCCGAATTTCTTCGATTCATCAATTTGGAGATAGGTTCGAGCCATGATCTCTTAGAGATAGCTCACTATCCTCCTTGTGATTCATCTCTCCAAGTTTGAACCCTAGAGGTTTCGTTTTGGGAGAGATCGAGTTGGATCAGTGGACGAACGGAGCTGCGTCGGGCTGACCGGACGCTGGGTCCAGAGTCCGGTCGTTGAAGGTTTGACCGGTTCAGTTTTCGTTGACTCGACCGGACTCTCTACTGATGAGTGACCGGACTCGCTCTTGCTACTGTTCATCAGGTTTGCCTCTTGTGACCGAACGCTCGACTCCTGACCGGACGCTCAGAATCCGTGAGTCCGGTCAGGAACAGAGAGGTTCCAAAACGGGTTTTGGTTGACCGGATGCGTCCGGTGCCTCTTGACCGGACACAGGCAGAGTCCGATCAGTGTTGTTTTGCGCTGTTTCGTCCGTGGTTCGTTCGTCCGTTGTCGGTTTTGACTTCCGGCTTTTGTGTTGGGTTTCTAGAGTTATGTGGTGTCCCGCTGTGCTTCTTGGAAGCATCCACCCTACATCTAGGGTCGTGGGCACTCACAAGCTCTAGGGTTGCTCTTAGGGGTTGATTCTCGGGACAGTGGTGACAAGGTTCTTAAAAGAATTTTGAAGCTCCCATTCACCCCCCCTCTGGTCGCTTTCTGGTTGCACTCTCCGTCCTTCAATTGGTATTGGAGTAGGTTAAGGATCTTCCACCTTAGCCGGTTCTAGATCCACAGAAGGCGACATGGATCGCGGCGTGGGCAAACCACCGTTTTTCGATGGGACGAACTATGCGTATTGGAAGATATGCATGTCGGCCTATCTGCAGAGTATTGGTGCTTCCATTTGGGATATTTGCAACTCTGCTGATTACGTGGTCTTGGCTGCTCGTGTGACTCAGCATCAGATCGATGAGCACGATGCCAATAGCCGAGCCCGTAATGCTCTTTTCTCTTGTTTGAGCATGTCCGAGTTTGATCGCGTTTCTCACCTCGCTACGTCTTGGGAGATTTGGGCTACCCTCATGCGTTTCCATGAGGGAACCACTCAAGTCAAAACCCGTCTCTACGAGTCGTTCAAGCGAGAGTATGAGAACTTTCGACATATGCCTGGTGAGAGCATAGAAAGTTTATTCGCTCGCTTTCAGGTGATTGTCAACAGGATGAGGGCTAACAAGGAGCTGTTGCCTTTTGATGATCATGAGCTTTGAAGCTTTTGCATACTCTTGATCGATCGGTGTGGGACTCAAAGGTTCAGGCGATCATCGAATCACCTAACTATGAGACCCTCACATGCGATGAGCTCTTTAGTAAGCTCAAGTCCAGTGAGATTGACGCCATGGCGAGGGCTTCTTATGAAAATCCTTCTGGCCCGTCGATGGCTTTGGTTTCTGGCTCTTCTGCTAACCCCTCTAGAGGCTTTGCACTTTCTTCTCTTCGTTCTATCACAGAGGAGCAGTTGGAGTTCATGGGGGATGACGAGTTGGCTTTTCTCGCCAACCGGTTCTCGTGATTCCACAACAACCACATGAACCGTCGCCGCGGAGGAGGACGCTTGGGATGTTTCGAGTGCGGCGACCCCAACCACTTCATCGCCAATTGCCCGAAGAAGAACAAGCAGACCCTCGGCAAGGCGGATCATGGGCGCAAGTACAACTCTGGCAAACGCAAGGAGAAGTACGTCCCCGCGAAGCACAAGCGGAAGGGCGGCTTCAACAAGGAGTATGTTGGTATAAATTAACGCACACTCTACTTTATCCGCAAGCGCACAGATAAAATCTACCGATGTAGCACTTCATAAGAGTAACCCAGTTTTAATATCGAACCCAAAGGAACAGATAGTGTTAAGCCTTAAAGTCTAACCCCTGTGTAGCTAACAAGGACGGAGAATCTAGAAGTATAGAGGGGATCATTAAGGCGGTCTAATTCCAATTTAAGGGTGATATGTTTATATTATTCTTAGTGGGGAAGTTGCCATAAAAGGTCACAAATAGAGTATGAATCTTTTATGCAAATGTATAATCCTACCGAGCCTACACACGGGTAAGTGGACTATAGAAGAATCAACAAGGCTATAAGAGTCACCCTTGCGAACAACCACTACTACCGGTGTTATAGGAGGCATATATGAGCTATCAAGTCTAAGCACCACGCTTACACTATCCAACTACTCTAACTCTAGAATGATTAGAATTAAAGTACTCAAAAGAGAGTCATAAATCTTTAAGAATAATAAGAACAATAGCTCAAACTTAAATATAGACGTTGATTACCGAAACAATCACTGAAGTTGATGTTGAACTTGAATCCATAGGTACAAGATGAAAAAGTGGATCCGACAGGCTGGAGCTCCTTCTTGATCGCTTCCTCTCTCTCTCTCTCTCTCTCTCTCTCTCTCTCTCTCTCTCTTCTAGTTCTAATATAAGACTAGGTTCTAAACCTAAACTAGAGGGGTAACTAGTCTTCTACTTGATAGCTGGCTCTTGATTACAACTAGATGAACTAGATCTAATTCTAGATGAACTAGAAGAGATTCATCTAGAGGGACCTCTACTTCTAATTGAAACCCTAGTTTCTGATGTGGAGATGAATAATGAAAATGGAGATGCCTGGGGAGGGGGGTATGGGGCTGCTTATATAGCCCTGAGGGATCAACCGCGGCCGTTGGATCAAACCGACTTCAGGGACGGTGGAGATGCATCCTAGGAGGCGGTGGAGGAAGCTTGCAGAAGACGGAAGCCAGTGGGCCCGGGGGGAGACCGGTCGGTCTAAGGGTGGGACCGACCGGTCCCACCTGGTAGCGTCTCGGGGTGTCCCGCCTCGTGGTGTCCTCTAGAACCTTCTGGAATATTCCTGACGTGCCGGTTGCGTTATCTCGCGTCGGTTTCCTTCTAGGGGAAGCAATCAGTCCTGGTTTCCTGGTTTAGTCCCTGTAGAATCACAATTCACCAAAACTCATGGAATATTGTCAATTAAAACCCTAAACCTTTGTTGGTGATTGAATTCATGCCCTTTTCATATTTATTTATCCTTTAATTTTGATAGATAACCAGTGTCAACAATTTCCCCAAGCATACCTTTTGCTAGTCCCTTAGCAAAACCAAAACTTAACAATGGATCAGGAGTTGCTACTATATCTTCACTTCCAACAAGTATACCTGCTATTAAACAAAAATTCTCCGAAACATATCATGTTATTCTTCATGGGGCTTATTACTCTTACCTTAGATCCTAAATAATTGAGAGATTGAACAATCAAATCAAGCACTATGTCTCTAGTTCTTTCACTTCACCTTTATCCCAGAGTTTTAATTAATTTTCAAAAGCATTAATACATATGTTGTCAAATTAAACAATGGATCCAAAGAGAAAGTCAACCAACCATTGAATCAAGAAGTGCATGTGTATGGAAAAATGGAGTCGGATGCTCTTTTGAATATATTCACTCTTTTCTGTTTATCAGAGACATATGACTATCAGGCTAATTCTACTGTCGGGCACGTGCCCATTTTTTCTGACATTTTTTTTCTTCTTTGTTTTCTTTTCGAAGTTCCGGACACTTGTCCCTTTTTATTTCCTCGGGATCTATCTTTTTGAGGTTTCGGACACTTGTCTCTTTTTATTTCCTCGGATCTCCCTTTTTTTTCCTTTTCTTTTCTTTTCTCTTTTTTTTTCTTTTTTTTATAGCCACATGCTTCCAACAAACTTCTGAGAGGGTAGCAACAGATAATTATGAGCATTTATGCGAAAGATGGATGAAATGTGTAAGTGATCTCAATTCAATGGTATGATAAACTACTCATAGGGTCAACAAAGCTTAATTTAACTCAATGCAATTATTAGTCATGTTTATATTTAGAAATCTCCGGAACTTTAGTGTTGTTTAGAACAAGATAATAGTAGCTCAGATCATCACATGTCATATCTCAATTACCTAGACCTTACATCAAGTATTTGCCAACCATGCATTTAATTTTATTTTAAGGCATCATTATTAATTAGGAGAACTCATGCTTTGAAGGCTAGGTACTTGAAATAAATTAGACAGAGCAACTATTCATCATTTCCATGCAAAAGGTTAGAGAGAGCAGGTTCTTCTTTGGTCATTAATTTCTTAAAACAAACTAGACACACTATTTTATTAATTTAATCTAACACACTTTAAGATAAAAGCTAATAATAGTAGTAGTAGTAAATATAAAGACATACCTGAATCACGAAGATAACGGGGGTGCGTCTCCCCCAAGCTGGTTCGCTTAATAGCGTTGAGCCTTCATGTGCCCATATATTTTTGTCTTTTTTAATTAATGGTGAGCCTTCATGTGCTCACATATTTTTTTGTTCTTTTCTTTTTAAGGGTGAGCCTTCATGTGCTCACATATTTTTGGTGTTTTGAATTTATTTATAGAATAAAAAACTTAAGAGGATAAAGATACTTACGTGGATACATGGGGGTGCCTTCCCCCAAGCTGAATGTTGACGTAGTCGTTCGATTTTGCAATGGAGCAGACTGGCAGTGGATATGTCCTTCCTCTATCGGAGCTTTGATTGATGTTGATGATTGTTGAGACAGTGCTCCAACAGTAGATAGAGCATTCACTTGCTCGTCAGCTTTTCTTGGACTTTCAAATCCTGTGAAACTCAAATAGACAACAAAACTTGTGGAACAGATTAAGCATTAGTGGTTGGCCACTTAAGCCTTAGTTGTCTAGAATTTTAGTAAGATCTCTTTCTTAATATTTTTGTATTTTATATTTTTATGATGCAAAAGAAAATGCACAGGATGAATGCATGCATATTTATTTTTATTATTTTTATGCCACCACGGTGAACATTCCTGTGGGTTTTTACACGCCATAGAATTATTCACATGGGGCTTTATGATGCAGTGAAATATTTTTATTTTGTTTTCTAATGTAATGCAGAAATTAAAATGTGTTGTAAATTAAATATGATGATGCAAGAAATGGTTATGGATTAAATATGAGAAATATGCAGCAAAGTAAATATAAAGATAACAACCAATTTTTACCTTTTGGCGAAGGTTCGGATATTTAGGTCCGACGAACCGGACCTTCCCTTGGTTCAGACCTCCCAAGGTATGTCAGACGTTTGGAAAGTTGTTATTAATTGTAACTCTTGGGTGCAGATATTTTTTCCCATACTTTCTTGGTCTGAGTCTTCACTTCCTGTGGTTCACTGTCTTGAGGTTTCTCTCCTTTCTTTTCTGGGACAGTGTCGATAACTTCTTCTTCATGATTGGCCTCTCTATTCTTGATAGTTTGTCTTCTTTGGCTTGAGAGCGGCGTCTTTCACTTCTATTCTTCTTAGGTGCTTCATTGGGCATGTAGCTGATGAAGTTGTATCGTGCCTTTTTTCCAGGAAAGTGAAAAATGAATTTCCTCTTGTAGATGATTGTACTTGTAGCGTAGAGGAATGGTCTTCCTAGGATGAGGTGGACATCATCGTCTTCTTATGTCGAGGATCAAGAAGTCTGTGGGGATTTCATGACCTCTAATTCTGACTACGACGTCCTCCATCATTCCTTCTTGTTTATGCCTCATGATATTGTGTCACTCATGTCATTTGTTCATCCAACATTTTGAAGTGAAGCGTTAATTATGGACGTTGGCAGCATCTTGCTCAGTGTGCATGTTCTTGTAGATCTAGGACCTTCACTCTGTAGAATTTGGGAGTGACAAACTTCTCCATGTTTTGCTCAAGATTGTGTCCTGCTCATAAAGACAAGGTAGAGATCAAGTGCATAGGCTCTGTTGGTGGAAAAACACCAACAGAACCAAAAGTTTTGTTTATTCCTCTCTAACCTTAGGCACATTGCACAAGACAAACTTGTTGTTTATGTATTCTATTCAATCTTAACATGAGTGATAGGATCAGAGGATGAGCATGAAAGTAGCATCTTAAAATATTTAACAGATCAAATTACTTAACCCAAGGAAGGATAATCTATGCATAAAGTGTTTGATCTTTTCATGATTGAGATATATCATCTTCCAAAGGTTAGATGCACAACATTTAAGCTCATTTAGTTAAGACAGTGAGATTCAAGAGAGTAGAGCTAAGATCAAAGTACTGAACATGTTGAGTTGATTAGGATGGATCAAGTGATGTGCAACTTAAACATGTTTAGTTCTTTACTTATGTTCATACTAGAATCAAGAAGAAGCTTTTAAAGTGATGGTTACTTACCTTGAAATATTACTTTGTCATTGAAGAGTGATATGTCGAACCACCTTGTGGAAGCTTCTCTTGTCTAGCTGGTTGTTGTTTATGAATGACTTGTCTTCTCTTGTTTGTCTCACAGTGTGCTTGAGAGGAGGAAGATCACAGTGGAATCATCTTTATAGGTATCGACCTTCCTTCTCTTGTGTCGACTTATCAGTGAAGGCACATTGTTCTTCGAGTATGCTGTAACACCCTAAAAATGTCTCCAAAACAAAATAGGTGAAAATGATTTAATTATGATTTTGTGAAGCATTTAACCTAGGGGTTAAATAAATTTTGTTGAATTAAAATAATAGTGGCAACATGTTTATGCATTCATGCTGGTGCATTATATTTATTGAAGTGACTGGTGTTTGCCAAAATTCAAAATGAATTCAAATTTCTTTTGAAATGGATTTGAAAAGCTTTGAAATAAAAGAAAAAGGGAAAATTTCCTCTCTCTCCCCCTCTCCCTTGCAACCGACCCAAACGGCCTGAGGCCCAGCCGCCGGCTCCCTTCTCTTCCCCCCCCCCCCGCACTGGGCCTCCCTCCTCCCCTTCCCCTTCGCCCGCACGGCCCACTGGCGGCCCAGCTCGGCGCCGTTTGCGCCGCCGCGCCTCCTCTCCCTCTCTCTCACTGACAACTCGGGTCCGCTTGTCAGCCCCCTCCTCCCTCCTTCTCCGCGTCGCCGCCGAGCGCAACCGCCGCGGCCGCACGCCCCGCTTCTCCCGCGCGCTTCTCCCACGACCCCGTCTCTCCCTCATCCTTTAAGTGGACGCGGTCTCCTTCCCCGCTCCTTTTTCCCTCATTCGCCCTCTCTTCGCAGCGCTCCAGAGCAACTGCCGCCGCTCCCGAGCCTAGCTCCGTCGAGTCCGAGCACCCGCCGCCGCCATCCGGCCGTGCCCGTCTCCTCGATCCCGTCCGAGGCCTCTCCGAGCTCCCCGCCGAGGTGGTGAAGTCCCCGGGCCATTTCCTCTCGGTCCCTCGGTCTCGCATTTTTCCTAACCGCCGGAATTCTTTAGCGCAGTTCGCCGGCGACCGCCTCCCGTCGTTTTGCGCCGTCTCCGAGCCCTCTCTGCTGTGGTTGACGCCGCGGTGAGCCTCACCGTCATCCCCTCTCTCTTCCCGTACCTTCCCCGTAGATTTTGGTGGCCCTAGGGTCGTAGCAGTGAGCTCCGGCGAGCTCTCCGGCCTCGGAGCCATGGCACCGCCGTGGCGGGCTCGCCCCGCCGCCGCGCGGTTTGTTTCCGCCGGCGCAAGCGCCGCCCAACCCTCGCGCACCCCTTGATCTAATCCCATCCATCCATCAGAGATCCAAGGGTCTCAGTTGGCCGATACCCTTTCGCCGGCTATCTTGCTAAAGAGCCCCTGGAGAAGCCGGGAATCAACCTGCGCTCCAGCGGGCCCTATTCCCTATGCTTTGAAAAATTTGTAACCAGGCCCCTGCGTTTCTGATGATTTGAGGCGCAGTCCAGCCGGCAGAGAATTCAGTTTAAATTTTCGATTTAAATTCAAATTGATTTCAGTCTATTTACAGAAATGCCACTACACTGTTTTGCTTATAAGATCCACGTTTTAGCTCCGATTTGATCCGTTCAAATTGCGTTAGCTTCGTAATTTAGTGCTCTATCCGTTTATGTCCCTGTTAGTCTGTTTTGGACAGGTTAGATGTAGGGTCCAAGTTAATCTTGTTTAGGGCTTTATATATACCGTTTCGGTCGTAGCTCTCGCGCCGTAACTCCGTTTTCGATGAACCAAAACTTGTTGTGATCGTAGAAACGCGTACTTCAGTTTTACCAAAGTTTTATTTCGGTTTATTACTGGTTGGTGTATTGTTCTAATGATAGTCTTGTTTGCATTGTGTATGTTTGCGCCTGGAATGCGTGGTGATGTTTTGTGATCGAGTAGACGGTGAGTCGGTGTGGTACGACCAGGACCCCTCTTTTAGCGACCAGCAGGAAGATCAGTCCTTCGACAACCAAGGCAAGTTAGCATGGGACCTCCTTGTTTACCTATACACTTTACTTTAATCACTCATTTATGCATGTGTCCAATTGAGCAACCTTAGAAAACCCACTTAGCTTTGTTATCTGTGATGTTCTTGTTTCCGTGGGATATATGCATATGGGTAGAATGCTAGTGCTAACTGACTTATAACTGATCCAGTCCAATGATGAATTTGTTCTCACGATGATATGTTGTTAAACGGTTAATAAAACTTGCTGTTAGCAAAAGCTGGGATTGACAGTGCTACCATGAGTGTTATATGGCTCTGGTTTTAGCTCAGTACACTGGACCTTTTCTAACTTGTTAGTGGTGACCCGAAAGGGCGCATAAGGGGCTTGCCACTTTGGGTGTAGGGCTGCTCCTGTTCCTATGTGTATAGCTGCGATGGCCTTGTGCCATAGAAAAGGGGGGTTACTACATCTGCCTGCCAAGGAAACCTAGCGGCCCTAACATGTTAGACGAACCAACGAAAGGCTTCATAGTGTGCCCCGCCGATCTACCTCGGAAGTGGATCAAGAGGTTGGCCGCCTCGGGCACAAGGGTAACACGGCTTGTGGATAAAGATGCACAACCTCTGCAGAGTGTAAAACTGTTATAACAGCCGTGCTCACGGTCACGAGCGGCCCGGAAAACTAGCAGAACTTTGATACTTGAATAACTGTTTACTTTATATTGTTGGTACCTTATGATGTTATATTTATCTTTGATGGACAAATGGATCATGGGTTAAGGGTTAAGCACAATATTCGTTTACCTTAATGCTAAAACCTGCCAACTTAAAAGCTAATTGCAGTCAGACAGTGTCAGCCTTTTTGAGCCTCATGAACCCTGTGTTAGCTTGCTAAGTACGAGAAGTACTTACGCTTGTTGTTTATCTTCTTTTTGGGCAAAATCCCGGATGGGTAACAGATGAAGGTGCAGTTGGCGACTTCCCAGAGGACTTCTAGGCTAGCGGTTTCCCCCAGTCAGCGTTCCCTGTGGAGTAGATCTAGTTAGCAGTTCAGTTATCTTTTGGTTCACTTGATGTAATACTTGTGTTGATACTATCGTTATATAATAAACAATGTGATGATGCCACCTTCTAGTAATTTGTCTAACTTATGTGTGTGATTGTTTCCTGGGCACACATGAGTATTTCGCCACAATTTTATCCTTAAAATTGGGGTGTGACATATGCTGACTAGGATCCCCTCTCTTTCTTGTATTAATTCTGTACTATGAGGATGTAGGGACAGTTCCGCATTCTTCTCTTGTCAACCTTTCTTGTTTTTCTTTAATCATTGGGTTGACAAGAGACTTGAAATTAGAGCTGCTACTCGAGTGCCTTTATGATAGTCTTTTGTCTTGTAATGTCACAACTGAGACTTGTCCTCTCAATAGTGTCTAGATGATGGAGATCTTATCAGCTGTTTTTCTTGATTTGCTAGCTCAGGTACTATCTCTCCATCTTCTAACTCTTGTGGTGCAGTGGCTTCATCCTTCATGATGCCCTCCTCAATTCTTGGCAGTTGGTTCTCCCTTCGACGTCTTCTTTTGGTTCTCTTTGGCTACTCATAAGTGATGTAGTTGTTGAAGAATCAGTAAAAGATCCAAGAGTTGACTTCTCCAGGTCCGGCAAAGATGATAACATTGATGGTGTTCAAGAACGATCTTCCAAGAATGAGTGGTGGATCATATTCTTCTTCTAGACTGGGACAACATCTAGTGGTTTGTATTGATCAAAGTGGTGAGTAGGAGATCAATATGTTGGAAGTTGGGTTTCTCCTTCCTCCCTTTGATTGAGAAACACATCTAGATAACGGAATTATCTCTCCCGGGCTGGCTTATGATGTAGATGGCCTCCCAACAATATGTTCATGTGTTTGACTTGTAGATCTTGCTATTGTTGTAGTGGTACCATCTTGTCTCCCAAGCTAGCTCTTGATTAGAAGAGAAGATAACTCCCCACTTCTTGTCTTGATGTCTTGAACAATGATGGTTGCAGGCATAAGTTGTCTCATATGAGGTGAGTTGCATCCTATTTGTCATCAGCGCTCAAGCAAGACTCAAAGCTAGGCTAGCACCTTTTATGATCTGAGAGTAGGTTTGTGTGTCTATGGTTTGAGTTTTGGATCTTCAATGTTCACACCAAACCATGGATGAGCAAAATTTCTCGCCTGCATAATGTTAGTGGACATATACCCGAAGGATTGCAAGAATTTGAAGCATGGGTTGTTGTCCATAACTTATGTATTTTGCATCTATGCTAATAAAAAATATTTTTAGGATTACTGTAGCATAGACTAGTATGTGTTTGCTGCATGATTTAAGGCATAACTTGCAGTAGAAGACAAAATAAATAAACTTTGATACTCACAGTTCTTTCATCTATGATGAATGAGCTGAGTCTTCATTGTGCAAAGTTATTGAAGTTCATGTGTCTCTTCATCTCCAGTGTGAGTTCATCTCCGGACTTTCCCAAATTGATATTGAAAGTTTCCCTGAAGGGGTTAGTCCAACAAAATATCCAACATCCACTATAGCATACTGTCGGCTCAGAAACCAACCTAGACACCACATCTAATTTGATCTAAGAGGGCATTCTAACCTAAGCATGCTTAAATTAAAAGGCCTTTGAATGCAAGATCACCCACTCCTAAACTAGGCACCATGCTTCATTTAAGAGATGTATGAAAGTACTTCAAACCTAAACATATACTGTAGCAAATAAAGGTAACATGAAGGCATTATAGAGATTTACTCAGATGAAAGAGCATGATGAGCATATCTTAAAGGTAGGTACAACCAACATAGCAACATGGCAAGAGATGTTCTTAGAAAGTCTATTCCCCAAGCTTGGATTTTGCACAAATCAAGATTGGATGAATGTAATTCAATGTTGCATGATGATTGGTTGGACATACCTTGTGTTTGTTGTTCCTTCGTTCTTTTCTACTCTAGACCTAGAAAGGTTAGTGACAAAATACCCAAAGGAATATTTTCATAATTATATTTCTATGCTCATTACAAGGACAGTGCAACAGAAAGGTAGGCATAGCTCATAACCAGGTATTATGATGGGGTGTAAGGATTCTACTGGTTATGGCTTGCTCATGGAGTAGTGATAGATAAGAGTGGAATTCAAAAACGACATTGATAAGAATGAAAACAAAAATAAAGAAAAGACTGGGACAAAAAAGGAAAAGATAAAAGTATGATTACAAGGTTAAACTAAGACTTAAGATGGTCTACCGTTCCCCGGCAACGACGCCAGAAATGCTTGTTAGTATAAATTAACGCACACTCTACTTTATCCGCAAGCGCACAGATAAAATCTACCGATGTAGCCCCTCACCAGAGTAACCCAGTTTTAATATCGAACCCAAAGGAACGGATAGTGTTAAGCCTTAAAGTCTAACCCCTGAGTAGCTAACAAGGACGGAGATTCTAGAAGTATAGAGGGGATCATTAAGGCGGTCTAATTCCAATTTAAGGGTGATATGTTTATATTATTCTTAGTGGGGAAGTTGCCATAAAAGGTAACAAACAGAGTATGAATCTTTTATGCAAATGTATAATCCTACCGAGCCTACACACGGGTAAGTGGACTATAGAAGAATCAACAAGGCTATAAGAGTGACCCTTGCGAACAACCACTACTACCGGCGTTATAGGAGGCATATATGAGCTATCAAGTCTAAGCACCACACTTACACTATCCAACTACTCTAACTCTAGAATGACTAGAATTAAAGTACTCCAAAGAGAGTCATAAATCTTTAAGAATAATAAGAACAATAGCTCAAACTTAAATATAGACGTTGATTACCGAAACAATCGCTGAAGTTGATGATGAACTTGAATCCACAGGTACAAGATGAAGAAGTGGATCCGACAGGCCGGAGCTCCTTCTTGATCTCTTCCTCTCTCTCTCTCTTCTAGTTCTAATATAAGACTAGGTTCTAAACCTAAACTAGAGGGGTAACTAGTCTTCTACTTGATAGCTGGCTCTTGATTACAACTAGATGAACTAGATCTAATTCTAGATGAACTAGAAGAGATTCATCTAGAGGGGCCTCTACTTCTAATTGAAACCCTAGTTTCTGATGTGGAGATGAATAATGAAGATGGAGATGCCTGGAGAGGGGGTATGAGGCTGCTTATATAGCCCTGAGGGATCAACCGCGGCCGTTGAATCAAACCGACTTCAGGGACGGTGGAGATGCATCCTAGGAGGCGGTGGAGGAAGCTTGCAGAAGACGGAAGCCAGCGGGCCCGGGGGAGACCGGTCGGTCTAAGGGTGGGAGGGTGGGACCGACCGGTCCCACCTGGCAGCGTCTCGGGGTGTCCCACCTCGGGGTGTCCTCTGGTGTCCTCTAGAACCTTCTGGAATATTCCTCTCGCGTCGGTTTCCTTCTAGGGGAAGCAATCAGTCCTGGTTTCCTGGTTTAGTCCCTGCAGAATCACAATTCACCAAAACTCGTGGAATATTGTCAATTAAAACCCTAAACCTTTGTTGGTGATTGAATTCATGCCCTTTTCATATTTATTTATCCTTTAATTTTGATAGAAAACCAGTGTCAACAGAGTACATCAAGACGAAGTACTTGGAGAAGGCCCAGGCTGAGCAGCGTGCGTTCTTCGCCACGCTCAGCGACATCGACGACTCGGATGACGACTCCGCTTCCTCAAGCGACGACGAGTCCGAGAAGAAGAAGAGGATCGAGGACAAGCTGAACGGTCTCTGCTTCTTCGCCGACGATGAGGGCTTCTGCACCATGGCCCTCGACAAGGATGTCGACGACGAGCTAGAGGACATCCCTCGGAACGACGATGACGACGACGACACCTCCCAGGTATCTCAGACCCCCGACGAGCTTTCTGCTGAGGTCGAGAAACTTACTGCCACGCTCCTTAGTCAGGATAAGTTGCTTAGGCGTGCTGCTAGAGAGCGCAAGGAGTTTAGGCAGAAGTGGGAGGATACGGTGAAGGAACTTGAATCTGTCAAGTCCACCGTTGTTGTTACCGAGGAGGAGTGTGAGATGTGCTCCACACACATGACTGATCTTCTCACTTTGAGAAGTAAGTATGATGTGTTGGTAGGAGAGGTGGATGAGCTGAAGGCTAGATCCTCGCTGTTGGGAGCGTGCAAGTCCTGTGCAGGCTTGCAATCCGAGTTGGCAGAGAAGAATGCCAAGATTGTGTTTCTTGAGAAGGCCAGCTCGGATAGCACGTGTGTGACTAGGTGCGTTCTATGCGAGGGTTTGGAGATGGAAATTGCAAACGTGAAGCATGACAAGATGCAAACTGAGGAGGAAAACACATACCTTCGGACCATCTTGTCATGGGTGTCGAGTGGTGAGCCACAGCCTGGGATGATGATCTCCCAGTTCAAGCGAGCTGCTGGAGGTCCAGGTGTAGGTTTTGCTCCGGGTGTTGATGTTTCGTCTATTGGGAAGATTGGAGAGTCGAGTGGTCTTAACCCATGTGAGAAGCCCAACTCCACCACTACTCCCAAGCTTACCAAGATTCCACCCAAAGAGCCTCTCAAGCCTAACACCAAGGATGGGGTCTTTGTTGAACCTCCGAGAGCTCCACCCAAGAAACAATCATGGGCTCCCAAACCAAACCACCTCAAGAACAAGCTGGACACCATGCCACCCATCCAGGAGGAGCTTATGCCACAGAAGGGCAAAGTGATCCACACCCACTACCGTGAGTACCAACAACCCCCTTTGAGAGCGGTGAGGTACCATTGTGAGCACTGTGGAAGAGATGGACACTTGAGTGAGTTTTGCTTTCGGTGCAAGAGAGAGGCGCGCCGTGCAAAGGAGATGAAAAACACGGACATGTACCATCCTTTTCATGATGTACATACACCGAATGTTCAGAAGCGTGCTGCTAGGTCTAGAGGTCCAAAACCTCAAGTTCCTAGGCCTAGGCCACGAAGAGAACGTGCCCGGCGGGAGCCTGCAGTTGTTGGCTATGGACCCCGTGGCGGTGGCTTTGTAGTTGAGCGTTTAACCCCATCGCGTTTTGAGTATCGCGATGGACGCTCCTCCCTTAGCGGACCACGTTTTCCTCTACGTGGTGATCGCTCCTCCCGTAGGCGTGCTAGGAATGGTTTTTCTGCTAACCGTTCTTTTGAGCAGCCGACCCAACACTGGTATTCTCCCTACTTCACTAACCCCAGTATTGGACCGTATGCTCACCCTATGTCTTTTTATTGATGTAGGTAAAGCGATTGGAGAACGTTTGGTTGGTGGATTCCGGTTGCTCGAGGCACATGACCGAAAACGCCAAGTGGTTCTCCAGTCTTAGTCCGGTCACCGGAAAGGAGTTTATCTCCTTCGGCGACAATAGTAAAGGTAAAGTGTTGTCTCGTGGGTCGGTGCGAGTTAATGAGCACTTTGTGTTGCGCGATGTTTCTCTTGTTTCTAACTTGCATTTTAACCTTCTCTCTGTTTCGCAACTCTTTGATGATGACTATGAGATTCGTTTTAAGCCGAATCTCAGTCGTATTTTGGATCCTCAGGGCAATCTTATTTGTGTGATTTCGCCCTTTGGGAAAGTCTTTCGTGCAGATTTCTCGGAGTCATTTGGAGTTTCTCGTTGTCTTTTGGCTGGACCTTCCTCCTCTGATCTTTGGAAGAGGCATAGGAGACTAGGACATTTGAGCTTCGACTTGCTTGCAAGGCTTAGTTCACTTGGCCTAATCTGAGGATTGCCCAAGTTATGCAAGGAGAAGGATCTTGTTTGTCATTCTTGTAGACATGGGAAGATGGTTGCCGCTCCCCACCATCCAGTGACTCATGTCATGACCAAGCGCCCTGGAGAGCTTTTGCACATGGACCTTGTTGGTCCAGCTCGGGTGAGCTCGGTTGGGGGGAAGTGGTATGTGCTTGTTGTTGTTGATGACTATTCGAGATATTTGTGGGTTTTCTTTTTAACTGAAAAAACTGAGACTTTCTCTTTTGCTCGCAATCTGATTTTGCGTCTTCAGAATGAGTTCCCTTTGAACTCAATGCGAGCTATTAGAAGTGATAATGGTTCCGAGTTTAAAAACTCAGATTTTGAGAAGTTTTGTAACTCTTTGGGTTTAGAGCATCAGTTTTCTTCTCCCTACACACCGCCTCAGAATGGTGTTGTAGAAAGGAAGAATCGGACCCTTGTAGAGATGGCCAGGACGATGCTCGATGAGCATAGGACTCCTAGGAGATATTGGGCCGAAGCTATGAGCACTGCATGCTACATTTCTAATCACATTTTTCTGCGAGCTTTCTTGAAAAAGACTTCTTATGAGTTGCGTTTTGGAAAACAACCCAAAGTGAGTTATTTTAGAGTTTTCGGTTGCCACTGTTTTATACTTAAGAAAGGCAACCTGGACAAATTTGAGTCTCGCTCTTCTGACGGTGTATTTTTGGGTTATGGCACTCACACTCGAGCATATCGTGTACTTAACCTTGATACTAACCGAGTCATGGAGACATCTGATGTCACCTTCGACGAGACCATGGTTTGTCCTTCTTCTTGTTTTGAGCGTGCAGGTGATCATGAGGTTGGCGAGCCTTTTTTCGATGATGAGGAAGAGGGTGCTGAAGGGATGGATAACCCAGCACCTCCTCCACCTGTTGTGCCACAAAGAGCGGCCTCTACTACCACTCACGGCCCCGATCCTTCTTCCTCGACGACTTGGGGGCCGTGGGATCCGCCACCTCGAGCGGTACCTTTTGTACCCGAGGAGGCACCAGCTGCTGTTGAGGGGGAGGCTACATCAGCTCGGGAGGCGTCTCGACACATTCAGCGCCAACACCCGCCTCAGCAGATGATTGACAGCATTGGCGAACGTGTCACTCGGTCAAGGTCACAACAAATCTCTCACTTTGCTCATTCTGCATTTGTTGCTGATTTTGAACCCCGAGATGTTGGACACGCTTTGACGGATCCGGATTGGGTCAATGCCATGCATGAGGAGCTTGAGAACTTTGAGAGAAATCGGGTCTGGGTTCTTGTTCCTCTTCCTCCTGAGTGTCACCCTATAGGGACAAAATGGGTTTTCAAAAACAAACAAGGAGAAGATGGCCATGTTGTGAGAAACAAGGCCAGACTTGTAGCCCAGGGGTATAGTCAGAAGGAGGGGATAGACTATGAGAAGACTTTTGCTCCTGTAGCTCGTTTGGAGGCTATTAGGATACTCTTGGCTTTTGCTGCATCCAAAGGGTTTAAACTTTTTCAAATGGATGTCAAGAGTGCCTTCTTAAACGGCTACATAGAAGAGGAGGTGTATGTGAAACAACCCCCTGGTTTCGAAAATCCCAAGTTTCCAAACCATGTTTTTAAACTTCACAAAGCTTTGTATGGTTTGAAACAAGCCCCTAGAGCCTGGTATGATAGGTTGAAAACCTTTTTTCTTGCTAAGGGTTTCAATATGGGATGTGTGGATAAAACACTCTTTCTCCTCAAGCAAGGCAATGATACTCTCTTGGTCTAGATTTACGTGGATGATATCATTTTCGATGGTTCTTCTCACGCTTTGGTTGCCAAGTTTGCAGATACTATGAGCAGGGAGTTTGAGATGAGCATGATGGGCGAGTTGACGTTTTTCTTCGGATTGCAAATTAAGCAATCTCAAGAGGGAACGTTTGTGCACCAGGGTAAGTATACCAAGGATGTCCTGAAGAAATTCGATATGGGTGAGGCCAAGCCTCTTCCAACACCCATGTCGACCACGACGGCCCTGGATGCGGACAAGGATGGAGAAGCTGTGGACCAGAAGGAGTACCAGAGTATGATCGGGTCGCTGCTGTACCTGACGGCGACACGCCCGGACATTTAGTTCGCGGTGTGTCTTTGCACGCGATTTCAGTCGTTGCCGCACACCTCTCATCGTCAGGCGATCAAGCGCATTATGAGGTACTTATGCTTCACTCCTGAGTTTGGGATTTGGTATTCTGCTTCCTCCACCCTTTCTCTTTGCGGTTATTCCGATGCCGATTTTGCTGGTTGTCGCATTGAGCGCAAGTCCACTTCTGGGACTTGTCAGTTTATTGGTTCTTCTCTTGTATCGTGGTCTTCTCGCAAGAAGTCTAGTGTCGCCCAGTCTACCACGGAGGCTGAGTATGTTGCTGCGGCTAGCTGTTGTTCCCAGTTGCTTTGGATGATGGCCACTTTGCGTGATTTTGGCCTGAGCTTTTCTCGCGTTCCTTTGCTTTGTGACAGCATGAGTGCTATTAGCGTTCCTAAGAACCTCGTGCTGCACTCTAAGACCAAACACATTGATGTGCGCTTTCATTTTCTGTGAGACCACTATGAGAAGGGTGATATCGACCTTCGCCATGTCGATACTCATCATCAGTTGGCTGATATTTTCACCAAGCCTTTGGACCAATCAACTTTTGCTAGTGTTGGCGCAAAATATGGTTCCGCGCCTCACACACAGCAAGCCGGAAAAGCGTGGCTTCAATCGGGTGCCCGGAT
The DNA here is from genome assembly GCA_009763385.1 of Coix lacryma-jobi var. lacryma-jobi. NCBI lineage: Eukaryota > Viridiplantae > Streptophyta > Magnoliopsida > Poales > Poaceae > Coix > Coix lacryma-jobi. The sequence continues at coordinate 98,772,854 of CM019831.1, forward strand.
GGTTTGGAATCCGGAGACGTGCCAGTCGGTTTGACCTGAAAACCAACAAGGGATAATATTGTGAGAATAAACTGGAACATGCCGGATAAGACCAGACAGTTCCATATGTACGGCCTTAAAGCCAATCATGACGGCATACAGCTATAGAAGCTGTCTGTCGACAATTTCAGAAGTCATTCGGCTAATATTAAAAATGAGCATATGTCAGCAGCTGGTTGTCGAATGTACATGCAAGAGGACATCATCAAGATATAATGAATCATAAACAGGTAAATTGTGAATATAAATCTACTCAAACAACACGTGCATAGATTAATCCAATTAGTCTGCCACACGTCTAATCTTCATAAACCCGTCAAGTACAAACCCAAAACGAGACTAAAACTCGCTATGGATCTACGCCACTTCTTACGATCAGATTAATCCACCGCATGATAGAATCTAATAGTAAGAAGCTAAAAGCATGCATATGTCTGAACGGATCTATAAACACTCATTACTCATGTAAGTTTAACCAAGCTCGGCAAACTAGCCGAGTTGGGGTCCATGAAAAAGGAACATACAAGCAAGCATGATTAGACCAATCTAAAACCTGCATCTGCCGCACGACACCTAGTTTTATCAAAGCTCAAACGTGACTAACATGCATGAACCCACAACATGTGACAACCTAGATTGGAAATCGATTCGGCCATTATGATCATGCAATTATCGGGACACAAGTAAACTTATGAAGCAAGGCCGAACCAAGATCAATCTAGATTGGGCAAAAAGAGTGTTACAGAATTAATAAAAAAAATGCAACACATGATAACTTAGTGAATCTACTAGATCTTGCCAAATCTAATAGAGCCAAAACTATCTCTCTTTCTGCTAAACATATGAATAAACGCCTACCGCACGGTATCTACCCATAAGCAAAGCATAAGCAAAGACTTCTTGATCGCTAACAAGGGTCCGCCGCACGACCATTGAAAACAAACAAGACTACTTGCATCACATCTAAATCCACCGCATGATACTAGATATGATAACAAGGTTGTCAGGACTTACGGAGGTCGACGGATCGATGATTCCTCTCGAAGAACTCGACGACATGACTAAGGACTCGAAAGTGGCACGGGGCCGATTTGTATTGATATGGTTGTGAACAGTTTTACAATGGCCGAGGGTTTATATTTATACCCTGGGCGAAGCACGAGTCCTAGACGACCACGATTTACATAATGAAATCTCGGAAAATATTAGTCCTTTCCCTGTTCTTCTCCTGGTGTCTTCTAATATCCTGCATCTCCTTGTGTGAGCCGATTCCACTTGCCATATTCGCCTTCCGAACTGCTTCGCAAGACATTCGACTGTATAGGCACTTGCCGAAACTCTGAGGACTTAACTGACCGCTTGAATGTCTGTCGAATGCTTTCCTTACTGCCAACTGGGGCCCCCTTGTCATCTCCTTATGTGTGCGAAATTCTAGTGTTAACACATGCCCCTAGACTTCGGGATAAAAGTCAATTTTATTTCGAAATTGCCTGCAAGCTTCTTCCCTCTTCTAGGTTTTCATTTTTCGGCACCGCAGCCGCCGCTTAAGAAATTCAAACCTCAGTGTACTTCACTTTGAATCCCTAATGGCGACTCAAGACAAGATTCTAGAGGTAAACTTCATTTATCCTCACATACTCAGTAATTCCTTGCTAGTTACGTTCCTCTTTCGGTTCACTTTTCACTCTAATTCATTATTTTCTGAAGGAATATAAGAACCAGATCCTGATTCCTTATGCTGCCAACCCTGACTCCTATCTCCTTGGTCGAATGGGAAATTCCGACCCAACGGAGATTATTGAGAAGGAAACTCAAAGAATTCCTTTCAAATCTGGAATTACTTCACCGAATCAATGGCCGAACACCTTCAAGAACTGGCCTTTTCCCCCAATCGTTGGATGGCGAAATTGGTACCGGAGGATGTTCGAAAAAAGCAGCAGTCACTGGGAAAATCAAGACATTGGCCACTGTCTAGAATTATCCTTATCACAAACACCCAGAAATGACTCCCTTCTGATAGCAGTTTCCCATTTTGGTCTGACGCCACCAATGCTTTCATCTTCGGCCATGGTATGATGACTATTACCTTAGCTGATGTTTTCATGATGACTGGCCTGAATGTGACACTACCAGTGTACCCTTACAAATACAAGAATAAAAGTAATCAAAGAGCTGTCAGTTCTGGGTGTGGATGGGCCAAATACATTCAAACTTATATGGAGTCATCTGGTACTATCTCTGATAAAGAGCTGAAATCCTTTATGAATATGTGGCTATGTAGATTCATCTTCTATGGAAAATCTAATGAACCCACCCTGAACCATATGGTGATGGCTGAAGACTTATCTGTAGGCACTCAAATTCCACTAGGCAAATATCTCTTGGGATCTGTTTACCACATGATGCACCAAATCACTCTCCAGATGCAAATGGGTAGAGAAATTTCTTGTGTGAATGACCCTTGGTGGTTGGTCCAGATGTGGCTCCAACTATACATGCATCAGATAATTTCTGTGAGCCTTCTCAATCTGAGTTTCCCTTCAATCAATTACGCTGAAGGCAGCGCAGCAAGGGTCAAAGCCTGTCAGACTTATGGAGAAGCAGCATCATCTATCAGCATCGACATGGACATCGGTCATCTCTTCAAACTGTTTTTCAAAGGCTTCGACAATGCACTCTGGCTTCCTTACAAAGAGAACGAAAACCTGACTCTTCCTTGTAAGTTTAACTATGAATCCGGATGTGCAGACAAAACATCCATTGATATCTTCAATTCTTTCATCAAACCTTGCATTTTGCCAGACGAATTTCATCATGGAAGATTAGTGCAATCCACTTATGAGTTCTATTATCCAAACATGGTAGCTAGACAATTAGGGTGTGGTCAATTGCCCTTAAGACCTTTCTTTTCAACAACAATAAGGCCCAGAGAAGTAATCATAGAGGGGATAGTGGCCAAAAAAGTCTTTGAACTAGGATGGGAGCTGCCAACATATGAACCGTCCCCATTTGGGATAATAGACATTGCTCACCCTTTCTTCATTTCCTGGTGGAAAGAATGGCATGCTCATCTCTTCAATGTACCAGTTCATCCCTTATGTCAAAACTTGCAACCTGACTTCGCTTCTGATAGTGAGGTAACTTTACTACACTTATCGTTCTCCATTCTTGAATTCACTCTTCTTTTAACAATCAGCTATACACAGGATCCTGAGCCTACACCCCCTGTCAAGGTGAACCAATATTACTTGGCTGGGCCCAATCCTGCCCTGGGTTTTAATGCTCCAAGCCTGGGTACTTTCATGAAAATCCCTGCAACTGCACCTTCAGGAGGAGAGAGCAAAAGAAAGGCACTTGAGAATACCTCTTTATCCAAGAAGCCAAGGACCAAAAGGGCTAAACTATCTTCCAAGGTATGAACCTTTCATTCTGTGTTAAGTAACTTTATTTAGCAATAAATCTGATCAATCCCATACTCCATCACTTATTGCAGCCTCAAGTCAAAATCCCAAGATCAAGCAACACCTCAGCAACTGCAAAACCATCTCCTGAAGCTTCTACAAAAGAGACCCAAGGTGAAGCTGAAGATCCAAAAACTTCTGAAGGTTCAAAAAATGAAGAAACCGATGAAACTATAGGTGATACATTCGGCTATCCTTCTTTCTATTATCACATACTCATATTACTATTTGAAACAGATGAAATTTTAAAGAAGCTGGAAGAAGAACCATCCCCTGATCATACTCCAAGTCCACCTCCCCTGAACACTCAACAAAGCCCTCAAGCAAGCCAGGACACAGCGCCCCTTGATGGTCAATCAACTCAGCAGGTAAAAATTTTGTTTTCGAATTATATTGCTTTCACCAAATTCATTCAGTCGGCTAACGCCCCTTTCCCCTTTTTTCAGAAAAATACCAACGAGCCGACCACTAGTTATTCTTTCCCTGCCGAAGATTACATCATTGAGAAGGGTGAAGAGAATACTTCTCGTCGTACCCTATCAATAGAAAATCAAGCTCGGCTGAGGGAAGTAGCCACTTTGCTGAACAAAGACATCGTTAATTTGGTTCAGGATGCGGATCAAATAAGAGATATCCTTGAACTTATTGATGAGGATATCCCCCCTGCTCTCTTGACCCACGTAGAGTCTGCTGCTTGCCTTGACAACTTCGTTGGAATGGTGAGGAGGGCAACCAAAAACATATCTTCCAAGGCTGCCTTGCAGAATGGTAGGTCTTCAAAGAAACTGGAGCTTAAAGATCTGCACTCTCGCATTCAAACTGCAAAAAGTTCCCTGGCAATCCTGGTGCCTGAGTTGAAAGTTTTGGAGGAGGAAAAAAGCAAGTTAGAAGCCCGGCTGATCGAACTGAATGCCAAAATTCAATCTCACAAGGCTCGTATAGCTGATTTGCTAAAGAACATAGAAGCAACTTCATCAAGGATAACTTCGACCCTTAAAGAAGACCAGCAAATCAAAGCCAAACTATCCAAAATCCAGAGCTCTGAAGACGAAGACCAAAAAGCGTTGGATAATGTTAGCCGAATCAAAGCCGAGGCCATAAAGTCAATTAACCTACTTATGAATGAGTAAACATTGATCTTGTAACAAACCAAGTGTAATATACTATGTCCTTGTAAAACTATCTTTGTGCTTTCACGCTTCTATTTGTCTGAGAACGCAATCGGCCCTTTTCCCTTAATTTTCCTGTAATGAGATATAGCCGATCATCTCCATTTTCTGATAGCCGAACGAGCTTCAACTGAGTAGTGTTTGACTTAACCGAGCTTGGCCCAGTCCAAAAACGACCCAGCCGAGAGGAAAAAACCCTACCTCGTCGCCTGGCATTCTTACTCCACTACTCCGTGGACTTCGCCACGACTCCTTTTTCGGCTTATAAATAAATCCTCTCTGCAACCTCGATTGACACTTGCAGTTACACATCTTTGCCTCCGCCTCTTCATTTCCTCTAGCCGATTCAACTTTAGAGGAAAACCCTAGTTCTCGCAACAATGGCGAATGGCGACGACCGCGGCAAGCGACCCACCGAAGGAGAAGCAGAGGGCAGCAGAGCACCACAGCGTCGGCGTCATGGATAAGAATCGGTTACGTTGCCCCCTTGCAACCTCTATTTCCTTGCTCATCCATCATTTCGATTTTGATTCTCTTCTTACTTTCTAGGATAAGATTCATCTCCACCAGCCAAGGCCATCTTCTTCCCCAGCCAGGAGCCCCCTCATCTGGGTCCTTTAGCTCCTCCGACTCCTCGGATTCTTCCTCGGATTCCTACTACTCCAACTGGTGGAACCACTGCGACGCCTGCCGCTTCAAGGAGGAAAGGGATAAGGCCTGAGAGGAGCTGAGCGAGGTCTCCAAACAGTACGGCATCGACCAACTCGACTAGGAAGATCGGCGGAAGCAACTCTGCGATGCAATCTCAGGTCAGTGAAGCTTTCGCCCGATTCCCCTTCTTCTGCTCGAATTTGTTGGCCTGATGTATTCTTTCTCCTATCCAGCATTGTTAGCAGAGGTTGACCGCCTGAAGATTGCGGCAACCAGGGTGGCCGATAAGGTGAACGCCCAAGGGGAAAACGTGGAGGCGTGCCTTGATGATGCGGACAGCCGTGTCGATCAAGTCGCTATTCACGGCATACACGATGGCGTTGCCTTAGGACTGGCGGCGATGTCCACCCAGATGCGTGAGGACTTCTCCGCCATGCCGACTGGCTTCCGTGGCGGTGAGCTTCCAGAGGATGTCGAAGATCTTCTGGAAGGTTATGAAGATCATGCGACCGTACTCGCCCAGGCTTCTGATGCTCAATCTGTCTTGAACAGATTGTTCGATGAATAGTTTGTACCTAGGAACTCCCTGTAATAAAAATGCCTCCTTTTATGAAACATCTGCATCTATGAAATGCCTGTTTATAATTCCTGCTTCTTCTTTTCCGAATTTCCGAAAGCAGAATTCCCGTATGATATTATCCTCAATCGGTTGGATTAATATTTTGCGCTAAAGGCGACACATGTCATGTCGGTTGTTCTTCAAACACTTTTTTCTGCTAAAGGCCATGCTTCGCATCGGCTAATTTATTGTGTACAATTCTTAAATCTACTCATGTACCGACTTCCATGCTGGGACGAAACTTCTTAAGAAATCTCCCATTAATAGCTCTAGAAAACTCTTCCCCCAACAAAGTCTCCAAAATATATGCATTGCCAGGCACATGTCTCACTACCCGAAAAGGACCTTCCAATTTGGAGACCATTTACCGAATGCTTTGTCCTTCATCCCGATCGGCAATACAACCTTCCAAACTAAATCTCCTTCTTCAAAGTGTTTTTCCTTGACCTTTTTATTGTAATACTTGGCAACGCGCAATTTATTCTTTTCTATATTCTCTAACGCCTTAAGACGAACCAAGTGCAAATCTTCTAGTTCGTCTATCATTAAACTTTTATAATCTTCTTTCTTTAAATCATTCTGCAATGTAACTCGTCTTGAACCCGACTGTAGCTCCCATGGCAACACAGCACAATATCCATAAACCAACTCTTAGGGAGATACTTGAGTAGACCCATGATGTGCCATTCGGTAAGCCCATAATGCCTCATTAAGAACTGAATGCCATTTTTTTGGCTTCTCATCAATCTTCTTCTGGATAATCTTAATCATAATCTTATTTGATGCTTCGGCTTGACCATTGGCTTGTGCATAATAGGGAGAAGAATTATATAACTTGATCCCCATCTCTTCAGCAAAGTCACAAAATTCGAATGATGTAAACTGAGTCCCTTGGTCTGTTGTTATAGTTTGAGGGATCCCGAATCTGTGAACTATGTGTTCCTTAACAAAATTGATCATATTTTCTGATGTAACCTTCTTCAGAGGTACAGCTTCAACCCATTTGGCAAAGTAATCTGTAGCCAATAGTATGAATTTATGTCCTTTGCTAGAAGGAGTATGAATTTGGCCAATCAAATCTATAGCCCATCCTTTAAACGGCCACGGCTTGACAATAGGATTCATAGCCGTTGCTGGAACTCTTTGAATATTTCTGAATCTCTGACAATCTTGACATCCTTTATAATATTCGAAACAATCCTCAAGCATAGTTGGCCAAAAATAACCAGTCCTTCTTATTATCTATTTCATTTGGTAGGCCGATTGGTGTGCGCCACATAATCCTTCATGTACTTCATACATCAGCTTCTTGGCTTCCTCTTGACTTAGACATTTCAGGAGCACCCCATCTATAGATTTATAGTACAACTGATTGTCAAGAAGCGCAAACTTGATAGTTGTGACACCCCAATTTTAAGAACAAAATTGGAGCACAATATATGTATGCCAGGATCAATTTTCATACATATATCCACATCATAGTAAATATCAAAACAATGCTTTATTAATATATCGAACATTATTACAAAAATGACCCTCGGGTCTAAAAGAAAAGTACAGACTCTTAGTCTAACTCTAATGTAGACTCGTGGAAACTGGACGTCATCTCCACAGGAAGGTCGACCGGGGGCTGCGCCATCCTAGTGCAAGTCATCTGGGTCGTATCCACCGTCTTCTGGGTGCAAGTTGTCGGGGTCGTAACCACCGTCTTCGGGGTACTCCTGCTCTGCGTCGTCGACTCCAACGTCTAGGTGGGGTAGCAGGGGGTTCAAAGAGGAAGGGTGAGTACATCGAAATGTACTCCGCAAGTGTAGGAAATATATGCTTATGAGGCTAAAAACAAAGGTAGGTTGACTCTGTTTGACTCAAGCGCCTAAAGCGACACAATCCTATTAATCCTATTAAACCTATGCACCTATTTACCAGGTTATAACCACAGTCTCCAACAGAACAGTAACCACACTCGGAGTCGCATCGAGCAAACCACACTCGGAGTCACACCGAGCAACCAACACTTGGAGTCCACCAAGCAACCACACTTGGAGTCACACCAAGCAAAACCCACACCTGAAGTCCATCAGGCAAACCACACCTGAAGTCCATCAGATGACCCGAACCAGTAACCAGTAGCCAACTAATCTCGAAGAAGTCCAAGCCCGCTCGTGACCGTGAGCACGGCTGATATATCAGTTTTACACTCTGCAGAGGTTGCACATCGTTACCCATGAGTCGTGCATTTCCCGTCACGCTAAACACTGCCAAGGTGCATAGCGGGTTGCACTGCAAGGCCTTTACAAAGCCGCCTCCAAGTCCGTTCCACACGTACCTCTAAGGTTTCACCCCGTACAAAGGTCTACGACCCCCAGGGCCCCCTCGTGAGCCACTAAAACAAACCCCGTGTGGACCCTCAACTTAGAGATATCTAATTAATTAGCCAGGTCCAGCCCATCCAGATCTCATGGTTGCGCTGTTTTGCCGGGTTACATGTCCAAGAACCGGGTCCTAGGGATCCAGGCAGGATATAACTAGCACGAGCCCAGAACCAGAAAACAAAACCAGCTGCCGAGTCCCACGGCACAAAAACCACCACACGGTCCATCCTGCCGGATTTACCTACTCACCATACTACTCATTACCATACCACATGTTCCATAGATCATTAATCATAATTAATTATTAACCACCCATCCCAAGACAGCAGGGCTAAGCATGACTTCTACCCATAACATCCCAACCCAGGTGACAAGGAAAATATGAACAAGTTCTAGTAAACCTTAACATGAGATTCAATTTAAGACTGCATGCATCTACTGGATCTAACTACTCTAACTCAAAATAAAATAAATACAGGAGCAAGATGTTCAAGGACACTTGCCTGCGGGCTGGGTCGAATCAACAAAGGCACGGACTTGATTCCGGGGTTCCGTGTAGCTCGCACTCGCTGGATCAAACATCAATACATGGCCCAAACAAAGCATTATAAATAACAGTACATCAACAGTATGAAAACATAACATAAATAGATCTAACGCGTAGAGCTCGACGAGACGAATCTAACGCAAGTTGAATGGGTCGAAACGGAATTAAAATGAGCAAGTTATAAGCTTTTGAAGTTGAGTGGCAAATCTGTAAATAGTTTGAACTCATTTTCGGATTTTAAATAAATAAAATAGAAAATAAAATGGCGGTTGGACCGGGCGTCATTTTCTGGGATCTGAGAGGGCTAGATTGCAAGAATTTCATGACTTAGTGAATAATGCCAACGGACGGCGGGTTGATTCAAAACGAACTCGGGGTCTCTTTTGCAAATCGTGCGCGGCTGGTCGGGTGGACGCTGACGTGGCGCCGCGTGGCGTTGTGCCACTGGCCAGGTGCACCACGTGGTGTGTGAACCGGCTGACGTGATGTGCGTAGACCGCGTCCACGATTTCATGGACTGGGTGCATACCTTTTCACTGTTTCGATCTAATCTTGACCATCCGGTTAGAGATGAGCGGCACAGAGAAGATGAGAGGGAGATGGGCGGCGCTGGTAGCACAGGACGCGGCGGCGCCATGGAAAGGAGGCCACCGGAGCTTGCGGGGATGGCCTACGGGACTCTACTGACCAAACGGACAACACAAGGAGGGAGAGAGGGACCTGACGAGCTCACCGGGAGTATTCTCGCGGTCGGAGAAGGCCCAGGTGACGCACACGACGGCGGAGGAGGCGGGACGGGTTTGGAGTTCCGGCGTGGTCTGCTGACAGCGTTCCCGGGCGTCGAATCCGCAGCAGACGACCCTCTGGGACGCGGCGTGGCTTCGTGAAGCCGACCAAGGGCAGAGGGAGAACGGCGGCAGGCGCTAACGAGTGAGACCGAGCTCTAGCCTAGCGCGGCAATGGCGGTGGTGTGTGGTTTGCGGTGGTGGCGATGAGGGAAAGTAGCTAGGGTTTCGGCGGTGGAGTTCTTGATATTTGTAGACAACAGGGAGAGGGGTGGCGGCGCGAGTCTGCACTGCGGATCACCCCGAGAGGAGAGGAGATCGGGAGAGAGAGAACCGGGAGATGCGGCGGGAGGTTGAGGAAGATGAAGGTACCGACAGGTGGGGCCACCATGTCAGAGAGAGAGAGGGGAGGGAGCGGTGTGCGACGCGGCCTGGCCTTGGGCGCGCGGCGGAAGGGCGTGCGGGCCGGAGCGGATTCGGCCCAAGGGAGGGAAAGAAGGGAGAGGTGGGCCGCGGGGCTGGAGCGGGCCGCGAGGGAGTGGAGAGCGAGACAGGCCGAATGGGGTTGGGCCGAGGAGGAGGGGGACAAGGAGAGTGAGGAGGCCTTTGCCATCTCCTTTTCTTTTTCTTTCTTTTTCAATTCTTTTCAAATTCATTTTGAACTCAAAGTTAAAATTCAATTTGAAATCAAATAGTTTGGTAAAAGTTTTGAAATATTTTCCCTAGGTTTTGAAAATAAAATTTTGAGTTTGACTCTGTAAAATTTTTCATAAATCTTTTATTTATTTTCTAAATAGAATAAAAGCGATTCGTCCTATTTGGGTTTCATAAATTCTTTTTCATCCAACAAAAACTGTGCAACGACATGAATGCAACAAACATCTGGCTAGCATTTTCCTCCATCTAGGGTTTTGGCCATTTCTTTATTAAATTCTAATTTATTTTAATTAATTAAACACCCGGGGTGTTACAATAGCTTTATACCTGAGTTTTCGGGAAAACTTTTGTAATGGATTTTTCAAGTAATCGGTAATTTCTTTTCTCCAATCACCAACCATACAACCTTCATCCAAGGCAAGAATTTCTTGATCTTCCCGATATCCCGAAGCTGTCTGAGCTAATTTATTTGCTTCTTCATTATGCCCCCTAGGGATATGATGTAAAGTTGCCATCTGGAAATATTTCAAAAGCTCCTGACATTCTTCATAATATTCTCTCAATATACCACTTTTGCATTCATATTGACCAGTTAATTGATTGATAACTAACTCAGAATCCCCAAAGATCTCGACAGCAACAGCTTTTATTTCCACTAGAAGCCGATGTCCTTTGAGTGAGGCTTCATACTCTGCTTGGTTGTTAGTAACGTAAAACTCAATGGGGATAGCATATTTGAAAGTTAATCCTCGTGGGGAAATCAAGAAAATACCGACACCACCACCTTTACTACAAGATGAGCCATCGAAAAAATGTCCAGGGTGCAATATTTACTATATTAGCAGAAGGATCACGATGATGAGTAACAAAATCGGCAATAATTTGACCTTTCACTGCTTTTGCCGATTCGTATCTTAAATCAAATTCCGACAATGCTAAAATCCATTTACCGATCCTTCCGTTTAGAATAGGCATTGACAGCATATGCTTTATTACGTCAAATCCAGAAACTATTACGCATTCGGCATTTAACAAGTAATGGCGAAACTTGGTGCACGAGTAATACACACATAAACAAAGTTTCTCCGTAGCCGAATACCTCGTTTCTGGGTCTAACAGTTTTCGGCTAAGGTAAGCTATTACCCTTTCTTTTCCTTCAAATTCTTGCATAAGAGCCGATCCTATTGTTAGTCTATCGGCCGCCACGTACAACCTGAAAGGTTTACCAAGCTGAGGAGGTATCAATACTGGTGGTGCCTTCATATATTCTTTAATTTCATCGAAGGCTTTCTGTTCCACGTCACCCCATATGAATTTTTGATCTTTCTTAAGCTTCAGCAATGGAGAAAAAGGTAAAACTCTTTCTGATAAGCCAGATATGAACCTCCTTACAAAATTAATCTTGCCAAGTAACAACTGTAACTCCGTGAGGTTGGTTGGAGGGACAACTTTGTCTATTGCCTTCATGCTTTTATTTCCGACTTCAATTCCTCCTTTATGGATCAGAAACCCCAAAAACTCTCCTGCTAAAACTCCAAAAGCACATTTGTTTGGATTCATTCTCAAACACTCATTACTAATGTAAGTTTAACCAAGCTTGGCAAACTAGCCGAGTTGGGGTCCATGAAGAAGGAACATACAAGCAAGCATGATTAAACCAATCTAAAACCTGCATCTGCCGCACGACACCTAGTTTTATCAAAGCTCAAACGTGACTGACATGCATGAACCCACAACATGTGACAACCTAGATTAGAAATTTATTCGGCCATTATGATCATGCAATTATTGGGACACAAGTAAACTTATGAAGCAAGGCCGAACCAAGATCAATCTAGATTGGGCAAAAAGAGTGTTACAGAATTAATTTAAAAAAATGCAACACATGATAACTTAGTGAATCTACTAGATCTTGCCAAATCTAATAGAGCCGATAACTATCTCGCTTTCTGCTAAACATATGAATAAACGCCTGCCGCACGGTATCTACCCATAAGCAAAGCATAAGCAAAGACTTCTTGATCGCTAACAAGGGTCCGCCGCATGACCATTGAAAACAAACAAGACTACTTGCATCACATCTAAATCCACCACATGATACTAGATATGATAACAAGGTTGCCGGGACTTACGGAGGTCGACGGATCGATGATTCCTCTCAAAGAACTCGACGACACGACTATGGACTCGAAAGTGGCACGGGGCCGATTTGTATTGATATGGTTGTGAACAGTTTTACAATGGCCGGGGGTTTATATTTATACCCTGGGCGAAGCACGAGTCCTAGACGACCACGATTTACATAATGAAATCTAGGAAAATATGAGTCCTTTCCCTGTTCTTCTCCTGGTGTCTTCTAATATCCTGCATCTCCTTGTGTGAGCTGATTCCACTTGCCATATTCGCCTTCCAAACTGCTTCGCAAGACATTCGACTATACAGGCACTTGCCGAAACTCTGAGGACTTAATCGACCGCTTGAATGTCTGCCAAATGCTTTCCTTACTGCCAACTGGGGCCCCCTTGTCATCTTCTTATGCGTGCGAAATTCTAGTGTTAACAGCTAGGTTGAGAGGTGAGCTTGGTGTGTGTTTCCCTTTTTAGATGGGGGAAACATTTTGACTTTTGTATCATAAACTGACTTTGTGTTTTTCAATTGGCATCTTTTCTGCATTTCATCTTGCATATTTACATTCAGAGCTTCATGTATATAATCTGTAGAATGTGACTATGTTCTGTATAGTGTATGCTCCGATGCTTTATGATGATGCTTGTAGCTTATGCTCTTTCTGATAACTGATACATGTTGTGAGCTGAGCTATTTTATGAATGGTGATTTTGCTTAAAAACATAAAAACTTGAAAATGTTCACCATTGAGATATGCAACTAGCATGTGTAGAATGTGTTGAAATCACTTGTGCTCTTCATATATGCTAGGTTGCTATGTCTCTAGTGTTGAGTCATTCACTTGCTTGGTATGTTCATATTCTGCTTTAAAATCTGAACCAAGTTAAGTGAATTGGAAAGATCGAGATGGGATTGCTTGTCAGCACATCACAGTTTCGAGACTGTTTCTCATTGCACTTTGAGTTAAACTTGAGTTGTGTAGTGCATGACCGAAACTGTTGCTTTAAGCTTCTGATTGCTTCTGCATAGGCTTCGCACAGTTGAAAAGTTAGGCAATGACAAGTTTTCAACCTCTCGCAGTCACATGCTGAAATTTGAATTTGTGTACTTTAACCGCTTCAACTCCGATAAAATTTTGGATACACAAGTCTATGTTTCATTCTATAGCATGATGATTGAACCTTGATAGGGTAGTTCACCTTGTATACATGTTTAGCACTTGTTTGAATTCCTGTCTATACAAGAATAGTGCTATTTTTTGTGGTGAACATCCTTTTCTGATTGGCTAAAACTGCTCACTTTGCTCAAATGCTTATATTTCGTATTTGGTGACCAGTTTGAGCCTTTGCTAGCATTCTGTGCATACTCTGAGTCATCGGATCAGCATTTTGACTAGCATCTTCATATTCTACCGACTATATTCCTGAAGCTGCTAACTTGCATTTTGACTCATATGCATTTGGAGGGAGAGTTATTCTGTCAAAGGGGAGCTATTTGATTAAGGGGGAGAAATGAGCTCTTTGGTGCATTTTTGCTTGATAGTGTATTTTCAACTAAGGAGGAGAAATTTATTTGACAAATCATGTGCTTTCCGAAGTTTAACTAAGGGGGAGAAAATATTTGCAAATCATGTGCTTTCCGAGTTGAACCAAGGAGATTTCCCGGTTGTATGCACTAATTGAGGGGGAGTCTGCTAGTTGTGTTGAGCCTTTGCCTCTTTCTTGAGGGACTAGTAAACGTTTTTAGTTCTTCAATTGGTATCAAACTCTTTTGTTTTTGAGTTGGTAACAGTTGGTATCAAGCTTCCTCGCTAGCGGTGTTGAGCCCGTTCTGCCTCTTCTTGAGGGCTAGCTCTGTTTTGCTTGAATTTTAGTTGATTCTTCAATTGGTATCAAGTTTTCTCGCTAGCGGTGTTGAGCCTGTTCTACCTCTTCTTGAGGGCTAGCTTTGCTTTGCTTGGTTGTGTCGAGCCATTGCCCATGTCTTTGGGAACCAAGTTGTTTTGCTCCTTCCACTTGACCTTCTTCGGCTTTGCTATGCTTTTGGGTCATTTGGTCGAGTTCTCTCTCCTTCTTCCTTCCTTTCTCTATTCCATTATGATTTGTGTTGGTAGTTGACAATGCACTCATCAAGGGGGAGATTGCGGATACATGGGTGTATGCCGAGTCTCTGAGTGATGAGTGATTGTCAACTGGGATAATGCGCATGTTCTTTGGCTTGTGTTGTGCAGGTGTCGAGCACGGATACAGTGATCAAAGGCAAGGTGAAGGTCAAGCAGAGACGTGCCGTGCCGATGGACCGAGGGTGGCGAAGGGCGAACGTGAGGCTTGGACTGAGGGACCGGTGGCCTGAGGATCAGCTGTGGTGGCTGACAGCCTGGGACAGCGACGAACGAAGACTTGCGGGTGGACGGGGTGCACGAGCGGTGCATCCCCTCTACGGCTCGGTTTGGTGGTTGAGCCACAAAAAAACCACCGAGTGGACAGTTTCCAGGTTTGGGCCTCAAAACCTGGGCGCTGATGGTTTCTGAGTTTGGGCCACAAAACTCGAGCTAAGGACGGTTTCTAGGTTTGGGCCTCAAAACCTGGGTGCTGCGGGTTACTGAGTTTGGGCCACAAAACTCAGGCGATGGACGGCTGGTTTCCCGGTTTGGGCCTCAAAACCGGGGGTTGGCTGTGAAGGCTGGTTTCCCGGTTTGGGCCTCAAAACCGGGGGCGAAGTCCAGGAAAAGGACAAGCAGAGCGGTGGCGGCACGTGGCGGCAATCGGTGAGGTTGCGTTGAGGCAAAACTACCAGTTGTGCGGGCATGGCCGTCGGATCACCACCTACCTTGAGTTGGTCCAAAATAACCCTAGGGTTTAGCTGGTTCGCTCTATAATTAGTTAGGGGTAGAGTGGGAATTAGAATTAGGATAAGTAGGGGGAGACACCCACCTCCCCATGCATCTCAGTCATTTGCTCTTTGTTTCTAGGGTTTTCCTGCTCTTCCAATCCCCTGCTGTAGCAACTGAGATCCGCAGAGAACCATACCTCTGTGTACTGGAGATTTTGAGGAAGTGAGACCGTAATCTCACTATTGTAGCATGTGGTAGCCACACGGTTGCAAATTCGTGGTTGTGATTCGCGTTTTGTTCTTGTTCTTCGCGGGTTGTTTTTCTCCACGATTTTCCCGTCGATTGATCTCCTTGTTCGTTGCGTCTTTTGCGAATTCGTTTGAACATAGATGTTCTAGATCGTGAGGCACTTCTTTCCACCGAAGGAATTCTCCTCTAACCTCACGAGCTAGGAGATTGGTCTATTTTTGTTTCGGGTCAAGTCTTTCTCCCTTCCCCCGAATTTCTTCGATTCATCAATTTGAAGATAGGTTCGAGCCATGATCTCTTAGAGATAGCTCACTATCCTCCTTGTGATTCATCTCTCCAAGTTTGAACCTTAGAGGTATCTTTTTGGGAGAGATCGAGTTGAATCGGTGGACGAACGGAGCTGCGTCGGGGTGACCGGACGCTGGGTCCAGAGTCCGATCGTTGAAGGTTTGACCGGTTCAGTTTTCGTTGACTCGACCGGACGCTCTACTGATGAGTGACCGGACTCGCTCTTGCTACTGTTCATCAGGTTTGCCTCTTGTGACCGGACGCTCGACTCCTGACCGGACGCTCAGACTCAGTGAGTCTGGTCAGGAACAGAGAGGTTCCAAAATGGGTTTTGGTTGACCGGACGCGTCCGGTGCCTCTTGACCGGACGCAGACAGAGTCCGGTCAGTGCTGTTTTGCGCTATTTCGTCCGTGGTTCGTTCGTCCGTTGTCGGTTTTGACTTCTGGCTTTTGCGTTGGGTTTCTAGAGTTGTGTGGTGTCCCGCTGTGCTTCTTGGAAGCATCCACCCTACATCTAGGGTCGTGGGCACTCGCAAGCTCTAGGGTTGCTCTTAGGGGTTGATTCTCGGGACAGTGATGACAAGGATCTGAAAAGAATTTTGAAGCTCCCATTCACCCCCCTCTAGTCGCTTTCTGGTTGCACTCTCGGTCCTTCACATTCAGACCAGTCATCATAAAGACATCGGCTAAGGTGATAGTCATCATACCATGGCCAAAGATAAAGGCATTGATGGCATCAGACCAAAAGTGGGAAACAACTATCAGAAGAGAATCATTCCAGGGTGTTTCTGATAAAGACAGTTCCAAGCAGTAGCTGATGTCTTGATTCTCCCAGTGGCTGCTACTTTTTTCCAACATCCTCCGGTACCAATTTCGCCACCCAACAATTGGGGGAAATGACCAGTTCTTGAAGGTGTTCGGCCATTGATTCGGTGGAGTAATTCCAGATTTGAAAGTAATTCTTTGAGTTTCCTTCTCAATAATCATTGTTGGGTCAGGATTTCCCATTGGGCCAAGAAGATAGGAGTCGGGGTTGGCAGCATATGGAATCAGAATCTGGTTCTTGTATTCCTTCAAAGAATGATGAAATTAGGGAAGAAAGTGAGTCAGAAGAAGGTCAAAACTAGCAGGAAATTACCAGATGTATGAAAATGAATAAGGTTTACCTCCGGGATCTTGTCCTGAGTCACCATTGGGGGTTCGAAGTGAATTCAAAGTTGCGCCGGAGTTTGGATTTCTTGAGCGGCGGCTATGGTGTCGAAAAGGTGTGAGCCTAGAAGAGGGAAGAAGTTTGCAGTCAATTTCGAAATAAAAGTTACTTTTATCCCGAAATTGAGGGGGCATGTGTTAACACCAGAATTTTGCACGCATAAGAAGATGACAAGAGAACCCAGTTGGCAGTGAGAGGGGCATTCGACAAACAACCAAGCGGTAGGCTAGTTCTCGGAGTTTCGGCAAGTGCATGTACGGTCGGCTATCTTACAAGGCGGTGATTATATTCGGGAAGCAAATATGACAAGTAAAGCCGACTTGTGCGAGAGGATACGTGACGATGGAGGACGCCAAGAGGAAAAATAAGAATAGGACTCGTATTTTCTGGGTTTTATTATGTAGATCGTAATCTTTCAAGATTCATATTTTGCCCAGGGTATAAATATAAGCCCTCGGCCATTGTAAAACTGTTCACAACCATATCAATACAAACCGGCCCCGTGCCACCTTCGAGTACTTAGTCGTGTCGTCGAGTTCTTCGAGAGGGATCATCGATCCGTGGACCTCCGTAAGTCCCGGCAACCTTGTTATCATGTCTAGTATCATGCAGTGGATTTAGATATGATGCAAGTAGTCTTGTTTGTTTCCAAAGGTCATGCGGCGGTCTTTGTTAATGATCAAGAAGTCTTTGCTTATGTTTTGCTTATGGGTAAATACCGTGCGGCAGGCGTTTCATCATATGTTTAGCAAAAGCGAGATAGTTATCGGCTCTATTAGATTTGGTAGATCTAATAGATTTATTAAGTTATCATGTGTTATATGTTTTAATTAATTACATAACACACTTTTTGAAGGACCGAGAATGCAATAGCAAGGCGACCAGGGGGGTGAATGGGAGCACAAAAATCTCTTTCGAAACTTTGGCCTTTTGTTCCCAAAATCAACCCCAAAAGCTACGAACGAAAACCGTGATGCCC
The DNA here is from genome assembly GCA_009763385.1 of Coix lacryma-jobi var. lacryma-jobi. Lineage (NCBI taxonomy): Eukaryota > Viridiplantae > Streptophyta > Magnoliopsida > Poales > Poaceae > Coix > Coix lacryma-jobi. Next base: position 98,790,840 of record CM019831.1, read on the forward strand.
AGGACCCTTGGAAGAGGGTGGATGATCCCTAGGATCACAGCGAGGCACCACAAAGCAAGAACGAACCACACGCCAAAAGCACCGGCACAAGTTCGACCCTCAAAAACCAAGTCCGGAGCGTAGATAGACGGCTACGTCGAGAGATCCCCAAATACCTATGCTAACAAGTAGCAAAGATACCTAGAGAGGTTCCTTGATCAACTCTAGGACCAAACGAGATGTTCGGAAACCAAGCGAAGAAGCCGGGAGAGCAAACGCACTAAACCGCAACAAGCAGCCGAATCCCGGACTGTCCGGCCCTGGGGTCCCGGACTGTCCGCCCCTAATGCGGACTGTCCGCGAGAGGATGGCGGACTGTCCGCCGGTCAAAACACCGAAACAACACTGCTCCTTCAAGTCCCCTGGACAGTCCCGGACTGTCCGCGGTTTATACCGGCGGACTGTCCGCCGGTCAACTGAGACCCAAACAGCAGAGACCCGCGGCCACTGTTCTGGCCAAGTCCCCGACGCGCGGACTATCTGCGGGAGGAACGGCGGACTGTCCGCGACCTCCCAGTGAGGGCGATTTCGGTCGCCCCTCACACAACTCTTCCCAAATCTGAATCAATACTCAATCCCACGTTCCCAAACTTGGAGAAGATGATCACGAGGTAGTTAGGAGACTATCCCCAAGAAATCATCCACTCAAATCAACTCAAACACCGGGAAATCGAAAGGGGAGGAGTATGAACGAAAAAGCGCCACAAAAATGAAATCAACCCGATCTACTTGTTAATGAGGAGTTAGATGAATTCCTTCGGTGGAAATGATCTCCTCACTATAAAGAACAAGTTGATTCAAACGGATTTCGCAAAGACGCAGTAGAGAGGGAGATCGAGTGACAGGAAAATCGTGGAGAAACGAAGAACGCGAAGAACACGAACCAAAACGTGAATCAAGTCATCGATCTGCAATCGTGTGGCTACCACACGCTACAACAGTGAGATTACGGTCTCACTTCCTCAAAATCTCCAATACACAGAGGTATGATTCTCTGCGGATCTCAGTAGCTACAGCAGTGGATTGGGAGAGCAGGAAACCCTAGAAGCAAAGAGCAAAATGACTGAGATGGATGGGGAGGTGGGTGTCTCCCCCTACTTATCCTAATTCTAATTCCCACTCTACCCCTAACTAATTACAGAGCGAACCAGCTAAACCCTAGGGTTATTCTGGACCAACTCGTGGTAGGTGGTGATCTGACGGCCACGCCCGCACAACTGGTAGCGTTGCCTCGACGCAACCTCACCGATTGCCGCCACGTGCCGCCACTGCTCTGCATGTCCTTTTCCCGGACGTCGGACCCCTGGTTTTGTGGCCCAAACCGGGAAAACAACCTTCACAGCCAACCCCCGGTTTTGAGGTCCAAACTGGAAACCAGCCGACCATCGCCTGAGTTTTGAGGCCCAAACTCAGCAAACCAGCAGCACCCAGGTTTTGAGGCCCAAACCTGGAAACCGTCCTCAGCCCGAGTTTTGTGGCCCAAACTCGGAAACCATCAGCGCCCAGGTTTTGACGCCCAAACCTGGAAACTGTCCACTCGGTGGTTTTTCTGTGGCTCAACCACCAAACTGAGCCGTAGAAGGGATGCACCGCCCGTGCACCCCGTCCACCAGCAAGTCTTCGCTCGTCGATGTCCCAGGCTGTCAGCCACCACAGCTGATCCTTAGGCCATCGGTCCCTCAGTCCAAGCCTCACGTCTGCCCTTCGCCACTCTCGGTCCATCGGCACGGCACGTCTCTACTTGACCTTCAGCTCGCCTTCGATCACTGTATCCGTGCTCGACACCTGCACAACACAAGCCAAAGAACATGCGCATTATCCCAGTTGACAATCACTCATCACTCAGAGACTCGGCATACACCCATGTATCCGCACTTTTTGCCCAATCTAGATTGATCTTTATTCGGCCTTGCTTTACAAGTTTATTTATCCTTTTTAATAATTGTGGTCCTTCTTTGCATAATTATGATGGCCGAATTAATTTCTAATCTAGATTGCTACATGTTGTGGGTTTATGCATATCAATCATGTTTAGGCTTAGATAAAACTAGGTATCGTGCGGCAGATGCAGGTTTTAGATTGGTCTGATCATGTTTGTTTGTATGTTTCTTCCTCATGGACCCCAACTCGGTTAGCTTGCCGAGTTTGGTTATACGTTAATTCATATTTATCTATATTTGTTCAAGCATGTCTTTTTCATGTATGCACGTTCGGCAACCAGCTGTTTACATATATCTATGTTTAGAATCAGCCGAATGACTTTTAAACCTGTTGGCAGACAGCTTCTATAGTTGTATGCCGTCGTGAATGGCTTTAGAGCCGTAAATATGGAACTGTCTGGTTTCACCCGGCATGTTCCAGTTTTATTCTCACAATTTTGTCTCTTGTTGGTTCTCAGGTCAAACCGACTGGCACGTCTCCAGATCTCAAACTGTCCGGGCACCCGATTAAAGCCACGCTTTTTGGCTTGCTGTGTGTAAGGCATGGTACACCACATTTTGCGTCAACAATAATGCATCCACATGGCTAGCTGCCAGGCGTACGCTAGTATCACGGTATGTGACTGTGACCGCTCTGAGTGATACGTGCATACCACCGAAATTCTAAGCTTAGCTTCAAAACCATTCTCAAAAGTGTCCATTTAACAAAAGGGTTTTCACTTAAAACAAAGGTTGATTTGGATTTGAAAAATTCTCCTTCAAAAGTCTTGATTTGAATTAGCAGAAATTCTTAAACCCAAAAATTTTGGTTCAAAATGACTTCTGTTTTGGTAAAGGTGTTGTTGACACGAAATTTGGGCGATGCGCCAACACACTCGACCACGGTCCTCAGAAGGCGTGCAAAAGCAAGGTCTTGACCTCCTAGACCTTCAGAAGGTGGCAATGCCAAATCTTGGTGAGAACGACCTCGAGGCGTGTCAGTCAACTTGACCTACAATTGACAAGGAGAAGAAAAAGATATCAAATCGTGGAACCTGCCAGTTTGATGTCAGACAATTCCAAATTATATGACTCTGATATAGTCATTATCATAGGATTTTGACTACAAAGTCAACTCCTAAGGAAAGATGAAAACATTGACATTATCCGAAGCAAAACGGCTATTAAAAATATAAAGAAAATATTAGAAAAAGAGCAGCAAATTAGCTTAAAATATGAAGAAAATAAAGATCTATATACACGTTAAACAACATAAAAACCAATAGATCGGCTAATCGCATAGACAGTTCTATTTGTTAAAAGTGCGGTGTCTCCATGCAGCCATAATAACAAATAGGTCAATAAAATAACTTGAACATCAACAGTGGGGTGTCTTTATGCAGCCATAATGATGACCAAGTTAGATCACGTCCGATACGATAAACAGATCTATTAGCTTTAGACCACTTAGACGCGCACATTATAAAGAAAGTATAACTGGATCGGCTATTTTAGCCGATACAGGGTCCATGAAGCACGAACAAGATCTATCTATCAGAACTACGATTTGATCTAGGATCAAGTAAACTTATCCTAGCATGCGTATCAGTGGGATTCAGAAATACAACCATAATAAGCATATCAGACCAAATCAACTCACTTTTAGATTAAAACATAGTTTGAACAGATATCTCCAACGCACAGCATATAACAATCAAGATTGACAAAATAGTTGATGAAGAGCCTAGCTCGGCTGTTTTCGTTGATATGAACGTGAAAGGACTTTGGATAGCCGAAACTAAGCAGCTTTTAACCTTAAGCTAGTTTTTCAATCTTGATTGGGCATGATATTGTTGAAACAAAAATAAAACATTTAAAAGAAAACATGAACAATATCGATAACTTAATGAATCTATTAGATTGCCAAAGCTAATAGAGCCGATAACTAGTCAAGATCGACTAAAGTAAGAGATTGATCGAGGTCAAGATAGTCTTACAAGAGACGAACTTAAATCGATAACTAACCCATGTCATAGCTAAACAAGAGTTTGGTCGATACCAAATACAACCTTATTAAACAGTAACATGAGCCATTGGTGAAACTTACACGCAAACCAGAGGTCGGTCTTAGCCGATACAGTCCTGCCTAATTGAAGGTTCCGTCGAGTTCTATCTTACTCCTACTCCTAGGGTTTTGGCCGGTGGCCGAAGTATTGTTTGATTGATTGTGTTTTTACAAAAATCGGGTTTCTAGCTATTTATAACCTAGCAGACTCCTATCCTAACACAACTAGGATACATTATAATATAAATAAAAGATGATATGGACATGAACTCCCTTGGCCGAGCCCGACATGTCTTTTAAGCCCATCAAGCTAGGTCCATGTGAATTCTTCTGGTCGTGTCTTGACCCAAGCAAGCTTCTTTTTATTTTGGCCGATTTTTCCTAATAAATCAGCCGCTAGTGTTCACAAAATGAAAATATGAAGGACCGAATTGGCGACCAGAGGGGGGAGTGAATGGGAGCCTCAAATTTCAACTCGTGAAATTGATGGCCCTTGTTCGAAAAAGTCACCCCAAGAGCAAGACCGGGCTTGCTAGTATCCACGACCTTAGATGTAGGGTGGATGCTTCCTAGAAGCACAGCGGGATACTACACAACCCAAGAAACCCAACGCAAAAGCCGGAAACCAAATCCGACAACGGACGAATGAACCGCAAACGAAAACGTGCAGAGTGGCACTGACTAGACTCTGCAGTGCATCCGGTCCAAGATGAACGGACGCGTCCGATCAGAGAAAAGTCTCTCTGGTTGCTCTCTATTCACGATCGGACTCTGCTCCTAGGTGAGTCCGGTCACATGAACTGAGCGTCCGATCGATGGCAAGAAATCGATGAATAGTAACACCAGCGAGTCCGGTCACATGCACCCAGGTGAGTCCGATCGAAATCGCCCAGAGCAAAACGCACGACCTTCAATGATCGGACGCATGGAATAGCGTCCGGTCGATACGAGGTATGCGTCCGGTCACCCCGACGCAGAACTGTTCGTCCACCGATTTGACTTGATCCCCCTCAAATTGAAACCACTAAGGCTCAAATTCGGTGAGGGGAGTCACAAGGAAGATAGTGAGCTACTCCTAGGAGATCATAGCTCGAACCTATCTGCAAATCGATGAATCAGAGAAGTTCAGAGAAAAGGGAAGAGAACACGATTCAAAACGAAAACTGATCGATCTGCTAGCTCGAGAGGTTAGAGAAGAATTCCGTCGGTGAAAAGAAGCGCCTCTCGATCTAGAACACACTGGTCCAAGCGGAATCAAAAACCAACTCTCAGAGAGGGAGAACAAGGAAAATCTCCGAGAAGGCAAACTGCAAAACCGCGAAGAACACAACACAAAGACACAAATCGATCACAATTGCAACCGTGTCTCGAAACCATGAGACAATAGTGAGATTACAATCTCACTTCCTCAAAAACTCCAGTACACAGAGGTATTGTTCACTCTGCGGATCACAAGCGGCGAGGAAATATTAGAATCCTAAGCGAAAGCTAGAGAATGAAAACTGCAAGGGCTGCCAGGATAGAATGCTGCGAGGATAGGGAGAGAGGAGGGGCTGCCTCTCTTATTTATAGCCTAATACAATAGTCCCCTTCTACCCCTAGATACAAGAGCGAACAGGCTAACCCTAGGGGTATTCCAGTCCAACTCTGCGAAGACTTGATCCGACGGCCACGCGTTGTTGACGCCAATTCGGGTCACACACCGATAGGGGCTAGATCGCCCGGACGCCGCACACGGCCTAGCACCTGGCGGAGGGTAGATCCCAACGACGAAGCCGACCAGCAGGTCGAAGAGGCCGATAGGATGCTCGTTCTTCGCCTGATAAACCCACGAACGCCTCCCGGGAAGACCCGTCAGGGAGACACATGGTGGGGGTGTTCTAGGGTCGGCAAGGCCACCTAGAACGCCAACGAATCTCGTTGAGAGATGCGCTGAACAACAAGAGGGTTGGAAGAGCTTGGGATAGGAGATAAAAGTAAATAGATGTGTTTTTGACGATTGGATAGATGGGATCTCAATCGGTCGTTATCCCCTCGTTTATATAGAGGGGGTGGTCTTATCCCAGTAGGAAACAACTCCAAAACACGTTCTCCAAGTTTCCCACGTCAAAAACATACCAAAAACCGATTTGGAAACCAAAACAGTTCGGAAATAGGCAAAAACCGACTTAGTCGGCTCAGGATCCGACTAAGTCGGTTTGTGCGGGCTCGGCACAACAGCCTGGGGGAGATCCGGCTTAGTCAGCTCTGGGACCCGACTAAGTCGGCTGGACCCGACTTAGTCGGCTCAGGGACCCGGCTAATTAGGTTCTTGGTGGCTCAGAAAACACATTGTCGTTTTCTTCATGCTTTCTCGACGTTTTGTCGTCCCTTGTGGCCACCAACACATATATGATGTGCATAACTTGTTGATGATACCTATGATCCACCATAAGACACATTGGGGTGAATGGAGCGGGCCGAGACATTATTTTTGGGCTCCAAACAGGGGGAAGCCGGCTTAGTCGAGTCCCTGACCCGGCTAAGCCGACTTGGCAACAGGAAATTCAGGCAACAATTTTCTGAAATTCATAATTAATTCATCCAGACATCAAACGAGACAAACCATATATGTTTTTTAACTAGCTCGATGAGAGGAAGACAATGGTTAAGTCCATTCTTTCATTTGAGAAAGTTGGAAAACCCGACTTAGCCGGTTTAGGGACCCGACTAAGTCTACTCTGGCTGATTCAGCACCCAAAAAACTATTTTCTTCACCTGGTGTAACACCCCAGGTGTTCGCCGTCAGTTGAACAGTCAGTTGAGCACGGACCTGGTATATCCAGCAATAATGACAAAAGTGTCAGGACTGATATCAGAGGCAAAACCTCAGTTTGAATTATTCGGGAAATAATTAATGGAGCCAGTTAATAATGATCGCCAATTTTTGAATATTCAAGATTAATGCTAAACAAGAATTTTTCATGTGTCCCATCTCAGTTCTTGTCTATAGTAACTGGTGAAAAAGTTTCGTGAAGTTTGGAATCAAAAACTCACATGAAATGACGAGTCGCAGCTTTGCCAGTACTGGCCGATTAACTGAAGAAAAACATTCGGGTTCAAACAAGTGTTGCTGTTATGCCCAATCAACTATATATGAACTCACGGTCAAAAGTTATGAAAGTTCGGAGTTGAGCAGATGGCCAGAAAATGTTCCGACCGGCGAGAAACCCTGGTTCGGATCCTACCGGGTGACTACTTTGACCGGCGTTGAACGGTTTTTTCGGATGTTCGCATGTCAGTGTGCCCTAAACGAAAGTTGTAGTACGGATCTAAAGGAGCAAATTTTGTTTTATGGCCGAGACCTGGATCGGTGCCGAAAATGGTGAAAATGAGCTCGCAAGATGGAGTACACTGTAGTTTTCAGGTTCCAGAAAACAGTTAAGTCTGTACTGCGAAATTGGAATTTCGGTCACCGCGAAGCTGCCGTCGACGATCGTTACCGGGCAAACCGTTGGGAATTTGACTGAGTGCCTTTAACGAAAGTCGGAGTACTCGGCGAGACGACGACAACAAAATTTGTTTCATCAAAATCGGAGTCCGTTTGAGCAGTGTTCGCAAATTTAGAATTTGACCGAAAGTTTCCGGAAACTTGCCTTTTTGGGAAAGAAATTTGGCAAAGAAATTGCCGTGCTCCTTTTGTTGCCATGCCAATAAAAGAATCGGCCCTCCGGCCTCGTCCCCTTTCCCCTTCCCACTCGCGCAAAAAAAAGGGAGACCGAGCTCCTCTCCTCCGGCCTTCCTCTCGGTCTCTCCCTCCTCCATGGCTGAAGCTTGCTGCTCCTCCTTCCATGACGTGCAGGCAAGGCAGCCCCCTTCCCTGGCGCCTCCAGCTCCCTCTCCTTTCTCCCTTCTCCCTTTCCCCTTCCTGCTGCAGCCAGCAGCAGCGCCATCGGCGGCCAGAGGCCGCGACCCCCTGGCACGCCCGCGCGACCTCAGGGCCGCGCCCCTCCTGCGGGCGCCGGCAGCCAGCAGCCAGCAGCAGCAGCGGCAAGGGCACCCCCAGCCAGTGGCCAAGGCAGCCCCAAACCCTAGCCCAACCTCCTCCCTGCAGAAGCCGAGCTTCCCCCTCCGTTCCCGTCGTCTTCCCGAGCTTTCTCCCATGAAATAATGGTAAAATGATGGTCTATTAAAACTGAAACTTTTTGTTGGGTTTTTATGTAATCTTGCATGACTCAATGTGTTTACTAATTGCTCCTTAATTGATTTGCACAGATCCAGGGGTTCCAGATGCTAAAACAGTTTTTATTTCCGTTTTTAATTAATTAGCAAATCTGGGGCGAATTTGTAAAATGCATAGTAAATTGTGTGTTCATCGAAAAATTGCATATGTGGACTTTTTGGAATCCTTGTAAAGAGTACTATCCAGTGGATGTATCATATGTGGTCTGTTAGTACAAAGTTTCTGTTGTGGTGATTGATTTGCGTTAAATAGGTTTAAATAGGGAGAAAATCATATCTGCTATTGTATTGCTTAGTTTGCTGTGAAATGTTTATGGTAGGCTTGTCAAGTGATGTGTGTGCTATGATAAAAATTTCAAGATTTTTGGTGTACGTATGAATTAGTTATGAATTTATCTTGTTCTCAGCTCATTAAATGGATCAAAATGAATTGTGGCAAATGGTTGCATGTAAAAATAGAAAAGGTGGCTCCACTGCCTTTCTATTGTGTTGTTGTAGCTTAGATAATTTTATTATGGTCAGTTGTTATGCAAAGCATAGAGTTTTAGAATTATCATCTTTCTATAATTCATTTCGGGATGTTCTGGACAGATTATAGGGCTTAAATAGTTGCCCCTTGTAAATGATGTTTGCTGTGAAACTTGTCTATAGCAAAGTCGTAGATAACATACATATCTAGCTTGTGTTAAAGTTTCATGTTTTTTGGTGAAATGGATTATCAGTTATGGTTGTTTAAAGTTCAGTTTCAGAAATGGTTGCTCTTGTTTATGCCTAGATCAGATTCTGTGAATATAATTGTTTCACCCTGTTAACTTGCGAATCATGCTGAGATGTTTAAAGATGATTTGTAGGAAATTTCATAATATTTCCAAAATGTCTTGTTGTGTGTCATTTAGAGTTGTGTAGCTCTAGTTGTGATTTAAATACCTAGCTGCTATATGTATGTCCAGTTTTGCTGAAATGGCTGCAAGTCCAGTTTCTGTTGTGGTGGTTAGTTCGTGATCTAAATTATATTTTCTGTGGGTGTGGTCTATACAAAAGTTGTAGATAACATCTTAATCTAGCTTGTCACCAAATTGCACGGACATAGGCTTAATAGTTTAAGAGATATGGCTGTTGTAAGATTGCTGTCAAGTTTTTCCTACATTCTGTCCAGATCTGAATGTTTGGATTGTTTCACCTAGTTAACTTGTGATTCATGCTTATGTGCTTATAAAAGAGTTGTAGTGCTTTTCATAAGCTTTCTAAATTGTCTTAGCTCATGTTCACTGGATATATATAACTTGAGTTATAGCTGTTTTAGTGCAGATGGGCAAATCTGTCCAATGTCTGGACAGAGGTGCCTAATTATACTAATTAGCCCTTGTTAACTTGTGAATAATCTTGAGATGATTATAGATGAATTGTAGACAACTTAATAATCTTTCTAAAGAGTCTATGGGCAAGTTCTCAGGTATTATAGATCTTTAGTTATGGTTGCCTTAAGTTACTGTTGTGATGTGTGGCTAGTTCTGTTCAAGTGTGGACAGAGCTGCACTAATCATGTTGTTTGACCATGTTAATGATTGATTCACCTTGAGCTAACAATAAGAAAGATTTAGATAATCTTGTAAGCTTTCTATAATGTCTAATTGCATGCTCATGTGATGTTTATATTGTCAGTTATGCTTCCTTGAAGCTCTGTCTGTCCTGCTATCCTACAGTTGGACAGAGCTGCATTGTTATCTGCTTTTGAGCTATATAACCTTTGAATTTGCTCTTATGGTGAATAACAAAGTTGTAGACAATTGAGTTAGCTTTCCATAAAGCCTTATCTCACCTTGTTTGGAGATTTGTATCTTGAGTTACAGTTAAAAGAGTGGACTGCTGTCCTGCTGTTCAAATCTGAGTGTTTGTGTTTGATTGCTTAACTTGGCTTAAGTTGATTAGGTGAACTTAGTGATCAATTTAAAAGTGTGCATAACCTGTTGGTTGTTGTGTGCTTTGGTGTGTGCTAAGTTATCTTAATTATTTGCATGAATTTTGTGCTAAGTGCTTGTTACTGGTTGCTTGTGCTATGTGATCAATATATTACTTCGGGAGCATTCATACATATGCATTGTGCATCTCATATCTAGGTTCGCTAGATGGAAGAACGTCAAGCGAAGGACGTCGTGATGGAGCCAGACCTCAGGATGATAGTTTGGTGATCACCTGGAGATGATGGTGTTGGCGAACCCCACAAGTTCCTAGAGCGGTGATGTTCCCGAAGTGGTGCCATCTAACACTAGTTTAAGTGTTGTTCCCAGGCAAGCCCCGGAGCATTCTAAGTCTCCTACCATTCTTTTATAAATGCAATCGAGTCAATATAATGATTGTTGCATTAAGTTATAGGAGTTGAATGATACCGTTGATGCATTACTTACTTATCCTTGTCCACCAGCAATTATTATCTTGATATCCCTGCTAGGTCTAGGCTCGATTATATGCTTAGCCCTGTTAGACCGGTAAAAGTCAGGTGATTTCCTGTCTCCCGCATATAGGTGGATACTGATCATGACTAGCTTGGTGCTATCATGGAGATAACCATGTGATAATTAAACTGAGACCGGGTGGGATGTAGGAGCAGCAGGACATGGGTTCTGTGTGCTAGTAGTCTCCCGTCTGTGTCGATTAGGACCCGACGAAGGCACACCTCAGTCATTTTGAACGTGTCAATGACTTAACGGAGCAGGTGCGGGTGCCTCCCGTGAAGCCGAGTAAGGTTATTCGAGCCGGTGATGGAGATGTTGACGCCTAACACCCAGGGCCTTATATGTACCGTGGGCAACTATTCTGAGCAACCTGGGATGGTCCGTGGACAGGCGGGGCCTGATTGACCTGGCATGACCGTGGGCAGTTATAGCTTGAGCGACCTGGCATTGAGATAACCCCCGGTGTAGAAGGGCCCATGACCGTCCCGCGCGTTGTGTTCTCGAATTTCCTGAAGTGGCCGCCGACGGCTACCTGGCAAGGTGTGATCGGGCGAGTGTGCGACATTTTATCCCCAGCTGGGTAGGAATCGATTATAATCGCCATCGCTCCTGGACAGTGAGTAACTTGACTGGGCATGTGTTACCGTAGTAACTTATGGAATTAAAGATGGTTATGGTACTGAATTTGAAAGGCTATTGATGAAATAGTCACTCTTGCTTGATTAATTAGCCAAGTGATTGCTCTAGATCAGGTGCAAATCTTGTTAATCAGGTTAATTACATAAAATTGACTGCTAATACTCTAATGATGATTATTTAATAATGAAAATGCTTTTATGCAAAAAGGTAAGTATAGCCAACCCCAGATATAGCCTTGCATACTCCTTGGTGTCACTTTATTTCTGGTTTACGACGGGTAAGTCTAGCTGAGTACATTCGAGTACTCAGGGTTTATCCCACCTTGTTGCAGGTGAAGCTTAGGCCTGCCGAAAGGTGATGGCCAGTGCCGGTGGGCTCGGCAGTTCCATACTTCTTCTCTTATGTTGTTGTTGGAGGATGTCACTCGAGCTAGCAAAGTATTTCAACTTATGTTATGGTATTTATTTCAAAGCTATGTTGTTCTTATAATTTAAGTGGAACCCAACTTGTATTATTATTTGTGAACACTATTATAATATTATTTCCGCTGCAAAGCTCCGTGGACATGATTTGTATTTGCTTGACCATGCGATCTTGGTTGAGATGTTGGGAAAGTTTGAAATCCTTCGAGATTTCCGGACTACCGGGTTTATATGGGCTCAAGTGTGCCAATTCAGCTGCTCCGGCAGAGGTTTTCGCACTTGTGCTCTTATAAATTGGTCGGTTCTATTACAGCTGGTATCGGAGGAAGGTTAAGCATAATACTGTCATGTGCATGGTTTTAAAACAAAGTTTTGTTTTGAAAAGCCTATTTTATCTAAAAAGCTTTAGCTAGTAGGCAAATTTGTCAAAACCTAATTTGTAAACTATGTGCTAGCGACAACCTCCAGTTATGCCCAACTAGGACTTCTAGGTGGCTTAGTTAAGTAATACTAACTTTGGAGGTTTTTACTTTCCTGTAACGACACGTCGACTCAAAAGGTACGTGTAAATGACCGCACTATGCTACCCTATGGTCTAATATTGGAGGTAGCCCTCACATATGATGTACTCATATATGTGGGGTAGTTGAATTTATTTTATGCAACGTCGCACCTACGCTCAGGTAAGTGTGAGTTGTGAGAGCATGACCAAACAAACGTTGGTCTAGGGAAGAGCTAGTTTGGTACTGGAACCTGTACTCGTAAGCACACGAATGCGGGTGACGGTATTTAATTGTAGGAGTAATACTTTTCTGATGGGTGCATATACTACTTACGTGTATACTGGGTATGCACCTAAGATAGTATCTAGATTTAAATTCCTGCAATGTATTTATATCTGTTGTGGGAATGGGCTGAAATGAGATTTTCTGCACGTACGCTAACCTCGAATGCGTATGTATAGTTGACGATTAGCTATATCGAGAGTGCGTGTTACGCCACCGACCTAGAACGCGATTGCTACCTCAGGTTGGCAATTTGTAAGGACGTATAGAACGAGCATACATCTTGTTGTGCATTGCTCATGAACATGCTTCTCTCACCTTTGAACAACTTGTTGTCAAGTGTGACTAAAGTAATGATAAAACATAATGGTTGTTTGTGCATCAAATGCTTCCCCACCCTTGTTTCTATAATGGTAAGGTTGTTGTGAACTAGTGCTTCAATAGGATGTGCTAGCTTGCATGTAAAAATTAGAAATAAATTTTCTGTTTGATGAGGTATGTTGCCTTGAATTAGATGTAATATGGTGTTGCTCGTGATGTTTGGTAGTGTGCAAGGTTTTATATGAGTGTTTCCATGTCGTCTAGATAAGTGATTGCTTGTTTAGACTAGAAGTAAATACCTGTATGATGTTATTTAGACAACCCTGCTAGCTCATCATGATTTTGTGTGGTCTTACTCCTCATGATGGTGTGTTGTCTTGCTCATCATTATTGTGTGTTGTCTTGCTCATCATGATGGTGTGTTGTCTTGCTTTGCTACCTGTATGCTAGAAGAGTAGTTAGACAATAAGTTTCTAATGGTTAGCAGTTTTCCCCTATGTTGAAATGTCTTGTAGTAACTAAATGGCTTGTGTGATGTTATCTTGCTTACATGGCAAAACTGTGCTAAGCTTGTAGGTTCCATGTTTTGAGCTAGGAAAGTTCCTTTTTGGGTGAAACCCATTTGGGTTAGTTTTGTTTTCAAATACTCCACCTAAATAAACAATAAAACTTGTTGTTTGAGCCTGTTTTGTATGCAGTTTTGTTTAGGTATGCTAAGTGCTTCTTCGACATGTAATTCTAGTTTTGTTAGCTTCAACATGCTCTAGCAAGGAAATGTATTCAAACCTGTTGTTTAATTACTTTTTCATGCTATAATCATGTAATCATATTTCATGCTCATTTTCTTGCAATCATGAGAACTAGTGTTATATGGATTAAAGGTTTGTGAAACTAATTTTTATACCCAACTAGTATCATGTTGCTGTAAGAAGAATATAAAACTTGTTGTCTGACCACAATTAATAGTTTGAACCTGTTTAAGTTGTTTTAAGCATGTTTACTTACTAGATTGTGTAGGCTGTTTTACTTGCTCAAATATGCTGAACTGCTTGTAATAGTCTACTAAATGCATGAGTGAGCTGCCATAATCTTCCTAGAATTCTCTGGGAGGAGATTGAAACAACTCTATGTCTGACCTTGCTAAAGTAGGTAAATTACTAAGTGCATGTACGAAATTTAATTTGGGTTAATCATGATCTGTCTAACATGTTTAGGATGTATCTAAACTGTTTTTTATACATGGTTATGCCTAGAATTATGTTTTTATGTGCACCATGCCTTGTAATTGCTCTCTAATCTAGCTTCAATTATTCTAGCTTATGTGCTTGTAAGAAATAAATGCTTGCAAACAATTCAAGTGGCTGCAATTTAGCTTTTCTAACATGATTAGAATGTTTTAAACTGATAATTGCGCTTGATTGTACCCAAAAATCAGGTTGCGACATGCTGCTTGTTAGTTGTTGTTACTTAGTGTCTGTTTATTCCTTCTTGGAATATAGATTATGCATGAGTTTGTTACTTGTTGTACCTCATATGCTAAATAAGTGAGTTGCAACTTAAAAATATAAACTGCTTATATTTAACAAACAAGTATGCCTTAGTTTGCTTGGTATGTTGCTTCCAGATAAAGAGTTATGCTCCAATCTAGTAAACAGGAAATAAAATAATGACAACACCTGTTCACCATGTTTGCATGTCTATAATTGCTTGAGTGCTATAAATAGATGCTTGTCTTGTTTGAGCTTGGTGACTAGTGTTGGTTGCTTTAACTGATTGTTGTGTGATCCAAATGTTTGTTAAGGCTGTGTGTAAATGTGTTGTTGTCTAAGTGATGCCTTGGTTAATCAACCTTTGTCCTCGGTGAGTGCATGAGTGGTTTGTCAACCTTCGGTTAGAATCGTGCTCAAACCCTCTTGACCTTCCGAGATGCCTTTAGTTGAACCTTTGTTGCTTAAAATCCTGTGTTTGTGTGTCTAATTTTGATGGTTTAGAATGCTTGTGCCAAAAACCTGTACCTATGCCTGTCCATGCCTTTTTGTTGGACTAGTTGGCCCTGGCTAACCTTCCAAAAATCCTAGATTCCAAACCATGGTAAGCCTATGCTTGTTGTGTAGCCATGCCTCTAACCAACCTGGAGATCCAAGTTTGGCCTGAAGTGTTGCCCAAGCCTTGGATGTTTGGTACCCTTTGTTATGAAGGCCCTTGTTTGTTTTGACCTAGCCAAGTTTAGTTTTGGTTAACCTCAGCCTTTGATCATAGTTTGTCTTGCCCAGTTACGGAGACCTTACCCAAACCCATGTATCCCCTCGGTTGCTCTTTTGTTGCTGCTTGGCCAAATCAAGTTCATGAAATCTTTCGTCTTGTCATGACCTTGATGTGCACCAGACGAATCCTTGTTATCTTGTGCCATGTTTGTCTTGGGAAATCGCATCCTAGTGATTTTCCAAACCTTGTGATCATCCTTGTTTTGCTAGCTCATGCCTTGCACGTGATGCCTATCCATGCAAGATTTATCTGCATCATGTGGGATTCCTCACTGGTTGTGGATTCGGTAATAGTGTCTTGGTTAAGAACTAATGGTGCTGCGACGAAACCGAGAGCCTCTTGTGGCGGCCGACACAAGTTTGTGCTGCTCGGCACGAGCTGGTACCGTGGGTTATAATCAAGATCTATTATAGAACTACGCCAATGTGTTATCTTTCATGAAGCTCCCTCCTTGATTATCTCCCATATTCCTTCACAAAAATCCTTATGTCGGCTCGGATAAGGCAGTGTTTCTTTCTAAAAATGGCAAGAAGGATAACCTTTTCAAGTATCGGTGAAAGATGAAAGCAATAACGGACTGTAAGGAGTGGTAGACAAAGGACTCTATTTGATCAGCAACAAAGACCAAACAACATATATGGTCCTAGTGAAGCAAGTGACACAAAATTCTTAAAAGTGGGCAAGTATCAGCTGAAGGATGAGCAACAGAAGTGGTGTGTTGTTTAACCAGATCCCGGCGGTCCAGAAGTTTACTGTCTGAACTTAACATATATATCTGCATGGTGATCTTGTAGTCAACCCAACCTTTCGAGATATGTCTGATTCTCTGCTAACTTTGTTGGTGACTATGTGCATTGATATCAATAGTGCTTGCAGTAAAAGCTGAAATTTTGGAGCTTTTTGGTGTTGAGAGGCAACTGATTAGTTTCAGTCATTGAAAAGCTAATCTTCAGTTCAGAAACGACTCTTTGGTAGCTATGAAGGCTATGTCTCACAGAACAATGTTATGCCATAAGTCTGTAAATCAACTGATTTTGTTTGTGGCACCCGTACATCCAAGTCTTTGACATGTTCCAACCAACTCTATCGGGGAGAAATTTTTAATGGTAATACAAGACGGTACGCCAGCCCAGTAACTCAAGTCAGGATTATACCGGGAGTAAGGACTTCTTGGTGATACGTTCGACTACTATGAAAAGACTATTCCAGATTATTTTGGATGAAGCTAGAAAAGAACATTCAGAATCAGTCGCTTATTCTTGAAGCAGACGAGGTGTCCTACCAAAAATCAACTCTTAGAAGTGCATATTGATGGCAGTTGAGTGTCAGCCGACAGATTTCAGATTATGTTCCTGCATTGTTGAGTGAATTTGAGAAGATCGCTTTATGACCCAAGTAGTACAACAAGTCAGTCTCACTGAGTTGCAACTACGCCATGAAGAAGAATGATGTTGATTTGCTAGTAGTACAGAGATTCAGTAACTTGGTATTTTTACCCAAGAGGTTGCATCAAATTTAATCTGAGTCACTATCACAACTTAAGAATTTCAGTAAAGAAGGATCTGTGAAAACGTGGATTTGGTAGAGTCAGCTATCACATTCACTGCTCTTTTATCAGATTCAGATAATACCGTGTTATCATCAGAGAAAGAGAATTGCACACATGTAACCTCATGTAGCTTTCCATAAATTGCTATCTGAAGGAACAGACATTCACAGTAGTATAAGCCGTGGTTGTCGTCAGTCAGTTCCTGACCATCTCGAGGATGTATTTTTGCTATGGTTCAAATCGGATGAAGATTCAAAATTTGAAGTAATATGATCTTGGATTCCTCCCAAGGTAATAATGCCATTGTGGTTTTCCTTTCAACCTGATAGCGATGTCTGAAGTGTACCTCAATGTTCAATGGGAGTCAGTGAAGTAGATTCTTCTGACAAGAGCTAGTAATCGGGTAATGACATGAAAGATCGGAGAGTTGTTATGTTCCTAGCAGTTTCTGTTCTGTCGAGAAGTGAGTATCTTGAGCTGTTAATAGCCCGTGTTTAAGGATGGGTGCTATGCTTATCTTCCCTTGAAAAGTCTTTCGTCCGGAATCTCGGGACGAGATTCTTTTAAGGGGGAAGAGCTGTAACACCCCAGGTGTTTGTCGTCAGTTAAACAGTCAGTTGAGCACGGACCTGGTATATCGAGCAATAATAACAGAAGTGTCAGGACCGATCTCAGAGGCAAAACCTCAGTTTGAATTATTCGGGAAATAATTAATGGAGCCAGTTAATAATGATCGCCAATTTTTGAATATTCAAGATTAATGCTAAACAAGGATTTTTCATGTGTCCCATCTCAGTTCTTGTCTATAGTAACTGGTGAAAAAGTTTCGTGAAGTTTGGAATCAAAAACTCACATGAAATGACGAGTCACAGCTTTGCCAGTACTGGCCGATTAACTGAAGAAAAACATTCGGGTTCAAACAAGTGTTGCAGTTATGCCCAATCAACTATATATGAACTCACGGTCAAAAGTTATGAAAGTTCGGAGTTGAGCAGATGGCCAGAAAATGTTCCGACCGGCGAGAAACCCTGGTTCGGATCCTACCGGGTGACTACTTTGACCGGCGTTGAACGGTTTTTTCGGATGTTCGCATGTCAGTGTGCCCTAAACGAAAGTTGTAGTACAGATCTAAAGGAGCAAATTTTGTTTTATGGCCGAGACCTGGATCGGTGCCAAAAATGATGAAAACGAGCTCGCAAGATGGAGTACACTGCAGTTTTCAGGTTCCAGAAAACAGTTAAGTCTGTACTGCGAAATTCGAATTTCGGTCACCGCGAAGCTGCCGTCGACGATCGTTACCGGGCAAACCGTTGGGAATTTGACTGAGTGCCTTTAACGAAAGTCGGAGTACTCGGCGAGACGATGACAACAAAATTTGTTTCATCAAAATCGGAGTCCGTTTGAGCGGTGTTCGCAAATTTGGAATTTGACCGAAAGTTTTCGAAAACTTGCCAAAGAAATTGCCGAGCTCCTTCTGTTGCCGTGCCAATAAAAGAATCGGCCCTCCGGCCTCGTCCCCTTTCCCCTTCCCACTCGCGCAAAAAAAAGAGAGACCGAGCTCCTCTCCTCCGGCCTTCCTCTCGGTCTCTCCCTCCTCCATGGCTGAAGCTTGCTGCTCCTCCTTCCATGGAGTGCAGGCAAGGCAGCCCCTTCCCTGGCGCCTCCAGCCCCCTCTCCTTTCTCCCTTCTCCCTTTCCCCTTCCTGCTGCAGCCAGCAGCAGCGCCATCGGCGGCAGAGGCTGCGACCCCCTGGCACGCCCGCGCGACCTCAGGGCCCCGGCGCCGGCAGCCAGCAGCCAGCAGCTAGCAGCAGCAGCGGCGAGGGCACCCCCAGCCAGCGGCCAAGGCAGCCCCAAACCCTAGCCCAACCTCCTCCCTGCAGAAGCCGAGCTTCCCCCTCCGTTCCCGTCGTCTTCCCGAGCTTTCTCCCGTGAAACAATGGTGAAAGGATGGTCTAGTAAAACTGAAACTTTTTGTTGGGTTTTTATGTAATCTTGCATGACTCAATGTGTTTACTAATTGCTCCTTAATTGATTTGTGCAGATCCAGGGGTTCCAGATGCTAAAACAGTTTTTATTTCCGTTTTTAATTAATTAGCAAATCTGGTGCGAATTTGTAAAATGCATAGTAAATTGTGTGTTCGTCGAACAATTGCATATGTGGACTTTTTGGAATCCTTGTGAAGAGTACTATCCATTGGATGTATCATATGTGGTCTGTTAGTGCAAAGTTTCTGTTCTGATGATTGATTTGTGTTAAATAGGTTTAAATAGGGAGAAAATCATATCTGCTATTATATTGCTTAGTTTGCTGTCAAATTTTTATGGTAGTCTTGTCATGTGATGTGTGTGCTATGATAAACATTTCAGAATTGTTGGTGCATGTATGAATTAGTTATGAATTTATCTTGTTCTCAGCTCATTAAATGGATCAAAATGAATTGTGGCAAATGGTTGCATGTAAAAATAGAAAAGGTGGCTCCACTGCCTTTCTATTATGTTATTGTAGCTTAGATAATTTTATTATGGTCAGTTGTTATGCAAAGCATAGAGTTTTAGAATTATCATCTTTCTATAATTCATTTCGGGATGTTCTGGACAGATTATAGGGCTTAAATAGTTGCCCCTTGTAAATGATGTTTGCTGTGAAACTTGTCTATAGCAAAGTCGTAGATAACATACATATCTAGCTTGTGTTAAAGTTTCATGTTTTTTGGAGAAATGGATTATCAGTTATGGCTGTTTAAAGTTCAGTTTCAGAAATGGTTGCTCTTGTTTATGCCTAGATCAGATTCTGTGAATATAATTGTTTCACCCTGTTAACTTGCGAATCATGCTGAGATGTTTAAAGATGATTTGTAGGAAATTTCATAATATTTCCAAAATGTCTTGTTGTGTGTCATTTAGAGTTGTGTAGCTCTAGTTGTGATTTAAATACCTAGCTGCTATATGTATGTCCAGTTTTGCTGAAATGGCTGCAAGTCTAGTTTCTGTTGTGGTGGTTATTTCGTGATCTAAATTATATTTTCTGTGGGTGTGGTCTATACAAAAGTTGTATATAACATCTTAATCTAGCTTGTCACCAAATTGCACGGACATAGGCTTAATAGTTTAAGAGATATGGCTGTTGTAAGATTGCTGTCAAGTTTTTCCTACATTCTGTCCAGATCTGAATGTTTGGATTGTTTCACCTAGTTAACTTGTGATTCATGCTTATGTGCTTATAAAAGAGTTGTAGTTCTTTTCATAAGCTTTCTAAATTGTCTTAGCTCATGTTCACTGGATATATATAACTTGAGTTATAGCTGTTTTAGTGCAGATGGGCAAATCTGTCCAATGTCTGGACAGAGGTGCCTAATTATACTAATTATCCCTTGTTAACTTGTGAATAATCTTGAGATGATTATAGATGATTCGTAGACAACTTAATAATCTTTCTAAAGAGTCTATGGGCAAGTTCCCAGGTATTATAGATCTTTAGTTATGGTTGTCTTAAGTTACTATTGTGATGTGTGGCTAGTTCTGTTCAAGTGTGGACAGAGCTGCACTAATCATGTTGTTTGACCATGTTAATGATTGATTCACCTTGAGCTAACAATAATAAAGATTTATATAATCTTGTAAGCTTTCTATAATGTCTAATTGCATGCTCATGTGATGTTTATATTGTCAGTTATGCTTCCTTGAAGCTCTGTCTGTCCTGCTATCCTATAGTTGGACAGAGCTGCATTGTTATCTGCTTTTGAGCTATATAACCTTTGAATTTGCTCTTATGGTGAATAACAAAGTTGTAGACAATTGAGTTAGCTTTCCAGAAAGCCTTATCTCACCTTGTTTGGAGATTTGTATCTTGAGTTACAGTTAAAGGAGTGGACTGTTGTCCTGCTGTTCAAATCTGAGTGTTTGTGTTTGATTGCTTAACTTGGCTTAAGTTGATTAGGTGAACTTAGTGATCAATTTAAAAGTGTGCATAACCTGTTTGTTGTTGTGTGTTTTGGTGTATGCTAAGTTATCTTAATTATTTGCATGAATTTTGTGCTAAGTGCTTGTTAGTGGTTGCTTGTGCTATGTGATCAATATATTACTTCGGGAGCATTCATACATATGCATTGTGCATCTCATATCTAGGTTCGCTAGATGGAAGAACGTCAAGGGAAGGACGTCGTGATGGAGCCAGACCTCATGATGATGGTTTGGTGATCACCTGGAGATGATGGTGTTGGCGAACCCCACAAGTTCCTGGAGCGGTGATGTTCCCGAAGTGGTGCCATCTAACACTAGTTTAAGTGTTGTTCCCAGGCAAGCCCCGGAGCATTCTAAGTCTCCTACCATTCTTTTATAAATGCAATCGAGTCAATATAATGATTGTTGCATTAAGTTATAGGAGTTGAATGATACCGTTGATGCATTACTTACTTATCTTTGTCCACCAGCAATTATTATCTTGATATCCCTGCTAGGTCTTGGCTCGATTATATGCTTAGCCCTGCTTAGACCGGTAAAAGTCGTGTGATTTCCTATCTCCCGCATATAGGTGGATACTGATCATGACTAGCCTGGTGCTATCATGGAGATAACCATGTGATAATTAAACTGAGACCGGGCGGGATGTAGGAGCAGCAGGACATGGGTTCTGTGTGCTAGTAGTCTCCCGTCTGTGTCGATTAGGGCCCGACGAAGGCACACCTCAGTCATTTTGAACGCGTCAATCACTTAACGGAGCAGGTGCGGGTGCCTCCCGTGAAGCCGAGTAAGGTTATTCGAGCCGGTGACGGAGATGTTGACGCCTAACACCCAGGGCCTTATATGTACCGTGGGCAACTATTCTGAGCAACCTGGCATGGTCCGTGGACAGGCGGGGCCTGATTGACCTGGCATGATCGTGGGCAGTTATAGCTTGAGCGACCTAGCATTGAAATAACCCCCGGTGTAGAAGGGCCCATGACCGTCCCGCGCGTTGTGTTCTCGAATTTCCTGAAGTGGCCGCCGACGGCTACCTGGCAAAGGTGTGATCGGGCGAGTGTGCGACATTTTATCCCCAGCTGGGTAGGAATCGATTATAATCGCCATCGCTCCTAGACAGTGAGTAACTTGACTGGGCATGTGTTACCGTAGTAACTTATGGAATTAAAGATTGTTATGGTACTAAATCTGAAAGGCTATTGATGAAATAGTCACTCTTGCTTGATTAATTAGCCAAGTGATTGCTCTAGATCAGCTGCAAATCTAGTTAATCAGGTTAATTACATAAAATTGACTGCTAATACTCTAATGATGATTATTTAATAATGAAAATGCTTTTATGCAAAAAGGTAAGTATAGCCAACCCCAGATATAGCCTTGCATACTCCGTGGTGTCACTTTATTTCTGGTTTATGACGGGTAAGTCTAGCTGAGTACATTCGAGTACTCAGGGTTTATCCCACCTTGTTGCAGGTGAAGCTTAGGCCTGCCGAAAGGTGATGGCCAGTGTCGGTGGGCTCGACAGTTCCATACTTCTTCTCTTATGCTGTTGTTGGAGGATGTCACTCGAGCTAGCAAAGTATTTCAACTTATGTTATGGTATTTATTTCAAAGCTATGTTGTTCTTCTAATTTAAGTGGAACCCAACTTATATTATTATTTGTGAATACCATTGTAATATTATTTCCGCTGCAAAGCTTCGTGGACATGATTTGTATTTGCTTGACCATGCGATCTTGGTTGATATGTTGGAAAAGTTTGAAATCCTTCGAGATTTCCGGACTACCGGGTTTATATGGGCTCAAGTGTGCCAATTCAGCTGCTCCGGCAGAGGTTTTCACACTTGTGCTCTTATGAATTGGTTGGTTCTGTTACACCTGGGCTCCAAACGTGATGATCTAAGTGTGCTTTTCTGGTCATCTGGATGACAGAAACATGATGGAAGAGTCCATTATATGTTCGGGACCTTTTTGAGTGTCAACACGCGCCTTCCTCTCCTTAGCTTCGTCTCGACGCAAGCCTCGGGATGCCGCCACGTGCCATCTTGTCGACCGCCGCGCCTTCCTCACGGATAGCTTCGTCGCAATGCAAGCCTCTCCGCGCCGCCACGCGTCGACCGTCCTTTTTGGACCTCCCCCAGGTTTTGAGGCCGAAACCAGGAAACCTGTCTTCCGGCTCAGTTTTCTGGCCCAAACTCAGAAACACGCCAGCCCAGGTTTTGAGGCCCAAATCTGGAAACCGTCCATGCCGAGTTTTGAGGCCCAAACTCGGTAATCGTCGAGGGTAGTTTTTAGAGGCTCAACTACCAGACCCGCGCCGTAGACGGGATGTGGTTCGCACACCCCGACCGCGGCACCGATGCCGATGCATGTTCAGCCTCCACACTGGGCACAACACCTTCGCCTTCCTTCTCGGACTCCCCTCAAGTGTCATGACGCCATCGTCTTCCTCCCGACTCGGCCTATGCACCGCACATCCCCATGTGCTCTTGCTCGCCGATGCCACGTGCCAGCTACCACACCTGGTCCTCCGGCCTCCTGGTCCGTTGGTCCAAGCCTCACGTCCGCCCTTCACCGCTCCTCGTCCGTCGGCACGACACGTCTCTACTTGACCTTCACCTCGCCATTGACCACTGTCTCTGAGCTCCACACCTACACATCAACACAGCCAAGAGACACATGTTGCCCGTTGACCGATCGCTCATCACTCAGGAAGGAAACCACAAAGGCACATATCAACCTTGTGTTCGCAAAATCTCCTTCGGTCCAAAATCTGGTGTAAACACATGCCAACCAATTTTGGGATGAAATTTATTTTATCCCGAAATTTGAGTCCTTTTCTTTCTTCCTTCACTATCCTTTGGCACTTCAATCAAATGATCGCGGCTCGAAGATCCCCCATCAACCGGTATCTTGATGATCAATGTGAAACGGCTACTCCTTCTCGGGAACCATACCATGATTCAACACCTTACTCAATTACTCTATGCGCATAGTATGAACCGATGTCTTTTCACTTTCAGAGACTCAATTTTCTAATATAAATTACAATCTTGTCTTCATCTTTCACCGTACTCAGAGCGCAACTATTGCCATCTTCATCATCTACTCAAGAAAAATTCAAGAAAATCCCTCCCTTCCTCTTCCCTTCTAATGGCAAATCCTAACCATGGCAAGCGTCCTACGAAGGAAGAGGTGAACTCCTACCATCCTCCTCAGCGCCGCGCTAGGTGGGTTTTCTCTATTTTAGTCGATCTCGATACTCTTTCATCGACTTTCTTAATCCGATCTGATCTTCTCACTTTTCACCTAGGACCGATGTGGGCCCCTCCAATGTTGCCGCTGCTCTGGGACCTCCTCCAGGAATGGAGTCGGTATCTGAAACTCTGAAGGACCGAAAATGCTAAAGCAAGGCGACCCGATGGGGGGGGGGTGAATGGGAGCCTAAAAATTTCTTTCGACTTTAACCTCTGTCCCAACAAATCAACTCCAAAAGCTTTGGACACAAGCGTGATTCCCACGACCCTCTGAAAGAGGGTGGATGATCTCTAGGATCACAACGAGGCACCACCACAAAGAGCTACCCAAAAACTCGCAAGCACCGAGTCAAGTTCTAGCCAAAAAACCTACCCCCGAACGTAGATGGAAGGCTACGTCAGAAATCCCCCAAATACCTATGCTAACAAGTAGCAAAGATACCTAGAGAGGTTCCTTGGTGAACTCTAGGAGCAAACGAGAAGTCCGGAAACACAACCGAAAGACCGGGAGAGCAAATGCACTAAACAATGACTAGCAGCAGGATCCCGGACTGTCCAGACTGCTGGTCCCGGACTGTCCGCCGGTCAAAACGCAAAAACAGCAAAGCTGCTGATCACTCTCAGGAAGGTCCCGGACTGTCTGCGACCTTCAACGGCGTACTGTCCGCCGGTCACCCGAGGCAAAAACACCGAGGCACACAACCACTGCTCCAACTGCAACCCCGATGGCCGGACAGTCCGCCACTGGAGGCCGGACAGTCCGCCACTGGAAGCCGGACAGTCTGCCAGTGCCCAGAAAGTGCAAAAACTGCACGGCTCAAAACCAAAATTGATTGGATCTTCACCAAATCGAACGAGGCTGCAACTAAACTTCTCCCAAGTGTTCTTCTATGTGTTGGGAAGCTAATCCTAGGATATCATTGCTTCAAACCAACTAATCCATGAGAAATCGAAAGAACACTAGAAAAGGGGAACAACGAAGAACAAACGCGATTTTGACCCGATCTCTGTGCTCGTGAGGTTAGGGAGGAAATCCTTCGGTGGAAAGAAGGAATTCACAACATAGAACAAATTGATTCAAACGAAATCGCAAATCGTCTCATGGAGAGGTAGAACTAAGCAAATCTCTGGGAAGGGAAAAACCGAAACGCGAAGAACTAAAACACGAATTCGATCCAAAATCGACACAACCAAGAGGAGTAAGAAATTGATCCTTGGATTGCTACAAGATGATGAATTGTGTAGCAAACGATGTCGGGTTACAAGCCACTCCTCGCAATAGCAAAGCGCGGATGGCGAAAAGGTCAAGAACAAGAGCCACTCCTCTCCTAACCCTAGCCTCCTCTCACATGAACAAAATGAGAGTGACACCTCCAAGGATAGCTGCCCTAACCAGCCCCTTCACATATATATAGGCGCACGTCTAAAAGACACAAACGTCCTAACATGAAGCACTAACCCAAATACCCCCTGGGGGTAAAATCGTCCAGTCTCGTCAGGTTTCATCCGACAGCCACGCGCCTTCTCATCCTTCGCTTCGCCTCGACGCAAGCTCCAGGATGCCACCATGTGTCGTCCCGTCGACCACCGCGCCTTCCTCACCGATAGCTTCATTGCAACGCAAGCCTCTCAGTGCCACCACGCGCCGACCGTTCCGCATAGGAACCTCCGCCCGGTTTTGAGGCCCAAACCGGTAAACCCGTCAGCCTAGGTTTTGAGGCCCAAACCTGGCAAACCGTCCACCCCGAGTTTTGAGGCCCAAACTTGGAAACCGGCCACCCCGAGTTTTGAGGCCCAAACTCGGAAACCGTCGAGGGTAGTTTTTCGAGGCTCAACTACCAAACCCGCGCCATAGACGGGATGTGGTTCGCACACCCCAACCACCGGCACCGATGCCGATGCATGTCCAGCCTCCACGTTGGGCACAACGCCTTCGCCTTCCTTCTTGACTCGGCTGATGGCACTTGCGCCGCACGCAAGCCCGTGTTCGACCTCCCGCCAAGTGCCACGACGCCATCGTCTTCCTCCCGACTCGGCCAATGCATTGCACATCCCCATGTGCTCTTGCTCGCCGATGCCACGTGCTAGCTACCATAGCTGTTCCTTCGGCCTCCCGGTCCGTCGGTCCAAGCCTCACGTTCGCCCTTCACCGCTCTGGGTCCATCGGCATGGAACGTTCGCCGCATGGCACGCCCATCCTTCACCGCTCCCGGTCCGTCGGCATGACACGTCTCTACTTGACCTTCACCTCGCCATCGACCACTGTCTCCGAGCTCCACACCTGCACATCAACACAGCCAAGAGACACATGTTGCACACGCACACCAACACGGTAACACACCACAACTCAACGCCACCGGTTAGTCATAAACATTAAGCGCATATGAAATAATGACTCAGCCGGGAAAAACCTCAAACCACCCTCACAAGTGTCAATCATTCATCATATATGTTCTCAATCTCCCTCCTCCAGGAGTTCAGAGTCGACGGCCGCCCGACATTACCGTCAAATGACGGAAATGCGGAACCTATATTCGGAGGCCACCATCAGAATTTTCGTGCTTGAGGACCACATGGCCTAGCTCCAGAAGGCGCTGGAAGATGCAGAGGTTAAAGCCTCTCAGGCAGCCCAACAATGTGCGGAATCTGACGCACGTGTCACCGGTTACTCCTCTTTCATGAAAAGATCCTTCTTACGAAAGCTCTTACCTTCAATTTTTAGAGCGTTCTTGATGCTTATCATTCTTTCCATCTTTTAGACCTGACCGTGCGCCTGGAAGCCCTCCAAGACGCAGGGAACAAAGCTGCTGCCTCCATGAATGCCTCTGGCAACAGCGTCGTTGAGAGGGTAAACAACATCCCTGCAAGGGTGCATGAAGTTGCCTTCCATGGTGCCCGCCATGGTGCCGCAAGGGTTTCAAATCATCTTGTTTAAAATTTTGATGGCCTTTCATCATCTATATCCAAACTTTAGGATGTCTGCCATTTCTACAAGAAGCACGTGTAGTTTCGATGTTCTTATGTGTGCTTGTCTTGTTTCGTGTGTTGCATGTCTGTCGTCTCTATCTTTGTGTTCTCAAGAAGACCCTAAAGATCGGGTTTGGAAGATAAGCAGGTCTTTTGTTAAGTGGGGTAGCGTCTACTATCAACCAGAACAAGCCCTAAGTTTTGAGGCAAGAAGAACTGAAGATCAATCTTTATCTTTTTAGCCTTCATTTGCCCATCCTCGATTCATGTCTTATCGTTCATCAACCTCATATCAAGACATCGTGACAAATTGAAGATCAGTTTCATTTTTCTCCCTAGTCTCTCTTAATCTCGGGACGAGATTCATGTTAAGTGAGGTAGTTTGTAACACCCTAAAATTTCTGATTTCCGGTTGTGAGTAGAAAACACTAAATAAAATAAATAATTTTAATATTTGTATAAAATTGATCAAGTTTAGCTGGAGCTAGTGCCACTTTTAGTTTTAGTAAATCAAAAATTTACACATTTTTCTAAACTAATTTGACGGGTTATGTTTGATGTGATGGTTGGTTGTGGTTTGACCTTGTGTTGTGAGTCGGTAGAGCTTCAAAACACGTTGGTAGATTGTCTATCTATATCTGGTCCGTTTCTGTCTTTTTCCCAAAATCAAATTTATCATTTCAATCTCTATCTTTTTGTGGACTTTTTTTGAAATTCTTTTTCTTGTGTCTCAAATCACTTATTTGAGTCTATCATCCTTTACCATATCGCTACAAACTTCTCGGGAATTTTTCTGGCCTTTTCCGGAACAGTTTCAATCTTTCTGCAAACATAATCTAATTTTTAGATGCTCTAAAATATCTTTTTATGAGCTCCAAATACCTTATTTGGGTTTATTATATTTCAATGTGTCTCTGAGAATATTTCCAGAATTTTCGGAGCCCTCGGAGTATTTTTCGTGGCTTCAATACCAATTCTGGACTTTTCTGAAATTATTTTAATCCCGAAATTAATTAATCCCGAAATTAATAAATATCTCGTTTTTCCATCTTCACCAAACCCTAACACTATATATGCCGGCGTAGCCATCGACGCACTGAGTCCAAAAGTACGGCCCGTTTCGCGAGTCGCCACTCCTATCATTCTATATCTCAAGCCGAAGTTTCGCATCTCATCTACTCCGGCGAACTTCCGGCGAGCTATTCCGGCTAAACCATAGCGTGAAGGTGAAAACCGTCACCACCGTGAGGTAGCTGTCATCGTTGTCTACATGATACTGTGTTACTTTTCATGAATCCATCACAGTTTAACTATTCCCCTATCTTTTTTTTCTCTTTTCCGGTGATGTTTTCCGACCAACTGCATCGATGACACGTTCTTTGTTCTCTCCGGCATACACCTGCACCGCCACCTGACAGGCTCCGCCCCACGGTTATTCCGACTCCGCGCATCAGCCAGCCAGTCGGCCGGCCGAGGGCCCTGACCCTGACCCTCCGTTGCGTTCGTTTTGGAGCCGCTGGAGGCCGGCTCTGGTGCCTGCCGTGTCGGCCACTGCCCTGCGAGCGGCAGCCTGCTCTGGGCCAGCTGGCAGCCCTGGCCCGAGGCCCCTCCCTGCCGAGCCCCTGGTTGAGACGTCCCCCGTTCCCTGAGTTCGAGCACAAGAAAAGCTCCGGTCTGTAGGATCTATGTCAAGGTTGAAGTTGACAACTCCTCTTTAATTCTTCGTCGTTTAATCATCTATAATCTCCGTTTTAGTCCGTTTCAGTTACGTTTGTTTCGTGTCGATGCGCCCTACGCAGCAGCGTTAACATTTTTCGTATCATATATTTTTCCATATAAAATTAAATATTAAATTGATTAATAAACCTATAACCGATTTATAATTAAAATCAATATAGATTTTATACTTCGATATTTTATATACAAATATTAACATGATTAATCACTAACATAAATATGTTTTTAATTTATAATTTGATTAGGCTAACCGTTATCATATAAAATACGATTAGATGCCATCACATATTTATTTTCTTTTACTAAGATAAAGTTTAACTTGATGAAATTATATGACAATATTTATGAATAAAATATGATTAATCTAACCCGATTTTATAACTAAAATATGCTTTGTCTAATCTGAATTAATATTTTGTCATGATTTTATCTATAAAATAAAGCAAACTGTTAGTTCTTTCTTTTTATAACATAAAACTTCTGATAGACGTGTCTTTTAGCAGGATCCCGCGACCGTAGTAGCGAGCTCTCTTTTAGTACATTGTTTTTATGTCAGGTTGTTAGTCGTCTATGTTGTTTGTTTATATGTTTGCCCATTTGTGGTGCTTGCTACGAGTAGACAACAACAGGTTGTGCGCGCTGAAGATCAGAAGTTGATGACTCAGAGCTGAAGATGTGAGAATTGGTCGAGTGTAACAGGCAAGTATAACATGAGACCATCCTTGTTGCCTACTCATTTATAATTCATTATTCATGTGCATGTGTCCAATTATACCAACCACAGGTTTACCCTAGTTGTTTCAACTCTATACCTTGCCACCATGGGATATATGCATATGGGTAGATCTGCTAGTGGTTAACTCTAATCTATATGAACAAACGAGATGACTAATAATATGCGCAACACATACTGATAACTTGTTTCCATGGTAATGTGAAGATCTGACCCCCCTAAATGATCTTCTGCGGGCAAAAGTTGGGACATACAGTACAACAGTGAGGGCTACATGGCTCTGGTTTTAGTTGGTTCGAGGACCTCTCCTCGCTTGATGGTGGTTACCCGAAAGGGCACAAAAGGGGCTCGCCGACTCGGGTATAGGACAGCCTCTGGTCTCATGTGTATAGCCGAGAAGGAATGTGCCATCGGAAAGAGGGTTCTTATATCTGCTTGCCGATTGGAAACCTAGTGGCCACTATCTTGTTAGGGGAACTTCGAAAGACTTCATAGTGTACCCTGCCGCACCTCCTTGGAAGAGGTGATATGGGATTTGCAACCCCTGGCACATGAGGATCACGCCTCATGAGTAAAGTTGTACAAACTCTGCAGAGTATTAAAACTGATATATCAGCCGTGCTCACGGTCACGAGCGGCTCGGAAAACTTGCAGACTAATAACTTTAACAATATATACCTTATGTTCATATTACTGTCAACTTGTTAATCTTTGATGTGGTTGCTCATAATATTATTCATGTGGTTTGAATGGGATTTAAGCACAACTTGATGACTATCTAATGCTAAAATATTGACTCAACTAAAAGTGCTAATCGCAGTAAACCAGTGTCAGACTTTTTGAGCTTCAGAACCCCATGTTGTATTTGCTGAGTACGACATGTGCTGACCCATGCTATCCCCCCCCCCACACACCCCAGTCTTCATCAGAGTCGCGCAACGGAAGCATGGTGAACACATAGAGAAGTTCCAAAAGACTGATGGAAGTGCTAGGCGTATGTACTCCCAGTCAACTGTCCCTGTGAAGAATGGAGTAAAGAGAAGATTAGTTTTCGTTCCGCTTAACTTTGATGTAAGTGTTAGTTATAACTGTGTTTCGTTATATAGAACATTGTTTTTTATATCTTTTCCTTCTGTGGTTGTATGTGTGGACTTCCTGAGCACACATATGGCGTATCTGGTTTTGTTCTTTAAAACCGGGTGTTACATTTTCCTTTTCAGACAACATGGCAGTTCAACCTGATTCGCTAATATAATTCCACTGTAAGATTGTTTTTGAGTGCAATATAATGCTTTTAGTGTACAAGTACAATGTTTCAAGAGAGCTAATGCAAAGTTCGTGAATGTAGAGTGTAAAGTTTGTGGAACATGTAGTTTGAAGAGGAGTTGACAGACTTCATGTTAGTCTTCTTCAACCCACTTGCACTTCACGATGTGTCAGTGTCCTAGTTGTTTTGTTGGGACTATGTAGAGTTGTATTTCCTGGAGTAAACATGTTGTCTCCTTTTTTTAGTGCTGCTTGTAATTTTATGGGTTAGTATCAGTGAGTTTTTATGGACTTTTCTGTATTGGGTGGTAGTCTACCTATATATAAATTGAATCTATGTCTCTGACAATAGCTGAAATACGGGGGGCTTGGGCCCTATAACTCTAAAAATGAGAAATTGTAGATCTTGCATCTAATTATGAGTTGATAGGGCTACCTTCAGGTGCTTCATCGAATATATTGTTGGTTTTGATTCTTTGATTCCTACTTCTCTTGTTCTCGATTAAAAGCGTTTAGTTTCCTGCATTCTCTGGTTCAGCATTGCAGGTCTTTTTCATGCCCTGTCATATTTTCTTGTTGAAATTGCGGATACATGGGTGTATGCCCAGTCTCGAGTGATGAGTGATTATCAACTGGGATAATGCGCATGTTCTTTGGCTTGTGTTGTGCAAGTGTCGAGCACGGATACAGTGATCTAAGGCAAGGTGAAGGTCAAGCAGAGACGTGCCGTGCCGATGGACTAAGAGCGGTGAAGGGCGGACGTGAGGCTTGGCCTGATGGACTGGTGACCTAAGGATCAGTTGTGGTGGCTGACAGCCTGGGACAGCGACGAGCGAAGACTTGCGGGCACAGTGTTGCTCGGGTCGAGGACCTAGGGACATGTGTCGGTGGACGGAGTGCACGGGCGGTGCATCCCATCTACGACTCAGTTTAGTGGTTGAGCCACAGAAAAACCACCGAGTGGACGGTTTCCAGGTTTGGGCCTCAAAACCTGGGCGCTGATGGTTTCCGAGTTTGGGCCACAAAACTCGGGCTGAGGACGGTTTCCAGATTTGGGCCTCAAAACCTGGGCGCTGCGGGTTTGCTGAGTTTGGGCCACAAAACTCAGGCGATGGACGGCTGGTTTCCCAGTTTGGGCCTCAAAACCGGGGGTTGGTCGTGAAGGCTGGTTTCCCGGTTTGGGCCTCAAAACCGGGGGCGAAGTCCAGGAAAAGGACAAGCAGAGCGGTGGCGGCGCGTGGCGGCAATCGGTGAGGTTGCGCCGAGGCAACGCTACCTATTGTGCGGGCGTGGCCGTCGGATCACCACCTACCATGAGTTGGTCCAGAATAACCCTATGGTTTAGCTGGTTCGCTCTGTAATTAGTTAGGGGTAGAGTGGGAATTAGAATTAGGATAAGTAGAGGGAGACACCCACCTCCCATCTTATCTCAGTCATTTGCTCTTTGCCTTCTAGGTTTTCCTGCTCTCCCAATCCCCTGCTGTAGCAACTGAGATCCGCAGAGAACCATACCTCTGTGTACTGGAGATTTTGAGGAAGTGAGACCGTAATCTCACTGTTGTAGCGTGTGGTAGCCACACGGTTGTAGATCGATGACTTGATTCGCGTTTTGTTCGTGTTCTTCGCGTTCTTCGTTTCTTCACGATTTTCCCGTCACTCAATCTCCCTCTCTACTGCGTCTTTTCGAAATCCATTTGAATCAACTTGTTCGTTATAGTGAGGAGATCATTTCCACGGAAGGAATTCATCTAACTCCTCACGAACAAGTAGATCGGGTTGATTTTGTTTTCGTGGCGCTTTTTCGTCCATACTCCTTCAATTTCGATTTCCCGGTGATTGAGTTGATTTGAGCGGATGATTTCTTGGGGATAGTCTCCTAACTACCTCGTGATCATTCTCTCCAAGTTTGGAAACTAGGGATTTTGAGGGATTTGGGGAGATTTGAGTTGAGGGCGACCAAAATCGCCCTCACTGGGCACTCGCGGACAGTCCGCCGTTGGGGGCGCGAACAGTCCGCGCGTCGGGCTCCGACCGAGCAGTGGTCGCGCGGCTCGGCTGTGTTTGCCTCGGGTGACCGGCGGACAGTCCGCCGTTGACAGGCGCGGACAGTCCGGGCCCGAGCAGAGGACTTTCAGCAACTGTGTTGTCTCGCACTTTTGACCGGCGGACAGTCCGCCCCTGGCGCGGACAGTCCGGGACCAAGAGTCCGGACAGTCCGGGATTTGGTTGTGTGTTGCGGTTTAGTGCGTTTGCTCTCTCGGCTTCTCCGCTTGATTTCCTGGCTTCTCGTTTGGCCCTAGAATTGATCAAGGAACCTCTCTAGGTATCTTTGCTACTTGTTAGCATTGATATTTTGGGATTTCTCGACGTAGTCTTCCATCTACGTTCGAGACTTGGTTTTTAGGGGTTGAACTTGTACCGGTGCTTTTGCCGTTTGGCTTGCTATCGCTTTGTGGTGCCTCGCTGTGATCCTAGGGATCATCCACCCTCTACCAAGGGTCGTGGGCATCACGGTTTCGATCGAAGCTTTTGGGGGTTGATTTGTGGGACAAAGGCCAAAGTTTCGAGAGAAATTTTTGAGCTCCCATTCACCCCCCTCTGGTCGCCTTGCTATTGCATTCTCGGTCCTTCAGAAATCATACATATTTTAATGCATAGCTTATATGAAAAATAATTCAAGAATGTCCATCACTTAAAGGTGTATTTAGCTTTGGATTTTGTGTATGTGTTTATTCTTGGTACTTTAATCTAACATGAATAATCTTTAGAGCCTACTTTGTTATGATAAATGGTGATTTAATGTCACTGTATCATATTCATTACTTCAATTGGTTCTCAAATTCACTTTCTGAAGTCTCACTACAATTATCTTCATGTGAACCTTCTGCAGACTAGATCATGCTCACTGGAAGGTTGAGTGAAGTTGAAGAACCTATTTGGATTCTATGAGATTTGGGATGCATCAGGTGCTATTAAATTAGAGAAAATAATAAAACTAAGTGTTAGAGTTCAAATGCCTAGAATCATAGTAATACCAATTCTGCTGATGATTAGAATATCATTTCTATTTGAGGACTAGTAAAAGTCCTCACTCAAAGAACACCCGATGGGCATTTTTATTGGCTTGCTCTCCACCATGAACCACAACCTTGCTTACAATATGACATGAAGAAAATTACCTAAATTCAACACGCATGTCATCCAATTCTGTGGAGGAGGAATTAGGACATAGACTTTTGTCCTCTATTAAGTACACATTCAAGGTTGACCAAAGGAACTCAAGCGTAAGACCTACATGTGGATATGCTTTTTTGTCATCTTCTCAAATTGGAGGTCTTGTAGCTAGGAGCAAATATTTATAACTTTTTAGGCAGGTATCTCAAAGTTCTTTTGTGCTACATCCTGTGCCCTGCTTGCAAATTGGGATTTACATAATACATCATTTAATTGAATTCTATGTGATCATTATTATTGTCTTGTTTTAGACATAATTGCGAACCTTTACTTGAATGCCTAAAATCGTATTGTATTTTGTACCTCTCGCTTTGTGAATTCATGGCCAATCTTTAAAATACTAATTGTTGTCAGATTACCATTCTCCCAGCAGGTATACCTTTTATTGTCTGACTACTGACCAAGGGCCAAAATCTTTAAAAGTTGTGTGCTCTGTTAAAGCATCGAAATAGCAACTCCCCTTTTTCAGTCCTTGCTCATAGTACAAAAAAATAGTTTTAATTTTGGTGAAAATGATTTCATTGTTTTAATTTTTAAGAATTTAATGGTGTCCACATTAGGATATTTTAGAACAGAATGGTATATAATTATCTTGATTTATATTAGAAATTTGATCTTCGAGTGGCTTTGTGTCACACCCCAATTTTAAGGATAAAACTGAGGCGGAATACTCATGTGTGCCCAGGAAACAATCACACACATAAGTAGACAAATTACAAGAGTGGCATCATCACATTGTTTATTACATCACGAGAGTATTTAAAACAGAGTCTTACAACAAACGGAACCACAGATCACTGAACTGGTACACCAACTAAACCACAGGGAAACGTCGACTGGGGGAACAGCTAGCCTAGAAGTCTTCAGGAAAGTCGCCAACTGCACCTTCATCTGTTACCCAACCGGGATTTTGCCCAAAAAGAAGATAAACAACAAGCGTAAGTACTCCACGTACTTAGCAAGCTAACAAAGGGTTCATGAGGCTCAAAAAGGCTGACACTGTCTGACTGCAGTTAGCTTTTAAGTTGGCAAAGTTTTACATTAGAGTAAACGAATATTGTGCTTAACCCTTAACCCATGATCCATTTGTCCAACAAAGATAAAAGATTCACCATAAGAGCACCATCAACATAAAGTATCATTTAATTAAGGATCATAGTTCTGCTAGTTTTCCGGGCCGCTCGTGACCGTGAGCACGGCTGTTAAAACAGTTTTACACTCTGCAGAGGTGGTGCATCTTTACCCACAAGCCGTGTTACCCTTGTGCCCGAGGCGGCCAACCTCTTGATCCACTTCCGAGGTAGATCGGCAGAGCACACTATGAAGCCTTTCGCTGGTTCGTCTAACTGGTCAGGGCCGCTAGGTTTCCTTGGCAGGCAGATGTAGCAACCCCCCTTTTCTATGGCACAAGGCCATCGCAGCTATACACATAGAAACAGGAGCAGCCCTACACCCAAAGTGGCAAGCCCCTTTTGCGCCCTTTCGGGTCACCGCTGCCATATTAGACAAGGTCCAGTTTACTGAGCTAAAACCAGAGCCATATAGCACTCATGGTAGCACTGTCAATCCCAGCTTTTGCTAACAGCAAGTTTTATTAACCGTTTAACACGTATCATCATGAGAACATATTCATCATTGGACTGGATCGTTTATAAGTCAGTTAGCACTAGCAAAGCTACCCACATGCATATATCCCACGGGAACAAGAACATCACAGATCAAAAGCTAAGTGGGTTTTCTAAGGTTGCTCATTTGAACACATGCATAAATGAGTGATTAAAGTAAAGTGTATAGGGAAACAAGGAGATCCCATGCTAACTTGCCTTGGTTGTCGTAAGGTTGATCTTCCTGCTGGTCACTGAACGAGGGGTCCTGGTCGTACCACACCGACTCACCGTCTACTCGATCACAACATCACCACGCATTCCAGGTGCAAACATACACGATGCAAACAGAGCTATTATTAGAACAATACACCAAACAGTATTAAACTGAAATAAAACTTTGATAAAACTGAAGTACGCATCTCTACGATCACAACAAGTTTTGGTTCATCGAAAACGGAGTTACGGCGTGAAAGATACGGCCGAAACGGTATATATAAAGCCCTAAACAAGATTAACTTGGACCCTACATCTAAACTGTCCAAAACCGACCAACAGGGACATAAACGGGTAGAGCACTAAATTACGAAGCTAACGCAATTTGAACGGATCAAATCGGAGCTAAAACGTGAATTTTATAAGCAAAACAAAACAGTGGCATTTCTGTAAATAGACTGAATTGCATTTGGATTTAAACCGAAATTTAAATTGAATTTTAAACCAATACCGCAGTCAACTGGACTGCGCCTCAATTTGACCAAAACACAGGGGCCTAGACGGAAGTTTTCAAAGACTCAGCGAACAGTGCCCGCTGGAGCGCGGGTTGATTCCCGACTTCTCCAGGGGCTCTTTAGCAAAGATGCCACCGAAGGGGTACGGGTGATCCCCGGCCGCCGGATCGGAGATGGGCGGCTCGGATTAAATCTAGGGGCGGGTGCGCGCGCGGGCGGCCGACGGCGCGCACTGGCCGCGGCGTCACGGCGCTCCGCGACGTCGTGCGCGGCTCCGCCATGGCCGAAGCCACGGAGCTCGCGGGTTCGGGCATAGGGTCCATCACAGGCCAAACCAAGCGGTCGGAGAGATAGCGGAGTGCAAGGGGATCTCACCGAGGCGGAACGAAGTGGCGGAGACGGCTCTGGGGAGGCGGTCCGCGGCGAACGGCGGAGCACGGCGACCGACACGGCACCTGCTCGCGGAGTACGGCGGTTAGGGCCAAAACCGAGCACAACGAAAGAGGAAGAAGGTTCAGCGGCTTCACCGTGATGCGGTGGAGCTCGGAAGAGGATGCAATCGGCCGGAGAAGCACCGAGACGCCGGGACGACGGCGGCGGGCGGCGGCAATGGCGCGGCGGGCTCTGGTCGTGCTCGGGTGGTTGCTCTGGGGCTCTGCGGCGCGGGCGAGAGAGACACTGAGCGAGGAGTGGAGCGGGGCAGGCGGCGCATCCGCTATATGGATGGGGAGGAGACCGAGGTCGTGGGAGCGGGCTCGCGGGCGAAGCGGAGCATGCGGCGCCGGCGGTTGTGCTCGAGCGCGTGCGCGAAGGGGAAGAGAGGTGCTGACAGGTGGGGCAGCGGCGTCAGAGAGAGGAGGGGAGGGAGCGCGCGCGCGGGCCGACGGTTGCGCGGGCGCGGCGAGCAGGCCGGCCAGTTGGGCCGCGCGGAGAGAAGAAGGAGGAGGAGGGAGGCCCATTGGAAACGGGGAGGAGAGGAGAAGAGAGGGCGCCGGCGGACTGGGCTTCAGGCCGCCTGGGCCGAAAACGAGGGAGGGAAGGAGGGAGTAAAATGAATTCCTTTTTCATTTGTTTCAAAGCAATTCAAAACCATTCCAAATGAAGTTTGAATTCAAACTAAATTTTGACAAAACCCAGTCACTTCAATAAATCCAATGCATCAGCATGAATGCATAAACATGTTGCCACCATAATTTTAATTCAACAAAAATTTATTTAACCCTAGGTTAAATGCTCACAAATTCATAATTAAATCATTTTCCACCTATTTTGTTTTGGAGAAAAATTTTAGGGTGTTACAACTCTACCCCCCTTAAGATGAATCTCGTCCTCGAGATTCGACTGGAGCTTACTCAAACAACTGGGGATAAGACTTCCGAAGATCTTCTTCTCTTTCCCAGGTAGCCTCTTCTTCTGTATACCGGTTCCACTGAACCTTGCACATCTTGATAACTCGGCTCCTGGTAACTCTTTCTGCTGTCTCCAAGATCTTGACAGGGTACTCTTCGTAAGTGAGATCCTCTCCTATCTTGATCTCTTCCAGGGGAACTTGCTCTTCAGGCACTCTCAGGCATTTCTTTAGCTGAGAAACATGGAACACATCATGCACACCTGACAACTTTTCAGGTAACTCGAGCTGATAGGCCACTTCTCCACGTCTGGCTAAGATCCGGAAAGGACCTATGTATCTGGGTGCCAACTTTCCTTTCATGTTAAACCTCTTTACGCTTCTCATGGGTGACACTTTCAAATACACATAGTCTCCCACTTTGAAAACTAAATCCCTCCTGCGAGTATCTGCATAACTCTTCTGCCGGGATTGAGCTATCCTTAGGTTATCTCGGATCATCCTTACTTGTTCTTCAGCATTTCTAAGGACATCCGGTCCAAACACTTGAGTTTCTCCTGTCTGATTCCAGAACAATGGAGTTCTACACTTTCGCCCATACAAAGCTTCAAAAGGAGCCATTTTCAGACTCTTCTGGTGACTGTTGTTGTATGAGAATTCAGCATATGGCAGGCTTCTATCCCAACTAGTCCCATGCTGAAGGGCACATGCTCTCAACATGTCCTCCAAGATCTGATTTATCCTTTCAGTCTGCCCATCTGTTTGTGGGTGATATGCAGAACTGAAAGTCAGCTCAGTTCCCAAGGATTGATGTACTTGATACCAAAAGTGAGAAGCGAACTGTGTCCCTCTGTCAGACACTATTTTCTTTGGAACACCATGCAGAGACACAATCCTCTCCATGTACAGTTCCGCTAGCCTTGCCCCGGAATAGGTGGTCTTTACTGGTAAGAAGTGAGCGACCTTAGTGAGACGGTCGACTATTACCCATATAGAATCATATCCTCTTTGTGTGCGAGGTAAACCAGTAATAAAGTCCATTCCCACTTCTTCCCATTTCCACTCGGGTATCTGCATAGGCTGTAACAGTCCTGCTGGTCTTTGATGTTCAGCTTTGACCTTCTGACAGGTGTCACATAGAGCCACATATTCTGCTACATCTCGTTTCATACCATACCACCAGTATTTTTCTTTCAGATCCAAGTACATTTTGGTGCTACCGGGGTGAATGGAATAGGCAGATTCATGTGCATCCCGCAAAATGGCATCACGGATAGCTTTCACATCGGGCACACAAATCCTCTTTCCAAACCAAAGAGTCCCATTAGCATCCATCCGGAATCCTGGTGCCTTTCCAAGCACTATGTTTTCTGCTATCTCTTTCAACTTCTCATCTTTCAACTGACCCTCACGGATTTCTTTCTCCAAGGTAGGTTCAACTGACATTTCCACCACATTGTTGGCAACACATAGATTAAGGTATGCCATTTCAGCTCTCAACTCTGCTGACATACGTTCCACTTGCAGACCGTTTGCGTAGGTTTTTCTGCTCAAGGCATCGGCCACGACATTGGCCTTTCCTGGGTGATAATGTACCTCTAGATCATAGTCTTTGATCAGTTCTAGCCAACGGCGTTGCCTCAAGTTCAGATCTGACTGAGTAAATATATATTTCAGACTTTTGTGATCCGTATACACGTCACACTTATGTCCAACTAGATAGTGTCTCCATATTTTCAGAGCATGGACCACAGCTGCTAACTCCAAATCATGAGTTGGATAGTTCACCTCGTGCTTTCTCAGCTGTCTAGACGCGTAGGCAACTACTCTTCCTTCTTGCATCAGAACACATCCAAGTCCCAGACGAGATGCATCACAATAGATGGAGAAACTTTTGTTCAAGTCTGGCAGAACTAGGACTGGTGCTGAGGTTAAACTCTTCTTTAACTCTTCAAAGTTTGCTTGGCATTTATCAGACCACACAAACTTAGCGTTCTTCTCTAACAAGGCAGTCATAGGCTTTGCGAGCTTGGAGAATCCTTCAATGAACCTCCTATAATACCCGGCCAAACCCAGGAAACTTCGGATTTCACTGGCATTGGTTGGCGGGTTCCAATCCAACACATCTTGCACCTTGCTAGGATCAACGGATATACCTCCGTTAGAGATAACATGCCCTAGGAAAGAGACTTCTTTCAGCCAAAATTCACATTTGCTCCTCTTGGCATAGAGTTGATGCTCTCTTAGCTTCTGCAGAACCATCCTTAGATGTTCAGCATGATCATCTTCTGTTTTAGAGAACACTAAAATGTCATCTATGAACACCACCACAAACTTATCTAGGTATTCCATGAACACTTTATTCATCAGATACATGAAGTAGGCTGGGGCATTGGTCAGACCAAAAGACATCACTGTATACTCATACAGTCCATACCGCGTGGTGAAGGCGGTCTTAGGAATGTCTGAGTTCCGGATTTTCAACTGGTGATACCCAGATCTGAGATCTATTTTAGAGAACACACATGCTCCTCTAAGCTGGTCAAATAGATCGTCTATCCGGGGTAGAGGGTATTTGTTTTTAATGGTAACCTCATTTAAAGACCTATAATCCACACACATCCTCTGGCTACCATCTTTCTTATCCACAAAAATCACTGGTGCTCCCCAAGGAGAAGCACTAGGACGTATATACCCTTTCTCTAACAACTCCTTAAGCTGTTTCTTAAGTTCTTCTAATTCATTTACCCCCATTCTATATGGTCTTTTAGATATTGGTGCAGTTCCAGGCAGTAATTCAATAATGAACTCAACATCGCGATCAGGTGGCATACCTGGCAGATCATCCGGAAAGACATCAGGGAACTCGTCCACCACCCGATCTTGCTCTGCACCACTAGCGTCCATCTGGTTGACCGAGGCAGTTGGCTGCTCTTTTAACACCACTTGCACACAGATTCTGTCTCCCTTAGGTGTAGTTACAACAACTGACCTTTCTTGACACTGAATGACAGCCCCATGTTGCTTCATCCAGTCCATACCCAAGATGAGATCTATACCTGCTGTTCTTAGCACTATAGGCTTTACTTTAAAGTCTACCCCCCTTAGGTTGACACTAGAGGTGGGGCTCCAAAAACTTGCAGGCATACTACCCCCTGGTGAGTTTACTATGATTGTTTCTTTCATTGCACACAAAGGCACACCATGCATTCTAACAAACGACTGTGAAATGAAAGAATGCGAAGCACCAGAATCAAAAAGTATGGTTGCTGGGATTGAGTTGATGCTGAACGTACCCATCATAACATCCGGTGCATCCAGGGCACTCTCGGCAGCTACATGATTCACCCGTCCAGAGTGAGGTGGGCGAGCATTCTGCTTCTGAGCTCCTGCCTGGTTCTGTGGGGCCTGGGGATTCTGCTTCTTGGGGCACTGGTGAGCGTAGTGTCCTGACTCCCCGCAACGGTAGCAAGCGTTGGGGTTCTGCTGAGCTGCATTCTTAATGGGAGCGGAGTTGGGTGCTCCCTGGCGTGATGCTTGGCTGCTCTGCTGTTGGAACCTCTGTCCTCCTGGCTGCTGCTGGTAGCGCTGACCACCTGACTGCTGCTGATGTGGAAGGCGTTGCTGGTTCTGGTTGCCCTGGGGGTACTGTCCCCTGTTCCACTGGTTGCCTTGACTCCTCTGGGGGTAACCTTGCTGTGGGTTGGTTCGGGGACGAGTGTTGCTCCCCGATGACTGGCCTTGGAAGCTTCTTTTCTTTGCCTCCATTTCCTTCCTCTTGTTGTCAATGACTATCGCCCTATTGACCAGGGCCTGATAGTTCGGGTAGGTGTTGGACATCAACTGGAGTTGCAACCCATCATAAAGACCCTTCAGAAATCGGCGCTGTTTGTCTTTATCCTGGGCCACATCCTGGGGAGCGTAGCGCGACAGTTGAGCAAACTTGTCGCGGTACTCCGCCACTGACATGGACCCTTGCTTCAAGGAGCGGAACTCCTCTTGCTTCAGCTCTACGAGTCCATCAGGGATATGATAAGATCTGAAGTTCTCCTTGAACTCCTGCCAAGTAACAACTGGGGCATCTTGGGGACGGCCGAACATGAACGCATCCCACCAGTCCTGTGCAGCTCCCTGCAGTTGCCCAGAAGCGTAGAGCACCTTCTCATAGTCGGTGCACTGGGCAATATTCAGTTGTTTCTCCACTGCACGGAGCCAGTCATCCGCCTCCAGTGGTTCAGAGGCGTGAGTGAACACAGGTGGATGGCCCTTCAGGAACTCTCCTCGACGGTCCCTGACTTGAAGAGGTTGCGGTGCGGCAGCGGGCGCCTGATCCAGGCGGTTCATCATGGCGTGCATAAGTTGATTCTGCGTGGCCATCAACTGCTCGATGGTCACTGGCGGCGGTGGCGGCGGCGGGTCCATAGGAGCACCACGCCCACGGCCACGGCCTCTCCCGCGTCCACCCCTTGCTGCCATCTGCTCACCAACAAATGCGCAAGAGTTAGACCTTTATATCCAACATAGAAAGTATATATGACATAAATGAACATTGCTGAAAATTTCTGTGCACATCCTTGTCGACAGCAGCACACTAAAACGGGCATAACTCGAGCTACAGAAATCCAACAGGGATGAACCAGACATCGTTGGAAAGATTAAGAAACCGGCTACAACTTTCTTATAGCACACTTTTTCAGATTCGACCAGATTCTAGGCCGAAAACAGCATTGATCAGAAACTGTTCTGGATGACAGACTGCGCAGGAACACCAACTTAAAACGAGCATATCTCCCAGATCCGAACAGATAAAGACTTGGTTCCGGATTTGTTTGAAAGGTACATCAGTCTAGATACTCCCACAAAAATTTCACAATTTTTGGGGTCACGGATAAAGAGATACACAGATATAAACACAGGCTGCTCCAGAAAACAGCAACACAGAAAAGAGATAAACAACTTTATATAACACAAGAAGATGTTTAACTTGGAGAAGCACGGACATAACCCATACTTCACATCACACAGACAAAGATCCAAACAAACATAGTTCACTAACATAAGTAACACAAACACCACAGGTTCACATAACACAAACTGAACTTAAAACAACGTGTCTACACGAGATAACTGATCATGGTAGGCAAGCTACTGGGCTCCACCGGGGGCATCGTTGGCTCTGTACTTCTTCTTGTAGACAGCTGCATAGTCTAGCTCACCGCGAAGGTAATCCACTTCGCGCTCCAAACGCCTTATCACCTTCTGAGCAGCACGCAGGTCATCTTGCACCTTGTCAGCCTTCCTATGCACCTCATAGGCATGCTGAGCAGTGGAGACCAGAACCGGGTACTCCACCGGTGGTAGCAGGGTTCGCCACGAGCCCTCCATGTCACTTTGGGGAAGGTAGCGGTAGCGATCATTCCTCATCCTCTGGAAGCGAAGGCCATGGTAGTGCAGGTAGGCATCCTGCGCTGCGTCCTCCATACTTGCGAGGGCATCACTACGCTTGGTGGTAGTCCTGTGAGCTGACTCTATGACATGGGCTTGATCAGCAGCTTTCCAACCTGTAACCATCAGGTCGGACTTCCAGTACGTAGCCTCCAACGGGTGGGTGTACTCTCCGCAGTGGTATTGGAGTTTAGCCTCCATGTCCGGGTAGTACTCCTCCAGCAGACGAACCAGCATACTATGGTAGTACGCTGTCTCGTCGGGCTTCTTAAACATGAAGCGACGATCCCAACCAAGGTCTTCCACCACCTGCGCTGCTGGGGAGGCAGGGGGTGCTGGTGCCGAAGCTGATGAAGCGGCGGGAGAGTGTACCACCGGGTACACTGGCACGAAGGCTGGCGCCGCAGGAGCTGGTGGAGCGTCAGGTGCTGCAGGAACGGGTGCCTCTGGAGCAGGGACCTCAGGCGCTGGCGCCTCAGGCTCAGGCTCCACTGGGACTGGCACCTCCGGAGCAGGCACCTCCGGAGCCGGAGACTCGGGAACTGCTGCAGGGGGCGGGGATGGCGCTGCTAGCTCCTCAGAAACTGCTGGAGTAACGGTCAACTCTTCATCCTCCGCGAAGACGTCGTTGGAGGAGCTGGAGGAACCATCACTGTCGGGGATGTGAACCACAGGGGGAACAGGCTGGCTGGTGAAAAGAGCACGGTAGGCACGGGCGTTCATGCGAGGCATCCTGATGTTAAAAACAGGGTAAGATAAGCGGAAACAATTAGTTTTATGCAAT
The DNA here is from genome assembly GCA_009763385.1 of Coix lacryma-jobi var. lacryma-jobi. Taxonomy (NCBI): domain Eukaryota; kingdom Viridiplantae; phylum Streptophyta; class Magnoliopsida; order Poales; family Poaceae; genus Coix; species Coix lacryma-jobi. The sequence goes on from CM019831.1 coordinate 98,834,585, forward strand.
AGAATATGAATAAGAAGCAGGTATAAATTTTTAATAAAGTAACGAGTTAATAAAATAAGCATGAGCAAGTAACAAAAAGGTGTTAGACGTCCATTTCCTAACTAGGCTTGCGTCCTACAGTCAACAAAGCTTTGATACCAATTTGTCACACCCCAATTTTAAGGATAAAACTGAGGCGGAATACTCATGTGTGCCCAGGAAACAATCACACACATAAGTAGACAAATTACAAGAGTGGCATCATCACATTGTTTATTACATCACGAGAGTATTTAAAACAGAGTCTTACAACAAACGGAACCACAGATCACTGAACTGGTACACCAACTAAACCACAGGGAAACGTCGACTGGGGGAACAGCTAGCCTAGAAGTCTTCAGGAAAGTCGCCAACTGCACCTTCATCTGTTACCCAACCGGGATTTTGCCCAAAAAGAAGATAAACAACAAGCGTAAGTACTCCACGTACTTAGCAAGCTAACAAAGGGTTCATGAGGCTCAAAAAGGCTGACACTGTCTGACTGCAGTTAGCTTTTAAGTTGGCAAAGTTTTACATTAGAGTAAACGAATATTGTGCTTAACCCTTAACCCATGATCCATTTGTCCAACAAAGATAAAAGATTCACCATAAGAGCACCATCAACATAAAGTATCATTTAATTAAGTATCATAGTTCTGCTGGTTTTCCGGGCCGCTCGTGACCGTGAGCACGGCTGTTAAAACAGTTTTACACTCTGCAGAGGTGGTGCATCTTTACCCACAAGCCGTGTTACCCTTGTGCCCGAGGCGGCCAACCTCTTGATCCACTTCCGAGGTAGATCGGCAGAGCACACTATGAAGCCTTTCGCTGGTTCGTCTAACTGGTCAGGGCCGCTAGGTTTCCTTGGCAGGCAGATGTAGCAACCCCCCTTTTCTATGGCACAAGGCCATCGCAGCTATACACATAGAAACAGGAGCAGCCCTACACCCAAAGTGGCAAGCCCCTTTTGCGCCCTTTCGGGTCACCGCTGCCATATTAGACAAGGTCCAGTTTACTGAGCTAAAACCAGAGCCATATAGCACTCATGGTAGCACTGTCAATCCCAGCTTTTGCTAACAGCAAGTTTTATTAACCGTTTAACACGTATCATCATGAGAACATATTCATCATTGGACTGGATCGTTTATAAGTCAGTTAGCACTAGCAAAGCTACCCACATGCATATATCCCACGGGAACAAGAACATCACAGATCAAAAGCTAAGTGGGTTTTCTAAGGTTGCTCATTTGAACACATGCATAAATGAGTGATTAAAGTAAAGTGTATAGGGAAACAAGGAGATCCCATGCTAACTTGCCTTGGTTGTCGTAAGGTTGATCTTCCTGCTGGTCACTGAACGAGGGGTCCTGGTCGTACCACACCGACTCACCGTCTACTCGATCACAACATCACCACGCATTCCAGGTGCAAACATACACGATGCAAACAGAGCTATTATTAGAACAATACACCAAACAGTATTAAACTGAAATAAAACTTTGATAAAACTGAAGTACGCATCTCTACGATCACAACAAGTTTTGGTTCATCGAAAACGGAGTTACGGCGTGAAAGATACGGCCGAAACGGTATATATAAAGCCCTAAACAAGATTAACTTGGACCCTACATCTAAACTGTCCAAAACCGACCAACAGGGACATAAACGGGTAGAGCACTAAATTACGAAGCTAACGCAATTTGAACGGATCAAATCGGAGCTAAAACGTGAATTTTATAAGCAAAACAAAACAGTGGCATTTCTGTAAATAGACTGAATTGCATTTGGATTTAAACCGAAATTTAAATTGAATTTTAAACCAATACCGCAGTCAACTGGACTGCGCCTCAATTTGACCAAAACACAGGGGCCTAGACGGAAGTTTTCAAAGACTCAGCGAACAGTGCCCGCTGGAGCGCGGGTTGATTCCCGACTTCTCCAGGGGCTCTTTAGCAAAGATGCCACCGAAGGGGTACGGGTGATCCCCGGCCGCCGGATCGGAGATGGGCGGCTCGGATTAAATCTAGGGGCGGGTGCGCGCGCGGGCGGCCGACGGCGCGCACTGGCCGCGGCGTCACGGCGCTCCGCGACGTCGTGCGCGGCTCCGCCATGGCCGAAGCCACGGAGCTCGCGGGTTCGGGCATAGGGTCCATCACAGGCCAAACCAAGCGGTCGGAGAGATAGCGGAGTGCAAGGGGATCTCACCGAGGCGGAACGAAGTGGCGGAGACGGCTCTGGGGAGGCGGTCCGCGGCGAACGGCGGAGCACGGCGACCGACACGGCACCTGCTCGCGGAGTACGGCGGTTAGGGCCAAAACCGAGCACAACGAAAGAGGAAGAAGGTTCAGCGGCTTCACCGTGATGCGGTGGAGCTCGGAAGAGGATGCAATCGGCCGGAGAAGCACCGAGACGCCGGGACGACGGCGGCGGGCGGCGGCAATGGCGCGGCGGGCTCTGGTCGTGCTCGGGTGGTTGCTCTGGGGCTCTGCGGCGCGGGCGAGAGAGACACTGAGCGAGGAGTGGAGCGGGGCAGGCGGCGCATCCGCTATATGGATGGGGAGGAGACCGAGGTCGTGGGAGCGGGCTCGCGGGCGAAGCGGAGCATGCGGCGCCGGCGGTTGTGCTCGAGCGCGTGCGCGAAGGGGAAGAGAGGTGCTGACAGGTGGGGCAGCGGCGTCAGAGAGAGGAGGGGAGGGAGCGCGCGCGCGGGCCGACGGTTGCGCGGGCGCGGCGAGCAGGCCGGCCAGTTGGGCCGCGCGGAGAGAAGAAGGAGGAGGAGGGAGGCCCATCGGAAACGGGGAGGAGAGGAGAAGAGAGGGCGCCGGCGGACTGGGCTTCAGGCCGCCTGGGCCGAAAACGAGGGAGGGAAGGAGGGAGTAAAATGAATTCCTTTTTCATTTGTTTCAAAGCAATTCAAAACCATTCCAAATGAAGTTTGAATTCAAACTAAATTTTGACAAAACCCAGTCACTTCAATAAATCCAATGCATCAGCATGAATGCATAAACATGTTGCCACCATAATTTTAATTCAACAAAAATTTATTTAACCCTAGGTTAAATGCTCACAAATTCATAATTAAATCATTTTCCACCTATTTTGTTTTGGAGAAAAATTTTAGGGTGTTACACTTTGCCTCTGGGTGTACTGAATAGCGCTCTCAATGTCGGAGTGGATGTGGGAGTCATTCATCCATTAGAAAGGGGATCCACAGGATTTGTCTCACCACTTTTTAGAATTATATTTGGGTGGTAACAGTTCTCTTTTGTTTGCTACCTGGATGGACCATCTTCACCATTAGGCTTAAAAACTAGAGGACTAGGTGTAACAGTGACCCTAATAATTCTGATAGTGGTATTTTCACTTGTCTTGAGTTTGAGAGGTGATATAGCAGTAACAGACTTTGCTGACCTGTCATTTGATCTGTGTCTAAAGCCGCTTAGAGAGCTACAAATTTATGGCCATAATTTTGTTTGTGCTATTAAAAAATTTGATCCTCTGCTCGATATTAAGAAGATATTATCAATATATGTGAGTTCGCTTTTAAAAAACAGTTCATGTTGCAATTTGTATCACTTCATACACTTCAGTTTTTTTCCTCTTTTTTTTGTTGTTTTCAGGGTATCGATTGCAATTCCTATAGCTGAACAAACAAGATCAACAAGTTAAGAAGTTTGTATGGAGTTTTCAATGACACAGTAACAAGTTCTTTAAATATTTATACATGTCATTTTTTTCCAAGTGTGAATGTTGCATGAACAGATTTAGAATATGTGTTTTTTTGATACATACGGATAAATATGCAGCATATATATTTTGCAATAGCCGAACAATATAAAGTTTTTTTATTAGACAGGATAAAGTTTGCAATCTCCTAGTTCAAATTTTTTTATAAATTTTAAGTGTAATAGTTCAAAGCTTTAAATGTAGCACTACAAAGTTTCTAATGCGATAGTCCAAGTTTTTTATTTAATTTTAGGTGTAAAATTCTTAGCCTAGCAGTACAATGTTTGTAATGTTTTAGTTCAAAAATTTTAACACAGGAGCATAAAGTTTGTAATATCAAGAGTTTTTCATTCTGGCAATACAGAGTTTATAATTGTGATAGTTTAAAGTTTTAACCAACCATTACAAAGTTTTTATGATGTGATATTTCAAAGTTTTTTATTAATTTAAAATATAAAGTTCTAAATCTAGCCATACAAAGTTTGTAATATCATTGTTAAAAGTTTTTAACCTGCCATTACAAAGTTTCATATTGTGATGTTTTTTTAAAAAATATATGAATTCCAAGTGTAAAGTTCTAAACCTAGCAATATAAATTTTGTAATATTATAGTTCAAAGTTCATTAACCTACCATCAAAAAAATTTTACAATGTTGTGGTTAAAAGTTATACAAATTCTATATCTAAAGTTTTGAACCTTAAATTTCAAAGTTTTTAGTGTCATATTTTTAGTAATTTTTATATATCATAATTTATAAGTGTTAAGTTTTGAAGCTACGAGAATAAAGTTTATATTGTTATAGTTTAAAGTTTTTAGGGTAAAATTCTTCCATCTAGCAGTACAAAGTTTTGTATTGCGGCAGTTCAAAGTTTTTTAACATAGCATTAGAAAGTTTTCTGATGTGATATTTTCAAAGCACAAATTCTGAGTATAAATTTTTTAACTTAGGAGTACAAAGTTTGTCTGATGTATGACTTTAAACTTAGCAATTTAAAGTTTGTAATATGATAGTTTAAAGATTATAATTTCAACTAAGTGTAAAGTTTTGGAGCTATTAGTACAAAAGTTTATAATATGATAAATCAAAGTATAGAATCTAGCAGTGCAATGTTTTTCTAATGCCTTAGTTCAAAGTTGTTATAATTTCTAAGTGCAAGGTTTTCGTTTTATAATGTCATAGTGCAAAGTTTTTATCCTAGTAGTGCAAAGTTTTATAATGTCATAGTGCAAAGTTTTTTAACCTAGTTGTATAAAGTTGTACAAAGTTTTATAATATTATAGTGTAATATTTTTGAACCTAGTTGTACATAGTTTGTAATATCATAGTTCAAAGCTTTTAATTCTGAGTCTAAAGTTTGAAATCTAGCTCCAAATTTTTGTGATGTTATAATTGAAAGTTTTAAAGCTCTAAGTGTCATAGTTTAAAATTATGAGGATAATTTTTTCTATGATGATCCTAGTGGCATAAAGTTTAAAATGTCATAGTTTAGAATTATGAGTATAATTTTTTAATGTAGCGTTGTAAAATTTATAATGTCATAGTTCAAAACTTTAAAATTAGCGTTATAAAGTTTGTAGTGTCATAATCAAAGTTTTCAAATTTAGGAATTAAATTTTAATTTTTGTACTATTTTCATAATATTTTTACATACACAGATGTAAAATTTAACAAAACTTTATTTTATTTTTAATATATTTTAACTTTATCTTGTTTTGTTCCAGGTACTATAGAGAACTATTTTTAGCACTGTAGAAAGGAAGATATATGTGTTTTATATTAGTTATTTTTCCAAAGATTTATGTATATGATGTTCTCTTGTTTCTTGAGTTGTTTTTGCCAATAATTGTTTTTTATTTTTGTTGTATCGTTTGACTTAAAAATATTATATAAAGTATTATAAGACATAATAAGATATATTATTTTTAAAAATTATACTTTCGCATCCATATGGATGTCAAACCATCTCCCCACCCTTTTATTCTCCCACAAACCCACAGTGCCAAAAGAGAAAAAAATAGCTCACAGAAAACTAAAATTGTCCATCGCCCTCAAATCTAGACACGAGAAAACTGGACTTCAGAAGCTAAATTGGGCTTATGAAGAAAGCAGATAAGAGACCCTGGGATAGGAGAAACATACGTTCGTACTCCTCCAAACGCACGCGCGTTGCTAGCTTTCCGAACGCGCATGCGTCACCATCGTTTCTAGCGTGATATAACTAATATAAAGCCCAAGGAGTAAAATCCAAAGTTTTAATTTCTTGCCCATGGTGATGAGTAATGAAATTAGCTATTACCTGACCTTTAGCTACTTTAGCCGATTCATACTTTAAATCAAATTCTAACAATGCAAGAATCCACTTGCCAATTCTCCCATTCAAAATACGCATCGACAAAATGTGCTTTATCACATCAAACCTTGACACCACCGTGCATTCAGAAGATAACAAGTAATGTCGAAGTTTAGTACATGAAAAGTATAAGCACAAACATAACTTTTTGACGGGAGAATATCTTGTCTCCGGATCTAGTAGCCTTCTGCTGAGATAAAACACTACTCTTTCCTTTCCTTCAAATTCTTGCATTAAGGCCAATCCAATTGTATGATCTTCGGCCGCCACATACAACTTAAAAGGTTTGTTTTTCTGAGGAGGAATTAAAATTGGTGGAGACTTCATATACTCTTTCATCTCTTCAAATGCTTTTTGTTGTTCGTTTTCCCACTTAAACTCCTGATCATCCTTCAACTTCAACAAAACTGAGAACAGCAAAACCTGGCTGACAAATTCGATATAAACCTTCTAATGAAATTGATCTTACCGATCAAAGATTGTAACTGAGTCTTTGTGGTTGCTTTGTCAATTGCATCATAACTTTTCGGACCGACCTCAATCCCTTTTTCATGTACCCTAAAACCCAAAAATTGTCCAGCCGATACTCCAAATGCACATTTGTGAGGATTCATCCTTAATCCATGTTTCTTTGTACACTCTAGAGTATCCCTGAGGTCCTTAAGATGTTACTGATACTCCTTAGATTTTACAACCACATCATCAATATAGATTTCCACAATTTTGCCGATCAACTCATGAAAGATATAATTCATAGCTCTTTGATAAGTTGTACTGACATTTTTCGGTCCAAAAGTCATGACTACCCATTCATATAAGCCTAAGGCACCCGGACACCTAAATGCAGTTTTATGTACGTCTTCCTCTGCCATAAAAATTTGGTTATAACCAGCATTGCCATCCATAAATCTGATTACCTTATGACCAGCTTCCGCATTGACCAACATGTCTGCCACTGGCATTGGGTAGCCATCCATCAGAGTAGCTTTATTTAAATCCCTGAAATCAATGCAAACTCTCATATTCCCATTTTTCTTATATACAGGGACTATATTAGATATCCATTTGGCATATCTACATTGCCGAATGAAATTAGCTTCATAAAGCTGAGTGATTTCTGTTTTCACATCGGCCATGATCTCCACTCTGATTCTCCTTGGAGCTTGTTTTACAGGTCGACTCCCATGTTTGATGGGTAACCGATGTTCAACCAATGACCAATCAAGATCAGGCATTTCAGAATAATCCCAAGCAAAACATTCTTTATATTATTTTAATAAAGCAATAAGCTCTTGTTTGAACTTGGTATATAACTTAGTACTAATATATGTCAATCTTGGTTTATCACCGTTTCCAATATCAAAAGCTTCTAATTCATCGGCTGATGTAATACCTTTACCCATCTTGCCTTCGTCCTCACTGACTGAACAATCCATTAAATATATTTTTTAAAGCCGACTACTTGGATCGGCTGTAGGTCATCATCAAACATCTTGATGAAACCTCCTTCATGTATCTTCCTAGAGAAGCACTCCACATTGTCAAAGTTCCAATCGTTAGGGTCCGAATATGCAATACTTACACTCAAATCGACTGGTACCACTTCTACAGTGTCTCCGATCCACTGTATCACATTTTGATGCATAGTAGATGGAACACAACAATTAGCATGGATCCAATCTCTTCCCAAAAGCACACTGTATGAACCCTTTGCATCGACTACAAAGAAAGTGGTAGGCAAACTCTTGCTGCCAACTATTAACTCAACACATGCAACACCTTTAGTAGCCGATACATTCCCAGCGAAGTTTGTCAATCTCATGTCAGTTTGACTCAGGTCCTCTGTGGTCTTCCTGAGTTTTCTGAATGTGGTATATGACATTAAATTAACAGTTGCACCTCCATCAACTAACATTCTGCTTATTGGCCTTCCATCAACAAATCCTTTTAAGTATAAAGCTTTCAAGTGGGAATGCTTTTTAGGCTTTTGGAATGTAGCTCCCTCTTCTTGATAGATCCACTGAGCCACCGCTTCTTCATTATCTGACTCCTCTTGTTGATCAGCAGATCTGAATTCAGCATGCAACATGAACAGAGTAGATATATTAGCCGATGGTTCCCCCTTATCGGTTATCTGTTTTACCTGCCAGACTTTGGGTCTCTTCTTCTTAACCTTTGAACCCGATGTTTCTAGCTTCTGGTCCAACCACCTGGACACCACTGTCCATCTTGCCAAGGATGATCCTGATCAGCTAACCTTACCGCAAGCCGATTATGAACATTTTCATTTTTTATGCGCCGATCTGTTCTTTCAAACCTCAATATTTTGTGTACAGATCGGCAGTTGTCTCTCGACTACCTATATTCTCAATATTGTTCACTGCATTCTGGGCAGTTTCGAAGAGTAGGAAGTTTTAATCCTTTATTCCAACAGTGTCTGAAGAAAGGGCAATCCCAATGATTTTTCTCTTCATCTCTGATTCGCCTTTCTTCTTCTTGGGATCTTCTATATTCCTCTTCCTTAAGCCATTCTTGGTATTCTTGTTCATCCCTTTGTTTATGCATTTGATCTTTTATTTTCTGACGTTGTAATTTATTTAATAGAATTCTGACAGTTGGACGTGTTCTTGTCTCACCAACCCTTGAAGTCTCAGGATGATCATGCTGATTAGTTTTCTTTTTTCCTTTCATCTCCTGATATTCTTCAGCTGACATTTGTTTCTTTAGATCAACTATTCCAGCTGCCTTGGCTTTGTCAAAAGTTAACACTTTGATCTCACTTTGAAGTGCAAGAGCTACCATGTTTACTGGAAAGGGATGGTTGTTGATGCTCATACCCTTGGCTTTCTCTAAGCCAATCCTTCCTTTGGTAATGGCTTTTTGGATCATGTCTCTAAAAACTCTACAATCATTAGTAGTATGAGTATCAGAATTGTGGAATTTATAGTACCTCTTATTTTTGAGCTCCTCAACCGATGGAATACTATGATTCCCAGTCAACTTGATTTGACCTTTCTCCAATAAGTAATCAAATATCTTATCGGCTTTAGTGATATCAAAATTGTATCTTATATCTTTTTCTGTAATTTTAGCCTTTGCCGAAAGCATATATTCATTGTTTTTCCAAGCCCAATCAATAGCAACCACCTCATCTTCACTTTCATCGCTTGTCTCATCATCCTCTTCTTGCAAAAAGAAAGAATTCTCTTTGTTGGCTTTCTTAGTCCTGAAGACCTGATAGTATCTATTCTGTGCATCGATACTTGCCACTTTCTTGGCCAAATCAGCCATACTGGTACAACCAAAACCAATCTTTTCCTTGATGGCTGGTATTATCCCTCGAATTGTAATGTTAACTACCTCTGAGTCTAATAATATTAAGGTATAGCACTGATTCTTAATATCTCTAAACCTCTGAAGATATTGGCTTCTAGATTCATTATTTCCCTGTCTTATATCGACTAAATCCGCAATCCCCTTTTCCAAGACTCTAGAGTCGAAGTATTGATGAAATTTGTTCTCCAAATCTTCCCATCCTTGAATAGAATTTGGTGGCAAGGATGAAAACCAGGAAAAGGCTGAGCTAGACAAAGATAGAGGGAACATTCAAACTTTGAGTGTTGGCTCATCACTGATCTCCCCAAGTTGTACCAGGAACTGAGTTATGTGCTCCATGGTTGTTACTGTGCCTGTTCCTGTGAACTTGGTAAAATCAAAAACTTTGTATCTTTGAGGGAAGGTAACCTGATCATACCATTCTGGATATGGTTTCTTGTAGGCAGTTAATGTATTCTTTGGCTTCAAGCCAAATTGCTTCTGAACCATATCAGTAACTTGACTCATCAACTGATCTACCTGATTCACTGGCCCCTGATAGCCAATGTTCTGCCCCCCAAAAGCATTATTCTGATACCCTGGATTTTCATGAGCATCCAAAGTATAATAATCTGACACATAATGATAACTAAGAGGAATATCACCAGGTGCCATATTCCCTTGATAAGGTGGCGCATTGAAGTCCCTAGTAATTCTTCTCCCAAATGGAGCTATTTTTATAGCCGATGAGTGGATATTGTTACTCATATTCGGCTGTTGCGCTTGCTGCTGCATCATGCCCCCATTACCACCAGAGCCACTTATCATCTGTTGATTGCTATTGCCATTAGGGTTGTTCATCTGCTAAGTCCCAGAAGTTCCAGCCCCTTGACTGTTCCCAACCGTATACGCTGGACCTCTTCTTTCATTACCTAAGTTGAAAGCTTCTTTGATGGCATTTGAGAGGCTATTGAGGAACGCCTCATTATGAGCAATCAGAGTAGTAGACATTGCTTTGCCAATTATTTCCTGCATGGCATTATGTTGTATTTGAATCATCGGATCTGCCTGACCCTCTAAAATAACCATGGGAAGATGAGCCTTTTGGAGGATTTTCTTGTCCCTGGTTCTGTTGAAACTCAACAAACACATGTGTCGATACTACTCAACAGTTTGCTCTACTAAGCATTTGATGTCATCTGGGAGCTCATCCAGTGTCACGTTCAAAACTTCATCATTGCTAAACGTCGTGATCAAATGATTGTGGTCCCACCGGGCGTGTCAAAAGAATGTGTTGACACGAAATTTGGACGAGGCGCCAACACACTCGACCACGGTCCTCAGAACCCATGCAGAAGCAAGGTCTTGACTTTCTGGACCTTCAAAAGGTGGCAATGCCAAATCTTGGTGAGAACGACCTCGAGGCGTGCCAGTCAACTTGATCTACAATTGACAAGGAGAAGAAAAAGATATCAAATCGTGTAACCTGCCGGTTTGATGCCAGACAGTTCCAAATTATACGGCTCCAATATAGCCATTATCATAGGATTTTGACTACAAAGTCAACTCCTAAGGAAAGATTAAAACATTGACATTATCTGAAGCAAAATGACTATTAAAAATATAAAGAAAATATTAGAAAAAGAACAGCCGATTAGCTTAAAATATGAAGAAAAATAAAGATCTGTATACACATTAAACAACATAAAAACCAATAGATCGGCTAATCGCATAGGCAGTTCTATTTGTTAACAGTGGGGTGACTACATGTAGCCATAATAACAAATAATTTGATAAAATAACTTGAACATCAACAGTGGGGTGTCTCCATGCAGCCATAATGATTACCATGTTAGATCACGTCCGATACGATAAACAGATCTATTAGCTTTAGACCACTAAGACGCGCACATTATGAAGAAAGGGTAACTGGATCGCCATTTTAGCGCGGCTGTTTTTCTTGATATGAACATGAAAGGACTTTGGATAGCCAAAACTAAGCAGCTTTTAAGCTTAAGTTAGTTTGTCAATCTTGATTAGGCATGATATTGTTGTTTTAAAAGAAAACATGAACAATATCGATAACTTAATGAATCTATTAGATTGCCAAAGCTAATAGAGCTGATAACTAGTCAAGATCGACTAAAGTAAGAGATTGATAGAGGTCAAGACAGTCTTACAAGAGACAAACTTAAACCGATAACTAACCCATGTCATAGCTAAACAAGAGTTTGGTCGATGCCAAATACAACCTTATTAAACAGTAACATGAGCCATTGGTGAAACTTACAAGCAAACTGGAGGACGGTCTTAGCCGGTGCAGTCCTGCCTGATTGAAGGTTCCGCCGAGTTCTACCTTACTCCTACTCCTAGGGTTTTGGCCAGTGGCTGAAGTATTGTTTGATTGATTGTGTTTTTACAAAAATCAGGTTTCTAGCTATTTATAACCCGACAAACTCCTATCCTAACACAACTAGGATACATTATAATATAAATAACCGGACTTGAACTCCCTTGGCCGAGCCTGACACGTCTTTTAAGCCCATCAAGCCTGGTCCATTTGAATTCTTCTGGTCGTGTCTTGACCCAAGCACGCTTCTTTTTATTTTGGCCGATTTTCCCTAATAAATCAGCCGCTAGTGTTCACAAAATGAAAATCTCCTTCGATCCAAAATCTGGTGTAAACAAGTGTTAAAAAGAAAAAAAGAGTTTCTGAAAAGTTCGCCTTCAAAACTCATGACTTGTTTTGAGAATCTGCTCTTTAAAATGTTGTTTGAAAAGAAGTTTTCAAAACTCTCCTTTATGTTTATTTTAAATAGCTTGAGAAAATCTCCCTTTCAAACAATCATTTCAAAAGAAAGTTTATGAAAATCAAATTTCAAAGTCTTTTCAAAATGTCTTGGTTGCAAAAATTTAAACCGACTTAAAAATGTATTTTGTTTTGCTTGAAAACCATTGTCCAAAGAAAAGGAGTTTTCGCAAAATGGCGCTTGTTTTACAAAAACTGATTCCAAAATTGTGTTTAAAAACTTGATTTCCCAAAACCGTTTGCAAAATGCCTTCAAAATGGTGTTTGAAATAGTTTCTCAAACCACAAGTTTCCTTTTCAAAAGAGTTTTATACAAAAGGAGACTTGAAAAGTTTTCAAAACCCCGTTTTGTTTTATCGTGTTTTAAGGAAACCAAACCGTCTTTATTTGCGAAAATCATTCCTCGATTTAAATGTTTTCAAAACTCTCTCATTTAGAAGGACATTAAAAAGAGGACGCTTTGCAAAAACACAGTTTTACCAAAACTATTTCATGGGTTTCCTAAAAACATTTTTGAACAAAAGATTTAATTTCAAAAATCGAACAGATTTCAAATACTGGTTTATTTTCCAAAATTAACCTTTAAGTTTGTTTTTCCAAAAAAACAATGTTTACGAAAGTGTTTTCAACTAGAATTTAAAAATGGATTTCCTAAAAAGAATTTCTCTTACTTTGCGAAACAAAGTTTGTCCATTTCAAAAAGGATTTTCAAAAACAAAAGTTTCCAAAACTCCTCTTCAAAATGCTAGAGATCAAAATCAAATGCATTAGTGCATATGACTTGACAACGAAGACCTGACTCATTAACACTAACTCCTAAATCTCGAGGACGAGATCCTTGTAAGGTGGGTGGAATATAACAACCCAAAATTTCGGACTTTTTAAAATTTTTCTGTGATTGTGTGGAGCATGCAGTTGCTAGCTGAACCGGGAACAATTTATAAATAAATTGTTGCATTCATATAGTATTGCTTGTAGGAGTTTGCCGAAGATTCTTTTTACAAAACTTAAGTCTTATATTGGAGAGCACATGACCATAGCAACCTCCTTGTATTTCTCTCGGGACTATCTCGAGCCTCTCTCAATGATCCCCGACCTTCTATTATGACCACCATCGGACTGGATTGCCCTAGCCCTAACGACCTCTAGTGGACTGCCATGATGAGTTAGCATGATAATCATACATGCATAAGGGACCTAGGTATAAGGCAACTATACTATCTCCAAGAACTCTCGGATCCCTACCTTCATCCTTGATATATCCCTATGTAACCTCTCATTTGAATCTCATCTAAATTCCTTTCAAATATCTCCAAATCCCCCTTAAACCGATAGAACAACCCTCTTCTCTTCTTGGGCCAACTCTCTTCCCATCCTCTCTCCCAGCCCACTCCATCTCCGCTCCCCTCCCCACATTCCATCAGCCTAATGGGCCAAGGCCCTGACCACACTCCCTCTCCACTTCTTCCCCCCTCCAGCCCAGCTTGGCCACCCCTTCGGCCCGCTCGCCCCTTCCCCCTCTGCGGCCCGCATGCGCGCGCAAGGCCTGCCGGTCCAAGTCAGGCGCCACTTCTCCCCAAACCCTAGAGCGAGAGCCTGAGCGCTCCAGGCCGCCGCCGCCAAGAGGCTCCGCCTCGGCTTGCGCTGCGCTCCCCACACTATGCCCGCTCTGCTCCGCCTGTGGATGCTTGCCACGTGCCCTCGGCATGCCTCCCAAGAATCACCACCGTCCATGGGAGTCTGTGCCCTACCCGAACCCTAGCTCACATGGTCTAAGGAGCCGCAGCCGCCCTCTGCTTCTCCCCCAACAACGCTGCCCATCCACCTCCCTCTCTCCTTGCTCTGCTTCCCACGCCGCCGCCTTTCTTCTCCCCATGCCGCACCGCCGCCGCCTCTCTATTTCCCGAGGAAGCCGTTAGCCAGTCGCGCTCGGGCACCTGCAGCCGCTGGCCAGCCATAGCCGCCCTCTGAGCGCCGGCCACGCCAGGCACCGAGTCGCGCCGACCGTGTTGCGCTGTGGCCGTGGACGTACCGACGGTCGTCTCCCTCACCGTCGACCTCACCCTGCATCGAGCCGGACGCACCCTACCTCGACGCTCCCTCAACGTCCGGTCATCTCTGCCTCGACGCTCCCGGCTCTGCCTCGACGCCAATGCCCATGTTCGTCGAAGCCACCCTCACGCCAAGCACCACCGAGCCACAGCATCGAGCCCTCCTTCGCCGAGTCGCCCCCTCGTTGATCCTTCCTTCATCGAGCCACAGCGTCGAGCCTTCCTTCGTCGAGCCGCAGCGGTCGAGCCCTCCTTCACCGAGCCACCTCATCGACGCTCCCGGCTCCGCCTCAACGCTCCCTCGACGCACCCGGCTCCACCTTAACGCTCCCTCGATGCACCCGGCTCCGCCTCGACGCTCCCTCTCCCTCGACTGCTTCCTCGACTGCTCCCTCGACATCCCTCAACACTCCCTCAACTGCACCCTCGATGCTCCGTTGACTGCCCCCTCGACTGCTCCCTCGATGTCCCTCGACCCTTGACGCTCCCTCGACGCACCTCGATGCTCCCTCGACGCCCCTCAAGCGCTCACGCCCCGACCGCTCGAGCCCCTTGTCGAGCCCATCGACGCTGCCCCAACCTCCTACGCCGAGCCTCCATCCTCGATGGGCTCTCCCTCCTCGCTTCATCCAGTCGCAACATCGAGCGTCTCTGCTCCTCCAAGCTAGTGCTCCACCCCGACGCATTGCTGATCCGCACCATCTGCTCCCTCGACCGATGGCCTGGAGCAGCGCTTCGACATCACCGATGACCCCGTGTCCACCGACGTGAGCTGTCCTCCTCGACAACATCCTCGCCCACACTGTCGAGCTATGTCCCACCTTCATCGTTCCAGTGTCGAGCCACCGCATCGTCAAAGACCTACTTTTCATATCATGCGCATACTTTGATTGATCCATGTAATACCAACTTATGTTATTCATCCTTGCCTGCCCGTGCCATCATGTCAGCTACTTCTACATGTCCTCGCTATCAAAACACTTGTTATCTCGTATCAATCTACTTGCATCTTTGATCGAATCCATCCCATCTAGGTGCACCACGTGCAAAGGACGAAGGACGAGCTACATGGATGGCACCGCGACACCAATACCTAGATGCCAAGCAACTTCATCCATGACTACACGATGAACCATGGTTAGCTAAACGCTCTCTTCCAATCCCTGACTTTGTTTGTCGGTCATGGTGTTCCAAACTTAGAATTCGTAGACCGAGGTCAATTCTGACCTTTGGACACTCATGCACACACACACGACCGACCGAAGCCAAATCGAACCCCCGGTGTTCCAAGAACACCGACGAGTTATTGATCGCCCCGGAAGTATGACCATGAACAAACCATGACCATGATGTGCTTAGACCAAATGGAACGAACCCTAGTCGACATGCTAGACAACAATGTAATTCTCTTCTCATCTTTGACCATAGGATGCCCCTGATAGAAACCATAGCTTATGACGATTGAGGAGACCCCGAGACCCTATATACCGCCACCATGACCCTTTGGGACCCTTGACATCTTATTGTCGACCTACCAAGCCCCCTGGAAAGTCTCTTATTTATCTACATGTACTCATGCTATACCTCGTTCTTACGATCACCTATATATGCACTTGTGATACAGGATCCATCCAATCTCATGTTATGGGAATGTGCTACTCCACTTATTTGGTTTGATGTGTCTTTGTGTCACTTTATGGTTCTTATCATTGAATTGATGGATGTTCATGTTTTGTCTGTATGCCAAGCCTTTAAGCTGGCCGAGGGAACGTACCTCGTTCGGACGTTACGATTGCAAGACCCGTCTCGCCATGGTCGTGATGCCAGATGTAACATGACCCTTGTTAGTGTATCTTGTGGTCGTGAGTACACTCTGCCATGACCATGGAGCTACGCTCTTTTTCACTTATATAAACTTACTTTATAAATGCTTCTTCGTGCACAAACTCTTGTATGCTTGTACCCGTTGACCACCGCATATCTTGATTCTCATGGTGACAATAGAACCGCTACAAATCTAGAAATGACTTAGTGCCAGAGCACCTCGGTCGGGTACCCTACGAGTAGTTTGTGTACTTGCATCTTATATTATGCCACTCCTTCCAATATCCCATCTTCTACCATGACGTGTGCGATGGAAGGAATGAACCTTTGACTTATATATATATATATATTTGTACTCTTGCTATTCCTTTTGTTAGCAAAGCTATGGTCTATGTTGTATCTCAGGACCTCGCGCATCGACTCGATCGACCACCTAAACACATTTCTCTAGAGATGTGCCTGAGAACATGGCATAGATGTGCTGAGCTAACCCCGCTCTTCTAGGTATAACCGAGTAACCCTGAGTCTTGGTTCGTGACGTACTGTGTCGGGTGGATCGGGAGGATTGTAGATCTCCAATCCTTTTGCGCTACCGCTTTTGCCATAGCGGGCAAGCCAAGGTACCTTGGAGTCAAGTCATAATGGCGTTAATCGTTCTTATGATCAATTGACCTTTGGGATAAGGCTACATGAGCCGAACCCCGTCGTTCTTTATTCGTTAGGCCCATCCTCTGATTTTTGCCCTTTTGAATGATGACCAAATCGAAGGATGTGAGCCATGGTGTTTGCTAAGGATAGGCCTTGGTTTGAACCATATGTCATAAAGCCGTATTGGCTTCGCCAAGACTTAAACTTGTAAACCACCACCTTGTTCCTAGCTCGAGGAAATCGGACAACCGCCAAGAGGGCTAAACCTTGTGTATTTTAGTGTCTCATTGGTGTTAATGGATCTTCCTACGTCCTGTTGTCTTT
This sequence comes from Coix lacryma-jobi var. lacryma-jobi, assembly GCA_009763385.1. Taxonomy (NCBI): domain Eukaryota; kingdom Viridiplantae; phylum Streptophyta; class Magnoliopsida; order Poales; family Poaceae; genus Coix; species Coix lacryma-jobi. The sequence goes on from CM019831.1 coordinate 98,851,652, forward strand.
TCAATTATGGTGTGAGTGTTCTCTTTCCTTGTGTGTCATTTCATGGAGTAGCATACGATTAGACCAAGAGAGCATGGACAACAACAAGGACTGTGACATGGAGTCAACTCAGGAGGAGACGACCTCGCTGATGGAACACCAATGAGGAATGATTAACCACGACTACAACTACTTCGCATGTGTGATGGCAGCACCCTCTTTTAGAGAATCCTATTAGACATTACAAATTTGTAGACTTGCTAGTGCTTTATATTTATTCCTTTGCTAGTATATTGATGCATGATACTACCCAAGCCATTATTACCCGATTGCAACCCACTCTACCACAACACCCTGCTTTGCGCATTCGCCTAGTTATTCCTGCTTGCTTGCATGTTTCACCATTATATTATTTAAAACTCCACTTCATATTATATCTGAGATGTGATACGGATGGTGAACCCTTGGGAATGGTTTGGCGAGGGATGCCAAACTTGGTGATGGGTGAGCGTGCTGCGTGTGTGACTTGGGTGTGTGGAGGGTGAGGGTTGTGTCGACAGAGCCGAGATATACGACGAGCCCATGGGGCAAGTCATGTCGGGGTGCTACCTGGGCACCTGGAATGTGGAATACCCGTTGAGGGGTAATTTATGCCTGTGGCGGGCTGTTGACGGAAGTTATAGCATGTTTTACCTTATCAAAATACCGTCAACAGGCCTCGGTTTCAAGGAAGTATAACATATCATGAGCATATTTATCACTAATAAGTTCCACTTGTACTCTTAGCTTGTGAACTTGTAGGAGATGGCAAAATGAACAAAATGAGGCCAGGTGGGCCCACCAAGTGGGTCGGCCTACCCCACCTTGGGGTCACCTCGATCAGGGTGACATGGCATGATCCAAGAGAAGCATGTTCAAGCCAATATCAACCCTTAGATTAAACATGTGCTTTTACTCAATGGTGCAAGATGAGAAGCACATGGATTCATGGGTCCACACCGAAACCAAATGCAACCATGAAGGACCGAGAATGCAATAGCAAGGCGACCAGAGGGGGGGTGAATGGGAGCTCAAAAATTTCTCTCGAAACTTTGGCCTTTTTGTCCCCAAAATCAACCCCAAGAGCTTCGATTGAAACCGTGATGCCCACGACCCTTGGAAGAGAGTGGATGATCCCTAGGATCACAGCGAGGCACCACAAAGCGATAGCGAACCAAACGTCAAAAGCACCGGCACAAGTTCGACCCTCAAAAATCAAGTCCCGAACGTAGATAGACGGCTACGTCGAGATATCCCCAAATACCTATGCTAACAAGTAGCAAAGATACCTAGAGAGGTTCCTTGATCAACTCTAGGGCCAAACGGGAAGTCCGGAAACCAAGCGGAGAAGCCGGAAGAGCAAACGCACCAAACCGCAACAAACAGCCAACTCGCGGACTGTCCGGACCTGGGATCCCGGACTGTCCGCCCCTACTGCGGACTGTCCGCGAAGGGTTGGCGGACTGTCCGCGGTACCAGGCGCGGACTGTCCGCGACCTTGCAGAGAGGGCGATTTTGGTCGCCCTTCTCCCAAAACTTCTCCAAATCGATCCAAACAAAAATCCCTTGATCCCAAACTTGGAGAGGATGTTCACGAGGTAGTTAGGAGACTATCCCCAAGAAATCATCCGCTCAAATCGATTCAATCAACGGGACATCGAAAGGGGAAAAGTATGAATGAAAAAGCGCCACAAAAATGAAATCAACCCGGTCTACTTGTTCGTGAGGAGTTAGATGAATTCCTACGGTGGAAATTATCTCCTCACTATAAAGAACAAGTTGATTCAAACGGATTTCACAAAGACGCAGTAGAGAGAGAGATCGAGTGATGGGAAAATCGTAGAGAAACGAAGAACGTGAAGAACACGAACAAAACGCGAATCAAGTCATCGATCTGCAACCGTGTGGCTACCACACGCTACAACAGTGAGATTACGGTCTCACTTCCTCAAAATCTCCAGCACACAGAGGTATGGTTCTCTGAGGATCTCAGCTAGCTACAGTAGGGGATTGGGAGAGCAGAAAACCCTAGAAGCAAAGAGCAAATGACTGAGATACAATAGGAGGAGGGTGTCTCCCTCTACTTATCCTAATTCTAATTCCTACTCTACCCCTCACTAATTACAGAGCGAACCGGCTAAACCCTAGGGTTATTCTGGACCAACTCATGGTAGGTGGTGATCCGACGGCCACGCCCGCACAACTGGTAGCGTTGCCTCGACGCAACCTCACCGATCGCCGCCACGTGCCGCCACCGCTCAGCTTGTCCTTTTCCTAGACGTCGCACCCCCAGTTTTGTGGCCCAAACCGGGAAACCAGCCTTCACAGCCAACCCCCAGTTTTGAGGCCGAAACCGGGACACCAGCCGACCATAGCCTGAGTTTTGTGGCCCAAACTCAGAAACCCGCAGCACCCAGGTTTTGAGGCCCAAACCTGGAAACCGTCCTCAGCCCGAGTTTTGTGGCCCAAACTCGGAAACCATCAGCACCCAGGTTTTGAGGCCCAAACCTGGAAACCGTCCACTCGGTGGTTTTTCTGTGGCTCAACCACCAAACTGAGCCGTAGATGGGATGCACCGCCCGTGCACCCCGTCCACACGAAAGTCTTCGCTCGTCGATGTCCCAGGCTGTCAGCCACCACAGCTGATCCTCAAGCCACCGGTCCCTCAGTCCAAGCCTCACGTCCGCCCTTCGCCACTCTCGGTCCATCGGCACGGCACGTCTCTACTTGACCTTCACCTTGCCTTTGATCACTGTATCCGTGCTCGACACCTGCACAACACAAGCCAAAGAACATGCGCATTATCCCAGTTGACAATCACTCATCACTCAGAGACTCGGCATACACCCATGTATCCGCAATCTCCCCCTTGATGAGTGCATTGTCAACTACCAACACAAATCATAATGGAATGGAAGAAGGAATGAAGAAGGAGAGAGAACTCGACCAAATGACCCAAAAGCATAGCAAAGCCGAAGAAGGTCAAGTGGAAAGAGCAAGACAACTTGGTCCCCAAAGACATGGGCAACGGCTCGACGCGACCAAGCAAAGCAAGGCTAGCCCTCAAGAAGAGGCAGAATGTGCTCAACACCGCTAGCAAGAAAACTTGATACCAATTGAAGAATCAACTAAAAATCAAGCAAAACAGAGCTAGCCCTCAAGAAGAGGCAGAACGGGCTCAACACCGCTAGCGAGGAAGCTCGAATACCAACTGTTACCAACTCAAAAACCAAAAGAGTTCGATACCAATTGAAGAGCTGAAAAACCAATTTAAAAGCTGAAAATGTTTGCTAGTCCCTCAAGAAAGAGGCAAGGCTCAACACAACTAGCAAACTCCCCCTCAAATAGTGCACACAACCTAGGGAACACATGATTTGTCAATATTTTCTCCCCCTTAGTTGAAAATGCACCATCAAGCAAATGTGCACAAGCACTCAAGTTTCTCCCCCTTGACAGAAAATCTCCCACCAAAGATGCATATGAGTTAAAATGCAAGTTAGCAGCTTCAGGAATATAATCAAGAGAGTGCAAAGATGCTCTACACAGTTCTGATCCGATGACTCAACAACATTCATAAGAAGCTAGCAAAGGCTCAAACTGATCACCAGATACGAAATAGGAATATGAGAGCAAAAATGAGCAGTTTTCAGCCAAAAAAGGTATTCACCATCAAAATAGCACAAAACATGTATAGACAGGAAGTCAGACAAGTGCTAAACATGTATACACGGTGAACTACCCCTAGCACAGTTCAATCATCATGCTATAGAATGGAACATAGACTTGTGTATCCAAATTTTATCAGAGTTGCAGCGGTTAAATTACACAAGATTAGATTTCAACATGTGATTGCGAGAGGTTAAAAGCTTGTCATTGCCTAACTTTTCAACTGTGCGAAGCCTATGCAGAAGCAATCAGAAGCTTAAAGCAATAGTTTCGGTCATACACTACACAGCTCAAGTTTAACTCAAAGTGCAATGAGAAACAGTCTCGAAACTGTGATGTGCTGACATGCAATCCCATCTCGACCTTTCCAATTCACTTAACTTGGTTCAAATTTTAAAACAGAATATGAACATACCAAGCAAGTGAATGACTCAACACATTCTAAACATGCTAGTTGCATATCTTAATGGTGAACATTTTCAAGTTTTAAGTTCATTAGTCAGATTCACCATTCATAAAATAGCTCCGCTCACAACATGTAATAGTGATCAGAAAGAGCATAAGCTACAGCATCATCATAAAGCATCGGAGCAAAGACTATACAGAGCATAGTTACATTCTTCAGATTATATACATGAAGTTCTGAAAGTAAATATGCAAAATGAAATGCAAAGATGCATGAAGAACCCAACTGAAAAAACACAAAGTCAGTTTATAGAATAAGAGTCAAAATATTTCCCCCATCTAAAAGGGGAAACACACACCAAGCTCACCTCTCAACCTAGCAAAAGTTGATTGGTCCAAAGGCTTGGTGAAAATATCAGCCAACTGATGATGAGTATCGACATGGCGAAGGTCGATATCACCCTTCTCATAGTGGTCTCACAGAAAATGAAAGCGCACATCAATGTGTTTGGTCTTAGAGTGCAGCACGGGGTTCTTAGCAACGCTAATAGCACTCGTGCTGTCACAAAGCAAAGGGACGCGAGAAAAGCTCAGACCAAAATCACGCAAAGTGGCCATCATCCAAAGCAACTGGGAACAGCAGCTAGTCGCAGCAACATACTCAGCCTCCGTGGTAGACTGGGCGACACTAGACTGCTTGCGAGAAGACCATGATACAAGAGAAGAACCAATAAACTGACAAGTCCCAGAGGTGGACTTGCGCTCAATGCGGCAACCAGCAAAATCGGCATCGGAATAACCACAAAGGGAAAGGGTGGAGGAAGCAGAATACCAAATCCCAAACACAGGAGTGAAGCATAAGTACCTCATAATGCGCTTGACCGCCTGACGGTGAGAGGTGCGCGGCGAAGACTGAAATCGCGCGCAGAGACACACCGTGAACTGGATGTCCAGGCGTGTCGCCGTCAGATAAAGCAACAACCCGATCATACTCCGGTACTCCTTCTGGTCCACTACTTCTCCTTCCTTGTCCGCATCCAGGGCCGTCGTGGTCGACATGTGTGTTAGAAGAGGCTTGGCCTCACCCATATCGAATTTCTTCAGGATATCCTTGGTATACTTACCCTGGTGCACAAACGTTCCCTCTCGAGATTGCTTGATTTGCAATCCGAGGAAAAACGTCAACTCGCCCATCATGCTCATCTCGAATTCCCTGCTCATAGTATCTGCAAACTTGGCAACCAAAGCGTGAGAAGAACCACCGAAAATGATATCATCCACATAAATTTGGACCAAGAGAGTATCAGTGCCTTGCTTGAGGAGAAAGAACGTTTTATCCACACATCCCATTTTAAAACCCTTAGCAAGCAAAAAGGTTTTCAACCTATCATACCAGGCTCTAGGGGCTTATTTCAAACCGTACAACGCTTTGTGAAGTTTAAAAACATGGTTTGGAAACTTGGGATTTTCGAAACCGGGGGGTTGTCTCACATATACTTCCTCTTCTATGTAGCCGTTTAAGAAGGCACTCTTGACATCCATTTGAAAAAGTTTGAAACCTTTGGATGCAGCAAAAGCCAAGAGTATCCTAATTGCCTCCAAACGTGCTACGGGAGCAAACGTCTCCTCATAGTCTATCCCCTCCTTCTGACTATACCCCTGGGCTACAAGTCTGGCCTTGTTTCTCACTACATGGCCATCCTCTCCTTGTTTGTTTTTGAAAACCCATTTTGTCCCAATTGGGTGACACTCAGAGGGAGGAGAAACTAGAACCCAAACCCAATTTCTTTCAAAATTTTCTAACTCCTCATGCATGGCATTGACCCAATCTGGATCCATCAAAGCGTGTCCAACATTTTGGGGTTCAAAATCAACAACAAATGCAGAATGAGCAAAGTGAGAGATTTGTTGTGACCTTGACCGAGTGACGCGTTCGCCGATGCTGCTGATCATCTGTTGAGGTGGGTGTTGGCGCTGAATGTGGCGTGGCGCCTCCCTTGCCGAAGTGGCCTCCCCCTCAACAGCAACTGGTGCCTCCTTGGGTACAAAAGGTACCGCTCGATGTGGCGGATCCCACGGCCCCCAAGTCGAAGAAGAGGGGTCAGGGCCGTGAGTCGTAGTGGAAGCCGCTCTTTGCGGCACAGCAGGTGGAGGAGGTGCTGGGTCATCCATCCCTTCAGCACCCTCTTCTTCATCATCGAAAAGAGGCTCGCCAACCTCATGATCACCTGCACGCTCAAAACGAGAAGAAGGACAAACCATGGTCTCGTCGAAGGTGACATCGGATGTCTCCATGACTCGGTTAGTGTCAAGATTAAGTACACGATAAGCACGAGTATGAGCGCCATAACCCAAAAACACACCATCAGAAGAACGAGACTCAAATTTTTCCAGGTTGCCTTTCTTAAGTATAAAACAGTGGCAACCAAAAACTCTAAAATAACTCACTTTGGGTTGTCTCCCAAAATGCAACTCATAAGAAGTCTTTTTCAAGAAAGCTCGGAGAAAAATGCGATTGGAAATGTAGCATGCAGTGCTCATAGCTTCGGCCCAATATCGCCTAGGAGTCCTATGCTCATCGAGCATCGTCCTGGCCATCTCTACAAGGGTCCGATTCTTCCTTTCTACAACACCATTCTGTGGCGGTGTGTAGGGGGAAGAAAACTGATGCTCTAAACCCAAAGAGTTACAAAACTTCTCAAAATCCGAATTCTTGAATTCAGAACCATTATCACTCCTAATAGCTCGCATTGAGTTCAAAGGGAACTCATTCTGAAGACGCAAAATCAGATTGTGAGCAAAAGAGAAAGTCTCAGTTTTCTCAGCTAAAAAGAAAACTCACGAATATCTCGAAAAGTCGTCAACAACAACAAGCACATACCACTTCCCCCCAACCGAGCTCACCTGAGCCGGACCAACAAGGTCCATGTGCAAAAGCTCTCCAGGGCGCTTAGTCATGACCTGAGTCACTGGATGGTGGGGAGCGGCAACCATCTTCCCATGTCTACAAGAATGGCAAACAAGATCCTTCTCCATGCACAACTTGGGCAATCCTCGGATTAGGCCAAGTGAACTAAGTCTTGCAAGCAAGTCGAAGCTCAAATGTCCTAGTCTCCTATGCCACTTCCAAAGATCAGAGGAGGAAGGTCCAGCCAAAAGACAACGAGAAACTCCAAACGACTCCGAGAAATCCGCACCAAAGACTTTCCCAAAGGGTGAAATCCCACAAACAAGATTGCCCTGAGGATCCAAAATACGACTGAGATTCGGCTTAAAACGAATCTCATAGTCGTCATCAAAGAGTTGCGAAACAGAAAGAAGGTTAAAATGCAAGTTAGAAACAAGAGCAACATCGCGCAACACAAAGTGCTCATTAACTCGCACCGACCCACGAGACAACACTCTACCTTTGCTATTATCGCCGAAGGTGATAAACTCCTTTCCAGCGACCGGACTAAGACTGGAGAACCACTTGACGTTTCCGGTCATGTGCCTCGAGCAACCGGAATCCACCAACCAAACGTTCTCTAATCATTTTACCTACATCAATAAAAAGACATAGGATGAGCATACGGTCCAACACTGGGGTTAGTGAAATAGGGAGAATACCAGTGTTGGGCCGGCTGCTCAAAAGAACGGTTAGCAGAAAAACCATTCCTAGTACGCCTACGAGAAGAGCGATCACCATGTTGAGGAAAACGTGGTTCGCTAAGGGAAGAGCGTCCATCGCGATACTCAAAACGCGGTGGGGGAAAACGCTCAACAACAAAGCCGCCGCCACGGGGTCCATGGCCTACAACTGCAGGCTCCCGCCGGGCACGTCCTCTCCGCTGTCTAGGCCTAGGAACTTGAGGTTCTGGACCTCTAGGTCTAACATCATGCCTCTGAACATTCGGCACATGTACATCATGGAAAGAAGGGTACATGTCCGTGTTGTTCATCTCCTTTGCACGGCGCGCCTCTCTCTTGCGCCAAAAACAGAACTCACTCAAATGACCATCTCTCCCACCGTGCTCACAATGGTACCTCACCGCTCTCTAAGGGGGTTGTTGGTACTCACGGTAGTGGGTGTGGATCACTTTGCCCTTCTGTGGCATAAGCTCCTCCTGGATGGGTGGCATGGTGTCCAGCTTGTTCTTGAGGTGGTTTGGTTTGGGAGCCCAAGATTGTTTCTTGGGTGGAGCTCTTGGAGGCTCAACAAAGACCCCATCCTTGGTGTTAGGCTTGAGAGGCTCTTTGGGTGGCATCTTGGTAAGCTTGGGAGTAGTGGTGGAGTTGGGCTTCTCACATGGGTTAAGACCACTCGACTCTCCAATCCTGTCGAAAGATGAAACATCAACACCCGGAGCAAAACCTACACCTGGACCTCCAGCAGCTCACTTTAATTGGGAGATCATCATCCCGAGCTGTGGCTCACCGCTAGACACCCATGACAAGATGGTCCGAAGGTATGTGTTTTCCTCCTCGGTTTGCATCTTGTCATGCTTCACATTAGCGATCTCCATCTCCAAACCCTCACAAAGAACACACCTAGCCACACATGTGCTACCTGAGTTGGCCTCTTCAAGAGACACAATCTTGGCATTCTTCTCTGCCAACTCAGATTGCAAGCCCGCACAGGACTTGCACGCACCCAACAGCAAAGATCTCGCCTTCAGCTCATCCACCTCTCCTACCAACACAACATACTTGCTTCTCAAGGTGAGAAGGTCAGTCATGTGTGTGGAGCACATCTCACACTCCTCCTCGGTAACAACTACGGTGGACTTGACAGATTCAAGTTCCTTCACCGTATCCTCCCACTTCTGCCTAAACTCCTTGCGCTCTCTAGCAGCACGCCTAAGCAACTTATCCTGACTAAGGAGCACGGCAGTAAGCTTCTCGACCTCAGCAAAAAGCTCGTCGGGGCTCTGAGATACCTGGGAGGTGTCGTCGTCGTCGTTCCGAGGGGTGTCCTCCCGCTCGCCGTCGACCTCCTTGCCGAGGGCCATGGTGCAGAAGCCCTCATCGTCAGCGAAGAAGCAGAGGCCGTTGAGCTTGTCCTCGATCCTCTTCTTCTTCTTGGACTCATTGTCGCTTGAGGCAGCGGAGTCGTCATCCGAGTCGTCGACGTCGCTGAGCGTGGCGAAGAACGCACGCTGCTCAGCATGGGCCTTCTCCAAGTACTTCGTCTTGATGTACTCCTTGTCGAAGCCTCCCTTCTCCTTGCGCTTCGCGGGGACGTACTTCTCCTTGCGCTTGCCGGAGTCGTACTTGTGCCCATGATTCGCCTTGCCGAAGGTCTGCTTGTTCTTCTTCGGGCAATTGGCGATGAAGTGGTTGGGGTCGCCGCACTCGAAGCATCCCGAGCGTCCTCCTCCGCGGCGACGGTTCATGCGGTTGTTGTGGAACCGCGAGAACCAGTTGGCGAGCAAAGCCAGCTCGTCATCCCCCATGAACTCCAGCTGCTCCTCTGTGACAGAAAGAAGAGAAGAGAGTGCAAAGCCTCCAGAGGGTTTAGTAGAAGAGCCAGAAACCAGAGCCATCGACGGGCCAGAAGGATTTTCATAAGAAGCCCTCGCCATGGCGTCAATCTCACTGGACTTGAGCTTACTGACGAGCTCGTCGCACGTGAGGGTCTCATAGTTAGGCGATTCGATGATCGCCTGAACCTTAGAATCCCACACCGATCGATCAAGAGTATGCAAAAGCTCTGTTTGCCCACGTAATCGGCAGAGTTGCAAATATCCCAGATGGAAGCACCCAAACTCTGCAGATAGGCCGACATGCGTATCTTCCAATACGCATAGTTCGTTCCATCGAAAAATGGCGGTTTGCCCACGCCGCGATCCATGTCGCCTTCTGTGGATCTGGAACCGGCTAAGGTGGAAGATCCTTAACCTGCTCCGATACCAATTGAAGGACCGAGAATGCACTAGCAAGGCGACCAGAGGGGGGGGTGAATGGGAGCTCAAAATTTCTCCTCAGAAACTTTGGCCAATTGTCCCAAAATCAACCCCAAGAAGCTACAACCGAAACCGTGATGCCCACAACCCTTGGAAGAGGGTGCATGATCCCTAGGATCACAACGAGGCACCACAAAGCGATAGCAAACCAAATGGCAAAACCACCGGAGCAAGTTCGTCCCTCAGAGACCAAGTCTCGAACGTAGATAGACGGCTACATCGAGAAATCCCTAAATACCTATGCTAACAAGTAGCAGAGATACCTTGAGAGGTTCCTTGGTCAACTCTAGGGACAAACGAGAAATCCGGAAACCAAGCGAAGAAGCCGGGAGAGCAAACGCACTAAAACGCAACCTTCAGGCAATTCCCAAAAACGCAAAGGTTCTGAAACCTCCCTGAGTGATCCCGGACTGTCCCCGGATCACTACGGTGGACTGTCCGCCGGTCAAACAGAGACAAGACAACCGAAGAACATGGCCACTGAACTGGCTCGTCCCCAATGCGCGGACTGTCCGCGCCTAGGGTGGCGGAATGTCCGCCAACACCCAGTGAGGGCGATTTCGGTCGCCCTTCACCCAAATCACTCCCAAATCGATTCAAACCAAAATCCCTTGATCCCAAACATGGAGAGGATGATCATGAGGTAGTTAGGAGACTATCCTCAAGAAATCATCCGCTCAAATCAACTCAAACAACGGGAAATCGAAGGGGAATGTTTATGAACCAAAAAAGCGCCACGAAAACGAAATCAACCCGATCTACTTGTTCATGAGAAGTTAGATGAATTCCTTCGGTGGAAATGATCTCCTTTCAAAAACGAACAAGTTGATTCAAACGGATTTCGCAAAGACGCAGTAGGGAGAGAGATCGAGTGACGGGAAAATCATGGAGAAACGAAGAACGCGAAGAACACGAACAAAACGCGAATCAACACATCAATCTGCAACCGTGTGGCTACTACACGCTGCAACAGTGAGGTTACGGCCTCACTTCCTCAAAATCTCCAGTACACAGAGGTATGGTTCTCTGCGGATCTCAGCTAGCTACAGCAGGGGATTGGGAGAGCAGGAAACCCTAAGTGCATAGAGCAAATGACTGAGATAATTGGGGAGGTGGGTGTCTCCCCCTACTTATCCTAATTCTAACTATTCCTAATTCCCACTCTACCCCTAACTACTTACAGATCGAACCAGCTAAACCCTAAGGTTATTCTAGACCAACTCATGGTAGGTGGTGATCCGACGGCCACGCCCGCACAACTCGTAGCGTTGCCTCGACGCAACCTCCCGATTGCCGCCACGTGCCGCCACCGCTCTGCGTCCTTTTCCTGGACGTCGCACCCCCGGTTTTGTGGCCCAAACCGGGAAACCAGCCTTCACAGCCAACCCCCGGTTTTGAGGCCCAAACCGGGAAACCAACCGACCGTCTCCTTAGTTTTGTGGCCCAAACTCAGCAAACCCGCAGCACCCAGGTTGTGAGGCCCAAACCTGGAAACCGTCCTCAGCCCGAGTTTGGTGGCCAAACTCGGAAACCATCAGCGCCTAGGTTTTGAGGCCCAAACCTGGAAACCGTCCACCCGATGGTTTTTCTCTGGCTCTACCACCAAACCGAAGCTGTAGAAGGGATGCACCGCCCGTGCACCCCATCCACCGACAGGTGTCCCCAAGTCCACGACTCAGGCAACACATGACCGCAAGTCTTCGCTCATCGCTGTCCCAGGCTGTCAGCCACCACAGCTGATCCTCGGGCCACCGGTCCCTCAGTCCAAACCTCACGTCCGCCCTTCGCCACTCTCGGTCCCTCGACACGGCACGTCTCTACTTGACCTTCACCTTGCCTCTGATCACTGTATCCGTGCTCGACACCTGCACAACACAAGCCAAAGAACATGCGCATCATCCCAGTTGACAATCACTCATCATTCAGAGACTCGGCACACACCCATGTATCCGCAGGACTGTCCGCCAGTCAAATTTTGGCACAGTTCACCGAGACACGCAGCCACTGAACAGGCTTGGTCCCGATGCGCGGACTGTTCGCGGTACCAGGCGCGGACTGTCCGCGACCTTGCAGAGAGGGCGATTTTGGCCGCCCTTCTCCCAAAACTTCTCCAAATTGATCCAAACCAAAATCCCTCGATCCCAAACTCGGAGAGGATGTTCACGAGGTAGTTAGGAGACTATCCCCAAGAAATCATCCGCTCCAATCAATTCAATCAACGGGAAATCGAAAGGGGAAAAGTATGAACGAAAAAGCGCCACGAAAACGAAATCAACCCGATCTACTTGTTCGTGAGGAGTTAGATGAATTCCTTCGGTGCAAATGATCTCCTCACTATAAAGAACAAGTTGATTCAAACGGATTTCGCAAAGACGCAGTAGAGAGAGAGATCGAGTGACAGGAAAATCGCGGAGAAACGAAGAACGCGAAGAACACGAACAAAACGCGAATCAAGTCATCGATCTGCAACCGTGTGGCTACCACACGCTACAACAGTGAGATTACGGTCTCACTTCCTCAAAATCTCCAGTACATAGAGGTATGGTTCTCTGAGGATCTCAGTTAGCTACAACAGGGGATTGGGAGAGCAGGAAACCCTAGAAGCAAAGAGCAAATGACTGAGATACAATGGGAGGATGGTGTCTCCCTCTACTTATCCTAATTCTAATTCCTACTCTACCCCTCACTAATTACAGAGCGAACTAGCTAAACCCTAGGATTATTCTGGACCAACTCATGGTAGGTGGTGATCCGACGGCCACGCCCGCACAACTGGTAGCGTTGCCTCGACGCAACCTCACCGATCGCCGCCACGTGCCGCCACCGCTCTGCTTGTCCTTTTCCCAGACGTCGCACCCCCGGTTTTGTGGCCCAAACCGGGAAACCAGCTTTCACAGCCAACCCCCGGTTTTGAGGCCCAAACCGGGAAACCAGCCGACCATAGCCTGAGTTTTGTGGCCGAAACTCAGAAACCCGCAGCACCCAGGTTTTGGGGCCCAAACCTGGAAACCGTACTCAACCCGAGTTTTGTGGCCCAAACTCGGAAACCATCAGCACCCAGGTTTTGAGGCCCAAACCTGGAAACCGTCCACTCGGTGGTTTTTCTGTGGCTCAACCACCAAACCGAGTCGTAGATGGGATGCACCGCCCGTGCACCCCGTCCACACGTAAGTCTTCGCTCGTCGATGTCCCAGGCTGTCAGCCACCACAGCTGATCCTCAGGCCACCGGTCCATCAGTCCAAGCCTCACGTCTGTCCTGCGCCACTCTCGGTCCATTGGCACGGCACGTCTCTACTTGACCTTCACCTTGCCTTTGATCACTGTATCTGTGCTCGACACCTGCACAACACAAGCTAAAGAACATGCGCATTATCCCAGTTGACAATCACTCATCACTCAGAGACTCGGCATACACCCATGTATCCGCAAACCATCATCACAAGACTTGCTCCATCACATGTGGGGTCACCAAGGGAGAGAAGAAGGTGGGCCAGCCCTGTCATAGGGGCGTCGGCCGACCCCCTTGGTGGGGACCATCTGCACTATTCATCAGGATGACATCACCACCTTCTAGAAGATGTACCCTGGGCCCACATGTCATAGAGTGGGGTCGGCCGACCCTATGGTGAGCTTCATTCAAGTCGGTGGCAAAGCACATGTTTCACACGTGAACAATATCCAAGCCATTCATCAAGGTCGGTTGCTATAGCGGTTTGATCCAATGACTAAGGAAGGAGAGCACGCAGATCGCTGACGTGGCACCGGAGTAGCCGCTACTCCACCTCCAAGCTATAAATACCCCCCTAGAGCTCTTCATTTGTATGCATCCAAGGAGAGAAAGTCTACTTAGTAGATTTAGTGTTAGAAGAGAGGGAAGTGAGTGAGGATTTCCACGGAGGAGTCCCGGCCTGTCGGGAGTCTTCTCCAAGGTGCGCCTCAGCGGATGCGATTCTTCTTGTAAGTGTTACATCTGAGTCCTTCTAGTATTTAATATTCTGGTCTGGTAATTTAAGTTTACATTTCTTTTACTTGGCACATTGCTTTACTTTGTTGAAGTGCTCTAGGACTAATAAGCTTAGCTTTAGAGTAGTAAGATTAGTGTAGACGTGGTGTCTAGGCTATATCTTGCCAGTGTGGACTTCTTGTCTCACTTGTGTAGACGCCTGGTGGTAGGGTGACAGACACAGCCATTGCTTGGAGTTCCTCTCAAGTGTTGTAGGCAAGATGAAAATAATAGTTGGGTAGTAGCATTGCTGCCTTAGTAGTTGTTAGGTGGAAAACCTTTTAATCAACTACTGTTTCATCCTTCGCCCCCAGAAAGGAATGAGGTAGTAAACCTCAGTACTCTTAGAAAACCAGTACCAGATATTGATATTAGGAACACCACTCTATCCCAGTTATCATATACCCTTTGATCATCCTTTGACGATCCTACATCTAGTTAATCCACTTCATGTTCTCTATGGAAATACGATAACTGGAATACTCCCGGTGAAAGGCTACAATTGACTACTATACGCTTGCGGTATATCCGTTTGCCACTTCTGGTGTCAACAAGCTCTTTCTGGCGCCGTTGCCGGGGAACTGTTGCTGTGTTAGCTAGAACAAAGTCATTAAAGTTATCGTAGTTTGATTAGAACTTTTATTTCATAAATCAATATGGACCAAACAACCCTTTTTGACTACATTGCTCCATCGGGCGCTGAGTTGGAGCCGCCTAGTTCATCTCATATCGTTTTAGGAGTTCGCTATGAGCTTCGCCCCAGCCTCATAGCGATGGTTCAGGAGAATCCCTTTTCGGAAGAAGTAGATGAGAATCCTTATACCCACCTACGTGATTTTGAACAACTTTGTTCGTGTATTCACATCCAAGGGATGAGGCGAGTCACTCTTAAGTGGAAGCTATTTCCGTTCTCGTTAACGGGAAAAGCTAGACGCTGGTATACTCGTTACGTTGGTAGTGTGAACAGAGAATGGGAGAAACTGCAAGCCATGTTCTGCTTAACGTACTTTCCCATATCCCGCGTAGCTCGTCTTCGTAGAGATGTGCTAAACTTCAAACAAGACGAGAAGGAATCTCTAGGTGCGGCCTGGGCACGACTTACAGACTTAGAATCCTCTGGCCCAGATTTATCTATAACCGAGCCAACCCTTATGCAACATTTCTATCTCGGTCTTAGCCAAAACTCCACACAATTCCTTGATTTAGCCTCTAAAGGAGCTTTCCTCCATTTACCCATTAGTGAAGGTAAGGAAGTCCTTGCGACCATTCTCAAGAACACCCCCTACACCGATGGCCATGGTGAAACTCTAGAGGAAGGCCAAACTCCGAGGGACGAACCCATGATAGCCGAAACTCCTTTACCTATACCCCAAGCTGTCAAACCTGAACCACAACCACCTACTCCTCCAAAGGAAGAAGTAATTCATCCTTTGGATTATCCTCTAAATATTGAGATAGACCTTTTCGCCGATTGTGGCAATGTCTCGAAACAACCTGTGCAGAAGAGATCCACAGCCCGTAGAGCTCCTAATAACCACATGCCAACCCAGTTTGAGGCAAGTTACCTTAAGGCGACTGCCCAAGAGCTCATGTCTATTATGAGCAACGAATGGTTCAGGGAGGCTGAAGCATCATTAGATGTCGTTAAGCTTCTATCCTGTTTCACATCCATACTGTGTGCCATAAACAAGACGGCTGTAGATTCCCTCTATGATCCCGCTGTAGGAGTAAATTTAATGTCTTAATCATTGATGTTAACACTCCTAGGTGAGGAACAGCTAAACCCGACCAATAAATTCCTTAAGCTTTCTTCTGGAAAATTGGTCGAGAGTTGCGGGATTGCACAGAATATTTCTATCACAATTAACAAGGTTAGTTTCATCGCAAACTTCTACGTCTTTGACGTAGACGAGGTCGACTTGTTAATTGGGCACCCACTCATGAGATTCATTGGGGGATTTCCTGAAGGGAGCCTTAAGGGTCACCTTGGGAAGGATCTAGATCTTTCAGTTCCTTTTGCCGGCTCCGTTAATTCGATAGCCGAGCCAAAACCCGAGCCTGATCCAATAGAGGAGGTGATGTCGGTATCTTCACTAGAAACTTCTCAACCCGATCTAGAAGAAGACGCCCATGACTTTATCCAAGAAGAAGACACTGATTTAGATGAACCGTTAGACTTGGATGAGTCTGAACCTCCACCAAAACCCTCTATAGAGCATAAGCCACTTCCTTTTGGGCTTAAGTATGCATTCCTTAATGGTGATAGAGAGACTCCCGTGATCATTAGTGATCGACTTACAACGAAAGAAGTTTCTAAACTCATCACCGTCCTACAAAAACACCGATCCGTCTTAGGATATTCGTTGCAAGATCTCAAGGGAATTAGTCCCGCTCTTTGCACGCATCGCATTCCGATCGAACCCGATGCTACACCTTCTAGAGAGCCACAAAGGAGGCTCAACAATGCGATGAGAGAAGTAATAAAGAAGGAGGTCTTGAAGCTCTTGCACGCGGGCATAATCTACCCTGTTCCAAACAACGAGTGGGTCAGCCCCGTCCAAGTAGTTCCTAAGAAAGGAGGAATGACAGTCGTTAAAAATCAAAACAATGAATTGATTCCACAACGAACCGTCATGGGATGGAGAATGTGCATAGACTACCGAAAACTTAACAAGGCTACAAAGAAAGACCACTTTCCATTGCCATTCATCGATGAGATGTTGGAACGGCTAGCTAAACATTCCTTCTTTTGTTTCCTTGATGGGTATTCGGGGTACCATTAAATTCCAATCCGTCCCGACGACCAAAGTAAGACCACGTTCACATACCCCTACAGGACATATGCATACAGGCGCATGTCATTTGGCCTGTGCAATGCCCCTGCTTCATTTCAGAGGTGTGTAAGGAAAATGGACCTCGACCCATTTAACTTTGGATTTTGGTGTTTGATGATCAACATAACCAAATTGGACTAATGTGTTTGCGGGTGTTTGTTTTATAGTCCAATAGGGTGCAAATGTGACTTGGACGAAGGCAATATGGTGATCCAATGATCAACACCTGAAGCAAGACCCTACAAGATGTATTGAAGGATTACAAAGATCAAGCAAAGTCCAAGACACAAGAAACAGAGGCCCGAATGCAAATAAAGTTGAGCCGCTCAAACCGAGACAAGAGCTGATTGAATTGTTACTGTCTCATGATTTTTGAATTGCACAAACTGACATTGTACTAGCATAAAGTTGTAGAGAATTTCATTAGCTTTCCGAAAAGTCTAAGATCATCGAAATCGGACTTCGGAGCTAAAAGTTATGCCCAAAATACGAAAGTCTGTCTTATTGGAAATGGAGCAACGGACGCTCCGATGCTGAGCAACGGACGCGCGTCCGATGACCTCCGAAATCAGCCCAGAATGAACAGTGTGATGGTAGAGTCCGATGCCAGCGTCTGATGCATTACTGTAGCGTCCGATGCCCTAGAAAAACAGTTCTAACGGCTAGTTTTCCAACGGCTACTCATCACATGAGCATAAGACGCGTCCGATGCCATCACCGTAGCGTCCGATGCTCTACAGAAAGCTGATTTCAGCCCCTCCAACGACTCTATTTGATTGGGGGCCTATATATACCACCTCTAACCGGCCAAATGAGGTGCAGAGGAGTGAGGAAACATACAAAGGGTGTTGCTACACCATATTAGTGCCTCCATATGCATAGTGCTTAGTGATTCACATGGTGATTAGTGTAGGTGCTTTGCGAAGTGCTTAGGCTAGTTAGATCACCCCTCATGCGCTTGCTCTAGGTTTAGGCCTAGTGTTTAGTGAGGTTTGCATACCTCTTGCTACTCGGTGCTTGCGTGCACCATTGTTGTACATCGGAGGGGCTTGTAGTCTTGCGAGACCACACCAACCGCGTTTGTGGTGTGGCCGCCACCGTGTACCAAAGGTAACAAGGCCCGTGGCGGTTCGGCCGGAAGCTTGATAGTGGAGACGACGGGGAGCATCCGGGAGAGGCTTTGCCACGAGTGGCTTAACCGGAGACCCACTTGCGCGTGGGGAAGGACCGGAGCTATCCACGGAGTTACCCGACCGGGAGCTTGGCCCTTGCGAGGGATTCCTTGCGAGGGGCCCCATCGAGGACTAGGGGGAAGCTTGCGTGCTTCTCGATACCTCGGTAAAAATACCGGAGTCGTCGACGGGAGTTTGCATCTCTACCTCACTCTTTAGCTTCCGCATTTACTTTGCTACCTTGTTGTGAACTTTACCTTTCCTAGCTTAGTTGATAGGCTAGTTGATAGGTTTGGATCATAGGTTGCAAAACTCTTTTGCGGTAGAGATAGCAACACATCTAGCAAAACCGTAGTTGCACATATAGATAGTTTACTTTCTTGCATAGGTTTTGACTAGGTGGTAATTACGGGCCATAGTTAGAGTAAAGTTTTTAGTTGCCTAATTCACCCCCCTCTTAGGCGTCACGGTCCTTTCAAGGTCCATGATGTCCATCTTCTCGGATATGATAGAAGAAATCATGGAAGTTTTCATGGATGACTTTTCAGTCTATGGAACAACCTTTGATCACTGCTTAGAGAATCTGGACCGTGTCTTACAACGCTGTCAAGAAAAGCACTTGATCTTGAACTGGGAGATATGCCACTTCATGGTTCGAGAAGGGATAGTGCTAGGACATAGAGTATCTGAACGTGGAATATAGGTAGATAGAGCTAAAATAGAAGTTATAGAACAGCTCCCACCTCCCACGAATGTTAAAGGCATTCATAGTTTCCTTGGCCACGCCGATTTTTATAGAAGGTTTATAAAAGATTTTTCTCAAATTGTTAGACCTTTAACAAACCTGCTAGCTAAAGACGCACCCTTTGACTTTGACGACAGATGCTTAGACTCTTTTTACCATCTCATGAAAGCACTTATCTCTGCACCAATCATTCAACCCCCTGACTGGTCGCTACCTTTTGAGATAATGTGCGATGCTAGTGACTATGTTGTAGGAGCTGTCCTAGGACAGACCCAGGATAAGAAACACTATGCCATTTCCTATGCCAGTAAAACGCTAACTGGACCACAGCTAAACTATGCAACAACAGAAAAAGAACTTTTAGCTGTGGTATTTGGTATAGACAAATTTAGATCTTACTTGGTAGGAGCCAAGGTGATCGTCTACACTGATCACGCAGCTCTGAAATACCTACTTACTAAGAAAGATGCCAAACCACGGCTAATAAGATGGATCCTACTCCTCCAATAATTTGATCTAGAAATTAGAGATAAAAAGGGAGTAGAGAACTCTGTAGCCGACCACTTGTCTAGAATGCAAACTGAGGATAAACAAGACCTTCCCATCAACGACTATCTTCGAGACGACACACTCCTCAAGGTTTCAGACACCTACCCGTGGTATGCAACCATCGTCAACTACATAGTCTCAGGCTACGTACCACCTGGAGTAGACAAAAAGAAGCTTATCAAGGAGAGCTCGGTGCACTATGGGATGACCCGTATCTCTATAGTGTATGCCAAGACGGCATACTAAGAAGGTGTGTGCCCATGAACGAAGCAGTCAAGATCATGGAGAAGTGTCATTGAGCAGAGTATGGAGGCCATTATGGAACATTCCAAACCCATGCCAAGATTTGGCAAAGTGGATTCTATTGGCCTACCATGTATGAAGACACCAAGGACTTCATGAAGAAGTGTGCAAGGTGTCAGAAACATGGGAACATCAATGCCCATGATGCAATGCCACTCACAAACAACCTACAATTAGAGTTGTTCGACGCCTGGGGAATTGACTACATGGGTCCTTTCCCCCCGTCTCAAGGTTGTGAGTATATTCTGGTGGCAGTAGACTACGTATCCAAATGGGTTGAAGCCATGCCGTGCAAGTCAGCGGATTCATTGCACGCAACGAAGATGTTCAAGGAAATAATATTCCCACGGTTTGGCACCCCAAGGTTAGTAATCAGCGATGGAGGAAGCCACTTCATTGACAGAAAGTTCCGACGCTACTTAACAGAAAGAGGGATAAGGCACAATATTGGAACACCTTATCACCCACAAACAAGCGGACAAGCAGAAACATCGAACAAGCAAATCAAGAATATTCTGCAAAAGACTGTCAATGAAATGGGGACAGCATGGAGAAGCATGATATCAGATGCACTGTGGGCATATAGGACCGCATTCAAGACTCCAATTGGTATGACTCCATACCAACTTGTATACAGCAAGACATGCCATCTGCCCGTGTAATTGGAGCATAGAGCACACTGGGATAAAGAGATGGAATATGGATTTGCCTGAAGCTGGAAGAAATAGGAGAATGCAGATCTCTGAACTGGAAGAATGGAGAGAGAAAGCCTATCACAACGCCAGGATCTATAAAGAGAGAACCAATAAATGGCATGACAAGAGGATCAAGCAAAAGGAGTTCCATCAGGGAGACAAGGTTCTTATGTTCAACTCAAGAGTCAAGCTCTTTGGCCATGGAACACTAAAAAGCAAATGGGAAGGACCATTCCTCATGACCGACGCCGCAACGCATGGAGCTGTCACGCTTCAGGACACCGACGCCAACATCTTTAAGGTGAATGTCCACCGTCTTAAAGTTTTTCATGAACATGATCCCGTAGAAAATGAAGTAGACATGGTAGAATTCAAACTATACACAACCTAAAACCTACAAGTCTCTTCTCTTCATTGCTTGAACCAAATCCTAAAAGCTACATGACCTCGATTTCATGTCATGGTTCAAGAAGTTATAGGCTAGACTTACCTTAGGCTTTGAGGTGGGGCCCACAGACCCCAGTTATATGGGACCCACCTGCAACAAGGGTTGCACAATCGCGTAGAGGGGCTCGAGTTGGGGACGTGACCGCGCCGAACACCCACCAAGGGGGTCGACCGATCCACCAACCTGCAACCCTCAATGCACACAGGTTAGGGGAAGCATGGACTTGGGAAGTGGTCGTTCCGAGGACCCAACTAGGGGGACGGGCGACCCCCCCTCCAAACCCTGTACACATAGCTAGTAGACCGGACGTGACGGCGCGAAGTAGGGGGTCGGGCGATCCCACCGAGAGGGTCCAAGTGCACCCGAAGTAGCGAACCGGCCTAGGAACGTCGTCCCAAAAACGACCATGCCAAAAGCACCCAATGGGGCGGGCATCGGGTGACCCCGCCTCGGGGAGGGTCGACGCGCAGCTTAGTTCACCGCAGCGAGGGGATAACAACCCCTGGAGATGAGCCCCAAATTCAAAATCTAAGGGGTCAGGCGATCCCCGCCTTGCGGGATTGGAACGACGGCGCAACGGGCTCTGTGAAGTTACGAGCTTTCCGCGGCGATCCCGTGAAAAATTGGCGTCATAGTCGCTCGCAGCCGCTATTTAGCCTTGCACCCCTCTCCTTCTTCCTCCTACTCACAATTCCACGCAAAGCCAGAGCCTCCTTGCCTTCCCTGCACTCTCCACTGCGACCTAAAGCACTAGCCATGGCACCCACTAGCAAGCCTACGAGCCCTGCAACATCCACGCCACGACGGGCTCTAGCCGAAGATCTAGAGCAGGCCCTCGTGATCAACGTGATCGATGCGGTGCCGCTGGCCATGGTACCTCTACCAGGGGGGCTGGTCAGGCCAGTGGCGGGGTCGCCCGATCCCTCCAAGGGTCGGCCAACCACCCCCATCCATCCCCTCGCGCGGCGGCATCGTCCCGCTCGCTGACTCCGAGAAGGGGGGTCGGGAAATCCCCCGGCCGCTCCATCACGCCGACTAGGCCGACCACAGGCCAACTCGCGCTGAAGGGGAAGGCCCCGCTGGAGGAGAACCCGCGCGCGATCACCACGACAACGGGGAGTACAGAGTACACTTTGTCGTACTCCCTGTCGACGCCGACGTTTTGGAAGACCCATCGGATCATGGCCGGTGGTCATGGCCGAGGTAAGGTGCTCGTCCCTTCTCTCAACACGGAAGAGAAGGGCGAGCTGCGGGAGTCCCTGGAGTCCCTGGCTCCTATTCGGCGGAGGATGGACCCTCCGTCAATCAAGGGGCCGCCGGGATAATTCGAGGAGGAAGACGAGAAGACGGATCTGGAGAGGCTGATGCACGTCACCTCCACCCTCCAAGCAAGGAACAGGGTGTTCACTACTACAACGCAGGGCTATAGTAACACCAACTTGTGTTACTGTATGTTAGAAAACGTGTTACTAGCTCTCTTAGTAACACATTTTTGTTTGTGTTCCAGTTGGCCATGTTACTATAGAGTGGTTTATTGTAACACATTTACTTGTCTACAGGAACATTTTTTGTGTTACAATGATTTTTGTTGTAACACTTTTTTTTACTTTAGTAACACTTCACGTTATGGTACAATACATGGTTTGTAACATATTTCTTTATCCCTTGGATCACTTGCCAAGTGTTACAATGGTTCTACATATGGACATAGGAACATATTTTGTCATGGAATATTCGGCAAAATCCGAACAAAAAAAATTCAAAAAATTAGGGAATTTTTTTATCATGGGAGGGACCCACCAACCAGCCACACCGCCCCATCTCTAACTCTCATAATATTTTTTCATGATTTTTTCGCACTTTGCATCAACCAAGATTCGAACCAGCGACCTCTCACACGTGTACGCATAACCTCCACTACCACTCCACCCATTTGTCACTTGTGTCTATATTCTATTTCAGTTACCCTCATATTATACTAAACCGTGTGTACATTGCTTCTTTAAAACTCTAAACGAATTCAAATCAAAAAGTTGTTGACTATAAAGTTTTATAACGTTTTGAGATCTACACTTTTCGTTTAGGAAGTTTCTCCATCCAAGGTCATTTACAAAATATGAATTTCAAATTTCAGAAATTACAAATGTAGTTTTCATTAACAAGATGATTTCAAATTAAAATGTTATCAACTACAAAGTTTCATAACTTTTTGAGATCTACAACTTTCATTTTGGCCGTTTTTCCATCTGAGATATTTTAAAAATTCCAATATCAAAATTTTTAAATTCAAATGTAGTTTTGCATGATAATATAATTTCAAATTAAAAAGTTGTGAACTATAAAGTTTTGTAACTTTTCAAGATCTACAAGTTTCATTTTGGTCATTTATCCATCAGAGGTCTTTTGAAAACTTCGAATTTTAAATTTTTAAAATTCAGACGCAGTTTTGCATGACAAGATGACTTAAAATTAAAAAGTTATCAACTATAAACTTTCTTGATGTCGACCAAAAAGAGAAAATTCTTGATGAACGCATATGGCGGTAGGTTAGTGTGTTCATACAACAAAGTAAAAAAAATATCTATATTACTTTCATTTAATTTTACATTTTTGTATTTTATTTTTTCTTCTCCATTGTACTTGTTCTACTTATGATATAGCTCTGTCTAATGCGTCTCTAGCATCGAACTGACCTTTTGATCGGCTACTCAATGTTAATGGTTCTGATGTAATGACCATGATGTGATTGCCTAACAGCCTTGATGAGAGCTATATGTGATGTGTTGCCTATAAATAGGAAGGTCTACATGTATTTTCTTTTGTAACACTTGAACTGAAACATTATTTTTTGAAATATTATTTTGTGTTACTAGAGGCATATATTTGTAATACATTTTATTTATGTTCCACTTATGTGTTACATCATAGTACAATTTTGTTACATTTTCTTGTAACATTAAGTTTGTGTTACTATAATTGTTGTTAGTAACACCTTTTTTTTTAAAAAGTATTTTGTGTTATAGTCGAAGTCTGCAACACACTATTTGTGTTACTATGAAATTTTACTGAAACACATTAATGAATATGTTACATAAAAGTGTTACAATATCCCTGTTGTGTAGTAGTGTTGGAGGAGACGCTGCCAGAGTTGAAGATGGCGAATAAAGACTTAGAAGATGGCTTTCGCCATCTTAGAATTAGCACCTCTGCGAAGCTCAAACGCTTCGCTAGGACTATGGGGAGGGATGACCTCCTAGACCCCCCGTCACCATAAATAGTTTAGCTTAGGTTAGAATAAAGTTCCATTTTAGATTTATTTTGAATTTCCAAGTTTCATCTTAGATTTATTTCTTTTCAATTTCCCTTTTAAATTTCCAATGTATTTCCCTTCTTAGAGAATAAATAAAGTATATTTCGTCTCTACTGGTGTGTTTGCCACCAGTAGAGCACCTTGCATTTTACCTTTGCGTTATGTTCAGAGTTCATTTATGGAAAAATTCAAGTGTGTGTGGGGGGGGGGGGGTCGGCCCACCCCCAAATTTCATCACTGAACCACACTGAACTGTTGAGCACAGGCTGACACGCTGCATTGCACAAAACAGAGGTAAGTAAGGGGTCGAGCGACCCCCGTTTTCTTGAATTTTTGAAAAGTGTTTTTGCAGATGTAAAACTGAATGGAGGAAAAAGCAAATGGCAACGAAAACCACCATTTGGTTGGGTCGACCGACCCCACCACGGTGACCTGGGCCCACCAGCTCACCTCTGCACAGTAAGCTCAACACTGCTGTCTGGTTCGTTTCCCCTTTCTCCTCTCGGTTCAAGCAGTTTCACACTCATTCCATATTCTGAATAAAATAAAATAAAAAGCTACAAAGTAACTTGAGTTAAGATATGCTAAGAATGTTAATGACATAAAACCATGTTCTTACATATGTTTATACTCATGGGTAAACTAAATTAGGAAACCGTATTGACTAAGTTGTTGTTAAAAGTGA
The DNA here is from genome assembly GCA_009763385.1 of Coix lacryma-jobi var. lacryma-jobi. Taxonomy (NCBI): domain Eukaryota; kingdom Viridiplantae; phylum Streptophyta; class Magnoliopsida; order Poales; family Poaceae; genus Coix; species Coix lacryma-jobi. The sequence goes on from CM019831.1 coordinate 98,876,431, forward strand.
GATAAATCTTGGCTTAAGACTCAAACCTGTTTTTGTTTAAGGTGCTTAGAGATTTGTTTTTGAAAATATCTCAAAACCATAGTATCATTTACTCCTCTATAGTGAGAAATACCTACCAAAACCATACATATGCATACATGATCAAAACCTTTTACACACATGCTACTTGTTTTTGTCTTGAGTTTGGTCAAACCTTGTTGACCCTAGTCGAGAATTTTGTCATAATCCCAAGATCAAGATCACGTACACACCATCTATATATGCAACTTCTACACTGGAAGTATGCCTGCACATGCCATTCATTTCCACTCTATAGATGCTCCGTACATTAAAGTTCTACAATATCTCTCTCTAACTCTGGTTAGTAAAAAGAGACATTAAGGCTAAGAAAAAAAAATTGTGGACACATGAAGGTCCACTAAAAAAAATATGGACACATGAAGGTCCATTGTTGAAAAATGCTAGCCATGTCTCAAGGTAAAGTAAAGTAGAGAGAGATTATATTAAAGGAGCATTCTAGTCCACATACTTTCCACACACATGCACATCTTGATCTAGGATTATGACATTCTTCTCCTTGGATCCTTGTTTTGACTTTACAATATATGCAAAACAAGTATGCTACTTTGTTTATCGCTACCAAGCTCCACATAGTCCTGATAGATTAGGATAAAACAAAAATAAGGCAATCACATGCTATGCCTTGGTGAGGAACAAAACAACTATAAGAGTGTCTTGAGAGTACTATATGAGGAGTAAACATGAACTATGTGTTTTCCTTTCAAACTGTCCTAAAAACTCTAAAGTATCAAGAACAAGAATTTAGGAAGATGACTTTGCTTTGAGATTTGTCCCTTTTCTCAACATCTAAAGGATATATGATAGACAGTACCACATAACCCATTTGTATAAACTATGTTAGGAATGATGCTTTATGATCATTATCATTTTAACTATGTAATAATCACTTGTTCACTTTCTCTAACCTTTACTCGAGGATGAGCAAAGATTCAAGTGTGGGGGATCTTGTTGACGAAAGTTATAGCATGTTTTACCTTATCAAAATACCGTCAACAGGCCTCGGTTTCAAGGAAGTATAGCATATCATGAGCATATTTATCACTAATAAGTTCCACTTGCACTCTTAGCTTGTGAACTTGTAGGAGATGGCAAAATGAACAAAATGAGGCCAGGTGGGCCCACCAAGGGGGTCAGCCGACCCCACCTTGGGGTCACCTCGGCCAGGGTGACATGGCATGATCCAAGAGAAGCATGTTCAAGCCAATATCAACCCTTGGATCAAACATGCGCTTTTACTCAATGGTGCAAGATGAGAAGCACATGGATTCATGGGTCCACACCGAAACCAAATGCAACCATCATTACAAGGCTTGCTCCATGACATGTGGGGTCACTAAGGGAGATAAGAAGGTGGGCCAGCCCTATCATTGGGGGGTCGGCCGACCCCCTTGGTGGGGACCATCTGCACTGTTCATCAAGATGACATCACCACCTTCTGGAAGATGTACCCCGGGCCCACATGTCATAGAGTGGGGTCGGCCGACCCCATGGTGAGCTTCACCCAAGTCGGTGGGAAAGCACATGTTTCACACGTGAACAATATCCAAGCCATTCATCAAGGTCGGTTGCTATGGCGGTTTGATCCAATGACTAAGGAAGGAGAGCACGCAGATCGCTGACGTGGCACCGGAGTAGCCGCTACTCCACCTCCAAGGTCGGTTGTAGGCAAGTTGAAAATAATAGTTGGGTAGCAGCATGCGGATACATGGGTGTATGCCGAGTCTCTGAGTGATGAGTGATTGTCAACTGGGATGATGCGCATGTTCTTTGGCTTGTGTTGTGCAGGTGTCGAGCACAGATACAGTGATCGAAGGCAAGGTGAAGGTCAAGTAGAGACGTGTCGTGCCGATGGACCGAGAGTGGCGAAGGGCGGACGTGAGGCTTGGACTGAGGGACCGGTGGCCTGAGGATCAGCTGTGGTGGCTGACAGCCTAGGACAGTAACGAGCGAAGACTTGCGGGTGGTGCATCCCATCTACGGCAAGGTTTGGTGGTTGAGCCACAGAAAAACCACCGAGTGGACGGTTTCCAGGTTTGGGCCTCAAAACCTGGGCGCTGACGGTTTCCAGGTTTGGGCCTCAAAACCTGGGTGCTGATGGTTTTCGAGTTTGGGCCACAAAACTCGGGCTAAGGACGGTTTCCAGGTTTGGGCCTCAAAACCTGGGTGCTGCGGGTTTGCTGAGTTTGGGCCACAAAACTCAGGCCTTGGTCGGCTGGTTTCCCGGTTTGGGCCTCAAAACCGAGGAATAGCTGTGAAGGCTGGTTTCCCGGTTTGGGCCACAAAACCGGGGGTGCGACGTCCAGGAAAAGGACAAGCAGAGCGGTGGCGGCACGTGGCGGCAATCGGTGAGGTTGCGTCGAGGCAACGCTACCAGTTGTGCGGGCGTGGCCGTCGGATCACCACCTATCGCGAGTTGGTCCAGAATAACCCTAGGGTTTAGCTGGTTCGCTCTGTAACTAGTTGAGGGGTAGAGTAGGAATTAGAATTAGGATAAGTAGAGGGAGACACCCTCCTCCCAATCTATCTCAGTCATTTGCTCTTTGCTTCTAGGGTTTCCTGCTCTCCCAATCCTCTGCTGTAGCTAGCTGAGATCCGCAGAGAACCATACCTCTGTGTACTGGACATTTTGAGGAAGTGAGTCCGTAACCTCACTGTTGTAGCGTGTGGTAGCCACACGGTTGCAAATCGATCACTTGATTCGTGTTTTGATTCGTGTTCTTTGCGTTCTTCGTTTCTCCACGATTTTCCCGTCACTCGATCTCCCTCTCTAGTGCGTCTTTGCGAAATCCGTTTGAATCAACTTGTTCTTTATAGTGTGGAGATCATTTCCACCAAAGGAATTCATCTAACTCCTCACGAACAAGTAGATCAGGTTGATTTCGTTTTCGTGGCACTTTTTCGTTCGTACTCCTCCCCTTTCGATTTCTCGGTGATTGAATCGATTTGAGTGGATGATTTCTTGGGGATAGTCTCCTAACTACCTCGTGATCATCCTCTTCAAGTTTGGGAACATGGGATTGAGTTTTGATTCGGATTTGGGAAGAGTTGTGTGAGGGGCGACCGAAATCGCCCTCACTGGGAGGTCGCGGACAGTCCGCGGTTTGACCGGCGGACAGTCCGCGCATCGGGGATCAGCCGGATCAGTGGCTGTGTTCTTCGGACGGGTTACTGTTCTTACACTGGCGGACAGTCCGCAGTGTAAAGTCGCGGACAGTCCGGGAAGGGTCCAGGGAACTTTAGCAGCACTGTTGTTTTGCTCTTTTGACCGGCGGACAGTCCGCCATCCCCTCGCGGACAGTCCGCAGTAGGGGCGGATAGTCCGGGACCCCAGGGCCGGACAGCCGCGAATCAGCTGTGTACTCCGGTCTTGTGCGTTTGCTCTCCTGGCTTCTTTGTTTGGTTTCTGGACTTCTCGTTTGGCCCTAGAGTTGATCAAGAAACCTCTCTAGGTATCTTTGCTACTTGTTAGCTTAGGTATTTGAGAGTTTCTCGACGTAGCCATCTATCTACATTCGGGACTTGGTTTTTAAGGGTCAAACTTGCTCCGGCGCTTTTGGTGTTTGGTTCGCTATCGCTTTGTGGTGCCACGCTGTGATCCAAGGGATCATCCACCCTCTTCCAAGGGTCGTGGGCATCACGTTCTCGGTCGTAGCTTTCGGGGGTTGATTTTGGGACAATCGGCCAAAGTTTCGAAAGAAATTTTTGTGGCTCCCATTCACCCCCCCCTCTGGTCGCCTTGCTTTAGCATTTTCGGTCCTTCACAGCATTGCCGCCTTAGTAGTTGTTAGGTGGAAAACCTTTTAATCAACTACTGTTTCATCCTTCGCCCCTAGTAAGGAATGAGGTAGTAAACCTCAGTACTCTTAGAAAACCAGTACCAGATATTGATATTAGGAAGACCTCTCTATCCCAGTTATCATATACCCTTTGATCATCCTTTGATGATCCTACATCTAGTTAATCCACTTCACGTTCCCTGTGGAAATACGATAACTGGAATACTCCCGGTGAAAGGCTACAATTGACTACTGTACGCTTGCGGTATATCCGTTTGCCACTTCTGGTGTCAACAAGCTCGTTCTGGCGCCGTTGCCGGGGAACGGTAGCTGTGTTAGCTAGAACAAAGTTGTTAAAGTTATCGTAGTTTGATTAGAACTTTTATTTCATAAATCAATATGGATCAAACAACCCTTTTTGACTACGCTGCTCCATCGGGCGCTGAGTTGGAGCCACCTAGTTCATCTCATGCCGTTTTGGCAGTTCGCTATGAGCTTCACCCCAGCCTCATAGCGATGGTTCAGGAGAATCCCTTTTCGGGAGAAGTAGATGAGAATCCTTATACCCACCTACGTGATTTCGAACAACTTTGTTCGTGTATTCACATCCAAGGGATGAGGCGAGTCACTCTTAAGTGGAAGCTATTTCCGTTCTCGTTAATGGGAAAAGCTAGACGCTGGTATACTTGTTACGTTGGTAGTGTGAACAGAGAATGGGAGAAACTGCAAGCCATGTTCTGCTTAACGTACTTTCCCATATACCGCGTAGCTCGTCTTCGTAGAGATGTGCTAAACTTCAAACAAGACGAGAAGGAATCTCTAGGTGCGGCCTGGGCACGACTTACAGACTTAGCATCCTCTGGACCAGATTTAGCTATAACCGAGCCAACCCTTATGCAACATTTCTATCTCGGTCTTAGCCAAAACTCCGCACAATTCCTTGATTTAGCCTCTAAAGGAGATTTCCTCCATTTACCCATTAGTGAAGGTAAGGAAGTCCTTGCGACCATTCACAAGAACACCCCGTACACCGATGGCCATGGTGAAACTCTAGAGGAAGGTCAAACTCCTAGGGATGAACTCACAACAGCCAAAACTCCTTTACCTATACCCCAAGTTGTCAAACCTGAACCACAACCACCTACTCCTTCAAAGGAAGAAGTAATTCATCCTTTGGATTATCCTCTAAATATTGAGATAGATCTTTTCGCCGATTATGGCAATGTCTCGAAACAACCTGTGCAGAAGAGATCCACAACCCCTAGAGCTCCTAATAGCCACATGCCAACCCAGTTTGAGGCAAGTTACCTTAAGGCGACTGCCCAAGAGCTCATGTCTATTATGAGCAACGAAGGGTTTAGGGAGGCTAAAGCATCATCAGATGTCGTTAAGCTTCTGTCCTGTTTCACATCCATACCATGTGCCATAAACAAGACGGCTGTAGATTCCCTCTATGATCCCGCTGTAGGAGTAAATTTAATGTCTAAATCATTGATGTTAACACTCCTAGGTGAGGAACAGCTAAACCCGACCAATAAATTCCTTAAGCTTTCTTCTGGAAAATTGGTCGAGAGTTGCGGGATTGTACAGAATATTTCTATCACAATTAACAAGGTTAGTTTCATCGCAAACTTCTACGTCTTTGACGTAGACGAGGTTGACTTGTTAATTGGGCACCCACTCATGAGATTCATTAGGGGATTTCATGAAGGGAGCCTTGAGGGTCACCTTGGGAAGGATCTAGATCTTTCAGTTCCTTTTGCCGGCTCCGTTAATTCGATAGCCGAACCAAAACCCGAGCCTGATCCAATAGAGGAGGTGATGTCGGTATCTTCACTAGAAACTTCTCAACCCGATCTAGAAGAAGACACCCATGACTTTATCCAAGAAGAAGACACTGATTTAGATGAACCGTTAGACTTGGATGAGTCTGAACCTCCACCAAAACCCTCTATAGAGCTTAAGCCACTTCCTTCTGGGCTTAAGTATGCATTCCTTAATGGTGATAGAGAGACTCTCGTGATCATTAGTGATCGACTTACAACGGAAGAAGTTTCTAAACTCATCACCGTCCTAGAAAAACACCGATCCGTCTTAGGATATTCGTTGCAAGATCTCAAGGGAATTAGTCCCGCACTTTGCACGCATCACATTCCGATCGAACCCGATGCTACACCTTCTAGAGAGCCACAAAGGAGGCTCAACAATGCGATGAGAGAAGTAGTAAAGAAGGAGGTCTTGAAGCTCTTGCACGCGGGCATAATCTACCCTGTTCCAAACAACGAGTGGGTCAGCCCCGTCCAAGAAGTTCCTAAGAAAGGAGGAATGACGGTCGTTAAAAATCAAAACAATGAATTGATTCCACAACGAACCGTCACGGGATGGAGAATGTGCATAGACTACCGAAAACTTAACAAGGCAACAAAGAAAGACCACTTTCCATTGCCATTCATCGATGAGATGTTGGAACGGCTAGCCAAACATTCCTTCTTTTGTTTCCTTGATGGGTATTCGGGATACAATCAAATTCCAATCCATCCCGACGACCAAAGAAAGACCACGTTCACATGCCCCTACAGGACATATGCATACAGGCGCATGTCATTTGGCCTGTGCAATGCCCCTGCTTCATTTCAGAGGTGTGTAAGGAAAATGGACCTCGACCCATTTAACTTTGGATTTTGGTGTTTGATGATCAACATAACCAAATTGGACTAATGTGTTTGCGAGTGTTTGTTTTATAGTCCAATAGGGTGCAAACGTGACTTGGACGAAGGCAATATGGTGATCCGATGATTAACACCTCAAGCAAGACCCTACAAGATGTATTGAAGGATTACAAAGATCAAGCAAAGTCCAAGACACAAGAAACAGAGGCCCGGACGCAAATAAAGTTGAGCCGCTCAAACCAAGACAAGAGCTGATTGAATTGGAACTGTCTCATGATTTTTGAATTGCACAAACTGACATTGTACTAGCATAAAGTTGTAGAGAATTTCATTAGCTTTCCGAAAAGTCTAAGATCATCGAAATCGGACTTCAGAGCTAAAAGTTATGCCGAAAATATGAAAGTCTGTCTTATTGGAAATGGAGCAACGGACGCTCCGATGCTGAGCAACGAACGCGCGTCCGATGACCTCCAAAATCAGCCCAGAATGAACAGTGTGATGGTAGAGTCCGATGCCAGCGTCCGATGCATTACTGTAGCGTCCGATGCCCTAGAAAAACAGGTCTAACGGCTAGTTTTCCAACGGCTACTCATCACATGAGCATAAGACGCGTCCGATGCCATCACCGTAGCGTCCGATGCTCTACAGAAAGCTGATTTCAGCCCCTCCAACGACTCTATTTGATTGGGGGCCTATATATACCACCTCTAACCGGCCAAATGAGGTGCGGAGGAGTGAGGAAACATACAAAGGGTGTTGCTACACCATATTAGTGCCTCCATATGCATAGTGCTTAGTGATTCACACGGTGATTAGTGTAGGTGCTTTGCGAAGTGCTTAGGCTAGTTAGATCACCGCTCATGCGCTTGCTCTAGGTTTAGGCCTAGTGTTTAGTGAGGTTTGCATACCTCTTGCTACTCGGTGCTTGCGTGCACCATTGTTGTACATCGGAGGGGCTTGTAGTCTTGCGAGACCACACCAACCGCATTTGTGGTGTGGCCGCCACCGTGTACCAAAGGTAACAAGGCCCGTGGCAGTTCGGCCGGAAGCTTGATAGTGGAGACGGCGGGGAGCATCCGAGAGAGGCTTTGCCACGAGCGGCTTAACCGGAGACCCACTTGCGCGTGGGGAAGGACCGGAGCTATCCACGGAGTTACCCGACCGGGAGCTTGGCCCTTGCGAGGGGTTCCTTGCGAGGGGCCCCATCGAGGACTAGGGGGAAGCTTGCGTGCTTCTCGATACCTCGGTAAAAATACCGGAGTCGTCGACGGGAGTTTGCATCTCTACCTCACTCTTTAGCTTCCGCATTTACTTTGCTACCTTGTTGTGAGCTTTACCTTTCCTAGCTTAGTTGATAGGCTAGTTGATAGGTTTGGATCATAGGTTGCAAAACTCTTGTGCGGTAGAGATAGCAACACATCTAGCAAAACCGTAGTTGCACATATAGACAGTTTACTTTCTTGCATAGGTTTTGACTAGGTGGTAATTAGGGGCCATAGTTAGAGTAAAGTTTTTAGTTGCCTAATTCACACCCCTCTTAGGCGTCACGGTCCTTTCAAGGTGCATGATGTCCATCTTCTCGGATATGATAGAAGAAATCATGGTAGTTTCATGGATGACTTTTCAGTCTATGGAACAACCTTTGATCACTGCTTAGAGAATCTGGACCGTGTCTTACAACGCTGTCAAGAAAAGCACTTGATCTTGAACTGGGAGATATGCCACTTCATGGTTCAAGAAGGGATAGTGCTAGGACATAGAGTATCTGAACGTGGAATAGAGGTAGATAGAGCTAAAATAGAAGTTATAGAACAGCTCCCACCTCCCACGAATGTTAAAGGCGTTCGCAGTTTCCTTGGCCACGCCGATTTTTATAGAAGGTTTATAAAAGATTTTTCTCAAATTGTTAGACCTTTAACAAACCTGCTAGCTAAAGACGCACCCTTTGACTTTGACGACAGATGCTTAGACTCTTTTTACCATCTCAAGAAAGCACTTATCTCTGCACCAGTCATTCAACCCCCTGACTGGTCGCTACCTTTTGAGATAATGTGCGATGCAAGTGACTATGTTGTAGGAGCTGTCCTAGAACAGACCCAGGATAAGAAACACTATGCCATTTCCTATGCCAGTAAAACGCTAACTGGACCAGAGCTAAACTATGCAACAATAGAAAAAGAACTTTTAGCTGTGGTATTTGCTATAGACAAATTTAGATCTTACTTGGTAGGAGCCAAGGTGATCGTCTACACCGATCACGCAGCTCTGAAATACCTACTTACTAAGAAAGATGCCAAACCACGGCTAATAAGATGGATCCTACTCCTCCAATAATTTGATCTAGAAATTAGAGATAAAAAGGGAGTAGAGAACTCTGTAGCCGACCACTTGTCTAGAATGCAAACTGAGGATAAACATGACGTTCCCATCAACGACTATCTTTGAGACGACACACTCCTAAAGGTTTCAGACACCTACCCGTGGTATGCAACCATCGTCAACTACATAGTCTCAGGCTACGTACCACCTGGAGTAGACAAAAAGAAGCTTATCAAGGAGAGCTCGGTGCACTATGGGATGACCCGTATCTCTATAGTGTATGCCAAGACGGCATACTAAGAAGGTGTGTGCCCATGAACGAAGCAGTCAAGATCATGGAGAAGTGTCATTGAGCAGAGTATGGAGGCCATTATGGAACATTCCAAACCCATGCCAAGATTTGGCAAAGTGGATTCTATTGGCCTACCATGTATGAAGACACCAAGGACTTCGTGAAGAAGTGTGCAAGGTGTCAGAAACATGGGAACATCAATGCCCATGATGCAATGCCACTCACAAATAACCTACAAGTAGAGTTGTTCGACGCCTGGGGAATTGACTACATGGGTCCTTTCCCCCCGTCTCAAGGTTGTGAGTATATTCTGGTGGCAGTAGACTACGTATCCAAATGGGTTGAAGCCATGCCGTGCAAGTCAGCGGATTCGTTGCACGCAACGAAGATGTTCAAGGAAATAATATTCCCACGGTTTGGCACCCCAAGGTTAGTAATCAGCGATGGAGGAAGCCACTTCATTGACAGAAAGTTCCGACGCTACTTAACAGAAAGAGGGATAAGGCACAATATTGGAACACCTTATCACCCACAAACAAGCGGACAAGCAGAAACATCAAACAAGCAAATCAAGAATATTCTGCAAAAGACTGTCAATGAAATGGGGACAGCATGGAGAAGCATGATATCAGATGCACTATGGGCATATAGGACCGCATTCAAGACTCCAATTGGTATGACCCCATACCAACTTGTATACGGCAAGACATGCCATCTACCCGTGTAATTGGAGCATAGAGCACACTGGGATAAAGAGATGGAATATGGATTTGCCTGAAGCTAGAAGAAATAGGAGAATGCAGATCTCTGAACTGGAAGAATGGAGAGAGAAAGCCTATCACAACGCTAGGATCTATAAAGAGAGAACCAATAAATGGCATGACAAGAGGATCAAGCAAAAGGAGTTCCATCAGGGAGACAAGGTTCTTATGTTCAACTCAAGAGTCAAGCTCTTTGGCCATGGAACACTAAAAAGCAAATGGGAAGGACCATTCCTCATGACCGACGCCGCAACGCATGGAGCTGTCACGCTTCAGGACACCGACGCCAACATCTTTAAGGTGAATGGCCACCGTCTTAAAGTTTTTCATGAACATGATCCCGTAGAAAATGAAGTAGACATGGTAGAGTTCAAACTATACACAACCTAAAACCTACAAGTCTCTTCTCTTCATTGCTTGAACCAAATCCTAAAAGCTACATGACCTCGATTTCATGTCATGGTTCAAGAAGTTATAGGCTAGACTTACCTTAGGCTTTGAGGTGGGGCCGACCCACCTGCAACAAGGGTTGCACAATCGCGTAGAGGGGCTCGAGCTGGGGACGTGACCGCGCCGGACACCCACCAAGGGGGTCGGCCGATCCACCAACCTGCAACCCTCAATGCACACAGGTTAGGGGAAGCATGGACTTGGGAAGTGGTCGTTCCGAGGGCCCAACTAGGGGGACGGGCAACCCCCCCTCCAAACCCTGTACACATAGCTAGTAGACCGGACGTGACAGCGCGAAGTAGGGGGTCGGGCGATCCCACCGAGAGGGGCCAAGTGCACCCGAAGTAGCGAACCGGCCTAGGAACGTCGTCCCAAAAACGACCATGCCAGAAGCACCCAATGGGGGGGTTCGGGTGACCCTGCCTCGGGGAGGGTCGACGCGCAGCTGAGTTCACCGCAGCGAGGGGATAACAACCCCTGGAGATGAGCCCCAAATTCAAAATCTAAGGGGTCAGGCGATCCCCGCCTTGCAGGATTGGAACGACGGCGCAACAGGCTCTGTGAAGTTACGAGCTTTCTGCGGCGATCCCGTGAAAAATTGGCGTCATAGTCGCTCGCCAGCCGCTATTTAGCCTTGCACCCCTCTCCTTCTTCCTCCTACTCGCAATTCCACGCAAAGCCAGAGCCTCCTAGCATTCCCTGCACTCTCCACTGCGACCTAAAGCACTAGCCATGGCACCCACTAGCAAGCCTACGCGCCCTGCAACATCCATGCCACGACGGGCTCTAGGCGAAGATCTAGAGCAGGCCCTCGTGATCAACGTGATCGATGCGGTGCCGCTGGCCATGGTACCTCCACCAGGGGGGCTGGTCAGGCCAGTGGCGGGGTCGCCCGTTCCCTCCAGGGGTCGGCCGACCACCCCCCATCCACCCTCTCGCGCGGCGGCATCGTCCCGCTCGCTGACTCCGAGAAGGGGGGTTGGGAAATCCCCCGGCAGCTCCATCACGCCGACTAGGCCGACCACAGGCCAACTCGCGCTGAAGGGGAAGGCCCCGCTGGAGGAGAACCCGCGCGCGATCACCACGACAACGGGGAGTACAGAGTACACTTTGTCGTACTCCCTGTCGACGCCGACGTTTTGGAAGACCCATCGGATCATGGCCGGTGGTCATGGCCGAGGGAAGGTGCTCGTCCCTTCTCTCAACACGGAAGAGAAGGGCGAGCTGCGGGAGTCCCTGGAGTCCCAGGCTCCTATTCGGCGGAGGATGGACCCTCCGTCAATCAAGGGGCCGCCGCGATAATTCGAGGAGGAAGACGAGAAGACGGATCTGGAGAGGCTGATGCACGTCACCTCCACCCTGCAAGCAAGGAACAGGGTGTTCACTACTACAACGCAGGGCTATAGTAACACCAACTTGTGTTACTGTATGTTAGAAAACGTGTTACTAGCTCTCTTAGTAACACATTTTTGTTTGTGTTCCAGTTGGCCATGTTACTATAGAGTGGTTTATTGTAACACATTTACTTGTCTACAGGAACATTTTTTGTGTTACAATGATTTTTGTTGTAACACTTTTTTTTACTTTAGTAACACTTCACGTTATGGTACAATACATGGTTTGTAACATATTTCTTTATCCCTTGGATCACTTGCCAAGTGTTACAATGGTTCTACATATGGACATAGGAACATATTTTGTCATGGAATATTCGACAAAATCCGAACAAAAAAAATTCAAAAAATTAGGGAATTTTTTTATCATGGGAGGGACCCACCAACCAGCCACACCGCCCCATCTCTAACTCTCATAATATTTTTTCATGATTTTTTCGCACTTTGCATCAACCAAGATTCGAACCAGCGACCTCTCACACGTGTACGCATAACCTCCACTACCACTCCACTCATTTGTCACTTGTGTCTATATTCTATTTCAGTTACCCTCATATTATACTAAACCGTGTGTACATTGCTTCTTTAAAACTCTAAACGAATTCAAATCAAAAAGTTGTTGACTATAAAGTTTTATAACATTTTGAGATCTACACTTTTTGTTTAGGAAGTTTCTCCATCCAAGGTCATTTACAAAATATGAATTTCAAATTTCAGAAATTACAAATGTAGTTTTCATTAACAAGATGATTTCAAATTAAAATGTTATCAACTACAAAGTTTCATAACTTTTTGAGATCTATAACTTTCATTTTGGCTGTTTTTCCATCTGAGATATTTTAAAAATTCGAATATCAAAATTTTTAAATTCAAATGTAGTTTTGCATGATAATATAATTTCAAATTAAAAAGTTGTGAACTATAAAGTTTTGTAACTTTTCAAGATCTACAAGTTTCATTTTGGTCATTTATCCATCCGAGGTCTTTTGAAAACTTCGAATTTTAAATTTTTAAAATGCAGACGCAGTTTTGCATGACAAGATGACTTAAAATTAAAAAGTTATCAACTATAAACTTTCTTGATGTCGACCAAAAAGAGAAAATTCTTGATGAACGCATATGGCGGTAGGTTAGTGTGTTCATACAACAAAGTAAAAAAAATATCTATATTACTTTCATTTAATTTTATATTTTTGTATTTTATTTTTTCTTCTCCATTGTACTTGTTCTACTTATGATATAGCTCTGTCTAATGTGTCTCTAGCATCGAACTGACCTTTTGATCGGCTACTCAATGTTAATGGTTCTGATGTAATGACCATGATGTGATTGCCTAACAGCCTTGATGAGAGCTATATGTGATGTGTTGCCTATAAATAGGATGGTCTACATGTATTTTCTTTTGTAACACTTGAACTGAAACATTATTTTGTGTTACTAGAGGCATATATTTGTAATACATTTTATTTGTGTTCCACTTATGTGTTACATCATAGTACAATTTTGTAACATTTTTCTTGTAACATTAAGTTTGTGTTACTATAATTGTTGTTAGTAACACCTTTTTTTAAAAAAAGTATTTTGTGTTATAGTCGAAGTCTGTAACACACTATTTGTGTTACTATGAAATTTTACTGAAACACATTAATGAATATGTTACATAAAAGTGTTACAATATCCCTGTTGTGTAGTAGTGTTGGAGGAGACGCTGCCAGAGTTGAAGATGGCGAATAAAGACTTAGAAGATGGCTTTCGCCATCTTAGGATTACCACCTCTGCGAAGCTCAAACTCTTCGCTAGGACTATGGGGCGGGATGACCTCCTAGACCCCGTCACCATAAATAGTTTAGCTTAGGTTAGAATAAAGTTCCATTTTAGATTTATTTTGAATTTCCAAGTTTCATCTTAGATTTATTTCTTTTGAATTTCCCTTTTAAATTTCAAATTTCCAATGTATTTCCCTTCTTAGAGAATAAATAAAGTATATTTCATCTCTACTGGTGTGTTTGTCACCAGTAGAGCACCTTGCATTTTACCTTTGCGTTATGTTCAGAGTTCATTTATGGAAAAATTCAAGTGTGTGTGTGTGGGGGGGTCGGACGACCCCCAAATTTCATCACTGAACCACACTGAACTGTTGAGCACAGGCTGACACGCTGCATTGCACAAAAAGAGGTAAGTAAGGGGTCGAGCGACCCCCGTTTTCTTGAATTTTTGAAAAGTGTTTTTGCAGATGTAAAACTGAATGGAGGAAAAACCAAATGGCAACGAAAACCACCATTTGGTTGGGTCGACCGACCCCACCACGGTGACCTGGGCCCACCAGCTCACCTCTGCACAGTAAGCTCAACACTGCTGTCTGGTTCGTTTCCCCTTTCTCCTCTCGGTTCAAGCAGTTTCACACTCATTCCATATTCTGAATAAAATAAAATAAAAAGCTACAAAGTAACTTGAGTTAAGATATGCTAAGAATGTTAATGACATAAAACCATGTTCTTACATATGTTTATACTCATGGGTAAACTAAATTAGGAAACCGTATTGACTAAGTTGTTGTTAAAAGTGAGATAAATCTTGGCTTAAGACTCAAACCTGTTTTTGTTTAAGGTGCTTAGAGATTTGTTTTTGAAAATATCTCAAAACCATAGTATCATTTACTCCTCTATAGTGAGAAATACCTACCAAAACCATACATATGCATACATGATCAAAACCTTTTACACACATGCTACTTGTTTTTGTCTTGAGTTTGGTCAAACCTTGTTGACCCTAGTCGAGAATTTTGTCATAATCCCAAGATCAAGATCACGTACACACCATCTATATATGCAACTTCTACACTGGAAGTATGCCTGCACATGCCATTCATTTCCACTCTATAGATGCTCCGTACATTAAAGTTCTACAATATCTCTCTCTATCTCTGGTTAGTAAAAAGAGACATTAAGGCTAAGAAAAAAAGATTGTGGACACATGAAGGTCCACTAAAAAAATATGGACACATGAAGGTCCATTGTTGAAAAATGCTAGCCATGTCTCAAGGTCAAGTAAAGTAGAGAGAGATTATATTAAAGGAGCATTCTAGTCCACATACTTTCCACACACATGCACATCTTGATCTAGGATTATGACATTCTTCTCCTTGGATCCTTGTTTTGACTTTACAATATATGCAAAACAAGTATGCTACTTTGTTTCTCCCTACCAAGCTCCACATAATCCTGATAGATTAGGATAAAACAAAAATAAGGCAATCACATGCTATGCCTTGGTGAGGAACAAAACAACTATAAGAGTGTCTTGAGAGTACTATATGAGGAGTAAACATGACTATGTGTTTTCCTTTCAAACTGTCCTAAAAACTCTAAAGTACCAAGAACAAGAATTTAGGAAGATGACTTTGCTTTGAGATTTGTCCCTTTTCTCAACATCTAAAGGATATATGATAGACAGTACCACATAACCCATTTGTATAAACTATGTTAGGAATGATGCTTTATGATCATTATCATTTTAAGTATGTAATAATCACTTGTTCACTTTCTCTAACCTTTACTCGAGGATGAGGAAAGATTCAAGTGTGGGGGATCTTGTCAACAGGCCTCGGTTTCAAGAAAGTATAGCATATCATGAGCATATTTATCACTAATAAGTTCCACTTGTACTCTTAGCTTGTGAACTTGTAGGAGATGGCAAAATGAACAAAATGAGGCCAGGTGGGCCCACCAAGGGGGTCAGCCGACCCCACCTTGGGGTCACCTCGGCCAGGGTGACATGGCATGATCCAAGAGAAGCATGTTCAAGCCAATATCAACCCTTGGATCAAACATGCGCTTTTACTCAATGGTGCAAGATGAGAAGCACATGGATTCATGGGTCCACACCGAAACCAAATGCAACCATCATTACAAGACTTGCTCCATGACATGTGGGGTCACCAAGGGAGAGAAGAAGGTGGGCCAGCCCTATCATAGGGGGGTCGGCCGACCCCCCTTGGTGGGGACCATCTGCACTATTCATCAAGATGACATCACCACCTTCTAGAAGATGTACCCCGGGCCCACATGTCATAGAGTGGGGTCGGCCGACCCCATGGTGAGCTTCATCCAAGTCGGTGGGAAAGCACATGTTTCACACGTGAACAATATCCAAGCCATTCATCAAGGTCGGTTGCTATGGCGGTTTGATCCAATGACTAAGGAAGGAGAGCACGCAGATCGCTGACGTGGCACCGGAGTAGCCGCTACTCCACCTCCAAGCTATAAATACCCCCCTAGAGCTCTTCATTTGTATGCATCCAAGGAGAGAAAGTCTACTTAGTAGCTTTAGTGTTAGAAGAGAGGGAAGGGAGTGAGGAGTTCCACGGAGGAGTCCCGACCTGTCGGGAGTCTTCTCCAAGGTGCGCCTCAGCGGATGCGATTCTTCTTGTAAGTGTTACATCTGAGTCCTTCTAGTATTTAATATTCTAGTTTGGTAATTTAAGTTTGCAGTTCTTTTACTTGGCACATTGCTTTACTTTGTTGAAGTGCTCTAGGCCTAATAAGCTTAGCTTTAGAGTAGTAAGATTAGTGTAGACGTGGTGTCTAGGCTATATCTTGCCAGTGTGGACTTCTTGTCGCACTTGTGTAGACGCCTGGTGGTAGGGTGACAGACACAACCAGTGCTTGGAGTTCCTCTCAAGTGTTGTAGGCAAGTTGAAAATAATAGTTGGGTAGCAGCATGCGGATACATGGGTGTATGCCGAGTCTCTGAGTGATGAGTGATTGTCAACTGGGATGATGTGCATGTTCTTTGGCTTGTGTTGTGCAGGTGTCGAGCACAGATACAGTGATCGAAGGTAAGGTGAAGGTCAAGTAGAGACGTGTCGTGCCGATGGACCGAGAGTGGCGAAGGGCGGACGTGAGGCTTGGACTGAGGGACCGGTGGCCTGAGGATCAGCTGTGGTGGCTGACAGCCTAGGACAGTAACGAGCGAAGACTTCCGGGTGGACGGGGTGTACGGGTGGTGCATCCCATCTACGGCAAGGTTTGGTGGTTGAGCCACGGAAAAACCACCGAGTGGACGGTTTCCAGGTTTGGGCCTCAAAACTTGGGCGCTGACGGTTTCCAGGTTTGGGCCTCAAAACCTGGGTGCTGATGGTTTCCGAGTTTGGGCCACAAAACTCGGGCTAAGGACGGTTTCCAGGTTTGGGCCTCAAAACCTGGGTGCTGCGGGTTTGCTGAGTTTGGGCCACAAAACTCAGGCCTTGGTCGGCTGGTTTCCCGGTTTGGGCCTCAAAACTGGGGGATAGCTGTGAAGGCTGGTTTCCCGGTTTGGGCCACAAAATCGGGGGTGCGACATCCAGGAAAAGGACAAGCAGAGCGGTGGCGGCACGTGGCGACAATCGGTGAGGTTGCGTCGAGGCAACGCTACCAGTTGTGCGGGCGTGGCCGTCGGATCACCACCTATCGCGAGTTGGTCCAGAATAACCGTAGGGTTTAGCTGGTTCGCTCTGTAACTAGTTGAGGGGTAGAGTAGGATTTAGAATTAGGATAAGTAGAGGGAGACACCCTCCTCCCAATCTATCTCAGTCATTTGCTCTTTGCTTCTAGGGTTTCCTGCTCTCCCAATCCTCTGCTGTAGCTAGCTGAGATCCGCAGGGAACCATACCTCTGTGTACTGGAGATTTTGAGGAAGTGAGGCCGTAACCTCACTATTGTAGCGTGTGGTAGCCACATGGTTGAAGATCGATGACTTGATTTGTTTTTTGATTCGTGTTCTTCGCGTTCTTCGTTTCTCCACGATTTTCCCATCACTCGATCTCCCTCTCTAGTGCGTCTTTGCGAAATTCGTTTGAATCAACTTGTTCTTTATAGTGAGGAGATCATTTCCACCGAAGGAATTCATCTAACTCCTCACAAACAAGTAGATCGGGTTGATTTCGTTTTCGTGGCACTTTTTCGTTCATACTCCTCCCCTTTCGATTTCCCGGTGATTGAATCGATTTGAGCGGATGATTTCTTGGGGATAGTCTCCTAACTACCTCGTGATCATCCTCTCCAAGTTTGGGAACGTGGGATTGAGTTTTGATTCGGATTTGGGAAGAGTTGTGTGAGGGGCGACCAAAATCGCCGTCACTGGGAGGTCGCGGACAGTCCGCGGTTTCACCGGCGGACAGTCCGCGCATCGGGGATCAGCCGGATCAGTGGCTGTGTTCTTCGGACGGGTTACTGTTCTTACACCGGCGGACAGTCCGCAATGTAAAGTCGCGGACAGTCCGGGAAGGGTCCAGGGAACATCAGTAGCACTGTTGTTTTGCTCTGTTGACCGGCGGACAGTCCGCCATCCCCTCGCGGACAGTCCGCAGTATGGGCGGACAGTCCGGGACCCTAGGGCCGGACAGTCCGCGAATCGGCTGTGTACTCCGGTCTTGTGCGTTTGCTCTCCCGGCTTCTTTGTTTGGTTTCTGGACTTCTCGTTTGGCCCTAGAGTTGATCAAGAAACCTCTCTAAGTATCTTTGCTACTTGTTAGCTTAGGTATTTGGGACTTTCTCAACGTAGCCATCTATCTACGTTCGGGAATTGGTTTTTAAGGGTCAAACTTGCTCTGGCGCTTTTGGTGTTTGGTTCGCTATCGCTTTGTGGTGCCACGCTATGATCCAAGGGATCATCCACCCTCTTCCAAGGGTCGTGGGCATCATGTTCTCGGTTGTAGCTTTTGGGGGTTGATTTTGGGACAATCGGCCAAAGTTTCGAAAGAAATTTTTGTGGCTCCCATTCACCCCCCCTCTGGTCGCCTTGCTTTAGCATTTTCAGTCCTTCAATTGGTATCAGAGCAGGTTAAGGATCTTCCACCTTAGCTGGTTCCAGATCCATAGAAGGTGACATGGATCGCGGCGTGGGCAAACCGCCGTTTTTCGATGGGACGAACTATGCGTATTGGAAGATACGCATGTCGGCCTATCTGCAGAGTATTGGTGCTTCCATCTGGGATATTTGCAACTCTGCTGATTACGTGGTCTTGGCTGCTCGTGTCACTCAGCGTCAGATCGATGAGCACGATGCCAATAGCCGAGCTCGTAATGCTCTTTTCTCGTGTTTGAGCAAGTCCGAGTTTGATCGCGTTTCTCACCTCGCTACGGCTCGGGAGATTTGGGCTACCCTCATGCGTTTCCATGAGGGAACCTCTCAAGTCAAAACCCGACTCTACGAGTCGTTCAAGCGAGAGTATGAGAACTTTCGACATATGCCTGGCGAGAGCATAGAAAGTTTATTCGCTCGCTTTCAGGTGATTGTCAACAGGATGAGGGCTAACAAGGAGCTGTTGCCTTTCAACGATCATGAGAGAGCTTTGAAGCTTTTGCATACTCTCGATCGATCGGTGTGGGATTCCAAGGTTCAGGCGATCATGGAATCACCTAACTATGAGACTCTCACATGCGACGAGCTCTTCAGTAAGCTCAAGTCCAGTGAGATTGATGTCATGGCAAGGGCTTCTTATGAGAATCCTTCTCGCCTGACTATGGCTTTGGTTTCTGGCTCTTCTGCTAACCCCTCTGGAGGATTTGCACTTTCTTCTCTTCTTTCTATCACAGAGGAGCAGCTGGAGTCTTTGGGGGATGACGAGTTGGCTTTGCTTGCCAACCAGTTCTCGCGGTTTCACAACAACCGCATGAACCGTCGCCGCGGAGGAGGACGCTCGGGATGCTTCGAGTGCGGCGACCCCGACCACTTCATCGCCAACTGTCCCAAGAAGAACAAGCAATCTGGGAAGGGCGATCATGGGCACAAGTACGACTCCGGCAAGCGCAAGGAGAAGTACGTCCCCGCGAGGCACAAGCGGAGGGGCGGCTTCGACAAGGAGTACATCAAGAAGAATTGCTTGGAGAAGGCCCACGCTGAGCAGCGCGCGTTCTTCGCCACGCTCAGCGACCTTGACGGCTCGGATGACGACTCCGCTTGCTCAAGTGATGACGAGTCCGAGAAGAAGAAGAGGATCGAGGACAAGCTGAACGACCTCTGCTTCTTCGCCGATGACGACGGCTTCTGCACCATGGCCCTCGGCAAGGAGGTCGACGGCGAGCTGGTGGACACTCCTCGGAACGACGACGACGACGACACCTCTCAGGTATCTCTGACCCATGACGAGCTTTCTGCTGAGGTCGAGAAGCTTACTGCCGCCTTGCTTAGTCAGGATAAGCTTCTTAGGCGTGCCGCTAGAGAGCGCAAGGAGTTTTGGCAGAAGTGGGAGGACACGGTGAAGGAGCTTGAGTTTGCAAAGTCAACCGTGGTCATTTCTGAGGAGGGTGAGTGTGAGATGTGCACCACACAAATGACTGACCTTCTCACTTTGAGAAGCAAGTATGTTGTGTTGGTAGGAGAGGTGGATGAGCTGAAGGCAAGACCCTCGCTGTTGGGTGCGTGCATGTCCTGTGCGGGCTTGCAATCTGAGTTGGCAGAGAAGAATGCCAATATTGTGTCTCTTGAAGAGGCCAACTCAGGCAGCACATGTGTGACTAGGTGTGTTCTTTGTGAGGGTTTGGAGATGGAGATTGCGAATGTGAAGCATGACAAGATGCAAACCGAGGAGGAAAACACATATCTTCGGACCATCTTGTCATGGGTGTCTAGCGGTGAGCCATAGCTCGGGATGATGATCTCCCAATTCAAGCGAGCTGCTGGAGGTCCAGGTGTAGGTTTTGCTCCGGGTGTCGATGTTTCGTCTTTTGGGAAGATTGGAGAGTCGAGTGGTCTTAACCCATGTGAGAAGTCCAACTCCACCACTACTCCCAAGCTTACCAAGATTTCACCCAAAGAGCCTCTCAAGCTAACACCAAGGATGGGGTCTTTGTTGAACCTCCGAGAGCTCCACCCAAGAAACAATCATGGGCTCCAAAACCAAACCACCTAAAGAACAAGCTGGACACCATGCCACCCATCCAGGAGGAGCTTATGCCACAGAAGGGCAAAGTGATCCACACCCACTACCGTGAGTACCAACAACCCCCTATGAGAGCGGTGAGGTACCATTGTGAGCACTGTGGGAGAGATGGACACTTGAGTGAGTTTTGCTTTCGGCGCAAGAGAGAGGCGCGCCGTGCAAGGGAGATGAACAATGCGGACATGTACCATGCTTTCCATGATGTACATGTGCCGAATGTTCAGAGGAGAGCTCCGAGGAGAGCTGCTCGGCCTAGAGGTGCAGTGCCTCAAGGTCCTAGGCGTCAGGGAGGTGTTGCCCGACGAGGTCCTGACTTTGCAGGATACGGACCCCGTGGCAGAGGCTTTGTTGAGCGTTTTCCTCCACCGCGTTTTGAGTATCGCGATGGACGCTCTTCCCTTAGCGGACCACGTTTTCCTGTGCGTGGTGATCGCTCTTCCCATAGGCGTGCTAGGAATGGTTTTTTCTGCTAACCGTTCTTTTGAGCAGTCGGCCCAACACTGGTATTCTTCCTACTTCACTAACCCCAGTGTTGGACCGTATGCTCACCCTATGTATTTTTATTGATGTAGGTAAAACGATTGGAGAACGTTTGGTTGGTGGATTCCGGGTGTTCGAGGCACATGACCGGAAACGCCAAGTGGTTCTCCAGTCTTAGTCTGGTCGCCGGAAAGGAGTTTATCACCTTCGGCGACAATAGCAAAGGTAAGGTATTGTCTCGTGGGTCGGTGCGAGTTAATGAGCACTTTGTGTTGCGCGATGTTGCTCTTGTTTCTAACTTGCATTTTAACCTTCTTTCTGTTTCGCAACTTTTCGATGATGACTATGAGATTCGTTTTAAACCGAATCTCAGTCGCATTTTGGATCCTCAGGGCAATCTTATTTGTGTGATATCGCCCTTTGGAAAAGTCTTTCCTGCGGATTTCTCGGAGTCGTTTGGAGTTTCTCGTTGTCTTTTGGCTGGACCTTCCTCCTCTGATCATTGGAAGTGGCATAGGAGACTCGGTCACCTGAGCTTCGACTTGCTTGCAAGACTTAGTTCACTTGGCCTAATCCGAGGATTGCCCAAGTTGTCCATGGAGAAGGATCTTGTTTGCCATTCTTGTAGACATGGGAAGATGGTCGCCGCTCCCCACCATCCAGTGACTCAAGTCATGACTAAGCGCCCTGGAGAGCTTTTGCACATGGACCTCGTTGGTCCGGCTCGGGTGAGCTCAGTTGGGGGGAAGTGGTACGTGCTTGTTGTTGTCGACGATTTTTGGAGATATTTGTGGGTTTTCTTTTTAGCTGAGAAAACCGAGACTTTCTCCTTTGCTCGCAATCTGATTTTGCGTCTTCAGAATGAGTTCCCTTTGAACTCAATGCGAGCAATTCGGAGTGATAATGGTTCCGAATTGAAGAATTCGGATTTTGAGAAGTTTTGTAACTCTTTGGGTTTGGAGCATCAGTTTTCTTCCCCCTACACACCGCCACAGAATGGTGTTGTTGAGAGGAAGAATCGGACCCTTGTAGAGATGGCCAGGACGATGCTCGATGAGCATAGGACTCCTAGGCGATATTGGGCCGAAGCTATGAGCACTGCATGCTATATTTCCTATCGCGTTTTTCTCCGAGCTTTCTTGAAAAAGACTTCTTATGAGTTGCATTTTGGAAACTGCCCAAAGTGAGCTATTTTAGAGTTTTCGGTTGCCATTGTTTTATACTCAAAAAGGGCAACTTGGACAAGTTTGAGTCTCGTTCTTCTGACGGTGTGTTTTTGGGTTATGGCACTCATACTCGTGCTTATCGTGTACTTAACCTTGACACTAACCGAGTCATGGAGACATCCGATGTCACCTTCGACGAGACCATGGTTTGTCCTTCTTCTTGTTTTGAGCGTGCAGGTGATCATGAGGTTGGCGAGCCTCTTTTCGATGAAGAAGAAGAGGGTGCTGAAGGGATGGATGACCCAGCACCTCCTCCACCTGCTGTGCCGCAAAGAGCGGCCTCTACTATGACTCACGGCCCCGACACTTCTTCCTCATGGGGGCCGTGGGATCCGCCACCTCGAGCGGTAACATTTGTACCCGAGGAGGCACCTGCTGCTGTTGAGGGGGAGGCTACATCAGCTCGGGAGGCACCACGACACATCTACGCCAACACCCGCCTCAACAGATGATCGGCAGCATCGGCGAACGTGTCACTCGGTCAAGGTCACAACAAATCTCTCACTTTGCTCATTCTGCATTTGTTGCTGATTTTGAACCCCGAGATGTTGGACACGCTTTGACCGATCCGGATTGGGTCAATGCCATGCATGAGGAGTTAGAAAACTTTGAGAGAAATTGGGTTTGGGTTCTTGTTCCTCTTCCTCCTGAGTGTCATCCTATTGGGACAAAATGGGTTTTCAAAAACAAACAGGGAGAATATGGCCATGTTGTGAGAAACAAGGCCAGATGTTGGTGAGCACACTTGCCAAACCCCCGCACTTGTGCGGAGAGAACAGCGAAGGTGGCCAAGCGTCGGAAGTTAAAGTGGAAGCGAAGGTTTTGAACTCGATTAATGCTGTAGTGCACTCATCCCAAAAAGTCCCCCCTTCACACTGTTCACTCCCTGGTATTTATAGTGAACACCAAGGAGTGCAGGTCAAATTACAAAAGGGTACAACAAAGATTCCTTGCCTCCACGCAGGGAGGAGGGGTAAAAAGGTAAGTACATAGTAGAGGCTGAAACCCTAGCCAGCTTTCCCCCTGTGCGCCGCCACCTGACTCAGACCGCCTTCGGGAATGGGATGGTGAGGCGTTGACCTTCGATTCGTGCTCGCCTTCGGACCCGCGACCTTCGCTGCTCGCCGGACCTTCGACTTGTTCGTCTACCTTCGACTTCGGTCGCCCTTGGCCCGCGACCTTCGCCGCTTGCTTGGCCCGCTCTGAGTAGAGCGACCTTGGGACCCGGCGAGGGTCGCCTGCCGTGCCGCGAAGCCTTAACCTGCAGGGAGTGCAAAAGGGAGCACCGAGGGTTGAACTCACGTCTGAAGGTTAGGAAATTGATCCCGAAAGGAGGGGGACCTCGCGAGGACACAAAGACCAAGCGAAGGTTGTTCTTGGCACCATATCGGGCGGCGTTTTTGCCGAGGGTCCTTTTCCCCCAACAGTAGCCCCTCGTTGCCTTGGATCTAAAGAACGGAGTTTTAGGCCCAAGCAACGCATTTTGGATGGGAAAACGTAAAGGGACCCTTGGCAGCGACGCCCGTAGCCCCTCGTTGCCTTGGATCTAAAGAACGGAGTTTTAGGCCCAAGCAGCGCATTTTGGACGGGAAAACGTAAAGGGACCCTTGGCAGCGACACCCGCGGCTGCTTTGGGCCGTATCGTTGTACTGTAGTTCGTACTGTTGAGGTCCGTTTCGTTTTTTGCGCCGCGTTTTTCGATTGTCGTGCCGATACTGTCGCGGGAGTGTCGGCCGCTTGGTCTATAAATAGGAGGGGTAGGTGAGCGGTAAAGGACGTACCCTCATTCGCCCTAGCCACCCTGCTGTTGCAATTTGCCTGTAGCGAAGGTTTGTTTTAGTTTGACTGCGAGGGTCGAGGCAAGCATTCGCTGCGCGAAGGTGTTAGCGATTAGAGAGATGGCTAGGCTGAAACAGACTGTTCGTGCTGCTTCCCCTGTTTCGGCGGAAGAGGGGATTACCTTCGAGTTTGGACTCAGCCGAGTGTGCGCATCGGAGATTGCGTCTTATGTTAGGTGGGGTTGGATCGAGGAGGGCAAGGCGAGGACCAGCGAAGGGGAGACGGTGCCGAAGGCGGGTGCGGATGAAGTTGTAGTGTTTGAAGAATTTTTTTCGGCTGGCCTTCGCTTCCCGGCCCACTCCTTCGTGGCCTCTGTGCTGCGAAGGTTCAACCTGAAGTTTCATCAGCTGACACCTTCATGTTTTACGAAGATGTCGGTGTATGTGTGGGCGTGCTGTTCCCAAGGTATTGCTCCAAATGTCGAAGGTTTTGTTCGCACTCATCGGGTGCACATGCAGCCTCGGAAGATTGATTGTGGCGAGGGTAAAAGCTGTCTGGGTCAATTTGCTGTGTACACATTTTGCCACCGCGCTGGGTCGGAGTTGCCAGTGCAAGCTCAGAAGAACAAGTGGACCAGCGGGTGGCAGGAATTTTGGTTTTACTATAAGCTCAGTGATGTGGCGGAGCTGTGAGGTGGGCTCCCGCCTCTTGGGGATGTAAGCGCGGAGGCCAAAATGGACGGCGAAGCACACGCGGCTGTTGATTGTTTGAGGGTTGTCTTGCGCTCTCAGTGCGCCCGCGACCTGGTTGAAGAGTACTGTTGCGCTAAGATCTGGCCTCTTTGTGAGAAACAAGTATGGTTTGAGGTTGAGGATGACCCTCGCTACCAGGGCAAGGGGTTGAAGAGACCGAAGGTTGATTTGAATAAGGTCTGGGCGAATGTTTTCAAGAAATTTCCCAGGCGAGAGGATGGGCTCGAGGTTATATATAAACGCGTGCAGCAGTGGGTGGAGGAGTTAGTTGGCAAATTGTCAACGTTGGAAAATAAAGCTATACACAACGCGATAGGCGCCGAAGGTCGAGTTAACAGACTGTTTGACATTCTTGGCATTCAGTATCCAAACTGGCCCGTTCCGTCGAGCGAAGATGCCCCGAAGAAGAGGAAGCGTGCCGCTGCGGGAGATGAGGAAATTGTCTCTCGGCCGAAGAGGGGTCGTGGCCGTGGGCGCGACGGTCCCGACGGTCGGGCGAAGGTTTTGGCGACGAGGGTCGCAGCTGTTGTTGGTGCTTCGGGCACTTCCACATCCTCGGCCGTTGCCTCGAGCGGCCGAGGCTTTGCTAAGGTTGGAGGAGTGGTGCCCCGCGTGGGCGGTATCGGAGCTTTAATTCAGGCCTCGGATGACGAAGGCGTCTCCGAAGACACCGACAAGGAAGAGAGAGAAAAGGAAAAGGAAAGGGGGGGAGAGGAGTCATCTAGCGAGGGCAGCGATTCATCCAGCAGCGAGGATGACTCCGATAAAGATGTTTCTATTGGGGACACCCGAGGAAAAAGGATAGCTTCGTCCAGTGCTGTTGCTGCGGCTGGCAAAGATGTTGAAGAAGTGTTGCGGGAACTGGAGGGAGAGAGCCCTCGACGAGGGTCACTGCCCGATTACGCCGGCACGCATATTTGGGTCGAGGGATCCGAAGTCAAAGGTGACCATGAATCGGACCCGGTGCCTGGAAAAAGGCCATATGGCGAAGCCAGCCGGACAAGCCTTCCTTACTACGCGAAGGAGCTTGGCGTTACTGACCCGGCGACCCATCTGTACACGAGCGCGGACCTTCAGGCGACTCGTTTGCCGTGCTCTCCGGAGGAAAGGCGATTCCTGGGTCGCGTGTTTAACTGGGTCTGTCTGCCGGAAGCGGAGCTTC
Source organism: Coix lacryma-jobi var. lacryma-jobi (assembly GCA_009763385.1). Classification (NCBI taxonomy): domain Eukaryota; kingdom Viridiplantae; phylum Streptophyta; class Magnoliopsida; order Poales; family Poaceae; genus Coix; species Coix lacryma-jobi. The sequence goes on from CM019831.1 coordinate 98,902,492, forward strand.
GGCTCGCCAGCGAGCCCTTGGATAATATTCATGATGATATTGATGTAAAAGTGGCTAAGCTGATGCTCCTCAACTGGTCGGCGCGTCGAAGGTCTAGTTACAATCTTCATTATCTGAACGACCGGTTGAAAGACACGCAGAAAACCAACAAGGAGCTTCGCCAGAGCTTGGAGGACAAGGATGCGGAGCTGAAAGCCGCCTTAGAGGAGGCTGAGAAGTGGAAGAAAGAAGCGCAAGAGGCTGCGAGGACCAGTGCAGAGCTCCTTGCTGCAGGACGGCAAAAAGATAAAGACTTGGCGTCTGCAAACGAGCGCGCAGAAAAGTTGTCAACGGAGGTGGCAACCCAGGCCGAGGCTTGGCGTGAGAGTCTGTCTAGGGTTAAAGCTAAGATAGACACATGCTTGACTGAAGCCGGAGGTTCAGCCGGGGAGCCACTTCCTATAGTCAGCGCGGAGGCTTTCGAAGGTTGGCTAAGTAACGAGTTGGACGTATTCAGCTCGCTGGTTGGGAATGCTGCTGGTTTTGGAGGGTATGCCGGGGCGCTGGCGATGGCTGGGACGCTTCGCCAAGCGGACTGTGAGCACCTTCGTAAAATTAAGAAACCCAACCATACTTTCCCCACCGTCGATGAGGTGCGACAGATGAAGACAGACGACGCCGAGGTCCGAAACTGCGCGATGCGGTTCCTTCGTCGATTTTGGATTGCGGGCGGCGGCCGAGTTCTTGCCTTTGATGAGGCTGCCGAGGCTACTCGTTAGGTTTGTGTGTGTTTTTTTTGAGTTAAAAAAGGGATTTGTTTTGTCCTTTTGGTTCTTGCAGGCTTGGAGGGAGGCGATGCCTTCGCCGTCTGCTGTCCTTGAAGCTGGTGGCAGCTCCGAAGCCGCTCAAGCTCCCAGCTCTGCGGAGGTGCCACCAGTGGCGGTTGAGGGACACGCAGAAACCGCAATCAACGGCGAAGGTGCCGAACAAGAGAAGGCTGCGAGGGAGGCATCTGCTGGAGATGCGGAGACCGTCGCTGGCGAAGCTGTGGCGACCGAGCTTGATGAAGCCGAGCAGGTGTGAGCACGTAGGGTTGTAAGGATGAGTTATTTTGTAAAGGAAAAACAGCGATGCCTGAGATGACTTGAAGAATGCTGAGACGTTTTTTACTGTTTTATGTGAATGCAGGTTCCTGATGGAACCATGCTTGAGGTTTTTGACGTGACACCGTTAACGCTTAACTATCAGGATGTTTTTATAACTGGTGAGTCGTGGGCCCGTGCAAAGTTAAAACATCCTTCGTTGACCTTCGAGCGTTTTTGGTGGTCAAAGGTGCGAAGGTATGATTTGAAGAATAGTAGGTCGAGCAGCTTTTGGCGCGAGGCGGACTTTACTGATCGGCAAGCTACGCGTTTTTTGTTTGGTCCGTCTTCGACCTCGCAAACCGTTTTAGATGATGATATCGATGATAACACTGCGTTGGACTATCTATTTGGGCGAAGCAATCTTGCAGTGGACTCCGGTGGGTCGCTGGTGGTTCCGAAGGAGGAACCGTTGGAGGTTAATGAAGTACGCCGCATGTATATGTATCGGGCGAGGGTTTTGACTGGTGAGTTGCCGATTGTGCCGGCAACTCCTTTGTTGTGGGGGCCCGTTGTTGCGGTAGAGCCGGAGTTCGAAGAAGTTAGCGAGGGCCCCGATGATTTGATGCTAATCGAAGGGAGCGATGGTTCCTTGTAAATTTTTGTAATTTTTAGTGATTTAACTGTCGTTGTAAAGATTTTTTGTGAATGTATGAGAAGGTTGTGAAAAAACAGCGACGCCCCCTTTTTCTTTTGCGAGGCTCGCGCATTTGCTCGTGAGCTTGTTTTGAAAAAACAGCGACGCCCCCTTTTTCTTTAGCGAGGCTCGCGCATTTGCTATTTGTGAGCTTGTTTTGAGAAAACAGCGACGCCCCCTTTTTCTTTAGCGAGGCTCGCGCATTTGCTCTTTGTGAGCTTGTTTTGAAAAAATAGCGACGCCCCCTTTTTCTTTAGCGAGGCTCGCGCATTTGCTCTTTGTGAGCTTGTTTTGAAAAAACAGCGATGCCCCCTTTTTCTTTAGCGAGGCTCGCGCATTTGCTCTTTGTGAGCTTGTTTTGAAAAAACAGCGACGCCCCCTTTTTCTTTAGCGAGGCTCGCGCATTTGCTCTTTGTGAGCTTGTTTTGAAAAAACAGCGACGCCCCCTTTTTCTTTTGCGAGGCTCGCGCAATGCTTTTTAACACGCTGATTTGGGGAGGACAGCGACCCGTACGTCTATAGTCATTCTTTCGAGGGTGCTACAAAGGTCGATGGTTTGGAGTTTGCGGTTTGCAAAACGGTGCGACAGTTGCTATGCCGAGACTCTGCTGGTCGAGGGTGCCACATTGGTCGGGCGAGGCGGGAGAAAGTGCACTCGCCCGAGGCCTGGCTTGGAGGGCTCGGGCGAGACGGAGAATGCGCACCCGCCCGAGGCCTGGCTTGGAGGGCTCGGGCGAGACGGAGAATGCGCGCCCGCCCGAGGCCTGACTTTGCTTGTGCGAGTGTGCTCGGCTTTTTGACTTCGCGCCTCCCCTTATTTCAGGCGGAGGTGAAGTTTGCCTTTTTGCGAGCCCCTGTCGTTTGTGCCAGGGTGCTCGACTTTTGTGGACTTCGCGCCTCCCCTTATCTTAGGCGGAGGTGAAGTTTGCTTTTTTGCGAGCCCCTGTTGTTTGTGCCAGGGTGCTCGACTTTTTGGGACTTCGCGCCTCCCCTTATCTTAGGCGGAGGTGAAGTTTGCTTTTTTGCGAGCCCCTGTCGTTTGTGCCAGGGTGCTCGACTTTTTTGGACTTCGCGCCTCCCCTTATCTTAGGCGGAGGTGAAGTTTGCTTTTTTGCGAGCCCCTGTCGTTTGTGCTAGGGTGCTCGACTTTTTGGGACTTCGTGCCTCCCCTTATCTTAGGCGGAGGTGAAGTTTGCTTTTTTGCGAGCCCCTGTCGTTTGTGCCAGGGTGCTCGACTTTTTTGGACTTCGCGCCTCCCCTTATCATAGGCGGAGGTGAAGTTTGCTTTTTTGCGAGCCCCTGTCATTTGTGCCAGGGTGCTCGACTTTTTGGGACTTCGCGCCACCCCTTATCTTAGGCGGAGGTGAAGTTTGCTTTTTTGCGAGCCCCTGTCGTTTGTGCCAGGGTACTCGACGTTTTGGGACTTCGCGCCTCCCCTTATCTTAGGCGGAGGTGAAGTTTGCTTTGAAAATAAAAGTAATGTTTTTCGAAGCAATCTTAGCAGGTTTTCATCGAATGTAGCGCTCTTGAAGGAGACCCGCTTTTTCGATGTTTTGGAGATTTTACTTTTTTGGGGGTTCTAACCTGTATTAATGCTTTGGATACTGCCTCGTTAAAAAACCTTACGCCCCTTCGTAAGGAAAAAGAGTGCAGCTCCTGTTTTTGGTAAGTACATGAATGTAGATAACGTAATATGCGACAAAGATTACATATCGCGAGGGCTCGCTAAGGCTCCGCTATGGGTAGAATTTGCGAAGGTCGTCAATGTTCCAGGTGTGTGGTAGGATATTGCCTTCGCTGTCGGAGAGATGGAAAGAGCCTGGACGATTGCATTCTGCGATCAGGAACGGGCCTGTCCACTTAGGCTGAAACTTTCCGGCCATGTTGGCGTTTTGTTTACGGATGAGGACGAGGTCACCCTTCTGCAAGTTTTTGATTCTGACCTTTTTATCTCTCCATTTTTTGGTCTCTTCCTGATACTTGCGAAGGTTGTGCACTGCGCTGCATCTTGTTTCTTCTAGTAAGTCTTTGTCAATCAGGTTAGCTGACTCATCATTTGCGAGGGTTGTTCTTGGTGAAGCGTATTTTAGCTCCTCTGGTAGCACGGCTTCTTCGCCAAACAGAAGTTTGAAGGGTGTGAATTTGGTTGCTCTGCATTCAGAGGTATTGTGAGACCAGGTGACTGAAGTCAGCTCGTCTGCCCATTTGCCTTTGGGTCTGCCTTGCAACTTTTTGGATATGGATTGGAAGATTGTTGCATTGGCTCTTTCGACTAGGCCATTGGATTGCGGGTGTCGGACTGAGGCGAAGCATAGAATTGTTCCGATTTGTGCGCAGAATTCTTTGAAAACCTCGCTGTCAAACTGGGTGCCATTGTCGACGGTTAGATGTTGGGGAACTCCGAAACGACAAACTATTTGCTGCCAAAAAAAATTTTTTACTGCGAGGGAGGTTATAGAGGATAGCGGTTTTGTTTCAGTCCATTTTGTGAAATACTCCACTGCTACCACCGCATAGCGAAGGTTCCCCGGAGCCGTCGGTAGTGGACCCACGAGATCCATTGCCCACCTTTGCAGAGGCCAAGTTGGGCATATGAGGGTTGTGAGAGCCCCTGGGGTGTTTTGGTTTTTTGCTGTCAGTTGACAACCCTCGCACTGCTTGACGATGGTTTCAGCATCTCTCAGCGCAGTTGGCCAGTAGAAACCTTGCCGGAAAGCTTTTCCTACTAGTGCCCTCGGGCCATTATGTGAACCACATATACCTTCGTGGATGAGTTTGAGAATGTCACTACCTTCGGACTGTGACACGCACTTAAGCCAGGGTGGGGTTACCGAAGCTTTGAATAGGGTGTTATCCACAATCTTGTACCCTCGCACTCTTTGTTTTAGTCTGTTCTCTTCTTCTTTAGAGCTAGGTTCATGGAGTCCTTTGATGTAGGCCATGATAGGTGCTCTCCAATCCTCGCACTGAATTGCGCTGATTAGCTTGATGCTGACCTCGGGAGCTTCGAAGGCTGACCGAGTGGTGACCTCGTACAACACATCCGGTGGAAGCTGTAGCTGCTGTGCGGCTGCTTTGGCTAAGCAATCAGCCTCGCTATTTTCGGTTCTTGATATTGCTTTTACAGTTATGCCGAGGAAGAAGGATTCTAACCTTCGGACATATTGAAAATATTTTTGGAGCTCTGGATCTTTTGCTTTGTAGTTCTTTTCAATGTGCCCCGCAATGACTTGGGCATCTGTGTTGATAAGTGCCCTTCGGACTGATAACGACCGTAGTCTTGAGAGTGCCAGAATCACAGCTTCGTACTCTGCTGAGTTGTTTGTGCACTTGAAGTCAAGCTTTCTTGCGTATCTTAGCTTCGATCCGGAAGGCGAGATTAGAATGGCCGAGGCACCGGCCCCAGTTGCACCCCATGCTCCGTCGACGTAAACGATCCAAAACTGGTCAGGATGCGGCTCACCAGGGCGAGGGTCCGGAGTCCATTTTGCTATGAAATCAGCCAGTATTTGTGATTTGACTGCTGTTCTGCCGACGAAGGTCACAGCGTAACTGTTAAGCTCGACTGCCCACTTTGCTATTCTTCCCACTGCTTCGCTGTTCTTGAAAATGTTCTCGAGGGGGTACGACGAAGGTACCTGGATCTCGTGGGCTTGGAAATAGTGCTTGAGCTTTCTTGACGCCATAACGACGGCGTATGCTATTTTCTCAAGCTCCGAATAATTTTTCTTTGGGCCTTCGAGGGTTTCTGAAACGTAGTAGATTGGGGCTTGTCTGGTCTTGTTGTTTTCGCGGAGCTCCTTGATGAGGACTGCGCTTGCTGCGTGTGGCGAGGCTGCGACGTAGAGTAACAATAGATCTCCCTTGCTTGGGCTGGTTCGGGTAATCAAGCTGGTCAGATACGTTTTCAGCTCCTCGAAGGCCTTTTGTTGCTGGGGACCCCAATTGAATGGAGCGTTGCTTCTGAGTGTTTCAAAGAAGGGTAACCCTCGCTCTGCGGATCTTGAGATGAATCTGCTAAGTGCTGCTAAACGACCGGTCAGACGCTGAGCTGCTTTCTTGGTTGCCGGAGGTTCCATGTTCATGATGGCATCAATCTTCTCAGGGTTAGCTTCGATTCCTCTGGCTGAAACGATGCAACCTAGCAATTTACCTTCGCTTACCCCGAAAACACATTTTTCTGGGTTTAGTTTCAGTCCGGCGGACCGGAGGTTGCTGAAGACCCTCGATAAGTCTGATATGTGGTTTTCTTTTAGTTCACTCTGGACGACTAGGTCGTCGACATAAGCAGAGACAGCGTGTTCATCCTTGAAAACTTCAGAGGTCATGCGAGCGAAGGTTGAGCCTGCATTTTTCAAGCCTTCTGCCATTCTTCGGAAGCAAAAGGTGCCCGAGGGTGTGATGAAGCTTGTTTTTTCTTCGTCCTCTTCATTCATCCAAATCTGGTGATAGCCTGAAAAGCAATCAAGGAGGGATAGCATTTGGCAACCTGCCGCTCTGTCGACCAGGGTGCTTATGCTTGGGAGAGGGAAGTCATCCTTCGGACAAGCTTTGTTCAAGTAAGTGAAGTCCACGCACATTCGCCATTTTTTGTTTTTGTTTTGGACTAGGACCACGTTTGAGAGCCAAGTTGGGTATTTGACTGGGCGGATGACACCTGCGTCCAGAAGCCTTTTTACTTCAGCCTTCGCTGCCTCCTTTCTTTCTTCTGACATTTTGCGAAGCTTTTGTTTGATTGGGCGATAGCCTGTTTTGATGTTCAGGCTATGCTCGATCATTGATCTGTTGACTCCTTTTAGGTCTTCTGCGGACCAAGCGAAGGTGTCGGAATTTTCTCTGAGGAAGGTGACGAAGTTGCCTTCTGATTGAGGGTCTAGATTGGCTGAGATGATGACCTTTCTTTCGGTGTTACCCTCAAAGAGTTGGACTTGTTTGGTTTCCTCCTTTGGCGCTGCCTTCACTCTGTCATTGCAGACTTCACCCTCGTCGCTGATACCAGGGGTTTGAGGTTTTGACAAGTTGTGTACATTACGTTGCCCCGGGGCTACGTTCCCTTCAGCTGCCCTTGCAATGTCTTGGTCCCCAAATACTACGACCACACCCTTCGGAGCGGGAAGCTTCATGCATAGGTAAGCGGGATGGACAGCAGCATTGAATGCGTTTGTGACCCCTCGGCCAAAAATGGCATTGTATGGGTAGAACATGTCGACGACATCAAATGTTATGTGCTCAGTCCTGCAGTTGATTTGGTCGCCGAAGGTTACGGGCAAAGAAATTTTTCCGACGGCTCTCACTTGTTGACCACCGAAGCCGTATAGGGGGTTGTCAGCAGGTTGCAGAAGGTTTCTGTCAAGCTTCATACTGTCGAAGGTTGAAGCGAACAAGATGTCAGCGAAGCTTCCTGTATCAACCAGTATTTTGGTGACGGTCCATCCAGCGAGGTTGGTTTCGATCACCATAGCATCGGTGTGAGGGTAATCTCTTAGCTTCATGTCACTGGGATCGAAGGTTATGGGGATGTGAGACCAACGACCGAATCTATGTGGTCCTTCGATGGCCACGTGGTGGACTCGTCTGGCATGTTCCTTCCTCTGCCGTTTGTTACCATGGTCCTCATTTGAACCTCCGGTGATGGCTAGAATCACACCGAAGGTTGAAGTTGGATTGTTGATGGTCGTTTGGCTCGGGGCTTCGGCTTTGACAGGTTGTGGTGCTGGTAAGGCGGGGATTGGCGGTGGTGGTGGCAGAGCGTTGGTGGCTTGGTGGGTTGTTGGAATTTGGTTTTGGGGGGTTGTTGGGTATGTGACTGTGTAAGGTGGGTTTTGGCGTTGTGGGATGGTGGTTGGCTGATAAGGGGTTTGGTTGTAGAGTGGGTAGTGAGTGTAAGTGGGTTGTTGCGAAGGTAGGCCGTAGTTTATGGGGGTATATTGGTATGGGGGATTTGGTGGGTGGAAACTTGGTTTCCTGGTGTGGTTGATGATTCGGGTGTCTGACGAAACAGCTTTCCTGGATTCCTGGTATTCTTTTCCCTTGGCGAAGCATTCGCATTGCTTTGTTGTGTGTCCCTTTCCGAGACCACAGAAGTGACAATACATTTTGGCAGGGTCTCGTTGCTGGTTCCGTTGGTCTGGCGGAGGTGGTAAGCCTTGGGGGTTTTGGTTGATCGGAGGTTGAGTGCTCCGTCTGTGGTCTTCATAGTGCGGTAGTTTGTTGATAGCCCCAATGTTGCTTTGCTCTTGGCGGAGGTTGTTTTCTCTCGGATGAGGCCTCGGCTGCGGCTTCTGCTGTGACCTTCGAGCATCGGACTTCGCTCTAAAGTCCATATCAGCTCTGCAGTATCTTTCCATTGTTTCATGCAACTCTTCAATGGAGCTTGCCGGCTTCCTAGCAAATTTTGAGGAGCATGGTCCTGGGCGCAGGCCACTGACTGCAGCGAGGATGACAGCCTCGTCAGATATCCCCGGGGTCCTCGCTCTGATTTGAATAAACCTCCGCCAGTAATCTTGGAGCGGCTCGCGCTCTTCTTGCTTGCAATTGAACAGCTCGATGGGGTTTGACGGGGCTGGAGTGATGCCCTTGAAATTTGTACACAGCTTGTCTCGGAGGGTGGCCCAGGAATCCACAGTTCCGGGGCGAAGGTTGTTGTACCATGTTTGTGTGATGTCTCGCAGAATGATGACAAAGGATTTTGCCATTGTTGATTCATCACCGCCTGCTGCGGCAACTGCTGCTTCGTAGCTCATGATGAACTGGCGAGGGTCGGAAAGTCCATCATAGCGAGGTAGGTTTTGTGGATTGTAACATGGTGGCCAGGGCTGAGTTTGGAGTATTTGGGAGAGTGGTGACTTTAGATCATACGGCATTTGGTGTTGCTGATGCCTTCGCTGAATGCGAAGGTTTTGTTCTCTCTCATCTGGGTAGAGTTGGCGGAAGTTTGGGTGTCTCACAAGATATGGCTCTGGGTGTACTGGTGGTGGTGGGGGTGGTGGATGGTGACGAAGGTTATCTTGATTCGGCTCCTCATTCCCCTCTTGCAGCGGGGGTATCTCCTCATCATTCCAGCCTTCGGCTTCGACTTCCGCCGCAGCGAGGGATTCCTCCATACGGCGAAGCTGCTCCCTGGCCTCGTCGGCCCTCTGTCTGATCGAGCGCAATCGGTTATGCCTCTCAAGCTGTTCCAAGCGCCTCTTCTTCTCTTGCAGCTCAGCCTCGAGCCTTTCAAGGGCCTCGAGGCCCATCTCTTCTTCTTCTCCCTCTCCTTCTCCCGAAGTGTGTGGGTGCGGTTGCGTCGCCACTCGGACCTGGGGGCCCAGGGATTGGGGTTCCGGGGTGACGTTCTCTCCCCCCGAGGGTTGCACAATTTCTTCCGCAGGAGGGACCACCGCCGCTGACTCTCTGGCTACACGTTGGTCCCTCGCTGGGTGAGCTCTTCTGTTTCCTGCCATGTCAAACTTTCGGTCCCCACGGACGGCGCCAAACTGTTGGTGAGCACACTTGCCAAACCCCCGCACTTGTGCGGAGAGAACAGCGACGGTGGCCAACCGTCGGAAGTTAAAGTGGAAGCGAAGGTTTTGAACTCGATTAATGTTGTAGTGCACTCATCCCAAAAAGTCCCCCCTTCACACTGTTCACTCCCTGGTATTTATAGTGAACACCAAGGAGTGCAGGTCAAATTACAAAAGGGTACAACAAAGATTCCTTGCCTCCACGCAGGGAGGAGGGGTAAAAAGGTATGTATATAGTAGAGGCTGAAACCCTAGCCAGCTTTCCCCTTGTGCACCGCCACCTGACTCAGACCGCCTTCGGGAATGGGATGGTGAGGCGTTGACCTTCGATTCGTGCTCGCCTTCGGACCCGCGACCTTCGCTGCTCGCCGGACCTTCGACTTGTTCGTCTACCTTCGACTTCGGTCGCCCTTGGCCCGCGACCTTCGCCGCTTGCTTGGCCCGCTCTGAGTAGAGCGACCTTGGGACCCGGCGAGGGTCGCCTGTCATGCCGCGAAGCCTTAACCTGCAGGGAGTGCAAAAGGGAGCACCGAGCGTTGAACTCACGTCCGAAGGTTAGGAAATTGATCCCGAAAGGAGGGGGACCTCGCGAGGACACAAAGACCAAGCGAAGGTTGTTCTTGGCACCATATCGGGCGGCGTTTTTGCCGAGGGTCCTTTTCCCCAACACCAGACTTGTAGCCCAGGGGTACAGTCAGAAGGAGGGGATAGACTATGAGGAGACGTTTGCTCCTGTAGCTCGTTTGGAAGCAATTAGGATACTCTTGGCTTTTGCTGCATCCAAAGGGTTTAAACTTTTTCAAATGGATGTCAAGAGTGCCTTCCTAAACGGCTACATAGAAGAGGAGGTGTATGTAAAACAACCCCCCGGTTTTGAAAATCCCAAGTTTCCAAACCACGTCTTTAAACATCACAAAGCTTTGTACGGTTTGAAACAAGCCCCTAGAGCCTGGTATGATAGGTTGAAAACCTTTTTGCTTGCTAAGGGTTTCAAAATGGGATGTGTGGATAAAACGCTCTTTCTCCTCAAGCAAGGCAAAGACACTCTCTTGGTCCATATTTACGTGGATGATATCATTTTCGGTGGTTCATCTCACGCTTTGGTTGCCAAGTTTGCAGATACTGTGAGCAGGGAGTTCGAGATGAGTATGATGGGCGAGCTGACATTCTTTCTTGGGTTGCAAATTAAGCAATCCCGAGAAGGGACGTTTGTGCACCAGGGCAAGTAAACCAAAGACTTGCTGAAGAGGTTCGATATGGGTGAGGCCAAGCCTCTTCCAACACCCATGTCGACCACGACGGCCCTGGATGCGGACAAGGATGGAGAAGCTATGGACCAGAAGGAGTACCGAAGCATGATCGGGTCGCTGCTCTACCTGACGGCGACATGCCCGGACATCCAGTTCGCGGTGTGTCTGTGCGCGCGCTTTCAGGCGTCGCCGCGCACTTCTCACCGTCAGGCGGTGAAGCGCATTTTTAGGTACCTTCGTTTCACACCTGAGTTCGGGATTTGGTATTCAGCTTCCTCCACCCTCTCCCTTTGCGGTTATTCCGATGCCGATTTTGCTGGTTGTCGCATTGAGCGCAAGTCCACTTCAACCGTGTGGCTACCACACGCTACAATAGTGAGGTTACGGCCTCACTTCCTCAAAATCTCCAGTACACAGAGGTATGGTTCTCTGCGGATCTCAGCTAGCTACAACAGGGGATTGGGAGAGCAGGAAACCCTAGAAGCAAAGAGCAAATGAACTGAGATAGATGGGGAGGTGGGTGTCTCCCCCTACTTATCCTAATTCTAACTATTCCTAATTCCCACTCTACCCCTAACTACTTACAGAGCGAACCAGCTAAACCCTAAGGTTATTCTGGACCAACTCGATGGTAGGTGGATCCGACGGCCACGCCCGCACAACTCGTAGCGTTGCCTCGACGCAACCTCCCGATTGCCGCCACGTGCCGCCACCGCTCTGCCGTCCTTTCCCGGACGTCGCACCCCCGGTTTTGTGGCCCAAACCGGGAAACCAGCCTTCACAGCCAACCCCCGGTTTTGAGGCCCAAACCGGGAAACCAGCCCACCAGCGCCTGAGTTTTGTGGCCCAAACTCAGCAAACCCGCAGCACCCAGGTTTTGAGGCCCAAACCTGGAAACCATCCTCAGCCCGAGTTTTGTGGCCAAACTCAGAAACCATCCGCGCCCAGGTTTTGAGGCCCAAACCTGGAAACCGTCCACCCGATGGTTTTTCTCTGGCTCTACCACCAAACTGAAGCTGTAGAGGGGATGCACCGCCTGTGCACCCCGTCCACCGACACGTGTCCCCAAGTCCACGACTTAGGCAACACATGACCGCAAGTCTTCGCTCGTCGCTGTCCCAGGCTGTCAGCCACCACAGCTGATCCTCGGGCCACCGGTCCCTCAGTCCAAGCCTCACGTCCACCCTTCGCCACTCTCGGTCCCTCGGCACGACACGTCTCTACTTGACCTTCACCTTGCCTTTGATCACTGTATCCGTGCTCGACACCTGCACAACACAAGCCAAAGAACATGCGCAACATCCTAGTTGATAATCACTCATCACTCAGAGACTCGGCATACACCCATGTATCCGCAATCTCCCCGTTGATGAGTGCATTGTCAACTACCAACACAAAACATAATGAAAGAAAGAAGGAAGAAAGAAGAAGAGAGAACTCAACCAAATGACCCAAAAGCATAGCAAAGCCGAAGAAGGTCAAGTGGAAAGAGCAAAACAACTTGGTTCCCAAAGACATGGGCAACGGCTCGACGCAACCAAGCAAAGCAAAGTTAGCCCTCAAGAAGAGGTAGAACAGGCTCAACACCGCTAGCAAATACCAATTGAGAAATCGAAACAAAATGCTAGTCCCTCAAGATAGAGGCACAGAGGCTCAACACAACTAGCAAAGAAAGCTCGATACCAAAGCCTTACGACCAACAAGAAGCAAAGCAAGCTCCCCCTTGCATGATGCACACAACCAGGAAAACTCCCCCTTAGTTGAACTTCGAGGAAGTATATGATTTGCAATTTCTCCCCCTTAGTTGAAAATACACTTATCAAGTAAAAGTTCTCCCCCTCAGAAAATGCACCAAACAAAAGTACCAACAAGAGAAAAACTCCCCCTTCGAACATGCATATGAGTCAAAATGCAAGTTAGCAGCTTCAGGAATATAGTCAAGACAGTGTAAAGATGCTCTCCACAGTATAACTCCAATGACTCAACATCATCCACAAAATGCTAGCAAAGGCTCAGACTGATCACTATCTACGAAATATGAACATGAAAGCACAGTGAGCAGTTTTTAGCCAAAAAGATAGTCACCATCAAAATAGCACTACACATGTATAGACAGGAATCCGAACAAGTGCTAAGCATGTATACTAGGTGAACTACCCCTAGCAAAGTTCAAACATCATGCTATAGAATGAAACATAGACTTGTGTATCCAAATTTTATCAGAGTTGCAGCGGTTAAGATTACACAAGTTAAAATTTCAGCATGTGATTGCGAGAGGTTGAAAGCTTGTCATTGCCTAACTTTTCAACTGTGCGAAGCCTATGCAGAAGCAATCAGAAGCTTAAAGCAATAGTTTCGGTCATACACTACACAGCTCAAGTTTAACTCAAGGTGCAATGAGAAACAGTCTCGAAACTGTGATGTGTTGACAAGCAATCCCATCTCGATCTTTTCAATTCACTTAAAACTTGGTGCAGATTTTATTGACAGAATATGAACAGACCAAGCAAGTGACAGAATCAGAACTAGAGACATAGCAACCTAGCATATATGAAAAGCACGAGTGTATTCAACACATCCTACACATGCTAGTTGCATATCTCAATGGTGAACATTTTCAAGTTTTATGTTTGTTAAGCAGGTTCACCATTCAAAATAGCTCAGCTCACAACATGTATTAGTGATCAGAAAGAGCATAAGCTACTAGCAATAGCATATAGCATCAGAGCATACTAAACAGAGCATAGTTACATTCTAAAGATTATATACATGAAGCTCAGAATATAAAAGCATATGCTGAAATGCAAAAGAAAAACAAAGCAAACGAGAAAACAGTCAGTCTATGATACAAGATCCAAAATGTTTCCCCCATCTAAAAGGGGAAACACACACCAAGCTCACCCCTCAACCGATTAAAGGTTGATTCGTCCAAAGGCTTGGTGAAAATATCAGCCAACTGATGATGAGTATCGACATGGTGAAGGTCGATATCACCCTTCTCATAGTGGTCTCGCAAAAAATGAAAGCGCACATCAATGTGTTTGGTCTTCGAGTGAAGCATGGGGTTCTTAGCAACGCTAATCGCACTCGTGTTGTCACAAAGCAAAGGAACACGAGAAAAGCTCCGACCAAAATCACGCAAAGTGGCCATCATTCAAAGCAACTGGGAACAGTAGCTAGCCGCAGCAACATACTCAGCCTCCGTGGTAGACTGGGCGACACTAGACTGCTTGCGAGAAGACCACGATACAAGAGAAGAACCATTAAACTGGCAAGTCCCAGAAGTGGACTTGCGCTCAATGCGACAACCAGCAAAATCGGCATCGGAATAACCGCAAAGGGAGAGGGTGGAGGAAGCTAAATACCAAATCCCGAACTCAGGTGTGAAACGAAGGTACCTAAAAATGCGCTTCACCGCCTGACGGTGAGAAGTGCGCGGCGACGCCTGAAAGCGCGCGCACAGACACACCGCGAACTGGATGTCCGGGTGTGTCGCCGTCAGGTAGAGCAGCGACCCGATCATGCTTCGGTACTCCTTCTGGTCCACAGCTTCTCCATCCTTGTCCGCATCCAGGGCCGTCGTGGTCGACATGGGTGTTGGAAGAGGCTTGGCCTCACCCATATCGAACCTCTTCAGCAAGTCCTTGGTGTACTTGCCCTGGTGCACAAACGTCCCTTCTCGGGATTGCTTAATTTGCAATCCGAGAAAGAAAGTCAGCTCGCCCATCATGCTCATCTCGAACTCCCTGCTCATAGTATCTGCAAACTTGGCAACCAAAGCGTGAGAAGAACCACCGAAAATGATATCATCCACGTAAATCTGGACCAAGAGAGTATCAGTGCCTTGCTTGAGGAGAAAGAGCGTTTTATCCACACATCCCATTTTAAAACCCTTAGGAAGCAAAAAGGTTTTCAACCTATCATACCAGGCTCTAGAGGCTTGTTTCAAACCATATAAAGCTTTGTGAAGTTTAAAAACATGGTTTGGAAACTTGGGATTTTCGAAACCGGGGGGTTGTCTAACATACACCTCCTCTTCAATGTAGCCATTTAAGAAGGCACTCTTGACATCCATTTGAAAAAGTTTGAAACCTTTGGATGTAGCAAAAGCCAAGAGTATCCTAATAGCCTCCAAACGAGCTACAGGAGCAAAAGTCTCCTCATAGTCTATCCCCTCCTTCTGACTATAACCCTGGGCTACGAGTCTAGCCTTGTTTCTCACAACATGGCCATCTTCTCCCTGTTTGTTTTTGAAAACCCATTTAGTCCCAATTGGATGACACTCAGAAGGTGGAGACACTTGAACCCAAACCCGATTTCTCTCAAAGTTTTCTAACTCCTCATGCATGGCATTGACCCAATCCGGATCCGTCAAAGCGTGTCCAACATCTCGGGGCTCAAAATCAGCAACAAATGCAGAATGAGCAAAGTGAGAGATTTGCCTTGACCGGGTGACGCGTTCGTCGATGCTGCCGATCATCTGCTGAGGTGGGTGCTGGCGCTGAATATGTCGTGGCGCCTCCCTTGCCGAAGTGGCCTCCCCCTCAACAGCTGCTGGTGCCTCCCCGGGTACAAAAGGTACCGCTCGGGGTGGCGGATCCCACGGCCCCCAGGAAGAAGAGGTGTCGGGGCCGTGAGTCGTCGTAGAAGCCGCTCTTGGCGGCACAGCAGGTGGAGGGGGTGCTGGATCGTCCTTACCTTCAGCACCCTCATCCTCGTCATCAAAAAGAGGCTCACTGACCTCGTGATCACCTGCACGCTCAAAACGAGAAGAAGGACAAACCATGGTCTCATCGAAGGTGACATCGGATGTCTCCATGACTCGGTTAGTGTCAAGGTTAAGTACACGATAAGCGCGAGTATGAGTCCCATAACCCAAAAACACACCGTCAGAAGAACGAGA
Organism: Coix lacryma-jobi var. lacryma-jobi; assembly: GCA_009763385.1. Lineage (NCBI taxonomy): Eukaryota > Viridiplantae > Streptophyta > Magnoliopsida > Poales > Poaceae > Coix > Coix lacryma-jobi. Next base: position 98,917,908 of record CM019831.1, read on the forward strand.
CTCAAACTTGTCCAAGTTGCCCTTTTTGAGTATAAAACAATGGCAACCAAAAACTCGAAAATAACTCACCTTGGGCAGTTTTCCAAAACGCAACTCATAAGAGGTCTTTTTGAAGAAAGCGCGAAGAAAAATGCGATTGGAAATATAGCATGCAGTGCTCATAGCTTCGGCCCAATATCGCCTAGGAGTCCTATGCTCATCGAGCATCGTCCTGGCCATGTCTACAAGGGTCCGATTCCTCCTCTCTACGACACCATTCTGAGGCGGTGTGTAGGGAGAAGAAAACTGATGCTCCAAGCCCAAAGAGTTACAAAACTTCTCAAAATCCGAATTCTTGAATTCGGAACCAATATCACTCCTAATAGCTCGCATCGAGTTCAAAGGGAACTCGTTCTGAAGACGCAAAATCAGATTGCGAGCAAAGGAGAAAGTCTCAGTCTTCTCAGTTAAAAAGAAGACCCACAAATATCTCGAAAAGTCATCAACAACAACAAGCACATACCACTTCCCCCAACCGAGCTCACCCGAGCCGAACCAACAAGGTCCATGTGCAAAAGCTCTCCAGGGCGCTCAGTCATGACCTGAGTCACTGGATGGTGGGGAGCGGCAACCATTTTCCCATGTCTACAAGAGTGGCAAACAAGATCCTTCTCCATCAACAACTTGGGCAATCCTCGGATTAGGCCAAGTGAGCTAAGTCTTGCAAGCAAGTCGAAGCTCAAGTGTCCCAGTCTCCTATGCCACTTCCGAAGATCAGAGGAGGAAGGTCCAGCCACAAGACAACGGGAAATGCCAAAAGACTCCGAGAAATCCGCACGAAAGACTTTCACAAAGGGCGAAATCACACAAACAAGATTGCCCTGAGGGTCCAAAATACGACTGAGATTCGGCTTAAAACGAATCTCATAGTCGTCATCAAAGAGTTGCAAAACAGAAAGAAGGTTAAAATGCAAGTTAGAAACAAGAGCAACATCACGCAACACAAAGTGCTCATTACCTCGCACCGACCCACGAGACAAAACCTTACCTTTGCTATTGTCGCCGAAGGTGATAAACTCCTTTCCGGCGACCGGACTAAGACTGGAGAACCACTTGGCGTTTCCGGTCATGTGCCTCGAAGAAACGGAATCCACCAACCACACGTTCTCCAATCGTTTTACCTACATCAATAAAAAGGCATAGGGTGAGCATACGGACCAACACTGGGGTTAGTGAAGTAAGGTGAATACCAGTGTTGGGTCAGCTGCTCAAAAGAACGGTTAGCAGAAAAACCATTCCTAGCACGCCTACGCAGAGAGCGATCACCACGTTGAGGAAAACGTGGTCCGCTAAGGGAAGAGCGTTCATCGCGATACTGAAAACGCGGTGGTGGAAAACGCTCAACTACAAAGCCACTGCCACGAGGTCCATAGCCTACAACTGCAGGCTCCCGCCGGGCACGTCCTCTCCGCTGCCTAGGCCTGGGAACTTGAGGTTCTGGACCTCTGGGCCTAGCAGCTCTCCTTGGAGCTCCCCTCTGAACATTCGACACATGTACATCATGGAAAGGATGGTACATGTCCGCATTGTTCATCTCTCTAGCACGGCGCGCCTCCCTCTTGCGCCGAAAGCAGAACTCACTCAAGTGTCCATCTCTCCCACAATGCTCACAATGGTACCTCACTGCTCTCAAAGGGGGTTGTTGGTACTCACGGTTGTGGGTTTGGATCACTTTGCCCTTCTGTGGCAAACACTCCTCCTGGATAGGTGGCATCGTATCAAGCTTGTTTTTCAAGTGGTTGGGTTTGGGATGCCACACTTGGTTCTTGGGTGGAGCTCTAGGAGGTTCTTCAAATACCCCATCCTTGGTGTTAGGCTTGAGAGGCTCTTTGGGTGGAAGCTTGGTAAGTTTGGGAGTAGTGGTGGAGTTGGGCTTCTCACATGGGTTCAGACCACTCGACTCTCCAATCTTCCCAAAAGCAGAAAGATCAACACCCGGAGCAAAACCTACACCAGGGCCTCCAGCAGCTCGCTTGAATTGGGAGATCATCATCCCGAGCTGTGGCTCACCACAAGACACCCATGACAAGATGGTCCGAAGGTATGTGTTTTCTTCCTCGGTTTGCATCTTGTCATGCTTCACATTCGCAATCTCCGTCTCCAAACCCTCACACAAAGCGCACCTAGTCACACAAGTGCTACCCGAGTTGGCCTCTTCAAGAGACACAATCTTGGCATTCTTCTCTGCCAACTCAGATTGCAACACAGGACAAGTCTTGCACGGACCCAACAGCGAGGGTCAGTCATGTGCATGGTGCACATCTCACACTCCTTCTCCTCTGTGACAACAACGGTGGACTTGACAGATTCAAGTTCCTTCACCGTATCCTCCCACTTCTGCCTAAACTCCTTGCGCTCTCTAGCGGCACGCCTAAGCAACTTATCCTGACTAAGGAGTGTGGCAGTAAGTTTCTCGACCTCAGCAGAAAGCTCGTCGTGGGTCAGAGATACCTGGGAGGTGTCGTCGTCGTCGTCGTCGTTCTGAGGGGTGTCCACCAGCTCGCCGTCGACCTCCTTGCCGAGGGCCATGGTGCAGAAGCCGTCGTCGTCGGCGAAGAAGCAGAGGTCGTTCAGCTTGTCCTCGATCCTCTTCTTCTTCTCGGACTCGTCGTCGCTTGAGCAAGCGGAGTCGTCATCCGAGCCGTCGACGTCGCTGAGCGTGGCGAAGAACGCACGCTGCTCAGCATGGGCCTTCTCCAAGTACTTCTTCTTGATGTACTCCTTGTCGAAGCCGCCCCTCCGCTTGTGCCTTGTGGGGACGTACTTCTCCTTGCGCTTGCCGAAGTCGTACTTGTGCCCATGATCGCCCTTCCCAGATGTGTTCTTCTTCTTGGGACAGTTGGCGATGAAGTGGTCGGGGTCGTCGCACTCAAAGCATCCTGAGCGTCCTCCTCCGCGGCGACGGTTCATGCGGTTGTTGTGGAACCGCGAGAACCGGTTGGCGAGCATAGCCAACTCGTCATCCCCCAAAGACTCCAGCTGCTCCTCTGTGACAGAAAAGAGAGAAGAGAGTGCAAAACCTCCAGAGGGGTTAGCAGAAGAGCCAGAAAGCAAAGCCATTAACGGGCCAGAAGGATTTTCATAAGAAGCCCTCGCCATGGCATCGATCTCACTGGACATGAGCTTACTGAAGAGCTCGTCGCACGTGAGGGTCTCATAGTTAGGTGATTCGATGATCACCTGAACCTTGAAATCCCACACCAACCGATCGAGAGTATGCAAAAGCTTCAAAGCTCTCTCATGATCGTTGAAAGGCAACAGCTCCTTGTTAGCCCTCATCCTGTTGACAATCACCTGAAAGCGAGCGAATAAACTTTCTATGCTCTCGCCAGGCATATGTCGAAAGTTCTCATACTCTCGCTTGAACGACTCGTAGAGACGGGTTTTGACTTGAGAGGTTCCCTCATGAAAATGCATGAGGGTAGCCCAAATCTCCCGAGCCGTAGCGAGGTGAGAAACGCGATCAAACTCACGCATGCTCAAGCATGAGAAAAGAGCATTACGGGCTCAGCTATTGGCATCGTGCTCATCGATCTGAAGCTGAGAGACACGAGCAGCCAAGACCACGTAATCAGCAGAGTTGCAAATATCCCAGATGGAAGCACCCAAACTCTGCAGATAGGCTGACATGCGTATCTTCCAATACGCATAGTTCGTCCCATCGAAAAACGGCGGTTTTCCCACGCCGCGATCCATGTCGCCTTCTGTGGATCTGGAACCGGCTAAGGTGGAAGATCCTTAACCCGCTCCAATACCAATTGAAGGACCGAGAAAGCACTAGCAAGGCGACCAGAGGGGGGGGGTGAATGGGAGCTCAAAAATTCCTCTCGAAACTTTGGCCAAATGTCCCAAAATCAACCCCCAAAGGTTACGACCGAAACCGTGATGCCCACGACCCTTGGAAGAGGCTGGATGATCCTTAGGATCACAGCGAGGCACCACAAAGCGATAGCAAACCGAACGGCAAAAACACCGAGACAAGTTCGACCCTCAAAAACCAAGTCCCGGACGTAGATAGACGGCTACGTCGAGAAATCCCTAAATACCTATGCTAACAAGTAGCAAAGATACCTAGAGAGGTTCCTTGGTCAACTCTAGGGCCAAACGAGAAGTCCAAAAACCAAGCGAACAAGTCGGGAGAGCAAACGCACTAAACCGAAAGCTTCAGCAGGATCCCGGACTGTCCGGCAGTACGGTCGCGGACTGTCTGCCCAATGGCGGACTGTCCGGGCTCAGGTCGCGGACTGTCCGCCGGCAAAAAGAGCAAAACCGCAGTGCTGCTGCAAGTCCCCTGGACGTTCCCGGACTGTCCGCGAACTCCAATGGCGGACTGTCCGCCGGTCAATCAAAAACCAAACAACCGAAGAACAGGGCCACTGGTTTGGCTCATCCCCGACTCGCGGACTCTCCGCGACTGGGACGGCGGACTGTCCGCCAACTCCCAGTGAGGGCGATTTTGGTCGCCCTTCACCCAAATCTTCTCCAAATTGATTCAAACCAAAATCCCACGTTCCCAAACTTGGAGAGGATGATCACGGAGTAGTTAGGAGACTATCCCCAAGAAATCATCCGCTTAAATCAACTCAAACACTAGGAAATCAAAAGGGGAGGAGGATGAATCGAAAAGCGCCATGAAAATGAAATCAACCCGATCTAATTGTTCGTAAGGAGTTAGATAAATTCCTTCGATGGAAATGATCTCCTTTCAAATACGAACAAGTTGATTCAAACGGATTTCGCAAAGACGCAGTATAGGGAGAGATCGAGCGGCGGGAAAAATGCGGAGAAATGAAGAACGCGAAGAACACGAACCAAAACGCGAATCAACACATCGATCAGCAACCGTGTGGCTACCACACGCTACAACAGTGAGGTTACGACCTCACTTCCTCAAAATCTCCAGTACACAGAGGTATGGTTCTCTGCGGATCTCAGCTAGCTACAGCAGGGGATTGGGAGAGCAGGAAACCCTAGAAATAAAGAGCAAATGAACTGAGATAGATGGGGAGGTGGGTGTCTCCCCCTACTTATCCTAATTCAAACTATTCCTAATTCCCACTCTACCCCTAACTACTTACAGAGCGAACCAGCTAAACCCTAAGGTTATTCTGGACCAACTCGATGGTAGGTGGATCCGACGGCCACGCCCGCACAACTCGTAGCGTTGCCTCGACGCAACCTCCTAATTGCCGCCACGTGCTGCCACCGCTCTGCCGTCCTTTCCCGGACGTCGCACCCCCGGTTTTGTGGCCCAAACCGGGAAACCAGCCTTCACAGCCAACCCCCGGTTTTGAGGCCCAAACCGGGAAACCAGCCCACTAGCGCCTGAGTTTTGTGGCCCAAACTCAGCAAACCCGCAACACCCAGGTTTGGAGGCCCAAACCTGGAAACTGTCCTCAGCCCGAGTTTTGTGGCCAAACTCGGAAACCATCCGCGCCCAGGTTTTGAGGCCCAAACCTGGAAACCGTCCACCCGATGGTTTTTCTCTAGATCTACCACCAAACCGAAGCTGTAGAGGGGATGCACCGCCCGTGCACCCCGTCCACCGACACGTGTCCCTAAGTCCACGACTTAGGCAACACATGACCACAAGTCTTCGCTCGTCGCTGTCCCAGGCTGTCAGCCACCACAGCTGATCCTCGGGCCACCGGTCCCTTAGTCCAAGCCTCACGTCCGCCCTTCGCCACACTCGGTCCCTCGGCACGGCACGGCTCTACTTGACCTTCAACTTGCCTTTGATCACTGTATCCGTGCTCGACAACTGCACAACACAAGCCAAAGAACATGCCCAACATCCCAGTTGACAATCACTCATCACTCAGAGACTCGGCATACACCCATGTATCCGCAGACGGTGACACGCCCGGACATCTAGTTCGCGGTGTGTCTGTGTGCGCGCTTTCAGGCATCGCCGCGCACTTCTCACCGTCAGGCAGTGAAGCGCATTATGAGGTACCTTCGTTTCACACCTGAGTTCAGGATTTGGTATTCAGCTTCCTCCACCCTCTCCCTTTGCGGTTATTCCGATGCCGATTTTGCTGGTTGCCGAGTTGAGCGCAAGTCCACTTCTGGGACTTATCAGTTTATTGGTTCTTCTCTTGTATCGTGGTCTTCTCGCAAGCAGTCTAGTGTCGCCTAGTCTACCACAGAGGCTGAATATGTTGTTGCGGCTAGCTGCTGTTCTCAGTTGCTTTGGATGATGGCCACTTTGTGTGATTTTGGTCTGAGCTTTTCTCGCGTGCCTTAGCTTTGTGACAGCACGAGTGCGATTAGCGTTGCTAAGAACCCCGTGCTTCACTCGAAGACCAAACACATTGATGTGCGCTTTCATTTTCTGTGAGACCATTATGAGAAGGGTGATATCGACCTTCACCATGTCGTTACTCATCATCAGTTCGCTGATATTTTCACCAAGCCTTTGGACGAATCAACCTTTAATCGGTTGAGGGGTGAGCTTGGTGTGTGTTTCCCCTTTTAGATGGGGGAAACATTTTGGTTCTTGTATCATAGACTGACTATTTTTCCTTTGTCTTGTTTTCTTTCAGTTTAATCTTTTGCATTTCAGCATACGCTTTTACATTCTGAGCTTCATGTATATAGTCTAAAGAATGTAACTATGCTCTGTATAGTATTTGCTCCGATGCTTTATGATGATGTTGTAGCTTATGCTCTTTCTGATCACTATTACATGTTGTGAGCGGAGCTATTTTATGAATGGTGAATCTGATTAATGATCATAAAACTTGAAAATGTTCACCATTGAGATTTGCAACTAGCATGTGTGGAATGGTTTTGAAATCACTAGTGCTTTTCATATATGCTAGGTTGCTATGTCTCTTGTGTTGAGTCATTCACTTGCTTGGTATGTTCATATTTTGTTTAAAATCTGAACCAAGTTAAGTGAATTGGAAAGATCGAGATGGAATTGCTTGTCAGCACATCACAGTTTCGAGACTGTTTCTCATTGCACTTTGAGTTAAACTTGAGTTGTGTAGTGTATGACCGAAACTGTTGCTTTAAGCTTCTGATTGCTTCTGCATAGGCTTCGCACAGTTGAAAAGTTAGGCAATGACAAGCTTTCACCCTCTCGCAATCACATGCTGAAATTTAAACTTGTGTAGTTTAACCGCTGCAACTCCGATAAAATTTGGATACACAAGTCTGTTTCATTCTATAGCATGATGATTGAACTGTGCTAGGGGTAGCTCACCTTGTATACATGTTTAGCACTTGTTTGACTTCTTGTCTATACATGCCTCGTGCTATTTTGATGGTGAATACTTTTTGGCTAAAAACTACTACTTCTGCTCTCATGTGCATATTTCGTATCTGGTGATCAGTTTGAGCCTTTGCTAGTTTGCTTGGATGGTATTGAGTCATCAGAATAGAACTGTGTAGAGCATCTTGGCATTCTCTTGACTATATTCCTGAAGTTGCTAACTTGCATTTTGACTCATATGCATTTTGGAAGGGGAAGAAATTTGCTTGTTGGCACATTTGATGGTGCATTTTCTAAGCGGGAGAGTTTTTACTTGATAGTGCATTTTCAACTAAGGGGGAGAAAATATTGACAAATCATGTGTTCCCTGGGTTGTGTGCACTATTTGAGGGGGAGTTTGCTCGTGATGAGTTTTGAGATTTCACTATTTGACCAATTGGTTCGGAGCGTTTTTGCTAGTTGTGTTCAGCCTTTGCCTCTTTCTTGAGGGACTAGCATTCGCCTTTCAAATTTTCAATTGGTGTCGAGCTCTTTTTCTTAAGCTGATAACAGTTGGTTTCGAGCTTTCCTGCTAGCGGTGTTGAGCCTGTTCTACCTCTTCTTGAGGGCTAGCTTTGCTGTGCTTGGTTGCGTCGAGCCGTTGCCCATGTCTTTGGGGACCAAGTTGTTTTGCTCTTTCCACTTGACCTTCTTCGGCTTTGCTATGCTTTTGGGTCATTTGGTCGAGTTCTCTCTCTTTCTTCCTCCCTTCTTCTGCTTCCATTATGATTTGTGTTAGTAGTTGACAATGCACTCATCAAGGGGGAGATTGCGGATACATGGGTGTATGTCGAGTCTCTGAGTGATGAGTGATTGTCAATTGGGATGATGCACATGTTCTTTGGCTTGTGTTGTGCAGGTGTCGAGCACAGATACAGTGATCGAAGGCAAGGTGAAGGTCAAGTAGAGACGTGCCGTGCCGATAGACCGAGAGTGGCGAAGGGCGGACGTGAGGCTTGGACGGAGGGACCGGTGGCCTGAGGATCCGCTGTGGTGGCTGACAGCCTGGCACAGTAACGAGCGAAGACTTGCGGGTGGACGGGGTGTACGGGTGGTGCATCCCATCTACGGCTCGGTTTGGTGGTTGAGCCACAGAAAAACCACCGAGTGGACGGTTTCTAGGTTTGGGCCTCAAAACCTGGGCGCTGACGGTTTCCAGGTTTGGGCCTCAAAACCTGGGTGCTGATGGTTTCCGAGTTTGGGCCACAAAACTCGGGCTAAGGACGGTTTCCAGGTTTGGGCCTCAAAACCTGGGTGCTGCGGGTTTGCTGAGTTTGGGCCACAAAACACAGGCCTTGGTCGGCTGGTTTCCCGGTTTGGGCCTCAAAACCGGGGGATAGCTGTGAAGGCTGGTTTCCCGGTTTGGGCCACAAAACCGGGGGTGCGACGTCCAGGAAAAGGACAAGCAGAGCGGTGGCGGCACGTGGCGGCAATCGGTGAGGTTGCGTCGAGGCAACGCTACCAGTTGTGCGGGCGTGGTCGTCGAATCACCACCTATCGTGAGTTGGTCCAGAATAACCCTAGGGTTTAGCTGGTTCGCTCTGTAACTAGTTGAGGGGTAGAGTAGGAATTAGAATTAGGATAAGTAGAGGGAGACACCCTCCTCCCAATCTATCTCGGTCATTTGCTCTTTGCTTCTAGGGTTTCCTGCTCTCCCAATCCTCTGTTGTAGCTAGCTGAGATCCGCAGAGAACCATACCTCTGTGTACTGGACATTTTGAGGAAGTGAGGCCGTAACCTCACTGTTGTAGCGTGTGGTAGCCACATGGTTGCAAATCGATCACTTGATTCGTGTTTTGATTCGTGTTCTTCGCGTTCTTCGTTTCTCCACGATTTTCCCGTCACTCGATCTCCCTCTCTAGTGCGTCTTTGCGAAATCCGTTTGAATCAACTTGTTCTTTATAGTGAGGAGATCATTTCCACCAAAGGAATTCATCTAACTCCTCACGAACAAGTAGATCAGGTTGATTTCGTTTTCGTGGCACTTTTTCGTTCATACTCCTCCCCTTTCGATTTCCCGGTGATTGAATCGATTTGAGCGGATGATTTCTTGGGGATAGTCTCCTAACTACCTCGTGATCATCCTCTTCAAGTTTGGGAACGTGGGATTGAGTTTTGATTCGGATTTGGGAAGAGTTGTGTGAGGGGCGACCGAAATCGCCCTCACTGGGAGGTCGCGGACAGTCCGCGGTTGGACCGGCGGACAGTCCGCGCATCGGGGATCAGCCGGATCAGTGGCTGTGTTCTTCGGACGGGTTACTGTTCTTACACCGGCGGACAGTCCGCAGTGTAAAGTCGCGGACAGTCCGGGAAGGGTCCAGGGAACTTTAGCAGCACTGTTGCTTTGCTCTTTTGACCGGTGGACAGTCCGCCATCCCCTCGCGGACAGTCCGCAGTAGGGGCGGACAGTCCGGGACCCCAGGGCCGGACAGCCGCGAATCAGCTGTGTACTCCGGTCTTGTGCGTTTGCTCTCCCGGCTTCTTTGTTTGGTTTCCAGACTTCTCGTTTGGCCCTAGAGTTGATCAAGAAACCTCTCTAGGTATCTTTGCTACTTGTTAGCTTAGGTATTTGAGAGTTTCTCGACGTAGCCATCTATCTACGTCCGGGACTTGGTTTTTAAGGGTCAAACTTGCTCCGGCGCTTTTGGTGTTTGGTTCGCTATCGCTTTGTGGTGCCACGCTGTGATCCAAGGGATCATCCACCCTCTTCCAAGGGTCGTGGGCATCACGTTCTCGGTCGTAGCTTTCGGGGGTTGATTTTGGGACAATCGGCCAAAGTTTCGAAAGAAATTTTTGTGGCTCCCATTCACCCCCCTCTGGTTGCCTTGCTTTAGCATTTTTGGTCCTTCACAGCATTGCCGCCTTAGTAGTTGTTTGGTGGAAAACCTTTTAATCAACTACTGTTTCGTCCTTCGCCCCCAGTAAGGAATGAGGTAGTAAACCTCAGTACTCTTAGAAAACTAGTACCAGATATTGATATTAGGAAGGCCTCTCTATCCCAGTTATCATATACCCTTTGATGATCCTACATCTAGTTAATCCACTTCACGTTCCCTGTGGAAATACGATAACTGGAATACTCCCGGTGAAAGGCTACAATTGACTACTGTACGCTTGCGGTATATCCGTTTGCCACTTCTGGTGTCAACAAGCTCGTTCTGGCGCCGTTGCCGGGGAACGGTAGCTGTGTTAGCTAGAACAAAGTTGTTAAAGTTATCGTAGTTTGATTAGAACTTTTATTTCATAAATCAATATGGATCAAACAACCCTTTTTGACTACGCTGCTCCATCGGGCGCTGAGTTGGAGCCACCTAGTTCATCTCATGCCGTTTTGGCAGTTCGCTATGAGCTTCGCCCCAGCCTCATAGCGATGGTTCAGGAGAATCCCTTTTCGGGAGAAGTAGATGAGAATCCTTATACCCACCTACGTGATTTCGAACAACTTTGTTCGTGTATTCACATCCAAGGGATGAGGCGAGTCACTCTTAAGTGGAAGCTATTTCCGTTCTCGTTAATGGGAAAAGCTAGACGCTGGTATACTTGTTACGTTGGTAGTGTGAACAGAGAATGGGAGAAACTGCAAGCCATGTTCTGCTTAACGTACTTTCCCATATACCGCGTAGCTCGTCTTCGTAGAGATGTGCTAAACTTCAAACAAGACGAGAAGGAATCTCTAGGTGCGGCCTGGGCACGACTTACAGACTTAGCATCCTCTGGACCAGATTTAGCTATAACCGAGCCAACCCTTATGCAACATTTCTATCTCGGTCTTAGCCAAAACTCCGCACAATTCCTTGATTTAGCCTCTAAAGGAGATTTCCTCCATTTACCCATTAGTGAAGGTAAGGAAGTCCTTGCGACCATTCACAAGAACACCCCGTACACCGATGGCCATGGTGAAACTCTAGAGGAAGGTCAAACTCCTAGGGATGAACTCACAACAGCCAAAACTCCTTTACCTATACCCCAAGCTGTCAAACCTGAACCACAACCACCTACTCCTTCAAAGGAAGAAGTAATTCATCCTTTGGATTATCCTCTAAATATTGAGATAGATCTTTTCGCCGATTATGGCAATGTCTCGAAACAACCTGTGCAGAAGAGATCCACAACCCCTAGAGCTCCTAATAGCCACATGCCAACCCAGTTTGAGGCAAGTTACCTTAAGGCGACTGCCCAAGAGCTCATGTCTATTATGAGCAACGAATGGTTTAGGGAGGCTAAAGCATCATCAGATGTCGTTAAGCTTCTGTCCTGTTTCACATCCATACCATGTGCCATAAACAAGACGGCTGTAGATTCCCTCTATGATCCCGCTGTAGGAGTAAATTTAATGTCTAAATCATTGATGTTAACACTCCTAGGTGAGGAACAGCTAAACCCGACCAATAAATTCCTTAAGCTTTCTTCTGGAAAATTGGTCGAGAGTTGCGGGATTGTACAGAATATTTCTATCACAATTAACAAGGTTAGTTTCATCGCAAACTTCTACGTCTTTGACGTAGACGAGGTTGACTTGTTAATTGGGCACCCACTCATGAGATTCATTAGGGGATTTCATGAAGGGAGCCTTGAGGATCACCTTGGGAAGGATCTAGATCTTTCAGTTCCTTTTGCCGGCTCCGTTAATTCGATAGCCGAACCAAAACCCGAGCCTGATCCAATAGAGGAGGTGATGTCGGTATCTTCACTAGAAACTTCTCAACCCGATCTAGAAGAAGACACCCATGACTTTATCCAAGAAGAAGACACTGATTTAGATGAACCGTTAGACTTGGATGAGTCTGAACCTCCACCAAAACCCTCTATAGAGCTTAAGCCACTTCCTTCTGGGCTTAAGTATGCATTCCTTAATGGTGATAGAGAGACTCTCGTGATCATTAGTGATCGACTTACAACGGAAGAAGTTTCTAAACTCATCACCGTCCTAGAAAAACACCGATCCGTCTTAGGATATTCGTTGCAAGATCTCAAGGGAATTAGTCCCGCACTTTGCACGCATCGCATTCCGATCGAACCCGATGCTACACCTTCTAGAGAGCCACAAAGGAGGCTCAACAATGCGATGAGAGAAGTAGTAAAGAAGGAGGTCTTGAAGCTCTTGCACGTGGGCATAATCTACCCTGTTCCAAACAACGAGTGGGTCAGCCCCGTCCATGTAGTTCCTAAGAAAGGAGGAATGACGGTCGTTAAAAATCAAAACAATGAATTGATTCCACAACGAACCGTCACGGGATGGAGAATGTGCATAGACTACAGAAAACTTAACAAGGCCACAAAGAAAGACCACTTTCCATTGCCATTCATCGATGAGATGTTGGAACGGCTAGCCAAACATTCCTTCTTTTGTTTCCTTGATGGGTATTCGGGGTACCATCAAATTCCAATCCATCCCGACGACCAAAGAAAGACCACGTTCACATGCCCCTACAGGACATATGCATACAGGCGCATGTCATTTGGCCTGTGCAATGCCCCTGCTTCATTTCATAGGTGTGTAAGGAAAATGGACCTCGACCCATTTAACTTTGGATTTTGGTGTTTGATGATCAACATAACCAAATTGGACTAATGTGTTTGCGAGTGTTTGTTTTATAGTCCAATAGGGTGCAAACGTGACTTGGACGAAGGCAATATGGTGATCCAATGATCAACACCTCAAGCAAGACCCTACAAGATGTATTGAAGGATTACAAAGATCAAGCAAAGTCCAAGACACAAGAAACAGAGGCCCGGACGCAAATAAAGTTGAGCCGCTCAAACCAAGACAAGAGCTGATTGAATTGGAACTGTCTCATGATTTTTGAATTGCACAAACTGACATTGTACTAGCATAAAGTTGTAGAGAATTTCATTAGCTTTCCGAAAAGTCTAAGATCATCGAAATCGGACTTCGGAGCTAAAAGTTATGCCCAAAATACGAAAGTCTGTCTTATTGGAAATGGAGCAACGGACGCTCCGATGCTGAGCAACGGACGCACGTCCGATGACCTCCAAAATCAGCCCAGAATGAACAGTGTGATGGTAGAGTCCGATGCCAGCGTCCGATGCATTACTGTAGCGTCCGATGCCCTAGAAAAACAGGTCTAACGGCTAGTTTTCCAACGGCTACTCATCACATGAGCATAAGACGCGTCCGATGCCATCACCGTAGCGTCCGATGCTCTACAGAAAGCTGATTTCAGCCGCTCCAACGACTCTATTTGATTGGGGGCCTATATATACCACCTCTAACCGACCAAATGAGGTGCGGAGGAGTGAGGAAACATACAAAGGGTGTTGCTACACCATATTAGTGCCTCCATATGCATAGTGCTTAGTGATTCACATGGTGATTAGTGTAGGTGCTTTGCGAAGTGCTTAGGCTAGTTAGATCACCGCTCATGGGCTTGCTCTAGGTTTAGGCCTAGTGTTTAGTGAGGTTTGCATACCTCTTGCTACTCGGTGCTTGCGTGCACCATTGTTGTACATCGGAGGGGCTTGTAGTCTTGCGAGACCACACCAACCACATTTGTGGTGTGGCCGCCACCGTGTACCAAAGGTAACAAGGCCTGTGGCGGTTCGGCCGGAAGCTTGATAGTGGAGACGGCGGGGAGCATCCGGGAGAGGCTTTGCCACGAGTGGCTTAACCGGAGACCCACTTGCGCGTGGGGAAGGACCGGAGCTATCCACGGAGTTACCCGACCGGGAGCTTGGCCCTTGCGAGGGATTCCTTGCGAGGGGCCCCATCGAGGACTAGGGGGAAGCTTGCGTGCTTCTCGATACCTCGGTAAAAATACCGGAGTCGTCGACGGGAGTTTGCATCTCTACCTCACTCTTTAGCTTCCGCATTTACTTTGCTACCTTGTTGTGAGCTTTACCTTTCCTAGCTTAGTTGATTGGCTAGTTGATAGGTTTGGATCATAGGTTGCAAAACTCTTTTGCGGTAGAGATAGCAACACATCTAGCAAAACCGTAGTTGCACATATAGATAGTTTACTTTCTTTCATAGCTTTTGACTAGGTGGTAATTAGGGGCCATAGTTAGAGTAAAGTTTTTAGTTGCCTAATTCACCCCCCTCTTAGGCGTCACGGTCCTTTCAAGGTGCATGATGTCCATCTTCTCGGATATGATAGAAGAAATCATGGAAGTTTCATGGATGACTTTTCAGTCTATGGAACAACCTTTGATCACTGCTTAGAGAATCTGGACCGTGTCTTACAATGCTGTCAAGAAAAGCACTTGATCTTGAACTGGGAGAAATGCCACTTCATGGTTCGAGAAGGGATAGTGCTAGGACATAGAGTATCTGAACGTGGAATAGAGGTAGATAGAGCTAAAATAGAAGTTATAGAACAGCTCCCACCTCCCACGAATGTTAAAGGCATTCGCAGTTTCCTTGGCCACGCCGATTTTTATAGAAGGTTTATAAAAGATTTTTCTCAAATTGTTAGACCTTTAACAAACCTGCTAGCTAAAGACGCACCCTTTGACTTTGACGACAGATGCTTAGACTCTATTTACCATCTCAAGAAAGCACTTATCTCTGCACCAGTCATTCAACCCCCTGACTGGTCGCTACCTTTTGAGATAATGTGCGATGCTAGTGACTATGCTGTAGGAGCTGTCCTAGGACAGACCCAGGATAAGAAACACTATGCCATTTCCTATGCCAGTAAAATGCTAACCGGACCAGAGCTAAACTATGCAACAACAGAAAAAGAACTTTTAGCTGTGGTATTTGCTATAGTGCGGATACATGGGTGTATGCCGGGTCTCTGAGTGATGAGTGATTGTCAACTGGGATGATGCACATGTTCTTTGGCTTGTGTTGTGCAGGTGTCGAGCACGGATGCAGTGATCAAAGGCGAGGTGAAGGTCAAGTAGAGACGTGCCGTGCCGATGGACCGAGAGTGGCGAAGGGCGGACGTGAGGCTTGGACTGAGGAACCAGAGGCCCGAGGATCAGCTGTGGTGGCTGGCAGCCTGTGATGACTACAACTGAAGAAGTGCGGTCATGTGTTGCCTGAGTCGTGGACTCGGGGACACGTGTCGGTGGATGGGGTGCACGGGAGGTGCATCCCCTCTACGACGTCGGTTTGGTGGTAGAGCCAGGGAAAAACCATCAGGTGGACGGTTTCCAGGTTTGGGCCTCAAAACCTGGGTGCGGATGGTTTCCGAGTTTGGCCACAAAACTCAGGCTGAGGACGGTTTCCAGGTTTGGGCCTCAAAACCTGGGCGCTGAGGGTTTGCTGAGTTTGGCATCAAAACTCAGAAGCTGGTGGGCTGGTTTCCCGGTTTGGGCCTCAAAACCGGGGGATGGTTGGAAAAGGCTGGTTTCCCTGTTTGGGCCACAAAACCGGGGGTGCAGAGCGAGGGCGGCACGTGGCGGCGATCTGGAGGTTGCGTCGAGGCAACGCTTCGGTTTGTGCGGGCGTGGCCGCTGGATACACCTACCACCGAGTTGGTCCAGAATAACCCTAGGGTTTAGCTGGTTCGCTCTGTAATTAGAATAGTGAGGGGTAGAGTAGGAATTAGACTTAGGTTAAAATTAGGATAAGTAGAGGGAGACACCCTCCTCCCTTCCTATCTCAGTCATTTGCTCTTTCGCACTTAGGGTTTCCTGCTCTCCCATCCCCTGCTGTAGCTAGCTGAGATCCGCAGAGAGACTTGCCTCTGTGTGCTGTTGATTTTGAGGAAGTGAGGCCGTATCCTCACTGTTGTAGCGTGTGGTAGCCACACGGTTGCAGATTCATGGGTGTGATTCGCGTTTTGTTCGTGTTCTTCACGGAATACTTTTTCTCCACGTTCTTCCCGTCCCTTGATCTCTTGGCTCGGTTCATCTTTTGCAAATCTGCTTGAACCAAGTTGTTCTAGATCGTGAGGCACTTCTTTCCTCCGAAGGAATTAATCTCTAACCTCACGGTCTAGGAGATCGATCGATTTTTCGGTTCGGGTCAAGTTTTCTCCCTTCCCCCGAAATTCTTCGATTCATCGATTTGGAGATAGGTTCGAGCCATGATCTCTTAGAGATAGCTCACTATACTCCTTGTGACTCATCTCTCCAAGTTTGAACCCTAGAGGTTTCGTTTTGGGAGAGTTTGATTCAAATCGGTGGACGAACCGTAGATTCACGGGGTGACCGGACGCTTGATCGTGTCGACCGGACGCTCAGGCTGTGCGTCTGGTGGTTGAACATTCGCTGTGTCCCTTTTGGTCTTGACCGAACGCTCCATTCCCTGTGTGACCGGACTCGACAGTGCTACTGTTCACATGCGTTTTTGTTGTTCGACCGGACGCTCTGTACAAACGACCGGACGCTCCCTTCAGTAAGTCCGGTCAGGAACAGAGAGGTTCCAGAATTGTTTTTCTGTGATCGGACGCGTTCGGTGCCTGGTGACCGGACGCTCTGGTGAGTCCGGTCGAGAACAGTAAGGTCCCAGAGCGGTTTTCGCACGACCGGACGCGTCCGGTGCTCACTGACCGGACGCTGCCCAGAGTCCGGTCGTGACTGCTTTGCGCGTTTTCGTTCGTCGGTTGTTCGTTCGTTGTCGGATTTGGTTTCCGTCTTTTGCGTTGGCTTTCTAGAGTTGTGTAGTGTCCCGCTGTGCTTCTTGGAAGCATCCACCCTACGTCTAGGGTCATGGACATTAGCAAGCTCTAGGGTTTGTCTTTTGGGGTGATTCTCGGGACAGTGGCTACTAGTTTCCGAAAGGAAATTTTGAAGCTCTCATTCACCCCCCCTCTGGTCGCTTTCTGGTTGCTTCTCGGTCCTTCAATTGGTATCGGAGCAGGTTAAGGATCTTCCACCTTAGCCGGTTCCAGATCCACAGAAGGCGACATGGATCGCGGCGTGGGCAAACCGTCGTTCTTTGATGGGACAAACTATGCATATTGGAAGATGCGCATGTCAGCCTATCTCCAGAGCATGGGCTCTTCTATTTGGGAGATTTGCAACAAGGCCGATTACGTTGTCTTGGCAGCTTGTATCACTCAGCTCCAGATCGATGAGCACGAGGCCAATAGTCGGGCACGTAACGCCTTGTTCTCCTGTTTGAGCATGTCTGAGTTTGATCGTGTTTCTCACCTCCCCACGGCTCGCGAGATTTGGGCGACCCTCATGCGCTTCCATGAGGGAACCACTCAGGTCAAATCCCGCCTCTATGAGTCGCACAAGCGGGAGTATGAGAACTTTTGACATATGCCTGGTGAGAGCATAGAAAGTTTATTCGCTCGCTTTCAGGTCATTGTCAACAAGATGAGAGCGAACAAGGAGCTGTTGCCTTTTGACGATCATGAGAGGGCCTTGAAGCTTTTGCACACTCTTGATCGGTCGGTGTGGGACTCAAAGGTCCAGGCGATCATCGAATCGTCAAACTATGAGACCCTCACTTGCGACGAGCTTTTTAGTAAGCTCAAGTCTAGTGAGATTGATGCCATGTCGAGGGCTTCTTATGAGAATCCTTCTGGCCCGACTATGGCTTTGGTTTCTGGCTCTTCTAACCCCTCTGGAGGTTTTGCTCTTTCGACTCTCTTTTCTATCACAGAGGACCAGCTTGAGTCTTTGGGGGATGACGAGTTGGCAATGCTTGCCAACCGGTTCACGCGGTTCCACAACAACCGCATGAACCGTCGCCGTGGTGGAGGACGCTCAGGATGCTTTGAGTGCGGCAACCCCGACCACTTCATCGCGAACTGTCCCAAGAAGAAGCATTTGTCTGGGAAGGGCGATCATGGGCACAAGTACGACTCCGGCAAGCGCAAGGAGAAGTATGTCCCCGCAAGGCACAAGCGGAGGGGCGGCTTCGACAAGGAGTACATCAAGAAGAAGTACTTGGAGAAGGCCCAGGCTGAGCAGCGTGCGTTCTTCGCCATGCTCAGCGACGTCGACGGCTCGGATGATGACTCCGCTTGCTCAAGCGACGACGAGTCCGAGAAGAAGAAGAGGATCGAGGACAAGCTGAACGGTCTCTGCTTCTTCGCCGACGACGACGGCCTCTGCACCATGGCCCTCGGCAAGGAGGTCAACGGCGAGCTGGTGAACTCCCCTCGGAACGACGACGACGACACCTCCCAGGTATCCATGACCCACGATGAGCTCTTTGCAGAGAATGAGAAGCTTACTGCTGCCTTGCTTAGTCAGGATAAGCTGCTTAGGCGTGCCGCTAGAGAGCGCAAGGAGTTTAGGCAGAAGTGGGAGGACACGGTGAGAGAGCTTGAGTTTGCCAAGTCCACCGTGGTCGTGTCGGAGGAGGTTGAGTCTGAGATGTGCACCACGCACATGACTGACCTTCTCACTTTGAGAGGTAAGTATGCTGCGTTGGTAGGAGAGGTGGATGAGCTAAAGGCTAGACCTTCTCTGTTGGGTGCGTGCAAGACTTGTCCTGTCTTGCAATCTGAGTTGGCAGAGAAGAATGCCAAGATTGTGTCTCTTGAGGAGGCCAACTCAGGTAGCACTTGTGTGGCTAGGTGTGCCTTGTGTGAGGGCTTGGAGATGGAGATAGCCAATGTGAAGCATGACAAGATGCAAACCGAGGAAGAAAACACATACCTTCGGACCATCTTGTCATGGGTATCTTGTGGTGAGCCGTAGCTTGGGATGATGATCTCCCAATTTAAGCGAGCTGCTGGAAGTCCTGGTGTAGGTTTTGCTCAGGGTGTTGATCTTTCTGCTTTTGGGAAGATTGGAGAGTCGAGTGGTCTGAATCCTAGTGAGAAGCCCAACTCCACCACTACTCCCAAATTGACCAAGCTTCCACCCAAAGAGCCCGTCAAGCCTACCACCAAGGATGGGGTTTTTGAGGAACCTCCGAGAGCTCCACCCAAGAACCAAGTGTGGCATCCCAAACCCAACCACCTTAAGAACAAGCTGGATACAATGCCACCTATCCAGGAGGAGTTGCCACAAAAGGGCAAAGTGATCCACACCCACAGCCATGAGTACCAACAACCCCCTTTGCGTGCGGTGAGGTATCATTGTGACTTCTGTGGGAGAGATGGACACTTGAGGGAGTTCTGCTTTAGGCGCAAGAGAGAGGTGCACCGTGCTAGGGAGATGAACAACACGGACATGTACCATCCTTTCCATGATGTACATGTGCCGAATGTTCAGAGGAGTGCTCCGAGGAGAGCAGCTAGGCCCAGAGGTCCAGAACCTCAAGTTCCCAGGCCTAGGCAGCAGAGAGCTCCGAGGAGAGATGCTAGGCCTAGAGGCGCAGTGCCACAAGTTGCTAGGCCTAGGCCTCATAGAGAGCGTGCCCGGCGGGAGCCTGCAGTTGTAGGCTATGGACCCCGTGGCGGAGGCTTTGTAGTTGAGCGCTTTCCCCCACCGCGTTTTCAATATCGCGATGGACGCTCCTCCCTTAGCGGACCACGTTTTCCTCTACGTGGTGATCGCTCCTCTCGTAGACGTGCTAGGAATGGTTTTTCTGCTAACCGTTCTTTTGAGCAGCCGGCCCAACACTGGTATTCCCCTTACTTCACTAACCCCAGTGTTGGACCGTATGCTCACCCTATGTCTTTTTATTGATGTAGGTAAAACGGTTGGAGGACATTTGGTTGGTGGATTCCGGTTGCTCGAGGCACATGACCGGAAACGCCAAGTGGTTCTCCAGCCTTAGCCCTGTTGCCGGAAAGGAGTTCATGACCTTCGGCGACAATAGCAAAGGTAAGGTATTGTCTCGCGGATCGGTACGAGTTAATGAGCATTTTGTGTTGCGCGATGTTGCTCTTGTTTCTAACTTGCATTTTAACCTTCTTTCTGTTTCGCAACTTTTTGACGACGACTATGAGATTCGTTTTAAACCGAATCTCAGTCGTATTTTGGATCCTCAGGGCAATCTTGTGTGTTTGATTTCGCCCTTTGGAAAAGTCTTTCGTGCGAATTTCTCGGAGTCTTTTGGCACTTCTCGTTGTCTTGTGGCTGGACCTTCCTCCTCTGATGTTTGGAAGTGGCATAGGAGACTTGGACATTTGAGCTTCGACTTGCTTGCAAGGCTTAGTTCACTTGGCCTAATCCGAGGATTGCCCAAGTTGCATATGGAGAAGGATCTTGTTTGCCACTCTTGTAGACACGGGAAGATGGTTGTCGCTCCCCACCATCCGGTGACTCAGGTCATGACCAAGCGCCCTGGAGAGCTTTTGCACATGGACCTTGTTGGTCCGGCTCGGGTGAGCTCGGTTGGGGGGAAGTGGTATGTGCTTGTGGTTGTTGATGACTTTTCGGGATATTCGTGGGTCTTCTTTTTAGCAGAGAAGACCGAGACTTTCTCCTTTGCTCGCAATCTGATTTTGCGTCTTCAGAATGAGTTCCCTTTGAACTCGATGCGAGCAATTCGGAGTGATAATGGTTCCGAATTCAAGAATTCGGATTTTGAGAAGTTTTGTAACTCTTTGGGTTTAGAGCATCAGTTTTCTTCCCCTACACACCCCCTCAGAATGGTGTTGTAGAGAGGAAGAATCGGACCCTTGTAGAGATGGCCAGGACGATGCTCGATGAGCATAGGACTCCTAGGCGATATTGGGCCAAAGCTATGAGCACCGCATGCTACATTTCCAATCGCATTTTTCTCCAAGCTTTCTTGAAAAAGACTTCTTATGAGTTGTGTTTTGGAAAACTGCCCAAGGTGAGTTATTTTCGAGTTTTTGGTTGCCATTGTTTTATACTCAAAAAGGGCAAGTTGGACAAATTTGAGTCTCGTTCTTCTGACCGAGTATTTTTGGGTTATGGCACTCACACTCGAGCATATCGTGTACTTAACCTTGATACTAACCGAGTCATGGAGACATCAGATGTCACCTTCGATGAGACCATGGTTTGTCCCTCTTCTCGTTTTGAGCGTGCAGGTGATCATGAGGTTGGTGAGCCTCTTTTTGATGACGAGGACGAGGGTGCTGAAGGTATGGATGATCCAGCACCCCCTCCACCTGCTGTGCCGCAAAGAGCGGCTTCTACGACGACTCACGGCCCCGACACCTCTTCCTCCTGGGGGCCGTGGGATCCGCCACCCCGAGCGGTACCTTTTGTACCCGGGGAGGCACCAGCTGCTCTTGAGGGGGAGGCTACGTCGGCAAGGGAGGCGCCACGACACATTCAGCGCCAGCACCCCCCTCAGCAGATGATCGGCAACATCGACGAACGTGTCACTCGGTCCAGGTCACAGCACATTTCTCACTTTGCTCATTCTGCATTTGTTGCTGATTTTGAACCCCGAGATGTTGGACATGCTCTGACGGATCCCGATTGGGTCAATACCATGCATGAGGAGTTAGAAAATTTTGAGCGAAATCGGGTTTGGGTCCTAGTTCCACCTCCTCCTGAGTGTAAGCCTATTGGGACAAAATGGGTTTTCAAAAACAAGCAAGGAGAGGATGGCCACGTTGTTAGAAACAAGGCCAGGCTTGTAGCCAAGGGTTATAGTCAGAAGGAGGGGATAGACTTTAAGGAGACTTTTGCTCCTGTAGCTCGTTTGGAGGCTATTAGGATACTCTTGGCTTTTGCTGCATCCAAAGATTTTAAACTCTTTCAAATGGATGTCAAGAGTGCCTTCTTAAACGGCTACATAGAAGAGGAAGTGTATGTTGAGCAACCCCTGGTTTTGAAAATCCCAAGTTTCCAAACCATGTTTTTAAACATCACAAAGCTTTATATGGTTTGAAACAAGCCCCTAGAGCCTGGTATGATAGACTGAAAACCTTTTTGCTTGCTAAGGGTTTTAAAATGGGATGTGTAGATAAAACGCTCTTTCTCCTCAAGCAAGGCAAAGACACTCTCTTGGTCCAGATTTACGTGGATGATATCATTTTTGGTGGTTCTTCTCACGCTTTGGTTGCCAAGTTTGCAGATATTATGAGCAGGGAGTTCGAGATGAGCATGATGGGCGAGCTGACTTTCTTTCTCGGGTTGCAAATCAAGCAATCCCGAGAGGGGACGTTTGTGCACCAGGGCAAGTACACCAAGGACTTGCTGAAGCGGTTCGATATGGGTGAGGCCAAGCCTCTTCCAACACCCATGTCGACGACGACTGCCCTGGATGTGGATGTGGATGGAGAAGCAGTGGACCAGAAGGAGTACCGAAGCATGATCGGGTCGCTGCTCTACCTGACGGCGACACGCCCGGACATCCAGTTCGCGGTGTGACTGTACGCGCGCTTTCAGGCGTCGCCGCGCACTTCTCACCGTCAGGCAGTGAAGCGCATATTCAGGTACCTTTGTTTCACACCTGAGTTCGGGATTTGGTATTCTGCTTCCTCCACCCTCTCCCTTTGCGGTTATTCGGATGCCGATTTTGCTGGTTGCCGTATTGAGCGCAAGTCCACTTCTAGGACTTGCCAGTTTATTGGTTCTTCTCTTGTTTCGTGGTCTTCTCGCAAGCAGTCTAGTGTTGCTCAGTCCACCACAGAGGCTGAATATGTTGCTGCGGCTAGCTGCTGTTCCCAGTTGCTCTGGATGATGGCCACTTTGCGTGATTTTGGTCTGAGCTTTTCTCGCGTGCCTTTGCTTTGTGACAGCACGAGTGCCATTAGCGTTGCTAAGAACCCCGTGCTTCACTCGAAGACCAAACACATTGATGTGCGCTTTCATTTCTTGCGAGACCACCAGGAGAAGGGTGATATCGACCTTCGCCATGTCGATACTCATCATCAACTGGCTGATATTTTCACCAAGCCTTTAGACGAATCAACCTTTAATCGGTTGAGGGGTGAGCTTGGTGTGTGTTTCCCCTTTTAGTTGAGGGAAACATTTTGGATCTTGTATATTTGACTGACTCTTTTGTCTTTCTTTTCTTTCACATTTTAGCATACGCATTTACATTCTGAGGTTCATGTCTATAATCACTAGAATGTAACTATGCTCCATGTAGTATGCTCCGATGCTTATGTTGATGCTTGTAGCTTATGCTCTTTCTGATCACTAGTACATGTTGTGAGCTGAGCTATTTTTGAAATGGTGAATTTACTTAATAATTTCAAATCTGAAAATGTTCACCATTGAGATATGCAACTAGCATGTGTAGGATGTGTTGAGTTTACTCGTGCTTTTCATATATGCTAGGTTGCCATGTCTCTAGTTCTGAGTCATTCACTTGCTTGGTCTGTTCATATCATGTTTAAATTTTGTACCAAGTTTTAGTGAATTGAAAAGATCGAGATGGGATTGCTTGTCAACACATCACGGTATCGAGACGGTTTCTCATTGCACTTTGAGTTAAACTTGAGCCGTGTAGTGTATGACCGAAACCGTAGCTTTAAGCTTCTGATTGCTTCGGCATAGGCTTCGCTCGGTTGCAAAGTTAGGCAATGACAAGCTTTCAACCTCTCGCAATCACATGCTAATAATTGAACTTGTGTAATTTCACCGCTGCAACTCCGATCTGAATTTGAATTCACAAGTGTATGTTACATTCTTAAGCATGATGATTGAACTTTGCTAAGGGGTAGTTCACCTTGTATACATGTTTAGCATTTGTCAGACTCCTGTTTATACATTGCTAGTGCTATTTTGATGGTGAATGGCTTTTGACTCAAAACTGCTCCTTTTTGCTCATATGTTCATACTTCATATCTGGTGATCAGTTTGAGCCTTTGCTGAGCTTGTATGCTGTTGATGAGTCATTAGAGTTATACTGTTTAGAGCATCTTTGCATTCTTCTGAATATATTCCTGAAGCTGCTAACTTGCATTTTGACTCATATGCATGATGGAACGGGGAGAACCTCCCTAGTTAGCACTTTTGTTGGTACCCTTTCTGATGGGGAGAGTCTTTTACTTGATTAGTGCATTTTCAACTAAGGGGGAGAATTTACAAATCATTTGTGCTTCCCGAGTGTTCATTTGAAGGGAAGGTTCCAGGGGGAGAGTTTGCATGTCTCCTGGATGTTCAACTAAGGGGGAGCTTTGCTATCTCTTGCTGGCCGAAAGGCATTGGTATCGAGCTTTCTTTGCTAGTTGTGTTGAGCCTCTGTGCCTCTATCTTGAGGGACTAGCATTTTGCTTCGATATTTTTGACTGGGTTTTGCTAGCGGTGTTGAGCCTGTTCTACCTCTTCTTGAGGGCTAGCTTTGCTTTGCTTGGTTGCGTCGAGCCGTTGCCCATGTCTTTGGGGACCAAGTTGTCTTGCTCTTTCCACTTGACCTTCTTCGGCTTTGCTATGCTTTTGGGTCATTTGGTCGAGTTCTCTCTTCTCCTTCTTACTTCTTCTCTTTCTACTATGATTTGTGTTGGTAGTTGACAATGCACTCAGCAAGGGGGAGATTGCGGATACATGGGTGTATGCCGGGTCTCTGAGTGATGAGTGATTGTCAACTGGGATGATGCGCATGTTCTTTGGCTTGTGTTGTGCAAGTGTCGAGCACGGATGCAGTGATCAAAGGCGAGGTGAAGGTCAAGTAGAGACGCGCCGTGCCGATGGACCGAGAGTGGTGAAGGGCGGACGTGAGGCTTGGACTGAGGGACCAGAGGCCCGAGGATCAGCTGTGGTGGCTGGCAACCTGTGATGACTACAACTGAAGAAGTGCGGTCATGTGTTGCCTGAGTCGTGGACTCGTGGACACGTGTCGGTGGATGGGGTGCACGGGAGGTGCATCCCCTCTACGACGTCGGTTTGGTGGTAGAGCCAGGGAAAAACCATCAGGTGGACGGTTTCCAGGTTTGGGCCTCAAAACCTGGGTGCGGATGGTTTCCGAGTTTGGCCACAAAACTCGGGCTGAGGATGGTTTCCAGGTTTGGGCCTCAAAACCTGGGCGCTGAGGGTTTGCTGAGTTTGGCCTCAAAACTCAGAAGCTGGTGGGCTGGTTTCCCGGTTTGGGCCTCAAAACCGGGGGATGGCTAGAAAAGGCTAGTTTCCCGGTTTGAGCCACAAAACCGGGGGTGCAGAGCGAGGGCGGCACGTGGCGGCGATCTGGAGGTTGCGTCGAGGCAACGCTTCGGTTTGTGCAGGCATGGCCGTCGGATACACCGACCACCGAGTTGGTCCAGAATAACCCTAGGGTTTAGCTGGTTCGCTCTGTAATTAGAATAGTGAGGGGTAGAGTAGGAATTAGACTTAGGTTAGAATTAGGATAAGTAGAGGGATACACCCTCCTCCCTTCCTATCTCAGTCATTTGCTCTTTCGCACTTAGGGTTTCCTGCTCTCCCATCCCCTGTTGTAGCTAGCTGAGATCCGCAGAGAGACTTGCCTCTGTGTACTGTTGATTTTGAGGAAGTGAGGCCGTATCCTCACTGTTGTAGTGTGTGGTAGCCACACGGTTGCAGATTCGTGGGTGTGATTCGCGTTTTGTTCGTGTTCTTCGTGGAATCCTTTTTCTCCACGTTCTTCCCGTCCCTTGATCTCTTTGCTCGGTTCATCTTTTGCAAATTCGCTTGAACCAAGTTGTTCTAGATCGTGAGGCACTTCTTTCCTCCGAAGGAATTAATCTCTAACCTCACGGTCTAGGAGATCGATCGATTTTTTGGTTCGGGTCAAGTTTTCTCCCTTCCCCCGAAATTCTTCAATTCATCGATTTGGAGATAAGTTCGAGCCATGATCTCTTAGAGATAGCTCACTATACTCCTTGTGACTCATCTCTCCAAGTTTGAACCCTAGAGGTTTCGTTTTGGGAGAGTTTGATTCAAATCGGTGGACGAACCGTAGATTCACGGGGTGACCGGACGCTTGATCGTGTCGACCGGACGCTCAGGCTATGCGTCCGGTGGTTGAACATTCGCTGTGTCCCTTTTGGTCTTGACCGGACGCTCCATTCCCTATGTGACCAGACTCGACGGTGCTACTGTTCACATGCGTTTTTGTTGTTCGACCGGACGCTCTGTACAAACGACCGGACGCTCCCTTCAGTAAGTCCGGTCAGGAACAGAGAGGTTCCAGAATTGTTTTTCTGTGATCGGACGCGTCCGATGCCTGGTGACCGGACGCTCTGGTGAGTCCGGTCAGGAACAGTAAGGTCCCAGAGCGGTTTTCGCACGACCGGACGCATCCGGTGCTCACTGACCGGACGCTGCCCAGAGTCCGGTCGTGATTGCTTTGCGCGTTTTCGTTCGCCGGTTGTTCGTTCGTTGTCGGATTTGGTTTCCGTCTTTTGCATTGGCTTTCTAGAGTTTTGTAGTGTCCCGCTGTGCTTCTTGGAAGCATCCACCCTACATCTAGGGTCGTGGACATTAGCAAGCTCTAGGGTTTGTCTTTTGGGGTGATTCTCGGGACAGTGGCTACTAGTTTCCAAAAGGAAATTTTGAAGCTCCCATTCACCCCCCCCTCTGGTCGCTTTCTGGTTGCTTCTCGATCCTTCATATAGACAAATTTAGATCTTACTTGGTAGGAGCCAAGGTCATCGTCTACACCGATCACGCAGCTCTGAAATACCTACTTACTAAGAAAGATGCTAAACCACAGCTAATAAGATGGATCCTACTCCTCCAAGAATTTGATCTAGAAATTAGAGATAAAAAGGGAGTAGAGAACTCTGTAGCAGACCACTTGTCTAGAATGCAAACTGAGGATAAACAGGACCTGCCCATCAACGACTATCTTCGGGACGACACACTCCTCAAGGTTTCAGACACCTACCCGTGGTATGCAACCATCGTCAACTACATAGTCTCAGGCTACGTACCACCTGGAGTAGACAAAAAGAAGCTTATCAAGGAGAGCTCGGTGCACTATGGGATGACCCGTATCTCTATAGAGTATGCCAAGACGGCATACTAAGAAGGTGTGTGCCCATGAACGAAGCAGTCAAGATCATGGAGAAGTGTCATGGAGCAGAGTATGGAGGCCATTATGGAACATTCCAAACCCATGCCAAGATTTGGCAAAGTGGATTCTATTGGCCTACCATGTATGAAGACACCAAGGACTTCGTGAAGAAGTGTGCAAGGTGTCAGAAACATGGGAACATCAGTGCCCATTATGCAATGCCACTCACAAACAACCTACAAGTAGAGTTGTTCGACGCCTGGGGAATTGACTACATGGGTCCTTTCCCCCCATCTCAAGGTTGTGAGTATATTCTGGTGGCAATAGACTATGTATCCAAATGGGTTGAAGCCATGCCGTGCAAGTCAGTGGATTCGTTGCACGCAACGAAGATGTTCAAGGAAATAATATTCCCATGGTTTGGCACCCCAAGGTTAGTAATCAGCGATGGAGGAAGCCACTTCATTGACAGAAAGTTCCGACGCTACTTTACAGAAAGAGGGATAACGCACAATATTGGAACACCTTATCACCCACAAACAAGAGGACAAGCAGAAACATCGAACAAGCAAATCAAGAATATTCTGCAAAAGACTGTCAATGAAATGGGGACAGCATGGAGAAGCATGCTATCAGATGCACTGTGCGAATACTGGACCGCATACAAGACTCCAATTGGTATGACCCCATACCAACTTGTATATGGCAAGACATGCCATCTGCTCATGGAATTGGAGCATAGAGCGCACTGGGATAAAGAGATGGAATATGGATTTGCCCGCAACTAGAAGAAATAGGAGAATGCAGATCTCTGAACTGGAAGAATGGAGAGAGAAAGCCTATCACAACGCTAGGATCTATAAAGATAGAACCAATAAATGGCATGACAAGAGGATCAAGCAAAAGGAGTTCCATCCGGGAGACAAGGTTCTTATGTTCAACTCAAGAGTCAAGCTCTTTGGCCATGGAAAACTAAAAAGCAAATGAGAAGGACCATTCCTCGTGACCGACACCGCAACGCATGGAGCTGTCACGCTTCAGGACACCGACGGCAACATCTTTAAGGTGAATGGCCACCGTCTTAAAGTTTTTCATGAACATGATCCCGTAGAAAACGAAGTAGACATGGTAGAGTTCAAACTATACACAACCTAAAACCTACAAGTCTCTTCTCTTCATTGCTTGAACCAAATCCTAAAAGCTACATGACCTCGATTTCATGTCATGGTTCAAGAAGTTATAGGCTAGATTTACCTTAGGCTTTGAGGTGGGGCCCACAGACCCCAGTTATATGGGACCCACCTGCAACAAGGGTTGCACAATCGCGTAGAGGGGCTCGAGCTGGGGACGTGACCGCGCCGGACACCCACCAAGGGGGTCGGCCGATCCACCAACCTGCAACCCTCAATGCACACAGGTTAGGGAAGCACGGACTTGGGAAGTGGTCGTTCCGAGGGCCCAGCTAGGGGGACGGGCGACCCCCCCTCCAAACCCTGTACACATAGCTAGTAGACCGGACGTGACGGCGCGAAGTAGGGGGTCGGGCGATCCCACCGAGAGGGGCCAAGTTCACCCGAAGTAGCGAACCGGCCTAGGAACGTCGTCCCGAACACGACCATGCCAGAAGCACCCAATGGGGGGGGGGTCGGGCGACCCCGCCTCGGGGAGGGTCGACGCGCAGCTGAGTTCACCGCAGCGAGGGGATAACAACCCCCGGAGATGAGCCCCAAATTCAAAATCTAAGGGGTCAGGCGATCCCCGCCTTGCGGGATTGGAATGGCGGCGCAACGAGCTCTGTGAAGTTACGAGCTTTCCGTGGCGATCCCGTGAAAAATTGGCGTCGTAGTCGCCCGCAGCCGCTATTTAGCCTTGCACCCCTCTCCTTCTTCCTCCTACTCACAATTCCACGCAAAGCCAGAGCCTCCTAGCCTTCCCTGCACTCTCCACCGCGACCTAAAGCACTAGCCATGGCACCCACTAGCAAGCCTACGCGCCCTACAACATTCACGCCACGAAGATCTAGAGCAGGCCCTCGCGGTCAACGTGATCGATGCGGTGCCGCTGGCCCTGGTACCTCCACCAGGGGGGCTGGTCGGGCCAGTGGCGAGGTCGCCCGATCCCTCCAGGGGTCGGCCGACCACCCCCCGTCCATCCCCTCACGCGGCGGCATCATCCCACTCGCTGACTCCGAGAAGCGGGATCGGGAAATCCCCCGGCCGCTCCATCACGCCGACTAGGCCGACCACAGGCCAACTCGCGCTGAAGGGGAAGGCCCCGCTGGAGGAGAACCCACGCGCGATCACCACGACAACGGGGAGTACAGAGTACACTTCGTCGTACTCCCCGTCGACGCCGACGTTCTGGAAGACCCATCGGATCATGGCTGGTGGGCATGGACGAGGGAAGGTGCTCGTCCCTTCTCTCAACACGGAAGGGAAGGGCGAGCTGCGGGAGTCCCTGGAGTCCCAGGCTCCTATTCGGCGGAGGATGGACCCTCCGTCAATCAAGGGGCCGCCGGGACAATTCGAGGAGGAAGACGAGAAGACAGATCTGGAGAGGCTGATGCACGTCACCTCCACCCTGCAAGCAAGGAATAGGGTGTTGGAGGAGACGGTGTCAGAGTTGAAGATGGCGAATAAAGACTTAGAAGATGGCTTTCGCCATCTTAGGATTAGCACCTCTGCGAAGCTCAAACGCTTCGCTAGGACTATGGGGCGGGATGACCTCCTAGACCCCCCGTCACCATAAATAGTTTAGCTTAGGTTAGAATAAAGTTCCATTTTAGATTTATTTTGAATTTCCAAGTTTCATCTTAGATTTATTTCTTTTGAATTTCCCTTTTAAATTTCCAATGTATTTCCCTTCTTAGAGAATAAATAAAGTATATTTCGTCTCTACTGGTGTGTTTGCCACCAGTAGAGCACCTTGCATTTTACCTTTGCGTTATGTTTAGAGTTCATTTATGGAAAAATTCAAGTGTGTGTGTGTGGGGGGGGGGTCGGACGACCCCCAAATTTCATCACTGAACCACACTGAACTGTTGAGCACAGGCTGACACGCTGCATTGCACAAAACAGAGGTAAGTAAGGGGTCGAGCGACCCCCGTTTTCTTGAATTTTTGAAAAGTGTTTTTGCAGATGTAAAACTGAATGGAGGAAAAAGCAAATGCCAACGAAAACCACCATTTCGTTGGGTCGGCCGACCCCACCATGGTGACCCGGGCCCACCAGCTCACCTCTACACAGTAAGCTCAACACTGCTATCTGGTTCGTTTCCCCTTTTCTCCTCTTGGTTCAAGCAGTTTCACACTCATTCCATATTCTGAATAAAATAAAATAAAAAGCTACAAAGTAACTTGAGTTAAGATATGCTAAGAATGTTAATGACATAAAACCATGTTCTTACATATGTTTATACTCATGGGTAAACTAAATTAGGAAACCGTATTGACTAAGTTGTTGTTAAAAGTGAGATAAATCTTGGCTTAAGACTCAAACCTGTTTTTGTTTAAGGTGCTTAGAGATTTGTTTTTGAAAATATCTCAAAACCATAGTATCATTTACTCCTCTATAGTGAGAAATACCTACCAAAACCATACATATGCATACACGATCAAAACCTTTTACACACATGCTACTTGTTTTTGTCTTGAGTTTGGTCAAACCTTGTTGACCCTAGTCGAGAATTTTGTCATAATCCCAAGATCAAGATCACGTACACACCATCTATATATGCAACTTCTACACTGGAAGTATGCCTGCACATGTCATTCATTTCCACTCTATAGATGCTCCGTACATTAAAGTTCTACAATATCTCTCTCTCTAACTCTGGTTAGTAAAAAGAGACATTAAGGCTAAGAAAAAAAATTGTGGACACATGAAGGTCCACTAAAAAAATATGGACACATGAAGGTCCATTGTTGGAAAATGCTAGCCATGTCTCAAGGTAAAGTAAAGTAGAGAGAGATTGATTATATTAAAGGAGCATTCTAGTCCACATACTTTTCACACACATGCACATCTTGATCTAGGATTATGACATTCTTCTCCTTGGATTCTTGTTTTGACTTTGCAGTATATGCAAAACAAGTATGCTACTTTGTTTATCCCTACCAAGCTCCACATAATCCTGATAGATTAGGATAAAACAAAAATAAGGCAATCACATGCTATGCCTTGGTGAGGAACAAAACACCTATAAGAGTGTCTTGAGAGTACTATATGAGGAGTAAGCATGAACTATGTGTTTTCCTTTCAAACTGTCCTAAAAACTCTAAAGTACCAAGAACAAGAATTCAAGAAGATGACTTTGCTTTGAGATTTGTCCCTTTTCTCAACATCTAAAGCATATATGATAGACAGTACCACATAACCCATTTGTATAAACTATGTTAGGAATGATGCTTTATGATCATTATCATTTTAAGTATGTAATAATCACTTGTTCACTTTCTCTAACCTTTACTCGAGGACGAGCAAAGATTCAAGTGTGGCGGATCTTGTTGACGGAAGTTATAGCATGTTTTACCTTATCAAAATACCATCAATAGACCTCGGTTTCAAGGAAGTATAGCATATCATGAGCATATTTATCACTAATAAGTTCCACTTGTACTCTTAGCTTGTGAACTTGTAGGAGATGGCAAAATGAACAAAATGAAGCCAGGTGGGCCCACCAAGGGGGTCAGCCGACCCCACCTTGGGGTCACCTCGGCCAGGGTGACATGGCATGATCCAAGAGAAGCATGTTCAAGCCAATATCAACCCTTGGATCAAACATGTGCTTTTACTCAATGGTGCAAGATGAGAAGCACATGGATTCATGGGTCCACACCGAAACCAAATGCAACCATCATCACAAGACTTGCTCCATGAGATGTGGGGTCACCAAGGGAGAGAAGAAGGTGGGCCAGCCCTATCATAGGGGAGTCGGCCGACCCCCCTTGGTGGGGACCATCTGCACTGTTCATCAGGATGACATCACCACCTTCTGGAAGATGTACCCCGGGCCCACATGTCATAGAGTGGGGTCGACCGACCCCATGGTGAGCTTCATCCAAGTCGGTGGGAAAGCACATGTTTCACACGTGAACAATATCCAAGCCATTCATCAAGGTCGGTTGCTATGGCGGTTTGATCCAATGACTAAGGAAGGAGAGCACGCGGATCGCTGACGTGGCACCGGAGTAGCCGCTACTCCACCTCCAAGCTATAAATACCCCCTAGAGCTCTTCATTTGTATGCATCCAAGGAGAGAAAGTCTACTTA
The DNA here is from genome assembly GCA_009763385.1 of Coix lacryma-jobi var. lacryma-jobi. Lineage (NCBI taxonomy): Eukaryota > Viridiplantae > Streptophyta > Magnoliopsida > Poales > Poaceae > Coix > Coix lacryma-jobi. The sequence goes on from CM019831.1 coordinate 98,950,141, forward strand.
GTAGCTTTAGTGTTAGAAGAGAGGGAAGGGAGTGAGGAGTTCCACGGAGGAGTCCCGGCCTGTCGGGAGTCTTCTCCAAGGTGCGCCTCAGCGGATGCGATTCTTCTTGTAAGTGTTACATCTGAGTCCTTCTAGTATTTAATATTTTGGTCTAGTAATTTAAGTTTACAGTTCTTTTACTTGGCACATTGCTTTACTTTATTGAAGTGCTCTAGGCCTAATAAGCTTAGCTTTAGAGTAGTAAGATTAGTGTAGACGTGGTGTCTAGGCTATATCTTGCCAGTGTGGACTTCTTGTCGCACTTGTGTAGACGCCTGGTGGTAGGGTGACAGACACAGCCAGTGCTTGGAGTTCCTCTCAAGTGTTGTAGGAAAGTTGAAAATAATAGTTGGGTAGCAGCATTGCCGCCTTAGTAGTTGTTAGGTGGAAAACCTTTTAATCAACTACTGTTTCGTCCTTCACCCCCAGTAAGGAATGAGGTAGTAAACCTCAGTACTCTTAGAAAACCAGTACCAGATATTGATATTAGGAAGACCTCTCTGTCCCAGTTGTCATATATCCTTTGATCATCCTTTGACGATCCTACATCTAGTTAATCCGTGAAAATACGATACCTGGAATACTCCCGATGAAAGGCTACAATTGACTACTGTACGCTTGCGGTATATCTGTTTGCCACTTCTGGTGTCAACACGGGGATGTGATGTGTTGTGATGAGGTGGCCCTGGGTGTGAGCCTATGAGAGGTGGAGCCTAGGGAGGAGGTGCTATGGTGGCACGGTAAATGGAAACCCATGCGAAGACATCTTGGCTTAGTCACCCTTAGGAACCCGTTCGTGGTACTCAGCTACAAACAGGATGACTTATGAAACCACTCGCCTGGAATGGGACGGGATGGGACGGCCAGACCCCCAGGTAGGTGTTGCCACTATTGCTAGGAGACAGATTGTGAGGAAGGTATGGGCATGGTGACCCATACCCATCCGAGACGAAACATGGCTTCCACTTTGGGATTGGGAACATGTCTTGGCTCCCACTTCGGGAGAGGGAACAAGCACTTCACAGTTTCAGCCACCCCAGACTAGACTTCGGGTGTACCAGGGCTGAAAGGTAGAGTGGCAACCCTAGGCTAGACCAGCTAGTCGGAATGAGCCTAGTTGGCTATATCCAACGAGGATGGCACATCTTGTGGCGTAGTAAACCTCTGCAGAGTGTATGGTTGATCGATCGATACATATGCCAACTTGTTGGCTATGGACCTTTCCTGGATGTCTACGGTACCGAGTAGTGAGATGAGTCCTTCTCTTTCTCCCCCTATTATGATACTGTCGGTCGTGAGCTGTTGAGCTGCGGGCCATTGAGGCAAGGACGCAGGGAGTTTTCCTTGTCGACCTGAGTGTGTGAGATGAGATGAGGTGATGGTGTGGAAATGATTGGGATGGATATGGGTATGGATATGGTGGATGGATGTGGATGTGTGTGATTGGGAATGTGTTAAAACTTGATAACATTATTACTTATGGCCCATGCGCTAGGATGCAAACCATAGCCAAATCACAGGATCGCCAGATCCCTTGTTTTATCTTTTCCACTAAAGCTCATCGGTGCTGACCATGGTCTGCACACATCTGGCGGTGTGTAGATTTCCTGCTTCAGAAGTACTGACTCTAGGAGGATTAGGAGGTTTTGTGCCTACGCTCAAGTTTGGTTCAGATGATGGAGTCGATGTTGTGCTACAACAACTGTGATGATGCCCGTGAAGGAGGAGCCTTCACTCGATAGACTTCCGCTAGAATAAACTCTGTAATAGGTGATACCTCAATGATGTAATGTTTATAACCATGTAATATTATGATGTATGACTGTGATATCGACTGATATATGATAATATGACAAGATCAGTTCCTGGTTTTATCATAATATAACTCATTGACGGACCAGGATGTCAGAGATAGCATCAGTTGATGATTACTCCGAGTAATCCCAGGCGGCACGTGAGATCCGAAGACTTGTTACGAAGTGTACTCGGATTAGGACTCTCGTTGTAACTTAGTCGAGTACTTAAAGGAAGTCTTGTAATTAGAATAGGACTCTTCTGATGTAACCGACTAGGACTCGGCCTGCGCTAAGACATACCCGAATATATAAGGGGAAGCGGGCGCAGGCTCCAGAGGATCGAACATTGAATCATAATCATACACAAGGCACACGCCGCACTGGACGTAAGGTATTACGCTATTTAGCGGCCTGAACCAGTATAGATCGCTGTCCTTGTGTACTCGCCGAGTCCTACGAACGCCGATCCCCACAGAACAAATCGTCTGAGATTACTCAAGACGAGTTGCCGGTTAACAAACACCGACAGCTGGCGCGCCAGGTAGGGGCTTTCGGCGATTCGACGACCAAGAGCCCGGTGAACCACGACAACATGTTCTCGGCGGGGGCAATTTTCGTTTTTGGCTCATGGACTTGCATCGCGGATGATCAAGGAAAGCTACATCGGCAACTTCACATTGAATCAGAAGCGCAAGTCACGCCAAAGATGAATGATCTCACCCAAAACTTAGCAGATCTCGCAATTCAGGATCCGCAAGATTCCGAAGACCAACTAGAGGCATTCGACTCCTACTCGAACTCAAGTCCCGAGGAAAAGGACCCGGATGCTACTCACGGCACTACCTTTGGCATGCGGAATTCTGCTGAAAACTTTCAAGACTTGATTGATGCAAAATTCAAAGAGTATCAACAGATACCTTTGACAGGAGCTCAACAAGGACTCGTCTTCAGCTCTACTAAGGAGGGTAACACTGTCCATTGGCCAATTCAGTCCGCTCCGGCTAGACTGGTTGGCACAATCGACCAGCAACTTCCATACCAGCACGGACATCAGCTCCCCTTTGAGGAACATGACACCTCAACAGAACTAATCTCCAGCACTTCTACTTTGGAATCGGTTACGCCAGGATCAACAAACCAGGGCTACACTCGTGAAGTCTTCATGGCGGGGCATCAGTCATCTCTACGTCCTCCAACCCCACCAGATGTCTTCCAGGATGATGAAACTCTGAGTATGATATCTAATAACGACCGAGAAGGACCCGGAGAAACCGAGTCAATGAAGGCTGAGAGAATCAGGAGGAATCAAGCTAAAGAAGCTCGCAGAAGGCGAGCAACTCATCGCAAGGAAGCCGTAGACCGCTACAACATACGACTTGAGGAGTATAATACTCAGAGGCGTCTAGAGGAGGACGCGAAAAATCAAGCTCACGCTCAACGTGACCAGGAGTATCAGTCACAAAACAAGCACAATCGTCGACGAGCCAATTGCTCCCGTAACCTCGAGCCTGAGTTTATGAGGGTCGCCGGCCATAAAGTCTTCCAGACTCCGTACCAAAACATCCTGGCTTTAGCTACGGAGATGGGGCCAAGGCCAACCGCACCCCCGACGAAGAACGACAGTTAGTCATGCTTCAGACTACCGCGCTTCAACTATGAGGACGGAATCTTGAGTCCCTAGCTGATGAGCAAGCTTCATCTCACCCAAGCCAGAGGCGGCCTGTTCAAGAGCGACTTGGTCGAATCCCAGCAAGGAGTCGTCTGGGCCACCGAGTACCTGATCAAGCTGAGGGAGGAGCTGAATCTTCATACAGAGGAATCGCAGACGCAACATCCGACGCAATCGATCGTTTCCCCTGCTTTTCCCAAAGGCTTCGAGCAGGCTCGTTCCCGCGAAAATTCAAACCCGGGAACTATTCAAAGTACGACGGGAAGACAGAACCTAAACGTTGGCTCAGGCTGTATGCTCAAGCAGTTGAGTTGGCCGGTGGAAGCAACGACGTCAAAGCACTCTATCTCCCAATGGCTTTAGAAACAATGCCGCTTGCTTGGTTCGATAGGCTTAAACTCGAGTCCATCGACTCCTGGGAACAACTCCATCGTATCTTCATTGAAAACTTTGCGGGTGTCCCAGAGAGATCAGATCCCCGAATTAAGCTTAGAACCTGTAAGCAACAGAAAAATGAATCAATGCGGGAATACTATAGGCGCTTCTCAGAGATCCGCTCCATAGTATCCGACATCACAGACAAAGAAGTAATTGACCTCTTTGGCAACGACATTTGTGAAAGGTATAATTACAAAGATTTCATCAAGCAGGACCCGACCACCGCTGACGAGTTCCATCGGGCCGTAAACTCCATGATGGCGACAGAAGAACGTACACAGGAACGTTTCCCCGATAGAAACACGCAAGGTGATCGAGGGAACAACCAGAGAGGCAACCAGGCACCACAGCAAAACACCCGGAAAAGGGCAGGAGACAATACTGTTGCTGCCATGGAGCCTCAGAAGAAGGGGAACAAGCCATTCACTTTTGATGACTTACTCGATGGACCGTGCCTCTTTCATCCGAAAGCCGGACATCAGTCAAGGCACTGTCGACAACTCAAGGAGCGAGGCTTGAACTCCGACTTCAACAAAAACAAGAAGGACAAAGGCAAGAAGACAGCTGAGGACCCTCCGCAAGACACCGGTGGTTTCCAACACCCCAAAGGGACTAACAATGTCATTTTCGGGGGAGTAACTACTAGCGACAGCAAGAGGCTCCAGAAGCTTTCCCTACGGGAGATCATGTCTACAGAACCAGCGACTCCTAGATACCTTGACTGGTCCGAGCATCCGATCAACTTCTCGATCCCGAGCGGACCAATGGACCAGCGTCTCTAATGCAGGGCACTACCCGCTAGTCCTGGATCCCACGGTCGCCGGGTTTACATTGAGCAGAGTACTCATCGACGGAGGGGCAGGACTTAACGTCATCTTTGCAAGCACCCTACGCAAGATGAATCTGGATCTCGCAACACAGCTCACACCATCAAGTGCCCCCTTCTACGGCATAGTACCCGGAAAGGCGACTGTACAACTCGGAAGAATCATATTACCCGTAACTTTTGGAACTCAGATCAATTACCGGACTGAGTACATAAGTTTCGAGGTAGCAGACTTCGAGTCATCATACCATGCCATATTTGGACGACCAGCCATCGCCAAGTTTATGGCAGTACCTCACTACCCGTACCTTCTCCTGAAGATGTCGGGTCCTAAAGGAATCCTAACTTTCAGAGGTGACCTGAAGCGATCATTTGATTGTGACACAGAGGCTGTCCAAATCGCTGAAAAAGCTCAACTCACCCGGGAGTTACAAGAACTCGCTCAGATGGTGCATAATACCAAGCCTGGAGATTCAGAAATCCCAACCAAGAAGGCAGGTACTATCCAACCATCAACAGAAGTCTTTACAAAAAGAATCGACCTAGAAACCGGTGATCCCTCCAAGACGGCAGTTATCAGCGGTCATCTATCCGAAGAATAGGAATTCGCGCTCACCAAGTTCCTTAGAGCAAACAAAGATATATTTGCTTGGAAATCGGCTGACATGTCGGGAGTCCCAAGGAACTTGGTTGTGCACAAACTGGAATTAAAAGAAGGGTCTAGACCTATCAAGCAAAGACTATGACGATTCTCACCAGAGAAAAAAGAGGCAATCAAGAAGGAAATAGCCAAACTACTCGCAGCTGGATTCATCAGAGAAATCCTCCACCCCGAGTGGTTAGCTAACCCAGTGCTAGTCAAGAAGAAGAAGAACTCTGCCGAGTGGCGCATGTGTGTCGACTACATAGACCTCAACAAACACTGTCCAAAAGATCCTTTCGGATTACCAAGGATAGATCAAATAGTTGACGCCACCGCAGGCTCCGCTCTATTATCCTTTTTGGATTGCTACTCCGGGTACCATCAGATTGCCCTCAAGGAAGATGACCAACCCAAGACATCGTTTATAACTCCTTTCGGCGCCTACTATTATAAAACCATGTCCTTTGGGTTAAAGAATGTAGGAGCCACCTTTCAACGAGCTATCCAAGATTGTTTGGGTGACCAGATTGGCCGCAACGCAGAAGCTTATGTCGATGATGTGGTCATAAAGACAAAGGATCCGACTACTCTGATACCAGACCTGGAGGAAACTTTCAACCGACTACGCGCATACCAATGGAGACTCAATCCCACAAAATGCGTCTTCGGAGTACCTTTGGGCCAATTACTCGGATTTCTTGTTAGCCATCGGGGCATCGAGGCTAGCCAAAAACAAATCACAGCTATCATCAACATGAAACCACCTACCTCAGTCAGGGATGTTCAGAAGCTCACCGGGTGCATGGCTGCACTAAATCGATTTATCTCACGGCTAGGAGAAAAGGGATTACCTTTCTTCAAATTACTCAAGGCTGGCGATAAATTTCAGTGGACGGAAGAAGCGGACAGGGCCTTTGAACGACTCATCGGTTACTCAAAGGATTCTAAATTTCTGTGGTTTTTACCTTCGTGGAAAATTGAGGACGTTTCAAAAGATGACCCTCTTTAGGAGAGGAAAGGATTAAAGAAACTTGTGTTGGATGTGTACCAGATTTGGGAACCTACCCTGAAGAAATTTCCTGACCAAAAAAGCAGGGTTGAGACTGTTTTGAAGAGGATTCATCATAAGGTGGAAGAGCTTGTCGGTAAGCTATCCACCTCGGAGGTTAAAGTGATTCATAGCTCAGTGGGGGGGTGGCCGGGTTAATCGGCTTTTTGACATGTTCGGCATCCCTTACCCCGACTGGCCGACTCCTTCTAGCGAGGATGCCCTGAAGAAACGGAAATGCTCGGGCAAGGGGGGGTGAAGCTGCTGCTGCACCCAAGAGGGGTTGTGGTCGAGGTCACGGAGGTGGCAGCCGCGCTAAAGCTTTGGCGACAAAGGTTGTCTCTGCAACTGCGGTGATCGGTGTGTCATCATTGATGTGTGTTGCAGGGGGTCGAGGGGCACCCGGTGCTGGCTCTGATGCCCGTGGCAAAGTGCCTCGCGTTGGCGGCATTGGGGCTCTCATCCAAATATCGAATGATGAAGTAGACTCTGAGGAGGAGGAAGTGGATGTTGGGAAAGGTATTGAGTCAGATGGCACTTCATCGGAGGATGACTCCAGCACCTCCGGAAGTGGTGTGCATGTGGGGGAGGAGAGCTCCGATGATGGCGGCTAGGAAAAGACCGTCAATTCCCCACCAGTCGAGGCTGCAGATGGTTTTGACTTGGATGAGGAGCTTCGTGGGCTCGAGGTTTCAACTCTGCTGCATCGGGCGGTCCCTCACTTCGCGGGGTCGAATGTGTGGGTTGATAGGGTCGAGGCTCCGGTTGACCCCAAAGTTGAAAAGAACCATGGGAAATGCCCTTATGGTGACGCGGGCCGTAGCAGCCTCCACCATTATGCTAATAAGTTGGGTATCATGGATTTGGAGACAGAGTTATTCACTAGCCCGGACCTTTGGTCATGCCAGCTGCAGTGTGCACCTGAAGAGTGGTGCTTTCTTGGCCGTGTTTTCAACCGGGTATGTGTTCCCGAGGCTGAGCTTCTCTTGGCAAACCAGCCGTTGGATGATGTCTTGGATGACATTGATGCTAAGGTTGCGGAGCTTATGCTTCCTGGGCGCTCGGTCTGTCATCGTGCTGGCTATATTGATACTTACCTTCGGGAAAAAATATCTGATTTGGAGAAGGAAAATAAGAAACTTCGAAAGGTGGTGCAGTCCAGGGATATTGAGGTGAAGAAGGTTGCTGAGCAGGTGAATATCCTGCAAGGATGCTCAAGAGGTTCTCAACCGTAATATTGACTTGTCTTCAGCTGCTAAGTAGAAAGATGAGGATCTGGCGGTGGCCAATAACCGCATCGCGGAGCTAACCTCGTAGCTGGCTACCCAGGCGTAGTCGTGGTGGATGAGCATGGAGAAAATCAAGAGGAAGATGGATGGATGCTTGATCGAGGCCGGGGGTTCTGCTGGCGAGCCGCTGCCTGCCGTTGATGGGGCGTTTGAGAATTGGCTTTCTTCGGAGCTTGATGTTTTCAGTTCTCTTGTGTCAATCACCGCGGACTTCGGTGGATATGCCGGAGCTCTTGCCATGGCCAACACTCTTCATCTGGTGGATTGCGAGCACCTTCGGAAGGTGACGAGGCCAAATCATATTTTCCCGACCATCGAGGAAGTGCGCGTGATGAAAGTCGGGGACGCTGACGTCCGCAATTGCGCAATGCGCTTCTTGCGGAGGTTCTCGTTGGTAGGTGGCGGACGCAGTCTTGCTTTTGAAGAAGCCGTCGAAGCTACCCGCCAGGTGAGGCTGTCTTCGATGTGTTTGTTGGCGCTTTCTGATCTTCAAAAACTAACTAGAGCTTGGTTGATTGTTTGTAGGCTCGTCGTGAAGCGTTTCCTTCGCCGTCCGACGCTGGGGATGCGCCTGAAAGTTCCAGAGCTAGCGTTGGACGTGCAACTGTAGAGGCGCCTTTGGTAGCTGAGAACTAGCCTATCGGTCCAAGTCCTCACTCTTCCCCGGCCGAGGCTAATATTGAAGCCGCGCCCGAGGGTCCTGTTGTTGAACAAGATGCGCCCGAGACTTCTGCAGTCGGCGGAGGAGCTGCCCCTGATCCCAAGGCGGGGAATCAGGTGTGAGGGAGAGAGGGGAATTTATGCTTGGTACTTGTTAGGAGGACTTTATCATGAGTTGCAAGGGTAATGTCATTGTATTGACTTTATTTGGTTGTTTTCTGCGCAGGTTCCTGATGGATTATCAGGATATTTTCATCACTGGTGAGTGTTGGGCTCGTGCCAAATATAAGCACCCTTCGCTGTCTTTTGAGTGTTTCTGGTGGTCGAAAGTGCATAGGTATGATATTAAGAATGTGTCATCAGTTTTGTTTTGGTGGAACGCCGATTACATGGATCGTCAGGCTGTGCGTGTGCTTTTTGGTTCGACTTCGCGTCTTGCCGATGAGGAGGATGTAGATGATGATACTGCACTTAATTTTTTGTTTGGGCATGATACTCTCAGTCTTGATTCGGATGGGGCTCTTAATGTTCCTAAGAAAGAGCCTGTTGAAATAACTAACAAGGACCGTCGCTATATGTTTAGGGCGAGGGTGTTGTCTGGGGAGCTGCCGGTTGTTGACAATTCATAGCGTCGCTACTAAGAATAGAGTTTGAATCTATCCCTAGCAATGGTGCTAGAAATGTTTGTTTGTATTTCTTATGTCTATTGGATAATTCCGCAAGCGCACAGAACATACCGTTGTAGCATTTCACCCAGGAGTATTCCAGGGTATCGTATTTATCCACAGGGAAGCAATGGTTAAAGAATGTGATAACTAACTATCATGTATCCACTAACTAATATACCAACTAAACCAGAGTGGGTTAAGTGATATATATGATAAGAGCAGTGACACACAGGAGAGGTCCCAAAGATAAGAGAGTAGTCTAGCGAGCGAGGAGAACAACGAGCGAGCCTAAGGTTTCCAGAGATCTATCTCTATTTGCAAGGTTCTAACTTAGCAAAACATGTTATATCAAGCAAGATCAATGTTCATAAACAATTGCACTTCGGGTCACTAAGCCACTTAGCAACAGAAAGGGATGAGAAGGGTGCTAAGCCGCCTAGCACAAGAAGACCTACGTTTTAATAACTTGCTCGCACGTGGTGGAATCAAAGCCTAGATAGGTCTGTCACCCCTACTAGGTACCACAAACAAACCGTGGAGTAAGCCGCAGACACAGGCAAGCGTATAGTCTAGACACCACGTCTACACTACATCTCACTACTCTAATCCAACATCTAGTGGAACTGATTAGAGCACCGGGTTAAGGGCGGTGAACCAGCGCAAAGGTATACTACCATTATCTCGCTATCACATAACTATGACAATGCTAACAACTACTACAACATAACTAGTCATGTTGCAATAAAGTAAAGTACTAAGGCAAAGTAGAGAAGATAACTATATAAAATAACTCAAGTCTTACAAGGAAAGAAAGGAATACAACAACCATACCAGACCTCCCGGAAGACTAGAGCTGAAGACCCGACACTCACTCTAACTCCAAGCACTACTACTAGTATTACATCTTGAGAGAGAGTGGAGAGATCCTCCTTGTGGTGTCTTGAATGAGAGGGTGAAGGCCTCTATTTATAGTGGAGGTGGAGTAGGGGCTACTCCGGTGCCACGTCAGCGATCCGCGTGATCCTCCTCTCTTCACCCTTGGATCCACCGCCATGACAACCGACTTGGATGAATGGCTTGGATGTTCTTCACGTGTGAAACATGCACTTTGCCACCGACTTGGATGAGGGTCACCATGGGCTCGGCCGACCCCTGTCCCTGACATGTGGGCCCGGGGTACATCTTCTAGAAGGTGCTGATGTCACCCTAATGAATAGTTCTGCTGGGTCCCACCAAGGGGGGGTCGGCCGACCCCCCTATGACAGGGCTGGCCCACCTTCTTCTCTCCCTTGGTGACCCCACATGTCCTGGAGCAAGTCTTGTGAAGTTGGTTGCATTTGGTTTTTGGTGTGGACCCATGAATCCATGTGCTTCTCATCTTGCACCATTGAGCAAAAGCACATGCTTGATCCAATGGTTGATATTGGCTTGAACATGCTTCTCTTGGATCATGCCATGTCACCATGGCCGAGGTGTCCCAATGGTGGGGTCGGCCGACCCCCTTGGTGGGCCCACCTGGCCTCATTTTGTTCATTTTGCCATCTCCTACAAGTTCACAAGCTAAGAGTACAAGTGGAACTTATTAGTGATAAATATGCTCATGATATGCTATTCTTCCTTGAAACTGAGGCCTGTTGACGGTATTTTGATAAGGTAAAACATGCTATAACTTCCGTCAACCAGATCCCCCAAGCTTAACCTTTGCTCGTCCCGAGCAAATAATCAAACTTGGCCTCGTTGGATCAGTATTGTTGCTATGCATCACATTTCAAGAGTACCATGTGCACAACAAAGTTCTTCTCTTTGAATGGAAAAATTAGCTATGTAAATCACCCATATTACCTTAGTACTCTATGGGGCTTATGACTTTTCCTTTGTCTTAGGTGGTTGAAACATAGAACAGTTTGACTTGAGCACTAACTTTCTTGTTTTTAGCAAGTTTCATACCGGAGGTTTTGCAATATTTTTCAAAAGAAAGACTTAATGTTCCTCATATGGTTCTCTCGTGTCGCTCAAATGGTGTATGATTCCTCACCAAGGCATATGATAAGTGTTGCCTTCTTTATTTCATCCTACTTCTAAACAGGCTTATGTGTAGCTCAAGGTAGAGATGAAAGAAGATGGCATACTTACTTGCATTTTGTTGCGAAGTCAAAGCTCAGATCCTTGAAGAGAAGTGTCATACTCCCAAATCAAGATGTGCAAGTGTGTGGTGTATGGTGGACTAGATTGCTTCTTTATTTGATAAGATCTATCTCTCTATTTTCTTTTTCTTTTTCTCTCTTTTCTAATGAGACATGGCTAGCATTTTTTTTGTTTTTTTTTCATGGACTTTCACTTGTCCATCTTTTTTTGTATCGTTATTTTGCCTAGCCTTTTGAGTCTCATCTACTAAATAATTGAGAGAGATTTCCTAACACTTGGAGTATGAAGCAACCTATTTGGTGGAAATGAAAGGCATGTTTTTGCGTACTTCCAGTGTAGAAGCAGCATGTATATGAGGTGTGTACGTGATCTTGATCTTAGGAGCATGAAAAGTCTCTTAACAAGGGTCAACAAGACTCGACAACACTCAATACAAAGCAAATAGCCTATGTAGAAGGTTTGTAAACATGTAAAGCATATATGGCTGTGGTAGGAATTTATCACCATTGAGGAACAATTAAGATTTTGATCATTTTAAGAATAAATTCTCCGGTAATCTATCATGCTTAGAACAATATTATAGCAGCTCTTGTCTCACTATATCATGTCTCTCAACAACTTAGACTTAGTTTTAGCACTTGCAACCCACAAGGTTTTCAGGTTCATGATGGTTTAAATGAGCTAAGTAATCCATACTTAGAGAAATACTAAGTTGTAAACTAGGCACTAGAGAAACATTAGCAAGGCAACTAGTCATCATTTCCATGGGGAAGATAGACATATATGAGACATATGTGCTAAGGGGAATACTAAGCAAATATTTTTGGTATTTTCCTTTTTTTAAAAAATGCAATGAGAAAACTAATTGAAATGTAAATAACTTAAGATACAGTACTTACCTTGGTGGGGGAGAGGATCTCCCCCAAGCTTGGTTCTTGCCAATGCTCTTTGTGTTGCCATAGTGAGTGGGGGAGGGGTTCCTCCCCCAAGCTTGCTCTTTTCAATGTGACATGGTGTTGATGTTATGACTTGGATTGCACCATGGCCTTACTTTTATCACCATACCTTGATGTAATGAGTTGATCCTCCATGTGTGAGCCTTGTGAGGCACTCTTCATACATCTTGATGGACTTTTTCTTGCCACTTGTTGCACCTTCTTGAGTATATCATAATTCTTGCAACAAGGGAGAAAGAAAACACAACTTGGAAGCAGATGATTAACGTTAGAGGTTAGCATCCGAGTTGGTTCTTCTTGTGGGTCGTGGTTGATGCCCCACATCAATGTTGTGGGTTTTGAAACCTCCATAGACATTCTTGGTGAATCATGAAAGGTCAAATCAAGCTCGGCAAATGGAAACCAGAAGATGCCAAATACTTTTTCTCTTTTCCTTTCACAAACTCAAGAGAAATTGGCACTTAAAACTTGAGAGAGAGAGATGGCTCAAGAGCAAGAGGAAAATTTAGAGAATTGATGCAATTAAAAATGAGATACCAAGCATGCTCTTTCATAGCCACAATGGGAGACATGTTGGAGGAGTCATAGGGAGGTCGGCCGACCCCCCTCTTCCTGCTTCTCCCACAAATTTAAGTGCAGAACCAGCCTAATGCTAGACAAGATCACATGGGTGAAGTGTGACAAGGAATGGCAAGGATATGGGGTCGGCCGACCAAGCTGCCACCCCTATCACTTCCAAACTTGCACCATGCTCCCACCATAAGGTTTGTGTCACAAAAAGCAAGAGGAGCACTGAATGGGTGCAATGGGGGTCGGGCGACCCCTTCATGTACCCAAAAACTCTCAAAATCTTTGTGAAATCTTTTCTCAAAGTTTTATGCAGGAAAGAAAGTTGGGTTCTTGAAAATTCAAACATGACAACCCAAAGTGGAAAGGCAAAGTAAGAGAGCAATGGAGAATCAAATGTGGATACATATCGAATTACCTATCGGCAAGGGCTCTTAGTTTTCAGAGCCAATGAGTAGGAATTTCTCCATTGATTCCAATATCAAGCCTTTCTTCATCTCCAAGAATGATCTCATGAGTTACCCACCGAAATTTTGATGTTTTCCTGCAGGGGTTTGTCCAAATGTACATCCAAATTCTATACAAGTAATTTTTAGTTCAATAACCAAACTAGGCACCATGCTTAATTTGATTAAGGAAGGCTAGTTAACCTAAGCACCATACTTAATTTCAAAGCCTTTGGGAGTATACTCGCGAAGTAATCCCAAACCAAAGCATACACATAATAGAAAAAGGAAACAAGAAGGACTACACAAGATTTATTCAAAACGGACATGTGAGCATAAAAGGTGAAACATACGATCATTTTTTTTATTTTTATGCAAAAAAATGCAAATGAGATGGATGAATGCAATTAAACAAACATGTTATGGTTTTGGAAAGGAAATATAATCAATTTAAATGAATGATATGCATGAATTTGTAGGCATAGCCAAAGAAAGCAATATATGATGATTCAAGCAAACATGCAGTGGTATGAAATAAATAAAAGGATAACTCAAGGTTGCCTGTCGGTAGGGTCTCACATACCTTGAAAGACTCCCACAATCTGAGACATGATTGCGAGTGCTTTTGTTCCGTCACATGATGATATCATTTTGTCTTTGACGGTGACCTTCTCTTCATTTTTACACAGGGTTAGAATGTATACATAGGCTCACCTGTGAAATGGCAAGGCCAAGGTGTTGATGGTTCATCAATGATCAGGCATCCTAGGCTCCTTGATTTTTTTTTATTTTTTTTATCTTGTGGAAAAACACCGGAAGGTCGAGACGGTTGATGTCCTGTTTATTCCACACTCAACAGAACAATGGTAATCCCACAATAGCTAGTGGTAACATAGATTAGTAGACATCATTGTTAGTATCAAAATCTTTTGCCAATTGCTTCCCCGGCAACGACGCCAGAAATGCTTGTTGACAATTCTTAGCGTGTAACACCCTAAAATTTGCAAAGTTTGGAAATAGAGAGAAAATGCTTTATTATGTATTTTTGGTGCTCATGAGAATATAGGAGAAATAAAACTTTTTTTCTTTAAATTTAAAATTTATCTTAGGGTAACATGTTTGAGCATACATGCTGGTGCATAATTTAATTTTGTGATGTGGGTGTGCTCCAAAGTTTGGCAAAATTTCAAATTCGTTTTGAAAATGCTTTTGAAATGGCTTTAAATAAAAAGAAAAGGGTTTCTTCTCCTCTCTTCCCTCCTCCCCTGGCTTTTAGCCCGGCCCAGCCGGCCTCCACTTCTCCCTCCCCTCTCTCCTGCATTAGGCCGGCCCAGCGCCTCCTTTTCTCCTCACCGCAGGCAGCCCGCTCGACATCTCCCTTTCTCTCTTCCCGCCTTGGGCCGTGCCCGGCGAATCGGCCCAGTCGCGAGCAAGAGCCCGCGTGGACGCCTCCCTCCCCTCCCTCTCTCACTGATGGTCCGGCCCCGCGCTGTGTGACGCTGACGCTCGGGGCCCGCTAGTCAGGTTCTCCCCCTTCCCTGAGTCGGATCCAAGCCGGACTCGACCGAGTCCGTTCCTTCCCATCGCGCGCCTCACCCTTGCCCCCTTCCGCACGATGAACTCCTACTATAAAGCTCCCCGCATGCGCCGCTTCTCTCCTTGTTGAAAAACGGTTGATCTCGTGCCTAGTTTCGTTGCGCCGCCCTATTTAGATCTCGCCGGAGCCGCGACCGAACTCCTCCGCCACCCGCCACCTCCGAATCCTCTCCGGTCGTGGTTTGGCCCTCGGTGAGCTCCCCTTATTCTCCTCTTCCTCCTCGTATCCTTCCCGTGTTTTCCCGTGGTCTCTATCGCCGGAACGATGAACTCCGGTGAGCTCAGGCTCGGCCAGCCATGGTGGCCGCCGTCTCCTCTTTCCCCTCCGGCCAGAAGCGCCGCCTCTCCCCCTTTCTTCTAATCTCATCCGTTGTTTGCAGATCCAACGGCCGAGGAGGCTCCATACCCCTTCGCCCCTGCCTTTTTCTAAAGAGACCCTCGGTTTCTTTAGATTAGAACCCGCCGTCCAAAGCGCAAACGCAGAATACGCCTTCTCCTTGGGAAAACGTAAAGCCAGGTCTGTTCTATCCAAAATACGTTTTCTAATAATCACAAGTTTGTCACTGATTTGTTTTTGCTATAAAATCTCCGTTTTAACTCCGTTTTGACCCGTTCAAGTTGCGTTAGGTTCGTAATTACATAATCTACATGTTTTTACAACTATTAATCATGTTTCCAACTTTTAAATTTCGAGTTTAGTTTTAATCTAATAATTTATTAAAGAAAACCTTGTTTAAATCATAACTCCTCTGTTATAGCTCCGTTTTAGTGGTTTTCGTGTCCACGCGTTCGTCTCGACGAGTAGAACAGTTTTATAAGCGTTTTATCCATGTTTTATGTATTGGTGTACTGTTTTTTAATTTAATGCATGTTTGGCTTGTATGTTTGCTCCTGTGTGCCGATGTTTGTTGCGTATAGACGAAGAGTTGCAAGTGAACCTACAAGAGCTTGACTTTGAAGACTGTGACCAACATCAACTCGAAGAAGGCAAGTGCAGGCATCCTTTGATCATGTTCTTTACCTATTCACCATTAATCACTATGTGCATGCATGTGTCTAATTATGTGAACCCTAAGGATTATCCTAGTTTTCCATATCTTCCTTGTTACCTGGGTTTTATGGTGGGTAGTAATGCTATGCTAAGCAACTTTACTTGTTCTAAAAATACCACGTGATGATGATACATTAATGATGGCTTAATGGTTTTGGAACTATGTTTTAACGTGGAACTCAGTGACTCGGGCACATGGTATGGTATGGTGGTTATGGTAAGTTTGGCTTGTGGTTTGTGATTTGTGCTCGGGTCCGCCTTTTAGGACTGGCTCATGGAGCGACCACCCAGGATAACAGTGCAACCACGAGATGTTATATGGCTCTAACCATTAATTAGAGGATTCTAGTGTTGCGTTAACCGGGCGGCGCTACTGAGGGATGGCCCAAGAATGTGGTATGGACTTAGGGGTCCTCTGGTTGCTGCGGCTTCCAGTAGGAACTTTAGGTGGTTATCGCTCGCTAGATGAATCTTTGTAAAGGCCCGTGGTGAAACCTTGCCATGCACCTTGGAAGTGTAGTATGGGAGTCATGACCTTGGCATATGGGAATCACTGCTCGTTGGGAAAAGTGTGCAACCTCTGCAGAGTGTAAAACTGATATATCAACCGTGCTCACGGTTACGAGCGACCTAGACCCTCACATGATTAGTTTTGGACAGTTGGACTTACGGACATAAGATGTTGGTTTCTCAGGTGGAGGTGTTTACCTCGGTTGATGGTTATATTTAAAGGTGGTATTCCTCTTAACTAATGGGATGGGTTATCCTACACTCACTTATAGTAATCAGGTGCTAATAAAACTTGACCAACTAAAATGCTTATCGCAGTTGAACAGTGTCAGCCTACCTTTGTTCAAGCCTTGCATGACATTTTATTTCCGCCTGTACTTGTTGAGTACGATATGTGCTCACCCTTGCTATTCCCCACAACCCCAGACGGTTGCCCAAGTTACCCAGAAGGTTAGTGGAGATGTCATGGAGTTTACTAGAAGACTATCAGTTGTGCTTGGCGTACGGTGCCCCCAGTCAACCGTCCCTGTGAAGATTGGAGCCTCAAGTGAAGATTAGTTTATGATCCGCTTTACTCTGATATATGTAAGTGTTATATAGCTATGTTACGTTATATAATAACATTGTTTCTGATATTCCATACTCTGTTGTTGTATGTGTGGACTTCCTGGGCACACATATGGCTATCCTGGTTTTGTTCTTAAAACTGGGTGTTACAGAATGGTATCAGAGCTGTGTTGACTGTAGGGCGTATGCCAACTAGAAAATGATCGTTTATAGGATTCCAATTTGTTATACAACCCTTGTTCTTGATATCCTTTGTTTCTACTCTTGTTAATATTCCTTTCCTTGAACATTTGGCCTTCTCCTTGTCTAATTACCTTCAAGTCCTTGATTTTTGCTCCTACTCTATCTACCTTATGCTTCATGCTTTTAGATCTGGTTCTCACCTTCGCTGCTACGTGACCTTAGGATGTCTAGAGCAACTGACCCCTTTAGACTGTCCACCATAACACCCAGAGCGTTAGTTTGCGTTGAAGCATGTTTGGGTGTGCAAGTTTGTTGTCTTTATGCCTTTGGATGATTTGCTTCTTTGTAATGAGTGTGATGTGTTGTGGGCAATGTTCACAACTACATCAAGTTGTTAGTTTAGTGTGTTGTTAGTTAGTTTGGGGGATCTTATCTTGTTCCTTGTTCCAAAATCTTTCTTCAAGCCTCTCATGTTGTTTCCCTCATCTTCTCAATCTTTCCTACTCATGTTTATCTCTCCACCTATGCTTACAAGTTCTTGGTTAAATCAGATGGTGAACACAAGAAGGCAGGCAAGCATGCAGAATGCTACCAACCAGAGCTCACAACCACCTTCTTCTCAAGGCAACATGGAACAGTGGATGACGATGCAGACTCAACTCATGCAGTCAATGGTGCAAGTAGTGACCAACCTCCAGCAAAGTAGTGTGCCACCAAGGGATAGTCGTGCTGAGTTTATGAAAGGACATCCTCCAGTGTTTTCTCATGCTATTGATCCATTGGAGGCAGATGATTGGCTACGTGCAGTAGAAAGGCAACTCAACCTAGCACAGTGCAATGATCTTGAGAAGGTGTTGTATGCATCAGGACAACTTCAGGGAGCAGCTCAAGATTGGTGGGAGTCATTCCAGTATGGACGTCCCAACAATGCTCCTGCTGTCACTTGGGAGGAGTTCACTGAGAATTTCAGGTCCTATCATATTCCCGCAGGATTAGTAGAGCTTAAACAGGAAGAATTCAGAGCCTTGAAGCAAGGATCAATGTCTGTGGTTAGAGTATCGTGATAAGTTTGCTCAGCTATCGCGCTATGCTCCAACAGATGTAGATGATGATGATAAGAAACAATATCGCTTTCTTAGAGGATTGTATGATGGTCTTCAACTCCAGCTCATGTCCAACAGCTATCCTAACTTCCAAGCACTTGTGAATCGTGCCATCATAGTTGATAATAAGCGCAAGGAAATGGATGCAAAGAAGAGAAAGCTTCGGGAGCAACCTCATAGACATACTCGTCCTCGCAGTGCCTCTCCGCAAGCGAATCAGCTTCAGCCGGTACCTCAGATCAACGATAATGAGTATCGTCAGCAGTCGCAAGAGCAACACGCAAACTTGCAAGAACTCCATCATGTTACAGGAGTTGTCACTCCTGAAGCGGTTATGATCTCTAATACTCCCGTGTCGGCCACAACGACTAAGACTCCTAAGAAGACTAGAACCTCCAGCAGTCTATCAAAAATGGGTTGCTACCATTGCAAGCAAGAGGGACATCTCATGCGACAATGCCCAAGGAAGTATCCATATGTGTATGGTAACAAGAATCAGAATCAGAACCGTGTTCAAGCTCAGAATCAGAGGAATGAAATGCAACAGACTTATATGCGAGGCACAGTGAACAATATGACCATGGATGATGTCAGAAGTGATCCCGATGTGATACTCGGTATGTTCTTTGTCAACTCTATTTCAACATTAGTTCTTTTTGATTCAAAAGCTACACATTCCTTCATCAGTAAGCAATATGCCACAAGACATCATTTTCATGTTGTTACTATGAAGCACCCTCTGCTAGTTAGTTCACCTAGTGGAGAGATGAAAGCCACCCTTATTTGTCCGAAAGTTAGTCTCAACATAAGGGGGGTAGAATTCCTAGCTAATCTGGTAATCTTGGAGACCGAAGGTGTTGATGTGATCCTTGGAAGGGATTGGTTACCTATGCATGATGGTACCATAGATTATGCTAGAAGAGCTGTGTCTTTGGTTAATTCCTCAGGTGAGGAAGTGGAATATGTGGCCTCTTTTCCGTCAGTTGAAGAAGGTTTGCTCAATCAGATGAAAGGCACTCCCATTGAAGAAATCAAAGTGGTATGTGATTTCCTTGACGTGTTTCCTATCAATCTACCCGGTATGCCACCAAATCGAGAAGTTGAGTTTCTTATTGATCTTCTACCTGGAACTTCCCCTATATCTAAGAGACCTTGTAGGATGGCAGTTAATGAGTTAGAAGAACTCAAAAAGCAATTAAGAGAACTACAAGATAAAGGTTTTATTCGTCCGAGTTCATCACCATGGGGAGCTCCAGTTATACTTGTGAATAAGAAGGATGGAACTCAGAGAATGTGTGTGGATTATAGATCACTCAATGAAGTTACGATCAAGAACAAATGTCCTTTGCCTAAGATTGAGGATCTTTTTGGCCAGTTGAAAGGAGCTTGTGTTTTCTCTAAGATCAATTTGAGATCTGGCTATCACCAATTGAAGGTTAGATCAGCTGATATTCCTAAAACTGCATTCACTACAAGATATGGGCTTTATGAATACACAGTGGTGTCCTATGGGTTGACTAATGTGCCAATATATTTCATGCATCTCATGAATAAGGTTTTCATGGAATATCTGGATAAGTTTGTTGTGGTTCTAGTTGATGATATTCTCATATACTCCAAAAGTGAAGAAGAGCATGAAGCACACTTAAGGCTTGTTCTGCAGAGACTCAGAGAAAACCAGTTGTATGCTAAGCTGAGTAAGTGTGAATTCTGGTTGAATGAAGTTTCTCTCCTTGGCCATGTTGTTTCTAATGGGGGTATTGTTGTAGATCCAAGCAAAGTAAGAGATGTGTTGAATTGGCAACCACCTCAGACTGTGAGTGAGATCCGAAATTTCCTTGGTTTGGCAGGTTATTATAGAAGATTTATTGAAGGATTTTCCAAGATAGCAAGGCCTTTAACAGCTTTATTGGAAAAAGGAAAGAAGTTTGAATGGACGACAGCCTGTGAGGAAAGTTTTAGAATGCTGAAGAACAAACTAACCACCGCGCCTGTGCTAGCAATGCCTGATGTTAGTAAGAATTTTGATGTGTATTGTGATGCTTCTCGCCATGGTTTGGGATGTGTGCTTATGTAAGAAGGTCGAGTTATAGCCTATGCTTCGAGGCAGTTAAAGAGACACGAGAAGAATTATCCTACTCATGATCTAGAATTGGCAGCTGTGGTTCATGCTTTGAAAATCTGGAGACATTATATGTTGGGTAATAGATGTGAGATTTACACCGATCATAAGAGTCTGAAGTACATATTCACTCAGTCAGATCTTAACTCCAGACAACGCAGATGGTTGGAAGTTATTAAAGATTTTGATCTTGGTATTCACTATCATCCTGGAAAAGCTAATGTTGTAGCAGATGCTTTGAGTCGGAAAAGTTATGCTAATATGATCATAGAACATCAACTCCCAGCTGGTTTATGCAAGGAATTTGAAAAGCTCAACCTTGGTTTGGTTGCTAGTACTCAAGCAGTGGCAATGGAAGTTGATTCGACCTTGGAGCAGGATATTCGCAAAGGTCAATTGGATGATGAGAAGATAAAGGATATTGCTGAGCTCGTTAAGAAAGACAAAGCACCTGGATTCCATATAGATGAGCATGGAACTGTTTGGTTCAAGAAGAGAATTTGTGTGTCAGACTTGAAACATGTCCGTGATTTGATATTGAGAGAAGCTCATGAGTCAGCTTATTCCATTCATCCCGGTAGCACTAAGATGTACCAGGATTTGAAGAAGAAATTTTGGTGGTATGGTATGAAGAGAGACATAGCAGAATACGTGGCTTTGTGTGATACGTGTCAAAGAGTGAAGGCAGAGCATCAAAGACCAGCAGGATTGTTGCAACCACTGAAGATACCTGAATAGAAATGGGATGAGATCAGTATGGATTTCATAGTAGGTTTACCACGTACTCAAAGTGGTTATGATTCAATTTGGGTAATTGTGGATCACTTAACTAAAGTATCTCACTTCATTCCTGTCAAGACTACGTACTCTAGTGCAAAACTTGCAGAGTTATACATGTCAAGAATTGTGTGTTTGCATGGAGTGCCGAGGAAGATTGTGTCAGATAGAGGTACTCAGTTTACATCTCATTTTTGGGAAAAGATTCATGAGTCTATGGGTACGAAATTGAATTTTAGTTCAGCCTATCATCCTCAAACAGATGGACAGACAGAAAGAACGAATCAGGTTCTAGAAGACATGTTGATAGCTTGTGCTGTACAATATGATACTAGTTGGGATAAGAGTTTACCATATGCAGAATTCTCTTATAACAATAGTTACCAAGCTAGTCTCAAAATGGCCCCATTTGAAGCTTTGTATGGCAGAAAATGTAGAACTCCTTTGTTTTGGAATCAAACAGGAGAAAGTCAGGTGTTTGGACCAGAAGTTTTGAAGGAAGCAGAGAGACAAGTTCGAATCATTCGTGAGAACTTGAGAGCAGCTCAGTCCAGACAGAAAAGCTATGCTGACAAACGTCGTAGACAGTTAGTTTTTGAAGTAGGTGATTATGTATATCTTAAAGTGTCACCTGTCAGAGGACTTAAGAGATTTAAAGTAAAAGGAAAGTTGGCACCTAGATATATTGGCCCGTTCAAGATTTTGGAAAGAAGAGGTGAAGTAGCATATCAACTTGAGTTACCTGCTCAGTTGTCAGATGTACACAATGTGTTTCATGTATCACAGTTGAAGAAGTGTTTGAGAGTGCCAGAGGAACAGTTACCCTTAGAGAAAGTTAACTTGAAGGATGATCTTACTTATTCTGAGCATCCCGTGAAGATTTTGGAAGTCGCTGAAAGAGTTACCAGAAGCAAGGTTGTCAGAATGTGCAAAGTCCAGTGGAGTCATCACTCGGTGGATGATGCAACATGGGAACGTGAAGATGAGCTACGTGCAGAGTTTCCCTATCTCTTCGAAGGTCCTTCCGAATCTCGGGACGAGATTCATCTTAAGGGGGGTAGATTTGTAACACCCTAAAATTTGCAAAGTTTGGAAATAGAGAGAAAATGCTTTATTATGTATTTTTGGTGCTCATGAGAATATAGGAGAAATAAAACTTTTTTCTTTAAATTTAAAATTTATCTTAGGGTAACATGTTTGAGCATACATGCTGGTGCATAATTTAATTTTGTGATGTGGGTGTGCTCCAAAGTTTGGCAAAATTTCAAATTCGTTTTGAAAATGCTTTTGAAATGGCTTTAAATAAAAAGAAAAGGGTTTCTTCTCCTCTCTTCCCTCCTCCCCTAGCTTTTAGCCCGGCCCAGCCGGCCTCCACTTCTCCCTCCCCTCTCTCCTGCATCAGGCCGGCCCAGCGCCTCCTTTTCTCCTCACCGCAGGCAGCCCGCTCGACATCTCCCTTTCTCTCTTCCCGCCTTGGGCCGTGCCCGGCGAATCGGCCCAGTCGCGAGCAAGAGCCCGCGTGGACGCCTCCCTCCCCTCCCTCTCTCACTCATGGTCCGGCCCCGCGCTGTGTGACGCTGACGCTCGGGGCCCGCTAGTCAGGTTCTCCCCCTTCCCTGAGTCGGATCCAAGCCGGACTCGACCGAGTCCGTTCCTTCCCATCGCGCGCCTCACCCTTGCCCCCTTCCGCACGATGAACTCCTACTATAAAGCTCCCCGCATGCGCCGCTTCTCTCCTTGTTGAAAAACGGTTGATCTCGTGCCTAGTTTCGTTGCGCCGCCCTATTTAGATCTCGCCGGAGCCGCGACCGAACTCCTCCGCCACCCGCCACCTCCGAATCCTCTCCGGTCGTGGTTTGGCCCTCGGTGAGCTCCCCTTATTCTCCTCTTCCTCCTCGTATCCTTCCCGTGTTTTCCCGTGGTCTCTATCGCCGGAACGATGAACTCCGGTGAGCTCAGGCTCGGCCAGCCATGGTGGCCGCCGTCTCCTCTTTCCCCTCCGGCCAGAAGCGCCGCCTCTCCCCCTTTCTTCTAATCTCATCCGTTGTTTGCAGATCCAACGGCCGAGGAGGCTCCATACCCCTTCGCCCCTGCCTTTTTCTAAAGAGACCCTCGGTTTCTTTAGATTAGAACCCGCCGTCCAAAGCGCAAACGCAGAATACGCCTTCTCCTTGGGAAAACGTAAAGCCAGGTCTGTTCTATCCAAAATACGTTTTCTAATAATCACAAGTTTGCCACTGATTTTGTTTTTGCTATAAAATCTCCGTTTTAACTCCGTTTTGACCCGTTCAAGTTGCGTTAGGTTCGTAATTACATAATCTACATGTTTTTACAACTATTAATCATGTTTCCAACTTTTAAATTTCGAGTTTAGTTTTAATCTAATAATTTATTAAAGAAAACCTTGTTTAAATCATAACTCCTCCGTTATAGCTCCGTTTTTAGTGGTTTTCGTGTCCACGCGTTCGTCTCGACGAGTAGAACAGTTTTATAAGCGTTTTATCCATGTTTTATGTATTGGTGTACTGTTTTCTAATTTAATGCATGTTTGGCTTGTATGTTTGCTCCTGTGTGCCGATGTTTGTTGCGTATAGACGAAGAGTTGCAAGTGAACCTACAAGAGCTTGACTTTGAAGACTGTGACCAACATCAACTCGAAGAAGGCAAGTGCAGGCATCCTTTGATCATGTTCTTTACCTATTCACCATTAATCACTATGTGCATGCATGTGTCTAATTATGTGAACCCTAAGGATTATCCTAGTTTTCCATATCTTCCTTGTTACCTGGGTTTTATGGTGGGTAGTAATGCTATGCTAAGCAACTTTACTTGTTCTAAAAATACCACGTGATGATGATACATTAATGATGGCTTAATGGTTTTGGAACTATGTTTTAACGTGGAACTCAGTGACTCGGGCACATGGTATGGTATGGTGGTTATGGTAAGTTTGGCTTGTGGTTTGTGATTTGTGCTCGGGTCCGCCTTTTAGGACTGGCTCATGGAGCGACCACCCAGGATAACAGTGCAACCACGAGATGTTATATGGCTCTAACCGGGCTAATTAATTAGAGGATTCTAGTGTTGCGTTAACCGGGCGGCGCTACTGAGGGATGGCCCAAGAATGTGGTATGGACTTAGGGGTCCTCTGGTTGCTGCGGCTTCCAGTAGGAACTTTAGGTGGTTATCGCTCGCTAGATGAATCTTTGTAAAGGCCCGTGGTGAAACCTTGCCATGCACCTTGGAAGTGTAGTATGGGAGTCATGACCTTGGCATATGGGAATCACTGCTCGTTGGGAAAAGTGTGCAACCTCTGCAGAGTGTAAAACTGATATATCAGCCGTGCTCACGGTTACGAGCGACCTGGACCCTCACATGATTAGTTTTGGACAGTTGGACTTACGGACATAAGATGTTGGTTTCTCAGGTGGAGGTGTTTACCTCGGTTGATGGTTATATTTAAAGGTGGTATTCCTCTTAACTAATGGGATGGGTTATCCTACACTCACTTATAGTAATCAGGTGCTAATAAAACTTGACCAACTAAAATGCTTATCGCAGTTGAACAGTGTCAGCCTACCTTTGTTCAAGCCTTGCATGACATTTTATTTCCGCCTGTACTTGTTGAGGACGATATGTGCTCACCCTTGCTATTCCCCACAACCCCAGACGGTTGCCCAAGTTACCCAGAAGGTTAGTGGAGATGTCATGGAGTTTACCAGAAGACTATCAGTTGTGCTTGGCGTACGGTGCCCCTAGTCAACCGTCCCTGTGAAGATTGGAGCCTCAAGTGAAGATTAGTTTATGATCCGCTTTACTCTGATATATGTAAGTGTTATATAGCTATGTTACGTTATATAATAACATTGTTTCTGATATTCCATACTCTGTTGTTGTATGTGTGGACTTCCTGGGCACACATATGGCTATCCTGGTTTTGTTCTTAAAACTGGGTGTTACATAGCGTCGCTACTAAGAATAGAGTTTGAATCTATCCCCAACAATGGTGCTAGAAATGTTTGTTGGTATTTCTTATGTCTATTGGATAATTCCGCAAGCGCACAGAACATACCGTTGTAGCATTTCACCCAGGAGTATTCTAGGGTATCGTATTTATCCACAGGGAAGCAATGGTTAAAGAATGTGATAACTAACTATCATGTATCCACTAACTAATATACCAACTAAACCAGAGTGGGGGTAAGTGATATATATGATAAGAGCAGTGACACACAGGAGAGGTCCCAAAGATAAGAGAGTAGTCTAGCGAGCGAAGAGAACAACGAGCGAGCCTAAGGTTTCCAGAGATCTATCTCTATTTGCAATGTTCTAACTTAGCAAGACATGTTATATCAAGCAAGATCAATGTTCATAAACAATTGCACTTCGGGTCACTAAGCCACTTAGCAACAG
This sequence comes from Coix lacryma-jobi var. lacryma-jobi, assembly GCA_009763385.1. Lineage (NCBI taxonomy): Eukaryota > Viridiplantae > Streptophyta > Magnoliopsida > Poales > Poaceae > Coix > Coix lacryma-jobi. The sequence goes on from CM019831.1 coordinate 98,975,653, forward strand.
AAAGGGATGAGATGGGTGCTAAGCCGCCTAGCACAAGAAGACCTACGTTTTAATAACTTGCTCGCACGTGGTGGAATCAAAGCCTAGATAGGTCTGTCACCCCTACTAGGTACCACAAACAAACCGTGGAGTAAGCCGCAGACACAGGCAAGCGTATAGTCTAGACACCACGTCTACACTACATCTCACTACTCTAATCCGACATCCGGTAGAACTGATTAGAGCACCGGGTTAAGGGCGGTGAACCAACGCAAAGGTATACTACCATTATCTCGCTATCACATAACTATGACAATGCTAACAACTACTACAACATAACTAGTCATGTTGCAATAAAGTAAAGTACTAAGGCAAAGTAGAGAAGATAACTATATAAAATAAATCAAGTCTTACAAGGAAAGAAAGGAATACAAGAACCATACCAGACCTCCCGGAAGACTAGAGCTGAAGACCCGAGACTCACTCTAACTCCAAGCACTACTACTAGTACTACATCTTGAGAGAGAGTGGAGAGCTCCTCCTTGTGGTGTCTTGAATGAGAGGGTGAAGGCCTCTATTTATAGTGGAGGTGGAGTAGGGGCTACTCCGGTGCCACGTCAGCGATCCGCGTGATCCTCCTCTCTTCACCCTTGGATCCACCCCCATGACAACCGACTTGGATGAATGGCTTGGATGTTCTTCATGTGTGAAACATGCACTTTGCCACCGACTTGGATGAGGGTCACCATGGGGTCGGCCGACCCCTGTCCCTGACATGTGGGCCCGGGGTACATCTTCTAGAAGGCGCTGATGTCACCCTGATGAATAGTTCTGCTGGGTCCCACCAAGGGGGCGGTCGGCCGACCCCCCCTATTACAGGGCTGGCCCACCTTCTTCTCTCCCTTGGTGACCCCACATGTCATGGAGCAAGTCTTGTGAAGTTGGTTGCATTTGGTTTTCAGTGTGGACCCATGAATCCATGTGCTTCTCATCTTGCACCATTGAGCAAAAGCACATGCTTGATCCAATGGTTGATATTGGCTTGAACATGCTTCTCTTGGATCATGCCATGTCACCATGGTCGAGGTGTCCCAATGGTGGGGTCGGCCGACCCCCTTGGTGGGCCCACCTGGCCTCATTTTGTTCATTTTGCCATCTCCTACAAGTTCACAAGCTAAGAGTACAAGTGGAACTTATTAGTGATAAATATGCTCATGATATGCTATTCTTCCTTGAAACCGAGGCCTGTTGACGGTATTTTGATAAGGTAAAACATGCTATAACTTCCGTCAACACCGGTCGTGGTTGCGGCTCCTCTATTGTGGGGTCCCCTTGTTCCGTCGGAGATGACCGTGGAAGAGGAAGAAAAAGGTGTTTGAGGACATAGGCTCTCTTAGCTAAAGTAGATGTGGTTCTGAAACTTGATAATTTGTAGACAGTTGCGCCCCCTGTTTTTTTTGCGAGGCTCGCTCTTGTAATTTACTTGTAAGAGATGTTTGTAAAACAACGATGCCCCCTATCTTTTTAGTGAGGCTCGCTCTTGTAATTTACTCGTAAGAGATGTCTGTAAAAACAGCAACGCCCCCTATTTTTTAGCGAGGCTCGCTCTTGTAATTTACTTGTAAGAGATGTTTGTAAAAACAGCGACGCCCCCTATCTTTTTAGCGAGGCTCGCTCTTATAATTTACTAGTAAGAGATGTTTGTAAAAACAGCGACGCCTCCTATATTTTTAGCGAGGCTCGCTCTTGTAATTGATTTTGTATTGCACACCTCGTTGGTTGGGACACTGTGCTTGTGGACCTTCGCCTGATGAATCTAGCATTACTTTTGTTGTCTCTGTTTCCCACCTTTTTCTTTGGCGCCTCGGCTAAAGTTCCTGCTATGTTTGCCAACCCAGCCAGGGGGATGTTACATTTTTTTCTTGTGGTATCCGCGTGGCTTGGTTGGCTTTTGGCCGGTTAAGAAGCTTCGCTACTAGGAAATTACGCTTTCTCTTGTGGTTTCGGCTTGGTTTAGTTGACCTTTGGAGTCAGGTGGCATTTTGGATGTGGCCTTGCCGACATGAGGGTTTGTGAGGGGGATCATCTATTTGTTATTAGGTTGTCGCGTTATGCGTTGTCTTGTTGGGTTTGCTGGGTGGCGTTTTGCTTTTCTAAGTGGAGGTGTGGGTTGGCTTTGTGGTTTGTACTCCCTAAGTAGTAATTTACTTTGCAGGTGTTCCTTGCACCCGGGTCGCATTGGTGTTGACTTGATGATACTTGCGTGCTTGTTAGAATGATGTTGGGTTGTCGGGGCCCCGTTTGCTCAGGAAATCTCCGTAGCCGAGGGGTACCTGAGGAGTCCTTGAGGGTTGCCTCATTCGCTCAGAAAATCTCCGTAATTGAGGGGTGCCTAAGGAGTTCTCGAGGGGAGCCTCGTTCACTCGAAAGATCTCCGTAATCAAGGGGTGCCTGAGGAGTTCTCGAGGGGTGCTTCTGGAGGGGTGTCTGAAAAAGGTGCTGGAGGGATGCCACTCAAGGGGTGCCTGAAAGGTGCTCGAGTGGTACCTCTCGAGGGACTGGTTCTGTCTTGATGTTTGACTTCTCGGGGGTGCCTGAAAAGGGCTCGAGGGGTGCCTTACGAGGGGTGCCTGAAAGGTGCTTGAGGGGAGTCTCGGTCGCTCGAAAGATCTCCGTAATCGAGGGGTGCCTTAGGAGTTCTCGAGGGGTGCCACTCAAGGTGTGTCTGAAAAGGTGCTCGAGGGGTGCCTGAAAGGTGGTCGAGGGGTACCTCTCGAGGGATTGGTTTTGTCTTGATGTTTGACTTCTCGGGGGTGCCTGAAAAGGGCTCAAGGGGTGCCTCTCCAGGGGTGCCTAAAAGGTGCTCTAGGGGTACCTCTCGGGGATTGGTTTTGTCTCTAGGTGGGGCCCCTCCGGGGTGTCGTAGACTGAGCCGTCTAAGCCCGTTTGTGGACCGGCCTCGAGTTTGATTGGTACTCGGGTTTTATTTCTTAGACTTCGCGCCTACCCTTATCTCAGGTGGAGGTGGAGTTTGCATTTCTGAGCCCTTGGCGATTTAGCGAGGGTACTCGGGTTTTTTAGACTTCGCGTCTCCCTTGTCTTAGGTGGAGATGAAGTTTGCTTTTCTGAGCCCCTGGCAGTTTGACGAGAGTACCCAGCTTTTTTAGACTTCGTGCCACCCCTTATCTTAGGTGGAGGTGAAGTTTGCTTTTCCGAGCCCCTGGCGGTTTGGCGAGGGTACTTAGGTTTTTAAGACTTCGCGCCTCCCCTTGTATTAGGTGGAGATGAAGTTTGCTTTTTCGAGCTCCTGGCGGTTTGACGAGGGTACTCGGGGTTTTTAGACCTCGCGCCTCCCCTTATATTAGGTGGAGGTGAAGTTTGCTTTTCTGAGCCCCTGGCAGTTTGGCGAGGGTACTCGGCTATTTTAGAATTTGAGGCGGGGGGTTCCGCCTCCCGGATCAATTTCTTTAGGTTGTTGTGGGTATTTCTTAGCGTAAGCAGAAAAGTCCGCAAGCACACGGAAGTACCGCTGTAGCACTTCACCCGGAAGTATTCAAGGTATCGTATTTTCCACAGGGAACGGTGTGCTATAGCCTTCGAGTTTAGATCTCTCGGCTTAGGTGACAAGAAGGACGACTTAGGGTAGCAAGGTTTCTCTAGGTAACGAGTCCTTAGATGCTCAGGCTTGACTAACGTAGTTTGTTTCGGTCAACGGGTGAAGTTGGTTTCCTGACCTATGCCAATACAGCTCTACCTGGAATCCCGAACGTGGGTGGATTACGAAGGATGGACAGAGTTCTCACTACCTTCGGCCTACCCCCTCAACCGTGGAGACCCAGGCAACCTACCTGTGACCACTTAGCCTAAACATCGCGTTTACGGTAAGGGCCACTACTCTAGCGGCGATCAGGGCTTGCACCCTCTTACTAGAGCACCCACCCAAGGGTGAACGATCGGTCCAGCAAACTAAGTTAGCGAAAAGCTAGAACACTATAAGAACTTGAATACAAAGATAAACCCGAACCTTAATACTCCAAATAGTATTGCGATTCGTTGAGATACAAGCGAAGTCGTACCAGCGATCCGGTATTCCTTCCGCTAAGTGTAGAGGTACACTTATAGAGCGAGCTGACAACTCCGGCACTTCTCCAACTCACACTCACTCGCTCCCTATTCCCGCTAGCTACTAGAGCTAGAATGTAGCACTACTTCTTCTCTTGAATGAATCCTTCACAAGGTGGGAATGTAACTACACTACTCTACAACTAATGAAAGAATGAATGAATGATGAATTGAATGGAATGATATTGTAGAAGCTCTTGGGGCCCTTCTTTTATAGTGGAGATGCCTTGGAGGGGTGGAGATCCTCTTCTCTCCACTTGGAAGGTGTGAAACCGACCTCCCAACCGACGTTGCAGATACATTGAACGTGGCTAACCTCATCAACCGACATGGGGAAGGCGGTAACGAGCCACCGACCAAAGTTGGGCTCGAGAGGCACACCTGGTGGTGCTGCCGCACCCCTGGTGGCCCCTCTCGCACCCGGCTCGCTCTGGTGGGTCCATGAGGTAGTGTGGGCCATGTCCATCGAGGTTATTGGGCCTAGTTCGGAGTTTTGATGGGCTTTGAGCTCTATTTCTCTTATTCGGATGGGCCAGAAGTGCTGGGCTTTGATATGTTGAATTTGGTATGCACTTTTGGCCCATCCCAAGTGTAGTTTTACCTGTGATTCCTGCAAGACAATTGATATATCCAAAACTCATGGAAGTTGTTAGTTTAAATCCTAATTCTAAGTTTTGGTTCTGGAAGTGCAGGTTTTAGATAAAAGTTGGCGGTATAAAATGTGTATTAAGAACCGCCAACAAAACCCTCCACACTTAGCCCTTTGCTCGTCCTCGAGTAAAGCTCAAACTAAGATGTTTTATCTTCTTTGATTGAAAAACCTGCACACAAGTTATTTCACGCTTCACCCGCACCTGTGAATATTCAAAGTGTCTACCAAAATATCTTGGGTGATTGGATAATGGAATAGTCTGGATTCAAATCTTCCTGCACGTCCCTGCTCAGAGAAACTTGGGTTTTTATGATGTTTTGAAAATCAAAAGATAGCAGTTGTTCCACGTATGATTCTCTCTAGTCACTCATATATGTGTAATGGATCCTTACCAAAGGCTTTTGTCATGCCTTCTTTTTCATCCTACCTGCTATAAGGTATATGTGGAGCTTTGGGTAGGGATAAAAAGCATGGCATACTTGCATCACATGGTATTGCTAAGTCAAAAACCGAACTACATGGAGATGCAAGTCATACACTTTGATCGAGATGTGCAAGTGTGTGGGATCTTTTTGGTCGTTTTGTTCTGTTGTGTCAAGATCTCTCTCTTTTTGGAATATTTTGGAAACTACGGGCTATCTCCCTTTTTTTCTCTTTTTCAGGTGGGTATTAAGTATACGCCTAATTCTACTGCGAGCACTTGCCCATTTTTTTAACATGCTTTTCAGCATGATTTTTTTTCATCTCATACCGCATTGGTATGGATATTTCTTCTTGCATAGCCCATAGTTCTTTTTGGGAGATTTTTGTGAGAGAGATGTCTGACCGAATGAACAGAGCTTTATTTATGGTGGATGGATGGCATGTTTTGCGTAACTCTCATTGTAAGAGTTAGCAATATATGTGGCGTGTGTGTGAATCTCGAATCATGGGTGCATGACAAGAATCTCAACATAAGTCACAACAATTTGACCAAGCTCAATATGATGACAAGTAACATATGAATGTAGGGTTTTTATAATTCTATCATAAATCATATGGCTTTGGTAGGACGTTTGTATCATAGAGGAACATGTTATTTGAACTTTTTGTATTTTTTGAAAATATAAATCCCAAGTACCTTTGCAAAAGATGGCAAGAGTCAAATCATCCTACTATATCTCATATTCCAATTAATTAGATAAAATGGGGTCCCTATACAGAGTTGTTCACAGTTTGCAAGAATTCACCAGGAATAACAAGTGAACAAATTTTCAAACAAAGATAGAATGGTGCATGGGGTTGTTAATTCGGAAGAAGTAGTTTTTTTATGCTAAATCATTTTTCCTCTTATTTCTAGGAAGCTGACAGGCATGTGAAGAAATTGTATTTTAAACATTATCATACATGTATGACGAATCGAGGAGTGCCCTCCCCCCCCCCCACACACACTTGCTTTTGTACCTGTCTTTTTAGTTCAGATAATATATACAAAAGCAAGTGGAAATTTGGCACAAGGATAATCATGGGGGCAAACTTTATTGGATTCAATTTTGATTGAGGCATATTTCAAAGATTAGAAAATAAGTTGAATGTGCCTCAGTATTAGAGTGGAGAATGTTGCACATACCGTCGTTTGGAGATGAAGGATTGATGAAGATTCTTTTTATCCTATCCTTCTGTACGTCAAGGCGGTCCACGCTTGTGCAACATGTGGGGGGAGATCTCGAACTTGTGGTTGTTCGATCTTGAGAGATCTCCCCCACACTTTATTCTTGTACCTCTTTTTTATTATTATTATTTTAATCAAAGAAACAAAGAATGGAAATACAACAAGGGTTCTACCAGCTGGAGCATCGGGGAGCATAGATTTATTTTATTATATCTTTTTATTATCTTTCTCTCCTTTTTTTCGATGGCAACATCGAGAGAAAATATCCATGCTTTAAGGAATTTCAAAGTATAGAGCTCAAGAAGACATGGATCAAAAAGGTTGCCATGATTTGAGAGAGAGAGTTTTTATTGAAAATGATTTCTTTTTTAATTTATTCACCAAACTTCTTATCTTTGAAAAATAACTCAGACAAGGCTAAGGTAAAACATGTAGTACAAATCTAACCTTGGTTTATCTCCCTCAAAGAATTACCTCTATTGTTTATGAAAGTAGCTCAAAGATCATCAATCAAAATTAAACACCATGTTTAAACTTTGATTAAAGAAGGTCATTTTAACCTAAGCACCATGATTAATTTAAAAAGACTTATGGGCATACCACATGTGCACGTGTGAATATACCCAAAGAAGAGCATATGACATAAGCAAAGGAGGCATGATCATGAATGAACTAAGGAGACAAACATGAGTAAATAGGTTTGGTGAATATTTATTACCTTTGCATACCTGAGTGTTTACCGACGGTATCTGTAGTTTTGAGTTTTGAAGCTACTGCAGCGGTTGCTTGAAAGGTTGGACTTAGGCAGGTGTTGAGGCTTAGGTCATACACACAAATAACGTATATAGACCAGGGGCCTTGATGTCACCAACAAGGGTCGTGGAAGAGAAACACCCTTTTTGCTTATGGAAGCAATCTAGGCGAAGTCAGGTGGATTGCGGGTGTTTGTGGTAAAGGAATAGAACCACTCTGCTTCTTCTTTCCCTTCCGCTATCTTTTTTTATATATCCCCCTTTTTTCTTCTCTCTCCTTCTCCCCTTTTTTCATATATATATTATTTTATTTTTTCACTCTTTTTTTTGGAAGGCACATGGGTGTATGTGATGGCCATGTGGTGCCACCCACCTCCTTGTGTTCTTTCCACCATTTCTTCTCATCAAGATCGAGCTTTTTCCTTTCTGGATGGGTGGAACCTGAGCTCTCCCCCTCACACACACACACTTGGACTTTTGATTGAAAGTCAATTGTGGCATGCTGAGGGCCTCAGTGTTCCACCATTAGCAGTGTAGCTCTCATACTTTTTGTTGGCGTGTCTTTCCTTGATCTTCTTGTTCTCAACCTATAAGGTTAGTGAACACGAATACCCGAAGGTACATACAAACAAAATAGCATGGTCTTGTTTTCATTGAGAAGAAAGGCGGTGTTATTGTTTTTATTTATTTATTTTAGCAAGGTGAGCTAGCATTCCCCTTTTGATGTAAATGGAACATGACATTCTTACCGTCCTCCCCCACACTTGAGCTTTTGTGAAAAAGTCAAGTGTGCCAAGTTGGGGTCTCCTTTCGAGTGTGCTCCATAACATTGGAATTTGTTCAGGTTGATGCAGCTCCATGTCATCGTGCATCGTCTGTCCCTTGTTCTTCTTAGTTCAACCTGAAATGGTTATCAACCAAGAATACCCGAGGGTGCATCCTACCTGGCAACATGATCTTGCAATTATTGGAAAGAATACCCCCTTTTTTTGATAATCCGGGGTATCACCCAGTACTGCTTTGATTATGGTCATAAGATTGATCTTGGGAAAGCTTTTGAATTATATCTTTGTGTTGGTGAGGTGGTTTCCCCTACAACAACAACCTTTGCAAACCTGAACTGTAAAACTCATGACAAACTACCACGAAATTTGCAAGATTTGTGGTAAACAAAACTATCTACAACAACCCTTTTAACGATGTTGGGCACATGGGTCACGAGAGGGTTGTTGGTTCTGCAAGAGATGTTGGAGTTAAAGCTCAGGTCAGGAGGTTCTTCAAATGAGCATGGATTTGGCGGTTACATGCTCAGGATCTTTTATTTCAAGGGGAGAGGGTTTAGAATTGATTTCTTCAAGAACTGGTTCTCCCTGCATGGGTTCATTCAAGGTCTCATCCTTGATGTGTTCTTGATGTTCAAGTGAGGTGTATGAGGATGTTGAATTGGGAAGCTCAAGAGAATTCCCCATGTCAACATCACTAAAAAGATCATCCTCAAATTCACAGGAATACACACAAGGATGTGTTGGAGCTTCTTCATTGGGATGGTCAAGAGTTTCTCCTAATTCGTCCTAGTTTTGGATGAAAAATTCAACATCATTTTCCAAGAACAATTCAGGGATCTCTATGGGTTGCACCGACATTACCGTTTCGGGCTCGTTTGTATAAGAGAGGGGTTCAGCCATGGAATTTTTGGCTTGAACTGTTGGTATGGAAAAGTTTTCCCTCTTTATATTGACAGCAAATTCCCCAGTTTTTGGTGGTTTGTCCAAACATTTTTGAAGGGGAAGCCCGATCAAGACATCGAAGTCTTCAATGTCAAAGACGTAAAAGTCTAGCATCAACTTGACATTATCATGTTTAAGTGGTATGTTGTGAAGGATGCCTAGACTATTCACATTTGTCTTTGAATCTAGCCTTAAGTGCTTATTTGTTCGAGCGAAGGACTCATGAACGATCGTGTTCACGAAAGATGCGGACACGATGTTCGCCCCAATAGTTGGATTATAAAGCACTTCTACCCAGCCTTTGCTAATTTTAGCGTGGATGATCGAGCAAGAGGGATTAATCTGAATTTCTCTAGAAAAGAGTTCTGCTTATTCCACCCGATCGCTGCTTATAATGGGTAGAGAATCCTCTGTTTGACGGGTTTCTAGAGGTTTAGGAGGAGTAGTGGAAACTAGTGGCTTCTTCCGGCGTGGATGCTTCAAGGGATTTACATGATTGTCAAGGTAATTTTCCTCAAAGAACAGAAAGTCTGAAGGAAGGTAGACTTCCTTTAGATCTTCCTTTAGCGATGAGAGTCTCTGAGTTTGAATCTCAATTTCGGCCTTAGCCGAAGAGACCTCCTCATGTTGCGGTTCACTTTCCGTCTGGAGGGGAAGGAGTGTTTTCTAGAATAAGATCTAGAAGAGCCTCTCCTTTTGTGGTTTTGCACATGAATGATCCTCCAGCGGAAATGTCCAGCTGTAGGGCAGACTCCTTGTTCAGCCCTGACTAGAAATGTTCCAACAACACGTGGTCGGGTAGAGACAAGTCTGGGCCTAATTTCAAAAGAATTGTAAACCTCTCCCAGGCTGCACCTAACGACTCCTTGTCTTTTTGTTGGAAGTTGAGTGTCTCTTGTCGTAGGTTTACGATATGAGATATAGGAAAGAATGCGACACAAAAGCTATTCCGCAATTCTTTCCAATCTCCATTGACTTTTCCTACGGTATGGTTGTACCATTGTTTCGCTCTATCAAAAAGAGAGAATGGAAACAATTTCCAACGCAATGTTTCTTGTGACATGCCTGCAATTGTCAGTCATGCATAGAGCTGCTCAAACTCCCGCATGTGGTGATAGGGGTTTTCATTATCAAACCCCGAGAAGGGCTATTCGCGAACCATGGCTATAAAGCTAGGGCGGAGTTCATAGCCAGAAGCTGTGATTGGCTTCGACAAGTGTGGTGGCTCACAAAACTCGACCCATGGAGCAGAAAAGTTTTGGATTCAGGTTGATGGCTCCATATATAAAGGTAACTAAAAGAAAGAAAGATAGAATGCAAAGGATACATGGGCGAACTAGGTTCAGAGACTAAAGGTGACAACCGTTACCCAGCAACGGCACTAGAAATGCTTGTTGGTATTTCTTAGCATAAGAAGAAAAGTCTGCAAGTGCACGGAAGTACCGTTGTAGCACTTCACCCAAAAGTATTCAGGGTAACGTATTTTCCACAGGGAACGGTGTGTTATAGCCTTCGAGTTTAGATCTCCTGGCTTAGGTGAGAAGAAGCACGACTTAGGGTAGCAAGGTTTCTCTAGGTAACGAGTCCTTAGATGCTCAAGCTCAACTAACGTAGTTTGCTTCGGTCAACGGGTGAAGTTAGTTTCCCAACCTATGCCGATACAACTCTACCTGGAATCCCGAACGTGGGTGGATTATGAAGGACGGAGAGGGCTGTCACCACTTGCCGCCTACCTCCTCAACCGTGGAGACCTAGGCAACCTACCTGTGACCACTTAGCCTAAACACCGCGTTTACGCTAAGGGCCACTACTCTAGCGGCGATCAGGGCTTGCACCCTCTTACTAGAGGACCCACCCGAGGGTGAACGATCGGTCCAACAACTAAGTTAGCGAAAAGCTAGAACACGATAAGAAATTGAATACAAAGATAAACACGAACCTTAATACTCCAAATAGTATTGTGATTCGTCGAGGTACAAGCAAAGTCGTACCAGTGATTCCGGTATTCCTTCCGCTAAGTGTAGAGGTACACTTATGGAGCAAGCCGACAACTCTGGCACTTCTCCAAATCGCACTCACTCGCTCCCTATTCCCGCTAGCTACTAGAGCTAGAATGTAGCACTACTTCTTCTCTTGAATGAATCCTTCACAAGGTGGGAATGGAACTACACTACTCTACAACTAATGAAAGAATGAATGAATGATGAATGGAATGGAATGATATTGTAGAAGCTCTTGGGGCCCTTCTTTTATAGTGGAGATGCCTTGGAGGGGTGGAGATCCTCTTCTCTCCACTTGGAAGGTGTGAAATCGACCTCCAAACCGATGTTGCTGATACATTGAACGTGGCTAACCTCATCAACAGACATGGGGAAGGTGGTAACGAGCCACCGTGTGAACACAAGGTTGATATGTGCCCTTGTGGTTCCCTTCCTGAGTGATGAGTGATCGGTCAACAGGCAACATGTCTCTTGGATGTGTTGATGTGCAGGTGCAGAGCTCGGAGACAGTGGTCGAAGGTGAGGTGAAGGTCAAGTAGAGACGTGTCGTGCCGATGGACCGGGAGCGGAGAAGGGCGGACGTGAGGCTTGGGACGACGGACCGGGAGACCTGAGGACCAGCTGTGGTAGCTGGCACATGGCATTGACAAGCAAGAGCACATGGGGATGTGCGTTGCATCGGCCGAGTCGGGAGGAAGGTGATGGCGTAATGACAGTTGGCGGGAGGCCGAGAAGGAAGGCGAATGCATTGAGCCCGGCGTGGAGGCTAGACATGCTCCTGCATCGGTGCCGGAACTCGGGGTGTGCGAACCACATCCCGTCTACGACGCGGGTTTGGTAGTTGAGCCTCGAAAACCCTCGACGGTTTCCGAGCTTGGGCCTCAAAACTCGGGGTGGCGGGTTTCTGAGTTTGGGCCTCAAAACTCGGCGTGAACGGTTTCCAGGTTTGGGCCTCAAAACCTGGGCTGGCGCGTTTCTGAGTTTGGGCCACAAAACTCAGCCGGAGGACAGGTTTCCCGGTTTCAGCCTCAAAACCGGGGGGAGGTCCAAATAGGACGGTCGACGCATGGCAGCATGGAGAGGCTGGCGTGGTGGCGAAGCTATCCACGAGGAAGGTGCGGCGGTCGATAGGACAGCACATGGTGGCATCCTGAGGCTTGCGTCGAGGCGAAGCTAAGGATGAGGAAGGTGCATGGCCGTCGGATCAAGTCATCAGCGAGTTGGACTGGAATACCCCTAGGGTTGGTCGGTTCGCTCATGTATCTAGGGGTAGAAGGGGACTATTGTACTTAGGCTATAAATAAGAGAGGCTCCCCTCCTCTCATTCTATCCTGGCAACATTTGTTTCCTGAGCTCTCTCTCTAGCCGCCGCTTAGGTTCTAATCATACCTTGTTGCATGTGATCTGCAGAGTGAATCATACCTCTATGTACTAGAGATTTTGATGAAGTGAGACCGTAATCTCACCTCTTGTCTCGTGGGTTCGAGACACGGCTGAATTCCCAGATCGATTCGTGTTTTTGTTTGTGTGTTCTTCGTGTTTCGGTTTTTATCTCTCGGAGATTGGCTTCGTTCTTCCTCTTTGTGAGATCTTTTGGGATTCCGTTTGAACCAGGATTGTTCTAGATCCTGAGGCGCATCCTTTGATTGAAGGAATTTGTCCCTAACCTCATGAGCTAGTAGATCGATAGGTTTTGTGATTGGATCGTTTCCTTCTCCCTTGCCCTAAAATTCTTCGATTCGCAAATTTGGAGTTAGGTTCGAGCCATGATCTCCTAAGAGTAGCTCACTAACATCCTTTTGTCTCCTCAGAAGTCTTGGCCTTAGAGCTTTTGATTCGGAGGAGATCGGGTTGAATCGCCGAAAAATTGCACAGTTTTTGAGGGCATCGGACGCTGCTGTTCTTGGCATCGAACGCTGACCCGAGTAGCATCAGACACGCCGCTGCCACGTGTTAGTTTCAATGTTTTTTAGAGAGAATCGAATGCTAGGCATCGGACGCTCCGTTGTCCATCGGACACGCCAGGGCCTGAGCATCGGACGCTAAGCTTTCACTGTAGCAGTGTCCGATGGTTCTCCAATAAGGTTCCAAAACGGTCAGGTTTGCATCGGACGCGTCCACCAGATTGGCATCGGACACTGCCAGCATCCGATGCAGTGACAGATTCAATGTTTCGTCCGCTGTTCGTTCGTCCGACTTCAGATTTGGTTTCAGTTTTTGCGTTGGACTTCTTGAGTTGCATAGTATCCCGCTATGCTTCTAGGAAGCATCCACCCTACATCTAGGGTCGTGGATACTAGCAAGCTCGAGTTTTGCTTTTGGGGTGATTCTCTGGAACAAGGGCCATCCATTTCACGAGTTGAAATTTGAGGCTCCCATTCACCCCCCCCTCTGGTCGCCAATTCGGTCCTTCAATTGGTATCGGAGCCGGTTAAGGATCTTCTCTACCTTAATCGGTTTCGGATCCTAAGGGCGACATGGATCGTGGGAACGGCAAGACTCCCTATTTCGATGGGACGAACTATCCCTATTGGAAGATTCGGATGCGTGCTTATCTCAACAGCATCAGATCTTCTGTGTGGGAGATATGCGAGGTTGCCGATTACGTGGTCCTTGCAGCTCGAGTTGGTCAGCATCAAATTGACCAAAACGAGGCCAACTCTAAGGCCCGTAATGCGCTTTTGGCCAACATCTCTCTTCGTGAGTTCGAGCGTGTTTCCGAGCTTCAGACTGCTCGAGAGATCTGGGTGAAGCTTCAGAGCTATCACGAGGGGACCGCTCAGGTCAAGACCAGACTCTTCGAGACATACAAGCGGGAATACGAAAACTTTGTTCAGTTGGAGGGAGAGACGATTGACGCTATGTTCGCTCGTTTCCAAACGATTGTGAACAAGATGCGTGCCAATCGGGCCAACCTACCCTATGACGATCATGAGAGGGCTCTCAAGTTACTATACGCCCTGGGTCGGAGGGTATGGGAGGTGAAGGTGTTGTAACACCCCGGTGTTTAATTAATTAAAATAAATTAGAATTTAATTAGAAAAATGACCAAAATCCTAGAAGGAGGAAAATTCTAACCAGATGTTTGTTGCATTCATGCCGTTGCATAATTTTTATCGGGTGAAAAAGAATTTTCGTCAAACCCGTATAGGGCGAATCGATTTTATTCTATTTAGAAAAGAAATAAAAGTTTTATAAATTTTCAAACTCTATTTTTATTTTCAAAACCTAGGGAAAGTATTTTCAAAAGTTTACAAAACAGTTTTGGATTTCAAAAGGTTTTGAAGTTTGAATTTCAAAAGAGTTTGCAAAAGAATTGAAAAGAAAAAAAAACAAAAAGGAAGAGGGAAACTGTACCCTCCCTCACTCCTTTCCCTCCATCCGGCCCGCTCCCTTTCCTAGGCAGCCCACCTCCATGCCTGCTCTCTCCCCTTCCGGCCTCAGCCCAACTCCCTCAACCTGGCCCGTCTCCCACTCTCTCCTCACCTCCACCCCAACCAGCTCGGGCCGACTTCGCCAACCGAACCCTCCGAGCATGCACGAGCCAGCGCCGCCCCGCACACCACCCTCTCCGCCTACCACCGACAACCAGGGCCCGCAAGTTAGGGTCTTTCCCCCAACCTCCCTCGCGTTGAGCCCGCACCGGCCATGACGCCTTTCGCGCGTCCGTCCTCACCCTCTGCGCTCCATCCGGGAGTCGATCTGCAGGCTCGACCACAAGACGCCACCCCTCCCTTCACCTACACGAGTCCACGCCCGCGCCCTAGCCCTCCTTTCATCCTCCCGAGAAACACCACCTCCGGTCGTGCCATTGTCGCGCGGCTGAGCTCACTACCGCTCAAGGAACATCACGACTGGCCTCTGAAAGCCCTAGTTTGACTTTGGTTAATTGATGAAACCTATTTGGTTTAATCCTATTGCCAAGCATGTATGTAGCTTATAAGAAAGGATTGTGACCAAGCCAAGTGGCGGAACTAGCAAGGTGGCAACCACGGTGGATGGTGATGGCCACAAGCACTCTAGAGATCAAGCGCTCTACCATTGGTGAAACATGAGAAGAAGGGAAGAGATGAGCAAAGAAGCCCGAAGGCAAAAGTATAACCTATAGGGCTCTTTGTTTTGGTGATCAAGACACTTAGTGAGTGTGATGACGTTTAGGATACATAGCTGTACTATTAAGAGGAGATAATTCATGCTTATGCGATGTTCAAGTGCCACTAGGTGTTCTCTAACATATCGATGATATAGACCTAGTAAGTGACTAACAAAACCCTTGGAAAATGCCTTGTAAAATGCTAACACACGTGCACAAGTGTTGAAACACTTTGGTGTTGGCACATGAGAGCAAGGGTAGATGTTAGAAAGCAAAAGGTGCTGATTTCTCAGCATCGGACGCTGGTGGCGGCAGCATCGGACGCTGGGCCGAGCGTCCGATGGCTAACCCTAGTTTCTGTCAGATACTGAAGGAGCATCGGACGCTGGCAACGGACGCTGAAGAAACACTGTTGCAGAGTCCGATGTTGGTAACATGGCATGAGCTAGATTTCCAGGGAGCATCGGACGCTGGCCTGCGTCCGATGCGTATCCATCGGACGCGTCCGATGTGATTTGGCCCTCTCTGGATCCTCTCTGCATAGTCATCAAACGTAGGGGTTGAGCGTCCGTGAAAGGCCGAAAATGCTAAAGCAAGGCGACCAGAGGGGGAGTGAATGGGAGCCTAAAAATTTCTTCCGAAATTATGGCCTCTGTCCCAACAAAATCAACCCCAAAAGCTTCGGACTCAAATGTGATGCCCACGACCCTCGGAAAGAAGGTGGATGATCCCTAGGATCACAGCGAGGCACCACACAAGAGAGCAAACCAAAACTCTCAAAACTCCGAGTCAAGTTCGTGCCTAAAAGACCCACTCCCAAACGTAGATGGAAGGCTACGTCGGGATTCCTCCAAACACCGATGCTAACAAGTAGCAAAGATACCTAGAGAGGTTCCTAGGTGAACTCTAGGAGCAAACGAGAAGTCCGGAAACGAAGCGGAAAAGCCGGGAGGGGCAAATGCACCAAAACGCAACCTACAGCCAATTCCCGAACTGTCTGGACTGCTGGTCCCGGACTGTCTGGTGAAGGCCGGACTGTCCGTCGTCGAAAGGGCAAAACCACAACGCTGCTGGCGCTCCCTGCGCGACTCGCGGACTGTCCGCGATTCCTTCCCGGACTGTCCGCCGATCAAAATGACCGTGAGCAGTGCGCGCTGTGCTGTTCTGGTCTGGGCGAGCCCGATGGCCGGACAGTCCGCCACTGAGGGGCCGGACAGTCCGCCACTGACCAGAGAGTGCAAAAACTGCACGGCTCTAAACCAAAATTGATCGGATCTTCACCAAATCGAACGGGGCTGCAACTAAACTTCTCCCAAGTGTTCTTGTACATGTTGGGAAGCTAATCCTAGGATATCATCACTTCAATTCAACTAATCCATGAGAAATCCGAAGAACACTAGAAAAGGGGGAAGAACGAAGAACAGAAACGATTTCAACCCGATCTACTTGTTCGTGAGGGTAGAGATGAATTCCTTTGGTGGAAATGTTCTCCTCACTTCAAAGAACAAGTTGATTCAAACAGAATCGCAAAAGACGCAACGTAGAGGGAGATCGAGTGAAGGGAAAATCGTGGAGAAAAGAAGAACGCGAAGAACAAATTCAAAACGCGAATTCAACCACGAATTTGATCCTTGGATTCAGAGGAATGGATGATTGATTAAGCACTCGGTGTCGGGCTACAAGCCACTCCTAGCAACTCAAAGCTTGGATGGCAAAAAGCTCAATAACAAGAGCCAACTCTCCTCTAACCCTAGCCTTCTCCCACCAGCACAAAATGAGAGAGACACCGTCCAAGGATGGCTGTCCAACACAGCTCCTTCATCTATATATAGGCGCACGTCTGAATGACACAAACGCCCTAACATGAAGTACTAACCCAAATACCCCCTAGGGGTAAAACCGTCCAACTCTGGCAGTTTCCATCCGACGGCCACGCGCCTTCTCATCCTTTGCTTCGCCTTTGACGCAAGCTCCAGGATGCCGCCACGTGCCGTCACCATTGACCGCCGCGCCTTCTCACCGATAGCTTCGCCGCAACACAAGCCTCTCGGTGCCGCCATGCGTCGACCGTCCTTTTGGACCTCCCCCCAGTTTTGAGGCCCAAACCGGGAAACCTGCCAGCCCAGGTTTTGAGGCCCAAACCTAGAAACCGTCCACCCCGAGTTTTGAGGCCCAAACTCGGAAACCCGCGAGCCTAGGTTTTGAGGCCCAAACCTGGAAACCGTCCATCCCAAGTTTTGAGGCCTAAACTCGGAAACCGGCCACACGAGTTTTGAGGCCCAAACTCGGAAACCGTCGATGGTAGCTTTTTGCGGCTCAGCTACCGAACCCGCACCGTAGACGGGATGTGGTTCGCACACCCCGACCACCGGCACAGATGCCGATGCATGTCCAGCCTCCACGCCGGGCACAACGCCTTCGCCTTCCTTCTTGACTCGGCCGACAGCACTTGCGCCGCACGCAAGCCCGTGTCCGACCTCCCGCCATGTGCCACGATGCCATCGTCTTCCTCCTGACTCGGCCGATGCATCGCACATCCCCAAGTGCTCTCGCTCGCCGATGCCACGTGCCAGCTACCACAGCTGGTCCTCCGGCCCTCTGGTCCGTCAGTCCAAGCCTCACGTCCTCCCTTCACCGCTCTGGGTACATCGGCATGGCATGTCCGCTGCACGGCATGCCCATCCTTCACCGCTCCCGGTCCGTCGGCACGACACGTCTCTACTTGACCTTCACCTCGCCAACGACCACTGTATCCGAGCTCCACACCTGCACATCAACACAACCAAGAGACACATGTTGCACACGCACACCAACACGGTAACACACCACAACTCAACACGACCGGTTAGTCATAAACATTAAGCGCATAGCTAGATATGGACCAAACCGGGAAAAGCTTCAAACCTTCCTCACAAAGTCAATCATTCATCATATATGTTCTCAATCTCCCCCTTGATGAATGCATTGACTAACAATAAAACCAAAAAGGAATTGTTTGAAGGCAAGCCTCATCCAAGTGCCCAAAAGCCAAGCAAAAGCAAACACAAGGCCACTTGAGATGAGGAAGGATCATGAAAACTCCAAATAAAAACTCTCGGTCCCGAAAGAAACGGGAAAAGCGGGCAAATCCTCCACACAACCGAAGAGTCAAGAGAAACAAGAGTTTCATGAATCCCAAAAGGCACTCAAAAACCAATCTCAAATAAATTGTCAAACAATCATCACAAAAGAAACCAAGGTACTTATCCACTTGGGTTTCGAAATTTAGGGTATACTTAACCACTTGGGTTTCAAAATTTCTCCCCCTTGATGATTGAATTGACAAAAACTAGGCACAAAGAGATGGTTTGAGATACCAAAGCCGAAAACTTGGTCCTCAAAGATGTGGGCAACGGCTCAACGCAACCAAGCAAAATCTGAGCAAAACTCCACAAAAGAGAGCGAAAACTCACACAAGGAGCGAAAAACTTGGTTCCCAAAGACATGGGCAACGACTCGACGCAACCAAGTCAAAAATGAGCTAGTCCTCAAGAAGAGGCAGAAAATGGCTCAACACCACTAGCTCAAGGCTCGACACCAATTGAGGCTGAAACAACGCATTGGAATGCGAAAACTGCTAGTCCCTCAAGATAGAGGCACAGAGGCTCAACACAACTAGCAGAAGACTCGATACCAATCACAAGCAGCCAAAAATCGGTGAAAACAGCTAGTTCCTCAAGACAGAGGCAAAGAGGCTCGACACAACTAGCTGAAGGCTCCAAACAAGTCAAAAATACCAAGCAAAAACTGCTAGTCCCTCAAGACACAGGTAAAATGGTTCAACACGACTAGCAGGCTCGATGCCGACTGAGAAAACACAAAAGAAGCTCAAAACCAAATGGAGCACAAACATTCGGAGCACGCGGAGAAGTTGCAAAACAAAACAACTCCCCCTGAAAGCAAGCCTACATACAAAGGCTATGCAACAAAGCTCATGACACCAATTACACTCCATACAAAAAGATGGATACCAATTGAAACACATAAAAGAGCTATACCAATTGAAGAAGGACATAAAAGAGCTAAACTCCCCCTAGCTCAAAGCTCTCCCCAAAATGCATGACTCTCCCATTTGTGCCAACACACAAGCTCCCCCTTGCAAACAGCTTCTCCCCCGTGACAAAAAGGGAACATGCTAAGGGGTTTTGACATTTTTCACAAAGTTGACACAAACACAAGACAAGTCATCAACCAAAAGCATATGGGGATTACCACAAGAAGTATCGGAGCTGGGGGTATGAACACTAAGCTAAAATGCATGATATGCACAATGCAACAACTTCAAGTGTGTAGCAAACAGAATGAAAAGATGCTCAAAAGGGTGCTGCCCTGAAAGTGTAGCAATCAATACAAATGCTAGCAAAGGCTCAGACTGATCAAATGAGTACGAAATATGAACAATTAAGCATATGAGCAGTTTTAAGCCATTTGAAAGGAGTTCACCACTTAAAATAACACTTAGCATGAATACACAGGGAATCAAACAAGTGCTAACTCGAGTATAAAAGGTGAACTACCCTAGCAAAGTTCAATCATCATGCCATGGAATGAAGCATAAACTTGTGTTATTTTCAAAATTTTATCAGAGATTGCAGCGGTATTAACACAAGTTCAAATTAAAGCATGTGATTGCGAGAGGTTAAAAACATGGTCATTGCCTAACTTTTCAACCGGGCTAAGCCTATGCAAGAAAAGCAATCAGAAGCTTAAAGCACCGGTTTCGGTCTTACACTACACGGCTCAAGTTTAACTCCAATGTGCAATGAGTGAAAGGATCAAGATGCCCAAGAGGGGGGTGAATTGGGCTTTTCTAAAACTTCTTTCAAGAATAAAACCTATCAAGCCTCAATTAACCCCCTAGTGCCTAGAAGTGTGTTTCTCTTTATTCTACCGCACCAAAGACCAAGTCTATGCCACTCCTACTCTAGCAAAGCAATTCAATAGTGAATGAACAACAAGTATAAAGCGGAATTGAATTGCTTGAAAGTAAATGCGTAAGTAAAGGAGTAGAGATGACAAGACGATCTTTTTGCCGAGGTATCGAGGTGTCGGCACACCCCCCTAGTCCTCGTTGGAGCACCCGCGCAAGGGTATCGCTCCCCCTTGATCCGCGCATGGATCAAGTGCTCACTATGAGCTGATTCTTCGCCGCTCTGGCCCGGTGAATCGCTCACTACCGGTCACAAGCTTGCTTGGGTCATCCACAAAGCCATCGGATGCTCTCCAAGCTTCACGATCGCCACCAAGCCGTCTAGGTGATGCTGATCACCAAGAGTAACAAGCTAGAACTCTCACTTAACCAACACAAGGCCAAAGAGATGGATGGATGCACACTTGCTACTCAATTCTCACTAGGAGGTGTCTAATTCTCACAATTAGCAAATCACTCAACCTCACTAGGGCTCTTGCACTATCTCACACTCACAATGTGTCTCTCAGCAGATGGAAGTGGCAAGAACACTCAAATGGATGGAGGGAAGGAAGTATATATACTCCCCCAACCGGCCATCCAAGAACAGGACAAGACAGGGTTTCTGCGGGGGCATCGGACGCTCCGATGCCTGGCATCGAACGCGCCGATGACCTCGACCAACGGTCGACTGTACCCTCTTGTCAGACCTGTTAAATGGACATCAGACGCTGGGAAGCGTCTGATGCCACCACATCGGACGCGTCCGATGTGGATTTATCCTCTCTGGAACCTCTCTGGATGGCCATCGGACGCTGGACCTCAGCGTCCGATGCGGCCTCCAGTTCACGCGCACGTGAACAGTGGCATGGGCGCGTCCGATGTGAACACATCGGCGCGTCCGATGCCACGCACCAGACTAAACCCTAGTCGGGGTGAGCATCGGACGCGTCCGATGCCCACCTGGCCAGCGTCTGATGCCCATAACAAGGGCAGACTCAACTCGGATCACGACGCGGCCAAAACGACTTTTGATCCACTCGACTTAAGGCATCTCTCTGAGCTACCTAGTGCTATGAAACAACAAGTGTGCACCACACCTACCTCAATAGACTCATCTAGGTCAAGCTACTGATTCACGCTCCCCTTTATAGTACGGCCAAAGGAAAAACAAAGACCTAAGACTACCTAAGTGTCCTCCAACACCATGTGACACTTAGCCTAGTCTGTCACCGTCTTCGTCGTCCGTCCTTTGAAAATCGAAACGATATTCATCGCCAGGGGACATGAACTCCATATGCCCGTATCGTCGCTATTACCGTGACCTAACTCAATCCTGTTTGTGCAAAACACACGTTAGTCACAGTAATCTTGTGTTTCATCCAATCACCGAAACCACTAGGGGCCAAGATGCGTTCAATATCCCCCTTTTTGGTGATTGATGACAACACGAGATCGAGTATAGAGAGAAGAGGTTTTTAAATCATGACATGTATGAACTTGCAATGAATAAGAGAAAATGATTAGGGCAAGCTCAAACATGTCATGCCATCATCCTGCACTCAACAAGTTAGAGTGAATAGCAAGTGCAAGAGTAAAAGAGATCATATACATAACCAAGTGAGAATTAAGTGCAAGTTATGAGCGAAATGAAATGACATGTCATATCATATATCATAGTGAACACATACATGTCATAAAGTACCATAGCACAAGTATATAACATAAACATGCACAAAAGATGCGATAAGTAAAGAGCGTATGTGAATGTAACACAACATAAGAAGTCAAATCCCTCTCACATCGCTCCCCCTATCACTATACTCATCCACTCTCCCCCCTTTGGCATCAAGCGTCAAACTAAGCGTCGGAGGGCGGAGGTGGTGCAGACGAGCCAGGAGCAGTCTCCGGAGTGCGCTGAGTAAACTCAAACTGCTATAGGTACTCCTCGGAGTCTGAAGAAGTGGCACCGGTAGCCTGCTGACCCTGTGAAGCTGGAAGTGGAGGTGAAGCGGTCCAGGTCGGCTCTGACGGCTCTGGCTGCTGGGCCTGCTCTGTCTGCTCTGCCTGCTCTGAAATCGTCGCAGTCTCGGTAACGGTGCCAGCCTGAGTGTCGGAGTGCGGAAGCTCGTGAATAGGAGGAAGCTCAGGCTGTACTGATGTCATGGTCTCTGACTGGACCGGCTCAGTCTGCTTGGAGGACGCTACAGAACTCGGGAGAGTCTCAGTAGTGGAAGTGACTGGAGCTGTAGACGTCCGGACTGGGTCCTGCAGATCTGGCGTGGGGAACCCAGTGAGCTCACTGAAACTGGCAGACAAGTCCCGCGTCACTGTAGTGGTCATCGCGAACAGAGACTCTGTCGGACGTGGCGTGAAACCAGTGCGCAAAGGACTGAACACAGGGGCTCCTCCAGGCGGCGTGGTGAAGGTGGTGAACTGGGAGGAGCTCTGCGGAAACTACTGCTGCTGCCCCAACTGCTGTGGAGGAACTGGTGGCTGCCACTGAAGCTGCTGCTGAGGAGGGGGCTGCTGCCACTGCCACTGAGGAGGTCCGCTAGCAAGGCTCTCCATGAAGCTGAGAGTCTGCTGCTGAAGTGCCATCATCTGACGCTGCAGGGCGTCTGACCGCTCTTGAGCCTGCTGCTGGGCTAGTGCCTGCTGCTGCGCCAGACGCTGCTGCTCCTGAGCTAAACTCTGTACGTCCTGGGTCACAGTCCTCTGCTGCTCCTCCATTCGTGCTAGAATAGCGAGGAGTGCTGCGGAGGAGGCAGTACCGCTGGTCCTGGCCTGGGAGTCGTGTGCACACGGCTGAAAGCGGGGCGGGAGCTGGTAGTCCTCGTCAGAGCTGTCGGTGGGGTCCTCTGTGATGTATGTGTCACCACCCTCGAGCTCTGCTAGCTCCTGCTCTGCGAGTGCCTGGACGGCCTTGTCCTGCTCCTGAGCGGACCCTGGTACCTCAGGCCTCTGTCGAGAACTGGACGGAGCGTCCTACTGCTGCTGCTGCTGCCTGCGATCCCGGTCGTGTCCCAACAGCTGACTCATGTTATACTCGGGGAACACAGTCGCGGACCCAGTGAGGGACTGACTAGGGTGAGAGCCTGTAGTAGCAGCGACCTTCCACAGAATGTATGAGATCCAATGAGCATATGGGAGCTGTCTCCGGGCCTTGATGCCCTCTGCTACTGTATCCTCCATCTCACAAAGAATGACATCCCAGACGTCGAACTCCTGCTGCCTGACGATGTAAGCTAGTAACCACAGTTGCAGACGAGAAAGACTCTCGCGGAAGCCAACCCTGGGAAGCAAGGTCCGTCGTAGAACCTCGTTGAGGATCCGAGTCGTAGGGGTGAGATCCCTAGGCGCGTGACTCGAACCCTCACCGAAGGGCTCAGTGAAGCAGGGGCGGACCAAGTCAGTCGACGGCTGGGCACCACCGTGAGGGCGGCGGGGTGGCTCCGTCCTGTCGTAGCACAAGTCGTGGATCCGGGTCTGTGAGTGTCTCAAGCCAAACCAACTCCGGATCTCTGACGAGAATAGCCTGTAGTGCTCCCCCTCGAATGCGAACTCAATTGTCTCTGTCCGGGTGCACCCAAAGTGAGGCGTAGAACTGGAAGACCCAATCCTCAATGTACGAGCCAGACCACCCCAGAAGGTCTGCCAGACCGGGTAGATAGGTGAGTATGGGGCGGATCTGCTCTCCTGCTGCAGTAACCACGGCCTCTAGCGGACACACGCGCTGAGAGCGAAGACAAATACCGGCGTTCCGGTAGCCCTGGTAAAAGTCCTCCTGCAGCACGGTGTAGAAGTCTGCGCTGGCCTGCTGCTGCCTCTCCCTCGGGAACCACTACTCAACGGGAACTAGCCGCAGAGTCTAAATCTGGGAGCAGGTGGCCGCCCGGAGGTCCAGTCGCGGGATCGGCGGGGGCCCACGCCTCGACGGAGCGCGTGCTCCCTGCAGAGGGACATCGGGCCGGGGTGGCACCGCTGTCCTGCGACGCGTGGACCGGCGCCGGGGAACCTCCTCAGGGACCTCCTCCTCTGCCTCGGCCTCTGGTGCCTCGGCCTCTGCTGCCTCAGCTGTCTCGTCCTCTGCCTGGCCCTGTCCTGAGCTCTCGGGCTCGACTCCCGGTGAGGTGAACGTGGTCCGACGACCGACAGCCATGAGCGTGCCAGTCGGCGAACCGTGGAGCCGCTCAGCCTCCTCAACTGCCCTGCGCTGGTCGGGGGACAACTGGTCCTCAATCCTGAGTCCACCCGAACGACCACCCTGCTCAGCACGCTCTGTGGAGGTTGCAACTTCTCGAGCCTAGTCTGCCTCCCGCTGCTCTCTGGTGCGCTTCCTGCGCGTGATCAGCTTCCCCTTCCCAAGTCTCTGACCAGAAGGAGGGGGACGCTTAGGTGAGTCCCCTGGGCCACCACCGACGTTTTTGTAGCACGGCATGGCTGACAAGAACGGAAGTAACTGTCACAGAGAGGTGCTGAACTGCCAGTGAAAACCAACTGCCACTGAAAAAACTCGGACAAGTCCAACTGACAACTGAACTGACGAACAGACGGTGACTGTCACTTGCGAGGCTTGGCCTCGATCGGTACCCGTGGGCTTGGCCCCGGGTTATCGGACACTGCCAACTGACACCGGATCACGATCACTGACTCACTGCGAGAAAGACGGGATATATATAAGAAACATATACGCTAGAGACGAGAAATCCTATCAGAAGCAAAGCATAGGAGATAAGAGAGGAAAGAGGGCTTCGCTACCTGACGAACCGACGAAACGAACCCAAGAGGAGGTGTGAATCAAAGTTCGGGCACCCACACATCACACCAAATGGGACTGCAAAAGATTTGAGTGGAAACGAGGTCAAAACATGGTGGAACGTTCATTTAGGTATTTCATCGAGCACTTGGAAGGCATGGATTATGGAGGTGGGTGGTGATGCTCACTGAGTATTCGACCGGCCGGGAGGAAGTCGCCGGAGAGGGGGGGGGAGGTGCTCGGGGTCGATGGAGGATCTCCGGCGAGTCGAACACGAGCGCCGACGAGGAGCTCCGGCGAGACACGACGGGGAAACAGCGGAGAAGAACGTCTCCGGCGGCGGGATGCGGCTGCGGGCGAGGAGTGAGTGCCATGGTCGGGATCGTGGCGGAGCGAGGGCTCGGCGGCGAGAGTACGGAGGGCGGCCGGCGGTGGGGTCGCGGGTGAGTGGCGGTTAGGGTTAGGTCGCTCGGCGGTGGTCGGGCTCGGGCGCGGGATTGCGCGAGGAAGATGACGATTGAGGGTGATGACGCATGGGACCCGGATGTCATTAGAAGAACCTATTGCGCCGCTTAAAGGGGCATCGGACGCGCCGATGAAATCACATCGGACGCGCCGATGCCTGTCCAGAGAGTTTCAAAATGACCAAAATCACATCGGACGCCTCCTTTGCCTCGGCATCGGACGCTGGGCATCGTCCGATGGAGCATCGAACGCTCCGATGGGAACACATCGGACGCTACCCTGACACTGTTTCAGTCGGAGCTGTCTACAGTGCAGGGCATCGGACGCTGGGGGAGCGTCCGATGCAATGTCTGATGCCGCATTTTGAGCAGTTTTGAAGATTTCTGTTGCGGCTCCCTCTCCCAACCAAGTTCCAACTCAAATAAGAGGCAAATAAACATCAGTTGGGACCTAGTATGAGCATCCTTGCAAAAAGCCCTCAATTTTATAAATATTTTGCCATAGGCTACATATCATTTTTAGAGAAAATAGACAATAAAGCTCGAGGAGACAACATGTGGCCACCAAAACTAGGGGACTTAACCATTAGGAGCCTCAAATGCTCCCCCTAGCGGTGGACGAACACAGCGGTTGCTCAAAGCCTAACCGAAAAGAAATGACAAAGCAACAAACATGCATATGCAATGCAATACGGAATTTGAATCTAGGTTGCTTGTCAAGTTTGCTCATGGGTAAGCTTCTTCACACGCTTTTTAGGGCGGTTATCTTAACCACGTCTGACAAGCCTATGTGCATGGCGTAATTTAAACATGGCATATTATACAATGCAATGCAAAGACAACCCTCTTTCATCTTTTGACAAAGTTACTAAGATCAAGCACATTGAGCTCACTTCTCAATCTACAAAGAGTGTTTTCATCTAGGGGTTTTGTGAAGATATCCGCCAATTGATCTTCGGTTCTAACTCCCTCTAAGGATATGTCTTTCTTTGAAACATGGTCTCTAAGAAAGTGATGGCGAATATCTATGTGCTTTGTGCGAGAGTGTTGAACCGGGTTGTTAGCAAGCTTAACCGCGCTCTCATTGTCACACAACAAAGGTACCCTTTCTAGAACTACACCATAGTCTAAAAGGGTTTGTTTCATGTAAAGGATTTGTGCACAACAAGCACCCGCGGCTATGTATTACGCCTCGGCGGTAGACAAAGCCACACTATTTTGCTTCTTTGAACTCCATGAAACTAGTGATCTCCCAAGCAAATGGCACCCTCCGGATGTGCTTTTTCTATCTACTTTGCAACTCGCGTAATCCGAATCGGAATACCCAACAAGTTGGAAGTTAGCTCCTTTGGGATACCAAAGGCCAATGCTTTGGGTGTGCTTTAGGTACCTAAGGATTCTCTTCACCGCTATGAGATGTGATTCCCTAGGATCGGCTTGAAAGCGAGCACACATGCACACACTAAACATGATGTCGGGCCTAGATGCGGTCAAATATAACAAGCTACCAATCATAGAACGGTAGAGAGTTTGGTCAACCGGGTTACCTCCCACATCTAGGTCGAGATGTCCATTTGTTGGCATTGGAGTCTTGATAGGCTTGCAATCATTCATGTTGAAGCGCTTGAGGAGGTCTTTTGTATACTTCTCTTGAGATATGAAAGTCCCCTCCTTCAATTGCTTGACTTGGAAGCCTAGGAAGAATGTGAGCTCTCCAATCATGGACATTTCGAACTCCTTCGACATCAAGTCACCAAATTCCTTTCAATAAGCTTCATTTGTTGACCCGAAGATGATATCATCAACGTAGACTTAACAAATGAAGATCTCTCCATCAAGCTTCTTGGTGAATAGTGTCGCGGAACCGTCCTGATTATAAGGACTCAAGTACCCTCTTAGTCACTTACGTCTGACATCGACCCGCACTTGAAGCCATATAACCCCGGTAGCCCAGAAATCTCGAAGGATTTCAACATCGTACAACATACAGGATCGCATCGTTCAAGTATTACATTCGAGAGGATACATCACAAATAAATGAAATCGGATTTAAAACATTAGAGTGCGAATTTAAGACAGAGTTATTACAAACCCAAATTTAAAGTGCGGAAGCTTAAATAAGTTTTGAAATACGACCACCACACATGTGGTCCAAATAAAACATTGTTTGATAACTCCAACTCAACACAACTCACTCCTCCTTTTTAAGTAATGTGCCACTAGAAGTCTCAGACCAGCAAAAGAAAAGGGGAAGCTTCTGGACGACCCTGCCCTGGGCCTACTCCTCATCACCTTCCACTGGGTAGAGGCAGTGCTTACAATAGCCATAGTACACCTAGCCATCTGCAACAAACGGGATAAACCCTGAGTACGGGAATGTACTTAGCTAGACTTACCCGTCCAACTGAAAATAAAGACACCAAGGGTATGCAAGGCCTTTTTGGTGGAGTTGGGATTTTTAGTTGCGAAAAGCTCAAAATTAAGATAAGGAGTATTAATGACATAAATGAGCTGTCAGTTTTTTAGTCCTATCTCTTATTCTAGGTTTTGCACCCGAACTACTACACACACTTGAGTCTAACAAGCAGTAAAATAACCATATCCAGTTGACTTATCCACATTTTAGTTGAACCTTTAAGCATCACATGGAGTTGTATCGTGGTGAAGCTCGCCATAGTTTCCCACTAACCGGGGGAGACGGCGATTCGAATCGAATTCCAAACCAGCTGGTGAAAGACCTTTAATACCAGCTCACACTTTCCCCGTCGGGTCCATGCAATGGGCAACCGCTCGATGCTTGTTCGTGGTGGTAATCATCGTGGTTCAAGCACGGACCGCCCAATTGGAACCTGGTGATGGCCTCTCGCGGCAGATCACATTTCCATACTAGAAGGCGCGACACGGGTCGAAACCGGCCCGAACAGCTTCTAACCGGCTTCGGGGTCGATGATTACAGCACCGACATATCCCTAAGTAAAAGGGCGCGTTCAAAAATGAACGAGGGCCAACATCGATACAAACCTACACAATCCAACGGACGGACTGCCCCCAAGTTCCAACTTGGTGCCTTGCCTTCCAGTGGACCGTATTTCATTACTACTCAGGTTCTTTTCCACGATAGCGAATATAGCCAACCGTGATCCGGTAAATACCCATCAGGGGTATTACAGAAACACCCTTAACTACTACTTTTATTAAGCGGGCTAAGCAATTCTACATCATAATTAAGTAACAGGGTAACAAGGCAGGTGTAAGCAATAATTCAAGGGAGAAGAAATGCATCAAGTAGGATTCAATCAACTCCTAAACCTAATGCATCACAATATAAAAGGACTCAAGCAATTTAATTGTAAATACTGGGAGACTTAGAATGCTCCAGGGCTTGCCTTGACCGAAGACCGAGGCCTCGTGGGAGGGGCACTCGGGCAAGTTAGTTTCCTGTCTGGGGTCGACCTCCTCGGCTTGATGAAGTTCCAGGATCTCTTGTTCGGCGCTTGCTTCCTGCTCCGGGGTCGGCTCCGAGACTGTCGATCCTATTTGCAATGTGGTACATAATTAAACAATGCCAGGTGCAAGATGGTGATATGAAAAGTAACATTCTTGCAAACCAACAAAACCAACTTGTTGAACCACTTTTGACATTGAGGTAAATACTTATTTACCTTGTAAAACAAAATTGTTAATTCAATTATTTCTTATTTAATATTTCCAAAAGAAACTCAGGTTTGAACTGCAAGTGCATTATTCTGAACTTGGAAAAATCCACAAAAATTCCAGAAGATAACCAACACTAACTGGACTTCACTGACTAATTTCCAGCAAGAGATAAAATACAGAACAACGGCTACAAAAAGATGAAATACACTGCTCAAAAAGTGTCAAATAGCAGATTTCATAATTTTCCTAGCTTCATCCACTCATAAGCATTCTACTGTAGAAAATTTACTGTTAGAGCATAAATGCATAAACCTACACAAAATAAACAAATCTAATCCAAAATAACCTAATTGAACTACAACCGTACTGAAAAGGGTGCTAGACTCAGTTTTATATTTTTCCCAAATTTTACTCCACATTTCATATTTATCAAGGAAGTTCCATGAACAGAAACATTATATTACTTCCTACATGAATTTCCAAAGAAACATACAGAAAAGTACATTTATACAGTAACTTCACATTTTTCCATACAACAGCCTATGCTTAATATTTTTCTTAGCTTGAACATCACATACAGAGACTGCACAATTTATCGCATATTTTATTTTGACACATAAAACACCTTAACACTTATTCCAAGAAATCAGCCAAAAAGGACTTTAACCCATAACAGAAAATTTTTCTACATAAACAGTGCCTCATACATTTTTCATAGATACACACCATGATGAGAAACCTACACAAATTTTTCCATGAATTAACTTGACCCGAAAACATATATAACCATTTATCTCAACAAAAGCAAATAAACTGAAATAAATAAAAACAGTAATAAAAACTTCTACCAAAAATACTTTCACATTTTTCCATGATAGATCTACTCATAAACAAGCTACCAAAACTGAAAGCACCTCATTTGGACTTTTAAAACGTGCTACACAAAAATAACAAGCATTTCTAGAAAATAAAACAAAAGGGAAAAAAACATTTGAATCTCCCGGCCTGGCTTCGTGGACTCGGCACATAGACCGAGTGAGACTGACGCGCGGGGCCCACGTGGTCAACAAGGCCCACCGGTCAGAGAGGCCGGAGCAGGGGAGAAAGGTTGACCGCGGCTTGCTCGCCGGCGGCGAGGTCGCCGGCGATGGGACCGGGCTCATCGTGCTCCCCTCGACGAGACGGACCGAGAGGTGGTAGTGGTTTGGCTAGCGCATGGCCGGAGCTCGCCGGTGGCGAGCGGTGGCGGATGGCGGCGGCAGGACACGCGGCTATGCCGTTCCCGGCGGTCGTCGGCCGAATTAACAGGGGCGAAAGCTTGCGTGAACCCTAGGAAAGCTACTAGAGGGGTTGGTTCGGTGGGTGAAGCTCTGGTGGAGCTCGACCACGTGCGCCGCCTTGGCGGCGTCCATGGCACTCGATCGGGCAAGAGTGGGAGGCCTAGGGGGCGGTAGAGAGCTTGCGCACTAGTGTTCTCACCTTGCCTTTGCTTGGCGAAGCTGGCGAGTGATGGACGGAGGTGGCGGAGCTTTGGTCGGGGGCGAACGGCTTCGAGCTCTGGGCGGCGCTAATGGCGACCGTGGCGGCGCTCCTTGGGCTCCAGCGTTAGAGGGGCTCAGCTGGGGAAGATGGCGTGCGCACGGCGTGCGCACGGTGAGGGCGGAGTGGCTGGCGAGAGGAATCGAACGGTGGTGGACGGTTGCAGCCGGAACGGTGGGGTGTCCTCGCGGTGTCGAACGGCGACGGCGCGAGCGTTCGCGCTTCGCGTTCGTTCGCGGAGAGGAGAAGTGAGGGCGAGAGCGAGGGAGTGTGCGTGTGGGTGAGTGAGGGAGCGGGAAGCGGTGCTCGGGGTTTTGGCCGTGGCCTTGGCCGGCCGGCGGTTGTGGCGGGGCCCGGCGTGGCGTGCAGCAGGCGGCGGCACGGCGAGCGAGGGCAGCGCGGCAGGCGAGGCGGGCGCGGAGTGGCGAGGGGAGATTTGTGGCGTGATCGAGTGGTGAAGGATCGGGCGAGGAGTGGCGGAGGCGGATTTGCGCAGGCATTGCCGGCCATGTGGCGCGGACGCCGGTGTACGGCGCGGCCGCGGTCAGAGCGACCGACGCGTCATGCGAGGGCGGGCCCGCGTGGGCGCGAGCGGGAGGGCGAGCGGGCGAGCGGGCCAGCGCGGGCGGAGCTGGGCCGAGAAAGGCCGCATGGGCCGAAAGGGTAGCGCGGGAAAAAAACAAAAAGAAAACCCCTTTTCCTTTTTCCAGAAATTTTCCAAACTTTGACCAGTCAAAAACAGTTTCAAAAACTCCAAACTAGGTTTTGACCCAAAAATAAAAGTTGCTCAAAATAATTTTCTCAACAACTTTCATATAAGACACTTTTTCTGAAATTCATTTTCTCAACCTCCACATGCATAAATCCAATTTTGAGACATAAATCATTTTGTTTTCCTTGTCTTTATTTGCTTAAACAAATTTTGAACTAGGTCAAAATGTTAACAAGAAAAAAAATGTTTTACTCAAAATTCTTTATTTTATAAAATTATTTGCCAAGACAGAAATCCACTTAAACCATCAAGTCCAAAAGAAATCCAAAATCCAATAAATAAGCAAAAGGCAAAAACACACTCATGCACATGAAATGATGCCATGCATTGCTTATGCATTTTAGTAGCTAAATATAGTTCCTAATGCAGTGCTTGACACTAGGGTGTCACAGCCCTTCCCCCTTAAAGAAAGAAATCTCGTCCCGAGATTTGAGTTACGTACCAAACTTTATAAAAAGCGGGATAGTTCACACGTAAGTACTCCTCGGTCTCCCAAGTTGCATCGTTGGGTCCTTGGTTGCTCCAGAGAATCTTGTAGATCTTCACTGTTTGGTTGCGAGTCTCTCGAGTCTTGGTATGCAATATGTCCTGAGGTTGTTCATAGTATTCCAGATCTGATCTGATGGAGACATCCGGGATCCGAACTTATTCCCGTTCTGGAACTCGAAGACACTTCTTTAACTGGGACACATGAAACACGGGAAAGACTGCGCTCTTCTCTGGGGGTAACTGCACTTCATAGGCTACTTCTCCCTTTTTGGCTATGATCTGATATGGTCCCACATATCGGGGTGCTAGCTTTTTCTTTATTCCAAAACGTTGGACCTTTCTCATGGGTGAGACCTTAAGGTAGACGTAATCTCCTACTTGGAATTCCAAGGGTCTCCTTCGTGTGTTTGCATAGCTTTTCTGTCGGGATTATGCTGCCTTGATATGTTGTTGTACTGTTTGCACAATCTCCTCGGCATCCCTTACATAATCTGACCCGTAAAATCCTCGATCTCCTGATTCAACCCAATTAACCGGGGTTCTGCATCTTCGTCCATATAAGACTTCGAACGGTGCCATCTTTATACTTTCCTGGTAGCTGTTGTTATACGAAAACTCGGTGAGGGGTAACCACTTCTCCCATGATTCTCCTGAGGATAGAACACATGCTCTGAGGATATCTTCCAAAATTGGATTCACTCTTTCTGTTTGTCCTGCGGTTTGGGGATGATAAGCAGAACTTCTTACCAACTTAGTCCCTAGCTCCTTGTGCAACTGTTCCCAAAAACACGCTATGAACTGGGGTCCTCTATCAGAAACAATCCTCTTAGGAACTCCATGTAACCTCAAGATGTTCTGAATGTACAAGTCGGCATACTGATGTGGCTGATGGGTAGTCTTAACTGGGATGAAGTGAGCCACTTTAGATAACCGATCCACGATAACCCAGATAGAATCATTTCCTTTTTGAGTGGTGGGAAGACCTGTGACGAAATCCATACTAATCTCTTCCCATTTCCACTCTGGGATTGATAACGGTTGTAACAGTCTGGCAGGTCTTAGGTGTATTGCTTTTATCCTGCAGCAAGTATCACACCTTGCGACATAAGCTGCAACTTCTTTCTTCATCTTTGACCACCAATACCTTGTTCTCAGATCTTGGTACATCTTACTGCTTCCTGGATGGATAGATAACTTTGAGTTATGGGCTTCATTCAGAATTCTTTCTTTCAGCTCCGTGTTCTTTGGAACAACCAACCTCTGATTATACCACAGAATCCCCTGTTCATCTGTTCTGAAGTTCAAAGAACTATTGGCTTCCAATCTCTTCTTGATCTGGCCGATTTTTTCATCGGTCTTTTGTCCTTCGATGATGTCACTCTCCAGGGTGCACTGTATGGTGATATTGTTTAACATAACGGGGTGCATAAGGTTAAATCCATCTTCCAAAAGTGGTTGTAGGGAGTTGCAATGAGTCTTGCGACTCAAGGCATCTGCTACAACATTCGCTTTTCCGGGGTGGTAATGCACTTCCAGGTTGTAATCCTTAATCAACTCTAACCATCTCCTCTGCCTCATATTCAACTCTGGCTGGGTGAAGATATATTTCAAACTTTTGTGATCTGTGTACACATGACATAAGTTACCCATAAGATAATGTCTCCATATCTTGAGTGCATGAACTACGGCTGCCAATTCCAAATCATGAGTCAGGTAATTCTCCTCATGTGGTCGCAACTGACGTGAAGCATATGCGATAACTCTCCCATTCTGCATAAGCACACATCCAAGTCCAATCTTGGATGCGTCACAAAACACATCAAAAGGTTCCTCCAAATCTGGTTGCGCCAAAATGGGTGCAGAAGTCAACAACGTTCGCAGAGTGCGAAAAGCTACCTCACACTCTGGAGTCCATTCAAACTTCTTATTTTTCTGAGTTAGACAAGTCATAGGCTTTGCGATCCTTGAGAAATCCAGGATGAACTGACGGTAGTACCCAGCTAATCCTAGAAAACTGCGTACCTCATGTACGTTAGTGGGTGCTTGCCAATCCATAACTTCTTGTACCTTCGTGGGATCCACAGAAATTCCTTCCTCTGAAAGGACGTGTCCAAGAAAGGGTACCTTCTTTAACCAAAATTCACACTTGCTAAACTTAGCATACAACTTGTGCTCTCGAAGTCGAGCTAAGACAACTCGTAGATGCTCAGCATGATCCTTTCTATTTTTAGAGTATACCAAAATGTCATCAATAAACACCACAACAAACTTGTCCAACTCAGGCATGAAGACGGAATTCATTAGGTACATAAAATGTGCCAGCGCATTGGTTAGCCCGAAGGACATAACTAGATACTCATAGAGTCCATATCTGGTGGAGAAGGCTGTTTTTGGTATATCCTCTCTCCTGATCTTAATCTGCTGGTATCCTGACCTCAAGTCGATCTTGGAGAACACTTTTTCCTTTGATAACTGATCAAACAAGACGTCGATTCGGGGTAAGGGATACTTGTTCTTTATAGTTACTGCATTCAACAGTCTATAATCCACGCACATCCGTAAAGTTTTATCCTTCTTTTTCACGAAGATGGCGGGACATCCCCAAGGTGACGAACTAGGACGTATCAACCCTTTATCCAAAAGCTCTTGTAACTGAGTCTTGAGCTCTGCTAACTCATTAGCTGGCATCCTATACGGCCTCCGAGAAATGGGTGCCGTTCCAGGAATTAACTCTATAGCAAACTCCACATCCCTATCTGGTGGTAGTCCTGGCAACTCATCAGGAAAGACATCTGGAAACTCACACACTACTGGGATCTCAACTATCTATTTTGCCGTGATATTGAACATCACTCCGATCTCGTGGGGATTTTGGGGTAACTTAAACCGAAAAGAAGTCCCATTCCGGGGACTGACCATGGAAACTACTCGCTCTGAAATGTCAAGATTGACCTTCTAGAGTTTCATCCAACCCATACCCAAGATTACATCCAAACCTAGAACAGGGATGACTATGGGATCCACTATGGTCTGTTTATCCCCAAAAGTCATCTCCACTCCTTTTGACATTTTACGGGCGAATATAACAGCTCCGGCGGAACTTATCTGATACCCCCGATCCAACTCTACTAACCCGAGATTACTTCTTATAGCAAAATTCTCACTTGTAAAAGAATGTGATGCTCTGGAATCAAATAACACAACTGCAGGGCATTGATTAACAAGAAACGTACCAGTAGTGACAGGTTCTCCCTCTGGCACTTCTTCAATGTTGGTATAATGCACATGGCCTGTGCGAGGTGGAGGCAGGGTGTACTGCTTCTTCGGTCGAGGGTACTGACGTGACAGGTGTCCGGTCTGACCACAGTTGTAGCACGGTCCGATCACGTACGGGGTCTTAGGACCTCCTGCACTTCCTGCCTTAGCTTTGTTCTGCATCAGAGGAGCGGTGTAGGGCTTCTGGAAACTCGGGCGGGAGCGGTTGTTCGTTATCTTCCTCTGCGGAGGGCGGAACCTTGCTCCTGCAACCGGCGGGCGATATGGGGTGCGTGCTCCGAAAGGGGTCCTCTGTTGAGACGAACCTCCTTCGTTCGCACGACGACGAGTCTCTGTCGCCAGCCTGCTGTCATTGGCCTCCGGATTCAGACAGTCACTGACAAAGTCACTGAAGGTGGTGCGGTGACTGTTACCCATCTTGGAAAGCATGGTGGCACTCATGCCACGCTTGAAACTTGCAATCTTCTTGGCCTCTGTGTTGACAAAGTCTGGAGCATAACAAGACAGGTTGTTGAAGCTATGTAGATACTCTGACATAGACCTAGTTCCCTGAGACAGCCTCATGAACTCTGTAGTCTTCATTTCCATCAGACCACTGAGGATGTAGTGGTTACGCATAGCAGTCGAGAACTGATCCCAAGTGACTCGTGCATTTGCAGGTAGGGATGCACGGTACTGGGCCCACCATAAACCTGCGGGTCCTTCCAACATGTGGGCGGCATACTCCGCCTTAAGCTCTTCCGTCAGACGAAGCAGGCAAAACTTCTGGGTGATGGAGTTAAGCCACTCATCAGCCTCCAGCGGTTCGGTGGCTTCCTTGAACACAGGGGGACGAGTGTCCAAGAAGTCATGGTAGGTGCTGTACTGATTGGGCTCCGGGCCTTGGCGCTGCTGATGCTGCTGCGCGGTGTTGTTAGCAATGTTGCGGAGGGTGGCCTCCATATGCCTCTGCATTTCTTCCATGTTCCTCTAGCTTCCCAGAAACTGGCCGAAAAATGCTTCCGGCGTCATTGGCGGCGGTGGGGGAGGTGGCGATTCTCCTCCTGTCTTGATCCTTGTCCACGTTGACTGCGAGTGTGTGCCGGCATCTGCATATCCCATTAATAAGCCGTCATTAGGTGATGTCACATTGATCATGAATAAATACTGCGTTGTACATAATTTAAATTTGCACACGACCAAGTATAATTATTCATTTCCATACAACATCACAGAATAATTGCTCGAAATTAGACATGCAAACGACGGAACTTCCATAAAAAGGTGCCAGATCGAAGTTTGTACTTTGTCCAAAAACCATGCATGCCATCATACAACCTTAAACATAAACCAACACATGTCTGAGTATTACATCATCAGCGAGCACGCTCAAGCTATACAAAAGAAACGACTCCTAACGAAAATAACGCTCAGTCGTCTCCGGCGGCGGACGCGGCGTCCTCTATGTCAGCGTCGATCATAGGCTCGTCAGCGTGAGCCTCCTCCGGTGGGACGTCGGGACCAAGGACTTCTCCGTCCTGGGGTCCTGGGCCTCGGCTGCGGGAACCTCGGCAGCTGTTGGGGCGGCAGCCTCCTGTGCGGCGTGGTGCATCTGATGGACTGCCTCGTGGAGCTGGTCGATATAGGCCTGCTGGCCATGGATCTGCTGTATCAAGAGGTGAGCTCCCTCTCTGAGCTGGTCGAGCGCGGTGCGGGCCTCATCCCTTTAAAGGGTGGTAGTTAGGTACATCTGCTCAGCTATGGTCCTGGCAGTGGTCTCTGCACTTGCGGTAGCACAGGCGTCGTCACGCTCTAGAGTGACCTGCTGCAATCTCTCCTGAAGGCGAGCTACCTCAGCATCGAACTCCTCCTGCAGTCTTCCCTTGTTCTGGTAGGTGGCAGTGAGAGTGAAGGACACGCTCTCGAGAGTGCGCTCCAAACTCTCACATACACCCAGCAAAGCTCCGGTGGCGCTCATCGCAGGCTTCTCACAGAAGAACCTCTCCTCAGGGCTCCTTGTCAGAACTGACTCCAAAGTCTGCCTCCAGCGCAATGGAAAAGGTGATCCACGTGGGAACACTCCTGCCATCGCACTAGCAAGGTCGGCGGGGAAACGGGCGATGATGTCCTTCAACACCAGGTATGCTACCCTGTTAGCTCCATCCTTGGCACACGTGCCTCTGGTGATCTCAGTCCATCCTGTCCAGTGAGGCTTGGCAGGCAAGGCTTTGACCTTGATCTGCACCATGACCAGAAAATCCTGTCCATAGATCTCCTTCTGCCAAGAGTACTTGGACTCCTGTCCCTCCTCAGAGCCCACGGCCTGCAGAATCCTCCATAGGATGGTCGGCAACCCAAAGTAGGTCAAGAATGTCTTCCGGGTCAGCTTGGTGGCCAAGCGGTGACGCGAAACTCCTCTTCCTCCGGTGGCCTTGCGAGCGGTCAGCTTAGTCCGAGCCATCTGTAGAAACAAAAGGGTTTCAAACTCTCGTGAGACAGATATTAAGTTGGCAAATTTTTATATAAAGGAGACAACTTTTAATTAAGGGGAGGTAATGTAAATGCAAGAATTTAAACATGATGCATGATCGTACTTATGTTCTCACTCACTAACATGACTCATAAGTCCTAACGTTCTAGTCGGTGGCAAGAACGATCTCTCATGCGTTATCTACACGTTCTACTCGATCGCATAGTTAGTGTACCTGCAGAAGATTCATTTCAGCCCAAAGCAATCCCAATGGTAAAACAACTGAGTATTGGCTAATATGCGCAAAATACATAGAAGCCAACACTTAAACACTATGCACCAATAGAGAAAACACCCTTAAAACATTGATACCCTCGTATGTGTCTGCGTAGAGCTCGCACATACTTGGTATAAGAACTCTCACCTAGACCGACGATTGGACGGTCATGCTCTCATACCTCACAAAATCATTTTATGCATGTTTTCGCGATCGACGCATTCTCTTTTTCCCGAGAATGGACCAACAAATAAAGATCCAGCATGAAGCAAAACCCTGAACCGTGTTAGCAGTTAAGCCACCTGATTCCTAGTATAGGCTTAAGGACGAGACTAGGCACACTTAGTAATCGAAAATAGTTTTGAAATACCCATTTTAGTTCGAAAATAGCTCCTTGCGGATGCAATAACTTGAACCATGCTCTGATACCAGCTGTCGCGGAACCGTCCTGATTATAAGGACTCAAGTACCGTCTTAGTCACTTACGTCTGACATCAACCCGCACTTGAAGCCATATAACCCCGGTAGTCCAGAAATCTCGAAGGATTTCAACATCGTACAACATACAGGATCACATCGTTCAAGTATTACATTCGAGAGGATACATCACAGATAAACGAAATCAGATTTAAAACATCAGAGTGCGAATTTAAGACAGAGTTATTACAAACCCGAAATTAAAGTGCGGAAGCTTAAATAAGTTTGGAATACGACCACCACACATGTGGTCCAAATAAAACATTGCTTGATAACTCCAACTCAACACAACTCACTCCTCCTTTTTCAAGTAATGTGCCACTAGAAGTCTCAGACCAGCAAAAGAAAAGGGGAAGCTTCTGGACGACCCTGCCCTGGGCCTACTCCTCATCACCTTCCACTGGGTAGAGGCAGTGCTTACAATAGCCATAGTACACCTGGCCATCTGCAACAAACGGGATAAACCCTGAGTACGGGAATGTACTCAGCTAGACTTACCCGCCCAACTGAAAATAAAGACACCAAGGGTATGCAAGACTTTTTTGGTGGAGCTGGGATTTTTAGTTGCGAAAAGCTCAAAATTAAGATAAGGAGTATTAATGACATAGATGAGCTGTCAGTTTTTTAGTCCTATCTCTTATTCTAGGTTTTGCACCTGATCTACTACACACTTGAGTCTAACAAGCAGTAAAATAACCATATCCAGTTGACTTATCCACATTTTAGTTGAACCTTTAAGCATCACATGGAGTTGTATCATGGTGAAGCTCGCCATAGTTTCCCACTAACTGGGGGAGACGGCGACTCGAATCGAATTCCAAACCAGCTAGTGAAAGACCTTTAATACCAGCCCACACTTTCCCCGTCGGGTCCATGCATTGGGCAAACGCTCGATGCTTGTTCGTGGTGGTAATCGTTGCTGTTCAAGCACGGACCGCCCAATTGGAACCTGGTGATGGCCTCTCGCGGCAGATCACATTTCCATACTAGAGGGCGCGACACAGGTCGAAACCGGCCCGAACAGCTTCTAACCGGCTTCGGGGTCGATGATTACAGCACCAACATATCCCTAAGTAAAAGGGCGCGTTAAAAAATGAACGAGGGACAACATCGATACAAACCTACACGATCCAACGGACGGACTGCCCCCAAGTTCCAACTTGGTGCCTTGCCTTCCAGTCGACCGTATTTCATTACTACTCAGGTTCTTTTCCACGATAGCGAATATAGCCAACCGTGATCCGGTAAATACCCACCAGGGGTATTACAGAAACATCCTTAACTACTACTTTTATTAAGCGGGCTAAGCAATTCTACATCATAATTAAGTAACAGGGTAACAAGGCAGGTGTAAGCAATAATTCAAGGGAGAAGAAATGCATCAAGTAGGATTCAATCAACTCCTAAACCTAATGCATCACAATATAAAAGGACTCAAGCAATTTAATTGTAAATACTGGGAGACTTAGAATGCTCCGGAGCTTGCCTTGAGCGAAGACCGAGGCCTCGTGGGAGGGGCACTCGGGCAAATTAGTTTCCTGTCCGGGGTCGATCTCCTCGGCTTGATGATGCTCCGGGATCTCTTGTTCGGCGCTTGCTTCCTGCTCCGGGGTGGTCTCCGAGACTGTCGATCCTATTTGCAATGTGGTACATAATTAAACAATGTCAGGTGCAAGATGGTGATATGAAAAGTAACATTCTTGCAAACCAACAAAACCAACTTGTTGAACCACTTTTGACCTTGACGTCAATAATTATTTACCTTGTAAAACAAAATTGTTAATTCAATTATTCCTTATTTAATATTTCCAAAAGAAACTCAGGTTTGAACTGCAAGTGCATTATTCTGAACTCGGAAAAATCCACAAAAATTCCAGAAGATAACCGACACTAACTGGACTTCACTGACCAATTTCCAGCAAGAGATAAAATACAGAACAGCGGCTACAAAAAGATGAAATACACTGCTCAAAAAGTGTTTTGAACTAACTTTTCACACAAAAAGTGTCAAACAACTGATTTCATAATTTTCCTAGCTTCATCCACTCATAAACATTCTACTGTAGAAAATTTACTATTAGAGCATATATGCATAAACCTACACAAAATAAACAAATCTAATCCAAAATAACCTAATTGAACTACAACCCTACTGAAAATGGGTGCTAGACTCAGTTTCATATTTTTCCCAGATTCTACTCCATATTTCATATTTATCAAGGAAGTTCCATGAACAGAAACATTATATTACTTCCTACATGAATTTCCAAAGAAACATATAGAAAAGTACATTTATACAGTAACTTCACATTTTTCCTTACAACAGCCTATGTTTAATATTTTTCTTAGCTTGAACATCACATACAGAGACTGCACAATTTTTCCCATATTTTATTTTGACACATAAAACACCTTAACACTTATTCCAAGAAATCAGCCAAAAAGGACTTTAACCCATAACAGAAAATTTTTCTACATAAACAGTGCCTCATACATTTTTCACAGATACACACCATGATGAGAAACCTACACAAATTTTTCCATGAATTAACTTGACCCTAAAACATATATAACCATTTATCTCAACAAAAGCACATAAACTGAAATAAATAAAAACAGTAATAAAAACTTCTACCAAAAATACTTTCATATTTTTCCATGATAGATCTACTTATAAACAAGCTATCAAAACTGAAAGCACCTCATTTGGACTTTTAAAACGTGCTACACAAAAATAACAAGCATTTCTGGAAAATAAAACAAAAGGGAAAAAACATTTGAATCTCCCGGCCTGGCTTCGTGGACTCGGCCCATAGACCGGGGGAGATTGACGCGTGGGGCCCATGTGGTCAACGAGGCTCACCGGTCAGAGAGGGCGGAGCAGGGGAGAAAGGTTGACCGCGGCTTGCTCGCCGACGGCGAGGTCGCCGGCGGTGGGATCGGGCTCATTGTGCTCCCCTCGACGAGATGGACCGAGAGGTGGTGGTGGTTTGGCTAGCGCATGGCCGGAGCTCGCCGATGGCGAGCGGTGGCGGATGGCAGCGGCGGGACGCGCGGCTATGCTGTTCCCGGCGGTCGTCGGCCGAATTAACAGGGGCTAAAGCTTGAGTGAACCCTAGGAAAGCTACTAGAGGGGTTGGTTCGGTCGGTGAAGCTCTGGTGGAGCTCGACCACGTGCGCGGCCATGGCGGCGTCCATGGTGCTCGGTCGGGCAAGAGTGGGAGGTCTATGGGGCGGTAGAGAGCTTGCGCACTAGTGTTCTCACCTTGCCTTTGCTTGGCGAAGCTGGCGAGTGAAGGAGGGAGGTGGCGGAGCTTTGGTCGGGGGCGAACGGCTTCGAGCTCTGGGCGGCGCTGATGGCGACCGCGGCGGCGCTCCTCGGGCTCCGGCGTCAACGGGGCTCGGCTGGGGAAGATGGCGTGCCCACGGCGTGTGCACGGTGAGGGCGGAGTGGCTGGCGAGAGGAATCGGACGGTGGTGGACGGTTGCGGCCGGAACGGTGAGGTGTCCTCGCGGTGTCGAACGGCGACGGCACAAGCGTTCGCGCTTCGCGTTCGTTCGCGGAGAGGAGAAGTGAGGGCGAGAGCGAGGGAGTGTGCGTGTGCGTGTGGGTGAGTGAGGGAGCGAGAAGCGGTGCTCGGGGTTTTGGCCGTGGCCTTGGACGGCCGGCGGTCGTGGCGGGGCCCGGCGTGGCGTGCAGCAGGCGGCGGCACGGCGAGCGAGGGCAGCGCGGTAGGCGAGGCGGGCGCGGAGTGGCCAGGGGAGATTTGTGGCGTGATCGAGTGGTGAAGGATCAGGTGAGGAGTGGCGGAGGCGGATTTGCGCAGGCATTGCTGGCCACGTGGCGCGGACGCC
This sequence comes from Coix lacryma-jobi var. lacryma-jobi, assembly GCA_009763385.1. NCBI lineage: Eukaryota > Viridiplantae > Streptophyta > Magnoliopsida > Poales > Poaceae > Coix > Coix lacryma-jobi. The sequence continues at coordinate 99,017,591 of CM019831.1, forward strand.
GGCGTACGGCGCGGCCGCGGTCAGAGCGACCGGCGCGTCATGCGTGGGCGGGCGCGCGCGGGCGCGAGCGAGCGGGCGAGCAGGCCGGCGCGGGCGGAGCTGGGCCGAGAAAGGCCGCGTGGGCCGAAAGGGTAGCGCGGGAAAAAAACAAAAAGAAAACCCCTTTTCCTTTTTGCAGAAATTTTCTAAACTTTGACCAGTCAAAAACAGTTTCAAAAACTCCAAACTAGGTTTTGACCCAAAAATAAAAGTTGCTCAAAATAATTTTCTCTACAACTTTCATATAAGACACTTTTTCTGAAACTCATTTTCTCAACCTCCACATGCATAAAGCCAATTTTGAGACATAAATCATTTTGTTTTCCTTGTCCTTATTTGCTTAAACAAATTTTGAACTAGGTCAAAATGTTAACAAGAAAAAAAAATGTTTTACTCAAAATTCTTTATTTTATAAAATTATTTGCCAAGACAGAAATCCACTTAAACCATCAAGTCCAAAAGAAATCCAAAATCCAATAAATAAGCAAAAGGCAAAAACACAATCATGCACATGAAATGATGCCATGCATTGCTTATGCATTTTAGTAGCTAAATGTAGTTCCTAATGCAGTGCTTAACACTAGGGTGTTACAAATAGTGTGGTGTCGACCTTCCCAATGGTGATGCCCTTCTCAATGAGGAAGTCCCGGAGGCGCTCGTACCATGCTCTTGGGGATTGCTTGAGCCCATATAGCGCCTTGGACAACCTATAAACATGATTAGGATATCTAGGGTCTTCAAACCCGGGAGGTTGATCAACATAGACTAGTTCATTTATGAAGCCATTTAAAAATGCACTTTTCACATCCATTTGATATAATTTAATGTCATGATGTGATGCATACCCAAGGAGGATACGGATGGCTTCGAGTCTTGCAACCGGTGCAAAGGTCTCTCCAAAATCCAAACCTTCAACTTGAGAGAACCCTTTGCCACTAGCCTTGCCTTGTTTCTAACAACCTTGCCTTGATCATCTTGCTTGTTCCTAAACACCCATTTTGTTCCAATGACTCTTGCGCCTTTGGGTCGCTCTTCAAGTGTCCAAACTTGGTTGCGGGTGAAGTTGTTTAATTCTTCATGCATAGCATTCACCCAATCCGGATCACCTAGAGCTTCATCTACAATGGTAGGCTCAACAAGAGACACAAAGGAGTGATGTTCAATAAATAAAGCAAGTTTTTGAGATCGAGTCATTTACACCCCTTGTTGGACTCCCTATGATGAGTTCTTGAGGATGAGCTTGTAGTAAAGGAGTAGTCCTTTGATCAACCACTTGAGGGGCCGCTTGTGGAGCATAAACATCTTTAGCTTGTACCACCATTTGATCATGGGAAACATGAGTATCTTCAAATGGATCCCTCCCATCTTTGTCATCAACAAGTGGTACATTGGATGAGGATGGCTTGTCAATGACTTGCACATCATCATCATCATCTTTAGGCTTGATGGCTACAACCGGCATGTTCTTCATTGCTTCCCTCAATGGTTCATCACCTACATCATCAAGATTTTTGTGCTCTCCTTGAGAGCCATTAGATTCATCGAATTCCACATCATATGTTTCTTCTACCATCCTGGTGGCATGGTTGAATACTTGATATGCTTTGGACTTCAATGAGTAACCAACAAGAAAACCAATATCACATCGGCGTTGAAACTTCCCTAGGTGTTGGCGCTTCTTGTAGATGTAGCATTTGCACCCAAACACTCTAAAGAATGATATATCCGGCTTCTTGTTGTTGAGTAGCTCATAGGGGGTCTTTCCAAGGAGACGATGGGGGAACAACCGGTTTGATGCATAGCAAGCGGTGTTGATTGCTTCCGCCCAAAATCTTTCCGGTGTAGTGTACTCATCTAGCATTGTCCTTGCTAGGGTGATTAGTGTCCGGTTCTTTCTATCAACTACCCCATTTTGTTGTGGTGTGTAGGTTGCGGAAACTTCATGCTTGATCCCAACTTCATCACAATATTGCTCAATGTGGGTGTGGTCGAACTCTCTTCCATTGTCACATCTTATCTTCTTGATCTTCAAGTCAAACTCATTTTGGGCTCTCTTGGCAAACTTCTTGAATGAAGGGGTTGCTTCGGATTTGTCATGAAGAAAGAATACCCAACTGTATCTAGAGTAGTCATCAACAATCACTAGGCCATATGTTGTTGGCCCAAATAGATCCATGTGAAGTAGCTCTAACTCTCTTGATGTTGATACAAAGGCTTTGGTTGGATGAGTGTTTGCAACTTGATTGCCGGCTTGACATGCACTACACAATTTGTCTTTCTCAAATTTGACATCCTTCAAGCCCCTAACCAAATCCTTCTTCAATAGCTTGTTGAGAGTGTTCATTCCAACATGTGCCAATCTTCTATGCCATAGCCAACCAAGTGATTGCTTAGTGAACAAACATGTCTTCAAGTTGGCATCTTCGGAGGTGAAATCCACTAGATAGAGATTGTTGTATCTAAAGCCTTTGAATATCACTTGTGTATCATCTTTCTTGGTCACAACCACTTCCTTGTCGATGAACAAACATTGAAAGCCAAGATCACATAGTTGCCCAATGGATAGCAAGTTGAAGCTCAAGGATGCAACTAGAAGCACATTGGAGATGGTATGGTCATTTGATATAGCCACTTTGCCCAATCCCTTGACATTGCCCTTTGAGTTGTCACCAAATGTTATCTTTTCTTGGTCATTGACATTCTCTTCTAGTGACGTGAACATCCGGGGATCACCGTTCATATGTTGTGTGCAACCACTATCAATCACCCAATGAGATCCACCGGTCTTGTAGTTCACCTACACACATAAGAAATCAAGCTTGAGCTTTTGGGACCCAAACTTGTTGAGGTCCCTTAACCTTCTCTACTAGTGACTTTGCAACCCAAATTTGCTTTGGCCTATTCTTGTTAGGAGGCCCCATGAACATAACTTTCATCTTGCCACTAGAATCTTGTCTAAGCATGTAGTGAGCATTGAAAGCAAAGGGCCTAGCATGCTTGGGCAAGGGTGTGGGTTTTGGCTCTTCACAATCATGTGCAAAGTGTCCTTCCTTTCCACACTCATAGCATCTCCCAATCTTCTTCTTCTTCGGCTTTGTGATGCTCTTGCGTTGCTTCATCTTCTCTTCAAGAAACCCAATGCCATTTCTATTGGTCTTCATGACGGTGTTCATGAGTAGCTCACTTTGAAGACATTGCCCCTTGGTGAATTTCTTCAACCCGGTGGTAAGGTGCTCCTTCTCTCTCTTGAGCTTCTCATTCTCTTGTTGGAGCTCTAATTGAGATGGTGTGATCTTGTAATCCCTCTCCATCTTCAATCTCTTGTTCTCTTTTTTAGCATGTCTAGCTCAAGTGACATGCTATAATCATCATCTTGGGTCCCAACAATGACTTGCTTTGTGGTTGCAAGCTTCTCTAGATCAACCTTGAGTTTTGCATTCTCATTCTTGATCTTGACATAATCATCATAGTGATTGGCCACAACCACATTCTTGCCCTTGCCACTAGCTCTTTGCTCATCATGCTCACTAACCAAGTCCTCACAAGATGTTGCTATGTCACACTTAACAACAAGGTTAGGAGCATCATGTGTCTCATGTGAAAGCATATCATAAGCAACGGTGAGAGTATCATAGTCAACTTTCACTTGAGTGTATTGTTCTTTGAGCAAAGCATAACTAGTGGTAAAGTCACTATGCATCTTATCAAGTTTTTCATTTTTAGCTTTGAGCTCTTTGTTAGATGACTTGAGTTCCTTGATAGTGGATGACATAGTAGCAAGTTCATTTTTTAGCTCATCACTGGCATGAATAGCATGTTCACATTTCTCAACAAGAGATTCATTTTCATCAACAAGCTTTTCATTTTTAGCTCTAGTCTTTCTTATGATTTTGGAGTAGTTGTTTAGCAATGTAACAAGCTCATCATAAGTGGGTGACTCAAATTCACCATCACTATCACTATCACTAGAGTCATCGTCGCTTTGTACCTTTCGATCACCTTTAGCCATGAGGCATAGGTGTGTAGATGATGATGGTGACGGTGGTGGTGGTGGTGTAGAGGAGCCAATGACTAGAGCGACCACCTTCTCCTTCTCATCATCACTATCTTCACCGGATGAGCCACCGGAGGAGTCAATGTCGATGAGCCAATCACCAACAATGTATGCTTTACCACCTTTCTTGTGGTATTGCTTCTTCTTGCCCTCTTTCTTCTTGTAGGGCTTGCCATTCTTCTTCTCATCTTCACTTGATGAGTCATACTTCTTGCCCTTGTTCTTGTTCTTGTAGTTGTCCTTCTTGGGCTTGGTGCATTTGTGGGCAAGATGACCAAGATCTCCGCAATTGTAGCAATCCATTTTGGAGATTGGTCTCCTCTTGCTACTTGTGAAGAATTTCTTCTTTCTTGAGTCAAAGTTGACTCCATTCTTGTGAAGCTTTTTCAAAATCTTGGTGGTTCTTCTCACCACGAGAGCGATGTTGGAATCATCTTCTTCATCACTTGAGCTCCCATGATGCACCTCAATAGCCTTTGACTTGCCCTTCTTATCATGGCTTGCTTTGAAGGTCAAGTCCTTCTTGTCGGTGGAGGAGCCACCACTTGGTGTGATGTGCATGTACATCTCATGCGCATTGATCTTTCCCAAGATTTGAGTTGGTGTAGCGGTGGAAAGATCACCTTGATGTAGCACCGTCATAATGTTTCCATACTTCTCTATTGGAAGGACACAAAGAATCTTCCTCACAACATCGGATGGTTGCATTTGTGTGAGGCCAAGTCCATTGAGTTCTTCTACAAGAACATTCAACCGTGAGTACATTTCATTTGCACTTTCATTAGCATGCATATCAAAAGAATGAAGCTTTTACATAACTAAATGATAGCATTCCTCACGCTCACTCTTGGTTCCCTCATGGAGCGCACAAATGTTTTCCCATAGATCATGGGCATTTTTGTGGTTCCGAACACGGTTGAACACATCCTTGCAAATGCCTCTAAAAAGAATATTTTTGGCCTTTGCATTCCATTTTTCATTTTCCTCCTCATTAGGAGTAAGGCTTGTGCCTTCCTTGGGCTTGGCAAAGCCGGTGATCGCGGCATCGCGGCATTTAACATCAACCGCTTCTAGGTACGACTCCATACAGATTTTCCAAAATGGAAAGTAGTATCCCTCAAACATGGGAGGTGGTCCATCACCTCCGGACATCTTAACTCTAGGCGGTTAATCCTAAATTGAGAGCACGAGGCTCCGATACCAATTGAAAGGATCAAGATGCCCAAGAGGGGGGGGTGGGTGAATTGGGCATTTCTAAAACTTCTTTCAAGAATAAAACCTATCAAGCCTCAATTAACCCCCTAGTGCCTAGAAGTGTGTTTCTCTTTATTCTACCGCACAAAAGACCAAGTCTATGACACTCCTACTCTAGCAAAGCAATTCAATAGTGAATGAACAACAAGTATAAAGCGGAATTGAATTGCTTTAATGTAAATGCGTAAGGACAAGACGATCTTTTTGCCGAGGTATCGAGGTGTCGGCACACCCCCTAGTCCTCGTTGGAGCACCCGTGCAAGGGTATCGCTCCTCCTTGATCCGCGCAAGGATCAAGTGCTCACTATGAGCTGATTCTTCGCCGCTCCGGCCCGGTGAATCGCTCACTACCGGTCACAAGCTTGCTTGGGTCATCCACAAAGCCACCGGATGCTCTCCAAGCTTCACGATCGCCACCAAGCCATCTAGGTGATGCCGATCACCAAGAGTAACAAGCTAGAACTCTCACTTGACCAACACAAGGCCAAAGAGATGGATGGATGCACACTTGCTACTCAATTCTCACTAGGGCTCTTGCACTATCTCACACTCACAATGTGTCTCTTAGCAGATGGAAGTGGCAAGAACACTGTTGACGGTGCTTAAAGCATCATTTCACTATCAACATTTCACCCAAAACCAAGGTAAAACAACATAAAAAGTAGAAGATTTGGTTTATAACTAACCTATTTCCACATGTGCATAGTTTCTTATCTTAATACAGGAAATAATGGAATTTCGGCCAAACAAGGGTACCAGGAGCAAGGCCAAGCCATTTTGGCCCAAATGGGCTAGAGCAAGGTGGCGGCCGCCACCTATTACTGGCGGCCGCCAGGTCACTCGTGCCAAAAGTGGCCCAAGCCACGTCATCGATCCGTGGGAGTCACCTCAAGCTCAAATCCTGGCCGTTGCACACTAAGGCGGTTTGATCCAAGGGCTAAGAAGAGCATCACCTAGATAGTGGGCTTTGGACACGTGTCCAAACCCTAGCCAACCCTCAAACCGACTCAGGAGAGCAAATGAAGACCGTTGGATGAATGGCGGTTGAAATTGACGGCTGAGAGGTGGCGGGCGACAGGGTTTGGTGGCGGGCGCCACCCCCTAAACCCTAACCGACCCCCCACTCACTCTATAAGTACCCCTAGCTCCCTAGCACTATAAATAGGCCCCCTTGAGCTCTCATTCAGAGAGCCTCACATCATTCCTCCCCATTTGGTTAGGTTAGACCACTTGCTATGTTAGAGAGATTAGAGAGAGTGTGAGTGCCTCACTAGAAGAGGAGCTGGAGAGGAGAAGAGTAGAAGTCTGGAGAGGTCCGGAGTTGTCGGAGACCCCTGGTTCGCTCTGCTCTACGCTTCAACTTTGGTAACTTAGTATCTATTCTATCTTCCAGTATTTACTTTCAGTACTTGTGTGTTTGTTTCATTGCTTGATATTACTTTCAAGTGCTCTAGTTCTAGTACAGGGCTAGTAGTAGTAGTATATAAATTAAGTGTGGTACTTAGGCTATATATTGCCAGTGAATACGGCTAGGCCCCCGGATAGCTGTGGTAGCAAGCAGGTGGTGACAGCCCTGTGCGCCTTGAATTCCACCACGTAGCTGGTCTAGTTTAACAGTAGGGCTCGTTGTGCTAGCGTTCAACCTAAGTCAGTGGTAAAGGCTAGTACGCCCATAATACACTAGTAAAGAACTTAAATCACTAGAAGTCTAATAGAACTAGGATCTACCCCAGTAGATAGTGCCCGTTCCCTTCAATTATCCTAGATATCCTTACCCCCCTAGTTTTCTCGAAATCACTTCGCGTTCCTCGTGGATTCGATACCCTGGAATACTCTGAGGTGAAAAGCTACAACTGACAGCCGTGCGCTTGCGGTTTCTTCTGCGTGCCACCCCAGGTGTCAACAAGCTTTTCTGGCGCCGTTGCCGGGGAACGGTAGCTGATTTTTGAGACTAGAGTTAGGATCATCTTTACCCTCTCCGCATGGAGAATCAATCTATCTTACAATTCGCAGCTCCAAAGAGTTCGCGATTAGAGCCACATTCATCATCACAACCTATATATGCCGATAGTTACGAATTGCGCCCTGACTTTATTAACAAAGTTCAGGAGAGCATGTTTACGGGATCAGAAATTCCCTACATACATCTACGTGAGTTTGAGCAAGTCTGTGCATGCTTGAACATTTCGGGCATTTCACCTGACACTGTCAAGTGGAAGCTGTTTCCGTTCACTTTGACGGGAGCAGCTAAAACATGGCATGCTCGAACCGTGGGAAGTGCCAGAGGAGACTGGGGAACTTTACGGACCAAGTTTATCTTGACGTATTTCCCTGTCCACCGAGTGGTACGACTACGAGTAGAAGTGTTGACCTTTAGACAAAATGATAAGGAGACATTAGGGGAGGCTTGGGACCGTTTTATTGGTTTAATCAATTCAGGACCCGATTTAGCCATACCCGATCCAGTGCTCCTTCAGCATTTTTATGTCGGTCTAGAGAAAGAGAGCGCTCTTCACCTTGATCATTCGTCAGGTGGAGCGTTTCTTCATCTTTCTCCACAAGGTGGAAAGGAGGTTCTTGATAGAATTCTCGAGAATACTCCTTATACTGGAGTTTCCGATGAAATCCCTGAGGAAGAAGTCGTAGAAACCCAAGTTTTGACCGTAGAACAACAAGAAGAGCCCGAGTCTAGCTCGCTGGACTTAGCAGAGCCTATTCCGTCCACATCTGGGAGAGAAATTCTTCCGGAATTTTTGGGCGAGATAGAGGATGATGTGTTTGAGGATTACGGAAATGCTATGAACTACTCCGTTCAAGCTCTCCCATCCGACAAACCACTTCCTGAGTCCTCTAATGGAATCTATAGCAGAGAGCGTCTTTTGGAACTTTCGGCTATCATGAGTCATGAATGGACAATGGAAGCCGAAGTATTAGAAAACATCCCTCACATAGATAAAATACCTAGTGTAATAGATTGTCGAATTAGGGGAGAAAAGGCCTTTGCCTTTTACGACCCTGTCGTGGGAATTAATGTTCTTGCTAGTAATTACGTATCCAGAACATTCCCCGACCTTCAACGACATCCAACTAAACGGTGTTTAAGAGACCCAAATGGTGACATCTTGGAAAGTGAAGGAATCCTAAAGATAGTCCCCATCCAAGTAGATGGAGCGGACATGGTCTTAGATTTCTACATTTTCAATGTAGTCCTTTTTGACGTCTTCTTAGGACAACCTTGGTCCATACTTGCCTTGCAAGGACCATGTCAAGAGCACTTTAATGCTCAAATCGGTAGAAAAGAGTACTCAGTACCTTTCGTTCGTGAATTAAATTCTATTGCCGAACAACCACCAGAACCAGATCTTCTCGATCAAGCTAGAACCTCTACTCTTTATGAGTTGGCTCAGCCTGATTTTGAAGAAGATTCTGAGTTCTTTGTCGAAGAAGAAGCCGAGACAGATGAACCGTTTCACTTAAACGAATCGGAAAAGCCATCTTGACCTTCCATAGAGCTAAAACCTCTGCCTGAAGGCCTGAGATACATCTTTCTAAACAAAGACCCCGAGACTCCAGTAATCATTAAGCTATCTGAAGAGGAAGTCCGTAGGTTAACCCTTGTCTTAGAAAAACACCGATCTGTCTTTGGCTATTCACTTCAAGATTTGAAGGGAATTAGTCCAAATCTCTGCACCCATCGTATCCCTCTCGATCCCGAGATACCCTCTTCAAGAGAGCCCCAAAGACGACTTAATAACGCTATGCGTGAAGTCATGAAAAAGGAGGTTCTGAAACTCTTGAACGCAGGAATTATTTATCCAGTTCCTTATAGTGAATGGGTAAGTCCCGTGCAAGTAGTTCCAAAGAAAGGAGGTATGACAGTCGTTAAGAATGAGAAAAATGAGTTAATCCCTCAACGCACTGTCACTGGATGGAGGATGTGTATAGACTATAGGAAGCTGAATAAAGCCACAAAGAAAGGCCATTTCCCGCTTCCTTTTATAGATGAGATGCTAGAGAGATTGGCAAACCATTCTTTCTTTTGCTTCCTGGATGGATATTCTGGTTATCACCAAATCCCAATCCATCCAGATGACCAAAGTAAGACCACTTTCACATGCCCATATGGAACTTATGCCTATAGATGCATGTCCTTTGGACTTTGCAATGCGCCGGCATCTTTCCAACGGTGTATGATGTCCATCTTTTCTGACATGATTGAACAAATCATGGAGGTATTCATGGACGACTTTTCGGTCTATGGGAAAACCTTTGACGATTGCCTAGCCAATTTAGACAAAGTCCTCCAACGCTGTGAAGAGAAGGACCTAGTTCTTAACTGGGAAAAGTGTCACTTCATGGTGCGGGAAGGAATTGTCCTAGGCCATCGAATTTCAGAACGTGGGATAGAAGTGGATAAAGCCAAAATCAATATAATTGAACAATTGCCACCACCCACTAATGTGAGAGAGATCCGAAGCTTCTTGGGCCATGCTGACTTTTATAGAAGGTTTATTAAGGATTTCTCACAGGTCGCTAGACCCTTAACGAGCCTGTTAGCAAAAGAGGTCCCGTTCAAATTTGATGAGGATTGTCTACAAGCTTTCAATATTTTGAAAAAGGCTCTGACTTCGGCACCAATCATCCAACCCCCAGATTGGAATTTGCCGTTTGAAATCATGTGTGATGCTAGTGATTATGCTGTGGGGGCCGTCCTTGGTCAAACTAAAGATAAGACGCATTATGCTATTTCTTATGCTAGTAAGACCATGACTGGCCCCCAGCTAAACTATGCAACCACAGAAAAGGAACTTTTGGCTGTAGTCTTTGCCATAGACAAGTTTAGATCTTACTTAGTGGGAGCTAAGGTGATTGTTTATACCGATCACTCTGCTCTGAAATATCTCTTCACTAAGAAAGATGCTAAACCAAGGTTGATCCGCTGGATCCTACTCCTTCAAGAATTTGACCTGGAAATAAGAGACAAGAAAGGAGTAGAGAATTCAGTAGCTGATCACTTGTCTAGACTACAAGTCAATAATTCGGACAATCTCCCGATAAATGACTTTCTTCGTGATGATACCCTTTTAAAAGTCACATATACCAACCCTTGGTATGCAAACATCGTGAATTTTATAGTCACCGGCTATGTCCCGCCGGGGGACAATAAAAAGAAACTGCTATATCAAAGCAGAACGCACCTGTGGGATGAACCATATCTCTATAAGGTCTGTGCAGGTGGACTCTTGAGAAAATGTGTCCCCATAGAAGAAGCAATGAAAATCATAGATAGATGTCACTCCGCCGAATATGGAGGACACTATGGAGCTTTTCGGACACATGCTAAAATATGGCAAAGTGGTTTTTATTGGCCATCAATGTACGAGGACACAAAGAATTATGTGAGACGTTGTCCTCGTTGCCAAAAGCATGGTAACATTAATGCCCGAGATGCTATGCCTCTCGTGAACAATCTCCAAGTTGAACTGTTCGATGTTTGGGGTATAGACTTCATGGGCCCCTTTCCTAAATCCTATGACGCCGAGTACATTCTTGTGGCTGTGGATTACGTCTCGAAATGGGTAGAAGCCATACCCTGTCGAGCGGCAGATGCTAAACATTCGAAGAAAATGTTCCAAGAAAACATCTTTCCTCATTTTGGAGTTCCTAGACTAGTCATTAGTGACGGAGGCCCTCATTTCATAGATAAGAGCTTCTGACATTTCTTAGCTAGTCAAGGGGTCCAACATAATATAGCCACTGCATACCACCCCCAAACAAGTGGACAGGCCGAAACGTCCAATAAACAAATAAAGAATATCTTGCAAAAGATGGTAGAAGAAATGGGAAGAGGATGGAAACATAAGTTACCCGAAGCTCTGTGGGCCTATCGGACCGCCTATAAGACCCCGATTGGAATGCCCCCATACCAACTAGTTTATGGAAAAACTTGTCATCTTCCTGTTGAGCTTGAGTTCAAAGCTCATTGGGCCATTAAGAAATGGAACATGGACCTTGACCAAGCTGGCCAAAATAGGAAGATGCAAATTTCCGAACTAGAAGAATGGCGAGAGAAAGCCTATCATAGTGCCAAGCTCTATAAAGAGAAGACTAAGAGATGGCACGATAAACGAATCAAAAAGAAAGAGTTCGAAGTAGGAGATAAAGTTTTACTCTTTAACTCCCGTGTTTGACTTTTCGGACACGGTAAACTTCGAAGCAAATGAGAAGGACCCTTCAAGGTTGTTGCAACCTCTTCCCATGGAGCCGTCACATTAGAAAGTGACGATGGGCAAATCTTCAAAGTCAATGGACAAAGATTAAAAATATTCTATGACTTTGATAAAAATGAGCTAAACAAAATTGATATAGTTAACTTTGAAGTAGCTCAAGCCCATGACAATTAATGGATGGACCCAATTTACCCCTTGTCCTTTTCATACACCTAGTCCATCCAAAACCCCGAGAAAGGCCTCTTTAGGCCCAACCAAGCCATTTTGACCTCGGAACTTTGAAACTTAGGAGGCTTACCTTCTCCCGCTCGATGCCCGACGAAGGAGGAGTGGCGGCCGCCACTCTCAACTGGCGGCCGCCACCAAACCCTGGCGCCCGCCACTCTAGATGGTGGTTTAGAGGCCCCCCCTCCACGTGGCAATTAATACCAAGCTCGGGAGAGTTAAAGAAGGAGGAGATGAGGACGAGTTAGTTCATCTAAGTCTTATCCCTCCACTTCTCCCCCTTCTGAAAAGAAGAACTCTTTCTTCTCCCTCCATCCATTCACGAAGTCCAGCCAAGCATCCTCAAAAACCATGTCGTCTCCATGGAAATCCGAGTCCTATAACCCCGAAGGATCCATCTCGTCCTCCACCAAAGCCATCATCCGATCTCTGATCGACGACGACATGGAGGTACTTGACGTGCCTCCTTTGGCAATGGTGCTGCCAGACGGCACTTATGTCAAGGGGACACCACCGGAGGGCGCAGGGAAGGCACCAGCCACCACTCCAGTGGCGGGCGCCACCCCTGCTGGGCGGCCGCCAGGGGTGAAACGCCCCCTGGCTTCGTCTCCGCTCCGTCTTCATCCTCCTCCAGTGGCGCCACCCGAGAAGAAACTGAGGACACCCACCAGGCCGACCACAGGGGAGATCACCCCGAGGAAGTCTCCGGTCGTCAAGGCCAGGGGTGATGAAACGCCCTCTCCATCAAGGGCGAAATCCCGGGTCAGCTTTGGCTGGGATAGCCACACCCGGAGCTACAGCCCCAATCCTAAGAGGGCTAAATTAGAGGTGTATGGCGTGAGAATGCCCGATGGGCATTATGAGAAGAGGCTGCGTGAGCGCGAGGCAAGCACTCATGACTCAAATGGGTCACTCTTCGAGCCATCCGTGCGCCGCTGTCTCAACCCATCGCCGGCAGGAGTCCCCGGCGAGATGGAGCACAACGGTGGTGAGGAGGGGTTAACCCTCGAAAAACTCACCGCCGAGGTGAAGAAGCTACGCAAGGAGAAAAGCGCCTTGGAGGATCAAGTCGCAGAGATTGCCCTCTGGCGAATGGACATGGAGGATCGGTTCACCGTCCTCCGCAAGGGCTGCACCTCGAAGATCAAGCGTCTCTTCAAAGAGACGGGCTTCGAGGATCTCTACGAGGCTCCTCCATTAGATTAGATTAGATTAGGGTGTCTAGTTAATTTTTTTAGTTTGATTTAGTTTAAGTTTAATTTTGCATGATTTAAATTTTAGATTATTTAATTTTCATTTTAGAACTCTTGTTTAGGAATTTTTATATAATGAATAAAAATACACCCTTACTTTTCCCTTCATCAAGTCTGTTCATTTTAAAAAAATAAAAAGTACCAAAACTTCTAGTGTGGGGGAGATCCCCTCTCTAAACACCTCTCTAAAAACGTGACAAAATGTTCAAAATAGTAACCTGAACTTAGCAAGGTAACTACCACGCTGTTTGCAAGCCGCATGGGCCAAAGCCCATGGCAGCCGCCACTTATTGCTGGCGGCCGCCAGGCCACACTGCATCGAAACACCCCCGGTGAGCCCCTAAACCTGTGTTTTAAAGTCTGTATAATTTGGATCACTGGATGTCTCGGTTTGAACTAAAAATGCAGCTAGGAAATAAAAATGCTGAAACAATTTCTTTTGAATTGAGTGTTTACATGACATGTTATTCTAACTTTTATTCATGTGTAGTAGCCTACTCATTTTGATAAGGAAGTCAACCTTGGTTGTTGTTTGATAAGATATAGAAGTGGTAATTGAAATTGCATTAGTACTCTGCTACAACCTTGGGAGTTTTTATTTTGAAAACCAAAATTACCATGGTTCATGATCTGTCTTTCCTATCCACCTACCAGAGCCAAAATATTAGAGTATAGGAAAACAACCCACAAAGCCTTCTAAATCAATCTTTGAGCTTTGTCAAGAATAGTTGATCTAGGTAGAAGAGTTTAGTCAAGCTCTAAAAGCCAAGGCAAACCATGCCTTTTTGAGAGAACTCTCACACTGAGGGTATACTCATGTAGTTCTCCTCCAAAATTTTGTTCTAAAAGAATTGTATAAATTTTCTCATTCCTTCAAAGGACATGGCTATATAGTATCTAAAAAAAAGAGCAAATGCTCTCAAAAGGACAAGTGTCCAAGTATTCAAAAGAAAAAAAAGAGAGGGCAAATGCTCTAAAAAGGACAAGTGTCCAAGTATTCAAAAAAAAGAGAGAAAGATGCATATAGCCATGATCCTTGGGAAGAAAAGAAATTTAAAAAGAAAAAGAACAAAGGAGTTGAGTTAGTCCACCCTATACCTTGGCTAGTGCATGACTATACTCTCCCATGATCCTAAACTTGACTTAGCAATAAAAGAGAGATAGAAGTGCCTTACATTCCTTCCTTTCCCTATAAACTCCACATAAGCCATAGGATAGACTCTGGCATTTCCTTTGCCATAAAGTGAGGATATACACCATGAGTGCCTTGAGAGTTAAAGAGAGATTCAATGAACCATGTTTTTCATTTTGAAAATATCCTAAAACCCCAAGGTATGTAAAAGAGGAAAGTGTGTTTCTCTTGCTTGCAAGCTATTCTATCCCTCAACCGCCATAGGTATGATTTATTAGCCACTTGGAAAGGTTACTAACATGAGTATAGGTAGTTGAACATCTTGTGTGAATGCTTAGTTCAATAAAATTGTTTCAATTCTTAAAGTCCATGCTTGCTCGGGACGAGCAAGAGGTTAGTGTGGGGGAGCTTGTTGACGGTGCTTAAAGCATCATTTCACCATCAACATTTCACCCAAAACCAAGGTAAAACAACATAAAAAGTAGAAGATTTGGTTTATAACTAACCTATTTCCACATGTGCATAGTTTCTTATCCTAATACAGGAAATAATGGAATTTGGGCCAAACAAGGGTACCAGGAGCAAGGCCAAGCCATTTTGGCCCAAATGGGCCAGAGCAAGGTGGCGGCCGCCACCTATTACTGGCGGCCGCCAGGCCACTCGTGCCAAAAGTGGCCCAAGCCACGTCATCGATCCGTGGGAGTCACCTCAAGCTCAAATCCTGGCCGTTGCACACTAAGGCGGTTTGATCAAAGGGCTAAGAAGAGCATCACCTGGATAGTGGGCTTTGGACACGTGTCCAAACCCTAGCCATCCCTCAAACCGACTCAGGAGAGCAAATGAAGACCGTTGGATGAATGGCGGTTGAAATCGATGACTGAGAGGTGGCGGGCGCCAGGGTTTGGTGGCGGGCGCCACCCCCTAAACCCTAACCGACCCCCCAGTCACTCTATAAGTACCCCCTAGCTCCCTAGCACTATAAATAGGCCCCCTTGAGCTCTCATTCGGAGAGCCTCACATCATTCCTCCCCATTTGGTTAGGTTAGACCACTTGCTATGTTAGAGAGATTAGAGAGAGTGTGAGTTCCTCACTAGAAGAGGAGCTGGAGAGGAGAAGAGTAGAAGTCTGGAGAGCTCCGGAGTTGTCGGAGACCCCTGCTTCGCTCTGCTCTGCGCTTCAACTTTGGTAACTTAGTATCTATTCTATCTTCCAGTATTTACTTTCAGTACTTGTGTGTTTGTTTCATTGCTTGATATTACTTTCAAGTGCTCTAGTTCTAGTACAGGGCTAGTAGTAGTAGTATATAGATTAAGTGTGGTACTTAGGCTATATATTGCCAGTGAATACGGCTAGGCCCCCGGATAGCTGTGGTAGCAAGCAGGTGGTGACAGCCCTGTGCGCCTTGAATTCCACGACGTAGTTGGTCTAGTTTAACAGTAGGGCTCGTTGTGCTAGCGTTCAACCTAAGTCAGTGGTAAAGGCTAGTACGCCCACAATACACTAGTAAAGAACTTAAATCACTAGAAGTCTAATAGAACTAGGATCTACCCCAGTAGATAGTGCCCGTTCCCTTCAACTATCCTAGATATCCTTACCCCCCTAGTTTTCTCAAAATCACTTCGCGTTCCTCGTGGATTCGATACCCCGGAATACTCTGAGGTGAAAAGCTACAACTGACAGCCGTGCGCTTGCGGTTTCTTCTGCGTGCCACCCCAGGTGTCAACAAACACTCAAATGGATGGAGGGAAGGAAGTATATATACTCCCCCAACCGGCCATCCAAAACAGGATAAGATAGGGTTTCTGCGGGGGCATCGGACGCGCCGATGACCTCGACCAACGGTCGACTGTACCCTCTTGTCAGACCTGTTAAAGGGACATCAGACGCTGGGAAGCATCCGATGCCACCATCCGATGTGGATTTACCCTCTCTGGAACCTCTCTGCATGGCCATCGGACGCTGGCCCTCAGCGTCCGATGCGGCCTCCAGTTCACGCGCACGTGAACAGTGGCATGGGCGCGTCCGATGTGAACACATCGGCGCGTCCGATGCCACACACCAGACTAAACCCTAGTCGGGGTGAGCATCGGACGCGTCCGATGCCCACCTGGCCAGTGTCCGATGCCCATAACAAGGGCAGACTCAACTCGGATCGCGACGCGGCCAAAACGACTTTTGATCCACTCGGCTTAAGGCATCTCTCTGAGCTACCTAGGGCTGTGAAATAACAAGTGTGCACCACACCTACCTCAATAGACTCATCTAGGTCAAGCTACTGATTCACGCTCCCCTTTATAGTACGGCCAAAGGAAAAACAAAGACCTAAGACTACCTAAGTGTCCTCCAACACCATGTGGCACTTAGCCTAGTCTACCACCGTCTTCGTCGTCCGTCCTTGGAAAACTGAAATGATATTCATCGCCAGGGGACATGAACTCCATATGCCCGTATCGTCGCTATTACCGTGACCTAACTCAATCCTGTTTCTGCAAAACACACGTTAGTCACAGTAATCTTGTGTTTCATCCAATCACCGAAACCACTAGGGGCCAAGATGCGTTCAATGAGAAACAGTCTCGATACCGTGATGTGCTGACACATGCAATCTCATCTCGATCTTTTCATTTCACTAATACTTGGATCAAATTTTAGGCACAATGTAAATATGAACAATCCAAGCAAGTGAATGACTCAGTGCAAGAGACATAGCAACCTAGCATACAAAAGATAGCACAAGTGATCTCAACACATCCTACCCATGCTAGTTGCCAATCTCAATGGTGAACAACTTAAAGGTTTCATAGTTGATTAATCAAGTTCACCATTTGCAAAAATAGCTTAGCTCATAACATGTATCAAGTGATCAAAAAGAGCCTAAGCTACAAGCATCATAATGAATAAACAGGGCATACCAAAAAGAGCATAATCTCATTCTCATTGCTCTAAACATGAAGCTCTAAAATGCACTAGAATACATGATGAAATGCATGCAAAAGCTAGTCTATCAAAGACAAAGCAAAACTAGCCTAAAAAGGAAAACCCAAAACAAAAAGGTATCGGAGAAGTCCAACTAAGAAACAACAAGCAAAATGCTTCCCCAACTAAAAGGGAAACACACACCAAACTCACAAATAAAGAGCCAAGAAACGCTCAAGCGACAGCCAGCAAAATCCACATCGAAAAGACCACACAACAAAAAGAGGTCAAGGAAGAAGAGTACCAAAACCCGAACTCAGAAGTGTGTCGGAGGTACCTCGTGAAGCGCATGACCGCCTGCTAGTGTGATACCCGAGGGGACGCCTGAATCTACTGAACTCCGGGGCGCCTGCCTCGCCGAAGTCGTCTCCCCCTCGCCTGATGCTGTCGCTCCCACAGGTGCAGCTAGTGCCCACTGGAGATGCTGCTCGAACGGAACCCCAAGTCATGGAAGAAGTGGGATCGGGTCCGTGAGCCGAATGCTCTCTCCAGGCTCATGTTCTCCTGCACACTCAAAAGCAGAAGAAAACACAAGGCATTTTCTCGTCCAGTGTGACCTCAAGGTCTCCACGAAAACGGTTAGTCACATAATAAGCATAAGGTGAACTCTCAACAAAAGGAGATCTACCTATGAATGATACCGCAAGGAGATCTAAACTCAAACTAGTCAAGACTACCATGCAACAGGATAAAGCACTGTATAGCAAAATGCAGCCTAAAGACATGATCAATCCAAACACAACCTAAACCTCAACACACGCTACAATGCAATATAATGATAGGAATAGATCCAAAAGCATGCAACATGATAAAATTGTGGAAAGGCTAGTGCTCAAACTAATCATATCAATAGGATACATGTAGCTAACCAAAACTAGCACCTGAAAAGTGATACCTAATGAACATCATACCACTACAAATCAAGCTCATGGAGTAATATGGTAAAACATGGCACAATGTTCATGAGGATCACAAACTAGCATGAAAAGTGGATTAACCACCAAAGCTGTACACAAAGCTAGCATGACATGATATACAAGATAGCACTTGCTAGACTAAAACAAAACATGATACAAAAGAAAATGTACATGCAAAAACTATACAAGTGAGCACATGAAAGTCCATCTCATACCACAAGAACATAAACTATGAATGTACAAGGTATGAGTGTATAAAGAAAGCTCACCAATCTATAAAAGCCTCTTTGGCGGCAAATCTAAGCGGGGTGTAGAGAACCATCAAGTCTTGATCACATCTAAAAGATCAAGCTCCATCAGGTGCATGTTCTCCACCCCGTGTCCTCATACCTACATACAAGAGGACAAAGTATCCCGAGTCTTGGATCCCAAAGGGTTAGCAAGTATATACTTGGGAACCCAAGACTTGGTCACAAAACTCAACTTATCTTTTGGGTTAGCATGATGCAAATATTGGTTCAAATGCAATTGTGAAACACCCTTGGAAGCATTCCTCAAAGGGACAACTCAAGGAGAAGAACGAGTCATACCACGGGAAAAGAGGCAAACATCTTCCAAGGTTTTTGTAGAAGAACCAATAAAAGCACCATGAAAAGCATGACGTGGACCAACACCAGTAGCACTAGAAGCATGTCCACGACCATGACCCAACCCACTAGAAAAGGAGTCATAAAACCCATCAACAAACAGGGGCTTCTTACTAGGAGCACAAGCGTTCATGCCATGAGAAGGGCTATGAGCCACCAACTTCCTAGAAGAGCGAGCTTGGCGCAAACGTTTGGCATGCCAATAGCAAAAGCTTTCTTGATGCCCATCTTTCTCACAAAAAGAGCAATGGTACAAAGGCCTACTGGAAGGCACACCATTCTCCGACAAGTGAGAAGTCCTTTGGGACTTAGAACAAGAAGCATCAACAACAGATTTGGTGCCAACACTAGGAGCACACGTGTCATGGGAAAGGCTACACGGCTTCCTAAAAGCCTTAGCTCGAATACGTCGCTCGTGTTTGTCACGGCAGAAACAAAAATCGAATGAATGTCCATCCTTCATGCAAAAGGTGCAATGGAAAATCGGATTGGGTACACGAGTCCCAAAAATGTGAGAAGCACCTTTGTCAAGAGAAGTCTCATGGACATCACTCGAAGAAACAGCAAGGTTAGGAGTAGCTATGAAACAGCTATCCGAAACCTTGACACTAATGCTACAGTCAAAAGACTCACGCGCAACACAAGAACTCAACTCCGGTTGCAAAGATGCAAACTTAGAACTATCAACATCGGAGTTGGAAGAAATGCGTGACTCAAACGACTTAGTACAAAGGCTCTTGCATCTTTTGGCCAAAACCTCATTTTCAAACATGAGGCAGTCACAAGTACCACAAGGAGTGTTTCTCAAGTTTTCCATCTCATTTTCAATGCACTCGGCATATGTGGTACGCAAGAGCTCAATCTCCTTCTCAAGGTTGGCACTCATATCATTGTGCTCAACCAACTTAGCGCTCATATCATCGCACAAAACATTCAAAGCCAAAACTTCTTTTTCTAAATCAATGCAAGATGTGCAAATGAAATCGGTGGAAGAAACATCACCATTTACATCAAGCAAGGAATCATGAATATCACTAGAAGCATGGCAAGCATTTTTATTCAAAGAGCATGAACTACAAGGCCTAGAATTTAATTCAACAATTTCAGCCTTAGCATACTCAAGATCATCTATACATGTGGTCTGAGTCAATTTTAGTTTATTAATTTCAGCAAGCAAAGAATCACAAGAACCACATGGTAAAGAAGCTTTTGACCTAAGCAAGGCTATTTCAGATTTAGCATAAACAAGGTCCTTGCGCAAGTCAAAGCAAACAAGACATGGTATGGAAGCATTTGATCTCAACATTTCATTCTCAGATGTTAAGCTAGCAAGAGAAAAGCATAGCTCGTCATTCTTCCTAACCATGTCACTACAAGAGGTGCAAGGTAAAGATGCACTAGACTTCCAATGAAAAAGGCCACATTTTAACCTAGTGATGGAGCATTTCAATTTCTTGATCTTTCTATGCAAGGTATCACAAAGCTCATCATATCTCATGTTATCCTCATAACAAGCTTCAAATTGTTGGGATAGAATCCCAAGACAAGCAGCAAGAATACCTTTCTTGGCCTTGCCAAGTTCGCGTATACGATCCTCCGTTGAATGCTCATCATCTCCTAGGAAGCCCAGCAAAGCATCCACCTCGTGTTCAGCCTCTAGAGTCGTACTCCTTCTTCTTGCCAAAATGTCATCCTCCATCGCATGTCCAAGACTCAAACCTAAGGACAAAAACACACTGGAAGAAGAACTTGGTACCATTTAAAAAAGCACCATTAATGTTAGCAAAACAAAAGCTCAACACCTCGGCAAATCACGTCGGAAGCAAAACCACTCTAAAAGGTCGCCTTCGCGGATCTGGAACCGGTTAAGGTAGAGAGATCCTTAACTGGAACCGAAAATGCTAAAGCAAGACGACCAGAGGGGGGGGGTGAATGGGAGCCTAAAAATTTCTTCCGAAATTATGGCCTCTATCCCAAAAAAATCAACCCCAAAAGCTTCAGACTTAAACGTGATGCCCACGACCCTCGGAAAGAAGGTGGATGATCCCTAGGATCACAACGAGGCACCACACAAGAGAGCAAACCAAAACTCTCAAAACTCCGAGTAAAGTTCATGCCTAAAAGACCCACTCCCAAATGTAGATGGAAGGCTACGTCGGGATTCCTCCAAACACCGATGCTAACAAGTAGCAAAAATACCTAGAGAGGTTCCTAGGTGAACTCTAGGAGCAAACGAGAAGTTCGGAAACGAAGCGGAAAAGCCGGGAGAGCAAACGCACCAAAACGCAACCTACAGCCGATTCCCGGACTGTCCGGACTGCTGGTCCCGGACTGTCCGGTGAAGGCCGGACTGTCCGCCACAAAGGGTCCGGACTGTCCGCCGTCGAAAGGGCAAAACAGCAACGCTGCTGGACGCTCCCTGTGCGACTCGCGGACTGTCCGCGGTTCCTTCCCGGACTGTCCGCCGGTCAAAATGACCGTGAGCAGTGCGCACTGCGCTGTTCTGGTCTGGGCGAGCCCGATGGCCGGACAGTCCACCACTGAGGGGCCGGACAGTCCGCCACTGACAAGAGAGTGCAAAAACTGCACGGCTCTTATCCAAAATCAATCGGATCTTCACCAAATCGAACGGGGCTGCAACTAAACTTCTCCCAAGTGTTCTTCTACGTGTTGGGAAGCTAATCCTAGGATATCATCGCTTCAATCCAACTAATCCATGAGAAATCCGAAGAACACTAGAAAAGGGGGAAGAACGAAGAACAGAAACGATTTCGACCCGATCTACTTGTTCGTGAGGGTAAAGATGAATTCCTTCGGTGGAAATGTTCTCCTCACTTCAAAGAACAAGTTGATTCAAACGGAATCGCAAAAGACGCAGCGTAGAGGGAGATCGAGTGAAGGCAAAATCATGGAGAAAAGAAGAACGCGAAGAACAAATTCAAAACGCGAATTCAACCACGAATTTGATCCTTGGATTCAGAGGAATGGATGATTGATTAAGCACTCGGTGTTGGGCTACAAGCCACTCCTAGCAACTCAAAGCTTGGATGGCAAAAAGCTCAAGAACAAGAGCCAACTCTCCTCTAACCCTAGCCTTCTCTCACAAGCACAAAATGAGAGAGACACCGTCCAAGGATGGTTGTCCAACACAACCCCTTCATCTATATATAGGCACACATTTGAATGACACAAACGCACTAACATGAAGTACTAACCCAAATACCCCCTAGGGGTAAAACCGTCCAACTCTGGCAGTTTCCATCCGACGGTCACGCGCCTTCTCATCCTTCGCTTCGCCTCGACGCAAGCTCCAGGATGCCGCCACGTGCCGTCACCATCGACCGCCGTGCCTTCTCATCGATAGCTTCGCCACAACGCAAGCCTCTCGGCGCCGCCACGCGTCGACCGTCCTTTTGGACCTCCCCTCGGTTTTGAGGCCCAAACCGGGAAACCTGCCAGCCCAGGTTTTGAGGCCCAAACCTGGAAACCGTCCACCCCGAGTTTTGAGGCCCAAACTCGGAAACCCGTGAGCCTAGGTTTTGAGGCTCAAACCTGGAAACCGTCCATCCCGAGTTTTGAGGCCCAAACTCAGAAACCGACCACCCGAGATTTGAGGCCCAAACTCAGAAACCGTCGATGGTAGCTTTTTGAGGCTCAGCTACTGAACCCGCACCGTAGACGGGATGTGGTTCGCACACCCCGACCACTGACACCGATGCCGATGCATGTCCAGCCTCCACGCCGGGCACAACGCCTTCGCCTTCCTTCTTGAATCGGCCAACGGCACTTGCGCCGCACGCAAGCCCGTATCCGACCTCCCGCCAAGTGCCACGACGCCATCGTCTTTCTCCCGCCTCGGCCGATGCAACGCACATCCCCATGTGCTCTCGCTCGCCGATGCCACGTGCCAGCTACCACAGCTGGTCCTCCGGCCCTCTGGTCCGTCAGTCCAAGCCTCATGTCCGCCCTTCACTGCTCTGGGTACATCAGCATGGCACGTCTGCCGCACGGCATGCACATCCTTCACCGCTCCCAATCCGTCAGCACGGCACGTCTCTACTTGACCTTCACCTCGCCATCGACCACTGTATCTGAGCTCCACACCTGCACATCAACACAACTAAGAGACACATGTTGCACACGCACACCAACACGGTAACACACCACAACTCAACGCCACCGGTTAGTCATAAACATTAAGCGCATAGCTAGATATGGACCAAACCAGGAAAAGCCTCAAACCTTCCTCACAAAGTCAATCATTCATCATATATGTTCGCAGTCCGATGTGAAGGTGCCGGCGCGTCCGTTGTGGCACAGAAGAATGCTGAAATGAGCAGTGGCATCGGAGCGTCCGATGGCTGGCATCAGCGCGTCCGATGCCACATTAACCATGGCGCGAAGAGATATGACCATTGGAATCTAACATGCTGAATTCATATCAGGGGGACACGTGGTGCTCATCGGAGCATCAGACGCTGGCGTAGCGTCTGATGGCCCCGACACTGGCGCGTCTGTTGCCTGTGTTTGGGGCCCAACAGCTAGGCCATTTTGTGTGGCCTATTTAAGGGGCTTGGCCGGCTCACATGGCCTCACTCTTGCACACTTTGATTCCTAAGCATACTAGTGAGCATTGGCAAGCCTCCCAACTCAACTCCCAAGTTGATTTGATCAAACCAAGTGAGATTGAGTGATCTAGTGCGTAATTTGAAAGAGTTCAATCTAGTGGCACTAGTTCTTCGCATCGGCTTTGAGTTTCTTGTTACTCTTGGCATTTGCCGGTGCCTAGACGGCTTGGAGGCGTTGAGGTGGATTTGGCAAGAGAAGGAGATTGTTCTTGGCCACCACCGTTCGAGTTTGTGAGAGGTTTTGGAGCCTCACCTCACCGGAGCAGCAAGAGGCATCCTTAGTGGATTGCTCGTGTCATTGAGCTACCTCACTAGTGGTAGATTCTTGTGACGCTCTTTGTGAGCTTGGTTTTGTGCCAATTAGCCACCGGGTCACCTAGTGTTGGTCGACACAACGGGGAGTAGCGTGCCGGCAAGCACGTGAACCTCGGGATAAATCTTGGTGTCCCGTGTGCTTATTGTGATTGCTCCCACATCTTGGTGATTGGTTTCACGAGTGGATTTCACCGGTGATTGGCTCTCTATTAGACGATCCCGAAGGCTCGGTGAAACCACCTATATCTAGCGCATTTACTTTGTGTATTTACCTTGAGCTATTTCTTTTGAGTAGATAATATTACTTTGTCATATACCTTGTGTTACTAAGTTGTGATTAGTTTACATAGTTCATTCTTTGCACACACACTTGTTTATCTTAGACCATCTTGATCATAGTGGTGCTAGAGCTAGTTTATTTCGCATTAGTTTCTAGCTCTAATTGCTTGTGTGCCATAGTTATATTAGGTAGAATTGTTGGATAGGTGGCTTGCAACACACTATTAGTCTAAGCGCAAAAAAGCTTCATCGTTTGTTATACTAATAGTGTTTGCCTAAGTGATTTTGTAGATTTTTAATTAGGCTATTCACCCCCCTCTAGCCAATTTGGACCTTTCAAGTGGTATCAGAGTCGTGGTCACCGTTTGTTTGAGGATTAACATCCTCCGGTGTTAGAAATGGCTCAAATCAACTATATGGGGAAGCCACCACATTTTGACGGCACCAACTTTGATTGTTGGAAGAGGAAGATGTGTGCATTCACAAGAGGAATGAATAGAAAGATATGGGATGTGATTGAGCATGACTTTGCGGTAATTGATCCCGCAATCCCACTCCTAGAGAAGAAGAGAAGCTTCAATGGAATGATGTGGCAATAAACTTGTTCTATGAAGCCTTTGACACAAAGGTGTTTGAGCAAATCAAAGACCTTGAAAAAGCAAGTGAGATATGGGAAAGATTGGAGGAGACTTATGAGGGCACCAAGGCGGTCAAGGGCGCCAAGCTATACATTCTCAAGGACAAGCTTGCTACCTTCAAGATGCAAGATGATGAGAGCATACCGGAGATGTTTCACCAGTTGCAAGTTATTATCAATGACTTGAAGGCTTTGCGAGAAAAGGTAGAGGACAAGGACTTCTCTCACAAGTTTTTGAGATGCTTGCCACCAAGGTTTGATACTTTGGTGACTATCCTAGTGAGGGAAGGATTGGATATGGTAACCCCAAACCAAGTACTAGGTGATGTGGTCACACAAGACACATACCGTGTGGAAAGGAATGGGGGAGCCCAAGAGGAAGAAAAGAAGAAGAAAACTGTGGCATTCAAGGCTTCATCCTCCAAGAGCAAGAGCAAGGGCAAAGCAAAGAAGGAAGAAAGTGATGATGAAGCTAGCACAAGTCTAAGTGAAATGGATGATGAAGAAATGGCTCTCTTTGTGAAGAGGTTTGACAAGTTCATGAAGAAGAAGGGCTATGGAGCAAGAAAGAGAAGAGATTCAACAAAGAGCACAACCAAAAGGTGTTATAGATGCAAGAGCAAGGATCACTTCATTGCGGATTGTCCATATTCTAGTGATGGAGATGATGATGACAAGAAGAACAAGAAGAAGAAAGACAAGAATGTAAGAAAAGAAAAGAAAGAGAAGAAGAAGGAGAAGAAGAAGGGTGGTTCGTATGTTGTGACATGGGATAGTGATGCTTCCTCAAGTGATGATGATGATTCTAGTGATGATGAGTGAAAGATCACCAAGAAGAAGGCTATGGCTAGTCTTGCTATCTCAAGCAAGTCTTCTATCTTCAACACTCCATCGACATGCTTCATGGCTAAAGCCACCAAGGTATCATCCGATGAGAGTGAAAGTGAGAGTGAGAGTGATGATGATGAGGAGTACTCAAAGGAGGACCTCATGAGCATGCTACAAGATGCTCACTCTTACATTGAGACTAAGAGGAAGGAGTGCAAAGAATTGCGCAAGGCCAACAAGGCTCTTGAGCAATCCTTTGATGAGCTCAAGTATACTCATGAGAGGCTAGAGGAAGCCCATGAGAACCTTGACCAAGCTCACACTAGGCTTAAAGAAGCCCACTCCTCCCTCCTTGATCAAAGTGAGATTGAGGATGTTGTAGAGACATGCAACGTAGGAGTAACATGTGATATTCTTGATGAATCTTTTTATGCTCCTATTATTGTTGCTCCCACCAATGCATCATCATCATCTAGCTCAACTAAAGTGCCTCCTTCTACTACATGTGATTCATCATTAGTGGTAGAAAATGAGAACCTTAAGAACAAGGTGTATGAGCTCACTCATGCTTTAGTCAATGCCTATGGTGGAGATGCCCGCTTGCTTAAGTGCTTGGGTAGCCAAAGATGTCCACTCAATAAGGAGGGACTTGGTTATAACCCCAAGAAAGGCAAGGCCGCTTTTGCTCCTCACAAGACTAGTTTTGTGAAGAGCAATGGTCGGTATTGCCATAATTGCAAGCAATCTGGGCACATAGAGCAAAATTGCTTTAACAAGAACAATGCTCATGTTTTATCTATTAAACTTGATTCTTGTTATATGCTTACAAAGGGCACTAATGGTGTGAAGGCTAAGTATATTGGTGCACCCATGGTTGGCCCAAAGAAGAAGGCAATTTGGGTGCCCAAGAACTTGGTGACTAACCTTGGAGGACCCAAAAAGGTTTGGGTACCTAAAAATAATTGATCTCTTTGTAGGTGAATTATAAAGCGGCAGGAAGGCATTGGGTGCTTGATAGTGGGTGCACTCAACACATGACCGGAGATGGAAGAATGTTCAAATCAATCAACACTAGTGGCAATGATCATGCGGATGCTATCACATTTGGTGACAACAAGAAAGGCAAGGTCAAAGGCTTGGGAAAGATTGCAATATCCAATGACTTGAGCATCTCCAATGTGCTATTAGTGGAATCTCTCAACTTTAACTTGTTGTCCGTGGCACAATTATGTGATTTGGGTTTCAAATGCATATTTGGTGTGGATGATGTGGAGATAGTGAGTGTTGATGGAAGTGATTTGGTCTTCAAAGTATTTAGATATGAGAACCTTTATTTGGTGGACTTTGATGCTAGTGAAGCTCAATTAACAACATGCTTATTCACCAAATCAAGTATGGGTTGGCTATGGCATAGGCGCTTGGGACATGTTGGAATGAAGCAACTAAAGAGGCTAGTGAAGCATAACATGGTTAGAGGACTAAAAGATGTTCACTTTGAGAAAGACAAGCTATGTAGTGCATGTCAAATGGGAAAGCAAGTTGGTAACACTCATCCCAACAAATGAATGATGGGCACTACACATGCACTTGAATTGTTGCACATGGACTTGTTTCGACCAACTACATATGCAAGTATTGGAGGAAACAAGTATGGCTTTGTGATAGTGGATGACTACAAAAGATACACATGGGTCTTCTTTCTTGTTGACAAGAGTGAAGTGTTTGGCGTATTCAAAACCTTTGTCAAAAGAAGCCAAAATGAGTTTGATAGAAGAATCAAGAAAGTGAGAAGTGACAATGGAAGTGAGTTTAGAAACACAAGAGTTGATGAGTTATGTGATGAGTTTGGAATCAAACATCAATTCTCGGCCAAGTATACACCTCAATCCAATGGTATAGTTGAGAGGAAGAATAGGACACTCATTGATATGTCAAGATCCATGCTTAGTGAATACAATGTGAGTGATTCCTTTTGGGCCGAAGCAATGAACACGACATGCTATTATAGCAACCAACTCTATTATCACCCACTATTGAAGAAGACACCATATGAGCTACTCAATGATAGAAAGCCCAACATTGCATATTTCCGGGTCTTTGGGTGCAAGTGCTACATATTGAAGAAGGGCACAAGACTTGGCAAGTTTGAAAAGAAGTGTGATGAAGGGTTCCTACTTGGTTACTCCACTACAAGCAAGGCATATAGAGTGTAGAACAACACTTCGAGAATAGTTGAAGAAGTTCATGATGTTGAGTTTGATGAAACCAATGGCTCACATGAAGAACAAGACAACCTAGATGATGTGAGAGGAACACAATTGGTGGAAGCCATGAAGAACATGGACATTGGTGATATTAGGCCAAAGCAAGTGATTGACATCGAAGATGACAAAGATCAAGTGCTCTCCCCTCCAACCATGCATAGCAATGATGTTGCAAGCTCTAGTAGTTCTCAAGATCAACAAGATGCTAGTGCGAGTGCTCAACCGGAACAAGTGCTCCAACCAACACACATTGCAAGAGATCATCCTTTAGATCAAATTGTTGGTGACATAAGAAGAGGTGTGCAAACAAGATCAAGATTGGCATCATTTTGTGAACACTACTCATTTGTATCATCTATTGAGCCAACCAAGATTAATGAGGCTTTGATGGATGTTGATTGGGTGAATGCAATGCATGAAGAGTTGAACAACTTCACCCGCAATGATGTTTGGGAGTTAGTGGAAAGACCAAAGAACACAAATGTTATTGGTACAAGATGGGTCTTCCGGAACAAGCAAGATGAAGATGGCATTGTTGTAAGGAACAAAGCAAGATTGGTTGCACAAGGATACACTCAAATGGAAGGCATTGACTTTGGAGAAACCTATGCACCGGTTGCTAGATTGGAGGCCATTCGAATCCTACTTGCATATGCTTGTTCTCACAACATCAAGCTTTATCAAATGGATGTCAAGAGTGCTTTTCTCAATGGATTCATCAATGAGCTAGTGTATGTTGAGCAACCTCCCGGATTTGAAGATTTGAAGAAGCCCAACTATGTGTACAAGCTCAAGAAGGCACTTTATGGGTTGAAACAAGCACCAAGAGCATGGTATGAAAGATTGAGGGATTTCTTGTTAGCCAAAGGATTCAAAATTGGGAAGGTTGACACCACTCTCTTCACCAAGAAGATTGGAAGTGACTTGTTTGTGTTGCAAATCTATGTGGATGGCATTATCTTTGGATCAACCAACCAAGATTTTTTGTGAAGAGTTTGGAGAGATGATGGCTAAGGAGTTTGAGATGTCTATGATTGGAGAGCTTAGTTACTTCCTTGGTCTACAAATCAAGCAAATGAGGAAAGGCACATTTGTTAGTCAAGGCAAGTACATCAAGGACATACTCAAGAAGTTCGGGTTAGATGAAGCTAAAGCAATAACCACTCCAATGGGCACAAATGGGCATTTGGATAGTGACTCTAGTGATGATATGGTGGATCAAAAGTTATATCGGTCAATGATTGGAAGTTTACTCTATGTGACTGCATCAAGGCCGGATGTCATGTTTAGTGTGTGCATGTGTGCAAGGTTCCAAGCTTCACCAAGGGAAAGTCATTTGAAGGCAACCAGAAGAATATTGAGATATTTCAAGCACACTCCAAATGTTGGACTATGGTATCCCAAGGGCTCTCAATTTGAATTAATTGGATACTCGGATTCCGATTATGCGGGATGCAAGGTGGATAGGAAGAGAACATCGGGCACTTGTCAATTTCTTGGAAGATCACTTGTCTCATGGTCATCAAAGAAGCATAATAGTGTTGCACTCTCTACCGCCGAAGCCGGATACATATCCGCGGGTAGTTGTTGTGCACAATTGCTATGGATGAAAGCAACATTGCAAGATTATGGAGTCCAGTTTGGACAAGTACCATTGCTTTGTGATAATGAGAGCGTCGTCAAAATAGTCACTAACCCGGTTCAACACTCAAGGACAAAGCACATTGACATAAGGCATCACTTCATTAGAGACCATCAAGCCAAGAAAGATATATCTATTGAAAGTGTGGGCACCGATGATCAACTTGCCGATATCTTCACCAAGCCACTAGATGAGAGAAGATTTTGCAAGCTATGGAATGAATTAAATATTCTAGACTTCTCCAACATGAGTTGAATGCATCGCCCACATATGACATGCCTCTCCTCCAAGAAAGCAAAGGTGAAATTGTTTGGCATGTGCATTCATTCTTATTAGGTTGTGTTTTTGTTCATATAGCCATCACATTGCTTATCTAGACTCATTCATGGTAAATCAAATGAATTTGAAGTATATATGGTACCACTATTGGTTCTATGTTTGACTTGTTCTAGTGGTAGCATATAACTTGTTTGTGAGCTTGTAACTCTAGTGCTTGATCTAGTCAATGAGCAATAAGTGTTTAACCAACGTGAGTAAGATAACCATTGCAAGATGTGTGAAGAAGCTTACTCTAGAGACCGTGTTAAAAGTCTTATGCTCATGAGTTAGATTAAGCCAAAACTTGACTTAGTTTGATCCCCTCATGCGATTCTCATGAACAATGTTGTCTCCTTTCGTTAAAACTTGTCTCACCTTTATGATAATTGTTGACAAAGGGGGAGAAAATAATGCAACAAAGATATGCTAATGATAGGGGGAGATAACAAATAACAAAGAGTGTAAAGTTTCTAGTGGTTTGGAGCATGGAAAACAACTAAAATTTGAGCTTACAAATAGGGGGAGCAAGCTCATAAACATGTATGTTGCATTTGAAATATGTACATTCATTGCAATGCATAAGCTATTTATTATTCATGCTTATATGGTGAATGCTAGTGATAGGACATGATTGATGAATTGATTCACTAGCATGTATAAGAAGGTAACTAGACATATGTGTTTGTCAAGTGGATCAAGAGCCCTTTTATAATGTTGATCTCACGGGGTTCTTGAGTTTTGATGTATGTCTAGTGAAAATGATGCTAAGGATGGTTTAATATGTGCACTCCGATTGGTATCACGCTTCAAATGTCCATTTTTATGCCTTAGCATCATCATTGGTAGTATTGCTCACCCACAATCCATATCCATACATATGTGCAAAATTTAGAACCAAACTCAAATAGCACATATGTAGGGGGAGCCAATACTATCAATGTGGTTACTCAAATTTAAATCACATATCTTTGAATAGGTTGTCATCAATTACCAAAAAGGGGGAGATTGAAAGCCCTAGTTTGATTTTGGTTAATTGATGAAACCTATTTGGTCTAATCCTATTGGCAAGCATGTATGTAGCTTATAAGAAAGGATTGTGACCAAGCCAAGTGGTGGAACTAGCAAGGTGACAACCATGGTGGATGGTGATGGCCACAAGCACTCTAGAGATCAAGCGCTCTACCATTGGTGAAACATGAGAAGAAGGGAAGAGATGAGCAAAGAAGCCCGAAGGCAAAGGTATAACCTATAGGGCTCTTTGTTTTGGTGATCAAGACACTTAGTGAGTGTGATCACATTTAGGATACATAGCCGTACGATTAAGAGGAGATAATTCATGCTTATGCGATGTTCAAGTGCCACTAGGTGTTCTCTAACATATCGATGATATAGACCTAGTAAGTGACTAACAAAACCCTTGGAAAATGCCTTGTAAAATGCTAACACACGTGCACAAGTGTTGAAACACTTTGGTGTTGGCACATGGGAGCAAGGGTAGATGTTAGAAAGCGAAAGGTGTTGATGTCTCAGCATCAGACGCTGGTGGTGGCAGCATCGGACGCTGGGCCGAGCGTCCGATGGCTAACCCTAGTTTCTGTCAGATGCTGAAGGAGCATTAGACGCTGGCAACGGACGTTGAAGAAACATTGTTGCAGAGTCCGATGTTTGTAACATGGCGCGAGCTAGTTTTCCAGGGAGCATCGGACGCTGGCCTGCGTCCGATGCGTATCCATCAGACGCGTCCGATGTGATTTGGCCCTCTCTGGATCCTCTCTGCATAGTCATCAAATGCAGGGGTTGAGCGTCTGATGTGAAGGTGTCGGCGCGTCCGTTGTGGCGCAGAAGAATGCTGAAATGAGCAGTGGCATCGGAGCGTCCGATGCCACATTAACCGTGGCGCGAAGAGATATGACCGTTGGAATCTAACGGGCTGAATTCATATCAGGGCGACACGTGGTGCTCATTGGAGCATCGGACGCTGGGGTAGCGTCCGATGGCCCCGACACCTGCGCGTCCGTTGCCTGTGTTTCGGGCCCAACAACTAGGCCGTTTTGTGTGGCCTATTTAAGGGGCTTGGCCGGCTCACTTGGCCTCACTCTTGCACATTTTGATTCCTAAGCATACTAGTGAGCATTGGCAAGCCTCCCAACTCATCTCCCAAGTTGATTTGATCAAACCAAGTGAGATTGAGTGATCTAGTGCGTAATTTGAAAGAGTTCAATCTAGTGGCACAAGTTCTTCACATCGGCTTTGAGTTTCTTGTTACTCTTGGCATTTGCCGGTGCCTAGATGGCTTGGAGGCGTTGAGGTGGATTTGGCAAGAGAAGGAGATTGTTCTTGGCAACCACCGTTCGAGTTTGTGAGAGGTTTTGGAGCCTCACCTCGCCGGAGCGGCAAGAGGCATCCTTAGTGGATTGCTCGTGTCATTGAGCTACCTCACTAGTGGTAGATTCTTGTGGCGCTCTTTGTGAGCTTAGTTTTGTGCCAATTAGCCACCGGGTCACTGTTGACACCTCGGGTGGCACGCAGAAGAAACCGCAAGCGCACGGCTGTCAGTTGTAGCTTTTCACCTCAGAGTATTCTGGGGTATTGAATCCATGAGGAACGCGAAGTGATTTTGAGAAAACTAGGGGGATAAGGATATCTAGGATAGATGAAGGGGAACCACCAGTAAACCCTAGCGCCCGCCACCCCTCTGCCGTCCATTGCAACTGCCATTCATCCAATGGTCTTCACTTGCTCCCCTAAGTCGGTTTGAGGGTCGGTTAGGGTTTTAGACACGTGTCCAAAGCCCACTATCCAGGTGATACTCTTCTTAGCCCTTGGATGAAACCGTCTTAGTGTGCAATGGCCAGGATTTGAGCTTGAGGTGACTCCCACGGATCGATGACATGGCTTGGGCCATTTTGGGCAAGATGGACCAGGTGGCCGCCAGTAATAGGTGGCGGCCCCCTCCCTACTCAGGCCCAAATGGGCCAGAGTGGCTTGGCCTTGCTCCTGGTGCACTTGTTTGGCCCAAATTCCATCATTTCCTGCATTAAGATAAGAAACTATGCACATGTGGAAATAGGTTAGTTATAAACTAAATCTTCTACTTTTTATGTTGTTTTACCTTGGCTTTGGGTGAAATGTTGATGGTGAAATGATGCTTTAGGCACCATCAACAGTCACCTAGTGTTGGTCGACACAACGAGGAGTAGCGTGCCGGCAAGGACGTGAACCTCGGGATAAATCTTGGTGTCCCGCGTGCTTATTGTGATTGCTTCCCACATCTTGGTGATTGGCTTCACGAGTGGATTTCACCGGTGATTGGCTCTCTACTAGACGATCCCGAAGGCTCGGTGAAACCACCTCTATCTAGCGCATTTACTTTGTGTATTTACCTTGAGCTATTTCTTTTGAGTAGATAATATTACTTTGTCATATACCTTGTGTTACTAAGTTGTGATTAGTTTACATAGTTCATTCTTTGCACACACACTTGTTTATCTTAGACCATCTTGATCATAGTGGTGCTAGAGCTAGTTTATTCCGCATTAGTTTCTAGCTCTAATTGCTTGTGTGCCATAGTAATATTAGGTAGAATTATTGGATAGGTGGCTTGCCACACACTATTAGGCTAAGCGCAAAAAGCTTCACCGTTTGTTATACTAATAGTGTTTGCCTAAGTGATTTTGTAGATTTTTAATTAGGCTATTCACCCCATCTAGCCAATTTGGACCTTTCAGCCTCGATCTCCCCTCCTTCGGCATCGCCAGCGCACACCGCGACCAGGAGACCCACCTCGTGGCGTTTCCGAGCCGTAGAAAGCCTCACCCTACCACACCAGGGAATCAGGGCGCCGCCGCCACGCCCTCAACGCCAGCAGTCATCTCCGGACCTCCATCGGTGGTGAGGACCACACCTACGGATCCTCGGTGAGCTCCCCTTCCTTCCCAATATTTTTCCCCTGGTCTCTGTGCCACGTGGACCCTTTCCGAGTCGTGTCGGCATGCTCTGCCCATGGCGCCGTCGTGCGAGGACTTCGCGCCACCGCCCCGAACACCCCTTCGCTCCCTCTCGATCCAAATTAAGTAGCGCAATAGCACCGTGGGTGAACATTGCACCCTATCCGCCATATCTCGAGCTCTCTCGTCCTCCTTTAAGCCACAACATCGCCGCCACTACACTGCCGAGTCGCGCCGCCTTCAAACTCTCCGCTCCGAGCCCTCTCCGACAGGGAAAACCACCCAGGTGAGCTCGTCATGCCCTTCTCCGTCTCCTCCGTGCCCTTGGCTTGTTCATCCGTGGCCATAGACCCCTCCCGAGCTAGCTCCGGTGAAGCCCCCATGGCGCCACCGCGAGAGAGCAGAGTGCCGCCGCGTTTCTGGCACCGGCGGCGAGCACACTGTCTCCTTGTCTGCCTTCACCGTCCGATCTAATGGCAACGACGGAGATTAAATCTCCTGCCCAACTGGTATGGACCGGACACTTAAATCCGATGGACATAGTCCACCGCCTTTCCCCACCCCCATCCACCGTACAGTGGATGCACCGCACCAACCAGAGCGAGCCAGGTGGCAGCCACGCCAGTGACTGCAGCACACCGCCGCTCCTTTTTCACTTTAGACCTCAAATTTTCTAGGAATAAACCCGGCGTCCACACCTACTGTTCGCCGAGTCTGGTGCATCTTGCATCTCGGCCCCTCTATTTCTGATTAAATGACGTCAGGTCCAAAGCCTTTTCCTTTTTCAAAGTTGATTTATTTAAAATTGAAATTGAGTTCAGTTTAATTACAATTTTGCCACTCACATTCAAAAGCCCATAACTTTTGCGTTTTAACTCCGTTTTGACCCATTCAACTTGTGTTAGATTCGTCTTGTTGAGCTCTACTCAGTAGATCTGTTTATGTTCTGTTTTATTACTGTTGGTGTTTTGTTATTTATTTTCGATGTATTGTGCCATGCATGTTGATTGGCTTAGAGAGTGCAGAGTTCGAGGACGCTCCAGACCCTTCTTGTGATCTTGCAGTTTCGACCCAACCCGAAGGCAAGTGTTCTTGAACATCTTGCACCTATACTTTATTTCACTTTTGAGTTAGAGTAGTTAGATCCAGTAGATGCATGCAGTCTTAAATTGAATCCCATGATATTGTTTAGTAGCATTTGATTATATTTTCCTTGACACCTGGTTTGGGATGGATTGGTTAGAAGTCATGCTTAGCCTTGCTGTCTTGGGTTGGGATGGTTAAATATTAATTCTGATTAATGAACTAGGGAACATGTGGACTGGTAATGTTGTAGTATGGTGAGAAGGTATATCCGGCAGGATGAACCGTACTGGTGGTTTTGTGTCGTGGGACTCGACAGCTGCTTTTGGTTTTTGGTTCTGGGCTTGTGCTAGACATATCCTACCTGGATCCCTAGGACCCAGTTCTTGGAGCATGTAACCCGGCAAAACAGCGCAAACCATGAGGCCTATATGGCTCTGGGACTGGCTAAGTAATTAGCTTCCTCCAAGTTGAGGGTTTACACGGGGTCGGATTTGTGGCACAAGAGGGGGCATCTGCAGTGGTGTGTATATCCACTGTTAGCTGTGAAACCTTAGTGAACATGTAGAACGGACATGGAGGAGGCTTTATAAAGGCCTTGTAGTGCGACCCCGCTGTGCACCTTGGCAGTGTTTGGCGTGATGGGGAACGCATGACTCATGGGTAAATATGTGCGAACTCTGCAGAGTATTAAAACTGATATATCAGTCGTGCTCACGGTCAGGAGCGGGCTTGAAATTCTTCGAGATTAGTTGGTGGGTTGGGTCTGGTTCGTTAGGGAAGCCTTATGTTGTCATTAGTCCCATAAGACATGGGTACAGAGGCTTCTTCTACGCGGGTTACTGCTTGGTACGGGAGTAACTCCCAGGCTCGGGCGCAGACCTGATGTTATTACGGAAGGTAGCTTTCTATGTTGTGACATATGGAACTAATACACATAGGGGGACTCTTCGAGTCGGCCTTGTGGGTGGTCTGATGGACTTCAGGTGTGGTTTGCCTGATGGACTTCAGGTGTGGTTGCTTGGTGTGACTCCAAGTGTGGTTGCTTGGTCGACTCCAAGTGTTGGTTGCTCGGTGTGACTCCGAGTATGGTTTGCTCGGTGCGACTCCGAGTGTGGTTACTATTACAGATGGAGACTGTGGTTATAACCTAGTAAATAGGTGCATAGGAAATAAGATTTAATATGATGTGTTGCTTTAGGCCTTGAGTGAAACAAAGTCAGCCTACCTTTGTTTTTAGCCTCATAAGCATATATTTCCTACACTTGCGGAGTACGTTTCGATGTACTCACCCTTCCTCTTTGAACCCCCTGCTATCCCACCCAGACGTTAGAGTCTACGACGCGGAGCAGGAGTATCGAGAAGACGGTGGATACGACCCAGGCGATTTGTACTAGGATGGCGCAGCCCCCGGTTGACCTTCCTGTGCAGATGGAGTCCAGTTTCCATAAGTCTACATTAGAGTTAGACTGAGAGTTTGTACTTTTCTTTCAGACCCGAGGGTCATTTTTGTAATAATATTCGATATATTAATAAAGCATTGTTTTGATATTTACTTTTATGTCGATATATGTATGAAAATTTAACTTGGCATACATATATTGTGCTCCAATTTTATTCTTAAAATTGGGGTGTCACAGAGTGGTATCAAAGTCGTGTTGACCGTAGGACGCTACCCTAGTCAGTCGTCGAGTTTACAAAACTATTTTTAAAAAAGCCTCACCCTTTTTCCCACTTCAGTAGAACCTTTCTATGCTGAAAATTTAAACTTTGTTTCAAAGTAGGTCCTCAAATAGTAGGATGCTCACCATAATTATTTGAACTCGTAGCACATTGATTTACATGTACTTGTGCACTTGTTTGGTTTGATTCTTTGTAATGATTGTAGCCTCCCCGAATCTTGGGACGAGATTCAAGTTAAGGGGGTAATTTTGTAACAACCTGATATTTAATTAATTAAAATAAATTATAATTTAATAAGGAAAATGGCCAAAATCCTAGAAGGAGGAAAATTCTAACCAGATGTTTATTGCATTCATGCCGTTGCATAATTTTTATCGGGTGAAAAAAGAATTTTTATCAAACCCGTATAGGGCGAATCGATTTTATTCTATTAAGAAAACAAATAAAAGTTTTATAAATTTTCAAACTCTATTTTTATTTTCAAAACCTAGGGAAAATATTTTCAAAAGTTTACAAAACAGTTTTGGATTTCAAAAGGTTTTGAAGTTTCAATTTCAAAAGAGTTTGCAAAAGAATTGAAAAAGAAAAAAAAAGAAAAAAAAACAAAAAGGAAGAGGCAAAATGTACCCTCCCTCACTCCTTTCCCTCCATCCGGCCCGCTCCCTTTCCTAGCCAGCCCACCTCCAGGCCTGCTCTCTCCCTTTCCGGCCTTGGCCCAACTCCCTCAACCTGGCCCGTCTCCCACTCTCTCCTCACCTCCACCCCCACCAGCTCGGGCCGACTCCGCCGGCCCAACCCTCCGAGCATGCACGAGCCAGCGCCGCCTCGCACACCACCCTCTTCGCCTGCCGCCGACAAGCAGGGCCCGCAAGTCAGGGTCTTTCCCCAACCTCCCTTGCGCCGAGCCCGCACCGGCCATTGCACCTTTCGCGCGTCCGTCCTCACCCTCTCCGCTCCATCCGAGAGTCGATCTGCAGGCTCAAGCACAAGCCGCCACCCCTCCCTTTGAAGGACCGAAAGTGCTAAGACAAGGCGACCAGAGGGGGGGGTGAATGAGAGCTTCAAATTTCTTTTCAGAAACTTGTCGCTACTGTCATGAGAATCAACCCCACGAGCAAACCTAGAGCTTGAATAGTGTCCACGACCCTAGATGTAGGGTGGATGCTTCCAAGAAGCACAGCGAGACACTACTCAACTCTAGAAACCCAACGCAAAATTCGGAAATCAAAACCGACAATAAACGAGCGAACCACGGACGAAAACCTGCGAAGCTGCACTAACTGGACTCACCGGAGCGTCCGGTCAACAGGGATCTCTCTGTTTCTGACCGGACTCACTGAAGAGTAGCGTCCGGTCACAAGCAGTGTGTCCGGTCACGACGACAGAAACTGGTGAACAGTAGCAGTGTAGCGTCCGGTCAAGTCGCAGAAAGGCACAGTGGAAACATTCATCGACCGGACTCCAGGCAGTGCGTCCAGTCACCCCGATGCATGCGTCCGGTCACCCCGATCCTGTGCAGTTCGTCCACCGATTCGACTCGATCTCACCCAAAATGAAACCTCTAGGGTTCAAACTTGGTGAGAAGAGTTACAAGGATGATAGTGAGCTACTCCTAGGAGATCATGGCTCGAACCTATCTCCAAATCGATGAATCGAAGGAATACGAGGAGAGGGGAGAAAAATTGATCCAAAACGAAAACCGATCAATCTACTAGCCCGTGAGGTTAGAGGTGAATTCCTTCAGTGGAAAGAAGTGCCTCACGATCTAGAACAACTCGGTTCAAACAGAATCACAAAACATTCAACGAGGAGGGAGAACGAGTGACGAGAAAATCGTGGAGAAAACAAAGAACGCGAAGAACAAGTTCAAAATGCGAATCAAACCATGAATTGCCAGCCGAAATTTGTCCCCACGAGGAGACAATGAGATTACGATCTCGTTTCCTCAAAAAGCAAATACACAGAGGTATTGTTCACCGTCTCTGCGGATCTCAGTAGCTACAGCAGGGATATGGGAGAGCAGGAAACCCTAGAATGAAAAAATAGCAATGACTGAGATAATTTGGAGGGAGGGGCTGCCACTCCTTATATAGCAGAATACAGTTATTCCCCTTCTACCCCTACTGCTAATGAGCGAGCAGGCTAACCCTAAGGGTATTCCTGACCAACTCGAAGTTGATGCTGATCCGACGGCCACGCCCGCACAACTGGTAGCGTTGCCTCGACGCAACCTCACCGATTGCCGCCACGTGCCGCCACCGCTCCGCTCGTCCTTTTCACAGACTTCGCCCCCGGTTTTGTGGCCCAAACCGGGAATCCAGCCTTCACGACCAACCCCTAGTTTTGAGGCCCAAACCGGGAAACCAGCCGTCCATCGCCTGAGTTTTGTGGCCCAAACTCAGAAACCCATCAGCGCCCAGGTTTTGAGGCCCAAACCTGGAAACCATCCACAGCCTGAGTTTTGTGGCCCAAACTCGGAAACCGGTCGCACCCAGGTTTTGAGGCCCAAACCTGGAAACCGTCCACTCGGTGGTTTTTCTGTGGCTCAACCACCAAACCGACGCTGTAGAGGGGATGCACCGCCCGTGCACCCCATCCACCGACACATGTACCCAGGTCCTCGACCCGAGCAACACTGTGCCCCGCAAGTCTCCGCTCGTCGCTGTCCCAGGCTGTCAGCCACCATAGCTGATCCTCGGGCCACCGGTCCCTCAGTCCAAGCCTCACGTCCGCCCATTGCCACTCTCGGTCCATCGGCACGACGCGTCTCTACTTGACCTTCACCTTGTCTCTGATCACTATATCCGTGCTCGACACCTGCACAACACAAGCCAAAGAACATGCGCATTATCCCAGTTGACAATCACTCATCACTCGAGACTCGGCATACACCCATGTATCCGCAATCTCCCCCTTGATGAGTGCATTGTCAACTACCAACACAAATCATAATAGAATAGAAGAAGGAAGAAGAAGGAGAAGGAACTCGACCAAATGATCCAAAAGCATATCAAAGCCGAAGAAGGTCAAGTGGAAAGAGCAAGACAACTTGGTCCCCAAAGACATGGGCAATGGCTCGACGCAACCAAGCAAAGCAAAGCTAGTCCTCAAGAAAAGGTAGAACAGGCTCAACACCACTAGCGAGAAAACTTGATACCAATTGAAATTCAAGCAGAATAGAGCCATCCCTCAAGAGGAGGCAAAACCCGAGAAAGCTCGATACTAACTGAAAAAGCACAAAGCAAAGGTGCTAGTCCCTCATGAAAGAGGCAAAGGCTCAACACAACTAGCTACCAAAAATGCTCCGAACCAATTGGAAAATTCAAAATCCGAAAGATCCGAGCCAGCTTAAACTCCCCCTCCAATAGTGCGCACAACCAAGATAAGGTAAGGTTGCCCCCTTATGATTTGGCAAATTTCTCCCCCTTAGTTGAAAATGCACTATCAAGTATCTCCCCTCCAAATGCATATGAGTCAGAATGCAAGTTAGCAGCTTTAGGAATATAGTCGATAGAAAGAGAAGATGCTCGACAAAATATTGATCCGATGACTCAATAATATGCACAGAATGCTAGCAAAGGCTCAAACTGATCACCAAATACGAAATCTGAAATTAGAGCAAAATGAGCAGTTTTCAGCCAAAAAGGTATTCACCATCAAGATAGCACTAAACATGTATAGACAGGAAGTCAAACAAGTGCTAAACATATATACAAGGTGAACTACCCCTAGCAATGTTCAATCATCATGCTATAGAATGAAACATAGACTTGTGTATTCAAATTTTATCGGAGTTGCAGCGGTTAGATTACACAAGTTCAAAATTCAGCATGTGATTGCGAGAGGTTGAAAGCTTGTCATTGCCTAACTTTTCAACTGTGCGAAGCCTATGCATAAGCAATCAAAAGCTTAAAACAACAGTTTCGGTCATACACTACACAGCTCAAGTTTAACTCAAAGTGCAATGAGAGACAGTCTCTGTGGCGGAACCGTCCTGATTATAAGAGCTCAAGTATTATCTTAGCCAAATCCGTCTGACTTCGACTGATACTTGAACCCATATAACCCCGGTAGTCCGGAAATCTCGAAGGATTTCTAACACCATACATCATACAGGATCGCATCGTTCAAGGATTATATTCGCAAAGATACATCACAGAGAAACGAAACCGAATTTAAAATATCAGAGTGCGGAATTTACAACGGGGTTATTACAATACTAAATTTAAAAGTGCGGAAGCTGAAATGAGTTTGAAACACGACCACCACACATGTGGTCCAATTTAAACATT
This sequence comes from Coix lacryma-jobi var. lacryma-jobi, assembly GCA_009763385.1. Classification (NCBI taxonomy): domain Eukaryota; kingdom Viridiplantae; phylum Streptophyta; class Magnoliopsida; order Poales; family Poaceae; genus Coix; species Coix lacryma-jobi. Next base: position 99,058,235 of record CM019831.1, read on the forward strand.
GTTTGATAAATCCAGCTCACACAACTCACTCTTCCCTTTTTAGATAATGTGCCACTAGGAGTCTCAGACCAGCAAAAGAAAAAGGGAAGCTTCTGGACGACCCTGCCCAGGGCCTACTCCTCATCACCTTCCACCGGGTAGAGGCAGTGCTTACAATAGCCAAAGTAGACCTGGCCATCTGCAACAACGGGATAAACCCTGAGTACGGGAATGTACTCAGCTAGACTTACCCGTCCAACTGAAAATAAAGACACCAAGGGTATGCAAGGCCTTTTTTGGTGGATCTGGGATCTTTAGTTGCGAAAAGCTCAATTAAGATAAGTGAGGATTTAATGATATTGCTGAGCTGTCATTTTTAGATCTATTTCTTTACTTCTAGGTTTTTCACCTGTACTAGAGCACTCACTTGAATCTACCAATCAATAATATAACCATATCCAGTTGACTTATCCAAATTTTTAGTTGAACCTTTAAAACATCACATGGAGTTGTATCGTGGTGAAGCTTGCCATAGTTTCCCACTAACTGGGGGAGACGGCGACTCGAATCGAATTCCAAACCAGCTGGTGAAAGACCTTTAATACCAGCCCACACTTTCCCCGTCGGGTCCATGCATTGGGCAACCGCTCGACGCTTGTTCGTGGTGGTAATCGCCGCGGTTCAAGCACGGACCGCCCAATTGGAACCTGGCGATGGCCTCACGCGGCAGATCGCAATTTCCATACTAGAGGGCACGACACGGGTTGAGACCGGCCCGAACAGCTTCTAACCGGCTTTGGGGTCGATGATTACGGCACCGACATATCCCTAAGTAAAAGGGCGCATTCAAAAATGAACGAGGGCCAACATCGATACAAACCTACACGATCCAACGGATGGACTGCCCCAAGTTTCCAAACTTGTGCCTTGCCTTCCAGTTGACCGTATTTCACTACAACTCAGGTTCTTTTCCACGATAGCAAATATAGCCAACCGTGATCCGGTAAATACCCATCAGGGTATTACGGAGACATCCTTGACTACTACTTTTATTAAGCAGGCTAAGCAATTCTACATTGCAAATAAATAACAGGATAACAAGATAGATATTAATCAATCATCAAGGAATGGTAATGCAGCAAATAGGATTCATTCAACTCCTCAACCTAATGCATCACAATATAAAAGGACTCAAGTAGTTTAATTGTAAATACTGGGAGACTTAGAATGCTCCGGGGCTTGCCTTGGGTGAAGACCGAGGCCTCGTGAGAGGGGCACTCGGGCAAGTTAGTGTCGCTGGCGGGGTCGGCTTCCTCGGCTTGCTGGAGCTCTGGAATCTCCTGCTCGCCGCTTGTCTCCTGCTCCTGGTCTGACTCCTGAACTGTCGATCCTATTGCAATGCGGTTGAAAATAATAAATAAATAATGCGTAGTGTGAGATGGGGTGGTATGAGTGTAAATATTTCTTGCAAACCAACAAAACCAACTTGTTTAAACCATTTTTGACATTGAGGTAAACACTTAATTATCTCATAAAACAAAATTCATTTATTCACCTTTTTCTTATTTAATAATTCAAAAGAAACATAGGTTTGAACTGCAAGTGCACTTTTCTGGACTCAGAAAAATCCACAAAAATTCCAGAAGGCAAACAACACTCTCAGGATTCCACTGAACAAATTTCAGCCAAAAATAAAATACAGAGCTGCAGATATAAAAATAACAAATAAACTGCTCAAAAGGTGCTTTGAACTAACTTTTCACACAAAATGTGTTCAACAGCAGATTTCATAATTTTCCTAGCTTTATCTACTCATACACATTCTTCTGTAGAAAATTTACTGCCAGAATATAAACATACAAGCCTACACAAAATAAACAAATCTATCCCAAGTTAAACCATTTGAACTACAACCCTACTGGAAAAGGGTGATAAACTCAACTTCCTATTTTTTCCAGATTCTACTTCACATTTTATGATTATCAAGAAAGTTCCATGAACAGAAACATTATATTATTTCTTACATGAATTTCTAAAGAAAAACACAGAAAAGCACATTTGTAAAACAACTTTAGATTTCTTCACCTAACAGATCATGCTTACATTTTTCTTAGCTTGGACATCATAAACAGAGACTATACAAATTTTCCCATATTTTATTTCAGCATATAAAACACCTTAACATTTATTTTTAAGAAATCAGCCAAAAAGGACTTTAAACCATAACAGAAACTTTTTTCCACATAAATAGTGCATCATATATTTTTTACAGGTGTAAAACATGATAATAAACTTACACCAAATTTTCCAGGAATTAACTCAACCAGAAAACATATATAACCATTTATCTTAGCAAAAGCATAAAAACTGGAATAAATGAAAACAGTAAAATTAACTGCCACCAAAAATACTTTCATATTTTTTTTCCATGATGGATCTACTCGTAAACAACTAGCAAAACTAAAATTTCATAATTACAGAGCTACAAATTAATTATAGCAAAATTAACAAACTTAGTTACTGTGCAGAAAAAGAAAAACTTTATTCTAGCCCAAACGTGGCTTTCGGCCCAGACCAACTCGATCCAGCCTGGCTCGAGCGCACGGCGGTAGGTGTGTGTTTGCTCGAGGCCCGGCTCGAACGAGACAGTGTCCGAGGGTTCGCTCGAGGCCTAGCTCGAGCGAGATGATAAAAACAAACGCCTGTCCGAGGCATGGCTCGGAGGCTCGGGCGAGACGGAAAACAATCGCCCGTCCGAGGCCGAGGCCTGGCTCGAGGCTCGGGCGTGACGGAAAATAATCGCCCGTCCGAGGCCGAGGCCTGGCTCGAGGGGTCCGTGGGTCAACGGGACCCACCCGTCAAAGAGAGGAAAACAGGGGAGAGGTTTGACCGTTGATTCCTCGCCGACGGTGAGGTCGCCGGCGGTGAGGCTAGGCTCGATAGATTCGGCTCGACGAGGCGCATCCAGCGGTGGGGTCAGCTTGGCCAGAGGGTGACCGAAGCGTGCCGGCGGCGAGCGGTGGCGGACGACGGAGGCGGCGACATACGGCTACGCCGTTTCCGGCGGTCGCCGGTGAAATTGGAGGAGGCAAAAGCTCGAGTGAACCCTAAGGAGCACAGCTACGGGGTTGGTTTGGCTTGATTGGCTCCAGGGAAGCTTGACCTCGTGCATGGCCGCGGCGGACGGCCATGGCGTTCGGCCGGAGAAGAAGAGGGAGGTAGAAGGCAGTAGAGTTAGGGCTAGTTGGCGTTGTCACCTTGCCTTGGCTCAGTGAGGCTCGAGGAGGAAGAAGAGGAGTCGGTGGAGCTCGGGTTGGGGAAGAACGGCGTTGCGTCTCGGCGGTGGCGACTGGCGGACCGAAGGAGGCGCTACTTCCTCCGGCGGCGTCGGGGCTCGGTCGGGGATGACGACGTGCGCACGGAGTGTGCACGGCGTAGGCGGAGCGGCGTGCAGAAGGAATCGGTCGGCGATGGAGGGTGGTGGTCGGAACGGAGAGGGGTGGTTGCGGCGGTGGTCGCGGCGAGAGCGAGCAGTGCTCTCGGCTCGCGTTCGTGGGTGAGGAGAGTCTGAGCGAGAGTGGAAGAGTGTGTGCGGTTGGGAGAGAGAGCGAAGGGTGCCCGGGGTCTTAGCCGGGGCCTTGGCCGGCCAGTGGTGGTGGCGGGGCCGGCGACGGGACGTCGCGGCAGCGCGGCGCGGTCGGCGAGGCGGTGCGACAGGCAAGACTGCGCGGGAGTGGGCAAGCGCGATCGCTTGCGTGATCGGGGAGGCGAGGATCGAGCGGGGAGTGGCGGAGGCGGATTTGGCGTAGGGTTTGGGGCGCCACGCGGCGATTTTGGCCGGCGTACGGCGCGGCCGTGTCAGGCGGCCGGCGCGCCGTGCGCGTGCGCGCGCGGGCGAGCGGAGCGGGCGCGGGAGAAATCGTTTTCCTTTTTCTTTTTCCAAATTCTTTTCAAACTTTGACCACTCAAAAACAGTTTCAAAAACTCCAAACCAGGCTTTGACCCAAATATAAAAGTTGCTCAAAATAATTTTCTCTACAACTTTCATATAAGACACTTTTTCTGAAAACCATTTTTATAGCCTCTACAAAAATAAGGCCAATTTTAAAGCATGAAACATTTTTGTTCAACACATTTTTATTTGACAACTACTTTGAACTAGGTCAAAACTTGAACATGAAAAACACTCTACTCAAGGCACTCTACCTTATAAAATCATTGCCAAGACAGAAATCCAATTAAATCATCGAGTCAAAAGAAATCCAAATCCAAATAAATAAACAAAAGACAAAAAGCACTCTCATGCACATGAAATGATGCAATGCATTGCTTATGCTTTCTTAGTATCTAATTGCAGTGCCTAATGCAGTGCTTGACACTAGGGTGTCACAGCCCTTCCCCCCTTAAAGAAATCTCGTCCCGAGATTTAAGTTGCGTACTGGTCTTTATAAAAAGCGGGGTAATTTACGCGTAAGTACTCCTCTGTTTCCCAAGTCGCATCGTTGGGTCCGTGATTGCTCCAGAGAATCTTGTAAGTCTTCACCGTTCGGTTACGAGTCTCTCGAGACTTGGTGTCCAAAATCTCCTTGGGCTGCTCGTAGTACTCCAGATCCGATCTGATGGTGACGTCTGGAATCCGAACTTCTTCTTGTTCTGGAACTCGAAGACACTTCTTCAACTGTGATACGTGGAACACTGGGAAAACTGTGCTCATCTCTGGGGGTAACTGTACTTCGTATGCCACTTCTCCCTTCTTTGCTATGATCTGGTAAGGTCCCACATATCGAGGTGCTAGCTTCTTCTTAATTCCAAAACGTTGGACCTTTCTCATGGGTGAGACCTTAAGATACACATAGTCTCCTACTTGAAATTCCAAGGGTCTTCTTCATGTGTCAGCATAACTCTTTTGTCTGGATTGTGCTACCTTAATATGTTGTTGTACTGTTTGCACAATCTTTTTAGCATCCTTCACGTAATCTGACCCATAGAATCCTCGATCTCCTGACTCAACCCAATTTACCGGGGTTCTGCACTTTCGTCCGTATAAGACTTCAAAAGGTGTCATCTTTATACTTTCCTGGTAGCTGTTGTTATACGAAAACTCAGCAAGGGGCAACCATTTCTCCCATGATTCTCCTGAAGATAAAACACAAGCTCTCAGGATGTCTTCCAAAATCTGATTTACTCTCTCCGTCTGTCCTGCAGTTTGGGGGTGATAGGCGGAACTTCTTATCAGTTTAGTTCCTAGCTCTTTGTGCAACTGTTCCCAAAAACGTGCTATGAACTGGGGTCCTCTATCAGAGACAATCCGCTTCGGAACTCCATGCAATCTCAAGATATTCAGAATATACAAGTCTGCATACTGATGAGGGCGGTGTGTAGTCTTAACTGGTATGAGGTGAGCCACTTTAGATAACCGATCCACGATAACCCAGATAGAATCATTTCCTTTTTGAGTAGTGGGAAGGCCTGTGATGAAATCCATACTAATTTCTTCCCATTTCCACTCTGGGATGGATAACGGTTGTAACAATCCGGCAGGTCTCAGATGTATAGCTTTTATCCTGCAGCAAGTATCACATCTGGCGACATAGGCTGCGACTTCTTTCTTCATCTTTGACCACCAATACCTTGTTCTCAAATCCTGGTACATCTTACTGCTTCCGGGGTGAATGGATAACTTTGACTTGTGAGCTTCATCCAGAATTCTTTCTTTCAGCTCTGCGTCCTTAGGAACAACTAAACGCTGATTATACCACAGTATTCCTTGTTCGTCTATTCTGAAGTTCAACGAACTACTGATTTCCAACCTCTTCTTAATCTGACAGATCTCTTCATCGGTCTTCTGCCTCTCGATGATGTCACTTTCCAAGGTACACTGAAGAGTGATGTTGTTCACCATAACAGGGTGCATAAGGTTAAACCCATCTTCCAAAAGTGGTTGTAGGGAGTTGCAATGAGTCTTGCGACTCAAGGCATCAGCTACAACGTTTGCTTTTCCGGGGTGGTAATGCACTTCTAGGTTGTAATCCTTAATCAACTCTAGCCATCTTCTCTGCCTCATGTTCAACTCTGGCTGGGTGAAAATATACTTCAGGCTTTTATGATCGGTGTATATATGACACAGGTTACCCATAAGATAATGCCTCCAAATTTTAAGCGCATGCACGACGGCTGCTAACTCCAAATCATGAGTGGGATAATTTTCTTCGTGCGGCCTTAACTGGCGGGAAGCATAGGCGATAACTCTCCCGTTCTGCATGAGTACACATCCAAGTCCGATCTTGGATGCGTCACAAAACACATCAAAAGGTTCCTCCAGATCGGGTTGAGCTAAGACTGGCGCTGAAGTCAACAACGTTCGCAAAGTGCGAAAAGCTTCTTCATACTCTGGTGTCCACTCAAACTTCTTGTTTTTCTGAGTCAAGCGAGTCATAGGCTTTGCGATTTTTGAGAAGTCTGGAATGAATCGACGGTAGTATCCGGCCAATCCTAAAAAGCTACGTACCTCATGTACGTTAGTGGGTGCTTGCCAATCCATAACTTCTTGTACATTCGTGGGATCCACAGAAATTCCTTCTTCGGATAGAACATGACCAAAAAAAGGTACTTTCTTCAACCAAAACTCACACTTGTTGAACTTAGCATACAACTTATGTTCCCTAAGTCGAGCTAAAACAACTCGAAGATGTTTGGCATGATCCTCCTTGTTTTCTGAGTAGACCAAGATATCATCAATGAATACCACAACAAACTTATCTAACTCAGGCATGAAAACTGAATTCATCAGGTACATGAAATGTGCCGGTGCATTGGTCAATCCAAAAGACATAACTAGATACTCATAGAGTCCATATCTGGTAGAGAAAGCTGTTTTTGGTATATCTTCTCTTCTGATCTTGATCTGATGGTATCCTGACCTCAGGTCGATCTTGGAGAACACTTTCGCCTTCGACAACTGATCGAACAAGACATCGATTCGGGGTAAGGGATATTTGTTCTTTATAGTTACTGCGTTAAGCGGTCTGTAGTCCACACACATCCTTAAAGTTTTATCCGTCTTCTTCACAAAGATAGCGGGACATCCCTAAGGTGACGAACTCGGGCGTATCAAACCCTTATCTAACAGCTATTGCAACTGAACTTTAAGCTCTGCGAGTTCTTTAGAGTGCATTTTATACGGTCTTCGAGATATGGGTGCTGTTCCAGGGATTAACTCTATAGCAAACTCCACATCTCTGTCTGGCGGTAGTCCAGGCAACTCATCAGGGAAAACATCCGGAAACTCACATACTACCGAAATCTCAGCTATCTGCTTTGCCGTGATATTAAACAATACTCCGATCTCGTGGGGTTTTCGGGGTAAATGGATTCGAAAAGAAGATCCATTCCTGGGACTAACCATGGACACTACTCTTTCTGCGGTGTCTAGATTAACCTTCCAGAGTTTCATCCAACTCATACCCAAGATTACATCCAAACCTAGACCAGGAATGACTATGGGGTCCACTACGGCCTGTTTATCCCCAAAGGTCATTTCCACTCCTTTAGCCATTTTACGCGCGGAGAGAACAGCTCCGGCGGAACTTATCTGATATCCCCGGTCTAACTCTATCCACTTCAAATGACTTCTTATAACAAAATTCTAACTTATGAAAGAATGCGATGCTCCAGAATCAAACAGCACAACTGTAGGGCATTGATTAACAAGAAACGTACCAGCGGTGACAGGCTCTCCCTCTGGCACTTCTTCCACAGTGGTGTGATGCACATGACCGATGCGAGGTGGGGGCTGAGTGTACTGCTTCTTGGGGCGTGGGCACTGACGTGATAGATGTCCAGTTTGGCCACAGTTATAGCATGGACCAATCACATAAGGAGTCTTGGGACCTCCGGCACTTCCTGCTTTGTTCTTGTTCTGCATCATAGGGGCGGTGTAGGGCTTCTGAAAACTGGGACGGGAACGACTGGTAGTGATCTTTCTCTGCGGGGGACGGAATCTTGCTCCTGTGACAGGCGGGCGGTACGGGGCGCGTGCTCCGAAAGGGGTCCTCTGTTGAGACGAACCTCCTTCGCTCGCACGACGGCGGTTTTCTGTTGCCAGCCGGCTGTCATTGGCCTCTTGATTGAGACAGTCACTGACGAAGTCACTGAAGGTGGTACGGTGACTATTGCCCATCTTGGAAAGCATGGCGGCACTCATTCCACGTTTGAAGCTTGCGATCTTCTTGGCCTCAGTATCAACAAAGTCTGGGGCGTAGCGAGCTAGGTTGTTGAAACTGTGGAGGTACTCGGACATAGACTTGGTTCCCTGAGACAGCCTCATGAACTCTGCAATCTTCATCTCCATCAGACCACTAGGGATGTAGTGGTTGCGCATAGCGGTAGAGAACTGATCCCAAGTGACACGTGCATTTGCAGGCAAGGATGCACGGTACTGGGCCCACCACAGACCTGCGGGTCCTTCCAACATGTGGGCGACGTACTCCGCCTTGAGCTCTTCCGTCAGACGAAGCAGACGGAACTTCTGAGTGATGGAGTTGAGCCACTCATCAGCCTCAAGCGGTTCGGTGGCTTCCTTGAACACAAGAGGGCGAGTGTCCAAGAAGTCACGGTAGGAGCTGTACTGGTTGGGCTCCGGGCCTTGACGTTGCTGATGCTGCTGTGCAGTGTTGTTAGCGATATTGCGGAGGGTGGCCTCCATGTGCCTTTGCATCTCCTCCATATTCCGTTGGCTACCCAAGAACTGGCCAAAGAACGCTTCCGGCGTCATCGGCGGCGGTGGGGGAGGTGGCAGATTCTCCTCCTGTCCTGCCCCCTGCCCACGCTGGCTGCGAGTGTGTGCCGGCATCTGCATATCCCATTAATAAGCAATCATTAGGTGATGTTACATCGATCATGAATAAATACTGCGCTGTACATAATTCGGAAATTTAGCACACGACCAAGTATAATTACTCATTTCCATACAACATCACAAAACAATCGCTCGAAATTAGACATGCAAACGACGGATTTCCATAAAAGATGCCGGATCGAAGTCCGGACTTTGCCCAAAAGCTTACAGGCCATTAAACATTTTAAACCTAAAACTAGCACATGTTTAGGGTGTTACATCACTTAGCGAGCAAGCTCAAGCTATACAAAAGAAAACGATCTCTAACAACTAACGCTCAGGGGTCTCCAGCGGCGGATGCAGCGTCCTCTGCGTCGACGTCGACCATCGTCTCGTCAGCGTGATCCTCCTCTGGTGGGGCGTCGGGACCAAGGACCTCTCCGTCCTGGGGATCCTAGGCCTCGGCAGCGGCTGGGGCGGCGGCCTCCTATGCGGCGTGATGCATCTGATGGACGGCCTCATGGAGCTGGTCGATGTAGGCCTGCTGTCCGTGGATCTGCTGTATCAACAGGTGGGCTCCCTCTCTCAGCTGGTCGAGCGCGGTGCGGGCCTCATCCCTCTGAAGAGCGGTGGTCAGGTACATCTGCTCTGCAACTGTCCTGGCAGTGGACTGTGCTGCTGCTGTGGTGCGGGCGTCGTCACGCTCCAGAGTGTCCTGCTGAATCCTCTCCTGCAGACGAGCAACCTCAGCGTCGAAGTCCTCCTGAAGCTTCCTCTTGCTCTGGTAGGTGGCTGTGAGGGTGAAGGACACGCTCCCAAGAGTGCGCTCCAAACTCTCACATACACCTAGCAAAGCTCCAGTGGCGCTCATCGCAGGTGTCTCACAGTAGAACCTCTCCTCTGGGCTCCCTGTCAAGACTGACTCCGAAGTCTGCTTCCAGCGCAATGGGAAAAGTGATCCACGGGGAAACACTCCTGCCATCACACTTGCCAGGTCGGCGGGGAAGCGGGCGATGATATCCTTCAGCACTAGGTATGCTGCCCTGTTGGCTCCATCCTTGGCACAGGTGCCTCTAGTGATCTCTGTCCACCCTGTCCAGTGAGGCTTGGCAGGCAAGGCTTTGACCTTGATCTCCACCATGACCAAGGAATCCTGCCCGTAGATCTCCTTCTGCCACGAGTACCTGGGCTCCTGTCCTTCCTCATAGCCCACGGCCTGCAGAGTCCTCCAAAGGACGGTCGGCAGCCCGAAGTAGGTCAAGAACGTCCTCCAGGTCAGCTTGGTGGCCAAGCGATGACGCGGAACTCCTCTGTCTCCGGTGGCCTTACGAGCAGTCAACTTGGTCCGGGCCACCTGTAGAAACAAAAGGGTTTCGAACTCTCGTGAGACGGATATTAAGTTGGCATATTTTATAGAAAAGAGACAACTTTTAATTTAAGGGGAGGCAATGTAAATGCAAGAATATAAACATGATGCATGATCGTACTTACGTTCTCACTCCCTAATAACGACTCGTAAGTCCTAGCGTTCTAGTCGGTGGCAAGAACGATCTCTCATGCGTTATCTACACGTTCTACTCGTTCGCATAGTTAGTGTACCTGCAGAAGATTCATTTCAGCCCAAAGAAATTCCCAATGATAAAACAATTGAGTATTGGCCAATATGCGCAAAATACATAGAAGCCAACACTAAACACCATGCACCAACATAGAAAACACCCTCGAAAACATTGATACCCTCGTACGTGTCCGCGTAGAACTCGCACATACTTGGTATAAGAACTCTCACCTAGACCGACGGTTGGACGGTCATGCTCTCATATCTCACAAAATCATTTTATGCATGTTTTCGCGATCGACGCATTCTCTTTTTCCCGAGAATGGACCAGCAAATAAAGATCCAGCATGAAGCAAAACCCTGAACCCTGTTAGCAGTTAAGCCACCTGAATCCTAGTATAGGGCTTAAGGACGAGACTGGGCACACTTAGTAATCGAAAATAGTTTTGAAAATAATTTTGAAATACCCATTTTAGTTCGAAAATGGCTCTCTACGGAGGTAATCACTTGAACCATGCTCCGATACCAAGCTGTGGCGGAACCATCCTGATTATAAGAGCTCAAGTATTATCTTAGCCAAATCCGTCTGACTTCGACTGATACTTGAACCCATATAACCCCGGTAGTCTGGAAATCTCGAAGGATTTCTAACACCATACATCATACAGGATCGCATCGTTCAAGGATTACATTCGCAAAGATACATCACAGAGAAACGAAACCGAATTTAAAATATCAGAGTGCAGAATTTACAACGGAGTTATTACAATACTAAATTTAAAAGTGCGGAAGCTGAAATGAGTTTGAAACACGACCACCACACATGTGGTCCAATTTAAACATTGTTTGATAAATCCAGCTCACACAACTCACTCTTCCCTTTTTAGATAATGTGCCACTAGGAGTCTCAGACCAGCAAAAGAAAAATGGAAGCTTCTGGACGACCCTGCCCTGGGCCTACTCCTCATCACCTTCCACCGGGTAGAGGCAGTGCTTACAATAGCCAAAGTAGACCTGGCCATCTGCAACAACGGGATAAACCCTGAGTACGGGAATGTACTCAGCTAGACTTACCCGTCCAACTGAAAATAAAGACACCAAGGGTATGCAAGGCCTTTTTGGGTGGATCTGGGATCTTTAGTTGCGAAAAGCTCAATTAAGATAAGTGAGGATTTAATGATATTGCTGAGCTGTCATTTTTAGATCTATTTCTTTACTTCTAGGTTTTTCACCTGTACTAGAGCACTCACTTGAATCTACCAATCAATAATATAACCATATCCAGTTGACTTATCCAAATTTTTAGTTGAACCTTTAAAACATCACATGGAGTTGTATCGTGGTGAAGCTTGCCATAGTTTCCCACTAACTGGGGGAGACGGCGACTCGAATCGAATTCCAAACCAGCTGGTGAAAGACCTTTAATACCAGCCCACACTTTCCCCGTCGGGTCCATGCATTGGGCAACCGCTCGACGCTTGTTCGTGGTGGTAATCGCCGCGGTTCAAGCACAGACCGCCCAATTGGAACCTGGCGATGGCCTCACGCGGCAGATCGCAATTTCCATACTAGAGGGCACGACACGGGTTGAGACCGGCCCGAACAGCTTCTAACCGGCTTTGGGGTCGATGATTACGGCACCGACATATCCCTAAGTAAAAGGGCGCATTCAAAAATGAACGAGGGCCAACATCGATACAAACCTACACGATCCAACGGACGGACTGCCCCAAGTTTCCAAACTTGTGCCTTGCCTTCCAGTTGACCGTATTTCACTACAACTCAGGTTCTTTTCCACGATAGCAAATATAGCCAACCGTGATCCGGTAAATACCCATCAGGGTATTACGGAGACATCCTTGACTACTACTTTTAGTAAGCAGGCTAAGCAATTCTACATTGCAAATAAATAACAGGATAACAAGGTAGATATTAATCAATCATCAAGGAATGGTAATGCAGCAAATAGGATTCATTCAACTCCTAAACCTAATGCATCACAATATAAAAGGACTCAAGTAGTTTAATTGTAAATACTGGGAGACTTAGAATGCTCCGGGGCTTGCCTTGGGTGAAGACCGAGGCCTCGTGAGAGGGGCACTCGGGCAAGTTTGTGTCGCTGGCGGGGTCGTCTTCCTCTGCTTGCTGGAGCTCCGGAATCTCCTGCTCGCCGCTTGTCTCCTGCTCCTGGTCTGACTCCTGAACTGTCGATCCTATTGCAATGCGGTTGAAAATAATAAATAAATAATGCGTAGTGTGAGATGGGGTGGTATGAGTGTAAATATTTCTTGCAAACCAACAAAACCAACTTGTTTAAACCATTTTTGACATTGAGGTAAACACTTAATTATCTCATAAAACAAAATTCATTTATTCACCTTTTTCTTATTTAATAATTCAAAAGAAACTTAGGTTTGAACTGCAAGTGCACTTTTCTGGACTCAGAAAAATCCACAAAAATTCCAGAAGGCAAACAACACTCTCAGGATTCCACTGAACAAATTTCAGCCAAAAATAAAATACAGAGCTGCAGATATAAAAATAACAAATAAACTGCTCAAAAGGTGCTTTGAACTAACTTTTCACACAAAAGGTGTTCAACAGCAGATTTCATAATTTTCCTAGCTTCATATACTCATACACATTCTTCTGCAGAAAATATACTGCCAGAACATAAACATACAAGCCTACACAAAATAAACAAATCTATCCCAAGTTAAACCATTTGAACTACAACCCTACTGGAAAAGGGTGATAAACTCAACTTCCTATTTTTTCCAGATTCTACTTTACATTTTATGATTATCAAGAAAGTTCCATGAACAGAAACATTATATTATTTCTTACATGAATTTCCAAAGAAAAACACAGAAAAGCACATTTGTAAAACAACTTCAGATTTCTTCACCTAACAGATCATGCTTACATTTTTCTTAGCTTGGACATCATAAACAGAGACTATACAAATTTTCCCATATTTTATTTCAGCATATAAAACACCTTAACATTTATTTTTAAGAAATCAGCCAAAAAGGACTTTAAACCATAACAGAAACTTTTTTTCCACATAAACAGTGCATCATATATTTTTCACAGGTGTAAAACATGATAATAAACTTACACCAAATTTTCCAGGAATTAACTCAACCAGAAAACATATATAACCATTTATCTTAGCAAAAGCATAAAAACTGGAATAAATGAAAACAGTAAAATTAACTGCCACCAAAAATACTTTCATATTTTTTTCCATGATGGATCTACTCGTAAACAACTAGCAAAACTGAAATTTCATAATTACAGAGCTACAGATTAATTATAGCAAAATTAACAAACTTAGTTACTGTGCAGAAAAAGAAAAACTTTATTCTAGCCCAAACGTGGCTTTCGGCCCAGACCAACTCGATCCAGCCTGGCTCGAGGGCACGGCGGTAGGTGTGTGTTTGCTCGAGGCCCGGCTCGAACGAGACAGTGTCCGAGGGTTCGCTCGAGGCCTAGCTCGAGCGAGATGATAAAAACAAACGCCTGTCCGAGGCATGGCTCGGAGGCTCGGGCGAGACGGAAAACAATCGCCCGTCCGAGGCCGAGGCCTGGCTTGAGGCTCGGGCGAGACGGAAAATAATCGCCCGTCCGAGGCCGAGGCCTGGCTCGAGGGGTCCGTGGGTCAACGGGACCCACCCGTCAAAGAGAGGAAAACAGGGGAGAGGTTTGACCGTTGATTCCTCGCCGACGGTGAGGTCACCGGCGGTGAGGCTAGGCTCGATAGATTCGGCTCAACGAGGCGCATTCAGCGGTGGGGTCGGCTTGGCCAGAGGGTGACCGAAGCGTGCCGGCGGCGAGCGGTGGCGGACGACGGAGGCGGCGACATACGGCTACGCCGTTTCCGGCGGTTGCCGGTGAAATTGGGGGAGGCAAAAGCTCGAGTGAACCCTAAGGAGCACAGCTACGGGGTTGGTTTGGCTTGATTGGCTCCAGGGAAGCTTGACCTCGTGCATGGCCGCGGCGGACGGCCATGGCGTTCGGCCGGAGAAGAAGAGGGAGGTAGAAGGCGGTAGAGTTAGGGCTAGTTGGCGTTCTCACCTTGCCTTGGCTCGGTGAGGCTCGAGGAGGAAGAAGAGGAGTCGGTGGAGCTCGGGTTGGGGAAGAACGGCGTTGCGTCTCGGCGGTGGCGACTGGCGGACCGAAGGAGGCGCTACGTCCTCCGGCGGCGTCGGGGCTCGGTCGGGGATGACGACGTGCGCACGGAGTGTGCACGGCGTAGGCGGAGCGGCGTGCGGAAGGAATCGGTCGGCGATGGAGGGTGGTGGTCGGAACGGAGAGGGGTGGTTGCGGCGGTGGTCGCGGCGAGAGCGAGCAGTGCTCTCGGCTCGCGTTCGTGGGTGAGGAGAGTGTGAGCGAGAGTGGAAGAGTGTGTGCGGTTGGGAGAGAGAGCGAAGGGTGCCCGGGGTCTTAGCCGGGGCCTTGGCCGGCCAGTGGTGGTGGCGGGGCCGGCGACGGGACGTCGCGGCAGCGCGGCGCGGTCGGCGAGGCGGTGCGACAGGCAAGACCGCGCGGGAGTGGGCAAGCGCGATCGCTTGAGTGATCGGGGAGGCGAGGATCGAGCGGGGAGTGGCGGAGGCGGATTTGGCGCAGGGTTTGGGGCGCCACGCGGCAGGGCAAGCCGCCACGCGGCGATTTTGGCCGGCGTACGGCGCAGCCGTGTCAGGCGGCCGGCGCGCCGTGCGCGTGCGCGCGCGGGCGAGCGGAGCGGGCGCGGGAGAAATCGTTTTCCTTTTTCTTTTTCCAAATTCTTTTCAAACTTTGACCACTCAAAAACAGTTTCAAAAACTCCAAACCAGGCTTTGACCCAAATATAAAAGTTGCTCAAAATAATTTTCTCTAGAACTTTCATATAAGACACTTTTTCTGAAAACCATTTTTATAGCCTCTGCAAAAATAAGGCCAATTTTAAAGCATGAAACATTTTTGTTCAACACATTTTTATTTGACAACTACTTTGAACTAGGTCAAAACTTCAACATGAAAAACACTCTACTCAAGGCTCTCTACCTTATAAAATCATTGCCAAGACAGAAATCCAATTAAATCATCGGGTCAAAAGAAATCCAAATCCAAATAAATAAACAAAAGACAAAAAGCACTCTCATGCACATGAAATGATGCAATGCATTGCTTATGCTTTCTTAGTATCTAATTGCAGTGCCTAATGCAGTGCTTGACACTAGGGTGTCACAGTCTCGATATTGTGATGTGCTGACAAGCAATCCCATCTCGATCTTTCCAATTCACTTAACTTGGTTCAAATTTAAAACAGAATATGAACATACCAAGCAAGTGAATGACTCAGAACTAGAGACATAGCAACCTAGCATATATGGAAAGCACAAGTGATTTCAACGTATTCTGCACATGCTAGTTGCATATCTCGATGGTGAACATTTTCAAGTTTTATGTCCATTAAGCAAGTTCACCATTCATAAAATAGCTCAGCTCACAACATGTATCAGTGATCAGAAAGAGCATAAGCTACAAGCATCATCATAAAGCATCGGAGCATACACTATACAGAGAATAATCACATTCTAAGGATTATATAAATGAAGCTCTGAATGTAAATATGCAAGATGAAATGCAAAGATGCATGATGAAACCAAAAGAAAGAAAAAGAATCAGTCTATAATACAAGAACCAAAATGTTTCCCCCATCTAAAAGGGGAAACACACACCAAGCTCACCTCTCAACCTAGCAAAAGTTGATTGGTCTAAAGGCTTGGTGAAAATATCAGCCAACTGATGATGAGTATCGACATGGCGAAGGTCGATATCACCCTTCTCATAGTGGTCTCGCAAGAAATGAAAGCGCACAACAATGTGTTTGGTCTTAGAATGCAGCACGGGGTTCTTAGCAACGCTAATAGCACTCGTGCTGTCACAAAGCAAAGGAACACGAGAAAAGCTCAGACCAAAATCACGCAAAGTGGCCATCATCCAAAGCAACTGAGAACAACAGCTAGCCGCAGCAACATACTCAGCCTCCATGGTAGACGGGGCGACACTAGACTGCTTCCAAGAAGACCACGATACAAGAGAAGAACCAAAAAAACTAACAAGTCCCAGAAGTGGACTTGCGCTCAATTCGGCAACCAGCAAAATCGGCATCAGAATAATCGCAAAGGGAAAGGGTGGAGGTAGCAGAATACCAAATCCCAAATTCTAGAGTGAAGCATAAGTACCTCATAATGCGCTTGACCGCCTGACGGTGAGAGGTGCACGACGACGACTGAAATCGCGCGCAAAGACACACCGCGAACTGGATGTCTGGGCGTGTCGCCGTCAGGTAGAGTAGCGACCCGATCATACTCCGGTACTCCTTCTGGTCCACAGCTTCTCCATCCACATCCGCATCCAGGGTCATCGTGGTCAACATGGGTGTTGGAAGAGGCTTGGCCTCACCCATATTGAACTTCTTCAGAATATCCTTGGTATACTTACCCTGGTGCACGAACATCCCCTCTCAGGATTGTTTGATTTGCAACCCAAGGAAAAACGTCAACTCGCCCATCATGCTCATCTCAAACTCCCTGCTCATAGTGTCTACAAACTTGGCAACCAAAGTGTGAGAAGAACCACTGAAAATGATATCATCCACGTAAATCTGGACTAAGAGAGTGTCATTGCCTTGCTTGAGGAGAAAAAGTGTTTTATCCACACATCCCATTTTAAAACCCTTAGCAAGCAAAAAGGTTTTCAACCTATCATACCAGGCTCTAGGGGCTTGTTTCAAACCATATAAAGCTTTGTGATGTTTAAAAACATGGTTTGGAAACTTGGGATTTTCAAAATCGGGGGGTTGTTTTACATACACCTCTTCTATGTAGCCGTTTAGGAAGGTACTCTTGACATCCATTTGAAAAAGTTTAAACCCTTTGGATGCAGCAAAAGCCAAGAGAATCATAATAGCCTCCAAATGAGCTACAGGAGCAAATGTCTCCTCATAGTCTATCCCCTCCTTCTGACTATACCCCTGGGCGACAAGTCTGGCCTTGTTTCTCACAACATGGCCATCCTCTCCTTGTTTGTTTTTGAAAACCCATTTTGTACCAATAGGGTGACACTCAGGAGGAAGAGAAACCAAAACCCAAACCCGATTTCTTTCAAAATTTTCTAACTCCTCATGCATGGCATTGACCCAACCTGGATCAGATAAAGTGTGTCCAACATCTCGAGGTTCAAAATCAGCAACAAATGCAGAATGAGCAAAGTGAGAGATTTATTGTGACCTTGACCGAGTGACACGTTCGCTGATGCTGCCGATCATCTGTTGAGGCAGGTGTTGGCGCTGAATGTGTCGTGGCGCCTCCCGAGCTGAAGAAATCTCCCCCTCAACAGCAGCTGGCGCCTCCTCGGGTACAAAAGGTACCGCTCGAGGTGGCGGATCTCACAGCCCCCAAGTAGTCGACGAAGAGGGGTTAGGGCCATGAGTCATCGTAGTAGAGGCAGATGCTTGCAGCACAGCAGGTGGAGGTGGTGCTGGAGCATCCATCCCTTTAGCACCCTCGTCCTCGTCATCAAAAAGAGGCTCACCAACCTCATGATCACCTGCATGCTCAAAACGAGAAGAAGGACAAACCATGGCCTCGTCGAAGGTGACATCTGATGTCTCCATAACTCGGTTAGTATCAAGGTTAAGTACACGATATGCACGAGTATGAGTGCCATAACCCAAAAATACACCGTCTGAAGAACGAGACTCAAATTTGTCCAGGTTGCCTTTCTTAAGTATAAAACAGTGGCAACCAAAAACTCTAAAATAACTCACCTTGGGCAGTTTTCCAAAACGCAACTCATAAGAAGTCTTTTTCAAGAAAGCTCTGAGAAAAATGCGATTGGAAATATAGCATGCATTGCTCATAGCTTCGGCCTAATATCGCCTAGGAGTCCTATGCTCATCAAGCATCGTCCCGGCCATCTCAACAAGGGTCTGATTCTTCCTTTCTACAACACCATTTTGTGGCGGTGTGTAGGGGGAAGAAAACTGATGCTCTAAACCCAAAGAGTTACAAAACTTCTCAAAATCCGAGTTCTTAAACTCGGAACCATTATCACTACGGATAGCTCGCATTGAGTTCAAAGGGAACTCATTCTGAAGACGCAAAATCAGATTGCGAGCAAAGGAGAAAGTCTCGGTCTTCTTAGCTAAAAAGAAAACCTACGAATATCTCGAAAAATCATCAACAACAACAAGCACGTACCACTTCCCCCCAACCGAGCTCACCTGAGCCGGACCAACAAGGTCCATGTGCAAAAGCTCTCCAGCGCACTTAGTCATGACCTGAGTCACTGGATGGTAGGGAGCGGCTACCATCTTCCCATGTCTACAAGAATGGCAAACAAGATCCTTCTCCATGGACAACTTGGGCAATCCTCAGATTAAGCCAAGTGAGCTGAGCCTTGCAAGCAAGTCGAAGCTCAGGTGACCAAGTCTCCTATGCCACTTCCAAAGATCAGAGGAGGAAGGTCCAGCCAAAAGACAACGAGAAACTCCAAACGACTGCGAGAAATTCGCATGAAATGCTTTCCCAAAGGGCAAAATCAAACATACAAGATTGCCCTGAGGATCCAAAATACGACTGAGATTCGGTTTAAAACGAATCTCATAGTCATCATCGAAAAGTTGCGAAACAGAGAGAAGGTTAAAATGCAAGTTAGAAACAAGAGCAACATCGCGCAACACAAAATGCTCATTAACTCGCACCGACCCACGAGACAACACTTTACCTTTGTTATTATCGCCGAAGGTGATAAACTCCTTTCCGGCGACCGGACAAAGACTGGAGAACCACTTGGCGTTTCCGGTCATATGCCTTGAGCACCCGGAATCCAGCAACCAAACGTTCTCCAATCATTTTACCTATATCAATAAAAAGACATAGGGTGAGCATACGGTCCAACACTGGGGTTAGTGAAGAAGGAAGAATACCAGTGTTGGGCCGGCTGCTCAAAAGAACAGTTAGCAGAAAAACCATTCCTAGCACGCCTACGGGAAGAGCGATCACCACGTAGAGGGAAACGTGGTCCGTTAAGGGAGGAGCGTCCATCGCGATACTCAAAACGCGATGGGGGAAAACGCTCAACTACAAAGCCACCGCCACAGGGTCCATAGCCCACAACTGCAGGCTCCCACAGGGCACGTTCTCTTCGCGGCCTAGGCCTAGGAACTTGAGGTTTTGGACCTCTAGGCCTAGCAGCACGCGTCTGAACATTCAGCACATGTACATCATGGAAAGGATTGTACATGTCCGTGTTGTTCATCTCCTTTGCACGGCGCGCCTCTCTCTTGCACCGAAAGCAAAACTCACTCAAGTGTCCATCTCTCCCACAGTGCTCACAATGGTACCTCACCGCTCTCATAGGGGGTTGTTGGTACTCACGGTAGTGGGTGTGGATCACTTTGCCCTTCTGTGGCATAAGCTCCTCTTGGATAGGTGGCATTGTGTCTAGCTTGTTCTTGAGGTGGTTTGGTTTAGTAGCCCATGATTGTTTCTTGGGTGGAGCTCTCGGAGGTTCAACAAATACCCCATCCTTGGTGTTAGGCTTGAGAGGCTCTTTGGGTGGAATCTTGGTAAGCTTGGGAGTAGTGGTGGAGTTGGGCTTCTCACTCAGGTTAATACCACTAAACTCTCCAACCTTGCCAAAGATGAAGCATACTCAACACCCTGAGCAAAACCTACACCTGGACCTCCAGCAGCACGCTTGAACTGGGAGATCATCATCCCAAGCTGCGGCTCACCACAAGACACCCATGACAAGATGGTTCGAAGGTATGTGTTTTCCTCCTCAGTTTGCATCTTGTCATGCTTCACGTTCGCAATCTCCATTTCCAAACCCTCACACAAAGCGCATCTAGACACACAAGTGCTACCCGAGCTGGCCTTCTCAAGAGACACAATCTTGGCATTCTTCTCTGCCAACTCGGATTGCAAGCCTGCACAAGACTTGCACGCACCCAACAACACGGGTCTTGCCCGGAGCTCATCCACCTCTCCAACCAACGCAACATACTTACCTCTCAAAGTGAGAAGGTCAGTCATGTGCGTGGTGCACATCTCACACTCATCCTCCTCAGAGACAACTACGGTGGACTTGGCAAACTCAAGCTCCTTCACCGTATCCTCCCACTTCTGCCTAAACTCCTTCCGCTCTCTAGCAGCATGCCTAAGCAACTTATCTTGACTAAGAAGGGCGGCAGTAAGTTTCTCGACCTCAGCAGAAAGCTCATCGGGGGTCTGAGAAACCTGGGAAGTGTTGTCGTCATCATCATCGTTCTGAGGGGTCTCCTCCAGCTCGTCGTCAACCTCCTTGTCGAGGGCCATGGTGCAGAAGCCCTCATTGTCAGCGAAGAAGCAGAGGCCGTTCAGCTTGTCCTCGATCCTCTTCTTCTTCTCGGACTCATCGTCGCTTGAAGGAGCAGAGTCGTCATCCGAGTCATCGACGTCGCTGAGCGTGGCGAAGAAAGCATGCTGCTCAGCCTGGGCCTTCTCCAAGTACTTCGTCTTGATGTACTCCTTATCGAAGCCGTCCTTCCGCTTGTGCTTCGCGGGGCCGTACTTCTCCTTGCGCTTGCTGGAGTCGTACTTGTGCCCATGATCCGCCTTGCCGAAGACTTGCTTGTTCTTCTTCGGGCAATTGGCGATGAAGTGGTTGGGGTCGCCGCACTCGAAACAACCCGAGTGTCCTCCTCCGCGGCGACGGTTCATGCGGTTGTTGTGGAACCGCGAGAACCGATTGGCGAGCAAAGCCAACTCGTCATCCCCCATGAACTCCAGCTGCTCCTCTGTGACAGAAAGAAGAGAGGAAAGTGCAAAGCCTCTAGAGGGGTTAGCAGAAGAGCCAGAAAGCAAAGCCATCAACGGGCCAGAAGGATTTTCATAAGAAGCCCTCGCCATGGCGTCAATCTCACTGGACTTGAGCTTACTGAAAAGCTCGTCGCATGTGAGGGTCTCATAGTTAGGTGATTCGATGATCGCCTGAACCTTTGAGTCCCACACAGATTGATCATTAGTGTGCAAAAGCTTCAAAGCTCTCTCATGATCGTCGAAAGGCAACAGCTCCTTGTTAGCCCTCATCCTGTTGACAATCACCTGAAAGCGAGCGAATAAACTTTCTATGCTCTCGCCAGGCATGTGTCGAAAGTTCTCATACTTCCGCTTATGCGACTCATAGAGACGGGATTTGACTTGAGTGGTTCCCTCATGGAAACGCATGAGGGTCGCCCAAATCTCCTGAGCCATGGGGAGGTGAGAAACACGATCAAACTCATACATGCTCAAACATGAGAAAAGAGCATTACGGGCTCGGCTATTGGCATCGTGCTCATCGATCTGCAGCTGAGTAGCATGAGCAGCCAGAACCACGTAATCGGCCTTGTTGCAAATATCCCAGACAGAAGCACCCATGCTCTGAAGATAGGCCGACATGCGTATCTTCCAATACGCATAGTTCGTCCCATCAAAAAACGGCGGTTTGCCCACGCCGCGATCCATGTCGCCTTCTGTAGATCTGGAACCAGCTAAGGTGGAAGATCCTTAACCTGCTCCTATACCAATTGAAAGACCAAAAGTGCTAACACAAGGCGACCATATTGGGGGGTGAATGGGAGCTTCAAATTTCTTTTCAAAAACTTGTCGCTACTGTCCCGAGAATCAACCCCACGAGAAAACCTAGAGCTTGAATAGTGTCCACGACCCTAGATGTAGGGTGGATGCTTCCAAGAAGCACAACAAGACACTACTCAACTCTAGAAACCCAACGCAAAAGCCGGAAATAAAACCGACAACAAACGAGTGAACCACGAACGAAAACGTGCGAAGCTGCACTGACCAAACACACCGGAGCGTCCGGTCAACAGGGATCCGACGCGTCCGGTCCAACAAAGTCCAATTTGGAACCTCTCTGTTTCTGACCGGACTCACTGAAGAGTAGCATCCGGTCACAAGCAGTGCGTCCGGTCACGAGGACAGAAACTGGTGAATAGTAGCAGTGTAGCGTCTGGTCAGTGAAAGATCAAGCGTCCGGTCAAGTCACAGAAAGGCACAGTGGAAACATTCATCGACCGGACTCCAGGCAGTGCGTCCAGTCACCCCGATGCATGCGTCCGGTCACCCCGATCCTGTGCAGTTCGTCCACCGATTCGACTCGATCTCACCCAAAACGAAACCTCTAGGGTTCAAACTTGGTGAGAGGAGTTACAAGGATGATAGTGAGCTACTCCTAGGAGATCATGGCTCGAACCTATCTCCAAATCGATGAATCGAAGGAATACGAGGAGAGGGGAGAAAAATTGATCCAAAACGAAAACCGATCAATCTACTAGCCCGTGAGGTTAGAGGTGAATTCCTTCAGTGGAAAGAAGTGCCTCATGATCTAGAACAACTCGGTTCAAACGGAATCATGAAAGACTCAATGAGGAGGGAGAACGAGTGACGAGAAAATCATGGAGAAAACGAAGAATGCGAAGAACAAGTTCAAAACGTGAATCGAACCACGAATTGCCAGCCGAAATTCATCCCCACGAGGAGACAACGAGATTACTGTCTCGTTTGCTCAAAAAGCAAATACACAGAGGTATTGTTCACCGTCTCTGCGGATCTCAGTAGCTACAGCAGGGATATGGGAGAGCAGAAAACCCTAGAATGAAAAAATAGCAATGACTGAGATAATTTGGAGGGAGGGGCTGCCACTCCTTATATAGCCTAATACAGTTATTCCCCTTATACCCCTACTGATAATGAGGGAGCAGGCTAACCCTAAGGGTATTCCTGACCAACTCGAAGTTGATGCTGATCCGACGGCCACGCCCGCACAACTGGTAGCGTTGCCTCGACGCAACCTCACCGATTGCCGCCACGTGCCGCCACTGCTCCACTCGTCATTTTCATGGACTTCGCCCCCGGTTTTGTGGCCCAAACCGGGAAACCAGCCTTCATGACCAACTCCGGTTTTGAGGCCCAAACCGGGAAACCAGCCATCCATCGCCTGAGTTTTGTGGCCCAAACTCAGAAACCCATCAGTGCCCAGGTTTTGAGGCCCAAACCTGGAAACCGTCCATAGCCTGAGTTTTGTGGCCCAAACTCGGAAACTGGTCGCACCCAGGTTTTGAGGCCCAAACCTGAAAACCGTCCACTCGGTGGTTTTTCTTTGGCTCAACCACCAAACCGACGCTGTAGAGGGGATGCACCGCCCGTGCACCCCATCCACCGACACATGTCCCCAGGTCCTCGACCCGAGCAACACTGTGCCCCGCAAGTCTCCTCTCGTCGCTGTCCCAGGCTGTCAGCCACCACAGCTGATCCTCGGGCCACCGGTCCCTCAGTCCAAGGCTCACGTCCGCCCTTCGCCACTCTCGGTCCATCGGCACGACACGTGTCTACTTGACCTTCACCTTGCCTCTGATCACTGTATCCGTGCTCGACACTTGCACAACACAAGCCAAAGAACATGCGCATTATCCCAGTTGACAATCACTCATCACTCGAGACTCGGCATACACCCATGTATCCGCACCCTTCACCTACAAGAGTCCACGGCCACGCCCTGGCCCTCCTTTCTTCCTCCCGATAAACACCACCTCCAGCTGTGCCATTGTCGCGTGGCTGAGCTCACTAGCGCTCAAGGAACATCACGGCTGGCCTCGATCTCCCCTCCTTCGGCATCGCCAGCGCACACCACGACCAGGAGACCCACCTCGTGGCGTTTCCGAGCCGAAGAATGCCTCACCCTACGACAACAGGGAACTAGGGTGCTGCCGCCACGCCCTCAACGCCGACAGCCGTCTTCGAACCTCCATCGATGGCGAGGACCACACCTACGGATCCTCGGTGAGCTCCCCTTCCTTCCCAATCTTTTTCCCCTGGTCTTTGTGCCCTGTGGACCCTTTTCGAGTCACGCCGGCATGCTCTGTCCATGGCACCATCGTGCGAGGACTTCGAGTCACCGCCCCGAACAACCCTTCGCTCCCTCTCGATCCAAATTGAGTAGTGCAGCAGCACCGTGGGTGAACACCGCACCCTATCCGCCATATCTCGAGCTCTCTCGTCCTCCTTTAAGCCACAGCATCGCCGCCACCGGTGCGGATACATGGGTGTAAGCCGAGCCTCGAGTGATGAGTGATTGTCAACGGGTTTGATGCGCATGTTCTTTGGCTTGTGTTGTGCAGGTGTCGAGCACGGAGACAGTGATCGAGGGCAAGGTGAAGGTCAAGTAAAGACGTGCCATGTCGACGGACCGGGAGTAGTGAAGGGCGGACGTGAGGCTTGGACTGAGGGACCGGTGGCCTGAGGATCAGCTATGGTGGCTGACAGCCTGGGACAGCAACGAGCGAAGACTTACGGGGCACGGTGTTGCTTGGGTCGAGGACCTAGGGACACGTGTCGGTGGACGGGGTGCACGGGCGGTGCATCCCCTCTACAGCATCGGTTTGGTGGTTGAGCCCCAGAAAAACCACCGGTGGACGGTTTCCAGGTTTGGGCCACAAAACCTAGGTGCGGACGGTTTCTAGGTTTGGGCCTCAAAACCTGGGCGCTGGCGGGTTTCTGAGTTTGGGCCAGAAAACTCAGGCAATCGACGGCTGGTTTCCCAGTTTGGGTCTCAAAACCGGGGGGTTGGTAGTGAAGACAGGTTTCCCGGTTTCGGCCACAAAACCGGGGGCGGAGTCTGTGAAAAGGACAAGCAGAGCGGTGGCGGCACGTGGCGGCAATCGGTGAGGTTGCGTCGAGGCAATGCTACCAGTTGTGCGGGC
Organism: Coix lacryma-jobi var. lacryma-jobi; assembly: GCA_009763385.1. Classification (NCBI taxonomy): domain Eukaryota; kingdom Viridiplantae; phylum Streptophyta; class Magnoliopsida; order Poales; family Poaceae; genus Coix; species Coix lacryma-jobi. The sequence continues at coordinate 99,083,405 of CM019831.1, forward strand.
GTGGCCGTCGGATCAGCATCCACTTCGAGTTGGTCCAGAATAACCCTAGGGTTTAGCTGGTTCGCTCTGTAATTAGTTGTAAGGGTAGAAGGGGAATAGTTGTATTAGGCTATATAAGGAGAGGCCTCCCCTCCCTCCAGACTATCTCTCAGTCATTTGCTATTTTGCCTTCTAGGTTTTCCTGTTCTCCCAATCCCTGCTGTAGCGATATAAGATCCGCAGAGAAGACAATCATATCTCTGTGTTCGTGAGATTTTGAGGAAGTGAGACCGTAATCTCACTATTGTAGCGTGTGGTAGCCACACGGTTGCAAATTCGTGGTTGTGATTCGCGTTTTGGTGTTGTTCTTCGCGGGTTGCTTTTCTCCACGATTTTCCCGGTGATCGATCTCTCTCTACGTAGTTTCGTTTGCAAAACTGTTTGAACCAACTTGTTCTTTATAGTGAGGGGATCATTTCAACCAAAGGAATTCAACTCAAACCTCACGAGCAAGTAGATCGATCGGTTTTTGTGTTTGGATCGACTTTTACCTTTTGCCTTTGAATTCTTCCGATTCACCGATTTGGAGTAGCTCACTAACATCCTTGTGACCTCTCAGATCGAATCTTAGCCCTAGTGCTTTTGATTTGGAGGAGATCGGGTTGAATCGCCGAAGAACTATGCTGTTTTTGGGGGCATCGGACGCTGGTCACGGGAGCATCGAACGCTGCTGTTCATAGCATCGGATGCTCCGGTGACACGTGTCAGTTCTGGTGTTTATAAGTGGACATCAGACGTAGGGCATCAGACGCGTCCGTTGTTCATCGGACGCACCGGAGGCTGAGCATCGGACGCTGAGCTATTCCTGTAGCAGCGTCCGATGGTCATGCAGTAAGGTTCCTGAAGGACCGAGAATGCAATAGCAAGGCGACCAGATGGGGGGTGAATGGGAGCTCAAAAATTTCTCTCGAAACTTTGGCCTTTTGTTCCCAAAATCAACCCCTGAAAGCTTCGATTGAAACCGTGATGCCCACGACCCTTGGAAGAGGGTGGATGATCCCTAGGATCACAGCGAGGCACCACAAAGTGATAGCGAACAAAACGCCAAAAGCACCGGTACGAAATTGACCCCTAAACACCAAGTCCCGAATGTAGATAGATGGCTACGTCGAGAAATCCCTAAATACCAATGCTAACAAGTAGCAAAGATACCTAGAGAGGTTCCTTGGTCAACTCTAGGGCCAAACGAGAAGTCCGGAAACCAAGCGAACAAGTTGGGAGACCAAACGCACTAAACTGGAGGCTACAGCAGGATCCCGGACTGTTCGCCGGTACGGTCGCGGACTGTCTGCCCAATGGCGGACTGTCCGGGCTCAAGTCGCGGACTGTCCACCGGCCAAAATAGCAAAATCAAACTGCTGCTGAAGTCCCCTGGACAGTTCCCGGACTGTCCGCGAAAACCAACGGCGGACTGTCCGCCGGTCAAACTTCGGCACTGTTCACCGAGACACACAGCCACTGCTCGGCTGAGTCCCCGATGCTCGGACTGTCCGCGACTGGGACGGCGGACTGTCCGCCAACTCCCAGTGAGGGCGATTTTGGTCGCCCTTCACCCAAATCTTCTTCAAATCGATTCAAACCAAAATCCCTTGATCCCAAACTTGGAGAGAATGATCACGAGGTACTTAGAAGACTATCCCCAAGAAATCATCCGCTCAAATCAACTCAATCAACGGGAAATCGAAGGGGAAGGTGTATGAACCAAAAAACGCCACGAAAACGAAATCGACCTGATCTACTTGTTCGTGAGGAGTTAGATGAATTCCTTTGGTGGAAATGATCTTCTCACTATAAAGAACAAGTTGATTCAAATGGATTTCACAAAGACGCAGTAGAGAGGTAGATCGAGTAACGTGAAAATCGTGGAGAAATGAAGAACGCGAAGAACACGAACAAAACGCGAATCAACTCATCGATCTGCAACCGTGTGGCTACCACACACTACAACAGTGAGGTTACGGCCTCACTTCCTCAAAATCTCCAGTACACAGAGGTATGGTTCTCTGCGGATCTCAGCTAGCTACAGCAGGGGATTGGGAGAGCAGGAAACCATAGAAGCAAAGAGCAAGTGACTGAGATAGATGGGGAAGTGGGTGTCGCCCACTCTACCCCTAACTACTTACAGAGCGAACCAGCTAAACCCTAGGGTTATTCTGGACCAACTCAAGGTAGGTGGATCCGACGGCCACGCCTGCACAACTGGTAGCGTTGCCTTGACGCAACCTCACCGATTGCCGCCACGTGCCGCCACCGCTCCGCTCGTCCTTTTCCCGGACGTCGCACCCCCGGTTTTGTGGCCCAAACCGGGAAACCAGCCTTCACGACCAACCCCGGTTTTGAGGCCCAAACCGGAAAACCAGCCGACCGTAGCCTGAGTTTTGTGGCCCAAACTCAGCAAACCCGCAGCACCCACAGGTTTTGAGGCCCAAACCTGGAAACCGTCCTCAGCCCGAGTTTTGTGGCCCAAACTCGGAAACCATCAGCGCCCAGGTTTTGAGGCCCAAACCTGGAAACCGTCCACTCGGTGGTTTTTCTGTGGCTCAACCACCAAACCGAGCCGTAGAGGGAATGCACCGCCCGTGCACCCCGTCCACCGACACGTGTCCCCAGGTCCTCGACCCGAGCAACACCGTGCCCGCAAGTCTTTCCTCGTCGCTGTCCCAGGCTGCCAGCCACCACAACTGATCCTCGGGCCACCGGTCCCTTAGTCCAAGCCTCACTTCCGCCCTTCGCCACTCTTGGTCCATCGGCACGGCACGTCTCTACTTGACCTTCACCTTGCCTCTTATCACTGTATCCGTGCTCGACACCTGCACAACACAAGCCAAAGAACATGCGCATTATCCCAGTTGACAATCACTCATCACTCAGAGACTCGGCATACGCCCATGTATCCGCAATCTCCCCCTTGATGAGTGCATTGTCAACTACCAACACAAATCATAATGGAAATAGAAGAAGGAGGAAGGAGAAGAGAGAACTCTACCAAATGAGCCAAAAGCATAGCAAAGCCGAAGAAGGTCAAGTGGAAAGGGCAAGACAACTTGGTCCCAAAAGACATGGGCAACGGCTCGACGCGACCAAGCAAAGCAAAGCTCGCCCGCAAGAAGAGGTAGAATAGGCTCAACACGCTAGCAGACACCAATTGAAAAATCAAAGCAAAATGCTAGTCCCTCAAGACAGAGGCACAGAGGCTCAACACAACTAGCAGAAAGCTCGACATCAACTGAAAAGCTCGATACCAACTGAAACCAACTGAAGTAAAGATGCGACTGCTAGTCCCTCAAGATAGAGGCAAAGGCTCAACACAACTAGCAAAGCGTTCTGAACCAATTGGAAATTTCAAAAATTTACCGAGCAAACTCCCCCTTGCATGGTGCACACAACCGATTCCTCTCCCCTTAGTTGAACATGGGAGGCATGATTTGTCCAAATTCTCCCTCTTAGTTGAAAATGCACCATCAAGTAAAATCTCTCCCCCTTAGAGAATGCACCATCAAAAAAGTGCCAACAAGAGAAGTCCTCCCACTTCCCAAAATGCATATGAGTCAAAATGCAAGTTAGCAGCTTTAGGAATATAGTCAAGAGAATGCAAAGATGCTCTACACAGTATAACTCCAATGACGCAACTGAAACACACATGCTAGCAAAGGCTCAAACTGATCACCAAATATGAAATATGAACATATGAGCAAGGTGAGCAATTTTAGCCAAAAAAGGATTCACCATCAAAATAGCACTAGACAAGTATAGACAGAAAGTCAAACAAGTGCTAAACATGTATACAAGGTGAACTACCCCTAGCAAGGTTCAATCATCATGCTATAGAATAAAACATAGACTTGTGTATCCAGATTTTATCGGAGTTGCAGCGGTTGAATTACACAAGTTCAAAATCAGCATGTGATTGCGAGAGGTTAAAAGCTTGTCATTGCCTAACTTTTCAATTGTGCGAAGCCTATGCAGAAGCAATCAGAAGCTTAAAGCAACAGTTTCGGTCATACACTACACAGCTCAAGTTTAACTCAAAGTGCAATGAGAAACAGTCTCGAAACTGTGATGTGTTGACAAGCAATCCCATCTCGATCTTTCTAAATCACTTAACTTCGTTCAAGTTTTAAACAGAATATGAACATACCAAGCAACTGAATGACTCATAACTAGAGACATAACAACCTAGCATATATGAAAAGCACGAGTGAATTCAACACATCCTACACATGCTAGTTCCATATCTCAATGGTGAACATTTTCAGGTCTTATGTTTGTTAAGTAGGTCACCATTCAAAAATAGCTCAGCTCACAACATGTATTAGTGATCAGAAAGAGCATAAGCTACAAGCATTAACATATAGCATCGGAGCATACTAAACAGAGCATAATTACATTCTAAAGATTATATACATGAAGCTCAGAATGTAAAAGCGTATGCAAAAAGACTAAACCAAAAGAAAAATAGGACAAACGAAAAATGGTCAGTTTATGATACAAGAACCAAAATGTTTCCCCATCTAAAAGGGGAAACACACACCAAGCTCACCTCTCAACCTAGCAAAAGTTGATTGGTCCAAAGGCTTGGTGAAAATATCAGCCAACTGATGATGAGTATCGACATGGCGAAGGTCGATATCACCCTTCTCATAGAGGTCTCGCAAGAAATGAAAGCGCACATCAATGTGTTTGGTCTTCGAGTGCAGCACGGGGTTCTTAGCAACGCTAATAGCACTCGTGCTGTCACAAAGCAAAGGAACGCGAGAAAAGCTCAGACCAAAATCACGCAAAGTGGCCATCATCCAAAGTAATTGGGAACAGCAGCTAGCCACAGCAACATACTCAGCCTCTGTGGTAGACTGGGCGACACTAGACTGCTTGCGAGAAGACCATGATACAAGAGAAGAACCAATAAACTGGCAAGTCCCATAAGTGGACTTGTGATCAATGCGGCAACCAACAAAATCGGCATCGGAATAACCACAAAGGGAAAGGGTGGAAGAAGCAGAATACCAAATCCCAAATTCTGGAGTGAAGGACAAGTACCTCATAATGCGCTTGACCGCCTGACGGTGCAAGGTGCGCGGCGATGACTGAAATCGCGCGCAAAGACACACCGCAAACTGGATGTCTGGGCGTGTCGCCGTCAGGTACAGCAGCGACCCAATCATACTCTGGTACTCCTTCTGGTCCACTGCTTCTCCATCCACATCCGCATCCAGGGCCGCCGTGGTCGGCATGGGTGTTGGAAGAGGCTTGGCCTCACCCATGTCGAACTTCTTCAGGATGTCCTTGGTGTACTTGCCCTGGTGCACGAACGTCCCCTCTCGGGATTGCTTGATTTGCAACCCGAGGAAAAACATCAACTCGCCCATCATGCTCATCTCAAACTCCCTGCTCATAGTGTCTGCAAACCAGGCAACCAAAGCGTGAGAAGAACCACCAAAAATGATATCATCCACGTAAATCTGGACCAAGAGTGAATCAGTGCCTTGCTTGAGGAGAAAAAGTGTTTTATCCACACATCCCATTTTAAAACCCTTAGCAAGCAAAAAGGTTTTCAACCTATCATACCAGGCTCTAGGGGCTTGTTTCAAACCATATAAAGCTTTGTGAAGTTTAAAAACATGGTTTGGAAACTTGGGATTTTCGAAACCGGGGGTTGTCTCACATACACCTCCTCTTCTATGTAGCCGTTTAAGAAGGCACTGTTGACATCCATTTGAAAAAGTTTGAAACCTTTGGATGCAGCAAAAGCCAAGAGTATCCTAATTGCCTCCAAACGAGCTACAGGAGCAAAAGTCTCCTCATAGTCTATCCCCTCCTTCTGACTATACCCCTGGGCTACTAGTCTGGCCTTGTTTCTCACAACATGGCCATCCTCTCCTTGTTTGTTTTTGAAAACCCATTTTGTCCCAATTGGGTGACACTCGGAGGGAGGAGAAACAAGAACCCAAACCCGATTTCTTTCAAAATTTTCCAACTCCTCATGCATGGCATTGACCCAATCCGGATCCGTCAAAACGTGTCCAACATCTCGGGGCTCAAAATCAGCAACAAAAGCAGAATGAGCAAAGTGAGAGATTTGAGACCTGGACCGAGTGACACGTTCGTCAATGTTGCCGATCATCTACTGAGGGGGGTGTTGGCGCTGGATGTGTCGTGGCGCCTCCCGTGCAGAAGTGATCTCTCCCTCAACAGCAGCTGGCGCCTCCTCGGGTACAAAGGGTACCGCTCGAGGTGGCGGATCCCACGGCCCCTAGGAAGAAGAAGTGTCGGGGTCGTGAGTCGTAGTAGAAGCCGCTCCTTGCGGCACAACAGGTGGAGGGGGTGCTGGATCATCCATACCTTCAGCACCCTCGTCCTCGTCATCAAAAAGAGGCTCACCAACCTCATGATCACCTGCACGCTCAAAACGAGAAGAAGGACAAACCATGGTCTCGTCGAAGGTGACATCGGATGTCTCCATTACTCGATTAGTGTCAAGGTTAAGTACACGATAAGCTCCAATATGAGTGTCATAACCCAAAAACACACCGTCAGAAGAACGAGACTCAAACTTGTCCAAGTTGCCCTTTTTGAGTATAAAACAATGGCAACTAAAAACTCGAAAGTAACTCACCTTGGGCAGTTTTCCAAAACGCAACTCATAAGAAGTTTTTTTCAAGAAAGCTCGGAGAAAAATGCGATTGGAAATATAGCATGCAGTGCTCATAGCTTCGGCCCAATATCGCCTAGGAGTCCTATGCTCATCGAGCATCGTCCTGGCCATCTCTACAAGGGTCCAATTTTTCCTCTCTACAACACCATTCTGGGGCGGTGTGTAGGGGGAAGAAAACTGATGCTCTAAACCCAAAGAGTTACAAAACTTCTCAAAATCTGAATTCTTAAATTCGGAACCATTATCACTCCTAATAGCTCGCATCGAGTTCAAAGGGAACTCATTCTAAAGACGCAAAATCAGATTGCGAGCAAAGGAGAAAGTCTCGCTCTTCTCAGTTAAAAAGAAGACCCACGAATATCTTGAAAAATCATCAACAACAACAAGCACATACCACTTCCCCCCAAGTGAGCTTACCCGAGCCGGACCAACAAGGTCCATGTGCAAAAGCTCTCCAGGGCGCTTAGTCATGACCTGAGTCACTGGATGGTGGGGAGCGGCAACCATCTTCCCATGTCTACAAGAATGGCAAACAAGATCCTTCTCCATGGACAACTTGGGCAATCCTCAGATTAAGCCAAGTGAACTAAGTCTTGCAAGCAAGTCGAAGCTCAGGTGACCAAGTCTCCTATGCCATTTCCAAAGATCAGAGGAGGAAGGTCCAGCCAAAAGACAACGAGAAATGCCAAATGATTCTGAGAAATCCGCACGAAAGACTTTACCAAAGGGCAAAAACACACAAACAAGATTGCCCTGAGGATCCAAAATGCGACTGAGATTAGGTTTAAAATGAATCTCATAGTCATCATCAAAGAGTTGTGAAACAGAAAGAAGGTTAAAATGCAAGTTAGAAACAAGAGCAACATTGCGCAACACAAAGTGCTCATTAACTCGCACAGACCCACGAGACAGCACCTTACCTTTGCTGTTGTCGTCGAAGGTGATAAACTCCTTTCCGGCGACCGGACTAAGACTGGAGAACCACTTGGCGTTTCCGGTCATGTGCCTCGAGCAACCGGAATCCACCAACCAAACGTTCTCCAATCGTTTTACCTACATCAATAAAAAGACATAGGGTGAGCATACGGTCCAACACTGGGGTTAGTGAAGTAGGAAGAATACCAGTGTTGGGCCGGCTGCTTAAAAGAACGGTTAGCAGAAAAACCATTCCTAGCACGTCTACGAGGAAAGCGATCACCACGCACAGGAAAATGTGGTCCGCTAAGGGAGGAGCGTCCATCGCGATACTCAAAACGCGGTGGTGGAAAACGCTCAACCACAAAGCCACCGCCATAGGGTCCATAACCTACAACTGCAGGCTCCCGCCGAGCACGACCTCTCCGCTGCCTAGGCCTAGGAACTTGAGGTTCTGGACCTCTAGGCCTAGCAGCACGCCTCTGAACGTTCGGCACATGTACATCATGGAAAGGATGGTACATGTCCGGATTGTTCATCTCCCTTGCACGGCACGCCTCTCTCTTGCGCCGAAAGCAAAACTCACTCAAGTGTCCATCTCGCCCACAGTGCTCACAATGGTACCTCACCACTCTCAAAGGGGGTTGTTGGTACTCACGGTGGTGGGTATGGATCACTTTGCCCTTCTGTGGCATAAGCTCCTCTGGATGGGTGGCATGGTGTCCAACTTATTTTTCAGGTGGTTGGGCTTGGGATGCCAGGTCAACTTCTTGGGTGGAGCTCTCGGAGGTTCAACAAACACACCATCCTTGGTGTTGGGCTTGAGAGGCTCTTTGGGTGGAATCTTTGTAAGCTTGGGAGTAGTGGTGGAGTTGGGCTTCTCACATGGGTTAAGACCACTCGACTCTCCAATCTTACCAAAAGATGAAACATCAACACCCTCAGCAAAGCCTACACCTGGTCCTCCTGCAGCACGCTTGAATTGGGAGATCATCATCCCAAGCTGCGGCTCACCACAAGACACCCATGACAAGATGGTCCGAAGGTATGTGTTTTCCTCCTCGGTTTGCATCTTGTCATGCTTCACATTGGCTATCTCCATCTCTAGGCCCTCACACAAAACACACCTGGACACACAAGTGCTACCCGAGCTGGCCTTCTCAAGAGACACAATCTTGGCATTCTTCTCTGCCAACTCGGTTTGCAAGCCAGCACAAGACTTGCACGCACCCAACAGCGAGGATCTAGCCTTCAGCTCATCCACCTCTCCTACCAACGCCACATACTTACCTCTCAAGGTGAGAAGGTCGGTCATGTGCGTGGTGCACATCTCACACTCCTCCTCATCGGTAACAACTACGGTGGACTTGACAGATTCAAGTTCCTTCACCGTATCCTCCCACTTCTGCCTAAACTCCTTGCGCTCTCTAGCAGCACGCCTAAGCAACTTATCCTGACTAAGGAGCGCGACAGTAAGCTTCTCGACCTCAGCAGAAAGCTCGTCGGGGGTCTGAGATACCTGGGAGGTGTCGTCGTCATCGTCGTCATTCCGAGGAGTGTCCACCAGCTCGCCGTAGACCTCCTTGTCGAGGGCCATGGTGCAGAAGCCCTCGTCGTCGGCGAAGAAGCAGAGGCCATTGAGCTTGTCCTCGATCCTCTTCTTCTTCTCGGACTCGTCGTCGCTTGAAGAAGCAGAGTCGTCGTCCGAGTCGTCGACGTCGCTGAGCGTGGCGAAGAATGCACGCTGCTCCACCTGGGCCTTCTCCAAGTACTTCGTCTTGATGTACTCCTTGTTGAAGCCGCCCTTCCGCTTGTGCTTCGCGGGGACGTACTTCTCCTTGCGCTTGCCGGAGTCGTACTTGTGCCCATGATCCGCCTTGCCGAAGGTCTGCTTGTTCTTCTTCAGGCAATTGGCGATGAAGTGGTTGGGGTCGCTGCACTCAAAGCATCCTGAGCATCCTCCTCCGCGGCGACGGTTCATACGGTTGTTGTGGAACCGCGAGAACCGGTTGGCGAGCATAGCCAACTCGTCAGCCCCCAAAGACTCCAGTTTCTTCTCTGTGACAAACAAGAGAGAAGAGAGTGCAAAACCTCCAGAGGGGTTAGCAGAAGAGCCAGAAAACAAAGCCATCGACGGGCCAGAACGATTTTCATAAGAAGCCCTCGCCATGGCATCGATCTCACTGGACTTGAGTTTACTGAAGAGCTCGTCGCACGTGAGGGTCTCATAGTTAGGCGATTCGATGATCGCCTGAACCTTGGAATCCCACACCGACCGATCGAGAGTATGCAAAAGCTTCAAAGCTCTCTCATGATCGTCGAAAGGCAACAGCTCCTTGTTAGCCCTCATCCTGTTGACAATCACCTGAAAGCGAGCGAATAAACTCTCTATGCTCTCGCTAGGCATATGTCGAAAGTTCTCGTACTCTCGCTTGTGCGACTCGTAGAGACGGGTTTTGACTTGAGAGGTTCCCTCATGGAAACACATGAGAGATGCCCAAATCTCCCGAGCCATAGCGAGGTGAGAAACACGATCAAACTCCGTCATGCTCAAGCATGAGAAAAGAGCATTACGGGCTCGGCTATTGGCATCGTGATCATCGATCTGACGCTGAGTCACACGTGCAGCCAAGACCATGTAATCAGCAGAGTTGCAAATATCCCAGATGGAAGCACCAATACTCTGCAGTTAGGCCGACATGCGTATCTTCCAATACGCATAGTTCGTCCCATCGAAAAACGGTGGTTTGCCCAGGCCGCGATCCATGTTGCCTTCTGTGGATCTGGAACCGGCTAAGGTGGAAGATCCTTAACCCGCTCCGATACCAATTGAAGGACCGAGAATGCAATAGCAAGGCGACCAGAGGGGGGGGTGAATGGGAGCTCAAAAATTTCTCTCGAAACTTTGGCCTTTTGTTCCCAAAATCAACCCCTGAAAGCTTCGATCGAAACCGTGATGCCCACGACCCTTGGAAGAGGGTGGATGATCCCTAGGGTCACAGCGAGGCACCACAAAGTGATAGCGAACCAAACACCAAAAGCACCGGCACAAAATTGACCCCTAAACACCAAGTCCTGAACGTAGATAGACGGCTACGTCGAGAAATCCCTAAATACCAATGCTAACAAGTAGCAAAGATACCTAGAGAGGTTCCTTGGTCAACCCTAGGGCCAAACGAGAAGTCCGGAAACCAAGCGAACAAGTCGCGAGAGCAAACGCACTAAGCCAGAGGCTACAGCAGGATCTCGGACTGTCCGCCGGTACGGTCGCGGACTGTCTGCCCAGTGGCGGATTGTCCGGGCTCAGGTCGCGGACTGTCCGCCGGCCAAAATAGCAAAATCACACTGCTGCTGAAGTCCCCTGGACAGTTCCCGGACTGTCCGCGAAAACCAACGGCGGACTGTCCGCCGGTCAAACTTCGGCACTGTTCACCGAGACACACAGCCACTGCTCGGCTGAGTCCCCGACGCGCGGACTGTCCGCGGCTGGGACGGCGGACTGTCCGCCAACTCTCAGTGAGGGCGATTTTGGTCGCCCTTCACCCAAATCTTCTCCAAATCGATTCAAACCAAAATCCCTTGATCCCAAACTTGGAGAGAATGATCACGAGGTAGTTAGAAGACTATCCCCAAGAAATCATCCGCTCAAATCAACTCAATCAACAGGAAATCGAAGGGGAAGGTGTATGAACCAAAAAACGCCACGAAAACGAAATCGAGCCGATCTACTTGTTCGTGAGGAGTTAGATGAATTCCTTTGGTGGAAATGATCTTCTCACTATAAAGAACAAGTTGATTCAAATGGATTTCGCAAAGACACAGTAGAGAGGTAGATCGAGTGACAGGAAAATCGCGGAGAAATGAAGAACACGAACAAAACGCGAATCAACTCATCGATCTGCAACCGTGTGGCTACCACACGCTACAACAGTGAGGTTACGGCCTCACTTCCTCAAAATCTCCAGTACACAGAGGTATGGTTCTCTGCGGATCTCAGCTAGCTACAGCAGGGGATTGGGAGAGCAGGAAACCCTAGAAGCAAAGAGCAAATGACTGAGATAGATGGGGAGGTGGGTGTCTCCCCCTACTTATCCTAATTCTAACTATTCCTAATTCCCACTCTACCCCAAACTACTTACAGAGCGAACCAGCTAAACCATAGGGTTATTCTGGACCAACTCATGGTAGGTGGATCCGACGGCCACGCCCGCACAACTCGTAGCGTTGCCTCGACACAACCTCACCGATTGCCGCCACATGCCGCCCCCACTCCGCTCGTCCTTTACCCGGACGTCGCACCCCCGGTTTGGTGGCCCAAACCGGGAAACCAGCCTTCACGACCAACCCCCGGTTTTGAGGCCCAAACCGGGAAACCAGTCGACCGTAGCCTGAGTTTTGTGGCCCGAACTCCGCAAACCCGCAGCACCCAGGTTTTGAGGCCCAAACCTGGAAACCGTCCTCAGCCCGAGTTTTGTGGACCAAACTCGGAAACCATCAGCGCCCAGGTTTTGAGGCCCAAACCTGGAAACCGTCCACTCGGTGGTTTTTCTGTGGCTCAACCACCAAACCGAGCCGTAGAGGGGATGCACCGCCCGTGCACCCCGTCCACCGACACGTGTCCCCAGGTCCTCGACCCGAGCAACACCGTGCCCGCAAGTCTTCGCTCGTCGCTGTCCCAGGCTGCCAGCCACCAAAGCTGATCCTCGGGCCACCGGTCCCTCAGTCCAAGCCTCATGTCTGCCCTTCGCCACTTTTGGTCCATCGGCACGGCACGTCTCTACTTGACCTTCACCTTGCCTCTGATCACTGTATCCATGCTCGACACCTGCACAACACAAGCCAAAGAACATGCGCATTATCCCAGTTGACAATCACTCATCACTCAGAGACTCGGCATACGCCCATGTATCCGCAATCTCCCCCTTGATGAGTGCATTGTCAACTACCAACACAAATCATAATGGAAATAGAAGAAGGAGGAAGGAGAAGAGAGAACTCGACCAAATGACCCAAAAGCATAGCAAAGCTGAAGAAGGTCAAGTGGAAAGGACAAGACAACTTGGTCCCCAAAGACATGGGAAACAGCTCGACGCGACCAAGCAAAGCAAAGCTAGCCCTCAAGAAGAGGTAGAATAGGCTCAACACCGCTAGCAGACACCAATTGAAAAATCAAAGCAAAATGCTAGTCCCTCAAGACAGAGGCACAGAGGCTCAACACAACTAGCAGAAAGCTCAACATCAACTGAAAAGCTCGATACCAACTGAAACCAACTGAAGTAAAGATGCGACTGCTAGTCCCTCAAGATAGAGGCAAAGGCTCAACACAACTAGCAAAGCGCTCCGAACCAATTGGAAATTTCAAAAATTTACCGAGCAAACTCCCCCTTGCATGGTGCACACAACCGATTCCTCTCCCCTTAGTTGAACATGGGAGGCATGATTTGTCCAAATTCTCCCCCTTAGTTGAAAATACACCATCAAGTAAAATCTCTCCCCCTTAGAGAATGCACCATCAAAAAAGTGCCAACAAGAGAAGTCCTCCCACTTCCCAAAATGCATATGAGTCAAAATGCAAGTTAGCAGCTTCAGGAATATAGTCAAGAGAATGCAAAGATGCTCTACACAGTATAACTCCAATGACGCAACTGAAACACACATGCTAGCAAAGGCTCAAACTGATCACCAAATATGAAATATGAACATATGAGCAAGGTGAGCAATTTTAGCCAAAAAAGGATTCACCATCAAAATAGCACTAGACAAGTATAGACAGAAAGTCAAACAAGTGCTAAACATGTATACAAGGTGAACTACCCCTAGCAAGGTTCAATCATCATGCTATAGAATAAAACATAAACTTGTGTATCCAGATTTTATCGGAGTTGCAGCGGTTGAATTACACAAGTTCAAAATCAGCATGTGATTGCGAGAGGTTAAAAGCTTGTCATTGCCTAACTTTTCAACTGTGCGAAGCCTATGCAGAAGCAATCAGAAGCTTAAAGCAACAGTTTCGGTCATACACTACACGTCGCACCCCCGGTTTTGTGGCCCAAACCGGGAAACTAGCCTTCACGACAAACCCCCGGTTTTGAGGCCCAAACCGGGAAACCAGCCGACCGTCGCCTGAGTTTTGTGGCCCAAACTCAGCAAACCCGCAGCACCTAGGTTTTGAGGCCCAAACCTGGAAACCGTCCTCAGCCCGAGTTTTGTGGCCCAAACTCGGAAACCATCAGCGCCTAGGTTTTGAGGCCCAAACCTGGAAACCGTCCACTCGGTGGTTTTTCTGTGGCTCAACCACCAAACCGAGCCGTAGAGGGGATGCACCGCCCGTGCACCTCGTCCATCGACACGTGTCCCCAGGTCCTCGACCCGAGCAACACCGTGCCCGCAAGTCTTCGCTCGTCGCTGTCCCAGGCTGCCAGCCACCATAGCTGATCCTCGGGCCACCGGTCCCTCAGTCCAAGCCTCACGTCCGCCATTCGCCACTCTTGGTCCATCGGCACGACACGTCTCTACTTGACCTTCACCTTGCCTCTGATCACTGTATCCGTGCTCGACACCTACACAACACAAGCCAAAGAACATGCGCATTATCCCAGTTGACAATCACTCATCACTCAGAGACTCGGCATATGCCCATGTATCTGCAGTTCCAGAAAGGACCTGTTTGCATCGGACGCGTCCGTTGGGTAGGCATCGGACGCTGCCAGCGTCCGATGTAGTGACAGATTCACTACTTCGTCCGTGGTTCGTTGGTCCGATTTCGGATTTGGTTTCCGTCTTTTGCGTTGGACTTTTTGGGTTGCATAGTATCCCGCTGTGCTTCTAGGAAGCATCCACCCTATCTCTAGGGTCGTGTTTAGTAGCAAGCCCATGTTCTTCTTCTGGGGTGACTTTCTGGGACAAGAGCTATAAGTGTCTGCAAAGAATTTAAAGCTCCCGTTCACCCCCCTCTAGTCGCCTTTGTGTAACACTTTCGGTCCTTCAATTGGTATCGGAGTAGGTTAAGGATCTTCCACCTTAGCCGGTTCCAGATCCACAGAAGGCGACATGGATCGTGGCGTGGGCAAACCGCCGTTTTTCAATGGGACGAACTATGCGTATTGGAAGATACGTATGTCGGCCTATCTTCAGAGCATGGGTGCTTCTGTCTGTGATATTTGCAACAAGGCCGATTACGTGGTTCTGGCTGCTCGTGCTACTCAGCTCTAGATTGATGAGCACGATGCCAATAGCCGAGCCCGTAATGCTCTTTTCTCCTGTTTGAGCATGTCTGAGTTTGATCGCGTTTCTCATCTCCCCATGGCTCAGGAGATTTGGGCGACCCTCATGCGTTTCCATGAGGGAACCACTCAAGTCAAATCCCGTCTCTTTGAGTCGCACAAGCGGGAGTATGAGAACTTTCGACATATGCCTGGCGAGAGCATAGAAAGTTTATTCGCTCGCTTTCAGGTGATTGTTAACAGGATGAGGGCTAACAAGGAGTTGTTGCCTTTCGACGATCATGAGAGGGCTTTGAAGCTTTTACACACTCTTGATCGGTCGGTGTGCGACTCTAAGGTTCAGGCGATCATCGAATCACCTAACTATGAGACCCTCACATGCGGCGAGCTCTTCAGTAAGCTCAAGTCCAGTGAGATTGATGCCATGGCGAGGGCTTCTTATGAGAATCCGTCTGGCCCGTCGATGGCTTTGCTTTCTGGCTCTTCTACTAACTCCTCTGGAGGATTTGCACTCTCTTCTCTTCTTTCTGTCACAGAGGAGCAGCTAGAGTTCATGGGGGATGACGAGTTGGCTTTGCTTGCGAACCGGTTCTCGTGGTTCCACAACAACCGCATGAACCGTCGCCGCGGCGGAGGACGCTCGGGATGTTTCGAGTGCGGCGACCTCGACCACTTCATCGCCAACTGTCCCAAGAAGAACAAGCAAGCATTTGGGAAGGGCGATCATGGGCACAAGTACGACTCTAGCAAGCGCCAGGAGAAGTACGTCCCCACTAAGCACAAGCGGAAGGGTGGCTTCAACAAGGAGTACATCAAGAAGAAGTACTTGGAGAAGGCCCAGGCTGAGCAGCGTGCTTTCTTTGCCACACTCAGTGACGTCGACGGCTCGGATGATGACTCCGCTTCCTCAAGTGATGATGAGTCCGAGAAGAAGAAGAGGATCGAGGATAAGTTGAACGGTCTCTGCTTCTTCGCCGACAACGAGGGCTTCTGCACCATGGCCCTCAGCAAGGAGGTCGACAACTAGCTGGAGGAGATCCCTCAGAACGACGACGACGACGACGACACCTCCCAGGTATCTCAGACCCCTGACGAGCTTTCTGCTGAGGTCCAGAAACTTACTGCCGCCCTTCTTAGTCAAGATAAGTTCCTTAGGCGTGCTGCTAGAGAGCGGAAGGAGTTCAGGCAGAAGTGGGAGGATACGGTGAAGGAACTTGAATCTATCAAGTCCACCGTTGTCGTGACTGAGGAGGATGAGTGCGAGATGTGCTCCAAGCACATGACTGACCTTCTCACTTTGAGGGGGAAGTATGTTTCTTTGGTTGGAGAGGTGGATGAGCTTAGAGCTAGATCCTTAGTGCTTGGTGCGTGCAAGTCTTGTGCAGGCTTGCAAATCAAGTTGGCAGAGAAGAATGCCAAGATTGTGTCTCTTGAGAAGGCCAGCTCGGGTAGCACCTGCGTGTCTAGATGCGCTTTATGTGAGGGTTTGGAGATGGAGATTGCAAATGTGCAGCATGACAAGATGCAAACCGAGGAAGAAAACACATACCTTCGGACCATCTTGTCATGGGTGTCTTGTGGTGAGCCGCAGCTTGGGATGATGATTGCCCAATTCAGGCGAGCTGCTGGAGGTCCAGGTGTTGGCTTTGCTCAGGGTGTTGAGTGTGCTTCTTCTTTTGGCAAGGTTGGAGAGTTTAATGGTCTTAACCCGAGTGAGAAGCCAAACTCCACCACTACTCCCAAACTAACCAAGATTCCACCCAAAGAGCCTTTCAAGCCTAACACTGAGGATGGGGTTTTTGTTGAACCTCCGAGAGCTCCACCCAAGAAACAGACATGGGCTCCAAAACCAAACCACCTCAAGAACAAGCTAGACACCATGCCACCTATCCAAGAGGAGCTCATGCCACAGAAAGGCCAAGTGATCCATACCCACTACAGTGAGTACCAACAACCCCCTATGAGAGCGGTGAGGTACCATTGTGAGCACTATGGGAGAGATGGACACTTGAGGGAGTTTTGCTTTCGGCGTAAGAGAGAGGAGCGCCATGCAAGGGAGATGAACAATGCGGACATGTACCATCCTTTCCATGATGTACATGTGCCGAATGTTCAAAGGAGAGCTGCTAAGCCTAGAGGTCCAATGCCTCAAGGTCCGAGGCCTCAAGGAGGACGTGCCCGGCGGGAGCCTGCATTTGTGGGCTATGGACCCCGTGGCGGTGGGTTTGTAGTTGAGTATCGTGATGGACACTCTTCCCTTAGCGGACCACGTTTTCCTCAGCGTGGTGATCGCTTTCCCCATAGGCGTGCTAGGAATGGTTTTGCTACTAACCGTTGTTTTGAGCAGCCGACCCAACACTAGTATAATTCCCATTTTACTCACCCCATTGTTGGACCGTATGCTCACCCTATGTCTTTTTATTGATGTAGGTAAAATGATTGGAGAACGTTTGGTTGGTGGACTCCGGGTGCTCAAGGCATATGACCGGAAACGCCAAGTGGTTCTCCAGTCTTAGTCCTGTTGCCGGGAAGGAGTTTATCACCTTCGGCGACAATAGCAAAGGTAAGGTGTTGTCTCGTGGGTCGGTGCAAGTTAATGAGCATTTTGTGTTGCTTGATGTTGCTCTTGTTTCTAACTTGCACTTTAACCTTCTTTCTTTTTCACAACTTTTCGATGATGACTATGAGATTCGTTTTAAGCCGAATCTCAGTCGTATTTTGGATCCTCAGGGCAATCTTGTATGTTTGATTTCTCCCTTTGGGAAAGTCTTTCGTGCGAATTTCTCGGAGTCTTTTGACATTTCTCGTTGTGTTTTGGCTGGTCCTTCCTCCTCTGATCTTTGGAAGTGGCATAGGAGACTTGGACATTTGAGTTTCGACTTGCTTGCAAGGCTTAGCTCAATTGGCCTAATCCGAGGATTGCCCAAGTTGAGTATGGAGAAGGATCTTGTTTGCCATTCTTGTAGACATGGGAAGATGGTTGCCGCTCCTCACCATCCTGTGAACCAAGTCATGACTAAGCGCCCTGGAGAGCTTTTGCACATGGACCTTGTTGGTCCGGCTCGGGTGAGCTCGGTTGGTGGGAAGTGGTATGTGCTTGTTGTTGTTGATGACTTTTCGAGATATTCGTGGATCTTCTTTTTGACTGAGAAGACTGAGACTTTCTCTTTTGCTCGCAATCTAATTTTGCGTCTTCAGAACGAGTTCCCTTTGAACTCGATGCGAGCTATTCGTAGTGATAATGGTTCCAAATTCAAGAATTCGGACTTTGAGAAGTTTTGTAACTCTTTGGGTTTGGAGCATCAGTTTTCTTCCCCCTACACACCGCCACAAAACGGTGTTGTAGAGAGGAAAAATCAGACCCTTGTAGAGATGGCCCGGACGATGCTCGATGAGCATAGGACTCCTAGGCGGTATTGGGCCAAGGCTATGAACACTGCATGCTATATTTCCAATCGCATTTTTCTCCGAGCTTTCTTGAAAAAGACTTCTTATGAGTTGCATTTTGGAAAAAAACCCAAAGTGAGTTATTTTAGAGTTTTTGGATGCCACTGTTTTATACTCAAGAAAGGCAACCTGGACAAATTTGAGTCTCGTTCTTCTGACGGTGTATTTTTAGGTTATGGCACTCATACTCGTGCATATCGTGTACTTAACCTTGATACTAACCGAGTCATGGAGACATCCGAAGTCACCTTCGACGAGACCATGGTTTGTCCTTCTTCTCGTTTTGAGCGTGCAGGTGATCATGAGGTTGGCGAGCCTCTTTTTGATGATGAGGTCGAGGGTGCTGAAGGGATGGATGATCCAGCACCACCTCCACCTGCTGTGCCGCAAGCATCGGCCTCTACTACAACGACTCACGGCCCCAACCCCTCTTCGTCGACTACTTGGGGGCCGTGGGATCCGCCACCTCGGGCTGTACCTTTCGTACCTGAGGAGGCACCGGCTGCTGTTGAGGGGGAGGTTTCTTCAGCTCGAGAGGCGCCATGACACATTTAGCGCCAACACCCGCCTCAATAGAGGATCGGCAACATCGAAGAACGTGTCACTCGGTCAAGGTCACAACAAATCTCTCACTTTGCTCATTCTGCATTTGTTGCTGATTTTGAACCCCGAGATGTTGGACACGCTTTATCTAATCCAGATTGGGTCAATGCCATGCATGAGGAGCTTGAAAACTTTGAGAGAAATTAGGTTTGGGTTCTTCTTCCTCCTCCTCCTGAGTGTCACCCTATTGGGACAAAATGGGTTTTCAAAAACAAACAAGGAGAGGATGGCCATGTGGTGAGAAACAAGGCCAGACTTGCAGCCCAGGGGTATAGTCAGAAGAAGGGGATAGACTATGAGGAGACTTTTGCTCCTGTAGCTTGTTTGGAGGCAATTAGGATACTCTTTGCTTTTGCTGCATCCAAAGGGTTTAAACTTTTTCAAATGGATGTCAAGAGTGCCTTCTTAAACGGCTACATAGAAGAAGATGTGTATGTGAAACAACCCCCCGGTTTTGAAAATCCCAAGTTTCCAAACCATGTTTTTAAACTTCACAAAGCTTTATATGGTTTGAAACAAGCCCCTAGAGCCTGGTATGATATGTTGAAAACCTTTTTGCTTGCTAAGGGTTTTAAAATGGGATGTGTGGATAAAACACTTTTTCTCCTCAGGCAAGGCAATGACACTCTCTTGGTCCAGATTTATGTGGATGATATCATTTTCAGTGGTTCTTCTCACGCTTTGGTTGCCAAGTTTGCAGATCTTATGAGCAGGGAGTTTGAGATGAGCATGATGGGTGAGTTGACGTTTTTCCTCGGGTTGCAAATTAAGCAATCCCGAGAGGGGACGTTTGTGCACCAGGGCAAGTACACCAAGGACATTCTGAAGAAGTTCGATATGGGTGAGGCCAAGCCTCTTCCAACACCCATGTCGACCACGACGGCCCTGGATGCGGACAAGGATGGAGAAGCTGTGGACCAGAAGGAGTACCAGAGTATGATCGGGTCGCTGCTGTACCTGACGGCGACACGCCCGGACATCCAGTTCGCGGTGTGTCTTTGCGCGCGATTTCAGTCATCGCCGCGCACCTCTCACTGTCAGGCGGTCAAGCGCATTATGAGGTACTTATGCTTCACACCTGAGTTCGGGATTTGGTATTCTGCTTCCTCCACCCTCTCCCTTTGTGGTTATTCTGATGTCGATTTTGCTGGTTGCCCACTTGATCGCAAGTCCACTTCTGGGACTTGTCAGTTTATTGGTTCTTCTCTTGTGTCTTGGTCCTCTCGCAAGCAGTCTAGTGTCGCTCAGTCTACCACAGAGGCTGAATATGTTGCTCCGGCTAGCTGCTGTTCTCAGTTGTTGTGGATGATGGCCACTTTGCGTGATTTTGGTCTGAGCTTTTCTCAAGTTCCTTTGCTTTGTGACAGTACGAGTGCGATTAGCGTTTCTAAGAACCCCGTGCTGCATTCTAAGACCAAACACATTGATGTGCGCTTTCATTTCTTTCGAGACCATTATGAGAAGGGTGATATCGACCTTCACCATGTCGATACTCATCTTGAGTTGGCAGATATTTTCACCAAGCCTTCGGACCAATCAACTTTTGCTAGGTTGAGAGGTGAGCTTGGTGTATGTTTCCCCTTTTAGTTGAGGGAAACATTTTGGTTATTTTATTATAGACTGACTTTTTTTTCTTTCGTTTTGTTTTCATCTTTGGTAGGTTAGTCTTTGCAATTCTTCATGCATCTTTACTTTCTGAGCTTCATGTATGTAATCTTTAGAATGTGGTTATGCTCTATCTAGTACGCTCCGATGCTACACGATGATACTTGTAGCATATGCTCTTGCTGATCACTAATACATGTTGTGAGCCGAGCTATTTTATGAATGGTGAACTTGCTTAATGAACATAAAACTTGAATTTGTTCACCATTGAGATATGCAACTAGCATGTGTAAAATGTGTTGAATTCACTTGTTCTTTTCATATATGCTAGGTTGCTATGTCTCTAGTTCTGAGTCTTTCACTTGCTTGGTATGTTCATATTCTGTCATAAAGTGAACCAAGTTAAGTGAATTGCAAAAATCGAGATGGTATTGCTTGACAGCACATCACGGTATCGAGACTGTTTCTCACTGCACTTTGAGTTAAACTTGAGCCGTGTAGTGTATGACCGAAACCGACGCTTTAAGCTTTTGATTGCTTCTGCATAGGCTTAGCTCAGTTGAAAAGTTAGGCAATGACAAGCTTTCAACCTCTCGCAATCACATGCTGAATTTTAAACTTGTGTAATTTCACCGCTGCAACTCCGATTAAAATCTGAAATCACAAGTATATGTTTCATTCTGCAGCATGATGATTGAACTTTGCTAGGAGTAGTTCACCTTGTATACATGTTTAGCACTTGTTTGACTTCCTGTCTATACATGTTTAGTACTATTTTGATGGTGAATACTTGTTGGCTAAAACTGCTCACTTTGCTCATATGTTCATATTTCATATTTGGTGATCAGTTTGAACCTTTGCTAGCATGTTGTACATGTTGTTGAGTTATTGGAGTTATACTTTGTGGAGCATCTTTTCATTCTATTGACTATATCCCTGAAGCTGCTAACTTGCATCCTTGACTCATATGCATTTTGGAAGGGGGCAATCTGCTTGATAGTGCATTATCAACTGAGGGGGAGAAATTCTTGCAAAATCATAAGGGGGAGAAATCATCATATCAAATCCTTGTTGTGTGCACTATTTGAGGGGGAGTTTGCTCGTTTTATGAATTTTGAATTTTTCATTTGGTATGGAGCATTTTTCCAATTGGTTCGGAGCGATTTCATGCTAGTTGTGTTGAGCCTCTGTGCCTCTATCTTGAGGGACTAGCAGCTTTGCCTTGTGAGGATGTTTCTCAATTTGTACTGAGCTTTTCTGCTTTTCAGTCGGTATTTTTCAGTTGGTATTGAGCTCTGTTCCTAGCGGTGTTGAGCCTGTTGTTGATGGTCCTTCAACACTTATTTTACCATCAACATTTTACCCAAAAATTCAACAAAAAGGCATGAAAAGTAGTCAAATATGTTTCAAACTAACCAAATTCCACATGTCCATAGATTTTTATTTGAATGCAGGATTTGGACCAAATTTGGAGAATGGACCCACCAGGGGCCGAGCCCACTCACCAGGGCCCATTTGGGCCCTAGTGGGGTGGCGCCCGCCACCCCTAGGTGGCGCCCGCCACCAAGGAGAGGCCCAAACTCTCCCCTGCCATGTCACTGATCCGTGTGACCACCCCAGGGCCAAATCTTAGCCCTTGGTCACTAGGTCGGTGGCATCAGAGGGCTAAGAAGAGATGTCACGTGGATCATGACCTAATTGCCCATGTGACGGTTATTTGGAGGCGCCATTGGCAGGGATAGATTCCATAGTCTACTCCTAGTAACGACGTTAGCAAGTGTCAACAAGCATTTCTAGGCCGTTACCGGGGATAGTTGCCTAGCTCTATCTTTAGTGAAGTTAAGAACTACCAACAAGCATTTCTGGCGCCGTTGCCGGGGAAGGCAATCGGTGTATCCTTCGAGTCCTTGTCGAATTTATCTTCGCTTAAGCTCCCGCTTAGCGAATCCCATCTTTCCCCATTCTTTGTTTCCTTAGTCCTTCTTATCTTTTTCCTTCATCTTCTTCAACTTCTTTCTTTCTTATCTCGTTCTACCTTCACGATGGCCAACAAGACCATTTGTGAGTTTTCTGCTCCTTCTACCACCAATGTAGCGACATGACCAGCCGTGATCGATGCCAACCTCAATTTCGAGTTGAAACCGGCTTTGATCACGATGGTCCAAGCTAGCCCATTCTGTGGCAAAGCTCATGAGGATGTCAATGCTCACCTCCAACAATTTTTGGAGATTTGCGGCACCTTCACCATTAAGGGGATAACCCAAGAAGCCATCCGTCTTGCGTCTCTTTCCCTTTTCTCTCCTAGGAAAAGCGAAGCAATGGTTCTATACCAATCGCAACCCTGTAGACACATGGGACAAGTGTTCCAATGCTTTTCTCGCCAAATTCTTTCCGATGGGCAAGACGAACGCTCTTCGCAACAAAATCTCCAGCTTTACACAACAAGCCGAGGAATCTATTCCCAAGGCTTGGGAGAGAATGCAAGAGTACGTCACTGCTTGTCCACACCATGGTATGGAGGACTGGCTATTGATCCAGAACTTCTACCATGGCCTAACCCCACTCTCTAGAAGCCATTTGGATGCCGCCGCCGGTGGTGCATGAAGGACCGAGAATGCAATAGCAAGGCAACCAGAGGGGGGTGAATGGGAGCTCAAAAAATTTCTCTCGAAACTTTGGCCTTTTGTTCCCAAAATCAACCCCCGAAAGCTTCGATCGAAACCGTGATGCCCACGACCCTTGGAAGAGGGTGGATGATCCCTAGGATCACAGCGAGGCACCACAAAGCGATAGCAAACCGAACGCCAAAAGCATCGGCACGAAGTCGACCCCTAAAAACCAAGTCCCGAACGTAGATAGACGGCTACGTCGAGAAATCCCCAAATACCAATGCTAACAAGTAGCAAAGATACCTAGAGAGGTTCCTTGGTCAACTCTAGGGTCAAACGAGAAGTCCGAAAACCAATCGAAGAAGCCGGGAGAACAAACGCACTGAATCGCAACCTTCAGGCAAATCCCGGACTGTCCGGCCCTGGGGTCCCGGACTGTCCGCCCCTACTGCGGACTGTCCGCGAGGGGACGGCAGACTGTCCGCCGGTCAAAAGAGAAAAACAATAGTGCTGCTAAAGTTCCCTGGACCCTTCCCGGACTGTCCGCGACTTTACACTGCAGACTGTCCGCTGGTGTAAGAACAGTAACCCGTCCGAAGAACACAGCCACTGATCCGGCTGATCCCTGACGCGCGAACTGTCCGCCGGTCAAACCGTGGACTGTCCGCGACCTCCCAGTGAGGGCGATTTCGGTCGCCCCTCACACAACTCTTCCCAAATCCAAATCAAAACTCAATCCCACATTCCCAAACTTGAAGAGGATGATCACGAGGTAGTTAGGAGACTATCCCCAAGAAATCATCCGCTCAAATTGATTCAATCACCGGGAAATCGAAAGGGGAGGAGTATGAACGAAAAAGTGCCACGAAAACAAAATCAATCCGATCTACTTGTTCGTGAGGAGTTAGATGAATTCCTTCAGTGGAAATGATCTCCTCACTATAAAGAACAAGTTGATTCAAACGGATTTCACAAAGATGCAATAGAGAGGGAGATCAAGTGACGGGAAAATTGTGGAGAAACGAAGAACGCGAAGAACACGAACAAAACGTGAATCAAGTCATCGATCTGCAACCGTGTGGCTACCACACGCTACAACAGTGAGGTTACGGCCTCACTTCCTCAAAATCTCCAGTACACAGAGGTATGGTTCTCTGCGGATCTCAGCTAGCTACAGCAGGGGATTGGGAGAGCAGGAAACCCTAAGTGCAAAGAGCAAATAACTGAGATAAATGGGGAGGTGGGTGTCTCGCCCTACTTATCCTAATTCTAACTATTCCTAATTCCCACTCTACCCCTAACTACTTACAGAGCGAACCAGCTAAACCCTAAGGTTATTCTGGACCAACTCATGGTAGGTGGTGATCCGACGGCTACGCCCGCACAACTGGTAGCGTTGCCTCGACGCAACCTCACCGATTGCCGCCACGTGCCGCCACCGCTCTGCTTGTCCTTTTCTCGGACGTCGCACCCCCGGTTTTGTGGCCCAAACCGGGAAACCAGCCTTCACAGCCAACCCCCGGTTTTGAGGCCCAAACCGGGAAACTAGCCGACCGTAGCCTGAGTTTTGTGGCCCAAACTCAGCAAACCCGCAACACCTAGGTTTTGAGGCCCAAACCTGGAAACCGTCCTCAGCCCGAGTTTTGTGGCCAAACTCGGAAACCATCAGCGCCCAGGTTTTGAGGCCCAAACCTGGAAACCGTCCACTCGGTGGTTTTTCTGTGGCTCAACCACCAAACCGAGCCGTAGAGGGGATGCACCGCCCGTGCACCCCGTCCACCGACACGTGTCCCCAGGTCCTCGACCCGAGCAACACCATGTACCGCAAGTCTTCGCTCGTCGCTGTCCCAGGCTGTCAGCCACCACAGCTGATCCTCGGGCCACCGGTCCCTCAGTCCAAGCCTCACGTCCGCCCTTCGCCGCTCTCGGTCCATCGGCACGGCACGTCTCTACTTGACCTTCACCTTACCTCTGATCACTGTATCCGTGCTCGACACCTGCACAACACAAGCCAAAGAACCAGCGATCAAACTCATTGACAATCACTCATCACTCGAGACTTGGCATACACCCATGTATCCACAATCTCCCCCTTGAGGAGTGCATTGTCAACTACACACAAATCATAATGGAAATAGAAGAAGGAGGAAGGAAAAGAGAGAACTCGACCAAATGAGCCAAAAGCATAGCAAAGCCAAAGAAGGTCAAGTGGAAAGAGCAAGACAACTTGGTCCCCAAAGACATGGGCAACGGCTCGACGCGACCAAGCAAAGCAAAGCTAGCCCTCAAGAAGAGGTAGAATAGGCTCAACACCGCTAGCAGACACCAATTGAAAAATCAAAGCAAAATGCTAGTCCCTCAAGACAGAGGCACAGAGGCTCAACACAACTAGCAGAAAGCTCGACATCAACTGAAAAGCTCGATACCAACTGAAACCAACTGAAGCAATGATGCGACTGCTAGTCCCTCAAGATAGAGGCAATGGCTCAACACAACTAGCAAAGCGCTCCGAACCAATTGGAAATTTCAAAAATTTACCGAGCAAACTCCCCCTTGCATGGTGCACACAACCGATTCCTCTCCCCTTAGTTGAACATGGGAGGCATGATTTGTCCCCTTGCATGGTGCACACAACCAATTCCTCTCCCCTTAGTTGAACATGGGAGGCATGATTTGTCCAAATTCTCCCCCTTAGTTGAAAAATGCACCATCAAGCAAAAAGAACCGAAAGCAATTTTCTCCCCCTTAGAAAATGCACCATCAAAAGTGCCAACAAGAGAAGTTCTCCCCCTTCCAAAATGCATATGAGTCATAATGCAAGTTAGCAGCTTCAGGAATATAGTCAAGAAAATGCAAAGATGCTGTAAATAGTATAGCTCCAACGACTCACTGGAAAGCATACAAGCTAGCGAAGGCTCAAACTGATCATCAAATATGAAATATGAACATATGAGCAGAGTGAGCAGTATTTAGTCAAAAGGGTATTCACCATCAAAATAGCACTACACATGTATAGACAGGAAATCAGTCAAGTGCGAAACATGTATACAAGGTGAACTACCCCTAGCAAAGTTCAATCATCATGCTATAGAATGAAACATAGACTTGTGTATCCAGATTTTATCGGAGTTGCAGCGGTTGAATTACACAAGTTTAAATTCAGCATGTGATTGAGAGAGGTTAAAAGCTTGTCATTGCCTAACTTTTCAACTGTGCGAAGCCTATGCAGAAGCAATCAGAAGCTTAAAGCAACAGTTTCGGTCATACACTACACAAATCAAGTTTAACTCAAAGTGCAATGAGAAACAGTCTCGAAACTGTGATGTGTTGACAAGCAATCCCATCTCGATCTTTCTAATTCACTTAACTTGGTTCAAGTTTTAAACAGAATATGAACATACCAAGCAAGTGAGTGACTCAGAACTAGAGACATAGCAACCTAGCATATATGAAAAGCACGAGTGAATTCAACACATCCTACACATGCTAGTTGCATATCTCAATGGTGAACATTTTCAGGTTTTATGTTTGTTAAGTAGGTTCACCATTTAAAAATAGCTCAACTCACAACATGTATTAGGGATCAGAAAGAGCATAAGCTACAAGCATCAACATATAGCATCGGAGCATACTAAACAGAGCATAATTACATTCTAAAGATTATATACATGAAGCTCAGAATGTAAAAGCGTATGCAAAAAGACTAAACCAAAAGAAAAACAAGACAAACGAAAAATGGTCAGTTTATGATACAAGAACCAAAATGTTTCCCCCATCTAAAAGGGGAAACACACACCAAGCTCACCTCTCAACCTAGCAAAAGTTGATTGGTCCAAAGGCTTGGTGAAAATATCAGCCAACTAATGATGAGTATCGACATGGCGAAGGTCGATATCACCCTTCTCATAGTGGTCTCGCAGAAAATGAAAGCGCACATCAATGTGTTTGGTCTTCGAGTGCAGCACGGGGTTCTTAGCAACGCTAATAGCACTCGTGCTGTCACAAAGCAAAGGAACACGAGAAAAGCTCAGACCAAAATCACGCAAAGTGGCCATCATCCAGAGTAACTGGGAACAGCAGCTAGCCGCAGCAACATACTCAGCCTCCGTGGTAGACTGGGCGACACTAGACTGCTTGCGAGAAGACCACGATACAAGAGAAGAACCAATAAACTGGCAAGTCCCAGAAGTGGACTTGCGATCAATGCGGCAACCAGCAAAATCGGCATCGGAATAACCACAAAGGGAAAGGGTGGAAGAAGCAGAATACGAAATCCCAAATTCTGGAGTGAAGGATAAGTACCTCCTAATGCGCTTGACCGCCTGACGGTGAGAAGTGCGCGGCGATGACTGAAAATGCGCGCAAAGACACACCGCGAACTGAATGTCCGGGCGTGTCGCCGTCAGGTACAGCAGCGACCCGATCATACTTCGGTACTCCTTCTGGTCCACCGCTTCTCCATCCACATCCGCATCCAGGGCCGTCGTGGTTGACATGGGTGTTGGAAGAGGCTTGGCCTCACCCATATCGAATTTCTTCAAGATGTCCTTGGTATACTTACCCTGGTGCACGAACGTCCCTTCCCGGGATTGCTTGATTTGCAACCCGAGGAAAAACGTCAACTCGCCCATCATGCTCATCTCAAACTCCCTGCTCATAGTGTCTGCAAACTTGGCAACCAAAGCGTGAGAGGAACCACCGAAAATGATATCATCCACGTAAATCTGGACCAAGAGTGAATCAGTGCCTTGTTTGAGGAGAAAGAGCGTTTTATCCACACATCCCATTTTAAAACCCTTAGCAAGCAAAAAGGTTTTCAACCTATCATACCAGGCTCTAGGGGCTTGTTTCAAACCATATAAAGCATTGTGAAGTTTAAAAACATGGTTTGGAAACTTGGGATTTTCGAAACCCGGGGGTTGTCTCACATACACCTCCTCTTCTATGTAGCCGTTTAAGAAGGCACTCTTGACATCCGTTTGAAAAAGTTTGTGAAAGTGCATGTTGCACTTAAGTGTGATTTTGGATGATTTGATGACAATATTGATTAAAGATCTAATATGGTTGCTAAGTGTGACACAGGGAAATGATTATCTCACCATGTACTTGAAATGAAATGCAAAGCCAAAATGATGGATTGTTGTATGAAAAACACATCACAAGCACAAGACAACAATGAGAATGATATTGATATAAAGGGCTATCGTATTGTGGGATAATCATAGTTCATTTATGATTACTAAGAAAGGATTCAAAACGAAGTATGGTTGAATGGCTTGAAATGGTGAAGATATCAAGGAAAGAGTCTTTGAGGTACTAAGCAAGGGTGAAGGGCAAGCGACGGCTTGGCGGCCGAAGAACCTAGCTAGAGTGAAGAAGAAAGTACTTGCATTTAGTCGAAGGATCAATCAAGCTTGAAGATCGCATCTAGTGGAGAATCAACATTCCTAGCAACAATATTGATTGAAGTGACTTGACACATTTGGAATTCCATTCTATCACTTGCATGAAGTCAAGTCACATGCTCAAGAAGGCTATGCTCGAAGTATATCTACTTCTAAACATGACAACCATTCCTCCCAATATGGAAAATGAAGACAAGCGGCTTTGGTTCAAATGGAGATCAACTCAAGAGGTTTAAATTCGTATTTCAATTTAAACTTGAGTAAATAGGAATGTCGTACTATTAAGAGGGATGCAACATATAGTAGATGATTTTTCATAAGTGCTCAAACCAACCTAAGTGAGACATGAGAGAGCTAGAACTAACTTTCAGCTGCTTGCTGCACTGTCTGTCCATACCGGACATGTTCGGTATGCATACCGGACATGTCTGGTATGAGCCCACAACAGTGCGGCCATCTTTCTGGCCGTGTAGTGAACCTGGTGAAGGAAGTCCATACCGGACATGTCCGGTATGCATACCGGACATGTCCGGTATGAACCTATAGTGGTTCAGCAGTTCCATGGTCTTGTAGTTAGTTCTGGCACTTGGAGTCCATACCGGACATGTCCGGTATGCATACCGGACATGTCCGGTATGCATGTCCGGTATGTGCGGATTTCTGGCTTGCAGTCTGTGTACGGGCGGTACTACCGACCCTTGGGTCGGTACTACTGACAGGAACTACCGGAGTTATAGCGGTACTACCGGTAGGCCAAAATTGGCCCAACACAGAGAGGATGCAAAACCCTTCACTTAACTGTCGGTACTACCGACCTGGTGGTCGGTACTACCGAGATCCTATTCGGAGTTTGAAAGATGGTTGGTTAAGGATATTTCTCTCGTAGTGAAGTCATACCGGACATGTCCGGTATTTGCGGATTTGTGGCTAACAGTATCTTTGTGATGGGCGGTTCTACCGCCCCTTGGGTCGGTACTACCGATCGGTACTACCGGAGTTATAGCGGTACTACCGGTAGGCCAAAATTGGTCCAACTCAGAGAGGTTGCGAAAACCCCTTGGTAACTAGCGGTACTACCGACCTTATGGTCGGTACTACCGGGCTCATACGGGAAGTTTGAAAGTTGGTCTATTCAGTGTGTTTCTCTCGTAGCAAAGTCATACCGGACATGTCCGGTATGAGCTGACTCAGCCAACGGCTAGAAAACGACTAGTTTCGAATGTGGGCTTATAAATACCCCCAAGCCTCCACCTTTGGAGGCTGCTGATTCTACTGGTTCCCACACTCATTCTAAGCCTTTCAAAACACTTCCCAACCCTCTCTTAGTGAGTGATTGTCCTCTAATTGCCAAATCCATTTGTGGGTTGAGAGAGATTCAAAATTAGAGAGCAAGCCACCTCTTGAGCACTTGTGCAAATCATCGATCTTGTTGTGCGCATTCGTTACTCTTGGACTCTACGGTCCTAGACGGTTAGGCGTCGCCGTTGAGCACCCAAGACATTTGTGAAGTGCCTCAGAAAGTTTGTGAAGGTTCGATCTCTCCTCAAAAGAGATCAACTAGTGGAAGGAGCATTGCAGGTGAAATAGACCGCGGCTAGAGTGACCTGTGGTGTCCTCTAGAGCCCACCTTTGTTGTAGCTCGCAGCCGGCTCAACGGAGAGTAGGACCCGAGGGCGTGCCGAACTTCGCTAAAACAAATACCGTGTCATCCTCTTGTGCATTACTCTTGGTTATTTGTTATTCTCCGTTGTGCTAGTTCTCTTGCAGGGAATCAACATCATATATACATCATACACATTGCTTGCAGGTTGTGTGAGAAATTGGAGAAGAAAAGGAGCAGTCCTGCACAACACGTGCATACCGGACAAGTCCGGTATTGATACCGGACATGTCCGGTATTTACTGACTGCGCCTAATCAGTTTATTCCTTGAGCTAATCTTTGTGGTGCAGGGTGTTAGCTTCTAGGTGCTTTAAATACTTGTCATATACTTTGTATTTGTCTCTTGAGGGGTTGTTTCACTCCGATTGGGAGTTTCCTAGGAATTGGAAACTCGCATACTAATTGCTTCCGCATTATAAGTTGTAAATTTTCAGAAACGCCTATTCACCCCCCCTCTAGGCGACACCTTAGGTCCTTTCAATTGGTATCGGAGCTTGGACTCACGTTTGAGCTTCACCGCTTGTGAGAACCAATGGATTCGCCTATGGAGATAAACGTGGTGCTTCTCCAAAATGATGGTTCTAACTTTCTATCTTGGTCATCTTATGTACTCAATGCATTTCGGGCTATTAGCCCCATTATTGAGCATATTGTGGATGCGACCATATCTCTTTCTATAGTTGATTGGAGCAACTATAAGAACTTGACAAAAGAGGAAGAGATATGTGTGCAACTCAATGCTCATGCGTGTTTAATCATGTTGAACTCATTGAGTGCAGAGGTTCTCAAGGAGGCCATTTACAACGGAGAATCTCCACCGGAGAGTGCTCATGTCATTTGGACTAGACTTGCCCACTTGTATGGGAAGTACAAATGTGATGAAGCATATGATTGTGACTCAATGGAAATGAAGTCCATTGAGTCATCATCATGTGAGGAAGCCTCAAGGAAGACGAGCCGGATCGAGAGGTGCCAGCTCCTGCTGCTCTGGACCCTGTCTGTCCATACCGGACATGTCCGGTATGGGTACCGGACATGTCCAGTATCAGCCCAGCAGACAGGGAGCTAGGAGCAGACAACAACGAATCTCATGCTCGGTGGCGACCAAGTGATGAGTCAACCTCAGTAGTTCATGATACTCATCACTTGTGTCTCATGGCCAAGAAGAACAAGAAGAAAGCAACCAAGAAAGATCAAGAAAAGATTCTTGGTGAGATCAAGGAGAAGGCATCAAGAGATAGTCAAGTAGAGAGCGATGAAGATGATGAAGATGATGAATCTCTTGATTATCTCAAGTATGAAGACAAGCTCTTGTTCGTCAACTTGTTGAAGAAAAATGATGAGCTAGAGAAGGAGGTGGAGGAACAAGAGCAATCCCTTCAAAATCAAGAAGAGTTCCTCTTCTCCAAATTAAAAGAGCTAAAGGCATTAGAAGAAAGGTATGAAAAGTTGTCAATTGAGCATGTCTTGGCTACTAACTCTCTATCTAATGTGGAAAGGCTAGAGAAGGAGAACTACATGCTTAAGGCAAAAATGAGTGATCTCTCATATGAGCACAAGTTCCTAGAAGAGGACTTCACCCATCTCAAGTGCTCACATGAGAAGCTAGTGGAATCAAATGCCATGCTTGAGATTGCACATGAGGTTGTTATTACTATGGTAAAATCTTCTCAACCTCACACTACTACACTCACTAGTGCACCATCTCAATTAAATGTTATTTGTGCTAATGAGTGTGCCTCTCAAGCAAGCCAATCTTCGATTGAGCAAACTCTTAAAGAAAATGCTAGGCTGATCGAAGAAGTGAGAAATTTAAAGAAGAATGTGATTAGATTGAAGGATGAGGAGAAAGCACAACCTTCTCAAGATAACCGTGATATCATGGTGAAGAAGCTTGAGAAGGGTTCAAACCTTGCTTCCTCCAAAATCCAACAATCTAGTCACACCTCAAGTCATGAGAAAGCAACCAAGGGCAAGAAACAAAAGAAGAGATTATGCTATGGTTGCGGATTGTATGGACATGAGTGGGCTAAGTGTCCACACAAGACTTGGGCCGACAAATGTGAAGCGGCCGAACAAAAAGCATCAATCAAATTGGCCAAGCAATTGAAGAATAATGGGCCAAGTCCATGCCTCAAATGCAACAAGTTGGATCATCTCACTAAGAGATGTCCCACATACAAGGAGGCAAGAAAGAAGGCTCAAGTTGCAACAAGAAGATGCTATGCATGCAACGAGCCGGGACACATGGTTGATACATGTCCCAACAAGCAAGACAAGCATAAAGCAAACAATGGACGTATTTGCTATGCTTGTAGGAGCAAAGGGCATATAAGCTATGATTGCCCAAATGGTATGTTTCCTAAGCCGAACACATTTGCAAATGATAATGTGCTTAGGAAGACTACAAAGGGACTTAGCACTAGTAAGGTGATGTGTTCACCGCATACTAGATCTAAGGCCACTTGGGTGCCTAAGCACTTGTTGACTAACCTTGAAGGACCCAACAAGAGTTGGGTACCAAGATGTGCTTAGGATGTTGATGTAGGTACCAATGGTGAGATGTAAGCCTTCGGGGTGTTTGAGCAAGCAAAATGACATCTCAACTCAAACTATCAACCTATGTTGTCAATATTACCCTATATGGTTGACCCAAAGACTGTGTGATGATTGATTTCATTTTTACTCATCTCCACCATTGTTGATAAGTGCCTAAAACTTAGTAATCAAATGAATTTAATTTAACCTTATGACATTTGCCATTCGATGCTCTTAATGGCTCTCTAGCAGAGCATTATCTTTGATGAAGTGCAGGGAAGTGAAATAAACTAGAGCCAAAAGGAAATCTCAGAAGTGGCTATTTACTGGTTCTGATTTGCAAATACCGGACTTGTCCGGTATCATACCGGTATGGGATATTCACTCTGACAGAACCAGTGACTCAGTACGAAGATTTGGACGAAGTCTTTTCATACCGGACTTGTCCGGTATGCCTACCGGACATGTCCGGTATGGCCAGAAAAGCACAGCGTCCTGATTTCAGAAGGATTTCTAAATCCTTGTGAACTAGTCCTATGCTCTAACAAAAGACCTGCACAATTGATCAATATTGTGTGTTTGTAAGCTTTGCTTAAACTTAATTCAATTCTTAGCAAAGTTATGTGCCTAAGTCAAGGTAGAAAAGCATTCCCATCTTCTTAAAAAGAAAACTAAAGTGCTTTCACAAGTAATTTGAAATGACTTGAGCACTTAGCTAGGGGGAGCTTAGTTTCTACCTTGAACCATTGTGATCTAACAATTCCCTCTAAGTGATGTGATAGTTCTTTAAATGAAAAGAAGATCACTCTGACAAAGGCATGATCACTAGACAAGTCAAGTCAACACGAAGATGATCATGCCATGGTTACTCTTAGTGGAACATATGTGAGCTCAAGGCCAAGGTATATGTTTACATACATGCTATGTGAGTGCATATATGATTCATAATGCTAGAATGTGCTTTCGGGGTGGTTGAGCATGTCTATTTGAAATTCTAACTCAACCTATCAACCTATTTTCATCATACTTGCTTATGTGGTTGACCCGTTGGTAATCTATGTTTATCTTATCTTTTGCTTCATCTTCACCATGACATAGAGTGCCTAAACTTGCTGCCTATCCTTGCCTACATGAGATTTGAGCTTAATTCTGCTTGTGTTATGCTAATTATCTTAACTCAGATCTCACATATTGTTGTGTCTCAAGTGATTTGTGCTTAGAATTTACTCTCTTATCATATATGACAAATTACTTTGTGTTGGCCAAAGTTGAACTTCGACTCTCACGTTCTTAATGGAATGAAAGTGCCTGGAAAGGAATTCAAATACTTGAATCACTAATTGAGGGGGAGCTCAATTTCAACTTTGTGCCTTTTTATGAGCTAATGAGGTTTATCTAGCATATGTTGTAGTTCATCTTGATCAAATTGACCTCTCGGTAAGGACATGACTATTTGACAAGAAAGGTCAACAAAATTACCACCATGTCATAATTATGCCTAGTGGAATTTGTGGACTCAAGGCAAAGGTATGTTTTAATATGTGCATTGAAAGTGCATAATAGGCCCATAATATGCTAGCGTGTGCACTTGTGTGTGATAGGATAGATATTTCCAAATCACATACTAGTATGAGTAGGAAGTGTGTTCTTGAAAAATATTTGACTTTTGGTCTTTGTGACCTACCCATGACACTTGTGATTATTGTTCCCCTTTATTGTTTGATTGGCTAATTACAAGTGGCATGGTTCTTTCTCAAGTCCTATATCTCTAATGTAAATTATATTCCTTGATAATCCTCCTGTCAAATCGAATCATGGACATAAGATTTCTTTCTAATCTTAAGTGACTTAAAAACATTGGATCTTTTTGAGAAAAGAAAACTTGAGATTTGGACTCAAGTACTCTTTGTGAAATCATATGGAAAGAAGAGAATAATATATGATGGAATATTTGTTCGAGGAAAGGAAGGGGTTTTGGAAGAAAGAGAATCAAATCCGGAGCTGTTGGATATAATCTGCTAATACCGAACTTGTTCGGTATCCATACCGGACATGTCCGGTATGAGCAGAAAAGTTCTGGAGAAAACCCGCCAGTACCGGACTTGTCCGGTATACATACCGGACATGTCCGGTATGGGCGGGGGACATAAGGGCAGCGTACCCCTTCGGGCTTCCTCTCTCTCCCTCACTTCTATTTTCTTCAAACTGGCCAAGCAAGGGACCGAACCTCTCCTCTTTTGGCAACATTTTGATCCCACCTTGGAAAAGTGAGAGAGGGAGAAGGATTTGGAGAAGGACTCCATCTAAAGCAAGTGCCTAGTGTTGGATTTGAAGTTTTCCCTCGTTTCCTCTCATCCCAAGGTATTTCAAATCCCGGACTTGTCCGATCTATTCATCGCTAAATCATTCTCAAATTCCTTCGGTCAAGATGTTGGATTCATGGTCTAGAAGCAATGTATTAAGTTTGAGATGGATTGGATTTGGATTGGGGATGAATCGAGAAACCCTAGGTGAGGGATGCTGTGAACGTCCATATCGGACATGTCCGGTATGGGACCGGACATGTCCGGTTTTTCCCAGCAGAACAGAAAACTTTCTGTTTTTCTCGATTCAGGCCCTCTCTAGTTGATGTTAGGGGTATTATTAGATGTCTATAATTGTGTTGTAAACCTAGTGATCGGATTGATCTAGGTGCTTGCAATCCATTGGGCATTTAATCGTATCTCTAGTATTCAACTATATTTGAGACATCTTATGAATGTGCTTCTGAGACATCTTTGTGGTTTATCTGGTCATAGGGCAGCAGCTATGAGTGAGAGAGTTGAGCCTCGAACCAAGACGAGACATGATCCAGCAAGGGAAAGGCATAACAAGAGGAGGCAAGATTCTCACCCCGGCTTGTCAGTTGGAGGCAGCAGTGGCAGTGGGAGTGGTAGTGGTCGTGGCACTACTAGACCTCCAAGGGGAGGTGCTTCTAGAACTCCTCAGCAGTTTGCAGCTCGTGATGACATAGAGGAAGAAGAGGAAGAAGAGGAAGAAGAGGAAGAAGAGATTGAAGAAGAGGAAGAAGGAGAGGAAGAAGAGGAAGAAGAAGAGGAAGAGGATGCACCTCAGCAGCAGCAGGAAGGACTACACTTTGGGGCTCTTGCGATACGTCCTGCCGCCCTGATTCCTGCTTGGGTGGCTCGTGTGGACTATCGGGAGTCCGGTGGTACACAGAAGGCCAGGAGAGAGTGGAGGATAGACCCGAGGGGATAGGAGAGGAACATCTATGATTACAGGTTTCACACCTTGTTTCACATTGACTATTATGAGAAGGTGCTTCTGACCAGAAACCCTGTGATCATTAGAGCTCAGTACGTTGATTGGCAGCATGCTAGAGATCATCACCGTCCTTCAGTTGAGCATGCTATTGCTATTTGCCAGCAGACAGGCCTCTACCGTATTCTGGAGTTTCAGCATGATTGGTGTGATGAGGTGATAGCCTAGTTCTATGTCACCCTATATGTTGAGGAGTCTGATGAGATTGATGAGAAGCGCATGAACTGGATGACTGAGAATGTCTGGTACTCTGTGACTTACAGGGAGTTTGCAGGATATCTAGGCTTTGGCGAGGAGGACCTTCAGAGAGCTTGTATTCACGATGAAGTTGTGCTTCCTCCAGAGCAGCTTGGGTACATGTACCCACCACCTCTTCCTGCTGGGGCAGTTGTAGGGAAGGTGAGAGGCATTCACCCCACCTACGGCTATCTCAACAGGATGCTCAGGGCCACGATTGATTGCAAGTCAGGAGACAGAGGGACACTTGCAGATTACACGAGGAACCTCCTGCACAGGTTAGCACCAGGAGCACAGCCTTTTAGTATCTTTGACTTTATCTGGTGTGAGATCAAGAGAGTGGGTGAGAGGCCACTCAAGGGATGTGGATTTGCACCATATATTCAGCATATGATTGAGCAGCAGCTTGGTGCCACTTTTACCTACGATCACCCGCACAGGCCTCTGAGGTTCCAGGCAGATCTTTCTGAGTCACCTATACCACCTCCGGCTCCAGGGGCAGTTCCAGCAGCAGCAAAGCCACAGCCAGAGGACCCAGTTGCAGGAGCAGCAGGAGGAGCAGCTGGGACAGGTTCTCCACAGCCACACACTCGTTCACACTCCACCTCTCAGGGACGTGGCAGGCAGCGCTCTCTCTTGCGTAAGGTTCTTAGCAGTATTCTTGGGGTGTGCAAGGACGTCAATGTGATCAAGGCTCAGCAGCACCGTGAGAGGCAGGCTAGGAGAGAGGACTCGAGGACGCTGAAGATGCTTCACGAGCACTATAGGTTTCAGCCCCCGAGGTCCCCACCGTCAGATGATGAGACTGAGCAGCCTGAGACATTTGAGTAGCAGCAGCAGAGGTATGAGAGGGAGTTTGACAAGCTTTCAGTACGTCAGAGACAGGGAACAGGGACAGAGCAGCAGAGTCAGAGGCAGGGAGCAGAGGCAGAGCAGCAGCCCCACGACACTCTTCCTTTAGCTCTCAGGTTCTCCACAGACCCCCTGCTTCGTCCTAGTTCAGCTGAGGAGTTTGCTTCAGACATGTGGGATAGCTTCCTTGGTGGTACCTATGACTACCCTGACCCAGGACAGAGCTCTCGGCAGCCTGGGGACGACGACGAGTGACAGCCTTGCCTGCAGCCCTCCTTGTGTCATCTTTGAGCTTCATGTTTACCTTTTTGGAGATAGATGACAAAGGAGGAGAGATAGTTGATTAGAGATTCCAGACTTCATGTTATCTTATGTATCTTGTATCTGGAGATTTGTACTGCAGGTGGTGGAGTTATCGAGTTATCAGAGTTTAGTTATCAGAGTTTGAGCTTTATTGTAATATCATGAGTGATGTATGAGTTCTTTTGTGTATCTAATGGCAGAGACATCTTTGTGATGAGACATGATCCTTATCTTGTAATATAATCTATCTTAGTGGTTGTGGACTTGAGAAATCTTTGTGTGAATGCTTTGTGTGTGATATAAGTAGTTATTTCCAAATTCATAAGATCTTTACTTACTAGTGTGTTGCATATGTCTTGGTGTATTGGTTTTCATTTATTGTCTTGTGTGATATATCTTGTCATATGCATCACGATTTATATTGCTCACACATTTGCATTTCTCGGATGCAATGATTTAGGGGGAGTTTCCAACTCACCTTAGTATGTGCAAACTGACATTTTGAGGTCCTTTATGAATTCAATTCATGTTGCACATATTAAGGGGGAGCTCTTCATAAATCATTGAACCCATAAGCTTAATTGTTTTATCCTTTTGTAAGATTTAATCAAGGTTGTCATCAATCACCAAAAAGGGGGAGTTTGAAAGTGCATGTTGCACTTAAGTGTGATTTTGGATGATTTGATGACAATATTGATTAAAGATCTAATATGGTTGCTAAGTGTGACACAGGGAAATGATTATCTCACCATGTACTTGAAATGAAATGCAAAGCCAAAATGATGGATTGTTGTATGAAAAACACATCACAAGCACAAGACAACAATGAGAATGATATTGATATAAAGGGCTATCGTATTGTGGGATAATCATAGTTCATTTATGATTACTAAGAAAGGATTCAAAACGAAGTATGGTTGAATGGCTTGAAATGGTGAAGATAGCAAGGAAAGAGTCTTTGAGGTACTAAGCAAGGGTGAAGGGCAAGCGACGGCTTGGCGGCCGAAGAACCTAGCTAGAGTGAAGAAGAAAGTACTTGCATTTAGTCGAAGGATCAATCAAGCTTGAAGATCGCATCTAGTGGAGAATCAACATTCCTAGCAACAATATTGATTGAAGTGACTTGACACATTTGGAATTCCATTCTATCACTTGCATGAAGTCAAGTCACATGCTCAAGAAGGCTATGCTCGAAGTATATCTACTTCTAAACATGACAACCATTCCTCCCAATATGGAAAATGAAGACAAGCGGCTTTGGTTCAAATGGAGATCAACTCAAGAGGTTTAAATTCGTATTTTAATTTAAACTTGAGTAAATAGGAATGTCGTACTATTAAGAGGGATGCAACATATAGTAGATGATTTTTCATAAGTGCTCAAACCAACCTAAGTGAGACATGAGAGAGCTAGAACTAACTTTCAGCTGCTTCCTGCACTGTCTGTCCATACCGGACATGTTCGGTATGCATACCGGACATGTCTGGTATGAGCCCACAATAGTGCGGCCATCTTTCTGGTCGTGTAGTGAACCTGGTGAAGGAAGTCCATACCGGACATGTCCGGTATGCATACCGGACATGTCCTGTATGAACCTATAGCGGTTCAGCAGTTCCATGGTCTTGTAGTTAGTTCTGGCACTTGGAGTCCATACCGGACATGTCCGGTATGCATACCGGACATGTCCGGTATGTGCGGATTTCTGGCTTGCAGTCTGTGTACGGGCGGTACTACTGACCCTTGGGTCGGTACTACCGACAGGAACTACCGGAGTTATAGCGGTACTACCGGTAGGCCAAAATTGGCCCAACACAGAGAGGTTGCAAAACCCCTCACTTAACTGTCGGTACTACCGACCTGGTGGTCGGTACTACCAAGATCCTATTCGGGGTTTGAAAGATGGTTGGTTAAGGATATTTCTCTCGTAGTGAAGTCATACCTGCATACCGGACATGTCCGGTATTTGCGGATTTGTGGCTAACAGAATCTTTGTGATGGGCGGT
This sequence comes from Coix lacryma-jobi var. lacryma-jobi, assembly GCA_009763385.1. Taxonomy (NCBI): domain Eukaryota; kingdom Viridiplantae; phylum Streptophyta; class Magnoliopsida; order Poales; family Poaceae; genus Coix; species Coix lacryma-jobi. The sequence continues at coordinate 99,122,818 of CM019831.1, forward strand.
TCTACTGCCCCTTGGGTTGGTACTACCGACCGGTACTACCGGTAGGCCAAAATTGGTCCAACTCAGAGAGGTTGCGAAAACCCCTTGGTAACTAGCGGTACTACCGACCTTATGGTCGGTACTACCGGGCTCATATGGGAAGTTTGAAAGTTGGTCTATTCAGTGTGTTTCTCTCGTAGCAAAGTCATACCGGACCATACCGGACATGTCCGGTATGAGCTGACTCAGCCAACGGCTAGAAAACGGCTAGTTTCGAATGTGGGCTTATAAATACCCCCGAGCCTCCACCTTTGGAGGCTGCTGATTCTACTGGTTCCCACACTCATTCTAAGCCTTTCAAAACACTTCCCAACCCTCTCTTAGTGAGTGATTGTCCTCTAATTGCCAAATCCATTTGTGGGTTGAGAGAGATTCAAAATTAGAGAGCAAGCCACCTCTTGAGCACTTGTGCAAATCGTCGATCTTGTTGTGCGCATTCGTTACTCTTGGACTCTACGGTCCTAGACGGTTAGGCGTCGCCGTTGAGCACCCAAGACATTTGTGAAGTGCCTCGAAAAGTTTGTGAATGTTCGATCTCTCCTCAAAAGAGATCAACTAGTGGAAGGAGCATTGCGGGTGAAATAGACCGCGGCTAGAGTGACCTGTGGTGTCCTCTAGAGCCCACCTTTATGGTAGCTCGCAGCCGGCTCAACGGAGAGTAGGACCCGAGGGGGTGCCGAACTTCGGTAAAACAAATACCGTGTCATCCTCTTGTGCATTACTCTTGGTTATTTGTTATTCTCCGTTGTGCTAGTTCTCTTGCAGGGAATCAGCATCATATATACATCATACACATTGCTTGCAGGTTGTGTGAGAAATTGGAGAAGAAAAGGAGCAGTCCTGCACAACACGTGCATACCGGACAAGTCCGGTATTGATACCGGACATGTCCGTTATTTACTGACTGCGCCTAATCAGTTTATTCCTTGAGCTAATCTTTGTGGTGCAGGGTGTTAGCTTCTAGGTTCTTTAAATACTTGTCATATACTTTGTATTTGTCTCTTGAGGGGTTGTTTCACTCTGATTGGGAGTTTCCAAGGAATTGGAAACTCGCATACTAATTGCTTCCGCATTATAAGTTGTAAATTTTCAGAAACGCCTATTCACCCCCCTCTAGGCGACACCTTAGGTCCTTTCAGTTTGAAACCTTTGGATGCAACAAAAGCCAAGAGTATCCTAATAGCCTCCAAACGAGCTACAGGAGCAAAAGTCTCCTCATAGTCTATCCCCTCCTTCTGACTATACCCCTGGGCTACTAGTTTGGCCTTGTTTCTCACAACATGGCCATCCTCTCCTTGTTTGTTTTTGAAAACCCATTTTGTCCCAATAGGATGACAATCAGGAGGAAGAGGAACCAAAACCCAAACCCGATTTCTTTCAAAATTTTCTAACTCCTCATGCATGGCATTGACCCAATCCAGATCCGTCAAAGCGTGTCCAACATCTCGGGGCTGAAAATCAGCAACAAAAGCAGAATGAGCAAAGTGAGAGATTTGAGACCTGGACCGAGTGACACGTTCGTCAATGTTGCCAATCATCTGCTGAGGGGGGTGTTGGCGCTGGATGTGTTGTGGCGCCTCCCGTGTAGAAGTGGCCTCCCCCTCAACAGCAGCTGGCGCCTCCTCGGGTACAAAGGGTACCGCTCGAGGTGGCGGATTCCACGGCCCCCATTAGGAAGAGGTGTCGGGGCCGTGAGTCGTAGTAGAAGCTGCTCCTTGCGGCACAGCAGGTGGAGGGGGTGCTGGATCATCCATACCTTCAGCACCCTCATCCTCGTCATCAAAAAGAGGCTCACCAACCTCATGATCACCTGCACGCTCAAAACGAGAAGAAGCACAAACCATGGTCTCGTCGAAGGTGACATCTGATGTCTCCATGACTCGGTTAGTGTCAAGGTTAGGTACACGATAAGCTCGAGTATGAGTGCCATAACCCAAAAACACACCGTCAGAAGAATGAGACTCAAACTTGTCCAAATTGCCCTTTTTGAGTATAAAACAATGGCAACCAAAAACTCGAAAGTAACTCACCTTGGGCAGTTTTCCAAAACGCAGCTCATAAGAAGTCTTTTTTAAGAAAGCTCGGAGAAAAATGCGATTGGAAATATAGCATGCAGTGCTCATAGCTTCGGCCCAATATCGCCTAGGAGTCCTATGCTCATCGAGCATCGTCCTGGCCATTTCTACAAGGGTCCGATTCTTCCTCTCTACAACACCATTCTGGGGCGGTGTGTAGGGGGAAGAAAACTGATGCTCTAAAGCCAAAGAGTTACAAAACTTCTCAAAATCCGAATTCTTGAATTCGGAACCATTATCACTCCTAATAGCTCGCATCGAGTTCAAAGGGAACTCGTTCTGAAGACGCAAAATCAGATTACGAGCAAAGGAAAAAGTCTCGGTCTTCTCAGCTAAAAAGAAGACCCACGAATATCTCGAAAAGTCGTCAACAACAACAAGCACATAACACTTCCCCCCAACCGAGCTCACCCAAGCTGGACCAACAAGGTCCATGTGCAAAAGCTCTTCAGGGCGCTTAGTCATGACCTGAGTCACTGGATGGTGGGGAGCGGCAACCATCTTCCCATGTCTACAAGAATGGCAAACAAGATCCTTCTCCATGGACAACTTGGGCAATCCTCGGATTAGGCCAAGTGAACTAAGTCTTGCAAGCAAGTCGAAGCTCAGGTGACCAAGTCTCCTATGCCACTTCCAAAGATCAGAGGAGGAAGGTCCAGCCAAAAGACAACGAGAAATGCCAAACGATTCCGAGAAATCCGCACGAAAGACTTTACCAAAGGGCGAAATCACACAAACAAGATTGCCCTAAGGGTCCAAAATACGACTGAGATTCCGTTTAAAACGAATCTCATAGTCATCATCAAAGAGTTGCGAAACAGAAAGAAGGTTAAAATGCAAGTTAGAAACAAGAGCAACATCGCGCAACACGAAGTGCTCATTAACTCGCACAGACCCATGAGACAGCACCTTACCTTTGCTGTTGTCGCCGAAGGTGATAAACTCCTTTCCGGCGACCGGACTAAGACTGGAGAACCACTTGGCGTTTTCGGTCATGTGCCTCGAGCAACCGGAATCCACCAACCAAACGTTCTCCAATCGTTTTACCTACATCAATAAAAAGACATAGGGTGAGCATACGGTCCAACACTGGGGTTAGTGAAGTAGGGAGAATACCAGTCTTGGGCCGGCTGCTCAAAAGAACGATTAGCAGAAAAACCATTCCTAGCACGTCTACGAGGAAAGCGATCACCACGCATAGGAAAACGTGGTCCGCTATGGAAAGAGCGCTCACCACGATACTCAAAACGCGGTGGGGAAACACGCTCAACTACAAAGCCACCGCCACGGGCTCCATAGCCTACAACTGCAGGCTCCCACCGGGCACGACCTCTCCGCTGCCTAGGCTTAGGAACTTGAGGTTCTGGACCTCTAGGCCTAGCAGCACGCCTCTGAACATTTGGCACATGTACATCATGGAAAGGATGGTACATGTCCGGATTATTCATCTCCCTTGCACGGCGCACCTCTCTCTTGCGCCGAAAGCAAAACTCACTCAAGTGTCCATCTCGCCCACAGTGCTCACAATGGTACCTCACCGCTCTCAAAGGGGGTTGTTGGTACTCACGGTGGTGGGTATGGATCACTTTGCCCTTCTGTGGCATAAGCTCTTCCTGGATAGGTGGCATGGTGTCCAGCTTGTTCTTCAGGTGGTTGGGCTTGGGATGCCTGGTTTGCTTCTTGGGTGGAGCTCTCGGAGGTTCAACAAACACACCATCCTTGGTGTTGGGCTTGAGAGGCTCTTTGGGTGGAATCTTTGTAAGCTTGGGAGTAGTGGTGGAGTTGGGCTTCTCACAAGGGTTAAGACCACTCGACTCTCCAATCTTGCCAAAAGATGAAACATCAACACCCTGAGCAAAGCCTACACCTGGACCTCCTGTAGCACGCTTGAATTGAGAGATCATCATCCCAATCTGCGGCTCACCACAAGACACCCATGACAAGATGTCCGAAGGTATGTGTTTTCCTCCTCGGTTTGCATCTTGTCATGCTTCACATTGGCTATCTCCATCTCTAGGCCCTCACACAAAACACACTTGGACACACAAGTGCTACCCGAGCTGGCCTTCTCAAGAGCCACAATCTTGGCATTCTTCTCTACCAACTCGGTTTGCAAGCCAGCACAAGACTTGCACGCACCCAACAGCGAGGATCTAGCCTTCAGCTCATCCACCTCTCCTACCAACGCCACATACTTACCTCTCAAAGTGAGAAGGTCAGTCATGTGCGTGGTGCACATCTCACACTCCTCCTCATCAGTAACAACTACGGTGGACTTGACAGATTCAAGTTCCTTCACTGTATCCTCCCACTTCTGCCTAAACTCCTTGTGCTCTCTAGCAGCACGCCTAAGCAACTTATCCTGACTAAGGAGCGCGGCAGTAAGCTTCTCGACCTCAGCAGAAAGCTCGTCGGGGGTCTGAGATACCTGGGAGGTGTCGTCGTCGTCATCATTCCTAGGAGTGTTCACCAGCTCGCCGTCGACCTCCTTGCCGAGGGCCATGGTGCAGAAACCCTCGTCGTCGGCGAAGAAGCAGAGGCCGTTGAGCTTGTCCTCGATCTTCTTCTTCTTCTCGGACTCGTCATCGCTTGAGGAAGCAGAGTCGTCATCCGAGTCATCAACGTCGCTGAGCGTGGCGAAGAATGCACGCTGCTCCGCCTGGGCCTTCTCCAAGTACATTGTCTTGATGTACTCCTTGTTGAAGCCGCCCTTCCGCTTGTGCTTCGCGGGGACGTACTTCTCCTTGCGCTTGCCGGAGTCGTACTTGTGCCCATGATCCGCCTTGCCAAAGGTCTGCTTGTTCTTCTTCGGGCAATTGGCGATGAAGTGGTTGGGGTCGCCGCACTCAAAGCATCCTGAGCGTCCTCCTCCGCGGCGACGGTTCATGCGGTTGTTGTGGAACCGCGAGAACCGGTTGGCGAGCATAGCCAACTCGTCATCCTCTAAAGACTCCAACTGCTCCTCTGTGACAAAAAAGAGAGAAGAGAGTGCAAAACCTCTAGAGGGGTTAGCAGAAGAGCCAGAAAGCAAAGCCATCGACGGGCCAGAAGGATTTTCATAAGAAGCCCTCGCCATGGCATCGATCTCACTGGACTTGAGCTTACTGAAGAGCTCGTCGCATGTGAGGGTCTCATAGTTAGGCGATTCGATGATCGCCTAAACCTTGGAATCCCACACCGACCGATCGAGAGTATGCAAAAGCTTCAAAGCTCTCTCATGATCGTCGAAAGGCAACAGCTCCTTGTTAGCCCTCATCCTGTTGACAATCACCTGAAAGCGAGCGAATAAACTCACTATGATCTCGCCAGGCATATGTCGAAAGTTCTCATACTCTCGCTTGTGCGACTCGTAGAGACGGGTTTTGACTTGAGAGGTTCCCTCATGGAAACGCATGAGGGATGCCCAAATCTCCCGAGCCATAGCGAGGTGAGAAACTCGATCAAACTCCGTCATGCTCAAGCATGAGAAAAGAGCATTACGGGCTCGGCTATTGGCATCGTGATCATCGATCTGACACTGAGTCACACGTGCATCCAAGACCACGTAATCAGTAGAGTTGCAAATATCCCAGATGGAAGCACCCATACTCTGCAGATAGGCCGACATGCGTATCTTCCAATACGCATAGTTCGTCCCATCGAAAAACGGCGGTTTGCCCACGCCGCGATCCATGTCACCTTCTGTGGATCTGGAACCGGCTAAGGTGGAAGATCCTTAACACGCTCTGATACCAATTGAAGGACCGAGAATGCAATAGCAAGGCGACCAGAGGGGGGGTGAATGGGAGCTCAAAAAATTTCTCTCAAAACTTTGGCCTTTTGTTCCCAAAATCAACCCCCGAAAGCTTCGATCAAAACCGTGATGCCCACAACCCTTGGAAGAGGGTGGATGATCCCTAGGATCACAGCGAGGCACCACAAAGCGATAGCAAACTGAACGCCAAAAGCACCGGCACGAAGTCGACCCCTAAAAACCAAGTCCCGAACGTAGATAGACGGCTACGTCGAGAAATCCCCAAATACCAATGCTAACAAGTAGCAAAGATACCTAGAGAGGTTCCTTGGTCAACTCTATTGTCAAACGAGAAGTCCGGAAACCAATCGAAGAAGCCGGGAGAACAAACGCACTGAATCGCAACCTTCAGGCAAATCCTGGACTGTCCGGCCCTGGGGTCGCGGACTGTCCGCCCCTAGTCCGTTTGCTCTCCCGGCTTCTTCGCTTGGTTTCTGGACTTCTCGTTCGCCCCTAGAGTTGATCAAGGAACCTCTTTAGGTATCTTTGCTACTTGTTAGCATAGGTATTTGGGAGTTTCTCGACGTAGCCGCCTATCTACGTTCGGGACTTGGTTTTTGGAGTTGTATTCGAGCCGGTGCTTTTGGCGTTTGGTTTGCTATCGCTTTGTGGTGCCTCGCTGTGATCCTAGGGATCATCCACCCTCTTCCAAGGGTCGTGGGCATCACGGTTTCGGTAGAAGTTTTTCGGGGTTGATTTTGGGACATTTGGCCAAAGTTTCGAAAGAATTTTTGTTGGCTCCCATTCACCCCCCCCCCCTCTGGTCGCCTTGCTAGTGCTTTCTCGGTCCTTCACGCACCCCCGGTTTTGTGGCCCAAACCGGGAAATCAGCCTTCACAGCCAACCCCCGGTTTTGATGCCCAAACCGGGAAACCAGTCGACCGTAGCCTGAGTTTTGTGGCCCAAACTCAGCAAACCCACAACATCCAGGTTTTGAGGCCCAAACCTGGAAACCATCCTCAGCCCGAGTTTTGTGGCCAAACTCGGAAACCATCAGCGCCCAGGTTTTGAGGCCCAAACCTGGAAACCGTCCACTCGGTGGTTTTTCTGTGGCTCAACCACCAAACCGAGCCGTAGAGGGGATGCACCGCCCGTGCACCCCGTCCACCGACACGTGTCCCCAGGTCCTCGACCCGAGCAACACCATGTCCCGCAAGTCTTCGCTCGTCGCTGTCCCAGGCTGTCAGCCACCACAGCTGATCCTCGGGCCACCGGTCCCTCAGTCCAAGCCTCACGTCCGCCCTTCGCCGCTCTCTGTCCATCGGCACGGCACGTCTCTAGTTGACCTTCACCTTGCCTCTGATCACTGTATCCGTGCTCGACACCTGCACAACACAAGCCAAAGAACGTGCGATCAAACCCGTTGACAATCACTCATCACTCGAGACTCGGCATACACCCATGTATCCACAGTGCATTCTTTTCTCTGAATGTTGCAAATGCTAAGGCTCTCATAGAGAAGATGGTGTCGAACCAAGGATGGAATGAGGAGAGACTGCAGCCCCGTAAGCGAGGTATGGATTCCCTTAAGGAGGCCGACATGATCGTGGCCAAGATGGACCTGCTGGCAAAGAAGCTGGATAGCTGTGAGAAGATGAACCAACAAGAGAGTGTCCAATCTCTGGAATCCTACATGACTTGTGAAGTCTGTGGAGAAACCATACATTCTGGGAACCACTGCCCCGAGTTACATGAAGATTTGAACTTCATCATCATCAACAACAACAACAACGGTTTCCGTCAACAAGATCAAGGATGGAATCAGCACTCCAACTCTCAAGGTAATAATTCATTCCCTCGCTCTAATTTCCAAAGTACTAATAATTTCTCGTTCTTAAAGAATCTAGTCTACTCTCAAGGTAGAACTATTGAATTTTTGAATAAGAAATTATTATCAAATGATAAAATGCTTGAGAACATAAATGCTAAATTGGAAGATTTCTCATCTGCTCTGAAAAATCAACTTAACTTTAATAAGATATTAGAAACCCAATTAGCTCAACTTGCTGCGATCATACCATCTTTTGAAACTGGCAAAATTCCGGCTAAACCTAACATGGAAACTGCAAATATGGTTGAAATAAAATATTTTAACTATTATGAAGATCAAACCATGACTGTTAAAAAGGGTAGTCCCATAATTAGATGCTCAATCTTTGGTGAAGTCTTTAAAAATGCCATGTGTGATTTAGGATCGAGTGTTAACATTTTATCTAAGGATTTCTATGAAAACTCGTTCTTTCCACCCATGTCATCCATATCTGCCTATGTCATGCTAGTTGATCAATCAACATGCTATGTAGAAGGAATAGTCACTGATTTACCTGTTCATATTAGAGGCTCATATGTTCCTGCTGATTTCATAATACTAGATATGGGAAATAGGAAAGATGTGCCTCTTATCTTAGGTAGACCTTTCTTGAACACTGTTGATGCTTGCATATATGTGGGGAGTGGTAAAATGCAAATGACATTAGGAGGGAGGAAGGAAATATTCTCCTTTTCCCGTGGTCCCGCATATGTCGCTAACATGCAGGAAGCAAAATCCGTTCATACCAAGAAGAGGCGCCTAAGAACAAGGTGGAACAGAAAGAAAGAACCACCTTCTCCTGAGTTGTGTAATTCACATAACAAAGGAGAGCTGCCAAAAGAAGAAGAACCCGATGAAGTACTTAAAGAAGAAGCACCCAAGGAAGAAGATCCACCCAATAAGGATGAAATTCCATGGATCTAAGGTATGGATTTACTTTTAAATTTCTCTTTTTCAAATAAATAACATATGTCATGCATGTAACTAAAAAAAATCAGTTATCATTAGTTATATGCATAAGTATACGTTAACTTAGCTAGAATAATAAAATATCATAATAGGATAGTTTCCCTTTTTCACAACATTAGATAGTTTCCTGTCTAATAAAATAAGAACAAGAGCTCCGACCGAGAAAGATGAAGACCCTTCACCAAGCAAGAAGCCAGCTTGGGGGAGATCCTCGCGCCAATAAGGTATGTTTCAACCTTACTCTTTATGTTCGGTTATTAAATTCTATATCTTTTGAAAATTTTTGAATATTATATACTTGCCTAAGTAATTATCCCATGAGTAAAAATGATAAAATCTGCTTAAAAATGTTGGAACCTGAATATGCCATGCAAATGCTATTGTTATAGTTAGAATAACTAGTTTTATCTAAGTTGTAGCTTTTGTGGGTTGCACATGTTTTAACTAAAATCATGCTTAGTGAATAAAGTTAGTTAGAAATGGAGTAATTCTTTAAACTTGCTAAGGTGAAATTAGGACCTAATCTGGAGGATTCCTTTTAAAAAACATGAAAACCTTGCTAAAAGGTCCTCCTGGATTTTATCCCATCCCACCACTAGAGAAATATTTGTTAGTCAAAACCACAAAGAGCTTTGTTTGTGTTGAGCTTTGTTAGACCTCATAGATCTTAGTAGAGAAGCTTATCATTTCTTTTGATCAAGATACACACACCCACCATAAATTGCTTACTCTCCACTTTGGAAGTTTGCAACCACCAAATAAATTGCTCTTTCTCTACACTGGAGATATGCAATACCTTGCCAAATGTTCCATTGCTAGCCTTATGCTATTCCTACACTGGGAATAAGCATTTCTCTCTCTTCCCCCTTTTCATTTCTAAAATCCTTTCCTATAGACAATCTGGGGAAATCTAGAGCTAAAAAAGGAGCGATATGAAAAAAAGGTGAGCAAAGTAGATCAAGAGAGGACTATGTGCTAAGAAATGTGAGGACACATTTTTGTCTACTCACTATGTATCAAAAAAAGAGTGAGAGTTATCATTAGCTCTAGACCCCAGAAATTAACTAGGAAGGATTATGAAATATCTCTCTATACACTTCCACATAACCACACATTCACATCTTGATCAATATTTATGATTTGCTGCTCCTTATGATCTGAGTGTCTAGCTTAGCAATAAACATTATGCAATTTGCTCATGATTCTTAGCCTACCTATAACTCCACATATCATTCTTTAGAAATAGGAGAGGCTACATTTTGGCCTAAGTGAGGATTTAAACACCATTGAGTGATTGAGTGAATCTTGGAGGACTTAAGCAAGTTTTTATCTTTTGAAAACCTTAAAAAACCTCCTGACAGAATCCTAGTCAAACCTAAGCAAGATAAAAGTTTCCTATCTACTGCTTTATTTCACTCTTGCATGTTTGAAGTGAAAAGCTATAAGCCCCACATTGCTATGATTAATGATATACACTAAGTTATTTCTCACTATACAATATGCACTTGTATACATCTTAAGTTGCTATCTATTTCATGCTCAATGCTTAAACCGCATTGTTGCTCGAGGACGAGCAACAGGTTAGCTTGGGGGAGCTTGTTGATGGTCCTTAAACACTTATTTTACCATCAACATTTTACCCAAAAATTTAACAAAAAGGCATGAAAAGTAGTCAAACATGTTTCAAACTAACCAAATTCCACATGTCCATAGATTTTTATTTGAATGCAGGATTTGGACCAAATTTGTTAGAATGGACCCACCAGGGGCCGAGCCCACTCACCAGGGCCCATTTGGGCCCTAGTGGGGTGGCGCTCGCCACCCCTTGGTGGCGCCCGCCACCAAGGAGAGGCCCAAACTCTCCCCTGCCACGTCACTGATCCGTGTGACCACCCCATGGCCAAATCTTAGCCCTTGGTCACTAGGTCGGTGGCATCGGAGGGCTAAGAAGAGATGTCACGTGGATCATGACCTAATTGCCCATGTGACGGTTATTTGGACATGCAACCGACCTTGGAACCGCCTTGGAGGAGTCCCTGGAGACCGTAGGATCAATGACGGTGCATCCAAGGGCCAGGGGGTGGCGGACGCCACCTAGGGCTGGCGCCCGCCACTAGGGTTTGCCCTAGGTCGGTTGGTTGCCCCTTATAAATACCCCCTGGAGGTGTCACTTCACATGAAGCAAGGAAAGGAAGGAAGAAGCAAAGAGGAAAGGAAGGCTAAAGCTAGAGAGCTAATAGCTTAGGATTTAGCCAAGCTTAGGCAAGTAGGTAGCTAGTAGAGCAAGGCATCCTTGCCTCATTGCCCTCGTGGAAGCACTGCTCAAGGCTTAGCTCAAGAGTAGAAGCGTGCGAGTAATCGGTCCTGGAGTTGGGAAGAATCTTCATTCATCTCCAGTTCAGGTTTTGCTCTTGTAACTCAAGCACTTTACTATATTCTAGTTCATCATTTCAAGTATTACTTTATTCTACTTGCCAGTATTGAGTAGTATACTTGATTGATTGCTTGAGTACCTAGCTATCCTACATTTCAATTCACTTAGCCATAGTAGTTAATCTCTAGTGTGCTTAGTGTTTGATCTTTGCCAATAGGTTGCTTAGTTAGTTTAGTGTTTATCTTATTAGGTCAAGTATTTGCTCTGACGTCTGCAAGGGTGTCTATATTCTAGGCCAGGATAGAAATAGTTAGAATATAATTAGGCGTGGTGCTTAGTTATAGACTTACCTTCAGATACGGCTAGACCCCAGATAGCTGTGGTAGCAAGCAGGTGGTGACAGCCCTGTGCGCCTTGAATTCCACCACGTAGTTGGTCTAGTTTAACAGTAAGGCTTGTTGTGCTAGCGTTCAACCTAAGTCAGTGGTAAAGGCTAGTACGCCTCGGTACTTGACAAGATAGGAATAAAACTATACTTAACTTGGTTGCTTATTTGGCATTTGCCTATCTTGCTTCGTAGTTATCTAGGAGTAGTTATTAGTTATTAGTTAGTTATATTAGTTATCCTTAGTTATCTTTTCCCCCTATCTACCTATCCATCCACCTTACCTTAACCATTCATTTCATCCTTACCTATCCACTCATAAATTCTTTCTAGCCTTTCATCTTCTCTCTTCTCTTCTCTCCTTTTCCCTTTCTTATTCTTCGACCCTCATCCCCTCCTTGACTCGACTCATACACCACCATAGCCTTCCTTTGGGATCAAATAAATCGACACCTGGTACTGCCAGGCGAAGTGCTACTACGATAGTTCTGTGCGCTTGCAGAATCTCCTCTATGTAGATTGCAATCTCTCTAGCTAGCTCCTACTAGTGTCGGGATTGACAACCCCATTTGACATTAGTAGATAGCTGCTTTAGCTTCACTCCTTTAGGTATAGTGACTGGACTTGCTTCAAGCATTTCTGGCACCATTGGCAGGGATAGATTCCATAGTCTACTCCTAGTAACGACGTTAGCAAGTGTCAACAAGCATTTCTGGGCCGTTACTGGGGATAGTTGCTTAGCTCTATCTTTAGTGAAGTTAAGAACTACCAACACCTGTTCTACCTCTTCTTGAGGGCTAGCTTTGCTTTGCTTGGTTGCGTCGAGCTATTGCCCATTTCTTTGGGGACCAAGTTGTCTTGCTCTCTCCACTTGACCTTCTTCGGCTTTGCTATGCTTTTGGGTCATTTGGTCGAGTTCTCTCTCCTTCTTCTTCCTTATTCTACTTCATTATGATTTGTGTTGGTAGTTGACAATGCACTCATCAAGGTGGACATTGCGGATACATGGGTGTATGTTGAGTCTCGTGTGATGAGTGATTGTCAACGGGTTTGATGCGCATGTTCTTTGGCTTGTGTTGTGCAGGTGTCGAGCACGGAGACAGTGATCGAGGGCAAGGTGAAGGTCAAGTAGAGACGTGCCGTGCCGACGGACCGGGAGCGGTGAAGGGCGGACTTGAGGCTTAGACTGAGGGACCAATGGCCTAAGGATCAGCTGTGGTGGCTGACAGCCTGGGACAGCAACGAGCGAAGACTTGCGGGGCATGGTGTTGTTTGGGTCGAGGACCTGGGGACACGTGTCGGTGGACGGGGTGCACGGGCGGTGCATCCCCTCTACAGCGTCGGTTTGGTGGTTGAGCCCCAGAAAAACCACCGGTGGACGGTTTCCAGGTTTGGGCCACAAAACCCGGGTGCGGACGGTTTATAGGTTTGGGCCTCAAAACCTGGGCGCTGGCGGGTTTCTGAGTTTGGGCCACAAAACTCAGGCAATGGACGGATGGTTTCCCGGTTTGGGCCTCAAAACCGGGGGTTGGTCGTGAAGACAGGTTTCCCGGTTTCGGCCACAAAACCGGGGGCGGAGTCCGTGAAAAGGACAAGTAGAGCGGTGGTGGCACGTGGCGGCAATCGGTGAGGTTGCATTGAGGCAACACTACCAGTTGTGCGGGCGTGGCCGTCAGATCAGCATCCACTTCGATTTGGTCCAGAATAACCCTAGGGTTTAGCTAGTTTGCTCTGTAATTAGTTGTAAGGGTAGAAGGGGAATAATTGTATTAGGCTATATAAGGAGAGGCCTCCCCTCCCTCCAGACTATCTCTCAGTCATTTGCTATTTTGCCTTCTAGGTTTTCCTGTTCTCCCAATCCCTGCTGTAGCGAACTGAGATCCGCAGAGAAGACAATCATATCTCTGTGTTCATGAGATTTTGAGGAAGTGAGACCATAATCTCACTGTTGTAGCGTGTGGTAGCCACATGGTTGCAAATTCATGGTTGTGATTCACGTTTTGGTGTTGTTCTTCGCGGGTTGCTTTTCTCCACGATTTTCCGGGTGATCGATCTCTCTCTACGTAGTTTCATTTGCAAAACCGATTGAACCAACTTGTTCTTTACAGTGAGGGGATCATTTTGACCAAAGGAATTTAACTCAAACCTCACGAGCAAGTAGATCGATCGGTTTTTGTGTTTGGATCGACTTTTACCTTTTGCCTTTGATTTCTTCCGATTCACCGATTTGGAGTTAGGCTCGAGCCATGATCTCTTAGGAGTAGCTCACTAACATTTTTGTGACCTCTCAGATCGAATCTTAGCCCTAGTGCTTTTGATTTGGAGGAGATCAGGTTGAATCGCCGAAGAACTGTGTTGTTTTCGGGGGCATCGAACGCTGGTCACGGGAGCATCGGACGCTGCTGTTCATAGCATCGGACGCTCCGGTGACACATGTCAGTTCTGGTGTTTTTAAGTGGACATTGGACGCAGGGCATCGGACGCGTCCGTTGTTCATCGGACGCGCCGGAGCCTAAGCATCGGACGCTGAGTTGTTCCTGTAGCAGCGTCCGATGGTCATGCAGTAAGGTTCCAGAAAGGACCTGTTTGCATCGGACGCGTCCGTTGGGTAGGCATCGGACGCTGCGAGCGTCTGATGCAGTGACAGATTCACTACTTCATCCGCGGTTCGTTGGTCCCATCTCAGATTTGGTTTCGTCTTTTGCGTTGGACTTTTTGGGTTGCATAGTATCCCGCTATGCTTCTAGGAAACATCCACCCTATCTCTAGGGTCGTGGATAGTAGCAAGCCCGTGTTCATCTTCTGGGGTGACTTTCTGGGACAAAAGCTATAAGTTTTTATAAAGAATTTAAAGCTCCCATTCACCCCCCCTCTGGTCGCCTTTGTGTAACACTTTCGGTCCTTCAACCGCACTGCCGAGCCGAGCCGCCTTCGAACTCTCCTCTCTGAGCCCTTTCCGACAGGGAAAACCACCCAGGTGAGCTTGTTGTGCCCTCCTCCGTCTCCCCTGTGCCCTTGGCTTGGTCATCCGTGGCCATAGACCCCTCCCGAGCTAGCTTCGGTGAAGCCCCCATGGCGCCGCCACGAGAGAGCAGAGCGCCGCCGCGTTTCTGGCACCGGCGGCGAGCACACCCTCTACTTGTCTCCCTTCGCCGTTCGATCTAATGGCAACGACGGAGATTAAATCTCCTGCCCAACCGGTATGGATCGGACACTTAAATCTGATGGACATAGTCCACCGCCTTTCCCCGCGCCCGTCCACCGTATAGTGGATGCACCGCACCAACCAGAGCGAGCCAGGTGGCAGCCACGCCAACGACTGCAGCACGCCACCGCTCCTTTTTCACTTTAGCCCTCAAATTTTCTAGGAATAAACCCTCCACCCACACCTACTGTTCGCCGAGTCTGGTGCATCTTGCATCTCGGCCCCTCTATTTCCGATTAAATGACGCCAGGTCCAAAGCCTTTTCCTTTTTCAGATTTGATTTATTTAAAATCGAAATTGAGTTCAGTTTAATTACAATTTTGCCACTCTCATTCAAAAGCCCATAACTTTTGCGTTTTAACTCCGTTTTGACTCATTCAACTTGCGTTAGATTCGTCTCGTTGAGCTCTATGCAGTAGATCTGTTTACGTTCTGTTTTATTACTATTGGTGTACTGCTATTTATTTTCGATATATTGTGTCATGTATGTTGATTGGGCCAGAGAGTGCGGAGTTCAAGGACGCTCCAGACCCTTCTTGTGATCTTGTAGTTTCGACCCAGCCCGGAGGCAAGTGTTCTTGAACATCTTGAACCTATACTTTATTTTACTTTTGAGTTAGAGTAGTTAGATCCAATAGATGCGTGCAGTCTTAAATTGAATCCCAAGATATGGTTTACTAGCATTTGATTATATTTTCCTTGACACCTGGTTTGGGATGGATTGGGTAGAAGTCATGCTTAGCCTTGTTGTGTTGGGTTAGGATGGTTAAATATTAATTCTGATTAATTAACTAGGGAACATGTGGACTGGTAATGTTGTAGTATGGTGAGAAGGTATATCCGGCAGGATGGACCGTCCTGGTGGTTTTGTGCCGTGGGACTCAGCTGCTGCTTTTGGTTTTTTGTTCTGGGCTTGTGCTAGACATATCCTGCCTGGATCCCTAGGACCCGATTCTTGGAGCATGTAACCCGGCAAAACAACGCAAACCATGAGGCCTATATGGCTCTAGGACTGGCTAAGTAATTAGTTTCCTCCAAGTTGAGGGTTTACACGGGGTCGGATTTGTGGCACAAGAGGGGGCTTCTGCAGTGGTGTGTATATCCACTGTTAGCGGTGAAACCTTAGTGAACGTGTAGAACGAACTTGGAGGAGGCTTTGTAAAGGCCTTGTAGTGCGACCCTACTGTGCACCTTGGCAGTGTTTGGCGTTATGGGGAACGCATGACTCATGGATAAAGATGTGAGAACTCTGCAGAGTATTAAAACTGATATATCAGTCGTGCTCACGGTCAAGAGCGGGCTTGGAATTCTTCGAGATTAGTTGGTGGGTTGGGTCTGGTTCGTTAGGGAAGCCTTATGTGGTCATTAGTCCCATATGACATGGGTACATAGGCTTCTTCAACGCGGGTTACTGCTTGGTACGAGAGTAACTCCTAGGCTCGGGCGCAGACCTGGTGTTATTACGAAAGGTAGCTTTCTATGTCGTGACATATGGAACTAATACACATAGGGGGACTCTCTGAGTCGGCCTTGTGGGTGGCCTGATGGACTTCAGGTGTGGTTTGCCTGATGGACTTCAGGTGTGGTTGCTTGGTGTGACTCCAAGTGTGGTTGCTTGGTGGACTCCAAGTGTTGGTTGCTCGGTGTGACTCCAGTGTGGTTTGCTCGGTGCGACTCTGAGTGCGGTTACTGTTACAGATGGAGACTGTGGTTATAACCTAGTAAATAGGTGCATAGGAAATAAGATTTAATAGGATGTATTGCTTTAGGCGCTTGAGTCAAACAGAGTCAGCCTACCTTTGTTGTTAGCCTCATAAGCATATATTTCCTACACTTGCGGAGTATATTTCGATGTACTCACCCTTCCTCTTTGAACCCCCTGCTACCCCACCCAGACGTTGGAGTCTACGACGCGGAGCAGGAGTACCGAGAAGACGGTGGATACGACCCAGACGATTTGTACTAGGATGGCGCAGCCACCGATCGACCTTCCTGTGGACATGGCATCCAGTTTCCGCGAGTCTACATTAGAGTTAGCCTGAGAGTCTGTACTTTTCTTTCAGACCCGAGGGTCATTTTTGTAATAATGTTTGATATATTAATAAATCATTGTTTTGATATTTACTTTGATGTTGATATATGTATGCAAATTGATCCCGACATACATATATTGTGCTCCAATTTTGTTCTTAAAATTGGGGTGTCACAGGTGTCGACCATCATAGAGTGTCCATCCTATGACACCCTCACCGTGGATGAGCTTTTTAGCAAGCTCAAGTCCACCGAGATCGATCACTTGACTCAGGCCAAGCTGAAGAACCCATCTTCTCATTCCTTGGCTTTGGTCTCAGGCAAGGGTGGATCAACTCTTTCTGCTGACGCTTCACCACCTCTCTTTGCTTTGTCTTCTTTGCTTTTAGTGATAGAGGAGCAGGTGGAGGTGTTGGACGATGATGAGCTCGCCCTCATCGTCACCTGGTTCTCGTGGTTTCACAACAATCTCCTGAATCGCCGGCGTGGTGGCGCATGTGAGGGCTGCTATGGGTGTGGAGACACCGACCACTTCGTCGCGAGCTGCCCCAAGCGCGACAAGAGCTTCGCCGGCAAGAACCACAACTCCAGGCGCAAGCCCAAGCCAGAGAACAAGGTCGGGAAGAAGAAGAAGGGCAACTACTGCAGAGAGGACGTGGAGAAGGCTTTCGACGCCGGGCGGCGTGCCTTCATCGCCTCCATCAGCGACGTTGAGAAGAGCTCTGACGGCGACTCCAACGATGATGGGTCTGAGCACAAGACTGAAGAACGCTTCAACAGACTCTGCTTCTTCGGCAACTCCTCCAAGGGCTTCTGCACCATGGCCTTGGACGAAGAGGACTGCAAGTGCCAGGACAAGGACACCGACACCGGTGATGACGACGACGACGCTTCTGAGGTATCATCCTCTTCTCTTGTTGATCATCTTACCGGTGAGCGTGACACCTTGGCCGACATAGTCCTGGCCCAGGATAAGCAGCTCAAGCGTGCTGCTAAGGAGCGCAACGAGTTCAAGGCTAAGATGGTAGATGCGCTCAAGCAGTTAGAGTTTGCTAGGTCCGAGGTGAAGGTGACCGATGTGGAAGAGTGTGAGGAGTGCACGATGCATATGACAAACTTTGCCACCCTGCAAACCAAGTATGCCTCTTTGATTGAGGTGTATGATGAGCTAAAGAGTAGGCTAGACTTGGTGGGTGATTGCAAAGAGTGTCCCTCCCTAAAGAAGGAGCTGGAGGAAGTGAAGGTGAGTCCTTCTTTGCTAGGTGCGTGCAAGCTTTGTCCTAGCTTGCGAACTGAGTTGGCAGAAGTTAGTGCCAAGCTTGCTGAAGCCATGAAGGCCAGCTTAGTTAGCACCGTTTCTGCTCCATGTGAGTGATGCACAGGGATGGAGCTTGAGATTGCCAACTGTTGGCATGACGGAATGCAAACCGAGGAGGAAAACACATACCTTCGGTCCATCCTGAGTTGGGTGTCATGTAGTGAGCCGAAGTTGGGCATGATGATCAGCCCGTTCAAGAGGGGAACTAGCGGTCCAGGAGTAGGCTTTGCTTCAGGTGGGGAGGGCTCCAGTGCCTTTGGCAAGATCGGTGAGTGTAGCGGAGTGAAACAAAATGAGAAGCCATCCACTCTCCCTAAGCTTATCAAGATCACCCCACCTGAGCCTCCCAAGCCTATCATCAAGGATGGAATCCTTGAAGAACCTCCCAAGGCTCCACCTCGCAAGCAAGTGTGGGTTCACAAACCTAATGATCTTAGGAACACACTTGACACCCTTCCTGGTTACTCTAGTGATCCCCTTCCGAAGGGCAAGCAGCCAGCTAAGGTGAACAACCCCCGCAACCAAGCAAACCAACAACTCAAGAGAGTGGTGAGGTTTGATTGTGAGTATTGCCACCGCAAGGGTCACCTAGCTGAGTTTTGCTTTCGGAGAAAGAGAGAGGCTAGGAGGGAGTTAGAGCTGAACAACCAGGTCAGGCACCATCCTCTCCATGGTGTGAAGGGTCAGGGAGTTCAGAGGCAGAGGGCTAGGCCTAGAGGTGCACCCCCTCAGGTAGCTAGGCCCCAGGCAGCTAGACCACGGGGTGGTGGTCGTGCCCATTGAAGGACCGAGAGTGCTAAAGCAAGGCTACCAGAGGGGGGGGGGTGAATGGGAGCCTCAAAATTTCTTTCGAAATGTTTAGGCCTTTGTCCCAGAAAATCAACCCCAAGAGCAAAGCCGACACGCGTGATGTCCACGACCCAAGAGAATGAGTGGATGTTCCCTAGGAACACAGTGGGACACCACAAAAACTAACTCACTCAAATCCACGTTAGATTCAGGTGTTTTTGCAAAGCGTGAAGACCGATTTCAGTAGAGCACGAAGTTGGAAATCCAATGCAAAAACCCAAAATCAAATCCAAAATCGTACGAGCAGAGTGCGGACGAAACAATGCAGAAGAACATGCATCGGACGCTGGCCTGCGTCCGATGGTCAGGCGTCGGACGCGTCCGATGCAAAATCAACGATTCTGTAACCTTACTGCATGGTCATCGGACGCTGGCTACAGTGAAACACTAGCGTCCGATGCTCGACCCTCGGACGCTCCGATGGTCAACGGACGCGTTGATGGTCAGCGTCCGATGCTCCTTAGAAAACGCTGTCAGATGACACGTGGCATCGGACGCGTCCGCTGTGATGAACACAGCGTCCGATGCTCCCGACGTCAGCGACCGATGCCCCCGAAACTGCACAGTTCTTCCGCGGATTCAAACCGATCTCCTCCGAATCAAAAGCTCTAAGCCTTAGACTTGGTATGAGGAGTTCCAAGGAGGTTAGTGAGCTACCCCTAAGAGATCATGGCTCGAACCTAACTCCAAATTGGTGAATCGGAAGAATTCGGGGCAAAGGAGACAAATACCGATTCGAAACGAAAATCAATCGATCTACTAGCTCGTGAGGTTAGAAGTGAATTCCTTCGGTTGAAAGATGTGCCTCACGATCTAGAACAACTCAGTTCAAATGGAATCGCAAAAGACTCAACGATGAGGGAGAACGAGTGACGGGAAAATCATGGAGAAAATGAAGAACGCGAAGAAAAAGTTCAAAACGCGAATCGAACCACGAATTGCTAGCCGAAATTCATCCCCATGAGGAGACAACGAGATTACGGTCTCGTTTCCTCAAAAAGCAAATACACAGAGGTATTGTTCACCGTCTCTACAGATCTCAGTATGAGAACACAAGGTTGATATGTGCCCTTGTGGTTCCCTTCCTGAGTGATGAGTGATCGATCAACGGGCAACATGTCTCTTGGCTGTGTTGACGTGCAGGTGCGGAGCTCGGACAGTGGTCGAAGGTAAGGTAAAGGTCAAGTAGGGACGTGCCGTGCCAACGGACCGGGAGCGGTGAAGGGCGGACATGGAGCTTGGACCGACGGACCGGGAGACCTGAGGACCAGCTGTGGTAGCTGGCATGTGGCGTCGACAAGCGAGAGCACATGGGGATGTGCGGTGCATCGGCCGAGTCGGGAGGAAGGTGATGGCGTCGTGACACTTGGCGGGAGGCCCAGAAGGATGGCGAATGCACTGTGCCCGGCGTGGAGGCTGGACATGCTCCGGCATCGGTGCTGGAACTCGGGGTGTGAGAACCACATCCCGTCTACGGCACGGGTTCGGTAGCTGAGCCTCGAAAAGCTACCCTCGATGGTTTCCGAGTTTGTGAAGGACCGATAAAGCACTTGCAAGGCGACCAGAGGGGGGGTGAATGGGAGCCACAAAATTTCTCTCTTAACTTTGGCCAATTGTCCCAAAATCAACCCCGAAAAGCTACGACCGAAACCGTGATGCCCACGACCCTTGGAAGAGGGTGGATGATCCCTAGGATCACAGCGAGGCACCACAAAGCGATAGCGAACCAAAGGGCAAAAGCACCAGAGCAAGATCGACCCTCAAAAACCAAGTCTCGAACGTAGATAGACGGCTACGTCGAGAAATCCCTAAATACCGATGCTAACGAGTAGCAAAGGTACCTAGAGAGATTTCTTGGTCAACTACAAGGCCAAACGAGAAGTCCGGAAACCAAGCGATCAAGCCGGGAGAGCGAACGCACTAAACCGGAGGCTACAGTAGGGTCCCGGACTGTCCGCCGGTACGGCTGCGGACTGTCTGCCCAGTGGCGGACTGTCCGGGCTCAGGTCGCGGACTATCCGCCGGCCAAAAGAGCAAAACCGCACTGCTACTGATGTCCCTTGGACAGTTCCCGGACTGTCCGCAAAAACCAACGGCGGACTGTCCGCCGGTCCAACTTCGACACTGTTCACCGAGATACACAGCCACTGCTCGACTGAGTCTCGACGCGCGGACTGTCCGCCAGTCAAAACCGCGGACTGTCCGCCAACGAGCAGAGAGGGCGATTTCAGTCGCCTACTCTCCAAATCTCTCCAAATTCGTTCCAAATCAAAATCCCACGTTCCCAAGCTTGGAGAAGATGATCATGGGGTAGTTAGGAGACTATCCCCAAGAAATCATCCGCTCAAATCGAGTCAATCACCGGGAAATCGAAAGGGGAAGATCAAGAATGAAAAAGCGCCACGAAAACGAAATCAACCCGATCTACTTGTTCGTGAGGAGTTAGATGAATTCCTTCGGTGGAAATGATCTCCTTTCAAAAACGAACAAGTTGATTCAAACGGATTTCGCAAAGACGCAGTAGGGAGAGAGCTTGAGTGACGAGAAAATCGCGGAGAAATGAAGAACGCGAAGAACACGAACAAAACGCGAATCAACACATCGATCTGCAACCGTGTGGCTACCACACGCTACAACAGTGAGGATACGGCCCCACTTCCTCAAAATCTCCAGTACACAGAGGTATGGTTCTCTGCGGATCTCAGCTAGCTACAGCAGGGTAGTGGGAGAGCAGGAAACCCTAGAATCAAAGAGCAAAATGACTGAGATAGTTGGGGAGGTGGGTGACTCCCCCTACTTATCCTAATTCTAACTATTCCTAATTCCCACTCTACCCCTAACTACTTACAGAGCGAACCAGCTAAACCCTAAGGTTATTCTGGACCAACTCGATGGTAGGTGGATCCGACGGCCACGCCCGCACAACTCGTAGCGTTGCCTCGACGCAACCTCCCGATTGCCGCCACGTGCCGCCACCGCTCTGCGTCCCTTTCCTAGACGTCGCACCCCTGGTTTTGAGGCCCAAACCGAAAAACCAGCCTTCACGACCAACCCCCAGTTTTGAGGCCCAAACCGGGAAACCAGCCCACGCAGCCTGAGTTTTGTGGCCCAAACTCAGCAAACCCGCAACACCCAGGTTTTGAGGCCCAAACGTGGAAACCGTCCTCAGCCCGAGTTTTGTGGCCAAACTCGGAAACCCTCAGTGCCCAGGTTTTGAGGCCCAAACCTGGAAACCGTCCACCCGATGGTTTTTCTCTGGCTCTACCATCAAACCGAAGCTGTAGAAGGGATGCACCGCCCGTGCACCCCGTCCACTGACACGTGTCCCCAAGTCCACGACTCAGGCAACACATGACCGCAAGTCTTCGCTCGTCGCCGTTCTAGGCTGTCAGCCACCACAGCTGATCCTCGGGCCACCGGTCCCTCAGTCCAAGCCTCACGTCCGCCCTTCGCCACTCTCGGTCCATCGACACGGCACGTCTCTGCTTGACCTTCACCTTGCCTCTGATCACTGTATCCATGCTCGACACCTGCACAACACAAGCCAAAGAACATGCACATCATCCCCATTGACAATCACTCATCACACGAGACACCGCATACACCCATGTATCCGCAATCTCCCCCTTGATGAGTGCATTGTCTACTACTCACACAAATCATAATGAAGAAAGAAGAAGAAGAGAGAGGGAGAAGAGAGAACTCGACCAAATGACCCAAAAGCATAGCAAAGCCGAAAAAGGTCAAGTGGAAGTAGCAAAACAACTTGGTCCCCAAAGACATGGGCAACGGCTCGACGCAACCAAGCAAAGCAAAGCTAGCCCTCAAGAAGAGATAGAGCAGGCTCAACAGCGCTAGCCAAAACCAACTTCAAAAATCGAAGCAAAATGCTAGTCCCTCAAGATAGAGGCACAGAGGCTCAACACAACTTGCAAAAGAGCTCGATACCAATGCCTTACGGCCAACACGAAGCAACAAACTCCCCCTCGAAAAATGCACGCAACCAGGAAAACTCTCCCTTGATTCAACTCGGAAAGCACAAGATTTGAACGCACAAGATTTGAACATTCCCCCTTAGTTGAATTTCGAGGAAGCATATGATTTGCAATTTCTCCCCATTAGTTGAAAATGCACTTATCAAGTAAAAGTTCTCCCTCTCAGAAAATGCACCAAGCAAAAGTGCCAACAAGAGAAAAACTCCTTCGAACATGCATATGAGTCAAAATGCAAGTTAGCAGCTTCAGGAATATAGTCAAAACAATGTAAAGATGCTTTGCGAAGTATAACTCCAATGACTCAACATCATCCACAAAATGCTAGCAAAGGCTCAGACTGATCATTATATACGAAATATGAACACGAAAGCACAGTGAGCAGTTTTTAGCCAAAAGATAGTCACCATCAAAATAGCACTACACATGTAGAGATAGGAATCCGAACAAGTGCTAAGCATGTATACTAGGTGAACTACCCCTAGCAAAGTTCAAACATCATGCTAGAGAATGAAGCATACACTTGTGATTTCAGTTTTAAATCGGAGTTGCAGCGGTGAAATAACACAAGTTCAAAAATTTAGCAGATGTTTGCGAGAGGTTGAAAGCTTGTCATTGCCTAACTTTTCAACCGAGCGAAGCCTATGCAAAATGCAATCAGAAGCTTAAAGCGTCAGTTTCGGTCATACACTACACGGCTCGAGTTTAACTCAAATGTGCAATGAGAAACAGTCTCGATAACGTGATGTGTTGACAAGCAGTCCCATCTCGATCTTTTCATTTCACTAAAACTTGGTTCAATTTTATTGACAGGATATGAACAGACCAAGCAAGTGAGAGACTCAGAACTAGAGACATAGCAACCTAGCATATATGAAAAGCACGAGTGAACTCAACACATCCTACACATGCTAGTTGCATATCTCAATGGTGAACATTTTCAGTTTTAAGTTTGTTAAGCAGGTTCACCATTCAAAAATAGCTCAGCTCACAACATGTACCAGTGATCAGAAAGAGCATAAGCCACAAGCATCATCATAAGCATAGGAGCATACTACATAGAGCATAGTTACATTCTAATGATTATATATATGAAGCTCAGTATGTAAACGCGTATGCTGAAATGCAAAAGAAATCAAAGGCAAACGAAAAAGAGTCAGTCTATAATACAAGAACCAAAATGTTTCCCCCAACTAAAAGGGGAAACACACACCAAGCTCACCCCTCAACCGATTAAAGGTTGATTCGTCCAAAGGCTTGGTGAAAATATCAGCCAGCTGATGATGAGTATCGACATGGCGAATGTCGATATCACCCTTCTCATAGTGGTCTCACAGAAAATGAAAGCGCACATCAATGTGTTTGGTCTTCGAGTGTAGCACGGGGTTCTTAGCAACGCTAATCGCACTCGTGCTATCACAAAGCAAAGGAACGCGAGAAAAGCTCAGACCAAAATCACGCAAAGTGGCCATCATCCAAAGCAACTGGGAACAACAGCTAGCCGCAGCAACATACTCAGCCTCCGTGGTAGACTGAGCGACACTAGACTGCTTGCGAGAAGACCACGATACAAGAGAAGAACCAATAAATTGGCAAGTCCCGGAAGTGGACTTGCGCTCAATGCGACAACCAGCAAAATCGGCATCAGAATAACCGCAAAGGGAGAGGGTGCAGGAAGCTGAATACCAAATCCCGAAATCAGGTGTGAAACGAAGGTACCTGAAAATGCGCTTCACCGCCTGACGGTGAGAAGTGCGCGGCGACGCCTGAAAGCGCGCACACAGACACACCGCGAACTGTATGTCCGGACGTGTCGCCGTCAGGTAGAGCAGCGACCCGATCATGCTTCGGTACTCCTTCTGGTTCACAGCTTCTCCATCCTTGTTCGCATCCAGGGCCGTCGTGGTCGACATGGGTGTTGGAAGAGGCTTGGCCTCACCCATATCGAACCTCTTCAGCAAGTCCTTGGTATACTTGCCCTGGTGCACAAACGTCCCTTCTCGGGATTGCTTAATTTGCAATCCGAGAAAGAAAGTCAGCTCGCCCATCATACTCATCTCGAACTCCCTGCTCATAGTATCTGCAAACTTGGCAACCAAAGCGTGAGAAGAACCACCGAAAATGATATCATCCACGTAAATCTGGACCAAGAGAGTGTCTTTGCCTTGCTTGAGGAGAAAGAGCGTTTTATCCACACATCCCATTTTAAAACCCTTAGCAAGCAAAAAGATTTTCAACCTATCATACCAGGCTCTAGGGGCTTGTTTCAAACCATATAAAGCTTTGTGGAGTTTGAAAACATGGTTTGGAAACTTGGGATTTTCAAAACCGGGGGGTTGCTCAACATAAACCTCTTCTTCTATGTAGCCGTTTAAGAAGGCACTCTTGACATCCATTTGAAAAAGTTTGAAACCTTTGAATGCAACAAAAGCCAAGAGTATCCGAATAGCCTCCAAACGAGCTACAGGAGCAAAAGTCTCCTCATAGTCTATCCCCTCCTTCTGACTATAGCCCTTCGCTACAAGCCTGGCCTTGTTTCTAACAACGTGGCCATCCTCTCCTTGCTTGTTTTTTAAAACCCATTTTGTCCCAATAGGCTTACAGTCTGGAGGAGGTGGAACTAAAACCCAAACCCGATTTCGCTCAAAATTCTCTAACTCCTCATGCATGGCATTGACCCAATCCGGATCCGTCAAAGCGTGTCCAACATCTCGGGGCTCGAAATCAGCAACAAAAGCAGAATGAGCAAAGTGAGAGATTTGAGACCTGGACCGTGTGACCCGTTCGTCAATGTTGCCGATCATCTGCTGAGGGGGGTGCTGGCGCTGGATGTGTCGCGGCGCCTCCCGTGCAGAGGTGATCTCCCCCTCAACAGCAGCTGGTGCCTCCCCAGGTACAAAAGGTACCGCTCGGTGTGGCGGATCCCACGGCCCCCAGAAAGAAGACGTGTCGGGGCCGTGAGTCATCGTAGAAGCTGCTCCTTGCGGCACAGCAGGTGGAGGGGGTGCTGGATCATCCATACCTTCAGCACCCTCGTCCTCGTCATCAAAAAGAGGTTCACCAACCTCATGATCACCTGCACGCTCAAAACGAGAAGAAGGACAAACCATGGTCTCGTCGAAGGTGACATCGGATGTCTCCATGACTCGGTTAGTGTCAAGGTTAAGTACACGATAAGCTCGAGTGTGAGTGCCATAACCCAAAAACACACCATCAGAAGAACGAGACTCAAACTTGTCCAAGTTGCCCTTTTTGAGTATAAAACAATGGCAACCAAAAACTCGAAAATAACTCACCTTGGGCAGTTTTCCAAAACGCAACTCATAAGAAGTCTTTTTCAAGAAAGCTCAGAGAAAAATGCGATTTGAAATGTAGCATGCAGTGCTCATAGCTTCGGCCCAATGTCGCCTAGGAGTCCTATGCTCATCGAGCATCGTCCTGGCCATCTCTACAAGGGTCCGATTCTTCCTCTCTACAACACCATTCTGTGGCGGTGTGTAGGGGGAAGAAAACTGATGCTCTAAACCCAAAGAGTTACAAAACTTCTCAAAATCCGAATTCTTGAATTCAGAACCATTATCACTCCTAATAGCTCGCATCGAGTTCAAAGGGAACTCATTCTGAAGACGCAAAATCAGATTGCGAGCTAGGGAGAAAGTCTCGGTCTTCTCAGCTAAAAAGAAGACCCACGAATATCTCGAAAAGTCGTCAACAACAACAAGCACATACCACTTCCCCCCAACTGAGCTCACCCGAGCCGGACCAACAAGGTCCATGTGCAAAAGCTCTCCAGGGCGCTTGGTCATGACCTGAGTCACTGGATGGTGGGGAGCAGCAACCATCTTCCCATGTCTACAAGAATGGCAAACAAGATCCTTCTCCATGGATAACTTGGGCAATCCTCGGATTAGGCCAAGTGAACTAAGCCTTGCAAGCAAGTCGAAGCTCAAATGTCCAAGTCTCCTATGCCACTTCCAAAGATCAGAAGAGGTAGGTCCAGCCACCAGACAACGAGAAGTGCCAAAAGACTCCGAGAAATTCGCACGAAAGACTTTTCCAAAGGGCGAAATCATACAAACAAGATTGCCCTGAGGATCCAAAATACGACTGAGATTCGGTTTAAAACGAATCTCATAGTCGTCGTCAAAGAGTTGCGAAACAGAAAGAAGGTTAAAATGCAAGTTAGAAACAAGTGCAACATCGCGCAACACAAAATGCTCATTAACTCGCACCGACCCACGAGACAACACTTTACCTTTGCTATTGTCGCCGAAGGTGATAAACTCCTTTCCGGCGACTGGACTAAGACTGGAGAACCACTTGGCGTTTCTGGTCATGTGCCTCGAACAACCAGAATCCACCAACCACACGTTCTCCAATCGTTTTACCTACATCAATAAAAAGACATAGGGTGAGCATACGGTCCAACACTGGGGTTAGTGAAGTAGGAAGAATACCAGTGTTGGCCCGGTTGCTCAAAAGAACGGTTAGCAGAAAAACCATTCCTAGCACACCTACGGGGGAAGCGATCATCACGTTGAGGAAAACATGGTCCGCTAAGGGAAGAGCGTCCATCGCGATACTCAAAACGCGATGGAGGAAAACGCTCAACTACAAAGCCACCGCCACAGGGGTCCATAGCCTACAACTGCAGGCTCCCGCCGGGCACGTCCTCTCCGCTGCCTAGGCCTGGGAACTTGAGGTTCTGGACCTCTAGGCCTAGCAGCTCTCCTTGGAGCTCCCCTCTGGACATTCGGCACATGTACATCATGGAAAGAATGGTACATGTCTGGATTGTTCATCTCCCTAGCACGGCACGCCTCTCTCTTGCGCCGAAAGCAGAACTCACTCAAGTGTCCATCTCTCCCACAATGTTCACAATGGTACCTCACCGCTCTCAAAGGGGGTTGTTGGTACTCACGGTAGTGGGTGTGGATCACATTGCCCTTCTGTGGCATAAGCTCCTCCTGAATCGGTGGCATGGTGTCAAGCTTGTTCTTGAGGTGGTTCGGTTTTGGAGCCCATGATTGTTTCTTTGGTGGAGCTCTCGGAGGTTCAACAAAGACCCCATCCTTGGTGTTAGGCTTGAGAGGCTCTTTGGGTGGAATCTTGGTAAGTTTGGGAGTAGTGGTGGAGTTGGGCTTCTCACCTGGGTTCAGACCACTCGACTCTCCAATCTTCCCAAAAGCAGAAAGATCAACACCCGGAGCAAAACCTACACCAGGACCTCCAGCAGCTCTCTTGAATTGGGAGATCATCATCCCGAGCTGCGGCTCACCACAAGACACCCATGACAAGATGGTCCAAAGGTATGTGTTTTCTTTCTCGGTTTGCATCTTGTCATGCTTCACGTTCGCATCTCCATCTCCAAACCCTCGCACAGAGCACACCTCACCACACAAGTGCTACCTGAGTTGGCCTCTTCAAGAGACACAATCTTGGCATTCTTCTCTGCCAACTCAGATTGCAAGACAGGACAAGTCTTGCATGCACCCAACAGCATGGGTCTAGCCCGAAGCTCATCCACCTCTCCAACCAGCGCAGCATACTTACCTCTCAAGGTGAGAAGGTCAGTCATGTGCGTGGTGCACATCTCGCACTCGGCATCCTCAGACACGACCACGGTGGACTTGGCAAACTCAAGCTCCCTCACCGTGTCCTCCCACTTCTGCCTAAACTCCTTGCGCTCTCTAGCGGCATGCCTAAGCAACTTATCCTGACTAAGGAGCACGGCAGTAAGCTTCTCGACCTCAGCAGAAAGCTCATCGGGGGTCAGAGATACCTGGGAGGTGTCGTCGTCGTCGTCCCGAGGGGTGTCCTCCAGCTTGCTGTCGACCTCATCGCCAAGAGCCATCGTGCAGAAACCGTCGTCGTCGGCGAAGAAGCAGAGACCGTTCAGCTTGTCCTCGATCCTCTTCTTCTTCTCGGACTCGTCATCGCTTGAAGAAGCGGAGTCATCATCCGAGTCGTCGACGTCGCTGAGCGTGGCGAAGAACGCACGCTGCTCAGCTTGGGCCTTCTCCAAGTACTTGGTCTTGATGTACTCCTTGTTGAAGCCGCCCTTCCGCTTGTGCCTTGCGGGGACGTACTTCTCCTTGCGCTTGCTGGAGTCGTACTTGTGCCCATGATCTCCCTTCCCAGATGAGTGCTTCTTCTTGGGACAGTTGGCGATGAAGTGGTTGGGGTCGCCGCACTCGTAGCATCCCGAGCGTCCTCCTCCGCGGCGACGTTTCATGCGGTTGTTGTGAAACCGCGAGAACTGGTTGGCGAGCATTGCCCACTCGTCATCCCCCAAAGACTCCAGCTGCTCCTCTGTGATAGAAAAGAGAGAAGAGAGTGCAAATTCTCCAGAGGGGTTAGCAGAAGAGCCAGAAACCAAAGCCATAGTCGGGCCAGAAGGATTCTCATAAGAAGCCCTCGCCATGGCATCGATCTCACTGGACTTGAGCTTACTGAAGAGCTCGTCGCACGTGAGGGTCTCATAGTTAGGCGATTCGATGATCGCCTGAACCTTGGAATCCCACACCGACCGATCAAGAGTATGCAAAAGCTTCAAAGCCCTCTCATGATCGTCGAAAGGCAACAGCTCCTTGTTAGCCCTCATCCTGTTGACAATCACCTGAAAGCGAGCGAATAAACTTTCTATGCTCTCGCCAGGCATATGTCGAAAGTTCTCCTACTCTCGCTTGAACGACTGTAGAGACGGGTTTTGACTTGAGAGGTTCCCTCATGGAAACGCATGAGGGTAGCCCAAATCTCCCGTGCCGTAGCGAGGTGAGAAACGCGATCAAACTCACTCATGCTCAGGCATGAGAAAAGAGCATTACGGGCTCGGCTACTGGCATCGTGCTCATCGATCTGAAGCTGAGAGACACGAGCAGCCAAGACCACGTAATCGGCAGAGTTGCAAATATCCTAGATGGAAGCACCCAAACTCTGCAGATAGGCCGACATGCGTATCTTCCAATACGCATAGTTCGTCCCATCGAAAAACGGCGGTTTGCCCACGCCGCGATCCATGTCGCCTTCTGTGGATCTGGAACCGGCTAAGGTGGAAGATCCTTAACCTGCTTTGATACCAATTGAAGGATCGAGAAAGCACTTGCAAGGCGACCAGAGGGGGGCTGAATGGGAGCCACAAAATTTCTCTCGAAACTTTGGCCAATTGTCCCAAAATCAACCCCCGAAAGCTACGACCGAAACCGTGATGCCCACGACCCTTGGAAGAGGGTGGATGATCCCTAGGATCACAGCGAGGCACCACAAAGCGATAGCAATCCAAAGGGCAAAAGCACCAGAGCAAGATCGACCCTCAAAAAACAAGTCTCGAACGTAGATAGACGGCTACGTCGAGAAATCCCTAAATACCGATGCTAACGAGTAGCAAAGGTACCTAGAGAGATTTCTTGGTCAACTACAAGGCCAAACGAGAAGTCCGGAAACCAAGCAAACAAGCCGGGAGAGCAAACGCACTAAACCGGAGGCTACAGCAGGGTCCTGGACTGTCCGCCGGTACGGTCGCGGACTGTCTGCCCAGTGGCGGACTGTCCGGGCTCAGGTCACGGACTGTCCTTCGGCCAAAAGAGCAAAACCGCACTGCTGCTGAAGTCCCCTGGACAGTTCCCGGACTGTCCGCAAAAACCAACGGCGGACTGTCCGCCGGTCAAACTTCGGCACTGTTCACCGAGATACACAGCCACTGCTCGACTGAGTCCCGACGCACGGACTGTCCGCCGGTCAAAACCGCGGACTGTCTGCCAACGAGCAGAGAGGGCGATTTCAGTCTCCTACTCTCCAAATCTCTCCAAATTCGTTCCAAATCAAAATCCCACGTTCCCAAGCTTGGAGAAGATGATCACGGGGTAGTTAGGAGACTATCCCCAAGAAATCATCCGCTCAAATCGAGTCAATCACCGGGAAATCGAAAGGGGAAGATCAAGAACGAAAAAGCGCCATGAAAACGAAATCAACCCGATCTACTTGTTCGTGAGGAGTTAGATGAATTCCTTCGGTGGAAATGATCTCCTTTAAAAAACAAACAAGTTGATTCAAACGGATTTCGCAAAGACGTAGTAGGGAGAGAGATTGAGTGACGGGAAAATCGCGGAGAAACGAAGAATGCGAAGAACACGAACAAAACACGAATCAACACATCGATCTGCAACCGTGTGGCTACCACACACTACAACAGTGAGGATACGGCCTCACTTCCTCAAAATCTCCAGTACACAGAGGTTTGGTTCTCTGCGGATCTTAGCTAGCTACAGCAGGGTATTGGGAGAGCAGGAAACCCTAGAAGCAAAGAGCAAAATGACTGAGATAGTTGGGGAGGTAGGTGACTCCCCCTACTTATCCTAATTCTAACTATTCCTAATTCCCACTCTACCCCTAACTACTTACAGAGCGAACCAGCAAAACCCTAAGGTTATTCTGGACCAACTCGATGGTAGGTGGATCCGACGGCCATGCCCGCACAACTCGTAGCGTTGCCTCGACGCAACCTCCCGATTGTCGCCACGTGCCGCCACCGCTCTGCGTCCCTTTCCTGGACGTCGCACCCTCGGTTTTGAGGCCCAAACCGGAAAACCAGCCTTCACGACCAACCCCAGGTTTTGAGGCCCAAACCGGGAAACCAACCCACGCAGCCTGAGTTTTGTGGCCCAAACTCAGCAAACCTGCAGCACCCAGGTTTTGAGGCCCAAACCTGAAAACCGTCCTCAGCCCGAGTTTTGTGGCCAAACTCGGAAACCCTCAGTGCCTAGGTTTTGAGGTCCAAACCTGGAAACTATCCACCCGATGGTTTTTCTCTAGCTCTACCATCAAACCGAAGCTGTAGAAGGGATGCACCGCCCGTGCACCCCGTCCACCGACACGTGTCCCCAAGTCCACGAGTTAGGCAACACATGACCGCAAGTCTTCGCTCGTCGCCGTCCCAGGCTGTCAGCCACCACAGCTGATCCTCGGGCCACCGGTCCCTCAATCCAAGCCTCACGTCCGCCCTTCGCCACTCTCGGTCCATCGGCACGGCACGTCTCTGCTTGACCTTCACCTTGCCTCTGATCACTGTATCCGTGCTCGACACCTGCACAACACAAGCCAAAGAACATGCGCATCATCCCCGTTGACATTCACTCATCACACGAGACTCGGCATACACCCATGTATCCGCAGTTTGGGCCTCAAAACTCGAGGTGGCCGGTTTCCGAGTTTGGGCCTCAAAACTCGGCGTGGACGGTTTCCAGGTTTGGGCCTCAAAACCTGGGTGCGCGGGTTTCCGAGTTTGGGCCACAAAACTCAGCCTGAGGACAGGTTTCCCGGTTTCAGCCTCAAAACCGGGGGAAGGCCCAGGTTTCCCGGTTTCGGCCTCAAAACCGGGGGGAGGTCCGCAAAAAGGACGGTCGACGCATGGCGGCGTGGAGAGGCTGGCGCGGAGGCGAGGCTATCCACGAGGTAGGCGCGGCGGTCGACTAGGCGGCACGTGGCGGCATCCTGAGGCTTGCGTCGAGGCGAAGCTAAGGGTGAGGAAGGCGCGTGGCCGTCAGATCAGCTATCAGCAGAGTTGGACCGGGATACCCCTAGGGTTGGCCGCTTCGCTCTTGTATCTAGGGGTAGAAAGGGGATTATTGTTTTAGGCTATAAATAAGAGAGTCACCCCTCCTCTCTCTCTATCCTAGCAGTCATTTGCTCCTGAGCTCTCTCTCTCTAGCCCTCGCTTAGGTTCTAATCATACCTCGCTGCTAGCTATCCGTAGAGACGGGAATCATACCTCTGTGTATTTGGATCTTTTGAGGAAACGAGACCGTATTCTCGTTGTCTCCTCGTGTGGAGGAATTTCGGTTGAAATCGAATCGATTCACGTTTGTGTTGGTGTTCTTCACGTTTCGGTTTTTCATCTCCCGGAGATTTGCCTTGTTCTCCCTCTCCGCGAGATGATTTTCGATTCCACTTGAATCAATTCGTTCTTGGTCGTAAGTTCCTTCTTTCCACCGAAGGATTTCTCCCATAACCTCACGAATCCATAGATCGGGTCGATTTCGTGTTTGTTCTTCATTCTTTCCCCTTTTACGGTGATCCACGAATTTCTCTTGATTGACTTGGTTTGGTGCGATGATTTCTTAGGATTAGCACCCCAATACATAGAGGATCACCTGGGAGGAGTTTGATCGAAGTTCTTCTCGATTTGGTTGAGATCGATTCGAATTTGGTTTTGAACCCGAGCAGTTTTGTGCTTTCTGGGTGTTGGCGGACAGTCCACGCCCTTGACGGCGGACAGTCCGCGCATCGGGTCTCGGGCAGGTCAGTTAGGCGCAGTCCCCTGACTGTTCACTGTCGAGTGAATGGCGGACAGTCCGCGGTACAAACCCGCGGACAGTCCGGGACCTGTCCAGCAGACTTGCAGCACTGTTTGATTTCTTCGTTTTGTCCGGTGGACAGTCCGGCACTCAGTCGCGGACAGTCCGGGATTCAACGGCAGACAGTCCAGGACTCTGACCCCGGACAGTCCGCGAATCTGCAGACTTTGCTGTTTTGCTCTGGGGCTTTGGCAGTTGGTTTTGGTGTTTCTCCGGGGGTTCCGCTGTACCACTAGGACATCTCCTAGGGTATCCACCTACTCGTAGGTCATGAACTATCTGGTCATTTCGAGTCTTTGCTTTTGGGGTGATTCTCTGGGACAAGGGCCATTCTATTCACGAGTTGAATTTGACGCTCCCATTCACCCCCCCCTCTGGTCGCTAATCCGATCCTTCAATTGGTATCGGAGCTAGGTTAAGGATCTTCTCTACCTTAATCGGTTTCGGATCCTAAGGGCGACATGGATCGAGGGAACGGCAAGGCTCCCTATTTCGATGGGACGAACTATCCTTATTGGAAGATTCGGATGCGTGCTTATCTCAACAACATCGGATCTTCTGTCTGGGAGATATGCGAGAATGCTGAGTACGTACTCCTTGCGGCTCATGTGGGTCAGATCCAGATTGACCAGCATGAGGCCAACTCCAAGGCTCGTAATGCTCTTTTGGCCAACATCTCCCTTCCTGAGTTCAAGCGTGTCTCTGAGCTTGAGACGGCACGAGAGATCTGGGTGAAGCTTCAGAGCTATCACGAGGGGACCGCTCAGGTCAAGACCAGACTCTTCGAGACCTACAAGCGAGAGTACGAGAACTTGGTTCAGTTGGAGGGAGAAACGATTGACGCCATGTTCGCTCGTTTCCAAACGATTGTGAACAAGATGCGTGCAAAGCGGGCTAACCTACCCTATGACGATCATGAGAGGGCTCTCAAGTTGCTATACGCCCTGGATCGGAGGGTATGGGAGGTGAAGGTGTCGACCGTCATAGAGTCTCCATCCTATGACACCCTCACCATGGACGAGCTGTTCAGCAAGCTCAAGTCCACCGAGAATGATCACCTGACTCAGGCCAAGCTAAAGAACCCATCTTCACATTCCATGGCTTTGGTCTTAGGCACAGGTGGACCGACTTTCTCTGCTGATGCTTCACCTCCTCTGTTTTCTTTATCTTCTTTGCTTACAGTCACGGAGGAGCAGTTGGAGGCATTTGGAGACGACGAGCTCGCCCTCGTCATCACCTGGTTCTCGCGGTTTCACAACAACTGCCTGAATCGCCGGCGTGGTGGCGCACGCGAGGGCTGCTACAAGTGTGGTGATCTAGACCACTTCATGGCGAACTGTCCCAAGAACGACAAGAGCTTCCTCGGCAAGAACCGCAACTCCAGGCGCAAGGGCAAGCCGGAGAACAAGGTCGGGAAGAAGAAGAAGGGCAGCTATCGCCGGGAGGACATGGAGAAGGCTTTCGACGCCGGTCGGCGTGCCTTCCTCGCCACCATCAGCGACGGCGAGAAGACCTCCGACGGCAACTCCAGCGACGATGGGTCCGAGCACAAGACAAAAAAATGCTTCAATGGACTCTGCTTCTTCGGCCACTCCTCCAAGGGCCTCTGCACCATGGCCTTGGATGAAGAGGACCACAAGTGCCAGGCAAAGGACGCCGACACTAACACCAACGACGACGATGCTTCCAAGGTATCAACCTCTTCTCTTGTCGATCGTCTTACCGGTGAGCGCGATTCTCTTGTCGACATAGTTCTCGGTCAGGACAAGCAACTCAAGCGAGCTATCCGAGAGCGCAACGAGTTTAAGGCTAAGATGAATGAGGCGCTTAAGGAGCTTGAGTTTGCTAGGTCCGAGGTGAAGTTGACCGACGTGGAGGAGTGTGAGGAGTGCACGATGCATATGACAAACTTTGCCACCTTGCAAACCAAGTATGCCTCTTTGATTGAGGTGTATGATGAGCTGAAGAGTAGGCTAGACTTGGTGGGTGATTGCAAAGAGTGTCCCTCCCTGAAGAAGGAGCTGGAGGAAGTGAAGGCAAGACCTTCTTTGCTGGTTGCGTGCAAGTCCTGTCCGGGCTTGCGAACTGAGTTGGCAGAAGTTAGTGCCAAGCTTGCTGAAGCCTTGAAGGCCAGCTCAGTTAGCACCTTGTCCGCTCCGTGTGAGCGATGTGTGGGGATGGAGCTTGAGATTGCCAACTGTCGGCATGACAGGATGCAAACCGAGGAGGAAAACACATACCTTCGGTCCATCCTGAGTTGGATGTCATGCAGTGAGCCGCAGTTGGGCATGATGATCAGTCAGTTCAAGAGGGGAACTGATTGCTCGGGAGTAGGCTTTGCTTCAGGTGGGAAGGGCACTAGTATCTTTGGCAAGATCGGTGAGCTTAGCGGAGTGAACCCGAGTGAGAAGCCATCCGCTGTCCCTAAGCTCACCAAGATCACCCCGCCTGAGCCTCCCAAGCCTATCACCAAGGATGGAATCCTTGATGAGCCTCCCAAGGCTCCACCTCGCAAGCAAGTGTGGGCTCCCAAACCTAACCATCTTAGGAACACAGTTGACACCCTTCCTGACGTCTCTAGTGATCCCCTTCCGAGAGGCAAGCAGCCAGCCAGGGTGAACAACCCTCGCAACACTAGGAACCAACAACCCAAGAAAGTGGTGAGGTTCGAGTGCGAGTACTGTCACCGTGAGGGTCACCTAGCTGAGTTTTGCTTTCGGAGGAAGAGAGACGCTAGGAAGGAGTTGGAGCTGAACAACCAGGCCAGGCACCACCCTCTCCATGGTGTGCAAGGTCGGGGAGTTCAGAGGCAGGGCGCTATGCCTGAAGGTGCACCCCCTCAGGTAGCTAGGCCCCAGGCAGCTAGACCACGGGGTGGTGGTCGTGCCTGTCGTGGTTCTGGTCATCCTCAATACGACCGTGAGCCGGGTGTAAGAGGCTTTGCTGCTCAGACCCATAGCGGACCACTTTTTCAGTATGGTGGTGATCGCTTTGCTCAGATGGGACAAGTAGGTCAGTTTGGAGGTTTTCCGTTCCATAGCGGACCACCCTTTTAGGTTGGTGGTGATCGCTATCCACCCATGGGATGAGGACAGCTTGGTGTTGCTGCTAACACTTTTTCTGGGCATATGACACATCACTGGTATCCTTCTCAGTATACTAACCCCAGTGTTGTGCCATATGCTCACTTCCTGCCTTTCTATTGATGCAGGAACTTCGGTTGGAGAACATGTGGCTCATGGATTCCGGGTGTTCGCGCCACATGACCGGAAAGAAGGAATTGTTCTCCAGCCTTAGCCCCGTGATGCACAAGGAGTACATCACTTTTGGGGACAATAGCAGAGGTAAGGTTGTTTCTCATGGAGCTATTCGGCTCAATGAGAACTTTGTTCTTAAGGATGTTGCTTTGGTTTCTAACTTGCATTACAATTTGCTTTCTGTTTCGCAACTTCTTGAGGATGATTGTGAAGTGCGTTTTAAGAAGGGTCTGAGTCATGTTTTAGACCCTCGGGGAGATCTTGTTTGTCGGATCGTCCCTTTTGGTCGTGTTTTTAGAGCCGACTTTTCTCGTTCTTTCGGCTCTGCTAGATGTTTGATGGCTGGTCCTTCTTCTGATTTGTGGAAGTGGCATAGGAGGCTCGGTCAATTGAGTTTTGACTTGCTTGCAAGACTTAGCTCACTTGGCCTAATCCAAGGATTGCCCAAGCTTAAGTTTCAGAAGGACCTTGTTTGCCATCCTTGTCGTCACGGGAAGATGGTTGCTGCTTCCCACCCACCTATTAATCAGGTGATGACCAAGCGACCCGGCGAGCTTTTACACATGGACATAGTTGGTCCACCTCGGGTTTGCTCGGCGGGTGGGAAGTGGTACGTTCTAGTGATCATGGGTGATTTTTTGAGGTACTCTTGGGTGTTTTCATGGAGGGTAAGGATGAAGCTTTTCCTTTTGCTCGTGATTTGATTTTGAGGTTGAAAACTGAGTTTCCCCCTGATACTATTAGAGCTATTCGTAGCGATAATGGTACTGAGTTTGATAACTCACAGTTTGCCTCTTTCTGTTCTTCTAATGGAATCGAGCATCAGTTTTCTTCTCCTTATGTCCCTCAGCAGAACGGTGTTGTTGAGCGCAAGAACCGGACCCTTATTGAGATGGCCAGGACGATGCTCGATGAGCATAAGACTCCTAGGCATTTTTGGGCCGAGGCGATCAACACCGCTTGCTATGTTTCAAATCGCATCTTTCTTCGTGCGTTTCTTATGAGTTGCGTTTTGGGCGGGTTCCCAAGGTGTCTCATTTTCGAGTGTTTGGGTGCAAGTGCTTTATCCTGAAGCAAGGCAATTTGGACAAACTTGAATCTCGCTCTGCTGATGGGGTCTTTTTTGGTTATGCTTCATATTCACGTGCTTATCGAGTTCTTAACCTTGAGACTAACCGGATAGTGGAGACCTGCGAGGTCACATTCGACGAAACTATGCCTTGTGTTTCTTCTGCTTTTGATGTTGCAGGAGAACAGGAGCTGGGAGAGACCATCTTTGTGGAGGAGGGGCAGGAGAATGCCGATTGGGGTGATCCCGAGCCAACTCCACTGGCTGCCCCCATCGACCCTGCGATGACTACTTCCGCTCGAGGACCCGATCCCACGACGTCTTCTTCTTGGGATCCTCTAGAGCCACATCTCCAGTGAGCACCCACTGCACCTGAGGGAGCGACAGCATCTGGCGAGGGGGAGGCGACTTCGGCGAGGCAAGCGCCCCGGAGCATTCAGCAAGTTCACCCTCCTCGTCAGATGATCGGCGGCATCGACCAGCGAGTCACGCGGTCGCGAGCGTATGAAATCTCTCACTTTGCTCATTCTGCATTCGTTGCTTCTTTTGAGCCCAAAGATGTTGGACACGCACTTTCTGATCCTAACTGGGTCAATGCCATGCATGAGGAGTTAAAAAACTTTGAGCGAAACCAAGTTTGGACCCTAGTTCCACCTCCACCAGAATGCCACCCTATAGGTACCAAATGGGTTTTCAAAAACAAAGAGGGTGAGGATGGGATGGTAGTGAGGAACAAGGCTAGACTAGTAGCCCAGGGTTTCTGCCAGAAAGAGCGAATAGACTATGAGGAAACCTTTGCCCCTGTAGCCCGTTTAGAAGCCATTAGAATCCTTCTAGCATTTGCTGCTTCGAAGGGTTTTAAGCTTTACCTGATGGATGTCAAGAGTGCCTTCTTGAATGGGTATATAGAGGAAGAGGTTTATGTTAGGCAACCCCCTGGTTTCGAGGATCCCAAGTTTCCAAACCATGTTTATAAACTTTCAAAAGCCTTGTATGGTTTGAAACAAGCCCCGAGAGCATGGTATGATCGGTTGAAAACCTTTTTACTCTCCAAGGGTTTTAAAATGGGATGGGTCGATAGAACTTTGTTTCTCCTCAAGCAAGGCAACGATACCCTGTTAGTCCAGATATACGTGGATGATATCATCTTTGGTGGCTCCTCTCACGCGCTTGTTGCCAAGTTTTTTAGATACTATGAGCAGGGAGTTTGAGATGAGTATGATGGGCGAGTTAACTTTCTTCCTCGGGCTGCAAATTAAGCAAACCCGAGACGGGACGTTCGTGCATCAAGGAAAATACACGAAGGACATCCTAAAGAAATTCGACATGGGCGAGGCGAAGCCTCTTACGACGCTCATGCCGACGACTGCTGCGATGGATGCGGACCAGGACGGAGAGTCGGTTGACCAGAAGGAGTACAGGAGCATGATCGGCTCGCTCCTGTACCTGACGGCGACGAGGCCGGATACACAGTTTTCTGTGTGTCTGTGCGCTCATTTTCAGGCGTCCCCTCGGACTTCCCACAAGCAAGCGGCCAAGCGCATCATGAGGTACCTTCGATACACTCCTGAGTTTGGACTTTGGTACTCTTCTTCTTCGACTCTCTCGCTTTGTGGTTATTCCGATGCGGATTTTGCCGGCTGTCGGCTTGAGCGTAAGTCTACTTCTGGGACATGTCAGTTTCTTGGCTCTTCTTTGGTTTCGTGGTCTTCTCGTAAACAGTCGAATGTAGCCCAGTCTACTACAGAAGCCGAGTACGTTGTTGCTGCTTCTTGTGCTTCGCAGCTTTTATGGATGGTTGCTACATTGCGTGATTTTGGTCTAGATTTTAGTCGGGTCCCTTTGCTTTGTGACAGCGCTTCTGCCATTAGTGTAGCAAAGAACCCTGTTCTTCACTCCAAGACCAAACACATCAATGTTCGCTTTCACTTTCTTCGTGATCACTATGAGAAAGGCAACATTGATTTTAGGCATGTAGACACCCATAACCAGGTTGCGGACATTTTCACCAAGCCTTTGGATCTCTCAACTTTTGCTAGGTTGAGAGGTGAGCTTGGTGTGTGTTTCCCCTTTTAGATGGGGGAAGCATTTTGCTTGTTGTACAATAGACTGACTTTCTGATCCTTTTTGTTTTTGGGTCTTGAGTCTTTCTGTTTTTGTTTTGGCTCCGATTCTGACTTCATCATGCATACATCTTGCATTTTCAAGCTTCATGTCTATATTCCTTAGAATGAATTTATGCTCTGATTAGTGTATGCTTCGATGATATATGATGATGCTTGTAGCTTAGGCTCTCCTTGATCACTGCTACATTTTGTGAGCTAAGCTAATTTTTCAGAACGTTGAACATGCTTAATGAACTTAAAACTTGATACATGTTCACCATTGAGATTGGCAACTAGCATGTGTAGGATGTGTTGAGGTCACCTGAGCTATTTCATATATGCTAGGTTGCTATGTCTCTAGTTCTAAGTCTTTCACTTGCTTGGATTGTTCATATTCTATTTAAAATGAACCAAGTATTAGTGAATTGAAAAGATCAAGATGGGATTGCTCTGTCAACACATCACAGTATCGAGACTGTTTCTCATAGCACTTTTGAGTTAAACTTGAGCCGTGTAGTGAAAGACCGAAACCGATGCTTTAAGCTTCCGATTGCATATGCATAGGCTTAGCACGGTTGAGAAGTTAGGCAATGACAGGCTTTCAACCTCTCGCAATCACATGCTGAATTTAAACTTGTGTTAATAACCGCTGCAATTTCTTTGATAAAATCTGAAAACACAAGTCAATGTTTCATTCTATAGCATGATGATTGAACTTTGCTAGGGGTAGTTCACCTTGCATACATGTTTAGCACTTGTTTGACTTCCTGTCTGTACATGTTTAGTGCTATTTTGATGGTGAAACTACTTTCTGAACGTCTTAAAACTGCTCATTTGGCTTATGCATTCATATCTTGTATTTGATGATCAGTTTGAGCCTTTGCTAGCACTTTTGCATGTTGCTTTGTAGTCGGATCAGCACTCTTTAGAGCATTCTTTCACTCTTTCGAGTATATACCTAAAGCTGCTAACTTGCACTTTTAACTCATATGCATTTGCTTGACTCCGATAGGCATGACCTAGCTCCGTTTTACTTACTTAAGTCCTTTTCCCCTCTCTTTTGATTGCAAATTGCCCCCAAGGGGGAGAATGTTTCCAATGATGAGATTGTTTCCAATGATGAGATTTTTTTTAGACTTTCTGTGGTGACAATTTGCAATTTATGCTTCACTTGCTGAGGGGGAGTTCTTTGAGTGAGGGGGAGTTTTCTGCCTGCTTCGAGTTGGCTTTTATTTGATATCGATCTTTTAGCTATCTTCACCATGTTTTGATGGTTCTTGATTGGTATCGGGCTTACTGCTGGTTGTGTTGAGCCTCTGTGCCTCTATTTTGAGGGACTAGCAGTAGCTGCTTCTTATGCAGTCTTCGTTTGGTTTCGAGCTTTCAGCTAGTGGTGTTGAGCCCTTTTCTGCCTCTTCTTGAGGACTAGCTTGCTTTTGACTTGGTTGCGTCGAGCCGTTGCCCATGTCTTTGGGAACCAAGTCTTGTGCTCTGATTTTGATCGAGTTTTGCTCCTTGATGAGTTGTTGCTCTGATTTCTTGCTTGGTTGTGTCGAACCGTTGCCCATGTCTTTGGGGACCAAGCTTTGCTTATCTCGAGTTGTTCTTCTTCGGCTTTTTCTTTGGCTTTTGGACATCTCGAGTGAATTTTTCTCCTTCTATCTAATTCTGCTTTTCTTTTATTTTGGTTACGGTTACTATGAGTTGACGATGCACTCATCAAGGGGGAGATTGAGAACACAAGGTTGATATGTGCCCTTGTGGTTCCCTTCCTGAGTGATGAGTGATCAATCAACGGATAACATGTCTCTTGGCTATGTTGACGTGCAGGTGCGGAGCTCGGACAGTGGTCGAAGGTAAGGTGAAGGTCAAGTAGGGACGTGCCGTGCCGACGGACCGGGAGCGGTGAAGGGCGGACGTGGAGCTTGGACTGACGGACAGGGAGACCTGAGGACCAGCGTGGCGTCGACAAGCGAGAGCACATGGGGATGTGTGGTGCATCGGCCGAGTCGGGAGGAAGGTGATGGCGTCGTGACACTTGGCGGGAGGCCGAGAAGCATGGCGAATGCACTGTGCCCGACGTGGAAGCTGGACATGCTCCGGCATCAGTGCTGGAACTCGGGGTGTGCGAACCACATCCCGTCTATGGCACGGGTTCGGTAGCTGAGCCTCGAAAAGCTACCCTCGACGGTTTCCGAGTTTGGGCCTCAAAACTCGGGGTGGCCGATTTCCGAGTTTGGGCCTCAAAACTCGGCGTGGACGGTTTCCAGGTTTGGGCCTCAAAACCTGGGTGCGCGGGTTTCTGAGTTTGGGCCACAAAACTCAGCCTGAGGACAGGTTTCCCGGTTTCAGCCTCAAAACCAGGGGAAGGCCCAGGTTTCCCGGTTTCGGCCTCAAAACCGGGGGGAGGTCCACAAAAAGGATGGTCGACGCGTGGCGGCATGGAGAGGCTGGCGCGGAGGCGAGGCTATCCATGAGGTAGGCGCGGCGGTCGACTGGGCGGCACGTGGCGGCATCCTGAGGCTTGCGTCGAGGCGAAGCTAAGGGTGAGGAAGGCGCGTGGCCGTCAGATCAGCTATGAGCAGAGTTGGACCGGGATACCCCTAGGGTTGGCCGCTTCGCTCTTGTATCTTGGGGTAGAAAGGGGATTATTGTTTTAGGCTATAAATAAGAGAGGCACCCCTCCTCTCTCTCTATCCTAGCAGTCATTTGCTCCTGAGCTCTCTCTCTAGCCCTCGCTTAGGTTCTAATCATACCTCACTGCTAGCGATCCGCAGAGCCGGGAATCATACCTCTGTGTATTTGGATCTTTTGAGGAAACGAGACCGTATTCTCGTTGTCCCCTCGTGTGGAGGAGTTTCGGCTGAAATCGAATCGATTCACGTTTGTGTTGGTGTTCTTCACGTTTCGGTTTTTCATCTCCCGGAGATTTGCCTCATTCTCCCTCTCCGCGAGATGATTTTTGATTCCACTTGAATCAATTCGTTCTTGGTCGTAAGTTCCTTCTTTCCACTGAAGGATTTCTCCCCTAACCTCACGAATCCATAGATCCGGTCGATTTCATGTTCGTTCTTCGTTCTTTCCCCTTTTACGGTGATCCACGAATTTCTCTTGATTGACTTGGTTTGGTGCGATGATTTCTTAGGATTAGCACCCCAATACATAGAGGATCACCTGGGAGGAGTTTGATCGAAGTTCTTCTCGATTTGGTTGAGATTGATTTGAATTTAGTTTTGAACCCGAGCAGTTTTGTGCTTTCTGGGTGTTGGCGGACAGTCCGCGCCCTTGACGGAGGACAGTCCGCGCATCGGGTCTCGGCCAGGTCAGTCAGGCGCAGTCCCCTGACTGTTCACTGTCGAGTGAACGGCGGACAGTCCGCGGTACAAACCCGCGGACAGTCCGGGACCTGTTCAGCAGACTTGTAGCACTGTTTGATTTATGTGTTTTGGCCGGCGGACAGTCCGGCACTCAGTCGCGGACAGTCTGGGATTCAACGACGGACAGTCCGGGACTCTGACCCCGGACAGTCCGCGAATCTGCAGACTTTGCCGTTTTGCTCTGGGGCTTTGGCAGTTGGTTTTGGTGTTTCTCCGGGGGTTCCGTTGTACCACTAGGACATCTCCTAGGGTATCCACCTACTCGTAGGTCGTGAACTCTCTGGTCGTTTCGAGTCTTTGCTTTTGGGGTGATTCTCTGGGACAAGGGCCATTCTATTCATGAGATTGCGGATACATGGGTGTATGCCGAGTCTCGAGTGATGAGTGATTGTCAACTGGGATAATGCGCATGTTCTTTGGCTTGTGTTGTGCAGGTGTCGAGCACGGATACAATGATCAAAGGCAAGGTGAAGGTCAAGTAGAGACGTGCCGTGCCGATGGACCGAGAGTGGCGAAGGGCGGAGGTGAGGCTTGGACTGAGCGACTGGTGGCCTGAGGATCAGTTGTGGTGGCTGACAGCCTGGGACAGCGATGAGCGGACATTTGCATGGCACAGTGTTGCTCGGGTTGAGGACCCGCGGACATGTGTCGGTGGACGGGGTGCACGGGCGGTGCATCCCTTCTACGGCTCGACTTGGTGGTTGAGCCACAGAAAAAACACCGAGTGGACGGTTTCCAGGTTTGGGCCTCAAAACCTGGGTGCGGCCGGTTTCCGAGTTTGGGCCACAAAACTCGGGCTGAGGACGGTTTCCAGGTTTGGGCCTCAAAACCTAGGCGCTGACGGGTTTCTGAGTTTGGGCCACAAAACTCAGGCGATGGACGGCTGGTTTCCCGGTTTGGGCCTCAAAACCGGGGGTTGGTCGTGAAGACAGGTTTCCCGGTTTCGGCCACAAAACCGGGGGCGAAGTCCGGGAAAAGGACAAGCAGAGCTGTGGCGGCACGTGGCGGCAATCGGTGAGGTTGCGTCGAGGCAACGCTACCAGTTGTGCTGGCGTGGCTGTCGGATCACCACTATCTTCGAGTTGGTCCAGGATAGCCTTAGGGTTTGGCTGGTTCACTCTGTAATTAGTTAGGGGTAGAGTGGGAATTAGAATTAGGATAAGTAGAGGGAGACACCCACCTCCCATCCTATCTCAGTCATTTGCTCTTTGCCTTCTAGGTTTTCCTGCTCTCCCAATCCCCTGCTGTAGCAACTGAGATCAGCAAAGAACCATACATTTGTGTACTGGAGATTTTGAGGAAGTGAGACCGTAATCTCACTGTTGTAGCGTGTGGTAGCCCCACAGTTGCAGATCGATGTGTTGATTCGCGTTTTGTTCGTGTTCTTCGCGTTCTTCGTTTCTCTGCAATTTTCCCGTCACTCGATCTCCCTCTCTACTGCGTCTTTTCGAAATCCATTTGAATCAACTTGTTCTTTGTAGTGAGGAGATCATTTCCACCGAAGGAATTCATCTAACTTCTCACGAACAAGTAGATCAGGTTGATTTCATTTTCGTGGCGCTTTTTCGTTCATACTTCTCCCCTTTCGATTTCCCGTTGATTGAATCGATTTGAGCGGATGATTTCTTAGGGATAGTCTCCTAACTACCTCGTGATCATCTTCTCCAAGTTTGGCATCAAGGGATTTTCATTTGAATCGGATTTGACAAGTTTTGGGAGAAGGGCGATTGAAATCGCTCTCCCTGAGTGACCGCGGACAGTCCGCCACTCAGGGCGCGGACAGTCCGCGCGTCGGGGCTCAGCCGA
The DNA here is from genome assembly GCA_009763385.1 of Coix lacryma-jobi var. lacryma-jobi. Classification (NCBI taxonomy): domain Eukaryota; kingdom Viridiplantae; phylum Streptophyta; class Magnoliopsida; order Poales; family Poaceae; genus Coix; species Coix lacryma-jobi. The sequence goes on from CM019831.1 coordinate 99,167,624, forward strand.
TTCAGTGGCTGCGCGTTTCGGCCGTGTACGTGACTTTTGACCGGCGGACAATCCGCCGTAGAAACTCGCGGACATTCCGGGAGTCGAGCAGGAGTATTTAGCAGACTTGCTGTTTTTGGGATTTGGCCGTCGGACAGTCCGCCCCTTCTTCGCGGACAGTCCGGGAACTCGCAGACTTGTGCTTTTCAGTGCATTTGGTCTCCCGGCTTCTTCGCTTGGTTTCCGGATTTCTCGTTTGGCTCTAGAGTTGACCAAGGAACCTCTCTAGGTATCTTTGCTACTTGTTAGCATTGGTATTTGGGGATTTCTCTACGTAGCCTTCCATCTACGTTCGGGACTTGGTTTTCGGGGGTCGAACTTGTACCGGTGCTTTTGGCGTTTGGCTTGCTATCGCTTTGTGGTGCCTCGCTGTGATCCTAGGGATCATCCACCCTCTTCCAAGGGTTGTGGGCATCACGGTTTCAGTCGAAGCTTTTGGGGGTTGATTTGTGGGACAAAGGCCGAAGTTTCGAGAGAAATTTTTGAGCTCCCATTCACCCCCCTCTGGTCGCCTTGCTATTGCATTCTCGGTCCTTCAATTGGTATCAGAGCGGGTTAAGGATCTTCCACCTTAGCCGGTTCCAGATCCACAGAAGGCGACATGGATCGCGGCGTGGGCAAACCGCCGTTTTTCGATGGGACGAACTATACGTATTGGAAGATACACATGTCGGCCTATCTTCAGAGTATGGGTTCCTCCATCTGGGATATTTGCAACTCTGTTGATTACGTGGTCTTGGCTGCACGTGCTACTCAGCATCAGATCGATCAGCACGATGCCAATAGCCGAGCCCGTAATGCTCTTTTCTCATGTTTGAGCATGACGGAGTTTGATCGCGTTTCTCACCTCGCTATGGCTCGGGAGATTTGGGCATCCCTCATGCGTTTCCATGAGGGAACCACTCAAGTCAAAACCCATCTCTACGAGTCGCACAAGCAAGAGTACGAGAACTTTCGACACATGCCTGACGAGAGCCTAGAAAGTTTATTCGCTTGCTTTCAGGTGATTGTCAACAGGATGAGGGCTAACAAGGAGTTGTTGCCTTTCGATGATCATGAGAGACCTTTGAAGCTTTTGCACACTCTTGATCGATCGGTGTGGGACTCAAAGGTTCAGGCGATCATCGAATCACCTAACTATGAGACCCTCACATGCGACGAGCTCTTTAGTAAGCTCAAGTCTAGTGAGATTGACGCCATGGCGAGGGCTTCTTATGAAAATCCTTCTGGCCCGTCGATGGCTTTGCTTTCTGGTTCTTCTGCTAACCCCTCTGGAGGCTTTGCACTTTCCTCTCTTCTTTCTGTCATAGAGGAGCAGCTGGAGTTCATGGGGGATGATAAGTTGGCTTTGCTCGCCAACCGGTTCTCACGGTTCCACAACAACCGCATGAACCGTCGCCACAGAGGAGGACGCTCGGGTTGTTTCGAGTGCGGCGATCCCAACCACTTCATCGCCAATTGCCCGAAGAAGAACAAGCAAGTCTTCGGCAAGGTGGATCATGGGCACAAGTATGACTCAGGCAAGCGCAAGGAGAAGTACGTCCCCGCGAAGAACAAGCGGAAGGGCAGCTTCAACAAGGAGTACATCAAGACGAAGTACTTCGAGAAGGCCCAGGCTGAGCAGCGTTCATTCTTCGCCACGCTCAGCGACGTCGACGACTCGGATGATGACTCCGCTTCCTCAAGCGACGACGAGTCCGAGAAGAAGAAGAGGATTGAGGACAAGCTGAACGGCCTCTGCTTCTTCGCCGACAACGAGGGCTTCTGCACCATGGCCCTCGGCAAGGAGGTCGACGGCGAGCTGGAGGAGGTCCCTCAGAACGACGACGACGACGACACCTCCTAGGTAAAATGATTGGAGAACGTTTGGTTGGTGGATTCCGGTTGTTCTAGGCACATGACCGGAAATGCCAAGTGGTTCTCCAGTCTTAGTCCGGTCGCCGGAAAGGAGTTTATCACGTTCGGCGACAATAGCAAAGGTAAAGTATTGTCTCGTGGGTCGGTGCGAGTTAATGAGCACTTTGTGTTGCGCAATGTTGCTCTTGTTTCTAACTTGCATTTTAACCTTCTTTCTGTTTTGCAATTTTTTGATGATGACTATGAGATTCGTTTTAAACCGAATCTCAATCGCATTTTGGACCCTCAGGGCAATCTTGTATGTTTGATTTCGCCCTTTGGGAAAGTCTTTCGTGCGAATTTCTCGGAGTCATTTGGAGTTTCTCGTTGTCTTGTGGCTGGACCTTCCTCCTCTGATCTTTGGAAGTGGCATAGGAGACTAGGACATTTGAGCTTCGACTTGCTTGCAAGGCTTAGTTCACTTGGCCTAATCCGAGGATTGCCCAAGTTGTGCATGGAGAAGGATCTTGTTTGCCATTCTTGTAGACATGGGAAGATGGTTGCCGCTTCCCACCATCCAGTGACTCAGGTCATGACTTAAGGACCGAGAGTGCAACCAGAAAGCGACCAGAGGGGGGGTGAATGGGAGCTTCAAAATTTCCTTTCAGAAACTTGTCGCCACTGTCCTGAGAATCAACCCCAAGAGCAAAACCGATGCGCGTGATGTCCACAACCCAAGAGAATGGGTGGATGTTCCCTAAGAACACAGCAGGACACCGCAAAAACTTCCTCAACCAAGTTCACGCAAGTCAACTAGTGACAGGATGGACTTTGGGTAACCTCAACCTCCCCGAGCAACGCGAGAGGGATTCAGGCTATTTTGCGAAGCGGGAAGCCCGATTTCTGTAGAGCACAAAGTCGGAAATCCAACGCAAAAACCCAAAACCAAATCCGAAGTCGAACGGTCAAACTGCGGCCGAAACAGTGAAGAAATCACTGCATCGGACGCTGGCCAGGCACCAGACGCGTCCGATGCAAAATGACCCTTACTGGAACCTTACTGGACAGGCATCAGACGCTGCTACAGTGAAACCCTAGCGTCCGTTGCTTGACCCCCGGCGCGTCCGATGACAACGGACGCTCCGATGGTCAACGTCTGATGCTCCTTTAAAAGCACTGTCAGATGACACGTGTCAACGGACGCTCCGATGGAAAGAACTCAGCGTCCGATGCTCAAGAACAGAGCGTCCGATGGTCCCGATACAGAACTGTTCTTCAGTGAATTCAACCCGATCTCCTCCAAATCAAAAGCACTAAGGCTTAGACTTGCTATGAGGAGTTCCTAGGAGGTTAGTGAGCTATCCAAAGAGATCATGGCTCGAACCTAACTCCAAATCGGTGAATTGGAAGAAATCGGGACAAAAGGAGCAAACTCGATCCAAATCGAAAATCGACCGATCTACTAGCTCGTGAGGTTAGAGAAGATTTCCTTCGGTGGAAAGAAGTGCCTCACGATCTAGAACAACTCAGTTCAAACGGATTTGCAAAAGTCGCACCGAGTAGAGAGATCGATCAACGGGAAAAACGTGGAGAAAAGCAACCCGCGAAGAACATGAACAAAATGCGAATCACAACCACGAATTTGCAGCCGTGTGGCTACCACACGCTACAATAGTGAGATTACGGTCTCACTTCCTTAAAATCTCACGAAGACAGAGGTATGATTGTCTTCTCTGTGGATCTCAGTTCACTACAGCAGGGAATAGGGAGAGCAGGAAACCCTAGAAGTAAAAGAGCAAATGACTGAGATGGATGGGGAGGTGGGTGTCTCCCCCTACTTATCCTAATTCTAATTCCCACTCTACCCCTAACTAATTACAGAGCGAATCAGCTAAACCCTAGGGTTATTTTGGACCAACTCGTGGTAGGTGGTGATCCGACGGCCACGCCCGCACAACTGGTAGCATTGCCTCGATGCAACCTCACCGATTGCCGCCACGTGCCGCCACCGCTCTGCTTGTCCTTTTCCCGGACGTTGCACCCCCAGTTTTGTGGCCCAAACTGGGAAACCAGACTTCATAGCCAACCCCCGGTTTTGAGGCCCAAACCGGGAAACCAGCCGACCATCACCTGAGTTTTGTGGCCCAAACTCGGCAAACCCGTAGCACCCAGGTTTTGAGGCCCAAACCTGGAAACCGTCCTCAGCCCGAGTTTTGTGGCCCAAACTCGGAACCCACTAGCACCCAGGTTTTGAGGCCCAAACCTGGAAACCGTCCACTCAGTGGTTTTTTTGTGGCTCAACCACCAAACCGACCCGTAGAAGGGATGCACCGCCCGTGCACCCCGTCCACCTGCAAATCTTCGCTCGTCGATGTCCCAGGCTGTCAGCCACCACAACTGATCCTCAGGCCACCGGTCCCTCAGTCCAAGCCTCACGTCCACCCTTCACCACTCTCGGTCCATCGGCACGACACGTCTCTACTTGACCTTCACCTTGCCTTTGATCACTGTATCCGTGCTCGACACCTGCACAACACAAGCCAAAGAACATGCGCATTATCCTAATTGACAATCACTCATCACTCAGAGACTCGGCATACACCCATGTATCCGCAATCTCCCCCTTGATGAGTGCATTGTCAACTACCAACACAAATCATAATGAAATAGAGGAAGAAAGGAAGAAGGAGAGAGAACTCGACCAAATGACCCAAAAGCATAGCAAAGCCAAAGAAGGTCATGTGGAAAGAGCAGAACAACTTGGTTCTCAAAGACATGGGCAACGGCTCGACGCAACCAAGTAAAGCAAAGCTAGCCCTCAAGAAGAGGTAGAACAGGCTCAACACCGCTAGCAAGAAAACTTGATACCAATTGAAAGATCAACTGAAATTCAAGCAAAACAGAGCTAGCCCTCAAGAAGAGGCAGAACAGGCTCAACACCGCTAGCGAGGAAGCTCGATACCAACTGTTACCAACTCAAGACCAAAAGAGTTCGATACCAATTGAAGAGCTGAAAATGTTTGGTAGTCCCTCAAGAAAGAGGCAAAGGCTCAACACAACTAGCAAACTCCCCCTCAAATAGTGCACACAACACAGGGAACACATGATTTGTCAGTATTTTCTCCCCTTAGTTGAAAATGCACCAGCAAGGAAATGTGCACAAACACTCAAATTTCTCCCCCTTGACAGAAAATCTCCCTCCAAAGATGCATATGAGTTAAAATGCAAGTTAGCAGCTTCAGGAATATAATCAAGAGAGTGCAAAGATGCTCTACAGAGTTATGATCCGATGACTCAACAACATCCATAAGAATCTAGCAAAGGCTCAAACTGATCACTAAGTACGAAATATGAACATGAGAGCAAAACGAGCAGTTTCCAGCCAAAAAGGTATTCACCATCAAAATAGCACGAAACATGTATAGACAGGAAGTCAGACAAGTGCTAAACATGTATACAAGGTGAACTACCCCTAGCCCAGTTCAATCATCATGCTAGAGAATGAAACATAGACTTGTGTATCCAAATTTTATCGGAGTTGCAGTGGTTAAATTACACAAGTTTAAATTTTAGCTTGTGATTGCGAGAGGTTGAAAGCTTGTCATTGCCTAACTTTTCAACTGTGCGAAGCCTATGTAGAAGCAATCAGAAGCTTAAAGCAACAGTATCAGTCATACACTACACAGCTCAAGTTTAACTCAAGGTGCAATGAGAAACAGTCTCGAAACTGTGATGTGCTGACAAGCAATCCCATCTCGATCTTTCCAATTCACTTAACTTGGTTCAGATTTTAAACAGAATATGAACATACCAAGCAAGTGAATGACTCAACACTAGAGACATAGCAACCTAGCATATATGAAGAGCACAAGTGATTTCAACACATTCTAAACATGCTAGTTGCATATCTCAATGGTGAACATTTGCAAGTTTTAAGTTCATTAATCAGATTCACCATTCCTAAAATAGCTCCGCTCACAACATGTAACAGTGATTAGAAAGAGCATAAGCTACAGCATCATCATAACGCATCGGAGCAAATACTATACAGAGCATAGTAACATTCTTCAGATTATATACATGAAGCTCTAAATGTAAATATGCAAGATGAAATGCAAAGATGCATGAAGAAATCAACTGAAAAACACAAAGTCAGTTTATAGTACAAGAGTCAAAATGTTTCCCCCATCTAAAAGGGGAAACACACACCAAGCTCACCTCTCAACCTAGCAAAAGTTGATTGGTCCAAAGGCTTGTGGAAAATATCAGCCAACTGATGATGAGTATCGACATGGCGAAGGTCGATATCACCCTTGTCATAGTGGTCTCGCAGAAAATGAAAACGCACATCAATGTGTTTGGTCTTAGAATGCAGCACGGGGTTCTTAGCAACGCTAATAGCACTCGTGCTGTCACAAAGCAAAGGAACGCGAGAAAAGCTCAGACCAAAATCACGCAAAGTGGTCATCATCCAAAGCAACTGGGAACAGCAGCTAGCCGCAGCAACATACTCAGCCTCCGTGGTAGACTGGGCGACACTAGACTGCTTGCGAGAAGACCACGATACAAGAGAAGAACCAATAAACTGGCATGTCCCAGAAGTGGACTTGCGCTCAATGCGGCAATCAGCAAAATCGGCATCGGAATAACCACAAAGGGAGAGGGTGGAGGAAGCAGAATACCAAATCCCAAACTCAGGAGTGAAGCATAAGTACCTCATAATGCGCTTGACTGCCTGACGGTGAGAGGTGCGCGGCGAAGACTGAAATCGCGCGCAGAGACACACCGCAAACTGGATGTCCCGGCGTGTCGCCGTCAGGTACAGCAGCGACCTGATCATACTCCGGTACTCCTTCTGGTCCACTGCTTCTCCTTCCTTGTCCGCATCCAGGGGCGTCGTGGTCGACATGGGTTTTTTAAGAGGCTTGGCCTCACCCATATCGAATTTCTTCAAGATATCCTTGGTATACTTACCCTGGTGCACAAACGTTCCCTCTCGAGATTGCTTGATTTGCAATCCGAGGAAAAACGTCAACTCGCCCATCATGCTCATCTCAAATTCCCTGCTCATAGTATCTGCAAACTTGGCAACCAAAGCGTGACAAGAACCTCCAAAAATGATATCATCCACGTAAATCTGGACCAAGAGAGTGTCACTGCCTTCCCTGAGGAGAAAGAGTGTTTTATCCACACATCCCATTTTAAAACCCATAGCAAGCAAAAAGGTTTTCAACCTATCATACCAGGCTCTAGGGGCTTGTTTCAAACCATACAAAGCTTTGTGAAGTTTAAAAACATGGTTTGGAAACTTGGGATTTTCGAAACCGGGGGGTTGTCTCACATATACTTCCTCTTCTATGTAGTCGTTTAAGAAGGCACTCTTGACATCCATTTGAAAAAGTTTGAAATCTTTTGATGCAGCAAAAGCCAAGAGTATCCTAATTGCCTCCAAACGAGCTACAGGAGCAAAAGTCTCCTCATAGTCTATTCCCTCCTTCTGACTATACCCCTGGGCTACAAGTCTGGCCTTGTTTCTCACAACATGGCCATCCTCTCCTTGTTTGTTTTTGAAAACCCATTTTGTCCCAATTGGGTGACACTCAGGAGGAAGAGGAACAAGAACCCAAACCCGATTTCTCTCAAAGTTCTCAAGCTCCTCATGCATGGCATTGACCCAATCAGGATCCATCAAAGCGTGTCCAACATCTCAGGGTTCAAAATCAGCAACAAATGCAGAATGAGCAAAGTGAGAGATATGTTGTGACCTTGACCGAGTGACACGTTTGCCGATCATCTGTTGAGGCGGGTGTTGGCGCTGAATGTGGCGTGGCGCCTCACGAGCTGAAGTAGCCTCCCCCTCAACAGCAGCTGGTGCCTCCTCGGGTACAAAAGGTACCGCTCCAGGTGGCGGATCGCACGGCCCCCAAGTCGAAGAAGAGGGATCGGGACCGTGAGTCGTGGTAGAAGCCGCTCTTTGCGGCACAGCAGGTGGAGGAGGTGTTGGGTCATCCATCCCTTCAGCACCCTCTTCCTCATCATCAAAAAGAGGTTCGCCAACCTCATGATCACCTCCACGCTCAAAACGAGAAGAAGGACAAACCATGGTCTTGTCGAAGCTGACATCAGATGTCTCCATGACTCGGTTAGTATCAAGGTTAAGTACACGATAAGCTCGAGTGTGAGTGCCATAACCCAAAAACACACCGTCAGAAGAACGAGACTCAAATTTGTCCAGGTTGCCTTTCTTAAGTATAAAACAGTGGCAACCGAAAACTCTAAAATAACTCACTTTGGGCTGTTTTCCAAAACGTAACTCATAAGAAGTCTTTTTCAAGAAAGCTCGGAGAAAAATGCGATTTGAAATGTAGCATGCAGTGCTCATAGCTTCGGCCCAATATCGCATAGGAGTCCTATGCTCATCGAGCATCGTCCTGGCCATCTCTACAAGGGTCCGATTCTTCCTTTCTACAACACCATTCTGAGGTGGTGTGTAGGGAGAAGAAAACTGATGCTCTAAACCCAAAGAGTTACCAAACTTCTCAAAATCCGAATTCTTGAATTCGGAACCATTATCACTCCTAATAGCTCGCATTGAGTTCAAAGGGAACACATTCTGAAGACGCAAAATCAGATTGCGAGCAAAAGAGAAGGTCTCAGTTTTCTCAGCTAAAAAGAAAACCCATGAATATCTCAAAAAGTCATCAACCACAACAAGCACATACCACTTCCCCCCAACCGAGCTCACCCGAGCCGGACCAACAAGGTCCATGTGCAAAAGCTCTCCAGGGCGCTTAGTCATGACCTGAGTCACTGGATGGTGGGGAGCGGCAACCATCTTCCCATGTCTACATGAATGGTAAACAAGATCCTTCTCCATGCACAACTTGAGCAATCCTCGGATTAGGCCAAGTGAACTAAGTCTTGCAAGCAAGTCGAAGCTCAAATGTCCTAGTCTCCTATGCCACTTCCAAAGATCAGAGGAGGAAGGTCCAGCCAAAAGACAACGAGAAACTCCAAACGACTCCGAGAAATCCGCACGAAAGACTTTCCCAAAGGGCGAAATCCCACAAACAAGATTGCCCTGAGGATCCTAAATACGACTGAGATTCGACTTAAAACGAATCTCATAGTCGTCATCAAAGAGGTGCGAAACAGAGAGAAGGTTAAAGTGCAAGTTAGAAACAAGAGCAACATCGCGCAACACAAAGTGCTCATTAACTCGCACCGACCCACGAGACAATACCTTACCTTTGCTATTGTCGCCGAAGGTGATAGACTCCTTTCCGGTGACCGGACTAAGACTGGAGAACCACTTGGTGTTTTCGGTCATGTGCCTTGAACACCCAGAATCCACCAACCAAACGTTCTCCAATCGTTTTACCTACATCAATAAAAAGACATAGGGTGAGGATACGGTCCAACACTGGGGTTAGTGAAGTAAGGAGAATACCAGTGTTGGGTCGGCTACTCAAAAGAACGGTTAGCAGAAAAACCATTCCTAGCACGCCTATGGGAAGAGCGATCACCACGTTGAGGAAAACGTGGTCCGCTAAGGGAAGAGCGTCCATCGCGATACTCAAAACGCGATGGGGGAAAACGCTCAACTACAAAGCCACCGCCACGGGGTCCATAGCCTACAACTGCAGGCTCCCGCCGGGCACGTCCTCTCCGCTGCCTAGGCCTAGGAACTTGAGGTTCTGTACCTCTAGGCCTACCAGCACGCCTCTAAACATTCGGCACATGTACATCATGGAAAGGATGGTACATGTCCGTGTTGTTCATCTCCTTTGCACGGCGCGCCTCTCTCTTGCGCCGAAAGCAAAACTCACTCAAGTGTCCATCTCTCCCACAGTGCTCACAATGGTACCTCACCGCTCTCAAAGGGGGTTGTTGGTACTCACGGTAGTGGGTGTGGATCACTTTGCCCTTCTGTGGCATAAGCTCCTCCTGGATGGGTGGCATGGTATCCAGCTTGTTCTTGAGGTGGTTTGGTTTAGGAGCCCATGATTGTTTCTTGGGTGGAGCTCTCGGAGGTTCAACAAAGACCCCATCCCGGGTGTTGGGCTTGAGAGGCTCTTTGGGTGGAATCTTGGTAAGCTTGGGAGTAGTGGTGGAGTTGGGCTTCTCACATGGGTTCAAACCACTCGACTCTCCAATCTTGCCGAAAGATGAAACATCAACACCCGGAGCAAAACCTACACCTGGACCTCCAGCAGCTCGCTTGAATTGGGAGATCATCATCCTGAGCTGTGGCTCACCGCTAGACACCCATGACAAGATGGTCCGAAGGTATGTGTTTTCCTCCTTGGTTTGCATCTTGTCATGCTTCACATTAGCGATCTCCATCTCCAAACCCTCACAAAGAGCACACCTAGCCACACATGTGCTACCTGAGTTGGCCTCTTCAAGAGACACAATCTTGGCATTCTTCTCTGCCAACTCAGATTGCAAGCCCGCACAGGACTTGCATGCACCCAACAGCAAAGATCTCGCCTTCAGCTCATCCACCTCCCCTACCAACACAGCATACTTACTTCTGAAAGTGAGAAGGTCAGTCATGTGTGTGGAGCACATCTCACACTCCTCCTCCTCGGTAACAATTACGGTGGACTTGACAGATTCAAGTTCCTTCACCGTATCCTCCCACTTCTGCCTAAACTCCCTGCGCTCTCTAGCAGCACGCCTAAGCAACTTGTCCTGACTAAGAAGCACGGCAGTAAGCTTCTCGACCTCAGTAGAAAGCTCGTCGGGGGTCTGAGATACCTGGGAGGTGTCATCGTCGTCATCGTTCTGAGGGGTGTCCTCCAGCTCGCCATCGACCTCCTTGCCGAGAGCCATGGTGCAGAAACCCTCGTCGTCAGCAAAGAAGCAGAGGCCGTTCAGCTTGTCCTCGATCCTCTTCTTCTTCTCGGACTCGTCGTCGCTTGAGGCAGCGGAGTCGTCATCCGAGTCGTCGACGTCGCTGAGCGTGGCAAAGAACGCACGCTGCTCAGCCTGGGCCTTCTCCAAGTACTTCGTCTTGATGTACTCTTTGTCAAAGCCGCCCTTCCACTTGTGCTTCGCGGGGACGTACATATCCTTGCGCTTGCCGGAGTCGTACTTGTGCCCATGATCCGCCTTGCCGAAGGTCTACTTGTTCTTCTTTGGGCAGTTGGCGATGAAGTGGTTGGGGTCACCGCACTCGAAACATCCCGAGCGTCCTCCGCGGCGACGGTTCATGCGGTTGTTGTGAAACCACGTGAACCGGTTGGCGAGCAGTGCCAGCTCGTCATCCCCCATGAACTCCAGCTGCTCCTCTGTAACAGAAAGAAGAGAAGAGAGTGCAAAGCCTCCAGAGGGGTTAGCAGAAGAACTAGAAACCAAAGCCATCGATGGGCCAGAAGGATTTTCATAAGAAGCCCTCGCCATGGCGTCAATCTCACTGGACTTGAGCTTACTAAAGAGCTCGTTGCAAGTGAGGGTCTCATAGTTAGGTGATTCGATGATCGCCTGAACCTCAGAGTCCCACACCGACCGATCAAGAGTGTGCAAAAGCTTCAAAGCTCTCTCATGATCGTCGAAAGGCAACAGCTCCTTGTTCGCCCTCATCCTGTTGACAATCACCTGAAAGCGAGCGAATAAACTTTCTATGCTCTCGCCAGGCATATGTCGAAAGTTCTCATACTCTCGCTTGAATGACTCATAGAGACGGGTTTTGACTTGAGAGGTTCCCTCATGGAAACGCATGAGGGTGGCCCAAATCTCCCGAGTCGTAGCGAGGTGAGAAACGCGGTCAAACTCGGACATGCTCAAACAAGAGAAAAGAGCATTACAGGCTCGGCTATTGGCATCGTGCTCATCGATCTGACGCTGAGTCACACGAGCAGCCAAGACCACGTAATCAGTAGAGTTGCAAATGTCCCAAATGGAAGCACCAATACTCTGCAGATAGGTCGACATGCGTATCTTCCAATACGCATAGTTCGTCCCATCGAAGAACCGCGGTTTGCCCACGCCGCGATCCATGTCGCCTTCTGTGGATCTGGAACCGGCTAAGGTGGAAGATCCTTAACCCGCTCCGATACCAATTGAAGGACCGAGAGTGCAACCAGAAAGCAACCAGAGGGGGGGGGGTGAATGGGAGCTTCAAAATTTCCTTTCAGAAACTTGTTGCCACTGTCCCGAGAATCAACCCCAAGAGCAAAACCGATGCGCGCGATGTCCACGACCCAAGAGAATGGGTGGATGTTCCCTAGGAACACAGCGGGACACCGCAAAAACTTCCTCAACCAAGTTCACGCAAGTCAACTAGTGACAGGATGGACTTTGGGATTCAGGCTATTTTGCGAAGCGGGAAGCCCAGCACGAAGTCGGAAATCCAACGCAAAAACCCAAAACAAAATCCGAAGTCGAACGGTCAAACTGCGGCCGAAACAGTGAAGAAATCACTGCATCGGACGCGTCCGATGCAAAATGACCCTTACTGGAACCTTACTGGACAGGCATCGGACGCTGCTACAGTGAAACCCTAGCGTCCGATGCTCGACCCCCGGCGCGTCCGATGACAACAGACGCTCCGATGGTCAGTGCCCGATGCTCCTTTAAAAGCACTGTCAGATGACACGTGGCAACGGACGCTCCGATGGAAAGAACTCAGCGTCCGATACTCAAGAACAGAGCGTCCGATGGTCCCGACACAGAACTGTTCTTCCGTGAATTCAACCCAATCTCCTCCGAATCAAAAGCACTAAGGCTTAGACTTGGTATGAGGAGTTCCTAGGAGGTTAGTGAGCTATCCCAAAGAGATCATGGCTCGAACCTAACTCCAAATCGGTGAATTGGAAGAAATCGGGACAAAAGGAGCAAACTCGATCCAAATCGAAAATCGACCGATCTACTAGCTCGTGAGGTTAGAGAAGATTTCCTTCGGTGGAAAGAAGTGCCTCACGATCTAGAACAACTCAGTTCAAACGGATTTGCAAAAGTCGCACCGAGTAGAGAGATCTATCAACGGGGAAAACGTGGAGAAAAGCAACCCGCGAAGAACATGAACAAAATGCGAATCACAACCACGAATTTGCAGCCGTGTGGCTACCAGACGCTACAACAGTGAGATTACGGTCTCACTTCCTTAAAATCTCACGAACACAGAGGTATGATTGTCTTCTCTGTGGATCTCAGTTCACTATAGTAGGGAATAGGGAGAGCAGGAAACCCTAGAAGTAAAAGAGCAAATGACTGAGATGGATGGGGAGGTGGGTGTCTCCCCTTACTTATCTTAATTCTAATTCCCACTCTACCCCTAACTAATTATAGAGTGAACCAGCTAAACCCTAGGGTTATTCTGGACCAACTCGTGGTAGGTGGTGATCCGACGGCCACGCCCGCACAACTGGTAGCGTTGCCTCAACGCAACATCACCGATTGCCGCCACGTGCCGCCACCGCTCTGCTTGTCCTTTTCCCGGACGTCGCACCCCCGGTTTTGTGGCCCAAACCGGGAAACCAGCCTTCACAGCCAACCCCCGGTTTTGAGGCCCAAACCGGGAAACCAGCCGACCATCACCTGAGTTTTGCAGGAATTGATGACTGGTATAGCCCTTGTGATGCATGTATGTAATTATTTCATGACTTGCATGTCGTGATTAAGACCATATGGCTGGAGCCACATATATATTGTCCATTTGATGTAATGGCCTGCGTGCCAAAATGATGATGATCCTACACGCGACTATGTAATTACTTTATTAATTACGCTAGTTGTAGCTAGTTTCGGTGGATTCATCGTTGGAGGATGGCGTGCATGTACCATGTAGATGGAGATCATCATGGTGAACAGATTGGAGGAGATGGAGATCTCCAAAGGAACACTGGGCTATACCAAGTCATATCTGTGTTGATGCTATTCTCTTATTATGTTCTACTTTCACATGCAATTCATGTTTATTGTCTACATGCGGTAGTGAAAGTATAGAACGATCCCTCAGTAATGTTCAAGTCATATGCTTCCCCAAACCTTTCACTGTCATATGTCTTGTACAATCGGTGGCGCGCCTATGAAATTAGGGTGTCACTGATTTTCCTTGACCAGGCAGGTTCGTATCGGATACTTACTGCAGAATGGTTGGTTGCTTGAACAAGGTCATCCTAACGGTTAGGGACCTTGAAGAATAAGGAGTTGAGCACGCATAGAGATGCTGGCCAACAACAAGAGTCATATGTGATATGATTAGCAAAGAGTTGCTTACCGATCTACCATGTCCACTAGCAGTGATGCTAAAGCTGACTAGTAGACTTGTTAGTTTGGGTCTTGAATCACTAAAATTCAATAGAGGGATATTGATCTTAGTGGGAGTAAATTTTATTAAAATTTTAATATCATTTACTCTACCTTGGATACATTGTCTTAGTATTTTGCATTTACTTTTGTTGTAGATCAATGGCACCTAGCAATCCACCATTTACTTTACGTTCAATCCTTGAGAAAGATAAATTGAATGGAACAAACTATGCGGATTGGATCCGCAACCTGAGAATTGTTCTCAGGGCTGAGAAAAAGGAAGATATTCTAGACACCCCACTACCAAAGGAACCTGCTGATAATGCACCTGCTACTGAGAAAACCGCTTACAAGAAAGCATGTGATGCTGATCTTGAAGTGGGATGCCTGATGCTTGCTAGCATGGAACCAGATCTGCAGATGCAGTTTGATAATAACCATACAACCTACGATATGATCATAGCGCTAGATGAGATGTTCCAGAGAGTGCAGCAGTTGGACTACATGTGATCAAGATGGTTGGTTACACTCAGAGGTTGGAGAAGCTAGGCTTCCCAATTGGTCCAGAATTGGCTACTGATTTCATTCTCTCTTCTCTCCCACCTAGCTATGGGAACTTCATCTCGAACTACCATATGCATGGTGCGGAGAGGGGCTTGAATGAGCTATGTGGCATGCTTAAGACAGCAGAGGCAGATCTCAAGAAAGGTGCTGGCAGCAGCCATGTGATGGCGATCCAAAACAAGCCTAACTTTAAAAGGAAGGGCAACTTTTGGAAGAATAGGAAGGGCAAGGGCAAGGCCAAAGATGTGATCTCTAAGCCAAACCCTCCTGCGCCTGACACTGCTGGACCAACTGCTGATTCTGAGTGCTTCCACTGTAAGGGGAAAGGTCACTGGAAAAGGAACTGCAAGGTGTACTTAGCATCCTTGATGAAGGATGGCAGTGGTAAAGGTACTCCCGCTGCTCATACACTTGTTGTTCATGTTACAGATATTTTCCTCGCTAACTCTTATATTAATTTTTGGGTATTTGATACCGGCTCGGTTGCTCATATTTGCAATACGATGCAGGGAATGATAAGAGGTAGAAGCATTGGAAAAGGGGAGGTTGATTTCCGCGTGGGCAATAATGCAAGAGTTGCTGCGTTGAACGTCGGGACGATGCAACTACACCTCCCATCAGGATTTATTTTGGAGTTATACAATTGTTATTTCATTCCAAGTTTAAGTCGAAACATTGTATCACCTTCATGTTTGATGAAGGATGGCTATTCATTTGTGAGTAAAGACAATGGTTGTGTAATCTCTAAGAATGATATGTTTGTGGCTTTTGCATCCATTGTGAATGGGTTGTTTATTTTAAATCTTGATGATGCACCTATGTCTATCTCTAATATTACTACTAAAAGACCTCGGCTTAATGAGTTAAGTCCTACCTATACGTGGCATTGCCGTTTGGGTCATATAAGTGAAAACCGCATGAAGAAGCTCCATGCTGATGGGATTCTAACTTCGTTTGATTTTGAATCATACGAGACATGTGAGGCTTGCTTGCTGGGCAAGATGACCAAGTCGCCTTTCACAGGTCTTCCTGAGAGGGCGTCTAACTTGTTGGAACTTGTACATACAGATGTATGTGGACCAATGAGTACGACAGCTAGAGGCGGATTCCAATACTTCATAACCTTCACTGATGATTTTAGCAGATATGGCTATGTCTATCTGATGAAGCATGAGTCTGAGACATTTGAAAAGTTCAAAGAATTTCAGAATGAGGTAGAGAATCAACGTGGCAAGAAAATTAAGGCCTTGCGATCTGATCGTGGAGGTGAATATTTGAGCCACGAGTTTAGCAATCATTTTAAGAGTTGTGGAATTGTTCCACAACTTACGCCACCTGGAACGCCTCAGCAAAATGGCGTGTCCGAGCGACGTAATCAAACTTTGTTAGACATTGTTCGGTCTATGATGAGCCAGTCAGACCTTCCTTTATCGTTTTGGGGATACGCTCTAGAAACAGCCGCTTTCACATTAAATAGGGTATCGTCTAAGTCTGTAGTTAAGACACCATATGAGATATGGACTGGTAAGAGTCCCAGTTTGTCTTTTCTAAAGATTTGGGGTTGTGAAGTTTATGTCAAACGACTTATTTTAGATAAACTAACACCCAAGTCGGACAAGTGCTTTTTCGTGGGATACCCAAAGGAAACTTTAGGGTATTACTTCTACAACCGCACAGAGGGCAAAGTGTTTGTCGCTCGAAACGGTGTTTTCTTAGAGAAAGAGTTTCTCAAAAGAGACAAGAGAGGGCAGAAGGTGTATCTTGAAGAAGTTCAAGATGATCCAACAGGGATTGACTCCACGAGTGATGCTAATGTAGCAGAACAAGTTGAGCTACCTGTGGCAACAGACACCCCGCCCTAACCACGAAGGTCGGCAAGAATCCGTGAGTTGCGTGGGGATGTGTTATTGTTAGACGATGGCGAACCTGCAACTTATGCCGAGGCAATGATGGACCCTGATTCCGAGAAATGGCATAGTGCCATGAGATCCGAGATAGATTCCATGGGAGCCAATCAAGTTTGGAACTTGGTTAACCCGCCTGATGGGGTAAGACCCATAGAGTGCAAATGGATCTATAAAAAGAAAAAGGATATGGATGGAAACGTCCAAGTTTATAAAGCTCAACTTGTCGCAAAAGGTTTTCGGCAAGTTCAAGGAGTTGACTACGACAAGACTTTCTCGCCGGTAGCGATGCTTAAATCTATCCGGATCATTCTAGCAATTGCTGCCTATTATGATTATGAGATATGGCAGATGGATGTTAAAACAGCCTTTCTAAATGGAAATTTGGAAGAGGACGTGTATATGATACAGCCCAAAGGTTTTGTTGATCCTAGCAATGCTGGAAAAATATGCAAACTTAAGAAATCTATTTATGGATTAAACCAAGCATCTCGGAGTTGGAATATTCGTTTTGATGAGGTGGTCAAAGGGTTTGGCTTCCGTCAAAGTGAAGAAGAACCTTGTGTTTACAAGAAGGAAAGTGGGAGCGCTGTTGTGTTTCTAATCTTGTATGTAGATGACATACTGTTGATTGGGAATGACATTCCGATGTTGTAAACCGTAAAGACTTCATTGAATAACAGTTTTTCTATGAAGGATTTAGGAGAAGCAACATATATTCTGGGCATTAAGATCTATAGAGATAGGTCAAAGAGGCTAATAGGATTAAGCCAAGAAATGTACATTGACAAGGTGTTGAAGCGGTTCAACATGGAACAGTCCAAGAAAGGGTTCTTGCCTATGTCACATGGCATGCGCTTTAGTGAGAAACAGTGTCCTTCGACATCTGATGAGTGAGAGCGCATGAGTAAGGTTCCATATGCTTCGGCCATTGGTTCCATCATGTATGCCATGATATGTACACGCCTAGATGTCTCACATGCTCTAAGTGTTGCGAGCAGATATCAAGCTAATCCAGGTGAGAGTCACTGGACACTTGCTAAAAATATCCTTAAGTACTTGAGAAGGACTAAAGATGTGTTCCTAATCTATGGAGGTGAGGAGGAGCTCGTTGTAAATGGTTACACCGATGCTAGCTTCCAAACTGACACAGATGATTCATAATCTCAATCAGGTTTTGTGTTCACAATAAATGGTGGTGCAGTTAGTTGGAAAAGTTTCAAGCAGGAGACCGTGTCTGATTCTACAGCAGAAGCCGAGTACATTGTAGCTAGTGGAGTTGCAAAGGAAGGTGTTTGGATGAGAAGGTTCCTCATTGATCTTGGTGTGTTTCCAAATGCGTCCAACCCATTGTCTTTACATTGTGATAGCAATGGGGCGATCGCGCAGGCTAAAGAGCCAAGGAATCACCAGAAGAACAAACATGTACTGCGGAAATTGAACCTCATTCGAGGCTTCATTAAAAGAGATGAAATTAAGATGTGCAAAATACATACGGATTTGAATATAGCAGATCCTTTGACAAAGGCTCTTCCACAACCTAAGCATGAGGCGCATGTGAGGTCTATGGGTATTAGATATCTAAAAGATTAACTCTAGTGCAAGTGGGAGACTATTGGAAATATGCCCTAGAGGTAATCATAGAGATGATGATATTTCTATTGTATCCATGATTTATTATATGTTCATTGAATATTCATTAAAGACAACTTGTATTGATTGGCAATTATGTGAATTGTCTGTGAAACTCTTTTACTTGTATGGTTATTCGATAGTTGTCCCTGATCGGAGTTCATGTGAGGACACACATGAATATTAGATCAGCACATGTATTAGTTGATGACTATGTTTCACAAGTCATAGACATGGAGATGTCAAACTAATAATCTGGGCACATGTATGACATGGGGCTGGACTGACCCAACGTGAGATGTTCTTATTATCTCTTTACACATCATGTACGTTATGTCCTTCGACCTGAGATTGTGGTATGTTCTCAAGATGTGAATCGACTTAGTTAGGGACTATCAAATGCTACTTCGTAATAGGGTAGTCATAAAGATAGTCTTCGGGTTTGTCAGGAAACATGCTGTGAGACATAGACGATCAAGATGGGATTTGCCCCTCTCCATGCGAGAGAGATATCACTGGACCACTCAAATGATTGGATCATAAAATGCATGGTCGTGCTTAGGTTAAGTGTTAACCTATGAGTTGGACCAAATATTGTGTGGCAAGGGAATTACGTATATGTGATCGTGGTGGTTCGTCAGATATGATCTTTGCGTATACATAGGAGTTGACACGTCTTGCTAGAGGCTGCTGTCAACTATTGGGCGAGTAGGAGTACTCGGGCCGTGTCTATGTGTGCGTGAACCCATAGGGTCGCACGCTTAAGGGGTTGGAAGCCTGATTCGAGTTGGACTCGAGCCAGACCGGGATTAGGGTTTGCTAATGGGCCTCCAGGTCGGTGGGCTCATTAGGGACGCCTATATAAAGTGGGGTGGGGCGACAAGGGTTTGACACACGTCATTAGACAGCCGTCGCCCACCTCACGCCCGCGCCTATTGCTCCTCGTAGACCTAGCAGTCTGGAGGCGTGACGCTTCCTCCTTGTACGTGTGGGATACCTCGGAGGTTCTGCATCTGGAGCACAAGGACGAACCGCACGTGGAGACGTGAAGATCGGACGTGAACATCTACACGGCATCGCTGCGACGCGCACGTCCACACCGAGATGTCTTCCGCTGCACCTACGCGTCTAGTGGTAATCTCGTGATCTATAACTAGCAGTAGTTCCTGGTTTATGAGGTCGAAAATTTTGTTTTCCGGCTAGCGTAGCATCCTCGTAATCCCTTCAGTCTCTACTTGACCTTCACCTTGCCTTTGATCAATGTATCCGTGCTCGACACATGCACAACACAAGCCAAAGAACATGCGCATTATCCCAGTTGACAATCACTCATCACTCAGAGACTCGGCATACACCCATGTATCCGCAATGACTAAGCGCCCTGGAGAGCTTTTGCACATGGACCTTGTTGGTCCGGCTCGGGTGAGCTCAGTTGGTGGGAAGTGGTATGTGCTTGTTGTTGTTGATGACTTTTTGAAATATTCGTGGGTTTTCTTTTTAGCTGAGAAAACTGAGACTTTCTCTTTTGCTCGCAATCTAATTTTGCGTCTTCAGAATGAGTTCCCTTTGAACTCGATGCGAGCTATTCATAGTGATAATGGTTCCGAATTCAAGAATTCGGACTTTGAGAAGTTTTGTAACTCTTTGGGTTTAGAGCATCAGTTTTCTTCCCCAACACACCGCCACAGAATGGTGTTGTAGAGAGAAAGAATCGAACCCTTGTAGAGATGGCCAGGACGATGCTCGATGAGCATAGGACTCCTAGGCGATATTGGGCCGAAGCTATGAGCACTGCATGCTACATTTCCAATCGCATTTTACTCCGAGCTTTCTTGGAAAAGACTTCTTATGAGTTGCATTTTGGAAAACTGCCCAAGGTGAGTTATTTTAGAGTTTTTGGTTGCCATTGTTTTATACTCAAGAAAGGCAACCTGGACAAGTTTGAGTCTCGTTCTTCTGACGGTGTATTTTTGGGTTATGACACTCATACTCGTTCATATCATGTACTTAACCTTGATACTAACCGAGTCATGGAGACATCCGATGTCACCTTCGACGAGACCATGGTTTGCCCTTCTTCTCGTTTTGAGCGTGCAGGTGATCATGAGGTTGGTGAGCCTCTTTTTGATGACGAGGACGAGGGTGCTGAAAGGATGGATGATCCAGCACCACCTCCACCTGCTGTGCTGCAAGCGTCAGCTTCTACGACGACTCACGGCCCCAACCCCTCTTCGTCGACTACTTGGGGGTCGTGGGATCCGCCACCTCGAGCGATACCTTTTGTACCCGAGGAGGCACCAGCTGTTGTTGAGGGGGAGGTCTCCTCAGCTCGGAAGGCGCCACGACACATTCAGCGCCAACACCCGCCTCAACAGATGATCGGCAGCATTGGCGAACGTGTCACTCAGTCAAGGTCACAACAAATCTCTCACTTTGCTCATTCTGCATTTGTTGCTGATTTTGAACCCCGAGATGTTGGACACGCTTTATCTGATCCTGATTGGGTCAATGCCATGCATGAGGAGTTAGAGAATTTTGAGAGAAATCGGGTTTGGGTTTTGGTTCCTCTTCCTCCTGAGTGTCATCCTATTGGTACAAAATGGGTTTTCAAAAACAAACAAGGAGAGGATGGCCATGTTGTGAGAAACAAGGCCAGACTTGTAGCCCAGGGGTATAGTCAGAAGGAGGGGATAGACTATGAGGAGACTTTTGCTCCTGTAGCTCATTTGGAGGCAATTAGGATACTCTTGGCTTTTGCTGCATCCAAAGGTTTTAAACTTTTTCAAATGGATGTCAAGAGTGCCTTCTTAAACGGCTACATAGAAGAAGAGGTGTATGTGAAACAACCCCCCGGTTTTGAAAATCCCAAGTTTCCAAACCATGTCTTTAAACTTCACAAAGCTTTGTATGGTTTGAATCAAGTCCCTAGAGCCAGGTATGATAGGTTGACAACCTTTTTGCTTGCTAAGGGTTTTAAAATGGGATGTGTGGATAAAACGCTTTTTCTCCTCAAGCAAGGCAATGACACTCTCTTGGTCCAAATTTACGTGGATGATATCATTTTCAGTGGTTCTTCTCAAGCTTTGGTTGCCAAGTTTGCAGATACAATGAGCAGGGAGTTTGAGATGAGCATGATGGGCGAGTTGACGTTTTTCCTTGGGTTGCAAATCAAGCAATCTCGAGAGGGAACGTTTGTGCACCAGGGTAAGTATACCAAGGACATCTTGAAGAAGTTCGATATGGGTGAGGCCAAGCCTCTTCCAACAACCATGTCGACCACGACGGCCCTGGATGCGGACGTGGATGGAGAAGCTGTGGACCAGAAGGAGTACCGGAGTATGATCGGGTCGCTGCTGTACCTGACGGCGACACGCCCGGACATCTAGTTCGCGGTGTGTCTTTGCGCGCGATTTTAGTCGTCGCCACGCACTTCTCACCGTCAGGCGGTCAAGCGCATCATGAGGTACTTATGCTTCACTCCAGAATTTGGGATTTGGTATTCTGCTTCCTCCACCCTCTCCCTTTGTGGTTATTCTGATGCCGATTTTGCTGGTTGCCGAATTGATCGCAAGTCCACTTCTGGGACTTGTCAGTTTATTGGTTCTTCTCTTGTATCGTGGTCTTCTCGCAAGCAGTCTAGTGTCGCCCAGTCTACCACAGAGGCTGAGTATGTTGCTGCGGCTAGCTGCTGTTCCCAATTGCTTTGGATGATGACCACTTTGCGTGATTTTGGTCTGAGCTTTTCTCGCATTCCTTTGCTTTGTGACAGCACGAGTGCTATTAGCATTGCTAAGAACCCCATGCTGCATTCTAAGACCAAACACATTGATGTGCGCTTTCATTTCTTGCGAGACCACTATGAGAAGGGTGATATCGACGTTCGCCATGTCGATACTCATCATCAGTTGGCTGATATTTTCACCAAGCCTTTAGACCAATCAACTTTTGCTAGGTTGAGAGGTGAGCTTGGTGTGTGTTTCCCCTTTTAGATGGGGGAAACATTTTGGTTCATGTATTATAGACTGACTCTTTTTCTTTCAATTGGTTTCATCATGCATCTTTGCATTTCATCTTGCATATTTACATTCAGAGCTTCATGTATATAATCTTTAGAATGTGACTATGCTCTGTATAGTGTATGCTCTGATGCTTTATGATGGTGCTTGTAGCTTATGCTCTTTCTGATCACTGATGCATGTTGTGAGCTAAGCTATTTTATGAATGGTGAATTTGCTTAATGAACATAAAACTTGAAAATGTTCACCATTGAGATATGCAACTAGCATGTGCAAAATATGTTGAAATCACTTGTGCTTTTCATATATGCTAGGTTGCTATGTCTATAGTTCTGAGTCATTCACTTGCTTGGTATGTTCATATTCTGTTTTAAATTTGAACCAAGTTCAGTGAATTAGAAAGATCGAGATGGGATTGCTTGTCAGCACATCACAGTATCGAGACTGTCTCTCATTGAACTTTGAGTTAAACTTGAGCTGTGTAGTGTATGACCAAAACTGTTGCTTTAAGCTTCTGATTGCTTCTGCATAGGCTTCGCACAGTTGAAAAGTTAGGCAATGACAAGCTTTCAACCTCTCGCAATCACATGCTGAATTTTTGAACTTGTGTAATTTAACCGCTGCAACTCCGATAAAATTTGGATACACAAGTCTATGTTTCATTCTATAGCATGATGATTGAACCTTGCTAGGGGTAGTTCATCTTGTATACATGTTTAGCACTTGTTTGACTTCCTGTCTATACATGTTTAGTGCTATTTTGATGGTGAATACCTTTTTGGCTGAAAACTGCTCTTTTTGCTCCAATGTTCAGATTTCGTATTTGGTGATCAGTTTGAGCCTTTGCTAGCATTCTGTGCATTTTGTTGAGTCATCGGATCAGCATTTTGTCAAGCATCTTCTCATTCTATCGACTATATTCCTGAAGCTGCTAACTTGCATTTTAACTCATATGCATTTTGGAGGGGAGATACTTGATAGTGCATTTTCAACTAAGGGGGGGAATTTGCCAAATCATAAGGGGGAAACCTTATCTTGGTTGTGTGCACTATTGGAGGGGGAGTTTGAGCTAGGGAAACCTTATCTTGGTTGTGTGCACTATTGGAGGGGGAGTTTGAGCTGCCTCGGATTTTGAATTTTCCATTTGGGTTCGGAGCATTTTTGGTAGCTAGTTGTGTTGAGCCTTTGCCTCTTTCTTGAGGGACTAGCGCCTTTGCCTCTGTGCTTTTCAGTTGGTATTGAGCTTTCTCGCTAGCGGTGTTGAGCCCATTCTGCCTCTTCTTGAGGGCTAGCTCTATTCTGCTTGAACTTTGTAGTTCTCTACCGGGGATAAATTCGACACGGACTCAACCGATACACCGATTGCCTTCCCCGACAACGGCGCCAGAAATGCTTGTTGGTAGTTCTTAACTTCACTAAAGATAAAGCTAGGCAACTATCCCCGGTAACGGCCCAGAAATGCTTGTTGACACTTGCCAACGTCATGACTAGTAGTAGACTATGGAATCTACCCCTGGCAACGGCGCCAGAAATGCTTGTAGCAAGTCCAGTCACTATACCTAAAGGAGTGAAGCTAAAGCAGCTATCTACTAATGTCAAATGGGGTTGTCAATCCCGACACTAGTAGGAGCTAGCTAGAGAGTTTGCAATCTACCAGGAGGAGATTCTGCAAGCGCACAGAACTATCGTAGTAGCACTTCGCCTCGGAGTAGCAGGTGTCGATTTATTTGATCCCAAGGGAAGGCTAGGGTGGTGTATGAGTCGAGTCAAGGAGGGGATTATAGTCGAAGAATAAGAAAAGGGAAAGAGGAGAAGAGAAGAGAGGAGATGAAAGGCTAGAAAGAATATATGGGTGGATAGGTAAGGATGAAATGAATGGTAAGGTAGGGTGGATGGATAGGTAGGTAGGGGGAAAAGATAACTAAGGATAACTAATATAACTAACTAATAAATTATAACTACTCCTAGATAACTACGAAGCAAGATAGGCAAATGTCAATAAAGCAACCAAGTTAAGTATAGTTTTATTCCTATCTTATCAAGTATCGAGGCGTACTAGCCTTTACCACTGACTTAGGTTGAACGCAAGCACAACGAGCCTTACTGTTAAACTGGGCCAACTACGTGGTGGAATTCAAGGCGCACAGGGCTGTCACCACCTGCTTGCTACCACAGCTATCCGGGGGTCCAGCCGTATCTAAAGGTAAGTCTATAACTAAGCACCACGCTTAATTATATTCTAACTATCTCTACCCTAGCTTTGAATAGAGACACCCTTGCGGACGTCAGAGCAAATACTTGACTTAATAAGATAAACACTAAACTAACTAAGCAACCTATTGGCAAAGATCAAACACTAAGCACACTAGAGATTAACTACTATGGCTAAGTGAATTGAACTGTAGGTTAGCTAGGTCACACTCAAGGCACTTGATAAAGTAATACTAAAAGTAATACTGAAAGTAATACTTAAAGTAATACTAAAGTAATATTGGAATAATGATAAGTGTACCTGAGATATAAGAGAGCAAACCATACCAGAGACGCCGGGAAATCAACCGACCTCCGATGCCGGTCACTCGCACCCACTTCTCTCCTAGCAGGCTCTACGCTACTATACCACTGGTCAGGGCTAAGCTATGCTAAACTAAGAGCCGCGCTGCAGCGAGGGCACTAGAGCTATGCTCTCTCTACTAGCTAACCTACTTGCCTAAGCTCTCTGAGCTTCTAACCTAGCTCTTACTTGCTTTCTTTGCTTCCTTGCTTTGCTTTCTTGTGTGTCCTGAAGTGATGCCTCCAGGGGGGTATTTATAGCCTTGTGGAGTGAGGGGGGTACTTATAGGGGGCAGCCAACCGACCTAGGGCAAACCCTAGTGGCGGGCTAGGTGGCGGCCGCCACCCCCTGGCCGTTGGATGCACCGTCATTGATCCTACGGCCTCCAGGGACTCCTCCAAGGCGGTGGTTAGGTCGGTTGCATGTCCAGATAACCGTCATTCGTTCATGATCCACGCCACTCCCCTCCTGAGCCCTCCGATGCCACTGACCTAGTGACCAAGGGCCAAGATTTGGCCCTGGGGTGGTCACACGGATCAGTGACGTGGCAGGGGGGGAGGTTTGGGCCTCTCCTTGTGGCGGGCACCACCTAGGGGTGGCGGGCGCCACCACTAGGGCCCAAATGGGCCCTGCTGAGTGGTCTCGGCCCTTGGTGGGTTCATGCTCCAAATTTGGTCCAAATCCTGCATTCAAATCAAAATCTATGGACATGTGGAATTCGGTTAGTTTGAAACCTATTTGACTACATTTCATGCCTTTTTGGTGAATTTTAGGGTAACATGTTGATGGTAAAACAGGTGTTTAAGGACCATCAACAAGCTCCCCCAAGCTAACCTGTTGGTCGTCCTCGAGCAACAATGCGGTTTAAGCATAAAATAGATAGCTACTTAAGATGTATACAAGTGCATATTGTATAGTGAGAAATAACTTAGTATATATATCATTAATCATAGCAATGTGGGGCTTATAGCTTTTCACTTCAAACATGCAAGAGCGAAATAAAGCAGTAGATAGGAAACTTTTATCTTGCTTAGGTTTAACTAGGATTCTATCTGGAGGTTTTTTAAGGTTTTCAAAAGATAAAAACTTGCTTAAGTCTTCCAAGATTCACTCAATCACTCAATGGTGTTTAAATCCTCACTTAGGCCAAAATGTAGCCTCTCCTATTTCTAAAGAATGATATGTGGAGTTATAGGCAGGCTAAGAATCATGAGCAAATTGCCTAATGTTTATTGCTAAGCTAGACACTCAGATCATAAGGAGCAGCAAATCATAAAAATTGATCAAGATGTGCATGTGTGGTTATGTGGAAGTGTATAGAGAGATATTTCATAATCCTTCCTAGTTAATTTCTGGGGTCTAGAGCTAATGATAACGCTCTCTGTCTCTCTTTTTTCGATACATAGTGAGTAGACAAAAATGTGTCCTCACATTTTTCTTAGGACATAATCCGCTCTTGAGATACTTTGCTCACTTTTTTTTTTATATCTCTCTTTTTTTAGCTCTAGATTTCCCTAGATTATCTATAGGAAAGGATTTTAGAAATGAAAAGGGGGAAGAGAGAGAAATGCTTATTCCCAGTGTAGGAATAGCATAAGGCTAGCAATGGGACATTTGGCAAGGTATTGCATATCTCCAGTGTAGAGAATGAGCAATTTATTTGGTGGTTGCAAACTTCCAAAGTGGAGAGTAGGCAATTTACGGTGGGTGTGTGAATCTTGATCAAAAGATATGATAAGCTTCTCTACTAAGATCTATGAGGTCTAACAAAGCTCAACACAGACAAAGCTCTTTGTGGTTTTGACTAACAAATATTTGGCTAGTGGTGGGATGGGATAAAATCCAGGAGGAACTTTTAGCAAGGTTTTCATGATTTTTTTTAAAAAATCCTCCAATTAGGTCCTAATTTCACCTTAGCAAGTTTAAAGAATTACTCCATTTCTTACTAACTTTATTCACTAAGCATGATTTCAGTTAAAGCATGTGCAACCCACAAAAGCTATAACTTAGATAAGACCAGTCATTCAAACCATAACAATAGCATTTGCATAACATATTTCAAATCTTATTTAGGTTTCAACTTGTTTAAGCAGAATTTATCATTTTTATTCATGGGATAATTACTTAGGCAAGCATATAACATTCAAAAGATATAGAATTTAAGAACCGAACGTAAAGAGTAAGGTTGAAACATACCTTATTGGCGCGAGGATCTCCCCCAAGCTGGCTTCTTGGTTGGTGAAGGGTCTTCATCTTTCTCGGTCGGAGCTCTTGTTCTCATTTTATTAAAAGGGAAACTATCTAATGTTGTGAAAAAGGGAAACTATCCTATTATGATATTTTATTATTCTAGCTAAGTTAACATATACTTATGCATATAACTAATGATAACTAATTTTTTTTAGTTACATGCATGACATATGTTATTTATTTGAAAAAGGGAAATTTGAAGGGAAATTTAAAAAGTAAATCCATACCTTAGATCCATGGAATTTCATCCTTTATCGGGTGGATCTTCTTCCTTGGGTGCTTCTTCTTTAAGTACTTCATCGGGTTCTTCTTCTTTTGGCACCTCTCCTTTGTCATGTGAATTACACAACTCAGGAGAAGGTGGTTCTTTCTTTCTGTTCAACCTTGTTCTTTGGCGCCTCTTCTTGGTACGAACGGGTTTTGCTACCTGCATGTTAGCGGCATATGCGGGACCACGGGAAAAGGAGAATATTTCCCTCCTCCCTCCTAATGTCATTTGCATTTTACCACTCCCCACATATATGCAGGCATTCACAGTATTCAAGAAAGGTTTACCCAAAATTAAAGGCACATCTTTTCTATTTCCCATATCTAAAATCATGAAATCAGCAGGAACATAGGAGCCTCTAATTTGAACAGGTAAATCAGTTACTATTCCTTCTATATAGCAAGTGGATTGATCAGCTAGCACAACATAGGCAGATGTGGATGACATGGGTGGAAAGAACGAGTTTTCATAAAAAATCTTTAGATAGAATGTTCACACTCGATCCTAAATCACACATGGCATTTTTAAAGACTTCACCAAAGATTGAACATCTAATTATGGGACTACGAGGATCACCCTTTTTAATAGTCATGGTTTGATCTTCATAATAGTTAAAATATTTTATTTCAACCATATTTGCAGTTTCCATGTCAAGTTGAGCATTTATATTCTCAAGGGTTTTCTCATTTAACATTAATCTTTTATTCATGAAATCAGTAGTTCTACCTTGTGAGTAAACTAAATTTTTCAAGAATGAGAAATTATGAGAATTCTGAAAATTAGAGCGGGGGAATAAATTGTTACCTTGAGAATTTGCAGGCTGATTCTATCCTTGATTCTGTTGACGGAAACCATTGTTGTTGTTGTTGATGAAGTTCAAATCTTCATGTAACTCGGGGCAGTGGTTCCCAGAATGTCCGGTTTCTCCACAGACTTCACAAGTCATGTAGGATTCCAGAGATTGGACACCCTCTTGTTGGTTCATCTTCTCACAGCTGTCCAGCTTCTTTGCCAGCAGGTCCATCTTGGCCACGATCATGTCGGCCTCCTTAAGAGAATGCATACCTCGCTTACGGGGCTACAGTCTCTTGTCATTCCATCCTTGGTTCGACACCACCTTCTCTATGAGAGCCTTAGCATCTGCAACATTCAGAGAAAAGAATGCACCGCCGGCGGCGGCATCCAAATGGCTTCTAGAGAGTGGGGTTAGGCCATGGTAGAAGTTCTGGATCAATAGCCAGTCCTGCATACCATGGTGTGGACAAGCAGCGACGTACTCTTGCATTCTCTCCCAAGCCTCGGGAATAGATTCCTCGGCTTGTTGCGTAAAGCTGGAGATTTTGTTGCGCAGAGCATTCGTCTTGCCCATAGGAAAGAATTTGGCGAGAAAAGCATTGGAACACTTGTCCCATGTGTCTACAGCGTTGCGATTGGTATAGAACAATTGCTTCGCTCTTCCTAGGAGAGAAAAGGGAAAGAGACGAAGACGGATGGCTTCTTGGGTTATCCCCTTAATGGTGAAGGTGTCGCAACTCTCCAAAAATTGTTGGAGGTGAGCATTGGCATCCTCATGAGCTTTGCCACAAAACGGGCTAGCTTGGACCATCGTGATCAGAGCCGGTCTCAACTCGAAATTGAGGTTGGCATCGATCACGTCTGGTCCTATCGCTACATTGGCGGCAGAAGGAGAAGAAAATTCATGAATGGTCTTATTGGCCATTGTGAAGATAGAACAAGATAAGAAAGAAAGAAGTTGAAGAAGATGTAGGAAAAAGATAAGAAGGACTAAGGAAAGAAAGAATGGGGTAAGATGGGATTCGCTAAGCGGGAGCTTAAACAAAGATAAATTCGACACGGACTCAACCGATACACCGATTGCCTTCCCCGGCAACGGCGCCAGAAATGCTTGTTGGTAGTTCTTAACTTCACTAAAGATAGAGCTAGGCAACTATCCCCGGTAACGGCCCAGAAATGCTTGTTGACACTTGCTAACGTCGTTATTAGGAGTAGACTATGGAGTCTATCCCAGGCAATGGCGCCAAAAATGTTTGAAGCAAGTCCAGTCACTATACCTAAAGGAGTGAAGCTAAAGCAACTATCTACTAATGTCAAATGGGGTTGTCAATCCCGACACTAGTAGGAGCTGGCTAGCGAGAATGCAATCTACCAGGAGGAGATTCTGCAAGCGCACAGAACTATCGTAGTAGCACTTCCCTGGGAGTACCAGGTGTCGATTTATTTGATCCCAAAGGAAGGCTAGGGTGGTGTATGAGTCGAGTCAAGGAGGGGATGAGAGTCGAAGAATAAGAAAAGGGAAAAGGAGAGAAAAGAAGAGAGGAGATGAAAGACTAGAAAGATTATATGGATGGATAGGTAAGGATGAAATGAATGGTTAAGGTAAGGTGGATAGATAGATAGATAGATAGGGGATAACTAAGGATAACTAACTAATCAAATAATAACTACTCCTATATAACTACGAAGCAAGATAACTATGAAGCAAGATAACTACGAAGCAAGATAGGCAAATGTCAATAAGGCAACCAAGTTAAGTATAGTTTTATTCCTATCTTGTCAAGTACCGAGGCGTAGTAGTCTTTACCACTAACTTAGGTTAAATGCTAGCACAACGAGCCTTACTGTTAAACTGGGCCAACTATGTGGTGGAATTCAAGGCGCACAGGGCTGTCACTACTGGCTTGCTACCACAGCTATCCGGGGGTCCAGCCGTATCTGAAGGTAAGTCTATAACTAAGCACCACGCTTAATTATATTCTAACTATCTCTACCCTAGCTTTGAATAGAGACACCCTTGCGGACGTCAGAGCAAATACTTGACTTAATAAGATAAACACTAAACTAACTAAGCAACCTATTGGCAAAGATCAAACACTAAGCTCACTAGAGATTAACTACTATGGCTAAGTGAATTGAACTGTAGGATAGCTAGGCACTCAAGCAATCAATCAAGTATACTACTCAATACTGATAAGTAGAATAAAGTAATACTTGAAATGATGAACTAGAATATAGTAAAGTGCTTGAGATACAAGAGCAAAACCTGAACTGAAGATGAAGGAAGACTCTTCCCAACTCCAGTACCGATCACTCGCACGCTTCTACTCTTGAGATAAGCCTTGAGCAGCGCTTCCGCGAGGGCAATGAGGCAAGGATGCCTTGCTCTACTAGCTACCTACTTGCCTAAGCTTGGCTAAACCCTAAGCTATTAGCTCTCTAGCTCTAGCCTTGCTTTCTTGCTTGCTTGCTTTCCTCTCTTGCTTGCTTGCTTGCTTGAAATGAAGTGACGCCTCCAGGGGGGTATTTATAGCCTTGTGGAGTGAGGGGGGTACTTATAGGGGGCAACCAGCCGACCTAGGGCAAACCCTAGTGGCGGGCGCCAGCCCTAGGTGGCGGCCGCCACCCCCCTCACCGTTGGATGCACCGTTATTGCTTCAACGGCATCCAGGAGCTCCAGAGAGGCGGTTCCAAGGTCGGTTGCATGTCCAGATAACCGTCATTCGGTCATGATCCACACCACTCCCCTCCTGAGCCCTCTGATGCCACTGACCTAGTGACCAAGGGCCAAGATTTGGCCCTGGGGTGGTCACACGGATCAGTGACGTGGCAGGGGGGAAAGTTGGGCCAACTCAAGTGGCGGGCGCCACCTAGGGGTGGCGGGCGCCACCCCCCTGAGGCCCAATTCGGCCCTGCTGAGTGGGCTCGGCCTTTGGTGGTTCAAATATCCAAATTTGGTTCAAATCCTGCATTCAAATCAAAATCTATGGACATGTGGAATTTGGTTAGTTTGAAACCTATTTGACTACATTTCATGCCTTTTTGGTAAATTTTAGGGTAAAATGTTGATGGTAAAACAGGTGTTTAAGGACCATCAACAGGTTTCTAACATCTTATTAAAACTTAATTGATTTTTCATAGCAGATGAGAAATCTTCCAATTTAGCATTTATATTCTCAGGGGTTTTATCATTTGACATTAATCTCTTATTCAAGAAATCAGTAGTTCTACCTTGTGAGTAAACTAAAATTTTCAAGAATGAGAAATTATCATAATTCTAAAAGTTAGAGCGGGGGAATAAATTGTTACCTTGAGAATTTGCAGGCTGATTCCATCCTTGATTCTGTTGACAAAAACCGTTGTTGTTGTTGTTGTTGATGAAGTTCAAATCTTCATGTAACTCGGGGCAGTGGTTCCCAGAATGTCCGGTTTCTCCACAGGCTTCACAAGTCATGTAGGATTCCAGAGATTGGACACTCTCTTGTTGGTTCATCTTCTCACGGCTGTCCAACTTCTTTGCCAGCAGGTCCATCTTGGCCACGATCATGTCGGCCTCCTTAAGGGAATGCATACCTCGCTTACGGGGCTGCAGTCTCTCGTCATTCCATCCTTGGTTTGACACCATCTTCTCTATGAGAGCCTTAGCATCTGCAACATTCAAAGAAAAGAATGCACCGCCGGCGGCGGCATCCAACTGGCTTCTAGAGAGTGGGGTTAGGCCATGGTAGAAGTTCTGGATCAATAGCCAGTCCTCCATACCATGGTGCGGACAAGCAGCGACGTACTCTTGCATTCTCTCCCAAGCCTCGGGAATAGATTCCTCGGCTTGTTGCGTAAAGCTGGAGATTTTGTTGCGAAGAGCATTCGTCTTGCCCATCGGAAAGAATTTGGCGAGAAAAGCATTGGAACATTTGTCCCTTGTGTCTACAGCATTGCGACTGGTATAGAACCATTGCTTCGCTTTTCCTAGCAAAGAGAAAGGAAAGAGACGAAGATGGATGGCTTCTTGTGTTATCCCCTTAATGGTGAAGGTGCCGCAAATCTCCAAGAATTGTTGGAGATGAGCATTGGCATCCTCATGAGCTTTGCCACAGAACGGGCTAGCTTGGACCATCATGATCAGAGCCGGTTTCAAATCAAAATTGAGGTTGGCATCAATCACATCTAGTCCTGTCGCTACATTGGCGGCAGAAGGAGCAGAAAACTCACGAATGGTCTTGTTGGCCATCGTGAAGATAGAACGAGATAAGAAAGAAAGAAATTGAAGAAGATGAAGGAAAAAGATAAGAACGACTAAGGAAAGAAAGAATGGGGTAAGATGGGATTCGCTAAGCGGGATCTTAGGCGAAGATAAATTCAACACGGACTCAACCGATACACCGATTGCCTTCCCCGGCAAAGGCGCCAGAAATGCTTGTTGGTAGTTCTTAACTTCACCAAAGATAGAGCTAGGCAACTATCCCCGGTAACGGCCCAGAAATGCTTGTTGACACTTGCCAACGTCGTGACTAGGAGTAGACTATGGAATCTACCCATGGCAACAGCGCCAGAAATGCTTGTAGCAAGTCCAGTCACTATACCTAAAGGAGCGAAGCTAAAGCAGCTATCTACTAATGTCAAATGGGGTTATCAATCCCGACACTAGTAGGAGCTAGCTAGAGAGTTTGCAATCTACCAAGAGGAGATTCTGCAAGCGCACAGAACTATCGTAGTAGCACTTCGCCTGGGAGTAGCAGGTGTCGATTTATTTGATCCCAAGGGAAGGCTAGGGTGGTGTATGAGTCGAGTCAAGGAGGGGATGAGAGTCAAAGAATAAGAAAAGGGAAAGAGGAGAAGAGAAGAGAGGAGATGAAAGGCTAGAAAGAATATATGGGTGGATAGGTAAGGATGAAATGAATGGTAAGGTAGGGTGGATCGATAGGTAGGTAGGGGGAAAAGATAACTAAGGATAACTAATATAACTAACTAATAAATTATAACTACTCCTAGATAACTACGAAGCAAGATAGGCAAACGTCAATAAAGCAACCAAGTTAAGTATAGTTTTATTCCTATCTTATCAAGTATCGAGGCGTACTAGCCTTTACCACTGACTTAGGTTGAATGCTAGCACAACGAGCCTTACTGTTAAACTGGGCCAACTACGTGGTGGAATTCAAGGCGCACAGGGCTGTCACCACCTGCTTGCTACCACAGCTATCCGGGGGTCCAGCCGTATCTGAAGGTAAGTCTATAACTAAGCACCACGCTTAATTATATTCTAACTATCTCTACCCTAGCTTTGAATAGAGACACCCTTGCAGACGTCAGAGCAAATACTTGACTTAATAAGATAAACACTAAACTAACTAAGCAACCTATTGGCAAAGATCAAACACTAATCACACTAGAGAGTAACTACTATGGCTAAGTGAATTGAACTGTAGGTTAGCTAGGTCACACTCAAGGCACTTGATAAAGTAATACTGAAAGTAATACTGAAAGTAATACTAAAGTAATATTGGAATAATGATAAGTGTACCTAAGATATAAGAGAGCAAACCAGACCAGAGACGCCGGGAAATCAACCGACCTCCGATGCCAGTCACTCGCACCCGCTTCTCTCCTAGCAAGCTCTACGCTACTATACCACTGGTCAGGGTTGAGCTGTGCTAAACTAAGAGCCGCCGTGCAGCGAGGGCACTAGAGCTATGTTCTCTCTACTAGCTAACCTACTTGTCTAAGCTCTCTGAGCTTCTAACCTAGCTCTTACTTGCTTTCTTTGCTTCCTTGCTTCTTTGCTTTGCTTTCTTGTGTGTCCTGAAGTGATACCTCCAGGGGGGTATTTATAGCCTTGTGGAGTGAGGAGGGTACTTATAGGGGGCAGCCAACCGACCTAGGGCAAACCCTAGTGGCGGGCGCCAGCCCTAGGTGGCGGCCGCCACCCCCCTGGCCGTTGGATGCACCGTCATTGATCCTACAGCCTCTAGGGACTCCTCCTGAGCCCTCTGATGCCACTGACCTAGTGACCAAGGGCCAAGATTTGGCATGGGGAGGTTTGGGCCTCTCCTTGTGGCGGGCGCCACCTAGGGGTGGCGGGCGCCACCCCACTAGGGCCCAAATGGGCCCTACTGAGTGGTCTCGGCCCCTGGTGGGTTCATGCTCCAAATTTGGTCCAAATCCTGCATTCAAATCAAAATCTATGGACATGTGGAATTCGGTTAGTTTGAAACCTATTTGACTACATTTCATGCCTTTTTGGTGAATTTTAGGGTAACATGTTGATGGTAAAACAGGTGTTTAAGGACCATCAACAACCTTCAATTGGTATTTCAATTGGTATCAAGTTTTCTCGCTAGTGGTGTTGAGCCTGTTCTACCTCTTCTTGAGGGCTAGCTTTGCTTTGCTTGGTTGCGTCAAGCCGTTGCCCATGTCTTTGGGGACCAAGTTGTCTTGCTCTTTCCACTTGACCTTCTTTGGCTTTGATATGTTTTTGGGTCATTTGGTCGAGTTCCTTCTCCTTCTTCTTCCTTCTTCTTTTCCATTATGATTTGTGTTGGTAGTTGACAATGCACTCATCAAGGGGGAGATTGCGGATACATGGGTGTATGCTGAGTCTCGAGTGATGAGTGATTGTCAACTGGGATAATGTGCATGTTCTTTGGCTTGTGTTGTGCCGGTGTCGAGCACGGATACAGTGATCAAAGGCAAGGTGAAGGTCAAGTAGAGACGTGTTGTGCCGATGGACCGAGAGTGGCGAAGGGCGGACGTGAGGCTTGGACTGAGGGACTGGTGGCCTGAGGATCAGCTGTGGTGGCTGACAGCCTGGGACAACGACGAGCGGAGACTTGCGGGGCACAGTGTTGCTCGGGTCGAGGACCTGGAGACATGTGTCGGTGGACGGGGTGCACGGGCGGTGCATCCCTTCTATGGCTCGGTTTGGTGGTTCAGCCATAGAAAAACCACCGAGTGGATGGTTTCCAGGTTTGGGCCTCAAAACCTGGGTGCGGCCGGTTCCGAGTTTGGGCCACAAAACTCGGGCTGAGGACGGTTTCCAGGTTTGGGCCTCGAAACCTGGGCGCTGATGGGTTTCTGAGTTAGGGCCACAAAACTCAGGCGATGGACGGCTGGTTTCCTGGTTTGGGCCTCAAAACCAGGGGTTGGTCGTGAAGACAGGTTTCTCGGTTTTGGCCACAAAACCGGGGGCAAAGTCCGGGAAAAGGACAAGCAGAGTGGTGGCGGCACGTAGCGACAATCGGTGAGGTTGCGTCGAGGCAACGCTACCAGTTGTGCGGGTGTGGCCGTCGGATCACCACTATCTTCGAGTTGGTCCAGGATAGCCTTAGGGTTTGGCTGGTTCACTCTGTAATTAGTTAGGGGTAGAGTGGGAATTAGAATGAGGATAAGTAGAGGGAGACACCCACCTCCCATCCTATCTCAGTCATTTGCTCTTTGCCTTCTAGGTTTTCCTGCTCTCCCAATCCCCTACTGTAGCAACTGAGATCCGCAGAGAACCATACCTCTGTGTACTGGAGATTTTGAGGAAGTGAGACCGTAATCTCACTGTTGTAGCGTGTGGTAGCCACACGGTTGCAGATCGATGTGTTGATTCGCGTTTTGTTCGTGTTCTTCGCGTTCTTCGTTTCTCCGCGATTTTCCCGTCACTCGATCTCCCTCTCTACTGCGTCTTTTCGAAATCCGTTTGAATCAACTTGTTCTTTGTAGTGAGGAGATCATTTGCACTGAAGGAATTCATCTAACTCTCACGAACAAGTAGATTGGGTTGATTTCGTCTTCATGGCGCTTTTTCGTTCATACTTCTCCCCTTTCGATTTCTCATTGATTGAATCGATTTGAGCGGATGATTTCTTGGGGATAGTCTCCTAACTACCTCGTGATCTTCTTCTCCAAGTTTGGGATCAAGGGATTTTCATTTGAATCGGATTTGAGAAGTTTTGGGAGAAGGGCGATTGAAATCGCCCTCCCTGAGTGACCGCGGACAGTCCGCCACTCAGGGCGCGGACAGTCCGCGCGTCGGGGCTCAGACGATTCAGTGGCTGCACGTTTCGGCCGTGTACGTGACTTTTGACCGGCGGACAGTCCGCCGTAGAAACTTGCGAACAGTCTGGGAGTCGAGCAGGAGTATTCAGCAGACTTGCTGTTTTTGGGATTTGGCCGGCGGACAGTCCGCCCCTTCTTCGCTGACAGTCCGAGAGTACCGCGGACAGTCCGGGACCGTACCCGCGGACAGTCCGGGAACTCGCAGACTTGTGCTTTTCAGTGCATTTGGTCTCCCGGCTTCTTCGCTTGGTTTCTGGACTTCTCGTTTGGCTCTAGAGTTGACCAAGGAACCTCTCTAGGTATCTTTGCTACTTGTTAGCATTGGTATTTGGGGATTTCTCTACGTAGCCTTCCATCTACGTTCGGGACTTGGTTTTCTGGGGTCGAACTTGTACCGGTGGTTTTGGCGTTTGGCTTGCTATCGCTTTGTGGTGCCTCGCTGTGATCCTAGGGATCATCCACCCTCTTCCAAGGGTCGTGGGCATCACGGTTTCGGTCGAAGCTTTTGGGGGTTGATTTGTGGGACAGAGGCCGAAGTTTCGAGAGAAATTTTTGAGCTCCCATTCACCCCCCCCCCCTCTGGTCGCATTGCTATTGCATTCTCGGTCCTTCAAAAATGCAAAGACTAAACTACCCAAAAACGAAAACAAAGCGAAAGAAAGAGAGTCAGTCTATGATACAATAGACAAAATGTTTCCCCAATCTAAAAGGGGAAACACACACCAAGCTCACCTCTCAACCTAGTAAAGGTTGATTGGTCCAAAGGCTTGGTAAAAATATCTGCCAACTGATGATGAGTATCGACATGGTGAAGGTCGATATCACCCTTCTCATAGTAGTCTCGCAGCACATCAATGTGTTTGGTCTTAGAATGCAGCACGGGGTTCTTAGCAACGCTAATAGCACTCGTGCTGTCACAAAGCAAAGGCACGCGAGAAAAACTCAGACCAAAATCGCGCAAAGTGGCCATCATCCAAAGCAACTGGGAACAGCAGCTAGCCGCAGCAACATACTCAGCCTCGAGGTAGACTGGGCGACACTAGACTGCTTGCGAGAAGACCATGATACAAGAGAAGAACCAATATGCGATCAATTCGGCAACCTGCAAAATCGGCATCAGAATAACCGCAAAGGGAGAGGGTGGAAGAAGCAGAATACCAAATCCCAAGCTCAGGTGTGAAGCATAAGTACCTCATAATGCGCTTGACCGCCTGACGGTGTGAGGTGCATGGCGATGACTGAAATCGCGCGCAAAGACACACCGCGAACTGGATGTCCGGGCATGTCGCCGTCAGGTACAGCAGCGACCCGATCATACTCCGGTACTCCTTCTAGTCCACAGCTTCTCCATCCTTGTCCGCATCCAGGGCCGTCGTGGTTGACATGGGTGTTGGAAGAGGCTTGGCCTCACCCATATCAAACTTCTTCAATATGTCCTTGGTGTACTTACCCTGGTGCACGAACGTCCCCTCTCAGGATTGCTTGATTTGCAATCCGAGGAAAAACGTCAACTCGCCCATCAAGCTCATCTCAAACTCCCTGCTCATAGTATGTGCAAACTTGGCAACCAAAGCGTGAGAAGAACCACCGAAAATGATATCATCCACGTAAATCTGGACCAAGAGAGTGTCATTGCCTTGCTTGAGGAGAAAGAGCGTTTTATCCACACATCCCATTTTAAAGCCCTTAGCAAGCAAAAAGGTTTTCAACCTATCATACCAGGCTCTAGGGGCTTGTTTCAAACCATACAAAGCTTTATGAAGTTTAAAAACATGGTTTAGAAACTTGGGATTTTCAAAACCGGGGGGTTGTTTCACATACACCTCTTCTTCTATGTAGCCGTTTAGGAAGGCACTCTTGACATCCATTTGAAAAAGTTTAAACCCTTTGGATGCAGCAAAAGCCAAGAGTATCCTAATTGCCTCCAAATGAGCTACAGGAGCAAAAGTCTCCTCATAGTCTATCCCCTCCTTCTGACTATACCCCTGGGCTACAAGTCTGGCCTTGTTTCTCACAACATGGCCATCCTCTCCTTGTTTGTTTTTGAAAACCCATTTTGTACCAATTGGGTGACACTTAGGAGGAAGAGGAACCAAAACCCAAACCCGATTTCTTTCAAAATTTTCTAACTCCTCATGCATAGCATTGACCCAATCTGGATCAGATAAAGCATGTCCAACATCTCGGGGTTCAAAATCAGCAACAAATGCAGAATGAGCAAAGTGAGAGATTTGTTGTGACCTTGACCGAGTGACACGTTCGCCGATGTTGCCGATCATCTGTTGAGGTGGGTGTTGGCGCTGAATGTGTCGTGGCACCTCTCGAGCTAAA
Organism: Coix lacryma-jobi var. lacryma-jobi; assembly: GCA_009763385.1. Taxonomy (NCBI): domain Eukaryota; kingdom Viridiplantae; phylum Streptophyta; class Magnoliopsida; order Poales; family Poaceae; genus Coix; species Coix lacryma-jobi. The sequence continues at coordinate 99,206,111 of CM019831.1, forward strand.
GTTAGCTCCCCCTCAATAGCTGCTGGTGCCTCCTCAGGTACAAAAGGTACCGCTCGAGGTGGCGGATCCCACGGCCCCCAAGTAGTCGATGAAGAGGGGTTGGGGTCGTGAGTCGCCGTAGTAGAAGCCGACGCTTGCAGCACAACAAGTGGAGGTGGTGCTGGATCATCCATCCCTTCAGCACCCTCGTCCTCATCATCAAAAAGAGGCTCACCAACCTCATGATCACCTGCACGCTCAAAATGAGAAGAAGGACAAACCATGGTCTCGTCGAAGGTGACATCGGATGTCTCCATGACTCGGTTAGTATCAAGGTTAAGTACACGATATGCACGAGTATGAGTGCTATAACCCAAAAAGACACCGTCAGAAGAGCGAGACTCAGATTTGTCCAGGTTGCCTTTCTTGAGTATAAAAGAGTGGCAACCAAAAACTCTAAAATAACTCACTTTGGGCTGTTTTCCAAAACGCAACCCATAAGAAGTCTTTTTCTAGAAAGCTCGGAGAAAAATGCGATTGGAAATATAGCATGCAGTGTTCATAGCTTCGGCCCAATATAGCCTAGGAGTCCTATGCTCATCGAGCATCGTCCTGGCCATCTCAACAAGGGTCCGATTCTTCCTCTCTACCACACCATTTTGTGGCAGTGTGTAGAGGGAAGAAAACTGATGCTCCAAACCCAAAGAATTACAAAACTTCTCAAAATCTGAATTCTTGAATTCAGAACCATTATCACTACGAATAGCTCGCATCGAGTTCATAGGGAACTCATTCTGAAGACGCAAAATCAGATTGCAAGCAAAAGTGAAAGTCTCAGTTTTCTCAGCTAAAAAGAAAACCCATGAATATCTCGAAAAATCATCAACAACAACAAGCACATACCACTTCCCACCAACTGAGCTCACCCGAGCCAGACCAACGAGGTCCGTATGCAAAAGCTCTCCAGGGCGCTTAGTCATGACCTGAGTCACTGGATGGTGGGGAGTGGCGACCATCTTCCCATGTCTACAAGAATGGCAAACAAGATCCATCTCCATGGATAACTTTGGCAATCCTCGGATTAGGCCAAGTGAACTAAGCCTTGCAAGCAAGTCGAAGCTCAGGTGACCAAGTCTCCTATGCCACTTCCAAAGATCAGAGGAGGAAGGTCCAGCCAAAAGACAACGAGAAATTCCAAATGACTCCGAGAAATTCGCACGAAAGACTTTCCCAAAGGGCGAAATCAAACATACAAGATTGCCCTGAGGATCCAAAATGCGACTGAGATTCGGTTTAAAATGAATCTCATAGTCATCATCAAAGAGTTGCAAAATAGAAAGAAGGTTAAAATGCAAGTTAGAAACAAGAGCAACATCGCGCAACACAAAGTGCTCATTAACTCGCACCGACCCACGAGACAACACTTTACCTTTGCTATTGTCGCCGAAGGTGATAAATTCCTTTTCGGCGACTGGACTAAGACTGGAGAACCACTTGGCGTTTCCGATCATATGCCTTGAGCACCCAGAATCCACCAACCAAACGTTCTCCAATCGTCTTACCTACATCAATAAAAAGACATAGGGTGAGCATACGGTCCAACACTGGGGTGAGTAAAATGGGAATTGTACTAGTGTTGGTCCGGCTGCTCAAAAGAACGGTTAGTAGAAAAACCATTCCTAGCACGCCTACGGGGAAAGCGATCACCACACTGAGGAAAACGTGGTCCGCTAAGAGAAGAGCGTCCATCGCGATACTCAAAACGCGGTGTGGGAAAACGCTCAACTACAAAGCCACCGCCACGGGGTCCATAGCCCACAAATGCAGGCTCCCGCCGGGCACTTCCTCCTTGCGTCCTAGACCTAGGACCTTGAGGCATTGGACCTCTAGGCCTAGCAACTCTCCTCTGAATATTCGGCACATGTACATCATGGAAAGGATGGTACATGTCCGCATTGTTCATCTCTCTGGCATGGCGCTCCTCTCTCTTGCGCCGAAAGCAAAACTCACTCAAGTGTCCATCTCTCCCACAGTGCTCACAATGGTACCTCACCGCTCTCATAGGGGGTTGTTGGTACTCACGGTAGTGGGTATGGATCACTTGACTCTTTGGTGGCATGAGCTCCTCATAGATTGGTGGCATTGTATCTAGCTTGTTCCTTAGGTGGTTTGGTTTTGGAGCCCATGTATGTTTCTTGGGTGGAGCTCTCAGAGGTTCAACAAACACACCATCCTTGGTGTTAGGCTTGAGATGCTCTTTGGGTGGAATCTTTGTAAGTTTGGGAGTAGTGGTGGAGTTGGGCTTCTCACTCGGGTTAAGACCACTAAACTCTCCAACCTTGCCAAAAGACGAAGCACACTCAACACCCTGAGCAAAGCCTACACATGGACCTCCAACAGCACGCTTGAATTGGGCAATCATCATCCCAAGCTGCGGCTCACCACAAGACACCCATGACAAGATGGTCCGAAGGTATGTGTTTTCTTCTTCGGTTTGCATCTTGTCATGCTTCACATTGGCTATCTCCATCTCCAAACCCTAACACAGAGTGCATCTAGACACACAGGTGCTACCCGAGCTGGCCTTCTCAAGAGACACAATCTTGGCATTCTTCTCTGCCAACTCGGATTGCAAGCCTGCACCAGACTTGCACGCACCAAGCACTGAGGATATAGCTCTAAGCTCATCCACCTCTCCAACCAACGCAACATACTTACCTCTCAAAGTGAGAAGGTCAGTCATGTGCGTGGTGCACATCTCGCACTCACCCTCCTCAGAGACAACTACGGTCGACTTGGAAAACTCTAGCTCCTTCACCGTATCCTCCCACTTCTGCCTAAACTCCTTTCGCTCTCTAGCAGCACGCATAAGCAGCTTATCTTGACTAAGAAGGGCGGCAGTAAGTTTCTCGACCTCAACAGAAAGCTCGTCGCGGGTCTGAGATACCTGGGAGGTGTCGTCGTCATCGTCATCGTTCTGAGGCATGTCCTCTAGCTGGTTGTCGACCTCCTTGCCGAGGGCCATGGTGCAGAAGCCCTCTTTGTCGGCGAAGAAGCAGTGGCCGTTCAGCTTGTCCTTGATTCTCTTCTTCTTCTTGGACTCGTCGTCGCTTGAACAAGCGGAGTCGTCATCTGAGCCATCGACGTCACTGAGCGTGGCGAAGAAGGCACGCTGCTCAGCCTGGGCCTTCTCCATGTACTTCTTCTTGATGTACTCCTTGTTGAAGCCGCCCTTCCGCTTGTGCTTCGCGGGGACGTACTTCTCCTTGCGCTTGCCGAAGTCATACTTGTGCCCATGATCGCCCTTCCCAAATGTTTGCTTGTTCTTCTTGGGACAGTTGGCGATGAAGTGATCGGGGTCGCCGCACTCAAAACATCCCGAGCGTCCTCCTCCGCGGCGATGGTTCATGCGGTTGTTGTGGAACCGCGAGAATCGGTTGGCAAGCAAAGCCAACTCGTCATCCCCCATGAACTCCAGCTGCTCCTCTGTGACAGAAAGAAGTGAAGAGAGTGCAAATCCTCTAGAGGGGTCATCAGAAGAGCCAGAAAGCAAAGCCATCGATGGGCCAGAAGGATTTTCATAAGAAGCCCTCATCATGGCGTCAATCTCACTGGACTTGAGCTTACTAAAGAACTCGTCGCAAGTGAGGGTCTCATAGTTAGGCGATTCGATGATCGCCTGGGCCTTTGGGTCCCACACCGACCGATCAAGAGTATGCAAAAGCTTCAAAGCTCTCTCATGATCGTCGAAAGGCAACAACTCCTTGTTAGCCCTCATCCTGTTGACAATCACATGAAAGCGAGCGAAAAAACTCTCTATGCTCTCGCCAGGCATGTGTCGAAAGTTCTCATACTCCCGCTTGTGCGACTCGTAGGGACGGGTTTTGACTTGAGTGGTTCCCTCATGGAAACGCATGAGGGATGCCCAAATCTCCCGAGCCGTAGCGAGGTGAGAAACACGATCGAACTCCGTCATGCTCAAACATGAGAAAAGAGCATTACGGGCTCGGCTATTGGCATCGTGCTCATCGATCTGATGCTGAGTAGCACGAGCAGCCAAGACCACGTAATCGGCAGAGTTGCAAATATCCCAGATGGAAGAACCCATACTCTGAAGATAGGCCGACATGCGTATCTTCCAATAAGCATAGTTTGTCCCATCAAAGAAAGGCGGTTTGCCCACGCCGCGATCCATGTCGCCTTCTGTGGATCTGGAACCGGCTAAGGTGAAAGATCCTTAACCTGCTCCGATACCAAATGAAGGATCGAAAGTGCTAAAGCAAGGCGACCAGAGGGGGGGTGAATGGGAGCCTCAAAATTTCTTTCGAAATGTTTAGGCCTTTGTCCTAGAAAATCAACCCCAAGAGCAAAGCCGACACGCGTGATGTCCACGACCCAAGAGAATGGGTGGATGTTCCCTAGGAACACAGCGGGACACCACAAAAACTCTCTCACTCAAATCCACGCGAGTCAACTAGTGACAAGATGGACTTTGGAAATTCAGGCATTTTTGCAAAGCGTGAAGACCGATTTCAGTAGAGCACGAAGTTGGAAATCCAACGCAAAAACCCAAAATCAAATCTGAAATCGTACGAGCAGACTGCGGACGAAACAGTACAGAAGAACCTGCATCGGACGCTGCCTGCGTCCGATGGTCAGGCGTCGGACGCGTCCGATGCAAAATCAATGATTTTGGAACCTTACTGCATGGTCATCGGACGCTGGCTACAGTGAAACACTAGCGTCCGATGCTCGACCCTCGGATGCTCCGATGGTCAACGGACGCGCCTATGGTCAGCATCCGATGCTCCTTAGAAAACGCTGTCAGATGACACGTGGCATCGGACACGTCCGATGTGATGAACACAGCGTCTGATGCTCCCGACGTCAGTGTTTGATGCCCCCGAAACTGCATAGTTCTTCCGCAGATTCAACCCGATCTCCTCCGAATCAAAAGCTCTAAAGCTTAGACTTGGTATGAGGAGTTCCAAGGAGGTTAGTGAGCTGCCCCTAAGAGATCATGGCTCGAACCTAACTCCAAATTGGTGAATCGGAAGAATTTGGGGCAAAGGAGACAAATACCGATTCGAAACGAAAATCGATCGATCTACTAGCTCATGAGGTTAGAAGTGAATTCCTTCGGTTGAAAGATGTGCCTCACGATCTAGAACAACTCAGTTCAAACGGAATCGCAAAAGACTCAACGATGAGGGAGAATGAGTGACGGGAAAATCGTGGAGAAAACAAAGAATGCGAAGAACAAGTTCAAAACGTGAATCGAACCATGAATTGCCAGCCAAAATTCGTTCCCACGAGGAGACAACGAGATTACGGTCTCGTTTCCTCAAAAAGAAAATACACAGAGGTATTGTTCACCGTCTCTGCGGATCTCAGTAGCTACAGCAGGGAATGGGAAGCCAAAAACCCTAGAATGAAAATAGCACTGGCTGAGATAGTCTAGAGCGAGGGGAGGCCACTCCTTATATAGCCTAATACAATTATTCCCCTTCTACCCCTACTGCTAATGAGCGAGCAGGCTAACCCTAAGGGTATTCCTGACCAACTCGAAGTTGATGCTGATCCAATGGCCACGCCCGCACAACTGGTAGTGTTGCCTCGACGCAACCTCACCGATTGCCGCCACGTGCCCCCACCGCTCCGCTCGTCCTTTTCACGAACTTCGCCCCCGGTTTTGAGGCCCAAACTGGGAAACCAGCCTTTACGATCAACCCCCGGTTTTGAGGCCTAAACCGGGAAACCAGCCGTCCATCGCCTGAGTTTTGTGGCCCAAACTCAGAAATCCGTTAGCGCCCAGGTTTTGAGGCCCAAACCTGGAAACCGTTCTCAGCCCGAGTTTTGTGGCCCAAACTCGGCAAACCCGCAGCGCCCAGGTTTTGTGGCCCAAACATGGAAAACGTCCACCCGATGGTTTTTCTGTGGCTCAACCATCAAACCGACGCTGTAGATGGGATGCACCGCCTGTGCACCCCGTCCACCGACACGTGTCCCCAGGTCCTCGACCTGAGCCACACCGTGCCCCGCAAGTCTCCGCTCGTCGCTGTCCCAGGCTGTCAGCCACCACAGTTGATCCTCAGGCCACCGGTCCCTCAGTCCAAGCCTCAGGTCCGCCCTTCACCGCTCCCGGTCCATCGGCACGGCACGTCTCTACTGGACCTTCACCTTGCCTTTGATCACTATATCCGTGCTCGACATCTGCACAACACAAGCCAAAGAACATGCGCATTATCCCAGAAGACAATCACTTATCACTCGAGACTCGACATACACCCAAGTATCCGCACCCATCGCGGTTCCGGTCGTCCTCAATACGATCGTGAGCCGGGTGTAAGAGGGTTTGCTGCACCATCCCATAGCGGACCACCTTTTCACAGTGGTGGTGATCGCTTTGCTCAAATGGGACATGTAGGTGAGTTTGGGGGTTTACCGTTCCATAGCGGACCACCCTTTCAGTTTGGTGGTGATCGCTATCCACCCATGGGACAAAGACAGTTTGGTGTTGCTTCTAACACTTTTTCTGGGCCTATGACACAACACTGGTATCCTTCTCAGTATACTAACCCCAGTGTTGTGCCATACGCTCACTTCCTGCCTTTCTATTGATGTAGAAACTTCGGCTGGAGAACATGTGGTTTATGGATTCCGGGTGTTCGCGCCACATGACCAGAAAGAAAGAATGGTTCTCTAGCCTAGACCCCATTATGCATAAGGAGTACATCACTTTCAGGGATAGTGGTAGAGGTAAGGTTGTTTCTCATGGAGCTATCCGGCTCAATGAGAACTTCGTTCTCAAGGATGTTCCTTTGGTTTCTAACTTGCATTTCAATTTGCTTTCGGTTTCGCAACTTCTTGAGGATGATTTTGAGGTTCATTTTAAAAAGGGTTTGAGTTGAGTTTTGGACTCCTAGGGAGACCTTGTTTGTTGGGTCGTCCCTTTTGGTCGTGTTTTCAGAGCCGGTTTTTCTCGTTCTTTTGGCTCTTCTAGATGTTTGATGGCCGGTCCTTCTTCTGATTTATGGAAGTGGCATAGGAGACTTAGTCACTTGAGCTTCGACTTGCTTGCAAGACTAAGCTCACTTGGCCTAATCCAAGGACTGCCCAAGCTTAAGTTTCAGAGGGACCTTGTTTGCCATCCTTGTCGTCATGGGAAGATGGTTGCTGCTTCTCACCCACCTGTCAATCAGGTGATGACAAAGCGACCCGACGAGATTTTACACATTGACACTGTTGGTCCAGCTCGGGTTTGCTCAGCGGGTGGGAAGTGGTACGTTCTAGTGATCGTTCATGATTTTTTGAGGTACTCTTGGGTGTTCTTTATGGAGGCAAAGGACGAAACTTTTTCTTTTGCTCGAGATTTGATTTTGAGGTTGAAAACTGATTTTTCCCCTGATACCATTAGAGCTATCGTAGCGACGATGGTACTGAGTTTGTTAACTCCCAATTTGCCTCTTTCTATTCTTCTCATGGAATCGAGCATCAGTTGTCTTCTCCTTATGTCCCCTAGCAGAACGGTGTTGTTGAGCGCAAGAACCGGACCCTTGTTGAGATGGCTAGGACGATGCTCGATGAGCATAGGACACTTAGGCGTTTTTGGGCCGAGGCGATCAACGCTGCTTGCCATGTTTCAAATCGCATCTTTCTTCGTGCTTTCATGAAAGAGAATTCTTATGAGTTGCGTTTTGGACGGGTGTTGGTAGTTCTTAACTTCACTAAAGATAGAGCTAGGCAACTATCCCCGGTAACGGCCTAGAAATGCTTGTTGACACTTTCTAACGTCGTTACTAGGAGTAGACTATGGAATCTATCCCTAGCAACGGCGCCAGAAATGCTTGTAGCAAGTCCAGTCACTATACCTAAAGGAGTGAAGCTAAATCAGCTATCTACTAATGTCAAATGGGGTTGTCAATCCCGACACTAGTAGGAGCTATCTAGAGAGATTGCAATCTACCTAGAGGAGATTCTGCAAGCGCACAGAACTATCGTAGTAGCACTTCGCCTGGGAGTACCAGGTGTCGATTTATTTGATCCCAAAGGAAGGCTAGGGTGGTGTATGAGTCGAGTCAAGGAGGGGATGAGAGTCGAAGAATAAGAAAGGGAAAAGGAGAGAAGAGAAGAGAGGAGATGAAAGGCTAGAAAGAATTTATGAGAGGATAGGTAAGGATGAAATGAATGGTTAAGGTAAGGTGGATAGACAGGTAGATAAGGGGAATAAGATAACTAAGGATAACTAATATAACTAACTAATAACTAATAACTACTCCTAGATAACTACGAAGTAATATAGGCAAATGTCAAATAAGCAACCAAGTTAAGTATAGTTTTATTCCTATCTTGTCAAGTACCGAGGCGTACTAGCCTTTACCACTGACTTAGGTTGAACGCTAGCACAACGATCCTTACTGTTAAACTAGACCAACTATGTGGTGGAATTCAAGGCACACAGGGCTGTCACCACCTGCTTGCTACCACAGCTATCCGGGGGTCTAGCCGTATCTGAAGGTAAGTCTATAACTAAGCACCACGCCTAATTATATTCTAACTATCTCTATCTTGGCCTAGAATAGAGACACCCTTGCGGACGTCAGAGAAAATACTTGACTTAATAAGATAAACACTAAACTAACTAAGCAACCTATTGGCAAAGATCAAACACTAAGCACACTAGAGATTAACTACTGTGGCTATGTGAATTGAAATGTAGGATAGCTAGGTACTCAAGCAATCAATCAAGTATACTACTCAATACTGGTAAGTAGAATAAAGTAATACTTGAAATGATGAACTAGAATATAGTAAAGTGCTTGAGTTACAAGAGCAAAACCTGAACCGGAGATGAAGGAAGACTATTCCCAATTCCAGGACCGATTACTCGCACGCCTCTACTCTTGAGCTAAGCCTGGAGCAGCGCTTCCGCGAGGGCAATGAGGCAAGGATGCCTTGCTCTACTAGCTACCTACTTGCCTAAGCTTGGCTAAATCCTAAGCTATTAGCCTTGCTTTCTTCTTTCCTTGCTTTCCTTGCTTTCCTTGCTTTGCTTGAAATGAAGTGATGCCTTCAGGGGGGGTATTTATAGCCCAAGTGAGTGAGGGGGGTACTTATAGGGGGCAGCCAACCGACCTAGGGCAAACCCTAGTGGCGGGCGCCAGCCCTAGGTGGCGGCCGCCACCCTCCTGGCCCTTGGATGCACCGTCATTGATCATACGGTTTCCAGGGACTCCTCCAAGGCGGTTGCATGTCCAGATAACCGTCATTAGATCATGATCCACGCCACTCCCCTCCTGAGCCCTCTGATGCCACTGACCTAGTGACCAAGGGCTAAGATTTGGCCCTGGGGTGGTCACACGGATCACTGACGTGGCAGGGGGGAAGTTTGGGCCTCTCCCTGGTGGCGGGCGCCAGCTAGGGGTGGCGGGCGCCAACCCACTAGGGCCCAAATGGGCCCTGGTGAGTGGGCTCGGCCCCTGGTGGGTCCATTCTCCAAATTTGGTCCAAATCCTGCATTCAAATAAAAATCTATGGACATGTGGAATTTGGTTAGTTTGAAACCTATTTGACTACTTTTCATGCCTTTTTGGTGAATTTTTGGGTAAAATGTTGATGGTAAAACAAGTGTTTAAGGACCATCAACAATGGGTACCCAAGGTGTCTCATTTTCGGGTGTTTGGGTGCAAGTGCTTTATCCTGAAACAAGGCAATTTGGACAAATTTGAATCTCGCTCTTCTGATGGTGTGTTTCTGGGTTATGCATTGCATTCGCGTGCTTATCGAGTTCTTAATCTTGAGACTAACCGGATAGTGGAGACCTGCGAGGTCACATTCGACGACACTATGCCTTGTGTTTCTTCTCCTTTTGATGTTGCAGGAGAACAGGAGCTGGAGAGACCATCTTTGTGGAGGAGGAGCAGGAAGATGCCGATTGGGGTGATCCCGAGCCAACGCACTGGCTGCCCTAGTCGACCCTACGATGACTACTTCAGCTCGAGGACCCGATCCCACTACTTCTTCTTCTTAGGGTCCTCTTGAGCCACCTCTCCAGCGAGCACCGGCTGCACCTGAGGGAGCGACAGCATCTGGCGACGGGGAGGCTACTTCGGTGAAGCAGGCGCCCCGAAGCATTTAGCAAGTTCACCCCCCGCAGCAGCTGATCGGCGACATCGACCAGCGAGTCACGCGGTCGTGAGCGTATGAGATCTCACACTTTGCTCATTCTGCATTCGTTGCTTCTTTTGAGCCCAAAGATGTTGGACACGCTTCTTCTGATCCTAACTGGGTTAATGCCATGCATGAGGAGTTGGAGAACTTTGAGCGAAACCAAGTTTGGACCCTAGTTCCACCTCCACCAGAATGCCACCCTATAGGTACCAAATGGGTTTTCAAAAACAAACAGGGTGAGGATGGGATGGTAGTGAGGAACAAGGCTAGGCTAGTGCGGATACATGTGCCGAGTCTCTGAGTGATGAGTGATTGTCAACTGGGATAATGCGCATGTTCTTTGGCTTGTGTTGTGCAGGTGTCGAGCACGGATACAGTGATCGAAGGCAAGGTGAAGGTCAAGTAGAGACGTGTCGTGCCGATGGACTGAGAGTGGCGAAGGGCGGACGTGAGGCTTGGACTGAGGGACCGGTGGCCTGAGGATCAGCTGTGGTGGCTGACAGCCTGGGACAGCGACGAGCGGAGACTTGCGGGGCACGGTGTTGCTTGGGTCGTGGACCTGGGGACACGTGTCGGTGGACGGGGTGCACGGGCGGTACATCCCATCTACGGCTCGGTTTGGTGGTTCAGCCACAGAAAAACCACCGAGTGGACGGTTTCCAGGTTTGGGCCTCAAAACCTAGGCAATGATGGTTTCTGAGTTTGGGCCACAAAACTCAGGCTGAGGACGGTTTCCAGGTTTGGGCCTCAAAACCTGGCTTGTGCGGGTTTCTGAGTTTGGGCCACAAAACTCAACCGATGGACGGCTGGTTTCCCGGTTTGGGCCTCAAAACCGGGGGTTGGCTGTGAAGGCTGGTTTCCCAGTTTGGGCCTCAAAACCGGGGGCGACGTCCGGGAAAAGGACAAGCAGAGCGGTGGCGGCACGTGGCGACAATCGGTGTGGTTGCATCGAGGCAACGCTACTAGTTGTGCGGGCATGGCCGTCGGATCACCACCTACCACGAGTTGGTCTAGAATAACCCTAGGGTTTAGCTGGTTCGCTCTGTAATTAGTTAGGGGTAGAGTGGGAATTAGAATTAGGATAAGTAGAGGGAGACACCCACCTCCCATCCTATCTCAGTCATTTTTGCTCTTTGCCTTCTAGGTTTTCCTGCTCTCCCAATCCCCTGTTGTAGCAACTGAGATCCACAGAGAACCATACCTCTGTGTACTGAAGATTTTGAGGAAGTGAGACTGTAATCTCACTGTTGTAGCGTGTGGTAGCCACACGGTTGAAGATCGATGACTTGATTCGTGTTTTGTTCGTGTTCTTCGCTTTCTTCGTTTCTCCGCGATTTTCCCGTCACTCGATCTCCCTCTCTACTGCGTCTTTTCGAAATCCGTTTGAATCAACTTGTTCTTTACAGTGAGGAGATCATTTCCACCGAAGGAATTCATCTAACTCCTCACGAGCAAGTAGATCGGGTTGATTTTGTTTCGTGGCGCTTTTTCGTTCATACTCCTTCCCTTTTGATTTGAGCGGATGATTTCTTGGGGATAGTCTCCTAACTACCTCGTGATCATCTTCTCCAAGTTTGGGAACGTGGGGTTGTGATTTGATTCGGATTTGGGAGGTTGTGTGTGAAGGGCGACTAAAATCGCCTTCACTGGGTGGTCGCGGACAGTCCGCAGTTTGACCGACGGACAGTCCGCGCGTCGGGGACGAGCCGGACCAGTGGCTGTGTTCCTCGGGTGTTTTGTTTTTGAGTGACCGGTGGACAGTCCGTCGTTGGAGTTCGCGGACAGTCCGTGCTGTTCGGTGATTTTCGTCGGCGGATAGTCCGGGATCGGCTGGCGGACAGTCCGCTGTAGCCGCGGACATTCTGGGACCTGCAGTCCCGACAGTCCGGGATTTGGCTGAAGCCTCCGGTTTAGTTCATTTGCTCTCCCGGCTTCTTCGCTTGGTTTCCGGACTTCTCGGTTGGTTCTTTAGTTCACCTAGGAACCTCTCTAAGTATCTTTGCTACTTGTTAGCATCGGTATTTGGGGATTTCCCGACGTAGCCTTCAATCTATGTTTGGGACTAGGTTTTTAGGAGTCGAACTTGTGCCGAAGCTTTTGGTGCTTGGCTTGCTATGGCTTTGTGGTGCCTCGCTGTGATCCTAGGGATCATCCACCCTCTTCCAAGGGTCATGGGCATCATGGTTTCGTTCGTAGCTTTTGGGGTTGATTTGTGGGACAAAGGCCAAAGTTTCAAGATAAATTTTTGAGCTCCCATTCACCCCCCCCCCCCCCTCTGGTTGCCTTGATATTGCATTCTCGGTCCTTCAATTGGTATCGGAGCAGGTTAAGGATCTTCCACCTTAGCCGGTTCTCGATCCACAGAAGGCGACATGGATAGCGGCGTGGGCAACGAACTATGCGTATTGGAAGATACGCATGTCGGCCTATCTGCAGAGTATTGGTGCTTCCATTTGGGATATTTGCAACTCTGCCGATTACGTGGTCTTGGCTGCTCGTGTGACTCAGCATCAGATCGATGAGCACGATGCCAATAGTTGAGCCCGCAATGCTCTTTTCTCCTGTTTGAGAATGTCTGAGTTTGATCGCGTTTCTCACCTCGCTACGACTCGGGAGAGTTGGGCTACCCTCATGCGTTTCCATGAGGGAACCACTCAAGTCAAAACCCGTCCCTACGAGTCGTTCAAGCGAGAGTATGAGAACTTTCGACATATGCCTGGCAAGAGCATAGAGAGTTTATTCGCTCGTTTTCAGGTGATTGTCAACAGGATGAGGGCTAACAAGGAGTTGTTGCCTTTCGATGATCATGAGAGAGCTTTGAAGCTTTTGTATACTCTTGATCGATCGGTGTGGGACTCACAGGTTCAGGCGATCATCGAATCACCTAACTATGAGACCCTCACATGCGACGAGCTCTTCAGTAAGCTCAAGTCCAGTGAGATTGATGCCATGGCGAGGGCTTCTTATGAAAATCCTTCTGGCCCGTCGATGGCTTTGGTTTCTGGATCTTCTGCTAACCCCTCTGGAGGCTTTGCACTCTCTTCTCTTCTTTCCGTCACAGAGGAGCAGCTGGAGTTCATGGGGGATGACGAGTTGGCTTTACTCGCCAACCGGTTCTCGCGGTTCCATAACAACCGCATGAACCATCGCCGCGGAGGAGGACGCTCGGGATGTTTCGAGTGCGGCGACCCCAACCACTTCATCGCCAATTGCCCAAAGAAGAACAAGCAAATCTTCGGCAAGGCGGATCATGGGCACAAGTATGACTCCGGCAAGCGCAAGGAGAAGTACGTCCCCGCGAAGCACAAGCGGAAGGGCGGCTTCAACAAGGAGTACATCAAGACGAAGTACTTGGAGAAGGCCCAGGCTGAGCAGCGCGCATTCTTCGCCACGCTCAGCGACGTCGACGACTCGGATGACGACTCCGCTTCCTCAAGCGACGACGAGTCCAAGAAGAAGAAGAGGATCGAGGACAAGCTGAACGGCCTCTGCTTCTTCGCCGACGACGAGGGCTTCTGCACCATGGCCCTCGGCAAGGAGGTCGACGGCGAGCTGGAGGACACCCCTCGGAACGACGACGACGACGACACCTCCTAGGTATCTCAGACCCCCGACGAGCTTTCTGCTGAGGTCGAGAAACTTACTGCCGCGCTCCTTAGTCAGGATAAGTTGCTTAGTCGTGCTGCTAGAGAGCGCAAGGAGTTTAGGCAGAAGTGGGAGGATACGGTGAAGGAGCTTGAGTTTGCCAAGTCCACCGTAGTCGTTTCTAAGGAGGTTGAGTGCGAGATGTGCACCACACACATGACTGACCTTCTCACTTTGAGAAGCAAGTATGCTGTGTTGGTATTAGAGGTGGATGAGCTGAAGGCGAGATCCTCGCTGTTGAGTGCGTGCAAGTCCTGTGCGGGCTTGCAATCTGAGTTGGCAGAGAAGAATGCCAAGATTGTGTCTCTTGAAGAGGCCAACTCGGGTAGCACATGTGTGGCTAGGTGTGTTCTTTGTGAGGGTTTGGAGATGGAGATCGCTAATGTGGAGCATGACAGGATGCAAACCGAGGAGGAAAACACATACCTTCGGACCATCTTGTCATGGGTGTCGAGTGGTGAGCCACAGCTCGGGATGATGATCTCCCAATTCAAGCGAGCAGCTGGAGGTGCAGGTGTAGGTTTTGCTCCGGGTGTTGATGTTTCGTCTTTTAGGAAGATTGGAGAGTCGAGTGGTCTTAACCCATGTGAGAAGCCTAACTCCACCACTACTCCCAAGCTTACCAAGATTCCACCCAAAGAGCCTCTCAAGCCTAACACCAAGGATGGGGTCTTTGTTGAACCTCCGAGAGCTCCACCCAAGAAACAATCATGGGCTCCCAAACCAAACCACCTCAAGAACAAGCTGGACACCATGCCACCCATCCAGCAGGAGCTTATGCCACAGAAGGGCAAAGTGATCCACACCCACTACCGTGAGTACCAACAACCCCCTTTGAGAGCGGTGAGGTACCATTGTGAGCATTGTGGGAGAGATGGACACTTGAGTGTGTTTTGCTTTCGGCGCAAGAGAGAGGCACGCCGTGCAAAGGAGATGAACAACACGGACATGTACCATCCTTTCCATGATGTACATGTGCCGAATGTTCAGAGGCATGCTGTTAGGCCTAGAGGTCCAGAACCTCAAGTTCCTAGGCCTAGGCAGCGGAGAGGACGTGCCCGGCGGGAGCCTGCAGTTGTAAGCTATGGACCCCGTGGCGGTGGCTTTGTTGTAGAGCGTTTTCCCCCACCGCGTTTTGAGTATCGTGATGGACGCTCTTCCCTTAGCGAACCACATTTTCCTCAACGTGGTGATCGCTTTCCCCGTTGGCGTGCTAGGAATGGTTTTTATACTAATCGTTCTTTTGAGCAGTCGGCCCAACACTGGTATTCTTCCTACTTCACTAACCCCAGCGTTGGCCCGTATGCTCACCCTATGTCTTTTTATTGATGTAGGTAAAATGATTGGAGAACGTTTGGTTGGTGGATTCTGGTTGCTCGAGGCACATGACCGGAAATGCCAAGTGGTTCTCCAGTCTTAGTCCGATCGCCGGAAAGGAGTTTATCACCTTCGGCGACAATAGCAAAGGTAGAGTGTTGTCTCGTGGGTCGGTGCGAGTTAATGAGCATTTTGTGTTGCGCGATGTTGCTCTTGTTTCTAACTTGCATTTTAACCTTCTTTTTGTTTCGCAACTATTTGATGACGACTATGAGATTCGTTTTAAGCCGAATCTCAGTTGTATTTTGGATCCTCGGGGCAATCTTGTTTGTGTGATTTCGCCCTTTGGGAAAGTCTTTCGTGCGGATTTCTCAGAGTCGTTTGGAGTTTCTCGTTGTCTTTTGGTTGGACCTTCCTCCTCTAATCTTTGGAAGTGGCATAGGAGACTAGGACATTTGATCTTCGACTTGCTTGCAAGGCTTAGTTCACTTGGCCTAATCCGAGGATTGCCCAAGTTGTGCATGGAGAAGGATCTTGTTTGCCATTCTTGTAGACATGGGAAGATGGTTGCCGCTCCCCACCATCCAGTGACTCAGGTCATGACTAAGCGCCCTGGAGAGCTTTTGCACATGGACCTTGTTGGTCCGGCTCGGGTGTGCTCGGATGGGGGGAAGTGGTATGTGCTTGTTGTTGTTGACGACTTCTCGAGATATTCGTGGGTTTTGTTTTTAGTTGAGAAAACTGAGACTTTCTCTTTTGCTCGCAATCTGATTTTGCGTCTTCAGAATGAGTTCCCTTTGAACTCAATGCGAGCTATTAGAAGTGATAATGGTTCCGAGTTCAAAAACTCGGATTTTGAGAAGTTTTGTAACTCTTTGGGTTTAGAGCATCAGTTTTCTTCTCCCTACACACCGCCTCAGAATGGTGTTGTAGAAAGGAAGAATCGGACCCTTGAAGAGATGGCCAGGACGATGCTCGATGAGCATAGGACTCCTAGGCGATATTGGGCCGAAGCTATGAGCACTGCATGCTACATTTCTAATCGCATTTTTCTCCGAGCTTTCTTGAAAAAGACTTCTTATGAGTTGCATTTTGGAAAACAGCCCAAAGTGAGTTATTTTAGAGTTTTCGGCTGCCACTGTTTTATACTTAAGAATGGCAACCTGGACAAATTTGAGTCTCGCTCTTCTGACGGTGTATTTTTGGGTTATGGCACTCACACTCGAGCATATCGTATACTTAACCTTGATACTAACCGAGTCATGGAGACATCTGATGTCACCTTCGACGAGACCATGGTTTGTCCTTCTTCTCGTTTTGAGCGTGCAGGTGATCATGAGGTTGGCGAGTCTCTTTTCGATGATGAGGAAGAGGTTGCCGAAGGGATGGATGACCCAGCACCTCCTCCACCTGTTGTGCCGCAAAGAGCGGCCTCTACTACCACTCACGGCCCCGATCCTTCTTCCTCGATGACTTGGGGGTCGTGGGATCCGCCACCTCAAGCGGTACCTTTTGTACCCGAGGAGGCACCAGCTGCTGTTGAGGGGGAGGCTACATTAGCTCGGGACTCGCCTCAACTCATTCAGCGCCAACACCCGCCTCAACAGATGATCGGCAGCATCGGCGAACGTGTCACTCGGTCAAGGTCACAACAAATCTCTCACTTTGCTCATTCTGCATTTGTTGCTGATTTTGAACCCCGAGATGTTGGACATGCTTTAATGGATCTGGATTGGGTCAATGCCATGCATGAGGAGATTGAGAACTTTGAGAGAAATCGGGTCTGGGTTCTTGTTCCTCTTCCTCCTCAGTGTCACCCTATTGGGACAAAATTGGTTTTCAAAAACAAACAAGGAGAAGATGGCCATGTTGTGAGAAACAAGGCCAGACTTGTAGCCCAGGGGTATAGTCAGAAGGAGGGGATAGACTATGGGGAGACTTTTGCTCCTGTAGCTCGTTTGGAGGCTATTAGGATACTCTTGGCTTTTGCTGCATCCAAAGGGTTTAAACTTTTTCAAATGGATGTCAAGAGTGCCTTCTTAAACGGCTACATAGAAGAGGAGGTGTATGTGAAACAACCCCCCGGTTTGGAAAATCCCAAGTTTCCAAACCATGTTTTTAAACTTCACAAAGCTTTGTATGGTTTGAAACAAGCCCCTAGAGCCTGGTACGATAGGTTGAAAACCTTTTTGCTTGCTAAGGGTTTTAAAATGGGATGTGTGGATAAAACGCTCTTTCTCCTCAAGCAAGGCAATGGTACTCTCTTGGTCCAGATTTACGTGGATGATATCATTTTCGGTGGTTCTTCTCACGCTTTGGTTGCCAAGTTTGCAGATACTATGAGCAGGGAGTTCGAGATGAGCATGATGGGCGAGTTGACATTTTTCCTCGGATTGCAAATTGTTGACACTGGTTAACTATCATAATTAAGAGATAAATAAATATGAAAAGGGCAAGAATTTGATCACCAACAAACATTTAGGGTCTCAACTGACAATATTCCACGAGTTTTGGTGAGTTATGATTCTGCAGGGACTAAACCAGGAAATCGGCACCGATAGCTTTCCATAGAAGGAAACCGTCGGGAGATAACGCAATCGCCACGTCGGGATACTTCTAGAAGACTCCAGAGGACACAAGAAGACACCACAACGAAGGGCACCACGGGAGGCTTACCTGTGGGACCGACCGGTCCCACAGGGCCCACCGGTCGATCGGCCAGGGAGCCCACACGCTTTCGTCTTCTGCAAGCTACTTCCACAGACCTCCAGGATGCATCTCGATCGTACCTCAAGTCGGTTTGATCCAAGGGCCACGATTCATCGCTCAGGGCTATATAAACAGACCCCTGACCCTCCTCTCCAGGCAATAGGGCTTCAGGCAATTCATTCATCAGGGTTAGACCAATCAGAAGGAGATCAATCGGAGGCTTTAGGACTACATCCACCTAGATTAGTAGATAGAATAGGATTAGAGGAGGCAAGCTTCGCTTGGATTCCTGATCTAGTCACGAGAAGGCTCGGTAAACCCAAGATCTTCTCTCTTGTACTAACATTATGGATCTATTTCATAATTGCTCTTCTAGTTCATCATTGTTCTTCAATATTTATGTTCTAGTACATCGTCTAGTTCATGTTCATCATCTAGTTCATTATCTAGTTCATAATCTTGTTCTAGTTCGTACTTTAGTTCTTCTCGATGACCTATTTCACCTTATTGTTCATTATCATGTTCTAGATAGCAATACAATTGATATGATTAAGACATCAATGATTATATTCTTAGTTATAATGCTTATAGTCTGCTTTGATTATATATTTGGCATAGATAGTTCATCTTTATGTTTATACTCATGTTCGTATAGCGCTCATCTTAAAGTACAACGGGTGGGTGATAAATGCTGTGTAGGCGTGGTGCCTATGCACTATTTATCTGTGAATGCGTCCTATGTTCCGGATAGAGTGGTAGATCGCGGGTGTGACAGACCTGTTGAGTCCTCTGTATTCCACCTCCCGAATATAGTGTTCAGTATGACTCAATTAACTCATGGTTTAAGGGTTACTTTGCTTAACACCTTAACTATGGAGTTGTCTCTTGATTATAAATATGATGTGACCTAGCCAATGATTGCCAAATATAATTGCACTAATCAATGTATGCTATGACTTGTAATTAGAATAACTTAGGAATGTTCCTTATTAATACCTGTTCTAATCATCACTTGCTAGGCAGTATTGTTCTAAGTTTATCCTTGATTGATCTGATCTCTGCTATCCTTTATCAATTATTCATCATATTATTTACTCTGTAACCTGATTCCTGTTCATAGTAATTAGTGTGTTATCAGTCTTATTATAATTGTGTGCCATATTAAATACTGTTAAGTCCTTACAATACCATCATATCCTGAATTGATTAGTCTCTAGGCTAAAATATAAATAACGATACCTGAGACTAGCTTGGGTGAAATGCTTCTACAACGGGTATGTTTATCTGTGCGCTTGCGGGTATCTCTTAATCCAGTGCCCTGATATAATTACATTGCTAGCTTCATGTTGGGGATGACAACTTGACGTTAAGTGGAGTTAGTAGTGCCCCGTACACTCTTTGGTGCTTTCATTTGTTTATTATTTTATGTGGCTCATTCTTAGAGTGAATCCATTAAGGAGTGTCAACAAGCATTTCTGGCGCCGTTGCCGGGGATCACATCAATTCAATTAGGGATGGTACCTAGGGTTTTTCATCAAAATCTTTATGAACATTGATAAGGACATTGCATTAGCAGCATTTAAAACGGTAGCTAGAACATATCATTTTACCTACACACATGTGATAATGCACTAATTATTTACTTTTACAGGCTTACCCTGGCTTTGTTTATCTTTTATATCTTATGCAGGGTGATGTATGACTGGTTTCCATCTTCCGAACAACTACACTGAGGATCCCGAAGCTTTATTAAGGAAAACTAGACGCAAACTTAAGAAACCCTCAGCACCACTACCAGAAGTTAGCCAGATAAGAAGAAGCCTAACACCAGTGTTGGACACCATGGCCGACAAGACACTCCGCAGTTCTCTGTACCAACCACTGCCAACATCAGGACTGGACCAACAGTCAATGTGGGGGACAACGGATTTGAACTCAAGCCAGCTTTGATCAACATGGTGCAAGCTAACCAATTTTGCGGAAAGGCACATGAAGACGCAAGCGCTCATCTCCAACACTTTCTGGAGATTTGCAGCACTTTCACCATCAAAGGAGTCGAAAGAGACGTCATTCTACTTCGCTTGTTCCCATTCTCGCTCTTGGGAAAAGCAAAACAATGGTTCTACGCCAACAAAGATAAAAACACCTCGTGGGCGATCTGTTCAACTGCCTTCCTAGCAAAGTTCTTTCCAGTGGGCAAGACAAATGCCCTCCATGCCAAGATTTCAACCTTCCAACAACAACATGAAGAACCAATCCCATAAGCTTGGGAACGCTTTCAAGACTACATATCAGAATGCCCTCACCACGGGATGGAGAACTGGCTACTCATGCAGACCTTCTATCACGGGCTCACTTCAAATACTCGTGAGAATGTAGATGCCGCTGCTGGAGGATCATTCTTATCACTCACAATCAACAATGCAACTACACTCATAGAGAAGATGGCCTCGAACCAAGGATGGAACGAGGAACGCTCTCAGCCGCACAAGAGGGGAGGAATACATCAACTAAAGGAAGTAGACATGTTGTCTGCTAAACTTGACCTACTCATGAAGAAGTTCGATGAACACACTCCCAAGAGAGAAGACGTCAAGCAAATCTACGAATCTCGCATGACATGTGAAGAGTGTGGAGGCACTGGTCATTCAGGGAGCAACTGCCCTGAGATTCAAGAGGATGCGAAGTACATCAACAACAACACCAACTATCGTCCTCAACAAGCTCAAGGATGGAACCAGCAATCAAGGCCTAATTACTCAGGTGATTACTCAGGTAACTACCAAGGTAATACTTTTAATCAACCACCTTTGAGAGAGATGATATCTAATCAAAACAAAATTATTGATAATATGTCTAAGAAGATAGCTTCCAATGATAAATTACTTGAAAATATTAATACTAGAATGGATAGCTTTACTTCTGCCATAAAGAATCAGCATATCTTTAATAAAATGATAGAATCTCAGTTATCTCAGTTAGCAGCTTCAGTCCCTGTGGCTGAAAATGATAAGATTCCAGGAAGTGCAAAAGAGCTAGAAACTGCAAATCTTGTAGACATCTTTGATGCAGGGCACCTCATACCTAGACCCTCGAGGGAATGGATGGATGACTCCATTGCCCCAAAGAAAGGAGATCCAGGAAGACCTGTGATTCCAATTCATATTGGACCTCACAGTTTTGAAGAAGCAGTCTGTGACCTTGGAGCAAGCGTCAACATTATGCCAAAGGTAATATACGAACAAATACATGGTGCACCTCTATTATATACAACTATGTGTTTGCAGCTTACAGATCAGACACTGTGCTACCCATTGGGAATTCTAGAAGACATCTGTATATGAGTGGGACGCTCATATGTATGTGCAGACTTTATGATCGTTGAAACAGGTGGAGACAGAAGAGCACCCATGATTCTTGGACGCCCGTTCCTAAGCTCAACCAAAGCCATTATCTACACGGACAGCGCCAAGATCTGTTTCACAATCATAGGCAACAAAGAGAGATTCAGCTTCAAGAGCCGTACACTCACTACCAAAGTCCACCCTCAGATGCCCTACGAAGATGTAAACATCATATCTTCAAAGAAGAAGAATAGAAACAGAGGGAGGAAGAACAAGGCTACACAACCACATCAAGACACAGTATGGATGGTCAACTCTGTCCAAACAGAATACGACCACCTTCTTGCGTCACCATTCCTCGCCAAGAGAGATGACCCAGGCGTACCCACCATCGATTGCAAGATCGAAGGAAGTACATTCCACAAGACGTTCTGCGACATTGGCTCAAGTGTCAATATAATGTCTAAGGTAACGTATGAACACTTATATAAAAATAGACCTATGTATTCGACATATGTGCAGCTGCAGATGGCAGACCAAACTTATCGATTTCTGGAGGGAATAGTAAATGACGTGATGATCCAAATTAAAGACCACTATGTTCCCACTGACTTCTTAGTACTAGACATGGGAAAAGAAGACGACATTCACATCATCCTAGGAAGACCCTTCCTCAACACCACTGGCGTCATCATCTATATGAGATCTGGAGAGATCCACTTCCAGTTTTTCAAAGAAAAGGTACGTTGTTACTTCAATAGTTATGCCACTAATGTACAGGAAAAGAAGAACCACTCAAGGAGGAGACGCCGCACATCCCAACACAACAAGAAACGACAAATCAAGGATGGATGGGCTGACTATGAAGGAGAAGTTACCAGGAGCGAAGATATCCCATTAAAGGAAACGAAGGATGAAGAAGTAAAGGAGACAAGTCCACCAGCCAAACAAGTATGGAGAAAGAAAGAAATTTCTACTGACGTGCAATCATCAAGGTCCTCCTCAGGATCCGCTGATGCACCTAAGGAAGAATAAATAGCGTACAAGGAGTCTTGTTCGATAGACTATAAACGTCGAATCCTCGCCGAAGGTAACTCGGTAGTTATCCATAATCATTAGCATTAAATTCATCATTGCATAATTAGATAAAGCATGATCACTTTATTATTTGTACCATATTTCTTAAGCAATTATATCTGCATCAGAAAACAAAAAAATAATAATAATATATATATATTTGGAAAAACTTTAAGCCCCATGTGAATAATTCTATGGTGTAAAACCCACAGGAATGTTCACCGTGGTGGCATAAAAAATAATATATTGAGATCTTACTGAAATTCTAGACAACTAAGGCTTGAGTAGCCAATCGCTAATGCCTAATCTATTCCACAAGTTTTGTTGTCTATTTAAGTTTCACAGGATTTAAAAGGCCAACAAAAGCTGACGAACAAGTGAATGCTCCATCCACTGTTTGAGCACTATCCCAACAACATCAACATCAATCAAAGCTCTAATAGAGGAAGGACATATCCACTGCCAGTCTGCTACATTACAAAGTGACTACGTCAACATTCAGCTTGGGGGAAGGCACCCCCATGTATCCACGAGAAGAAGAAAAGAAGGACTCAAACCATTAATGGTCTACTCGACTTCTGGAGAAAAAGAATAAGTCAAGATCCAGCTTGGGGGAGAGCACCCTCAGTTATCACGATAAGTATCACGTTTTTTTATCTATTACTATTAGTTTGATTTAGATAAGGTTAATAAATATAGAAACCCCTAAAAAGATGAATAACTATTATAAAACCAAATAAAGATATTATATAATGAATAAACGTTTAGGTGGATAAAAGATTAGTTTTGCTCATAATAAAAGTGATAAACAAATGCTCTGCCGTAATCCCTTTTAAATACCTAGTGTTTAAACTTAAATTTTCTTGAGTTTTAGACAAAGTTGTTCTGAATAAACTCTAAACCTAAAACCTGTGGATGGCAAATGCTTGATCTAAAGTCTAGATAATTGTGAGACATGATATAAAAAGGTTTCAGGTGCTGTTTATTTGATTCCTAGAGATACTAGAGTTCTGGAGATTTACACTTTCAAAAGATTAAAAAAACGCATGATGAGATCATGTATGACATAACATGAATTCCTACCCAGAGCCATTAATATGATTTTAAGATAAGGCTACTTGCTTTGTTCTAAGTTTTTAGTTATGGTTGAGAAATTTATCATGCTCTAGAGATCAAGAATGTTTCATTAAAAGATTCACTCTTCCGAAGTAGTATTGTGTTAGAGGCATGGGCTATGCAAAAGTATAAAAAGAGGAAATAAAAAGGGGCAAGTGTCCGACTACCTCAAAGAAAAAAAAGAGAGTTACGATAAAAGTATGAGAAAAAGAATGATAGCCCATGGTTCCTCTAATTACAATATGCCGGCAAGAGATGACAAATTTCAAATTTTCTAAGATCTTGATCTATGAGTATGACATCTTTCTTCCTAAACTTTGAACTTCGACTTGGTAAGATATGCTTCTCACTTCTTTAAGCTCCAGATATATATATATTCATAGAAGGAAGGAAAATTGCATCAGTGAGGATCTATAAAATATAAAAGAGCGATTTGAGAGTGTCATACAAAGGAATCTCTGATTTTCATTTGAAAATATATAAAAACTCCAGAACAAAGGTTGATCGAAGAGTTAGAGATACAATGCTTAACTTGATTGTTCTATCTTTCAATTGTTTAAAGACCCAGGTGAAGGCAAAAGCTCCATAGTTAAAGGTAATATGAGAAAGTCAGAATAGTTAACTCTAAACCAAGGGAAGATTTTTGTTTTAACATATGTGAAGGCTTTGTAACAGTTCCAGATTCATCATGAGTGTTTGCTAAGGGACTAGCAAAAGGTAAGCTTGGGGGAATTGTTGACACTGGTTAACTATCATAATTAAGAGATAAATAAATATGAAAAGGGCAAGAATTTGATCACCAACAAAGGTTTAGGGTCTCAACTGACAATATTCCACGAGTTTTGGTGAGTTATGATTCTGCAGGGACTAAACCAGGAAATCGGCACCGATAGCTTCCCATAGAAGGAAACCGTCGGGAGATAACGCAATCGCCACGTCGGGATACTTCTAGAAGACTCCAGAGGATGCAAGAAGACACCACAACGAAGGGCACCAAGGGAGGCTTACCTGTGGGACCGACCGGTCCCACAGGGCCCACCGGTCGGTCGGCCAGGGAGCCCACACGCTTTCGTCTTCTGCAAGCTACTTCCACCGACCTCCAGGATGCATCTCGACCATACCTCAAGTTGGTTTGATCCAAGGGCCGCGATTCATCGCTCAGGGCTATATAAACAGACCCCTGACCCCCGTTTCCTGGCAATAGGGCTTCAGGCAATTCATTCATCAAGGTTAGACCAATCAGAAGGAGATCAATCGGAGGCTTTAGGACTACATCCACCTAAATTAGTAGATAGAATAGGATTAGAGGAGGCAAGCTTCGCTTGGATTCCTGATCTAGTCACGAGAAGGCTCGGTAAACCCGAGATCTTCTCTCTTGTATTAACATTATGGATCTAGTTCATCATTGTTGTTCAATATTTATGTTCTAGTTCATCGTCTAGTTCATGTTCATCATCTAGTTCATTATCTAGTTCATAATCTTGTTCTAGTTCATGTACTAGTTCGTACTTTAGTTCTTCTCGATGACCTATTTCACCTTATTGTTCATTATCATGTTCTAGATAGCAATACAATTGATATGATTAAGACATCAATGATTATATTCTTAGTTATAATGCTTATAGTCTGCTTTGATTATATATTTGGCATAGATAGTTCATCTTTATGTTTATACTCATGTTCGTATAGCGCTCATCTTAAAGTACAACGGGTGGGTGATAAATGCTGTGTAGGCGTGGTGCCTATGCACTATTTATCTGCGAATGCGTCCTATGTTCCGGATAGAGTGGTAGATCGCGGGTGTGACAGACCTGTTGAGTCCTCTGTATTCCACCTCCCGAATATAGTGTTCAGTATGACTCAGTTAACTCATGGTTTAAGGGTTACTTTGCTTAACACCTTAACTATGGAGTTGTCTCTTGATTATAAATATGATGTGACCTAGCCAATGATTGCCAAATATAATTGCACTAATCAATGTATGCTATGACTTGTAATTAGAATAACTTAGGAATGTTCCTTATTAATACCTGTTCTAATCATCACTTGCTAGGCAGTATTGTTCTAAGTTTATCCTTGATTGATCTGATCTCTGCTATCCTTTATCAATTATTCATCATATTATTTACTTTGTAACCTGATTCCTGTTCATAGTAATTAGTGTGTTATCAGTCTTATTATAAGTGTGTGCCATATTAAATACTGTTAAGTCCTTACAATACCATCATATCTTGAATTGATTAGTCTCTAGGCTAAAATATAAATAACGATACCTGAGACTAGCTTGGGTGAAATGCTTCTACAACGGGTATGTTTATCTGTGCGCTTGTGGGTAAATATCTATCTCTTAAATCCAGTGCCCTGATATAATTACATTGCTAGCTTCATGTTGGGGATGACAACTTGACGTTAAGTGGAGTTAGTAGTGTCCCGTACACTCTTTGGTGCTTTCATTTATTTATTATTTTATGTGGCTCATTCTTAGAGTGAATCCATTAAGGAGTGTCAACACAAATCAAGCAATCTCGAGAGGGAACGTTTGTGCACCAGGGTAAGTATACCAAGGATATCCTGAAGAAATTCGATATGGGTGAGGCCAAGCCTCTTCCAACACCCATGTCGACCACAATGGCCCTGGATGCGGACAAGGACGGAGAAGCTGTAGACCAGAAGGACTACCGGAGTATGATTGGGTCGCTGCTGTACCTGACGGCGACACGCCCGGACATTCAGTTCGCGGTGTGTCTTTGCGCGCGATTTCAGTCGTCGCCGCGCACCTCTCACCGTCAGGCGGTCAAGCGCATTATGAGGTACTTATGCTTCACTCCTGAGTTTGGGATTTGGTATTCTGCTTCCTCCACCCTCTCTCTTTGCGGATATTCCGATGCCGATTTTGCTGGTTGTCGCATTGAGCGCAAGTCCACTTCTGGGACTTGTCAGTTTATTGGTTCTTCTCTTGTATCATGGTCTTCTCGCAAGCAGTCTAGTGTCGCCCAGTCTACCACAGAGGCTGAGTATGTTGCTGCGGCTAGCTGTTGTTCCCAGTTGCTTTGGATGATGGCCACTTTGCGTGATTTTGGTCTGAGCTTTTCTCGTGTTCCCTTGCTTTGTGACAGCACGAGTGCTATTAGCGTTGCTAAGAACCTCGTGCTGCACTCTAAGACCAAACACATTGATGTGTGCTTTCATTTTCTGTGAGACCACTATGAGAAGGCTGATATCGACCTTCGCCATGTCGATACTCATCATTAGTTGGCTGATATTTTCACCAAGCCTTTGGACCAATCAACCTTTGCTAGGTTAAGAGGTGAGCTTGGTGTGTGTTTCCCCTTTTAGATGGGGGAAACATTTTGACTCTTGTATTATAAACTTACTGTGTTTTTCATTGGGTTTCATCATGCATCTTTGCATTTCATCCTGCATATTTACATTCAGAGCTTCATGTATATAATCCTTAGAATGTGACTGTGCTCTGCTTAGTGTATGCTCCGATGCTTTATGATGATGCTTGTAGCTTATGCTCTTTCTGATAACTGATACATGTTGTGAGCTGAGCTATTTTCTGAATGGTGAATTTGATTAATGAACATAAAACTTGAAAATGTTCACCATTGAGATATGCAACTAGCATGTGTAGAATGTGTTGAATTCACTTGTGCTTCTCATATATGCTAGGTTGCTATGTCTCTAGTTCTGAGTCTTTCACTTGCTTGGTATGCTCATATTCTGTTTAAATTTGAACCAAGTTAAGTGAATTGGAAAGATCGAGATGGGATTGCTTGTCAGCACATCACAGTTTCGAGACTGTTTCTCATTGCACTTTGAGTTAAACTTGAGTTGTGTAGTGTATGACCGAAACTGTTGATTTAAGCTTCTGATTGCTTCTGATAGGCTTCGCGCAGTTGAAAAGTTAGCCAATGACAAGCTTTCAACCTCTCGCAGTCACATGCTGAAATTTGAACTTGTGTAATTTAACTGCTGCAACTCCGATAAAATTTTGGATACACAAGTCTATGTTTCATTCTATAGCATGATGATTGAACCTTGCTAGGGGTAGTTCACCTTGTATACATGTTTAGCACTTGTTTGAATTCCTGTCTATACATGAATAGTGCTATTTTTGTGGTGAACATCCTTTTCTGAATGGCTAAAACTGCTCACTTTGCTCAAATGCTTATATTTCGTATTTGGTGATCAGGTTGAGCCTTTGCTAGCATTCTGTGCATACTCTGAGTCATCGAATCAGCATTTTGACTAGCATCTTCATATTCTATCGACTATATTCCTGAAGCTGCTAACTTGCATTTTGACTCATATGCATTTGGAGGGAGAGTTATTCTGTCAAAGGGGAGCTATTTGATTAAGGGGGAGAAATGAGCTCTTTGATGCATTTTTGCTTGATAGTGCATTTTCAACTAAGGGGGAGAAATTTATTTGACAACTCATGTGCTTTCCGAAGTTTAACTAAGGGGGAGAAAATATTTGCAAATCATGTGCTTTCCGAGTTGAACCAAGGAGATTTCCCGGTTGTGTGCACTAATTGAGGGGGAGTTTACTAGTTGTGTTGAGCCTTTGCCTCTTTCTTGAGGGACTAGTAAACATTTTTAGTTCTTCAATTGGTATCAAACTCTTTTGTTTTTGAGTTGGTAACAGTTGGCATCGAGCTTCCTCGCTAGCGGTGTTGAGCCCGTTCTGCCTCTTCTTGAGGGCTAGCTCTATTTTGCTTGAATTTCAGTTGATTCTTCAATTGGTATCAAGTTTTCTCGCTAGCGGTGTTGAGCCTGTTCTACCTCTTCTTGAGGGCTAGCTTTGCTTTGCTTGGTTGCGTCGAGCCGTTGCCCATGTCTTTGGGAACCAAGTTGCTTTGCTCTTTCCACTTGACCTTCTTCGGCTTTGCTATGCTTTTGGGTCATTTGGTCGAGTTCTCTCTCCTTCTTCTTCCTTCCTCTATTCTATTATGATTTGTGTTGGTAGTTGACAATGCACTCATCAAGGGGGAGATTGCGGATACATGGGTGTATGCCGAGTCTCTGAGTGATGAGTGATTGTCAACTGGAATAATGCGCATGTTCTTTCGCTTGTGTTGTGCAGGTGTCGAGCACGGATACAGTGATCGAAGGCAAGGTGAACTTCAAGTAGAGACGTGTCGTGTCGATGGACAGAGAGTGGCGAAGGGCGGACATGAGGCTTGGACTGAGGGACCGGTGGCCTGAGGATTAGCTGTGGTGGCTGACAGCCTGGGACAGCTACGAGCGGAGACTTGCGGGGCACGGTGTTGCTTGGGTCGTGGACCTGGGGACACGTGTCGGTGGACGGGGTGCACGGGCGGTGCATCCCATCTACGGCTCGGTTTCGTGGTTGAGCCATAGAAAAACCACCGAGTGGACGGTTTCCAGGTTTGGGCCTCAAAACCTGGGCGCTGATGGTTTCCGAGTTTGGGCCACAAAACTCGGGCTGAGGACGGTTTCCAGTTTGGGCCTCAAAACCTGGGTGCTGCGGGTTTCTGAGTTTGGGCCACAAAACTCAGGCGATGGACGGCTGGTTTCCCAGTTTGGGCCTCAAAACCGGGGGTTGGCTGTGAAGGCTGATTTCCCGGTTTGGGCCTCAAAACCGGGGGTGACGTCTGGGAAAAGGAAAAGCAGAGCGGTGGCGGCACGTGGCTACAATCGGTGAGGTTGCGTCGAGGCAACGCTACCAGTTGTGCGGGCGTGGCCGTCGGATCACCACCTACCACGAGTTGGTCCAGAATAACCCTAGGGTTTAGCTGGTTCGCTCTGTAATTAGTTAGGGGTAGAGTGGGAATTAGAATTAGGATAAGTAGAGGGAGACACCCACCTCCCATCCTATCTCAGTCATTTTTGCTCTTTGCCTTCTAGGTTTTCCTGCTCTCCCAATCCCCTGCTATAGCAACTGAGATCCACAGAGAACCATACCTCTGTGTACTGAAGATTTTGAGGAAGTGAGACCGTAATCTCACTGTTGTAGCGTGTGGTAGCCACACGGTTGCAGATCGATGACTTGATTCGCGTTTTGTTCGTGTTCTTCGCGTTCTACGTTTCTCCGCGATTTTCCCGTCACTCGATCTCCCTCTCTACTGCGTCTTTTCGAAATCCGTTTGAATCAACTTGTTCTTTACAGTGAGGAGATCATTTCCACCGAAGGAATTCATCTAACTCCTCATGGGCAAGTAGATCGGGTTGATTTTGTTTCGTGGCGCTTTTTCGTTCATACTCCTTCCCTTTTGATTTCCTGGTGATTGAGTTGACTTGAGCGGATGATTTCTTGGGGATAGTCTCCTAACTACCTCATGATCATCTTCTCCAAGTTTGGGAACGTGGGGTTGTGATTTGATTCGGATTTGGGAGGTTGTGTGTGAAGGGCGACTGAAATCGCCTTCACTGGGTGGTCGCGGACAGTCCGCGGTTTGACCGGCGGACAGTCCGCGCGTCGGGGACGAGCCGGACCAGTGGCTGTGTTCCTCGGGTGTTTTGCTTTTGAGTGACCGGTGGACAGTCCGCCGTTGGAGTTCGCGGACAGTCCGAGAACGTCCAGGGGACTTGCAGCATCTGTGTTGTTCGGTGATTTTCGCCGGCGGACAGTCCGGGATCGGCTGGCGGACAGTCCGCTGTAGCCGCGGACAGTCCGGGACCTGCAGTCCCGACAGTCCGGGATTTGGCTGAAGCCTCCGGTTTAGTTCATTTGCTCTCCCGGCTTCTTCGCTTGGTTTCCGGACTTCTCGGTTGGTTCTTTAGTTCACCTAGGAACCTCTCTAAGTATCTTTGCTACTTGTTAGCGTCGATATTAGGGGATTTCCCGACGTAGCCTTCAATCTACATTTGGGACTAGGTTTTTAGGAGTCGAACTTGTGCCGAAGCTTTTGGTGCTTGGCTTGCTATCGCTTTGTGGTGCCTCGTTGTGATCCTAGGAATCATCCACCCTCTTCCAAGGGTCATGGGTATCACGGTTTCGTTCGTAGCTTTTGGGGTTGATTTGTGGGACAAAGGCCAAAGTTTCGAGAGAAATTTTTGAGCTCCCATTCACCCCCCTCTGGTCGCCTTGCTATTGCATTCTCGGTCCTTCAGCTAGTAACCCAGGGATTTTGCCAAAAAGAGGGGATAAATTATGAGGAAACATTTGCTCCTGTAGCCCGTTTAGAAGCCATTAGGATCCTTCTAGCTTTTGCTGCTTCGAAGGGTTTTAAGCTTTAT
Organism: Coix lacryma-jobi var. lacryma-jobi; assembly: GCA_009763385.1. NCBI lineage: Eukaryota > Viridiplantae > Streptophyta > Magnoliopsida > Poales > Poaceae > Coix > Coix lacryma-jobi. The sequence goes on from CM019831.1 coordinate 99,236,676, forward strand.
CAAATGGATGTCAAGAGTGCTTTCTTGAACGGGTATATAGAGGAAGAGGTTTATGTTAGGCAACCCCCTGGTTTCTGAAGGACCGAAAATGCTAAAGCAAGGCGACCAGAGGGGGGGTGAATGGGAGCTTCAAATTTCTTTCGAAATGTTGAGGCCTCTGTCCCAGAAAATCAACCCCAAGAACAAAGCTAAAACTCGTGATGTCCATGACCCAAGAGATTGGGTGGATGTTCCCTAGGAACACAGTGAGACACCACAAAAACTTCCTTGCTCAAGTTCACGCAAGTCAACTAGTGACAGGATGGACTTTGGGTAATCTCAACGCAAAAGCCGGAACTCAAATCCAAAGCCAAATGCACAAACTACAAACAAATCAGTGCAGAACCAGCTGCATCGGACGCTGGGAGCGTCCGATGTGTTCACGTCGGACGCGTCCGATGTGAACTGGACCTTTCTGGAACCATACTGAGTAGCCATCGGACGCTGCTATAGTAACTGCTCAGCGTCCAATGCCAACGTCCGATGTAGGGCAGTTGCGTCTGATGTGAACAGTAGCGTCTGATGCCCAGACACCTGACGCGTCCGATGCAAAATGAGCGTTTCTGGAACCTCACTGCATGACCATCGGACGCTGCACTATAGCGTCTGATGCCCCTTTGAAAACACAGAACCTGACACGTGGCAATGGCGCGTCCGATGCTACTCAGGTCAGCGTTCGATGCCAAGAACACGAGCGTCCGATGCCCCCGAAAACACACAGTTCTTCCGCGAATTTAACCCAATCTCCTCCGAATCAAAAGCACTGCGACTTAGACTTGGTATGAGGAGTTCCAAGGAAGTTAGTGAGCTACCCCTAAGAGATCATGGCTCGAACCTAAATCCAAATTGGTAATTCGGAAGAATTGTGGACAAAAGGGAGAAAACCGATCCAAACACGAAAACCGATCGATCTACTTGCTCGTGAGGTTTGAGTTGAATTCATTCGGTGGAAATGATCCCCTCACAATAAAGAACAAGTTGATTCAAACGGTTTTGCAAACGGAACAACGTGGAGAGAGATCGATCGACGGGAAACTTGAGGAGAAAAGCAAAAACTCAAAGAACAACACAAGAACACGAATCACAACCTCAATTGCCAGCCGAAATTTGTCCCCACGAGGAGACAACGGGAATCCGGTCCCGTTTCCAGAAAAACCAAATACACAGAGGTATGATTAAACCGTCTTTGCGGATCTCAGTAGCTACAACAGGGATGTGGGAGAGCAGGAAACCCTAGACTGAAAATAGTAATGGCTGAGATAGTCTGGAGGGAGGGGTTGCCTTTCCTTATATAGCCTAATACAATTATTCCCCTTCTACCCCTACTACTAATGAGCGAGCAGGCTAACCCTAAGGGTATTCCTGACCAACTCGAAGTTGATGGTGATCCGACGACCACGCCCGCACAACTGGTAGCTTCGCCTCGACGCGACCTCACCGATTGCTGCCATGTGTCGCCACCGCTCTGCTCGTCCTTTTCACAGACCTCCCCCCGGTATTGAGGCCGAAACCGGGAAACCTGTCATCCGTCGCCTGAGTTTTGTGGCCCAAACTGAGAAACCCGCCAGCACCCAGGTTTTGAGGCTCAAACCTGGAAATCGTCCACTCGGTTGTTTTTCTGTGGCTCAACCACCAAACCAAGCCGTAGAGGGGATGCACCGCCCGTGCACCCCGTCCATACGCAAGTCTTCACTTGTCGCTGTCCCAGGCTGTCAGCCACCACGGCCGATCCTCAGGCCACCGGTCCGTCAGTCCAAGCCTCACGTCCGCCCTTCACCGCTCCGGCTCCATCGGCACGACACGTCTCTACTTGACCTTCACCTTGCCTTTCATCACCGTTTCCGTGCTCGACACCTGCACAACACAAGCCAAAGAACATGTGCATTATCCCAGTTGACAATCACTCATCATCTCAAGATCCGGCATACACCCATGTATCCGCAATCTCCCCCTTGATGAGTGCATTGTCAACTACCAACACAAATCATATGAAGGTAGAAGAAAGAAGCATGAAAGAGTAAGCAAACTCAACCAATCGACTAAAAGCGAAGCAAAGCCAGGAAAAGTCGAATGGAGTGAGCGAGACAACTTGGTTCCCAAAGACATGGGCAACAGCTCGACGCAACCAAGCAAAGCAAAGCTAGCTCTCAAGAAGAGGGAGAACAGGCTCAACACCGCTAGCGAGAAGGTCGGAGCAAGGAAAGCAAAGACAAGCTAGTTCCTCCAGAAAGAGGCAAAGGCTCAACACAACTAGCCAAAACTGCTCCAAGCCAATTGAAAAACCATATAGGCTGAGAGTCGGTCCAAACCAATTGAACAGCTCGTCAAAGCAGAAATCGAGCAAACTCCCCCTAAACATGAATTCCCCCTTCAATAGTGCATACAACTAGGGACATGATTTGTCAAAATTTCTCCCCCTTAGTTGAAAATGCACACAACAAGGCAAAATGCATATGAGTCACAAATGCAGGTTAGCAGCTTCAGGTATATATTCCAGAGAGTGAATAGATGCTCTAAATAGTGCTGATCCAATGATTCAACAAAAAGCACAAATGCTAGCAAAGGCTCAAACTGATCACAGAATACGAAATATGAACATATGAGCAAAGTGAGCAGTTTCAAGCCTTTCAGAAAAGAGGTTCACCACCAAAATAGCTCTAAACATGTATAGACAGGAAGTTACACAAGTGCTAAACATGTATACAAGGTGAACTACCCCTAGCAAAGTTCAATCATCATGCTATAGAATGAAACATAAACTTGTGTTTTCAAAATTTTATCGAGTTGCAGCGGTGATTACACAAGTTTGAATTTCCAGCATGTGATTGCGAGAGGTTGAAAACTTGACATTGCCTAACTTTTCAACCGAGCTAAGCCTATGCATAAGCAATCAGAAGCTTGAAGCAACGGTTTCGGTCTTACACTACACGGCTCAAGGTTAACTCAATGTGCAATGAGAAACAGTCTCGATACCGTGATGTGCTGTCAAGTGATCCCATCTCGATCTTTTCAATTTACTTAGACTTGGTTCAAATTTAACTGAATATGAACATACCAAGCAAGTGAAAGACTCAGAACTAGAGACATAGAAACTTAGCATATATGAAAAGCACACGTGACTTCAACACATTCTACACATGCTAGTTGCCAACCTCAATGGTGGACATGTTTCAATTTTTATGTTGAATTATGCATATTCACAGTTCTGAAAATAGCTTAGCTCACAACATGTATCAGTGATCAAAAAGAGCTTAAGCTACAAGCATCATCATATATCATCAGAGCATACACTAATCAAAGCATAGATTCATTCTACAGATTATAGACATGAAGCTCAAAAATATAAAGATGCAAAAATGATGAAAAGCAGAAAATAACCAAGAACAAAACAAAAGAAGTCAGTCTATGATACAAGAACTAAAATGTTTCCCCAACTAAAAGGGAAAACACACACCAAGCTCACCTCTCAACCTAGCAATGGTTGATTGGTCCAAAAGCTTGGTGAAAATATCTGCCAACTGAAGATGAGTATCGACATGGTGAAGGTCGATATCACCCTTCTCATAGTGGTCTCGCAAGACATGAAAGTGCACATCAATATGTTTGGTGTTAGAATGCAGCACGAGGTTCTTAGCAACACTAATCGCACTCGTGCTGTCACAAAGCAATGGAACTCGAGAAAAACTCAGACCAAAATCACGCAAAGTGGCCATCATCCACAATAACTGGGAACAGCAGCTAGCCGCAGCAACATATTCAGCCTTTGTGGTAGACTGAGTGACACTAGACTGCTTGCGAGAAGACCAAGATACTAGAGAAGAACCCAAAAACTGACAAGTCCCACAAGTGGACTTGCGCTCAAGTCGGCAACCAGCAAAATCAGCATCCGAGTAACCACAAAGGGAAAGGGTGGAGAGGAAGCAGAATACCAAATCCCGAACTCAGGTGTGAAACAGAGATACCTCATAATGCGCTTGACCACCTGACGGTGAGAGGTGCGCGGCGATGACTGAAATCGCGCGCAAAGACACACCGCGAACTCGATGTCCGGGCGTGTCGCCATCATGTACAGCAGCGACCCGATCATGCTTAGGTACTCCTTCTGGTCCACAGCTTCTCCATCCTTGTCCGCATCCAGGGCCATCGTGGTCGACATGGGTGTTGGAAGAGGCTTGGCCTCACCCATATCGAACTTCTTCAATATGTCCTTGGTGTACTTAACCTGGTGCACAAATGTCCCTTCTCGGGATTGCTTGATTTGCAACCCGAGGAAAAACGTCAACTCACCCATCATGCTCATCTCAAATTCCCTGATCATAGTATCTGCAAACTTGGCAACCAAAGCATGAGAAGAACCACCGAAAGTGATATCATCCATGTAAATTTGAATCAACAAAGTGTCATTGCCTTGCTTGAGGAGAAAAAGAGTTTTATCCACACATCCTATTTTAAAACCCTTAGCAAGCAAAAAGGTTTTCAACCTATCATACCAGGCTCTAGGGGCTTGTTTCAAACCATACAAAGCTTTGTGAAGTTTAAAAACATGGTTTGGAAACTTGGGACTTTTGAAACCGGGAGGTTATTTCACATACACCTCTTCTTCTATGTAGGCACTCTTGACATCCATTTGAAAAAGTTTGAACCCTTTGGATGCAGCAAAAGCCAAGAGGATCCTAATTGCCTCCAAATGAGCTACAGGAGCAAAAGTCTCCTCATAGTCTATCCCCTCCTTCTGACTATACCCCTGGGCTACAAGTCTAGCCTTGTTTCTCACAACATGGTCATCTTCTCCTTGTTTGTTTTTGAAAACCCATTTTGTCCCAATAGGGTGACACTCAGGAGGAAGAGGAACAAGAACCCAAACCCGATTTCTCTCAAAATTTTCAAGCTCCTCATGCATGGCATTGACCCAATCCGGATCAGATAGAGCATGTCCAACATCTCGAGGTTCAAAATCAGCAACAAATGCAGAATGAGCAAAGTGAGAGATTTGTTGTGACCTAGACCGAGTGACGCGTTCGTGGATGTCGCTGATCATATGTTGAGGAGGGCGTTGGCGCTGAATGTGTCATGGCTCCTCCCTTGCTAAAGTGACCTCCCCCTCAATAGCAGCTGGTCCCTCCTCTGGTACAAGTGGTACAGCCCGAGGTGGTGGATCACATGGCCCCCATGTAGTAGAGGAAGAAGGGTCGGGGCCGCGTGCAGTCGTGGTCGAAGTTGACCCAATCGGCACCGCAGGTGGAGGAAGTGCCGGATCATCAATCCCTTCAGCACCTTCTTCTTCATCGTCAAAAAGAGGTTCTCCAACCTCATGATCACATGGACGCTCAAAACTAGAAGAGGGACAAAGCACAGTCTCGTCGAAGGTGACATCGGATGTCTCCATGACTTTGTTAGTATCAAGGTTAAGTACACGATATGCACGAGTATGATTTCCATAACCCAAAAATACACCGTCAGAAGAGCGAGACTCAAACTTGTCCAAGTTGCCTTTCTTGAGTATAAAACAGTGGCAACCAAAAACTCTAAAATAACTCACTTTGTGTTGCTTCCCAAATCGCAACTCATAAGAAGTTTTCTTCAAGAAAGCACGGAGAAAAAATGCGATTGGAAATATAGCATGCAGTGTTTATAGCCTCGGCCCAATACCGCCTAGGAGTCCTATGCTCATCGAGCATCGTCCTGGCCATCTCTACAAGGGTCCGATTTTTCCTCTCTACAACACCATTTTGTGGCGGTGTGTAGGGGGAAGAAAACTAATGCTCTAAACCCAAAGAGTTACAAAACTTCTAAAAATCCAAGTTCTTAAACTCAAAACCATTATCGCTACGAATAGCTCTCATCGAGTTCTTAGGGAACTCGTTCTGAAGTCGCAAGATCAAATGGCGACCAAAAATGAAAGTCTCAGTTTTCTTAGCTAAAAAGAAAACCCACGAATATCTCGAAAAGTCGTCCACAACAACAAGCACATACCACTTCCCACCAACTGAGATCACCCGAGCCGGACCGTCAAGGTCCATATGCAAAAGCTCTCCAGGACGCTTGGTCATAACCTGATTCACAGGATGGTGGGGAGCGGCTACCATTTTCCCATGTCTACAAGAATGGCAGACAAGGTCCTTCTCCATGTGTAACTTGGGCAATCCTCGGATTAAGCCAAGTGAGCTAAGCCTTGCAAGCAAGTCGAAGCTCAAGTGACAGAGTCTCCTGTGCCACTTCCAAAGATTAGAGGAGGAGGGTCCAACCAAAAGACAATGAGAAATGCCAAAAGACTCTGAGAAATTCACACGAAAGACTTTCCGAAAGGGCGAAATCAAACACACAAGATTGCCCTGAGGATCCAAAATGCAACTGAGATTTGGCTTAAAACGAATCTCATAGTCGTCATCAAAGAGTTGCGAAACAGAAAGAAGATTAAAATGCAAGTTAGAGACAAGAGCAACATCACGCAACACAAAGTGCTCATTAACTCGCATAGACCCTCGAGGCAACACTTTAACTTTGCTATTGTCACCGAAGGTGATATACTCCTTTCTGGCAACCGAACTATGACTGGAGAACCACTTGGTGTTTCCGGTCATATGCCTTGAGCACCCGGAATCCACCAACCAAATGTTCTCCAATCGCCTTACCTACATCAATAAAAAGACATAGGGTGAGCATACGGTCCAACACTGGGGTGAGTAAAATGGGAATTATATATACCAGTGTTGGGTCGGCTGCTCAAAAGAACGGTTAGTAGAAAAACCATTCCTAGCTCGCCTACGGGGAAAGCGATCACCACACTGAGGAAAACGTGGTCTGCTAAGGGAAGATTGTGTAACACCTCTGGTGTTTAGTATGTAATTAACTTGACATATCATCATTATCATCATTAAGCATCTTGATCATGATTTCATGTGTATGCATTTTGCTAAGTGTATCATTTTATGTGATTTACCTCTATTGCTAAAACCCTATTTAGCCCACTTCTCTCTACTAGGGCAAAATGGAAATTTCACCTCTGTGCCTAGCTTTGTGTAATTCTTGTTCCTTTGGTGTCTTGAAGTGTTGTTGTGTTGGCCAAAGTTCAAAAATCAGATTTTGATTTCAAATCCCTTTGCAAAACCCTGATTTCCAAATTCTGGATTTTATCCCTCTTTTTGTGATTCAAAAATTATTCAAAATTTGGGGTTGGTCCAAAAAGCAAAGTTGTAGATCTTTCAAAGAGAAACAACTTTGGTATTTACAAATTTTCAAGTTGCAGTACAAAGTTTTGAGTTATTTCAAATTCAATCAAACTCCAGTTTTTGTCCCCTTTTCAGTTTTCAAAATAAGTTCAAAAACTAATGAGTTTCTGGAAAAGTGTATAATAGCAAAGTTGTAGGTTTTGATAAAAGGAACAACTTTCATGTTTACAGATTTTCAAGTTTCAGTTTGAAATCCAGAGTAATGTTGAATTGATTCAAATTCCAAAAGTATTCCCTTTGCTGTTTTCAAATATAGTTCAAAAACTATTTGGAATTTGAAAATGTTCTTATTGACAAAGTTGTAGATCTCATTTTTCTGTACGACTTTGGTGTTTTGAGTTTTTCCTGTGCAGTTCAATTTTTGAGAGTATTTTGCAAAATACAGAAAGTCAAACCCTACCCTAGCTACTGTTCTTCTTCTCCGGTAGGGGGGGGGGGTCCGGCCATGGCCGCTCGCCGTCGCCGCGTGCGCCGCGCGCCTGGCTGCTGCACGCCAGCCCCCGACCTGTCGCCTGCAGCCGCGACATCGCGCCGCACCCGCACGCGCAAGAACCGACCCCCACACCCGTCCCCCACTGCTCCCCGACAGCGCCGCCGCGTGGCCGTCGCCGGCGAGCGCACACCCGGTCCCTGAGCGCGCGTCAACCCTTCTGCCCGAGCGCAATCGAGCGCGCATGCCTCCGCGAACCTCGTCCGCACCTCCACTCGGTCTCTACCGGTTCCTAGTCGCGGCTATAAAGGGGCCGCCGGAGAGCCGAAGCTCTCATCGCCTCCGCCACCGTGGCCAGAGCAAGCCAGAGCCTCCGCTTCCCTCCCAGCTAGCCCAAAGGCTCCGCCGTGACCTTGCGAAGCTTTTCCGCTCCTCAATTTCACCTCCGACGCCTCCAGTTGCCCGGCGTAACCTATCTCTCCCATCTCCGGTGAAACGCCGGTAAGGCTCGGGTTGAGAAATACTCTCTCCCCGGTCTCGATCATCTCCCTCCGACCCCTGTTTCATCGTCCTTGTGTCCTTGCGCGTCTAACCATACCCCGGCGACCTCTTGTGGTGCTCAGGAACGACGGAACGCCGTCGCGACGCCGTTCGGTCCGCCGACGACCCCGCTCCGTCGCACTCCTAGCTCCGGCCGTCCCCTCGCCTCGCCGCCGCGCGTCATCGGTCGCCGGTGAGCTCCTGAACCTTCCCGTGTCTTTGGTTTCGTCCGCAAGCGCTTGCCGTGCCCGGAACATCGCCGCGCCGCCGTCGGGTGACCGCCGGCGAGAGGGGGAAGATGAACAGTGCTGTTTATCAATTTCCAGTTTATTTTGAATAGTGCTCTGATTTCATATTTTGGTGTGATTTTCTGTGTTGCTTCAAAAATTCTGAAATTTTGAGGATAGACTCTTTGTACCTTGAAGTATTTTATAAAAATATAAAACTTGACTTTTCTGCAAAAATTTGAAAATGAAAAATCCCCCTTTTAATTGAAAAATGAAGACTTTGGTATTTTTAGAGAGTGTTCTGTAGCTCCAAAAATCTTGAGATAAATTTTGCAAGCTAGTTGTGTCATGAGGAGTCTCTGGTAAAATTTTGAAGTCATTTGGAACAAGTTGATTTTTGAGCTTAATTTTAATTAAGGAATAGTGCCTTTTGTTAATTAAATGTCTAGATTTAATTGAGCACCTTAATGACCTCCAAAAATTATGAAATTTGTTTTGCCATATACTTGTACCATAATGAACTTATGTGGTTAATTTGGTAATTTTTGGAGCACCTTCATAAAATGACCTTTTAAAATAATTAAGAAAATAGAAAAGGTGGATTAGGGTTAGTAATAGATGTTTGATGATGTGATCTTTGGATTGATTGATGTTCATAGACCCCTACCCTTTGGTCTATGATGTTTGTGATGCTATGTTTGGTTGATGCTTAGGATAGTTATGATAAAGTCAAGTTAAACCAAATTTGCTTAAGGAAGAAATGGTTACTTTTATGCTCAACCTAGATTCGATTATGCCTTGCCTGAGAGTAATCTAGAATCTGTGGTATTGTCTTGCACCTTAAGTCCATGTCATCATTCTCATGAGCATTCATCATTGCATCCGTATAGTTGACGAAGAAGGACCTGAAGTCGAGGTAGCCGCCGAAGGATCTGTCCCCGAGGCAACTCCGAGCTCCAACACCTTTACCTACCCCGACTCTGCTCTTTTTGCCATCCAAGGCAAGCCCCGGTGCATTTAACCCTACCTTGCCTTTATAAATGTTTTCTTTAAATGTTTTGAGTTAAATTATTGCATTAGGTTGATAGGAGTTGAGTGAAATCCTATCTGATGCATTATCTACCTTGACCAATGATACACCCGGTACCTGCTTTTCAAAAACTATTTGCAAAGTGCTTAGTAATGCTATATGATAGATTTGCAATAAAATGCCTATCTCAAAAGTGTGATCACTTTAAGAATCTTTCTGGGAATTTCTGGTTTACTCCCACCTTTGGCTAAGTATCTGATCCGTACCTAGTCAATGGGAAGGAGAGGTTGTCCTTGCGTACGGTGCCGTCATGTTGTAGTCCGGGACTCAACAGTTGACACCGACCGGGACAGGGTTGAAAAACTGACAGGACCTGTACTCTTGGGTTAGAGTCCCGAGGTGCTTGTCGCTGGCTGGAAAATTTAGGGACCACCTGTATGGGGGCCTGATTGACTAAGACTTGCAACTATTCACATACTACGGAAAGCTTCGGCTCCGAGGAATCCTTTATTGGACCGACAACCGCGCACTGGGAGTGGAGAGATGGCGGAAGTAGCATGTACCCACGTGGGTTAGAGGCCCGGATTGGAGTGGTGTACTGTACTTCCGGGTGGCGTAGGACCGGGCCCAATCTTGGAGGAATCGTGGTAGACGAGTTGGCATATGCAAGCTTGGGTGCTACATATGCAGTGTGGATAGGGACCCTCAGCTGAGTATTATTTATCCGGATTAACGCTGCTCCTCGGTTATGGAGACTTAGTCACTGACTGTCAACAGGGAGTGGTTCTCAACTAGGTCTGTTTGGGAAAGTAAAATGAATCAAGGATTATGATGGAACAAGGAATGCCGAATCTTTCAAAATTAAAATGATGTTTACCAAAAATGCTTTTCTGCAAAATACTTGAACTTGCTTAAGCCTTACCTTGACTACCCTAAGCCTGCATTCCTGAGTCTTCTCTCTTTTCTTTAGTCGGGTAAGTCTTGTTGAGTACCTTTGTACTCAGGGTTCTTTTACCCATGTTGCAGGTATGGCAGATCCCACAGTATGCCTTGGACCCTGCTGTGTGACTGTGGTTCAGGAAGAGGCCGATGAGGCCGGTGTGTGATTATCCCCCCTTGGGCTGGGTGATGTATCTTAATCTTTAGTTGTTGTCATTTGCTACCCTGCCAACTCTTTCTATTTGAGCTATGGTCTGTAATAACTTTACCTTAAGTTTATGTTGAACACTGGTTTGTAAAACTATTGTTATTTAAGTCTTCCGCTATTTACTCCGATGTTATTTGTCAAAATGCTCAAGAGATTGTAACTGAATTGTGAGATGATCCTGCGGACATCGGGCACTGATGTAGCCCAGTGGCGAACCCGGTCTTAACCCCTTGGCTGTACGGATCGACTGTCAGTGGTTGATAGTGATCGGTGGGCCATGGGATTAGGGTCGTTCCGTCACAGAGTGGTATCGGAGCATCTCACTACGACGTTGCGATCTTTTTGCGAAAACTTCAAAAGGTTTTTAAGTCCAAAAACTAAACTTGACTATTTTAAGTCCAAATTGCTTCTCTCATCTCATCTTGTCTTTGGCAACTAGTAGCAAGACAACTTGTATAAGCCCTATGTACCTTATCTTAGTAGTTGCATTGCCTTGTTCCGTAGGAACGAATCATGCATCATGTCATAAACACTTAAGATAATAACTTCTTCTCTAGTCAGTTGGGATAGTATGTCTTTACCTTTTCTTGCTAGCCTTTCTCATCTATAACCTCTTGTCCAGATATGGCCATCCTCAAGCGGACTGCTCGCAAGTCAACTGGACCTCATGGTGTGCCGCGTCACCAGCTGGCGCCACGCACAGGAGAAGAGATTGGAGAATCCTCCAATGGACGTCGTTTTCCCCGCCGCAACCGCAAGCAGCTGAAGGAGGAGATCAAGAATCTCAAGGCAGAGATGGAAAACATGGAGCATGACTTCTATCTTTCCCGCATGGAGTTTTATGAGGCACGAGCTTCCCTGGAGCAGGCCAATCGGAACACAGTTCGCGCTATCGAGCAGCGCAACGAGGCTTGGAACCGCGAGGACGTCGCCAGAGCCCAGCTCCATGGACTACAGCAGTACACTGCCCAGGTTGAGGAGTACAATGTTATACTTCATGAGGAGGTACATCAACTGTACGACCAGCTTCACCCCATGATTCCACCTGTTGCTGAGGATCCAGAAGATGGAGTCGTGGAGGAACCTGAAATAGAGCAAGAGCCAGTCCAGAACATAGAAGTGGAACCTGCTGAAGATGTTCATGTTGAAGATGAAGATGAGGAGGAAGAGCCTGAGCTTATCATCGAGGATGATGATGATGACGAAGAGTTGATCTTCATCGATGACGACTAGACTCCTTGTGTCTGTACCATCTGCTTATCTAAAACCTTAGACTAGATTTGGGGGCGTTAGTCTGTCTGTTGCCAAGTCTGGCATGTATCTTTCTTTTTACATCTTTTCCCTTTATCGGCCTGTATCATCTGTCAGACACCTTATCAAGTCATCAGCCTTTGTATCAGAAGAAGCTATCAGTTGTGTTGTTTGATTCTGGTGCATCGCATTCCTTCATCAGTCGCACTTTTGTCATCAAGCATGAGTTACCCATGGGGGAGTTAAAAGAAAGTTTCTGTATACTTTCGCCTGGAGGGCGGATAAATACTAAGGAAGTGGTCCGCAGTATACCAGTAATGTTGGGGGAACATGTCTTTCCTACCACCATGATAGTACTGCGCGATCAAGAGATAGATGTCATCTTAGGCATGAATTGGATGTGTCAGTATAAAGCCATGATAGACATCTTGAATAGAGTTGTGAGAGTGGATATTCCTAACAGCACTTCCAAACTCCTTCTCCAACTTCCTATGCCTCAAAAACTAGCAACCACCCAGTTGAATGCCGCATGTGTTCCGGAAGTCCGGGATATTCCCGTGGTCTGTGAGTTCCCTGATGTCTTCCCAGAAGATCTACCTGGTCTGCCTCCCGATCGTAACGTTGAGTTTGCCATAGAGCTAAAGCCCGGGACTGCTCCTATATCCCGTAGAGCTTATCGAATGCCTCCCAGAGAGTTGGCAGAGCTGAAGATCCAATTGCAAGAGCTCTTGGACAAGGGTCTCATTCGCCCAAGTTCATCTCCTTGGGGCTGTCCTGCTATCTTTGTGAAGAAGAAGGACAAGAGTCTTCGTCTGTGCGTTGATTATCGCCCGCTCAATGAGGTCACCATCAAGAACAAATATCCCTTGCCTCGCATTGACCTTCTTTTTGATCAGTTATCTGGAGCCAGAGTATTCTCCAAGATTGATCTCAGATCTGGCTATTATCAAATAAAAATCCGTCCAGAAGACATTCCTAAAACAGCTTTCACCAACAGATACGGCCTATATGAGTACTTGGTCATGTCCTTCGGCTTGACCAATGCCCCCGCTCATTTCATGTATCTCATGAACTCTGTGTTCATGCCAGAGCTCGATAAATTTGTAGTCGTGTTCATTGACGACATCCTTGTCTATTCAAGAACTCCTGAAGATCACGCCGAGCATCTTCGAATCGTTCTCTCTCGTCTCAGGGATCACCAGCTGTATGCCAAGTTCAGTAAATGCGAATTCTGGCTAGACCGAATTCAATTCCTTGGTCATGTCCTGTCCGCTGAAGGTGTGTCGGTTGACCCTGAAAAAGTGTCAGATATCTTGGATTGGAAGCCACCTACCACTGTCCGCGAAGTTCGCAGCTTCATGGGAATGGCTGGATACTATCGTCGTTTCATCCCAGATTTCTCCAGAGTGGCCAAGCCTATCACTGAGTTGTTGAAGAATTCCGTGGATTTCGTATGGTCACCAGCCTGTGAGCAAGCCTTTCAAGCCTTGAAGAAACTGCTAACTACATCACCAGTCCTAGCTCAACCAGATATCGAGAAACCCTTTGATGTATACTGTGATGCATCTGGTACTGGTTTGGGCTGTGTTTTGATGCAAGAAGGACGAGTAATCGCTTATGCCTCACGACAGCTTAAGCGACATGAGGAAAACTATCCCACCCATGATCTTGAGTTAGCAGCAGTCGTGCATGCCTTGAAGATTTGGCGTCACTATCTGTTGGGCAGTACTTGCAATATGTATACGGATCACAAGAGCCTAAAGTATATCTTCACTCAAGAAGAATTGAATATGAGGCAGAGAAGATGGCTTGAGTTGATTAAAGATTATGATCTCGAAGTACATTACCATCCTGGTAAGGCAAACGTAGTTGCCGATGCCCTCAGTCGCAAGTCATACTGCAACTGTCTGATGACGAAGCCCTCTGATCTTTCCTTGTGCCATGAACTTGAAAGGATGGGTATCGAAATGATCCCGCCAGGAAGCCTGAATAATGTCAGCATAGAAACATCTATCAAGGATCAAGTCATTGCTGCTCAGAAGGATAACCCTGGAATCAAGCACATCATCGAAAAGGTCCAGACCGGAAAGACTGATTGTTTCAGGATCGATGATGTAGGAGTTGTTTGGTTCAAGAACCGTCTAGTAGTTCCCAAGGTGCCTGAATTGAGACAGTTAATCCTTGATGAAGCACACTTGACCAGATTCTCTATTCACCCCGGTAGCAACAAGATGTACCAAGACTTAAAGCAGAGATTCTGGTGGACTAAAATGAAGATTGAGATTGCTCGGTATGTCGCTCAGTGTGATACCTGCCAAAGAGTCAAGGCAGTACACATGAAGCCTGGAGGAGAATTGCAACCTTTGCCAGTACCCGCTTGGAAATGGGACGACATTAGTATGGATTTTGTTAATGGACTACCCAAGACCCAGAAAGGTTTTGATTCCATTTGGGTAATCGTGGACCGACTCACTAAGCAAGCTCACTTTCTGCCAGTCAAGACCAGTTACACCGTCCCCATGTATGCCACTTTGTACAAGAACCACATAGTGAAGCTTCATGGCATACCCAAGAGCATTATCTCTGACCGTGGTACCCAGTTTGTCGCTAAGTTTTGGAAAGCGTTCCATACCTCACTTGGAACCAAGCTTTTGCATAGTACGGCATATCATCCGCAAACTGATGGACAAACTGAGCGAGTCAACCAAGTGCTAGAGGACATGTTGAGAGCCTGTGTTCTTACCTTCGCAGATACTTGGGATGACTGTTTGCCTTTGGCAGAGTTCTCTTACAATAACAGTTATCAAGAGAGCATCAAGATGGCACCATTTGAAGCGTTGTACGGTCGTCGTTGTCGTACACCCCTCAGTTGGTCTGAGCCTGGAGAAAGAGAATTCTTTGGAGTTGACCTGGTCAAGGATATGGAAGAGAAAGTCAAGCAGATACAAGAGAATATGAAGATTGCCCAATCTCGACAGAAGAGCTACGCAGACAAGAGACGTCGACCTCTGAAGTTTCAAGTTGGAGATTATGTATATCTCAAGGTCTCACCAACCAAAGGAGTCACTCGTTTTGGAGTCAAAGGAAAGCTAGCACCCCGCTACATTGGACCGTTTGAGATTTTGGAATGTTGTGGCAAGGTAGCTTACAAGCTGAAGTTGCCCGATCATCTCTCCGCTGTCCACAATGTTTTCCATGTCTCCCAACTCAAGAAGTGTCTCAGAGTACCAGAACATGTCGTGGAAGTTGAAGGTGTCGAGCTAGAGCCTGATCTATCTTACTCAGAATATCCAGTTCGCGTGTTGGACCACAAGGATCGTGTTACCCGAAGAACCACCACAAGATGGTACAAAATCCAGTGGAACCAGCACTCTGAAGAAGAAGCTACGTGGGAATCTGAAGACTTCTTAGCAAAGAACTACCCCGATTTTCTCGAATCCCTGTCAATGTAAGGTTTGCCTTTATCCCTTCTTTGTCTTTCCTTAAGACGCAGAATCTCGGGGCGAGATTTCTTTAAGGGGGGGAGGCTGTAACACCTCTGGTGTTTAGTATGTAATTAACTTGACATATCATCATTATCATCATTAAGCATCTTGATCATGATTTCATGTGTATGCATTTTGCTAAGTGTATCATTTTATGTGATTTACCTCTATTGCTAAAACCCTATTTAGCCCACTTCTCTCTACTAGGGCAAAATGGAAATTTCACCTCTGTGCCTAGCTTTGTGTAATTCTTGTTCCTTTGGTGTCTTGAAGTGTTGTTGTGTTGGCCAAAGTTCAAAAATCAGATTTTGATTTCAAATCCCTTTGCAAAACCCTGATTTCCAAATTCTGGATTTTATCCCTCTTTTTGTGATTCAAAAATTATTCAAAATTTGGGGTTGGTCCAAAAAGCAAAGTTGTAGATCTTTCAAAGAGAAACAACTTTGGTATTTACAAATTTTCAAGTTGCAGTACAAAGTTTTGAGTTATTTCAAATTCAATCAAACTCCAGTTTTTGTCCCCTTTTCAGTTTTCAAAATAAGTTCAAAAACTAATGAGTTTCTGGAAAAGTGTATAATAGCAAAGTTGTAGGTTTTGATAAAAGGAACAACTTTCATGTTTACAGATTTTCAAGTTTCAGTTTGAAATCCAGAGTAATGTTGAATTGATTCAAATTCCAAAAGTATTCCCTTTGCTGTTTTCAAATATAGTTCAAAAACTATTTGGAATTTGAAAATGTTCTTATTGACAAAGTTGTAGATCTCATTTTTCTGTACGACTTTGGTGTTTTGAGTTTTTCCTGTGCAGTTCAATTTTTGAGAGTATTTTGCAAAATACAGAAAGTCAAACCCTACCCTAGCTACTGTTCTTCTTCTCCGGTAGGGGGGGGGGGGTCCGGCCATGGCCGCTCGCCGTCGCCGCGTGCGCCGCGCGCCTGGCTGCTGCACGCCAGCCCCCGACCTGTCGCCTGCAGCCGCGACATCGCGCCGCACCCGCACGCGCAAGAACCGACCCCCACACCCGTCCCCCACTGCTCCCCGACAGCGCCGCCGCGTGGCCGTCGCCGGCGAGCGCACACCCGGTCCCTGAGCGCGCGTCAACCCTTCTGCCCGAGCGCAATCGAGCGCGCATGCCTCCGCGAACCTCGTCCGCACCTCCACTCGGTCTCTACCGGTTCCTAGTCGCGGCTATAAAGGGGCCGCCGGAGAGCCGAAGCTCTCATCGCCTCCGCCACCGTGGCCAGAGCAAGCCAGAGCCTCCGCTTCCCTCCCAGCTAGCCCAAAGGCTCCGCCGTGACCTTGCGAAGCTTTTCCGCTCCTCAATTTCACCTCCGACGCCTCCAGTTGCCCGGCGTAACCTATCTCTCCCATCTCCGGTGAAACGCCGGTAAGGCTCGGGTTGAGAAATACTCTCTCCCCGGTCTCGATCATCTCCCTCCGACCCCTGTTTCATCGTCCTTGTGTCCTTGCGCGTCTAACCATACCCCGGCGACCTCTTGTGGTGCTCAGGAACGACGGAACGCCGTCGCGACGCCGTTCGGTCCGCCGACGACCCCGCTCCGTCGCACTCCTAGCTCCGGCCGTCCCCTCGCCTCGCCGCCGCGCGTCATCGGTCGCCGGTGAGCTCCTGAACCTTCCCGTGTCTTTGGTTTCGTCCGCAAGCGCTTGCCGTGCCCGGAACATCGCCGCGCCGCCGTCGGGTGACCGCCGGCGAGAGGGGGAAGATGAACAGTGCTGTTTATCAATTTCCAGTTTATTTTGAATAGTGCTCTGATTTCATATTTTGGTGTGATTTTCTGTGTTGCTTCAAAAATTCTGAAATTTTGAGGATAGACTCTTTGTACCTTGAAGTATTTTATAAAAATATAAAACTTGACTTTTCTGCAAAAATTTGAAAATGAAAAATCCCCCTTTTAATTGAAAAATGAAGACTTTGGTATTTTTAGAGAGTGTTCTGTAGCTCCAAAAATCTTGAGATAAATTTTGCAAGCTAGTTGTGTCATGAGGAGTCTCTGGTAAAATTTTGAAGTCATTTGGAACAAGTTGATTTTTGAGCTTAATTTTAATTAAGGAATAGTGCCTTTTGTTAATTAAATGTCTAGATTTAATTGAGCACCTTAATGACCTCCAAAAATTATGAAATTTGTTTTGCCATATACTTGTACCATAATGAACTTATGTGGTTAATTTGGTAATTTTTGGAGCACCTTCATAAAATGACCTTTTAAAATAATTAAGAAAATAGAAAAGGTGGATTAGGGTTAGTAATAGATGTTTGATGATGTGATCTTTGGATTGATTGATGTTCATAGACCCCTACCCTTTGGTCTATGATGTTTGTGATGCTATGTTTGGTTGATGCTTAGGATAGTTATGATAAAGTCAAGTTAAACCAAATTTGCTTAAGGAAGAAATGGTTACTTTTATGCTCAACCTAGATTCGATTATGCCTTGCCTGAGAGTAATCTAGAATCTGTGGTATTGTCTTGCACCTTAAGTCCATGTCATCATTCTCATGAGCATTCATCATTGCATCCGTATAGTTGACGAAGAAGGACCTGAAGTCGAGGTAGCCGCCGAAGGATCTGTCCCCGAGGCAACTCCGAGCTCCAACACCTTTACCTACCCCGACTCTGCTCTTTTTGCCATCCAAGGCAAGCCCCGGTGCATTTAACCCTACCTTGCCTTTATAAATGTTTTCTTTAAATGTTTTGAGTTAAATTATTGCATTAGGTTGATAGGAGTTGAGTGAAATCCTATCTGATGCATTATCTACCTTGACCAATGATACACCCGGTACCTGCTTTTCAAAAACTATTTGCAAAGTGCTTAGTAATGCTATATGATAGATTTGCAATAAAATGCCTATCTCAAAAGTGTGATCACTTTAAGAATCTTTCTGGGAATTTCTGGTTTACTCCCACCTTTGGCTAAGTATCTGATCCGTACCTAGTCAATGGGAAGGAGAGGTTGTCCTTGCGTACGGTGCCGTCATGTTGTAGTCCGGGACTCAACAGTTGACACCGACCGGGACAGGGTTGAAAAACTGACAGGACCTGTACTCTTGGGTTAGAGTCCCGAGGTGCTTGTCGCTGGCTGGAAAATTTAGGGACCACCTGTATGGGGGCCTGATTGACTAAGACTTGCAACTATTCACATACTACGGAAAGCTTCGGCTCCGAGGAATCCTTTATTGGACCGACAACCGCGCACTGGGAGTGGAGAGATGGCGGAAGTAGCATGTACCCACGTGGGTTAGAGGCCCGGATTGGAGTGGTGTACTGTACTTCCGGGTGGCGTAGGACCGGGCCCAATCTTGGAGGAATCGTGGTAGACGAGTTGGCATATGCAAGCTTGGGTGCTACATATGCAGTGTGGATAGGGACCCTCAGCTGAGTATTATTTATCCGGATTAACGCTGCTCCTCGGTTATGGAGACTTAGTCACTGACTGTCAACAGGGAGTGGTTCTCAACTAGGTCTGTTTGGGAAAGTAAAATGAATCAAGGATTATGATGGAACAAGGAATGCCGAATCTTTCAAAATTAAAATGATGTTTACCAAAAATGCTTTTCTGCAAAATACTTGAACTTGCTTAAGCCTTACCTTGACTACCCTAAGCCTGCATTCCTGAGTCTTCTCTCTTTTCTTTAGTCGGGTAAGTCTTGTTGAGTACCTTTGTACTCAGGGTTCTTTTACCCATGTTGCAGGTATGGCAGATCCCACAGTATGCCTTGGACCCTGCTGTGTGACTGTGGTTCAGGAAGAGGCCGATGAGGCCGGTGTGTGATTATCCCCCCTTGGGCTGGGTGATGTATCTTAATCTTTAGTTGTTGTCATTTGCTACCCTGCCAACTCTTTCTATTTGAGCTATGGTCTGTAATAACTTTACCTTAAGTTTATGTTGAACACTGGTTTGTAAAACTATTGTTATTTAAGTCTTCCGCTATTTACTCCGATGTTATTTGTCAAAATGCTCAAGAGATTGTAACTGAATTGTGAGATGATCCTGCGGACATCGGGCACTGATGTAGCCCAGTGGCGAACCCGGTCTTAACCCCTTGGCTGTACGGATCGACTGTCAGTGGTTGATAGTGATCGGTGGGCCATGGGATTAGGGTCGTTCCGTCACAGATTGTCCATCGCGATACTCAAAACATGGTGGGGGATAACGCTCAACCACAAAGCCACCGCCACGGGGTCCATAGCCCACAAATGCAGGCTCCCGCCGGACACGTCCTCCTTGCGGCCTAGGACCTTGAAGTATTGGACCTCTAGTCCTAGCAGCTCTCCTTTGAACATTTGGCACATGTACATCATGGAAAGGATGGCACATGTTCGTGTTGTTCATCTCCTTTGCACGGTGCTCCTCTCTCTTGCGTCGAAAGAAAAACTCCCTCAGGTGTCCATCTCTCCCACAGTGCTCACAGTGGTACCTCACCGCTCTCATAGGGGGTTGTTGGTACTCACGATAGCGGGTGTGGATCACTTGCCCCTTTTGTGGCATGAGCTCCTCATGGATAGGTGGCATAGTGTCTAGCTTGTTCCTGAGGTGGTTTGGTTTTGGAGCCCATGTCTGTTTCTTGGGTGGAGCTCTTGGTGGTTCCACAAACATTCCATCCTTAGTGTTAGGTTTGAGAGGCTCTTTGGGTGGAATCTTGGTCAGTTTGGGAGTAGTGGTGGAGTTGGGCTTCTCACTCGGCTTAAGACCACTAAACTCTCCAACCTTCCCGAAAGATGAGGCACACTCAACACCCTGAGCAAAACCAATACCAGGACCTCCAGCAGCACGTTTGAATTGGGCTATCATCATCCCAAGCTGCGGCTCACCACAGGACACCCATGACAAGATGGTCCGAAGGTATGTGTTTTCTTCCTCGGTTTGCATCTTGTCATGTTTCACGTTTGCAATCTCCATCTCCAAACCCTCACACAAGGCACACCTAGACACACAAGTGCTACTCGAGCTGGCCTTCTCAAGAGACACAATCTTGGCATTCTTCTCTGCCAACTCAGATTGCAAGCCTGCACAAGACTTGCACGCACCAAGCACGGAGGATCTAGCCCTAAGCTCATCTACTTCTCCAACCAAAGCAACATACTACCCCCTCAAAGTGAGAGGTCAGTCATGTGCTTGGAGCACATCTCACACTCATCCTCCTCAGTCACGACAACGATGGACTTGACAGACTCAAGCTCCTTCACCGCGTCCTCCCACTTCCTCCTAAACTCCTTTCTCTCTCTAGCGGCAAGCCTAAGCAGTTTATCTTGACTAATGAGAGCAGCAGTAAGGTTGTCAACCTCAGCAGAGAGTTCGTTAGGAGTTTGAGATACCTGGGAGGTGTTGTCATCATCGTCGTCATTCTGAGGGATCTCCTCCAGCTCATCATTGACCTCATCACCGAGGGCCATGGTGCAGAAGCCCTCATTGTCGGCGAAGAAGCAAAGACCGTTCAGCTTGTCCTCGATCTTCTTCTTCTTCTCGGACTCGTCATCGCTTGATGCAGTGGAGTCGTCATCCGAGTCGTCGACGTCACTGAGAGTGGCGAAGAAGGCACGCTGCCCGGCCTGGGCCTTCTCCAGGTACTTCTCCTTGATGTACTCCTTGTTGAAGCCGCCCCTCCGCTTGTGCTTGGCAGGGACGTACTTCTCCTTGCGCTTTTCGGAGTCGTACTTGTGGTCGTGATCCACCTTGCCGAACACTTGCTTGTTTTTCTTCGGGAAATTGGCGATGAAGTGGTCCGAGCCTCCACACTCGTAGCATCCACCATATGTCCTCCTCTGTGGCGACGGTTCATGCGGTTGTTGTGGAACCGCGAGAACCGGTTGGCAAGCAGGGCCAACTCGTTGTCCGCCATGAACTCTAGCTGCTCCTCTGTGATAGTAAGATGAGATGTCAAAGCAAAACCTCCAGAGGTGTTAGCAGAAGAGCCAGAAATCAAAGCCATCGACGGGCCAGAAGGATTTTCATAAGAAGCCCTTGCCATGGCATCAATCTCACTGGACTTGAGCTTACTAAAGAGCTTGTCGCACGTGAGAGTCTCATAGTTAGGCGATTCGATGATCGCCTGAACCTTGGAGTCCCACACCGACCGATCGAGAGTGTGTAAAATCTTGAGAGCCCTCTCATGATCGTCGAAAGGCAACAACTCCTTGTTAGCCCTCATCCTATTGACAATAACATGAAAGCGAGTGAATAAACTTTCTATGCTCTCGCCAGGCATGTGTCGAAAGTTCTCATACTCCCGCTTGTGCGACTTGTAGAGATGGGATTTGACTTGAGTGGTTCCCTCATGGAAATGCATGAGGGTCGCCCAAATCTCCTGAGCCATGGGAAGGTGAGAAACGCGATCAAACTCAGACATGCTCAAACAAGAGAAAAGAGCATTACGGGCTCGGCTATTGGCATCGTGCTCGCCAATCTGCAGCTAAGTCACACGAGCAGCCAAGACCACATAATCAACCTTGTTGCAAATCTCCCAGACAGAAGCACCCATACTTTGAAGATAGGCTGGCATGCGTATCTTCCAATACGCATAGTTCGTCCCATCGAAAAACGGCGGTTTGCCCACGCCGCGATCCATGTTGCCTTCTGTGGATCTGGAACCGGCTAAGGTGGAAGATTCTTAACCTGCTCTGATACCAATTGAAGGACCGAAAATGCTAAAGCAAGGCGACCAGAGGGGGGTGAATGGGAGCTTCAAATTTCTTTCGAAATGTTGAGGCCTCTGTCCCAGAAAATCAACCCCAAGAACAAAGCTGAAACTCGTGATGTCCATGACCCAAGAGATTGGGTGGATGTTCCCAAGGAACACAGCGAGACACCACAAAAACTTCCTTGCTCAAGTTCACGCAAGTCAACTAGTGACACGATGGACTTTGGGTAATCTCAACGCAAAAGCCGAAACTCAAATCCAAAGCCAAATGAACAAACTACAAACAAATCAGTGTAGAACCAGCTGCATCGGACGCTGGGAGCGTCCGATGTGTTCACGTCGGACGCGTCCGATGTGTTCACGTCGGACACGTCCGATGTGAACAGGACCTTTCTAGAAACATACTGAGTAGCCATCGGATGCTGCTACAGTAACAGCTCAGCATCCGATGCCAGCGTCCGATGTAGGGCAGTTGCGTCTGATGTGAACAGTAGCGTCTGATGCCTAGACACCTGACATGTCCGATGCAAAATGAGAGTTTCTGGAACCTCACTGCATGACCATCGGACACTGCACTGTAGCGTCCGATGTCAGTGTTCGATGCCCCTTTAAAAACACAGAACCTGACACGTGGCAACGGTGCGTCCGATGCTACTCGGGTCAGCGTCCGATGCCAAGAACACGAGCATCCGATGCCCCTGAAAACGCACAGTTCTTCCGCGAATTGAACCTGATCTCCTCCGAATCAAAAGCACTGCGGCTTAGACTTGGTATGAGGAGTTCCAAGGAAGTTAGTGAGCTACGCCTAAGAGATCATGGCTCGAACCTAACTCCAAATCGGTAATTCGGAAGAATTGTGGACAAAAGGGAGAAAACTGATCCAAACACGAAAACCGATAGATCTACTTGCTCGTGAGGTTTGAGTTGAATTCATTCGGTGGAAATGATCCCCTCACAATAAAGAACAAGTTGATTCAAACGGTTTTGCAAACGGAACAACGTGGAGAGAGATCGATCAACGGGAAACTTGAGGAGAAAAGCAAAAACGCGAAGAACAACACAAGAACACGAATCACAACCTCAATTGCCAGCCAAAATTCGTCCCCACGAGGAGACAACGGGAATCCGGTCCCGTTTCCACAAAAACCAAATACACAGAGGTATGATTAAACCGTCTCTGCGGATCTCAGTAGCTACAGCAGGGATGTGGGAGAGCAGGAAACCCTATACTGAAAATAGTAATGGCTGAGATAGTCTGGAGGGAGGGGTTGCCTCTCCTTATATAGCCTAATACAATTATTCCCCTTCTACCCCTACTGCTAATGAGCGAGCAGGCTAACCCTAAGGGTATTCCTGACCAACTCGAAGTTGATGGTGATCCGACGACCACGCCCGCACAACTGGTAGCTTCGCCTCGATGCGACCTCAGCGATTGCCGCCACGTGCCGCCACCGCTCTGCTCGTCCTTTTCACGGACCTCCCCCCGATTTTGAGGCCGAAACTGGGAAAATTGGGCCATCCCCCGGTTTTGAGGCCGAAATCGGGAAACCTATCGTCTGTCGCCTAAGTTTTGTGGCCCAAACTCAGAAACCCGCCAGCACCCAGGTTTTGAGGCCCAAACTTGGAAACCGTCCACTCGGTGGTTTTTCTGTGGCTCAACCACCAAACCGAGCCATAGAGGGGATGCACCGCCCGTGCACCCCATCCATACGCAAGTCTTCACTTGTCGCTGTCCCAGGCTGTCAGCCACCACGGTCGA
This sequence comes from Coix lacryma-jobi var. lacryma-jobi, assembly GCA_009763385.1. NCBI lineage: Eukaryota > Viridiplantae > Streptophyta > Magnoliopsida > Poales > Poaceae > Coix > Coix lacryma-jobi. The sequence continues at coordinate 99,260,467 of CM019831.1, forward strand.
TCCTCAGGCCATCGGTCCGTCAGTCCAAGCCTCACGTTTGCCCTTCACCGCTCCGGGTCCATCGGCACGGCACGTCTCTACTTGACCTTCACCTTGCCTTTGATCACTGTATCCGTGCTCGACACCTGCACAACACAAGCCAAAGAACATGCGCATTATCCCAGTTGACAATCACTCATCATCTCAATATCCGGCATACACCCATGTATCCACAGTTTCGAGGATCCCAAGTTTCCAAACCATGTCTTTAAACTTTCAAAAGCTTTGTATGGTTTGAAACAAGCCCCGAGAGCATGGTATGAGCGTATGAAAACCTTTTTGCTCTCCAAGGGTTTTAAAATGGGACGGGTAGATAAGACTCTGTTTCTCCTCAATTAAGGCAATGACACCATTTTAGTTCAGATTTACGTGGATGATATCATCTTTGGTGGCTCTTCTCATGCACTTGTTGCCAAGTTTGCAGATATTATGAGTAAGGAGTTTGAGATGAGTATAATGGGTGAGTTGACCTTCTTCCTCGGGTTGCAAATCAAGCAAACTCGAGATGGGACGTTCGTGCATCAAGGCAAGTACATGAAGGACATCCTGAAGAAGTTTGACATGGGTGAGGCCAAGCCTCTTACGATGCCCATGGTGATGACTGCTGCGATGGACGCGGACCAGGACAGAGAGGCAGTTGACCAGAAGGAGTACAAGAGCATGATCGGCTCGCTCCTGTACCCGACAGCGACGAGGCCAGACATACAGTTCTCTGCGTGTTTGTGCGCTCGCTTTCAGGCGTCCCCTCAGACTTCCCAAAAGCAAGCGGTCAAGCGCATCATGAGGTACCTCTGATACACTCCTAAGTTCGGACTCTGGTACTCTTCTTCTTCGACCCTTTCACTTTGTGGTTACTCCGATGCGGATTTTGTCGTCTATCGGCTTGAGCGCATGTCTACTTCTGGGACTTGTCAGTTTCTTGGCTCTTCATTGGTTTCGTGGTCTTCTCGTAAACAGTCGAGCGTAGCCCAGTCTACTACTGAAGCCGAGTATGTTGTCGCTGCTTCTTGTGCTTCGCAGCTTTTATGGATGGTTGCTACATTGCGTGATTTTGGTCTAGATTTCAGTTAGGCCCCTTTGCTTTGCGACAACACTTCTGCCATTAGTGTAGAAAATAACCCCGTTCTTCACTCCAAGACCAAGCACATCGATGTTCGCTTTCACTTTCTTCGTGATCGCTACGAGAAAGGCGACATTGATCTTAGGCATGTAGACACCCATAACCAAGTTGCAGATATTTTCACCAAGCCTTTGGATCTCTCAACTTTTGCTAGGTTGAGAGGTGAGCTTGGTGTGTGTTTCCCCTTTTAGATGGGGGAAGCACTTTGATAGTTGTATCATAGACTGACTTTCTGATACTCTTTTGTTTTAAGTTTGTTTTAGCTTTGTTTTGCTCCGATACAGTTTTCTGCATGCATTTCATCATGTATACATCTTGCATTTTCGAGCTTCATGTCTATATTCCTTAGAATGAATTTATGCTCTGATTAGTGTATGCTTCGATGATATATGATGATGCTTGTAGCTTAGGCTCTTTCTAATCACTGATACATGTGAGCTAAGCTATTTTTCAGAATGTTGAACATGCTTAATGAACTTAAGACTTGATACATGTTCACCATTGAGATTGGCAACTAGCATGTGTAGAATGTGTTGAGGTTACTTGTGCTATTCATATACGCTAGGTTGCTATGTCTCTAGTTCTGAGTCATTCACTCGCTTGGCTTGATCATATTCTGCTTAAAATGAACCAAGTATTAGTGAATTGAAAAGATCGAGATGGGATCGCTTTGTCAGCACATCACGGTATCGAGACTATTTCTCATTGCACATTGAGTTAAACTTGAGCCGTGTAGTGTAAGACCGAAACCGATGCTTCAAGCTTCTGATTGTATATGCATAGGCTTAGCTCGGTTGAAAAGTTAGGCAATGACAAGCTTTCAACCTCTCGCAATCACATGCTTAATTTAAACTTGTGTTAAATAACCGCTGCAAATTTCTCCGATAAAATCTGAAAACACAAGTCTATGTTTCTTTCTATAGGATGATGATTGAACTTTGCTAGGGGTAGTTCACCTTGTATACATGTTTAGCACTTGTTTGACTTCCTGTCTATACATGTTTAGTGCTATTTTGATGGTGAAAACCCTTTTTTGAACAGGCTTAAAACTGCTCACTTAGCTTATGCATTCATATTTCGTATTTGGTGATCAGTTTGAGCCTTTGCTAGCATTTTTGTTCGTTGCTTAGTAGTCGGATCAGCACTCCTTAGAGCATTCATTCACTCTATCGATTATATACATGAAGCTGCTAACATGCATTTTTGACTCATATGTGTTGATGGTCCTTAAACAATTGTTTTACCATCAACATTTTACCCAAAAATTCAACAAAAAGGCATGAAAAGTAGTCAAATAGGTTTCAAACTAACCAAATTCCACATGTCCATAGATTTTTATTTGAATGCAGGCTTTGGACCAAATTTGGAGAATGGACCCACCAGGGGCCGAGCCCACTCACCAGGGCCCATTTGGGCCCTAGTGGGGTGGCGCCCGCCACCCCTAGGTGGCGCCTGCCACCAAGGAGAGGCCCAAACTCTCCCCTGCCACGTCACTGATTCGTGTGACCACCCCAGGGCCAAATCTTAGCCCTTGGTCACTAGGTCGGTGGCATCGAAGGGCTAAGAAGAGATGTCATGTGGATCAAGACCTAATTGCCCATGTGACGGTTATTTGGACATGCAACCGACCTTGGAACCGCCTTGGAGGAGTCCCTGGAGACCATAGGATCAATGACGGTGCATCCAAGGGCCTGAGGTGGCGGCCGCCACCTAGGGCTGGCGCCCGCCACTAGGGTTTGCCCTTAGTCAGTTGGCTGCCCCCTATAAATAACCCCCTGGAGGTGTCACTTCAGATCAAGCAAGGAAAGGAAGGAAGAAGCAAAGAGGAAAGCAAGGCTAAAGCTAGAGAGCTAATATCTTAGGATTTAGCCAAGCTTAGGCGAGTAGGTAGCTAGTATAGCAAGGCATCCTTGCCTCATTGCCCCCGCGGAAGCGCTGCTCAAGGCTTAGCTCAAGAGTAGAAGCGTGCGAGTAATCGGTCCTGGAGTTGGGAAGAGTCTTCCTTCATATCCAGTTCAGATTTTGCTCTTGTAACTCAAGCACTTTACTATATTCTAGTTCATCATTTCAAGTATTACTTTAGTATACTTACCAGTATTGAGTAGTATACTTGATTGATTGCTTGAGTACCTAGCTATCCTACATTTCAATTCACTTAGCCATAGTAGTTAATCTCTAGTGTGCTTAGTGTTTGATCTTTGCCAATAGGTTGCTTAGTTAGTTTAGTGTTTATCTTATTAAGTCAAGTATTTGCTCTGACGTTCGCAAGGGTGTCTCTATTCTAGGCCAGGATAGAGATAGAATATAATTAGGCGTGGTGCTTAGTTATAGACTTACCTTCAGATACGGCTAGACCCCCGGATAGTTGTGGTAGCAAGCAGGTGGTGACAGCCCTGTGCGCCTTGAACTCCACCACGTAGTTGGTCTAGTTTAACAATAAGGCTCGTTGTGCTAGCGTTCAACCTAAGTCAGTGGTAAAGGCTAGTACGCCTCGGTACTTGACAAGATAGGAATAAAACTTTACTTAACTTGGTTGCTTATTTGGCATTTGCCTATCTTGCTTCGTAGTTATCTAGGAGTAGTTATTAATTATTAGTTAGTTATATTAGTTATCCTTAGTTATCTTATTCCCCTTATCTACCTATCCATCCACCTTACCTTAACCATTCATTTCATCCTTACCTATCCACTCATAAATTCTTTCTAGCCTTTCATCTCCTCTCTTCTCTTCTCTCCTTTTCCCTTTCTTATTCTTCGACTCTCATCCCCTCCTTGACTCGACTCATACACCACCATAGCCTTCCTTTGGGATCAAATAAATCGACACCTGGTACTCCCAGGCGAAGTGCTACTACGATAGTTCTGTGCGCTTGCAGAATCTCCTCTAGGTAGATTGCAATCTCTCTAGCTAGCTCCTACTAGTGTCCGGATTGACAACCCCATTTGACATTAGTAGATAGCTGTTGACGGTCCTTAAACACCTGTTTTACCGTCAACATTTGACATTAAAGTTCATCAAAAAGGCATGAAATGTAGTCAAATAGGTTTCAAACTAACCAAATTCCACATGTCCATAGAATTCTATTTGAATGCAGGATTTGAACCAAATTTGGACATATGGACCCACCAGGAGACAAGCCCACTCAGCAGGGCCCAAATGGGCCTAAGAGGGGTGGCGCCCGCCACCCCTAGGTGGCGCCCGCCAGCTCTAAGTGGCGCCCGCCACTTGGGTTGGCCCAAGTTGCAACCCCTGCCACGTCACCGATCCGTGTGACCTCCCCAGGGCCAAATCTTGGCCCTTGGTCACTAGGTCAGTGGCATCGGACGGCTCAGGAGAAAGTGGCATGGATCAAGGCTGAATGTCGGTTGCTAGGACATGCAACCGACCTCCAAACCGCCTCGGACAACCACCTGGATGCCGTTGAAGCCAAGGCGGTGCATCTAACGGTGAGGGAGGTGGCGGCCGCCACCTAGGGCTGGCGCCCGCCACTAGGGTTAGCCCTAGGTCGGTTGGCTGCCCCCTATAAGAACCCCCCTCACTCCACAAGGCTATAAATACCCCCCTGAGGCACCTCTTCATTCATATCCTAAACACATCCCTCATATCCCACACTTCGAAGAGAAGCAAAGCAAGAGAAGCAAGTGAGAGTTAGGTTAGAAGCTTAGAGAGCTTAGGCAAGTAGGTAGCTAGTAGAGCAAGGCATCTTCGCCCTCGCGGTAGCGCTGCTCAAGGGTTAGCTCAAGAGTAGAGGCGTTCGAGTGATCGGCTCTGGAGCTGGGAAGAGTCTTCCTTCATCTCCAGTTCAGGTTTTGCTCTTGTTACTCAAGCACTTACTATATTCTAGTTCATCATTTCAAGTATTACTTTATTCTACTTATCAGTATTGAGTGGTATACTTGATTGATTGCTTGAGTGCCTAGCTATCCTACAGTTCAATTCACTTAGCCATAGTAGTTAATCTCTAGTGAGCTTAGTGTTTGATCTTTGCCAATAGGTTGCTTAGTTAGTTTAGTGTTTATCTTATTAAGTCAAGTGTTTGCTCTGACGTCCGCAAGGGTGTCTCTCTTCAAAGCTGGGGTAGAGATAGTTAGAATATAGTTAAGCGTGGTGCTTAGTTATAGACTTACCTTCAGATACGGCTGGACCCCTAGATAGCTGTGGTAGCAAGCAGGTGGTGACAGCCCTGTGCGCCTTGAATTCCACCACATAGTTGGCCCAGTTTAACAGTAAGGCTCGTTGTGCTAGCGTTCAACCTATGTAAGTGGTAAAGGCTAGTACGCCTCGATACTTGACAAGATAGGAATAAAACTATACTCAACTTAGTTGCTTTATTGTCTTTTGCCTGCCTTGCTTCGTAACTATCTCGCTTCGTAGTTATCTTGCTTTGTAGTTATCTAGGATTAGTTATCTTGGATTAGTTAGTAGTTAGTAATATCTTAGTTATCCTTTAGTTACCCTTTATCTACCTATCCATCCACCCTACCTTAGCCATCCACTTCATCCTTACCTAGCCATCCATATATTCTTTCTAGCCTTCCATTCCTTCTCTTCCCTTTTCCCCTTTTCTCTTTTCTTATTCTTCGACTCTCATCCCCTCCTTGACTCAACTCATACACCACCCTAGCCTTCCCTTGGGATCAAATAAATCGACACCTAGTACTCCCAGGCGAAGTGCTACTATGATAGTTCTGTGCGCTTGCAGAATCTCCTCCTGGTAGATTGCAATCTCTCTAGTTAGCTCCTACTAGTGTCGGGATTGACAACCCCGCTTGGCATTAGTAGATAGCTGCTTTAGCTCCACTCCTTTAGGTATAGTGTCCGGTCTTGCTTCAAGCACTTCTGACGCCGTTGCCGAGGATAGACTCCATAGTCTACTCCTTGTAACAACGTTAGCAAGTGCCAACAAGCATTCCTGGGCCGTTACCGGGGATAGTTGCCTAGCACTATCTTTAGTGAAGCTAAGAACTACCAACAATAGCTGCTTTAGCTTCACTCCTTTAGGTATAGTGACTGAACTTGCTACAAGCATTTCTGGCGCTGTTGCCATGGATAGATTCCATAGTCTACTCCTAGTAACGACGTTAGCAAGTGTCAACAAGCATTTCTGGGCCGCTACCGGGGATAGTTGCTTAGCTCTATCTTTAGTGACGTTAAGAACTACCAACAAGCATTTCTGGCGTCGTTCCCAGGGAAGGCAATCGGTGTATCCTTCGAGTCCTTGTCGAATTTATCTTCGCTTAAGCTCCCGCTTAGTGAATCCCATCTTCCCCATTCTTTCTTTCCTTAGTCCTTCTTATCTTTTTCCTCCATCTTCTTCAACTTCTTTCTTTCTTGTCTCGTTCTACCTTCACGATGGCCAACAAGACCATTCATGAGTTTTCTGCTCCTTCTTCCGCCAATGTAGCGACAGGACCAGCCGTGATCGATGCCAACCTCAATTTTGAGTTGAAACCGGCTTTGATCACGATGGTCCAAGCTAGCCCATTCTGTGGCAAAACTCATGAGGATGCCAATGCTCACCTCCAACAATTTTTGGAGATTTGCAGCACCTTCACCATTAAGGGGATAACCCAAGAAGCCATCTGTCTTCGTCTCTTTCCCTTTTCTCTCCTAGGAAAAGTGAAGCGATGGTTCTATACCAATCGCAACGCTGTAGACACATGGGACAAGTGTTCCAATGCTTTTCTCGCCAAATTCTTTCCGATGGGCAAGACAAACGCTCTTCGCAACAAAATCTCCAGCTTTACGCAACAAGCCGAGGAATCTATTCCCAAGGCTTGGGAGAGAATGCAAGAGTACGTCACTGCTTGTCCACACCATGGAATGGAGGACTGGCTATTGATCCAGAACTTCTACCATGGCCTAACCCCACTCTCTAGAAGCCATTTGGATGTCACCGCCGGTGGTGCATTCTTTTCTCTGAATGTTGCAGATGCTAAGGCTCTCATAGAGAAGATGGTGTCGAACCAAGGATGGAATGACGAGAGACTGCAGCCCCGTAAGCAAGGTATGCATTCCCTTAAGGAGGCCGACACGATTGTGGCCAAGATGGACCTGCTGGCCAAGAAGCTGGAAAGCTGTGAGAAGATGAACCAATAAGAGAGTGTCCAATCTCTAGAATCCTACATGACTTGTGAAGTCTGTGGAGAAACCGGACATTCTGGGAACCACTACCCCGAGTTACATGAAGATTTGAACTTCATCAACAACAACAATAACAACAACGGTTTCCGTCAACAAAATCAAGGATGGAATCAGCACTCCAACTCTCAAGGTAATAATTCATTCCCTCGCTCTAATTTCCAAAGTACTAATAATTTCTCGTTCTTAAAAGAATCTAGTCTACTCTCAAGGTAGAACTACTGAATTTTTGAATAAGAAATTAATGTCAAATGATAAAATGCTTGAGAACATAAATGCTAAATTGGAAGATTTCTCATCTGCTCTGAAAAATCAACTTAGCTTTAATAAGATGTTAGAAACCCAATTAGCTCAACTTGCTGCGATCATACCATCTTTTCAAACTAGCAAAATTCTGGCTAAACCTAACATGGAAACTGCAAATATGGTTGAAATAAAATATTTTAACTATTATGAAGATCAAACCATGACTGTTAAAAAGGGTGATCCTGATAGTCCCATAATTAGATGCTCAATCTTTGGTGAAGTCTTTAAAAATGCCATGTGTGATTTAGGATCGAGTGTGAACATTTTATCTAAGGATTTCTATGAAAACTCGTTCTTTCCACCCATGTCATCCACATCTGCCTATGTCGTGCTAGTTGATCAATCAACATGCATGTAGAAGGAATATGTGACACCCTAGTGTCAAGCACTGCATTAGGCACTGTAATTAGCCACTAAGAAAGCATAAGCAATGCATTGCATCATTTCATGTGTATAAGTATGCCTTTGATCTTTTGTTGATTATTTGAAATTGGATTTCTATTTGACTTGATGCTTTGATTTTGGCTTTATTCTTGAGGAGGATTTAAAAGTGGTTTTCAGAAAAAGTGTTCTATATGAAAGTTGTAGAGAAAAATATTTTGAGCAACTTTTATATTTGGGTCAAGGCCTGGTTTGGAGTTTTTCAAACTGTTTTTGAGAAGTCAAACTTTGGAAATTTCTGGAAAAAGAAAAAGAATAATTTTCTTTCTCGGCGCCAACCTTTCGGCCCATCCGGCCTTTCGGCCCACTTCCCCGCCTCGGCCCAGCGCTCGCCGCCTCGCCCGCGCGCGCGCCCGCCCGCGCACCGCGCGCCGGCCACCCGACACGGCCGCGCCGTACGCCGGCCGGCTTGCCGCGTGGCGCCCCTTCTCTGCGCCAAATCCACGCTGACCACTCCCTCTCCGATCTTCTCCCACCGGAGCACGCCAGCGATCTTCGCCGGCCACTCCCGCGCATCCTCGTCTGCCGAGCCGCCTGCCGCCGCCTCGCTGACCGAGCCGCCGTGGCCCCCGCCACGACCGGCCGCCCCTCCGCTCCGCCGGGCAAAAGCCCGAGCGCCTCTCCCACTCCCTCACTCACTCGCACACTCACTCTCGCTCTCACTCCCCACTCTCACCCGCGCACGAAGCGAACTGAGCACTCTCCGCTCGCTGCAACCACCGCCGCAAGGCCCCTTCCCAAATTCCAGTCACCACCTCCATCACCGGCCGATTAACCCCGGCCACTGCCCCGCCTTCGTCTCGGACACACGGTGCGCACCCCCGCGCCATCCGCCGAGCTCCACCGACGCCGAAGTCCGAAGAGCCCCGCCGCGGAAGCTTTCAGCGCCGCTCGGAGCCCGGAACCGTTCGTCCCCGACCCGAGCTCCACCGCCTCCCTTCTTCCTCCTCCAGCTTCGCCAAGCCAAGGCAAGGTGAGAACACCAGCTAGCCCTAACGCTATCATTCCCTATCTCTCTGTTCACCACGGCCGAGCGCCATTGCCGCCATCGCGGACCTCACACGTGGCCAGCACGCACCAGCGCACCTCCGGCCAAACCATCACCCCTAGGACTCCCCTCTAGGTTCACTGAGTCTCACACGCCCGCCAGTTTAGCCGGCGACCGCCGGAAACGGCGTAGCCGCGCGATGCCGTCGCCGCCGTGCGCTGCCGCTCGCCGCCGGCACGCTACGGCCGTGCGCTGGCCAATCCACCAGTACCGCCGGATGCGCCTCGTCGAGACGAGTCCGCAGGGCCCAGCCTCCGCGCCGGCGACCTCACCGACGGCGAGAAATCACCGGACCAATCCCTCCCCTGGTTCCGTCTCGTCCGAGCCCCCGAGCCAGGCCTCGGACGAGCGCGCCTGTTTTCCGATTCGCCCGAGCCCGCGAGCCAGGCCTCGGACGAGCGTGCATGTTCCGTCTCGCCCGAGCCCGCGAGCCAGGCCTCGGACGAGCGCGCCTGTTTTCCGATTCGCCCGAGCCCGCGAGCCAGGCCTCGGACGAGCGTGCATGTTCCGTCTCGCCCGAGCCCGCGAGCCAGGCCTCGGACGAGCGTGCGTTCTTCCGTCTCGCCCGAGCCCTCGAGCCAGGCCTCAGCCTCGAACCAGGCCTCGGACGGGCGTGTATGTTTCCGTCTCGCCCGAGCCCTCGAGCCAGGCCTCAGCCTCGAGCCAGGTCTCGGACGGGCTAATGTTTTTCCGTCTCGACCGAGCCCTCGAGCCAGGCCTCGGCCTCGAGCTCGGCCTCGAGCGAAACCTCGGGTGCGGTCTCGTTCGAGCCAGGCCTCGGCCGATTCGCTTTCCGCCGTGCGCCCGAGCCCGAATGGGTTCTGCTGACCCACGGGTCCCGCGCGTCAGCCTCTTACCGGTCCATAGACCGAGTTCTCGCAAGCCAGCCGGGAGAAGTTAAATGTTTTTCTTTTCGGTTTAATTTCCAGAGATGCTTGTTATTTTTGTGTAGCCTGTTTTATAAATCCAAATGAAGTGCTTCCAGTTTTATTAGCTTTCTTATGAATAGATCTATCATGGGAAAATATGAATGTATTTTTGATAGCAGTTTGTTTTACTGTTCTCATTTATTTCAGTTTATATGCTTTTGTTTAAATAAATGATTATAAGTGTTTTCTGGTTGAGATAATTCCTGGAAAATTTTGTGTAAGTTTATTATACTGTTTGGCACCTGTGAAAAATATATGATGCACTGTTTATGTAGAAAAAGTTACGGTTATAGTTAAAAGTCTCTTTTTGCTGATTTCTTAGAATAAGTGTTAAGGTGTTTTATATGTTGAAATAAAATATGGGAAAATTTGTACAGTCTCTGTATGCCTTGTAGAATCTAAGAAAAATATGAACTTGATCTGTTTTATGGAAAAATTTGTAGTTGCTTTACAACTGTGCTTTTCTGTATAGATCTTTAGAAATTCATGTAAGAAAATATATGATGGTTCTGGTCATGGAACTTCCTGGATAAATATGAAATGTGAAGTAGAATCTGGGAAAAATAGGAAATAGAGCTATGCACTCTTTTACAGTAGGGTTGTAGTTCAAAGTACCTTTTTAGGCAGTTTGCTTGTCATTTTTGTATCTGCAACTCTGTATTTTATCTTTGGCTGAAACTTGTTCAGTAGAGTCCAACAAGTGTGGTTTACCTTCTGGAATTTTTGTGGATTTTTCTGAGCCCAGAAAAATACACTTGCAGTTCAAATCTGAGTTTCCTTTGATGTATTTAAATAAGAAAGAGTTGAATACTCAGATTTTGTTTTATGAAAGAAATGAGATATTGCCCCAATGTTAAAAGTGGTTCAACAAGTTGGCTTTGTTGGTTTGCAAGAGTTATTCTTTTCATGCCACTTCATCTTGCACCGCATTTATTGAATTATAAATTCATCGCACGCAATAGGATCGACCCCGCCGGAGCTTCACCAAGAGCAGGAGCTAAACGCCGAGCCGGAGATCCAGGAGCTGCAGCAGCCAGAGGAAGTCGACCCCGTCCACGACACTAACCTGCCCGAGTGCCCCTCCCACGAGGCCTCGGTTTTCACTCAAGGCAAGCCCCGGAGCATTCTAAGTCTCCCAGTTTTTGCAATTAATTTACTTGAGTCCTTTTATATTGTGATGCATTAGGTATAGGAGTTGATTGAATCCTAGTTGTTGCATTACCCTTCCTTGATTATCGATTATTACCTGCCTTGTTACCCTGTTACTGCTTTATAATGTAGAATTGCTTAGCCTGCTTAATAAAGTAGTAGTTAAGGATGTTTCCGTAATACCCCGATGGGTATTTACCGGATCACGGTTGGCTATATTTGCTATCGTGGAAAAGAACCTGAGTAGTAATGAAATACGGTCAACTGGAAGGCAAAGCACAAGTTTGGAAACTTGGGGCAGTCCGTCCGTTGGATCGTGTAGGTTTGTATCGATGTTGGCCCTCGTTCATTTTTGAACGCGCCCTTTTACTTAGGGATATGTCGGTGCCGTAATCATCGACCCCAAAGCCGGTTAGAAGCTGTTCGGGCCGGTCTCAACCCGTGTCGTGCCCTCTAGTACGGAAGTTGCGATCTGCCGCGTGAGGCCATCGCCAGACTCTGATTGGGCGGTCCGTGCTTGAGCCGCGACGATTACCACCACGAACAAGCGTCGAGCGGTTGCCCAATGCATGGACCCGACGGGGAAAGTGTGGGCTGGTATTAAAGGTCTTTCATCAGCTGATTTGGAATTCGATTCGAGTCGCCGTCTCCCTCGGTTAGTGGGAAACTATGGCGAGCTTCACCACGATACAACTCCATGTGATGTTTAAAGGTTCAACTAAAATGTGGATAAGTCAACTGGATATGGTTATATTATTGTTTGTTAGATTCAAGTGAGTGCTCTAGTACAGGTAATAACCTAGAACTAAGGAGTAGGTTTAAAAGTAACAACTCATCATAATCATTAATTATCCCTTATCTGAATTTGAGCCTTTCGCAACTAAAAGATCCCAGCTCCACCTCAAAAGCCTTGCATACCCTTGGAGTCTTTTATTTTTCAGTTAGACGGGTAAGTCTAGCTGAGTACATTCCCGTACTCAGGGTTTATCCCGTTTGTTGCAGATGGCCAGGTCTACTTTGGCTATTGTAAGCACTGCCTCTACCCAGTGGAAGGTGATGAGGAGTAGGCCCAGGGCAGGGTCGTCAAGAAGCTTCCCTCCTTCTTTTGCCGGACTGAGACTACTGGTGGCACACTATCTTAAAAAGGAGGAATGACTTGTGTTGAGTTGGTTTATCAAACAATGTTTTATTTGGACCACGTTTGTGTGGTCGTGTTTTAAACTTATTCAAGCTTCCGCACTTTTAAAACTCAATATTGTAATAACTCTGTTTTAAATTCCGCACTCTGATGTTTTAAATTCGATTTCGTTTCGCTGTGATGTATCTTTACGCATGTAACCTTGAACGATGCGATCCTGTATGTTATGGTGTTAGAAATCCTTCGTGATTTCCGGACTACCGGGGTTATATGGGTTCAAGTATGAGTCAAAGTCAGACGGATTTGGCTAAGATAATACTTGAGCTCTTATCGCCAGGTCGGTTCCGCCACAGCTGGTATCAGAGCATTGTTCAAGTGATTACCTTCGTAAAGAGCTATTTTCGAACTAAAATGGGTATTTCAAAACTATTTTCAAAACTATTTTCAATTACTAAATGTGCCCAGTCTCGTCCTTAAGCCCTATACTAGGATTCAGGTGGCTTAACTGCTAACAGGGTTCAGGGTTTTGCTCATGCTGGATCTTTATTTGCTGGTCCATTCTCGGGAAAAGAGAATGCGTCGATTGCGAAAACATGCATAAAATGATTTTGTGAGATATGAGAGCATGACCATCCAACCGTCGGTCTAGGTGAGAGTTCTTATACCAAGTATGTGCGAGCTCCACGCAGACACATATGAGGGTATCAATGATTTTAAGGGTGATTTCTATTGGTGCATGGTGTTTAGTATTGGCTTCTATGTATTTTGCGCATATTGGCCAATACTCAGTTGTTTTATCATTGGGAATTTTGTTGGGCTGAAATGAATCTTCTGCAGGTACACTAACTATGCGAACGAGTAGAACGTGTAGATAACGCATGAGAGATCGTTCTTGCCACCGACTAGAACGTTAGGACTTACGAGTCATTCATAGTGAGTGAGAACGTAAGTACGATCATGCATCATGTTTAAATTCTTGCATTTACATTACCTCCCCTTAATTAAAAGTTGTCTCTTTTCTATAAAATTTGCCAACTTAATATCTGTCTCACGAGAGTTCGAAACCCTTTTTGCTTCTACAGATGGCTCGAACCAAGTTGACTGCTCGCAAGGCCACCGGAGGCAGAGGAGTTCCGCGTCATCGCTTGGCCACCAAGCTGACCCGGAGGACGTTCCTGACCTACTTTGGGTTGCCGACGATCCTTTGGAGGATTTTGCAGGCCGTGGGTTATGAGGAAGGACAGGAGCCCAAGTACTCCTGGCAGAAGGAGATCTACGGGCAGGATTCCCTGGTTATGGTAGAGATCAAGGTCAAAGCCTTGCCTGCCAAGCCGCACTGGACAGGATGGACTGAGATCACTAGAGGCACTTGTGCCAAGGATGGAGCCAACAGGGCAGCATACCTAGTGCTGAAGGATATCATCGCTCGCTTCCCCGCCGACCTGGCAAGTGCGATGGCAGGAGTGTTTCCCCGTGGATCACTTTTCCCATTGCGCTGGAAGCAGACTTCAGAGTCAGTCTTGACAGGGAGCCCAGAGGAGAGGTTCTACTGTGAGACGCCTGCGATGAGCGCTACTGGAGCTCTGTTGGGTGTATGTGAGAGCTTGGAGCGCACTCTCGAGAGCGTGTCCTTCACTCTCACCGCCACCTACCAGAGCAAGAGGAAGCTTCAGGAGGACTTCGACGCTGAGGTTGCTCGTCTTCAGGAGAGGATTCAGCAGCTCACTCTAGAGCGTGACGACGCCCGCACCACTGCCGCAGCTCAGTCTACCGCCAGGACAGTCGCCGAGCAGATGTACCTGACCGCATCTCTGCAGAGAGATGAGGCCCGTGCCGCACTTGACCACCTCAGAGAGGGAGCCCATCTTCTGGTTCAGCAGATCAACGCACAGCAGGTCTACATCGAGCAGCTCCATGAGGCCGTCCATGAGTTCCATCATGCAGCACAGGAGGCAGCAGCACCAGCAGCTCCCGCAGCAGAGGCCCCAGATCCCCAGGACGGAGAGGTTCTTGGTCCCGACGCCCCACCAGAGGAGGATCATGCTGACGAGCCGATGATCGACGTCGACGCATAGGACGCTGCATCCGCCGCTGGAGACGTCTGAGCGCTAGTTTAGCTAGGAGACGTTTTTCTTTTGTATAGCTTGAGCTTGCTCGCTAAGTGATGTAATGATTCAAACATGTGATGGTTTTATGTTTACCTTATGATGGAAGGACCCGCAGGTTTGTGGTGGACCCAGTACCGTGCATCTCTGCCAGCTAATGCACGTGTTACTTGGGATCAATTCTCTACTGCTATGCGCAACCACTACATCCCTAGTGGTCTGATGGAAATGAAGATTGCCGAGTTCATGAGGTTGTCCCAGGGGACCAGGTCCGTATCAGAGTACCTCCACAGCTTCAACAATCTGGCTCGCTATGCCCCAGATTTTGTGGACACTGAGGCCAAGAAGATTGCCAGTTTCAAGCGTGGCATGAATGCCACAATGCTATCCAAGATGGGTAACAGTCACCGCACCACCTTTAGTGACTTCGTCAGTGACTGTCTCAACCAAGAGGCCAATGACAGCCGGCTAGCAATAGAGACACGCCGTCGTGCGAACGAAGGAGGTTCGTCCCAGCAGAGGACCACTTTCGGAGCACGCGCCCCGTACCGCCCGCCTGTCACTGGAGCAAGGTACCGTCCCCCACAGAGAAAGATCACCACCAACCGTCCCCGTCCTAGTTTTCAGAAGCCCTACACCGCCCCCATGATGCAAAACAAGAGCAAAGCAGGAAATGCAGCAGGTCCCAGGACTCCGTACGTAATTGGCCCATGCTACAACTGTGGTCAAACCGGACACCTGTCACGTCAGTGCCCTCGACCGAAGAAGCAGTACACTCAGCCCCAGCCTCGTACCGGTCATGTGCACCACACCACTGTGGAAGAAGTGCCAGAAGGAGAGCCTGTCACCGCTGGTACGTTTCTTGTTAATCAATGCCCCGCAGTTGTGTTGTTTGATTCTGGAGCATCACATTCTTTCATAAGTGAGAATTTTGTTTTGAGAAGTAATCTTGAGTTGATAGAGTTAGACCGGGGATATCAGATAAGTTCCGCCGGAGCCGTTCTCTCCGCGCGAAAAATGGCTAAAGGAGTAGAAATGACCTTTGGGGATAAAAAGGCCATAGTGGACCCCATAGTCATTCCTGGTCTAGGTCTGGATGTAATCTTGGGTATGGGTTGGATGAAACTATGGAAGGTTAACCTAGACACCGCAGAAAGAGTAGTGTCCATGGTTAGTCCCAGGAATGGATCTTCTTTCAGGTTCAAGTTACCCCGAAACCCCCATGAGATTGGAGTGTTGTTCAATATCACGGCAAAACAGATAGCTGAGATCCCTGTAGTATGTGAGTTTCCGGATGTCTTTCCTGATGAGTTGCCTGGTTTACCGCCTGATAGAGATGTGGAGTTTGCCATAGAGTTAATTCCGGGAACAGCACCTATATCCCGAAGACCGTATAGAATGCACGCTAAAGAGCTAGCAGAACTTAAGGTCCAAATACAAGAACTTTTGGATAAGGGTTTGATCCGTCCTAGTTCGTCGCCTTGGGGATGTCCCGCTATCTTTGTGAAGAAGAAAGATAAGACTCTGAGAATGTGTGTGGATTATAGGCCGCTCAATGCCGTAACTATAAAGAATAAGTACCCCTTACCCCGAATTGATGTCTTGTTTGATCAGTTGTCTAAAGCAAAAGTGTTCTCCAAGATTGACCTGAGATCAGGGTATCACCAAATCAAGATCAGACGGGAGGACATATCAAAAACCGCTTTCTCCACTAGATATGGACTGTATGAGTATCTTGTTATGTCTTTTGGGTTGACTAATGCACCGGCACATTTTATGTACCTAATGAATTCAGTTTTCATGCCCGAGTTGGACAAGTTTGTCGTAGTGTTCATCGATGATATTTTGGTATACTCTGAGAATGAGAAGGATCATGCTGAGCATCTACAAGTTGTTCTGACCCGACTTAGAGAGCATAAGTTGTATGCTAAGCTCAGTAAGTGTGAGTTTTGGTTGAAGAAGGTACTTTTCCTTGGTCACGTCCTTTCAGAGGAAGGGATCTCTGTAGACCCTTCTAAAGTACAAGAGGTTATGGATTGGCAAGCACCCACGAGTGTTTTTGAGGTTCGCAGCTTTTTGGGTTTGGCAGGGTATTACCGTCGGTTTATTCCGGATTTTTCAAGAATAGCCAAGCCTATGACCCGTTTGACACAGAAGAACAAGAAGTTCGAATGGACTCCAGAGTGTGAAACAGCTTTCCGCACTCTGCGAACGTTGTTGACTTCCGCACCAGTTTTGGCTCAGCCAAACTTGGAGGAACCTTTTGATGTGTTTTGTGACGCATCTAAGGTTGGACTCGGATGTGTACTCATGCAAAATGGGAGAGTTATCGCCTATGCTTCTCGTCAGTTGAGACCACACGAAGAGAATTACCCCACTCATGATTTGGAATTAGCAGCCGTCGTGCATGCACTCAAGATTTGGAGACATTACCTTATGGGAAATCTATGTCATGTGTACACGGATCATAAAAGTCTGAAATATATCTTCACCCAGCCAGAGTTGAATATGAGGCAGAGAAGATGGTTAGAGCTAATTAAGGATTATAACCTGGAAGTGCATTACCACCCTGGAAAAGCGAACGTTGTAGCTGATGCCTTGAGCCGCAAGACTCATTGCAACTCGCTACAACCATTGTTAGAAGATGGATTCAATCTGATGCACCCTATCATGCTGAACAATATCACTCTTCAGTGCACCTTGGAAAGTGACATTATAGAGGGACAGAAAAATGATGCAGAGATTTGTCAGATTAAGAAGAGGTTAGAAACCAGTAGTTCGTTGAACTTCAGAACGAACGAGCAAGGAATCTTGTGGTATAACCAGAGGTTAGTCGTTCCTAAGGATGCAGAGCTGAAAGGAAGAATTCTGGGTGAAGCTCACAATTCAAAGTTGTCTATTCACCCAGGAAGTAGTAAGATGTATCAGGATTTGAAAACCAGATTTTGGTGGTCAAAGATGAAGAAAGAAGTTGCAGCCTATGTCGCCAAATGCGATACTTGTTGCAGGATAAAGGCTATACATCTAAAGCCCGCCGGATTATTACAACCGTTATCGATTCCAGAGTGGAAATGGGAAGAGATCAGTATGGACTTTATCACAGGTCTTCCCACTACTCAAAAAGGGAATGATTCGATTTGGGTTATTGTGGATCGGTTATCTAAAGTGGCTCACTTCATACCAGTCAAAACTACCCACCGACCGCATCAGTATGCAGACCTGTACATACAGAATATCTTGAGATTGCATGGGATTCCAAAAAGGATTGTCTCTGATAGAGGACCCCAGTTCATAGCACGTTTTTGGGAACAGTTGCACAAGGAATTAGGAACCAAGTTGGTAAGAAGTTCCGCCTACCACCCCCAAACCGCAGGGCAAACGGAGAGAGTAAATCAGATTCTAGAAGATATCCTGAGAGCTTGTGTCTTGTCTTCAGGAGAGTCATGGGAGAAATGGTTACCCCTTGCTGAGTTTTCATATAATAACAGTTATCAAGAAAGTATAAAAATGGCACCTTTTGAGGTTCTATATGGACGAAGATGCAGAACCCCAGTAAATTGGGTTGAGTCTGGAGATCGAGGATTCTATGGGTCCGATTATGTAAAAGATGCCGAGGAAATTGTGCAAACAGTACAGCAACATATCAAGGTAGCACAGTCTCGACAAAAGAGTTATGCTGACACCCGAAGGAGACCTTTGGAATTTCAAGTTGGAGACTATGTGTATCTCAAGGTTTCACCTATGAGAAAGGTCCAACGCTTTGGAATTAAAAAGAAGCTAGCACCTCGATATGTGGGACCTTATCAGATCATAGCAAAGAAGGGAAAAGTGGCATATGAAGTACAGTTACCCCCAGTGATGAGTGCAGTTTTCCCAGTGTTCCACGTATCACAGCTGAAGAAGTGCCTTCGAGTTCCCGAACAAGAGGAAGTTCGAGTCCCGAATGTCACGATCAGATCAGATCTGGAGTACTACGAACAACCTAAGGAGATTTTGGATACCAAGACTCGAGAGACTCGTAACCGAACAGTGAAGACTTACAAGATTCTCTGGAGTAATCACGGACCCAACGATGCTACATGGGAAACCGAGGAGTACCTAAGCGTAAACTACCCCGCTTTTTATAAAGATTGGTACGTAACTTAAATCTCGGGACGAGATTTCCTTAAGGGGGGAAGGGCTGTGACACCCTAGTGTCAAGCACTGCATTAGGCACTGTAATTAGCCACTAAGAAAGCATAAGCAATGCATTGCATCATTTCATGTGTATAAGTATGCCTTTGATCTTTTGTTGATTATTTGAAATTGGATTTCTATTTGACTTGATGCTTTGATTTTGGCTTTATTCTTGAGGAGGATTTAAAAGTGGTTTTCAGAAAAAGTGTTCTATATGAAAGTTGTAGAGAAAAATATTTTGAGCAACTTTTATATTTGGGTCAAGGCCTGGTTTGGAGTTTTTCAAACTGTTTTTGAGAAGTCAAACTTTGGAAATTTCTGGAAAAAGAAAAAGAATAATTTTCTTTCCCGGCGCCAACCTTTCGGCCCATCCGGCCTTTCGGCCCACTTCCCCGCCTCGGCCCAGCGCTCGCCGCCTCGCCCGCGCGCGCGCCCGCCCGCGCACCGCGCGCCGGCCACCCGACACGGCCGCGCCGTACGCCGGCCGGCTTGCCGCGTGGCGCCCCTTCTCTGCGCCAAATCCACGCTGACCACTCCCTCTCCGATCTTCTCCCACCGGAGCACGCCAGCGATCTTCGCCGGCCACTCCCGCGCATCCTCGTCTGTCGAGCCGCCTGCCGCCGCCTCGCTGACCGAGCCGCCGTGGCCCCCGCCACGACCGGCCGCCCCTCCGCTCCGCCGGGCAAAAGCCCGAGCGCCTCTCCCACTCACTCGCACACTCACTCTCGCTCTCACTCCCCACTCTCACCCGCGCACGAAGCGAACTGAGCACTCTCCGCTCGCTGCAACCACCGCCGCAAGGCCCCTTCCCAAATTCCAGTCACCACCTCCATCACCGGCCGATTAACCCCGGCCACTGCCCCGCCTTCGTCTCGGACACACGGTGCGCACCCCCGCGCCATCCGCCGAGCTCCACCGACGCCGAAGTCCGAAGAGCCCCGCCGCGGAAGCTTTCAGCGCCGCTCGGAGCCCGGAACCGTTCGTCCCCGACCCGAGCTCCACCGCCTCCCTTCTTCCTCCTCCAGCTTCGCCAAGCCAAGGCAAGGTGAGAACACCAGCTAGCCCTAACGCTATCATTCCCTATCTCTCTGTTCACCACGGCCGAGCGCCATTGCCGCCATCGCGGACCTCACACGTGGCCAGCACGCACCAGCGCACCTCCGGCCAAACCATCACCCCTAGGACTCCCCTCTAGGTTCACTGAGTCTCACACGCCCGCCAGTTTAGCCGGCGACCGCCGGAAACGGCGTAGCCGCGCGATGCCGTCGCCGCCGTGCGCTGCCGCTCGCCGCCGGCACGCTACGGCCGTGCGCTGGCCAATCCACCAGTACCGCCGGATGCGCCTCGTCGAGACGAGTCCGCAGGGCCCAGCCTCCGCGCCGGCGACCTCACCGACGGCGAGAAATCACCGGACCAATCCCTCCCCTGGTTCCGTCTCGTCCGAGCCCCCGAGCCAGGCCTCGGACGAGCGCGCCTGTTTTCCGATTCGCCCGAGCCCGCGAGCCAGGCCTCGGACGAGCGTGCATGTTCCGTCTCGCCCGAGCCCGCGAGCCAGGCCTCGGACGAGCGCGCCTGTTTTCCGATTCGCCCGAGCCCGCGAGCCAGGCCTCGGACGAGCGTGCATGTTCCGTCTCGCCCGAGCCCGCGAGCCAGGCCTCGGACGAGCGTGCGTTCTTCCGTCTCGCCCGAGCCCTCGAGCCAGGCCTCAGCCTCGAACCAGGCCTCGGACGGGCGTGTATGTTTCCGTCTCGCCCGAGCCCTCGAGCCAGGCCTCAGCCTCGAGCCAGGTCTCGGACGGGCTAATGTTTTTCCGTCTCGACCGAGCCCTCGAGCCAGGCCTCGGCCTCGAGCTCGGCCTCGAGCGAAACCTCGGGTGCGGTCTCGTTCGAGCCAGGCCTCGGCCGATTCGCTTTCCGCCGTGCGCCCGAGCCCGAATGGGTTCTGCTGACCCACGGGTCCCGCGCGTCAGCCCCTTACCGGTCCATAGACCGAGTTCTCGCAAGCCAGCCGGGAGAAGTTAAATGTTTTTCTTTTCGGTTTAATTTCCAGAGATGCTTGTTATTTTTGTGTAGCCTGTTTTATAAATCCAAATGAAGTGCTTCCAGTTTTATTAGCTTTCTTATGAATAGATCTATCATGGGAAAATATGAATGTATTTTTGATAGCAGTTTGTTTTACTGTTCTCATTTATTTCAGTTTATATGCTTTTGTTTAAATAAATGATTATAAGTGTTTTCTGGTTGAGATAATTCCTGGAAAATTTTGTGTAAGTTTATTATACTGTTTGGCACCTGTGAAAAATATATGATGCACTGTTTATGTAGAAAAAGTTACGGTTATAGTTAAAAGTCTCTTTTTGCTGATTTCTTAGAATAAGTGTTAAGGTGTTTTATATGTTGAAATAAAATATGGGAAAATTTGTACAGTCTCTGTATGCCTTGTAGAATCTAAGAAAAATATGAACTTGATCTGTTTTATGGAAAAATTTGTAGTTGCTTTACAACTGTGCTTTTCTGTATAGATCTTTAGAAATTCATGTAAGAAAATATATGATGGTTCTGGTCATGGAACTTCCTGGATAAATATGAAATGTGAAGTAGAATCTGGGAAAAATAGGAAATAGAGCTATGCACTCTTTTACAGTAGGGTTGTAGTTCAAAGTACCTTTTTAGGCAGTTTGCTTGTCATTTTTGTATCTGCAACTCTGTATTTTATCTTTGGCTGAAACTTGTTCAGTAGAGTCCAACAAGTGTGGTTTACCTTCTGGAATTTTTGTGGATTTTTCTGAGCCCAGAAAAATACACTTGCAGTTCAAATCTGAGTTTCCTTTGATGTATTTAAATAAGAAAGAGTTGAATACTCAGATTTTGTTTTATGAAAGAAATGAGATATTGCCCCAATGTTAAAAGTGGTTCAACAAGTTGGCTTTGTTGGTTTGCAAGAGTTATTCTTTTCATGCCACTTCATCTTGCACCGCATTTATTGAATTATAAATTCATCGCACGCAATAGGATCGACCCCGTCGGAGCTTCACCAAGAGCAGGAGCTAAACGCCGAGCCGGAGATCCAGGAGCTGCAGCAGCCAGAGGAAGTCGACCCCGTCCACGACACTAACCTGCCCGAGTGCCCCTCCCACGAGGCCTCGGTTTTCACTCAAGGCAAGCCCCGGAGCATTCTAAGTCTCCCAGTTTTTGCAATTAATTTACTTGAGTCCTTTTATATTGTGATGCATTAGGTATAGGAGTTGATTGAATCCTAGTTGTTGCATTACCCTTCCTTGATTATCGATTATTACCTGCCTTGTTACCCTGTTACTGCTTTATAATGTAGAATTGCTTAGCCTGCTTAATAAAAGTAGTAGTTAAGGATGTTTCCGTAATACCCCGATGGGTATTTACCGGATCACGGTTGGCTATATTTGCTATCGTGGAAAAGAACCTGAGTAGTAATGAAATACGGTCAACTGGAAGGCAAAGCACAAGTTTGGAAACTTGGGGCAGTCCGTCCGTTGGATCGTGTAGGTTTGTATCGATGTTGGCCCTCGTTCATTTTTGAACGCGCCCTTTTACTTAGGGATATGTCGGTGCCGTAATCATCGACCCCAAAGCCGGTTAGAAGCTGTTCGGGCCGGTCTCAACCCGTGTCGTGCCCTCTAGTACGGAAGTTGCGATCTGCCGCGTGAGGCCATCGCCAGACTCTGATTGGGCGGTCCGTGCTTGAGCCGCGACGATTACCACCACGATCAAGCGTCGAGCGGTTGCCCAATGCATGGACCCGACGGGGAAAGTGTGGGCTGGTATTAAAGGTCTTTCATCAGCTGATTTGGAATTCGATTCGAGTCGCCGTCTCCCCCGGTTAGTGGGAAACTATGGCGAGCTTCACCACGATACAACTCCATGTGATGTTTAAAGGTTCAACTAAAATGTGGATAAGTCAACTGGATATGGTTATATTATTGTTTGTTAGATTCAAGTGAGTGCTCTAGTACAGGTAATAACCTAGAACTAAGGAGTAGGTTTAAAAGTAACAACTCATCATAATCATTAATTATCCCTTATCTGAATTTGAGCCTTTCGCAACTAAAAGATCCCAGCTCCACCTCAAAAGCCTTGCATACCCTTGGAGTCTTTTATTTTTCAGTTAGACGGGTAAGTCTAGCTGAGTACATTCCCGTACTCAGGGTTTATCCCATTTGTTGCAGATGGCCAGGTCTACTTTGGCTATTGTAAGCACTGCCTCTACCCAGTGGAAGGTGATGAGGAGTAGGCCCAGGGCAGGGTCGTCAAGAAGCTTCCCTCCTTCTTTTGCCGGACTGAGACTACTGGTGGCACACTATCTTAAAAAGGAGGAATGACTTGTGTTGAGTTGGTTTATCAAACAATGTTTTATTTGGACCACGTTTGTGTGGTCGTGTTTTAAACTTATTCAAGCTTCCGCACTTTTAAAACTCAATATTGTAATAACTCTGTTTTAAATTCCGCACTCTGATGTTTTAAATTCGATTTCGTTTCGCTGTGATGTATCTTTACGCATGTAACCTTGAACGATGCGATCCTGTATGTTATGGTGTTAGAAATCCTTCGTGATTTCCGGACTACCGGGGTTATATGGGTTCAAGTATGAGTCAAAGTCAGACGGATTTGGCTAAGATAATACTTGAGCTCTTATCGCCAGGTCGGTTCCGCCACAGAATAGTCACTGATTTACCTGTTCATATTAGAGGTTCATATGTTCCTACAGATTTCATGATACTAGATATGGGAAATAGGAAAGATGTGCCTATAATCTTAGGTAGACCTTTCTTGAACACTGTTGATGCTTGCATATATGTGGGGAGTGGTAAAATGCAAATGACATTAGGAGGGAGGAAGGAAATATTCTCCTTCTCCCGTGGTCCCGCATATGCCGCTAACATGCAGGAAGCAAAACCCGTTCGTACCAAGAAGAGGCGCCAAAGAACAAGGTTGAACAGAAAGAAAGAACCACCTTCTCCTGAGTTGTGTAATTCACATGACAAAGGAGAGGTGCCAAAAGAAGAAGAACCCGATGAAGTACTTAAAGAAGAAGCACCCAAGGAAGAAGATCCACCCGATAAAGGATGAAATTCCTTGGATCTAAGGTATGGATTTACTTTTTAAATTTCCCTTCAAATTTCCCTTTTTCAAATAAATAACATATGTCATGCATGTAACTAAAAAAAAATTAGTTATCATTAGTTATATGCATAAGTATATGTTAACTTTGCTAGAATAATAAAATATCATAATAGGATAGTTTCCCTTTTTCACAACATTAGATAGTTTCCCTTTTAATAAAATGAGAACAAGAGCTCCGACCGAGAAAGATGAAGACCCTTCACCAACCAAGAAGCCAGCTTGGGGGAGATCCTCGCGCCAATAAGGTATGTTTCAACCTTACTCTTTACGTTCGGTTCTTAAATTCTATATCTTTTCAAAAATTTTGAATGTTATATACTTGCCTAAGTAATTATCCCATGAGTAAAAATGATAAAATCTGCTTAAAACTATTGGAACCTGAATAAGAAATAAAATATGCCATGCAAATGCTATTGTTATAGTTAGAATAACTAGTTTTATCTAAGTTGTAGCTTTTGTGGGTTGCACATGTTTTAACTAAAATCATGCTTAGTGAATAAAGTTAGTTAGAAATGGAGTAATTCTTTAAACTTGCTAAGGTGAAATTAGGACCTAATCTGGAGGATTCCTTTTAAAAATCATGAAAACCTTGCTAAAAGTTCCTCCTGGATTTTATCTCATCCCACCACTAGCCAAATATTTGTTAGTCAAAACCACAAAGAGCTTTGTTTGTGTTGAGCTTTGTTAGACCTCATAGATCTTAGTAGAGAAGCTTATCATTTCTTTTGATCAAGATACACACACCCACCATAAATTGCTTACTCTCCACTTTGGAAGTTTGCAACCACCAAATAAATTGCTCATTCTCTACACTGGAGATATGCAATACCTTGCCAAACGTTCCATTGCTAGCCTTATGCTATTCCTACACTGGGAATAAGCATTTCTCTCTCTTCCCCCTTTTCATTTCTAAAATCCTTTCCTATAGACAATCTGGGGAAATCTAGAGCAAAAAAAGAGAGATATGAAAAAAAGTGAGCAAAGTAGCTCAAGAGAGGACTATGTCCTAAGAAAATATGAGGACACATTTTTTGTCTACTCACTATGTATCGAGTAAAAAAAAGAGAGTTATCATTAGCTCTAGACCCCAGAAATTAACTAGGAAGGATTATGAAATATCTCTCTATACACTTCCACATAACCACACATGCACATCTTGATCAATATTTATGATTTGCTGCTCCTTATGATCTGAGTGTCTAGCTTAGCAATAAACATTATGCAATTTGCTCATGATTCTTAGCCTACCTATAACTCCACATATCATTCTTTAGAAATAGGAGAGGCTACATTTTGGCCTAAGTGAGGATTTAAACACCATTGAGTGATTGAGCGAATCTTGGAGGACTTAAGCAAGTTTTTATCTTTTGAAAACCTTAAAAAACCTCCAGATAGAATCCTAGTCAAACCTAAGCAAGATAAAAGTTTTCTATCTACTGCTTTATTTCACTGTTGCATGTTTGAAGTGAAAAGCTATAAGCCCCACATTGCTATGATTAATGATATACACTAAGTTATTTCTCACTATACAATATGCACTTGTATACATCTTAAGTTGCTATCTATTTCATGCTCAATGCTTAAACCGCATTGTTGCTCGAGGACGAGCAACAGGTTATCTTGGGGGAGCTTGTTGATGGTCCTTAAACACTTGTTTTACCATCAACATTTTACCCAAAAATTCAACAAAAAGGCATGAAAAGGAGTCAAATAGGTTTCAAACTAACCAAATTCCACATGTCCATAGATTTTTATTTGAATGCAGGATTTGGACCAAATTTGGAGAATGGACCCACCAGGGGCCGAGCCCACTCACCAGGGCCCATTTGGGCCCTAGTGGGGTGGCGCCCGCCACCAAGGAGAGGCCCAAACTCTCCCCTGCCACGTCACTGATCCGTGTGACCACCCTAGGGCGATATCTTAGCCCTTGGTCACTAGGTCTGTGGCATCGGAGGGCTAAGAAGAGATGTCACGTGGATCATGACCTAATTGCCCATGTGACGGTTATTTGGACATGCAACCGATCTTGGAATCGCCTTAGAGGAGTCCCTGGAGACCGTAGGATCAATGACGGTGCATCCAAGGGCCAGGGGGGTGGCGGCCGCCACCTAGGGCTGGCGCCCGCCACTAGGGTTTGCCCTAGGTCGGTTGGCTGCCCCCTATAAATACCCCCTTGGAGGTGTCACTTCAGATCAAGCAAGGAAAGGAAGGAAGAAGCAAAGAGGAAAGCAAGGCTAAAGCTAGAGAGCTAATAGCTTTGGATTTAGCCAAGCTTAGGCAAGTAGGTAGCTAGTAGAGCAAGGCATCCTTGCCTTATTGCCCTCGCGGAAGCGCTGCTCAAGGCTTAGCTCAAGAGTAGAAGCGTGTGAGTAATCGGTCCTGGAGTTGGGAAGAGTCTTCCTTCATATCCAGTTCAGGTTTTGCTCTTGTAACTCAAGCACTTTACTATATTCTAGTTCATCATTTCAAGTATTACCTTATTCTACTTACCAGTATTGAGTAGTATACTTGATTGATTGCTTGAGTACCTAGCTATCCTACATTTCAATTCACTTAGCCATAGTAGTTAATCTCTAGTGTGCTTAGTGTTTGATCTTTGCCAATAGGTAGCTTAGTTAGTTTAGTGTTTATCTTATTAAGTCAAGTATTTCCTCTGACGTCCGCAAGGGTGTCTCTATTCTAGGCCAGGATAGAGATAGTTAGAATATAATTAGGCGTGGTGCTTAGTTATAGACTTACCTTCACATACGGCTAGACCCCCGGATAGCTGTGGTAGCAAGCAGGTGGTGACAGCCCTGTGCGCCTTGAATTCCACCATGTAGTTGATCTAGTTTAACAGTAAGGCTCGTTGTGCTAGCGTTCAACCTAAGTTAATGGTAAAGGCTAGTACGCCGCGGTACTTGACAAGATAGGAATAAAACTTTACTTAACTTGGTTGCTTATTTGGCATTTGCCTATCTTGCTTCGTAGTTATCTAGGAGTAGTTATTAATTATTAGTTAGTTATATTAGTTATCCTTAGTTATCTTATTCCCCTTATCTACCTATCCATCCACCTTACCTTAACCATTCATTTCATCCTTACCTATCCACTCATAAATTCTTTCTAGCCTTTCATCTCCTCTCTTCTCTTCTCTCCTTTTCCCTTTCTTATTCTTCGACTCTCATCCCCTCCTTGACTCGACTCATACACCACCATAGCCTTCCTTTGGGATCAAATAAATCGACACCTGGTACTCCCAGGCGAAGTGCTACTACGATAGTTCTGTGCGCTTGCAGAATCTCCTCTAGGTAGATTGCAATCTCTCTAGCTAGCTCCTACTAGTGTCGGGATTGACAACCCCATTTGACATTAGTAGATAGCTGCTTTAGCTTCACTCCTTTAGGTATAGGGACTGAACTTGCTACAAGCATTTCTGGCGCCGTTGCCAGGGATAGATTCCATAGTCTACTCCTAGTAACGACGTTAGCAAGTGTCAACAAGCATTTCTGGGTCGCTACCGGGGATAGTTGCCTAGCTCTATCTTTAGTGAAGTTAAGAACTACCAACAATATGCATTTACTTGACTCCGTTAGGCATGACCTAGCTCCGTTTTGCTTGATTGAGCTCCTTTCCCTTCTCTTTTGATTGCAAATTGCCCCCAACGGGGAGAATTTTTCCGAGGGGGAGAACATTTTATGATGTGGTGACAATTTGCAATTTCTGAGTTTCGCTTGTTGAGGGGGGAGTTCTTGTAGTGAAGGGAGCTTTTCTGCCTTGCTCTGAGTCGGTTTTCATTTGGTATCGATCTTTCTGCTAGTTGTGTCGAGCCTCTGTGCCTTTGTCTTGAGGGACTAGCTATTTTCGCCATTTTCAGTGCCTATTGATTGGTGTCGAGCTTACTGGTAGTTGTGTTGAGCCTTTGTACCTCTGTCTTGAGGGACTAGCAGTGGTTGCTATTTATGCAGTCTTCAATTGGTATCGAGCTCTCAGCTAGTGGTGTTGATCCCTTTCTGCCTCTTCTTGAGGACTAGCTTGATCTTGACTTGGTTGCATCGAGTCATTGCTCATGTCTTTGGGAACCAAGTTTTTCGCTCTATTTTGATCGAGTTTTTGCTCTTTGTGAGTTGTTGCGCTGATCCTTTGCCTGGTTGTGTCGAACCGTTGCCCATATATTTGGGGACCAAGCTTTGCTTATCTCAATTTGTTCTTCGTCGGCCTTTCGCTTGGCTTTTGGACATCTCGAGTGAGTTTTCTTCTTCTATCTACTTCTGCCTTCTTTTTCATTTTGATTATGGTTACTATGAGTTGACGATGCACTCATCAAGGGGGATATTGCGAACACAAGGTTGATATGTTCCCTTGTGGTTCCCTTCCTAAGTGATGAGTGATCGGTCAACAGGCAACATGTCTCTTGACTGTGTTGATGTGCAGGTGCAGAGCTCGGAGACAGTGGTCGAAGGTGAGGTGAAGGTCAAGTAGAGACATGCTGTGTCGACGGACTAGGAGCGGTGAAGGGCGGACGTGAGGCTTGGACCGACGGATCGAGAGACCTGAGGACCAGCTGTGGTAGCTGGCACGTGGCATTCACAAGCAAGAGCACATGGGGATGTGCGGTGCATCGGCCGAGTTAGGAGGAAGGTGATGGCATAGTGACACTTGGCGGGAGGCCGAGAAGGAAGGCTAATGCACTGTGCCCGGCTTGGAGGCTGGACATGCTCCGGCATCGGTGCTAGAACTCGGGGTGTGCGAACCACATCCCATCTACGATGCGGGTTTGGTAGTTGAGCCTCGAAAAACTACCCTCGACGGTTTCCGAGCTTGGGCCTCAAAACTCGGGGTGGGGGGTTTTCGAGTTTGGGCCTCAAAACTCCACGTGGACGGTTTCCAGGTTTGGGCCTCAAAACCTGGGCTGGCGGGTTTCTGAGTTTGGGCCACAAAACTCAGTTGGAGGACATGCTTCCCGGTTTCAGCCTCAAAACCGGGGGGAGGTCCAAAAAGGACGGTCGACGCGTGGCGGCGTGGAGAGGCTGGCGCGGCGGCAAAGCAATCCACGAGGAAGGCGCGACGGTCGACAGGACGGCACATGGCGGCATCCTGAGGCTTGCGTCGAGGTGAAGCTAAGGATGAGGAAGGTGCATGGCCATCGGATCAAGTCATCAGCGAGTTGGACTGGAATACCCCTAGGGTTGGCCTGTTCGCTCATGTATCTAGGGGTAGAAGGGGACTATTGTACTTAGGCTATAAATAAGAGAGGCGCCCCTCCTCTCATTCTATCCTGGCAGCATTTATTTCCTGAGCTCTCTCTCTCTCTAGCCCCCGCTTAGGTTCTAATCATACCTCGTTGCATGTGATCTGCAGAGTGAATCATACCTCTATGTACTAGAGATTTTGAGGAAGTGAGACCGTAATCTCACCTCTTGTCTCGTGGGTTCGAGACACGACTGAATTCCCGGATCGATTCGCGTTTTTGTTTGTGTGTTCTTCGCGTTTCGGTTTTTATCTCTCGGAGATTGGCTTCGTTCTTCCTCTTCATGAGATCTTTTGGGATTCTGTTTGAACCAGATTGTTCTAGATCGTGAGGCGCATCCTTTGACTGAAGGAATTTGTCCCTAACCTCATGAGCTAGTAGATCGATCGGTTTTTGTGATTGGATCGTTTTCTTCTCCCTTGCCCCGAAATTCTTCGATTCACCGATTTGGAGTTAGGTTTGAGCCATGATATCCTAAGAGTAGCTCACTAACATCCTTTTGTCTCCTCAGACCAAGTCTTGGCCTTAAAGCTTTTGATTCGGAGGAGATCGGGTTGAATCGCCAAAAAACTGCACAGTTTTCGGGGGCATCGGATGCTGCTGTTCTTGGCATCAGACGCTGACCCGAGTAGCATCGGACGCGTCGCTGCCACGTGTCAGTTTCAGTGTTTTTTAGTGAGCATCGGACGCTAGGAATCAGACGCTCCGTTGTCCATCTGACGCGCCGGGGCCTGAGCATCGGACGCTAAGCTTTCACTGTAGCAGCGTCCGATGGTTGTCCAGTAAGGTTCCAGAACGGTCCTGTTTGCATCGGACGCGTCCGCCAGATTGGCATCGAACGCTGCCAGCGTCCGATGCAGTGACAGATTCACTGTTTTGTCTGCAGTTCGTTCGTTCGACTTCAGATTTGGTTTCCGGTTTTTGCGTTGGACTTCTTGAGTTGCATAGTATCTCACTATGCTTCTAGGAAGCATCCACCCTACATCTAGGGTCATGGATACTAGCAAGCTCGAGTCTTGCTTTTGGGGTGATTCTCTGGGACAAGGGTCATCCATTTCACGAGTTGAAATTTGAGGCTTCCATTCACCCCCCCCCCCCCCCCCCCCGGCCTCTGGTCGCCAATTCGGTCCTTCACACCGCCAAAGTTGGGCTCGAGAGGCGCACCTTGTGGTGCGGCCGCACCAGGGGTGCGCATGGTGGCCCCTCTCGCGCCCGTCTCGCTCTGGTGGGTCCCTGAGGTAGTGTGGGCCATGTCCATCGAGGTTGTTGGGCCTGGTTTGGAGTTTTGATGGGCTTTGAGATCTATTTCTCTTATTCGGATGGGCCAGAAGTGCTGGGCTTTGATATGTTGAATTTGGTATGCACTTTTGGCCCATCCCAAGTGTGATTTTACCTGTGATTCCTGCAAGACAATTGATATATCCAAAACTCGTGGAAGTTGTTAGTTTATATCCTAATTCTAAGTTTTGGTTCTGGAAGTGCAGGTTTTAGATAAAAGTTGGCGGTATAAAATGTGTGCTAAGAACCGCCAACAGTTGTCCATCGATCTTAGCACTCTCGGTTCGAGAGTGCGTTTTTCGATGTTGCTGACAGCAGTGCATGCTTTTTTGGGGAACTTTCGCTTTTGATATTCATAATTTCGTTACTGCCTCATTAAAAAACCTTGTGAGGAAAAAGAGTGCAGCACCTTCGGTTCTTATTACAATACATGGTACCTGAAAGGAGAAAGTTTGAAAAAGGGAGCAAAATTACAGAACGCGAGTGCTCGCTAAGGCACCGCTATGGGTAGAACTTATGAAGGTCATCAACATTCTAGGTGTGTAGTAGACGGTTTCCTTCGCTGTTGGAGAGGTGAAAAGAGCCTAGTCGATTGGTCTCAATGATCAGGTATGGACCTATCCATTTTGGCTATAGCTTCCTTGCCATGTGTGTGTTTTGCTTTTTGATGAGAACGAGGTCACCCTTCTTCAGGTCTTTGATTTTTACTTTCTTATCTCTCCACATTTTGGTCTCCCCTTGATACTTCCAAATGTTATGCACTACATTGCATCTTGTTTCTTCGAGCAAATCTTTATCAGTTAGTTGGTCTTGCTCGTCTGTTTCGAGGGTTGCCCTGGGGGAGCCATGGTTTAATTCTTCCGAGAGCATTGCTTCTTCTCCAAAAAGTAGCTTGAAAGGAGTGAACTTTGTTGCTCTGCATTCTGATGTATTATTCGACCAGGTGACCGAAGTTAGCTCTTCTGCCCATTTGCCTTTAGGTCTGCCATGCAGCTTCTTGGAGATTGCTTGGAATATTGTGGTGTTTGCTCTTTCGATGAGGTCGTTGGATTGAGGGCGCCAGACCGAGGCGAAGCATATGACTATACCGATTTGGGCACAGAACTCCTTGAAGACCTCGCTGTCAAACTAGGTGCCATTTTTAAGTGTTTAGGGACCCCAAAACGACATACAATCTGTTGCCAGAAAAAAATTCGCTGCCTGCGTTTATTCTTTTATTCTTTCTTCTATCTCTGTAGAAGCTCCATATATCAAGGCAATTTGTGTGTGTTGATCCCACTATCCAAACCACCGTTTATCATTCTTGCTATGATTAATTGGTCAACTATGCAAGTATTATGTTTTTGTCATCAGTATATCTTGAATCCTTCGCATCTAGCCTTCCCAGTAGTAAAATATAAATAACGATACCTGCAATACTCCCGGTAAAATGCTACAACGGTAACCCTGTGTGCTTGCGGACCCTGTCTGTAAACGAACTGGTTTACCAGGCCAGCCTCTCAGGCCGTCACTAAAGTCGCACGTCTTGGTATATGAAGTGCCATTGCACTTCGGCGCCGATACTGGATAGGTAGCTAGAGTGGCTGCGTCTGAGGCTGACACTAACATCTTTTAAGTAACATCGCTAGGAACCAACATACTCGGTGTACGTCGTTAAGGAATGTCAACAGGCATTTCTGGTGCCTTGCCTGGGGATGATGGTCTACCCTAGTGATGATGCTAATAGATGCCAGTAAGTATTTCCGGCGTGATCGCTGAGGATGGACTCTAAACCTATCCTCCGGTGGTTGTGCTAAGAAATGCCAACAGTTATGCCCCCGGAGTCATCTCTCCACACGTCTCAGATTGGGAGCTCCACGCACACACTCGGAGGATCATTTCGATACACTGGTCGTCGTGATGACAGCCTGATGAGCTCTGAAGGATTCCCATCTTACCAGCCCCAACGTCACTCTAGTTCCTACAACTTTGATTTTGAGCGAGAGTTTGGCCTCATCCATCACCAGATATCTGGCATTCAGCTGGACACCACTCACCTCCCGTAGGAAGTCGGAACACTGAGGCAGGACTTTGGAGCATACACACAGGGATTTCAGGAGTTTTCACAGGAGACAGAAGGCCAGCTAGCAACTCTTGCCGGATCAGCACAACATCAGGACGATCGTTGGATTAACTTATACCAGCACCAGGGGTGGGAGTACCAGCCACCCAATTGAGCTCATCAGCATGCTCACAACCAGCTTGGGGGAGATCCCCTGTTCATTCTTCGCCATCATGTTCACAGCCAGCTTGGGGGAGAGAGCCCGTTCGTTCGTACATCATCACCACCTTCATGACCAGCTTGGGGGAGGACCCCCGACGGTAACATCTCTTTTCTCATCCCATTTTACATGCAACATTTATTTTTATTTAGTTTTTATGCATTTCTTTTCTTACATTGTCATATATAAAAAAAATGTGTAGTGCTAGTCTGTAATATAAATAATTGCTAGCACTAGTTTACTTTCAGTTTTATTCCACTTTAGTTTGTTTAATTCTTGAATAAATATTGCCCTCATTCTACTGCTATATATCTGTCCCATATGCTTATAATTAATAATTGATTTATGCTTAGCCTGTCATGTGTACTTTATTTATGTCATGAACCTAAATTCTATAGAATAAGTCTACTTGATCTAAACCCGAGAAAAAGAACTACATGATTTAGCGATGAATCGAGTAAGTTTTAATCCTGCCTTAATGCAAGATCAATCTATGGATTTTTTGTTTATAATATATATATATATAACTTGCTCTAGTTCTTCTGTGGCAGCAATTGCCTACTAGAGCCAAATATTTCCAAACACTTAGTAGTCATAAGATAGTCACTATGTTGCTTGCTAGCATTGATCTTTTTCAAGCTTTTGTATGAGTCATGGTTGAGAAACCTGTCATGCTTCTAAGACCAAGAATCACATATACCCACACATAATCTGCTGCTCTTACACTGAGAGTACGCACCAACGTGCCTTATTATCATCCCACTCATTTGTTACTCTCCTCAGTGAAGAAATTTCAAAAAGGGGAATAGCTACATATTTATATATATATATACTTTCAAAAAAAAGAGAGAAAAGATACAAGTCTCATGAAAAAAAAAGAAGCAACGGAAAAAGAATAGCCATGATTCCCAATGTCCCATCAAGATTATTCACTGCTATAAAGGAGAAGTAGTATATAGTTATCTACCATATTACCACACACTTGCACTTTCTTGTCTAGAGGTATGCCTTGTTGCTCCTATGCTCCAATTGCTTGAATTAGCAACAATTATGCTTAGCAACGTATGCTCATATATACATATCCTACCTTATCCATAAACTCCACATATGCTTTAGTAATAGAGTAAAAGGCATCATTACAGCCTTTTTGTAAGGATACACCTCCACCCACATATATGAGCGACCGAGTATGCCACACAAGTAACTAGACATGCTTACTTTGCAAAAAAATCCATAAAGCCTCTGTTCGCACACGAACACGTCACGTGTGCCCCCGGCGACGAGCGCGATGTGCAAGACACGTCGCAAGGGGAGTCTCGTCGAGAGCACGATACGCAAGATACACCGGCGAGAGCTCTTGGAACCCGACACCCCACGCTCCCAAGAGGGACCCCGTCAAGGAGAACGGCGGCGATGGGCTGCCCCAGGTTGACCTGACCGCTCCTAGGACCTTGTACTCGCTGTCACAATGAAGTAGACGGCAACGAAGAACAAGAAGTAAAAACTAGAGCTGAGAGAAAATAGTAGATTGCAAAATAAAGTAGTAGATTGATTTGTGCGATTGTGTGTGTCAATCAGCCGTCACCCTTCCTATTTATATAGGACGGCTGGTCTTCCCATAAAAAAGAAACCATCGGCGATCAATAAAGAAAGCGCACGATCTCTCCTAGTCGTGTAAGAACCCAACTTGTGGTGATGACATACATAATTTCCTTGTGTCAATTTTGACTATCAACACATGCCCCTTGTTTTTTGGCAAAGCTTGCATGCCAAAAAATATCTTTCTTGTACTAAGTCTAAGGACGATGTCAACACATCCACCGGACAAATTTATAATTATTCTAAGGGTGATAACAA
Organism: Coix lacryma-jobi var. lacryma-jobi; assembly: GCA_009763385.1. Lineage (NCBI taxonomy): Eukaryota > Viridiplantae > Streptophyta > Magnoliopsida > Poales > Poaceae > Coix > Coix lacryma-jobi. The sequence goes on from CM019831.1 coordinate 99,294,842, forward strand.
TTTATCGGCCATATGTGCTTAAGCCTCTTGCCACATGCTTGGATAAAACCTTTTCAAATATTTGCCATTGAGAGCATGGGGTAGCAAAGTACCTTGCAATGACTCCACCAAATATGAATTCCCGGGAACCACTCGCAATTTTGAAAGGACCTTCCCAACTTGAAGACCACTTCCCAAACTTATTATCTTTCGAGCCAATTGGTAGAATCACCTTCCACACTAGATCACCAACTTAAAAGCTCTTTAACTTGACCTTCTTGTTATATGCTTTCGCCACCCGTAGCCTGTCTCTCTCAATAGCCCTCAATGCTTCTAATCTCTTATCGGTGACCTCATCAATATTTCCATCATTAAATTATGAAAATCAACCGCCGATAAATCATTCTGCTTGGCTAATCTCAAGGTGTCTAGATTTTACCTCCACGGGCAAAACGGCCTCTTGCCCATATACAATCTCATATGGAGTTACTTTGGTTGTACCATGCCTTGAGATCCTATGCGCCTAAAGAGCCTCAGACAGTACTTCATGCCACCTTCTAGGATTATCTTCAATCTTCTTCTTGATGAGCTTGATCAATATTTTATTTGTAGACTCCGCTTGTCCATTGGCTTGGGCATAATATGGAGATGAGTTGAGTAACTTTATCTTATATAATTCAGCAAAATCTCGGACTTGTGATGATATAAAAGAAGAACCTTGATCCGAAGTTAATGTTTGAGGAATGCCGAATCTATGGATAATGTGTTCGGTTATGAATTGAATTGCCTCCACATTTGTCATATTTTTGAGAGGTACTGCTCAAACCACTTGGTGAAATAATCAGTGGCAACTAGCACAAACCGATGCCCCTTTGATGATGGAGGTTGAATCTACCCAATAAAATCTAATCCCCAACCTTTGAACGGCCACGGCTTGACAATAGGATGCAACATAGCAGTGGGAGCCAACTGAATATTACCAAACTTTTGACAAGCTTCACACCCTTTATAATATCTGAAGCAATCATTAATCATCGTCGGCCAATAGAAACCTGCACGTCGTAACAACCACTTCATCTTGTGTGTTGACTAATGCGTACCACATATGCCTTCATGCACCTCTCCCATAGCAACTCTCGCTTGGTCCTCATCCAAGCACTTCAAAAGAATACCATCCACAGTTCGGCGATAAAGATTGTTGTCAATCAATGTATATTTGAAAGCCATCCTCTGAATCATTTTGTCCACCCTCTTACTTGGATCTTGCAAGTAATTAACAATAGGCTTCCTCCAATCTTTGTCCTCACCTGCATAAGATTCAAAATTAGTGGCCGAATGGTTGTCCATGTTTGGGTGCCTTCAATACAGGTGGAGTAATCAAATAGTGCTTGATCTTTTCAAATATTTCTTGTTGTTTTGCCCCCGAAGTAAAATTAGAGTCGTTCTTCAACCGAAGGATAGGTGTAAAAGCATCAACTTTCCCCGACAAGTTAACTATGAATCTCCTCAAATAATTAATTTTGCCAAGGAACTTCTGCATATCTTTCTTGCATTCAGGAATCTGAATTTTCTTGATGGACTCAATTCTATTAGGATCTATCTCTATGACATGCTCATGAATAATGAAGCCCAAAAACTTCCCAGCCGATACACCAAAAGCACACTTTAAAGGATGCATCTTCAGTTTATATTTTCTCATCCTATGAAAAGTTAAACGCAAATCAGCCAAATGTGGTTCAATGGCATTCGATTTGACAATAATATCATCAATATAAACTTCTAAAATGACCCCATGCAAATCATGAAAGATTAAATTCATAGCTCTTTGATATGTAGCATCGGCGTTCTTCAAACCAAAGGTCATTACAACCCACTCAAATAATCCAAGAAATCTAGGGCAGCGAAAAGCTGTTTTATACATATCCTCTTCGGCCATTAAAATTTGATTATACCCCGCATTACCATCAAGAAAGCTAATGACCTTATGTCCAGAAGCATCATTAATAAGCATATCGGCTATAGGCATAGGATACTCATCTTTGGGTGTAGCCCTATTCAAGTCTCTGAAGTCAATGCACACCCTCAATTTGCCGGATCCTTTCTTCTCCATGGGCACAATATTGGAAATCCAATCAGCATACCTGCAAGGTCTAATAAAATTAGCTTTAAGCAACCGATCAATCTCCTCCTTGATCCGGTCATACATCTTGGGATTAAACCTCCTGGCCGGCTATTTGAACGGCTGAAACCACTCTTAATGGACAACTGATGTTCAACTAACTCTCGGCTCAAGCCAGACATCTCATGGTACTCCCAAGCAAAGATATCGACATACTCTTTTAATAGCTCGATTAATTTTAACTTGTGATCAAGTTTCATATTTTTGTTTATAAATGTCGGCCTAGGAATTGATCCATCACCAATGTCTATCTCCTCTAATGGATCTGCCAATGTAAAACCTTGTCCTAGCTTATCCATATTTTCTAGCTCTTCTATGGATTCATGCATATCGTTCTCTTGAGACCGATAATTTTCAAGATGCTCTTGCAACCAATCTAAGCTAGGATCCATCTATCACAATATATTTCTATGTCGATCACCACTGATCGGGTTTAACATGACGGGAACAAAAACATTTTTTGTATCACTAAGAAAGTCAAACTCTGGAAGATCATTGCATCCCGTCAAACAAGTAGCTTCAGGATGTTGCCAATCCACTGACTAAGGCAACACAAGCCGATGTGTCTGCATAAATCATCTCCACCTCATCCTCAACCCATTGGATCAGAAATTGGTGCATGGTAGATGGCACGCACGGATTAGCATATACCCAATCACGGCCTCAAATCACATTATAATTACCTTGCACCTCAGCGACAAAGAATGCAACGGGTAGAGTCTTGGTTCCAACCATAAGCTCCACATAAATAACCCCTTTTGCCTCTGCCCGTTCTTTGCCTACAAAGCCATTTAGCGCCATATTAGTCTCCTTCAAGTCTTCATCTTGCAACCCCAATTTTTTGAAAACTGAATATGGCATAAGGTTGATCACAGCTCCACCATCAACAAGCATTGTAGCAACCGGTGATCCATTAATGTGACCCTTGATGTACAACGGCTTCAAGTGTTTCACTAGCTCTTTAGGCTTCTTGAAGATAGCATTCTTGGGGCAAAAATCTAATTGGGCGACATCTCCTTCTTCATCAATATCACGATACTCAGCAGGTAAGTAATAAACCATATTAATATCCATACCTTCCCTGCTAGGTGTCGGCTCGAAATCCACCATCTCTTTGTCATCTCCCAAGGTGAATACTGGTGTATGTGATGAAGGAGGTGTTGTAGGTGACATGGGTGAGGTGGGAACAACCTTTGGAGCCTCCTGAGATGATGTAACAGCTGCTCGAACAACTGGAGATACTGTTTTTTCATTAACTTTTGGCTTCCACACTTGTTTTGTATTGATGACAAGCCGAATTTGGTTGAAAAACTCGTCCCTTTGCTTCTCCCTCTTTTCATCTTCCTTTTGTTGATTTCTCATGCGCTGCAACCTTCTTTTCTTAGTCTTGGACAAGCCGGGAGGACACCACATTGGTTGGGTATATCTTGGATCAATTTTTTTGTATCGCTGGTACTAGCTTCATGATCATTCACTATTGTACCTGGCTGGACAACAACCATAGCAGCATTAAACTTGGTCAAATTACCAATAATAATCGGCCTTTTATCCAGCTCTTTGACCTCTACATCATTAGTGCCAATTTTGATGATGTTGCAACCTGTGGATCCCCCTTCTTGCTTGCTTGCTGGTTCTGAAATTTCAGCACTTGGGGACTTAGGACGCCATTCTTGCTTCATGGTCTTTTTATTTGGAGAGGCTTGTGATGGCCGATTAGCACCACCATCTAAATGGCCCTTTGTAGAATGAGTTAGCCTCTCAAACATGGATCTTCTAGGTGCTGCCCACCCAGGATGAGAGGCATATGGAGCCATTGGGGGTTGCTCCCATCCTCCATAGTAATCTCTTCCATAATATGGTGCGTAGGGAGGTGGCGCCATCCATGGTGCAGGAGCCCATGGTCCATGTGGACCATGTTGATGCTGAAATTGATGTCGCGGAGGTGACCTTGGACGCTTCAATTGTAATGGCCGATTAGAGCTATAACCGGTCGCTTGTTTGGCATACTTAGACAATAGCATATCAAATGTTGGTTTCACCCTTTTCTGCTGCATTTTTGCCTCATTCACCTTCCACTTGCCAACCTCTGGACTTTTGGGCTTGATGAATTTTGCATGACCTCCTTGTTGCGCTTGCCCCCCAAGTACAGAAGTTTTCATAGTGATTTTTAATGTCTCCTTGCCATTGGGGGCCTTTTCAAGCACAATCTCTCTTCCCAAAACTTTGTCATCGGAAGTTATCACTCTAGGTTCACCGATAACAGCACTCTTGATTTCCCTTTAGCAGCTTTAGCTTGTTCAGGCCTAAGTAACACCTTCTTGCCCTCCAAATCTAAAGTGTTCATGGGGAAGGGAGTTTTGTCAACTTGCATTTCAGCAAAACTCAATCGTCCATCATTGATAGTCGATTGGATCTGTCACGGAAAAACATTACAATCGTTAGTAGCATGAGAAAAGAATTATGATACTTGCAATAAGCTCGTTGTTTCAGCTCCTCAAATGGCAGTAAAGTATGTGAAATCTTAATAAACTTGTCTTGTAGCAAAGCATCAAAAATCTTATCATATTTAGCAATATCAAAAGTAAATTTCATCTCGTCTTCATGATTCTTGCGAATCGGCTTAAGAGCACTACAAGCATATGGTTTGGCCTTTGAAGGCCAAACAAATTCAGCAACATAGATATCAACTTCATCGTCTGAATTAGAATTATAATCAATGACATGCATGCGATTTAGTCTTATAACTTTCTGTAACATCTTTACTTCGACTCTCTTAAGTTAGAGCACGTTGTAAAACTTGGTTAATAGTTAGAAACTCATAGCCTTCTAATTTTTCTTTAATGTGAGTTTTCAAACCATTAAGGACAAGATCAGCTAAGTCTCTTTCATCTATCACAAGACTATAACACCGGTTTTTAACATCTCTAAACCTTTTGACATAATCTGAAACCGATTCATCATGCCTTTGTTTAACCGATGTAAGATGTGACAACTTAAGCTCATTATCGCCGATGTAAAAATGATCATGAAATTTTTGTTCTAGCTGCGACCATGTAGTAATAGAACCAGGAGATAAAGCAGAAAACCATGAATAAGTTGTATCAGTCAAAGATAAAGGAAATAAACGAACTTTTAGCTCATTCATAGAACCCGCTTCACCTAATTGAGCAAGATATTGACTAACGTGCCCCCATGTGGTTTTGCTATCCTCACCATTAAATTTAGAAAATTCAGGAACTTTATAACCTTGAGGAACTTTATAACGCGTCCGGTCACTATTGACTGGACTCACTCAGCGTCCGATCACTTCTATTTCACGCGATGCCTCCCGGGAAAATAATGCTACAGGCGCGTCCGGTCAAATGTTGCACTAGCGTCCGGTCACAGTTTCAATAGTGACTGGACTCATGTTGCAACAGCGTCCGGTCGCTGTTGCAGCGTCCGGTCATGCCTGAAATCCATGCTTTCAACTCCGGTTTCTTCTCCTTTGTAAATGTGCCAACACCACCAAGTGTACACCACCTTGTGCAAGTCTGTTAGCATTTTTCAAACATTTTTCAAAGGATTAAAGGTTAGCACACTAGGTCATAATGCATATGCATGTATGAATTCACCTAGTGGCACTTGATAACCGCAATCACCAAGATAGTCCCCTCTTAATAGTACGGCTATCGATCCTAAACACACTCACACCCTCTATGGTGTCTTGGGTGCCAAAACAAAATCCCTATTTATACCTTTGCCTTGATCTCCATAGGGTTTTGCTTTTCTCTTCTTTTCTTTCCAAATGTGGAGCACTTATCCATCTTTTGGTCATCACCACCAACACCATGGTCATCATCTAGCTCCCACACTTGGTGTGTACCAACCTAGCTCATAAACACTTCATGACAAAGGTTAGTACCCTAGGTGACATCAATTACCCAAAACCAAACAAGGACTTTCAAACGAGCGCGATGTGCAAGACACGTCGCAAGGGGAGTCTCGTCGGGAGCCCGATACGCAAGACACGTCGGCGAGAGCTCTTGGAACCCGACAACCCATGCTCCCGGGAGGGACCCCGTCAGGGAGAACGGCGGCGATGGGCTGCCCTAGGTCGACCTGACCGCCCCTAGGACCTTGTACTCGCTGTCACAAGGAAGTAGACGGCAATGGAGAACAAAAAGCAAAAACTAGAGCTGAGAGAAAATAGTAGATGCAAAATAAAGTAGTAGATTAATTTGTGCAATTGTGTGTGTCAATTGGCCGTCACCCTTCATATTTATATAGGACGGCTGGTCTTTCCATAGAAAAGAAACGATCGGCGATCAATTAAGAAAGCGCACGATCTCTCCTAGTGTGAGCATCTCCAAGAGTGCCCCATATCTCTTCCCCACCTATGATTTTTAGGAAAAAGGAGAAAAACTCATGTCTAAGAGTACCCCATCTTCATTCACCATTTTTTCGGGCTCGGCAAATCTACCTCCTCCGTGAGCAAAAATGCGCAGATTGAAATCGCGCGCATCTTCTCCTTCCGCGTCGTCTTCTCCTCTGCCTTCCTGTTTCATGTCTTGTCTGCTCTGCCTGCTTGCTGGTTGATTCTTTCATGTCTGCCGTCTACCTCGTGGAACAGAGGCCCGCTATTGCTTGTCTTGTTGGAACAGATCGTGGGCGCCTGCTGCTAGTACCAGGGTGCTTGCTGCTGTTGCCGCTGGCTCGCCTGCTGCATGTAGCTTGCGTGAGTACTACTACTGCTATTGCTACTGCTCTGATGCGACATACTACTACTAGAGCTTCAGCTGTTGATGGTAACAAGTGCTGTTGCTAGATGGTGAAGGATCGAAAATGCTATGCAGAGGCGACCTGATGGGGGTGAATGGGAGCTTTAAATTGCTTTTCAGAAACTTATCGCCACTGTCCCGAGAATCAACCCTAAGAGCAAAAACCGATAAGCGTGATGTCCACGACCAAGAGAATGGGTGGATGTTCCCTAGGAACACAGCGAGACACCACAAAAACGCGAGACACCACAAAAACTTGCCAACCTAAGTTCACGGCAGTCAACAAAGTGACAGGATGGGCTATTTTGTAAAGTGGGAACCCCTATTTCAGTAGAGCACGAAGTCGAGAATCCAACGCAAAAAGCAGATCTCAAATCGGAAGTCAAACGAATGAACTGCGGACGAAAACGTGCTGATCAGCACTAGCCAGACTCACTGGAGCGTCCGGTCGATTCTGATCGGACGCGTCCGGTCAGCTGAAAAGAGTTTTGGGAGCTCTCTGAGTTGGACCGGACTCACTGTGCACAAGCGTCCGGTCACGATTCACTAAGCGTCCGGTCAACACAAGCAGGGGTGAACAGTAACACCTGTGCGTCCGGTCACGCACAACTCAAGCGTTCGGTCAAAATGCGAAGAAAACACAGTGAACGTGTTCAACCATCGGACTCACCAGCCAGCGTCCGATCGGCCCAACGCCAGAGTCCGATCATCCCGAAACGCGTTGTTCGTCCACCGATTCGACTCGATCTCACCCAAAACGAAACCTCTAGGGTTCAAACTTGGTGAGAAGAGTCACAAGGATGATAGTGAGCTACTCCTAGGAGATCATAGCTCGAACCTATCTCTAAATCGATGAATCGAAGAAATTCAGGAAAGAGGAGAAGAGTTGATCCAAAACGAAAATCGATCGATCTACTTGTTCATGAGGTTTGAGTTGAATTCCTTTGGTGGAAATGTTCCCCTCACAGTAAAGAACAATTTAATTCAAATGATTTTGCAAACGGAGCAACGTAGAGAGAGAACGATCGACGGAAAAATCATGGAGAAAATGAAGAACGCGAAGAACAAGTTCAAAACGCGAATCGAACCACGAATTGCGAGTCGAAATTCGTCCCCACGAGGAGACAACGAGATTACAGTCTCGTTTCCTCAAAAAGCAAATACACAGATGTATTGTTCACCGTCTCTGCGGATCTCAGTAGCTACAGCAGGGATATGGGAGAATAGGAAACCCTAAGTGAAAGTACCAAATGGCCGAGATGGTCTGGAGGGAGGGGAGGCCTCTCCTTATATAGCCTAATACAATTATTCCCCTTCTACCCTTACATCTAATTACAGAGCGAACCAGCTAAACCCTAGGGTTATTCTGGACCAACTCGAAGTAGGTGCTGATCGGACGGCCACGCCCGCACAACTGGTAGCGTTGCCTCGACGCAACCTCACCGATTGCCGCCACCGCTCTGCTCGTCCTTTTCCCGGACTTCGTCCCCGGTTTTGAGGGCCAAACCGGCAAACCAGCCTTCACTACCAACCCCCGGTTTTGAGGCCCAAACCGGGAAACCAACCGTCCATTGCCTGAGTTTTGTGGCCCAAACTCAGAAACCCGCTAGCGCCCAGGTTTTTGAGGCCCAAGCCTGGAAACCGTCCTCAGCCCGAGTTTTGTGGCCCAAACTCGGCAAACCTGCAGCACCCAGGTTTTGTGGCCCAAACCTGGAAACCGTCCACCCGATGGTTTTTCTGTGGCTCAACCATCAAACCGAGCCGTACATGGGATGCACCGCCCGTGCACCCCGTCCACCGACACATGTCCTTAGGTCCTCGACCCGAGCAACACTGTGCCACACAAGTCTCCGCTCGTCGCTTTCCCAGGTTGTCTGCCACCACAGCTGATCCTCAGGCCACCGGTCCGTCAGTCCAAGCCTCACGTCCACCCTTCACCGCTCCCGGTCTGTCGACACGGCACGTCTCTACTTGACCTTCACCTTGCCTTCGATCACTGTATCCGTGCTCGACACCTGCAAAACACAAGCCAAAGAACATGCGCATCAAACCAGTTAACAATCACTCATCACTCGAGACTCGGCATACACCCATGTATCCGCAATCTCCCCCTTGATGAGTGCATTGTCAACTACTAACACAAATCATAATGAAGGTAGAAGAAGAAAGAAGAGGGGAAGAGAGAACTCGACCAAATGACCCAAAAGCATAGCAAAGCCGGAAGAAGGTCAAGTGGAAAGAGCAAGACAACTTGGTCCCCAAAGACATGGGCAACGGCTCGACGCAACCAAGCAAAGCAAAGCTAGCCCTCAAGAAGAGGTAGAACAGGCTCAACACCGCTAGCGAGAAAGCTCGACACCAACTGAAATATCAATTGAAATTCAAGCAAAATAGAGCTAGATACCAAGTGAAAAGCATATAGGCAAAGTCGCTAGTCCCTCAAGAAGGAGGCAAGGGCTCAACACAACTAGCTACCAAAAATGCTCCGAACCAATTGAAACCCAATTTGGAAAAATGCTCCAAACCAATTGAAAATTCATCAGACAAAGCGAGCAAACTAGCAAACTCCCCCTCCAATAGTGCACACAACTAGGATATGATTTTATGATTTCTCCCCCTTATGATTTGACAAAAATTCTCCCCCTTAGTTGATAATGCACTATCAAGCAAATTTCTCCCTTCCAAATGCATATGAGTCAAAAATGCAAGTTAGCAGCTTCAGAGATATAGTCAATAGAAGGAAAAGATGCTCTACAAAGTATAACTCCAAAGACTCAACAATAAGCATACATGCCAGCAAAGGCTCAAGCTGATCATCAAATACGGAATATGAACATATGAGCAAAGTGAGCAGTTTTAGCCAAAAAGGTATTCACCATTAAAATAGCACTAAACATGTATAGACAGGAAGTCAAACAAGTGCTAAACATGTATACAAGGTGAACTACCCCTAGCAAAGTTCAATCATCATGCTGCAGAATGAAACATATACTTTGAAAGGTCCTTGTTTGGTTTTGGTAATTGAGTGACAACTTAGGTGGACTAATATGTGTTTGAAGTGAATTACACAGGTGATTAGTCCACAAGTGATCATGTGTGAGCAACATATGCCATAGAGGAGAAATGGCTTGGAATATGTCGCAAGGCTCACACATGTGAAGAAGGAGCTTAATGCATATGAGACATGACATGGAGTCATGTGGCTAAGATGGTGAAGATCAAGGCAAGACTTGGCTTGATGGACCGGTTGCGAAGGTGAAGGGCAAGTTGGAGTCTTTGAAGCCGTTGGTACCGAGTGTCGGGAGGCTTGAGCAAAGACTTGACGCCGAAGGACCGAAGCAATGGTGAAGATCAAGTGAGGTCAAGATCGATGGACCATGGAGGCCATGTGATGATATGAAGTGGATCATATCATTTGAAGATAGGTTGGTGCATGTGTTGCATCAACACCGAAGGAGATGGAATGGAATGCGCAAGGCAAAGGTATACTTATAGGGCGTTTCATTTCACCGGTCATAGGTGTGTAGAGAAGATTATGACCGGGTTTAGGATAGATGGCCGTACTATTAAGAGGAGCAAACTTGTTTGCATATCGGTCATCTACTGCCACTTGAGCGATCTAACTTTGCGACGTTGCTAGGATCGAGTGGCGCGGTGAGAGCAAGTGAAAATCCTTTGAAAAATGTTTGTGAAAATGCTAACACACATGCACAAGGTTGTATACACTTGGTGGTGTTGGCACATTTGCAAAGGAGAAGGTGTTGGAGTTGATTTGGATCAACTCGGAGAAGTTTCGGAGAAAGCTTTGGTTGAAAAAGAGAAGCGATGGATCTTGGATTGGAATTCTGTACTAATCCTTTGTGATTTGGATCTTGTATTCTTGTGGGATGTGTAGCCCTCTGAATAAGCTTTCTAAAATGTCCAAGATCATCAATATCGGAGTTTGGAGTGAGGAGTTATGGCTATTCTAGCGCGGGGAGTGCAGGCTGGTGTAGTCGGTAGTACCGACCCTGGTGGTCGGTAGTACCGACCCAAGAGGGCTGTTTGCAGCCTCTCTGGATGTGGCCCAGTTTGGCATGGCGGTAGTACCGCCATAACCTCGGTACTACCGCCGGCGGTGGTACCGACCAGAGGGTCAGTGATACCGTGGCCCTGAAGGTTTTTGCAGGCTCTCTAGTGAGCTGAGTTTGGCCTACCGGTAGTATCGCCATAGGGACGGTAGTACCGGGCTCGGTAGTACCGACCAGGGGGTCGGTAGTACCAAGGTTTGAAGGAAGTTTTGGAGGCTCTCTGGAAGTGGCCAGTTTTGGCCTGGCGGTAGTACCGCCATTATGTCGGTACTACCGCCCTCGGTGGTACCGAGGACAGGAAGTTGTCCGGGAGCTCTCTGTGTAGTCCCCAGTTTGGCCTGTCGGTAGTACCGCCATAGGGCCGGTACTACCGACCGTCGGAGGTACCGACCAGGAGTCGGTTGTTCGTTTTGGTCAACGCGCCGTGTGTAAACGGCTAGTTCTGACACTGTCGGTACTACCGCCCAGGGGGTCGGTACTACCGACCGAAGCGCAGAAAAGGGGAAACGGCTAGTTGGCCGCTCCCCTCTATATATAGTCGTTGGGGCCGGCTTTGGGCCAGCTGCTGGAGCACTCCAAAGCCTTGGTGGCTTATGTGGATGTGCTTGGGAGCCCTCTAACTCGCTTGTGCTTGCTAGTGTGCGAATCTATTGCGAGTGAGCGATTCTAGTGCGTTGCTTTGAGAGATTGCATCGAGTGGCACTAGGTGTTCGCGTTGCAAGCCGGTGGTGCTTGTTACTCTTGGAGGTTGCCACCTCCTAGACGGCTTGGTGATCGAGTCTCCGTCGTGAAGCCCGCGTGAAGATTGTGCGTGGCTCCGGAGAAGGATTGTGAGGGGCATTGTGCTCGCCCCGCGGGGATCGCGAAGAGCAACTCTAGTAGAGCGTGTCATTGAGTTACCCTCACTTGTGGGTGAGTTCTTGCGGCGCTCGAGTGTCGAGCTAGGTGTGGTGCCTATTAGCCGCCGAACTACCAAAGTGTGTGGTCGACACAACGGGGACTAGCTTGGTGGCAACCAAGTGAACCTCGGGAGAAAAATCACCGTGTCAACTTTGTGTTCATCTTCTCGGTGGTTTGCAAACTCCTTTCACTAGCTTGTATTTACTTGTTCATATACATGTGCTAGTGTAGTTGCTCTTATGATTAGTTAGCTTGTGTAGCTTGCTAGTTACCTTCCTTGCTTGTGTAGCATAGAAGTTGATCCCATGAGTGACTAGTTGACTTGTAGTCTTGCTAGCCACATTGCTTAGTTTGTGTAGCTAAGTTGAGCTCTCTAATTTGGCTTGTGTAGCCTTGTTATTGAGCATTGCTAGTGAGCATAGGCTTTGTGCTTTTGCTTAGTGGCATGTGTAGGAGCTCCCCGGTTGATTGAGTACTAGTTGCTTAGGTTTGTGTAACCTTGCAAGCTAGAATTGTTTAGGTGAGCTCTAGCTAGCCCGACACCTTATTTGCATTGTTTAGGATCTTTTATAAGGTGTCATAGAGTATAAGTAGAGGGGTGTATTCTTGGCTAGATCGATAGTTTTAATTCCGCATTTGTTTCGGTTAGCCGGTGCGATTAATTTTAGAAAGGACTATTCACCCCCCCCCCTCTAGTCCGCCATCTCGACCCTTCATACTTGTGATGTCAGATTTTAATCGGAGTTGCAGCGGTGAAAATACACAAGTTCAAAATTCAGCATATGATTGCGAGAGGTTGAAGGCTTGTCATTCCCTATCTTTTCAACCGAGCTAAGCCTATGCAGAAGCAATCAGAAGCTTAAAGCGTCGGTTTCGGTCATACACTACACGACTCAAGTTTAACTCAAAGTGCAGTGAGAAACAGTCTCAATACCGTGTTGTGTTGACAAGCAATCCCATCTCGATCTTTCCAATTCACTTAACTTGGTTCAATTTTATGACAGAATTTGAACATACCAAGCAAGTGAAAGACTCAGAACTAGAGACATAGCAACCTAGCATATATGAGAAGCACAAATGAATTCAACACATTCTACACATGCTAGTTGCATATCTCAATGGTGAACAATTTCAAGTTTTATGTTCATTAAGCAATTCCACCATTCATAAAATAGCTCAGCTCACAACATATATTAGTGATCAGAAAGAGCATAAGCTACAAGTATCATCATATAGCATTGGAGCATACTAGATAGAGCATAATCACATTCTAAAGATTATATACATGAAGCTCAGAAAGAAAAGATGCATGATGAAATGCAAAGACTAACTTATCAGAAACAAAAACAAAACAAAAGAAAAGAAGTCCATCAGTAATACAATACCCAAAATGTTTCCCCCATCTAAAAGGGGAAGCACACACCAAGCTCACCTCTCAACCTAGCAAAAGTTGATTGGTCCGAAGGCTTGGTAAAAATATCTGCCAACTGATGATGAGTATCGACATGGCAAAGGTCGATATCACCCTTCTCATAGTGGTCTCGCAAGAAATGAAAGCGCACATCAATGTGTTTGGTCTTAGAATGCAGCACGGGGTTCTTAGCAACTCTAATAGCACTCGTGTTGTCACAAAGCAAAGGAACTCGAGAAAAGCTCAGACCAAAATCACGCAAAGTGGCCATCATCCAAAGCAACTGGGAACAGCAGCTAGCCGCAGCAACATATTCAGCCTCTGTGGTAGACTGAGCGACACTAGACTGCTTGCGAGAAGACCAAGACATAAGAGAAGAACCAATAAACTGACAAGTCCCAGAAGTGGACTTGCGATCAAGTCGGCAACCAGCAAAATCGGCATCAGAATAACCGCAAAGGGAGAGGGTGGAGGAAGCAGAATACCAAATCCCAAATTCTAGAGTGAAGCATAAGAAACTCATAATGCGCTTGACTGCCTGACGGTGAGAGGTGCGCGGCGACGACTGAAATTGTGCGCAAAGACACACTGCAAACTGGATGTCCAGGCGTGTCGCCGTCAGGTACAGCAGCGACCCGATCATACTCCGGTACTCTTTCTGGTCCACAGCTTCTCCATCCTTGTACGCATCCAGGGCCATCGTGGTCTACATGGGTGTTGGAAGAGGGTTGGCCTCACCCATATCGAACTTCTTCAGAATGTCCTTGGTGTACTTGCCCTGGTGCACAAACGTCCCCACTCGGGATTGCTTAATTTGCAACCCAAGAAAGAATGTCAACTCGCCCATCATGCTCATCTCAAACTCCCTGCTCATAAGATGTGCAAACTTGGCAACCAAAGCGTGAGAAGAACCACCGGAAATGATATCATCCACATAAATTTGAACCAAGAGAATGTCATTGCCTTGCTTGAGGAGAAAGAGCGTTTTATCCACACATCCCATTTTAAAACCCTTAGCAAGCAAAAGGTTTTCAACCTATCATACCAGGTTCTAGGGGCTTGTTTCAAACCATATAAAGCTTTGTGAAGTTTAAAAATATGGTTTGGAAACTTGGGATTTTCAAAACCGGGGGGTTGTCTCACATACATCTCTTCTTCTATGTAGTTGTTTAAGAAGGCACTCTTGACATCCATTTGAAAAAGTTTAAACCCTTTGGATGCAGCAAAAGCCAAGATGATCCTAATTGCCTCCAAACGAGCTACAGGAGCAAAAGTCTCCTCATAGTCTATCCCCTCCTTCTGACTATACCCCTGGGCTACAAGTCTGGCCTTGTTTCTCACAACATGGTCATCTTCTCCTTGTTTGTTTTTGAAAACTCATTTTGTCCCAATAGGATGACACTCAGGAGGAGGAGGAAGAAGAACCCAAACACGATTTCTTTCAAAGTTTTCTAACTCCTAATGCATGGCATTAACCCAATCAGGATCAGATAAAGCATGTCCAACATCTCGGGGTTAAAAATCAGCAACAAATGCAGAATGAGCAAAGTGAGAGATTTGTTGTGACCTTGACCGAGTGACACGCTCGTCGATGCTGCCAATCATCTGTTGAGGCGGGTGTTGGCGTTGAATGTGTCGTGGCGCCTCCCGAGCTGAGGAAACCTCCCCCTCAACAGCAGCTGGTGCCTCCTCGGGTACAAAAGGTACAACCCGAGGTGGCGGATCCCACGACCCCCAAGTAGTCGACGAAGAGGGGTTGGGGCCGTGAGTCGTCGTAGTAGAGGCCGATGCTTGCGGCACAGCAGGTGGAGGTGGTGCTGGATCATCCATCCCTTCAGCACCCTCGTCCTCGTCATCAAAAAGAGGTTCGCCAACCTCATGATCACCTGCACGCTCAAATCTAGAAGAAGGACAAACCATGGTCTCGTCGAAGGTGACATCGGATGTCTCCATGACTCGGTTAGTATCAAGGTTAAGTACATGATATGCACGAGTATGAGTGCCATAACCCAAAAATACACCGTCAGAAGAACGAGACTCAAATTTGTCTAGGTTGCCTTTCTTAAGTATAAAACAGTGGCAACCAAACACTCTAAAATAACTCACCTTGGGCTATTTTCCAAAACGCAACTCATAAGAAGTCTTTTTCAAGAAAGCTCGTAGAAAAATGTGATTGGAAATATAGCATGCAGTGTTCATAGCTTCGGCCCAATATTGCCTAGGAGTCCTATGCTCATCGAGCTTCGTCCTGGCCATCTCTACAAGGGTCCGATTCTTCCTCTCTACAACACCATTTTGTGGCAGTGTGTAGGGGGAAGAAAACTGATGCTCTAGACCCAAAGAGTTACAAAACTTCTCAAAATCTGAGTTTTTAAACTCGAAACCATTATCACTACGATTAGCTCGCATCGAGTTCAAAGGGAACTCATTCTGAAGATGCAAAATCAGATTGCGAGCAAAAGAGAAAGTCTCAGTCTTCTGAGTCAAAAAGAAGACCCACGAATATCTCAAAAAATCATCAACAACAACAAGCACATACCACTTCCCACCAACCGAGCTCACCCGAGCCAGACCAACAAGGTCCATGTGCAAAAGCTCTCCAGGGCGCTTAGTCATGACCTCAGTCACTGGATGGTGGGGAGCGGCAACCATCTTCCCATGTCTACAAGAATGGCAAACAAGATCCTTCCCCATGCATAACTTGGGCAATCCTCGGATTAGGCCAAGTGAACTAAGCCTTGCAAGAAAGTCGAAGCTCAGGTTGAGAACATATATGATGAATGATTGACATTGATGAGGAAGGTTTGAGGCTTTTCCCGGTTTAGTCCATATATTGCTATGTGCTTAATGTTTATGACTAACCGGTGGCGTTGAGTTGTGGTGTTTCTATGTTGGTGTGCGTGTGCAACATGTGTCCCTTGGCTGTGTTGATGTGCAGGTGTGGAGCTCGGATACAGTGGTTAGTGGCGAGGTGAAGGTCAAGTAGAGACGTGTCGTGCCGACGGATCGGGAGCGGTGAAGGATGGGCGTGCCATGCGGCAGACGTGCCATGCTAATGTACCCAGAGCGGTGAAGGGCGGACGTGAGGCTTGGACCGAAGGACCGAGAGGCCGGAGGACCAGCTGTGGTAGCTGGCACTTGGCATTGGCGAGCGAGAGCACATGGGGATGTGCGATGCATCGGCTGAGTCGGGAGGAAGACGATGGCGTCGTGGCACTTGGCTGGAGGTCGGACACAGGCTTGCGTGCGGCGCAAGTGCCGTCGACCGAGTCAAGAAGGAAGGCGAAGGCGTTGTGCCCGGCGTGGAGGCTGGACATGCATCGGCATCAGTGCCGGTGGTCGGGGTGTGCAAACCACATCCCGTCTATGGCGCGAGTTCGGTAGCTGAGCCTCAAAAAGCTACCCTCGACGGTTTCTGAGTTTGGGCCTCAAAACTTGGGTGGCCGGTTTCCGAGTTTGGGCCTCAAAACTCGGGATGGACGGTTTCCAGGTTTGGGCCTCAAAACCTGGGCTCGCGGGTTTTCGAGTTTGGGCCTCAAAACTCGGGGTGGACGGTTTCCAGGTTTGGGCCTCAAAACCTGGGATGATAGGTTTCCCGGTTTGGGCCTCAAAACCGGGGGAAGGTCCAAAAGGACGGTCGACGCGTGGCGGCACCAAGAGGCTTGCGTTGCGGCGAAGCTATCGGTGAGAAGGCGCGGCGGTCGATGGTGATGGCACATGGTGGCATCCTGGAGCTTGCGTCGAGGCGCAGCGAAGGATGAGAAGGCGCGTGGCCGTCGAATGGAAATTGCCAGAGTTGGACAGTTTTACCCCTAGGGGGTATTTGGGTTAGTACTTCATGTTAGGGCGTTTGTGTCATTTGGACGTGCACCTATATATAGATGAAGGGGCTATGTTGGACAGCCATCCTTGGAGGTGTCACTCTCATTTTGTATAGGTGACAGGAGGCTAGGGCTAGAGGAGACACCGGCTCTTGTTCTTGAGCTTTTCGCCATCCGCGTTTTGTACTGCGAGGAGTAGCTTGTAACCCGACACAGAGTGCTACACAATTCATCATCTAGTAGCAATCCAAGGATCAATTTCGCCCCTCTCTTTGTTGGCTGCAATTTGGATCGAATCGCGTTTTTGTTCTTCGCGTTTTTGTTTTTCCCTTCTCGGAGATTTGCCTCGTTCTCCCTCTCCGAGCAACGATTTGTGATTATGTTTGAATCAGATTGTTTGTTGCCGTGAGCTCCTTCTTTCCACCAAAAGATTTCCCCTCTAACCTCACGAGCACATAGATCGGGTCGAAATCGCGTTCGTTCTCCATTTCTTCCCCTTTTCTAGTGTTCTTCCGATTTCTCATGGATTAGTTGGGTTGAAGCGATGATATCCTAGGATTAGCTTCCCAACACGTAGAAGAACACTTGGGAGAAGTTTGGTTGCAGCCCCGTTCGATTTGGTGAAGATCCAATCGATTTTGGTTTTGTCTCGTGGCGTTTTTGGGCATTCTGAGCAGTGGCGGACTCTACGCCCCTTGGTCACGGACTGTCCGGCCATCAGGCTCGGCCAGACCAGAACAAGCGCAGCGCGCACTGCTCACGGTCAGTTTGACCGGCGGACAGTCCGTCGTATAAGGCGCGGACAGTCCGCGAGTCGCGCAGGGACACTTCAGTAGCTTCGCTGTTTTTGCTGTCTGACCGGCGGACAGTCCGGCCCCCTAGTGGCGGACAGTCTGGCCCACTCCGGACAGTCCGGGAGCCTGACGGTGGACAGTCCGGGAATCGGCTGTAGGTTGCAGTTTAGTGCGTTTGCTCTCCCGACTTTTCGGCTTCGCTTTCGGACTTCTCGTTTGCTCCTAGAGTTCACCTAGGAACCTCTCTACATATCTTTGCTACGAGTTAGCATGGGTATTTGGAGGAATCCCGACGTAGCTCTCTATCTACGTTTGGGAGTGGGTCTTTTAGGCTTGAACTTGACTCGGAGTTTTGGGAGTTTTGCATTGCTCTCTTGTGTGGTGCCTCACTGTGATCCTAGGGATCATCCACCCTCTTTCCGAGGGTCGTGAGCATCATGTTTAAGTCCAAAGCTTTTGGGGTTGATTTTGTTGGGACAGAGGCCAGGATTTCGGAAGAAATTTTTAGGCTCCCATTCACCCCCCCCCCCCCTCTGGTCGCCTTGCTTTAGCATTTTCGGTCCTTCACAGGTGACCAAGTCTCCTATGCCACTTCCAAAGATCAGAGGCGGAAGGACCAGCCAAGAGACAACGAGAAATGCCAAAAGACTCCGAGAAATTCGCATGAAAGACTTTCCCAAAGGGCGAAATCAAACACACAAGATTGCCCTGAGGATCCAAAATACGACTGAGATTCAGTTTAAAACGAATCTCATAGTCATCATCGAAAAGTTGCGAAACAGAAAGAAGGTTAAAATGCAAGTTAGAAACAAGAGCAACATCACGCAACACAAAGTGCTCATTAACTCGCACAGACCCACGAGACAACACCTTACCTTTGCTATTGTCGGCGAAGGTGATAAACTCCTTTCCGGCAACTGGACTAAGACTGGAGAACCACTTGGCGTTTCCGGTCATATGCCTTGAGCACCTGAAATCCACCAACCAAACGTTCTCCAATCATTTTACCTACATCAATAAAAAGACATAGGGTGAACATACGGTCCAACACTTGGGTGAGTAAAATGGGAATTATACCAGTGTTGGGTCGGCTGCTCAAAAGAACGCTTAGTAGCAAAACCATTCCTAGCACGCCTACGGGGAAAGCGATCACCACACTGAGGAAAACATGGTCCGCTAAGGGAAGAGTGTCCATCGCGATACTCAAAACGCGGTGGGGGGTAACGCTCAACTACAAAGCCACCGCCACGGGGTCCATAGCCCACAACTGTAGGCTCCCACCGGGCACGTCCTCCTTGCATCCTAGGACCTTGAGGCATTGGACCTCTAGGCCTAGCAGCTCTCCTTTGAACATTTGGCACATGTACATCATGGAAAGGATGGTACATGTCCGCATTGTTCATCTCCTTTGCGCGGCGCTCCTCTCTCCTGCGCTGAAAGCAGAACTCCCTCAAGTGTCCATCTCTCTCACAGTGCTCACAATGATACCTCACCGCTCTCATAGGGGGTTTTTGGTACTCACGGTAGTGGGTATGGATCACTTGTCTCTTTTGAGGCATGAGCTCCTCATGGATTGGTGACATAGTGTCTAGCTTGTTCCTCAGGTGATTGGGTTTTGGAGCCCATGTTTGTTTCTTGGGTGGAGCTCTAGGAGGTTCAACAAACACCCCATCCTTGATGTTAGGTTTGAGAGACTCTTTGGGTGGTATCTTGGTCAGTTTGGGAGTAGTGGTGGAGTTGGGCTTCTCACTCGGATTAAGACCACTCGACTCTCCAATCTTACCAAAGGAAGAGGCACACTCCACACCCTGAGCAAAACCAACACTAGGACCTCCAGCAGCAGATTAGGCTATCATCATCCCAAGCTGCGGCTCACCACAAGACACCCATGACAAGATGGTCCGAAGGTATGTGTTTTCTTCCTCGGTTTGCATCTTGTCATGCTGCACATTTGCAATCTCCATCTCCAAACCCTCACACAAAGCGCATCTAGACACACAGGTGCTACCTGAGTTGGCCTTCTCAAGAGACACAATCTTGGCATTCTTCTCTGCCAACTCGGTTTGCAAGCCTGCACAAGACTTGCATGCACCAAGCACTGAGGATCTAGCTCTAAGCTCATCCACCTCTCCATCCAAAGCAACATACTTCCCCCTCAAAGTGAGAAGGTCAGTCATGTGCTTGGAGCACATCTCGCACTCATCCTCCTCAGTCATGACAACGGTGGACTTGACAGATTCAACTTCCTTCACTGTATCTTCCCACTTCTGCCTAAACTCCTTCCGCTCTCTAGCAGCACGCCTAAGCAGCTTATCTTGACTAAGAAGGGAGGCAGTAAGTTTCTCGACCTCAGCAGAAAGCTCGTCAGGGGTCTAAGATACCTGGGAGGTGTCGTCGTCGTCGTCGTCATCGTCGTTCTGAGGGATCTCCTCCAGCTGATTGTCGACCTCCTTGCCGAGGGCCATGGTGCAAAAACCCTCGTTGTCGGTGAAGAAGCAGAGGCCGTTCAGCTTGTCCTCGATCTTCTTCTTCTTCTCGGACTCGTCGTCGCTTGAGGAAGCGGAGTCGTCATCCGAGCCGTCGACGTCACTAAGCGTGGCGAAGAAAGCACGCTGCTCAGCCTGGGCCTTCTCCAAGTACTTCTTCTTGATGTACTCCTTGTTGAAGCCGCCCTTCCGCTTGTGCTTCGCGGGGACGTACTTCTCCTTGCGCTTGCCGGAGTCGTACTTGTGCCCATGATCGCCCTTCCCAAATGCTTGCTTGTTCTTCTTGGGACAGTTGGCGATGAAGTAGTCGGGGTCGCCGCACTCGCAACATCCAGAGCGTCCTCCTCCGCGGCGATGGTTCATGCGGTTGTTGTGGAACCGCGAGAACCGGTTGGCAAGCAAAGCCAACTTGTCATCTCCCATGAACTCCAACTGCTCCTTTGTGACAGAAAGAAGAGAAGAAAGTGCAAATCCTCCAGAGGGGTTAGCAGAAGATCCAGAAAGCAAAGCCATCGACGGGCCAGAAGGATTTTCATAAGAAGCCCTCGCCATGGCATCAATCTCACTGGACTTGAGCTTACTGAAGAGCTCGTCACATGTGAGGGTCTCATAGTTAGGTGATTCGATGATCGCCTGAACCTTAGAGTCCCACACCGACCGATCAAGAGTATGTAAAAGCTTCAAAGCCCTCTCATGATCGTCGAAAGGCAACAACTCCTTGTTAGCCCTCATCCTGTTGACAATCACCTGAAAGCGAGCGAATAAACTTTCTATGCTCTCGCCAGGCATGTGTCGAAAGTTCTCATACTCCAGCTTGTGCGACTCATAGAGACGGGATTTCACTCGAGTGGTTCCCTCATGGAAACGCATGAGGGTCGCCCAAATCTCCTGAGCCGTGGGGAGGTGAGAAACACGATCAAACTCAGACATGCTCAAACATGAGAAAAGAGCATTACGGGCTCGGCTATTGGCCTCGTGCTCATCGATCTGCAGCTGAGTAGCACGAGCAGCCAAAACCACATAATCGGCCTTGTTGCAAATATCCCAGACAGAAGCACCCATGCTCTGAAGATAGGCTGACATACGTATCTTCCAATACGCATAGTTCGTCCCATCGAAAAACGGCGGTTTGCCCACGCTGCGATCCATGTCGCCTTCTGTGGATCTGGAACCGGCTAAGGTAGAAGATCCTTAACCCGCTCCGATACCAATTGAAGGATCGAAAATGCTATGCAAAGGCGACCAGAGGGGGGGTGAATGGGAGCTTTAAATTTCTTTTCAGAAACTTATCGCCATTGTCCCGAGAATCAACCCTAAGAGCAAAAACCGATAAGCGTGATGTCCACGACCCAAGAGAATGGGTGGATGTTCCCTAGGAACACAGCGAGACACCACAAAAACTTCCCAACTTAAGTTCATGGCTTCAACAAAGTTCCCTAAGTTCAGGCTATTTTGTAAAGTGGGAACCCCTATTTCAGTAGAGCATGAAGTCGAGAATCCAACGCAAAAAGCAGATCTCAAATCGGAAGTCAAACGAATGAACTGCGAACGAAAACATGCTGATCAGCACTGGCCAGACTCACTGGAACGTCCGGTCGGTTCTAATCGGACGCGTCTGGTCAGCTGAAAAGAGTTTTGGGAGATCTCTGAGTTGGACCGGACTCACTGTGCACACACGTCCGGTCATGATTCACTGAAGGACCGAGAATGCTACCAGAAAGCGACCAGAGGGGGAGGTGAATGGGAGCTTCAAATTTTCCTTTCGGAAACTTGTCGCCACTGTCCCGAGAAACACCCAAGAGCAAACCTAGAGCTCGTATGTGTCCATGACCCTAGAGATAGGGTGGATGCTTCCAACAAACACAGCGAGACACTATACGACTCTAGAAAACCAACGCAAAAGCCGGAAATCAAAACCGACAACGAACGAACAAGCTGCGGATGAAACCGTGCATAGCTGGGTGCATCGGACGCTGGCAGCGTCCGATGGCAAAGCACCGGACGCGTCCGATGCAAACAGGACCTCTCTGGATCCTTACTGGACACCCATCGGACGCTGTGAACAGTGCAACCCTAGCGTCTGATGTCTGACCCCCGGCGCGTCCGATGGCAACGGACGCTCTGATGGTCAGCGTCTGATGCTCCTTAAAGAGCACTGTCAAAGGGGGTTGTTGGTACACACGGTTGTGGGTGTGGATCACTTTGCCCTTCTGTGGCATAAGCTCCTCCTGGATAGGTGGCATTGTGTCCAGCTTGTTTTTTAGGTGATTGGGTTTAGGAGCCCATTGCTGGTTCTTGGGTGGAGCTCGTGGAGATTCTTCAAACACTCCATCCTTGGTGTTAGGCTTGAGAGGCTCTTTGGGTGGAAGCTTGGTAAGTTTGGGAGTAGTGGTGGAGTTGGGCTTCTCACTCGGGTTCAAACCACTTGACTCTCCAATCTTCCCAAAAGCAGAAACATCAACGCCCGGAGCAAAGCCTACACCAGGACCTCCAGCAGCTTGCTTGAATTGGGAGATCATCATCCCGAGCTGTGGTTCACCGCTAGACACCCATGACAAGATGGTCCGAAGGTATGTGTTTTCCTCCTCGGTTTGCATCTTGTCATGCTTCACATTAGCGATCTCCATCTCCAAACCCTCACACAAAGCGCACCTAGTCACACAAGTGCTACCCGAGCTGGCCTTCTCAAGAGACTCAATCTTGGCATCCTTCTCTGCCAACTCGGTTTGCAAGACTGGACAAGACTTGCACGCACCCAACAACAGGGGTCTAGCCCGGAGCTCATCCACCTCTCCAACCAAAGCAGCATACTTACCTCTCAAGGTGAGAAGGTCAGTCATGTGCGTGGTGCACATCTCACACTCCTCCTCCTCAGTGACAACAACGGTGGACTTGACAGACTCAAGTTCCTTCACCGTATCCTCCCACTTCTGCCTAAACTCCTTGCGCTCTCTAGCGGCACGCCTAAGCAACTTGTCTTGACTAAGAAGAGCGGCAGTAAGTTTCTCGACCTCAGCAGAAAGCTCGTCGAGGGTCAGAGATACCTGGGAGGTGTCGTCGTCGTCGTTCCGAGGGGTCTCCTCCAGCTCGCCGTCGACCTCATCACCAAGGGCCATGGTGCAGAAGCCGTCATCATCGGCGAAGAAGCAGAGGCCGTTCAGCTTGTCCTCGATCCTCTTCTTCTTCTCAGACTCGTCATCGCTTGAGCAAGCGGAGTCGTCATCCGAGCCGTCGACGTCGCTGAGCGTGGCGAAGAACGCACGCTGCTCAGCCTGGGCCTTCTCCAAGTACTTCTTCTTGATGTACTCCTTATCGAAGCCGCCCCTCCGCTTGTGCCTCGCGGGGACGTACTTCTCCTTGCGCTTGCCGGAGTCGTACTTGTGCCCATGATTGCCCTTCCCAGATGTGTTCTTCTTCTTGGGACAGTTGGCGATGAAGTGGTCGGGGTCGCCACACTGAAAGCATCCTGAGTGTCCTCCTCCGCGGAGACGGTTCATGCGGTTGTTGTGGAACCGCGAGAACCGATTGGCGAGCAAAGCCAACTCGTCATCCCCCAAAGACTCCAGCTGATCCTCTGTGACAGAAAAGAGTGAAGAGAGTGCAAATCCTCCAGAGGGGTTAGCAGAAGAGCCAGAAACCAAAGCCATAGTCGGGCCAGAAGGATTTTCATAAGAAGCCCTCGACATGGCGTCAATCTCACTAGACTTAAGCTTACTAAAGAGCTCGTCGCAAGTGAGGGTCTCATAGTTAGACGATTCGATGATCGCCTGTACCTTTGAGTCCCACACCGACCGATCAAGAGTGTGCAAAAGCTTCAAAGCCCTCTCATGATCGTCAAAAGGCAACAGCTCCTTGTTCGCTCTCATCTTGTTGACAATGACCTGAAAGCGAGCGAATAAACTCTCTATGCTCTCGCTAGGCATATGTCAAAAGTTCTCATACTCCCGCTTGTGCGACTCATAGAGACGGGATTTGACTTGAGTGGTTCCCTCATGAAAGCGCATGAGGGTTGCCCAAATCTCATGAGCCGTGGGGAGATGAGAAACGCGATCAAACTCGGACATGCTCAGACAGGAGAAAAGAGAGTTACGCGCTCGGCTATTGGCATCGTGCTCATCCATCTGAAGCTGAGTAACACGAGCAGCCAAGACAACGTAATCGACCCTGTTGCAAATCTCTCAAACAGAAGAGCCCATGCTCTGGAGATAGGCCGACATGCGTATCTTCCAATACGCATAGTTCGTCCCATCAAAGAACGGCGGTTTGCCCACGCCGCGATCAATGTCGCCTTCTGTGGATCTGGAACCAGCTAAGGTGGAAGATCCTTAACCCGCTCCGATACCAATTGAAGGACCGAGAATGCTACCAGAAAGCGACCAGAGGGGGGGTGAATGGGAGCTTCAAATTTTCCTTTCAGAAACTTGTCGCCACTGTCCCGAGAAACACCCAAGAGCAAACCTAGAGCTCGTATGTGTCCACGACCCTAGAGATAGGGTGGATGCTTCCAAGAAACACAGCAAGACACTATACGACTCTAGAAAACCAACGCAAAAGCCGGAAATCAAAACCGACAACGAACGAACAAGCCGCGGACGAAACCGTGCACAGCTGGGTGCATCGGACGCTGGCAGCGTCCGATGGCAAAGCACCGGACGCGTCCGATGCAAACAGGACCTCTCTGGATCCTTACTGGACACCCATCGGACGCTGTGAACAGTGCAACCCTAGCGTCCGATGTCTGACCCCCGGCGCGTCCGATGGCAACGGACGCTCCGATGGTCAGCGTCTGATGCTCCTTAAAGAGCACTGTCAGACGACACGTGGCACCGGACGCTCCGATGGTTTGAGCTCAGCGTCCGATGCTCACGAACTCAGTGTCCGATGGTCCCGAAACAGTACAGTTCTTCCGCGAAATCCACTCGATCTGCTCCGAATCAAAAGCACTAAGGCTTAGACTTGGTATGAGGAGTCTCAAGGAGGTTAGTGAGCTATCCCATGGGAATCATGGCTAGCATCTAACTCCAAATCGATGGATTGGAAGAAATCGGGACTAAAGGAGCAAAACCGATCCAAAACGAAAATCAACCGATCTACTAGGTCGTGAGGTTAGGGATGAAATCCTTCGGTGGAAAAAAGTGCCCCACGATCTAGAACAACTTGGTTCAGACGGATTTCCAAAAGACACACCAAGCAAAGAGACCGATCGACGGGAAAAACGTGGCAAAAAGGATTCCGCGAAGAACACGAACAAAACGCGAATCACAACCACGAATTTGCAACCGTGTGGCTACCACACGCTACAACAGTGAGATTACGGTCTCACTTCCTCAAAAATCTCACGGGTACAGAGGTATTGTTCTCTTCTCTGTGGATCTCAGTTTGCTACAGCAGGGGAGTGGGAGAGCAGGAGGACCTAGAAGACAAAGAGCAAATGGCTGAGATCGATGGGGAGGTGGGTGTCTCCCCCTACTTATCCTAATTCTAACTATTCCTAATTCCCACTCTACCCCTAACTACTTACAGAGCGAACCAGCTAAACCCTAAGGTTATTCTGGACCAACTCGTGGTAGGTGGTGATCCGACGGCCACGCCCGCACAACTCGTAGCGTTGCCTCGACGCAACCTCCCGATTGTCGCCACGTGTCGTCACCGCTCTGCGTCCTTTTCACGGACTCCGCTCCCGGTTTTGAGGCCCAAACCGGGAAACCAGCCTTCACGATCAACCCCCGGTTTTGAGGCCCAAACCGGGAAACCAGCCCACCGTAGCCTGAGTTTTGTGGCCCAAACTCAGCAAACCCGCAGCACCCAGGTTTTGAGGCCCAAACCTGGAAACCGTCCTCAGCCCGAGTTTTGTGGCCAAACTCGGAAACCATCCGCGCCCAGGTTTTGAGGCCCAAACCTGGAAATCGTCCACCCGATGGTTTTTCTCTGGCTCTACCACCAAACCAAGGCTGTAGAGGGGATGCACCGCCCGTGCACCCCGTCCACCGACACGTGTCCCCAGGTCCTCGACCCGAGCAACACCATGTCCCGCAAGTCTTCGCTCGTCGCTATCCCAGGCTGTCAGCCACCACAGCTGATCCTCGGGCCACCGGTCCCTCAGTCCAAGCCTCACGTCCGCCCTTCGTTGCTCTCGGTCCATCGGCACAGCACGTCTCAACTTGACCTTCACCTTGCCTCTGATCACTGTATCCGTGCTCGACACCTGCACAACACAAGCCAAAGAACCTGCGATCAAACCCGTTGACAATCACTCATCATTCGAGACTCGGCATACACCCATGTATCCGCATTCACTGAGCGTCCGGTCAACACAAGCAGGGGTGAACAGTAACACCTGTGCGTCCGGTCACGCACAACTCAAGCGTCCGGTCAAAACGCGAAGAAAACACAGTGAACGTGTTCAACCATCCGACTCACCAGCCAGCGTCCGGTAGGCCCGACGCCAGAGTCCGGTCATCCCGAAACGCGTTGTTCGTCCACCGATTCGACTCGATCTCACCCAAACCAAACCTCTAGGGTTCAAACTTGGTGAGAAGAGTCACAAGGATGATAATGAGCTATTCCTAGGAGATCATAGCTCGAACCTATCTCCAAATTGATGAATCGAAGAAATTCGAGAAAGAGGAGAAGAGTTGATCAAAAACGAAAACCGATCGATCTACTTGTTCATGAGGTTTGAGTTGAATTTCTTTGGTGGAAATGTTCCCCTCACAGTAAAGAACAATTTGATTCAAATGGTTTTGCAAACGGAGCAACGTAGAGAGAGAACGATCGACGGGAAAATCGTGGAGAAAATGAAGAACGCGAAGAACAAGTTCAAAACGCGAATCGAACCACGAATTGCCAGTCGAAATTCGTCCCCACGAGGAGACAACGAGATTACGGTCTCGTTTCCTCAAAAAGCAAATACACAGATGTATTGTTCACCGTCTCTGCGGATCTCAGTAGCTACATCAGGGATATGGGAGAATAGAAAACCCTAAGTGAAAGTAGCAAATGGCCGAGATGGTCTAGAGGGAGGGGAGGCCTCTCCTTATATAGCCTAATACAATTATTCCCCTTCTACCCTTACATCTAATTACAGAGCGAACCAGGTAAACCCTAGGGTTATTCTGGACCAACTCGAAGTAGGTGCTGATCCGACGGCCACGCCCGCACAACTGGTAGCGTTGCCTCGACGCAACCTCACCGATTGCCGCCACCGCTCTGCTCGTCCTTTTCCCGGACTTCGCCCCCGGTTTTGAGGCCCAAACCGGGAAACCAGCCTTCACTACCAACCCCCAGTTTTGAGGCCCAAACCGGGAAACCAGTCGTCCATTGCCTGAGTTTTGTGGCCCAAACTCAGAAACCCGCCAGCGCCCAGGTTTTGAGGCCCAAGCCTGGAAACCGTCCTCAGCCCGAGTTTTGTGGCCCAAACTCAGCAAACCCGCAGCACCCAGGTTTTGTGGCCCAAACCTGGAAACCGTCCACCCGATGGTTTTTTTTGGCTCAACCATCAAACCGAGCCATACATGGGATGCACCGCTCGTGCACCCCGTCCACCGACACATGTCCCCAGGTCCTCGACCCAAGCAACACCGTGCCTCGCAAGTCTCCGCTCGTCGCTGTCCCAGGCTGTCAGCCACCACAGCTGATCCTCAGGCCACCGGTCCCTCAGTCCAAGCCTCACGTCCGCCCTTCACCGCTCTCGGTCCTTCGGCACGGCACGTCTCTACTTGACCTTCACCTTGCCTTCGATCACTATCTCCGTGCTCGACACCTGCAAAACACAAGCCAAAGAACATGTGCATCAAACCAGTTGACAATCACTCATCACTCGAGACTCGGCATACACCCATGTATCCGCGGATGGCCAACAAGAACAATATTGATCACACAAAAGATAAAAAAGGATGTGAGACTAGGATTTTAATTTTTTGGAACACTACCTGAAAAAGGCTCTGTAGGTACGAAGCCCTTTTCACTGTAGGGGCGGCTGATGTTGGAGCCGCCCTTACAGTGGCATATTGGTGCCCATCGTCACCAGCCGCCCCTACAAAAACACTGTAGGGGCGGCTGGTGATTGAACCGCCCTTACAGTGGTGCACTATAAGGGCGGTTCAACCACTGTAGGGGCGGCTCAATCACCAGCCGCCCCTACAGTGATCCACTGTAGGGGCGGCTCAATCACCAGCCGCCCTTACAGTGATCCACTGTAAGGGCGGCTGGTGATTGAGCCGCCCCTACAGTGGAGCACTGTAGGAGCGGCTCAATCACCAGCCGCCCTTACAGTGATCCACTGTAGGGGCGGCTCAATCACCAACCGCCCCTACAGTGGACATCCAAATAAAGCCTACAACCACTCTTCTTCCACCTCGGGACACACTCTTCTACCCGAGAAAAAAAGGTTGGGAGGCCTTGGACTCCTCCTATAGTGGGATCATTTGTAAGGGTGGTTCAATGACCAACCGTCTTTACGGTGGATTCTTTCATAAATATCACTTAAACCCTATAAGGGATGTCCCCGCTTGTAAAGTATCTACGATGCCACTTTATTGAAATTGTTTCATATTTTTCTAGGAGTTTAGGCGACCAAGACATGTCACCACACCAAATTTTAGGATTTTTTTGAAAAACTATTGAATTACTGATTTTTTTTAAAGTTCAAGGAATTTTAAAGCCCGACAGCTCGTAGATGAAATTTGGGACACTAAATGACCCCTAGTGAGGAAGTGTTGAGTGCCAAAGTTGTAGGTAGCAACATCATGCACATCTTTTGTATAGGCTCTCCCTTCATTTGGCGTATTTTTATATGGTCAAAGATTTGAAATTCAAATTTTGAGAGAGTTTTGTGCCGCTAAGGGATTTAAAAGTGACCCTTATGAAAAAATTTTAAATACCAAAGTTGAAGGGGATAACATGATCTACAACTTTTGTTTAGGTCATTCTTTCATTTGATACTGTCATAGCACACACTGTCCACATCTACTCTAATTTTTTATAAATCGCACTTAAACCCTATAAGAGATGTGCCCACTTGTGAAGCATCTACGATGCCAATTTGTTGAAATTGTTTCATATTTTTTTCCTGGAGTTTATAAGTCCAAAACATGTCACCACTCCAAATTTTAGGATTTTTTGAAAAACTATTGAATTACAGAATTTTTTGAAATTTCTAGGAATTTTAAAACCCGACAACTCGCAGATGAAATTTAGGATACTAAATGACCTCTAGCAAGGAAGTGTTGAGTACCAAAGTTGTAGGTAGCAACATCATGCACATCTTTTGTATAGGCTATCCCTTCATTTGGCATATTTTTATATGGTCAAAGATTTGAAATTCAAATTTTGAGAGAGTTTTGTGCCGCTAAGGGATTTAAAAGTGACCCTTATGAAAAAGTTTTAAATACCAAAGTTGAAGGGGATAACATGATCTACAACTTCTGTTTTGGTCATTCTTTCATTTGACACTGTCATAGCACACACTGTCCACATCTACTCTAGTTTTTCATAAATTTCACTTAAACCCTGTAAGAGATGTCCCCACTTTTAAAGTCCGACTGCTCGCAGATGAAATTTGGGACACTCAATGACCTCTAGCGAGGAAGTATTGAGTATCAAAGTTGTAGGTAGCAACATCATGCACATCTTTTGTATAGGCCATCCCTTCATTTGGCACGACGGTAGATAATTGGAGTATCATGGGCGGGTCCTCGTCGTCGGCGGTAGATAAGTTGTAGGTAGCAACATCATCCACAGATTTGAAGAAGTGTCATGTAACGGTAGATAATTTGAGGCAATTTATTCTCACAAAATGATTTAAATAAAAAAGTGATATAGTATAAAGTTGTAGATCTCCTTGAGGACGTATAAATTTTATCCTTGTCCAAGCTCATATGTAAACATTTTTTATTTTTATATAGAAAAGATAATTTATAGAAAAATAAAATTCTCTCTCTGCCAAAAAAGAAAGAAAAAAAACACCAGTCCGCTCCCCTACTCATCTCTCGGTCAAAAAAAAAAGAAAAAAAACACCAATCCGCTCCCCCTACTCATCTCTCGGCCAAAAAAAAGAAAAAAAAGACGCAACTTTCCCCATCTCTCTCGGTCTCTCCCGCGGGCATGGCGACGCCACCCTCACCGCCGCTCCCTGCCTGTTGGCGGCTCCCTCCCCCTCTGTTGCTAGCCGCCACCGAATCGAGTGTGGCGGCCCCTAGCTCGCGTCCCGGCACGGGCGCTGCGCACCGGCGTATCGGCGACGCCGGCCTAGGGTTTCGGCCCTTCATCGCCGCCGCCTCGGCGCTGCTCGCCGCCACCTCGGCGATGCTCCCCTCGGCGACCCCTCGGCGCTGCTCGCCGCTGCCACCTCCCGCGCCTCCGACGCCACCAAGTGCCCCTCCACGGTCTCCCAGCGCACGCGGGGCCGGGTCGTCTTCCTCCCCTGCGGCCTCGCGGCCGGGTCGTCCGTCACTGTCGTCGGCACCCCGCGCGCTGCGCACAGCGAGTACATGCCGCAACCCAGTTCATGGTGTCCCAGTTCATGGTGGAGCTCCAGGGCAGATTCATGGTGTCCCAGTTCTCTCGGCCAAACATGGAGCTAATGAGTTGTTTCATTGATGTTTGCTTGCCTACGAACTCTATGGCTTTATAAGTGTCCAGTGAACAGATTCCCTTGTGTAAATATACACAAGTATTTACCCTTATAGTGTGTGGTGTTTATTTCCCCATGGAATTTTATTCAGCTAGCTCCATGTTTTTGCATTGCTCAACCTCACTATCTCTGCCTAATTCTGTTTTACCTTTCCTTTGCAGGTTCAGTGCATTACTGCAAACTGAAAGAGCTACTGTGCTAGGAGATTTTTGGAGATAAATAAATCTGATAAAAGGTGAGATGAAGCTTTGAATTGTTGAGCTATCTAGTTGAGATAAATGCTAGTTACGTATAGATCCGCCTTCGGCACTGATAAATAGGCACTGAATTTGTCTTGGGCAGCACTACACATTGTCTGATAAATGTTATTAGCCTCATCTATCACTACACATTGTGAAGCACTAACTGTACTTTGTGGCACACTAAATTTGAACAATAGGCACTGAATTTGTATTGGGCAGCTGCATTTTTCACTAATTTGCTGAACAGACATGCCGCCAACGACTTCGGCAGTCTCAAGGCCTACATCGCCAGCTCGGCGGAGTCGAATTCTGTGGTTTAAGGCGCCAAATCTGAGGTACCACGTGAGAACGCAGCTTTCTGGTCAGTGGCAGGCTCCTCTCTTTCTTGTTTTACTGCATTGGAACATCATGATAGTAGGAAGCTCTCAGGATGAATGAGTATCAGCTACTTTTATTGTTTTAACATCACAGAGTATAAAACTTTCTACATATTTTAAAGGTTCATGTATCATTTAGCCATTTAGTTTTGGCTTTGCGTGGAAACTTCATCATCAATGAGTACGAAGTTAGTAAATATCTGTAGACACCTTTATTAGTGGGGGTGGTATTTTTTCATATCCTTGTTCTTTTGTTTTTTAAAAGAAACACATCTTTTCAAAGCATCCATTGGAAGCACTGGCACACTAGCTGCAGGTTGTGCAGGGTAGATTTATGTAAAGTTTGTTCTGAACATCACTTAGGCAAGGTTGCTATCTCCTTTTACCAGCTCAGGTTTCTTGGGATGCTTTCATTCAGATTTATGTAAAGTTTGTTCTAAACATCACTTAGGTAGAGACACTATCTACTTGTGCATGTGTTATCTTGATTTGTCAGCTGTAAAACAATTGATTTAGGCAGCAATTTCCAACCTGTGTAGGCAAAACAATTGATTTAGGCAACAATTTCCAACCCGTTCCCTTAATCTTCCTCCAAACAATTGATATAGGCAACAATTTCCAACATGCGTAGGCAATAGCTCTAACAGACTGTCAGTTGTTCCTGTGAATATTTTCCAAACTTCTATACTTGTATAACTTTCTGTGAACTAGTCCGTACTATATTACAAATAGATCCTGCTTCCTAAATGTAGAAAAGCATGTCAGCTTTCTGTTGAGCAGTATTAATTACGAATGTTTAACATAGTGACATGCTATGCGCCTTTCCGCGCTCACTATTGTGTTTTTACATGCTTTGAGGCCTATTGCATTTTTTATCCAAAGCATAAAGTTATATACTCCTTTAGAGGCTATAAAGTAGTTTAACTTTTTAATAACCGACAACTCTTATTCATTTCCAAAAACAGAAGTAGCAAGCTCTAAAGGAAGGATTGCACAAACAACAAATGTTATCATGGATGGTACTGTGACAGATGACACAACAGATGAATGGCTTGTTCTTGATAAAAAAGTGCTCTCTCTTCTAGGTTGGATTAATTTTCAGCTTCTTTGTGCTCTTTCCTTGGAAGTAGGTATATGAACTTTCTACATCTGAACAGGAGCCATTAGTAGGCAATTTGGGAACAAAGCCATTTTGCTTGAATTCTGTTTCATGTCAATGGTTCCTCTAGAGTAATGATAATATTGCCCCTTGTAGCTAACGTTTCTCCATAGTTGAGTCGATTGGTGGTCTTGTAACTATCGTTTTTTCTCTGTTTTCTCTTTCATTCGTCTATTAAAATCTGCGGCAAAGCTCTTGCCATCCTATCAAAAAATAGAAGCTAACATTTCTCATCAGCTCCTAGTTCTATGCTGCACTGCGCTTTTGGTAGCCAGGTTACACTGTATGTCATATCCTAGAGCTGTAAAGCGTTGTTTCTGTATGCTATTTTCTCACTTTATTTATTCACACTGTGTTAAGGCCTAAGTTCTTAGCATCATCAGTAATTTGCGACATAGCAGAAGTTGAGGTAGTAACTTATCATGGCATGGCATAAGGTAATGTGGAATAATGCTTAACCTAATCACACCCGTATCTTATTTCATGATTTGGTATGAAATTTGGATTCTGACCCACTATCCATTTTTCTACTGCTTTTTTTTAACTGCCCTGAAACCAATTATAAGAAAGAAACAGGGTTCTTAGTTTTCACTCGATACGGTATCGTAAAACACTTGTTGTATCTATTTTGCAGGTAAATACTTATCCTACAGTTAGAGGGAAATTGATAAGCTATTTATTTGAACAGAGGCATTGCCTTGTCACATGTATTCAGGTTTTTGTTAGGGTTGGGTGATGATAATCATGTTTAGAACTTGCTAAAAGTGTCTCAGGTTTATGGATGATGGAACTTTGCACTTCTCTTGTGTTTGTGTGGTTTGAATTATATATCTATATCTATATATATATATATATATATTGTGCTATGGTTTGAATTATA
Organism: Coix lacryma-jobi var. lacryma-jobi; assembly: GCA_009763385.1. Lineage (NCBI taxonomy): Eukaryota > Viridiplantae > Streptophyta > Magnoliopsida > Poales > Poaceae > Coix > Coix lacryma-jobi. The sequence continues at coordinate 99,328,533 of CM019831.1, forward strand.
TAAATATTTATTTTTTTTGCTGGAAAATGCACTGTAGGGGCGGCTCTAGATTGAACCGCCCCTACAGTGAGAGCCACCGTAAGGGCGGCTGAAAATTGAACCGGGCGGTTCAATCACCAGCCGCCCTTACAGTGGATCTCACTGTAGGGGCGGCTGCCCCAACCGCCCTTATAGTGGATGCACTGTAAATACACTTTGATAGGGGCGGTTGGGCCAGCCGCCCCTACAGAGCCCTGTTGGCAAAGTGGAAGTTAAATATAGGGTACTATTGAAGATGACCTTCTTTTTCTCTTCCAATATTTTTTGGGGAGTTGGAAAACATAGAGTTTTGGGGAGAAAAATATGGGATACTCTTGGAGATGCTAAGAACCCAACTGTTTATTTTACATCTCTGATTCCAATAATCAGCTACGTCCTTCTTTTCCTTTCCAATGTTGTCCGATTAGCTATAAAGTCCAAGCCAATTATACGATATCTTATTTCCAAAACCTTTACTTGGTCCGGAGTAGGCTTTAGGTAATCCAGTGCAAGCGTTTCTCCTCTCTGTCATCAGATAATAATATTATTTTGCTGGTCTTCCTTTCTGTCAAATTATATACTTCCTCCATCCCAAATTATAAGACATTCCAAGAATCTTGGAGAGTCAAAGTTTTTTAACTTTGACCAAAATTTTAGAGAAAAACATAAAGATTTATGACATCTAGTATGTATGTTATGAAAATATAACTAATGAAGAATCTCATTGTACTTAGTTGGTATCATAAATATTATTATATTATTATATAAATTTGGTCAAAGTTGAAAAATTTTGACTCTCCAAGATTCTTGGAATGTCTTATAATTTGGAATGGAGGGAGTATTATCCTTCACTAGATGTGTATGTTAGCCTTCTCGTTCATCACACATGTCCGCATAGTGCATGCATTCTCTTTATTTCTTTCAAGCTCAACCCTGATACGTGCATGTATCTCCTCCTTTTGTCGTGAAATCCAACATGAAGTAATGTATTGGGACTCCATAACGAACTTGTGGTGATGGCATACATAATTTCCTTGTGTCAATTTTGACTATCAACAGCCTCCGTATGATTTGATCAACCAAAAGGGTAAGGAGATAGACTCTTGGTTCTAGCTGGTCTGTATTCCAATATCAAGTACAGAAAGGGTGACGATTTCCACAGTGATAAAGGTAATATGGGTATATAAATGATTTACATTGACAAGTTGATCAGAGATTAATTATCTAATTATATGGCATATTTGTTATCAAGTTTTAATCTTTGCACAGGGACGAGCAAAAGATAAGCTTGGGGGAGCTTGTTGATGCTTCTTAAGTGCTCATTTTCACCATCAACAAGGCATTAATTCATGGATAAAAAGAACATAGAAGCTAGAGTTTTTGTTTAATTTGACAAAATTCCACTTGTACATGGAAAATTGTGATTACAGGTGCAAAAGAGGAGAATTGGATGAAAAACAAGCAAATCAAGGCAACATCATGGAAATGTGTGACGTGTGCCACACTTGGCACGAAGCCACATGGTGGCGACCACCTCCAACATGGCGCCCGCCACCCCCCTTGGCCATCCACGTCATCAATCCATGGGAGAAGCTCATCACAGCATCCAAAACATCCATCTTAAGGCGATTGCATCCAACGGTGGAAAGGATGTGTCACATGGATTATGGTCTTCCACTCCACAACTTTGCAACGTGACAACCACCAATCCAACGTGCAAACCAACTTCAGGAGAACATCAGGGCCCTTGATCCAAGTCGGTGGGGGAGTTAGGGGTGGCGCCCGCCGTTGGATAGTGGCGGCCGCCACCCCCACATGGCACCCGCCACCACCAAGTGGCGCCCGCTACTCTCATTTGTGTCACTCCTCTTCACTTCATCCCCCTAGCCTTCTAGCACTATAAATACCTCCCTAGGCTTAGCGCTTTAGAGAATCATATGTGTAAGGAAAATGGACCTCGACCCATTTAACTTTGGATTTTGGTGCTTGATGATCAACATAACCAAATTGGACTAATGTGTTTGCAAGTGTTTGTTTTGTAGTCCAATAGGATGCGCATGTGACTTGGACAAAGGCAATATGGTGATCAAATGATCAATGCCTCAAGCAAAGACCCTACAAGATGTATTGGAGGCTTACAAAGATCAAGCAAAGTCCAAGACACAAGAAATAGAGGGCCGGACGCAAACAAAGTTAACGCTCAAGCTGAGACAAGAGCTGATTGAATTGGAACTATCTCATGATTTTGGATTTGCTCAAACTGACATGGAATTAGCATAAAGCTGTAGAGAATTTCATTAGCTTTCCGAAAAGTCTAAGATCATCAAAATCGGAGTTTGGAGCTACGAGTTATGCCCAAAATACGAAAGCATGTCTCTCTGAAAATGGAGCAACGGACGCTCCGATGCAGAGCAACGGACGCGCGTTCGATGCAGCGTCCGATGACCTCCGAAATCAGCCCAGAATGAACAGTATGATGGTAGAGTCCGATGCCAGTGTTCGATGCATTACTGTAGCGTCCGATGCCCCCAAAAAATAGGTCTAACGGCTACTTTTCCAACGGCTACTCATCACATGAGCACAGGACGCGTCCGATGCCATCACTGTAGCGTCTGATGCTCTACAGAAAGCTGATTTCAGCCCCCCCAACGGCTCTATTTGATTGGGGGCCTATATATACCACCTCAAACCGGCCAAATGAGGTGTGGAGGAGTGAGGAAACATACCAAGGGTGTTGCTACACCATATTAGTGCCTCCATATGCATAGTGCTTAGTGATTCACATGGTGATTAGTGTAGGTGCTTTGCGAAGTGCTTAGGCTAGTTAGACCATCGCTCATGCGCTTGCTCTAGGTTTAGGCCTAGTGTTTAGTGACGTTTGCATACCTCTTGTTACTCGGTGCTTGCGCGCACCATTGTTGTACATCGGAGGGGCTTGTAGTCTTGCGAGACCACACCAACCGTGTTTGTGGTGTGGCCGCCACCGTGTACCGAAGGGAACAAGGTCCGCGGCAGTTCGGCCGGAAGCTTGATAGTGGAGACGGCGGGGAGCATCCGGGAGAGGCTTTGCCATGAGTGGCTTAACCGGAGACCCACTTGCGCGTGGGGAAGGACCGGAGCTATCCACGGAGTTACCCGACCGGGAGTTTGGCCCTTGCGAGGGATTCCTTGCAAGGGGCTCCAACGAGGACTAGGGGGAAGCTTGCGTGCTTCTCGATACCTCGGTAAAAATACCAGAGTCGTCAACGGGAGTTTGCATCTCTACCTTGCTCTTTAGCTTCCGCATTTACTTTGCTACCTTAATTATGTCTTTACCTTTCCTAGCTTAGTTGATAGGCTAGTTGATAGGTTTGGATCATAGGTTGCAAAACTCTTTTGCGGTAGAGATAGCAACACACCTAACAAAACCTTAGTTGCACATATAGATAGTTTACATTCTTGCATAGGTTTTGACTCGGTGGTAATTAGAGGCTTTAGTTAGAGTAAAAGTTTTAAGTTGCCTAATTCACCCCCCCCTCTTAGGCGTCACGGTCCTTTCAATATATACAATACAACTCCATTCTCTTGCAAGGAAGAGAAGCCTGGAGCTCTAGCGGGAAGTCTTCTAGTCTTCTTCCAGCTCTTGTAATGCTTCTTTTGTAAGAATTCTCTCTTCTTTATTATATTTCTACTTTCAGCATTTACTTTAAGTATTTACTTTTAGTGTTTTACATCCTGTTGTGTTGAGTGCTTCAATCATATCTAGTTTAGTTATCTTGTTTGCATCTGGTACGGGTTCTTCATCGCTAGTTGGTGCTCTAGTTCTTGGGAAGGATTAGAGTAGTTTCTTATAGTGTAAGCGTGGTCCTTAGGCTATACGTTACCTTGGATTGTGGCTAGCCCTTCGGATAATTGTGGTAGTGGCAGGTGGTGACAGCCCTGTTTTCCTATGTATTCCAACACGTTGGGGCTAGTTTTTAAATCATAAACCTCGTTGTGCGTTGTGTCCAGTTTAATTGGGAGCGCGTACGGTTCGAAGTACTAGTGTGTATTCTTGATTACTAGATTATATATCTTTGATCAGAAGTAGAAATTCATTTATCATATCTTGCTCTGTAACCTCTTTATCTACACTCTTGTAGGATTAGTAGTAGTAGTTAGTCTTTTATTTTTTTCTTTTAGTTTAAACATTCAATCTCATTCGATCTTCGGATCATATCATCCTCTCTAGACATAGGCTTGTTCATAGTCTATCACACGAGAAACCTCTAGCCATCTTAGCTTCCATGTGGAAATAAATACGATACTTGGTTACTCCCAAGTGAAGTGCTACACTGATACTTTCGGTGCGCTTGCGAAACCCCCAATAGTCATAAGAATAGTTATCAATATTTCTGTCGTTATAATCAACTGTAAGAAATACAAACAAGTGCCTCTCTTATTTATAGTCCTAATACATATTCCCCTTCTACCCCTAGATACAAGAGTAAACTAGCTAACCCTAGGGGTATTCTAATCCAACTCTGTTAGGTCTTCATGAGACGGCCACACGCATTCTCATCCTTTGCTTTGCCTCGACGCAAGCTCTAGGATGCTGCCTGCTGCCATGTGCCGTCTTGACGACCGTCGCACCTTCTCACTGCTAGCTTTGCCTCGACGCAAGCCTCACGGTGCCACCACGCGTTGTTCGTTCCGCATAGGAACGTCCACCGGGTTTTGAGGCCAAAACCAACAAACCCATCAGCCTGAGTTTTGTGGTCCAAACTCAGAAACCCACAAGTCCAGGTTTTGAGGTCCAAACCTGGAAACCGTGAAGGACCGAATTGGCGACCAGAGGGGGGGTGAATGGGAGCCTCAAATTTTCTTCTTGAGAAATGATGGCCCTTGTCCCAGAAAATCACCCTAAAAGCGAAGACTCAAACAACCGGTGAGTTCACGACCTACGAATAGGTGGATACCCTAGGAGATGTCCTAGACGTACAGCAGAACTACCGAAGAACCCCCAAAACCAAGCGCCAAAGCAACGGGGCAAAACTGCACAAGCAAGCTCTTAGAACAATCGAACCTCCGATAACGGAACACCCCACTCCTATGGAGAAGAGGAAAGTGTTCGGCCAAAACTTACTTAGGCCAACTAGTGGCAAAAGCACCTTGGAAAGATCCTTATGAAGTTAGGAAACTAACGCAATAGACGGATCTCAAATCGGAGCTCGAACGCAAAAGATACGGCCGCTAGAACCAACGGAACTCCGAAAGCGGAACACTTAACTTCTATGGAGAAAAAGGAAGTGTCCGACCAAAAATACTTTGACCAATAGTGACAAAAGTACTTTGGAATGATCCTTAAGAAGTTAGGAAACCAACGCAATAAACGGATCACGAATCGGAGTTCGTACGCAAAAGATACGGACGAAATCAGCAAAACTGTGCAGTCGCGGACTGTCCGCTAGTGAACCGCGGACAGTCCGCTATTGAATCCCGGACAGTCCAGGAATGAGTCCCGGACAGTCCGCCATTCAAAAATAAAAACAGTGACCTCGCTGCCCGTGAACAGCCTCGACCCCCGGACAGTCCGGGGATAAGTCCCGGACAGTCCGCCATTGTCCAGAAAGCCCAAAAACGGCTCGGAACAAAACCAAAATTGATTGGATCTTCACCAAATCTAACGGGGCTGCAACCAAACTTCTCTCAAGTGTTCTTCTACGTGTTGGGAAGCTAATCCTAGGATATCATCGCTCCAAACCAACTAATCCATGAGAAATCAGAAGAACACTAGAAAAGGGGGAAGAACGAAGAACGAACGCGATTTCGACCCGATCTATGTGCTCGTGAGGTTAGAGAGGAAATCCTTCGGTGGAAAGAAGGAGCTCACGACATAGAACAAATTGATTCAAACGAAATCGCAAATCGTCGCTCAGAGAGGGAGAATGAGACAAATCTCCGGGAGGGGAAAAACCGAAACGCGAAGAACAAAACGTGAATTAAATCCAAAATTGCAGCCAAGAAGAGGAGGACGAATTTGTTCCTTGGATTTGGGAAGATGATGATTTGTATTATCACTCGGTGTCGGGTTACAAGCCACTCCTCGCAATACAAAATGCGGATGGCGAAAAGCTCAAGAACAAGAGCCAGTCTCTCCTCTCACCTAAACAAAATGAGAGTGACACCTCCAAGGATGGCTGCCCTAACCAGCCCCCTTCATATATATAGGCGCACGTCCGAAGACCAAAATGCCCTCTCATGAAGTACTCAACCCAAATACCCCCCAGGGGTAAAACTGTCCAACCCTAGCAGTTTTCATCCGACGGCCACGTGCCTTCTCATCCTTTGCTTCGCCTCGACGCAAGCTCCAGGATGCCGCCACGTGCCGTCATCGTCAACCGCCGCGCCTGCTCACTGATAGCTTCGCCACAACGCAAGCCTCTCGGTGCCGCCACGCGTCGACTGTCCTTTTGGACCTTCCCCCGATTTTGAGGCCCAAACCAGGAAACCTGCCAGCCCAGGTTTTGAGGCCCAAACCTGGAAACCGTCCACCCCGAGTTTTGAGGCCCAAACTCGGAAACCCGCGAGCCCAGGTTTTGAGGCCCAAACCTGGAAACCGTCCAACCAGAGTTTTGAGGCCCAAACTCGGAAACCGGCCACCCAAGTTTTGAGGCCCAAACTTGGAAACTGTCGATGGTAGCTTTTTGAGGCTCAACTACCGAACCCGCACCAAAGACGGGATGTGGTTCGCACACCCCGACCACCGGCACCGATGCCGATGCATGTCCAGCCTCCACGCCGGGCACAACGCCTTCGCCTTCCTTCTTGACTTGGCCGATGGCACTTGCGCCGCACGCAAGCCCGTGTCCGATCTCCCGCCAAGTGCCACGACGCCATCGTCTTCCTCCCGACTCGGCCGATGCATCGCACATCCCCATGTGCTCTCGCTCGCCAATGCCACGTGCCAGCTACAACAGCTGGTCCTCCGGCCCTCTGGTCCATCAGTCCAAGCCTCACGTCCGCCCTTCACCGCTCCCGGTCCGTCAGCACGGCACGTCTCTACTTGACCTTCACCTCGCCATCGACCACTGTATCCGAGCTCAACACCTGCACATCAACACAGCCAAGAGACACATGTTGCACACACACGCCAACACAAAAACACACCACAACTCAACGCCACCGGTTAGTCATAAACATTAAGCGCATAGCGAGATAATGACTCAACCGGGAAAAGCCTCAAACCTTCCTCATCAAAGTCAATCATTCATCATATATGTTCTCAAACCGTCCACCCCGAGTTTTGAGGCCCAAACTCAGAAATCGTCGTGGGTAGTTTTCAGAGGCTCAACTACCAACCCACACCGTAGATGGAGCGTGGGTCTCATGCCCTGGCCACCGACACCGATGTTGATGCATGTTCGGCCTCCGCCTTGCACAACGCCTTCGCCTACCTCCTTGACTCGACCGATGGCACTTGCCCCTTGCAAGCCCGTGTTCGGCCTCCACCAAGTGCCACGACGCCATCATCTTCCGTCTCGACTAGACCAATGCAGTCGCACATCCCATGTGCTCTCGTTTGCTAAAGCCAAGTGCCAGCTACCGCAGCTGGTCCTCCAGCCCTCCGGTCCGTCGGTCTAAGCCTCACGTCTGCCCTTCGCCACTCCTGGTCCATCGGCACGGCACGTCTCTACTTGACCTTCAGCTCGCCATCAACCATTGCCTTCGAGCTCCACACTTGCACAACAACACAGCCAAGAGACATGTTGCCACTCACCCCTCCCGATGAGTCTGTTGATCAATCACTCATCACAAAGTGCTGAACCACAAGGGCACATATCAACCTTGTGTTCGCAGTGACTCTAGTGGTGACATGGTAGATCAAAAGTTATATTGGTCAGTGATTGGAAGCCTACTCTATGTGACCGCATCAAGGCCGGATGTAATGTTTAGTGTGTGCATGTGTGCAAGATTCCAAACCTCACCAAGAGAGTCATTTGAAGGCAACTAAAAGAATTTTGAGGTATTTGAAGCACACTTTGAATGTTGGACTATGTTATCCCAAGGGCTCTCAATTTGAATTGATTGGATATTCAGACTCTGATTATGCGGGATGCAAGGTGGATAAAAGGAGCACATCAGGCACTTGTCAATTGCTTGGATGATCACTTATCTCATGGTCATCAAAGAAGCAAAATAGTATGACACTCTCTACCATCTGTTGGCATTTCTTAGCATCGCTACCAAAAGTAGGTTGACTCTACCCCCAGTGCTAATGCCAAGAAATGTGGGTAGACATCTCATAGCATCACTCTAACACTAGGTTGTCACCACTAGCAGCAACACTAGAGATGTGAGAGTATTTATAGCACGACACTTTGATAAGATATGAAATAAAACTTATCCGCAAGCGCACAGATAAAATACACCTGTTGTAGCATTTCACCTAGGAATGTTCCAGGTATCGTTATTTATAATTCTACCATCGGGAGCTTAACAGGGTTAAGAATAAGAATGATATGGCTTTAGAATTGCTAACATATGTAATTAGACATGAATCTAATTACTCACCTCTAATCTAATACAAGGGTAAGGCAAAAAGGATAATGATAATGATAATGATAAATAAGGTAAATAACAGAGACTAGCAGGAAATTCATAATTAGAGAGAGACTCATATGATCAAGCAGAATTGATAATTAATCGATACGTTAAGAGATTAGACTCCTAAGTTATATTACTTCTATTAAGTCTAAGTTAGTCCTAGCATATGATATCATCTATAGCATAATTAATCATCCACCCATACATAAGGAACATTACGAAAGAAGTTCATATCCAGAGTAATTCCTTCAGTGTAACCAGGTTCTACTTGCCCTAGACTCGGGGAGTAGACTACAAAGGACTCAACGAGGCTATAAGAGTCACCCTCGCGATCTACCACTTGCTGGCCCGGAGAAAAGGGTGCATTCGTAGGTAAACATAATCTAAGCACCACGCCTACATTATATCGACCACTTAATCCAATCCGGAATCAAACTAAGCGCTTTATGAACATATGTATGAACTTACTATCAATTAGAGCTATATCAAGCATATAACTAGAATAAACGAAGAACATAATAAAGAGAAACATAATGATAATTGAAATAGCACAAAGTCGAATACAAGAATTACCAGAACTGCTGATGACGATCCGGAATCTTAAGCCGCACTCAACTCTACTTGTTTCTATCTAATTCTAATTCTAATCTTGAAGTAGAGCTTCTAATCTAATCTCTAATCTCTGAATTCCTAACTATGTCTCTCTAATTGCCTGATGATATGAAGATAGATCTGAGGATTCCTTCGGGGAGGGGGGTCTGGGGCTGCTTATATAGCCTGGTGGGATGAACCGCGACCTTTGGATCAAACCGACCTTGATCAAGGGCTTAGATGCGTCGAGGAGGTCGATTAGGTCATGCTCCGCGAAGATGGGGCGAGGGGGAACCTGGCCTAGGCCGGCCGGCCTGGGGGTGGGGCCGGTCGGCCCCACCTGGCAGCCCCAGGTGGTTGCTTCGTCGTCACATCTTCTGGAACCTTCCTTATTGCTTTAATGTGTCTTTCCATCCGTTTGCACGATTTGTCTTGTTGGAGAAGGATTCAACCTCTTGCCACCTTCTGTAAAACTCCCTAGAAAATAGTGATTCACTAATGCTATTGAATCTGTCAGTTTAGTCCCTGTATTATGTTGCTTGGTGATCACTCTGGGTTGTTCTAGAAGCTTCCATGTCGTAGCTAATAGGGACTCTCTCGTCGGGACTCCAAATGTAGCAAACCATATGTCTATTTCGATCGTCTCGACGAGCTCATCACAATGGTATAATCTAATTCATCACTTCAGATACTTTTATGTAGTGAAATGTTGATGTTCCTATAAAACAAGTGAGAACTACATAACTCGTGGAACTTGTTAGAATCAAACCCTACAACTATGCATTGTCACATGTTTACCATTGTTTTATGCACTAGTTGATGGTATAATGTTGACTGTAAGGACCGTCAACACCGCCGAAGCCGAATACATATATGTGGGTAGTTGTTGTGCACAATTGCCATGGATGAAAGCAACATTGCAAGATTATGGAGTCAAGTTTGGACAAGTCTCATTGCTATTTGATAATGAGAGCGCCATCAAAATAGCCACCAACCCAATTTAACACTTAGGACAAAGCACATTGACATACAACACCATTTCATTAGAGATCATTAAGCAAACAAATAAATATTTATTGAGAGTGTGGGCACTGACGATCAACTTGTCGATATCTTCACCAATCCACTAGATGAAAGAAGGTTTTGCAAGCTAAGGAATGAATTGAATATCCTAGACTTCTCCAACATGAGTTGAATGCACCCCCCCAACATATGACATGCCTCTCCTTCAACAAAGAAAAGGTGAAATTGTTTGGCATTTGTATTCATTCTTGCTAGGATGTGCTTTAGATCATTCAGACATACTTTTGCTTAATTAGGCTCATTCATGAAAACCAAATGAATTTGAAGCTTATATGGTACCACTATTGCTTCTATGATTGCCTTGATCTAGTGGTAGCATATAACTTATTTGTGAGCTTATAACTCTAGTGTTTGATCTAGTAAGTGTGCAACTAAGTGTTTAACCGACATGAGTAAGATAACCGTTGTAAACCGTGTGAAGAAGCTTACTCTAGAGCAAATCATGTAAAAACACTATGTGTTCATAAGCTAGATTAAGCCATAATTTGGAATAATTTGATCTCATATCTCATATGAATCACATGCTAAGATACCTCTTCCCAATAAAATTTGACTCACCTTTTGTGTTAATTGTTGACAAATGGGGAGACATTGCATAAAAATATGAACAAGGAGATGGTATAAGGGAGAGAGAAAAGTTCACAAAGAATGATTATTAATGTTGGTTGTCAAGTGTGTGAAGTGGTTTGAAGCCTTAATTAAAATTTGAGTACATAAGTAGGGGGAGCAAGCTCATATACTTGTTTCATGCATTTGAGATGCGCATATTCATATGTTTGCTTGCATTGCACAAGTTCTTAACTTGAGATTCATGTGTGTGTAGTGTACATTAGTATTAGAACTTGATTGATAATATAAAATACTAGCATGCATAGGATAGTGACTAGACATTTATGGTTTTCAAGTGGATGAGTTAGGTCTGCTCAGTTGGCGTCGATGGCGGAGGGGTGAGGGGAAATCGGAGGTGGGGGATGACAAGGTGGGCCCACTTGTCAGAGACTGAGGGAGAGAGGCACGACGCGCGATGGGCTGGCTGCTGCTGCTTGCGGGCCGGTTTTGTTGTGGTGGGCCGAGGGGAGCGGGAGCGTTCCTCGGGGCGTTGGGCCAAAGGTGGAGGAGCGAGCGCGTTGGCTAGAGTGAGAGAGGGAGGAGAGGGTGCTGGACGCAGGCCGGCAGTGGGGTTGGTTGGGCCGGTGAACGATGGACTCAGCCCAGGGGAGAAACGGGAAGGAGGGAAGGAGGAGGTGGGTGCGGGCCAGATGCAGGTGTTGGGCCACAAAGATAGAGAGAGGATAAAGCCCTTCTTGCCTTTTTCTTTTTTCTGTTTTGATTTTCTAAATTCATTTGAAATTCAATTTAAATCAGTTTGAAACAAAATAAACTTTATAACGTTTAGGAAATATTTTCCCTAGATTTTGCAAATAAAACTTGAGTTTATTTTCATAAATTTTTTATAAACCCTTTTGTTTTATTTTTTGAAATAGAATAAAATCGATTCGCCATAATTCGAGTTTAGAAAATTTTCTTTTTCACCCAATAAAATATACAACGACACGAATGTAACAAACAATGAGTGAAACTTTTTCCTCCACCTAAGATCTTATCATTTCCTATTAAATTCTAATTAATTAAAAACTGGGGTGTTACATAAGGATGGTGAAAATATGCACTCCGATTGGTATCACGCTTCAAAGGTCCATTCTTATGCCTTAGCATTATTTTGATGGTATTGCTCACCCATATTTCATATCCATACATATGCGTCGAACTTAGAACCAAACTCTATAGCACATATGTAGGAGGAGCTAATACTATCAATGTGGTTACTGAAATTTAAAATCATATATCTTTGTAAATGTTGTCATTAATTACAAAAAAGGGAGATTTAAAGTCCTAGTTTGGTTTTGGATAATTGATAAAACCTATTTGGTCTAATCCTATGGCTAAGTATATGTGTAGCATATAAGAAGGGATTATGACCAAGCCAAGTGGTGGAGCTACCACAGTGATAACCATGGATGAGATGGTGATGGACACAGAAGCAATAAAGTGATCAAGTGCTCCATATTTAGTGATATAAAGAAGAAAAGGCGAAACAAAGAGACCCGAAGACAAAGGTATAACCTATAGGGCTTTTTGGTTTAGTGATCAAGACACTTAGCGAGTGTGATCACATTTAGAATAGATAGTCGTACTATTAAGAGGAGATAATTCACAACTTATACGGTGTTCAAGTGCCACTAGGTGATCGCTAACATGTTGATGCATTAGACCTAGTGAGTGACTAACAAAACCCTTGAAAAATGCTAACACACATGCACAAGTGGTGAAACACTTTGGTGTTGGCGCATGGAAGCAAGGGCGTAAGTTAGAAAGCAAGAGGTGCTGATCTAGGGGCATCAAACGCTCCCTGAGGGAGCATCATATGCTGCCCTAGTGCATCCCATGGCAAACCCTAATGTTAACTTTTGTTGAGCTAGCATCGGACGCAGCATCGGATGCACAGGTGACACTATGTGCGCGTCCGATGGCACTGACATGGCGCGAGCTAACTAACCAGAGAGGCCCACCATCCGATGGGGTTCCAGCTGACGCGTCCGATGTGTTCGGGCACTCTCTAGAACCTCTCTGCATAGGCATTGAACGTTGTCCGGGTGCATCCGATGCATGCATTCATTGATGAACCAAAGAGGTGTTGAATCGAGATAGAAGGCATCAGATGCGTCCAATGCTAAGGTGTCGGTGCATCCGATGTCCCATTAACCAGTGTGGGAAGATTTTAGCCATTGGGATCCAGTGGTTCTCATTTGAAGGCCAAGTCCATGTGGAGCCGATCGGAGCATCAAGCGCTACCTATCAGAGCATCGAACGTTGGGCCAGCGTCTGATGCCCCCGACTCAGTGCGTCCGATGCGCAGCAGTTCGGCCCAACGACTAGCCCTTTTGTGTGTTGGCTATATAAGTGGGTTGGTCAGCTTGTGTGTGGTCTCTCTTGCACATTTTGATTCTCTAGCATCCTTGTGAGTATTGGCAACCCTCCTCACTCATCTCTTGACTTGATTTTGTGATTCCAAGTGAGATTGAGTGATCTAGTGCTAAAGATTTGAAGGTGTTCATCCTAGTGGCACTAGTTCTTCGCATCGACTGTGAGTTTTTGTTACTTTTGGCATTTGCCGGTGCTTAGATAACTTGGAGGTGTTTAGTGGAGTTGGCAAGAGTTGGAGATTGTTCTTGACCACCATCATTTGGATTATGAAGAGTTTTTCGGGCCAAATCACTGTCGGAGTGGTGAAAGGCACCTCTAGTGGATTGCTTATGTCATTGAGTTACCTCTCTTGTGATAGATTCTTGTGGCGCTCGTGGAGTTTGGCGTGGTGCCAATTAGCCACCCAATCACTGAAGAGTTGGTCGACACAACGTGAAGTAGCGTGCCGACAAGTACGTGAACCTCAGGATAAACCATCGAGTCTTTGTGTATTGATCTTTGTGGCGATTGTCTCTTGGCGTTTTTGGTGATTGGCTCTACACTTGAGATTTTTCACCTGTGGTTGGTTCTTCAAAGGCGATCCCGCAGGCTCGGTAAAATCCTCCACCTAGCTCTTTTACATATTGCATTTATATTTGAGCTAGTTAGTTGTATCATTCATGCTATTTATTTTTGTGTAATAAGTTTAGACACCTTCTTTTGAGTTGTTCTCTAATTCGGTTGAGTGTCATAGAATTATTGGGTAGAATTGTTGGTTAGGTGGTTTGTAACCCAATCTTTAGGCTAGTGCAAAAATCTTCGTCATTTGTGTTGCTAATTAAATTTGTCTAAGTATTTTTGTATATTTTTATTAGGCTATTCACCCCTCTAGCTATTTGAGACCTTTCACCTGTTCACTTCAACTGCGGACAGTCCGACCCCAAGTGACGGACAGTCCAGCCCTTGACCATAATTGTTTCCGAACAGTTGGTTTTTGGGGACTTTGCTTGCGGACAGTCCGGAGCACATCCTGGACAGTCCGACAGTGCACCCCGAATAGTTTGAGCCCTAGTCCCGGACAGTCCAGCCCTATGTAGTTTGTCGGCTTTTGAGTCTTCCAATTTGCGCTTGTTCGTGGCATTTCTCCGGTAGTCCCGCTGTACCTCTAGGACATCTCCTAAGGTATCCAGCCACCAGTTAGTTCGTGGACTAGCTACGCTCGTGGTTTTGCTCTGGGGTTGATTTTCTGGGACAGTGGCCTAAATATTTTGAAAGAAATTTTATGGCTCTCATTCACCCCTCTCTGGTCACCGTTTCCGGTTCTTCAAATGTCAACTTTGAAAAGTGATGGAATATCACATTCTAAACAAAATAGCCTAGTTTATTAAGTAGATTTCAATTCCTCCAAATGAAAGGATCCAACGACCCTTTAACAAACGGCACCCCTAGCGCCCGGACGTCCGGACAGAGCCCTGCGTCCGGACGCCCACCCGAACACTTGTAGCAGGCACATGCAGACACACCTCCACATTGCTTTCCCTCACAAATCTCCTTGACGCATTTAGGGTTTTAGGGTTTAGGGTTTAGGGTCTTCTGAGCTCTTCGCATGGCACAGGCAGGGCCTGCCCCACGCCGCTCCCTGCGCCCGCCCTGCAAGCATATTGTTAGAGGAGGCACAGGAGGAGGAAGATGCAACACTCGATCTAATTTTGAAACACTGGAAAACAACTATTGCAACATGCATCTAAAGAGTATTGAAACACTTAAAATATGCTTGTGAAACACTTAAAATACACTTGAAAACATATTTGAAAAAAACCATGCAAACATACGCAACATCCACATAAAACACACATGCACATATGTGTGGAACATATGCAACATCCAGATAATACAGTCACAACATTCATACAGAAAACACAGATGAAACATATTGTTGAAACCTCTAAAACACTGAAAACATGCTCCTGCAACATGCCTCTGAAACAAAAAAAATGCAACATCTGCAACTCCCCCCGATCTACTTTTGCAACATCCATATGGCTCTACTGCAACATACCTTTTTAAGCGTCTGAAACACTCAAAACATGTTCCTGCAACATGCATCTGAAACAAAAAAATGCAACATCTGCAACTTCCCTCGATCTACTTTTGCAACATCCATACAACTCTACTACAACATACCTTTTTAAGCTTCTAAAACAATTAAAAGATACAATTGCAACATGAGTGGAGAAAAGAAGAGCCTGGCGCAAGGAGCACCATGGCTGCCAGATCTGAGGGCGTCAGGAGCTCCTTTTATGGGAGGACGCTGGTATATGGGGAGGGTGTAGCCAAGGTTGGGGGAGAGGTCATCGCCGAGGTGGGAGAGGAGGTCGTCGAGGTGGGGGAGGAGAGACGCCGCAGGGGGATGCATGACATCGGAGTTGGGGAGGAGGACGTCAGGCTGGGGAGGAGTATGCCGCCGCTGACCAAGGAGGAAGCGGGGTGTGCGGAGGACGGGGAGGAGCACGGTCGTTGGGCTCGCGGCGCTGCGAACCGCAACTGAGGGCGCACGATGTGGGGATATTACCTCTGTATACCCCCATGGACCAACATGAGCCCTTCGTCAAGGACAACCCAGCTCGAAGGCCCTGCGGCACGCGACCAGGCTGTCGTGCTCGCCAAGGACTCTCACGAAGCCTTGCCCGCCAAGGAAGATCCTAGAGTTAGATCTGGATTCCCTGCCTTAAGGAATCGTTTGTAATCTGATAAGGACTCGACAACTGTAACCCTGCTCCCCGGCTATATAAGGCGAGCAGGGACCCCCTCTCATCTCACCTGAGATCACCTCATATCCCATCGAATCACAGTCATATTCCAATCCAGCAATACAAACCAGCCACCAGAACACAGGACGTAGGGTATTACGGCAACTTGCTGGCCCGAACCTGTCTAAATCGTCGTCTCTCGTCCCCGTGTTTACGCTTTGCAGAAGTCTCACACACCTCCGCCGTCTAATCTACTACCTTGGGCATACCCCTCGGTAGACTATCGACCATATTTCGTTGATAATTGGCGCGCAAGGTAGGGGGTGTGTGCTACGACATCATGATCTGCCAAGCGGTCATCTTCCTCGACTCCATGATCCTCCCGAGCCAGGCGTCTCCTTCCAGATCAGATCTATCATCTGGACCATCGGCGATGTCGTCCTCGCTCCGAAGATTGTGGAACCCGCGCAACTTCCTGCTCCGGACGCCTCGTCGTCCACCCACTGCGTCATCGTGCCGGCACCACACGCGCCAAGATCCATCCGCCGCGACGACCTGGTCGAGGCCATTGACCGGGCCAACAAGAAGATCACCGACTGCATCAACGTCACCGCCTTCACTCGTCGTGGACCAGGCTAGTCACCACCTTCGCCCATCGCCGCCGTCGCTCATCGCCGCATTCGCTCATCGTCATCCGGGCTCGTCGCCGTCCCGCCCGCCGCCCAAGATCGGATCTACATCCGGCTCGTCGCCGCCTTCGCTCGTCGTCGAGCGTGCTCGTCGTCGACCAGGATCGTCGCCGTGTTCATCGCCGCCTTCGCTCATCGTCAACCGGGCTCATCGCCGACCCGCCCACCGCCCAAGATCGGATCTACATCCGGCTCATTGCCGCCTTCACTCGTCGCTGTCGTCACCCGTCGCCGCCGTCGCTCGTCATCGACCCGGATCGCCGCCGCCTTCGTCGTCGTATTCGCCCGTCGCCGCCGTCGCTCGTCATCGACCAGGATCGTCGCCGCCTTCGTCGTCGTCTTCGCCCGTCGCCGCCGTCGCTCGTCATCAACCAGGATCGCCGCCGCCTTCGTCACCACCTTCGCCCGTCGCCGTCGTCGCTCGTCGTCGACCCGGATCGTCGCCGCCTTCATCGTCGCTGCCGTCGCTCGTCGCCGACCAGGATCGTCGTCGTCGCTCGTCATTGACCGGGCTCATCGCCGCCTTCGCCCGACGCTGCCGTCGCTCGTCGTCGACCAGGATTGTCGCCACCTCCACTCGTCACCGTCTTCGCTCGCTGTCGTCTTCGCTCATCGTCGACCAGGATCGTCGCCACCTCCACTCGTCGTCGACCAGGCTCGTCGCCTTTGCTCGTCATCGCCTTCGCTCGTCATAGACCGGGCTCGTCGCCGCCTTCGCTCATCGCCGCCGTCGCCCGTCGCCGCCTTCGCCCGTCGCCGCGGTCGCTCGTCATCGACCAGGCTCATCGCCGCCTTCGCCCGTCGCCGCCGTCGCTCGTCGTCGACCAGGCTCGTCGCCGCCTTTGCCCGTCGCCGTCATCGCTCGCACTATACCACAGCCCAAGCTAGCGACCGACTAAGGGTCGGTAAAAATATCGATATAGCGTTGGACGGTCGGTCGCTATAACTTAGTGACACACAATCGGTCGCTATAACTTATTTGTTCATCCAACGGTCGGTCGCTAATTTTATTTCAAGTTACCGTCAGTCGGTCGGACGCTATATCTCATTAATTGGGTCTGACGGTCGGTCGACATATTGGATTGGGCCTGCGCGTCCACCAGCTTCTCGATTCACGCCTATAATTTGAAGAGGCCCACTTGTCCGATGAATTCTCCTCTTGACCTGGAAAACCTAGTCACTCCAACTCCCGCAGCCGTCGTAGCCCAGTCCGTCGCCACCCAATCACCCACGACCTCCGGTCCCCCGGACTCCCGGCGTCGCGGCCCAGTTCGCCGAGCGAGTCACGGCCTCCCGTCCCGGCTCCAGATCGACGCATGATATTTCACTACTGGAAAGTCGAAATACCCTGACGGTTATTGACAACACCGTCAGGCTAAATATAATTTTTTGATGGTTTTAATAAAACACACAGGGAAAATGCGTAACTGCCAGGGCAATTCATATTAACCTATGGGTTTAAGAAACCGACAGGATAAATAATTACCCTGACGGTTTGTGCATTTACCCTGACGCACAGAATTTATCGGAGAGGCGCGAAAAAACATTTAGTAAGGCAATTAAAAAAAGAAAAAAAGTCAAATCATATCCCTTCACTTCTGGCATGCATGCACCAGCCGCAATTTTCCCTAGCGATGATTTGCTTTCATGTGTTCACTATAGCTTTCTGCTGATCTCTTGAGCATTCCAAGAGGCTAATAGTATACATTGGAAAAAGTAGATTAGCAGAACATAAAAAAGGGGAAATTTCCCACCCGCTACAGCCCAAGAGGCGGTAGGAAAAAGAAGTGCTAAAAAAAGCAGGAAAAAAAACAAAAAGCCAAACCCTATCCTTTTCACCTGGCCACGGACTCGCAGGCCACGGCTCCCCCCGCCGCGCCGCTGCATCCCACGCCGTGCAGCGCCGCTCCCCCACGATTCCCCCACGCCGCGCCGCTCCCCCCACGATTCCACCACGCCCTGCCTCTCCCTCCCACGCCGCGCCCTCCCTACGCTGCGCCCGCTCCACGCCATCGCTCCTCCGTGCCGTCCCCACATCACTGCTCCTCCTCGCCCTCCTCCACACAGCCCCGTCCGCCCCCAAGTTGCACATCCATGACTCCACACCATCGCGGCTCCCCTACGGTTCCTCCACCACACGCCGACGGACAGGACACTGCCCTGGACACCGAAGAGGACGCCGCGGCTCTATCGGACACCACTTTGGATCCTCCTTATCTCCACCAAGAAACACATTTTCGTTGCCCCTGCTCCACGCCTGTGAGCAGCGGAGGTCCGGCGGCGTGAAGGACCGAGAATGCAAAAGCAAGGCGACCAGAGGGGGGTGAATGGGACCCCCAAAAGCTTCGACCGAAACCGTGATGCACACGACCCTTGGAAAAGGGTGGATGATCCCTAGGATCATAGCGAGGCACCAACAAGCAAGAGCAAGCCAAGCACCACAAGCTCCGTCACAAGTTCAACCTCGAAAACTGACTCCCGAACGTAGATGGAAAGCTACGTCGGGAAATCTCCAAATACCTATGCTAACGAGTAGCAAAGATACCTAGAGAGGTTCCTTGGTTAACTATAAGACCAAACGAGAAGTCTGAAAACCAAGCCGAAAAGCCGGGAGAGTAAACGCACTAAAAACCAGCTTTCAGCTGAATCACGGATTGTCCGCGGATACGGCTGCGGACTGTCGGCCCGACGGCGGACTGTCCGGGCTCAGGTGGCGGACTGTCCGCCGGCCAAAAGAGCAAAACAGCAACGCTGCTAAATAGCTCCTGGACAGTCTCGCATTGTCCGCGATCACCAACTGCGGACTGTCCGCCGGTCAAGCCGAGGCAACACAGCCGAGACTCGCGACCACTGACTCGGTCAGAGCCCGCTGCGCGGACTGTCCGCGGGCACACTGGCGGACTGTCCACGAGTGCCCAGAAAGGGCGATTTTGGTCGCCCTCAACTCAAATCTCCTACAAATCGATCCAAATCAAAATCCATTGATCCCAAACTTGGAGAGGATGATCACGAGGTAGTTAGGACACTATCCACAAGAAATCATCCGCTCAAATCAACTCAATCAACGGGAAATCGAAGGGGAAGGTGTATGAACCGAAAAAGCGCCACGAAAATTGAATCAACCCGATCTACTTGTTCGTGGGGAGTTAGATGAATTCCTTCGGTGGAAATGATCTCCTCACTATAAAGAACAAGTTGATTCAAGTGGATCTCAAAGAGACGCAATAGAGAGGGAGATCGAGTGACGGGAAAATCGTGGAGAAACGAAGAACGCGAAGAACAAAGTCAAAACGCGAATCACACCACGAATTTGCAACCGTGTGGCTACCACACGCTACAACAGTGAGATTACGGTCTCACTTCCTCAAAATCTCATGAACACAGAGGTATGGTTCTCTGCGGATCTCAGTTGCTACAGCAAGGGATTGGGAGAGCAGGAAAACCCTAAGTGGAGAATAGCAAATGAGTGAGATAGGATCGGAGGTGGGTGTCTCCCTCTACTTATCCTAATTCTAGTTCCCACTCTACCCCTAACTAATTACAGAGCGAACCAGCTAAACTCTAAGGTTATTCTGGACCAACTCGAAGTAGATGCTGATCCGACGGCCACGCCCGCACAACTGGTAGCATTGCCTCGACGCAACCTCACCGATTGCCGCCACGTGCCGCCACCGCTCTACTTGTCCTTTTCACGGACTCTGCCCCTGGTTTTGTGGCTGAAACTGGGAAACCTGTCTTCACGACCAACCCCTGGTTTTGAGGCCCAAACCAGGAAACCAGCCGTCCATCGCCTGAGTTTTGTGGCCCAAACTCAGAAACCCGCCAGCGCCCAGGTTTTGAGGCCCAAACCTGGAAACCGTCCTCAGCCCGAGTTTTGTGGCCCAAACTCGGCAAACCCGCAGCAACCAGGTTTTGTGGCCCAAACCTGGAAACCGTCCACCGATAGTTTTTCTGTGGCTCAACCATCAAACCGAGGTCGTAGAGGGGATGCACCGCCCGTGCACCCCGTCCACCAACACGTGTCCCCAGGTCCTCGACCTGAGCAACACCGTGCCCCGCAAGTCTCCGCTCGTCGCTGTCTCAGGCTGTCAACCACCACAGCTGATCCTCAGGCCACCGGTTCCTCAGTCCAAGCCTCACGTCCGCCCTTCATCGCTCCCGGTCCTTCGGCATGGCACGTCTCTACTTGACCATCACCTTGCCTTCGATCACTGTCTCCGTGCTCAACACCTGCACAACACAAGCCAAAGAACATGTGCATCAAACCCGTTGACAATTACTCATCTTCTCTATGAGAGCCTTAGCATCTGCAACATTCAGAGAAAAGAATGCACCGCCGGCGGCGGCATCCAAATGGCTTCTAGAGAGTGGGGTTAGGCCATGGTAGAAGTTCTGGATCAATAGCCAGTCCTCCATACCATGGTGTGGACAAGCAGCGATGTACTCTTGCATTCTCTCCCAAGCCTCGGGAATAGATTCCTCGACTTGTTGCGTAAAGCTGGAGATTTTGTTGCGAAGAGCGTTCGTCTTGCCCATCGGAAAGAATTTGGCGAGAAATGCACTGGAACACTTGTCCCATGTGTCTACAGCATTGCGATCGGTATAGAACCATTGCTTCGCTTTTCCTAGAAGAGAAAAGGGAAAGAGACGAAGACGGATGGCTTCTTGGGTTATCCCCTTAATGGTGAAGGTGCCGCAAATCTCCAAAAATTGTTGGAGGTGAGCATTGGCATCCTCATGAGCTTTGCCACAGAACGGGCTAGCTTGGACCATCGTGATCAGAGCAGGTTTCAACTCAAAATTAAGGTTGGGCCGATACACCGATTGCCTTCCCCGGCAACAGCGCCAGAAATGCTTGTTGGTAGTTCTTAACTTCACTAAAGATAGAGCTAGGCAATTATCCCCGGTAACGGCCCAAAAATGCTTGTTGACACTTGTCAACGTCGTGACTAGGAGTAGACTATGGAATCTACCCCTGGCAACGGCGCCAGAAATGCTTGTAGCAAGTCCAGTCACTATACCTAAAGGAGTGAAGCTAAAGCAGCTATCTACTGATGTCAAATGGGGTTGTCAATCCCGACACTAGTAGGAGCTAGCTAGAGAGATTGCAATCTACCTAGAGGAGATTCTGCAAGCGCACAGAACTATCGTAGTAGCACTTCGCCTGGGAGTACCAGGTGTCGATTTATTTGATCCCAAGGGAAGGCTAGGGTGGTGTATGAGTCGAGTCAAGGAGGGGATGAGAGTCGAAGAATAAGAAAAGGGAAAAGGAGAGAGGGATGAAAGGCTAGAAAGAATATATGGGTGGATAGGTAAGGATGAAATGAATGGTAAGGTAGGGTGGCTGGATAGGTAGGTAGGGGGAAAAGATAACTAAGGATAACTAATATAACTAACTAAATAATAACTACTCCTAGATAACTACGAAGCAAGATAGCTACGAAGCAAGATAGGCAAATGTCAATTAAGCAACCAAGTTAAGTATAGTTTTATTCCTATCTTATCAAGTACCGAGGCGTACTAGCCTTTACCACTGACTTAGGTTGAACGCTAGCACAACGAGCCTTACTGTTAAACTGGGCCAACTACATGGTCGAATTCAAGGCGCACAGGGTTGTTGCCACCTGCTTGCTACCACAGCTATCCGGGGGTCCAGCCGTATCTGAAGGTAAGTCTATAACTAAGCACCACGCTTAATTATATTCTAACTATCTCTACCCTAGCTTTGAAAAGAGACACCCTTGAGGACGTCAGAGCAAATACTTGACTTAATAAGATAAACACTAAACTAACTAAGCAACCTATTGGCAAAGATCAAACACTAAGCTCACTAGAGATTAACTACTATGGCTAAGTGAATTGAACTGTAGGATAGCTAGGCACTCAAGCAATCAATCAAGTATACTACTCAATACTGGTAAGTAGAATAAAGTAATACTTGAAATGATGAACTACAATATAGTAAAGTGCTTGAGATACAAGAGCAAAACCTGAACTGGAGATGAAGGAAGACTCTTCCCAGCTCCAGGACCGATCACTCGCACGCTTCTACTCTTGAGCTAAGACTTGAGCAGCGCTTCCGCGAGGCCAATGAGGCAAAGATGCCTTGCTCTACTAGCTACCTACTTGCCTAAGCTTGGCTAAACCCTAAGCTATTAGCTCTCAAGCTCTAGCCTTGCTTTCTTTGCTTCCTTTGATTTCTTCTTGTGTGTGTTGAAGTGACGCCTCCAGGGGGTATTTATAGCCTTGTGGAGTGAGGGGGGTACTTATAGGGGGCAGCCAGCCGACCTAGGGCAAACCCTAGTGGCGGGCGCCAGCCCTAGGTGGCGGCCGCCACCCCCCTCACCGTTGGATGCACCGTCATTGCTTCAACGGCATCTAGGAGCTCCAGAGAGGCTGTTCCAAGGTCGATTGCATGTCCAGATAAGCGTCATTTGGTTATGATCCACGCCACTCCCCTCCTGAGCCCTCCGATGCCACTGACCTAGTGACCAAGGGCCAAGATTTGGCCCTGGGGTGGTCACACGGATCAGTGACGTGGCAGGGGGAAAGTTGGGCCAACTCAAGTGGCGGGCGCCACCTAGGGGTGGCGGGCGCCACCCCCCTGAGGCCCAATTGGGCCCTGCTGAGTGGGCTCGGCCATTGGTGGTTTAAATATCCAAATTTGGTTCAAATCCTGCATTCAAATCAAAATCTATGGACATGTGGAATTCGGTTAGTTTGAAACCTATTTGACTACATTTCATGCCTTTTTGGTAAATTTTAGGGTAACATGTTGATGGTAAAACAGGTGTTTAAGGACCATCAACACCCATGTATCCGCAATCTCCCCCTTGATGAGTGCATTGTCAACTACCAACACAAATCATAATGAAGTAGAAGAAAGAAGGAAGGAGGAGAAGTAGAGAACTCGTCCAAATGACCCAAAAGCATATCAAAGCCGAAAGAAGGTCAAGTGGAATGAGCAAAACAACTTGGTCCCCAAAGACATGGGCAACGGCTCGATGCAACCAAGCAGAGCAAAGCTAGCCCTCAAGAAGAGGTAGAACAGGCTCAACACCGCTAGCGAGAAAGCTCGACACCAATTGAAATACCAATTGAAATTCAAGCAAAATAGAGCTAGCCCTCAAGAAGAGGCAGAACGGGCTCAACACCGCTAGCGAGAAAACTCGATATCAACTGACAAGCAAAAGAGCTTGATACCAAGTGAAGAGCATATAGGCAAAGTCGCTAGTCCCTCAAGAAAGAGGCAAAGGCTCAACACAACTGGCTACCAAAAATGCTTCGAACCAATTGGAAAAATGCTTCCAAACCAATTTGAAAATTCATCAAACAAAGCAAGCGAGCAAACTCCCCCTCCAATAGTGCACACAACTAGGATATGATTTTATGATTTCTCCCCCTTATGATTTGACAAATTTCTCCCCCTTAGTTGATAATGCACTATCAAGCAAACTTCTCCCTTCCAAATGCATATGAGTCAAGTTAGCAGCTTCAAGAATATAGTCAATAGAACGAAAAGATGCTCTACAAAGTATAACTCAAATGACTGAACAATAAGCATACATGCCAGCAAGGGCTCAAACTGATCACCAAATACGAAATATGAACATATGAGCAAAGTGAGCAGTTTTGGCCAAAAAGGTATTCACCATCAAAATAGCACTAAACATGTATAGACAGGAAGTCAGACAAGTGCTAAACATGTATACAAGGTGAACTACCCCTAGCAAAGTTCAATCATCATACTGCAGAATGAAACATATACTTGTGATTTCATATTTTAATCAGAGTTGCAGCGGTGAAATTTCACAAGTTTAAAATTCAGCATGCGATTGCGAGAGGTTGAAGGCTTGTCATTGCCTAACTTATGCAGAAGCAATCAGAAGCTTAAAGTGTCGGTTTCGGTCATACACTACACGGCTCAAGTTTAACTCAAAGTGCAGTGAGAAACAGTCTCGATACCGTGTTGTGTTGACAAGCAATCCCATCTCGATCTTTCCAATTCACTTAACTTGGTTCAATTTTATGACAGAATATGAACATACCAAGCAAGTGAAAGACTCAGAACTAGAGACATAGCAACCTAGCATATATGAAAAGCACAAGTGAATTCAACACATTCTACACATGCTAGCTGCATATCTCAATGGTGAACAATTTCAAGTTTTATGTTCATTAAGCAAATTCACCGTTCATAAAATAGCTCAGCTCACAACATGTATCAGTGATCAGAAAGAGCATAAGCTACACGTATCATCATATAGCATTGGAGCATACAAGATAGAGCATAATCACATTCTAAAGATTATATACATGAAGCTCAGAAAGTAAAGATGCATGATGAAATGCAAAGACTAACTTATCAGAAATGAAAACAAAATGAAAGAAAAAAAGTTAGTCTATGATACAAAACCCAAAATGTTTCCCCCATCTAAAAGGGGAAACACACACCAAGCTCACCTCTTAACCTAGCAAAAGTTGATTGGTCCAAAGGTTTGGTAAAAATATCTGCCAACTGATGATGAGTATCGACATGGTGAAGGTTGATATCACCATTCTCATAGTGATCTCGCAAGAAATGAAAATGCACATCAATGTGTTTGGTCTTAGAATGCAGCACGGGGTTCTTAGCAACGCTAATAGCACTCGTGCTGTCACAAAGCAAAGGAACGCGAGAAAAGCTCAGACCAAAATCACGCAAAGTGGCCATCATCCAAAGCAACTAGGAACTACAGCTAGCCGCAGCAACATATTCAGCCTCTGTGGTAGACTGAACGACACTAGACTGCTTGCAAGAAGACCAAGATACAAGAGAAGAACCGATAAACTGACAAGTCCCAGAAGTGGACTTGCGATCAAGTCGGCAACCAGCAAAATCGGCATCAGAATAACCGCAAAGGGAGAGGGTGGAGGAAGCTGAATACCAAATCCCAAACTCTGGTGTGAAGCATAAGTACCTCATAATACACTTGACCGCCTGACGGTGAGAAGTGCGCGGCGACGACTGAAATCGTGCGCAAAGACACACCACGAACTGGATGTCCGGGCGTGTCGCCGTCAGGTACAGCAGCGACCCGATCATACTCCGGTACTCCTTCTGGTCCACGGCTTCTCCATCCTTGTCCGCATCCAGGGCCGTCGTGGTTGACATGGGTGTTGGAAGAGGCTTGGCCTCACCCATATCAAACTTCTTCAATATGTCCTTGGTGTACTTACCCTGGTGCACGAACGTCCCCTCTCAGGATTGCTTGATTTGCAATCCGAGGAAAAACGTCAACTCGCCCATCAAGCTCATCTCAAACTCCCTGCTCATAGTATGTGCAAACTTGGCAACCAAAGCGTGAGAAGAACCACCGAAAATGATATCATCCACGTAAATCTGGACCAAGAGAGTGTCATTGCCTTGCTTGAGGAGAAAGAGCATTTTATCCACACATCCCATTTTAAAGCCCTTAGCAAGCAAAAAGGTTTTCAACCTATCATACCAGGCTCTAGGGGCTTGTTTCAAACCATACAAAGCTTTATGAAGTTTAAAAACATGGTTTAGAAACTTGGGATTTTCAAAACCGGGGGGTTGTTTCACATACACCTCTTCTTCTATGTAGCCGTTTAGGAAGGCACTCTTGACATCCATTTGAAAAAGTTTAAACCCTTTGGATGCAGCAAAAGCCAAGAGTATCCTAATTGCCTCCAAACGAGCTACAGGAGCAAAAGTCTCCTCATAGTCTATCCCCTCCTTCTGACTATACCCCTGGGCTACAAGTCTGGCCTTGTTTCTCACAATGTGGCCATCCTCTCCTTGTTTGTTTTTGAAAACCCATTTTGTACCAATAGGGTGACACTCAGGAGGAGGTGGAACCAAAACCCAAACCCGATTTCTTTCAAAATTTTCTAACTCCTCATGCATGGCATTAACCCGAGAAATTCGCACGAAAGACTTTCCCAAAGGGCGAAATCAAACATACAAGATTGCCTTGAGGATCCAAAATACGACTGAGATTCGGCTTAAAACGAATCTCATAGTCATCAAAGAGTTGCGAAACAGAAAGAAGGTTAAAATGCAAGTTAGACACAAGAGCAACATCACGCAACACAAAGTACTCATTAACTCGCACAAACCCACGAGACAACACCTTACCTTTGCTATTGTCACCGAAGGTGATAAACTCCTTTCCGGCAACTAGACTAAGACTGGAGAACCACTTGGCATTTCCGGTCATATGCCTTGAGCACCCGGAATCCACCAACCAAACGTTCTCCAATCATTTTACCTACATCAATAAAAAGACATAGGGTGAGCATACGGTCCAACACTGGGTGAGTAAAATGGGAATTATACCAGTGTTGGGTCGGCTGCTCAAAAGAACGGTTAGTAGCAAAACCATTCCTAGCACGTCTATGGGGAAAGCGATCACCACGCTGAGGAAAACGTGGTCCGCTGTTGACGCTCACTAATGCTCATAATTAACCATCAACTATTGCATGAAATGACACTAAATGAATCACAAAGCATAGTTGTAGGGTTTGGAACTAACAAGTTCCACGAGTTTTGGTGCTCTCACTTGTTTTGCAAGATTATCAATATTTCACCATATAAAAGTATCTCAAGTGATGAAACAGAGCACACCATTGCGAAGAGCTCGTCGAGACGATCGAAATGGACATATGATTCGCTATATTTGGAGTCCCGGAGCGAGAGTCCTCGATGGATACGACTTGGAAGATTCTAGAACATTTCGGAACATTCCAGAAGACAAGAGAAGGCGACCAACGGAAGGTGGGGCCCACCTGTCATAGGGGCAGACCGACCGGTCTCCTCTATGGACCGACCGGTCGGGTATTGGGCCCAATTTCGTCCCCCTTCGTGTGACGCACTCCAACTGACTTCTCCAACACGTTTTGGCCCATTTAGGCCCAAGTGCATATGACGAAGGATTTAGTCCCACATCGCTTGCCCAAGGTGGAGGGGAGGCCAGGAGCCCCTATATAATAAACCCAGGACCCCCCTGAGGCAATACATCATCATCATCTGGGAGTCTTTGTAGAGGCGTCCCTCGAAGGACAACCTCTCCTCCCTAGAGAATTAGGTTTAGATTTTCCAATGTAATAGCTTAGCTTTAGTCGGGAGTTAGGGAGAGCGGAGCTGCGCTCCGGTTCCGGAGGAGTCTTCAGAGTTTTGGTATGTCTTGTATCTTTTCTTTGTAAGACTTATGCTTTAATATATTTATCTTCTCTATTTACTTTATGTTTTATTATATGATTAGTATAGTTGTTATATCTTGGCATGGGATCTTCGCTCGTATTGAGTGCTCTAGTTATTCATGGTAATTAGAGTAGTAATCGATAGATTAGACATGGTGTTTAGTCTATAGGTTACCTGAGGTTGCGCTCAATCCTACGGAATAGTTGTGGTAGCCCCAGGGGTGACAGCTCTGTTAGGACTTCGTAGTCCACCACGTTCGGATTGATGTTTCGTAGAGCTTTTGGCAGCCTTCTCCCAACTACCTTTTTCCCAGTCTTCTTCGAGAGTTGGAAAGGACCTGCTGCTCCAAAGTGCCAATGCTTATGACTACTATATCTTTTCATCTTTGTTGCTTTAGAACACAAGTAATAGAGAAGTACGTAGGAACCTTGATCTCTTCCGTTGTCCTCCCGCTATAGTTGTCTATACATTTATCATTGAATTCTCTTTGATGTACTTTCATATTCATATCATATATCATTTACTCCTGCTTTAGTCTAATTAGTACTCTGAGTTAGTAGATGCATGATAGTGAGTTATCAGATTCTTGACCCTAGCTTCGCTGTGGTAAAATATAAATAATGATCCTGGAATACTCCCGGTAAAATGCTACAATGATGTTCTGTGCGCTTGCGGAAACTTTCATATTCTTATTTGCGTTAACAAACGTCAACAAGCATTTTTGGCGCCGTTGCCGGGGAAGCAATTGGTGTAAAGATTTTGATAATGATCTCGATATCTGCTAATTTAGTGTACCACTAGCTTTAGTAGGATTACCCCTTGTTCTGTTGAGTGTGGAATAGACAGGACATCAGATGCCGTTTCTACCTTATGGCAAGCTTCCACAAGAATGAAGAACCCAGGGTGCCTGAACATTCAAGATCCATCATTATTCTGGAGCCCTGCCATCTCACAGGTTTGTGTATACATATATATTATTCTAACCATGTGTAGATTGGACAAAAGGTCGCTGTCACAAGAATTCAACTCCCATCCCATGTGACGGATAGTTACGCTGCGCCACTCACAAGTCCCAGTTGTGAGTCATGGTAAGTAAGATCAAGGTGAGACAGTCTTGCTCATGAACTTTAAACTTTATGAGTAGTTATCTTTTTAATTTCTTGCATACCACTGCATGTTTACTTTTAATCATTCATCCACTTCATTTAGTTTAAGTTTTCTTTTATCAAAACCACATCCTATTTAGTTCCTTTGTCTGCATTCATGTCATCTGCATCTAACAAAGAAATAATAATAAAAAAATGTTTCTCACGGTGATCATACTTTTTCTTCTCTATCTGAATAAATCTCTTTTATGCCTTCATGCTACCTTTGTCGATGCTAGTAAGTTTTGGTTTGGAAGTATTGATCATACTTCCATAGGCTTTTAAATTAAGCATGGTGCTTAGGTTAAATAGTCTACCTTAATCAAATTAGACATGGAGTCTTGTTTGAGTATTGAACTAAAAAGTGCTAGAATAGATACTGGTTATTTTGTTGAACTAACCCCTGCAGAAAACTCTCAAATACAATTTGGGAAAGTCCTGAGATGAATTCATATCAGAGATGAAGCAAGGCATACGATGAACTGCAAAAAGAAGACTCAGCTCATTCATCATGGATGAAAGAACTGTGAGTATTAAAGTTTATTTAAATTCATCTTCTACTGCAAGTTATCTTTTGCCTTGAATCATGTTAAAATGCAGCCAACACATAAAATACTAATCTATGCTAAAGTAATCCTAAAATCATATTTTCATTAGCATGGATAAAAAAAAGAAAAAAAAATTGTGGACAACATCCCATCTTTCAAATTCTGTGCAATCCTTCGGGTATGCGTCTACTAACATTTTGTAGGAGATGAGGTTTGCTTGTTCATGATGTGAACTTAAAGATCCAAAACTCAACCCGTGGATAGACAAAACTCATCATCAGACAGGTCACTAGTGATGTCGAAGGCAGCCAAGCTTTGAGCCATCCCAAGGCCTAAGCCAGGACACTGATGACGAGTAGGATGCAACTCACCTCGTATTGGTCAATCTATACCTACGCTCATCATTGTCGAAGACATCAACACCGACACCAACAACAAATATCAGGGTGACGATATGCCACTACATTATAACATGCATCTGTGTGTCATCCAAAGGAAGTTTGTTGGTGGTTCACTATGAAGACAAGCAGTGGAAGTTCTCCTCACTACTAATCAATGCAACACAAGAGCTAGTTTGGGGGACGAGGTGGTACAACTTCAACAACAACAAGGTCTATAAATTCAACACATGAACATGTTGTTGAACAAATTTGGGCATCCACCTACTTCACAAGCCAGCTTGGGGGGAGACACAATTCCGTTGTCTAGATTTGTTTCATGATCAAGGGTAGGAAGGAGAAATCCAGCTTCTAGACACTTTGACCTCCTTCTCACCACTTTGATCAGTACAAGATACTAGACGCTGCCATAGCCAAGAAGAAGAATATGATCCATCACTCATTCTTGGAAGATCATTCTTGAACACCACCAATGTTGTCATCTATGTCGGACCTGGAGACGTCCACTTTTGGATCTTCAATCAAAAGAATTGACTACACCACTTATGAGCAGCCGAAGAAAACCAAGAGAAGACATTGATTCAACCGATGAAGGAAGAACCAACTACCAGGAATTGAGGAAGACATCATAAAGGATGAAGCCACTGCACCACAAGAATTAGAAGATGGAGAGATAGTACCCGAGCATACAAATCAAGAGAATAATTGACAAAGTCTCCATCGTCTGGACCTGTTGAGAAGAAGACTCAGCTGGCCCACTGTGAGATAAGCAAGAGAAGACAAGCCATTTATGAACAATAACCAGATAAACAAGAGAAGCTTCCACAAGGTGGTTCGACACAATCACTCTTCAATGATAAGGTAACATTTCAAGGTAAGTGTCTATCACTTTAAAAGCTTCTCTTTAATTCTGGTATGCGCATCAATAAAGAACCAAACATGTTTAAGTTGCACCTCGCATGATTCAACCTAATCAACTCAACATGTTCAGTTCTTTACTTTTTGTTCTTAGCTTTACTCTCTTGAATCTCACTATCTAAACCAAATGAGCTAAAATGTTATGCATCTAACCTTTGGAAGATGATATATCACAATCATGAAAAGATCGACACATTATGCATATATTATCCTTCCTTGGGTTAAGTAATATGATCTATTAAATATTTTTAAGATGGTACTTTTATGCTCATCTTTTTGATCCTATCACTCATGTTAAGATTGAATAACAACAAGTTCATCTTGTTCAATGTGCCTAAGGTTAGAGAGGAATGAACAAAACTTTTGGTTCTGTTGGTGTTTTTCCACCAACAGAGCCTATGCACTTGATCTCTACCTTGTCTTTATGAGCAGGACACACTCTTGAGCAAAATATGGAGGGGTTTGTCAACTCCCAAATTCTACAGAGTGAAGGTCCTGGATCTACAAGAACATGCACACTGAGCAAGATGCTGTCAGCTTCCACAACTAATGCTTCACTTTAAATTGTTGGGTGAACAAAGAACATGGGTGACACCATATCAAGAGGTGTAGTTATCAAGGTCTATATATCGGCATCAAATGATGCACCTCAGGAATGAACATGGTGAGAAGTCCTGTTCAAAGGACTTAAAACATTGAACCCTCGCCGAAAGGTAAATCGGTAGTTATCCATATTTATCTTTTCTGCATTAGTTTCCATTTTGCATTTTTACTTTTCATCATCATCTCTCCATAGCATATTTACTTCTCTGCATCAGCATTACATAAAAAAAGAAAATAAAAATATTTTACTTTTCGCACTGCATCATAAAACTTAAAGCCCCATGTGAATAATTTTGTGGTGTGTAAAAATCCACATGAAAAATTCACCGTGGTGTCATAAAAACAAAAATAAATATGCATACATTCATCCTGTTGCATTTCTCTTGCATCATAAAAAATATTAAAATATAAAAATATTGAGAAAAAGATCTTACTGAAACTCTGGACAACTAAGGCTTGAGTGGCCAACCACTAATGCTCAATCTATTCCATAAGTTTTGTTGTCTATTTGAGTTTCACAGGATCTGAAAGACCAAGAAAAGCTGACAAGCAAGTGGATGTTCCATCCACTGTCGGAGCACTATCCAACAACCATCAATATCAATCAAAGCTCTGATAGAGGAAGTACATTTCCACCGCCAATCCGCTACATTGCAAGATTGAACGACTACGTCAACATTCAGCTTGGGGGAAGCACCCCCGTGTATCCAGGTAAGTATCCTTATCCTCTTAAGTTTTTCTTTCTATAAATAAATTCAAAATACAAAAAAAATGTGAGCACATGAAGGCTCAACACTATTACAACAACAT
This sequence comes from Coix lacryma-jobi var. lacryma-jobi, assembly GCA_009763385.1. Classification (NCBI taxonomy): domain Eukaryota; kingdom Viridiplantae; phylum Streptophyta; class Magnoliopsida; order Poales; family Poaceae; genus Coix; species Coix lacryma-jobi. The sequence goes on from CM019831.1 coordinate 99,360,821, forward strand.
CAAGCTTGGGGGAGGAGCACCCCCGTTATCTGCGTGATTCAGGTATGTCTTACTATTATCTTAGTGTTTTTTAAGTAATAGGTTATAGTATGTGTTAGATTAAATAAATAAAGTATGTGTAATCTGAAGAACTCTCTCTAATTTTTTAAAATGGAAATGATGAATAGTTGCTCTATTGTATTTCTTTCAAGTACCTAGCCTTCAAGCATGAGTTCTGATAATTAATGATGCCTTAAAATGAAATTAAATATATGGGTAGCAAATGCTTGATCCAGAGTCTAGGTAATTGATAGATATGATATGTGATGATCTGAGCAACTGTTATCTTGTTCTGAAACAACACTAGAGTTCTGGAGAGTTTCCAATATTAATATGACAAATAATTGCATTGAGTTAAATTAACCTTTGTTGACCCTGTGAGAAGTTATCATGCTATTGAATTGAGATCACTTAAACATTTCATCCATCTTCCGCATAAATGCTCATGATTATCTATTCTTATCCTCTCAAAAGTTTTTTGGAAGCATATGGCTATTAAAAAAAAAGAGAAAAAAAAACGAGGAAATAAAAAGGGACAAGTGTCCGAAACCTCAAAAAGATAGATCCCGAGGAAATAAAAAGGGACAAGTGTCCGGAACCTCGAAGAAAAAAAAAGAAAAAAATGATGAATATCAGAAAAATGGGCACGTGCCCGACAGTAGAATTAGCCTGATAGCCATGTGTTTCTAATAGACAAAAGAGAGTGATATATTCAAAAGAGCATCCGCCTCCATTCTCCATACACATGCACTTCTCGATTCAATAGTATGGTTGACTTTGTCTTTGGATCCATTGTTTAATTTGACAACATATGTTTTTAAGCTTTTTAAAAATTCATAAAAACTCCGGGATAATGGTGAAGTGAAGGAACCAGAGACATGGTGCTTGATTTGATCATTCTATCTTTCAATTATCAAGATTCAAGGTAAAGTACTAAGCCCCGTGATAAATAATATGATATCTTTTTCTAATCCAAATGAGAACTTTTGTTTGAATGCATATGTACTTGTTAGAAGTGCAGATATTGCAGCAACTCCTGATCCATTGTTGAGTTTGACTTTGCTAAGGGACTAGCAAAGGTTAAGCTTGGGGGAACTTGTTGACGCTCACTAATGCTCATAATTAACCATCAACTATTGCATGAAATGACACTAAATGAATCACAAAGCATAGTTGTAGGGTTTGGAACTAACAAGTTCCACGAGTTTTGGTGCTCTCACTTGTTTTGCAGGATTATTAATATTTCACCATATAAAAGTATCTCAAGTGATGAAACAGAGCACACCATTGCGAAGAGCTTGTCGAGACGATCGAAACGGACATATGATTTGCTATATTTGGAGTCCCGGAGCGAGAGTCCTCGATGGATACGACTTGGAAGATTCTAGAACATTCCGAAACATTCCAGAAGACAAGAGAAGGCGACCCACGGAAGGCGGGGCCCACCTGTCATAGGGGCAGACCGACCGGTCTCCTCTATGGACCGACCGGTCGGGTATTGGGCCCAATTTCGTCCCCCTTCGCGTGACGCACTCCAACCGACTTCTCCAACACGTTTTGGCCCATTTAGGCCCAAGTGCATATGACGAAGGATTTAGTCCCACATCGCTTGCCCAAGGTGGAGGGGAGGCCAGGAGCCCCTATATAATAAACCCAGGACCCCCCCTGAGGCAATACACCATCATCATCTGGGAGTCTTTGTAGAGGCGTCCCTCGAAGGACAACCTCTCCTCCCTAGAGAATTAGGTTTAGATTTTCCAATGTAATAGCTTAGCTTTAGTCGGGAGTTAGGGAGAGCGGAGCTGCGCTCCGGTTCCGGAGGAGTCTTCAGAGTTTTGGTATGTCTTGTATCTTTTCTTTGTAAGACTTATGCTTTAATATATTTATCTTCTCTATTTACTTTATGTTTTATTATATGATTAGTATAGTTGTTATATCTTGGCATGGGATCTTCGCTTGTATTGAGTGCTCTAGTTATTCATGGTAATTAGAGTAGTAATCGATAGATTAGACATGGTGTTTAGTCTATAGGTTACCTGAGGTTGCGCTCAATCCTACGGAATAGTTGTGGTAGCCCCAGGGGTGACAGCTCTGTTAGGACTTCGTAGTCCACCACGTTCGGATTGATGTTTCGTAGAGCTTTTGGCAGCCTTCTCCCAACTACCTTTTTCCCAGTCTTCTTCGAGAGTTGGAAAGGACCTGCTGCTCCAAAGTGCCAATGCTTATGACTGCTATATCTTTTCATCTTTGTTGCTTTAGAACACAAGTAATAGAGAAGTACGTAGGAACCTTGATCTCTTCTGTTGTCCTCCCGCTATAGTTGTCTATACATTTATCATTGAATTCTCTTTGATGTACTTTCATATTCATATCATATATCATTTACTCCTGCTTTAGTCTAATTAGTACTCTGAGTTAGTAGATGCATGATAGTGAGTTATCAGATTCTTGACCCTAGCTTCCCTGTGGTAAAATATAAATAACGATCCTGGAATACTCCCGGTAAAATGCTACAATGATGTTCTGTGCGTTTGCGAAAACTTTCATATTCTTATTTGCGTTAACAAACATCAACATCCGCTAAGGGAAGAGCGTCCATCGCGATACTCAAAATGCGGTGGGGGGTAACGCTCAACTACAAAGCCACCGCCACGGGGTCCATAGCCCACAAATGCAGGCTCCCACCGGGCACGTCCTCCTTGAGGCCTAGACCTAGGACCTTGAGGCATTGGACCTCTAGGCATAGCAGCTCTCCTCTGAACATTCGGCACATGTACATCATGGAAAAGGATGATACATGTCTGCATTGTTCATCTCCCTTGCACAACGCTCCTCTCTCTTGCGCCGAAAGCAAAACTCCCTCAAGTGTCCATCTCTCCCACAGTGCTCACAATGGTACCTCACGGCTCTCATAGGGGGTTGTTGGTACTCACGGTAGTGGGTGTGGATCACTTTGCCCTTCGGTGGCATGAGCTCCTCTTGGATAGGTGGCATGGTGTCTAGCTTGTTCTTGAGGTGGTTTGGTTTTGGAGCCCATGTCTGTTTCTTGGGTGGAGCTCTCGGAGGTTCAACAAAAACCCCATCCTCAGTGTTAGGCTTGAAAGGCTCTTTGGGTGGAATCTTGGTTAGTTTGGGAGTAGTGGTGGAGTTGGGCTTCTCACTCGGGTTAAGACCACTCGACTCTCCAATCTTACCAAAAGATGAAGCACACTCAACACCCTGAGCAAAACCAACACCAGGACCTCCAGCAGCACGTTTGAATTGGGCTATCATCATTCCAAGCTGCGGCTCACCACTAGACACCCATGACAAGATGGTCCGAAGGTATGTGTTTTCTTCCTCGGTTTGCATCTTGTCATGCTGCACATTCGCAATCTCCATCTCCAAACCCTCACACAAAACACATCTAGACACATAAGTGCTACCCGAGCTGGCCTTCTCAAGAGACACAATCTTGGCATTCTTCTCTGCCAACTCGGATTGCAAGCCTGCACAAGACTTGCACGCACCCAACAACACGGGTCTAGCCCGGAGCTCATCCACCTCTCCAACCAAAGCAACATACTTACCTCTCAAGGTGAGAAGGTCAGTCATGTGCTTGGTGCACATCTCGCACTCACCCTCCTCAGAGACAACTACGGTGGACTTGGAAAATTCAAGCTCCTTTACCGTATCCTCCCACTTCTGCCTAAACTCCTTCCGCTCTCTAGCAGCACGCCTAAGCAGCTTATCTTGACTAAGAAGGGCGGCAGTAAGTTTCTCAACCTCAGCAGAAAGCTCGTCGGGGGTATGAGATACCTGGGAGGTGTCATCATCGTCGTCGTCGTTCCGAGGAGTGTCCTCCAGCTGGCTGTCGACCTCCTTGCCGAGGGCCATGGTGCAAAAACCCTTATTGTCGGCGAAGAAACAGCGAAGTCGTCATCCGAGTCGTCGACGTCGCTGAGCGTGGCGAAGAAAGCACGCTGCTCAGCCTGGGCCTTCTCCAAGTACTTCTTCTTGATGTACTCCTTGGTGAAGCCGCCCTTCCGCTTGTGCTTCGCGGGGACGTACTTCTCCTTGCGCTTGCCGGAGTCGTACTTGTGCCCATGATCGCCCTTCCCAAATGCTTGCTTGTTCTTCTTGGGACAGTTGGCAATGAAGTGGTCAGGATCGCCACAATCGAAACACCCAGCGCGTCGTCCTCCGCGGCGACGGTTCATGCGGTTGTTGTGGAACCGCGAGAACCGGTTGGCAAGCAAAGCCAACTCATCATCCCCCATGAACTCCAGCTGCTCTTCTGTGATAGAAAGAAGAGAAGAAAGTGCAAATCCTCCAGAGGGGTTAGCAGAAGAGCCAGAAAGCAAAGCCATCGACGGGCCAGAAGGATTTTCATAAGAAGCCCTCGCCATGGCATCAATCTCACTGGACTTGAGCTTACTGAAGAGCTTGTCGCATGTGAGGGTCTCATAGTTAAACGATTCGATGATCGCCTGAACCTTCGAGTACCACACCGACCGATCAAGAGTATGCAAAAGCTTAAGAGCCCTCTCATGATCGTCTAAAGGCAACAACTCCTTGTTAGCCCTCATCCTGTTGACAATCACCTGAAAGCGAGCGAATAAACTCTCTATGCTCTCGCAAGGCATATGTCAAAAGTTCTCATACTCCCGCTTGTGCGACTCGTAGAGACAGGATTTGACTTGAGAAGTTCCCTCATGGAAGCGCATGAGGGTCGCCCAAATCTCACGAGCCGTGGGGAGATGAGAAATGCGATTAAACTCAGACACACTCAAACATGAGAAAAGAGCATTACGGGCTCGGCTATTGGCATCGTGCTCATCGATCTACAGCTGAGTCACACGAGCAGCCAAGACAACGTAATCATCCTTGTTGCAAATCTCCCAGACAGAAGCACCCATGCTCTGAAGATAGGCCGACATGCGTATCTTCCAATACGCATAGTTCGTCCCATCAAAAAACGGCGGTTTGCCCACGCCGCGATCCATGTCGCCTTCTGTGGATCTGGAACTGGCTAAGGTGGAAGATCCTTAACCCGCTCCGATACCAATTGAAGGACCGAGAATGCAAAAGCAAGGCGACCAGAGGGGGGGTGAATGGGAGCCTAAAAAATTTCTCTCGAAACTTTGGCCTTTGTCCCAAAAATCAACCCCCAAAAGCTTCGACCGAAACCGTGATGCCCACGACCCTTAGAAGAGGGTGGATGATCCCTAGGATCACAGCGAGGCACCACCAAGCAAGAGCATGCCAAGCACCACAAGCTCCGTCACAAGTTCAACCTCGAAAACTGACTCCCGAACGTAGATGGAAAGCTACATCGGGAAATCTCCAAATACCTATGCAAACGAGTAGCAAAGATACCTAGAGAGGTTCCTTGGTTAACTATAAGACCAAACGAGAAGTCCGAAAACCAAGCCGAAAAGCCGAGAGAGTAAACGCACTAAAAACCAGCTTTCAGCTGAATCGCGGACTGTCCGCGGATACGGCTGCGGACTATCCGGGCTCAGGTGGCAGACTGTCCGCCGGCCAAAACAGCGAAACAGCAACGCTGCTGAATAGCTCCTGGACAGTCCCGGAATATCCGCGATCACCAACTGTGGACTGTCCGCCGGTCAAGCCGAGGCAACACAACCGAGACTCGCGACCACTGACTCGGTCGGAGCCCGACGCGCGGACTGTCCGCGAGTGCCCAGAAAGGGCGATTTCGGACGCCCTCAACTCAAATCTCCTCCAAATCGATCCAAATCAAAATCCCTTGATCCCAAACTTGGAGAGAATGATCACGAGGTAGTTAGGAGACTATCCCCAAGAAATCATCCGCTCAAATCAACTCAATCAACGTGAAATCAAAGAGGAAGGTGTATGAACCAAAAAAGTGCCACAAAAATTGAATCAACCCGATCTACTTGTTTGTGAGGAGTTAGATGAATTCCTTCGATGGAAATGATCTCCTCACTATAAAGAACAAGTTGATTCAAGTGGATTTCAAAGAGACGCAAGAGAGATTGAGATCGAGTGACGGGAAAATCGTGGAGAAACGAAGAACGCGAAGAACAAAGTCAAAACGTGAATCACACCACGAATTTCCAACTGTGTGGCTACCACACGCTACAATAGTGAGATTACGGTCTCACTTCCTCAAAATCTCATGAACACAGAGGTATGGTTCTCTGCGGATCTCAGTTGCTACAACGGGGGATTGGGAGAGCAGGAAAACCCTAAGTGGAGAATAGCAAATGACTGAGATAGGATCGAAGGTGGGTGTCTCCCTCTACTTATCCTAATTCTAGTTCCCACTCTAGCCCTAACTAATTACAGAGCGAACCAGCTAAACCCTAAGGTTATTCTGGACCAACTCGAAGTAGATGCTGATCCGACGGCCACGCCCACACAATTGGTAGTGTTGCCTCGACGCAACCTCACCGATTGTCGCCACGTGCCGCCACCGCTCTGCTTGTCCTTTTCACGGACTCTGCCCCCGGTTTTGTGGCCGAAACCGGGAAACCTGTCTTCACGACCAACCCCTGGTTTTGAGGCCCAAACCGGGAAACCAGCCGTCCATCGCCTGAGTTTTGTGGCCCAAACTCAGAAACCCGCCAGCGCCTAGGTTTTGAGGCCCAAACCTGGAAACCGTCCTCAGCCCGAGTTTTGTGGCCCAAACTCGGCAAACTCGCAGCAACCAGGTTTTGCGGCCCAAACCTGGAAACCGTCCACCGATGGTTTTTCTGTGGCTCAACCATCAAACCGAGGTCGTAGAGGGGATGCACCGCCCGTGCACCCCGTCCACCAACACGTGTCCTCAGGTCCTCGACCCGAGCAACACCGTGCCCCGCAAGTCTCCGCTCGTCGCTGTCCCAGGCTGTCAACCACCACAGCTGATCTTCAGGCCACTGGTCCCTTAGTTCAAGCCTCACGTCCGCCCTTCACCGCTCCCGGTCCGTCGGCACGACACGTCTCTACTTGACCTTCACCTTGCCTTCGATCACTGTCTCCGTGCTCAACACCTGCACAACACAAGCCAGCACAACACAAGCCAAAGAACATGCGCATCAAACTCGTTGACAATCACTCATCACTCGAGACTTGGCATACACCCATGTACCCGCACGGCGGAGGGAGCGACACCAGATCTGGAGAAGGCCGTGACTGAGGATCCACGCCGGAGGTGAAGGGCCCGTGAGGAGCTTCCTGCTTCTAGAATCAAGGTTAGCAATCTGTTTTCTTAAGATTCTTGCTTAGCACTAGAGAATCCTAATGTCCATCGAGCTGCTACAACCATTTTTTTTCCTTTTTTCTGCGAATGCTACTAGTATTGCTGAATCAAAATAAAAATGTTAGATCTCGCGTCCTATTGCTATTGCCCAATAGTTGAGCTGCACTTGTTGCCTTGATGAAAGGAAAGCAATGAAACATTTTTTCTCATCAATGTCTTGTTATCATATTATGGTAGAAATTAAGCATGGCCATGTGGAAACTCTATTCACTAGCTAAAAATATAGCTCTGTTCACTAGCTGAAAATATTACTAGTAATATTATGTACAAGTAAAATGCATGCAACAAGGTCAATTAAATTATTGTGTTGATGTTTAGTGTGCTGCAATTTCTTACACAAATTTGCTGTGACCAGAAATCCTATTCTATCTTTGTAGGAAAATAAATTTGGACAAGCAAAGGCAACACCTATGAACACATGTCCGGTAATGAAATCTGGTTTCAAAAGTGTGGATAACACTGGCAGTAGTGGTCCAATTAGTACTCAGAAAGCACAGAAGCTCATTGTAAACATGTTGGTTGTTTCATCTATGAAGTGTTTGCCTGCACATAAACTTAGGTTGGTATGAACCCTTAGCTAGTATTAACCTAATGGTATGTCAGACTATATTTGAGTTTTATTTAATACACTAATGTGCTACATTTTTTTGGTACTGAGAGTGAAACACGTGTAGGGAATTCAACTAGGACGTCCTGCTCGAAGAGATGAAGTGTATGTCCCAACTCCTTTTGTTTCTTATTTCCATATTTGATGGATTAATTAGTGATGTTCTCTAACAGCTGAAGTTTTGCAAGACATCAAAATCATCTCAATCTAGTGAGGTTGCTGGTGTACTGCAGGGAGGACAAGGAGGTCCTACTAGTGGAGTACATATGGCCAAGGGCAGCCTGGAGAACCATCTCTTCATAAGTGAGCCACGCAGTAAGTTTTGTTGCCTTCTTGGTGCCTGATGCAAGATGCAAGTGATGACTTGCCTTCTTTTCTGTCAGTTGTCAGCATTCCATTTATTTTCTCTTATGTTGGTCATTCACACTATTTTAGAATAACAGATTCTAGGCTTACATGAATGTCAGGTCAAGTGTGTGCTTAACAAATGGCTACTACTGAACATGTTAATGGACATTAGTAGTACTAGTATGTACATTCTAGACCTCTTCTTGTTTCTTATTTTCCATATGTGACAAATGATGAGATTAAAAGAGCAATGCAATTGAGACTTGCTTGCCCACGTGTCTGAATTCCTGAATGGTTGTGTGCTACTAGCAGGTTTACTAGCTACCATGTTCTACTAGCAACTTTACTGCTACCATGTTCTACTAGCAGCTTTACTGGCTACCTGCTTGCTACAAACATATCATTCACATTCAGAACCATAAAATGGGTGCAAGTTTTTGCTGTATTGCACTTGCAGCTAGTGATAGAACTGCATGTTCAACAAGATAGAACTGCACTTGCAAGTTCAGTACTTTTCTTTGGTACTCGATACTAATGAGGTAGCAGTATTTCTAGAACTGATGGATGTAATCTTTTATTTGCAGGTGTGAGGTAATGGCTAGAGGGACCTGATGCATGCTAACTAGAGATGAATGCTTTTGGACATCCTAACTAGCTAGAGATGAAGTCTTTTGTTAAGAATTAAGTGATGAATTATAATGAGTGCAAGCAAACCATGAGATGTGAACTGTGCATCTAGTGCAAACATCTGAGTTATGTATTATCCTATCTTGCTAGCCAAACTGGCTTGATGTAACTTGTTTATTCAAGTTGTGAGCTTATACTCATGGATATATGATATTATTGTGAGCTATAATGAGCTTCATTGACATAATTTTGTATTGTCCAAAATGAAATTGGTGATTTTGTGGTTCATTGATGGTATGTTTGATTGTATGATTAGTGCTAATCCTAGTGTTAATAAAAGGATAATTATGTTGTTAATATCTTGCATTGAGGGTGTCTGATGGTTGGACGCTATATAATATATCGCGATTGATGGTGGGACGCTGTAAGTTTGTAACTGGCGTCCAACGGTCGGTCGCTATATGTTTAACATATCGTCCAACGGTCGGTCGCTATAAGTTATAGCGACCGACCATACTTATACCGACGCCACTTATAACGTCCGTTCAAGTTGGTCGCTATATGTTTATAGCGACCGACCGTAGGTCACTATACCGACTTATAGCGACCGACCGTAGGTCGTTATAGATAGGTTGTGGTATAGTGTCGTCGTCGACCAGGCTCGTCGCCGCATTCGCCCATCGCCGCCGTCGCTCGTCGTTGACCAACATCATCAACCGGGCTCGTTGCCGTCTTCGCCAAATGACTCGCCGACCTCTCCAAACGAATCGCCGACCTCTCCAAATGACCCGTCGATCTCTCCAAACAGCCTGGCTGATGCTGAAGGAGTTTCAGAGCAGGGGCTACTACCACCGCCGGACGCGTGCATGAGCGTCTGCCCTCTGCGCTATGGCGGCCAGTAGTCCTCCCAAGTGACGTCCTGACCTCTCTACGCGTGCATGAGCGTCTACCCTCTGCGCTACGAAGGGAAGGCTAAGCTTGGGCTGAGACCTCCAAGGCTATACGTCCAGTGCATGTATACGCGTCGTTACACGCTTGTTCTCCATGCGGTCTCCAAGCAGCCTGACTGACGCCGACAAAAACTCAGAGCTGGGGCTGTTGTCACCATCGGACGCGTGCATGAGCGTCTTCCCTCTGCGCTACGGTAGCCAATAGCTCTCCCAAGGGATGTCCCGACCTCTCTACGCATGCATGAGCGCCTGCCCTCTGCACTACGAAGGAAAGGCTAACTTGGGCTGAGAATTCTGAGGCTACACGCTCAGCACTCACATTCGCGCTACCCACGCGCTCGATGAATGGTCTCCATTCGTCCAGGTCACGCCACGATCGAGCCTCTCGGAAAAGACCCTGTCTGTGGTACCTCCATACGCGTGCACGAGCGTCTGCCCTCTGCGCTATGGGATGCCAACAGCGGTTCCTTGGGACGCCCTTGACTCCTATGCGCAAACGAGCTCCGCGCTCTACGCTACGGATCATGGGATAACCCAAGGCCGAACTGTTCATCACTTCGGCTCACGGCTATTGGGTCTGCGGAATTCGGGGAATATGCAAAATACGCCGACTCGCTACAAGTTTTGCCTCTATTCGCCCAAGAGTCTATTTACAGACTATTCTCCTATGCTACGTTCTACTACTGCCCTGCGGCAAAAAGATCTACATCGGCGACCTGGGCCTTCGTGGTCGGCTCCATCTCCGTCTCCAGACGCTCCATGTCTCCCTCTGAAGCTCGGGGACTTCGTCAAACTGCAGTCATCCTTCGCTACTGGTTTTTCTCCATATTTTATTTGTACATCATCATGTACTACTGCTCTCTATATTTATTTTTCAGGGACTTTATCTTCGCTCGTCGCTGAAGCTCGAGGACTTCGTCGTCCGTCGTCGTCGACCAGGCTCGTTGCCACCTTCGCTCGTCGCCGCCGTCACCTGTCGCCGACCCGACTCGTAGCCGCCTTCGCTCATCGTCGACCAGGCTCATCACCGCCTTCGCCTGTCGCCGCCGTCGCTCGTCGTCGACCAGGCTCGTTGCTGCCTTCGCCTGTCGCCGCCGTCGCTCGTCGTCGACCAGGCTCGTCGTTGCCTTTGCCCGTTGCTGCCATCGCTCGCCGCCGACCAGGCTCGGGGACTTCGCCTTCGCTCGTCGCCGTCTAGGCTCGGGGACTTCGCCTTCGCTCGTCGCTGCCTTCGCCTTCGCTCGTCGCTGCTTTCGCTCGTCATCGACCCGACTCCTTGACGCCTTCCCTCATCGCCGCCGTCGCTCGTCGTCGACCAGGCTCATCGCCGCCTTCGCCTGTCGCCGCCATCGCTCGTCGTCGACCAGGCTCGTTGCCACCTTCGCCTGTCGCCGCCGTCGCTCGTCGTCGACCAGGCTCGTCGTCGCCTTCGCCCGTCGCTGTCGTCGCTCACCGCCGACCAGGCTCGGGGACTTCGCCTTCGCTCGTCGCCATCCAGGCTCGGGGACTTCGCCTTCGCTCATCGCTGCCTTCGCTCGTCATCGACCCGGCTCCTCGACGCCTTCCCTCGTCGCCGCCGTCGCTCGTCGTCGACCAGGCTCGTCGCGGCCTTCGCCTGTCGCCGCCGTCGCTCGTCGTCGACCAGGCTCATTGTCGCCTTCGCCCATCGCTGTCGTTGCTCGCTGCCAACCAGGCTCGGGGACTTCACCTTCGCTCGTCGCCATCCAGGCTCAGGGACTTGGCCTTCGCTCGTCATCGACCCGGCTCCTCAACCCCTTCCCTCGTCGTCGCCTTCGCTCGTCGTCGACCAGGCTCGTCGCCGCCTTCGCCTGTCGCCACCGTCGCTCGTCGTTGACCAGGCTCGTCGCCGCCTTCGCCCGTCGCTGCCGTCGCTCGCCGCCGACCAGGCTCGGGGACTTCGCCTTCACTCGTCGCCATCCAGGCTCGGGGACTTCACCTTCGCTCGTCGCTGCCTTCGCTCGTCATTGACTCGGCTCCTTGATGCCTTCCCTCGTCGTCGTCTTCACCCGTCGTCAACCGGGCTCGTCACCACCTTCGCCTGTCGCCGCCGTCGCCCGTCGTCGACCAGGCTCGTCGCCGCCTTTGCCCGTCGCCGCCGTCGCTCGCCGCCGACCAGGCTCGGGGACTTCGCCTTCGCTCGTCGCTGTCTTCGCTCGACATCGACCCGGCTCCTCACCGCCTTCACTCGTCGTCGTCTTCACCCGTCGTCAATCGGGCTCGTCACCGCCTTCGCTCGTTGTCGTCTTCACCCGTCGTCAACCGGGCTCGTCACCGCCTTCGCCCGTCACCGCCGTCGCTCGTCATCGACCAGGCTCGTCGCCGCCTTTGCTCATCGTCGCCGTCGCTTGCTGCCAACCAGGCTCGGGGACTTCGCCTTCGTTCATCACCAACCAGGCTCGGGGACTTCGCCTTCGCTCATCGCTGCCTTCGCTCCTCGCTGTCTTCGCTCATCGTCGTCTTCGTTCGCCACCGCCATCATTCGTCGCCGTTTTCGCTTGATGCCACCATCATTCGTCTTCTTCTTCTGTTTCCTAAGTAGAAGGTCGTAGGTTCATCAACCCGTCGCCGACCAGGTTCATCGACCTGATCTTTGCCCGTCACCCAGGCTCGTTGGCCTGGCTTTCGCTCGTCGCTAGTGTGCATCAAGTCGCTCCATGCTGTTCGGATCAGGGTGCTGATTTTGGGCAGCTCATCGGGTACTTGCTAAATGCTCTACAAGCTCGGCACCACGTGTCTTCAACACCTACTACCAAGCTCGGGGACTAAGTGGATACACTTCACCTTGCGGTGAATGTATTTTTCTTTTTCTCTGACAATTCAAGGACGCTCCGTCAATTTGGACTTGCACAAACTTCTACTAGGACCTCGTTGTTCCTTGCAGTCTTGCAAGCTCCAAGTGGATCACTAGAAGAAAGCTCTTCAAAAAATTTTCTTGAGCACCTTACATTCTTCTGGCGAGCCTTACTTGCCCGACATCGACTTCACCTGCTCGGACAAGCTCAAGACGGCATCGCCAACGGATACAAAGTGCTCGGAGGACTAGATGTGGGGATATTACCTCCGTATACCCCCATGGACCAACATGGGCCCTTCGTCAAGGACAGCCAGCTCGAAGGCCCTGTGGTACGCGACCAGGCTATCGTGCTCGCCAGGGACTCTCACGAAGCCTTGCCCGCCAAAGAAGATCCTAGAGTTAGATTCGGATTCCCTTCCTTAAGGAACCGTTTGTAATCTGATAAGGACTCGACAACTGTAACCCTGCTCCCCGGCTATATAAGGCGAGCAGGGTCCCCCTCTTATCTCACCCGAGATCACCTCAGATCCCATCGGATCACACATCATATTCCAATCCAGCAATACAAACCAGCCACCAGAACACAGGACATAGGGTATTACGACGACTTGCCCGCCCAAACTTGTCTAAATCGTCGTCTCTCGTCCCTGTGTTTACGCTTTACAGACATCTCGCACACCTCCGTCGTCTAATCTACTACCTTGGGCATACCCCTCGGTAGACTATCGACCATATTTCGTCGACACACGACGCTGCTGGATCTATGAGAGGAGGAGAGGAGAGGCTGGATCTGTGAGAGGAGGAGAGAAGAGGAGAGGAGAGGAGAGGAACGCGGGGCTGTAGAGAGGAGCGAGCAGTGAGCAGATAAGGCAGAGCCGCGTAGTGGCCACATGACGTTCGTATGCGACGGACGCCTATGGTCCAACATTATTGTTTAACAAATAAGTTAGTCCATTAGATTTTATCAATTAGCCAAAATCAAATTAGGGCTTCCAATTACCTTTAGTCAGCCCAAGTATAACACACCTTAGGGGATTTTCCAAGGTTGCTCTAATGGTAAATAAGAAACATCAACATCGATAGTCATTGTCAAGGTCCGCTAAACCCTAGATGATTTCATCCCTAAACAATAACGTCAAATCCACCATCTATCTTATTTCTATTTATCTCTATAACTATAACTATAATAATAATAAATACAAAACAGACCAATTTCGTCTCTTCTCAACCAAATAAATCTCGAAATCGTTAACGGAACTGCCACTTCATTCTGTCTACCATGCAAACGCTACCATAGTTCCTATGGGCTCAAGTCTACACAGCTGGTTCTAAAAAGAAACGATCCGGCCTGCTCGAGGCCCATAAAGTTTCTATAGGATCTTTACTACACAGCCAGCGTCGGACTACATAACTCACGCTGCCTTTTCTTCGGCTCACCCCGCTTGCGCCTGTCCCCCGGCCTCGTGGGGACAACTGCGCGACCACCGCCGTCGCCGCCTCCGCCCTACGTTAGGTGCCCAGGTGTTCGTCGGGTCCTTCACCGGGCACAAGCACTAGTCAGCAGGTATGCCCACCCCTTCTCTCCCTTGCTGATGTGCGAAACTGAGCATTCAAACCCTAACTGCCTGCTAGGGTTTCTCGCTCTAGCTGTGTTAGGTTGTGTGTTATGACGTAAGATGGAATCGCAAGATGTTCTAGCAACTTGTTTGAATTATTTATTAGGCGGCACAAGTTGGATGTTTCAGTGCAAAGTTGATTCGTAAGGAATGTCTGGAATTCTGGTAGTGCATATGAAACCCACGGTAGGGAGATCCTCTGTTACACGGATACTCCGGGAAAGACGCGTATGGTACGTATCCGATGCATCGGCGATACCTATCAAAGAGTATCCGAATTTTTATTATTTTTTCGAAAATCCGATACGTTTGTTATCCGCATTGCGATACACGTATCTGTGTTTATGGATGCGGCCCAGCCCAACAACAGCCCATATATCCTCTCATCCTCTCTCCCGTTGCCCTATCCTCCCGAGTCCCGACTGCCTGTACGAGGCCGCATCGAGCCGCCGCAGCTCCCCGCGCGCGACCGCGTCTCCGCCGCCCGCCGCCCACCGGCGACGAGCCTCCGCCATCGACGAGGATCGCCCGCATCCATCGGACCGGCTCCCTCGCACGAGGCCGCATCGCTCGCATCGCGTCGCCCCGGCTCCCCGCGCGCGACCGCTTCGCCGCCCGCCGGCCACCGGCGACGAGCATCCGACCGTCCCTACACGCCGGCGCCGAGCATCCGTGCGACCTTCCCTGCTCGCCGGCAACGAGGATCCATCTCTGTAGCTCCGGCGCCGTGTGACCTTCCCTGCTCCGGTGAGTTAATCCCTTCCCCATTCTGTAGCTCCGGTGATTTCTTCCCTGCTCCGGCGTCGTGCGACCTTCCCTGCTCCTGTGAGTTAATCCCTTCCCTGCTCCAGGCTCCAGCGGACTGCCGAACTCCCTGAGCTAATCTTCACTGTTCTCGATCTCTTTGCTAGTTCATGTCTGCTTCCTAGTTCGCGGCTGCTTGTTGCTTGATTTCTTTGTTCCCCAGTTCAATCTTCCTTTCCCTGTTCTACAGTAGATGGTGTTTGCTGCATGAATTGCAATCTGAATCCTGATACTACTATATATGAGAGTTGAGGAGACTTGAGACCCGCTGTATACAGTTAAATAGTTAATCACAACGTTTTATTGTTATAAGTTTTAAATTACTAATATGCATTATTATTTTTATTTTATTTTTAAAATAGTAAACGTATCCGCGTATCGGTTTTTTTAGGAAATTGCCATATCCACGTATCCGTATCCTTCCGATACTGATACACGTATCCGTATCCGTGCAACTTAGGGGAGATCTTTTGGTTTTAGCTATTTGTTCTGTAGTACCAATAAACTCGGTTGGATTCTATATGATCCATGATATGCGTGCCGACAAAAGGGGAAGGGGTCAGATTCCTTTAACCAAGAAGGAAGGTTGTTAGTTTGTTACCCTTTTTCGCGGGGGAGTCAAGGGAGGCTAGGCAAGGCAAGGCGCCAAACACCTTAGAGTTTCCGTTATCCTCGTATTGTAGATAGCGAGCACGTGGCAGTGAGAGTTTTAAGTTAGCTATTGCAGCTCTTATCCAATAGCTTATTTATTCTCCACGTGTTATGGTCTATAATCAATCTTTGTTTTTTTTCCATACTTTGGACGTATTTTTAGATAGCGAGCACGTGCCAACGAGAGTTTTTAAGTTAGCTGTTGTGAGCTCTTATCCAATAGCTTATTTGTTCTCCACGTGTTATGTTCTATAATCATTAATCAATCTTTGTTTTTCCATACTTTGGACGATTTACAGCTGTGATCTCTCGAGGTGCTCTTCCTACTCTTCTTTGTTGGTATTTTGATGGTGGCTTGATGGCCAGTAATATGCAGGCTTCTGGGCCGCCTCAGGTA
This sequence comes from Coix lacryma-jobi var. lacryma-jobi, assembly GCA_009763385.1. Classification (NCBI taxonomy): domain Eukaryota; kingdom Viridiplantae; phylum Streptophyta; class Magnoliopsida; order Poales; family Poaceae; genus Coix; species Coix lacryma-jobi. The sequence continues at coordinate 99,376,945 of CM019831.1, forward strand.
ACTGCTGTCACATGCTGTAAATATTATTTTATCATGTCATCTATAGTGTACATAGTGCTAAATCATCTTTACTGTCTTACAAGCAGCCTCCTAGGCCTCCCATGATGGGTTCTAGCGCCCAGCCACAAAATCTTGGACCACCAATGCCTATGCAGGTAAACTTGAATTTCAGATTTTTTTTTCCACATTCGTTGCTTCCAGAATTCTAGGCTATGTTTCTAATGTTGCTCCTCATGCTCCACTTTCAGTTTAGGCCAGTGGTTCCTTCGCAGCAGCCTCCTCAGTTCATGCCACCACCATCACAGCAGTTTCGTACTGTTGGTCAGCCTATGCCGGGGGCTAACATTGGCATGCCAGGGCAAATGCCACATTTTCCACAATCTGGGCAGCACTTGTCTCACTCAAATCAAATTCCACCTGCATCACAAGGGGTTCCCATGGTATATCAGCCAGCTAGACCAATGTCATCAGCACCTATGCAGCCTCAGCAACAAACTGTGTATCCTGGGGGCCATTTGCCCACCATGGGTGCCCCTATGCAACCCCCGACCTATACAGTTAGTCCTATTAGTCACTCTTTGCAAGTTAATTATTTCCTTGTGATGTCTGTGTTACTAGTGTTAGGCTAAGCTACTAACTTGTTAACTTTGGCATTGCAGTATCAACCAACATCGATTCCTCCTGTAGTGCAACCCTGGGGTACAGGCCCAGGACAGAATGTACCTCATGTGCCTCCTCTAGTGCAGTCTGGGCACCAGCCGGTGTCAGCTCCAACAACTTTGCCTTCAGTAAGTACTGCCAGACCTCTGCTTCATCACTTGTTTTTTGTCTAATTTTGTGACCTCTGCTGCATCAATTGTTTGTCTACTATACAATATTTTATATCGTTGACTTTGGAATAACTGAGTTTGCAAATGACAAGGTCAACTTGTCTGAACCTAGTTCTTCAGACTGGCAGGAACACACTGCAGCCGAGGGGAAAAAGTTAGTATTTTTTTTTAAATTCCTCTCTGCTATTAACTTCTTCATGACAAACTCTTGTAATTTAAGTATTTCATGTTTTGGTTTTCTCTTTATTTGGTTCGGTTTTTTTTCCCTTTCATTTTTTAGGTACTACTATAATAAGAAGACAAGGCAATCAAGTTGGGAGAAACCAGTTGAGTTGATGACACCTTTGGAGGTTAGTTGTGCTGTTTGCTTATAGTCATGCAGCTTAGCCATATGATTTTGATCTTTTTAGGTAGTCTTATGCAAGTTTGCATTTTGTGCCTGATATCATCTTTCACTGCTAAAGTTCAAGAGTTCAATTCCCAATGCGCTCTCGTGCATAATTTCATGCACACACTTTTGTCAGTTTGCGTTATTTTGTGCTTTCTATCTCTTTAGATTGATTCTTTAAATTTAGTTGAGGAGCACTTAAAAAGGACCAAGAAATCATTCTTGTTTCTTTTTGCTCGAGGGCAGTTCATTTTCTAATATAAGTAATGCACTTTAAATTTGGTTGATTTAACAGAGGGCTGATGCCTCAACCGAATGGAAAGAATTTACTACACCAGAAGGACGAAAGTAAGTATATGCTGGAATTAAGTGCTAATTGAGATTGATATCTTTTTATTTTATATATTATATATGTCAATATGTCAATGGATCCTAAATTTTCTTTCCGTATTTTGACTGTTCTATCGTTGAAGGTACTATTTCAACAAAGTGACGAAGCAATCCAAATGGACTATTCCTGATGAGTTAAAGGTTTTCTTCTTGCTCTTCTTTTCTCCATCTACCTTTGTTTAATTGAAAGTTACATTATTGCTGCAATAATTTTTCTCTCAGGTTGCACGTGAATTGGCAGAGAAGGCACCAAATCAACAACCTGATCGAGAATCAGGAATAGCTGCTAGTGCTCTTGTCGGATCTGCCGCCTCTGAACCTTCTACTGTACCTACTAATCAGTTGTCATCTGCTGCTGGTATAATTGCTCCCAGCTCACATGATGGGTCATCAAACTCTGTTCCTCCTGGTGCTGCCCCGTTGCACAATGTGGAGAACACTTCCAGTTCAATTGTTGGCATGCAAAATGGTGGTCCAAGTACTGTTGTTGTTCCTGCTGCAACAAGCACAGAAGTTCCATTAGTTGCAACAGATGCAGGGGCCAGCAGGTTTTCACACTTGTTTACCATTTTTCATCCTGTAGTATATGCTACCTGACATTCTAATGCCTGCTAATTTGCTTATCTGTTGAACATTGCAGAAACAACAATGAAAATTCATCTCTGGCCACTGGGGCTGACGTAGAGGATGGTACATCTGCTGAAGATTTGGAGGTATGTTTGTTTTACACGTTGTTTTGTTTCATAAGATTTGCAAGTGCTTCATAATTGATGTATATATAATCCTTGCTAAATCTTGTCCAAGTCAGTGACCCCACATTGTAAAAATTTGTCTCTGGTTGCCTTGTAAACTAAAGTTCTTGCTCCATTCCTTAATTTGTATGTGGATATCCTTGTCAACATCCTTGTGGAGCCTGTTTTAGCACTTTATTTGTTTTCCTTTGATGGTAGTAGTATTTTGCTACCATTAATTGTAAAATCTATTTATGAAAAATGAAAAATGGAGTAACTAGACACACTCGCCCAGTGTTTTAAATAGCAGGCTATAGTGGTGCTATAGCGGCTGAGCAAACATCTTTGCTAAATGTTATAGCTCGTGATTTAAAACAACTTGGCACATAATGTATATTTTTCTTCTTCTGACATTGTGATCTGCAATTATTCTGGATTTTGGATGCTTGGGTATGGTCGGTTTAGAAGTTTAGGCGACGAAGATATTTGTAACAATGGAATAGAGCAACAGATTGTAGTGGTTCTTGTTAGGAGAATAGTTATAGGCATATGGGAGGTCCATCAAAGATAGGTGCTCTCCATCCCAAATTATAAGTCATTCCAAGAATCTTGGAGAGTCAAGTTTTCTAAGTTTGACCAAATTTATATAATAAGATAATAACATTTATGATACCAACTAAGTATTATTAGATTCTTTATTAGTTATATTTTCATAATAAACCTAGTTTGATGTCATAAATCTTTGTATTTCTCTCTATAATTTTGGTCAAATTTGATAGAGCTTTGACTCTCCAAGATTCTTGGAATGACTTATAATTTGGAATGGAGGGAGTATAAGTTACTAGGTTTTTTTTCTTCACTGAAACAAATGTATTGACATTACCCTTTTTGTAGATAGGAGTGCGGCGCAGCCTACATGGAATTTAGTCATGATTTCTGATAAAACTAGATCCACCTTGGAACTGAACTTCTTCATAAATCGATGTCTCATGATGACTGATGACTGAACTTGTATCCCTTCCCCAGTCCTTTTGTTTGACATTGCTACCACCTTGTGAACTGTGACAAGAGACGTGCAACACTGATAAACTTAGTATAGGTGTTTATTAGACATCAGGGTTTAGTACATTTCATACAGATACAATCCAGTTGCATCTTTTTTGGTACTCATTCATGTTTCTTCTTAGTTGGCACTTAGAGAAAGCGAATTACGAGTGTTTAGGGGGTACTAGAGAAGCTGTAGTGTGAAGTACAGTTACTCAGCATATCGAAGGAACTACCTAAGAAGTTACTTCAGTTTCTTTTTCTTGGCTGAAATTAGTGGTAACTAGGTATCATACTGAAATTAGATATCCTCCCCATATTTTTTTTTTCAAAAATAAAAATCATGGATAGTTGAAAGAGAGGGAGGGAACATGTATTTAATCTCAGCTATATAGTTTCTACTTTGATGGAAATTAGAGCGAGTTGAACTGGACAGTCCTTTTTTCTGTGGTTGAAATAATATTTTCGCACTTATATTATCTCTTTTAAATTTTAATAGTGATTAGTGGACTTAACTGCTTAGTTTTTCCTCTTTGTAACTGAATGTTGACGCTGCTTTAACATGCTACTCTGTAGGAGGCAAAAAAGACCATGCCAGTTGCAGGAAAGATTAATGTCACCCCACTGGAGGAGAAAACAAGTGAAGAAGAACCTGTAGTCTATGCCACTAAGATGGTAGATGGCTTGAAAGAAGCAAATTATAAGTTGGATGTTTGCTCATGACATGGCAGCCTCATTTATATTTTTGATTTGTAGGAAGCAAAAAATGCGTTCAAGTCCCTGCTCGAGTCAGTAAATGTTGAGTCTGATTGGACATGGGATCAGGTATGGAACTCTAGTCTCTACTTAACATCAACCAATGAAATGTGTAACTCTTATAACATTTTCAGACTATGAGAGTCATCATAAATGACAAAAGATATGGTGCTTTGAAAACTCTTGGAGAGAGAAAGCAAGCTTTCAATGAGGTCAGTGTTTGTTTCTTATAAGATCCTGACCCTTCTTAGCAGTTTTCTAAACTCCTCCAGATCTTTGTAGTAAATTTTTCACTGAGGCTCAGGTATTATGATTTTATTTCTACAGTACTTGAACCAGCGCAAAAAGTTTGAAGCCGAAGAAAAACGTATCAAACAGAGGAAAGCACGTGATGATTTCCTTGCTATGCTGGAAGTAAGATAGTTCTACTGTAGTAAGTTCTCTCCTTTTTATTACTGTATTTGTGCTGTTAGTTAATGCCTTTTTTTTCAGGAATGCAAGGAGCTTACATCATTGACAAGATGGAGGTATACCTCCAATTTCAGTATTTTCTTTGTATATAGCATCCAAGCCCGGCTGTTTTTTTTAATTTCACCAGATAATTGGAGTTTCTGTTTGAATAGTGTTGATGTCTTTTTCTTGTTGGAGTTGCACTTACTTTTTTTTTGTTCATTGTGCAGCAAAGCAATACTTATGTTTGAAGATGATGAAAGGTTCAAAGCAGTTGAGCGTCCAAGGGAGCGTGAAGATTTATTTGAGAACTATCTTGTGGAACTGCATAAGAAGGTCATTAGATATTAAACCTTTTGCTGTGTGACTCCTTTCACTTTGGTAGTTCTTACTGTTTATCTTTGAACATTCATATATTTCTCAAGGAGTAAAGTCCATCACCGGTCCTTAAACTTGTGTCGTTGTGTCATCCCGGTCCATAAACTCGCAAATCGACCGTCTAGGCCCTCAAACTTGTTCGGTTGTGTCATCCCGGTCCATAAACTTACAAATCGTTTATTTAGGTCCTCAAACTTAGTCAGTTGTGTCATCCTGGTCCCTAAACTTTGTTTTGAGTCTCATCTAGATCTAAACATGACAATTTTAAAACTTTATATCAACAAATAATTCATAACTTTTTCATACAAACTCGAACAAAGACAAACTTTATATCAAAATTGTAGCCCTCGATGTGATCTACAACTTTGTAGTTGAAAAGTTTTTGATTTAAAACTGTTTAGGGTCCCAAAATATTGTTGTATATTTATAGATTTTGAAATTTAAAATTTAAAATTATTTTTTTGATACTAAATAACTTTAATAAAAAAAATTATCTACAACGTTGTAGATTGCATTGAGAACTATAACTTTTATATAGATTATATCAATATTCAAGATTGTTTGATAATTTTAAATTTTAAATTTCAAAATCTATAAACATACAATAATATTTTGGGACCCTAAACAGTTTTAAATCAAAAACTTTTCAACTACAAAATTGTAGATCACATCGAGGGCTATAATTTTGATATAAAGTTTATCTTCGTTTGAGTTTGTATGAAAAAGTTATAATTATTTGTCGATATAAGATTTTTAAATTGCCATGTTTAGATCTAGATGAGACTCAAAACAAAGTTTAGGGACCAAGATGACACAACTGCCTAAGTTTGAGGACCTAAACGAGCGATTTGTAAGTTTATGGACCGGGATGACACAACCGAACAAGTTTAGGGACCGGGATGACACAACGATACAAGTTTAGGGACCGGTAATGGACTTTACTCTTTCTCAAGGTTCCAAAAAACGCTAGGCGCTAATCCACTTCCTAGCGCCTAGATGGATTAAACGTAGATTAAATGTGATTAATCATTTGTGCTTTTTTATTTTTTATTTTTTTCTGGCAACACGTGGCTTAGATTAGATGCCCTACTTCAATATCATAAGGAATTGTAACACATTAAGGCAATTTCGATTCCAATTCTTGCAAACTTGCAAAGAAGTGGTGAAAAGACTTACAATTTTGATCCCCACACATCATGTTTCCCTTTTCCCTTGGCTATTCTGTGTGCTTTTTTTCCCGCTCTTCAGCCTGCACGGCCACACATAGCCCATCAAGCCAGCCAGTCTACCTTTTTTTGTGTTTCTACGTCGTTTAAGCACTACCTCACGTCTATGCGCACCACCTAGACATGTCCAGAGTTTTATTGGACGCCTAGGTCCTAAACGAGACACTGAGGTCCGTTTCAGGTTTAATCGAGAGTAAACGTAGGTTTAATTAGGTTTTTTCGAATTATGATATTTTTTTGTTGATGATAGTGCCATACTGATTTTGAATTCTGTGGCTTCACTCTCTTCTGTCCTAGTACTATACTTTTGAAAAGACAGACAAACAAATTCGCTGCAATTTATGAATGGTTTTATGTCTACATACTTTTTCCATTTTTAAATGGAAACTTTACTTTCGAAATATTTTTTTCTGGAATCACAGTTAGTCTTAAAGCTATTTGTTTCTCTCATACTTATCGTAAGCACTTTATTAAGTGCCCTTTCACTTGAGAGAATAGCTTCATTCTAGATGGGTTGGCCTTGTTATGGGTGTAGCCATTACTTGCAGCATGACCCAATTTCATGGCCTTTGTGGCATTATAGCCAAGAGGGTATTCCATCCTGTGAACTTTCCAGCAAGATAAAATTTAGGGCATATTCGATGGTGTCCATAACTTGCCATTTCACAAGGTAAGGGACACCACAGCTTCTGAGGTTGGCGTTTGGTTCCCAATAATTTTGGTTTGCTTTTTTAGCTTAATAGCTCATATTTTGTTGTCACACATGTGCCAAGCATTGCCTTAGTGTGGCGAGCTGCCACATTTGTGGCGGCCACACCTTTTTAGCTTAATGCTCACACATGTGCCAAACATTGCCTAATGTGTGGTGGAGCAAATTGGTTCATACCTTAGGCATAATTTGGCAACTGTGGCTAGGTGTGGATATATCAACCAAAGCTGCAATAGCGTTAGGATTGTGATCAAGCTCCTTTTTAGTTTTTGACGATGGAGTTTTAGCTTCAGAAATATCACATATTCACCATAAACCACTGATGACATGATTTAACTCATTGTATTTTATGCTTTCCTTTATCTAATACATACCATACTGTAGGAAAAAGCAAAGGCTGCTGAAGAACACAAAAGATATGTAGCAGAATACAGAGCTTTTCTAGAATCATGTGACTTCATAAAGGTTATTCTTTGGTTTCTCATATAGTCAATCTTTTTATACATATTTCTTTGGTTTCTCATATAGTCAATCTTTTTATACAGATTTCTTTTGTTTATCATATAGTCAATCTTTTTATACAGAAGCTGTACAAATGAATAATTTTTTTCATTGTTGCAGGCAACTACTCAGTGGAGAAAAGTTCAGGAACGTCTGGAAGATGATGAACGCTATTCCCGACTTGAGAAGATTGATCGCTTGGATATTTTCCAAGTAATTATTTTCTTGGCCTTCTGTGAACTTTTGCTGTTTTGTGGTTCGTGTTCAATTATATGTTTTGTAAATTGCAGGAGTACATACGGCACCTGGAGAAAGAAGAGGAAGAGCAAAAGCGGATACAAAAGGTACCACATTATTATTCCTTGTCAAGAATCACTGTATTATTTTTTCTAAACTATAGATGAAAATTAAGCTAATCTTCACATTCAGGATCAAGTGAGAAGACAAGAGAGGAAAAACCGTGATGGGTTTCGTAAAATGTTGGAAGAACATGTCACTGATGGCACACTTAACGCAAGAACTCGGTGGCGTGATTACTGTATACAGGTTCTTGAAATATTTATTTTCAGAGATAGAGAGTATTAAAAAAATGCTTTTCCTGATTCATTACATTTTATCATTCACAGATAAAAGATTCAGAGTCTTACTTGGTTGTAGCCTCAAACACATCTGGCTCCACACCGAAAGAGCTATTTGATGACGTGATCGAGGAACTTGACAAACAGGTATTTTCAGAAATTCAGAGTCTTAACAGTTCATCCAATGTTTTAGGACTTCTATACTATTGTTTTTTTTTTCATTTGTATGATCTTTTCTACAATCGAGCGTAGACTTTGTGAACTTTGGTTGAAAGCACCTAAACTTTGTGCATTGTCCTGGATTCATTCACTTGGATAAGGAGTTGTTCCACGTGTATTATTAACATCTTTCTACCTGTGTTATTCCTGGGAAACAAGCGTTCTCTTAGAATGAATACATACTATCTGATCTTTTCTACCTATCGAGGAAACCATTATTAAGTACAGTTGATATAGTAATGGAAAAACATTTCAGAGCTGTCATCATATGTGTGAGATCATCTTAATGATGTAGGCAAATTGACTTGTATATTGAATTGTTGTGTGTCTACCTTTAGGGTGCCCACTACTTCCAGTGGTTGCAAGGTTAATGTTAATTTAGCTGATGTTTTCACAATTTGAATTAGTGTTCAAAGAATAGTTGCGTTGTATAGCTGTTGCTTTTCCTGGGCTTAACCAGCGATAAATCACCTTGTTGAATTTGTGAGGATGTTAATGCAAAGAGAGGAAAAAGGGTTGTGAAGATATCATGTTTCAAGTCCGTGATGGGTCGGTCTGTGGCTGGGTGAGGTTGTCTGCTAAGACAATCACAGATGAGAGGGATAGATATAGAAGGGGAATTAGATGATTGATTCTTGCTTCAGATACATGCCATACGCCCCAACACAAAGCGGTCTTACTCCTAACAACCTAATCAAACATTTTAATCTAACCAACTAGTTTGATCCTACCTGTAAGGTCTAATGACAATTCAAGTCGTGAAGTATTAGTGGAGCCCACCTCTTCCCAATCGCTTAAGCTTTTGGGTTCATGTGGTTGGTGCATGAAACATAGGTATCAAAGCCAAAGGTCTCGAGTTCGAGTCCTGGTAGAGGCATCTTTTAAGTCTTCTGCGCCCTTCTTTATTTCCACGTTTCTGCATTGTTCTGGCTGCACGTGAGTGGGAGTGTTATGAAGTATTAGTGGATTGCCCACCTCTTTCCAATCGCTTTAAGCTTTTGGGTTCATCTGGTTGGTGCACGAAACCTAACACAAGTAACCTATCTCTTTTTGGACATGTGACGCAAGGCTGGTCCATTGACATGCTGGTCCACAGCTCCTTAATCCATCACATCAGAGCATTTCCAAGAGTCTTTCTAAAATTCACTCTCTAAATCATCATTTAGAGAGTCATTTGCATAAAAATCGCTTTATATATCTTCCCACTCTCCAACAGCTTTTCTATATCTTCTGTGTACTCTAGAGAGCCATTCTCGCTATCTATCTTTGGCTACCAAGAAATTTGGAATAAAGGATGGCTATGTTTTGATAGCCAATTAAAGAAGCTGTTGGAGAGTGTTTTTTCACCAAAATCTCTACTCCTAGGAATTAAGAAGGATATGGAGAGTCTCTTGGAGTTGCTCTCAGATAGGGAGGACGAGAAAAAAGGGAAGTGTAAAATAGACATGCCTTGATTGATAGATAGCGCTCCTTTATATTAGGAATCTAGCAGTAACCAAAGGCTTTTTTCAAGTAGGGAAATTGTCTGGTGACCAGGGGCCTCACATCACCTTCAGTGAAAACATTCGTTGAATCCATGAAGTTGTAAAATGCAAATGTTTAAAGTTCCATAAGAACGTAGTATGCATAAACTTAAGTAACCTGCACAGTTTCAGTTTCAAATTTTAAAAGAAAAAGGGGTACTGTCAGCACATGATGAACATGGCAGATCTTCTGTACAGTGTTCATTTGAAAAGCTATCTTTATATTTGTTATGCTTATGGTTTGCTGGTATTTGCTGTTACAGTATCAAGAAGACAAGACCCAAATCAAAGAAGTTGTCAAATCTGGGAAGGTATGGTTTTTGTGTATAATCATGATCTACATTTTGCTTCTTGTGGAAAATAGTACACATTGATTTACCATGTGTTATGTGTACATCATAGAGTTCCTGTATTTGCATCCCTCTTCTTCCAGATTCCTGTGACAACTTCATGGACATTAGGGGAATTCCAAACTGCTATTCTGGAGGATGATGCTCTTAAAGGAATATCAACCATCAACATCAAGGTGTCATATTGACTGGAAGTTTCGATTGATATCTAAATATGTTATCAATCTGTTGCATTTTTGTTCCAGATTGTTGTTTTACTTTGCTGGATTGGTTGCAGCTTATCTATGATGATCAGCTTGAAAGGCTCAGGGAAAAAGAGCAAAAGGAGGCTAAGAAGCGCCAGCGGTTGGGTGAAAATTTTTCAGATCTTTTGTATTCTATCAAGGTACTGCTGCTAACTATAAGCATGTTACATCATTTCTTTGCCATTGCTTACATTTGTTTGGTCTTGCTATGCATGGAAACAAGGGTTTTCACAACAAAAATGTAAAGTTGGACAGCATTCTTGGGGTCTTAGCATCCAATGACACTTTTCTTAAGGATCACCAGCTTAATTTCTAAGTGCAAGTTGCATGTAGCATTAATGTGCTTTTGTGTAATTGGCAATAATTAGAATGGGTATTGTGGTTCGTCACCCGTAGTGCCTAGTACTGCTAGTGTAAAGGTTGTGCAATGAAAAAACTTCAACGTGGATGAGTGCCAAATGCAATAGGAAGAGAATCCTTGCTCACCTTCCCCAAAAGGATGGCAAGGCAAAGCAAACCAAACTTGTGTCCATCTCGGCACCTCCACCCTAGTAAAACATGCGCTATGCCCTATGATTTGCTATTTATCAGCTTAACTTGATGTGCTTCTTTACATGATAACCCATAACTTGATACATAGCAGGATTTGTTTGAACTAGTAGATGTTATCTGTATTTGTTGGATGCAAAAATATCACAGAATTATTAAGTCTGTGCCAAATGTGTACGTTGAAAGTGTAAAATCTTTAGGTACTTCTTTCCAGCATCAATTGCATCAGCTACTTGACTGTTGGCTTTGTATTCTTAGTTTCAGTCCTAATATGAGATGTTTTGGTTCTGGGGTTTTCCTAAACCAGGGAAAATCTTTTTTGGCCCTTTTAGATCCACATTTATGACTTGCATTTTGTTAAAGTTTCTTTGTTCTGGGCATATTGAATGTTCATCAATAGACTCTTCATTTATAGTACAGAAACCATATCATCTCTGTGACTCTGTCCAAGCATACCATATTTGGATTGCAAAATCTTTGATTTCCAGTGCAAATCTGAATCCATTCTGAGGTCCCTTGCACCTGAATGCATATTTAGTCCAGTGTTCTGTGTTCAATGGATATGGTGAGATAATTCGCAAGACTATTAATCTGGATATCAGGATATGCCATGCTTTTGATGTGATTTATTTATGTTTATTCGAAACATTGTAGGAAATATCAGCTTCTTCGACCTGGGATGATTCTAAACAGCTTTTCGAGGATAGCCAAGAGTTCAGGTAATGACAAATGTCAATCCTCCTTATAACCATTTTAAGAACAGTTACCACACTACCTGCATGCACTTGACTAGTTGATGTACTGCCATTGTGGGTTAGAAAACAAAAACAGTTTACTAGTCTTTCCTGTTCGCTGAGTATAGTACACTGAATATAGCAGACTAGCAGTAGTGGTAACAGTCAAATTGATCGAGTATGTGAGTTGTTACTTCTGGATTTTTTCCCCTCCAGGTCCAATTCAAAATGAATATGCTCCAGTTCTTTAATATCGTGGTATTGGATTCTCTGATATAAAATAAGTTCTATTTTATTAGAATATTTTGGGTCCTCATTTAAATTTTTTTAAAAAGATTAGTATGTCCAGAAATATGTCCAGAAAGATTAGTATAGTACACATGGTTCATTTAATTGAAGGTGAACAATGATTGTCTTGGGGACTACAAATATATGTTTAGAAATATGTCATGCAAAATGTTGATTTAAGCCTCGGAGGTGATGAACTGTGTCATGGATGTTTGAACTGCTGTATGGGACTGGTATCAGATTTTTCTACTCGTTATTTTTATTGAGTGTATTTTTATGTTGGCTTTGTTGCATTAGGGCCTTGGACAGTGAGGCTTATGCTAGAGAGCTTTTTGAAGAGTGTGTTGTCCACCTGAAAGAAAGGTTAAAAGAGAAAGAACGTTTGAGGGAGGAAGAGAAGGTAAATGGTTGTATTGTTGTCTCCTATCATTTATCGCAGTCTTACATAGCTTGTTAAGAGTTTTTGCTGCTTTGTATTTTGTGTTATTTCATGGCTGCACATGCACGGTTGGTACTTAGTGGGAATGGTAAAGACCATGTGTTGACTTGTGTGATCCAACCTACCTGAGCGAGAGTAGCCAATTGCTTTGCCTATTGGCTCTTTCGTTTCAGTTCTGTTCAACACTGGAGACCTGTATAACCGATGAATGCCGATGGGCTCAACATGTTTGTAGCTATCATGTACATCCAGTCCTTGATAATATTAAATTCAAAAGTACTAGTTTTTAAGCTACATTCTTTATTTTAACTAATAAGTTGTGATTCACACCTATATGTTACTCCATCCATTCCAAATTATGTCATTTTGAATTTTCTAGGTGCATAGCTTTATCTATGCACCTAGATACATAATAACAACTATGTATCTAGAAAAACCAGAATGACGTATAATTTGGAAGATGTAATATGATTTTGTATGTGTTAAGATTAAGCCAAATAAGCATTTGTGCTTTGATTTGTTTTGAGACAGCACAATGCCAAGGTTTCAAATATGGTTAATGTTTTTATGTAAACCAACTGAACTAGCCATCACTTTATCTTCAACACTACATGCATTGGTTGCAGCATATGATAGTTTTTGTGGGATGCTTTTCATTTCTCTTCCCCCCCTGAAATTTTACTCTTATATTATTAGGCAAAAAGAGAGAAAGAGCGTGATGAGAAAGAGAAGAAGAAAGAGAAAGAGAAAGAAAGGAAGGAGAAAGAACGCAAAGAAAAAGAAAGAGACCACCGGGAGAAGGAGAGAGAAAAGGAAAAAGGGAAGGATCGATCAAGGAGAGATGAAATGGAGCTTGATGGTGCTGATTTGGACACCCATAGTACAAAAGATAAGAAAAGAGATAAAGACAAAGAAAAGAAACATAAGAGACGCCACCATGACACAGATGATGTAAGCTCGGAAAGGGATGATAAAGAAGATTCTAAGAAGTCTCGGAGGCATAGCAGTGATCGCAAGAAATCTAGGAAGGTATAATATTTGATATCTGCGCAAATCAAGCTAAACATTGTGGGTGTCGTGACTCTGATTTGGTGTTATTCGTTCATACAACATGTGGTGCTAAAGTCTCTACAAAATGAACAGATTTAGCTACTGTAAGCAAATGTTTTTAGCATCAGTATATCAGCAGAGCAACCTTGATGCTACCATTTAAGACAATTTTCTTTCAAGTTTTTACTTAGTTGTAGTTATTTTCTGTTTGTGTTTGTCTTATTCGTCTTAAAAATGTTTACCTTGTTCTTGTGATGTTCAGCTGTAAACTACCAGGACTTCTTTGTGATGCTGTAGTTATTTCTAATTTTGTTTATTAGAATAACTTGAATACCTACAAGAAGGGAAATTTACTGTTAGATGTCTGTCGGAATTTTTTTCTAATGAACACTAGGTGTTATTCCATCTTCCCCACGAGATGTTTATTGCTTTAGTCATACTATTCTGTGTTCTAAAATCTCTAGGGTTTAGGCATACTTACAGTTATGTATCTAGAAAACCCAAAACGTCTTATAATTTGGAATGGGGGGAGTGACATGTTCATGTATAACCGGTTGGATAAGCCACAAAATCAGCCAGCTGGGCCATCTTGTCTTTTTTAGCTGGGTCATCGAAAAGACAACTTGCTCTGTTTTCGATGGCGTTAAATTGCTGGAGCGGGAAACTGGTTGTAGAACAATCTGAAATTTTTCCACGGATTTGAATAGTTGTCACAGGGTATAATTGAAACCTTTTTTTTAACTTTGGCCATCAATATTTCAAATTTGTGATTGAAGTATGACTTGTAGAGGTTATGAAGAAAGCTCACATAATCATATCAGTTTTGTGTTTTTTGGATATTAATAGCCCTGGCACAAATCTGCAATTCTGACAATCCTTTGAGTCAGCTTTTCCATTGAGGACTCTTTTAACACTTGTTGCGAACAATTCTGCAATTCTGACAATCCTTTGTCAGCTTTTCCATTGAGGACTCTTTAACACTTATTGCGAAGTTTGAATTTAAATAAGAAACAAAAGAAAATTATAAAACTTTAGTATGGCTAGCTTCAAAAGAAAAATTGCCCTTACTCAGATTTGGTTCCCTAGAATGACAGGATCATAATCATCTGAAAGGACTGAGATATTGTCAAGAAACTCTTCGATCACCTGAAATATTGTCATGGTTATTCTCTTATGGTTAATAAGATCATTATTGTTGATCATGCAGCATGCACATGGTTCAGATTCTGATAGTGAAAACCGGCACAAAAGACATAAAAAGGACCGAGATAGTAGCAGAAGAAATGGAGCACATGAGCTGGAAGATGGTGAACTTGGAGAAGATGGGGAGGTCCATTAGTCTTTCCGTTTGCTACCAAGATTGTCAGTAATTACTGCCCCTTGTCATGTTCTCCGTTGCTACTATTTTGACATGTTAGTGCTTTGGCTTAATAATCGATAGTGTTACAGTTATTTAGCCCCATACATTCTGAATTATTTTCTTAAATATCTACATTTTTTCAGTACCACTTGTCTTTTCTTTCCTTTTTGCATAATCAATGTGCGGGGTTTGGGGTAGTTGCACATATTATTCCTTGGAAAAGTTGCAACAGGTTTGCTTCATGTGGATGGTATGTCTTGGTTTGGGATGGTGTGAGTGGTAACTTCTTTTGTCTGGATGTGTGGATTGTAGCCGTTTATTTTTGTACGTTATCAAAATATTATGCCTTCCTAGACTCATTTTATCTCTGCCTTCTCTTTTTTTTCCTTTGTACTTTACTGTGTAGGTTTGTATTTGAGTACATCAGTACATGGGAGCTGAAAAGTGTGTGTGTGCCTTAATTATCCTTTAGAACCTTTGGCTGGACATGCAACTTTAGATACCAAAACCACAAATTGTCTTGTCCCATTCTCAGGAAAATAAATAAACAAAACCAACAATTTATTTTCTTTCCAACTATATTTATGTCCTGATGAAGTTTATTACTGACATTTGACTGAACCATCAGCTACTTGTAGCGTTCATCTCCAGTCTTGTTACACATGGATTTATTGCCATCTCTTGCCTGTTGAGTTGCGCTGAAGCCTATCTCAACTGGATTTTGCTCTGCCACATCTGTGATGCTACTGCTGGGGGGGGGCAATGGATATAGAAATAACACCAGCCCATGCTTGACACCTTTTATTGGTCCTTCTGACAGCTGATCAGGTTAATTTTTTCATATACTTCAAAGTCCATCCGCAGTTTGTTTTGAGGTAACATGGTTTGTGCTGAGGTAACAGATTGAAGTTGCTCAGTTTTCAACAAGTTGCTTTTGTGAGTGATGTGCTATTGGACTAGGCCGAGTATTGAGTTTTTGATTTTGTTGCTAATCTCATGTCAAGACATGTTCACTGTACTAGGATTTAGATTTCGTTGGATGTGTCGAGGATTGCTGGGCTGGAAGATTCAGCGTGTTTGTATTCTGGTTTTCATTTACCAGCTTATCCAGGTTTACTCTTAAACTAGTTTTGTACCCAGAATTGTACTGGATGCTTTCAGACGCAGGCTTCCTGTTGCAGGAGTTGACAGCATTCGCATTCTCAGTGTCCTGAGTCGTGAATTGTTTTCACCCAACACCGTGTCCATGTGCAAATTGTGAAATTGCATTTAGCAGATGTTATTTTTCTGATGCAAATGCAATGCTTTAGTGACCTGTGTTATTCCGATATGGCACATCGAACGAGGCATTTTGTTGCTTCCGTGAGTGGACTCGTTGGGTTATCTAATCTCGAACTCTAATTAATAATTGAAAATCCGGAACTAGACACTGGTCAGAACTTTCTGATTATGAACCTTGGGCTCGTTTTGGGTGGTTTTGAGATGGCGTGAACGTTGCTTCTCTCTCCACATTGGTTTCCTAGTTTCTTAAAACAACTCCAGCAGGGTCTCTACTTGAGCCCCATAGCTAATTATGGATGTCTAGACCAAAAACTGTGTTTCAGCAGGGTCTCTACTCTGAGTCCTGAAATTTGTGTGGGCGTCCAAATTCTGCCTCTGGCACCCATTCCTAGGGGCTCATGCTCATGTCTCTGCCCTCATACTTTGCTACCGTTTGTTCCCCCGCTCGTACGGGACTGCATGCCTATCCATCCTCAACCAGCGGCCTACTTCCACCGCTAAGGCCCAGCTGTTCGTCGTAGCACGAGTGCGGTCCTCGCCGTGGGGGCACGCGGGAGCGGCCTTGGCCTTGCCGTCACGTCCCTTCGTCACCCGCCGCTGCAACGAGCAGATCCTGTGTGTACCGGCCGTAGCCTCGTTGTCACGCCCCTTCCCCACAGGCTGCTGCGACGACCAGATTGCACCCTTCCTCGAGGCCTCGGAGGCGCCGTCGCAGATTCCGTGTGTGCCGATGTCGCACCCTTCCTCGAGGCGCCTTCCTTGCCTGTCACCGCGATGAGCGTTTTTGCACCGGGATGTTGCACCCTTCCTCGAGACGCCCTTCTCTACCTACTGCCGCGACGAGCGTTTCTCCATCGGGATGTTGCACCCTTCTTCGAGGTGCCCTTCCCTACCTACCGTTGTGACGAGCGTTTCCTCACTGGGCCACTGCGACGTGTGCTCCCTACCGGTCGCCGCGACGAGCGAGCGCTTCTCACCGGTACACGTGACAAGCGAGCCCTTCTCCACCGATGTCTGATGCGCACTGCGCTATGTCTTCCACTCCCCCCATAGGCCATAGTGCTATGTCTTCCACTTCCCTTGGTACCGAATGAAGATAGCTCAGTTGGTAGAGGATGAAGAGCGGGTCCCTTTTGTCAGTCTCTCCACCCCCATAGGCCATAGCTCAGTTGGTAGAGGATGAAGAACGGGTCCCTTTTGTCAGTCTCTCTATGAATATTCATAGATTTGGGGTCTAAATTTAGGTCCCTCGAGGCGCCCCTTCCCTGCCTACCGTCACGACGAGCATTTCCCACTGGGATGTTGCACCCTTGCACCCTTCCTTGCCTGCCGCCGCGACGAGTGTTTCCCCACTGGGCCGCTGCGACGAGCGGCTCTCCACTGGTGGCCGCGACGAGCGAGCGCTTTCCACCACTGCGCGCGACATGCGAGCCCTTCCCCGCCGATGTCTGATGCACACTGGGCTATGTGTTCCACTTCCTCCATAGGCCATAGCTTAGTTGGTAGAGAATGAAGATCAGGTCCCTTTTTGAGTCTCTCCACTTCCCCCATAGACCATAGCTCAGTTGGTAGAGGATGAAGAGCGGGTCCCTTTTGTCAGTCTCTCTATGAATAGATTTGGGGTCTAAATTTAGGTGCTACTCCATCCATCCCAAATTATAAGGCATTCCAAAAAATCTTAGAGAGCCAAAGTTTTTTTTAACTTTGATCAAAATTATAGAGAAAAACAGAAAGATTTATAACATCAAATATGTATATTATGATAATATAACTAATAAAAAATCTAATTGCACTTAGTTGGTATCATAAATATTATTATCTTATTATATAAATTTGGTCAAAGTTGAAAAACTTTGACTCTCCAAGATTCTTGGAATGTCTTATAATTTGGGATGAAGGGAGTACTGTTGAATTGAAAGTAAAAAAAAATAGGCTACCAAAAATAAGCAAGAACACCCAAATTAGAAATAGATGCGCACTTCGCTATGTCTTCCACTTTCCCCATAGGCCATAGCTCAGTTCGTAGAGGATGAAGAGGGTGGCAGTTTTGTTAGTCTCTTTATGAATAGATTTGGGGGTCTAAATTTAGGTGCTACCACTGAAGTGAAAATAAAAAATAAGGCCATCAAGCAACACCCAAATCAGAGATAAGGGGTCTGATTTTGGTGCTCCTGCCGGAGTTGCTCTTATGGGTAGCAAGTGCCCGCGAAGCCAACAAGGTGGTGCTGGTACATGTATCCTTTTTGTTATCACATGTAGCTTAGTGCCGCCCCCTATCCGCAGACAGGCCACGAAACTCTTGGGTGTCATACAAAACATGCAGGAACACCTTGGCGGAGTACACTAGCTCAATGAGGAGCGCAAGGCGAGATTCACATCGTCCAACTGGTTCAAATGGTTGTACAAAAGCGCAACAAGGTCCTCAACGCCACGGTAGATTCGGACCACATTGGGAATGGGATCATTACCTTGGTCGAGATCACCGGCGACGCTCCACGAAGATGATGGTGGTAGCCTGACCTCACTTTGCAACCTCGTGGAGGCGAACAATGTGAGCTCAGGCGGGGAGGCCATCTCTAGCGGTAGGAAAAGCTTCGAACAAGAGAGATGGTTGCAGCTTGTCATAGTTAATGTGGAAAAGTGGACTTGAAAACAAGGGACATGTCATGTGTACACTTTACATCTCAAACCTTGATTTGAATTTATTTTTTTACACTTATAAACGCATTCCGCTTGGAATTTCCTGTGCACAAGGAAAGCCCCGAGAATGCAAAAAAAATTTAACACCGTTAGAAGATGTTGTTTGGTTAAAAGAATGATATGAATGAAACTATTCTGTAGATACCATGCTAATTTCAACATAAAGAGATCCTATCTTAATTCATTTCCTCGGGGAGATAGAGAGCCGCTAGAATAGCCATTAGCATTTACTCCCTTTGTCATGTAATATAACAACATTTGAAAGTTATACTGAAATATAATGTATTTTGAAGACAAAAAATAGTTTTACATTAAATACTTGTCATTTATCAATCAATCATCATTAGTCATGTTGATGATCATTACTGATTAGGAAATTGTTAACACCAGATTTTTTGCACACACGAGAGGATGACAAGAAGGCCCAGCCGGCAGTAAAAGAAGCATTCGGTAAGTGACCAAGCGGTCGGCTAGTTTTTGGGATTTCGGCAAATGCCTACATGGTTGGCTGCTTTGCGAAAACAGCGACTCCATTCGGGAAGTGAAGGTAGCCTACACGAGAAGATATGTAACGATGGAGGACGATGAGAAAATAGGAGTAATATTTGTATCTTTCCAAAATTCGTTGTATAAGTCGTAGTCGTTTAGGACTCATGTTTCGTCCAGGGTATAAATATAAACCCTCGACCATTGTAAAATTGTTCACAACCACATCGATACAAACCGACCCCGTGCCATCTTCGAGTCCCTAAGTCGTGTCGTCGAGTTCTTCGAGAGGAACCATCGATCCGTCGACCTCCGTAAGTACCGGCAACCTTGTTATCATGTCTAGTATCATGCGGTGGATTTAGATATGATGCAAGTAGTCTCGTATGTTAAGCTTAGTATCGTGCGACGGATTTAAGCTTATGACGGGAAGTTTTTGCTTGTGCCTTGTATCGTGCGGCGGATTAAGACATGAGTAAAAATAGTTATCGGCTCTATTAGATTTGGCAGATCTAGTAGATTCATTAAGTTATCATGTGTTATGTGTTTTATTTATTTAATTCCTGTAACACTCTTTTGCCCAATCTAGATTGATCTCTATTCGGTCTTGTTTCACAAGTTTGCTTGTGCTTTGCTAATCATAAGATCATGATGGCCGGATCAGTTTTCAGTCTAGGTTGTTACATGTTGTGGGTTCATACATGTCAATCATGTTTATGCTTTGATAGAACTGGGTGTCGTGCGGCAGATACAGGTTTTAGATTAGTTTGATCATGTTTGCTTGTATGTTCCTTCCTCATGGACCCCAACTCGGCTAATTTGCCGATGTTGGTCAAGCTTACACGAGTAATGAGCTCTTATAGATTTGTACAAATACATGCATGCTTTTATCTTGTTATAATTAGATTGTATCATGCGGTGGATTAATCTAATTATAAGAAGTGGTATAGACTTATAGCAAGTGGTATCATGCGGTGGATTAGCTTCGCTTAAGTTTATGCTTGACGGGTTTATGAAGACTAAACGTGCGGCAGATTAGTTGGATTAGCCTATGCATGTGTTATTTGAATAGATCTATTCTTGCAAGTTGCTTGTTTATAATATCTTTGACGTTCAAGCATGTCTTTCTTTTTGCATTCGGCAGTTAATATGCTCCACACACTCTGTTCTCATACTTGCTGAATGGCCTTGTAAACATGCTCTGACAGACAGCTTCTGTAGCTGTGTGCCGTCGCGATTGGCTTTCAAAGCCGTACATATGGAACTGTCTGGTTTTACCCAGCATGTTCCAGAGGTATTCTCACGTTTTATCCCTTGTTGGTTTTCAGGTCAAACCGACTGGCACGTCTCCGGATTCAGCACACTTCGGGCACCCGATTGAAGCTAACCTCGTTCGGCTTGCTGTGTGCCTTGGCGCAAGGTGTCACTTTTTGCGTCAACAGAAATAAAGTGAGGGTCTAAGGACTAGGGTGGATCTAAAAATGGGCCAAGGAGGGCCTAAAATAAAGTTGGGTTTCAAGTAGGATTGTTGGGCTCCTTGTATTTGCAGTCCACCAGGGGAGGAGAGACTACAGTTTCACCAGCCCCCTGAATCCGCCCCTACATGTCTCCTTTGTGTTCTCTTAGTTTGTCCTAAAACACTATATTATAGGATAAAGGCAGTAAACAGTTGGGTTCAATTTGAACCCCAACTCACACTAGCGTCAAAGTGAATATAATGGGGAGATATAGAGCTGATAGGATAGCCATTAGCAACTAAGCAGTTGACCTTGATTTGAACCCAACATCTCCAAGAGTTTGGTATTTTTTATTTCCTAAAATATAAAATTTGCCAACTCTTAGATTAGCATAGGGAAGGAAAAAAGAGGACATCTCCAACAGTATCCCATAATTAACTTCCAAAAAATCCATTTTGCCACACACCTTCACGTTTTGCCGTAAAAGAAAAGAAATAACATTTTGCGGAGTAAACACAAAACTTTCTTGTAATTATAAGCTTATAAATGTAAATCATTTGCCTCGATCTAGGCATTTTGTAAAGTGAACACAAGAAAAAGTTATATTTCTATTTGACCCCCTCCACCTTCATATGCGCGTGTGACTGGCACGAATATATGTGCGCTAGAAAGAGATTTTTTGCGAAGTTGGGAAAGATAGGAAACGAGGATGCCGAACTGTTGGAGAGAGTTTTTTCTTATTTTACCGAAAATTCAAGGATAGGAAAGCCAGATGGCAAACTGTTGGAGATACTCTTACACAAACGTAAAATTGAAAGTTAAAATAGAATAGATTTCAAATTCACACTTGAATTTTGGCTTAGACAATTGGGGCTAAAAGTGTAAAGAAATGAAGAGCACATGTTGCTTTATCTTCTCCACTGCAAATCATCAAACTGACAAAAAGGAGAGGGGATGCGTGCAAGTGATGAGAACATGACACCTTCGTATACGACCATTGATTATAAGGTGAGCTCACTCCTATATTTGTATAATTATTTTTGTTATAATTTACTTTGTTCCACATGTACTTGTCACTCTTTGCTTGTATACACATGTATCAAAGTGCAAGATCATCGAAGTCCAACATTCGGTTGGCAGCCCGACAATGCTTTATTGTGAAGGTCATAACTCATCCATCCTCAGTGCAATTGAGGCCAATAAGCACTTGATAAGCTTTCAAATAGATCTGGTCTCACCTTAATATCACATCGGTAAGGTCTTCAAATTGTCACGATAATCTGATACTATTTCTGTTGAGTGTTACGACATCGTCTTGGTCTTATCATGCAACCTTGAGACCCTGGCTCAATTGAGAGAATGCCAAAATATGTGGAGGACAACCTAAGGACTCTCAAAGACGTCCTCCTCCTTGGCCACCACCTTAGGAGGGTAGAAAGTTTGTCCAAGCCAAGGTGGAGGCCTAGTTCGTGTCAAGTTCGAGTCCATCTCAGAATCCGGAGCAGCCAACGGTAAAACAGATGCACAAGTCACATACGAACTCCGTTTTTTATGATCCACATATGGATGGAAGAATAATTTAATAAGATAACCAATGGCTTTAGTTTGAGATCCAAATTCCATTGGAATCAATGAGAATCATCAAAACAATTTGACGTTTAGAATCTGTCAGGACGTCGCGTCGTCGTCTTTTGGGCCATTTGAGCCTTGTAACGTGTTGGAACACCTTAGGAAGGTGAGTAGGGGTCCATGGACGCCCTTCAAACTATATAATCAGTAGTTGCCACCCACGTTACGGTTTGAGTTTTTAAATCAATCTGTCATTGAACAATCACCATTATCATTTTGTGAAACCTCATATTCAAGATCTTAATCATATATTTGCAACTATCACTTCACTTGAGTTACTTTTTTTATCTTGTTCTTGCTTGTGTTCTTCCATACGCAGCAGGGTTTCCTAGTGAGGTCAACCGACTTGTGACATGATTGGTAACCAGAGGAGATGTGATGCTAAGGTGTTGTTTGGTTTGGCACTTTTGCTCCATCATCTGTTTACGGTGTGAACGATTAGCGTTGCTCCGTGTTTGGTTCCACCAGTCTGTAACCGATAACCTAGTAAACGATTACCGTCCTATACAATCTCGATCCCTCCCAAACCAACGTTATCCAATCCCGCTAATCGCTCATCCGCTCCCTTGCGATTTGCGAGGTCACACACGGCCAGCCACTCTGGATTCTCTTTACCCAACGCCACACAAAAGCAATCATGACTTCGTGAGCCATCCGAAAGGTCACAACTCACAAGTCGCACCCGTCGCCGCCGCTGTCGCTCATCTTCGCCGCCTCCGTTGACCTACAACGACGACGACGCTCTAGCTCTCTCCCTGCCGCTTTCCTCTGGCGAAGTCAGGCGAGGGGCTGCTCAAGTTCGAGTTTCCATTCATCAAAGGTGAGTCCTCGCAGGCATGGCTGCTGCGACTGATGAGCTATTCACAGGAGACTCACTATACCACAACCAATCTATAGCGTCAGAAAAAGGGTCGCTATAAGCCGCTATAGCTATTGATCATTTGTCGCTATAACATTATAGCGATCAATATATAAGTCGCTATAAGTGGCGTCGCTATAAGTCTATAGTGTTCGATCGGGTCTATAGCGACCGATAGATGGACACAAAATCTATAGCGACCGATGATCTGTCACATGTAAGAGTGTTGTGCCCAGGGAGCATCGGACGCTGGTCGGAGGGGCATCAGACGCTGGGCCGAGCGTCCGATGGGAAACTCTAGCTTCTGTCAAAAGTTGAAGGAGCATCGAACGCTGGCAATAGATGCTGGGAAAACACTATTGCAGAGTCCGATGCAGGTGACGTGGCGCGAGCAAGTTTAGCAGGGAGCATCGAACGCTGGCCTGCGTCCGATGTGGAACCATCGGACGCGTCTGATGTGTTTCTGCTCTCTCTGGAACCTCTCTGCTCATGAAGCTCAAGTCACAAATGAGAAGCTCATGAAGATGACAAAAGTTCAAGAAGAAGACAATAATGCAAATGGATATCAAGTTTAAACTTTCATTCAAGCGATATCTAGACTCATCATTTCTTCACATGGTATCTCTTCAAAAATGGTATATGATCTCTCAAGTGATATTTACCAAGTGATGTCTAGATCAAGCTCACAAGTGGTATCCTACAAGACTTCAAGTGATCCTCAACCTTAAGTGATCAAATCAAGTAAAGCATCCCTCACCAACAAGAGCTCAAGTTTATCAAGCGGATGACCCATGCTATGACATAGAGGAGATACCCCACCGATTGGTATCAAGGTCAAAGATCCTACAAGTGGTTTTCATGCATCTACACGGGGTATCTACAAGTAGTATCATTTCAACACATATGGTTGTGTCCATAAAAAATGCAAGACTCAAGTGTCAACCATCTACCCTAGTGTCACCCTTTGTGAGAAAATAACATACCTTTTATGGTCATTAATGACAAAGGGGGAGAAGTGCCAAAGATATGATATGATAGGGCCAAAGATATGATATGATAGGGGGAGAAATTGTTGGCAAAGATATGTCAAGGACAAAGGGGCAGAAAACAAGAAAAGAAGATAGACATGGATCAAGAGGGAGCAAGATTGGAGAATGGAAAATGATCAAAATTCTTGGACAATGAGAGCACACAAGTAGGGGGAGCAGGCTCATGAATACATGTTTGATGCACTTGGTTGTGCATATTCATATGACTTGCTTGCATAATGCATTTGTCTTACATTTGATATATATGCTTGTGTGCAATGATTGCTAGAGCTAAGACATGGATGATGATTGTTTTTTCTTCCATTGCTATCTAGAGCCTAGTCTTAGTATAGCAAGTGGTAACTAGAATGTTGATCTCACGTGGTATCTAGTTTCACTTGTTTCTGGCAAGGTTGATGCTAAGGATGATTTAAAATGTGGTATACACGCTTCAAAGGTACATTTCCATTTTGTATACCTTAGCATCACTTAGTAGTGCTAACACTCCCACAAATTTCATATTTATGCATGTGTGCAAGCTTGAAACCAAACCATTTGAGCACACATGTAGGGGGAGTTATCACTACCAAGTCGGGTTGTATGGTACTTATCTAAATCTTCATATGAGATCTTAATGATGGATAAGTAACATAGAATTCAAACCAAGTTAGCAATATACTCTCTTGTGAAGTGCTAACTTGGAATAAGCATAATTTCCATATCTTTGTAGAGTTGTCATCAATTACCAAAAAGGGGAAGATTTAAAGGTCCTAGTTAGGTTTTGGTGATTGAATGGCAAATTAGGTGGACTAATATGTGTTTGAAGTGAATTACATAGGTGATTAGTCCACAGGTGATCATGTGTGAGCAACATATGCCATAAAGGTGAATTGGCTTGGAGGATGTTGCAAGGCTCATGCATGTGATGGAGGAGCTTATTGCATATATGACATGACATGTGGTCATGTGGCTAAGATGGTGAAGATCAAGGCAAGACACACCGAAAGAGATGGAATGAAATACGCAAGGCAAAGGTATATTTGTAGGGCATTTCATTTCACCGGTCATAGTTGTGTAGAGAAGATTATGACCGGGTTTAGGATAGATGGCCGTACTATCAAGAGGAGCAAACTTGTTTGCATATCGGTTATCTAGTGCCACTTGAGCGATCTAACTTTGCGATGTTACTAGGATCGAGTGGCGTGGTGAGTGCAAGTGCTAATCCTTTGAAAAATGATTGTGAAAATGCTAACACATATACACATGATGTTGTACACTTGGTGGTGTTGGCATATTTGCAAAGGAGAAGTTGTTGGAAAAGAAGTTGTGTTGAAATGGTGTTGTGGAGAAGTGGGAGAAACTAGTGTATAGTCCCTCTCCCTCCTGCCGAGCTTGCGAGGCAGGATTCAGCGGTTTTCGGAGGTGAAGTGTTGTGCTCAGAAAGCATCGGACGCTGGTTCGAGGGGCATCAGACGCTGGGCCGAGCGTCTGATGGTAAACCCTAGCTTCTGTCAAAAGTTGAAGGAGCATCGAACGCTGGCAACGGACGCTGGGAAAACACTATTGCAGAATCCGATGCAGGTGACGTGGCGCGAGCAAGTTTAGCAGGGAGCATCGGACACTGGGCCAGCGTCCGATGCCCCCGATCCGGAGCGTCCGATGGTGGCGCAGGTTGCCCAGTGAAGGGGCAACGACTAGTTAGCCCTTGGGGCTATATATATCGTTGGTGGCCGGCCTTGGGCTGGTGGTTGAGCACTCTAGAGCCTTTGTGGCTTGTGTGGATGTGCTTGGGAGCCCTCTAACTCGCTTGTATTTGCTAGTGTGCGAATCGATAGCAAGTGAGTGATCGCTAGTGCATTGCATTGAGAGATTACATCGAGTGGCACTAGGTGGTCGAGTTGCAAGCTGGTGGTGATTATTACTCTTGGAGGTTGCCACCTCCTAGATGGCTTGGTGATTATGTCTCCGCCATGAAGCCCGCAAGAAGATTGTGCGTGGCTCCGGAGAAGGCTTTGCGAGGGGCATTGTGCTCGCCCCGCGGGGATCGCAAAGAGCAACTCTAGTTGAGAGAGGTGCGAAGAGTGCCAAGTGGTCCGGCCAGATCGAAAGCTAGAGCTCTTGGTGAGCACTCCACCGTGGAGAGTGTGACTTAGGGTCACCACTAGCAAGAGGATCGGCGGCAACCTTGGGCTTGCCTCAACGGGGACTAGCTTGGTGGCAACCAAGTGAACCTCGGGATAAAATCACCGTGTCAACCTTGTTCATCCCATTGGTTTGCATTCCCCTTACACAAGCTCGTATTTACTTTCATATATATTGTGCTTGTGTTGTTGCTTTTGTAATTAGTTAGCTTGTGTAGCTTGCTAGTTACCTTCTTTGCTTGTGTAGCTTAGAAGTAGATCTCTTGCGTGACTAATTGGCTTGAGTAGCCTTGTTAGTCACATTGCTTAGTTTATGTAGCTAAGTTGAACTCTCTAATTTGACTTGTGTAGCCTTGTTATTGAGCATTGCTAGTGAGCTTAGGCTTTGTGCTTTTGCTTAGTGGCATGTGTAGGAGCTCCCCGGTTGATTGAGTACTAGTTGCTTAGGTTTGTGTAACCTTGCAAGCTAGAATTATTTAGGTGAGCTCTAGCTAGCCCGACACATTATTTGCTTTATTTAGGATCCTTTTGTAAGGTGTCATAGAGTATTAGTAGAGGTTTGTAGTCTTGGCTAGACCGATAGTTTTAATTCCGTATTTGTTTCAGTTAGCCGGTGCGATTAATTTTTAGAAAGGACTATTCACCCCCTTTAGTCCGCCATCTCGACCCTTCAATGTCGGTGCGTAATCTTTAGGATTACGACTTTGCATAGTCTTCTGGACTATATAAATATTTCCTAGACGTAATCTTTAGGATTACTTTGCATTTAAATATATATTACAATAAATAAATCTGCAGAAAAATAAATCGCTATAACATAGAGATATGTAATTTAAGTGTAATAAATAAATTACGGTAAGTAAATGGTAGTAAAAAGAATAAAGTAATAAGATATAGTGGGCATCAAGCCACTAATATTTCACGAGCTTCGGGCCATGTATTTGGACAATATGGTGGGCTTCAGGCCACCATTTTTGCGAAAAAGAAGAAAATACTCGCTGTCCAATTCATAATGGGCCAACAGGGCCACATCCTCTCTCATGGGCTTGGCCTAACAGGCCGGTCGTTCGTGGCCATCCATCAAGATGGACGGTCCAGATTCGCCCAGGGCCATATAAATAGGGAGGGTGAAAACCCTACCCATAACCCTATCCCATTCTCATTTTCTCCACTCTCTATCTCTTCCTCATCCTCTTTTCAGGAAGCAGCAGGGGAGGGAGAGGAGCGACGACCGAGCAGGGAGGGGGGAAGTCCGCGCTCGCCAAGCGACCGGCTCGGCGGCGGTGCCTTGCCCGGTGGCCAGTCGGGGGGGGGGGGGGGGGCTGGCTGGCTGCTGTAAGTGCATTCGCCCCCAATGTGGGGTTTGGCTAATTAATGACAATCAAATTAGGGACTAATGGGTTTATAAAAGCATGTATGCAGGTGTTAGTCCTTAGAAAGATTTGAAATGTTGAAATCTCGTGAACAAAGCACATTGATTATCTTTGGTCAAAAGTTGCCTAGCTCAAGTGGTGGTTTGAAAGTTTAATTTTAAACTTGAGTTATAGGTTAGCCGGACTATCAAGAGGGTCGCAAATTAGGTTGGCCAGATGTGGAGAAAAGTTCTCAAATTGACTAACTAAAGTTTGCTTGAGAGTCACCGCACGATCACGAACACGTTGATATGTTTCTGTAAAGTCGGTAGTACCGACCATGGGGGTCGGTAGTACCGACCAGGGAAGCAACGCACAATGCTCTCTGGATGGAGTTCTTTTTGAACTGTCGGTAGTACCGCCATAAGGTCGGTAGTACCGACCATCCAGACCATTCTAACACCTTCTCTGTGTTGGCTCCAAAATGACCTGGCGGTAGTACCGCCATAGGGCCGGTACTACCGACCCTCGGTGGTACCGACCTCGGCCGGTAGCAAGACCGTTTTTGCAGACCTCTCTGTTCGTGCTCAAAATGGCTTGGCGGTAGTACCGCCATAAGGTCGGTGGTAGTACCGACCCAAGCCGGTAGAAAGGCCGATCTGTGAAGCTCTCTGTTGGTGCGCTAATTGACTTGGCGGTAGTACCACCATAAAGTCAGTATTATCGACCCTCGGTGGTACCGACCCTGGTCGGTAGCTACCGAGCGGCCGAGTATCTTTTCGTGGAGCTCTCTGTTGGTGGCCGATTGGGCCTGGCGGTAGTACCGCCATAAGGCTGGTACTACTGACCCTCGGTGGTACCGACTTTTGGTCTGTAGTTGGTTTTAGGTCAACTCAGATCTGTGCAACGGTTTTTGGCCGGTCGGTACTACCGACCATGGGTGGTCGGTACTACCGACAAGCCTTGGGACTGGGGGACTATAAATAGCCTCTCACTTCACTTATGAACGTTATCCATTCATTCCACTCACTTATTGCGACCTACCAACTGTCAAAAGACTCCAAGCATTGACTCCTCCCCTCTCTCTCCTCCTTTGCTCCAAGATTCATTCCCTTGCAAGATTTGAGCTAGGGAAGTGAGATTAGAGAGTGGGAAGCTTCGATCTACGACTTGAGCACTTGGTATCCATCTAGCCGGCTTGGTTTGTGTCTATTACTCTTGGGTTCTTTGAACCCTAGCCGGTTAGGTGTTCTTCGTGGTAGCCCGTGTTGATTCATTTGTGAGGGCTTCTTGAAGTGTTTGTATTTCCCCTGTGATTTCTAGTGGAGAAACTCTAGTAGCCTTTGTGGTTGCTTGAGTGAGGCAAGGAGGTGAAAGAGACTCCGACCTTGGTGGTCACCTCAACAACGAGGACGTAGGCACTCCTTAGTGGTTTGGCCGAACCTCGGGATAAATCGCTGTGTCCCGTGTGCTTGTTGTTGTCTCTACTTTGGATATTATGCTTGTACTTGTGTTCTTCGTGTTCTTCCTCTCCCTATCTCTTTCTTAGGTTGGGAAGGCTCGATCTACACCGTGGGAAGCAACCAAGGCTCGAAGAAGCTAGATTCGTCATCTACAATACTTAGGGAAGTGGGGCATTTCTTTTATTTACGTTCATAGCTCACATACTTTGGATTTGTAGTTTCCTTTAGGGTTCCAGTAGTGCCGTTTGTTTGTGTCGGTAGTACCGGTGTGTCATACCTGGTAGTACCTACCCAAACAAACCGGTAATACCAGTTGTTATCTAACTACAAGTTTTAGTTTGTGAAGTTTCAGATTGTAGAAAATCACCTATTCACCCCCCTCTATGTTGATTTGATCCTTTCAGCTACGGCAGGTGCCTGCACGTCGGCCAGCGGCGGCGGGCGGCTGGGGGGGGGCGCACCGGGCCTGGCGGCGGCGGCGGCCGGGGGCCGCGCCGGTAGCCGAGAGCCCGTGCTTGGCGACGATCGGACGGGGAGCCCGCGCTGGCGGCGGCCGGCTCGCCCATGCTTGGTGACGGCCGGACGGGGGCCGCGCCATCGGCGGCGGTGGCCGGCTGGCCGGGTTTGCGCCCAGGCGTGGCAGCGGCGGCCGGAGCCGCGCTTGTGCCGTGGCCGGCGGGTGGTTGGGTGGCCCGATCTGTTGCCCATGCCCGTCTTCAGGACGGTGGTGGCTCGATCTGCTCACCTTCTGGATGGCAGGAGCCATTTCTTGATGGGCGGAGGCAGGGCCATCCTAGCTCCACCCGGTGAGTGGAGGCAGTGCCTTCCTTGCATCACTATTGTTGATGTTCTAGGGCGAGTGCTGGCAGAGTCATCCTTTATCGCCGTCATCGTTTAATGTGTGTGCTTGTTCATGTACAAATTGTAAATCATGTAGGGGTGAACAAGCATCTTGTAAAGAACATATTTCTCACCTTCTTACCTCCTTAGCTCGGTAGAACTCGTGCTGATAATGTGTTAGAAATCAGCTCTTTGTTTCACTCAAGAACACAAGCACAGGAACACTAGAACAGAGATAGGGAGGAAGAGCTCTTTCTTGCATTCACTGTCTTCAGTTTTCATCCTCTTACAATGGTGAAAGTGACTCCTCTATTTATAGAGGGAGATCACCAGATATTTACAAATATGTACAATGTTTGAACTCTTTGAATTTCTCCTCCTCTTTATTTAATTGGCCACCATCAAAGTCTTGTGTTCACATTTGTTTAACTGACTTTGTTTCATAACAGATTGTATTTTTTTCTTCCGTTACTACAACACACATGTCTTTCGCAAGTATATATAATATTAGGGGTGAAAGTGGTATGGATAATCGTCTGCTCCGATCCGCTCTGAATCCGGGTTTTATGAATATGGAGAAGTAAATTTAATATCCACGTGGATACGGATAATCTGAATCCGATTTTATGCAGATGTGTGTAGGATATGTAATTGACAAAATCCGATGGATATGGATTATCTAATAATTGAACGCGGATTGTCTGACGCTTATAATAGGATAATCCAAATATTTTAAGAAGCCTAACCGGTAATAATACAACTCAATCCAACCCATGTAGCACATAAGCAAACCTCATTAACTATATACACTAATTTAAGTATCTTTTCAATACATATAATGATAATCGTAGTGATTGCCTATTTATTTCTTTTATATGCTTATTTTATATTCTTAAATTTAAACTGAGAACTTGTGTTAATTTTATAAGCTCTTCAATTGAAGTGGTGGATGGATGATGATTATTTTGTGTTGTATTGCTGATTTATGGCTTTGGTTAATGAATTATTTTTCATCTTAAAAACAATATGTAGGCACATATTATCCGACTTTAAAAAGTCCGCTTTCGCTACGACACCAATTTGAATCCGTACCAACTCCGACATCCTAAAAATTCTATATTCATATCCGAATCCGTATAATATTTACTGTACTCTGAATCCGACAAAAAAAACTATGGATTAGAATATAGGAAAGACAATATCCGCTCTGATCCCATCTTTTTTCATCCCTATATAATATAATATATATAATATAATATAATATAGGACAAGAGTGCCGCGCGAACCTCTAACTACCGCAACCGTAAATTGTCTTCCTATAACCTTAATTTTCCTTCCCGCAACTCTATTTGCAGTAGACCAGGGTGTCATTGAGACCCGACGCGGCAACCATAAAACGATGAGAAAAATCAATCAATACTAATATATACACGCGTTCATCTTGTTTCCAGCTCCTTCAAGACTCCCCCGTCCATCTATCCTGTTACAGGCTCACAACCTCCTCCTCTCTTCTCATAAAAAAAAACCCTCCTCTCTAGAAGCCTCCCGGTCGGTTCTCCCAATTCTAGACCTGTTGCGATGCCGGATGCCCACGTCTTCTTCCGATACACCACAATGCCTCATCCAGGCCGCTCATCCATCTGTGTCTCCCCCACCGCTGCTCACCTCAACGGACGACCGACCCACAGTGCACCGTACGGCGGCGCCCCCTACCTCCCCCTCGCCAATGGCCATTACCGACGACGACAGACAACACGACGCGCGTGGGGAGCCGACAATCCCGACCTCCAGCTCCGCGCTCGCCGCTTGGCGCCCGCGGCTCCGGTGCCCTGTGCAGTCGTTGCGGTCCAGCGACGCAGACCATGCCGACCATGCCCGTCCGCGACTCCGCCCCCACACGTCTGCTCTCCTGCCTCCATAGCATGACACCTCCACGGGTGGCCGCAAGGTATAAAGGTAACGTCCCCAGTCCCCACCTGCTGGCTGCTCTGCTGTTTCCCCTGCAATTCGTGTTTTGTGTCCTTCAAGTGCTCGATGAAATGTGTAAAACGAGGCTGCTTGATAATTTTGCAGAGTTTGGTACTGCATCCATCCTTTGTTTTTTTGTGTTACAAAATATCTTACCATGTTGTGCACGAAGCAAAGACTTAACTTTTTACTCCTTTATACATGTGAACTTCGAAAGATATATTGCTATTTTGCTGACTGGTGTGTCTGAAGGTTAATGTAGCACCTTGGCTTTTCTCACTAGGGCATTGTCTTGGGGAGATTGCAAAAAAGGGTGGTGCAGGTGCATCTTGCTGGACCTCACGGTGTTTCTCCAACTTATCTGTGCAGATTGCAGTACCACGTACAACTCCATTGCTTTCGGTATGGCATAAATCACAAAGCGATCAATATGCCATCATCCAGTACATCAAAATAGTAGATGACAAAAAATGTTTTGACATGCATAATCTTTGTTTCAACAACAATATATTTTGCTGAAGTATTTCCTGCATTTTACTGTCATTTTCTATCTTCAAAGTATATTTTCCCCGGTTCTTTAACATAAAAATAGCAGAACTCTTTACAGTAATTTTCAATTATTTGAAGTCCATATGCAGGGCATGCTTCAGACCAAAGCTATTGTCATGGTTGGGCGCACATATGTGAGAAGGCGTTGTGCCCGTGACGTGCGCCACCGCGCCCTGGAGCGAGCAGCGGCCGCGCAGGAGGGGGCGCAGGGCGCGAGCACCACGCGTGCCTAGGAAGGAAACTAGGATAACTTTCTGTTATTAGTTCCTTAGATTGAGGAGATTGTTTCCCTTTTTGTTAGGCCTTTGGCCATATAAGATTGTAATCGCACACTCAATCAATCAATCAAGAATTATCAGCCTACCCCTTTCCCTTACCTCTCTAAGCCGGCAACTAGGGGGCATAACCTAGTTGACGAAGGCGACGATGGCATGGGGGCATAACCCTGCCGGCGGCGACGGATCGTGACTACGAGCTGCGTAGTCGGGGTCCAATTACCTTGGGCAATACGGCCCTTGACAACCTGGTATCACGAAGCCGCCGATCCTCGTCTTCCCAGTCGTCCAGCGTCGCCACAGCCGCCGCCGACCAACCCAGCCCGCCACCATCGCCACAATCCTCCACCGCATCCGCACCTCCCTTGCCCACGATGTCTGAGCCCACCCTCAAGGACGTGGTCGAGATGCTGCAGACCTTCAAGACCGAGATGTCTGTTGGTAGTTTTTAACTTCACTAAAGATAGATCTAGGCAACTATCCCCGGTAACGGTCCAGAAATGCTTGTTGACACTTGCTAACGTCGTTACTAGGAGTAGACTATGGAATCTATCCCTGGCAACGGCGCCAGAAATGCTTGTAGCAAGTCCAGTCACTATACCTAAAGGAATGAAGCTAAAGCAGCTATCTACTAATGTCAAATGAGGTTGTCAATCCCGACACTAGTAGGAGCTAGCTAGAGAGATTGCAATCTACCTAAAGGAGATTCTGCAAGCGCACAGAACTATCGTAGTAGCACTTCGCCTGGGAGTACCAGGTGTCGATTTATTTGATCCCAAAGGAAGGCTAGGGTGGTGTATGAGTCGAGTCAAGGAGGGGATGAGAGTCGAAGAATAAGAAAAGGGAAAGAGGAGAAAAGAGGAGATGAAACGGATGAGAGAGGATGAGAGGCTAGAAAGAATATATGGATGGATAGGTAAGGATGAATGAAATGGCTAAGGTAAGGTGGATAAATAGGTAGATGGATAACTAACTAATAACTAATAACTACTCCTAGATAACTACGAAGCAAGATAACTACAAAGCAAGATAGGCAAATGTCAATAAAGCAACCAAGTTAATATAGTTTTATTCCTATCTTATCAAGTATCGAGGCGTACTAGCCTTTACCACTGACTTAGGTTGAACGCTAGCACAACGAGCCTTACTGTTAAACTGGGCCAACTACGTGGTGGATTTCAAGGCGCACAGGGCTGTCATCACCTGCTTGCTACCACAGCTATCCGGGGGTTCAGCCGTATATGAAGGTAAGTCTATAACTAAGCACCACGCTTAATTATGTTCTAACTATCTCTACCCTAGTTTTGAATAGACACCCTTGCGGACGTCAGAGCAAATACTTGACTTAATAAGATAAACACTAAACTAACTAAGCAACCTATTGACAAAGATCAAACACTAAGCACACTAGAGATTAACTACTATGGCCAAGTGAATTGAAATGTAGGGATAACTAGGTCACACTCAAGGCACTTGATAAAGTAATACTGAAAGTAATACTAAAGTAATATTGGAATAATGATAAGCGTACCTGAGATACAAGAGAGCAAACCAGACCGGAGACGCCGGGAAATCAACCGACCTTCGATGCCAGTCACTCGCACCCGCTTCTCTCCTAGCAAGCTCTACGCTACTATACCACTGGTCAGGGCTGAGCTGTGCTAAACTAAGAGCCGCGCTGCAGCGAGGGCACTAGAGCTATGCTCTCTCTACTAGCTAACCTACTTGCCAAAGCTCTCTGAGCTTCTAACCTAGCTCTCACTTGCTTTCTACATTGCTTGCTTTCCTTCCTTGCTTGAAATGAAGTGACGCCTCCAGGGGGTATTTATAGCCTTGTGGAGTGAGGGGGGTACTTATAGGGGGCAGCCAACCGACCTAGGGCAAACCCTAGTGGCGGGCGCCAGCCCTAGGTGGCGGCCGCCACCCCCCTGGCCGTTGGATGCACCGTCATTGATCCTACGGCCTCCAGGGACTCCTCCACGGCGGTGGTTAAGTCGGTTGCATGTCCAGATAACCGTCATTCGGTCATGATCCACGCCACTCCCCTCCTGAGGCCTCCGATGCCACTGACCTAGTGACCAAGGGCCAAGATTTGGCCCTGGGGTGGTCACACGGATCAGTGACGTGGCAGGGGGAAGTTTGGGCCTCTCCTTGTGGCGGGCGCCACCCCACTAGGGCCCAAATGGGCCCTGCTGAGTGGGCTTGGCCTTTGGTGGTTCAAATATCCAAATTTGGTTCAAATCCTTTATTCAAATCAAAATCTATGGACATGTGGAATTCGGTTAGTTTGAAACCTATTTGACTACATTTCATGCCTTTTTGGTGAATTTTAGGGTAAAATGTTGATGGTAAAACAGGTGTTTAAGGACCATCAACAATGTCCACCATGAAGAGCGACATGGCCGCGCTCAAGGACAAGTCGGCTTCATCGTCGGACAGCGGCGGCGGCGGAGCGCCGCGCGACCTCGATCGGCCCCCGAAGTTCCAGAAACTGGACTTCCCCCGTTTCGACGGCAAGTCCGACCCGCTGCTCTTCATCAACAAGTGCGAGTCCTACTTCCGGCAACAACACACCCTGGTAGAGGAACGTGTCTGGATGGCATCGTACAATTTGGAGGACGTTGCCCAGCTCTGGTTCATCCAGCTGCAAGAAGATGAGGGCACGCCGCCTTGGGGTCGTTTCAAGGACCTCCTCAATCTGCGGTTTGGGCCACCCTTACGATCTGCCCCGCTGTTCGAATTGGCGGAGTGTCGGCGCACGGGGACCGTGGAGGAGTACTCCAACAGATTCCAGGCTCTTCTACCCCGCGCCGACCGCTTGGAGGAAGCCCAACGCATGCAGCTCTACACTGGGGGTCTCCTGCCGCCGTTGAGCCACGCGGTGCGCATCCACAATCCGGAGACACTCGCGGCGGCCATGAGTCTCGCCTGCAAGGTCGAGTTGATGGAACTCGAGCGGGCGCCCGCCGCTGCCGCCCGGGCCGCACCGCACGCGCTGCTGCCAACCCCGGCGTCCCGCCAAGCGCCTGCAGCCACATCAGCGGCACCTGCATTCCCGGCGGCCGCTGTTCCGACCTTGCCAGCTCCACCGACCATAGGGGGCGTTGCCAATCCGCCGCGGCGTCTCTCGACCGAGGAACAAGCAGAACGACGCCGATTGGGCCTCTGCTACAACTGCAACGAGCCGTACTCGCGGGGCCACAACCGCGTCTGTCGTCGCATCTTCTACATCGACGGTGTAGAACTGGCCACAGGCGGTACAGACGAGGAAGTTCCGGTGTTCTCCCTGCACGCGGTCGCCGGCGTTCCCGGTAGCAACACGATCCAACTCCGAGTCCAAGTTGGCGCGGCTGAATTCATCGCACTCATCGACACCGGCTCCACGCACAACTTCATTGGGGAGGATGTCGCCCGACGCACTGGCCTCACCATCGAACCACGCCCTGGGCTGACGGCCACAGTGGCGAACGGCGAGCGCATCGCCTGCCCCGGGGTGCTCCGCCGCACACCAGTGCTCATCGATGGCCTGGAGTTTCAGGTCAATCTTTTTATTATGCCCCTTGCAGGCTATGACGTGGTGTTGGGCACCAACTGGATGGCGCCATTGGGGGACATCACGTGGAACCTGGCGGCTGGCACCATGGCGTTCCAGCATGCGGGTAGGTCCATCTGTTGGCACGACACCGCTCCCAAGACGCCCGCCTGCCTCCACGCTGCTGAGGCCGTGGAACCCCTCCTCGACGCGCTCCTGGCCGATTTCCAAGACGTCTTCGCCGCGCCGAGTGGTCTGCCGCCGGAGCGGGGCCGCACCCACCGCATCATCCTCAAGCCAGCGGCGACCCCCGTGGCGGTCTGAC
Organism: Coix lacryma-jobi var. lacryma-jobi; assembly: GCA_009763385.1. Taxonomy (NCBI): domain Eukaryota; kingdom Viridiplantae; phylum Streptophyta; class Magnoliopsida; order Poales; family Poaceae; genus Coix; species Coix lacryma-jobi. The sequence goes on from CM019831.1 coordinate 99,413,568, forward strand.
CGTACCGCTACCCAGCTGCGCACAAGGACGAATTGGAGAGGCAGTGCGATGCCATGATCCACCAAGGCATCGTCCGGCGCAGTGACTCCGCCTTCTCATGCCTGGTCCTCGTCAAGAAGCCGGACGGATCGTGGCGGTTCTGCGTCGACTACCGTGAGCTGAACGCCATCACGATGAAGGATGCGTACCCCATTCCCGTCGTCGACGAGCTGCTTGATGAGCTCCATGGTGCCCGGTTCTTCACCAAGCTCGACTTACGCTCCGGGTACCATCAGGTGCGCATGAGGACGAAGGACATCCATAAGACGGCGTTCCGTACCCACGAAGGCCTCTACTAGTTCTTGGTGATGCCGTTCGGGCTGTGCAACGCCCCGGCGACATTCCAGGCCCTCATGAACGATGTACTGCGCCCCTTCCTTCGCCGCTTTGTACTCGTTTTCTTTGACGATATATTGATCTACAGCAAGTCCTGGGCGGACCATCTCCGTCACCTCTGCGCGGTCCTCGGTGAGCTCCGCCGCCATGTCCTCTTCGTCAAGCGCTCCAAGTGTGAGTTTGGGGTGTCGTCGGTCGCCTACCTCGGCCACACGATCTCGGCGGCAGGCGTGGCCATGGACTCCGCCAAGGTACAGGCCATACATGACTGGCTGGTGCCTCGTTCGGCGCGGGCGGTACGGGGCTTCCTCGGCTTGGCGGGCTACTACCGCAAGTTCATCCACAACTATGGCGCCATGGCGGCACCACTCACCAAGCCTGCTCAAGAAGGAGGGCTTCTCGTGGAACACGGAGGCCGCTGCGGCGTTCGAGAACCTCAAGGTCGTCGTGACCGCAGCTCCGGTTTTGGCCATGCCCGACTTCGCCAAGCCGTTTATGGTCGAGTGTGACGCGTCGTCTCACGGCTTTGGGGCGGTGCTCATCCAAGACGGGCACCCAATCGCTTTCTTCAGTCGGCCGGTGGCGCCGCGACATCGCGCTCTTGCAGCCTACGAGCGCGAGCTTATCGGGTTGGTCCAGGCGGTCCGGCATTGGCGCCCATATCTCTGGGGACGCCGTTTCAGCGTCAAGACGGATCACTACAGTCTCAAGTACCTGCTGGACCAGCGCCTTGCCACCATTCCACAACACCATTGGGTTGGCAAGCTACTTGGGTTTGATTTCTCCGTCGAGTACAAGCCAGGCGCTGCAAACGCCGTGGCGGACGCACTGTCCAGACGCGACACGGAGGACGGGGCGCTGCTCGCCCTCTCGGCTCCCCGCTTCGACTTCCTCGACCGCCTGCGCCAAGCACACCTCGACGACCCGGCCCTCGTCGCTCTCCATGCTTGAAGGACCGAGAATGCAAAAGCAAGGCGACCAGAGGGGGGGTGAATGGGAGCTCAAAAATTTCTCTCGAAACTTTGGCCTTTGTCCCCAAAATCAACCCCCAAAAGCTTCGACCAAAACCGTGATGCCCACGACCCTTGGAAGAGGGTGGATGATCCCTAGGATCACAGCGAGGCACCCCCAAGCGATAGCAAACCAAACGCCAAAAGCACCGGCACAAGTTTGACCCCTAAAAACCTAGTCTCGAACGTAGATTGAAGCCTACATTAAGAAATCTCTAAATACCAATGCTAACAAGTAGCAAAGATACCTAGAAAGGTTCCTTGGTCAACTCTAGGGCCAAACGAGAAGTCCGGAAACCAAGCGAAGAAGCCGGGAGAGCAAGCACACTAAAACTCAAGCTTCAGCAGGATCCCGGACTGTCCGGCGTTCCTGTCCCGGACTGTCCGGCTCAACCGCGGACTGTCCGCGAGGGGATGGCGGACTGTCCGCCGGCAAAATCCCAGAAACAGCACTGCTGCTGAAGTCCCCTGGACACTTCCCGGACTGTCCGCGGATTCCTACTGCGGACTGTCCGCCGGTCAATCCGAGTCAACACAGCCGAGCCACGCGACCACTGCCTCGGTCGGAGCCCGACGCGCGGACTATCCGCGCCCCCAACGGCGGACTGTCCGCGAGTGCCCAGTGAGGGCGATTTTGGTCGCCCTCAACTCAAATCTCCCCAAATCCAATTCAACTCAAAATCCCTAGTTCCCAAACTTGGAGAAGATGATCACGAGGTAGTTAGGAGACTATCCCAAGAAATCATCAGCTCAAAACAATCCAATCAACGGGAATTCGAAAGGGAAGAAGTATGAACGAAAAAGCGCCTCGAAAACAAAATCAACCCGATCTACTTGTTCGTGAGGAGTTAGATGAATTCCTTCGGTGGAAATGATCTCCTCACTATAAAGAACAAGTTGATTCAAACGGATTTTGAAAAGACGCAGTAGAGAGGGAGATCGAGTGACGAGAAAAACGCGGAGAAACGAAGAATGCGAAGAACACGAACAAAACGCGAATCAACACATCGATCTGCAACCGTGTGGCTATCACACGCTACAACAGTGAGATTACGGTCTCACTTCCTCAAAATCTCCAGTACACAGAGGTATGGTTCTCTGCGGATCTCAGTTGCTACAGCAGGGGATTGGGAGAGCAGGAAAACCTAGAAGGCAAAGAGCAAATGACTGAGATAGGATGGGAGGTGGGTGTCTCCCTCTACTTATCCTAATTCTAGTTCTCACTCTACCCCTAACTAATTACAGAGCGAACCGACTAAACCCTAGTGTTATTCTGGACCAACTCGTGGTAGGTGGTGATCCGACGGCCACGCCCGCACAACTGGTAGTGTTGCCTCGACGCAACCTCCCCGATTGCCGCCACGTGCCGCCACCGCTCTGCTCGTCCTTTTCACGGACCTCGCCCCCGGTTTTGAGGCCCAAACCGGGAAACCAGCCTTCACGACCAACCCCCAGTTTTGAGGCCCAAACCAGGAAACCAGCCGTCCATCGCCTGAGTTTTGTGGCCCAAACTCAGAAACCCACAGCGCCCAGGTTTTGAGGCCCAAACCTGGAAACCGTCCTCAGCCCGAGTTTTGTGGCCCAAACTCGGAAACCATCAGTACCCAGGTTTTGAGCCCAAACCTGGAAACCGTCCACTCGACGGTTTTTCTGTGGCTCAACCATCAAACCGAACCGTAGAAGGGATGCACCGCCCGTGCACCCCGTCCACACGCAAGTCTTCGCTTGTCGTTGTCCCAGGCTGTCAGCCACCACAACTGATCCTCAGGCCACCGGTCCCTTAGTCCAAGCCTCACGTCCGCCCTTCGCCACTCTCGGTCCATCGGCACGACACGTCTCTACTTGACCTTCACCTTGCCTTCGATCACTGTATCCGTGCTCGACACCTGCACAACACAAAGCCAAAGAACATGCACATTATCCCAGTTGACAATCACTCATCACTCGAGACTCGGCATACACCCATGTATCCGCAATGCTGAGATCACCGCAGGAACCCGCTAGGCGCCTTGGACGATCGTCGATGGCATGGTCCACTTTGGTGGCCGGATGTACATCCCATCCGCCTCCCCACTGCTCCAGGAAATCATGGGGGCAATCCATGGGAACGGCCACGAGGGTGTTCAGCGCACCTTGCACCGCCTACGCCACGACATCCACTTCCCCAACATGAAGCAACGGGTGCAGGACATGGTGCGCATGTGCGCGGTGTGCCAACAGTATAAGTCCGAGCACCTTCAACCGGCGGGCCTGCTCCTTCCTCTGCCGGTACCACGCGGGGTCTGGACGGACATCGCGCTTGATTTTGTGGAAGCCCTCCCGCGCGTCCACGGCAAGTCGGTGATTCTCACCGTGGTGGATCGATTCAGCAAGTACTGCCACTTCATACCTTTGGCGCACCCGTACTCGGCTGAATCCGTCGCCCAAGCCTTCTTCGCCGACGTCGTTCGTCTACACGGTGTCCCTCAGTCCATCGTCTCTGACAGGGACACGGTCTTCACGTCAGCCTTTTGGCAAGAGCTCATGCGCTTGATGGGCACCAAGCTACAGATGACGACGGCATTCCATCCCCAGTCAGATGGGCAGTCCGAGTCGGCCAACCGCGTCATCGTCATGTACCTGCGATGTTTGACAGGGGATCGGCCTCGCCAATGGGTTCGGTGGCTGCCGTGGGCGGAGTACCTGTTTAACACGGCGTACCAGTCCTCCCTGCGGGACACTCCCTTCCATGTGGTGTACGGGCGTGACCCGCCCTCGATCCGCTCGTACGAGCCGGGCGACACCAGGGTGCACGCCGTCGCCAAAATGATGGAAGAACGTGACGAGTTCCTGGCCGATGTACGTTACCGTCTGGAGCAGGCGCAGGACATGCAAAAGCTGTACTACGACCGCAACCACCGCCCCGTCAGTTACCAGGTCGGTGATTGGGCGCTTCTCCGTCTCAGGCAACGCTCGGTGTCTTCGCTGCCTCAAGCTCTGGGCGGCAAGCTCAAGCCCCGCTTCGTCGGGCCATACCACGTCATTGAGCTCATCAATGACGTCGCCGTCCGTCTAGCTCTGCCTGCGGGCGCTCGCATCCATGATGTTTTCCATGTGAGCCTACTCAAGAAATTCCAAGGCGCACCACCAGCTCAGACACCACCGCTGTCGCCGCTTCGTCATGGTTCCATCGAGCCGGAGCCTGAACGCGCGGTGCGCTACCGTCTCGCCCGCGGCGTTCCGCAAGTGCTCATCAAGTGGAAAGACTGTTCAGCGGCATCATCTACTTGGGAGGACATGGACACGTTCCGCACCAGGTTTCCCTCCTTCCAGCTCGAGGACGAGCTGACTCTCGACGGAGAGGGAGATGTCATGGTTGGGCGCACATATGTGAGAAGGCGTCGTGCCCGTGACGTGCGCCGCGCCCTGGAGCGAGCAGCAGCCGTGCAGGAGGGGGCGCAGGGCGCGAGCACCACGCGTGCCTAGGAAGGAAACTAGGATAACTTTCTGTTATTAGTTCCTTAGATTGAGGAGATTGTTTCCCTTTTTGTTAGGCCTTTGGCCATATAAGATTGTAATCACACACTCAATCAATCAATCAAGAATTATCAGCCTACCCCTTTCCCTTACCTCTCTAAGCCGGCAACTAGGAGGCATAACCCAGTTGACGAAGGCGACGACCGCGTGGGGGCATAACCCTGCCGGCGGCGACGGATCGCGACTACGAGCTGCGTAGTCGGGGTCCAGCTACCTTGGGCAATACGGCCCTTGACAGCTATATTCAGCCCCAGTGAGTAGAGAAGGACGCTTTCGCTAAAGTAAATTATTTTTCATGGATGATTTCTTAGTTCATTCCAAACCTTCTGAATGTTCTACAAATATGGAAGAGAAATAGTTTCATGTTCAAATATGGAGCATTGCTCAGATTGTACAGCTAAATTTTTTTGGTCAACTGATTACATCACTACCTCTACTCTTAATCTGTAGTATGCAGGCTTCTATCTAAAATTTGAGGGAAATGGAATTCAACCAGCAGAGGGTGTGCCTAGAAATAGTTTCATGTTCGAATATGGAGCATTGTTCAGATTGTACAGCTAATTTTTTTGGTGGACTGATCAGATCAGTACCTATAGTTTAAGTGTGTAGTATGTAGGCTTCTATCTCAAATTTCAAAGAAATGGAATTGAGCCACCAGAGGATGTGGCCCTGAAAAGGTTGGTGACGAGATCCTAACATACGTTTTCACCCTGCGATAGTAGACCTACAATTGAAGTGCCATCATTCTATGATACGAGCAATTTGAACTCTGTTTTATTATTTCAATAATTGTTATACAAAATTATATTATGACACAATTTTTTAGCAGAAAATTATATACTATTTAGAAGTGTAGTCATCCTTAGAAACTGTGGATCTACAGAGGTTCTAATACAACACCGAAATCGAATGTTTGCATGCACACAGGTTGGTGATACCTGCCTTTGTTTGTTTGGTTGCTGCTTTCTGTGGCCCACTCCCTTTGTTTGTAACATATTTTACCTTCTTTGGTAGTTCAGATTAATGTGCTCATGTTTCAATGCGATATAATGACAGTGGTCAGTCCCATCATACCCATGGATTGTATGGCCCATGCTGATACATTTGATGTTGGGTGTTCTTTATCTGCATCTACAGAGGAAGATAGTTTCAGAAGTTTGAAAACTGCATCTGCACAATGCCTATGACAACTGCATAAAATTTCCTACACCTCATTTCAAGCTTAGATCATTTGTACATTATATACAGAATTCTGTGCTTTTCAAACATTTAGTAATTACTATCATCTCCTTAACTTCGGCTACAAATGATTTTTGAAGCTATTCTCCAATGGTCTAATTTTAATTTGTTATGCATGTAATGACATATGATTAGCGTCAATTGCTATTCTCGCTTACTCCAGGGTCCAGGCCCCGCGCAACGCGCGGGAAGGCTGACTAGTTGATACCACAACCATAAAAGTGTTGTGTCACACACGACTGCGGCATGGGGTCCAGGCATCCAGCAACTGCAGATGTGATGGTTTTTGAATCGTAAAGTCATCCGAGAAAAAAAAAATACAACAAATGGAGCATCTCCAAGAGTTCTTCCTATTTTGTTTCTCAAACCATGGTGTTTGCTAACTCCCGAAAAAAGTACAGTAAGAGGAAAAAAAAGGTTATCTCTGAGAGTACCCAATATTTAACTTCCCAAATATGGAAATTATAGCCCCCACAGTTATTTTTCTCTGCGATTTTTATTTTTTCGGCACGAGTTCATGACCTGCCATCGCATCTAGATCGCCGCTGCATCAATTCTTCCTCCCTCTGACCTTTTGCTGCGATGAATCAGCGGCGGTCAGTCAGAGCTGGCTACCATTCAAGAAACATCAACGTGTATGTATATATAGGGTGCGTTTGGGAGAGTTCCACGGAGCTGATTCTCAGGAAGAATAACTCCCTGACTGCCAAACGCATTTTTCAATGTGAAGTGATTCTTTGCTGATTCTGTGAAGTGATTCTCTGAAATGAACTAGGAGGCTGAGAGCTGAAAAAAGTAGCTTCACCTGATTCTGTGAAGTGATTCTCTATCCTGATTTTGAGAGTTTAGGCTAAAAATCAAAGAGAATCTACTTTCAGCCACAGAATCACTTCACCAGAGAATCTAGGAGCACAGCTGAAGAATCACAGCCCATAGTATCCATGCACTCTGTCTACCATTCTTCAATAAAGGAATTGCTATACGTAGACGATGCATGTGTTCTAGCATCCTGTGCCTGGTGCCGCCTGTGCCTGCTGCCTTGCCCGCTGTTGGCGTGGCGTGCTATTACCCACGATAATTTTTTCACAGACATGCCTGTGCCTGTTGCTGTCGCGGCCTATGCAGGAGCGGGGCACGGCCTTTGCTGTCGCGGTCGCGGCCTGTGCAGGAGCGGGGTGCGGCCTCTGCAGGAAGAGAAAGCAGCTGCTGCATATTGCTGCTGTTGCCAGCGGTGGCCAAGGCCTATAGGCGACGCCGACGGAAGCAGCGGTGCCGCGCGGAAACGAGACGCGTCGTGAGGAATACAATACAAGATGCGCGAGGAGCGTGCGCGCATTTTTACGCACCAAGTCAAGCGATTTGCTAATTTCCTAAAGATAGGAAGTCATATGGGCCAGGGAACTATTGGGGATGACTTTTTTTTTTCTTTTTTGCCAAAAAAAATAAAATAACGGTAATGCTCCATAGAGAAGGTCCGTCCGTCCGGACGGACACTCCTCGGAGAGTCCTGCTGCGCCGCGCGTGTTCCGGTCCCTATCGTGTCTGTTTCCGGTTCGTATCGTGTCTGTTCACCGTGGTCCCTATTACTCATCCCATATAACTATTCTTTTCCATCCGCATGCAAGCAATGGACCAGTCACTCATGAGGTCTACCTCACATGAAAACACGCACTAGCTTTCTCCTCCTGTGAAATCCTTTTATCCACATGGAAAACAGTAAAATATTTCATATCCTATTTTTCAAAACTAATTTATGTGTGCACGAGCGGTAAACTTCGTGCCACTCTGTGACATCTAGCTACGTATCGGCCATCGAGTTTCATATGTATTCATGAGTCTCTAATGTATGTTTTATCTAGATATTGCTATGATAATTCATATGTAGTCATAACTATACATGTAATTGTATATTTTAAATATTTCGGCTACTTAGTGTTTTCTCTGGATGTTACGTATATCGGTAATTATAAAATGAGGATGTCCGAATGTGTTGGATGGACCATGTTACGTATATTGGTAATTATAAAATGAGGATGTCCGAATGTGTTGGATGGACCGTATACTCGCACTCGCTCGCCTCCTCCCACGTCTTATCCCTTCTTTCTCGTTTTCTCCGTCGCTCCGCGCACATACGCGTTGTCCAGTGTCGCGCCCACACACGCTCCTCCCTGCATGTCCTCAACCCTCGTGCCACGCCGGTGGCGAGCCCTCCTTTCTTCCTGCCTCCCGCTCCCTCCTACCTTCCTCCCTCCCCTGCCCCCTCCCTTACCCCCGCTGCGACCTCTACGTCCTCCTCACCACCGGGGTGGGTGAAAGGTCCTTCTTTGATTTTGGTAATTGAGTGACAACCTAGGTGAACTAATATGTGCTTATGTGAGATACACATGAAATTAGTTCACATGTGAATGAGCAATGAAGGAGCTTATTACATATGAGACATGACATGGAGTCATGCGGCTAAGATGGTGAAGATCAAGGCAAGACTTTGCTTGATGGATCGGTTGCGAAGGTGAAGGGCAAGTTGGAGGCTTTGAAGCCGTTGGTACCGAGTGTCGGGAGGCTTGAGCAAAGACTTGGCGCCGAAGGACTGAAGAAATGGTGAAGAGCAAGTGAGGTCAAGATCGATGGACCATGGAGGTCATGTGATGATATGAAGTGGATCATACCATTTGATGATAGGTTGGTGCATGTGTTGCATCAACACCGAAGGAGATGGAATGGAATGCACATGGCAAAGGTATAATTGTAGGGCATTTCATTTCACCGGTCATAGGTGTGTAGAGAAGTTTATGACCGGGTTTAGGATAGATGGCCGTACTATCAAGAGGAGCAAACTTGTTTGCATATCGGTCATCTAGTGCCACTTGAGCGATCTAACATTGTGATGTTGCTAGGATTGAGTGGCGTGGTGAGTGCAAGTGCTAATCCTTTGAAAAATGATTGTGAAAATGCCAACACACATGCACAAGGTGGTGTACACTTGGTGGTGTTGGCACATTTGAAAAGGAGAGTTTCAGGCGTGACCGGACGCTGGAACAGCGACCGGACGCTGTTGAAACATGCGTCCGATCACTAGTGAAACAGTGTCCGGACGCTAGTGAAACAAATGACCGGACGCGCCTGTAGAACTGTTCACGAGAGGCAACGGTTGAAATGGACTGATCAGACGCTAAGTGAGTCTGGTCAATAGTGACCGAACGCGTCCGATCGATGAAAAACGTCTCTGGAACCTCTTTGTTCGTGACCGGACGCTGAGTGAAACATGGATCGGACGCTAGTGAAACATGAGTCCGGTCACTACTGAAACATTGACCAGACGCTACTGCAACAATGACCGGACGCGTCCGGTCACTGCGCAGTCAGCCCATTCAAAGGCATAACGACTAGTTTTGCTTTGGGGTCTATAAAAAGAAGTGGTGGCCGGCCTTGGCTATCGCTTAGCACCCTTGGGACTTGGTGTCCATGCTTGGGGAGTGCTAGGAAGCCCTCTAACTCGCTTGTGCTTGCTAGTGCGTGAATCGTTGCGAGTGAGTGATTGCTAGTGCGTTGCATTGAGAGATTTCATCGAGTGGCACTAGGTGATCGTGTTGCAAGCCGGTGGTGCTTGTTACTCTTGGAGGTTGCCACCTCCTAGACGACTTGGTGATCGAGTCTCCGTCGTGAAGCCCGCGTGAAGATTGTGTGTGGCTCCGGAGAAGGATTGTGAGGGGCATTGTGCTCGCCCCGTGGGGATCGTGAAGAGCAACTCTAGTAGAGCGTGTCATTGAGTTACCCTCACTTGTGGGTGAGTTCTTGCGGTGCTCGAGTGTCGAGCTAGGTGTGGTGCCTATTAGCCGCCGAACTACCAAAGTGTGTGGTCGACACAACAGGGACTAGCTTGGTGGAAACCAAGTGAACCTCGGGATAAAATCACCGTGTCAACATTGTCTACATCTTCTTGGTGGTTTGCTATCTCCATTCACTAGCTTGTATTTACTTGTTCATATACTTGTGCTAGTGTAGATTGCTCTTGCGCTTCTAGTTAGCTTGTGTAGCTTGCTAGTTACATTCTTTGCTTGTGTAGCATAGAGTTGATCCCATGAGTGACTAGTTGACTTGTAGTCTTGCTAGTCACATTGCTTAGTTTGTGTAGCTAAGTTGAGCTCTCTAATTTGACTTGTGTAGCCTTGTTATTGAGCATTACTAGTGAGCTTAGGAGCTTTGTGCTTTGCTTACTAGATTATGTAAGAGCTCTCCGGTGTTTGAAGTACTAGTTGCATAGGTTTGTGTGACCTTGCTTCTAGAATTGGTTAGGTGAGCTCTAGCTAGCCCGACACCTTATTTGCATTGTTTAGGATCTTTTGTAAGCTGTCATAGAGTATAAGTAGAGGGGTGTAGTATTGTTAGACCGATAGTTTTTAATTCCACATTTGTTTCGGTTAGCCAGTGCGATTAATTTGAGAAAGGATTATTCACCCCCCTCTAGTCCGCCATCTCGATCCTTCAGTGGGGACGATGACAGTGGCATCTGGTGAGCCCGCGCACCTCCTCTCCTCCCTGCAGCTCCCATCCTCGCGCACTGAAACCTCCATGCATCTGGAGACGAAGGATGATGACTCGGCTCCTGCGACGTAGGTTGTCAAGGATCTGGATCTGAGACCCCCCCTCCCCATCCTTCCTTCCTCCCTCTAGATCTCTGGTCCCTCCTCCTCCTCCTCCTCCTCCTCTTCTCCCCTCTGGATCTAAGGTTTTGGTGGTGGCTAAGGTTTCGACGAGTCAGATCTTTCGAGATACTCCTCGTTGTTGCAATGGTTCATTTTTAATGTTGCAACAGATGACGTGGTAATATTGCAATGATATCTTTTTTTATTGTTGCAACAAACATTTTTGTGATGTTGCATAAGTAGTTCTTGAGATGTTTCAATGGCTTTGCTTCATTGTTGAAATAATTTTCTCTCGATGTTGCAGTAGATTTTTGTTTATTGCAATATATGTTTTTTCTGATGTTGCATTAGTGGTGCTTTTGATGTTGCAGTAGCTTTTTATTCTTTGTTGCACCAGATTCTTCGTGCTATTGTAGTGGATGTGTTTTGAATATGTGCAATAAATATTTTTTTGATGTTGCAGTTTATATTTTTGTTTGTTCAATTAGTTGTTCTTTCGATGTTTCAATAGCTTTTTATTCGATGTGTCAATAATTTTTTATTTTGTTTCACCAGTTTTTTCATATCATATCATTATGATTTTCTTCGATGTTGTAATAGTCTTTTTCTCCTTGTTGCAGCTGGCGGCGGACTATGCTGATGAGCTGGTGGCGGGGTGGATGTGCTGGGGCCAGGGAAGGCAGTCTCACGTACTTGCAGTTTATATTTTTGTTTGTTCCATTAGTTGTTTTGTCGATGTTTCAATAGCTTTTTATTCGATGTGTCAATAGCTTTTTTATTTTGTTTCACCAGTTTTTTTATATTATCTCATTATGGTGTTCTTTGATGTTGTCATAGTCTTTTTCTCCTTGTTGCAGCTAGGGACGGACTATGGTGATGAAGGCAGTCCCGTGTACGTGGATGCTCCACACGTGCTGACTCGCGGACATGTATGCCACGCATCGAGCCAATACTGCCTATATCATGCATGCACCCAACCACTACTGCCTATCTCCGTTATACGGAGTACATGCTAGCTTCAATAGTCCAATGTGCATATAATGGGCAGTCGGGACTAAAACAGTCATTAAAGTGCATGTGTGTATAAAGAGCACCGCTAACACCAAACGAGCGCAGCATGTACCAAACCAAACGATCAGCCCTACCAGACGTGGCCCCTACAGTGCAACATGCAAACACGTAGCTATGTGTGTTGTGCTCTCTCTCTGCGGCTCTGCCTTCTCTCTCATGCAGCTAACTGGACGAGCCCATACACATGCTTTTCAGCGGTAGGTGCGCTGCTTCTCCGGCAATATGCGCAGTAGCAGTACGCAGGTGCGAGCAGATAACACGCAGGTACCAGACACAACAACACACAGGCAGGCAGTCGTAGCGGCACAAGCACGGGCTGCGCGGGCGAGCAGCGGCACAAGCACGGGCTGCGTGGGCGGACGTCCGGGCACACGTGTCTGTCCGGACGTCCGGGCGGAAGCATCACCGAAAAAATAAAGATGGAGAAGAGTTATATGGCACTCTTGGAGATGCTCGGTCTAGCAGATAAATCAACGGCAAAAGTTAGAACTTCACAACTGTAAAGTGTGCATGGCATCTACCGTAAAAGAAGCCTCGAATTTCTCTCCTAAATTATCTGTATATGCCTATAATTAGAGAAGTAATTGTTGAGTAGTAATTATTACACGACCGTAAGATATTTAGATTTCAGACGTTTGGAACCGTAAGTAGTAATTATTCAGCAACAACTGTTTCATTGTTCTTTTTTGGCGACACGTCTAGTACTTTGAGCAAGAATAATTCTTTGGGGCAATTTTAAAATTCACTCAGAGTATAAAATGTATCCGAACAATTTGATTTTCAGTTTTTAGATTACTTTAAAAACATTGTAACTATTATTTATTTGTTTCTTTCTGCCGTAATGAAATAATAAAAACGATTTCACAGTTTCACAAGATCTCACAACCACTACCAGAGAACAGACTTTTGGTCGATTCGCCAATTAACCTTTAGTCTCGAATTTTTTTTTGCGTTCGGGACCAAAGACTTTTAGTCCCGGTTGGTAACAACAACCGGGATTAAAAGTCAACCTGTAGTCCCAGTTGGTATTACCAACTCGACCTTTACTCCCGGTTGATAATACTAACCAGAACTAAAGGATGATCTTTTAGCCTAGGTTAGTGTTAACAGCAGAATGAGAAAGCATAAAGTTTTTCTAGTTAGTCGTATATTCTTGAGCACAACAAATCGGCAATGAAGATTTTCTGCCTAGATCTCGTCACCACACAAAAAGTCCATGAAAATCCAATGGATAAGTATTAGTTAGATAAGTAATGGCACGTTCGTTTGAGCTAGAACGAGGGCCGGAACAATTCCAGATGACAGAAGCTTATATACAAATTAAATAACTAATTCAGCTAGAATATTTCCAGAGAGCCGTTCCGGGACAACCAAACGTGCCCTAAAGCGGAAAACCATGCAACCAATTGTTGCAACTCCACGGATCGGATCGCAACAGGTAGGGATGAAGCAACGGGTAGGGATGAAAACGGTACGAAAATATCTCGCACCGAACCACATCGTTTTCTATATTTGATCCGATCGAATCCGTATTTTCAGACAAATTCAAATTCGGTTCGAAATTTGAAGCACTAAATTCGAAATCGGAAAGAAAACAGTTTGAGCTTTTTTCGACCGATTTCTACTTTTCTACTTTTAATTCGGAATATCTCAAAATTGAAATTCGGTAATCCGAATTCGGACAACAGACATCTGCTTCTATGTCCATTCTACAGCAGTCATCTACTCTCTCATATTTATTTGAAATATTTTGCTTCTGTGTGCTACAAAAACTAGTACATTATTGTTTGCTCAAAAGAAAAAAACTAATAAATTATTATTGTAATTGTTTTATAATAAAAAATTTCTGATATTGTTGATTTATATGTCTGTCTGTAATTATTGTTTATATCGTCTTCACTTGGATCTATTGGTTGCCAAAAATAATGATGATGAACTATAGATGTTATGCTAGCTGTTAGTGTTAATCGTGTGTTCTAGACTTATTATATGTACTTATTATATGCAGTTGAACTTGATTATACACTTAGTAATTATTACTTACATGTATTAGTTAATTTTCATGGGTTTATGGATTTGGTTCTACGTGTCGGTATTCCGTATTAAATTTTCATATACCGACCGTGTTCGATATAATTTCTCTCGAATTAGTTCGTTTTTAATATTTCGTAAGTTCATGTTCGTTTACATGTTCGGCTTTATCATTTTCGTTTTCATTTTTGTATTCAAATATAAAAGTAGAAAATGATTGAGGAGTTTTCCGACCGTTTTTGACCGTTTTCATCCTAGCAATGGGCTGGCCGCGTGGTCGTCGGCAAGAGCCTCCCATACAGGCCACGCTACGTCGCTTTCAAGGAACAGGATCCACGCAGCCTGGCTGTAACACCCGGTTTTAAGAACAAAACCGAACACTCATCATATGTGTGCCCAGGAAATCCATACATACAACAACAGAGAGAAAATATCAAAACAGTGTCCATATAACGTAAATATAATTATATTTAACACTTACATCTCATCAAAGTACAACGCTTCGGCTACTCATCTTCTCTTTAGGCTCCATCTTCACGGGGACGGTTGACTGGGGGCACATATGTCTTAGCACTTCATGACATCTTAACCATGATCCATCTTCAGAGCAGACTTTACTAATGATTGGAGGTTGGGGAAATAGCAAGAGTGAGCACATATCGTACTCAGCAAATACAACATGGGGTTCATGAGGCTCAAAAGGTTGACACAGGTTTAACTGCGGTCAACTTTTAATTAGGTCATATTAATAAGCAGCTCAGTAGCAACAAAAATATGCAATAGCCCAAATAAACATATGATCAAGCAAACATGAATAACGTATAGCAAGAACATAAAAAATTATAATCAGTTTGATAAGTTATTATTTCATAAGGAGCCTAAGCCGCTCTTAACCGAGAGTACGGCTGATATATCAGTTTAAGCACTCTGCAGAGGTTGTACATCTTTACCCGCGAGTCGTGATTTACCCTTTTGCCCGAGGTCGCGAGCCTCTTGACCCTCTTTCAAGGAAGGTCAGCAGGGTTCACTATGAAGCCTTTCAAAAGTCCGTCTAACAAGTTAGAGCCGCTAGGATTCCAATTGGCAGGCAGATATAGGAACTCCCCTTTCAGATGACACATCCTTCGCGACTATACTCATAGGAACAGAGGTCGTCCTATACCCAACGTGGCAAGCCCCTTTTGCGCCCATCCGGGTAACCAATAACAAGAAAAGATCATCATACTAAGCTAAAGCCAGAGCCATATAGCTCTCACGGTTGCACTTTAAGTCCCGGGGGAATCCACTTACAGATAGTTATATTTCTTAAAAAGCATCTGTTAGTTGTTTGTTACATATACCATTAATCAAGTTACATAATCACTAGCAATCATCTACCCACAATGCATATCCTATGGTTATCAAGGTAGACACATACATAATGAATTTAATGAATTAATGTGAATAGGAAACAAGGAAATCTCATGCTATACTTGCCTGTTAATTTTGCTCAACTCTCACAACATCAGCTTCGGTCATCACATTCTGATCTTCAACGCCGACAAGCAATTCACGTCTACTCGCAGTAAGCATTACACATACTCAAACATACAAAGAAACAACAAGAAACCAAAGACCACATAACACGAGACAAAACAACGTACTAAAAGAGAGCTCGTTGCTACGGTTGCAAGATCGTACAAAACGACTAAAACAAAGCTACTGCTGAAAGACACGTGTACCGCGAGTTTATATTATATAAAAGAAGAAAAAGACTATACCGAGTTTATTTTAATTGTCAAAACCGTATAAAAATATTTAATTCAGGTTAGACAAAATATATTTTAATTTGAAAGAACGGATTAAACTAATCATATTTTAATTATAAATATTGTCATATAATTTAATTAAGTTAAATTTTATCTCAGTAAAATAAAAGAAACATGTGAGAGCATCTAAACGTATTTTATATGACAACGGTTAGTCTAATCAAATTATAAATCAAAAACACATTTATGTTAGTGATTAATCATATTAACATTTGTGTTTAAAATATCGAAGTATAAACCTATATTGATTTTAATTATAAATGAGATATAGACTTATTAATCATTTTAATATTTAACTACATATGAAAAATCATGTGATATAAAAAGCATGAACATTGCTGCGTAGAGCGTGATGAGACGAAACTAACGCAACTTGAATCACTCGAATCGGAATTAAAACAAGAAAACGATGGAGATAAAACTGACCAACGGTTGTTTAGTTCCTAGAAATATTTGGGAAACACACTTTCGTCGTTATTTGACAAACTTTGTCTAAACATAGACTAACTAGGCTCAAAAAATTCGTCTCGACATGTAAATACTAAAAATACAATTAGTTATTTTTTACCTATATTTAATGTTTTATGTATGCAAGTAAAGATTGATGTGACGGAGAATTTAGAAATATTTAGGGGAAGTCGGGGAAACTAAACATGGCCCGGTCTTCAACCTTCACGCACCTGTACCTACGGAACATGGTGGAGGTCCTGCTGCTGTACCCTGTACGAGCTCCTTCAGGAAGAGCGAAAGAACTGCTGCTGCTGCTTGCATCACGTCACGTGGATGTGGAGGGGCTTCGGCCTTCGAGCACTGGTGGGTGGTGGCAGAGGGGCGGGCATCTGGCGCTCGGAGCGGTGGGACTGGGAGGCGAGGGCCGCGCTGGGAGGCCGCACGCAGGGAGCACGGTAAGCCACGCGTCTGATACACCCAGCGTTGGGCGTGGCAGGGGCGAGCGACAGATGAGTTGAGGGCCGGCGACAGGATAGAGAAACATGCAATCAGCGCGTCGACGAGATCGTCGGCATATATATATTAAGGGTTTGGAGAGCTTGGAAAAACGTGATATTTTATAATTTTCGGAATTAATTAATTTCAGGATTAAAATAATTTCAGAAAAGTCCATAATTGATTTTTAAGCCACGAAAAATACTCCGATGGCTTAAAAAATTCTGAAAAAAATTCTCAGAGACACTTTGAAATATGATGAACTCAAATAAAGTATAAAGTATTTAGAGTTCACGAAAAGATATTTTGAAGCATCTAAAAATTAGATTATGATCATTGAAATATTGGAAACTATTTCGGAAAAAGCCAGAAAAATTCTCAAAAAGTTTGTAGCAATATGATGATGAATGATGAACTTAAAGAAGTGATTTGGAGCATATGTAAAAGGATATTGGAAAAAGTCCAACAAAAGGATAGAGTTGAGAATGATAAATTTGTTTTTTAGAAAAAGACAGAAACGAACCGAAAAAGATAGACAATCTACCAAACCTGTTTTGAAACTCTACCGCCTCACAACACAAGAGCAAACAACAACCATCATATCAAACATAACCCGTTAAATTAGTTTAGAAAAAAATAAAAATTCTCATTTTACAACAACTGAAGTAGTGCTAGCTCAAACTAAACTTGATTAATTTTATTTAAATATTAAAATTATTTATTTTATTTAGTGTTTTTTACTCACAACCCAAAATCAGAAATTTTGGGGTGTGACACTGGCCCCCATGTGCCGCCGTCAGTGGAGTGGGCGATGAGGGGAGAGTGCGCTGCCAATGGCTAATGGAGGCTGGGTGGAGCCGTGATGGGTGGTTACGAGGGGTGCGCATTGGCGCGAAGAAGAACGAGCGCCCGCCAAGATGGGGTGGGGGATGAAAGCCGGAGGTCGGAGGAGATCACCACACAGCGTTCCTGCACAGATCTTCTTCATCCCCACCTAGATCCATCGCACCCATGGGGGACATGCCGCATCGCCTCCGAGGGGTGCCTTCCACGCGCGTCCGAGTGGGCTGCTTGCCACACCGTCGGAGAGGCCAGAGAGAGCGCACTAGAAGATATCTATCATCTTATGATAATTATCCCATGATATTAAACTAAATAGTCACTACTCGGGTAAGTTTATAACTTTTTTCATGGGTACAGATCAACTTAGTGACTTTAATTAATTTATATTATAAAAATATCTTAATGCTAGTAGAATGGTACGTTATGACTTTTTTTTTTATCATGTCATAACAACCATTTCACTATTGTCATATAGCAAATGGTCTATTGTCATAACAACCATTTCACTATTGTCATATATATAGAACCACTACTCCATACCTGGTGTAACATCCGACCCAATTTGGAATTTGGCTCATTAAGACTCATGTGCTTGTTATGACATATTGTGGGGGGAGTTTAGTCTCACCTTGGTTGTTTAGAGTGGGTTCGACCAACATATAAGACTTCTAGAGTCCATCCCACTATCTTCGGGTTAATCCTTTTACGTAAAGCGAGGACGAAAGCGTAATTGGGATGGTGGTAGGTGTGGTTTGCTCAGTGTGCAAAGTGGATCTGAGTCGTTTGGTCTCTAAGGCGTTACAACTGGCTACAAAATAATTTATTTTATAGCCACTTTGAGTTACGATAATTACTATATGATTTACGAGATTATAGTAATTGGTTACTATATGATTTACTATAACGTTATAGTAAATATCCCCATGTATTACAATAACATAACTATCGTAAATATGTATACACTTTATCGTAAATTAGTATAGAGATTATCGTAAATAGAGGTGACTATAGAATAACTTATTCTGTAGCTAGCTACAGAGTATAATTTCCATATATATATATATATATATATATATATATATATATATAGACACACACACTATCCCTATCGTAAATATATATATAGAGAGAGAAAGCCTCAGTCTAAACACAAATTGGTTCAACCAAACTAGTGAGAAAAAAAGAACTTGATTAAACCAAGAAGAGGAGGGAATATAAAAAAAGTGCCTCCAAATCCATCTCTGACTTTTCTCGCTCGCTCTCCCCGTCTTCCGCAATCAGCAAGCCACCTGAAAGGTCCTTATTTGATTTTGGTAATTGAGTGACAACTTAGGTGAACTAATATGTGCTTAAGTAAAATACACAGTTCATAGGTGAATATGCAATGAAGAAGCTTATTGCATATGAGACATGAAATGGAGTCATATGACTAAGGTCATGAAGATCAAGGCAAGACTTGGCTTGATGGATCGGTTGCGAAGGTGAAGGGCAAGTTGGAGGTTTTTAAGCCGTTGGTACCGAGTGTCGGAAGGCTTGAGCAAAGACTTGGCGCCGATGGACCGAAGCAATGGTGAAGAGCAAGTGAGGTCAAGATCGATGGACTATGGAGGTCATGTGATGATATGAAGTGACTCATATCATTTGGTGATCAAGATTGGTGCATGTGTTGCATCAACATCTGAGGAAATGAAATGCGCAAGACAAAGGTATAACTTGTAGGACATTTCATTTCACCGGTCATAGGTGGTAGAGAAGTTTATGACTGGGTTTAGGATAGATAGCCGTACTATAAAGAGGAGAAATCTTTTGGTTGCAATGGTTATCTAGTGCCACTAAGTGTGAGTTTCATGTGCATATGCATTGCACTTAGTGACATTGTAAGATGGATGAGATTAACCCTAAAAAATATTTATGAAAATGCTAACTTTAGTGCCAAACTAATTTGATAATTTGTGGGAGAGTTACAACATTGAAAAGGGTTTAAAAGTTGGAAATGGGAGCTACTAGTTGCACCCAAATAGCAAGGCCTTGCTCGGAATTAATCTTGGACCTACCCAGATATTCCGGTTAATTTCAGTTTGAGCGTGCTTGAACAGTAAGGTTGTGCTTGGATTTTTCCTGGCCCGAGCCGGATATTCCGCTTTAGCCCAGATCCAGGCGTCCCAACGGTCAGGAGCGTGAGCTAAGTGTTTTTAGGGGTGGAGCAGCCCCCTTTCTTCCTTCTCTCACCCCTTTGACTCATTTGTTGAGTGGGGAAAAGTTCTAGGGTTCTTTCTCTCCCTCTCCTCCCCCTCTCTCCATGATTTGAGCAAATATTTCTAAAGAGAGTGAGTGCCCTTTGTGGGTGTGATGAGAGATTGAAGATCCACCTCTTCCCCTTCCTCTCCCTCTCATGCTTGGTGCCATTTTGAGTGAGGGATTGAGAGCCTAGTGTGTGTGCATTTGAGGATTACATTTGGTGGCACTAGGAAATCTTTGTGATTGGGGATTTCTTATTACTCTTGGTGATTGCCATCACCTAGACGGTTTGGTGGATTGTGGTCTCCGTTGTGAAGCCCGTGTGGTGATTGTGCGTGGCTCCGAAGAAGGATTTGTGAGGGGTGTTGTGCTCGCCTCGCAGGAGATCATGAAGAGAACTCTAGTAAAAGAGAGACGTGAAGAGCATCAAGTGATCCGACCAGGTCAAGTGCTAGAGCTTGTGGTAAGCACTGCTTGTGGGAGAGTGACTAGTGTAGTCACCACTAGCAAGAGGACCGGCAGCAACTTTGAGCTTGACTCAACTGGGAGTAGGTGGTTGGCAAGCCACCGAACCTTGGGATAATGTTGGTATTTCTTAGCATAAGCAGAAAAGTCCGCAAGCACACGGAAGTACCATTGTAGCACTTCACCTGGAGTATTCAGGGTATTGTATTTTCCATAGGGAACAATGTGCTATAGTCTCCTGGTCTAGTCCTCCAGATAAGACACGGAGAAGGGTAACATGGGTAGCAAGGTTCTTCTAAGGAACCGGTCCTTATGTGATATAAGCTCAGCCAACAAAGCCTACTTTGGTCAATGGGTGAAACTTGTTTCCCAGTCTATGCCGATACAGCTGATCTACCTGGAATCCCGAATGTGGGTGCATTACAAAGGATAGACAGGGCTGTCACCACCTACCGCCTACCTCCTCAACCGTGGAGACCCAGGCAACCAACCTGTAACCGCTTAGCCTAAACACCACGTTTACGCTAAGGGCCACTACTCTAGTGGTAGCTAGGACTTGCACCCTCTTACTAGAGCACCCAGCCAAGGGTGAACGATCGATCCCGCAGACTAAGTTAGCGAAAGCTTAAACACGATAAGAACATAGAACCAAGTTGAACATGAACTCTTATACTTTAGTAGTATGCAAGATCGTAGAGGTACGAACAAGATTATACCAGCGATTCTGGTGTTCCTCCCACTAAGTGTACAAGCGCGCCGAGTACACTCGTGCAGGTAGCCGACAACTCCGGTACTTCTCCCGCTCAGACCTCACTCGCTCCCTATTCTAGATAGCTACTAGAGCTATGATAAGTGTGGCACTACTCCTTCTTCCATGGATCCCTCTTGAGATATGTATTGATGAGCTCTTGGATGATTTGTGAGGAGGGTGGAGGCCTCCTTTTATAGATGGAGGTGCCTTGGAGGGGTGGAGAGCCTCTTCTCTCCACATGGAAAGTGCAAACCGACCTCCAAACTGATGTTGCAGGGTTCATTGCACTTGGACACCTCGATAACCGACATTAGATAGGCGGTGGCAGGCTCCTGTATAAATTTGAATAGGATTGGCGCCACTGGTGGTGCGGCCGCACCAGGGGTCCGGGCGCACCCCTGCTAGCCCTCCTCGCCACCGCCTTTCTCTGGTGGCCTTGGGAGTTGATGTGGGCCATGTCTATTGAGGTTTCCAGGTCCAGTTTGTTGTTGTGATGGGCTTTGAGCTCTATTTCTCCCATCTGGATGGGTCAGAAGTGTTGGGTATTCTGCCTATCCCCTTTGGGCTCATATCGGGTGCATTTGCATGCCATATACTGTATGTGTTGGAGCCCATTTGTAGTCATTTACGTGAATACTCTCCTGCAATTGACCAAACACCAAAGCTTGTGGAAATAGTTAGTTGTAAACCCTAATTCTATGATTGGTGTTGGTTTTATGCGAGTCTTGGCAGTTATAAAGTATGGGTTAAGGACCGCCAACAAACTCCCCCCACACTTACCCCTTTGCTCATCCTCGAGAAGTTTTAGAGAAAAAAGTAAACATGAGCATAACATTCCTAAGGTATACAGTTATTATAAAGATTATTCCAAATCATTCATTACACAGGTGGGATATGTGGCGTTGTCTAATCATGATTCCTTAGGATGTTAAAAAGTGAATTAGCTCTCGAAGCAAAGTCATCTTCCCTAATTCACATCTTAGCAACTTGGAGGTTTTCAAAGTTTTATTAAGAAAAGCATAGTTCACTTTTATAGTCCTCAAATGATGCTCTCGGATCACTCGATGGTGTATGATTCCTTACCGAGGCATAGCAGAGTTTTTGCCTTCTTTTGTTGTCCCTACTTCTAAAAGGTTTATGTGGAGCTCAGTAGGGATAAGCATGATTGCATACTTGTATTGCATATATTGTAAAATCAAATCGAGGATCCAAGGAGAGAAGTGTCATACTCTTAGATCAAGATGTGCATGTGTGTGGACTATGATATGAAAAATACTCCTTTTGTGGATATGATCTCTCTCTATAACTTATTACCTTGAGACATGACTATCTCTTTTTTTCTTTTTTCTAAGCATGAGCCTTCATGTGCTCATCATTTTTTTGTGGGTATTGAATATACCCCTAATTCTACTACGGGCACTTCCCTTTTTTTCCTTTTTTTCTTTTTTTCTTTTGGGACCTTCATGTGTCCCTCTTTTTATACACTTTTGCATAGCCCATGTCTCTTCTTCTAAAACATATATGTAGAGAGAAATCATTATTCTAAATCATGGAGTATATAAAAGACTTTTTTTGTCTACCCCCATTGTAGGAGTAGAGCTTTTTGGTGGATCTAATGGAGGCATGTTTTTGCGCACTCCAGTGGAGGAGCAGCAGGTATGTGGGAGCATGATAAATCTCTCAACAGGGGTCAACAAGACTTGACCGAACTCAATACAATAACAAGTAGCGTATGTAGAAAGCTTGAACCTTTTTGCAAGATATCATATTTGGCTTTGGTAGGAATTTCTCACCAAATGAGGAGTATGTGACACTATGGTTTTATATCATTTTCAAAATAAATTCTCCAAGTACTTCGAATAGAAATGGTAGGATTCATAAGCCAGAACTATATCACACTTCACAACATCTTAGTCATCATGATTGTCCTATCAAGATGTTTCCCACAAGAATAAGTATATGTATATGGAATAAACTTTATGCAAGCTTCTATCTCAAGGATGCTATGAACATGTCACTTTTCAAATTTTAACACAAAGTGTGGTTCTTTGATTATTGCAAGGGAGCAAGAAGTAGTGTTGGTTCATTGAGTTCAATTTTAGTTGGTCAAGTTTTATGTATATTTAAACTCAAGAACTAGGAAGCTGAGGAGAGTGTTGCATAAACCATCGTTTGAAGATGAAGGATTGATGAAGATTCAAAGGTTGTTTGGCTGAATTGTAAGTTCAGCCGAACCTCCCTTGAGCTATTGGTGTTGTCCTTCTGCATGTCAAGGCAATCGATCTTTGTGCAACATGTGGGGGGGAGATCTCGAAAGTGTGGTTGTTGAACTTGAGAGATCTCCCACAGACTTTATTCTTGTACCTATTTTTATTTAGCACAAAAAACAAAAAAGAGGAAATACAACAAGGGCTCTACCAGCTTGAACACTGGGGTGCCTGGATTTATATTATTATTATTAATTTATTTTATTTATTATTATTTTATTATGGCAACATTGAGAAAGAATATATCCATGCTTAAGGAAAGTTGAAAACATAAAGCTCAAGAAAGCATGGATCAACAAAGGTTGTCATTATTTTTCTAAAGAGAGAGAGTATCATTCATTTTTTTTCAAAAGGATTTTTTCTCTGTTCACCAAACTTCTTATCTTTGAAAAAACAACTCAAACAATGCTTCAAGGTAAATCATGCAGTATAAATCTAGCTTTGGTTAAATCTTCATCAAAAGAATTACTTCTATTGCTTACGAATGTAGCTCAAAGTTCATTAACCAAAATTAAACACCATGTTTAAACTTGATTAAAGAAGGTAATTTTAACCTAAGCACCATGCTTAATTTAAAAGACCTATGTGTATAACGATCGGATACACCCAAACCAGAGAATATGACATAAGTAACGGAAGCATGAAATTGAACAGCATGAAGACAAACTTGAGTAAATAGGTTGGTGAACATTACCTTTGCATACCTGAGTGTATTCACTTACGACATCTGTAGATTTGAGTTTTGAAAGTTGTCGTAGCGGTGGCTTGAAGGTCTGACTCGGTTCATTAGCAAGGTAGTAGGAGTGGAATACGGCGATGCAAGGCTTGTATGGGATGATAGGTGTACCAAGACTTGCATGCACTGGGTGGAGTCAGGTGGATATTTGTGATGAAGAAATGGAACCACTCTGTTCCTCCTTTCTCCTCTACTCTCTCCTTTTTTCCTCTCTCTTTTTTATATAGTTTTTCTTTCATCTGCTCTCTTTTTCTCTCTTTTTTGGAAGGTACATGGGTGTTTGTGAAGGCATGTGGCGCCACCCATCTCTTTCTTTTCCACCATCTCTTCTTAGCAAGATCAAGCTTTTTCCTTTTTGGATGGATGGAACTTGAGCTTCTCAACATCCTCCCCCACACTTGGACTTTTGTATAAAAGTCAAGTATGGCATGTTGAGGGACTCAGTGTTCTGTCATTGGTAGTGTAGCTCCTATGCTCCTTGTCAATGTATCTTCCCCTGATCTTCTTGATCTTAACCCGAAGGTGTATACAAACGAGATAGCATGTTCTTACTTTTATTGAGAAGAAAGATGGTGTTTATTATTTTTTTATTTTAGCAAGGTGAGCTAGCATATCCTTTGATGTAAATGGAACGTGACATTCTTACCGCCCTCCCCCACACTTGGCTTTCGTGTAAAAGCCAAGTGTGCCAAGTCAGGGTCTCCTTTTTGAGTGTCTTCTAGATCATCAGAATTGTGTAGTTGATGTAGCTCCATGTTGTCGTGCATCGTCTGTCCCTTGTTCTTCTTAGTTTCAACATGAAATGGTTATCGACCAAGAATACCCAAGGGTGCATTCTAGCCTGGCAACATGATCTTGCAATTATTGGAGAACGAAACAACTTTCTTTTTTTATATGATAATCCGGGGTATCTCCCGACAGTGCTTTGATTATGGTCATAAGCTTGACCTTGGAAAACCTTTGGAAATTTTTTTTATGTTGATGAAGTGGTTTCCCCTCCAACACCAACCTGATCTGCAAAACTCATAACAAGGTGCCACAAAATTTGCAAGATTTATGATAAACAAAATGATCTACAACAACCCTTTTAATGATTCTAGGAATGGAGAGCAAAAGGGGTTTGAAGATTTTGCAAATGAAGTTGGAGTTGCAGACCAAAGTGAGAAATTCTTCAAATGAGCATGGACTTGGTGTGGTAGGAAGAAGATAGCTTCCATGCTCATGGAAATTTGAGGTAGAAGATGATGTTGAATTAGGAAGCTCGAAAGTATTCCCAAAGTCAACATCATAGGAAAGGTTTCCCTCAAATTCGAAGAAGCATGTTGGTGCTTTGTCTTTAGGAAGATCAGGAGTTTCTCCTAAATTGACCTCTACTGGGATGAGATGATCAACATTTTCTTCCAAGGACAACCTAGGGGTCTCGAAAGGTTGCACCGGCATAACTGTTTCGGGCTCATTTGTTAAGGAGAGGGGTTCAGCCACATAATTTTTTGGCTTGAACGTTTGGTATGGAAAAGTTTCCCTCCCTATCTTGACAACACATTCTTTAGTTTTTGAAGATTCATCAAAATGTTTTTGTAGGGGGAGCCCGATCAAGACATCAAAGTCTTGAATGTCAAAGACATGAAAGTCTAGCATCAACTTGAAATTGTCATACTTAAGCTATATGCTATGAAGGATGCCTAGACTTTTCATGCTTGACTTCGAATCTAGCATTAGGTGCTTGTTGGGGTGAAAGGCCCGTGAACGAACGTGTTCGCAAAAAATGCGGACATGATGTTCACCCCAACAATAGGATTATAAAGCACTTCCATCCAGTCTCTGCCTATTTTAGCGTGGATGAATGAACAAGAGGGACTGATCCGAACTTCTTTGAAAGAGAGTTCCGCTTGTTCCACCCAATCGCTACTTATAAAGGATGGCGACTCCTCAATACGAAGGACTTCTTCAAGGGGTTCAAGAGGAGTGGCAAGAACTGGAGGCTTCTTCTGGCATGGACGCTTCGAGGTATCTATGTATTTGTCAAGTCATTCTTCCTCGAAGAACGGAAAATCTGAAGGGAAGAAAACTTCCTTCAGAGGTTCCGTTAGCGATGAGGGTCTCTGAGTTTGAATCTCAGGTTCGGTTTTAACCGAAGAGACCTCCTCATGCTTGGGTTTGTCTTCCGTTCGGAGGGGATCAGGAGGTGGAGTGTTCTCTAGAATGAGGTCTAGCAGAGCTTCTCCTTCCCCTGGGGTTTTGCACATGAACGATCCTCTGGCAGAAATGTCCAGCTATAGGGCAGACTCCTTGTTCAGCCCTAACCAAAAGTGTTGTAACAACACGTGGTTGAGTAGAGACAAGTCTAGGCCTAACCGTGAAAGAGTTAAAAATCTTTCCCAGGATGCACCAAATGTTTCCTTCTCTTTTTGATGGAAGTTGAGTAACTCTAGTCGTAGGTTTGCAATACGAGATATGGGGAAGAACGTGAGACAAAACCTGTTCTGCAGTTCCTTCCAATCTCTGTTAACTTTTCCTACGATATTGTTGTACCATTGTTTCGCTCTTTCAAAAAGAGAGAACAGAAATAACTTCCAATGAAGTGTTTCTTGTGACATGCCCGCAATTGTCAGGCATGCATAGAGTAACTCAAACTCCCGTAGGTGATGGCAGGGGTTTTCACTCTCAAAACCCGAGAAGGGTTGTTCACGAACCAAGGCTATAAAGCTAGGGCGGAGTTCATAGCCAGAAGCTGTGATTGACTTCGACGATTGTGGTGGCTCATAGAACTCAGCTCGTGGAGCGGATTGGTTTTGGATAGAGTTTTGTTCCATAGGTGAAAACAAAGAAAAGAAAGATAAAACAAAGATACACGGGTGAACTAGGTTCGGAGACTAAAGACGAAAAACGTTCCCCGGCAACGGCGCCAGAAATGCTTGTTGGTATTTCTTAGCATAAGCAGAAAAGTCCGCAAGCGCACAAAAGTACCGTTGTAGCACTTCACCCGGAGTATTCAGGGTATCGTATTTTCCATAGGGAACAATGTGCTATAGTTTCTTGGTCTAGTCCTCCAGATAAGACATGGAGAAGGGTAACACGGGAAGCAAGGTTCTTCTAAGGAACCAGTCCTTATGTGATATAAGCTTAGCCAGCAAAGCCTACTTCAGTCAATGGGTGAAACTGGTTTCCCTGTCTATGTCGATACAACTCTACCTGGAATCCCGAATGTGGGTGGATTATAAAGGACGGACATGGCTGTCACCACCTGCCGCCTACCTCCTCAACCGTGGATACTCAGGCAACCAACCTGTAACCGCTTAGCCTAAACACCGCGTTTACGCTAAGGGCCACTACTCTAGCGGTGGCTAGGACTTGCACCCTCTTACTAGAGCACCCACCCAAGGGTGAACGATCGGTTCCGCAGACTTAGTTAGCGAAAGCTTAAACACGATAAGAACTTAGAACCAAGATGAACATGAGCTCTTATACTTTAGTAGTATGCAAGATCGTAGAGGTACGAACAAGATTATACCAGCGATTCTGGTGTTCCTCCCACTAAGTGTACAAGCACGCCGAGTACACTCGTGGAGGTAGCGGACAACTCTGGTACTTCTCCGACTCAGACCTCACTCGCTCCCTATTCTAGATAGCTACTAGAGCTATGATAAGTGTGGCACTACTACTTCTTCCATGGATCCCTCTTGAGATATGTATTGATGAGCTCTTGGAGATTTGTGAGGAGGGTGGAGGCCTCCTTTTATAAATGGAGGTGCCTTGGAGGGGTGGAGAGCCTCTTCTCTCCACATGGAAAGTGCAAACTGACCTCCAAACCGACGTTACAGGGTTCATTGCACTTGGACACCTCGATAACCGACATTAGATAGGCGGTGGCAGGCTCCTATTCAAATTTGAACAGGATTGGCGCCACTGGTGGTGCGGCCGCACCACGGGTGCGAGCGCACCCCTGCTGGCCCGCCTCGCCACCGCCTTTCTCTGGTGGTCTTTGGAGTTGATGTGGGCCATGTCTATTGAGGTTTCCAGGTCCAATTTGTTGTTGTGACGGGCTTTGAGCTCTATTTCTCCCATTTGGATGGGCCGAAAGTGCTGGGTATTGGGCCTATCCCCTTTGGGCTCATATCGGTGCATTTGCATGCCATATATTGTATGTGTTGGAGCCCATTTGTAGTCATTTACGTGAATACCCTCCTGCAATTGACCAAACACCAAAGCTTGTGGAAATAGTTAGTTGTAAACCCTAATTCTACGATTGGTGTTGGTTTTATGCGAGTCTTGGCGGTTATAAAGTATGAGTTAGGGATCGCCAACTGTCGGTGTTTCTACCTCGGGGGTATGACACTAACTAGTAATATGTTCACGTGCTCTCTTCCTGGATGGTGATGCAAGATGACACAAGGATTTATCCTGGTTCGGGCAAAGAAGGCCCTACGTCCAGCGGGGGGAGGATGTTCTTGTATTACTTGCACCTAAGTGCTTGTACAGGGGCAATACAAGCTCAACGAGTGGAGACCTGAGTGGGGGCGGTCCCCCCTGTCAGCCCCCGAGGGAGGCTCGACCCTGAGCAAGGCAGGGTCGAGGCTACCTTAAGTTGCTAAGTAATATGAAAGATGGTGCACGAGTTTTCTCATTCATATTAACTATGTTTGTACAAAGCAACAAAATGAACAAGGCCTCGAGGCCTTTAAGGGTAGAAGCGACGTAGCTGAGATATGTTCCACGCGTTCGCCAGGATCCTGCCTTGCTCGTTGTAGAGCTTGTATGTTCCTGGCTTGAGCACCTCTGCTACGGTGTATGGGCCCTCCCATGGAGGGGTGAGCTTATGGCGCCCTCGATTATCTTGTAGTCGTCGAAGCACGAGGTCCCCCACCGCCAGGTCCCTCTTGCGCACGTGCTTGTCGTGGTAGCGTCGAAGCGTTTGCTGGTAGCGCGCGGAGTTGATGAGCGCCACATCTCGAGCCTCCTCGAGCTGGTCCTTGGCGTTGGCAAGCTTCTCGTCGTTGGTTTGCTCGTTGTAGGCTCGAAGTCGAGGGGAGCCGTACTCGAGATCCGTGGGCATGACCGCCTCGGCGCCGTAGGTTAGGAAGAACGGAGTGAACCCGGTGGCTCGACTCGGTGTAGTCCTGAGGCCCCACAGCATCGAGGGGAGCTCTGCAGCCCACCCCTTCCCAAAGTTCTTGAGGGTCTTGAACAGCCTCGGCTTCAGCCCGTGGAGTATCATGCCGTTGGCCCGCTCGACCTGCCCGTTGCATTGAGGGTACGCAACCGAGGCCCAGTTCACGCGGATGTTGTTGTCGTCACAGAAGTTGATGAACTTTTTGCCCGTGAACTGCGTGCCATTGTCGGTGATGATGACGTTAGGCACCCCAAACCGGTACATGACATTGGCGATGAACTCGACGGCCTTCTCGGAGGTGGGGTCGCCTATAGGCTTGGCCTCGATCCACTTGGTGAACTTGTCGACGGCTACGAGCACGTGCGTGTACCCTCCGCTTGTCCTCTTGAGGGGACCCACGAGGTCGAGCCCCCAAACGGCAAACGGCCAAGTGATGGGGATCATCTGCAGGGCGTGTGCGGGCTGGTGCGTTTGCTTGGCGTAGAACTGACACCCATGGCAAGCTCGAACTAGGCGCTTGGCGTATCCGATGGCGGTTGGCCAGTAGAAGCCTTGGCAGAAGGCGTTCCCCACCAGGGTCCTTGGCGCTGCGTGATGGCCACAAGCCCCCGAGTGCATGTCGTCGAGGAGCCTGCGTCCTTCCTCGAGGGGGATGCAGCGCTGAAGGATTCCTGATGGGCTTCATCGGTACAGCTCTCGTTCGTCGCCGTAGATGACGTAGGTCTTGGCCCTTCGAGCGATGCGTCGGGCCTCCGTCTTGTCTTCTGGTAGCGTGCCTTGCGTCAGGTAGTCGAGGAAGGGCGTCTGCCAGTCGAGGGGTCGCGATGAAGAAGAGGCGGGTGGGTCGATCTGCATCGCCTCAGCGGATGTTGAGGGGTCGTTCTCGAGGGGTGGCGTTGAAGGTCGAGCCCCCGTGTCCGGCTCGAGGGGTGGCGTCAAGGGGCCAGCCCCCGGGCCGATTTTGACGGATGGCTCGAAAATGTCCCTCGAGAAGACATCTGGTGGGACGGTGCCGCGCGTGGATGCTAACTTAGCCAGCTCGTCTGCGGCCTCGTTGTACTTTCGAGCGATGTGGTTGAGCTCGAGGCCGTAGAACTTGTCTTCTAGCTTGCGCACTTCTCCGCAGTATGCTTCCATCTTAGGATCGATGCAGCTTGAGGCCTTCATGACCTGGTTGATGACGAGCTGCGAGTCCCCTCGAACGTCGAGGCATCGGACCCTAAGCTCGAGGGCGATGCGCAACTCGCTGACGAGGGCCTCGTACTAAGCGACGTTGTTGCAGGCAGGGAAGTGCAAGCGCAGCAAGTAGCGCATGTGGACTCCGAGGGGTGAGATGAAGAGCAGGCATGCGCCTGCCCCTGTCTTCATGAGGGACCCGTCGAAGTACATAGTCCAGAGCTCGGCTTGGATTTGTGCTGGCGGGAGCTGGGTGTCGGTCCACTCAGCAACGAAGTCCGCCAACGCTTGCAACTTGATGGCTTTTCGCGGAGCATAGGTGATGGCCTCCCCCATCAGCTCGGCAGACCACTTGGCGACGCGCCCCGTGGCCTCCCGGTTGTTGATGATCTCTCCGAGGGGGAATGACGATACCACCGTCACGGGATGAGCGAGGAAGTAATGCTAAAGCTTG
This sequence comes from Coix lacryma-jobi var. lacryma-jobi, assembly GCA_009763385.1. Lineage (NCBI taxonomy): Eukaryota > Viridiplantae > Streptophyta > Magnoliopsida > Poales > Poaceae > Coix > Coix lacryma-jobi. The sequence continues at coordinate 99,444,246 of CM019831.1, forward strand.
CGCCTCGTGATGATGATGCCGTAGAGCAGCTTCTGGATGTGTGGGTACCGGACCTTGGCCTCGGAGAGCACCTCACTGATGAAGTACACCGACCGTTGGACTGGTAGCGCGTGACCCTCCTCGTCTCTCTCGACGGCTATGACCGCGCTGACCACCTGGGTGGTCGTGGCTACGTAGAGGAGGAGAGGCTTGGGGGGATCGTCACCCTGGGCTGCTCGTGGTGGCACGAGAATTGGCGCGGAAGTCAGCAACCCCTTCAACTTGGCTAGGGCCTCCTCGGCCTCGACAGTCCACACAAAGCGTTCTGTTTTCTTCAGCAGGCGGTAGAGGGGTAGCGCCTTTTCCCCTAGCCTCGAGATGAACCTGGTGAGAGCGGCTAGACAGCCTGTCACTTTCTGTACGCCCTTGAGGTCTCGAATTGGGCCCATCCTCGTGACTGCTGAGATTTTTTCGGGGTTGGCCTCGATCCCCCGTTGTGAGACAATGTAGCCAAGTAGCATGCCTCGAGGCACACCAAATACACATTTCTCGGGGTTGAGTTTCACATTCTTGGCCCGGAGGCACTCGAACGTGGTCTCGAGATCGCTGACGAGGTCCCCGACTTCCTTGGTCTTAACCATGATGTCATCGACATAGGCCTCGACAGTTTTGCCTATGTGTTCGCCGAAGACATGCTGCATACAATGTTGATATGTTGCCCCGGCGTTTCGAAGGCCGAAGGGCATTGTAACATAGCAATACATGCCAAAAGGCGTAATAAAGGAGGTAGCGAGCTCGTCGGATTCTTTCATCCTAATCTGGTGGTAGCCGGAATACGCATCGAGAAATGATAGTACTTCACACCCCGCAGTGGAATCGACAATCTGATCAATTCTAGGTAAAGGAAATGGAACTTTTGGACATGCTTTATTCAGACCAGTGTAGTCTACACACATCCGCATTTTTCCACTCTTTTTCCTAACTAGTACAGGGTTAGCTAGCCACTCCGGGTGAAATACCTCCTTGATGAATCCGGCCGCCAAAAGCTTGTGCACCTCCTCGCCGATGATCCTACGCTTCTCCTCGTCGAAGCGACGCAGGCGTTGCTTCACCGGTCTGGACCCGGCCTGGATCTCCAAGGCGTGCTCGGCGACTCCCCTCGGCACGCCTGGCATGTCCGAGGGGCTCCACGCGAACATGTCGATGTTCGCGCGAAGAAAGTCGACGAGCACTGCTTCCTATTTAGGCTCGAGGCTGGCACTGATGACCAACGTCTTGCCGTCGGTCGAGGTCGGGTCGACAGGTATCTGCTTAGTGTGCTCTGCCGACTCGAAGGTGCCGGCGTGGCGCTTCGCCTCAGGGGCCTCGGTGGCCAGGGCAGCCAGGGCCTCGAGCGAGTCGACTTGGACGTTGGTCTCCCCACGCTCGACGCACTCCACATCGCAGTGGTACGCGTGCTCGTAGGAGGTGTCGACGGTGATGACCCCCTTTCGGCCCCGGCATCTTGAGCTTCAAGTACGTGTAGTTGGGAACCGCCATGAACTTGGCGTAGCCAGGCCTGCTGATGATGGTGTGGTAGGTCCCTTGGAACCCAACCACCTCGAAGGTGAGCGACTCTTGGCGGAAGTTGGTCGGCGTGCCAAAGCAAACAGGTAGGTCGATGCGCCCGAGGGGGTGGGGCTTCTTCCCTGGTACGACTCCGTGGAACCCCTCGACGCTGGGTCGGAGCTGGTCCCTCGAAATCCCCAAGAGGTAGAGGGTCTCGAGGTATATGATGTTGAGGCTCGAGCCCCCATCCATCAACACCTTGGAGAACCGTACGTCGATGATGACGGGGTCGACGACGAGGGGGTATGCCCCCGGATTTACGACATGGTCCGGATGGTCGTCACGGTCGAACGTGATTGGCGCATCAGACCAGTCGAGATATCGGGGGGCGTCGTGGCGGAGTGCAAAGACTTCGCGGCGCTCCTTTTTTCTCTCTCGAGCTGAGAGCCCGACGGTTGGGCCCCCGTAGATCATGTAGCAGTCGCGCACCGGGGGGAAGTTGTCGTCCGCGTCACCGTAGTCGCGTCAATTGTTGTCCTTGCCCTTAGGTGCGTCTTCCTTCTTGTCGCCGAGCTTGGAGTAGAAGCCCTTGATCAGTTGGCAATCCTTCAACTTGTGATTCGTGGGACCCTTGTGATAAGGGCAGAGGTCCTCGAGCATCTTGTCGAAGACAGCCCCGTCAGGGGGGCCTCGAGGCTTCTTATGCTCGAGGGCGCCCACGAATACTTCTTCTTCGTCGTCATCGGCGTCGCGCTTTGCCTTCTGACCTTTGCCTTTATTCTTCTTATTTTTGTCGGAGGGCTCAAGCAAGGGCAACAACGTCAAGAATCGCAACAACGACAACAAAAAGAAGAAGAATAAAGGCAAAGGTCAGAAGGCGAAGCGCGACGCCGATGACGACGACGACGAAGAAGTATTCGTGGGCGCCCTCGAGCATAAGAAGCCTCGAGACCCCCTTACGGGGCTGTCTTCGACAAGATGCTCGAGGACCTCTGCCCTTATCACAAGGGTCCCACGAATCACAAGTTGAAGGATTGCCGACTGATCAAGGGCTTCTTCTCCAAGCTCGGCGACAAGAAGGAAGACGCGCCTAAGGGCAAGGACAACAATCGACGCGACGACGGGGACGCGGACGGCAACATCCCCCCGGTGCGCGACTGCTACATGATCTACGGGGGCCCAACCGTCGGGCTCTCAGCTCGAGAGAGAAAAAAGGAGCGCTAGGAAGTCTATGCACTCTGCCACGACGCCCCCCGATATCTCGACTGGTCTAATGCGCCAATCACGTTCGACCGTGACGACCATTCGGACAATGTCGTAAATCCGGGGGCGTACCCCCTCGTCGTCGACCCCATCATCATCGACGTACGGTTCTCCAAGGTGTTGATGGATGGGGGCTCGAGCCTCAACATCATATACCTCGAGACCCTCGACCTCTTGGGGATTTCGAGGGACCAGCTCCGACCTAGCATCGGGGGGTCCCACGGAGTCGTACCAAGGAAGAAGGCCCACCCCCTCGGGCGCATCGACCTACCTGTTTGCTTTGGCACGTCGACCAACTTCCGCCAGGAGTCGCTCACCTTCGAGGTGGTTTGGTTCCAAGGGACCTACCACGCCATCATCGGCAGGCCTGGCTACGCCAAGTTCATGGTGGTCCCCAACTACACGTACTTGAAGCTCAAGATGCCGGGGCCGAAAGGGGTCATCACCGTCGACACCTCCTACGAGCACGCGTACCACTGCGACATGGAGTGCGTCGAGCGTGGGGAGGCCAACGTCCAAGTCGACTCGCTCGAGGCCCTGGCTGCCCTGGCCACCGAGGCCCTTGAGGCGAAGCGCCACGCCGGCACCTTCGAGCCGGCAGAGCACACTAAGCAGATACCTGTCGACCCGACCTCGACCGACGGCAAGACGCTGGTCATCAGTGCCAGCCTCGAGCCTAAATAGGAAGCAGTGCTCGTCAACTTTCTTCGCGCGAACCTCAACATGTTCGCGTGGAGCCCCTCGGACATGCCAGGCGTGCCGAGGGGAGTCGCCGAGCACGCCTTGGAGATCCAGGCCGGGTCCAGACCGGTGAAGCAACACATGCGTCGCTTCGATGAGGAGAAGCGTAGGATCATCGGCGAGGAGGTGCACAAGCTTTTGGCGGCCGGATTCATCAAGGAGGTATTTCACCCGGAGTGGCTAGCTAACCCTGTACTAGTTAGGAAAAAGAGTGGAAAAATGCGGATGTGTGTAGACTACACTGGTCTGAATAAAGCATGTCCAAAAGTTCCATTTCCTTTACCTAGAATTGATCAGATTGTCGATTCCACTGCGGGGTGTGAAGTACTATCATTTCTCGATGCGTATTCCGGCTACCACCAGATTAGGATGAAAGAATCCGACGAGCTTGCTACCTCCTTTATTACGCCTTTTGGCATGTATTGCTATGTTACAATGCCCTTCGGCCTTCGAAACGCCGGGGCAACATATCAACGTTGTATGCAGCATGTCTTCGGCGAACACATAGGCAAAACCGTCGAGGCCTATGTCGATGACATCGTGGTTAAGACCAAGGAAGTCGGGGACCTCGTCAGCGATCTCGAGACCATGTTCGAGTGCCTCCGGGCCAAGAATGTGAAACTCAACCCCGAGAAATGTGTCTTTGGTGTGCCTCGAGGTATGCTACTTGGCTACATTGTCTCACAACGGGGGATCGAGGCCAACCCCGAAAAAATCTCAGCAGTCACGAGGATGGGCCCAATTCGAGACCTCAAGGGCGTACAGAAAGTGACAGGCTGTCTAGCCGCTCTCAGCAGGTTCATCTCGAGGCTAGGGGAAAAGGCACTACCCCTCTACCGCCTGCTGAAGAAAACGGAACGCTTTGCGTGGACTGTCGAGGCCGATGAGGCCCTAGCCAAGTTGAAGGGGTTGCTGACTTCCGCGCCAATTCTCGTGCCACCACGAGCAGCCCAGGGTGATGATCCCCCCGAGCCTCTCCTCCTCTACGTAGCCACGACCACCCAGGTGGTCAGCGCGGTCATAGCCGTCGAGAGAGATGAGGAGGGTCACGCGCTACCAGTCCAACGGCCTGTGTACTTCATCAGTGAGGTGCTCTCCGAGGCCAAGGTCCGGTACCCACACATCCAGAAGCTGCTCTACGGCATCATCATCACGAGGCGCAAGCTTTAGCATTACTTCCTCGCTCATCCCGTGACGGTGGTATCGTCATTCCCCCTCGGAGAGATCATCAACAACCGGGAGGCCACGGGGCGTGTCGCCAAGTGGTCTGCCGAGCTGATGGGGGAGGCCATCACCTATGCTCCACGAAAAGCCATCAAGTTGCAAGCGTTGGCGGACTTCGTTGCTGAGTGGACCGACACCCAGCTCCCGCCAGCACAAATCCAAGCCGAGCTCTGGACTATGTACTTCGACGGGTCCCTCATGAAGACAGGGGCAGGCGCATGCCTGCTCTTCATCTCACCCCTCGGAGTCCACATGCGCTACTTGCTGCGCTTGCACTTCCCCGCCTCCAACAACGTCGCTGAGTACGAGGCCCTCGTCAGCGAGTTGCGCATCGCCCTCGAGCTTAGGGTCCGATGCCTCGACGTTCGAGGGGACTCGCAGCTCGTCATCAACCAGGTCATGAAGGCCTCGAGCTGCATCGATCCTAAGATGGAAGCATACCGCGGAGAAGTGCGCAAGCTAGAAGACAAGTTCTATGGCCTCGAGCTCAACCACATCGCTCGAAAGTACAACGAGGCCGCAGACGAGCTGGCTAAGTTAGCATCCACGCGCGGCACCGTCCCACCAGATGTCTTCTCGAGGGACATTTTCGAGCCATCCGTCAAAATCGGCCCGGGGGCTGGCCCCTCGACGCCACCCCTCGAGCCGGACACGGGGGCTCGACCTTCAACGCCACCCCTCGAGAACGACCCCTCAACATACGCTGAGGCGATGCAGATCGACCCACCCGCCTCTTCTTCATCGTGACCCCTCGACTGGCGGACGCCCTTCCTCGACTACCTGACGCAAGGCACGCTACCAGAAGACAAGACGGAGGCCCGACGCATCGCTCGAAGGGCCAAGACCTACGTCATCTACGGCGACGAACGAGAGTTGTACCGACGAAGCCCATCAGGAATCCTTCAGAGCTGCATCCCCCTCGAGGAAGGACACAGGCTCCTCGACGACATGCACTCAGGGGCTTGTGGCCATCACGCAGCGCCAAGGACCCTGGTGGGGAACGCCTTCCGCCAAGGCTTCTACTTGCCAACCGCCATCGGAGACGCCAAGCGCCTGGTTCGAGCTTGCCATGGGTGTCAGTTCTACGCCAAGCAAACGCACCAGCCCGCACACGCCCTGCAGATGATCCCCATCACTTGGCCGTTTGCCGTTTGGGGGCTCGACCTCGTGGGTCCCCTCAAGAGGACAAGCGGAGGGTACACGCACGTGCTCGTAGTCGTCGACAAGTTCACCAAGTGGATCGAGGCCAAGCCTATAGGCGACCCCACCTCCGAGAAGGCCGTCGAGTTCATCGCCAATGTCATGTATCGGTTTGGGGTGCCTAACGTCATCATCACCGACAATGGCACGCAGTTCACGAGCAAAAAGTTCATCAACTTCTGCGACGACAACAACATCCGCGTGAACTGGGCCTCGGTTGCGTACCCTCAATGCAACGGGCAGGTCGAGCGGGCCAACGGCATGATACTCCATGGGCTGAAGCCGAGGCTGTTCAGGACCCTCAAGAACTTTGGGAAGGGGTGGGCTGCAGAGCTCCCCTCGATGCTATGGGGCCTCAGGACTACACCGAGTCGAGCCACCGGGTTCACTCCGTTCTTCCTAACCTACGGCGCCGAGGCGGTCATGCCCACGGATCTCGAGTACGACTCCTCTCGACTTCGAGCCTACAACGAGCAAACCAATGATGAGAGGCTTGCCAACACCGAGGACCAGCTCGAGGAGGCTTGAGATGTGGCGCTCATCAACTCCGCGTGCTACCAGCAAACGCTTCGACGCTACCACGACAAGCACGTGCGCAAGAGGGACCTGGCGGTGGGGGACCTCGTGCTTCGACGACTACAAGATAATCGAGGGCGCCATAAGCTCACCCCTCCATGGGAGGGCCCATACACCGTAGCAGAGGTGCTCAAGCCAGGAACATACAAGCTCTACGACGAGCAAGGCAGGATCCTAGCGAACGCGTGGAACATATCTCAGCTACGTCGCTTCTACCTTTAAAGGCCTCGAGGCCTTGTTCATTTTGTTGCTTTGTACAAACATAGTTAATATGAATGAGCAAACTCGTGCACCATCTTTCATATTACTTAGCAACTTAAGGTAGCCTCGACCCTGCCTTGCTCAGGGTCGAGCCTCCCTCGGGGGCTGACAGGGGGGACCGCCGCCCCCAGACTTCGAAAAAAGCGTGTTTTTCTTTTAAAAAAATTCGACCTTCATCTCGATTCGTATCTCGAGCGAACTAGCAACGTCTAAGTCCGTAGATACCTCAAGCCTCCAAGAGTCGGGGGGCGTCGACGCTACCTATGCCTCCCCTCGAGGAACTCGTGACGCGTATCGAAGGAACACAGACCGAGCCGGCAGAAACTCGAGCTAACAACGAAGAGAAATGATCGAATAAGTTTGAAAAGAAAACAGCCTCTCTGAACAAATAAAGTCATATACATACGTTGGCCTCGACGGGCCATAAGTCATGACACAAATTCTTACAAGGGCCTCGACTTCCAAATTTGGCACGCAGGCCTCATTCTTCGTCAGTCTGCTACTCCTCCCCGAGATCTTCCACGACAGGCTCAACCTCGACGTCCAGGCCAGAAGGAAGGGCGCCTTCTACACCGCTGCCAGCATCGGGAGGCAGCACGTCTTGCTCGAAGAGCTTCGCGAAAGCCGCCCCTGGCTTCTCCACCTTCTCATCCTTCCCCTCGATCTCGACGAAGCCCTTGGCAACGACGTTGACCGGGTAGCAGAAGCCGGAGCGGACGGCCGCAAGCGCTTGCTTCATGCCATGGTGGAGAGCGTGTCGGACACGGTCCCGCGCGGCCGCGTCAAAGTAACACAGGGCATCGACCAAGGCGTCGCCTCGAGCCACCGCGCCCTCTGCCGCGGCCACCGGGGGGCGCCCCACACGGAGCCGAGCCTGTCGAGGGTAGCGCGCGCTCGCTCCGCCACCATGGTTTCATCCTGGAGTTGCCCCAGGAGAGCTTGGTTCGTCTCGCGGAGCCCCTTGGCAGACTCCTCGACCTCTGTGCAACAAACAGGAAAGAATGAGACCGCGGCATGACAAAAACCCCGAAATCAAAACAAGACGAGGCTTGAAGTCTACCTTCGCAGTGCGCGCCCAGAGCGGTGAGGTTGCTGGCGGGGCCCTCGACGCGCTGCTCGAGCCTGCGCTTCTCGGACAGCACGTCGAGCTTTTCGGCCCTGAGGTCCTCGACCAGCTTGCCCGTCTCCACGAGGGCCAGATCCTTCCGGATCACCTCTTGCCGCGCTGCCTCCGCTGCAGCTTGGGCGGCGGCGACTCCGCTCTTGGCCTCCTCGGCCTCTTTCTTCACCGCCCCCGCTGCAGACCGGGCAGTGGCGGTTTCGCTCTGGGCCTCCTCGGCCTCCTTCTTCGCCACTTCCGCTGCAAATCGGGCGGTGGCGGCCTCGCTTCGGGCGTCGGCGGCCTCCTTCCTCGATGCCTCCAGAGCGGTGGCAGCCTCCCCCTTAGCTCGAGCGGCCTCGTCTTGAGCCGCTTGGGCCTCCGCCCGCGCCTCGTTGAGCCGGCTCGCCATCTGAGCGTTCCGGCTCAGCTCAGCGCGGAGCTCCTGGAGCTCCACCTCCGCCCTCGTGAGGGCGGCCGCCGCCCGCGCAGACCTGTCCGCCTCCGTCGAGAAGGACCGCTCCGCCTCTGTCATGAGCTCGGTCACCTCCCTGAGGATCAACCGCACCTCCCACGGGGCCCCCTGCTGGGCCGATCGCTCGACGGGGACCATGGCTCGGGACGGGCTCGGCGTGTCGGGAAACGGCCACACCGGTCGGTCGATCTCGATGTCGGGCAGACCCTCCTCCTTCGTCTCGAGCAGCGCCGGCTGCGGCCCACCGACCGGCGTCACAGGCTGCAGCCCCCTCCGTTCCTCCGCCGACACCTCTTGCCGCTTCGACCCCTCCCGAGGCGGCGGTGCGATCTCGCGTGGAGGCGAGGACTCGAGCGGTGGCGGATCACTCGAGAGGTGGCTCGTCCCCAAGCTCTCCTCCCTCGCCGGGTCCTCCGGCGTCTTGTCGGCCCTGGCCGGCGCCTCGGGCGCTTCCTCCAGCATCGAGCCCTCAGCCGGGAACGGCCCTTGCTCCAGCTCATCCAGGAGCTCCTCCACCGTCGGCACCTCCTCCGCCAACTCCTCTCCCTCCTTCCCCTCCTCTGCAGGCCGGCTCGCGTCGATTGGGGCCTCGAGAGCCGTCGCCTCTTCAGCTCCGGACGCCGACGGAGCCGTGCTTGTCTCCGGTGCTCCCCCCAAAACGGTCACCGTGACGGGGGGAGAAACGGCCCTTTCGGTAGACACCACCAAGGAAGGAGGAGGAGGAGGTGGTACTGCGGTGGACGCGGTGGTGGCGGGCTCGGCACCGGAAGCTGTGGTCCCTGCTGAAAAAGAAGAACAAAATCATCAGAGTCAGGAAAGAACCTCGACCTCCGTGGTCGACGGCCTCGACCTCACCAAGATCCACGGCGGCCTTTTCACTTCCCCGAGCCATGGCAGCTCGAGCCTTTGCCAGCCAAGCGGCCTCCCCAGCGGAAGAAGGAGCCATACCTCGAGGTGCCTGCTCCACAACAGAGCTCGAGGTCTTGGCCCGCTTGGACACCGCGGGGTCCGCCTCCTACCGGGAGCGCTTTTCCCTGAGTAACCGGAAACGGCACATGTCATCAAAGAAAAAAGGGGTAAAGCTCCGCTGCCAACAGGGTCAAGAAGCGCTACTTACCCGAAGCGGCGGCGGGACCTCTTCCTCGAGTCGCCGGACCCGCTCGGGGGCTTCGAGCCCGCCCTATGGCTCGAGCCGTGCCCCTGAGCCGTCTCCGCGTGGCTCGGATGGGGGGAAGCCTCCCGGTGCCTCCCGTGGCTTGACCCCGGCGGGGAGCCCTCCTTTTGCCTCTTGTCCCGAGGGGGCGACCGCATCTCCTTCGAGCCGTCCCCGCGCCGCTTTTCCTTGCGCGGGCTCCGGGACCCACTCCGGCGTTTGTGCTGGCGGGCACGCCCCCCTCCCCGCGTCGGCCTCCTCCTCCCGGAGGCGGTGCGGCGACGGGCTCCGGGAGCGCTCGCGGCTCCCCCCCCACGGTCATGGTGGCGGGGGCTCGACCCCCTCTCGTGCTGCCCGCTCCTCCGCGGGCTCGTTGCCTCCCTCGACGGCTCATGGCGGTCGGGCCCGGAGCCCTTCCCGGCGTATTGGCCGCTTCTCGAGAATCGGCCACTCTCGAGGCCCGCCGCCTGGGTCGACACCGTCGTGGCCTCCTTCGATGTCGCGGCCACGACGCTCCTCGTTCGGGGCTTCCTGGCGTCAGCAGGCACGTCCGGTACGGAGCCCGACGTACCCTGAGCCCCCGACGAGGCTGAGCTTGACGCGACCTTCCGCTGCTGTGACCCGTGCGACCCCTTCGCTTGAGGGATCTCCAGCACGTTCTCCTGCACAGAGGAGCGGTCAGCCCTGGCGTCGACGACCCCCGCGCGCCTCAGACGCGCGTCCATCCCCTCATCATCACTCTCTTCCTCATCGTCGTCCTCCTCCTCCTCCGAGCTCGAAGAGCTGAGCTCAGGGCACTCCTCCCCAGGCTGCCGGTTACGGCGAGCCTTTGCTAGCCTCTGCTCTCGAGCAGCCCGACGCGGGTTCCTATCTTTCTCCTTCTTCTTCTTGGCATCCTTGCTCTCCTTATCCTTTTGAGCAGAGAGGCGCCTCACCTGTATATCCGCGGCGTCCTCCCTCACCGGGGGCCTCGACGCGCGACATGTAAACGCCCCCTGCGGAAAAGAAAACTGGATAAGAAAACCCACAAGAAGAATGTGCAAGGCTCGAAGAAGAAAGAAAGGAGGGGAGTCTCGAGGCGGCCTAACTTGAGAAGGGCCTACCAGGTCGAGGCACCCCTCGTCGGGTGCCATGGGGATCAGGTTGGTGTCCTTGGGGACGAACAACCCGTGGATCGTGATCGACACCCGGGAGACGCCCTCGCTCCGAGGTAGCCTCTCCTCGGCCATCCTCGACCTGTTCAGCGCCTCGAGCTCGGCATCCGGCCCCATCTCGTGCATAAGAAGGGGGTGGTCCGCCAGAGGGAGGACCCTCCGCTGATGGAACGCCCAAATGACCACCTGGACGGTCAACTTCTTGTCCTCCACCAGCGACCGCATCATCTTCATCAGCGGCATCAGGTGGTGCTGCCTGTCCGCCACGACGCCCCAGACCCACTTATCTGGGCGCCGGGTGACGACCCTGCCGGTGTATGGCGGAAGGAGCCCGCCCTCGTTCCGCAGGTAGAACCAGTGCTCGTCCCACCCCGCCTGGTTGGTTGAAAGCTTGTAGCGAAGGTATTCGCGGGGGACGTTGGCCGACGAGGTCCCGGTCCTTGTGGTGACGGTGAGGGAGCCCACACGCACGAGCCGCCTCCCGCTAGGCTTCAAAGCCTTGAGGAAGAGCTTGCCCCGGAAGAGGTGGTCGAACATCTCCCAGTGCGGCTCCATCTTCAAATATCCCTCGCACACCGTAGCGAAGATGGCAGCGTGCGAGATCGAGTTGGGGGAGAAGTGTTGTAGCTCCACCTCGAAGTGGTGAGCCAGCCCCCGCATGAAGCGGCTCGGCGGGACGTCGAGCCCCATGCGGTGGTAGCGCGTGAAGCTCACCACGTACACCTCCGGCGGATGTGGCTCCTGGTGATCCGCCAACGGGACGATCCACCACGCCAGTCCCTCCTCCGGGTTGGGACGGAGCAGCCCCTGGGCCACCAGCGAATCCAACTCGCGCTGCGTCGTCTTCGATGGGCTCCAGTCTTCGACCGACAGCGCTGGGGTCTGGGCAGCCATGGCGGCGATGGCGCGGATTTGAGCGGCAGATGGACGGCCGGGAAAATTCCCAATCACTGGCTCGGGGAGGGGGCGTGTGGAGGCTACGGCGGCGGCAAGGGCAGAGGCAAAGTAAAAAGTCCCTTACCCCTCTCTCGGTATTTATAAGAGGAAACCCCGACGGGCGGGGTCCCCCACGACGAAAAAAGGTAACCGCATAGCATTTAATGCGCCTGCCTAACTACGTCTCGAGCCGGTTGACAGGTACACGCGGCGGCTCCCGATTCGCTCCACTACCTGGGCCCGCCACGACCGTCGCTCCGACTTCGCGTCCGTCGCCCTCCCCGACGATTTTCGCCTAAAAAGGCGCGCCCAACGGGCAGAAGGATTCCAAACGGCGGAGGCTTCTTCGAGAAGGTAAAAACAGGCTCCGGCCCTTCTAAGTCTCGAGGCAGCGAAGGCTGGCCCTCGAAGAGGGTTCGACAGCCGGCCTCGAGCACCCGAGTCAGGGACACCAAGGGGTGCCACTCGCAGCATCGCTCGAGGGCCAAGCCCTCGAGGCCCCTCACGTGTATCCAAGGCAGGGCGCACGACGTGCAGTGAGATCCCCTCGGAGGGAGGCATCGAGCCACCGGGTCCTATCGAATGTACCCGGCACTCCTGCAGACCGAGCGCCCATGCTTTATGAGATCGCCTCCGGGCTTCAGTCGACCCCATCGAACGGGGCACGAGGTCTCACTTGGATTCCCCCGTTACCAGCTCACCGGGAACCTCGATACTCGCCCGCTCGTGGTAGTACGAGGCATCCCCCCTCACATCCGATCGAAAAGACTCGCGGGATGACAAGCCAGGGCAACCGGCGTGCCGGACAGCTCGAAGAGCCGGCCGGTCGGTTCAGCTTGGCACCCCTCGACGAAAGAGGGTCGAAAAACTCAGGGGCTCGACACCCCCGAACCTAAAAAACGTAACTAACACTCACGCTCGTAAAAAAGCCCACAAGGGAGTCCTAACCACTCCCCCGTGGCCTCGGGGGCTACACCCGCGGGTGTCGCTCGCGCGACACCCACGGCCTCGAGACTAACTGGCTAACCCTCTAGATCCCGGTAGAGAGCCCCTGCTCGAGTGCCAGCACTCGAACAAGGGCTCGGGGGCTACTGTCGGGGGAACACCAAAGGGGTACCCCCAATCGACGCAAAACAAATAGGTTAAACCTAGAACACTAATTAATAAGAAACCTAACAAGTCTGACCTTCTAAAGAGCCAACCCCTCAAGGCCTGCAACGCCGGCCCATCATCAGGGAGCCCAGGGCCGCCGAAGCCTTGCTGTCCGCCTCACGGCAGCCAACCCCTCGGGTCCCGGCACATAGGCCTCGAGCCCTGCACCGCTCCTCGAGACCTCACGCGGGGACCTCGAGCCTCACCAGTACGGTAGCCTAACCCTCGAGACACATCGTGCCACCCTCGAGCAGCACCAGGCACCGGATGCTAACCCCATACTACGCATTTAATGCGTCCACCTACTCCAGTCACGTCCTCTGGTACACGACGTGCGCCACAGTGAATCAGAGCAGAGTCAAATCTTCTTTTTCACCGCAAGTATGGGAAAAAAGGTATCAGTACAACACTGTTGGGCCATACCCTACACTGTTACACGTCCAAGCCACGTCTCGAGACCCGGATGCCCGCTGTGCGATCGGATTTCCCGAGACTTGCCCATACCTGCGGGGGCTCGAGCCCCCCGTAGGCGCCACCTTGAGGCCGGCCCTGCGCCCCTCGAGCCCTCACTCCTTTTATGCTCTTGGAGGACAGGTACCCCAAGACCCGGAGGGACCCCGCCGTGTCCTATACATACCGGAATGGGCGTCGCACGATCTCCACGTCGCCACGCCTCCACGTCTGCGCCAGGGATGGACGCCACACCTCAAGGACGCCTCAACAGCAACCCCCACGTCGGCTACAGTGTCCCCGACAAGACAAAGTTCCTACCCCCCGTCGTATTGAGCGTTGTACATCCCTACTCCTGTGCAACCCTGTGTAAACCTGGCCTCCTCTTGTGCTCTATAAAAGAGGACGCCAGGGCCCTTCGCGCAGGAGGACGACAGAGACGCGAGTCTAGGTCCACACCCACGCCCGAGTCTAGACTCAGGTCTCCACTCGTTGAGCTTGTATTGCCCTTGTACAAGCACTTAGGTGCAAGTAATACAAGAACATCCTCCCCCGCTGGACGTAGGGCCTTCTTTGCCCGAACCAGGATAAATCCTTGTGTCATCTTGCATCACCATACAGGAAGAGAGCACACGAACATATTACTAGTTAGTGTCATACCCCCGGGATAGAAACACCGACACCAACAGATAACAATACTGTGTCAATTTGTTCATCCCGTTGGTTTGCTTACTCCTAACACAAGCTTGTATTTACTCTTTCATATATTATGCTTGTATTATTGCTCTTGTGTAGCTAATTTGCTTGTGTAGCAGCATATTTGTAGCTCCCATGAGTAACTAGTTGGCTTGTGTTGCAGCATATTTGTAGCTCCCATGAGTAACTAGTTGGCTTGTGTAGCCTTACTAGTTACATTGCTTAGTTTGTATAGCTAAGTATTTGTTGACCTCTTTAATTTGGCTTGTGTAGCTTTGTTATTGAGAATTGCTAGTGAGCTTAGGAGCTTTGTGCTTTTGCTTACTAGATTGTGTAGGAGCTCCCTCGCGCTTGAAGTACTAGTTGCATAGGTTTGTGTGACCTTACTTCGGTTTGTGTGACCTTACTTCTAGAGTTGTTTAGGTGAGCTCTTGCTAGTATGACACCTTATTTGCTTTGTTTAGGATCTTTGTAAGGTGCTCAAGAGTATAGGTAGAGGGGTGTAGTTTTGGCTAGATCGATAGTCTTAATTCTGCATTTGTTTCAGTTAGTCGGTGCGATTAATTTTAGAAAGGACTATTCACCTCCCCTCTAGTCCGTCATCTCGACCCTACACTACCCCACTGCCGTCGCCGTTCGCCATGGGCCTCCTCGACGTGCTCTACCGTGTGGTGATGTGCCACAACGCCGTCTACGTCACCTTCGTCGTCGGCGGCGCTTTCACGGGCGAGCGGGTGTGTGCTCCCTCGCTCCCTATCTCCCCACCCCCCAGATCCTAGACCTGCCATTCCCTACCCCAAGGGTTCTCGCTTTGGTTCCTAATTATCGGTTGCTTGTTGTTGCAGGCGGTGAACTGCGGAGTTCACAAGATCTGGGAGATGAATAAACCTGCAAACGGTTCGGTTCGAACATTTCGTGAATACGCTGTGCCCCTCAAATCTAGGAATGGATCGGTGCGGGTCCACTCTGAATAGAAGAGGTGCAGCAAGGGGGGCACAACCCATTGACCCCAGGTTCGATCCGCTCCTTTTTCTGCTTGCCTACCAGTCGCATCCTCTTTCCAGCACAGGCCACAGGGCTAAGCAGCAAGGCGCAGCGACAACTGCTTGGTGACCCGGACCATGAGGCAACGTCCTGCAATGAAAACGGGAAGGGAACAACACACGATGATATGGAACATCCGGCGGAGGACAATTGGTTGTGGGAGGCGCTGGCGCAGCTGGACCTATGGTCAAATAGGTGTGAAGCAATATTGGAGGTACCCACGCTGATGCAGGCGGCTAGTGCTAGTGCGGTAGTGCACAGGCTGGTGAATGAATTAAAAGTTTGAGATGTGGTTCGTGATTTTTAGCACCTGCAAGTTTTCTACTACTAGAAGTTCTCTATGTATATAAATTGATCCTTTTCTAAAATTATTATATTGCTGGATGCACATAAGTTGAATTGTTTGGCATAAAAAAATCATACAACCTCTTTCTGGTCTTCCATATTTCTAGCCATGATTTTTGTATTAACATAGCTCAAAATAACTTCACGAATAGGTTTCTGCGCCACCTAGAATATACTTCTATGCTTTTCTTGCCCCGTAACATTTTTGCGCTTTGCTAATACATGTTTCCTCATTTGTCAATCGAATATAGATGTGCATTCTAAATAAATACTGGCACCTATCGAATAAGTTATGTTTGCTGTGTGACCTCATGTTTCTACATAATTTTATATATTATTAGTATATAATTCTATATATTGTTAGAGCAGTTATTTAAGCACTTCTACACAACTTTATGCATTGTTGGAGCATATTTCTATGTTTGTTAAAATACTTATATATACATTGTCCAAAAAGTTATTTATACACTTTCACATAATTTTATCTTTCATATTCGATGACCACATCGACATCCATGTTGTTGCTCGATGCAAACGCAGAGGTCCTGTGTTCACAAAATAGCTAGAAGAGCATACAATGCAAGCAAGCAAGGTTTCTATGTTGTTGCTATTTTATTTTTTATACTTCTTGAGCCAGCAATGCAAGAAAGCAATGGTCTCTAGTAGTTGAATGCCAAAAGTGTATTAGTTTCATGTTGCTCGTAAAGTGCTATTAGCTTATTCAAATTATTCATACTATATTCACATGTTTTATGCCATTCAATCAAATCAATCTGGTCAACCAATATATGCCGATGTGTGAGTAACATGAGTTAAATCCGTGAGCCTTCTCAGGCACCATTTCACGTGAAAAGTTGATTTTCTTTTCTCGATGTATAGAAATTTAAGATTTTGTTAGAACGTTTTTATGTATAGAAATTATTTTTTTCTACAATTATTAGATCATTTGATGCATAGTAACTGAAGTGTGCCATAAAAATCAATAGATCAATGCTTGCTAGCTTCTACCTTTTCTGCTTTTTAATGTTTTTTCTCCATGTTTTTCTTAGCATTAGCAGGCTAGGACCTGGTAAGGTTTTCATATTCTTTTAATATTTTCCATCCAGGTTTTTATGCTAACTACATCTTGCGTGTCAGCACTGATTAGCGATATCAATATATGGTCGGCAACACCACACTCAACATCAGGTAAAATATTGATAATGTGCATAAAAATTGTCACCCAATCTTTATCTTTTTAGGGAAGCTTTAGTAGTGATTAATTTGCATAAAAATTATGGTCCAATTTTTCTGATTTTTTATAGTATTCTTGTTTCTAGTTTTATGTGGATTTGGAGATGTTGTTAACTGTACTTTGATAGCCATTGGATTTTTATGTTTTTCCTTGATATGATGTGCAATGCAATTTTGAAGTCTTCATTTCTGGTTCATATGCAAAAAAATAAAAGATATTAATAGAAAGTTTTCTATGTATAGAAATTGATTCATTTCTAAAATTATTAGATTATTGGATGCATAGAAGTTGAAGTGGGCAAAAAATTATTAGACCGTTGCTTGCTAGCTTCTACTTACTATTATTGTTCTCGGTAACCTCTTTCTCGTCTTCCTGATTTTTATATGGGCCATTAGTTCTGGATTTTAAAAATATAATCCCCTAAGAGGATATTTTTAGTCGAGGGCTATATGTAATATTCCTCTGTTAATTATGTCCCCTCCAATTGGGAAGCATGGTTTGGGTGGAAGGTGTCACAATTTTTAAAATAGTAAACCTCCAGGAGGGAAAGGGCTTTTGCAGGAGTTTTATGTAATGTTCCTCTAATAATTGTACATCATTAAATGGATGTTACAAGTTAGAGGCACTGCATATCGATGCTTCTATGCTCCTCCATTCTGGTTTTTATGTCTCATGCATAAAAACTTGTATGGTTCAAATATTGATGTTTTCATTCGTAGACAAATTTTGTTTCCATGCTTGCATACTGTTGGCGGTCCTTATTGCCTATTTATAACCGCCAACTCTCACATGAAATGATCACCAAACTTAGAATCAGGGCTTTTATATCTAACGAGTTCCACAAGTTTTGGTGATTCATCATTTACAGGAGGACAGTTGCGAAAACTACTGAAAACATGATCCAGAACATACAAGATACAGTGCTTACAAGCACCTGACATGGGCCAAGGGGGACAAGGCCCAATACAAGCAAATCAAGGCCCTGTCGGGAGGATAAAAAGGCCAAAACCCCAAGCAAACCATCTCCAAATGAGCCCAAACTTTGTAGGAGTAGTCCATGCGGTCCTAGAGGCCAACAGAACAAAGATTGGGCCGAGACGGCGTCTCCAGGGTGGTGCGGCCGCACCGTTTTTGGCACGTCTCGGACCTATCTTTTGCAGGTCGGTTCATGCCGCCTTTGCAATGCCGATTCCCTAGGTCTCAACCAGGTTCAACGTATCTAAATAGGCGGTTTGAGGTCGGTTTGGGCCTTCCAAATGAGGAGGAGAGGTCCTCCACTCCCTCAAGGCACCTCCACTATATATAGAGGCCCCCTTGATCATCATAGGCATCATCTACATGGAGATCATACACACCACAAGGAGTCCTCTTCACCATATTGCCAAGATGTAGTAGTAGAATAGCTCTAGTTGAGAGTAAGAGAGAGATGCTCAAGTTCTGGAGGAGTCCTCGGAGGATCGGTATAATCTTGTATTGCTTCTTTGTAAGACTCGAGTATTCAATATATTTATCTTCTCTAATTACTTGAATCGCTTACATGGTTATCTAGTTCTTACCTTATGTTTTAGCTAAAGCATGGTTAGTTTAATGTCTTGCACCTTAGCATGGGATCTCCGCTCGACCGAGTGCTCTAGTTATTATATGTGACTAGAGTTGTAATTAGTAGTATAAAGTGGTGTCCAGACTATCGGTTACCTAAGGTTGCGCCAACCCCACAGATAGTTGTGGTAGTCCCGGGGGTGACAACTCTGACCAGGCCTTTGTATTCCACCATGTTCGAGTTGGTTTTTCGTAGAGCTTTTGGCAGCCTTCTCCCGGTTACCCCTTCCCAGTCTCTTTGAGAACCGGAAACGAACTGCTGCTCCAAAGTGCCATGGTGTGATCATTATGCTTGACCTTTGCTTTAGTTAATCGCTTGGGTTAGATCTAGCTTAGAACCATAGTAATGGAGAAGTATATAGGAACCTTGAACTCTTCTGATGACCTCCCAACTGTGCTTGTCTGCTCTTTATCTTTTTATGGAGTTCTCTGGTGTATCATTCATCTATCAATCATATATGCTACCACTTACCCCCACTTTAATCTAGTCGGTACACTAAGTTAGTAGATACATGATCGCCAGTTATTAAACTCTTTACACATTACTTTCCTGAGGATATAAATACGATACCCTGAAATACTCTTGGGTGAAAGCTACAATGGTATCCGTGCGCTTGCGGATTTGTTTGTATGCGTTACACATACCAATTGGATTTCTGGCGCCGTTGCCGAGGATAGAGTTTATCTCTACTCTTGGTAGCAACGCTACGAAGTGCCAACAAGCTTTCTGGCGCCGTTGCCAGGGAAGTAATTGGTGTAAAGAATTTAATATTTGACCTTGATATCTGCTAACCTAGTTTGTCACTAGCTTTTGTGGGTATTAAAAAAATAAAGAATCATCACAAGCCTAGGGTGCCCAATCTCTCTTGCATAATCAACTTGTTCACCCTGCCATCTCATAGGTAGATATATACTTGTATACATACTAACCCCCCTATGCAGATGGAGAGAAGGTCGACGTCAAGAGTAATTAAAAACATCGTTGTTGACGGAAGGCCTACACCACATCACTCACAATCCAATCATAGATTGTGACAGATGAATCGATCAAGGTATGTGATAACCAATAAAAACATTTTCATTGTTATTTTCTTTTCACCACTGCATGTTTGTTTATTTTATCATATCTAGTGCTTTCTTTGGGTGGCTCCTAGTCTTTGAGTTGTATCCGGGCGCCATGCCATGCCTAATCTATATCACTCGCTCGATTATATTTTATTTTCTAAATCCATAGCATGTTTGTTTAACTTTCATTCACCCATCCCATTTGCATCTGTATTACATACAAAAAAATGGTTCTCTGATTTTATATTCCAAATTCGCACAACTATTTAAATAAGTCTCGTGTTCTTCATTCATATGCCAACTTTTCTATTCTAATATGTTTTGGTTTGGATGTTGGTCATACATCGTCTGAATTAAGCATGGTGCTTAGTTTGGATGCAATGATCATATATCTATAGGCTTGTTAAATTAAGCATGGTGCTTAGGTTAATTTGCCTACCCGAATTAAATTGGACATGGAGTCTAGTTTGATTTTTGAATTGAAACTGCCAGTGTAGACTTTGGTAGTATGCAATGACTAACCCTGCAGGAATTTATCAAACATCATATGGGTAAGCCATTGAGATAAATTCAAACGGAAGTAAGTCAAGACTTAATTGGTATACTTTTAATAGACAAAGGTTTTGGAAAAAAAATTAGCTCTCTTTGCTAACTAAATTTGAACAAGAATCTTTCATT
The DNA here is from genome assembly GCA_009763385.1 of Coix lacryma-jobi var. lacryma-jobi. NCBI lineage: Eukaryota > Viridiplantae > Streptophyta > Magnoliopsida > Poales > Poaceae > Coix > Coix lacryma-jobi. The sequence goes on from CM019831.1 coordinate 99,464,118, forward strand.
AGCTTTGAGTGAAATCTTTAGCTTAATCATAAATGCTTAAAAAACCTTTGTGAAGTCCCTCCAGTATGTATGGTGCGCTAATGTTTTGCAGGGATGAGACCTTGATCAAAAAGAAAAAAAAGATAATCAAGCGCCCGCCAAGCCGAAACCACACGAAGATCACAATGGCATGGCGGAAACAAAGAAGTGCAATCATTCTCATCCATCTCTAGGATTGAATGATGCACATTGAAGCCAAATTCAATGGAGAAGTCCCGCTCAACGGACTTAAAACGGTGAGCCCTTGCCGATAGGTAAATCGGTATGTATCTCATATTTGATTTTCATCCAACTTTTAATTTGAATTTTTGCATGTTTAATTTTTAACCAACATATTTTTGCATATAAAAACTAAAAACAATTTCACCTTTGAAAAAAAGAAACTTTGCATAATAAATTTGCTTTAACCTTATTTTCAAAATATTTACTTATGCAACAATTCCTTTAAAAAATTCTTTTATAAAAATCCTTCTTAAAAAATAATCATAAGAAAAAAAATTATTATTAATTTTAAAATAAATCCAATAACCTAGTCTTTAATAAAAATAAAGCGAGGACCTTCTGTTCTAATAAAATCTTCCTAACTCCAATAAATAAAAAACATCTTAGAATTAGACAAGGTTCCCTTTGAGTATTTTTTGTCACTAATAATTACAGGAACGAAGGACGAACAATGTTAAGAGACATGGGAGTTGCACTACACACTCAGGAGATCCTCCAACATTCACATTTGGATTTTAGTGTCGAACGACATAAAAGTCCAAGTGTGGGGGACCCGACCCTTCCACGCCATCTCTCGGGCACGCTAGTTTGCACTCCATACTCTCACCCATGTCATGATCCTATAAGATTATGTTCAAAAATGTCAACCATGCTAATCAAACTTTAAAAAAATGAAAAATAAATCTTGCTAAATTATGAACTTGTCTTTATAAAGATTGGCCAGTATAAACTTTGTTCCTAGTTCATATACTTGTTACTTGTGGACACATCTTTCTTAGGAAAACATGTCAACTAAGTTGTTGTGAAGTGAGATATGGTAAGGCTAAAGAAATCCTTTCTTTTTATGTAAGCCGTTGGAGAATTTCTATTTTGCTAAAACTTTAAAAATTTATAGCAAATACTTCTCCTTAATGATTAAATATCCTACCAGAGCCATATGATACTTCACATCGCAAAATCTTTGAAAAATTTGTTGCTTGTTATCATGATTGAGCTTTGTCAAATTGTTGTGACCCTTGTTGAGATTTTTTTCTTGCACCCATGATCAAGATTCATGAACACCCAGATATAATAATGTCGACTCTTACACTGAGAGTTGCGCAAAAACATGCCTTTTCCCATCCACCCAAAAATGTTCTATTCCTACGCTGGGAATGAACAAAAAAATATATTTATAGGAATAAAGCTCTAAGTAAACATCTCTTTTGAAATTCCAAATGTTACGGAGGTATGGGCTATGTAAAAAGAAAAAAAGGTATATAAAAAAAATGGGCAAGTGCCCGAAGTAGAATTAGGGGTATCTCCATACCCACCGGAAAAAATTATGATATGAAAAAAAAAATGGACAAGTGTCCGGAGTAGAATTAGGGTATCTCCATATCCACCTAAAAAAAGAGAAGAAAAAGGTAGCCCATGTCATCCTGAGCATATGTTCTCAGAAGTTCAACAAAAGAGATGATGTTTCAAGGAGCAAAATAGAATTAGGATAGCCACTAAATATTTCCACACACTTGCACTTCTTGATCAAAGTGTATGACTTGCATCTCCTTGGATCCAGTTTTTGACTTAGCAATATTATGTGATGCAAGTATGCATATCTTTTTATCCCTACCCAAAGCTCCACATAAGCCTTTTTAGATGGTAGGATGAAAAAAAGGCAAATTCAAAATGACTTTGGTAAGGATATATACACCATTGAGTGACTTGAGAGTACCAATTGAGGAGAAGTATGAGCTAAGTTTTCAATTGCAAAAAGTTACAACAAAAACTCCAAGTATGCTGCATAGAAGGAAAGTATGACTTGGTGTCTCAGTCGTTCCACTTTTCAAACTGCTCAAGGCGACATGGTAGACACTTTAAAATCCACAGGTACGAGGAATGACATGGAGTAATTTTAATGCTAGCATCGTATCTTTTTGAAGTCATGCTTCATAATCACATTTTGGTTTGCTCGAGGACAAGCAAAGAATAAGTGTGGGGGAGCTTGTTGGCGGTCCTTATTGCCTATTTATAACCGTCAACTCTCACATGAAATGATCACCAAACTTAGAATCAGGGCTTTTATATCTAACGAGTTCCACAAGTTTTGGTGATTCATCGTTTGCAGGAGGGCAGTTGCGAAAACTACTGAAAACATGATCCAAAACATACAAGATACAGAGTTTACAAGCACCTGACATGAGCCAAGGGGGACAAGGCCCAATACCAGACAAATCAGGGCCCAGTCGGGAGGATAAAAAGGCCAAAACCCCAAGCAAACCATCTCCAAATGAGCCCAAACTTTGTAGGAGTGGTCCATGCGGTCCTAGAGGCCAACGGAACAAAGATCGGGCCGAGACGGTGTCTCCAGGGTGCGCCGCACCATTTTCGGCGCGTCTCGGGCCCATCTTTTGCAGGTTGGTTCATGTCGCCTTTGCAATGCTGGTTCCCTAGGTCTCAATCAGGTTCAATGTATCTAGATAGGCGATTCGAGGTCGGTTTGGGCCTTCCAAATGAGGAGGAGAGGTCCTCCACTCCCCCAAGGCACCTCCACTATATATAGAGGCTCTCTCCATCATCATAGGCATCATCTACATGGAGATCATACACACCACAAGGAGTCCTCTTCACCATATTGCCAAGATGTAGTAATAGAAAATCTCTAGTTGAGAGTGAGGGAGAGATGCTCAAGTTATGGAGGAGTCCTCAGAGGATCGGTATAATCTTGTATCGCTTCTTTGTAAGACTCGAGTATTCAATATATTTATCTTCTCTAATTACTTGAATCGCTTACATGGTTATCTAGTTCTTACCTTATGTTTTAGCTAAAGCATGGTTAGTTTAATGTCTTGCACCTTGGCATGGGATCTCTGCTCGACCGAGTGCTCTAGTTATTATATGTGGCTAGAGTAGTAATTGGTAGTATAGACGTGGTGTCTAGACTATCGGTTACCTGAGGTTGCGCCCAACCCCACGGATAGTTGTGCTAGCCTCGGGGGTGACAGCTCCGACCAGGCCTTTGTATTCCACCACGTTCGGGTTGGTGTTTCGTAGAGCTTTTGGCAGCCTTCTCCCGGTTACCCCTTCCCAGTCTCTTCGAAAACCGAAAAGGAACTGCTGCTCCAAAGTGCCATGGTGTGATCATTATGCTTGACCTTTGCTTTAGTTAATCCCTTGGGTTAGATCTAGATTAGAACCACAGTAATGGAAAAGTATATAGGAACCTTGAACTCTTCTGATGACCTCTCAACTGTGCTTGTTTGCTCTTTATCTTTTTATGGAGTTCTCCAGTGTATCATTCATCTATCAATCATATATGCTACAACTTACCCCCACTTTAATCTAGTCGGTACACTAAGTTAGTAAATACATGATCGTCAGTTATTAAACTCTTTTCATATTACTTCCCTGAGGATATAAATACGATACCCCAGAATACTCCTGGGTGAAAGCTACAACAGTATCTGTGCGCTTGCGAATTTGTCTGTATGCGTTACACATACCAACTGGCTTTCTGGCGCCGTTGCCAAGGATAAAGTTTATCTCTACTCTTGGTAGCGACGCTACAAAGTGCCAACACATACATAAGTTTCTATGCATAGTCAATTATGTTTTGGCAATCTAACTATATAAAATATAGAGACAATTTGCTCAAGGACATTCTCATAGCGCCAAATTTGCTGGTGCACACTCCCAATTTGGATATTTGCTGGCGGACACCGTGGTTGCGTGTATTTAGGCCCGTGGACACCGCGCGCCGGTTCAGCCGGTTAAGGGAGAGAGAAAACTTGTAGTTGGACATCGGGTGCCCCTGAGCTGGTTCGGACCCAGCACAAGTCGTGAGCTGGTCCAACCAAACCAACTTGTACCGGGCCAGACCCCGCCTGATTAGGGCTCGCCGTCGTCGCCCACTCATCTCTTTCCCCAATCCCTTCACTTGCCGTCTCCCAGTCCTCACCGCACGCTTTGCCGCCGCGCACTTCATTGTCTGCCACCGGTGACTAGTGGAGCGTCAACCGCCATGGTGGGCTAAGCACTAGAGCACCCCCGCGCTCAAGGAGTTCAAGGTCGCCAGGATGACGGATCCGCGTAGCCCAGGCGCTCCTCCTATGGTTCCTCCTCCTCGATTTGATTGGCTTCCAAAAGGGTGAGATTTCTAAGGACTTACTGCTTGATTGGTTTGCGTATGGACGCGTTAGGAAGGTCGCGTTGAGTTTTTTCTTTCACTTTTCCGTAGGATGGATCCAGGCGGTGCTTGTAGATTGGTGATTAGGGTTCCCGCTTATGTAGAGCAAAGACCAGATGGGCTCGGTGATTACCATGTGACTGAGAATTTGCTGCGTGTGGTTGACAAGGATCTTTTCAATTGGATGGGGTTCAAAGAGTTGCTTGATGATGACATACTTCATGGTCAGGATCAAGAACTGCAGGTTACATACTTTGACAAAGAGAAGAACGATATAGTTCGCATAGATTCTGATAGTTCTCTGCTACACGCATTTGATATGTACTGGGACAGTAGGAAGGTGCCATTGACTGTGCAGGTTGTGGACACATCCGATTGGGAAGCTAGGACAAAAAAATTGCCTGTTGATGGTAGTGTTAATGGGGATGATGCTAAGGGGGATGCTAATCATGCAGCTGTTCCACTAGATATGATTTTTCCTGATGACAATGCTGTGGCTGACAGTGATGAGAGTGATGAGCCTGAGGATGATTTTCATGAGAGTGATGAGCATGAGGATGATTTGGATGGTTGGGGAGAGAAGGAAGAAGCTGAGTATGTTGGTGTGGATGATGAGAAAGAAAAATTCAAGGATCTGCTTGGTGATGAGGAAGATGAAGGTGGCTCTGCTTACTATCCTGACAGTGATGAGGAAGATGCTGACCCACTAATTGTTGATGATGGGGCTGATTGTGGTCTGACGCATGTCACTGACATAGATAACACTAAAATTGTTGTTGGTGTAACTTTTGAGGATGGTTTGACTTTTAAGAGGTGTATTAGGCAATATGTTGTGCTAAATGAAATTGAACTTGCAGTTCCTTACAGTGAAAAACGGCGGTACAGAGCATATTGTAAGTCCCAAAGGTGTCCATGGAGGATTCATGCATCTGAGTTAGATGATGGGAAGACATGGCAGGTTAAGAAGATACCTATTTCCTCCCTTTCTCTTGTTGTTGTTTTTTCCCTTGTTTTTTTCATGTAAATTCTTTCATTGACTTATTTCTTTGGTGGCTGCAGATTAAGAAGTTACCTTATAAGCATCAGTGTCCAGGCACTGGTAACTTGGAGGACAAGAATCGCATGGCAAACAATCACTGGGTGAAATATAGAGCAATAAAGTGGCTGAGGGAAGATCCTACAATAGAGGTCAAAGCTTTGCAGAAGATGTTGGAAGAGCATTACCCAGTCAAGCTCAGCTACTGGGTAGTTTGGGACGGCTGGTAAATGGCACTTGATGAAATTCAAGGTACATGGAATGAGAGCTTTGTACATGTCTTTAGTTGGAAGAGGGAGATTGAGAAGAGGTGTCCTAGTAGTGTTGTAGAAATAGAGTGGGATGTTGTGGGTGTAGATAGAAGATTCAGTAGGATGTTTGTAGCTCTAAAGCCATGTATTGATGGCTTCCTTCAAGGTTGCAGACCTTATCTAGGTATAGATTCCACTGTTTTGACAGGAAGGTGGAAGGGGCAGCTAGCTGCTGCTGTAGGTATAGATGGGCACAACTGGATGTTTCCAGTGGCCTATGGAGTCTTTGGTAGTGAGACCAAAGAAAACTGGGAGTGGTTCATGAACATGCTTCATAGGGCTATTGGTTCATCACCTAGCCTAGTTCTATCAACAGATGCAGGTAATTCTATTTACCACCTGGCCTGGTTCTTTGCTATTTTGTTACGTACCATATTGTGACTCTGTTTACATTGAATTGTTTACAAGGCAAAGGAATTGATCAAGCTGTTACAAAGGTCTTCACAAATGGTGTAGAGCATAGAGAATGCATGAGGCATCTAGTGAAGAACTTTCAGAAGAGGTACAGAGGAGAAGTTTTTGAAAGGAACCTGTGGCCTGCATCAAGGTGTTATAGACTGACAACACACCAAAGGCATTGGGATGAGATGCACCAAGCATGCCCACAGGCAACAAAATGGTTGGAGGACAACCATAAGCAATTATGGGCAAGGGCCAAGTTTAGCCCAACAAGCAAATGTGACTATGTCACTAACAACATTGCTGAAACCTTCAACAATTGGATAAGGGAGGAGAAGTCCTTACCAGTTGTGGAGCTTATGGATAAGATAAGGCAGATGATCATGGAGAGGTTTTGCACAAGAAGGCAGTTGGTGTCAAAGTTGCCAGGCTTCCAGATTCTGCCCACTGTCATGAAGGAATTGCATGCTAAAAGCAGGAACCTCAATTACACCATTCATAGGAGTGGCCCTCAAGTTGGTGAAGTGGGAGGAGTGAATAAGGAGCTAGTGCCATGGCGGTTCATTGTAGATCTAGAGAAGAGAGAGTGCACATGTAGAGGATGGCAGCTAACTGGACTGCCTTGTGTGCATGCCATAGCTTTCATTGGCACAAGAAGGATCCCATTAGAGGATTATGTGGATCCTTACTATTCTGTGAAGATGATCAAAGATGCTTATGCATCAGCTGTGCCTCCAATTCCAGACAAGGATGAATGGGAAAAGGTGGACCTTGGCTTCAAACTACTTCCACCTCTATGCAAGAGGTCAGCAGGAAGGCCAAGGAAGAGAAGGTTGGTTGGAGCTGAAGAAGGTGGGTCCAACAACAGAGGGAAAAGGAAGTGCAAGAGGTGTGGTGGATATGATCACCTACAGAAGACATGCAATGAAACTGTCTATGATGCAGATGCACCACCACCTGCACCAGCAAAGAAGAGAAGGACCTACAAGCCCAAGGTTGTAGAGATTATAGAGACAATAGATGATGCAACTAAGAAGAAGAAGAAAAGGACCTGCAAGCCAAAGGTAGTAGAGGTTACAGAAACCATTGAGAGCGCACCCAAGAAGAAGTACCCAAGGGCTGCATCCAAGAAGGCCTCAACCAAGGGCTGACCTAGCAAGAAGAAGGGAACTCCTTCTGAGCCGACAGATGGTGCACAACCAATGCAATAAGTCGAGCATCTATTACCTTCATTTTCTGCTGTTAGGTTTGTAGCAACATGATAACATGTGTTATCTATGCAGGGTTAGCCCACGACCTGTGACTAGGAGCCTGGCAGCCTCATCAGCAAGTCCGAGTGCTAGCACTAGGAGCAAGAAGAAGTTGATGGAGGTGTAGGCTACAAGGAAGACAAAGCATGATTATCTGTGTGCTTTTGAGGCTCCTTTCTAGATGGACATGGGGCTGTGAACTTTTGTGCTCTTCCTTGTAATGTTTTCTGGGAACTTTTCTAGATGGACAACTAAGTTGATGAAGGTGTAGGCCGTGAACTTTTCATGTTCCTTGTAATGATTTCTGGGTATTGTAAGACAATGGCAAAGTATTCTGGGTAATGTAATGAAGTCAACTGGTAATGACTTTGAAACCTAATGTATTGAACATGTCAGTGTCAATGTGTACTTCATTTCATTGATTTGGAGACTTAGTTGCAGCGTTGTTCATTAATTTCAACTTCTTTCATTGAATAACAGCTTGGTTCATTGATTTCAGCTTATTTCATTGATTCACATGGCATTACAAATGAAAGATATTCAAGAAAAGGATAACCGCATTTCATTGATGTCATTGATAACTCATGCCATTACAAAGCACAGTGCATGCTTATTTGTACATTAACATGCACAGGACAACAAAGCTAACAACTCCTACACACACACTAGCAACATTCATCCACTTAGTCTGACTCTGCTGCCCAGCTATGTTTTTTAACACAACAGTCAGCCCTTCAAAAGCTTGGTCCATCTTCAACAGAAGCATCTCCAAATCTTGCAATCTGGTCATCAAAGTTGCAGTGTCGAAGCCCACGCTATCAGGCTTCCACATGAAGGAGCAACTGGAGTTTCCCTGTCACAGCATATGAACACGATGAACCCTAGATCTGGAGTTGCCCTGTGACAACATATGAACACGATGAACTAAGCATATGAATACGACTCACCTAGTCCCGGTTCTTGCAGGTGTAGAACTGCTTGTCGGGGTTGTTCGAGGTTCTCGACGTCCGCTCCACAATGGTGGCCGTCTTGCAGAAAGGGCACAGCGGCTGCCCCCCCCCCCCCCCCCACGGATGCCCACCCTGGCCACGCGAACCGGTCGAGGAGGAAGCGCCTGAGCCCATCGCCATCTTCAAGGCTAACGATGCTGCGCCCCAAAGCCTGCCCGCCGCCTGCGAAATCGCCGCCGCCAGCCAAAGTGAGAGAGGGGAACGGGGGAAGAGAAGGGGAGCGGTGAGGGGAGGAATGGTCAAAGAGAATGGGTCTGGCCCAGTACAAGCTGGTCTGGTTGGACCAGCTCTCGACTTGTGCTGGGTCCGAACCAGCTCAGGGGCACCCGATGTCCAACTACAAGTTTTCTCTCTCCTTTAACCGGCTGAACCGGCGCGTGGTGTCCACGGGCCTAAATACACGCAACCACGGTGTCCGCCAGCAAATATCCAAATTGAGAGTGTGCACCAGCAAATTTGGCGCTATGAGAATGTCCTTGAGCAAATTGTCCCTAAAATATATATGTTGCTCTGATAAAACATGTTTCTATGTATTTGTTGTGATGTAGGATGACTGAAATGGATTCCTCTCTATGGCTGCATGGTAGCTTTGGCCTCCCATCGCCCCTCCCGACCATGGCCCGTGGATGTCTCCTTGTCGATGGCGCCTTGGCGTCTCCATCCAACCATAGAAACGATGACAGCGAGCACGCGGTGCGGCTGGCTACGGGCTTAGACGAAGAATCCCGATGACTGCTCATTTTTATGTTTGCAAGCATAGGTTTTTATGCATGGTGACACTATGTTTTTATAATTTCAAAGATGTTGAGTGATTTTCTATGCTTAGTTGCATAGGTGAAATTGTGTTCTGTGATTTCGAGGTTTTAGGTGGTGTTTGGGACTGCTCCACTCCAGTTTTTGCTACTCCGCTCCACGAACTCCACCATGGAGTGGCTTCACCGTGGAGTTTATGGAATAGATGATCTTGTTTGGCACACAACTCTGCTTCAGCTCTAGGAATGAGTTGTTTTCATATAAATAGTCCATTATACCCCGAATTGAAATTGCACTTGATATTATTATTATTGAGATTTTAAATAAAAAATTTTGAGGGAAAAAGATTAGAAAAAATAGAAGAGATTAGAAAACTAGAGTACCAAACACCCGTCATTTTTAAATAAATACACAACCACGAGGAGAGAAAGAGATTAGAAGAAATAACTTGTCATTAATGAGTGGCAAGGTGGGTAATTACCTCGCAACTCCATGTGAGAATACAAAACTCAAAAAACTGAAGTACCCCTTGAGGCGCTCCAGAAAAAACGTGGAGTTGGCCTCTAGCTCCATGTTTTTTTGCGGAGAAGAGTTCTTAGAGCTGGACGCATTTGGCACTGTGGAGCTGGAGCGGAGCAGCAAAAACGGGAGCGAAGCAGTCCCAAACACCATGTTGACGCTAAAATTTGTATCTTCAGGCGCCAAGCAGACTACGAGGCCCTCAGAGACCACGTCGAGCAAAAGGTCCTGATCTCCTGAACCTCCAAGGACGAAGCCGATCTTGGTGAAACCAAATCCGAGACGTGCCAGTCAATTTGACCTGAAATTGACAAGAAAAAAGAAAATGATCAAATCGTGGAACCTGTCGGTATGATGCCAGATAGTTCCATAATGTACGGCTCTGAAGCAGCCATTATCAGAGGAATTTGACTAGAAAGTCAACTCCTAACAGTGCAAGATGTATAATCATGGAGATCATAGAACGACTATTCAAGATATATAAAAGAACAAGAATACAACTAGCCGATCTAACTTAGCTGATAAGAGTATATGATTCTACATGTACGACAAAGCCAATGTAAAAAACCAACGGATTGACTAACTGTATCGGCAATTCTGGTCATTAACATTGGGGTGTTTCCATGCAGCCATAATAACGATCATATCGACAAAATAGCTTGATTACCAACAGTGGGGTGTCTCCATGCAGTCATAATGATAATCAAGCTAAGTCACGTCCAATATAATTAATAGATCTGCTAGCTTTTAGACCAGCACATGTGTATATGTTATGAACGAAAACATAACTGGATCGGCTATTTAGCCGATACAGGGTCCATGGAGCACGAACAAGATCTATCTATCAAGCTATGGTTTTATTTAAAACCAAGCAAATCTAACTCGATATACCTCTCAGTGGGGTTCAAAAATACAGCCATAATAAGCGCATCAAATCAAATTTACTTACTTTTAGATCAAACTGTAATTAAATAGATGTCTCGAAAGCACAACATGTAACAATCGAGATCGACAAGTTAGCCGATATGAGTCTAGATCGACTATCTCAGTTAAGATAGGATCTAGGTAGCGTTTAAGCTCAAGCTGACTTTTAAATCTCGATTGGGCAAGATATTGTTGTAACAAAATAAACTTAAATTAAATAAACAATATCAATAACTTGGTGAATCCATTAGATTGTCAAATCTAGTAGAGCCAATAACTAGTCAAGATCGACTACTTGCAAGAGGTTGATCATAGCCAATGCAGCCTTACAAAAGACGAACTCGAACCGATAACTAACCCATATCATAGCTTAACAAGAGTTTGGTCTGAGCCAAATACAGCCTTATCAAACGATAACACGAGCCATTGACAATACTTACAAGCATACTAGAGGTCGATTCAACCGATGCAACCATTTTTGTTTGAAGGTCTTGTCAAGATCTACTTTACTCCGACTCCTAAGGGTTTGGCTAGAGGCCGAAAGATTGTTTGATTGATTGTTGGATCCTTTTACAAAAGTCGGGTCTTAGCTATTTATAACCTGAAGGACTCCTAACCTAACACGACTAGGTTACAATGCGATATACCAAATAAATGTTTCAGACTCTAACTCTTTTGGCCGAGTCTGACACGTCTTCAGGCTCATCGACTCTGGTCCGGACGATTCTTCCAACCGTGCTTTGAACCAAAGCAAGTCCTTTCCTTATCTGGCTGATTTCCTTAATCAATATGGTCGTTTGTGTCCATAAATAGAAAAACTCTCTCAGTCCAAAATTTGGTGTCAAGACACCCCCTTAATGCATGGTGTAACTATAATTTAGTTTTTATGCTCGTTATTATAGGTTTCAATAAATGGTAAAACTGTGATTTCAAAGATGTTGGTCGGTTTATATGCGTGGTCGGATACGTTTCTATCCATGAAGTAACTGTAACGTTGAAAATATAATGTTAGGTTTCTATGCTTGCATTCATAGAGTTGTATGCACGATAAAAATATAATGTTAAAGATTTTTTTGCATATGATGTACGATTTCTATACCAAAATGGATGAGTTTTTATGGTACCTAGATTTCTATACCTCAAACTATTAGTTTCTATACCTCATATTGGGTGGAATTCAAATTTCAAATTCTAAGCAAAGGAACAATGATTATTTATTTTTACGTGGTGTTGTATGCATTGTTTATCTGTTAATTATGCATTGTTCTATGATGAGAGCTTTAACATCAACGTGCCATGATTCAAATTTTGAATTTGGATAACACGAGACTGTCTATATGTTTTTATACTTACAATTAGATGATTCTATGCTTAGTTAGAAGAATTAAACTCTATATCATAAGTTATAAATTTATTATTTTAAAAAAATAAAAATAATATTCAAAATGGATCTTAAATTGTGCATAAAATTGTCAGGAGTCCAATGGTGAAAACCATTTTTGAATCAGATATTTTGTTGAAGAGTTATCATGAAAAATGAAAGAAATCAGATTGAGTTATATGCACGCATGCAAGCGTCAGCAATGTCAGTTTGTGTCGGCTAGGATGTCCATCCAAAAATGGTTTTTATGCAGTAACAAAGTGAAGTTTTATTCATTCAACTATTATGCAGTAACAAAGTTATACATTATCGGTGACAAAAAAACATTTTACGCAGGTGACCCAGGAATCTATATGGTCCTCCACCTGCATGGTCAGTTTAAGTGTGATTAAGTTTATATAAATTAATATGAATAGTTATTTATTGAAATAAATTTAATATGAAAACATATTTTATCTATCAAATTCCTGCATAATGCCCCCAAAAAATTCGGCATACAAACGGTTTGAACCTGATTATGGATCATATAGAAAAGAAAAAAAGAGCATTAAAATTAAACTATCCTCACTTTCAATTTTACATAATAATACTATGCAACAATAGGAAAATGCCATTTTTACGAGGGAACATGATTAGGGGATGGGATTGACGTTTCCCTTAATCCTTCCCATCATTAGGGGCATGCAGGATTTCCCCTCCCATCGTTAGGGGCATGCGGAGGAAGTTTTTTTTATGCATGTATCTATCTATCTATACTACTCCATAAAAGAGCGAAAGAATTAGAAAATACTCCCTCCATCCCAAATTATAAGACATTCCAAGAATCTTGGAGAGTCAAAGTTTTTCAACTTTGACCAAAATTATAGAGAAAAATACAAAAATTTATAGCATCAAGTATGTATATTATGAAAATATAACTAATGAAGAATCTAATTGTGCTTAGTTGGAATCATAAATATTATTATCTTATCATATAAATTTGGTCAAAGTTGAAAAACTTTGACTCTCCAAGATTCTTGGAATGCCTTATAATTTGGGATGGAGGGAGTAGCTCTCACTCAAAAAAAAATATTTACCCACGCCGCGCTCCCCTCTCTGGTTTTTTTCTTACCGTCGTCGACTCTACCCGCCCGCTGTACCCCCGTGCCCCTTCTCTCGCTTTTCCGACGCCCGGCGTACCCACCTACCTATGCGTATACGAATTCTCAATATACATATAAGCTCCTCACATAGGCGTTGTTTTCATTGGCAACGAACCCTACGGCGGCGGCGCAAGTGAGATGAGACCAATCGCCAACGCTAGCCTGGGAGCACGCACACGGACATCCCCTTGCGGCGAGCGCATGAACAAAGATGTTATGGCCAGTTAGCATCCCTGTGTTTATCTGTGCAAGCCACACAATCATCGAATCTTCCCGCGTCATGTGGTGGAAGGCCAATAAACGTAGAAACATCAGTAGAAGGAGAATGCCATCAAGACATCACAACTTTGAGCTTTATGGCGGCGTCGGTAGGATGGCAAGAACGAAATCACATCTGCAGGTTGGTGTTCTCTGTGCCTTGGACCCTAGCTGATGCCATCATCGATGGTACTGAAAGTAATGGAGAGCAGGTAACCAATATTTCCTCTATATTGTAAAACTTGACGTTTCAGACAACGACACGGTCTCCAAAACATCACTTTGACCACTTGTTTCTTTAAAAATATTTATTGGAAAGTGGTAGATGTATATTTTTATGAAAGTACTTTTCAAGACAAATTTATTTATATGATTTTTACATCTCTAAACTCAATAATTTAAAAGTTATTTATGATTTATATTCCCAATGTTTGATCCAAACCTTGTCCAAAACGTCGTCTTTTTCAATATGGAGGGAGTATATCTTTGTTGCAATTCAATCATGGTATTCAAAACTATTTATCGAAATATGCATGTCATATAGGTGCATGTCGAGCTTTTGATGGAGTCATGGTCAGGCAATTTGGTGAAGATACCGACGCATGGAATAACTGAGGACCTATCAGATTCAACCTTATTAGAGCGCAGAAAAGGAGGCACTTAGGTCTACGAACGAATGAGTGAGTATACCACGGTTCTTGGTTCCAGCCTCTCCGTCGTATCGAAGGTTTAGGCACTAATTAATTTACAGTTTAAACATAGACTAATTATAATAGAAATGTGTTAATGATGGATTAATTAGGTTTAATAGATTCGTCTCATGAATTAGTCATGGCTTCTACAATTAGTTTTCTAATTAGGTCATATTTAATGCTCATAATTAGTAATCAAACATCAAATGTAATAAAAACTAAATTTTAGTTCATGGAACACTTTGTATAATCACATCATCAGTAAACTATGATTCTATAGCATATATTTCAAATTAATAAATATATATAGTATTTAATTTGTTGAGTTATACAATATATACCAAATTACGATGTAGATTTAATACTGACTTATCGAATTAATAAATGTGATTTACAAATTACTATGAATATTTTAGCACAGATATCCTCTGAATAATTAAATCTTAGATCTGCCACTGTCCTAGCATATTGTCGGGACCACGGAACTTGATAGGCTACGCCCGTGCACCTAGAGCATCTTGATCACCCTAAAGGAGGGTTTGTCCGAAAATTCTGACGTAGTGTTGAAGGAAGAAAATACCCATATTAGTATGTTACATCCAGGTTGATCCCACCTATCAAATAAATATCTAACGTTAGATGTAAAATCAAAATATATTTAAGGGATATGAGAACTTAGGTGGGTAAGAAATTTTTAGGTGAGATATATTTTACAATTTCTTCGCTCTTTTATAGTATAGATAGATTCTTAGGCTTAGCATGTTGGCTGACATTTTTTTGGTCATTCTACATCACTAATTCACTTCCTCATTTTCCATAAGCAATGTACAACGATATATATGCAATGTCCATGATTCAAGCATGACATGCATGGTCACTGCAAGAGAACGCGATTTGGCTAAAGAAACAAATATTGACGGTAAATTATATGTTGCTGATTTGTGCATTACATACATTGACAAGACAATTATTCAAAGCAATGATAATTTTGGACCGTTTATCATACCATGATTTAATAGATCATTAGACCATTACTAAATTTGTAGCTAGCTAGAATTTTTTTTGTATGTACTACCTCTGATCCAGTCTTATGGTTAAAGTTTAACTTGAGCCCGTGTTATATGGAACAGTGCTTTATAAATTAGAGCGGAGGGAGTATATTCATTCCATGGTCTAAGTCTAATATTGTTATTCTTCTACTCCCTTTGTCCCCAGAGGGAAACAAGAACAACTTTGACTACTTATTTCTCTCGCTTCCCGAGAAATAACTTTGAATAATTTTATATAAAATATTAATATTTATGATACATAATTTATATCATTACTTATTAGAAAGATCATAGAATCTATCTTCATAATAAATTTATTTTTAGATATAAATGTTGCTAACATATTTTCTATAAATGCAATCAAACTTATGATAAAAAAAATTAATTCTTGACACACGTGCATGTCGCACGTGCATTTCGTTTAGTCTTTTAAATTACTGAGTAATTCGTGAAATCCAAAAAATCAGCGGCTCAGATTTATTTAAGATATTATCTCCTAGTAGGTAAAGGATGTACCTTAGCATTGCTCTTTTCATTCATTGTCTATGTAGCATACATCCAGAGACCAACCTTTTTGTACTTATATGTATATCTGCGCAAAAGAAACATTATAACTATACTCCTTCTAACATTATTTTATTTATATTAGCCTCCAAACACTTGACTTGGGTTCACTTGACATAGTGTCAGGTTGCAAACGCTCCATATGAATGCCAAATTAGGACGGTGGAATGCGGGGCGGCCTCACGAATGCTGGCACAGCGCCGATGAACTTTGCTTCATCTGTTCTTGTGTAAACGTTCGCTTTGTTTCCTGTATCAGTTGACAAGAACATAAAAGTTTAGGTACGGTATCACTTCCATCCATTCGGACAATAAAAAGTTAATTACCATGCATGTGTGGCACCAGGTTGTTTTCACAAGTTCTTTTTTACTTATCATAAGTGAATTCAAAACTGTAAAAAGATGCAGCAATACAAATAATTAAGCTAGCTCAACTACAAGTGATGATTAGATCTTACCAACTCCAGCGAGAAGGTTAGTATCTGATGGCTCCATGCCACCTGGTGCTCCTCCCTTCATGCCGTTCATCCATCCAACACTCAAACCGCTCCTGAGCGGCACGGCATGTCCAAGCTCACCACCCACAGCCATGAGCAGAACCAGAGCAGTGAATGCAAATTTGGACATCATTCTTCTCTGTGATTACGTGACCTTCAAGGACTGAAAGGTTGAGTTGGACTTCGTTCACTAGCCTAGGTATATATAGTTGAATCCAATTCAAACATAGTCGGACAGTTAGGCAGAGCATTGAGCAGCACGTGGCTGCTTTGATTTCTGGTTGGAACGAAAACGAAAGGGGGATCAATATCTGCTAAAGTTGTAGAGGCTGCTAGTCCCATCACAAAAAACGTCGAAGGTTTTTTTTTTTTTTTTTTTGAGACTAAACGTCATGAAGAAGCGCTCGTCAGAAAATTGGGCTCTGTTTAGATTTTCCCAGAACGGAATATGGCAGCAGCATTTTTATATTACTAAAAAAGGAAGTCTTCTGAGGAATCAGAAGGTAGTTCTGGCTTTATGTTCAAAGAGATTAAGAATACTATTCTACATCAAACTGTTGTACTAAACAGAATTCAGTATTGTTCAGTAGTCGCGCATCAGTATTATTCAGTTTTTTTATGTTGGGTGTAGTGTTGATTGATACTGAACACTATCTAGTACTACTCAGTATTTTTTTCTAGTCAATTTTACCTAGTGGTGTAGAGTCTAGAATAGCGCTGTCATGTATATATATATATATATATATGTATATATATATATGTATGTATATATATATACATATATATATATAAGCATTTTCCAAGGGTTTAGTTAGTCTCTCACTAGGTTTATAGCATCAATATGTTAGAGAACACCTAGTGGCACTTGAACACCGCATAAGCCGTGAATTATCTCCTCTTAATAGTACGGCTATCTATCCTAAATGTGATCACACTCGCTAAGTGTCTTGATCACCAAAACAAAGAGCCATATAGGTTATACCTTTGCCTTCGGGCCTCTTTGCTCCATCTCTTCTCTTCTTCATTTCACCAATGGTAGAGCACTTGATCTCTTGAGTGCTTGTGGTCATCACCATCCTCCATGGTTGCCACCTTGCTAGCTCCACCACTTGGCTTGGTCACAATCCTTTCTTATAAGCTACACACATGCTTAGCAATAGGATTAGACCAAATAGGTTTCATCAATTAGCTAAAACCAAACTAGGGCTTTCACCTTCGCATGTCCCGGCCCTACACTTCGCCTCAGAACGGTAAAGCTGAACGTATTATTCGTCCATTAATAATGTTGTTCGTTGCCTGCTCTTTCAGGCGTCCATGCCTCCCTCCTACTGGGTGGAGGCTCTCTCCACGGCGACTGTTCTCCTCAACATTTTTCTTAGAGTTCTCCGCACATCATCTTGCCATATTTGGCAAGCCACCCACATATGATCATCCGCGAGTCTTCGGTTGCAAATGTTATCCCAACATGTCTGCCACTGCCATCCACAAACTTGCCCCTAGGTCTGTCCTGTGCGTCTTCCTAGGCTATTCAGCTCATCACAAAGGGTACCGCTGCCTTGACCTATCCTCCAATAGAGTCATCATCTCCTGGGACGTCATCTTCGATGAAACGGTCTTCCCTTTTGCTGAGCATCTTGGTCCTAGTACCCCCGCCGACCTCGAGTTTCTTGTCGATGATCCTACTGATGTTGTGCCCGCTCTTATTGGACCGTCGCACAAGTGTTTGCCTGCAGGAACCGACGACACTTGCGCCCCTGCCGGTCCCTGTGAGGCCGTGCCTGGGGCGCCCCTGGACGTCGACGATCCTCCGACGCCCACACTCTATGTCCCTCCTGCGCCGTGGGTGTCCGGGACTCCCACCACGCCTCGCACAGCCCTGGAGCCGTCCGCGCCACGCGCGGCCCTGGAGCTGCTTGACGCTCTGCGTGCTGGCTCGACCTCGCCCACGCCGTCCGCGAGCTCCCCTGCTCTCCAGGCAAGGGCGCGCGGGCCACCACCAGGGTTCCCTCCTCTACGGCCAACTCGAGACTTCACGCACGTCTACACGCGTCGGCCACGCGAGACGCCGACCGCCACAGCTACGACACCTGCAGTTCATGCACCCCCCTGCCCAAGGGCGTGGTTGTTGTTCCCCCGGTGGCCAACCAGCACTCCATGGCCACCCGGTCGAAGAGCGGGTACAGGATGCCTGCTCTCTACCACGCTGCGCCTCTCTCGCCGGTACCGAAAACCTTTTGTAGCGCTCTTGCTGAACCCAACTGGCGAGCAGCTATGGAGGAAGAACATAGTGCTCTCCTGCAGAATCACACCTAGGATCTTGTGTCTTGTCCTCCTCGGTCCAATGTTGTTACCGGAAAGTGGATCTTCAAACACAAGTTTGAATCTGATGGATCCCTCGAGTGGTACAAGGCACGATGGGTCCTTCGTGGCTTCACCCAGCGTCCTGGTGTGGATTTTGATAAGACCTTCAGCCCTGTTGTGAAGCCTGCCACTGTCCGCACGGTGCTCTCTCTTGCGCTCGCTCGCCACTGGCCCATTCATCAGCTGGATGTGAAGAACGCCTTTCTTCATGGCAATCTGTCTGATAAGTATACTGCCAGCAGCCGTCCGGGTTCGAAGATCTAGCTCACCCGGATTTTGTTTGCCTCTTGAAGAAATCACTTTATGGCCTGAAGCAGGTCCCTCGTGCTTGGTACAGTCACATGGCCTCTCATTTGCTGTCTATTGGGTTTGTCGAAGCCAAGTCAGACACCTCGCTCTTCATCTATCAGCACAGAACAGACACAACCTACTTGTTGCTCTATGTTGATGATATAGTCCTCACAGCCTCGCCGCCTGAGTTTCTTCGGCGGATCATCTCATCTCTTGAGTGGGAGTTCGCCATGAAAGACCTTGGCTCACTACATCACTTCCTCGGTATGCATGTTCAGCGACGCGGCGATGGTCTTCTTCTCTCGCAGCGACAGTTCTGGATATCTTAGATCATGCTGGGATGGCCAAGTGCAAGCCATGCTCTACACCGGTCGACACCAACTCTAAGGTTGCTGCGAGTGAAGGGGCACCTGTGTATGATGCTATAGACTTCCGCAGTCTTGCTGGAGCTCTTCAGTACTTGACATTCACTCGCTCAGACATCGCATATGTTGTTCAGCAGGTCTGCCTCCACATGCATGACCCTCGAGAGCCTCACCTTGCTGCTCTGAAGCGGATTCTTCGGTACGTCCGAGGCACATTCCACCTCGGTCTCTTGCTGCGACCGTCTTCTTTGACTGATCTTGTTGTCTACACCGACGCCGACTGGGCAGGCTGTCCCGACACTCGCAGATCCACCTCGGGTTATGCAGTGTTCCTTGGGGACAATCTCGTTTCCTGGTCCTCCAAACGCCAGAACACAGTATCAAGATCAAGTGCTGAAGCCGAGTATCGCGCAATGGCCAACGGAGTTGCAGAGGCGACCTGGTTACGACAGCTTCTCTTAGAGCTGCATGCTCCACTTCGGCGCGCCACACTGGTGTATTGCGACAACATCAGTGCAGTCTACATGACCTCCAACCCAGTGCAGCATCAGCGCACCAAGCATATTGAGATCGATCTTCACTTCGTCCGAGAGCGGGTCGCCATTGGTGATCTACGAGTTCAGCATGTTCCAGCCACTTTGCAGTATGCTGATATCTTCACCAAGGGACTATCCACCTCAGTGTTTATGGAGTTTAGGTCTAGTCTAAACGTGCAAAGTGGCTGACGTTTCGACTGTGGAGGAGTGTTAGCAACAGGCGCCCTAATGGGCTGTTATGGGCCGGTGCGATTAAGCACCTTTGAGATTAGATTAGATTGATAAGGCAAGGATCACCGTTGATTGGGTGTTTCTATAAACCCTTAGGGATCCTTGCCTATATTATGTACCCCTGTACCTCTTAATCAATCAATCAATCCCGAGGCTAATTGCTCTCACTTACCATCTGTATCTAATACTATTTTTGTTTACATAAAATAACCAGGTACACAACATTCTGGATTCTACTGCTTATATGCAAGCTCGCCTTCAGTTATTATGTTGAGGTTGGTATAAAAAATACTATCCTTTGATTACTATTGGTAGCATGTGAAAGACAAATATGCCTTTTACAGGATACCCAGGAACTCACATGAGCACAATGGTTTTGGTGGCTGGAATTGACTTAACCTTTTCTGTTTTTCTCTCATATATATAGGCAGCCAAGAGCTACAATCATGGCTGCGACATCCTCCTAATTAATACAGAACATCACCCAACTAACCAGCCTACTACTCCATGCTGAAATTAAGCTAAAGTAAATGCTATGAACCTAGACACACAGGATTATTTCCAACAGCATGTTGCTTGCAATATCTCACACTAAAATCACAAATATGTTGATAGTTCTCTTTATTGTTAGAATGGTGCTTTGATTCTAGCATCTCTTTGACATTAGATTACACTACCACACCTGGACAATTTTCTATGAAATCTTGATTCGAAAATATCCATTGCTTTGTTTTGTTATTTTAATAGAGTTTAATCTTCTACTCCCTCTGTTCCAAATTGCAAGTCGTTTGGCTTTTCTAGGTACATAGCTTTTTCTATGCATCTAGATATGCATTATGTCTAGATACATAGTAAAAGCTATGTATCTAGAAAAGCTAGAACGACTTAAAATTTGGAATGGAGGGAGTATATTTTTAAATGTGCAATAATTACTGAGATTTCCAATGCTCATTTACCACTGGCAGATTGCTCCTCTAGTTGAACCTACCAAGATAATCATGTTACTGGAAAGGCCGCCTTACAAGTGGCATGAATTCTTCCCGAACTGTAAGATCATTTTTATATTCTAGCATATTATGTTTATACCTTACTCCTATGCGTAGTCTGCAGCACTGAGAAGATTCTTGATTTTCACAGTGCGGCATAATTTAGGTGTTGTGGTTACTGTATGGGCTCCAATTGTCATGGTATGTACTAATTTGTGAGTTCTTTCTTGGGGGTGGTGTGAGGGGGGGGGGGGAGATAGAGAGATTTTGCCCCTAATTTGAATTTCCATGCAGGTATACTTCATGGACACACAAATATGGTATGCAATTTTCTCCACAATATGTGGTGGAGTATATGGTGCATTCAGCCGCTTGGGTGAGGTTGGTACCTGGAGACTAAGTGTACCCTTGGAGTGCTGACATTCTATATTTACTGATCTTAAAATTTGCATAATGTTTACCATGAAGATACGAACTCTTGGGATGTTAAGATCAAGGTTTGAGACAATTCCAAGAGCATTTGGCAAAAAACTTGTACGTACCTAATCATGGTGGTAACTTGAAACGAGACGAGGTCTGGTTGTGCTAATTTTTTTGTATCCATCTTTTTATGCCATTGTTTTAATGGACTTAATAGTGTATTTAATGAACTTTTTCCACCAGGAGGACAAAAACCCACCCTTTGATAAGTTTGCTGACATATGGAATGCATTTATTAATTCATTGCGAGAAGAGGACTTACTAAGCAATAGGTTCCCATTGCTGTTGAATTTTCTTGATTATTTATATTGAACGTGTCACACCTTAAAATGATGTATTTCCTTTACCTACAGGGAGAAAGATCTATTGGTTGTTCCATCATCTGGCGGTGAAACAAGTGTTTTTCAGTGGCCTCCTTTTCTTCTTGCCAGTAAGGTACACATTATGCACTACTGTATTGCTATATAACCCCGTGGGATTCTATTCTACTCATTACGAAGATATCTTGTATTTAGATTCCAATTGCACTTGACATGGCAAAGAGTGTCAAGAAAAAAGATGAAGAACTCATGAAGAGGATAAAGCAGGATCCTTATACTGAGTATGCTGTAATAGAATGCTATGAGACATTATTAGATATCCTTTACAGCATTATAGTTGCACAAAGTGATAAGAAGTAAGCCATCTTTTCTTTGCCCAGCCCCTCCTCAAATGTTGTTTGGTTTTGTAATTTGGCTAACTTATTTAGTTGGTATTTCATTTCACCATTGCTACAGAGTTGTTGATAGAATATGTGACAGCATAAAAGATAGCATCCGCCGGAAATCACTCGTGAAAGAATTCCGATTGGATGAGCTGCCCCAGCTAAGTGACAAGTTTGATAAGTTATTAAATCTACTGGTACCACCATACTAGTAACTTCTTCTGCTTTTCGTTTCTTAAATAAATATATTTTCTGTACTAAATGCTCCTTTTTACATTTCCCCAAAAAATGTTTGTTCCATTTGCAGAAGGAATATGATGAGAATGACCCTGTAAAGAAAAACACACAGATTGCCAATCTGTTGCAGGATATAATGGAAATTATGACACAGGATATTATGAAAAATGGACAAGGGTAAGTTGTATTTTGACATGAGCAGATAAATACATACTTATTCTCTGATTGTTCTCTCCCTCTCTCTGTCTGCTGACCCCCCCCCCCCCCCCCCAAAAAAAAAAACAACTGTTTGGAAATTTAAATCTGGACTCATTGAAGCGTGTTGCTTGGAGGGAGAAGGTCAGGTTCCTGGAGAAACCTTTTACTTTTACCAATATTGTTTACTACTGTAGTTACGAGCAGTATGTTATGTGGTGATTTTGTGTGTGAACAGTGCATTAGGCTTCAATTGTTCTTGACAACCAAAGGAATCTGCCATATATGTGCCAACGAACTTGGAAGCTCGGCGTAGGATCACCTTTTTTGCAAACTCACTTTTTATGAAAATGCCAAGGGCGCCACCTGTCCGTAGCATGATGTCCTTCAGGTAGGCAACCTAGCTCGCTTGGACTCCCTTTTTTGCATCACTTAATGTTATCATGGTTTTGTACTGTGGGCTCTTTGCCTTCTTAGCACTCAGTTTGAAACTGTTTTCAGAAGTCAGTAATAGCCTTCAGGGCTAGCATATTTATGCCAAATCAGTCCTTGAAATTATAACACTTTCTTAAAAAGAGGATTTCATTACAAGTTCTTATTCTGATAGTTTTTTAATTGCTTTTCTGCTTTTGCACCAGTGTTTTAACTCCATACTTCAAAGAGGAGGTGCTCTTTTCCCCAGACGATCTTCATAAGAAAAATGAGGATGGTATATCAATATTGTTCTACCTACGGAAAATATATCCAGGTATTTTCCAGATGCTAGGCATAAAACTGTGTGAGATAGTTATTTCTGCTGTTAGGAAATGATTCACCATGACTCTTGTGTGTTCATAGATGAATTTAGGAACTTCCTTGAGCGGATAGTGTTTAAACCGAAGGATGAAGAACTTAAAGAAAGGATGGAGGAGATCTGTCCTTGGGCGTCTTATAGGGGTCAAACGCTCACCAGGACAGGTAAAATGACTAATGCAATCCTGTGGTTCATCAAAATATAATAACTTGTTCTTTAACTTCTTTGTTTTTACTTTTTTTCTCGAACTACTTCTTTTGACTTTGCTAGTGAGAGGAATGATGTACTATAGGAAGGCACTTGAAATCCAATGCCTTCAAGATACGAAAGATCCTGGTAAGATTAAGGAGTTCGTGTTTTCCTTTTTCCAATCCATGTTATCATTATATGTTTGATTACACGTTTATTTTTTGTAGCTAAATTTGACCAAGACAGATCAATAGCATCCTATCAAGAGTTGCAATCTGGTATTGAAATGGCACAAGCTATTGCTGATATCAAATTCACCTATGTTGTCTCATGTCAAGTCTATGGCATGCAAAAGACGTCAAAGGATCCAAAAGAAAAAAATCGCTATCAGAATATCCTCAATCTCATGATAATGTACAGAAGCTAATACTCTATACCTACATAGTAAGCTTGCTCCAACCCATCTGACTTGTAAATTACACAGAAACCTATCACTACGAGTTGCTTTCAATGATGAGGTCGAAGCTCCAACTGGAAATGGAGCAATTGAGAAGACGCATTTTCCGTTCTTGTCAAAGGTGGTGAAAAGTATGATGAGGTACACTTGTCTGATAAAATTTAAAGATTCACTTGCCTTTGCATGACACATGAAGTCATAAGTCCTGGGCAACCCATATGGAAAATAGAAAAGAGTAATATGAGTTTTGAATTTTACTCATTTCATTTCCAAAATTTTGGATTTGGTAAATGAAGTTATATGAAAATCCAATTGTTGGGACTGACGTGGTTGACATTGGTATATAGCCTATGTTATAATTTTAAATAACAAGCCTTATATTATCTATTTTCTTTCTAGTTAACATGTGTTCTTGGGAGTTCTTGAAATTTGAGTTGACTATGTCATAACAATAATGCTTTCCTAAGGTTCCACTCATAGAAAAGAATCTTTTACTAAATAGTGTGTGATATACATAAGGTTTAATGCTCAGGTTTAGCAGCATTGTGTTATTTCTGTGTACACATGATTAAACAGATGTCGTTTTCTTGCTTGTCTCTGCAAATTTTGTTTTAGGAAATTTACTGCATAAAGCTTCCCGGCAAACCAACAGATATCGGAGAGGGAAAACCTGAAAACCAAAATCATGCTATAATCTTCACCAGGGGAGAAGCACTTCAGGCCATTGATATGAATCAGGTTTAGTTTTGAATTCCACATGGTACACATTGTAATAAAATACTAGTGATTTATTTTAATTACTCCATAGGATAATTATATTGAGGAGGCGTTTAAAATGAGAAATGTGCTGGAGGAGTTTGAAAGTAGAAAGTATGGGAAGAGCAAACCCACTATATTGGGCCTACGTGAGCACATTTTTACTGGAAGGTATGCCCATGTACCTTGTAAAGTGTTTTGTTCATGCCATTTATACACAAGGTATGAGTGCTGATAACATTGCTGTGTTTCTATTTTAGTGTTTCATCACTGGCTTGGTTTATGTCCAATCAAGAGACCAGTTTTGTTACTATCGGGCAAAGAGTTCTGGCAAATCCTCTCAAGTATGCAAATCTATCTTTTATTTCATGTTGATATATGTTAAGCTTGTGTATGAACTGTACAGCTAGAGTTATCTGGACTATTTATCCCATACCTCTTGTTTTCCACAGTTCCAGAGGGCCATAAATAGAACAGATATATATAAATATATAATACACACACTATTTATTTGGACTATGTAACAATATAGATTGAATTGATTGTTTTCTTTTGAATGAAGAATTATTCATATTGAATATATACTCCCTCCGTCTCTTTTTAGATGTCACTAGGGAAACGTGTTTGTGAGGGAAACACGGTTTTCTAGTGACATCTATTTTGAGACGGAGAGAGTATGTGCTAACCATATTGATGGAGAACCATTATTTGTATTTCTGGGTTTGCATGGGGAATACCTCAAGGCTTGTATATGATGAATGTGTTCCTTCTTTTCCTTCAGTGAGAAATCACATTTAGATTCTGATAAGACCATAATACAATTTAAAAGAGGCTCAAGAAAATATCCTATTGTTAGTGTAAGACATAATCTGCTGCTCCCTCTCTGTACCTGCGCAGCAGGAGTTGGCATTTTGGTCAGCTCTTGCTGTCCTCTCTAGTACCTATAGAAGCATGGCAATAGTGCCAAGTAGTGGTTGTCATCAGTCAAATAGTTGATAGCTGTAGCAAGTAGTGGTTACTGGTACTAGTGTACCTTGTAGTTGGTAGCTAGAGTTGTACAGTATATATCAGCTAGCAAGGCAATGGAAATTCAGTTCAGTTTGCCATATACGGAGAACAGTGTGCTGCTCAACCCCCTTCTTCTACCTCTAGCCAACTGTTGTGTGGGTGTGACGGTGAGCTTGCTGCTCACCTGTGCAAGGAGATTGAGGGACAACAGTTAGGTATAGGATACTATTTCTATTCTAGATTGGGGATCAGAGTAAATAGAGATGAAGTCTTTAAGAGTTAGTCCAGAATTTGGATCAGATAATTCCTATAATAAACAGTGTGGGGTTCGATTAGAACAACAAAATTGTTTGTTCAAAATTTTAGTTCTGACTCATCCCAAATTGACATCCTGTTTTGGACACTAGTCTCCATGAGCAAGAGTAGTTGGTCTAAAGTCTACTGCAGATCCACTCGGGGGGGGGGGGGGGGGGGGGGTGTATTTACTGCCACACTGCTGTCAACATGGCTGTTGAAGCTGTTATGTTGCTATTTGAGTCTGTTTTTTCCTTTTAAATCTTATATCACTCTTTCATTTTTATGTTGCTATTTGAGTCTGTTTTTTCCTTTTAAATCTTATATCACTCTTTCATTTTTGTTGATTCGGTGAATGAGAAACATTGCTTTTGAGGCATCTTCCAGTCGTCTCCTAGGCGTTGTGGCGTACCCCAGGCACCGCAGGACGCCACAGGGTTTTAGATACGCCATATCGCTAGGCGTCAGCGCCACAGGATGCCGCAACGCATCAAAACAATGATGAGAAACGAAAGAAAGGGACAGGATAACATGGAACTGTTTTGGTGTTCCAATCTACTGAAACTGGTGAGAGCGTTGGATTTGGGCTCTAGAGAGTACAAGAGAGGAGTGTTTGCTGCAGTGGAGAGGAACTCACTGGAAGATGATACTACTAACTAATAGAATTTCAAGATTAAAATGGAAATACCTTGATTTGATATTTCTTTGTGTTTTTTGAATAATGACTGATTTTGTATTTTTCATGTTTGTTCATGTGTGTCAAAATGCTCTCTTTTTGCGACAAGACTGAGTTTTTGTTGTTCATGGTTGCTTGAAAACAGGGTTCGGTTCCATTATGGTCACCCAGATATTTTTGATAGACTCTTCCATATCACCAGAGGAGGCATAAGTAAAGCTTCAAAGACTATAAATCTGAGTGAAGATATCTTTTCAGGTACATGTGTCTTGTTGAAACAACTTCCTCAACTTGACAGCACTTACAAAAACTTGATATTCGTAGGTTTTAATTCAACCATGAGAGGAGGAAATGTTACACATCATGAATACATGCAAGTTGGTAAGGGGCGTGATGTGGGGATGAATCAGATTTCTAGCTTCGAAGCTAAGGTGACCAATGGCAACGGTGAACAAACATTAAGCCGTGACATTTATCGGCTTGGACGCAGATTTGACTTCTATAGAATGTTATCTTTCTATTTTACCACAGTCGGGTTCTATTTCAGTAGCATGGTAAGAAACCAAAATAATAACTCGTATCTAAAACCTTATGATCAAAGATCACACTATGAATTTCTTCCTTCCATGCAAAAAGTAAGGAGAGCTCTACTGGAATTGCAAAAGTAAGGAGAGCTCTACTGGAATTTAAAGAAAACCTAAACTACAAGGTCTTTTTTGCAAAGTTTAAAGGGGAAAAATAAATATAATTCTGAGTTATCCCAGCTGCTGGAACAGAAGTACAGTTAATCTGACCTTATGTCATTGTTTCCTCAACAGCATGCTGAATTATGAAGCAGTAAAATTTTGATAGTCTTCCATGTTAAAATAAGTTGAAATTGCTTCCTGAGTATTTCTTTATTATCGACAAAGATAGTGTGTTTTGGTGTCCTTGTGCAAAATCAAAGTGTCATGATTGAGAGAGTTTAAACTTGTATCTAAATGTTGTATGCCCACCCCTATGTTTTACGGTACTGATCCGTAGCTCCTTGCTTCAGGTTACTGTACTTACTGTCTATGTGTTTTTGTATGGGAGGCTTTATCTGGTTATGAGTGGTCTGGAAAAGTCTATTATGCTGGATCCACGAAATCAGCAGAATGTCAAGGCTCTTGAAAATGCACTGGCTTCACAGTCTATTTTCCAGTTAGGTTTGCTGCTTGTCCTCCCTATGGTCATGGAAGTTGGCTTAGAGAAAGGGTTCCGCGCAGCATTAGGAGAGTTTGTAATCATGCAGCTTCAGTTTTTTAGCAAATAATGCAATAATAGATCGAACACGAGACACAGATTTTTACGTGGAAAACCCTTGCGGGAAAAAACCACGGGCGCCAACCGGTGATCTTCACTATATGACGAGAGTTTACAGAACGCAGGGAATACAATGAGTTGTCTCTCTCTCAACTCTTCTCGTGCGGCTTACAAGATGTATTTATAGGGTGGACTGACTACTAGTCAAACACGGAAACAAATCCGCTAAATATATAACCCGGACTGTGGGCCTTCAGGCGTCCCCGTAGGACTCACGTTAGAATTCGGATCATACTCCAACACAGTTGGCCTCTGTGTTTTTCACATTCCAGCTTGGCACCAAAACCCACTATTATGGGAGAACAATACTCCATGGTGGTGCAAAATACATACCTACAGGCCGTGGATTCGTTGTGTACCATGCAAAGTTTGCTGAAAATTACCGTTTGTACTCCCGTAGCCACTTCGTTAAAGGACTGGAACTCCTGATACTTTTGGTTGCATATCTAGTCTATGGAAGTTCCTATCGCAGCTCAAACCTATACCTATTTGTCACCTACTCCATATGGTTCCTTGTTGCTTCATGGCTCTTCGCGCCATTTATCTTCAATCCATCGTGCTTTGAGTGGCAGAAGACTGTTGATGACTGGACAGATTGGAGGAAATGGATCGGTAACAGAGGGGGTATTGGCATGTCTGTGGAACAAAGCTGGGAAGCTTGGTGGGTAAGTGAGCAAGATCACCTCAGGAAGACTAGCATCCGAGCCCTTCTGTTGGAAATCATCCTTTCACTTCGATTTTTGATCTACCAGTATGGCATTGTCTACCATCTGAACATAGCAGGTCACCACAAAAGCATTATGGTAACCTGTCCAAAGATGATCTGGTTTGTTTCTCTTTTATAATCTTTACCTGTTATCTTTATGTCATGCCACTTTCTATTTCTAGGTATATGGAGTGTCATGGGTGGTTATGCTCCTTGTTCTAGTAGTGCTGAAGGTAAGACTACGGCCTTTCATTTGATCTAGCTACCTCTTGTGCTTAAATTCTTATTACTGACTGCATGTTATTCCTTTTATTTAGATGGTTTCAATAGGGCGGCAAAATTTTGGAACAGACCTGCAGCTTATGTTCCGCATTCTCAAGGGTCTTCTCTTCCTTGGCTTTGTCTCTGTGATGGCAGTCCTATTTGTTGTCTTACACCTTACTATTTCCGATGTCTTCGCTAGTATCCTTGGATACCTGCTTACTGGATGGTGTCTTCTTCTGGTGAGTGAAGCACTCCGTTTACCAAGTTGTTTGGTACTTAAGCTTTTTCACATGTATAAAAGTAGTTAAAAGCTGAAACAACATTCCAACCTGTGCACAAATGGATGGTGCGTAAAAAAATAGAGGAAAAAACAGAGTGGTTATTTTTTTCTCGAAAACGCAGGAGAGCTACGCGCGTCATTATATTAAGAAGATCAAAAAAGGGACAAAAGCCTAGACAAACACAACACACAACCCCACCCCACCCTACACACACATAGAGAGCTATGCTTGAAGTACCTGTTATGGAATTAATTCGAAAATAAATGCTCTAGTGTGCCGAGGCTACTGCAGGTGAGGCTGTTATTATGTCAAAATAGTTCAATGCCACAATGAGTAAAGAAAATGAATCATAAAGATGCAGTTGATTGGAAAGTGCATTGGTCAAGAACACATTAGAGCTTGTTTGGCTGCACATAAATACACTTCAATCCACTCGAACTCACGTGGATTAAGATGTATTTGAATGCAGCCAAATAAGGCCTCAAGTGGTTGTATCATTTTACCAATATTTTTTCTAACAGCAAATTTTGCCCTAATAGACTCGTGTCATCTGTCAGTCTTTTTTTTAGATAAAGGACAGTTTATGTCTGGCTTCATCTATCAAAAGATAGACTCACGCCACTTATTACAAACAACTTGGAAGTACCAACAAACGAAAAGAAATAAGTTGTGACAATTACAGATTTAACCATCTAGAGGATAACCATCCATTGGAACTAAAGAACTGCAAAGCCGAAGACTTCAAGTGTTGGGCAGTGAACACCAACGCGTCCCGAGTTGCTTCAAGCTGGTGCAACTTTGCCCACTGTCGCAACTAGTGGGTTCCCCTGAACAGTACCTGCAAAAAAGATTTTGGTCTGGATTTATCAAAAACTACTTCATTCCTTGTCAGCCAAATACTCCACCAAAGAGTCGACGCCGCAATCAATTGTACTGATTTTTGTTGCTTACTGCCCCTCTTAGACCATGTATAAAACAAGTCATCCATGGACCGCGGAGGAGACAGACCAAACAAAAAATGTACCGCTCTCCAAAGAAACTTTGCATATAAACATTCAAAGAAAAGGTGTTGAATTGTCTCTGAAAGATGACAAAAACAACACGTCTTATCCTCATTCCAGTTGCGCCTAGCTAAATTGTCTTTAGTCAGAATCACATTGTTTTTGAGGTACCACAAAAATATTTTAATTCTTGAAGGTATCTTAATCAACCAGATGTCTTGCGAGACCCGGGCACCATTGTTAATCAAAGCTGCATACATCGATTTCACTGAGAATTTGCTAGATGAATGTAGGGACCAGTGAAAGGAATTTTTTCCTTCCTGCAAGACAATATCCTGTAGGGAAGCCAGAACTCTAAGCCAATTCCTAAGATTAGCTCCAGCTAAATTTCGACGAAACGAAATATTTAATGGAGCAGAACTAAGGACATTGGCCACAGAGTCTTGCTTTCTCCTAGCAATATTAAATAAGGAAGGAAATTTGTCTTTTAGTGGTTTATGTCCCAGCCAAGTGTCAAACCAGAAACGAGTCTGAGACCCATCCCTAACAGAGAAAGAACCTAGGTCCATGAAGGTGTCCTTGACATTCATTAGGCCCTTCCAGAAATGCGAATCTGAGGCCCTCTTAACACAGCATCTGAGCGGTTTACCTTTTAGATATTTATTTTTCATGAGTTCTTGCAAGATTCCATCTTCGTTTAGCAGCTTAAAGAGTCACTTGCTTAACAAGCACTTGTTTTGTAATTCAAGATTTTGTATGCCCAGTCCCCCCTGACTCTTGGGTTGGCACAAAATCTCCCACTTAGCTAGCCTATATTTCTTTTTGTGTTGATCGTTCTGCCAGTAAAACCTCGATCAGAAGAAATCTAACTTTTGTAAAACACCTTTTGGAACTTCAAAAAGGACAGCATAAACATCGGTAAACTTGACAGCACCGAGTTAATTAAAACCAGTCGCCCTCCAACTGATAGCATTTTTGCTTTCCACCCACTCAACTTCTTTTCAATCCTGTTTTTGATGTTTTTCCAATCGCTATTACTAAGCTTCCTAACATTCATCGGTAGTCCTAGATACTTGAACGGGAACTTCCCCACCTTACAGCCAAACAGCTGCGGGTAAAAATCCTCGTGTACTTTGGCTTCGCCAAAACAGAAAATTTCACTCTTGTGATAGTTAATTTTGAGCCCAGATAGTTGTTCGAAGGTTGCTAAAATGAATTTCATATTAATGGTCTTCTCCACATCATGGCTCATAAAGATGACCGTGTCGTCTGCGTACTGCAGAATAGACAGACCGTCTCGGATAAGATGGGAAATAACCCCTTGCACTCGGCCATCAACCTTAGCTCTGGCAATTAGTATACCCAACATGTCCACCACTATATTGAATAGTAAAGGCGACATCGGATCACCTTGCCGCAAGCCTTTTTTTGTTTGGAAATAGGCTCCCAAATAATCATTAACCTTAATGTTTACATTACCCCCTTGTGTGAACTTGTCAGCCCAGTTGCACCATATTGGAGAGAAACCTTTCATTCTAAGCGATTGTTGCAGAAAACTCCATTTGACCTTATCATAAGCCTTTTCGAAATCAATCTTAAAGATCACTCCATCCTGATTTTTAGAGTGCAGTTCATGAATCGTTTCATGCAAGATCACCACCCCCTCTATAATATTTCTACCCGGTAAAAAAGTTGTTTGCGTAGGCCTAATTACTCTATGTGCCACCAAAGCAAGCCTATTCGTCGCGACCTTAGTGAAGATCTTAAAGGAGACATTCAACAAACAGATTGGTCTGTATTGTTGAATTGTCTTGGCCTCATTCTGCTTGGGTAGCAGGATTATAGTACCAAAATTAAGACTGCCTGATGGAAATCCCTAAAAAGAGCCATAAGGTCATCTTTGATCACATCCCAGAAAACCTGATAAAACTCTGGAGGGAAACCATCTGGACCAGGAGCCTTATTGTGATCCATTTAGAAAATCGCAGTCCTAACCTCGTCTACAGAAAAGTCGGCTGTTAAAATCTCATTTTCCTCCTGAGAGACTTGAGGGATATCCCCAATATGGGACTCATTCAGATTAACGGAGGAGACCTCTGATGGACCAAATAGGGTCTTATAGTACTTTGTTATGTGCTTTTTCAATTGAGCGTCACCACTAATCACCTCATTCCCATCTTCTAGCTGAAAGATATGGGATCTCCTATGCCGACCATTCGCCAGCAAATGAAAATATTTAGTGTTTGCATCTCCTTCGAGTAAATGTTTGGCCTTAGCTCTTTGGTACCATTTTAACTCCTCCTCTCTAAGCAGCTCCGCAAGCCTCTCATGAGGTACGTGTTTAAGATTTAACTCCGACTCACTAAGCAGCGTCCCCTCCGCCTTCTTGTCCAACTTGTCAAGTTTATCTAATAATTCCTTTTTTTCTTTCTTGTACGCCCCGCTTATATTTTTAGCCCAACCTCTGAGATATTGGCGCAGCCTCCTTATTTTTGCTTGCCAAACCTCTAAAGGTGAACCAACCGGTTGAATGCTCTGCCACACCTCTGCGACAGAATCGCAAAAACCTTCTCTGGTCAACCATCCCAACTCAAACTTGAACTGGGATTGGTAAGAGGAGGAGGCATTGCTTATGCAGCAAAGCAAAGGCGTATGATCCGAGAGTTCTCTAGTTAGGGTAGTTACAAAAGTAAGAGGGAATTTGGACTCAAACTCCGTGCAAACCAAAATCCTATCCAAGTTCTCAAAAGTCTGATTTGGCATATGATTAGCCCAAGTGAACTTCCTACCTGACAGATCCAATTCTCTAAGATTAAGTGAATCAATTACTGCATTAAATAAGAAAGGCCACCCATCATTGTAATTGTCATTGTTTTTCTCATCCGGACTACGGATAATATTAAAGTCACCGCACATATAGATGGGTAAGGTGTCTTTAGAACACACCCGTACAAGTTCAGATAAGAAAGGAGCTTTGAAGCCAGCTTGAGCAGGGCCATAGACCGAAATTAAATTAAATTTGAAGTCCTCTTGTTTTAGACGTACCTTAAATCGAATATAAAAATCTCCCTCTTCAATTTCTCCAATGTCAAAAACCATTAAATTCACCCCCATCAGCATGCCACCAGAGCGCCCCTTGGGAGCCAAGCAATGCCAAAGAAAATCTCTACCCGCGCAAATCTTATTCAAGGTTGCTTGCGGGAAGGAATCACGACCCGTCTCTGATAAAGCAATAAAATCTAAATTTTGTTCCCTAGAAAGATCTGAAAGAAATATATACTTCTTTGGGTCCGCAAACCCGTTACAATTCGAGAAAATTCCTTTCATGGATGAACAGTTTGTTTAGGTCCTCTTTTCCTTCTGGAGTACACCCTTTTAGACTGTGATAAAGGGAATTGTAAACCCACAAGGTCACATCCCCCATCAGCTAGGCACTCCGAAACCTCTGCACAAATATAGTTCAAAGCCTCTAAATCTAGATCATCCTCTGAGGAACAAACAGAGGAAACATCAACAGCCGCTTGCAGGTCAGCTAGGCGCTTGCTCTCCTCAACACTAAATCTCTCAGCTTCCCTGGTTTTTAAAAGGTTAATAGCAACAGAAGCAGACTGAACCTCATCCCCCAGGGAAATCCCCAATGCAGCAGCGGTATCTAGCAAAAAAGAATCATCTAAAGAATGGAAAGAGCTTGGGAAAGAGTTGATACCTTTGAATGCGGCATGATCCAAATTCTTGCGCACCTTCAGCTTAGACGCCTTCTCCAAGGAGTCTTGATCAGCTGAACCAGCGCTTCTCTTGCTAGACCTCAAGGGGGAAGAAACTGTCCCACCACTGTGCACAAGTACCTTGCCATTTGCTTCTGGAGAAAGAATTACCACAGGGTTTTTAGCACCTGTAAGAGTATGTTCCACTCCAGCTTGCTTGGTCTGATGCTTACCAGGATCAACACGTTTCTCGAGAGAGGATGACTGGTCCTTCTCCTGAGTAATAGGAGGCACCCCTTTTTTCCACTATCCTCATCCATGGGATCATCACCCTTCTTACCAGCATCCTTATCCTTATCCTCGTCTGTGGGAGGATCCATGTCAAGCAACACAGGTTCCCCAACAGACAACCCATTTTCCACACAAAATTGTAGCTCGTACACAAAATCCCCAATCACCACATCCACTAAGTCTGGGATAAGATTGGGATTTAGCACTGCTACCTGCATTCTGGGTCTGCCAAACTTTTTAGTAAATTTCATATCAATAGCACGAGTTACACCCAAAATCGACCCAATGGCCCAAATAATTGGGAATTCTCTGAACTCTTTCGGCAACCCTCTAAACTGTACCCACACCTTGTCAATCTCATATTTAAAAACCTCATCTTCAACACCTTTCTCAAAACAGATCATGCCCTTCACTGTCTTGGTACTCATAGGGCCCCAATTCACCGCCCACTCCACAAGATCAGAAGATGGGAAACTAGTAGTGAAAGAAACAGCACTCTTCACTTCAACCTCCCAATTATGCTTGCCAGGTAGTAGTTTATCGAGTTCCACTGCCAACGAATCAACAGTAAAAGAACCCTCTAAAACACGTACCACCGCAGATTTTTCGTCAACATTGACCTTAGGAGCATCAGTGACTGGCCCAGGCCTTCCACTGCATAACCACAAGGGGCAGCAGTAACATGCATTTTTTTCGAGTTCGGACAATTCTTAAGGACATGATCATCAAAGCACAATTCACAGGTTAATACTGCTGTACATTCTTGCATAGTATGCCCTTTCGTGTAACAGCGATAACAATAGGGTTTACCCTTATTTTTGTGCTTGCCATGGTGAGAAGATTCAGGAACGTCAAGACTTGTGCGAGGTGGAACAGCCGACTTAGCCCCTTCCGCTGATGAAGCCATTTGCTTGTACTGTTGAGACGCAGTCGCCGGCGCGAACGAAGAAACAGCCTCCCCCGCAGAGGCCAGCGAGGGCGCGATCATGCCGCTGCCGACCACCGCTTGACCGCTGGACGCACCGTCCTGGATGTCGCAGGCCGCGGGCTGACCATTGCCGGCGACGAACGCCCCGCTGTTGGCTGAGCCGTGGCCAGGCTGGCCGGAGCCGACCGCGACACCACCGGCCAAGGGCTGGCACCCGACCACGGGTTGGCCTCCAGCAGCCAGAGAACCGGCCTCGGCCATGGCCTGGCCGCCTGCCACGCCAAAGCCAGGCAGGCTCTAGCCAGCCGGCGAGCCGTGGTGCCGGCCAGCACCGGCCCCGGTGAACTGCCCGCCCGCAGCAGCCGGACCATGCGGAATTAAGCCAAAGCCATGGGGCTGGTGGAACGGTCTACGACCAGCATTCCACCCAGGACGCCCATGACCACCGTGCTGACGACCGCCTCGACCCGGGGCCAGACTGAAGCCATGGCGATCCCATCGCGGATTGCCCCGGCTTCGACCCCGACCATCGAAACCCGGCTCAAACCCAGGCTGGAACCCTGGATTGAAGCCCCTGCCTCGGCCACCGTCGTTTCCGCCGAAGCCGCCACCACCTCGAGCACCCTACGCCGACATCCCGCCTGCTCTCACCACTTCGACGAAAGAACACGAGAAAGACTTGAGAGGCGGCGGCGGCTTCACCCTGGGGCGCGGTTTCAGGCCAGACTTCACAAAGAACGACGTGAGGCCCTTGCTGGGCCGAAACCAATGACCGGTACTGAGCTGCACCCGATCTGGGTCCACCCGGAAACTCCCGCATGATTGATCCGAAGCAATCGCGGCTCCGCGCGACGGGCGCGACAGAACGCAGGAAAGCGCCGGAAAAAACGGATCGTCCAGCTGGGAGATCGGGGAATTCAAAAGAATTGGATTTGAATTTGAATCGGGAGCCATCTCAGCCGAGCGCGACGGAGATTTCGGGAACAGCAACCGCGGTGGCGCAGGCCGCCGGCGGTAAGCTGCGCACCGGCGCCAGCTATCCTTGGAACGGGACGCCGTGGCGATGCAATCTCCGAGAGTCCGCGGTGGGGAGATACGGCGTTCTGGAAGCGGACCGCGCCATGGCGATTCCACCAGTTTCCTATGCGCTAGAGCCTCGGCCATGGCCGTTGCGCGCTTGACACCCGAAGACTTACCAGAGATTAAAGCTCGCTCCGCTTCAACGAGCTCGTCGATTGTGTAGCCCGCCGCCAAAGCGTCTGCCACGAACTCCGCCGAAGACGGGCTCGACTCTGGCGAAGGCTGCACGCAGCAGGTGGCACCGTCCGCCGACTGAACTCCTGGCGATGAGGGCTGGATAGCCGAGGCCACAGCACCGCCGGGCAACGCCAGGGGGTCCGCGCCATCCACATCAACATCCGAATCCCCGGCATCGGCCCAGAACTTGACACAATTTGGATTGGCGGTGCCGGAACCACGGCGTGAACCGGCTTGGGCCTCGAGCAAACCTCCGCCACCATTGCCACCACCTTGGACAGCTCCTCCCTCCCTTCTTTAGCCCTTCGATACTCGTCCTGCACATCAGGCTCCCTGTCAGTCTTACCTAATTATTTTTATGATATCTTGCTTGCAGATTGGACAAGCATGCTCACCATTGATTAGGAGGACCATGCTGTGGGACTCCATCATGGAGCTCGGGAGGTCATACGAGAATATAATGGGTCTCCTCCTCTTCCTGCCCATCGGTTTCCTGTCGTGGTTCCCTTTCGTCTCTGAATTCCAGACACGACTGCTGTTTAACCAAGCGTTTAGCCGGGGCCTCCAAATCTCAAGGATCCTTGCTGGTCAGAACTCAGAAGGGTATTGGCGAGTTTGGGTTCGAGTGACCAGTTTTATCCCTCTTGCAGACAAGCTTTGGCAGCGAACCAAGTTCACTTTCATCAGGTTTCCGATGGTCGATTTTGGGTGTCACTCTGTAGCGTACTTTCATCAGGTTTACTACTTTAGCACTTGGAAGTACAGGTCTATACGTGTATATTTTGCCTCTGTAAACTGACATGATATATACAATATTAAGTTACATTCTATATACCGCATGCACTGGACGATTTGAATTGACCGCTACAGTGGCTTATCGTGGTCCAATGATATAAACAAATGAATTAAGCTAGGCCATGTTTAGTTCCCAATTTTTTTTAAAATTTCCAATCATACCAAATCTTTAGACACATGGAGCATTAAATGTAGATAAAAAAATAACTAATTATATTTTTTGCCTATAAATGTCAAGACAAATATTTTGAACTTAGTCCATATTTAGATAAAGTTAGCTAAATAACAACAAAAGTGCTATAGGGTCAAAACCTCATTTTGGAAACTGAACACCCTTATTAGCTAGCATCCCTGGTACGATAGTTGTCAGATGGCATTTAATAAAATAGCAGGGGAGGATATATTATATTACATGATACAATGCAAAAAAAAATGTAATAATATACGGTGGCTTCCATGACAACCACATACAACAAATTGAACTGCAGCATGGTTTACTTCACAAGCGGTGAAGTCGGCATGTATATGTCGATTTCGTCCAACGTGGGGCGGTCACACAGCTTCAAACTGTGCTCATTTGCCAGATGCAGAAGGCAGATGAAATACAGGTGTGGCGAAATATCAGTTGCTACAGCATCTGGGTTGCTGCTTGGAAGATCATGTAACACCTGAGATAGGCGCAGCCGTGATCCAGTTTCCTCCCTTTCCTGCCGGGCAAAGAGCAATGATGTATTGTTATCAATAATCTTGTCACAAACAAGAAAAATCAAGAATGGCCTATTTGGGCTGAGTGGTTCTGGCCCACTATCTCAATAAAAACTGAGTCGAGGAGCTACAATTGAAATCTATTTATGTGAAATTGTGATTATTTGGTTGAGTATAAATTATAATTGAAATCTATTGATGTGAAATTGTGATTATTTGGTTGAGTACGAGGTTTTAACCATTACACCTTCCATGGTCTCATATTGCTGCCTCAAAAGATTTATGGAATGCGAGAAGTTTCTTTTCCAGAATCTCTTTAGTTCCAAACAACCGAGGACACTTATTTACAAATTGCCAAAATGGTCACGATGATACAAGAAAAGAATCGGCACTTGGAAGCTTGCTGCGACATTGTGAGTTATTTAAAAATATATTTTGTGTTCCCATTAAAGATAGTGCAGGCAATTAGTGGGGATAAGAAACCAGTGTAATATTCCCCTAACTATCAAGAATAATCATTAGGTTCTTATCTATACTCCTGATTGTTATTATTAGTAACCAGTTTTCAGCAACTTTTACAGAGTAGATAACATATGATGTATGCTAGAAATATGAAATTTCACCAAAAAAAAAAAACTTAGTTGTTCAAATACAATTCTGGAACAAGAGCCAATAATTGGCAATTGTACTCATTTTGACAATGGATCATTATGGCACTGTTGGCCACATTCTTTTTGCTTAGAGGCTGTAGTGCTATCCACTGACCAGTACTATAACTATAAGCTATCATAACATTACTTGATAGTTTAATAATTATCTGTAATTGTAATTGACTAAAATTTTCAAATATCTCTTTTGCATATAGTTCTCCTTTGGGATGCCACAGCTCATCTACTCTCAGAAGTATGAATAAAACAAGTATACAAACTCATTTGATGACAAGGTTCAACACAAGCATTTGCCTTACCTGACCATCAGTCTCAGCAGATGCATGGATGTGATTCCAAAGCACTTCTTTTAAAGCATGAACATCCACTTGTTTTGATACCTTGTCATATTGTATATCAATCTTGTTGACCTTTGGTTCAAGAAGCAAACAAGCATCAGCTCAAACTTGGTCATAACCAAAGCTATAGATATACCATGAATATGCAACATTAAGTTGCTGTTTTGAACTCGATAGGGTAGTTTTTTTTTATCAAAAAGGAACAGTACCCCTCAACTAAGAGCAACTCCAGCAAGGCCATATCCCATACTCTATTTTTGAGGGCTGAAGGGCAAAAAAAACACACTCCGACAGGGCCAATGTTTGACCGTCCAGGACGATTAATCATCGTCCAGGACAATTAATTGACCCTGGACGAGTCCCCTAGTCGTCCCAGTCGCCCCCTACATTTTGAGGCAGCTTAGTCGTAGTTCCGACGTTCCATGTACTCGGGCACACAATATACATTTATGTCACGCGTGCCAACTGGGCCGCCATGTTCGCCTTCCTTTCCCAACCTCTACTTCACATGCGACCCATATTTTTGATCTTGTACTGAAAGTGTATTCGCCCCCAATGTGGGTTTTGGCTAATTAATGACAATCAAATTAGGGACTAACGGATTTATAAAAGCATATATGCAGGTGTTAGTCCTTAGAAAGATTTGAAATGTTGAAATCACGTGAACAAAGCACGTTACATACATTTGGACAAAAGTTACCAAGCTCAAGTGGTGGTTTTAAAGTTTGATTTGAAACTTGAGTATAGGTAAGCCAGACTATCAAGAGGGTCACAAATTAGGTTGGCTAGATGTGGAGAAAAGTGCTCAAATCGATTAACTAAAATTTGCTTGAGAGACACCGCACGATCACGAACACATAGAGGTTTTTTTGTGCAGTCAGTAGTACCGACCATGGGGGCCGGTAGTACCGACCAAGGCTGCAGCGCGCAATGCTCTCTGGATTGAGTTCTTTTTGAACTAGCGGTAGTACCGCCATAAGATCGGTAGTACCGGGAACCCAGAGCATTCTAACACCCTCTCTGTGTAGGCTCAAAAATGACTTGGCGGTAGTACCACCATATTGTCGGTACTACCGACCCTCAGTGGTACCGACCCTGGTCGGTAGGAAGGTCATTTTTGCAGACCTCTCTGTTCGTGCTCAAAATAGCTTGGCGGTAGTACCACCATATTGTCGGTACTACCGACCCTCGGTGGTACCGACTAAAGCCGATAGTTAGGCAAGTTTTCAGGGCTCTCTATGTTGGCTCGTTTTTTACTTGGCGGTAGTACCGCCATATTGTCGGTTCTACCGACCCTCGGTGGTACTAACCCTGGTCGATAGCAACCGAGGGACCAAGCCCCTTTCTGCGGAGCTCTCTGTTCGCGGCCATTTTGGCCTGGCGGTAGTACCACCATATGGCCGGTACTACCGACCCTCGGTGGTACCGACCTATGGTCGGTAGCTGGATCTAGGTCAAAGTCAGATCTGTGCAACGGTTTTTGACTGGGCGGTACTACCGACCATGGTGGTTGGTACTACCGACCAGCCTCGGGACTGGGAGACTGAAAGTCCTTGTTTGGTTTTGGATAATTGATGTCACCTTGGGTACTAACCTTTGTCATGAAGTGTTCATTAGCTAGGTTGGTACATACCAAGTGTGGGAGTTAGATGATGACCATGGTGTTGGTGGTGATGACCAAAAGATGGATCAAGTGCTCCACATTTGGAAAGAGAAGAGGAGAAAAGCAAAACCCTATGGAGATCAAGGCAAAGGTATATATAGGGATTTTGTTTTGGCACTCAAGACACCATAGAGGGTGTGAGTGTGTTTAGGATCGATAGCCGTACTATTAAGAGGGGACTATCTCGGTGATTGCGGTTATCAAGTGCCACTAGGAGAATTCATACATGCATATGCATTAGGACCTAGTGTGCTAACCTCTAATCCTTTGAAAAATGCTTGGAAAATGCTAACACACATGCACAAGGTGATGTACACTTGGTGGTGTTGGCACATTTGCAAAGGAGAAGAAATCGGAGTTGAAAACGTGTTTTTCAGGCCTGACCGGACGCTGTTGAAACATGCGTCCGGTCACTATTGAAACACTGACCGGACTCTACTGAAACAAGTGACCGGACTCGCCTGTACTACTGTTCACGAGAGGCAACGAATGAAATGAAGTGATCGGACGCTAAGTGAGTCCGATCAATGGTGACCGGACGCGTCCGGTCGATGAAAAACCTCTCTGGAACCTCTCTGTTCGTGACCGGACGCTGAGTGAAACACTGACCGGACGCGTCCGGTCGTCCCGTAATCAGCCCATTCGAAGGGGTAACGGCTCTATTTGATTGAGGGGGTATATAAATATGAGTTGGCCGGCTTTGGGAGGTCTCTCTTGGCATTCTAACACATTGGACATCCCTTTGAGCTAAACATACTCCCTCCCACTCATCTCCTTGCTTGATAGCGCGAATCAAAGTGAGATTGAGTGATTCCAAGTGCATTTGCTTTTGTGTTTGCATCTAGTGGCACTTGGGAATCGTTGTTGCTGCGGTATTCTCTTTACTCTTGGTGGTTGCCGCCACCTAGACGGCTTGGAGCAGCGGAGGAGCTTTGGCACGAGTTGGTGATTGTTCGCGGCCATCTCCCAGTGATTTGTGAGGGGTATTGTGCCTTCCCCGGCGAAGAGCCAAAAGGTAACTCTAGTAAATTGCGCGTGTCATTGAGTTACCTCCATTTGTGGGTCGGTTCTTGTGGCACTCAAGTGTTGAGCTAGGTTTGTGAATACCTATTAGCCATCGAACCACCAAGTGGTTGGTCGACACAACGGGGAGTAGCGT
Source organism: Coix lacryma-jobi var. lacryma-jobi (assembly GCA_009763385.1). Taxonomy (NCBI): domain Eukaryota; kingdom Viridiplantae; phylum Streptophyta; class Magnoliopsida; order Poales; family Poaceae; genus Coix; species Coix lacryma-jobi. The sequence continues at coordinate 99,505,990 of CM019831.1, forward strand.
GCCGGCAAGCACGTGAACCTCGGGAGAAAATCTTTGTGTCCATTGTCTATTTGGCTATCTCCCGGACTTCATTGGTATTCATATTGTGATTGATCATCTCTTGCCGGTGTTGGTATATCTCTCTACCACTTTAATTACATTCTTTACTCCTTGTGTAGTGGTAGTTAATCTTGCTAGTGTTAGCTCTCTAGTTCTTTGTTTTTAGTTCTTGCTAGCTCACTAGAATAGAGAGTAGTGACATAGATATTGTGTGCCTTAGAGATCATACCATACTAGAATTGTTTGGTTAGGTGGCTTGCATCACTTAGTAGAGCTAGTGCAAAAAGCTTCGCTTTGTAATTGTCTAACAAGTCTCTCTAAGTGTTTTGTAGAAATTTTATTAGGCTATTCACCCCCCCCCCTCTAGCCATTTAGGACCTTCCAGAGACTATACATAGTCCTCTCTTCTCTTTTGACCGTTACTCACTCATTCCACTCACTTATTGCGACCTAACTTCAGACAAAGACTCTCCAAGCATTGACTTCTCCCCTCTCTCTCCCCCTATGCTCTAAGATTCATTCATTTGCAAGATTTGAGCTAGGGAAGTGAAATTAGAGAGTGGGAAGCTACGATCTACGAATTGAGCACTTGGTTTCCATCTAGCCGGCTTAGTTTGTGTCTACTCTTTGAACCCTAACCGGTTAGGTGTTCTTCGTGGTAGCCCGTGTTGATTCATTTGTGAGGGCTCCCTGAAGTGTTTGTATTTCCCCTATGATTTCTAGTGGAGAAACTCTAGTAGCCTTTGTGGTTGCTTGAGTGAGGCAAGGAGGTGAAAGAGACTCCGACCTTTGTGGTCACCTCAACAACGAGGACGTAGGCACTCCTTAGTGGATTGGCCGAACCTCGAGATAAATCGCTGTGTCCCGTGTGCTTGTTGTCTCTACTTTGCATATTACTTGTGTTCTTCGTGTTCCTCCTCTCCCTATCTCTTTCTTAGGTTGAGAAGGCTCGATCTACACCGTGGGAAGGAACCAAGGCTTCGAGAGGCTACAATCTTCATCAACAATACTTAGGGAAGTGGGGCATTTATTTGTATTACATTCATAGCTCGCATACATTGGATTTGTAGTTTCTCTTTAGGGTTCCGGTAGTGTCGTTTGTTTGTGTCGGTAGTATCGGTGTTTCATACCCGGTAGTACCTACCCAAACAAACCGGTAATACCGTTAGTTATCTAACTACAAGTTTTAGTTTGTGAAGTTTTAGATTGCAGAAAATCACCTATTCATCCCCCCCTCTAGGCTGATTAGATCCTTTCATGTACATTGCGACCTGTGGACATCTCCTGTTCTGAGTATTTCTGGTTATAAATACTATTTTGTGTTGGTGGATGATTTCTCTCACTATTCCTGGACGTTCCCCATTCGTGCAAAGTCTGACACTTTCTCCACGCTTCTCCACTTCTTTGTCTGGGTGTCCACTCAATTCGGTCTCACCATCAAGACTGTTCAGTGTGACAACGGGCGTGAGTTCGACAACTCCACGTCTCGTGCCTTCTTCCTCTCTCACGGCATGCAGTTGTGCATGTCGTGTCCCTACACCTCCTCCTAGAACGGCAAGGCCGAGCGCATGATTCGCACCACCAACGACACCATACGCACCCTTCTCTTGCAGGCCTCCCTTCATGCTCGCTTCTGGGCTGAGGCTCTTCACACCTCCACATACCTCCTCAATCGTTTACCTTCCGCTGCCTGTCCTGCTCCCACTCCTCACCACGCCCTTTTCGGTACCCCTCCTCGCTATGACCAACTCCGCGTCTTCGGGTGTGCGTGTTACCCTAACACCACTGCCACTGCTCCCCACAAGTTGGCTCCACGGTCGACTCGATGTGTCTTCCTCGGGTACTCCCCGGATCACAAGGGGTACCGTTGCTTTGACCTCTCCTCTCGTCGAGTCCTCATTTCCCGTCACGTTGTGTTCGACGAGTCCGATTTTCCCTTCTCCACCACCACCACTCCTCTCACCTCCCCCCTGCCTCCCATCTCCGACCTTGGCCTCCCCTCCTTGTTTCCCACTGACACGGTGGCCCAGCCACCTTTACTGTTTTACCCTGCAGGTCCTCCTCTACCGCGTCCTCCGACGGGCTCGTGCCCCGGCCCGCCGTCCTCCGATCCTGTACCTGACGCTGCGCCCTGCGCGGGACCGGCCGCCGCACCCTCTGGTGCCGCGCTTGCCCCTGCGCCTTGCGCGGGCCTAGCGGCTGCGTCTGACCTTACGCCCGCCGCGGGTCCGGCGTCTTCGGCACCTCCCGCGCGCTTCGCCCAACCGGTGCCTGTCTACCAGCGTCGTGCGCCCCCGGTACGACACCCGTCGCTGTCGCCGCCACCTCGGTCACCTTCTGTGGCCTCGTCCCCGCCGCCTCCACCACCGCCGGCTGCTCGAGTCGAGCCGCCCGTGTACCACCCGCCCCTTCTTCACCGCCACCCGCGTCATGTTCACCCCATGGTGACGCGGCAGGCGGCGGGCCTCGGGCTCTCGCCGCGACGCCGGGCGAGTCACATGTCTCTCCGGTACCCTCTTCCGTGCGCGCTGCCTTGGCCGACCCTCACTGGCGGGGTGCGATGGAAGAGGAGTATGCGGCTCTTCTAGCCAACCAGACCTGGGATCTGGTGCCCCGTCCGCCTGGCTCCAATGTCGTCACTAGCAAGTGGATCTGGACTCACAAGCGTCGGGCTGAAGGCACTCTTGAGCGGTACAAGGCTCGCTGGGTTCTCCGGGGTTTCACTCAGTGGCCTGGAGTTGATTATGATGAGACTTTCGGTCCAGTGGTGAAGCCAGCTACAGTCCGCACAGTTCTCTCACTAGCTCTCTCCCGTTCCTGGCCTGTGCATCAGCTAGATGTCAAGAATGCATTTCTCCACGGGACACTTGCTGAGACGGTCTACTACAGTCAGCCTGCGGGGTTTGTTGACTCTTCCCACCCTGACCTAGTCTGCCGTCTCAACAAGTCACTCTACGGCCTCAAGCAGGCCCCTCGGGCGTGGTACTCTCGGTTTGCTGCATTCCTGCTTACTCTGGGTTTTGTGGAGGCCAAGTCAGACACATCGTTGTTCATCTACCACCACGGTGGGGAGACGGCCTATCTGCTGCTCTATGTTGATGACATTGTGCTTACCACCTCCAGCCCGACACTACTGTGGCGGATCATCACCTCTCTTCAGCAGGAGTTTGCGATGAAGGACCTCGGAGTCACCGTTGAGCCTCGCTCTGGGGGGCTGTTTCTTCACCAGCGGCAATACACTCTTGATATCCTGGAGCGAGCTGGGATGACCGACTGCAAGCCTTGCTCCACCCCAGTTGGCACTCAGGCCAAGCTGTCCGAGACCGAGGGCACCACAGTTACTGACCCTACTGCGTACAGGAGTCTTGCAGGGGTGCTTCAGTACCTCACCTTCATCCACCCGGACATCACATATGCAGTTCAACAGGTTTGCCTTCATATGCATGATCCGCGCGAGCCTCACCTCACGACCCTCAAGTGCCTCCTCTGATACCTCCGCGGCACCATCGACTACGGCCTACTACTCCACCGGTCTGCCTCCACCGAGCTCATCGTCTACATCGACGCTGACTGGGCCGGGTGTCCGGACACTCGCCGGTCCACCTCCGGCTATGTTGTCTTCCTCGGCGGCAACCTGGTGTCCTGGTCGTCCAAGCGCCAGCCAGTGGTCTCCCGCTCCAGTGCCGAGGCAGAGTACCGCGTTGTTGCTAACGGCGTGGCTGAGGCCTCCTGGCTCCGGCAGCTCCTTGGCGAGCTCCACAGTCCCCTGACCCGGAGCACGTTGGTCTACTGCGACAACGTCAGTGCGGTGTACCTCTCCACCAACCCCGTTCAGCACCAGTGGACCAAGCATGTGGAGATTAACCTCCACTTTGTCCGCGATCGAGTGGCCATCAGCGATGTTCGGGTTCTCCACGTCCCGACCACTTCCCAGTTCGCCGACATCTTCACCAAGGGGCAAGGGCCTCCCGTCCTCGACCTTCTCCGAGTTTCGCTTCAGCCTCAACATCACTAGTGGCTAGTTGAGTCTGTGGGGGGCTCATGTGTTGTGCTTCTTTTCGTGCTCAGTCTTGAAACTCCGCTGCGCCGGTAGTTCAGACCGCGGGGGGTGTTGGAGTGTACTCCCTCCATACCCATATTAGTTGATGTTTTAGAAAAGATTAGAGTCAAACATTGGGAATATAAATCATCAATAACTATTAAGTTTCTAAGTTTACAAATATAAAAATTATATAAATAGATTTGTCTTGAAGAATACTTTCATAAAAGTATACATATATCACTTTTCCATAAATATTTTTATAAAAATAAGAGGTCAAAGTTGTGTTTTGAAGATCGTGTCGCTGTCCTAAACGTCAACTAATATGGGTATGGAGGGAGTATATTTGTTAGGCCCATGAGGCCCATATAAGACAACTATATTGCTACCCTCCTAGGGTTAGCCCAACTAATCCAATCACTATCTCAAGCAGTCATGACTAATCACGATTAATCGGACGTCCTGAAAACATTGAACAGGGTCCCTACTTCAACCATCAAAAGTAGGAGGCCCTCAAATATAGCCTTCAAACTCTCATTCCACAAGAGGGGGGGTGCTATTTCTGTTTTTCAGCCTCAGATCCAGCATCGACCTCCCTCTGCCCTGCCCTCCCACTGTCCCGAGGAGGTCTCCTGCTCCTGGCATGGATCTGCCATACTTGGTGTCAACTCCTCCACAAAGCACGTCCTCCCTGACATGGCTACCTCCTCAAGACGCGGCTACCTCTTCCCTAGCATGGAACAGCAGCACGCTCTCCCTCGCACATGGCCTCCTCCCAATGTCGCTCCCCTCGTTGGTGGATGTGAGGGAGGGAGAAGAAAAAAATACTATACGCAATGACTAGTGGGTCCCACAAATTGAGGGCGGTGATGTAGGAGCTATTGCACAAGTTGCTCTAATAACACTAACACTAAGAGAATGCTATCCTCATGATATTTGTGAAATTTTTCTATTGACTTTGACCATACAGAAAAATAGGCCAAACAAAACATCACATAACTATCAAAATAAACAAGTTCCCAAGGGGAAACAAATAGAACAAGGAACACACCTGTCTTGGTTTATTGATAAGATTTACTGGTTCTTCTACATCACTACACACATGTCCTTCATCAACGTGATCAGTGCAAAAGTTGTCATCTTCCCAAGGTTCAGATGGGATAAAGTCATCATTATTATCCACTGGAGCATCTACAACAAGAAATGTATTACATAGAAACAATATTTATCAGGAAAATAATGCAATGCAGAGATTGGAAATAGAATATTTTGAAATACTAGTGTCAGCACTCACATGGTTGAACTGTAACAGATGAAGAACAATAAGCTTTTGTTATGCACCTAAACCTAGATATACATTATATCTAGAGACATGGTAAAAGCTATATAAAATTAGAACGACTTGCAATTTGGAATGGTACATTGGTTCAAAAAGGTAACAGCTCACCGGGATGCTACTACTTCCTTCGCACCAAAATATAAGGCATGCATGGATTTCAAAATCCAAAGTTTCAAACATTGTCTTTGACCAAAATTAGTCTAATCATATAAAAATTTTGTACTACAAAAGTGGTTACATCATATTTGTATTTAGAAATAATACTTTCTAGTGATCAATTTTTTGTTGCCATAAATTATACTATATTATAAGAAAAATTAATGGTCAAAGTCTGATATTGAAGAGCACACCAAGTCAAGCGACACCTTATAACGACGGAGGGAATAACATGTAAGTAGAATAAACTGCAAGGTTTTGTTTCTTCATATGCAGTCACAGTGTACAGTGTCAAATATCAACTTGTTAGCATCTTCAGGATCCAGAATTTGACAACCCCCCCCCCCCCCCCGCCCCACAGCAAGCAACAAAAACAAATGAGGCTGGGCAGACTTTTGCTACATAATGGTCTCCCAGCTTCAAGCAGGTTTCCCAGTTTCAAGATGCTTCAAGGTTTCTTGATTATATGGGCAGATTTTTAATGGCATGTACACTCATAAAATTAACCAAATTTCTTCCCTTATATCTAATTTACAAAACTTACCAAGTGATTTTCTTCTTCTCTTAGCAAGACACTACAAGAAAAAGAGATCCAACAGTTATTACAAGTGATAGGTCATTGCCTCTCAAACGGTGCAGATCGTTGAGAAGAAAATTTTCAGAAGTAAACATTACCAAAACATGTGGAAGAAGAAATAATTTAACAAGGCTTTCAGGCCGGTAATGGCAATCTTCTGGAAGTTTATTGCTGCACATAGCCCTGTTTGCAGGCAACAGTAATGACTTTGGATTTTTGGGAGCTGTAAAGATATTTGGATGCTCATTGTCCAATGCTTTTGTGAAATCAATGTCAGGTTTATCCTTGGATCTTTTCTTCATCTTATTTGTTATTTCTGAATCACCAGATGAAGTTGGGACAGCCTCCAAATCTAGATAAATGTGAGCCCAAACATTAAACAATGCTACCTTGATAAAACCCAAGAGGACTACGTACCAATACAGTACCTTTAGCCTTCCGATATTTCCAGTGCTCAGGTCCTGCCCAAGCATTTGCTTTTGAAGAGCCCATGCCAAGTAACAAAAGATCTGCAATTTTGTCAAGCCTTTCATCTACAATACTACCCTGAGGAATCTCAACAGTGTATTCATTGAATTCCTGCATATAGACATAATTGTAAAATAAGTTTTGACCAGCAATTCAATCTCGACATATTTAGATGGATAGCAACGAGAGAATATGTAGTAAGCATCCAACTGCAGCAACATATTTAGTGGGACAAGTATTTTGGAAACATATGAATTCGTTCTACAATAAACTTGTATTTCCACAACTATTTTTACCAAATTTTACCCAGTATGCAGGAAAATACCTCTTGATAGTTTGTTGAGATGGAATCCATTGGGTTGCAGTTGTGATCATATGCATCCTCATGGTCATGACAACCACCAAAATCCCAAGTTCCAGAATCAGGTAGCATGCTATCATTATCATCTGCTTCATTATCATCATCCATCTGATCTTCCATTACTGGCATTTGCCCAGGAGATAACTTATGTGATGGCCTTTGGTTTTCATCATCAAATTGAGCAACAATATCCCTAAGGGTGGGAGAAATATCATTACAAAGAGGCATTTCAGTGACCATTTCCTCAATTTGCTCTGTCCAAGAGTAAAAAATAACTGACACCCCGTTGGAAGCAAGATGCAAAGATCATAAAGAGAAGCAAGCAAAAGGCTAATGATTTTACCTTTAGCAAATGAAAGGTCAATTGCCTCAGCCTGCTCAGTTTGCATATCACTTAAGATGCACTTGTCTGGAGCTTCAGATGAATCAAACAGCACACGGCAGCTGCCATAAACTCCAAGGTTATACAACAAAAGGCCCTTTGCCCCACCTTCATCAAACTGAGCGGTAGTTTGATGGTATAGAGGATCCACCGTGAAAGCAACTAGTAGTAAGCACACATTTCAGCTACATGGTAGTATAGTTTTCAACAAGAGCATAATGAGAATAAGCTTGAAACTTACCATCAAATTTCTTTACATTGAGAGCCTCAAATGACGACTCCAACGTTGAAGCAGGTGAAATCTGCATGAATGAAAAGGCATTAACATAATGAAGCAAAATTGAAGTGAAGAAATAAGCACTCAGTCAAAATGATGTACCCTCCTATCAGCATCCTTTTTGTTGATGCCTTCATCCTGTGCAGGTTCAACATTGCTGCCTTCCTCCAAATCTTTAATGGCAACAACCAACTCAGAACATCATCATGAAACAGCATTACATTATCTAAGGATAATACAGTAAAAAGGAGTGCAAAACAGTGCTTCTCAAATTGTTACCACAAAAACTGTAAGAAAAGAACAAATGTTCCCAATTTCATTAACAATTTTTTGCAGAAGGATCATAATCTGTAACATATCAATGTAAGTTGAGCGATTTCACCCAAGGAATAACAGAAAACAGGACATTCTAACATCGGCAACAAAGAAAAGATCTTTAAAACATATACTTAATCTTCCAATCAAGTTAGAACAGTGACCTTTTCATTAACTCATAAAACCATACTGCATGCCAACTTACTTTAGAGTTTTTAACTCAAGTTTAGTGATACTCAGCATAGACCAATTTGCAGTGGATGCAGACAAGAAGCAAAAATATGCAGTTTTTTTTTCCTTTCTCCAAATTTTTTTCGGCAAGCACAAAATTAGAAGATCATAATGAAGCAGTGTACTACTTCCAGCAAAACCATGAACCTATCATGTATACGGCATTCTTTTTGGATTTGTAACTCAGCACAAGAACATGTTGCACTGGATACAGCTCCCAATAAAGAAGTAAATTGCACTCAAAGTGGTACAGATCAGAATCTATTAAAGTTCCAGTGCATCCTCACCAGCCTCTTCACCCCTTCCGGCACGGTTGATACCACCAAGCACCTTGTAAGCCTCGGAGTGCACCGAATCCACACGAAGTGAATAGATCTTGACCCCTGCCTCCAGTGTGCAACTTGCCTTGTCCGTAAAGGTACCACATTATTGCCAACAAATTAAAATCCAGTGGACGAATCTCCCCCTAGACAGATTTGTAATAAGAAGACTAATAATGGAAGATCTTTGCAGGTTGGTACCTTCTGAAAGTTGGTCTCCTCGTCCTCGTCCTCGTCCGCCCCCGCTTGGATGATCTCGCTCAGATGGTCGATTAGGCCCAGCTCCCACGTGTTCTTCTGGTTAATTTTCTGCAGAAATTTTCCCGGAAAGAACGGAACGAAGAAGCTTAGCGAGAGGAATTAAGCGGGCTAGATTTGAAGGCGGGCTTAGGCACATACGTTCTCGGATGCGAGCTTGATACAGTTGTGGAAGAGATCCATGACCTGCTCGCGGTTGAGGAGGTCGTGGTGCGGGTCCTTGGAGGGCGCGATGGAGGCGACGAGGGATCGACGGCGGACGGAGGCGGCACGTGCCGCGGCGCGGGCGCGGGCGCGCTCTTGCTGGTCGTCGTTGGAGCCGAGCGGGAACGCCGGAGGCGGCGACTGCAGCAGCACCCGCGATCCGGCAGCCGTCCCACGCGCGGGAGGCGGGGTCTGCGGCGGGGCGTCCTCGGCCGGCAGCATCTCGTGCTGTCGACGGCGGCGGAGGAGCAGAACGGGGCAGGAGCAGGAGTAGTGCCGTAGTCGAGGGGTTGGGTGAGGAAAATTTTGGAGCGTCGTTCGGGCTCCCTCCCAGTCGTGATTTCAAATTTTGGGGGAAAATCGTGTGCGGTGGGGTGCGGTGCTGTGCGGGACTGGGACGGGTGCTGCAGCTGCAGACCTGGTTGGTTTCTTCAGTTTTTTTAAAATACGGTCATGTTTACTTAAAAAAAATTAAGATTCTCTGTTACATAGAATATTTAGACACATACAGAAAGTATTAAATATAGATAAAAATAACTAGTAACATAGTTTATCTGTAAATATTGAGACGAATTTTTTAAATCTAGTTAGTCTATGTTTAGACAAAGTTTACCAAATAACAACGACAGTGCTACACGAAACTTTTTCCTAAAACTTTCGCGAAGTAAACATGGCCGTATAACTGCTAGTCTGTATCGTTTCGGTCCTTAATCTTAATTTGGGTCTTATTACTGTCCAATCGAGCTTAATCCGACTTGTTTTGCCTACATGGCTGTCTAGCGTGGTCGTTTTACATGGTGATTAGCAGGTTTTTCATTTTAGCCCTTATTTATCCAAAAGGACCGTGCGTTTTCTGAAGAAAAAAATGTAAGTTGCTAAGGACAGTGCGTTTTCACTAATTTGTAACCTGCATCCTGAGGACAGTTTGTTGTCACAAAAACATGTGACAATGTATTTCATCCTAGAAAATATTTGGCAATGCACTGTAAATGTGATGGATTTGAACTAATGCAAATTTATTTCATCTCCATATCACTGTTTCATTTCAACAGCAAGGATAACATCTAGATCAGTGAGCACATCTATATGACATAGATCAGTGTATCACCACAAAATGCACATCTAGTTTAGTGTTTTCATCACAAAAGACAACACTGCATGACTGACATTAGCTGTTGACTGACATCAACTAGTTTAGAGGACCTGACAGCACTGCATGACTTGCATCAACTAGTGTTTTCATCACAAAAGACACCACAAAAATACATCAGTTTTTCAGCACACAAAAGACAGCAGTACATGACTGAGCAGAGTGCAGCACATCATTGCTTTAATTGCTAGATCATTTCCTTGACCTTGCCCATAGCATCCTTGGAAGCCTGCCTTTTAGAGGACCTGACAGCATCAGTTGAAACTTCCCTTTTGTTGGTGGAGGTACCAGATTGCTTTTTGATGCAGTTGCCTTACTGGCATTGCTCTTCTTCTTTTGTGCAACTTTTTTCCAGCTTTGGTACAGGTTAGTACCGTAGGCCTTTGCAGCAGCTCATTTTTGGTAGACTTCCTTGAGGTTGAGACAACATTGTGGCTTCACCATCCTGTGTACTCATCTAACTGAACATTGGAGCCTCTTCAAGCATGTCCTACAAAACAACTTATGTTTAGTTACCGGTTTGACTAGCAACCAATTTAGTACGTGGCATTACATACCTCGTCAACCGGAAGTTTTTCTTTGTCTTGATTTTATGGGATAGCTTTTGCTCCAACTTTTACAGCACTTATTGCATCTGTGGCAGCTTCTGCTTCCTCTTCCTATACAACATCATTTGTTGCATATCTGGCAGCTCCTTTCTCTGCCCGCATAGCAACACTAGTTCTAGCAACCAGTTCCTTGGCCTCTTGTGAGCTGAACCCCATCTTCTTAAGTTTGCAGCCATGGCTATTGTGCCCACCTTCAGAACAGTGGTTGCAGTGCATTACTAACTCATGTCTAGACATCTTAGGACCATTCCTGCCTTGCCTCTCCATAGGTTGCTTTCTCATAGAGTGGTGGCAGTACTTCTGGTCCATTTGTAACCTCCCACAAAGTCTCGTCTTTACATGGCCATATGCTATAGCCATATGCTTGGTTGTAAGCCTGAATTCAGTAGCAATGAGGTAGGACACTTTCTGGAGGAATTCTCTCATGCCTTAGACAAGAAATTGCATGACAACATGGAATGCCAGTCAACTACCATCTTCTATAGTCACATGTTTTAGCCCTGACATCGACAATATGGTGATAATCTTCTATGCAAGAAAGTAAACTATCTAATGTGCAACTAAGGTTTTGCTAGGTGTGTTTGCTATCTCTACCGCAAAAAGGAGTTATGCAACCTAGTTTCCAAACCTATCAACTAGCATATCAAACTAGGAAAGATAAAGCACATGAACAAGGTAGCAATGTAAATGCGGAAGCTAAAGAGTGTGATAGAGATGCAAACTCCCGTTGACGACTCCGGTATTTTTACCGAGGTATCGAGAAGCGCGCAAGCTTCCCCCTAGTCCTCGTTGGAGCCCCTCGCAAGGGCCAAGCTCCCGGTCGGGTAACTCCGTGGATAGCTCCGGTTCATTCCCACACGCAAGTGGGTCTCCGGTTAAGCCACTCGTGGCAAAGCCTCTCTCGGATGCTCCCCGCCGTCTTCACTATCAAGTTTCCGGACGAATCACCGCGGACCTTGTTCCCTTCGGTACACGGAGGCGGCCACACCACAAACTCGGTTGGTGTGGTCTCACAAGACTACAAGCCCCGCCGATGTACAACAACGGTGCGCGCAAGCACCGGTAGATGAGAGGTTTTCAACCTCACTAAACACTAGGTCTAACACCTAGAGCAAGCGCAAAGCGGTGGTCTAACTAGCTTAAGCACTTCGCAAAGCACATACACTAATCACCGAGTATATCACTTGAGCACTTTGGTGGCTAGAGCAACTAAATATGTGTCTATATACTTGGTATACTTCCTTGAGCTCCAACCTTATTGTTTTGGCCGGCCATGGGGGTATATATAGAGCCCCAAGCAAATAGAGTCGTTGGGCACCAAAGGTGGTCTGACTGCGCAGCATCAGACGCTGTAGTCGCGACCATCGGACGCGTCCGATGCTCCTTTAACGGCTAGTTGCCAGCCTGGCACTGTGTCACAACGGCTACTCAGCGTCCGATGCTTTATCATCGGACGCGTCCGATGCTGCCAGAGCCTCTCTGGAACCTCTCTGCATGGTCATCGGACGCAGGGTCCTGTAGCGTCCGATGTTAGCATCGGAGCGTCCGATGTTCGCTGTGCAGTTTGCACAGTGTCACAGTCGCGTCCGATGCCTCGGTCTTCAGCGTCCGATGCTCCTGTTGGCACTGACATGAGCTAGGGTTTACCATCGGTGCGTCCGACGCTTTTGAGCCAGCGTCCGATGCAGCGTCCGATGTGCCTCCTTGCTTCGTTTCTTCGCGATTTCTTGCGCCGTCTTGGTTCCATTCTTGTGCCTTGGACTATGCTTGATCTTGAGAGTCTTCTATTGAGCTTCAAATGTCTTGCTTGAGGTGTTGATCATCGGATCACCACGTAGCCTTTGTCCAAGTCACATTTGCACCCTATTAGACTACAAAACAAACACTTGCAAATGCATTAGTCCAAAATGGTTATGTTGTTCATCAAACACCAAAATCCGAAGTTAAATGGTTCGAGGTCCATTTTCCTTACAATCTCCCCCTTTTTGGTGATTGATGACAACACGACCAAAACAAGCAAATAATAGATACATAATTTTAAAATGCAATCTACTTGCTAGGATACAATGCAAAGGCAAGATCATATGATGTTTAAAAGATACCAAAAAGAAACATATTTAATCTAACATATCTTGCCCTTGCCATAGAGTCTCACTGTGTGACTTTATAGATTAAGGCTCCCCCTAACTCCATAAATCACTTCCTCTCTTTTTGAACCATTCCCATGAAAATAACCATAGAATTTTTGAAAATTTGATTTTTGGTTATTTTGTTTGTTTTAGTTTGGGCTTGTTTTTGGTCCCTACACATTCTCCCCCTTTCGAATCAAACACCGAAAAGGAAGACATTAAAGCTCAAGAGCGGAAACATTATATAAGCTAAAACTCCCTATGCATACATATGATGTATGGCAAAAAACATATGCATAACCGGCAAATAAAAACACAAAGGAGTTTTAATCTATATAATGCATGGAGAAAGCATATAAGAGTATCAAATTGAAATCAACATAATGATATTGGTTAGGAATACCACATGTAGATACCAATCTGATTATCACCACACATGATGCTTGTCTCCGAGAACTCCATTTTCCTTGCAATGAGACTACTACACACATGATAAACTTGAAAGTAGTGTTAGTCTCAAAGCTTCCAAATTGTAGAGTAAACTCCCCCTAAAAGTGTGCATACAAGTTTGAAATACTTGTAGAAGACATGCACATTGACTTGTAAGGTTAAACTACCATTTTCCATATTGATATTACAAGAAATGTGACATCAATTGAAGATGGTAATTGGGGTAGTTTATCTATAATTTGGACTTTTGACACATATAAGATAAATACAAAGTAAAAGAAGCTATGTGTCGTGCTTCTAACCAATTAAAAACATATAGGTTTGCTCTAAGGATAAGAGTGAAACCGAGCAATCCTATCATATGATAAGCCTAATGTGTGCATGTCAAAAGATATTAATGTACCAATGCAAACCTAGGTAATGAAGGAACTAGATGCTAAAGGTAATTTGCAAGAATTTAAATCTAGTTACCTAACATGGGAGGGGGAACTTGGGTCCATAGTACTTACTAACCTACTTGGCAGTGACATGATCCAATGTGATGCACCCCATGATATGCACCCTGAATTTTTGCCAAGTCTCCAAATTCCCCGAAGTCCATTTGACAACTCACTTCCCTTTCGGGACCCAAACCTTTTTGGTGCTCTTCATGGTTGAAATAATATCCTTAGGCACCCAAATGCGTTTGGCCCCATAGTTGGCTTGCTTGTTCACCTTGACGGCCACCACCTTGTCATTTTTCTTCTTCTTCAAGAGATAGGGTGTGGTGGCCTTCTTGTTCACCTTGTTGGTGTAGGTGTTGGAGAGCTTGCTTGTTTGCTTTTTGTTTTTCTCTTTCTTCTTTTCTCCCCCATGCTTCACCTTACACTCATAGGACTTGTGGCCTTCCTTGTGGCAAACGTAACAAACCACAGTTTGCTCCTCATCAAGCTTCTTCACTCCCTTGTTGGTGTTATCTTGATGAGTTCGGGTTTGCTTCGCCTTGCCTTTTGCTTGGGTTAAGTCCTTGGTGAGGCGAGCCACTTCTTGCCTTAGTAGCTCATTCTCCATTGCAACCTCTTGTGTGCATGTTTCTACAATCACATTCTCAACACAAGCTTGTTTGCACATGGGTGAGTCTAAATCAAGTAAACCAATGCAAGAAGTAGAGGCATCCTTTTTAAGCAAATTAAAGATTGATTTTTCAATTTTAGGTGCCTCGGTGGGGTTTGCTCCGATGGTTTCAAGATTAGCAACTTTATTAGTTAGCTCATCACAATATTTGCACATAATTTCCATTTTGGCAAGCAAACTTTTGTAAGCATCTTGTGTGCTAGCTAACTTTGCTTTTAGTTTTTCATTTTTCTTAGCAAGTTGTTCATCATTACTTGTGCAATCACATGTGCTTGTACTAGCCTCAAGTTTCTCAATTTTGTTAGGTAGCTCAACATTCAAATTTGAAAAGGTTTCATATTGTTCAAGCATAGCATTGTAGGCTTGTTGAGAGCTATCTAATTTTTCCTTTAAAGCATTAATTTTCTTTTGTTGACTAGTACAAGCTTTAACATAGTTGAGATTATCCTGCACAAGTTCATTATAAGAAGGAAGCTCATCATCACTATCACTATCACTATCACTATTACTAGAGATAGAGCTTGAGTTACCTCGTGCCATAAGGCACATACGCGAGGAGCTTGATGATGAGTGCTTGCGGCCATGCCTCTTGTGATGGGCTTCATCATCACTTGATGAGTCATCCCATGTCTTGATGGTGGTGAGAGCTTTGGCCTTGCATCCCTTCTTTTTCTTGTCATTGGGTGTGGGCTTTTGTTTTGGACAATCTTCCACAAAGTGCCCTTTCTTGCCACATCTATAGCATCCCTTTTTCCTTTGCTCTCTTCTTTGATTGGTGAAGAGGCAATCTTCTATTGTGATGGGCACGCCCTTGACATTGAGCTTGCGGATCATCCTCTTCACTCCTTTCATGAGCTTGATTGTTTCTTCTTCATCTAAGGAGGAGTCGGATGACGTGGAGGATTGATCATCATCACTTGATTCTTCATCTTCATCATCCTCTTCTTCACTTGAGGAGCTTGAGCTTGTCTCAATTTGCTTTTTGCCCTTCATCTTTTTGTGCTCACATGAGAGAGCGATGTCTTTGCTTGATGAAGTGGCTTCTTCTTGACCCATCTTGCGTGACATCTCAAATGCCACCAATTTGCCAATGACAATGGCCGGGGTCATGGTGCTCAAGTCCTCCATGTTATGGAGGATGGTGATGATGGTTGCATATTTGTTCTTTGGAAGCACGGAGATGATCTTCCTCACAATATCCGCATCACCTACCTTTGTAATTCCTATAGAATGGAGCTCATTGATAATTAGATTCAACTGAGAATACATATCACGAACAAGCTCATTATCATTCATTTTAAAGGAATCATAGCTTGTTTTAGTTAGGTGATGTTTTTGCTCACGTACATTACTTGTACCATCATGGAGCTCAGGTAGCTTTAACCAAATTTCATGAGATGTTTGCAAAGTAAAAACTTGGTTAAAGACATCCATGCTAATAGATTCAAACAAGCAATTTTAAGCTCTAGCATTAAGATGAATTTCTTTTTCATCACCCGCGGTAGGCTTCTCAGGATTCTTAATGGGTTTCAGCCCGTCGCGGGTGACTCTCCAAACACCTAGATCAACGGCTTCTAAAAAGCAAGCCATCCTAGCACTATAGTAAGGGAAGTTAGTGCCGTCAAAGTGTGGAGGCCTAGAGATATCCATCCTAACCTCTCTTAGGGGCGTCGGCTCGAAGGCGATTAAGCCAAGAGTCCACAAGAGAGCCAACTGGCTCTGATACCAATTGAAAGGACCGTGACGCCTAAGAGGGGGGGGGGTGAATTAGGCAAATAAAAACTTCTACTCTAAACTATGGCCTCTAATTTCCACCTAGTCAAAACCTATGCAAGAAAGTAAACTATCTAATGTGCAACTAAGGTTTTGCTAGGTGTGTTTGCTATCTCTACCGCAAAAAGGAGTTATGCAACCTAGTTTCCAAACCTATCAACTAGCATATCAAACTAGGAAAGATAAAGCACATGAACAAGGTAGCAATGTAAATGCGGAAGCTAAAGAGTGTGATAGAGATGCAAACTCCCGTTGATGACTCCGGTATTTTTACCGAGGTATCGAGAAGCGCGCAAGCTTCCCCCTAGTCCTCGTTGGAGCCCCTCGCAAGGAATCCCTCGCAAGGGCCAAGCTCCCAGTCGGGTAACTCCATGGATAGCTCCGGTTCATTCCCACACGCAAGTGGGTCTTCGGTTAAGCCACTCGTGGCAAAGCCTCTCTCGGATGCTCCCCGCCGTCTTCACTATCAAGTTTCCGGACGAACCGCCGCGGGCCCTGTTCCCTTCGATACACGGAGGCGGCCACACCACAAACTCGGTTAGTGTGGTCTCACAAGACTACAAGCCCCACCGATGTACAACAATGGTGCGCGCAAGCACCGGTAGATGAGAGGTTTTCAACCTCACTAAACACTAGGTCTAACACCTAGAGCAAGCGCAAAGCGGTGGTCTAACTAGCTTAAGCACTTCGCAAAGCACATACACTAATCACCGAGTATATCACTTGAGCACTTTGGTGGCTAGAGAAACTAAATATGTGTCTATATACTTGGTATACTTCCTTGAGCTCCAACCTCATTGTTTTGGCCGGCCATGGGGGTATATATAGAGCCCCAAGCAAATAGAGTCGTTGGGCACCAAAGGTGGTCTGACTGCGCAGCATCGGACGCTGCAGTCGCGACCATCGGACACGTTCGATGCTCCTTTAACGGCTAGTTGCCAGCCTGACACTGTGTCGCAACGGCTACTCAACGTCCGATGCTTTATCATCGGACGCGTCCGATGCTGCCAGAGCCTCTCTGGAACCTCTCTGCATGGTCATCGGACGCAGGGTCCTGTTGTTGACGCTCACTAATGCTCATAATTAACCATCAACTATTGCATGCAATGACACTAAATGAATTACAAGCATAGTTGTAGGGTTTGAAACTAACAAGTTCCACGAATTTTGGTGCTCTCACTTGTTTTGTAGGACATCAATATTTCACCATATAAAAGTGAAAGAGCAAGAGACTTAAGTGCTTGATTTGATCATTCTATCTTTCAATTGCTCAAGATTTAAGGTAAAGTACTAAGCCCCATGATGAATAATATGATAGTTTTTCTAATCCAAATGAGAACTTCTGTTTGAATGCATGAGTACTTGTTAAAAGTGTAGATATTGTAGCAACTCCTGATCCATTGTTGAGATTGGCTTTGCTCGGGACTAGCAAAGGTTAAGCTTGGGGGAACTTGTTGATGCTCACTAATGCTCATAATTAACCATCAACTATTGCATGAAATGACACTAAATGAATTACAAAGCATAGTTGTAGGGTTTGAAACTAACAAGTTCCACGAGTTTTGATGCTCTCACTTGTTTTGTAGGACATCAATATTTCACCATATAAAAGTATCTCAAGTGATGAATTGGAGTGCACCATTGCGAAGGGCTCGTCGAGACGATCGAAACGGACATATCATTTGCTATATTCGGAGTCCCGGATGAAAAGATATTAATTTCGCAACGAAATCTGCAAAAGTAGGATCTAGAAGACTCCAGAAGACACCACGAGGCGGCCCACCACGGGGGCCCACTGGGCCAGACCGACCGGTCCCACTTGGAGACCGACCGGTCGGCCACGGAGCCCGTTTCGCCTTCGCCTTCTGGAACATTCTTCCACCGCCTCCTAGGATGCATCTCCACCGTCCCTGAAGTCGGTTTGATCCAACGGTGGGCGATAAACGTGACGCGGATCGATGACATGACGATTCCTTGCCCCCTACTCCACCTCGGGCTATATAAGCAGCCCCAGACCCCCCCTCTCCAGGCATCTCCATCTTCATTATTCATCTCCACATTAGAAACTAGGGTTTGAATTAGAAGTAGAGGTCCCTCTAGATGAATCTCTTCTAGTTCATCTAGAATTAGATCTAGTTCTAGTTCTTCTAGTTCTAGTTCGTCTAGTTCTAGTTCTAGTTGTCTAGTTCATCTAGTTGTAATTAGAGATTGGATTAGAGAGAGGAGAAGGAGAGAGCTGAGGAGGAGCCGGATCTGTCGGATCTTCCTCGACATTGTATTGGTGCAGCATCTGGTTCGTCTTCAAGTAATCTCCAGGTTCTTCATTTACTACTTCTAAGTATCATATTTAATTTCAGTTCTTACTTTATTTTATTTACTGGATCTCTGCTCGTATTGAGTGCTCTAGTTATCTGCATTAATTAGAGTAGTAAGCGTTAGTGTAGACTTGGTGTCTAAACTAGGGTTTACCTGAGTTTGCGCCCAATCCTCCGGATAGTTGTGGTAGCTACATGTGTGACAGCTTTGTAGATTGTTATAATCCACCACGTTAGGATTTGTGTTTTCATAGAGCTTTTTGGCAGCCTTCTCCTGATTACCCTTTTCCCAGTATTTTTCGAGAATCGGAAAGGTACTGTTGCTCCGAAGTAAGTAAAGTATAGTAAGCCTTTGATTAAATAGACCCGCTTAGAAAACCCTTTTCTTGGACGTTCTTAATTCTTCTAGTACACTTCAAGTTCCCTGTGGAAATCGATACCCTGGAATACTCTTGGGTGAAAGATACATCGGTATCCGTGCGCTTGCGGATTTTTCTGTGTGCATTTAAAATACCCAACAAGCTTTCTGGCATCGTTGTCGGGGAACGGTAGTTGTTCTAGAATCGAACCAGGATCGTCCATGTTTCTTTTCTTTTCCACCTTTTTCTTTTACCACCACCTTTACCTCACCACCACACTTCTTACCACATGGACTTAACTCCTATATATAAATTCTTTGCTCCAAAGGGTGACTTGTTGGAGCCTCCACCATCATCACACCCTATTCTTACAGATGGCTATGAGCTTCACCCTGCTCTTATAGCCATGGTTCGGGAGAAATCCTTCTCTGGGTTAGCAGACGAAGATCTATACAAACACCTTAGGGAATTTGAGCAGCTGTGTTCTTGTCGCACTATTGCTGGCATGACACAAGAGACACTTAAATGGAAATTATTTCCGTTCTCCCTTTTAGGTAGAGCAAAAAAGTGGTATACTCATTCCGTAAGAGACGTAAATGGAAGTTGGGATGAACTTCGAGACAATTTTTGTCTTGCTTTCTTCCCTCTTTATCGAATCGCTGACCTTAGAATAGAAGTTCTTACATTCAAACAAAAAGAGAAGGAAACTCTAGGAGCAGTCTGGGCTAGATTTACAAGTCTTACCAATTCCGGTCCAAACCTTTCCTTGCCTGACCATGTCCTACACTATCACTTTTATTGTGGTCTTAACAAGGAGGCTGCTCTGCATCTTGACACTGCCTCAGGAGGGTCATTCTCACATAAAATCGTTAGTGAAGGAAAAGCCATCCTAGAAAGAATCCTTGAAAACACTCCTTACACTGGCGTATTTGATGAATTCCCTGAGGAAGAAGTCGAGCCATGCCCGACCAACTAGAGGAGATACACACAACCGAAACTGAATCTAAAATTCCTTTAAATCTTAACGATGAATTGGTTGTCATCGAACCTCCCATTATGGGAACAAACCACACTTTAGAAGGTGATGAACCTAATCCTCCCTTGTTCCCTTTTGAAATCGAGGATGGTCTTTTTGAAGATTTTGGAAACACCTCGAATTTCCCAGTCCAAATGAAGCCTCTGGTGTATTCTACACCACTTGAGGATGACGATGGCCCGAATAATGATGCCTTCCTTTTAGAACATATTAAAGGACTTTCAGCCATCATGAGCCGTGAGTGGTTGGCAGAAACGGAGTTATCCACTGAGGTAGCCCAAATTATTGCCCCCTCAGAAGCTCTAACATGCATCCTAAAGAACACAACCATAGAGGCTCACTATAGTCCTACTGTTGGAATGAACATAATTTCAAAAGCTTTGGCTAAAACATTACTCCCCAACGAATCTGTGATCCCATCTCATAGGCTTTTAAGAAGTCCTTGTGGAGTTACACTTGAAAGTTGTGGGATCATGAGGTCTATTCCAATGTGCATAAGAGGATCTGAGTATCGTCTAAACTTTCACATCTATGACATCTCAGACATGTCTCTCTTGATTGGTGTACCTTTTGGCACACTATTTCAAGAGCGACCAAATCAAAGCCTCTTGACTTTAAAGCTGGGAAAATCTACTATTGATATCTCACTTGCACGCTCACACAATGCAATAGTAGAACCCAAGCCCGAACAAGATCCTATTGAGGAAGTCCTAATGGCATCTTTAGAAGACATGGCCCAACCACTCTTCGATGATGAACACTTCATTCTAGAAGAGGAAGAGTTAGCAGACCCAATTAAGATAGATCCAATGGAGGTGCCATTCCAACCCTCAATTGAATTAAAACCTCTTCCTCCAGGCTTGAAATATGTCTTTCTTAATAATAATCGAGAAACCCCTGTGATCATTAGTGACAAGCTCACTCAAGATGAAACACAACAACTTGTCACTATTCTAGAAAGACATAGATCTGCTATAGGCTACTCACTTGAAGACCTCACAGGCATTAGTCCTGCTCTCTGCACTCATCGCATCCCCACTGATCCTAATTGCACACCTTCGAGGGAGCCACAACGGAGACTTAATAATGCTATGCGAGAGGTTGTTAAGAAAGAGGTCTTGAAGCTTTTGCATGTTGGGATTATCTATCCTGTGCCACATAGCGAGTGGGTCAGTCCAGTGCAAGTCGTGCCGAAGAAGGGAGGAATGACAGTCGTTAGAAATGAAAATAATGAACTTATCTCTCAACGAACTGTCACTGGGTGGCGTATGTGCATTGATTATCAGAAACTTAACAAGGCTACAAAGAAAGATCACTTCCCGTTACCCTTCATTGATGAAATGCTGGAACGGCTTGCAAACCACTCTTTCTTTTGTTTCCTTGATGGGTATTCTGGGTATCATCAAATCCCAATCCACCTAGATGACCAGAGTAAGACCACTTTTACTTGCCCGTATGGAACTTATGCATACCGACGAATGTCGTTTGGATTATGCAATGCTCCAGCTTCTTTCCAACGGTGCATGATGTCTATTTTCTCTGACATAATTGAGAAAATTGTGGAGGTGTTCATGGATGACTTTACCGTCTATGGCAAAACCTTTGATGATTGTCTTAAGAATTTAGACAGAGTCTTACAACGGTGTGAAGAAAAGCACTTAGTCCTGAACTGGGAGAAATGTCACTTTATGGTTTAGGAAGGAATAGTGCTAGGACACAAGATCTCTGAGAGTGGGATAGAAGTGGATAAAGCAAAAATTGAAGTCATAGAACAACTTCCACCTCTCACAAATGTGAAAGGTGTTCGTAGCTTTTTAGGCCATGCAGGTTCTATAGGCGTTTCATTAAAAACTTTTCTCAAATTGCTAGACCCCTAACAAGCCTCTTAGCTAAAGACACGCCATTCATCTTTAATAATGAGTGTCATGAATCTTTTCAAATCCTTAAAAAGGCACTTATTTCAGCTCCAATCATCCAGCCACCTGATTGGAAGCTACCCTTTGAGATCATGTGTGATGCCAGCGACTTTGCTGTAGGAGCTGTTCTTGGCCAAACTAAAGATAAAAAGCACTATGCTATATCCTATGCTAGTAAAACTTTGTCTGGGCCACAGCTCAATTATGCTACCACTGAAAAAGAGTTGCTAGCTGTTGTCTTTGCAATAGACAAGTTTAGGTCTTACTTAATAGGAGCAAAAGTAATCATTTACACAGATCATGCTGCTCTTAAATACCTCCTCACTAAGAAAGATGCTAAGCCTCGATTAATCCGATGGATTCTGCTACTCCAAGAATTTGACATAGAAATAAGAGATAAGAAAGGAGTAGAGAACTCAGTAGCTGATCACTTGTCTAGGTTGCTGTTGGTATTTCTTAGCGTCGCTACTAAGAATAGAGTTTTAATCTATCCCCGACAACGGCGCCAGAAACGCTTGTTGACACTTCTTAGCGCAACCACTAGAACTAGACTATGGAGCCTAACCCTAGCAACGGCACCAGAAATGTCTTGGTGGTAAAACTATTGACTATTGGATAGTTCCGCAAGCGCACAGAATATACCGATGTAGCACTTCACCCGGGAGTATTCCAAGGTATCGTTATTTATTTTATCCCAAAGGAAAGCAAGCTAGGAAAGATGTAGAGAGAGGAAAGATAGATCCTTTAATCTTACTATACTCTATTATCAATTAGAGGAGCAGAAGGGGTATAAGTGGATATAATGGAGGATAGATAGATAAGATACATAAGTTAAGCAAAGAGTATATGATATGAAAGATAACTTTAGTAGAGTTAGCTAGGTGGGAGGACAACGAGTGAGTATAAAGTACTCCTATGTTTCTACCTTTACTCCTATGAACTAATCCTAATTAAATAGATGACTTAACTAGATTGACGCCTTGCTACTTGTGTGAGAGGGATAAACGAGAGAGTAAAGCGATAGAAGGTTGTTCACCTAACCCAGTACTCAAGCGGATATTTGGCTTATGGACGCCTTACCTTTTAAGAACTAGACTGAGTTCACGTGAGGGGATCTAGGTAGCCAGGCAAAATCTGTCACCTTTTGCCCATGCGCCCCTACTGTCCGTGCAAGCCAGCGGTAGTCAAAGATAAGATGAAGTATGAGCACCACGCTCACACTTATCTACACCTTTAGCTATCGATCAAAATAGCTAAAGCCCCTATCCTAAGATAGGACGATGACGCACACACAAGAAGCTATTTAAAGGAAATCAATCTAACTAAGACAACTATAGAACTAAGATAAGCACACAACAAGACTATATAAATATAGACTTGCACTAAGTAAATACTTAAATAAATACTTGGAAAGTAAATGCAAAGTAAAGTAAAGAAAGAATAATATATTAAATAAATAAAGTCTTACAAAAGAAGAAAGATACAAGGGCTATACCAGACTCCCAGAAGACGACTCCGGAGACCCGAGCTTCGCCCGACTCGACTCTAACTCCCACTCTAGACTAACTACTACTACTCTTGCTTGATCTCACATGAGAGTGGAGATATGTAAACTATCTTGGGGTGTGTTGAATGAGAGGGTGAAGGCCTCTATTTATAGTGGAGGTGGAGTAGGGGCTACTCCGGTGCCACGTCAGCGATCCGCGTGCTCCCCATCTCTCAACCCTTGGATCCACCGTCATTGTAACCGCCATGGATGGATGGCCTTGATTTCTTCACGTGTGAAACATGTGCAAGCAACCGACATTGGATGGGTTTCACCATGGGGTCGGCCGACCCGTGCCTCTGACATGTGGGCCCGGGGTACATCTTCTAGAAGGTGCTGATGTCACCCTGATGAATAGTGCTGCTGGGTCCCACCAAGGGGGGATCGGCCGACCCCCCTATGACAGGGCTGGCCCACCTTCTTCTCTCCCTTGGTGACCCCACATGTCATGGAGCAAGTCTTGTGAAGTTGGTTGCATTTGGTTTCCGGTGTGGACCCATGAATCCATGTGCTTCTCATCTTGTACCATTGAGCAAAAGCACATGCTTGATCCAACGGTTGATATTGGCTTGAACATGCTTCTCTTGGATCATGCCATGTCACCACGGCCGAGGTGGCCCAAAGATGGGGTCGCCCGACCCCCTTGGTGGGCCCACCTGGCCTCATTTTGTTCATTTTGCCATCTCCTATATGTTCACAAGCTAAGAGTACAAGTGGAACTTATTAGTGATAAATATGCTCATGATATGCTATTCTTCCTTGAAACCGAGGCCTGTTGACGGTATTTTGATAAGGTAAAACATGCTATAACTTCCGTCAACAAGATCCCCCAAGCTTAACCTTTGCTCGTCCCGAGCAAACAATCAAACTTGGCCTCGGTGGATCAGTATTGTTGCTATGCATCACATTTCAAGAGTACCATGTGCACAACAAAGTTCTTCTCTTTGAATGGAAAAATTAGCTATGTAAATCACCCATATTACCTTAGTACTCTATGGGGCTTATGGCCTTTCCTTTGACTTAGGTGGTTGAAAGATAGAACAGTTTGACTTGAGCACTAACTTTCTTGTTTTTAGCAAGTTTCATACCAGAGGTTTTGCAATATTTTTCAAAAGAAAGACTTAATGTTCCTCATATGGTTCTCTCATGTCGCTCAAATGGTGTATGATTCCTCACCAAGGCATATGATAAGTGTTGCCTTCTTTATTTCATCCTACTTCTAAACATGCTTATGTGTAGCTCAAGGTAGAGATGAAAGAAGATGGCATACTTACTTGCATTTTGTTGCGAAGTCAAAGCTCGGATCCTTGAAGAGAAGTGTCATACTCCCAGATCAAGATGTGCAAGTGTGTGGTGCATGATGAACTAGATTGCTTCTTTATTTAATAAGATCTATCTCTCTCTCTCTCTCTATATATTTTTTCTTTTTCTCTCCTTTCTAATGAGACATGGCTAGCATTTTTTTTCTTCTTCTTTTTTTTCATGGACTTTCACTTGTCCATCTCTTTTTTTCATCTTTATTTTGCCTAGCCTTTTGAGTCTCATGTACTAAATAATTGAGAGAGAATTCCTAACACTTGGAGTATGAAGCAACCTATTTGGTGGAAATGAAAGGCATGTTTTTGCGTACTTCCAGTGTAGAAGCAGTATGTATATGAGGTGTGTACGCGATCTTGATCTTAGGAGCATGAAAAGTCTCTTAACAAGGGTCAACAAGACTTGACAACACTCAATACAAAGCAAATAGCCTATGTAGAAGGTTTGTAAACATGTAAAGCATATATGGCTGTGGTAGGAATTTATCACCATTGAGGAACAATTAAGATTTTGATCATTTTAAGAATAAATTCTTCGGTAATCTATCATGCTTAGAACAATATTATAGCAGCTCTTGTCTCACTATATCATGTCTCCCAACAACTTAGACTTAGTTCTAGCACTTGCAACCCACAAAGTTTTCAGGTTCATGATGGTTTAAATGAGCTAAGTAATCCATACTTAGAGAAATACTAAGTTGTAAACTAGGCACTAGAGAAACATTAGCAAGGCAACTGGTCATCATTTCCATGGGAAAGATAGACATATATGAGACATATGTGTTAAGGGGAATACTAAGCAAATATTTTTGGCATTTCTTTTTTTTTTGCAATGAGAAAACTAATTGAAACGTAAACAACTTAAGATATAGGACTTACCTTGGTAGGGGAGAGGATCTCCCCCAAGCTTGGTTCTTGCCTACTGTGGTGGTGGATAATGCTGGTACCACCCGACCCAACGTCGTGCTTCTTCTTCTTGAATGGCCCGCAGGAGTTGGGCGTTTTGTTGTGCAAGAAGCAATGTTGCCTCTTGTTCGATGTTCATCGCACCCATGTTGTCTATGAGCTTGTCCATTGGCATCCTTTGATGTTGCCTTCCTCTACCCCGTGGGCGAGGAGTGTCTTGAGAGCGAGGAGGCCTCCCCAAGGACCCTGAAATGTCCATCGAGGCTGCCTCAGCTCCCTCCTCAACTTCTTCAGCCTGATGTGAAGGTCCGCCTTGTTCCATTCGAGTAGCACAGGACGCTCTCCTTGTCCTCCTGCTAGTACCTGTAACTTTTGGGGCTCTTTCCTCGGGGTCCAAATCAAAGGTTAGCGTATGAAGCGCATACAATCGAAGTCCCTCACAAGGGAGAGTGATTTCGACTGTATGGCCTGGATAAATCATTATTAGTTCACCCTTGGGACCCCTTTTGAGTACATCGCAGCTAATAAATACATTTTCTTCCAGAACATTTCTCACGGTTTTAATGTACTCAAAAGTTTGGGATTCTAGTGCACCCAAAGCTCCGGCTAAACGTGTGATGAACGATGTGAAGTATATGGGTTTCCTAGGCTTTATGTAGCTAAGCCAATAGTTCACTAGCATTTTAACAGGTGAAACTTTAACCTTGCTAACCATGGCATAAAGTAGTTTCAGCTCATCATCACTTACCAAAGCTCCTCTCATGCCAGGGAAAGGAGTGGTGAACAACCAGTAATGCATGAAACGTAAGGTTGGGTTATGAATTTTGTGTGGTGAGGGGTTGGAACAATCACTAGAGCCAGTAATGGCATACCAGAAAGCATTCTTGTCATAATGAAAAGCATGGTCTACATCAAGATGGCAAGAGTGATCAAATCCTAAAGCAGTGTTTAATGTGCTCCAAGTCAGGTCATATTCCATCCTAAACATTCGAAATGCTATCCCATCATTATTCACTTTTAGCGTGCATAAAAACTCAATGGTTAGGTTCTCTATGCCAAATTCAAGAATTTCAAAGAATCCTCCCCAACCAATGGTATTGAAAATAGCATAAAATTCTGAATCCATACCTGTTTCTTGCAAGAGGGCCGGATCAATGATACTTGTGTGTGAGAAACTACACTCACTAAGAGTGAAGAATTTCCCCATCTCTTCGGCATTTAGCCTGAGGCCACTCTCGGTCTCCATTACTCTAGCCGGGGGAATGAAGGGTACTAGCTCACTTCTTTCCACCTCTCTCCTCTCATGAGCACTAGCATGGTGAGGTTCTTGGGAAGAACTCTCACCCTTGTTGGACTTTTTGAAATGGGAGGCAAGCAACTTCTTCATCTTACTACAAGATAAGTTACCAAGCTTCTACTACTACTATGAAATGAGGACTATTTTTGGGTTTTTGGTTTTTTGGAAGGCTACTACTAAGCTAAGCTTGAGAATGAACTTGCAACTAAGGAAGGAAAGGAAGAACTTGTGAGCTCGAGATGGTTCTGGTGGTTTTGGTGTGGAGTTGAGCTCACAAAGCAAGGGTATATATAGGGGGAGAAGGGCATCTTGTTGTCTCCCACAACATGGATCGGCCGACCCCCCTTCTTGGCACTTTCAAATTTGCTTTTGCTTTAGCCAGGGGACATGTCTAAAGTGAGAAAACATCTTTTCAGGATTGGCCAACACATGGGTCGGCCGAACCCCCATACATGTCCCCTCAAACTTTAAACTTTGTGTCATAAAGTGTCTAGTAAAGATGCAACTATGTTTGGTCCAAGGTTGACACAAATTTTAGAGATTCCCTTGCCTAGTGTTTGGTGAAAGAGAAAAGATGAATGGCCAAAGTGGAGACATGTCTAAAGTGTTTCCCATGGACCATGAGAACACTAAGACATGCCTTTGGCTGGTTGTTGTGGTCCCATGAGCATCCAACATAAAGAGGAACATCTCATGCTTAAAGAGTAAAGCAAAGGACCATTTCTTTTTAGATGTTGGCTTTGTTGATATGCATGATGTTTATGAGTATGCTGGGTAGAGTGCAGTAGGGTGCAGGAGGGTACCATGGTGGGATCGGCCGATCCCACCTTGGATGCTCCTTGAGCACCAAAGTGTTGTGTCATACTCAGGGTACTAGGCCAAGATAGAGCATGTGCCAGTGGGCCCAATGGTGGGGTCAGCCGACCCCACCTTGGGGTGGTCCCACGGCTCAAGAGTGTTGCAAGTTATTGTCAAGGTGTTACTAGCATGAAAATTTATTTTGTCAAAATGAAATATGCAGAATTAACTAAGTATGCAATTGATTGCAAAAAAAATTGAAATGCATAAAAAAAAATTAAATATGAGATAACTACCGATTTACCTTATCAGTGAGGGCTCCATGTTTCAGGTCCGTAGAGCAGGACCTCTTCGTCTTGTCATTCATTGGGTGCTTCGGTTGATCCCGGAGATGGAGACCGTGGTTGCACCTCGTCGGTGAGTTCTTCTTTTACTTCGGCCTTGTTGGCCGACTCACTCTTTTTCTTGTTCCTACGGTGTGGGTGACGACGACGATGTTTGTTGTCTCGAGGTTGTTTGTCCTTCACCTGCATGTTAGCTTTATAACCGTTGAATGGACACTTTACCTTATATTCTGGGAATTGGAGGTGAAGTTGGCCGGATCCCACGTAAATGACGGCGTTAATCGTATTAAGGAACGGCCTTCCCAGGATGATCGCGACGTCTACATCAGATCCCATGTCCAATATAAGGAAATCGACGGGGATGTAGCTGTTTTGGACTTTGATGAGGATGTCCGTTGCTAGTCCCTCGGGGAACCGTAGCGTCTGATCGACCAGCTGCAAACGAACAAATGTAGGGAGCAAAGGTCCCCCTAGTAAGTTATCATATGTTACCTTGGACATGATGTTGACACTCGATCCAAGGTCGTAGAAGGCGTCGTGGAAAACTTGTGGTCCAATCTGGCAGGTGATGGTCGGCAGGCCTGGATCTTCCTTCTTGGTGATGAAGGGTGGATCAAGTAGATAACCCCAGTTTGACCGGAGCGGAGGCTTACCGTACCTCGTAGTAACCAATTTTACACCCTCTATTGGATCTTCGGGTTTCCCCGAGATCTTACCTTGCTCGTAGGATGGGACAGCTGCTGCTAATTGAGCTAATTGTGTTTCTAGCATTTTATTAAAACTCAATTGATTTTTCATAGCAGAATTAAAGCTATCCATTTTCTCATTTATATTTTCAAGAATCTTATCATTAGCCATCATATTTTTATTAGTACTATCATTTATTTTAGATTGGCCTAAGACAAGATCTCTTAAAGAAGGTTGGTTATTATAAGAATTATTGAAATTATTGCTATAACCGTTACCTTGATTTTGGTAGAAGGGGCGCGAATTCCATCCTTGTTGTTGTTGTTGGGGTCGGTACCCGTTGTTATTGGCATTGTTGATGAAGCTCACTTCCTCCTTCGTCTCGGGACAATTATTTCCCAAATGGTCATTGCCTCCGCATACCTCGCACCATTGGTCGGCTTCGACGGCTCGTGCGGTTGCATAAGGTTGAACGACCTCTTGTTCCCTCTTGGAACTTTCTTCTACTTTCTTCATCAGGAGGTCCATCTTCGCGCAGAGCATGTCCACTTCATTGAGAGCATGAACACCTCTCTTTTTCGGCTGAAGACATTCCTCATTCCAATCTTGGTTGGTAACCATCTTCTCTATAAGGTCCTTGGCATCTCTCACATTGTGTTGTAAGAATGCCCCTCCAACGGCTGCATCTAGGTGACTACGTGCCACACCGGTCAAGCCATGGTAGAAACCTTGGATAATGAGCCACTCCTCTATCCCATGATGAGGACAGGCGCGAATGTACTCTTGTAGACGTTCCCATGCTTCGGGAATCGTCTCATCAGCTTGTTGCTGGAAGCTGGAAATCTTTCCACGAAGGGTGCTGGTCTTGCCCATCGGCAAGAACTTCTTGAGAAACGCATTGGCGCACCCCTCCCAAGTGTTGGCTTCACTCTTGTTGGCGTAGAACCATTGCTTCGCCTTTCCCAATAACGAGAACGGGAAAAGACGAAGATGGATGGCGTCTACAGACACATTCTTCATAGTGAAGGTACCACATACCTCCAAGAAGTGTTGGAGATGGACGTTGGCATCCTCATGTGGCTTCCCACAGAATGGATTGGCTTGCACCATGTTGATGAGAGCCGGCTTGAGCTCGAAAGTCGCATCCCCTAAGTTAAGCTGCGGACCCGTGGTGACATTGTCGGCCGACGGCGCAGAGTACTCAGAGATGGTCTTTTGGGCCATGGCTTCTCTTCTAGCTGGTGCAGAAACTTCCTCCTCGAACGGATTCTGGTTCGAGATGAACCTCTGAGGTGGAACTTGACGAAGTCTAGTCCTCCTCAACAACTGCTCAGGATCTTCAACAAAGTTTGACGGCAGTTGGAAACCACTCATACACCTACTAGTTTCACGATAACGAAAAGAAACTAGACAGGTGAGGGGTTAGCCCCTATACTAATTGATAACTAATAAATAGCAGACTCCGGATTCACTCTCTCTAAACTCCTAGGCGGTTGCTTTCCCCGGCAACGACGCCAGAAATGCTTGTTGGTATTTCTTAGCGTCGCTACTAAGAATAGAGTTTTAATCTATCCCCGGCAACGGCGCCAGAAACGCTTGTTGACACTTCTTAGCGCAACCACTAGAACTAGACTATGGAGCCTAACCCCAGCAACGACGCCAGAAATGTCTTGGTGGTAAAACTATTGACTATTGGATAGTTCCGCAAGCGCACAGAATATACCGATGTAGCACTTCACCCGGGAGTATTCCAAGGTATCGTTATTTATTTTATCCCAAAGGAAAGCAAGCTAGGAAAGATGTAGAGAGAGGAAAGATAGATCCTTTAATTTTACTATACTCTATTATCAATTAGAGGAGCAGAAGGGGTATAAGTGGATATAATGGAGGATAGATAGATAAGATACATAAGTTAAGCAAAGAGTATATGATATGAAAGATAACTTTAGTAGAGTTAGCTAGGTGGGAGGACAACGAGTGAGTATAAAGTACTCCTATGTTTCTACCTTTACTCCTATGAACTAATCCTAATTAAATAGATGACTTAACTAGATTGACGCCTTGCTACTTGTGTGAGAGGGATAAACGAGAGAGTAAAGCGATAGAAGGTTGTTCACCTAACCCAGTACTCAAGCGGATATTTGGCTTATGGACGCCTTACCTTTTAAGAACTAGCCTGAGTTCACGTGAGGGGATCTAGGTAGCCAGGCAAAATCTGTCACCTTTTGCCCATGCGCCCCTACTGTCCGTGCAAGCCAGCGGTAGTCAAAGATAAGATGAAGTATGAGCACCACGCTCACACTTATCTACACCTTTAGCTATCGATCAAAATAGCTAAAGCCCCTATCCTAAGATAGGACGATGACGCACACACAAGAAGCTATTTAAAGGAAATCAATCTAACTAAGACAACTATAGAACTAAGATAAGCACACAACAAGACTATATAAATATAGACTTGCACTAAGTAAATACTTAAATAAATACTTGGAAAGTAAATGCAAAGTAAAGTAAAGAAAGAATAATATATTAAATAAATAAAGTCTTACAAAAGAAGAAAGATACAAGGGCTATACCAAACTCCCAGAAGACGACTCCGGAGACCCGAGCTTCGCCCGACTCGACTCTAACTCCCACTCTAGACTAACTACTACTACTCTTGCTTGATCTCACATGAGAGTGGAGATATGTAAACTATCTTGGGGTGTGTTGAATGAGAGGGTGAAGGCCTCTATTTATAGTGGAGGTGGAGTAGGGGCTACTCTGGTGCCAGGTCAGCGATCCGCGTGCTCC
Source organism: Coix lacryma-jobi var. lacryma-jobi (assembly GCA_009763385.1). Classification (NCBI taxonomy): domain Eukaryota; kingdom Viridiplantae; phylum Streptophyta; class Magnoliopsida; order Poales; family Poaceae; genus Coix; species Coix lacryma-jobi. The sequence goes on from CM019831.1 coordinate 99,537,492, forward strand.
CCATCTCTCAACCCTTGGATCCACCGTCATTGTAACCGCCATGGATGGATGGCCTTGATTTCTTCACGTGTGAAACATGTGCAAGCAACCGACATTGGATGGGTTTCACCATGGGGTCGGCCGACCCGTGCCTCTGACATGTGGGCCCGGGGTACATCTTCTAGAAGGTGCTGATGTCACCCTGATGAATAGTGCTGCTGGGTCCCACCAAGGGGGGATCGGCCGACCCCCCTTTGACAGGGCTGGCCCACCTTCTTGTCTCCCTTGGTGACCCCACATGTCATGGAGCAAGTCTTGTGAAGTTGGTTGCATTTGGTTTCCGGTGTGGACCCATGAATCCATGTGCTTCTCATCTTGTACCATTGAGCAAAAGCACATGCTTGATCCAACGGTTGATATTGGCTTGAACATGCTTCTCTTGGATCATGCCATGTCACCACGGCCGAGGTGGCCCAAAGATGGGGTCACCCGACCCCCTTGGTGGGCCCACCTGGCCTCATTTTGTTCATTTTGCCATCTCCTATATGTTCACAAGCTAAGAGTACAAGTGGAGCTTATTAGTGATAAATATGCTCATGATATGCTATTCTTCCTTGAAACCGAGGCCTGTTGACGGTATTTTGATAAGGTAAAACATGCTATAACTTCCGTCAACAGTTGCAATATAAGGAAACACATGAATTACCCATTAATGACTATCTTAGGGATGACACACTCCTCGCGGTAACACACTCGAACCCCTGGTATGCGGATATTGTGAATTTTATGGTTGCAGGTTATGTTCCACCAGGAGGAGACATGAGAAAACTCAAATACGATGCCCGCTGCCACTTATGGGATGATCCATACCTTTATCATGTCTGCTCTGATGGATTGCTAAGGAGATGTGTCCCAATGGAAGAAGCCACAAAGATCATAGACATATGTCATGCATCACCCTATGGTGGACATTATGGAGCATACCGTACACATGCTAAGATTTGGCAGAGTGGATTCTTTTGGCCAACGATGTATCAAGATACAAAGGAGTTTGTCAGAAGATGTGCCAGATGCCAAAAGCATGGAAACATTAATGCTCGAGATGCGATGCCACTCCAGAACAACCTCCAAGTGGAACTGTTTGATGTCTAGGGAATTGACTACATGGGACCATTCCCTAAGTCTGGAGATGCTGAATACATACTTGTGGCAGTAGACTACGTGTCTAAATGGGTAGAAGCATTACCATGTCGAGCTGCAAATTCCAAGCATGCTAAAAAAATGTTCCATGAAGTGATATTCCCAAGATTTGGAACACCTCGACTGGTCATAAGTGATGGAGGATCACACTTCATTGACAAAACCTTCAGAAAGTTCCTAGAAGAATATGGAGTCAAACACAACATTGCAACTCCATACCATCCACAGACAAGCGGTCAAGCTGAAACATCAAATAAGCAAATCAAGAACATTCTACAGAAGACTGTGGATGAAATGGGGAAGAAATGGAAGTACAAGCTTCACGATGCACTATGGGCATATTGAATAGCATACAAAACACCCATAGGAATGTCACCTTATCAGCTTGTGTATGGGAAAACGTGTCACCTACCTGTTGAATTAGAATTCAGAGCTCACTGGGCAATCAAGAAATGGAACATGGATCTCCACCTAGCTAGCAAGAATCGTCAGATGCAAATATCAGAGCTAGAAGAATGGAGAGAGAAGGCCTACCATAGCTCTAAGATATACAAAGAAAGAACAAAAAGGTGGCATGATAAGAGACTCAAGCACAAGGATTTCAAGCCTGGCGACAAAGGACTTCTGTTCAACTCAAGAGTGAAGCTTTTTGGTCATGGAAAACTTCGGAGTAAATGGGAAGGACCATTCAAAGTAGTGGAAACCTCATCACATGGCGCCATCACAATCCAAGACGATGAAGGTAACACATTCAAAGTAAATGGTCAACGTTTGAAAGTTTTTCTGGAACCTAAAAATTTAGAAGAAATTGATGTGATTGAATTAAAAGATCCTATCTAAAAATCAATCAATCGCCAAGGCTCTAGACAATTAAAACTCATATGCCTAACACTTAATCAGTTCCACGAGTTTTGTTGTCTATTTGAGCTATGCAGGATCATTAAGGAAAGTTGACAAGCAAGTGGATGTTCTACCACTGTTGGAGCACTGTCTCATCCATCATCATCATCAATCAATGCTCTAATAGAGGAAGTACACCTCCACTGCCAGTCTACTACACTACAAGATTGAACGACTACGCCAATATCTAGCTTGGGGGAGGCCACCCCTGTGTATCCAGGTAAGTATCCTTATCGTCTTAAGTTTTCTTTCAATACATAAATAAAAATAAAAGAAAAGAAAAAGAAATATGGGCACATGAAGGCTCAACGCTATTAAGGGAACCGGCTTGGGGGAGACGCACCCTCGTTATCTTCGTGATCTAGGTATGTCTTGTTCACTATCTTAGTTATTAGGTTAAATAAATACTATGTTAAGTTTGCTTAGATTATTTTAATAATAAAAGAAGAACTCTCTCTAATCTTTTACATGAAAATGATGAATAGTTGCTCTATCTAATTTCTTTCAAGTACCTAGCCTTCAAAGCTTGAGTTCTCCTGATTAATAATGATGCTTAAAAATGAAATTAAATGCATGGATAGCAAATGCTTGACCTAGAGTCTAGGTAGTTGACAGATATGACATGTGATGATCTGAGTTGCTATTACCTTGTTCTAAACAACACTGGAGTTCCGAAGATTTCTCAATATAAATATGACTAGTAATTGCATTGAGTTAAATTAAGCTTTGTTGACCCTATGAGAAGTTATCATGCTATTGAATTGAGATCACTTACACATTTCATCCATCTTCCGCATAAATGCTCATGATTATCAATTGTTATCCTCTCAAAAGTTTGTTGGAAGCATGTGGCTATTAAAAAAAATGAGAGAAAGAAAAGAAAAAAAATCCGAGGAAATAAAAAGGGACAAGTGTTCGAAAGCTCAAAAAGATAGATCCCGAGGAAATAAAAAAGGACAAGTGTCCGAAACCTCAAAAAAAAATAAAAAAAGAGAGAGAAAAAAATATGAATATCAGAAAAAATGGGCACGTGCCCGACAATAGAATTAGCCTGATAGTCATGTGTCTCTGATAGACAAAAGAGAGTGATATATTCAAAAGAGCATCCGCCTCCATTTTCCATACACATGCACTTCTCGATTCAATGGTATGGTTGACTTTCTCTTTGGATCCATTATTTAATTTGACAACATATGTTTTTAAGATTTTTGAAAATTCATAAAAACTCCGGAATAATGGTGAAGTGAAAGAGCAAGAGACTTAAGTGCTTGATTTGATCATTCTATCTTTCAATTGCTCAAGATTTAAGGTAAAGTACTAAGCCCCGTGATGAATAATATGATAGTTTTTCTAATCCAAATGAGAACTTCTGTTTGAATGCATGAGTACTTGTTAAAAGTGCAGATATTGTAGCAACTCCTGATCCATTGTTGAGATTGGCTTTGCTCGGGACTAGCAAAGGTTAAGCTTGGGGGAACTTGTTGACGCTCACTAATGCTCATAATTAACCATCAACTATTGCATGAAATGACACTAAATGAATTACAAAGCATAGTTGTAGGGTTTGAAACTAACAAGTTCCACGAGTTTTGGTGCACTCACTTGTTTTGTAGGACATCAATATTTCACCATATAAAAGTATCTCAAGTAATGAATTGGAGTGCACCATTGCGAAGGGCTCGTCGAGACGATCGAAACAGACATATCATTTGCTATATTCGGAGTCCCGGATGAAAAGATATTAATTTCGCAATGAAATCTGCAAAAGCAGGATCTAGAAGACACCAGAAGACACCACGAGGCGGCCCACCACGGGGGCCCACTGAGCCAGACCGACCGGTCCCACTTGGAGACCGACCGGTCGGCCACGGAGCCCGTTTCGCCTCCGCCTTCTGGAACATTCTTCCACCGCCTCCTAGGATGCATCTCCACCGTCCCTGAAGTTGGTTTGATCCAACGGTGGGCGATAAACGTGACGCGGATCGATGACATGGCGATTCCTTGCCCCCTACTCCACCTCGGGCTATATAAGCAGCCCCAGACCCCCCTCTCCAGGCATCTCCATCTTCATTATTCATCTCCACATTAGAAACTAGGGTTTGAATTAGAAGTAGAGGTCCCTCTAGATGAATCTCTTCTAGTTCATCTAGAATTAGATCTAGTTCTAGTTCTTCTAGTTCTAGTTCGTCTAGTTCTAGTTCTAGTTGTCTAGTTCATCTAGTTGTAATTAGAGATTGGATTAGAGAGAGGAGAAGGAGAGAGCTGAGGAGGAGCCGGATCTGTCGGATCTTCCTCGACATTGTATTGGTGCAGCATCTGGTTCGTCTTCAAGTAATCTCCAGGTTCTTCATTTACTACTTCTAAGTATCATATTTAATTTCAGTTCTTACTTTATTTTATTTACTGGATCTCTGCTCGTATTGAGTGCTCTAGTTATCTGCATTAATTAGAGTAGTAAGCGTTAGTGTAGACTTGGTGTCTAAACTAGGGTTTACCTGAGTTTGCGCCCAATCCTCCGGATAGTTGTGGTAGCTACATGGGTGACAGCTTTGTAGATTGTTATAATCCACCACGTTAGGATTGGTGTTTTCGTAGAGCTTTTTGGCAGCCTTCTCCCGATTACCCTTTTCCTAGTATTTTTCGAGAATCGGCAAGGTACTGTTGCTCCGAAGTAAGTAAAGTATAGTAAGCCTTTGATTAAATAGACCCGCTTAGAAAACCCTTTTCTTGGACGTTCTTAATTCTTCTAGTACACTTCACGTTCCCCGTGGAAATCGATACCCTGGAATACTCTCGGGTGAAAGCTACATCGGTATCCGTGCGCTTGTGGATTTTTCTATGTGCGTTTAAAATACCCAACACCTGTAGCGTCCGATGTTAGCATCGGAGCATCCGATGTTTGCTGTGCAGTTTGCACAGTGTCACAGTCGCGTCCGATGCCTCGGTCTTCAGCGTTCGATGCTCCTGCTGGCACTGACACGAGCTAGGGTTTACCATCGGTGCGTCCGACGCTTTTGAGCTAGCGTCCGATGTGCCTCCTTGCTTCGTTTCTTCGCGATTTCTTGCGTCGTCTTGGTTCCATTCTTGTGCCTTGGACTATGCTTGATCTTGAGAGTCTTCTATTGAGCTTCAAATGTCTTGCTTGAGGTGTTGATCATCGGATAACCACGTAGCCTTTGTCCAAGTCACATTTGCACCCTATTAGACTACAAAACAAACACTTGCAAATGCATTAGTCCAAAATGGTTATGTTGTTCATCAAACACCAAAATCCGAAGTTAAATGGTCCGAGGTCCATTTTCCTTACAGTTGTTCAACAAGATGTCACATTTTGGAAATTCTAAAAAGAAGGCTCTTACCCAGGTGGTTGAGGCCATCTTTTCCAACCATGCATGAGCATCTTTGTTTAGCACTTTCATCTTCTCCATATTCCTAGACCAAGCTTGTTCTGAGGAAGATCTAGCACATGCCCATAACTGATTCTTGAGCTCCTCTCCCTTGAGCTTCTCTTGAAAGTTGGAGTACAAATGTCTAACACAAAACTTGTGCTCTGAATCCTTGAAAACCTGCTTAACAGCAGGGATTAGGCCCTGCAAACCAACAAACATCAAGTATAAATTAGTCCCTACAAACCAACAAACATCAAGTATACAAATGCAATGAAACATGCCACATACGTTTTGTTTATCTGTCATTAATGTCCAAGGGGTAGTGTTGTCAGTCTTTAGGTCCTCCTTTAAAGTTTCTAGAAACCATTTCCATGTGGCAAGAGACTCTACTTCAACTACTGCCATGGCAATAGGAAAAATACAGTCATTTGGATCCATACCAACAATAGTGCGTAGTTGACCTCCTACCTTTGTCTTAATGTGACAACCATCCAAACATATGATTGGCCTACATCCAGATAGGAACCCCCTCTTGCAAGCATCAATGGACATGTAACAAGAACTAAAAAGATTTCCAGCCAAGTTTAGCTAGAATGTGCTACCTGGGTTACTCCTTCTAACTTCCTGAGCATAGTCCCAAAGCTGATTGTACTGTTGCTCCTCAATTCCCATTCTTTCTAGCATCTGTGTACTCCATAATAGGTCTTCACTACAACTGCATTGACTTTTTTGTCAAAAGAAGCATAAAGGTTCCATGGGCAATTTTCTACATAGTGGGCCTTAACTCTCTTCTTGTCATTCCTTGGAAGCCTTATTTCAACCCTTTTTCTCACACTCTATTATTGCTTGCCTTAGCTTCTCAACAGATGGAAACTTCAACCCAATACTGAATGATGGATTAGCTAAATCCTCATCCCTAAATGATTTGAATCTAACTCTTGGTCCACTTTCTTCATCTGAATCTAGAAGTTCTAACACCTCATCATCACTGTCTATTTCATCAGGTTCATCAATAGGCCTCTGCATCTCAGAAGCTTTTAGCTTGTTGCCCTTTTCTTTTTTGTGATCTTTTGCTGCCACTAGCTGTAGTCTGTCTTCAACATCTGAGTCTACATTCTCCTAAAACAAATCATCATCTCCTGCCTCTAACTCATAACCACTGTCCAAAAAATACTCTTCTTCACTATGGTTGCAATCATCAGATTCATGTGCTTCTTTCTCACCCCTGTTAGTGTCCAATTCAGAATAAACACCAAACAACTTCTCAGAAGCATTCTTGGGCACCTCCACCACTTTTTTTGGGCTAAACACTTTGGGCATTTCTGCTACTAGATTGGCTACTACATCATCTTGGATTGCATTGCAAACAACATCATCATGATCAAAGTACACTACCACAGTAAATCTTCAGTCTTGGACTGTGTTCGTAGTCTAATTCCCGCTCAAAGTACTCAAACCACAGTGATGACCAAGTGTCCTTGTCCACATGATCAAACCAATTACGCTTCCCATCCACATACGAGCGAAGATGACCATGTCCAACAAAGAAAACTCCATGATGAATCTCGATCGTGAACTCGTTGGGACCATCACCTACAATACACACAAAAATCAAGTTCAGAGCACTATCAAAACCCTAACCAAAATCCACAAATCGACTATTTCCATGAACCAATCGCGTACTACTACATCAAAACTGTGATACAACCCCGCACGACCATGAAATCGAATGAAACACTCAAAGATTAGGGCTTTAGGAACTCACCGTACAACGGCCCCGACTCCCCTTTCTGCCGCAATCGCAGTGCCATCCTTCTGCGCTGTCAACACACGGTTCACCAGCGTTGCTCCCCCCGCTCCTCTGAGGTGCAACCTAACTCTCCTCTCACCTGCCGACAATGTGCAATCCCACCGCCTTTTTGCCCTCTGCAGCCAGTTGAGGAGAAGTCGAAGCAGGCAGGGGCAGTCGAAGCGGTGCGGGAATGGCCAGGATTGAAAACTTTTTGGATACATAAGGGCTAAAACAAAAAATGGATAATCCCCACATAAGACGACCATGCTAGATAGCCACATAGGCAAAACAGGTCGGATTAAGCCGATTGGACAGTAATGAGACCCAAATTAAGATTAAGGACCGAAACAACATAGATTAGTAGTTGAAGGACCGGGGTGACACACCTGCACAACTTGGAGGACCGGCCATGACGAACTTTACTCATAAAAAATTGGCGAAATAGCCATTCTCATCCCTCAACTATTGCTCGAGGCTCACTTTAGTCCCTGAACTATCAAAAAGTCCAATTTGGTCCCTGAACAATTGATTCTCGCGTCTATCTCTTCCATCTCCATTAATTAATCGCCACGTGTTCAGCAGTAGAGATGAAATGTCATTGCTGCCCCTCTTTTGATTCTTTAGTAGTTGCTCCATTCTTCATGGCGTCTCTGTCTCGTCTTCTCCATCTTCTTCGCAAGTTCACGTCAGGAAGAGCAGCCCAAGCTCACGGCAGGAAGAGCAGCGCAGTCAGGCCTATAGCTCATTATGTAATCATTGGAATAGATGCAGAAACAAATTTCTGATAATGTCTGTCATGTTTCATGTCTGAAAATAAATTACCCAAATTTAACATGTCGGATGCTCATGTTTTTGACATAACAAATGCAAGCGTGATACAAAGGCATTAATATAACTGCCTTGAAACTACAGCTTTTTCTTTGAATGCCCTAGACGAGTTGATGTTTTTTTCTGAGAAGAGCTGCTTTGTCCTGCTATTGCTCCACGTCCAATTGATGAAGACTGGATGTTTGCAGATGCACGCCCACCTTGCACATTGATTGTTGCCTTTGCAAATGAGCCAGCAGTCCCAGCATTGGTCTCAATGATAATAGAAGCACTCCCTCCAGTAGATGCCTTTACAGATGCTTGAGCACTTGACTTCGCAGATGCTTGAGCACTCTCTCCAAAAGATATCAGTCTTCTCTTATGGCCAGACTATAAATAGCAAAGCTAATTTAGGCAAACATACAATTTTCTTAGGCTGTACCATGGATATGTCGTCAGTATTACTAACCTGTATGAATGATGAACCCTCAGGCATCTTACTTTGACTTGATGATGTCGCTATGGATTTTCCTTTAGTTTGCTTCGACTGTGCAGGTTCAATTGGCAGCGGGGTACTCTGACTTGCATTGGTGGCAGGATGATTAGACGACCCAGCGTGTTCTTGTTGCTATGCAATACAGACCAAGTTAGTAAAATGAGTAAGGAGTGAATATAGTGCAGTAAGGGAAAATAGTAAATTCACTAAACACCATTTTCACAGAGCATGTCCTCGAGTTATGACCATAATTTCCACAGCGACGACATCTAATTTTAGTACCGACTTTGGACGACTTGGTTCCAGATTTCACTGGTTCTGAAGGGTCTTTTCTCCTATTTTTCTTTGGTCTTCCTGGCATCTTTTTTACTCTAGGAGGCAATGGTTTGGGGTTAGGAGATACAGGCCACGCCAACTCATGTTCCAGTGGCTGCAGTACATGTTGGTATGCCTTCTTGTATGTCTCAAGTGAGAAGCACTCATGTATGTAATTGTTAGGCTCTTGCGCCATTTTGAATAGAGCAGCACAAGCATGTTGGCATGGAATCCCAGAGACTTGCCAGTACCCGCAAGAGCATGTTTTGCTTCTCATGTCTACTGTGAACCTCCATTTTTTGTCTCTCACTTCAAATCCAGCATCACCATTCCACAAGACATGACAAAATTGTGTCCTATGCCTAATCTTGTTGAATTTTCTAATAATGTTAGGACACACTGCCATTTTCCACCTCTCACTGTTACTCCTATTTTCTTGGATTCTTCTAGTCACTAGGATCCTTATGTCCTCCAACATAGTAATAATAGGCTTGAACCTTGATTCTATAATCCAACTATTGAATGATTCACTCATGTTGTTGTCGACTGATTCACAATTTGATCCAAGTCTGAACCAAGCTCGAGACCAATGAATAGGATTTGTTTTCTCTAAATCCTGCCATCCCCGAGGAGTTTTTGCAGCAAGCTTATTCTTGTAATGCTTAAACAACTGCTCATTAGGTGCCTTTGCAATCTTCCAAAATCTCTTTTGATACTCTTGCAGCCTATGTTTCTTTCTCCAGTTGGCATAGATGTGGCGTGCACACATCCTATGCTCAGCCAATGGGAACAATGTAGATACTACACTGAGTAGCCCCTGCAAAAAAGGACAAATGCTTTAAATATATTGTTTTAATCATTCAAACACAAAGTGGACAGAAAATAGATAGAAATTTACCTTCTGTTGGTTTGTTATAAACACCCAGCCTGCAGCTCCAATAGGTATGCTGATATCTTTCTGAAGGTGCCCAAGAAACCAATTCCATGAATCTTTATTCTCATATTCCACAACAGCCCATGCAATTGGGTAAATCTGATTATTGGCATCCCTCCCAATAGCTGACAACAACTCACCTTTCAATGGCCCCTTCAAAAAACAACCATCAAGCCCAACTATCCTCCTGCACCCACCTAAGAAACCTCTTTTGCATGCATCAAAACATATGTAGAACCTTTGAAACACATGGTCCTCTTCCTCTGGGTCAAGGGCAACATGCACACTAGTTCCAGGATTACTACGCTGCAGCTCTAGAGCATAGTCAAACAACTTGGAGTACTCACCGGTCTGAGTATCCATTATTTTCTTCATTACTCGTGCCTTTGCTCTCTTAATCATTGTGATTGACACATCCACTCCCATGTCCTCTTGTACTGTCTCCTTCATTGCTCTAGCCTTCCAAGATGGATTAGCCTTGATAGTACTCTCATACTTGTCACATATTCTACTTGTAGATAGCCTTTTATTTTTAAGCTCAGGACAACATGCATGGTTGGTATTAAAAGTTACAATCTGAAACCAATTTGACCTAGAGTTATGTGAAGCATATAGAAGCCAAGGGCAACCTTTCCACCTACAAACAGCCCTAATCCTTTTCAGGTCATTCTTCACATATTTGATATTTATCTTCATCTTCAGTGCATACCTCTCTATTGCATCTTTCAGTTCCTCCCTTCCTCTAAAGCACATGTCAACACAGAACTGGGGAGTCTCAGCAGAACTATCAAATATTGGGAACCTGCACTTCCTTCTTGTAACTACACCATCACTGTCCTCATCATATGATGCATCTCCATCTGAGTCAAAGTATGGAACACCATCTCCACCTTCTAAGGCTTGATCACTATTGTTATTAGGATCAATGCAGTCTATGTCATCCACCTCAATTGGTTTGTCCAATGGAATATCTCCTCTCTTCTTTACTTCTGACATAAATTCTTTGTATTTAGTTCTTATCTCCCTAACTTCATCATCTTCATCGGTTGTGAAACCTGTTGCATCACATCCACTATCTGATTCTTCGTCGTCTTCATTCAGACCATCCTGACAATGGGTTGGACCTTCCAAACACAGCATGTTAGCATCCTGAATAGTTTGTTCCTTCACAACAGGTTCTAAATGATCTAAATCCATAATATTGTCATCTCGAAATAAGGCAAATACATCCTCATCTGCATAGTGCGTTTCAGTTTCTTCATTCACATCAATGCCAACACTAATTGGTTCGGTGTATATATCCACAACCCTACTAGATCCCAGCTCATTAATCATGTCCAAACATGACTTGTCATCTACAAGCAACTTCATTCCACTATTCAAATCTGCACCATATGGCAACCAGTGCATCCTAACAGATCTAGGAAAAGTTGTATGATCCAATAGGTGGCCTTCAAGTTCAGGGATAGAAATCTTGTCCTTCTCTATCTGGGACACCCCATAATCTCCATTGCAATACAACATCTTGGACGCATCAAGAACAAATTCCCCATTAAAATGAGGCGAAATAGCCATTCTCGTCCCTCAACTATTGCTCGAGGCTCACTTTGGTCCCTGAACTACCAAAGCGTCCAATTTGGTCCTTCAACAATTGATTCTCACGTCGATCTCGTCCATCTCTATTAATTAATCGCCACGTGTTCATCTTCTCCCGAGAGAGGAGCTGGCCAAGCTCATGGGAGGAGCTGGCCAAGCTCATGGGCAGCAATGACATTTCATCTCTGCTGCTGAACACGTGGCGATTAATTAATAGAGATGGACGAGATCGACGTGAGAATCAATTGTTGAAGGACCAAATTGGACGCTTTGGTAGTTCAGGGACCAAAGTGAGCCTCGAGCAATAGTTGAGGGACGAGAATGGCTATTTCGCCTAAAAAATTAAATCTAAATCTGGGATTCACCGTGAATTATCATGGATGTGAGATCCACCATATGTTTGACAAACACATTAGGTCCTGATTCATCTAAGGGTAATTTAGTTTGAATTGCCTAATTTGCCCTTAGAACAGGGCCCACATTTTAGCGTCTCTTGTACTCTATTCCCCTTCGACAAAATAGAGAAACAAAAATGAGAGGCCGCATGTGGCCACGGGCGAGGTCGGTGTGCCCATGGCACTAGCGGGTGCAGCGGCACAGCTTGTGCGCGGCTCCAGCTAGGGCGTAGCCACAACACTGGGGCGGGCCCTAGCCGGTGTGGCTCCGGTCGGTGCAGCCAATGCGGCCCCAGCTCGAGGTGCGACAATGGCAGGTGCAGGCATAGACGAGGCCGGCGTGGCTCCAGGGCGTGGCCACGACACCTAAAAGGTCCTAAATGGCTAGAGGGGGGGAGGTGAATAGCCTAATAAAATTTCTACAAAACACTTAGATCAACTAATTAGTCAATTAGAAAGCGAAGCTTTTTGCTCTAGCTCTACCAAGAGTTGCAAGCCACCTATCCAAGCAATTCTAGTGTATTATAATCACCATGGCACACAAGAGCTATGTCACTACTCTCTAAACTAGTGAGCTAGCAAGAAATAATTACTTCTAACTAGAGAGTTACTTCTAACAACAACTATCACTACACAAGAAAGAATGAAAGTAAATGCAAGTGATAGAGATGGTTACCGCCGCCGGCAATAGACAATCAATCACTATATGAATTCCAATGAACACCGGGAGATATCCAATGAGACAATAGACACACAATTTTTCTCCTGAGGATCACGTGCTTGCCAGCACGCTAGTCCCCATTGTGTCGACCACACACTTGGTGGTTCGGCGGCTAATAGGTGTTTCACAAACCTAGCTCAACAAATGAGCACCGCAAGAACCCACTCACAAGTGAGGGTAGCTCAATGACACGAGCAATCCACTAGAGTACCTTTTGCGATCTCCCGCGGGGACAAGGTCAACAATCCCTTAAAAGAACTTGATTGGGGCGGATACACTCACCAAATCCCCTCACCAATCACCAAATCACCAATCGTCTAGGTGACGGCAATCACCAAAAGTAATAAGAAATCAACAATCACAACAATCACCTAGTGCCATAAATATGAACCACAAGTGCACAAACACTAGGGTTCCACCTTCTCTCATGAGCATGAACCAACCATGGAGATGGAGAGGAGACGGATGGAGGGTGTTGACACTGGTTATCTATCAAAATTAAAGGATAAATAAATATGAAAAGGGCATAAATTCAAACACCAATAAAGGTTTAGGGTTTTAATTGACAACATTTCATGAGTTTTGGTGAATTGTGATTCTGTAGGGACTAAACAGGAAGACCAGCACTGATTACTTCTCCTAGAAGGAAACTGACGAAAGATTACGGAACCGACACGTCAGGAATACTCCAGAAGGACATAGAGGACACCACGAGGCGGCACACCCCGAGAGGCTTCCAGGTGGGACCGACCGGTCCCACCCCATGACCGACCGGTGGGCCCAGGGGCCCCTCACCTCCGTCTTCTGGAACCATCCTCCACCGCCTATGAGGATGCATCTCGACCCTACGTGTAGTCGGTTTGATCCAAGGGCCACGGTTCCTCGCCCAGGGCTATATAACCGGACCCCAGACCCCCCTCTCCATCATCATTAGATTTCAAGTCATTAGAAGAGGAGGAGGATCAATCAGAAACCCTAATTTCCTTAGAGCCACATCAACTTAGGCATAGCTAGATAGAATTAGAATTAGAAGAGGCAAGCTTCGCTTGGATTCCGGATCTAGTCGCGAGAAGGCTCGGTAAACCCAAGATCTTCTCTCTTGTATCAATATTATGGATGTAATTATGTTTCTAGTTCATAATTGTTCTTCTAGTTCTTCATTGTTCATGTTCTAGTTCGTGTTCTAGTTCATACTCTAGTTCATCTATGTGTTCTAGTTCATCATACTGTTCATCATTGTGTGCTAGTTCATAATAGTTTAGATATAATTGATATGACTAAGACATTAATTACTATATTCTTAATTATACTGCTTCCAGTATGCTTTAATTATATATTTGGCATAGATAGATTATCATCATGTTCGTATAGCGTTCATCTTAAAGTAGAACGAGTGAGTGATAAATGTTGTGTAGGTGTGGTGCCTATACACTATTTATCTGCGAATGCTCCCTATGTTCCGGGTAGAGTGGTAGATCGCGGGTGTGACAGGCCGGTTGAGTCCTTTGTATTCCACCCCTCGAATATAGGCATCGTATGGCTCAATTAACTCATGGTCTAGGGGTTACTCTGTATGGCACCTTTACTATAGAGTTGCCTCTTGAATATGAATATGGGATAACCTAACCAATGATTGCCAAATATAATTGCACTAATCAATGTATATTATGACTTATAATTAGAATAACTTAGGAATACTTCTTTATAATGTCTATTCTAATCCGCATGCCTTGTCTAAGTTTAAATGCTCTAAGGACTATCATAGATTGATCTTTTATCATTTATAGTGTACCTCATTATTGTGACTGATCCCTGTTTAGGATAAAGGAGTGTGTTCTTACTTTGTTCTCAATTCTCCTATCACATGTGTAGAGTAGCTCTTGTCCTTATTTATCTCACTTCATTCCTAGTGCTAAATATAAATAACGATACTTGGAACATCTCTGGGTAAAATGCTGCTACAACGGGTGTATTTATCGGTGAGCTTGCGGGTAAATATTTATCTTTAGAGTCAGTGCTATGATATAATCACACTAGTTTCATGTTAGGGATGACAACTTGACGTTAAGTGATGCTAGTAGTGTCTCGTACACTTCTTAGTGCCTTCACTAGGTTATTGTTTATGAAGTCTATCTTAGAGTGATTCCATTACGGAGTGTCAAGAGAGGGGATCCCCTTGGAGCTCTCAAATCGATCTATGGAGCTTGCTCTCTCACTTGCTTGCACCTCAAATCAATGGAGTAAGAGAGAGAGGATTGGAGCTCTTTTTCTCTTCTAGGGTTTGAACAAGGAGGAAGAAAAATGGGGAATGGGAGAGAGAAGGAAGGAGGGGAGGAGCCAACCTTATCCATCATGCCAACTCTCCCAACCGTTGCTCCAGGCAATCCAATCCCGCACTGGAAATTCTAGGCGGCGCGACCTAAAAATTCCAGGGTGGGAGCGTCTCTCGACCATTGGCAAAGGTTCAAACCCGCACTGGAAATTCCAAGCAGCGTGCCCTGGAAATTCCAGGGTGGGAGCAACCTTCACGTCGAAAAGAACACGGACTGGAATTTCTAGCTCGGGCAACACCAATTTCCGGATGAAAGTGGAGAACCAAACAAAGAACGCCTTCCTGGAAATCAACGGAGCTAAGCTGGAATTTCCGACCACAACCAACCTTCTTCTCTTTTTTAAACCCTTTTAAGTGCTATCTCTTCCCACAAGCACCAAATCAAATTTAGCACTTGAGATAGCTTTTCACAAAGAATTTTCTCAGGCTTTCTCATCAATCTCACCACGTCACTACGCGCAATTAATATGCACATGAAACTCACACTTAGTGGCACTAGATAACAATTGTAATTAAAGATTTCCTCTCTTTATAGTACGGTTATCTATCCTAAACACACTCACACCCTCTATGGTGTCTTGAGTGCCAAAATAAAATGGGTCCTATGCATATACCTTTGTCTTGAGCCCATTTTTGTTTTTCTCTTTCTTCTTTTCCAAATGTAGAGCACTTGATCCATCTTTTGGTCATCACCACTAATACCATGATCATCATCTAGCTTCTACACTTGGTGTGTACCAACCTAGCTCATAAACACTTTATGACAAATGTTAGTACACTAGGTGACATCAATTACCCAAAAAACAAACAAGGACTTTCAACACCGACAAACACGCAGCGACATGGTGCATCGTCACTGATAGGCGTTACCCTAGCCTGGGCGTGGCCCCAGCCGATGCGTGCGTGCGGCGGCGGCGAAAGAGGCTCCGGTCACGGGGCAACAAGCCAGCGCAGGGCGGCAGGCATCGCGGGGTGCGAGCTAGCACGAGGCGGCACCGTGTATCGTCTTTTGTAGGGCTGGAGGTGCGTATGGAAGAAAGAAGAGAAGCATCCGAAAAAGAATGATGAAAAAATAGAACGAACCGGCACATGAGATTGAGATGTGTAATCAGTGATATGGTAGATAATTTCTGTAAGTGCATCTAGCCCTTATTGGGTTTTGGTGAATTGAGTGACAACATAATTAAAGGTCTAACAAGTTTGCTAAGTGTATGAATAAAGATTTGGGAAATCACTTTGCATTGCTTTGATCAAGCTAGAAGTATGAAGATGGAGATTGAAGTGAGTGTTGAGTGTCAAGCCAAAAGGAGAGGATATACGGAATCGTGAATTGGCTTGACCATATTAATTATGATCCATATATGTCTCTATGTGAGTCAAACTAAAGCTTGATTGATCTCAACATTCATATCTATAAGATGTTCAAGCAAGGATCACAATATTGAAGAAATGGTTTTCAATGGATGCTCAATATGATGTGACTTGAGTGTGGCTTGATAAGGTGAAGATAGCAAGGAAAGGACTTCGAGGTACTAAGCAAAGGTGAAGGTCAAGAGACCGAGGTACTATGGCTAGGGTGAAGAAGACAATACTTGCATTGAGTCGAGGTACTAATCAAGCTATGAGGATTCATATTGTGTTGAGGATCAAATCATTAGTGGAAGTGACTTGAAGCCATGGATTGAACTCATATGTGTGGAAATGGTTCAAGTCACATGCTCAAGGTGTGCTTGCTCAAAGAAAGGAGACAAAGATGATTGCAACCCGTTTTGAAGTGATATCAAGAAGAAATGGCATATGAAGACATTGAAGACTCAAGTGGTTAAAATGGTTATATTTTCTTTATCTTGAGTATAGTTATGCCGTACTATCAAGGGGGATGCAATACGAATCATAGACAAGTCTCAAGTGCTCAAACTAACCGAACCCGAGTGCTAACATGAGAGAAAACACTTAGCATTGCACCTGCACTTGTTGATCTTGGGCTTGTTCTCTGCAGGGTTAGATAGCCCATGAAATAAGCTTTCCGAAATGTCCAAGATCACTAATATCGGAGTTCAGAGTAAAAAGTTATGGCATTTTTCGTGAGGTCACCTGTGCTGTCTCAAGGAGCTGTGGCAGTGCCGGGCTAAGTGCGACAGTGCCGGGCCTGTACAGCTAGTAACGGCTAGTTTCTGACCTCTAACGGCTAGTTTTGAGTGTGGGGGGTATATATACCCACCCCACGCCTCTAGAGCCTGCTGCTGGTGCCCAAAACACTTCTAACACATCCCAAGCCATTTGAGAGCTGTCCCCAACCCTCTCTTGTGAGAGTGACATGCTTAGTGCATGATTAAGTGTTGGGGCTATGTGATTAAGAGCTAGAGAGCAGATTAGAGCCTTCCAAACCTTGAGCACTTGTCGGGCTTCGTCGATCTTCGTTGTGCATCTTTTACTCTTGGAGGTGAAGCCTCCTAGATGGCTAGGCGTCGCCCGGCGAGCTCCCGTGCTTGTGGTGAGCAGTGAGAAGTTTGTAATCCTCTTGTGAAGCTAGTGGAATTACCCCTCACTTCAAGGATTTGGTTCCTTGACTTGAGAACGAGGAAGAGCTGCAAAGCTCTTGACCTAAGTGGTCATCCTCAACAACGTGGAGGTAGGCAAGCCTTGGTGGCGAGCTGAACCACGGGATAAATCACTTGTCTCTTGTGTTTACTTGTGTTCATTCATCATACTTGTGAGCTTGTGATTGATTCTAGGATTTGACCCCGATCTACTTCATACAACATATTTGACTTGGTTGAGTTGGCTCTGCAGGTTCAGGAAACCAAGAGCAACACTTCTGTTCATATAGATTTGGTTTTCTGTGGCTAGTTTTTGAATTGCAGGCTCGGGCAGTTTGTTGGCGCGGTAGTACCGGGCTGAGGCCGGCAGTGCCGGGGTGCGGCAGTTCCGGGCTCAGGGCGGTAGTGCTGGGCATCTCTAACAAAGTTTTGAGCTGTGATTTTTAATAGGCCTATTCACCCCCCTCTAGGCGACATCAAGGTCCTTTCAATTGGTATTAGAGCCTGGGTTCTCAATTACGGGCTTAACCGCCTTGAGAGACGATGTCGACAAGTGAGGAAGTATCTCTAGAACGTTTACTTTCCGATGGCTCAAATTATGCATCTTGGTCCGCTAGTGTGCTTACTGTTTTTAGGACCATGGGTCCTCATATCGAGCGGACTGTTGATGTGAGCATTTCACCTTCTAGTGATGATTTGACCTATCTATCTAAAGAGGAAGTGAAATGCTTACAACACAATGCTCAAGCCTCTAATGTCTTATTTAGTGCTTTGAGTGAAGATGTTTTTGATGCCGTCATATTTGGAGATGGTGAACCTCTTGAGGATGCTCATGTCATTTGGACCACACTCAAAGAAAGATATGACAAGTCCAAATGTGATGAGAAGTTGCTCTCATTGGAGGAACCAGTTGAGGAGTGCTCAACTTCACCAACAAATGAAGAGCCTCAAGTGATTCTCCCAAAAGGCATAGTTGATCATGCCACAACCACTCCCTTACCAACATATGTGAAAGGTAAAGAAATGGTTGGTGAGAACAAGGATTATACATGTGGTACTTCTACTTCCTATAGTTCTTGTGAGACTAACATTTTGAAGGAAGAAGAAGCTTGTGATCGGTGGAGGCCAAGTGATGAATCCACTTCACCAATGTGCTCAACTATTCATGCCACTTCTCATGTATGTCTTATGGCAAAGGGTAAGAAGGTAAAATCAAAAGCCAAACCTTCTCCACCTCCTAGTGACATCTCTAGTAGTGATCTTAGTGATACTTCTAGTGATGATGATTCTAGTGATGAAGAAATAAATAACATAACTAAAAATTTGGATAGAAAGACCAAGTTATTTATTTCAAAGCTAATGGAGGAATTAAAGGCAACACAAGCTGAGCTAGAATCTAGAGAAAAGACTCTAATTAAACAAGAGGATCTTTACATTGCTAGCAAGGAAGCTCTTGCATTGGAGAGAAGTGAGGTGGACACCTTGCACAAGGATTTGGCCAAAGAGCAAGATGTCCATGCTCTCCTAAAGAAGGATCATATTACACTCAAGGAAAAGTATTGTAGCTTCAATGGCAAGCACAAAGAACTTGAGGAGCAATATAGCCTTCTTTGGGAGAGCAACTCACATCCTTCCAAGGCTAGTGATGTCTCTACTCCCTCCACTAGTCAAGGTTGTGGAAAATGCTTTAATCTTGATTTGAATCTTTATGCCACTAACCTTGCTAATATGGAGGCTATGAGAAAAGAGATTGCTAGGCTCAATGAGATCATAGCAAAAGAGTGCATGGATGGCAAGACTCAAAACAGTGGCAAGAAGGTGGAAAATAGCTTTGAGTGTGCTCAGTCCATGATCAAGGGCAAAGTTGGTACAGATCAGCCTGCACAGATGGTGGCACAACAACAGCCCCGAGCAGCACAGCCACCCAAGGGCGGCAGTGCCGCTATGAAGGGCGGTAGTGCCGCTCCCCATAGAAAAGGGAAGGCTACCACTTATGCCCCTGGTTAGGTCAAGCTCATGAAGGTCTCCAAATCAAAGCAAGAGCCCAAAAAGCAAAGAGTCTTCTCATCACTTGCTTCAAGTGCAAGAAAGAGGGTCACCATGTAAGGGATTGCTCCTTGAAGAAAGAAGCGAAGGTCATGAGCAACATTCAAGAGAAGAAAAAGATGGCTCATGGCAAGTGCTCCAACATGGGACAAAATGCCTCGATGTGTTCCAACAAGGTTGATGACCAAGCCACACTTCCAAACAAGAAAATGAGAAGAAGTAAGAGGAAGTGTTATGAGTGCAATGAGAAGGGTCATGAAATTGCATCATGCCCCTACATGAAGGACAAAGGATTGATGTCATCAAGAAAGAGGCTCAGTAGCAAGGTAGCAAGCAAATTGCAAGAAAACAAGACTAAGAATAACAAGACATGCCTATGCTACACTTGCAGAGGAAAGGGACATCTAAGCATGGATTGTTCCATGGGTAACACTCCTAAGCTCAACTCATCAATTGATTTAAACTTGCTTTGGAGATCCAAAAATGACACTTGTGCTAGAAAGGTGATTGGTTCACCACATACTAGCACAAAGGCCATTTGGGTGCCTAAGTCTCTTGTGACTAACCTTGATGGACCCATCTTGGTATGGGTACCAAATTGTGCTTAATAAGTGTTGTAGGTACTTGAAGGTGATATGAAGCCTTGGGGTGCTTGAGCAAGTTTTATTGAAAATATCATCTCAAGCTATCAATTTTATTCATATTGACTATTCTATCAAGATTGACCCAAGGATGAATTGATGGATATATCTCTAACTTCATACTCATCTCGGTAACAAGTACCTAACCCTTGCTAGCTAGTCACTTGACATGTGTAGTCTCTAGTAGTTCACAAATATGTGTATGCTTGTGAATTATTAGGAGTGGCTAGAGTACTTTGAGTTCAAATGAATCATCTTCCATATGATGCTTTTAATGGCTCTCTAGTAGAGCAAGATCTTATTCATGTTGTAGGTAATGAGGAACCACCTTGTGAGAAAATCAAGAAAATGCACATTGGTGATATAAGACCACAAGAAGATCTGGGTACAAAGATAGGAGATTCTCAAGCTACTATTGTATCAAATTCCGCTGACATCTCTGATATGGTAGTGCTATGCCTCAGAGCGGCAGTGCCGCACCTCAGAGCGGCAGTGCCGCCCCTATGCAGACAGTAGTGGCTAAGCTAAGTCCAAGCCATGGATGAAGTCTACAACATGATGATAAGCAAAGTAAAGATGAAGAAGCCACCTCATCCATTATGTTTCAAGATGGGTGGTAACAACTAAATCTCAAGTGCAATTTATTTCAAATTTTATCTCTTTGTGTCTTGTGTAGTCACTTAGGGAAACAAAGCACTTGAGGATATGTATTGGTTATTGGTCATGGAAGAAAAGTATGATTGAAATTGAATTGATTAATCACAACAAGCAACATACATGACTTGGTGTTCTTTGTGGACCTTAAACCAAGAATTTCAAGAAAGCTCAAGTAGAAGCACTTATCACTCAAATCTCAAGAACTCTACTTGATGAAATCTTGTCATATGGTAGATTGGCAAATTCTCATTCTCATCTTATGACCATCTACATGCTCAAATGGTTGTGAATATTTCTTGGCATAAGTTAAATTTGATTATTCTATTGTTGCCATGACCTAGACATAGAGTAAAATTCCATGTTCTTAAATGAATAGAGTGCTATGTGAGAAATTCAAATACTTAGAGCACTTATAAAAGGGGGAATTTACTCTATGACTAGAGTTGTGAGACTAACCATTTCTCTAAGTGATTTATGTAGTCTCACTAAATGAGAATGTGTTTCTCAAATGGAGTGTGCTATCATATCACTGCCATCAATCCTAAACTATGTGATGTGCTCTCTCTAGTTAATTTTGGGTTGATTCGTTTATGATTAGCCACTCACCATAATATGGCTTAAATCTGCCCCTTGGACTTAAATGACCAACCATGCACATTCACATTTTCATTCGACTCAAAAGAGTGTGCATGCGGCATTAAGGGAGATTTAGTCCATGTTATGAGGTTTCTCTATTTTGGTAGCCCATTTGCCTTCCACACATAAAGGGTTACTAAATGAGAAACTAGTGCTTGTGCTACTAATACCTCTTGTGTTGAGCTTATTCATAGGAAATCAATAAGAAGAGGTTGTGCTTATTCATTTGGATGCATCACAAGCCTAAAGGTTACTCTTCACCTAAAGCAAGATGAGGTTGGTAGATGTCGGAGTGTGTTGACTCACTCTCAAGATGTGGAGACTCCTTATGTCGGAGATAATCTACAACCTACTGCTGATGTGCGAGCAGCAGTGCCGCTCAGTGGGCACCACTGCCGGGCTATGAGCAGCACTGCCGGGCCATGAGCAGCACTGCTGCACACCTCCACACAAAGCAGCCGACAACAGTCCATTTTGTGGACCTAGAGCATGATGTTGAGGTTGAGTTGGATATGCTATATTGGAAGAACTCATAATTTTACAAATATTGATAAGAGGACTGCATGGAATAATGTGTTGTGAGTATTCTCAATCAAAATCACCTCAAGAATGGGACAAGAAGAAGAGAAGAATTGTGAATTATCAAATCTGTCCAGAGAATTGCAAATCTGAGTTGGCTGCCTTCAAGCATGGATTTGGAGTTTCAAATGTTAATAATTTGGCCTAAACTTTTGTGAGCATTCTATACAGATCTAGTACTTGCTGCTGTACAGTTTTCATGGAGATTGATTGAGAAGAACATCAGTTTTTGGTTGAATTATGTCAGTTTCAGCAATGCAGTTTCAGACTTGAGCAATTTTGGTGAAAAATTGATTTGACTGATTAAATGGAGTCCAAATGAGCTGAAATTTTTACAGAAGTTAAAGGACTCATAGATGCAGCTCTGTACCAAATTTCATGCATATTGGCTTAATGGTCTGAGAGATATGATTTTTTCTCCAAGGAAGACAGAATCTGAAAAGTGGGATTGCAAGCAGCTTGAAGGAGTTTGAAATGAGTTGGAACATAGTGTAGACTTCTCCTTTGACCTCATATTGTTGATGTGCATAAGTGTGCTTTGTGTACTCTTGTATGCACAAATTGAGGGGGAGTTTACTTTCTATCTCATGAGACAAAATGCCTTCTCTCAAGCTCATATTGTGTAATCTCAAACATTGGAGAAAGAAGAACTTCAAAGGAGGATGGATAGTTCCAATGGAATCTTTGGGTGCTCCAAAGATTATTCTTGGAGGTCTCAGTCTTTATAAACTGAATGCTCCTAGTTTTGTTGTCGGATGCCCTAATCCTTTGGAGGAACTATATTTATGTGAGTTGGAGAAAAGAAGTGAAGATTGGATGTTCATTGCTAATTCTCCATCTAAAGCTCATTAAGTCACTTGGATCCATACCATTGATCACCCAGGATCTCGTAAACAAGAGTGGTAACTCCTAGTTCATAATTTGCAAATTTCATGAACTTTACCATTTGCTTTCTATGTGAGTTGCTTTAGGTAAAGAAAGAACTAGGAACTTAATTTGGATCTTGGATGATCACCAAAGCTCTAATTCACCACATTTCATCAAAAGAGAACTATGGTCATTCAAACCATTGAAATCTTATGTCACACCCAATTTTAAGAACAAAATTGAATGCAATAACTCATGTGTGCCCAGAGATCAATCACACACATAAGCCACAAATTAAGAAGTACCATCACATATGTTTATTACATAACGAATATTATTCAAAGTCTTAACATAGCAGCGGATAAATAAAGTATCTCTCGCGGTAGCTCCATCACAGGGAAGATGACTGGTTGACAGCAAGTCTAGAACTCTTCAGGGAAGTCGTCGTTACCATAGCAATCTGTTACCCATCCGGGATTTTTATCCAAGTAGAAAGAAAATAAACAAGCATAAGTACATCTCGTACTTAACAAGTGTAACATGGGGTTCATGAGGCTCAAATAAGGCTGACACTGGTTAGACTGCGGTAGCTTTTAATTGGCAATATTTTAATATGAAAGTGAACATATATGAATGCTTAAACCCAATCCACATGATCATAATAACTGAAACATAGTAATAAGGTAATCAACATGAGCAACATAAATAAACAACATATAACAACTAAGTCTGTGAGTTTTCCGGGCCGCTCGTATCCGTGAGCACGGCTGATATATCAGTTTATTAAACTCTGCGCAGAGGTGTACACTTTACCCGATGAGTCGTGATATCCAGATGCCCAGGTTAATTACTCCCATAACACTTCCAAGGTGAGTGGGCAGGATACACGCAAAGCCTTTCAAAGGTTCGTCTAACAAGTTAGGGCCGCTAGGTCTTAAGGCAAGGGGAAGAAGGGTCTCCCAACCTTACGGCAACGCAGGCAAGGTGAAAGTAGCCGCCCTAAATCCAGCTCGTCAAGCGCCTTATGCGCCCTTTCGGGTAACCACTAACAAGCTAGAAAAGGTCCTTATACTGAGCTAAGGTCAGAGCCATATAACCCTCATGGTTGCACTGTATGTCCCAGCTTTTGCTGACAGGAGGTCCTAAACCATGTTGCTAAAAAGATCAAGTTTTATTCACCGTTATTAGATCATGTTTGGTTTAAGTAAAGCTCTAGCAAAACTCTACCCATATGCATAGCATCCCAAGGTTAACAAGGTAACGGGTCAAAAGTCTAGGGTAAACTAGATAGGAGATCAAAATTAGACACATGCATATGAATTTAGATGTTTCATGGTGAATAGGTCAACAAGGATGATCCCATGCTATACTTGCCTGATTCAGCGAACTCTGGTTGCTCTTGGTTGTCGTAGAAGGGTTCCTGATCACCAGCGTATGTCTCACCGTCTATACTCGATTACCACATCAACACACAATCATCGGAACACAATCATGCAAAGCAAACAAGCTATAATTAGAACATTACACCAACAGCAAGAAAATAATATAAAAAGTTTGAAAACAGAAACTACGATCCAACACGATCACATAAACGCGAAGATCACGAAAAACGGAATTATAACGCGAAAGTTATGAGCTAAACAAGTTACAAAACCTTGGTTAGTAGATTAAACCTAACTCAAATTTTAAGTACTGAAAACAGTATAGATTTTCATACATGTAGATAGATCTTTTCAAAACGAATCTAACGCAACTTGAACGGACTAAATCGGACTAAAAACGTAGAAGTTATAAGCATTTAAAACTGGTGGCAAATCTGTAAATAAACTGAAATTGATTTTGAATTTAAATTGATTTAAAACGAATTTCAGATCTGGCTGGACTGCGCCTCAATTTGGATGAAACGCAGGGGCTTAGAAGCAAGTTTTCGCAGACTCAGAGCACAGTGCCCAAAAGGACCGCGGGTTGATACTTAAAAGAATCCAGGGACTCTTTAACAAAATGTCAACACGAAGGGGTACGGGGTGTTACGTATCGTCGGATCTCACATGGATGGCTGAGATTAGATCGAGCTAGGTGGACTGCGGGTTCTAAACAGGGAAAAGGCAGGGGCTCTTAAGCAAAATTCCAGCCGAAGAGGTATCGGCCTTTGATGGCCGTTGGATCGAGGCTGAGCGGCACGGATTAGATGCAGGATGGAAGGGCGGCGCTGCTAGCCGGAGGCAAAGAAGAAGGCGGCGGCGCCATGGTCGGCAAGCGACGGCGGTGCTCGAGTTTGGGCTACAGGGCAGTAGAGAGCGCAGGAGTAGATGCAATCGGATGAGGAGCTCACGGGGAACTCACCTAGGGCGTTGACGAGGTCGGCACGGGCTCTGGGGCAGTGGACTGCTCAATGAAGCGGCGGCGGCTGGAAACTTTTGTCAGCGAGGTTGAAAGCACTCGGCGTCGGCGAGTTAGGGCACAAGAACAGGTCGGGCTTGAGGGAAAAGAGGCGGCGGGGTCGGCCGCATTTTATAGGGGGCTCGGTGACGCGGATATGGCAGGGAGAGGAGCGTTGGGACGGAGAAGGACTCGGTCTGACGAGTTCGGCTCGTGTCCGAGCGGGAGACGGAGGAGGGAGGAGGAACTGACAGGACGGGGCTAGGTGTCAGCGTCGAGGAGAGGCGGACGGCGTGCGCGCGTTGCAAGCGGCCGAGCGAGCGCGGAGTTGGGCCGGACGCTGGCGGCCCAAGCGGAGGAGAAGACGGCGGCCGGGCCACGCGCGGAGGAACGGCAGCAGGCCGAGCAGGCCGGGGAGAGGGGAGGAGGCGCGGGCCGGGGCAGGCCGGCCGGGCCAAAAGGGGAGAGAGGGGAAGGGAGAGAAGGAAAATTGTTTTCCAATTTCAGATTTGATTTTTCAAATGCATTTTCAAATCCATTTTGAATTCAAACAACTTTTGAACTAAAACCACACATCACAAAAATAAGATATGCACCAGCATGTATGCATCAACATGATCTTTGGCCTAGGATTAATTTTAGCTTTTGCAAATAGTTTTATTAACTAGTTTCCATGCAACACATAAAATGCATAATTAAATCATATTGCCTATTTTTAAATTGATGCAAATTTTGGGATGTTACAATTCTACCCCCCTTAAAGAATCTCGTCCTCGAGATTCCAGCGATGCTTACTCAAACAACTGCGGGTATGATTTTCTCAAATCCTCTTCTCTTTCCCAAGTTGCCTCTGCTTCTGAGTACCGATTCCACTGAACCTTGCACATCTTTATTACTCTGCTCCGGGTAACTCTTTCGGCTGTCTCTAGAATTCTTGTTGGGTACTCATCATAAGTCAAATCTTCCTTAACTGTGAGCTCTTCCAACGGTATCTGCTCTTCGGGTACTCGCAGGCACTTTTTCAACTGAGAAACATGGAACACATTATGTACTCCTGACAAGCTTTCAGGCAACTCTAACTGATATGCCACTTCACCACGTCTTTCAAGGATCTTGAATGGTCCAATATACCTGGGTGCTAGCTTTCCTTTCTTATTGAACCTTTTCACACCTCTCATCGGTGACACCTTTAGGTAGACATAATCACCTACTGCAAAAGTTAGATCTCGACGACGGTTGTTTGCATAACTCTTCTGCCGAGACTGAGCGGCTCTCAGGTTATCTCTGATTATTCTGACATGTTCCTCGGCATTCCTCAACACATCAGGTCCAAACACTTGACTTTCACCTGTCTGATCCCAGAACAACGGTGTTCTACACGGTCTTCCATACAAAGCTTCAAACGGTGCCATCTTTAGACTCTCCTGATAGCTATTGTTGTATGAGAACTCTGCATAACACATATTCTTGTCCCAACTGGTGCCATACTGTAATGCACAAGCTCTCAACATGTCTTCTAGAATCTGATTTGTTCTTTCTGTCTGTCCATCAGTCTGTGGATGATAAGCAGTACTGAAGTTCAACCTTGTACCCAATGATCGATGTATCATCTGCCAAAAGTGAGAGGTGAACTGAGTACCACGATCTGACACAATCTTTCTTGGCACTCCATGCAAACATACTATTCGTTCCATATACAATTCTGCCAACCTAGCTCCCGTGTAGGTAGTTTTGACCGGTATAAAGTGAGCAACTTTGGTCAATCGATCAACTATTACCCATATGGAGTCGTATCCTCTCTGCGTACGAGGTAAACCAACTATGAAGTCCATACCAACTTCTTCCCACTTCCATTCAGGTATCTTCATTGGTTGCAACAGACCGGCGGGTCTCTGATGTTCTGCTTTTACTCTTTGACAGGTATCACACAGAGCTACATACTCGGCTACATCTCTTTTCAGTCCATCCCACCAATACTTTTTCTTTAGATCAAGGTACATCTTAGTGCTTCCAGGATGAATGGAATAAGCTGACTCATGCACTTCTCGCAGTATTGACTCACGTATCTCCTTGATTGCAGGTACACATAATCTATTCCCATGCCATAACGTTCCATCATCATCTAACCGAAAACCTGATGCTTTGCCAAGAACAATGTTATCGGCTATCTGCTTTAACTTTTCATCTGACATCTGACCCTTACGTATCTCTTGCATCAATACTGGTTCAAGTTCTAACTCTATTCTGTTGATCACAATTCCCAAATTCAGATGTGCAAATTCAGCACACAACTCTTCTGGCATAGAAGCAATTCGGATCTCATTGGCATGGCTTTTTCTGCTCAAGGCATCTGCTACAACATTAGCCTTCCCGGGATGGTAGTGTATTTCCAAATCATAATCCTTAATCAATTCCAACCATCTGCGCTGCCTCAAATTCAGATCAGACTGAGTGAAGATGTACTTCAAGCTCTTATGATCGGTATAGATGTCTGTCTTGTGACCCACTAGATAGTGTCTCCAAATTTTCAATGCATGGACGACAGCTGCTAATTCTAAATCATGAGTGGGATAGTTCAGCTCATGCTTTCTCAACTGCCTTGATGCATATGCTACCACTCTGCCTTCTTGCATAAGAACACAACCCAAACCTTGACGAGATGCATCACAATAAATAGAGAAATCCTTACTCAGATCTGGCAGAATTAACACTGGAGCTGTAGTTAGACGTTTCTTCAACTCTTCAAAGTTAGCTTGACATTTATCGGACCAGACAAACTTAGCATTCTTCTCTAGCAGAGCTGTCATTGGCTTAGCAAGTTTGGAGAATCCTTCAATGAACCTTCTGTAGTAACCAACCAATCCAAGGAAACTACGAATTTCGGTCACATCTGTTGGTGGCTCCCAGTTCAACACATCTTCAACCTTGCCCGGATCTACTGAGATGCCTCCATTAGAGATAACATGTCCAAGGAAAGAAACTTCCTTTAACCAGAACTCACACTTACTGCGCTTGGCATACAACTTGTGCTCTCTGAGTTTCTGTAGCACTAACCTCAGATGATCAGCATGATCCTCCTTGTTCTTAGAGTATACCAGAATATCATCAATAAACACAACAACGAACTTGTCGAGATATTCCATGAACACCTTGTTCATCAAATACATAAAGTAGGCAGGTGCATTGGTCAATCCAAATGACATGACTGTATACTCATACAACCCATACCTTGTAGTGAAAGCCGTCTTTGGAATATCAGATGCTCGAATCTTCAACTGATGGTAACCAGAACGCAGATCAATTTTAGAGAACACACATGCACCTTTAAGCTGGTCAAACAGATCATCAATCCTCGGCAACGGGTACTTGTTCTTGATGGTAACTTCATTAAGCGATCTATAGTCAACACACATCCATTGACCACCATCCTTCTTGTCAACAAAAATAACAGGAGCTCCCCAAGGTGATGAACTAGGACGAATAAACCCTTTTTCTTGTAACTCTTTAATTTGTTTCTTAAGTTCTTCTAATTCAGGTACTCCCATTCTATATGGTCTTTTAGCTATGGGTGCAGTTCCAGGTAAAAGTTCAATAATAAATTCAATGTCGCGATCAGGTGGCATACCTGGCAAGTCATCGGGGAACACATCCGGGAACTCATCCACCACTAGATCTTCTGGGAAAGCCTCTTCATTCATCTGATTCACGGTTGCAGTCGGTGTTGGTTGTAGCACTACATTCACACTGATTCTGTTCCCCTTAGCTGTAGTAACTGTCACAACCTTATCTTGACACTGAATGCCTGTCTTGGTTTTCGTCAGCCAATCCATACCCAGTATCAAATCAATACCAGCTGTCTTCACACTATTGGGGACACTGAGAAATCTACTCCCCCTAGGGACACAGCTAGCGGCATACACTGGAGCGTAGCTTGTAAACCTCCACCCGGTGAGGTAACCATTATGGGGGTTTTCATGAGGCTAACAGGTAGGTTATGCATTCTAACAAATGTATGTGATATGAAAGTATGCGATGCACCAGAATCGAAAAGAACTGTAGCGGGGATGGAACTAATGTTGAACGTACCAAGCATAATTTCTGGCGCTTCCTGCACGGTCTATGTGGACACGTGATTCACCTTTCCCGAATTAGGGGGTACTTGCTGCCTTCCTTTCTGCCCATTATTCTGAGGTGGGAGCTGATCTTGCCTCTTCGGACAGCGGTTAGCATAGTGACCGGGATCACCACAACGGAAACAGGCATTGGGTGTTCCATTCTTGACGGGGTGTTGGGTGCACTAGTCTTCATGGGAGCATTGTTGGGAGTGCCTTGGCGTTGGGCTTGATTATTGTTCTGCTGCTGTTGCGGGTATGAAGGACGTTGTTGTCCCTGGTTGCGGTTCCACTGAGTAGTCGGTCCCTGGTACCTCTGCTGATTGCCTGGTGCGAAGTTGGAACAAGGGCGGTTGTTACTACCAGAAGACTGACCTTGGAGCTTCCTCTTTCTAGCCTCCATCTCCTTGCGCTTGTTGTCAACCACAATAGCACGGTTGACTAAGGTCTGGTAGCTGGCATACTCATTGGACATAAGCTGCAGTGCCAGTCCGTCATTCAGACCCTTGAGGAAGCGACGCTGCTTGTCGGCATCCTGAGCAATATCAGCGGGAGCATAGCGTGACAATTGAGCAAACTTGTCACGGTACTCTGCAACGGTCATGGCTCCTTGGCGCAGAGATCTGAACTCTTCCTGCTTCAATTCAATCAGACCAGCAGGGATATGGTACGCTTTGAAGTTGGTCTTGAATTCTTCAAAGGTGACAGGTGGAGCATCGTTGGCTTGGCCGAACTGAAACGATTCCCACCAATCCAGAGCAGCTCCTTGCAACTGACCAGAAGCATAGAGCACCTTCTCCTGGTCATTGCATTGCGCGATGGTAAGCTGGCGTTCAATGGCACGAAGCCAGTCATCAGCCTCCAGGGGATCAGCGGCATGAGAGAACACTGGCGGGTGACCCTTTAAAAACTCACCCTTCTTGTCCCTCGCTTGCATCGGTGGTGCTCCTCCAACTGGCTGATTCTGCATATGTTGCATCATGGTTTGCATAAATTGGGCTTGGATGCCCATCAACTGCTGAATGTTAACTGGGGGTGGTGGTGGTGGGTTAACAGGTGCTCCATGACCACGGCCACGTCCACGTCCACCTCCAGCTCCACCTCCTCTGGCGGCCATCTGTGTTTCCAACAAGGATCAAAGTTAGCGAACTTTTCATGAAAAGATCACTTGTATGAGAGGAAACAAGAGATCTGAAAATTTCTGGGCGAGATCCGGTAACAGCAGCACAGAAAAACAGTCATATACGGAGTTCCAGAAATCCAAACAGGGCGTGTGATACACGGTTGGAAAGATAACGAAATTATCTACAACTTTTATTTAAGTGACTTTCCCAGATTCTGTCGTTAAGTTAGTAAAAAACAGAGAACAAACAGATCTGTCCAGAGCTCAAAACTGCGCAGAAACTCTAACTTGAAACAGCCATATCTCACAAACCATAACAGCTATTGAAGTGATTCCAGAGGCATTGGTTAGATATAGGAGTCTATTTTCCACTATAAAATTTTCAGCCATGTTGCACGATCAGAACTTGAGATATAACCAAAAGATCACAGGTTGCTCCAGAAAACAGCATAGGACAAGATATAACTAACCCTCTTATTATTCATAACGTTATGTCTAACTATGAGATTTGTAGACAAGCCCACAATATCTCAACACTCATTACAAAGATTCAAATCACACATAAGCATAATGATAATCCATCTCACACATAAAGAAGCACACTAGCACAAAGTTAATTAGACTCGACAAAACGCTTACTAATATCGTCTTATTACATAGAAGGGTGACCTATGCCTATTTGTAGAGCGGTTCGCGGAGCCTCTTGTACATCGGGGGTTGGTTGAGAAGTTCCAAGAGCCCATCAATGGTGCTATAGCATCTTTTGAGATCTTTTCCCGGGATATCACCTCCTTTTCCAAGTCCGCGTTTGACCTTTCCCTGTCAAGGAGAAATCTCGTGTGGCCTTCTCGGTTGGAGTTGCATTGGGGTCTTCTACCATAGCCTCCTTATTCTCACGGTTCCAATAGGGCAGGTAGCGGTATGCATCATCCCTCATGTCATCAATGCGACGACCCCGGAATGCTTTGTAGGCTTCAACTGCCACGGCTTCGAAGGCTGACGCTAGAGTGGACCGACGAGCCCTGTGGCCAATCACCATCTCATAGATATAGGCACTTTCTGGTTCTCGGACGGCGACAGTCACTCTTGCCTTCCAGTAGGTCCTTTCCACGGGATGACTGTACCTCCAGTGGGTGTACTGTACGATAATGTTCTTGTCGGGGTAGTAGGCATCAAAAAGTCCCATCAGCCTGTGATGTGTGGGACTCTGGGCCGGTGTGGGCGCTCCGACGAGATACCCGGAGTCCACGTCCCAACCCGTTGGAAGCTCTTCATCGTCTTCAACCTCCAGCACTTCTGGGGGCACTGCGCGGGAGGTACTGGAGCTTGTGGAGCTGGTGCTTGTTGAGCTGGAGCTTGTACTGGTGGTGCCGGCGCTTGTGGTTCCACTTCTTGAGGTGCTTGTTCTTGCAGTACTGGCTCTTGGGGTGCTTGCGGTACATGCGGAACGGGGTTGCCTGCCCTCCTGCGTCCACCGATGGTCCTGCGGGTGATACGACGAGCCATCTATGGAGTAGACCAAGAGATAGATACAATAGAATCAATATATTTGTGTAATAGAGCAAGTAAAGAGAAGCATATAGTTTTGATAAATTAACAAGGTTAAGATAAATAGCAAGAATTGAGTAGCAAGGACCACTAAAACGACCATAACTAACTAGGCTTGCGTCCTACAGTCAACATAGCTCTGATACCAATTTGTCACACCCAATTTTAAGAACAAAATTGAATGCAATAACTCATGTGTGCCCAGAGATCAATCACACACATAAGCCACAAATTAAGAAGTACCATCACATATGTTTATTACATAACGAATATTATTCAAAGTCTTTACATAGCAGCGGATAAATAAAGTATCTCTCGCGGTAGCTCCATCACAGGGAAGATGACTGGTTGACAGCAAGACTAGAACTCTTCAGGGAAGTCGTCGTTACCATAGCAATCTGTTACCCATCCGGGATTTTTATCCAAGTAGAAAGAAAATAAACAAGCATAAGTACATCTCGTACTTAACAAGTGTAACATGGGGTTCATGAGGCTCAAATAAGGCTGACACTGGTTAGACTGCGGTAGCTTTTATTGGCAATATTTTAATATTAAAGTGAACATATATGAATGCTTAAACCCAATCCACATGATCATAATAACTGAAACATAGTAATAAGGTAATCAACATGAGCAACATAAATAAACAACATATAACAACTAAGTCTGTGAGTTTTCCGGGCCGCTCGTATCCGTGAGCACGGCTGATATATCAGTTTATTAAACTCTGCGCAGAGGTGTACACTTTACCCGATGAGTCGTGATATCCAGATGCCCGGGTTAATTACTCCCATAACACTTCCAAGGTGAGTGGGCAGGATACACGCAAAGCCTTTCAAAGGTTCGTCTAACAAGTTAGGGCCGCTAGGTCTTAAGGCAAGGGGAAGAAGGTCTCCCAACCTTACGGCAACGCAGGCAAGGTGAAAGTAGCCGCCCTAAATCCAGCTCGTCAAGCGCCTTATGCGCCCTTTCGGGTAACCACTAACAAGCTAGAAAAGGTCCTTATACTGAGCTAAGGTCAGAGCCATATAACCCTCATGGTTGCACTGTATGTCCCAGCTTTTGCTGACAGGAGGTCCTAAACCATGTTGCTAAAAAGATCAAGTTTTATTCACCGTTATTAGATCATGTTTGGTTTAAGTAAAGCTCTAGCAAAACTCTACCCATATGCATAGCATCCCAAGGTTAACAAGGTAAGGGTCAAAAGTCTAGGGTAAACTAGATAGGAGATCAAAATTAGACACATGCATATGAATTTAGATGTTTCATGGTGAATAGGTCAACAAGGATGATCCCATGCTATACTTGCCTGATTCAGAGAACTCTGGTTGCTCTTGGTTGTCGTAGAAGGGCTCCTGATCACCAGCGTATGTCTCACCGTCTATACTCGATTACCACATCAACACACAATCATCGGAACACAATCATGCAAAGCAAACAAGCTATAATTAGAACATTACACCAACAGCAAGAAAATAATATAAAAAGTTTGAAAACAGAAACTACGATCCAACACGATCACATAAACGCGAAGATCACGAAAAACGGAATTATAACGCGAAAGTTATGAGCTAAACAAGTTACAAAACCTTAATTAGTAGATTAAACCTAACTCAAATTTTAAGTACTGAAAACAGTATAGATTTTCATACAGATAGATAGATCTTTTCAAAACGAATCTAACGCAACTTGAACGGACTAAATCGGACTAAAAACGTAGAAGTTATAAGCATTTAAAACTGGTGGCAAATCTGTAAATAAACTGAAATTGATTTTGAATTTAAATTGATTTAAAACGAATTTCAGATCTGGCTGGACTGCGCCTCAATTTGGATGAAACGCAGGGGCTTAGAAGCAAGTTTTCGCAGACTCAGAGCACAGTGCCAAAAGGACCGCGGGTTGATACTTAAAAGAATCCGGGACTCTTTAACAAAAGGTCAACACGAAGGGGTACGGGTGTTGGATCGTCGGATCTCAGATGGACGCTGAGATTAGATCGAGCTAGGGTGGACTGCGGGTTCTAAACAGGGAAAAGGCAGGGCTCTTAAGCAAAATTCCAGCGAAGCGGTATCGGCCTTTGATGGCCGTTGGATCGAGGGTGAGCGGCACGGATTAGATGCAGGATGGAAAGGGCGGCCTGCTAGCGGAGGCCAAGAAGAAGGTGCGGCGCCATGGTCGGCAAGCGACGGCGGGGTGCTCGAGTTTGGCTACAGGGGCAGCGTTAGAGGAGCGCAGGAGGAGAGTAGATGCAATCGATGAGGAGCTCACGGGGAACTCACTAGGGCGTTGACGAGGCGGCACGGGCTCTGGGGGCAGTGGACTTGCTCAATGAAGCGGCGGCGGCTGGAAACTTTGGTCAGCCGAGGTTGAAAGCACTCGGCGCGGCGAGTTAGGGCACAAGAACAGGTCGGGCTGAGGGAAAAGAGGCGGCGGGGTCGGCCGCATTTTATAGGGGGCTCGGTGACGCGGATATGGCAGGGAGAGGAGCGTTGGGACGGAGAAGGACTCGGTCTGACGCGAGTCGGCTCGTGTCGAGCGGGAGACGGAGGAGGGAGGAGGAACTGACAGGACGGGGCTAGGTGTCAGCGTCGGGAGAGGCGGACGGCGTGCGCGCGTTGCAAGCGGCCGAGCGAGCGCGGAGTTGGGCCGGACGCTGGCGGCCCAAGCGGGGAGAAGACGGCGGCCGGGCCACGCGCGAGGAACGACAGCAGGCGAGCAGGCCGGGAGAGGGGAGGAGGCGCGGGCCGGGCAGGCCGCCGGGCCAAAAGGGGAGAGAGGGAAGGGAAGGGAGAGAAGGAAAATTGTTTTCCAATTTCAGATTTGATTTTTCAAATGCATTTTCAAATCCATTTGAATTCAAACAACTTTTGAACTAAAACCACACATCACAAAAAAAGATATGCACCAGCATGTATGCATCAACATGATCTTTGGCCTAGGATTAATTTTAGCTTTTGCAAATATTTTATTAACTAGTTTCCATGCAACACATAAAATGCATAATTAAATCATATTGCCTATTTTTAAATTGATGCAAATTTTGGGATGTTACACTTACTTATATGATGGCATGTCAATCAAAATTTATGTGGTTGATCTCTCTACCTAGTGGTGGTAGGTTTCCTTTGCATATTTTAATTGTTGCAAATTTAGTATGCCTTGACCAAGATATAGGATGTACTCCTCTAAACTCTTAAAAAAGATTCAAGGCATTTCACAAGTAATTCGAGTACTTGATGCACATATTAGGGAGAGCCCATTCTATGTCTTGTGTCTTTTGGGACTAACATTTTCTTCTAGTGAACTTGTGTAGTCTCTTGATGAGAATGAGTTTCTCTTGGGTATGCTACATAACCAAATCAATCCAAATTGTAAAGTTATCTCTCATATTCATTTGGATTGCAACTTTAACTCTTATGTAGCTACTCTCCATAATATAGCTTAAATTCCCTTGATTGGACTTAATTGACCAAAAGTGCATATTCTACTTTCCACATACATATGTTGCACTATCAAATAGGGGGAATTAGTCTATGTTATGAGGTTTGCAAATAGTGAGCCACATGCCTTCCACATCCAAATGGTCACTAGTTGTAAACTGTAGCTTGTGCAATTTAATGTTATCTCTTGTATTTGTGAGCATTCCCTAGGAGACATATAGGTGATATTATGAGATACAAGCATCCATTCCTATTGGCATCAACTTGTGAAGATTCCTTCCATTGGTGTCAAACTATGAAGATCATATTTCAATTGACAATTGGTGGATAATCTTTCAGATTTGGTTATACAAGAACTTATGTCTTCAAATTGGTATTTCAAAATGACACAAGAGCTAGCAATGGACTTTCAACTAAGATGATGCACAAGTTTTGAAATGTCTCCTTGAAGATGATGAAAAGGAGAGATGGGCACAAATGAGATCTTTTGCTTAATGAAGTGCTAGGCCCATCAAAGCACTAAATTCAAAATCATCATCATGGTGGAGATTATGAGGCATAGAACAAAGGTATATCGCTCTATGAACATTTGTATTACCTTTGTGCATCTAGGCCCCTACATGCTAGAGTGTGCATGTGTATGCAATATTTTGAGTCACACCATGAGTTTGTTCTTATGGTGACGATTAGAGAATGAGTTAGATATTTGGTTGATACCTCTTGTGGTGATTATGTGAGTTTGTCTCATGTTATGTCACCTATGTGAGGTATGAGCTAAATATGCTAACCTCTTGAGAATCTTGACTTAAAGTGTTGCATACTTTGTTTGGTAGAAAAACATAGAAGAGAAATCATATATGCTAAACTCTTACCTACCTCTTTCCCTCACTTGTCTACCATCATTTCTTCCTTTTGGTAGGGAAATCCTTTTTGGAGATTAATGCCAAAGGGGAGAAATATTGGGGGAGAGTGAGTGTAAGGGAAGAGAGATTGATATGTGTACTTAAAGGAGTAAAAGAGAGGCATATAAGATTTGATGATGTGTGCAAGGATAGTTTAAATTGATGCTTTTGATAAGGAACCTTTATACTAATGTGCGACATTCATGCCTTGAGTGCTTGTTTCTCTAGTGTTGGTCAGGCAAGTGTGGCAGTGCCGCTCTCTAGTGCGGCAGTGCCGCCCTCTACTACAGGCAGCAATCTCTAAGTGCATGAACTGTCATGAGCATCACGGTTATCATGTTGACACCTTGCACCCCCACGAATGCTAAGATATAGGAGAGTTTCCAAACTTTCTCTTAAATATGTGCATTTGGCATCTGAGGCCAAAATTTGAAATTTCTTGCAATGCACACATTTAGGAGGAGCTCAAAATATCATAGCATTTCAAAATCTTCATGATTATCAATCTCTTGTAAGCTTTAATTGTGTTGTCATCAATCACCAAAAAAGGGGAGATTGTAAGTGCATCTAGCCCTTAGTGGGTTTGGTGAATTGAGTAAACAACATAATTAAAGGTCTAACAAGTTTGCTAAGTGTATCAAAGGTTCAACAAGAAAAGCAAATTTGATGATATTCCACAGTGTTGAAATGAAGGCCAAAATTGTGTATTGTTGTATTGGAAGATCATGGAAACAATCTTGTTCAAGCAAAAGACAACAATGCAAATAGAGTTGATGATATGGCTTCTATGTTGTGGATATCATGGCATCATGAGAAAGCAAACATATTTGGCAAATGACAAGTGTGACATGGATTGATGATTTTGGAATGGTCTCAACAATGGGTTGCTTTTCATGAGCAAGAAGAGTTTGATAGTGAACTAGCCTTGATCAAGATTGAAGAATGAATCAAGAATGCATAAGTGAGTAAATGGCAAGCAAAGCTGAAATGACACAAAGACACAACTCATATTGGATATAAGTCGTTCTCTACTTTGGTTTGCTTGTATGAATAAAGATTTGGGAAATCACTTTGCATTGCTTTGATCAAGCTAGAAGTATGAAGATGGAGATTGAAGTGAGTGTTGAGTGTCAAGCCAAAAGGAGAGGATATACGGAATCGTGAATTGGCTTGACCATATTAATTATGATCCATATATGTCTCTATGTGAGTCAAACTAAAGCTTGATTGATCTCAATATTCATATCTATAAGATGTTCAAGCAAGAATCACAATATTGATGAAATGGTTTTCAATGAATGCTCAATATGATGTGACTTGAGTGTGGCTTGATAAGGTGAAGATAGCAAGGAAAGGACTTCGAGGTACTAAGCGAAGGTGAAGGTCAAGAGACCGAGGTACTATGACTAGGGTGAAGAAGACAGTACTTGCATTGAGTCGAGGTACTAATCAAGCTATGAAGATTCATATTGTGTTGAGGATCAAATCATTAGTGGAAGTGACTTGAAGCCATGAATTGAACTCATATGTGTGGAAATGGTTCAAGTCACATGCTCAAGGTGTGCTTGCTCAAAGAAAGGAGACAAAGATGATTGCAACCCGTTTTGAAGTGATATCAAGAAGAAATCACATATGAAGACATTGAAGACTCAAGTGGTTAAAATGGTTATATTTTCTTTATCTTGAGTATAGTTATGCCGTACTATCAAGGGGGATGCAATACGAATCATAGACAAGTCTCAAGTGCTCAAACTAACCGAACCCGAGTGCTAACATGAGAGAAAACACTTAGCACTGCACCTGCACTTGTTGATCTTGGGATTGTTCTCTGCAGGGTTAGATAGCCCTCGAAATAAGCTTTTTGAAATGTCCAAGATTACTAATATCGGACTTCGGAGTAAAAAGTTATGGCGTTTTTCGTGAGGTCACCTGTGCTGTCTCAGGGAGCTGCGGCAGTGCCGCTCTGTCGAGCGGCAGTGCCGCAGTGTCGGGCCTGTACAGCCAGTAACGATTAGTTCTGACCTCTAACGGCTAGTTTTGAGTGTGGGGGGTATATATACCCACCCCCACGCCTCCAGAACCTGCTGCTGGTGCCCAAAACACTTCTAACACATCCCAAGTCATTTGAGAGCTCTCCCCAACCCTCTCTTGTGAGAGTGACATGCTTAGTGCATGATTAAGTGTTGGGGTTGTGTGATTAAGAGCTAGAGAGCAGATTAGAGCCTTCCAAACCTTGAGCACTTGTCGGGCTTCGTCGATCTTCGTTGTGCATCTTTTACTCTTGGAGGTGAAGCCTCCTAGACGGCTAGGCGTCGCCCGGCGAGCTCCCGTGCTTGTGGTGAGCAGCGAGAAGTTTGTAATCCTCTTGTGAAGCTAGTGGAATTACCCCTCACTTCAAGGATTTGGTTCCTTGACTTGAGACCGAGGAAGAGTTGCAAAGCTCTTGACCTAAGTGGTCATCCTCAACAACGTGGAGGTAGGCAAGCCTTGGTGGCGAGCTGAACCACGGGATAAATCACTTGTCTCTTG
Organism: Coix lacryma-jobi var. lacryma-jobi; assembly: GCA_009763385.1. Taxonomy (NCBI): domain Eukaryota; kingdom Viridiplantae; phylum Streptophyta; class Magnoliopsida; order Poales; family Poaceae; genus Coix; species Coix lacryma-jobi. The sequence continues at coordinate 99,576,347 of CM019831.1, forward strand.
TGTTACTTGTGTTCATTCATCATACTTGTGAGCTTGTGATTGATTCTAGGATTTGACCCCGATCTACTTCATACAACATATTTGGCTTTTGAGTTGGCTCTGCAGGTTCAGGAAACCAAGAGCAACACTTCTATTCATATAGATCTGGTTTTCTGTGGCTAGTTTTTGAATTGCAGGCTCGGACAGTTTGTTGGCGGCGGTAGTGCCGGGCTGAGGCCGGCAGTGCCGGGGTGCGGCAGTTCCGGGCTCAGGGCGGTAGTGCTGGGCATCTCTAACAAAGTTTTGAGCTGTGATTTTTAATAGGCCTATTCACCCCCCCTCTAGGCGACATCAAGGTCCTTTCAATTTCTCTTAGATTCATCAAACTCAATTGATTGAGCACCTGCTAAGAAGATCCACCAAAATGGTGAATTCGGCTCCTAGATCCACTAGTTTAGTGAATCTAGATTTGGTGGATCTAGATTGTTTCAGAAATTTTTGATAGATCTGAGCTTGTGAATCTAAATTTAGTGAATCCGAATCCCTGCCAAATAGTTCATGTCACATCTGATGTTACGACCCTAATTTAGTCTACTAAAATAGACTAATTATAAAACTAATTTGTCAGTTGAAAGATTATTGGTGACACAAACCTATTAAGCCTATTTAGTCCTAGATAATGTGGTGCTACAATAAATATTTGCTAATGATAAATTAATTTGGCTTAACGGATTCATCTTGCTAATAATTGTATCTAAATACTCTAAAAAAACTATCTTCGATAGGCTGACGAGATGTTTAGTTGGTGGTTGAAAAGTTTTTAGGTGTTACATCAAATGTTGACACTTAGTCTTTGCCATTGGCACAGGTTGTGGAAGATTGGAGAAAGTCCTAGAACCCCTACATGCTGAGCTTGTAGCGTGCCTTCAATCTGTACAACGAGCGATGGAGATGGGAGTTCAGAAAAATAATCCTAGTGACTGATGCTACAACGGTGATTCAGGCGCTATCCAGAAAAGGCATTGACAGAAGCTCGGCAAGTGGATTAGTTCAGAAGTCTCGTTCTTATAATTTGGTAGCTCATTCTTTAGCTGCCTATGGCGCCAGTCTTGGTTCGGGTACTATCTCGTGTGAGACGGTATTCCAAATTGTACTCAGATTCTGTTGGTGATTTGGCCTCAGTTACTGTGTAATGGAGATTCCTTTCCATGTTTAAAAATAGACATAAAAACAAATCACATATTCTATCAGAAATTCACAAGAATTTATTGAAACTAATTAATTCGTCATTAATATATGTTTGTCGTAGCATAATATTGCCAAATCATATATTAATTAGTTTTAAAAAATCATCTCATAGAATTACCACAATCTATATAATCAGTTATTTTTTAGTCTACATTTAATATTTCATGTATATATCCAAATATTCAATATGATAGGTGATTTTTTTTATGAGAACTAAGTATTCCCTAAAATATGTGCTTCAAGTTAGGACAAGTACATTGCTACATGTCAGCTGTCTCGTACATCGTCTCATGCAGTGCCATATATGATTTTTGCTGATGTGGAGGAAAGAGAGAAGCGAAAGAGAAAGAGATTGTTGTTTCGCGAAACAACCACCTCATGAGCTAGAATTTAGGACCATGAGACAACTATTCTACCATTGTATGAGTTGTTGTTGTCATGCAACTCACAATTTATTTTTATTCTATCCATAAATTAAGGAATCATGAGTTGCTACGAGACAACTTAAAAAACAAACAATTGTATATGTCATCTACTAAGTCGTCTTAAAATTACGTGACACTACATGAGACCACCTACGAGACAAGACCAATGTACTTGCCCTTAAGGGATATTTAGTTGGTGGGTGAAGTTTTTAGGTATCGGATAATGTGACATTAATTTAATCTATTAAAAATAGACTAATAAAAACCAAATTACGTATTCCATCAGAAAACTAGGAGACAAATTTATTAAGACTAATTAATCCATTATTATTATATTTTTACTGTAGCACAATATTATTAAATGAGAAAATAAGATCCTTACTATAAAAAAAAAACATATCTAGCATCAAAATATAACAACGTTACAGCTATATGTCATTTTCTCTGGTTCTGTTTCTTTGACTGTTGGTTTCCGTTTGGCTAGCTTGTCCGATTTTTACCATGTTCTGATTTTGCCCTTGGAATAAAACAGAGGATGCGATCTTCCTACTTCGTCTCATGAAATACTCCGGCAGGAATGACTCCGCACAGACAAGGGACATTGCATCTCCCTGCTGCCCCGCGCTCCTAGCGGCCTGCTCCCCGGCCCCGACCGTTTCCTCGTGCTTCCGAGCAGTGCTCCACATGGCTCATCTTGCTGCCATCACCGCGCTCCCTGCGGCATGCTCCTAGCATCGACTACCTCCTCTGTGCTTCCCCAGTAGTGCTTCTCGGCGGCACAGCCTAGCGGCGAGTACCTCCTCTATGCCTCCCTAGCAGTGGGTAGTATTTTCTTTTTCTTCTTTTTCCTTCTTTTGTTACTTAGAAATCGTTCAGGTTCTAGAATAGCCCCTAAGAGCATCTCCAATTGTTTGGAAAAAACACTTTATTATCCTTGTTTATTGGCAAAAACTAACAAAACCCTTGTCCAACAGTTTGGTAAACCCATGTCCAACATGCAAGGACAAAATGGACGGAGATAAGTTGGATTTAGCGGAACAAGTAAGCTTCTAACGTGAAACATGTTTTATATCTAAAGATGTGTTCTTTTGATGGTAAGGATCTCATTTTCCCTTGTTAAATCATAGGTTAATTAAGTTTAAAAAATCGTCTCACAAAGTGTTAACATCGGAAGTGATCCGAATCAAACACCAGCAGGGCTAGAACGTCCGGAGAGGTTGCAGTTCAACCTAAAACAGCAGGGACCCTTGCTAAACCGACGAAAACCGATCTAGAGACCGATTTAGATCGATCTAGGGTTTCGAGCTCCTGTGTCGTTAACTCTAGAACTCCTCCCGGGAATACCCGTCGGGGAGAAGCACGTAGAGGTTGCTCTAGGACCAGCAAGGCCGCCTAGAACGCCGTCGAGTCTCGCCGGGAGATGCGCCCGAACAACAAGGTAGAGGGAAAAAAAGGATAAAAGGGATAGTAGATTGGTTTGATCGATTAGGGTTGGATGCCTCAATCGACCATGATCCTCTCGTATATATAGAGAGGGTTGGTCTTATCCCAATAGGAAACATCTTCAGATACGATCTCTAAGTTTCCTATCTGGACTCTATCAACATATAGAATCCAATCCGGATATGATAAGGTAACCCTGATCTCGCCGATCCTTAGATCAACCAGATCGGTCTAATGGGCTTTATCAACCTATACTGATCGACATAATCATTGTTACAAGAGAAGGATCCACATGTTAAGCGCCATACTTAGCATTCATCACAACCATAAGGCCTCCGACCAAGGCCACCTGGTCGGACATAACCTGAGCGATAAGAAACCCAAAATGATCAGACCCATTTAACTTTAGAACATCCGACCTCTCAAGAGACAAATTCGACCCTAATATTATAGGCCGAACACCTTTTTAAACTCCTCTTTATTTGTGACATTTTTGAGTGTCAACACAAAGTTATCGTAATCTATGTAATTAGTTATTTTTAGTCTATATTTAATACTTCATACATGTGTTTAAATATTTGATGTGATAGGAGAGAAGTTTTTTTAGTAAGAACTAAACATCCCTTTACTTTGGCGTTAAAAACAATCTCCAAAAGAATAAGCATATGATGGATGTATCTGGTGTACGAGAGGAGACGTGAGCTAAATATACGTCCGCTCGGCACCCTGGCCAAAGCCGCATTGGGCCCCATACTGCACCTGGATTCGTCCACGCCGCTCAAATAGCTATCATGCATGTATGATGGCGTCTTTTATGTTTTCCATTAGAAAGGACCAAAAATAGGTATGCGATCCTTAGCCTATTTCATCCAATGAGTCTCCTATTTGGTTCTATTGTTGGAGACAATCCAGAGGAATATTTAACTTATTGTTCCTTTCGGACGTTCCTCCTCCGTTTACTAGTTTTATATAGGCACCACATATTTGTCATCTAAATAGTAGAACTCCTACATATTTAGCACCTTTGTCAACTGGCACACCACATAGTTAGCCAACATGGCAGCACCTTTTAAGACCACGATTGCTTCTCTCTCCCTTTGCTCGCTGACATTTGGACCCCACAATTTAGGTCCTCTTCAACCTCCAGCCATAACACGTAGGCTCATTACTCGACGTTGTTGGCATTTCTCAGTGCAACCGCCAAAGGATAGGCTAAGATCTATCTCCGGCAATCAAGCGCAGACATGCTTGTTGGTATCTCTTAGCGTCATCACTAGGATAGGCCATCATCCTCGGCATCGGCCACTAGGAAATGCTTGTGACATTCTTTAGCGACATACGCCGAGTATATTGGTTCCTAGTGATGCTACCAAAAGATGCCAGTGTCAACCTCAAACGCAGTCGCTCTAGCTATACATCCGGTGTCGGCGCCAAAGTGCGATGACACTTCATATACCAGGACGTATAACTTTAGTGATAGCCAGAGAGGTTGGCCTGGTAAAACCAATTTGTTTACAGATAGGGTCTGCAAGCGCACGGGGTTACCGTTGTAGCATTTACCGGAGTATACCAGTATCGTTATTTATATTTTACCACATGAAAGGCTAAATGCAAATATTCGAGATATACTCATGACAATCATGAACATAATACTTACATAGTTCACCAATTAATCATAGCAGGAGGATAAATGGTAGTTTGATAGTGGGATCATCACACACACATCATAGGATAAACAGAGCTTCTACGGGGATAGAAGAAAGAATAAAGAATAAAGAATAACGAATAAAGAATAACCTACGGAGCATAGATCCTAAACAAAGTTATGTTAATGAATTAAGCATACATGTTGTGATCATGTTAACATTAACATTAGGTATTGGATGGATTAGGAGACCCGGGAACACTGGTCTGTCAGCAGGATACACCGAGCAATTTAGACTTCTACCCCATAGCCGAACGTGGGGGATTACAAGGGACGGATAGAGCTGTCACCACCTGCCGCCTACCACCTCAACCGTGGACTAAGCCATACATTTAATCATCCCCATCCCCATATACCTGAGAACCACTCTCGTGTACATGAGAGAACACTTGCACAACCCCCTCAGGGTCTCCGAACCTATGGATTCAACACGAAAAGGACACAAGTGCACCCCGAAGGCACGATAAAACACTATCCAAACACATAATCATATCTTAAGTCAACAAGATCTAAACATGATGAATGAAGAACAGTGCTCGTGTTCATGATGAACATAGGTCTAAAACTATAAACTAGTTCTAGAACGATGAACGATAAACAAGAACATAGCTCTAATTCAAGAACACAGCAATATTGATCATAAGAGAATAAGAACAAGTATGAAAAGAGGAACTTAGTATTATTCATACCAAGTTGATCCTTACAACTTCTCCTCCTCTCTTGCAAGTAGCACTTGCTCCAACTACTAGAAGACTAACTAAAGGTAGAGAGCTCCAAGTAGAATGTAAAATGTAAGAAGAACTAAGTGATGATCTGTTTGAGAGGGAGCCCCTGCCCCTACTTTTATACTACAAGAGGTCGGTTTCAGAGGATCTAAACATGGAAACCCCAGGGAACCGTCTCTACATGGTGCCATGCAACCGCCACAAGAGGTCGGTGGCCAGTGGGCCAGGGGCGATGCGGCCGCACCCCTGGTGGGCCCACTAGCCACCGCCTTTGCGTGGTGGGTCGTGGGCTTGGTGCTTATGGTTTCCATGGTGGTCACTGTAACACCCCAATTTTAAGAACAAAATTGAAGCATAATATATGTATGCCAGGATCAATTTTCATACATATATCGACATCATAGTAAATATCAAAACAATGCTTTATTAATATTTCAAACATTATTACAAAAATGACCCTCGGGTCCAAAGAAAAGTACAGGGCACTCGTGCTTCGCGTCACAGACTCCAACGACTGGGTGGGGGTTAGCAGGGGGGACAAAGAGGAAGGGTGAGTACATCGAAATATACTCCACAAGTGTAGGAAATATATGCTTATGAGGCTATTAACAAAGGTAGGATGACTCTGTTTGACTCAAGCGCCTAAAGTGACACAGTCCTATTATTCCTATGCACCTATTTACTAGGTTATAGACATAGACACTATAGAAAAGTAACAACACTCGAAGTCGCACCGAGCAAAACCACACTCGGAGTCACACCGAGCAACCGACACATGGAATCACACCAAGCAACTGCACTTGGAGTCACACCAAGGAAACCCACACCTGAAGTCCATCAGGCAAACCGCACCTGAAGTCCATCAGATGACCCGAACCACACCAACTAGTAACCAACTAATCCCGAAGAAGTCCAAGCCGCTCGTGACCGTGAGCACGACTGAATATCAGTTTATTACTCTGTAGAGTTTGCACACCGTTACCCATGAGTCATGCATTTCCCGTCACGCTACACACTGCCAAGGTGCATAGTGGGGTCGCACTACAAGGCCTTTACAAAGCCCTCTCCAAGTCCGTGCCACACGTACCTCTAAGGTTTCACCCCGTACAAAGGTCAACGACCCCCCAGGCCCCCTCTTGAGCCACTAAAATAAACCTCATGTAGACCCTCAACTTGAAGGTAACTAATTAATTAGCCAGGTTCGTCCCATTCAAAACCTCATGGTTGTGCTGTGTAACCGGGTTACATGCTCCGAGAACCGGGTCCTAGGGATCTAGGCAGGATAAATCTAGCACAAGCCCAGAACCAAAAACCCAAAACTAGCTGCCGAGTCATGTGGGGATATAGACCCCAGGTACCACGCGATGGTACATGGGCCGCACCACTAGGGGTCGTCCGGCCCGCAGGATGAAGGCGTTTGGCACACGACATGCACCGCACGACAGTTGTAATCTAGATACAGTAGCAACTCGGATACTTACCATGTAACTCTGTCCCTTCAGAATATATAAGGAGGAGTAGGGGTCCTCCGAGGGGACAGGGGACAACAGGTCGTATGTCATAGGTCATAAGCCACAAGCCAGAAGCCACATCCAATTAATAGAACTCGACGCAGGACGTAGGGTATTACGCTAACCTAGCGGCCCGAACCTGGATAAACCTCTGTGTTCATCTACTTTTGCCTTGCGTCAACGTCTGGGTCATCGTCTTGCACACCTTCGCCTCTAATCTACCACCTTGGGCATACCCTAGGTGGGCTATCGACCATATCCCATCGACAGCGGCGCCCACCGTGGGGTGTGTGCATACGGACGCCATGACGAGTCAGATGGTTTTCTTCCCTGCTTCCACGACTCTTCCAGAGGCTTCACGTTCATCGTCGGGTCGTTCTTCTGGACCATTGATGTCGACGGCGCCGCCTGGGGAGTGGAGGCGGTGCAGGCTTCCCCTGTGCTGAACGGATCTGCTTCCACCACTTTAGCATCGGCGAGACCAGCCATGACATCTCTTCGAGGTCATCTTCCCCGGCACTCCGACCACGCTTCCCCGCTATCGGAGACGGCGTGTCGATAATACCGATTTGATCGAATCCATCGATCAGGTCACGACAAGCATTAGTGACAATCTCGCTTGTTGGATACACACTTGCCCTACCTCCGCACACGTGCAGGGGAGTGACAAAGGTGGCCAATCGTCAGAACCGAGAGCGAAGGTTAAAGGGAAACTGGAACAATGATGTTGTAGCTTATTCCCCAAAAAACCCCCCTTTACACTGTTCACCTCCCGGTATTTATAGAGGATACCAGGGGGCATTGACCAAATTACAAAAGGGCACAAGAAAGATTCCTTCCCGCTGTACAATGGAAGGGCAGGATCGTACAAACACGAGAGGCGCAGGAACCCTAGCCAGCCTTCCACGTTCCGCCGCGCCCGGCTTGCGCTCACCCTTGCGGAAATGCGAGGGTTGACCTCCGTCTTGCGAAGACTCCCGTCCAGTCGTGAGGTCCGAGTCCCTTCGCCACCCATTGGGCCTGGGCCTCTCGGCGAAGGTATGCGGATGCGCGAGGGTTGCTCCCAGTGCTCTTCATGCCCTTGGCCTGCAAGAATTTGCTAATCATTCCGAAGGTTGGGTCAGTATTCGGGGGCTTGAATGGTGACTTGAGGGACTTAACAAATAAAAAGGCGGGTATTGGCGAAGGTGCCCGGGGCACGCGAGGGCCGTTTTGTTGAGCCAGCCCGCGTGGTGCCACTGCCGAGGGTCCCTTTCCCCAACAGTAGCCCCTCGTTGCCTTGGATCTAAAGAACAGTACTTAGGCCCAAGCAGCGCTCTTTGACGGGAAATGTGACGAGACCCTTGGCAGCGACGCCCGCGGCTGCTTTTGGGCCGGGTCGTTGTATTGTATTTGCACTGTAGAAGTCCGTTTCATTTTTTGTGCCGTGGATTTCGGTTTTCGTGCCGGTGTTATCGGGTGAGGTGTTCCGCCCCCGGCCTATAAATAGATGGAGTTGGTGGTGGCTTTGGACCTGTGCCCTCCTTTGCTATAGCCATCCTGCTGCTGCGCACTTATTCTTGCGAAGGTTGCTTTTGTCTAGTTGCGAGGGTTCTGCTTACTGTGTTCTGTGAGGTTCCCATTTTGAGAGATGGCGAGGTCCAAGCAAACTGCTCGTATCGCATCCCCCTCTGCTGCTGATGAAGGAGTGACCTTCGAGTTCGGACTCAGCCGGGTTTGTACCTCGGAGGTGATGGCTTATGTTAAGCGAGGCTGGATCGAGGAAGGGAAAGCGAGGACTAGCGCTGGTGAAAACTGTGCCAAAGCCTGATGCGGATGAAGTTGTTGTTTTTGAGGAGTTCTTCGAAGCTGGTTTGCGCTTTCCTGTTGATTCCTTTGTGACTGCTGTTCTGCAAAGGTTCAACCTGAAGTTCCATCGGCTCACACCTTCGTGCTTTATGAAGATGTCAGTATATGTCTGGGTGTGCCACTCACAAGGTGTTATGCCTCATGTCGGGGGTTTCGTTCGGACCCACCGTGTGCACATGCAGCCTCGCAAGATAGTGGATCACGAGGGTAACACCAGTCTAGGCCAGTTTGCGGTGTACACTTTTTGCCACCGCGCCGGATCGGAGCTGCCGGTACAAGCTCAGAAGAACAAATGGACCAGCGGGTGCAAGAGTTCTGGTTTTACTACAAGCTTGAAGGGGTATCCGAGCTTTGCGGTGAGCTTCTGCCTCTCGGAGATGTGAGTGCTGAAGCTAAAATGGACGCCGAGGCGCATGCTGCGGTTGACTGTCTGAGGGTGGTTGCGCGATCTCAGTGCGCTCACGATTTAGTCGAGGAGTACTGCTGTGCCAAGGCGTGGCCCCTCAGCCGGAGACAGGTCTGGTCCCGGTTGAAGAATACCCGAAGTACGAGGGTAAGGGTTTGAAGAAACCGAAGCTTGATTTGAGCAGGATTTGGGAGAAAGTCCTAAGGAAATTTCCCAGACGTCAAGATGGTATTGAGACCATTTATAAATGGGTCCAGCAGAGGGCTGAAGATCTTGTTGGGAAGCTGTCCACCCTTGAGGTTAAGGCTATCCACAGCTCGGTGGGTAGCGGGGGTCGTGTTAACAGGCTTTTTGACATTCTCGGGATCCAGTACGAGAACTGGCCCGCACCTTCGAGCGATGATGCGCCGAAGAAGAGGAAATGTGCTGCCGTGGAGGAGAAAGATGTTGTTTCACGGCCGAAGAGGGGTCGGGGCCGAGGGCGCGGTGACGCTTGCGGCCGAGTTAAAGCTCTTGCGACGAAGGTCGCCGTGGGTTCAGGCACTGCTGGTGCTTCCTTCTTCGGCCATTGTTTCATCATCAATTGGCCGAGGGGTAGCGAGGGCCGTGGGGCGGGTGCCCCGTGTCGGAGGCATCAGCGCTCTTATACAGATTTCGGACGACGAAGTTGTCTCCGACGATGAAGAAAGGGAGGAAGGGAGAAGGTGTTGAAAAGGAGGTTGGTAGCAAGGATGACTCGACTGATGAGGATAATGATACCTCCAGCAGTGGAGATAACTCCGATTGATGATGTCTCCATCGGCGACGACGCGGGAAAGGGATTGCTTCGTCGAGCGCTGACGCTACAGCCGCTCAGAGTATTGATGATATTTTACGGGACTTTGAGCCCGAGAGTCCGGAGCGGAGGGCGGTGCCCGAGTACGGGGGGTCTCATATATGGGTTGATGGCATTGAGGTGGTTGGTGGCCTTGAGTCCGATAAAATTCCGGGCAAAAGGCCCTATGGCGAAGCTAGTCGGGATGCTTTACCGTATTATGCTAGCAAGATTGGTGTCACCGATCCGGCCACAGAGCTTTTGACCAGTCCGGACCTTCGAGAGTGTCATTTGCAATGCGCTCCGGAGGAAAGGCATTTTCTTGGCCGAGTATTTGGCAGAGTTTGTGTGCCGGAGGCGAAGCTTCGACTGACGAACCAGCCTTTGGGTGAGCTTCAGGACGACATAGATGTTAAGCTGGCTAAGTTGATGCTTCTTAGCCGTTCGGCGTGTCAAAGGGCAGGCTACAGGACGATATGAGTACGCAGCTGGCGAAGGTTGAGAAAGAAAATAAAGATCTCCGGCGAAGCTTGGAAAGTAAAGAAATTGAGCTTAAAAATGCTTTGGAAAAGGTTAGGAAATCTCCAAAGGAGGCGCAGGAGGCTGCGAACAGTAACGCAGAACTTTTGGCGGCTTCCCGTCAGAAAGACAAGGATTTGTTGTCAGCGAACACTCGCATAAGTGAGCTATCGTCGAAGGTAGCTTCGCAGATGGAGGCTTGGCAAGATTGTATGGGGAAAATTAAGATCAAGCCTGATAACTGCTTGACCGAAGCCAGAGGTTCAACCGGTGAACCCTTGCCTGCCGCCAGTGCGGAGGCCTTCGAAGGTTGGTTGTGTAACGAGCTTGATGTGTTTAGCTCGCTGGTTGGAAATGCAGCCGATTTTGGTGGGTACGCGGAGCATTGGCGATGGCCAGTACGCTTCGTCAAGCAGATTGCGAGCACCTACGCAAGATCAGGAAGCCCAACCATAACTTCCCATCAGTTGACGAAGTGCGCCAGATGAAGATTGATGACGCTGAGGTTCAGAACTGCGCGATGTGGTTGCTTCGCAAGTTCTGGATTGCTGGTGGTGGCCGCGCTCTGCTTTCGAAGAAGCTGCCGAGGCTACTCGTCAGGTTTGTGGTATTGGAGAGAAATTGGTTTTAGGCTTGTTTCGACGATGAAGGGGTTAGTATTAATTTTGATTTTTCGCCTTTTATTTTGCTTGCAGGCTCGGAAGGAGGTGATGCCTTCGCCGCCTGCGGCTGTTGATGCTGGTGGTAGTTCCGAAGTTGCTCCCGCGCCAGCTCTGCGGAGGTTCCACCCATCTAGGTTGAAACCTTGGCTGAGGACGCTCCGATCACTGGAGAAGCTAACATTGAAGAGGCGGCAGCGGAGGGGCTCCTGTTGAGGGCTCGGACGCTGCCACCGGCGGAGGTCTGGATGCTGTCGCCGACGAAGCTGTGGCGGATGAGCATGGGGAAATCGGGCAGGTGTGAAAACTTGGGGTTACTCAGGCGAGAGGGTTATCTTGTAAATAGTGTGGTAGTTGTAAAAAGTTGATGACACTGAGACACTTTCCTATTTTGTGAAAATGCAGGTTCTTGATGGAATCGTGCTAGAAGTATTTGATGTGACGCCACTGACGCTTAATTATTAAGATACTTTTATAACTGGTGAATCGTGGGCTCAAACTAGGCTAAAACATCCTTCGTTGGATTTTGAACGCTTTTGGTTGTCGAAAGTGCGAAGGTACGATTTGAAGAATAGCAGGTCGAGTCGTTTTTGGCGCGAAGCAGACTATACTGATCGACAGGCCACCCATTATTTGTTTGGTTCTTCTTCATCCTCGCAAGCTGTCATTGATGATGATACAACTTTGGATTACTTATTTGGGCGAAGCAAACTAGATCTAGGTTCGGATGGATCACTTGGGATTCCAAAGGAGGAACCTTCGAAAGTTAGTCACGAAAACCGTAGATATATGTATAGGGCGAGGGTTTTATCCGGGGAGCTGCCAATTGTCCCTGCAGCTCCTTTGTTGTGGGGACCCATAGTTCCGGGAAACTGGGTTGGAGGAGGGTGACGAAGGTTATGAAGATTTAATGTTAATTGAAGGAGGTGACGGTCCTTGTAATTTTGTAACTTTTACTAATTTTTGTCGTTGTGAAGTTGTTTGTAAATGATCAGGAACACTGTATGTTTATTCTGTGCCAATACGATTCGCTTGTGTAATTTTTGTAATGGATTTTTGGTCCTTGACGGATATTGACAAGGCTCGTTGGCTGCCCGGCTCTGCGTTGCTTGTTGTGTATAATGTTTAGTTCAAAAAACGAAACCTCCTTTTTGTTTTAGCAAGGCTCGTTTTCGTTGAGAGATGTTTATAAGAAAAATAGCGACGCCCCCTTTTCTTTTTAGCGAGGCTCGCTTTTCGTTGAGAGAGATGTTTTAAGAAAAAAAACAACGACGCCCCCCTTTTCTTTTTAGCGAGGCTCGTTTTTCGTTGAGAAAGCTGTTTTAGAAAAACAGCGACGTCCCCTTTTCTTTTTAGCGAGGCTCGTTTTTCGTTGAGAAAACTGTTTTAAGAAAAACAGCGACGCCCCCTTTTCTTTTTAGCGAGACTCGTTTTTCGTTGAGAAAGCTGTTTTAAGAAAAATAGCGATGCCCCTTTTTTTTAGCGAGGCTCGTTTTCGTTGAGAAAACTGTTTTAAGAAAAACAGTGACACCCCATTTTCTTTTTAGCGAGGCTCGTTTTTCGTTGAGAAAGATGTTTTAAGAAAAACAGCGACGCCCCTTTTCTTTTTAGCGAGGCTCGTTTTTCGTTGAGAAAACTGTTTTAAGAAAAAACAGCGACGCCCCTTTTCTTTTTAGCGAGGCTCGTTTTTCATTAAAAAAGTGTTTTAAGAAAAACAGCGACGCCCCCTTTTCTTTTTAGCGAGGCTCGTTTTTCGTTGAGAAAACTGTTTTAGAAAAACAGCGACGCCCCCTTTTCTTTTCAGCGACGCCCGCACGTTTTTCGTTGAAGAGAAAAATGTGGAGGTAGAGTTTGTCTTGCGTGTTGGACTTTTTGGATGTCACGCCTTTCCTTGTTTTAGGTGGGGGGAATTTTGCATTGTGAGCCCTGACGTGTTTTGCAAGGGTGCTCGACTTTTTGTACTTCGCGCTCCCCTTGACTTAGGTGGAGGTGAAGTTTGCTTTGCGAGCCCCTGGCGTGTTTTGTGGGTGCTCGACTTTTGGTACTTCGCGCCTCCCCTTGACTTAGGTGGAGGTGAAGTTTGCTTTGCGAGCACCTAGCGTGTTTTGCGAGGGTGCTCGACTTTTGGTACTTCACGCCTCCCCTTGTCTTAGGTGGAGGTGAAGTTTGCTTTGCGAGCCCCTGGCGTGTTTTGCGAGGGTGCTCGACTTTTGGTACTTCGCGCCTCCCCTTGTCTTAGGTGGAGGTGAAGTTTGCTTTGCGAGCCCCTGGCGTTGTTTGCGAGGGTGCTTGACTTTTGGTACTTCGCGGCTCCCCTTGTCTTAGGTGGAGGTGAAGTTTGCTTTGCGAGCCCCTGGCGTGTTTTGCGAGGGTGCTCGACTTTTTCTAAGTTTGTTTCAAAAAATTTTGTTTTTTGAAGCAATCTTTGGGGGTTTACATCGATTATTGCACTCTTGAAAAAGAGATGCTTTTTTGATGTTTGTTAGCAAAGGTAAACACATTGGGGTTTTTTTTTCGGGGGTTCTAGCCTGTATTAATGATTTGGATACTGCCTCGTTAAAAAACCTTACGCCCCTTCGTAAGGAAAAAGAGTGCAGCTCCTTTTGTTATTATTACATGCATAGAGACGAAAAAAGACAAGAGGAGAAAAACAAGTTACATATTGCGAGAGCTCGCTAAGGCTCCGCTATGGATAATATTTGCGAAGATCATCTACATTCCAGGTGTGAGACAGGGTGTTTCCTTCATTATCTGCGAGGTGATATGACCCAGGACGATTGGATTCTACTATCAGGTATGGTCCCATCCACTTTGGTTGGAATTTACCCGCCATGTCGGTGTTTTGTTTCCGAATAAGTACGAGGTCACCTTTTTGCAAGTCTTTGATTCTAACCTTTTTGTCTCTCCATTTTTTGGTTTCTGCCTGATACTTGCGAAGGTTGTGCACTGCGTTGCATCTTGTTTCCTCGAGTAGGTCTTTATCAAGCAGCTGGTTTTTTTCATCTGATTCGAGGGTTGTTCTGAGTGATCCATGCTTCAATTCTTCTGGTAGCACAGCTTCTTCCCCAAACAGGAGCTTGAAAGGTGTAAATTTGGTGGCTCTGCATTCCGAGGTGTTGTGGGACCAAGTGACCGAGGTTAGTTCTTCCGCCCACTTTCCCTTGGGGGCCTTGCAATTTTTTGGATATAGCTTGGAAAATCGTTGCATTGGCTCTTTCAACTAAGCCGTTGGATTGAGGGTGCCGGACTGAGGCAAAGCATAAGATTGTTCCAATTTGTGCACAGAATTCTTTGAAAACTTTGCTGTCAAACTGGGTGCCATTGTCGACGGTTAGATGTTTGGGGACTCCAACCGACAAACTAGCTGCTGCCAGAAGAATTTTTTTACTGCGAGGGAGGTGATGGAAGACAACGGTCTTGTTTCAATCCACTTTGTGAAGTATTCCACGGCTACCACCGCGTAGCGAAGGTTTCCTGGAGCTGTTGGTAGTGGGCCCACGAGGTCCATTGCCCATCTTTGCAGAGGCCAAGTTGGGCATATGAGAGTTGTAGGAGCCCCTGGGGCGTTTTGCTTTTTGCCATTAGTTGGCAACCCTCGCAACGTTTGACGATGTCTTCTGCGTCTCGTAATGCTGTTGGCTAGTAAAAACCATGGCGGAAAGCTTTTCCAACTAACGCTCTTGGGCCGTTATGAGAACCGCAGATACCTTCGTGAATGAGCTTGAGAATGTCATTCCTTCAATTTATGACACGCATTTTAACCATGGCGAGGTTACCGAGGCTTTAAACAGAATTGTCCACTATTTGTACCTCGAGCTCTTGTTTAGTCTATTTTCTTCGTCTTGGGAGTCGGGTTCATGGAGCCTGTTGACGCTGGTTATCTATCAAAATTAAAGGATAAATAAATATGAAAAGGGCATGATTTCAATCACCAACAAAGGTTTAGGGTTTTAATTGACAATATTCCACGAGTTTTGTGAATTGTGATTCTGCAGGGACTAAACCAGGAAACCAGCGCTGATTGCTTCCCCTAGAAGGAAACCGACGGGAGATAACGCAACCGCCACGTCAGGAAGATTCTAGAAGACTCTAGAGGACACAGAAGACACCAGGAGGTCGACCACCACGAGAGGCTAAAGGGTGGGACCGACCGGTCCCACCCTATGACCGGTCGGTCACCACCGGGCCGCTGGATTCCGTCTTCTGCAAGCTTCCTCCACCGACCTCTAGGACTCATCTCGGCCGTACCTTAAGTCGGTTTGATCTAACGGCCGCGGTTGATCCCTCAGGGCTATATAAGCAGCCCCAGACCCCCCTCTCCAGGCATCTCCATCTTCATTATTCATCTCCACATCAGAAACTAGGGTTTCAATTAGAAGTAGAGGTCCCTCTAGATGAATCTCTTCTAGTTCATCTAGAATTAGATCTAGTTCATCTAGTTGTAATCAAGAGCCAGCTATCAAGTAGAAGACTAGTTACCCCTCTAGTTAGGTTTAGAACCTAGTCTTATATTAGAACTAGAAGAGAGAGAGAGAGAGAGAGGAAGAGATCAAGAAGGAGCTCCGGCCTGTCGGATCCACTTCTTCATCTTGTACCTGTGGATTCAAGTTCATCATCAACTTCAGCGATTGTTTCGGTAATCAACGTCTATATTTAAGTTTGAGCTATTGTTCTTATTATTCTTAAGATTTATGACTCTCTTTTGAGTACTTTAATTCTAGTCATTCTAGAGTTAGAGTAGTTGGATAGTGTAAGCGTGGTGCTTAGACTTGATAGCTCATATATGCCTCCTATAACGCCGGTAGTAGTGGTTGTTCGCAAGGGTGACTCTTATAGCCTTGTTGATTCTTCTATAGTCCACTTACCCGTGTGTAGGCTCGGTAGGATTATACATTTGCATAAAAGATTCATACTCTGTTTGTGACCTTTTATGGCAACTTCCTCACTAAGAATAATATAAACATATCACTCTTAAATTGGAATTAGACCGCCTTAATGATCCCCTCTATACTTTTAGATTCTCCGTCCTTGTTAGCTACTCAGGGGTTAGACTTTAAGGTAACACTATCCGTTCCTTTGGGTTCGATATTAAAACTGGGTTACTCCGGTGAAGTGCTACATCGGTAGATTTTATCTGTGCGCTTGCGGATAAAGTAGAGTGTGCGTTAATTTATACCAACAAGCATTTTGGCGCCGTTGCCGGGGAACGGTAGATCTAGATCATCTTAAGTCTTAGTTTACCTTGTAATCATACTTTTATCTTTTCTTTTTTGTCCCAGTCTTTTCATTATTTTTGTTTTCATTCTTATGAATGTTGTTTTTGAATTCCACTCTTATCTATCACTACCCCATGAGCAAGCTATAACCAGTAGAATCCTTACACCCCATCATAATACCTGGTTATGAGCTATGCCTACCTTTTTGCTGCTGCACTGTCCTTGTAATGAGCATAGAAATATAATTATGAAAATATTCCTTCGGGTATTTTGTCACTAACCTTTCCAGGTCTGGAGCAGAAAAGAACGAAGGAACAACAAACACAAGGTATGTCCAACCAATCATCATGTCAACATTGAATTACATTCATCCAATCTTGATTTGTGCAAAACCAAGCTTGGGGGATAGACTTCTAAGAACATCTCTTGCCATGTTGCTATGTTGGTTGTCCCTACTTTAAGATATGCTCATATACTAATCATGCTCTTTCATCACCATCTGAATAAATCTCTATAATGCTTTCATGCTACCCTCATTCGCTATATTATATGTTTAGGTTTGGAGTACTTTCATACATCTCTTAAATTAAGCATGGTGCCTAGTTCAGGAGTGGTGATCTTGCTTTCAAAGGCTTTTAATTTAAGCAATTAAGTTAAAATGCCTTCCTAGATCAAATTAGACGTGGTGTCTAGGTTGATTTTTGAGCCGATAGTATGCTATAGTGGATGTTGGATATTTTGGGACTAAACCCTGCAGGCAAACTTTCAATATCAATTGGGAAAGTCCGGAGATGAACTCACACTGGAGATGAAGCAAGGCGTATAATGAACTTCAACAACTCTTGCACAATGAAGACTCAGCTCATTCATCATGGATGAAAGAACTGTGAGTATCAAAGTTTATTTATTTTGTCTTCTACTGCAAGTTATCTTTTGCCTTGAATCATGTTAAAGTGCAGCCAACACATAAAATACTAGTCTATGCTAAAATAATCCTAAAAACATCTTTTTATTAGCATAGATGCAAAATACATAAGTTGTGGACAACAACCCATGCTTCAAATTCTTGCAATCCTTCGGGTATATGTCCACTAACATTACGCAGGAGAGAGATTTTGTTCATCCATGGTTTGGTCTAAACATTGAAGATCCAAAACTCAAACCAGACACACAAACCTACTCTCAGATCACAAATGGTGCTAGCCTAGCTTTGAGTCTTGCTTGGGCGCTGATGACAAACAGGATGCAACTTACCTCGTATGAGACAACCTATGCCTGCAACCATCATTGTCCAAGACATCAAGACAAGAAGTGGGGAGTTATCTCTTTTTAATCAAGAGCTAGCTTGGGAGACAAGATGGTACCACTACAACAATAGCAAGATCTACAAGTCAAACACATGAACATGTTGTTGGGAGTCCATCTACATCACAAGCCAGCCTGGGAGAGAATTCCGTTGTCTAGATGTGTTTCACAATCAAAGGGGGAAGGAGAAACCCAACTTCAAACATATTGATCTTCTACCACCACTTTGATCAGTACAAACCACTAGATGCTGCCCCAGTCAAGAAGAGAATATGATCCATCACTCATTCTGGAAGATCGTTCTTGAACACCATCAATGTTATCATCTTTATCGGACCTGGAGAAGTCAACTTTTGGATCTTTCGCTACACCTTCACATCTACATCACTTATGAGCAGCCAAAGAGAACCAAGAGAAGACGTCGAAGGGAGAACCAACTGCCAAGAATTGAGGAGGGCATCATGAAGGATGAAGCCACTGCACCACAAGAGTTAGAAGATGGAGAGAAAGTACCTGAGCCAGCAAATCAAGAAGAACAGCTGATAAGATCTCCATCATCTAGACACTGTTGAGAGGACAAGTCTCAGTTGTGACATTACAAGACAAAAGACTCTCATGGAGGCACTCGAGTAGCAGCTCTAATTCAAGTCTCTTGCCAACCCAATGATTAAAGGAAAACAAGAAAGGTTGACAAGAGAAGAATGCAGAACTGTCCCTACATCCTCATAGTACAAAATTGATACAAGAAAGACAGAGGATCCTAGACAGCATACTCGAGGAACAATGCACCTTCACTGATAAGTCGACACAAGAGAAGGAAGGTCGATACCTCTAAAGATGATTCCACTGTGATCTTCCTCCTCTCAGCATATTGTGAGACAAACAAGAGAAGACAAGCCATTCATAAACAACAACCAGCTAGACAAGAGAAGCTTCCACAAGGTGGTTTGACACAATCACTCTTCAATGACAAAGTAACATTTCAAGGTAAGTGACCATCACTTTAAAAGCTTCTTCTTGATTCTAGTATGAACATAAATAAAGAACTAAACATGTTTAAGTTGCACCTCACTTGATCCAACCATAATCAACTCAACATATTTAGTCCTTTGATCCTTGTTCATAGCTGTACTCTCTTGAATCTCACTGTCTTAACTGAAAGCTAAAATGTTGTGCATCTAACCTTTGGAAGATGATATATCTCAATCATGAAAAGATGACACTTTATGCATAGATTATCCTTCCTTGGGTTAAGTAATTTGATCTGTTAAATATTTTAAGATGCTACTTTCATGCTCATCCTCTGATCCTATCACTCATGTTAAGATTGAATAGAACACATAAACAAAAAGTTTATCTTGTGCAATGTGCCTAAGGTTAGAGAGGAATAAACAAAACTTTTGGTTCTGTTGGTGTTTTCCACCAACAGAGCCCATGCACTTGATCTCTACCTTGTCTTTATGAGCAGGACACACTCTTGAGCAACAGGAGAAGTTTATCACTCCCAAATTCTATAGAGTGAAGGTCCTAGATCTACAAGAACATGCACACTGAGCAAGATGCTGCCAGCATCCACAATTAACGCTTCACTTCAAACTGCTGGACGAACAAATAACATGAGTGACACCATATCAAGAGGCATAAACAAGAAGGAATGATGAAAAACTTCGTAGTCAGAATTAGAGGTCATGAAGTCCCCCACCACAGACTTCTTGATCTCGCGACATGAGAAGACGTGATGTCCAACTCATCCTAGAAAACACATTCCTCTACGAACTACATGAGTCAATCATCTAAAAGAGAAATTCATTTTTCACTTTTCTGGAGAAAAGGGCACGATACAACTTCATCAGCTACATGCCCAATGAAGCACCTAAGAAGAATAGAAGTGAAAAGACGCCGCTCTCAAAAGCAAAGAAGACAAAACTATCAAGAATAGAAGGCCAATCATGAAGAAGAAGTTATCGACACTGTCATAGAAAAGTAAGGAGAAGAAACCTCAAGACAGTGAACCACGGATGTGAAGACTCAGACCAAGAAAGTATGGGAGAAAAATGTCTGCACCTAAGAGGTACAATCAATAACAACTTTCCAAACGTCTGACATACATTGGGAGGTCTGAACCAAGGGAAGGTCCGGTTCATCAGACCTAAATATCCGAACCTTCGCCAAAAGGTAAAAATCGGTAGTTATCTTATATTTACTTTGCTGCATATTTCTCATATTTAATCCATAACCATTCTTGCATCATCATATTTAATTCACAACACATTTTTATAAATATTTCACTGCATCATAAAGCCCATGTGAATAATTCTATGGCGTGTAAAAACCCACAGGAATGTTCACGTTGGTGGGCATAAAAAATAAAATAAAATAAATATGCATACATTCATCCTGTTGCATTTTCTCTTGCATCATAAAAATATAAAATACAAAAATATTGAGAAAGAAATCTAACTGAAATTCTGGACAACTAAGGCTTGAGTGGCAAACCACAATGCTTAATCTGTTCCACAAGTTTGTTGTCTATTTGAGTTTCGTAGGATTTGAAAGGCCAAGAAAAGCTGACAAGCAAGTGAATGCTCCATCCACTGTTGGAGTAGTCTGTCTCAATAACATCAACATCAATCAAAGCTCTAATCGAGGAAGGACATATCCACTGCAGTCTGCTACATTGCAAGATCGAACGACTACGTCAACATTCAGCTTGGGGGAAGGCATCCCCATGTATCCACGTAAGTATCTTTATCCTCTTAAGTTTTCCATTCTATAAACAAAATGAGAACACCAAAAATATGTGAGCACATGAAGGTCACTTTAAAAATGAAAAACACAAAAAATATGTGAGCACATGAAGGCTCACCATTAATTAAAAAAAAAAGGAGAGACAAAAATATATGGGCACATGAAGGCTCAACGCTATTAAGGGAACCAGCTTGGGGGAGACGCACCCCTGTTATCTTCGTGATCCAGGTATGTCTTATTCATTATCTTAGTTATTTATAATAGTGTGTTAGGTTAAATAAATACTATGTTAAGTTTGCTTAGATTGTTTTAAGAAGTTAATAATAAAAGAAGAACCCTTCTCTCTAATCTTTTGCATGGAAATGATGAATAGTGTGCTCTATCTAATTTCTTTCAAGTACCTAGCCTTCAAAAGCATGAGTTCTCCTAATTAAAATGACGCCTTAAAATAAATTAAATACATGGATGGCAAATACTTAATCTAAGGTCTAGGTAATTGGGATATAACATGTGATGATCTGAGCTGCTATTATCTTGTTCTAAACAACACTAAAGTTCTAGAGATTTCTAAATATGAATATGACTAATAATTGCATTGAGTTAAATTAAGCTTTGTGACCCTGTGAGATGTTATCTTGCCATTGAATGAGATCACTTACACATTTCATCCATCTTCTGCATAAATGCTCATAATTATCTGTTGCTACCCTCTCAGAAGTTTGTTGGAAGCATATGGCTATTAAAAAAGAGAGAAAAGAAAAAAAGGAGAAAGATCCGAGGAAAAAAAAGGGACAAGTGTCCGAGACCTCAAAAAGATAGATCCCGAGGAAATAAAAGGGGACAAGTGTCCGGAACCTCGAAAAGAAAAAAAAGAAAAAAAAATGGGCACGTGCCCGACAGTAGAATTAGCCGGATAGCCATATGTCTCTGATAGACAGAAAGAGAGAGAATATATTCAAAAGAGCATTCGACTCCATTTTTCTATACACATGCACTTCTTGATTCAATGGTTGGTGACTTTCTCTTTGGATTCATTGTTTAATTTGACAACATATGTATAATGCTTTGAAAATTAATTAAAACTCTGGGATAAAGGTGAAGTGAAAGAACTAGAGACATAGTGCTTGATTTGATCGTCCAATCTCTCAATTATTCAGGATCTAAGGTAGAAGTAATAAGCCCAAGAAGAATAACATGATATGTTTCAGAGAACTTTTGTTTAACAAGTGAAGATATTGTAGCAACTCCTGATCCATTGTTAAGTTTTGGTTTTGCTAAGGGACTAGCAAAAGGGTAAGCTTGGGGGAATTGCTGACGCTAGTTATCTATCAAAATTAAAGGATAAATAAATATGAAAATGGCATGATTTCAATCACCAACAAAGGTTTAGGGTTTTAATTGACAATATTCCACGAGTTTTGGTGAATTGTGATTCTGCAGGGACTAAACCAGGAAACCAGCGCTGATTGCTTCCCCTAGAAGGAAACCGACGGGAGATAACGCAACCGCCACGTCAGGAACATTCTAGAAGACTCCAAGGGACACCAAAAGACACCAGGAGGTCGACCACCACGAGAGGCTGAAAGGTGGGACCGACCGGTCCCACCCTATGACCGGTCGGTCATCCACCGAGCCCGCTGGATTCCGTCTTCTGCAAGCTTCCTCCACTGACCTCTAGGACTCATCTTGGTCGTACCTTAAGTCGGTTTGATCTAACGGCCGCGGTTGACCCCTCAGGGCTATATAAGCAGCCCCAGACCCTCCCTCTCCAGGCATCTCCATCTCCATTATTCATCTCCACATCAGAAACTAGGGTTTCAATTAGAAGTAGAGGTCCCTCTAGATGAATGTCTTCTAGTTCATCTAGAATTAGATCTAGTTCATCTAGTTGTAATCAAGAGCCAGCTATCAAGTAGAAGACTAGTTACCCCTCTAGTATACGTTTAGAACCTAGTCTTATATTAGAACTAGAAGAGAGAGAGAGAGAGGAAGAGATCAAGAAGGAGCTCCGGCCTGTCGGATCCACTTCTTCATCTTGTACCTGTGGATTCAAGTTCATCATCAACTTCAGCGATTGTTTCGGTAATCAACGTCTATATTTAAGTTTGAGCTATTGTTCTTATTATTCTTGAAGATTATGACTCTCTTTTGAGTACTTTAATTCTAGTCATTCTAGAGTTAGAGTAGTTGGATAGTGTAAGCGTGGCGCTTAGACTTGATAGCTCATATATGCCTCCTATAACGCCGGTAGTAGTGGTTGTTCGCAAGGATGACTCTTATAGCCTTGTTGATTCTTCTATAGTCCACTTACCCGTGTGTAGGCTCGGTAGGATTATACATTTGCATAAACGATTCATACTCTGTTTGTGACCTTTATGGCAACTTCGTCACTAAGAATAATATAAACATATCACTCTTAAATTGGAATTAGACTGCCTTAATGATCCCCTCTATACTTCTAGATTCTCCGTCCTTGTTAGCTACTCAGGGGTTAGACTTTAAGGCTTAACACTATCCATTCCTTTGGGTTCGATATTAAAACTGGGTACTCCGGTGAAGTGCTACATCGGTAGATTTTATCTGTGCGCTTGCGGATAAAGTAGAGTGTGCGTTAATTTATACCAACAGAGCCCTTTGATATAAGCTATGATAGGTGCTCTCCAGTCCTCGTTGTGGATTGCATTGATCAACTTGGCGTTTTTTTCGGAGGTTTCGAAAGCTGATTGAGTCGATACCTCGTCAAACACATCTGGGGGCAGCTGTAGCTGTTGCGCTGCTGCTTTAGCTAGGCAGTCTGCCTCGTTGTTTTTTGACCTCGGTATTGCTTTCACTGTTATGCCGAGGAAGAAAGATTCTAACCTTCGAACATATTGGAAGTATTTTTGTAGCTCTGGATCTCTTGCCTTGTAGTTTTTCTCAATGTGTCCCACGATGACTTGTGAGTCTGTGTTGATGACTGCCCTTCGAACTGACAATGATCGAAGCCTTGAGAGTGCTAGTATTACAACTTTGTATTCTACGGAGTTGTTTGTGCACTTAAAGTCGAGTCTTTTGCATACCTTATCTTCGACCCGGATGGCGAGACTAGAATGGCCGAGGCCCCTGCTCCAGTTGTTCCCCAAGATCCATCGACATATACTGTCCAAAAAGGGTCTAGTTGAGCTTCATCTCTGCGAGGGTCAGGGGTCCACTCAGCTATGAAATCTGCTAGTACCTGCGATTTGATTGCTGTTCTTCCGACGAAGGTTATAGCGTAGCTATTGAGCTCAACTGCCCATTTCGCTATTCTGCCAACTGCCTCATTGTTCTTGAAAATGTTCTCTAGGGGGTATGCCGAAGGTACATGGATCTCATATGCCTGGAAATAATGCTTGAGCTTTCTTGACGCCATGACCACGGCGTATGCTATCTTCTCTTGGGACCTTCGAGGGTTTCTGATACATAGTAGATTGGGGCTTGCCTGGTTCTGTTGTTCTCGTGTAACTCTTTGATTAGGACTGCGCTTGCTGCATGAGGCAAAGCTGCGATGTACAGCAGTAACAGGTCCCCTTTGCTTGGGCTGGTTAAAACAGTCAAGTTGGTGAGATAATTTTTCAAATCCTCGAAAGCTTTCTGCTGCCGAGGTCCCCAATTGAATGGTGCAGTGCTTCTCAATGTTTTAAAGAAAGGTAACCCTCGCTCAGCGGACCTGGAGATGAATCTGCTGAGTGCTGCTAAGCGGCCTGACAAACGCGGAGCTGCTTTTCTGGTCGTCGGAGGTTCCATACTGATGATAACATCAATTTTCTCGGGATTGGCTTCGATTCCCCTTGCTGAGACGATACAGCCTAGCAATTTTCCTTCGCTTACCCCGAAAACACATTTTTTGGGGTTCAGCTTTAATCCGGCGGACCGGAGGTTGCTGAACACTCTTGATAAATCTGATATGTGGTTTTCCTTTAGCTCGCTTTGGACAATCAAATCATCGATGTAGGCAGAGATGGCATGTTCATCTTTGAAGACTTCAGATGTCATACGAGGGAAGGTTGATCCTGCGTTTCTCAAACCTTCTGCCATTCTACGAAAGCAAAAGGTGCCCGAAGGTGTGATGAAGCTTATTTTTTCCTCGTCTTCTTCATTCATCCAGATCTGATGATATCCTGAGAAACAGTCGAGGAGAGAAAGCGTTTGGCAACCAGCTGCTCTGTCAACCAGAGTGCTTATGTTTGGCATGGGAAAATCATCCTTCGGGCATGCTTTGTTTAAGCACGTAAAGTCTATGCACATTCTCCACTTCTTGTTCTTTTTCTGGACTAAAACCACATTTGAAAGCCATGTTAGGTATTTGACTGGACGGATGACACCTGCGTCCAAGAGTCTTTTTACCTCAGCCCTCGCTGCTTCTTTTCTTTCTTCAGACATTTTGCGAAGTTTTTGCTTAACTAGGCGGTAGCCTGGCTTAATGTTTAGGCTATGCTCTATCAAAGCTCTGTTTACTCCCTTTAGGTCATCCGCAGACCAGGCGAAGGTGTCGGAGTTTTCCTTGAGGAAAAGTACGAGGTTGTTTTCTGATTGGGGGTCTAAATTGGCTGAGATGAGCACTCTTCTTTCGGAGTTGCCCTCAAAAAGTTGGACTTGTTTAGTCTCTTCCTTGGGTAATGCTTTTTCTCGGTCAGGGCATACCTCACCTTCGGTTTTGGGGTTTGTTGCACGAGGTTTTGACAAGTTGTGAACATTGCGTTTTCCTGGTGCTACTGTTCCCTCAGCTGCCCTTGCAATGTCTTGGTCTCCAAATACTGCAACCACCCCCTTCCGAGCGGGAAGCTTCATGTAGAGGTAAGCAGGGTGGATGGCTGCATTAAATGCATTGGTGACCCCCTAGCCAAATATTGCATTGTACGGATAAAACATGTCGACCACGTCGAAGGTTATGTGCTCGGTTCTGCAGTTCACCTGGTCGCCGAAGGTCACTGGCAAAGATATTTTTCCGACGGCTCTCACTTGTTGATCGCCGAAGCCGTATAGAGGGTTGTCAGCGGGTTGCAGGAGGTTTCTATCAAGCTTCATGCTGTCGAAGGTTGAGGCGAACAGGATGTCTACGGAGCTTCCTGTATCGACCAGAATTTTGGTGACTGTCCAACCTGCTAGATTGGTTTCGATCACCATAGCGTCGGTGTGAGGGTAATCCCTCAACTTCATATCACTGGAGTCAAAGGTTATAGGAATATGAGACCATCGGCCCAATTTGTGTGGTCCTTCAATGACTACATGGTGTACTCGTTTAGCATGTTCCTTCCTCTGCCGCTTGTTGCCATGATCTTCATTTGAGCCTCCGGTGATGGCTAGTATCACACGGAAGGTTGATGTTGGTTGTTGATGGTTGTCTGGTTCTGGGCTTCGGATTTGACGGGTTGGGGCGCTGGCAATGCTGGTATTGGTGGTGGTGGTGGTAGAGCATTGTTTACTTGTTGGTTGGTGGGTTTGGGTTTGAGGAGTTGTTGGGTATGTAACGGAGTATGGAGTGTTTTGGCGTTGTGGGATCGCGGTTGGCTGATAAGAGGCTTGGTTGTAGTGTGGGTGATGAGCGTAGAAAGGTTGGTGCGAGGGTAGGCCGTAGTTTATGGGGGTGTACTGGTATGTGGGATGTGGTTGGTTGAAGTTTGGTTTCCTGGTGTGATTGATGGTTCGGTTGTCTGCCAAAACGGCTCTTTTGGACTCTTGGTACTCTTTCCCCTTGGCGAAGCATTCACATTGTTTGGTGGTGTGCCCCTTTCCAAGACCACAAAAATGACAATACATTTTCGCGGGATCTGCTGATTCCGTTGGTCCGGCGGGGGTGGCAAACCTTGAGGGTTTTGGTTGCTCGAGGGTTGAACGCCCCGTCTTTGGTCTTCAAAATGGGCTACCTTGTTGATAGCACCAATGTTGCTTTGTTCTTGGCGAGGGTTGTTTTCTCTCGGTTGAGGCCTCGACTGCGGCTTCTGTTGTGACCTTCGAGCATCGGACTTTGCCCTGAAGTCCATGTCCGCTCTACAGTATCTTTCCATTGTCTCGTGTAATTCCTCGATTGTATTTGTCGGCTTCCTGGCAAATTTCGAAGAGCATGGGCCTGGGCGCAGACCGCTGACTGCAGCGAGGATGACAGCCTTGTCGGATATGCCCGGAGTTCTTGCTCTGATTTAGATAAACCTTCGCCAATAATCTTGAAGTGGTTCGCGCTCTTCTTGTTTGCAGTTGAACAACTCAATGGGGTTTGATGGGGCTGCTGTAATACCTTTGAAGTTTGTACAGAGCCTATCTCTGAGGTTGGCCCAGGAATCCACAGTTCCGGGGCGAAGGTTGCTGTACCAAGTTTGTGCGATGTCACGCAGGATGATGACAAAAGACTTTGCCATTGTTGACTCATCGCCCCCCGCCGCAGCGACTGCTGCCTCATAACTCATTATGAATTGGCGAGGGTCGGTAAGTCCGTCGTAGCGGGGTAGATTTTGTGGATTGTAGCATGGTGGCCAGGGTTGGGTTTGGAGTATTTGGGAGAGTGGTGATCTTGGGTCGTAGGGCATCTGGTGTTGTTGGGCCCTTCACTGTATACGAAGGTTTGGCTCGCGCTCTTCTGGGTAGAGCTGGCGAAAATTTGGTGGTGGTGGGGGTGGTGGTGGCTGATGAGCATTGCCCTGTCCCTGCCCAACATTCTCCTCTCGAAGCGGCGGCATTTGCCTGTCATTCCATTCCTCGGCTTCAGCCTCAGCTGCTGCGAGGGACTCCTCCATTCGGGGAAGCTGCTCTCTTGCTTCATCCGCCTTCTGCCTCATAAGGCGCAGCCGGTTGTGCCTTTCAAGCTGGTCCAGGCGCCTCTTCTTTTCCTGTAACTCAGCTTGAAGTCTTTCCAAAGCCTCGAGGCCCAACTCCTCCTCATCTCCTTCCCATCTCCTCCGGAGGTATGCGGGTGTGGCTGTGATACCGGCCGAGTGTGAGGGCCTGGGACCTCCGTCCCTGGAACAACTTCTTCTGTTTCCGAGGGTACTGCATTCTCTTCCACAGGCTGGATTATCGCCGTGGCCCCTCTGGTCATGCGAGGGTCTCTGGTAGTGGGCGCTCTCCTGTTTCCTGCCATTTCGAACTCCGTATCCCCACGGTCGGCGCCAAACTGTTGGATACACACTTGCCCTACCTCCGCACACGTGCAGGGGAGTGACGAAGGTGGCCAATCGTCAGAACCTAGAGCGAAGGTTAAAGGGAAACTGGAACAATGATGCTGTAGCTCTATTCCCCAAAAAACCTCCTTTACACTGTTCACCTCCCGGTATTTATAGGGGATACCAGGGGGCGTTGACCAAATTACAAAAGGGCACAAGAAAGATTCCTTCCCGCTGTACAATGGAAGGGCAGGATCGTACAAACACGAGAGGCGCAGGAACCCTAGCCAGCCTTCCACGTGCCCACTGTCGCCCGGCTTGCGCTCACCCTTGCGGAAATGCGAGGGTTGACCTCCGTCTTGCGAAGACTCCCGTCCAGTCGCGAGGTCCGAGTCCCTTCGCCACCCGTTGGGTCTGGGCCTCTCGGCGAAGGTATGCGGGATGCGCGAGGGTTGCTCCCAGCGCTCTTCATGCCCTTTGCCTGCAAGAATTTGCTAATCATTTCGAAGGTTGGGTCATTATTCGGGGGCTTGAATGGTGACTTGAGGGACTTAACAAATAAAAAGGCGGGTATTGGCGAAGGTGCCCGGGGCACGCGAGGGCCGTTTTGTTGAGCCAGCCCGCGTGGTGCCACTGCCGAGGGTCCCTTTCCCCAACATCGCTCTTGTAGATCTGTTCAGAGATCTATCTCCGAGCAGACATCGCCCGTACCTCTCGCTCCGACCTCCAACCGTGTCGCAATGATGATCACCGTAATAAGCGACGCTATGACGACCACGATCGGGAGGAAAGATCGAGGGCTAGGCAACTCCATCACCATCGACAAGAAGACATCATTTGCTCGGCTGATCGACTACAACGAGGATTACGAGAAGCTGCTCGACGACCCGTGCCCTATGCTCGCTCTGATCATCTACGAGCCAAAAGCGAGCCATCACGTCGACGTCGAGCCAAAGACGAGCCAACGAGCCACCTACGAGCCACCCGCGAGCCTAGGAGCCAAAAGCGAGCCATCACGTCATCGACGAGCCAGCGAGCCAATAGCGAGCCATCGTCGAGCCACCAACGAGCCGCGACAAGCCATCACGTCGTCATCATCGTCTCACCGCCATCCTCACCGACCACTCGTTGTTGACTCATCGCCGTCCTCGACGCCTCTCGTCGACTACTTCGTTCAGACGATAATCAAGCTAAGTATTATCTTTCACATCAATCAAATATTTTTTCGATCGTGATATATCTCTAGATATCATCGTGTGCCTCTGCGGTCACAATATTCTTTACAATGGCTCTTCATTATTTTTCACCATATGTACCATCCTGAGGATGACATATGCGTTTTCTCGAGCAGCCACGTTTACACTCGTGCTTTCCAGAGACGGCCCTGTCTCCGGCTCCTCCCTACACATGAATGCAGCTCCGCGCTCTGCGTTACGGGTGGTCGGGCAGCGGCTCCTCGGTGACGTTGGTGCTCTTACGCGTGCCTGGGCTCCGCGCCTCATGCTCTGGAGTTATCGGCTAGCCGGGGCTGGCGACTCAGTTACAAACAAACTGCTTGGGGGATTTTATTTAATGCTGAGCGTTCATACCAGCTGATTAACCGCTGAGCGGCATATGCTGTTTCTTTACCGCTAGTGTTTTCTCCATATTTTATTTGTACGTCATGTACTACTATTCTCCATGTTTATTTTACAGGAACCATGTTCGGTCTGCGAGCTAATTCTTTACGCTCGGGGACTGGACCAGTTACGATGGACGAGAAGATCATTGCTTGGGACCTACTGGCGCTCGGACTTCGTCGCCGACCAGCTGGTCGCTTCGCTCGGTACTCACCGCCTGGCGCTCGGACTTCGTCACGACCAGCTGGCTGTACTCTTCGACGCTCATCGACGGCTACACCGAGAGCTCACCAGCCGAGCTGGGGACTCCTCGGTGCTCGGGTTCGTCGACCACTTGGTCGCTTTGCTCGGAGCTCACCACCTGGTGCTCGGACTTCGTCATCGACCAGCTGGTCGCTTCGCTCGGTGCTCACCGCCTGGCGCTCAGGACTTCATCACCGACCAGCTGGTCGTACTCTTCGACGCTCATCGACGATTACACCAAGAGCTCACCAGCTGAGCTGGGGACTCCTCGGTGCTCGGGTTCGTCGACCACTTGGTCGCTTTGCTCGGAGCTCACCACCTGGTGCTCGGACTTTGTCATCGACCAGCTGGTCGCTTCGCTCGGTGCTCACCGCCTGGCGCTCAGGACTTCGTCGCCGACCAGCTGGTCGTACTCTTCGACGCTCATCGACGGCTACACCGAGAGCTCCCCAGTTGACCTGGGGACTCCTTGGTGCTCGGATTCTTCACGCCAACATCGTCAGCAGCGCTAGTCGGATCGCTCGGTGCTCACTGCCTAGCGCTCAGACTTCATCGCCGACCAGCTAGCCAGACTCCTCGACGTTCATCGACGGCTACACCGAGGGTCACCAGCTAACCTGGGGACTGCTCGGTGCTCAGACTCGTCGTTCGGCAACCTGCTCGAACGACATACTGCTTTCACTATAGTAGATTGCCCTTTTTTATAAGCCTGCTACAAGATTTATTCTTTATCTTCTAGCAGCCTTGGGGACTACCGTGTATACATGGCGCTCGTTTGCGCATGTATATAAGTTTGATTATTCTCAAGACCCTGGCACCACGTGACCGAGTGACCTGCTGTCAGGCTCGAGGACTAGCTGTGGGGATATAGACCCCAGGGTACCACGCGATGGTACATGGGCCGCACCACTGGGGGTCGTCCGGCCCGCAGGATGAAGGCGTACGGCGCACGGCATGCACCGCACCACAGTTGCAATCTAGATACAGTACCAACTCAGATACTTACCATGTAACTCTGCCCCTTTGGAATATATAAGGAGGGGCAGGGGTCCTCCGAGGGGATAGGAGACAACAGGTCCTAGGTCATAGGTCATAAGCCACAAGCCACATCCAATCAATAGAACTCGACGCAGGACGTAGGGTATTACGCTAACCTAGCGGCCCGAACCTGGATAAACCTCTGTGTTCATCTACTTTTACCTTGCGTCAACGTCTGGGTCATCGTCTTATGCACCTTCCCCTCTAATCTACCACCTTGGGCATACCCCTAGGTGGGCTATCGACCATATCCCGTCGACAAGTCACATGACACAAAAACCACTAGTACGAGTCCATCCTGCCGAATTTACCCAAACACCATGTTGCTACAAAAATTACCATGTCCATATTGTTTCATAGTCCACTAATCAGAATTTAATTATAGTTGACCACCAACCCATCCCATACATGATTGCAGGGCTAAGCAAAGACTGTACCCATAACTTCCCAAACCAGGTGTCAAGGAAAATATAGAAAATTCTAGTAAACCCTAACATAGGATTCAAATTTAGACACAACATGCATCTACAGGATCTAACTACTCTAATACCAAAAGTAAAATAAATCCAGAAGCAAAATGTTCAAGGACACTTGCCTTCGGGCTGGGTCAGATCGATGAAGGCACAAGCTAGATCCTGGGGTTCTGCGTAGCTCGCGCTCGCTGGATCAGCCATCATCACATGGCCTAAACAACAATATATCAATAGTAAGAAAACATAAAATAAATAGATCTAACACATAGAGCTCATCGCTATGAATTTAACGCGACTTGAATGGGTCAAATCAAAGTTAAAATGAGCAAGTTATGGGGCTTTGAATCTCAGTGGCAAAACTGTAAATCAGTTGAAGTCAATTTTGCATTTAAAACAAATAAATTCTGAAAAAAAAGTGTGGCGCAGACTGGGCCTCATTTTAGCGAAAGCACGGGGGCTAAATCAAAATATTCGCCAGACTCAGTTAATAGGAGATGCGGACCACAGGTTTATTCTCGAAAAGAGCAGGGGCTCTTTAGCAAAGTCACCAGCGTGGTCGACGCAGTTGCGCTGGCAGCTGAGTTGGCGCTACGTGGCCTTACGCGATTGGTGCGGTGCACCACGTGGTGCGTGGACAGGCTGAGCTGGCGGTATGGACTGCGTCCACGGCTCCCGTGAAGCTGGTCTATACCGGTTCAAGGCTAGTTCTAATCCTTGCCCTTGGACCTAGATCTTACCGTCCTAGGAGGATTGGGAGAGGGGGGGGGTTGCCAGGGCGTCTACCCGCATGACGGCGCCATGGCTCCGCCTAGCGAGGGCTCGTCGGTGCCGGCTCTATTCAGCGAAGGTTGTGCTGTGGTAAACGGGGAGAGTCTTCAGAAGGAGGAGGGGTTCACCGAGTCTCTGTAGTGGGGCCCTCGCCGCCGGGCAGACCGCAGAGAGCAAGGTGAGTGGCGGCTGGTTTTGTTGATGGCCGGTGCGGTGGCGTTCCAGAGCAAGGAAGGGAGCGAGATGGGGTTAAGCGATGGTGGTTAGCGCTGAGCTCGGGGTGCTACTCTAACAGCGCGAGGGAGAGGAGCGAGCGGTGGGGCTTGATCCATGCGCTCGGTTTGCATGCCGTCTACGGCGGCGAGCACTGAACGA
This sequence comes from Coix lacryma-jobi var. lacryma-jobi, assembly GCA_009763385.1. Taxonomy (NCBI): domain Eukaryota; kingdom Viridiplantae; phylum Streptophyta; class Magnoliopsida; order Poales; family Poaceae; genus Coix; species Coix lacryma-jobi. Next base: position 99,608,529 of record CM019831.1, read on the forward strand.
ATGAGGGGGAGAGGGAGGACATGTCCGAGCCGAACCGGGGATGAGTGGTGGTGCAGAACCATGGAGAAGGGGGAAGGGTCGGTGGAGGTCGGCCGCTCGGATCCAGCGATGCAGGGGTTTTAGGGTGATGACGGCGACCGGTGCAGGGGTGTTGGCGGTGGTGGCGCCATGGGTGCAACCGCGAAGCTCACCGGCTTCCATGGGAAACGACCTACGTGGCTCGTCTAACTATTCCAAGGATACAGGAAGGGAGAGGAGTTCATGGAAAACTCACCTAGGGCTTTGCTTGATCGGAGGGGCTCGGGAGGAGAGGTTGCCACGAAAGCAGATGATCTTCCCTGGCAAGCTTCTCGGTGTAGCGATGCGGTGCGAAGGGGCATGACGCGGATTGACGTGGTGACTCTTACTTGTAGGCAGAGAGGGAGGTGGGGGTGGTGGCACAACTCGGCGCCGAGGAGCGCACCGTGAAGAGAGGAGATTGGGAGGAGGGAGCGCTGGGAGATGCGGTTGAAGGTTGAGGATGTGAGCTGACAGGGAGGGCCCAACTACCGGTGAAAGAGAGAGAAGAGTGCTCTAAGGACTGGCCGCTGACCGGTGGGGCTCGTTTGCCAGCGACCACGAGGGGGAAGCGCAGCGCGTGGGGCGGCCTGAGCTGTGGAATAGCCCAGTAGGGGACGGTGGAGGCGCTGGGCTGTGCACGTGCACTGGGCCATAGGGTGAGGAGAGGGTTGGGCCGGGAAAGGGGGGGGCGTCGGGCCACAACGGGGTGTGAGTGGGAGAAGGAAGGCTGGGCCGGGCGCGTCAGCGGGCAGAGAGGGGAGCGGGCCGGTGTGAGGCCGGGAGAACGGAGTCGGCCCGAGAGAGAGGAGAGGAGCGCGGGCCGCCCAGTGGAGGTGGGAAGGGCCAACGTGGGAGCGTGGGCTGGATCGGGGAGGAGGGGAACTGGCCCTTTCTTTTTTTTCCTTTTTTCTTTTTCTTTTGATTTTCCAAATTCTTTTCAAAAACAATTTTCAAATCTCATTTGAATTTCAAATTCAAATCCAGTTTGCAAACACTTTTCAAAAAGATTTTCCTAGGTTTTGTAAATAAAAGTTTAAGTTTGATTTTGTAAAAAAATTATAAACCTCTTTATTTATTTTCTAAATAGAATAAATCTGATTCGCCCTATTCGGGTTTAATAAAATTCTTTTTCACCCAATAAAAATTATGCAACGACATGAATGCAACAAACATCTGGTTAGAATTTCTCCTCTGTCTAGGATTTTGGCCATTTCCTAATTAAATTCTAAATAATTTTATTTATTTAAACACCGGGGTGTTATAGTCGCTAGCCCAGATTTGATCTTTAGGTGGGCTTCTTCTTCATTTCTTGATTATACGCGTTGTCGGAAAGCGTATTCTTGTCACCTTTTCCACTGTTTTCCTTTTCATAGAGTGTAAAACAATAATTCTCCAATACAAGTAGAAATAGGTCAAGGTGATAACATATGTATACAAGTATGCTTTGTTTCGTCCTTGGTTGGCTTATAAAAGTTGTGGTAAGCACCACCAGCAAAACCCCCAAGCTTACCCCTTGCTCGTCCTGAGCAAGCAGTACAACTTTAGGTTGTTGATCAGGAGTTGTTGTAATGTCGATCATCTTTCAAAGTTGATATGCTTATAATTGAGAATTCTTCTTTGATTTAAATGAATTGACATTCGGCTCACCCTTTTACCTTGTTACCTATGGGGCGTTGGTTGTAGCAATCTGTGGTCTTGGCGTTGTGAGACTGACTGATTTACGTAGACCTACTTGTCATTCATTCTTTGATCTACTATCGATCCGGAGGTTTTAAAAATTTTAAAATTCAAAAGGTAGTTCCTCAATGATACACTCGATCGCTCATTGTGTATTTGATCCTCACTAAAGGATTTTGAATGTTGCCTTTATTTTTTTCCTCTACCAACTATGAAGGCTTATGTGGAGCTTTGGGTAGAGAATAAAGCGAGGCATACTTGTATCACATATATTGCTATATCAAAACCGAACCACATGTAGATGCAAGTCATATACCTTGATCGAGATGTGCAAGTGTGTGGAAATATTTTTTGTTTTTAGGCTCCTTGGACAAGTCTCTCTCTCTTGAGTTTTTAGAGAGTATGGGCTATCTGACATGCTCTTTGGCAATATATATATATATATATCAGGTGGGTATTATGCATACCCCTAATTCTACGGTGAGCACTTGCCCATTTTTTTGTAGCCCATAACACTTTTTGGAACTTTTTGTGGGAGAGATGTGACAAGTGGATGGACCTTTATTTGGTGGATGGATGGATGACATGTTGTGCCTAACTCTTTGGTGTAAGAGTTAGCAATATTTATGGAGTGCACGTGAATCTCAGATCATGGGTGTATGACAAGAATCTCAACATAGGTCACAAACAATTTGACAAGGCTCAATGTAATACATGTAGCATATGAGGAAGGTTTTCTAAAATGAATTCTTCTTATGGCTCTGGTAGGATATATGATCATTGAGGAACTTATAATTTTTAATATTTTTAAAATGAAAACTCCGGATGTCAAGTGTCACTTAGAACAAAGTCATAGCAAAGTCTATTTCATCGAATCAAGTCCAGGAACAACTTAGACAAGGATTATGTTTATGCTACCCGCAAGTTTCAAGTTTACAAGATGAACAATTTTAGCCAATAAACTTAAATTTTAGGGAATTCAAAATTATAAACTATGAAAAGTTAAAACATGAAACAAAGCAACTATTCATAATTTCTACAAGGACATAACAAAAAATATATGATTCCCCCAAGCTAGCTTGCAGGTATGGACCCCGGGGAAAGTACTCCAGCGACGCGCAGTAAGCCAGCTGCTGCTCATGTTGTTGTTGTAGCAGTGCATGGACCTGACGCATTTCTTCGACTGATTCTGTTTGGCTGGCGTCGAACTGGTACTGTCTGGAGTCCTAGTGTTGGTTCCATTTGGCTTGCTCATTCAGGGAGCTCTGAATGTTGTTGGTGCGGATCTCAAGCCCTTCAATCCCCGTGTTTAGGCTTTCCAAAGTGATGGATTGCCTTGGTGGGATTGGGGTGGTAGCCCCTCAGAATCTGATGACTTGACCCATGATCCTTGGGCCCAAGATTCTTGGCTCCCTTCAGGCCACTCTGTCTGGCCAGCCTGAGCCTGATAAGGTAGATCATCCTAGCCTGGCTGATATCCGGGTGCGAACCCAGGTACCTACCCGGCGGGATACCATCCCTGCATGGCCGACTGTGGAGTGGGCATGAGTGGTGGTGCCTGCGAGCTTGATCCAGCTTCCTGCCGATGTACAAACAAGGGGAAGGGTGAATTTGCGGATACATGGGTGTATGTCGGATCTTGAGATGATGAGTGATTGTCAACTGGTATGATGCGCATGTTCTTTGGCTTGTGTTGTGCAGCTGTTGAGCTCAGAGACGGCTGATCAAAGGCATGGTGAAGTCCATAGAGACGTGTCATGCCGATGGACCCGGAGCGGTGAAGGGCGGATGTGAGGCTTGGACTGACGGACCAGTGGCTTGAGGATCAGCTGTGGTAGCTGACAGCCTGGGACAGCGACAATTGAAGACATGTGGGTGGACGGGGTGCATGGACGGTGCATCCCTCTATGGCTTCGGTTTGGTGGTTGAGCCATAGAAAAACCACCGAGTGGACGGTTTCCAGGTTTGGGCCTCAAAACCTGGGTGCGGCCGGTTTCCGAGTTTGGGCCTCAAAACTCGGGCTGAGGACGGTTTCCAGGTTTGGGCTTCAAGACCTAGGCGCTGATGGGTTTCTGAGTTTGGGCCACAAAACTCAGCTGATGGACGACAAGTTTCCTGGTTTTGGCCGCAAGACCGGGGTAAGGCCCAGGGTTTCCGGTTTCGGCCTCAAAACCGAGGGGAGGTCCGTGAAAAGGACGAGCGGCGCTTGGCGGCACGTGGCGATCCGGTGAGGTCGCGTCGAGGTGAAGCTACCTGATGTGTAGGCGTGGCCGTCGGATCGACTACACTTTGAGTTGGTCAGGAATACCCTTAGGGTTAGCCTGCTCGCTCATTAGCAGTAGGGGTAGAAGGGGAATAATTGTATTAGGCTATATTAGGAGAGGAAAACCCTCCCTCCAAACTATCTCAGCTATTGCTATCTGCATTCTAGGGTTTTTTGCCCTCCCATTCCCTACTATAGCTACTGAGATCCGCAGAGACGGTTTGATCATACCTCTGTGTATTTGGATTTTGCGGAAACGGGACCGGATTCCCGTTGTCTCCTCGGGGGGACAAATTTTGACTGGTAAATTGTGGTTGTGATTCGCGTTTTGAATTTGTTCTTCATGTTCATCTTTTCTCCACAATTTCCCGTCGCTCGATCTCCCTCTACGCTGCGTCATTTTCGAATCCATTCAAATCAACTTGTTCTTTGAAGTGAGGAGATCATATCCACCGAAGGAATTCAACTCAAACCTCACGAGCAAGTAGATCAATTAGTTTTCATTTTGGATCGATTTTTCCCTTCTCTTCCCCTGAACTTCTTTGATTCATCGATTTGGAGATAGGCTCGAGCCATGATCTCCTAGGAGTAGCTCACTATCATCATTGTGACTCCTCTCACCAAGTTTGAGCCCTAGAGGTTTCGTTTTCGAAGAGATCGAGTCGAATCGGTGGACGAACATCACGTCGTCGGGGTGACCGGACGCAGGGCTCGGGTGGACCAGACGCTAACTGTAGAGTCCAGTCTTTGAAGGTTGCACTGTCCAGTTCGTGCAGACCTGACCGGACGCTCGGTTCTAGAAGCGATCGGACGCTCTGAGGCAACGTTACCAGACGCATAAAGGGCACTGTTCATTGCTCGTCTGTGTTGACCGGACGCTCCCTGCATTGTGACCGGACGCTCCCTGCACTGTGACCGGACGCTCTACCTCGTGAGTTCGGTCCAACTCAGAGAGATTTCAAAATGCTCTCGAGCTGATCGGACGCGTCCGATCCAACCTGACCGGACGCTCATCGGAGTCCGGTCAAGTGCAGTTTGCACATTTTCGTCTGTGGTTCGTTCGTCTGACTTCCGATTTGATTTCAGGTCGTTGCATTGGGTTTCTAGAGTTGTATAGTGTCTCGCTGTGTTTCTTGGAAGCATCCACCCTACATCTAGGGTCGTGGACACTATCAAGCTCTAGAGTTTGCACTCGGGGTTGATTTTTGGGATAGTAGCTCTAAGGTTCTGAAAAGAAATTTGAAGCTCCCATTCACCCCCCTCTGGTCGCCTTTGTGTACCACTTTCGGTCCTTCAGAATTTCTGGCATTATAGAGCGAGTTCCGGGTTAGGCAATGGATACTCGTTAATAAATCCGAGGAAGAAATATACAATTGTTCCATCTTCTTTCACCTCCAAATTATGTCCTTGTATCAAGTATGCTTCATTGATGATGGTGCATAGGATGGCGATGTATGAAACATCATGTCCTTCTAACACACCAACACTCTCGGCAAGACAAGTTACAAGTGATGTGCAAGATATAGAAGTGGATACCTGAAACATCTCTAGCATAGCATAAAAACATTTCATGGACAGGAGCAACTTTAATTTTGTGGACTATCGCAAACAATAGTCTTAGTTCATCATTTCTAACAAAGTGATTTCCTGGCTAGGAAATAGAGTCATAGCTATCCAGCGATGTATAAGCCTCAGAGGATGGTGGATTTGCATATTACGAGGTTGGAACTTGCCAACTACCATTTGGCCAGATATCTCATCCCAAAAGTTATGGCGATTAAACTCTTAAGCGAGTGGCCAAGATCGGTAGAACACTTCCTATTAAAGCCAACAAGAGATGTGAAATCCTTCCATGATACTAATATTCAGTATTAAACATGTGCAAGGTAAAGCTGTTTTCTTCTACTCTACCGCAGTGCATAAAAATTGGATGGTTAGGAAGCGGGAACCTTCCTCAGAGAGGGGGTCAACCTTTTCCCAACCAACCGCTTTAAAAATAGCGCGGAACTCAGAATCCATACCTATCTTCTCGAGGTGGTCGGAGTCGAATGCCAGAGTGTGGATGAAGATACGGCCCCGAAGGATCGCGTATGCTTGAAACTCCTGTTCTCCCTCGAGGAAGATGTTGGTGTCGTCCGTGCTTGCTGCACCAGCTTGACTTGTGGTTGGCATAGGTTCTCCTTGCACCGAGCTCTCTTCTTGATCGGTGGAGTAGGGTGCGCTTCGGCTTTCACGAGCACTTCTCCCCACCACCCTCTTCATCACACCGGAGAGAGCTCTTCCAAAACCCTTCATGATTTTTGTGGAGTGGAGCTAGAGAGGGGTTTTAGGCAAGGTCTTGCTGCTAGTACCTTGCTCAAACATTGTGGAGTTGGTTTGGAAATAGAGTATGAAGTTGGGAGATGGAGAGTGAGTGAAAAATGTGAGGAGGAGTGGATGGAATGAGCTCAACCAACACGCCTTCTATTTATAGAGTTGGAAACCAGCCGAGGAGGAGGGAGGGCAACGACTAGGAGCTGTTGGAAAAAATTCAGAGCCGTTGGGCTCAGGCATGGTGTGGCCGCACCAGGGGTGTGCCCGCACCCCTGTGGGCCCCACTTAGCCTCCCCTTTGGCTGGTGGCTTCCAACGGCTAGTTTGAGTCACTAGCCGTTGGGCACTCTCTCCAGAAAAATCTTTTCTCCCAGTTTTGGATAGTTTCACAAAATTTGATGCTTTTTGAATTTTGTATTTTTTTGGAAAAAATAAGAAATAGTAAAATAAAAATACTTTTATTCAGAAAGTGATTTTTAAATATTTTTCCATGCATTTTGAAAAATTGATTCTAAAAATAAATATTTTTATATTTGAAATTTTTCTATGCATGGTTAAGATCAAATCTGAATTTTGAAAATATAAAACGCGAAAGACATGGGGATTTGCTTTTTGCCGATAGCATCGATCTTCCTTCCTCCGAACCCGTACAAAGAGTTGCCGGTGGGGTCCAAACTTCGCCTATCCATTCCCATCGCTTCAAAAGCTTTAACGAACAAGATATCGGCTGAGCTGCCTGTGTCAATCAAGATGTTGTGCAAGGTGAAGCCAGCCACATTGGCTGTGGCGACGAAAGCATCGCAATGTGGGTAATCACGGACTTTGAACTCTGACTCGTCGAAGCATATCGGCATCAGTGGCCAAGCAGGTCTGTTCAACGGGAGTCTTGGTGATACGGTTTGGACCCTTCGATGATAGTCCCTTCTTGCTCTCTTGCTTTCGTGTTTCAGGTTGGATCCGCCGGTGATTGCGAAATATGGCCTCGCGATGGGAGGATTGTTGACTGCCCCAGAGTCATTCTCTATGTCCTGCCCCTGCTGGTAGTTGAGCTGCGTTGGCTGTCCTTGAGGCTGGGCTTGAGCCGAAAGTGTTGGAGGTGGTGTTGGTTGACGCTGGTATTGCATTGGCGACGAAACTGCCATGGAGTGCGACAAAAGATTGGGAACTGGTAACCCTGATACGCCGGATTGAACCAGTGCATGTTTTGGGAGGGGATATACAGGGGAGGATGCATTAGCGTGTTTACATAATTGCTGCCCGATATAACCCCTCTGCTAGGTCTTGCGAATTGTGAAAGACATGTTTGGTGGTTTCGCCGGAAGCTGAGGCTTGATCCTTGTCTTTCATCTCCTTTGCCATCTTACTTTATTTGCATTCTCGGGTGGTATGGCTGAAATTGCCGTCACAAATGACGCAGTATGGAGGCTTAGGTCCCCTTCCTCGGCCTCTTCCGTCACGGCCGCCACGTCCAACCCTTCCGCCGCGTCCTCCGCGGAAAGCTTCATCAAAACCTCTTTTGCTGCTGAAAACTGGCCATGTTGGGTCTTTCTGCGTCCACCATCGATTGTGATGGTTCTTCCTGCAGATTGTTGATTGACCGGAAAGGCTTGATAATTCTTTGATTCGGCACCGGGGGTGGGCGGCTTGCTCTCGTCATTTGCCTTTGCATCAGGCGGGTGGCTTTACGCCACCGGAAGTCCTCGTCCGATCTTGCGTATGCGTTCATCATGTCAAATAATTCGTTGACGGTCTTGGGCGGCTCTCTGGACAAATGAGCAGCGCACTGCCCAGTCCCCAAGCCTTCAATGGCTGCTGCAATCACCGCTGCTTCCGGCACATTCAGAGCTTGAGCCTTTAGATGGATGAAACGTCTGAGATATTTGGATAATGGCTCGTCGTCCTGCTGGGTACAGTTCATGAGGTCGCGGGTGGTCTTGACATCCGTCCGGAAACCTTGGAAAGTGGCGAGTAATTCGACCTTCAACTGAGCCCACGAATAGATAGACAGCGGTTTGAGGGTCGTGTACCAATCATGAGCTACATCCTCAACTGCAAGAATGAGAGATTTTGCCAGGGCCTGATTGTCCCTACCAGCCAAAAAGACGGCCGTCTCGTAGCTTGCCAAGAACTTGCGTGGATTCACCTTGCCATCGAAGGTCGGAATGCGTGGCTTGTAGTTGAGGGGCCATGGATGAGCTTGCAGCTCCCTCGAGAGCGGAGAAGTTTCATCGATGGTGTTCTCAAAAGCTGGCAGCTGCTCTCGCCGTGGTACGAACATATTTTCTTGGATCATCGGGTTTGGGCCTCCTCCTGCCCTTTGCAGTTTCTTTTTCCAGCTGCCTTCTTCGCGCTTCCGCTTGGCGAAATGCGTCGCGAGTTTCATCCTCCCTTGTTTTTGCTGCAAGCTGCCGCTGCAACTGATCTCTTTGCTGTACCAACCTTTTGATTTCTTCTTGCTGCTGTGTCAACATTCTGATCGCTTGGGCATGTCTGGTGACTTGAGCATCGTCGTCTTCTTCATCGTTGGGCTCGTCCTAGATGTTCCCTTCTGGTGTGCCATCTCTGCCGAAAGGTTGCTGACCCAGGGGCTGTAAATCGTGGCTTGTGGACGCTCCCGGCGGTAGTTGGGTTCCCGTTGGGAGCGTGCCACCGAAAGCTTGGGGATTTGAGGCTGTATTAGGTGGTATTTGAGTGGCTAGAGCGGATTCTGCGATTGTGCCCTGGGCATCCTTATTCGCGGCAACTGTCTCGAGATTGTCGACCGTCTTCGGTGCCTTCCTTGGTGGCATGGCAAGCTCGGGCGACAACCACGGTGGACGCCAATGTTGTTTCAGGGCCGAAACCTTGGAACAGCTGGTTGTCGCACAAGCCAAAGCACGGAGCGAAGACAGAAGTAGACGGGAGACGGGTGAAGTGAACAGTGTTTCTCCCCCCTCTCCCCCGAAGGCCGGGAGCTTTTTATTTAATCCAAATCAGTTTGAACGTACAAGAATGCCCTTCCAACTACTCTGTTGCAATTACAATGATGCCCTACTCAACTACTATGTGGCTTTTTGCCACCTCCTCCGGCCGAGGGGGCAACATCATGACTTCCCCTTGGTGGGCCTGGCGCCGCCTGGCTCCTTTCCTCGATGGGTGGGCCCGCTCTGTTTGACCGGGCCTTCCGGCGACCTGCGAAAACCTGTGAAAAACCGAAGTCGTGAACGACGAAAGCTCTCCGTCGGAGGCGCGAGGTCTCTTTCGCGCGAAAGCTATCTGAACCACCTATGACTCCTTTCGCGCGATAGTATAGCGTGGCGGGCTCGCCCGCCCGTCGGTGCGCTTTCCTTTCACGCGATAGCATAGCGCGGCGGGCTCGCCCGCCTGTCGGTGCGCTTTCGCGTGAAAGCCGCTGCGAGCCAAGCCCGGGCTGTTCCTGGCCCTTTCCGTGCGATAGCTCGGCCTAGCGGGCCTTTCCGGCTGCCGGCGCGCTTCCACTCGGAAGCTGCTTCAAGCCCCGGGCTCAGCCGTTCACGCCCTCCTTCGTGCGAATGCCTGCCTTCGCGTGAAAGCTTCATCTTTCTTCGATCTGCGGGCCGGAGGCGCCAGCCGCGTGGGTACTACCCCAACAGAGAGTTTGATCAACCGAGTTACCTACCTCCCTCATCTAGGTCGAGATGTCCATTTGTGGGCATTAGAGTCTTGATAGGCTTGCAATCATCCATGTTGAAGCGCTTGAGGAGGTCTTTTGTGTACTTCTCTTGAGAGATAAAAAGTCCCCTCCTTCAATTGCTTGACTTGGAAGCCTAGGAATATGTGAGCTCTCCAATCATGGACATTTTGAACTCCTTCGACATCAAGTCACCAAATTCCTTGCAATAGGCTTCATTGTTGACCCGAAGATGATGTCATCAACGTAGACTTGACAAATGAAGATCTCTCCATCAAGCTTCTTGGTGAATAGTGTGGTGTCGACCTTCCCAATGGTGAAGCCCTTCTCAATGAGGAAGTCCCAGAGGCGCTCGTACCATGCTCTTGGGGCTTGCTTGAGCCCATATAGCGCCTTGCACAACCTATAAACATGATTAGGATATCTAGGGTCTTCAAACCCGGGAGGTTGATCAACATAGACTAGTTCATTTATGAAGCCATTTAAAAATGCACTTTTCACATCCATTTGATACAATTTAATTCCATGATGTGATGCATATGCAAGAAGGATACGTATGGCTTCAAGTCTTGCAACCGTTGCAAAGGTCTCTCCAAAATCTAAGCGTTCAACTTGAGAGAACCCCTTTGCCACTAGCCTTGCCTTGTTTCTAACAACCTTGCCTTGATCATCTTGCTTGTTTCTAAACACACCTTTTGTTCCAATGACTCTTGCGCCTTTAGGTCACTCTTCAAGGGTCCAAACTTGATTGCGGGTGAAGTTGTTTAATTCTTCATGCATAGCATTCACCGAATCCGGATCCTTTAGAGCATCATCTACAATGGTTGGCTCAACAAGAGAAACAAAAGGAGTGATGTTCAATAAATAAAGTAAGTTTTTGAGATCGAGTCATTGCACCCCTTGTTGGACTCCCTATGATGAGATCTTGAGGATGAGCTTGTAGTAGAGGAGTAGTCCTTTGATCAACCACTTGAGGGGCCGCTTGTGGAGCATCAACATCTTGAGCTTGTACCACCATTTGATCATGAGAGACATGAGTATCTTCAAATGTTTCTCTCCCATCTTTATCATCATCTTGTGGTACGTTTGATGAGGATGGCTTGTCAATGACTTGCTGTTGGTATAAATTAACGCACACTCTACTTTATCCGCAAGCACACAGATAAGATCTACCGATGTAGCACTTCACGGAGTAACCCAGTTTTAATATCGAAACCCAAAGGAACGGATAGTGTTAAGTCTTTAAGTCTAACCCCTCAGTAGCTACAAGCCGGAGAATCTAGAAGTATGAGGGATCACTAGGCGTCTATTCCAATTTAAAGTGATATGTTTATATTATTCTTAGTGGGGAAGTTGCCATTGTAACACCCTAAATTTATAATCTTGGAAATAGAGAGAAAATGTTTTATTATGTATTTTTGGTGCTCATGAGAATATAGGAGAAATAAAACTTTTCTTTGAATTAAAATATATCTTAGGGTAACAACATGTTTGAGCATACATGCTGGTGCATAATTTATTTTGTGATGAGTGGTTTGCTCCAAAGTTTGGCAAGATTTCAAATTCATTTTGAAAATGCTTTTGAAATGGTTGAAAACAAAAAGAAAAGGTTTTTCCTCTCTCTCCCTCACCCCTCTCCCAATCTGGCCCGAAGGCCCAGTCGGCCTTGGCCCGCTCGCGCCCCTTCCCCCTTCTCCCATCAGCCGGCGGCCCAACTCCCCGCCTTATCCATATCTTCTCCTAAAATCAAATTCTTTGTTTTCTAGCTTAACCTTTCTGTTGGAGTCTCCCAAAAATCTTTTTCGCCTGCTCTAAAATATTCCTTGGTGCTCATCATTCATCATCATATCTCCAAAATCTTCTCGAGAAGTTTTCCAGCTTTTTCCGACACTTTTTCCTATTTTTCTGGGAGTATAATCTAATTTTTAGATGTCCCAAAATATCTTTTCATGAGCTCCAAATATTTTATTTGAGTTCCTCATGTCTCCAAATGTCTCTGAGAATTTTTCCTGAATTTTCGGAGCCATTGGAGTAATTTTTCCTGACTTAAATATCAATTCTAGACTTTTCTAGAATTATTTTAATCCAAAAAATTAAATAATTTCGAAAATAATAAAATCTGTCTTTTTCCTCCCTCCCACAAAGCCCATGTGCAATAATTCTATTAAATTCCAAATATCAACGTCTTTATTTACTAATGGGCTTTTATATTTATTTAGGCCCATTAGTAAATGTGGAGGTGCAACGTCAATTAGCACCATATCGCTAGTTGACGCGGGGCATAGAGTTTTTCTCCCTATATATGTGTCCCATCCCTTGGCCAAAGCACACAATAACGGAAGCCCCTAGTTTGGGAGTCCGAAAATTTTGTTTGCTCTGTCAACGGCCGCCAAATTCTTCCCCAACTCCGGTTATCGATTTTTGGCTCTCGTTCATCCTCCACAAAAGCAACCTGCAGTCAATATTCATCGCCGACGTCCGTCAGCTCAAGTAAAATCTGATTTTCGTTTTTATTTATTTAATTTCGTAATTAAGTTCGCTGTATTTACAGCTTTGCCACTGATTTTATTTTCGCTATAAAATCTCCGTTTTAACTCCGTTTTGACCCGTTCAAGTTGCGTTAGGTTCGTAATTACATAATCTACATGTTTTTACAACTGTTAATCATGTTTCCAACTTTTAAATTTCGAGTTTAGTTTTAATCTAATAATTTATTAAAGAAAACCTTGTTTAAATCATAACTCCTCCGTTATAGATCCGTTTTTAGTGGTTTTCGTGTCCACGCGTTCGTCTCGACGAGTAGAACAGTTTTATAAGCGTTTTATCCATGTTTTATGTATTGGTGTACTGTTTTCTAATTTATTGCATGTTTTGCTTGTATGTTTGCTCCTGTGTGCCGATGTTTGTTGCGTACAGACGAAGAGTTGCAAGTGAACCTGCAAGAGCTTGACTTTAAGACTGTGACCAACATCAACTCGAAGAAGGCAAGTGCAGGCACCCTTTGATCATGTTCTTTACCTATTCACCATTAATCACTAAGTGCATGCATGTGTCTAATTATGTGAACCCTAAGGATTATCCTAGTTTTCCATATCTTCCTTGTTACCTGGGTTTTATGATGGGTAGTAATGCTATGCTAAGCAACTTTGCTTGTTCTATAAATACCACATGATGATGATATATTAATGATGACTCAATGGATATGGAAGTATGCTTTAATGTGGAACTCAGTGACTCGGGCACATGGTATGGTATGGTGGTTATGGTAAGTTTGGCTTGTGGTTTGTGATTTGTGCTCGGGTCCGCCTTTTAGGACTGGCTCATGGAGCGACCACCCAGGATAACAGTGCAACCACGAGATGTTATATGGCTCTAACCGGGCTAATTAATTAGAGGATTCTAGTGTTGCGTTAACCGGGCGGCGCTACTGAGGGATGGCCCAAGAATGTGGTATGGACTTAGGGGTCCTCTGGTTGCTGCGGCTTCCAGTAGGAACTTTAGGTGGTTATCGCTCGCTAGATGAAACTTTGTAAAGGCCCGTGGTGAAACCTTGCCATGCACCTTGGAAGTGTAGTATGGGAGTCATGACCTTGGCATATGGGAATCACTGCTCGTTGGGAAAAGTGTGCAACCTCTGCAGAGTGTAAAACTGATATATCAGCCGTGCTCACGGTTACGAGCGACCTGGACCCTCACATGATTAGTTTTGGACAGTTGGACTTATGGACATAAGATGATGGTTTCTCAGATGGAGGTGTTTACCTCGGTTGATGATTATATTAAAGGTGGTATTCTTCTTAACTAATGGGATGGGTTATCCTATACTCACTTATAGTAATCAGGTGCTAATAAAACTTGACCAACTAAAATGCTTATCGCAGTTGAACAGTGTCAGCCTACCTTTGTTCAAGCCTTGCATGACATTTTATTTCCGCCTGTACTTGTTGAGTACGATATGTGCTCACCCTTGCTATTCCCCACAACCCCAGACGGTAGCCCAAGTTACCCAGAGGTTAGTGGAGATGTCATGGAGTTTACCAGAAGACTATCAGTTGTGTTTGGCGTACGGTGCCCCCAGTCAGCCGTCCCTGTGAAGATTGGAGCCTCAAGTGAAGATTAGTTTATGTTCCGCTTTACTCTGATATATGTAAGTGTTAATATAGCTATGTTACGTTATATAATAACATTGTTTCTGATATTCTATACTCTGTTGTTGTATGTGTGGACTTCCTGGGCACACATATGGCTATCCTGGTTTTGTTCTTAAAACTGGGTGTTACAGAATGGTATCAGAGCTGTGTTGACTGTAGGACGTATGCCAACTAGAAAATGATCGTTTATAGGATTCCAATTTGTTATACAACCCTTGTTCTTGATATCCTTTGTTTCTACTCTTGTTAATATTCCTTTCCTTGAACATTTGGCCTTCTCCTTGTCTAATTACCTTCAAGTCCTTGATTCTTGCTCCTACTCTATCTATCTTACGTTTCTTGCTTTTAGATCTGGTTCTCACCTTTGCTGCTACGTGACCTTAGGATGTCTAGAGCAACTGACCCCTTTAGACTGTCCACCATAACACCCAGAGCGTTAGTTTGCGTTGAAGCATGTTTGGGTGTGCAAGTTTGTTTGTTTTTATGCCTTTGGATGATTTGCTTCTTTGTAATGAGTGTGATGTGTTGTGGGCAATGTTCACAACTACATCAAGTTGTTAGTTTAGTGTGTTGTTAGTTAGTTTGGGGGATCTTATCTTGTTCCTTGTTCCAAAATCTTTCTTCAAGCCTCTCATGTTTGTTTCCCTCATCTTCTCAATCTTTCCTACTCATGTTTATCTCTCCACCTATGCTTACAAGTTCTTGGTTAAATCAGATGGTGAACACAAGAAGGCAGGCAAGCATGCAGAATGCTACCACCAACCAGAGCTCACAACCACCTCCTTCTCAAGGCAACATGGAACAGTGGATGACGATGCAGACTCAACTCATGCAGTCAATGGTGCAAGTAGTGACCAACCTCCAGCAAAGTAGTGTGCCACCAAGGGATAGTCGTGCTGAGTTTATGAAAGGACATCCTCCAGTGTTTGCTCATGCTATTGATCCATTGGAGGCAGATGATTGGCTACGTGCAGTAGAAAGGCAACTCAACCTAGCACAGTGCAATGATCTTGAGAAGGTGTTGTATGCATCAGGACAACTTCAGGGAGCAGCTCAAGATTGGTGGGAGTCATTCCAGTATGGACGTCCCAACAATGCTCCTGCTATCACTTGGGAGGAGTTCACTGAGAATTTCAGGTCCTATCATATTCCCGCAGGATTAGTAGAGCTTAAACAGGAAGAATTCAGAGCCTTGAAGCAAGGATCAATGTCTGTGGTTGAGTATCGTGATAAGTTTGCTCAGCTATCGCGCTATGCTCCAACAGATGTAGATGATGATGATAAGAAACAATATCGCTTTCTTAGAGGATTGTATGATGGTCTTCAACTCCAGCTCATGTCCAACAGCTATCCTAACTTCCAAGCACTTGTAAATCGTGCCATCATAGTTGATAATAAGCGCAAGGAAATGGATGCAAAGAAGAGAAAGCTTCGGGAGCAACCTCATAGACATACTCGTCCTCGCAGTGCCTCTCCGCAAGCGAATCAGCTTCAGCCGGTACCTCAGCTCAGATCAACGATAATGAGTATCGTCAGCAATCGCAAGAGCAACACGCAAACTTGCAAGAACTCCATCATGTTACAGGAGTTGTCACTCCTGAAGCGGTTATGATCTCTGATACTCCCGTGTCGGCTACAACGACTAAGACTCCCAAGAAGACTAGAACCTCCAGCAGTCTATCAAAAATGGGTTGCTACCATTGCAAGCAAGAGGGACATCTCATGCGACAAATGCCCAAAGAAGTATCCATATGTGTATGGTAACAAGAATCAGAATCAAAACCATGTTCAAGCTCAGAATCAAGGAATGAAATGCACACTTATATGCGAGGCACAGTGAACAATATGACCATGGATGATGTCAGAAGTGACCCGATGTGATACTCAGTATGTTCCTTGTCAACTCTATTCCAACATCAGTTCTTTTTGATACAAAAGCTACACATTCCTTCATCAGTAAGCAATATGCCACAAGACATCATTTTCGTGCTGTTACTATGAAGCACCCTCTGCTAGTTAGTTCACCTAGTGGAGAGATGAAAACCACCCTTATTTGTCCGAAAGTTAGTCTCAACATAAGGGGGGTAGAATTCTAGCTAATCTGGTAATCTTGGAGACCGAAGGTGTTGATGTGATCCTTGGAAGGGATTGGTTACCTATGCATGATGGTACCATAGATTATGCTAGAAGAGCTGTGTCTTTGGTTAATTCCTCAGGTGAGGAAGTGGAATATGTGGCCTCTTTTCCGTCAGTTGAAGAAGGTTTGCTCAATCAGATAAAAGGCACTCCCATTGAAGAAATCAAAGTGGTATGTGATTTCCCTGACGTGTTTCCTATCAATCTACCCGTATGCCACCAGATCGAGAAGTTGAGTTTCTTATTGATCTTCTACCTGGAACTTCCCCTATATCTAAGAGACCTTGTAGGATGGCAGTTAATGAGTTAGAAGAACTTAAAAAGCAATTAAGAGAACTACAAGATAAAGGTTTTATTCGTCCGAGTTCATCACCATGGGGAGCTCCAGTTATACTTGTGAATAAGAAGGATGGAACTCAGAGAATGTGTGTGGATTATAGATCACTCAATGAAGTTACGATCAAGAACAAATGTCCTTTGCCTAAGATTGAGGATCTTTTTGGCCAGTTGAAAGGAGCTTGTGTTTTCTCTAAGATCAATTTGAGATCCGGCTATCATCAATGAAGATTAGATCAGCTGATATTCCTAAAACTGCATTCACTACAAGATATGGGCTTTATGAATACACAGTGGTGTCCTATGGGTTGACTAATGTGCCAATATATTTCATGCATCTCATGAATAAGGTTTTCATGGAATACCTGGATAAGTTTGTTGTGGTTCTAGTTGATGATATTCTCATATACTCCAAAAGTGAAGAAGAGCATGAAGCACACTTAAGGCTTGTTCTGCAGAGACTCAAAGAAAACCAGTTGTATGCTAAGCTGAGTAAGTGTGAATTCTGGTTGAATGAAGTTTCTCTCCTTGGCCATGTTGTTTCTAATGAAGGTATTGTTGTAGATCCAAGCAAAGTAAGAGATGTGTTGAATTGGCAACCACCTCAGACTGTGAGTGAGATCCGAAATTTCCTTGGTTTGGCAGGTTATTATAGAAGATTTATTGAAGGATTTTCCAAGATAGCAAGGCCTTTAACAGCTTTATTGGAAAAAGAAAGAAGTTTGAATGGACGACAGCCTGTGAGGAAAGTTTTAGAATGCTGAAGAACAAACTAACCACCGCGCCTGTGCTAGCAATGCCTGATGTTAGTAAGAATTTTGATGTGTATTGTGATGCTTCTCGCCATGGTTTGGGATGTGTGCTTATGCAAGAAGGTCGAGTTATAGCCTATGCTTCGAGGCAGTTAAAGAGACACGAGAAGAATTATCCTACTCATGATCTAGAATTGGCAGCTGTGGTTCATGCTTTGAAAATCTGGAGACATTATATGTTGGGTAATAGATGTGAGATTTACACCGATCATAAGAGTCTGAAGTACATATTCACTCAGTCAGATCTTAACTCCAGACAACGCAGATGGTTGGAAGTTATTAAAGATTTTGATCTTGGTATTCACTATCATCCTGGAAAAGCTAATGTTGTAGCAGATGCTTTGAGTCGGAAAAGTTATGCTAATATGATCATAGAACATCAGCTTCCAGCTGGTTTATGCAAGGAATTTGAAAGCTCAACCTTGGTTTGGTCGCTAGTACTCAAGCAGTGGCAATGGAAGTTGATTCGACTTTAGAGCAGGATATTCGCAAAGGTCAATTGGATGATGAGAAGATAAAGGATATTGCTGAGCTCGTTAAGAAAGACAAAGCACCTGGATTCCATATAGATGAACATGGAACTGTTTGGTTCAAGAAGAGAATTTGTGTGCCAGACTTGAAACATGTCCGTAATTTGATATTGAGAGAAGCTCATGAGTCAGCTTATTCCATTCATCCCGGTAGCACTAAGATGTACCAGGATTTGAAGAAGAAATTTTGGTGGTATGGTATGAAGAGAGACATAGCAGAATACGTGGCTTTGTGTGATACGTGTCAAAGAGTGAAGGCAGAGCATCAAAGACCAGCAGGATTGTTGCAACCACTGAAGATACCTGAATGGAAATGGGATGAGATCAGTATGGATTTCATAGTAGGTTTACCACGTACTCAAAGTGGTTATGATTCAATTTGGGTAATTGTGGATCGCTTAACTAAAGTATCTCACTTCATTCCTGTCAAGACTACGTACTCTAGTGCAAAACTTGCAGAGTTATACATGTCAAGAATTGTGTGTTTGCATGGAGTGCCGAGGAAGATTGTGTCAGATAGAGGTACTCAGTTTACATCTCGTTTTTGGGAAAAGATTCATGAGTCTATGGGTACGAAATTGAATTTTAGTTCAGCCTATCATCCTCAAACAGATGGACAGACAGAAAGAACGAATCAGGTTCTAGAAGACATGTTGAGAGCTTGTGCTGTACAATATGGTACTAGTTGGGATAAGAGTTTACCATATGCAGAATTCTCTTATAACAATAGTTACCAAGCTAGTCTCAAAATGGCCCCATTTGAAGCTTTGTATGGCAGAAAATGTAGAACTCCTTTGTTTTGGAATCAAACAGGAGAAAGTCAGGTGTTTGGACCAGAAGCTTTAAAGGAAGCAGAGAGACAAGTTCGAATCATTCGTGAGAACTTGAGAGCAGCTCAGTCCAGACAGAAAAGCTATGCCGACAAACGTCGTAGACAGTTAGTTTTTGAAGTAGGTGATTATGTATATCTTAAAGTATCACCTGTCCGAGGACTCAAGAGATTTAAAGTAAAAGGAAAGTTGGCACCCAGATATATTGGTCCGTTCAAGATTTTGGAAAGAAAAGGTGAAGTGGCATATCAACTTGAGTTACCTGCTCAATTGTCAGATGTACACAATGTGTTTCATGTATCACAGTTGAAGAAGTGTTTGAGAGTGCCAGAGGAACAGTTACCCTTAGAGGAAGTTAACTTGAAAGATGATCTAACTTATACAGAGCATCCTGTGAAGATTTTGGAAGTCGCTGAAAGAGTTACCAGAAGCAAGGTTGTCAGAATGTGCAAAGTCCAGTGGAGTCATCACTCGGTGGATGATGCAACATGGGAACGTGAAGATGAGCTACGTGCAGAGTTTCCCTATCTCTTCAAAGATCCTTCCGAATCTCGAGGACGAGATTCATCTTAAGGGGGTAGATTTGTAACACCCTAAAATTTATAATCTTGGAAATAGAGAGAAAATGTTTTATTATGTATTTTTGGTGCTCATGAGAATATAGGAGAAATAAAACTTTTCTTTGAATTAAAATATATCTTAGGGTAACAACATGTTTGAGCATACATGCTGGTGCATAATTTATTTTGTGATGAGTGGTTTGCTCCAAAGTTTGGCAAGATTTCAAATTCATTTTGAAAATGCTTTTGAAATGGTTGAAAACAAAAAGAAAAGGTTTTTCCTCTCTCTCCCTCACCCCTCCCCCAATCTGGCCCGAAGGCCCAGTCGGCCTTGGCCGCTCGCGCCCCTTCTCCCCTCAGCCGGCGGCCCAACTCCCCGCCTTATCCATATCTTCTCCTAAAATCAAATTCTTTGTTTTCTAGCTTAACCTTTCTGTTGGAGTCTCCCAAAAATCTTTTTCGCCTGCTCTAAAATATTCCTTGGTGCTCATCATTCATCATCATATCTCCAAAATCTTCTCGAGAAGTTTTCCAGCTTTTTCCGACACTTTTTCCTATTTTTCTGGGAGTATAATCTAATTTTTAGATGTCCCAAAATATCTTTTCATGAGCTCCAAATATTTTATTTGAGTTCCTCATGTCTCCAAATGTCTCTGAGAATTTTTCCTGAATTTTCGGAGCCATTGGAGTAATTTTTCCTGACTTAAATATCAATTCTAGACTTTTCTAGAATTATTTTAATCCAAAAAATTAAATAATTTCGAAAATAATAAAATCTGTCTTTTTCCTCCCTCCCACAAAGCCCATGTGCAATAATTCTATTAAATTCCAAATATCAACGTCTTTATTTACTAATGGCTTTTATATTTATTTAGGCCCATTAGTAAATGTGGAGGTGCAACGTCAATTAGCACCATATCGCTAGTTGACGCGGGGCATAGAGTTTTTCTCCCTATATATGTGTCCCATCCCTTGGCCAAAGCACACAATAACGGAAGCCCCTAGTTTGGGAGTCCGAAAATTTTGTTTGCTCTGTCAACGGCCGCCAAATTCTTCCCCAACTCCGGTTATCGATTTTTGGCTCTCGTTCATCCTCCACAAAAGCAACCTGCAGTCAATATTCATCGCCGACGTCCGTCAGCTCAAGTAAAATCTGATTTTCGTTTTTATTTATTTAATTTCGTAATTAAGTTCGCTGTATTTACAGCTTTGCCACTGATTTTATTTTCGCTATAAAATCTCCGTTTTAACTCCGTTTTGACCCGTTCAAGTTGCGTTAGGTTCGTAATTACATAATCTACATGTTTTTACAACTGTTAATCATGTTTCCAACTTTTAAATTTCGAGTTTAGTTTTAATCTAATAATTTATTAAAGAAAACCTTGTTTAAATCATAACTCCTCCGTTATAGATCCGTTTTTAGTGGTTTTCGTGTCCACGCGTTCGTCTCGACGAGTAGAACAGTTTTATAAGCGTTTTATCCATGTTTTATGTATTGGTGTACTGTTTTCTAATTTATTGCATGTTTTGCTTGTATGTTTGCTCCTGTGTGCCGATGTTTGTTGCGTACAGACGAAGAGTTGCAAGTGAACCTGCAAGAGCTTGACTTTAAAGACTGTGACCAACATCAACTCGAAGAAGGCAAGTGCAGGCACCCTTTGATCATGTTCTTTACCTATTCACCATTAATCACTAAGTGCATGCATGTGTCTAATTATGTGAACCCTAAGGATTATCCTAGTTTTCCATATCTTCCTTGTTACCTGGGTTTTATGATGGGTAGTAATGCTATGCTAAGCAACTTTGCTTGTTCTATAAATACCACATGATGATGATATATTAATGATGACTCAATGGATATGGAAGTATGCTTTAATGTGGAACTCAGTGACTCGGGCACATGGTATGGTATGGTGGTTATGGTAAGTTTGGCTTGTGGTTTGTGATTTGTGCTCGGGTCCACCTTTTAGGACTGGCTCATGGAGCGACCACCCAGGATAACAGTGCAACCACGAGATGTTATATGGCTCTAACCGGGCTAATTAATTAGAGGATTCTAGTGTTGCGTTAACCGGGCGGCGCTACTGAGGGATGGCCCAAGAATGTGGTATGGACTTAGGGGTCCTCTGGTTGCTGCGGCTTCCAGTAGGAACTTTAGGTGGTTATCGCTCGCTAGATGAAACTTTGTAAAGGCCCGTGGTGAAACCTTGCCATGCACCTTGGAAGTGTAGTATGGGAGTCATGACCTTGGCATATGGGAATCACTGCTCGTTGGGAAAAGTGTGCAACCTCTGCAGAGTGTAAAACTGATATATCAGCCGTGCTCACGGTTACGAGCGACCTGGACCCTCACATGATTAGTTTTGGACAGTTGGACTTATGGACATAAGATGATGGTTTCTCAGATGGAGGTGTTTACCTCGGTTGATGATTATATTAAAGGTGGTATTCTTCTTAACTAATGGGATGGGTTATCCTATACTCACTTATAGTAATCAGGTGCTAATAAAACTTGACCAACTAAAATGCTTATCGCAGTTGAACAGTGTCAGCCTACCTTTGTTCAAGCCTTGCATGACATTTTATTTCCGCCTGTACTTGTTGAGTACGATATGTGCTCACCCTTGCTATTCCCCACAACCCCAGACGGTAGCCCAAGTTACCCAGAAGGTTAGTGGAGATGTCATGGAGTTTACCAGAAGACTATCAGTTGTGTTTGGCGTACGGTGCCCCCAGTCAGCCGTCCCTGTGAAGACTGGAGCCTCAAGTGAAGATTAGTTTATGTTCCGCTTTACTCTGATATATGTAAGTGTTAATATAGCTATGTTACGTTATATAATAACATTGCTTCTGATATTCTATACTCTGTTGTTGTATGTGTGGACTTCCTGGGCACACATATGGCTATCCTGGTTTTGTTCTTAAAACTGGGTGTTACACCATAAAAGGTCACAAACAGAGTATGAGTCTTTATGCAATGTATAATCCTACCGAGCTACACACGGGTAAGTGGACTATAGAAGTCAACAAGGCTATAAGAGTCCCCTTGCGAACAACCACTACTACCGGCGTTATAGGAGGCAAATATGAGCTGTCAAGTCTAAGCACCACACTTACACTATCCAACTACTCTAACTCTAGAGCGACTAGAATTAAAGTACTCAAAAGAGAGTCATTAAACCTTAAGAATAATAAGAACAATGACTCAAACTTAAATATAGACGTTGATTACCGAAGCAAACGCTGAAGCAAGTTGATGATGAACTTGAATCCGCAGGTACAAGATGAAGAAGTTGATCCGACAGGCCGGAGCTCCTTCTTGATCTCTTCCTCTCTCTCTCTTCTAGTTCTAGTATAAGACTAGGTTCTAAACCTAACTAGAGGGGTATCTAGTCTTCTACTTGATAGCTGACTCTTGATTACAACTAGATGAACTAGATCTAATTCTAGATGAACTAGAAGAGATTCATCTAGAGGGACCTCTACTTCTAATTAAAACCCTAGTTTCTGATGTGGAGATGAATAATGAAGATGGAGATGCTTGGAGGGGGGTCTGGGGCTGCTTATGTAGCCCTGAGGGATCAACCGCGGCCGTTGGATCAAACCAACTTCACGTAGGGCTGAGATGGATCCTCAAAGGCGGTGGAGGAAGCTTGCAGAAGACGAAAGCCAGCGGGCCCGGGGGGAGACCGGTCGGTCCCACCTGGCAGGGTCCCGCGGTGCCCCGCCTCGTTGTGTCCTCTGGTGTCCTCTAGATCCTTCTGGAGTATTCCTGACTTGGCGGTTGCATTATCTCCCGTCGGTTTCCTTCTAGGGGAAGCTATTAGTGCTAGTTTCCTGGTTTAGTCCCTGCAGAATCACAATTCACCAAAACTCGTGGAATATTGTCAATTAAAACCCTAAACCTTTGTTGGTGACTGAATTGATGCCCTTTTCATATTTATTTATCCTTTAATTTTGATAGATAACTAGTGTCAACAATTCCCCAAGCTTACCCTTTGCTAGTCCCTTAGCAAAACCAAAAATTAACAATGGATCAGGAGTTGCTACAATATCTTCACTTCCAACAAGCACACTTGCTGTTAAACAAAATTCTCCGAAACATATCATGTTATTCTTCATGGGACTTATTACTCTTACCTTAGATCTTAAATAATTGAGAGATTGAACGATCAAATCAAGCACTATGTCTCTAGTTCCATCACTTCACCTTTATCCCAGAGTTTTAATTATTTTCAAAAGCATTAATACATATGTTGTCAAATTAAACAATGGATCCAAAGAGAAAGTCAACCAACCATTGAATCAAGAAGTGCATGTGTATGGAAAAATGGAGTCGGATGCTCTTTTGAATATATTCACTCTCTTCTATTTATCAGAGACATATGGCTATCAGGCTAATTCTACTATCGGGCATGTGCCCATTTTTTCTGACATTTTTTTCTTCGAGGTTCCGGACACTTGTCCTTTTTATTTCCTCGGGATCTATCTTTTTGAGGTTTGGGACACTTGTCCCTTTTTATTTCCTCGGATCTTTTTTTTCATAGCCACATGTTTCTAACAAACTTCAGGGAGTATAGGAACAGATAATTATGAGCATTTATGCGGAAGATGGATGAAATGTGTAAGTGATCTCAATTCAATGGTATGATAAACTGCTCATAGGGTCAACAAAGCTTAATTTAACTCAATGCAATTATTAGTCATGTTTATATTTAGAAATCTCCGGAACTCTAGTGTTGTTTAGAATAAGATAATAGCAGCTCAGATCATCACATGTCATATCCCAATTACCTAGACCTTAGATTAAGTATTTGCCAACCATGTATTTTATTTTAAGGCATCATTATCAATGAGGAGAACTCATGCTTTGAAGACTAGGTACTTGAAAGAAATTAGATAGAGCAACTATTCATCATTTCCATGCAAAAGATTAGAGAGTTCTTCTTTAGTCATCAACTCCTTAAAACAAACTAGACACGCTATTTTATTTATTTAATCTAACATGCTTTAAGGTATAAAATAAAAGCTAATAGTAGTAGTAGTAATAATAATAAAGACATACCTGAATCGCGCAGATAACGAGGGTGCGTCTCCCCCCAAGCTGGTTCCCTTAATAGTGTTGAGCCTTCATGTGCCCATATATTTTTGTTTTTTTAATTAATGGTGAGCCTTCATGTGCCCACATATTTTTATTCTTTTATTTTTAAGGGTGAGCCTTCATGTGCTCACATTTTTTTTGTTTTATTTTGAATTTGTTTATAGAATGAAAAACCTAAGAGGATAAAGATAGTTACGTGGATACATGGGGGTGTCTTCCCCCAAGCTAAATGTTGATGTAGTCGTTCGATCTTGCAATGTAGTAGACTGGCAGTGGATATGTCCTTCCTCTATCAGAGCTTTGATTGAAGTTGATGTTTGTTGAGACAGTGCTCCAATAGTGGATGGAGTATTCACCTGTTCGTCAGCTTTTCTTGGCCTTTCAAATCATGTAAAACTCAAATAGACAACAAAACTTGTGGACAGATTAAGCATTAGTGGTTGGCCACTCAAGCCTTAGTTGTCTAGAATTTCAGTAAGATCTCTTTCTCAATATTTTTGTATTTTAATATTTTTTTTACGATGCAAGAGAAAAATGCAACAGGATGAATGTATGCATATTTATTTTTATTATTTTATACCACCACGGTGAATATCCTTGCGGTTTTTACACACCATAGAATTATTCACATGGGGCTTTATGGTTTATGATGTAGTGTAACAAATGCAATATTTTTATTTTCTTTTCTAATGCAATGCAGAAATTAAAATGTTTGTGAATTAAATATGATGATGCAAGAAATGGTTATGGATTAAATATGAGAAATATGCAGCAAAGTAAATATAAAGATAACTACCGATTTTTACCTTTTGGCGAAGGTTCGGATATTTAGGTCCGACGAACCGGACCTTCCCTTGGTTCAGACCTCCCAAGGTATGTCAGACGTTTGGAAAGTTATTATTGATTGCACCTCTGCGGTGCAGACTTTTTCTCCCATACTTCACTTCCTGTGGATCACTGTCTTGAGGTTTCTCCTCCTTTTTCTGGGACAGTGTCGATAGCTTCTTCGTCATGATTGGCCTCTCTATTCTTGATAGTTTGTCTTCTTTGGCATTGAGAGCGGCGTATTTCACTTCTATTCTTCTTGAGTGCTTCATTGGGTATGTAGTTGATGATGTTGCATCGTGCCTTTTCTCCAGGAAAGTGAAAATGGATTTCCTCTTGTAGATGATTGCACTTGTAGCGTAGAGGAATGGTCTTTCTAGGATGAGGAGGACATCATCGTCTTCTCATGTCGAGGATCAAGAAGTCTATGGGAACTTCATGACCTCTAATTTTGACTATGACGTCTTCCATCATTCCTTCTTGTTTATTCCTCTTGATATGGTGTCACTCTCGTTCTTCATTCGTCCAACAGTTTGAAGTGAAGCGTTAATTATGGACGCTGACAGCATCTTGCTCAGTGTGCATGTTCTTGTTGATCTAGGACCTTCACTCTATAGAATTTGGGAGTGACGAATTTCTCCATGTTTTGCTCAAGAGTGTGTCCTGCTCATAAAGACAAGGTAGAGATCAAGTGCATGGGCTCTGTTGGTGGAAAAACACCAACAAACCAAAAGTTTTGTTTATTCCCCTCTAACCTTAGGCACATTGCACAAGACAAACTTGTTGTTTATGTGTTATATTTAATCTTAACATGAGTGATAGGATTCGAGGTGAGCATGAAAGTAGCATCTTAAAATATTTAACAGATCAAATTACTTAACCCAAGGGAGGATGATCTATGCATAAAGTGTCGATCTTTTCATAATTGAGATATATCATCTTCCAAAGGTTAGATGCACAACATTTTAGCTCATTTAGTTAAGAGAGTAAAGCTAGGAACAAAGATCAAAGGACTGAACATGTTGAGTTGATTAGGTTGGATCAAGTGAGGTGCAACTTGTTTAGTTCTTTATTTATGTTCATACTAGAATTAAGAAGAAGCTTTTAATGTGATGGTTACTTACCTTGAAATGTTACTTTGTCATTGGAAAGTGATTGTGCTGGACTACCTTGTGGATGCTTCTCTTGTCTAGCTGGTTGTTGTTTATGAATGACTTGTCTTCTCTTGTTTGTCTCACAGTGTGATTGAGAGGAGGAAGATCACAGTGGAATCATCTTTAGAGGTATTGACCTTCCTTCTCTTGTGTCGACTTATCAGTGAAGGTGTATTGCTCCTCGAGTATGCTGACTAGGATCCTCTTTCTTCTCTTGTCAACCTTCCTTGTTTTCCCTTTAATTATTGGGTTGACAAGAGACTTGAAATTAGAGCTGCTACTCGAGTGCCTCTATGAGAGTCTTTGTCTTGTAGTGTCACAACTGAGATTTGTCCTCTCAACAGTGTCTAGATGATGGAGATCTTATCGGCTGTTCTTCTTGATCTGCTTGCTCTCCATCTTCTAACTCTTGTGGTGCAGTGGCTTCATCCTTCATGATGCCCTCCTCAATTCCTGGTAGTTGGCTCTCCCTTCGAGGTCTTCTCTTGGTTCTTTTGGCTGCTCATAAGTGATGTAGTTGTTGAAGATGCAGCGAAAGATCCAAAGTTGATGACTTCAAGTTCAAGTTGGACAAAGATGTGATAGACATGATGGTGTTCAAGAACGATTTCCAAGAATGAGTATGGATCATATTCTTCTTCTCGACTGGGACAACATCTAGTGGTTTGTATTGATCAAAGTGGTGGGTAGGAGATCAATATGTTTGAAGTTGGGTTTCTCCTTCCTCCCTTTGATTGTGAAACACGTCTAGACAACGAAATTATCTCTCCCAGGTTGGCTTGTGATGTAGATGGACTCCCAACAACATGTTCATGTGTTTGACTTGTAGATCTTGCTATTGTTGTAATGGTACCATCTTGTCTCCCAAGCTAGCTCTTGATTAGAAGAGAGGATAACTTCCCACTTCTTGTCTTGATGTCTTGGGCAATGATGGTTGCAGGCATAAGTTGTCTCATACGAGGTAAGTTGCATCCTGTTTGTCATCAGCTCCCAAGCAAGACTCAAAGCTAGGCTAGCACCATTTGTGATCTGAGAGTAGGTTTGTGTGTCTATGGTTTGAGTTTTGGATCTTCAATGTTCAGACTAGACCATGGATGAACAAAATTTCTCTCCTGCATAATGTTAGTGGACATATACCCGAAGGATTGGAAGAATTTGAAACATGGGTTGTTATCCATAACTTATGTATTTTGCATCTATGCTAATAAAAGATGTTTTAGGATTATTTAGCATAGACTAGTATTTTATGTGTTGGCTGCACTTAACATGATTCAAGGCAAAATATAACTTGCAGTAGAAGACAAAATAAATAAACTTTGATACTCACAGTTCTTTCATCCATGATGAATGAGCTGAGTCTTCATTGTGCAAGAGTTGTTGAAGTTCATTGTACGCCTTGCTTCATCTCCAGTGTGAGTTCATCTCTGGACTTTCCCAATTCATATTGAAAGTTTCCCTGCAGGGGTTAGTCCAACAAAATATCCAGCATCCACTATAGCATACTATCGGCTCAAAAATCAACCTAGACACCATGTCTAATTTGATCTAGGAAGGCATTTTAACTTAATTGCTTAAATTAAAAGCCTTTGAAAGCAAGATCACCACTCCTAAACTAGGCACCATGCTTAATTTAAGAGATGTATGAAAGTACTCCAAACCTAAACATATAATATAGCGAATGAGGGTAGCTTGAAAGTATTATAGAGATTTATTCAGATGGTGATGAAAGAGCATGATGAGCATATCTTAAAGTAGGGATAACCAACATAGCAACACGGTAAGAGATGCTATTAGAAAGTCTATTCCCCAAGCTTGGATCTTGAGAGAATCCCTTTGCCACTAGCCTTGCCTTGTTTCTAACAACCTTGCCTTGATCATCTTGCTTGTTTCTAAACACCCATTTTTTTTCCAATGACTCTTGCGCCTTTAGGTCGCTCTTCAAGGGTCCAAACTTGATTGCTGGTGAAGTTGTTTAATTCTTCATGCATGGCATTCACCCAATCCGGATTCTTTAGAGCATCATCTACAATGGTTGGCTCAACAAGAGAAACAAAAGGAGTGATGTTCAATAAATAAAGCAAGTTTTTGAGATCAAGTCATTGCACCCCTTGTTGGACTCCCTATGATGAGATCTTGAGGATGAGCTTGTAGTAGAGGAGTAGTCCTTTGATCAACCACTTGAGGGGCCGCTTGTGGAGCATCAACATCTAGAGGGACCTCTACTTCTAATTGAAACCCTAGTTTCTGATGTGGAGATGAATAATGAAGATGGAGATGCCTGGAGGGGGGGTCTGGGGCTGCTTATGTAGCCCTAAGGGATCAACCGCGGCCGTTGGATCAAACCGACTTCACGTAGGGCTGAGATGGATCCTCAAAGGCGGTGGAGGAAGCTTGCAGAAGACGGAAGCCAGCGGGCCCGGGGGGAGACCGGTCGGTCCCACCTGGCAGGGTCCCGCGGTGCCCCGCCTCGTGGTGTCCTCTGGTGTCCTCTAGATCCTTCTGGAGTATTCCTGACTTGGCGGTTGCGTTATCTCCCGTCGGTTTCCTTCTAGGGGAAGCAATTAGCGCTGGTTTCCTGGTTTAGTCCCTGCAGAATCACAATTCACCAAAACTCGTGGAATATTGTCAATTAAAACCCTAAACATTTGTTGGAGATTGAATTGATTCCCTTTTCATATTTATTTATCCTTTAATTTTGATAGATAACCAGTGTCAACACTTGCACATTATCATCATCATCATCTTTAGGTTTGATGGCTCCCACCGGCATATTCTTTTTTTGCTTCCCTCAATGGCTCATCACCTACATCATCAAGATTCTCATGCTCTCCTTGAGAGCAATTAGATTCATCAAATTCCACATCATATGTTTCTTCTACCATCCCGGTGACATGGTTGAATACTTGATATGCTTTGGACTTCAATGAGTAACCAACAAGAAAACCAATATCACATCGGCGTTGAAACTTCCCTAGGTGTTGGCGCTTCTTGTAGATGTAGCATTTGCACCCAAACACCCTAAAGAAGGATACATCCGACTTGTTGTTGAGTAGCTCATAGGGGGTCTTGCCAAGGAGACGATGAGGGAACAACCGATTGGATGCATAGCATGCGGTGTTGATTGCTTCCGCCCAAAATCTTTCTGATGTAGAGTACTCATCTAACATTGTTCTTGCTAGGGTGATTAGTGTCTGGTTCTTCCTCTCAACTACCCCATTTTGTTGTGGTGTATAAGTTGCGGAGACTTCATGCTTGATCCCAACATCATCACAATATTGCTCAATATGGGTGTTGTCATATTCCTTTCCATTGTCACTTCTAATCTTTTTGATTTTCAAGTCAAATTCATTTTGGGCTCTCTTGGCAAACTTCTTGAATGATGGGGTTGCTTCGGATTTGTCATGAAGAAAGAACATCCAAGTGTATCTTAAATAGTCATCGACAATCACTAGGCAATAGAGATTTCCTCCCAAGCTCGCATATGTTGTTGGCCCAAATCCATCCATGTGAAGTAGCTCTAACTCTCTTGATGTTGGTGGGAAGCTTGCTTGGTTGGCATGACTTTGCTTACTGGTGCACATTCAACTGCAATTTGTCCTTCTCAAACTTGACATCCTTCATTGCTCCTTCTCTATTTACTTCAAGTCTCCTGATAGCACATGTCTCAAGCTTGACTTTTCAACAGCCAATTGTTCTATGCCAACCCAATTGCCAAGAGATGATTTTGTGAACACAAGTCTTCAAGTTGACAACTCTTCGGAGGAGAAATCCACTAGATAGAGGTTATTGTATCTAAAGCCTTTCTGAATGTGCATCCTCTTCTCTGTGGTCAACAACCGCTTCCTTGTCGGTGAACAAACATTGAAAGCCAAGATCACTTTGCCCAATGGATAGCAAGTTGACTCAATGAAGCAACAAGAGCACATGGAGATGGTATGATCATTTGATATTGCCACTTTGCCCAATCCCATGACATTGCACTTTGAGTTGTCACCAAATGTAATCTTTTCTTGGTCATTGACATTCTCTTCTAGTGATGTGAACATCTGGGGATCACCGGTCATATGTTGTGTGCAACCACTATCGATCACCCAATGAGATCCACCGGTCTTGTAGTTCACCTACATAAACAAGAAATCAAGCATGAGCTTTTGGGACCCAAACTTGTTGAGGTCCCTTAACCTTCTCAACTAGAGACTTTGCGGATACATGGGTGTATGCCGGATCTTGAGATGATGAGTGATTATCAACTGGGATGATGCGCATGTTCTTTGGCTTGTGTTGTGCAGGTGTTGAGCACGGATACGGTGATCAAAGGCAAGGTGAAGGTCAAGTAGAGACGTGACGTGCCTGAAACATCCTCAATTTTCCACGAAGGGAAAATCCACAAAATGAGTTATAATATGATAAAACCAGGAACTGATATTATCATATTATCATATATCAGTTGATACCACAGTCATACATTGTAATATTACATGGTTATAAGCATTACATCACTGAGGTAGCACCTATTACAGAGTTTATTCTAGCAGAAGTCCATCGAGTGAAGGCTCCTCCTTCATGAGCGTCATCAGAGTTGTTGTAGCGCAGCATCAACCGGATCATCCAAGCCAAACTTGAGCGTAGGCACGAAACCTCCTAATCCTTCTAGAGTCAGTACCTCTGAAGCAGGAAAATCTACACACCGCTAGATGTGTGCAGGCCATGGTCAGTACCGATGAGCTTTAGTGGAAAAGATAAAACAAGGGATCTGACAATCCTATGATTTGGCTGTGGTTTGCATCCTAGTGCATGAGCAGTAATAATAATCAATATAATAATGTTATCAAGTTTTAACACATTCACACACATCCACATCCATCCACCATATCCATATCCATAACCATCCCAATCATCACCACACCATCACCTCATCTCATCTCACTCACTCAGGTCGACAAAGGCCAGCTCCCTCCTAGCCTTGTCTCAACGGCCCGCAACCTCACACCAGGATCACGGCCGACACTAATATACTAGGGGGAGAAAACAAAACTCTCACTAGTCGGAAACAAGTCAGGGAAAAGGGCCGCAACCAACGAATTGGCCAACGTATCGATCGATCAACCATACACTCTGCAGAGGTTCTACAATATCCACAAGATCGCCATCATCGGCACCCCGGGGTGCCTAGGCGGATACCGGTCGCTTGCTAGCCTAGAGTAATGCTACCCTACCTCTCAGCCCTGGAATCACCCCAAGTCTGTCTGGGTGGCTAAGTCTGTGAAGTCATGTTCCCTCTCCCGAAGTGGGAGCCATGATCGTCTCAGAAGGGTGTGGGACTCACATACCCGTACCTCCCTCGCACTCTCTCGCATAGCAGTAGTGGCATTACCCTACCAGGTAGTCCGACCGTCCCCGTCCATAAGGAGCGAGTGGCATGTAAAGGTTTTCCCCATGGTCAGGTCCCCGTTCCACCTAGGGTGACTAAGCCGGAATGTATTCTCAAAGGTTTTCATTATCCGTGCCACCACAGTACGCTCCTGACCTAGGCTCCACCAGTGGCTCACACCTGGATCCACCTCAAGTCACCACTTAACCCGCCATAGGTTTCACGACCATAGGGGCATCCAGATCTGCCCCACGGCAAGACTCGCACCAGGCTCATCGTATATTCCGGCTCGGTCGACTCAACCCTCACCCTCCACACACCCAAGTCACACACGCAACACGCTCACCCATCACCAAGTCTGGCATCACCCGCCATACCATTCCCAAGGGTTCACCATCCGTATCACATCTCAGATATGATAAGAAAGTGGAGTTAATAATATAATGGTGAAACATGCAAGCAAGCAGGCGAGTAAGCATGAATAAGTGAGCGAATGCGCAAAGCAGGGTGTTGTGGTAGAGTGGGTTGCAATCAGGTAATAATGGCTTAGGTGGTATCATGCATCAATATACTAGCAAAGGAATAAATATAAAAGAATTAGCAAGTCTACATATTTGCAATGTCTAATAGGATTCTCTAAAAGAGGGTGCTACCATGACACCTGCGAAGTAGTCATAGTCGTGGTTTAATTATTCCTCGTTGGTGTTCCATTAGCGCGATCGTCTCCTCCTGAGCTGACTCCATCTCGCAGTCCTTGATGTCGTCCATGTTCTCTCGGTCCAATCGTATGCTACTCCATGAAACGACACACAAGGCAAGAGAACAATCACACCATAATTGAAAAGACGACAAGACGTATGAAGATCCATTAATCCCAACGAGACACTAAAATACACCAGACTTATCTCTCTCGACGGTTGTCCGATTTCCTCGAGCTAGGAATAAGGTGATGGTTTGCAAGTTTAATTCTTGGCCAAGCCAATACAACTTTATGACATAGGGTTCAAACCATGGCTTATCCTTAGCAAACACCACAGCTCACATCCTTCGATTTGATCGTCATATAAACAAGGCGAAAATCGGAGGATGGGCCTAACGAATAAAGAACGACGGGGTTCGGCCCTTGTAGCCTTATCCCAAAGGACAATTGATCATAAGAACGATTAACACCATTGTGACTTGACTCCAAGGTTCCATGGCTTGCCCACTATGGCAAAAGTGGAAGCGCAAAAGGATTGGAGATCTACAATCCTCTCGATCCACACGACACAGTACATCGGGAACCAAGACTCAGGGTCGCTCATAAGAGCGGGGTTAGCTCAACACATCTATGCTATGTTCTCAGGCACATATCTAGAGAAATGTGTTTAAGTGGTCGATCAACGCGGGGTCCTGAGATACAACATAGACCATATCTTTGCTATCAAAAGGAATAACAAGAGTACAAATAAACAAGTCCAGGGTTCATTCTTTCCAATGCTCACGTCACGGAAGACGACGGGGTATTGGAAGGAGTGGCACAATTTAAGATGCAAGTGCACAACTACTCGTAGGGTACCCGACCGGGGTGCTCTGGCACTAAGTCATTTCTAGATTCGTAGCGGTGCGGTTATCACCGCGAGAATCAAGATATGCAGTGGTCAACAGGTACAAGCATACAAGAGCTTATGCACGAAGAAGCATTTATAAAGCATGTTCATATAAGTGAAAAAGAGTGTAGCTCCATGGTCATGGCGAGGTGTACTCGCGGCCACAAGATACACTAACAAGGGTCGTGTTACATTCGGCATCACAGCCATGGCGAGATGGGTCCCGCGATCGTAATGTCTGAACGAGGTACGATCCCTCAGCCAGCTCAAGGGCTCGGCACACTCAGACTAACACCCGAACATTCATCCATACAACGATAAGAACCATATAGAACCACAATGACTCATCGAACCAAATAAGTGGAGTAGCACATTCCCATAGCATGAGATTGGATGGATCCTGTATCACAAGTGCATATACAGGTGGTCGTAAGAATGAGGTATAGCGCGAGTACAGATAGATAATTAAGAGAATTTTCCCGGGGCTCGGTAAGTCGACGATAAGATGACACGGGTCCTAACGGGTCATGGTGCCAACAGTCGTGACGTCGAGGTAAGGCGCATCGAGGGAGCGTCGAGGGGCGTTGTGGCCAGTATACTACGCGGCGCGATCGAGGGTCACGGGGTCTCTTCAATCATCATATGCTACGGTTTCCATCAGGGGCATCCTACGGTCAAGATGAGAAGAGAATTACCTTGTCGTTCAGCATGTCGACTAGGGTTCGTTCCATTTGGTCTAAACTCGTCGCGGTCATGGTTTCAACATGGGCATGCTTCCAGGGCGGTCAATAATGCGCCGATGTTCTTGGAACACCGGGATTCGATTTGGCTTGGGCCGGTCTACCGCTAACCACACAGTCATGTCGACGACTAACGCACGACCACAACGGGGTGTAACACGTGTTCATAGGTCGGAAGCGATCTCGGTCTACACGTTCCGTTCGGCAGGCAGGGTCAGGGGTTGGAAGAGAGGTATGTTTAACTAACCATCGTGCATACATGGATGACGTTGCTTGGCATCTAGATCTTGGTGTCACGGTGCCTTCCACGTAGCTCGTCCTTCGTCCTTTGCACGTGGTGCATCTAGAGAGGAGGTATTTGATCGAAGATGAAAAATAGATCGATACGAGATAACGTATTCGTTGATAGCGAGATCATGTAGAAATAACCGGCACGATGGCATGGGCAGGCAAGGATAACTATCATGAGTCAATATTACAATGATGAAATCAAAGTATGTGCACGATATGAAAACGGAAGTCTTCGACGATGCGGCGCCATCGACCGAACAGCTGGGCGCGGCTTCGGCCGAACAACAACGTGGTCTGGCCGAACGTGGTTTCGGCCGGCTGGGAGCCAGCTACCGTTGGCTGGACGCAACATCAAACGTCTGGGAGGTGCTCGGAGGGCAACGAAGCTTTGGTGGAGGTGTCGCGAACCCAACGACTTACCTGCAGCAGAGTGCATCACGGCACGAAGGCCGGATTCAGTCCATGGATGGCATCAGGAAGGGAAAACAGAGGGAGACTTGGACATGGAGGCTCACCAACGGCCTGCAGTAGCAGTGATACAGCGAGGTGGAGATGGAGCTCGTCATAACGGTCGTGGCTAGCTGTAGATGCTGGGCGACATCGGCGTGGCCACAACGAGGCTTCGATGCGGTCCGAGGCATGGCGTCGCGGCATCAATGTGGCCGATGCTTGGGTGGCGTGGCCGCTGGAGTTGTGGTGGTGGCACGGCCGTCGCAGCGAGGCAGTGGTCGGGGTCGGCGCCGCGCACCACAGGGAGGAGTATGGACGCATGACGTCGCGGTGGCCAAGCTGAGAAGGCGCTCGGTGAGGTGGCTCAGGCAGAAGCGCGGTCGGAGGTGCTTCTTCGGGACGCGACAAAGGAGGTCGGGGACGGCGAGCATGTTCGGCGTCCGTGGTGGCAGCTTGGTGACGCGGCCGCAATTGGTGCACTGGGGTTCGGCGAGGATGGGGAGGTCGGTGGCGACCGCGGAGGCTCAGCAAAGACGAGGGTGCACGGTGGCTTGGGCGCGTGGGGGAGCATCGAGGAGGGCCGATGCAGGAGCTTGTCGCCATTGGCACCTGCGAGGAGGCAGCCGGTCGGCGCGGTTGGAGAAGGTCGTGGCGCTGGCTCGAAGAGGTCGCAGAGGCCGGTTGGGACGATGAGTCGCG
Organism: Coix lacryma-jobi var. lacryma-jobi; assembly: GCA_009763385.1. Taxonomy (NCBI): domain Eukaryota; kingdom Viridiplantae; phylum Streptophyta; class Magnoliopsida; order Poales; family Poaceae; genus Coix; species Coix lacryma-jobi. The sequence continues at coordinate 99,644,065 of CM019831.1, forward strand.
GTGGTGGCATTCCCAGCACGGGCGTGGTCGACGGTCGGCGCGGTCTTGGCATCGAGGAGGAGCACGGCGTCGCGAGGAGCAGAGGAAGAAGGAGAACGGCGATGGCGACCGGAGCAGCTCGTGTCCGTCATGGCGCGGCGACGCAGCGAGCTGGCCGAGGCTCCGGCGGTCGGCTTGGCAGGGCGTTGCCGCGACGTGGGGAAGAAGCAGAGGGAGGAGAGCATGAGCGTGGATAGGAAAAAGGGCGTGGGCGCGTGGGGCCAGGCGGCGTAGGTGGCGTCGAGCGTTGGGGCTAGAGAGAGGGCGCGTCGGGACTTTTCTTCGCAGGTGCGCGCTCGCACTCGCGTGGGGAGCAGCGGCGGCGGCGTCAGGCTTCCAGGGAGCGTTCGCTAGGGTTTGGGGAAAGGTGCGGCGGCGGCTGGGCCTCGGGCCGGGGCGCTTCGCGGCCCAAATGGGGGAGGGTGCAGAGCAGGCCAGGGGCGAGGCGGCCGAGTTGAGCCTCACTGGTGGGCTGTGTCCGTGCGGGAGAAGTGGGGGAAATAGAGCTGGGCTGAGCGCTGTGTGGGCCCAAGAGATAAAGGATTTGTCATTTGATTTAGAGGAATTTCGGAAGTGTTCGAATGGAATTCCCGTGGAAGGATTTGTGAAGATTTTCGAGAGAGACTTGCTATGGTCATGCGCCCTCCATCATAAGACTCAAGTTGCAAAATGAATCTTTGGCAAACTTCTACAAGCAATGTTATATGAATGCAACAATTTATTTATAAATTGTTCCTGGTTTAGCTAGCAACTACGTGCTCCATACAATCAGAGAAAATTTTTAAAAAGTCCAAATTTTTGGGTTGTTACAGTCCACCCACCTTACAAGGATCTTGTCCTCGAGATTTAGGAGTTAGTGCTAAAGAGTCAGGTCTTCGTTGTTAAGTCACATGCAGTAATACATTTGATTTCAAACTCTAGAGTCCTTTTAAAATAGAGAATCTTTGTTTCGCAATGTAAGGGAAATTCTTTTTTGGAAATCCATTCTTATATTCTAGTTGAAAACAATTTTGTAAACATTGTTTTTGAAAAAACAAACTTAAAGGTTAGTTTTGGAAAATAAACCGGTATTTCAAATCCTTTTAAGAAATCGGTTCAATTTTTGAAATCAAATCTTGTTCATAACGTTTTTCGAAAGCCCAAGAAATAGTTTGGTAGAAACTGTGTTTTGCAAAGCGTTTTTTTGTCCTTTTAAATGAGAGTTTTGAAAACATTTAAATCGAGGAACGATTTTCGCAAATAAGGGCAGTTTAGTTGAAAACTTCCTTAAACACGATAAAACCAAGCGGGGTTTTCAAAAACTTCTCAAGTTGGGAAGTCATTTGAAAAGGGAAAAGCGGGGTTTTCGTAAAACGTTTCTAAATGGTTTTTATATAACAGGAGATTTGAAAAGGAAGGTCGTCGTTTCGTTATGCATAGGTTTTGAAATTTCGTAGTAAATACAAGACGGGGTTCTGAAAAACATACTTTTAAAGACCCTTTTTACATATAACTTCTTGGCAATCTCTAAAATAGGGGCAAACATTACAGGGTAGGATTTTTATAATGGAATAGGATTTTCGCAAACTTTTTGAATCCTAGTTTTAAACGAAAGAGGGGAAGGGTTTTTGGGATATAATTCAAATTCTTTTTCCAAATCCTTTTGAAAATAAGTTTTTGCAACACTTTTTGATGTCTAAAGGTGATGTCCAAAGGTGGTATTTTGAAATGAATATACTGGAGGGTTTTGGAAATAAGATACACATTTTTGCTTTTCAATATGTTTTGAGATCAAATTATTTTGAAAGATACTTTTAAGAGAGGCATTACTCCATGAGCTTCTGAAAATAAAAGCGAGCTAGTTTTCACGGACGATTCAAAATAAATCAATAGCTTTTGGTTTTATAAATACATCTGAAATTGAGAGATTTGGAGAGGGTCATGGCTCTTTGGTCTAAATCAAGAGGTTTTTAATTAAAGCCGAGCCAGGGGTTTGTAAGTGTTTTGTTTAGATAAAAAGTGCGAACTTTCATCATTTTTTAAAGAGTTTTGCCATTCAAATCTCTTGTGTACTTAGAATAAACTTTTCATAAGAGGTTTTTGAAAAAGATTAAAAATATCCTTTTGATATTTTAAAATCAAAGCTTTCACAATAGAGAGTGTTTTGAAACAACGAGAATAGCCAGTTTTGAAATCCTTTCAGGGAAACGTTTCATAAAACTTTTTAAATCCAAGTTGGGTTTTTGAAAATGCTTGAAATCAACTCAGATTTTTAAATCAAGGTCTTTTGAAAGTCTTTTGTTCACGAAATCAAAACACACTCGTTTATTTCAGCAGTTTTGAAACAAGCGGTTTTGAAAACACAAAAGTTTTTGAAATGGGACGTAGCTCCCTTTTGTTCTGAAGCTGATTTTGATACTTACAAAACTACTTTTGAAGCCGGTTTTAAAACGTGCCTTTTGACAGGAAGGATTTCGCAGTCAAATTCATTTTCGGAAACCTTTTTAAATAACTCTTGAATTTACACTTTGGAAGAACTCTTTTTGGTTTGACAAATACTTTTTAACACGGTTGCAAGACATCCTTTTTGCAAGGGTTTTGTTTGATAAAACAGTTGCAAAGTAATTTTTTTGAGAGCAGGGTTGACTATTGGAAAGGGAACTTGGCTAATAGTTTGAAATCAAAATAATTTAAAACAAAATCGAGCCGAGGACCTTGAGTTTGAAAATATTTTACTTGGTGAAAGCAAAACTTGGTTTATTGAAAATGAGTTTTGAAACACCTTTTGAAAAGAAAACGGTTCTCACACTGCTTTGCAAATAACTTTTGAAGGAATCAGTTTGAGAAGAGACTAAATTTGTTTTCTTTCAAAAAGGAAAGGCCATTTTGAAAGGGAAGTATTTTGAAATCAAAACATTTTATAAGACTTTCGATAAAATGGTGTTTCAAAATAGAGAGGATGCATGGTTTGTATAATCCTTTTGATTTTGTAAACAAAACACACACTTTTGTTTTAAAAGTTTTTTGGGAAACAAGAGCTTTTTAAGTCTACGACAGTTTTTGGGAAAGTAGGGATTTTGTAAATGACACGGTTTTTAAGGAGGGATCGTTTTTTTAATCGACTTTTGAAATAAACTTTGAAATCCAATTAGAATAGTTGCTTTTGAAATCCAACTCAAGTTCAAGGTGGAAAATATAAATCATTTTTCTTTGTACTATTTGAAAGACTCGTCTCTTTTTAAAAGAGTGTTGAAACCATTTTCTCTGTTTGAATACTATGTTGTTTTAGGCCTTTGAACGGATATTTTTCAACCAAATAGGGGAAATATTTTGAAGTTAAAGTTTAGAAATCAAATCTTTCTTTTTGTAAATAGTCTAGAAAGGCATGGTGCATCGTTTTGAAACTTTGGGTAGTTGGGTCATTTAGGTACTACATGGAGGGTCTTGGTTTGGACCTATCCCGAGTTAACCAGGGTCCAGAGTCTTTATATAGAAATAGCTCTACGAATTACACTCAAGTAGTAAAAATGAATGAAAGCACAAAAACACAAGATCCAGGCAATCAGACAGCATTACAACTCCTATATGCATAGTGCTGACTTAAGGTGACTCTTTAAACCTTCAAGTCTCACACATCTTCCGTCTAGCGTGGGCAGTCATGGGGTATGTCCTTTTCTAGATAGCTTTTCCAGGGTAAGAGTGTCAGTAAGTAGCAGAAGTCAAGGCGGGGATGTTTGGCGAGATGTTTGGCTTCTATACTAGTGTTCGGGTCCTAAGGTTTCGTCCTAAGGTCAAGTATGGCTCTGATACCAACTGAAACATCCTCAATTTTCCACGAAGGGAAAATCCACAGAATGAGTTATAATATGATAAAACCAGGAACTAATATTATCATATATCAGTCGATACCACAGTCATACATTGTAATATTACAAGGTTATAAGCATTACATCACTGAGGTATCACCTATTACAGAGTTTATTCTAGCGGAAGTCTATCGAGTGAAGGCTCCCCCTTCATGAGCGTCATCAGAGTTGTTGTAGCGCAGCATCAACCGGATCATCCGAACCAAACTTGAACGTAGGCACGAAACCTCCTAATCCTTCTAGACTCAGTACCTTTGAAGCAGAAAAATCTGCACACCGCCAGATGTGTGCAGGCCATGGTCAGCACCGATGAGCTTTAGTGGAAAAGATAAAACAAGGGATCTGGCGATCCTATGATTTGGTTGTGGTTTGCATCCTAGTGCATGAGTGGTAATAATAATCAATATAATAATGTTATCAAGTTTTAACACATTCACACACATCCACATCCATCCACCATATCCATATCCACATCCATATCCATCCCAATCATCACCACACCATCACCTCATCTCATCTCACTCACTCAGGTCGACAAAGGCCAACTCCCTCCCAGCCTTGTCTCAACGGCCCGCAACCTCACACCAGGTTCACGGCCGGCACTCACATACCAGGGGAGAAAAGAGAACTCTCACTAGTCGGAAACAAGTCAGGGAAAAGGGCCGCAACCAACGAATTGGCCAACGTATCGATCGATCAACCATACACTATGCAGAGGTTCTACAATATCCACAAGATCACCATCATCGGCACCCCGGGGTGCCTAGGTGGATACCGGTCGATTGCCAGCCTAGAGTAATGCCACCCTACCTCTCAGCCATGGAATCACCCCAAGTCTGTCTAGGGTGGCTAAGTCTGTGAAGTCACGTTCCCTCTTCCGAAGTGGGAGCCATGATCGTCTCGGAAGGGTGTGGGACTCGCATACCCGTACCTCCCTCGCACTCTCTCGCCTAGCAGTAGTGGCATTACCCTACCAGGTAGTCCGACCATCCCCGTCCATAAGGAGCGAGTTGCATGTAAAGGTTTTCCCCGTGGTCAGGTCCCCGTTCCACCTAGGGTGACTAAGCCGGAATGTCTTCTGAAAGGTTTTCGTTATCCGTGCCACCACAGCACGCTCCTGACCTAGGCTCCACCAGCGGCTCACACCCGGATCCACCTCAAGTCACAACTTAACCCGCCATAGGTTTCACGACCACAGGGGCATCCAGATCTGCCCCACGGCAAGACTCACACCAGGCTCGTCGTATATTCCGGCTCGGTCGACTCAACCCTCACCCTCCACACACCCAAGTCACACACACAGCATGCTCACCCATCAGCAAGTCTGGCATCACCCACCATACCATTCCCAAGGGTTCACCATCCGTATCACATCTCAGATATAATACGAAGTGGAGTTAATAATATAATGGTGAAACATGCAAGCAAGCAGGCGAGTAAGCATGAATAAGTGAGTGAATGCGCAAAGCAGGGTGTTGTGGTAGAGTGGGTTGCAATCAGGTAATAATGGCTTAGGTGGTATCATGCATCAATATACTAGCAAAGGAATAAATATAAAAGCACTAGCAACTCTACATATTTGCAATGTCTAATAGGATTCTCTAAAAGAGGGTGCTGCCATGACACCTGCAAAGTAGTCGTCGTCGTGGTTTAATTATTCCTCGTTGGTGTTCCATTAGCGCGATCGTCTCCTCCTGAGCTGACTCCATCTCGCAGTCCTTGATGTCGTCCATGTTCTCTCGGTCCAATCGTATGCTACTCCATGAAACGACACACAAGGCAAGAGAACACTCACACCATAATTCAAAAGGTGACAAGACGTACGAAGATCCATTAATACCAACGAGACACTAAAATACACTAGGCTTAGCTCTCTCGGCGGTTGTCCGATTTCCTCGAGCTAGGAATAAGGTGGTGGTTTGCAAGTTCAAGTCTTGGCCAAGCCAATACGGCTTTATGACATAGGGTTCAAACCATGGCTTATCCTTAGCAAACACCACGGCTCACATCCTTCGATTTGGTCATCATATAAACAGGGTGGAAATCGGAGGATGGGCCTAACGAATAAAGAATGACGGGGTTCGACCCTTGTACCCTTATCCCAAAGGGCAATTGATCATAAGAACGATTAACACCATTGTGACTTGACTCCAAGGTTCCATGGCTTGCCCGCTATGGCAAAAGCGGTAGCACAAAAGGATTGGAGATCTACAATCCTCTCGATCCACACGACACAGTACGTCGGGAACCAAGACACAGGGTCGCTCATAAGAGCGGGGTTAGCTCAGCACATCTATGCCATGTTCTCAGGCACATCTCTAGAGAAATGTGTTTAAGTGGTCGATCGACACAGGGTCCTGAGATACAACAAAGACCATAGCTTTGCTATCAAAAGTGAAGGATCGAAAGTGTTACCAGAAAGCGACCAGAGGGGGGGGGGTGAATAGGAGCTTCAAATTTTCCTTTCGGAAACTTTAAACTTCTGTCCCGAGAATCAACCCCAAAGAACAAACCCTAGAGCTTGCAAGTGTCCACGACCCTAGAGATAGGGTGGATGCTTCCAAGAAGCACAGCGAGACACTATACAACTCTAGAAACTCAACGCAAAAGAGGGAAACCAAAACCGTCAACGAACGAAGGAACCACGAACGGTAACGTGCAATCTGCAATCGACCGGACTCTGGCCCGCGTCCGGTCTGTAAGCACCGGACGCGTCCGGTCAGAGAAAATTGTCTCTGGAACCTTACTGTTCTTGATCGGGCGTTGATGTACGGTGCGTCCGGTCAGGTCCACAGCGTCCGGTCAGCAGAAGACAAACACGATGAACAGTGGAAACAGCGCGTCCGGTCAGTTTAATAGGGAGAGTCCGGTCAAACTATGCACAAAGGATACACGTGGCATTCAACGACCGGACTCACCAGGGCAGCGTCCGGTCGTCCCGATACGTGCGTCCGGTCACTCCGTGACTGCTCCGTTCGTTCACCGATTCGACTTGATCTCACCCGAAACACATCCTCTAGGGATCAAACTTGGTGAGAGGAGTCACAAGGAGGATAGTAAGCTATCTCTAAGAGATCATGGCTCAAACCTATCTCCAAATCGATGAATCGAAGAATTTCGGGGGAAGGGAGAAAAACTTGACCCGAAACTAAAATCGATCGATCTACTAGCTCGTGAGGTTAGAGGTGAAATCCTTCGGTGGAAAGAAGTGCCTCACAATCTAGAACATCTTGGTTCAAACGGATTTGCAAAAGATGCACCAAGCAAGGAGATCGAACGACGGGAAAAACATGAAGAAAAGCAATCCGCGAAGAACACAAACAAAACGTGAATCACAACCACGAATTTGCAACCGTGTGGCTACCACACGCTAAAATAGTGAGATTACGGTCTCACTTCCTCAAAATCTCACGGGCACAGAGGTATTGTTCTCTTCTCTGTGGATCTCAGTTCGCTACAGCAGGGGAGAGGGAGAACAGGAAACCTAGAAGGAAAAATAGCAAATGACTAAGAATTGTGGGTGTCTCCCCCTACTTATCCTAATTCTAACTATTCCTAATTCCCACTCTACCCCTAACTACTTACAGAGCGAACCAGCTAAACCCTTAGGTTATTCTAGACCAACTCGAGGTAGGTGGTGATCCGACGCCCGCACAACTCTTAGCGTTGCCTCGACGCAACCTCCTGATTGCCGCCACGTGCCGCCACCGCTCTGCGTCCTCTTCACGGACTCCGCCCTCGGTTTTGAGGCCCAAACCGGGAAACCAGCCTTCACGACCAACCCCCGGATTTGAGGCCCAAACCGGGAAACCAGCCCACCGTTGCCTGAGTTTTGTGGCCCAAACTCAGCAAACCCGCAGCACCCAGGTTTTGAGGCCCAAACCTGGAAACCGTCCTCAGCCCGAGTTTTGTGGCCAAACTCGGAAACCATCAGCGCCCAGGTTTTGAGGCCCAAACCTGGAAACCGTCCACCCGATGGTTTTTCTCTGGCTGTACCACCAAACCGAAGCTGTAGAGGGGATGCACCGCCTGTGCACCCCGTCCACCGACACGTGTCCCCAGGTCCTCGACCCGAGCAACACCATGTCCCACAAGTCTTCGCTCGTCACTGTCCCAGGCTGCCAGCCACCACAGCTGATCCTCGGGCCACTGGTCCCTCAATCCAAGCCTCACGTCCGCCCTTCATCGCTCCCGGTCCGTCGGCATGACACACTACTTGACCTTCACCTTGCCCTCGATCACTGTCTCCGTGCTCGACACCTGCACAACACAAGCCAAAGAACCTGCGATCAAACCCGTTGACAATCACTCATCACTTGAGACTCGGTATACACCTATGTATCCGTAATGTCCCCCTTGATGAGTGCATTGTCAACTGCACACACAAATCATAATGGAAACAGAAGAAGGAAGGAAGGAGAGGAGAGAACTCGACCAAATGACCCAAAAGCATAGCAAAGCCGAAGAAGGTCAAGTGGAAAGAGCAAGACAACTTGGTCACCAAAGACATGGGCAACGGCTCGACGCAACCAAGCAAAGCAAAGCTAGCCCTCAAGAAGAGGTAGAACAAGGTAGAACAGGCTCAACACCGCTAGCAAGTGCCAAATGAAAAATCGAAGCAAAATGCTAGTCCCTCAAGATAGAGGCACAGAGGCTCAACACAACTAGCAAGAAAGCTCGACATCGACTGAAAAGCTTGATACCAACTGAACCCAACTGAAGCAAGGATGCGACTGCTAGTCCCACAAGATAGAGACAAAGGCTCAACACAACTAGCAAAGCGCTCCGAACCAATTGGAAACTTCAAAAATTCAGCACGAGCAAACTCCCCCTTGCATGGTGCACACAACCGATTCCTCTCCCCTTAGTGAAACATGGGAGGCATGATTTGTCCAAAATTTCTCCCCCTTAGTTGAAAATGCACCATCAAGCAACAGGAACTGAAAACGATTTTCTCCCCCTTAGAAAATGCACCATCAAAAAGTGCCAACAAGAGAAAGGCTCCCCCTTCCAAAATGCATATGAGTTATAATGTAAGTTAGCAGCTTCAGGAATATAGTCAAGAAAATGCAAGGATGCTCTAAACAGTATAGCTCCAATGACTTACTGGAAAGCATACAAGCTAGCAAAGGCTCAAACTGATCACCAAATATGAAACATGAACACATGAGCAAGGTGAGCAGTTTTTAGCCAAAAAGGTATTCACCATCAAAATTAGCACTAAACATGTATAGATAGGAAATCAGACAAGTGCTAAACATGTATACAAGGTGAACTACCCCTAGCAAAGTTCAACCATCATGCTATAGAATGAAACATAGACTTGTGTATCCAAATTTTATCGGAGTTGCAGCGGTTAAGATTACACAAGTTCAAATTTCAGCATGTGATTGCGAGAGGTTGAAAGCTTGTCATTGCCTAACTTTTCAACTGTGCGAAGCCTATGTAGAAGCAATCAGAAGCTTAAAGCAACAGTTTCGGTCATACACTACACAGCTCAAGTTTAACGCAAAGTGCAATGAGAAACAGTCTCGAAACTGTGATGTGTTGACAAGCAATCCCATCTCGATCTTTTCAATTCACTTAAAACTTGGTTCAGATTTTATTGACAGAATATGAACAGACCAAGCAAGTGACAGACTCAGAACTAGAGACATAGCAACCTAGCATATATGAAAAGCACGAGTGAATTCAACACATCCTACACATGCTAGTTGCATATCTCAATGGTGAACATTTTCATGTTTAAGTTCATTAAGCAGGTTCACCATTCAAAATAGCTCAACTCACAACATGTATTAGTTATCAGAAGGAGCATAAGCTACAGGCATCAACAGAAGCATCGGAGCATACTACATAGAGCATAATCACATTCTAAAGAATATATACATGAAGCTCAGAATGTAAAAGCGTATGCTGAAATGCAAAGGAAAACAAAGCAAACGAGAAAATAGTCAGTCTATGATACAAGATCCAAAATGTTTCCCCCATCTAAAAGGGGAAACACACACCAAGCTCACCTCTCAACCGATTAAAGGTTGATTCATCCAAAGGCTTGGTGAAAATATCAGCTAACTGATGATGAGTATCGACATGGCGAAGGTCGATATCACCCTTCTCATAGTGGTCTCGCAAAAAGTGAAAGCGCACATCAATGTGTTTGGTCTTCGAGTGAAGCACGGGGTTCTTAGCAACGCTAATCGCACTCGTGCTGTCACAAAGCAAAGGAACACGAGAAAAGCTCAGACCAAAATCACGCAAAGTGGCCATCATCCAAAGCAACTGGGAACAGCAGCTAGCCGCAGCAACATACTCAGCCTCCGTGGTAGACTGGGCAACACTAGACTGCTAGCGAGAAGACCACGATACAAGAGAAGAACCAATAAATTGGCAAGTCCCAGAGGTGGACTTGCGCTCAATGCGACAACCAGCAAAATCGGCATCGGAATAACCACAAAGGGAGAGGGTGGAGGAAGCTGAATACCAAATCCCGAACTTAGGTGTGAAACGAAGGTACCTGAAAATACGCTTGACCGCCTGACGGTGAGAAGTGCGCGGCGACGCCTGAAAGCGCGCACACAGGCACACCGCGAACTGGATGTCCGGGCGTGTCGCCGTCAAGTAGAGCAGCGACCTGATCATGCTTCGGTACTCCTTCTGGTCCACAGCTTCTGCATCCTTGTCCGCATCCAGGGCCGTCGTGGTCGACATGGGTGTTGGAAGAGGCTTGGCCTCACTCATATCGAACCTCTTCAGCAAGTCCTTGGTATACTTGCCCTGGTGCACAAACGTCCCTTCTCGGGATTGCTTAATTTGCAATCCGAGAAAGAAAGTCAGCTCGCCCATCATACTCATCTCGAACTCCCTGCTCATAGTATCTACAAACTTGGCAACCAAAGCGTGAGAAGAACCATCGAAAATGATATCATCCACGTAAATCTGGACCAAGAGAGTGTCTTTGCCTTGCTTGAGGAGAAAGGGCGTTTTATCCACACATCCCATTTTAAAACCCTTAGCAAGCAAAAAGGTTTTCAACCTATCATACCAGGCTCTAGGGGCTTGTTTCAAACCATATAAAGCTTTGTGGAGTTTGAAAACATGGTTTGGAAACTTGGGATTTTCAAAACCGGGGGTTGTTCAACATAAACCTCTTCTTCTATGTAGCCGTTTAAGAAGGCACTCTTGACATCCATTTGAAAAAGTTTGAAACCTTTGGATGTTGCAAAAGCCAAGAGTATCCTAATAGCCTCCAAACGAGCTACAGGAGCAAAAGTCTCCTCATAGTCTATCCTCTCCTTGCTTGTTTTTGAAAACCCATTTTGTCCCAATAGGCTTACAGTCTGGAGGAGGTGGAACTAAAACCCAAACCCGATTTCGCTCAAAGTTCTCTAACTCCTCATGCATGGCATTGACCCAATCCGGATCCGTCAAAGCGTGTCCAACATCTCGGGGCTCAAAATCAGCAACAAAAGCAGAATGAGCAAAGTGAGAGATTTGAGACCTGGACCGAGTGACACGTTCGTCAATGTTGCTGATCATCTGCTGAGGAGGGTGTTGGCGCTAGATGTGTCGTGGTGCCTCCCGTGCAGAAGTGATCCCCCCCTCAACAGCAGCTGGTGCCTCCCCGGGTACAAAAGGTACCGCTCGGGGTGGCGGATCCCACGGCCCCCAGGAAGAAGATGTGTCGGGGCCGTGAGTCATAGTAGAAGCCGCTCCTTGTGGCACAACAGGTGGAGGGGGTGCTGGATCATCTATACCTTCAGCACCCTTGTCCTCGTCATCAAAAAGAGGCTCACCAACCTCATGATCACCTGCACGCTCAAAACGAGAAGAAGGACAAACCATGGTCTCATCGAAGATGACATTGGATGTCTCCATGACTCGGTTAGTGTCAAGGTTAAGTACACGATAAGCTCGAGTGTGAGTGCCATAACCCAAAAACACACCGTCAGAAGAACGAGACTCAAATTTGTCCAGGTTGCCCTTTTTGAGTATAAAACAATGACAACCAAAAACTCAAAAATAACTCACCTTGGGCAGTTTTCCAAAACGCAACTCATAAGAAGTCTTTTTCATGAAAGCTCGGAGAAAAATGCGATTTGAAATGTAGCATGCAGTGCTCATAGCTTCGGCCCAATATCGCCTAGGAGTCCTATGCTCATCGAGCATCGTCCTGGCCATCTCTACAAGGGTCCGATTCTTCCTCTCTACAACACCATTCTGTGGCGGTGTGTAGGGGGAAGAAAACTGATGCTCTAAACCCAAAGAGTTACAAAACTTCTCAAAGTCCGAATTCTTGAATTCGGAACCATTATCACTCCTAATAGCTCGCATCGAGTTCAAAGGGAACTCGTTCTGAAGACGCAAAATCAGATTGCGAGTAAAGGAGAAAGTCTCAATCTTCTTAGCTAAAAAGAAGACCCACGAATATCTCGAAAAATCGTCAACAACAACAAGCACATACCACTTCCCCCCAACCGAGCTCACCCGAGCCGGACCAACAAGGTCCATGTGCAAAAGCTCTCCAGGGCGCTTGGTCATGACCTGAGTCATTGGATGGTGGGGAGCGGCAACCATCTTCCCATGTCTACAAGAGTGGCAAACAAGATCCTTCTCCATCGACAACTTGGGCAATCCTCGGATTAGGCCAAGTGAACTAATCCTTGCTAGCAAGTCGAAGCTCAAATGTCCAAGTCTCCTATGCCACTTCCAAAGATCAGAGGAAGAAGGTCGAGCCAAAAGACAACGAGAAATTCCAAACGACTCCGAGAAATCCGCATGAAAGACTTTCCCAAAGGGCGAAATCACGCAAACAAGATTGCCCTGAGGATCCAAAATACGACTGAGATTCGGTTTAAAACAAATCTCGTAGTCGTCGTCAAAGAGTTGCAAAACGGAAAGAAGGTTAAAATGCAAGTTAGAGACAAGAGCAACATCGCACAACACAAAGTGCTCATTAACTCGCACCGACCCACGAGACAACACTTTACCTTTGCTATTGTCGCCGAAGGTGATAAACTCCTTTCCAGCGACAGGGCTAAGACTGGAGAACCACTTGGCGTTTCCGGTCATGTGCCTTGAGCAACCGGAATCCACCAACCAAACGTCCTCCAATCGTTTTACCTACATCAATAAAAAGAAATAGGGTGAGCATACGGTCCAACACTGGGTTTAGTGAAGTAGGAAGAATACCAGTGTTGGGCCGGCTGCTCAAAAGAACGGTTAGCAGAAAAACCATTCCTAGCATGCCTACGGGGAAAGCGATCACCACGCTGAGGAAAACGTGGTCCGCTAAGGGAGGAGCGTCCATCGCGATACTCAAAACACGGTGGTGGAAAACGCTCAACTACAAAGCCACCGCCACGGGGTCCATAGCCTACAGCTGCAGGCTCCCACCGGGCACGACCTCCTCACTGCCTAGGCCTAGGAACTTGAGGTTTTGGACCTCTAGGCCTAGTAGCACGCCTCTGAACATTAGGCGCATGTACATCATGGAAAGGATGGTACATGTCCATGTTGTTCATCTCCTTTGCACGGCGCGCCTCCCTCTTGCGTCGAAAGCAAAACTCACTCAAGTGTCCATCTCTCCCACAGTGCTCACAATGGTACCTCACCGCTCTCAAAGGGGGTTGTTGGTACACACGGTTGTGGGTGTGGATCACTTTGCCCTTCTGTGGCATAAGCTCCTCCTGGATAGGTGGCATTGTGTCCAGCTTGTTTTTCAGGTGATTGGGTTTAGGTGCCCATTGCTGGTTCTTGGGTAGAGCTCGTGGAGGTTCTTCAAACACCCCATCCTTTGTGTTAGGCTTGAGAGGCTCTTTGGGTGGAAGCTTGGTAAGTTTGGGAGTAGTGGTGGAGTTGGGCTTCTCACTCGGGTTCAAACCACTCGACTCTCCAATCTTCCCAAAAGCAGAAACATCAATGCCCAGAGCAAAGCCTATACCAGGACCTCCAGCAGCTCGCTTGAATTGGGAGATCATCATCCCGAGCTGTGGCTCACCGCTAGACACCCATGACAAGATGGTCCGAAGGTATGTGTTTTCCTCCTCAGTTTGCATCTTGTCATGCTTCACATTAGCGATCTCCATCTCCAAACCCTCACACAAAACGCACCTAGTCACACAAGTGCTACCCGAGCTAGCCTTCTCAAGAGACTCAATCTTGGCATCCTTCTCTGCTAACTCGGTTTGCAAGACTGGACAAGACTTGCACGCACCCAACAACAGGGGTATAGCCCGGAGCTCATCCACCTCTTCAACTAAAGCAGCATACTTACCTCTCAAGGTGAGAAGGTCAGTCATGTGCTTGGTGCACATCTCACACTCAGCCTCCTCAGCCACGACCACGGTGGACTTAGCAAACTCAAGCTCCCTCAACGTGTCCTCCCACTTCTGCCTAAACTCCTTGCGCTCTCTAGCAGCACGCCTGAGCAACTTATCTTGACTAAGCAAGGCGACAGTAAGCTTCTCGACCTCAGCAGAAAGCTCGTCGTGGGTGAGAGATACCTGAGAGGTGTCGTCGTCATCGTCGTTTCGAGGAGTCTCCTCTAGCTCGCCGTCAACCTCCTTGCCGAGGGCCATGGTGCATAAGCCGTCGTCATCGGCGAAGAAGCAGAGGTCGTTCAACTTGTCCTCGATCCTCTTCTTCTTCTCGGACTCGTCATCGCTTGAGCATGCGGAGTCGTCATCTGAGCCGTCGACATCGCTGAGTGTGGCGAAGAACGCACGCTGCTCAGCCTGGGCCTTCTCCAAGTACTTCTTCTTGATGTACTCCTTGTCGAAGCCGCCCCTCCACTTGTGCCTCGCGGGGACGTACTTCTCCTTGCGCTTGCCGGAGTCTTACTTGTGCCCATGATCGCCCTTCCCAGATGTGTTCTTCTTCTTGGGACAGTTGGCGATGAAGTGGTCGGGGTCGCCGCACTCAAAACATCCTGAGCGTCCTCCTCCGCGGCAACGGTTCATGCGGTTGTTATGGAACCGCGAGAACCGGTTGGCGAGCATTGCCAACTCGTCATCCCCCAAAGACTCCAGCTGATCCTCTGTGACAAAAAAGAGTGAAGAAAGTGCAAATCCTCCAGAGGGGTTAGCAGAAGAGCCAGAAACCAAAGCCATAGTCGGGCCAGAAGGATTTTCATAAGAAGCCCTCGACATGGCGTCAATCTCACTAGACTTGAGCTTGCTAAAGAGCTCGTCGCAAGTGAGGGTCTCATAGTTAGACGATTCGATGATTGCCTGGACCTTTGAGTCCCACACCGATCGATCAAGAGTGTGCAAAAGCTTCAAAGCCCTCTCATGATCGTCAAAAGGCAACAGCTCCTTGTTCGCTCTCATCTTGTTAACAATAACCTGAAAGCGAGCGAATAAACTCTCTATGCTCTCGCCAGGCATGTGTCGAAAGTTCTCGTACTCCCACTTGTGCGACTCATAGAGATGAGATTTGACTTGAGAGGTTCCCTCATGGAAGCGCATGAGGGTCGCCCAAATCTCACGAGCCGTGGGGAGGTGAGAAACGCGATCAAACTCGGACATGCTCAAACAGGAGAAAAGAGCGTTACGCGCTTGGCAATTGGCATCATGCTCATCCATCTGAAGCTGAGTAACACGAGCAGCCAAGACAACGTAATCGTCCCTGTTGCAAATCTCCCAAACTGAAGAGCCCATGCTCTGGAGATAGGCCGACATGCGTATCTTCCAATACGCATAGTTCGTCCCATCAAAAAACGGCGGTTTGCCCACGCCGCGATCCATGTCACCTTCTGTGGATCTGGAACCGGCTAAGGTGGAAGATCCTTAACTCGGTCCGATACCAATTGAAGGATCGAAAGTGTTACCAGAAAGCGACCAGAGGGGGGTGAATGGGAGCTTCAAATTTTCCTTTCGGAAACTTTAAACTTCTGTCCCGAGAATCAACCCCAAAGAACAAACCCTAGAGCTTGCAAGTGTCCATGACCCTAGAGATAGGGTGGATGCTTCCAAGAAGCACAACGAGACACTATACAACTCTAGAAACTCAACGCAAAAGACGGAAACCAAAACCGTCAATGAACGAAGGAACCACGGACGGTAACGTGCAATCTGCACTCGACCGGACTCTGGCCTGCGTCCGGTCTGTAAGCACCGGACGCGTCCGGTCAGAGAAAATTGTCTCTGGAACCTTACTGTTCTTGATCGGACGATGATGTACGGTGCGTCCGGTCAGGTCCACAGCGTCCGGTCAGCAGAAGACAAACACGATGAACAGTGGAAACAATGCGTCCGGTCAGTTTAACAGGGAGAGTCCGGTCAAACTATGCACAGAGGATACACGTGGCATTCAACGACCGGACTCACCAGGGCAGCGTCCGGTCATCCCGATACGTGCGTCCGGTCACTCCACGACTGCTCCGTTCGTTCACCGATTCGACTTGATCTCACCCGAAACACATCCTCTAGGGATCAAACTTGGTGAGAGGGGTCACAAGGAGGATAGTGAGCTATCTCTAAGAGATCATGGCTCGAACCAATCTCCAAATCGATGAATCAAAGAATTTCGGGGGAAGGGAGAAAAACTTGACCTGAAACTTAAATCGATCGATCTACTAGCTCATGAGGTTATAGGTGAAATCCTTCAGTGGAAAGAAGTGCCTCACGATCTAGAACATCTTGGTTCAAACGGATTTGCAAAAGACGCACCAAGCAAGGAGATCGAACGATGGGAAAAATGTGAAGAAAAGCAATCCGCGAAGAACACAAACAAAACGCGAATCACAACCACGAATTTGCAACCGTGTGACTACCACACGCAACAATAGTGAGATTACGGTCTCACTTCCTCAAAATCTCACGGGCACAGAGGTATTGTTTTCTTCTCTGTGGATCTCAGTTCGCTACAGCAGGGGAGAGGGAGAGCAGGAAACCTAGAAGGCAAAATAGCAAATGACTGAGATAAATGGGGAGGTGGGTGTCTCCCCCTACTTATCCTAATTCTAACTATTCCTAATTCCCACTCTACCCCTAACTACTTACAGAGCGAACCAGCTAAACCCTAAGGTTATTCTGGACCAACTCGAGGTAGGTGGTGATCCTACGGCCACGCCCGCACAACTCGTAGCGTTGCCTCGATGCAACCTCCCGATTGCCGCCACGTGCTGCCACCGCTCTGCGTCCTCTTCAAGGACTCCGCCCCCGGTTTTGAGGCACAAACCGGGAAACCAGCCTTCACGACCAACCCCCGGTTTTGAGGCCCAAACCGAGAAACCAGCCCACCGTTGCCTGAGTTTTGTGGCTTAAACTCAGCAAACCCGCAGCACCCAGGTTTTGAGGCCCAAACCTGGAAACCGTCCTCAGCCCGAGTTTTGTGGCCAAACTCGGAAACCATCAGCGCCCAGGTTTTGAGGCCCAAACCTGGAAACCGTCCACCCGATGGTTTTTCTCTGGCTCTACCACCAAACCGAAGCTGTAGAGGGGATGCACCGCCCGTGAACCCCGTCCACCGACACGTGTCCCCAGGTCCTCGACCCGAGCAACACCATGTCCCACAAGTCTTCGCTCATCGCTGTCCCAGGCTGCCAGCCACCACAGCTGATCCTCAGGCCACTGGTCCCTCAGTCCAAGCCTCACGTCCGCCCTTCACCGCTCCCGGTCCATCGGCACTTCACGTCTCTACTTGACCTTCACCTTGCCCTCGATCACTGTCTCCGTGCTCGACACCTGCACAACACAAGCCAAAGAACCTGCAATCAAACCCGTTAACAATCACTCATCACTTGAGACTCGGTATACACCTATGTATCCACAAAAAGGAATAGCAAGAGTACAAATAAACAAGTCGAGGGTTCATTCTTTCCAATGCTCACATCACGGAAGACGACGGGGTATTGGAAGGAGTGGCACAATTTAAGATGCAAGTGCGCAACTATTCGTAGGGTACCCGACCAGGGTGCTCTGTCACTAAGTCATTTCTAGATTCGTAGCGGTGCGGTTGTCACCGCGAGAATCAAGATATGCAGTGGTCAACAGGTACAAGCATACAAGAGCTTATGCACGAAGAAGCATTTATAAAGCATGTTCATATAAGTGAAAAAGAGTGTAGCTCCATGGTCATGGCGAGGTGTACTCGCGACCACAAGATACACTAACAAGGGTTGTGTTACATTCGGCATCACGGCCATGGCGAGACGGGTCCCGTGATCGTAATGTCCGAACGAGGTACGATCCCTCAGCCAGCTCAAGGGCTCGGCACACTCAGACTAACACCCGAACATTCATCCATACAACGATAAGAACCATATAGCAACATAATGACTCATCGAACCAAATAAGTGGAGTAGCACATTCCCATAGCATGAGATTGGATGGATCCTGTATCACAAGTGCATATACAGGTGGTCGTAAGAACGAGGTATAGCGCGAGTACAGATAGATAATTAAGAGAATTTTCCCGGGGCTCGGTAAGTCGACGATAAGATGACACGGGTCCTAACGGGTCATGGTGCCAACAGTCACGATGTCGAGGTAAGGCGCGTCGAGGGAGCGTCGAGGGGCGTCGTGGCCAGTATACTACGCGGCGCGATCAAGGGTCACGAGGTCTCTTCAATCATCATATGCTACGGTTTCCATCAGGGGCATCCTACGGTCAAGATGAGAAGAGAATTACCTTGTCGTTCAGCATGTCGACTAGGGTTCGTTCCATTTGGTCTAAACTCATCGCGGTCATGGTTTCAACATGGGCATGCTTCCAGGGCGGTCAATAATGCGTCGATGTTCTTAGAACACCGGGGTTCGATTTGGCTTGGGCCGGTCTATCGCTAACGACATAGTCACATCGACGACTAATGCACGACCACAACGGGGTGTAACACGTGTTCATAGGTCGGAAGCGATCTCGGTCTACACATTCCATTCGGCAGGCAGGGTCAGGGGTTGGAAGAGAGGTATGTTTAACTAACCATCGTGTATACATGGACGATGTTGCTTGGCATCTAGATCTTGGTGTCACGGCGCCTTCCACGTAGCTCGTCCTTCATCCTTTGCACATGGTGCATCTAGAGAGGAGGTATTTGATCGAAGATGAAAAATAGATCGATACGAGATAACGTATTCATTGATAGCGAGATCATGTAGAAATAACTGGCACGATGGCATGGGCAGGCAAGGATAACTATCATGAGTCGATATTACAATGATGAAATCAAAGTATGTGCAGGATATGAAAACGGAAGTCTTCGACGATGCGGCGCCATCGACCAAACAGATGGGCGCGGCTTCGGCAGAACAACAACGCGGTCTAGCCGAACGTGGTTTCGGCCGGCTGGGAGCCAGCTACCGTCGGCTGGACGCAACATCAAACGTCCGGGAGGTGCTCAGAGGGCAAAGAACCTTTGGTGGAGGTGTCGCGAACCCAACGACTTTCCTGCAGCAGAGTGCATCACAGCACGAAGGCCGGATTCAGTCCATGGATGGCATCAGGAAGTGAAAACAGAGGTAGACTTGGACATGGAGGCTCACCAACGGCCTGCAGTAGCAGTGATACAGCGAGGTGGAGGTGGAGCTCATCATAGCGGTCGTGGCTGGTTATAGACGCTGGGCGACGTCGGCGTGGCCATGGCGAGGCTTCGATGCGGTCCGAGGCATGGCGTCGCGGCATCGACGTGGCCGGTGCTTAGGTGGCGTGGCCGCTGGAGTTGTGGTGGTGGCACGGCCGTCGCGGCGAGGCAGTGGTCGGGATCGGTGTCGCGCACCACGGGGAGGAGTATGGACGCACGACGTCGTGGTGGCCAAGCTGAGAAGGCGCTCGGCGAGGTGGCTCAGGCGGAGGTGCGGTCGGAGGTGCTTCTTCGGGACGCGACGAAGGAGGTCGGGGACGGCGAGTATGTTCGGCGTCCGTGGTGGCAGCTTGGTGATGCGGCCGCAATTGGTGCACGGGGTTTCGACGAGGATGGGGAGGTCGGTGGCGACCGCGGAGCCTCAGCGAAGACGAGGGTGCACGTCGGCTTGGGCGCGTGGGGAGCATCCAGGAGGACCTATGCAGGAGCTCATCGCCATTGGCACCTGCGAGAAGGCAGCCAGTCGGCGCGGTCGGAGAAGGTCGCGACGCTGGCTCGAAGAGGTCACAGAGGCCGGTTGGGATGACGAGTCGCGGTGGTGGCATTCCCGGCACGGGCGTGGTCGACGGTCGGCATGGTCATGGCATCGAGGAGGAGCACGGCGTCGTGAGGAGCAGAGGAAGAAGGAGAACGGCGATGGCGACCAAAACAGCTCGTGTCCGTCATGGCGCGGCGACGCAGCGAGCTGGCCGAGGCTCCGGCGGTCGGCTTGGCAGGGCATTGCCGCGGCGTGGGGAAGAAGCAGAGGGAGGAGAGCGCGAGCGTGGCCAGGAAAAGGGTGCGGGCGCATGGGGCCAGGCGGCGTAGGTGGCGTCGAGTGCTGGCGCCAGAGAGGGGGCGCGTCGGGGCTTTTCTTCGCAGGTGCGTGCTCGCACTCGCGTGGGAAGCAGCGACGGCGGTGTTAGGCTTCCATGGAGCGTTCGCTAGGGTTTGGGGAAAGGTGCGGCGGCAGCTAGGCCTCGGGCCGGGGCGCTTCGCGGCCCAAATGGGGGAGGGTGCAGGGTAGGCCAGGGGCGAGGCGGCCGAGTTGAGCCTCACTGGTGGGCTGTGTCCGTGTGGGAGAAGTGGGGGAAATAGAGCTAGCCTGAGCGCTGCGTGGGCCCAAGAGATAAAGGATTTGTCATTTGATTTAGAGGAATTTCGTAAGTGTTCAAATGGAATTCGCGTGGAAGGATTTGTGAAGATTTTTGAGAGAGACTTGCTATGGTCATGCGCCCTCCATCATTAGACTCAAGTTGCAAAATGAATCTCTGGCAAACTTCTACAAGCAATGTTATATGAATGCAACAATTTATTTATAAATTGTTCCCGGTTTAGCTAGCAACTATGTGCTCCATACAATCACAGAAAAATTTTAAAAAGTCTGAATTTTTGGGTTGTTACAGTGCCGATGGACCCAGAGCGGTGAAGGGCGAACGTGAGGCTTTGACTTATGGACCGGTGGCCTGAGGATCGGCAGTGGTGGCTGACAGCCTGGGACAACGACAAGTGAAGACTTGCATGTGGACGGGGTGCACGGGCGGTGCATCCCCTCTACGGTTCGGTTTGGTGGCTGAGCCACAGAAAAACCACTGAGTGGAC
This sequence comes from Coix lacryma-jobi var. lacryma-jobi, assembly GCA_009763385.1. Lineage (NCBI taxonomy): Eukaryota > Viridiplantae > Streptophyta > Magnoliopsida > Poales > Poaceae > Coix > Coix lacryma-jobi. The sequence continues at coordinate 99,665,113 of CM019831.1, forward strand.
GGTTTCCAGGTTTGGGCCTCAAAACCTGGGTGCGGCTGGTTTCCGAGTTTGGGCCACAAAACTCGGGCTGAGGACGGTTTCCTGGTTTGGGCCTCAAAACCTGGGCGCTGACGGGTTTCTGAGTTTGGGCCACAAAACTCAGGCGACAGACGACAGGTTTCCCGGTTTCGGCCTCAAAACTGGGGGATGGCCCAGGTTTCCCGGTTTCGGCCTCAAAACCGGGGGGGAGGTCCATGAAACGGACGAGCAGAGCGGTGGCGGCACGTGGCGGCAATCAGTGAGGTCGCGTCGAGGCGAAGCTACCAGTTGTGCAGGCGTGGCCGTCGGATCATCATCAACTTCGAGTTGCTCAAGAATACCCTTAGGGTTAGCCTGCTCGCTCATTAGCAGTAGGGGTAGAAGGGGAATAATTTTATTAGGCTATATAAGGAGAGGCAACCCCTCCCTCTAGATTATCTTAGCTAGTGCTATTTTCATTCTAGGGTTTCCTGCTGTCCCACATCCCTGCTGTAGCTACTGAAATCCGCAGAGACGGTGAATCATACCTTTGTGTATTTGCTTTTTGAGGAAACGAGACCGTAATTGTTGACACCTCGGGTGGCACGCAGAAGAAACCGCAAGTGCACGACTATCAGTTGTAGCTTTTCACCTCAGAGTATTCCGGGGTATCGAATCCACGAGGAACGCGAAGTGATTTTGAGAAAACTAGGGGGATAAGGATATCTAGGATAGATGAAGGGAACGGGCACTATCTACTAGGGTAGATCCTAGTTCTATTAGACTTCTAGTGATTTAAGTTCTTTACTAGTGTACTATGGGCGTACTAGCCTTTACCACTGAATTAGGTTGAACGCTAGCACAACGAGCCCTACTGTTGAACTAGACCAACTACGTGGTGGAATTCAAGGCGCACAGGGCTGTCACCACCTGCTTGCTACCACAACTATCCGAGGGCCTAGCCATATTCACTAGCAATATATAGCCTAAGTACCACACTTAATCTATATATTACTACTACTAGCCCTGTACTAGAACTAGAGCACTTGAAACTAATATCAAGCAATGAAATGAACACACAAGTACTGAAAATAAATACTTGAAGATAAAATAGATACTAAGTTACCAAAGTTGAAGCGTGGAGCAGAGAGAAGCAGAGGTCTCCGACAACTCCGAAACTCTCCAGACTTCTACTCTTCTCCTCTCCAGCTCCTCCTCTAGTGAGGCACTCACACTCTCTCTAATCTCTCAAGCATAACAAGTGTGCTAATCTAACCAAATGGTGAGGAATGATGTGAGGCTCTCCGAATGAGAGCTCTAGGGGCCTATTTATAGTGCTAGGAAGCTAGGGGGGTACTTATAGAGTGAAGGGGAGGTCGTTCAGGGTTTAGTGGGTGGCGCCCGCCACTAAACCCTGGCGCCCGCCACCTCTCTGCCATCCATTGCAACCGCCATTCATCCAATGGTCTTCACTTGCTCTCCTAAGTCGGTTTGAGGGTCGGTTAGGGTTTAGACACGTGTCCAAAGCCCACTATCTAGGTGATACTCATCTTAGCCCTTGGATCAAACCGTCTTAGTGTGCAATGGCCAGGATTTGAGCTTGAGGTGACTCCCACGGATCGATGACGTGGCTTGGGCCACTTTTGGCAAGATGGAGCTGGCGGCCGCCAGTAATAGGTGGCGGTCGCCACCCTACTCAGGGCAAATGGGCCAGAGTGGCTTGGCCTTGCTCCTGATACACTTGTTTGGCCCAAATTCCATCATTTCCTGCATTAAGATAAGAAACTATGCACATGTGGAAATAGGTTAGTTATAAACCAAATCTTCTACTTTTTATGTTGTTTTACCTTGGTTTTGGGTGAAATGTTGATGGTGAAATGATGCTTTAAGCACCATCAACAAGCTCCCCCACACTAACCTCTTGCTCGTCCCGAGCAAGCATGGACTTTAAGAATTGCAACAATTTTATTGAACTAAGCATTCACACAAGATGTTCAACTACCTATACTCATGTTAGTAACCTTTCCAAGTGGCTAATAAATCATACCTATGGCGGTTGAAAGATAGAATAGCTTGCAAATAAGAGAAACACACTTTCCTCTTTTACATACCTTGGGGTTTCAAGATATTTTCAAAAAGAAAATCATGGTTCATTGAATCTCTCTTTAAATCTCAAGGCGCTCATGGTGTATAATCTCACTTTATGGCAAAAGAAAATGCCAGAGTCTATCCTATGGTTTATGTGGAGTTTATAGGGAAAGGAAGGAATGTAAGGCACTTCTATCTCTCTTTTATTGCTAAGTCAAGTTTAGGATCATGGGAGAGTATAGTCATGCACTAGCCAAGGTATAAGGTGGACTAACTCAACTCCTTTGTTCTTTTTGAATCTCTTCTCTTACCAAGGATCATGGCTATATGCATCTCTCTCTCTTTTTTTTACTTGGACACTTGTCCTTTTTAGAGCATTTGCTCTTTTTTTGAATATTTGGATACTTGTCCTTTTTAGAGCATTTGCTCTTTTTTTTCTAGATACTATATAGCCATGTCCTTTGAAGGAATGAGAAAATTTATTCAATTCTTTTAGAACAAAATTTTGGAGGAGAACTACATGAGTATACTCTCAGTGTGAGAGTTGTCTCAAAAAGACATGGTTTGCCTTGGCTTTTAGAGCATGACTAAACTCTTCTACCTGGATCAACTATTCTTGACAAAGCTCAAAGATTGATTTAGAAGGCTTTATGGGCTGTTTTCCTATACTCTAATATTTTAGCTTTGGTAGGTGGATCGGAAAGAAAGATCATGAACCATGGTGATTTTGGTTTTCAAAAAAATAAAAAAAAACTCCCAAGGTTGTAGCAGAGTACTAATGCAATTTCAATTACTACTTCTATATCTTATCAAGCAACAACCTAGGTTGATTTCCCTATCAAAATGAGTAGGCTACTACACATGAAAAAAGGTAGAATAACATGTCATGTAAACACTCAATTCAAAAGAAATTGTTTCAGCATTTTTTTTCCTAGCTGCATTTTTAGTTCAAACCGAGACATCCAGTGATCCAAATTGTACAGAATTTAAAACACAGGTTTAGGGGTTCACCGGGGGTGTTTCGGTGCAGAGTGGCCTATTACTGGCGGCCGCCATGGGCTTTGGCCCAAACGGCTTGCAAACAGCGTGACAGCTACCTTGCTAAGATCAGGTTACGGCTTTGAACATTCTATCACGTTTTACAGAGGTGTTTAGAGAGGGGATTTCCCCCACACTAGAAGTTTTGGTACTTTTTATTTTTAAAATGAACAAACTTGATGAAGGGAAAAAATAAGGGTGTATTTTATTCATTATAAAAACTTCCTAAACAAATATTGAAATTGAAATATAAACAAACTAAAATTTAAATCAAGCAAACTAAAAATTAAACTTAATCAAACTAAAAACCTAACTAGACACCCTAAATCTAATCTAATCTACTGAAGGAGTCTCGTAGAGATCCTCGAAGCCCGTCTCTTTGAAGAGACGCTTGATCTTCAAGGTGCAGCCCTTGCGGAGGATGGTGAACCGATCCTCCATATCCATCCGCCACAGGGCCATCTCTGCGACTTGATTCTCCAAGGCGCTCTTCTCCTTGCGCAGCTTCTTCACCTCGGCGGTGAGTTTTTCGAGGGTTAACCCCTCCTCACCACCGTTGTGCTCCATCTCGCCGGGGACTCCTGCCGGCGATGGGTTGAGACGGCGGTGCACGGATGGCTCGGAGAGCGACCCATTGGAGTCATGATTGCTCTCCTCGCGCTCACGCAGCGCCTTCTCATAATGCCCATCGGGCATCCTCACGCCATACACCTCTAGTTTAGCCCTTTTTGGATTGGGGCTGTAACTACGGGTGCGGCTATCCGAGCCAAAGCTGACCCGGGTTTTCACCCTTGACGGAGTGGGCGTCTCATCGCCCCTGGTTTTGATGGCCGGAGACTTCCTCGGGGTGATCTCCCCCGTGGTCGGCCTGGTGGGCGTCCTCAACTTCTTCCCGGGTGGCGTCACCGGAGGAGGATGAATACGGAGCGGAGGCGAGGCCAGGGGGCGCTTCACCCCTGGCGGCCGCCCAGCAGGGGTGGCGCCCGCCACTGGAGTGGTGGCTGGTGCCTTCCCTGCACCCTCTGGTGTTGTCCCCTCGACATAAGTTCCATCAGGCAGCATCATCGCTAGAGGGGGTACGTCAAGCACCTCCATGTCGTCGTCGATTAAAGACCGGATGATGGCTTTGGTGGAGGACGAGATGGATCCTTGAGGGTTATAGGACACGGATTTCCATGGAGACGACATGGTTTTGGAGGAGGCTTGGCTAGACTTCATGGGTGGATGGAGGAAGAAGAAAGAGTTCTTCTTTTAAGAAGGGGGAGAAGTGGAGGGATAGGCCTTAGATGAACTAACACGTCCTCATCTCCTCCTTCTTTCACTCTCCCAAGCTCGGGATTAGTTACCACGTGGAGGGGGCCTCTAAACCGCCCCCTAGTGTGGCGGGTGCCAGGGTTTGGTGGCGGCCGCCAGTTGAGAGTGGCGGCCGCCACTCCTCCTTCGCCGGGCATCGAGCGAGAGAAGGTAAGCCTCCTAAAATTCAAAGTCCCGAGGTTGAAATGGCTTGGTTGGGCCTAAAGAGGCCTTTCTCGGGGTTTTGGAGGACTAGGTGCATGAAATGGACAAGGGACAAACTAGGTTTATCTATTAATGGTCATGGGCTTGAGCTACCTCAAAATCAATTATATCAATTTCGTTTAGCTCATTTTTATCAAAGTCATAGAACATTTTTAATCTTTGTCCATTGACTTTGAAGATTTGCCCATCATCACTTTCTAATGTGACGGCTCCATGGGACGAGGTTGCAACAACCTTGAAAGGTCCTTCCCATTTGCTTCGAAGTTTACCATGTCCTAAAAGTCGAACACGGGAGTTAAAGAGTAAAACTTTATCTCCTACTTCGAACTCTTTCTTTTTGATCCGTTTATCGTGCCATCTCTTAGTCCTCTCTTTATAGAGCTTGGCACTATGATAGGCTTTCTCTCGCCATTCTTCTAGTTCGGAAATTTGCATCTTCCTATTTTGGCCAGCTTGGTCAAGGTCCATGTTCCATTTCTTAATGGCCCAATGAGCTTTGAACTCAAGCTCAACAGGAAGATGACAAGTTTTCCCATAAACTAGTTGGTATGAGGACATTCCGATCGGGGTCTTATAGGCGGTCCGATAGGCCCACAGAGCTTCGGGTAACTTATGTTTCCATCCCTTTCCCATTTCTTCTACCGTCTTTTGCAAGATATTCTTTATTTGTTTATTGGACGTTTTGGCCTGTCCACTTGTCTGGGGGTGGTATGCAGTAGCTACATTATGTTGGACTCCTTGACTAGCTAAGAAATGTCGGAAGCTCTTATCTATGAAATGAGGGCCTCCGTCACTAATGACTAGTCTAGGAACTCCAAAACGAGGAAAGATGTTTTCTTTGAACATTTTCTTCGAATGTTTAGCATCTGCCGCTCGACAGGGTATGGCTTCTACCCATTTCGCGACATAATCCACAGCCACAAGAATGTACTCGACGTCATAGGATTTAGGAAAGGGGCCCATGAAATCTATACCCCAAACATCGAACAACTCAACTTGGAGATTGTTCACGAGAGGCATAGCATCTCGGGCACTAATGTTACCATGCTTTTGGCAACGAGGACAACGTCTCACAAAATTCTTTGTGTCCTCGTACATGGATGGCCAATAAAAACCACTTTGCCATATTTTAGCATGTGTCCGAAAAGCTCCATAGTGTCCTCCATATTCGGCGGAGTGACATCTATCTATGATTTTTGTTGCTTCTTCTATGGGGACACATTTTCTCAAGAGTCCATCTGCACAGACCTTATAGAGATATGGTTCATCCCATAGGTGCGTTCTGCTTTGATATAGCAGTTTCTTTTTACTCTCCCCCGGCGGGACATAGCCGGTGACTATAAAATTCACGATGTTTGCATACGAAGGGTTGGTATGTGTGACTTTTAAAAGGGTATCGTCGCGAAGAAAGTCATTTATTGGGAGATTGTCCAAATTATCGACTTGTAGTCTAGACAAGTGATCAGCTACTGAATTCTCTACTCCTTTCTTGTCTCTTATTTCCAGGTCAAATTCTTGAAGGAGAAGGATCCAGCAGATCAACCTTGGCTTAGCATCTTTCTTAGTGAAGAGATATTTCAGAGCAGAGTGATCGGTATAAACAATCACCTTAGCTCCCACTAAGTAAGATCTAAACTTGTCTATGGCAAAGGCTATGGCCAAAAGTTCCTTTTCTGTGGTTGCATAGTTTAGCTGGGGGCCAGTCAGGGTCTTGCTAGCATAAGAAATAGCATAATGCTTCTTATCTTTAGTTTGACCAAGGACGGCTCCCACAGCATAATCACTAGCATCACACATGATTTCGAACGGCAAATTCCAATCTGGGGGTTGGATGATTGGTGCAGAAGTTAGAGCCTTTTCAAAATATTGAAAGCTTGTAGACAATCCTCGTCAAGTTTGAACGGGACGTCTTTTGCTAATAGGCTCGTTAAGGGTCTAGCGATTTGTGAGAAATCCTTGATAAACCTTCTATAAAAGCCGGCATGGCCCAAGAAGCTTCAGATTCCTCTCACATTAGTGGGTGGTGGTAATTGTTCAATTACATCGATTTTGGCTTTATCCACTTCTATCCCACGTTCTGAAATTCGATGACCTAGGACAATTCCTTCCCGCACCATGAAGTGACACTTTTCCCAGTTAAGAACTAGGTCCTTCTCTTCACAGCGTTGGAGGACTTTGTCTAAATTGGCTAGGCAATCGTCAAAGGTTTTCCCATAGACCGAAAAGTCATCCATGAATACCTCCATGATTTGTTCAATCATGTCGGAAAAGATGGACATCATACACCGTTGGAAAGATGCCGGCGCATTGCAAAGTCCAAAGGACATGCGTCTATAGGCATAAGTTCCATACAGGCATGTGAAAGTGGTCTTACTTTGGTGATCTGGATGGATTGGGATTTGGTGATAACCGGAATATCCATCTAGGAAGCAAAAGAAGGAATGGTTTGCCAATCTCTCTAGCATCTCATCTATAAAAGGAAGTGGGAAATGGTCTTTCATTGTGGCTTTATTCAGCTTCCTATAGTCTATACACATCCTCCATCCAGTGACAGTACGTTGAGGGATTAACTCATTTTTCTCATTCTTAACGACTGTCATGCCTCCTTTCTTTGGAACTACTTGCACGGGACTTACCCATTCACTATAAGGAACTGGATAAATAATTCCCACGTGCAAGAGTTTTAGAACCTCCTTTTTCACGACTTCACGCATAGCGTTATTAAGCCATCTTTGGGGCTCTCTTGAAGGGGGTATCTCAGGATCGAGAGGGATACGATGGGTGCAGAGATTTGGACTAATTCCCTTCAAATCTTGAAGTGAATAGCCAAAGACAGATCGGAGTTTTTCTAAGACAAGGGTCAACCTACGGACTTTCTCTTCAGATAGCTTACTGCTAATGATTACGGGAGTCTCGGGGTCATTGTTTAGAAAAATGTATCTCAGGCCTTCAGGCAGAGGTTTTAGCTCTATGGAAGGTCGAGATGGCTTTTCCGATTCGTCTAAGCGAAACGGTTCATCTGTCTCGGCTTCTTCTTCGATAAAGAACTCAGAATCTTCTTCAAAATTAGGCTGAGCCAACTCATAAAGGGTAGAGGTTCTAGCTTGATCGAGAAGATCTGGTTCTGGTGGTTGTTCGGCAATAGAATTTAATGCACAAACGAAAGGTACTGAGTACTCTTTTCCACCGATTTGAGCATTAAAGTGCTCTTGACATGGTCCTTGCAAGGCAAGTATGGACCAAGGTTGTCCTAAGAAGATGTCAAAAAGGACTACATCAAAAATGTAGAAATCTAAGACCATGTCCGCTCCATCTACTTGGATGGGGACCATCTTTAGGATCTTCACTTTCCAAGATGTCACCATTTGGGTCTCTTAAACACCGTTTAGTTGGTTGTCGTTGAAGGTCAGGGAATGTTCTGGATACGTAACTACTAGCAAGAACATTAATTCCCACGACAGGGTCGTAAAAGGCAAAGGCCCTTTCTCCCCTAATTCAACAATCTATTACGCTAGGTACTTTATCTATGCGAGGGATGTTTTCTGATACTTCGGCTTCCATTGTCCATTCATGACTCATGACAGCTGAAAGTTCCAAAAGACGCTCCCGGCTATAGATTCCATCAGAGGACTCAGGAAGTGGTTTGTCGGATGGGAGAGCTTGAACGGAGTAGTTCATAGCATTTCCATAATCCTCAAACACATCATCCTCTATCTCGCCCAAAAATTCCGAAAGAATTTCTCTCCCAGATGTGGACGGAATAGGCTCCACTAAGTCCAGTGAGCTAGACTCGGGCTCTTCTTGTTGTTCTATGGTCGAAACTTGGGTTTCTACGACTTCTTCCTCAGGGATTTCATCAGAAACTCCAGTATAAGGAGTATTCTCAAGAATTCTATCAAGAACCTCCTTTCCACCTCGTGGAGAAAGATGAAGAAATGCTCCACCTGACGAATGATCAAGGTGGAGGGCGCTCTCTTTCTCTAGACCGACATAAAAATGTTGAAGGAGCACTGGATCGGGTATGACTAAATCGGGTCCTGAATTGATTAAATCAATAAAACGGTCCCAAGCCTCCCCTAATGTCTCCTTATCATTTTGTCTAAAGGTCAACACTTCTACTCGTAGTCGTACCACTCGGTGGACAGGGAAATACGTCAAGATAAACATGGTCCGTAAAGTTCCCCAGTCTCCTCTGGCACTTCCCACGGTTTGAGCATGCCATGTTTTAGCTGCTCCCGTCAAAGTGAACGGAAACAGCTTCCACTTGACAGTGTCAGGTGAAATGCCCGAAATGTTCAAGCATGCACAAACTTGCTCAAACTCACGTAGATGTGTGTAGGGATTTTCTGATCCCGTAAACATGCTCTCCTGAACTTTGTTAATAAAGTCAGGGCGCAATTCATAACTATCAGCATATATAGGTAGTGATGATGAATGTGGCTCTAATCGCGAACTCTTAGGAGCTGTGAATTGTAAGATAGATTGGTTCTCCATGCGGAGAGGGTAAAGATGATCCTAACTCTAGTCTCAAAATCAGCTACCGTTCCCCGGCAACGGCGCCAGAAAAGCTTGTTGACACCTCGGGTGGCACGCAGAAGAAACCGCAAGCGCACGGCTATCAGTTGTAGCTTTTCACCTCAGAGTATTCCGGGGTATCGAATCCACGAGGAACGCGAAGTGATTTTGAGAAAACTAGGGGGATAAGGATATCTAGGATAGATGAAGGGAACTGGCACTATCTACTGGGGTAGATCCTAGTTCTATTAGACTTCTAGTGATTTAAGTTCTTTAGTAGTGTACTGTGGGCGTACTAGCCTTTACCACTGACTTAGGTTGAACGCTAGCACAACGAGCCCTACTGTTAAACTAGACCAACTACGTGGTGGAATTCAAGGCGCACAGGGCTGTCACCACTTGCTTGCTACCACAGCTATTCGGGGGCCTAGCCGTATTCACTGGCAATATATAGCCTAAGTACCACACTTAATCTATATAGTACTACTACTAGCCCTGTACTAGAACTAGAGCACTTGAAACTAATATCAACCAATGAAACGAACACACAAGTACTGAAAATAAATACTTGAAGATAAAATAGATACTAAGTTACCAAAGTTGAAGCACAGAGCAGAGAGAAGCACAGGTCTCTGACAACTCCGGAACTCTACAGACTTCTACTCTTCTCCTCTCCAGCTCCTCTTCTAGTGAGGCACTCACACTCTCTCTAATCTCTCTAGCATAGCAAGTGTGCTAATCTAATCAAATGGTGAGGAATGATGCGAGGCTCTCCGAATGAGAGCTCTTGGGGCCTATTTATAGTGCTAGGAAGGTAGGGGGTACTTATAGAGTGAAGGGGAGGTCGGTTAGGGTTTAGGGGGTGGCGCCCGCCACTAAACCATGGCGCCCGCCACCTCTCTGCCGTCCATTGCAACCGCCATTCATCCAACGGTCTTCACTTGCTCTCCTAAGTCGGTTTGAGGGTCGGTTAGGGTTTAGACACGTGTCCAAAGCCCACTATCCAGGTGATACTCATCTTAGCCCTTGGATCAAATCGTCTTAGTGTGCAATGGCCAGGATTTGAGCTTGAGGTGACTCCCACGGATCGATGACGTGGCTTGGGCCACTTTTGGCAAGATGGAGCTGGCGGCCGCCAGTAACAGGTGGCAGCCGCCACCCTACTCAGGCCCGAATGGGCCAGAGTGGCTTGGCCTTGCTCCTGGTACACTTGTTTGGCCCAAATTCCATCATTTCCTGCATTAAGATAAGAAACTATGCACATGTGGAAATACGTTAGTTATAAACTAAATCTTCTACTTTTTATGTTGTTTTACCTTGGTTTTGGGAGAAATGTTGATGGTGAAATGATGCTTTAAGCACCATCAACAGTAATCTCGTTGTCTCCTCGTGTGGAGAAGTTTCGGCTGGAAATTGAGATTGATTCGCGTTTTGAGCTGTGTTCTTCGTGTTTTGCTTTTCGTTCTGAAGGACCGAGAATGCTACCAGAAAGCGACCAGAGGGGGGGTGAATGGGAGCTTTAAATTTCCTTTTAGAAACTTTAAACCTCTGTCCCAGAAAATCAACCCCAAGAGCAAAGCGATGTGCGTGATGTCCACGACCCAAGAGAATGGGTGGATGTTCCCTAGGAACACAGCGGGACACCACAAAAACTTTCTCACCCAAGTTCACGCAAGTCGACTAGTGACAGGATGGACTTTGGGTAACCTCAACCTCCCCCGAGCAACGCGAGGGGGATTCAGGCTATTTTGCAAAGCGGGAAGTCCGATCTCTGTAGAGCACGAAGTCAGAAATCCAACGCAAAAACCCAAAACCAAATCCGAAGTCGAACGATCAAACTGCGGATGAAACAGTGAAGAAATCACTGCATCGGATGCTGGCAGCGTCCAATGGCCAAGCACCGAACGCGTCCGATGCAAACAGGACCTCTCTGGAACCTTATTGGACTGGCATCGGACGCTGCTACAGTGAAACCCTAGCGTCCGATGCTAGACCCCCGGCGCGTCCGATGGCAACGGACGCTCCGATGGTCAGCGTCCGATGCTCCTTCAAAAATACTGTCACACGACACGTTGCACCGGACGCTCCGATGGAAACGACTCAGCGTCCGATGCTCGAGAACACAACGTCCGATGGTCCCGATACTGCACTGTTCTTCCGTGAAATTCACCCGATCTCCCCCGAATCAAAAGCACTAAGGCTTAGACTTGGTATGAGGAGTTCCAAGGAGGTTAGTGAGCTATCCCAAAGAGATCATGGCTCGAACCTAACTCCAAATCGGTGAATTGGAAGAATTCGGGACAAAAGGAACAAACTCGATCCAAAACGAAAATCGACCGATCTACTAGCTCGTGAGGGTAGAGATGATTTCCTTCGGTGGAAAGAAGTGCCTCACGATCTAGAACAACTCAGTTCAAACGGATTTACAAAAGATGCACCGAGTAGAGAGATCGATCAACGGGAAAATCATGGAGAAAAGCAACCCGCGAAGAACAGAAGCAAAACGCGAATCACAACCATGAATTTGCAACCGTGTGGCTACCACACGCTACAACAGTGAGATTACGGTCTCACTTCGTCAAAAATCTCATGGGCACAGAGGTATTGTTCTCTTCTCTGTGGATCTCAGTTTGCTACAGCAGGGGAGTGGGAGAGCAGGAAAACCTAGAAGGCAAAGAGCAAATGGCTGAGATAGATGGAGAGGTGGGTGTCTCCCCCTACTTATCCTAATTCTAACTATTCCTAATTCCCACTCTACCCCTAACTACTTACAGAGCGAACCAGCTAAACCCTAAGGTTATTCTGGACCAACTCGATGGTAGGTGGATCCGACGGCCACGCCCGCACAACTCGTAGCGTTGCCTTGACGCAACCTCCCGATTGCCGCCACGTGCCGCCACCGCTCTGCGTCCCTTTCCTAGACGTCGCACCCCCGGTTTTGTGGCTCAAACCGGGAAACCAGCCTTCACGACCAACCCCCGGTTTTGAGGCCCAAACCGGGAAACCAGCCCACCAGCGCTTGAGTTTTGTGGCTCAAACTCAGCAAACCCGAAGCACCCAGGTTTTGAGGCCCAAACCTGGAAACCGTCCATCCGATGGTTTTTCTCTGGCTCTACCACCAAACCGAAGCTGTAGAGGGGATGCACCGCCCGTGCACCCCGTCCACCGACATGTGTCCCTAGGTCCTCGACCCAGGCAACACCATGCCCCGCAAGTCTTCGCTCGTCGCTGTCCCAGGCTGCCAGCCACCACAGCTGATCCTCAGGCCACCGGTCCCTCAGTCCAAGCCTCACGTCCACCCTTCACCGCTCCCGGTCCATCAGCACGACACGTCTCTACTTGACCTTCACCTTGCCCTCGATCACTATCTCCGTGCTCGACACCTGCACAACACAAGCCAAAGAACAAGCGATCAAACCCGTTGTCAATCACTCATCACACGAGACTCGGCATACACCCATGTATCCGCAATCTCCCCCTTGATGAGTGCATTGTCAACTACTCACACAAATCATAATGGAAATAGAAGAAGAAGAAAGAAGGAGAAGAGAGAACTCGACCAAATGACCCAAACGCATAGCAAAGCCGAAGAAGGTCAAGTGGAAGGAGCAAAATAACTTGGTCCCCAAAGACATGGGCAATGGCTCGATGCAACCAAGCAAAGCACAGCTAGCCCTCAAGAAGAGGTAGAACAGGCTCAACACCGCTAGCCAAAACCAACTTCAAAAATCGAAGCAAAATGCTGCAAAATGCTAGTCCCTCAAGATAGAGGCACAGAGGCTCAACACAACTAGCAAAAGAGCTCGATACCAATGCCTTACGGCCAACACGAAGCAACAAACTCTCCCTCGAAAAGTGCACGCAACCAGGAAAACTCCCCTTGATTCAACTCAGAAAGCACAAGATTTGAACATTCCCCCTTAGTTGAATTTCGAGGAAGCATATGATTTGCAATTTCTCCCCCTTAGTTGAAAATGCACTTATCAAGTAAAAGTTCTCCCCCTTCGAACATGCATATGAGTCAAAATGCAAGTTAGCAGCTTCAGGAATATAGTCAAGACAATGTAAAGATACTCTGCACAGTATGACTCCAATGACTCAACATCATCCACAAAATGCTAGCAAAGGCTCAGACTGATCACTATATACGAAATATGAACATGATAGCACAGTGAGCAATTTTTAGCCAAAAAGATAGTCACCATCAAAATAGCACTACACATGTATAGACAGGAATCCGAACAAGTGCTAAGCATGTATACTAGGTGAACTACCCCTAGTAAAGTTCAAACATCATGCTATAGAATGAAACATAGACTTGTGTATCCAAATTTTATCGGAGTTGCAGCGGTTAAGATTACACAAGTTAAAATTTTAGCATGTGATTGCGAGAGGTTGAAAGCTTGTCATTGCCTAACTTTTCAACTGTGCGAAGCCTATGCAGAAGCAATCAGAAGCTTAAAGCAACAGTTTCGGTCATACACTACACAGCTCAAGTTTAACTCAAGGTGCAATGAGAAACAGTCTCGAAACTGTGATGTGTTGACAAGCAGTCCCATCTCGATCTTTTCAGTTCACTAAAACTTGGTTCAATTTTATTGACAGGATATGAACAAACCAAGCAAGTGAGATACTGGGAACTAGAGACATAGCAACCTAGCATATATGAAAAGCACGAGTGAACTCAACACATCCTACACATGCTAGTTGCATATCTCAATGGTGAACATTTTCAGTTTTAAGTTTGTTAAGCAAGTTCACCATTCAAAAATAGCTCAGCTCACAACATGTACTAGTGATCAGAAAAAGCATAAGCCACAAGCATCATCATAAGCATCGGAGCATACTACATAGAGCATAGTTACATTCTAATGATTATATATATGAAGCTCAGAATGTAAATGCGTATGCTAAAATGCAAAAGAAAACAAAGACAAACGAAAAAGAGTCAGTCTATAATACAAGAACGAAAATGTTTCCCTCATCTAAAAGGGGAAACACACACCAAGCTCCCCTCTCAACCGATGAAAGGTTGATTGGTCCAACGGCTTGGTGAAAATATCAGCCAACTGATGATGAGTATCGACTTGGCGAAGGTCGATAGCACCCTTCTCATAATGGTCTCGCAGAAAATGAAAGTGCACATCAATGTTTTTGGTCTTCGAGTGAAGCACGGGGTTCTTAGCAACGTTAATAGCACTCGTGCTGTCACAAAGCAAAGGAACGCGAGAAAAGATCAGACCAAAATCACGCAAAGTGGCCATCATCCAAAGCAACTGGGAACAGCAGCTAGCCGCAGCAACATACTCAGCCTCCGTGGTAGACTGGGCGACACTAGACTGCTTGCGAGAAGACCACGATACAAGAGAAGAACCAATAAACTGGCAAGTCCCAGAAGTGGACTTGCGCTCAATGCGACAACCAGCAAAATCGGCATCGAAATAACCGCAAAGGGCGAGGGTGGAGGAAACTGAATACCAAATCCCGAACTCTGGTGTGAAACGAAGGTACCTGAAAATGCGCTTGACCGCCTGACGGTGAGAAGTGCGCGGCGACGCCTGAAAGCGCGCGCACAGACATACCGCGAACTTGATGTCCGGGCGTGTCACCGTCAGGTAGAGCAGCGACCTGATCATGCTTCGGTACTCCTTCTGGTCCACAGCTTCTCCATCCTTGTCCGCATCCAGGGCCGTCGTGGTCGACATGGGTGTTGGAAGAGGCTTGGCCTCACCCATATCGAACCTCTTCAGCAAGTCCTTGGTATACTTGCCCTGGTGCACAAACGTCCCTTCCCGGGATTGCTTGATTTGCAATTCGAGGAAAAACGTCAACTCGCCCATCATACTCATCTCAAATTCCCTGCTCATAGTATCTGCAAACTTGGCAACCAAAGCGTGAGAAGAACCACCAAAAATGATATCATCCACGTAAATTTGGACCAAGAGAGTATCAGTGCCTTGCTTGAGGAGAAAGAGCATTTTATCTACACATCCCATTTTAAAACCCTTAGGAAGCAAAAAAGTTTTCAATCTATCATACCAGGCTCTAGGGTCTTGTTTCAAACCATACAAAGCTTTGTGGAGTTTAAAGACATGGTTTGGAAACTTGGGATTTTCAAAACCGGGGGGTTGTCTAACATACACCTCCTCTTCTATGTAGCCGTTTAAGAAGGCACTCTTGACATCCATTTGAAAAAGTTTGAAACCTTTGGATGCAGCAAAAGCCAAGAGCACCCTAATTGCCTCCAAACGAGCTACAGGAGCAAAAGTCTCCTCATAGTCTATCCCCTCCTTCTGACTATATCCCTGGGTTACGAGTCTGGCCTTGTTTCTCACAACATGGCCATCTTCTCCCTGTTTGTTTTTGAAAACCCATTTCATCCCAATTGGGTGACACTCAGAAGGTGGAGACACTAGAACCCAAACCCGATTTCTCTCAAAGTTTTCTAACTCCTCGTGCATGGCATTGACCCAATCCGGATCCGTCAAAGCGTGTCCAACATCTCGGGGCTCAAAATCAGCAACAAAAGCAGAATGAGCAAAGTGAGAGATTTGAGACCTGGACCGAGTGACACGTTCGTCAATGTTGCCGATCATCTACTGAGGCGGGTGTTGGCGCTGGATATGTCGTGGCGCCTCCCGAGCAGAAGTGATCTCCCCCTCAACAGCAGCTGGTGCCTCCCCGGGTACAAAAGGTACCGCTCGGGGTGGCGGATCCCACGGCCCCCACGTCGAAGAAGAGGGATCGGGGCCGTGTGTCGTAGTAGAAGCCGCTCTTTGTGGCACAGCAGGTGGAGGAGGTGCTGGGTCGTCCATCCCTTCAGCACCTTCTTCCTCATCATCAAAAAGAGGCTCGCCAACCTCATGATCACCTGCACGCTCAAAACGAGAAGAGGGACAAACCATGGTCTCATCGAAGGTGACATTTGATGTCTCCATGACTCGGTTAGTGTCAAGGTTAAGTACACGATTTGCGTGAGTATGATTGCCATAACCCAAAAACACACCGTCAGAAGAACGAGACTCAAACTTGTCTAGATTGCCTTTCTTAAGTATGAAACAGTGGCAACCAAAAACTCAAAAATAACTCACCTTGGGCAGTTTTCCAAAACGCAACTCATAAGAAGTCTTTTTCAAGAAAGCTCGGAGAAAAATGCGATTGGAAATGTAGCATGCAGTGCTCATAGCTTCGGCCCAATATCGTCTAGGAGTCCTATGCTCATCGAGCATCGTCCTGGCCATCTCTACAAGGGTCCGATTCTTCCTTTCTACAACACCATTCTGAGGTGGTGTGTAGGGGGAAGAAAACTGATGCTCTAAACCCAAAGAGTTACAAAACTTCTCAAAATCTGAATTCTTGAATTCGGAACCATTATCACTCCTAATAGCTCGCATCGAGTTCAAAGGGAACTCGTTCTGAAGATGCAAAATCAGATTGCGAGCAAAGGAGAAAGTCTCGGTCTTCTCAGCTAAAAAGAAGACCCACGAATATCTCGAAAAGTCATCAACAACAACAAGCACATACCACTTCCCCCCAACCGAGCTCACCCGAGCTGGACCAACAAGGTCCATGTGCAAAAGCTCTCCAGGGTGCTTGGTCATGACCTGAGTCACTGGATGGTGGGGAGCGGCAACCATCTTCCCATGTCTACAAGAATGGCAAACAAGATCCTTCTCCATTGATAACTTGGGAAATCCTCGGATTAGGCCAAGTGAACTAAGCCTTGCAAGCAAGTCGAAGCTCAGGTGACCAAGTCTCCTATGCCACTTCCAAAGATCAGAGGAGGAAGGTCCAGCCAAAAGACAACGAGAAATTCCAAACGACTCCGAGAAATCTGCACGAAAGACTTTCCCAAAGGGCAAAATCACACAAACAAGATTGCCCTGAGGATCCAAAATACGACTGAGATTCGGTTTAAAACGAATCTCATAGTCGTCGTCAAAGAGTTGCGAAACAGAAAGAAGGTTAAAATGCAAGTTAGAAACAAGAGCAACATCGCGCAACACAAAGTGCTCATTAACTCGCACCGACCCACGAGACAACGCTTTACCTTTGCTATTGTCGCCGAAGGTGATAAACTCCTTTCCGGCGACCGGACTAAGACTGGAGAACCACTTAGCGTTTCCGGTCATGTGCCTCAAACACCCGGAATCCACCAACCAAACGTTCTCCAATCGTTTTACCTATATCAATAAAAAGACATAGGGTGAGCATACGGTCCAACACTGGGGTTAGTGAAGTAGGGAGAATACCAGTGTTGGGCCGGCTGCTCAAAAGAACGGTTAGTAGAAAAACCATTCCTAGCATGCCTAGGGGGGAAGCGATCACCACGCTGAGGAAAACATGGTCCGCTGGGGAAGGAGCGCTCACCGCGATACTCAAAACACGGCGGAGGAAAGCGCTCAACTACAAAGCCACCGCCACGGGGTCCATAGCCTACAACTGCAGGCTCCCGCCGGGCACGTCCTCTCCGCTGCCTAGGCTTGGGAACTTGAGGTTCTGAACCTCTAGGCCTAGCAGCTCTCCTTGGAGCTCTCCTCTAAACATTCAACACATGTACATCATGGAAAGGATGGTACATGTCCGGATTGTTCATCTCCCTAGCACGGCGCGCCTCTCTCTTGCGCCGAAAGCAGAACTCACTCAAGTGTCTATCTCTCCCACAATGCTCACAATGGTAACTCACCGCTCTCAAAGGGGGTTGTTGGTACTCACGGTAGTGGGTGTGGATCACTTTGCCCTTCTGTGGCATAAGCTCCTCCTGGATGGGTGGCATGGTGTCAAGCTTGTTCTTGAGGTGGTTTGGTTTTGGAGCCCATGATTGTTTCTTTGGTGGAGCTCTCGGAGGTTCAACAAAGACCCCATCCTTGGTGTTAGGCTTGAGAGGCTCTTTGGGTGGAATCTTGGTAAGCTTGGGAGTAGTGGTGGAGTTGGGCTTCTCACATGGGTTAAGACCACTCGACTTTCCAATCTTCCCAAAAGCAGAAATATCAACGCCCGGAGCAAAACCTACACCAGGACCTCCAGCAGCTCGCTTGAATTGGGAGATCATCATCCCGAGCTGTGGCTCACCACTAGACACCCATGACAAGATGGTCCAAAGGTATGTGTTTTCTTCCTCAGTTTGCATCTTGTCATGCTTCACGTTTGCGATCTCCATCTCCAAACCCTCACAAAGAACACACCTAGCCACACAAGTGCTACGTGAGTTGGCCTCTTCAAGAGACACAATCTTGGCATTCTTCTCTGCCAACTCAGATTGCAAGCCTGGACAGGTCTTGCACGCACCCAACAACAAGGGTCTAGCATGGAGCTCATCCACCTCTCCTACCAACACAGCATACTTGCTTCTCAAAGTGAGAAGGTCAGTCATGTGTGTGGTGTACATCTCGCACTCAACCTCCTCAGCAACGACCACGGTGGACTTAGCGAACTCAAGCTCCTTCACTGTGTCCTCCCACTTCTGCCTAAACTCCTTGCGCTCTCTAGCAGCACGCCTGAGCAACTTGTCTTGACTAAGCAAGGCGGCAGTAAGCTTCTCGACCTCAGCAGAAAGCTCATCATGGGTGAGAGATACCTGAGAGGTGTCGTCATCGTCATCGTCGTTCCGAGGAGTCTCCTCCAGCTCGCCATCAACCTCCTTGCCGAGGGCCATGGTGCAGAAGCCGTCGTCGTCGGCGAAGAAGCAGAGACCGTTCAGCTTGTCCTCGATCTTCTTCTTCTTCTCAGACTCGTCGTCGCTTGAGGAAGCGGAGTCGTCGTCCGAGTCGTCGATGTCGCTGAGCGTGGCGAGGAAAGCACGCTGCTCAGCCTAGGCCTTCTCCAAGTACTTGGTCTTGATGTACTCCATGTTGAAGCCGCCCTTCCGCTTGTGCCTTGCGGGGGCATACTTCTCCTTGCGTTTGCCGGAGTCGTACTTCCCAGATGAGTTCTTCTTCTTGGGACAGTTGGCGATGAAGTGGTTGGGGTCGCCGCACTCGTAGCATCCCGAGCGTCCTCCTCCGCGGCGACGGTTCATGCGGTTGTTGTGGAACCGCGAGAACCGATTGACGAGCATAGCCAACTCGTCATCCCCCAAAGACTCCAGCTGCTCCTCTGTGACAGAAAAGAGAGAAGAGAGTGCAAAACCTCCAGAGGGGTTAGCAGAAGAGCCAGAAAGCAAAGCCATCGACGGGCCAGAAGGATTTTCATAAGAAGCCCTTGCCATGGCATCGATCTCACTGGACTTGAGCTTACTGAAGAGCTCGTCGCACGTGAGGGTCTCATAGTTAGGCGATTCGATGATCGCCTGAACCTTGGAATCCCACATCGACCGATCGAGAGTATGCAAAAGCTTGAGAGCCCTCTCATGATCCTTGAAAGGCAACAGCTCCTTGTTAGCCCTCATCCTGTTGACAATCACCTGAAAGCGAGCGAATAAACTTTCTATGCTCTCGCCAGGCATATGTCGAAAGTTCTCATACTCTCGCTTGAACGACTCGTAGAGATGGGTTTTGACTTGAGTGGTTCCCTCATGGAAACGCATGAGGGTAGCCCAAATCTCCCGAGCCGTAGCGAGGTGAGAAACGCGATCAAACTCACTCATGCTCAGGCATGAGAAAAGAGCATTACGGGCTCGGCTATTGGCATCGTGCTCATCGATCTGAAGCTGAGAGACACGAGCAGCCAAGACCACGTAAACGGCAGAGTTGCCAATATCCCAGATGGAAGCACCCAAACTCTGCAGATAGGCCGACATGCGTATCTTCCAATACGCATAGTTCATCCCATCGAAAAACGGCAGTTTGCCCACGCCGCGATCCATGTCGCCTTCTGTGGATCTGGAACCGGCTAAGGTGGAAGATCCTTAACCCGCTCCGATACCAATTGAAGGACCGAGAATGCTACCAGAAAGCGACCAGAGGGGGGTGAATGAGAGCTTTAAATTTCCTTTCAGAAACTTTAAACCTCTGTCCCAGAAAATCAACCCCAAGAGCAAAGCGATGTGCGTGATGTCCACGACCCAAGAGAATGGGTGGATGTTCCCTAGGAACACAGTGGGACACCACAAAAACTTTCTCACCCAAGTTCACGCAAGTCGACTAGTGACAGGATGGACTTTGGGTAACCTCAACCTCCCCCGAGCAACGCGATGGGGATTCAGGCTATTTTGCAAAGCGGGAAGTCCGATCTCTGTAGAGCACGAAGTCAGAAATCCAACGCAAAAACCCAAACCCAAATCCGAAGTCGAACGATCAAACTGCGGATGAAACAGTGAAGAAATCACTGCATCGGACGCTTGGCCAAGCACCGGACGCGTCCGATGCAAACAGGACCTCTCTGGAACCTTACTGGACTGGCATCGGACGCTGCTACAGTGAAACCCTAGCGTCCGATGCTAGACCCCCGGCGCGTCCGATGGCAACGGACGCTCCGATGGTCAGCGTCCGATGCTCCTTCAAAAACACTGTCAGACGACACGTGGCACCGGACGCTCCGATGGAAACGACTCAGCGTCCGATGCTCGAGAACACAGCGTTCGATGGTCCCGATACTGCACTGTTCTTCCGCGAAATTCACCCGATCTCCCCCGAATCAAAAGCACTAAGGCTTAGACTTGGTATGAGGAGTTCCAAGGAGGTTAGTGAGCTATCCCAAAGAGATCATGGCTCGAACCTAACTCCAAATTGGTGAATTGGAAGAACTCGGGACAAAAGGAACAAACTCGATCCAAAACGAAAATCGACCGATCTACTAGCTCATGAGGGTAGAGATGATTTCCTTCGGTGGAAAGAAGTGCCTCACGATCTAGAACAACTCAGTTCAAACGGATTTACAAAAGACGCACCGAGTAGAGAGATCGATCAATGGGAAAATCGTGGAGAAAAGCAACCCGCGAAGAACACAAGCAAAACGCGAATCACAACCACGAATTTGCAACCGTGTGGCTACCACACGCTACAACAGTGAGATTACGGTCTCACTTCCTCAAAAATCTCACGGGCACAGAGGTATTGTTCTCTTCTCTGTGGATCTCGGTTTGCTACAGCAGGGGAGTGGGAGAGCAGGAAAACCTAGAAGGCAAAGAGCAAATGGCTGAGATAGATGGGGAGGTGGGTGTCTCCCCCTACTTATCCTAATTCTAACTATTCCTAATTCCCACTCTACCCCGAACTACTTACAGAGCGAACCAGCTAAACCCTAAGGTTATTCTGGACCAACTCGATGGTAGGTGGATCCGACGGCCACGCCCGCACAACTCGTAGCGTTGCCTTGATGCAACCTCCCGATTGCCGCCATGTGCCGCCACTGCTCTGCGTCCCTTTCCTGGACGTCGCACCCCCGGTTTTGTGGCCCAAACCAGGAAACCAGCCTTCATGACCAACCCCCGGTTTTGAGGCCCAAACCGGGAAACCAGCCCACCAGCGCCTGAGTTTTGTGGCCCAAACTCAGCAAACCCGAAGCACCCAGGTTTTGAGGCCCAAACCTTGAAACCGTCCATCCGATGGTTTTTCTCTTGCTCTACCACCAAACCGAAGCTGTAGAGGGGATGCACCGCCCGTGCACCCCGTCCACCGACACGTGTCCCCAGGTCCTCGACCCAGGCAACACCATGCCCCGCAAGTCTTCGCTCGTCGTTGTCCCAGGCTGCCAGCCACCACAGCTGATCCTCAGGCCACCGGTCCCTCCGTCCAAGCCTCACGTCCACCCTTCACCGCTCCCGGTCCATCGGCACGCACGTCTCTACTTGACCTTCACCTTGCCCTCGATCACTGTCTCCGTGCTCGACACTTGCACAACACAAGCCAAAGAACATGCGATCAAACCCGTTGACAATCACTCATCACACAAGACTCAGCATACACCCATGTATCCGCACGTTCTCTCTGTGATTTGTTCCGTTCTCCCAATCTGAGGATTGATCTTCGATTCCATTCGAACTGAGTTGTTCTAGATCATGAGGCGCATCTTTCCACCGAAGGAATTCAACTCTAACCTCACAAACTAGTAGATCGATCGATTTTCGTTTCGAATCGGTTTTTGTCTCCTTTGCCCCGAATTCTTCCGATTCACCGATTTGGAGTTAGGTTCAAGCCATGATCTTTTAGGGGTAGCTCACCTCCTTGGAACTCCTCATACCAAGTCTAAGCCTTAGAGATTTTGATTCGGAGGAGATCGAGCTGAATCTGCGGAAGAACTGTGCTGTTTCGGGGGCATCGGACGCTGAACACGGGGCCATCTGATGCTAAGTTCGTCACATCAGACGCTTAGGTGCCACATGTCACAGAACAACATTCTTGAAGGAGCATCGGACGTTGACCATCGGACGCTCCGTTGACCATCGGACATGTCCGGGGTCTGAGCATCGGACGCTGAGGGTTCACTGTTGCAGCGTCCGATGACTATGCAGTCAGGTTCCAGAACAGTGCATTTTGCATTGGACGCGTCCGGTGCCTGGACATCGGACGCAGGCCAGCGTCCGATGATGCAGGTTTTCACTATTTTGGTTACTGTTCGCTCGTTCGACTTTGTATTTGATTTCTAGTTTTTGCGGTAGGCTTCTAGACTTGTGTAGTGTCCCGCTGTGCTTCTAGGAAGCATCCACCCTACTTCTAGGGTCGTGGACACTAACAAGCTCTAGGTTTGCACTTGGGGTTGATTCTTGGGACAGCGGCGACAAGTTTCTGAAAAGGAAATTTAAAGCTCCCATTCACCCCCTCTCTGGTCGCCTTGCTTTAGCATTTTTGGTCCTTCAATTGGTATCGGAGCAAGGTTAAGGATCTTTCACCTAAGTCGGTTCTAGATCCACAGAAGGCGACATGGATCGCAGCGTGGGCAAACCGCCGTTTTCGCGATGAACTATGCGTATTGGAAGATACGCATGTCGGTCTATCTTCAGAGTATGGGTGCTTCTGTCTAGGAGATTTGCAATGAAGCTGATTACGTGGTCTTGGATGCTCGTGTGACTCAGCTGCAGATCGACGAGCATGATGCCAATAGTCAAGCCTGTAATGCTCTTTTCTCATGTTTGAGCATGTCTGAGTTTGATCGCGTTTCTCACCTCCCCACGGCTCAGGAGATTTGGGCGACCCTCATGCGCTTCCATGAGGGAACCACTCAACTCAAATCCCGTCTCTATGAGTCGCACAAACGGGAGTATGAGAACTTTCGACATATGCCTGGCGAGAGCATAGAAAGTTTATTCGCTCGTTTTCAGGTCATTGTCAACAGGATGAGGGCTAACAAGGAGCTGTTGCCTTTCGACGATCATGAGAGGGCTCTCAAGCTTTTACACACTCTCGATCGGTCGGTGTGGGATTCCAAGGTTCAGGCGATCATCGAATCGCCTAACTATGAGACTCTCACGTGCGACGAGCTCTTTAGTAAGCTCAAGTCCAGTGAAATTGATGCCATGGCGAGGGCTTCTTATGAAAATCCTTCTGGCCCGTCGATGGCTTTGGTTTCTGGCTCTTCTGCTAACACCTCTGGAGGTTTTGCTTTGTCATCTCTTCTTACTATCATAGAGGAGCAGCTGGAGTTCATGGCAGACGACGAGTTGGCCCTGCTTGCCAACCGGTTCCCGCGGTTCCACAACAACCGCAAGAACCGTCGCCACGGAGGAGGACGTGGTGGATGCTACGAGTGTGGAGGCTCAGACCACTTCATTGCCAATTGCCCGAAGAAGAACAAGCAAGTCTTCGGCAAGGCAGATCACAGCCATAAGTACGACTCCGGCAAGCGCAAGGATAAGTACATCCCTGCCAAGCACAAACAGAGGGGCGGCTTCAACAAGGAGTACATCAAGGAGAAGTACCTGGAGAAGGCCCAGGCCGAGCAGTGTGCCTTCTTCGCCACTCTTAGCGACGTCGACGACTCGGATGATGACTCTGCTGCATCATGCGAAGATGAGTCCAAGAAGAAGAAGAAGAAGATCGAGGACAAGCTGAACGGTCTTTGCTTTTTCGCCGACAACGAGGGCTTCTGCACCTCGACGATGAGGTCAACGGCGAGCTGGAGGAGATCCCTCAGAACGACGACGACGATGACAACACCTCCCAGGTATCTCAAACTCCTGACGAACTCTCTGCTGAGGTTGACAAGCTTACTGCTTCTCTCGTTAGTCAAGATAAACTACTTAGGCTTGCCGCTTGAGAGAGAAAGGAGTTTAGGAGGAAGTGGGAGGACGCGGTGAAGGAGCTTGAGTCTGTCAAGTCCACCGTTGTTGTGACTGAGGAGGATGAGTGTGAGATGTGCTCCAAGCACATGACTGACCTTCTCACTTTGAGGGGGAAGTATGTTGCTTTGGTTGGAGAAGTGGATGAGCTTAGGGCTAGATCCTCAGTGCTTGGTGCGTGCAAGTCTTGTGCAGGCTTGCAATCCGAGTTGGCAAAGAAGAATGACAAGATTGTGTCTCTTGAGAAGGCCAGCTCGGGTAGCACTTGTGTGTCTAGGTGTGCCTTGTGTGAGAGTTTGGAGATGGAGATTGCAAACATGAAGCATGACTGTAAGGACCTGTGCGGCCTAGAGGGGGGGTGAATAGGCCTATCAAAAATCACAGCTCGAAACTTAATTAGTGAAGCCCGGCACTACCACCCTGAGCCCGGCACTGCCGCTCCCCGGCACTGTCGGCCTCAGCCCGGTACTGCCGCACAGACAACTAGCCTAAGCCTACAAATCGAAATCTAGCAACAGCAAACCAAATCTATATGAATGGAAGTGTAACACTAGGTTTCCTGAACCAGCAGAACCAACTCAACCAAGCCAAATATGTAGTATGAAGTAGATCGGGCCAAACCCTGGAATCTATCACAAGCTCAAAAAGTATGAAGAATGAAAGTAAGTAGGCACAAGAGATAAGTGATTTATCCCATGGTTCAGCTCGCCACCAAGGCTTGCCTACCTCCACGTTGTTGAGGTTGACCACTTAGGTCATGAGCTTTGCAACTCTTCCTCGTTCTCAAGTCAAAGAACTAAATCCTTGAAGTGAGGAGTAATAATACTAGCTGCACGAGTGATTACAAACCTCCCAAGGATGCCACACAAGTTGGCTAGCTCAAGGGCAACGTCTAGCCGGCTAGGGTTCCAAGAACCCAAGAGTAATAGAAGCAAATCCACCGGCTATGGCTCAAATCAAGTGCTCTAGGGAGTAGATCTTAGCTAGGACTTCTCTTTGGTGAAGGTATGAGCCTCTAACTCACTTAGAATCAATGCAAATCAAAGATTAGGTGAGAGAGAGCTTGGGGGCCTTCAATGGGGAGAGGAAGCCTTGTCTGGAGGTAGGAGAAGAGTTATGGTCGTGGATGACTGTTGGGTTGGCAAGGAGGTGGAGTAAATACCCCCTTCCATCCAACGGCTGAAACAAGTCACGGTAGTGCCGGCCTTAGCCCAACAGTACCGCAGCCCGGCACTGGCGCACCCTGGGTGGCACTGTCGCGCCTACCAGACAGACAGAGGAAGATCAGAATTCTGTGCAGCTGTCTTTGGTTAGACACAAGGATGGCTTGGGTTGGTTTGAGCACATATCATTCAGCCATAGCTATGCATTTGGATTCCCACTTGTTAGTACGGCAATCCTATAACTCAAATACATATGAAGAAGCTCTTTGTAGCACTTTGAGTCCGGAACCGATGAAATGTAGTATGAGGGGTCCATCAACACATATGCATCATCCTTTCTTATTATCAACCTGCTTGTCATCTTGGTAAATCTCATTAGTTCTTCAATCATGTGGTCATTATTACTAAAACCCACAGTTAGGGCTTGATTGCACTTAATATCTCCCCCTTTTGGTGATTGATGACAACACAATTGAAGCTTACAATAAAAGGGTGCAATACTTGAGATTTAGAAGCTTAGGTGTGAAACCTCCCCCTAAATGTGTGAATGAGAGCTGAAATCTCAAATTGGCATTAGAGGCCAACATTCACATATTTAAAAGTGTAAAGTAGGTTCAGTCTCACATCTAATAGCTTTGTGGGGTGCAATCAAGTTGTGTCTAGAATAAATATGTGGTGCGAATGACAGTTTAAGCACATCAGAGAGGTTTG
Source organism: Coix lacryma-jobi var. lacryma-jobi (assembly GCA_009763385.1). Lineage (NCBI taxonomy): Eukaryota > Viridiplantae > Streptophyta > Magnoliopsida > Poales > Poaceae > Coix > Coix lacryma-jobi. The sequence goes on from CM019831.1 coordinate 99,691,297, forward strand.
CTGCTTGTCAGCCAGAGCGGCACTGCCGCTCTAGGCGCGGCACTGCCAGAGCCCGGGACTGCCGGCCTTGGAGCGGCACTGCCGCTCAGACTTACAGACAGCAAACGCAGCGGAATTTAAAACAGCCACAAAGCATGAGATAAAACTAATCTAAACATAATATGACAAGCTAAATAAGCATACAAACGTACATGTCCACATCCAAATCTAAGAAGTAGCAACATAGAGTAATATTACAAAATAGAGTTTTGATCGAAACAAACTCTCTCACAACTCACAACTACTAAAAGATGGGACATGAAAAGGAAAGTGTTGTACCCCCTTCTCTTCACCTAATTCTCCCCCTTTGGCAACAAGTCACCAAAAAGAGAGAAGTAGAGAGAAGAGAAGAGTGTCCAAACACTCACTCATCATCAGAAGCTATCGTGTCCCACTAAATCTCGGTCTCATCATCATCATCATCATCGTCATCGTCGCCATCGTCGTCGTCATCGGACTCTACAACGGCCTTCCCATGGCGATGGGTAGAGCTAGTGTAGCGTGTCGAGGTACGTGTAGAATGACGAGACGACTAAGGCACTATCTCCTCCTGCTCCTCGTCGCCATCTGAGTCTATGATCTCGGTGTTCCAATTATAGCTGAATCCCATCAAGTCATACATGTTCCTTGCCTTGCAAGCTGCCACCACCCTGTCAATGTCACGATCATGCTTGGCCTCCAAGTGCTCCCAATCAACATACTTCATAATCCGAATCTTTTTCTTCTTAGCATTGCACAGGACTGACCGGTAGAAGTCAGAATGGAACTCATTCCAGAACCTGTAGTCAATGCCCATATCTTTCTGAAAGTTGTAGGGATTGAGCTGGCGTTGTGTCTTCACTAAGCTGAACTGCTGATAATAAGACACGGGCTGCCGGACCTTGGTGTCCTGTGCAGGCCTCTCATGCACATCCTCAGTGTATGCCTGCAAGTGGGCTCTGCTGACCTCTGCAAGATGCTCTGGTGTGTTGGGATAGAGATCATCCCGAATCTGTCGCCCTTGCATCTGCAGGCGAGCCTCATCACGAATCTGCTGCCTTGCAGTCACATTCTCCCCTTGAGAACTAGAGCCACGTCTGTGAGACGGCTGCTTGCTCCTCCCCCTGAGCGGATCCATCATTTGCTTCACCCTTCTCTCATCACCTCCTCCTCCCGACATCTAAAACATGGAAACTGCGAATTAGAAGGCTGCATAAGGGATAGTAGGTTATAGTGAGGCAATAGACTTTGATGGATAGGGTGTTGCTTGGATCAAGCCCCTGCTCATGGTCCGACACTGCCGTGTGGGAAGGCCAGGTCTGATCCAAGAAACACCACATCCATCATTCCTACTGCCTCCCCATCATCTACAAACCCTTCTACAACCTCTAAGTACAACAACCATGGCGCATTTTACAAATTGGGAAAACTAGGGTTAGGGATTTGAAGTTTTCACCTTGAGAAGGAGAGAAGAGGGAAGGAGACCCTTGGGGAAGGAAGACTGGAGCTGCACCGAAGGGGATCCCGGAGCAGCGCCGCCGGTGGCCGGAAACGTTTCGGGAGGAGGCCCGGAGGATGACCCGGCCGACGTTTGCCTTTGGTCGCCCGAGAGAGAGAGAGGGAGAGATAAGTTCACGGGCTGGGTAAGAAAGAGGGAGAGAGAGAGAGAGGTGGAGCCATCAGGTAGAAGTAGAAAAAAGTTTTCCTTTGCCCCCACACGGTAACAGATGGTTCAAGCTAAACCGACAAGTCGCAGCACTGCCGCGCCAGCCACGGCACTGCCGGGGCCCGGCGCTACCGCGGTTGGCCCAGCACTGCCGAACTATTACCACAGAACAAATTTATCTCTAAGGTACTATATCTCTTCCTTGGAGTGGACACGTACTGCTTGCATGTTATGACCAGTGACAATCAATCAATACAGAACAATGGTCATTTCAAGCAAGTTTCTTTTCAAAGATTTTGAAACACAGAGTATGAAAGTTTTGAAATTGGTTTTGCCTAGGTCATTCTAGTTGATCAATCAAGCATGCTAGGTTTCAAACTACGTTACGAGAGTCAAGAATATTTAGTTCACTTCTTAAAGCACAAAACCTTGACTGATCGAGACGCTTAGTGAAGATATCGGCTAGTTGTTTGTCGGTGCTCACATGACGAATGGTGATATCTCCTTTGGTTTCGTGATCTCTCAAGAAATGATGTCGGATGTCTATATGTTTGGTTCTTGAGTGACTCACTGGATTGTTAGCAAGTTTTATGGCACTTTCATTGTCACACAAGAGTGGGATATGGGTGAAATGACATCCAAAGTCACGAAGGGTTTGCCTCATCCAAAGTAGTTGCGTACAACATGCACCTGCTGCAACATACTCGACCTCGGCTATGGAAAGGGCTACACAATTTTGCTTTTTAGAACCCCAAGACACTAAGGAGCATCCAAGGAATTGACATGTCCACGAAGTGCTTTTTCGATCTACTTTACAACCGGCATAATCAGAATCCGAATAGCCAAGTAGTTCGAACTTGGAGCCCTTAGGATACCACAAGCCAAGATTTGGAGTGTGAACTAGATATCTCAAGATTCTCTTAACGGCCACTAGGTGACACTCTTTCGGGTTAGCTTGAAATCTAGCACACATGCACACACTAAGCAAAATATCAGGCCTAGATGCGCATAAGTAAAGAAGAGAGTCGATCGTGGAGCGATATACCTTAATGTCCACGACTTTCCCTTCCTCATTGAGATCAAGAAGTCCATTAGTTAGCATGGGAGTTTTGATAGGCTTGGCATTCACCATGTCAAACTTTCTCAACATATCATGGGTGTACATGGTTTGGCAAAGAAAAGTCCCTTCCTTCAATTGCTTGATTTGAAAATCAAGGAAGAACTTGAGCTCACCCATCATAGACATCTCAAATCTCTTAGTCATGATCCTACTAAACTCATCACAAAAGGATTTGTTAGTACTACCAAATATTATGTCATCGACATATATTTGGCACACAAAAATATCTTCATTGACTTTATGAGTGAAGAGAGTAGGATCAGCTTTGCCTATTTCAAAGCCTTGTTTAAGCAAGAATTCCTTAAGGCATTCATACCATGCTCTAGGTGCTTGTTTAAGCCCATAGAGTGCCTTTCGGAGTTTGAAGACATGGTTGGGGAACTTGGGATCTTCAAAACCCGGTGGTTGCTGAACATATACCAACTCTTGTATAGGGCCATTGAGAAATGCACTCTTCACATCCATTTGATATATCTTGAAGTTGTGATGGGCTGCATAGGCTAAAAGAATCTGAATGGCTTCAAGTCTAGCAACCGGTGCATATGTTTCTTCAAAGTCCAAACCCTCTACTTGAGTGAAGCCTTGAGCTACCAATCTTGCTTTGTTCCTTGTCACCACACCTTCTTCATCTTGCTTGTTGCGGAAGACCCATTTGGTTCCAATAACATTGGTATTTCATCTTTCCACAAGTGACCATACTTGATTACGCTCGAAGTTGTTAAGCTCTTCTTGCATGGCCATCACCCAATCTGGATCTCCAAGAGCTTCTTCTACCTTGAGAGGTTCCAAAGAGGAAACAAACGAGTAGTATTGACAAAAATTTGCCAAATGAGAGCGTGTCGTTATCCCCTTTCGAAGACTCCCAAGGATGTTGTCAACGGGATGGTCCCGTTGAATAGTTTGCTTGAGTCTTGGATGATCAATGGGTTCTGCTTCATCTTCTGCATCTTCTTCATCTTGCTCGAAGATGGGTTGTAGGTTCACTCCACGAAGTGGAGTAGCTGCAGCTGTCCTAGGAGTGCCCGGTACTACTGGGCTCTGCCGACACCACTGGGACCCGGCACTACCGGGTTTGTGACCGGCACTGCCGGGGACTGTATATCACTAGTCCCAGTAGGGGCTTCAGCTTGAGGACCATCCTGATCAGTGGCCCTGTTGTTCTTGTGGTCTAATATCACCAATAGCTAATTGCTTGATTGCTTCACAAGGTGGTTCCTCATTTCCTACAACAACTTCATCAACTTGCTCTATTTGAGAGCCGTTAGTTTCATCAAACATCACGTCTATCGCTATTTCAACCTTGCCGGAGGCCTTGTTGAAAACACGATAGGCATGCTCGTTTGATCCATAACCGAGAAGAAAACCTTCATCAACCTTAGATGCGAACTTAGAGGCTTTGGGCTTCTTGTTCAATATGAAACATTTGCACCCAAAGACTCTAAAGTATGACACTTTTGGCTTGTTACCAGTGAGCAGCTCATAGGAGGTCTTCTTTCTTCTCTTGTGGAGGTAGAGGCGGTTGATTGCATGGCAAGCGGTATTGACGGCTTCGGCCCAAAAGATGTCCGACGTCTTGTACTCATCTAGCATTGTCCTTGCCATGTCAATGAGTGTTCTATTCTTCCTCTCCACCACGCCATTTTGTTGAGGGGTGTATGGAACTGAAAATTCATGCTTGATGCCCTCCTCATCAAGAAACTCTTCCACTTGGGTGTTTCGGAATTCGGTTCCATTTTCACTATGAACTTTCTTGATGTTGAAATCGAACTCCCTTTGAGCTCTTCGTATGAACATCTTGACCTTCTCTTGCACTACACTCTTGTCATGCAAAAAGAATACCCAAGTGAAACGAGAAAAATCATCAACAATAACAAGACCATGTTTGTTACTGCCGATGCTAAGGTAAGCAACCGGTCCAAAGAGATCCATATGAATCAACTCTAATGGTTGTGTAGTAGTGTCATAGCTCTTTGGTGGGTGAGGTATGCCTACTTGTTTTCCAGCTTGGCAAGCTCCACATACTTTGGGGCTGTTTGGTTGGTGACCGTAACTTGCCACGCCTGACCTTCGGCAAACTGTGGCTGCCACAGAAAGTGTGTCGAGCAAAATCGAAGCCACACTTGTGGCAAAGTTTGGCACGAAAATGAGTCTATGACGTGTGGGGCATGGTGCTAAGAAAGTGTGGCGTGCCATAGCTGTGGCAGTGAACCAAACGACTGCCAGAAAAACTGTGGCACGACGAATTTGTGGCGTGGCAAGTTCTGGTCACCAACCAAACATTGTCTTTCTCAAAATCAACATTTGTTAGTCCTAGGATGTGGTTGTCTTTTTGAAGTTTAGCCAAGTTCCTCATCCCAACATGAGCTAGTCGGCGATGCCATATCCAACCCATGCTAGATTTTGCCACTAAACAAGTCTCAAGTTTGGCTTTACTTTTGTTGAAATCAACAAAGTAAAGCTTCCCTTTCAAACGACCCGTAAAGACAATAGAGGAATCCTCCCTTCTAAAGACTTCCACACCCTCATCCATAAATAGACAATTGAAACCCATTTCACACAATTGTGAAACAGATAACAAGTTGTAACTTAACGAATCAACATGTAAGACATTAGTAATTGAATGCTCAAGTGTAATGGCAACTTTACCAAGTCCTAACACATCCCCCTTGGAGTTATCACCGAAAATAATGTTTTCACTAGCATTTGAAGTTGGGGAATATGATGAGAACATACTCCTTTCTCCGGTCATATGATTTGTACATCCGCTATCAAGCACCCAACTTGATCCACCAGAGGAGTATGCCTGCAAAACAAGTTTAGTTCCTTGATTTAGGTCCCCAATTGATATTGGGGCCTTGCAAGTTAGTCACAAGTATCTTAGGAACCCAAATAAACTTGTCGGCTGTCCTCTTGTTATCACCAACATATTTCGCAACAACTTTACCACTGTTGTTGTGTTCTAATATGTAACAAGATGACATGCTTTTCCTTGGGGCTTCTATCTTGGATTGATGTGCAAACTTATTCTTGGTCACCCAAATTGATTCCTTTGGTTTCTAAGATCCTTGCTTCAGGCTGGGCACCTGCTTGTGTTGTGTGTGAGACTGAGCAGAAGGGAAACTGGTAGCCTTCCCTTTCTTGGGGCGCAGCACTGCCGGCCTGGGGGCGGCACTGCCGGGGCCCGGTACTGCCGCCTTCTGGCGCGACACTGCCGCGATCTGTGCAGGCTGAACTGTACCAATCGGACCCTTCTTCTCAAACCTCACACACTCATAGCCATTTAGTATTTTTCTTCCATTGGTTTTGGCTCCTTTCTCGTGCCCCAACTCATCCTTTATGGAAGGACGTCTTCCATTCTTGAACTTGTGCTTGTTCTTCTCTTGAGCCTTCTCATTAGCACTTGTGGTAGACTTGACACAACCACTTGCAATGATATTTGTCAATCTTTCTATCTCCTTTCTCATGGCCTCCATGTTCACAAGGTTAGTGGAATAGGCACTCAAATCAACATTATAGCATTTTCCACAACCTTCACTAGTGGAGGGAATAGAAGTGACATTTGCTTTTGGGAGAGGTGAGTTGCTTTGCCAAAGAAGATTATATTGCAGCTCAAGTTCTTTGTGCTTTTTATCCAAGCTACAATACTTTTCCTTGAGTGCAATATGAGTCTGCTTTAGGGAAGCATGTTCATCTTGCTCTTTGGCCAAGGCCTCATGCAAGATGTCCAACTCACTTCTCTCTAATGCAAGAGCCTCCTTGCAAGCAATATAGAGATCCTCTTGTTTGATGAGGGCATCCTCTCTTATTGCTAACTCGGCTTGTACACTTTCTAATTCCTCCATTAGCTTAGTGATGAAGAGTTTAGTTTTCTTGTCCAAATTTTTAGTTATCATATTTATCTCTTCATCACTAGAATCATCATCACTAGAGGAATCACTAAGTTCACTACTAGAGATGTCACTAGGTGGAAGAGAAGGTTTAGGAGTGTGAGTCTTTTTCACCTTCTCTTTCTTGGCCATGAGACAAGTGTGGGAGTCACCATCATCAGACAAGTTGTTGAATAGCCTTGGTGAAGGAGATGACTTTTGAAATGCTATTGTCGCTATCTTCTCATCTTCTTCAATTGAGGTTTGTGCGGTTGAGTCCCATTCATGTCCAATGTGAGCTTCTCCCATGTATCTCTTGTTGTGCTTCTTGTAAGTGACTCTATCATCTTTCTTGCCCTTGTTGAAATTGTTGTCCTTCTTCTCATGTGGGCAATGTGCTATGAAATGATCGGTGCTACCACAATTGTTGCAAGTTCTCTTTTTCTTGTTTGGAAACCTTCTCTTCACAAACTTGTAACCTTCCTTCTTGAGCCCCTTGCGATATCTTCTCATGAAGAGGGCTATGTCTCCAATTGCTTAAAATTCTTCACCTTCACTTCCACTTTCACTTGAGGATGATGTGCTGTCCTCAACTTCTATTTTCTTCTTTTGTTGCTTGGGCTTGCTTGTAGAGGCTTGTTTTCTTGATTTTGGTTTGCTTGATGTTGCTTGCCTTGTTGGTTTGCTAGCCTTGAGTGCCACATCCTTGATTTTCATCCCATCTAGCCTAGCTTGCAACTCCCCAAGCTTCCTTCTTTCATTTGCCTCTTCTCTTTGCATGTCAAAGGTAATGATCCTCTCAAGCACATCACTAGTTGTGAATTGCTCAAACTTCTTCTTGTCTCTAATCAATGTCACTACGGTCTCATTCCTTGGTGAGTATGCTTCCAACATGATCTTTACAACCTTGTGATCAATGATTTCACTACCACCTAGCCCTCTAATCTTGCCAACAATGACCATCATATCAAACATCTCTTGTGGACCTTCACCATCACAAATCACAAACCGGTTGAGCTTAGCCATCAACAAGTCAATCTTGGATTGCCTCACTTTGTCCACTCCCTCATGAGCAATGTGCAAAGTGTCCCAAATCTCTTTTGCAACCTCAACTCCCATGACCTTGTTGTACTCATCACCATCCAAAGCACTAAGTAACACACTAGTGGCTTGGGCATTGAGATGAATGTTGCAGAATTCATCTTGAGTGGGGTTCTTCGGATCAACCAGTGCTTCAAGTCCATTGTGCACTATCTTTCAAATACCTGGATGGAGACCAATAAGATAGGTCTTCATAATGTGCTTCCACTTGGCAAAGTTAGTCCCATCGAAACGAGGTAACTTGCCCGCGGGCACATTGATGAGAGGCCTAGAATCATGGTTAGTCATAGTAGAATAGTTAAAGGATACGACTCCATATGACTTCTTGGTCTCCTCCTTCTTCTTCTTGTCGCCCTTGGGGACATAGGAGATGTCATCATCTCCATCTTCGGTGCTACTTGAGTCATCACTCAAGTTCACACTCTTCTTTGCTTGGAGCTCTTCCTTCTTCTTCTTTTCTTCTCTTCTCTTGGCTCTTTCTTCTCTTCTAATCTTTCTTTCTTCTTTTCTTTGAGCCTTCTCTTCTCGAGCTTTGAGAGCCACTGCATCTTCTCTTGCTTTGGCTCTTGCTTCTCTTCTCAACCTTCTTTCTTCCTTTCTTCTTGCGAGCTCTCCGGCCGACACATCCAATTGAGGAAGTGTCCTTTCACTTGTTGTGGAGATGCTTTCGTTGCTGCTAGTGGTGTGCACTTCCAATTCGAGTGTGGGTTGCACAACACTAGCATTACCCGTTCCTTCATCGGTGGCCATTCTCTCGCACGGTGAAGTGCTGCATGAGAGACCAGGCTCTGATACCACTTGTAAGGACCTGTGCGGCCTAGAGGGGGGGTGAATAGGCCTGTCAAAAATCACAGCTCGAAACTTAATTAGTGAAGCCCGACACTACGGCCCTGAGCCCGGCACTGCCGCACAGACAACTAGCCTAAGCCTGCAAATCGAAATCCAGCCACAACAAACCAAATCTATATGAATGGAAGTGTAACACTAGGTTTCCTGAACCAGCAGAAACAACTCAACCAAGCCAAATATGTAGTATGAAGTAGATCGGGCCAAACCCTAGAATCTATCACAAGCTCACAAATATGAAGAATGAAAGTAAGTAGGCACAAGAGACAAGTGATTTATCTCGTGGTTCACCTCGCCACCAAGGCTTGCCTACCTCCACGTTGTTGAGGTTGACCACTTAGGTCATGAGCTTTGTAACTCTTCCTCGTTCTCAAGTCAAAGAACTAAATCCTTGAAGTGAAGGGTAATAATACTAGCTGCACGAGTGATTACAAACCTCCCAAGGCCGCCACACAAGTTGGCTAGCTCAAGGGCGACGCCTAGCCGGCTAGGGTTCCAAGAACACAAGAGTAATAGAAGCAAATCCACCGTCTATGGCTCAAATCAAGTGCTCTAGGGAGTAGATCTCAGCTAGGGCTTCTCTTTGGTGAAGGTATGAGCCTCTAACTCACTTAGAATCAATGGGAATCGAAGATTAGTTGAGAGAGAGCTTGGGGTCCTTCAATGGGGAGAGGAAGCCTTGTCTGGAGGTAGGAGAAGAGTTATGGTCGTGGATGACCGTTGGGGTGGCAAGGAGGTGGAGTAAATACCCCCTGCCATCCAACGGCTGAAACAAGTCGCGGCAGTGCAGGCCTTAGCCCGGCACTGCCGCGCCCTGGGCGGCACTGCCGGGCCTACCAGACAGACAGAGGAAGATCAGAATGCTGTGCAGCTATCTTTGGTTAGACACAAGGATGGCTTGGATTGGTTTGAGCACATATCATTCAGCCATAGCTATGCATTTGCATTCCCCCTTGATAGTACGGCAATCCTATAAATCAAATACATATGAAGAAGCTCTTTGTAGCACTTTGAGTCCGGAACCGATGAAATGTAGTATGAGGGGTCCACCAACACATATGCATCATCCTTTCTTATTATCAACCTGCTTGTCATCTTGGTAAATCTCATTAGTTCTTCAATCATGCGGTCATTATCACCAAAACCCACAGTTAGGGGTTGATTGCACTTACAATGACACGATGCAAACTGAGGAAGAAAACACATACCTTCAGACCATCTTGTCATGGGTGTCCTGTGGTGAGCCGCAGCTTGGGATGATGATAGCCCAATTCAAACGTGCTGCTGGAGGTCCTGGTGTTGGTTTTATGAAGGGTGTTGAGTGTGCCTCATCTTTCGAGAAGGTTGGCGAGTTTAGTGGTCTTAAGCCGAGTGAGAAGCCTAACTCCATCACTACTCCCAAACTGACCAAGATTCCACCCAAAAAGCCTCTCAAGCCTAACACCAAGGATGGAGTGTTTGTGGAACCTCCAAGAGCTCCACCCAAGAAACAAACATGGGCTTCAAAACCAAACCACCTCAGGAACAAGCTAGACACTATGCCACCTATCCATGAGGAGCTCACGCCAAAAAAGGGGCAAGTGATCCACACTCACTACCGTGAGTACCAACAACCCCCTATGAGAGCGGTGAGGTACCACTGTGAGCACTGTGGGAGAGATGGACACCTGAAGGAGTTTTGCTTTCGGCGCAAGAGAGAGGAGCGCCGTGCAAAGGAGATGAACAACACGGACATGTACCATCCTTTCCATGATGTACATGTGCTGAATGTTCAAAGGAGAGCTGCTAGGCCTAGAGGCCCAATGCCTCATGGTCCTAGGCCTAGGCCGCAAGGAGGACGTGCCCAGCGGGAGCCTGCAGTTGTGGGTTATGGACCCCGTGGCGGTGGTCTTGTAGTTGAGCGTAACCCCCACCGCGTTTTGACTATCGCAATGGATGCCCTTTCCTTAGCGGACCACGTTTTCCTATACGTGGTGATCGCTTTCCCCGTAGGCGTGCTAGGAATGGTTTGCTACTAACCGTTCTTTTGAGCAGCCGACCAAACACTGGTACACTTCCCATTTTACTCACCCCAGTGTTGGACCATATGCTCACCCTATGTCTTTTTATTGATGTAGGTAAGGCGATTGGATAACGTTTGGTTGGTGGATTCCGGGTGCTCAAGGCATATGACCGGAAATGTAAAGTGGTTCTCCAGTCTTAGTTCGGTTGTAGGAAAGGAGTTTATCACCTTCGGTGACAATAGCAAAGGTGAAGTGTTGTCTTGTGGGTCTGTGCGAGTTAATGAGCACTTTGTGTTGCATGATGTGGCTCTTGTTTCTAACTTGCATTTTAAGCTTCTTTCTGTTTCGCAACTCTTTGATGATGACTATGAGATTCGTTTTAAGCCGAATCTCAGTCGTATTTTGGATCCTCAGGGCAATCTTGTATGTTTGATTTCGCCCTTTGGGAAAGTCTTTCGTGTGAATTTCTCGGAGTCCTTTGGCATTTCTCGTTGTCTTTTGGCTGGTCCTTCCTCCTCTGATCTTTGGAAGTGGTATAGGAGACTCGGTCACTTGAGCTTCGACTTGCTTGCAAGGCTTAGTTCACTTGGCCTAATCCGAGGATTGCCCAAGTTGCACATGGAGAAGGACCTTGTCTGCCATTCTTGTAGACATGGGAAAATGGTAGCCGCTCCCCACCATCCTGTGAATCAGGTTATGACCAAGTGCCCTGGAGAGCTTTTGCATATGGACCATGTCGGTCCGGCTCGGGTGAGCTCAGTTGGTGGGAAGTGGTATGTGCTTGTTGTTGTTGACGACTTTTCGAGATATTCGTGGGTTTTCTTTTTAGCTGAGAAAACTGAGACTTTCACATTTGTTCGCAATTTGATCTTGCGACATCAGAACGAGTTCCCTAAGAACTCGATGAGAGCTATTCATAGCGATAATGGTTCCGAGTTCAAGAACTCGAATTTTGAGAAGTTTTGTAACTCATTGGGTTTAGAGCATCAGTTTTCTTCTCCTTACACACCGCCACAAAATGGTGTGGTAGAGAGGAAAAATTGGACCCTTGTAGAGATGGCCAGGACGATCGATGAGCATAGGACTCCTAGGCGGTATGGGGCCGAGGCTATAAACACTGCATGCTATATTTCCAATCGCATTTTTCTCCGTGCTTTCTTGAAGAAAACTTCTTATGAGCTGCGATTTGGGAAGCAACCCAAAGTGAGTTATTTTAGAGTTTTTGGTTGCCACTGTTTTATACTCAAGAAAGGCAATCTGGACAAGTTTGAGTCTCGCTCTTCTGACGGTGTATTTTTGGGTTATGGAAATCATACTCGTGCATATCGTGTACTTAACCTTGATACTAACCGAGTCATGGAGAAATCCGATGTCACCTTTGACGAGACTATGCTTTGTCCTTCTTCTAGTTTTGAGCGTGCAGGTGATCATGAGGTTGGAGAACCTCTTTTGATGATAAGGAAGAAGGTGCTGAAGGGATTAATGATCCAGCACTTCCTCCACCTGCTGTGCCGACTGGGTCGACTTCGACCACGACTGCCTGTGGCCCCAACCCGTCTTCTTCCACGACATGGGGGTCGTGGGATCCGCCACCTTGGGCTGTACCGTTTGTACCCGAGGGGGCACCAGCTGCTGTTAAGGGGGAGGTTTCTTCAGCTCGGGAGGCGCCACGACACATTCAGCGCCAACACCCGCCTCAACAGATGATTGGCAGCATCGATGAACGTGTTACACGGTCAAGGTCACAACAAATCTCTCACTTTGCTCATTCTGCATTTGTTGCTGATTTTGAACCCCGAGATGTTGGACATGCTTTATGTGATCCAGATTGGGTTAATGCCATGCATGAGGAGTTAGAAAATTTTGAGAGAAATCGGGTTTGAGTTCTTCCTTCTCCTCCTGAGTGTCACCCTATTGGGACAAAATGGGTTTTCAAAAACAAACAAGGAGAAGATGGTCATGTTGTGAGAAACAAGGCCAGACTTGTAGCCCAGGGGTATAGTCAGAAGGAGGGGATAGACTATGAGGAGACTTTTGCTCCTGTAGCTCGTCTGGAGGCAATTAGGATACTCTTGGCTTTTGCTGCATCCAAAGGTTTCAAACTTTTTCAAATGGATGCCAAGAGTGTCTTCCTAAACGGCTACATAGAAGAGGAGGTGTATGTGAAACAACCCCCCGGTTTTGAAAATCCCAAGTTTCCAAACCATGTTTTTAAACTTCACAAAGCTTTGTATGGTTTGAAACAAGCCCCTAGAGCCTGGTATGATAGGTTGAAAACCTTTTTGCTTGCTAAGGGTTTTAAAATGGGATGTGTGGATAAAACGTTTTTTCTCCTCAAGCAATGCGATGACACTTTGTTGGTTCAGATTTACGTGGATGATATCATCTTTGATGGTTCTTCTCATGCTTTGGTTGCCAAGTTTGCAGATACAATGAGCAGGGAATTTGAGATGAGCATGATGGGCGAATTGACATTTTTCCTCGGGTTGCAAATCAAGCAATCCCGAGAGGGGACGTTCGTGCACCAGGGTAAGTACACCAAGGACATATTGAAGAAGTTTGATATGGGTGAGGCCAAGCCTCTTCCAACACCCATGTCGACCACGACAGCCCTAGATGCGGACAAGGATGGAGAAGCTGTGGACCAGAACGAGTACCGAAGCATGATCGGGTCGCTACTGTACCTGACGGCGACACGGCCGGACATTCAGTTCGCGATGTGTCTTTGCGTGCGATTTCAATCGTCACCGCGCACCTCTCACCGTCAGGCGGTCAAGCGCATTATGAGGTACTTATGTTTCACAACTGAGTTTGGGATTTGGTATTCTGCTTCCTCCACCCTCTCCCTTTGTGGTTACTCGGATGCTGATTTTGTTGATTGCCGACTTGAGCGCAAGTCCACTTCTGGGACTTGTCAGTTTTTGGGTTCTTCTCTTGTATCTCGGTCTTCTCGCAAGCAGTCTAGTGTCGCTCAGTCTACCACAGAGGCTGAATATGTTGCTGCGGCTAGCTGCTGTTCCCAGTTGTTGTGGATGATGGCCACTTTGCGTGATTTTGGTCTGAGCTTTTCTCGAGTTCCATTGCTTTGTGACAGCACGAATGCGATTAGCGTTGCTAAGAACCCCGTGTTGCATTCTAAGACCAAACACATTGATGTGCACTTTTATTTCTTGCAAGACCATTATGAGAAGGGTGATAGCGACCTTCATCATGTCGATACTCATCTTCAGTTGGCAGATATTTTCACCAAGCCTTTGGACCAATCAACCTTTGCTAGGTTGAGAGGTGAGCTTGGTGTGTGTTTTCCCTTTTAGTTGGGGGAAACATTTTGATTCTTGTAATATAGACTAACTACTTTTATTTTGTTGTTGTTTGATTTATGCATTTCATCATTTTTGCATCTTTTCGAGCTTCATGTCCATAATCTGTAGAATGAATCTATGCTCTGATTAGTGTATGGTCTAATGATATATGATGATGCTTGTAGCTTAGGCTCTTTTTGATCCCTAATACATGTTGTGAGCTGAGTTACTTTTCAGAACTGTGAATTTGCATAATTCAACATTAATTTTGAAACATGTTCACCATTGAGTTTGGCAACTAGCCTGTGTAGAATGTGTTGAAGTCACTTGTGCTTTTCATATATGCTAGGTTGCTATGTCTCTAGTTCTGAGTCTTTCACTTTCTTGATATGTTCATATTCTGCTAAATTTGAACCAAGTCTAAGTGAATTGAAAAGATCGAGATGGGATCACTTGACAACACATCACGGTACCGAGACTGTTTCTCATTGCACATTGAGTTAAACTTGAGTCGTGTAGTGTAAGACCGAAACCATTGCTTCAAGCTTCTGATTGCTTATGCATAGGCTTAGCTCGGTTGAAAAGTTAGGCAATGTCAAGTTTTCAACCTCTCGCAATCACATGCTGAAATTTTAAACTTGTGAAACAAACCGCTGCAACTCCGATACTTGTTGAAAACACAAGTCTATGTTTCATTCTATAACATGTTGATTGAACTTTGCTAGGGGTAGTTCACCTTGTATACATGTTTAGCACTTGTGTAACTTCCTGTCTATACATGTTTAGTGCCATTTTGGTGGTGAACCTCTTTTCTGAAAGGCTTGAAACTGCTCATTTTGCTCATATGTTCATATTTCGTATTTTGTGATCAGTTTGAGCCTTTGCTGGCATTTATGCTTATTGTTAAAACATTGGATCAGCACCTTTTAGAGCATCTATTCTTTCTATCGACTATATACCTGAAGCTGCTAACCTGCATTACTGACTCATATGCATTATGCCTTGTTGTGTGCATTTTCAACTAAGGGGGAGAATTTGACAACTCATGTCCCTAGTTGTATGCACTATTGAAGGGGGAGTTTGCTCGATTTTTGCTTCGATGAGCTATTCAATTGGTGTGGAGCAACTTTCAGCCCATATGTGGGTTTTCAATTGGTTTGGAGCGGTTTTGGCTAGTGGTGTTTGAGCCTTTGCCTCTTTCTGGAGGAACTAGCTTGTCTTTGCTTTCCTTGCTCCGACTTTCTCGCTAGCGGTGTTGAGCCTGTTCTACCTCTTCTTGAGGGCTAGCTTTGCTTTGCTTGGTTGCGTCGAGCCGTTGCCCATGTCTTTGGGAACCAAGTTGTCTCGCTCACTCCATTCGACTTCTTCTGGCTTTGCTTCACTTTTGGTCGATTGGTTGAGTTCGCTTCCTTCTTCTTCCTCCTTTCTTCTACTCTCATATGATTTGTGTTGGTAGTTGACAATGCACTCATCAAGGGGGAGATTGTGGATACATGGGTGTATGCCGAATATTGAGATGATGAGTGATTGTCAACTGGGATGATGCACATGTTCTTTGGCTTGTGTTGTGCAGGTGTTGAGCTCGGATACGGTGATCAAAGGCAAGGTGAAGGTCAAGTAGAGACGTGTCGTGCTGATGGACCCGGAGCGGTGAAGGGCAAACGTGAGGCTTGGACTGACGGACCGGTGGCCTGAGGATCGGCCGTGGTGGCTGACAGCCTGGGACAACGACAAGTGAAGACTTGCGTGTGGACTGGGTGCACGGGCGATACATCCCCTCTACGGTTCGGTTTGGTGGCTGAGCCACAGAAAACCCACCGAGTGGACGGTTTCCAGGTTTGGGCCTCAAAACCTGGGTGCGGCCGGTTTCCGAGTTTGGGCCACAAAACTCGGGCTGAGGACGGTATCCAGGTTTGGGCCTCAAAACCTGGGCACTGACGGGTTTCTGAGTTTGGGCCACAAAACTCAGGCGACGGACGACAGGTTTCCCGGTTTCGGTCTCAAAACCGGGGGATGGCCCAGGTTTCGCGGTTTCGGCCTCGAAACTGGGGGGAGGTCCGTGAAAAGGACGAGCAGAGCGGTGGCGGCACGTGGCGGCAATCGGTGAGGTCGCGTCGAGGCAAAGCTACCAGTTGTGCGGGCATGGCCGTCGGATCATCATCAACTTCGAGTTGGTCAGGAATACCCTTAGGGTTAGCCTGCTCGTTCATTAGCAGTAGGGGTACAAGGGGAATAATTGTATTAGGCTATATAAGGAGAGGCAACCCCTCCCTCTAGATTATCTTAGCCAGTGCTATTTTCATTCTAGGGTTTCCTGATGTCCCACATCCCTGCTGTAGCTACTGAGATCCGCAGAGACGGTGAATCATACCTCTGTGTATTTGCTTTTTGAGGAAACGTGACTGTAATCTCGTTGTCTCCTCGTGTGGAGAAGTTTCGGCTGGAAATCGAGATCGATTCGCGTATTGAGCTGTGTTCTTCGCGTTTTGCTTTTCGTTCTCTCCGTGATTTGTTCCGTTCTCCCAATCCGAGGATTGATCTATGATTCCGTTTGAACTGAGTTGTTCTAGATCATGAGGCGCATCTTTCCACCGAAGGAATTCAACTCTAACCTCACAAACTAGTAGATCGATCGATTTTCATTTCGAATCGGTTTTTGTCTCCTTTGCCCCGAATTCTTCCGATTCATCGATTTGGAGTTAGGTTCGAGCCATGATCTCTTAGGGGTAGCTCACTAACCTCCTTGGAACTCCTCATACCAAGTCTAAGCCTTAGAGCTTTTGATTCGGAGGAGATCGGGTTGAATCCGCGGAAGAATTGTGTTGTTTCGGGGGCTTCAGACGCTGAACACGGGGCCATCGGACGCTGAGTTCGTCACATCGGACGCTCAGGTGCCACGTGTCACAGAACAACGTTCTTGAAGGAGCATCGGACGCTGACCAACGGACGCTCAGTTGACCATCGGATGTGTCCGGGGTCTGAGCATCGGACGCTGAGGGTCCACTATTGCAGCGTCCGATGACTATGCAGTGAGGTTCCAGAATAGTGCATTTTGCATCGGACGCATCTGGTGCCTGGACATCAGACGCAGGCCAGCGTTCGATGCTGCAGGTTTTGCATTGTTTCAGTTACTGTTCGCTCGTTCGACTTTGGATTTGATTTCTGGTTTTTGCGGTAGGCTTCTAGACTTGTGTAGTGTCCCGCTGTGCTTCTAGGAAGCATCCACCCTACTTCTATGGTCGTGGACACTAACAAGCTCTAGGTTTGCAGTTGGGGTTGATTCTTGGGACAACAGCGATAAGTTTCTGAAAAAGAAATTTAAAGCTCCCATTTACCCCCCCCCCTCTGGTCGCCTTGCTTTAGCATTTTCGGTCCTTCAAACTTTGCAACCCATATTTGCTTTGGCCTATTATTGTTAGGAGGCCCCATGAACATGACTTTCACTTTGCCACTAGAATCTTGTCTAAGCATGTAGTGAGCATTGAAAGCAAAGGGCCTAGCATGCTTGGGCAAGGGTGTGGGTTTTGGCTCTTCACAATTTTGAGCAAAGTGACCTTCCTTTCCACACTCAAAGCATCTTCCCAACTTCTTCTTTGGCTTTGGGATGTTCTTGCGTTGCTTCATGTTTTCTTCAAGATAGCCAATACCACTTTTATTTGTCTTCATTACAGTGTTCATGAGAAGATCACTTTGAAGACATTGTCCCTTGGTGAAGTTCCTCAATCCGATGGTAAGGTGCTCCTTCTCTTTCTTGAGCTTGTCATTCTCTTGTTGGAGTTCCAATTGGGATGGTGTCAACTTGTAATCCCTCTCCATCTTCAATCTCTTGTTTTCCTCTTTTATCATGTCTAGCTCAAGTGTCATGCTATAGTCATCATCATGAGTTTGGATGACAACTTTCTTGGTGGTTGATAGCTTCTCTAGATCAATCTTGAGCTTTGCATTCTCATTCTTGATCTTGACATATTCATTATAGTGATCGGCCACAACCACTTTCTTGCCCTTGCCACTAGCTCTTTGCTCATCATGCTCACTAACTAAGTCCTCACAAGATGTTGCTATGTCACACTTAACAACAAGGTTAGGAGCATCATGTGTCTCATGAGAAAGTATGTCATAAGCTACAACAAGTGTATCATGATCTACTTTAACTTGAGTATATTGTTCCTTAAGCAAAGCATAGCTAGTGTTAAGGTTACTATGCATCTTATCAAGTTTTTCATTTTTAGCTTTTAGCTCTTTGTTAGAAAATTTGAGCTCCTTGATAGATGATGACATAGTAGCAAGTTCATTTTGTTGCTCATTACTAGCATGTATAGCATGATCATACTTTTCAACAAGACATTCATTTTCATCAACAAGCTTTTCATTTTTAGCTCTAGTCTTTCTTATGATTTTAGAATAGTTGTTTAGCAAATCAACAAGTTCATCATAAGAAGGAGCTTGGAACTCTCCATCACTCTCATCATCACTAGAGTCATCATCACTTTGTATCTTCCGGTCACCTTTGCCCATGAGGCATAGATATGTAGTGGATGATGGCGACAGTGGTGGTGGTGGTGTAGAGGTCCCAATCACTAGAGCGGCCACCTTCTCCTTCTCATCATCACTATATTCATTGGATGAGCCACCGGAGGAGTCAATGTCGGTGAGCCAATCACCAACAATGTAGGTCTTGCCACCTTTCTTGTGGTATTGCTTCTTCTTCTTGCCATCCTTCTTGTAGGGTTTCTCACTCTTCTTCTCATCTTCACTTGAAGAATCATATTTCTTGCCCTTGTTCTTGTTCTTGTAGTTGTCTTTCTTGGGCTTGGTGCATTGGTGAGCAAGATGGCCAAGTTCACCGCAATTGTAGCAATCCATCTCGGAGATTGGCCTTCTCTTGCTACTTGTGAAGAATTTCTTCTTTCTTGAGTCAAAGTTGACTCCATTCTTGTGAAGCTTCTTCAACATCTTTGTGGTCATTCTCACCATGAGAGCAATGTTAGTATCATCTTCTTCATCACTTGAGCTCTCATGATGCACCTCAATTGCCTTGGACTTGCCCTTCTTGTCATGGCTAGCTTTGAAGGCCAAGTCCTTCTTCTTGTCGGTGGAGGAGAAACGCATGAGGGTAGCCCAAATCTCCCGAGCCGTAGCGAGGTGAGAAACGCGATCAAACTCACTCATGCTCAGACATGAGAAAAGAGCATTACGGGCTCGGCTATTGGCATCGTGCTCATCGATCTGAAGCTGAGAGACACGAGCAGCCAAGACCACATAATCGGCAGAGTTGCAAATATCCCAGATGGAAGCACCCAAACTCTGCTGATAGGCTGACATGCGTATCTTCCAATACGCATAGTTCGTCCCATCGAAAAACGGCGGTTTGCCCACGCCGCGATCCATGTCGCCTTCTGTGGATCTGGAACCGGCTAAGGTGGAAGATCCTTAACCTGCTCTGATACCAATTGAAGGACCGAAAGTGCTACCAGAAAGCGACCAGAGGGGGGGGTGAATGGGAGCTTTAAATTTCTTTTTTGAGACTTTAAACCTCTGTCCTAAAAATCAACCCCAAGAGCAAAACCAATGCGCATGATGTCCACGACCCAAGAGAATGGGTGGATGTTCCCTAGGAACACAGCGGGACACCACAAAAATTCCCTCGCCCAAGTTCACGCAGGTCAACTAGTGACAGGATGAACTTTGGGTAACCTCAACCTCCCCCGAGCAACGCGATGGGGATTTAGGCTATTTTGTAAAGCGAGAAGCCCGATTTCTGTAGAGCACGAAGTCAGAAATCCAACGCAACAAGTGGATCTCAAATCGTAAGTCAGACGAACAAACTGCGGACGAAAACGCGCAGGACAGACTCGACCGGACTCTGCCTGCATCCGGTCACAGAAGAAAATCACTTCTGGACCCTTACTGTTTGTGACCGGACTCGCTATCCCTATGCGTCCGGTCAAGTCTCAAGCGTCCGGTCGCAAGAATACAGGCGGATGAACAGTGTGTTGAGTGCATCCGGTCAATAACGAACAGAGCGTCCGGTCAAGTCGCGAAAAAAACACAGAGTGTGTTCAACGACTGGACTCTCAACCCTAGCGTCCGGTCTACCCGACGCCAGAGTCCGGTCACCCCCGAAAATCAGTTGTTCGTTCACCGATTCGACACAAACTCTCTCAAAACGAAAGCTCTAGGGTTCAAACTTGGAGAGATGAGTCACAAGGAGGATAGTGAGCTATCTCTAAGAGATCATGCCTCGAACGAGAAAAACTTGATTCGAAACGAAAATCGACCGATCTACTAGCTCATGAGGTTAGAGGAGATTTCCTTCAGTGGAAAGAAGTGCCTCACGATCTAGAACAACTCAGTTCAAACGGATTTGCAAAAGACGCAACGAGTAAAGAGATCGATCAACGGGAAAAACGTGGAGAAAAGCAACCCGCGAAGAACACGAACAAAACGCGAATCACAACCACGAATTTGAAACCGTGTGGCTACCACACGCTACAATAGTGAGATTATGGTCTCACTTCCTCAAAATTTCACGGGCACAGAGGTATTGTTCTCTTCTCTGTGGATCTCAGTTCGCTACAGCAGAGGATGGGGAGAGCAGGAAAACCTAGAAGGCAAAATAGCAAAATGACTGAGATAGGATGGGAGGAGGGTGTCTCCCTCTACTTATCCTAATTCTAATTCCTAGTCTACCCCTCACTAATTACAGAGCGAACCAGCTAAACCCTAGGGTTATTCTGGACCAACTCGAAGATGTTGGTGATCCGACGGCCACGCCCACACAACTGGTAGCGTTGCCTCGACGCAACCTCACCGATTGCCGCCACGTGCCGCCACCGCTCCGCTCGTCCTTTTCCCGGACTTCGCCCCCGGTTTTGAGGCCCAAACCGGGAAACCAGCCTTCATGACCAACCCCCGGTTTTGAGGCCCAAACCGGGAAACCAACCGTCCATCGCCTGAGTTTTGTGGCCCAAACTCAGAAACCCGCAGCGCCCAGGTTTTGAGGCCCAAACCTGGAAACCGTCCTCAGCCCGAGTTTTGTGGCCCAAACTCGGAAATCATCCGCGCCCAGGTTTTGAGGCCCAAACCTGGAAACCGTCAGCACCCAGGTTTTGAGGCCCAAACCTGGAAACCATCCACTCGGTGGTTTTTCTGTGGCTCAACCACCAAACCGAGCCGTAGAGGGGATGCACCGCCTGTGCACCCCGTCCACCTACACGTGTTCCCAGGTCCTTGACCTAGGCAATACCATGCCCGCAAGTCTTCGCTCGTCGCTGTCCCAGGCTGCCAGCCACCACAGTTGATCCTCGGGCCACCGGTCCCTCAGTCCAAGCCTCACATCCGCCCTTCGCCACTCTCGGTCCATCGGCACGACACGTCTCTACTTGACCTTCACCTTGCCTTTGATCACTGTATCCGTGCTCGACACCTGCACAACACAAGCCAAAGAACATGCGCATTATCCCAGTTGACAATCACTCATCACTCAGAGACTCGGCATACACCCATGTATCCGCAATCTCCCCCTTGATGAGTGCATTGTCAACTACCAACACAAATCATAACAGAATCGAGGAAGGAAGGAAGAATTAGATTGAACTCGACCAAATGACCCAAAAGCATATCAAAGCCGAAGAAGGTCAAGTGGAAAGAGCAAAACAACTTGGTTCCCAAAGACATGGGCAACGGCTCGACGCAACCAGGCAAAGCAAAGCTAGCCCTCAAGAAGAGGTAGAATAGGCTCTACACCGCTAGAGTGAAAGCTCGATACCAATTGAAAAATCAACTGAAATTCAAGCAAAATAGAGCTAGCCCTCAAGAAGAGGCAGAACGGGCTCAACACCGCTAGCGACCAAAAATGCTCCAAACCAACTGTTACCAGCTCGAAAATGCAGCAGCGAGCAAACTCCCCCTCGAATGGATGGTACACACAACTAGGAAATCTCCCCCTTAGTTCAACTCGGAAAGCTCCCCCTTAGTTGAACATAGAAGGCACTTCATGATTTGTCAATATTTTCTCCCCCTTAGTTGAAAATGCACCATCAAGCAAAACTCCCCCTTCCAAAATGCATATGAGTCAACATGCAAGTTAGCAGCTTCAGGAGTATAGTCGATAGAATATGAAGATGCTCGACAAAGTGCTGATCCGATGACTCATTAAAATGCACCAAAAGCTAGCAAAGGCTCAAGCTGATCACCAAATGCGACATGAGAACAAGTGAGCAGTTTTCAGCCAAAAGGTATTCACCATCAAAATAGCACCAAACATGTATAGACAAGAAATCAAACAAGTGCTAAACATGTATACAAGGTGAACTACCCCTAGCACAGTTCAACCATCATGCTATAGAGTGAAACATAGACTTGTGTATCCAAATTTTATCGGAGTTGCAGCGGTTAAATTACACAAGTTAAAATTTCAGCATGTGATTGCGAGAGGTTGAAAGCTTGCCATTGCCTAACTTTTCAACTGTGCGAAGCCTATGCAGAAGCAATCAGAAGCTTAAAGCAACAGTTTCGGTCATACACTACACAGCTCAAGTTTAACTCAAAGTGCAATGAGAAACGGTCTCAAAACTGTGATGTGCTGACAAGCAGTCCCGTCTCGATCTTTCCAATTCACTTAACTTGGTTCAAATTTTATCTCAGAATATGAACATACCAAGCAAGTGAATGACTTAGAACTAGAGACATAGCAACCTAGCATATATGAAAAGCACGAATGAATTCTACACATCCTACACATGCTAGTTGCATATCTCAATGGTGAAAAGTTTCAAGTTTTATGTTCATTAAGCAGGTTCACCATTCAAAAATAGCTCAGCTCACAACATGCATTAGTGATTAGAAAGAGCATATGCTACAAGCATCATTATAAAACATCAAAGCAAATACTATAGAGCATAGCCACATTCTAAAGATTATATTCATGAAGCTCTGAAAGTAAATATGCAAGATGAAATGCAAAGAGGCATGAAGAAAACAAATGAAAAACTCAAAGTTTGTTTATGATACAAGAGTCAAAATGTTTCCCCCATCTAAAAGGGGAAACATACACCAAGCTCACCTCTCAACCTAACAAAAGTTGATTGGTCCAAAGGCTTGGTGAAAATGTCAGCCAACTGATGATGAGTATCGACATGGCGAAGGTCGATATCACCCTTCTCATAGTGGTCTCGCATAAAATGAAAGCGCACATCAATGTGTTTGGTCTTACAGTGCAGCACGAGGTTCTTAGCAACGCTAATAGCACTCGTGCTATCACAAAGCAAAGGAACTCGAGAAAAGCTCAGACCAAAATCATGCAAAGTGGCCATCATCCAAAGCAACTGGGAACAGCAGCTAGCCGCAGCAACATACTCAGCCTTCGTGGTAGACTGGGCGACACTAGACTGCTTGCGAGAAGACCACGATACAAGAGAAGAACCAATAAAATGACAAGTCCCAGAAGTGGACTTGCGATCAATACGACAACCAGCAAAATCGGCATCAGAGTAACCGCAAAGGGAGAGGGTGGAGGAAGCAGAATACCAAATCCCAAATTCTGGAGTGAAGCATAAGTACCTCATAATGCGCTTGACCGCCTGACGGTGAGAAGTGCGCGGCGACGACTGAAATCGCGCGCACAGACAAGCCGCGAACTGAATGTCCGGGCGTGTCGCCGTCAGGTACAACAGCGACCCGATCATACTCCGGTACTCCTTCTGGTCCACAGCTTCTCCATCCACATCCGCATCCAAGGCAGCCGTGGTCGGCATGGGTGTTGGAAGAGGCTTGGCCTCACCCATGTCGAACTTCTTCAGGATGTCCTTAGTGTACTTGCCCTGGTGCACGAACGTTCCCTCTCGGGATTGCTTGATTTGCAACCTGAGGAAAAACGTCAACTCGCCCATCATGCTCATCTCAAACTCCCTGCTCATAGTGTCTGCAAACTTGGCAACTAAAGCGTGAGAAGAACCACCGAAAATGATATCATCCACGTAAATCTGGACCAAGAGAGTATCATTGCCTTGCTTGAGGAGAAAAAGCGTTTTATCCACACATCCCATTTTAAAACCCTTAGCAAGCAAAAAGGTTTTCAACCTATCATACCAGGCTTTAGGGGCTTGTTTCAAACCATACAAAGCTTTGTGAAGTTTAAAAACATGGTTTGGAAACTTGGGATTTTCGAAACCGGGGGGTTGTCTCACATACACTTCCTCTTCTATGTAGCCGTTTAAGAAGGCACACTTGACATCCATTTGAAAAAGTTTAAACCCTTTGGATGCAGCAAAAGCCAAGAGTATCCTAATCGCCTCCAAACGAGCTACAGGAGCAAAAGTTTCCTCATAGTCTATCCCCTCCTTCTGACTATACCCCTGGGCTACTAGTCTGGCCTTATTTCTCACAACATGGCCAACCTCTCCTTGTTTGTTTTTGAAAACCCATTTTGTCCCAATAGGATGACACTCAGGAGGAGGAGGAACAAGAACCTAAACCTGATTTCTTTCAAAATTTTCTAACTCCTCATGCATAGCATTGACCCAATCTGGATCAGATAAAGCGTGTCCAACATCTCGGGGTTCGAAATCAGCAACAAATGTAGAATGAGCAAAGTGAGAGATTTGTTGTGACCTTGACCGAGTGACACGTTCGCCGATGTTGCCGATCATCTGTTGATGCGGGTGTTGGCGCTGGATATGTCGTGGCGCCTCCCGAGCAGAAGTGATCTCCCCCTCAACAGCAGCTGGTGCCTCCCCGGGTACAAAAGGTACCGCTCGGGGTGGCAGATCCCACGGCCCCCACGTCGAAGAAGAGGGATCGGGGCCGTGTGTCGTAGTAGAAGCCGCTCTTTGTGGCACAGCAGGTGGAGCAGGTGCTGGGTCGTCCATCCCTTCAGCACCTTCTTCCTCATCATCAAAAAGAGGCTCGCCAACCTCATGATCACCTGCACGCTCAAAACGAGAAGAGGGACAAACCATGGTCTCATCGAAGGTGACATCTGATGTCTCCATGACTCGGTTAGTGTCAAGGTTAAGTACACAATTTGCGTGAGTATGATTGCCATAACCCAAAAACACACCGTCAGAAGAACGAGACTCAAACTTGTCTAGATTGCCTTTCTTAAGTATGAAACAGTGGCAACCAAAAACTCAAAAATAACTCACCTTGGGCAGTTTTCCAAAATGCAACTCATAAGAAGTCTTTTTCAAGAAAGCTCGAAGAAAAATGCGATTGGAAATGTAGCATGCAGTGCTCATAGCTTCGGCCCAATATCGCCTAGGAGTCCTATGCTCATCGAGCATCGTCCTGGCCATCTCTACAAGGGTCCGATTCTTCCTTTCTACAACACCATTCTGAGGTGGTGTGTAGGGGGAAGAAAACTGATGCTCTAAACCTAAAGAGTTACAAAACTTCTCAAAATCCGAATTCTTGAATTCGGAACCATTATCACTCCTAATAGCTCGCATCGAGTTCAAAGGGAACTCATTCTGAAGATGCAAAATCAGATTGCGAGCAAAGGAGAAAGTCTCGGTCTTCTTAGCTAAAAAGAAGACCCACGAATATCTCGAAAAGTCATCAACAACAACAAGCACATACCACTTCCCCCCAACCGAGCTCACCCGAGCCGGACCAACAAGGTCCATGTGCAAAAGCTCTCCAGGGTGCTTGGTCATGACCTGAGTCACTGGATGGTGGGGAGCGGCAACCATCTTCCCATGTCTACAAGAATGGCAAACAAGATCCTTCTCCATGGATAACTTGGGAAATCCTCGGATTAGGCCAAGTGAACTAAGCCTTGCAAGCAAGTCAAAGCTCAGGTGACCAAGTCTCCTATGCCACTTCCAAAGATCAGAGGAGGAAGGTCCAGCCAAAAGACAACGAGAAATTCCAAACGACTCCGAAAAATCTGCACGAAAGACTTTCCCAAAGGGCAAAATCACAGAAACAAGATTGCCCTGAGGATCCAAAATACGACTGAGATTCGGCTTAAAATGAATCTCATAGTCGTCATCAAAGAGTTGTGAAACAGACAGAAGGTTAAAGTGCAAGTTAGAAACAAGAGCAACATCGCACAACATAAAGTGCTCATTAACTCGCACCGACCCACGAGACAACACTTTACCTTTGCTATTATCGCCGAAGGTGATAAACTCCTTTCCGGCAACTGGACTAAGACTGGACAACCACTTGGCATTTCCGGTCATGTGCCTCGAACACTCAGAATCCACCAACCAAACATTCTCCAATCGTTTTACCTACATCAATAAAAAGACATAGGGTGAGCATACGGTCCAACACTGGGGTTAGTGAAGTAGGGAGAATACCAGTGTTGGGCCGGTTGCTCAAAAGAACGGTTAGTAGAAACACCATTCCTAGCACGCCTACGGGAAGAGCGATCACCACGTAGAGGAAAACGTGGTCCGCTAAGGGAGGAGCGTCCATCGCGATACTCAAAACACGGTGGTGGAAAATGCTCAACTACAAAGCCACCGCCACGGGGTCCATAGCCTACAACTGCAGGCTCCCACCGGGCACGACCTCCTCGCGGCCTAGGCCTAGGAACTTGAGGTTTTGGACCTCTAGGCCTAGCAGCACGCCTCTGAACATTCGGCACATGTACATCATGGAAAGGATGGTACATGTTCGTGTTGTTCATCTCCTTTGCACGGCACGCCTCTCTCTTGCGCCGAAAGCAAAACTCACTCAAGTGTCCATCTCTCCCACAGTGCTCACAATGATACCTCACCGCTCTCAAAGGGGGTTGTTGATACTCATGGTAGTGGGTGTGGATCACTTTGCCCTTCTGTGGCATCAGCTCCTCCTGGATAGGTGGCATCATGTCAAGCTTGTTTTTCAGGTGGTTGGGCTTGGGATGCCATGTCTGTTTCTTGGGTGGAGCTCTCGGAGGTTCAACGAACACACCATCCTTGGTGTTGGGCTTGATAGGCTCTTTGGGTGGAATCTTTGTAAGCTTGGGAGTAGTGGTGGAGTTTGGCTTCTCACATGGGTTCAGACCACTCGACTCTCCAATCTTGCCAAAAAATGAAACATCAACACCCTGAGCGAAACCTACACCAGGACCTCCAGCAACACGCTTGAATTGGGAGATCATCATCCCAAGCTGCGGCTCACCACAAGACACCCATGACAAGATGGTCCGAAGGTATGTGTTTTCCTCCTCGGTTTGCATCTTGTCATGCTTCATGTATGCGATCTCCATCTCCAAACCCTCACAAAGAACGCACCTAGTCACACACGTGCTATCCGAGCTGGCCTTCTCAAGAGACACAATCTTGGCATTCTTCTCTGCCAACTCGGATTGCAAGCCTGCATAGGACTTGCACGCACCCAACAACAAGGATCTAGCCTTCAGCTCATCCACCTCTCCTACCAACGCAACATACTTACCTCTCAAAGTGAGAAGGTCAGTCATGTGCGTGGTGCACATCTCGCACTAAACCTCCTCAGAGACAACTACAGTGGACTTGGAAAACTCAAGCTCCTTCACCGTATCCTTCCACTTCTGCCTGAACTCCTTCCGTTCTCTAGCAGCGCGCCTAAGCAGCTTGTCTTGACTAAGAAGGGCGGCAGTAAGCTTCTCGACCTCAGCAGAAAGCTCATCCGGGGTCAGAGATACCTAGGAGGTGTCATCGTCGTCGTCGTTCCGAGGGATCTCCTCTAGCTCGCCGTCGATCTCCTTGTCGAGGGCCATGGTGCAGAAACCCTCGTCGTCGGCGAAGAAGCAGAGGCCGTTGAGCTTGTCCTCGATCCTCTTCTTCTTCTCGGACTCATCATCGCTTATGGAAGCGGAGTCGTCATCCGAGTCGTCGACGTCGCTGAGCGTGGTGAAGAATGCACGCTGCTCAGCCTGGGCCTTCTCCAAGTACTTGGTCTTGATGTACTCCTTGTTGAAGCCGCCCTTCCGCTTGTGCTTCACGGGGACGTACTGCTCCTTGCGCTTGCCGGAGTCGTACTTGTACCCATGATCTGCCTTGCCGAAGATCTGCTTGTTCTTCTTTGGACAATTGGCGATGAAGTGGTTGGGGTCGCCGCACTCAAAGCATCCGGAGCGTCCTCCTCCGCGGCGACGGTTTATGCGGTTGTTGTGGAACCGCGAGAACCGGTTGGCGAGCAAAGCTAGCTCGTCATCCCCCAAAGACTCCAGCTGCTCCTCTGTGACAGAAAAGAGTGAAGAGAGTGCAAATCCTCTAGAGGTGTTAGCAGAAGAGCCAGAAAGCAGAGCCATCGATGGGCCAGAAGGATTCTCATAAGAAGCCCTCGCCATGGCATCGATCTCACTGGACTTGAGCTTACTGAAGAGCTCGTCGCACGTGAGGGTCTCATAGTTAGGCGATTCGACGATCGCCTGAACCTTGGAAACCCACACCGACCAATCAAGAGTATGGAGTAGCTTGAGAGCTCTCTCATGATCATCGAAAGGCAACAGCTCCTTATTAGCCCTCATCCTGTTGACAATCACCTGAAAGCGAGCGAATAAACTTTCTATGCTCTCGCCAGGCATGTGTCGAAAATTCTCATACTCTCGCTTCAACGACTCGTAGAGACGGGTTTTGACTTGAGTGGTTCCCTCATGAAAACGCATGAGGGTAGCCCAAATCTCCCGAGCCGTAGCGAGGTGAGAAACGCGATCAAACTCACTCATGCTCAGACATGAGAAAAGAGCATTACGGGCTCGGCTATTGGCATCGTGCTCATCGATCTGAAGCTGAGAGACATGAGCAGCCAAGACCACATAATCGGCAGAGCTGCAAATATCCCAGATGGAAGCACCCAAACTCTGCAGATAGGCTGACATGCGTATCTTCCAATACGCATAGTTCGTCCCATCGAAAAATGGCGGTTTGCCCACACCGCGATCCATGTCGCCTTCTGTGGATCTAGAACCGGCTAAGGTGGAAGATCCTTAACCTGCTCCGATACCAATTAAAGGACCGAAAGTGCTACCAGAAAGCGACCAGAGGGGGGTGAATGGGAGCTCTTTTCTGAGACTTTAAACCTCTGTCTTGAAAATCAACCCCAAGAGCAAAATTGATGCGCGTGATGTCCATGACCCAAGAGAATGGGTGGATGTTCCCTAGGAACACAGCGGGACACCACAAAAATTCCCTCGCCCAAGTTCACGCAGGTCAACTAGTGACAGGATGAACTTTGGGTAACCTCAACCTCCCCCGAGCAACGCGATGGGGATTCAGCTATTTTGTAAAGCGAGAAGCCCGATTTCTGTAGAGCACGAAGTCAGGAATCCAACGCAACAAGGGGATCTCAAATCGTAAGTCAGACGAACAAACTGCGGACAAAAACGCGCAGGACAGACTCGACCGGACTCTGCCTGCGTCCGGTCATAGACCACCGGACGCGTCCGGTCAAAGAAAATCACTTCTGGACCCTTACTGTTTGTGACCGGACTCACTATCCCTATGCGTCTGGACAAGTCTCAAGCGTCCGGTCGCAAGAATACAGGCGAATGAACAGTGTGTTGAGTGCGTCCGGTCAATAACGAACAGAGCGTCCGGTCAAGTCGCGAATAAAACACATAGTGTGTTCAACGACCAGACTCTCAACCCTAGCGTCAGGTCTGCCCGATGCCAGAGTCTGGTCACCCCGAAAATCAGTTGTTCGTTCACCGAATCGACACAAACTCTCTCAAAACGAAACCTCTAGGTTTCAAACTTGGAGAGATGAGTCACAAGGAGGATAGTGAGCTATCTCTAAGAGATCATGGCTCGAACCTATCTCCAAATCGATGAATCGAAGAAATTCGGGGGAGGGGAGAAGAACTTGATCTGAAACAAAAATCGACCGATCTACTAGCTCGTGAGGTTAGAGGAGATTTCCTTCAGTGGAAAGAAGTGCCTCACGATCTAGAACAACTCAGTTCAAACGGATTTGCAAAAGATGCACCGAGTAAAGAGATCGATCAATGGGAAAAACGTAGAGAAAAGCAACCCGCGAAGAACACGAACAAAACGTGAATCACAACCACGAATTTGCAACCGTGTGGCTACCACACGCTACAATAGTGAGATTACGGTCTCACTTCCTCAAAATCTCACGGGCACAGAGGTATTGTTCTCTTCTCTGTGGATCTCAGTTCGCTACAGCAGAGGATGGGGAGAGCAGGAAAACCTAGAAGGTAAAATAGCAAAATGACTGAGATAGCATGGGAGGAGGGTGTCTCTGTCTACTTATCCTAATTCTAATTCCTAGTCTACCCCTCACTAATTACAGAGCGAACCAGCTAAACCCTAGGGTTATTCTGGACCAACTCGAAGATGCTGGTGATCCGACGGCCACGCCCGCACAACTGGTAGTGTTGCCTCGACGCAACCTCACCGATTGCCGCCACGTGCCGCCACCGCTCCGCTCGTCCTTTTCCCGGACTTCGCCCCCGGTTTTGAGGCCCAAACCGGGAAACCAGCCTTCACGACCAACCCCCGGTTTTGAGGCCCAAACCGGGAAACCAGCTGTCCATTGCCTGAGTTTTGTGGCCCAAACTCAGAAACCCGCAGCGCCCAGGTTTTGAGGCCCAAACCTGGAAACTGTCCTTAGCCCGAGTTTTGTGGCCCAAACTCAGAAACCATCCACGCCCAGGTTTTGAGGCCCAAACCTGGAAACCGTCAGCACCCAGGTTTTGAGGCCCAAACCTGGAAACCATCCACTCGGAGGAGGACGCTCGGGTTGCTTTGAGTGCGGCGACCCCAACCACTTCATCGCCAATTGCCCAAAGAAGAACAAGCAAGTCTTCAGCAAGGCAGATCATGGGCACAAGTATGACTCCAGCAAGCGCAAAGAGAAGTACGTCCTCGCAAGGCACAAGCGGAAGGGCGACTTCAACAAGGAGTACATCAAGACCAAGTACTTGGAGAAGGCCCAGGCTAAGCAGCGTGCTTTCTTCACCACGCTCAGTGACGTCGACGACTCGGATGACGACTCCGCTTCCTCAAGCGACGACGAGTCCGAGAAGAAGAAGAGGATCGAGGACAAGCTCAACAGCCTCTGCTTCTTCGCCGACGACGAGGGTTTCTGCACCATGGCCCTCGGTAAGGAGGTCGACGGCGAGCTGGAGGACATCCCTCGGAATGACGATGACGACGACACCTCCCAGGAAAAATGATTGGAGAACGTTTGGTTGGTGGATTCTGGGTGTTCGAGGCACATGACCGGAAATGCCAAGTGGTTCTCCAGTCTTAGTCCGGTCGCCGGAAAGGAGTTTATCACCTTCGGCGATAGTAGCAAAGGTAAAGTGTTGTCTCGTGGGTCGGTGCGAGTTAATGAGCACTTTGTGTTGCGCGATGTTGCTCTTGTTTCTAACTTGCATTTTAACCTTCTTTCTATTTTGCAACTCTTTGAGGATGACTATGAGATTCGTTTTAAGCCAAATCTCAGTCGTATTTTGGATCCTCAAGGCAATCTTGTTTGTGTGATTTCGCCCTTTGGGAAAGTCTTTTGTGCGGATTTCTCGGAGTCGTTTGGCGTTTCTCGTTGTCTTTTGGCTGGACCCTCCTCCTCTGATCTTTGGAAGTGGCATAGGAGACTAGGACATTTGAGCTTCGACTTGCTTGCAAGACTTAGTTCACTTGGACTAATCTGAGGATTGCCCAAGTTATCCATGGAGAAGGATCTTGTTTGCCATTCTTGTAGACATGGGAACATGGTTGTCGCTCCCCACCATCTAGTGACTCAGGTCATGACCAAGCACCCTGGAGAACTTTTGCACATGGACCTTGTTGGTCCGGCTCGGGTGAGCTCGGTTGGGGGGAAGTGGTATGTGCTTGTTGTTGTTGACGACTTTTTGAGATATTCGTGGGTTTTCTTTTTAGCTGAGAAAACTGAGACTTTCTCCTTTGCTCGCAATCTGATTTTGCGTCTTCAAAACGAGTTCCCTTTGAACTCGATGCGAGCTATTAGAAATGATAATGGTTCCGAATTCAAGAATTCAGATTTGGGAAGTTTTGTAACTCTTTGGGTTTAGAGCATCAGTTTTCTTCCCCCTACACACCGCCTCAGAATGGTGTTGTAGAAAGGAAGAATCGGACCCTTGTAGAGATGGCCAGGACGATGCTCGATGAGCATAGGACTCCATGGCGATATTCGGCCGAAGCTATGAGCACTGCATGCTACATTTCCAATCACATTTTTCTCCGAGCTTTCTTGAAAAAGACTTCTTATGAGTTGAGTTTTAGAAAACTGCCCAAAGTGAGTTATTTTCGAGTTTTTGGTTGCCATTGTTTTATACTCAAAAAGGGCAACTTGGACAAGTTTGAGTCTCGTTCTTCTGACAGTGTATTTTTGGGTTATGGCACTCATACTCGTGCATATCGTGTACTTAACCTTGATACTAAGTGAGTCTTGGAGACATCCGATGTCACCTTCGACGAGACCATGGTTTGTCCTTCTTCTCGTATTGAGCGTGCAGGTGATCATGAGGTTGGCGAGCCTCTTTTTGATGATGACGAAGAGGGTGCTGAAGGGATGGACGACCCAGCACCACCTCCACTTGCTGTGCCGCAAAGAGCAGCTTCTACTACGACTCACGGCCCCGATCCATCTTCTTCGACTTGGGGGTCGTGGGATCCGCCACCCCGAGCGGTACCTTTTGTACCCGGGGAGGCACCAGCTGCTGTTGAGGGGGAGATCACGTCTGCTCGGGAGGCGCCACGACATATCCAGTGCCAACACCCGCCTCAATAGATGATCGGCAGGATCGGCGAACGTGTCACTCGGTCAAGGTCACAATAAATCTCTCACTTTGCTCATTCTACATTTGTTGCTGATTTTGAACCCCGAGATGTTGGACACGCTTTATCTGATCCGGATTGGGTCAATGCCATGCATGAGAAGTTGGAAAATTTTGAGAGAAATCGGGTTTGGGTTTTGGTTGCTCTTCCTCCTGACTGTCATCCTATTGGGACAAAATGGGTTTTCAAAAACAAACAAGGAGACGATGGCCGTGTTGTGAGAAACAAGGCCAGGCTTGTAGCTCAGGGGTATAGTCAGAAGGAGGGGATAGAATATGAGGAGACTTTTGCTCCTGTAGCTCGTTTGGAGGCAATTAGAATTCTCTTGGGTTTTGCTGCATCCAAAGGGTTTAAACTTTTTCAAATGGATGTCAAGAGTGCCTTCCTAAATGGTTACATAGAAGAGGAAGTATATGTGAGACAACCCCCAAGTTTCGAAAATCCCAAGTTTCCAAACCATGTTTTTAAACTTCACAAAGCTTTATATGGTTTGAAACAAGCCCCTAGAGCCTGGTATGATAGGTTGAAAACCTTTTTGCTTGCTAAGGGTTTTAAAATGGGATGTGTGGATAAAACGCTTTTTCTCCTCAAGCAAGGCAATGATACTCTCTTAGTCCAGATTTACGTGGATGATATCATTTTCGGTGGTTCTTCTCGCGCTTTGGTTGCCAAGTTTGCAGATACTATGAGTAGGGAGTTTGAGATGAGTATGATGGGCGAGTTGATGTTTTTCCTTGGGTTGCAAATCAAGCAATCCCGAGAGGGGACGTTCGTGCACCAGGGTAAGTATACCAAGGACATATTGAAGAAGTTCGATATGGGTGAGGCCAAGCCTCTTCCAACACCCATGTCGACCACGACGGCCCTGGATGCGGATGTGGATGGAGAAGCTATGGACCAGAAGGAGTACCAGAGTATGATCGGGTCGCTGCTGTACCTGACGGCAACACGCCCGGACACCCAGTTCACGGTATGTCTGTGCACGCGATTTCAGTCGTCGCCGTGCACCTCTCACCGTCAGGCGATCAAACGCATTATGAGGTACTTATGCTTCACTCTAGAATTTGGGATTTGGTATTCTGCTTCTTCCAATCTCTCCTTTTGTGGTTATTCTGATGCCGATTTTGCTGGTTGCCGCGTTGAGCGCAAGTCCACTTCTGGGACTTGTCAGTTTATTGGTTCTTCTCTTGTATCGTGGTCTTCTCGCAAGCAGTCTAGTGTCGCCCAGTCTACCATGGAGGCGGAGTATGTTGCTGTGGCTAGCTGCTGTTCCCAGTTGCTTTGGATGATGGCCACTTTGCGTGATTTTGGTCTGAGCTTTTCTCGCGTTCCTTTGCTTTGTGACAGCACGAGTGCGATTAGCGTTGCTAAGAACCCCGTGCTGCACTCTAAGACCAAACATATTGATGTGTGCTTTCATTTTTTGCGAGACCACTATGAGAAGGGTGATATCGACCTTCGCCATGTCGATACTCATCATCAGTTGGCTGATATTTTCACCAAGCCTTTGGACCAATCAACTTTTGCTAGATTGAGAGGTGAGCTTGGTGTGTGTTTCCCCTTTTAGATGGGGCAAACATTTTTACTCTTGTATCATAACCTGACTTTGTGTTTTTCATTCGATATCTTTTCTGCATTTCATCTTGCATATCTACATTCAGAGCTTCCTGGATATACTCTTTAGACCGTGACTATGCTCTGTATAGTGTATGTTCCGATGCTTTATGATGATGCTTGTAACTTATGCTCTTTCTGATCACTAATACATGTTGTGAGCTGAGCTATTTTTGGAGGGTGAACCTGCTTAATGAACATAAAACTTGAAACTATTCACCATTGAGATATGCAACTAACATGTGTAGGATATGTAGAATTCACTCGTGCTTTTCATCTATGCTAGGTTGCTATGTCTCTAGTTCTGAGTCATTCACTTGCTTGGTATGTTCAAATTCTGAGATAAAATTTGAACCAAGCTAAGTGAATTGGAAAGATCGAGACGGGACTGCTTGTCAGCACATCATAGTTTCGAGACTATTTCTCATTACACTTTGAGTTAAACTTGAGCTGTGTAGTGTATGACCGAAACTGTTGCTTTAAGCTTCTGATTGCTTCTCCATAGGCTTCGCACAGTTGAAAAGTTAGGCGATGACAAGCTTTCAACCTCTCGCAATCACATGCTGAAATTTTAACTTGTGTAATTTAACTGCTGCAACTTTGATAAAATTTGGATACACAAGTCTATGTTTCACTCTATAGCATGATGATTGAACCTTGCTAGGGGTAGATCACCTTGTATACATGTTTAGCACTTGGTCGACTTCCTGTTTATACATGTTTGGTGCTATTTTGATGGTGAATACCTTTTTGGCTAAGAACTGCTCACTTTGCTCACATGTTCATATTTCGCATTTGGTGATCAGTTTGAGCCTATGCTAGCATTCTGTGCATTTTATGAGTCATCGGATCAGCACTCTGTCGAGCATCTTCTTATTCTATCGACTCTATTCTGAAGCTGCTAACTTACATTTTCTGACTCATATGCATTTTGGAAGGGGGAGTTTTGCTTGCTGGTGCATTTTCAACTAAGGGGCAGAAATTGCAAATCATATGTTCTCCGAGTGTTCAACTAAGGGGGAGAAAAACATTTTCAAAATCTTGTGCTTTCCGAGTTGAACATAAGGGGAGATTTCTTGGTTGTGTGCACCTCTTGAGGGGGAGTTTTCGAGCTGGTAACAGTTGGTTCGGAGCATTTTTGGTAGCTAGTTGTGTCGAGCCTTTGCCTCTTTCTTGAGGAACTAGCACCTTTGTTGTTATACTCTTCAGTTGGTATCAAGCTTTCTTCGTTTGGTATTGAGTTTCCTCGCTAGCGGTGTTGAGCCCGTTCTGCCTCTTCTTGAGGGCTAGATCTGTTTTGCTTGATTTTCAGTTGATTTTCCAATTGGTATCGAGCTTTCCCGCTAGCGGTGTTGAGCCTGTTCTACCTCTTCTTGAGGGCTAGCTTTGCTTTTCTTGGTTGCGTCGAGCCGTTGCCCATGTCTTTGGGAACCAAGTTGTTTTGCTCTTTCCACTTGACCTTCTTCGGCTTTGATATGCTTTTGGGTCATTTGGTCGAGTTCTCTCTCCTTCTTCCTTCCTTCCTCTATTCCATTATGATTTGTGTTGATAGTTGACAATGCACTCATCAAGGGGGAGATTGCGGATACATGGGTGTATGCCGAGTCTCTGAGTGATGAGTGATTGTCAACTGGGATAATGCGCATGTTTTTTGGCTTGTGTTGTGCAGGTGTCGAGCATGGATACAGTGATGAAAGGCAAGGTGAAGGTCAAGTAGAGACGTGCCGTGGCGATGGACCGAGAGTGGCGAAGGGCGGACGTGAGGTTTGGACTGAGGGACCGGTGGCCCGAGGATCAGTTGTGGTGGCTGGCAGCCTGGGACAGCGACGAGCGAAGACTTGCTGGCACGGTGTTGCCTGGGTCGAGGACCTGGGGACACGTGTCGGTGGACGGGGTGCACGGGCGGTGCATCCCCTCTACGGCTCGGTTTGGTGGTTGAGCCACAGAAAAACCACCGAGTGGACGGTTTCCAGGTTTGGGCCTCAAAACATGGACGCTGATGGTTTCCGAGTTTGGGCCACAAAACTCGGGCTGAGGACGGTTTCCAGGTTTGGGCCTCAAAACCTGGGCGCTGCGGGTTTCTGAGTTTGGGCCACAAAACTCAGGCGTTGGACGGCTGGTTTCCCGGTTTGGGCCTCAAAACCGGGGGTTGGTCGTGAAGGCTGGTTTCCCGGTTTGGGCCTCAAAACCGGGGGCGAAGTCCGGGAAAAGGGCGAGCGGAGCGGAGGCGGCACGTGGCGGCAATCGATGAGGTTGCGTCGAGGCAACGCTCCCAGTTGTGCGGTCATGGTCGTCGGATCACCAGCATCTTCGAGTTGGTCCAGAATAACCCTAGGGTTTAGCTGGTTCGCTCTGTAAGTAGTGAGGGGTAGAGTAGGAAATAGAATTAGGATAAGTAGAAGGAGACACCCTCCTTCCATTCTATATCAGTCATTTGCTATTTTGCCTTCTAGTTTTTCCCGCTCTCCCCATCCTCTGCTGTAGCGAACTGAGATCCACAGAGAAGAGAACAATACCTCTGTGTCCGTGAGATTTTGAGGAAGTGAGACCGTAATCTCACTGTTGTAGTGTGTGGTAGCCACACGGTTGCAAATTCGTGATTGTGATTCGCGTTTTGTTCTTGTTCTTCACGGGTTGCCTTTTCTCCATGATTTTCCCGGCGATCAATCTCTTTGTTCGTTGCATCTTTTGCGATTCCATTTGAACAGAGATGTTCTAGATCGTGAGGCACTTCTTTCCACCGAAGGAATTCTTCTTTAACCTCACGAGCTAGTAGATCGATCGATTTTCGTTTCGGGTCAAGTCTTTCTCCCTTCCCCCGAATTTCTTCAATTCATCAATTTGGAGATAGGTTCGAGCCATGATCTCTTAGAGATAGCTCACTATCCTCCTTGTGACTCCCTTCACCAAGTTTGATCCCTAGAGGATACGTTTTGGGTGAGATCGAGTCAAATCGGTGAATGAACTGTGCATTTTCGGGGTGACCGGACGCTCTCCGTTCATCGACCGGACGCTCCTTGTGAGTCCGGTCGTTGAACACTCAATCTGTGTTTCTGTCACGACCTGACCGGACGCTCGTCCTGAACGTGACCGGATGCAACCCTCCTACTGTTCACGGTTGTTGTCTGTGTCGACCGGACGCTCTGTTGTTGATCGGACTCTTCACTCTAGTGAGTCCGGTCGCAAACAGTAAGGTCCCAAATCGAATTTTGGCTGACCGGTCGCGTCCGGTGCCTGTTGACCCAATGCACTAGAGAGTCCGGTCAGTAATGATTTGCGCAGTCTCGTTTGCAGTTTGTTCGTTCGTAGTCAGATTTGGTTTCCTTCTTTTGCGTTGGGTTTCTAGGGTTGTATAGTGTCCCGCTGTGCTTCTCGGAGGCATCCACCCTACATCTAGGGTTGAGGACACCTGCAAGCTCTAGGATTGCTCCTGGGGTTGATTCTTGGGACAGAGGCAACAAGTTTCTGAAAGGAAATTTTGGAGCTCCCATTCACCCCCCCTCTGGTCGCTTTCTGGTAGTACTTTCGATCCTTCAGGAGATCACTCGGAACGACGACGACGATGACGACACCTCCCAGGTATCTCAGACCCCCGATAAGCTTTCTGCTGAGGTCGAGAAACTTACTGCCGCCCTTCTTAGTCAAGATAAGTTGCTTAGGCGTGCTGCTAGAGAGCGGAAGGAGTTTAGGCAGAAGTGGGAGGATACGGTGAAGGAACTTGAATCTGTCAAGTCCACCGTTGTTGTCACCGAGGAGGAGTGTGAGATGTGCTCCACACACATGACTGACCTTCTCACTTTGAGAAGTAAGTATGTTGTGTTGATAGGAGAGGTGGATGAGCTTAAGGCTAGATCCTCGCTGTTGGGTGCATGCAAGTCCTGTGCGGGCTTGCAATTCGAGTTTGCAGAGAAGAATGCCAAGATTGTGTCTCTTGAGAAGGCCAGCTCGGGTAGCACTTGTGTGTCTAGATGCGCTTTGTGTGAGGGTTTGGAGATGGAGATTGCCAATGTGCAGCATGACAAGATGCAAACCGAGGAGGAAAACACATACCTTCGGACCATCTTGTCATGGGTGTCTAGTGGTGAGCCGCAGCTTGGGATGATGATCTCCCAGTTCAAGCGTGCTACTGGAGGTCCAGGTGTAGGCTTTGCTCAGGGTGTTGAGTGCGCTTCATCTTTTGGCAAGATTGGAGAGTCGAGTGGTTTGAACCCATGTGAGAAGCCCAACTCCACCACTACTCCCAAGCTTACCAAGATTCCACCCAAAGAGCCTCTCAAGCCTAACACCAAGGATGGGGTGTTTGTTGAACCTCCGAGAGCTCCACCCAAGAAGCAGACATGGGCTCCCAAACCAAACCACCTCGAGAACAAGCTAGACACCATGCCACCTATCCAAGAGGAGCTCGCCACAGAAAGGAAGAGTGATCCACACCCACTACCGTGAGTACCAACAACCCCCTATGAGAGCGGTGAGGTACCATTGTGAGCACTGTGGGAGAGATGGACACTTGAGTGAGTTTTGCTTTCGGCGCAAGAGAGAGGCGCGTCGTGCAAAGGAGATGAACAACACGGACATGTACCATCCTTTCCATGATGTACATGTGCCGAATGTTCAGAGGTGTGCTGCTAGGCCTAGAGGTCCAATGCCTCAGGTTCCTAGGCCTAGGCCGCAAGGAGGACGTGCCAGGCGGGAGCCTGTGTTTGTAGGTTTTGGACCCTGTGGCGGTGGCTTTGTTGTTGAGCGTTACCCCCCACCGCGTTTTGACTATCGCGGTGAACGATCTTTTCCTAGTGGACCACGTTTTCCTCAGCGTGGTGATCGCTTTCCCCGTAGGCATGCTAGGAATGGTTTTTCTGCTAACCGTTCTTTTGAGCAGCCGGCCCAGCACTGGTATTCTTCCTACTTCACTAACCCCAGTGTTGGACCGTATGCTCACCCTATGTCTTTTTATTGATGTAGGTAAAACGATTGGAGAACATTTGGTTGGTGGATTCCGGTTGTTCGAGACACATGACCGGAAACGCCAAGTGGTTCTCCAGTCTTAGTCCTGCTGCCGGAAAGGAGTTTATCACCTTCGGCGACAATAGCAAAGGTAAAGTGTTGTCTCGTGGGTCTGTGCGAGTTAATGAGCACTTTGTGTTGCGCGATGTTGCTCTTGTTTCTAACTTGCATTTTAACCTTCTTTCTGTTTCGCAACTTTTTGATGATGACTATGAGATTCGTTTTAAGCCGAATCTCAGTCGTATTTTGGATCCACAGGGTAATCTTGTGTGTTTGATTTCGCCCTTTGGGAAAGTCTTTCGTGCGAATTTCTTGGAGTCATTTGGAGTTTCTCGTTGTCTTTTGGCTGGACCTTCATCCTCTGATCTTTGGAAGTGGCATAGGAGACTAGGACATTTGAGCTTCGACTTGCTTGGAAGGCTTAGTTCACTTGGCCTAATCTGAGGATTGCCCAAGTTGTGCATGGAGAAGGATCTTGTTTGCCATTCTTGTAGACATGGGAAGATGGTTGCCGCTCCCTACCATCTAGTGACTCAGGTCATGACCAAGCGCCCGGGAGAGCTTTTACACATGGACCTTGTTGGTCCGGCTCGGGTGAGTTCGGTTGGGGGGAAGTGGTACGTGCTTGTTGTTGTTGACGATTTTTCGAGATATTCGTGGGTTTTCTTTTTAGCTGAGAAAACCGAGACTTTCTCCTTTGCTCGCAATCTGATTTTGTGTCTTCAGAATGAGTTCCCTATGAACTCAATGCGAGCGATTCGGAGTGATAATGGCTCCGAATTAAAGAATTCACATTTTGAGAAGTTTTGTAACTCTTTGGGTTTAGAGCATCAGTTTTCTTCCCCCTACACACCGCCACAGAATGGTGTAGTAGAAAGGAAGAATCGGACTCTTGTAGAGATGGCCAGGACGATGCTCGATGAGCATAGGACTCCTAGGCGATATTGGGCCGAAGCTATGAACACTGCATGCTATATTTCCTATCGCATTTTCACCGAGCTTTCTTGAAAAAGACTTCTTATGAGTTGCGTTTTGGAAAACTGCCCAAGGTGAGTTATTTTTGAGTTTTTGGTTGCCACTGTTTTATACTCAAGAAAGGCAACCTGGACAAATTTGAGTCTCGTTCTTCTGACGGAGTATTTTTGGGTTATGGCACTCATACTCATGCATATCGAGTACTTAACCTTGATACTAACCGAGTCATGGAGACATCCGATGTCACCTTCGACGAGACCATGGTTTGTCCTTCTTCTCGCTTTGAGCGTGCAGGTGATCATGAGGTTGGCGAGCCTCTTTTTGATGATGAGGACGAGGGTGCTAAAGGGATGGATGACCCAGCACCACCTCCACCTGTTGTGCCGCAAAGAGCTGCCTCTACTACCACTCACGGCCCCAATCCTTCTTCTTTGACTACTTGGGGGCCGTGGGATCCACCACCTTGAGCGGTACCTTTTGTACCCAAGGAGGCACCAGCTGCTGTTGAGGGGGAGGTCTCTTCAGCTCGGGAGGCACCACGACACATTCAGTGCTAACACCCGCCTCAACAGATGATCGGCAGCATCGGTGAACGTGTCACTCGGTCTAGATCACAACAAATCTCTCACTTTGCTCATTCTGCATTTGTTGCTGATTTTGAACCCCGAGATGTTGGACACGCTTTATCTGATCCAGATTGGGTAAATGCCATGCATGAGGAGCTTGAAAACTTTGAGAGAAATCGGGTTTGGGTTCTTGTTCCTCTTCCTCCTGAGTGTCACCCTATTTGGACAAAATGGGTTTTCAAAAACAAACAAGGAGAGGATGGCCATGTTGTGAGAAACAAGGCCAGACTTGTAGCCCAGGGGTATAGTCAGAAGGAGGGGATAGACTATGAGGAGACTTTTGCTCCTGTAGCTCGGTTGGAGGCAATTAGGATTCTCTTGGCTTTTGCTGCATCCAAAGGGTTTAAACTTTTTCAAATGGATATCAAGAGTGCCTTCCTAAATGGCTACATAGAAGAGGAGGTGTATGTGAAACAACCCCCCGGTTTCGAAAATCCCAAGTTTCCAAACCATGTTTTTAAACTTCACAAAGCCTTATATGGTTTGAAACAATCCCCTAGAGCCAGGTATCATAGGTTGAAAACCTTTTTGCTTGCTAAGGGTTTTAAAATGGGATGTGTGGATAAAACACTTTTTCTCCTCAAGCAAGGCAATGACACTCTCTTGGTCCAGATTTACGTGGATGATATCATTTTCGGTGGTTCTTCTCACGCTTTGGTTGCCAAGTTTGCAGATACTATGAGCAGGGAGTTTGAGATGAGCATGATTGGCGAGTTGACGTTTTTCCTTGGGTTGCAAATCAAGCAATCTCGAGAGGGAACGTTTGTGCACCAGGGTAAGTATACCAAGGACATATTTGGTATTCTGCTTCCTCCACCCTCTCCCTTTGCGGTTACTCTGATGCCAATTTTGCTGGTTGCCGAATTGATCGCAAGTCCACTTCTGGAACTTGTCAGTTTATTGGTTCTTCTCTTGTATCGTGGTCTTCTCGCAAGCAGTCTAGTGTCGCCCAGTCTACCACAGAGGCTGAGTATGTTGCTGCGACTAGCTGTTGTTCCCAGTTGCTTTGGATGATGGCCACTTTGCGTGATTTTGGTCTGAGCTTTTCTCGCGTTCCTTTGCTTTGTGACAGCATGAGTGCTATTAGTGTTGCTAAGAACCCCGTGCTGCATTCTAAGACCAAACACATTGATGTGCGCTTTCATTTTCTACGAGACCACTATGAGAAGGGTGATATCGACCTTCGCCATGTCGATACTCATCATCAGTTGGGTGATATTTTCACCAAGCCTTTAGACCAATCAACTTTTGCTAGGTTGAGAGGTGAGCTTGGTGTGTGTTTCCCCTTTTAGATGGGGGAAACATTTTGGTTCGTGTATTATAGACTAACTCTTTTTCTTTCAATTGGTTTCATCATGCATCTTTGCATTTCATCTTGCATATTTACATTCAGAGCTTCATGTATATAATCTTTAGAATGTGACTATACTCTGTATAGTGTATGATCCAATGCTTTATGATGGTGCTTGTAGCTTATGCTCTTTCTGATCACTGATACATGTTGTGAGCTGAGCTATTTTATGAATGGTGAATTTGCTTAATGAACATAAAACTTGAAAATGTTCACCATTGAGATATGCAACTAGCATGTGCAGAATATGTTGAAATCACTTGAGCTTTTCATATATGCTAGGTTGCTATGTCTCTAGTTCTGAGTCATTCACTTGCTTGGTATGTTCATATCCTATTTTAAATTTGAACCAAGTTAAGTGATTTGGAAAGATCGAGATGGGATTGCTTGTCAGCACATCACAGTATCGAGACTGTCTCTCATTGCACTTTGAGTTAAACTTGAGCTGTGTAGTGTATGACCGAAACTGTTGCTTTAAGCTTCTGATTGCTTCTGCATAGGCTTCGCACAGTTGGAAAGTTAGGCAAAGACAAGCTTTCAACCTCTCGCAATCACATGCTGAAATTTGAACTTGTGTAATTTAACCGCTGCAACTCCGATAAAATTTGAATACACAAGTCTGTTTCATTCTATAGCATGATGATTGAACCTTGCTAGGGGTAGTTCACCTTGTATACATGTTTAGCACTTGTTTGACTTACTGTCTATACATGTTTAGTGCCATTTTGATGGTGAATACCCTTTTGGCTAAAAATTGCTCATTCTGCTCCAATGTTCAGATTTCGTATTTGGTGATCAGTTGGAGTTTTTGCTAGCATTCTGTGCATATTGTTGAGTCATCGGATCAGCATTTTGTCAAGCATCTTCTCATTCTATCGACTATATTCCTGAAGCTGCTAACTTGCATTTTAACTCATATGCATTTGGAGGGGAGATACTTGATAGTGCATTTTCAACTAAGGGGGAGAATTTTGTCAAATCATAATGGGGAAATCTTATCTTGGTTGTGTGCACTATTGGAGGGGGAGTCTGAGCTGGCTCGGATTTTGAATTTTCCATTTGGTTCGGAGCATTTTTGGTAGCTAGTTGTGTTGAGCCTTTGTATCTTTCTTAAGGGACTAGCACCTTTGTCGTTATGCTCTTCAGTTGGTATAGAGTTTTCTCGCTAGCGGTGTTGAGCCCGTTCTGCCTCTTCTTGAGGGCTAGCTCTATTCTGCTTGATTTTCAATTGGTATTTCAATTGGTATCGAGCTTTCTTGCTAGTGGTGTTGAGCCTGTTCTACCTCTTCTTGAGGGCTAGCTTTGCTTTGCTTGGTTGCGTCGAGCCGTTGCCCATGTCTTTGGGGACCAAGTTGTCTTGCTCTTTCCACTTGACCTTTTTCGGCTTTGATATGCTTTCGGGTCATTTGGTCGAGTTCCTTCTCCTTCTTCTTCCTTCTTCTATTCCATTATGATTTTTGTTGGTAGTTGACAATGCACTCATCAAGTGGGAGATTGCGGATACATGGGTGTATGCCGAGTCTCGAGTGATGAGTGATTGTCAACTGGGATAATATGCATGTTCTTTGGCTTGTGTTGTGCAGGTGTTGAGCACAGATACAGTGATCGAAGGCAAGGTGAAGGTCAAGTAGAGACGTGTCATGCCGACGGACCGGGAGCGGTGAAGGGCGGACGTGAGGCTTGGACTGAGGGACCGGTGGCCTGAGGATCAGCTGTGATGGCTGACAGCCTAGGACAGCGACGAGCGGAGACTTGCGGGACATGGTGTTGGTCGGGTCGAGGACCTGAGGACACGTGTCGGTGGACGGGGTGCACCGGCGGTGCATCCCATCTATGGCTCGGTTTGGTGGTTGAGCCACAGAAAAACCACCGATGGACGGTTTCCAGGTTTGGGCCTCAAAACCTGGGTGCGACCGGTTTCCGAGTTTGGGCCACAAAACTCGGGCTGAGGACGGTTTCTAGGTTTGGGCCTCAAAACCTGGGCGCTGGCGGGTTTCTGAGTTTGGGACACAAAACTCAGGCGATGGACGGCTAGTTTCCCAGTTTGGGCCTCAAAACTAGGGGTTGGACGTGAAGGCTGGTTTCCCGGTTTGGGCCTCAATACCGGGGGCGAAGTCCGGGAAAAGGACGAGCAGAGCGGTGGAGGCACGTGGCGGCAATCGGTGAGGTTGCGTCGAGGCAACGCTACAAGTTGTGCGGGCGTGGCCATCGGATCAACATCCACTTCGAGTTGGTCCAGAATAACCCTAGGGTTTAGCTGGTTCGCTCTGTAGTTAGTTGTAAGGGTAGAAGGGGAATAATTGTATTAGGCTATATAAGGAGAGGCATCCCCTCCCTCCAGACTATCTCAGCTATTGCTATTTTTCCTTCTAGGTTTTCCTGCTGTCCCACATCCCTGCTGTAGCTACTGAGATCAGCAGAGACGGTGAACAATACCTCTTTGTATTTGCTTTTTGAGTAAACGAGACCGTAATCTCGTTGTCTCCTCGGGGGGGATGAATTTCGGCTGGCAATTCGTGGTTGTGATTCGCGTTTTGGTGTTGTTCTTCGCGAGTTGCTTTTCTCCACGATTTTCTCGGTGATCGATCTCCTTACTCGTTGCATCTTTTTATATTCCGTT
Organism: Coix lacryma-jobi var. lacryma-jobi; assembly: GCA_009763385.1. NCBI lineage: Eukaryota > Viridiplantae > Streptophyta > Magnoliopsida > Poales > Poaceae > Coix > Coix lacryma-jobi. The sequence continues at coordinate 99,736,146 of CM019831.1, forward strand.
TGAACTGAGTTGTACTAGATCGTGAGGCACTTCTTTCTTCCGAAGGAATTCACCTTTAACCTCGCGAGCTAGTAGATCGATCGATTTTCGTTTCGGATCAAGTTTTGCTCCTTTTGCCCCCAATTCTTCCGATTCACCGATTTGGAGTTAGGTTCGAGCCATGATCTCTTTGGGATAGCTCACTAACCTCCTTGGAACTCCTCATACCAAGTCTAAGCCTTAGAGCTCTTGATTCGGAGGAGATCGGGTTGAATCCGTGGAAGAACTGTGCAGTTTCGGGGGCATCAGACGCTCAGGTCAGGAGCAACGGACACTGAGTTCGTCACATCGGACGCTCAGTCGCCACGTGTCACCTGACAGCGTTTTTAAAGGAGCATCGGACGCTGACCATCAGACGCTCCTTTGCATCGGATGCGTCCGAGGGTAGAGCATCGGACGCTAGGGCTTCACTGTAGCCAGCGTCCGATGACCATGCCGTAAGGTCCCAGACTTGTTGATTTTACATCGGACGCGTCCGACGCCTGACCATCACGCAGGCCAGCGTCCGATGCAGGTTCTTCTGCACGGTTTCGTCCGCAGTTTGTTCGTCTGACTTCGGATTTGGTTTTGGGTTTTTGTGTTGGGTTTCTAGAGTTGTGTAGTGTCCCGCTGTGCTTCTTGGAGGCATCCACCCTACATCTAGGGTCATGGATACTTGCAGGCTCTAAGTCTTTGCTCTTGGGGTTGATTCTCGGAACAACAGCGACAAGTTTCTGAAAAGAAATTTGAAGCTCCCATTCACCCCCCCTCTGGTCGCTTTCTGGTAGCACTTTTGGTCCTTCACCATATCACAACATCATACGCTACATCGGACGCATCTGGCAGCGCGTCCAATGGTGCACTACGGACAACTCTAGTTGGAACAGTGGCACCGTCACGTCGGTGTGTTCGATGCCCATCGGACTCTATTAGCCTACGATGTGGCATTCTCAGACACATATGATGTGATTTGTGCGTCTCTGGAGCTCTCTGAGTCGTCATCGGACACGTTCGATGGTCCGACCTGGCACGTCCGATAACACTTTAAACGGTGCAATCCGTTCTTATTCGCTAACACGTGGGCCCCTCCATCATTCATCTTCATCTCGCCTTAACCCTAGCCGCCTGCTCTATCATTGCACTCGCCTAACCGCCACGTTGCCCCGCTGCGACCGCTCCGCCATGCTTGCGGCGTCCGTTGTACTCGCGCCTTCTACCACACCGCGCACTCGCGCATGCCTGCACTCGTCGTGCTCGTGGCGCTTGCACTCACCGAGCCCGCGCCGCCCGTGCCTCGCCGTCAAGCGCAGCCGCCGTCACTATTGTTGCCAGAGCTCGCGCCGTCGTCGAGCTCATCCTCGTCATCATCCTCTCCCTCCCCGACAAGTTCCTCCCAGCTCAGTTCACTAGTGAGCATTCCTTCCTCTCCTGTCTCATGCACACAAGGTGCTCGATGAAATGCCATAACCGATAAAACCTCTCCATTTACTCCATTCTCGACTGTTTTTTCTGCAGTCCTCTCCGCTGAGTTCATGAGGTGTTCCCACATTGTTAGCGTCTTTCCTTCTCTCCGGGATCCATCGCTCGTCAGGTAGCAAGCACTTTCTATTCTTATCTTTCATGCTTGCTTTTGGTTTAGGGTTCTCTTATCTCTAGCGAATATAATTCTTATGTATATCTCCCTACTCTATTGCAGTGAGTCAGGACATCAGCTCATAGCTTAGCGGCCTAGCGTGTTAGTGGTATATGGCAGTTGATCTTTCTAGGGGATTTTCTTATTAGCAGTAGGTGCTCTTCTCTCAGATTCAGAGGCAGTTTGTTAGTCTATTTTGTAGCCATGCGCTGCAAGAACGTTGGTGGTGGGCCCAACAACACTCCTCCCCTCCTCTTAGAGACACTGGAAGGGAAGGGGAAGGTTATGTCAAAGAAATGCTCCCGGAGTGACAGAGACGCAGAGCAAGCATGGGCAGTTGCAGAGGTCGTCGGGCATGCAAAGCTTGGTGGCCGAGCGGGGGGGTCTCTGAATCTCTGACACCCTGACCCCACTTAGAGAGAAGCTCTTGAGAGAACAGAGCGCTCCCTCGATAGTCCTCCAGGCACCATGATGATTAGTGGTCGTCGAGTTTCACTACGGTTCGAGGTTGAGCAGCCCAAGGAGGCAGAGCAGATAGAAGAACTAGAGCAGACCGGGTAGCCAGAGCAGCCAGAGGAGGCAGACCCAGCAAAGGAGCAGCCATGACATCGGTCCTCCCGTTGTCGAACCAAGGTGCCACATATGCCCAAGGGACGCTAGCGTCGTGCACGACCACCTTCTCGACCGTGTGCGCCACCACCAGTCGTGCACCTTGACCTAAGGGTTGCGGTGTGTTGTCACATTCAGGAGTTGTGCTTGGTAACAATTGAGCAATGGTTTCCCAGAGTTTGTGATGTCAGGGCAGCTCTAGACTTCTACTCGGTACTTCACGAGGACTTGTACACATGAACAACGACGTCACTATCTGGTCTGAGCGCATCTGTTCATTAGAGCCCATAGTAGCAGCTGGAGGAAAGCATGTCCGCCCACACCTCACCTACCATCTAGGGTTAGCAGACCTATTGGGCAGTCTGGCTCCTACGAGGTGTAAGGAAAATGGACCTTGGCCCATTCAACTTTGGATTTTGGTGTTTGATGATAACCAAATTGGACTAATGTGTTTGCAAGTGTTTATTTTGTAGTCAAATTGAATGCAAACATGACTTGGATGAAGACAATGTGGTGATCAAATGATCAACACCACAAGCAACACCCTAGAAGATGTATTGAAGACTTACAAAGATCAAGCAAAGTCCAAGACACAAGAAATAGAGGTCCGGACAAACAAAGTTGAGCTGCTCAAGCTGAGACAAGAGCTGATTGAATTACAACTGTCTCATGATTTTGGATCTGCTCAAACTAGCATGACACTAGCATAGATTGTAGAGCTTTCCATTATCTTTCCTAAAAGTCCAAGATCATCAAAATCAGAGTTTGGAGCTAGAAGTTATGCCCAAAATATGAAAGCCTATATCACTAAAAAAAGAGCATCAGACGCATCCGATGCCAGAGCATAGGACTGTCCGATGCAAAGTTCGATGCTCACTAATGAAGGACCGAGAATGCAAAAGCAAGACGACCAGAGGGGAGGGTGAATGGGAGCCTAAAAAATTTCTCTCGAAACTTCGGCCTTTGTCCCAAGAATCAACCCCCAAAAGCTTCGACCGAAACGTGATGCCCACGACCCTTGGAAGAGGGTGGATGATCCCTTGGATCATAGCGAGGCACCACAAAGTAAGAGCGAGCCAAACACCAAAAGCACTGACATAAGTTCAACCCCTAAAAACGGAGTCCCGAACGTAGATTGAAGGCTACGTCGAGAAATCCCCAAAACATATGCTAACAAGTAGCAAATATACCTAGATAGGTTCCTAGGTCAACTCTAGGGCCAAACGAGAAGTCTGGAAACCAAGCGAAGGAGTCGGGAGAGCAAACGCACTGAAACTCAACAATCAACCAACTCGCGGACTGTTCGGGGTTTAGACCGCGGACTGTCTGCCCAACGGCGGACTGTCCGGGCTTAGGTGGCGGACTGTCCGCCGGCCAATCGAACAAAACAACAAGGTCGCTGCACAGTCCCTCGACACTTCCCAGACTGTCCGCGACCCAGTACTGCGGACTGTCCGCGGGTGTTCCGAGACAGCCCCAACAGCGCGGAGTCAGGCCACTGGTCCGACCGACCCCGATGCGCGGACTGTCTGCCGGTCAGGTGGCGGACTGTCCGCGACCGACCAGAGAGGGCGATTTTGATCGCCTCTCTCCCAAATCTTCCCAAGTCCGATTCAAATGAAAATCCCTTGATCCCAAACTTGGAGAGGATGACCACAAGAGAGTTTGGAGACTATCCTCAAGAAATCATCCGCTCAAATCGATTCAATCAACGGGAAATCGAAGGGGAAGGTGTATGAACCGAAAAAGCGCCACGAAAACAAAATTAACCCGATCTACTTGTTCGTGAGGAGTTAGATGAATTCCTTTGTGGAAATGATCTCCTCACTATAAAGAACAAGTTGATTCAAGTGGATTTCAAAAATACATAGTAGTGAGGGAGATTGAGTGACGGGAAAATCGCGGAGAAACGAAGAACGCGAAGAACAAAGTCAAAACTCGAATTGAGACATCGATCTGCAACCGTGTGGCTACCACATGCTACAATAGTGAGATTACGGTCTCACTTCCTCAAAATCTCAAGTACACAGAGGTATGGTTCTCTGCGGATCTCAGTTGCTACAGCAGGGGATTGGGAGAGCAGAAACCCTAGAAGGCAAAGAGCAAATGACTGAGATAGAATGGGAGGTGGGTGTCTCCCTCTACTTATCCTAATTCTAGTTCCCACTCTACCCCTAGCTAATTACAGAGCGAACCAGCTAAACCCTATGGTTATTCTGGACCAACTCGAAGTAGATGCTGATCCGACGGCCACGCCCGCACAACTGGTAGCGTTGCCTCAACGCAACCTCACTTATTGCCGCCACGTGCCGCCACCGCTCTGCTTGTCATTTTCTCGGACTTTGCCCCCGGTTTTGAGGCCCAAACCGGGAAACCATCCTCCACGATCAACCCTCGGTTTTGAGGCCCAAACCGGGAAACCTGCCATCCACTGCCTGAGTTTTGTGGCCCAAACTCAGAAACCCACCAGCACCCAGGTTTTGAGGCCCAAACCTGGAAACCGTCCTCAGCTCGAGTTTTGTGGCCCAAACTCGGAAACCATCAGCGCCCAGGTTTTGAGGCCCAAACCTGGAAACTGTCCACCGCCCGAGTTTTGTGGCCCAAACTCAAAAACCATCAGCGCCCAGGTTTTGAGGCCCAAACCTGGAAACCATCCACCGGTGGTTTTTCTGTGGCTCAACCACCAAACCAACGCTGTAGAGGGGATGCACCGCCCGTGCACCCAGTCCACCAACACATGTCCCCAGGTCCTCGACCCGAGCAACATTGTGCCCCGCAAGTCTCCGCTCGTCGCTGTCCCAGGCTGTCAGCCACCACAGCTGATCCTCAGTCCATCAGTCCCTCAGTCCAAGTCTCACGTCCGCCCTTCACCGCTCCCGGTCCATCGGCACAACACGTCTCTACTTGACCTTCACCTTGCCTTCGATCACTGTATCCATGCTCAACACCTGCACAACACAAGCCAAAGAACATGCGCATTATCCCAATTGACAATCACTCATCACTCGAGACTCGGCATACACCCATGTATCCGCAATCTCCCCCTTGATGAGTGCATTGTCAACTACCAACACAAATCATAATGTAGAGAAGAGGGAGGAAGAAGGAGAAGTAGAGAACTCATCCAAATGACCCAAAGCATATCAAAGCCAGAAGAAGGTCAAGTGAAAGAGCAAAACAACTTGGTCCCCAAAGACATGGGCAAAGGCTCGACGCAACCAAGCAAAGCAAAGCTAGCCCTCAAGAAGAGGTAGAACGGGCTCAACACCACTAGCAGGAAAGCTCGACACCAATTGAAATATCAGTTGAAAATCAAGCAAAATAGAGCTAGCCCTCAAAAAGAGGCAAAACGGGCTCAACACCGCTAGCGAGAAAGCTTGATACCAACTGAAGAAAAGGAGCTCGATACCAAATGAAGAGCAAGTTGGCAAAGTCGCTAGTCCCTCAAGAAAGAGGCAAAGGCTCAACACAACTAGCTACCAAAAATGCTCCGAACCAATTGGAAAAATGCTCTGAACCAATTGATAATTCATCAGACAAAAATCCGAGAAAACTCCCTGTAACACCCCAAAACCCTCCATCTATAAGATGCCACCACAAGGTAAAGAACTAGAGCAATGGACAACAATTTTAGCAGCATCTCCCCTTAAACAGGAATAACGCGGAAGCAACAATGCATAGAGATATGTAATTAAGCTCAACCATAATATGTAGCATCCTAATGAGCAGATTAGCAACCACCAAGAGTAATTAGCAACAACCACAAGACAAAGTTAAGGTTAACCAATTAACATAAACTCTCTAAGTTCTAGTATTGTTATTATTATTATTACAACATAAGTTTTCACACTAAAAAACATTAAAGTGCTGAGTGTGCTGCTACTTTCCCACCCTTCAAGCAAAAGCCACATGATCACCTGGAAAGATAGGAAGGGGGTGTGAGATATAAAAATCTCAGCAAGAAAACTGCTTAAACAAGCTATTTAAAACTTCAAGTTCAATAAGAATTGATTGAATCTTCGTTTATATAGAACCAATAATAGCAATGAGACAAATCCAATGAATGATACAATCTCATATAAGATAAATATCAAGCATCATAGACCTTGGAGAAGCATGGCCTCTCACAAACTCTACCAAAGCCTTAGTCCAAAATAAAAATGCATATGCAATGCCATGTCATGTCTCCTGTCTTCATACCCAACAAGGTATGAAGCAAAACATCGTTGTGCCCAATAAACGATGTTGTACTGGTATGGTCGCGGCTAGTAGCGGCGACATAACTCCATATGCCAATGCAATAATGGAATGCAATGCAATGTTATATAGGAAAGATCTACCATATTTAGCATCATGAACGTCTTGTCAATCATTAGTAATTGGACATAGATATCCACATAAAAAGCACAAATGGCAAGTGAATGAAACATGGTTTGAAGGCCTTAGTGAACTAGTTGAATATCTGAAATTTTAAAGTAGAGGGGAAGTAAATAACAAGTTGAAGCTTGTAGCAAACAACTGCTTAGTTTACTTGCCTCCAACGAGGTGATGACTACTCTATGTGCGATCTGAAGCACTACCACCTGCTTGTAAGTAGTATAATATCAGAGATAGAACTCATTTCAACAAATAAAAACAGTAGGTAAAGTGCTCCTATGCCAAACCCAACATCACAACTAACTGCAGTAGCGCTGCTTCTCCCTTTCTTATCAATCAATATATAAAAGCTATCATAGCAAACTAATACACTCTTAGATTCTACACAACAAGGCCTACAACTTTCATGAAGGGCTTATATTTTTATCAAGCCTTTAAGATGGCCTAAACTGCTGTTGAAAACAGATTTCAGGAACTGTCTAAGAACCAAGATAATTAGGCTTTACATCCTCATATCTCTATATATTTATGGCAAAAAATTATGAGATTTCACCAGCCTGACAAACATCCCATACTCTACAACTTTCATATTACTAGTATTTGCATATAGGGTTAGTAAGATGTCCTAATACATGAACAAAACTCAACTAGAAATTCTGAAGAGAAAACAGTACATCCAACTTTGGAGAACTGTATCTTGAGTTCCTCTTAACCAAAAGCAATAATTCTTATCAATCTGGAAAGCTAATGGAAAATACTACAAATCACTTATAATTTATAATGTCCCATCATGCATCTAAGGTTCTCAAAAACCACCTAGATCGAATTCTGTCCAGAATTTCATCAGAACATGACAGCTAGCTTCGAAAAATCATATCTCTCAAACCATTCGGGATAAAATCATGAACTTTTGTGAGCTACTAGATCTGAAGGTCCTCTACAACTTTCGTATTATACACTTTCAGAGAAAAATACGTTTAGGTCCCGTAAACTATAGGAACAGCTACAGTGCTCAAACTGTCAGGCCGCAGGATTCAAGAGTTGATTTCCAAAGGTGATTCCTCCCTCAAAACAACTAATACCAAGACCAAAAGACCATCCAAAACATCTAAATCAGAAGACCCAAAGGGGAAATCATCTCACCTTGGTTATCCCCAACCTAGGGCAGCAAGAAACAGAAGGAGAAAAGTCGATCTACACCATGTTGCAGCTCTACTCGATCCTCCTCATCCTCAATCCATTTTCCCCTCTTTCTCTTGGTTCTTACTGATTTGGGGTCCTTGCTGCAGAGGGAGAGGGCGCAGGGGAGAGGGGGAGATGTTTCTGGAGGGGAGGAGAACGTACAAGAGGAGGGAGAGTGGCTGATGGGGGGGATGATAGTTGTAGGGTTAGGGGTAAGTTGGGCTTGGGGATGGAGTTGGGCTGGCTGGGCCTTGGCCTTTCTAACCCATTTCTTTTATTTTTTCCATGTATTACATTCTCCCCTCCATAAAAGAATTCATCCTCGAATTCCAGCATTTTATGTAAAAAAAATGAGTGAGCAAAGTGAACTTGAAGACAACTCACCAGTTTCAAAGAGTTCTGGATACTCCTTGCGTATTTGCTCTTCAAGCTCCCAAGTTGCTTCTCGCTCTGATTGGTTAGCCCATAGAACCTTGACATATTTGATAGTTCTCCTCTTCATGAATCGTTCTGAGGAGTCCAATATGCATGTTGGATGACATTTGATCGTCAAGTTCTTCTTCACCTTGATTGACTCCAAATTAATTTTGTGCTCAGGGTCCTTAGATACTTCTTCAACATAGATACATGAAATACATTGTGCACTCCCCTCAATGAATCTGGCAACTGCAAACGATAGGCCAAACTGCCTACTCGGGCTATAATCTCGAATGGTCCAATATACCTTGGGTTAAGCTTTCCTGTAGTGCCAAACCACACAACACCTTTGGTCAGTGATAGTCTAAGAAGAACCTGATCTCCCACTGTAAACTCTGGGTCCCGCCTTCTAACATCAGTATAGCTCTTTTGCCGACTCTGAGCAGCCAACAAATTATGTCATATTTCTTGCACCTTTTTAGATGTCTCTTGAATCCAATTTGGACCAACCAAAGACCTCTCACCCAAAGTTTCCCAACATATGGGAGAGATACATCTTCTTCCATACAAAGCCTCATATGGAGCCATCTTGATGCTATCTTGGTAGCTATTATTGTAAGCAAACTCTGCCAAGGCTAAATGATCCTCCCAACTACCCTTCCAAGAAAGAACACAAACACGAAGCATGTCCTCTAATGTTTGAATGGTACGCTCTGATTGACCATCTGTTTGTGGGTGAAAAGCGGAGCTAAGTGTGTGTTTTGTGCCTAGGGCATTTTGTAGTTTTTGCCAAAAATTAGACACAAATTTTGAGTCCCGATCTGAAATAATTGACTTTGGCACACCATGTAGTCTCACCACTTCCTTAATATATAAGGGGACTAAATCTGGTGCAGTGTTTGTTGTTTTCATTGGAATGAAATGGGCAGATTTGGTGAGTCTATCCACAACAACCCATATGGCATCCTTACCTCGGGGCGACCGAGGTAAACCAACTACAAAGTCCATAGTAATATGTTCCCATTTCCACTCCGGGATCTCCAAAGGCTTTAATAGACCTGCCGGCTTCTTGTGCTCTGCTTTAACCTATTGGCAGACTCCACATGATGCTACATATTTAGCAATATCCACCTTCATCCTTTTCCACCAGAAGTTTTGTTTCAAGTCTCGATACATTTTAGTCTCTCCAGGGTGGACTGTATAAGGAGTCCGATGTTCCTCCCTCAAAATATCCATCTTCACATTTGATTTTTGTGGCACACAAAGACGTCCCTGAAGTGTATCTCACACCATGTTCATCCATGCTAAACTCTCGTGGTCTACCTTCATAAATCCTCTTTCGGACTTCCTGAAGTAAGCGGTCATGGTGTTGAGCCTCATACACACGCTCAAGTAGGGAAGATTGAACAAGCATTTGAGTCTCCTCACGTGCAACACCCATATGACAAAAAGAAATACTCATACGATCCAAATCTGAAATTAAGGGCATCACTGTCTTAGGAACGCCAGTCCTACTAAGTGAATCTGCCACCACATTTGCCTTTCCCGGATGGTACTGGATGGTTAGGTCATAATCCTTTATCAACTCTAACCACCGACATTGTCTTAAATTCAACTCCTTTTGGGTGAATATGTACTTAAGACTCTTATGGTCAGTAAAAATATCACATGACTCACCATAGAGATAGTGTCTCCAAATCTTCAAACCAAAAACCACTGCAGCTAGCTCTAAGTCATGTGTCGGATAGTTGAGCTCATGCTTCTTCAACTGCCGTGATGCATAGGCAATTACTTTGCCTTCTTGCATAAGTACACAACCAAGACCAATACGAGAGGCATCAGTATACAAGGTAAAGCGCTTGCCACTCTCGGGCAATGTCAAAATGGGAGCATTCACCAGTTTGTTTTTCAAAGCTTGAAAATTAGCCTCACACTCACTAGTCCATATAAATGGTGCACCCTTCTCAGTAAGCCTAGTCATTGGTTTTGCAATGATTGAGAAATCTTTCACAAACCGTCTGTAATAACCAGCGAGTCCAAGAAAACTACAAACCTCCGTCACACTAGTCGGCCTTTCCCACTCCACCACTGAGGCAACATTCTTTGGATCAACCATAATACCATCTTGGTTAATCACATGTCTTAAAAAACTCACTTCAGAAAGCCAAAAGGCACACTTATTCAACTTTGCATAGAACTTATTCTTCCTGAGAGCATCCATGACTAGACTCAGATGAACCTCATGTTCCTCCTTGGACTTGGAGTAGACCAGGATGTCATCAATAAACACCACGACAAAAATATCAAAGTACTCATGCAACATCCTGTTCATGGCCTCCATAAAAATAGCAGGAGCATTTGTTAGTCCAAAGGACATGACAACATACTCATAATGCCCATACCTTGTATTGAAAGCTGTTTTCTCAATATGCTCATCTTTAATTCGAAGTTGATGATAGCCAGATTGCAAATCAATCTTGGAAAACACCTTGGCACCTCTTAATTGATCAAAAAGGGCATCAATATGAGGTAAAGGATACTTGTTCTTGATTGTCACTTGATTAAGTGCCCTATAGTCCACACAAAGCCTTTTTGTGCCATCCTTCTTTTCCACAAACAAAACTGGAGCAGCCCAAGGTGAGGTGCTAGGACGGATAAAACCTTTAGCGAGAAGGTCATCCAACTGCTTCTTTAACTCCACTTGCTCCACAGGAGCCATCTTGTATGGTGTCTTGTAAATAGGTTGTGTACCGGGAATCAACTTGATCCCAAAAATTGGCTCCCTCTTCGGAGGCAACCCAGGGAGTTCATCAGGAAAAACATCAGGATAGCGACACACAATTGGAATGTTCTCCACTCGCAAGGAAGCACCATGATCATCTAGCATAGCAAAAAGTATGCTAGACTTTCGTGTCCTATGGTCAGGTATCAAGTGACATAGTAAAGAGAGTGTGTATTTCAATCCACTCCCCTGAAATACTATCTCTTGGGATGATGGTGATTGTAAGTATATTGTCTTTGAGAAACAAGAGATAACGACTTTACATTGAGAAAGCCAATCCATTCCAAGGATCACATCAAACACTTCTAATGGAATGACCACAAGGTTAGCAATAAAATCTTCATCCGCAAGAGAAACAACACAACCAGGACAGACCAAAGAACTAGAAATAGGCCCTCTAGCAGAACTAACCATAACAACTTCCCTAATCCTTTGCATAGCTAGTCCTGTACGACCAACAAAATCCTCCGAGACAAACGAGAAACTAGCTCCAGAATCAAAAAGAGCACGTGCAACGAAAGAATCGACTGAAATGATACCTGTCACCACATCGCCACGATCTCTACTATCAATTGATGGCATAGCATAAACCCCTGGAACAGTCGAAGAACAGGCTCCCATAGTAGGACCAGTCGCTGAAGGAACCCAAGGCACCATGTGTGAAGAAGGAGTAGCAGCATTGGGTGATCAGTAAGCCCCGGACTGTGGTATAGGGACCGATGGAGTAGCTGGAGGTGGCATCAAGTACTGTGGTGTGGGAGCAGGCAAGCATTGTTGTCGAGATGGCACATGAAAGTGAGTAGAAGGAGGCATCACCATCATCTGAACTGTCCCACTAGAAGTGGAAGGAGTCACTAGCTCCCACCAAAGCTTAGCATTAGGGTTCTTCCTACAAACCACATTCTTGTGGTCTTGTCCACAAATAGAGCACTTGCCAGACCATTGACACTCCTTGAGACGATGTGGATCACCACACCTAAAGCACACCATCCCCATGCCTGGTTTGGGAATGGCTCGATATTGAGGTGAAGGTGTAGTCCCTCCTGAAGCACGAGACTAAGGAGTGTTACCACGGTAAGGCTGGCGACGTTGAAACTTTCCTTTCTTCTGACTAGGACCATCAGAATGGCCTTTTTTATCTCCCTGACTACGAGATTGATCACCACCTGAGGACCTATGGTGGTCAGCGGTTTACATAAGCTGCATCTCAACTCCTAAAGCTTGCTCCACCATAGAGCGAAACTATGTGATAGTAAAGGCACCAAGCACATGGCGAATTCCAGGCCTAAGGCCCTGGCGGAACTGCCTAGCCTTCTCTACCTCATCATGGGCCACATGTGGAACAAAGCGAACAATTTGGTTGAAGCCAACCTCATACTCAGCCACTGTCTTCTTATCCTGAACATAGTTGTTTAGATCAATCTTCATCTTGTCCAGGAAGGTTGCAGGGTAGAACCTCCTCTCAAATTGTCTAACAAACTCTGGCCAAGTCAAAGGACCATGAGTAGCAATGCGAGCAGACTGCACACCCTTCCACCAAATTTGTGCTTCACCCTTCAATAGTTGTGTGCCATAGCGAACACGGTCTTGCCCCAAAACCTCAAAGGCCTCCATTTTGTCCTCAACATATGATAGCCAATCAGCAGCTTGAATTGGAGTGTAACTACCATCAAAACTATCAAGCTTCATACCCACCCACTCTTTTAGCGAGACCCCACTCTTAAGACCATCAGAAGAAGCAGGTTCCTCCTGACCCACAATAATAGGTGCAGTAGCAACAGGGGTAGCTTGTGTAGCACCCCCACGAGTAGCCTGTCTCAGCATCCTCAACTCATTTTGCATTTCCCGCATTTATCTAGCAAATCAGCTTGACTATTGCCCTCTGCTTGGGCAGCCTTGCCCTTCGGCTGCGACCGACCTCGCTTCTTAGGTGGCATAACTGAGCACCTCCACAAGAGAGGAAAAACAAACACATCAATACCAGCATTCTAAAATAAGAGGGACAACTTAAAACAAAAGCATAGAACAAACATATACACCCTTACCCCCACCTACATGTGCAAGTGTGTCAAATTTAGCCTTAATTTTCTCCTAGAACCAAAACCTACGCTCCGATACCAACTGTAACACCCCAAAACCCTCCATCTATAAGATGCCACCACAAGGTAAAGAACTAGAGCAATGGACAACAATTTTGGCAGCATCTCCCCTTAAACAGGAATAACGCGGAAGCAACAATGTATAGAGATATGTAATTAAGCTCAACCATAATATATAGCATCCTAATGAGCAGATTAGCAACCACCAAGAGTAATTAGCAACAGCCACAAACCAAAGTTAAGGTTAATCAATTAACATAAACTCTCTAAGTTCTAGTATTATTATTATTATTATTACAACATAAGTTTTCACAATAAAAAAATATTCAAGTGCTGAGTGTGCTGCTACTTTCCCACCCTTCAAGCAAAAGCCACATGATCACCTGGAAAGATAGGAAGGGGGTGTGAGATATAAAAATCGAAAACTGCTTAAACAAGCTATTTAAAACTTCAAGTTCAATAAGAATTGATTGAATCTTCATTTATATAGAACCAATAATAGCAATGAGACAAATCCAATGAATGATACAATCTCATATAAGATAAATATCAAGCATCATAGACCTTGGAGAAGCATGGCTTCTCACAAACTCTACCAAAGCCTTAGTCCAAAATAAAAATCCATATGAAATGCCATGTCATGTCTCATGTCTTCATACCCAACAAGGTATGAAGCAAAACATCGTTGTCCCCAATAAACAATGTTGTGCCGGTACGGTCGCGGCTAGTAGCGGCGACATAACTCCATATGCCAATGCAATAATGGAATGCAATGCAATGTTATATAGGAAAGATCTACCATATTTAGCATCATGAACGTCTTGTCAATCATTAGTAATTGGACATAGATATCCACATAAAAAGCACAAATGGCAAGTGAATGAAACATGGTTTGAAGGCCTTAGTGAACTAGTTGAATATCTGAAATTTTAAAGTAGAGGGGAAGTAAATAACAAGTTGAAGCTTGTAGCAAACCACTGCTTAGTTTACTTGCCTCCAACGAAGTGATGACTACTCTATGTGCGATCTGAAGCACTACCACCTGCATGTAAGTAGTATAATATCAGAGATAGAACTCATTTCAACAAATAAAAACAGTAGGTAAAGTGCTCCTATGCCAAACCCAACATCACAACTAACTGCAGCAGCGCTGCTTCTCCCTTTCTTATCAATCAATATATAAAAGCTATGATAGCAAACTAATACACTCTTAGATTCTACACAACAAGGCCTACAACTTTCATGAAGGGCCTATATTTTTATCAAGCCTTTAAGATGGCCTAAACTGCTGTTGAAAACAGATTTCAGGAACTGTCTAAGAACCAAGATAATTAGGCTTTACATCCTCATATCTCTATATCCTTATGGCCAAAAATTATGAGATTTCACCAGCCTGACAAACATCCCATACTCTACAACTTTCATATTACTAGTATTTGCATATAGGGTTAGTAAGATGTCCTAATACATGAACAAAACTCAACTAGAAATTCTGCAGAGAAAACAGTACATCCAACTTTGGAGAACTGTATCTTGAGTTCCTCTTATCCAAAAGCAATAATTCTTATCAATCTGGAAAGCTAATGGAAAATACTACAAATAACTTATAATTTATAATGTCCCATCATGCATATAAGGTTCTCAAAAACCACCTAGATCCAATTCTGTCCAGAATTTCGTCAGAACGTGACAGCTAGCTTGGAAAAATCATATCTCTCAAACCATTTGGGCTAAAATCATGAAATTTTGTGAGCTACTAGATCGGAAGGTCCTCTACAACTTTCGTATTATACACGTTCAGAGAAAAAGACGTTTAGATCATGTAAACTTTAGGAACAGCTACAGTGCTCAAACTGTCAGGCCGCAGGATTCAAGAGTTGATTTCCAAAGGTGATTCCTCCCTCAAAACAACTAATACCAAGACCAAAAGACCATCCAAAACATCTAAATCAGAAGACCCAAAGGGGAAATCATCTCACCTTGGTTATCCCCAACCTAGGGCAGCAAGAAACAGAAGGAGAAAAGTCGATCTACACCATGTTGCAGCTCTACTCGATCCTCCTCGTCCTCAATCCATTTTCCCCTCTTTCTCTTGGTTCTTACTGATTTGGGGACCTTGCTGCAAAGGGAGAGGGCGCAGGGGAGAGGGGGAGATGTTTCTGGAGGGGAGGAGAACGTACAAGAGGAGGGAGAGTGGCTGATGGGGGGGGGGGGGGATGATAGTTGTAGGGTTAGGGGTAAGTTGGGCTTGGGGATGGAGTTGGTCTGGCTGGGCCTTGGTCTTTCTAACCCATTTCTTTTATTTTTTCCATGTATTACACTCCCCCTCCAATAGTGCACATGATTTGACAGATTTCTCCCCCTTAGTTGATAATGCACTATCAGACAAACTTCTCCTTTCCAAATGCATATGAGTCAAAAATGTAAGTTAGCAGCTTCAGGAATATAGTCTAGAGAACGAAAAGATGCTCTACATAGTATAACTCCAATGACTCAACAGGAAGCATACATGCCAGCAAAGGCTCAAACTGATCACCAAATACGAAATATGAACATATAAGCAAAGTGAGCAGTTTTAGCCATTTAGAAGAGGATGTTCACCATAAAAATAGCACAGAACATGTATAGACAGGAAGTCAAACTAGTCCTAATCATGTATGACAAGGTGAACTACCCCTAGCAAAGTTCAATCATCATGCTATAGAATGAAACATAGACTTGTGATTTCAGATTTTAATCGGAGTTGCAGCGGTGAAATTACACAAGTTCAGAATTCAGCATGTGATTGCGAGAGGTTGAAGGCTTGTCATTGCCTAACTTTTCAACCGAGCTAAGCCTATGCAGAAGCAATAAGAAGCTTAAAGCGCCGGTTTCAGTCATACACTACATGGCTCAAGTTTAACTCAAATGTGCAATGAGAAACAGTCTCGATACCGTGATGTGTTGACAAGCAATCCCATCTCGATCTTTTCAATTCACTTAAAACTTGGTTCAATTTTTAGACAGAATATGAACATACCAAGCAAGTGAAAGACTCAAAACTAGAGACATAGCAACCTAGCATATATGAAAAGCACAAGTGAATTCCACATATTCTACACATGCTAGTTGCATATCTCAATGGTGAACAATTTCAAGTTTTACGTTCATTAAGAAAATTCACCATTCATAAAATAGCTCAGCTCACAACATGTATCAGTGATCAGAAAGAGCATAAGCTACGAGTATCATCATATAGCATCGGACTACACTAGACAGAACATAATCACATTCTAAAGATTATTGTTGGTAGTTCTTAACTTCACTAAAGATAGAGCTAGGCAACTATCCCCGGTAATGGCCCAGAAATGCTTGTTGACACTTGCTAACATCGTTACTAGGAGTAGACTATGGAGTCTATCCCTCGCAGCGGTGCCAGAAATGCTTGAAGCAAGTCCAGTCACTATACCTAAAGGAGTGAAGCTAAAGCAGCTATCTACTAATGTCAAATGGGGTTGTCAATCCCGACACTAGTCGGAGCTAGCTAGAGAGATTGCAATCTACCAGGAGGAGAATCTTCAAGCGCACAGAACTATCGTAGTAGCACTTCCCTGGGAGTACCAGGTGTCAATTTATTTGATCCCAAAGGAAGGCTGGGGTGGTGTATGAGTCGAGTCAAGGAGGGGATGAGAGTCGAAGAATAAGAAAAGGGAAAAAGAGAGAAAAGAAGATGAAAGGCTAGAAAGAATATGTGGGTGGATAGGTAAGGATGAAATGGATGGTAAGGTAAGGTGGATGGATAGGTAGGTAAGGGGAATAGGATAACTAATGATAACTAACTAATAACTATTAACTACTCCTAGATAACCACGAAGCAAGATAACTACGAAGCAAGATAGGCAAATGTCAATTAAGCAACCAAGTTAAGTAAAGTTTTATTCCTATCTTATCAAGTATCGAGGCCTACTAGCCTTTACCACTGACTTAGGTGGAACGCTAGCACAACGAGCCTTACTGTTAAACTGGGCCAACTATGTGGTGGAATTCAAGGCGCACAGGGCTGTCACCACCTGCTTGCTACCATAGCTATCCGGGGGTCCAGCCGTATCTGAAGGTAAGTCTATAACTAAGCACCACGCTTAATTATATTCTAACTATCTCTACCCTAGCTTTGAATAGAGACACCCTTGCGGACGTCAGAGCAAATACTTGACTTAATAAGATAAATACTAAACTAACTAGGTAACCTATTGGCAAAGATCAAACACTAAGCTCACTAGAGATTAACTACTATGGCTAAGTGAATTGAACTGTAGGATAGCTAGGCACTCAAGCAATCAATCAAGTATACTACTCAATACTGGTAAGTAGAATAAAGTAATACTTGAAATGATGAACTAGAATATAGTAAAGTGCTTGAGTAACAAGAGCAAAACCTGAACTGGAGATGAAGGAAGACTCTTCCCAGCTCCAGGACCGATCACTCGCATGCCTCTACTCTTGAGCTAAGCCTTGAGCAGCGCTTCCGCGAGGGCAAAGATGCCTTGCTCTACTAGCTACCTACTTGCCTAAGCTTGGCTAAATCCTAAGCTATTAGCTCTCTAGCTCTAGCCTTGCTTTCTTTCCTTCCCTGCTTCTCTTGCTTGTGTGTTGGTGTGTATGAAGTGATGCCTCAAGGGCGGTATTTATAGCCTTGTGGAGTGAGGGGGGTACTTATAGGGGGCAGCCAACCGACCTAGGGCAAACCCTAGTGGCGGGCGCCAGCCCTAGGTGGCGGCCGCCACCCCCTCACCGTTGGATGCACCGCCATTGCTTCAACGGCATCCAGGAGCTCCAGAGAGGCGTTGGTTAGGTCGGTTGCATGTCCAAGTAACTGCCATTCGGTCTTGCTCCACGCCACTCCTTCCTGAGCCCTCCGATGCCACTGACCTAGTGACCAAGAGCCAAGATTTGGCCTTGGGGTGGTCACACGGATCAGTGACGTGGCAAGGGGGGAAGTTGGGCCTCTCCATGTGGCGGGCGCCACCCCACTAGGGCCCAAATGGGTCCTGGTGAGTGGGCTCGTCTCTTGGTGGGTCCATTCTCCAAATTTGGTCCAAATCCTGCATTCAAATAAAAATCTATGGACATGTGGAATTTGTTTAGTTTGAAACCTATTTGACTACATTTCATTCCTTTTTGGTGAATTTTAGGGTAAAATGTTGATGGTAAAACAGGTGTTTAAGGACCATCAACAAGCTCCCCCAAGCTAACCTGTTGCTCGTCCTCGAGCAACATTGCGGTTTAAGCATTAAGCATGAAATAGATAGCAACTTAAGATGTATACAAGTGCATATTGTATAGTGAGAAATAACTTAGCATATATCATTAATCATAGCAATGTGGGGCTTATAGCTTTTCACTTAAAACATGCAAGAGTGAAATAAAGTAGTAGATAGGAAACTTTTATCTTGCTTAGGTTTGACTAGGATTCTGTCTAGAGGTTTTTTTTAGGGTTTTCAAAAGATAAAAACTTGCTCAAGTCCTCCAAGATTCACTCAATCACTCAATGGTGTTTAAATCCTCACTTAGGCCAAAATGTAGCCTCTCCTATTTCTAAAGAATGATATGTGGAGTTATAGGTAGGCTAGGAATCATGAGCAAATTGCCTAATGTTTATTGCTAAGCTAGACACTCAGATCATAAGGAGCAGCAAATCATAAAAATTGATCAAGATGTGCATGTGTGGTTATGTGGAAGTGTATAGAGAGATATTTCATAATCCTTCCTTGTTGATTTCTGGGGTCTAGAGCTAATGATAATTCTCTCTCTCTTTTTTCGATACATAGTGAGTAGAAAAAAATGTGTCCTCACATTTTCTTAGGACATAGTCCTCTCTTGAGCTACTTTGCTCATCTTTTTTATCTCTCTTTTTTAGCTCTAGATTTCCCTAGATTATCTATACGGAAGGATTTTTGAAATGAGTAGGGAAAGGGAGAGAAATGCTTATTCCCAGTGTAGGAATAGCATGAGGCTAGCAATGGGACGTTTGGCAAGGTATTGCATATCTCCAGTGTAGAGAATGAGAAATTCATTTGGTGGTTGCAAACTTCCAAAGTGGAGAGTAGGCAATTTATGGTGGTTGTGTGAATCTTGATCAAAAGATATGATAAGCTTCTCTACTAAGATCTATGAGGTCTAACAAAGCTCAACACATACAAGGCTCTTTGTGGTTTTGACTAACAAATATTTGGCTAGTGGTGGGATGTGACAAAATCTAGGAGGAACTTTTAGCAAGATTTTCAAGATTTTAAAAAGAAATCCTCCAGATTAGGTCCTAATTTCTCCTTAGCAAGTTTAAAGAATTACTCTATTTCTTACTAACTTTATTCACTAAGCATGATTTCAGTTAAAGCATGTGCAACCCACAAAAGCTACAACTTAGACAAGACCAGTTATTCAAACCATAACAATAGCATTTGCATGACATATTTCAAATCTTATTTAGGTTTCAACTTGTTTAAGCAGATTTCATCAATTTTATTCATGGAATGGTTACTTAGGCAAGCATATAACATTTCAAAAGATATAGAATTTAAGAACTGAATTTAAAGTGTAGGCTTGAGACATACCTTATTGGAGCGGGAGTCTCCCCCAAGCTGGCTTCTTGCTTGGTGAAGGATCTTCTTCTTCTCAGTCAGAGCTCTTGTTCTCATTTTATTAAAAGGGAAACTATCTAATGTTGTGAAAAAGGGAAACTATCCTATTATGATATTTTATTGATCTAGATAAGTTAACATATACTTATGCATATGACTAATGATAACTGATTTTTTTAGTTACATGCATAACATATGTTATTTATTTGAAAAAGGGAAATTTGAAGGGAAATTTAAAAGTAAATCCATACCTTAGATCCATGGAATTTCATCCTTATTGGGTAAATCTTCTTCCTTGGGTGATTCTTCTTTAAGTTCTTCATCGGGTTCTTCTTCTTTTGGCACCTCTCCTTTGTCATGTGAATTACACAACTCAGGAGAAGGTGGTTCTTCCTTTCTGTTCCACCTTGTTCTTGGGCGCCTCTTCTTGGTACGAGCGGGTTTTGCTTCCTGCATGTTAGCGGCATATGCGGGACCACAGGAAAAGGAGAATATTTCCTTCCTCCCTCCTAATGTCATTTGCATTTTACCACTCCCCACATATATGCAGGCATTCACAGTATTCAAGAAAGGTCTACCTAAAATTAGAGGCACATCTTTCCTATTTCCCATATCTAGTATTATGAAATCAGTAGGAACATAGGAACCTCTAATATGAACAGGTAAATCATTGACTATTCCTTCTATATAGCAAGTGGATTGATCAGCTAGCACAACATAGGAAGATGTGGATGACATGGGTGGAAAGAACGAGTTTTCATAGAAATCCTTAGATATAATGTTCACACTCGATCCTAAATCACACATGGCATTTTTAAAGACTTCACCAAAGATTGAGCATCTAATTATGGGACTACCAGGATCACCCTTTTTAACAGTCATGGTTTGATCTTCATAATAGTTAAAATATTTTATTTCAACCATATTTGCAGTTTCCATGTCAGGTTTAGCAGGAATTTTGCTAGTTTCAAAAGATGGTATGATAGCAGCAAGTTGAGCTAATTGGGTTTCTAACATCTTATTAAAACTTATTTGATTTTTCAGAGCAGATGAGAAATCTTCCAATTTAGCTTTTATATTCTCAAGGGTTTTATCATTCGACATTAATCTCTTATTCAAGAAATCAATAGTTCTACCTTGTGAGTAAACTAAATTTTTCAAGAATGAGAAATTATCATAATTCTGAAAATTAGAGCGGGAGAATGAATTGTTACCTTGAGAGTTTGCGGGCTGATTCCATCCTTGATTCTGTTGGTGGAAACCGTTGTTGTTGTTGTTGATGATGATGATGAAGTTCAAATCTTCATGTAGCTCGGGGCAGTAGTTTCCAGAATGTCCGGTTTCTCCACAGACTTCACAAGTCATGTAGGATTCCAGAGATTGGACACTCTCTTGTTGGTTCATCTTCTCACAACTGTCCAGCTTCTTTGCCAGCAGGTCCATCTTGGCCACGGTCATGTCGGCTTCCTTAAGGGAATGTATACCTCGCTTACGGGGCTGCAGCTGTGACAGAACCGTCCAATTTATAAGTGCACTAGTTTAAGGACAACTGAATGAACAGTCATACACATACACTTGAGCACTTACAAATTCGGTAGTCCGTCGAGTACCACGAAGGGTCTCGATAAATCAACATCACAACCAAGATCATACATGATAAAGATAGACAATACACATCATATTACAAAAGTGGAGTTAGCAGTGGATATTATTACAAACCAAGTTCATAATTCAAAATACAACACTAGGTTCAAATATATTACATAGAAAGCTCAAAGTTTTGAAACTAGCCTTATTACAATATAAGTAGTTCTTAGTGCCAGTTTCTGCGGTCACCTCCACCAAAAGCATACTAGGTAAGTAGGAAATAAGGCCATGCCCATGGGCCCTTACTCATTAAAGTCTTCCACCGGGTTAAAGCAAGTAATGCAATAACCTTCATATAGAGTGTCAACTGCAACAAGGGGAATAAAACCCTGAGTATTCGGGTATACTCAGCAAGACTTACCCGACAGAAGATAAATAAAAAGACTCCAAGGGTATGCAAGGCTTTATTTAAGTGGGGTAAGGGGCTAGCAAAGACTACAGAAAAGCTTATTATAGTTGTGTTAATTCCAAGTTTTAGTTGCTATATTATTTAAGCTAACTAGACTAAAATGGAACTAACCTACACCATACACTTGTAACCACAAGGGTCTTAGAGCATTCATCATCTTTTATCTGTATACACTGTATTCTAGTTCTTACTACGTTTGTTGGACAACGGTCAAGTTTCTCGCTATCCGGGAGAGACGACGACTCGAATCGATTTCATCCAGCTGGGTAAAGCCCGTATCACACACCCCCATGGGTTTGCAAGACCCACGAGAATAACCGCTTACTTCATTCGGCGGTGATTTTGAACCATGTCGCAAAACCAATGGTCCCACATCCTCACAGTAACATGCCCGGTGTCCGTAGCCCGTGGTCAAGCCTGGTCTTGGATCGGTCCCCTTCCTTCAAGCTCTCCTCCTAGAAATGCTAGTGGTTCAAGCACATCTCGAATGAGCTAACCGACTTCTCGGTCGAAAAGAATTATTCGGCCGTTATGTGAAGGTACATTCAATCTCCACCAAGGTCCAACAACGATACAGTTCCTATGTGACTCAGACGGGGTCATTACAGGCCAAGCCTGTTTAGAATCACGATCCCCACTAGATCCCGTCCAGAGTCTCTAGTTTTTATTTCTCCATATGAGCATGCAAAGGTAACCATCCCAGTGATCACTACCTAAAAGGTGACAGGAAATCACCTGTTACTACTATTCTAAGCAGGGCTAAGCATACACTACCTATTTTAATTAGAAGAAACATATATAATGGGTCAAATAGGGATTATGCAACTAGGGTTACAATCAACCCCTATAAACGTAAATGCACAAGCAAACTCAAGTATTAGTTCAGTAAGAGAGAGAAAGAAATAGAGGGGTGATGATATGTCTGGGGCTTGTCTCGGCGAAAAGTGGATGGTCCGTGATTCGGACACTCTGGCAAAGGGTCAGTGGCTTGTCCTTCGCTTTCTGGTAGGTTCTCCTGCAGGATCTCTTCCTCGATCACCACGTATTCCTCCGGTACTTCCTCCTCCGATCCTATATGCATGATGAAAGCATATGGATGAATGGAAAGACTTTTGATTAAACAAAGTACTGCTAATGCAATAATGAGTTATTCATATGCATGTTTGGCAACCAAAAATGGAGGGATCACGATAACATAGAACTATAACATGAGGTCTGACTCTAGACTCTAAAGTAGTTGCACATCTCTTCCCTAGCAATCACATAACACATGATTCAAATACATGTTCACAATGTATATAGGTCATTTTAAAACCTACAAATAGACTTGAAAACATCTTGACCAACAAAGGTTGTACTAATCAGCATGGAATAGATATAAAACAGCACACTATACAGTAAAACAGAAACAAAACAGACAGTGTGAGGTTAAGTAAAATAACCCTAAGTATCTCCTATGCCATGTTAACCTATTATTATATAGCCATAATTATAAACACAACTCACTATTGTATGTGCTTATAAAATTATGAGAAAATTTCCACAGACTATCTATGGGTCCACTAGTTCACTGTTAAAATTTCAGATCATCTGGGATTATACAGCATTCTGTACAAAAATCACAAATTGGAAGCAATAATTGCCTAATTAAGCAATTCGCTCTGTACAGCTCAAAAACAAGGATGAACAGGTACATACAATACTTTTCCTGTATCCTACATGTCATTATTGGATTACCAAAACAAGATTTATATTTTTCTCATCTTCCTAACTCAAGTTATGCATTTATTAAATTTTAATACATTGAACAAGGTTTTAAAACAGTACATAAAATTTCTGCAAACAGGAATTTTGATGAAACAAAAATGTAGTACATATCATTAGAAACCTAACAAAATTTGGTTCACTCAATTTGGAGTTCTGTAGCTCTAAATATGAATTTTCAAAGTTTGAAACAAATTTAAATCACAAAACACACAAAATCCTAGCTACAGCTTTCACAGACCTGGTCTATGGACCACAGAGACACAGACAAGCAGACCCCGCAGTCAAATGACCCCACGTGTCAGCGACAACGAAACAGAGCACGCCATTGACCGGCCAGAGCTCGCCGTCGGCGAGGTTTCCGGCGAAGGGGAGAGTACCAGCATGTTCCCCTCGGTCATCCGCACAACCTATGCTAGTTAGTTTGGCTAGCAGTTGGGCAAGGCGCGCGCGGCGGCGATGGTGGCGGCACGGCGGCGCGGACGGCGCTGCGTCGGCCATCTCCGGCGAAGGCAAGCGGAACTAGGCAGCGCGGCGGCTTCAGGTTACTCAGGTGATGACCTAGGACTTACTATTGAGCTTGCTACCGCGACGGAAAAGCTCGGCCGCGAGAGCGGCGACGGCATGGCCAGAGCGCGGCGGCTCCAGCTCTGTTCCGGCCAAACAATGCCGGTAGCGACCTCACGGCGGACGGTGGAAGCAGCAGCAACGCAAGGCGACTACTAAACACCAGCAAAAAGAGAAGGAAAGGGGCAGGGTTGTGCCGGCCATAGGCACCCGCACGAGCAGCAGCTATGGCGTGCGGCCGCGCGGCGATCGGCCTAGGGCCTCACCTAGGGCTTGAGCAGCTCGGTGATCAAGTCAGGGCGCTGGAGGAACTTGCGATGAAGCGGCTTGCGCAAGGAATTGAACGGAGATGCGCTGGTTTGCTCGGGCTCGACGGCGGCGCGATTTGGGCACACGACGGCGATGGCGAGCAGAGCAGCGAGATGGGGCGAGCGAAGGCAGAGAGAGAGCGAGAGAGGGCAGACGAAAGATGGACGAGCACGGCACGACTTCGCCTGGACTTCACGACGACGCCGAGCGTCTCCCGCAGCTTCTCGGCAGGCCCACGCGTGCAGGCGCTGCTGAACGTGAACAGAGAAAACAGGAGCAGCAAACAGAGGCCGGTTTTAGTGTTCCTGAAAACCGACTGAAACTCAGTTTTTGGCAAAGCATTAGCTCCTCATTCAAGTGTTTTTAGTTCATAACAAAGGGTCAGATGAACAGAGCTATAAGAGATCTACCATTTTATTTACATAAGCACACCCAAACTGCCACTGGATTTGAAAAATAAACAGCACCAAAGACACCTAAAAACAAACTGAACTTGGGTTCACAAAATTCAGAGTTTAACAGTTTCTAACCAGCTGATTTGGGTGATCTAATTAAGGACTAAACACTGTTCCAAAACACTAGACCAAAGCACAGTAGTGTAGTTCATGTCATAACCAATCAACAAAGCCATATTTGAGCACCTTCCAAAAAAAGAAACAAACTCAAATTAAATCCCAAAATTTGCATATGTGAACTGTTTTTTTCAGACTTAGAGAAATTCTCTAGGAACTGAGAAAAACAGTTCTACCATCAATTTTCAAAGCCACTAGTCAAGCACTCACATATAAACATTCACATGATCAAGCTTCATTCACAGCCCTAAAACAGATCCTAAACACTTGGCATTCCTTATCAACCCTACTCTAGAAACAAACATAGCATGGTTGAACTCAACAAGCATGAACATAAAATTGGGATCATGATCATGGATATATAGAGATGATGCTTATGCCGTGCAAGCTTAACACCGGGGTGTTACAGCAGTCTCTCGTCATTCCATCCTTGGTTTGACACCATCTTCTCTATGAGAGCCTTAGCATCTGCAACATTTAGAGAAAATAATGCACCGCCGGCGGCGGCATCCAAATGGCTTCTAGAGAGTGGGGTTAGGCCATGGTAGAAGTTCTGGATCAATAGCCAGTCCTCCATACCATGGTGCGGACAAACAACGACGTACTCTTGCATTCTCTCCCAAGCCTCGGGAATAGATTCCTCGGCTTGTTGCGTAAAGCTGGAGATTTTGTTGCGAAGAGCATTCGTCTTGCCCATCGGGAAGAATTTGGCGAGAAAAGCATTGGAACATTTGTCCCATGTGTCTACAGCGTTGCGACTGGTATAGAACCATTGCTTCGCTTTTCCTAGCAAAGAGAAAGGAAAGAGACGAAGACGGATGGCTTCTTGTGTTATCCCCTTAATGGTGAAGGTGCCGCAAATCTCCAAAAATTGTTGGAGGTGAGCATTGGCATCCTCATGAGCTTTGCCACAGAACGGGCTAGCTTGGACCATCGTGATCAGAGCCGGTTTCAACTCAAAATTGAGGTTGGCTTCAATCACGTCTGGTCCTGTCGCTACATTGGCGGCAGAAGGAGCAAAAAACTCACGAATGGTCTTATTGGCCATCGTGACGATAGAACGAGATAAGAAAGAAAGAAGTTGAAGAAGATGAAGGAAAAAGATAAGAAGGACTAAGGAAAGAAAGAATGGGGTAAGATGGGATTCGCTAAGTGAGAACTTAAGCGAAGATAAATTCGACACGGACTCAACCGATACACCGATTGCCTTCCCCGGCAACGGCGCCAGAAATGCTTGTTGGTAGTTCTTAACTTCACTAAAGATAGAGCTAGGCAACTATCCCCGGTAATGGCCCAAAAATGCTTGTTGACACTTGTTAACGTCGTTACTAGGAGTAGACTATGGAGTCTATCCCTCGCAGCGGCGCCAGAAATGCTTGAAGCCAGTCCAGTCACTATACCAAAAGGAGTGAAGCTAAAGCAGTTATCTACTAATGTCAAATGGGGTTGTCAATCCCAACTCTAGTAGGAGCTAGCTAGAGAGATTGCAATCTACCAGGAGGAGATTCTGCAAGCGCACAGAACTATCGTAGTAGCACTTCCCTGGGAGTACCAGGTGACGATTTATTTGATCCCAAAGGAAGGCTGGGGTGGTATATGAGTCGAGTCAAGGAGGGGATGAGAGTCGAAGAATAAGAAAAGGGAAAAAGAGAGAAAAGAAGATGAAAGCTAGAAAGAATATGTGGGTGGATAGGTAAGGATGAAATGGATGGTAAGGTAAGGTGGATGGATAGGTAGGTAAGGGGAATAAGATAACTAATGATAACTAACTAATAACTATTAACTACTCCTAGATAACCACGAAGCAAGATAACTACAAAGCAAGATAGGCAAATGTCAATTAAGCAACCAAGTTAAGTAAAGTTTTATTCCTATCTTATCAAGTATCGAGGCGTACTAGCCTTTACCACTGACTTAGGTTGAACGCTAGCACAACGAGCCTTACTGTTAAACTGGGCCAACTACGTGGTGGAATTCAAGGCGCACAGGGCTGTCACCACCTGCTTGCTACCACAGCTATCCGGGGGTCCAGCCATATCTGAAGGTAAGTCTATAACTAAGCACCACGCTTAATTATATTCTAACTATCTCTACCCTAGCTTTGAATAGAGACACCCTTGCGGACGTCAGAGCAAATACTTGACTTAATAAGATAAACACTAAACTAACTAGGTAACCTATTGGCAACGATCAAACACTAAGCTCACTAGAGATTAACTACTATGGCTAAGTGAATTGAACTGTAGGATAGCTAGGCACTCAAGCAATCAATCAAGTATACTACTCAATACTGGTAAGTAGAATAAAGTAATATTTGAAATGATGAACTAGAATATAGCAAAGTGCTTGAGTAACAAGAGCAAAACCTGAACTGGAGATGAAGGAAGACTCTTCCCAGCTCCAGGACCGATCACTCGCATGCCTCTACTCTTGAGCTAAGCCTTGAGCAGTGCTTCCGTGAGGGCAAAGATGCCTTGCTCTACTAGCTACCTACTTGTCTAAGCTTGGCTAAACCCTAAGCTATTAGCTCTCTAGCTCTAGCCTTGCTTTCTTTACTTCCTTGCTTCTCTTGCTTGTGTGTTGGTGTGTATGAAGTGATGCCTCAAGGGGGGTATTTATAGCCTTGTGGAGTGAGGGGGTACTTATAGGGGGCAGCCAACCGACCTAGGGCAAACCCTAGTGGCGGGCGCCAGCCCTAGGTGGAGGCCGCCACCCCCTCAGCGTTGGATGCACTGCCATTGCTTCAACGGCATCCAGGAGCTCCAGAGAGGCGGTGGTTAGGTCGGTTGCATGTCCAAGTAACTGCCATTCGGTCTTGATCCACGCCACTCCTTCCTGAGCCCTCCGATGCCACTGACCTAGTGACCAAGGGCCAAGATTTGGCCTTGGGTGGTCACACGGATCAGTGATGTGGCAAGGGGGAAGTTGGGCCTCTCCATGTGGCGGGCGCCACCCTACTAGGGCCCAAATGGGTCCTGGTGAGTGGGCTCGTCTCCTGGTGGGTCCATTCTCCAAATTTGGTCCAAATCCTGCATTCAAATAAAAATCTATGGACATGTGGAATTTGGTTAGTTTGAAACCTATTTGACTACATTTCATGCCTTTTTGGTGAATTTTAGGGTAAAATGTTGATGGTAAAACAGGTGTTTAAGGACCATCAACAATTATATACATGAAGCTCGAAATGTAAAAATGCATGATGAAATGCAAAGACTACCTTATTAGAAATGAAAACAAAACGAAAAAGAGTCAGTCTATGATACAATACTCAAAATGTTTCCCCATCTAAAAGGGGAAACACACACCAAGCTCACCTCTCAACCTAGCAAAAGTTGATTGGTCCAAAGGCTTGGTAAAAATATCTGCCAACTGATTGTGAGTATCGACATGGAAAAGGTCGATATCACCCTTCTCATAATGGTCTCGCAGAAAATGGAAGCGCACATCAATGTGCTTGGTCTTAGAGTGCAGCACGGGGTTCTTAGCAACGCTAATGGCACTCGCGCTGTCACAAAACAAAGGAACTCAAGAAAAACTCAGACCAAAATCACGCAAAGTGGCCATCATCCAAAGCAACTGGGAACAGCAGCTAGCCGCAGCAACATACTCAGCCTCTGTGGTAGACTGGGCGACGCTAGACTGCTTGTGAGAAGACCAAGATACAAGAGAAGAACCAATAAACTGACAAGGTCCAGAAGTGGACTTGCGATCAATTCGGCAACCAGCAAAATCGACATCAGAATAACCGCAAAGGGAGAGAGTGGAGGAAGCAGAATACCAAATCCCAAATTCTGGAGTGAAGCATAAGTACCTCATGATGCGCTTGACCGCCTGACGGTGAGAGGTGCGCGGCGACGACTGAAATCGCGCGCAAAGACACACCGTGAACTGAATGTCTGGGCGTGTCACCGTCAGGTACAGCAGCGACCCGATCATACTCTGGTACTCCTTCTGGTCCACAGCTTCTCCATCCACATCCGCATCCAGGGCCGTCGTGGTCGACATGGGTGTTGGAAGAGGCTTGGCCTCACCCATATCGAACTTCTTCAGAATGTCCTTGGTGTACTTGCCCTGGTGCACGAACGTCCCCTCTCGGGATTGCTTGATTTGCAACCCGAGGAAAAATGTCAACTCGCCCATCATGCTCATCTCAAATTCCCTGCTCATTGTATCTGCAAACTTGGCAACCAAAGCGTGAGAAGAACCACCGAAAATGATATCATCCACGTAAATCTGGACCAAGAGAGTGTCATTGCCTTGCTTGAGGAGAAAAAGCGTTTTATCCACACATCCCATTTTAAAACCCTTAGCAAGCAAAAAGGTTTTCAACCTATCATACCAGGCTCTAGGGGCTTGTTTCAAACCATACAAAGCTTTGTGAAGTTTAAAAACATGGTTTGGAAACTTGGGATTTTCAAAACTGGGGGGTTGTTTCACATACACCTCTTCTTCTATGTTGTCGTTTAAGAAGGCACTCTTGACATCCATTTGAAAAAGTTTAAACCCTTTGGATGCAGCAAAAGCCAAGAGTATCCTAATTGCCTCCAAACGAGCTATAGGAGCAAATGTCTCCTCATAGTCTATCCCCTCCTTCTGACTATACCCCTAGGCTACAAGTCTGGCCATGTTTCTCACAACATGGCCATCATCTCCTTGTTTGTTTTTGAAAACTCATTTTGTACCAATAGGGTGACACTCAGGAGGAAGAGGAACCAAAACCCAAACCCGATTTCTTTCAAAATTTTCTAACTCCTCATGCATGGCATTAACCCAATCCAGATCAGATAAAGCATGTCCAACATCTCAGGGTTCAAAATCAGCAACAAATGCAGAATGAGCAAAGTGAGATATTTGTTGTGACCTTGACCGAGTGACACGTTCATCGATGTTGCCGATCATCTGTTGAGGTGGGTGTTGGCGTTGGATGTGTCGTGGCGCCTCCCGAGCAGAAGAAACCTCCCCCTCAACAGCAGCTAGCGCCTCCTCGGGTACCAATGGTACAGCTCGAGGTGGCGGATCCCACGGCCCCCAAGTAGTCGAGGAAGAAGGGTTGGGGCCGTGAGTCGTCGTAGTAGAAGCCGACGCTTGCGGCACAACAGGTGGAGGTGGTGCTGGATCATCCATCCCTTCAGCACCCTCATCCTCGTCATCAAAAAGAGGCTCTCCAACCTCATGATCACATGCACTCTCAAAACGAGAAGACGGACAAACCATGGTCTCGTCGAAGGTGACATCAGATGTCTCCATGACTCGGTTAGTATCAAGGTTAAGTACACGATATGCACGAGTATGAGTGCCATAACCCAAAAATACACCGTCAGAAGAGCGAGACTCAAATTTGTCCAAGTTGCCTTTCTTAAGTATAAAACAGTGGCAACCAAAAACTCTAAAATAACTCACTTTGGGCTGTTTTCCAAAACGCAACTCATAAGACGTCTTTTTCAAGAAAGCTCGGAGAAAAATACGATTGGAAATATAGCATGCAGTGTTCATAGCTTCGGCCCAATATCACCTAGGAGTCCTATGCTCATCGAGCATCGTCCTGGCCATCTCTACAAGGGTCCGATTCTTCCTCTCTACAACACCATTTTGTGGCGGTGTGTAGGGGGAAGAAAACTGATGCTCTAAACCCAAAGAGTTACAGAACTTCTCAAAATCCAAATTCTTAAATTCGGAGCCATTATCACTCTGAATTGCTCGCATTGAGTTCATAGGGAACTCATTCTGAAGACGCAAAATCAGATTGCGAGCAAAGGAGAAAGTCTCAGTTTTCTCAGCTAAAAAGAAAACCCACGAATATCTCGAAAAAACATCAACAACGACAAGCACATACCACTTCCCCCCAACCGAGCTCACCCGAGCCGGACCAACGGGGTCCATGTGCAAAAGCTCTCCAGGGTGCTTAGTCATGACCTGTGTCACGAGATGGTGGGGAGAGGCTACCATCTTCCCATGTCTACAAGAATGGCAAAAAAGATCCTTCTCCATGGACAACTTGGACAATCCTCGGATTAGGCCAAGTGAACTAAGCCTTGCAAGCAAGTCGAAGCTCAGGTGACCAAGTCTCCTATGCCACTTCCAAAGATCAGAGGAGGAAGGTCCAGCCAAAAGACAACGAGAAATTCCAAACGACTCCGAGAAATTCGCACGGAAGACTTTCCCAAAGGGCGAAATCAAACATACAAGATTGCCCTGAGGATCCAAAATGCGACTGAGATTCGGTTTAAAATGAATCTCATAGTCATCATCAAAGAGTTGCAAAACAGAAAGAAGGTTAAAATGCAAGTTAGAAACAAGAGCAACATCGCGCAACACAAAGTGCTCATTAACTCGCACAGACCCACGAGACAACACCTTACCTTTGCTATTATCGTCGAAGGTGATAAACTCCTTTCCGGCAACAGGACTAAGACTGGAGAATCACTTGGCGTTTCCAATCATGTGCCTTGAGCACCCAGAATCCACCAACCAAATGTTCTCCAATCGTTTTACCTACATCAATAAAAAGACATAGGGTGAGCATACGGTCCAACACTGGGGTGAGTAAAATGGGAATTATACTAGTGTTGGGTCGGCTGCTCAAAAGAACGTTTAGTATCAAAACCATTCCTAGCACGCCTACGGGGAAAGCGATCACCACGCTGAGGAAAACGTGGTCCGCTAAGGGAGGAGCGTCCATCGCGATACTCAAAACGCGGTGGGGGAAAACGCTCAACTACAAAGCCACCACTACGGGGTCCATAGCTCAGAACTGCAGGCTCCCGCCTGGCACGTCCTCCACGCGGCCTAGACCTAGGACCTTGAGGTTTTGGACCTCTAGGCTTATCAGCACGCCTTTGAACATTCGGCACATGTACATCATGGAAAGGATGGTACATGTCCGTGTTGTTCATCACCTTTGCACGACGCTCCTCTCTCTTGCGCTGAAAGCAAAACTCACTCAAGTGTCCATCCATCCCACAGTGCTCACAATGGTACCTCACCGCTCTGGGGGTTGTTGGTACTCATGGTAGTGGGTGTGGATCACTTGGCTCTTTTGAGGCATGAGCTCCTCATGGATTGGTGGCATTGTGTCTAGCTTGTTCCTCAGGTGGTCAGGTTTTGGAGCCCATGTTTGTTTCTTGGGTGGAGCTCTCGGAGGTTCAACAAACACCTCATCCTTGGTGTTAGGCTTGAGAGGCTTTTTGGGTGGAATCTTGGTAAGCTTGAGAGTAGTGGTGGAGTTGGGCTTCTCACATGGGTTTAGACCACTCGACTCTCCAATCTTGCCAAAAGATGAAGCGCACTCAACACCCTGAGAAAAGCCTACACCTGGACCTCCAGCAGCACGCTTAAACTGGGTAATCATCATCCCAAGCTGCGGCTCACCACAAGACACTCATGACAAGATGGTCCGAAGGTATGTGTTTTCCTCCTCAGTTTGCATCTTGTCATGCTTCACGTTTGCAATCTCCATCTCCAAACCTTCACACAGAATGCACCTAGTCACACAAGTGCTACCCGAGCTGGCCTTCTCAAGAGACACAATCTTGGCATTCTTCTCTGCCAACTCGGATTGCAAGCCTGCACAAGACTTGCATGCACCCAACAACATGGGTCTTGCCCGGAGCTCATCGTTGTCGGCAAAGAAGCAGAGGCCGTTCAGCTTGTCCTCGATCTTCTTCTTCTTCTCGGACTCGTCGTCGCTTGAAGCAGTGGAGTCGTCATCCGAGTCGTCGACGTTGCTGAGCGTGGTGAAGAAAGCACGTTGCTCGGCCTGGGCTCTCTCCATGTACTTCTTCTTGATGTACTCCTTGTTGAAGCCGCCCTTCCGCTTGTGCTTGGGAGGAACATGCTTCTCCTTGTGCCAGCCGTAGTCGTACTTGTGGCCACGATCGCCCTTGCCCGCCACTTGCTTGTTCTTCTTTGGGCAGTTGGCGATGAAGTGGTCCAGATCACCACACTCGAAACACCTGGCGCGCCCTCCTCCACGACAACGGTTCATGCGGGTGTTGTGAAACCGCGAGAACCGGTTGGCGAGCAAAGCCAACTCGTCGTCTCCCATGAACTCCAACTGCTCCTCTGTGACAGAAAGAAGAGAAGACAAAGCAAAGCCTCCAGAGGGGTTAGCAAAAGAGCCATAAAGCAAAGCCATAGACGGGCCAGAAGGATTTTCAAAAGAAGCCCTCGTCATGGCGTCAATCTCACTGGACTTGAGCTTACTGAAGAGCTCGTCGCACGTGAGGGTCTCATAGTTAGACGATTCGATGATTGCCTGGACCTTTGAGTCCCACACCGACCGATCGAGAGTGTGCAAAAGCTTCAAAGCTCTCTCATGATCGTTGAAAGGCAACAACTCTTTGTTAGCTCTCATCCTGTTGACAATCACTTGAAAGCGAGCGAATAAACTCTCTATGCTCTCGCCAGACATGTGTCGAAAGTTCTCATACTCCCGCTTGTGCGACTCGTAGAGACGGGATTTGACTTGAGAGGTTCCCTCATGAAAGCGCATGAGGGTCGCCCAAATCTCACGAGCCGTGGGGAGATGAGAAACGCGATCAAACTCAGAAACACTCAGACAGGAGAAAAGAGCATTACGGGTGTTGACACTAATTAACTCTTATTATTAAAGGTCAATTAAGCATGAAAATGGATGAATATATAAACTCCACCTTAGTATAGGGATTAAAACTAACAAATTCTATGAGTTTTGGTGAATTGTGAATTCGCAGGGACTAAACCAGGAAACAACCTCGATTCCTTCCCCTAGAAGGAAACCGAAGGGAGATAACACATTTGCCAAGTCAGGAACCTTCTAGAAGACTCCAGAGGTCACATAGAGACACCACGAGAAAGGGCACCCCGATCCACTTCTAGGTGGGACCCACCGGTCGGTCTCCCCCTGGCGCCTCTGGCTTCCGTCTTCTGCAAACTACTTCCACCGCCTTTGAGGACCAATCTCAGCCCTACGTGAAGTCGGTTTGATCCAACGGTCGCGGTTGATCCCTCAGGGCTATATAAACAGGCCCCTGAGCCCCAGGTCAGACAGAAGGTCCCTCTTCAGAAGACTACGCTTCCACTAGAAACCCTAGAAGAGACTTCAGGAGTTAGCTTTCAAGTAGAAGACTAGATACCCCTCTAGTAGGATTAGAACCTAGTCTTATTCTAGAACTAGAAGAGAGAGAGAGAGGAAGAGATCAAGAGGAAGCTCCGTCCTGTTGGATCAACTTCTTCATCTTGTACCTGTGGATTCAAGTTCTTCATCGACTTGCTTCAATGATTGTTTCGGTAATCAACATCTATATTTAAGTTTGAGCTATTGTTCTTATTATTCTTAAGGTTTAATGACTCTCTTTTGAGTACTTTAATTCTAGTCGCTCTAGAGTTAGAGTAGTTGGATAGTGTAAGCGTGGTGCTTAGACTTGATAGCTCATATTTGCCTCCTATAACGCCGGTAGTAGTGGTTGTTCGCAAGGGTGACTCTTATAGCCTTGTTGATTCTTCTATAGTCCACTTACCCGTGTGTAGGCTCGGTAGGATTATACATTTGCATAAAAGAATCTTACTCTGTTTGTGACCTTTTATGGCAACTTCCCCATTAAGAATAATATAAACATATCACTCTTAAGTTGGATTTAGATAACCTTAGTGATCCCCTCTATACTTTTAGCTTCTCCGTCCTTGTTAGTTACTGAGGGGTTATACACTTGAGACTCTACGCTATCCGTTTCTTTGGGTTCGATATTAAAACTGGGTTACTCCGGTGAAGTGCTACATCGGTAGATTTTATCTGTGCGCTTGCGGATAAAGTAGAGTGTGCATTAATTTATACCAACAAGCATTTCTAGCACCGTTGCCGGGGAACGGTAGATCATCTTACGTCTTGAGTATAACCTTGTATTATACTTTTATACTTTATCTTTTACTTTTATACTTTACTTCATACTTTGCCTTTGTTTTTATCTTTTATATCTTTTTATTCTTTTCACAATGGATTTCTTAGAGCCAATCACTAGCTCCACGAATTCCATTCCACTGAACCAGTATACCTATCACACTGTCGTAGACTTAGAGTTGCCCAAATCTGCTAAGCCTATCCTTTCAGACAACTACGAGCTACACCCATGCTTGATAGAAATGGTTAAGAATCAAACTTTTTCTGGCTTAGAAGACGAAAACCCACACATTCATTTAAATGAGTTTGAACAAACCTGTGCGTGCCTACACATTGCAGGCATGTTTAATGAAACCCTTAGATGGAAACTTTTTCCATTCTCCTTAGAGGGAAGAGCCAAAACATGGTACCTTCAAACTGCACCAAGTAAAAATAGAGATTGGAAAGAACTCTGCTCTAGCTTTTGCTTAGAATACTTCCATGTCTCCAAAATTATTTGTCTTCGCTTAGAGATTTTGTCCTTCATTCAAGAGGATAATGAGTCTCTAATTGCAGCCTAGGAGAGATTCAATAATCTTGTCCGCTCTGTTCCAGCCTTATCTATTCCAGACCATGTCTTGCTTCAACACTTTTATAATGGTCTGAATAGAAAAACTTCTAATTACCTTAACTTATCTTCAAACGGATCATTCCTACATACCCCAGCCTCCAAGGCAAGGGAAATGTTGCAAAACTTATCTCAAATTACTCCTACTCCTGAAGTTAAACCACAAGAACCACTAGAAGTAAATCAAGAAGCTGAACCTATATCTATTCTTAATCATGAACAAACCTCAGCTTTAATTCCTAGTGAGAGGGAAACCTCAATCTTAGGAGACACCTTTGATTTCGAGGATAAATATTTTACTGAATTTGGCAATACCTCGAAATACCAAACAATTAGGAAACCACAAAATCAAAAATCATCTTTAGAAGAACTTACTGATAAGGTTTTCCTAAAAGAGACTATGAAGAAACTAATCTCTATAATAAGTCATGAATGGTTAGAAGAATCAGAGCTTTCCACTGATATAATCCGCTTAAATTCACCTTTTACACACATTCAATGTCAAATCCATCAACAACCCTTCGAAGCTCTCTATAATCCTGTTGTGGGAACCAACATTATGTCTGAAACCTTTGCTCAAGATTTATTAAAACAAATGCCACTTACCCCAACAGCTAAATTGTTGAAAACCTCTTCAGGGCATGTTATTCCTAGCTCAGGAATCATGTATGTCCTGCCTGTCACAGTAGATAACACTCCGCTACACTTAAGCTTTTATATCTTTGATATTAAAGAGTTTAATCTGCTGATAGGCCAACCACTTAAGCAACTCATTCATGAAGGACAATCAGGGATCTTAAACTTCCATCTTTGGAAAAATCTTAAAGGAACCATACCTATTACTCACTCTCTAAATGCTGAGAATGAATCATGTCCCGAGACAGATCCTATGGAAGAAATTAAGGAAGCATCTCTTGAAATAATAAATGAACCTGAATATGAAGAAGATGCTTAGTTCTTCACTGAGGAAGAAGATAACACACCAGATCCAGATCCTCTAGATTCCTTAGAAGAACCTCCTAAACCTTCCATAGAGTTAAAACCCTTACCTTCTGGGCTTCGATATGCTTTCTTGAATAATAATCCTGAATCTCCTGTGATCATAAATAATAATCTTACTCAGGAACAAACCTCTAGGTTGATCACTGTATTAGAAAAGCATAAATCAGCCTTTGGCTATTCACTCCATGATCTAAAAGGAATCAACCCCGCTTTCTGCACCCATCGCATTCCTACCGATCCTAACATAACACCATCTAGAGAGCCACAACACAGGCTTAACAATGCGATGAGAGAAGTAGTAAAGAAAGAGGTTTTGAAACTCTTGCACACCGGGATCATTTATCCTGTGCCACACAGTGAGTGGGTAAGCCCTGTCCAAGTTGTGCCAAAAAAGGGAGGCATGACTGTGGTAAAAAATGAGAAGAATGAATTAATTCCACAAAGAACTGTTACTGGTTGGAGAATGTGTATTGATTACAGAAAATTAAACAAGACAACTAAGAAAGATCATTTCCCGCTACCTTTCATAGACGAAATGTTAGAACGGTTAGCCAATCACTCTTTCTTTTGTTTTCTTGATGGATACTCTGGATATCACCAAATCCCAATCCATCCAGATGATCAAAGCAAAACAACTTTTACATGTCCATACGGAACTTATGCTTATCGCCGAATGTCTTTTGGATTATGTAATGCACCTGCTTCTTTTCAAAGATGTATGATGTCTATATTTTCTGATATGATTGAAGAAATCATGGAAGTTTTCATGGATGACTTTTCTGTTTATGGAAAAACTTTTGATGATTGTCTTGAAAATTTAGACAAGGTTTTGCAAAGATGTGAAGAAAAGCACTTAGTCCTTAATTGGGAAAAATGTCACTTTATGGTTAAAGAAGGCATAGTGCTAGGTCATTTAGTATCAGAACGTGGAATTGAGGTAGACAAAGCTAAAATTGAAGTAATTGAACGTTTGCCTCCACCGATTAATATCAAAGGAATTCGAAGTTTTCTTGGCCATGTTGGTTTTTACCGTAGGTTTATAAAAGATTTTTCTTACATTGCTAGACCACTTACAAATCTTTTAGCCAAGGATGTTCTTTTTGAATTTGATGATGCATGTTTAGAATCCTTTAACACTCTTAAGAAAGCGCTCACTTATGCACCTATCATTCAACCTCCTGATTGGTCTCTACCCTTTGAGAGAATGTGTGATGCAAGTGATTATGTTGTAGGAGCTGTGCTAGGACAATATAAGGATAAAAAGCATCATGCAGTCGCTTATGCCAGCAAAACTTTAACTGGACCTCAACTTAATTATGCTACTACTGAAAAAGAACTTCTGACTGTTGTTTTTGCTATAGACAAGTTTAGATCTTATTTAGTGGGATCAAAGGTGATTATTTTTACTGATCATGCTGCACTAAAATACCTGCTCACTAAGAAAGATGCTAAGCCACACTTAATAAGATGGGTTTTGTTACTCCAAGAATTTGATTTAGAAATAAAAGATAAGAAAGGAGTAGAAAACTCTGTAGCAGATCACTTGTCTAGAATGTATTTTGAAAATCCGCAGGAATTGCCTATAAATGACTCACTCAGGGATGACATGCTTTTTCAAATCTCTAGATCTGACCCCTGGTATGCAGATATTGTCAATTTTATAGTTGCAGGGTATGTACCACCAGGAGCAAATAAGACGAAGCTGATCTATGAGAGGTGGATCCACCTATGGGATGATCCATATCTATTTAGAGTTTGCTCTGATGGATTACTCAGAAGATGTGTACCAGCTGAAGAAGGAATCAAGATCATTGAACGCTGTCACTCTTCACCATATGGAGGACATTATGGGGCATTCCGAACACATGCAAAGATCTGGCAAAGTGGATTTTTCTGGCCAACTATGTACCAAGACACAAAAGACTTCGTCCGGAGGTGTGGATCATGTCAGAGGCACGGCAACATCAACACCAGAGATGCCATGCCACTCACTAACAGCCTTCAGATTGAGCTCTTCGATGTCTGGGGAATTGATTACATGGGACCATTCCCTAAATCAAGGAATCATGAGTATATCCTAGTTGCTGTCGACTACGTCTCAAAATGGGTCGAAGCAGTGCCATGCAAGTCTGCTAATGCAAGAAACTCTCAAAGGATGTTCGAGGAGGTGACATTTCCAAGATTTGGAGTGCTAAGGATGGTGATTAGTGACGGAGGAACCCACTTCATTGACAAAGGCTTTCATAAATATCTTACAAATCATGGGATCCGTCACAATGTTGCCACTCCCTATCACCCCCAGACAAGTGGCCAAGCAGAAACATCAAACAAGCAAATCAAGAATATTTTACAGAAAACAGTTGACGAGATGGGAACACAAT
Organism: Coix lacryma-jobi var. lacryma-jobi; assembly: GCA_009763385.1. Lineage (NCBI taxonomy): Eukaryota > Viridiplantae > Streptophyta > Magnoliopsida > Poales > Poaceae > Coix > Coix lacryma-jobi. The sequence goes on from CM019831.1 coordinate 99,775,012, forward strand.
GGAAAGATAGACAACCTGAAGCACTGTGGGATTACCGTACTGCCTACAAAACACGACTGGGAATGTCTCCATATCAGCTCGTCTACAGAAAGACTTGTCACTTACCAGTAGAACTAGAATTCAAAGCTCACTGGGCAATCAAAAGATGGAACATGGATTTAGAAGCTGCAGGAGTTAAAGGAAAATGCAACTCTCTGAACTAGATGAATGGCGCGAAAAAGCATATCATAACGCGAAGATTTACAAAGAGAGAACAAAGAGGTGGCATGACAAGAGAATCAAGAAGAAGAGCTTCACTCCTGGAGACAAGGTATTACTCTTTAATTCCAGGGTAAAATTGTTCGGGCATGGAAAGCTACGAAGCAAATGGGAAGGACCTTTCACGGTGGTAGCCACTTCATCACCTGGAGCCATTACACTTCAAAATGACGAAGGTACGCTATTCAAGATAAATGGACAACGTCTTAAGATTTTTCTAGAACCTGAAAAGAGTCCTGAAGAGTTGGATGTCATCCAATTCTTCATTATCCCATAGTTTTACACCATCGTCATTTTTCCGATAAGTTTGCACATCGGGGATATATTTTCTGGGATTAGGATAAAGTTTAAAGACACCACGAGTGACGGACCTGCGAGATCCCACAGGGAGGGACCGACCGGTCTCCTAGGGAGACCGACCGGTCGGCCCTGGAGCCCTCTCGCTCTCTGCCTTCTTTCGTTACGTGTCCCGACTCTCCCTCGTACCCATTCTGGTAACCTGATTCGTAGAATCGATAACTCCCATAACGAACCTATCATGCCTATCATTCAGCCTCCTCAGCTATAAAACTAGCCCCATGTCTGCCTCTAGATTCATTACAGCCTCTTTCAGAAAACCAGCAGCAACAGAGCTCTCCTCCCACCAGCACTAATGGCCTCCTATCCACGGATCGACCTCAACGAGCCCGCTGATGACTTGATGGCTCTTGTCGTCACCGCATCTAAGGAGCTTGCCGTAACGCCATCAAAAGAGATTGCTCTTGTTGACTCGCCAACACCCGTTGATACGATCCCGCCAGAAGAGACCTTGTCGCATTGTCAACAAGCTTTCTATGATCAAGCGGTGCTGGCAAGAGGACTCCCGAATTTCTCCGTCTCCAAAGAGATCCCGCTCCTTCCTCCTAGGCCCAATGAGACACTCGTCGGGCTAAAGACGAACAAGCTTGAGGAACCTACTGTCATAAAATATACATCTACAAATCCGCGTCCGCGCATTGATGGAGTTCGTGGTCACCCTGAACAGATCAAGGTCACTCCACCAGTAAGCAGGGCACCCACCACTCCTAATGTCGCGGCTAAACGCAAGAGGACTACCCAGTTAGATCACCTCGGAGATAGGATTGAAGATCTTGAGAGAGATAATTTAGAGCTCAAGCAGAGATACGCTTCTCTAGCCAAGACTACAAAAAAGATGGCCAATATAATGCATGAATATGTAACTAAACATATTAGCTTAAAAGCTAAGGTCGACAGTATAACCTCTACGATAGGAAATCTACTCGAGGAAGAGAAGTGAGAGATAGTTTATCAATAGTTTGTCAGGCACTCGTGTTTGCAGAGTCTCATGTTTAAGTCTTGTTTTGTTATGAGTTTTGTTTAGTTAATTCATTGTGTAATAAAAGTGCCTTGAATATCAATAAAGTTTTTGTTAGAGTTATCTTTTATCTTGTTATTTTGGATATATGTCTTGTCTCCACATGTTGTGATTAGCAGAAAACAGGAAATAAGTGTGGGGGAGAAGACAACAACAAAATTACCAGAAATCAATCGTGAAAGCTGCATAGAACAGATGTCGGGGGTCCACAAAAGGGGTACCCCCAATCAACGCAAAACAAATAGGTTAAACCTAGAACACCAATTAATAAACCCTGCTAAGCTAACTTTCCAAGAAACCAACCCCTCGGAGCCTGCAACGCTGGCACACCACCAGGGAGCTTAGACTTGTCAAAACCTTACCAGCCGCCTCCTGGTAGCCTACCCCTCGAGCCCGCTACAGCTGTGCACCGCTCCTCGGGACCCCGCGCGGGGACCTCAAGCCCCTCCAGCACGATAGCCTATCCCTTCAGGCTCGTCTCACTCTAGGCCTCGAGCTGGAGCTCAACCTCCGCTCGCCCGAGCCCTCCGCGCCCGGCCTCGAGTGAGTGCACCAATACCCTTCGAAGCCCTCCACAAGGAGGAAGCTTCCACCTACTCCAGTCACGTCCTCTGCAGCTCGACGTGTACCACAGTGACCAGGGCAGAGTCAAGTCTCGTTTTCACCACAAGCATGGGCAAAAAGGTGCCAGTACGGCACTGTTAACCCATACCCTACACTATCGCACGTCCAAACCACGTCTCGAGGCCTGGATTCCTGCTGCTCAATCGGGTTTCCCGGGACTTGCCCATAACTGCGGGGACTCGACCCCCCGTAGGCGCCACCTCGAGCCCGGCTCTGAGCCCCTCGAGCCCTGACTGCTTTCATGCTATTGGAGGACAGGTACCCCAAGACCCGGAGGGACCCCGCCGTGTCCTGTACGTACCGGGATGGGTGTTGTACGGCTTCCACATCGCCACGCCTCCATGTCCACGCCCGGGATGGAGGCCACGCTCCAAGGACGCCTCAACAGCAACGCCCACGTCGGCTCTAGTGACCCCGACAAGACAGGATTCCTACCCTACGCCATATCAAGCGCTGTACATGTCATCCCTGTGTAGCCCTAGCCTCCTCTTGCTCTATAAAAGGGGACTCCAGGGCCCCTCGCGCACACGGTTACGCAACTCCAAAGAGAGACAACACATGAGTCCATACATACGCACATTCGAGTCCGGACTCCGGTCCACGCTCATCGAGCTTGTATTCGCCCCTGTACAAGCACTTAGGTGCAAGTAATACAAGAACCTCCTCCCCCGCTGGACGTAGGGTCTTCTTTGCCCGAACCAGGATAAATCCTTGTGTCATCTTGTATCACCATCCAGGAAGAGAGCACACGATCATATTACTCGTTGGTGTCGTACCCCCGGGTTCGAAACACCGACAACAGAAAACATCATTACCAAGATCACGCACCACGAAGTGGATCACGGTTGGGCCCTGAGCCCAACCGACCGGTTGGTGGACCCCATCGATCGGTCAGGGGTTAATCCCTCTTGCCTCCTCCTTCGTCCACGGATCGGTACGCAACTACTACACCCTATTTTTCGATGTTTAAACTTCTGTTCGAATTAAAACCATATTCTTGTCAATAATATGCAATTCATAAACTCTAATTAAAAACGAAAAGAATATTTTGACATGCTCTTGGTATAGAATCTCACAACACCCTTTCTCAAAAGACCTGTTTTGATATTTGAAGAAACCCATATTATCTAGACCTGTCAGACAGAAGGTCCCTCTTCAGAAGACTACGCTTCAACTAGAAACCCTAGAAGAGACTTCAGGAATCAGCTTTCAAGTAGAAGACTAGATACCCCTCTAGTAGGATTAGAACCTAGTCTTATTCTAGAACTAGAAGATAGAGAGACAGGAAGAGATCAAGAGGAAGCTCTGGCCTGTCGGATCAACTTCTTCATCTTGTACCTGTGGATTCAAGTTCTTCATCGACTTGCTTCAACGATTGTTTCGGTAATCAACATCTATATTTAAGTTTGAGCTATTGTTCTTATTATTCTTAAGGTTTAATGACTCTCTTTTGAGTACTTTAATTCTAGTCGCTCTAGAGTTAGAGTAGTTGGATAGTGTAAGCGTGGTGCTTAGACTTGATAGCTCATATTTGCCTCCTATAACACCGGTAGTAGTGGTTGTTCGCAAGGGTGACTCTTATAGCCTTGTTGATTCTTCTATAGTCCACTTACCCGTGTGTAGGCTCGGTAGGATTATACATTTGCATAAAAGAATCATACTTTGTTTGTGACCTTTTATGGCAACTTCCCCATTAAGAATAATATAAACATATCACTCTTAAGTTGGATTTAGATAACCTTAGTGATCCCCTCTATACTTTTAGCTTCTCTGTCCTTGTTAGTTACTCAGGGGTTATACACTTGAGACTCTACGCTATCCGTTCCTTTGGGTTCGATATTAAAACTGGGTTACTCCGGTGAAGTGCTACATCGGTAGATTTTATCTGTGCGCTTGCGGATAAAGTAGAGTGTGCATTAATTTATACCAACAACGGGCTCGGCTATTGGCATCGTGCTTATCGATCTGCAGCTGAGTAACACGAGCAGCCAAGACCACGTAATCATCCTTGTTGCAAATCTCTCAAACAGAAGCACCCATGCTCTGGAGATAGGCCGACATGCGTATCTTCCAATACGCATAGTTCGTCCCATCGAAAAACGGCGGTTTGCCCACGCCGCGATCCATGTCGCTTTCGGTGGATCTGGAACCAGCTAAGGTGGAAGATCCTTAACCCGCTCTGATACCAATTGAAGGACCGAGAATGCAAAAGCAAGGAGACTAGAGGGGGGTGAATGGGAGCCTAAAAAATTTCTCTCGAAACTTCGACCTTTGTCCCAAGAATCAACCCCCAAAAGCTTCGACCGAAACGTGATGCCCACGACCCTTGGAAGAGGGTGGATGATCCCTTGGATCACAGCGAGGCGCCACAAAGTAAGAGCGAGCCAAACACCAAAAGCACCGGCACAAGTTCAACCCCTAAAAATGGAGTCCCGAACGTAGATTGAAGGCTACGTCGAGAAATCCCCAAATACCTATGATAACAAGTAGCAAAGATACCTAGATAGGTTCCTACGTCAACTCTAGGGCCAAACGAGAAGTCCGGAAACCAAGCGAAGAAGCCGGGAGAGCAAACGCACTGAAACTCAACACTCAGCCAACTCGCGGACTGTTCGGGGTTCAAACCGTGGACTGTCTGCCCAACGGCGGACTGTCCGGGCTTAGGTGGCGGACTGTCCGCCGGCCAATCGAACAAAACAGCAAGGTCATTGCACAGTCCCTGGACACTTCCCGGACTGTCCGCGACCCAGTACTGCGGACTGTCCGCGGGTGTTCCGAGACAGCCCCAACAACGCGGAGTCAAGCCACTGGTTCGACCGACCCCGATGCGCGGACTGTCCGCCGGTCAGGTGGCGGACTGTCCACGACCGACCAGAGAGGGCGATTTTGATCGCCTCTCTCCCAAATCTTCCCAAATCCGATTCAAATGAAAATCCCTTGATCCCAAACTTGGAGAGGATGATCACAAGATAGTTAGGAGACTATCCTCAAGAAATCATCCGCTCAAATCGATTCAATCATCGGGAAATCGAAGGGGAAGGTGTATGAACCGAAAAAGCGCCACGAAAACGAAATCAACCCGATCTACTAGTTCGTGAGGAGTTAGATGAATTCCTTTGGTGGAAATGATCTCCTCACTATAAAGAACAAGTTGATTCAAGTGGATTTCAAAAAGACGCAGTAGAGAGGGAGATCGAGTGACGGGAAAATCGCGGATAAACGAAGAACGCGAAGAACAAAGTCAAAACGTGAATTGAGACATCGACCTGCAACCGTGTGGCTACCACACGCTACAATAGTGAGATTACGGTCTCACTTCCTCAAAATCTCAAGTACATAGAGGTATGGTTCTCTGCGGATCTCAGTTGCTACAACAGGGGATTGGGAGAGCAGGAAACCTTAGAAGGCAAAGAGCAAATGACTGAGATAGAATGGGAGGTGGGTGTCTCCCTCTACTTATCCTAATTCTAGTTTCCACTCTACCCCTAACTAATTACAGAGCAAACCAGCTATACCCTAGGGTTATTCTGGACCAACTTGAAGTAGATGCTGATCCGACGGCCACGCCCGCACAACTGGTAGTGTTGCCTCAACGCAACCTCACCGATTGCCGCCACGTGCCACCACCGCTCTGCTTGTCATTTTCCCACACATCGCCCCTGGTTTTGAGGCCCAAACCAGAAAACCAGCCTTCACGACCAACCCCTGGTTTTGAGGCCCAAACCAGGAAACCTGTCATCCACTGCCTGAGTTTTGTGGCCCAAACTCAGAAACCCGCCAGCACCCAGGTTTTGAGGCCCAAACCTGGAAACCGTCCTCAGCCCGAGTTTTGTGGCCCAAACTCAGAAACCATCAGCGCCCAGGTTTTGAGGCCCAAACCTGGAAACCGTCCACCGCCCGAGCTTTGTGGCCCAAACTTGGAAACCATCAGCGCCCAGGTTTTGAGGCCCAAACCTGGAAACCATCCACCGGTGGTTTTTCTGTGGCTCAACCACCAAACCGACGCTGTAGAGGCGATGCACCGCCCGTGCACCCCATCCACCGACACATGTCTCCAGGTCCATGACCCGAGCAACACTGTGCCCCGCAAGTCTCCGCTCGTCGCTGTCCCAGGTTGTCAGCCACCACAACTGATCCTCAGGCCACCAGTCCCTCAGTCCAAGTCTCACGTCCACCCTTCACCGCTCCCGGTCCATCGACACTACACGTCTCTACTTGACCTTCACCTTGCCTTCGATCACTGTATCCGTGCTCAACACCTGCACAACACAAGCAAAAGAACATGCACATTATCCCAGTTGACAATCACTCATCACTCGAGACTTGGCATACACCCATGTATCCGCAACTAAAATCAGCCCGAAATAAACAGTATCATAGTCGAGTCTGATGTTGAGCATCTGATGCCATAGGATGCGTCTAATACTCCCAAAAACAGGTAACGACTAGTTTTCCAATGACTATTTGACATATGAGCATAGGACGCCTTCACTGTAGCGTTCGATCCTCTACAGAAAGGCTATTTTCATCCCCCTATGGCTCTATTTTCTTGAGGGCTGCTTGAGGGCCTATATATACCACCTCTAACCGGTCAAATGAGGTCTGGAGGAGTGAGGAAACATAGCAAGGGTGTTGCTACACCATTTTAGTGGCTCCATATGCATAGTACTTAGTGATTCACATGGTGATTAGTTTAGGTGCTTTGTGAAATGCTTAGGCTAGTTAGACCACCGCTCATGCGCTTGCTCTAGGTTTAGGCCTATTGTTTAGTGAGGTTTGCTTACCTCTTGCTACTCGGTGGTTGCACACACCATTGTTGTACATCGGATGGCTTGTAGCCTTGCGAGACAACACCAACCATGTTTGTGATGTGGCCGCCACCATGTTCTGAAGGGAACAAGGCCCGTGACAGTTCGGCCGGAAGCTTGATAGTACAGACGGTTGGGACCATCCGGGAGAGCCTTGCCGGAAGGCACATCGGAGACCCACTTGCACATGGGGAAGGCCCGGGGCTATCCACGGAGTTACCCGACTGGGAGCTTTGCCCTTGTGAAGGATTCCTTGCGAGGGGCTTTAACGAGGACTAGGGGAAGCTTGTGTGCTTCTTGATACCTCGCTAAAAATGTCAGAGTCATCGACGGGAGTTTGCATGTCTACCTTGCTCTTTAGCTCCCGCATTTACATTGCTACCTTGGTTGTGTGCTTTACTTTTCCTAGTTTAGTTGATAGGATTGGAACCTAGGTTGCATAACTCTTTTGCGGTAGAGATAGCAACACACCTAGCAAAACCATAGTTGCACATTTAGATAGATTACTTTCTTTCATAGGTTTTGACTAAGTGCAAATTAGAGGCCATAGTTTAGAGTAGACTTTTTAGTTGCCTCATTCACAAGCCCTCTTAGGCGTCAGGGTCCCTTCACGTGGTTGATTGGGTTCGACAATTATATGCTTCTCTTTGGGTAGATCCAAACCAAGAGTTCATTCACTTCGCTTTTTGAGGCTAGCACTTCATACTTAACTCTTCAGAGGTCAAAGAGTTCTTTAGGTTGACAGAGGCTGCCATCAAAGTTCACTCTTTGTGCTATGGCCGGACAGAGCTACCTAGATGCCCTCGCAGCAGGGAGCAACCTTCCATAGAGTTTGTTCGCCAATTCTTTACAGTCGTTCAGAGAAGGCTCGAGCCATACACCTAGGCATCTTACTCCCACGACCCATCTCGTGAACAAGGTTATGAGGCAGATTATCTTGCCCCGCGTGGTCTATAGAGAAGGCATCACGAGGACTCAACTGTGGTTGGTTGCCCACCTTATTTGTTAGGAGTTTGATGTCTAGGACATCATTCTATCTGAGATGGAGGATACTATTGCAAAGGGCATAAACGGTCACTGTCAGCTCTCGTACGCACACTAGACTACTGTTGACGGAAGTTATAGCATGTTTTACCTTATCAAAATACTGTCAACTGGCCTCGGTTTCAAGGAAGAATAGCATATCATGAGCATATTTATCACTAATAAGTTCCACTTGTACTCTTAGCTTGTGAACTTGTAGGAGACGGCAAAATGAACAAAATGAGGCCAGGTGGGCCCACCAAGGGGGTCGCCCGACCCCACCTTTGGGCCACCTCGGCCATGGTGACATGGCATGATCCAAGAGAAGCATGTTCAAGCCAATATCAACCATTGGATCAAGCATGTGCTTTTGCTCAATGGTGCAAGATGAGAAGCACATGGATTCATGGGTCCACACCGAAAACCAAATGCAACCAACTTCACAAGACTTGCTCCATGACATGTGGGGTCACCAAGGGAGAGAAGAAGGTGGGCCAGCCCTGTCATAGGGGGGTCGGCTGACCCCCCTTGGTGGGACCCAGCAGCACTATTCATCACGGTGACATCAGCACCTTCTAGAAGATGTACCCCGAGCCCACATGTCAGAGACAGGGGTCGGCCGACCCCATGGTGACCCTCATTCAAGTCGGTGGCAAAGTGCATGTTTCACACGTGAAGAATATCCAAGCCATTCATCCAAGTCGGTTATTATGGCGGTGGATCCAAGGGTGAAGAGAGGAGGATCACGCGGATCGCTGACGTGGCACCGGAGTAGCCCCTACTCCACCTCCACTATAAATAGAGGCCTCCACCCTCTCATTCAAAACATCTCACATAGTTTACACATCTCCACTCTCAAGTGAGATCAAGCAAGAGTAGTAGTAGTTAGTCTAGAGTGGGAGTTAGAGTTGAGTTGGGCGAAGCTCGGGTCTCCGGAGTCGTCTTCTGGGAGTCTGGTATAGCCCTTGTATCTTTCTTCTTTTGTAAGACTTTATTTATTTAATATATTATTCTTTCTTTACTTTACTTTGCATTTACTTAAGTATTTACTTTCCAAGCATTTATTTAAGTATTTACTTAGTGCAAGTCTATATTTATATAGTCTTGTTGTGTGCTTATCTTAGTTCTATAGTTGTCTTAGTTAGATTGATTTCCTTTAAATAGCTTCTTGTGTGTGCGTCATCGTCCTATCTTAGGATAGGGGCTTTAGCTATTTTGATCGATAGCTAAAGGTGTAGATAAGTGTGAGCGTGGTGCTCATACTTCATCTTATCTTTGACTACCGCTGGCTTGCACGGACAGTAGGGGCGCATGGGCAAAAGGTGACAGATTTTGCCTGGCTACCTAGATCCCCTCACGTGAGCTCAGGATAGTTTTTAAAAGGTAAGGCGTCCATAAGCCAAATATCCGCTTGAGTACTGGGTTAGGTGAACAACCTTCTATCGCTTTACTCTCTCGTTTATCCCTCTCACACAAGTAGCAAGGCGTCAACCTAATTAAGTCATCTATTTAATTAGGATCAGTTCATAGGAGTAAAGGTAGAAACATAGGAGTACTTTATACTCACTCGTTGTCCTCCCACCTAGCTAACTCTACTAAAGTTATCTTTCATATCATATACTCTTTGCTTAACTTATTTATCTCATCTGTCTATCCTCCCTTATATCCACTCATCCCCTTTTGCTTCTCTAATTGATAATAGAGTATAGTAAGACTATAGGGTCCATCTTTCCTCTCTCTACATCTTTCCTAGCTTGCTTTCCTTTGGGATAAAATAAATAACGATACCTTGGAATACTCCCGGGTGAAGTGCTACATCGGTATATTCTGTGCGCTTGTGGAACTATCCAGTAGTCAATAGTTTTACCACCAAGACACTTCTAGCGCCGTTGCTGGGGTTAGGCTCCATAGTCTAGTTCTAGTGGCCGCGTTAAGAAGTGTCAACAAGCGTTTCTGGCGCCGTTGCCGGGGATAGATTAAAACTCTATTCTTAGTAGCGACGCTAAGAAATACCAACAACTACCTGCTCTTCCAGATTTCTATTCAAGTAGGGGTTCCAGTCAGTCAGGACCTTTTAGCGTCTTCTACAGTTTTTCTGGTGTATGACATGTGCCAGCTGACTGGACAACATAGAGACCACAAGGCACCATAGCCAACAACACGCCAAAGGCCTTCAGTGCCAGAGACTGCAGAGCAACAGGACGAGGTCATCAGGGCCATAGTTGAGTCCGAGTAGGGGTTCGTTGTTGAGGACCTGCTGTCTGATAGCACATATGAGGACTACGAGCTCCTGCCGAGGATCCCCCCTCGTCCCCATGACTCAGAGGCAAGAGGCTCTAGCTTAGGCCCCCTTTGGTTGGACTTTTCAACCTGCTTTTGCTTTTGCAAAAGCCAAAAGCCAACCAAAGGCGTAAAAAGCCACAACTGCTTTAGGCCAAAAGCAGCTTTTGCTCTAGAACAAAACTCAAAGCACCTTACCCCCTTCTTTCAGCTGCTTTTGGGGTAAAAAATTACCCACCTGCCACTGGTTATGAACTTACCGATTCGTTTTTTCTTTCTTCCCGAACATCGTCTTCTTCCCCAACCGCCGTCCCCTTCCTCCGCGTCCCCATCGGCGAGCAGAGGCTCCGCCCGACCTCCCCTTCCTCCGCGTCCCCGGCGGCGAGCAGATGCATCGCCCGGCCTTCCCTTCCCCGCGCCCCCTGGCGAACACAGGCGCCGACCGCCCTCCCGTTCCCTCGCGCCCTCGGCGAGCACATGCCCTCCTCCCTTCCCTCGCGCCCCTACGACGAGCACAGGCGAGGGCGGTCGGCCCCTTGGACCACGCCGATGCAGCCTCCACCTCGGCTCCAGCGAGCGGGAGGCCTCGACCATGGCTCTGGCGAACGGGCGCACAGTCTCAACCTCGGCTCTGGCGAGCGGTCGCGTGGCTCCGTCCCTGCCTCCTGCGGGCGGGCACGCGGCCTCGACCCTGACTTCGGCGGGCGACCAGAGCAGCTCCGCTGTGGCCTCGCGAGCGTGGGCAAGCCGCCGTGGCCTCGCGGGCCGGCGCGAGCGCCTCGCGGGCGCGGGCGAGAGCGGCTCCGCTGTGGCCTCGCGGGCCGGCGCGAGCATGGCTCTGTCACGGCCTCGCTGGCGCGGGCGAGCCGCCGTGGCCTTGCGGGGCCGGCGCAAGCGCCTCGCCGCCATGGCCTCGTCCCCTACCCTATGGTCGGCGAAACTTCCCTGCACGCACGATAAGAAGAGGGAAGAAGGTCACAAGCGGGGTCCACTTGTCAGTGAAAACTATGTTTGAGAAGCTACTGTTATAGAACCAAAGGGGCTTTTGTCTTTCTCACAACTACTTTTGAAAAGCTACTTTTCAGAAAGTCACAGCTCACAGCTACTTTTCCAAAAGCCACAGCCCAACCAAACGGGGCCTTAGTTCCACCTCTGTTTGACCCCTCTCCTTGCTATTCTTGAGAGCATTAGAGGCAAGGAGCGGTGTCAGGCGGAGGAGCAGAAGCATCAGGCTTAAGAGCAGCAAAGACTTGCAGAGGCTTAGGCCATCGCTACAGCTCAGGCATAGGAGCTCCAAGTTGTCACTCAACAACAGCTCCTCTAGGTCTAGTCGTAGACACTGATGTTCATGGAGTAGATGATGAGGTTGTCTAGCTTTCCCCAACAGCTGCAGCCATAGTTCAGTGTCGGCATGTCCACCTCGAGTCCTTGACTCCAGCGTTATAGCCCAGTGAGTTTCAAAGTTAGTGGTCGTTGCAGCCTCAGCTTGCCCCGTTGTCGTCTCCTTCTCAACAGACTCCGTAGTGGTTTACTTCACCTGGGGTGAACATGGCCTCTCTCCACTTGTCACTAGCTTTACTCCATGTCTGACAGAGTCTATGTTCACGATGACCACTTTAGTGACCAGGGACCTCTCAATGTTCTTCAGTGAGCTCATAGGGCACCCCACACCTCCAAAGCTATAGGGGCCTATGATGACGTTTATAGCTCCTACTACATGCTCTACTGAGACTCTTCCGAGCTTTGTAGCGTCATCAGAGCCACTCTAGCCAGAGAGTCAGCACCCTCAAATTCCTATTCCACCAGAGGTTATCCTACAAGAGAGTTAGGGTCAGACGCAGACTTAGTCATAGCAGACAAACCCTACCTCAGAGACCGTTGAGCAGACCAAGACCGCTACTCCTCTAGTCATAGGCAGAGGATCAGCCAGAGGTTCCTTAGAGTCAGTTCGCTCATAGTTCATCATCAGACGAGGAGGCTCTTCTTGTTCAGTTTGAGGTCTCTGCTCGCGCTCCTCCATCTTCACAGCTCGGCTCATTTGCTTCTGTTCCACCTTCCGACCTTAGGTTTTGGTGCTTGACGCCAAAGGGCAAGAAAGAGCCGAGAGTATAGCTTTAGGGGAGCGATGTGAGAGGGTTTTGCGTCTTTTCTTGTGACATATTGTTGACAATTCTTAACGTCACCGCTAAGAATAGGGGGTAGGTGTATCCTCAGCAATGGCGCCAGAAGTGTTTGTCGGTAAGTTCTTATGTCTATTGGATAATTCCGCAAGCGCACAGAATCTACCGCTGTAGCACTTCGCCCAGGAGTATTCCAAGGTATCGTTATTTATTTTATCCCAAGGGAAAGCGGAGGCTAGGAAAGATGATGATAAGAGAAATCTAAGTGATTACCGCAACTTGGTACTAACTAGTATAGAGGGGTAAGGTAAATTGGTAGGAAGGTAATGACACAAGTACACAAGGATAACTGTAGGACAACTAATAGTGTAGCTAGGTGGGAGGACAACGAGAGAGTATAGGATTCCTATGACGCTAACTCTACTTCTATGACTTAACTCAAATGCAAAGACGAAACACAGTAGAACGATGCCTCACGACAAGCAAACTCGGCGATGAGCGGACAGGGAGCACAAAGACTCTTACTGTCGGAACGTCATGCTCAGCCTTATCCTTTAAATCCTGCCTATAAACACATGGTGGACTCCAGAGACCAAATTCAGGGCTGTCACCACCTGTTGGCTACCACTATCTATCCGTGCGACACGCAACAACCAAGGGTAAGATCTTGTATAAGCACCACGCTTACACCGTCTCTCACTACTCTAGCTACATACCAATAACTAGAATATCGTGTTACCGGCAATGATAATTTGCAGGCATGTTGCCAGGCCAATCACTCTACTATATAACGACTAAACACTAAGGTAAATCATAACAATACTATAACAGGTATAATATTGCACAAAGTAATGACTAAGTAAAGTAGAGAAAGACTAGTATTATAAGTAAAGTCTTACAAAAGTAGAAAGATAAAGATAAAAGCTATACCAGACTCTTCTGAAGACAGCTCCGGAAGACCCAAGCAGAGCTTGCTACTCAACAACAACTCCCACACTAACTACAACTATAGTGTCTACTCTAACTCTTTCACATCACTAGATGTCTTGGTGACTTGGTGTCTCAAATGAGAGGGGGAGGGCCTCTATTTATAGGTGGAGGTGGCATGTCGTTGATCCGCGTGACGTTGATCCTCCTCTATTGGATTGTAACCACCTCAAGATGAAGGACTATTGTTCCTTGGGCTTAATTCACCGTGAAGGCACCTTAGCTTCCACGAGAAAGCACCTAGGGGGGCACCCCTAGGTCGAGCGACCCCCCTATGACAGGTTGGCCCCACCTTGGTATGTGTAGATGATGTCCCCACTTGTCATTTAGTTTTTGGCACGTTGAAATGTGTCATGATCACTTTGGAAGCTTCGTTGTGGGCCCATTGATCCATATGACTTCATCTTCCACTGTTGAGAGATAGAACAATTGTTATCCAAGGGTGGAGAAGCACTTTGGGAGTTTGGACATACATCATGACACGTCACAGAACCCTGGTGGGCCCATAGGGGGTCGGGCGACCCCCTTATGTGGGTCCCACAAGATTTTCTTGGCATATTCTTTCACTTGGGAGCTTAGCATGGTTGATGCCACTTGGTAGAGCCCTGGTGGGGCCACAAGGGGGTCGGGCGACCCCCTTATGTGGGTCCCACCAGCTCACTTTGCCACATTTCTTCATTATCTGCATAAACATACTTTCATATACAAGTGGAGTTGGTTATTGATAAAAGTATGTTCATGTCATGTTATTCTTCCTTAATACCGAGCTTGTTGACGGTGTTTTGGGTGTATTATTTTGGTAATATTCCACCGTCAACAAGAATCCCCAAGCTTAACCTTTGCTCGTCCTGAGCAAATAGTAAACTTAGCCTCCGTGGATCAGGAGTTGCTACTATTTTTCACATTTCAAGAGTATCATGTATGCAACAAAGTACTTCTCTTTTGAATGGAAAAGTTAGCAATATTGAAAACTCATCCATATTACCTTAGTCCTCCATGGGGCTTATAGCCTTTTTCCTTTGTCTTGAGCGGTTGAGAGATAGGACAGCTTTTGATTTGAGTACCATTTTTCTTGCTTCTCACAAGTTTGCATACCAGAGGTTTTGCATTTTTCAAAAAAAACTTAATGTTCCTCATATGGTACTCTCATGTCACTCATATGGTGGATGGTTCCTCACCAATGCACATATGTAAAGTTGCCTTCTTTTTCGTCCTACTTCTAATAAGGTCTATGTAGAGCTTGGTAGGGGTAAAAATATGTACATACTTACCTTGCATATGTTGTCAAGTCAAAACTTGGATCCAAGGAGAGAAGTGTCATACTCTTAGATCAAGATGTGCATGTGTGTGGTACATGGTATATTTATACTCCTTTAGTTGATATGATCTCTTCCTCACACTTATTCTTTTGAGACATGGCTATCATAACTCTTTTTATTCATGAGCTCTACATGCTCATCTTTTTTTTCTTTTCTTTTTTTCAATACTTTGGACCTTCATGTGTCCATATTTTTTTCATACTTTTGCATAGCCTTTGTCTCTTCTAATATACTAAACTAGAGAGACCATTCTTTTAGAACATAGAGTATTTATTTGGTGGACATGAAAGGCATGTTTTTACGCACTTCCAGTGTAGAAGCGGCGTGTATATGCAGAGTTTACGTGATCTTGATATTGGGAGCATGATAAGTCTCTCAACAAGGGTCAACACGACTTGACAAGACTCAACGCAAAGCAAGTTACTTTTATAGAAAGGCTTATGTCATGAAAGGGTATATATGGCTGTGGTAGGAATTTTATCACCATTGAGGAACAGAAAGGTTTTTGACCATTTAAAATAAAACTCCGATAATTCAACAAGTGGAAACAATATTATAGCAACTCTTATCTTAGCTATATCTTATCTCACACCCGACTTAGTTACAACTTTTTCCTACCCACAAAGTTTTAGGCTCATGATGGTTTCATGTTAGCTAAGTAATCCATGCTCAGAGAAATATTAAGTTGCAGACTAGATACTAGAGAAATATTAACAGAGCAACTATTTATCATATCGAGAAAGAGTAAACATGTATGAAACATACATGAAGAGAAATATTTTTGTTGTTTTTAATTATGTGTGGGAGTTTATTTATTTATTACTAAAGAAAATAAACATGCATGGAATGCATAAATAAACAAAGATGCAAATGCATAAATAAAAACTTACCTTAGTGGGGGAGGGAACCTCCCCCAAGCTTGCTTTTTGCTAATAGCCTGGTAGTGGATGATGTGGCGGATATTGCGCCCACCAAGATGCCCACTGTCTGGTTTTCTCATCCTGCATTGCTTGTATAAACTCTCTATTTTGAGCTTCTTTAGTTCTTGTGATACCTTGTTCAATGCGCAGCTCTCCAATCCCGTCGGTGAGTCCATCCAGTTGCTCATGCATCCCGCGAAAATCTCCTGAGAAGGAGGATCGCACACTTTGAGTGCGGGATGGTCGCGCTGGTCGTCCGTCAGAACTTGAAATTTGCATTGCGCTTGACGTGGTGTAACACCCCGGTGTTAAATTAATTAAAATAAATTAGAATTTAATAAGAAAATGGCCAAAATCCTAGATGGAGGAAAATCCTAACCAGATGTTTGCCGCATTCATGCCGTTGCATAACTTTTGTTGAGTGAAAAAGAATTTATTAAACCCGAATAGGGCAAACCAGATTTATTCTATTTTGGGAATTAAATAAAAGGATTTATACAAGTTTTATAATTTTTCAAACTCAAAATTTTATTTGAAAGACCTCGGAAAAAAAATTTCAAAACTTTCCAAATTTATTTTATTTCAAACTGATTTGATATTTGGATTTAAAAGAATTTGCAAAAGAGAAAGAAAAAGAAAAGAAGAAGACTTGGCAAAGGGCCTCATTCCCTCTTCCTTTTTCCCCGTCAGCCCACACCTGGCCGTCCCGACTCCGACAAGGCCCAACTGGCTACCCCCTCCCTCTTTTCCCCAACGGGCCCGCCACCCTCGTCCCTCACCCTCTCCTCTCGGCCCAACTAGGCCGGAGCCCAGCTCCCGTCCACCCCCTCCCCCACTCGGCCCACGCTCGCGAGCCAGGCCGCAACGCGCAGCGCCCCAGCTCTCCCACCACGCCTCTCTCCCACCGCCACGCTAGGCACAGCCGTCAGCCGTCTCCCCTAACCTCCCGCGCGAGCCTCATGGAGCTACCCGAGCGCCATCTGCGCTTCACCATACCACGCCGCTCGATCCCTACCCGTCGTCTGTCTCTTTAAAACCCTGCAGTCGATCCACGTCGCCACCCCGCCGTCACCTAGATCCCCCTCGAGCACCCTCCTCCTCCCCTCGCCTATGCCACAGCACCACGCCAAGCCGCCATTGCCGGCCGCCATGAGCTCGACCGGTCGGCGCCTCTGCTCGCCCCACCAACCCGTGGATGCCATAGGAACGTTGTGTTGATCTACTGTCGGCGCCCCGACCTTACGCAAGCGATCTTGTTCACCCCCGTGTCTGCACCGCTGGGTCCGAGCGCCACCACCCGCCTCCGCCGTCATACGCGCTACCTGAGCCTCCTCTGGCCGCGTGGACACCCTAGGTGAGCACTCCATCTCCTCCGCTCCCCTCCCCACTTGTTCCCTGGGTCGCTGATGGCCTCCAATGCGTTCCCGAGCACACCGGAGAGCTATGAAATGGCGCCGCCGTGGACTTCAGGGCGCCACTGCGGTCAGAGCCATCGGCGTTCGCCTCTTTCCCTCTGGTCCGTCCGATTTCTGTCTCAATGACCGAGATTAGATCCCAGTCCAAGGGGTATGGACCAAGTCCATAGTCCCTGGACAACGTGGTTCACAGCGCCACACACCCCTCTGTCCACTGCACGGTGGAGCACTGACCCAACCGCGCGCAGCCACCAGGCGCCACGCGGCCTCCACGTGGTCGCCACGCCAGCAGGCACCGCGCCCGTGCCAGTTTTGCAAAAGAAACCCTAGCTTTCTTGGAAACAAACCCACCATCCATAGTTCTTGTTCGCCGAGTCTGAAAATTCTTCCGATTCGGCCCCTGCCCATTTTGGAAAATGAGGCGTAGTCCACTGCACAGTCGCACACCCCCTCTCTCCCCTATCTAATCTAGGTCGTCCGATCTGAATCGGGCCATCCAAAGTAGAAGATACCTCTTCGCGGCGCATTTTGCTAAAGAGCCCCTTCCTCCTTTTGAAATCAACCCGCACTCCACACTACGCTGTTCACTGAGTCTTAAACATTGAGCAAACCAGCCCCTGACGTTTCACTAAAACGGGTCGCAGTCCTATATACCGGTGCACAGATCCGGCCGCCCAGCTGGCGCCCTGAGCCAGTCACACGCGGCCACGTGGCGCCACGTCGCCAACACGCAGGCAGCTGCGACACGTCTGCGGCACTTTCGCTAAGAGGCCCTCCACCTTTCCGAAACTAACCTGCCGTCCTTGTACACTATACCATGAGTCTTCGAATCCTTCTGATCTAGCCCCTGAACTTTCCTCGAATTGACGCCCAGTCTAGTGCCATTTTCTTTTCAGTTTTATTTTATTTAAATTATGAAAATGACATCAACTGATTTACACAATTGTCATCCAAATTCAAACGCTTATAACTGTTGCGTTTTAACTTCGATTTGACCCGTTCAAGTTGCGTTAGATTCGTCTCGTCGAGCTCTACGCATTAGATTTATTTACGCACTGTTTTCATACTATTGATGTACTATTATTTATATTGTTTTGTTTGGGCCATGTATTGATGTGTGATCCAGAGAGTGCAGAGTACGAGGACGCTCCAGACCATTCTTGTGGTCCTGCAGTTTTGACCCAGCCCGAAGGCAAGTGTCCTTAAACATCTTGCTCCTGTATTTATTTTATTTTGAGTTAGAGTAGTTAGATCTAGTAGATGCATGCAGTCTTAAATTGAATCCCATGTTAAGGTTTACTAGAACTTGTTTATATTATCCTTGTCACCTGGATTGAGATGTGTTGGGTAGAAGTCATGCTTAGCCCTGCTGTCTTGGGATGGGATGGTTAATAATTAATTCTGATTAATGATCTATGGAACATGGACTGGTAATGAGTAGTATGGTGAGTATGTAAATCTGACAGGATGGACCGTGTGGTGGTTTTTGTGCCATGGGACTCGGCAGCTGCTTTTGGTTTTGGTTCTGGGCTTGTGCTAGACATATCCTGCCTGGATCCCTAGGACCCGGTTCTTGAAGCCTGTAACCCGGCAAAACAGCGCAAACCATGAGGCCTATATGGCTCTAGGACTGGCTAATTAATTAGTTTCCTCCAAGTTGAGGGTCCACATGGGGTTTGTTTTAGTGGCTCACGAGGGGGCCCTGGGGTCGTAGACCTTTGTACGGGGTGAAACCTTAGAGGTACGTGTTGAACGGACTTGGAGGGGGCTTTGTAACGGCCTTGTAGTGCGACCCCGCTGTGCACCTTGGCAGTGTTTAGTGTGATGGGGAACGCATGACTCATGGGTAAAGATATGCCAACTCTGCAGAGTATTAAAACTGATATATCAGTCGTGCTCACGGTCACGAGCGGGCTTGGACTTCTTCGAGATTAGCTGGTGGTTTTGTTCTAGTTCGTTAGAGAAGCCTTATGTGCTTATTAGTCTCATATGACATGGGTACAGAGGCTTCTTCTACGCGGGTTACTGCTTGGTACGGGAGTGATTCCCAGGCTCGGGCGCAGACCTGGTGTTATTACGGAAGGTGGCTTTCTATGTCGTGACGTATGGAACTAATACACATAAGACTCCTTGTAACGGCCTGGTTCGGGTCATCTGATGGACTTTAGGTGTGGTTTGCCTAATGGAGTTCAGGTGTGGGTTTGCTTGGTGTGACTCCAAGTGTGGTTGTTTGGTGGACTCCAAGTGTGGTTGCTCGGTGTGACTCTGAGTGTGGTTTGCTCGGTGTGACTCCGAGTGTGGTTACTGTTACAGATGGCGACTGTGGTTATAACCTAGTAAATAGGTGCATAGGATTAATAGGGTTGTGTCGCTTTAGGCGCTTGAGTCAAACTGAGTCAGCCTACCTTTGTTATTAGCCTCATAAACATATATTTCCTACACTTGCGGAGTACATTTCGATGTACTCACCCTTCCTCTTTGAACCCACTGCTACCCCACCCAGACGTTGGAGTCTACGACATGGAGCAGGAGTATCCAGAAGATGGTGGATACGACCCAGACGACTTGTACTAGGATGGCGCAGCCCCCGGTCGACCTTCCTGTGGAGATGGCGTCCAGTTTCCGCGAGTCTACATCAGAGTCTACATTAGAGTTAGACTGAGAGTCTGTACTTTTCTTTCAGACCCTGAGAACATATATGATGAATGATTGACATTTGTGAGAAAGGTTTGAGGCTTTTCCCGGTACCCCACCCAGACGTGCCATGCCAATGTACTCAGAGTGGTGAAGGGCGGACGTGAGGCTTTGACCAACGGACCGAAGGGCCAGAGGACCAGCTGTGGTAGCTGGCACCTGGCATCAGCGAGTGAGAGAACATGGGGATGTGTGATGCATCGGCCGAGTCAGGAGGAAGACGATGGCGTCGTGGCACTTGGCGGGAGGTCGGACACGGGCTTGCGTGCGGCGCAAGTGCTGTCGGCCGAGTCAAGAAGGAAGGCGAAGGCGTTGTGCCCGACGTGGAGGCTGGACATGCATCGGCATCGGTGCCGGTGGTCGGTGAAATGACCTGATTTTCCACGAAGGGAAAATCCACAGAGTCAAGTGTAATAAAACTCTTTCGAGTCAAATTACCCGATAATCCAGTCAAATATCATAATCCATACTTCGAATAATAAAAGTACTTCATACGATAATATATTTATTACATCGCCAACAGGCGAAAATTTAGATGAACAACATCCGGAACAGCTTGAAGTAGACGAAGAAGCGCGATCGAACCCAACTTGAGCGTAGAAGCGAAAACCCTCTACTCTTCGAACTCCTCGGAGTGGTACTCCTCCTCGGAACCTGAAACCTCAATTTTCAGTACGATTTGTACTGGCCACACTTTCCCATCCTAAAATGCTTTATATGTGGTAGTGGATGCAACAGGTAAATGAAATTCAGACCTATCAGGCTGGGTTTTCCTATGCATATCAGTACGTTAATTATGTATGTTTATCATGTTCCACCATTTAAACATATCACCGTATCCATCACCAATACACCATTCCCACACACACACATGCTCTCGCTCAGTCGACAGAGGCCAGCTCCCTCCCAGCCTTTGTCTCAACGGCCCGCAGTCTCACCTGACTCACGGCCGGCACACTCTTACCAGAGGGAGAAAAGAGAAGCTCTCACTAGTTGGAAACAAGTCAGGGAAAAGGTCCGCAACCAACAAGTTGGCTAACGTATCGATCGATCAACCATACACTCTGCAGAGGTTCTACAATATCCACAAGATCGCCATCATCAGCACCCCGGATGTGCCTAGGCGGATACCGGCCGCTTGCCAGCCTAGAGTAATGCCACCCTACCACTCAGCCCTGGATTCATCCCAAGTATGTCTGGGATGGCTAAGTCTATGAAGTCACGTTCCCTCTCCCGAAGTGGGGGCCGTGATCGTCTCGGAAGGGTGTGAGACTCTGATACCCGTACCTTCCTCGCACTCTCTCGCCTAGCAGTAGTGGCATTACCCTACCAGGTAGTCCGACCGTCCCCGTCCATAAGGAGCGAGTGGCATGTAAAGGTATTCCCCGTGGTCAGGTCCCCGTTCCACCTAGGGTGACTAAGCCGGAATGTCTCCTCAAAGGTTTTCATTATATGTGCCACCACAGCACGCTCCTGATCTGGGCTCCACCAGCGGCTCACACCCAGATCCACCTCATGTCACCATTTAACCCGCCACAGGTTTCACACCACAGGGGCATCCAGATATGCCCCACGGCAAGACTCGCACCAGGCTCGTCATATAATTCCGGCTTGATCGACACAACCCTCACCACCATACTCACCCAAAACACACGCAGCACACTCCCCGATATACACCGTATAACATTATGCACCGGTTTTCACCGTAGCTCAAATAAATATAATCAAGATAGTATTTACAGTGCGTGTGTCTATCCTATCAGCTGGGTAGCAGGGGATAGGTTGCGTCAAGGTATGGGCTTACAAGCAATCTATCATGCAAGTCCTATACTGAGCATCAGTAAATTAGAAATGTAATTTAGCATGCGTAATGGGATCTACGAGGTTGGATGGGCTGTGGCACCTTGAGATTGATCGTGGTCTTGTTCCTCCTCGTAGACGTGATCCTCGTGGTCAGGCGTCCCTTCCGGCTCTGAAAACGTACGAAAATGGTCGCATTAGCGACATCTATAGAATAGCACAAAGAACGAATGAAAATTGAAAAGATCCAAATGCACTCAAACATGGTACCAATAGGTAGATCTCGATTTTAGATGAATTTAGCAACTTGAACCACTATTTTTGGAGTCTGTATGAATTAGTTATGAATTTCCGAAGTTTATTCTATTTTCTGAAAATAACAAATGGCCGATTTAACCAGGTGCTGACACGTGTCGCTCTGTGACTGGTCCGTTTGGTGTCAGTGAATGACAGGTGGGTCCCACGGTCAATGTTGACTCGGTCACCGGATGCTGATGTCAGCATGACGTCAGCGTCACGTCATCTCGGACGCTTCTGTTCGCGTCCCTTCAGTGAGCCGAGGCCTCCCTCGGCCTCGAGCCTCGGGCGAATCGGTGTTTTGCACCGAGGCCTCCTTCAACCTCGAGCCTCGGGCGAATCGGTGTTTTGCACCGAGCCCTCCTTCAACCTCGAGCCTCGGGCGAATCGGTGTTTTGCACCGAGCCCTCCTTCAACCTCGAGCCTCGGGCGAATCGGTGTTTTGCACCGAGCCCTCCTTCAACCTCGAGCCTCGGGCGAATCGGTGTTTTGCACCGAGCCCTCCTTCAACCTCGAGCCTCGGGCGAATCGGTGTTTTGCACCGAGCCCTCCTTCAGTCTCGAGCCTCGGGCGAGACGGACTTTGCTTCGAGGTCTCCTTCAGCCTCGTGCCTCGGCGTTCTCTCCCCTTTCTCCTTTGTTTCGTTACGGCGGCGCCCCGCCAACGGCGAGTTCGCGCCAGTGTTCAACTTCGCCCCTTCGGACTCGATTCTGAGCTCCAGCGTGATCGTGTTTCTACTGTGATTCGATCCAAATCACTAATCCCGTGATCCGGTGATCCTAGCGGCCAGCGTAGGTGACTTGGCGGCGGTGCCGCGGCGGTGATATGCCGTTCGGCAGGTTCCGCTTCTCCCTAACCAAATTCAATCATACGGTCTCCTTCCCATCTCCTCTACTGCCTCCAGATCATGTTGTTGGCCTCGGTAAACTCGGCAGCAGCTCCATGCGTATGATCCCGCACGGCGGCACACAGCGGCGCGACCATGCAACATCGGAACAAGCTCATGAACGGGCACCAGTTAATTCTACGACGCGCTCGGTGTTCTCCATCTCTCGGTGATGCTATACGGCCAGTTAGTTTCCCAAAACGAGGTCCGTGGCAACTGGAGCACAGGCTCGCCATGGCATGCCCAGCCGCGACGGCGTCTCGCCCTCTCTGCTAGAGGCTCCTCGGTTTATGGCTTCAACTAACGCGTGCACGGGATCTACCTCGAGTGGTGATCTCAATCGGCTATCCAGCATCGTCTCCAGAGGCTATAGCGTTTGGGACACTCGTTCGCCGCGGCGCATCAGTCCGCGGCGACGTGTATGTGTTTCATCGTCGTGAGCTCGGTCTCCCTACTTAATTCGGGTGCGGTTCATGAGGCAGCAACGTGTGCGCGGTGGCGTGAGTTCACTCCGAGCCGGTAAGGGCTCTGGCCTGCGCGCTCCGGTACGGGCGCCATGGCCGATGCAGAGGACGAAAATGGCGGAGGTGGCATGTGGCTTACCGTGGTGGCGGTGAAGGTAGGATAGCGGTGCAGGGCAATTCGAGGCCGTGAAGCTCCGGTTGCAGTGCCGTGCAGCTCCTGGTTCTCCCCGTGCTCCGCTCGCGGTCCTCTTCCTCGGCGCCGACGGATTCCGCGGCGGCGCCCTGCCGTCTCCCGCCTCCGGCTTCCTTCCTCCCCCGCCCTCGAATTTCTCTCACGGTGTGTGACGGGGTTGTTGTGCCACGGCGTGGCGATGCTGGTGAAGGGAGTCGCCGAGGGTAGGTGGGGATTTATAGCCGGCGGCTCATGTGGTGGCGGACGGAGATCGGGTGGGGTCTGCTCGATCGGAGGGCCGTGAGGTGTTCGGAGTTCGCACGGCTCTAATTCGAACAGTGGGGAACAGGCTGTCGAGTTTGTTAGAGCCGGTCGGCCGAGGGGGGCACGGTGGGGCCGCCTCTGTCGCCGTGCTCTGCCTTCCGACTTGCGGAAGAAGAAGAACAGTGCGACGCTCGCTGACGCGTGGGGTCGGGTTGTCGGCGCTACAGAGCTAGCGTGGGCGGTACTCAAGCGATGGCGAAGCAGCTCCGCGCGCGGTTGGGCTCGATCGTGCGGACGCTGGGCCGGTCGTGTGTGCCTGGGCCGCGTGCGTGCACGCGAGGCTGGTGCCGCGCGCTGTGCTGGTCGGTTGGGCCGTGTGCGTGCACGCGAGGCTGGTGCCGCGCGCTGTGCTGGTCGGTTGGGCCGTGTGCGTGGTGTTCTAGCCCAACCGGCCTCCTCTCCATTTCTTCTTTCTTTTACATTTTCATTTGTTTGTTTTATTCCAGATTAGTTTAGTGTTTAAACTAATTCTATCCAATTGTATTGTCTTTAGGTTGAGGATTATGGGATTTTCATGTAACAGTTTATATAGATTATGTTTATATATGTTTTAATGCATTTCACACAAAAGTCCAAGAAGAGCCAAATCACATATGCTTATTAATTGGTTAGTTAGTTATTTACTAGGCTACTAATGTTAATGCATATGCTTAAGGATGATTACAAGTAAGTTGTCTCACTCATCATGCAAGGTAAAAAGAAAAGAAAAATTTTGTGGTTGGGATTTTTGAGGTAGAAATTTGTGGGTTGTTACAGTCCTCCCCCCTTATTAGGATCTCGACCCCGAGATTAAACTGATACGTACCCGGCGAATAGGTAGGGAAATTGCACTCGTAGATCGGA
Source organism: Coix lacryma-jobi var. lacryma-jobi (assembly GCA_009763385.1). Classification (NCBI taxonomy): domain Eukaryota; kingdom Viridiplantae; phylum Streptophyta; class Magnoliopsida; order Poales; family Poaceae; genus Coix; species Coix lacryma-jobi. The sequence continues at coordinate 99,799,621 of CM019831.1, forward strand.
TTCTTTCTCCCACGTTGTTTCTCTTTCAGTGTGGTTACTCCACTGAACTTTACACATTCCGATAATCTTGCTTTGGGTCTCTTTTGTGTCCCATCCCAATATCTTGATTGGATGTTCTCTATACTCGAGTGTATCTTGTATATCAAGTGCATTAGTGGGCACAACCTCTTCTGGTACTCGTAAACATTTACGTAGCTGAGATACGTGGAACACAGGATGTACCCCTATTAACTCTTTAGATAGGTCTAGTTTATATGCAAGCTTTCCAACCTTCTCAGTAATTTGGTATGGTCCCACGAATCTTGGTGCAAGCTTTCCTTTCTTATGAAATCTGATGGTGCCCCGAAGTGGAGATACTTTTAGGTAAACAAAATCTCCTACCTCAAATGCGAGGTCTCTTCGCCTTTTATCTGCATAACTCTTGTATCGAGTTTGTGCTATCTTTAGATTTTCTCGAACCTGATTCACCCCTTCCTCTGCTTCCTTAATTTTTGCGGGTCCGAAGAGTGATGTTTCTCCAGGGTTAGACCACATTAACGGAGTCTGGCATGGTCTTCCGTACAAGGCTTCAAATGGGGACATCTTAATGCTAGCCTGGTAGCTGTTGTTATATGCAAATTCTGCATGTGCTAAGCATTTCTCCCAATCCTTGCCGTAATTTAGCACACTGGCTCGGAGCATATCTTCCAGTATCTGATTTACTCTTTCTGTTTGCCCGTCGGTTTGTGGGTGGTAAGCTGTGCTGTAATCAAGTTTCGTCCCAATTGTCTTATGCAAGGATTTCCAGAATTGAGAAGTAAATTGCGGGCCTCGATCGGACACGATGCTTGATGGTGCCCCATGAAGTTTAAGGACATGCTCCACATACATATCGGCTAGCTTGTCGGTATGGTGAGTGGCCTGAACAGGTATGAAGTGAGCAACTTTGGTTAACCGATCCACGATTACCCAAATAGCGTCGCTCCCTTTTTGTGTCCTTGGAAGTCCAACAATAAAATCCATGGTTATGCATTCCCATTTCCACTGTGGTATATCCAGTGGTTTGAGTAATCCCGCGGGTCTTCCATGCTCAGCTTTAACCCTGCTGCATGTGTCGGATTTTGCCACGTGTTCTGCTACCGAGGTTTTCATGCCTTTCCACCAGAAGTGTTTCTTCACATCTTGGTACATTTTGGCTCCTCCAGGGTGAATATTATACTTAGAGTCATGTGCTTCAGTCAATATCTCATTACGAAGCTCCGGGTTATTGGGTACACATATTCGATCCTTGTACCAAAGAGTTCCTTGGTCATCTTCTCGGTGATCGGTGCGACACCCAAGCTTCATCAAGCCCCGGATATACTCCATTTCCTCACAATTCTCCTGAGCTTTGCGGATTCTATCTGTGAGGTTGTATTGGATCCGTAACTCATTCAGCATTCCATGCGGTAGGATCTCTAACTGGAAGTGATCAATTTCCTCCTTCAGTTCAGCTGGCACAGATTCCGCTATTAGGGTGTGACAATAACTCTTGCGACTGAGTGCATCTGCCACCACATTGGCCTTTCCTGGGTGATAGTGAATTTCTAGATCGTAATCTTTAATAAGTTCGAGCCATCGGCGCTGGCTCATATTTAGGTCTTCTTGAGTAAAGAAATATTTCAGGCTCTTGTGATCGGTATAAATATCGCACTTGTTGCCTATCAGATAGTGCCTCCAAATCTTTAGTGCATGTACTACAGCTGCAAGCTCGAGATCATGAGTGGGATACCGCTGTTCGTGATCTTTTAGCTGTCGGGAGGCATAGGCTATAACCTTTCCATTCTGCATCAAAACGCATCCAAGTCCTTGACGGGAGGCGTCGCAATAGACTACGAAACTCTGATTGATGTCTGGCAGAGCTAACACAGGGGTGGTAGTGAGTCTCTTCTTTAGCTCAAGAAAACTATTCTCGCATTCATCTGACCATTCAAAGTTCTGTGTCTTTTTCAACAGATTGGTCATCGGGCGAGCGATCTTTGAGAAATTCTCAATGAATCGGCGATAATATCCCGCCAGTCCCAGAAAACTTCTGATTTCACCCACATTACGAGGTGATTCCCAATCTCTGATAGCTTCTATTTTCGTGGGATCAACAGCTACTCCTTCAGCTGGTAGTACGTGTCCTAGAAATGTCACTTCTTCAAGCCAGAACTCACATTTGCTGAACTTAGCATAAAGCAGATTTTGTGCCAATCTTTCAAGTACAGTCCTCAAATGCAGCTCATGCTCTTCTGCTGTGGCTGAGTATATAAGAATGTCGTCAATGAATACTACAACAAACTTATCTAACTCCTCCATAAACACCTTATTCATCATGTTCATGAAATAGGCAGGTGCATTCGTGAGTCCAAACGGCACTACTGTGAACTCATACTGCCCATACCTCGTGACAAAAGCTGTTTTGGAAATATCAATTTCTCTGATCCTCATCTGATGGTACCCTGATCGGAGGTCAATCTTGGAAAAGTACTTAGCATTTCGTAACTGATCAAGCAGGTCATCAATCCTTGGCAACGGGTATTTGTTCTTGATAGTCACCGCATTCAGGCTCCTATAATCAACACACATCCTCATTGTGCCATCCTTCTTCCTCACAAACAGTACAGGAGAACCCCAAGGTGATGCACTAGGCCTGATATATCCCTTATCAGCAAGTTCCTTCAATTGTTTCTTTAATTCAGCCAATTCATCAACAGACATGCGATATGGTCTTTTGGCTATAGGCCCTGTTCCCGGCAATAAATTGATCACAAACTCCACTTCCCGTTCCGGAGGCATCCCTGGTATTTCTTCCGGAAAAACATCGGCATGGTCTCTGACTATGGGCACATCATCTACTGTCAAAGGTTTGTCCCGGGGTGTAACCTTGGTTTTAGGGGCACATAGAAGGGTAGCAGTTTTCTCGGCTTGGGGTGTGCATCGAACGGCTTGGCCTGTTGGATGAGTTATTTGAATGTATCTGGGTGAGCAGGATATAATACTCCGGTGCTTGGTTAACCAGTCCATTCCTAAAATAACCTCTAAGCTGGTAGAAGGTAATAGGGTTAGGTCGGCTGTGAAAACTAATCCCTCGATGGTTAATTTCACTCCCTTACATATATGGGTACTCTTTAGGTCTCCCAAGGGTGAGCTAGTTATGATTGGAAGTTGGCGTGGGCTGACCGGAATGCAATGCTCATGTGCAAACTTTGATGATATGTAAGAACATGTAGCTCCTGAATCAAAAAGAACCGATGCTCCAATGCCGTTAACCAAAAACATACCGTATACCACATCCGGGGCATCTTGGGCATCCTCAGCATTCAGGTGAGTAAGGCGACCACGGGAAGCAGATTCCCGGGGTTGAGGTTGAGCTCTTGGTGGTGCCTTTTGGGCTTTGGCATTTTCTGGGCAGTTGGCAATCTTGTGGCCAGGCTGTCCACACTTGAAACATGTCCAAGGCATACCACTGGTGGAAGTTGGTGTGGGTGCCTTCCAAGTAGATGCATTCTGTGTAGTGCGATTCTGAGCAGTACGGTCTTGTGACGCACGAAAGCTTCCTGAACGATCCTGAGTGCGAGCCGGAGTACGGTCTTGGTATGAGCGAGAGTATTGAGCAGAATGTGAGCCTCCGCTCCTACTGGATCCAGGGCGAGAGTAGCTGGTGACATGGGTCATTCGTGCCTTCTTGCGCTCAGGGTGACGAAAGGAACTATCTGCTTTGCGCTTCCTCTCTCTGAACTCTTCTCCAGCTTCATTCCGATCCTTTTCGATCTGGATGCTGCGATCTATGAGGTCGCGCAGAGTGTGACTTTTAACTCCTCCCATATTCACCTTGATGCGGGAACTGAGACCCTTGCGATAGTAGTACAACTTCTCTTCTTCGCTGGTCACTATAGAAAGTGGCACAAAGCGAAGTAGGTTGGTGAAGCGGGTGGTGTACTCAGTAACCTTCTCATTCCCCATCTTAATGTTACGAAACTCTTCTGCCTTAGCTTGCATTACGCCTTCAGGAACGTGATAGTCAGTGAAAGCTTCCACGAACTCATCCCAAGTAATCCCAGCTGGATTCTCATGAGAGTCACTGAAACTGTCCCACCAAGCGCGGGCTGCACCAGTGAGCTGATGGGTAGCGGCTCCAACACACTCTTCATCGGACAGCATGGTAAGGTCGAGCTTCTTTTCCATCTCACGTAGCCAGTCGTTGGCAGCGAGTGGATCAGGATCGGTGCCATCATAGGTAGGTGGCCTGAGTTTGATGAATCCTTCAAGCTTCCTCTGAAAGTCATTGTATTGACCACCATTGCGACGATTTGCACCCTCTACGAGTGCAGCTAGCAGCTGAGTCTGTTGAGCCATCACTTCAGCCAGACTTGGTGGTGCTGGCGGTGGTGGAGGCGGTGGTGCCGCGCCGATTGGCACGTGATCATCAGCGGGAACATGGTCATCCTCTGCTGGTGGTGGCGTCTGCTCCATATTGAATGGTACTCCACGTCCTCCTCCACGGCCACGACCGTTTCCCGCTCCGCGTCCTCGTCCACGGAGTCGCCCAGCTCTTACCGCGGGTTCAGGAGTCAGATCACGCGGGTGACTCAGACGTACTGAGCGGCGTAGCGACATCTGTGTCATAAAATAGATAGAGTTTTAGTATATATATTAACTGTTTAAACATTGCTTACAAGTTTTATTAGAGTCAGTTCAACGATTTAAAGAAACATTATTCTATCCTGCACTCAAACAAAGAAGCGATAAAGATCCATAAGACGCAATAAAATCCGAACACTCATAACATGTTTGTCTTATTTAATAATTAACTTATTCGTACTACGCATCGTGGGTACAACTCGGGAATACATCTCATGGGTGACACACACTGGAACTCATCACATGACCACGCAGGGTCATCACTTACACCTACTCCTGCCCGTACACTGCTTTCGGGAAGCGACTGTCCTCAGCTTCGATGTCCTCGTTAGTCTTGTGGAGTCGGGCTACATACTTAAGTGCTTCGGCAAGCTCTTCAGTAGGCTTGGCTCCAGGTAGAACAGGGCAAGCGCTGAGGTTGAGTCGGGTGGGTGCCAGCTCAAAATCCTCAGTCCTGGGTCGGATTTTGACGCGTTCTTCTTTGGGTAGTTTCTCCCAGATGCTCTTCATCTCCCTGAGTCGTTTTCTGTCTGACTTCTTCCAGGCATCCCGAGTTCGCTCGCATTTCTCTTGTAAGTACTCTGTGTTCTTGACATATTCTATCAGGTGGCCTTGGTTACGCAACGCTTTCACCTGCATCTCCTTGACTTCTTGTTCCAGGGCCTTTACCTTGTTTTGAAGTTTTAGAAGCTCCATGCCTTGATTCTTCTTCCGGTTCCAACTCTGGTTCAATGCTTCGGTCCTTTCTTCTAGATTTCTTTGCAATTCCAGCACTCGACAGTCCAGATACCAGTTGTCGTTTCCCAAATCTGCAGCCTTGTATCGCAGATCTGCCACTTCCGCCTTATGCCTTTCCTCTTGTCGCTCCAACTTGTCTTGTAGTTTTGCTATAGTAGCTCTTAGTTCCTCCTGAACGGATCTCTCAATCTTGGTCGCTTCCTGGCACTCCATCAGGTGGTTGCGAGCTGCAGTCTGTTTGAGCTCAAGGTGACTTGCATAGCTGTTCAGGTCATACAAATGGTAAGCTGTGGTGCGCAGGCAGGGATCGGCTTCGGCAAGTACAGTCTGGGTATAGGCATGCTCCTGCTCAACCTGAGTGAGGTGAGGGTGTAAGGCCTGGGGTAGTAACCGAAACTCTATTTTCTTCAAGTGGTCTCTGTTGTCTCGTGTTACAACCTTGAGTGCTTGAAAGGACACTGCCTGCACGCACTCATCAATGGTCTCTCCAATCACCATCTTTGAGTAAGCTGGAACGGATGGCAGGGTTTGACTTGCGGGTATCTCCAGTCTAGCCACTATAGGTGCCCTGAGTCCGCCCTCGGGTGCTGGCTCTCCAGAGCAAGTATACAGAATTTGATCAACTGGGACTCCTAATGCCATAAGGACTTCACGCAGGGTAAGTGGAATTCCTGCGATCCCTTCGCCGTTGGAAACACACTTTGCAGTAAGGCTGAGCAAAGGTCCTAGCGGCGGATACACCGGGGTTGTCTCCATCTGCACGTATCAAAAGCTAAGGTTAGCAAGTCCATAGTAAGATAAGCCTTGCATTGAAAAAGTAAATGCAAGGTCGGTATATAACCGAAGGAGAGTGGCTTCCTGTTTCTAACGTCCATTTTCTAGGGTTTTCGTCCTAATGTCAAGTATGGCTCTGATACCAACTGAAATGACCTGATTTTCCACGAAGGGAAAATCCACAGAGTCAAGTGTAATAAAACTCTTTCGAGTCAAATTACCCGATAATCCAGTCAAATATCATAATCGATACTTCGAATAATAAAAGTACTTAATACGATAATATATTTATTACATCGCCAACAGGCGAAAATTTAGATGAACAACATCCGGAACAGCTTGAAGTAGACGAAGAAGCGCGATCGAACCCAACTTGAGCGTAGAAGCGAAAACTCTCTACTCTTCGAACTCCTCGGAGTGGTACTCCTCCTCGGAACCTGAAACCTCAATTTTCAGTATGATTTGTACTGGTCACACTTTCCCATCCTAAAATGCTTTATATGTGGTAGTGGATGCAACAGGTAAATGAAATTCAGACCTATCAGGCTGGGTTTTCCTATGCATATCAGTACGTTAATTATGTATGTTTATCATGTTCCACCATTTAAACATATCACCGTATCCATCACCAATACACCATTCCCACACACACACATGCTCTCGCTCAGTCGACAGAGGCCAGCTCCCTCCCAGCCTTTGTCTCAACGGCCCGCAGTCTCACCTGACTCACGGCCGGCACACTCTTACCAGAGGGAGAAAAGAGAAGCTCTCACTAGTCGGAAACAAGTCAGGGAAAAGGTCCGCAACCAACAAGTTGGCTAACGTATCGATCGATCAACCATACACTCTGCAGAGGTTCTACAATATCCACAAGATCGCCATCATCAGCACCCCGGATGTGCCTAGGCGGATACCGGCCGCTTGCCAGCCTAGAGTAATGCCACCCTACCACTCAGCCCTGGATTCATCCCAAGTATGTCTGGGATGGCTAAGTCTGTGAAGTCACGTTCCCTCTCCCGAAGTGGGGGCCGTGATCGTCTCGGAAGGGTGTGGGACTCTGATACCCGTACCTTCCTCGCACTCTCTCGCCTAGCAGTAGTGGCATTACCCTACCAGGTAGTCCGACCGTCCCCGTCCATAAGGAGCGAGTGGCATGTAAAGGTATTCCCCGTGGTCAGGTCCCCGTTCCACCTAGGGTGACTAAGCCGGAATGTCTCCTCAAAGGTTTTCATTATATGTGCCACCACAGCACGCTCCTGATCTGGGCTCCACCAGCGGCTCACACCCAGATCCACCTCATGTCACCATTTAACCCGCCACAGGTTTCACACCACAGGGGCATCCAGATATGCCCCACGGCAAGACTCGCACCAGGCTCGTCATATAATTCCGGCTTGGTCGACACAACCCTCACCACCATACTCACCCAAAACACACGCAGCACACTCCCCGATATACACCGTATAACATTATGCACCGGTTTTCACCGTAGCTCAAATAAATATAATCAAGATAGTATTTACAGCGCCTGTGTCTATCCTATCAGCTGGGTAGCAGGGGATAGGTTGCGTCAAGGTATGGGCTTACAAGCAATCTATCATGCAAGTCCTATACTGAGCATCAGTAAATTAGAAATGTAATTTAGCATGCGTAATGGGATCTACGAGGTTGGATGGGCTGTGGCACCTTGAGATTGATCGTGGTCTTGTTCCTCCTCGTAGACGTGATCCTCGTTGTCAGGCGTCCCTTCCGGCTCTGAAAACGTACGAAAATGGTCGCATTAGCGACATCTATAGAATAGCACAAAGAACGAATGAAAATTCAAAAGATCCAAATGCACTTAAACATGGTACCAATAGGTAGATCTCGATTTTAGATGAATTTAGCAACTTGAACCACTATTTTTGGAGTCTGTATGAATTAGTTATGAATTTCCAAAGTTTATTCTATTTTCTGAAAATAACAAATGGCCGATTTACCTAGGTGCTGACACGTGTCGCTCTGTGACTGGTCCGTTTGGTGTCAGTGAATGACAGGTGGGTCCCACGGTCAATGTTGACTCGGTCACCGGATGCTGATGTCAGCATGACGTCAGCGTCACGTCATCTCGGACGCTTCTGTTCGCGTCCCTTCAGTGAGCCGAGGCCCTCCCTCGGCCTCGAGCCTCGGGCGAGTCGGTGTTTTGCACCGAGGCCTCCTTCAACCTCGAGCCTCGGGCAAATCGGTGTTTTGCACCGAGCCCTCCTTCAAACCTCGAGCCTCGGGCGAATCGGTGTTTTGCACCAAGCCCTCCTTCAACCTCGAGCCTCGGGCGAATCGGTGTTTTGCACCGAGCCCTCCTTCAACCTCGAGCCTCGGGCGAATCGGTGTTTTGCACCGAGCCCTCCTTCAACCTCGAGCCTCGGGCGAATCGGTGTTTTTGCACCGACGCCCTCCTTCATTCTCGAGCCTCGGGCGAGACGGACTTTGCTTCGAGGTCTCCTTCAGCCTCGAGCCTCGGCGTTCTCTCCCCTTTCTCCTTTGTTTCGTTACGGCGGCGCCCCCCGCCAACGGCGAGTTCGCGCCGGTGTTCAACTTCGCCCCTTCGGACTCGATTCTGAGCTCTAGCGTGATCGTGTTTCTACTGTGATTCGATCCAAATCACTAATCCCGTGATTCGGTGATCTAGCGGCCAGCGTAGGTGACTTGGCGGCGGTGCCGCGGCGGTGATATGCCGTTCGGCAGGGTTCCGCTTCTCCCCTAACCAAATTCAATCATACGGTCTCCTTCCCATCTCCTCTACTGCCTCCAGATCATGTTGTTGGCCCTCGGTAAACTCGGCAGCAGCTCCATGCGTATGATCCCGCACGGCGGCACACAGCGGCGCGACCATGCGACATCGGAACAAGCTCATGAACGGGCACCAGTTAATTCTACGACGCGCTCGGTGTTCTCCATCTCTCGGTGATGCTATACGGCCAGTTAGTTTCCCAAAACGAGGTCCGTGGCAACTGGAGCACAGGCTCGCCATGGCATGCCCAAGCCGCGACGGCGTCTCGCCCTCTCTGCTAGAGGGCTCCTCGGTTTATGGCTTCAACTAACGCGTGCACGGGAATCTACCTCGAGTGGTGATCTCAATCGGCTATCCAGCATCGTCTCCAGAGGCTATAGCGTTTGGGACACTGGTTCGCCGCGGCGCATCAGTCCGCGGCGACGTGTATGTGTTTCATCGTCGTGAGCTCGGTCTCCCTACTTAATTCGGGTGCGGTTCATGAGGCAGCAACGTGTGCGCGGTGGGCGTGAGTTCACTCCGAGCCGGTAGAGGCTCTGGCCTGCGCGCTCCGGTACGGGCGCCATGGCCGATGCAGAGGATGAAGATGGCGGAGGTGGCATGTGGCTTACCGTGGTGGCGGTGAAGGTAGGATAGCGGTGCAGGGGCGATTCGAGGCCGTGAAGCTCCGGTTGCAGTGCCGTGCAGCTCCTGGTTTCTCCCCGTGCTCCGCTCGCGGTCCTCTTCCTCGGCGCCGACGGATTCCGCGGCGGCGCCCTGCCGTCTCCCGCCTCCGGCTTCCTTCCTCCTCCCCCGCCCTCGAATTTCTCTCACGGTGTGTGACGGGGTTGTTGCGCCACGGCGTGGCGATGCTGGTGAAGGGAGTCGCCGAGGGTAGGTGGGGATTTATAGCCGGCGGCTCATGTGGTGGCGGACGGAGATCGGGTGGGGTCTGCTCGATCGGAGGGCCGTGAGGTGTTCGGAGTTCGCACGGCTCTAATTCGAACAGTGGGGAACAGGCTGGCGAGTTTGTTAGAGCCGGTCGGCCGAGGGGGGCACGGTGGGGCCGCCTCTGTCGCCGTGCTCTGCCTTCCGACTTGCGGAAGAAGAAGAACAGTGCGACGCTCGCTGAACGCGTGGGGTCGGGTTGTCGGCGCTACAGAGCTAGCGTGGGCGGTACTCAAGCGATGGCGAAGCAGCTCCGCGAGCGGTTGGGCTCGGTCGTGCGGCGACTGGGCCGGTCGTGTGTGCCTGGGCCGCGTGCGTGGGCGTCGCGTGTGTGCACGCGAGGCTGGTGCGAGCGCTGTGCTGGTCGGTTGGGCCGTGTGCGTGATGTTCTGGCCCAACCGGCCTCCTCTCCATTTCTTCTTTCTTTTACATTTTCATTTGTTTGCTTTATTCAGATTAGTTTTAGTGTTTAAACTAATTCTATCCAATTGTATTGTCTTTAGGTTGAGGATTATGGATTTCATGTAACAGTTTAATTAGATTATGTTTATATATGTTTTAATGCATTTCACACAAAAGTCCAAGAAGAGCCAAATCACATATGCTTATTAATTGGTTAGTTAGTTATTTACTATGCTACTAATGTTAATGCATATGCTTAAGGATGATTACAAGTAAGTTGTCTCACTCATCATGCAAGGTAAAAAGAAAAAAAAAATTGTGGTTGGGATTTTTGAGGTAGAAATTTGTGGGTTGTTACAGTCGGGGTGTGCGAACCACATCCGGTCTATGGCGTGGGTTTTGTAGCTGAGCCTCAAAACTACCTCGCAGGTTTTTTCCGAGTTTGGGCCATCACCTCGGGGTGGACGGTTTCTAGGTTTAGGCCTCAAAACCTGGGCTCGCGGGTTTTCGAGTTTGGTCTCAAAACTCATGGTGGACGGTTTCCCAGGTTTTTGGGCCTCAAACCTGGGCTGGCAGGTTTCATAGGTTTGGGCCTCAAAACCGGGGGAAGGTCCAAAGGACGGTCGACGCGTGGCGGCGTGGAGAGGCTGGCGCGGCGGCGAAGCTATCACGAGGAAGGCGCGGTGGTCGACATGATGGCACGTGGCGGCATCATGGAGTTGCGTCGAGGCGAAGGTCCGGAGGTGCGGGGGGCGTGGCCGTCGGATGAAACTGCTAGGGTTGGACAGTTTACCCCTGGGGGTATTTGGGTTGAGTGCTTCATGTGAGGGCATTTTGGTCTTCAGACGTGCGCCTATATATATGTGAAGGGGCTGCTAGGGCAGCCATCCTTAGAGGTGTCACTCTCATTTTGTTCATTTGAGAGGAGGCTAGGGTTAGAGAGAGGAGTGACTCTTGTTCTTGAGCTTTTCGCCATCCATGCTTTGTTGTTGCGAGGAGTGGCTTGTAACCCGACACAGTGTGCTACACAATTCATCATCCCGTAGCCATCCAAGGATCAATTTCGCCCCTCCTCTTTGTTGGCTGTAATTTGGATCGAATCGCGTTTTTGTTCTTCGCATTTTGGTTTTTCCCTTCTCGGAGATGTTGGCTGTAATTTGGATTGAATCGCGTTTTTGTTCTTCGCGTTTTGGTTTTTCCCTTCTCGGAGATTTGCCTCATTCTCCCTCTCCAAGCAACAATTTATGATTTCGTTTGAATCAGATTGTTTGTTGCTGTGAGCTCCTTCTTTCCACCGAAAGATTTCCCCTCTAACCTCACGAGCACATAGATCGGGTCGAAATCGCGTTCGTTCTTCGTTCTTTCCCCTTTTCTAGTGTTCTTCCGATTTCTCATGGATTAGTTGGTTTGGAGCGATGATATCCTAGGATTAGCTTCCCAACACGTAGAAGAACACTTGGGAGAAGTTTGGTTGCAGCCCCGTTCGATTTGGTGAAGATCCAATCGATTTTGGTTTTGTCCCGAGCTGTTTTTGGGCTTTCTGGACAATGGCGGACTGTCCGGGACTCATCCCCGGACTATCCGGGGGTCGGGGCTGTTCACGGGCAGCGAGGTCGCTGTTTTCATTTTTGAACAGCGGACTGTCCGGGACTCATTCCCGGATAGTCCGGGGTTCAATAGCGGACAGTCTGCGGTTCACTAGCGGACAGTCCGCGACTGCACAGTTTTGTTGTTTTCGTCTGTATCTTTTGCGTACGAGCTCCGATTTGAGATCCGTTTGTTGTGTTGGTTTCGTAACTTCTTAAGGATCATTCCAAAGTACTTTTTCCACCATTGGTCAAAGTATTTTTGGTCGGACACTTCCATTTTCTTCATAGGAGTTAAGTGTTCCGCTTTCGGAGTTTCGTTGGTTCTAGCGACTGTATCTTTTGCGTTCGAGCTTCGATTTGAGATCCATCTATTGCGTTAGTTTCCTAACTTCATAAGGATCTTTCCAAGGTGCTTTTTCCACTAGTTGTCCTAAGTAGTTTCGGCCGAACACTTTCCTCTTCTCCATAGGAGTGGGGTGTTCCGTTATCGGAGGTTCGATTGTTCTAGGAGCTTGCTTGTGCAGTTTTGCCCCGTTGCTTTGGCGCTAGGTTTTGGGGGTTCTTCGGTAGTTCCGCTGTACCTCTAGGACATCTCCTAGGGTATCCACCTATTCGTAGGTCATGAACTCACCGGTTGTTTTAGTCTTCGCTTTTGGGGTGATTTTCTAGGACAAGGGCCATCATTTCTCGAGAAGCAATTTGAGGCTCCCGTTCACCCCCCCCTCTGGTCGCCAATTCGGTCCTTCAATTGGTATCGGAGCCAGTTAAGGATCTCTCTACCTTAACCAGTTCCGGATCCGCGAAGGCGACCTTTTGAGAGCGGTTGTGTTTCTGACTTTTTTTTGTCGAGGTGTTGAGCTTGCATTTTGGCTAACACTAACGGTGCTTTTAGAAGTGGCACCAAGTTATTCTTCTAGAATGTCTTTGTCTTTACGTTTGAATGTTTCCAAGGATGACATCTTGGGAAGAAGGAGGAGTGCAGTTGATGAGAGGGATCGTGAGGTGAACGATCTGTTGAACCTTCTACGACAAGACGAGCTTTCACCAGAGGATTGTTGGTAGTTCTTAGCTTCACTAAAGATAGAGCTAGGCAACTATCCCCGGTAATGGCCCAGAAATGCTTGTTGGCACTTGCTAACGTTGTTACTAGGAGAGACTATGGAATCTATTCCGGCAACGGTGTCAGAAGTGCTTGTAGCCAAGTTCCGGTCACTAGTACTTCAAGGAGTGGAGCTAAAGCAGCTATGTACTAATGTCAAGTGGGGTGTGCTTGACACTAGAGGAGCTAGCTAGAGAGATTTGCAATCTTACCAACCAGAGGAGATTCTGCAAGCGCACAGAACTACGTAGTAGCACTTCGCCTGGGAAGTACCAGGTGTCATTTATTTGACCCAATGGAATGCTTAGGGTGGTGTATAGTTGAGTCAAGGAGGGGATGAGAGTCCGAATAAAAAGAGAAACGGAAAAGAGGGATCGGGGTGAACGATCTGTTGAACCTTCTACGACAAGACGAGCTTTCACCAGAGGATTGTTGGTATTTCTTAGTTCTTAGCTTCACTAAAGATAGAGCTAGGCAACTATCCCCGGTAATGGCCCAGAAATGCTTGTTGGCACTTGCTAACGTTGTTACTAGGAGTAGACTATGGAGTCTATTCCAGGCAACGGGGTCAAAAGCTTCAGAAGTGCTTTAGCAAGTCCGGTCACTATACCTAAAGGAGTGGAGCTAAAGCAGCTATCTACTAATGCCAGCGGGGTTGTCAATCCCGACACTAGTAGGAGCTAGCTAGAGAGATTGCAATCTACCAGGAGGAGATTCTGCAAGCGCACAGAACTATCGTAGTAGCACTTCGCCTGGGAGTACCAGGTGTCGATTTATTTGATCCCAAGGGAAGGCTAGGGTGGTGTATGAGTTGAGTCAAGGAGGGGATGAGAGTCGAAGAAAAGAGAAAAGAAAAGGGGAGAAGAGAGGAGATGAAAGGCTAGAAAGAATATATGGGTGGATAGGTAAGGATGAAATGGATGGCTAAGGTAAGGTGGATGGATAGGTAGATAGAGGTAACTAACTAAGGGTAACTAAGATAACTAACTACTAACTACTCCTAGATAACCACGAAGCAAGATAACTACGAAGCAAGATAGTTACGAAGCAAGGCAGGCAAAAGTCAATAAAGCAACTAAGTTAAGTAAGTTTTATTCCTATCTTGTCAAGTATCGAGGCGTACTAGCCTTTACCACTTACTTAGGTTGAACGCTAGCACAACGAGCCTTACTGTTAAACTGGGCCAACTACGTGGTGGAATTCAAGGCGCACAGGGCTGTCACCACCTGCTTGCTACCACAGCTATCCGGGGGTCCAGCCGTATCTGAAGGTAAGTCTATAACTAAGCACCACGCTTAACTATATTCTAACTATCTCTACCCTAGCTTTGAATAGAGACACCCTTGCGGACGTCAGAGCAAACACTTGACTTAATAAGATAAACACTAAACTAACTAAGCAACCTATTGGCAAAGATCAAACACTAAGCTCACTAGAGATTAACTACTATGGCTAAGTGAATTGAACTGTAGGATAGCTAGGCACTCAAGCAATCAATCAAGTATACCACTCAATACTGATAAGTAGAATAAAGTAATACTTGAAATGATGAACTAGAATATAGTAAGTGCTTGAGTACAAGAGCAAAACCTGAACTGGAGATGAAGGAAGACTCTTCCCAGCTCCAGAACCGATCACTCGCACGCCTCTACTCTTGAGCTAAGCCTTGAGCAGCGCTACCGCGAGGGCAAAGATGCCTTGCTCTACTAGCTACCTACTTGCCTAAGCTCTCTGAGCTCTCACTGCTTGCTTCTACTTGCTTTGCTTCTCTTGTGTTGTGGTGGTACGGTACATGAAGTGGTGTCGCCAGGGGGTATTTATAGCCTTGAATGAGTGAGGGGGTACTTATAGGGGGCAGCCAACCGACCTAGGGTTAGGTCAGGTGGCGGGCGCCACCCCTACTGGCGGCCGCCAGTCCCCTGGCCGTTGGATGCACCGCCTTGATCAACGGCCTCCAGGTGGTTGTCCAAGGCGTTTGGAGGTCGGTTGCATGTCCTAGCAACCGACATTCAGCCTTGATCCACGCCACTCCTCCTGAGCCGTCCGATGCCACTGACCTAGTGACCAAGGGCCAGATTTGGCCTTGGGGAGGTCACACGGATCGGTGACGTGGCAGGGAGTGGAAATTGGGCCAACCCAAGTGGCGGGCGCCACTTAGAGGTGACGGGCGCCACCTAGGGTGGCGGCGCCACCTAGGGGTGGCGGCGCCACCCCCTTAGGCCCATTTGGGCCTGCTGAGTGGGCTTGGCCTCTGGTGGGTCCATATGTCCAAATTTGGTTCAAATCCTGCATTCAAAAAAAATTCTATGGACATGTGGAATTTGGTTAGTTTGAAACCTATTTGACTACATTTCATGCCTTTTTGGTGGACTTTAGGGTCAAATGTTGATGGTAAAACAGGTGTTTAAGGACCATCAACAAGCTCCCCCAAGCTAACCTGTTGCTCGTCCTCGAGCAACAATGCGGTTTAAGCATTGAGCATGAAATGGATAGCAACTTAAGATGTCTGCAAGTGCATATTGTATAGTGAGAAATAACTTAGCATATATCATAAATCATAGCAATGTGGGGCTTATAGCTTTTCACTTCAAACATGCAAGAGTGAAATAAAGCAGTAGATAGAAACTTTTATCTTGCTTAGGTTTGACTAGGATTCTGTCTGGAGGTTTTTCAAGGTTTTCAAAAGATAACAACTTGCTTAAGTCCTCCAAGATTCACTCAATCACTCAATGGTGTTTAAATCCTCACTTAGGCCAAAATGTAGCCTCTCATTTCTAAAGAATGATATGTGGAGTTATAGGTAGGCTAAGAACCATGAGCAAATTGCCTGATGTTTATTGCTAAGCTAGACACTCAGATCATAAGGAGCAGCAAATCATAAAAATTGATCAAGATGTGCATGTGTGGTTATGTGGAAGTGTATAGAGAGATATTTCATAATCCTTCCTAGTTAATTTCTGGGGTCTAGAGCTAATGATAATTCTCTCTCTCTTTTCTTTTTTTTGGATACATAGTGAGTAGACAAAAGATGTGTCCTCACATTTTCTTAGGACATAGTCCTCTTTTGAGCTACTTTGCTCACTTTTTTTTTTCAGGACATAGTCCTTTCTTGAGCTACTTTGCTCATTTTCTCTCTCTCTTTTAGCTCTAGATTTCCCCAGACATCTATAGGAAAGGATTTTTGAAATGAGTAGGGAAAGGGAGAGAAATGCTTATTCCCAGTGTAGGAATAAGCATAAGGCTAGCAATGGGATGTTTGGCAGGGTATTGCATATCTCCGGTGTAGAGAATAAGCAATTTATTTGGTGGTTGCAAACTTCCAAAGTGGAGAGTAGGCAATTTATGGTGGGTGTGTGAATCTTGATTCAAAAGATATGATAAGCTTCTCTACTAAGATCTATGAGGTCTAACAAAGCTCAACACAAACAAAGCTCTTTGTGGTTTTGACTAATGACTAACAAATATTTGGCTGGTGGTGGGATGGGATAAAATCTAGGAGGAACTTTTAGCAAGGTTTTCATATTTTTAAAAGAAATCCTCCAGATTAGGTCCTAATTTCACCTTAGCAAGTTTAAAGAATTACTCCATTTCTACTAACTTTACTCACTAAGCATGATTTCAGTTAAGCATGTGCAACCCACAAAAGCTACACAACTTAGATAAGACCAGTTATTCAAACCATAACAATAGCATTTGCATGACATATTTCAAATCTTATTCAGGTTTCAACTTGTTTAAGCAGATTTATCAATTTTATTCATGGAGTGGTTATTTAGGCAAGCATGTGACATTCAAAAGATATAGAATTTAGAACTGAATGTAAAGTGTAGGCTTGAGACATACCTTATCGGAGCGGGAGTCTCCCCAAGCTGGCTTCTTGCTTGGTGAAAGATCTTCTTCTTCTCAGTCGGAGCTCTTGTTCTCATTTTATTAAAAGGGAAACTATCTAATGTTGTGAAAAGGGAAACTATCCTATTATGATATTTTATTATTCTAACTAAGTTAACATATACCTATGCATATAACTAATGATAACTGGTGATTTTTTTTTTAGTTACATGCATGACATATGTTATTTATTCGAAAAAGGAAAATTGAAGAAAAAATTAAAGTAAAACCATACCTTAGGTCCATGGAGTTTCATCCTTATCGGGTGGATCTTCTTCTTCTTGGGCACTTCTTCTCTTAGTACTCCATCGGGTTCTTCTTCTTTTGGCACCTCTCCCTTGTTATGTGAATCACACAACTCAGGAGGAGGTGGTTCTCTCTTTCTGCTCCACCTTGTTCTTGGGCGCCTCTTCTTGGTACGAACGGGTTTTGCTTCCTGCATGTTAGCGGCATATGCGGGACCACGGGAAAAAGAGAATATTTCCTTCCTCCCTCCTAATGTCATTTGAATTTTACCACTTCCCACATATATGCAGGCATCAACAGTGTTCAAGAAGGGTCTACCTAAGATTAGAGGCACATCTTTCCTATTTCCCATATCTAGTATTATGAAATCAGCAGGAACATATGAACCTCTAATATGAACAGGTAAATCATTAACTATTCCTTCTACATAGCAAGTGGATTGATCAGCTAGCACAACATAGGCAGATGTGGATGACATGGGTGGAAAGAACGAGTTTTCATAGAAATCTTTAGATAAAATGTTCACACTCGATCCTAAATCACACATGGCATTTTTAAAGACTTCACCAAAGATTGAGCATCTAATTATGGGACTACCAGGATCACCCTTTTTAACAGTCATGGTTTGATCTTCATAATAGTTAAAATATTTTATTTCAACCATATTTGCAGTTTCCATGTCAGGTTTAGCAGGAATTTTGCCAGTTTCAAAAGATGGTATGATAGCAGCAAGTTGAGCTAATTGGGTTTCTAACATCTTATTAAAGCTAAGTTGATTTTTCAGAGCAGATGAGAAATCTTCCAATTTAGCATTTATATTCTCAAGATTTTATCATTCGCCATTAATCTCTCTTTCAAGAAATCAGTAGTTTTACCTTGTGAGTAAACTAAATTCTTCAAGAATGAGAAATTATCAGAATTATGAAAATTAGAGCGGGGAATGAATTGTTACCTTGAGAATTGGAGTGCTGATTCCATCCTTGATTCTGTTGACGGAAACCGTTATTGTTGTTGATGAAGTTCAAATCTTCATGTAGCTCGGGCAGTGGTTCCCAGAATGTCCGGTTTCTCCACAGACTTCACAAGTCATGTAGGATTCCAGAGATTGGACACTCTCTTGTTGGTTCATCTTCTCACAGCTGTCCAGCTTCTTTGCCAGCAGGTCCATCTTGGCCACGATCATGTCGGCCTCCTAAGGGAATGCATACCTCGCTTACGGGCTGCAGTCTCTCGTCATTCCATCCTTGGTTTGACACCATCTTCTCTATGAGAGCCTTAGCATCTGCAACATTCAGAGAAAAGAATGCACCGCCGGCGGCGGCATCCAAATGGCTTCTAGAGAGTGGGGTTAGGCCATGGTAGAAGTTCTGGATCAATAGCCAGTCCTCCATACCATGGTGCGGACAAGCAGCGACATACTCTTGCAACCTCTCCCAAGCCTCGGGAATAGATTCCTCGGCTTGTTGCGTAAAGCTGGAGATTTTGTTGCGAAGAGCATTCGTCTTGCCCATCGGAAAGAATTTGGCGAGAAAAGCATTGGAACACTTGTCCCATGTGTCTACAGCGTTGCGATCGGTATAGAACCATTGCTTCGCTTTTCCTAGCAAAGAGAAAGGAAGAGACGAAGACGGATGGCTTCTTGGGTTATCCCCTTAATGGTGAAGGTGCCGCAAATCTCCAAGAATTGTTGGAGGTGAGCATTGGCATCCTCATGAGCCTTGCCACAGAACGGGCTAGCTTGGACCATCGTGATCAGAGCCGGTTTCAACTCAAAATTGAGGTTGGCATCGATCACGTCTGGTCCTATCGCTACATTAGCGGCAGAAGGAGCAGAAAATTCACGAATGGTCTTATTGGCCATCGTGAAGATAGAACGAGATAAGAAAGAAAGAAGTTGAAGAAGATGAAGGAAAAAGATAAGAAGAACTAAGGAAAGAAAGAATGGGGTAAGATGGGATTCGCTAAGCAGGAGCTTAAGCGAAGATAAATTCGACACGGACTCAACCGATACACCGATTGCCTTCCCCGGCAACGGCGCCAGAAATGCTTGTTGGTAGTTCTTAGCTTCACTAAAGATAGAGCTAGGCAACTATCCCTCGTAACGGCCCAGAAATGCTTGTTGGCACTTGCTAACGTTGTTACTAGGAGTAGACTATGGAATCTATTCCAGGCAACGGCGTCAGAAATGCTTGTAGCAAGTCCGGTCACTATACCTAAAGGAGTGGAGCTAAAGCAGCTATCTACTAATGCCAAGTGGGGTTGTCAATCCCGACACTAGTAGGAGCTAGCTAGAGAGATTGCAATCTACCAGGAGGAGATTCTGCAAGCGCACAGAACTATCGTAGTAGCACTTCGCCTGGGAGTACCAGGTGTCGATTTATTTGATCCCAAGGGAAGGCTAGGGTGGTGTATGAGTTGAGTCAAGGAGGGGATGAGAGTCGAAGAAAAGAGAAAAGGGAAAAGGGGAGAAGAGAGGAGATGAAAGGCTAGAAAGAATATATGGGTGGATAGGTAAGGATGAGTGGATGGCTAAGGTAAGGTGGATGGATAGGTAGATAGAGGGTAACTAAGGGTAACTAAGATAAACTAACTACTAACTACTCCTAGATAACCACAAGCAAGATAACTACGAAGCAAGATAGTTACGAAGCAAGGCAGGCAAAAGTCAATAAAGCAACTAAGTTAAGTAAAGTTTTATTCCTATCTTGTCAAGTATCGAGGCGTACTAGCCTTTACCACTTACTTAGGTTGAACGCTAGCACAACGAGCCTTACTGTTAAACTGGGCCAACTACGTGGTGGAATTCAAGGCGCACAGGGCTGTCACCACCTGCTTGCTACCACAGCTATCCGGGGTCCAGCCGTATCTGAAGGTAAGTCTATAACTAAGCACCACGCTTAACTATATTCTAACTATCTCTACCCTAGCTTTGAATAGAGACACCCTTGCGGACGTCAGAGCAAATACTTGACTTAATAAGATAAACACTAAACTAACTAAGCAACCTATTGGCAAAGATCAATCACTAAGCACACTAGAGATTAACTACTATGGCTAAGTGAATTGAACTGTAGGATAGCTAGGCACTCAAGCAATCAATCAAGTATACCACTCAATACTGATAAGTAGAATAAAGTAATACTTGAAATGATGAACTAGAATATAGTAAAGTGCTTGAGATACAAGAGCAAAACCTGAACTGGAGATGAAGGAAGACTCTTCCCAGCTCCAGAACCGATCACTCGCACGCCTCTACTCTTGAGCTAAGCCTTGAGCAGCGCTACCGCGAGGGCAAAGATGCCTTGCTCTACTAGCTACCTACTTGCCTAAGCTCTCTGAGCTCTCACTTGCTTGCTTCTACTTGCTTTGCTTCTCTTGTGTGTGTGGTACGGTACAAGAAGTGGTGTCACCAGGGGGGTATTTATAGCCTTGAGGAGTGAGGGGGGTACTTATAGGGGGCAGCCAACCGACCTAGGGTTAGGTCAGGTGGCGGGCGCCACCCCTACTGGCGGCCGCCAGTCCCCTGGCCGTTGGATGCACCGGCTTTGATCCTACGGCCTCCAGGTGGTTGTCCAAGGCGGTTTGGAGGTCGGTTGCATGTCCTAGCAACCGCCATTCAGCCTTGATCCACGCCACTCCTCCTGAGCCGTCCGATGCCACTGACCTAGTGACCAAGGGCCAAGATTTGGCCTTGGGGAGGTCACACGGATCGGTGACATGGCAGGGAGTGGAACTTGGGCCAACCCAAGTGGCGGGCGCCACTTAGAGGTGGCGGGCGCCACCTTGGGGTGGCGGGCGCCACCCCCCTTAGGCCCATTTGGGCCCTGCTGAGTGGGCTTTGCCTCTGGTGGATCCATATGTCCAAATTTGGTTCAAATCCTGCATTCAAATAAAATTGTATGGACATGTGGAATTTGGTTAGTTTGAAACCTATTTGACTACATTTCATGCCTTTTTGGTGGACTTTAGGGTCAAATGTTGATGGTAAAACAGGTGTTAAGGACCATCAACAAGGATCTCCTATGTCAACTTGGCAAGGCAAGAGAGGTACACTTGCTTGTGGTCTTGTGACCTTGCACCACCTATATGAGGCTTGCTCTAGGAATGGTAAGCTTTGTGATACCTTGCATAGAAAGGTTGAAAAATTAAATGCTCCATTGCTAGGTTGAAGTCTAGTGCCTCTTTGCCTTGCAGCTCCTGTGTTGACATGGTTAGGAAGAATGATGAGCTATGCTTTTCTCTTGCTAGCTTAAAATTTGAGATTGAATTGTTGAAATCCAATGCTTGCTTCCGACCATGTCTAGTTTGCTTTGACTTGCGCAAGGACCTTGATTGTGCTAAAACTGAAATAGCCTTGCTAAAGTCAAATGCTTTGTCACCATGTGATTCTTGTGAATCCTTTGTTGCTAGACTTAGAGAATTAAGCTTGATTCACAGGACATGTGTAGATGAACTCGAGCATGCTAGGGCTAAAATTGATGAGATAAATTCTAGGCCTTGTAGCTTGTGCTCTTTAAATAAAAATGCTTGCCATGCTTCTAGTGCTATTCATGATACTTTGCTTGATGTGAATGGTGATGTTTTTTCCACCGATTTCATTTGCACATCTTGCACTGATTTAGAAAAAGAAGTTTTGGTTTTGAAAGCTTTGCGCGATGATATGAGCGCTAAGTTGGTTGAGCACAATGATATGAGTGCCAACCTTGAAAAAGAAATTGAACTCTTGCGTACCACATATGCCAAGTGCATTGAGAAGGAGATGGAAAACTTGAGAAACACTCCTTGTGGTACTTGTGATCGCCTCATGTTTGAAAATGAGGTTTAGCCAAAAGATGCAAGAGTCTTTGTGCTAAGTCTTTTGAGTCACGCATCTCTTGCAACTCCGATGTTGATATTTCTAAGTTTGCATCTTTGCAACCGGAGTTGAATTCTTGTGTTACGCGTGAGTCTTTTGACTGTAGCATTAGTGTCAAGGTTTCGGATAGCTCTTTCATAGCTACTCCTAACCTTGCTGATTCTTTGAGTGATGTCGAAGGGACTTCTCTTGATAAGGGTGCTTCTCATATTTTCGGGACTCGTGCTCCCAATCCAGTTTACCATTGCACCTTTTGCAAGAAGGATGGACACTCATTCGATTTTTGTTTTCGCCGTGTCAAGCACGAGCGGTGTATTCGAGCTAAGGCTTTTAGGAAGTCACGTAGTCTTTCCCATGGCACGTGTGCTTCTAGTGTTGGCACCAAGTTGGTTGTTGATGCTTCTTGTTCTAAGCCCCAAGGGACTTCTCACTTGTCGGAGAATGGTGTGCCTTCCGATAGGCCTTTGTACCATTGCTCTTTTTGTGAGAAAGATGGGCACCAAGAAAGCTTTTGCTATCGGCGTGCCAAACGTTTGCGTCAAGCTCGCTCTTCTAGGAAGATGGTGGTTCATAGCCCTTCTCATGGCATGAACGCCTGTGCTCCTAGTAAGAAGCCCCTCTTTTGATGGGTTTTATGACTCCTTTTCTAGTGGGATAGGTCATGGTCGTGGACATGCTTCTAGTGCTTCTTCTCTTGGTCCACGTCATGCTTTTCATGGTGCTTCTATTGGTTCTTCTACAAAAACCTTGGAAGATGTTTGCCTCTTTTCCTGTGGTACGACTTGTTCTTCTCCTCGAGTTGTCCTTTTGAGGAATGCTTCCAAGGGTGTTTCAAAATTGTGTTTGAACCAGCATTTGCATCATGCTAACCCACAAGATAAGTTGAGTTTTGTGACCAAGTCTTGGGTTCTCATGTGCATGCTTGCTAACCCTTCGGGATCCAAGACTCGGGTTAGTTTATCCTCTTGTGTGTAGATATGAGGACGCCGGGTGGAGAACATGCGCCTGATGGAGCTTGATCTTTTAGATGTGATCAAGTGTTGATGGTTCTCTACATCCCGCTTAGAATTGCCTCCAAAGAGGCTTTTATAGCTTGGTGAGCTTTCTTTTACACTCATACCCTGTACATCCATGATTTATGTCTTGTGGTATGAGATCGTCTTTCATGTGCTCACTTGTATAGTTCTGACATGTACATTTTTCTTTGTATCATGTTTTGATGTAGACTAGCATGTGTTATCTTGTATTCATGTCATGCTAGCCTTGTGTACAGCTTTGGTGGCTATTTCACTTTTCATGCTAGTCTGTGATCCTCATGAACATTATGCCATGCTTTACCTTATTTCTCCATGAGCTTTACATGTAGAGGTATGATGTTCATTAGGTATCACCTTTCAGGTGCTAGTTTTGGTTAGCTACATGTACCCTTTGATATGATTAGTTTGAGCACTAGCCTTTCCACAATTTTATCATTATCTTGCATTGTAGCATGTGTTGAGGTTTAGGCTGTGTTTGTGTTGATCATGTCTCTAGGCTGCATTTTGCTCCATAGTGCTTTATCCTGTTGCATGGTAGTTTTGACTAGTTTGAGTTCAGTTCTCCTTGCGGTATCATTAATAGGTAGATCTCTTTTTGTTGAGAGTTCACCTTATGCTTATGGGAGAATTAGGTGGAAGGCCTCGAAAAAATTTGGTTTAGGTATCAGGCCTTTTATTTTCGAATTGGGTGGAAGGCCCTGAAACAAAATTTTCTTAGGTAGAAGGCCTTCCGTCCATTTTCAGCACTTGACGGTGTTAAGTAGGGGATAAAAAGACAATTTTACCCTTGAGTCAAAAAATAAAAAAAAATCTGATTGTTTATAATATTTGAGTATATGTATATATTTATATTATTCTTTGTAGTGAAAAAATAATTTATTTTTTAAATATGGAGAATGATAAATATATATATATACTCAAAATATTATAAATAATCGGATTTTTTTTATTTTTTGACTCAGGGGTAAAATCGTCTTTTTATCCCCTACTTAACACCATCAAGTGCTAAAAATGGACGGAAGACCTTCCACCTAAGAAAATTTTGTTTTGGGGCCTTTCACCCAAATTCGAAAAAGAAAGGCCTGATACCTAAACCGAGTTTTTCTCGAGGCCATCTACCTAATTCTCCCTTCGCTTTTAGATGGGGAAGCATTTTGCTTGTTGTATCATAGTTTGTCTTCTCTCCGATACCCTTTTGTTTTGGGTCTTTCTCTTTAGGCTAGTTTTTGCTTTGCTCTTGATAGACTAGTTTTTGCATGCATTTCATCATGTATACTAGTGCATCTTAGAGCTTCATGTTTAGAGCAATGAGAATGAGATTATGCTCTTTTTGGTATGCCTGTTTATTCATGATGATGCTTGTAGCTTAGGCCTTTTTTGATCACTCGATACATGTTATGAGCTAAGCTATTTTTGCAAATGGTGAACTTGATTAATCAACTATGAAACCTTTAATTTGTTCACCATTGAGAGTGCCAACTAGCATGTGTAGGATGTGTTGAGATCACTTGTGCTATCTTTTGTATGCTAGGTTGCTATGTCTCTTGCACTGAGTCATTCACTTGATGCTTGGTTTGTTCATATTACCTTGTGCTTAAAATTTGATCCAAGTTTAAGTGAAATAAAAAGATCGAGATGGGATTGCATGTGTCAACACCTCACGGTATTGAGATTGTTTCTCATTGCACATTTGAGTTAAACTGAGCCGTGTAGTGTAAGACTGAAACTGGTGCTTTAAGCTTCTGATTGCTTTTCTTGCATAGGCTTAGCCCGTTTGAAAGTTAGGCAATGACCTATGCTTCACCTCTCGCAATCACATGCTTTAATTGAACTTGTGTTAAGACCGCTGCAATCTCCGATAAAATTTGAAAATAACACAAGTTTATGCTTCATTCTTTGGCATGATGATTGAACTTTGCTAGGGGTAGTTCACCTTTTATACTTTAGTTTAGCAATTAGTTGATTTCCTATCTATTCATGCTTAGTGCTATTTTAGTGGTGAACTGCTTTTGAATGGCTTAAAACTGCTCATATGCTCAATTGTTCATATTTCGTATTCATTTGATCCATTTGAGCCTTTGCTAGCATTTGTTTTGGTTGCTACACTTTCAGGGCAGCACCCTTTTGAGCATCTCTTCATTCTGATTGCTATACACTTGAAGCTGTTGCATTGTACATTTCATGCACTTTTAGCCTAGTGTACATACCCCCAGCTCTGATACACCTTGTGATCACCCTCATATGCTTTTGGTTGATGACTTGTCTTGTGTTTGTGTCAACTTTGTGGAAAAATGTTAAAATCCCTCAGCATGTTCCCTTTTGTCAAGGGGGAGAAACTGTTTGCAAGGGGAGTTTGTGTGTGGCACAAAGGGGAGAGTCATGCATTTTGGGGAGAGCTTTGAGCTAGGGGGAGTTTAGCTCTTTTATGTGCTTCAATTGGTATCCTTCATAATGAGCTTTGTTGCATAGCATTTATGTATAGGCTTGCTTTCAGGGGGAGTTGTTTTGTTTTGCAGCTTCTCCGTGTGCTCCGAGTGTTTGTGGTCCATTTGGAATTGAGCTTCTCTTTGTGGTTTCTCAGTTGGTATCGAGCCTGCTAGTCGTGTTGAGCCATTTTGCCTCTGTCTTGAGGACTAGCAGTTTTTGCTTGGTATTTCGACTGGTATGGAGCCTTCAGCTAGTTGTGTTGAGCCATTTTTTCCTCTGTCTTGAGGAACTAGCTGTTTCACACCAATTTTTGGCTGTTTGTGATTGGTATTTGAGTTTATTGCTAGTGTGTGTGAGCCTCTGTGCCTCTATCTTGAGGAACTAGCAGTTTTGCATTCTTATGCGTTCATCAGCTTATTTGTATCGAGCTTGAGCTAGTGGTGTTGAGCTTTTTGATGCCTTTCTTGAGGGGCTAGCTCATTTTTGACTTGGTTGTGTCGAGCCATTGCCCATGTCTTTGGGAACCAAGTCTTTCGCTTTGTGTGATCGAGTTTTGCTCTTTTATGAGTTGTTGCTCCGATCCTTGCTTGGTTGAGTTGAGCCGTTGCCCATGTCTTTGGGAACCAAGTTTTTCGATTTTGGTATCTCAAACCATCTCTTGTGCCTAGTTTTTGTCAATTCAATCATCAAGGGGGAGAAATTTCGAAACCCAAGTGGATAAGAACCTTCCAAGTTGATAAGAACCTTGGTTTATTTTGTGATGATTGTTGGACAATTTATTTGAGATGGTTTTTTGAGTGCCTTTTGGGATTTGATGAAACTCTTGTTCTTCTCTTGACTCTTCGGTTGTGTGAGGCTTTCCCGCTTTTCCGTTTCTTTCGGGACCGAGAGCTTTTATTTGGAGTTTTCATGATCCTCCTCATTCCAAGTGGCTTGGTGTCTCCTTTTGCTTGGCTTTGGGCACTTGAATGAGCTTGCCTTCAAACCCTTCCTTTGTGTTTTTATTGTTAGTCAATGCATTCATCAAGGGGGAGATTGAGAACATATATGATGAATGATTGACATTTGTGAGAAAGGTTTGAGGCTTTTCCCGGTTGAGTCATTATTTGCTATGCGCTTAATGTTTATGACTAACTGGTGGTGTTGAGTTGTGGTGTGTTTCATGTGTTGGTGTGTGTGTGTGCAACATGTGTCTCTTAGCTGTGTTGATGTGCAGGTGTGGAGCTCGGAGACAGTGGTCGATGGCGAGGTGAAGGTCAAGTAGAGACGTGTCGTGCCGATGGACCGGGAGCGGTGAAGGATGGGCGTGCCGTGCGGCGGACATGCCATGCCGATGTACCCAGAGCGGTGAATGGCGGACGTGAGGCTTGGACCAACGGACCGGAGGGCCAGAGGACCAGCTGTGGTGGGCATGGTGTGGCATCGGCGAGCGAGAGCACATGGGGATGTGCGATGCATCGGCAGAGTCGGGAGGAAGACGATGGCGTCGTGGCACTTGGCGGGAGGTCAGACACAGGCTTGCGTGCGGCGCAAGTGCCGTCGACCGAGTCAAGAAGGAAGGCGAAGGCGTTGTGCCCGGCGTGGAGGCTGGACATGCATCAGCATCGGCGCCAGTGGTCGGGGTGTGCGAACCACATCCCGTCTACGACATGGGTTCGGTAGCTGAGCCTCAAAAAGCTACCCTCGACGGTTTTCGAGTTTGGGCCTCAAAACTCGGGGTGGCCGGTTTCTCGAGTTTGGGCCTCAAAACTCGGGGTGGACGGTTTCCCAGGTTTGGGCCTCAAAACTGGGCTCGGTTTCCGAGTTTGGGCCTCAAAACTCAGGGTGGACGGTTTCCAGGTTTGGGCCTCAAAACCTGGGCTGGCAGGTTTCCCGGTTTGGGCCTCAAAACCGAGGGAAGGTCCAAAAGGACGGTCGACGCGTGGTAGCGTGGAGAGGCTGGCGCGGCGGCGAAGCTATCCACGAGGAAGGCGCGGTGGTCGACATGACGGCACGTGGCGGCATCAGGGAGGTCGCATCGAGGCGAAGCTACCGGATGTGCGGGCGTGGCCGTCAGATGAAAACTGCTAGGGTTGGACAGTTTTACCCCTGGGCAGTATTTGGGTTGAGTGCTTCATGTGAGGGCGTTTGGGTCTTCGGACGTGCACCTATATATATGTGAAGGGGTTGCTAGGGCAACCATCCTTGGAGGTGTCACTCTCATTTTGTTCATTTGATAGGAGGCTAGGGTTAGAGAGAGGAGTGGCTCTTGTTCTTGAGCTTTTCACCATCCACGCTTTGTTGTTGCGAGGAGTGGCTTGTAATCCGACACAGTGTGCTACACAATTCATCATCCCGTAGCAATCCAAGGATCAATTTCGCCCCTCCTCTTTGTTGGCTGTAATTTGGATCGAATCGCGTTTTTGTTCTTCGCATTTTGGTTTTTCCCTTCTCGGAGATTTGCCTCATTCTCCCTCTCCGAGCAACGATTTGCGATTCTGTTTGAATCAGATTGTTTGTTCTTGTGAGCTCCTTCTTTCCACCGAAGGATTTCCCCTCTAACCTCTCGAGCACATAGATCGGGTCGAAATCGCGTTCGTTCTTCGTTCTTTCCCCTTTTCTAGTGTTCTTCCGATTTCTCATGGATTAGTTGGTTTGGAGCGATGATATCCTAGGATTAGCTTCCCAACACGTAGAAGAACACTTGGGAGAAGTTTGGATGCAGCCCCGTTCGATATGGTCAAGATCCAATCGATTTTGGTTTTGTCCCGAGCTGTTTTTGGGCTTTCTGGACAGTGGCGGACTGTCCGGGACTCATCCCCGGACTGTCCGGGGGTCGGGGCTGTTCACGGGCAGCGAGGTCGCTGTTTTCATTTTTGAACGGTGGACTGTCCGGGACTCATTCCCGGATAGTCCGGGGTTCAATAGCGGACAGTCCACGGTTCAATAGCGGACAGTCCGCGACTGCACAGTTTTGCTGTTTTCGTCCGTATCTTTTGCGTACTAGCTTCGATTTGAGATCCGTTTGTTGAGTTGGTTTCGTAACTTCTTAAGGATCATTCCAATGTACTTTTTCCACCATTGGTCAAAGTATTTTTGGTTGGACACTTCCTTTTTCTCCATAGGAGTTAAGTGTTCTGCTTTCGGAGTTTCGTTGGTTCTAGCGGCCATATCTTTTGCGTTCGAGCTCCGATTTGAGATCCGTCTGTTGCGTTAGTTTCCTAACTTCATAAGGATCTTTCCAAGGTGCTTTTGCCACTAGTTTTCCTAAGTAGTTTTGGCCGAACACTTTCCTCTTCTCCATAGGAGTGGGGTGTTCCGTTATCGGAGGTTCGATTGTTCTAGGAGCTTGCTTGTACAGTTTTGCCCCGTTGCTTTGGCGCTTGGTTTTGGGGGTTCTTCGGTAGTTCCGCTATACCTCTAGGACATCTCCTAGTGTATCCACCTATTCGTATGTCGTGAACTCACCGGTTGTTTTAGTCTTCGCTTTTGGGGTGATTTTCTGTGACAAGGGCCATCATTTCTCGAGAAGAAATTTGAGGCTCCCATTCACCCCCCCCTCTGGTCGCCAATTCGGTCCTTCAGAACCGAGGGTCATTTTGTAAATAATGTTCGATATATTAATAAAACATTGTTTTGATATTTACTTTGATGTCGATATATGTATGAAAATTGATCCTCGCATACATATATTGTGCTCCAATTTTGTTCTTAAAATTGGGGTGTCACACGTGGCCTCATCACCTTCTTCTACATCTCCCCTAGCACCATATGATGTGTCGCCTTGTTCAAACTGTGCAGCTTCTGTCTTGGTACGAGTCCTGTCCATCCCTGCAAAACTTCGACGTGCTGCCTCTCGATCCATGTCAATGGTTAGTTGGCGGACCGTATGCAACCGAAGTCGACTATTTGGTAGCGGGACTACGGTTGTATGGCCGCGGTAAACCATGTTGAGACCACCTCATGGTCCTCTTTTAATCATATGAGCATGCACGAAAAATGCTTCCCCGAGCACACCCCTTGGTGTGTCTAGGTACTCTACATGGCGAGAATCTAGCAGGTTTAAAGACTCGGCAATGCGAGTGATGTGAGACGTGAACTCAATAGAGTCATCTCTACCAAACACTCCTTGCCAAAACTCAACTAGGAGCTTTACAGGTGAAACATGGATTTTCTTTACTAAGGCAAACATTAATCTTAGTTCTTCAGTGCTTATGTGTTGTGCATCTATACGGGGAAAAAGATTGACGGTCATCTAACAGTGGATAAACCTCAAAGTTGGTTATGGATTTCATCAGATATGGGATTGGAACAATCTTGCAAAGTAGTTATCGAATCCCAAAATTTAGATTTATCAAATCTACGTGTAGCATGGTTCAAATCTAGGAAACATGCTTCATCAAAACCAAGGGCTATATTGAGTTCACTCCATGTTAAGTTAAAATCCTGGTTGAACATACGGAAATAAACTCCATTGTTAACTACTTGCAATGAACATAGGAATTCAAGAGTAAGCGTTTTTATTCCTAGTTCATAAACTACCCAAAAGCCTTACCATCCGGTTAAAGAAAATGCAATGTTGAGTTCGGTGGTCATACCTGATGTGTCAAGGAGAGTTGGGTCCAACACCTTGGTGTGCATGAACATGCGCCCGCGAAGTGAGAGAAACTTTTGGTATTCTTGCGGCGTAAATGATAGGCCGCTCTCATCATCTCTCACTCTTGTCGGGGGTGTGGTAATGGCACCATGGTAGGAGCTCTCCATCGGTTCACTCTCTTGCTCTTCCTCAGTGGAAAGAGGGTGTCGAGATGAGCTTCATCTCAAAACGTGCTTCGCCTTCTTTGTCAGGGACTTGAATGGGTTCATATCTGCAGCAGTGAATCATAAGAACAACACTAGGACAACAAAAGATTAGCGTTAGCGGTTAGTCGTCCAAGTGTTAGTAGTCCATGTGGGGCATGGTTGCCTCCACAAACCGTTCTTGTGGGTTCTCACACTTAGGATAGAAACAAGATTAAGAATGCAAATGAAATGAAAGAAACTCTTTTGGGGGTTTTGGTTTTAGAATGACTAACTAGAGAATGAACTTAAGAAAGACTATCACCACTACTTGAGAGACTTAAAGGATAACTAGAGGGTGGAAATTCTGGGAGCTTGAGCTGGAAATTGTTATGATGGTTGAGCTCCCATTGCCCTGGTATTTATAGCAGAGGAAGGGCAAGTGTTGTAGGGTGCATAAGGGGGTCGGGCGACCTGCCCATGCCCCTATGAGCACTCCACTACTTGTGATAATTGCACTAGGCATGAGGTAAAGCATAATGGTGGAGACAGAAGTGACCAAAGGTTACATTAGAGGGTCGGGCAACCTGCTCATGTATCCTTCACTATGTGAATTCTATTTGCAAGATACTCCTTGTAGTGAGAAAGAAAGGATGGGGTGAAATGAAGTGACCAAAGGCCACTCCACTCGTTTCCTTTTTCCTCCACTAAGGTCATTTCTATGTCTCCCACTCATGACATATTGAAGGACCGAATTAGCGACCAGAGGGGGGTGAATGGGAGCCTCAAATTCAACTCGTGAATAGGATGGCCCTTGTCCCAGAAAATCACCCCAAAAGCGAAGACTCGAGACAACCGAAGAATTCACGACCTACGAGTAGGTGAATATCCTAGGAGATGTCCTAGTGGTACAGCGGAACCCCCGGAGAAACCCCAAACACAACTGCCAAAGCCTCAAACCAAACAGCACACTCTGCAGGTTCGCGGACTGTCCGGGGTCAGGTTCCCGGACTATCCGGTGAACGCCGGACTGTCCGCGACTGGAGGTCCGGACTGTTCGCCGGCAACTGAGCCCAACACAGACTGTTCTGCAAGTCTGCTGAACAGGTCCTAGACTGTCCGCCGGTCACGAGACCGAGAACAGTATCACACAGCGCTGTTCTGAACCTGCCAAGTCCCGAGTCCCGGACTGTCCGCCGCTGGGGGCGCGGACTGTCCGCGGATGAACAGAGAGCAGAAAACAGCTCGGGACAAAAGTCAATTCGATCAAAACTACCAAATCAAAAGGAACTTTGATCAAACTTCTCCTAGGTGATCCTCTATGTATGGGGTGCTAATCCTAAGAAATCATCGCACCAAACCAAGTCAATCAAGAGAGATTCGTGAATCACCAAAAAAGGGGGAAGAACGAAGAACGAACGCGAAATCAACCCGATCTATGGATTCGTGAGGTTAGGAGAGAATTCCTTCGGTAGAAAGAAGGGGCTCACGACCAAGAACAAATTGATTCCAGTAGAATCGAAAATCATCTCACGGAGAGGGAGAACGAGGCAAATCTCCGGGAGACGAAAAACCAAAACGTGAAGAACACAAGACACAAGACATGATTCGATTCGATTCCTGCCGAAATTCCTTCACACGAGGAGACAACGAGAATACGGTCTCATTTCCTCAAAAGATCCAAATACACAGAGGTATGATTCCCGTCTCTGCGGATCGCTTGCAGCGAGGTATGATTAGAACCTAGGCAGAGGATAGAGAGAGAGTGCTCAGGAGCAAATGACTGCAAGGATGGAGAGAGAGGAGGGGTGCCTCTCTTATTTATAGCCTAAAACAATAATCCCCTTCTACTCTAGATACAAGAGCGAAGCGGCCAACCCTAGGGGTATCCCGGTCCAACTCTGCTGATTGTCAATCCAACGGCCACACGCCCACGCCATCCTTTTAGCTTCGCCTCGACGCAGGCCTCAGGATGCCGCCACGTGCCGCCCAGTCGACCGCCGCGCCTACCTCCGAATAGCTGCGCCGCCGTGCCAGCCTCTTCACGCCCGCCACGCGTCGACCGTCCTTTTTGCGGACCTCCCCCCGGGTTTGAGGCCGAAACCGGGGAAACCTGGGCCTTCCCCCAGTTTTGAGGCTGAAAACCGAGAAACTGTCCTCAGGCTGAGTTTTGTGGCCCAAACTCAGAAACCCACGCACCCAGGTTTTGAGGCCCAAACCTGGAAACCGTCCACGCCGAGTTTTGAGGCCCAAACTCGGAAACCGGCCACCCCAAGTTTTGAGGCCCAAACTCGGAAACCGTCGAGGGTAGCTTTTTGAGGCTCAGCTACCGATCCCGTGCCGTAGACGGGATGTGGTTCGCACCCCGAGTTCCAGCACCGATGCCGGAGCATGTCCAGCCTCCACGCCAGGCACAGTGCATTCGCCATCCTTCTCGGCCTCCCACCAAGTGTCACGACGCCATCACCTTCCTCCCGACTCGGCCGATGCACCGCACATCCCCATGTGCTCTTGCTTGTCAACGCCACGTGCCAGCTATCACAGCTGGTCCTCAGGTCTCCCGGTCCGTCGGTCCAAGCTCCATGTCCGCCCTTCACCGCTCCCGGTCCGTCGGCACGACACGTCCCTACTTGACCTTCACCTCATCTTCAACCACTGCCCGAGCTCCGCACCTACACATCAACACCGCCAAGAGACATGTTGCCCGTTGATCGATCACTCATCACTCAGGAAGGGAACCACAAGGCACATATCAACCTTGTGTTCTCAATCTCCCCCTTGATGAGTGCATCGTCAACTCATAGTAACCGTAACCAGAATAGAAAGAAAGCAGAATTAGATAGAAGAAGAAGAACTCACTCGAGATGGCCAAAAGCCAGAGAAAAGGCCGAAGAAGCACAAAACGAGATGAGCGAAGCTTGGTCCCCAAAGACATGGGCAACGGTTCGACACAACCAAGCAAAGGATCGGAGCAACAACTCATCAGAGAGCAAAACTCGACCAAAATTAGAGCACAAGACTTGGTTCCCAAAGACATGGGCAACGGCTCGATGCAACCAAGTCAGAAACAAGCTAGTCCTCAAGAAGAGGCAGAAAGGGTTCACCACCACTAGCCGAAAGCTCGATACCAACTGAAGACTGCATAAGAAGCAGCTACTGCTAGTCCCTCAAGATAGAGGCACAGAGGCTCAACACAACCAGCAGTAAGCCCGAGACCAATCAAGAACCATCAAAACATGATGAAAACAGCTAGTCCCTCAAGACAGAGGCACAGAGGCTCGACACAACTAGCTGAATCGATCGATATCAAATAGAAACCGACTCGGAGCAGACAGAAAAACTCCCCCTCAGCAACTCCCCCTCAGCAAGTGAAGCATAAATTGCAAATTGACACCACCGGAAACATTCTCCCCCTTGGGGGCAAATTGCAATCAAAAGAGAGGGGAAAAGGACTCAAGTAAGTAAAACAGAGCTAGGACATGTCTATCGGAGTCAAGCAAATGCACGTGAGTCAGAAATGCATGTTAGCAGCTTCAAGTATATACTCGAAAGAGTGAAAGAATGCTCTAAAGAGTGCTGATCCGACTACACAGCAACATTCAAAATTGCTAGCAAAGGCTCAAACTGATCACTGAATACAAGATATGAATGCATAAGCCAAGTGAGCAGTTTTAAGCCGTTCAGAAAGGGGTTTCACCATCAAAATAGCACCGAACATGTATAAACAGGAAGTCAAGCAAGGGCTAAACATGTATGCAAGGTGAACTACCCCTAGCAAAGTTCAACCATCATGCTATAGAGTGAAACATAGACTTGTGTTTTCAGATTTTATCGGAGAAATTGCAGCGGTTATTAACACAAGTTCAAAATCAGCATGTGATTGCGAGAGGTTGAAAGCCTGTCATAGCCTTACTTTTCAACCGTGCTAAGCCTATGCATATGCAATCAGAAGCTTAAAGCATCGGTTTCGGTCTTACACTACATGGCTCAAGTTTAACTCAAAGTGCTATGAGAAACAGTCTCGATACCGTGATGTGCTGACAAAGCAATCCCATCTCGATCTTTTCAAATTTACTAAAAAACTTGGTTCATTTTAAGTAGAAGATGACCAAACCAAGCAAGTGAAAGACTCAGAACTAGAGACATAGCAACCTAGCATATATGAATAGCTCAAGTGACCTCAACACGTCCTACACATGCTAGTTGCCAATCTCAATGGTGAACATGTATCAAATTTAAGATCATTAAGCATGTTCAACATTCTGAAAAATTAGCTTAGCTCACAACATGTATCAGTGATCAAAAGGAGCCTAAGCTACAAGCATCATCATATATCATCGAAGCATTCACTAATCAGAGCATAAGTTCATTCTCAAGAATATAGACATGAAGCTTGAAAATGCAAGATGCACAAAAGATGAAGTCAGAATCGGAGCCAAGACAAAATCAAAATGACTCAAGACCCAAAAACAAAAAGG
Organism: Coix lacryma-jobi var. lacryma-jobi; assembly: GCA_009763385.1. Classification (NCBI taxonomy): domain Eukaryota; kingdom Viridiplantae; phylum Streptophyta; class Magnoliopsida; order Poales; family Poaceae; genus Coix; species Coix lacryma-jobi. Next base: position 99,834,253 of record CM019831.1, read on the forward strand.
ATCAGAAAGTTAGTGTATTATACAACAACCAAAATGCTTCCCCCATCTAAAAGGGGAAGCACACACCAAGCTCACTGTAACGTAACGGCCCTAATCCCATGGCCCACTGACCACCGTCAACCACTGACAGTCGATCCGTACAGCCAAGAGATTAAGACCGGTTCCGCTACTGGGCTACATCAGTGCCCGTTGTCTGCAGGATCATCTCACAATTCAGTTACAATCTTTTGAACATTTTGACAAATAACATCGGAGTAAATAGCGGAAGACTTAGATAACAATAGTTTTACAAACCAGGGTTCAATATAAAATTAAAGTGAAGTTATTACAGACCATAGTTCAAATAGATAGAGTTGACAGAGTAGCATATGACAACAACTAAAGGGTAAAGATACTTCACCCAGCCCGAGGGTGAATAATCACTCATCGGCCTCATCGGCCTCTTCCTGAACAACAGTCACACAGCAGGGTCCAAGGCATACTGAGGGATCTGCCATACCTGCAACATGGGTAATAAAACCCTGAGTACAAAGGTACAAAACAAGACTTACCCGACTAAAGAAGGGAGAAGACTCAGGAATGAAGGCTTAGGGTAGTCAAGGTAAGGCTTAAGCAAGATCAAGTATTTTGCAGAAAAGCATTTTTTTTTGTAAACCTCATTTTATTTTGGAAGATTCAGTATCCCTCAATTCTTCATCATTCATGATTCATTTTACATTTCAAAATTCCTAGTTGAGAACCACTCTCCGTTGACAGTCAGTGGACCAAGTCTCCATAACCGAGGAGCAACGTTAATCCGGATAAATAATACTCAGCTGAGGATCCCTATCCACACTGCATATGTAGCACCCAAGCTTGCATATGCCAACTCGTCTTCCACGATTCCTCCATTATTGGGCCCGGTCCTACGCCACCCGGAAGTACAGTACACCACTCCAATCCGGGACTCTAACCCACGTGGGTACATGCTACTTCCGCCATCTCTCCACTCCCAGTGCGCGGTTGTCGGTCCAATAATGGATTTCTCGGAGCCAGAGCTTTCCGTAGTATGTGAATAGTTACAAGTCTTGACCAGCAGGCCCCCATACGGATGGTCCCTACATTTTTCCGCCAGCGACAAGCACCTCGGGACTCTAACCCAAGAGTACAGGTCCTGTCGGTTTTTCAACCCTGTCCCGGTCGGTGTCAACTGTTGAGTCCCGGACTACAACATGACGGCACCGTACGCAAGGACAACCTCTCCTTCCCATTGACTAAGTACGGATCAGATACTTAGCCAATAGTGGGAGTAAAGCCAAATTCCCATAAACGTTCTTTAAGTGATCACACTTTTGAAATTGGCATTTTATTGCAAAGTCTAATTCAATAAGCATTGCTAAGCATTTTTCAAATACTTTTGAAAAGCAGGTATCGGGTGTTTCAGTGGTCAAGGTGGATAATGCATCAAATAGGATAACACTCAACTCCTATAAACTAATGCAATAATTTAACTCAAACGCATTTAAGGAAATCATTTTATAAATTCAAGGAAAGGGTTAAATGCACCGGGGCTTGCCTTGGATGGCAAAAAGAACGGACTCGGGGTTGGAGTAGGTGTCGGAGCTCGGGGTCGCCTCGGGGACAGATCCTTCGGTGGCTACCTCGACTTCAGGTCCTTCTTCGTCAACTATACGGATGCAATGATGAATGCTCATGAGAATGATGATATGAACTTATGGTGCAAGACAATTCCACTGATTCTAGATTACTTTAAACAAGGCATGATTGAAATCTAGGTTGAGCATAAAAGGTAACCATTTCTTCCTTAAGCAATATTGATTAAACTAGCCCTTATTATAATTATCCTAAGCATCAACCAAACATAGCATCACAAACATCATAGACCAAAGGGTAGGGGTCTATGAACATCAATCAATCCAAAGATCACATCATCAAACACTTATTACCAACCCTAATCCATCTTTCTATTTTCTTATTTATTTAAAAGGTCATTTTATGAAGTTGCTCCAAAAATTACCAAATTAATCACATAAGTTCATTATGGTATAGATAGATGGCAAAACAAATTTCATAATTTTTGGAGGTCATTAAGGTGCTCAATTAAATCTAGACATTAATTAACAAAAGGTACTATTTAGGAATTAAAATAAAAGCTCAAAAATCAACTTGTTCCAAAAGGCTTCAAAATTTTATCAGAGACTAAACATGGCATAAGAAGCTCACAAAAATTTGTCTCATGATTTTTGGAGTTATAAATCACTCTCCAAAAATACCAAAACCTTCATTTTTCATTAAAAGGGGAATTTTACATTTTCAAATTTTTGCACAAAACTCAAGTTTCATATTTTTATAAAATACTCCAGAGCATAAAGAGTCTACCACAAAAATTCAGAATTTTTGGATGCACACAGAAAATACCACAAAAAAGAGAAATCAGAGCACTATTCACATGTTTGAAGAAAAAGAAAAACGACACTGTTCTTCTCCTCCGTTCGCCGGCGACCACCGACTACGGCGGCGCTGCTGCGCCGGCCACTGTGGGCACTCCGCGGCGAAACCGAGGGCACGGGAGGCAACAGGGAGCTCACCGGCGTCGATTGCGGGGCTCGGCGAGGTGAGGGGATGAACGGAGGGGTGAGTTCGACGGTGACCGGCGGACGGCGGACGGCGGCGATCGTCGTCTCGGCGATCCTGCGCGACACAAGCGACCGCAAGGGGTCAGTCAGAGACGCAAAGGAGTAAGGAAGGTGATGTGGGGGTCAGTGGAGGATGATCAAGGCCGTAGAGGGAGTATTTCACGATCCCGACCTCGACGGGATTCTCGCCGGAGATGACAACGACGAGCTACGCCGGGCGAATGGAGGCGGTAGCGACCAAATTGAAAGGTGGTGAAGCTGCGCAAGGACTTGGCGGAGCTTCTGGGCTAGCTGGGAGAGAAGCGGAGGCTCGGGCTTGCTCTGGCCACGGTGGCGGAGCTGGGTTCCACTCCGGCCGGCTCGGCGGGGTTCTTATAGCCGCGGCCAGGGGCTGGCGAGACGCGCGCGGGGGCGGATAAGGTGGCTCAGTGCGTGCGCAATCGAGTGCGAGGCCAAGGGTCAGCGGTTTGGCACGCAGGGACCGGGCGTTGTGCTCGCCGGTGGCGAACACGCGGCGGCGACGAACTACGGACGGTAGGGGACGGGGAGATGTCAACTGGGCTCAGGCGCGTGCGCAATGATGCGCTGAGCATCGGCGTGGAGTTGGTTCGGGCGAAGGAGCTTCGGACACGCGTCGCCCGCGAACTCCGGCGAAGGCGCGCGGCCGGGCCCCCCTAGCTCGCCCGGGAAGATGAACAGTCTAGGGTGTAGGGTTTGACTTTTGGCTAGTTTCTGTATTTTGCAAATTACTCTCAAAAATTGAACTGTGCGACAAAAACTCAAAACAAACACCAAAGCCAAAGTTGCTCAGAAAAATGAGATCTACAACTTTGTAAATATGAACATTTTCAAATTCCAAATAGTTTTTGAACTATATTCAAAAACAGAAAAGGGGACACTTTTTCAAACTTGATTCAAATCAAAATTACTCTGGATTTCAAACTGAAACTTGAAAATCTTCCAATATGAAAGTTGTTACATTTGACAAAACCTATAACTTTGCTAATATACACTTTTTCTGAAACTCAATAGTTTTTGAATAACTTTTTAAAACTGAAAAGGGGACAAAAACTGGAATTTGAACGAATTGAAATTACTTCAAATTTTATATAGAAACATGGAATTTGTAAATACCAAAGTTGTTCCTCTAGGTCAGATTCACAACTTTGCTTTTTGAACCAACTCAAAATTTGAATTTTGAAAAAGTTATTAAAAAGGGAATAAATCCAGGATTTGGGATTTTAGGGTTTTGCAAAAGGAAATTCAAATCAAATCTGATTTTGAACTTTGATCAAAGCACAAACATCAGGGCACTAAATTGAACAAGAATTACATAGAACTAGGCACAGAGGTGAAATTACCATTTTGCCCCTATAGGAAGAAGTGGGCTAATAAGGGTTTTTGCAATAGAGGTACATCACATAAAATGATACACTAAGCAAATGCATACACATGAAATCATGATCAAGATGATTAATGATGCTAATGATGATATGTCAAGTTAATTACATGCTAAACACCAGAGGTGTTACACTCACCTCTCAACCTAGCAAAAGTTGAGAGATCCAAAGGCTTGGTAAAAATATCCGCAACCTGGTTATGGGTGTCTACATGCCTAAGATCAATGTCGCCTTTCTCATAGTGATCACGAAGAAAGTGGAAGCAAACATCGATGTGTTTGGTCTTGGAATGAAGAACAGGTTTCTTTGCTACACTAATGGCAGAAGTGCTGTCGCAAAGCAAAGGGACCCGACTGAAATCTAGACCAAAATCACGCAAAGTAGCAACCATCCATAAAAGCTGCGAAGCACAAGAAGCAGCGGCAACATACTCGGCTTCAATAGTAGACTGGGCTACGTTCGACTATTTGCGAGAAGACCACGAAACCAAGGAAGAGCCAAGAAACTGATAAGTCCCAGAAGTAGACTTGCGCTCAAGCCGACAGCCGGCAAAATCCGCATCGGAATAACCACAAAGCGAGAGGATCGAAGAAGAAGAGTACCAGAGTCCGAACTCAGGAGTGTATCGGAGGTACCTCATGATGCGCTTGACCGCTTGCTTGTGGGAAGTCCGAGGGGACGCCTGAAAACGAGCGCACAAACACATAGAAAACTGTATATCCGGCCTCATCGCCGTCAGGTACAGGAGTGAGCCGATCATGCTCCTGTACTCCTTCTGATCAACCGGCTCTCCGTCCTGGTCCGCATCCATCGCAGCAGTTGTCCGGCATGGGCGTCGTAAGAGGCTTGGCCTCGCCCAAGTCAAATTTCTTCAGGATGTCCTTCGTGTATTTTCCTTGATGCACGAACGTCCCATCTCGGGTTTGCTTAATTTGCATCCTGAGGAAGAAAGTCAACTCGCCCATCATACTCATCTCGAACTCCCTGCTCATAGTATCTAAAAACTTGGCAACAAGCGCATGAGAGGAGCCACCAAAGATGATGTCATACACGTAAATCTGGACTAACAGGGTATCGTTGCCTTGCTTGAGGAGAAACAAGGTTCTATCGACCCATCCCATTTTGAAACCCTTGGTGAGTAAAAAGGTTTTCAAACGATCATACCACGCTCTTGGGGCTTGTTTCAAACCATACAAAGCTTTTGAAAGTTTATAAACATGGTTTGGAAACTTGGGATCCTTGAAACCTGGGGTTGCCTAACATAAAACCTCTTCCTCTATATACCCATTCAAGAAGGCACTCTTGGCATCCATCTGGTAAAGCTTAAACCCTTCGAAGCAGCAAAGGCTAGAAGGATTCTAATGGCTTTCTAAATGGCTACAGGGGCAAAGGTTTCCTCATAGTCTATCCCCTATTTCTGGCAGAAACCTTGTGCTACTAGCCTAGCCTTGTTCCTTACTACCATCCCATCCTCACCCTCTTTGTTTTTGAAAACCCATTTGGTACCTATAGGGTGGCATTCTGGTGGAGGTGGAACTAGGGTCCAAACTTGGTTTCACTCAAAGTTTTCTAGCTCCTCATGCATGGCATTGACCTAGTTAGGATCAGAAAGTGCGTGTCCAACATCTTTGGGCTCAAAAGAAGCAACGAATGCAGAATGAGCAAAGTGAGAGATTTCATACGCTCGCGACCGCGTGACTCGCTGGTCGATGCCGCCGATCATCTGACGCGGAGGGTGAAGTTGCTGAACGCTCTGGGGCGCTTGCCTCGCCGAAGTCACCTCCCCCTCGCCAGATGCTGTCGCTCTCTCAGGTGCAGCAGGTGCTCGCTGGAGAGGTGGCTCTATGGGACCCCAAGAAGAAGACAACATGGGATCGGGTCCTCGAGCTGAAGTAGACGTCGCAGGGTCGACGGGGGCAGTCAGTGGAGTTGGCTCGGGATCACCCCAATCGGCATTCTCCTGCTCCTCGTCCACAAAGATGGTCTCTCCCATCTCCTGTTCTCTCCTGCAACATCAAAAGCAGAAGAAACACAAGGCATAGTTTCGTCGAATGTGACCTCGCAGGTCTCCACTATTCAGTTAGTCTCAAGGTTAAGAACTCGATAAGCACGTGAATAAGGAGCATAACCAAGAAAGACCCCATCAGCAGAGCGAGATTCAAATTTGTCCTAATTGCCTTGCTTCAGGATAAAACACTTGCACCCAAACACCCGAAAATGAGACAACTTGGGAACCCGTCCAAAACGCAACTCATAAGAAGTCTTTTTCATTAACGCTCGAAGAAATATGCGATTTGAAACATGGCAAGCGGTGTTGATCGCCTCAGCCCAAAAGCGCCTAGGAGTCCTATGCTCATCGAGCATCGTCCTGGCCATTTCAACAAGGGTCTGGTTCTTGCGCTCAACAACACCGTTCTGCTGGGGGACATAAGGAGAAGAAAACTGATGCTCGATCCCATTAGAAGAACAGAAGGAGGCAAACTGTGAGTTATCAAACTCAGTACCATTGTCGCTACGAATAGCTCTAATAGTATCAGGGGAAACTTAGTTTTCAACCTCAAAATCAAATCACGAGCAAAAGAAAAGGCTTCATCCTTACCCTCCATAAAAGACACCCAAGAGTACCTCGAAAAATCATCAACGATCACTATAACGTACCACTTCCCACCTGCTGAGCAAACCCGAGCTGGACCAACTGTGTCCATGTGTAAAAGCTCGCCAGGTCGCTTTGTCATCACCATGATAACAGGTGGGTGGGAAGCAGCAACCATCTTCCCGTGACGACAAGGATGGCAAACAAGATCCTTCTGAAACTTATGCTTGGGCAATCCTTGGATTAGGCCAAGTGAGCTAAGTCTTGCAAGCAAGTCAAAACTCAAGTGACCAAGCCTCCTATGCCATTTCCACAAATCAGAAGAAGGACCAGCCATCAAACATCTAGCAGAGCCAAACGAACGAGAAAAATCGACTCTGAAAACACGGCCAAAAGGGACGATCTGACAAACAAGATCTCCCCGAGGGTCTAACACACGACTCAGACCCTTCTTAAAACGCACCTCACAATCATCCTCAAGAAGTTGCGAAACATAAAGCAAATTGTAATGCAAGTTAGAAACCAAAGCCATCCTTAAGAACAAAGTTCTCATTGAGCCGAATAGCTCCATGAGAGACAACCTTACCTCTACTATTGTCCCCGAAAGTGATGTACTCCTTGTGCATCACGGGGCTAAGGCTGGAGAACCCTTCCTTCTTTCTGGTCATGTGGCGCGAACACCCGGAATCCATGGAGCCACATGTTCTCAACCGAAGTTCCTGCATCAATAGAAAGGCAGGAAAATGAGCATAGGCACAACACTAGGGTTAGTATACTGAGAAGGATACCAGTGCTGTGTCATAGGCCCAGAAAAGTGGTTAGTATGAAGGACCGAGAATGCACTAGCAAGCGACCAGAGGGGGGGGTGAATGGGGAGCTCAAATATTTCTTCTCAGAAACTTTGGCCGATTGTCCCAAAATCAACCCCCAAAAGCTAAGACCGAGAACGTGATGCCCACGACCCTTGGAAGAGGGTGGATGATCCCTTGGATCTCAGCGAGGCACCACAAAGCGATAGCAAACCAAACGCCAAAAGCACCGGAACTAGTTCAACCCTCTCAAAACAAGTCTCGAGCGTAGATAGACAGCTACGTCGAGAAATCCCCAAATACCGATGCTAACAAGTAGCAAGGATACCTAGAGAGGTTCCTTGGTCAACTACAAGGCCAAACGAGAAGTCCGAAAACCAAGCGAGGAAGCCGGGAGAGCAAACGCACAAAACTGGAAGCTTCAGGCAATTCCCGGACTGTCCAAACCTGGAGTCCCGGACTGTCCGCCCCTACTGCGACTGTCCGCGACTTGGTGGCGGACTGTCCGTCCGGCCGAATGGACCAAACAGCAACGTTGCTGAAAGTCCCCTGGTCGGCTCCCGGACTGTCCGCGAGTTAGACCGGCGGACTGTCCGCAGGTCACTCCGGACCAGAACACCCGAGCCACGCAGCCACTGAACAGGCTGGAGCCCGACCCCCGGACTGTCCGCGCCCCTGGTGGCGGACTGTCCGCGGATGAACAGAGAGGGCGATTTTGATCGCCCCTCTCACGAATCCTCTCAAATCCGAATCAAAACTCAATCCCACGTTCCCAAACTTGGAGATGATGATCACGAGGTAGTTAGAAGACTATCCCCAAGATATCATCCGCTCAAATCAACTTAAACACCGGGAAATCGAAAGGGGAGGAGAATGAACCGAAAAGGCGCCACAAAAATGAAATCAACCCGATCTACTTGTTTGTGAGGAGTAGATGAATCCTTTGGTCGAAATGACCTCCTCACTATAAAGAACAAGTTGATTCAAACGGATTTCGCAAAGACGCACTAGAGAGGGAGATCGAGTGACGGGAAAATCGTGGAGAACGAAGAACACGAACCAAAACGCGAATCAAGTCATCGATCTGCAACCGTGTGGCTACCACACAGCTACAAACACTAAGGTTTACGGCCTCACTTCCTCAAAATCTCTCAGTACACAGAGGTATGGTTCTCTGCGGATCTCAGCTAGCTACAGCAGGGATTGGGAGAGCAGGAACCCTAGAAGCAAAGAGCAAAATGACTGAGATAGATGGGGAGGTGGGGTATCTCCCCCTACTTATCCTAATTCTAACTATTCCTAATTCCCACTCTACACCCCTAATACTACAGAGCGACACCAGCTAAACCCTAAGGTTATTCTGAACCAACTCGTGGTAGGTGGTGATCCGACGGCCACGCCCGCAGACAATCGTAGCGTTGCCTCGACGCAACCTTCTGATTGTCGCCACGTGCTGCCACCGCGTCTGCGTCCTCTTCACGGACTCCGCCCGGTTTTGTGGCCCACCGGGAAAACCAGCCTTCACAGCCAACCCCCGGTTTTGAGGCCCCAAACGGGAAACCAGCCACCGTAGCCTGAGTTTTGTGGCCCAAACTCAGCAAACCCGCAGCACCCAGGTTTTGAGGCCCAAACCTGGAAACCGTCCTCAGGCCGAGTTTTGTGGCCAAACTCGGAAACCATCCGCGCCCAGGTTTTGAGACCCAAACCTGGAAACCATCCACCCGATGGTTTTTCTCTGGCTCTACCACCAAACCGAAGCTGTAGAGGGGATGCACCGCCCGTTCCCCCCGTCCACCGACACGTGTCCCCAGGTCCTCGACCCGAGCAACACCATGTCCGCAAGTCTTCGCTTGTCGCTGTCCCAGGCTGTCAGCCACCACAGCTGATCCTCGAGCCACCTGTCCCTCAGTCCAAGCCTCACGTCCGCCCTTCACCGCTCCCGGTCCATCGGCATGGCACGTCTCTACTTGACCTTCACCTTGCCTCTGATCACTGTATCTGTGCTCGACACCTGCACAACACAAGCCAAAGAACATGCGCATTATCCCAGGTGACAATCACTCATCACTCAGAGACTCGGCATACACCCATGTATCTGCAATCTCCCCCTTGATGAGTGCATTGTCAACTACACACACAAATCATAATGGAAATAGAAGGAGGAAGAAGGAGAAGGGAGAACTCGACCAAATGACCCAAAAGCATAGCAAAGCCGAAGAAGGTCAAGTGGAAAGAGCAAGACAACTCTGTCCCCAAAGACATGGGCAACGGCTCGACGCAACCAAGCAAAGCAAAGCTAGCCCTCAAGAAGAGGTAGAACAGGCTCAACACCGCTAGCAAATGCCAAATGAAAAATCTAAGCAAAATGCTAGTCCCTCAAGATAGAGGCACAGAGGCTCAACACAACTAGCAAGAAATCTCGACATCGACTGAAAAGCTCGATACCAACTGAACCCAACTGAAACAAAGATGCGACTGCTAGTCCCTCGAGATAGAGGCAAAGGCTCAACACAACTAGCAAAGCGCTCCGAACCAATTGGAAATTTCAAAAATTCAGCACGAGCAAACTCCCCCTTGCATGGTGCACACAACTGCCAACATGGGAGACATGATTTGTCCAAATTTTCTCCCCCTTAGTTGAAAATGCACCATCAAGCAAAAGGAACTAAAAACGATTTTCTCCCTCTTAGAAAATGCACCATCAAAAGTGTCAACAAGAGAAGTTCTCCCCCTTCCAAAAATGCATATGAGTCATAATGCAAGTTAGCAGCTTCAGGAATATAGTCAAGAAAATACAAAGATGCTCTAAACAGTATAGCTTCAATGACTCACTGGAAAGCATACAAGCTAGCGAAGGCTCAAACTGATCACCAAATATGAAATATGAACAAATGAGCAAAGTGGGCAGTTTTTAGCCAAAAAGGTATTCACCATCAAAATAGCACAAAACATGTATAGATAGGAAATCAGACAAGTGCTAAACATGTATACAAGGTGAACTACGCCTAGCACAGTTCAATCATCATGCTATAGAATGAAACATAAACTTGTGTATCCTTAATTTTATCGGAGTTGCAGCGGTTAAGATTACACAAGTTAAAATTTCAGCATGTGATTGCGAGAGGTTGAAAGCTTGTCATTGCCTAACTTTTCAACTATGCGAAGCCTATGCAGAAGCAATCAGAAGCTTAAAGCTACAGTTTCGGTCATACACTACACAGCTCAAGTTTAACTCAAAGTGCAATGAGAAATAGTCTCGAAACTGTGATGTGTTGACAAGCAATCCCATCTCGATCTTTTCAATTCACTTAAAACTTGGTTCAGATTTTATTGACAGAATATGAACAGACCAAGCAAGTGACAGACACAGAACTAGAGACATAGCAACCTAGTATATATGAAAAGCACGAGTGAATTCAACACATCCTACACATGCTAGTTGCATATCTCAATGGTGAACATTTTCATGTTTAAGTTCATTAAGCAGGTTCACCATTCAAAATAGCTCAGCTCACAACATGTATTAGTGATCAGAAAGAGCATAAGCTATTGGTATCAACATATAGCATCAGAGCACACTAAACAGAGCATAATTACATTTTAAAGAATATATGCATGAAGCTCAGAATGTAAAAGCGTATGCTGAAATGAAAAAGAGAAACAAAACAAACGAGAAAATAGTCAGTCTATGATACAAGATCCAAAATGTTTCCCCCATCTAAAAGGGGAAACACACACCAAGCTCACCCCTCAACCGATTAAAGGTTGATTCGTCCAAAGTCTTGGTGAAAATATCAGCCAACTGATGATGAGTATCGACATGGCGAAGGTCGATATCACCCTTCTCATAGTGGTCTCGCAAAAAGTGAAAGCGCACATCAATGTGTTTGGTCTTCGAGTGAAGCACGGGGTTCTTAGCAACGCTAATCGCACTCGTCCTGTCACAAAGCAAAGGAACACGAGAAAAGCTCAGACCAAAATCACGCAAAGTGGCCATCATCCAAAGCAACTGGGAATAGCAGCTAGCCGCAGCAACATACTCAGCCTCCATGGTAGACTGGGTGACACTAGACTGCTTGCGAGAAGACCACGATACAAGAGAAGAACCGATAAATTGGCAAGTCCCAGAAGTGGACTTGCGCTCAATGCGACAACCAGCAAAATCCGCATCGGAATAACCGCAAAGGGAGAGGGTGGAGGAAGCTGAATACCAAATCCCGAACTCAGGTGTGAAACAAAGGTACCTGAAAATGCGCTTGATCGCCTGACGGTGAGAAGTGTGCGGCGACGCCTGAAAGCGCGCGCACAGGCACACCGCGAACTGGATGTCCGGGCGTGTCACCGTCAGGTAGAGCAGCGACCCGATCATGCTTCGGTACTCCTTCTGGTCCACAGCTTCTCCATCCTTGTCCGCATCCAGGGCCGTCATGGTCGACATGGGTGTTGGAAGAGGCTTGGCCTCACCCATATCGAACCTCTTCAGCTAGTCCTTGGTATACTTGCCCTGGTGCACAAACGTCCCTTCTCGGGATTGCTTAATTTGCAATCCGAGAAAGAAAGTCAGCTCGCCCATCATACTCATCTCGAACTCCCTCCTCATAGTATCTGCAAACTTGGCAACCAAAGCGTGAGAAGAACCACCGAAAATGATATCATCCACGTAAATCTGGACCAAGAGAGTGTCTTTGCCTTGCTTGAGGAGAAAGAGCGTTTTATCCACACATCCCATTTTAAAACCCTTAGCAAGCAAAAAGGTTCTCAACCTATCATACCAGGCTCTAGGGGCTTGTTTCAAACCATATAAAGCTTTGTGGAGTTTGAAAACATGGTTTGGAAACTTGGGATTTTCAAAACCGGGGGGTTGTTCAACATAAACCTCTTCTTCTATGTAGCCGTTTAAGAAGGCACTCTTGACATCCATTTGAAAAAGTTTGAAACCTTTGGATGTTGCAAAAGCCAAGAGTATCCTAATAGCCTCCAAATGAGCTACAGGAGCAAAAGTCTCCTCATAGTCTATCCCCTCCTTCTGACTATAGCCTTTTGCTACAAGCCTGGCCTTGTTTCTAACAACGTGGCCATCCTCTCCTTGCTTGTTTTTGAAAACCCATTTTATCCCAATAGGCTTACAGTCTGGAGAAGGTGGAACTAAAACCCAAACCCGATTTTGCTCAAAGTTCTCTAACTCCTCATGCATGGCATTGACCCAATCCGAATCCGTCAAAGCGTGTCCAACATCTTGGGGCTCAAAATCAGCAACAAAAGCAGAATGAGCAAAGTGAGAGATTTGAGACCTGGACCAAGTGACACGTTCGTCAATGTTGTCGATCATCTGCTGAGGGGGGTGTTGGCGCTGGATGTGTCATGGCGCCTCCCGTGCAGATGTGATCTCCCCCTCAACAGTAGCTGGTGCCTCCCCGGATACAAAAGGTACCGCTCGGGGTGGCGGATCCCACGGCCCCCAGGAAGAAGAAGTGTCGGGGCCGTGAGTCATAGTAGAAGCCGCTCCTTGCGGCACAGCAGGTGGAGGGGGTGCTGGATCATCCATACCTTCAGCACCCTCATCCTCGTCATCAAAAGAGGCTCACCAACCTCATGATCACCTGCACGCTCAAAACGAGAAGAAGGACAAACCATGGTCTCGTCGAAGGTGACATCGGATGTCTCCATGACTCAGTTAGTGTCAAGGTTAAGTACACGATATGCACGAGTATGAGTGCCATAACCCAAAAACACACCGTCAGAAGAAGGAGACTCAAATTTGTCCAAGTTGCCCTTTTTGAGTATAAAACAATGGCAACCAAAAACTCGAAAGTAACTCACCTTGGGCAGTTTTCCAAAACGCAACTCATAAGAAGTCTTTTTCAGGATAGCTCGGAGAAAAATGCGATTGGAAATATAGCATGCAGTGCTCATAGCTTCGGCCCAATATCGGCTAGGAGTCCTATGCTCATCGAGCATCGTCCTAGCCATTTCTACAAGGGTCCGATTCTTCCTCTCTACAACACCATTCTGGGGAGGTGTGTAGGGGGAAGAAAACTGATGCTCTAAACCCAAAGAGTTACAAAACTGCTCAAAATCCGAATTCTTGAATTCAGAACCATTATCACTCCTAATAGCTCGCATCGAGTTCAAAGGGAACTCGTTCTGAAGACGTAAAATCAGATTGCGAGCAAAGGAGAAAGTCTTGGTCTTCTCAGCTAAAAAGAAGACCCACGAATATCTCGAAAAGTCGTCAACAACAACAAGCACATACCACTTCCCCCCCAACCGAGCTCACCCGAGCCGGACCAACAAGGTCCATGTTCAAAAGCCCTCCAGGGCGCTTGGTCATGACCTGAGTCACTGGATGGTGGGGAGCGGCAACCATCTTCCCATGTCTACAAGAATGGCAAACAAGATCCTTCTCCATGGATAACTTGGGCAATCCTCGGATTAGGCCAAGTGAACTAAGTCTTGCAAGCAAGTCGAAGCTCAAGTGACCAAGTCTCCTATGCCACTTCCAAAGATCAGAGGAGGAAGGTCCAGCCAAAAGACAACAAGAAATTCCAAACGAATCTTAGAAATCCGCACGAAAGACTTTCCCAAAGGGCGAAATCACACAAACAAGATTGCCCTGAGGGTCCAAAATACGACTGAGATTCGGTTTAAAACGAATCTCATAGTCATCATCAAAGAGTTGCAAAACAGAAAGAAGGTTAAAATGCAAGTTAGAAACAAGAGCAACATCGCGCAACACAAAGTGCTCATTAACTCACACTGACCCACGAGACAAAACCTTACCTTTGCTATTGTCGCCGAAGGTGATAAACCCCTTTCCGGTGACTGGACTAAGACTGGAGAACCACTTGGCGTTTCCGGTCATGTGCCTCGAACAACCGGAATCCACCAACCAAACGTCCTCCAATCGTTTTACCTACATCAATAAAAAGACATAGGGTGAGCATACAGTCCAACACTGGGGTTAGTGAAGTAGGAAGAATACCAGTGTTGGGTCAGCTGCTCAAAAGAACGGTTAATACAAAAACCATTCCTAGCACGCCTACGGGGAAAGCGATCACCACGCTGAGGAAAACGTGGTCCGCTGGGGAAGGAGCGCTCACCGCGATACTCAAAACGCGGTGGAGGAAAGCGCTCAACTACAAAGCCACCGCCACGGGGTCCATAGCCTACAACTGCAGGCTCCCGCTGGGCACGTTCTCTCCGCTGCCTAGGCCTGGGAACTTGAGGTTCTGGACCTCTAGGCCTAGCAGCTCTCCTTGGAGCTCTCCTCTGAACATTCAGCACATGTACATCATGGAAAGGATGGTACATGTCCGGATTGTTCATCTCCCTAGCACGGCGCGCCTCTCTCTTGCGCCGAAAATAGAACTCACTCAAGTGTCCATCTCTCCCACAATGCTCACAATGGTACCTCACCGCTCTCAAAGGGGGTTGTTGGTACTCACGGTAGTGGGTGTGGATCACTTTTCCCTTCTGTGGCATAAGCTCCTCCTGGATGGGTGGCATGGTGTCAAGCTTGTTCTTGAGGTGGTTTGGTTTTGGAGCCCATGATTGTTTCTTTGGTGGAGCTCTCGGAGGTTCAACAAAGACCCCATCCTTGGTGTTAGGCTTGAGAGGCTCTTTGGGTGGAATCTTGGTATGCTTGGGAGTAGTGGTGGAGTTGGGCTTCTCACATGGGTTAAGACCACTCGACTCTCCAATCTTCCCAAAAGATGAAACATCAACACCCGGAGCAAAACCTACACCAGGACCTCCAGCAGCTCGTTTGAATTGGGAGATCATCATCCCGAGCTATGGCTCACCACTAGACACCCATGACAAGATGGTCCGAAGGTATGTGTTTTCTTCCTCGGTTTGCATCTTGTCATGCTTCACATTTGCGATCTCCATCTCCAAACCCTCACAAAGAACACACCTAGCCACACATGTGCTACCTGAGTTGGCCTCTTCAAGAGACACAATCTTGGCATTCTTCTCTGCCAACTCAGATTGCAAGACAGCACAGGTCTTGCACGCACCCAACAGCGAGGGTCTAGCCTTCAGCTCATCCACCTCTCCTACCAACGTAGCATACTTACCTCTCAAAGTGAGAAGGTCAGTCATGTGCTTGGTGCACATCTCACACTCTACCTCCTCAGCAACGACCACGGTGGATTTAGCAAACTCAAGCTCTCTCACCGTGTCCTCCCACTTCTGCCTAAACTCCTTGCGCTCTCTAGCAGCACGCCTAAGCAACTTGTCCTGACTAAGCAAGGCGGTAGTAAGCTTCTCGACCTCAGCAGAAAGCTCGTCGTGGGTGAGAGATACCTGAGAGGTGTCGTCGTCGTCGTCGTTCCGAGAGGTGTCCTCCAGCTTGCCGTCGACCTCATCACCAAGGGCCATGGTGCAGAGGCCATCGTCGTCGGCGAAGAAGCAGAGACCGTTCAGCTTGTCCTCGATCCTCTTCTTCTTCTCGGACTCGTCATCGCTTGAGCAAGCGGAGTCGTCATCCGAGCCGTTGACGTCGCTGAGCGTGGCGAAGAACGCACGCTGCTCAGCCTGGGCCTTCTCCAAGTACTTCTTCTTGATGTACTCCTTTTCGAAGCCGCCCCTCCGCTTGTGCCTTGTGGGGACGTACTTCTCCTTACGCTTGCCAGAGTCGTACTTGTGCCCATGATCGCCCTTCCCAGATGTGTGCTTCTTCTTGGGACAGTTGGCGATGAAGTGGTCGGGGTCGCCGCACTCAAAGCATCCTGAGCGTCCTCCTCCGCGGCGACGGTTCATGCGGTTGTTGTGGAACCGCGAGAACCGGTTGGCGAGCATTGCCAACTCGTCATCCCCCAAAGACTCCAGCTGGTCCTCTGTGATAGAAAAGAGTGAAGAAAGTGCAAATCCTCCAGAGGGGTTAGCAGAAGAGCCAGAAACCAAAGCCATAGTCGGGCTAGAAGGATTTTCATAAGAAGCCCTCGACATGGCGTCAATCTCACTAGACTTGAGCTTACTAAAGAGCTCGTCGCAAGTGAGGGTCTCATAGTTAGACAATTCGATGATCGCCTGGACCTTTGAGTCCCACACCGACCGATCGAGAGTATGCAAAAGCTTCAAAGCTCTCTCATGATCGTCGAAAGGCAACAGCTCCTTGTTCGCTCTCATCTTGTTGACAATGACCTGAAAGCGAGCGAATAAACTCTCTATGCTCTCGCCAGGCATGTGTCGAAAGTTCTCATACTCCCATTTGTGTGACTCGTAGAGACGGGATTTGACTTGAGTGGTTCCCTCATGAAAGCGCATGAGGGTCGCCCAAATCTCCCGAGCCGTGGGGAGGTGAGAAACACGATCAAACTCGGACATGCTCAAACAGGAGAAAAGAGCGTTACGAGCTCGGCTATTTGCTTCGTGCTCATCGATCTGAAGCTGAGTGACACGAGCAGCCAAGACAACGTAATCGGCCCTGTTGCAAATCTCCCAAACAGAAGAGATAGGCCGACATGCGTATCTTCCAACACGCATAGTTCGTCCCATCAAAGCACGGCGGTTTGCCCACGCCGCGTTCCATGTCGCCTTCTGTGGATCTGGAACCGGCTAAGGTGGAAGATCCTTAACCCGCTCCGATACCAATTGAAGGACCGAGAATGCACTAGCAAAGCGACCAGAGGGGGGTGAATGGGAGCTCAAATATTTCTTCTCAGAAACTTTGGCCGATGGTCCCAAAATCAACCCCCAAAAGCTAAGATCGAGAACGTGATGCCCACGACCCTTGGAAGAGGGTGGATGATCCCTTGGATCACAGCGAGGCACCACAAAGCGATAGCAAACCAAACGCCAAAAGCACTGGAAGTAGTTCAACCCTCAAAAACCAAGTCTCGAGCGTAGATAGACAGCTACGTCGAGAAATCCCCAAATACCGATGCTAACATGTAGCAAGGATACCTAGAGAGGTTCCTTGGTCAACTACAAGGCCAAACGAGAAGTCCGAAAACCAAGCGAGGAAGCCGGGAGAGCAAACGCACAAAACCGGAAGCTTCAGGCAATTCCCGGACTGTCCGGACCTGGAGTCCCGGACTGTCCGCCCCTACTACGGACTGTCCGCGACTTGGTGGCGGACTGTCCGCCGGCCGAATGGACCAAACAGCAACGTTGCTGAAAGTCCCCTGGTCGGCTCCCGGACTGTCCGTGAGTTAGACCGGCGGACTGTCCGCAGGTCCCTCCGGACCAGAACGCCCGAGCCGCGCAGCCACTGAACAGGCTGGAGCCCGACCCCCGGACTGTCCGTGCCCCTGGTGGTGGACTGTCCGCGGATGAACAGAGAGGGCGATTTTGATCGCCCCTCTCACGAATCCTCTCAAATCCGAATCAAAACTCAATCCCACGTTCCCAAACTTGGAGATGATGATCACGAGGTAGTTAGAAGACTATCCCCAAGAAATCATTCGCTCAAATCAACTCAAACACCGGGAAATCGAAAGGAGACGAGAATGAACCGAAAAAGCGCCACGAAAACGAAAACAACCCGATCTACTTGTTCGTGAGGAGTTAGATCAATTCCTTTGGTCAAAATGACCTCCTCACTATAAAGAATAAGTTGATTCAAACGGATTTCGCAAAGACGCACTAGAGAGGGAGATCGAGTGACGGGAAAATCGCGGAGAAACGAAGAACGCGAAGAACACGAACAAAAACACGAATCAAGTCATCGATCTGCAACCGTGTGGCTACCACACGCTACAATAGTGAGGTTACGGCCTCACTTCCTCAAAATCTCTAGTACACAGAGGTATGGTTCTCTGCGGATCTCAGCTAGCTACAGCAGGGGATTGGGAGGGCAGGAAACCCTAGAAGCAAAGAGCAAAATGACTGAGATAGATGGGGAGGTGGGTGTCTCCCCCTACTTATCCTAATTCTAACTATTCCTAATTCCCACTCTACCCCTAACTACTTACAGAGCGAACCAGCTAAACCCTAAGGTTATTCTGGACCAACTCGTGGTAGGTGGTGATCCGACGGCCACACCCGCACAACTCGTAGCGTTGCCTCGACGCAACCTCCAGATTGTCGCCACGTGCCGCCACCGCTCTGCGTCCTCTTCACGGACTCCGCCCCCGGTTTTGTGGCCCAAACTGGGAAACCAGCCTTCACAGCCAACCCCCGGTTTTGAGGCCCAAACCGGGAAACCAGCCCAGCCTAGCCTGAGTTTTGTGGCCCAAACTCAGCAAACCCGCAGCACCCAGGTTTTGAGGCCCAAACCTGGAAACCGTCCTCAGCCCGAGTTTTGTGGCCAAACTCAGAAACCATCCACACCCAGGTTTTGAGGCCCAAACCTGGTAACCATCCACCCGATGGTTTTTCTCTGGCTCTACCACCAAACCGAAGCTGTAGAGGGGATGCACCGCCCGTGCACCCCATCCACCGACACGTGTCCCCAGGTCCTCGACCCGAGCAACACCATGTCCGCAAGTCTTCGCTTGTCGTTGTCCTAGGCTGTCAGCCACCACAGCTGATCCTCGAGCCACCGGTCCCTCAGTCCAAGCCTCACGTCCGCCCTTCACCGCTCCCGGTCCATCGGCACGGCACGTCTCTACTTGACCTTTACCTTGCCTCTGATCACTGTATCTGTGCTCGACACCTGCACAACACAAGCCAAAGAACATGCGCATTATCCCAGTTGACAATCACTCATCACTCAGAGACTCGGCATACACCCATGTATCTGCATAGTAGCAACACCAAGCTGTCCTCGTCCCATGGGTGGATAGTGATCACCACCAACCTGAAAGGGTGGTCCGGTATGGAACGGAAAACCTCCAAACTGACCTACTTGTCCCATTTGTGCAAAGCGATCACCACCATACTGAAAAGGTGGTCCGCTATGGGACTGAGTAGCAAAACCTCTTACACTCGGCTCACGATCGTATTGAGGACGACCGGAACCGCGACGGGCACGACCACCACCCCGTGGTCTAGGTGCCTAAGGCCTAGCAACCTGAGGGGGTGCACCTCCAGGTCTAGCGCCCTGCCTCTGAACTCGCCGACCTTGCGCACCATGGAGAGGGTGGTGCCTGGCCTGGTTGTTCAGCTCCAACTCCTTCCTAGCGTCTCTCTTCCTCCGAAAGCAAAACTCAGCTAGGTGACCCTCACGATGACAATACTCGCACTCGAACCTCACCACTCTCTTGGGTTGTTGGTTCCTACGGTTGCGAGGGTTGTTCACTCTGGCTGGCTGCTTGCCTCTCAGAAAGGGATCACTAGAGACGTCAGGAAGAGTGTCAAATGTGTTCCTAAGATGGTTAGGTTTGGGAACCCACACTTGCTTGTGAGGTGGAGCCTTGGGAGGTTCATCAAGGATGCCATCCTTGGTGATAGGCTTGGGAGGCTCAGGTGGGGTGATCTTGGTAAGCTTAGGGATAGTGGATGGCTTCTCACTAGGGCTCACTCCACTAAACTCACCAATCTTGCCAAAGCTAGTCGCGCCCTTCCCACCTGAAGCAAAGCCTACTCCCGAGCAATCAGTTCCCCTCTTGAACTGACTGATCATCATGCCCAACTGCGGCTCACTGCACGACACCCAACTCAGGATGGACCGGAGGTATGTGTTTTCCTCCCCGGTTTGCATCTTGTCATGCCGTCAGTTGGCCATCTCAAGCTCCAACCCCACGCATCGCTCACATGGAGCGGACAAGGTGCTGATTGAGCTGGCCTTCATGGCTTCAGCAAGCTTGGCATTAACTTCTGCCAACTCAGTTCGCAAGCTAGGGCAAAGCTTGCACGCACCCAGCAAAGAAGGCCTCACCTTCGCTTCCTCCAGCTCCTTCTTCATGGAAGCACACTCACGACACTCACCCACCAAGTCTAGCCTACTCTTCAGCTCATCATACACCTCGATCAAAGAGGCATACTTGGTTTGTAGAGTGGAAAAGTTTGCCATGTGTGTGGTGCACTCATCGCACTCTTCCTCATCGGTCGCCCTCACTTCAGACTTAGCAAATTCAAGCTCCTTAAGCGCTTCTTTCATCTTGGCCTTAAACTCACCGCGCTCACGGAGAACATCCTTGAGTCTCTTCTCCAAAACAAGGACTAACTCCGCAAAGCTATCGCGCTCATCAGTGAGACGATCAACAAGAGAGGAATGTGATACCTCAGAGGCGTTGCCATCATCGTCGTCGCTGCTGGCATCATTGGCGTCCTTCGCCTGGCACTTGGAGTCCTCTTCATCCAGGGCCATGGTGCACATGCCCTTGGAGGAGTTGCCGAAGAAGCAGAGTCCGTTGAAGCGATCTTCAGTCTTGTGCTCGGCCCATCGTCGCTGGAGTCACTGTCGAAGGACTTGTCGGTGTCGCCCTTGCCGGCGAAGAGCACGCGCCAACCGGCGTCGAAAGCCCTCTCCAAGTCCTCTCGGCAAAAGTTGTCCTTGTTCTTCTTCTCGGTCTTGTACTCCGGCTTGCCCTTGCGCCTGAAGTTGTGATTCTTGCCGGGAGACTTCTTGTTGTTCTTGGGACAGTTCGCCATGAAGTGGTCTAGATCACCACACTTGTAGCAGCCCTCGCGTGCGCCACCACACCGGCGATTCAGGCGGTTGTTGTGAAACCGCGAGAACTGGGTGATGGCGAGGGCGAGCTCGTCGTCTCCAAGGGCCTCCAACTGCTCCTCCGTGACTGTATGCAAAGAAGACAAAGCAACAAGAGGAGCTGAAGCATTAGCAGAGACAGTCGATCCACCCGTGCCTGAGACCAAAGCCATGGAATGTGAAGATGGGTTCTTCAGCTTGGCCTGAGTTAGGTGATCGATCTCGGTGGGCTTGAGCTTGCTGAATAGCTCATCCACGGTAAGGGTGTCATAAGATGGAGACTCAATGATAGTCGACACCTTCACCCCCCATACCCTCCGATCCAGGGCATATAGTAACTTGAGTGCCCTCTCATGATCGTCATAGGGTAGGTTAGCCCAATTGGCACGCATCTTGTTCACAATCATTTGGAAACGAGCGAACAAGGCGTCAATCGTCTCTCCCTCCAACTGAACCAAGTTCTCGTACTCGCGCTTGTATGTCTCAAAGAGTCTGGTCTTGACATGGGTTGTCCCCTCGTGATAGCTTTGAAGCTTCACCCAGATCTCTCGTGCCGTCTCAAGCTCAGAGACACGTTCGAACTCAGGAAGGGAGATGCTGGCCAAAAGAGCATTATGAGCCTTGGAGTTGGCCTCGTGTTGGTCAATCTGGATCTGACCCACACGAGCCGCAAGGACTACGTACTCAGCATTCTTGCATATCTCCCAGACAGAAGATCCGATGCTGTTGAGGTAAGCACGCATCCGAATCTTCAAATAGGAGTAGTTCGTTCCATCGAACAAAGGAGCCTTGTTGTTCCCTCGTTCCATGTCGCCCTTAGGATCCAAAACCGATTAAGGTGGAGAAGATCCTTAACCGGCTCTGATACCAATTGAAGGACCGAATTAGTGACCAGAGGGGGGTGAATGGGAGCCTCAAATTCAACTCGTGAATAGGATGGCCCTTGTCCCAGAAAATCACCCCAAAAGCGAAGACTCGAGACAACCGGAGAATTCACGACCTACGAGTAGGTGAATATCCTAGGAGATGTCCTAGTGGTACAGCGGAACCCCCGGAGAAACCCCAAACACAACTGCCAAAGCCTCAAACCAAAACAGCACACTCTGCAGGTTCGCGGACTGTCCGGGGTCAGGTTCCCGGACTGTCCGGTGAACGCCGGACTGTTTGCGACTGGAGGTCCGGACTGTTTGCTGGCAACTGAGCCCAACACAGACTGTTCTGCAAGTCTGCTGGACAGGTCCTGGACTGTCCGCGGGTTTGTACCGCGGACTGTCCGCCGGTCACGAGACCGAGAACAGTATCGCACAGCGCTGTTCTGAACCTGCCAAGTCCCGAGTCCCGGACTGTCCGCCGCTGGGGGCGCGGACTGTCCGCGGATGAACAGAGAGCAGAAAAACAGCTCGGGACAAAAGTCAATTCGATCAAAACTCTACCAAATCAAAAGGAACTTTGATCAAACTTCTCCTAGGTGATCCTCTATGTATTGGGGTGCTAATCCTAAGAAATCATCGCACCAAACCAAGTCAATCAAGAGAGATTCGTGAATCACCAAAAAAGGGGGAAGAACGAAGAACGAACGCGAAATCAACCCGATCTATGGATTCATGAGGTTAGGAGAGAATTCCTTTGGTAGAAAGAAGGGGCTCACGACCAAGAACAAATTGATTCAAGTAGAATCGAAAATCATATCACGGAGAGGGAGAACGAGGCAAATCTCCAGGAGACGAAAAACCAAAACGTGAAGAACACAAGACACAAGACATGATTCGATTCGATTCCTGCCGAAATTCCTCCACACGAGGAGACAATGAGAATACGGCCTCGTTTCCTCAAAAGATCCAAATACACAGAGGTATGATTCCCGTCTCTGCGGATCGCTTGCAGCGAGGTATGATTAGAACCTAAGCAGAGGCTAGAGAGAGAGTGCTCAGGAGCAAATGACTGCAAGGATGGAGAGAGAGGAGGGGTGCCTCTCTTATTTATAGCCTAAAACAATAATCCCCTTCTACTCCTAGATACAAGAGCGAAGCGGCCAACCCTAGGGGTATCCCGGTCCAACTCTGCTGATTGTCAATCCAACGGCCACGCGCCCATCTCATCCTTAGCTTCGCCTCGACGCAAGCCTCAGGATGCTGCCACGTGCTGCCCAGTCGACCGCCGCGCCTACCTTGTGAATAGCTGTGCCGCCGCGCTAGCCTCTTCACGCCGCCACGCGTCGACCGTCCTTTTTGCGGACCTCCCCCCAGTTTTGAGGCTGAAACCGGGAAACCTGGGCCTTCCCCCGGTTTTGAGGCTGAAACCGGGAAACCTGTCCTCAGGCTGAGTTTTGTGTCCCAAACTCAGAAACCCACGCACCCAGGTTTTGAGGCCCAAACCTGGAAACCGTCCAAGCCGAGTTTTGAGGCCCAAACTCGGAAACCGGCCACCCTGAGTTTTGAGGCCCAAACTCGGAAACCGTCGAGGGTAGCTTTTTGAGGCTCAGCTACCGAACCCGTGCCATAGACGGGATGTGGTTCGCACACCCCGAGTTCCAGCACCGATGTCGGAGCATGTCCAGCCTCCACGTCGGGCACAGTGCATTCGCCATCCTTCCCAGCCTCCCGCGAAGTGTCACGACGCCATCACCTTCCTCCCGACTCGGCCGATGCACAGCACATCCCCATGTGCTCTTGCTTGTCAACGCCACGTGCCAGCTATCACAACCGGTCCTCAGGTCTCCCGGTCCGTCGGTCCAAGCTCCACGTCCGCCCTTCACCGCTCCCGGTCCGTCGGCACGGCACGTCCCTACTTGACCTTCACCTCACCTTCGACCACTGCCCGAGCTCCGCACCTGCACATCAACACCGCCAAGAGACATGTTGCTCGTTGATCGATCACTCATCACTCAGGAAGGGAACCACAAGGGCACATATCAACCTTGTGTTCTCACATATGACACTTCCACTTGCACATTATTTGAAGGCACTTTAAGAAAGGGTGGATGGTTTTCACTGAAGTGATCAAAGAGGGCATTAGGGGGTCGGGCGACCTGCCCTATGCCACTCTTCACCTTTCTTTTAACACTACTAGAGTCACTTCATTATCTCCCACTCATGGCACATGGCAGAGGCGACACAAGGGGGTCGGGCGATATCTTTATGACTCTTAAATTGTCTCAAATTTTAATGGTGGAATCTTCTCAAGGTTTTATTTAATGATATGCAACTAGTTTGGCAAAATCCAAAAAATGAAAATGCAACATGAATATGCATAATAAAAGTAAAACCAAAAATTAAAAAGATGGATAACTACCAAGTTACCTTTCGGCGAGGGCTCCAAATTTTTAAGTCCTAGAGCCGGACTTCTCCGTCGTGGTCATTTCTCGGGTGCTTCGGTCAGTTCTGGAGACGGGGACCGTGATGGTGGCACCTCCTTTTCCATCCAGACCTGCTTAACTTGCGGTAGTGGTTTGGTGGGTTTGTCATCTTCTGCGTAGTAGTCGTACCCAGTGTTCTTGTCTTGAAGAGGTTGGTTTCTTTGGTGTGATCTTCTTCGAGGTCGATTCATCTTAACCAGTTTGTTAGTTTTATAACCATTGAATCGACATTTTACCTTCCACCCAGGAAACTGGAAATGGATTTGGCATGATCCCACGTAGATGATGGCATTGGTGGTGTAGAGGAACGGCCTTCCCAAGATGAGGGGCAAATCATCACTGGCTCCCATGTCTAGGATGATAAAGTCGGTCGAGACATAATCATCTTGGACTTTCACCAAGATGTCCCGTGCGAGTCCCTCAGGGAATCGTACTGATAGGTCATCACTGGCTCCCATGTCTAGGATGATAAAGTCGGTCGAGACATAATCATCTTGGACTTTCACCAAGATGTTCCGCCATCTGCAAATGAACAAATGAAGGGACCAAGGGTCCTCCTAATAGGTTATCATAAGTTACCTTGGACATGATGTGTACGCCTGATCCAAGGTCGCAGAAGGCGTTGCGGAAGGTATGTGGCCTGATGCAGCACTCGATCGTCGGGTGGCCTGGATCTCCTTTCTTGGTGATAAATGGTGCATCAAAGAGATAGCCCCAATTGGATTGGAGTTGAGGCTTACCGAACCTCATTGTGACAAGCTTAACAGTTTCTATAGGATCCTCAGGTTTCCCTAGGATTCTACCTTGTTCAAAAGATGGGACAGCGGCCGCTAACTGAGCTAATTGTGTTTCTAGCATTTTGTTAAAACTCAGTTGGTTTTTAACGACAGAAGAAAAGCTATCCATTTTCTCACTAAGATTTTCAAGAATCTTATCATTGGCAAGTAGTTTCTTGGTAATGCTATCATTGATTTTATGTTGGCCATAGACAAGATCTTTTAGAGAAGGTTGGTTATTATTGCTATTATTGAAATTATTGCCATAACTGTTACCTTGGTTGAAGGGGCGAGAATTCCATCCTCCTTGTTGTTGGGATCGGTACCCGTTGTTGTTGTTGTTGTTGATGATGACGATGATGAAGTTCACGTCTTCCCTTGGCTTGGGGTAGCTATTCCCCGAATGGTCATGTTCGCCGCACACCTCGCACCATGGATTAGCTTCGATTGCTTGTGTGGTGTTGACCTCGTGATCTCTCTTGATGGTTGATTTCTCATCTATCTTTCCAATCAGGAGATCCATCTTATAGCAGAGAGCATGTCCACCTCATGAACGGTGTGCATCCCTCTCTTCTTTGGCTGAGTGTGTTCTTCATTCCATCCTTGGTTGATCACCATCTTTTCGATGAGATCCTTGGCATCTCTTACATTGTGTTGAAGGAACGCTCCTCCAACTACAGCATCAAGGTGACTACGGGCTAGTTGAGTTAGCCCATGGTAGAAACCTTGGATTAGGAGCCAATCTTCTATCCCATGATGAGGACAGGCACGAATGTACTCCTGTAGACGTTCCCATGCTTCAGGGATCGTCTCATCCGTCTGTTGTTGCAAGCTAGAAATCTTTCCGCGCAAGGCGTTGGTTTTGCCCATCGGGAAGAACTTCTTCAAGAATGCGTTGGCGCATCTCTCCCAGGTGGTGGCTTCATCTTTGTTGGCGTAGAACCATTGCTTCGCCTTTCCCAACAATGAGAATGGGAAGAGGCGGAGGCGGATGGCGTCTGACGACACTCCTTTGATGGTGAAGGTACCACACACCTCCATGAAGTGTTGGAGATGGGCATTGGAATCCTCATGGGGCTTTCTACAAAACGGGTTGGCTTGCACCATGTTGATAAGGGCAGGCTTGAGCTCAAAAGTGGCATCCCCGAAGTTGAACTGTGGTCCTGTGGATACATTAGAAGCCGACGGAGCTGAGTAATCCGAGACCGTCTTTTAGGCCATGGCTTCCTCAGGTAGTGGTGCAGAACCTCCTTCCTTGAACGGGTCCGATTCCAAGATAATCTTTTGAGGGGGAACTAGACAACGTCTAGAACTCCTCAGAAGCTTTTCAGCATTTCCAACAAAGTTGCTCGGTAACCGCTCATACACTGCCTTGCTTCACAATAACGAAAAACAAGAGCAGGGGTAAGCCCCTATGACTAGTTCGTACTAAGTTAGTGGTAATCGTAAGACTCTGGCTTAACAAATTTCCTAGACATTTGCTTTCCCCGGCAATAGCGCCAGAAATGCTTGTTGACACTTCTTAACGTCACCACTAAGAATAGGGGTAGGTCTATCCTCAGCAATAGCGCCAGAAGTGTTTGTTAGTAAGTTCTTATGTCTATTGGATAATTCCGCAAGCGCACAGAATCTACCGCTGTAGCACTTCACCCAGGAGTATTCCAGGATATTGTTGTTTATTTTATCCCAAGGGAAAGCAGAGGCTAGGAAAGATGATGATAAGAGAAATCTAAGTGATTACCACAACTTGGTACTAACTAGTGTAGAGGGGTAAGGTAAATTGGTAGGAAGGTAATGACACAGGTACACCAGGATAACTGTAGGACAACTAATAGTGTAGCTAGGTGGGAGGACAACGAGAGAGTATAGGACTCCTATGACGCTAACTCTACTTCTATGACTTAACTCAAATGAAAAGATGAAACACAGTAGAACGACACCTCACGACAAGCAAACTAGGCGACGAGCAGACAGGGAGCACTGACCGGACTCTGCCTGCGTCCGATCAGAGAGGACCGGACGCGTCCAGTCTGCAAAAACCCGTTCTGGGTCTTCTCTGTGTTGGACCGGACTCAGGGGGTCAGAGCGTCCGGTCAACACTGGAACCAGCGTTCGGTCACGAGTAGCACAATAAACAGTGTGCACTGTGAGTCCGGTCACACATCCTCAGTGCGTCTGGTTGATTTCTCACAGAACAGGGCAAAGCGATGTTCAACGATCGGACTCACTAGGGAGCATCCGGTCGTTGAACAAGGTGAGTCCGGTCACTCCGATTCCAAGTTGTTCGTCCACCGATTCAACCCGTTCTCACCCAAAACGAAACCTCTAGGGCTCGAACTTGGTGAGAGGAGTCACAAGGAAGATAGTGAGCAACCCCTAGGAGGTCATGGCTCGAACTTATCACCAAATCGATGAATCGAACAAATCGGGGGCAAAGAAGAGAAAATCGATCCAAATGTGAAATCCAACGGATCTACTTGTTCGTGAGGTTTGAGTTGAATTCCTTCGGTGGAAATGATCTCCTCACTTCAAAGAACAAGTTGATTCAAATGGATTCGGGAAAGATGCACAGAGGAGGGAGATCGAGTGATGGGAAAAACGTGAAGAAACGAAGAACTTGAAGAACAAGTTCAAAACGCGAATCAAAACCACAAATTGCCAGTCGAAATTCGTCCCCACGAGGAGACAACGAGATTATGGTCTCGTTTCCTCAAAAAAGAAATACACAGAGGTATGATTCACCGTCTCTACGGATCTCAGTAGCTACAGCAGGGATGTGGGAGAGCAGGAAACCCTAGAATGAAAATAGCAATTGCTGAGATAGACTAGAGGGAGGGGTTGTCTATCCTTATATAGCCTAATACAATAATTCCCCTTCTACCCCTACTGCTAATGAGCGAGCAGGCTAACCCTAAGGGTATTCCTGACCAACTCGAAGTTGATGGTGATCCGACGCCCACGCCCGCACAACTGGTAGCTTCGCCTCGACGCGACCTCACCGATTGCCGCCACGTGCCGCCACTGCTCTGCTCGTCCTTTTCACGGACCTCCCCCCCGGTTTTGAGGCCGAAACCGGGAAACCTGGGCCATCCCCCGGTTTTAGGGCCGAAACTGGGAAACCTGTCATCCGTCGCCTGAATTTTGTGGCCCAAACTCAGAAACCCGCCAGCGCCCAGGTTTTGAGGCCCAAACCTAGAAACCGGCCGCACCCAGGTTTTGAGGCCCAAACCTGGAAACCATCCACTCGGTGGTTTTTCTGTGGCTCAACCACCAAACCGAGCCGTAGAGGGGATGCACCGCCCGTGCACCCCGTCCACATGCAAGTCTTCACTTGTCGCTGTCCTAGGCTGTCAGCCACCACGGCCGATCCTCAGGCCACCGGTCCGTCAGTCCAAGCCTCACGTTCGCCCTTCACCGCTTTGGCTCCATCAGCACGACACGTCTCTACTTGACCTTCACCTTGCCTTTGATCACCGTATCCGTGCTCAACACCTGCACAACACAAGCAAACGAACATGCGCATCATCCCAGTTGACAATCACTCATCATTCAAGATCCAGCATACACCCATGTATCCGCAATCTCCCCCTTGATGAGTGCATTATCAACTACCAACACAAATCATATGAAGGTAGAAGAAAGAAGAAGAAGAAGAGAGAGTAGAGAACTCGTCCAAATGACCCAAAAGCATATCAGAGCCGAAAAGAAGGTCAAGTGGAGTGAGCAAGACAACTTGGTTCCCAAAGACATGGGCAACGGCTCGACGCAACACTACTACAGAATGGGCCTTTTGCCCCGGGTGAAATGGGCCTCTAGCCCCGGGTATCCCAACCGGGGATACGAATCTGGGACTAAAGGTCCCGGCCTTTAGTCCCGGGTGCTTCCCACCGGGGCTAAAAGTCCAGGGAGAAAAAATAAATGTGTGTTGCGTGAGATTCGAACTCAGCATATCTCGCCTCAGGCACGCTTACCAACTGAGCTACACAACCCACGTGATACAGTTCTGGACGTTTTCCTTTTGAATCCACTCGTGAAGGACCTTTAGCCCCGGTTGGCAACACCTTCCGGGGCTAAAAGGACCTTTAGCCCCGGTTGGTACCACCAACCGGGGCTAAAGGGTCACCCTTTAGTCCCGGTTGGTAATACCAACCGGGGCTAAAGGTCCAGGACCTTTAGTTCCGGTTGGTATTACCAACCGGGACTAAAGATTCACCTTTAGCCCCGGTTGGTAATACCAACCGGGACTAAAAGTCTTTAGCTCCGGACGCAAATTTTTGCCAAGACTAAAGCTCAGTTGATAGATCGTCTAAAGCTCAGTTGCAACCAAGCAAAGCAAAGCTAGCCCTCAAGAAGAGGTAGAACAGGCTCAACACCGCTAGCGAGAAGGTCAGAGCAAGAAAGACAAAGACAAGCTAGTCCCTCCAGAAAGAGGCAAAGGCTCAACACAACTAGCAAAAACTGCTCCAATCCAATTGAAAAACCACATATGGGCTGAAAGTCGCTCCACACCAAATGAACAGCTCGTCAAAGCAAGAATCGAGCAAACTCCCCCTTCAATAGTGCATACAACTAGGGACATGATTTGTCAAAATTTCTCCCCCTTAGTTGAAAATGCACACAACAAGGCAAAAATGTATATGAGTCACAAATGCAAGTTAGCAGCTTCAGGTATATAGTCCATAGAGTGAATAGATGCTCTAATGAGTGCTGATCCAACTACTTAACAACAAGCACACATGCCAGCAAAGGCTCAAACTAATCACAGAGTACGAAATATGAACATATGAGCAACGTGAGCAGTTTTAAGCCATTCAGAAAGGAAGTTCACCATCCAAATAGCACTAAACATGTATAGACTGGAAGTTACACAAGTGCTAAACATGTATACAAGGTGAACTACCCCTATCAAAGTTCAATCATCATGCTGTAGAATGAGACATAGACTTGTGTTTTTAACAATTATCGGAGTTGCAGCGGTTTTCACACAAGTTTAAAAATTTCAGCATGTGACTGCGAGAGGTTGAAAACTTGACATTGCCTAACTTTTCAACCACGCTAAGCCTATGCATAAGCAATCAGAAGCTTGAAGCAACAGTTTTGGTCTTACACTACACGGCTCAAGTTTAACTCAAGGTGCAATGAGAAACAGTCTCGATGCCGTGATGTGCTGTCAAGTGATCCCATCTCAATCTTTTCAATTTTCTTAGACTTGGTTCAAATTTAGCAGGAAATGAACATATCAAGCAAGTGAAAGACTCAGAACTAGAGACATAGCAACCTAGCATATATGAAAAGCCCAAGTAACTTCAACACATTCTACACATGCTAGTTGCCAGAATCAATGGTGAACCTGTTTCAAATTTGAAGTTGAATTAAACATATTCACAGTTCTGAAAAGTAACTCAGCTAAAAACATGTATTAGTGATCAAAAAGAGCCTAAGCTACCAGCATCATCATGTATCATCAGAGCTTACACTAATCAGAGCATAGATTCATTTGACAGATTATAGACATGAAGCTTGAAAAGATAATGATGCAAATATGATGAAATGCAGAAAGTAAACGAAAACAAGGCAAAAGAAGTCAGACTATGATACAAGAACCAAAATGTTTCCCCCAACTAAAAGGGGAAACACACACCAAGCTCACCTCTCAACCTAGCAAAGGTTGATTGGTCCAAAGGCTTAGTGAAAATATCTGCCAATTGAAGATGAGTATCGATATGGTGAAGGTCGATATCACCCTTCTCATAGTGGTCTCGCAAGAAATGAAAGCGCACATCAATGTGTTTGGTTTTAGAATGCAGCACGGGGTTCATAGCAATGCTAATCGCACTTGTGCTGTCAAAAAGCAATGGAACTCGAGAAAAGCTCAGACCAAAATCACGCAAAGTGGCCATCATCCACAACAACTGGGAACAGCAGCTAGCCGCAGCAACATATTCAGCCTCTGTGGTAGACTGAGCAACACTAGACTGCTTACAAGAAGACGAAGATACAAGAGAAGAACCAATAAACTGACAAGTCCCAAAAGTGGACTTGCGATCAAGTCGGCAACCAGCAAAATCAGCATCCGAGTAACCGCAAAGGGAGAGTGTAGAAAAAGCAGAATACCAAATCCCAAACTCAGGTGTGAAGCATAAGTACCTCACAATGCGCTTGACCGCCTGACAGTGAGAAGTGCACGGCGACGACTGAAATTGCGCGCAAAGACACACTGCGATCTAGATGTCTGGGCGTGTCGCCGTCAGGTACAGCAGCGACCCGATCATACTCTGGTACTCCTTCTGGTCCACAGCTTCTCCATCCTTGTCCGCATCCAGGGTCGTCGTGGTCGACATGGGTGTTGGAAGAGGCTTGGCCTCACCCATATCGAACTTCTTCAATATGTCCTTGGTGTACTTGCCCTGATGTACGAACGTCCCCTCTCGGGATTGCTTGATTTGCAACCCGAGGAAAAACGTCAACTCGTCCATCATACTCATCTCAAACTCCCTGCTCATTGTATCTGCAATCTTGGCAACCAAAGCATGAGAAGAACCACCGAAAATGATATCATCCATGTGAATCTAAACCAAGAGAGTGTCATTGCCTTGCTTGAGGAGAAAAAGCGTTTTATCTACACATCCCATTTTAAAACCCTTAGCAAGCAAAAAGGTCTTCAACCTATCATACCAGGCTCTAGGGGTTGTTTCAAACCATACAAAGCTTTGTGAAGTTTAAAAACATGGTTTGGAAACTTTGGATTTTCAAAACCAGGGGGTTGTTTTACATACACCTCTTCTTCTATGTAGCTGTTTAGGAAGGCACTCTTGAAATCCATTTGAAAAAGTTTGAAACCTTTGGATGCAGCAAAAGCCAAGAGGATCCTAATTGCCTCCAAACGAGCTACAGGAGCAAAAGTCTCCTCATAGTCTATCCTCTCCTTCTGACTATACCCCTGGGCTACAAGTCGGGCCTTGTTTCTTACAACATGGCCATCTTCTCCTTGTTTGTTTTTGAAAACCCATTTTGTCCCAATAGGGTGACACTCAGGAGGAGGAGGAAGAAGAACCCAAACCCGATTTCTCTCAAAATTTTCGAGCTCCTCATGCATGGCATTGACCCAATCCGGATCAGATAAAGCATGTCCAACATCTCAGGGTTCAAAATCAGGAACAAATGCAGAATGAGCAAAGTGAGAGATTTGTTGTGACCTAGACCGAGTGACGCGTTCATGGATGTCGCCGATCATCTGTTGAGGAGGGTGTTGGCGCTGAATGTGTCATGGCGCCTTCCTTGCTGAAGTTACCTCCCCCTCAACAGCAGCTGGTGCCTCCTCAGGTACAAGCGGTACAACCCGAGGTGGTGGATCACACGGCCCCATGTAGTAGAGGAAGAAGGGTCGGGGTCGCGCGCAGTCGTGGTCGAAGTCGACCCAATCGGCACCACAGGTGGAGGAAGTGCTGGATCATCAATCCCTTCAGCACCTTCTTCCTCATCATCAAAAAGAGGTTCTCCAACCTCATGATCACCTGCACGCTCAAAACTAGAAGAAGGACAAAGCACAGTCTCGTCGAAAGTGACATTAGATGTCTCCATGACTCGGTTAGTATCAAGGTTAAGTACACGATATGCACGAGTATGATTTCCATAACCCAAAAATACACCTTCAGAAGAACGAGACTCAAACTTGTCCAAGTTGCCTTTCTTGAGTATAAAACAGTGGCAACCAAAAACTCTAAAATAACTCACTTTGGGTTGTTTCCCAAATCGCAACTCATAAGAAGTTTTCTTCAAGAAGGCACGGAGAAAAATGCGATTGGAAATATAGCATGCAGTGTTTATAGCCTCGGCCCAATACCGCCTAGGAGTCCTATGCTCATCGAGCATCGTCCTAGCCATCTCTACAAGGGTCCGATTTTTCCTCTCTACAACACCATTTTGTGGTGGTGTGTAGGGGGAAGAAAACTGATGCTCCAAACCCAAAGAGTTACAAAACTTCTCAAAATCCAAGTTCTTAAACTTGGAACCATTATCGCTACGAATAGCTCTCATCGAGTTCTTAGGGAGCTCGTTCTGAAGTCGCAAGATTAAATTGCGAACAAATGTGAAAGTCTCAGTTTTCTCAGCTAAAAAGAAAACCGACGAATATCTCGAAAAGTCATCAACAACAACAGGCACATACCACTTCCCACCAACTGAGCTCACCTGAGCCGGACCAACAAGGTCCATATGCAAAAGCTCTCCAGGGCGCTTGGTCATAACCTGATTCACAGGATGGTGGGGAGCGGCTACCATTTTCCCATGTCTACAAGAATGGCAGACAAGGTCCCTCTCCATGTGCAACTTGGGCAATCCTCGAATTAGGCCATGTGAACTAAGCCTTGCAAGCAAGTCGAAGCTCAAGTGACCGAGTCTCCTATGCCACTTCCAAAGATCAGAGGAGGAAGGACCAGCCAAAAGACAACGAGAAATGCCAAAAGACTCCGAGAAATTCGCACGAAAGACTTTCCTAAAGGGCAAAATCAAACATACAAGATTGCCCTGAGGATCCAAAATACGACTGAGATTTGGCTTAAAATGAATCTCATAGTCATCATCAAAAAGTTGCGAAACAGAAAGAAGATTAAAATGCAAGTTAGAAACAAGAGCAACATCATGCAACACAAAGTGCTCATTAACTCGCACAGACCCACGAGACAACACTTTACCTTTGCTATTGTCGCCGAAGGTGATAAACTCCTTTCCGGCAACTAGACTAAGACTGGAAAACCACTTGGCATTTCCGGTCATGTGCCTCGAACACCCAGAATCCACCAACCAAATGTCCTCCAATTGTTTTACCTACATCAATAAAAAGACATAGGGTGAGCATACGATCCAACACTGGGGTGAGTAAAATGAGAAGTGTACCAGTGTTGGGCCGGCTGCTCAAAAGAACGGTTAGCAGAAAAACCATTCCTAGCACGCCTGCGGGAAGAGCGATCACCACGCTAAGGAAAACATGGTCCGCTAGGGAAAGAGCGCTCACCGCGATAGTCAAAACACGGTGGAGGGAAACGCTCAACTAAAAAGCCACCGCCACGGGGTCCATAGCCCACAAAAGTAGGCTCCCACCGGGCACGTTCTCCTTGCAGCCTAGACCTAGGACCTTGAGGCATTGGACCTCTAGGCCTAGCAGCTCTCCTTTGAACATTCGGCACATGTACATCATGGAAAGGATGGTACATGTCCGTGTTGTTCATCTCCTTTGCACGGCGCTCCTCTCTCTTGCGCCGAAAGCAAAACTCACTTAAGTGTCCATCTCTCCCACAATGCTCACAATGGTACCTCACCGCTCTCATAGGGGGTTGTTGGTACTCACGGTAATGGGTGTGGATCACTTTGCACTTCTGTGGCATGAGCTCCTCCTGGATAGGTGGCATGGTGTCCAGCTTGTTTTCAGATGGTTGGGCTTGGGATGCCACATTTGTTTCTTTGGTGGAGCTCTCGGAGGTTCCTCATACACACCATCGGTGTTAGGCTTAAGAAGCTCTTTGGGTGATATCTTGGTAAGTTTGGGAGTAGTGATGGAGTTGGGCTTCTCACTCGGGTTAAGACCACTAGACTCTCCAATCTTGCCGAAAGACGCAGCACTCTCCGTCCCCTAAGCAAAGCCTACACCAGGACCTCCAGCAGCACGCTTGAATTGGGCAATCATCATCCCAAGCTGCGACTCACCACAAGACACCCATGACAAGATGGTCTGAAGGTATGTGTTTTCTTCCTCGGTTTGCATCTTGTTATGCTTCACATTGGTTATCTCCATCTCCAAACCCTCGCACAAACCGCATCTAGACACACAAGTGCTACCCGAGCTGGCCTTCTCAAGAGATACAATCTTGGCATTCTTCTCTGCCAACTCGGATTGCAAGCCTGCACAAGACTTGCACGCACCAAGCACTGAGGATCTAGCCCTAAGCTCATCCACCTCTCCAACCAAGGCAACATACTTCCCCCTCAAAGTGAGAAGGTCAGTCATGTGCCTGGAGCACATCTCACACTCATCCTCCTCAGTGACAACAACGGTGGACTTGACAGACTCAAGTTCCTTCACCGCATCCTCCCACTTCTGCCTAAACTCCTTCCTCTCTCTAGCAGCACGCCTAAGCAGCTTGTCTTGACTAAGGAGGGCGGCAGTAAGTTTATCAACCTCAGCAGAAAGCTCATCGGGGGTCTGTGATACCTAGGAGGTGTCGTCATCGTCGTCGTTCCGAGGAATCTCCTCCAGCTCGCCGTTGACCTCATCGCCGAGGGCCATGGTGCAGAAGCCCTCACTGTCGGCGAAGAAGGAGATGTCATTCAGCTTGTCCTCGATCTTCTTCTTCTTCTTGGACTCGTCGTCGCTTGAATCAGCGGAGTGGTCATCCGAGTCGTCAACGTTGCTGAGCGTGGCGAAGAAAGCACGTTGCTCGGCCTGGGCCTTCTCCAAGTACTTCTCCTTGATGTACTCCTTGTTGAAGCCGCCTCTCTGCTTATGCTTGGCAGGGACGTACTTCTCCTTGCTCTTGCCGGAGTCATACTTGTAGCCGTGATCCGCCTTGCCGAAGACTTGCTTGTTTTTCTTCGGGCAACTGGAGATGAAGTGGTCCGAGCCTCCACGCTCGTAGCAGCCACCATGTCCTCCTCCGTGGCGACGGTTCATGCGGTTGTTGTGGACCCGCGAGAACCGGTTGGCCAGCAGGGCCAACTCGTCGTCCGCCATGAACTCCAGCTGCTCCTCTGTGACAGAAAGAAGAGATGACAAAGCAAAACCTCCAGAGGGGTTAGCGGAAGAGCCAGAAAGCAAAGCCATCGATGGGCCAGAAGGATTTTCATAAGAAGCCCTCGCCATGGCATCAATCTCACTGGACTTGAGCTTACTAAAGAGCTCGTCGCACATGAGGGTCTCGTAGTTAGACGATTCGATGATTGCCTGAACCTTGGAATCCCACACCGATCGATCGAGAGTGTGTAAAAGCTTGAGAGCCCTCTCATGATCGTTGAAAGGCAACAGCTCCTTGTTAGCCCTCATCCTGTTGACAATAAACTGAAAGCGAGCGAATAAACTTTCTATGCTCTCACCAGGCATGTGTCAAAAGTTCTCATACTCTCGCTTGTGTGACTCGTAGAGACGGGTTTTGACTTGAGTGGTGCTCTCATGAATACGCATGAGAGTAGCCCAAATCTCCCAAGCCATAGCGAGGTAAGAAACGCGATCAAACTCTGTCATGCTCAAACATGAGAACATAGCATTACGGGCTCGGCTATTGGCATCGTGCTCATCGATCTGATGCTGAGTCACATGAGCAGCCAAGACCACGTAATCTACAGAGTTGCAAATATCCCAAATGGAAGCACCCATACTCTGAAGATAGGCCGATATACGTATCTTCCAATACGCATAGTTCGTCCCATCGAAAAACGGCGGTTTGCCCACACCGCGATCCATGTCGCCTTCTGTGGATCTGGAACCAGCTAAGGTGGAAGATCCTTAACCTGCTCTGATACCAATTGAAGGACCGAAAATGCTACACAAAGGAGACCAGAGGGGGGTGAATGGGAGCTTTAAATATCTTTTCAGAAACTTATCACCACTGTCCCGAGAATCAACCCCAAGAGCAAACCTAAAGCTTGGTAGTCCCGACAACAGACGAACAAACAGCGAACGAAATCATGCAAGGCAGCACTGACCGGACTGTGCCTGCGTCCGATCAGAGAGGACCAAACGCGTCCGGTCTGCAAAAACCCGTTTTGGGTCTTCTCTGTGTTGGACCGGATTCAGGGGGTCAGAGCGTCCGTTCAACACTGGAACCAGCGTCCGGTCACGAGCAGCACAATGAACAGTGTGCGCTGTGAGTCCGGCCACACATCCTCAGTGCATCCGGTCGATTTCTCGCAGAACAGGGCAAAGCGATGTTCAACGATCGGACTCACCAGGGAGCGTCCGGTCGTTGAACAAGGTGAGTCCGGTCACTCCGATTCCAAGCTGTTCGTCCATCGATTCAGCCCGTTCTCACCCAAAACGAAACCTCTAGGGCTCAAACTTGGTGAGAGGAGTCACAAGGAAGATAGTGAGCTACCCCTAGGAGGTCGTGGCTCGAACCTATCACCATATCGATGAATTGAAGAAATCGGGGGCAAAGAGGAGAAAACTGATCCAAATGTGAAATCCAACGGATCTACTTGTTCGTGATGTTTGAGTTGAATTCCTTCGGTGGAAATGATCTCCTCACTTCAAAGAACAAGTTGATTCAAATGGATTCGGGAAAGACGCACCGAGGAGGGAGATCGAGTGATGGGAAAAACATGGAGAAACGAAGAACGCGAAGAACAAGTTCAAAACGCGAATCATGACCACGAATTGCCAGTCGAAATTCATCCCCACAAGGAGGCAACGAGATTACGGTCTCGTTTCCTCAAAAAGCAAATACATAGAGGTATGATTCACCATCTCTGTGGATCTCAGTAGCTATAGCAGGGATGTGGGAGAGCAGGAAACCCTAGAATGAAAATAGCAATGGCTGAGATAGACTAGAGGGAGGGGTTGCCTCTATTTATATAGCCTAATATAATTATTCCCCTTCTACCCCTACTACTAATGAGCGAGCAGGCTAACCCTAAGGGTATTCTTGACCAACTCGAAGTTGATGGTGATCTGACGGCCACGCCCGCACAACTGGTAGCTTCGCCTCGACGCAACCTCACCGATTGCCGCCACGTGTTGCCACCGCTCTGCTCGTCCTTTTCACGGACCTCCCCCCGGTTTTGAGGCCGAAATCGAGAAACCTAGACCATCCCCCGGTTTTGAGGCCGAAACCGGGAAACCTATCGTTCGTCGCCTGAGTTTTGTGGCCCAAACTCAGAAACCCGCTAGCGGCGAGGTTTTGAGGCCCAAACCTGTAAACCGGCCGCACCCAGGTTTTGAGGCCCAAACCTGGAAACCATCCACTTGGTGGTTTTTCTGTGGCTCAACCACCAAACCGAGCCGTAGAGGGGATGCACCGTCCGTGCACCCCGTCCACACGCAAGTCTTCACTTGTCGGTGTCCCAAGCTGTCAGCCACCACGGCCGATCCTCAGGCCACCGGTCTGTCAGTCCAAGCCTCACGTTCGCCCTTCACCGCTCCGGGTCCTTCGGCACGACACGTCTCTACTTGACCTTCACCTTGCCTTTGATCACCGTATCCTGAATGACCGAAAGTGCTACCAGAAAGCGACCAGAGGGGGGTGAATGGGAGCTTCAAAATTTCTTTTCAGAAACTTGTTGCCACTGTCTCGAGAAACACCACAAGAGCAAACCTAGAGCTTGAATAGTGTCTATGACCCTAGATGTAGGGTGGATGCTTCCGAGAAGCACAGCGAGACACTACACAACTCTAGAAACCCAACGCAAAAGCTGGAAATCAAAACTAATGACGGACGAACGAACCACGGACGAAAACGTGCAAACTGCACTCGACCGGACTCAGGACAGCGTCCGGTCAAGGACCATCGGACGCGTCCGGTCAGCAGAACAGCGTTCTGGGAGCTCTCTGAGTTGGACCGGACTCACTGTGCACGAGCGTCCGATCACTTTGTAGAGAGCGTCTGGTCGAGAGTCAAGCGTCCGGTCACAAGAGCCAAACCCGATGAACAGTACTAGGGGCGCGTCCGGTCAAGTGAAGACCGTGCGTTCGGTCAAGACAACTACAAATGATCGGTTCAAACCTTCTACGACCGGACTCTGGACCAGCGTCCGGTCACCGCAACCCTAGCATCCGGTCACCCCGACGCAGCTCCGTTCGACCACCGATTCAACTCAATCTCACCCAAAACGAAACCACTAGGGTTCAAACTTGGTGAGAGGAGTCACAAGGAGGATAGTGAGCTACTCCTAGGAGATCATGGCTCGAACCTATCTCCAAATCGATGAATCAAAGAAATTCAGGAGAAGGGAGAAAAACTTGACTCGAAACAAAAATCGACCGATCTACTAGCTCGTGAGGTTAGAGACGAATTCCTTCGGTGGAAAAAGGTGCCTCACGATCTAGAACAACTTGGTTCAAACGGATTTGCAAAAGACGTACCAAGTAGAGAGATCGATCAACGGGAAAAATGTGGAGAGAAACAACCCGCGAAGAACAAGAATAAAACGCGAATCACAACCACGAAATTGCAACCGTGTGGCTACCACACGCTACAACAGTGAGATTACGGTCTCACTTCCTCAAAATCTCACGGACACAGAGGTATGATTGTCTTCTCTATGGATCTCAGTTCGCTACAGTAGAGGATGGGGAGAGCAGGAAACCCTAGAAACAAAAGAGCAAATAACTGAGATAGAATGGGAGGTGGGTGTCTCCCTCTACTTATCCTAATTCTATTTCCCACTCTACCCCTAACTAATTACAGAGCGAACCAGCTAAACCCTAGGGTTATTCTGGACCAACTCAAGGTAGATGCTGATCTGACGGGCACACCCGCAGAACTGGTAGCGTTGCCTCAACGCAACCTCACCGATTGCCGCCACCGCTCCGCTTGTCCTTTTCCCGGACTTCGCTCCCAGTTTTGAGGCCCAAACCGGGAAACCAGCCTTCACGATCAACCCCCGGTTTTGAGGCC
Source organism: Coix lacryma-jobi var. lacryma-jobi (assembly GCA_009763385.1). NCBI lineage: Eukaryota > Viridiplantae > Streptophyta > Magnoliopsida > Poales > Poaceae > Coix > Coix lacryma-jobi. The sequence goes on from CM019831.1 coordinate 99,873,965, forward strand.
CAAACCGGGAAACCGGCCGTCCATCGCCTGAGTTTTGTGGCCCAAACTCAGAAACCCGCAGCACCCAGGTTTTGAGGCCCAAACCTGGAAACCGTCCTCAGCCCGAGTTTCATGGCCCAAACTCAGAAACCATCAGCACCCTGGTTTTGAGGCCCAAACCTAGAAACCGTCCACCCGGTGGTTTTTCTGTGGCTCAACCACCAAACCGAGTCGTAGATGGAGTGCACAGCCCATGCACCCCGTCCAACGACACGTGTCCTCAGGTCCTCGACCCGAGCAACACCATGCCCCGCAAGTCCCCGCTCGTCGCTGTCCCAGGCTGTCAGCCACCACAACTGATCCTCGGGCCACCGGTCCCTCAGTCCAAGCCTCACGTCCGCCCTTTGCCACTCTCGATCCATCAGCTCGGCATGTCTCTACTTGACCTTCACCTTGCCTTTGATCATTGTATCCATGCTCGACACCTGCACAACACAAGCCAAAGAACATGCGCATTATCCCAGTTGACAATCACTCATCACCCGAGACTCGGCATACACCCATGTATCCGCAATCTCCCCCTTGATGAGTGCATTGTCAACTACTCACACAAATCATACTGGAATAGAGGAAGGATGGAAGAAGAAGAGAGAACTTGACCAAATGACCCAAAAGCAAGCAAAGCCGAAGAAGGTCAAGTGGAAGAAGCAGGAAAACTTGGTCCCCAAAGACATGGGCAACGGCTCGACGCAACCAAGCAAAGCAAAGCTAGCCCTCAAGAAGAGGTAGAACAGGCTCAACACCGCTAGCAGGAAAGCTCGATACCAATCGAAAAATCAATTGAAATCCAAGCAAAATAGAGCTAGCCCTCAAGAAGAGGCAGAACGGGCTCAACACCGCTAGCGAGAAAGCTCAATACCAACTGAAGAGCATAAAAGCAAAGTCGCTAGTCCCACAAGAAAGAGGCAAAGGCTCAACACAACTAGCTACCAAAAATGCTTCGTACCAACTGTTACCTGCTCAAAAACTCAGCAGCGAGCAAACTCCCCCTCAAAAAGTGCACACAACCAGGAAATCTCCTCGTAGTTGATCTAATTTCTCCTCCTTAGTTCAACTCGGAAAGTACATGATTTGCAATATTTTCTCCCCCTTAGTTGATAATGCACTAAACAAGCAAAATACTCCCCCTTCCAAAATGCATAGGAGTCAGAAATGCTACATAATGCAAGTTAGTAGCTTCAGGGATATAGTCAATAGAATGAAAAGATGCTCTACACAGTTCTGATCCGATGACTCAAACATCCATAACAAGCTAGCAAGGGCTCAAACTGATCACTAAATACAAAATGTGAACATGGGAGCAGTTTTCAGCCAAAAAAGTATTCACCATCAAAATAGCACTAAGCATGTATAGACAGGAAGTCAAACAAGTGCTAAACATGTATACAAGGTGAACTACCCCTAGCAAGGTTCAATCATCATGCTAGAGAATGAAACATAGACTTGTGTATTCAAAATTTTATCAGAGTTGCAGCGGTTAAATTACACAAGTTCAAATTTCAGCATATGATTGCGAGAGGTTGAAAGCTTGTCATTGCCTAACTTTCCAACTGTGCGAAGCCTATGCAGAAGCAATCAGAAGCTTAAAGCAACAGTTTCGGTCACACACTACTGAAAGGACCTAAGGTGTCGCCTAGAGGGGGGGTGAATAGGCTTTTCTGAAAAATTACAACTTATAATGCGGAAGCAATTAGTATGTGAGTTTCCAATTACATGGAAACCCCCAATTGGAGTAACACAACCCCTTAAGAGACAAACACAAAGTATATGTCAAGTATTTAGTACACCTAGAAGCTAACACCCTGCACCACAAAGATTAGATCAAGCGATAAACAAATTGGGCATAGTCAGTAAATACCGGACATGTCTGGTATCAATACCGGACAAGTCCGGTATGCACGGGTTGTGCGGGACTGCTCCTTTTCTTCTCCAATTTCTCACACAACCTGCAATCACTATGTATGATGTATATATAAAACTGATTGCTTGCAAAACAACTAGCACAACGAAGAATAACAAATAGCCGAAAGTAAAGCACAAAGGAATGACACGGTATTTGTTTCACCGAAGTTCGGCACCCCCTCGGGTCCTACTCTCCGTTGAGCCGGCTGCGAGCTACCACAAAGGTGGGCTCTAGAGGACACCACGGGTCACTCTAGCCGTGGTCTATTTCACCCGCAATGCTCCTTCCACTAGTTGATCTCTTTTGAGGAGAGATCGAACCTTTACAAACTTTCCGAGGCACTTCACAAATCTCTTGGGTGCTCAATGGCGACGCCTAACCGTCTAGGACCGTAGAGTCCAAGAGTAACGAATGCGCACAACAAGATCGACGATTTGCACAAGTGCTCAAGAGATGGCTGGCTCTCTAATTTTGAATCTCTCTCAACCCACAAATGGATTTGGCAATTAGAGGACAATCACTCACTAAGAGAGGGTTGGAAAGTGTTTTGAAAGGCTTAGAATGAGTGTGGGAACCAGTAGAATCAACAGCCTCCAAAGGTGGAGGTTTGGGGGTATTTATAAGCCCACATTCGAAACTAACCGTTTTCTAGCCGTTGGCTGAGTCAGCTCATACCGGACATGTCCGGTATGCATACCGGACATGTCCGGTATCACTTTACTGCGTGAGAAAGACACTGAATGCACCAACTTTCAAACTTCCCGAGAGAACCCGGTAGTACCGACCACTTGGTTGGTAGTACCGCTAGTTATTAAGGAGTTTTCGCAACCTCTCTGAGTTGGACCAATTTTGGCCCACCGGTAGTACCGCTATAACCCCGGTAGTACCGGTCAGTAGTACCGACCCAAGGGGCGGTAGTACCGCCCATCACAAAGATACTGTTAGCCACCAATCCGCAAGTACCGGACATGTCCGGTATGCATACTGGACATGTCCGGTATGACTTCACTGCGCGAGAAATATCCTTAACCAACCATCTTTTCAAACCCCTAAAAGGATCTCAGTAGTACCGACCACCAGGTCGGTAGTACCGACAGTTAAGACGGGGTTTTGCAACCTCTCTGTGTTGGGCCAAATTATGCCTACCGGTAGTACCGCTATAACTCCGGTAGTACCTTCCGGTAGTACCGACGCAAGGGTCGGTAGTACCGCCCATGCACAGGCTGCGAGACAGAACTCCGCAAATACCGGACATGTTCGGTATGGACTCCCTTCACCAGGTTCATCACTAGGCCAGAAGGATGGCCGCACTGTTGTGGGCTCATACCGGACTTAGCTGAAAGTTAACTCTAGCTCTCTCATGTCTCACTTAGGTTGGTTTGAGCACTTGTGAAAAAGCATCTACTATATGTTGCATCCCTCTTAATAGTACGGCTTCCCTATTTACTCAAGATAAATTGAAAGACAAGATTTAAACCTCTTGAGTTGATCTCCATTTGAACCAAAGCCGCTTGTCTTCATTTTTCATATCGAGAGGAATGGTTGTCGTGTTTGCAAGTAGATATCTTTCGAGCATAGCCTTCTTGAGCATGTGACTTGACTTCATGCAAGTGATAGAATGGAGTTCCAAATGTGTCAAGTCACTTCAATCAATATTGTAGCTAGGAATGTTGATTCTCCACTAGATGCGATCTTCAGGCTTGATTGATCCTTCGACTAAATGCAAGTACTTTCTTCTTCACTCTAGCTAGGTTCTTCGGCCGCCAAGCCGTCGCTTGCCCTTCACCCTTGCTTAGTACCTCAAAGACTCTTTCCTTGCTATCTTCACCATCTCAAGCCATTCAACCATACTTCGTTTTGAATCCTTTCTTTGCAATCATAAATGAACTATGATTATCCCACAATACGATAACCCTTTATATCAATATCATTCTCATTGTTGTTTTGTGCTTGTGACATGATCTTCATACAATAATCCATCATTTTGGCTTTGCATTACATTTCAAGTACATAGTGAGATAATCATTTCCCTGTGTCACACTTAGCAAACATATTAGATCTTTAATCAACATTGTCATCAAATCATCCAAAATCACACTTAAGTGCAACATGCACTTTCAACTACACAACTCAAGTTTAACTCAAAGTGCAATGAGAGACAGTCTCAAAACTGTGATGTGCTGACAAGCAATCCCATCTCGATCTTTCCAATTCACTTAACTTGGTTCAAATTTAAAGCAGAATATGAATGTACCAAGCAAGTGAATGACTCAAAACTAGAGACATAGCAACCTAGCATATATGAAAAGCACAAGTGATTTCACACATTCTACACATGCTAGTTGCATATCTCAATGGTGAACATTTTTAAGTTTTACGTTCATTAAGCAAGTTCACCATTCATAAAATAGCTCAGCTCACAACATGTATCAGTGATCAGAAGAAGCAGAAGCTACATCATAACGCATCAGAGCATACACTTATATAGAGCATAATCACATTCTAAAGATTATATACATGAAGCTCTGAATGGAATTATGCAAGATGAAATGCAGAAGATACATGATGAAACCAAATCAAGGATACCAAATGAAGAAAAAGGAGTCAGTCTATAATACATAAGACAAAATGTTTTCCCCATCTAAAAGGGGAAACACACACCAAGCTCACCTCTCAACCTAGCAAAAGTCGATTGGTCTAAAGGCTTGGTGAAAATATCAGCCAACTGATGATGAGTATCGACATGGCGAAGGTCGATATCACCCTTCTCATAGTGGTCTTGCAGAAAATGAAAGCGCACATCAATGTGTTTGGTCTTATAGTGCAGCACGGGGTTCTTAGTAACGCTAATAGCACTTGTGCTGTCACAGAGCAAAGGAACACGAGAAAAGCTCAGACCAAAATCACACAAAGTGGTCATCATCCAAAGCAACTGGGAACAGCAGCTAGCCACAGCAACATACTCAGCCTCCGTGGTAGACTGAGCAACACTAGACTGCTTGCGAGAAGACCAAGATACAAGAGAAGAACCAATAAACTGACAAGTCCCAGAAGTGGACTTGCGATCAATACGACACCCAGCAAAGTCGACATCAGAGTAACCGCAAAGGGAGAGGGTGGAGGAAGCAGAATACCAAATCCCAAACTCTGGAGTGAAGCATAAGTACCTCATAATGTGCTTGACCGCCTGACGATGAGAAGTGCGCGGCGACGACTGAAATCGTGCGCACAGACACACCGCGAACTGGATGTTCGGGCGTGTCACCGTCAGGTACAGCAGCGACCCGATCATACTCCGGTACTCCTTCTGGTCCACTACTTCTCCATCCACATCCGCATCTAGGGCCGTCGTGGTCGACATGGGTGTTGGTAGAGGCTTGGCCTCACCCATATCGAACTTCTTCAGAATGTCCTTGGTATACTTGCCCTGGTGCACGAACGTCCCTTCTTGGAATTGCTTGATTTGCAACCCGAGGAAAAACGTCAACTCGCCCATCATGCTCATCTCAAACTCCCTGCTCATAGTGTCTGCAAACATGGCAACCAAAGCGTGAGAAGAACCACCAAAAATGATATCATCCACGTAAATCTGGACCAAGAGAGTGTCATTGCCTTGCTTGAGGAGAAAAAGCGTTTTATCCATACAACCCATTTTAAAACCCTTAGCAAGCAAAAAGGTTTTCAACCTATCATACCAGGCTCTAGGGGCTTGTTTCAAACCATACAATGCTTTGTGAAGTTTAAAAACATGGTTTGGAAACTTGAGATTTTCAAAACCGAGGGGTTGTTTCACATATACTTCCTCTTCTATGCAGCCGTTTAAGAAGGCACTCTTGACATCCATTTGAAAAAGTTTAAACCCTTTGGATGCAGCAAAAGCCAAGAGTATCCTAATTGCCTCCAAACGAGCTACAAGAGCAAAAGTCTCCTCATAGTTTATCCCATCCTTCTGACTATACCCCTGGGCTACAAGTCTGGCCTTGTTTCTCACAACATGGCCATCCTCTTCTTGTTTGTTTTTGAAAACCCATTTTGTCCCAATAGGGTGACACTCAGGAGGAAGAGGAACTAGAACCCAAACCCGATTTCTCTCAAAGTTTTCAAGCTCCTCATGCATGGCATTGACCCAATCTGGATCAGATAAAGCGTGTCCAACATCTCGGGGTTCAAAATCAGCAACAAATGCAGAATGAGCAAAGTGAGAGATTTGTTGTGACCTTGACCGAGTGACACGTTCGCCGATACTGCCGATCATCTGTTGAGGCGGGTGTTGGCACTGGATGTGTCGTGGCGCCTCCCGAACTGATGATACCTCCCCCTCAACAGCAGCTGGTGCCTCCTCGGGTACAAAGGGTACCGCTCGAGGTGGCGGATCCCACGGCCCCCAAGTAGTCGAAGAAGAAGGGCTCGGGGCCGTGAGTGGTAGTAGAGGCCGCTCTTTGCGGCAGAGCAGGTGGAGGTGGTGCTGGCTCATCCATCCCTTCAGCACCCTCGTCCTCATCATCAAAAAGAGGCTCGCCAACCACATGATCACCTGCACGCTCAAAACGAGAAGAAGGACAAACCATGGTCTCGTCGAAGGTGACATCTGATGTCTCCATGACTCGGTTAGTATCAAGGTTAAGTACACGATATGCACGAGTATGAGACTCAAATTTGTCCATGTTGCCTTTCTTAAGTATACCCAAAGACTCTAAAATAACTCACCTTGGGCAGTTTTCCAAAACACAACTCATAAGAAGTCTTTTTCAAGAAAGCTCGAAGAAAAATGCGATTGGAAATGTAGCACGCAGTGCTCATAGCTTCGGCCCAATATCGCCTAGGAGTCCTATGCTCATCGAGCATCGTCCTGGCCATTTCAACAAGGGTCCGATTCTTCCTCTCTGCAACACCATTCTGAGGGGGTGTGTAGGGGGAAGAAAACTGATGCTCTAAACCCAAAGAGTTACAAAACTTTTCAAAATCTGAATTTTTGAATTTGGAACCATTATCACTTCTAATAGGTCGCATCGAGTTCAAAGGGAACTCGTTCTAAACACGCAAAATCAGATTGCGAGCAAAGGAGAAAGTCTCGGTCTTCTCTGCTAAAAAGAAGACCCACGAATATCTCGAAAAGTCATCAACAACAACAAGGACATACCACTTCCCCCCAACCGAGCTCACCTGAGCCGGACCAACAAGGTCCATGTGCAAAAGCTCTCCAGGGCGCTTCGTCATGACCTGAGTCACTAGATGGTGGGGAGCGGCGACCATCTTCCCATGTCTACAAGAGTGGCAAACAAGATCCTTCTCCATAGACAACTTGGGCAATCCTCGGATTAAGCCAAGTGAACTAAGCCTTGCAAGCAAGTTGAAGCTCAAATGACCAAGTCTCCTATGCCACTTCCAAAGATCAGAGGGGGAAGGTCCAGCCACAAGACAACGAGAAGTGCCAAAAGACTCTGAGAAATTCGCACGAAAGACTTTCCCAAAGGGCGAAATCATACATACAAGATTGCCCTGAGGATCCAAAATACGACTGAAATTCGGCTTAAAACGAATTTCATAGTCATCATCGAAAAGTTGCGAAACAAAAAGAAGGTTAAAATGCAAGTTAGAAACAAGAGCAACATCGCGCAACACAAAGTGTTCATTAACCCGCACCGACCCATGAGACAACACTTTACCTTTGCTATTGTCGCTGATGGTGATACACTCCTTTCTGGCAACAGGACTAAGACTGGAGAACCACTTGGTGTTTCCGGTCATATGCCTTGAGCACCCGGAATCCACCAACCAAACGTTCTCCAATCGTTTTACCTACATCAATAAAAAGACATAGGGTGACCATACGGTCCAACACTGGGGTTAGTGAAGTAGGGAGAATACTAGTGTTGGGCCGGCTGCTCAAAAGAACGGTTAGCAGAAAAACCACTCCTAGCACGCCTACGGGAAGAGCGATCACCACGCTAAGGAAAATGTGGTCCACTAGGGAAAGAGTGCTCACCGCGATAGTCAAAACGCGGTGGAGGGAAAAGCTCAACTACAAAGCCACCGCCATGGGGTCCATAGCCCACAAAAGCAGGCTCCCGCTGGGCACGTCCTCCATGCGGCCTAGACCTAGGAACCTGAGGCATTGGACCTCTAAGCCTAGCAGCACGCCTCTGAACATTCGGCACATGTACATCATGGAAAGGATGATACATGTCTGTGTTGTTCATCTCCTTTGCTCGGCGCACCTCTCTCTTGCGCCGAAAGCAAAACTCACTCAAGTGTCCATCTCTCCCACAGTGCTCACAATGGTACCTCACCGCTCTCATAGGGGGTTGTTGGTACTCACGGTAGTGGGTGTGGATCACTTTGCCCTTCTGTGGCATGAGCTCCTCTTGGATGGGTGGCATTGTGTCTAGCTTGTTCTTGAGGTAGTTTGGTTTGGGAGCCCATTGTTGTTTCTTGGGTGGAGCTCTTGGAGGTTCATCAAACACTCCATCCTTGGTGTTAGGCTTGAGAGGCTCTTTGGGTGGAATCTTGATAAGCTTGGGAGTATTTGTGGAGTTGGGCTTCTCACATGGGTTAAGGCCACTCGACTCTCCAATCTGCCCAAAAGAAGAAACATCAACACCCGGAGCAAAACCTACACTAGGACCTCCAGCAGCACGCTTAAACTGAGCAATCATCATCCCAAGCTGCGGCTCATTACAAGACACCCATGACAAGATGGTCCGATGGTATGTGTTTTCTTCCTCGGTTTGCATCTTGCCATGCTTCACATTGGCTATCTCCATTTCCCAGCCCTCACACAAAACACACCTAGCCACACAAGTGCTACCCGAGTTGGCCTTCTCAAGAGACACAATCTTGGCATTCTTCTCTGCCAACTCGGATTGCAAGCCCGCACAAGACTTGCATGCACCCAACAAGGCGGGTCTAGCCCGAAGCTCATCCACCTCTCCAATCAACGCAACATACTTACCTCTCAAAGTGAGAAGGTCAGTCATGTGCGTGGTGCACATCTCACGCTCACCCTCCTCAGAGACAACTAAGGTGGACTTGGAAAACTCAAGCTCCTTCACCGTATCCTCCCACTTCTGCCTAAACTCCTTCCGCTCTCTAGCAGCGCGTGTAAGCAACTTATCCTGACTAAGAAGGGCGGCAGTAAGCTTCTCGACCTCAGCAGAAAGCTCATCGAGGGTCAGAGATACCTGGGAGGTGTCGTCATCGTCGTCGTCATTCCGAGGGATCTCCTCCAGCTCGCCGTCGACCTCCTTGCCGAGGGCCATGGTGCAAAATCCCTCGTTGTCGGCGAAGAAGCAGAGGCCGTTCAGCTTGTCCTCGATCCTCTTTTCTTCTCGGACTCGTCGTCACTTGAGGAAGCGGAGTCGTCATCTGAGTCGTCGACGTCGCCGAGCGTGGCAAAGAATGCACGCTGCTCAGCCTGGGCCTTCTCCAAGTACTTCGTCTTGATGTACTCCTTGTTGAAGCCGCCCTTCCGCTTGTGCTTCGCAGGGACATACTTCTCCTTGCGCTTGCCGGAGTCGTACTTGTGCCCATGATCGCCCTTCCCATATGTGTGCTTGTTCTTCTTGGGACAGTTGGCGATGAAGTGGTCGGGGTCGCCCCACTCAAAGCATCCTGAGCGTCCTCCTCCGTGGCGACGGTTCATGCAGTTGTTGTGGAACCGCGAGAACCAGTTGGCGAGCCAAGCCAACTCGTCATCCCCCATGAACTCTAGCTGCTCCTCTGTGACAGAAAGAAGTGAAGAGAGTGCAAAGCCTCCAGAGGGGTTAGCAGAAGAGCCAGAAACCAAAGCCATAGTCGGGCCAGAAGGATTTTCATAAGAAGCCCTCGATATGGCGTCAATCTCACTAGACTTGAGCTTACTAAAGAGCTCGTCGCATGTGAGGGTCTCATAGTTAGACGATTCGATGGTTGCCTGGACCTTTGAGTCCCACACCGACCGATCGAGAGTATGCAAAAGCTTCAAGGCCCTCTCATGATCGTCAAAAGTCAACAACTCCTTGTTCGCTCTCATCTTGTTGACAATAACCTGAAAGCGAGCGAATAAACTTTCTATGCTGTCGCCAGGCATGTGTCGAAAGTTCTCATACTCCCGCTTGTGCGACTCGTAGAGGCAGGATTTGACTTGAGTGGTTCCCACATGAAAGCGCATGAGGGTCGCCCAAATCTCACGAGCCGTGGGGAGGTGAGAAAAGCGATCAAACTCGGACAAGCTCAAACAGGAGAAAAGAGCGTTATGAGCTCGGCTTTTGGCATCGTGCTCCTCGATCTGCAGTTGAGTAGCACGAGTAGCCAAGACAACGTAATCGGCCTTGTTGCAAATCTCCCAGACAAAAGACCCCATGCTCTGGAGATAGGCCGACATGCGTATCTTCCAATACGCATAGTTCGTCCCATCAAAGAACGGCGATTTGCCCACGCCACGATCCATGTCGCCTTCTGTGGATCTGGAACCAGCTAAGGTGGAAGATCCTTAACCCGCTCCAATACCAATTGAAGGACCGAAAGTGCTACCAGAAAGCGACCAAAGGGGGGGTGAATGGGAGCTTCAAAATTTCTTTTCAGAAACTTGTTGCCACTGTCTCGAGAAACACCCCAAGAGCAAACCTGGAGCTTCAATAGTGTCTACGACCCTAGAAGTAGGGTGGGTGCTTCCAAGAAGCACAGCGAGATACTACACAACTCTAGAAACCAAACGCAAAAGCTGGAAATCAAAACTGACGACGGACGAACGAACCACGGACGAAAATGTGCAAACTGCACTCGACCGGACTCAGGCCAGCGTCCGGTCAAGGACCATCAGACGCGTCCGGTCAGCAGAATAGCGTTCTGGGAGCTCTCTGAGTTGGACCGGACTCACTGTGCACGAGCGTCCGGTCACTTTGTACAGAGCGTCCAGTCGAGAGTCAAGCGTCCGGTCACAAGAGCCAAACCCGATGAACAGTACTAGGGGTGCGTCCGGTCAAGTGAAGACCGTGCATCCGGTCAAGACAACTGCAAACGATCGGTTCAAACCTTCAACGACCGGACTCTGGACCAGCGTCCGGTCACCCCGACCCTAGCGTCCGGTCACCCCGATGTAGCTCCGTTCGACCATCGATTCAACTCAATCTCACCCAAAACGAAACCACTAGGGTTCAAACTTGGTGAGAGGAGTCACAAGGAGGATAGTGAGCTACTCCTAGGAGATCATGGCTCGAACCTATCTCCAAATCGATGAATCAAAGAAATTCGGGGGAAGGGAGAAAAACTTGACTCGAAACAAAAATCGACCGATCTACTAGCTCGTGAGGTTAGAGACGAATTCCTTCGGTGGAAAAAGGTGCCTCACGATCTAGAACAACTTGGTTCAAACGGATTTGCAAAAGACGTACCAAGTAGGGAGATTGATCAACGGGAAAAAAGTGGAGAAAAACAACCCGCGAAGAACAAGAATAAAACGCGAATCACAACCACGAAATTGCAACCGTGTGGCTACCACACGCTACAACAGTGAGATTACGGTCTCACTTCCTCAAAATCTCACGGACACAGAGGTATGATTGTCTTCTCTGTGGATCTCAGTTCGCTACAGCAGAGGATGGGGAGAGCAGGAAACCCTAGAAACAAAAGAGCAAATAACTGAGATAGAATGGGAGGTGGGTGTCTCCCTCTACTTATCCTAATTCTATTTCCCACTCTACCCCTAACCAATTACAGAGCGAACCAGCTAAACCCTAGGGTTAGTCTGGACCAACTCAAGGTAGATGCTGATCTGACGGGCACGACCGCACAACTGGTAGCGTTGCCTCAACGCAACCTCACCGATTGCCGCCACATGCCGCCACCGCTCTGCTTGTTCTTTTCCCGGACTTCGCCCCTGGTTTTGAGGCCCAAACCGGGAAACCAGCCGTCCATCGCCTGAGTTTTGTGGCCCAAACTCAGAAACCCGCAGCACCCAGGTTTTGAGGCCCAAACCTGGAAACCGTCCTCAGCCCGAGTTTTGTGGCCCAAACTTCGAAACCATCAGCGCCCAGGTTTTGAGGCCCAAACCTGGAAACCGTCCACCCGGTGGTTTTTCTGTGGCTCAGCCACCAAACCGAGCCGTAGATGGAGTGCACAGCCCGTGCACCCCGTCCACCGACACGTGTCCTCAGGTCCTCGACCCGAGCAACACCATGCCCCGCAAGTCCCCGCTCGTCGCTGTCCCAGGCTGTCAGCCACCACAGCTGATCCTCGGGCCACCGGTCCCTCAGTCCAAGCCTCACGTCCGCCCTTCGCCACTCTCGGTCCATCGGCACGGCACGTCTCTACTTGACCTTCACCTTGCCTTTGATCACTGTATCCGTGCTCGACACCTGCACAACACAAGCCAAAGAACATGCGCATTATCCTAGTTGAAAATCAGTCATCACTCGAGACTTGGCATACACCCATGTATCCGCATATCCGTGCTCAACACCTATACAACACAAGCAAACGAACATGCGCATCATCCCAGTTGGCAATCACTCATCATTCAAGATCCGGCATACACCCATGTATCCGCACTTAATTCACTGTGAAGGCACCTTAGCTTCCACGAGAAGGCACCTAGGGGGGCACGCCTAGGTCGGGCGACCCCCCCTATGACAGGTTGGCCCCACCATGGTATGTGTAGATGATGTCCCGACTTGTCATTTGGTGTTTGGCATGTTGAAATGTGTCATGATCACTTTGGATGCTTCGTTGTGGGCCCATTGATCCATGTGACTTCATCTTCCACCGTTGAGAGAAAGAACAATTGTGATCCAAGGGTGGAGAAGCACTTTGGGAGGCTTGACATGGATCATGACATGTGGCAGAACCCTGGTGGGCCCATAGAGGGGTCGGGCGACCCCCTTATGTAGGTCCCACCAGATTTCCTTGGCATATTCTTTCACTTGGGAGCTTAGCATGGTTGATGCCACTTGGTAGAGCCCTGGTGGGGCCATAAGGGGGTCGGGTGACCCCCTTATGTGGGTCCCACCAGCTCACTTTACCACATTTCTTCATTATCTGCATAAACACACTTCCATATACAATTGTAGCTGGTTATGGATAAAAGTATGTTCATGCCATGTTATTCTTCCTTAATACCGAGCTTGTTGATGGGGTTTTGGGTGTATTGTTTTGGTAATATTCCACTGTCAACACATATGCTCATGCATCATGTTTAGTTTGGTTGCTCTGTATTTTGTGTCTTGTGATGGACACTTATGACATCTTTGTGCTCATTCGTTCATATTATATATGACATGTCATGTTTATCGCTCTTTTACTTATACATTTATTTCATCTCTTATGAGTAAATGAGCTACCTCTTTCATGTACATGTATTTCATTCATATCTTTTTGAGTATATGGTGTTGGCATGGTATGTATTAACTTGCCTCTAACCCATTTCTCTTATTCTTAGCAAGTTCATACAAACCATGAGTTTGAAAACCTCTCTTCTTTATATACTCGAGGTCATGTTGTTATCAATCACCAAAAAGGAGGAGATTGAAAGCATCTAGGCCCCTAGTGAGTTTCGTTAATTAATGACAACATAAGATTATAGTGACTAACATGTGTTTGGCAGAAACAATTGAGTTAGGTCACGATAATGGTGATTGTATGGACAATATGGTATTCATGCCCCTATCAATGGAAATTGTTTTGGTTCTCAAAGGATTGTCGACAAGGTTGAGATAGGCTAGTTCTATGTGACGCTTGGCGTTGGAGACACACTTAGAGTAGTTTAGGACTTTGTTTTTCCTTGATAATGGTGATTGTATGAGCAATATGGTATTCATGCCCCTATCGATAGAAATTGTTTCAATTTTCAAAGGATGGTTGACAAAGTTGAGATAGGCTAGTTCTAAGTGTCGTTTAGCATTGGAGAGACATTTAGAGTAGTTTAGGACTTTGGTCATACTATAAAGGGTGGAGTATGAACTAGTAGCTTGCCCTAGGTGAGGCTAATGTGTTAGGTGTGGTGCACACTTGTCAAACTTAGCACTAGGTAGCTCAAAAATATCCCATGGATCAAATAGATCAAAACTCATTTAAGGATTGTCGCTATTCGGGAGTGTTTCAGCCTCTTTTTGAGACATCGGACGCTGACCTTGCACCCATTGGACACATCCGATGAGTACAAGGAGTGCACAGTGAGCTATGCATGTTGCATCGGACACGCCTAAGGGCTGCGTCGGACACATAGGTGCCACTGTGCACTTAGCCTCTGTTTCAGCATCTTATCAGACGCTGCATTGGACGTGCCAGGGAGGCATGTCCGATGGCCATGCAGAGAGGTTCCAGAGAGATCCAATTGCCATCGGACGAGCCCGATGGGGTGGCATCGGATGCTCCCAACGCTCGATGTCACTGTGACGTGTGCTGTCAGAAATAGTACACATTACCATTAGAAGAGGCTAAAAGGACCGTGACGCCTAAGAGGGGGGTGAATTAGGCAACTAAAAACTCTACTCTAAACTATGGCGTCTAATTACCACCTAGTCAAAACCTATGCAAGGAAGTAATCTATCTACAAGTGCAACTATGGTTTTGCTAGGTGTGTTGTTGTCTCTACTGCAAAAGAGTTATGCAACCTAGGTTCCAATCCTATCAACTAAGCTAGGAAAGGTAAAAGCACACAACCAAGGTAGCAAAGTAAATGTGGAAGCTAAAGAGAGAGGTAGAGATGCAATCTCCCGTTGATGACTTCGGTATTTTTACTGAGGTATCGAGAAGCACGCAAGCTTCCCCCTAGTTCTCGTTGGAGCCCCTCGCAAGGAATCCCTCACAAGGGCCAAGCTCCCGGTCGAGTAACTCTGTGGATAGCTCCAGGCCTTCCCCACGCACAAGTGGGTCACCAGTTAAGCCACTCATGGCAAAGCCTCTCTCAGATGCTCCCCGTCGTCTCCACTATCAAGCTTTTGGCCGAACCGTCGTGGGCCTTGTTCCCTTCGGTACACGGTGGTGGCCACACCACAAACACGGTTGGTGTGGTTTCACAAGACTACAAGCCCCTCTGATGTATAACAATGGTGTGTGAAACCACCGGGTAGCAAGACGTATGCAAACCTCACTAAACACTAGACCTAAACCTAGAGCAAGCGCATGAGCGGTGGTCTAACTAGCCTAAGCACTTCGCAAAGCACCTACACTAATCACCATGTGAATCACTAAGCACTATGCGTATGGAGGCACTAATATGGTGTAGCAACACCCTTGGTATGTTTCCTCACTCCCCCATGCCTCATTTGGCCGATTAGAGGTGGTATATATAGGCCCCCAAACAAATAGAGTCGTTGAGGGGCTGAAATCAGCCTTTCTGTAGAGCATCAGACGCCACAGTAAAAGCATCGGACGCGTCCTATGTTCATACGTTGAATAGCCGCTGGAAAACTAGTCGTTAGACCTATTTTCTGGGGGCATCGGATGCTACAGTAGAAGCATCGGACGCTGCATCGGACTCGCCTATAACACTATTCATTTTGGGTTGATTTTACTAAGCATCGGACTCTGGCATCAGAGCGTTCATTGCTCCTTTTCTAGTGAGACAGGCTTTCGTATTTTGGGCATAACTTTAGCTCCAAACTCTGATTTTGATGATCTTACACTTTTTGGAAAGCTAATGTAAAGCTCTATAGTTTTATGCTAGTGTCATTCCATTTTGAGCAGATCCAAAATCATGAGAGTTCAAATTCAATCAGCACTTGTCTTAGCTTGAGCGGTTCAACTTTTTGTAGCAGATGAGTACATGTTATTACTCATAATCGGCTGTTGCACTGGCTGCGGTGTCATGCCTCTAGGGTTAATCATCATCTGACCTCCATTGCCATTTGGGCCATTGATTTGAGGTCCAGTAGAAGTTTCAGCTCCTTGACTGTTCCAAAAGTATATGTTGGACCCCTTTTGTCACCATCCACGTTGAAAACTTCTTTAACGGCGTTTGTGAGGCTGTTGAGAAAAACCTCATTGTGATTCATCAAGGTGGCGGACATCGCTTTGCCAATTACTTCTTGCATGGCATTGTGTTGGACCTGGACCATTGGGTCAACATGACCATCAAAGACCACACTTGGGAGGTGAGTTTTCTGAACTATCTTCTTATCTCTGGTCCTGCTGTAACTCAATAAGCACAAATGTCGATATTGATCAACAGTCTTGTTTATTAAGTGTTGAGTTTCCTCTGGGAGGTCCTCCATTTCCACGTGCAGTACTTCTTCATTGTCAAACGTCATGATTCAGACGATTGTGTCCCACCGGGCGTGCCAAAAGAATGTGTTGACACAAAATCTCGGTCGGTCAGTGCCAACACACTCGTGCGCACGGTCCTCAGAGGAGTACGGAGCAGGTCCTGACCTCCTGGACCTTCAGCAAGCGGTGGTGCCAATTCTCAGAGAGATCGACTATAACATATATAAAAGAGTATTTATAATAAACAAACAGCCGGTAAGCTTGAAAGATGTTAACAGAATAAAGATCTATCTGTACATCCAAATGTCATGAAAACAACGTATCGACTAAATGCACGAGCAATTCTATCTATTAATAGTGGGGTGTCTCCATACAGCCATAATAACAAATAGATCGATAAAATAGCTTAAACATCAACAGTGGGGTGTCTTCATACAGCCTTAATGATGATCAAGCTAGATCACGTCTCATGCAAAGAGTAGATCCGTTATTTCCAAGCCACTTAAAAGACCACATTATGAAGAAATCATAACTGGATCGGCTATTTTAACCGATTCAGGGTCCATGAAGCACGAACAAGATCTACCCGTTAAAATCAAAATTTAATCTAAAATAAACAAACTTAATCTATTATGTATATCAGTGGGGTTCAGAAATACAGTCGTAATAAATATACTAGATCAAATCTATTTGCTCTCAGGTCAGATCGTGATTTTATCGGGTATCTCGAACGCACAACATGTAACAACCAAGATTGACAAAATAGTCGATGAAAGGCTTGAATCGGCTATTTTCTCTGTTGTGAATGTATAAACCTCAAAACAACCGAAACAAAGCATCTTTTAAGCTTGAACTACTTTGTCAATCTTGATTGGGCAGAATGTTGTTTAAAACATAAAGAAACAAGAAATAAAGCATAAAACAACATTGGTAACTTAATGAATCTATTAGCTTGCCAAGCCAAAAGAGTCGATAACTAGTCAAAATCGACTAAAGCAAGAGATTGATCAGAGTCAAGACAGTCTCACAAAAGACGAACTTAGACCGATAACTATCCATGCCATAGCTTAACAAGAGTTTGGTCGATGCCAATGCACCCTTATTACACGATGACACAAGCCATTGGTGAAACTTACAAGCAAACCGAAGGTCGGTCGATGCCGAGGCAGCCCTGCCTGATTGAAGGTCTCGCTGAGATCTACGTTACTCCTACTCCTAGGGTTTTGGCCGAGGGCCGATGTATTGATTGATTGGATGTCTACAAAATTCGGGTTTCTAGCTATTTATAACCCGGTTGACTCCTGACCTAACATGACTAAGTTACATAATAGGTAAAAATAAAAAGACGACTCGGACTTGAACCCCTTGGTTGAGCCCGACACGTCTTCGAAGCCCATCACGCTGGTCCGCGCGAATCCTCCCAGTTATGCTTGACCCACATGAGCTTCTTTAATTTTCTGGCCGATTCCTTCCTTAATAAACCAGCGGTTTGTGTTTAGAAAACAATAATCTTTTTCGCTCCAAAATCTGGTGTAAACACATGCCCCCCAATTTTGAGATCAAATTTATTTTATCCCAAAAATGTCGCTTTCTTTCCTTCAGGGTCCGATCGACTAACCTTGTTCCTTAATTGATCAGCCAAGTCTTTTTCTCCTCTCGATACCGCAAACAGTCTGAATGGTATCTTGACGATCAATGCGAGATGGTTGCTCTTCTCTTGAAAATCGTGTCATGATTTAACATTCCACATGAGTACTCTGCACACACGGTGTGAAGCGGCATCTTTTCCTTTTCTGAGATTCAATTTTCTAATATAAATCTCCCCTTCGTCTCTATCTCCCACATTCGGAGCACATCTTCCTGCTTGCTTTTGCCTTTCGTCCAAAAACCCTCTTTCTCACCAAAGGCTTCGCCTTCCAAAAGCCCATCTCCTCCCCTTCCAATGGCAGACAACAACCGTGGGAAACGCCCTGCGGAAGAGCAAGTGAACTCTCGCTATCGCCCTCAGCGCCGTATTAGGTATGCTTCCTTCATGCTTAATCGACTTTAATTTTTATCATTCCTCAAAGCCTGACATGATTTCCTTCCTCTGCTTTCAACTAGGATCAATGAGGGTCCTTCCAACGCTGCTGCTATTGTGGCACCTCCCCCTGGAAGAGTCAGTTTCTGAAAACCCTTCTTCCAGCAGTTCCGAGTCGATGGCCACTTGCCATTACCATCAGATGACGGAAATGCGGAACCTTCACTCGGAGGCCACCATCAGGAACTGCCTCCTCGAAGACCACATCGCCCAACTCTAGAAGGCTTTGGAGGAGGCAGAGACGAGAGCTTCTCGGGCGGTTCAACAATGCGCAGAATCTGATGCGCGCGTCGCCGGTATTTCTCTTCTTCAGAAGAATTTTCATTTGATCAGATCTCCTCTGCTTAATCCCGACCTATCTCGTTTACTCTGCAGACCTAACCGTGCACTTGGAGGCCCTTCAGGAGGCGGGGAACGAGGCGGCCGACTCCGTGAACGCCGCCGGTGACAGCGTCGCGGAGAGGATGACCAACATCCCCGCAAGGGTACATGAAGTTGCCCTCCATGGCGTCCGTCATGGCGCCGCCATGGCCCTTGGGGCTGCTAAGGCCTACACCGGCCAAGACCTGGGTGGCCTCGAGGTCACTCCAGAAATAAGTCACGCCATGGAAGTACATTTCGATGGTATTGAAGGTGCAGCCGGGGAAATAGCAAAGTCCACCCCCTCTGTAATCATAGTGGACAAGGTCTTTGAGTAGTCCATCAGGGTCGAGTTTTTTGTAAATAAACTTTTCTTGAATATAATGAAGTTTCTGCTCCTTTATGATTTCCCTGTGATGAGACCCATCGAGGTCTCTTAATTCCAATGATTCTTGATCTCATATTTTTGGACTGAAGGTGATGCTCTGATTGCATCGGCTATTTTGTTCTGAAGACGATATATCAGTATCGGCTATCAATCGGATATCAATGTTGATACATTAGTTACTGACCAGATCAACCAGCTACAACTGATCCACCCAGATACTAGGATAATATTTCTTAAAATATTTTCCGTTGATTGCCCTGAAGTATTCGACACCCTCTAGAGTCTCATAGAAATAGGCATTGCCAGGAGCACATCTAGTAATCTGATAGGGCCCTTCCCAGTTTGGTGACCATTTACCATATTTGCCACCCTTAGTTCCAATAGGTAAAATGACTTTCCAAACCAAGTCCCCTTCATCAAACTTTTTCTCTGACCCTTTGATTATAGTATTTAGCCACCCTTAGCTTCTGAGCTCTGATGTTTTCCAAAGCTTTCAGCCGATGAAAGTGTAAATCATCAAGATTGTCCATCATGAAATGTTTATACTCATCGACCTTCAGATTATTCTGCTGTGATACTCTTCTAGACCCTATATTGATTTCCCAAGGCAATACGGCTTCATGGCCGTAGACCAACTCATATGGTGAACATTTAGTCGCACCATGTCATGTCATCCTATAGGACCATAAAGTCTCGCTGAGCATCAAATGCCACTTTTTCGGATGCTCCTTAACCTTCTTCTTTATGATTTTGATCAAAATCTGATTAGAAGCCTCAGCTTGTCCATTGGCTTGGGCAAAATATGGAGATGAGTTGATCAACTTAAAACCTATGCTAGTAGCAAAATCCTCAAATTCTTTTGACACAAACATGCATTTTTCCTTGTTATGTAGTAATGGTTTGAGGAACACCGAATCGATAAATGATATGCTCTTTGATGAACTCAATTACGGTAGCCGATGAAGCTTCTTTCAAAGGAATAGCTTCAACCCATTTGGTAAAATAGTCTGTTGCCACCAAAACAAATTTGTGACCCTTGCTAGATGCTGGAAATATTTGGCCAATCAAATCTATTCCCCATCCTCTAAACGGTCATGGATTTGTGATTGGATTCATGGCTGATGCCAGAGACTTCTGAACATTACTGAATCTTTGGCATTCCTGACACCCTTTATAATACTTAAAACAATCTTCCAAAATGTTTGGCCAAAAATATCCTGCCCTTCTGATCATCCATTTCATTTTATGAGCAGATTGATGTGCACCACAAACTCCTTCGTGGATTTCTCCCATCAGAACTTTGGCCTCTTCTTGACTAATACATTTAAGAAGCACACCGTCGATTGTTTTATGATAAAGTTGACCCTCAAGAATGATAAACTTCGTAGCCTTATACCTTAATTTTCTGGATACTTGTTGTGATGGATTCCTTAAGTATTCAACAATCTCAATTCTCCAGTCATCATCGTCGGTAACTTCATTATTTAGTACCTCAACAATTTGCCGATATCCAGATGCACTTTGAGCTAACCGATTAGCTTCTTGATTTTGACATCTAGGAATACGTTTTATAACAACAAAAGAGAAAGAATTAAGTAATTCAATACATTTTTCATAATGCCTTCTCAGGATGTCATCTTTGCATTTATATAGGCCGAGCAATTGATTAATCACCAATTGAGAATCTCCAAAAACTTCAATAGTCTCGGCCCCTACCTCACGCAAAAGTTGAAGCCCCTTGAGAAGTGCTTCATACTCAGCCTGATTGTTAGTAGAAGTTGGATCAATTGAGAAAGCAAACTCAAAAATTCCTCCCTGAGGAGAAACAAGAACAATACCAATGCCTCCACCTTGCATGCAATTGGAACCATCAAAGAACAAGGCCCAAGGGGTAAAATCTAAAGTTTTAATTTCTAGTTTATGATGATGAGTAACAAAATCGGCTATTATCTGACCTTTAACCGCTTTAGCCGATTCATACTTCAAGTCAAATTCTGATAATGCAAGAATCCATTTTCCAATCCTTCCATTTAGTATAGGCATAGATAACATATGTTTGATCACGTCAAACTTCGATACCACCGTGCACTCAGAAGACAACAGGTAATGTCAAAGTTTGGTACACGAGAAGTACAAACACAGGCATAATTTTTCAACAGGAGAATACCTTGTTTCTAGGTCAAGCAATCTTCTGCTGAGATAGAATACCACTCTTTCCTTGCCTTCAAATTCTTGCATTAAGACTGATCCGATTGTATGATCATCGGCTGACACGTACAATTTGAAAGGTTTGTTCTTTTGAGGAGGAACCAATACTGGCAGAGACTTCAGATATTCTTTGATCTCGTCAAATGCTCTCTGTTGCTCATCTCCCCATTTAAACTCTTGATCATCCTTTAACTTTAACAAAACTGAGAACGGTAAAATCCTGGCTGATAGATTTGAAACAAATCTCCTGATGAAATTAATTTTACCGATCAAAGATTGTAGTTGAGTTTTCGTGGTTGGTGGTACTGCTTTGTCAATGGCATCATAGCTCTTTTGGCCAACTTCAATTCCTTTTTCATGTACCATAAACCCCAAGAATTGACCAGCCGACACCCCAAATGCACATTTGTGAGGATTCATCCTTAAGCCATGCTTCTTTGCACATTCAAGAGTGTCTCTGAGATCCTTAAGATGCTTTTGATAATCTTTGGATTTTACCACCACATCATCAATATAAATTTCAACAATCGTGTCGATCAACTCATGAAAGATATAATTCATAGCCCTCTGATAAGTTGCACTGGCATTCTTAAGCCCAAAGGTCATGACCACCCACTCATATAAGCCTATAGCACCTGGACATCTGAATGCAGTCTTATGTACATCTTCTTCAGCCATAAAAATCTGATTATAACCAGCATTGCCATCCATAAAACTGATAACCTTATGTCCTGCTGCTGCATCAACCAACATGTCTGCCACTGGCATTGGGTAACCATCCATTGGAGTTGCTTTATTCAGATCCCTGAAGTCAATACAAACCCTCATTTTCCATTTTTCTTATACACAGGGACTACACTAGATATCCATTCGGCATATCTACATTGCCGAATAAAATTAGCTTCATAAAGCCGAGTAATTTCCGTCTTTACATCGGCCATAACTTCTGCTCTAATCCTCCTCGGAGCTTATTTTACAGGCCGACTCCCATGTTTAATAGGTAGCCGGTGCTCAACCAAGGATCGATCAAGACCGGACATTTCAGAATAATTCCAAGCAAAACACTCCTTATACTCTTTTAATAATGCAACAAATTCTTGCCTAAGTTTGGGATCCAACTTGGCACTAATGTACGTCACTCTCGGCTTATCACCGTTTCCAATATCAACTGCTTCCAATTCATCAGCCGATGTAAAACTCTTACCCATCTTATTCTCATCTTCGTTAACTGTATAATCCATTAAATAAATTTTTTGAAGCCGACTGCTTGGATCGGCTGTTGACCTTCGTTAGTTATCTTGAGAAAGTCTTCTTCATGATCAGAGGATCTAAATTCAGCAGGTAACATGAACAGAGTAGAGATATTAGTCGATGACTCACCCTTATCGACTATCTGCTTGACTTGCCAGACTTTGGGTTTCTTCTTCTGGACTTCATCGTTTCTCAACCTTTGAACCCGTCGTTTCTGGCTTTTGGTCAAGCCACCAGGACACCATTGCCCCTCCTGCCAAGGATGATCGTGATCGGCTAATCTTGCTCCAAGCCGACTATGAACACTTTTATTTTTTATACGCTGATCTGTATTTTCAAACCTCAACCTTTCATGTACAGATTGGCGGTTGTCTCTCGACTGCCTATATTCTTGATATTGATCACTGCATTCTGGACAATTGTGAAGAGTAGGAAGTTTTAAGCCTTCATTCAAACAATGCCTGAAGAAAGGACAGTCCCAATGATTCTTTTCTTCATCCCTGATGCATCTTCCTTCTTCACGAGACTTCCTATACTCTTCTTCTTCGAGCCATTCTTGGTACTCTTGTTCATCCCTTTCCCTTTGCATTTGGCTCCTTTCTTCCTGTCGTTGCCACTTATTCAGTAAGATCCTGACAGTTGGACGCCTCCTAGTTTCACCAGCTTTTGAAGTTTCAGGTTGATCATGTCGATCAATGTTTCTCTTTCCTTTCATCTCCTGATACTCCTTGGTTGTTAATTGTTTCTTTGGATCAACTATCCCGGCTGCTCTGGCTTTATCAGAAGTTAACACCCTGATTTCGCTTCGAGGTGCCGGAGCTACCATGTTTTGTGGGAAAGGATCGCCGTTGATGCTCATGCCTTTGGCCTTTTCTAGGCCAATTCTCCCTTTAACGATTGCCCTCTGTATCATGTCTCTGAAAACTCGGCAATCATTAGTAGTATGGGTACCTGAATTATAAAATTTGCAGTACCTTTTATTTTTAAGCTCCTCGGCCGACGGGATAGCATGATTCCCAGTCAATTTAATTTGACCCTTCTCTAGTAAGTAGTCAAATATTTTGTCGGCCTTAGTGACGTCAAAGCTATACTTTACATCTTTCTCGGTACTTTTAACCTTTGCCCAAGGCATGTACTCGTTGTTTCTCCAAACCCAGTCTACAGCAGCCACTTCCTCATCACTTTCATTTTCTGAATCATTGTCTTCATCTTGCAGGAAAACATGACTCTCTGCATTGTAGGCTTTCTTAGGTTTAAAGACTTGATTGTACAGATTTTTGGAATCAATACCTGCTACCTTTTTAGCCAAATTGGCCATGTTGTTACAACCAAAGCCGATTCTCTCCCTGATAGCAGGTATCAATCCTCGAATTGCAATGTTGACCACCTCTGAATCTGGCAATGTCAAGGAATAGCATTAATTCTTCACCTCTCTGAACCTTTGGAGGTATTGGCATTCAGACTCATTATTCATTTGCCTTGTATCGATTAAATCCACCAAGCCTTTCTCCAATACTCCAAAGTCAAAATACTTATGGAATTTATCTTCCAAATCATCCCAGCTCTGAATGGAATTAGGTGGCAAAGATGAAAACCATGAAAAAGCCGAACCAGATAGAGAGAGAGAGGAAACATTCTGACTTTGAGTGTTTGTTCATCACCAATCTCTCTGAGTTGTACTAGGAACTGGGTTATATGCTCCATGGTTGTCACTGAATCGGTTCCTGTGAACTTGGCAAAATCAGGAATTCTATATCTCGGAGGAAGAACAACCTGATCAAACCATTCTGGATATGGTTTTTTGTAACCAGACACTGTAGATTTTGGCGTCAAGCCAAATTGCTTCTGAACCAGGTCAGTTACACGACTCATTAGTTGATCAATCTGACTCACCAGCTTTTGATAGCCGATGTTCTGCCCCCCCCCCCCCCGAGGGTATTACCATTATATCTTGGGTTCTCTTCAGCGTCCAAAGTATAGAAATCAGAGACATAATGATACCCCTGAGGTATATCACCAGGTGCTACGCTCCCTTGATACGGTGGTGCGTTGAAGTCTCTTGTGATGCGCCTTGTATGAGGAGCTATTTTTGTAGCCGATCAGTACATGTTATTACTCATAATCGGCTGTTGCACTGGCTGCGGTGTCATGCCTCCAGGGTTAATCATCATCTGACCTCCATTGCCATTTGGGCCATTGATTTGAGGTCCAGCAGAAGTTCCAGCTCCTTGACTGTTTCCAACGGTATATGTTGGACCCCTTTTGTCACCATCCACGTTGAAAACTTCTTTAATGGCGTTTGTGAGGCTGTTGAGAAAAACCTCATTGTGATTCATCAAGGTGGCGGACATCGCTTTGCCAATTACTTCTTACATGGCATTGTGTTGAACCTGGACCATTGGGTCAACATGACCATCAAAGACCACTCTTGGGAGGTGAGTTTTCTAAACT
Organism: Coix lacryma-jobi var. lacryma-jobi; assembly: GCA_009763385.1. Lineage (NCBI taxonomy): Eukaryota > Viridiplantae > Streptophyta > Magnoliopsida > Poales > Poaceae > Coix > Coix lacryma-jobi. The sequence continues at coordinate 99,898,826 of CM019831.1, forward strand.
ATCTTCTTATCTCTAGTCCTACTGTAACTCAATAAGCACAAATGTCGATATTGATCAACAGTCTTGTTTATTAAGTGTTGAGTTTCCTCTGGGAGGTCATCCATTTCCACGTGCAGTACTTCTTCGTTGTCAAACGTCATGATTCAGACGATTGTGTCCCACCGAGCGTGCCAAAAGAATGTGTTGACACAAAATCTCGGTCGGTCAGTGCCAACACACTCGTGCGCACGGTCCTCAGAGGAGTACGGAGCAGGTCCTGACCTCCTGGACCTTCAGCAAGCAGTGGTGCCGATTCTCAGCGAGATCGACTTCGGGCGTGCCAGTCAATTTGACCTGTAATTGACAAGGAGAAGAAAAAGATTGTTAAATTGTGGAACCTACCGGTTTGATGCCAGACAGTTCCAAATTATACGGCTCTGATATAGCCACTTGTCTTTAGGATATTGACTACAAAGTCAACTCCCATAAAATTGCATGAAAGGCATTGAAAAATATATAAAGCGTAACGGCTATAACATATATAAAAGAGTATTTATAATAAATAAACAGTCGGTAAGCTTGAAAGATGTTAACAGAACAAAGATCTATGTGTACATCCAAATGTCATGAAAATAACGTATCGACTAAATGCACGAGCAATTCTATCCATTAACAGTGGGGTGTCTCCATACAGCCATAATAACAAATAGATCGATAAAATAGCTTAAACATCAACAGTGGGGTGTCTCCATACAACCTTAATGATGATCAAGCTAGATCACGTCTCGTGCAAAGAGTAGATCCGTTATTTCCAAGCCACTTAAAGGAACACATTATGAAGAAAGCATAACTGGATCGGCTATTTTAACCGATTCAGAGTCCATGAAGCACGAACAAGATCTACCCGTTAAAACCATGATTTAATCTAAAATAAACAAACTTAATCTATTATGTATATCAGTGGGGTTCGGAAATACAGCCGTAATAAACATACTAGATCAAATCTATCTGCTCTCAGGTCAGATCGTGATTTTATCGGGTATCTCGAACGCACAACATGTAACAACCAAGATTGACAAAATAGTCGATGAAAGGCTTGAATCGGCTATTTTCTCTGTTGTGAACGTATAAACCTCAAAACAGCCGAAATGAAGCATCTTTTAAGCTTGAACTATTTTGTCAATCTTGATTGTGCAGAATGTTGTTTAAAACATAAAGAAACAAGAAATAAAGCATAAAACAACATTGGTTACTTAATGAATCTATTAGCTTGTCAAGGCAAAAGAGCCGATAACTAGTCAAGATCGACTAAAGCAAGAGATTGATCAGAGTCAAGACAGTCTCACAAAAGACAAACTTAGACCGATAACTAGCCATGCCATAGCTTAACAAGAGTTTGGTCGATGCCAATGCACCCTTATTACACGATGACACAAGCCATTAGTGAAACTTACAAGCAAACCGGAGGTCGGTCGATGCCGAGGCAGTCCTGCCTGATTGAAGGTCTCGCCGAGAACTACGTTACTTCTACTCCTTGGGTTTTGGCCGAGGGTCGATGTATTGATTGATTGGATGTCTACAAAATTCGGATTTCTAGCTATTTATAACCCGGTTAACTCGTGACCTAACATGACTAAGTTACATAATAGGTAAAAATAAAAGACGACTCGGACTTGATCCCCTTGGTTGAGCCCGACATGTCTTCGAAGCCCATCACGCTGGTCCACACGAATCCTCCCGGTTATGCTTGACCCACACGAGCTTCTTTAATTTTCTGGCCGATTCCTTCCTTAATAAACTAGCCGTTTGTGTATACAAAACAATAATCTTTTTCGCTCCAAAATCTGGTGTAAACAGTTATGTTGATCATCAATACCAAAACCCAAAGTTAAATGGGTCGAGGTTCATTTTCCTTACGGAGGCATCGGACGCGTCCAATGCAGTTGATAAAAGTGTCTGATGCCCCTTTAACAGCTGAGTTTTTCCCCTTCATGTGTGGCTTGTGCGGAGGAGTATAAATACATCTCCAACTCGTCTATTTGGGGTCTCTTGCCCATTTGAAAAGCTGAGAATTCACTTGAGAGTGCAAGGAAGAGCAAGAGCCTAGTGAGGTATTTAAGATCTGATAATCGCAAGATTAGAGGCCTCACTAGTGTATAGGGAATAGCAAGTGTGCATAAGCCTTTCTCATTAGCCTTATTTGGGTCTAGTGAGAGTTTGTGCTTGTCACTCTTGGTGGTCAGCATCACCTTAGATGAATGGATGACGATCAAGAGAATGATGATCATCTGGTGGAGCTTGTGGATGACCCATCTCCTGTTATGACTGGTAGTGGGCGATTCACTTGACCGATGAGGCAAAGAATCAACCCGAAGTAAGCACTTGATCCTTGCGCAGATCAAGGGAGACAATATGCTCGCGCGAGTGCTCCAACAAGGACTAGGGGGTGTGCCGACACCTCGTTATTTAGGAAAAAAACATCATTGTGTTACTTTCCTCTCTTTAATTTTTATATTTACTTTGAGTATTTCAATTCTTATTATTTATATTTCTAGAATTGTCATGTTAGAGTAGGATTGGAATTTAGGGTGCTAAACTTTTGTGCGCTAAAAGATAGATCACGACCTTAGGCACTAGGAGTGAAATGGGCTAGTTAGGCTTTCATTATTGCAATAAATTTTAGAATAGCCCAATTTACCCCTACCTCTCTTGAGCATCTTATCCTTTCAGCTGCGTCTGTTGCGGTTTCACGCGTCAAAGTCCCGCAACGTCTGCTCCAGCTCCGTGCGCTCACGCCGCCGTTGTACCTCCAGGTCATGGTCTATGCGAGGGTCCCGTGCGCCAGCATCTCGTGGTCGTACATCGATGAAGTCGTGTTCACACTGATCGCCCAGATGAGTACAACCGCGTCTGATGAGGGACGGTCCGATCTTCCGTGAGGTAGCTGGTAAATTCGATTGGTGGAGATCTCGATGTTGGCGATCCGGCTTCAAATCAGACACGATTCGAACCCTGCAACCGTTACACCACTGCTTCGTTGGTTATCAACTAAGCACAACTTGATTGACCTCGCCAAGAAGGCTAATCCTGCAAGCATATCGAAGAACACAAGCAAGACGGTAAAAACACGCAATCTGAAATTGCAAATATGAATTATGCGGATATCAATAGAGGGTTCAAGAACTCGGTTCCAAAGGACTAATCGACACAGTGGAGGAGATCAAGAACGGGGGCCCTGGATCACTATAAAAGGATTCGACACCACAGTTACAATGAACGATTCAGTTCGTCGATAAAAAACTAAACTCTAAACAAAACCCAAGACCTAACGATGACGGCAATGGCTAATTATAGGGTTTAGGACATCATCTATGCTGGACGCTGACTTGTTTCAACGATTCCCGTTGATTCAAGACATATTTTGACGTGAAACCAAAGTCATTGGTTAGCTTATCAAATTATCTTTCCAAACATATCTGGTTCGTCGAAAACGGAGTCCGTATGCGTCCGGGGCATTGATTTTACCCGGGACTGCTCCTGAATTCCGAGGGTGACGTGGTAGCTGAGTTGGAGGCGGATTGCAACTTGGGAAAGACTATGGCGTCGGTGTGTCCAGCGTGGCGATGTCCTCATCAGCGTCTGCACAGGTCGCACGCTTCCCGCACGTTCATCTCACGCTACGGCTCATGCTTCAGCTAGGCTTCTGCTATGCGGGCCATATATGTGCAACGCGCTCACTCGCTCACCACCGTTGCGGCCTCCAGCATCACCCACAACAGCGCCCGCGCCGTCCCACAACAGCGTGGTTTTCCGCCTAGCTACGCAAGGCAGCAGCAGTCGCGACCTCATCGGCGACCGCCAGCCGCGAGGCCCGAGCAGCTGCCGCTACCTGTTGTTCCGCCTCTCGCTGCCGCTGCTCCGCCTCCACGTGCACGCGCGCCGCTGCAGTCCGTGCATGCATGCAGCCGCTCAGCAACCCACGCAGCTTCCGCCTCCAGCGCCGCAATCTCCTCAGCGCTACTACCCTATGGGGCTGCCTACCTGCACCGCACACTGGAGATAGTGGACCGATCGGAAGAAGATGAGTGGAGAGACATGAATTGGGATGTTTAAAAGAACCAAGAAAGAACTAAACTCTAGATTCCATTTGTTAGAGATAGACACAGGTAGTTGTGACTACATTTCAGATTTTATTAGCATTAAAAGGCAAGGAAGTAGTACAGGGATACATATATTGGTAGCCAATTTAAGAGCCAAGAAAGCTTCAGCATATTCCAACCCCCAAAGCAAATGCTAATTATGATAAGGTGAGAGATACAACCACCAACTACTCTAGATAAATATCCTAGATACATAAATCAAGACTCCCATCAATTTTGGTTATAAGGTGAGCTATTCATATGTTTGGTTTGAGGACGAAGTGGGTTGGGTTGGGATCAACCTAGTTTTTTTTTGTTTAGATTGAACTCATCTCATATTTGGTTAAGAGGGTACTCCCTCCATTCTAAATTATAAGACATTCCAAGAATATTGGAGAATCAAATTTTTTCAACTTTGACCAAAATTCTAGAGAGAAACATGAAGATTTATAAAATCAAATATGTATATTATGAAAATATAACTAATAAAGAATCTAATTGTACTTAGTTGGTATCATAAATATTATTATCTTATTATATAAATTTGGTCAAAGTTGGAAAACTTTGACTCTCCAAGATTTTTAGAATGTCTTATAATTTAGAATGGAGGGAGTAGGTTGAACCCAGTTCTTCGTTTCGTTTGGTTGTAAGATTGAAGAGGGATGAAATAGATGTCATCTTGACAACGTTACCGCAGTTATTAATAGGGCCCACCTGTCATTCACTTTTCTCTCTTTCCCTTACTCCCTCCGTCTCAAAACAAGTACACTTGTAGAGTTTGAATGAAGATGTTAAGGTTAGTGTAAAATTACATTTATATCCCTAAAAAAGTGTAATCATTACACCTCGAAAAATGAGAAAGTAGAAAAAGATAAATAGTACTAGTTTGTCTTTTATGTAAATGTGGACTTATTTTGGGACAAATTTTGAACTCTAGAAGTGCACTTATTTTGGGACGGAGGAAGTATCTTCGTCTGCTCTCTGCCGCAGCTGTCCAGCGCTGCCCGTCGCACTGTCTAGCGCCACCAGCCGCCCCACCTCCCTGCGCTACGCCGCACAGCACCAAGCGCCGCGCCGCCAGGCCCATCGCCACCCCGCTGCATCGCGTCCACGCTCCGAGCTGGCCTGAGCTCCGAGTTCGTCCGCCATGGACGCTGCTGCCCCGAGCTCCACGCTCGGCGCTCGCCCACCATGGACGTCGCCGCCCCGAGCTCCGAGCTCGCCCGCCATGGACGTCGTCGCATCGAGCTCCGAGCTCGGCCGCTATGGCCACCAGCACCCTAAGCTCGTGCTCACCGGCCATGGACGCTGCTGCCCCGAGCTCCACGCTCGACGCACGGCGCTCGCCCACCATGGACATCGCCGCCCCGAGCTCCGAGCTCGCCCGCCATGGACATCGTCGCATCGAGCTCCGAGCTCGGCCGCTATGGCCACCACCACCCCAAGCCTGCGCTCGCCCGCCATGGATGTCGCCGCTTCGAGCCCGAGCTCGCCCGCCATGGATGCCGCCGCCTCGAGCCCAAGCTCGCCGGCAGCGCCATGATCCCAGGCTCGCCCGCCATGGTCACGACTGCAAGGACTAGAAGGTCGCGACGAAGGAAGGAGACGGAAATCGACAGAGTCGATCTGGGTCGAGCTTGTCCGCTCGAATTGAGGGGACCGTCTCAACCCAGATCTGAGGGCATATTCACTTCTGGGCTGGACCCAAACCCACATGACTTCACAACCAAACAGCAGATCATATGGGTAACAGCAGATCATATGGGTTGGACCCGGAATATCCCACCTCAACCCAGTTGGGTTACCAATGTTCTGGTTCATTGTAGTCAATTCCACTGCAACAAAATCTAATGTTGCTATGGCTGACGTCTTGAAATGTGTTCCACTTTAATCATATATATATATATATATATAGTACCTAGGTACCAAATAACTATTCAGTACCTAACATCATGTTAGCCAGACTGTATAACAGGCCCACTCGTGCGCACCGGCCCAGAGCCGGCCCATTGTTTGGTTTTCGTCGCTGAGGTTCCGACCCATTTTTTTGTCTTCGTCGCCGAGGTTTCAGTGGGTCATATCCCAGCTCTCGACCCACGTTCTATAGCGGTTGCTGAAACCCGTCGCTCCGTCCGTCACCTACGCGAGCGCCGCCACCGCCGCACCTCACCCTAGCCACGCCGGCGTCACCCTAACTCGACCAGCGTGTGACACCTGCCCCCTCCCGGCGGGCGAGATCCGAGCAGAAGGCCCTGGGAACCGTTGTTCCCACCGCCGTCCTTCTCCGTCGAGCTGCAGGTGATGGTGGAGCGCCCCTGGGAACTGCTTATCTTCCTACAGGCAGCAGCGGCGAGATCCGAGCGGGCGTTGTACCTGAAGGATGTCGGCGAACTCACGTGCCTTGATCTGCCTGACGCCTGGTTGCTGGTCAGGCGATCTGCGCCACCTTCCACTCCCTTAACGCCACCTCCTTCTCAGGTGCTCCCCTTCCACGGCGACCCCAGGTGCTCCCCCTTCCACGGCGACCCCGGCGTGGCATCACCAGGCAACGAATGGCGCGACTGGCGGGTCGGGCGGATACCGAAGGCAGGCTAACAGCGCGGGGCTGCAAGCTGGACGCACCCCTTTGAATGCTCTTGATGTGGATCTCCGACAGGTTTGCTCCTTCGTCCTCTGCAGATAGAGGAACATGACAAGCTAATAATAACTTGCGTATTTGTACTAATCCATACAAAAACTTGTAAAAATCCTAGGAAAATAACTATAGATCCAAATAATGTGAAATTAATTTTGTTAGATTCATAACTTTATCCTGTACCTGTGAAAAATATGTTTGCACCTATTACTCTAGCCAAAAATTTCTTTATTTATTATAAAATGTGCGTAATTTGATAAATGCAAAATATATTCCTAGAGTAATGCATATGCACAACCATATTTGCATTATAATATATGGTAGCCTTATGTTGTTAAAAATATTAATTTGTGTAGACATTAAATATTATCTTTGTATTAACCATTAAGTCTTGTTGAATAGTTTGACAAAGGACCACCCGTACCTATAGCTATCATGGTTCCTCACAATTTTTGATAGATTCAAACTCTGTTTTGTAGCTGATTGGTTTTGTCAGAGTGGTTTTGTTTAGCAAGTGCACAACCTACATAACAGGATTAACTTCTAGCTTAGCTCCTGAAAACTTGCTTTTTGTGTCAGTTCAGGCTACCTTATATTTTATCGAACTATAAACTGCATCTAAAAATTGATTGCTTCTTGGTATGATTATACATGAATTATTATTTTTTGCCTATGCAATCTGGGGCTTAAGGCATTATAAATCAGAACAAAGAACTTGTATTATGTGTCCTTTGTCAGTTCTATTCTATATCCGGTGAGTGGCTCGGGGCGAGGGAGTACCAGGACCTGGGATTCACTAGCCTTGGCCTCTGCTTCGACTACAATGCATCCAAACTATGAAATGGATTTCTAGGATTAGTGGAGGCTTTGTGAACCTATGCTGATTGGACTATAAAATTTGAGGTTTGCCCTTAGCTCACAAGTTATAGCTCATGTGTTGCGGGTTATCCGTTATCCTCATTGTTTTGACTAGCCTCCCTAGTAGAGCTTAGAATTCCTGTTATCCAGATGCTGCAAGGCCTTAATCTCATTTCTATAAGTCAGGTAATGTTGTTCTTGAACAGAGAGTGAAAGAGCTCAAGCTAGATAGTTGCATTAGAACGGATTGGAAATATCATTCGTGTCACATATTTCTCCCATTTTAATTTGTTTTTTATCTATGCTTTACACTTACATATTTATGTGGTTTGCCAATTGATGGATCATAAACATTGAATTAAGTAGTCCTATTATTTCTAAAGTTAAATCTTAATCCAATCTAAAAAGAAAGGTTCCGTTAATTTATCATTCACCTCAGCAAAAGTTTAAGCTTCTTAATTTCAAGACTAGATAGATGGCTTGTGTGTACATACCAAAATCAGAGAACTAATTTTTCACATTTTCATTACTACTCTTGAACAATATTGGCAAGCATATATTTTAGATAACATAATTAACAGTTTCGTTTGGGTAACACAGAACAGTACAATGGACATCAGGCTGCCATAAGCAAGCCTTTTGTATCCTGATTGTAGTATCAAGTTTTCAACCCTAAGTTCGAGAATTTCTTTGTTCATATTCTCTTGATCAATGATATTTAGGCAACACAAATTCCCATGGAATGATTAGCTTTTCCATTGTAGGCGTCACTACATTGGCGGCTCAATCCTCATTTTGGATGGAAAGTGTCAGAGCGGTAGCCCGGACGTGAGCTACCTGTTTTCGCCCGGCAGAGTTTTCGTCACTTAACCGAAAGCCACGAAGCCACAAAGGCGAAATCCGCTGGCAGGCGGCTCCGCGGGTCCGCCTTTCGCGCGAATATGCCCTGAGGGCACGAGTCGCCTGAAGGCGGGCTCGCGTATCTTTCGCGCGAATATGAGAGATCCGCCGGGCGAGCTAGCTGGAAGGAGACCTCGAAGGGCTCGCTTTCGCGCGAAAGCACGGCGGGCCTCAGAGCGCTCACACCAGTTGGGTTTCCGTGCGAAAACCAGACGCTGACGGCGTGCTTTCGTTTCCTCCTTTCGGCCATGGCCGCGCGTTTTCTTTTCGCAGGGTTCTTCGGCTGACGACGCGGAGGGGACCCACAGGTCAGAAGGAAAGGCGCGCGGGCTGCTTTGCTCCCGCGCGTATTTACGGTGGTACCCTTCGGGCCCAGGAAGCCAGAGCCGCAAGGTAGGCTAGGAGAGGGCCTTTTTGTAATTGTAGCAGAGTGGTTGGAAGGGCATCTTTGTATTTTCAAACGGTTTGAGATTAATATAAAAGGCTCCCGGCTCCCTACGGACGGGGGAGAGATGACTGTTCACTTCAACTATTTCCTTACTTTTCCGTTCGTTTTCCGCTTTCGCTCTGAGCTTTCGTTCGTGCGACAACCCGCTGTTTCGGGGCCTCGGACCCGAAACAACATTGGCGCCCACCGTGGTTGTCGCCCGAGCTTACCATGCCACCAAGGAAAGCGTCGAAGACGGTCGACAATCTGGAGACGATCGTCGCGAAGAAGGATGCTTTCGACACCATCGCGGCTTCAGTTCTAACCAGCCAAGTTCCACCAAGCACAGCCACAGAACCGCCAGCTTTCGGCGGCGCTCTATCGATAGAAACTCAGCCGCCGCCGGGAGCAGCCACGAGTCAGAACGTGCAACCCCAGGATCAGCGGACATTCGGCAGAGATGGCACGCCGGAAGGACACGTCGAAGACGAGCTCGCCGAAGAGGATGACGACGATGCTGAAATCACGAGACACGCCCAAGCAATCAAGACGTTGGCGCAGCAGCAAGAGGAAATCGAAAAGCTGTTGTTGCAAAGAGACCAGCTGCAACAGCAACTAGCAGCGAAAGCAAGAGAGGACGAGACTCGCAACGCCATTCGGCGAGCTGAGGCGCAGAAAAGGCAACTCGAGAGGGAAATTCAGGAGCTACAAAGGGCCGGGGCGGACCCAAACCCGATAGCCCAAGAAAATGTATTCATACCAAGGCGAGAGCAACCGCCAGCTTTCGGCAACGCCATCGACGAAACCTCTCCACTCTCGAGGGAGTTGCAAGCCCATCCGTGGCCACTCAATTACAAGCCGCGCATTCCGACTTTCAACGGTAAAGTGAACCCGCGCAAGTTCTTGGCAAGCTACGAGACAGCTATTTTTTTGGCAGGCGGAGAGAATCAGGCTCTAGCAAAATCCCTCATCCTGGCAGTCGAAGACGTGGCTCACGATTGGTACACCACCCTCAAGCCATTGTCCATCTATTCGTGGGCCCAGTTGAAGGCCGAATTGCTTGCCACTTTCCAAGGATTCCGGCCAGATGTCAAGACCACGCGGGACCTCATGAACTGCACCCAGCAAGACGACGAACCCCTTTCCGAGTACCTCAAACGTTTCATCCAGCTGAAAGCTCAAGCTCCGAATGTGCCGGAAGCCGCGGTGATCGCAGCAGCCATCGAAGGCTTCGGGACTGGGCAGTGCGCCTCTCACTTGTCCAGAGAGCCGCCGAAAGATGTCAAGGAGTTGTTCGATGTAATGAACGCGTATGCGAGGTTGGATGACGACTTTCGGCGACGCAAGGCCACCCGCCTGGTGCAGAGGCAAGCGACGAAAGCAAGTCGACCACCGCCCGTGCCGAATCAAAGGATGGTCAGGCCCTTTCGGTCAATCAACAGTTTGCAGGAAGAACCAGCGCAATCGGCGGCAGGCATGGAGAGGCTTGACGTGGCCGACTTTCACCCCCAAAGAGGGTTCGATCAACCCTTCCGCGGAGGACGCGGTGGAAGGACAGGACGCGGCGGCCGAGAAGGCAGAGGCCGCGGAAGAGGAGCCAGACCCCCGTATTGCGTCATTTGCGACGGCAATTTCGGCCACACCACCCGGGATTGCAAATACAGCAATATGGCGAAAGAGCTAAAAGACAAGGACCAAGCCTCAGCTTCCAGCGAAAGCTCCAAGCACGTTTTTCATAATTCGCAAGACCTGGCAGCAGGAGCAGTAGCATGCAGCAACTACGCAAGCACGCCTATGCATCCCCGCAGTACATGCCTCCCCAAAATTTGCATTGGTACAATCCGGCATATCAGGGTTACCAGCTTCCGGTCTTCGCGCCACAGTCGGTGGCAGTTTCATCGCCTATGCACTATCAGCGTCAGCCAACACCGCCACCTGCACTTCCAGCTCAAACCCAACCTCAGGGGCAGTAAGCAAAGCCTGGTTATCAGCAGGGGCAGGAAATGGAAAACGAGACTAGCGCAATCAACAACATCCTCCCGTCAAGAGGCCACATTTTCACCATCACGGGCGGATCCAACTTGGAGCATGAAAGCCAAAGGGCGAGAAAGGACTATCACCGAAGAGTCCAGACGGTATCACCAAGGCTTCCACTGAACAGGCCAGCTTGGTCATTAGCGTCGATATGCTTCGACAAGTCAGATTTCAAAGTCCGCGATTACCCGCATTGTGACGCTTTCGTCGCCACGGCCAATGTGGCCGGTTTCACCTTGCATAACATTCTGATTGACACCGGAAGCTCAGCAGACATATTATTCGTCAAAGCTTTCGAGGCGATGGGATTTGACAGGCGCAGTTTGGACCCCGCCGGTAATTCGCTATACGGGTTCGGAGGAAGAAAAATTGACGCTATCGGCAAAAAGCAAATCCCTGTATCTTTCGCCGAAGGGGAAAGAGTACGCACTGAAACGCTGACATTTGACATAGTAAATATGGATTATCCGTATACCGCCATCTTCGGCAGAGGTTTCACCAACAAGTTTAACGTCGTCATCAAGCAAAGCTACCTGTGCATGAAAATGCCATCCCCTTTCGGCATTATCACTGTACATGGAGATCAGCAAGCCTCTAGAAGAATTGAGGGAAAACCAACCCCAGGCTACAGCCTTATCAATGAGGTGGCGAATAAAGACGAGATGCAAATAACCACCGAAGAGCACGCTATCGTCAGCTCGTCGGAATGCAAGGCTGGGGCAGCCGAAGAAACGGTAAGGATTCCGCTCGCGGCCTCCAGGCCCGAAAGAACTGTGCACATTGGGTCAAGCATGCCGGAAGAAGAAAGAAACGCTCTGGCATCTTTCCTCGCGAACAACGATGACATTTTCGCTTGGTCAGCAAACGACTTGCAAGGCGTTAGCAGTGATCTCGCCCAGCACAGTTTGAACGTCGCAAGCGGCGCTAAGCCCAGAAAGAAAAAACTGAGAAAGATGTCAAACGAAAGGGCAGACGCGGCGAAAGCCGAAGTGCAAAGATTACTCGATGCGGGAGTAATCCGACCAGTCCCGTACCCCGAATGGCTGGCGAACGTTGTCTTGGTGAAAAAGAAGAATGGAAAGTGGCGAATGTGCGTCGATTGCACCGACCTCAACAAAGGCTGCCCGAAGGATCCGTATCCTTTGCCTCGTATCGACAAGCTCGTCGACATCGCATCCGGTTGTGAAATAATGAGTTTGCTAGATTGTTTTTCAGGTTATCACCAGATATGGCTCCATCCCGACGATGAGGAGAAAACCAGCTTCATCACCCCAACAAGCACATATTGCTATCGGCAGAAGCCGGAAGGGCTGCGGAATGCAGGCCCTACATTCTCGTGGATGACTGACAAGGTGTTCGAAAGCCAGAAGCAAAAGAAAAACTTGTTGGCTTACATTGACGATATAGTGGTCAAGAGCGACAGACAGGAAGATCATCAAGCAGACTTACTCGAGACTTTCGGCAATCTCTGAAAAAGTGGTTTGAAGCTCAACCCTGACAAGTGCATTTTCGGCATCAAGAAAGGCAAGCTTCTCGGTTGCCTGGTATCGGCAAGACGAATTGAAGCCAATCCCGACAAGATAGCGGCAATCGTCAACATGCAGCCGCCCTCAAGCCGAAAGCAAGTGCAAAAGTTGATAGGAAGGCTAACATCTTTGAACAAATTTATCGCAAGGTCCGCCGAAAAAGGGCTACCATTCTTCAGAACTTTGCGCAGCTCCGATCCTTTCGATTGGGGAGAAGAGCAGCGGCAGGCTTTCCAGCAGCTTAAGGAGTACCTAACAAAGCTAACCACGCTATCTAAACCGTCGCCGGAAGCAACACTTTTGTTGTATCTCGCAGCATCTCACACCACTATAAGCGCAGTATTGGTGGAAGAGAAGGAGCACGAAAACAAGATGATGCAGTTCCCGATCTACTTCGTCTCTGAGGCCTTGTCGGGAGCAAAACTGAACTATTCAGAGCTAGAGAAGATAGCATATACGGTGGTAATGGCTTCCAGGAAGCTAAAGCACTACTTTCAATCTCACCACATCATAGTCCTATCGGCTCAGCCATTGGAAGCCCTGTTCCGCAACAACGAAGCTATCGGCCGAATTGGCAAGTGGGCGGCGGAGCTAAACGAATATGTGATCGACTTCCAACATCGATCCGCAATCAAGTCGCAAGCGTTGGCAGATTTCATAGCAGACTGGACTCCAGCGGCTTTCGACACAACTCTCGAGTTTGAGTAGCCCGTATGGACCGTAAATTGTGATGGCGCCTGGGGAATGGCTGGAGCCGGAATCTCGGCGATCCTAACCCCGCCAAAAGGACCGAAGGTCAGATTCGCCGCAAGGTTGCAATTCCTCACAACCAACAACACCGCCGAATATGAAGCCGTGCTGTTGGGATTACGAAAGCTCCGAGCAATCGAAGCGAGAAGATGCATAGTCAAGTTAGATTCCCAAGTCATTGTTGGTCACGCCGAAAAGGATTTCACAGCAAGAGAACCAGAGTTAGCCAAGTACCTGGCAGCAATTAGAAGAATGGAGAAGTATTTCGCTGGTTTCACCTTACGTCACATTCCAAGAGTCGAAAACACAGAGGCAGATGAACTAGCCAAAGCCGCAGCACAAAATCTGCCATTGCCACCAGACGTGTTCTATCAAGTCCTTTCGGCCAAAGCAGTGAAAGAAGAGGAAGATCATCCAAGTTCAGTACATGCTATCGTCAGTGATGACTGGAGATCGCAGATATTCGCTTATCTAGCCAGGACATACGAGCCAGAGTCTAGGAAAGATGCCGAAAGGATGGCCAGCAGAGCGAAAGGTTACGCAATCATCGGAGAGCAGTTGTTCAAAAATGGGATAACAGCTCCTCTTCTTAAATGCATAAGCAAACGCGAAGGCATTCCGCTACTCGAAGAAATGCACGCCGGAATGTGCGGAGCGCACAGAGGGCCTCACGAAATAGCACACAGAGCAATGAGGCAGGGATTCTATTGGCCTTCCGCCGCATCAGACGCCAGAGAGCTGGTCAAATGTTGCAAAGGTTGTCAGATGTTCGCCAAAAACCAGAAAGCCCCAGCAAATGAAACCATGCCGATAGTACTGACCTGGCCCTTGCAGAGATGGGGCATCGACATAGTCGGTCCGCTACCAGCAGCTCCGGGCAATCTGCATTTCGCAGCAGTTGCTCTCGAGTATTTCACCAAGTGGGTGGAAGCGAAGGCCCTCGCTAGCATAACTTCCACCTCCTTAACCAAATTCGTCTGGCAGAGGATAATCTGTCGTTTCGGTGTTCCGTCATTCATCGCTTGCGACAATGGGAAGCAATTCGATTGCGCAGAATTCAGGAGTTTCTGTGACGAACTCAGCATAAAGCTTAGTTTCGCCTCAATAAATTACCCACAAGCAAACGGGGCTATCGAGAGAGCGAATGGCCTAATCTTCTTGGCAATTTCAAAAACTTTGTACGACTCGCCGAAAGGCAAGTGGGCCAACACCCTAACAATGGTTGTATGGGGACACAACATCTCACGGTCCAGAGCTACCGGCTTCACCCCGTTCAGGTTACTTTATGGCGAGGAAGCAGTCACCCCGGAAGAGGTAAAGCTGGGTTCCTTCCGAATCGAAATGGCCCCAACTACTCAAGAGCAAAGACACCTCGAACTCGACACTATCGAAGAAATAAGATTGCAAGCTGTAGATAATCTCGAGAAGTACCATGCCGAAACGAAGCATCACAGGGACAAGACGATAGTCCGAAAGGATATCAAGCCTGGAGACATGGTCACCATTCGGCAGCCAGACAAGCAAGGTAAGTTGCAGGCGCAATGGCAAGGCCCCTTCATCGTGGCAAGGACGGCAGCACCCGGTGTATTTCGGTTGTTGGATGACAAGGGCGAAGAATCAGCCCACACATGGAACGCGAGCAATCTGTGCCGCTTCTACCCGTAATTTATCTTTTTGAACTTTGATGTAAATTTCTTTTCCCTCTTTCACCATTTTTGTAATCAAAGGTCGGCTGCACTCTTTTTCCTCGCCGGGGAAGCCCTTCATCGGGGTGCGAGGTTTTTTAACGAGGCAGCCGAATGTAACCGCTACATTGCGAAAGTAAACGTAATTCCCCCAAAAAATATCGCGTGGCTCGGTAAAAGACGAAGTCAACCAAACATAAGGTGGAGACATTCGTCATTAAAATGTGAGGAAAAGAGAATGTCGGGGAAGTAGGGCGAAAGAGACCCTTCACTTCCACCGACAATCTCGAAAGCCTGCGGGCTATGTGAAAACCGACCCTCCGACAAAACGCGAGGGCGGAACGAAAGCCTGCGGGCTATGTGAAAACCGACCCTACGACAAAACGCGAGGGCGGAACGAAAGCCTGCGGGCTATGTGAAAACCGACCCTCCGACAAAACGAGAGGGCGGAATGAAAGCCTGCGGGCTATGTGAAAACCGACCCTACGACAAAACGTGAGGGCGGAACGAAAGCTTGCGAGCTATGTGAAAACCGACCCTCCGACCGAACGAGAGGGCGGAACGAAAGCCAGCAAGCAAGTCGAGTAGCCCTTGCCAGGCGACAAGGACAGCTGGCGGGCCCCAGTAGCCGCAAAGAGCATAAATGTCGTACTAACCTTTCACCTACCAAACGCCCACAAGTAAAGCCAAGGGAGTAAATGCAGTCCTCCCGCAACAAGGGTAAGGCAATATAAATAGACACCAGGGTGCAAGCCTCCCAACCATCCAAAACTGCCAAGTCTCTGCAAAATGTTAGTCCCAGGCAGTCGGCTCATTAGCAAAAATGTGAATAGGAAGCGTCAGGAGTTACACTTTCGCTTTGATGATTGTGTCATCGGCATCACGTCCACCTATCGTCACCAATCCAGTAACTATAGGCGAAAGTCCTTTTGAATGGCAATCCCATCTCAAACTACGGCTAGGAGATGAACCAGGCCGTGCACGCTGCCGGATGACAATAAGAGCAATGTCGTAGTTATAGCCGGTTGTAAACCCCCCCCCTCAGCACTATATAAAGGCACTTTCGTCAATCGATTTCTCCAACTTCAACAGACCACTAACACCCGATCTCGCGGCCTATCGGCCGAGGGGCTCGCACCGAAAGCTCCCTCGCGCGAATGTTACCGCCCCTCGTCTAAGTGTTTGGGGGCGGGCGCGTCTAAACTATCGGCCGAGGGGCTCGCACCGAAAGCTTCCTCACGTGAATGCTACCGCCCCTCGTCTAAGTGTTTGGGGGCGGGCGCGTCTAAACTATCGGCCGAGGGGCTCGCACCGAAAGCTTCCTCACGCGAATGCTACCGCCCCTCGTCTAAGTGTTTTGGGGCGAGCGCGTCTAAACTATCTGAAGGACCGAGAATGCATCCAGAAAGCGACCAGAGGGGGGGTGAATGGAGCTTCAAAATTCCTTTCGGAAACTTGTCGCCACTGTCCCGAGGCTCAACCCAAAAGCAAGCCGTAGAGCTTGCTAGTGTCCACGACCCTAGATGTAGGGTGGATGCTTCCAAGAAGCACAGCGGGACACTACACAACTCTAGAAACCCAACGCAAAAGACGGAAACCAAATCCGACAACGAACGATCGAACCGCGAAACAGCACTGACCGGACTCTCCCTGCGTCCGGTCACGAGGCACCGGACGCGTCCGGTCGAGTGAAATCCAAAACAGAACCTTACTATGTTGGACCGGACTCTGAGGGGCAGAGCGTCCGGTCAACTTCTGAGCGTCCGGTCAGAACAACCAAAAGCAGTGAACAGTGGGGTAGGCACGTCCGGTCAGTGACCACCTGTGCGTCCGGTCGAGTCACAACAAACATTCAACGAATACATTCATCGACCGGACTCAGGACCTGTGCGTCCGGTCAGCCCGACCCAGCGTCCGGTCACCCAAAAACCTGCTGTTCGTTCACCGATTCACTTCGATCTCACCCAACACGAATCCTCTAGGGATCTAACTTGGTGAGAGGAGTCACAAGGAGGATAGTGAGCTATCTCTAAGAGATCATGGCTTGAACCTATCTCCAAATCGATGAATCGAAGAAATTCGGGGGAACGGAGAAAAACTTGTCCCGAAACAAAAATCGACCGATCTCCTAGACCGTGAGGTTAGGGGTGAATTCCTTCGGTGGAAAGAAGTGCCTCACGACCTAGAACAACTTGGTTCAAATGGATTTGCAAAAGATGAACCGAGTAAAGAGATCGAGCGACGGGAAAAGCATGGAGAAAAAGGATTCCGCGAAGAACACAAACAAAACGCGAATCACAACTGCCAAATTGCAACCGTGTGGCTACCACACGCTATAACAGTGAGGTTACGGCCTCACTTCCTCAAAATCTCCAGTACACAGAGGTATGATTCTCTTCGGATCTCAGCTAGCTACAGCAGGGGATTGGGAGAGCAGAAAACCCTAGAAGCAAAGAGCAAATGACTGAGATAAATGAGGAGGTGGGTGTCTCCCCCTACTTATCCTAATTCTAACTATTCCTAATTCCCACTCTACCCCTAACTACTTACAGAGCGAACCAGCTAAACCCTAAGGTTATTCTGGACCAACTCGAAGGTAGGTGGATCCGACGGCCACGCCCGCACAACTCGTAGCGTTGCCTCGACGCAACCTCCCGATTGCCGCCACGCGCCGCCATCGCTCTGCCGTCCTTTTCCCGGACGTCGCACCCCCGGTTTTGTGGCCCAAACCGGGAAACCAGCCTTCACAGCCAACCCCCGGTTTTGAGGCCCAAACCGGGAAACCAGCCTCCAAGGCCATCTCCTGGTTTTGAGGCCAAAACCAGGAAACCCGCCAGCGCCCAGGTTTTGAGGCCCAAACCTGGAAACCGTCCTTAGCCCGAGTTTTGTGGCCCAAACTCGGCAAACCCGCAGCACCCAGGTTTTGAGGCCCAAACCTGGAAACCGTCCACCGGTGGTTTTTCTCTGGCTCAACCACCAAACTGGAGTTGTAGAGGGGATGCACCGCCCGTGCACCCCGTCCACCGACATGTGTCCCCAGGTCCTCGACCCAGGCACCACCATGTCCAGCAAGTCTTCGCTCGTCGCTGTCCCAGGCTGCTAGCCACCACAACTGATCCTCAGGCCACCGGTCCCTCAGTCCAAGCCTCTCGTCCGCCCTTCACCGCTCCCGGTCCATCGGCACGGCACGTCTCTACTTGACCTTCACCTTGCCCTCGATCACTGTCTCCGTGCTCGACACCTGCACAACACAAGCCAAAGAACATGCGATCAAACCCGTTGACAATCACTCATCACTCGAGACTCGGCATACACCCATGTATCCGCACTATCGGCCAAGGGGCTCGCACCAAAAGCTCCCTCGCGCGAATGCTACCGCCCCACGTCTAAGTGTTTGGGGGCGGGCGCGTCTAAACTATCGGCCGAGGGGCTCGCACCAAAAGCTTCCTCACGCGAATGCTACCGCCCCTCGTCTAAGTGTTTGGGGGCGGGCGCGTCTAAACTATCGGCCGAGGGGCTAGCACCGAAAGCTCCCTCGCGCGAATGCTACCGCCCCTCGTCTAAGTGTTTGGGGGCGGGCGCGTCTAAACTATCGGCCGAGGGGCTCGCACCGAAAGCTTCCTCGCGCAAATGGTACCGCCCCTCGTCTAAGTGTTTTGGGGCGGGCGCGTTTAAACTATCGGCCGAGGGGCTCGCACCGAAAGCTCCCTCGCACCGCCCCTCGTCTAAGTGTTTGGGGGCGGGTGTGTCTAAACTATCGGCCGAGGGGCTCACACCGAAAGCTTCCTCGCGCGAACGCTACCACCCCTCGTCTAAGTGTTTGGGGGCGGGCGCGTCTAAACTATCGGCCGAGGGGCTCGCACTGAAAGCTCCCTCGCGCGAATGCTACCGCCCCTCGTCTAAGTGTTTGGGGGCGGACGCGTCTAGATTATCGGCCGAGGGGCTCGCACCGAAAGCTCCCTCGCGCGAATGCTACCACCCCTCGTCTAAGTGTTTGGGGGCGGGCGCGTCTAAACTATCGACCAAGGGGCTCGCATTGAAAGCTCCCTCGCGCGAATGCTACCGCCCCTCGTCTAAGTGTTTGGGGGTGGGCGCGTCTAAACTATCGGCCGAGGGGTTCGCACCGAAAGCTCCCTCGCGCGAATGCTACCGCCCCTCGTCTAAGTGTTTGGGGGCGGGCGCGTCTAAACTATCGGCCGAGGGACTCGCACCGAAAGCTCCCTCGCGCGAATGCTACCGCCCCTCATCTAAGTGTTTGGGGGCGGGCGCGTCTAAACTATCGGCCGAGGGGCTCGCACCGAAAGCTCCCTCGTGCGAATGCTACCGCCCCTCGTCCAAGTGTTTGGGGGCGGGCACGTCTAGATTATCGGCCGAGGGGCTCGCACCGAAAGCTCCCTCGCGCGAATGCTACAGCCCCTCGTCCAAGTGTTTGGGGGCGGGCGTTTCACAAAATCTCGCCGAAAGGCTCGCATCGAAGGCCTAATCGCGCGAAAGCTCCGCTACGGAGGCCCCTCTAGAAACGCACGAAGTGCATGCTCACGATTTCAACACTCGAAAAAGGACGCAGTGATCAAAAACAAAGCTTTATTAAGGAGAAAGTTACACTCCACAAAAGAGCCGTAGCACATAAAAGCCTAATTGTCACCCACCGCGCCAAGGGACATGCTATATCTGCGAGCGTCGGGCAAAAAAGAATGGTCCTCCGGCTCCTGTTTTATAACTGGCCCTTCGCAGGCATCCAGGGCCGCGCATTTGCTATCGCGCTGTTCCCGCCTCTCTTCTAGTTGCCGAGGATCGAAACCACGGTAGGATTCCCGAAGTCTCTCCTCAGCTCGTCGGAGTTTTCGGGCGCGTTGGCTTAAGTACGAAGAAAGCGTCGCCGCGGGAAACTTCGCGCGAAAGCTCCGCCACAAATCGCCGCCAACACACAAGTTACCGGATCTAATCATCAGAGGGCAGACGTCAAGAACCTCCGCAGTTCCCGCGCCCAGAACCTGAATAAACATAGCGCCAAGTTTAATGAGTACATTACACAGGTTTTCGGCATTTTTTTTCTTTTTTGCCCAAAAGTACAAAACATCCGCCTCCAGTCGACTATGAAGCTACCCTATCATGGCTTTCGCCCGCAGCGCGCGCGCTCCGGCCGCCGAGCTTTCGGGGTTCGCTTCAGGAGTTGCACCGGTAGCGTCGCCCTCGTCCCTCTCGACTTCCTGGCTCTGGCGCTCGGAGATGTAGGCAGCGAAAGTCTGCCGGACTTGCGCCCGCTCCTCCGAAGTCTGCGAATAAACATTATCAAGTTGGCGAATGGCGAAACCATACAAGAAAAGAAAGGGGGAAAAGAAGCCCCCTCAATTTAACCTTAGCGCGGCCGACGGCGGATTGGATCAAAGCCATGTCATTGCCGCCGGCGAGCCAAAACTCCTCGAAAAACTTCTTGCCGAGGACTTTCACCTCGGGAGGAGTCCGCCAGCAGGCGTCCACATCCGCCACCGCAAGGTCGGCGATATGCGAACACCTGGCATTCAGCAGGCTGAGAACGATGGCCTTGATGCCTGCAGCGGAAGCGTAATCGCGCGAAAGGGACATATGCCCCTCCAGCGCGTCCAGCTCCGTGCAAAGCCAAGCCAGGCAGCCGCGTAAGTCGCTTTCGCCCGGCCCATCCGAAAGTACGTCAGTGCTTTTTAAGCATTGCACGTACTTCGAGACAAGGCCATCAGCGAGGGCCGAAATGCCCGCGCGGTCCTCTTCGAAGGAGCTCCTCAGCGTGGTAAGCTCTTCTTTCAGCTTTTCGGCTTCGCGCTGGGCAAGCCGACGGGCAGTCTTTTCATCTTCCGCCCCCTTTTTCAGGGCAGCGTTCTCATCCTCCAGCTCTTTCAGGCGGCGATCCTTGTCTTGCTTTTCCGTTTCAGCCCGGCTTGCAAACAGCTCGCTTTGGCGGCTCTGGCTTCGCGCAAGCACCATCGTCTGCTAGTAGAAAAACAACAACAACAACAACAACAAAACAAACGCTTCAAAAACTAGTGACGAGGCAAAACCGTGGCAGAAGCGATCGAGCGGGATAGGCGAAAAGCTTACGCTGGCCAGGTGGAAAGACAAGGCGTCGCCAAGGTGCCCGCTCCCCACTTTCAGCAGATCGCGCTCAACTTCCGGAGCGACGAAAGCTCTCTGAGCACACTCTATAAACTTATTCGTTTCGCTGTCCTCGGCAGTCAGGATGCCGAGCTTCCGGCAGTCAAAATGACAAGCAAGGTGAGAATCGGAAGCTGCACCCAAAAAACGAGCAATCCGATAAGACTCTTCCCGGGCGTCGTCCATTTCGCTCGAAGAGCTTAGCCTGGTATAAAGGCAGGAATCTAAGTAGTCCTCAGGCCGACTATCTAACTTGATGCGACCATGGCCCAACAGCTGGTCATCCACCATAGACTGCGTCAGCCGAATAGACTTACCTTTCTCCACCGCCCTTTCGAGCAGCGTTCCTTTTGCCTTCTCCGCTGGAGCCAGGGAGCTCTTCGCGCGCTTGGCCACCGGCTCAACGGCAGCAGGGCGCGTGGGTTTACGAACCCCAGCTTTCGCAAGAGGGGGCACGCCGGAAGAGACGTCGTCGTCAAAGAACGAAGCAGCCCCAGCCTTGCGCGACGCCATGTCAGCCGACCCGAGCGAACCCTGAAAAGGACGAATAAGGTAGGCCGCAACGTTCAGAGATAACTTTCGCCACGTGAAAGCGAAATTAAATGCAAGAACAAATCGGCGAAAGTAAAAAAGCGAAGCGAAAGCAGTAAAGCATCGAAACGCGAAGCCACTTTCTACCTCAGCGCGGTGGACCGTGTCGACATTACGGATCAAACGTGGCGCCAGTCTTCGGCATTTACCAACTGGTTTCGCGATCGAGCGACAAATACGAACATCCTCGGGCTCAAAAAGTTCACGCTTTCGCGAAACCGGGGCTCGACTTTTCGCAGCCACGGCTTGCCTTCCTCTCGCCCGGTTATCATCCGTCGGTAGGGGTCTTTCCCCGTAGCGGACTCCCATAGCGTCGAAAACACGATTCAGTCGCCCTCGACCGCCTATAGAGTTTATCTTAAATTCGCTCTCCTTCTTTAGGTACGGACCGCGGATTTTGTTCGCCTCCTTTTCGATATGACTCACAAATGTGGCGTCATTCCGATAGTTCGCCGGGCGCCCAACCAAAAGCGTCGGCCCTCGGTAGCCCCCAACACTGACAAAGTTTTCAAATTCAGTCTTCGAGCAGAGGGGGTTTTGGCCGAAAGCAAGCCACTCCTCGACGAGGTCTCGGCTAATCTGGAACCTAGAAGTTAGGGCGAAAGCATCACCGCACGCGATGCTTTCGTCATCTGTCAGGGCCGCTGGCGGCGCGTGAAGTCCGACAGACTCCTTCAGCATAGAAACAAGGGGAGACGGCCTATCCCAGCCTTGCTCTTTCGCCTCCCGAATAGCTCCATTCGAGCAGACGCGGACGTAGAACCAAAAATCCGTCCATTGCGGCCATTTGTTCTTATACGTCGGCGAGATGCAGATGTTGCCACGAGTCTTTCGCGGAACGAAGTTGATACACCCGATTTCGCTGGGCAGCTCCCCTTGCAAAAAATAGTCCATCACTTGGCTGCGCCGACGGTGGATGTCATAATACTTCGCGAAAACCTCGGCACGGAGCTTACATCCCATCATCTTCAGGGCCATCGCGAAAACGCTCAGCCGCGAAAAGGCATTCGGCGTAAGTTGATGGAGCTGGATCTTGAACGTGTCCAGCACGCCGCCAACAAAATCCTCCAGAGGAAAATCCAACCCGGCCACAAAGTAGTCGCGGAAAACAATAGCTTCATACGGCCTGGGGCTAGGAATCGCTTCTTCTCCAGGCGCACGACACAGCGAAAGCACACGTTTGCTTAAGATGCCTTTTTCAGCGAAACCCTGCAGGACAGAGGGGGTAACCTGGGAGCAACCCAGATAGAACGAGCAGTCCTCCGGGATCGGAGCCGAAACCGAATCCCCTTCTTCCGAATGGACGCTCCCAGCGCGCCCCTCTACCCGTGCGCAGACATTGCCGGACACAATCGACACGGTCTTGCTCGATCCCGAAACGCTGGAACTCTCGCTAGTCGAGTCGGATGTGGACGTGGATGAAGATGAGCTCGTGGACGCCATCTAGCATGGCGGCGAATTAGAAAAAAAAAGTGCATGCATATGTAAGCGCTCAAAAGTAACAATCGCCAAAGCAAAGCAGCAAAAAAGGGAACGATACAAAGAGATAAAAGCGAAAGCGCGCAATCAGCGCGGCATTTTCGTCAAGCAAGCGAAAGAAGTAAAGGGAGCTCACCTGACGAACAAGCTGAAGCACAAGCCAACCCTCGAGCGGAAGTGCGGAGCGCCGAAAGTGAAAAAACGCCGAAAGCGAGATTAGTGATGAGCAAAGACAGGAAGCAAAAGATCCAGGGAGCGCGCACCCTCCGGCGGGCGGGGCAAGCCCCTCTTATATACCCGCGCGTACGGGCCGGCCCGGAACCCGAGGAGTACGGGGCAGCCCGGAACCCGAGGAGACGCTTAAATACGCCTCGAAACGCCAACCGTCGCGCCTCGAAACGTCAATCGTCGCTCTTCGATACAACAACCGTAACACCACGTGCGCATCAAAAAAAACGCGCGTCAAGGACAGGCGAAAACAGGGTGATACTTTCGCATATCCTCTCGCGGGCGGGCGTACCACAGGCAGACAACGTCGACCCGCGGCCACGCGCGGTACGGCGTTGAGGGGCTATTGTCGGAGCAGTAGCCCGGACGTGAGCTACCTGTTTTCGCCCGGCAGAGTTTTTGTCACTTAACCGAAAGCCACGAAGCCACAAAGGCGAAATCCGCCGGCAGGCGGCTCCGCGGGTCCGCCTTTCGCGCGAATATGCCGGTGCGGAGGGCACGAGTCGCCTGAAGGCGGGCTCGCGTATCTTTCGCGCGAATATGAGAGATCCGCCGGGCGAGCTAGCTGGAAGGAGACCTCGAAGGGCTCGCTTTCGCGCGAAAGCACGGCGGGCCTCAGAGCGCTCACACCAGTTGGGTTTTCGTGCGAAAACCAGACGCTGACGGCGTGCTTTCGTTTCCTCCTTTCAGCCGTGGCCGCGCGTTTTCTTTTCGCAGGGTTCTTCGGCTGACGACGCGGAGGGGTCCCACAGGTCAGAAGGAAAGGCGCGCGGGCTGCTTTGCTCCCGCGCGTATTTACGGTGGTACCCTTCGGGCCCAGGAAGCCAGAGGAGCCGCAAGGTAGGCTAGGAGAGGGCCTTTTTGTAATTGTAGCAGAGTGGTTGGAAGGGCATCTTTGTATTTTCAAACGGTTTGAGATTAATATAAAAGGCTCCTGGCTCCCTATGGACGGGGGAGAGATGACTGTTCACTTCAACTATTTCCTTACTTTCCCGTTCGTTTTCCGCTTTCGCTCTGAGCTTTCGTTCGTGCGACAACCCGCTGTTTCGGGGCCTCGGACCCAAAACAACAGAAAGCTACATAATTGTTTTACTCTTCATATATGTTTCAAATGGAGATCTATTTGTGCCACTCTACTCGCGCCCTGCTCAAACAGGTTTACCTTCCATTCTTCTCATTAAACTCATGTTTCCTGTTGTCCTTAATTTTAAGAATTAAATGTCCTAAATAGCATATAATGTTTCACTTATACCCTTTCGAAGTGCACAGAGTACTATATGCATTTCTATTACAACAAAGCAGCTATAAGTTGCACATGTCTGTCTATCATGGAGATCGCTAAACACTAGCCACAAACAATCTAAACATCACTTTAGGAGTGAGTCTCTATTACAGGTTGTTAACAATATTGGCTTGCAATGTTGTTGCATACTGTACCACATCTAATATTTTATATTCACCCAAGAAGATTATCTGAAAGCAACATCATGTGAAACAAAGATATACTAAAAATAAAGGAAAACATCGTGTACTGTGCTTTAATTATATACAGCATACATTAAAAATAAGGTCCATAAACTGATGTCATTGACATGTAAGTCTGGATTACGACATTATCCAAAATTTTATTTATGCAAAATTCAGTCAGATAACTTTGCATTGATTTATGTAGGCCTGCAGAAAAAAGAACTCAGCTATAGTGTTGTATTGACCGTTAGGTACTATCTTTAGATAATCCATACATTAATTAGTTACAAGCACAGATAATGTAATTTGATGTCACTGCTTCACTTCCTCCATATATCTAATATAATTTGATGACTCCAAATCTCAACTATCATGTCCTTGATAACTCTGTTTAAGCTATATTCACAAGTATATCATTATTAGCATCAATTTATTATTTTTTGTTTATAAGCTTTATACACCAAATTAAGGACGAAGACAATCAAGAGGGACTCAATGCAAATAACTGCTATAGATAGCACATAATTATACAATATGTTAAATATTTAGTCATAAGCCTATGTAATATACAAATGCAATAGACTGAGCAATTGGCCTGCTTCAGGTAGGGTGTGTGACAAAGCCGCACAGTTTTTCTAGTGATAACTAACTTTTGTTACTACTGTACAATGCGAAGCCGTGAATGTGACTGACATATTTGGAACATTACCCATATACTAGCTGGACCATGAATTATGATACTCTATATACAATTAACTGCTTGTGGATTAGAAATAATTTGGTAATGATGAATTGTGGAGGCTTCAGTTTACACAAGCAATCATTGATTTTTGCAGAGGGGAGTTCCTAGCACGTCTATATGCCTCTGCTTTGATTTCTTATTTTCCTCTCCTAATTTTTATCCTTTGATTTGTTTATTTCTACAACTAATTTATGTCACCTGACAGGGAACCCTTTGTCCTAGGCTCTTCAATAAGCAGTTAAGCAGTAGTATGTGACTTTTCAACTAGAAGGTCCTCTATGCCTCTGTTGTGCAATTAACTTACTCTGTTGTCTTTTGCGATAGCAAGCATTTATCATGACTATTGAAACATTTTACAAAAGAGGTCATGTTATTTACAAGAAAAAAAGAAAGAAAAGAGAAATCATGATCACAAATTACTACTGTAAAGGCTATAACCAGTTACTACTTGCTGGGAAGTAGCTCTTCTTTTTGTTCATACATAAGCATCACAAATTAAGACTTGAACTTTATCACACTACATCTAGATTCTAGAGTTACGTCAAATTGATTGAAGGTCCAGCTAACCAATCATCCAATGTGTCAGAAACTTCATTTATTCAGCTTATGTGTTTTTAATCTGTCAATCAATTTGACTTTTGTGATGGTTTGGATTTTTTTTAGTGATGGAGCTGACGGCTATGATCACTCAGGTGCTGAATGAAAAGGGGTGGTCAGTTGAAACATCACTTGTCCATGTCTGTGTGCTCCCGGTAATTTTGTCCTCTTCATGTTGTGTTGCCCTCAACTGACTTTGCCTTCCTATGTGCTGCAGCAGGCTTTGATTTTTTTCTCTTCTGAATGTGCTATGCTGGCTTTGGTTATGTAATGTAGTAATCAAATTAGATATATTGATTATGAGATAGTGTCTATGACCGAGTCGATATGACGGGGGGGAGACACATAAGACTCCCTATTTTTTTCCTTTTGTTCGCAACCAATGAACTAATACATAACATTGTTTCTTACTGGAAACACATATGGAAGACTAATGTAATAGTTTTTATCCTTAAGTTAATTACCAATAATGATTATGTAATAAAATAATTTAGCTCCTAATCTTGGTTCCCTCTCGTGGGTGACTATTTCAAGGAAGTTTTAGCTTTAGCGTAGTTATTATTGGTGATTGCATGGATGTACCTTTACGATGATAGAATTTAACACCTTCAGGGTGCATACTATCTCGTACCATGTTCTACAACAACAACAACAACAACAACAACAACCAAGCCTCTTAGTCCCAAACAAGTTGGGGGTAGGCTAGAGTTGAAACCCAACAAGAGACCCTAGTCACGGTTCAGGCATGTCAATAGCTGCTCTCCATACATTTCTATCTAAACATAAATCTCTAGGTATATCCCAACTTTTTAGATCTCTCTTTATTGCCTCCCCCCACGTCAATTTCGGTCTACCTCTACCTCTCCTCACATGAAAATCTTGGGCTAAAACTCCACAATGCACTGGTGCCTCTGGAGGTCTCCTTTGGACATGACCAAACCACCTCAACCGATGTTGGACCAACTTTTCTTCAATTGGTGCTACCCCTAGCCGGTCACGAATATCGTTATTTCGGACTCGGTCCATCCTTGTGTGGCCACAAATCCAGCGTAACATACGCATTTCTGCAACACTCATTTGTTGGACATGTCTTCTTTTAGTAGGCCAACATTCTGCTCCATACAACATAGCCGGTCTAATCGCCGTCCTATAAAATTTGTCTTTGAGCTTTTGTGGTACCCTCTTGTCACAGAGAATACCAGATGCTTGGCACCACTTCATCCACCCTGCTTTGATCCTATGGCTAACATCTGCATCAATATCTCCATCCTTCTGTAACATCGATCCAAGATACCGGAAGACATCTTTCTTAGGCACCACTTGGTCGTCCAAGCTCACCTCTCCCTCTTCCTGTGCAGCATTGCCGAAATCACATCTCATGTACTCAGTCTTAGGGCATGTTCGTTTCCTGGCAAATTTTTTTTGCCAGTCACATCGAACGTTGTAGCACTAGTTTAGCCTATTAAAAATATAGTAATTAAAAAACTAATTTGTCAGCCGGAGACTAATTCACGAGACGAATCTAATAAACTTAATTAGTCCATGATTTGACAATGTAATGCTACAGTAAACATTCGCTAATGATGGATTAATTTACCTTAATAGATTTATCTCAGTAATTAGCATATGACCCTGTAATTAGTTTTATAATTAGTTTATTTTTAATAGGTTAAACTAGTGCCGCAATGTTCGATGTGACTGGCAAAAAAATTTTGCCAGGGAAACGAACACCCCCTTAGTCCTGCTTATTCTAAACCCTTTGGACTCAAGGGTCTGCCGCCACAACTCCAGTTTCCTATTTACTCCTGACTGACTTTCATCAACTAACACTACATCGTCTGCAAAAAGCATACACCAAGGGATATCTCCTTGTATGTCCCTCGTAACCTCATCCATAACCAAGGCAAAGAGATAGATATGGGCTCAAGGCTGACCCCCTTGATGAAGACCTATTTTAATCGGAAAGAAATCAGTGTCACCACCATTTGTTCGCACACTGGTCTCGGCGTTGTTGTACATGTCCTTGATGAGGGTAACATACTTTGTTGGGACTTTATGTTTGTCCAAAGCCCACCACATAACATTCCTTGGTATCTTGTCGTACGCCTTCTCCAAGTCAATGAAAACCATGTGTAGGTCCTTCTTTTGCTCCCTGAACCGCTCCATAACTTGTCTTATTAAGAAGATTGCTTCTATGGTTGACCTTCCAGGCATGAAACCAAATTGGTTCATGGATATCCACGTCGACCCTCGCAATCTATGTTCAATAACTCTCTCCCACAACTTCATCGTGTGGCTCATCAACTTAATTCCCCGATAATTAGTGCAACTTTGGATGTCTTCCTTGTTACCATGTTATAATTGAGGTAAAAATGTCTTATCTTGACTTGAGCGATTAACTGCAACTTAATCAATAGCTCACTTTATATTACTTGTTGAAATGTGAAGGATATGATACAAAATCAACTTATTAAGGTCTAGTATCTAGCAATTTGAAGAGCCTATATATATGTTTGAGAATTGTTGGGGATCAATTACTTCTATAGTCTTTTTACTTATTTCCTTCGTTATTGTCATGATTTGGTTGTTCTTACTTTGAACAATTGCATGGTAAAGCTCTTACATTGTTATTTCTGACCAGGAAATTATTTTTGCAACCTTAAGGTGGTCCAAACTTTCAGGGCTTGTTGTGCTTCTATCGACCGATGACAGCCCTGGGGCATTCTTGCAATAAATTGCCCTCAGCTTCGTCTTGAAACATCAGTCTCTGTCATCTCTGGTGGAGTTGAATGTTAATGTTCTCCATGTCCGTGGATAAGGCTCCACATTTTACTAGTTTTAGTATCCATATGGCCAGTTTTGCCATATGCAAATGATTCTGGTTTTTTTAGCCTTCTTACTATACATATGTAACACAACTGTTTGTCATGTGGTCATAATATAGAGCATAAAAAATAACCTCCTTCAAATGGGCATGGCTCATCTATTTTTCTACCTTTGGATTGATTATTTTTTGTTACCGTGTTAATTTTAAGCGACGTAAGGCACATCAACCTGTTTTGAATGTTGATTTGTTAAACTAAAATGGATTTTACTGGTTTTAATGAATGTTTTGCCACAAATTTGTATTGTATATAAATTCCATTTATTTAACAGAACCTTGTCCCGATCAAATGGAAAGTCATTTTAGACGCACAATTTGTTGTAACTATAAAAGGTTTAATCATTTCAATCCATTTCAATCCTTAGTGAATGAAGAATAAACAAACACATGTCAAGCAGTCTATCGCACGTAGGATTTACTCATTTCACCGAGGTAAAAAATGAACAGTAAAAATAACCTCAAATCACGGTAGGAAAAAAACATTATGCACAAAAAAACATCACAGCAGAAAAAACAGTTGGAGACACAGTCTGCTGGTTGTTGGGCTGTTAAATGGGTGTGGTTACCAAATAACTATTTAGTACCCGGGTACCAAATAGGGGAGTCTTATATATATATATATATATATATGATCATAGAGTATGTGGATATATATATGGAAATTATTTTCTACTCCTAGGGAGTAGTTACTCCCATGTTTATATCTCTAGATTTAGGGTATATATATGACCGAACGAAGTATATTTACATGAAGTATATGATCATACTAGACTATCTATGAAAGTATATACGTCAAGTATGCATGCATACATAGAGTATGTGGATATACTTATTTTATATACTGCAGTGAGTGGCATTTTCGTAATATAAGTGTATTAAGACATGGAATATCTTAACATGAGTATATAAACATACTCAAAATAAAACAAGTATGAACGCATACGCAACATGGTTTTTTGAAGATGAGAGTAACTACTCCCGGGAGTATAGAAAACTCACCCTCTATATATATATATATATATATATATATATATATATTGCCAGTTCAAAATGGATCTTTCCCCTTATAACTGAGCTGTCTTGAAAAAATAATCTGTTGCGTGCAACATTAGAACATGTGGTGGGACTTCTCATGATAAAAAAAAAAGAATTTCTTAACCTCATATCTTCTATCCAACTGCAAAAATCTAGTAGCTCACCTCCCCCTTTCCCAAAATTACAGTGTCATCAACAGATAAACTAATGACGAAACGATTACAATGTGGGGCAAATACTTTACAACCAACTTACTGCATGAAGAACGGGATTACAAAGTTGCCCATTTTCTCCTTCCTTTTGAGCTCATCCTTCTCAGCTATCTGTTTCAGTGTCGTCCACCCCTTTCTTGCCCACTTCCTTGAGCTGCCAGAAACCTGAGAAGAATCTCTTGCTGCATATTTCGCATTATTTCTAGAGTCATTTGAGGCGGACTTGCTAGAGCCTGAAAGGGTGTCAGTGACTGAACCAAAAATCACGCTACTTCCTGTCCTGAGTGGTCCTGCTGAATCTTTAGGAACAGTCACCACCAGTGGTTTCTTTTTCTGGGGCGTGACAAATGATGAACCAACTGGAAGTTCTGCTTGCGAAGTAGCCTCACATACTTTGACCTTCTCAGAAGAAATAGCGTCAGTTTCATGCATCTGTTCATCAGGATTACATATTAACCTTTCATCATGCTCATCACTTTCAGAAGTTGACTTTCTCAACAGAGATGACAATTCCACTTGCAGAATTGCTGTTTGAGAAAGCTCAAGCACTTCTTTCTTATCATGTAATCCTGTGTTGCTATTATTTCCTCTCATAATTCTATGGGATGAGTTCATAGTAGCATGCTCTCTTGATGGTAACAGGCTCTTCACGACACCCTTCCCGCTACCCAATATTAGGTTCTGATCTCCACAGAAACGGCATGCATAGGAAACATTGTTCTGACAACAGTTTGATTTCTTCCGTCGTTTTGCTTTATTTCTCTTGTTCCTTATGCGGACAGTGCAGTTGAAGCCTGGCTTTAAGATTGTCTCACACCTGCAATATTGGAAACATCTTGTTACAGATCTGTGTACAGAGATATTTCTGTAGGCTCAAATAAGAGCTGTGAATAGACAGAAGTTACCAAATACTAGTAGAAAACAGACAGAATAGCATGACTGTGATCTGAAACAAACACAATATTTTACTAGAATGTACAGATGATTTTCACTAATTTTTGGAATTCCCAAATCACTTCGGCTTGGACACTAGTATTGTATTGCATGCCATCTGGGATACCTTATTATTTTATTAGTATTGTACTGCAGGCCATCTGGGATACTTTATAATTTTACTAATTTCAAGCTTCCTTCTAGCACATGAAAGGATTCTTAGTTATTTGATTCAACTAAATTACACATAATATATCTGAATCCAAGAGTAATGGTTGAATAAGATAGAAATTTTATCAGCAGGCCATGCTACATGGAAAAAGCACACCCTTATTGTCGTCACAACATTTTAATTTTACTTTGCTGATAGTAAACAAATGAGTATGTGCAGACAGGCACACATGATCATTGTCATACACAATGTTTTAAAGGTGTCACCTAGGCAACAAGGTGTGGTAGAGCTCCTGGGCGTCGGAGGTGCCACGACCTCGGCTGGTATGGCGTCCGCCTAGGCGCGAATGGCGTCGGGTGGACGCCTACAGCACTGCAAGGAACGCCGGACCACAGGCGGGAAATCGAACGCGCATACATGCCAGAAGACCGGCGGCACGGTAAATTTCCTGCTTGTCGGTATTTACCACGGGTTTGGGAAACTTCACGGAGAGAGGGACAGGAAATAGAAGGCCGAGGGTGGGCGGCGGCAGCCTCCTCTAGATTGCTGTCACCACCGGCTAGTCGCACCTGCCGCCTGTTCACACCAACACCTGCCTGCCCGCCCGCTTCGACTCAGTCACAGTCGCACGTTCGCACCTGCTGCCTGTCTGCCTGGTACTGCGTACACCCCCTGGCCCTGCCATCTCCTCTGCTCTGGTTTCCACAAATCCCCCAGCCCCCTGCCACCTCCTCTGTTCTGCTCCCCCAAATATCCGAGTCCCCTGCCTCCTCCTCTGTTCTGGTCCCCCTAATCTCCCAGCTCCCTGCCGCCTCCCCTGTTCTGGTCTCTCAAATCACCCAGCCATCTGCCGCTTTTTTGTATTTCTTTGCTCTGCCTTTGTTCATGGACCATGCGTGTACTCTGCTCTTAGCTGGACTGGTGCATGTACTCTGTTCTTAGCTGCACTAGTATGTGCTCAACAATTGGGAACAAACAAGATACGTATGTGCTGCACTAGTATGTAAAATTCTAGCCTACACAACGCTTTCATGGCGCCTAAAATGTGCATATGACATCGCTTAGGCGTCCGCCATAAACGCCTAGGCGTTGTTGTTGGAGTATATGGTTTAGGCCCATGTAATAATGACTATATTGCTACCCTCCTAGGGTTAGCCCATCAACTGAATCAGCTATTCTAGCATGGTATCAAGCTAGGGTTCCCTTCTCTCTCCCTCCCTCCTCTCCCTCACTGCCAGCGCATCCTGCTGTGGCCGCCGGCGCCGCCGCTGCCCCATGGCCGGCGTGCCCCCTCCCCACTCCCTCCAATTTCACCCCCCCCCCCCCCCCCCCCCCCCCTACCCTCCTCTGTTTCCTAGGCAACCATCGCCAGCCTTCGCCCGGCAGCCGCCCTCCACGCGGGCGATGCTGCCGCCGCCGCCGAGGCCGCAGCTGCAGCCACTTGCCACGGGAGCTGGCGGGCAGACCTGGCGGCGCCGGCGGACACCCTCCAGGCGCGGCCTCCGCGAGCGGCCGCTCCAGACGTCGCCGCCTCCTTCCCGTCGCCCAGCGGCCTGCATCCCGCCGCCGCCGGCCTCCCAGGCGCGGTGCCTCGTCCTCTACTGCCCGGCGGGCTCCTCCCAGGCGCCCAAGGCCCGGCCGGCGGCCAGCTGCCTGGTGCGCAGGGACCACGCGGGCCACTCCATCCCCCTCCACCGCATGCTGCCCTGCTGCCAGGTGCTGATGGCTCGCTGGGCATGGGTGTGGAGGCTCCGGGTGCTCCCCAGGCTGAAGACCTCCTTCCCCAAGCCCATACCGCCGACTCCACCATCGCTGCAGCCCTTGTCGCTGCCGGGGCTGCTGCTGCGGAGGGCCAGGCACGTGTCCGTGCGGCTGCCCTTCTCTGGGAGCATGAGCGTGATGCCGCTAATGCCCTCGCTCGTCGCCTCGCCGAGGCGGAGCGGCGCCTCGTCCTCCCCGTCTACCACGACGTCGGCTCCACCTCCTCTGACACCACCGCTCCTCGCCTGCTGACCACGGCGGTTCTCTGGCACGATCAGACTGATCCGCTCGTGGCACAGCTTCACTACCAGGCGGGGGGTGAACAGAACATCCGGAGTCTGGTCCCTGTCGTCCTGGAGCCAGAATCGCCCTCCTGCGCTCGTTGGCGGGACCTGGTCCTCCTCACCCTTCGGCGCTACGCCCTCGACGACCACGTCCTCCTCGACGCCTCAGTTGCGGCTCAGACCCCTCAGTGGCTGCGCCTCGACAGCGTCGTCCTTTCCTGGATCTTCGGCACGATCTCCCTTGACCTTCACGACCTGGTCCGCACCACCCCTGACGCTCGACGGGCATGGTTGGCTCTCGAGGGGCAGTTCCTGGGCAACGCCAAGGCCCGGGCCCTGCGCCTCGATGCGAGCTTCCGCACCTTCGTCCAGGGCGACCTCTCCGTGGGCGACTTATGTCGTCGCATGAAGGGGATGGCTGAATCTTTGGGTGACCTTGGTTGTCCCGTGACAGGATCTTGGTCCTCAACGTCCTCCGCGGCCTCAGTGACCGCTACGGCCACCTACGGACCTAGATCACCCGGCAGCGGCCCTTCCCCTCCTTCCTGCAGGTCCGTGACGACCTTGTCATGGAGGAGCTCACTCAGGGCATCCAGCCTGGGTCTCACTCCGCTCCGGGATCCTCGTCTTCCTCGACCACTTTGGCTGCCACTCCTCTGTCGCGTTCTTCTGCACCGCCTGCGTCGTCCCTTCTGGGTCCTCCTCCCGGGCCGAGCGAGAGTGGGGGGGGGGGGGGGTCGTGGCGGACGTCATCGACGTGGAGGGGGACGTGGTCACGGGACCACTCCGGCGCCTCCTCGGGGTGCACCCTGGCCTTCCTTCCACAACCCGTGGTCAGGGCGCATCTCCATGTGGCCCTTCCAGGCGGTTGGTGGCGAGCCCCGTGCACCAGCGGCCATGTTCACGGGTGCCGTTCCGGCCGCTCCTCCGTTCACAGCGCTGTGGACTCGCCTCCAGTGGCAGCTCCTGCGCTTCAGTCGTCTTGGGCTCCACCTGTCGGGACCTCGCCCGGGCCCGTCGGTTGGGACCCGACGACCTTGGCCCACTCCTTCGGCACCATGACCTTCACTCCACCAGTCGGTCAGGATTGGATCGCCGATTCGGGGGCCACGTTCCACACCACACCTGATCCTGGTATACTCTCCTCTATTCACCCCCCCCCCCCCCCCTTAACCTTCTCATCCTTCGTCCATCATGGTCGCAAACGGTTCTTGTATTCCTGTCACTTCTGTGGGTGCTGCCGGCAGCCATGGCTCCTTTGTCTTTCTGATGTTCTAGTTGCTCCCTCTATGGTTCATAACCTTCTTTCCATTCGTCGTTTTACAGCTAACAATTCTTGTTCTGTTGAATTTGACTCTTCTGGTCTTACTGTGAAGGATTTGGCTTCTTGGCGTCCACTTCTCCGATGTGACAGCTCGGGACCCCTTTACACTCTTCGGCTTCCTCCGTCCTCGTCCTCCACTTCGTCAGTTGCTTTCGCCGCCACTGCTTCCTTCTCTACTTGGCACCGTCGTCTTGGACATCCCTTACGAGACATTTTGATGCAGCTTAGTCGTAGTTCCAACATACCATGTACTCGGGCTCGCGATGAGCATTTGTCACGCGTGCCAATTAGGTCGTCATGTTCGCCTTCCTTTCCCTACCTCTTCTTCCCATGCGACCCACATTTTTGATCTTGTACATTGCAACCTATGGACATCTCCTGTCATGAGTATTTCTGGTTATAAATACTATCTTGTGTTAGTGGATGATTTCTCTCACTATTCCTAGACTTTTCCTCTTCGTGCCAAGTCTGACACTTTCTCCATGCTTCTTCATTTCTTTGCGTGGGTGTCCACTCAGTTCGGCCTCACCATCAAGGCCGTTGAGTGTGACAATGGTCGTGAGTTCGATAACACCACTTCTCGTGCTTTCTTCCTCTCACGGCATGCATTTACGCATGTCGTGCCCCTACACCTCCTCCCAGAATGGCAAGGCCGAGCGCATGATTCGCACCACAAACGACACCATACGCACCCTCCTCTCGCAGGCCTCGCTTCCTATTCACTTCTTGGCCGAGAGTCATCACATATCCACCTACCTTCTCAACCGTTTACCTTCCGCTGCCTGTCCCGCTCCCACTCCTCACCATGCCCTCTTCGGTACCCCTCCTTGGTATGACCACCTCCGTGTCTTCGGGTGTGCGTGTTACCCTAACACCACTGCCACTGCTCCTCACAAGCTGGCTCCCCAGTCAACCCGGTGTGTCTTCCTCGGGTACTCACCTGATCACAAGGGGTACCGTTGCTTTGACATCTCCTCTCGTCGAGTCCTCATTTCTCGTCACGTTGTGTTCGACGAGTCTGACTTCCCCTTCACCACCACCTCCCCTCCCACCACCACCCCACCTTCCACTCCTGACCTTGACCTCTCCTCCCTGTTTCCCACTGACGCGGTGGCCCAGCCACCTTTCCTGTTTTACCCTGCAGGTCCCCCTCTACCGCGCCCTCCGCCGGGCTCGTGCCCCGGCTTGCCGTCCTCTGGGACTCCGTCGGCCCATGCGCCCTGCGCCAGCCCGGTGGCCACGTCCCCCAGTGTTGCGCCTGACGTTGTGCCCGCCATGGGTCCGGCGCCTCCCGCGCGCTTCGCCCAGCCGGTGTGTGTCTACCAGCGCCGTGCGCAGGTGGTCTCGCCGCCCCCGGTGCGGGACACGTCGCCGCCGCCTCGGTCACCTCCTGTGGCCTCTTCTCCGACGCCTACGCCGCCGCCTCCGCCACCGCCTGCTGCTGGGGTCGAGACGCCTGTGTACCACCCGCCTCTTCTTCACCGCCACCCGCGTCATACCCACCCCATGGTGACGCGGCAGGCGGCGGGGGTACTGCGGCCCCAGGCTCTCGCCGCAACGCCTGACGAGCCGCAGGTCTCTCTGGTACCCTCTTCTGTGCGCGACGCCTTGGCCGACCCTCACTGGCGTGGTGCGATGGAAGAGGAGTACACGGCCCTTCTCGCCAACCAGACCTGGGATCTGGTGCCCCGTCCACCTGGCTCCAATGTCGTCAGCGGCAAGTGGATCTGGACTCACAAGCGCCGGGCTGATGGCACTCTTGAGCGGTACAAGGCTCGTTGTGTTCTCCGGGGTTTCACTCAGTGGCCTGGAATTGATTATGATGAGACATTCAGTCCAGTAGTGAAGCCAGCTACAGTCCGCACAGTTCTCTCACTGGCTCTCTCTCGTGACTGGCCTGTGCATCAGCTGGACATCAAGAATGCCTTTCTTCACGGGACACTTGCTGAGACGGTCTATTGCAGTCAGCCTGCGGGGTTCGTTGACTCCTCTCGCCCTGATCTTGTCTGCCGCCTCAACAAGTCACTCTACGGCCTCAAGCAGGCCCCTCGGGCGTGGTATTCTCGGTTTGCTGCTTTCTGCTTACCTTAGGATTTGTGGAGGCCAAGTCAGATACTTCTCTTTTCATATATCACCACGGCAGGGAGACTGCGTATCTGCTGCTCTATGTTGATGACATTGTGCTCACAGCTTCTAGCACGACTCTGTTGCGGCGGATCATCACCTCTCTTCAGCAGGAGTTCGCGGTGAAGGATCTTGGTGTGCTCCATCACTTCCTCGGGGTCACCGTTGAGACTCGTCCAGCGGGTCTCTTCCTTCACTAGCGGCAGTACACTCTTGATATCCTGGAGCGAGCTGGGATGACTGACTGCAAGCCCTGATCCACCCCGGTTGATACTCAGGCCAAGCTGTCAGAGATCGAGGGCACCACAGTTGCTGACCCCACTGCGTACAAGAGTCTTGCAGGGGCGCTTCAGTACCTCACCTTCACCCGCCCGGACATCACGTATGCAGTTCAGATTTGCCTCCATATGCATGATCCGTGCGAACCTCACCTCATGGCTCTCAAGCGCCTCCTTCGCTACCTCCGCGGCACTGTCGACTACGGCCTGCTCCTCCACCGGTCTGCCTCCACCAAGCTCGTGGTCTACACCGACGCTGACTGGGTCGGATGCCCCGACACTCGCCGGTCTACCTCCTACTATGCTGTCTTCCTCGGCGGCAACCTGGTGTCTTGGTCGTCCAAGCGCCAGCGGGTGGTCTCCCAATCCAGTGCCGAGGCGGAGTACCGCGCTGTTGCTAACGGTGTGACTGAGGCATCCTGGCTCCGGCAGCTCCTTGGCGAGCTCCACAGTCCACTGACCCGAAGCACGCTGGTCTACTGCGACAACGTGAGTGCGGTGTACCTCTCCACCAACCCCGTTCAGCACCAGCGTACCAAGCATGTGGAGATCGATCTACACTTTGTCCGCGATCGGGTGGCCATCGGCGATGTTCGGGTACTCCATGTCCCGACCGCTTCCCAGTTCGCTGACATCTTCACCAAGGGCCTCCCGTTCTCGACGTTCTCCGAGTTTCGCTCCACCCTCAACATCACTAGTGGCTAGTTGAGTCTGTTGGGGACTCATGTGTTGTGCTTTTCATGCCCAGTCTTGAAACTCCGTTGCGTCGGTAGTTCAGACTGCGGGGGGGGGGGGGGGGGTGTTGGAGTATATGGTTTAGGCCCATTAGGCTCATGTAATAATGACTATATTGCTACCCTCCTAGGGTTAGCCCATCAATGGAATCAGCTATTCTAGCAGTTGTGAAGGGGATCTGGTGCCACGCCTCGCCACGACGCCTCAAAAACATTGGTCATAGATCATTTTCATTGTACTTTGCTTATCGTAAACTAATGAGGTACATGCAGACACATGGTTGTCACAAAGCTAACTAGTTACAGGGCACAAGGAATAATATCCAATCAGGGTGCAACAAAACCTCTTGCTTCTATGTAGGGATAAAAACGGGATGGATATTTCCAAATATATATCTGCCCCGAAAGGGTTTAAATACTAAATGGATAATCTATATATATGAATCCAAACATTTAATTTATGTACCGTATCAGAATCCAAATAATCAATCGGATTTCTAATACGTATATGGGATAGATATCAATATCCGACGCATCCGACACTATCTCTATCCGAACTCCGAATCCCAAAAAGAAACAACTACCTACATTCAGTATCTATATCCCTTCAGTCCGATCCAGTTTTATAGCTACTTCTATGATATTATGAACATGGACCAAGAACCATCCTGGCATGCAGTGTGTTAATAAGCAGCAGGATTATAACTATCATTCTATCACAATCGATCGTACATTTGGACCACCCATTTATCATGACATGTCAAATGGCTATCATGAAACTTTATAGATGAAATGGATTTTTTATAACATCACATAAACAACTGAAAGATAATAATTGTTCATCCATGTATCTTGAGTTGACAGATATCCATTTGTACAGACAAAGGCTGAGAAAGATATGCTCCAGGCCTTGCAACAGTTACTAAAATCCTTTACAACCCCAGACAAGATGACATATTGGTTACAGCCATTTTTTTAATCATTTCAAACAGACCTTAATATCTTTGACAATTTTGTGTCAGAGAAATGAATTATACATAATGGTATGGGTGCTTAAAATTCAGCAATTACATAGAAGTCCTCCACTAGCAGATAATACAGCGTTAATCAAAACATATAAAATGACGTTAACAAAATATGGATATCAGAAATAATATCATTATCCTGACAAAGCAGCATCAACTGCTTATTAAATGTTATCAAGTATTGTTGTCAGCACCACTACGCCACTATGTTTTATTGTTTTCAGCTTAATAGGAAAGAATTATAGTTGATTTAAAAAATAGATAGTCAAACATATTCATAGACATAGTCACTAGCAGAAGAACAATCTGTCTGACAATTGACAACAATACATCCCCCAATGTATAACCGCCAGTACAATTTGATTTGAGGAGAAAGGACTGGCGACTAGACAACATGCAAAGAGAATGAATAAGGCGTAGTAGCAAAAGAAGCAGCTCTAATGTCACCTCTGGCAACGGAAAGTGGCGGCGTCAAGGGGTACTCCGGCGACCTCGGCACTTGCAGCGAGGCGACGGCCCAGCAGCATGCCAATCGGGCCCACCTCGGCCTCTGCACCAACCCACGCCGCTATTCTCTGCAAGTGATTGACCCTCAGCAGGGAGGCATCATCTACGCGCATCCTCCCAGAGGTCTCCTCGCGGAGCGACACGGCCTGGTTCATGGCGCCGCCTCGCTCCTCCTCGCCCGCGGCCGCCACCAGTCCGCCACCGGCCGGATCTGCGAGGGAGGAGGCGCCGGTAGAAAGGGAGAGAGGGATGCGGCGTCGAGGTACACCACCGGCCGGATCCAGGAGGGAGGAGGCACCGGTAGAAAGGGAGAGAGCGATGCGGTAGAAAGGGAGAGGGATGCGGCATCGAGGGCGGCGCGTGGGGGAGAGGAGGAGAGAGGGAGCGGTTTTTTTGGTTGTCTATTGGAGATTGGAGAAGGTTAGATTTTTGGATGACGACCCTCGTACTATAATGGAACACTTAAATTATTAGTACTAGGTAAAATGCCCGTGCTTCGCTATGGTATATGAGTGAAGACCGTATAAATGTATTGTTATTTGTATGAGTTTAATAGAAACACAATATGTATACTTTCAACGATCCATGTATACATATAGGTAATGACTTAATACAGGCCATGCGTTCTCCCCCTTCGCACAAACACACATTTAGCACTCGATGTCCATCCCACAATTTTCCTATTGGGTCCCACCATGTACTGTTCATTTTCCCACCGCACGCACGCCTACCCCACCCTAGACTGCCCCACCCTCTTCTTCCCCAACTTCGGTGGGGACGGCAACACGATAGTTTAGGAGTTATGGTGGCAGTGAAAGCGACCGGACCAAGATGGGACAGGGGTGCATGTCGGTGAGTATGGCCATGACAACGACGAGAGGGTGAAGAAGGAGGTTGTCAGTGCCATAATTTAATTTAACTTGTGTAAGTTTAACGTTAAATTTGTTGCGGAAATATGTACACCAATTAACTTATAATTACTATTCACGACAACTATATGGACTTGCGTAAGTCAGTGCATGATTAAGCAGAACACAATATGTTTTATAATTAGACTTCATATCAATATTCTACTTGAGTTATCCTAACTCATATGAATATATAGATAGATTGGATTGGATTATAAACTATTTTAGTCATAGATTTGGAGAAAAAATTTAGTGTGCAGAAATTTTACTTCTTTAGTATTATATATAAGATACGTATAGATTAGATTACATTTGTTATTTATTATTTTTATTTGTATATATAAGGAAAATTAGGAGAAAAAGAGAAAGAAAAAGTCACGTACGGACCGCACGTGGGGAAGTGGAAACCGAAAGAAAAAGAAAAACGGAAAAAGAGGGAACGTACGTTTTCGTTAAGCAAATAGACTGGATTTTATTAGGAGTTAATGGTCGAAACCGAGTCGAATTATGATTATAGGTTGGACGAAAAATTAGATATGGCAGAAATTTTGCCTCTTTATTATTATATATATAGGTATAGATAATGCTCGTGCTAACGCTACGATTTTATTTAAGGATTCCATATTAAAACAACCAAATAATAATATTTTTCTTTTCTATAGTTTAAGCTTCACACAATAGTATGTGATCGTGTATATGACTCGAAGCCTACCAATTTCGAGATGAAGACCATATGTTTATTTCTTGTAGATAAATCAAATGACTATTTGGTAAGAAATATGAAACATCACTGCAAATGCAAATAATATGCTATAGAGAACAATACTTGGCAATAAAAATAAATTTTTCTTACTTCTAAAATGGTATTGACATATTGGTAAACAACTTCCATTGTGCTTTTCAATAGCAGGCAAGCAAACAAATGGCATAAGAAAGATCAAATTATTAGAAGCATTTTTTGACAAGATTTTTTTATTAGAAGCATTGGTGGCTAGCTGTCTTGGAGCCTTTCCTCCAATGAAATTGCTAGAAGTTTACTTTCGTCATGGACAAGCATGACTTCTGTCACACCAGAAAGAACCACCTTTCAAATATATTAAAACAAACCTGCAACACATAAAAGTATTTTGAATCAGTCAAAAGATCAAAAGAACCTAATGAACAAGAAGAGTGAATTTTCAGTCATTTACTCTAGTAACCACATAGGCCTACCAGTTTGAAGATGTGTTGTAGTGTAATCCTCTATGGAAGACAACAATGATCTTTACGTTATGTCCATGTAGCCTAAGGAACATATTCCTGCTACTTACAACCGCCAATATGTAGCACACCATCAACCTGGATATTGCTTTTCAGCTTACTCAATATGAGCTGAAACCAAAAGTTGTTGAATTCTTGGCAGTAGTTGCCAAAAAATACCAATACCAGGTATACATAAAAACTTTTCTTAACAATTTTAGCTACTACCATCCCCCTAAAACAATCAACATTATAGGTTTGACATAGTCATAATGCCCCTAAAAATCTTGACATTAATATTTCGAAAATACTTGTATCAATTAGGATTCCATAATCAAATATTGGTTTTAGAATCTAAATATTACCAATCAAAATATATCATTGTCTTCTTAGTAATGGTATGAGAAACATCAATCAAAGCACGTGAGTAGACAGAAAACAGACTGGGAATGTTATCACTGCATACAGAATTCGTGGAAGAAGGGTGCTCACATACTTTTCTAAAAGACTTAATCAATTATTGCATCTCCAGTAATTGAAATGTAAAGAAGCTCCATTTTCTTTCAGCAATACGGAGAAAAGTTATTAAACAATCTTGATAAAAAACAATTATTTCGCATATGCAGCATAGCAGTAGAGGAGCTTCATGTTCTACATAACCCTCTATCGTCATTTCACTTCCCTCTTACAGACAACATCTCGGTCTTATGCTACCTGTGATGTCTTCCAAACACTGTGACAATTGTCAATCAGATAAAAACCCACCAAAGATATAGGACAATGCAAATGATGTGTGCAAGAGAAAAACAATTGATAATAAATTTTAACTCCACAAAATCTGAGTGTAGTTCCCTCCTGGCTGATGTGAAATAAAATCTGAGTGTAGTTTCCAGTACCACTAACTTGGTTCATTCACTCTGCTCCATAGGGATCCCTCCCCTTGGGCACATTTCTTCGACCAACTGTGACCTGCACCAAAACCATTATGCAAAATCACCTTAAGAATTACGACCACAAAAATAGGGCAACAACAATTTTATCTATGTCATCTGTCCATTTTCTATGACAAGCACCACCTTGCCCGACAAATAAATGAAACTCTCAAGATAATAACATGGTGAAACTCATCAACCCCTTTCTCTGTGTTTGAGGTCATCCAAACAAGTTCTCTCAGCCCCCTGCCATGACGACTTTAACATAAATTAATATCCACCTCAAAACATGGTATGATTTTGCTTGTTCTTTCAATACCATGACATTCAGTAATGAAAACCTGAAATAGCATATTCAGTTTAATTAGGGAATAATTTTATATTATGATGAAAACACCAAACTATTTTAGAAAGTCCTAAGGAGGTTTCAGTCAAAAAAATTAGTATGGGGGCACAACACACTTGCATGTACAAGCACCTACAAGCAGTTTTGTCTAAGCAACGGTGGAGGGCAATTGTGCCTGAATAAGGCATCAGTGTCAATTGTGCCTGAATAAGGTGTCACCAGTCTAGACTGCATTCTTGACAACATCCACATTTTCCATCAACCATCATAATAGTATATTGTACGTGCTAACTCTATGAGACACATTAAGGACAAACTTAACTGATATAAATAAGCATGTGCAACCCGTACGTGCACGTATCTAAAATGCATACACAATACTGGGATAGA
The DNA here is from genome assembly GCA_009763385.1 of Coix lacryma-jobi var. lacryma-jobi. NCBI lineage: Eukaryota > Viridiplantae > Streptophyta > Magnoliopsida > Poales > Poaceae > Coix > Coix lacryma-jobi. Next base: position 99,942,080 of record CM019831.1, read on the forward strand.
TATCATACATTGATATATTGACACTAATTAAATAATTTTGACATACTATGTATTGAGAAAAAAATAAAAGGCATCATATCCTTAACATAAATTTTTACCTCTGGCATTGTAAAAAGCAAATACTTGTCTTGACAATTGATAAGGCATTGATCAATAGAAGTATTTTGAAACTCCATAAGCAATGTGAATATCAGTTATGCACTTCAAACAGAAATCTAGTCTCAAATTCAGAACCACATGCCATGCACTATCAAAACTCCAAAACAGAAATCCAGTTTGGAGGCAATCGCACAGTTAACAACTGGAGAAAGGTTTAGTGCAATTGCAATGTACCCCATTCTACTCTCTACAAAATCAAGCACTTCCTTCTTTGCTACATCAAAGGGTAAGGGCTTTGTCACATGTTTCAATGGGTTTTCCAAATTGTCTTCGGAAAGAGGCACCCCACTTGTTGATGATGTTGTCACTGAGACATCCATTAAAATTGCAGAAGGTGAAAGCCCTCCAAGATGTACAGGTGTTAAGGGACATCATCGTCTCAACATTATATTCTATCTAAAAATTTTTAAAGCGGCTTAGCAAATCCCCTAGGAATAGCCTTCTTTTTCAGATAGTTCATCAAGATCCTTAGCATCCCATCTCAGCACTAGACCAGTTTGCATCAGTACGAGGCGTGCTGCACCAGGTTGCGTCGAGGCAACGCTACCAGTTGTGCGGGCGTGGCCGTCGGATCAGCATCTACCTTGAGTTGGTCCAGAATAACCCTAGGGTTTAGCTGGTTCGCTCTGTAGTTAGTTGTAAGGGTAGAAGGGGAATAATTGTATTAGGCTATATAAGGAGTGGCCTCCCCTCCCTCCAGACTATCTCAACCATTGCTATTTTGCCTTCTAGGTTTTCCTGCTCTCCCACATCCCTGCTGTAGCTACTGAGATCCGCAGAGACGGTGAACAGTACCTCTGTGTATTTGCTTTTTGAGGAAACGAGACCGTAATCTCGTTGTCTGCTCGTGGGGACGAATTTCGGCTGGCAATTCGTGGTCCGAGTCGCGTTTTGAACTTGTTCCTCGCATTCTTCGTTTTCTCCACGATTTTCCCGTCACTTGTTCTCTCTCCATGTTGAGTCTTTCGTGATTCCGTTTGAACTGAGTTGTTCTAGATCGTGAGGCGCATCTTTCTACCGAAGGATTTAGTCTCTAACCTCACGAGCTAGTAGATCGGTCAATTTTTGTTTTGGATCGAGTTTTTGCTCCTCTTGCCCCCAATTCTTCCGATTCACTGATTTGGAGTTAGGTTCGAGCCATGATCTCTTTGGGATAGCTCACTAACCTCCTTGGAACTCCTCATACCAAGTCTAAGCCTTAGAGCTTTTGATTCGGAGGAGATCGGGTTGAATCCGTGGAAGTACTGTGCAGTTTCGGGGGCATCGGACGCTCAGGTCGGGAGCATCGGATGCTGAGTTCGTCACATCGGACACTCAGTCGCCACGTGTCATCTGACAGTGCTTTCTAAGGAGCATCGGACGCTGACCATCGGCGCGTCCGTTGCCATCGGCGCGACCGAGGGTCTTGCATCGGACGCTAGGGCTTCATTGTAGACAGCCTCCGATGCCCATGCAGTAAGGTTCCAGACTTGGCTTTTCTGCATCGGAAGCTTCCGACGCTTGACCATTGGACGCTGCCAGCGTCCGATGCAGGTTCCTCTGCACTGTTTCGTCCGCAGTTTGTTCGTCTGACTTCGGATTTGGTTTTGGGTTTTTGTGTTAGGTTTCTAGAGTTGTGTAGTGTCCCGCTGTGCTTCTCGGAAGCATCCACCCTACATCTAGGGTCGTGGACACTTGCAAGCTCTAGGTTTGCTCTTGGGGTGATTCTCGGGACAGTGGCAACAAGTTTCTGAAAAGAAATTTTGAAGCTCCCATTCACCCCCCTCTGGTCGCTTTCTGGTTGCACTTTCGGTCCTTCAATTGGTATCGGAGCGGGTTAAGGATCTTCCACCTTAGCCGGTTCTAGATCCACAAAAGGCGACATGGATCGCGGCATGGGCAAACCGCCGTTTTTTGATGGGACGAACTATGCGTATTGGAAGATACGCATGTCGGCCTATCTTCAGAGCATGGGTGCTTCTGTCTAGGATATTTGCAACTCTGCAGATTACGTGGTCTTGGCTGCTCGTGCGACTCAGCATCAGATCGATGAGCACGATGTCAATAGTCGAGCCCGTAATGCTCTTTTCTCCTGTTTGAGCATGTCTGAGTTTGATCGCGTGTCTCATCTCCCCACGGCTCGTGAGATTTGGGCGACCCTCATGCGCTTTCATGAGGGAACCACTCAAGTCAAAACCCATCTCTACGAGTCGCACAAGCGGGAGTATGAGAACTTTCGACACATGTCTGGCGAGAGCATAGAAACATGTCTGGCGAGAGCATAGAAAGTTTATTTGTTCGCTTTCAGGTGATTGTCAACAGGATGAGGGCTAACAAGGAGCTGTTGCCTTTCGATGATCATGAGAGAGCTTTGAAGCTTTTGCATACTCTTGATCGATCGGTGTGGGACTCTAAGGTTCAGGCGATCATCGAATCACCTAACTATGAGACCCTCACATGTGACGAGCTCTTCAGTAAGCTCAAGTCCAGTGAGATTGACGCCATGGCGAGGGCTTCTTATGAAAATCCTTCTGGCCCGTCGATGACTTTGCTTTCTGGCTCTTCTGCTAACCCCTCTAGAGGCTTTGCACTTTCCTCTCTTCTTTCTATCACAGAGGAGCAGCTGGAGTTCATGGGGGATGACAAGTTGGCTTTGCTCGCCAACCGGTTCTCGCAGTTCCACAACAACCGCATGAACCGTCGCCGCGGAGGAGGACGCTCGGGTTGTTTCGAGTGCGGTGACCCCAACCACTTCATCGCCAATTGCCCAAAGAAGAACAAGCAAGTCTTCGGCAAGGCGGATCATGGGCACAAGTACGACTCCGACAAGCGCAAGGAGAAGTACGTCCCCGCGAAGCACAAGCGGAAGGGCGGCTTCAACAAGGAGTACATCAAGACGAAGTACTTGGAGAAGGCCCAGGCTGAGCAGCGTGCATTCTTTGCCACGCTCAGCGACGTCGACGACTCGGATGACGACTCTGCTTCCTCAAGCGACGACGAGTCCGAGAAGAAGAAGAGGATCAAGGACAAGTTGAACGACCTCTGCTTTTTCGCCGACAACGAGGGCTTCTGCACCATGGCCGTCGGCAAGGAGGTCGACGGCGAGCCGGAGGATATCCCTCGGAACGACGACGACGACGACGACACCTCCCAGGTATCTCAACCCCCCGATGAGCTTTCTGCTGAGGTCGAGAAACTTACTGCCGCCCTTCTTAGTCAAGATAAGCTGCTTAGGCGTGCTGCTAGAGAGCGGAAGGAGTTTAGGCAGAAGTGGGAGGATACGGTGAAGGAACTTGAATCTGTCAAGTCCACCGTTGTTGTCACCGAGGAGGAGTGTGAGATGTGCTCCACACACATGACTGACCTTCTCACTTTGAGAAGTAAGTATGCTGTGTTGATAGGAGAAGTGGATGAGCTTAAGGCTAGATCCTCGATGTTGTGTGCATGCAAGTCCTGTGCGGGCTTGCAATCCGAGTTGGTAGAGAAGAATGCCAAGATTGTGTCTCTTGAGAAGGCCAGCTCGGGTAGCACTTGTGTGTCTAGATGCGCTTTGTGTGAGGGTTTGGAGATGGAAATTGCGAATGTGCAGCATGACAAGATGCAAACCGAGGAGGAAAACACATACCTTCGGACCATCTTGTCATAGGTGTCTTGTGGTGAGCCGCAGCTTGGGATGATGATTGCCCAGTTTAAGCGTGCTACTGGAGGTCCAGGTGTAGGTTTTGCTCAGGGTGTTGAGTGTGCTTCATCTTTTGGCAAGATTGGAGAGTCGAGTGGTCTGAACTCATGTGAGAAGCCCAACTCCACCACTACTCCCAAGCTTACCAAGATTCCACCCAAAGAGCCTCTCAAGCCTAACACCAAGGATGGGGTGTTTGTTGAACCTTCGAGAGCTCCACCCAAGAAATAGACATGGGCTCCCAAACCAAACCACCTCAAGAACAAGCTAGACACAATGCCACCTATCCAAGAAGAGCTTATGCCACAGAAGGGCAAAGTGATCCACACCCACTACCGTGAGTACCAACAACCCCCTGTGAGAGCGATGAGGTACCATTGTGAGCATTGTGGGAGAGATGGACACTTGAGTGAGTTTTGCTTTCGGCGCAAGAGAGAGGCGCGCCGTGCAAAGGAGATGAACAACACGGACATGTACCATCCTTTCCATGATGTACATGTGCCGAATGTTCAGAGGCGTGCTGCTAGGCCTAGAGGTCCAATGCCTCAGGTTTCCTAGGCCTAGGCCGCAAGGAGGTCGTGTCCGGCGGGAGCCTGCATTTGTAGGTTTTGGACCCCATGGCGGTGGCTTTGTAGTTGAGCGTTATCCCCCACCGCATTTTGACTATCGCGGTGAGCGCTCTTTCCCTAGCGGACCACGTTTTCCTCAACATGGTGATCACTTTCCCCGTAGGCGTGGTAGGAATGTTTTTTCTACTAACCACTCTTTTGTGCAGCCGGCCCAACACTGGTTTAATTCTCATTTTACTCACCCCAGTGTTGGACCGTATGCTCACCCTATGTCTTTTTATTGATGTAGGTAAAACGATTGGAGAACGTTTGGTTGGTGGATTCTGGTTGTTCGAGACACATGACCGGAAACGCCAAGTGGTTCTCCAGTCTTAGTCCGGTCGCCGGAAAGGAGTTTATCACCTTCGGCGACAATAGCAAAGGTAAAGTGTTGTCTCGTGGGTCGGTGCGAGTTAATGAGCACTTTGTGTTGCGCGATGTTGCTCTTGTTTCTAACTTGTATTTTAACCTTCTTTCTGTTTCGCAACTCTTCGATGATGACTATGAGATTCGTTTTAAGCCGAATCTCAGTGGTATTTTGGATCCTCAGGGCAATCTTGTGTGTTTGATTTCACCCTTTAGGAAAGTCTTTCGTGCAAATTTCTCGGAGTCTTTTGGCATTTCTCGTTGTCTTTTGGCTGGACCTTCCTCCTCTGATCTTTGGAAGTGGCATAGGAGACTTGGTCACCTGAGCTTCGACTTGCTTGCAAGACTCAGTTCACTTGGCCTAATCCGAGGATTTCTCAAGTTATGCATTAAGAAGGATCTTGTTTGCCATTCTTGTAGAGATGGGAAGATGGTAGCCGCTCCCCACCATCCTGTGACACAGGTCATGACTAAGCACCCTGGAGAGCTTTTGCACATGGACCTCGTTGGTCCGGCTCGGGTGAGCTCGGTTGGGGGGAAGTGGTATGTGCTTGTTGTTGACGATTTTTCAAGATATTCATGGGTCTTCTTTTTAGCTGAGAAGACTGAGACTTTCTCTTTTGCTCGCAATCTGATTTTGCGTCTTCAGAATGAGTTCCCTTTGAACTCAATGCGAGCTATCCGTAGTGATAATGGTTCCGAGTTTAAGAACTCCGATTCTGAGAAGTTTTGTAACTCTTTGGGTTTAGAGCATCAGTTTTCTTCCCCCTACACACCGCCACAGAATGGTGTTGTAGAGAGGAAAAATCGGACCCTTGTTTAGATGGTCAGGACGATGCTCGATGAGCATAGGACTCCTAGGCGATATTGGGCCGAAGCTATGAGCACTGCATGCTACATTTCCAATCGCATTTTTCTCTGAGCTTTCTTGAAAAAGACTTCTTATGAGTTGCATTTTGGAAAACTACCTAAGGTGAGTTATTTTAGAGTTTTTGGTTGCCACTGTTTTATACTAAAGAAAGGCAACCTGGACAAATTTGAGTCTCGTTCTTCTGACAGTGTATTTTTGGGTTATGGCACTCACACTCGTGCATATCGTGTACTTAACCTTGATACTAACCGAGTCATGGAGACATCAGATGTCACCTTCGATGAGACCATGGTTTGTCCTTCTTCTCGATTTGAGCGTGCAGGTGATCATGAGGTTGGCGAGCCTCTTTTTGATGATGAGGACGAGGGTGCTGAAGGGATGGATGACCCAGCACCACCCCCACCTGCTGTGCCGCAAAGAGCGGCCTCTACTACCACTCACGGCCCCGATCCTTCTTCTTCGACTACTTGGGGGCCGTGGGATCCGCCACCTCGAGCGGTACCTTTTGTACCCGAGGAGGCACCAACTGCTGTTGAGGGGGAGGTCTCTTCAGCTCGAGAGGCGCCACGACACATTCAGCGCCAACACCCGCCTCAACAGATGATCGGCAGCATCGGCGAACGTGTCACTCGGTCTAGGTCACAACAAATCTCTCACTTTGCTCATTCTACATTTGTTGCTGATTTCGAACCCCGAGATGTTGGACACGCTTTATCTGATCCAGATTGGGTCAATGTCATGCATGAGGAGCTTGAAAACTTTGAGAGAAATCGGGTTTGGGTTCTTGTTCCTCTTCCTCCTGAGTGTCACCCTATTGGGACAAAATGGGTTTTCAAAAACAAACAAGGAGAGGATGGCCATGTTGTGAGAAACAAGGCCAGACTTGTAGCCCAGGGGTATAGTCAGAAGGAGGGGATAGACTATGAGGAGATGTTTGCTCCTGTAGCTCGTTTGGTGGCAATTAGGATTCTCTTGGCTTTTGCTGCATCCAAAGGGTTTGAACTTTTTCAAATGGATGTCAAGAGTGCCTTCCTAAACGGCTACATAGAAGAGGAGGTGTATGTGAAACAACCCCCCGGTTTCGAAAATCCCAAGTTTCCAAACCATGTTTTTAAACTTCACAAAGCTTTATATGGTTTGAAACAAGCCCCTAGAGCCTGGTATGATAGGTTGAAAACCTTTTTGCTTGCTAAGGGTTTTAAAATGGGATGTGTGGATAAAACACTTTTTCTCCTCAAGCAAGGCAATGACACTCTCTTGGTCCAGATTTACGTGGATGATATCATTTTCGGTGGTTCTTCTCACGCTTTGGTTGCCAAGTTTGCTGACACTATGAGCAGGGAGTTTGAGATGAGCATGATGGGCGAGTTGACATTCTTTCTTGGATTGCAAATTAAGCAATCCCGAGAAGGAACGTTTGTGCACCAGGGTAAGTATACCAAGGATATCCTGAAGAAATTCGATATGGGTGAGGCCAAGCCTCTTCCAACACCCATGTCGACCACGACGGCCCTCGATGCAGATGTGGATGGAGAAGCTGTGGACCAGAAGGAGTACCGGAGTATGATCGGGTCGCTGCTGTACCTGACGGCGACACGCCCGGACATCCAGTTCGCAGTGTGTCTTTGCGCACGATTTCAGTCGTCGCCGCGCACTTCTCACCGTTAGGCGGTCAAGCGCATTATGAGGTACTTATGCTTCACTCTAGAGTTTGGGATTTGGTATTCTGCTTCCTCCACCCTCTCCCTTTGCGGTTTTTTCTGATGCCGATTTTGCTAGTTGCTGGATTGATCGCAAGTCCACTTCTGGGACTTGTCAGTTTATTGGTTCTTCTCTTGTATCATGGTCTTCTCACAAGCAATCTAGTGTCGCTCAGTCTACCACAGAGGCTGAGTATGTTGCTGCGGCTAGCTGCTGTTCCCAATTGCTTTGGATGATGGCCACTTTGCGTGATTTTGGTCTGAGCTTTTCTCGCGTCCCTTTGCTTTGTGACAGCACAAGTGCTATTAGCGTTGCTAAGAACCCCGTGCTGCATTCTAAGACCAAACACATTGATGTGCGCTTCCATTTCTTGCGAGACCACTATGAGAAGGGTCATATCGACCTTCGCCATGTCGATACTCATCATCAGTTGGCTGATATTTTCACCAAGCCTTTAGACCAATCAACTTTTGCTAGGTTGAGAGGTGAGCTTGGTGTGTGTTTCCCCTTTTAGATGGGAGAAATATTTTGGTTCGTGTTTTATAAACTGACTCTTTTTCTTTCATTTGGTTTCATCATGCATCTTTGTATTTCATCTTGCATATTTACATTCAGAGCTTCATGTATATAATCTTTAAAATGTGATTATGCTCTGTATATTGTATGCTCCGATGCTTTATGATGGTGCTTATAGCTTATGCTCTTTCTGATCACTGATACATGTTGTGAGCTGAGCTATTTTATGAATGTTGAATTTGCTTAATAAACATAAAACTTGAAAATGTTCACCATTAAGATATGCAACTAGCATGTGCAGAATCTGTTGAAATCACTTGTACTTTTCATATATGCTAGGTTGCTATGTCTCTAGTCCTGAGTCATTCACTTGCTTGGTATGTTCATATTCTGTTTTACATTTGAACCAAGTTAAGTGAATTGGAAAGATCGAGATGGGATTGCTTGTCAACACATCACAGTATCGAGACTGTCTTTCATTGCACTTTGAGTTAAACTTGAGCTGTGTAGTGCATGACCGAAACTGTTACTTTAAGCTTCTGATTGCTTCTGCATAGGCTTCGCACAGTTGAAAAGTTAGGCAATGACAAGCTTTCAACCTCTCGCAATCACATGCTGAAATTTGAACTTGTGTAATTTAAACCGATGCTACTCCGATAAAATTTGAATACACAAGTCTATGTTTCATTCTATAGCATGATGATTGAACCTTGCTAGGGGTAGTTCACCTTGTATACATGTTTAGCACTTGTTTGACTTTCTGTCTATACATGTTTAGTGCTAATTTGATGGTGAATACCTTTTTGGCTGAAAACTGCTCATTCTGCTCCAATGTTCAGATTTCGTATTTGGTGATCAGTTTGAGCCTTTGCTAGCATTCTGTGCATATTGTTAAGTCATCGGATCAGCATTTTGTCGAGCATCTTCTCACTCTATCGACTATATTCCTGAAGCTGCTAACTTGCATTTTAACTCATATGCATTTGGAGGGGAGATACTTGATAGTGCATTTTCAACTAATGGGGAGAAATTCTCTCAAATCATAAGATCAACTAAGGGGGAGATTTCCTGGTTGTGTGCACTATTGGAGGGGGAGTTTGAGCTCGGTTTTTGAATTTTGAATTTTCCAATTGGTTCGGAGCATTTTTGGTAGCTAGTTGTGTTGAGCCTTTGCCTCTTTCTTGAGGAACTAGAGCTTTTGCCTTGGTGCTCTTCAGTTGATATCGAGCTCTCTTGCTAGCGGTGTTGAGCCCGTTCTGCCTCTTCTTGAGGGCTAGCTCTATTCTGCTTGAATTTCAATTGGTATTTCAATTGGTATCGAGCTTTCTCGCTAGTGGTGTTGAGCCTGTTCTACCTCTTCTTGAGGACTAGCTTTGCTTTGCTTGGTTGCGTTGAGTCGTTGCCCATGTCTTTGGGGACCAAGTTGTCTTGCTCTTTCCACTTGACCTTCTTCGACTTTGATATGCTTTTGGGTCATTTGGTCGAGTTCCTTCTCCTTCTTCTTCCTTTTTCTATTCCATTATGATTTGTGTTGGTAGTTGACAATGCACTCATCAAGGGGGAGATTGCGGATACATGGGTGTATGCCGAGTCTCGAGTGATGAGTGATTGTCAACTGGGATAATGCGCATGTTCTTTGGCTTGTGTTGTGCAGGTGTCGAGCACAGATACGGTGATTGAAGGCAAGGTGAAGGTCAAGTAGAGACGTGCCGTGCCGATGGACCAAGAGTGGCGAAAGGCGGACGTGAGGCTTGGACTGAGGGACCGGTGGCCTGAGGATGAGCTGTGGTGGCTAACAGCCTGGGACAGCGATGAGCGGAGACTTGCGGGGCACAGTGTTGCTCGGGTCGAGGACCTGGGGACATGTGTCGGTGGACGGGGTGCACGGGCGGTGCATCCCCTCTACGGCTCGGTTTGGTGGTTGAGCCACAGAAAAACCATCAGGTGGATGGTTTCCAGGTTTGGGCTTCAAAACCTAGGTGCTGATGGTTTCCGAGTTTGGGCCACAAAACTCGGGCTGAGGACGGTTTCCAGGTTTGGGCCTCAAAACCTGGGCGCTGCGGGTTTCTGAGTTTGGGCCACAAAACTCAGGCGATGGACTGCGGGTTTCCCGGTTTGGGCCTCAAAACCGGGGGTTGGTCGGGAAGGCTGGTTTCCCGGTTTGGGCCACAAAACCGGGGGCGGAGTCCGTGAAAAGGACAAGCGGAGCGGTGGCGGCACGTGGCGGCAATCGATGAGGTTGCGTCGAGGCAACGCTACCAGTTGTGCGGGCGTGGCCGTCGGATCAGCATCTACCTTGAGTTGGTCCAGAATAACCCTAGGGTTTAGCTGGTTCGCTCTGTAGTTAGTTGTAAGGGTAGAAGGGGAATAATTGTATTAGGCTATATAAGGAGTGGCCTCCCCTCCCTCCAGACTATCTCAACCATTGCTATTTGCCTTTTAGGTTTTCCTGCTCTCCCACATCCCTGCTATAGCTACTGAGATCCGCAGAGACGGTGAACAATACCTCTATGTATTTGCTTTTTGAGGAAACGAGACCGTAATCTCATTATCTCCTCGTGGGGACGAATTTCGGCTGGCAATTCGTGGTTCGAGTCGCGTTTTGAACTTGCTCCTCGCGTTCTTCGTTTTCTCCACGATTATCCCGTCACTCGTTCTCTCTTCACGTTGAGTCTTTCGTGATTCCGTTTGAACTGAGTTGTTCTAGATCGTGAGGCGCATCTTTCTACCGAAGGATTTAGTCTCTAACCTCACGAGCTAGTAGATCGGTCGATTTTTGTTTCGGATCGAGTTTTTGCTCCTCTTGCCCCTAATTCTTCCGATTCACCGATTTGGAGTTAGGTTCGAGCCATGATCTCTTTGGGATAGCTCACTAACCTCCTTGGAACTCCTCATACCAAGTCTAAGCCTTAGAGCTTTTGATTCGGAGGAGATCAGGTTGAATCCGCGGAAGAACTGTGCAGTTTCGGGGGCATCGGACGCTCAGGTCGGGGGCATCGGACGCTGAGTTCATCACATCGGACACTCAGTCGCCACGTGTCATCTGACAGTGCTTTCTAAGGAGCATCAGACGCTGACCATCGGCGCGTCCGAGGGTCTTGCATTGGACGCTAGGGCTTCACTGTAGACAGCCTCCGATGCCCATGTAGTAAGGTTCCAGACTTGGCTTTTCTGCATCGGAAGCTTCCGACGCCTGACCAGCGTCCGATGCAGGTTCCTCTGCACTGTTTCGTCCGCAGTTTGTTCGTCTGACTTCAGATTTGGTTTTGGGTTTTTGTGTTGGGTTTCTAGAGTTGTGTAGTGTCCCGCTGTGCTTCTCGGAAGCATCCACCCAACATCTAGGGTCATGGACACTTGCAAGCTCTAGGTTTGCTCTTGGGGTGATTCTCGGGATAGTGGCAACAAGTTTCTGAAAAGAAATTTTGAAGCGCCCATTCACACACCTCTGGTGGCTTTCTGGTTGCACTTTCGGTCCTTCACTTCTAGTGAGGAGTGGTTGCTGCGATGGCATCTGCAGGAAAAGTGTCCGTGCGTGAGGCCATGTGGACCAAGATCCGGCGAAGTTACCACTTACCAGAGCCAGCCGCCTGCCACTTTAGCCAGCATGGCAATGTTGGGAGGTGGGCAAGCAGTGCCAGGAGATGAGCCAGCACAGTGGCTGTGCGACGACATCGACATCGGCATCGGCATCGGCATCGGCAAGGCACGCTGCACTCATGGCCAACAGGGCGACATTGGTCATGTGGGAGGCATCATAGGATGTCGGAGATCTCGTTTCGCTTCTGCTCAAGATGATGAATCTGATAGACAAAATCTAATCGAATCTAGCCGTGACCGGGAAGAGAAGGATTGACCTACTATTTGTGTCGTGCTGCTTCTCCACCGAGCACCACAATGGTGGCATAGGCGACGTGTGGATTAGAGGACAGTGATGAAGGTTGCCTTCTTCGGCTTCCACTGCGCCATCGAGCTGCCTTGCCACCTGTGCCGGCACGCTGCTCATGCCGCCGCGCCGCCCACACCTTTCCTCCCTCTCCACCACATCGTCGTGCTGCTGGTTCCTCATCTGATTTGGTGCGAGACCGTCGTGAGCTTCAGCCGCCACCTCTGTGGAAGATCTTGCGACGGCGCAGCTGCCGATGCCGGCCTTGGAGTCAGAGGCGGCGACAACGCCACAACTATATTAGGGAGGAGTCCGGTGCCAGAGTCCGCACGCACATAGATCCTATTCTCGCAGCCGGCTATGGCACAGTCCTGCGCCATGGCCACAGAGCTAGTGGTGGCGAGGCGGCGGCTGAGGAGCAACGGCACGACCGTGGATGCGGTGAGGGCCAATGGATGCGGTGAGGGCCAGCGGCCAAGACTGATTGGGTATTTGGGCTTGTATCAATCTGCGTGATTGACGACGTTGATGATTCATTTTTTTATAAAAAATGATTCTGACGCTGGTGCCTGTGGGATTCGATCCCTAGCGGCGGCCGACGAAGGGCCTGCGGGTGAGGTGAGGGGGTGAGAAGCCTCACACAAAATTTTTCTATCGACCGTTCGATTTCATCTAGATCTTTTGATAGCCCTTGATTTTAATGAAGACGAAATCCTGTGTATGTTTTACTGGGTGCATAATGGTTGAGACTCTTAGCGGGGGATGTTTTTGTGGGTGGATCTAAAATACCCACAAAAACGTCCCCCGCTGAGAGTCCCAACCATTTGCACCTAGTGAAACGTACATATGATTTCGTCTTCATTAAAATCAAGGGCTATCAAAAGATCTAGATGAAATCGAATGGTCGATAGAAAAAGTTTGTGTGAGGCTTCTCACCCCCTCACCTCACCCGCAGGCCCTTCGTCGGCCGCCGCTAGGGATCGAATCCCATAGGCACCAGCGTCAGAATCGTTTTTTTAGAAAAAATGAATCATCAACGTCGTCAATCACGCAGATTGATACAAAGCCCAAATACCCAATCAGTCTTGGCCGCTGGCCCTCACCGCATCCACGGCCGTGCCGTTGCTCCTCAGCCGCCGCCTCGCCACCACTAGCTCCGTGGCCATGGCGCAGGACTGCGCCATAGCCGGCTGCGAGAATAGGATCTCTGTGCGTGCGGACTCTGGCACCGGACTCCTCCCTAATATAGCTGTGGCGTTGTCGCCGCCTCCGACTCCAAGGCCGGCATCGGCAGCTGCGCCGTCGCAAGATCTTCCACAGAGGTGGCGGCTGAAGCTCACGACGGTCTCGCACCAAATCAGATGAGGAACCAGCAGCACGACGATGCGGTGGAGAGGGAGGAAAGGCGTGGGCGGCGCGGCGGCATGAGCAGCGTGCCTGCATAGGTGGCAAGGCAGCTCGATGGCGCAGTGGAAGCCGAAGAAGGAAACCTTCATCAGTGTCCTCTAATCCACACGTCGCCTATGCCGCCATTGTGGTGCTCGGTGGAGAAGCAGCATGACACAAATAGTAGGTCAATCCTTCTCTTCCCGGTCACGGCTAGATTCCATTAGATTTTGTCTATCAGTTTCATCATCTTGAGCAGGAGCGAAACGAGATCTCCGACATCCTATGATGCCTCCTACATGACCAATGTCGCCCTGCTGGCCATGAGTGCAGCGTGCCTTGCCGATGCCGATGCAGATGCCGATGTCGTCGCACAACCACTGTGCTTGCTCATTGTAACACCCCAGGTGTTAATTTAATTAAAATAAAATAGAATTTAATAAGAAAATGGCCAAAAACCTAGATGGAGGAAAAATCCTAACCAGATGTTTGTTGCATTCATGTCGTTGCATAGTTTTATTGGGTGAAAAGAATTTCTTAAATCTCGATTAGGGCGAATCAGTTTTATTCTATTTAGGAATAAATAAAAGATTTATGAAAATTGTACAAAATCAAAGTCAAAGTTTTATTTGCTAAAACCTTGGGAAAATATTTTCAAAACTCTGCAAAAGTTATTTGATTTCAAACCGATTTGAAATTGGATTTCAAATGGTTTTGCAAAGTTTGAAAATCTGAAAAAAAGAAAAAGGAAAAAATTTGGCTTGGGTCTTCCCCAGCCAAATTCCTTTTGCCTGGCCCGAGCCCCCCTCTCTCCCATTTAGCCTGCTCCGGCCCGACTCCCTTTCTCCGGCCCGCGTCCATGCCGGCCCGACTTGGCCACTCCCCATCCCCACTCAAACCTTAACCCGCACCGCTCCGTTGGGCCGCATCAAGTGCAGGCGCTCGCTGGCCCACACCGCACCCGCAGCAGCTGTTCCCCGGGGCCCGCCCGTCAGTCACCGCCACCGGGCGCGGTTCTTCGCTCTATAGCAGACAGGCGGGACCTGCCTGTCGGGCTCATCGCCCCAACCTCTCCTGCCCTACGCGCATCGCCGCCCACTGTCCAACCTGATTCGCTAGGCGCTTGATCGAGCCACTCGATCTCTCGCCTTTCCCCCCTCTCCGCCCTTTTTAGCCACCTCTGAGGTCTCCTGCACCCGCCGCCGCCACACCGCCTTCCTCGCGCTCCATCTCGCCCAGCAGCGACTCCAACGAAGCTCACCGGAAGCTCCGACCCCAGCGCTCACCACCGCCGTCTACCTTCGCGCCCCGAGCTCTCTCCAACCGTGCAGATCTCTTTGGTGAGCACGTTTCCTTCTTCTCTCCCTCCCCGTGCTCCCATCTTGCCCCGTAGTGCACCGTAGCGCCTTCCCGAGCATTTCCAGTATACCCGTTAATGGCGCCGCCGTCCGCTCCATGCCGTGTGCCCCCTCTGGTCACACAACACCATCGGGAAAGGCCCTGCCGAGTTCACCCCGTCGTGCGCTACTCTTCCTTGCCGCTCGCGTAGATGCTAGGGCTCCAGCGAGCCATTTCCCTGAGCTCATACCGGCGACCTCCCCTGTGTCGGCCGTGGCACCGCCGAGCCTCAGCCCACTCCGGCGGCCACCCTCCCTAAACCACCCTAAGCCATCTGATATGCATCAAACGACCGAGATTAGAATGCCAAGACGAACCGGTATGCACCGGTCGTGCACCCTGTGTATGACACCAGTGCACCCCGATCCACTGCACCGTTGTGCGCCGGCCCAATGGTTCCCTGCCACGCAGGCGCCACGCAAGCATTGACCAAGTCCGCGTGGTCCAACCCAGCCGGCCGAACCACCTTGCAAAAACCCCCTCCCATTTCTAATACATCAACCCGCAGTCCACATTGACTATTCACTGAGTCTGCGGGTCTTTTCGATCTAGCCCCCTGCAGTTTATCCAAAATGAGGCCCAGTCCAGCACCGTTTTAAATTCAGTTTTAATTGATTTACATTACAAATTCGAGTTCAAATGATTTACAGTTTTGCCATCCAGATTCAAAAGCTCATAACTTTTGCGTTTTAAGTCCGTTTCGACCCGTTCAACTTGCATTAGATTCGTCTCGTCGAGCTCTACGCGTTAGACCTGTTATATTTTGTTTTGTTACTGTATGATGTACTGTTTCTCATATGTCTTATTTGAGACATGTGATGATGTTTGATCTAGCGAGTGTGAGCTACGCGGAACCCCGGAATCAAGTTTGTGCCTTTGTTGATTCGACCCAGCCCGAAGGCAAGTGTTCTTGAACATCTTGCACCCTATATTTATTTTACTTTTATTAGAGTAGTTAGATCCAGTAGTTGCATGCAGTCTTAAATTGAATCCCATGATATGATTTACTAGCACTCGGTTATATTTTCCTTGACACCTGGTTTGAGATGTTTTTTTGGTAGAAGTCATGCTTAGCCCTGCTGTCTTGGGATGGGATGGTTAATTATAATTAATTTTGATTAATGATCTATGGAATATGTGGACTGTTAATGAGTAGTATGGTGAGTAGGTAAATCCGGCAGGATGGACCGTATCGGTGGTTTTGTGCTGTGGACTTGACAGCTGGTTTTGTTTTCTGGTTCTGGGCTCGTGCTAGTTTTATCCTGCCTGGATCCCTAGGACCCGGTTCTTGAAGCCTGTAACCCGGCAAAACAGCGCAAACCATGAGGCCTATATGGCTCTGGGACTGGCTAAGTAATTAGTTTCCTCCAAGTTGAGGGTTTACACGGGGTCGGATTTGTGGCACAAGAGGGGGCTTCTGCAGTGGTGTGTATATCCACTATGAGCGGTGAAACCTTAGTGAACGTGTAAAACAGACTTGGAGGGAATTTTGTAACGGCCTTGTAGTGCGACCCCGCTGTGCACCTTGGCAGTGTTTAGCGTGATGGGAAATACATGACTCATGGGTAAAGATGTGCGAACTCTGCAGAGTATTAAAACTGATATATGAGCCGTGCTCACGGTCACGAGCGGGCTTGGACTTCTTCGAGATTAGCTGGTGGTTTTGTTCTAGTTCGTTAGAGAAGCCTTATGTGGTTATTAGTCTCATATGACATGGGTATAGAGGCTTCTTCTACGCGGGTTACTGCTTGGTACATGAGTGATTCCCAGGCTCGGGAGCAGACTTGGTGTTATTACGGAAGGTAGCTTTCTATGTCATGATGTATGGAACTAATACACATAAGACTCCTTGTAACGGCCTAGTTCGGGTCATCTGATAGACTTCAGGTGTGGTTTGCGTGATGGACTTCAGGTGTGAGTTTTGTTTGGTGTGACTCCAAGTGTGGTTGCTTGGTGGACTCCAAGTGTTGGTTGCTCGGTGTGACTCCGAGTGTGGTTTGCTCGGTGCGACTCTGAGTGTTGTTACTTTTCTGTTGGAGACTGTGGTTATAACCTAGTAAATAGGTGCATAGGAAATATGATTTAATAGGATGTGTTGTTTTAGACGCTTGAGTCAAACAGAGTCAGCCTACCTTTGTTATTAGCCTCATAAGCATTTATTTCCTACACTTGCGGAGTACATTTCGATGTACTCACCCTTCCTCTTTGAAACCCCTGCTACCCCACCCAGACGTTGGAGTCTACGACATGGAGCAGGAGTACCCCGAAGACGGTGGATACGACCTAGACGACTTGCACTAGGATGACGCAGCCCCCGGTCGACCTTCCTGTGGAGTGACGTCCAGTTTCCGCAAGTCTACATTAGAGTTAGACTGTACTTTTCTTTCAGACCCGAGGGTCATTTTTGTAATAATGTTCGATATATTAATAAAACATTGTTTTGATATTTACTATGATGTGGATATATGTATGAAAATTGATCCTGACATACATATATTATATTATGCTCCAATTTTGTTCTTAAAATTTGGGTGTCACACTCATCTCCTGGCACTGCCTGCCCACCTCCCAACATTGCCATGCTGGCTGAAGTGGCAGGCGGCTGGCTCTGGTAAGTGGTAACTTCGCCGGATCTTGGTCCACATGGCCTCACGCACGGACACTATTCCTGCAGATGCCATCGCAGCAACCACTCCTCACTGGAACACGTGATTTGATATCTGGAAGCTACATAATTAGAGGGACCGTGGGTCATGGGATACAACAGTGTGTGGATGCAAATGAAAACTATAATCTTCAATTTTAATGAATGAAGTTGCAGTCTGGTGCAGCACGCCCGGTACTGATGCAAACTGGTCCAGTGCTGAGATGGGATGCTAAGGATCTTGATGAACTATCTGAAAAAGAAGGCTATTCCTGTGAGTTAATTTATACTCCCTCCATCCCAAATTATAAGCCATTCCAAGAATCTTGGAGAGTCAAAGTTTTTCAACTTTGACCAAAATTCTAGATAGAAATACAAATACTTATGATATCAAATATGTATATTATGAAAAATATAACAAATAAAAAATCTAATTATACTTAGTTGGTATCATAAATATTATTTTCTTATTATATAAATTTGGTCAAAGTTAAATAACTTTGACTCTCCAAGATTTTTGGAATGCCTTATAATTTGAGATGGAGGGAGTATTTGTGTAACTGGACTTTTAAAGGTTTTCCCTTTGGGGATTTGCTAAGCCGCTTTAAAATTTTTTAGATAGAATATAATGTTGAGACGATGATGTCCCTTAACACCTGTACATCTGGGAGGGCTTTCACCTTCTGCAATTTTAATGGATGTCTCAGTGACAACATCATCAACAAGTGGGGTGCCTCTTTCGGAAGACAATTTGGAAAACCCATTGAAACATGTGACAGAGCCCTTACCCTTTGATGTAGCAAAGAAGGAAGTGCTTGATTTTGTAGAGAGTAGAATGGGGTACATTGCAATTGCACTAAACCTTTCTCCAGTTGTTAACTGTGCGGTTGCCTCCAAACTAGATTTCTGTTTTGGAGTTTTGATAGTGCATGGCATGTGGTTCTGAATTTGAGACTAGATTTCTGTTTGAAGTGCATCACTGATATTCACATTGCTTATGGAGTTTCAAAATACTTCTATTGATCAATGCCTTATCAATTGTCAAGACAAGTATTTGCTTTTTACAATGCCAGAGGTAAAAATTTATGTTAAGGATATGATGCCTTTTATTTTTTCTCAATACATAGTATGTGAAAATTATTTAATTAGTGTCAATATATCAATGTATGATATCTATCCCAATATTGTGTATGCATTTTAGATACGTGCACGTACGGGTAGCACATGCTTATTTATATCAATTAAGTTTGTCCTTAATGTGTCTCATAGAGTTAGCACGTACAATATACTATTATGATGGTTGATGGAAATGTGGATGTTGTCAAGAATGCAGTCTAGACTGGTGACACCTTATTCAGGCACAATTGACACTGATGCCTTATTCAGGCACAATTGCCCTCCACCGTTGCTTAGACAAAACTGCTTGTAGGTGCTTGTACATGCAAGTGTGTTGTGCCCCCATACTAATTTTTTTGACTGAAACCTCCTTAGGACTTTCTAAAATAGTTTGGTGTTTTCATCATAATATAAAATTATTCCCTAATTAAACTGAATATGCTATTTCAGGTTTTCATTACTGAATGTCATGGTATTGAAAGAACAAGCAAAATCATACCATGTTTTGAGGTGGATATTAATTTATGTTAAAGTCGTCATGGCAGGGGGCTGAGAGAACTTGTTTGGATGACCTCAAACACAGAGAAAGGGGTTGATGAGTTTCACCATGTTATTATCTTGAGAGTTTCATTTATTTGTCGGGCAAGGTGGTGCTTGTCATAGAAAATGGACAGATGACATAGATAAAATTGTTGTTGCCCTATTTTTGTGGTCGTAATTCTTAAGGTGATTTTGCATAATGGTTTTGGTGCAGGTCGCAGTTGGTCGAAGAAATGTGCCCAAGGGGAGGGAACCCTATGTAGCAGAGTGAATGAACCAAGTTAGTGGTACTGGAAATAACTACACTCAGATTTTATTTCACATCAGCCAGGAGGGAACTACACTCAGATTTTGTGGAGTTAAAATTTATTATCAATTTTTTTTTGTCTTGCACACATCATTTGCATTGTCCTAATTATGGTACATCTAAGGCAAAAGAGTATAGGGGTGTTTGGTTGCCGGCCGTGGCTTGCCACGCCACACTCACCCCTGCCACACTGCTTTTGGCTGCTGTTTGGTTTGTATCTACGTTGAGGCGGCCACACATTTTTTATGTATTGTTTTTTGCCAAACTGTGGCGGCCATTCCCTTCGCCACACATCGCCACAACTCTGGCGGCGGCGCCACAGCTGGGATGGCGTGGTGTGGCTGTGCACCAAACACTCCCTATGTCTATATCTTTGGTGGGTTTTTATCTGATTGGCAATTGTCACAGTGTTTGGAAGACATCACACATAGCATAAGACCGAGATGTTGTCTGTAAGAGGGAAGTGACATGATGATAGAGGGTTATGTAGAACATGAAGCTCCTCTACTGCTATGCTGCATATGCGAAATAATTGTTTTTTATCAAGATTGTTTAATAACTTTTCTCCGTCTTGCTGAAAGAAAATGGAGCTTCTTTACATTTCAATTACTGGAGATGCAATAATTGATTAAGTCTTTTAGAAAAGTATGTGAGCACCCTTCTTCCAGGAATTCTGTATGTAGTGATAACATTCTGAGTCTATTTTCTGTCTACTCACGTGCTTTGATTGATGTTTCTCATACCATTACTAAGAAGGCAAGGATATATTTTGATTGGTAATATTTAGATTCTAAAACCAGTATTTGATTATGGAATCCTAATTGATACAAGTATTTTCGAAATGTTAATGTCAAGATTTTTAGGGGCATTATGACTATGTCAAACCTATAATGTTGATTGTTTTAGGGGGATGGTAGTAGCTAAAATTGTTAAGAAAAGTTTTTATGTATACCTGGTATTGGTATTTTTTGGCAACTACTGCCAAGAATTCAACAACTTTTGGTTTCAGCTCATATTGAGTAAGCTGAAAAGCAATATCCAGGTTGATGGTGTACTACATATTGGCAGTTGTAAGTAGCAGAAATATGTTCCTTAGGCTACATGGACATAACATAAAGATCATTGTTGTCTTCCATAGAGGATTACACTACAACACATCTTCAAACTGGTAGGCCTATGTGGTTACTAGAGTAAATGACTGAAAATTCACTCTTCTTGTTCATGAGGTTCTTTTGATCTTTTGACTGATTCAAAATACTTTTCTGTGTTGCAGGTTTGTTTTAATATATTTGAAAGGTGGTTCTTTCTGGTGTGACAGAAGTCATGCTTGTCCATGATGAAAGTAAACTTCTAGCAATTTCATTGGAGGAAAGGCTCCAAGACACCTAGCCACCAATGCTTCTAATAAAAAAATCTTGTCAAAAAATGCTTCTAATAATTTGATCTTTCTTATGCTATTTGTTTGTTTGCCTGCTATTGAAAAGCACAATGGAAGTTGTTTACCAATATGTCAATACCATTTTAGAAGTAAGAAAAATTTATTTTTATTGCCAAGTATTGTTCTCTATAACATATTATTTGCATTTGCAATGATGTTTCATATTTCTTACCAAATAGTCATTTGATTTATCTACAAGAAATAAACATATGGTCTTCACCTCGAAATTGGTAGGCTTCCAGTCATATACACGGTCACATACTATTGTGTGAAGCTTAAACTATAGAAAAGAAAAATATTGTTGTTTGGTTGTTTTAATATGGAATCCTTAAATAAAATCGTAGCATTAGCACAGGCATTATACTAGTTTAGAAATAGGTCTTCAATCTGGGGTAGGACGGTTGGAGATGGACTTACGAATCAACTCTGCACTAAAACATCCAACTTGTGTCGTCTAATAATATGGTGTTTGGTTTGAGAAAGGAGGTGGTCCATCATCTTCTCACTCCTCACTTTTTCTATTTGGTTGGTGGAATAGAATGGGTTGATGCATCACCACCTCATTCCTCATAAGCCAATAATTAGTATATGGATGAGGAATGAGTTGGTTCCACCAAAATTCATGGGATGAACTCATGATGTATCATCTCATGAAGCATGAGTTGATTCTATGAACCAAACACACCATAAATAAATCAAACTAAAAGTTACTGGAACATCTTGCGATCCCATCTTACGCTAGAACACAACAACTAGAGCGAGAAACCCTAGCAGGCAGTTAGGGTTTGAATGCTCAGTTTCACACATCAGCAAGGGAGAGAAGGGGTGGGGTGGGCATACCTGTTGAGTGGTGGTGAAGGACCCAACAAACACCTAGGCACCTAACGTAGGGCGGAGGCGGCGACGGTCGCGGATTCGTCCCCACGAGGCCGCAGAAAGGCGCAAGCGGGGTGAACCGAAGAAAAGGTAGCGTGAGTTGTGAATGCAGCAGTCCGACGCTGGCTGTGTAGTAAAGATCCGATAGAAATTTTATGGGCCTCGAGCAGGCCGGGCCGCTTCTTGAGCACATAGGAACTATGGTAGCGTTTGCATGGTAGACAAAATGAAGTGACACAGTTCAGTTTACGATTTTTGAGATTTGTTTGGTTGAGAAGGGATAAAATTGGCCTATTTTGTATTTATTAGTTACTAGCACATATGCTCGTGCGTTACGACGGGAGAAAACATAGCTATGTATGTACCTTGTGCAAATAAATTAAGAAATTTACAAATTTAATGGTATAGAAAACATAAAGCCTAACACACAAAAAATATTTTTTTAATATTTACGTGATTCCCTTTCTTTATCACTGTTGACACGAAAATTTGGATGAAGCGCCAACACACTCGAACACGGTCCTCAGAGGGCGCACGGAAGCAGGGTCTTGACCTCCTAGACCTTCAAAAGATGGTGGTGCCGAATCTAGGTGAGAGCGACCTTGGACGTGCCAGTCAATTTGACCTGTAATTGACAAGGAGAAGAAAAAGTTGTCAAATTGTGGAACCTGCCGGTTTGGTGCCAGACAGTTCCAAATTATGCGGCTCTGATATAGCCATTTGTTTATAGGCCATTGACTACAAAGTCAACTCCCAAAAGATTGCGTGAAAGCATTTAATAAAGATATAAAGCAAAACAACTATGATATATGTAAAGAAAAATTTAAAATAGGAAAACAGCCGATAAACTTAAACATGTTAAAAGAATAAAGATCTATGTGCACGTTTAAATGACATGAAACCGATGAATCGACTAATTGCATAGGAAGTTCTATCTGTTAATAGTGGAGTATTTCCATGCAGCCATAATAATAAATAAATCGATAAAATAACTTGAACATCAACAATGAGGTGTCTCCATACAGCCATAATGATGACCAAACTTGATCACGTCCAAAGCAACAAACAGATCCATCGATCTCAGACCATTTAAAAGTACATATTATGAAGAAAGCATAACTAAATCGGCTATTTTAGCCGATGCAGGGTCCATGAAGCACGAACAAGATCTACCTGCTAAAACCACAATTCAAATTAAGATGAAACAGATCTAATCTATCATATATATCAGTGGTGTTCGGAAATATAGCCATAATAAATATGCTAGATTAAATCTATCTATTCTTAGATTAAATCACGGTTTCATCGGATATCTCGAACGCACAACATGTAACAATCAAGATTGCAAATTAGTCGATGAAAGGCTTGAATCGGCTATTTCCCTTAGTATAAGCATGTAAAGCCTTTGGATAGCCGAAAACAAACATCTTTTAGGCTTAAGCTATTTTGTCAATCTTATTGGGCAAGATATTGTTTAAGATCTAAAGAAAAACATTAAAACATAAACAACATCGATAGCTTAATGAATCTATTGGCTTGCCAAAATCAATAGAGCCGATAACTAGTCAAGATCGACTAAAGCAAGAGATTGATCAGAGTCAAGACAGTCTTACAAAAGACAAAATTAGACTGATAACTAGTCATGTCATAACTTAGCAAGAGTTTGGTCGATGCCAAATACAACCTTATTGTACGATGACACGAGCCATTGGTGAAACTTACAAGCAAACCGGAGGTCGGTCGAAGCCGATACAGCTCTGCCTGGTTGAAGATTCCGCCGGGTTCTACTTTACTCCTACTCCTAGGGTTTTGGCTGGTGGTCGATGTGTTGATTGATTGGATGATCTTTACAAGATCGGGCTTTTAGCTATTTATAACCCGTTCGACTTCTACCCTAACACGACTAGGTTACATAAAAACAAAAGACAACCCAGACTCAAACTCCTCGGTCGAACCCAATACGTCTCCAAAACTTTGTGACAACTGGTCCTCAAGGGTCTTGGTCACGTTTGGTCCAAATAGGTTTCTCTTATTCTAGCCGATTCTTTTACCAATAAACCAGCCATTTGTGCCTACGAAATAATAATCTCCTCAGTCCAAAATCTGGTGTAAACACATGCCCCCCAATTTTGGGATGAAATTTATTTATTCCAAAATTTTGAGTCCTTTTCTTTCTTCCCTTTCAGTATTTCAAAATAGCTTGAGGATCTTTTAGCCGATCAGTATCTTGATGACTAATGCGAAAGACTGCTCTTCTCTTGAAAACCGCGTCATGATTTAACATCCCACTCAAGCAGTCTAGGCACATTGTACAAAATGACATCTTTTCCCCTTTGGAGACTCAATAATATAAACTCTTCTTTCGTCCCCATCTTCCGTCATATCCAGAGCTCATCTCTGCTGCTTCTCATCTTCCAGCCAAAAGAAAACCTTTCTTCTTACCCAAAAACTCTTGTCTTCCTCCTTCAATGGCAGACAACAACCATGGGAAGCGTCCCGCAGAGGAGGAAGTGAACTCCTACCGTTGCCCTCAACGCCGCGCTAGGCATGCTCTTTGATATTAGTTGACTCCGATATTTCATCATCGGCTTTTTAAATCTTGATTTGACTCTTTTCATCGTTTTTATCTAGGGTTGACGCAGGTCCATCCAACGCTGTCGCTGCTTTGGTGCCTCCTCCTGGAATGGAGTCGGTTTCTAAAAACCCTTCTTCCAGCAGCTCGGAGTCGACGACCGCTTGCCACCACCGTCAAATGACGGAAATGTAGAACCTTCACTCCGAAGCTACCATCAGGAACTGCCTCCTCGAGGACCACATCGCCCAGCTCCAAAGGGCGTTGGAGGATGCAGAGGCGAGAGCCTCTCAAGCGGTCCAACAATGCACCGAGTCCGATGCACGCGTCGCCGGTAATTTTCGAAGAAATCTCACTTAATTAAATTTCCTTCTACTTAATCTCCAACGTGTTCTGTTTATTTCGTAGACCTGACCGTGCGCCTGGAGACTCTTCAGGAGGCAGGGAACGAAGCAGCCGACTCCATAAATGCCACCGGCGATAGCGTCGTCGAGAGGGTGACCAACATCCCCGCTAGGGTGCACGAGGTCGCCCTTCATGGTGTCCGCCATGGTGCCGCCATGGCTCTTGGAGCTGCCCAGGCTCACACCGGCCAAAATCTGGGTGACCTCGAAATCACTCCTGAAATAAGTCACGCTATGGAAGCGAACTTCGACGGAGCAGCCGGGGAGATAGCAGAGTCCACCCCCTCTGTAATCATAGTTGACAAAGTCTTCGAGTAGTTTAAGCTGCTGTATAAGAAACCCTCTTATGAATATAATGAAGTTTTTGTTCCTTTACGATCTCTCTGTGATAAGACCCATCGAGGTCTCTTAATTTCAGAAGATCTTGAAATCACATTTTTGGGCTGAAGGCGATGCCTTGCTCGCATCGGCTATTTGTTTCACTACCAGAGGCGATACTATACATATCGGTTGTATCTCTTTTTAGCCTGAAGGCGATATAGTTATATCGGCTATCGATCAATTTGATCAATCATAGTAAATCCACCCAGATACTAGGATAATATTTCTTAAAATACTTCCCATTAACTGCTCTGAAGTATTCGACACCTTCTAAAGTCTCATAAAAATAAGCATTGCCAGGAGTACATCTAGTAATCCGGTAGGGTCCTTCCCAATTTGGTGACCATTTACCATATTTGCTATCTTTAGTCCCAATAGGCAAAATGACTTTCCAAACCAAGTCGCCTTCATTAAACTTTTTCTCCTTGACCTTTCGATCATAATATTTAGCAACTCTCAACTTCTGAGCTATAATATTCTCAAGAGCTTTTAGCCGATGAAAATTTAAATCATCAAGGTTATCCATCATGAGATGCTTATACTCATCGGCTTTCAAATTATTCTGTTGTGACACTCTTCTGGACCCTATATTAATCTCCCAAGGCAATACAGCCTCGTGACCGTAGACCAATTCATATGGTGAACACTTGGTCACACCATGACAAGCCATCCTGTAGGACCACAAGGTCTCACTGAGTATCGAATGCCACTTCTTTGGATTCTCCTTGATCTTCTTCTTAATAATTTTAATCAAGATTTGGTTAGAAGCTTCAGCTTATCCATTAGCTTGGGCATAATATGGGGATGAATTAATCAACTTGAAGACTGCGCTATCACCAAATCCTCAAACTCTTTTGACGTAAACATTTTTTCCTGATCCGTAGTAATGGTTTGAGGAACACCAAACCTATAAATGATATGCTCCTTGATAAACTCAATCACGGTAGCCGACGAAGCCTCCTTTAGAGGAATAGCTTTGACCCATTTAGTGAAATAATCTGTGGCCACTAATACAAATTTATGTCCTTTGCTAGATGCTGGGAATATTTGGCCAATCAGATCTATCCCCCATCCTCTAAATGGCCATGGCTTTTGTAATTGGATTCATGGTTGATGCTGGAGATTTTTGAATATTGCCAAATTTCTGACATTCTTGGCACCCTCTGTAGTACTTAAAACAATCTTTCAAAATAGTTGGCCAAAAATATCCTGCTCTCCTGATTATCCATTTCATTTTGTGAGCAGACTGATGTGCACCACAAAATCCTTCGTAAATTTCTCCTATCAGGACCTTAGCCTCTTCTTGATTGATACACTTAAGGAGCACACCATCAATTGTCTTGTGATAAAGCTGATCATCAAGAAGGACAAACTTCGTAGCCTTATATCTCAACTTCCTGGATACCTGTTGTGACAGATCTTTTAAATATTGAATAATTTCGACCCTCCAATCATCGCTATCAGTGATCTCATCGGCTAATATCTCAACGATTTGTCGATACCCAGAAGCACTGTGAGCTAACCGATTAGCTTCTTGATTCTGACATCTAGGAATGTGTTTTATAATAACAGAAGAGAAAGAATCAAGTAATTCAAGACACTCTCATAATGCTTCCTCAAAATGTCATCTTTGCATTTGTATAGGCCGAGCAGTTGATTAACCACTAATTAAGAATCACCAAAAATCTCAATAGCCTCGGCCCTTACATCAAACAAAAGCTGAAGTCCCTTGAGAAGTGCTTCATACTTAGCTTGATTATTAGTAGAGGTTGGATCTATTGAAAAGGCATACTCAAAACTCCTCCCTTGAGGAGAAACAAGAACAATACCAATATAATACCCCCACCTTGCTTGCAATTAGAACCATCAAAGAACAAGGTCCATGGAGTAAAATCCAAAGTCATAATTTCCTGTTCGTGATGATGAGTAATAAAAATCAGCTATTACCTGACCTTTAACTGCCTTAGCCGATTCATACTTTAAATCAAACTCTGATAATGCAAGAACCCATTTGCCAATTCTTCCATTTATAATAGGCATAGATAACATGTGCTTTATTATGTCAAACTTCAACACCACTGTGCACTCAGAGGACAGTAGGTAATGTCGAAATTTGGTGCATGAAAAGTATAAACACAAGCATAATTTCTCAACAGGAGAATACCTTGTTTCTGGATCAAGTAACCTCCTACTGAGATAGAACACCACTCTTTCTTTTCCTTCAAATTCTTGCATTAAAGCCGATCCAATTGTATGATCATCAGCTGAAATATATAATTTAAAGGGTTTATCCCTTTGAGGAGGAATCAAAACTGGTGGAGACTTCATATTTTCTTTGATCTCATCAAACGCTTTTTGTTGCTCACTCCCCATTTAAATTCCGGGTCATCTTCCAATTTTAACAATACTACCCAGAAGCACTGTGATCTAACCGATTAGCTTCTTGATTCTGACATCTAGGAATGTGTTTTATAATAACAGAAGAGAAAGAATCAAGTAATTCAAAACACTTCTCATAATGCTTCCTCAAAATGTCATCTTTGCATTTGTATAGGCCGAGCAGTTGATTAACCACTAATTGAGAATCACCAAAAATCTCAATAGCCTCGGCCCTTACCTCAAACAAAAGTTGAAGTCCCTTGAGAAGTGCTTCATACTCAGCTTGATTATTAGTAGAGGTTGGATCTATTGAAAAGGCATACTCAAAACTCCTCACTTGAGGAGAAACAAGAACAATACCAATACCCCCACCTTGCTTGTGAAGGACCGAAAGTGCTACCAGAAAGCGACCAGAGGGGGGGGGGGTGAATGGGAGCTTCAAATTTACCTTTCAGAAACTTGTCGCCACTGTCCCGAGAAACACCCCAAGAGCAAACCTAGAGCTCGTATGTGTCCATGACCCTAGAGATAGGGTGGATGCTTCCAAGAAGCACAGCGAGACACTATACGACTCTAGAAACCCAACGCAAAAGCTGGAAATCAAAACCGACAACGAACGAACGAACCGCAGACGAAACTGCGCAGACTCAGCAGCATCGAACACTGGCAGCGTCCGATGGCAAACCACCGGACGCGTCCGATGCGAACAGGACACTTCTGGAACCTTACTGGACCAGCATTGGACGCTGCTACAGTGCAACCCTAGCGTCCGATGCCTGACCCCCTGCGCGTCCGATGGCAACGGACGCTCCGATGGTCAGCGTCCGATGCTCCTTAAAGAGCACTGTCAGACGACACGTGGCACCGGACGCTCTGATGATTTGAGCTCAGCGTCCGATGCTCACGAACTCAGCGTCCGATGGTCCCGAAACAAAACAGTTCTTCCACGAAATCCACTCGATCTTCTCTGAATCAAAAGCACTACGGCTTAGACTTGGTATGAGGAGTCTCAAGGAGGTTAGTGAGCTATCCCATGTGAATCATGGCTCGCATCTAACTCCAAATCGATGGATTGGAAGAAATCGGGACTAAAGGAGCAAAACCGATCCAAAACGAAAATCAATCGATCTACTAGGTCGTGAGGTTAGGGATGAATTCCTTCGGTGGAAAGAAGTGCCTCACGATCTAGAACAACTTGGTTCAAACGGATTTCCAAAAGACGCACCAAGCAAAGAGATCGATCGACGGGAAAATCGTGGAGAAAAGCAACCCACGAAGAACAAGAACAAAACGCGAATCACAACCACGAAATTGCAACCGTGTGGCTACCACACGCTACAATAGTGAGATTACGGTCTCACTTCCTCAAAATCTCACGAACACAGAGGTATGAATGTCTTCTCTGTCGATCTCAGTTCGCTACAGTAGAGGAGAGGGAGAGCAGGAAAACCTAGAAGGCAAAATAGCAAATGACTGAGATGGATTGGGAGGAGGGTGTCTCCCTCTACTTATCCTAATTCTATTTCCTACTCTACCCCTTTCTAATTACAGAGCGAACCAGCTAAACCCTAGAGTTATTCTGGACCAACTCGAAGGTGCTGGTGATCCGACGGCCACACCCGCACAACTGGTAGCGTTGCCTCGACGCAACCTCACCGATTGCCGCCACGTGCCGCCACCGCTCCGCTCGTCCTTTTCACGGACTTCGCCCCCGGTTTTGAGGCCCAAACCGGGAAACCAGCCTTCACGACCAACCCCCGGTTTTGAGGCCCAAACCGGGAAACCAGCCGACCGTAGCCTGAGTTTTGTGGCCCAAACTCAGCAAACCCGCAGCACCCAGGTTTTGAGACCCAAACCTGGAAACCGTCCTCAGCCCGAGTTTTGTGGCCCAAACTCGGAAACCATCAGCGCCCAGGTTTTGAGGTCCAAACCTGGAAACCGTCCACTCGGTGGTTTTTCTGTGGCTCAACCACCAAACCAAGCCGTAGAAGGGATGCACCGCCCGTGCACCCCGTCCACCAACATGTGTCCCCAGGTCCTCGACCCAAGCAACACCGTGCCCGCAAGTCTTCGCTCGTCGCTGTCCCAGGTTGTCAGCCACCACAGCTGATCCTCGGGCCACCGGTCCTTCAGCTTGCAATTAGAACCATCAAAGAACAAGGTCCATGGAGTAAAATCCAAAGTCATGATTTTGTGTCTGTGATGACGAGTAATAAAAATCAGCTATTACCTGACCTTTAACTGCCTTAGCCGATTCATACTTTAAATCAAACTCTGATAATGCAAGAACCCATTTGCCAATTCTTCCATTAAGAATAGGCATAGATAACATGTGTTTTATTACGTCAAACTTCGACACCACTGTGCACTCAGAGGACAGTAGGTAATGTCGAAGTTTGGTGCATGAAAAGTATAAACACAAGCATAATTTCTCAACAGGAGAATACCTTGTTTCTGGATCAAGTAACCTCCTACTGAGATAGAACACCACTCTTTCTTTTCCTTCAAATTCTTGCATTAAAGCCGATCCAATTGTATGATCATCAGATGAAATATATAATTTAAAGGGTTTATCCCTTTGAGGAGGAATCAAAACTGGTGGTGACTTCATATATTCTTTGATCTCATCAAACGCTTTCTGTTGCTCACTCCCCATTTAAATTCCTGGTCATCTTTTAATTTTAACAATACTGAGAATGGCAAAATCCTAGCTAACAAATTCGAAACAAACCTTCTGATAAAATTGATTTTGCCGATCAAAGATTGTAACTGGTTTTTTGTAGTCGGAGGTACTGCTTTATCAATTGTGTCATAGCTTTTCTTACCAACTTCAATCCCTTTTTCATGTACCATAAACCCCAAAAACTGTCCCGCTGACACTCTGAATGCACACTTGTGAGGATTCATTCTTAATCCATGTTTTCTTGCACATTCTAAAGTATCTCTGAGATTTTTAAGATGTTGCTGATAATCCTTGGATTTTACAACCACATCATCAATATAAATTTCTACAATCTTGCCGATCAACTTGCGAAAGATATAATTCATAGCCCTTTGATAAGTTGCACCAGTATTTTTAAGTCCAAAGGTCATAACTACCCACTCATATAATCCTATAGCACCCAGACATCTAAATGCAGTTTTATGTATATCTTCTTCTGCCATAAAGATTTGATTATAACCAGCATTGCCATCCATAAAACTGATCACCTTATGTCCTGCCGCTGCATCAACCAACATGTTTGCTACTGGCATTGGGTAACCGTCCATTGGAGTAGCTTTATTCAAAACCCTGAAATCAATGCAAACCCTCATTTTCTCATTCTTCTTATACACAAGGACTACACTAGATATCCACTCCGTATATCTACATTGCCGAATGAAATTAGCTTCATAAAGCCGAGTGATTTCTGTTTTCACATCTACCATAACCTCTGCTCTAAGTCTCCTCGGGGCTTGTTTTATAGGCCGACTCCCATGTTTGATAGGTAGTCGATGCTCTACCAATGATCGATCAAGACCAGGCATCTCAGAATAATCCCAAGCAAAACATTCTTTATATTCTTTTAACAAGACAATACGTTCTTGTCTAAACTTGAGATCTAACTTAGCACTGATATATGTCAATCTTGGCATATCACCGTTCCCAATATCAACTGCCTCTAGTTCATCAGCCGATGTAAAACCTTTACCCATCTTACCTTCATCTTCATTGATTGTATAATCCATTAAATACATTTTTTTAAAGCCGACTGCTTGGATCGGCTGTTGACTATCACCAAACGTTTTGAGAAAGTCTTCTTCATGAATCTTCACAGAGAAGCACTCCACATTATCAAAATTTCAAACATCAGGGCCAGAGTAAGCAATACTAATAGTTGAATCGGCTGGTATCACCTCCACAGTGTCGCCGATCCATTGAATCACATTCTGATGCATGGTTGATGGAATACAACAGTTGGCGTGGATCCAATCTCTTCCAAGAAGCACACTATATGATCCTTTTGCATCGACTACGAAGAAAGTAGTCGGCATACTATTGCTACCAACCGTCAATTCGACACACACATCATCTTTAGTAGCCGACACGTTGCCGGCAAAGTCGGTCAATCTCATATCAGTCTGAGTCAAGTCTTCTGTAGACTTACCAAGCTTCCTGAAGGTGGCATATGAAATCAAATTAACAGCTGCACCTCCATCAACTAACATCCTGTTCAGAGGCCTTCCATCGACAAACCCCTTTAAATATAAAGCTTTCAGATGAGAATGCTTCTCGGGGTTTTGAAATGTGGCCTCTTCTGCTTGATAGATCCATTGAGCAATTGCTTCTTCATCATTAGATTCCTCTTCATGGTCAGAAGATCTAAACTCAGCAGGTAGCATGAATAAAGCTGATATATTAGCCGATGACTCTCCCTTATCGGCTACTTGCTTTACCTGCCAGACTTTGAGTTTCTTTTTCTGAATTTCATTGTTCCTTCGTCTCTGAACCCGCCATTTCTGGCTTTTAGTTAAACCACTAGGACACCATTGTCCCTCTTGCCAAGGATGATCCTTATCGGCTAATCTTGTTCCAAGCCGATTATGAACACTTTTATTTTTTATGCGCCGATCTGTTCTTTCAAAACTTAACCTCTCATGTACAGATCGGTGGTTGTCTCTTGACTCCCTATACTCCCAATACTGATCACTGCATTCTGGGAAATTACTTAGAGTAGGAAGTTTTAAGCCTTCATTCCAACAATGTCTGAAGAAAGGACAACCCTAATGATTCTTCTCTTCATCCCTGATATGTCTTTCCTCTTCATGAGACCTCCTATATCCCTCCTCTTCGAGCCACTCTCGATACTCTTTCTCATCTTTTTATCTTTGTATTTGATTTCTTTCTTTCTGATGTTGCTATTTATTCAACAAGATTCTAACAGTTGGACGTCTTCTTGCCTCACCAGCTCTTGAAGTATCAGGTTGATCAGTACTCTTCTTTCCTTTTATTTCCTGATACTCCTTGGCTGTTAGCTGCTTGCTTGGATCGACTGTCCTAGATGCCTTGGCTTTGTTAGAAGTTAATACTTTGATCTCACTCTGAGGTGCATGAGCTACCATGTTTTGTGGAAAAGGATGACCATTGATGCTCATCCCCTTGGCTTTTTCTAAGCCAATTCTTCATTTGACAATAGCTCTCTGGATCATATCTCTGAAAACTCAGCAATCATTAGTAGTATGAGTACCAGAGTTATGAAATTTGTAGTACCTTTTATTTTTGAGCTCCTCAGCCGATGGGATATTGTGGTTCCCAGTTAACTTGATTTGACCTTTCTCTAATAAGTAGTCAAATATTTTATCGGCCTTGGTGATGTCAAAGCTATATTTTACATCTTTCTCGGTACTCTTAGCCTTTTCCCAAGGCATGTATTCGTTGTTTCTCCAGGCCCAATCAACAGCAGTCACTTCATCTTCATTTTCATCGCTTGAATTATCTTCATCTTCTTGCAAGAAGAAGTGACTCTCTGCATTGTAGGCTTTCTTGGGCTTAAAGATTTGATTGTACCGGTTCTGAGCATCAATATTTGCCACCTTCTTAGCCAAATCAGTCATATTATTACAACCGAAACCAATTTTCTCTCTTATGGCTGGTATTAGCCCTCGAATTGCAATGCTAACTATCTCTGAATCTGGTAATGACAAGGTATAGCATTGTTTTTTTCATTTCTCTGAACCTCTAAAGATATTGACATCCAGTCTCATTATTTCCTTGCCTCGTATCGACTAAGTCCACAATTCCTTTTTCCAATACTCCAGAGTCAAAGTATTTATGGAACTTATCTTCCAAATCTTCCCAGCCCTGAATGGAATTGGGTGGCAGAGATGAAAACCATGAGAAAGCCAAACCAGATAGAGATAAAGGAAACATTCTGACTTTAAGTGCTGGCTCGTCACCAACTTCCCCGAGCTGGACCAAAAACTGGGTCATATGTTCCATGGTCGTTACTGAGCCGGTTCCTGTGAATTTGGTAAAATCAGGGATTCTATATCTTGGTGGAAGGACAATCTGATCATACCACTCTGGATACAGCTGTTGATTGGGCTACAAGAAGCTGTATCCAGAGTGGTATCCAGAGTGTCAAACCAAATTGTTTTTGAACCATGTCGGTGACCCGACTCATCAACTGGTCTACTTGATTCACCGGCCCTTGATAGCCGATGTTCTGCCCCCCGAGTGTATTGTCGTGATACCACAGATTCTCTTGAGCATCCAAAGTATAAAAATCCAAAACATAATGATATCCAGGAGGAATATCTCCAGGCATTATACTCCCTTGATAAGGTGGTGCATTGAAATCTCTGGTAATACGTCTTGCTTGGGGAGCTATTTTTTTAGCAGTATGTTATTACTCATATTTGGCTGTTGCATTGGCTGCGGTGTCATACCCCCAAGGCTGACAATCATCTAGTTTCCATTGCCATTGGGACCATTGATCTGTGGTCCACCAGAAGTTCCAGCTCCTTGATTGCTTCTAACTGTATATGCTGGACCTCTTCTATCATCACCCAAGTTGAAAGCTTCCTTAATGGCATTTGTGAGACTGTTAAAGAACACTTCATTGTGATTCATCAGGGTGGTAGACATTGCTTTGCTGATCACTTCTTGCATGACACTATGTTGGATCTGGATCATCGGATCAACATGTCCTTCCAGAACCGCTCTTGGAAGATTAGTCTTCTGGATAATCTTTTTGTCCCTGTTTCTGCTGAGGCTCAACAAACACATGTAACGATATTGCTCAACAGTTTCTTCTATCATGCGTCGAAGTTCATCCGGAAGTTCTTCCATCATCACGTTCAATACATCTTCATTATTGATTGTCATGATCAGACGATTAATGTCCCACTGGACGTGCCAAAAGAATGTGTTGACACGAAAATTTGGATGAAGCGCCAATACACTCGAACATGGTCCTCAGAGGGCGTACGGAAGCAGGGTCTTGACCTCCTGGACCTTCAAAAGATGGCGGTGCCGAATCTAGGTGAGAGCGACCTCGGACGTGCCAGTCAATTTGACCTGTAATTGACAAGGAGAAGACAAAGTAGTCAAATTGTGGAACCTGCCGGTTTGGTGCCAGACAGTTTCAAATTATGCGGCTCTGATATAGCCATTTGTTTATAGGACATTGACTACAAAGTCAACTCCCAAAAGATTGCGTGAAGGCATTTGATAAAGATATAAAGCAAAATGACTATGATATATGTAAAAAAAAATTTAGAATAGGAAAACAGCCGATAAGCTTAAACATGTTAAAAGAATGAAGATCTATGTGCACGTTTAAATGGCATGAAACCGATGAATCGACTAATTGCATAGACAGTTCTATCTGTTAACAGTGGAGTGTTTCCATGCAGCCATAACAAATAGATCTATAAAATAACTTGAACATCAACAGTGGCATGTCTCCATACAGCCATAATGATGACCAAGCTAGATCACGTCCAGAGCAACAAGCAGATCCATCGATCTCAGACCGTTTAAAAGTACATATTATGAAGAAAGCATAACTAGATCGGCTATTTTAGCCGATGTAGGGTCCATGAAGCACGAACAAGATCTACGTGCTAAAACCACAATTCAATTTAAGATCAAACAGATCTAATCTATCATATATATCAGTGGGGTTCGGAAATACAACCATAATAAATATGCTAGATTAAATCTATCTGTTCTTAGATTAAATCACGGTTTCATCGGATATCTCGAACGCACAACATGTAACAATCAAGATTGACAAATTAGTCGATGAAAGGCTTGAATCAGCTATTTCCCTTAGTATAAGCGTGTAAAGCCTTTGGATAGCCGAAAACAAACATCTTTTAGGCTTAAGCTATTTTGTCAATCTTGATTGGGCAAGATATTGTTTAAGATCTAAAGAAAAATATTAAAACATAAACAACATCGATAACTTAATGAATCTATTGGCTTGCCAAAACCAATAGAGCCGATAACTAGTCAAGATCGACTAAAGCAAGAGATTGATCAGAGTCAAGACAGTCTTACAAAAGACAAAATTAGACTGATAACTAGCCATGTCATAGCTTAACAAGAGTTTGGTCGATGCCAAATACAACCTTATTGTACGATGACACGAGCCATTGGTGAAACTTACAAGCAAACCGGAGGTCGGTCGAAGCCGATACAACCCTGCCTGGTTGAAGATTCCGTCGGGTTCTACGTTACTCCTACTCCTAGGGTTTTGGCCGGTGGCCGATGTGTTGATTGATTGGATGATCTTTACAAAATCGGGCTTTTAGCTATTTATAACTCGTTCGACTTCTACCCACGACTAGGTTACATAAAAACAAAAGACAACCCGGACTCAAACTCCTCGGCTGAACCCAACACGTCTCCAAAACTTTGTCACCACTAGTCCTCAAGAGTCTTGGTCACGTTTGGTCTAAACAGGTTTCTCTTATTCTAGCCGATTCTTTTACCAATAAACAAGTCGTTTGTGCCTACAAAATAATAATCTCCTTAGTCCAAAATCTGGTGTATACAATCACCTATATTGGCTATTCGTTTGAGCTTATCAGTCAAAACCAATCCTACTCTTTAACCGTAAAATGATATTGTTTTCTCACAAATTAACTAAAACAATATTTTTTTAGCTATAAAAAACATCAGCCGAACAATATCATCAGTCGCTAAAGGCTAAAAATGTGACATCCTAGTTGCTTTCATGACGAGACAATTGGATTAATGGCAGAGAAGAGGAACGATAATATAATAACCATGCCATCAGGGATGGATCTTTTTTTTCTCTAGATGATGAAATAGCTTAAATTTTTCTCTCATTTTTTCTTAATTATTTTACCATTTTCTTTTCTCTCTCTTCATTATCACCTTCACCGGACGCACCTCCTTCCTATCTCATTTGTTTGGCTTCAGATGACGAAATAGCTTACCTTTTCCTTTCATTTTTCCTTAATTATTTTAATGTTTTCATTTCTCTCTCTCCATTATCACGGACACACCTCCAATCTCCACCGCACGCAAGGAGTTTTTGTCTCGCTTCCGCAGCCGCCAGGACGTCCTCCACAGCCGACAACGGTTGGGTCTACCCAGCTCTGCTCATTCCCTCCTCCCTAGCCACACCCGGGCGCCAGCTCCGCTGGCCTGCTCTTTCACAGGACGCCCGGGTGGTACGTGCAGCCTATACTAGTCAATATCGACTCCCTCATTTTTTTTTGCTGCCAGGACATCGACCCGCATCTCACCTCTACGTGCAAACACAAGGTTGATACGTCCCCTGTGGTTTCTTTTCTGAGTGATGAGCGATCAGTCAACACGCAACATGTGCCTCTTGACTATATGTTAATGTGCAGGTGTGGAGCTAAGAGACAATGGTCAACGGCGAGGTGAAGGTTGTAACACCTCAGGTGTTTGACGCCAGTCGAGCAGTCAGTTTGAACACATATATGGTCTGTCACGTGATGATCGAGAGATAATTTCTAATAGTGTTAGTGATGATAGAAGTTTTGGCATCAACCTCAGAGACAGAACCCAGTTTGAATTATTCAAGAAATAATTAACAGAACGAGTTAATAATGATTGCCCAATTCCAGAATATTCAAGATTTCTGCTAAACATGCTTTTTTCATGTGCCTCACTTTAGTTCCTATCTATAGCGACCGGTGAAAAAGTTTCGTGAAGTTTGGAATAAAAAAGCCACATGAAAATGACGAGTCACAGCTTTGCCTATAATCACGAATTAATTGAAGGAGATCATTTGAGTTCAACCAAGTCTTGCAATTATGCCCAGTCAATTAAGTATGGACTCGCGATCAAAAGTTATGAAAGTTTCGTGATGAGCAGATAAGCCAAAAATGTCCCGACCGACGAGAATACCTGATTCGGACCCTATCGGGTGACTGTTTTGACCAGCATTGAACGACGTCTTTAAGTGCTCGCATGACAGTGCAGCAGAAGAAAACCAGTAGCAGGAAAGCTTCCATGGTCGAGCTCCACCCTCCTCTCTGTTCATCTCCTTCCTGCCTTCCTCGTCCTTGATAAGATACGAGTGATAGAATACATACGGATCCCTAGTAGCGGATCCAGAGGGGAATGAAGAAGTACATCGAGTGCAGTGCAATAGATCCTAGAGAGATCTACTAGAACAGAGAGAGAGAGAGGAGAGTGAGGTAGCAGACCGAGGGACTCCATCGGAGTAGCTGCGGAACCGGATCCGGCCATGGTGTTCCCCGTCGTCTCCTAGGCGCCGGTGTTGTTGGTGGGAGTCGAGGAAGACATGCTGTAGAGGCGGTGAAGGACGTCGGGGAACTTCGCATCGCTGGCAGCGCTCCCTCAAGATCGGGTTAGGGTTAGGATGTCGGTGGGAGACTGGCGGCCGGTGAATCTCGTACCTTGTGCCCTGGCCCCCACCTTTCCTTTATAGCGCTGGGCGACGAGGGCCCACCAACCATAGGGTTGGGCGCCCTCGATCGATCAGGGCGCGGATGAGAGGCCCATTAGGCCGTTGGGCCTAACGGGAGGAGATCACATTCCAACATTCTCCCCCTTGATCTCTCATCATTCATTCATTCTTCAATTTCTTATTCGACATTTCAAAATTCAAAATTTTCAATCTTTCTAAAAACGTTTCATTCCATCAGAGTCGAGTACATCGAGCATGTCTCATCATCACATCCATTAGTGCCGTTAGACTAACAGCCACGACACACCTTTCTGTTTTTGAAACGAAACTTCATTTTCTTCTAGGCCCTTCATGTTCCGGAATCATAGGCTCTCCCTTAAACCCATGCCAGCTAAGTGTCCTCTAAAGACACTGGGTGGAAGGCCTTTGGTAAGCGGATCCACGAGCATCCTTTCAGTTCGTATGTGCTTAAGATTTATGATATGATCCCGAACTTTATCTTTCACAACATAATACTTTATGTCAATGTGTTTGGCAGCACCACTTGACCTATTGTTGTGAGCATATTCCACAACTGGGTTGTTGTCGCAATACAACCTCAGCGGATCATGTATTCTTTCTATCACTTTTAATCTGGGTATGAATTTCTTTAACCAATTCACCTGCCTCGTGGCCTCATAGCAAGCTACAAACTTGGCATACATAGTCGAGGATGTAGTCACAGTCTGTTTGGAGCTTTTCCACGATATTGCTCCTCTAGCGAGAGTAAATATGTATCCTGACGTGGATTTTCTTTCATCTCCCGCATAATCAAAATCCGAATATCCCTCTATCTCGAGAGAATCTGATTTTTCATATGTCAACATGAGACCTTTCGAACCTTGCAAATAACACAAGACTTTCTTCACTAATTTCCAATGTTCAATTCCTGGATTCTTTTGGAATCTGCCAAGTAACCCGGTAACGAAAGCGTGGTCAGGGCGAGTACACACTTGAGCATATTTCAAACTTCCAACTGCCGAAGCATACGATACCGCTTTCATTTGTTCAATTTCTTATTCATTCTTGGGACACTGATGTTCCCCAAATCTATCACCCTTGACTATAGGAGCAGGTGAAGGACTGCACGCATGCATACTAAATTTCTTCAATACTTTTTCAATGTATGCCTTCTGCGATAGTCCTAAAACCCCTTTTCTTCTATCTCGGTGAATTTCAATTCCCAAGACGAATGAAGATTCACCAAGATCTTTCATATCAAAATTCGAGGACAAGAATTTCTTTGTTTCAACTAGTAGATTAACATCACTACTAGCGAGTAGGATATCATCCACATATAGGACCAAGAATATGTATTTCCCATTCTTGAATTTCATATAGACACAATTGTCCTCGACATTTTCCTTAAACCCAAAGCATTTTATCGTTCTATCAAACTTCAAGTACCACTGCCTTGAAGCGTGTTTCAATCCATAGATTGATATTTTCAGACGACATCCCATATTTTCTTTCCTGTTTATGACAAAATCTTTCGGTTGTGCCATGTAAACGTTTTCTTCTAAATCCCCATTTAGGAATGTTGTCTTTACATCCATCTGATGTAATTCTAAATCATAGTGGGCCACAAGTGCCATGATGATTCTGAAAGAATCTTTACATGAAACCGGGGAAAATGTTTCATTGTAATCGATTCCTTCTCGTTGCGTGAAGCCTTTAGCCACAAGTCACGCTTTAAATCTTTCAACCTTCCCTTGGGAGTCATATTTGGTTTTGTAGACCCATTTACAGCCTACCGTTTTGGCTCCTTTAGGAATGTTTTCTAATTCCCAAACTTTGTTGGTACTCATTGATTTCATCTCATCTTCCATGGCTTCAAACCACTTGGATGAGTGATCGCTTCTCATGGTTCTTCAAAAGTTCTTGGGTCATCTTCCATACGAAACTCTTCAGTGTCGTAGATTTCATAATCATCTGGATGGTTCTTTGAGACCTTCTAGGGGCCTCTAGCACTTGTTCCACAATGGGCGGTTGTTGTTCTTCCTCGTGTGTGACAATCGGTTCTACAGGATCCTGTTGGATAGGTTCCACATTTTCATTTGTTGTCACCATTGAAGGACTAACAATAGGTGTTGTCACAGCAGCGTCCTGGACTACTGGTACAACAACAACATGTAGCGTAAAGAAAGGTTCTTGAACCATCACAGTAGGTACATGTACCCGCTTCTCCTCAAGGTTAATTTCACGCGCTACCATGCTCCCCCTATTCATATCATTCTCCAAGAATACGACATGCCTAGTTTCAATAAATTTTGTATATTTGTCAAGACAATAAAATCAGTATCCTTTTGATCTTTCTGGATAACCAATAAAGTGGCAGCTGACTGTCTTGGAGTCTAACTTTCCAATGTTTGGGTTAAAGACCTTCGCCTCAGCTGGACAGCCCCACACACGCAAGTGGTTAAGTGAGGGTTTCCGTCCTGTCCACAATTCATACGGTGTTTTCGGCACCGATTTACTTGGTACTCGATTAAGTATATGAATGGCGGTTTTTAGTGCCTCCATTCATAGACTAATCGGTAGCGTGGAGTAACATATCATGCTTCTTACCATATCCATTAAGGTACGGTTTCTTCTTTGAGCTACTCTGTTCTGCTAAGGTTCCCCTGGTGTGGAATACTGAGCAGCTATGCCATTTTCCTGTAGAAACCTAGCAAAAGGTCCAGGAATTTGGCCATACGAGGTATGTCGCCCATAGTACTCTCCACCACAGTCAGATCGTACTACTTTGATCTTCAAATCATGCTGATTTTCAATTTGAGCCTTGAATATTCTAAATTTATCCAATGCTTCTGATCTTTCTTTAATTGGATAAATGTAGCCATAACGGGAATAATCATCTGTGAAAGTTATAAACGAGTCATAACCATCCACGCTTTTCACAGGGAACGGTGCGGATACATGGGTGTATGCCGGATCTTGAGATGATGAGTGATTGTGAAC
This sequence comes from Coix lacryma-jobi var. lacryma-jobi, assembly GCA_009763385.1. NCBI lineage: Eukaryota > Viridiplantae > Streptophyta > Magnoliopsida > Poales > Poaceae > Coix > Coix lacryma-jobi. Next base: position 99,982,704 of record CM019831.1, read on the forward strand.
TAGGATGATGTGCATGTTCTTTGGCTTGTGTTGTGCAGGTGTCAAGCTCGGATATGGTGATTAAGGGCAAGGTGAAGGTCAAGTAGAGATGTGTCGTGCCGATGGACCCGGAGCGGTGAAGGACGTACGTGAGGCTTGGACTGACGGACCGGTGGCCTGAGGATCGGCCGTGGTGGCTGACAGCTTGGGACAGCGACAAGTTAAGACTTGCGTGTGGACGGGGTGCACGGGCGGTGCATCCCCTCTACAGCTCGGTTTGGTGGTTGAGCCACAGAAAAACCACCGAGTGGACGGTTTCTAGGTTTGGGCCTCAAAACCTGGGTGTGGCCGGTTTTTGAGTTTGGGCCACAAAACTCGGGCTGAGGACGGTTTCTAGGTTTGGGCCTCAAAACCTGGGTGCGGCCGGTTTCCGAGTTTGGGCCACAAAACTCGGGCTGAGGACGGTTTCCAGGTTTGGGCCTCAAAACCTGGGTGTTGGCGGGTTTCTGAGTTTGGGCCACAAAACTCAGGCGACAGATGACAGGTTTCCCGGTTTCGTCCGCAAAACCGGGGGATGGCCCAGGTTTCCCGGTTTTGGCCTCAAAACCGGGGGGAGGTCCGTGAAAAGGACGAGCAGAGCGGTGGCGGCACGTGGCAGCAATCAGTGAGGTCACGTCAAGGCGATGCTACCAATTGTGCGAGCGTGGCCGTCGGATCACCATCAACTTTGAGTTGGTCAGGAATACCCTTAGGGTTAGCCTGCTCACTGTTGACACTTCTTAATGCAATTGCTTTTAATAAACTTTGATAAACTGATTCTAGCAAAAGCCTTCAGAAATGTACAGGACACTCCTAGCATCACTTAAAGTCAAGTTGTCATCCCTAACATGATACTAGAAATGTAAATTATATGTGACACTAGCTCAGAAGATATAAACAAATATTTATCCGCAAGCGCACAGATAAATATACCTGTTGTAGCAGCATTTCACCCAGGTTATCTAGGTATCGTTATTTATATTTTACCGAAGATAGTAACGAAGCTGGGAAGTAGCAGAGATTATCATCCATTCATCACTCACATGTCTAAGCAGGGGTAAGACAAGGTAAAGATAATAATTGATAAAAACGAGAATTCTAGAGATAAAGCGAACTACATAGATCAAGCAGAGAGTCAGAAGATTAATTAAGAGATTCGAATCCTAAGTTACTTCGCATTTACTAAGCCTAGCGATTACTCCAGTTAATATACAATCATTTATAGCTAATTAGTCTATCATCCATGATCAAGGGACATTACTAAATTAGAATCAAGAACAGAGTAATGAATTCTAACTTGCAACCGCGTCCTACTAAGATCTAAACTCGGGGGGAGGACTACAAAGGACTCAACAGGACTGTCACTCCTGCGATCTACCTCTCGACCCGGAGCATAGGATGTATTCGCAAGTAAACTTAGCCTAAACACCATGTTTACACCAGTTTGACCACTTAACTCTATCCGAAATAAAGCTAAGTACTTTACGAACATGATCATAAACTCTATCATAATCAGATCTATATTAAATATATAACTAGAATAAACTCCAAAACTGAATAAACTGAAATATATTAAAGTAGCATAAAGTCGAATAAAGATACAAATTACCGAGTCTTCGACAATGATCCGGAGACTCAGACGAAGCTTCTAGTCGGATATGCCGACGAAGTCGCCTGCCTCTACTTGAATCTAACTAGACTAAACTCTAATCTTGATGTAGAGCTCTAGCTCTCTCTCTCTTGAAACCCTAACTTTCTGTCTTGTCTTCTGATCTTGATCTGCCTGATTCGATGATCTGGAGGAGGGTCAGGGGTCTGGTTATATAGCCCTGGGCGAGGAATCACGATCGTTGGATCAAACCGACTCGGGGTACGGTCAAGATGCATCCTAGAGGTCGGTGGGAGTAGCTTGCAGAAGACGGAGGCGTGGGGGCTTTGTGGCCGACCGACCAGTGGGCCCTGTGGGACCGGTCGGTCCCACAGGTCAGCCTCCTGTGGTGCCCTGCCTCGTGGTGTCTGGTAATGTCCTTTGGAGTCTTCTAGAAATATCCCGACGTGGCGATGAAGAAATCTGCGTCGGGTTCCTTCTTGGGGAAGCAATGTGGTTGGTTTTCCTGTTTAATCCCTAGAAAATGTAGAATCACCAAAACTCGTGGAATTTGTTAGTTTAAACCTCCTATTTCTAAGTTGGCAATCCTTTTTGACATTTATTCAAGTATTGTTGACAGTAAATAATGATAGTTAATAGATGTCAACACTCACTCATTAGCAGTAGGGGTAGAAGGGGAATAATTGTACTAGGCTATATAAGGAGAGGCAACCCCTCTCTCCATTGCATCTCAGCCAGTGCTATTTTCATTCTATGGTTTCCTGCTGTCCCACATCCCTGTTGTAGCTACTGAGATCCGCAGAGACGGTGAACCATACCTCTGTGTATTTGCTTTTTGAGGAAATGAGACCGTAATCTCATTGTCTCCTTGTGTGGAGAAGTTTTGACTGGAAATTGAGATCGAATTGCATTCTTGCTTGTGTGTTCTTCGCGTTTTTGTTTTTGGCCCTCACGGAGTTTTTGCCTCGTTCTTTTTCTCCGGGAGTTGGTTTTCAATTTCGTTTGAACCACTTTGTGCACGAACGAGTTTATGATCTTTTGACCGAAGGAATCACACTCTATTCACCTGTGGCAACAGATCGGTCAAGTTTCGTTTTGGACCAAGTTTTTCCTCTCTTTTCCCGAATTCCTTCGATTCATCGATTTGGAGATAGGTTTGAGCCATGATCTCCTAGGAGTAGCTCACTATCCTCCTTGTGACTCCTCTCACCTAGTTTGATCCTTAGAGGATTCGTTTTGGGTGAGATCAAGTCAAATCGGTGGACGAACTGCACTACGACGGGGTGACCAGACTCACGGATCGAAGTGACTGGACGCATGGCCCAGAGTCCCATCGTTGAAAGAGTTCGCTGTTATCTTTCTCACGAAGTGACCAGACTCTTGATTGCCTAGTGACCGGACTCACCGATACTTCTGTTCACCGTTTTTGTATTGCTGACCGGACGCTGTGACCATCTGACCGAACGCTCCTAGAACAGAGTTCGGTCGGGAACAGAGAGCTCCCTAATCAGCTTTGGACCGACCGGACGCGTCCGATCTCCACTGACCGGACGCTCATCAGAGTCCGGTCAATGCTGATCAGCGCATTTTCATCCGCAGTTCGATCGTTCGTTGTCGGTTTTGGTTTCCGGCTTTTGCGTTGGGTTCTTAGAGTTGTATAGTGTCCTGCTGTGCTTCTTGGAGGCATCCACCCTACATCTAGGGTTGTGGACACTACCAAGCTCTAGGTTTGCTTTTGGAGCTGATTCTCGGGATAGTGGTGATAAGTTTTTGAAAAGAAATTTAAAGCTCCCATTCACCCCCCTCTGGTCACCTTTGTGTAGCACTTTCGGTCCTTCAAATGGACCACAAATGTTCATGTGAATTATTTCCAGGATTCCCGTGCTTCGTTTGGCATCTTTCTTAATTTTCTTAACATACTTTCCTTTAATGCAATCAATGCATTGTTCTAATTCTGAAAATTCTAAATGCGGAAGAATTGATTCATTAACCAAACGTTCTATTCTCCCCCTCGAAATGTGGCCTAAGCGACAATGCCACAATTTCGAAGAGTTGCAATCGATTCTCTTCCGCTTCTTGTTCGTATTCGTAGATTGGGAGTCATTCACATTCAAATTACATACATGATTCACATCCTCATCACATACATGATTTAAATTTTCAGCAAGAGATAATAAATAAAGCTTGTCTTGTCGGAAGGCAAGACCAACACTTTCATTATTAAAAAATATCTCGCATCTGCCATTTCCAAAATGGCATTCAAATCCATCATCATCATCGAGTTTTGACACACTTATTAAGTTTCGACGCAAAGAGGGAACATAAAGTACATCATAAAGAATAAGAGTAAAGCTGTTCTTCAATGTTAGGGAAAAATTTCCCACAGCTTCAACATCGGCTTGCACTCCATTCGCCACTTTAATTGTTCTTTCTCCTCTTTGCAGAGTGGTCCTCCCACTTAAGCCCTAGAAGGAATTCACAACATGGATAGTTGCTCCAGAATCAATCCACCAAGTGGTTTTTCGAATAACATAAAAACAGGGATTCATCAACAAATGTAATCAAATTCTCACCCCTTTTCATCAACCATTTCATGAAATTAGGACAATCTTTCTTGTAGTGCCCCCTTTTGAAGCAATGCTTGCACTGATCTTTCTTAGCATTGCCAAAAGGGTTGTCCTGCTGGTTCTGATTCTGGTTTTCAGGGTTCTAAGGGTTTTGAGGAACCCGATGGGCCTTTTCCTGTGCCTTGGAGGTAGAGCCTTTCTCTCACTGGAACTTGCCCTGTGGTCTGAAGTTCTTATTTTGAAACTTTCTTTTCTTATTGTCCTTCACATAGTAAGCAGAGTCACCATGTGAGGACTTGACCCTCTCTTCCTCCTGAACGCACATGGCAATGAGCTTTTCAATATCCCATTTGTCAGGCTGCATGTTGTAGTTCACAGTAAAGGTTTCATATTCCCTCGGTAAGGAGTGGAAAACCAAATGGAGTAGGAATTGGTCATTGACCACCACATCCATTGGTGTCAACTTAGCCTGAATGGAGCTCATTTTCACAATATGATCCCTAATACCACCACCATTGTATTTCATAGTGACCAATTCCTTGATCAATGTGCTTGCTGTGGCCTTTACAGACCTAGTAAACTGATTCTCAACCCATTCCAGGTATTCAATGACAGTGATACATTCTGGGATCAATCCCCTTATGGGTTCTTCAATCGTGGCCTTAGCCACCATCAAGCACTTGCAGTTGGAGAGTATCCATCGCCTGTGTTCAAGATCATACTTCATCCTGATTTCAGCATGATTTCTTTGCCGAGCAAGGAAATCAGCATCAGTTTCATCGACTCCCCGCACCGGGTCCTGTGGTGCAATAGGACACGGTGTGGTTATTGCCATATCAATCTCTCCGAGCGCAAGCTCCAGTTCATATTTCTCCCGCCAGACCCGATAGTTGGTCCCATTGAGCTGTGGGATGTTGTTGACATTCAACACAGTCTTTCTTGCACTGACTCGCGAGCGCACTCGCGCTACGCATGCCCCAAAGCCGCTCGGCGGCGTCTGACTGCGTGCCCAGGCCGCAACGTGGGACTAGCACTACTGCACAAAGCTTAACCGCAGCGGGCCTTTTGGCTTTACCGCAGCGGGCAACAGCGTCCGCTGTGGTGCTAAGGCCACGGTTAATCGTGGCCATTACCGCAGCAGACGCTGTTGCCCGCTGTGGTAAAAGCCTTAACCGCAGCAGACAACCTAAAGCGCCCGCTACGGTAAATTATTAACCGCAGCGGTCGATTTAGGTTGCCCTCTGCGGTAGTTGCGTTTAACCGTAGCGGGCTACTTATGTTGCCCGCCATGGTTATTAATTTTGGATTAAAAAAAATAAATAATGCAGCCAACAGAAACAGCAGGATATGAATTCAAATCAATTGCAGTTTTCAAATAATTCTAGAATTCCAGATTTCTAACATAGATATATATATATATGCACATATAAACCATCTGGACATAACATACAAAGTCACTTAGTTGTTTGTTGTCATCATATACACATTGACTTAGTTGATTTCAAATTCAAATTACAATTCATAGTTCAACTTGATGAGTGTAATCTGTCGGACGAAGCATTGTGTTCCATTTGCGGAGCTTCTCGTATTGGGGTAGCAACGCCAGCTTGGATTCGTTGTCGAAGAACGTTTCTCCTTCGAGAATGCATTTCTCCATTACAAACTTGCATATGTCCGCCTTGACTTGTTTAAAGCACATCCTGCGGCTCTGCTGCTCTCCCCAATACTTGACACCTTCCTTGAACTTCTTCTAGCTATTGGTGTACTCCTTGCTTTCCCTTAGAAACTCGCATGTGTACAAGCCACATGTCTTCGATCCTAGTGGCTATTTGGCGCACTGCACGATTGATATACAAGCATTAGAACCCATATATATGTATGAAACATGAATTGAACCTTTGAAATACTTACCGGGAAATCTCGTCGGATTTTGAGGTGGTACCTATGCTTGTCCTTGAACTTTTGAGTTCTTCGGTCCCAGAATCCAGGCACCTTTTGGTATTCCTTATAAGCGTTGTACGAAATATAATAGTTTTAGCCACCATTTAAAAACGTATAGTAACCGTAACTGATGAAAAAGCTGGATGACTTACTTTTTCAGACAATCTTTGAATGCCTTGTACCCTTGCTTGTTTGGTACGCTCAAGGAGTCAAACACACAGGCCCTGCCATCTTGAGGGTATATGATAAAAGCGACCCAGTGGCCACCCACGAGGCCCTGGCTGCACCATTGCAACAAAATAGAGTTTATGACGACGAGAAGGCATGATATGCTAGCGACTTAGGTGTACGTACATGTATTTGACTTACCCAAAGTGATAGGCAGCCATTATACAATCTGGCCCATCCGGCTTGATCTTCTTCATGCATTCTAGTATGTAATTTTTCAATTTAGTCTTCTCGGCTTTCATATTTTCTTCATATTTCTTCTCTCGCTGTCGAACTGTCATCTCCGGATGAGTGATCTCGAAACCCTTGATGACTCTTTCAACAATATGTGCAGGAGAGAGGTAGAGTACAAGACGTGTCTTTTTATTACTTACAGTGACTGTCATGCTGCACGGACAAGTCATCGTGACATAATAAGTATAGAACTATGGAAAATACGAATGTAGTGATCTGTGGAAGTTGCATCCATCACTTACAGTGTGAATAGGGTGATTTGAAAGATGTCCAGGTCTTGTTCCCGCATCAGGTTGTACATGTCGCTAAAGTCAACGGGTAGGTGCATTTCGTTACCAGCAGGCAAGTGGAAGTACTTCGTGGGAATCTTGATGTTAAAACTTGACATCCCGGCTTTTGCAGCTTCCATGTACCATAGATGGAACCTCCTTGTATCCCACTTTTCCTCGTCGATGAGCTGGGTCTTGGGAATCATGAACTTCCTGCACACATAGTGGCCAGAGCAGTCTTTGGCCTCATCAAATAGTTGACGGGTAGTTTCAGGCCTCGCAAACGATGGATAGGAATGTTAGTAGCATATATACTATGGACGTGGTATTATGCTCAATGTTACCATACCTTTCGAACATGAGCGTGTACGGGAGCTTGTCGGTGAACGTTCTTGGATTCTTGGTGGGCGGGGGAGGACATTGGCTTGTGGTTGACGGGGGAGGTGTCTCCATCCCTGTTGCCTCCCCCATCGTGCCTCCCTGTTGCTCGTTCGTGCTTGGCTGGCTTGTCATTGTCGTGTTGTCGGCCTTACCGGCCTCTGAGCTTCTTGCCTCATTGAGTGGGCCAATCGGCGGACTGTTTGGAGGCGGGGGAGACACAGTGCCCATGTCCATGCCCTTTTCCTTTCCCCCATCACCTTCTACCTTTTTCTTGTCCCCGCCTTCGCTACCACCTTCTCCTTTGTCTTTTCCCTTGCCCTTGTCCCCGCCCTTTTCTTCATCATCATCGCTGTCGTGATCTGGATCTTCCGGAGGACAAGATCCGGCGGCTGATGGTTGTGATGCTGGTGTCGATGTTGGAGTTGGCATCCAAGCAATGATCTCGATGTCCTCGCGGTCCCATAGAACTTTCAATCCAAGTGCCTACCCTAGGTGCCTGGCCGGTTGTAGGTTGGGATGGTCCAATTCAAAATGTTCCTGGTCGAGAACGTGCCATAACGGGCTCACGACCACATAGTCTTCAGGGATGTGTTCTTTGTTGAAGTCGTGGATATCGTGGGGTGGAAGTATGCATCCCTCGGCCACGCACATCTTCTTGGACCTTCCAAACGGGATGAGGAGTTGGACGTGCTAGTTTTCCTGGAAGTCCTCGTTCGAGACCCTTGGGCGATCCTCGTTCATCGGCAGTAAGGCTTTCTTTTCCTTTGCTTGAGGATTGGGCAGGCCATGGTGATCAAACATCTTCGACCTCATCGCGACCATCTCCGGGTCGTTGCTCGTGAAGGCTTCCTTTATTGAGCTTTTGATCATTTCAGCCACGCCTTCATTGAAGCCCTTCTTATATAGCTCATCTTTATACCTCTGCCTGAACTTGTATGTGGCCGCGTCGGATTGCCACGACTCAACCGACTTCCAGCTCATCTTCAACCCAACACCACGAACGCGGCCGCGGTGCTCGGGGGTTCCCAGGACCTCGGTGAGCAAGTCGTGGCCCCGGCGGACCACGATGCTGTCCTTAAGCTTTGCTTTCTCCATCAAAGACTTCTCGACGTCCTCGAGGTGGGGCTCGTTAAACTTGGTCGCCCCGGGCTTCAGCCTCTTTGGAATGCGGGCCCTCATGTAGTCCTTTGCCCTTGGGTCGATGCCCTCATACGGATCTGGAACCCCGGCAGCCTGTCTTGCTTGTTCTTCTTGCTGCTACTTGGTCCTCTGACCGACAAAGCCAGTCATGCCCAAGTGGTGAGGATTCTTGTTCCTCTTCGCGAGCTCACTGAACTTAGTGCTCTTTTCCTCTACTTCTTGCGTCTTTCTCATTTCGCAGAAAGCGTCCCACATGTGTGCCTTGACCATATTGTACTTCAGCAGTGACAACTTCCCCTTCTTCAGGTAATTTCTGGTCAGCATGGACCTGAAGTTGTGAAGCGCAGTCAACGCCACGTGCAAAGCCCACTCCTGGCACTTCTCCATGTCAGCTGAGGGCGGATATCTGAATCTCCTTGTCACCTCATCCCATACATTGTTTTTTATGTCAGTAAGGACGTCGTGCCAGCTGGGCCAAGTGATCTCCACCTTCTCCTTGGCTATACACGCCACTTGATTGCTGAACTTGCCAATGACTGTACCTGGAGCTATTGGGTTTCCCTCTGGCCCCACCGCATCGATGACATGCACCTCGTTTGCTTTGTCCAACTTGTGCCTCCCATGTTGTCCCCTCACCCTCTTCTGGCCCTTAGATTTGGACGAAGAGGTTGTCGTAGAGGGAGCGGGGGCTTCTTCCTCCCTGACTGCGTCTTCGTCCCTGAACTCGAGCTGACAGGCACAATCGGCAGCTGTTGACAAGAGTCTCTTGCCTTTAGTTTTTCGCTAATGACGGACAATCATTGTACATGTTAGAAAGCCAACTTGTTGCGTAAACCTCGAGGTCATGACTATGTGCTTCGTCTGCCCTCGGTTCGTACGTCGGATCGTTGTCCACCTCTGTACGCTGCTTCTTCGGCAGTGGAGTCACGGACGCCCCACTCATCAAGCTGGTTGACGAGGAGCTAGGGGTAGGGTCCCTCCATTCGTTTGTTTTGTCTTTCGCCATTTCAGTTCTACATATACACAGACACATATATAATATGATCAGTTCAAAGCTTTTGAATAAAAAATGATACGTATAAGTTTTTTGCTCAGATTTGCCCCTAGGTCAACACGTCACTACTAAACTGGTTACTTGTAAAATACAAGCCATCCTAGTCTAGCAGCTGACTCAGCATAGAAAGTAGGGGGCAATTGATCATCATCGCCGCCGCCTCAGCATAGATAGAAGAGGTCACATCATCGCATTTGCCAAAGCTTACAAGTTCGAAAAAAAATCATCAATGCAAATGCCATAGTAGGGAGTAGGGAGAGTAGTAACAGAGAGTAGTAGTATGGAGAGGAGTATAAAGAGAGGAGTAACAGAGGACTAGTAGGGAGAGTTGTATAGAGAGTAGTATAGAGAGGACTAGTACAGAGACTAGGTAGAGAGTAGGGAGAGGAGTAGTACAGTAGTATAGAGTAGTAACAGAGAGGAGTAGTAGGGAGAGGAGTATAGAGAGGAGTAGGGGGAGTAGTAACAGAGAGGAGTAGTAGGGAGAGAAGTAGTACAGTAGTATAGAGTAGTAATGAAGCACTAGTACAAAGTAGTAGTAGAGAGTAGGGCATTTGCATAGTGTAAAAAAAACATCACAGGGCATCATAGGCCGCAAATAAAAAAGCATCAGATGGCATAATAGGTAGTGGCATTTGCATAGTAGGGTAAAAAGGCATCAAAGTGCATCATAGGCAGCAAATAAACTCTGAATTAAAGCATCATGAGACATAAGATAGGTTCCATCTGAAATCACGAGACATAAGATAGAGTATATTATGCATAAGAGTAGGTAGCAGAGTATATATCAGGTTTACAATGTAATCAATAAATACAGGAAAAGCAAATGCGTAGAATACTAAAACTGCACATGGTCAGCAACATCATGGCAATAGTATGGTTCCATGGTTACTAAAACTGCATAAGTAGTGGAGAAGTAGTAGAGAAGCACAACTAGAAGAAGTACAACTAGGCTAGTTAGTAGACAATAGTAGTAACCAGTAGTAAGTAGACAGTAGTAACCAGTAGTAAGTAGCAAGAAGACAGAAGATCAGTAGATAGGATTACTAGCAATAGAGAAGTAGTAAGTAGCAGTAGTAAGTAGGAAGTAGTAGATAAAGGTAAGTAGTAGAGAAGTAGTAGATAAAGGTAAGTAGCAGTAGCAATAGTAGTAGTAAGTAGTAGAGAAGTAGTAAGTAGTAGTAATAGTTAGCAGTAGTAAGTAGTAAGTAGCAGTAGTAGATAGAGGTGTAGTAGACAGTAGATGACATTAGAAAAAATTCAGAAGTAGATAGAGGATTAATTAGAAAAAACACTGGACTGAAACATAGTTTCAGAAACATAACCAATCATACCCAAAGCAAAGTCTTGATTCAAACATAACTGAATATAAGAACACAAGACTAATGTCATGATTGAATATTAGGTAGCGAGCATTTTATATCATAAACAAGAAAAAATGTTCTAATTATGCTATCAACTAAAGTGGTACCATAAGTTCACATTTGCAAATAGTTCTTTCTAAGAGAGAAAGGAAATGTCATGACTTGGGATTTGTTGGGATGTATGTAATATGTAGCTTAGACTGGGTCCAACCCAACAAGAGCCAGCCAATGGTTTGTTTGACCAGCCATGCTCACCTTTCACGGAATAATAGTAAATGTTTTGCAATTCCATCCAAAAGGAGATAGAGAAGAGAAGGACAGAGACTTCAGGGCATGCACCGAGTATATATATATATATATATATATGAATATACATCTTATTTTGGTGCTGGCGCTTTCACGAACCGCTTCTCACCATCGGGACGGGCCCAGGGCTTCATACCGCTCTTGTTGCAACGGTCCTTGATGGCCTTGATCTTCTTTGCAAAATCGGTAAAAAGTTGGAGCTCTACATAGTTGTTGCATTGTTCTGGGCTTTGGACCCCATCAGCTCCAACAATCCGTTGCTTTCCTGACACAACCACATGCCTCTTTGGGTCCTCCAGATAGATATAGTAGGCCACTTGCGCGACATTGGTTGCAAGTACCCATTGGTCATCTTTGTACCCGATACTTTTGAGGTTCACGATGGTTAGCCCGAAACTGTCGACCCCAACCGCTTTGGGGTTTACCCAGTGGCACCGGAAGATGGTTACGCATACGTCCTTGCCATAGTCAAGTTCCCATATTTCTTTGATCTGGCCATAGTATTGCGTCCTCGTGTTTGTGGCCTCGTCGTCGCCATCATATCGAACACCGCAGTTCTGTGCCGCGCTCTTCTTGTCCTTCTCTTTCGTGTGGAACCTGTACCCCTTCACATCGTACCCTTGCCATGTCGTGATTTGGCTTGACGGGCCTTGCAGAAGCTTCTGCACGGTCTCCATATCTTCATCATCAGGGCATCTTTCTAGGGGTACGTGTTGCTCTTTGAGCCAATCTATGAAACTGTTCCTGTGCTCATTCTGGACCCATGCCTCTGTGCGTTGTCCGTCATTAGCGACGCAGATCTCTTCTATGTGCCTCTCGACATATTTCTCCATGCTCACCAACTAATGAAGGATGTTGTAATGAGCTTGTTCAATCTCCTTGTATGGTATATCTATGCGAACTTTTCGGCCTGTGCACCCGATGCCTGCGGTTCTGCCCTCATGCTGATGGACAAGCAACCCAATCACCCTCCAATCTTTTATGTACCTCATACACCAGTTCACTGCCTCTTCGGTTGTGTACGCCTCGATCATAGAGCCCTCCGGGTGAGCACGGTTATGAACATATCTGTTGAGGGTGGACATGAACCGCTCATACGTCCACATCTCGTGTAGGTACACGGGGCCTAGTTGCTCGATCTGATTCACCATGTGCATCATCAGGTGTACCATAATATCAAAATATGATGGGGGAAAGCACATCTCAAGCTAGCAAAGGGTCTCCGCGATGAAGTCCTTAAGGGCAGGGAGGTCAGCCTTACCGATGACCTTCTGCGTGATGCGGTTAAAGAAGTATGATATCCGAGTGACCACCATCTTCACGTACTCTGGACCGATAACCCTTATCACAATTGGAAGGAACACCGTCAGCATGATGTGGCAGTCATGTGCGTTGTAGCCAGTCAATGTGAGGTCTTTCAAGGAGACGAGGCTCTTAATGTTGGAAGAGAAACCGGTCGGCACCTTGATACCCCTAAGAAGGTTGAGCATAGCAGTCTTCTCACCATGCCTTAGGTTGTAGGCCGCACCTGGAAGATCGACTTTACCATTATGAGGTGACCCAGGGTGAAGGTCCTGCCTGATGCCCTGGTTGAGAAGATCCGTTCGTGACTTCAGACCATCCTTCGTCTTTCCCGGGATGTCCAACAGGACACCAATCGTGCTATCAAAGACGTTCTTCTCGAGATGCATACAATCGAGAGCATGGGGTGTTTTCAGTGTCTTCCAATATGACATGTACTCGAAGAAAATCGACCTCTTCTTGAAAGGAACAGAGGGGACCTGCGACCCTTCCTCCGTCGTGTCTTGCTTTCGCTTCCTTGTTTGTTTTGTCCCCTCTTCTGGTGGCTTCTTCTTCTTCCCAAACTTGATCTGATCAATATCCTTCACCATCTCATACACCTTTGGCCCCCAACTAGTCTGCGCCGGTGGTTCACCCTGATCATCGAACAATTGATTCATGACACTTCTATATCTGTGCCTTTTCGGAAGGAACCGTCTGTGCCTCATGTAGACCATCTTGTTCGATCCCTTGAGGTAAGTGTAGCATGTCTCGTCGATGCACATTACGCAGCCGGTCTTCCCTTTGATCTGCCCCGACAGTGAGAAGAGGTTGGGGTAGTCGGTGATGGTGACAAAGATGATGGCTTTTAGGGTGAACTTCTCCTTGAGGGACGCATCCACCATCTCGACCCCAACATCAAATAGCTCCTTCATTTCCTCCATTACTGGCTTGAGGAAAACATCGATATCATTGTCGGGCTGCTTTGGTCCCGAGATAAGCATGGTCAACAGAAGATACCTGCGCCTCTGACACAGATGGAGAGATAGGTTGTAGATGGTCAGTACGACCGGCTAGGTGCTGTGGGAGCTGCTCAGCTCGCCGAACGGATTCATCCCATCGGTGCTCAGCGCGAACCGAATGTTCCTGGGATCTTTGCCAACTTGCGGGTAGGCCTTGTTGAAATCTTTCCACTGCTGGCCATCGGAGGGGTGCCGCAGCATGCCATCGTCCTTCAAGCGGTCAGGAGACGCATGCCAGGACATGAGCTTCACGTCCTCTGGGTTCCCAAATAGCGCACAGAGGCGGTCGATCACTGGCATGTACCACACCGACAGTGTCGGACTTCTACTCAACGTGTAACCCTCTTCTTCCTCGTACTGCTGATGAGCCGAGATGCGATTGGCTGCAACACTGCTCTTCTTGACACCCTGCTTCTTCTTCTTCTTCTTCCTCTGACCACCTCGCAAGGCCTCATCGTCGTCTGCATCCACGCGACAGCCGACATTTCTCTTGTAGCGACTGGCGCCACAGTGCGGACAGCTCGTCAAATTCTCATACTTTGTGCCCCGATAGAGGATGCAGTGGCTAGGGCAGGCATCGAACTTTCTAAGCTTCATCGCCACTGGCCGGATAAGCTTCTTCGCCCGATACGTATTTGCTGGAATCTTGTTACTCGTCGGGAATGTTTAGCAAGGTAACCTAACAGCTCATCAAAGCTACTGTCTGACCACTCATGCTGAGCCTTCATCATCAACATGTGGAGGTTGAAACGGACCACCGTGCAATCCTTCGGACATTTCTCGCCGTCCTTATATAAAGGATCAAGTGACGTCTGCTTCATCTCTCTGAAATTTTCCAGCAACTTCGGGGAGCCATACACGACGTCGTCTTCGTCGATGTGGTTTAGTAAATCCTAAAACACCTGCACATCCGTAGGGTCCTGCACCGTAGCGTCCTCAACATCTCCACCACCATCATCTGTCATATCCTGGAGTACATCCTACAAAGTGATGTGGTCACGAGCACTACTGTCACTAAAGGCAGGCGCTACTATTGCTGATGAGACGTGCGCTCCAGGATCTTGGTTCACCGTCGTCGTCGACGCTGAGCTTACTCCAGATGCCGCCCCGACACTCGGATCGAATCTCTCGCCGTGATGAGTCCACACCGTGTAATCCTCCATGAAACCAAAACAAATCAAATGAGATTGCACTGTGCCTTCGTCTTTGAAGGCAGTCAGATTCTTGCAACGATGACATGGACATATGATTATCGTCTGGTTCGATCTCTCACGGTCAGCTTTCGTAGCGGCAATAAACTTTCTCACTTCAATGAGATACCGCACATCAAGTACTCTATTGATCTTATACATCCATTCCGACCGGTCCATCGTACCTGCGATCCTTAATTAATTACACACATCATGAAACATAAAACAAAGATGAATTATAAAAAATAATAATTTATTATATTTATGTTAAATCTAGGGACAGAAATAACGACAGCAAATAAAATTAATGCATCCATGATGAACTTAGAGAAACAAATACCAATTTTCTCTCTCCTCCATGAAACTAGATCTAAAAATGATGCTAAAAAGAGAGGAAAAGAGAGGGGAAATAGGGTGGAGATCATCTAGGTACCTCTTTGGAGTACTTCCCCTCCAAATCAAACAAATAAACCTCAAAAACAATTTATTTCGGGCAAAAATTCAGCAAAACTTCTCCCCACGTTTTTGTATAGAGGAAGAAGATGATCAGGTTCCTTTCTGCTGGCGGCGACGGCTTAAATAGGCAGGAATAACCGAAGCGGGCAACGTAAACAGCCCACTGCAGTTAATCTTACTTAACCGCAGCGGGCACATTCCACAGTGGGCAACTAAGGAAGCCCGCTGCGGTTAAAGAAGATTAACCGCAGCGGGCACCTTTCGTTGCCCGCTGTGGTTAATTATTAACCGCAGCAGGCACCTTATGTTGCCCGCTGCGGTTAATTATTAACCACAGCGGGCGCTTCGGCGGCCGGCCGCTGGAGGCCGGCCACCGAATAACCGTGGCGGGCAAAAACTGTGCCCGCCATGGAGCCCATTTAGGCAGCGCTGCGCAAGTTCTTTTTTGTAGTAGTGTAGGCCGCGAAAGGGCGAACCTGCTTGGGCCAAATCTGGCCCAATCAGCCCGGAGCCGTCGATTTTCATCTACTCAGGTCGGACGGTGGGGAGTGAATGTTGGGAGGACAAAAACCCCTGGCCGGCCGCAGCCTTCGAAACCCTAGGTTCCCCCCAGTCGTCGCTTTCTTTCTCGCGAGTGGAGCGCGCAGGGCAGCAGCGCCCGCGACTTCGGCGGTCCGGTGACGAGAGCACGCGCCGGCATCAGCAGCCTTCCGTCTCGACGCGCAGCATCCGCCCGAGAGCCGCCCGAGGCCGTCCGTGTGGCGCCGTCCGCTCCTCGCCGGTGTGTGTGCTCGCCTCCGGCTGAGCACGCCGCCGTCGAATGGCTAGTCGCGCCACCCATTCTCGGGGCCGTTCTTTCAATAGGCACAGAGGTGCCGCCGGTGGAGAGGAGTGAGAAATTCCTCTTCTCTGGCATCTTATGCCTCGGGTAGGGTTTCGATCTTAGTTGTTTTCCCGATCCGAATCAGATTGGTTGGTTCATTTATGATTCGTCGTTCTTCACCCCGATCCGAGATCGGTCGTTCATGAATTGTTCTTAGGTTCGATCCCGATCTGAAAATCGGTTGATTCTTCATTCAGTTCGTTCAAAACCCGATTTTGAAATCGGTCGGTTCTTTCTTCATTTCATTTCCCCGTCTAGATCCACTGATCTAGACTGGCTTAACCGATAGCACTGATAGAATACATACGGATCCCTAGCAGCGGATCCAGAGGGGAATGAAGAAGTACATTGAGTGCAATGCAATAGATCCTAGAGAGATCTACTAGAACAGAGAGAGAGGAGAGTTAGGTAGCAGACCGAGGGACTCCATCGGAGTAGCTGCGGAACCGGATCCGGCCATGGTGTTCGCCGTCGTCTCCTGGGCGCCGGTGTTGTTGGTGGGAGTCGAGGAAGACATGCTGTAGAAGGCGGTGAAAGACATCGGGGAACTTCCCGTCGCTGGCAGCGCTCCCTCAAGATCAGGTTAGGGTTAGGATGTCGGTGGGGAGACTGGCGGCCGGTGAATCTCGTACCTTGTGCCCTAGCGCCCACCTTTCCTTTATAGCGCTGGGCGACGGGGGCCCACCAACCATAGGGTTCAGCGCCCCCGATCAGGGCGCGGATGAGAGGCCCGTTAGGCCGTTGGGGCTAACGGGAGGAGATCACATTCCAACAACGAGTAACAGTGCAGCAGACCTCCTTCCTCTTCCCCTCTATGAACGAGCAGCAGGATCCTTTTTCTCCCTTCTCTGCTTGGCTTCCTGCGCGCTAGTGAGAACATATATGATGAATGATTGACTTTGATGAGGAAGGTTTGAGGCTTTTACCCGGTTGAGTCATTATGTCGTTATGCGCTTAATGTTTATGACTAACCGGTGGCGTGAGTTGTGTTGTGTTTATGTGTTGGTGTGCGTGTGCGACATGTGTCTCTTGGCTGTGTTGATGTGCAGGTGTGGAGCTCGGATACAGTGGTCAATGGCGAGGTGAAGGTCAAGTAGAGACGTGTCGTGCCGACGGACCGAGAGCGGTGAAAAATGGGCGTGCCGTGCGGCGGACGTGCCATGCCGATGTACCCAGAGCGGTGAAGGGCGGACGTGAGGCTTGGACTGACGGACCAGAGGGCCAGAGGACCAGCTGTGGTAGCTGGCACGTGGCATTGGCGAGCGAGAGCACATGGGGATGTGCGATGCATCGGCCGAGTCGGGAGTAAGACGATGGCGTCGTGACACTTGGCGGGAGGTCGGACACGGGCTTGCGTGCGGTGCAAGTGCCGTCGTCCGAGTCAAGGAGGATGGCGAAGCGTTGTGCCCGGCATGGAGGCTGGACATGCATCGGCATCGGTGCCGGTGGTCGGGGTGTGCGAACCACATCCCGTCTACGGTGCGGGTTCGGTAGCTGAGCCTCAAAAAGCTACCTCGACGGTTTCCGAGTTTGGGCCTCAAAACTCGGGTGGCCGGTTTCCGAGTTTAGGCCTGAAAACTCGGGATGGACGGTTTCCAGGTTTGGGCCTCAAAACCTGGGTTCGCGGGTTTCCGAGTTTGGGCCTCAAAACTCAGGGTGGACGGTTTGCCAGGTTTGGGCCTCAAAACCTAGGCTGGCGGGTTTACCGGTTTGGGCCTCAAAACCTGGGGTGGTCCGAAAGGACGGTCGACGCGTGGCGGCGTGGAGAGGCTGGCGCGGCGGCGAAGCTATCCACGAGGAAGGCGCGGTGGTCGACATGACGGCACGTGGCGGCATCAGGAAGGTCGCGTCGAGGCGAAGCAACCGGATGTGCGGGCGTGGCCGTCGGATGAAGATTGACTGGACTGGATGGTTTTACCCCTGGGGGGTATTTGGGTTGAGTGCTTAATGTAAGGGCGTTTTGGTCTTCGGACGTGCGCCTATATATATGAGGGGGGCTGCTAGGGCAGCCGCATCCTTGGGGAATTCTTGGTGGTGTCTCTCTCACTTTGTTCCTGTGAGAGAAGGCTAGGGTTAGGGAGAGTTGGCTCTTGTTCTTGAGCTTTTTGCCATCCAAGCTTTGTGTTGCTAGGATTGGCTTGTAGCCCGACACCGAGTGCTTAATCAATCATCCATTCCTCTGAATCCAAGGATCAAATTCGTGGTTGAATTCACGTTTTGAATTTGTTCTTCGCGTTCTTCTTTTCTCCATGTTTTTCCCCTCACTCGATCTCCCTCTACGCTGCGTATTTTCCGATTCCGTTTGAATCAACTTGTTCTTTGATGTGAGGAGAACGTTTCCACCGAAGGAATTCATCTCTACCCTCACGAACAAGTAGATCGGGTCAAAATCGTTTTTGTTCTTCCCTCTTCCCCTTTTCTAGTGTTCTTCGGATTTCTCATGGTATAGTTGGGTTGAAGCGATGATATCCTAGGATTAGCTTCCCAACACATAGAAGAACACTTGGGAGAAGTTTGGCTGCAGCCTTGTTCGATTTGGTGAAGATCCAATCGATTTTGGTTTTGTCCCGTGCAGTTTTTGCACTTTCTGGGAGGTCGCGGACAGTCCGCCGTGGGGGTCACGGACAGTCCGCCGTAGCCGCGGACAGTCCGCCACAGAGGCCGCGGACAGTCCGGGCATCGGGGTTTCAGCCGAGCAGTGGCTGTTGGCCTCGGGCGTTTTCCTCTCGGGTGGCCGGCGGACAGTCCGCCGTTGACCGGCGCGGACAGTCCGCGAGTCGCGCAGGGGAGGATCAGCAGCGTTGCTGTTTTGTGGTGTTGGCCGGCGGACAGTCCGGGGTCCCAGGCGCGGACAGTCCGGGACCCTGACAGCAGACTTTCCGGGATCCTGCTGAGAGCTGACTTTCAGTGCGTTTGCTCTCCCGGCTTTTTCGCTTCGTTTCCGGACTTCTCGTTTGCTCCTATAGTTCACCTAAGAACCTCTCTACATATCTTTGCTACGTGTTAGCATCGGTATTTGGAGGAATCCCGACGTAGCTCTCTATCTACGTTTGGAAGTGGTCTTTTAGGCACGAACTTGACTCGGAGTTTTGGGAGTTTTGTTTTGCTCCCTTGTGTGGTGCCTCGCTGTGATCCTAGGGATCATCCACCCTCTTTCTAGGGTCGTGGGCATCGCGTTTGAGTCCGAAGCTTTTGGGGTTGATTTTGTTGGGACAGAGGCCGTTATTTCTGAGAAGAAATTTTAGGCTCTCATTCACCCCCCTCTGGTCGCCTTGCTTTAGCATTTTCGGTCCTTCAGCTAGCGACTGAAGTCGCGGCTTCCTGCGCCCGCAGAGTCACGGTCCTTTTTCTGGCCGCCGGTCTGCAGCAGGCAGGCAGCAACAGCACCGAAGGAGGCCAGCAGCCCTGGCCTCCTCCCCTCCAGCAGTCCGGCCAACCCTAGCCCGTCCTCCCGTCCGCGCAGAAGAGAGACTCTCTAGTCGCGTGACCTCCTGGCTGACAACCGCGGGAGAACCAGCGTGCGGCAGCGCCAGGGCAGTAGCGAGCAGAAGCAGCGAGCAGCGCCGACCAGCCCCGGCCCAAACCCTAGCCTGAGTCCCCATGGCCTTCCCCATAGCAGAAGCTCGACATCTCCAGTTCCCGTAGTTTTTCTCGTGAAAGGTAGAGGAAGGGTATGAATGCGAAGCTGAAACTCTTTTTTGTTTCACTTTACATAAATAATATGACACATGTATTTGCTAACTAGTCCTTAATTGATTTCTATAGGTTCTAGGGTTCCGGATGCGAAAGCAGTTTTCTGTTTTCGTTTTTGTTTAATTAGCAAATCTGGTTGAATGTTGTAAAATGCGTAGTAAATCATAGGAACGTCGAAAAATTGCGAGTGAGGACTTTTTGGAATCCTCGTAAATAGTACTGTCTAGTGAACGTTTAATATATGGGTTGTTAGTGTAAAGTTTGTGCTGTGATAATTTATTTGTGTTAAATAGCATTAAATAGGGAGAAAATGATGTTTGCTGTTTTATTGTTTAGTTTGACGTAAAATTTTTATAGTAGGCTTGTTATATGATATGTGTGCTGTTGTAAAAATTTTAGAATTTTTGGTGCACGTATGAATTAGTTATGAATTTATTTTGATTACAACCTATTAAATGGATTAAAATGAATTGTGGTAAATGTTTGCATGTAAAAATAGAAAAGGTGGATCCACTGACTTTCTATGATATTGTTGTAGCTTAGGTAATTTTATCATGGCCATGAATTTACAGAAAATATAATTCGTAGATTTATTTTGCTCTCACATGCATTTTTGTGAATAAAACTTGCCCTATTTTTAATAAATAAATTATAATACTGGAGCATGTAATATTTTTATAGTATCCAATATTTGGCATTACCTATCATCAGTAGAAATATGAGCCCTAAATTATATGTTGGCAACATCACTTAAAAATAATGTCTATGTTTGTTAATTATGTAATTAATGAAAGCTTAGTGATGGATAAACATGTATATGTTTATATGTTTGTCTTGTTGCATATTTATCTGATATAATGATTTGGAATCATGTTAAAAGTGTTTTAATAGCTTATATGTGTGCTCAAATGATTAACTGAACAAGTAGTGAAGTGAGTTTATTAATATGCTGAAATGGTTGCATACACAGTTTCTGTAGTGGTGATTAGTTCGTGAGAAAAATAATGTTTTCTATAGATGTGTTCTATACAAAGGTTGCGATAACTTCTTTATCTTGATTGTCCTAAAATTAGTTCGCTGTCAGGTTTTATATGCTTTCTGTGCAAATCTGGAAGAGTGAATTGTTTGGTTAGTTTAAGTTGTGAATCATGTCTTCATGTTAATAGAAGAGTTGTAGTGCTTTTCATAAGATTTCTAAATTGTCTTAGATCACTATTTGTGGTTGTCTAGAAAATGTGTTTAAAGTTAGAAGTCAGAATCTATCCAAGTTTGGGCAGATTTACTTGTTTGAGTTGGTTAGCCTTGATAACTGCTAATCACCTTGAGATGATTATAAATAAGTTGTAGACAACTTAATAAGATTTCTAATAAGTCTAATATCAAGTCTTTTAGTGTTCTAGATCTCTAGTTATGGCTGTTTGAATATGAATGTGATATTTTGTCCAAAGTTTGGATAGAAGTGTTTGTCTATTATGTTTAGTCTTTTTAATGACTGAATCATGCTTAAGTGATAGTAACAAAGTTGTAGATAATTTCATTAGCTTTCCAGAAAGTCTAGGATCACCTTGTTTGGATATGTGTAGCTCTAGTTACAGTTAAAGTAATAACCTGCTGTATTGCTGTCCACGCTGTTTGAATAAGTCTAAATTGATTGGCTTTAGCTTAATGTTGCTTATGTGATCCTTAATGCGATGTCATGACTTGATAATATTTAGTTTATGCATTCCATGCTATTAAATTAATCAACCTGATATATTATATAAATATGTTAGATAATGATGGTTGACATATTTAACTAAAATAGGAGTTGTATATGCATATACGTGTTCTATTTGTGTGATGTATGTAATGTAGTCTTGATTGGTAGTTAACCTTCCTACATGCCTAATGAACGTGTGTCGTACCTCATTATACGTATAACCTACCGAAGTGCTTTTGCTATGTTGTGTGTTAGAGCTATGTCTTCTTTTAGTAGTTATCCTGATTGCTTATGTGAAGTAATTAGTAATGTTTGTGTTTGCTTCGTAAGCGTTTTTCTTGCATTCATACGCTTGCATTGCACATCTCATTTAGGTAACAGTAGATACATCATGAAGGACGTGATGATGTGGCTAAACCTGAAGATGGTGTTTGGCGGATTATCCCGAAGATGTGGAGTTAAGCAATGCAAGTGCTACAACGGAGATGCTCGCCAAGCGAGTATCACCTAACAAACACTAACCTAGTGTTGGTTCCCAGGCAAGCCCCGGAGCATTCTAAGTCTCTCAATATTTATAATTAAATTACTTGAGTACTTTTATACCGTGATGCATTAGATATAGGAGTTGTTTGAATCCTACTTGATGCATTATCCTCCCTTGAATTATTGATTATACCTGCCTTATTATCCTGTTATTGTTTAAAAGTAGAACGACTGCTTAGTCTCCTTAATAAAGTAGTAAATAGTGGATGTTACCGTAATGCACCTGATGGGTGATTACCGGATCACGGTTGACTATATTTGCTATCGTGGAAAAGAACCTGAGTAGTAATGAAATACGGTCAACTGGAAGGCAAGGCACAAAGTTCGGAAACTTAGGGCAGCTCGTCCGTTGGATCGTGTAGGTTTGTATCGATGATGGCCCTCGTTCATTTTTGAAAGCGCCCTTTTACTTAGGGTGTTGGTGTCGTAGTCACCAACCCCGAAGCCGGTTAGACGTTGTTCGGGCTGGTCTCAACTCGTGTCGCACCCTCTAGTATGGAAACACAATCTGCCTCGGAATGACCATCGTTTAATTCCAATTGGGTGGTCCGTGCTGAGCCGTGACGATTACCACCACAGACAGTATCGAGCATGACCCAATGCATGGACCCGACGGGGAAAGTGTGGGTTTGTATTAAAGGTTTCTCGCCAACTGGTTTGTAATTCGATTCGATCCGTCGTCTCCCCGTTTAGTGGGAAACTATGTCGAGCTTCACCACGATACAACTCCATGTGACATTGATGGCTCAACTAAAATATTGATAAAGCAAACCTGATATGGTAAAGCAAACCTGATATGGTATTATATTATTGTTTGCTAGATTTAAATGAGTGCTCTAGTACAGGTGCAAATCCTAGAGTTTAAGGAATAGTATAAAAGATGACTGCTCATATAAATAAATGATGAATTCCTTTAACTTGAGCACCTTTTGCAAATAAAGTTAGCCAGCTCCACTATTTATATCAGCCTTGCATACTCCTTGGTGTCCCTTTATTTTTGGTTTACGACGGGTAAGTCTAGCTGAGTATATTTGAGTACTCAAGGTTTATCCCACCTTATTGCAGGTGAAGGTTAGGTCTACCGAAAGGTGATGGCCAGTGCCGGTGGGCTCGGCAGTTCCATACTTCTTCTCTTTATGCTATTGTTGGAGGGTGCCACTCAAGCTAGCAAAGTATTTCAACTTATATTATGGTATTCATTTTAATGTTATGTTGTTTCAAAGTATTTCAACTTGTATTATTATTTGCGAACTCTGTTGTAATTTTATTTCCGCTGCAAAGCTCTGTGGACATGATTTGTATTTGCTTGACCATGCGATCTTGGTTGAGATGTTGGAAAAGTTTGAAATCCCTCAGGATTTCACGGACTACCGGGTTTATATGGGCCCAAGTGTGTTAATTCAGTTGCTCTGGTAGACGTTTTTGCACTTGTGCTCTTATAAATTGGTCGATTCTGTCACAAAGGTCAAGTAGAGACGTGTCGTGCCGACGGACCAGGAGCGGTGAAGGGCGGGCGTGAGGCTTGGACCAACGGACCAGGAGGCCGGAGGACCAGCTGTGGTAGCTGGCACGTGGCATCGGCGAGCGAGAGCACATGGGGATGTGCGGTGCATCGACCGAGTCGGGAGGAAGACGATGGCGTCGTGACACTTGGTGGGAGGCTGAGAAGGAAGGCGAAGGCGTTGTGCCCAGCGTGGAGGCTGGACATGCATCGGCATCGGTGCCTGTGGTCAGGGTGTGCAAACCACATCTCGTCTACGACGTGGGTTTGGTAGTTGAGCCTCGAAAAACTACCCTCGACGGTTTCCGAGTTTGGGCCTCAAAACTTGGGTTGGCCGATTTTCGAGTTTGGGCCTCAAAACTCGGGGTGGACGGTTTGCCAGGTTTGGGCCTCAAAACCTGGGCTGACGGGTTTCTGAGTTTGGGCCACAAAACTCAGCTGGAGGACTGGTTTCCCGGTTTCCGCCTCAAAACCGGGGAGGTTCCAAAAGGAGCGGTCGACAGGACAACACGTGGCAGTATCTTGAGGCTTGCGTCAAGGCGAAGCTAAGGATGAGGAAGGCGCGTGGCCGTCAGATCAAGACTTGGCAGAGTTGGACTAGAATACCCCTAGGGTTAGCCTATTCGCTCTTTGTATCTAGGGGTAGAAGGGGAATAAGTGTTTAGGCTATAAATAGAGAGGCAGCCCCTCCTCTCAGTATATCCTTGCAGCTTTCATACTCTTAGCCCCCGGTAGGTTTTCTTCCATACCACTGCCTGTGATCCGTAGAGTGAGTGACAATACCTCTGTGTACTTGGGATTTTGAGAAAACGAGACCGTAATCTTGTTAATTGTCTCGTGGGTTCGAGACACGGCTGAATTTGGGATCGATTCGCGTTTTGTTCTTGTGTTCTTCGCGTTTTAGTTTTTTCTCCCTCAGAGATTTGCCTCGTTCTCCCTCTCCGTGAGATGATTTTTGATTCCACTTGAATCAGATTGTTCTATGTTGTGAGGTCCTTCTTCCCACTGAAGGATTTCTCCTCTAACCTCATGAGCACATAGATCAGGTCAAAATCGTGTTCGTTCTTCGTTCTTCCCCCTTTTCTAGTGTTCTTCGGATATCCCATGATTGACTTGGTTTGGTGCGATGATTTCTTAGGATTAGCACCCTAATACATAGAGGAACACTTGGGAGAAGTTTGATCGAAGTCCCTTTCGATTTGGTCGAGTTGCAATCGATTTTGTGTTTGAACCGTGCAATTTTTGTGTTGTCTGGACGTTGGCGGACAGTCTGCCGTCCTGGCCGCGGACAGTCCACGGATCGGGGTTGAGGGCAGGCAGTCAGGAGCAACCCCTTGATTGTTCCTGGTCAGGTGACCGGCGGACAGTCCACGGTACAAACCCGCGGACAGTCCGGGACCTGTCCAGGGCTATTGCAGAACAGTTCAATTTTTGGATTTTTTCCGGTGGACAGTCCGACACCCAGGCGCGGACAGTCCGGCGTTGAACCGCGGACAGTCCGGGACTCTGACCGCGGACAGTCCGGGATCCTGCTGTAAGTGCAGTTTTCTCCCGTTGCTTTGACACTTGGTTTTCGAGGTTCTCCGACAGTTCTGTTGTACCACTAGGACATCTCCTAGGGTATCCACCTACTCGTAGGTCGTGAACTTGCTGGTCGTTTGAGTCGGTGCCTTTTGGGGTGATTTTCTGGGACAAGGGCCATCATTTCTTGAGAAGAAATTTGAGGTTCCCATTTAACCCCCTCTGGTCGTCAATTCGGTCCTTCACAGCATAGAGCAATCATGATGCCTATGCATCGAGCGACCACGCCCTCCACACTCGTAGTTCTTCCGTGAGCTAGTACCAGGTGCCCGCGTGGCCCCACGACCCGACATGCCCAGCAGCCATGTCCGGAAGACCACGTTCGCATGCCCCGGCTCGGCGGTCGTGCCCACGCCCGGTGGCCCCTTGTCTTCGTCCGATGACAATGATTGTCTTCCCCGTGCGCTCGTGCTCATGTCGGAGCAAACTGGCTCGGGCCGACGGATCTGAGTAGGGAGAGAGGCAAAGCTAAGCTGGTAGGATCACGTGAGCAAATTTTGTCTATTGTTGTCTCGATTTATCTCAGATTTCTGTTCTTGTTTGTTTTGAAAATTTATGAATCCAGGATATTTTAGATGTGTTTTTGTTAGTATTTGGAATTGGTTTTAGATGTGAACTCTACAAGCAATGGAGAGTCAGCAACGGATGCACCTGCATTGGAAATGAATCCACGATGTTTTAGATGTGTTTTGCTTTGTATTTAGAGTTGCACTTGTATCAAAAAGGAAGACTTCTTTGGGGTGTAGACATCTGAACGGAAACAAAAGAACAGGCAAGGTGCACTGGGAAAGCTACACGAAAATTTTGTCAAGACCAAGAAAACAAACTAAAATTTTGAGATAGATAGAAATAAGATAGATGGTGAATTTTACGTTATTGTTTATGGATGAAATCACCTAGGGTTTAGCGGACCTTGACAACGAATATCAATGTTGACGGTTCTTGTTTACATTTAGGGCGACCTTGCAAAATTCCCTTAGGTGTGTTACACTTGGGCTGACTAAGGGCAATTGGAAGCCGTAGTTTGATTTTGGCTAATTAATAAAATCTAATGGACTAACTTATTTTCTAAAGGGTTGTTGGATCCTTTCACTTGGAGGAATTGAAATCTACTTAATAAACTAGGCTATTTTTGTCCACCATGCACATCCAACCCTCTTTAGTTCAAATATTTATAGTAAATGAGATTTCATTTTGAAGTATAGTTGTCCACCATGCACGAGACACGATGGTCCGACCCATAGCTCGGATTTTTGGTTCGGCCCATCTCTAAGGTTGTGCCTGGGCCTTATCCTCAGCACGGCGGGCCAACCCTGAGCTTCCAATACTTATGAGAAGCCCTGATCAAACCAGTTGTTCTGGTTGAACCAAACCAGTTCCCACCAACTCGCCAGCCCACCGACCGACTCACCAAGCCCATCTTCCATCTTCACTTACCGTATGAAATCCCCCAACCCCAAACCCTAATGCCCACCCACCCAACCCTGGCTAACACACCCTGCCGCTCGCCGCCCCCCGCTGAGCGAGGCTCGCCGCCCACCCCGCTCGGCACCTCCATCCCAGTCGTGGACCTCTCTCCCTCCCGCCCCACCTCGCCGCCGCCGCCGCGTCGACCGCCCGCACCTAGGGCTTCTTCGACATCGTCAACCACTACCACGCCCTCTCCATGGTTGCCGACACCTCCGACAACTACCCCACGTGCGCTTTTGCGGCGATGCGCGCCTTCAACGAGCTCCTCGCCTACAGCCGCGCCATGGACGACGGGGTCAACTACTCCAACTACGAGCTGTAAAACTCCCCTGCGGCTAGCTCGCGCAACACCATCCAGATCTTGCTAGGCCTCGACCGCCGCCCCGATCTCGCCGACCGAATCCCGGTCGCCTGCCATGCCGTGGTGCTCGAGTGGGAGTCCCGCGCCACCTCCGTCGCTCGCGACTTGTTGGGGCTCCTCTCCCAAGGGCTCGGGCTCCGGCCCGAGGCGCTGGAGGACACGTCTGCGCTGAGGGAAGCTCATGGTGTGCCACTACTACCCGCACTGCCCTGAGTCAGAGCGCACCATGGGCATTGTCCCGCACACGAACCCCGGTGTGCTCACCGTGCTCACGTAGGATGGCGTCAGCGGCCTGCAGGTGAAGCACCAGGACGAGGACGACAAAGTCTGCTAGGTGGATGTCAAGTCCGTGCCCGGAGCGCTCGTAATCAACGTCGAGGACCTGTCAAGCCCGTGCCCGGAGCGCTCGTAATCAACGTCGGGGACCTCTTGTAGGTACGATCAGATCATCTGTAATGAGTACCGTAGTATATATTCAATTGCCGAAATCCATCCAATTACTACAACTAATGTTTTTCATTCATTCCATAGAGTGTTATAATGGTATAGTATTGGCTGATTTAGTTGCATCTCTATCATTTAGGAATTGTTTAGATCTTGCTACCCAGTGCCACTTGACCTTTTCTAGTGTTGTACTCTGTCCTGTTGTCCCTGCTTGTATCATGGTTTTGTGTTACGGTTTTTACAGTTTTAGACAAAATAATCTCCCCAAATGATAGAGTTTTATTGGGTTTTATGCATTGTTTCTCTATTAATTATACATCTGACCAAGTAGAAAGCAAGGTTTGAGTTCTATACATTGTTGGAATAAATTTCTATACATTATCAGAGCATATTTCTATATATTTTTGCACTGATAAAATATGTTTCTATGTCTTTGTTGTCATGTAGGATGACTGAAATGGATTCCTTTCCATGGCCACATGGCAGCTCCGGTCTCCCAACACCCCTCTTCCACCATGGCTCGTGGACGGCTCCTCGTCAACGGCGCCCTAGCATCCATATCCAACCATGGCAACAGGGATGATGACGACGAGCACACGATGCGGCCGGCTATGGATTCAGACTATGACATTTTGATGGTTGCTCATTTTTATGTTCGCAAGCATAGGTTTCTTTGCATGGTGACACAATGTTTTTATGATTTTGAAGTTGTTGGGTGATTTCTATGCTTAGTTGTATAGGTGAAGTCGTGTTATGTGATTTTGAGATTTTAATGCATGGTGTAACTGTGACTTAGTTTCTATACTTGCTCATATAGGTTTCAATGGATGGTGAAACTGTGATTTTTAAAGATATTGTGTGATTTATATGCATAGTTAGATAGGTTTGTACCCACGATGTAACTGTGATGTTTAAAATATATGTAATTTTGTTATGTATTTTCTATGCTCATACATGTATGCAAGAAAGATTCAAATTTCATAGCATTAGAAAGGTTTCTATGCTCTTGATTTTAAGATTCTATGCGTTAGAACAATCCACTAGAATGATAGATCCTCTATGTCAATACGTTTCAAAATTTAAAATTTATAATAAATGGTAGACAAGATTTATATGCTTGCATTCATAGAGTTGTATGCACGATAAAAATATAATGTTAAAGAGATTATACATGTGTTGTACAATTTCTATACCAAAATGATTGATTTTTATGGTACCTAGATTTCTATGCCTCGAACCATTAGTTTCTATACCTCATGTTGGGTGAGTCCAACACGGTTTTCGAAACAATAATCCCTTAGAGAAGATGGGTGTGGTTGGGTTCTATGCACTCTCTTCCTGTTAATTATACATCCCCTAGAGAAAGATGAGGTTGGGTGGGCCTGGCACGGTTTTTCAAATAATAATCCTGCATAGGAGAGGGAAGGGGAGAATGATTCTATGTTTTATAGGGTTTTTATGCATTTTGCACTTGCTAATTATGTATTGCTCTATGATGAAAACTTCCGTATCAATGTGCCTTGATTCAAATTTCAAATTTTTAGAGAACATTGGATCGTCCACCGATTTCTATACGCACAGTCACATAATTCTATGCTGCGCTAAACTCTATACCTTAAAGCATAAAGTTATGAATTTCAATTTTTTTAAAAAAATATTCAAAATGGATCTTAAATCGTGCATAAAAATGTCAGTATTCAAATGGTGAAAACCGTTTTTGAATTTAATGTTTCATTGAAGAGTTATCGTGAAAAAATAGAAGAAATTGGATTGGATTCCACGCATGCAGACATGTGTCAGCACTGTCAGCCTTGTGTCAGCATGTTGAAAGGATCAAAATGCCCAAGAGGGGGGGGGGTGAATTGGGCTTTTCTAAAACTTTTTGCAATAATTAAATCCTAACAAGCCCAATTAACCCCCTAGTGCCTAGAAGTGTGTTTCTCTAGAATCAACCGCACAAAAGATCAACACTATGACATTTCTACTCTACCATGGCAATTCAAATATAGATGGACACTAAGTAAATTGCGGAATTGAATTGCTCAAATGTAAGTGCGTAAGTAAAGAGAGTAGAGATGACACGACGATCTTTTTGCCAAGGTATCGAGGTGTCAGCACACCCCTTAGTCCTCGTTGGAGCACCCGCGCAAGGGTATCACTCCCCCTTGATCCGCGCAAGGATCAAGTGCTCACTACGAGCTGATTCTTCGCCACTCCGGCCTGGTGAATCGCTTGCTACCGGTCACAACTTGGCTTGGGTCATCCACAATGCCTCCGGATGATCACCAACCTCTCTGATCACTACCAAGCCGTCTAGGTGATGCCGATCACCAAGAGTAACAAGCTATAACTCTCACTTGACCAACACAAGGCCAAAGAGATGGATGGATGCACACTTGCTATTCAATTCTTACTAGGAGGTCACTAATTCTCTCAATTAGCTATTCTCTCAACCTCACTAGGGCTCTTGCTCTTTGTCACACTCACTATGTGTTTCTCAGCAGAGGAAAGTGGCAAGAACACTCTAATGGAGGAGGGGAGGAGTATAAATACTCCCCCAACTGGCCATCCAATAGAGCATTGAACAAGTCACTCTGCGGGGTCATCGGACGCTCCGATGACCTCAACCAATGGTCAACTGTACAACCTGTGAGACATTTTAAAGGAGCATCGGACGCTGGGCAGCGTCCGATGCCCTCGCAAAGGACGCGTCCGATGCGATTTTTCCCTCTCTGGAACCTCTTTGCATGGACATAGGACGCTGGCCCTCACCGTCCGATGCCAGCGTCCGATGTGCTCCTCAGGGCACCCTCTCTGGAACAGTGGCACAGGCGCGTCCGATGTGAAAACATCGGAGCGTCCGATGCCACCACGCCAGCACTCTCAAGTCTAGTGAGCATCGGACGCGCGTCCGATGCCCACCAGGCCAGCGTCCAATGCCTGTTTCACAAGCAAAACTAACTCAGATCGTGACACTGCCTTAACGACTTTTCATCCTCACGACATAAGGCATCTCTGTGAGCTACCTAGGGCTATGAAATAACAAGTGTGCACCACACCTACCTCAATAGACTCATCTAGGTCAAGCTACTGATTCATGCTCCCCTTTATAGTATGACCAAAGGAAAAACAAAGACCTAAGACTACCTAAGTGTCCTCCAACACCATATGACACTTATCCTAGTCTACCACCGTCTTCATCATCCGTCCTTTGAAAACCAAAATGATTTCCATCGCCAGGGGACATGAACTCCATATGCCCGTATCGTCGCTATTACCGTGACCTAACTCATCCATGTTTCTGCAAAACACACGTTAGTCACAGTAATCTTGTGTTTCACCCAATCACTGAAATCCACTGGGGGCCAAGATGCGTTCAATCTCCCTCTTTTTGATGATTGATGACAACACGACCTCGAGTATAGAGAGAAGAGGTTTTCAAATCATGACATGTATGAACTTGCAATGAATAAGAGAAAATGATTAGGGACAAGCTCATACATATCATGTCAACATCCTGCACTCAAACAAGTTAGAGTGAATAGTAAGTGCAAGAATAGAGAGCTTGAATACATAAGAAGTGAGAATTAAGCGCAAGTAATCAAGCGAAACGAAATGACATGTCATATATGATATCATAGTGAGCACAAAACATGTCATGAGGTCCATAGCACAAATATGTAACATAACATAGTGCAAAAGATGCGATAAGCAAAGAGCGTATGTGAATATAACACAACAAAAGATCCAAAACCCTCTCACATCGCTCCCCTATCTCTATACTCGACCACTCTCCCCCTTTGGCGTCAAGCACCAAACTAAGCGTCGGAGGGCGGAGGTGGCGCAGACGAGTCAGGTGCAGTCTCGGGAGAGTGCTGAGTGAACTCGAACTGCTGCAAGAGTGCATCGGAGTCTGACGAAGAAGACCCGGCAGTCTGACCCTCTGTAGTTGTACGCGGAGGTGAAGCGATCTGGGTCAGGTCTGCCTGCTCAGGCTGCTCAACCTGCTCAGGCTGTTGTGCCTGCTCTGGAGCTGTCGGCTCTATCTCAATCACCATCTCGGTCACAGTCTTAGTAGCGGTGTCAACCTGAGTCTCGGAGTGCGGAAGCTCATGGATAACGGACAACTCAGGCTGAACTGTCGTCGTGGTCTCAGACTGAACTGTCGTCGTGGTCTCAGACGCGACGGAACTCGGAGGAGTCTCAGTAGTAGAAGTCACTGGAGTCATCAATGTCTGCACTGGATCCTGAAGATCGGGCGTGGGAAATCCAGTGAGGACTGAAACTAGCAGACAAGTCACGCATCACAGTGGTGGTCGTCGTGAACAGTGACTCTGTCGGCCGGGGCGTGAAGCCAGTGTGGAGCGGACTGAACAACAGGGCTCCTCCAGGTGGTGTAGTGAAGCTCGTGAACTGGGAGGAGCTGGGGCTAGAGAACTGAGGCTGCTGGCTGTACTGCGGCTGCGGTGGAACAGGTGGCTGCCACTGAATCTGCTGCTAGGGCGGGGGAGGCTGCTGCCACTGCCACTGAGGTGGACCACTCATGATCCTCTCCATGAAGCTCAAGGTCTGCTGCTGAAGCTCCAACATCTGCCGCTGCAGGGCGTCTGAGTGCTCCTGAGCCTGTTGCTGAGCAAGCGCCTGTGCCTGGGCCAGTCGCTGCTGCTCCTGAGCTAACCTCTGGACGTCCTGAGTGCCTGTCCGCTGCTGCTCCTCCATCCGTGCAAGTATAGCTAGCAAAGCTAGATCGGAGGAGGCAGTACCACTCGTCCCAGCCTTAGAGTCGTCCGCGCGAGGCGGGTAGTGAGGCGGGAGGTGGTAGTCCTCGTCAGAGCTGTCTGTGGGATCCTCGGCGACGTACTGTCCCTCTCCCTCTAACTCGGCAAGCTCATGCTCTGTGAGGGCTCAGACAGCCTCGTCCTGCTCCTGGGCGGTCTCTGGCACCTCTGGCCACTTTCGAGAACTAGACGGACGCGGCTGCTCCTGCTGTCTGCAGTTCCGACCGTGTCCCAAAAGCTGACTCATGTTGTACTCGGGGAACACGGTCGCGGAACCTGTGAGTGACTGCCTGGGGTGAGAACCTATCGTGGCAGCAAACTTCCAAAGGATATAGGAGATCCAGCGTGCGTAGGGTAGCTGCCTGCGGGCCTTGATGCCCTCGGCCACAGTATCCTCCATCTCGCATATGATCACGTCCAATACGTCGAACTCTTGCTGTCGAGACGCGACAGACCCTCCTTGTATCCAACCCTCGGAAGCAAGGTCCGACGAAGCACCTCGTTGAGGATCCGAGTCGAAGGTCTAAGGTCCTTCGGCGCACAACTCAAACCCTCCCCGAAAGGCTCGCGGAAACACGGACAGACAAGGTCTGTGGAAGGCTGCTCTCTGCCGTGAGGGCATCGCGGTGGCTCTGTCCGGTCGTAGTAGAGGTCGTGGATCCAGGTCTGAGAGTGACACAGGCCGAACCAATCCCGGATCTCGGACACGAACAGTCTGTAGTGCTCCCCTCTGAAGGCAAACTCGATCGTCTGACGGTCAGGGTGCACCCACAGCGAGGCGTAAAACTGGAACACCCAATCCTCTATATAGGAGCCAAACCACCCCAACAGGTCTGCCAAACCAGGTAGGTACGTGAGTATGGGGCGGATCTGCTCTCCAGCTGCCATGACCACTACCTCCAGGGGACAAACTCGCTGTGAACGCAAAACGATGCCTGCGTTCCTGTAACCCTGGTAGAAGTCCTCCTGGAGGACCATGTAGAACTCAGGTCCTACCTGCTGCTGCCTCTCCCTAGGAAACCACTGCTCCACCGGAACAAGTCGAAGGGTCTGGATCTGGGAGCAAGTGGCTGCCCGGAGGTCCAGTCGTGGGATCGGCGGCGGCACACACCTCGAGGGAGCACGTGCACCCCGTAGAGGGACGTCGGGCCCGGGTGGCACCTCGGTCCTGCGATGGGACGATCGACGCCTGGGAACCTCCTCGGGGACCTCCTCCGGGACCTCCTCCTCTGCCTCTGCCTCTGTCGCTGCTGCCTCTGCCTCTGCCTGGCCCTGCTCGGAGCTCTGGGGCTCCACACCTGGAGAGGTGAAGGTCATCCGACGACCGACAGCCATGAGCGTGCCAGTCGGCGAACTGTGAAAGCGCTCGACCTCCTCAACTGCACGCCTCGGGTCTGGGGATAGCTGATCCTCAACCCTCAAGCCGCCACCACGGCCTCCCCTCTCTGCACGCTCTGCGGCGTCTGCAACTGCCTGGGCCTGCATAGCCTCTCGCTCCTGTCTGGTGCGCTTCCTGCGCGTAATCAACTTCCCTTTCCTTGGCCTCTACCAGAATGGGGGACGTGGAGGGGAGTCCCCCGGAGCTCCAGCAACGTTCTTGCAGCGCATGGCTGACAAGAACTGAGAATCACTGCCGTTGAAAAGCTCTGAGCTGCCGTTGAAAGAACCACTGCCTCTGGAAGAACCCTGACAAGCCAAACTCACAAACAGCCTGCTGACAGATACTCCCCATGTCTCACTAACTAGCTGACACTGATCCTTGCGAGGCTTGGCCTTGATCCATACCCGTGGGCTTGGCCCCGGGTTCACTGACACTGCCAACGGACCAAGCTGTCACTAAGCCACTGACTCGCTGCAGGAGTAGAGATGGGATATATATAAGGATCACATATATGCGAGAGATAAGAAACCCTATGGAAGCAAAGCAATTGGATAAGGAAGGGAAGGCTTCGCTACCTAACGAACGACGAACCGACCAAGAACTAGATGAGACACTGACGTTCCAGCACCCACGTATCACACCAAGGAGGTCTGCACGAATTTTAGGCGAAAACAGGGTCATGAACAGTGAAGAACAGGTTTAGGGACATTTCGTCGAGCACCTAGTGAGCATTGGCGGTGGAGGGAGGGGGGAAGAAGCTCACAGTGGGAACTTGCAGGCCGTGAAGCACACACGAGAGATGTACAACGAGGATGAGCACGAGAGGGCAAGGTCCGGCGAGGGACGACCGAAATTCGGCGAACAAGGCGCGGCTCTGGCGAGCGGCGGCGATCAGCGGGCACACGCGTGGCTGGAGAAGGCGGCGAGGACACCGGGCGCGCGACGGAGCACGGCTGCTGGCGGCAAGGAAGATGAGTGTGGGCGCGGGCACTGGTGGGGCACGGCGGCGGTGCGGGCGAGGGGTAGGGTTTGGGGGCGCAGGGCGGTGAGCTCGGTCGGGCTGGCGCGGGGAGGATGAAGGAGAAGTTGGTGACAAGTGGGTCCCATCTGTCAATAGAAGGACGAACTGCGCCGCTTAAAGGGGCACCGAACGCGCCGATGGAATACATCGGACGCTCCGATGCCGGACCAGAGAGCTCCAGAATCGCCAAAAACACATCGGACACGTCCTTTGCCTCAGCATCGGACGCTGAGCAGCGTCCGTTGGGGCATCAGACGCGCCGATGGTGACACATCGGATGCTACCCTGACACTGTTTCAGCCGGAGCTGTCTACAATGTAGGGCATCGGACGCTAAGGCCAGCGTCCGATGCAGCGTCCTAGATGAGATCACCCTTTGTAGATTGCGAAGTGAGCTTAATGTACTTGATCTAAGTAACTTTATCAAAGGGTGAAAGGGGGTTGTCTTTGCACTGCATTGTATTATATGCCATGTTTAGATTATGCTTTGCACATAGGCTTGTCAGACGTGGTTAAGATAACCGCCCAAAAAAGCATGTGAAGAAGCTTACCCATGAGCAAACTTGACAAGCAACCTAGATTCAAATTCCGTATTGCATTGCATTTGCATGTGTGTTGCTTCGTCGTTTCTTTTTGGTTTTGTTTTGAGTAATCGCTGTGTTCGTCCACCGCTAGGGGGAGCATTTGAGGCTCCTAATGGTTGAGACCCCTAGTTTTGGTGGCCACATGTTGTCTCCTTGAGTTTTATTGCCTATTTTACCTAAAAATGTTATGTAGCCTTTGGCAAAATATTTCTAAAATTGAGGGTTTATGCGAGGATACTCATACTAGGTTCCAACTGGTGTTTATTTGCCTCTTATTTGCAGCGTTCGATGCTGCAAATTGGACTGTTTTGAAGATTTCCGTTGCGGCTCCCTCTCCCAACTAAGTTCCAACTCAAATAAGAGGCAAATAAACACCAGTTCGAACCTAGTATGAGTATCCTCGCATAAACCCTCAATTTTAGAAATATTTTGCCATAGGCTACATAACATTTTTAGGTAAAATAGGCGATAAAACTCAATTTGTGATATTTTTTCCTAGCCATGTCAATGCCACGTCAACTTCTGATCCTAGGAGGCATTTGTCCATGTGGCATGGTTTAGGATTTTGTGACAATAAACTAAGAGCTTTTTACCTATATGGTCTTAGAAATAATGACTCTTCCTTGTATGACCTTTTTTTTATTTGAACTTATTTCTATGGCCCTGAAATAAATTTTTATTCCTTTTATGGCCTTCCGTTCATTTTTGCTACTTGACGGTGTTAAGTCAAGAGTAAAAAGACAGTTTTACCCCTAGCATAAAAAATTGCAGAGTTATATTTTTGTTGTATATTAAAATTCATATTAAAAAAATTCACACATGACAATATTTCACATAAAATAAATATTGTTGTATAAATTTATTTATTTAATACTATTCTAAATATACAACAAACAAACAAAATTGTAATTTTCTATGTCAGGGGCAAACCTGTCTTTTTACCCTTAAATTAACACTGTCAAGTGACAAAAACGGACAGAAGGCCATAGAAGAAATGAAAGTTTGTTTCAGGATCATAAAGGTAAGTTCAAAAGAAAAAAAGGTTACACAAGAAAGAGTCATCTTTTACAAGGCCATATAAGTAAAAAGCTCATAATCTAAAGTCATAGATATATATGACACTAAAACTCATTGTCATAAGCTTGTGACAATGAATATACAAATGTCACAAAATCAATTTGTGACAGTTGTTTTTTGACGTTTGAATTTTTGTCAACTGAATGTCACAAAGCTTAAGTTGTGACATTAATTCTATATATTTTGACATAAAAAGAATGTCAAAAAACCGCAAATGTCTTGTAGTGGATCATGGGCATTTTTGTGGTTCCGGACGCGGTTAAACACATCCTTGCAAATGCCTCTAAAAAGGATGTTTTTGGCTTTTGCATTCCATTTCTCATTTTCCTCCTCATTAGGAGTAAGGCTTGTGCCCTCGTTGGGTTTGGCAAACCCGGTGATCACGACTTCGCGGCATTTTACATCAACCGCTTCTAGGTACGACTCCATACAAATTTTCCAATATGGAAAGTCGTCTCCCTCAAACATGGGAGGTAGTCCATCACCTCTTGACATTTTAACTCTAGGCGGTTAAGCCTAAATCGAGAGCACGAGGCTCCGATACCAATTGAAAGGATCAAGATGCCCAAGAGGGGGGGTGAATTGGGCTTTTCTAAAACTTTTTGCAATAATTAAATCCTAACATGCCCAATTAATCCTCTAGTGCCTAGAAGTGTGTTTCTCTAGAATCAACCGCACAAAAGATCAACACTATGACATTTCTACTCTACCATGGCAATTCAAATATAGATGGACAATAAGTAAATTGCGGAATTGAATTGCTTAAATGTAAATGCGTAAGTAAAGAGAGTAGAGATGACACGACGATCTTTTTGCCGAGGTATCGAGGTGTCGGCACACCCCCTAGTCCTCATTGGAGCACCCGCGCAAGGGTATCACTCCCCCTTGATCCGCGCAAGGATCAAGTGCTCACTACGAGCTGATTCTTCGCCACTCCGGCCCGGTGAATCGCTCGCTACCGGTCACAACTTGGCTTAGGTCATCCACAATGCCTCCGGATGATCACCAAGCTCTCCGATCACCACCAAGTCATCTAGGTGATGCCGATCACCAAGAGTAACAAGCTAGAACTCTCACTTGACCAACACAAGGCCGAAGAGATGGATGGATGCACACTTGCTACTCAATTCTTACTAGGAGGTCACTAATTCTCTCAATTAGCTATTCTCTCAACCTCACTAGGGCTCTTGCTCTTTCTCACACTCACTATGTGTTTCTCAGCAAAGGAAAGTGGCAAGAACACTCTAATGAAGGAGGGGGAGTGTGGGGGTATAGACCCCAGGGTACCACATGATGGTACATGGGCCGCATTACTAAGGGTCGTCCGACCCATAGGATGAAGACGTGCAGCGCACGACATGCACCGCACAACAGTTGTAATCTAGATATAGTACCAACTCTAATACTTACCATGTAACTCTGTCCCTTCAGAATATATAATGAGGGGCAAGGGTCCTCCGAGAGGGCAAGTGAGGTCACAAGCCAGATCCAATCAATACAACTCGACGCAGGACGTAGGGTATTACGCTAAACCTAGCAGCCCGAACCTGGATAAACCTATGTGTTCATCTTGTTTTGCCTTGTGTCAACGTCTGGGACGTCGTCTTGCGCACCTTCCCCTCTAATCTACCACCTTAGGTATACCCCTAGGTGGACTATCGACGATATTTCGTCGACAGCTGGCGCCCATCGTGGGGCATGTGCGTACGG
This sequence comes from Coix lacryma-jobi var. lacryma-jobi, assembly GCA_009763385.1. Taxonomy (NCBI): domain Eukaryota; kingdom Viridiplantae; phylum Streptophyta; class Magnoliopsida; order Poales; family Poaceae; genus Coix; species Coix lacryma-jobi. Next base: position 100,020,489 of record CM019831.1, read on the forward strand.
ACTTTATGGCGAACCAGATGGAAATTTTCTTCATCGACGTCATATCCACGGCGACTCGGCTTCCTGTGGTGGACGATTTTCATCAACAACCTCGGTGACAAATCGACATCCCAGCGACGTTCCTCAACCGCCGACCATGGACTCGATCTCCCGAAGCTCGTTTTCACCGTGGGAAACCAGCACGCTTGGAAGCTGGAATCGGCCGTGGCCTACACGACACTCCAATCGCTGAGACGTCGGACCGCGGAGGCTGCCGACCAGGATCGTGAGATCAAGTCGGAGCACGTCCGATCACGTGGGTTGCCGACCAGGATCGTGAGATCAAGTCAAAGCACGTTCGATCGCGGAGGCTACAGATCAGGATCGTGAGATCAAGTTGGAGCACGTTCACCTACAAGGATATTGTTGAGAGCCATGCAAGCTACATGCACGGACGAGTGTTTTCCATCTATAGCAACAAGCAAACAAGAAGGACCGATCTGTATGTACAAGCAAGCTAGCTGGAAGCCACGGATGCATACAGGACATGTCCGTGACTACTACAAGGCAACGAACAAGCAAATAGGAAACTGGTGCATGGCTCTGACCTCATCATCTCGTCGAATCGGGTCGAGCGAGCCATGTCAAAGCCATCAAGCAGGCCGCGTCGAGCCATCAAGCAAGCCACGTCGAGCCATCAGATGAGCCGTTGAGCGAGCTCCACCGAGCCGTCAAATGAGCCACGACGGGCCATCGACGAGCCATCGTCGAGCCACCGACGAGCCACCAACGAGCCGATGAGCCACAAGCGAGCCATCACGTCATCATCGTCTCACCGCCATCCTCGCCGACCGCTCGTTGGCGACTCATCGCCGTCCTCGACGCCTCTCGTCGACCACGCCTACTCGACCACGACTACGACACGTCTACAAACAAAAGCTAAGTATTATCTTTTACATCGATTAAATATTTCTTCGATCGTCATATATCTATCTCTAGATATCACCGTGTGCCTCCGTGGTCACGTTATTTTTTATAATGGCTCTTCGTTATTTTTTACCATATATACCATCCTGAGGATGACATATGTGTCTTCCCGAGCAGTCACGTTTACACTCGTGCTTTCCAGAGACGACCCTGTCTCCGGCTCCTCCCTAAACGTGAATGCAGCTCCGCGCTCTGCGTTACGGGTGGTCGGCAGCGGCTCCTCGGTGACGCTGGTGCTCTTACGCGTGCCTAGGCTCCGCGCCTCACGCTCCGGAGTTATCGGCTAGCCGGGGCTGACAACTCAGTTACAAACAAACTGCTCGGGGGAATTTTATTTAATACTGAGCGTTCAATCCAGCTAACTGACCGTTGAGCGCCACATGCTGTTTCTTTGCCGTTAATGTTTTCTCCATATTTTATTTGGACGTCATGTACTACTATTCTGCATGTTTATTTTACAGGAACTATGTTCGGTCTGCGAGCTAATTCTTTACGCTCGGGGACTGGACCAGTTATGATGGACGAGAAGATCATTGCTTGGGACCAACTGGCGCTCGGACTTCGTCGCCGACCAGCTGGTCGCTTCGCTCGTTACTCACTGCTTGGAGCTCGGACTTCGTCGCCGACGAGCTCACCAGCTGAGCTGGGGACTCCTCGGTGCTCGGGTTCGTCGACCACCTGGACGCTTTACTCGGTGCTCACTACCTGGTGCTCCGACTTCGTCATCGACCAGCTGGTCGCTTTGCTCAGTGCTCACCGCCTGGCGCTCAGGACTTCGTCGCCGACCAGCTGGTCGTACTCTTCGACACTCATCGATGGCTACGCCGAGAGCTCACTAGTTGACCTGGGGACTCCTCGGTGCTCGGGTTCTTCACACCAACATCGTCAGCAGCGCTGGTCGGATCGCTCGGTGCTCACTGCCTAGCGCTCAGACTTCATCGCCGGCCAGCTAGCCAGAGTCCTCGACGTTCATCGACGGCTGCACCGAGGGTCACCAGCTAACCTGGGGACTGCTCGGTGCTCGGACTCGTCATTCGGCAACCTGCTCCAACGACATATTGCTTTCACTATAGTAGATTGCCCTTTTTTATAAGCTTGCTACAAGATTTATTCTTCATCTTATAGCAGCCTTGGGGACTACCGTGTATACATGGCGCTTGTTCGCGCATGTATATAAGTTTGATTATTCTCAAGACCCTGGCACCACGTGGCTGAGTCACCTGCTGTCAGGCTCGGGGACTAGCTGTGGGGATATAGACCCCAAGGTACCACATGATGGTACATGGGTCGCATTAATACGGGTCGTCCGGCCCATAGGATGAAGACGTGCGGCGCACGACATGCACCGCACAACAGTTGTAATCTAGATATAGTACCAACTCTAATACTTACCATGTAACTCTGTCCCTTCAGAATATATAAGAAGGGGCAGGGGTCCTCCGAGAGGGCAAGTGAGGTCACAAGCCAGATCCAATCAATACAACTCGACGCAGGACGTAGGGTATTACGCTAAACCTAGCAGCCCGAACCTGGATAAACCTATGTGTTCATCTTGTTTTGCCTTGCGTCAACATCTGGGACGTCGTCTTGCGCACCTTCCCCTCTAATCTACCACCTTAGGTATACCCCTAGGTGGACTATCGATGATATTTCGTCGACAGGGAGGAGTATAAATACTCCCCTCAACCGGCCATCCAATAGAGCACTGAACAGGTCACTCTGCGGGGTCATCAGATGCTCCGATGACCTCGACCAACGGTCAACTGTACAACCTGTCAGACATTTTAAAGAAGCATCGGACGCTGGGCAGCATCCGATGCCCTCGCAAAGGACGCGTCCGATGCGATTTTTCCCTCTCTGGAACCTCTCTGCATGGACATCGGACGCTAGCCCTTAGCGTGCGATGCCAGCGTCCGATGTGCCCCTCAGGGCACCCTCTCTGGAATAGTGGCACATGCGCGTCCGATGTGACAACATCGGAGCGTCCGATGCCACCATGCCAGCACTCTCAAGTCTAGTGAGCATCGGACGCGCGTCTGATGCCCACCAGGCCAGGGTCTGATGCCTGTTTCACAGGCAAAACTCACTCGGATCGCGACGCTGCCTTAACGGCTTTTCATCCTCGCGACATAAGGCATCTCTCTGAGCTACCTAGGGCTAAGAAATAACAAGTGTGCACCACACCTACCTCAATAGTCTCATCTAGGTCAAGCTACTGATTCACGCTCCCCTTTATAGTACGGCCAAAGGAAAAACAAAGACCTAAGACTACCTAAGTGTCCTCCAACACCATATGACACTTAGCCTAGTCTACCACCGTCTTCGTCATCCGTCCTTTGAAAACCGAAACGATTTCCATTGCCAGGGGACATGAACTCCATATGCCCGTATCGTCGCCATTACCGTGACCTAACTCATCCCTATTTCTGCAAAACATACGTTAGTCACAGTAATCTTGTGTTTTATCCAATCACCGAAACCCACTAGGGGCCAAGATGAGTTCACATGTGTCAGATAAGATGTACATCCCGTGGAGAGATTTTTATGCAGTCCATGTTGGGAATATGTCCTAAAGGTAATCATAGAGATGATGATATTTCTATTGTATCCATGATTTATTATATGTTCATTGAATATCCATTAAAGACAACTTGTTTTGATTGACAATTATGTGAATTGTCTGTGAAACTCTTTTACTTGTATGGTTATTCGATAGTTGTCCCTGATCGGAGTTCATATGAGGACACACATGAATATTAGATCAGCACATGTATTAGTTGATGACTATGTTTCACAAGTCATAGACATGAAGATGTCAAACTAATAATGTGGGCACATGTATGACATGGGGCTGGACTGACCCAGCATGAGATGTTCTTATTATCTCTTTACACATCATGTACGTTATGTCCTTAGACCTGAGATTGTGGTATGTACTCAAGATATGAATCAACTTACATAGGGACTATCAAACGCTACTTCGTAACAGGGTAGTTATAAAGATAGTCTTCGGGTCTGTCAGGAAGTATGTTGTGAGACATAGACGATCAAGATGGCATTTGCCTCTCTCCATGCGAGAGAGATATCACTGGACCACTCAAATGATAGGATCATAAAATGGATGGCCGTGCTTAGGTTAAGTGTTAACCTATGAGTTGGACCAAATATTGTGTGGCAAGCGAATTACGTATATGTGATCATGGTGGTTCGTCAGATATGATCTTTGCGTATACATAGGAGTTGACACGTCTTGCTAGAGGCCGCTATCAACTATCAGGCGAGTAGGAGTACTCAGGCCGTGTCTATGTATGCGTGAACCCATAGGGTCGCACGCTTAAGGGGCTGGAAGCCTGATTTGAGTTGGACTCGAATCAGACTAGGATTAGGGTTTGCTAATGGGCCTCCAGGTCGGTGGTCTCATTAGGGACGCCTATAAATAGAGGGGTGGGGCGACCAGGGTTTTCACCACGTCATTAGACAGCCGTCGCCCACCCCACGCCCGCGCCTATTGCTCCTCGCAGACCTAGCAGTCTGGAGGCGTGACGCTTCCTCCCTGTACGTGTGGGATACCTCGGAGGTGCTGCATCTGGAGCACAAGGACAAACAACACGTGGAGACGTGAAGGTCGGACGTGAGCATCTACACGGCATCGCTGCGACGCGCATGTCTACGCCGAGACGTCTTCCGCTGCACTGCGCGTCTAGTGGTAATCTCGTGATCTATAACTAGCAGTAGTTCCTGGTTTATGAGGTCAAAAAATTTTGTTTTTCGGCTAGCGTAGCATCCTCGTAACCCGTCAGTGGTATTAAAGCCAGGTTACTTCCTTGTTATAGATTTGGTTGTGTGCATATAGAGATATGCGTAGTTTTAGATCAGTCTCTGATCTTGATTCGTGATCTTGCCGTGTTGGTCATGTAACGATCTAATCCTACCGGTCGGAATTCCGCCATCGGAGTTAAGTGATACGTGTAAATCCAATCATGGAAGTATGGAGATCAATCAGATTGATCGAATCGAATCTAGCTCAAGAGTCGGGTGCATGAGATGTACCGCGGCGTCTGCAAAAGGGCGTTGTTCGGTTTAACGGCCGTAACTTTTGCATACGACCTCGGATTGAGATAATCTTTAAACAAAAATCAATCTAAATAAAATTTTACATCCATTTTTCACCTGCTTTAGCCGGTTTAGTCGAATTTAGATTTGTGAAAAAAGGCTGGAAAAATTATGTTTTCTGTGATTCAAGATTAGACGTCGGGAATGTTTAACTCTGTTTTGCAGGGATTAATGACTGGTATAGCCCTTATGTGTAGGTGATGCATGTATGTAATTGTTTCATGACTTGCATGTCGTGATTATGACAATATGGCTGGAGCCACATATATATTGTCCATTTGATGTAATGGCCTGCGTGCCAAAATTATGATGATCCTACACGTGACTATGTAATTACTTTATTAATTACGCTAGTTATAGCTAGTCTCGGTGGATTCATCGCTGGAGGATGGCGTGCATGTACCATGTAGATGGAGATCATCATGGTGAACAGATTGACGGAGATGGAGATCTCCAAAGGAACACTGGGCTATACCAAGTCATATTTGTGTTGATGCTATTCTCTTATTATGTTCTACATTCATATGCGATTCATCTTTATTGTCTGCATGCGGTAGTGAAAGTGTAGAACGATCTCTCAGTAATGTTCAAGTCATATGCTTCCCCAAACCTTGCACTGTCATATGTCTTGTACAATCGGTGGTGCGCCTATAAAATTAGGGTGTCACTGATTTTCCTTGACCAGGCAGGTTCGTATCGGATACTTACTGCAGAAGGCTTGGTTGCTTGAACAAGGTCATCCTAACGGTTAGGGACCTTGAAGCATAAGGAGTTGAGCACGCATAGAGATGCTGGTCAACAACAAGAGTCATATGAGATATGATTAGCAAAGAGTTGCTTACCGATCTACCATGTCCACTAGTGGTGATGCTAAAGCTCACTAGTAGACTTGTTAGTTTGGGTCTTGAATCACTAAAATTCAATAGAGGGATATTGATTTTAGTGGGAGTAAATTTTATTAAAATTTTAATATCATTTACTATGTCTTGGATACATTGTCTTAGTATTTTGCATTTACTTTTGTTGTAGATAAATGGCACCCGCACCTCAACCATTTACTTTACGTTCAATACTTGAGAAAGATAAGTTGACTGGAACAAACTATGCGGATTGGATCCGCAACCTGAGAATTGTTCTCAGGGCTGAGAAAAAGGAAGATATTCTAGACACCCCACTACCAGAGGAACCTGCTGATAATGCACTTGCTACTGAGAAAACCGCTTACAAGAAAGCATGTGATGCTGATCTTGAAGTAGGATGCCTGATGCTTGCTAGCATGGAACCAGATCTGCAGATCCAGTTTGATAATAACCATACAACCTATGATATGATGGTAGCGCTAGATGAGATGTTCCAGACTCAGGCTAGAACTGAAATGTTCAATGTTTCTAAGTCTCTTGCTGAGACTAAGTTAGCAGAGGGTGCAGCAGTTGGACCACATGTGATCAAGATGGTTGGTTACACTCAGAGGTAGGAGAAGCTAGGCTTCCCAATTGGTCCAGAACTGGCTACTGACTTCATTCTCTCTTCTCTCCCACCTAGCTATGGGAACTTCATCTCAAACTACCATATGCATGGTGCGGAGAGGGGCTTGAATGAGCTATGTGGCATGCTTAAGATAGCAGAGGCAGACATCAAGAAAGGTGCTGGAAGCAGCCATGTGATGGCGATCCAAAACAAGCCTAACTTTAAAAGGAAGGGCAACTTTTGGAAGAATAAGAAGGGCAAGGGCAAGGCCAAAGATGTGATCTCTAAGCCAAACTCTCCTGCGCCTGACACTGCTGGACCAACTGCTGATTCTGAGTGCTTCGACTGTAAGGGGAAAGGTCACTGGAAAATAAACTGCAAGGTGTACTTAGCATCCTTGAAGAACGATGGCGGTGGTAAAGGTACTCCCGTTGTTCATACACTTGCTGTTTATATTACAGATATTTTCCTCGCTAGCTCTTATATTAATTCTTGGGTATTTGATACCGGCTCGGTTGCTCATATTTGCAATACGATGCAGGGAATGATAAGAGGTAGAAGCGTTGGAAAATGGGAGGTTGATTTCCGCGTGGGCAATAATGCAAGAGTTGCTGCATTGAACGTCGGGACGATGCAACTACACCTCCCATCAGGATTTATTTTGGAGTTGAATAATTGTTATTTTGTTCCAAGTTTAAGTCGAAACATTGTGTTACCTTCATGTTTGATGAAGGATGGCTATTCATTTGCGAGTAAAGACAATGGTTGTGTAATCTCTAAAAATGATATGTTTGTGGCTTTTGCATCCATTGTGAATGAGTTGTTTATTTTAAATCTTGATGATGCACCTATGTCTGTCTGTAATATTACTGCTAAAAGGCCTCGGCATAATGAGTTAAGTCATACCTATATGTGGCATTGTCGTTTGGGTCATATAAGTGAGAATCGCATGAAGAGGCTCCATGCTGATGGGTTTCTAACTTCGTTTGATTTTGAATCATACGAGACATGTGAGGCTTGTTTGCTGGGCAAAATGACCAAGTCGCCTTTCACAGGTTTTCCTGAGAGGGCGACTGACTTGTTGGAACTTGTACATACTGATGTATGTGGACCAATGAGTACGACATCTAGAGGCGGATTTCAATACTTCATAACCTTCACTGATGATTTTAGCAGATATGGCTATGTCTATCTATTGAAGCATAAATCTGAAACATTTGAAAGGTTCAAAGAATTTCAGAATGAGGTAGAGAATCAACATGGCAAGAAAATTAAGGCCTTGCGATCTGATCGTGGCGGCAAATATTTGAGCCATGAATTTAGCAATCATCTTAAGAGTTGTGGAATTGTTCCACAACTTACGCCACCCGGAACGCCTCAGAAAAACGGCGTGTCCGAGCGACGTAACCGAACTCTGTTAGACATGGTTCGGTCTATGATGAGCCAGTCGGACCTTCCTTTATCGTTTTGGGGATACGCTCTAGAAACAGCCGCTTTCACATTAAATAGGGTACCATCTAAGTCCGTAGTTAAGACACCATATGAGATATGGACTGGTAAGAGTCCTAGTTTGTCTTTTCTAAAGATTTGGGGTTGTGAAGTTTATGTCAAATGACTTATATCAGGTAAACTAACACCCAAGTCGAACAAGTGCTTTTTCGTGGGATACCCAGAGGAAACTTTAGGGTATTACTTCTACAACCGCTCAGAGGGCAAAGTGTTTGTCGCTCGAAATAGTGTTTTCTTAGAGAAAGAGTTTCTCAAAAGAGACAAGAGAGGGCAGAAGGTGTATCTTGAAGAAGTTCAGGATGAGCCAACAGGGATTGACTCCACAAGTGATGCTAATGTAGCAGAACAAGTTGAGCTACCCATGGCAACAGACACCCTGCCCCAACCACGAAGGTCGGCAAGAATCCGTGAGTTGCGTGGGGATGTGTTATTGTTAGATGATGACGAACCTGCAACTTATGCCGAGGCAATGATGGACCCAGATTCCGAAAAATGGCATAGTGCCATGAGATGCGAGATAGATTCCATGGGAGCCAATCAAGTTTGGAACTTGGTTGACCTGCCTGATGGGGTAAGACCCATAGAGTGCAAATGGATCTACAAAAAGAAAAAGGATATGGATGGAAACGTCCAAGTTTATAAAGCACGACTTGTCGCAAAAGGTTTTCGGCAAGTTCAAGGAGTTGACTACGACGAGACTTTCTCGCCGGTAGCGATGCTTAAATCTATCCGGATCATTCTAGCAATTGATGCCTATTATGACTATGAGATATGGCAGATGGATGTTAAAACAGCCTTTCTAAATGGAAATTTGGAAGAGGACGTGTATATGATACAGCCCGAAGGTTTTGTTGATCCTAGCAATGCTGGAAAAATATGCAAGCTTAAGAAATCTATTTATGGATTAAAGCAAGCATCTCGGAGTTGGAATATTCGTTTTGATGTGGTGGTCAAAGGGTTTGGCTTCCGTCAAAGTGAAGAAGAACCTTGTGTTTACAAGAAGGAAAGTGGGAGCGCTGTTGTGTTTCTAATCTTGTATGTAGATGAGATACTGTTGATTGGGAATGACATTCCAATGTTGCAAACCGTAAAAACTTCACTGAATAATAGTTTTTCTATGAAGGATTTAGGAGAAGCAACATATATTCTGGGCATTAAGATCTATAGAGATAGGTCAAAGAGGCTAATAGGATTAAGCCAAGATTCGTACATTGACAAGGTGTTGAAGCGGTTCAACATGGAACAGTCCAAGAAAGGGTTCTTGCCTATGTCACATGGCATGTGCTTTAGCGAGAAACAGTGTCCTTCGACATCTGATGAGCGAGCGCGCATGAGTAAGGTTCCATATGCTTTGGCTATTGGTTCCATCATGTATGCCATGATATGTACACGCCCGGATGTCTCATATGCTCTAAGTGTTGCGAGCAGATATCAAGCTAATCCAGGTGAGAGTCACTGGACACTTGTTAAAACATCCTTAAGTACTTGAGAAGGACTAAAGATGTGTTCCTAATCTATGGAGGTGAGGAGGAGCTCGTTGTAAATGGTTACACCGATGCTAGCTTCCAAACTGACACGGATGATTCACAATCTCAATCAGGTTTTGTGTTCACAATAAATGGTGGTGCAGTCAGTTGGAAAAGTTCCAAGCAGGAGACCGTGTCCGATTCTACAGCAGAAGCCGAGTACATTGCAGCTAGTGGAGCTGCAAAGGAAGGTGTTTGGATGAGGAGGTTCCTCATTGATCTTGGTGTGTTTCCAAATGCGTCCAGCCCATTGTCTCTACATTGTGATAGCAATGGGGCGATCGCGCAGGCTAAGGAGCCAAGGAATCACCAGAAGAACAAACATGTACTGCGGAAATTTCACCTCATTCGAGACTTCATTAAAAGAGATAAAATTAAGATGTGCAAAATACATATGGATTTGAATATAGCAGATCCTTTGACAAAGGCTCTTCCACAACCTAAGCATGAGGCGCATGTGAGGTCTATGGGTATTAGACATCTAAAAGATGATCTAGTGCAAGTGGGAGACTGTTGGGAATATGCTCTAGAGATGATGATATTTCTATTGTATCCATGATTTATTATATGTTCATTGAATATCCATTAAAGACAACTTGTATTGATTGACAATTATGTAAATTGTCTGTGAAACTCTTTTACTTGTATGGTTATTCGATAGTTGTCCCTGATCGGAGTTCATGTGAGGACACACATGAATATTAGATCAACACATGTATTAGTTGACTATGTTTCACAAGTCATAGACATGGAGATGTCAAACTAATAATGTGGGCACATGTATGACATGGGGCTGGACTGACCGAGCATGAGATGTTCTTATTATCTCTTTACACATGATGTACGCTATGTCCTTAGATCTGAGATTGTGGTATGTACTCAAGATATGAATCGACTTACTTAGGGACTATCAAACGCTACTTCGTAACAGGGTAGTTATAAAGATAGTCTTCGGGTCTGTCAGGAAGTATGATGTGAGACATAGACGATCAAGATGGGATTTGCCCCTCTCCATGCGAGAGAGATATCACTAGACCACTCAAATGATTGGATCATAAAATGCATGGTCATGCTTAGGTTAAGTTTTAACCTATGAGTTGGACCAAATATTGTGTGGCAAGGGAATTACGTATATGTGATCGTGGTGGTTCGTCAGATATGATCTTTGCGTATACATAGGAGTTGACACGTCTTGCTAGAGGCCGCTATAAACTATCGGGCGAGTAGGAGTACTCGGGCCGTGTCTATGTATGCGTGAACCCATAGGGTCGCACGCTTAAGGGGCTGGAAGCCTGATTCGAGTTGGACTCGAATCAGACTGGGATTAGGGTTTGCTAATGGGCCTCCAGGTCGGTGGGCTCATTAGGGACGCCTATAAATAGAGGGGTGGGGCGACCATGGTTTTCACCATGTCATTAGACAACCGTCGCCCACCCCATGCACGCGCCTATTGCTCCTCGCAGACCTAGCAGTCTGAAGGCGTGACGCTTCCTCCCTGTACGTGTGGCATACCTCGGAGGTGCTGCATCTGGAGCACAAGGACGAACAGCATGTGGAGACATGAAGGTCGGACATGAACATCTACACGGCATCGCTGCGACGCACACGTCTACGCCGAGACGTCTTCCGCTGCACTGCACGTCTAGTGGTAATCCCGTGATCTATAACTAGCAGTAGTTCCTGGTTTATGAGGTCGAAAAATTTTGTTTTCTAGTCTAACCACTAGTTTTTATGCAATATTGGCGAAAAAATATTTTACACAGCGTGACGTAGGATTCTACGCATCCGGTCTGCTGGGTGCGTAGCGGTTCCCCACCTGCGTGCATTACAGCTCCGTGGGGCGTGAGTGGTCTGGTGGAGGTCTAGGGTGGCTGGTTGGGGCTTCCAATAGTTATTGAAAGCTCTAGGCTCCTATTAGCGGTGCTTACCAATAACTTTTATAAAGACAACCTAGGACAAAACAAGGCATACTTGCATACATATGTAATCACCTTGACCTATTTCCACTTGTATTGGAGAAACATTGCTTTTCAGGTATCAAACATGAAAACAGTGGAAAAGGCGAGAAGAATACGCTTTCCGACAAAGCATAAATCCAACAAACAAGGAAGAGGCCCACCTAAAGAATGCATTTGTGCTGGAAACCACCGAAGACACAACATGCACCACGCCAGGGGCCCACCACGCAAAGGCGGTAGCTAGTGGGCCCACCAGGGGTGCGGGCGCACCGCCCCTGGCTCCACTGGCCACCGACCTCCTATGGCAGTTGCATGGCGACATGCACATGTCGGTTGTGTAGGTTTCCATACCTAGCTCCTCCAAACCGACCATGTATTAGTATAAATAAAGGGGTAGAGCTCCCTCTTTAACATCAATCACACATCAACACATTTGTCATTCATCACTTTGTATTTGGAGCTCTCTACCTTAGTTTAGATCTTCTTGTAGTTGGAGCAAGTACTACTTGCAAGAGAGGAGGAAGAGTTGTAAGGATCAACTTGGTATGAATACGAAGTTTCTCTTTTCATACTTGTTCTTGTTCTCTTATGATCAACATTGCTATGTTCTTGAATTAGAGCTATGTTCTTGTTCATTGTTCTTCGTTCTAGAGCTAGTTCATAGTTGTAGGTCCTTGTTCATCATGAACATGAATACTACTCTTCATTCAACATGTTTAGATCTTGATAGCTTAGTGATACATGTTGGGTAGTGTTTTGCTGTGCCTTCGGGTGCGCTTACATCTTTATCGGGGAGGTGTGGGTGTTCTTCATGCGTGCGAGAGTGGTTCTCGGGTATATGCAGATGGGTGAATGCCTGGCTTAGTCCACGGTTGAGGGGTAGGCGGCAGGTGGTGACAGCCATGTCCGTCCCTTGTAATCCCCCACGTTCGGCTTTGGGGTAGGAGTCTAAATTGCCCGGTGTATCCTGCTGGCAGACCAGTGTTCCTGGGTCTCCTAATCCATCCAATACTTAGCACTAATGTTAAACTGATCATAACATGTATACTTAATTCATTAACGTAACCCTATTCAGATCCATGCTCTGTAGGATATTCTTTATTCTTTTATTCTTTCTTCTATCTCTGTAGAAGCTCCATATATCTTAGGCAATGTGTGTGTTGATCCCACTATCCAAATCACCGTTTATCCTCCTGCTATGGTTAATTAGTCAACTATGCACTTATTGTGTTCTTGTCATGGATATATCTTGAATCCTTTCGCACCTAGCCTTCCTAGTGGCAAAATATAAATAACGATACCTGGAATACTCCTGGTGAAATGTTACAACGGTAATCCCATGCGCTTGCGGATCCCTGTCTGTAAACGAATTGGTTTACCAGGCCAGCCTCTTAGGCCGTCACTAAAGCCACACGTTTTGGTACATGAAGTGCCATCGCACTTCGGCACCGATACCGGATGTGTAGCTAGAGTGGCTGCGTTTGACGCTGACACTGATATCCTTTGGTAGCATCGCTAGGAACCAACATACTCGGTGTATGTCGCTACGGAATGTCAACAGGCATTCTTGGCGTCGTGTCTGGGGATGATGACCTACCCTAGTGATGATGCTAAGAGATGTCAGTAAGTATTTCTGGCGTGATCACCAAGGATGGAACCTAAACCTATCCTCTGGTGGCTGCGCTAAGAGATGCCAACAACTCCCAATAGGGGGTCCTCTCTCTCTATATGTACTCCACCTATATAGGAAATAAATGTCGTCTTGGACAAGGGGAGTCAAACACTAGGAAAATATGAATAACTTTTAAGTTGTTAAATTTAGAGATGCAAAAGTCATATAAATAAATTTGTCTTGAAAAGACTTTCATAAAAATATACATATACCACTTTACAACAAATATTTTCAAAGAAATAAGTGGTCAAAGTTATACTTTAGAGACGGTGTCACTATACTAAATGACATATATTTCCTATATGGCGGGAGTACATGTATACACATGTATATATAAATATAGGTGTGTATGTGTGTATATATATACACATATATTAAACCCTAGGCTTGGGTTGTGCCTGGCCCGATGGCGCGACGCGAGGAATGCCCTCGGCTTAGCCCAGTGGCCTGCCCTGCCTTGTCTAGCAAGCCATGCCTAAATCGGGCCCAGGCTGGGCCGAGTCGGGCAGCCCACATGGCCATCTATAATCTGAAGTCGGGGTAACGCCGAAGTCGGGGTAACGCCTAAACCAAAGCCTCGGTAACTCACAGGAAGGAAGGAGAGAGGGCACCAGTTATGAAAACACACGTCATAACTGCGCGAAGAGACATAATATAGCTCAAAGCCAAATCTTAGATTTACGAGCAGTAAGTGATCAAACTATCAAACAGATGGAGGGAGGAGGCTTATGGGCTATATATATTAGAACAATTTTGTTTTCATCCCAAAACCACCTGTTGAGTAAGTTTTTTTATTGAACCAGTTTTGAGTGTAGAACGAAATTAAATGGATGGACTCATTGCCATTGGTTACACCACACGACACAGAGAGATTTAGAGTCCAAACCTATATATATATATATATATATATATATATATATATATATATATATATATATGACTCCGCTATTTGGTACTCGGGTACCACATAGTTATTCGGTACCCACTCCCACTGCAGCAGCCCAGTCCTTGCCCAGCTCACGTGATTGACGTATGAGAGTGCTTGAGACAATCTAGATCGTCTTTTTTTTGTCGATCGATTTTTATTTTTCGTCGCTTCTGATACTTGGTATGGCAGATTTCTGAGGCCGTTTTTTTTGAAAAGTGACTCGACCGATTTTATTTTTGCCGCTCATGAGACTCACATGGGCAGATTTCTTAGGCTTTTTTCTTTTTTAAAAAAGTGACCACGTCCAGTTTTGCAAATACTGTTATTAATAGATATTGGCTGGCCGGTTTCAGTATTGATCAAAGCATTGTATACATGTTAGATTGCTTGCCACGTAAATCAACTTTCAATGCCCATTTAATTGGCACAAATTTGTTATAATCTCCAGTTTGAAATCAAATATATTCAACATGATTATTTTCCACCATGAAAAGACCAAATTTCATTTTCATTACTCAGGAGTCAGGATCGACGATATTACAAAAGTTTGAAAATCCAAAGCAAAAACAACTCCGACCAACAATAAAGAAATACATCTGGATGCAAATTTCTGATCTTGCATCAAAGTAATAATTTAATGATGATAAGTCATTTCACGCAAAAACATTGTTGAGTGGGAATGTTTCATAAACATCATTGGTAAGAAACACAATTCTAATTAATTCTCCACCCATGATCATCTTTTTTTGACAAAGTTCCATGATCGTCTTATATGCTTGGTCGTCACTTTCAGCGCCCATTGACCCATGCACACACCTTAGCCTTTTTAGATGGCAACTAGCCGGATCCCCCGCGCAGTTGCGCGGGCTAGCAGCTAGCATATCATTGTGCTCATAGAAACAGTTGAATACATCTTACATGTGATTTCATCACATTTCACAATCTTGTGATCATAAAATACATTCTGGTTGTTCGAAACTAAGAGTACTTAAATTCTTGGGCATGGTTAGCCAATAGTATCTGGCGAACTGAAGGCACTGTAGGATAAAAGAAAAAGGCATGAGGTAAATGTCAATTAGCAAACAATAAGCACATAAAAATAAAATGGCAAGAAGGTTGACAGAACTAAGTAACGTGGGTAAATTCAGTTAGCAAACAATAAGCACATAAAAATGAAATGCCAAGAAGGTTGACAGAACTAAGCAACGTGCAGCTTAGTGGTTCGCCGTGAACGGACTGGTAGTTTTTAATTGACAATATACCTCAAAAAAGAGATACTTTGGTATAGTCATGCCTCAAAATAAATTATGTAAAGAGAACATGATGATGGATGAAGCAATTATTTGATTAAGGAAAAACATCACTACTGTACAAAGCTTAACCACAGCGGGCGTTTTGGCTATGCCGCAGCGGGCAACAGCGTCCGTTGCGGTGCTAAGGCCACGGTTAATCGTGGCCACTACCACAGCGGGCGCTGTTGCCCGCTGTGGTAAAAGCCTTAACCGCAGCGGGCAACATAAACAGCCCGCTGCGGTTAATAGCATTTGCCGCAGCGGGCAACTTAAAGCGCCTGCTTCGGTAAATTATTAACCGCAGCGGTCGATCTAGGTTGCCCGCTGCGGTAACTGCTATTAACCGCAGCGAGCAACTTATGTTGCCCGCCACGGTTATTAATTTTGGATTAAAAAAATAAATAATGCAGCCAACAGAAACAGCAGGATATGAATTCAAATCAAATGCAGTTTTCAAATAATTCCAGAATTCCAGATTTCTAACAGAATTCCAGATTTCTAACAGAGATATATATATATGCACATATAAACCATCTGGACATAACATACAAAGTCACTTAATTGTTTGTTGTCATCATATGCACATTGACTTAGTTGATTTCAAATTCAAATTACAATTCATAGTTCAACTTGATGAGCGTAATCCGTCGGACGAAGCATTGTGTTCCATTTGCGGAGCTTCTCGTATTGGGGTAGCAACGCCAGCTCAGATTCGTTGTCAAAGAACGTTTCTCCTTCGAGAATGCATTTCTCCATTACAAACTTGCATATGTCCGCCTTGACTTGTTTAAAGCACATCCTGCGGCTCTGCTGCTCTCCCTAATACTTGACACCTTCCTTGAGCTTCTTCCAGCTATTGGTGTACTCCTTGCATTCCCTTAGAAACTCGCATGTGTACAAGCCACATGTCTTCGATCCTAGTGGTTGTTTGGCGCACTGCACGATTGATACACAAGCATTAGAACCCATATATATATATATATGAAACATGAATTGAACCTTTGAAATACTTACCGAGAAATCTCGTCGGATTTTGAGGTGGTACCTATGCTTGTCCTTGAACTTTTGAGTTCTTCGGTCCCAGAATCCAGGCACCTTTTGGTATTCCTTATAAGCGCTGTACAAAATATAATAGTTTTAGCCACCATTTAAAAACGTATGGTAACCGTAACTGATGAAAAAGATGGATGACTTACTTTTTCAGACAATCTTCGAATGCCTTGTACCCTTGCTTGTTTGGTACGCTCAAGGAGTCAAACACACAGGTCCTACCATCTTGAGGGTATATTATAAAAGCAACCCAGTGGCCACCCACGAGGCCCTGGCTGCACCATTGCAACAAAATAGAGTTTATGACGGCGAGAATGCATGATATGCTAGCGACTTAGGTGTACGTATATGTATTTGACTTACCCAAAGTGATAGGCAGCCATTATACACTCTGGCCCATCCGACTTGATCTTTTTCATGCATTCTAGTATGTAATTTTTCAACTTAGTCTTCTCAACTTTCATATTGTCTTCATATTTCTTCTCTCGCTGTCGAACTGTCATCTCCGGATCAGTGATCTCGAAACCCTTGATGACTCTTTCAGCAATATGTGCCGGAGAGAGGTAGAGTACAGGACGTGTCTTTCAGTGATCTCCTTGTATGGTATATCTGTGCGAACTTTTCGGCCCGTGCACCCCATGCCCGCGGTTCTGCCCTCATGCTGATGGACAGGCAACCCAATCGCCCTCCCATCTTTTATGTACCTCATACACCAGTTCACTGCCTCTTCAGTTGTGTACGCCTCGATCATAGAGCTCTCCGGGTGAGCACGGTTATGAACATATCTGTTGAGGGTGGACATGAACTGCTCGTACGTCCACATCTCGTGTAGGTACACGGGGCCTAGTTGCTCGATCTGATCCACCATGTGCATCATCAGGTGTACCATAATATCAAAATATGATGGGGGAAAACACATCTCAAGCTGGCAAAGGGTCTCCGCGATGAAGTCCTTAAAGGCAGGGAGGTCAGCCTTACCGATGACCTTCTGCGTGATGCGGTTAAAGAAGTATGATATCCGAGTGACCACCATCTTCACATACTCTAGACCGATAACTCTTATCACAATTGGAAGGAACATCGTCAGCATGATGTGGCAGTCATGTGCGTTGTAGCCAGTCAATGTGAGGTCTTTCAAGGAGACGAGGCTCTTAATGTTGGAAGAGAAACCGGTCGGCACCTTGATACCCCTAAGAAGGTTGAGCATAGCAGTCTTCTCGCCATGCCTTAGGTTGTAGGCCGCACCTGGAAGATCGACTTTACCATTATGAGGTGACCCAGGGTGAAGGTCCTGCCTGATGCCCTGGTTGAGAAGATCCGTCCGTGACTTCAAACCATCCTTCGTCTTTCCCGGGATGTCCAACGGGACACCGATCGTGCTATCAAAGACGTTCTTCTCGAGATGCATACAGTTGATGGCATGGGGTGTTTTCAGTGTCTTCCAATATGACAGGTACTCGAAGAAAATCGACCTCTTCTTGAAAGGAACGGAGGGGACATGCGACGCTTCCTCCGTCGTGTCTCGCTTTCGCTTCCTCATTTGTTTTGTCCCCTCCTCTGGTGGCTTCTTCTTCTTCCCAAACTCGATCTGATCAATATCCTTCACCATCTCATACACCTTTGGCCCCCAACTAGTCTGCGCCGGTGGTTCACCCTGTGGCTCGCCCTGATCATCGAACAATTGATTCATGACACTTCTTCTATATATGTGCCTTTTCGGAAGGAACCGTCTGTGCCTCATGTAGACCATCTTGTTCGATCCCTTGAGGTAAGTGTAGCATGTCTCGTCGACGCACATTACGCAGCCGATCTTCCCTTTGATCTGCCCTGACAGTGAGAAGAGGCCGGGGTAGTCGGTGATGGTGACAAAGATGATGGCTTTTAGGGTGAACTTCTCCTTGAGGGACGCATCCACCATCTCGACCCTAACATCAAATAGCTCCTTCATTTCCTCCATTATCGGCTCGAGGAAAATATTGATATCGTTGCCGGGCTGCTTCGGTCCCGAGATAAGCATGGTCAACAGAAGATACTTGCGCCTCTGACACAGATGGGGAGGTAGGTTGTAGATGGTCAGTACGACCGGCCAGGTGCTGTGGGAGCTGCTCAGCTCGCCGAACGGATTCATCCCATCGGTGCTCAGCGCGAACCGAACGTTCCTGGGATCTTTGCCAAATTGCGGGTAGGCATTGTCGAAATCTTTCCACTGCTGGCCATCAGAGGGGTGCCGCAGCATGCCATCGTCCTTCAAGCGGTCAGCTGATGCATGCCAAGACATGAGCTTTGTGTCCTCTGGGTTCCCAAATAGCGCATGGAGGCGGTCGATCACTGGCATGTACCACACCGACAGTGTCGGACTTGTCCTCAATGTGTAACCCTCTTCTTCCTCGTACTGCTGATGAGCTGAGATGCGATTGGCTGCAACACTGCTCTTCTTGACACCCTTCTTCTTCTTCCTCTGACCACCTCGCAAGGCCTCATCGTCGTCTGCATCCACGCGACAGCCAGCATTTCTCTTGTAGCGATTGGCGCCACAGTGCGGACAGCTCGTCAAATTCTCATACTTTGTGCCCCGATAGAGGATGCAGTGGTTAGGGCAGGCATCGAACTTTCTAAGCTTCATCGCCACTGGCCAGATAAGCTTCTTTCTCCGATACGTATTTGCTGGAATCTTGTTACTCGTCGGGAATGATTTAGCAAGGTAACCTAACAGCTCATCAAAGCTACTATCTGACCACCCATGTCGAGCCTTCATCATCAACATGTGGAGGTTGAAACGGAGCACCGTGCAATCCTTTGGACATTCCTCGTCGTCCTTATATAAAGGATCAAGTGACGCCTGCTTCATCTCTCTAAAATTTTTGAGCCACTTCGGGGAGCCATACACAACGTTGTCTTCGTCAATGTGGTTGAGTAAATCCTGAAACAGCTGCACATCCACAGGGTCCTGCACCGTAGCGTCCTCAACATCTCCACCACCATCATCTGTTACATCCTGGAGTACATCCGCCTCCACAGCGATGTGGTCACGAGCACTACTGTCACTAAAGGCAGGCGCTACTATTGCTGATGAGACGTGCGCTCCAGGATCTTGGTTCACCGTCGTCGTCGACGCTGAGCTTACTCCAGATGCCGCCCCGACACTCGGATCAAATCTCTCGCCGTGATGAGTCCACACCGTGTAATCATCCATGAAACCAAAACGAATCAAATGAGATTTATAGTATCTAAAATGGATCCAATTTGCAAGTAATGAATAATATCTGTCTGAAGACATTTATAGAGTATCATAGTGTTGGACCGCATCTACACAAATGACATAGATCAGTCTTATCAAAGTGATTTTGGACTTTCAGAACAACATGTGAATTTACAGAGAATGAGTACATATTCAAAAAAGAAAGAAGGACCATTACAACCTAAACTACTAAATCAAATATCTTTGTCTAGTCAAGTTTAAAATAGTAATTACCCTACATTGCTAAGATACATGCCTACTGATTTAGATTGTAAATCCTATTACCTAAAAACTAGGTTATATGAACAAAATTAGGTAGAGAAGAAAAAGAATTCATATATGCCTAGAACTAGAACATCCACACATGCAAAGACTTTGAACTCAAGCATGACCCATCTAGTTCAAAAAGCAAAAAGGAATTAGATGGACCAAAGTGATTCACCTTCACGCAGCCTGGAGTTCTCCGTGGAACCAAATGGGCATTGTTGTTTAGTCTGCAACTACAAAAATTATTACAAATCAAACTTTTCATGTTGGTTCAGTCACTTCATTCCATAGTTGAACAACCAAAATAACATCACTGATAATATGATGAAACAAAATTCATTTGATAAAAAAGAAAAATATTTCATTTGCCAGCAGAGGAGTAGCGCCGGCAGTGGGCCAGCAGATGAGCGGAGCCAACGGTGGGCCAGGAGATGAGCGGCACCGGCGTGGGAAAGCAGATGGGAGGCACCGGCGTAGGAGCGGACCTGCAGCCGTGGGAGCGCGCTACTCCTCCTAGCTAGGTAGGTGTACGTACACGATACACCCATTGATCGATCGATCGGAGTACTGGTAATCTATAGTAGCTCCAACCTGCTGCCTCATGTCATGGATAGGTAGCACGCGTGGACCATGCCAATGCCGATGCAATGCATCATCCGCCGCACCGCAGGCAGACAAGGCACGCAGCGTCGCAGCGCAGGCGCACAGCGCGGCCAAGCAGGCACAGCGCAGGCAGGGCAGGCAGCAGCAGCGTCGCGTCGCGTTGCGCTGCGCCGCCCCCGCGCCCCCACGGCCCACGCGCACGGCTGGGCTGGCGCCGTGCCGGAGAATGTGCCTGCGGCGCGGGGGCGGCTGGGCTGGCGTCGTGCCGGAGAACGTGGGAGCGACGTCGAAGGAGCGCCGGCCTGAGAGCCCCGCTTGAAGAGGGAGCGGCGCCGGAGAAGCGCAGGCATGGGAGCGCCGATGGGGAGGGAGCGGCGCCAGAGGAGAACCGATGTGGGAGCCGGGCTGGAGGAGCGCAGGCGTGGGAGCGGCGTCGTCGGAGGAGATGCGAAGAGGAGGATTGAGCTGATTTTTTTTTCAATTTGCTGCAACTGCAGGAACGTGGATAGTCGGGGCCTCGGGGCGGCCGGCCGGCCGGGGGTGAGGGGCGAAAAAAAAAAAACTGGGCCAGCAGACTGGCCGAATACAGCGGGTACTGAGTACTGAATAGTTATTTGGCACCTACTCCCTTCGTCCCTAAGGGCGTCCGCAATGGTGTTCAAAACGCTAGCTATTTGGTCTCCAGGAAGAATGCTATTGGCTCTCAATGGCAACATAGAAATAGCTAGCTAGATGAGACATATAAATAAATACTATTTTGATGAAACAACTTACAAAAATAGCACTCTTATTGGCTATCGAGGAGAGAGATCAAATAGCTAGCTATTAGAAAGTCGCTATCTAATAGATCTCTCTCCTCGATAGCCAATAAAAGTGCTACTTTTATATTATTTTTATACGTCATCTCGCTAGCTATTTGTAAAGTGCTATTGAGAGCCAATAGAATTCCTCTTAGCTAGCTATTTGACAACCATTGCGGATGGCCTAAATAAGTGTCGTTGCCGCTTCCCGAGAAAAAGTTGCCGACAATTATATATTAAAATATGTTAATATTTATGCTAAGTAATTAGTATCATCAGAAAGATTTTTACATCTAGTTTTTTAACAAAATTATTTGGAGATATAAATATTGCACATATTTTCTACAAATTGAGTCAAACACGTGGCACGCACACCAACGGCGACACTTATTTAGGGACGGAGGGAGTAGGTACCATATAGTAATACTTAGAGCGCCACACTCTAAATAATATTTAGAGCGCCAGCGACCTCTACTGCAACCGGAAAAGTATCATTGGTCTTTTCCCGCAACCATAAAAACGTGTACGGTAGGATAGCAGGTGGTCAAATCCCGCAATCCTAAAACGAGTTCTGCAACCATAAAATGTACTAACTACGGCGATCCATCGATTCCATCCCGCAACCCTAAGGCCATCCGCAATGGTTGTTAAATAGCTAGCTAGAAGGAATTCTATTGGCTCTCAATAGCATTTTACAAATAGCTAGCGAGATGACGTATAAAAATAATAAAAAAGTAGCACTCTTATTGGCTATCGAGAAGAGAGATCAAATAGCTAGTGAGTTCCCAATAGCTAGCTATTTGATCTCTCTCCTCGATAGCCAATAAGAGTGCTCCTTTTATAAGTTGCCTCATTAAAATAGTATTTATTTATATGTCTCATCTAGCTAGCTATTTGTAAGTTGTCATTGAGAGCCAATAGCATTCTTCCTAGAGACCAAATAGCTAGCGATTTGAACACCATTGCGGACGCCCTAAAAGAAAAGGAAATAGCTTTGGTGCTTCCTCCCACAACCGTTAAAGAAAACAAAATTTACTTCTGGGAATCCTCTGCAATGCAATAGTGAAAGGTTGCATGCACCATTAAAGAAAGGAAGTTTTATTCGTCATGCAACCATAAAAGGAAACTAGAAAGGAATTGCATACAACCGTTAAAGAAAGATACATCTTTGCATGCAACCATAAAAGAAACTTGGTATATTGGGTACTTTTCTGATTTTTCGCAGACGTTTGCATCTTGAGTGCATGCGTAAATATCAATGTCTTTAATAAAGCCATTAGTGATTATGTTGAATAACTTTTTTATAACTAATAATTTTAGAATTATTTATTTCCCAAAATTTATGAAACCATATCACGATTTAAAATTATTTTCACCCAATTTGGTGTGATTAATAACTAGTAATAATTAAATAGTAATTTAAATAATTAGTCTCTATCTCTCCCTCAGCCATAAGGTGTAGTAAAATGCAATCAGAAAACATAACCATAAACACGTCGTCCTCCAAGCTTCCATAATCATAAAAGTAAAAGAAGATATGTTTCTAAGAACCATAAAAGTAAAAGAAAAATAACCGTAAAAAATACCATGCAATAATGATGTTTCTGAAAGTTTGCATGCATCTAGGAATACTATTGTACAAGATGTCACCGATTGCCTATAATTTAGAAAAAATAATGATTTATACATTCTCCTCAATTATACTACGTAAATATCTATAGTTAAGGACATTAATTATTTGATTTTTCTCAATTAACCGTAATTGTCTATAATTAAGGAACTTAATAAGGAAGTTAGTCATTTGTTTCTATGGAAGCGCATGGAATTACTACGTGGAATGGTTCTTCATAAATTAATAATTTGTTTAACCGTAAACTCTCGCTCCAACATATTGTTGGAACCGTAAAAGGTAGTTGCATTGTTGATTGCATGCTGCAAAAGCCCTGACATCAAGGACCGATAAATCAATAAAACACATATTAAATTATCTCCTCTGATGTCGTGCATGCAGCTGCTTCATTACAGAGTAATTAATTCGTTTTTATTTTTGAATTACTGCTTTGACGTCTCTATGCTATTACAGTAAGTAATACTATTTACTCTCTTAAATTCAGCACCAGACAAGGAGTGATTGGTTAAGATTTAACCGTAATACTGCCTCTGTCCATAAAAAAAATCAATTCCTATAGTCAAACTTTTTTAACTTTGACTAACTTTATAGAAAAGAGTAATTCCTATATTTATGATATAAAATGGATAAATTTTGAAAATATATTCTATGTTATATCAATGATATAAATTTGATATCATCCATCTGTATAGTTTTTCTAGAAATTCGGTCAAACTTTAAAAACTTTGACTTAAGACCAAGCGCAGTGGCGACCGCTACCTGACCCGCTACCGCACTTAGCGGAAGCAAACGGCCGCAGCGGGGCACGCTAAGCGGAACTGTATGCGCGCGTGCACGCTAAAGGAAGAGGAGGGAGCGACATTTAGCGGAGATGTTGCGGGCCCGCGTCTCGTGCGCGCGCAGCGCGCGGAGAGGAGCCAGCGCTCGCCTGCGCGCTCTGCAGCGGTGGGCCCCACCAAATTTTGCGACAAAAAATACTATATCTCACAAACCGAAAACCCAAGTTAAATTCGTTGCAATTAATTCTTCAAAACAAGTTCTTTCATGGATATATTTAGATAAAGTGATAAGTGGACCCACAGTGGATAGAGGATGATATAGAGGATAGATGGATGCGGGAGAAATGAGTATAGAGGAGAGAATCTTGATGACCAGGCAGTATAGAGGATGAAAATAGAGGAACGTGAGTGCGGATAGTTTAAGATAACTCTAGAAATTGATTTTTGATGGACAGAGAGTAATAACGAAAGTTGGTCTCTCGACGTTTGTTTCGATCAAACTGTAAAAAAAAAAATTCAAAGTAGAACCGTAAATTAGAGATATGGCGGTACCTTTTAATACAGCGTAACATTAGAACAGTCGTTAGTAATTCTTCTCTGAATTTTTGTTCTTATTGATCGTGTATTTTCTAACTAAAATAAAAAAATCTAAAAACAAAAAAGATAATTATGTAAATGACGCTCAGTAGTAACTCTTTTGCAAACCGTAATAACTGAACAGAAATCAGCTAAGCACGTATTCGAGTAGTAAATTTCAAAATCAGCTAACAATATCACCTAATACATATCATACATGGTAATACATACACATCGGATTAGATCCTTGAGAATTAAAAAAATCTACAAAATCAGCAACTACAAAACCAAAGCGAATCCAGCATATGGCGGCACCTCTCTCATGGCAGCATCCTGAACGGGTTTAAAACCATCTTGGCCGACCGGATTGTTGCACCGTCCCTAGCCGAGCTTTCATGCCACAAGCGGATGGGTCAGCCACCTTAAGAAAGCAGCGACCCACTTCTCATTTGTGATCTGAAGTGTGATTCGAAGAGAAAAGACAAATAAACAACGGGAGAAATACAAAGTAAAAAAGAATAGATAAACAAACGACATAAAGGCAGATAAACAACACGAAAAAAATGAAACTAATAGCTCCAAGCCCCACGCCTCCATGGATCATAAGCCGATCCTGCAGTCTGGTACAAGATCCATCACCACCCATATGAGAAGAGCCACCGTCTGCACGAGTGCATCCGCCGTCGTCGCCGCGGCAATCCAAAGAGAAGAGCCACCGCTTGCACTAGTGGATCCGCCGTCGTCGCCGTGGACGGATCCAGAGCCTGAGGGGCGGGTGCCCGTCGCCCTCAAGAGAGGAAGGGCCGCCATGGCCACCAATGGTAGAGGAAGGGTCACGACCACTGTTGAGATGGTGAAGAGCTGCCAGCACCGCCCTCATTCAGATCAAAAAGGGAGCGAAGGGAAAATATGAGAAATAAAAGATAATTAGAGTTGGGGAGGTATTTATATCACATAATAAAGTAAATGCATGAAAGTTTTACGGTCGTAGTACATGAATTACTATAGTGGGGTTGGTGTGCTGCGTATGTGGGACAGAAACACTATTGCTAGTAAATTTTATTGTTGCGGGATTGCATGTTACTCTCATGGGCTAGTATTATGAAAGACAATTAGTAATAATATTTACTGTTGCACGATGTGAGTTGGGCTGGTGTGTCCTGCCGGAGGTAGGCGGCGCCCGCCGGTGCTCTCAATAATTATTTAGAGTGTTGCGTGCTCAATAGTAGTTCTATATATATATATATATACATATATATATATAGCATATATGTTACCTAATAACCGTAATAAATTATGGAGTAAAGTACATGGCCGGTCCTTAAATTTATGACAGTGTGTCATTCCGGTCCTCGTAGTTCGAAACTGTGCTATTTTAGTCCTTAAACTCAGTTTGAGTCTCGCACGGGTCCAAATTAATAGAAACTTGTACCCATATAGCATACTGATAAGCAAGACCCACATGTCATTGTCATCTCCCCCTGTCTTCTCTCTTCTCTCCTGGACTCGACGGGGAAGCAGGCCACGGGGGCTAGCAGCCGTCCTCACCAGATGCCGTCGCCTCCCACGCATGCCGCGCGTCAGGCGGACCGCCGGTCGGCTGCTGACTCCTGGCTCTGTTGCAACCTCCTCTCGGATGTTGCTCTCGCGTCAACGAGTTCCACGGGCAGGTAGGTGGGCCTTCTTGCTTAGCTCGCGCACAATTCCAACGACGACCGACACAGCAGCGACCAGCGAGGATGCTGGCGCACGAGTGCTCATTATGCGACACTATGTTCGGCATGCGAGCAGGGGCTCGGTGGGCACTTGAGCTGCCACCGGCTGCTCCCAAGTCCCAACTGTTAGGATGATCTCTCTGCCTAATGGCCCAACGGCCATTAGGCCTTGACCTCGCGCCCTGATCGGGGGCGCCCAGTCCATTTAATGGCTGGTGGGCCCCCGTCGCACTGCGCAATAAATAGAGGGTGGGGGCCGGCGGCTCTCAGGACGAGGTTCACCATGAGCCTTTCCCCACCGGCAAACCCTAATCCGATCTAGCGAGGGGCGCAGCCAGCGACGGGAAGTTCCACCACCGCCGTTCATCGTCCCTGCAGCTCTGGACCACGTCCGTCTACGCCATCACCGCCGGACTCCTACGCCTCCGTCTCCTCCTCCCGTCGCCGACGTTCCCAGGAGCCCGAAGGCCATGGCGGGCGACGGCTCCACCTCCTCCACTACTTCGTCAGGATCTAACAACCTCGGTATGAACTCCTAGACCTTTTCCCCTCTCGGATCTAATGCCTAGTAGTCCATAGGGCTTGTTTATGAACTGCAACAGTTTTTCCCGGCTAGATCTACTACTAGTTGATCCTGTGAATGTAACAATGGTATCAGACGCTCTCTAGTTAGTGGATCTTGTGACGGGAACCCTAAGAGGGCAAACGTGCGTCGGTTCTTTTGATCCGAACAGAAACCATCACCATCCCATTAATCGAATCCCTAGACTGAGATCGGGGAGAAAGGGGATGAGAGAAAAGAGGGTTGATCCAAGGGATCCGAACCCTAAAGCAAAGCAACAATGAAAGAGGATCCGATCCGAATCCGGATCCTAACCCTAACCCTAGAAATGTTTCGGCCGGGGGGAGGGAGGCCTCTCACCTGGTCGTCCTTGCACCGCCGTCGCGCGGAGACAGCCGCGCCGCTGTTCAGCCGGCGCGCGGGACGAAGGGGCCACGGGCTCGGTTGGAAGCGCCGACACGAGGCCGCTCGACGGCGGAGCGCTCTACCCGTAGGGGAGTGCATCCTCCGGCGAGCGGACCCACGGCGGCGCCGGTTTCTTCTTCCTTCTTTTGCTCTCCTCCGGCCAAGGGCCATCACCGGCGTTTTGCTTTTGTCTCATGGACGCCGTCAGGAGAGAAAGGGAGAGAGAAGGGGAAGGGAGAAGAGTGAGCTAGGGTTTTGGGGGCGCCGGCCACCGGCGGGTTTTTGTCCGCGCAATCTGAGTGGGCGGCCGTCGGATGAGATCCGACGGTCAGCGCCGGCTGGGCCACTTTCAGCCCGAGAGGGGTGCGTGCGCGGGCCGATTTCCAGGCCCAGGCCCCGATTGCGGCCTTGGCGCGGGAGGGGGACTGGCCACGCGGAGCGCGAGCAGGCCGGCTGGGCCCTGCACTGCGCGTGGGCCGGAATGGCCGGTTCTCCTTTTAGGTCGTTCTTTTTTGTTTTTTCTTTTTCCAGAAGCAGTTTTTCATGCATATTGATATATTTTGAATTGTTTTAATGTATATTTTCTGTGTAAATTTATTCCAACGATTTTTTTTTGCACAGAGAATATTAAAGAATGTGAATTGCTTCTGAAAAAATGAAAATATAAAGAATTGTTAAATTGTTTCCGCTGCGTACTTTGATTTTAATTTTCATTATTAAATTCGAACCAACGAGAGAATTTAATTTTGAAAATAACATGTTTTTTGTCATTATGATGTTATTTTTTTTTGACCAACGTTGATAAATAATAATATTATAATCACTGTTCCTTTAAAGGTTTATGCATTATTTCTATTTCTGCCCAACGGTGATTTAGTTATAATGCATAAAAACAACTCATTTACTATATTTTATTCTGTTCTCACTATTTTGAACTATGTTTTCAGGCTCCATTCTGATGAACATGGCTAAAGATATCCCACCTCTAAAAGGGGATAACCACTTGGAGTGGGAGAAGAAAATTGAGCTGGCTTTTCTGTTGGCTGAGGTTGACTGGATCCTCACTGAGCCTCGTCCTGCAGTGCTCAAGGAGCCTGTGAGAGAGGCAGGTGAGGATGATGCCGCTTGGAAACAGCGGGAACTGGACTTTGGTCCAGAAAAGATGAAACATGATCTGGAGCGGGTTAGGTGGGAAAAGACCAACAAGAAGTTGGTTGCAGTTGTTAAGAACACTGTAGATCCTGCCATCCTAAACTCGCTCCCACCAGAATGTGACACAGTCACTGAAATTCTGGAAAGGTTGAAGAACCAGTTTACTGGTTCCTCAAAGACTTACGCCACTCAGGTGATCAAGAAATTGATCACTGAAAAATATGCTGGTGGTGGTGTAAGAGACCATATCCTGAAAATGAACAGTATGGCATCTAAGCTTAAACCAATGGACAAGGAATTAGCTATTTCCCAGAAATTCCTTATCCATCTGATTTTTGCTTCCCTGCCAAAAGAGTTTGAAACTTTTGTTGTATCTTACAACAATAATCCTGAGGATTGGTCACTGGACAAGTTGATAGCCATGTGTGCCCAAGAGGAGGAAAGGATCAAGGGTGCAACTGGTGGTGTAATCAACTATGTCAAGGATAACAAGAAAGGCAATGGCAGCCCCAATGCGAAAGCTCAGGGTAAGAAGCCAATGCACCAGTACAGACCTCAACAACAACAACAGCCACAACAACCTCAAAGGAGCAAAGGAGGGTGGTGGACCCTAATCAGTGTCTTGAGTGCTTAAAGCCGGGACACCACAAGGAAGATTGCCCTGTCTTTTTGAAGAAGATCTTGGCAAGCAATGGTGAGAATGTTATTACATTTGTAAATGAAACTTTATATGTTAAATTTGATAAATCTACTTGGTGGATTGACTCTGGTGCAACGGTTCATGTTGCAAATTGTTTACAGGGATTCAGTTCGACAAGGACTATGCAAAGAAGCGAAAGATGGGTTAGAGTCGCCAATGGAGTTCGAGCTGATGTTGAAGCTGTTGGCGATCTTCCTCTACAGCTTAATAATGGATTTATTTTGATTCTTAGAGATGTTTTATTTGTTCCTTCATTGCATAGAAACTTGATTAGCGTTTCACGCCTAGACAAAGATGGTTATGGTTGTCATTTTGGAGATGGCAAATGTGAGATACTAATTAATAATGAATGTGTTGGTCTTGCCTTCGCGCAAGAAGATCTTTATTTGTTATCTCTTTGTGATAATGTGAATGTTGTCAGCAATGAGAATGTGATTGAGATTGTATCCTCGTCGAACAATCTAAATAGAAAGCGAAAGCGAACTCAAGATGCGTCGTCGAAATTATGGCACTGTCGTTTAGGCCATATTTCAAGGGGGAGAATAGAGAGATTAGTAAAGAATGAGATTCTTCCTCCATTAGAGTTCACAGATTTTGAGCAGTGCATCGACTGCATCAAAGGAAAATATGTAAAGCAAATAAAGAAAGATGTCAAAAGAAGTGTGAGAATATTACAGATAGTTCACACTGATATTTGTGGACCTTTCCCTGTTAAAAGTGTGGATGGTTATGACTCGTTTATAACATTCACAGATGATTATTCTCGCTATGGCTATATTTATCCAATTAAAGACAGATCAGAAGCATTGGATAAATTTAAGATCTTTAAGCTTGAGGTTGAAAATCAGCACAACTTAAAGATTAAAATAGTTCATTCCGATCGCGGTGGAGAGTATTATGGGCGACATACCCCATATGGCCAAATTCCTGGTCCTTTTGCAAAGTTCTTGCAGGAAAATGGCATAGTTGCTCAGTACTCCACACCGGGGGAGCCTCAGCAAAATGAAGTAGCTGAAAGGCGCAACCGTACCCTGATGGATATGGTGCGCAACATGATGAGTTACTCATCCCTCCCACTAGGTCTGTGGATAGAGGCGTTAAAAACCGCTATTCACATTCTAAACAGGGTCCCAAGTAAGTCGGTGCCTAAAACACCGTACGAATTGTGGACAGGCCGAGTACCCTCACTGAACTATTTACGTGTGTGGGGATGCCCTGCTGAGGCCAAAGTGTTTAACCCGAACATTGGGAAGCTGGATCCCAAAACAGTGAGTTGCCATTTCATTGGTTATCCTGAAAAGTCCAAGGGTTATCGTTTCTACTGTTCAGACAGATATACAAAGTTCGTAGAAACGAGACACGCCGTGTTCTTGGAGGATGAAATGATCAGGGGGAGTCAGGCAGTGCGCAAGATTGATCTTGAAGAGAAGCGGGTATATGTACCTACTCCGATGATTCAGGAATCATTCTTCACACTACGTGTTCCAAATGTCCCTACCATGCCAGACACTGTAGTGACAGAACCTGTTGTTGACGTCCCTGTGGCAACACCTAGTGAACATGAGGAACCTGTTTCACAGGAACCCATTGAAACTAGCGTTGCGCATGAGGAAGAACAACAACAAGTTCCGATTGAACAGGAGACATCTGATGATGGACCGAGGCGGTCCCAAAGAGCTAGAAGATCTGCCATTCCAGCAGATTATGAAGTGTATAACACTGAAGAGTTTCAAATGGAGGATGATCCCACCTCATTTGAACAGGCCATGAGAAGCGAGCACTCGTCCAAGTGGCTTGAGGCCATGGAAGATGAGATAAAGTCAATGAGTACCAACGGTGTTTGGGACTTGGAGATAATTCCTAAAGGGGCCAAAACGGTAGGCTGCAAATGGGTCTACAAGACGAAATATGACTCCCAAGGGAATATAGAAAGGTTCAAAGCGCGACTTGTGGCAAAAGGCTTTACGCAAAGGGAAGGGATTGATTACAATGAGACATTTTCTCCAGTCTCATGTAAAGATTCCTTCAGAATCATAATGGCTCTAGTAGCACATTATGATTTAGAGTTGCATCAGATGGATGTGAAAACGGCTTTCCTCAACGGTGAGTTGGAGGAAAACGTTTACATGGCACAACCGAAAGGTTTTGTCGTGAAAGGAAAAGAACAGATGGGATGTCGCTTGAAGAAATCCATTTATGGATTGAAACAAGCATCCAGACAGTGGTATTTAAAGTTTGATGGCACTATAAAGAAGTTCGGGTTTATGGAAAATGTTGAGGACAACTATGTGTACTCCAAGTTCAAGAATGGAAAATTTATTTTTCTAATCTTGTACGTGGATGATATCCTACTCGCGAGTAGTGATATCAGTCTACTAAGGGAGACAAAAGATTTCTTGTCCTCAAAATTTGACATGAAAGATCTCGGTGAAGCATCTTTTGTTCTAGGAATCGAGATTCACCGAGATAGAAGAAAGGGGGTTATAGGATTATCGCAAAAGGCATACTTGGAAAAGGTTCTGAAAAGATATAGTATGCATGCGTGTAAGCCTTCACCTGCACCAATAGTCAAGGGTGATAGATATGGGGATTTTCAGTGCCCCAGGAACCAATATGAAATTGATCAGATGAAAGCGGTTCCATATGCTTCAGCTGTCGGAAGCTTACAGTATGCACAGGTGTGCACACGCCCTGACTTGGCATTTGTTACCTGGCTACTTGGCAGATTTCAAAGTAATCCAGGACTAGAACACTGGAAGTTGGTAAAGAAGGTCTTGCGTTATTTGCAAGGCACAAAAGGCCTCATGTTGACGTATAGAAAATCAGATTCCTTGAACATAGTGGGGTTCTCGGATTCTGATTATGCGGGAGATGATAGAAAGTCCACATCAGGGTATGTGTTCACTCTCGCTGGGGGAGCAATATCGTGGAAAAGCTCCAAACAAACCGTCACTACATCGTCCACAATGTATGCCGAGTTTGTAGCTTGTTATGAGGCAACTGGGCAGGTCAATTGGCTGAAAAAATTCATACCCGGTTTGAAAGTGGTTGACGACATCTATAGGCCACTGAAATTGTACTGCGATAATAATCCAGCAGTACAATATGCTCACAACAATAGGTCAAGTGGTGCTGCCAAACACATTGACATAAAGTTTTATGTTGTGAAAGATAAAGTCCGGGATCAAACCATAAGTCTCGAGCATATCAGTACGAGTAAGATGCTCGCGGATCCGCTAACGAAAGGCTTACCACCCACTGTGTTCAAGGAACACGTTGCCGGCATGGGGTTAATGGAAAGCCTATGATTCCTGGACTAAAGGGCCCAAAAGTAAAATTATCTATTTCAGAATAGAGATAAACATTATGGCTGTCAAGTCTATCGGCAAAAGACCGTGACGATGAGACATGCTTTTTGCGCAAATCTGTAATGGAATGAGAAAAGTAAAAGTAAAAGAAACTAGTGAGATCAAGGGGGAGATTGTTAGGATGATCTCTCTGCCTAATGGCCCAACGGCCATTAGGCCTTAACCTCGCGCCCTGATCGGGGGCGCCCAGTCCATTTAATGGCTGGTGGGCCCCCGTCGCACTGCGCAATAAATAGAGGGTGGGGCCCGGCGGCTCTCAGGACGAGGTTCACCGTGAGCCTTTCCCCACCGACAAACCCTAATCCGATCTAGCGAGGGGCGCAGCCAGCGACGGGAAGTTCCACCACCGCCGTTCATCGTCCCTGCAGCTCTGGACCACGTCCGTCTACGCCATCACCGCCGGACTCCTACGCCTCCGTCTCCTCCTCCCGTCGCCGACGTTCCCAGGAGCCCGAAGGCCATGGCGGGCGACGGCTCCACCTCCTCCACTACTTCGTCAGGATCTAACAACCTCGGTATGAACTCCTAGACCTTTTCCCCTCTCGGATCTAATGCCTAGTAGTCCATAGGGCTTGTTTATGAACTGCAACCGTTTTTCCCGGCTAGATCTACTACTAGTTGATCCTGTGAATGTAACACCAACACCCTTCTTTTCTTTCCTTTCCCCTCTCCTCTTCAACCTTCAGACAAACCAGAACACGAACCAAATCAAGCTAAGCACCAAGTCACCGACATGAATATAGGACGACGGCCAAAACCGCATCCACCAAGAAGCGGCAGCTCACATCTCCTACACTGCCAACCACTGCACAATCCTGCAATTCATGTGCCATTGTTTATTGAGGTTCAGTCCTATATGTCTGAATCGCATGGAAGAAATTGAGGAGCACGAGGCACTGGATTGAGATGATGCATTCTTGCTTCGACAGTCCCGTAAAGGATAAGTCACGGCGGCAGGGTGGTGGAAGACCATGCATGCTGTAGTACGCGCTCTGCTCCAATCGCCACCCTCGTGGCTCCTTGGCCGCGCCCATCACGACGGCCTAAAGCGGCGCACGAATGGCGGGTGTATGCGCACCGGGCTCGCGAGCGTGCTGTTGTCAGCCAGGCGGTGTAGGTGTGGAAGCGGTGCCACGCATGGGTCAGTCGTCGGCGTGGAGAGAAGGGATGAAGGTGATGGGTGTGACCAAAACCGTTTGGATGTATATATATGAGACCCAAATTGAGTTTATGGACTCAAATGATATATATAGTTTTTAAGTACAAGGACCAGGATGATACACACTCATAAATTTAAGGACCGGACATATACTTTTACTGTAAATTATGCATCACACCTAATCTAAACTTGCGTGCGTGCCCTGGTCAGATGGATGAGTCACTATCATCCGCAGGTGGCCTACACGGTGAGCGTGCCGGATTCGCACCCCGTCACGGCGAACGCGGCCTTGTATACTTGACCGCAGCGGCCTCGGGTGACGCCGAAGCTGGCCACGTCGATGCTGGCGACGACGCGGCCGCGGCCGCCGCACGACAGCGCGACGTGGTCCCCGAGCTCGGCGGCTGCCGCGCACACGGGCCCACGGCGACGGTGTGGAACGCAGCGCGCGTGGGGTCGCCGCCAGCCTCCTCGAAGAGGACCAGCGTGTTGGGCTCGCCGACGCGGAGGAAGGAGCGGGGCACGTGGTAGAAGCGCTGCGACGGCTCGCCGCAGCCCGTCAGGCACCGGACGCCGTCGCCTTCCGCCCTGAACTTGCCCCGGTAGTCGCAGACGTGGCACCTGCCCATCTCCGCCGCGGTGTAGGACGGCCAGTATATAGCGGCCCAGGCTGTTGCCGGCGTTGACCCACGTTGGAATGTGATCTCGGCTAATTCCGAAATTAATTACGAGATTAATTAATTATTAATTAATTAATTAGTTTTTGTTCTACCTGTCATATATATATCCAACAGATTAGATCTGCCGCGATCGGCGGCAGCCCTTAGATCTTTTAGTGTTCAGCCCCCTGATCCGCAGCGCATAAATAAGAGGAGACGCCCCTGGCGGCTCTATTCCAATCCATCTACGTGATTCCAATCACGCAACCGATCATTTAGGCGTTGAAGGGTTTAGGAAAGTCGTCTACCCACGTTATTCAGGTACTGACGTTCTGCTATCGTCGACTTCTTCATCAACAAAGAGGAGTCTCTCAGATTGGTGAAGATTAGAACCTCTACTTCGTGTAGATCAACCCTACTACACCTATAGAGGCATCTAATGACATATACGAATTTTGGTCGTATCTCAGATCAGTTTTCCGCAAAGATTAATCAGTGGTCATGTTTAGGCTAAGTTAGGTTTGTATCTCAGATCAGTTTTCCGCAAAGATTAATCAGTGGTCATGTTTAGGCTAAGTTAAGATCCTGTTTAGAATTGGTATCAAGAGCCTGCTTAGATCTAACATGATCCTAGGCCAGAGTCAATCTCGTTTATGCCTTTGCTATGTAATTAGATTAGATTAGATTTATTTTTTTTGGCTTAAGTCAGATTAGTTACAATCAGTTCTAATTAAGATTGATCTTATATGCTAAGTGCATCATTAGTCACTGTGATATTTATTTTAATCTAATTATGCATGTTAACGCTACACTAAGTGCCGAATAAGATCTGTTTTAAGATTAACAGTGAGTATTTAGTCCTTAATTAAATGCGATTTAAGTTTAAATTTGTGATTATACTAAGTAATTAAGGGCTAGGATTTACTGTTAATCGTAATTAGTCTCGGATTAAGATAAATCTCAGAAATTAGCAATCTTTTCCATGTTTTAATGACGGCCTAAGCATTAAGAAGGAGAAGATCGGACAAAATCCGAGAAAATTCCACATTTTTTCCCCAAATCAGGAACCCTAATCCTAAGCATCTAAGATTAAGATTAAGGTTAAGACTAAGGGGCACCTCTGCGGTTCGTATCCGGTTCCTAGGCCGGGTCGCCGCTGTTCCGTGGCTCGTACTCGGCACCATGGCCGGGTCGCCATTCCGCCGTGCGTGCCTAGCCGGGCCGCCGTCGTGTGCGTGCTCGCTGGGGCCGCCGCCGCATGCTCCGCGTCGGGACCAGGGGCCGCCATCGTGTGCGTGCTCGCTCGGGCCGCCGCCGCTGCGCCACAACCTCCCTTAGGGCCGGCCGGTGCGCGCTTTCGGGCCGCCCTAGCCGCGCCGCACGCCCTCGCGACGGGCCGCTGCAGCGCCGTCGCCTTAGGGCGGGCCGCCGCGCGAGCCCTCCAGGGCCGCTCATGCCGCCGCCACCTCGGGCCGGTGCCAACCGGCGTCCGGCCTTCGGCCTTCGCCGCAGCCACCATGGAGCTTAGGGCACCGGAACCGAGCTCGACGGAGCCGCGCGCGGTCTTGCCGCACGCGTGCGCCGGCGAGCCTGGAACCCCGGCGCCGCCGCCACCTTCGCGGCCGTGTCCGGTGAGCCCGGCCAGCCGCCGCCACCACCGCTCCCTCATTTCCTCTGTTCTGTGCGGCTGAAGAAAGGGGAGAGTGAGAAACTGAGAATGGGGAATTAGGGTTTTGAGAACCTTTTTATACTAAGTCAATCATGTCTGAACGATTCGCAACCGTTGGATCAAAATAGACTGCTCAGATTCGCCGAATATTAGGGTTCCCTCCAACGGGCCGCTGCTGGGCCGCGCACGCGCAAGCACGCCGAGCGGACTGCGCGCAGGCCTGGCGGTCGCATTGTGCGCGCGGGCCGAATGGGCAAGCAGGCCGAGCAGCATTGGCCGTTGCTAGGTATTTTCGGTTAAACAGGCCAAAAATCATTTTTTAGAATTAATATTATGCTTTATCATTTATTCATCATTTATTCTCAGCAGTGCATATATAAATATTTAGGTTAAGTTTTGGCCTAACTAATATAAATAATTATTTATAAGTTTATTTTCTGCTCATATAAACTTGCTCACTGCTTTTAAAATTCTCATGTGTGGGTATTATGCTAAGGAGCAGAAAATAAATAAGTAATTAGATATTAATATTTTGGCTGAATATTTACCATGATCTTTTGTCTCGTTAAATTCTTTTTTTCGAGATCATCCCACACTAGATTTTTTTATTATTATTATTAGTGGGTTATTAGTGAGTTGTTATTTTAAGGGGAGAGCAATCTGACATGATACTTTTGGGCTACTGTTCTTGAAAGACCAAACTAAGATTTATTATTTGGAATATAAATTTCCAAAATTATTCAATATAAATGCTTCTTTTTTTAGGTGTTTTAATTGAATTCTAAGTTTTAATATCCTCATTACCTTTATTTTTTTATCTAAGTTTTATTCTCAGCGGCATAATTATTACGATAAGTGTATAAAATATGTTTAATGTAATTAATATATTCCCATTGCTCTCTTATTTAGTGATACTTTAAGATAATTTTGAGTATATCTTGGGAATATATGTTGCTGAGAATATTTAATTGTAAGGAATTTATTTTATTTAGTACAATTGACTTAGTTAACTTTTATGTGCTATTTAAATAAGTTTTAAGCTTTAAATTTTATTTTAAAATTCCAGTTTAAATATTAATTTTATGCTTTTATAAGCATTTTTATTGAGGCTTTAAAATTAAGTTTTGCTTTATGCATTTAATTATATGTTTTCACATATATATAAATCTTATCCACCACTGTATAATAAGGTGGTCTCTCGTTAAATGGAACCAACGGGAAGTTTAATTGGAGATTACTCATAGTTAATTTCTGACCAACGTTGACTTTAATTATGAGTTATTAAGATGGTTTTTGATTTGTTTCTGCCCAACAGTGATGCAAATTAAAATCCTTAAGCATGTTGTTAATTCTGACCAACGTTGATTTAATTACATGCGTTTAAGTACATCTTATATACAGTCTACTAATTGAGAAATTATTTTGCTTCAATTTTTCAGTAAATTATGCAGACTATATAAGTACCATAGAACCCTTAAGTTGCACTTACTTTCCTACTTGGGATGATCAGGTGCATGCCATTCTCAAGGGACTGGACCTTGATTATGCGCTTAATGAGGAAAAACCACATGCTCCTTCTCCTATTTATGATTACTATAATGAGAGGATGAAGGAGTACACTCCCAAATTAGAAAAGTGGGAGAAATCCGATAGGATTGCTAAAATGATTATAAGATGCTCGCTCTTAGTTAACATGATGAGGAGGTTTCTCTCTAATGAAAAGAACATCATGGAAATAAGTGCTAAGGAGCTTCACAACTCCATAAGAGCACATTTTAGAAAGGTTTTCCTCATTGATAAGTTAATTAATTTCTGTTATGATGGGATAAGTGGTCTGGGTAACCACATTAAGAGCTTGTTTGATATGGCTTATGAGTTAAAGGCGCTTCGACTAGATCTGTCTGATGATTTTATGGTAAGCTGCCTTATGAGTTCTATGCCAAAAAATCATAACAAACATGCTCAAAATAATAAGTTTCCATTAGTCTGCAAATTTTGCAAGTTACCAAATTGATGATAAGTAATAAGAATGGCTTCGAAAGAAAGGTAACTAAAATTGTCTTATAAGATTTTACTTAAGTTATTTCCCCAACATTTGGTGGATAAACTAAGGTGCAGAAATGCACATCTTAATTTTCTCCTCAGGTCTTGCCAACCATGAGTATAAGGGGAACTAGCTGTAAGGAGCCATTAACGGAATAAAGATGAAGTCGAGACTTGGAGCTTCGCATTTGATTAGTTTCAAATTTTAGCTCTCAATGATGCTTATGTCATCTTAGTTTGGGATACTTTGTATTTTGGACATACAAGTTTGGATTTTATGAATACTTCATATTTATTTCATTATGATCTAATATTATTATTGGCAGTAAGATTTATTTCGTGTGATATGAGTTCTTTTTTTTATATGTCCGTTTTATTTTTAGTTAATCATTAGTTAGATGATGAGACCTCGTCGAAATTGTGTCACTGCAGTTGAGCCACATTTCGAAGGGGAGAATGGACTGTCTCATCATAAAAGAGATGCTCTATTCACCACTATTATTAAATAAAGTATGGGACCTGAGAAATAAAAAAATGATACTAAGTTTTGTCCCTTAGCCCAATAATAGTCTCTAATTAAAGAAAAACTTGTTTTCACTATTTCTGGCCAAAGCTGATTAGTGTTTGCATGTTTATTTAGTTTGTTTGTTCTAGTTCATTCTGGTCAACGCTAATTAAACTAGTACAATATAACTTGTAATTAGAGACTTATATGACTTACTTTCACTATTTCTGGCCAAAGCTGACTAGTGTTTGTATGGTCATCAAGTTGATTTGTTCTAGTTCATTCTGGCCAACGCTGATTAAACTAGTTCAATAAAATTTGTTATTATAAACTTATATGACTTATGTTTGTCATTCTGGCCAACACTGATTGATGAATATTTGATCATAAAAGTTTTACTGGGCAAAACCTTAGTAAGGCATAAGTATAGTCTAACTAAGGATGAGAAATACTATTCTAAGTAAACGAGCTATCCACATAACACCCTGATAAAATCCAAAGGATTATTGTTCTTTGAGAACGCATAAATCAGTGGGAGCAAAGTCCAAGGGCTTGCGTTTCTACTGTTATAACTGTTGAGATATAATGTATTCCTAGAGAATGCAAGAATCAGTGGGAGCTAGTGGGAGTTCACAGAGGAGGAAAATTAAATCTTGAAGAGATACAGACTTAGTTTTCTGTATCAATGATTCAGGAAGATATAAATACCTCAATTTGTGTCATAAGTCATTTAGTATACCTCCATTCAAGTTACTACAATTTTCTGTTGGGGATTTTCATATCAATTAGTAAGCCCCAATAGATATATGTAGCTACTATTAGTTGATAATTAGGCACATAAGTAAACCTCTATTGTTACTAAACTACTTGTGATCCATGGTAAATCTATAAGTGATCACATGACAAGAAGAAATTTTGTTATTCTAAACTATGTAATTTTATGAGCTTAGGTCCATAAGTATACATAAAGTGTGGCTACCAACAAGTTTCCTGATGAAGTCAAAACAGTAGACTATAAATGGGTCTATAATTTTAAGCGTGATTTCAAAGGGAATTCTTTATAAGATTAACTAAGATCACATATCCCACTATAGTTTAGAATATTATTTTAAGTGGACAATTATACAAAAAGTGGAAAAGTTTATTATCCTAATACTTTATGTGGGTGATGTTGAGTTAATATGTGGCAATGAGAATTGCACATAAGAGCTCTAGTCACTCAAGATATATTTTGGTGAAGCCTCTAAGTTTCTGGCTGTTGAAATACACTAATATAGGACCAAATGAGTATTAGGATTATCACGGAAGGCATATCAAGTATATGCATAAAGTGATAAATTTTTGAATATATAATGCCATGCCTGTCTGTTTTGCATGGTGCAGTTGCATAATGCATTAAGTTAATTTATCCTAAATATTCTAAGAATAAGTTAGTACAGTTGAAGAGGAAGACGTTCCATATACTTTGACTGTCATTAACTTTAAGAATGCTCAATGTCAATACTAGTTTAGACTTGGCATTGGGATACTTGGCAAAGAAATTTAAGTTTTATCCAGAATAGGTCCACTGGATGGTGCTAATAATTTTTAAGATATTAAGGAGGCACCAAAAGAATCATCATGTCACTTATAAGAAATATGAATTGTTTGATTGTCAATTCTCATGAGTATGTATAAGAAAGTGCACAATTAGATTATACATACTCTTGCAGAAAAAGGACAATTTAATTGAAAGCTCCAAATAAGATTAGTATTAAGATGAGCTCAATTAGTGATATGTTTAATAACGAACATGGCAGGCCATCTGGTTTAAGATAGATTATCCCAAATTGAGTATTAACGTACTGCTACAGGCCTACTTTTAAATTGCAGTATTATTTCGAGTAACAACAGATCAAATGCTGATGCCAAGCACTTTGATTATATGTTGTGAAAGAAGAAATCCAGGATCAAATTATTAAGCTTGAGAAAAATAAAGAACTGAGTTGATGCTAGCATATTTGCATATTGAGTCTTAAAACTAATCCCTTTTATGAGCGCGCAAATTAGTTTTGGTTTTAGTGCAAAGTCTCTAACTTGATTCCTAGATACAGGCCATATAATTAACTCCCAATAAGTAATAAGCGTTCTAACAAGGTATTGCAGTGAACTATGGGTAATGGGGTCCCAGTGGCGATTAAATGCTGCTGACGACGCATTGGTCTGGTCTTGCTGTTATACTAAGTGTGAACATAAGTATAAAGCGAACATTAGTTGTATAAGTGTATTAGCCGTTCGATCAAATGGGAGAATGTTGGAATGTGATCTCGGCTAATTCTGAGATTAATTACGAGATTAATTAATTATTAATTAATTAATTAGTTTTTGGTCCACCTGTCATATATATCCAACAGATTAGATCTGCCGCGATCGGCGGCAACCCTTAGATCTTTTAGGGTTCGGCCCCCTGACTCGCAGCGCATCTATAAATAAGAGGAGACACCCCTGGCGGCTCTATTCCAATCCATCTACGTGATTCCAATCACGCAACCGATCATTTAGGCGCTGAAGGGTTTAGGAACGTCGTCTACCCACGTTGTTCAGGTATTGACGTTCTGCTATCGTCGACTTCTTGATCAACAGAGAGGAGTCTCTCAGATTGGTGAAGATCACAACCTCTACTTCGTCTACATCAACCCTACTACACCTACAGAGGCATCTAATGACATCTACGGATTTTGGTTAGTATCTCAGATCAGTTTTCCGCAAAGATTAATCAGTGGTCATGTTTAGGCTAAGTTAAGATCCTGTTTAGTCTAAGTTTTATTACAACAACCCACGCCGTTCCCTTGCCGAGGCCCAGCAGGTCCACCACCACGGCCTCCTCGCCGGCGGGAGCCGCGAAGGTGGTCTTGTACCACGTGAAGATGCTGCCGTTGTGGCTCCGCCACTTGTAGCCGGGCTTGTCAAGGTGGATTTGCCGGTGCTCACCGGCCAACCCAGACTGCAAAGTGCAAACAACAAGACCTTTCTCCCCATGGACAAGAATGATTATATTGTTCGTTCAAATAATCGCCTGGTCAGTCGTCATTGCAAGAACATTATCATTAGTATAAATTAGTAAAAATAAAAAAAAGGATGTAAAACGTACAGTGATGTTCTTGCCATAGCTCGTGTCATTGTACTCCCCATGGACAAGAACTTTCTCCATGGACTTGAGCACACTGTGGAGATCCTTCAGGTGCCCATATTTGGGCTGCCTAATGTACTGTTACCTAATAATGGACAACATTAAAACACAAAATTAATCCAACATAGGAGTATACGTACTATACAAACTAGTTTAGTGCCCATACTAACGCCACGATTTCACTTCACGATGCATTTGAGAATGGAACAACTAAATTTATTTTTTCATAGCTCAACTTTCACACAATTGTAATGGTTTCTGAATCGGTGTTATCTGCGCTAACGCGTTATATGTTGTATTATAGAAGTACAGTTGCATGTGTCAAGGCCTTTTGGATCCTATGACCAAATGGTCTAAGCGATGGTACAAGTTCTCTTGCATTCGGAATGTATACATACCAGTGTCTGCTGCAGTGGCAACTCGTCGGTCCAGACTAACCCTAAGAGTTGTGAAAGAGAAATGAGAGTTGAAGTATCGAATGTGTTTTCTAAAATATTTTGCATCACTATCTAGCTGATTGGTGAACAATCTTTTTAACTCAAACGACACCTCAAGAATATTCACCTGAAATTTTCCTTTTATCCACCAGAATCCAGGTGGTTCACATTCAAATCGTATGGCCCCACAGTGTATGCAATCAGGTACCTTTCGCAAGATCAACATGGTGCTGATCTGGTAAATCCCGATAGACACGGAAACGTGGTGTAACGTCATATATCATAGCATAGCATAGGGCAGGCGGACAATCAGAGAGGGCGCGCGGTTGAAATTTTCGGAGAGAGATCGAGTCACGTCTAGGTGACACGACACGAGCCTGGATTTGAGCCAACACCACCGATGTGGTGAGTGGTGACTGGTGACTGAGGGCCAGTTCACGTACGTCCTCTCGTCACCGCGTGGGTATACTCGAGGAGGTCATGTGTGGCTTCACGCGAATCACGACCACCCGATCGATCCAGCTCTTGGAGCCTTTTCCTGTTTATGCATAGACGGCCAGCAGTGCGCGGTGGCGCCAAGACCAGAGCGGCGCGGCCGGCACCGGAGGCGAGACGATGCCGGCCACCGATGAGGCCCCCGCCGCCAAGAACGTGAACGTGAAACGGTCCGTCGCGGACAAGCCGACGTTCACGCTAGCGGACATCAAGCGAGCCGTCCCGCCGCACTACTTCCGGCGCTCCCTGCTCCGGTCCACCTCCTACCTCCTGCGCGACCTCTCCGCGGTCGCCGCGCTCCTCTACGTGGCGCTGGCGGCGGGCTCCCCTCCGGCGGCGCGCTCTCGCTCCTCCGTGTCGCCGCGTGGCCGCTCTACTG
Source organism: Coix lacryma-jobi var. lacryma-jobi (assembly GCA_009763385.1). Classification (NCBI taxonomy): domain Eukaryota; kingdom Viridiplantae; phylum Streptophyta; class Magnoliopsida; order Poales; family Poaceae; genus Coix; species Coix lacryma-jobi. The sequence continues at coordinate 100,063,280 of CM019831.1, forward strand.
GGCGACGCAGGGATGCACGCTCAACAGCGTGTGGGTGGTGGCGCACGAGTGCGGCCACCACGCCTTCTCGGAGCACACGGCGCTGGACGACGCCTTGGGCTTCGCGCTCCACACGGCGCTCCTTGTGCCCTACTTCTCCTGGAAGCACAGCCACCGCTGGCACCACGCCAACTCGGTGTTCCTGGACCGCGACGAGTTGTCAGGATGAAAACGGTCGCAAAATTTCTCAATCGTTTTCTACTTTTACATTTGAATACGAAAATGAAAACGAAAACGATAAAGCCGAATACGAAAACGAACATGAACTTACCGAATATCGAAAACGAACTAATTCGAGCGAAATTATGTCGAACACGGTCGGTATACGAAAATTTAATACGAAATACCGACCCGTAGGACCAAATCCATAAGCCCATGAAAATTAACTAATGCATGTACGTAACAATTGCTAAGTGTATAATCAAGTTCAACTGCATATAATAATAAGTGCATATAATAAGTCTAGAACAGACGATAATTAACACTAACAGCTAGCATAACATCTATAGTTCATCATCATTATTTTTGGCAACAAATAGATCCAAGTGAAGATGATGTGAACAATAATTAGTAATTACAGTATTAGAGATTTTTTATTATAAAACAATTACAATAATAATTTATTAGTTTTTTTCTTTTGAGCAAACAATAATGTATTGGTTTTTTAGCACACAAAAGCAAAATATTTCGAATAAATATGAGAGGGTAGATGACTGCTGTAGAATACACGCAGAAGCTGTTGTCTGTTGTCCGAATTCGAATTACCGAATTTCGAATTCGGGATATTCCGAATTAAAAGTGAAAGGACCGTGGCGCCTAAGAGGGGGTGAATTATGCAACTTAAAACTTCTTCTCTAAACTAAGGCCTCTAATTTCCACCTAGTCAAAACCTATGCAAGGAAGTAAACTATCTAATGTGCAACTAAGATTTTGCTATGTCTGTTTGCTATCTCTATCTCAAAAGGAGTTAAACAACCTAGTTTCCAAACCTATCAACTAGCAAGAGTAAGCTAGGAAAGGTAAAGCACATAAACAAGGTAGCAATATAAATGCGGAAGCCAAATAGTGTGGTAGAGATACAAACTCCCGTCGATGACTTCGGTATTTTTACCGAGGTATCGAGAAGCACACAAGCTTCCCCCTAGTCCTCGTTGGAGCCCCTCGCAAGAAATCCCTCGCAAGGACCAAGCTCTCGGTCGGGTAACTCCGTGGATAGCTCCGGGCCTTTCCCACGCGCAAGTGGGTCTCCGGTTAAGCCACTCGTGGCAAAGCCTCTCCCGGATGCTCCCCGCCGTCTTCACTATCAAGTTTCCGGCCGAAACGCCGCGGGCCTTGTTCCCTTCGGTACACGGAGGCGGCCACACCACAAACGCGGTTGGTGTGATCTCGCAAGACTACCAGCCCCGCCGATGTACAACAACGGTGCGCGCAAGCACCGGTAGACAAGAGGTTTTCAACCTCACTAAACACTAGGCCTAACACCTAGAGCAAGCGCAAAGTGGTGGTCTAACTAGCTTAAGCACTTCGCAAAGCACATACACTAATCACCGAGTATATCACTTGATTACTTTCGTGGCTAGAGCAACTAAATATATGTCTATGCACTTGGTATACTTCCTTGAGCTCCTACCATGTGTTTTTGGCCGGCCATCGGGGTATATATAGAGCCCCAAGCAAATAGAGCCATTGGGCAAAGAGATGGGCTTTTCTGCCATCGACCGGACGCTCGTCACGTCCTGACCGGACGCGTCCGGTCTCTCACAATGGCTAGTTGGCCGCCAGCACAGGCACTGATCGGACTCTGGCATGAGTCCGGTCGCAGACGATCGGACGCGTCCGATCGCATTTTCATGCCTCTGGAACCTCTTTGTGTTCGATCGGACTCAGCTGAGCTCTATCGTCCGATCGTCGTCGTAGCGTCCGGTCACGCGATCGCATTGAGGAACAGTAGCATCGGTGCGTCCGGTCGCTATTGCCGCAGCGTCCGGTCCCTCTGACGTGGCGCTGCTGGCTTGGTGTACTGACCGGACGCATCTAGGCCAGCTTCCGGTCACTGCGAGGCAGCGTCCGGTCACTTGTTCTTCCCGCCTTTCTCTTGTTCTTTGCGCACGACTTGGTTTTATTCTTGTGCCTTGGACTTTGCTTGATCTTTAGGGTCCTTAACTGAGCTTCTAGAGTCTTGCTTGAGGTGTTGATCATCGGATCACCACGTCACCTTAGTTCAAGTCACATTTGCACCCTATTGGACTACAAAACAAACACTTGCAAACACATTAGTCCAATTTGGTTATGTTGTTCATCAAACACCAAAATCCGAAGTTAAATGGTCCGAGGTCCATTTTCCTTACAATCTCCCCTTTTTTGGTGATTGATGACAACACGACCAAAACAAGCAAATAATAGATACATAATTTAAAATGCAATCTACTTGCCAGGATGCAATGCAAAGGCAAGATTATATGATGTTAAAAAGATACCGAATTGAAACATAGTTAATCTAATATATCTTGCCCTTGCCATTGAGTTCCTTTTAGTGGCTTGATGGATTAGATCTCCCTCTAACTCCATGATCCACTTCCTCCCTTTGTTGGACCATTCCCAAAAAGATAACCATAAAATTTTGAAAATTTGATTTTGGTTATGTTGTTTGTTTTAATTTGGGCTTGATTTTGGTCCCTACACATTTCTCCCCCTTTGGAATCAAACACCGAAAAGGAAGACATTAAAGCTCAAGAGAGGAAACATTATATAAGCTAAAACTCCCCCTAAGTATATGCATACATATGATGTAAGGCAAAAGCATATGCATAACCGACGAATTAAGGCACAAATGAGTTTAATCTATATAATGCATGGAGAAAGCATATAAGAGTATTAAATTGAAATCAACATAATGATATTGGTAGGAATACCACATGTAGATGCCAATTGGATTATCACCATACATGATGCTTGTCACCGAGAACTCCATTTTCATTGCAATGAGACTACTACACACATGATAATCTTAAAAGTAGTGTTAGTCTCAAAGCTTCTAAATTGTAGAGTAAATTCCCCCTAAAAGTGTGCATACAAGTTTGAAATACTTGTAGGAGACATGCACATTGACTTGTAAGGTCAAACTACCATTTTTCATATTGATATTACAAGAGATGTGACATCAATTGAAGATGGTAATTGGAGTAGTTTATCTATAATTTGGACTTTGGCACATATAAGATAAATGCAAAGTAAAAGAAGCTATGTGTCGTGCTTCTAACCAATTAAAACCATGTAGAATTGCTCTAAGAATGAGAGTGATACCGAGCAAAACTACCATATGATAAGCCTAATTTGCATGACAAAAGATATGAATATACCAATGCAAACATAGGCAATGAAAGGAACTAGATGCTAAAAGTAATTGCAAGACATTATACCAAATGAAAGTAATTGCAAGAATTTAAATCTAGTTACCTAACATGGGAGGGGAACTTGGGTCCATAGTACCCACTAACATACTTGGCAATGATATGATCCAATGTGATGCACCCCATGATATGCACCCAAAACTTTGCCAAGTCTCCAAATTCCCCGTAGTCAACTTGACTACTCACTTCCCTTTCGGGACCCAAACCTTTTTTGTGCTCTCCATGGTTGAGATGATATCCTTAGGCACCCAAATGCGTTTGGCCCCATTGTTGGCTTGCTTGTTCACCTTGATGGCCACCACCTTGTCATTCTTCTTCTTCTTCAAAAGATAAGGTGTGGAGGCCTTCTTGTTCACCTTGTTGGTGTAGGTGTTGGAGACCTTGCTTGTTTGCTTTTTGTTTTTCTCTTTCTTCTTTTCTCCCCCATGCTTCACCTTGCACTCATAGGACTTGTGACCTTCCTTGTGGCAAAGGTAACAAACCACGGTTTGCTCCTCATCAAGCTTCTTCACTCCCTTGTTGGTGTTATCTTGATGAGTTCGGGTTTGCTTCGCCTTGCCTTTTGCTTGAGTCAAGTCCTTGGTGAGGCTAGCCACTTCTTGCTTTAGTAGCTCATTCTCCATTGCAACTTCTTGTGTACATGTTTCTACAATGACATTCTCAACACAAGCTTGTTTGCACATGAGTGAGTCTAAATCAAGTAAATCCATGCAAGAAGTAGAGGCATCCTTTTTAGGCATATTAAAGATTGATTTTTCAATTTTAGGTGCCTCGGTGGGGTTTGCTTCGATGGTTTCAAGATTAGCAACTTTGTTAGATAGCTCATCACAATGCTTGCACATAATTTCCATTTTAGTAAGCAAGCTTTTGTAAGCATCTTGTGTGCTAGCTAACTTTGATTTTAGTTTTTCATTTTTCTTAACAAGTTGCTCATCATTACTTGTGCTATTACTTGTACTTGCACTAGCCTCAAGTTTCTCAATTTTATTAGATAGCTCAACATTCAAATTTGAAAAAGTTTCATATTGTTCAAGCATAGCATTATAGGCTTGTTGAGAGCTGTCTAATTTTTCTTTTAAAACATTGATTTTCTTTTGTTGACTAGTACAAGCTTTAGCATAATTGAGATTATCTTGCACAAGTTCATTATAAGAAGGAAGCTCATCATCACTATCACTATCACTATTACTAGAGATAGAGCTTGAGTTACCTCGTGCCATAAGGCACATACGTGAGGAGCTTGATGATGAGTGCTTGCGGCCATGCCTCTTGTGATGGGCTTCATCATCACTTGATGAATCATCCCATGTCTTGATGGTGGTGAGAGCTTTGGCCTTGCATCCCTTCGTTTTCTTGTCCTTGGGTGTGGGCTTCTGATTTGGGCAATCTTCCACAAAGTGCCCTCTTTTGCCGCATCCATAGCATCCCTTTTTCCTTTGCTCTCTTCTTTGATTAGTGAAGAGGCAATCTTCTATGGTGATGGGCACACCCTTGACATTGAGCTTGCGGATCATCCTCTTCACTCCTTTCATTAGCTTGATTGTTTCTTCTTCATCTAAGGAGGAGTCAGATGAGGTGGAGGCTTGATCATCACTTGATTCTTCATCTTCATCATCCTCTTCTTCTTCACTTGAGGAGCTTGAGCTTGTTTCAACTTGCTTTTTGCCCTTTATCTTTTTGTGCTCACATGAGAGAGCAATATCTTTGCTTGATGAAGTGGCTTCTTCTTGACCCATCTTGCGTGACATCTCAAATGCCACCAATTTGCCAATGACAATGGTCGGGGTCATGGTGCTCAAGTCCTTCATGTTGTGAATGATGGTGATGATGGTTGCATGTTTGTTCTTTGGAAGCACAAAGATGATCTTCCTCACAATATCCGCGGCACCTAGCTTTGTAATTCCTATAGAATGGAGCTCATTGATAATTAGATTCAAACGAGAATACATATCACGAACAAGCTCATTATCATTCATTTTAAAGGAATCATAGCTTGTTTTAGTTAGGTGATATTTTTGCTCACGTACATTACTTGTACCATCATGGAGCTCATGTAGCTTTAACCAAATTTCATGAGATGTTTGCAAAGTAAAAACTTGGTTAAAGACATCCATGCTAATAGATTCAAACAAGCAATTTTTAGCTCTAGCATTAAGATGAATTTCATTTTCATCACCCGCGGTAGGTTTCTCGGGATTCTTAATGGGTTTCATCCCATCGCGGGTGACTCTCCAAACACCTAGATCAATAGCTTCTAAGAAGCAAGCCATCCTACCACTATAGTAAGGGAAGTTGGTGCCGTCAAAGTGTGGAGGCCAAGAGGTATCCATCCCAACCTCTCTTAGGGGCGTCGGCTCGAAGGCGATTAAGCCAAGAGTCCACAAGAGAGCCAACCGGCTCTGATACCAATTGAAAGGACCGTGACGCCTAAGAGGGGGAGGGGTGAATTAGGCAACTTAAAACTTCTTCTCTAAACTAAGGCCTCTAATTTCCACCTAGTCAAAACCTATGCAAGGAAGTAAACTATCTAATGTGCAACTAAGGTTTTGCTATGTCTGTTTGCTATCTCTACCTCAAAAGGAGTTAAGCAACCTAGTTTCCAAACCTATCAACTAGCAAGAGTAAGCTAGGAAAGGTAAAACACATAAACAAGGTAGCAATATAAATGTGGAAGCCAAATAGTGTGGTAGAGATACAAACTTCCGTCGATGACTCCGGTATTTTTACCGAGGTATCGTGAAGCACACAAGCTTCCCCCTAGTCCTCGTTGGAGCCCCTCGCAAGAAATCCCTCGCAAGGGCCAAGCTCCCGGTCGGGTAACTCCGTGGATAGCTCCGGGCCTTCCCCACGCGCAAGTGGGTCTCCGGTTAAGCCACTCGTGGCAAAGCCTCTCCCGGATGCTCCCCGCCGTCTTCACTATCAAGTTTTCGGCCGAAACGCCGCGGGCCTTGTTCCCTTCGGTACACGGAGGCGGTCGCACCACAAACGCGGTTGGTGTGATCTCGCAAGTCTACCAGCCCCGCCGATGTACAACAACGGTGCGCGCAAGCACCGGTAGACAAGAGGTTTTCAACCTCACTAAACACTAGGCCTAACACCTAGAGCAAGCGCAAAGCGGTGGTCTAACTAGCTTAAGCACTTCGCAAAGCACATACACTAATCACCGAGTATATCACTTAAGCACTTTAGTGGCTAGAGCAACTAAATATATGTCTATGCACTTGGTATACTTCCTTGAGCTCCTGCCATGTGTTTTTGGCCGGTCATGGGGGTATATATAGAGCCCCAAGCAAATAGAGCCGTTGGGCAAAGAGATGAGCTTTTCTGCCATCGATCGAACGCTCGTCACGTCCTGACCGGACGCGTCCGGTCTCTCACAACGGCTAGTTGGCCGCCAGCACAGGCACTGATCGGACTCTGGCATGAGTCCGGTCGCAGACAATCGAACGCGTCCGATCGCGTTTTCGTGCCTCTGGAACCTCTCTGTGTTCGATCGGACTCAGCTGAGCTCCAGCGTCCGATCGTCGTCGTAGCGTCCGGTCACGCGGTCGCATTGAGGAACAGTAGCATCGGTGCGTCCGGTCGCTACTGCTACAACGTCCGGTCCCTCTGACGTGGCGCTGCTGGTTTGGTGTACTGACCGGACGCATCCAGGCCAGCGTCCGGTCACTGCGAGGCAGCGTCCGGTCACTTGTTCTTCCCGCCTTTCTCTTGTTCTTTGCGCAGGACTTGGTTCCATTCTTGTGCCTTGGACTTTGCGTGATCTCTAGGGTCCTTAATTGAGCTTCTAGAGTCTTGTTTGAGGTGTTGATCATCGGATCACCACGTCGCCTTAGTCCAAGTCACATTTGCACCCTATTGGGCTACAAAACAAACACTTGCAAACACATTAGTCCAATTTGGTTATGTTGTTCATGAAACACCAAAATCCGAAGTTAAATGGTCCGAGGTCCATTTTCCTTACAAAAAGTAGAAAAAAGCTCAAACCGTTTTCGTTCCGATTTCAAATTCACTACTCTGAATTTCGAACCGAATTTGAATTTGTCCGAAAATACGAATTCGATTGGATCAAATATAGAAAACGATGGGGTTCGGTGCGGGAAGTTTCGGTACCGTTTTCATAACTCGGAGTTGTACGTGTCGTGGCGCCGCTCCGAGCTGCTGGCGCTCGTGCGCGCGCTCCACGACAACAACGCCGCCCGCCTCGTGCTCTTCGTGCTCGTGCTCATCTTTGGCTTCCCGCTCTACCTCACCTGCAACATCACCGGCAGGCCGTACCAGCGCCTCGCCAACCACTACGACCCCTACTCGCCCATCTTCTCCGGGGGCCGGGAGCACGCGCAGGTCGTCCTCTCCGACGCCGGCGTCGCCAACTTCTCGCTTGCGCTCTACTGCCTCTCCTCCTCCGACTCCGGCGGGTTCACGATGCTGACTACGCTCGTCTATGGCGTGCCCCTGCTTATGGTCAACGTGTGGCTGGTGCTCATCACGTTCCTGCACAACACCGACCCCGTCGTGCCCCGCTACGACTCCGGCGAGTGGGACTGGCTCCGCGGCGCGCTCACCATCGTGGACTGCGACTACGGTGCCTTCCTCAACGCCGCCTTCCACAACATCGCTGACACGCACATCGTGCACCACCTCTTCCCGTCCATGCCGCACTACCACGCCGTCGAGGCCACCAGGGCCATCCGCGCGGTCCTCGGCGAGTACTACCGCTTCGACGACACGCCCATCGTGAAAGCGGCATGGCGCGCCGCCAAGGAGTGCCTGTACGTCGAGCCCGACGGCCGCCGCGAGGGGGTCTTCTGGTTCGGCAGCGGCAACAAGCAGTCTTAGCTTGCATTGCATTGCATGCATCGTATGGATGGTGACGTACACTACAAACAATATCTGATGTTGCATGCATCAAGCGGAAATAAACAAAAAAAAGGACAATCTGAGCGTTCGAACCGTGACTGCTCGAGCACGAGCGTGGGAGCCAGGCGCGGGTGTGGGAGATTGAGGGGGAAGAGATATACCCTACAATAAATTTTGATCGTTAGATGTGAGTGAGTAAAGAGAGAGAAAGTTACGAAACAAATCTGGACGGTTGATTATTATAGAGTTAGTTTTCTGGGTACAATTTTGTGTGTGGATCTAGTTAGGCCATCTCAGCGGAGGAGATTTTGTTTGGTACACCAAGCAAAGAATAAGATGGTGCTTTAGTAGGGTAGATAAATGATGATCCTTATTTGTACTAGATAAACTTACCATACTCGTCCAAAAGGTGCATCGTAGTCATAGCTGGTTGTGATGTACGGGCCACCGGAAGTGCGTCCAAAATTGGTTCCTCCGTGGTACTGATTATCACCACCACGATATGAATTCAGGTGACAACAATACTCATGTATAGCTAGCGCTAGGGTTACAATAATTAAGATAATTATGCAAGTGCAATTCATGTGGTAAGCAAGAAAAGAAAAAAAATATATATATCACCATTGTTGATACTCAAAGGTGTTATAAGAGAATAGTAAGGTTAGAAGATATGTTCAACTCATAGTATTTTAAAGGCGAATTTATCTTCTGATACTTTTATTCTAAAGGTCGGATATCTTAGGAAGGATGGGCTCGCCTGCTTGATGTCTTCCGACCAGTTATGTTATCTAAGACCAGGAGGTGATGCTGGTCGGAAATCTTAGAATGATGATTTAAGTACCGATTCGAGGATGTTTTATCTACAAAGGTTTTGAAGATCGTTTAAACGGTGTAATCAATTTGGGCTAATGTCTATAAAGCTCATTAAACCGGTTTAGTCGATTTAAAGATCGGCGAGATCGGGTTTACCTTGTCTAGTCCGGATTGGACTCTTGGATTCTATATTTTGATAGAGTCCGGATAGGAAACTTGGAGATCGTATCTGGAGATGTTTCCTATTGGGATAAGTCCAACCCACTCTATATATATGAGAGGATCATGGCCGATTGAGGCATCCAACCCTAATCGATCAAAATCAATCTACTATCTCTTTTACCCTTTTTTCCTCTCTACTTTGCTGCTCGGCGCGTCTCCCGGCGAGGCTCGACGGCGTTCTAGGCAGCCTTGCTGGTCCTAGGGAAACCTCTACGTGCCTCTCCCCGACGGGTCTTCCCGGGAGTGGTTCTACAGTCATCAGTGATAAAGGATCTAAACCCTAAATCGACCTAAATCGGTCTCTAGATCGGTTCTCATAGATCTGGGCATGTCTCTTGCTGTTCTAGGTTGATCCGCAACTTCTTCGGGCGTTCTAGCCCTGCTGGTGTATGATTCGGATCTTTTCCGACGTCAACACACTTTTTGGCTACTCCACTAGGGAAGATCGGAATTTCATCTACTACCATGATGGGCGGCAAAGATGGTGCTACAGATAAGGATAACATAATCCGACCTGCGGGCATCTACGAGCTCCCTGACGAATTAAAGCAACAAGCGCAGGCCAAACTCGACGCTGTGTTGAAAGGCTTTCCTGGAAAGCTACTCAAAGGATCGGCGCGGCAAGGTCACCCAAGACAAGGAGCCGGACTTCAGCGAGATAATTCCTACTGTATCAACCACGACCGCTGAAGACGCTACTCGTAAGGTAAATACTAAGGTACATGAAGATCCTTACCCTACTCACACCAATTATTTAACAATGCTGGTTGATACTTCAAAGACTCTTACCAATACTATTCAATATTCATTTAAATTACTCAGGGATCACATGGATAAGTTAGAAGGTAAAATTGTCGAACCCGAACATCCGACCGGACAACCTCAGTTTGGCATGCCTTTTAACTTCTTCAAAGGCCAAACATCGCATACAAATTTTGGTCAATTAGGATCTGCTGAGACCAGTCATGGTGAAGCTGGTACATCGACAAATACCAATAATACCACACATAATTCTGGTTGGACTATTCAGACCGACCAGGGTACGACAACAAATAGAACTTCAGGAGGACAGGGAACAATATTGCCCAATCCACCAAAGTCTCCGAGTCACAATCCCATGCATAACAACACTCCTAACCTTGTCGAAACCGATTTTGGACGAGCTATAAATCGGTTTAAGGAAGAGATAACCAGGTCTCTCGAGACCAGCTTGGGGGTCTAATTTAAACCTAGTAGAAGCACTTATTCTAAATTGTATCCTTCATGTTTTGATTTTATGAAAGCACCTGATGGTTGGAGGGTACCGGATTTTTATAAGTTTAGTGGTGACGGTAGTAAAACAACCATGGAGCGTGTTAGCATGTTCCTTGCACAAATGGGCGAAGCTAGTACTTTAGATCACATGAATGTACGACATTTTCTTGTCTCTAACCGGTACAGCTTTTGCTTTGTTTACATCACTACTGGAATGTACCATAGGTTCTTGGGCCGAATTAGAAGAGAAATTTCATAATCACTTTTATGACGGGGTCCAAGAAACCAGGTTGTCACATCTCACATCGGTTCGGCAAGGACGTAGCGAGTCTGTAGTCGACTTCTTTAAGCGCTTTAAAGAAATTAAGAACCGATGCTTTCATTTAATGATCTCTGATAGAGACCTGACAGATCTATGTCTTGCTGGTTTACGTCGGGAGATCAAGGATAAGCTTGAACATTACGATTTCTTTAATGTTAATCAACTTTTGCAAATGTCCATCTCAATTGAGTCGCGCCTTAAAGAACCTCACGATCCCCATAAGACTCATCGACCAGGTGTACATATTGTTGAGATGAACTATGATAGTTCGGACGATGAGTCTAAAGATTGTTATGCTGCTGAGTTTTTATGGCCAGCACAGAATAAATTAGTCACCTGTCCTTCCCTCAAACCAATTCAAAAGAATCGGGGTGAGGAAGTGAAGTTTACTTTTGATTTCTCCAAATGTGACCGAATATTTGATGAATTGCTTAAATTTGGTTATCTTATAATTAATTATACTTTGCCATCACCCGACGAATTGAAAAGAAGGGCTTATTGTAAATATCATAATTCTTTTTCTCATGCCACTAATAACTGTAATGTTTTTCGACGACAGGTCCAATTGGCCCTTAATGAAGAACGATTGAGTCTTACCGAGATGCAGATCAGTACCGCTCCTTTTTCGGTTCATATGGTGGAGGCAGGAAACCCTGCCATCCTGATTTGTCCAGAGCAAGCCGATACGACCAGAGGCAAGAATGTTGTCATCGACGAATCATGGTTGCACCGAATACTGAGAAAGATTCGGGGCGCAAAGTGGTACTCGAGAAGGGTGATGATGGCAAGAACAAGCTCACGATCACTGCTGGATCGGTACGACACCTGAACAAACAAAGGTGGTTTGAGACCAGGGCAACACAAAAAAGGCCGACCAGGTCGGGTTCTCAAGCCGACCAGTCTGGTTCTTCCTCAGAACAGCCAATTCAGTCGGATCGAAAGACCGACCAGGTCAAGCCAACTTCTTCCGGTCTGGTTAAGACAGATAAGCCGACTATCGCAGTCGGTTTAACTGGTTCTGGCAGTTCTGCACCTTCCGGAGTGCATGTTTTATGCACATTAATCCCACAAAAGCCCGAAGTTGGCACTTGAAAGACCAATGTGGGGAAGAGTAAAGGAAAGGTTGTCAGAGAGCCATGCACTTTTGATAAGCTCATGGCTAAATAGAAACATCAAAAAGTCGATTCTCAGAATCAGCCATTAAAAAAAAAGAGTCTACTCCTCCGAAGCGCGAGGATAAGAGGTCTAAGCAGCTGGTGGTGGCCCAAGCAGCATCTCCGGCATCGAGGACCATTCCTTATAGACCACAGTGGGCTCCTCCAATTTCACCACCTCCGCAATGGGGTCCTCAAGGAGTGTGGGTACCTTACCCTATGCCAACACCTATGTACTATCAGCCAGGATGGGGAATGCCTGTTAATCAATCTACAAGGATCTCAATGTTTGATCGATTGGGTGATCGACCGAGCTCAAGTAATGTAGGTCAGAATCGACCGATCATGTCAAGAACTTTGATCGCTCAAGAGATGGGAAAGGCGCAAGTACAACAAATCTATGTGCCTAAAAGGGTGCAAAATACTCCTACTGTCTCCCCGTCCAAACCTCATCCTGTGCCCTCGATTACGATCGGTTCTATGGAGGTCCCTATTGCCAATGAAGCCAAGCCGATGATAATTGAGGAACCCACTCCATCAAAGGTTCAAGAAGCTTAAGATGCTTCAGCTGGAGTAGAGGTAGAAAAGCCTGTTGAGCGCGATCCCGATACACTTAGCCCAGGTGGTGTCCCCCTGGTTTGAGTAAGACTCAATGAAGGAAGTTGCAGAGGGCTCGCTGTAACAAGCAAAGGCGGGAGCAGCTTGAGAAAATGAGGGAGGATATATTTAACTCAACGCATCCCATTTCCCTTAGGGCAAGCGAGGGGGTGAAGAGCCGACTTGTAATCAAAAGCCGACTTTGACAATTGTAGAACTAAACAGGTCGGATCCTGAGCCGACTAGTCTGGATACCCGAATCTGCTGAAGTAGCTTCAGAACCAATCAGGTCGGATCCCAAGCCGACCACCTCAGATCAGGCGCCGACTAGTTTAGGGCTCGAGCAGGCTAAGTCGACTGCTACTAAGTTGAGAATCGAGCCGGCCCGACCAGGTTCCAAGACTAAATTGGTTCTTGATATTCCGATTGGATCCGATACATGTGATCTTGTTTCCTCCGCTGGTGTTGCCACGACCAGTGAAGAATTACCTGAAGAACAAGATGAGGAAATGGTGGATTACAAACCTTCCCCAGAGAGGGCGGAGGTCAATGCGGTTTACTTATCGGCCGACTACTACGTGGTCGGAGATGATTCGACAGCGACAAAGTTCAACTTCGCTACGCAGACTGCTGTTCCAGAAGCTAGAGGACTATGTCAATCATCTCAAGTCGTTACATGTAAAAGGCCATATCAATGGTACACCGGTTCACAAGATGTTGGTCGACAGCGGGGCGATCATGAACCTGATGTCATACTCGCTTTACCAGAAGCTTGGTGGCTCCGATGAAGAGCTGATCAAGACCAACATGACAATCACTGGAGTCAGAGGAGGAGATCCTATTCCGACCAAAGGAGTTGCGTCTATAGAGCTTACCATTGGGAGCAAAACTTTGACTACTGCTTTCTTTGTTGTCGACATTCAAGGTAGCTACAACCTTATACTCGGGCGTGATTGGATTCATGCTAATCGATGCATTCCTTCTAGTCTACATCAGTTTCTCATTCAGTGGGTGGGCGATGATGTGGAAGTTGTGCATTCGGATTCATCACCTTATGTAGCTGCGGCCGATGCTCCTTTTCTCGGGGCATGATACTATTGCTTGTTTATCTGGTCAAGACCTTTCTGATTTCCAGTTTGTTAGTGTTACTAGGGAAGGTTTTATACGAGTGTCTTTAAAGCCGATTAACAATCGGTTCAACATTATCATGTAATTTAATGGATGCTAATGTTGATTGGTTAAGACATCATGTTGAACAATATCAGATTTTAAGGGCCGATGCTTGTGAAGCTATCGATGACTTTGACGAGCTCAATAAGTTGGGGTCAAGGTTTCACATCGGCTGACCCTTTAGAACAAGTTGACATTGGGGATGGTTCTGTGCCTAAGCCGACCTTTGTAAATCAAAACCTGAAAGCCGATTATAAGCTAGAATTAATCGCGCTTTTGAAGGAATATGTTGATTGCTTTGCATGGAATTACATGGAGATGCCTGGATTAAGTCGAGAGCTTGTTGAACATCGGCTTCCTATTAAACCTGGGTTTAGGCCTTTCAAACAACGTCCTCGCCGCTTTAGCTCTACAATATGTGACCGAATTATGGAAGAAATTAATCGGTTACTACAAGCGGGATTTATTCAGCCATGCAGATATGCGGAGTGGGTCTCTAACATTGTACCTATTCAGAAAAAGGACACTGGAAAGATCAGAGTCTGTATTGATTTTAGAGATCTGAATAGAGCAACTCCTAAAGATGAGTATCTTATGCCCATAGCCGATATGTTGATTAACGATGCTTCGGGACACCAGATTGTTAGCTTTCTTGATGGCAACACTGGTTATAAAGAGATATTTATGGCCGAGGAAGATATGTCCAAAACGGCCTTTATTTGTCCTGGATTTGTCGGTCTCTTTGAGTGGGTTGTGATGACATTTGGTTTGAAGAACGCAGGCGCTACCTATCAACGTGCTATGAATATGATCTTTCATGATTTAGTTGGTATAGTCATGGAAGTACATATTGATGATATTGTGATCAAATCAGATGCTCATGTGTCTCATTTAGCTGATTTGCGTTTGGCATTTGAGAGAATGCGCCGCTATGGTTTGAAGATGAACCTACTAAAATGTGCTTTTGGTGTATCGGCTGGAAAGTTCTTAGGGTTTATTATTCATGACAAGGGCATAGAGATTGATCCTAAGAGGTTAGAGGAGATCAAGAAAGTTCAAGCACCTACATGCAAAAAGGACTTGCAAAAGTTCTTGGGGAAAGTGAACTACTTGAGGAGATTTATTGCGAACTTGTCCGGAAAAATTATTCCTTTTACCCCCATATTAAAATTGAAGGATGAATCTGAATTCGTTTGCGGAGTAGAGCAACAAGAAGCGTTTGAGAAGATAAAGGAATATTTGTCGTCTCCACCAATTCTTCGAGCACCCAAGAGAGGAACTCCTTTCAGATTATATGTTGCCGCCGAAGAAAAGGTTATTGGGGCTGTTCTAACACAAGAAGACGAGGGCAAAGAATATGTGATTGCTTATATTGGTCGCCGTCTTCTTGATCCCGAGACAAGGTACGCCCATATTAAGAAATTGTGCTTATCCTTGTACTTTGCTTGTGCCCAAAATGAGACATTACTTGTTGTTTAGTACATGTGTTGTTGCGTGCCAGGCTGATGTAATTAAGCACATGTTATATCGGCCAATCCTTAGAGGAAGGATTGGCAAGTGGGCGTATGCATTGATTGAGTATGACTTGACTTACGAACCATTGAAAACATTAAAGGGTCAAGTTATTGCTGATTTCATTGCTGAGCATAATGTTAGTTTAGAAGATGAGATCAATTATCTTACTTTTACACCATGGAAACTTTATTTCGATGGATCGGTTTGTAAGGAGTGCCAAGGTGTTGGTGTGGTCATTATATCTCCTAATGATGCTAAATTTGAAATGTTAAGCCGATTAGATTACCTTTGTACTAATAATCAAGCCGAATATGAAGCTTTGTTATTTGGTTTAGAGATATTGTGTTCCATGGGAGTTAAGCATGTTGAGTCTTATGACGATTCTTTGTTAAGAGTGCAACAAGTTGCCGGTGAATTCCAATGTTTGGAAGGATCGCTAAATGTGTATCTTAATATGTGCCTTGATATTATTGTTCATTTTACTGAATTCCAAATTCGGCATATACTGAGGCACGAAAATCATGAAGCTAACATGTTAGCTCAACAAGCATCTGGCTATGGTATTGGTAGACGTAATTTTCACATAAAGCCGATGCATCAGCATGCAGAAGTTTTGTCGGCTCGTATGGCCGACCATACTGTTTTTGAAACAGTTCAACCAGCCCGCTCTAGAAACCAGGTAAATATTAAGCATACTTGGGTAGACACTTTGGCCGACCAGGTTGGTAGCAAGTCAGGTCAATTAGTTCGACCGATTGACCTGGTCGATCTTGGAACGTCTGGTTCAGTTGATTTATCTGAGGAACTTTTGAATCGGCCCAAGTCAAATTCTAAGGAGAATGGAACCGATTTTGAAGATTGGAGGACTCCCCTGTTAAAATATCTTAGTAATCCAAATACTAGACTTGATCAAAGTGTTCGGCGGAGTGCATTCAAGTATGTGTTGCACAATGACGAACTTTACCGAACACTACAAGAAATCCTTCTTTTTATGACAAAATTCCTAATGACAAAGCTTGTTTTCGTCATATAATGTGCCATAATATGACGTAAAATTATGTTTCATCATAAATCTATGGGACTCGGAAATATTTGTGACGAGATTGTTTCTTATGTCACATAAAGGTATCGAGTTTCGTCATAAATTGTCATGCGTCAGGAGTCGATTGACGGTTATGTTTTCGTGACGAATCATAAAGTTTTTATGTAACGATATCAGACCGTCACTAAATGTTTTATCAAATATGACGACCCCCACTGTCATAAAATACCCTAGTACGGGCTGGACCCTTGACCCATGTTTGTTTGACTCGGAGCTGGGCATCGGCCCATGTAAAAATGCACCGGAGGCCTGGGTGGAGGGAGGCACGCGAGGCCTCAAATAGAAGGGCCAAGAGTTGCTTTTTCTTTTTTCTTCTTTTTCTTTTTCTTTTCTATTTGTAAATCACTTGTTTATTTCATTCTTTTTTCTGGAGTTTAGGTGGCCAAAACATGCCATCACACCAAATTTGAGGATTTTTTGAAAAACTAGTGAATTACTGAATTTTTTGTTAAGTTCTAGGAATTTTAAAGCCCGACAGCTCACAGATAAAATTTGGGAAACTAAATGACCTCTAATGAGGAAGTGTTGAGTACCAGAGTTGTAGGTACCAATATCATGCACATTTTTGGCCATCCCTTCATTTGACACTTTTTATGTGATTAAAGATTTGAAATTCAAATTTTGAGAGAGTTTTCTGTGGCTAAGGGATTTAAAAATGGATCTAATGAAAAAGTTTTGAATACCAAAGTTGAAAGGGACAACAAGATCTACAATTTATGTTGTGGTCATTCGTTCATTTAACACTGTTGTAGCACACATTATCCACATCTACCCAATCTTCCATAAAAGTAACTTAAACTCTATAAGGGATGTGCCTACTTGTGAAACATCTATAATCCCACTTTGTTGAAATCATTTAATTCTTTTTCCTGGAGTTTAGGTGGCCAAAACATGTCACCACACCAAATTTGAGGATTTTTTAAAAAATAGTGAATTACTGAATTTTTTTTAAGTTCTAGGAATTTTAAAGCCCCGCAGCTCGCAGATGAAATTTGGGACACTAAATGACCTCTAATGAGGAAGTGTTGAGTACCAAAGTTGTAGGTACCAAAATTATACACATTTTTCATATAGGCCATCCCTTTATTTGATACTTTTTTATATGATTAAAGATTTGAAATTCAAATTTTGAGAGAGTTTTGTGCGGTTAAGGGATTTAAAAGTGGCTCTAATGAAAAAGTTTTGAATACCAAACTTGAAGGGGACAACAAGATCTACAAACTTGAAGAACCGCCGAAGACCTATTACTTAAGTGTTTGGTATCTGATCAAGCGAAGGTGGCTATGGGAGAAGTTCATGAAGGTATTTGTGGTACGCATCAATCGGCCCCGAAAATGAAGTGACTATTACGCAGAGCTGGGTTTTATTGGCCCACCGATTGTTTTCGCTACTACAAAAGATATGATGAATGTCAACGGTTTGGAAATATACAGCTTGCACCTGTTGCGATGCTTCATCCTATTATCAAACCATGACCTTTTCGTGGTTGGGGGTTAGACTTCATTGGCCAAATTCATACCCCATCTTCAAATGGACATCGTTTTGTTCTAGTCGCTATGGATTACTTCCCTAAGTGGACTGAAGCGGTACCTTTGAAGAATATGACACATAAGGAGGTGATTGAGTTTATTACTGAGCATATTATACATAGATTCGACATACCTCAAACATTAACTACGGATCAAGGAACATCTTTTATTTCTAAGGAGGTACGAGATTTTGCCGAATTATATAAAATAAAGATGCTCAATTCATCTCCATACTATGCTCAAGCCAATGGTCAAGCTGAGTCTAGTAACAAAACTTTAATCAAGCTTATCAAAAAGAAGATTGAGGATAACCCAAGGAGGTGGCGTGAGGTCTTGTCTGAGGCTCTGTGGGCTCATCGTATATCAAGACATGGCGCTACAAAAGTCACTCCTTTCGAGCTGGTATATGGCCAAGAAGCAGTGTTGCCCGTTGAGGTGAATCTGAATACATATAGGCTTGCTAAACAGAATGATTTATCTGTTGTTATGTATCATGATGCCATGATGGACAATGTTGATGAAGTAACCGATAAGAGGTTAAAGGCTCTTAAGGAGATGGAGAGAGATAAAGCCCGAGTTGCCAGAGCTTACAACAAGAAGGTAAAGAGCAAGTCGTTTCAAGTGGGAGAATTAGTGTGGAAGACTATATTATCACTTGGATCGAGAAGCAATAAATTTGGCAAGTGGTCGCCGAGCTAGGAAGGTCCTTATAAAGTGATCAAAGTGATATTCGGGAATGCATATATGCTAGAGACGTTGCAAGGTGAAAGTCTCCCAAGAGCAATAAACAGAAGTTATTTGAAGAAATATTTTCCAAGTGTTTGGCAAGAAGCCTAAGTGCTTTTCAAGCAATGGCCGATACATGAATCGCCCTTAGAACAAAAAATGATCGGAGATATTTATTCTTGGTTACTGAATGACCGATGAGTTGGACGTCGTTGTTATTCGATTTGTTTTTAGGTTCTACTAAAGATCACCTAAAAACAGGGGCATATGTTGACACTCAAAAGTGTTATAAGATAATAGTAAGGTTAGAAGATATGTTCAGCACATAGTATTTCAAAGGCGAATTTATCTTCTGATACTTTTATTCTAAAGGTCGGATATCTTAGGAAGGATGGACTTGCTTGCTTGATGTCTTCCGACCAGTTATGCTGTCTCCGACCAGGAGGTGATGCTGGTCGGAAATCTTAGAATGATGATTTAAGTACCGATTCGAGGATCTTTTATCTACAAAGGTTTTCAAGATCTTTTAAATAGTGTAATCAGTTTGGGCTGATGTCTATAAAGCCCATTAAACCGATTTAGTTGATTTAAAGATCGGCGAGATCGGGTTTACCTTGTCTAGTCCGGATTGGACTCTTGGATTCTATATTTTGATAGAGTCCGGATAGGAAACTTGGAGATCGTATCTGGAGATGTTTCCTATTGGGATAAGTCCAACCCCCTCTATATATATGAGAGGATCATACGATTGAGGCATCCAACCCTAATCGATCAAAATCAATCTAATATCCCTCTTACCCTTTTTTCCTCTCTACTGTGCTGTTCGGTGCATCTCCCGGCGAGGCTCGACGGCGTTCTAGGCGGCCTTGCTCGTCCTAGGGCAACCTCTACGTGCCTCTCCCCGACGGGTCATCCCGGGAGTGGTTCTAGAGTCATTGTTGGTAGTTCTTAGCTACACCTAGGATAGGGTAGCTAAAGCAGCTATCTACTAATGCCAAGCGGGGTTGTTAGTCCCAACACTAGTAGGAGCTAACTAGAGAGAATGCAATCTACCAGGAGTCGATTCTGCAAGCGCACATAACTATCGTAGTAGCACTTCCCTAGGAGTACCAGGTGTCGATTTATTTGATCCCAAGGGAAGGATAGAGTGGTGTATGAGTCGAGTCAAGGAGGGGATGAGAGTCGAAGAAATAAGAAAAAGGAAAAGGGGAGAAGAGAAAAGAAGGGATGGAAGGCTAGAAAGAATATATGGGTGGATAGGTAAGGATGAAGTAGATGGCTAAGGTAAGGTGGATGGATAGGTAGGTAAAGGGAATAGGATAACTAAGGGTAACTAAGATAACTAACTACTCCTAGATAACTACAAAGCAAGATAACTACGAAGCAAGATGGTTACGAAGCAAGGCAGGCAAAAGTCAATAAAGCAACTAAGTTGAGTATAGTTTTATTCCTATCTTATCAAGTATCGAGGCGTACTAGCCTTTACCACTGACTTAGGTTGAACGCTAGCACAACGAGCCTTACTGTTAAACTGGGCCAACTACGTGGTGGAATTCAAGGCGCACAGGGCTGTCACCACCTGCTTGCTACCACAGCTATGCGGGGGTCCAGCCGTATCTGAAGGTAAGTCTATAACTAAGCACCACGCTTAACTATATTCTAACTATCTCTACCCTAGCTTTGAATAGAGACACCCTTGCGGACGTCAGAGCAAATACTTGACTTAATAAGATAAACACTAAACTAACTAAGCAACTTATTGGCAAAGATCAATCACTAAGCACACTAGAGATTAACTACTATGGCTAAGTGAATTGAACTGTAGGATAGCTAGGTCACACTAAAGGTACTTGATAAAGTAATACTGAAAGTAATGCTTAAAGTAATACTGAGATAAAGATAAATATACCTGATATACAAGGGAGCAAACCAGACCAGAGACGCCGGGAAATCAACGGACCTCTGATGCCAGTTGCTCGCACCTGCTTCTCTCTTAGCAAGCTCTACGCTCCTTTTACCAAGGACTTAGGCTGAGCTGTGCTTAACTAAGAGCCGCGCTGTAGCGAGGGCACTAGAGCTATACTCTCTCTACTAGCAAACCTACTTGTCTAAGCTCTCTGAGCTTCTAACCTAACTCTCACTTGCTTCTCTTGCTTCTGTGTTGCTTTCTCTGGGATGCTACTCTGGGATGTGATGGTACAAATGAAGTGGTGTCACCAGGGGGTATTTATAGCCTTGTGGAGTGAAGGGGGTACTTATAGCGGGCAGCCAGCCGACCTAGGGCTAACCCTAGTGGCGGGCGCCAGCCCTAGGTGGCGGCCGCCACCCCTATCATCGTTGGATGCACTGCCTCTGCTTCAACGGCATCCAGGGGCTCCAGAGAGGCGGTGGTTAGGTCGGTTGCATGTCTGAGTAACCGCCATTTGGCCTTGATCCACGCCATTCCATCCTGAGTTGTCCGATGCCACTGACTTAGTGACCAAGGGCCAAGATTTGGCCTTGGGATGGTCACACGGATCAGTGACGTGGCAGAGGGGGAGAGTTGGGCTCTCCATGTGGCGGGCGCCACATATGGGTGGAGGGCACCACCTCTGGTTGGCGAGCGCCACCTCACTTGGGCCCAAATGGGTCCTGGTGAGTGGGCTTGTCTCCTGGTGGGTCCATTCTCCAAATTTGGTCCAAATTCCTGCATTCAAATAAAAATCTATGGACATGTGGAATTCGGTTAGTTTGAAACCTATTTGACTACATTTCATGCCTTTTTGGTGATTTTTAGGGTAAAATGTTGATGGTAAAACAAGTGTTTAAGGACCATCAACAAGCTCCCCCAAGCTAACCTGTTGCTCGTCCTCGAGCAACAATGCGGTTTAAGCATTGAGCATAAAATGGATAGCAACTTAAGATGTATGCAAGTGCACATTGTATAGTGAGAAATAACTTAGCATATATCATTAATCATAGCAATGTGGGGCTTATATCTTTTCACTTCAAACATGCAAGAGTGAAATAAACCAGTAGATAGGAAACTTTTATCTTGCTTAGGTTTGACTAGGATTCTGTCTGGAGGTTTTTCAAGGTTTTCAAAAGATAACAACTTGCTTAAGTCCTCCAAGATTCACTCAATCACTCAATGGTGTTTAAATCCTCATTTAGGCCAAAATGTAGCCTCTCTTATTTCTAAAGAATGATATGTGGAGTTATAGGGAGGCTAAGAATCATGAGCAAATTGCCTGATGTTTATTGCTAAGCTAGACACTCAGATCATAAGGAGCAGCAAATCATAAAAATTGATCAAGATGTGCATGTGTGGTTATGTGGAAGTGTATAGAGAGATATTTCATAATCCTTCCTAGTTAATTTCTGGGGTCTAGAGCTAATGATAATTCTCTCTCTCTCTTTTTTTTGGATACATAGTGAGTAGACAAAAGATGTGTCCTCACATTTTCTTAGGACATAGTCCTCTTTTGAGCTACTTTGCTCACTTTTTTTTCTTAGGACATAGTCCTTTCTTGAGCTACTTTGCTCATTTTTCTCTCTCTTTCTCTCTCTCTCTTTTTTTAGCTCTAGATTTCCCCAGACATCTATAGGAAAGGATTTCAGAAATGAAAAAGGGGGAAGAGGGGGAAATGCTTATTCCCAGTGTAGGAATAAGCATAAGGCTAGCAATGGGATGTTTGGCAGGGTATTGCATATCTCCGGTGTAGAGAATAAGCAATTTATTTGGTGGTTGCAAACTTCCAAAGTGGAGAGTAGGCAATTTATGGTGGGTGTGTGTGAATCTTGATTCAAAAGATATGATAAGCTTCTCTACTAAGATCTATGAGGTCTAACAAAGCTCAACACAAACAAAGCTCTTTGTGGTTTTGACTAATGACTAACAAATATTTGGCTGGTGGTGGGATGGGATAAAATCCAGGAGGAACTTTTAGCAAGGTTTTCATGATTTTTAAAAGAAATCCTCCAAATTAGGTCCTAATTTCACTTTAGCAAGTTTAAAGAATTACTCCATTTCTTACTAACTTTATTCACTAAGCATGATTTCAGTTAAAGCATGTGCAACCCACAAAAGCTACAACTTAGATAAGACCAGTTATTCAAACCATAACAATAGCATTTGCATGACATATTTCAAATCTTATTCAGGTTTCAACTTGTTTAAGCAGATTTTATCAATTTGATTCATGGAGTGGTTATTTAGGCAAGCATGTGACATTCAAAAGATATAGAATTTAAGAACTGAATGTAAAGTGTAGGCTTTGAGACATACCTTATTGGAGCAGGAGTCTCCCCCAAGCTGGCTTCTTGCTTGGTGAAGGGTCTTCTTCTTTCTCGGTCGGAGCTCTTGTTCTCATTTTATTAAAAGGGAAACTATCTAATGTTGTAAAAAGGGAAACTATCCTATTTTATTATTCTAGCTAAGTTAACATATACCTATGCATATAACTGGTGATATATATATATATTTTAGTTACATGCATGACATATGTTATTTATTCAAAAAAGGGAAAATTAAAGGGAAAAATTAAAAGTAAAACCATACCTTAGGTCCATAGAGTTTCATCCTTATCAGGTGGATCTTCTTCCTTGGGTGCTTCTTCTTTAAGTACTCTATCTGGTTCTTCTTCTTTTGGCACCTCTCCTTTGTTATGTGAATTACACAACTCAGGAGGAGGTGGTTCTTTCTTTCTGCTCCACCTTGTTCTTGGGCGCCTCTTCTTGGTACGAACGGGTTTTGCTTCCTGCATGTTAGCGGCATATGCGGGACCACGGGAAAAAGAGAATATTTCCTTCCTCCCTCCTAATGTCATTTGAATTTTACCACTTCCCACATATATGCAGGCATCAACAGTGTTCAAGAAGGGTCTACCTAAGATTAGAGGCACATCTTTCCTATTTCCCATATCTAGTATTATGAAATCAGCAGGAACATATGAACCTCTAATATGAACAGGTAAATCATTAACTATTCTTTCTACATAGCAAGTGGATTGATCAGCTAGCACAACATAGGCAGATGTGGATGACATGGGTGGAAAGAACAAGTTTTCATAGAAATCTTTAGATAAAATGTTCACACTCGATCCTAAATCACACATGGCATTTTTAAAGACTTCACCAAAGATTGAGCATCTAATTATGGGACTACCAGGATCACCCTTTTTAACAGTCATGGTTTGATCTTCATAATAGTTAAAATATTTTATTTCAACCATATTAGCAGTTTCCATGTCAGGTTTAGCAGGAATTTTGCCAGTTTCAAAAGATGGTATGATAGCAGCAAGTTGAGCTAATTGGGTTTCTAACATCTTATTAAAGCTTAATTGATTTTTCAGAGCAGATGAGAAATCTTCCAATTTAGCATTTATATTCTCAAGGGTTTTATCATTCGACATTAATTTCTTATTCAAGAATTCAGTACTTCTACCTTGTGAGTAAACTAAATTTTTCAAGAATGAGAGACTATCAGAATTATGAAAATTAGAGCGGGGGAATGAATTGTTACCTTGAGAGTTTGCAGGCTGATTTCATCCTTGATTCTGTTGACGGAAACCGTTATTGTTGTTGATGAAGTTCAAATCTTCATGTAGCTCGGGGCAGTGGCTCCTAGAATGTCCGGTTTCTCCACAGACTTCACAAGTCATGTAGGATTCCAGAGATTGGACACTCTCTTGTTGGTTCATCTTCTCACAGCTGTCCAGCTTCTTTGCCAGCAGGTCCATCTTGGCCACGATCATGTCGGCCTCCTTAAGGGAATGCATACCTTGGTTACGGGGCTGTAGTCTTTCGTCATTCCATCCTTGGTTCGACACCATCTTCTCTATGAGAGCCTTAGCATCTGCAACATTCAGAGAAAAGAATGCATCGCCGGCGGCGGCATCCAAATGGCTTCTAGAGAGAGGGGTTAAGCCGTGGTAGAAGTTCTGGATCAATAGCCAGTCCTCCATACTGTGGTGTGGACAACCAACGACATACTCTTGCAACCTCTCCCAAGCCTCGGGAATAGATTCCTCGGCTTGTTGCGTAAAGCTGGAGATTTTGTTGCGCAGAGCATTTGTCTTGCCCAACGAAAAGAATTTGGCGAGAAAAGCATTGGAACACTTGTCCCATGTGTCTACAGCGTTGCGATCGGTATAGAACCATTGCTTCGCTTTTCCTAGCAAAGAGAAAGGAAAGAGACAAAGACGGATGGCTTCTTGGGTTATCCCCTTAATGGTGAAGGTGCCGCAAATCTCCAAAAATTGTTGGAGGTGAGCATTGGCATCCTCATGAGCTTTGCCACAGAACGGGCTAGCTTGGACCATCGTGATCAGAGCCGGTTTCAACTCAAAATTGAGGTTGGCATCGATCACGTCTGGTCCTATCGCTACATTAGCGGCAGAAGGAGCAGAAAACTCACGAATGGTCTTATTGGCCATCGTGAAGATAGAACGAGATAAGAAAGAAAGAAGTTGAAGAAGATGAAGGAAAAAGATAAGAAGAACTAAGGAAAGAAAGAATGGGGTAAGATGGGATTCGCTAAGCGGGAGCTTAAGCGAAGATAAATTCGACACGGACTCAACCGATACACCGAATGCCTTCCCCGGCAATGGTGCCAGAAATGCTTGTTGGTAGTTCTTAGCTACACCTAGGATAGGGTAGCTAAAACAACTATCTACTAATGCCAAGCGGGGTTGTCAGTCCAGACACTAGTAGGAGCTAACTAGCGAGAATGCAATCTACCAGGAGTCGATTCTGCAAGCGCACAGAACTATCGTAGTAGCACTTCCCTGGGAGTACCAGGTGTCGATTTATTTGATCCCAAGGGAAGGCTAGGGTGGTGTATGAGTCGAGTCAAGGAGGGGATGAGAGTCGAAGAAATAAGAAAAAGGAAAAGGGGAGAAGAGAAAAGAAGGGATGGAAGGCTAGAAAGAATATATGGGTGGATAGGTAAGGATGAAGTGGATGGCTAAGGTAAGGTGGATGGATAGGTAGGTAAAGGGAATAGGATAACTAAGGGTAACTAAGATAACTAACTACTCCTAGATAACTACAAAGCAAGATAACTACGAAGCAAGATGGTTAAGAAGCAAGGCAGGCAAAAGTCAATAAAGCAACTAAGTTGAGTATAGTTTTATTCCTATCTTATCAAGTATCGAGGCGTACTAGCCTTTACCACTGACTTAGGTTGAACGCTAGCACAACGAGCCTTACTGTTAAACTGGGCCAACTACGTGGTGGAATTCAAGGCGCACAGGGCTGTCACCACCTGCTTGCTACCACATCTATGCGGGGGTCCAGCCGTATCTGAAGGTAAGTCTATAACTAAGCACCACGCTTAACTATATTCTAACTATCTCTACCCTAGCTTTGAATAGAGACACTCTTGCGGACGTCAGAGCAAATACTTGACTTAATAAGATAAACACTAAACTAACTAAGCAACCTATTGGCAAAGATCAATCACTAAGCACACTAGAGATTAACTACTATGGCTAAGTGAATTGAACTGTAGGATAGCTAGGTCACACTCAAGGTACTTGATAAAGTAATACTAAAAGTAATGCTTAAAGTAATACTGAGATAAAGATAAATGTACCTGAGATACAAGAGAGCAAACCAGACCAGAGACGCCGGGAAATCAACCGACCTCCGATGCCAGTCGCTCGCACCCGCTTCTCTCTTAGCAAGCTCTACGCTCCTTTACCAAGGACTTAGGCTGAGCTGTGCTAAACTAAGAGCCGCGCTGTAGCGAGGGCACTAGAGCTATACTCTCTCGACTAGCTAACCTACTTGCCTAAGCTCTCTGAGCTTCTAACCTAACTCTCACTTGCTTCTCTTGCTTGTGTGTTGCTTTCTCTGGGATGGTACTCTGGGATGTGATGGTACAAATGAAGTGGTGTCACCAGGGGGGTATTTATAGCCTTGTGGAGTGAAGGGGGTACTTATAGAGGGCAGCCAGCTGACCTAGGGCTAACCCTAGTGGCGGGCGCCAGCCCTAGGTGGCGGCCGCCACCCCTATCACCGTTGGATGCACCGCCTCTACTTCAACGGCATCCAGGGGCTCCAGAGAGGCGGTGGTTAGGTCGGTTGCATGTCTGAGTAACCGCCATTCGGCCTTGATCCACGCCATTCCATCCTGAACCGTCCGATGCCACTGACCTAGTGACCAAGGGCCAAGATTTGGCCTTGGGATGGTCACACGGATCAGTGACGTGGCAGAGGGGGAGAGTTGGGCCTCTCCATGTGGCGGGTGCCACCTCACTTGGGCCCAAATGGGTCCTGGTGAGTGGGCTTGTCTCCTGGTGGGTCCATTCTCCAAATTTGGTCCAAATTCTTGCATTGAAATAAAAATCTATGGACATGTGGAATTCGGTTAATTTGAAACATATTTGACTACATTTCATGCCTTTTTGGTGATTTTTAGGGTAAAATGTTGATGGTAAAACAAGTGTTTAAGGACCATCAACAGTCATCAGCGATAAGGGATCTAAACCCTAAATCGACCTAAACCGATCTCTAGATCGGTTATCATCGATTTGGGCAGGTCTCTTGCTGTTTCAGGTTGATCTGCAACCTCTTCGAGCGTTCTAGCCCTACTGGTGTGTGATTGAGATGTTTTCTGACGTCAACAACCATATAGTAGTTATGGACACTGATCCACACTTCTGGAAGAACATGGCGACCGCGAAAGCAATGTCCTCAGCAGATCTATGAAAATCCGGCTTATCGCAGGCTTTGAACCTATTGAATATTTTTTGCAATACCAAGAAATTATTACCGTTCCAAGCCACTGGAAAATTTAGGAAAAACAAGACCAAACAAAGTTAATTACCAGCCATTCCAATTTTCTGTCCATATCTTGGGAATGCCGGTCCTATTTGGGAACCAGTCGTGGCAATAGAAACCATTGCAGGTGTTGATCTGGTACATAAGAACCAAGCACATCAACTCAGAAATATAAAACATTACTAGCTTCTACTGTATGTGTTAAAACATTTGATCATCATAAACTACATTATTGGGGAGGAATATGTTAGATATGTGTCGATTATGTGCACAATCTAGTTATAGTTGAACTTGAGTTGTATTAGGGGCTAGGATAGAGTTGGAGTCGAACTTCGTATCCTAAGGGGCCATAAATATGAGGCAACCCCTGTTGTAACCATGAGAGATGACTTGGCGGCTGGTTTGGGTTGCGGCAAGGCCGCGGGATCGCCGGGATGCCGGTGTAGCTGCTGTTTTATGGGGAGGAGCGCTCGTAGTCATGCCCTGAGGATTAGGCACATCGCTGAACCTCATTAAAAAACATCGTGTCTTGGTGTCGTTCTCGTTTGCGTATTTTTTTCTATGGTGGTTATGTTTCCGCGTTCTTTGGTTAGCAGATCCGTTCGGGTTTGGAACTAACCATGCACTCTAATAGAATATTGCTTACCACGTTGTGTGGCACATCGTTGTCCTGCTGGCACATGATCCACGGGACACCAACCTTTTGCTTATTAGCCATGTCGGCGCACCAGTGGATGTATTGCGAGGCAGACTGGTTATTCTTCAGTTGGCCCATGATGTTTCCATACTCGTTCTCGATCCAGATGATTTGGCAGACATTAACATATGCATGATTATAGTTTAATCATGAATTGGCTAGATTCCTTGTAATGTTCTCTCCTTCTCCCTCCCCTGTTCACTTGCCCTAGTTAGGGCAAAAAATTTCAAAAGACCTCATACTTTTTAATATATTACTAAAATGTCACTGCAGTAATATATAAAATAAGTATGACCATATACTCTATGTATGCTTGTATACTTGACATACATGGTACCCTAGAATGTCTAGTACTTCGTCTATATAGACTTCGTCAGAATGGAGTTTATGATCTGACGGAGTCTATATAGACGAAGTACTAGACATTCTAGGGTACCATGTATGTCAAGTATGCAAGCATACATAGAGTATATAGTCATACTTATTTTATATATTACTGCAGTGACATTTTAGTAATATATTAAAAAGTATGAGATCTTTTAATTTTTTTTGCGCTAACTAGGGCAAGCGAACAGGGGAGGGAGAAGGAGAGAACATTACAAGGAATCTAGCCAATTCATGATTAAACTATGGAGGGAGAGCTTCCAAGCCAGCAAAGAAGGAGCTGTGTTGACATGTGAGGCATGGCCGGAGACACCTGACACATCTTTTATGTTTCCTGAAAATTTAAATTTATTGAGATAATGAGATGCTGGATTTTTTTTTTCTCAGCTTGCAGTTATTTAATTGTTTGATCTCTAAAACCAAGAGGTAGGATTTCCTTGAGCTCCTACCTTCTAGAAGGTAAACAGAATAACTTCAACAGACTAATTAATTCAATGTACAAGGAACCAGATATTAGATGGTATAAATTGTGTTGTCCCACAACAATCATATATATGAGCTGGCTCATATCAGTGAGGCCGTACGTGTAAGGTGTAGTACTCAGGTATCTCTCAACTACTTATTAGTTTGAGGAGAAATAAAGGTATAGCTGGGTCTAGGGTATATATATCAAAATAGTTGGAAAGAATTTCCTTGCATTTCATAGGCATGAGAGACATACGGGAAGGTGCTCGAAGAACAAATATGGAATGTTGTGTAGTGCAGATCTACTGTGTAGGACAGTTTTTTCGCTTTGTGGAGCTGGGTAGGTGACAGCAGCAAACTCTGGCCGTTGGTGCCAGCTCCAACAGCGAATTTCTTTTTTATTAATAACCCAATTAAATAAGATATTTTAAAAACAACACTGTTCAGTTTTTTTTTCAAAACTAACCCTTTTGCCGCGCCGTCCCGCATGGCGCGGCAAAAGCGTTAGCCGCGCCATGCATGGCGGCGCGGCAAAAGCGCCACCGTGGCACCTGCCGGCCACGCAGGCCCGGGTGGGGCCCGCTTGTCAGTTTGTCGCGCCAGGCGGGCTGGCGCAGCTAGTGCGTTTGCCGCGCCAGGCGGCCTGGCGCGGTCAACGGCTTTGCCGCGCAAGGCGGGTTGGCGCGGCAAAGCCCATCTAGATCTGGTCGCCGCGCCCAGCAGCCTCCTTCCTCTTCCTCCTCGCGACCAGCCGCTGCCGCCGCGCCGCCGCTCCATCGCGCCGCGTCCCCGCCCCGCCCCGGCCCCGTCCCCGCCCCGCCCCGCCCCGCCCCGCCCTGCCCTGCCTAGGCCACCTGCTTGGCTAGGCCAGGCGGTGGCCGGCCGGCCGCCACCGGCGCCCCCCTCCACCACCCTCTCCACCACCATCCACGATCGGAAGGTATTTTTTTCTCCTTTTTGGTATTTTTTTGTAGTTTAGGTTAATTAGTTAGTTAAATAGGTTAGTATTTTAGTTAGTTATTTATTTGCTTAGTTAGTGTTAGTTAGTTAGGTTAGGTTAGTTTAGTTTAGTTTAGGTAGTTAGTTAGGTTAGGTTTTTTTTTCAAAACTAACCCTTTTGCCGCGCCGTCCCGCATGGCGCGGCAAAAGCGTTAGCCGCGCCATGCATGGCGGCACGGCAAAAGCGCCACCGTGGCACCTGCCGGCCACGCAGACCCGGGTGGGGCCCGCTTGTCAGTTTGCCGCGCCAGGCGGGCTGGCGCGGCTAGTGCGTTTGCCGCGCCAGGCGGCCTGGCGCGGTCAACGGCTTTGCCGCGTCAGGCGGGTTGGCGCGGCAAAGCCCATCTAGATCTGGCCGCCGCGCCCAGCAGCCTCCTCCTTCCTCTTCCT
Organism: Coix lacryma-jobi var. lacryma-jobi; assembly: GCA_009763385.1. Taxonomy (NCBI): domain Eukaryota; kingdom Viridiplantae; phylum Streptophyta; class Magnoliopsida; order Poales; family Poaceae; genus Coix; species Coix lacryma-jobi. Next base: position 100,093,694 of record CM019831.1, read on the forward strand.
CCTCGCGACCAGCCGCTGCCGCCGCGCCGCTGCTCCATCGCGCCGCGTCCCCGCCCCGCCCCGGCCCCGTCCCCGCCCCGGCCCTGGCCCCGGCCCCGTCCCCGTCCCCGCCCCGCCCCGCCCCGCCCCGCCCTGCCTAGGCCACCTGCTTGGCTAGGCCAGGCGGTGGCCGGCCGGCCGCCACCGGCGCCCCCCTCCACCACCCTCTCCACCACCATCCACGATCGGAAGATATTTTTTTTCTCCTTTTTGGTATTTTTTTGTAGTTTAGGTTAATTAGTTAGTTAAATAGGTTAGTATTTTAGTTAGTTAGTTATTTATTTGCTTAGTTAATGTTAGTTAGTTAGGTTAGGTTAGGTTAGTTTAGGTAGTTAGTTAGGTTAGGTTAGGTTAGATGGTTAGTTAGTTAGTTAGGTTAGGTTAGTTTAGGTAGTTAGATAGGTTAGGTTAGTTTAGGTGGTTAGTTAGTTAGTTAGTTAGTAAGTTAGTTAGGTTAGTTAGTTAGCTAGTTAGTAAGTTAGTTAGGTTAGTTAGTTAGTTAGGTTAGTTAGTTAGTTGCTTAGTTAGGTTAGGTTAGTTAGTTAGTTACTTAGTTAGGTTAGGTTAGTATGTTAGTTATGTTAGTGAACCCAACTTAGTTAGTAGTTATGTCATTCGTTACTTTAGAGAAGATCATCACCTGACCTTAGTTGCACCATTTATTTTGTAGATGGACACTGTAGTCAGATTGTTTTATGGAGGCACAGTTAGTACACGAGATGGGTCGTTTGATGCGAACATGGAAGAAGAACTCGAAGTATTTGATGAGCGTCCTCCTTTTACGGAGCTTGTGTTGCGTCTGAAGGAGAAGTTTGATGGTGATTTGTCGTTGAAAGGGAGATTTGATAGTGGCAAGAGTAGGGCAAACTATGTGTTGATGCCCTTGCGCAATCAGGCCGATTGGGCAAAATACCAGAGGATTGTTATGGCATCCAATTCGACCATGGCTGAGATCGTGGTAGAGGATGGTTGGAGGAAGCAGGCAGAGGAAGGGGATGATGGCAACGAAGGTGAAGAACAGGAGGTAGGGGATGATGAGGATGGAGCTCCAATGAGTATAGACGTTGATGGTCAACCCACGCAGGAGACGGTCTATCCATCTGAAAATGCCCACGCTGACGTCGGCCAAATAAACAATGATTTTGATGTAGCCGACCTAGAGCGGCTCGAGCAGGAGGAGCAGGAGGCACAATTGTTTGATGAACACTATGATTCAGATGATGATTCAGATTATGACGAAGAAGAGGACAATTATGTTTCTGCTATGCCAGAACCGGTTCGTGCTATGCCACAACCGGTTCCTCAGAATATGCAACCTCCAGGGAGACTAGTCACTGATATACCCGAGGATCATACACCTTTTGACGCGTGACAGCGTTTCAGCGAGGCACAGTATTTTGTTTCGTCTGATCCTTACACTGAGACAGAGATGTAGCAATTGAGGTCGGTTCACATGCAATTTAGAGGTGTTCCCAGTTATAGGGATGTCAGTATGGTGGACCAGGCAGTTTGTGATACTGGGTTGAATTTGTGCAAGGCAACACTGCATAACCATAAAGATTGGATTCTTCAGAAGGGTATGATTTTGAACACTATGTCTGAGCTGAAGCTTTTCCTTCAGGACTCTGCTGTGCATCATCATCGACCGTACACCGTCACCCATTCTGATATCAATTTGAGGTACCATGTGAAGTGTATGAGTACAAGTTGTCCGTGGAGGTTGAATGCTAGCAAGAGAACTGATGGCAAGTGGAGGATCAGTAAAGTAGTACAACCGCATACATGTTTTACAAATGAGGGACAAGAAGAACATCCTCAGTTGACGGCAAGATACCTTGCACAATGCATTTTGGCATTTGTTGACGATGACGCCGACGTATCTGTTTCAAAATTGATTATCTCCATATTTGGATTCACAGGCTATAAGGTGACTTATGGAAAGGCGTGGCGTGCGAAGCAGATTGCCCTTGCAATTCGTTGGGGTGGTTGAGATGAAGCGTACAACAGGATTCCACGGATTTTGTGTGCAATTACATACTATAACCCTGGCCTGAAATGGTTTATAGACATCAGTGGGCAGTATAGAGATCGCAACATCGGCAAGGTTACACATATCCTTCAGCGTGTATTTTGGTGTTTTGCCCAAACAAAGCATGCGTACCAGTACTGTCGTCCAGTCATACTTGTGGACGATACATTCTTGACTGGAGCGTACAAGGGTGTGTTGATGATGGCGGCTGTTGTTGATCCCGAGGACCAGATAGTTCCAATTGCTTTCGCTTTGGCTGAGGGGGAGAACGTTGTGTCTTGGTCTTGGTTCATGGCCCTTTTACGGATACAAGTGTTAGGCCCTTCTCGGACAATATGTTTGATTTCGGATCGTCATGTCGGGTTGCTTCATGCCGCAGAGGAGGAGATAGAGGGTTGTCCTCCTCTAGTGCACAGATGGTGCATGCGTCACTTTGCTGCTAATTTCTGGCATCGGCAGAGAAAAAGGAGGTTTGTGCCAAGGTGAAAGAGCTATGTTGTGTTAAAACTGAGCACAAGTTCAAGGAAACAATGGAAGAGTTGGACAAAATGTTAAACAATGCTGGCAAGGCCTGGATCGATAGACAGATGGAACACAAGGACAAATGGGCGCTTGCTTATGATGAGGGCGGTTTCTGGTTCGGTATAATGACCACCAACTCATCAGAGTCTTTCAACAAGGTATTCATTGGTGTTAGAGCCTTGCCTGTTTCTGAAATCGTTGAGTACTCGTTTCACAAGACCAACGAGTACTTCATGAACATGTGGTCCATTGCTCAAGACAACCTACAAACGGATGATGAATTTGGAAAGGCGGGAAAGGAGCACATTCAGCAAAATGAGATCTAGGCAACGCAGCAAACTTGTGAGGCTTATGGACCAACTAGACAAATCTATAATGTTCGAGCAAAGGGTGGCACTACCTTGGGCGGTGAACGTTATCGTGGTCGCAACTACCGAGTCGATCTTGAAAGAGTGGAATGCAGTTGTAACGTGCCGCAAATAATGCATGCCCCTTGCTCTCACATGATTGCGTCCTGTAGAGCGCGCGGATATAACTACAAGGCCCTACCATATATGTCTGAGTACTATCGCCGGAGCAACACCGTTGCAATATGGCAGAGCAGCTTCGAGCCTTATCTTGATCCCACTCAATGGCCTCCATACCTGGATAGAGACTACATGCCTGATCTAGACCTACTGAAGGTAGGTAAGGGTAGGAGGAGGAAGAAGATACTAAAGGGGGACATGGACAATATGGATAGGTATGGCGGGGGGGACTTCGACCAGACACCTAGCACGAACATGTGCTCTGTTTGCCACATGCCAGGACATAATGCAGCCTTCCATCGTAGACAAAGACAACAGGTGTACAACGACACAATTTGATTTGTCTTTCATTTATTTTAATGATTTATGGATCTAGTTTATGCATATGTCTTTCATTTATTTTAATGATTTATTAAGTGAGACGCTGTAATAACTTGTTTATGCATATGTCTTTCATTTATTTTAATGATTTATTAATTGAGACGATGTACTAACTTGTTACCATGTTTTGTCTAAACAGGATGGTGAACCCTCAGGCGTACCCTCTCCTTGAGTCCTACTACGACGACGAGCACCGGGCGCACCACCTAACGGACTACGACCCTCCGGAGCGGTTGACGCTGCTTAGGCCACGCACCCACCTTTGGCACCGGTGGGACGAGCTCTACGCACCCTTCCTACGGCGCGCTGGCTTCTTGGTTTTGGCCCGTCTGGCCAACCATGCGATGTGCCAGCTGGACCCGGCCCTCCTGACCGCGCTACAGGACAGGTGGCGTCCCGAGATGCACACCTTCCACCTCGCCTGCGGGGAGCTGACAGTGACGTTACAGGACGTGGCCAAGATTTTTGGGCTACGCCTGTCCGGGCTCCCCGTGACTGGGATTCTAGACTCCGACACGTGGATGACCACTGTTGAGCAGTTCTGTAGGCCGCCCGACGACGCAGATGCCAGGAGGAACAAGTAAGATAATATTAGTTTTCTAATTTTGTTGCATATGATTGGTACTATTATGTTCTAACTTGAACTTTTTTCCGAAACAAACAAGAAGACTTCAGGGGTGCCCTCGTCGTGGATCACTCAGCACTTTGCACTGTGCCCCCCAACACCCACCCACAGGTAGTCGAGAGGTTTGCCAGGGTGTGGCTGTGGCACTTTATTGGCGCCTTCCTGTTTCCCGACTCCTCGGGGAACACGATTAGTTGGATGTTCGTCCCCATCCTCGCACAGCCGTGGGAGAACATTGCTGGCTACAGTTGGGGGAGCGCTGTTCTTGCATGGCTGTACAGACAGGTGTGCGAGGGGTGCCGGCGGAGGCAAGCGAGCTCTAGTTTGGGAGGGTGCTTGCCCCCGCTCCAAGTTTGGGCATGGGAGCGCCTCCCTGTTGGTCGTCCCCGTATTGCACAACATGTGGTAAGTACATAGGTATTTAGTTCATGTGCTTTTACAGATTTAACATTAATTTAACCGATTCAAATTGGAATCCAGCAATGGCTGCACGACGACACCGGCCCCACTGCTCTGTTCGTCTGGTCTACGACAGAGCAAGTTAGAGGCAACCCCCAGCGCCGCTACAACCAGTACACTGACATGCTGGACGTCTTGACACAGCACCAGGTAAGTTCGGAACCAGTTCATTTTTTAATACTGACACATCAACATTAAAAACTATGTTTGTTCATTAAAAACAGGTCCGCTGGGAGCCTTGGGACCGGTACCACGATGTGTTTGACGCGGCCACGGAGCTGGACCGTCTGGACTGGCGTTGCACTGCGCCTCTGATCTGCTTCTATGTGGTGGAGATGCATTTGCCGATCAGGGTGTTGCGTCAGTTCGGCATACAACGGGAGTTCCCTCCTCCTCTGATGAGCACGGACTAGAGGTTGCACAAGTAAGTATCAACAAGCATGTTCAATTACTCAAGTTAATTGTATCTTATGCTCTAACACTGACCTTCCTTTGCATTGCAGGGTGAAGCGCCAAACTAGGCGCAAGAATCCTGTGGATTGGCGCGCGGAGCACGCCGATCATGTCATGAGTTGGACGAACAGGTTCCAGCAGGATGTTGACGACGGCGAGCCGTACGACCAGGGGGTCTTTGACCAGTACTTGCAGTGGCTGCACCGGAGCACCAGGTTGCACATTAAACCACCGTACTACGAGGTCACCGCTGAGGATGAGCCGGACGATGACGTGGACCCGTACGACGCTATCACGAGGGTAGGGGTGCACCCTGACAAAGCACCTCTACAGACCTACGTGGTAATATATCATGTCCTTGAACTTTTGTTTGTGTTTCTGTAGTTAGTGGACTTACCCCCTCGACTTCTCCGCAGGCGTCGCAGCTATCTTGGTACTCCGACGAGGCAACACAACTTATACACCACTCCAGCTCTACTGGGGACCACGGCCCGGTCCAGGCTTTTTTGCAGGTATCATAACACATTCGAAGTGCCACTTGTAAATCTGAAGAAGTTATAAATTGTACTAATATATATTATTTCCTGATTTGCAGAAAATCAGGAAGGGCTGCAGGAAGCTAGCTCAGAAGCTAGGGTGCATGGACACAGCGTGGGTGAAAGGTCCAAATTGGCTAGAGGGGGGGTGAATAGCCTAATTAAAAAACTACAAAATTACTTAGGCAAACACTATTAGTATAACAAATGGCGAAGCTTTTTGCGCTAGCCTAATAGTGTGTTGCAAGCCACCTATCCAACAATTCTACCTAATATTTCTATGTCACAGAATCAACTAGAGCTAATAACAAATGCGGAATAAAACAATCTAGCTCTAGCACAAGTATGATATACAAAAAGGTATATGAAACAAGAGTGTACACAAGATATACTGAGCAAGCTAACTAAACAAGATATATGACAAGAGGTAGAATCTACACAAAAGAATAGCTCAAAGTAAATACACAAAGTCAATGAGGTAGATAGAAGTGGTTTCACCGAGCCTTCGGGATCGTCTAGTAGATAACCAATCACCGGTGAAATCCACTCGTGAAGCCAATCACCAAGAATATGAATATGAAGATCAATCACCAAGATGAATGTGCAATCTCAATAAGCACACGGGACACCAAGATTTATCCCGAGGTTCACGTGCTTGCCGGCACGCTACTCCCCGTTGTGTCGACCAACACTAAGTGACCCAGTGGATAAATGGCGCAAAGCCAAGCTCACAAAGAGGACCACAAGAATCTACCGCTAGTGAGGTAGCTCAATGACACGAGCAATCCACTAAGGATGCCTCTTGCCGCTCCGACGAGGTGAGGCTCCAAAGACCTCTCACAATCACGATCGGTGGTGGCCAAGAACTATCTCCTTCTCTTGCCAAATCCACCTCAAAGCCTCCAAGCCGTCTAGGCACCGGCAAATGCCAAGAGTAACAAGAAAACTCAATGGCGATGCGAAGAACTAGTGCCACTAGATTGAACTCTTTCAAATAAAGCACTAGATTACTCAATCTCACTTGGTTTGAACAAATCAACTTGGGAGATGAGTTGGGAGGCTTGGCAAAGCTCACTAGTATGCTTAAGAATCATAAAGTGCAAGAGAGCTACCAAGTGAGCCGGCCAAGCCCCTTAAATAGGCCACACAAGTCGGCCTAGCCGTTGGACCCGAAACAGGGGCATCAGACGCGCCAGTGTCGGGGCCATCGGACACTACCCCAGCGTCCGATGCTCCGATGAGCACCACGTGTCCCCCTGGTATGAGTTCGAGCCGCCAGATCCCAACGGTCATATTCCTTCGCGCCACGGTTAATGTGACATCGGACGCGCTGATGCCAGGCATCGGACGCTCCGATGCCACTGCACGATTCAACTCTTTTCTGCTCCACATCAGACGCGCCGGAACGTTAGCATCGGACGCTCAACCCATGCGTCCGATGACACAACAGAAAGGTTCCAGAACGCTCCAAACCACATCGGATGCATCCGATGGATTGGCATCGGACGCAGCTCAGCGTCCGATGCTCCCTAGAAAGCACGCTCTCGCCACGTCACCTGCATCGGACTCTGCAACAGTGATTCCTCAGCGTCCATTGCCAGCGTCCGATGTTCCTTCAACTTCTGACAGAAACTAGGGTTAACCATCAGACGCTCAGCCAGCGTCCGATGCTCCTCGGACCAGCGTCCGATGCTCCCTGAGCACACCACTTTACTTCTGAAAACCGCTGAATCCTGCCTCGCAAGCTCGGTAGGAGGGAGAGGAACTATACACTAGTTTCTCCCACTTCTCCACAACTCCTTAACATCCCCTTATCCCAAAAGTGCCAACACCACCAAGTGTACATCATCATATGCAAGTGTGTTAGCATTTTGCAAAGCATTTTCCAAGGGGTTTTGTTAGTCACTCACTAGGTCTGTAGCATCGATATGTTAGAGAACTCCTAGTGGCACTTGAACATCGCATAAGCCATGAATAATCTCCTCTTAATAGTACGGCTATGTATCCTAAATGTGATCACACTCGCTAAGTGTCTTGATCACCAAAACAAAGAGCCCTATAGGTTATACCTTTGCCTTCGGTCCTGTTTGCTCCATCTCTTCTCGTCTTCAGTTCGCCAATGGTAGAGCACTTGATCTCTTGAGTGCTTGTGGCCATCACCATCCTCCATGGTTGTCACCATGCTAGCTCCACCATTTGGCTTGGTCACAATCCTTTCTTATAAGCTACACACATGCTTAGCAATAAGATTAGACCAAATAGGTTTCATCAATTAACCAAAACCAAACTAGGGCTTTCAATCTCCCCCTTTTTGGTAATTGATGACAACATATACAAAGTTATGTGATTTAAATTTAAGTAACCACATTGATAGTATTAGCTCCCCCTACATATGTGCTATAGAGTTTGGTTCTAAATTTGGCACATATGTATGATTATGAAATGTGGATGAGCAATACTACCAATGATGATGCTAAGGCATAAGAATGGACCTTTGAAGCGTGATACCAATCGGAGTGCATATGTTAAACCATCCTTAGCATCATTTGTCACTAGACATACACCAAAACTCAAGAACCCCGTGAGATCAATATAATAATAAGGCTCTTGAACCACTTAAAAATACAAGTATGTCTAGTTATCATCCTATTCATGCTAGTGAGTCATATCATCAATCATGTTCTAACACTAGCATTCACCACATAAGCATGAATATCAAAATAACTAGCTTATGCATTGCAATCAAACATAACCTATCACTAGCATTCACCACATAAGCATGGATATCAAATTAAACAACTTATGCAATGCATCAAACATATGAATACACACATTTTAAATGAAACATACATGTTTATGAGCTTGCTCCCCCTATTTGTATGATCCGATCCCACTTGAAACTTACACTCTTTATTATCTCCCCTTTTCTAGCATATCTTCGTTGCAGCATCATTTTCTCCCCCTTTGTTAATAATTATCATAAAAGGTGGGGTAGGTTTTAAGGAAAGGGGACAAATTTTTTAAACATGAGGTACATGTATAGGAATCAAACTTAAGTCAAGTTATGGCTTAATCTAGCTCATGAGCATAGGATATTTAACACGGTTTGCTCTAGAGTAAGCTTCTTCACACATCTTACAATGGTTATCTTACTCACGTTGGTTAAACACCCTTTGCTCACTTACTAGACCAAACACTAGAGTTACAAGCACACAAACAAGTTATATGCTACTTACTAGATCAAGGCAAACATAGAAGCAATAGTGGTACCATATATACTTCAAATTTATTTGATTTACCATGAATGATCCTAAATAAGCAATGTGATGACTATATGAACTAGATCACAACCTAATAAGAATGAATGCAAATGCCAAACAATTTCACCTTTGCTTTCTTGGAGGAGAGGCATGTCATAAGTGGGGGTGCATTCAACTCATATTGGAGAAGTCTAGGATATTCAATTCATTCCTTAGCTTGCAAAACCTTCTTTCATCTAGTGGCTTGGTGAAGATATCGGCAAGTTGATCATCGGTGCCCACACTCTCAATAGATATGTCTTTCTTTGCTTGATGATCTCTAATGAAGTGATGCCTTATGTCAATATGCTTTGTTCTAGAATGTTGAACTGGGTTGGTGGCTATTTTGATGGCGCTCTCATTATCACATAGCAATGGAACTTGTCCAAACTTGACTCCATAATCTTGCAAGGTTGCTTTCATCCATAGCAATTGTGCACAACAACTACCCGCGGATATGTATTCGGCTTCAGCGGTAGAGAGTGCAACACTATTTTGCTTCTTTGATGACCATGAGACAAGTGATGTTCCAAGCAATTGACAAGTGCCCGATGTGCTCTTCCTATCCACCTTGCATCCCGCATAATCGGAATCCGAGTATCCAATTAATTCAAATTGAGAGCCCTTGGGATACCATAGTCCAACATTTGGAGTGTGCTTCAAATATCTCAATATTCTTTTGGTTGCCTTCAAATGACTTTCTCTTGGTGAAGCTTGGAACCTTGCACACTTGCACACACTAAACATGACATCCGGCCTTGATGCGGTCACATAGAGTAAACTTCCAATCATTGACCGATATAACTTATGATCCACCATGTCACCACTAGAGTCACTATCCAAATGTCCATTTGTGCCCATTGGAGTGGTTATTGCCTTTGCTTCATCTAACCCAAACTTCTTGAGCATGTCCTTGATGTACTTGCCTTGACTAACAAATGTGCCTTTCTTCATTTGCTTGATTTGTAGCCCAAGGAAGTAACTAAGCTCTCCAATCATAGACATCTCAAACTCCTTAGCCATCATCTCTCCAAACTCTTCACAAAAGTCTTGGTTGGTTGATCCAAATATAATGTCATCAACATAGATTTGCAACACAAACAAGTCACTTCCAATCTTCTTTGTGAAGAGTGTGGTGTCAACCTTCCCCATCTTGAAACCCTTTGATAGCAAGAAATCCCTCAATCTTTCATACCATGCTCTAAGTGCTTGTTTCAACCCATATAATGCCTTCTTAAGCTTGTACACATGGTTGGGCTTCTTCAAATCTTCAAATCCGGGAGGTTGCTCAACATACACTAGCTCATTGATGAACCCATTGAGAAAGGCACTTTTCACATCCATTTGATAGAGCTTGATGTTGTGAGAACAAGCATATGCAAGTAGGATTCTAATGGCCTCCAATCTAGCAACTGGTGCATAGGTTTCTCCAAAGTCAATACCTTCCAATTGAGTGTACCCTTGTGCAACCAATCTTGCTTTGTTTCTAACAACAATGTCATCTTCATCTTGCTTGTTTTGGAAGACCCATCTTGTACCAATAACATTTGTGTTCTTTGGTCTTTCCACTAACTCCCAAACATCATTGCGGGTGAAGTTGTTCAACTCTTCATGCATTGCATTTACCCAATCAACATCCATCAAGGCTTCATCAATCTTGGTTGGCTCAATAGATGATACAAATGAGTAGTGTTCACAAAATGAAGCCAATCTTGATCTTGTTTGCACACCTCTTCTTATGTCACCAACAATTTGATCCAAAGGATGATCTCTTGAAATATGTGTTGGTTGGAGCACTTGTTGTGGTTGGACACTCGCACTTGCACTTGGATGAGCACTAGCATCTTGTTGATCATGAGAACCACTAGAGCTTGCACCATCATAACCTTGCATGGTTGGAGGAGAGAGCACTTGATCTTTGTCATCTTCTATGTCAATCACTTGTTTTGGCCTTATATCACCAATGTCCATGTTCTTCATAGCTTCCACCAATTGTGTTCCTCTCACATCATCTAGATTATCTTGTTCTTCATGAGAACCATTGGTTTCATCAAACTCAACATCATGGACTTCTTCAACTATTCTTGATGTGTTGTTCCACACTCTATATGATTTGCTTGTAGTGGAGTAACCAAGTAGAAACCCTTCATCACACTTTTTCTCAAACTTGCCAAGTCTTGTGCCCTTCCTCAATATATAGCATTTGCACCCAAAGACCCGGAAATAAGCAATGTTGGGCTTTCTATCATTGAGGAGCTCATATGGTGTCTTCTTCAATAGAGGGTTACAATAGAGCCGATTGCTATAGTAGCATGCCATGTTGATTGCTTCGGCCCAAAAGGAATCACTCACATTGTATTCACTAAGCATAGATCTTGACATATCAATGAGTGTCCTATTCTTCCTCTCAGCTATCCCATTGGATTGAGGTGTATACTTGGTCGAGAATTGATGTTTGATTCCAAACTCATCACATAGCTCATCAACTCTTGTGTTCCTAAACTCACTTCCATTGTCACTTCTCACTTTCTTGATTCTTCTATCAAACTCATTTTGACTTCTCTTGACAAAGGTTTTGAATATGCCAAACACTTCACTCTTGTCAATGAGAAAGAAGACCCATGTGTATCTTGTATAGTCATCCACTATCACAAAGCCATACTTGTTTCCCCCAATACTTGCATATATAGTTGGTCCAAACAAGTCCATGTGCAAGAACTCAAGTGCATGTGTAGTGCTCATCATTCCTTTGTTGGGATGAGTGTTTCCAACTTGCTTTCCCATTTGACATGCACTACATAGCTTGTCCTTCTCAAAGTGAACATCCTTTAGCCCTCTAACCATGTCATGCTTCACTAGCCTCTTTAGTTGCTTCATTCCAACATGTCCCAAGCACCTATGCCATAGCCAACCCATACTTGATTTGGTGAATAAGCATGTTGTCAATTGAGCTTCACTAGCATCAAAGTCCACCAAATAAAGGTTCTCATATCTAAATCCTTTGAAAACCAAATCACTTCCATCAACACTTACTATCTCCACATCATCAACCCCAAATATGCATTTGAAACCCAAGTCACACAATTGTGCCACGGACAATAGGTTGAAGTTGAGAGACTCTACTAATAGCACATTGGAGATGCTCAAGTCATTGGATATTGCAATCTTGCCCAAGCCTTTGACCTTGCCTTTCTTATTGTCACCAAATGTGATAGCATCCGCATGATCATTGCCACTAGTGTTGATTGATTTGAACATTCTTCCATCTCCGGTCATGTGTTGAGTGCACCCACTATCAAGCACCCAATGCCTTCCTCCCGCTTTATAGTTTACCTACAAAAGAGATCAATTCCTTTTAGGTACCCAAATCTTTTTGGGTCCTCCAAGGTTAGTCACCAAGCTCTTAGGCACCCAAATTGCCTTCTTCTTTGGGCCAACCATGGGTGCACCAATGTACTTATCCTTCACACCATTAGTCCCCTTTGTAAGCATGTAACAAGAATCAAGTCTAATAGATGAAACATGAGCATTGTTCTTGTTCTTGTTAAAGCAATTTTGCTCTATATGCCCGGATTGCTTGCAAATATGGCAAAACTGACCATTGCTCTTCACAAAACAAGTCTTGTGAGGAGAAAAAGCCGCCTTGCCCTTCTTGGGGGTATAGCCAAGTCCCTCCTTATTGAGTGGACACCTTTGGCTACCCAAGCACTTTAGCAAGCGGGCATCTCCACCATAGGCATTACCTAAGGCATGAGTGAGCTCAACAACCTTATTCTTAAGGTTCTCATTTTCTACCACTAATGATGAATCACAAGAAGTAGAAGTAGGCATTTTGGTTGAGCTAGATGATCAGCTCATCAAAGAATTGCTCAAGAGCCTTGTTGGCCTTGCACAATTCTTTGCACTCCTTCCTCTTAGTCTCAATGTAAGATTGAGCATCTTGTAGCATATGCTCATGAGGTCCTCCTTTGAGTACTCCTCATCATCATCACTCTCACTCTCACTTTCACTCTCATTGGATGATACCTTAGTGGCCTTAGCCATGAAGCATGTCGATGGAGTGTTGAAGATAGAAGGCTTGCTTGAGATAGCAAGACTAGCCATAGCCTTCTTCTTGGTGATCTTCCTCTCATCATCACTAGAATCATCATCATCGCTTGAGGAAGCATCACTATCCCATGTCACAACATAGGAACCACCCTTCCTCTTCTCCTTCTTCTTCTTCTCTTTCTTTTCTTTCTTCTCTTTCTTGTCCTTCTTGCTTTTCTTGCGGTCGTCATCATCTTCATCACTAGAGTATGGACAATCCACAATGAAGTGATCCTTGCTCTTGCATCTATAGCATCTCTTGGTTGTGCTCTTGGTTGCATCTCTTCTCTTTCTTGCTCCATAGCCCTTCTTCTTCATGAACTTGCCAAACCTTTTCACAAAGAGAGCCATTTCTTCATCATCTATCTCACAACCACTTGAGCTTGCTTCATCATCACTTTCCTCCTTCTTTGCTTTGCCCTTACTCTTGTTCTTGGAGGATGAAGCCTTGAATGCAACGGTCTTCTTCTTCTTTTCTTCCTCTTGGGCTCCCCCATCCCGTTCCACACGGTATGTGTCTTGAGTGACCACATCACCTAGTACTTGGTTTGGGGTTACCGTATCCAATCCTTCTCTCACTAGGATTGTCACCAAAGTATCAAACCTTGGTGGCAAGCATCTCAAGAACTTGTGAGAAAAGTCCTTGTCCTCTACCTTCTCTCCCAAGGCCTTCAAGTCATTGATAATGACTTGCAACCGGTGAAACATCTCCGGTATGCTTTCATCATCTTGCATCTTGAACATGGCGAGCTTGTCCTTGAGAATGTATAGCTTGGCACCCTTGACCGCCTTGGTGCCTTCATATGTTTCCTCCAATCTCTCCCATATCTCACTTGCTCTTTCAAGGTCCTTGACTTGCTCAAACACCTTTGTGTCAAACGCTTCATAGAACAAGTTGATTGCCACATCATTCCATTGAAGCTTCTCTTCTTCTCTTGGAGTGGGACTTGCGGTGTCAACTACCGCAAAATCATGCTCAATCACTTCATGCATGGACACAGCGTGGGTGAAAGGTCCAAATTGGCTAGAGGGGGGGTGAATAGCCTAATTAAAAAACTACAAAATTACTTAGGCAAACACTATTAGTATAACAAATGGCGAAGCTTTTTGCGCTAGCCTAATAGTGTGTTGCAAGCCACCTATCCAACAATTCTACCTAATATTTCTATGTCACAGAATCAACTAGAGCTAATAACAAATGCGGAATAAAACAATCTAGCTCTAGCACAAGTATGATATACAAAAAGGTATATGAAACAAGAGTGTACACAAGATATACTGAGCAAGCTAACTAAACAAGATATATGACAAGAGGTAGAATCTACACAAAAGAATAGCTCAAAGTAAATACACAAAGTCAATGAGGTAGATAGAAGTGGTTTCACCGAGCCTTCGGGATCGTCTAGTAGATAACCAATCACCGGTGAAATCCACTCGTGAAGCCAATCACCAAGAATATGAATATGAAGATCAATCACCAAGATGAATGTGCAATCTCAATAAGCACACGGGATACCAAGATTTATCCCGAGGTTCACGTGCTTGCCGGCACGCTACTCCCCGTTGTGTCGACCAACACTAAGTGACCCGGTGGCTAATTGGCGCAAAACCAAGCTCACAAAGAGCACCACAAGAATCTACCGCTAGTGAGGTAGCTCAATGACACGAGCAATCCACTAAGGATGCCTCTTGCCGCTCCGGCGAGGTGAGGCTCCAAAGACCTCTCACAATCACGATCGGTGGTGGCCAAGAACAATCTCCTTCTATTGCCAAATCCACCTCAAAGCCTCCAAGTCATCTAGGCACCGGCAAATGCCAAGAGTAACAAGAAAACTCAATGGCGATGCGAAGAACTAGTGCCACTAGATTGAACTCTTTTAAATAAAGCACTAGATTACTCAATCTCACTTGGTTTGAACAAATCAACTTGGGAGATGAGTTGGGAGGCTTGCCAAAGCTCACTAGTATGCTCAGGAATTAGAAAGTGCAAGAGAGCTACCAAGTGAGCCGGCCAAGCCCCTTAAATAGGCCACACAAGTCGGTCTAGCCGTTGGACCCGAAACAGGGGCATCGGACGCGCCGGTGTCGGGGCCATCGGACGCTACCCCAGCGTCCGATGCTCCGATGAGCACCACGTGTCCCCCTGGTATGAATTCGAGCCGCCAGATCCCAACGGTCATATTCCTTTGTGCCACGGTTAATGTGACATCGGACGCGCCGATGCCAGGCATCGGACGCTCCGATGCCACTGCACGATTCAACTCTTTTCTGCTCCACATCGGACGCGCCGGAACATTAGCATCGGACGCTCAACCCCTGCGTCCGATGACACAACAGAAAGGTTCCAGAACGCTCCAAACCACATCGGACGCATCCGATGGATTGGCATCGGACGCAGCTCAGCGTCCGATGCTCCCTAGAAAGCACGCTCTCGCCACGTCACCTGCATCAGACTCTGCAACAGTGATTCCTCAGCGTCCGTTGCCAGCGTCCGATGTTCCTTCAACTTCTGACAGAAACTAGGGTTAACCATCGAACGCTCAGCCAGCGTCCAATGCTCCCTGAGCACACCACTTTACTTCTGAAAACCGCTGAATCCTGCCTCGCAAGCTCGGTAGGAGGGAGAGGAACTATACACTAGTTTCTCCCACTTCTCCACAACTCCTTAACATCCCCTTATCCCAAAAGTGCCAACACCACCAAGTGTACATCATCATATGCAAGTGTGTTAGCATTTTGCAAAGCATTTTCCAAGGGGTTTTGTTAGTCACTCACTAGGACTATAGCATCGATATGTTAGAGAACTCCTAGTGGCACTTGAACATCGCATAAGCCGTTAATAGTACGACTATGTATCCTAAATGTGATCACACTCGCTAAGTGTCTTGATCACCAAAACAAAGAGCCCTATAGGTTATACCTTTGCCTTCGGTCCTCTTTGCTCCATCTCTTCTCTTCTTCATTTCGCCAATGGTAGAGCACTTGATCTCTTGAGTGCTTGTGGCCATCACCATCCTCCATGGTTTCCACCATGCTAGCTCCACCATTTGGCTTGGTCACAATCCTTTCTTATAAGCTACACACATGCTTAGCAATAGGATTAGACCAAATAGGTTTCATCAATTAACCAAAACCAAACTAGGGCTTTCAGTGGGCCCCACCGCACCTGCCTTAGCCTTCCAGCCCTTTGGTGTCTGACACTGTCCCAGCAGCAGCAGCGTCTTCCGACGCCCGGACGGGAGGCATTTCTGCGGATCCACGCGGAAAGGGCACCACTACAGAGGAGCAGCCCGAGGCGGAGGGAGAGGACAACGAGGAGGAGGAGGACGACGAGCGCACCACACCACCCTACACAACTAGTGCAGGCTACATGACCCTCGACCATAGCTCGCACTACGCTGGAGGGTCCTCCTCCAGAGGTGGCCCGCACCACTCCATGGACGACATGGCGTGGCAGGTACCTGGTGCATACCAGTACCCTAGTAGCTACTACACCAGTCCTGGCTGGCAGCCTTGGCCAGAGCAGGGCGCACCATAGGAGCTGGGGTTCTCACAGCTAGGTGGAGCTCCACTACCTACTCAGGAGGACGTGCAGGTACATAAGTTGGTCTGTCTACATTTAAGTTGGCCAGATACGTTTAAGTTGTTTGCTAACATTTATTTCGAATGTTGCAGGGACCTAGTCAGACGCAAGGGTCACCACGCCGGCTGGCACGCGCACGAGACCGCACGGACGTCACGTTCACGCCCATCATGGACCTGTCGCAGCCGAAGCGTCGGAGGCGACCACGTCAGCCGTACACACCTAGTTAGGCTTAGTGTTAGATGCTGTCTTTGTTAGATAACATGTTTGAGACCCCAATTATGTACTTTGGAGTGTTAGCCACTTTGTTACTATATCACCCCTATTACGTTTGAGTATATTTAAATTGCGTCAATGTTTGGTTCGTTCGTTGTTATTGCAATCGCGAAAAACAACAGAAAAAACAGATAAAACACACGTGAAAGGGGTAGCTTTTGCCGCGCCAGGAGGGGTGGCGCGGCTGACACTTTTGCCGCGCCAGGAGGGGTGGCGCGGCTAATGCATTTGCCACGCCACCAGGTTTGGCGCGGCAAAAGCTGGCATTTCGGGCCTTTTCAGTGTGGTGTCCTGTCGTCATAAGTGTGATGCAGTTTTGATTCCAATAGGCTTTTCAGTGTATAGGCTGTTTAGTATATAGGCTTTTTAGTGATTAGATTTTTCAGCGAATAGCCTTTTCAGTTGCAATAACTACGCACTCACAATGCTGCTGAGATAATTCACAAGTTCAAAACCAGGGCTCCGCCTATATAAACCCATCGGTGCCTTGCATATTGAACAACTTCAACAGAGCTTGCGAGGTTCGTAGTAGAGATGTCTGGAGGTTCGTCCAAAGGTGGGAGAGGAAAGGGTGGGAGGAAGGGACCTGCCATTGTGTGGGAGGGCTCTTTTGGTCCTGATTCCTTCTTAGAGGCACTATATGAGTTTTCTGTTGAGAGCAAAAAAGATTTCACCCGAGAGCGTCCTCTTAGGGGATATGATGACCGCTTAGAAGACTGACCAAAATGCTGCCATGGTGAGGACTGCTTGGTGCAGATGCTCCACGACGACTTGGAGGCAGGCCGACGTTTCTTCAAATGTCCGCGAGCATGGGTAACTCTATTTAATTGCTGTTGTTATGCCTTTAATGTTTGCTAATACTTAGTCATTTGTGAATGTCAGTCTTCTATTTCCGAAGAAAATTGTGGCTTCACCAGATGGGTGGATCCTCCTCCAATATGGCCGCATCAACAATACATATATTATCTGCAGGGTCGTATCGACGATCTTGAAAGAGAAGTTAAAAGCATGCTCAAGGACTATGATGATGACGGCAGCGATGCAGGCGGTTGTGATGAAGCAATATGCCTTGATCCATATTGCAACTGTCCGCATCACAAGAACAAGGGACCTCCACCACCGCCACCACCACCACCACCCGCAATGGGAGGCTATTACGGAGAAGGGTCTACTCAGTTTGCTATGTGGGATCGCTTCTAGAACTACTAAGACCACTATGTGTGTGTTGTGTTGTGTCAATCAATTACCTAAGGCATGTTATGATTAGTCTAGGACCTTTTAACCAAGTTACGGTAAAAGGTCCTCACATGCCATGTACTAGTTTGTTGTTCGTGTACTGGTTTGCTATATTCTATTTCTCGTACTTTATCCCAGAAAAAATCGTGGTTTGCTATATTCTATTTCTCGTACTTTATCCCAGAAAAAATCGATGACACATGAACTACAAAAAACAATACAACAACAAATAAAAAAGTCGAACAAAGTGCAGTTCAAGACTACATTATCGAGGATCCAAAATAAACGGTACATGGGAGTACAAGCCAACAGTATAATAGACTCACAAGTTCACCAAATGACAACAATGTTCAATACTCAATAATAACTACTGAACCTACCACACTACTGAGTGCAACGAGGCCACTTTCCCTTCCTCACAGCATCTGGATCCTGCTCCATGGCAGCCATGGCACGGTGCACACGCTCAAGCCTCTTCTCCCTCTCCCCCCTACGCTTAGCTGCATCCCTCATTTTTGCCTCTTCCTCATGCTGCTTTTGTGTTGTCTCTTCTTTGCGTCTCTTCTCCAAACGTTCCTTGTCCTCAGCAGCGCACTTTTTCATCCTCTCTACGTGCTCCTTGTCCTCCGGCTTCATCTAAGTGTCGATCCACTGCTCGAAGTCACATAGTGGTGGAGGCTCCTGCAAGACACGACTAAGTCAATTAAGTAACGAAATATAAATGATTTATAATTAATATTTACAACAAGCCATCAGCTTCTCACCATCAGTCCAATGCGGATCTGTTTAGGTGTTGGGTCAAAGGCATAATTCTCACACATCCAATACCTCTGACCATATGTGTGCTCCTCATCAGATATTGCGACCTTACAATCATCACCGCAGTAGCACATGGGCACCGGAACACCACTAGGTAATGGCAAACGGGCAAAGGCATTGCCCGTTAGCGGCTGCCTACAATCATCAACGCAATAGCAAATGAAGATAACACAAAATTACTTCATTTTAACCGACAAATAAATAAACAATGTACCGATCTTACCTCGCCTTACTAGCTTTGCCACGCCTCGGCATCCTAACAATAAACAATATATCAACATTAGACATATATTCATGATTAATTATAAATTTACATAATGACCTAATACATGATTAATTACAAATTGAACAAAATATTAAACAAAACACATATAAAAAGTATAATACATAAACGAATCCATAATTAATTAACAACTAACGTCACGATAATTCCAAATTAAATATTGCCTACAAACCCTAACTTTAAAAAATATGGTTCAATCAAACACTGCAAATATGGATAAAGAATAGGAATATGGATTAACATACCTTCTATGTAAAGAGAACAAGATTGATTGAGGGAGATGAAGAGAGGAGGAATGGAATGGATTGGATTGGGAGGAGAAGAGAGAAATGAAGAGGAGGAAGCTGTTGGGCGCGGCGGCCAGATCTAGATGGGCTTTGCCGCGCCAACCCGCCTGGCGCGGCAAACGCACTAGCCGCGCTAGCCCGCCTAGCGCGGCAAACTGACAAGCGGGCCCCACCCGGGCCTGCGTGGCCGGCAGGTGCCACGGTGGTGCTTTTGCCGCGCCGCCATACATTTGCCACGCCATGCGGGACGGCGCGGCAAAAGGGCTAGTTTTGAAAAAAATTAACAATGCTGTTTTTGAAATATCTTATTTAGCCAGTTAAGTGCCCGTGCGTTGCTACGAGTAAGCAAAAACATATCATGACATACAACCACACAACTAATATATATATATATATAATATATTTGATGCACACCCTTGGGCCAAATGAATCGAGCAACGTATCTCTTGGTTTTTGCCATCCACCACTGCAAGGTACCAGTGAAGTCTTTGATGTTGATTGGAAGAAATATCGAGCTCAAAAGTTAAAATATTAGAATGGATACGCCTTGTGTAAGATGAGAAGGACATGTATGGGTCAGAGATGCACAATTTTACCATGTCATGGTCCAAATAGAGCACACCCTTTTCTCTATATAATCTACTTTAAGATCGAGACGCTCCTCAATTAGTATGAGCACAATGATCCTGGTGATGTTGTCTACGGTCCCTGCAGTGAGCTTCCCATCCATCAAGACCCCCATCATGGCGCTGAAGATCAACCCCATCAAGGCGGTGATGGAACAGATTGACAATGGTGCAGGGAATCTCTTCAGAGGTGCAACCTAGGCCAGCAACACATTCAGCTAGAATATAATTCAGGTACATAGAAGATTTTTTGAAACTCTATAGAACAGTGATAATTGCTTAAAGGATACGAAACTCTGATATACCTACAGAACAATGTTGCAAAAGAAGATTATGATCCCAGCCAGAAGATAGAAACATCCAAGCATCCAGTCTTGCATGTCTTTGCCATTTGAGAGCTCTTCAACATCACCGGGAACATATACACTAGGAGTGGGGTTCTTGAGGAAGCTCATGCACATTTCGCCAATGAGGCACATCAGAGTGCCCACTGATATTTGCTCTGTAGTTGCACTTCCAGTGAAACCTCTCAAACCTAATAACACATCAACAATTAGGACTTAGGCCTGCACATGTATGCATAGGTTTTGTGAAGTAATGCTCATGTTTCAGTAAAAGTTCAGTCGGTACACTGACCTCAGGCAGGCTGCGATGACAAAGATGCAGCCCCCTGCCTTATTGCTTGGCTATGCCCCCAAATCGGAAGGCCATGCGCCGGAAACCTAGAAATCAGTTGAGGGCTTATCTAACCTGATAACAATTCACATAAACAATGTAATGAAATAAGCTCTACTATATTGTTTTAGGAATCTACATCTGAACCTATGTATATGTGCTTAATAGAGATCCCTTCCATCAGAAGAAAAAAATGTAGGCCTATTTCTTGTTCAACTGAATTTCAACGAAAGGATACTCAACATAACTTTTATCAAATTATGGCTTTTGAAGTACTACTGATTTATCGATTTCACAAGGCATATAAAATGTTTATTACAAGTTTGGGGAGGAGCGAGCGGCATCAGCCGCCATCCGCCCACCTCCGTGTGCCGCAGATGATGGCTGGGGAGGAGCGAGCGGCATTAGACCACGAATGCAAACAAGAGTAGCAGGACAGTAAACTTATTTGTATGACTGCAACAACATATTAGTACAATTGTACCTAAAGTTTGCTAAGAAAACAAATTGTGCAACAGAGTTGGAACTTCACTGGTACATCAATACATGTCAATCTGTAGTCATGCCATCCTCACTGAACGTCTATACCTAAAGTTTGCTTGGAAAAAAAGCTCCGACAGTTTTTATAGCATCAAACATAAGCTCTGACAGAGTTCCTAACCTCCTCAAGGTTGTACGTGTATTATAACTGTCTAATAATTATCGTTAAGTGAAGCTCCTCGGCAAACGACCAACATTTGGTGTTAATAATATTTCATAAAAAATATTACTACATCTGAAATCCATGACAAGCTAAATTTGAGATTTCACATTTGCAGTCTCTATAATTTTTATTACTACATCCGAAATTTATACAACATATCCACAATGGTTATGGAGTTTACAACAATTGTGAAATGTACTTTTGTGGTCTGAGTAGGTTTATGATATTGTCTCAAGGATGCTAAGCCTAAAAGGAAGCTAGAAAAAACGAACTGCCCAGGTCAATCTTGCAATCCTCTCCCACAACCCTTTTCTCCTATCACGAACCATGACAACATCAGAAAGCCAAAAATGCCTATCTATTTTGGATTCCATGATTCTAAATTTTAGCACTGCACTCCAAGATTTGAGCAATGCACTCCAAAATTATAGGCTGCATTTAGCACAATCATACCTGTCTATGTGGTCGTGGGTGGATCATACTTAAGTTTTCAGTTCCAAAGATCACTATGCACTAAGGCTCGACGAGGGGGCATGCTTGTGGACAGTGGTCGATCCTATACTAACAAACATGTTAAAGTTTAGTTTGGTCAGTATACCAGGTTGTTGGGTTCAAACAAATATATATGGCAAAGAGGTAGCCTCCATGTTCAGTAAATGTTGCATATTCAGACATCTGAAACATTAACAAGCATAGACGCATAGTATCTGAAACATTTTGAAACAAAAACACATATGACACTATTTGTCTAAAACACATCAGAAAACAAAGCTCCAAGGCTTGCATGAATTTCGTGTTAAAGCAGAGGATGGTCACAAAATAAATGAGTTAAGGACATGAGGTACATTCAACCACAGATCTTCAGATGATAAAGGATAAAAAGAGTCATGTCATGTTTCCTTACTTAATTACAGGTCCTCAAGTATTAAGCGTCCAACAAAATTCTACATATCCTTTAAGAGGATCAAAAGATCTACATTCCTTTAATTTCTTTTCTGAAATGTCGTATCCTTGAAATTCAATGTATTTAAGCATTCAATTAATTTCAATTAGGTTATCAGCATGAAAGCCATTCGTATAAGTGTAGTGTTCACTTTGATATATAACTGCTCTACACGAAACACAGACAGCCCCTACCATCTTCCTCTCAAACTCTAATCCCTAATTTCTCAAAAGATACATTTGACTTCCAAATCCAAGATAAGAAGCCATAAGACAGTTTGAGCTATCTTTCCCAAAAAAAAAAATTCTCAAACACCACAAAATTTGCACCTCTTAAATGTCATCAATAGTTCAACACAAGCAAGGTGATTTTGTAAAAGACGCCTTGAGGCTAGCAAATTTTGATGCTACAAGTGAAATTCAATTCACTAATTTTCCATCAATTATTTCCTTCGGGCACCCTGTCAAACTATCTGTACTGATACTACTACTGAATAAATGCATGTGCAAATATCCTAAGACACAAGCAAGTCTAGATTCTCCTCAAGTTCTTCTAGCAGTCTGTTGCCATCAGTTTTTTGGATTATAAAATTCATCCTATTCTTACCAGAGATTAAAATTTGTCCTATTATTGTTTTCGATTTTGGTATCACAAATTTTCCATAGGAGTAGAGATGGGAAAACAAATTAAACTAAACAATAAAAACTCCAGCCATCAAGGATCCTAGGACATCTATATTACAACATAACAGAGGAACCTCTGGATATTTCTTGACATGCCAAATCAGATAGTTCTGCTGCTGGATACTGGTAACTTCAATTTCAACACCAATATGCCCCTAATGCAAGTTCTGAAATTAGCACTTAAGTATTTTTCTTGATTGGGAAACCTCCGGTGCACAGAACATTCAATACAAAGCACATAGAACTGCAGGTGCAGTGCAGATCCAGTAAAGGACATGGGTGTGCACATGTACTCATGATAATCTTTGGAAGGGCTCGAAGTTATTAGCAGGTATAATACTGTAAACACATGTAATTAGATCAGATCAGAATACAAATACCCAATTAGTTGAAGGGTTGGGTATAGGAGTTGAAGAAGTTGTGGTCTGTCGTGATGTAGTAGTACTTAGATGGGTACAAACGTTGCACGGAGAGGATAATACCTCAAGGTCAACATTGACGGCTGGGGCGCGCTTGCAGCTGAGGAGGAGCTGCGGAGCCGGGTTCTGGTCGGCGTGGGGCGGCCGACAGTGCATCAAGGCGTTGTTCGGCAGCGCATCAGGGCGGGGGCCGGCGGCTCGTCAGGTCGAGGACGGGACGACGGACGACAACACGTTTTGGCGAGGAGCCGAGGTGCGCGCGGCGCGACGGGGGATGAGGCCGGCCGGGCCGGAGGAGCGCGACGGGGAGGAGGCCAGAGGCCGGCCGGAGAAGCGGCGCGACGGGGGAGGAGGAGGCTGGCCGGGCCGGAGGAGCGGCGAGGAGCCGAGGTGCACGCGGCGCGACGGGGGAGGAGACCGGCCGGAGGAGCGGCGAGGAGCCGAGGTGCCCGTGGCGTGACGGGGGAGGAGGGAGCCGAGGTGCGCGGAGGGAGGAGGGAGCCGAGGTGGGCGGAAAGAAGGCGACGTGCGCGGAGAGCCGGGCGGTCCGATAGTATTGCTGTGACGATAACAGCCGGGTTTTTTTAGTTGTAGAGATTCATATTGATGTGTTCACCCCTGTGCTCCAACAATCCACGCTCCATATGGTTCCTTGACCTGAACATCCTTTTAGTAAAACAATACTATAGCGCTAGCCGTTGTGGGCTAGCTGTTGTTTTGTGCCAGTTATTTGTGGCACGACGCGAGTCGTAACTCAGTAAATCAGGTTGCAAACAAGTTACACAAATAAAAATTTGTTCATATAGAAACATGTATTCGTGGGTTCAAATTGTTATGTGTACTGTTATAAGGAGTGATAGATGGGACTGTCGATGAGCCCAAGTAAAAAACATGAAGATAATAAGGCACGAGCACGTTACTATTTGTTGTAGTGTTCTTCATTTTGACATACGATATATGTAGAGGGACGTAGCTTGCATACGTGATTAACATGTACTCTTTCTGAATCAAGAGATATGCACAGATGATTGAGTACGGTAAACAACATGTTCTTTTTCTTCTAACTTTATTGTAACGTAACTTGAAATTACTTTTAACCTGAAGGAAGGCAAAATTTCTTGTGCAACGTTTTATTTTCTATACAATTGGAACAAAAATCAAACATTAGGACAAACAGGTCTGGGTGTTGCCCAATCTGACACTCAGTTGCCATGGGATTAAAATTCACTAAAGAATAGACTTTTTATCTTGGAATTTGACATTCCACCACTTTCCAAACATCACATATAAACCTATCTCAAATTCATAGGGTAAGAGAGAAAAATGGATTTTATAGATTATTATGTTATATTTCTAATTTACAACTTATAACACTCTCTTCAAATCACTTCCCTACGGTAGAAATACAATACATGAGTATGTCTCTTGTAAATGTAATCCATATATAACAATATTAACTTAATTAATATGTCTAAATTATGATTCTTAGGGTCCGTTTGGTTGGTGACCGGAACTTGCCATGCCTGACCTTCGGCAAACTGTCGCTGCCACAGAAAGTGTGGCGAACAAAATCGAAGCCACACTTCTGGCAAACTTTGGCACAAAAATGAGTCTATGACGTGTGGGACATGGTGCTAAGAAAGTGTGGCGTGCCATAGCTGTGGCAGTGAACCAAACGGCTGCCAGAAAAACTGTGGCACGACGAATCTGTGGCGTGGCAAGTTCTGGTCACCAACCAAACGCACCCTTGAAATGAATTGAATTCCAAACATCCAAACGGGCCCTAAGATATGTCAGATGCTTTGTTTTGTTTTCTTTCCTAGTTATTTTAATTGCTTTATTATCTTCTTAGTAAAAAATCAAGGCCAACAAATCCTACTAGTATTTGGAATTTCCGACTACCCCAAACAAACTAGTTTTAAATATGAGGATCTAGATATATATATATATATATATATATATATATATATATATATATTAAATGCTCGCAGTCACCTACTAGATCTACTTTCGGCCATACTGGTAACATATATAGGATGATGACGTACATCAATTTCGAGATGTAAGGGCATCTCGAGCACCTCCTCTTTCTCATCCCTCATCCCCCTAAATCTACTATATTAGGGGAGATGAGTCAATTTTACTTCTCCAGCAGCTCCCCTATATGGTCCCCTTTTATTGGTGATCACCAATATATGCTCCATCTCCCCTCATATAAAGAGGGAGTTGTATCTCCCCCAATAGCTGGGGTCCATCACTAACATCATCATCTTCCACACATGCATGACTATCACATTCTTCTGACAGGTGGACCCTATACGTATTGGGGGAGATTATTGGTGATCTGTTGGAGCATTTTCCTCAATAGCCTAGAAAAACAATATTGGTGATCACCAATATCACTCTATTGGGGATGAAATACTGGGGAGCTGCTGGAGATGGCCTGAGAATACATGAGCTTAGCTTGAAGTGAAACAGAGCAAGTATTTCCAAACAGTTGGAAAGGGTTTGCTTTTGTTTGATAGACATGCAAGGTAGGAAGCTACTAGTCCAGATGTAATTAATAACTAGAACTTCACCGGACCCCATCGCTGATAGATGCAAGGTAAGAAAGTTATAGATCAGCACCGGACTGCGCATCACTGATAGCCGCTCCTGCTTAAACTAGATGACCATGGATTTCGGCAGTTCAGTATACATACAAATTGATTCACTAATTAAGGTATATTTTAATTTGATCATGCCTTCCGGTTTGAAAATTTTTTATGTTTTGAACAACAAACCATTCTCGAAGACATGCATAGCTTTTACCTTTCTTTTCTATTAAAATATAAGAGATGAAAAATGTGGTCCCAGCAATTTTATGGTTTTAGAAAATTATATTTGAAGTCAGGTTTATACTTGTGATATTCAATTTTAGCTAACACTTTAAATTCACACTACAATAAAAAACCATTCAGAGGCATCACATGTTTTAATATGATTATCCTATTGTTGACGCAAAATGTGACACCTCACGCCAAGCACACAGCAAGCCGAAAAGCTAGCTTCAATCGGGTGCCCGGGATGTGCTAAACCCGAAGACGTGTCAGTCGGTTTGACCTGAAAACCAACAAGGAAGAAAAACTATGAGAATACCTTTGGAACATGCCGGATAAAACCAGACAGTTCCATATGTACGGCTTTGAAAGTCAATCACGACGGCATACAACTATAGAAGCTGTCTGTCAGAACAAGTTTACAAAGTCATTCGGTTAGTATGAGAACAGAGTATGTAGAGCATATTAACTGCCGAATGCATATGTAAAGAAAGACATGTTTGAACAAATTAAAGATATTATAACCAGGTAACTTGCAAATATAGATCTATTCAAACAACACATGCATAGGCTAATCCAACTAATCTGCCGCACGTTTAGTCTTCATAAACCGGTCAGGTATAAACTCAAGCAAAGCTAATCCACCGCATGATACCACTTGCTGTAAGTCTACACCACTTCTTATAATTAGATTAATCCACCGCATGATACAATCTAATTATAACAAGCTAAAAGCATGCATATATTTGAACAGATCTATAAATGCTCATTAGTCGTGTAAGCTTAACCAAAATCGGCAAACCAGTCGAATTGGGGTCCATGAAGAAGGAACAAACAAGCGAGAACGATTAAACTAATTTAAAACCTGCATCTGCCGCACGATACCTAGTTTCATTAAAGCCTAACCATGACTGACATGCATGAACCCACAACACGTGACAATCTAGATCGAAAGTTGATTCGGCCATCATGATCTTATGATTAAAAGAGAGCACAAGCAAACTCGTGCGACAAGGCCGAACAAAGATCAATCTAGATTGGGCAAAAGGCTGTTACAAGAATTAAATAAATAAAACATATAACTCATAATAACTTAATGAATCTATTAGATCTGCCAAATCTAATAGAGCCGATAACTATTTTTACTCATGACTTAATCCGCCGCACGATACAAGGCATAAGCAAAAACTTCCCGTCATAAGCTTAAATCCGCCGCACGATACTAAGCTTAACATACGAGACTACTTGCATCATATCTAAATCCACCGCATGATACTAGACATGATAGCAAGGTTGCCGGTACTTACGGAGGTCGACGGATCGATGATTCCTCTCGAAGAACTCGACAACACGACTAGGGACTCGAAGGTGGCACGGGGCCGATTTGTATTGATATGGCTGTGAACACTTTTTACAATAGCCAACGGTTTATATTTATACCCTGGACGCAATACAAGTCCTAAGAGGACACGACTATGAAATATTAAAGGAAAATACAATATTCTTGGCCTTCAACTCCTTTAGGAATCATCATTGCCTTAATTGCCGCAATTTTGTTGCCCGATCGGCTCTCGCTTCCGTCGTTTCAATGGAAACTCCCTTTTCTCAGAATAGCCGACCGCATGAGCAGTTGCCGAATCCTTGGAAACTAGCCGACCGCATAGATACTTGCCGAATGCCTTATACGTCCATATCCACACACTGGACATGCATGTCGTCTTCTAGCCTTTCCTTCATCGTGAAGCCATTCATGTTAAATATAGAAGTGGACGTCGAGATGTGCATGCTTTATATATATTGCCTTCTTTGCATGCTTGCCACATCACAACGCCACCAAATCCAACTCCTGGCCAATGAGATCAGAACCCTCTGCTTCTTGAATACTCGTTTAATCTGTCACGGTCATGGTCGATTATCCTCGTGATCGGCTTCTCTTGCCATATCTATTTCCTGAATGGAGTAACCGATCGCTTGGCCGTCTACCGAATGCTCTTCTCACTACTCGTTGGGTCCACCTGTCATCTTCTCAATATTGACCAAAATCCAGTGTTAACACAGGCCCCCCTAGTTCGGAGTATGAATTGTCATGCTTCGAACTATTTGATCTCTGTTGGTCTTCTTTAAAAAGCCAAGAAATCCACTGATAGCAATAACATTTTCTCACCATGTTTCCACAATTTTGCCTGTAAAACAATAATTCTCCAATACATGTGGAAACAAGTTAGTTACAAATGCATATGTGTATAAATATTATAGTTCTTCTATTTTATTGATCAGAAGATGCTGCAATGCCGACTACATCTCAAAAGTATCATATTTTATAACTAAGATTTCTTTTAAACTTGAATAAAATGGTACCTTACTCATCCATCTGTCTCTTTAATTATGGGGCTTTAGATCTCACTGAGTCCCCAAGCGATTGCAAAACAGAATAGCTACAGAAATGCTTATCTTTTACCCCTTGATCACTTTTCATCCGGAGTTTTTATTATTATCTTTATATAAAATCGTATCACATAATATTGCGAAGTCAAAGACTCGACCATAAGGAGATACAAGCCATAAACCTAGATCAAGAAGTGCAAGTGAATTTTTTTATTACTTTTTCTTTTGCATATGTCATTCTCCCTATCTTTTAAAATTATGAGGCTACTGGGCCTTCGGCCATCTTTTATTTTATTTGGCAGTCACTTGACTTTTTCTTTTTCATATTTTTATTTGGGCGGTTTGCCCTTTTTTCTTTCTCAGTTCTGGCGGACACGTGTCCGTCGTTTTTATTTCTGAGATTTATAGAATAGCCTCATATTTTTAATCAAAGAGAGAATGCACATGCAAAATACTTATCAGTTTATAACGTGTACATGAATCTTGATCTTGAGAATATGACTATAATCCCAACTAGTAGTCACAATGATTTGACAACGCTTAATATGACATTAAGTAAATTTTATTATTTCATCAAATCTTCGAATTTCAAGTATCTCTCAGAATAATGTCATAGCAAATTCTACTTCTATTCATATCCCACAACTACTTTCAGACAAAGTTTAAATTCTATGCAACGCATAAATTTCAAAAACTTCAAGATAAATATAATAACCACTAGACCCAAATCTTAAAGAAATCAAAGTTATAAACCAGACATAGGTGAAACATAAAACAGAGCATCTATTTATCATTTCAACAATGGATAACCCAAAATATTTATATCACATATTCATAGAGTGAAATTTTTTAGGTTTTTTTAGTGCGGAGACGCAACATGAGAGGTTTCGCTTTTTAATGATTTTAATTTTAAGCTCTGAAACTATTAGAGAAACGAGGGTAAAATTACACAAACCACCGTTGAAGATGAAGCAGCCATTCGTTTTGTCCTTCTTCATGATGGATCGCTCGATGTTGTACGATGTGTGCGTGTTGATCTCAGGCCCCCTGACACGTAGTCACAACGGCGTAATCGATGATTCACTAGTGTCCTCCTTTCTCTCATCCGAGACGTCTTCGCCGAATACGGGTTGAAAATATTTGAAGCCAATCATAAACATCAATCGTTCTTCTGCAAATGACTGGCTGCTTCAGATCTTGTAGCTGTTCTGACTATAAGTGAACTTGTCACTGTTGCATGTCTCTTTCAATATGAAGTGTTCTAAAAACGTTTTAGCCGATGGTCTTCTATCAGCCGTTCGGTTGCTAACGTCCTTTGTGCTTCTGATGTAGCCTTTCGTAACCTTATCACCAGACTGAGCTTTTTGCGTTACTCAGGGAAAAGTAAAGTTATATTAATAGGAGCCGAAGGGTCTGTCTTATCGGCTTTTGCTTAGTATGCCTTTGACTTTCTTCTTGTTGAGGAACTGGAATGCTTTAGGTAAGCATGCTGTCAGGTAACTCATGGTAGCTTCGAAGAACGTCATTTTTTATGAGGCTGAGTGTGCCGTAGAGGACGAATACGAGCTCGGCGGTGCGTGGATGCGTGCATGATGATAACTCCAGCCGATTCCTGTATGCATATCGGCCAATTAGTATATTTTCTCGTGTTGTTGTATCCACCGATTTCTTTCCTGAATAGCAGATTCCAAAGATGACATGCAGATAATTAACTATCGAACAACTTCCTTCAGCATGACCCCTTGATACTCAATCGGCTATTTATAGCAGCATGCAAGTAAATCTGAGTTTGGACTTTATCTCTTTGAACATCTCCATGGAAATCTTCCTTTTATTTATCTCTTCATGTGCATGTCGTGCCATGATATATTTGGAGACCGATACATTCATGCATGATGTATTTGAAGCCATTTTATTTTAGGAGAAACCATATCAGCCAATTCTATCTTTAGGAGAAGTTCATCAGCTTCTTTAATTGATTTCTATGTCCCTGCACGGAGCAAATCCACCCATGCATGCTATCTGCGTCTTCGTAGATGCCATGTACACTCAGTTGATCAGCAGATATCCCGTGCGTACACGTTGAATCGGCTTTGACAATCAAACCGGAATTGTTGTCCCACCGGGCGTGCCAAAAAGTGTGTTGACGCAAAACGTGACACCTCACGCCAAGCACGCAGCAAGCCAAAAAGCTAGCTTCAATCGGGTGCCCGGGATGTGCTAAACCCGGAAACGTGCCAGTCGGTTTGACCTGAAAACCAACAAGGAAGAAAAACTATGAAAATACCTTTGGAACATGCCGGATAAAACCAGACAGATCCATATGTACAACTTTGAAAGCCAATCACAACGGCATACAACTATAGAAGCTATCTGTCAGAACAAGTTTACAAAGTCATTCGGTTAGTAGGAGAACAGAGTATGTAGAGCATATTAACTGCCGAATGCATATGTAAAGAAAGACATATTTGAACAAATTAAAGATATTATAACCAGGTAACTTGCAAATATAGATCTATTCAAACAACACATGCATAGGCTACTCCAACTAATCTGCCGCACGTTTAGTCTTCATAAACCGGTCAGGTATAAACTCAAGTAAAGCTAATCCACCGCATGATACCACTTGCTGTAAGTCTACACCACTTCTTATAATTAGATTAATCCACCGCATGATACAATCTAATTATAACAAGCTAAAAGCATGCATATATTTGAATAGATCTATAAAGGCTCATTACTCGTGTAAGCTTAACCAAAATCGGCAAACCAGCCGAATTGGGGTCCATGAAGAAGGAACAAACAAGCAAGCACGATTAAACTAATATAAAACCTGCATCTGCCGCACGAGACCTAGTTTCATTAAAGCCTAACCATGACTGACATGCATGAACCCACAACACGTGACAATCTAGATCGAAAGTTGATTCGGCCATCATGATCTTATGATTAAAAGAGAGCACAAGCAAACTCGTGCGACAAGGTCGAACAAAGATCAATCTAGATTGGGCAAAAGGGTGTTACAAGAATTAAATAAATAAAACATATAACACGTGATAACTTAATGAATCTATTAGATCTGCCAAATCTAATAGAGCCGATAACTATTTTTACTCATGACTTAATCCGCCGCACGATACAAGGCATAAGCAAAAACTTCCCGTCATAAGCTTAAATCTGCCGCACGATACTAAGCTTAACATACGAGACTACTTGCATCATATCTAAATCCACCGCATGATACTAGACATGATAGCAAAGTTGCCGGTACTTACGGAGATCGACGGATCGATGATTCCTCTCGAAGAACTCGACGACACGACTAGGGACTCGAACGTGGCACGGGGCCGATTTTTATTGATATGGTTGTGAACACTTTTTACTATAGCCAAGGGTTTATATTTATACCCTGGACGCAATACATGTCCTAAGACGACACGACTATGAAATATTAAAGGAAAATACAATATTCTTGGCCTTCAACTCCTTTCGGAATCATTATTGCCTTAATTGCCGCAATTTTGTTGCCCGATCGGCTCTCGCTTCCGTCGTTTCAATGGAAACTCCCTTTTCTCAGAATAGCCGACCACATGAGCAGTTGCCGAATCCTTGAAAACTAGCCGACCACATGGATACTTGCCGAATGCCTTATACGTCCATCTCCGCACACTGGACATGCATGTCGTCTTCTAGCCTTTCCTTCATCGTGAAGCCATTCATGCTAAATATAGAAGTGGACGTCGAGATGTGCATGCTTTATATATATTGCCTTGTTTGCATGCTTGCCACATCACAACGCCACCAAATCCAACTCATGGCCAATGAGATCAGAACCCTCTGCTTCTTGAATACTCGTTTAATCTGTCACGGTCATGGTCGATTATCCTCGTGATCGGCTTCTCTTGCCATATCTATTTCCTGAATGGAGTAACCGATCGCTTGGCCGTCTACCGAATGCTCTTCTCACAGCTCGTTGGGTCCACCTGTCATCCTCTCAATATTGACCAAAATCCAGTGTTAACACCAATGAACATTTTCAATAGGGAACAGTGTTGCCTACCACCCCAAGATACAGAGTTGATAAGGTGGCCCATCTCTAGAAATAGTTCTCAGGCCGGTAGATTCTTAACATTTTCAAATCATGTGAAAAATCTTCTAACTAAATTTTAGAGCTAAACAACACCTATACCGCACAAAGAAATGCTTGATTTTCTAGAGGCTAATACAAAAACATCCTAGATGAATCGATTTTCACCACGGTATTAGTGATTTTTGTAATCAATGTTTTAAAAGTTTGAATCAAACCTGATAAAAACATTTGCAAAACTATACGGACTGTTCATTTTAATGTATTAGAATCTTCATCTTTAATTTAGTACTCGAACATCAATACTATAATATCTATTTGAGGGTTCTAGAGCATTAATTATTGATAGGCAAACATGAGACCTCACATGTTGTAAGTCTTTTGTCAGGAAAATCATTTACGAGGTCAAGTACTAAAGATGTAATACAAAAAGGGTACCACAAAGATTGGATGAAGAACAAGTCTATTGCCTATATATTACCGAGTTTAGTCTCACTTTGTTCTTCTTCTCTGCAGCCGACCTCGGGCTCCCTCCCTCTTTCTCTCTCTCGCCGTCAACTGAATGAAGGCAACTTTCTGTCATTATTGACATATATACTATAAAAAACACTTGTTCCTCGCCCACTGAACACCAGATGAGGTTTGCACTAGTGTGCACAGAGATGGGGTATGGAAAAGAGATGTCGTAGTAACAATTATGGGAACAGGAGGCAAGAGGGAACAAATCAGCGTCTACATGAGGCAACCATATTTCTGAGTAGATGTATTGGAATTAAGATGCTTTCAATTCAATCCCTAGATGAAGTTAGTGTCCATTCTGGGTCACGTCCAGTGTCCCAACGCCACTTCCCTATGATTTTCTCCCTTGCATGCATCTACAAACCAGTTGCATGACTCCAGGTCCCCCGATATCGATGTTGATACTTCAATATATTGATATTTACCAACTTCAGCATATAGGATTATAGTTTGTGTTGTCAGTTATGTTTAAACTATGACAGACCATTTCACAATAATGATAGAGTTTTGGAATGTGGTTTTGGCTAAATTTAGTGAATATATGATATTTACTTCGAAGGATATCAGTAGTTCTACTTGTAGAACCATCCACGCCTGATTACTCACAAATATTGATGGCTGATAAGATCCTAATCAAAGGATTTATAATTTTGAATCTCTTGAAAATTTGAGTAAACAGAGTCTCTTTGTGGTCAAGGTTTTTTATATACTATTCAAAGGAAAATATTTGTAACTTTTCTGTGATACATTTTCCATAAGATGTATGTGCTAAGAGTACACAATGATTGCCATGCTATTATATAATATAACACATGCTCACTGGGGGACACTCAACACTATCAAATGGACACAAGATAATGTGAAAATATAAGAGGCCATGCATACATGTCTATTGTTTGGAGGGTGCTGATGCTGTTCTCTAGCAATATGAAGCATAACGGGAGCTGATCGAGAAGAAGGCTCCAATCTATATCTATACCTCTCTCTCTCTCTCTATATATATATATATATACAAAATTTCTGCCACAAATTTTTTTTCGTCCAACCCTGACCCTGTTACCCATCGGCAATCTGCTTCTCCGAATCGGTTTTCTTTTCTATTTTCCGTTCAACATTTATTCCATAAAATAGGCACGCGTCAGTTTTTCTCTTTCTTTCTTTTACCGTTGTGTTCTTAATGTCCAGATTTTCATGTGCTGCTCCACGCCCGCGTCAGTTTTTTCCTTTTTTCTTTTTTGCTCGCCGTTGTTTTGTTTACGTGGAATTTTCATGTACTGCTCTTTACGTAACTTCCATTTCAATAATAATCAAAATACTTCCAGAACAATAGAAACGAAAAAGACACGTTAATTTGGAAAGCACCCGCACAGAGTTGGAGACGGACACGCTCCGCCAAAATTTTCGTCTGGACTCTCCCCACTCCGTAACAATCTCCACTCAGAAATCAATTGGATTTCCTCCGGTTGCCAAATCTACCATGAATTTCCAAATCTGTAAGCAAGATAAGGACCAAACCAAAACCGAATAAAAAAAACATTGATCCACCGTACGAGAAAATCAAGAATCGTCTGGAATTTTTTCGTCTGTCTACTCCATCCTGTGCTCAATCGGAATCTACTGAAAGCCCTCTTTGACAGACTCCTGTACAAAATCCAATAGGATACAACCAAACTTCGATCAACACTTGCCATTATTTCTCAAAATACATAGTACGATCCAGATCTCTCTATGACCTTTCCAAAATCAAATCGAATATAATACAAAATTGAATATAAAATTTATCAATCAAATACCAACAATACTATAAATACTAAGAAATCGACATCTCATATGACCACCACTCAGCAAATCAAAGCAAGACAAAATAGATCGAATCCAGCCCGCCATCCCGCGCGAGGCCGCCTCCTCCGTGCGAGCTCGGCGCCCCGACGCACCTCCATCCAAGGTCCGGCGGCCATCCGTGCGAGGTCCGTCGCCCCTCTGTGGAAGCTCCGGCGGGAGAGAAGCCTAGATCAGACTTGAGAGAAGCCTCACCTGTTAGTGCTCGTGGCGGGAGAGAACACCTGAGGGCTGCGAGGGGCGACCTCACGAGGGGCCTGGCGCGGCTGGCGCACCAGAGGCGGGCGCTGGGCGCCGTTGCTGCGGGCGGCGCTTGCGGACGCCGCGGTCGGGGGTGGCTTGGCGCGGACGAGGCACAGGCGCGGCAGGGGCAGCGACGGCGGCCGGCGGCCGGCGCGCGGCCCGGCGGTGTCCCGCTCGCTGCTGGCCTGCTCTCCTGTCTCGTGCTCCTCCGTGAGAGCTCCCGTGACCCGTGAGCGAGAGCCCCCCGTGACGACTGACTGCCAGGCCAAACGACAAAGAGAAGAAGAGGTAAGATGGGAAAGAAAAATATAAACCACTAATTTATTATTTTAATTAAACAAGATAAAAATAGCTAGCTTCAAATGACTGCACTATAATATGTCTTGTCAGTTGTCATGATACACAATATTTGTCTTTGGTATGCCTAAAGGACAATAAAATCTATATACGACCCGGTGCAACGCACGGGCATGCTTGGTAACTAGAAAGGGCAACTGTTGTGTGTCATAAGCCGCCCATGGGTGTTGTTCTGGTGGAAAACAGTCACACATGAAGTGTTCTTATACTTCAGATGTACTTCAATAGTGCTGAGATCTCTACCCGTAGTTTGCTACCAGAGATCGAACCTATAGCTCGTACTAGCTTTAATTTGTTCGGGGCCACATATAGGTGTTGATAGGATGCAATGGCAGAGATGATATGTTACGTTGAATATGGTACACAGGGATGGTATCCGCTCTGCTTGCATTGTGATCAACATTTCTCCTAAATACCTCGGTTGCACCATTGAGGAACATCAACACTACTTATGATGTGAACCTAGCTCAACCAAAATTATAAAGCTAGACACGGTAAACATGTGCCAGATCTAAGGGTCAAACAATGGGATATGGCTGTGGCAAACTTCTTAAAAAGTTTATGAACCCAAAATTCAACTTTTATAGTTGATGGACCTAACTAAAACACCTCATTAAGTTGATGGACTTGTGTTGCATTTAACTCAAGTATTAATGTATTAGTTAATTACTCTGTATGTTATAATTCAAGTGTAATGCCATCTAAATATTATTTTTGATTCCCAACTAATTAGTATATGTAATTAACTACTACTATTAAACGTGGTTAGCTTAGTAGATAACTAGTGGTCCCATCCACCGTCATCTATTCAACCAAACAAATACTCTCTCTGTCCCTGAATAAATCGATTCCTAGAATCCGTGCCGGTAGTTTGACCAATTTTATAGAAAAGAGTAAAAATATCTATGATATAAAATGAACATGTTATGAAAGTACATTCTATGATGTATCTAATGATACTAATTTGATACCATAAATCTTGACGTATTATTCAAAATATTTGGTCAAAGTTTAAAAAGTTCGACATAAGACAACTCTACGAATCTATTTATTCAGGAACGGAGGGAGTAGTAGCCTTTACCCATCCAACCTCCCAAATAATTAACATAGCAAAAGTCTTAGTCTATCGGCGCCTGACACAGCTGAGGAGCATTAGCTGCTGCACTGAAATGAAGTCATTGCACAAATTTGGCATGCACCAAAGATGTATAGTCACCAAGATTTATATTTCTTTATTAGCAATACAAAAGAAAAAGATATATATATTAGAGACATTAATGCAACATCGTTGACATGCCCTCTACATATAACATGCTTTGGCGTTGCATAGGCAACACTAGCAAACCAACAAAATATGAGCTCAAGAATGATAGAAAAAAATGAAGAGTGAGGAAGTTGCTATGAATTGTATGATATTGTCTTATGGGAAGAAGAAGCATATGGTATAACTAGGTACCATCCATAAGTCCACAACATCAGTTCACATCACTATCACAATCTTTATTTACCTTGAGTGTCCAACATTTCCTTGAGGGCCAAAACAAAACCGCCAAGGAAATTATAATTTTCTTGCTTGCAAACATAGACATCCAAGGAAATAGGTATTCTTGACTGTTGAACCAATCCGTTAAGGTCAATGGTCATTTCCTTTGGTGTTATATGAAAACTTTTTAGTTCAAACTTTTTACATTTGAAATCATTTTGGTTGTCAAATACTCATTACAAGATTCAACAAAGTGAATACAAAAGAAAATGGTGATTCACTTATTCACAAGTTGCTTTGAGGTGTAGTGGTAAGTGTTGTTGTTGTGAAGTAACAGGTCCAAGGTTTGAATCCTAGCAAAAGCAAAAGTTTTGTTGATTTATGTTTTTTGTTGTTGTGCCGCTATGTTTCTTTGGAGGTTGTCGACTGTCAAGCAAACTAGTTTCCTAGGCGGTTTGTAGTATTTCCTTGGCAGTTATGGACCCTCAAGAAAATTACTTTCCTTGGCGGTCGCAACATTTTTGTTGACGTCGGAAGTTGTCCGAATCACACACCAGCAGGGCTAGAACGCCCGGAGAGGTTGCGGTTCAACCTGAGGCAGCAGGGACCCTGGCTAAACCGGCGAAACCGATCTAAAGACCGGTTTTGATCGATCTAGGGTTTTGGGTTCCTATGATGGTGACTCTAGAACTCCTCCCGGGAAGATCCGTCGGGGAGAAGCACGTAGAGGTTGTTCCAGGGCCACCAAGGCCACCTAGAACGCCGTCGAATCTTGCCGGGAGATGCGCCAAACAGCAAGGTAGAGGGGAAAAAGGGTAAAAGGGATAGTAGATTGATTTTGATCGATTGGTGTTGGATACTTCAATCGGCCATGATCCTCTCATATATATAGAGGGGGTTGGTCTTATCCCAATAGGAAACG
Source organism: Coix lacryma-jobi var. lacryma-jobi (assembly GCA_009763385.1). Classification (NCBI taxonomy): domain Eukaryota; kingdom Viridiplantae; phylum Streptophyta; class Magnoliopsida; order Poales; family Poaceae; genus Coix; species Coix lacryma-jobi. The sequence continues at coordinate 100,131,840 of CM019831.1, forward strand.
TCTCCAGATATGATTTCCAAGTTTCCTATCCGGACTCTATCAATATAGAATCCAATCCGGACGCAACAAGGTAACCCTAATCCCGCCGATCCTTAGATCGACCGGATTGATCCAAATCAGCCTCAATGGGCTTTATTAGCCCATACTGATTAATGAAATGTCACCGGACTTAGCCTTTATTATAACTATAAGGCCTCCGACCAGTGTCACCTGATCGGACATAAACATTGACCGATCGGAAGTCCAAAATGATCAGGCCCATTTACCTTTACATGTGACACTTTTGAGTGTCAACATATGCCCCCCTGTTTTTAGGTGATCTTTAGCAAAACCTAAAAACAAACCGAACAACAACGATGTCCAACTCATCGGCTATTCGATAATTAAGGATAAACTTTCTGACTATTTTTTGTTCTAAGGGCGATACATGTATCGTCCATTGTTTGGAAGGCACTCAGGCTTCTTGCCAAACACTTGGAAAGTACTTTTTCAAATATCTTCCGTTTATTGCTCTTGGGAGACTTTCACCTTGCAACGTCTCCAGCACATATGCATTCCCGAATATTACCTTGATCACTTTATAAGGACCTTCCCAACTCAGCGACCACTTGCCAAACTTGTTACTTCTCGGCCCGAGTGGAAGTATAGTTTTCCATACTAACTCTCCCACTTGGAACGATTTGCTTCTCACCTTCTTGTTGTATGCTCTGGCAACCCGGGCTTTGTCCTTCTCCATCTCCTTAAAAGCTTTTAATCTTTTATCGGTTATTTCATCTATGTTGTCCATCATGGCATCATGGTACATAACAATAGATAAATCATTCTGTCTAGCTAGTCTATATGCATCCAGATTTACCTCGACAGGCAACACTGCTTCTTGCCCATATACCAGCTCGAAAGGAGTAACTTTTGTGGCACCATGCCTTGACACACGATGAGCCCATAAAGCCTCAGACAAAACCTCATGCCACCTTCTTGGGTTGTCCTCAATCTTCTTTTTGATAAGCTTGATAAAGTCTTGTTACTAGACTCAGCTTGGCCGTTAGCTTGAGCATAGTATGGAGACGAATTGAGCATCTTTATTTTGTATAATTCGGCAAAATCTCATACTTCCTTAGAAATAAAAGACGCCCCTTGATCTGTGGTTAACGTCTGAGGTATGCTGAATCTATGTATAATATGTTCAGTAATAAACTCAATTACCTCCTTATGTGTCATGTTCTTCAAAGGCACGGCTTCAGTCCATTTAGTGAAGTAATCTGTAGCGACTAGAACAAAACGATGTCCCTTTGAAGATGGGGGATGAATTTGGCCAATGAAGTCTAGCCCCCAACCATGAAAAGGCCACGGTTTGATAATAGGATGAAGCATAGCAACAGGTGCAAGTTGTATATTTCCAAACCATTGACATTCTCTGCATCCTTTGTAGTAACGAAAACAATCGGCCATCATTGTGGGCCAATAAAACCCAGCTCTGCGCAGTAGCCATTTCATCTTAGGCGCCGATTGATGTGTTCCACAAATACCTTCATGAACCTCCCCCATAGCCACCTTTGCTTGATCAGATCCCAAACACTTAAGCAACAAGTCTTCGGCTGTTCTTCGGTAAAGCTCATCATTATGTACTACATATTTAAATGCACTTCGCCGAACACTTTGATCAGCCTTAGTACTTGGATCATTATTAAGATACTTAAGTAGGGGAGTTCTCCAATCTTCCAAATTAGTTCCATTTGTTTTGGACCGATTTAGAGTTTCTTCAGACAAATCAATCGTTCCAAGATCGACCACGTCAATCGGACGGATTAACTGACTTGATTCATAAACAACCTGGTCGGCCATAGTACTTACCCAAGTATGCTCATCATTTATCTGGTCTCCATGGCAAGATGGCCGAACTGGTCTTAAAACAAACTGGTCGGCCATAGAAGCCGACAATACTTCTGCGTGCTGCTGCACCGGCTTTACGTAAAAATTGTGTTTACTAACATTATAGCCAGATGCTTGTTGGGCTAACATGTTGGCTTTATGATTTTCATGCCTTGGTATGTGCCGAATCTGGAATTCGGTAAAAGATGTCAAGGCACATATCAAGATAAATATTTAATGATCCCTCTAAATATTGAAAATTACCAGCAACTTGTTGTACTACTATTAAGGAATCGCCATAAGCTTCAACATGTTTAACCTCCATAGAACATAATATTTTCAAACCGAATAAAAGAGCTTCATATTCGGCTTATTATTAGTGCACAAGTAATTTAACCGGCTCAATATTTCAAACTTAGCACCATTAGGAGAAATGATGACCACACCAACACCTTGGCCCTCCTTACAAGTCGATCCATCAAAATAAAGTTTCCATGGAGTAAAAGTAAAGTACCGGATTTCATCTTTTAAACTAATACCATGCTCAACAATGAAATCGGCCAGAACTTGACCTCTCAAAGTTCTCAATGGTTCATAGGTCAAGTCAAACTCAATCAATGCATACGCCCATTTGCCAATCCTTCCTCTAAGGATTGGCCGATATAACATGTGCCTAATCACATCGGCCTGGCATGCAACAACACATGTACTAGATAGCAAATAGTGTCTTATTTTAGCACAAGCATAGTACAAGGATAAACATAATTTCTCGATATGGGCGTACCTTGTCTCGGGATCAAGAAGACGGCGACAGATATATGCAATTACATATTCTTTACCTCCATCTTCTTGTGTCAAGACAACTCCAATAACCTTTTCATCGACGACGATATATAATCTGAAAGGGATACCTCTCTTAGGCGCCCGAAGAACTAGTGGAGATGACAAATATTCCTTTATCTTCTCAAATGCTTCTTGCTGCTCTGCCCCCCAAGCGAACTCAGCTTCATCTTTTAATTTTAATATAGGGGTGAAAGGAATAATTTTCCCGGACAAATTTGCAATAAATCTCCTCAAGTAGTTCGCTTTCCCTAAGAACTTTTGCAAGTCCTTTTTGCATGTAGGCGCCTGAACTTTCTTGATTTTTTCTATCCTTTTAGGATCAATTTCTATGCCTTTGTCATGAATGATGAACCATAAAAACTTCCCAGCCGACACACCGAAAGCACACTTTAATGGATTCATCTTCAACCCATAACGATGCATCCTTTCAAACGCTAAACGTAAATCGGCTAGATGAGACACATGGGCAGCCGATTTAATCATGATATCATCAATATATACTTCCATGATTATCCCAATCAAATCATGAAAGATTAGATTCATAGCGTGTTGATAGGTAGCACCTGCATTCTTCAAACCGAATGTCATTACGACCCATTCAAAAAGACCAACGAACCCAGGACAAATAAAGGCCGTTTTGGACATGTCCTCTTCGGCCATGAATATCTGATTGTAACCAGTGTTGCTGTTAAGAAAACTGACAACCTGATGTCCCGAAGCATCATTGATTAACATATCGGCTATAGGCATAGGATACTCATCTTTGGGAGTGGCCCTATTCAGATCTCTAAAATCAATGCAAACCCTGATTTTTCCGGTATCTTTCTTTTCTACAGGCACGATATTAGAGACCTACTCCGCATATCTGCATGGTCGGATAAATCCCGCTTGTAATAACCGATTAATTTTCTCTTTAATCCGGTCATATATTGTAGAATTAAAACGTCGAGGATGTTGTTTGAATGGTCGGAATCACGGCTTGATAGGAAGCCGATGCTCGACAAGTTCTCGACTTAATCCAGGCATCTCTGTATAATTCCATGCAAAGCAATCAAAAAACTCTTTCAATAGGGCGATTAATCTTGGCTTCTAATCGGCCTCAAGATTTTGATTTACAAAGGTTGGCCTTGGTACATAACCATCCCCAATATCTATTTGTTCCAAAGGGTCGGCTGACGTAAAACCTTGGCCCAACTTATTGAGCTCATCAAAATCATCAATAGATTCACAAGTATCGGTCTCATTAGCCCGATATTGTTCGACACGATGCTTTAGCCAATCAATATTAACATCCATTAAATTACATGATAATGTTGAACCGATTGTCGGTCGGTTTTAAAGACACTGGTACAAAACCTTCCCGGGTAACACTAACAAATTGAAAATTAGAAAGGTCCCGACCAGACAGACAAGCAATAGTATCATGCCCCCCGAGCAAAGGAGCATCGACCGTAGCTACATAGGCCGATGAATCTGAGTGTACTACCTCAACATCGTCCCCCACCCATTGAATGAGAAACTGATGCAAACTAGAAGGTATGCACCGATTAGCATGAATCCAGTCACGTCCAAGTATAAGATTATAGCTACCTTGTATGTCGGCGACGAAGAAAGCAGTGGCCAAAGTCTTGCTCCCAACGGTCAGTTCCATAGACGCAACTCCCTTGGCCGGAATGGGATCTCCTCCACCGACTCCAGTAATAGTCATGTTAGTCTTGATCAGCTCTTCATCGGTACCGCCAAGCTTCTGATAAAGCGAGTATGGCATCAAATTCACAATTGCCCCACTGTCGACCAGCATTTTGTGAACTAGTGCACCATTGATGTGACCCTTCACATGCAACGGCTTAAGATGATTGACAGATTTCCTTGGTTTCTGGAATACAGCAGTCTGCGTAGCGAAGTTGAACTCCACTGCCGTTGAATCATCTCCGACCACGTAATAGTTGACCGATAAATAAACTACATTGACCTCCGCCCTTTCTGGGGAAGGTTCATAGTCCACCATCTCCTTATCTGGTTTTTCAGATAATTCTTCACTGGTCGCAGTAATACCAGTGGAAGAAACAAGGTTATTAAGAAGCGAGGCTAACCTCATCGGTACATTAGGAACCGATTCGGTCCTAGATCCTGATCGGGTCAACTCTCCTCCGGATCTAGTAGTAGCCGAATCAATCTGCTCGACCACTAAACTGGTCGGCACCTATCCTAAAGTGGTCGAATTCATGTCCAGCCTGATCGATTTTGAAACCACCTGAGTAGTCTCGGTGTTTAGACTGGTCGGTTCAAGATCTGACTTGTTTGATTCTTCAATCGTTAAAGTCGGCTTTTGGTTACAAGCCGGCTCTTCACCTCCTCGCTTGCCCTGAGGGAAAATAGGATGTGTTGAATTAAATATGTCTTCCCTCATTTTGTTAAGCCGCTCTTTCTTCTGTTTGTTGCAGCGGGCCCTCTGCAGCTTCTGTCGCTGAGTCTTAGTCAAACCAGGAGGACACCATCTGGGCTGCATGTATTTGGGATCACGCTCGACAGGTTCCTCTGCTTCTGGCTCAACCGAAGTATCTTGAGCTTCTGGGACCCCTTCAGCCGATGGCTCTTCAACCACCATCGGCTCAGGTTCATTGGCAAGAGGGACTTCCATAGACCCGATTGTAATAGTGGGGACCGGGTCGGATCTGGTCGGAGAGGCAGTAGGAACACTTTGCACCTTCTTCGGTACATAGACCTGTCGCATCTGCGTCTTTCTTGCCTCCTGAGAAGTTAAAATCCTCGACGCGACCAACCGATTCTGACTAGAGCTCAGCTGATCACCCAAGCGATCAAACACTGAGACTCTTGTAGGCTGATTAGTAGGCATTCCCCATCCTGGCTGATAATACATATGTGTCGGCATAGGATAGGGCACCCATACTCCTTGAGGACCCCATTGTGGTGGCGGCGAAATAGGAGGGGCCCACTGATAGCAATACGGTCCAGCCTTTGGCGCCGAATACGTCGCCTGAGAAACCATCATCTGTTTGGATTTCTCATCCTCACGCTTCGGAGGAGTAGATTCTCTTTTTTTAGGGCCGATTTTGGGAATCAGCCTTTTGCTGCTTGTATTTAGCCATGAGCTTATCAAAAGTGCATGGTTCCCTAGCAGCTTTCCCCTTGTTCCTATCGGCATTGGTCTTCCAAGTGTCGACTTCAGGCTTCTGTGGAACGAATATGCGTAGGACATGCACCCCAGAATAGGTAGGGTCTTTAGAACCAGCTTGGCTGACCACACCAGTCGGCTTATGGCTTCCACTAGGGCCAGGGGAAATCTGTTTGACCTGGTCGGCCCTTTGCTCCGACTGCACTGGTTGCTTTGAGAATGAACCAGACTGATCAGTCTGAGGACCCGACCTGGTCGGTCTCTACTGTGCCGCCCTGGTCTCAAAATATCTTTGTTTATACAGGTGTCGCGCTGACCCTGCAGTAATGGTGAGCTTGCTTTTGCCGTCATCACCTTTCTTGAGCACCACTTTGTGCCCCGAATCATTCTCAGTATTCGGTGCGATCCGTGGTTCGCCGATAACAACATTCTTGCCTTTGGTCGTACCGGCTTGCTCTGGACGAATCATAATGGCAGGATTCCCTACTTCCACCATGTGTACTGGGAAAGGAGTAGTACTGATCTGCATCTCAGTTAGACTCAATCGTCCTTCATTGAGGGCCGATTGGACCTGCCGATGGAAAACATTGCAATCATTAGTGGCATGAGAAAAAGAATTATGGAATTTGCAGTAAGCTCTCCTTTTTAATTCGTCGGGTGACGGTAAAGTATAATTAATTTTAAGATAACCGAATTTAAGCAATTCATCAAATATTCGGTCACATTTAGAGAAATCAAAAGTAAATTTTACTTCCTCACCCCAATTCTTCTGAATCGGTTTGAGGGAAGGACAAGTGATTAATTTATTCTGTGCCGGCCATAAAATCTTGGCGGCGTAACAATCTTTAGAGTCATCGTCAGAACTATCAGAATTTATCTCGGCAATATGCACGCCCGACCGATGAGTCTTCTGAGGATCATAGGGTTCTTTGAAGCGTGATTCTATCGAAACGGCCTTTTGCAACAGTTGATTTACGTTAAAGAAATCATGATGCTCAAGTTTGTCTTTGATCTCTCGACGCAGGCTAGCTAAGCATAGATCTGTCAGATCTCTATCGGAGATCCTCAAATGGAAACATCGGTTTTTAATTTCTTTAAAACGTTTAAAGAAATCGACTACCGACTCGCTACGTCCTTGTCGAACCAATGTAAGATGTGATAACCTAGTTTCTTGGACTCCGTCATAAAAGTGATTATGAAATTTTTCATCTAACTTGGCCCAAGAACCTACAGTGCATTCTGGTAGTGACGTAAACCAGGCGAAAGCCGTACCAGTAAGAGACAAAGAAAAATGTCGTATGTTCATAAAATCTAAAGTACTAGCTTCGCCCATTTGAGCGAGGAACATGCTGATGTGTTCCATAGTTGATTTACTACCGTCACCACTAAACTTATAAAAATTTGGTACCCTCCAACCGTCGGGTGCTTTCATAAAATCAAAATACGAAGGATACGGTTTAGAATAAGTGGTCCTGGTAGGCTTGAACTGGACCCCTAAACTAGTCTCAAGCGACCTAGTTATTTCATCCTTAAACCGATTTATGGCTCGTCCAAAATTGGTATTGGCTAAGTCGTTGGTACCACCAAGCATGGGATTGTGGCTTGGTGACTTCGGCGGATTAGGTAACACTGTTCCCTGTCCTCCCGAAGTTCTGTTTGTCGAGGTACCCTGGTCGGTTTGCATAGTCCGACCAGTGCCATGATGAACATGGTTGGTAGTTGTTGAGGTACCGGCTTCACCACCCCTGGTCTCAGTTGAAGGACCGAAAATGCTAAAGCAAGGCGACCAGAGTGGGGGGGTGAATGGGAGCCTAAAATTTCTTCTCAGAAATTACGGCCTCTGTCCCAACAAAATCAACCCCAAAAGCTTCGGACTCAAACGCGATGCCCACGACCCTAGAAAGAGGGTGGATGATCCCTAGGATCACAGCGAGACACCACACAAGAGAGCAAACCAAAACTCTCAACACCCCGAGTCAAGTTCGTGCCTAAAAGACCCACTCCCAAACGTAGATAGAGGGCTACGTCGGGATTCCTCCAAATACCTATGCTAACACGTAGCAAAGATATGTAGAGAGGTTCCTAGGTGAACTCTAGGAGCAAACAAGTGGTCCGGACGCAAAGCGGAAAAGCCGGGAGAGCCAACGCACTAAAAGTCAGCTCTCAGCAGGATCCCGGACTGTCCGGGCTACTGGTGCCGGACTGTCCGGTCAAGGGCGGTCCACGCCTGGGAGTCCGGACTGTCCGCCGGCAAAAGACCCAAAAACGAACTATTCTGAAACAGCTCTGGACAGGTCCCGGACAGTCCGCGGTTTGCACGCCGGACTGTCCGCGGTTCACGTGAACAGTGAACTCAGAGCGTCCGATGCCTGCCCGTATGAAGGGTCGAGATGGCGGACTAGAGGGGGGTGAATAGTCCTTTTTAAAATTAAACATAATCGGAGCGGCTAACCAAAACAAATGCGGAATTAAAACTATCGGTCTAGCCAAGACTACACCCCTCTACCTATACTCTATGACACCTTACAAAAGATCCTAATCAATGTAAATAAGGTGTCGGGCTAGCTAGAGCTCACCTAACCAATTCTAGAAGCAAGGTCACATAAGCCTATGCAACTAGTACTTCAAGCACGGGGGAGCTCCTATGAAATCTAGCAAGCAAAGCACAAAGCCTAAGCTCACTAGCAATGCTCAATAACAAGGCTACACAAGCCAAATTAGAGAGCTCAACTTAGCTACACAAACTAAGCAACTAAACACTAGCACAAGAATAAATATTGCAATACAAGCTAGTGTGAACAACAGGCAGTCGGTACTACCGGGCTGCTAGGCCGGTACTACCGACACCGGTACTACCGGGCTGTTAGGCCGGTACTACCGGGCACCTGCAGGGAGCTACGAAATCGAAGTGGGTGGGATGCAATCTCAGATCTAGCAATTACCCCACTTCCCTAGATGATGTAGATGACGATTGTAGCTTCCCAAGTCTTGGTTCCTTGCCAAAATGTAGATTGAGCCTTCCCAACCTAAGATAGAGTGATGGAGGGAGGAAGAACACGAAGAACACAAGAACAAGCGTAATATGCAAGGAAACAAGAATAATAAGAGCAACAAGAGACGGGGACACAAGATTTTATCCCGAGGTTCACTTGGTTGCCACCAAGCTAGTCCCCGTTGAAGCAAGCCCAAGGTTGCCGCCGATCCTCTCGCTAGTGGTGACACTAAGCCAACCTCTCCACGATGGAGTGCTCACCAAGAGCTCTAGCTTTCGATCCGGCCGGACCACTTGGCGCTCTTCACGCCTCTTCTCTACTAGAGTTGCTCTTCGCGATCTCCCGCGGGGCGAGCACAATGCCCCTCACAAAGCTTCTCCGGAGCCACGCACAATCTTCACGCGGGCTTCACGACGGAGACACGCACCAAGCCGTCTAGGAGGTGGCAACCTCCAAGAGTAATAAGCACACCGGCTTGCAACTCGAACACCTAGTGCCAACTCTTGCAATCTCTCATGCACCGCACTAGAATCGCTCTCTCACACAATCGGATAAGCACTAATAAGCATATGTGAGTTAGAGGGCTCCTAAGCACTTCCCAACCATGGACACAAAGTCCCTAGGGTGCTCAACCTCTCCCAAGGGCCGACCACCCATCTATATATAGAGGGGAGCCACAAACTAGCCGTTTTCCCCTTTTCCCGAACTCCCACGCCTATGGTCGGTACTACCGGGGCGAGGGTCGGTACTACCGGCGGTCCAAAAGACCGTTAGAAACGACTTTCTAACATGGGCGGTAGTAGGGCCGGTACTACCGGCCCCAGTACTACCGGCCTTATAGCGGTACTACCGGTAGGCCAAAACGTCTTCCGAACAGAGAGTTTGCGCGCTTCACATAGGGGTCGGTAGTAGGGTCGGTACTACCGAGGTTATGGCGGTACTACCTCTAGGCCAAAACTCCTCTGAACAGAGAGTTTGCGCGCTGCCTACAGAGGGGTCGGTAGTATGGTCGGTAGTAGGGTCGGTACTACCGAGGTTATGGCGGTACTACCGCTAGGCCAAAACTCCTCCGCGCTAAAACGGCCATAACTTTTAGCTCCGAACTTCGATTTCGATGATCTTGGACATTTTGGAAAGCTTATTCAGAGGGATACACATCCTACATGAATACAAGATCCAAATCACAAAGGATTAGTACAGTTTTCCAATCCATGATCCATCGCTTCTCTTTTTCCAACCAAAGCTTTCTCCGAAACTTCTCCGAGTTGATCCAAATCAACTCCAACACCTTCTCCTTTGCAAATGTGCAAACACCACCAAGTGTGTACAACCTTGTGCATGTGTGTTAGCATTTTCACAAACATTTTTCAAAGGATTTTCACTTGCTCTCACCACGCCACTCAATCCTAGCAACATCGCAAAGTTAGATCGCTCAAGTGGCACTAGATGACCGATATGCAAACAAGTTTGCTCCTCTTAATAGTACGGCCATCTATCCTAAATCCGGTCATAATCTTCTCTACACACCTATGACCGGTGAAATGAAATACCCTACAAATATACCTTTGCCTTGCACATTCCATTCCATCTCCTTTGGTGTTGATGCAACACATGCACCAACCTAGATCAAATGATATGATCCACTTCATATCATCACATGGCCTCCATGGTCCATCGATCTTGACATCACTTGCTCTTCACCATCGCTTCGGTTCTTCGGCGCCAAGTCTTGCTTAAGCCTCCCGACACTCGGTACCAACGGCTTCAAAGCCTCCAACTTGCCCTTCACCTTCGCAACTGGTTCATCAAGCCAAGTCTTGCCTTGACCTTCACCATCTTAGCCACATGACCACATGTCATGTTTCATGTGCATTAAGCTCATCCATGATCATCACATGTGTGAGCTTCACATCAAGTCCAAGCCATTCACCTCCATGGCTCAAGTGCTCACACACATGTACCTGTGGACTAATCACATGTGTATCTTACATAAACACCATTAGTCCACCTAAAGTTGTCACTCAATTACCAAAACCAAACTAGGACCTTTCAATCTCCCCCTTTTTGGTAATTGATGACAACTCTACAAAGATATGGAAATTATGCTTATTCCAAGCTAGCACTTCACAAGAATGTAAATTGCTAACTTGGTTTGGATTCATGTTGCTTGCCCAATCTATTTTACCATGTGTAAAGGATTTTGGACAAGTAGCACAAACCCGAATTGGTAGTATTAGCTCCCCCAACATATGTGCTAGAGTGTTTGAAAATGAGACTTGCACATATGCATAGATATTGAAGTGTGGGAGAGTAATTACTACCAAAAGGTGCTAAGGTGTATAGAATAACCTTTGAAGCATGATATCGATGAAGTTCATACTTGTACACCTTCCTTAGCACTATAAGTAGCTAGATATCATAAAAACTAGAAAAACCCCGTGAGATCAACATTAATAGCAAGGGTCTAGTTTTGCATGAAAAGCACAAGTCTAGCTATCAACCTATGCATGCTAGTTATCAAATCATCAATTGAACCCTATAACTAGCATACACCACACAAGCATGCATATAAATTAAAAACTTATGCAATGCAAGCAAGCACATGATTATGCACATATCAAATGCAACAACCAAGTTCATGAGCTTGCTCCCCCTACTTGTGTGCTAAAAAAATCATTTTCATTTTATCTTTACATTATCTCCCCTCATTTTATCTTTGTTTTCCCCCTTTCATTTTATCTTTGTTATACTTTCTCCCCCTTTGTCATCTATTTCCATAAAAGGTTTGCATAAAGAAGGTTCAAATTGTTAAGAGAGAGATGTTTGTTTCATTTCATTTGTGGTTTAACCTAGATCATTTGCATGAAACGTTTAACACGGTTTGCTCTAGAGTAAGCTTCTTCACACATTTTGCAATGGTTATCTTACTCACGTTGGTTAAAAGTTCCATTGCTCATTCTCTAGATTAAACACTAGGATTGCAAGCCCATAACCATGTCATATGTTACCACTAGATCATGTGAAGCATAGAAGCAATAGTGGCATCATATAAACATCAAAACATTTGATTTTCATTGATGCTCCTAGATAGTATCACAAGGATGTCTATATGCTCTAATCAAGTCCTAAGCATAGTATGAATGCATATGACAAACAATGATACCTTGCTATCTTGGAGTAGAGGTTAGTCATTTTGATTCCAACTCCGAAATAGCAATACGAAGTCCATGGTGAAGACCAATAGATACCAATTGAAAGAATCAAATCTTCACCCATATGATCAAGTGCACTATCTTGTTGTGGTTGGCTTGCTTCTTTATTTGACCTTTGCTTGCATATAAATACCACTTGAGTTGGCATGATTTACTTGTCTATCTTGGATGTTGCTTGCTTCTTTAGATCAACCCTTTTGATATCTTCAACTAAGCATCTCAAATGATACTTTAGATCACCACTTCCATGTTAGCCTTCCAAGCCTTGCTTGGTTAACCTACCAAAGGCGGCAAGCCCCTACAAAAGGGAGAAGTGACCTTTCTCCAAAGAATCATCCTTAATACTTACTTGAATGGACCTTGTTTGATTGATCCAATTGAACTCTTCTTGAAATGTGACTTTGAATCCTTCTTTGAGTTCTTCTTTGAGTCCTTTTCTTTCTTCCAAAAGATCTTCAATTTGATACTAGGACTTGATCTTTCTCTTCATCTTGATGTTGGTCTTGATCTCATCTTTGTCATACTTCTAGCTCATTTCAAAACCAAACATAGGTCCCTCAATCACTTATAAACATGATTCCAACTTGAGGGCCTTTCAATCAAAGTGACTCTAGATTAATCCAATAATTGTCACTTTTCTGGCAGATTCTGTCCTTCTCAAAGAAACATGCATATCTCCCAAGATATAAGTCCAATGACCATAAAATTTGGTGGAGATGTGCTTCTCTAAGTGTTCTAGAAGCCATAAAAAATTTAGCTTCATTGGCTTTCTAGATTGCTACCAGATTTCAATTCTTTCCATAGTACTACATGCTGAAAACTGCTGCACTATAGTTGACAAGTTCTACTCCAAAACCAAAGTATATCTTATCCAATAATCATGAATTTTGCACAACAACTAATATCATAAGTGTAGAGCATGTGTACCAAATTTCAAGCCAATCCAAATAGATTTGATCATTCAAACATGGCTATTATCACAGCTAGCTCAGATTTCAGATTTTTGACAACTTGGAGCAATTGAGCTATACTCTACCAATTTGAATCAAACTTGAGCTAACATGTTTGAATACTCTCACAAGACATATATCCATTCAAATCACTTACTAAAAGAAGTCTCATGAACATATCCATTCAAACTAACTCAATTTTGATCACTAAGCATCAAATCCATTCAATCATCTTATAGCAAGCAACATATGCATATATATATATCCGATTTAATCATCTCATATGCATCTAAAATAACATGATCAACTAGAGATATACCTTAGTAGCTCATGATCATCAAATAGCAAGCTTCTTCTTCTATCATTTGCAAGCCTTCAAATATTTCTAATCAATCACCACAACTTGAACTTTGCACTTGTATGTTATACCACTTGGACTTCACTTTACTTGACTTGGCATTGGGATGAGAATAGCAATAAGCTTCATTACTTGATTCAATCACATGATGATCAACATGAAATCAATTGAATCAAGTCTCCATTGCCATGGTACCTACACACATTCATCCACTTTTTGATGGTACCCAAACTAGTTTGGGTCCTCTCAAGTTAGGGGCAACATACTTAGGCAATGCCTTAGTATGAATAGCGGGATGAGTTGCAATAGTAGCCTTAGAGGTACCATTTTCATCCTTCCTAAACATAGAATCGTTAGCAATTGAAATGGGCTTAGGAGTGTTACCTAGGGGACATGAATGAGCCATGTGTCCCCTTTCCCGGCATGAGTAGCAACTTCTCTTTGATTGAGCCTTCTCTTCCTTGCTCATGGGTTGCTTCTCATTGCCTTGCTTCTTCTTGTTTGCTTGAGCCTTCTCCTCAAGCTTGTTTGGACAACCCGAAGCTAGGTGGCCCAACTCATCACATTTGTAGCACTTGACTTGGGCGAGGTCTTGTGTTGATCTTGATCTTCTACCTCCCCTTCTTGTCTTCTTCCCCATATCACCATCTTCATGGTTGATCTTGATTTGATCTTGGGGCTTCTTTTTGTTGGGGCAAGCTTTTGCAAGATGTCCCATCTCATGGCATTGATAGCACATGAAATGAGATAGCTTTTCTTGTTCTTGCTTCTTCATTTCTCTTTCATATCTTCTCTTGCCCCATCTCTTGCCTTTGACATTGCTCTTGTTGAAGCCAATGCCACTCTTGTCACCATAGCTTCTTTGATTCTTCATCATGTGCTCATGGGTGACTTTTGATCTACACCACCTCCCTAACTTGTTGCTCAAGTTCTTCACTTCACTTTTGAGCTCATTGTTCTCCTTCAAAATGTTAGTCTCAAAAGACAACGAAGTAGAACAAGCATCTATATGTGAAGAACATGACATAGATAATAAATCTTCACAAGAGGTGGATACATGCTTCTTTTCTACATCACATGGGTTAGCACAAATATGTGATTGATCATTTGACCCAAATGATGAGCTCTCACTAGTTTTAGTTTCTACATTAGAAAGCTTCTTAGTGAGAAAAGCATGGTCTTGTACCAAGTTGTCATGAGCAACGACACGAAGTTCCTCATGAGTCAATTTAAGCTCATCATGTGAACAAGTAGTAACATAAAGTAGATGCTTTTGTTGTTCACATGTATTCTTTAGAAATGAGTTTTCTTTTGTCAATTTCATTGTTTTAGCCATCTCATTTTCTAAAGCTTTGGTGAGTCTACATACAAGCTCTACATTTGGATCATCACAATCAACTACCACATTTGCAAATGATACCTTAGTGTCACCGTGTGACATAAAGCAATGTGGTGTAGAGGAAGAGCGTGTGGAGACATCACTCTCATAGCCATCATCCTTGTCAAGTGATCTTGTGGATTGATCATCATCTTCATCACTTGACCATGAGGTGGAGCAATCTTCCACAACCACCATGTTGTGGTCATGCTCAACATCTTCATGTGCCTCCTTCTCGGGCTCACTAACATCATCATCATTTGGAGCACTCCCATACTTGTCATTTAGGTACTTCCACATATTATGGGAGGACTCCATATCCATGATCTCACTAAAGATATCATCATGCAAAGATCTAAAAATGATGTTAGTAGCTTGGCACTCGAGATCTAGTCATTTCTCTTGTGCTTGAGTTAGATTTGTTTCATCCAACACATGAGAAAAGCCTACATCTACGATCCACCACATTTGAGGGCAAATAAACTTGAAATTGCATATCATCCAAGTTTTCCATTGTGTAAAGTGAGTGCCATCAAAAATGTGTGGACAATCAATGCCTAGCCCATAAGTCGCCATCCTCTCGGGTCGGTAAAGACCACAAATGAGAGACCTAGCTCCGATACCACTTGAAGGGTCGAGATGGCGGACTAGAGGGGGGGGTGAATAGTCCTTTTTAAAATTAAACTTAATCAGAGCGGCTAACCGAAACAAATGCGGAATTAAAACTATCGGTCTAGCCAAGACTACACCCCTCTACCTATACTCTATGACACCTTACAAAAGATCCTAATCAATGTAAATAAGGTGTCGGGCTAGCTAGAGCTCACCTAACCAATTCTAGAAGCAAGGTCACATAAGCCTATGCAACTAATACTTCAAGCACGGGGGAGCTCCTATGAAATCTAGCAAGCAAAGCACAAAGCCTAAGCTCACTAGCAATGCTCAATAACAAGGCTACACAAGCCAAATTAGAGAGCTCAACTTAGCTACACAAACTAAGCAACTAAACACTAGCACAAGAATAAATATTGCAATACAAGCTAGTGTGAACAACAGGCAGTCGGTACTACCGGGCTGCTAGGCCGGTACTACCGACACCGGTACTACCGGGCTATTAGGCCGGTACTACCGGGCACCTGCAGGGAGCTACGAAATCGAAGTGGGTGGGATGCAATCTCAGATCTAGCAATTACCCCACTTCCCTAGATGATGTAGATGACGATTGTAGCTTCCCAAGTCTTGGTTCCTTGCCAAAATGTAGATTGAGCCTTCCCAACCTAAGATAGAGTGATGGAGGGAGGAAGAACACGAAGAACACAAGAACAAGCGTAATATGCAAGGAAACAAGAATAATAAGAGCAACAAGAGACGGGGACACAAGATTTTATCCCGAGGTTCACTTGGTTGCCACCAAGCTAGTCCCCGTTGAAGCAAGCCCAAGGTTGCCGCTGATCCTCTCGCTAGTGGTGACACTAAGCCAACCTCTCCACAATGGAGTGCTCACCAAGAGCTCTAGCTTTCGATCCGGCCGGACCACTTGGCGCTCTTCACGCCTCTTCTCTACTAGAGTTGCTCTTTGCGATCTCCTGTGGGGCGAGCACAATGCTCCTCACAAAGCTTCTCCGGAGCCACACACAATCTTCACGCGGGCTTCACGACGGAGACACGCACCAAGCCGTCTAGGAGGTGGCAACCTCCAAGAGTAATAAGCACACCGGCTTGCAACTCGAACACCTAGTGCCAACTCTTGCAATCTCTCATGCACCGCACTAGAATCGCTCTCTCACACAATCGGATAAGCACTAATAAGCATATGTGAGTTAGAGGGCTCCTAAGCACTTCCCAACCATGGACACAAAGTCCCTAGGGTGCTCAACCTCTCCCAAGGGCCGACCACCCCTCAATATATAGAGGGGAGCCACAAACTAGCCGTTTTCCCCTTTTCCCGAACTCCCACGCCTATGGTCGGTACTACCGGGGCGAGGGTCGGTACTACCGGCGGTCCAAAAGACCGTTAGAAATGACTTTCTAACACGGGCAGTAGTAGGGTCGGTAGTAGGGTCGGTACTACCGGCCTTATAGCGATACTACCGGTAGTCCAAAACGTCTCCCGAATAGACAGTTTGCGCGCTTCACACAGGGGTCGGTAGTAGGGTCGGTAGTAGGGTCGGTACTACCGAGGTTATGGTGGTACTACCGCTAGGCCAAAACTCCTCCGCGCTAAAACGACCATAACTTTTAGCTCCGAACTCCGATTTCGATGATCTTGGACATTTTGGAAAGCTTATTCAGTGGGCTACACATCCCACATGAATACAAGATCCAAATCACAAGGGATTAGTACAATTTTCCAATCCAAGATCCATCGCTTCTCTTTTTCCAACCAAAGCTTTCTCCGAAACTTCTCCGAGTTGATCCAAATCAACTCCAACACCTTCTCCTTTGCAAATGTGCCAACACCACCAAGTGTATACAACCTTGTGCATGTGTGTTAGCATTTTCACAAACATTTTTCATAGGATTTTCACTTGCTCTCACCACGCCACTCAATCCTAGCAACATCGCAAAGTTAGATCGCTCAAGTGGCACTAGATGACTGATATGCAAACAAGTTTGCTCCTCTTAATAGTACAGCCATCTATCCTAAATCCGGTCATAATCTTCTCTACACACCTATGACCGGTGAAATGAAATGCCCTACAATTATACCTTTGCCTTGCGCATTCCATTCCATCTCCTTTGGTGTTGATGCAACACATGCACCAACCTAGATCAGATGATATGATCCACTTCATATCATCACATGGCCTCCATGGTCCATCGATCTTGACATCACTTGCTCTTCACCATCGCTTCGGTCCTTCGACGCCAAGTCTTGCTTAAGCCTCCCGACACTCGGTACCAACGGCTTCAAAGCCTCCAACTTGCCCTTCACCTTCGCAACTGGTTCATCAAGCCAAGTCTTGCCTTGACCTTCACCATCTTAGCCACATGACCACATGTCATGTTTCATGTGCATTAAGCTCCTCCATGATCATCACATGTGTGAGCTTCACATCAAGTCCAAGCCATTCACCTCCATGGCTCAAGTGCTCACACACATGTACCTGTGGACTAATCACCTGTGTATCTTACATAAACACCATTAGTCCACCTAAAGTTGTCACTCAATTGCCAAAACAAAACTAGGACCTTTCACCGTAGCAGCGTCCGATGCAAACCCCGGACTGTCCGCGCCTTTGTACGGCGGACTGTCCACCGGCCAAGTTGCAAAGACAGCAACGCTGCTGGACTCTGCCTGCGCGACTCGCGGACTGTCTGCGCCTGTCACTGGCAGACTGTCCGCCGGTCACCCGGGGGGAAAATCGCCGAGGCAAACAGCCACTGGTCCGGCTGGAACCCCGACTCGCGGACTGTCCGCGGCTGGGGGGCGGACAGTCCGCCACTGCCCAGAACGCCCAAAAACGCCATGGGACAAAACCAAAATCGATTGGATCTTCACCAAATCGAACGGGGCTGCGACCAAACTTCTCCCAAGTGTTCTTCTATGTGTTGGGAAGCTAATCCTAGGATATCATCGCTTCAACCCAACTATACCATGAGAAATCCGAAGAACACTAGAAAAGGGGAAGAGGGAAGAACAAAAACGATTTTGCCCCGATCTACTTGTTCGTGAGGGTAGAGATGAATTCCTTCGGTGGAAATGTTCTCCTCACTTCAAAGAACAAGTTGATTCAAACAGAATCGCAAAAGACGCAGCGTAGAGGGAGATCGGGTGAGAGGAAAATCGTGGAGAAAAGAAGAACAAATTCAAAACGCGAATTCAACCACGAATTTGATCCTTGGATTCAGAGGAATGGATGATTGATTAAGCACTCGGTTTTGGGCTACAAGCCAATCCTAGCAACACAAAGCTTGGATGGCAAAAAGCTCAAGAACAAGAGCCAACTCTCCCAAACCCTAGCCTTCTCTCACACGAACAAAATGAGAGAGACACAGTCCAAGAATTGCCCAAGAATACGGCTGCCCTAGCAGCCCCTTTCATATATATAGGCGCACGTCCGAAGACCAAAACGCCCTTACATTAAGCACTCGACCCAAATACCCCCCAGGGGTAAAACCGTCCAGTCCGGTCAATCTTCATCCAACGGCCACGCCCGCACATCCGGTAGCCTCGCCTCGACGCGACCTCCCTGATGCCGCCACGTGCCGCCACTATCGACCACCGCGCCTTCTCGTGGATAGCTTCGCCGCCGTGCCAGCCTCTCCACGCCGCCACGCGTCGACCGTCCTTTCGGACCAACCCCCGGTTTTGAGGCCCAAACCGGGAAACCTGCCAGCCCAGGTTTTGAGGCCCAAACCTGGAAACAGTCCACCCCGAGTTTTGAGGCCCAAACTCAGAAACCCGCAAGCCCAGGTTTTGAGGCCCAAACCTGGAAACCGTCCTCGCCGAGTTTTGAGGCCCAAACTCGGAAACCGGCCACCCCGAGTTTTGAGGCCCAAACTCAGAAACCGTCGATGGTAGCTTTTTGAGCCTCAGCTACCGACCCCGCACCATAGACGGGATGTGGTTCGCACACCCCGACCACCGGCACCGATGTCGATGCATGTCCAGCCTCCACGCCGGGCACAACGCCTTCGCCTTCCTTCTTGACTCGGTCGACGGCACTTGCGCCGCACACAAGCCCGTGTCCGACCTCCCGCCAAGTGCCATGACGCCATCGTCTTCCTCCCGACTCGGCCGATGCATCGCACATCCCCATGTGCTCTCGCTCACCGATGCCACGTGCCAGCTACCACAGCTGGTCCTCTGGCCCTCTGGTCCGTCAGTCCAAGCCTCACGTCCGCCCTTCACCGCTCTGGGTACATTGGCATGGCACGTCCGCCGCACAACACGCCCATCCTTCACCGCTCCCGGTCCGTCGGCACGGCACGTCTCTACTTGACCTTCACCTCGCCATAGACCACTGTATCCGAGCTCCACACCTGCACATCAACACAGCCAAGAGACACATGTTGCACACGCACACCAACCTGGTAAACACACACAACTCAACGCCACCGGTTAGTCATAAGCAATAAGCGCATAGCTAGATATAGACTCAACCGGGTAAAAGCCTCAAACCTTCCTCATCAAAGTCAATCATTCATCATATATGTTCTCAATCTCCCCCTTGATGAATGCATTGACTAAAAATAAAACCAAAAAGGAAGGGTTTGAAGGCAAGCCTCATCCAAGTGCCCAAAAGCCAAGCAAAAGCAAACACAAGGCTACTTGAGATGAGGAAGGATCATGAAAACTCAAATAAAAGCTCTCGGTCTCGAAGGAAACGGGAAAAGTGGGCAAAGCCTCCACACAACCGAAGAGTCAAGAGAAACAAGGAGTTTCATGAAATCCCAAAAAGGTATTCGAAAACCAATCTCCAATAAATTGTCAAACAATCATCACAAAAGAAACCAAGGTACTTATCCACTTGGATTCACTTGGGTCGAGATTTCTCCCCCTTTTTCTCTTTCTCTTTCTCTTTCTCCCCCTTGATGATTGAATTGACAAAAACTAGGCACAAGAGATGGTTTGAGATACCAAAACCGAAAATCTCATTCAAGTGATCAAAAGCCATAGAAAGGCAAAGAACAAAATCACTTGTCATGAGAAGATTATCCATTCAAATGCCCAAAAGCCAAAGAAATGCTAAAGAGGGGGCAATTTGAAATGAACATAACTTGGTCCCCAAAGACATGGGCAACGGCTCAACGGAACCAAGCAAGGGATCAGAGCAACAACTCATCAAAGAGCAAAACTCGATCACATAGAGCGAAAAAACTTGGTTCCCAAAGACATGGGCAACGGCTCGACGCAACCAAGTCAAAAATGAGCTAGTCCTTAAGAAGAGGCAGAAAAGGCTCAACACCACTAGCTCAAGGCTCGATATCAATTGAGGCTGAATCAACGCATTAGAATGCAAAACTGATCACAAACAGCCAAGAATTGGTGAAAACAGCTAGTTCCTCAAGATAGAGGCACATAGGCTCGACGCAACTAGCTGAAGGGTCCATACCAATCGAAAATACCAAGCAAAAACTGCTAGTCCATCTAGACAGAGGCAAAAATGGCTCAACACGACTAGCAGGCTCGATACCGACTGAGAAAAATCACAAGAGAAGCTCAACACTAAATGGAGCACAATCACTCGGAGCACGCGGAGAAGCAGCAAGACAAAAGCGACTCCCCCTGAATCAAGCCTATACACAAAAGCTATGTAACAAAGCTCATGACACCAATTACACTCCATACAAAAAGATGGATACCAAATGAAACACATAAAAGAGCTATACCAAGTGAAGAAGAACATAAAAGAGCTAAACTCCCCCTAGCTCAAAGCTCTCCCCAAAATGCATGACTCTCCCCTTTGTGCCAAACACACAAGCTCCCCCTTGCAAATAGCTTCTCCCCCTTGACAAAAGGGAACATGCTGAGGGGTTTTGACATTTCTCCACAAAGTTGACACAAACACAAGACAAGTCATCAATCAAAAGCATATGGGGGAAAGAAAAGCATTGAAAGTGACCACAAGATGTATCGGAGCTGGGGGTATGTACACTAAGCTAAAAATGCATGATACGCACAATGCAACAACTTCAAGTGTATAGCAATCAGAATGAAAAGATGCTCAAAAGGGTGCTGCCCTGAAAGTGTAGCAACCAATACAAATGCTAGCAAAGGCGCAAATTGATCAAATGAATACGAAATATGAACAATTAAGCATATGAGCAGTTTTAAGCCATTTGAAAAGGAGTCCACCACTAAAATAGCACTTAGCATGAATAGACAGGAAATCAAACAAGTGCAAACTCAAGTATAAAAGGTGAACTACCCCTAGCAAAGTTCAATCATCATGCAATAGAATGAAGCATAAACTTGTGTTATTTTCAAATTTTTATCGGAATTTGCAGCGGTATTAACACAAGTTCAATTTAAAGCATGTGACTGCGAGAGGTTAAAAGCATGGTCATTGCCTAACTTTTCAACCGGGCGAAGCCTATGCAAGAAAAGCAATTAGAAGCTTAAAGCACCGGTTTTGGTCTTACACTACACGGCTCAAGTTTAACTCAAAAGTGCAATGAGAAACAGTCTCGATACCGTGAGGTGCTGACAAATGCAATCCCATCTCGATCTTTTCATTTCACTTAGACTTGGATCAAATTTTAAGCATAAGGTAAATATGAACAATCCAAGCAAGTGAATGACTCAGTGCAAGAGACATAGCAACCTAGCATACAAAAGATAGCACAAGTGATCTCAACACATCCTACCCATGCTAGTTGCCAATCTCAATGGTGAACAAATTAAAGGTTTCATAGTTGATTAAACAAGTTCACCATTTGCAAAAATAGCTTAGCTCATAACACGTATCAAGTGATCAAAAAGAGCCTAAGCTACAAGCATCATCATGAATAATCAAGGCATACCAAAAAGAGCATAATCTCATTCTCATTACTATATTCATGAAGCTCTAAAATGCAAGATGTACATGATGAAATGCATGCAAAGCTAGCCTATAAGGAAAACCCAAAACAAAAGGGTATCGGAGAAGCCCAACTAAGATACAACAAGCAAAATGCTTCCCCAACTAAAAGGGAAACACGCACCAAAGACACAAATAAAGAGCCAAGAAATGCTCAAGCGACAGCCGGCAAAATTCACATCGTAAAGACCACACGGCAGAAAGGGGTCGGAGAAGAAGAGTACCAGAAACCGAACTCAGAAGTGTGTCGGGGTACCTCATGATACGCATGACCGCCTGCTGGTGTGATACTTGAGGGGACGCCTGAATCTGCTGAAATCTTCGGGGCACCTACCTCGTCGAAGTCGTCTTCCCCTCGCCTGATGCTGTCGCTCCCACAGGTGCTGCTAGTGCTCGCTGGACAGCTGCTCGAACGGAACCCCAAGTCGTGGAAGAAGTGGAATCGGGTCCATGAGCCGAAATGCTCTCTCCAGGCTCCTGTTCTCCTGCACACTCAAAAGCAGAAGAAAACACAAGGCATTGTCTCGTCTAGTGTGACCTCAAGGTCTCCACGAAAACGGTTAGTCACATAATAGCATAAGGTGAACTCTCAACAAAAAGAGGTCTACCTATGAATGATACCGCAAGGAGATTTGAATTCAAACTAGTCAAAACTACCATGCAACAGGATAAAGCACTGTAGCAAAATGCAGCCTAAAGACATGATCAACCCAAACATAGCCTAAGCCTCAACACATGCTACAATGCAAGATAATGATAGCAATAGATCCAAAAGCATGTAACATGATAAAATTGTGGAAAGGCTAGTGCTCAAACTAATCATATCAACAGGATACATGTAGCTACACAAAACTAGCACTAGAAAAGTGACACCTAATGAACATCATACCACAACAAATCAAGCTCATGGAGTAATATGGTAAAACATGGCACAATGTTCATGAGGATCACAGACTAGCATGAAAAGTGGAATAGCCACCAAAACTGTACACAAGACTAGCATGACATGATATACAAGATAGCACATGCTAGACTAAAGCAAAACATGATACAAAGGAAAATGTACATGCAAGAACTATACAAGTGAGCACATGAAGAACCATCTCATACCACAAGACATAGATCATGGATGTACAAGGTATGAGTGTAAAAGAAAGCTCACCAAACTGCAAAAGCCTCTTTGGAGGCAAATCTAAGCGGAGTGTAGAGAACCATCAACTCTTGATCACATCTAAAAGATCAAGCTCCATTAGGCGCATGTTCTCCACCCCGCGTCCTCATA
The DNA here is from genome assembly GCA_009763385.1 of Coix lacryma-jobi var. lacryma-jobi. NCBI lineage: Eukaryota > Viridiplantae > Streptophyta > Magnoliopsida > Poales > Poaceae > Coix > Coix lacryma-jobi. The sequence goes on from CM019831.1 coordinate 100,155,387, forward strand.
TCTACACACAAGAGGACAAAGCAGCCCGAGTCTTGGATCCCAAAGGGTTAGCAAGCATGTACTTGGGAACCCAAGACTTGGTCATAGATCTCAACTTATCTTGTGGGTTAGCATGATGCAAATGTTGGTTCAAATGCAAATGTTGGTTTGGGCCTCAAAACCGGGGGTTGGCTGTGAAGGCTGGTTTCCTGGTTTGGGCCACAAAACCAGGGGCGGAGTCCATGAAGAGGACGCAGAGCGGTGGCGGCACGTGGCGGCAATCGGGAGGTTGCGTCGAGGCAACGCTACGACTTGTGCGGGCGTGGCTATCGGATCACCACCTACCATGAGTTGGTCCAGAATAACCTTAGGGTTTAGCTGGTTCGCTCTGTAAGTAGTTAGGGGTAGAGTGGGAATTAGGAATACTTAGAATTAGGATAAGTAGGGGGAGACACTCACCTCCCCATTTATCTCAGTCATTTGCTATTTTGCCTTCTAGGTTTTCCTGCTCTCCCTCTCCCCTGCTGTAGCGAACTGAGATCCACAGAGAAGAGAACCATACCTCTGTGTCCGTGAGATTTTGAGGAAGTGAGACCGTAATCTCACTGTTGTAGCGTGTGGTAGCCACACGGTTGCAAATTCATGGTTGTGATTCGCGTTTTGTTCGTGTTCTTCGCGGGTTGCTTTTCTCCACATTTTTCCCGTTGATCGATCTCTCTACTCGTTGCATCTTTTGCAAATCCGTTTGAACTGAGTTGTTCTAGATCGTGAGGCACTTCTTTCCACTGAAGGAAATCATCTCTAACCTCACGAGCTTGTAGATTGGTCGATTTTTGTTTTGGATCGAGTTTGCTCCTTTTGTCCTGAATTCCTACAATTCACCGATTTGGAGTTAGGTTCGAGCCATGATCTCTTTGGGATAGCTCACTAACCTCCTTGGAACTCCTCACACCAAGTCTAAGCCTTAGTGCTTTTGATTCGGAGGAGATCGGGTGATTTTCGCGGAAGAACAGTGCAGTATCGGGACCATCGGACGCTGTGTTCTTGAGCATCGGACGCTGAGTCTTTTCCATCGGAGCGTCCGGTGCCACGTGTCGTCTGACAGTGTTTTTTGAAGCAGCATCGGACGCTGACCATCGGAGCATCCGTTGCCATCGGACGCGTTGGGGGTCTAGCATCGGACGCTAGGGTTTTACTGTAGCAGCGTCCGATGCCAGTCCAGTAAGGTTCTAGAGAGGTCCTGTTTGCATCAAACGCGTCCGGTGCTTGACCAATGCAGTGATTTCTTCACTGTTTCGTCCGCAGTTTGGTCGTTCGACTTCGGATCTGGTTTTGGGTTTTTGCGTTGGATTTCTGACTTCGTGCTCTACAGAAATCGGACTTCCCGCTTTGCAAAATAGCCTGAATCCCCCTCGCGTTGCTCGGGGTAGGTTGAGGTTACCCAAACTCCATCCTGTCACTAGTTGACTTGCGTGAACTTGGGCGAGAAAGTTTTTGTGGTGTCCCGCTGTGTTCCTAGGGAACATCCACCCATTCTCTTGGGTCGTAGACATCACGTACATCGCTTTGCTCTTGGGGTTGATTTACTGGGACAGAGGTTTAAAGTTTCTGAAAGGAAATTTAAAGCTCCCATTCACCCCCCCTCTGATCGCTTTCTGGTAGCACCTTCGGTCCTTCACGCTCGCCGATGCAACGTGCCAGCTACCACAGCTGGTCCTCTGGCCCTCTGGTCCGTCAGTCCAAGCCTCACGTTCGCCCTTCACCGCTCTGGGTACATCGGCATGGCACGTCCGCCGCACGACACGCCCATCCTTCACCGCTCCCGGTCCGTCGGCACGACACGTCTCTACTTGACCTTCACCTCGCCATAGACCACTGTATCCGAGCTCCACACCTGCACATCAACACAGCCAAGAGACACATGTTGCACACGCACACCAACACGGTAAACACACACAACTCAACGCCACCGGTTAGTCATAAGCAATAAGCGCATAGCTAGATATAGACTCAACCGGGTAAAAGCCGCAAACATTCCTCATCAAAGTCAATCATTTATCATATATGTTCTCATCAGTAAACCCTAGTTGTCCGAAATTAACGTGTGAAGTCTGTCCTCTAAAAGGATTAAAAGGCATGCCGAACTGGGGCTGCCCAGCTGGGACTTCGGGTTCGACGGTTTTACCTTCTATCTTATCCAAGCGATCGCTAAGCAATTTAAAAGAATGCTGGATAGTGTTGGTAAGAGTTTTTGAAGAATCAACCAGCATTGCAGAATAATTAGCATGGGTAGGGTAAGGATCTTCACGTACCTTATCTTTTACCTTGTCAGAAGTGTCTTCAGCATTTGTATTTGTCGTGGTAGGGACGATCTCGCTGAAGTCCGGCTCCTTGTCCTGAGTGATCTTGCCGCGCCGATCCTTCGAGCAGCTTTCTAGGAAAGTCTTTAATACGGCGTCGAGCTTGGCCTGCGCTTGTTGCTTCAACTCGTCTGGGAGCTCGTCAATGCCCATGGGACGGACGATGTTGTCCTTATCGGTAGCACCGTCTTTGCCGCCCATGTTGGTAGTAGATGAGATTTTAATCTTCCCCAGCGGAGTCGCCAAAAAGTGTGTTGACGTCGGAAGTTGTCCGAATCACACACCAGCAGGGCTAGAACGCCCGGAGAGGTTGCGGTTCAACCTGAGGCAGCAGGGACCCTGGCTAAACCGGCGAAACCGATCTAAAGACCGGTTTTGATCGATCTAGGGTTTTGGGTTCCTGTGATGGTGACTCTAGAACTCCTCCCGGGAAGACCCATCGGGGAGAAGCACGTAGAGGTTGTTCTAGGGCCACCAAGGCCGCCTAGAACGCCGTCGAATCTTGCCGAGAGATGCGCCGAACAGCAAGGTAGAGGGAAAAAAGGGTAAAAGGGATAGTAGATTGATTTTGATCGATTGGTGTTGGATACTTCAATCGGCCATGATCCTCTCATATATATAGAGGGGGTTGGTCTTATCCCAATAGAAAACGTGTCCAGATATGATTTCCAAGTTTCCTATCCGGACTCTATCAATATAGAATCCAATCCGGATGCAACAAGGTAACCCTAATCCCGCCGATCCTTAGATCGACCGGATTGATCCAAATCAGCCTCAATGGGTTTTATTAGCCCGTACTGATTAATTAAATGTCGCCGGACTTAGCCTTTATTATAACCATAAGGCCTCCGACCAGTGCCACCTGGTCGAACATAAACATTGACCGATCGGAAGTCCAAAATGATCAGGCCCATTTGACTTAAAACATCTAATCATCAAATACGAAGTAAAAGAAGACAAATCCGACACTAATGTTACAGGCCGAATACTTCTCCTAAATTTACTTTTAACTGTGACACTTTTGAGTGTCAACAATTTTATTGGCTCTTTGGCAAGTTAAATATGGTTCTAATTTCCTTAACGGTTAGCCTCCAAGGAAATCATCCTTGAGTGCCAAAACCGTCAAGGAAACTAATTTCTCTTATCTATTATCATCGAGTGAATTTGCTTTACAGTTTGTGGTCAAGGGTCATTTTCTTGGCGGTTTAACCCCCTTTCCTTAGCGGTTTTTGTCACTCAAAGTAATTCAGGATTCTGTTAGTGCATGGCAGTACATCTAGTGAAGCACTGGCGGCTAGCCACAAGGAGGGTGGGCGGCTAGACGCGTCGGACACCGACCATCGGCTTCAGGCTTGGAGTAGGCAGGGGCTAGGGGCGAGACGTGCGTTAGGGTTGGGGAGGCGGCTTGCGGCTGGACGGGAGCGGTCGCGCCGTTGGTGGGCAACCCACGCGCGCCAGTGAATAAAATCCTTGGGATCAACTAAAAAACTGTTTATGTACTAACGGTGGACTATGACAATTCTGAACGCAAAAAAGGGATGCTCCTGCCATGCCTACACAGGTGCATTATATTGGTCTAGCTCTGCTATTTATAGACGTCGACGTGTGTGATGAGCATCAAAATATGTTTATCTATATATATGTATCATTGGTCACACGTTCTGACCTTCGTGTGCATCTATCGTGCGTTTATTATTGTTCTCTGTGCATGGCATCAAACAATAAGACAGAGTCTCTAGCTAGCTAGCACTACTTGGGATTAGGAGGTATCAGGACTGAAACATCAGTGTGCTTCACCGTGTGGACAAACACTACACTATAAATAGTGTAGTTTTGATCCCGCCCTCCTTCTGCCCTTATGTAATCTGAACCTGGCCAGCAGGGATCAGCTCTCCGGTTCACGCATCCATGCTGAAGCCCTGCTGCCCTGCTGTCCACTTCTAGCCTCTACAAAGTCATGCTGGCCAAACTGCCTTCCCAATGCCAGCAAAAGGTACCAACCATTAGCAGTCGTCACATCATCCTGGTTCAGCAGTCAGTTTTCTTTTTCTCGTGAGCGACTGATTTAGATGTATTATTAGCAAGTTGATATAAGCATTAATTAAAATATGCCAAGGTACCAACCATTAGCTCTTTCGATCACTACCATAGAGCAGGGTCTTTGGCCGATTCTCAAAATCGTCATTTGTCTCGGCGTTTTTGCCGCCCGGGTCTAATGGACTGGTTGGTAACACGGACCGGAACTAAAGGGTCTGCCCCAACGGCTACTGCGCAGAGCTGTCGGGGCAGAGACCCTTTAGTCCCGGTCCGTGTTACCAACCGGGACTAAAGGACACTCTTTAGTCCCGGTTGGTGCCAAAGATCGGGACCAAAGATTTAGCCATGGTTTGTGGCTTGCCTCGGGATAAATGATCACCTTTTAGCCCCAGTTTTTAATACAAACCGGGACTAAAGCTCCCCGGCTTATAACCTGCCAACTTCTTCCTCCCCGAGCCAGAGACATTCAAATAGTGAGCTTCCTTGCTTGTTCTTGTTGTTGCTATTGCTTGTTCTTCATTTGTTCTTCATTATTCTTTGTCTCCGGCGTGAATCGGTGATCTTCTTCGACTCTGTCATCGTCTCTTTGCGTTGAGAGGTAACTATTTTTATCTCCTACCATGTCTTTTGAATATGAGAGGAATTTAATTAAAATATATAGTTTGCAAGAACAAGCATCTTGATAGTTTTCTACTGCTAGGTAGTATCCATTGTACATATCATACTTATGCAAGACAAGTAATAATGAATTTTAGTGTCTTTTTTATTAAGTTGCATGCACCGACCAATTTAACCCAAAAGATTAAGTTGATGGGGAGAGGCGGACAATTCACTTATACTCCAACATTTTTAGTTAATTTTCTTTAGAAAAATGTGGAATTTATAATAGTTTGCAACAATGAATATAGAGAGTAGACAATGTGGAAATTGGTATTGTTATATCATATTTTTTGATTATCTAAACAAATAGATAAATTTAGAGTCTTTTTTATTTTCAATTGTTTAGAAAATTAGGAATTTGCATGTAATGGTTTAAAAATGAGTATGTATATAGTAGATGACAACCGTGACCGGGTCCTCAGCCTCTCATCATCGGGATCCAAAGCATTTGCGGCCGGATCTTCCTCTCATTGCTTGCGGCGAGTGTAAGCATAAGATTGTGAAGGAGTACCGAGTGAAAAAAAGAGGGAATCAACAAGGATCGTATATTCTACAAGTGTCCGGAACATGAGGTGGGTTATTATTTAGCTGCATTTGATTAATATGGTTCATTTGTATCGGTTTTGCTTGATGATGTTGTTTAAATTCCTTATTCTTTGTTCTAATTGCAATGGGAGGGCACCGGCGGATGTAAAGGTTGGTACTGGGAGGAAGAGTACGCTCAACACGTACGAAATTTTGTTGCACAGGAGGTTGCCGCTGAAGGTGATGAGGCAGTGAGTCAGCGGCAACAACCCATCCATGCTGACGAAGCGAATGATCTGTCTATTTTAGTTGGGATCGGACGCGGACTAATTATGTTGCTTAAGTGCATTTTAGTTTTAGTTTTTTTATGCTAGCTGCGATTGTCTTCGTTGTAGTCAAGCTTGCTTGAATTAATCAATCATGTGATGTCATGAGTGTAGTACAATAACATGAGAAACTAGTATGGTTGTAATATTTAATGCAGATGTTGTCACGCAATTGGATGTATAATGTCGATCGCCGCTCCAAAGAGTTCATTGCGGGCGTGCACTATTTCTTAGGTGTGGCTGAGGCAAACAAGCAGGATGGTTTCATGTGTTGCACATGCGCCGTCTGTAAGAATTTGAAGGAATATTCATGCTCAAGGACTATTCATACGCATTTGTTGAAGTCGGATTTCGTAACAAACTATATTTGTTGGACGAAGCATGGAGAAAGGGGGTTGTAATAGATGATGATGAAGAAGGTGAAGAAGAATTGGCCCACGTCGATATTATTGCTCAGTACGGTGCCTTTGATGATGATGCAGTGGGGGGAGATGGTGAAGAAGATGCGGCAGCGGCAGAAGATGTGGGAGCTGATGTTGATGCTCTTGGTGATGTCATTCATGATGCACAAAGAGAATGTGAAAGTGACAAGGAGAAGGTCAAGTTCGAGCGCATGCTAGAGGATCACTGGAAATTACTATATCCCACTGCTGAAGATGGCCAAAAAAACTGGATACTACACTGGAACTGCTGCAATAGAAGACAAAGAATGGTACATCCGATAAGGCATTGGGCAGTTATTGAAGATAATGAAAAAGATGCTTCCGAAAGCGAATTAATTGCCCACCACTACGTACGAAGCAAAACAGGTCGTCTGCCCTTTGGGATTAGAAATCCAGCAGATACACGCATGTCCTAATAACTGCATCCTGTACCGTGGGGAGGAATACGTGAATTTGGATGCATGCCCAGTATGTAATGCATCACGATATAAGATAAGGCGAGATGATCCTGGCGACGTCGAGGGTGAAGAACGTCCCAGCAAGAAGAAAATTCGTGCCAAGGTTATGTGGTATGCGTTACTAACCTTGGGATTAGAGAGTCCAATCATATTCCATTAGTGGGGATAACTATATATAGGAGCCACATGGGCCATATGGGCCTATAGTAGATGGGCCTTCATATACTTCATATGCTTAACACCCCCCCCCCTTCAAACTCAAGGTGGAAGCGGAGGATTTGACGCATTGAGTTTGATCAAGTGAAGCCGATGCTGCTCTCGAGTTTGTGCTTTAGTAAAAAAGTCAGCCAACTGTAACTCTGAAGGCACATACTGGAGAGCAATAGTTTTGTGATGACAATGTGACCGAGTAAAGAATGCATCCACACCAATATGCTTTGTAAGTTCATGCTTCACAGGATCATTGGCAATTTGTATGGTGCCGGTGTTATCATAGAGAAGAGGAGTGGCAACATCACAAGCAATGCCAAAATCAGCCAGCAACCATCGAAGCCACACAATCTCGGCAGTAGTTGTAGCTAGTGCTCGAAGTTCTGCCTCTGTACTGGAGCGAGAGACAGCTGCTTGCTTCTTGGACTTCCATGCAATAGGAGAGGATCCAAGAAGAATGCAATATCCAGTGATGGAGCGTCGGTCTGTAGGGTCACTTGCCCAAGTGGAGTCCGAGTAAGCATGAAGCTTAAGCGGACTATTATGAGCGTAGAATAAACTTTGAGATGATGTCCCCCGCAAGTAACGCAGCACGCGAAGTAAGTGTCCAAAATGAACCGAAGTTGGGGCACACACAAACTGACTTAAAATATGAACTGCATGAGAAATATCAGGCCTAGTAACAGTGAGATAGACAAGGCTGCCCACAATATGCCGATATCTGGAGGGATCCTCAAGAAGGACACCATCAGTGGGACGAAGCTGCAAGTGAAGATCCATAGGTGTGGCAGCTATCCGATTGTCAGTAATACCAAAGCGAGCAATGAGGTCTTGTATGTACTTGGACTAAGAGAGATAAACAAGACCTCAATCCCTAAGAAATAACTGAGGGGACCTAAATCAGACATCTGAAACTGGTTGCCAAGTTGCCTTTTCACATGAGAAATATGGTATGTATCATCTTCCGTAATCAACATATCATCAACATATAAAAGCAGCAAAGTGCGGCCACGTGGAGAGAGGTGAATAAACAAAGCTGGATCATGAGCGCTAGCTTTAAAACCAGCAGCCTGGATCACAGATACAAACCTCTCAAACCAGGCACGAGGAGCCTGTTTAAGACCATATAAAGCCCGGCGAAGACGACAGACATACCCTGGAGGAGCATCAACACCTGGAGGTGGTTGCATATAAACCTCTTCATTCAAATCACCATGAAGAAAAGCATTTTTGACATCCATCTAAGAGATAGTCCATGAAGAGGTGGCAGCTACAGCAATCAATGTACGGACAGTAGTCATATGGGCAACAGGAGCAAAAGTCTCATCATAATCTCGACCCTGGGTCTGCTGAAAACCTCTAGCAACAAGACGAGCTTTATATCGCTCAATAGAACCATCCGACTTAGTTTTAACTTTATATACCCACTTAGATGTGATAGGCACAACATGAGATGGTAATGGAACAAGATCCCATGTCCCAGTACGATCTAGGGCAGCAAGCTCCTTAGACATAGCCAGCTGCCATTCTGGAATACAAGCAGCTTCCTGATAAGTAGATGGCTCATCAACAATAGCATTCACATGAGGAAAACCATACTTGGCTTCAGGACGAATGGTGCTACGATCGCAAAGATTATACCGTCAACCAACCTGTAACTCATCAATAGTATTATTAGAATCATCAGCAGTGAGCTCATCAGGACTGGCCGAGTTCGGAGAACTAGATGGAGGAATAGTGGAGTCTTTTGGACGACGATGGAAAACACGTGTGATAGGTGGTTTAGAAAAAGTGTGCGAAGGCGGAGGCGGAGGTGGAGGTATAGGTGGGACAAGCGAAGTAGGAATGACTGTAATGGGAGGCGAAGATGTGCTGACATCATCAGTGTAGGAAATAGATGGAAGACCCAAAAAAGATGTAGACTCTGTGGGTGAATACGATGAGTGAGTAGAGGGGCTATAAAAGAAGGGACGATCCTCAACAAAAGTCACATCACGAGAGATACGGATGCGACGAGAAAAGGGATCATAACATCGATAACCTTTATGCTCAAGACTGTACCCCAGAAAAACACACTCAACAGATTGTGCACTCAATTTAGTGCGCTCACGAGGTGCAAGCAAAACATAGCATGTACATCCAAAAACTCAAAGATGGTCATATCGAGGAGGAATACCAAAAAGTACTTCACCTGGACATTTACCAGACAGTTTAGAAGACGGTTGTCTATTGATGAGATAGACAGCAGTAGAAACGGCTTCGCCCCAAAAATGAGAAGGGACAAAAGATGAAATCAGAAGAGTACGGACTGTCTCTATAATATGTCGGTGTTTACGTTCAGCAACACCATTCTGAGCATGAGCGGCAGCACAAGAAAGCTGAGGAAGAGTGCCTTCTGAAGACAAGAACTGGCGAAAAACATCAGACAAATACTCACCACCAGAGTCAGAGCGAAAAACTCTAATAGGAGTAGAAAATTGTGTGTGAACCATGCGAGCAAAAGACTGGTAAATAGAACACAGCTGAGAATGGTGTTTCATAAAATAAACCCATGTATAGCGAGAATGGTCATCAATAAAAATAACATAATATTTGTGACCACCCTTTGTAGCAAAAGGTGCAGGACCCCATACATCTGAATGAATAAGATCAAAAGGCCTAACAGAAGAAGAAGCACTAGATAAATATGGAAATTGTATTTGTTTTCCCAGCTTACAACCCTTACAATGAAAATTAGACTCAATAGATGTATGACCTAAACACCCTGTATTTATTAGAGATGACAAACGCGACCCGCAAAGATGACCAAGACGATGATGCCATTTAGCAAAAGAAGATGCAGAAGGTGATGCAGCGGATGACACATGAGCAGGAGACCCAACGGATGAAGGAAGACGCAAGGTGTCCAAGACGTAGAGGCTAGAAGCATCTTTATGGCGATGGCCAGTCCCAATCACTCGTCCACTGCGACGGTCCTGAATAAAACAAGATGAGTCATCCAAACCAACAAAGCAATTTTGGTCGGTAACTTGACCAACCGAAAGGAGATTCATAGACAATTGTGGCACAAAAGAAACATTGGGAACATCAAAATGAGTATTGCAAAGTGACCCCTTGTGAGTGATAGGACAAGATGTACCATTAGCTGTCTGAACAGAAGCCCCATCTGTGACTGGTTTGCACGCAACCAAGTGGGAAGAATCAGATGTCACATGAAAAGACGCCCCTGAATCAAGCACCCAAGATGATGGAGCTGTAGTAGATGACGTAGCAGCAGCAGAAACTGAACCAACAGCACCTAAACCAGCAACACCTGAACCTTTAGGAGTGGAAGAAGTACCGCAACCATGAGCAGCTCGGCGAGCACGAAATTCAACCAATTTCTCTGGGTGCTTGGCAAAACAGTTTTCTGAAGAATGATTAGTCCTGCCACAATGCTTACATGGCTCTTTGGATGCACCGGTCCTTGCTGCCAACACACTATGAGGTTGAGACACTGAGGAAGACAAAGACTGTAGGCGTGTCTCTTCAGCAAGTAACTCAGACAGTGCATGTGCCATGGTTAGAGTAGCAGAAGTATGGAGCAACCTGGTACGAATAGAATCAAATTCTGCCCTGACCCCCATGACAAATCTATAAGTGAGAAACTACTCAAGAAAAGCAAGTGCTATACAGTTTTGTGCTGCTGTACATTGGGGCACCATGGAAATCAAAGAACCCATCAAACGATCAAAGGCAGAGTAATATTCATCAATAGACATGTCCCTCTGTTCAATAACATGAAGTTGTTGCATAAGAGTATGTTGAAGAGCACCACTTTCTTGAACATATCGTTCCTTCAAATATGCCCACATTGGTTTGGCTTGTTTAAACTTACGCAAACTCATAATCATGGTTGATTTAACACTATTAACTATAGCAGCCATGACTTTTCCATCATTGATTTCCCAAGTTTTCACAGCAGCAACATTACTACCATCAAGCTTAAGAGTTGGTGGATCATCAGTCAAGTGAAAATGAAGACCACATCCCCGCAATGCAGTTTCAACAGTAAAACCCCATTCTAAGTAATTCTGACCATCTAGAGTGATGTAGATAACAATTGTTGTAATCTGAGACATGATGGAAGTACGAATAGCAGTAGAAAAGAGGGATTAATATCACCAGCAGAGGAGTTGCAGTCACTCTGTCCCTTGCTGCCGTGGAAGAAAAAGCCCTGACTTGCTGTCGTGGAAGAAGAAGCCCAGCAGTAGCAGGCGGACGAGCAGCAATAGACACGGGAAGATCGCCCAGGCGCTTGAAGTCCGCGCGTGAAATCCGCGCGATATGCTACGCCTGCGCGAGTAGGGCAATGGGCCGCAAGCAGAGGAGCCGGCGGCCGACAGTGCGCGGAGGAATCGCGCGGATGGCGCGCGGAATCGCGTGCGGACGGCGCGGAATCGCGTGGACAGCGCGCGGAAGGATGACGAGGCCGCGCGGACGGCGCGAGGAAGACCAACGAGGCCGCACGGACGGCGCGGGGAAGATCGACGAGGCCGCGCGGATGGGGAGGACCGACGAGGCCGCGCGAACAGCACGGGGAAGACCGAGGCGGCGTGGGAAACACCGACGAGGCCCGTGCGGACGGCGCGGGGAATGTCGACGAGAACGCGCGCGCTTGGAGGAGCCACGCGACGCAACGATGCCACGAGCAGAGGACCTCCTAGTGCGACCAGAGAACACGAACAGAGTAGATCCCAAGGGGAAAAATGGATCGTAGGTGAATTAGAAGAGTCTAATCCTAACCCTAATCCATGGCTTTGGTACCATGTTACTAACCTTGGGATTAGAGAGTCCAATCATATTCCATTAGTGGGGATAACTATATATAGGAGCCACATGGGCCATATGGGCCTATAGTAGATGGGCCTTCATATACTTCATATGCTTAACAGTATGCTCCTATAATACCACGCTTGAAACGTTTGTTCAGAAATAAAGACAATGCAAAGTTATTGCGGTGGCATAAAGAAGACCGTAAGGTAGATAATATGCTGAGGCACCCAACTGATGGATCCCAGTGGAGAGTGATAGACAGAGAATTCCTAGAGTTTGCAGATGAGGCTAGAAACTTGAGGTTCGCTTTAAGTACGGATGGTTTAATCCTTTTAGGGAGCAAAGCAGTAGTCATAGCACTTGGCCAGTTACTCTATGTATCTACAACTTTCCTCCGTGGTTATGCATGAAGCGGAAGTTCATTATGATGTCGTTGCTCATCTAAGGGCCGAAGCAACCTGGCAACGACATCGATGTCTACCTGAGGCCATTAGTTGAGAAACTTCTACTTCTATGGAGCAAACCAGGTGTACACGTGTGGGATGGGTACAAACAAGAACACTTTGACCTGCGAGCATTATTGTTCGTAGCAATCAATGATTGACCGACTCTAAGTAATCTTTCAGGCCAGACAAACAAGGGATATAATGCATGCACACACTATTTCAAAGACCTTGATAGTTTATTTTTGAAAAAGTGTCGGAAGGTCGTGTACGTTGGCCACCGTCGGTTTCTTCCCATGGGCCACCGAGTTAGAAAGAAAGGCAAACATTTTAAAGGTAAGGCTGACCACCAAACCAAGCTTTGTAACTGAACCGAAGATGATATACTCGAAATGGTGAAGGATACGAAAGTAGTATTTGGAAAGGGGCGAGGCAGTGAACCTGTTCCCAAAGACACTTTGGGACACGCACCCATGTGGAAGAAGAAGTCCATATTCTGGGAGCTACCCTACTGGCATGTCCTAGAGGTTCGTCATGCGATCGATGTGATGCACCTGACAAAGAACCTTTGTGTGAACCTGCTTGGATGCATGGGTGTCTACGGAAAGCCTAAGGATTCACTTGAAGCACGACGGGACTTGTAGCGCATGAAAGAACGAGACAACCTGCATCCGGAGAAGACAGATGACGAGCGCCAGTACTTAAGCCCTGCTAGCTACACTCTTAGCAGAGAAGAAAATGAAAGCATGTTTGAATGCCTTAACAGCATCAAGGTCCCATCTGGATTCTCCTCCAATATAAAGAGAATAATTAATGTGCCAGAGAAGAAGTTCCAAAACTTGAATTCTCATGACTGCCATGTGCTTATGACCCAATTGCTTCTTGTTGCTCTAAGAGGAATTCTACCTCCAATGTACACCTAGTCACCGTGAAGCTATGTGCATTCCTCAATGCAATTTCACAGAAGGCAATCAATCCAGAGAAACTTTCTACTTTGCAGAATGATGTCGTTCAATGTCTCATCAGCTTTGAGTTGTTGTTCCCTCCATCCTTCTTTGATATCATGACACACCTCCTAGTTCACCTGGTCAAGGAGATCATTATTCTCGGTCTTGTGTTCCTACACACCATGTTCCCATTCGAGAGGTTCATGAGTGTCCTGAAGAAATATGTTCATAACTGTTCTCGGCCTGAAGGAAGCATCGCCCAGGGCTACGGAATAGCGGAGCTCATAGAGTTCTGTGTGGACTTTATTCCAGACCTTGACCCGATTGGCGTTCCTGAATCGCGACAGGAGGGCAGACTCAGTGGCAAGGGAACACTAGGGAAGAAAACATATATCGGTACAGGAGACGATTACTCACACTACACAGTTCTACAGAACTCCTCATTCGTCAACCCATATATCGAGGTACACAAGGATTTCCTTCGATCCGTGTGGCCCGGGAAGAGTGAAGCTTGGATTACACGTCAGCACATGCAAACCTTCGGTGATTGGTTGCAAAAGCAATGTCAGGGTGATAACAACATAGATGAGCAGCTTTATTTGTTGGCCAGACAGCCATCGTGGCATATCAGCACGTACAAAGGATACGAGATCAATGGGAATACATTTTACACAGTAGCCCAAGACAAAAGGAGCACCAACCAAAATAGTGGTGTACGCGTGGATGCCACGGATCCAAATGGGAACAAACAAACATATTATGGCCGCATACATGACATATGGGAACTAGACTACGCACCTAATTTTAAAGTGCCTTTGTTCGAGTGTAAACGGGTCAAGATGACCGGAGGTGGGGTAACAGTCGACAAGGACCATGGGATGACATCAGTGAACCTGAACAATATTGGGTACAAAGATGAACCATTCGTCCTTGCCGCAGATGTGAGTCAGGTATTCTACGTGAAAGACATGTCTACAAAACCAAAGAGGGGAAAATGATAACAAGTCGATCGTCAACGAGCCAAAGGGCCACATAGTTCTTTCAGGGAAAAGAATCATTATCAGAATTGAGGACAAGTCAGACATGTCAGGTGATTATGAAAGGGATGACCGAATTCCGCCATTCAAAGTAAACAAAGACTCAAGCATTTTGTTAAACAATGAGGAAACTTCATGGTTAAGGAACGATCATAACCAAGGGACATATGTCAAGAAGAAGTTCACAGTTGTGCTCGCTAAATAGCGGGTTTGTTGTAAAGATATTATGTAATAATTAATTAAATAAGACTTTATTTGACGATGGATTTATATATATATATATATATTTAGTAGTGATCATTTATTTATGTGCTCCTCTAGATGTGAATCATCAAAATACATATAAGAAGAAAAAGTATATACAAAATTCTAAATATTAGTAACATTTATATTTAATATTTACAAAAAAAACAAATTTAAAAAAACTAAAATTTAACATTTTCTTCTGTAAACTAAAGAAAAAGAATCTCATACTACTTTTTAAAAGAAAGTATATCAAATATTTAATTTTCTATTAAATTAGAAAGATTTCAGATTTATTTAAAAAGAAAACTAAATTTTAAAATCTAAAACTACTGCATCTGTCGGGTAGAACGAAATTGGCCAATGATTTTTTAGGTTATAAACAAAAGATTAACATCCAAATGATCTGAAAATAAATTTTCTATTGAAAGCCAACAATTTTTTAAATTTAAATTTAACATCATATTTTTGCATTAAAAAATATGAATGGTTATTTACATTTATATTCGTTATTATAAAAAAAGAAAAGAATTTATGCTACCAAATTTTCTACTATACAATATATACAACTGTTATTTTTAATAATATTATGCCTACTGTTCAATTTACTGTGCAATTAACAGGAATTACGATATATTTATATAATAAAAACTTAATACAAAATCCAAAATACTTAAAACCCAAAACCGTGGTGGGAAAGGACCCTTTAGTCCCGGGCGGTAGCACCAACCGTGCGTAAGCCCGCCCGAGACTAAAGGTCCAAACCTTTAGTCTCGGACCGTCTTACGCACCGGGAATAAAGGATCTTTAACGGCCCGGGACTAAAGGTCTCCGGGTATATAGGGCACAGTGCCGTCTCAATTCTCAGATCGATGACAGTTCTTCGCCGCCGCCTCTCCGTCCTCTGCCACGCCGTCTGCCGCGCGTGCTGCACCGCCGCCTTGCCGCCTCTCCCGTTGCTCGTCCTCGTTGTTTGTCCTTTGCCAACACGCCGGCTGCCGGCACCTCGCCGTTGCTCATCCTCTCGTCGTCCTCGCCGCCTCGCCGTTGTTCGTCCTCGCCATCCTCGCCGCCTCGCCGTCCTTGCCACCTCGCCGTCTGCTCCGGTGAGGAGTGCCGCCGCCGCGTCGTGCAGTGTGTGTGCTGCAGGCGTGCGTGTGTGTGCTTGTGTATGTGTGCGTGTGTGTGCTTGTGTATGTGTGTAACATAAATAGATATAGATATATATTTAGATTTAGATAAATATTAATAGAAAAAGTTAAATTGATAGATATATATATAAATGAATATAAATAGATATATATTTATAGAAAAAGGAAAATTAATATGAATATATGAATAGATATATATTTATAGAAAAAGAAAAATGAATATGAATATATGAATAGATATATATTTATAGAAAAAGGAAAATAAATATGAATAGATATATATTTATAGATAATGAATATGAATAGATATATATTTATAGAAAAAGGAAAATGAATATGAATAGATATATATTTATAGATAATGAATATGAATAGATATATATTTATAGAAAAAGGAAAAGGAATATGAATAAATATATATATTTATAGAAAAAGAAAAATCATATATATGTTTAACCTAACAAATATATGTTTACACATGTAGATAAAAAGTGATTGGTCTCGTCGTTATGTAGTGTCCGCTCCACCGAACTCGTCGCCGTCACCGTCATCCTCACCGTCGTCATCCTGGCCGCCGTCCGCCGTTGTTCTCGTCCACAGTGTGTAAATCACGTGACAAGGATATGTTTAAATATGTATTTACTCTTAGAGATATGTGTTCATAGAAAATCACGTGTCATATTGGAATGCCATAGAAAATCACTTGGATATGTTTAAACATGTATTTACACTTATAAATATTTTGATAGATATGCTTCTTCGTGTTATTTTTAATGTTGAATTACCTCTTTACAAATATATGTTATTTTTAATTTTGGCGATTACATGTCACCTTTACCATACGTAACCCTAAACCATATATGTTCTCGTCCACGGTGTGTAAAATATATGTTATTTTAGGGTTTCAGTTTTGGTTTCACATACATACATGTATAAAGCTCCTCTAAGTGTTCGATCACGCACACATATATATTTTAATATTCGCAGAAATCGCCGATCCAAATGAGAACATGGAGGAGGAAATGTTCAATATCATTGCCGGTGGCGATGACGGGAGTCAATACTTATTGAATTACGAAGACATGACCATGCATGATGAAAATCCCCCTAAACAACAAGTTGAGATTCATATAATACTGGCGAGGTATATATACAATATGTCATGTTAGGGCTTACATTTACTTTATTACTTGATTAGGTTTTATTTCAACTTGTATTAGGGTTTCTTCTTCGTGTCTTTACCTATATGTAGCCCTCTGGATTGACGTCTGCGAAGGGGCAGAGCAGACCAAAATGAAGGCCGAAGAGGCCGTTGAAGGGTCGTTATGTAATCTCCGAATTCGATTTGGCTACAGGTCAACCACTAGGACCCCATGCACAGAAATATGTCTTTCACTGTGGGTTCCTTGCGAGAGATAGGATTCCGATAAGTGCCCGTGAATGGAAAGAGAAGCGAAGTGCTCCTGAGATCAGTTATGTCTCCAATCATGACAAGCAGCTAGTCTGAGAAGACATCGAAGGGCATTTCTCGTTCGACACGAACGATGAGGAGTTGAAGAGGCGAATTCGGGAGTGGACAATGAAGAAGATGACCACACTTTTTCAGGACTGGAAGAAGAAATTGTACCACAACTTTGTGTTAAAGAATGAGATGCCAGATTTCAACTCTAAAGCATATGTCAAGTTAAGGGCCGATTGGGATGAATTTGTACAGTACAAAAGATCACAAGAGAGCGAGGCTCGTATCAGAGTAAACAAACAGAATGTAGCTCAGAAGAAATACCACCATCATTTAGGATCAGGTGGCTATAATATTGTCCTTCCAAAGTGGGAGAGACAGGAATAGAAGATGCTTGCCAGGGGTAGTCCCGGAGACAATAAGAAGAAATTTAAGTGAACGGTCCAGGAATTGGTTTTACGCTCATGGGGAACCATAAACCATACCCTAATGATGGGGAGCTTGATTAGAGCCCAGAAATTTCAAGAGCAGCACAAAGGCTAGTTCAAGCACGATGTGCGGTGTTGGCTGGCGAGTTCAAGCCCAACAGAGAGAAGGATGAACTCACGTACGCGCTGGAAAATCCTGAGCACGGTGGGCGTACGAGAGGCTTTGGGGCCATTTCGTGGCTGCATTCCTTCGAAGCGGATCGACAAAGTTACAGAAGCCGCCAGAGAAAGAAGGACGAGGAGGCAGAGCGGATCTACAAGTTAGAGGAGTATGTTATTCAAACACAAGAGCGTGACAAATCTCGTGAAGAATAGATGCAGGAGGAAATCAAAAGGCAAGTGCAAGCGGCACTTAGTCAAATGACGAGTGGGCAAGGTACATCATCACAACAACCTCAAGCGAACATTAGCCCCCCAAGTCAGTTGAAAAGCAGTTACACCTCCATGGAAGTACCAACCATATAAGATGACTCCAAGCTACGCTTCCCCGTGGATGACGTTAAAGAACCTTTTACTACTTGTGAGCTCACATTCCAGATGGAAATATCATGAAAAAGGTGGTTGTCGGTGTTGTAAACCCTATCGACCGCACAAGAACACCAAGAATCCATGGTCAACCAGTGCCAACCGGATACACTAGTGTCTCGTTGGATAGGGTTGAGACAGGTTGTGGCAGCGTGGCACTAGAAATCGAAGGGGGAGATGGGGAGAAGACTTTAGGTGAAGTGGAGAAAACATTTATTTGCTGGCGCAAGCGCTTCATTATTATTCCTGGAGTGTCACTGCCGCAACCTCCTCCTACTGATCAAGATCCTCACCATAGGTAGTGCGTGTGAACGAGAAACGATTTTTACACTAACTTCCTATATGTATATATTAATTGGATGCTCACATCATTCGTTGTTTTGCGTAGCAGGAACTATAGTCCAGTTCGTTATTCCCCAGTGCATCATAGTGCTGCGGGCGGTGACGATGTGTTGGAGGAGACGACTTCAACCCCATCTCCTACACAAAGATCTCCACAGCGGGCTCCAACAACGCCACAACCTGATCCACCGCGGGCTCCAACAACGCCACAACCTGATCCACCGCGGGCTCCAACGCCACAACCTCCACCGCGGGCTCCAATACCACCACCGGCCCCACCATCTCCTCCACAGTGGGCACTCGGCACTCGGCAAAGCCGGAGTTTCCTGTAATGTGTTCGGAGTTATTTTATGACAAACTGGTTAAAATAAAAGCAGCTCTATCTGATGAGCAGCTCTTGAGACATGCTCTCACACGAGATGGATGGGACATAGAGCTAAAACAGTAGCTTCTCCTAGCTCCTGCACTAGTAGAAAAAAGAGTTCTAAGTCGGCGGTCCTCTTTTTTTTACTGGAGGTTTCACTTTAGGACTGGCTGTGTAAAGAAAAGGGTAGGGCCATGACTTAGTAACCGCCTGTGTAAACCCATTTATACTAGCGGTTTTCTTAAGAAAACCACCAGTGTAAATATTACATTTACACTGACGGTTGGCTTATACAAACCATCTGTGGAAATATATTTACACATGCGGTTGTCATAAGTCAACTGCCAGTGTAAATGCATCATTTTCATAGGCGGTTCTGATAAGTGAACTACTTGTGTAAAGGTGTTTCCACTAACGGTTTCTTAAGCCAGCTATCAGTGGAAACTGTATTTGAATTTAAAAAAATTAAAATTTGAAAATTTTAAAAAATACCTTAGATGGAGAAATAGCCAATATGAAAGATGCAAATCTTGAAAAGTTACGAAACTTTATACGTGACAACTTTTTGATTTGAAATCATCTTGTGAATGAAAACTACGTTTCAAATTCTCAAATTTGAAATTCAAATTTTTACAAACGACCTCGGATGGAAAAAACTACCAAAATAAAAGTTGTAGATCTCGAAAAATTATGAAACTTTGTAGTTGACAACTTTTTTATTTCAATTCGTTAGGGCCTCAAATAAGCAAATTACACTCGGTTTAATATAATATATGGGGAACCAAAATGGAATATAGACGTATGTGAGTGTGTAGTACAGTGGTAGAGGACGCTCTGCGCAAGGAAGAGGTCGCGGGTTCGAATGCTACAGGTCACGTTAGCCACGAAAAATGCCGCAACTTACAACTTCGACGAAGACGGGCAGGTGCTCACCAGTGGGGTGCTTCCCTGATTTAAATAATATATATTTCTTTTTTCGGGTTTTTTGCTGAATATTTTTTACCATTTACATAAGTAAGCCCACAGGCGGTTCACAAGCAACCGCCTGTGTTGTGGTCCTATCTCCACTAACCCTCAGTACAAGCGGTTCTGGAAAGCGGTAGTGGAAATGCGTTCTAAACCGCCTGTATAGTCTGTACTAGTACCGGTTGCTTTGGGATTTTATGAGAGCTTGTTTTAAGAAGCTGCATATTATAGTTGTTTTGCCCAAAAAAAAGTTCAACAAAATAGATTATACACTTAATTCAACAAAAAAAAAGTTCAGCTCACTGGTACAGCTGCTAGTGGAGCTATTGACCAAACAATTTTAGTTTATTTTGTTAATTCTACACTTATAATTTTGTCTCGACCGTGCACTACGCTCATAACTGCTGGATGTAGACCCCATATAGAACGATGTGCGAATTCACCAATGCTGAGATGAGTTTGATGATGTGATTGATCCCATATAAATGATGTTTGTGCCGTCCATTTTATAAGTATAGGAGGGGGCAGGGCAGTACATGGATCCTTGGGCAGAATAATTGGCCCAGGGTAGATGTGCGGCGTTCCCATGTTGCATTGGGAAAATTCTGGAGTATATCGATCCTGCCATCTTGGTCTTCAAACTGAATTTTGTTGAGGTACCGAACATGGGCGACACGTCAAACTACTACAGTGTGCATGGGATGCTACACAAGCGGCGGGCGTGTACGTCCATACACTTTGTGGGCCACATTGTCAGGGTCCGTCCACTGGCACGGTAGCAAATTCATAGAATGTCATCCACTGTGTGGGCCACACTGTCAGGGTCCGTTGATTTATTCTCCCACCCATACGATGTAGAAACACAAGTTGTGCGAAGAACGCCTTCATTTGGATAGGGATGCCATGTGGTGCGCAACCCATGCGGTCCAGCTTGGTCATTGTCAGACTAAGCAGTGGAAACTAGTACAAAATTTTTTTGCGACGCGCTACTAAAACTTTAACCCGGATGGTCACAAAATCAAACTGCTTTGAGAAATACAGTATTGGACAATTATCGGGATGGTCACAAAATCAAACTGCTTTGAGAAATACAGTATTGGACAATTATCGGAGGCGACCATTTAATTTACCGAGGCACCAAAAAATGACTACCTAGCTCACAAAATTGATTAAATGAGGTTGTCAACTTATTTATGAAGACAATCAGTAAATGTCGGCCTCCTTAAATTGAATTAGGGACAAGAGGTCCGTCTGCGAAAATGGACTCCATTTTTTAAGTTGGAACTCCTAAAAGGCCAACTTGCGAGAAATGATAAGGCCTAAACGCAGCCTAATAGTCATGTTTGTGTATAATTACATGAACTTAAAGTTTCAGGTTTCATTCTCTGCTCTCTCTCTCACTGGATCCCCTCCCTTGAAATAGTGAGGTGGTGCCGCTCCTCCCTCTCCTCTCTCGGCAGTAACCGTCCTTCCTCGCTTGCTCCCATGGCATGCAGGGTGTGGTGCCCCTCCACCACAATGGCAGCGCTGCCTCTCCCTCGATCTGCATCCCCCCAACAGTGGTAGCTACGACACCTCTCCCTCTCCAGTGTTCAAGTGGCAATAGTGGCCAACAAAAGGAGTGGGGAGGATGATCCGACCACCATAGAGTTTGACAACATTGGATCTAGCTCAACCACGCTCGACGACAGCGACTCTGGTTCCACCAAGCTCCACGAGAGCAGGGGCAATTAGAGCAGCGGGGACCCTCAAGTTGCCCCAAGCTCCCGGCAGCGGATCAGGCCACCATCGAGCTCCACGGTGTCAGATCTGGCTCCCCCGAGTTTGATGGTAGTTGATCTAGATCAACTAAGCTCCGCGACTGTGGTGGTGAATAATTAAAGAAGTGGGGAAGGCAGATCCAGCCACCACCAAGCTTTGCAACGGTGGATCTAGCTCGACCATGCTCTAAGGGGACGGATGTTGCTGCGTCGAGCTCAATGGCAGTTGGTGTCATGCCCTTGCGCTGGCGCTGGCACAACACAGTCGACGAAGATGGACTCGTGTTTGGGCTCGTATTTTTTTGTTATATCTTAATTTTATTAACCAAGACGGGCAAAGCGCCCTCCTCTCTCGCTTTGCATTAATCCAGACCTTTTTCATAGAGGTAGTTGCTTTGCCCAGCTCAAAAAACAAAAGATGACCGCCACAAACATTTGTGTAGTAGTGGTTTTCTTAGGTCAAGCTCGCTAAAGAGATCCTAACATAGGTGTATGTCATGCCTTGCCATAAGAGGTTCCAGACTACGAAACCCCAAAGCAATCCTACAAGGATCACTCAAATGCTTGGGAGCAACACTCCTTACGTGTGTTCGCACGCATAATCAGTTCAAGGTTGGAACTGAGAACCCAAGCATGCCCTCTAGCTCCACTCGGGGCTCGTGAAATTAAATCGCTTGTGCCGAGGTGCATTCAAACACACCTTTAGGCCTAGGACGGGGATGAACCCGAACATTCCCTTCTGCTGTCACACCCAATTTTAAGAACAAAATTGAATGCAATAACTCATGTGTGCCCAGAGATCAATCACACACATAAGCCACAAATTAAGAAGTACCATCACATATGTTTATTACATAACGAATATTATTCAAAGTCTTTACATAGCAGCGGATAAATAAGATAACTCTCGCGGTAGCTCCATCACAGGGAAGATGACTGGTTGACAGCAAGACTAGAACTCTTCAGGGAAGTCGTCGTTACCATAGCAATTTGTTACCCATCCGGGATTTTTATCCAAGTAGAAAGAAATAAACAAGCATAAGTACATCTCGTACTTAACAAGTGTAACATGGGGTTCATGAGGCTCAAAGAAGGCTGACACTGGTTAAACTGCGGTAGCTTTTAATTGGCAACATTTTAATATTAAGGTGAACATATATGAATGCTTAAACCCAATCCACATGATCATAATAACTGAAACATAGCAATAAGGTAATCAACATGTGCAACATAAATAAACAACATAACAACTAATCTGTGAGTTTTCCGGGCCGCTCGTAACCGTGAGCACGGCTGATATATCAGTTTTACACTCTGCAGAGGTTGTACACTTTACCCGATGAGTCGTGATATCCAGATGCCCGGGTTAATTACTCCCATAACACTTCCGAGGTGAGCGGGCAGGATACACGCAAAGCCTTTCAAAGGTTCGTCTAACAAGTTAGGGCCGCTAGGTCTTAAGGCAAGGGGAAGAAGGGTCTCCCAACCTTACGGCAACGCAGGCAAGGTGAAAGTAGCCGCCCTAAATCCAGCTCGGCAAGACCCAAAGCGCCTATACAGGTGTCCACTAACAAGCTAGAAAAGGTCCTTATACTGAGCTAAGGTCAGAGCCATATAACCCTCATGGTTGCACTGTATGTCCCAGCTTTTGCTGACAGGAGGTCCTAAACCATGTTGCTAAAAAGATCAAATTTTATTCACCATTATTAGATCATGTTTGGTTTAAGTAAAGCTCTAGCAAAACTCTACCCATATGCATAGCATCCCAAGGTTAACAAGGTAATGGGTCGAAAGTCTAGGATAAACTAGATAGGAGATCAAAATTAGACACATGCATATGAATTTAGAAGTTTCATGGTGAATAGGTCAACAAGGAGGGTCCCATGCTATACTTGCCTGATTCAGAGAACTCTGGTTGCTCTTGGTTGTTGTAGAAAGGCTCCTGATCACCAGCGTATGTCTCACCGTCTATACTCGATTACCACATCAACACACAATCATCGGGACAGCAATCATGCAAAGCAAACAAGCTATAATTAGAACATTGCACCAACAACAAGAAATAATATAAAAGTTTGAAAACAGAAACTACGATCCATCATGATCACATAAACGCGAAGATCACGAAAAACGGAATTATAACGCGAAAGTTATGAGCTAAACCAGTTACAAAACCTTAGTTAGTAGATTAAACCTAACTCAAATTTTAATTACTGAAAATAGTATATATTTTCGTACAGATAGATAGATCTTTTCAAAACGAATCTAACGCAACTTGAACGGACTAAAAACATAGAAGTTATAAGCATTTGAAACTGGTGGCAAAACTGTAAATAAACCAAACTCAAATTTGAATCTAAAATCGATTTAAATCGAATCTGCAGATTGGTTGGACTGCGCCTCAATTTGGAAGAAACGCAGGGGCTTAAATGGAAGAAATCGCAGACTCATTGAACAGTGTATCATGGACCGCGGGTTTGGACCCGAAAAGGTGTAAGGGCTCTTATGCAAAGTTGACGCCGAAGGGGTATCGGCTGATGGAGATCGTTGATCCCCAGATGGATGGCTCAGATTAGACCTGGGAAGAGCTGGCGGCGCTTTCAACCGGAGCAGAGGGAGAGCGCGGCGGCGCCATGGCCGGAAGGCGGCGGCGCGGCTCAGGATTGCTCGATAGAGCGGTAGAGACCTTGGGAGTTGGTCAAATCGATCGGGAATCTCAAGGCGAACTCACCTGAGGCACAGACGAGGTCAGAGGCGATCTGGTGGCGGTGTATTGCTCGACGAGGCGGACGGCGAGGTTCTGCAACGACGGCGAGAGATTAAGGCACCAATTCGAAGAGGAAAAAGAAGGGAAAACACTCGGTTAGCTTCGAGAGAACATGACGGAGCTCTAGACACCTTTTGCAAGTGCTGGAACTCGTCGAAGCGTCGGGTTGACGACGGCGGATCTTCGGCGGCCGCGGAGCTCTCGGTGTGGGCAAGATAGGGCACGAGAACTCGGGTTTGCAAAGATGAGAAAGGCGGCGGGTTCGGGTGAACTTTATAGGGTGGTTAGCGCAGCCGGTTAGGCAGGCAAGGGCGAGAATCAGGGTCGGGGTCGGGCTCGATTCGAGTTCGGCATGGATACGAGCAGGAGAGGTGAATGGAAGACGCTGACAGGCGGGGGCGCGCGGTCAGCGACTGCGAGGAAGAAACGGCGGCGGGGTGCGCAGGCGCCAAGCTGGGCCGGGCGACGGCCCATGCGGGCGATGGAGGGGAGTGCGCGCGTGGGCTTGCAAGCGCGCGGCTGAGCCGGCAGCTGGGCCGTGCGGGCAAAGGAAAGAAAGGGGAGGAGGAAAGGCGGGCCGGCGGGAAAGCCGGGAGGGAGGAGGGAGTTCAGGCCGGCTGGGCTAGCTCGGGCCAAAAGAGGGGAAAGGGAGATGGAGAAGGTGAAATGGTTTTCCATTTTCAGAAACTGATTTTCAAAAGCAAATTTGAAATTTCTTTGAATTCAAACAAGTTTTGAGCAAAACCAATCATCCCAAAAATAAAATATGCACCAGCATGTATGCATCATCATTGTCTTTGGCCTAGGGTTTATTTTAGCTCTTGCAAATAATTTATTAACTAGGTTTTATGCAACACATAAAATGCATAATTAAATCATATTGCCTATTTCAAAACGATGCAAATTTTTGGGATGTTACAAATCTACCCCCCTTAAAGAATCTCGTCCTCGAGATTCCAGCGATGCTTACTCAAACAACTGTGGGTATGATTTTCTCAAATCCTCTTCTCTTTCCCAAGTTGCCTCTGCTTCTGAGTACCGATTCCACTGAACTTTGCACATCTTTATTACTCTGCTCCTGGTAACTCTTTCAGCTGTTTCCAAAATCTTTGTCGGATACTCATCATAAGTCAAATCTTCCTTAACTGTGAGCTCTTCCAATGGTATCTGCTCTTCGGGTACTCGCAGGCACTTTTTCAACTGAGAAACATGGAACACATCATGCACTCCTGACAAGCTTTCAGGCAACTCTAACTGATATGCCACTTCACCACGTCTTTCAAGAATCTTGAATGGTCCAATATACCTTGGTGCTAGCTTACCTTTCTTATTGAACCTTTTCACACCTCTCATTGGCGACACCTTTAGGTAGACATAATCTCCTACTGCAAAAGATAGATCTCGACGACGGTTATTTGCATAACTCTTCTGTCGGGACTGAGCGGCTCTCAGGTTATCTCTGACTATCCTGACATCATCCTCTGCATTCCTTAGCACATCAGGTCCAAATACTTGACTTTCACCTGTCTGATCCCAGAACAACGGTGTTCTGCACGGTCTCCCATATAAAGCTTCGAACGGTGCCATCTTAAGACTCTCCTGATAGCTGTTGTTCTACGAGAACTCTGCATAACACAAATTCTTGTCCCAACTGGTGCCATACTGCAATGCACAAGCTCTCAACATGTCTTCTAGAATCTGATTTGTTCTTTCTGTTTGTCCATCAGTCTGCGGATGATAAGCAGTACTGAAGTTCAACCTTGTACCCAATGATCGATGTATCATCTGCCAAAAGTGAGAGGTGAACTGAGTACCACGATCTGACACAATCTTTCGAGGCACTCCATGCAAACATACTATCCGTTCCATATACAACTCTGCCAACCTAGCTCCCGTGTAGGTAGTTTTGACCGGTATAAAGTGAGCAACTTTGGTCAATCGATCTATTATTACCCATATGGAGTCGTATCCTCTCTGAGTACGGGGCAACCCAACTATAAAGTCCATACCGACTTCTTCCCACTTCCATTCAGGTATCTTCATCGGTTGCAACAGACCGGCGGGTCTCTGATGTTCTGCTTTTACCCTTTGACAGGTATCACACAGAGCTACATACTCGGCTACATCTCTTTTCAGTCCATCCCACCAATACTTTTTCTTCAGATCAAGGTACATCTTAGTGCTTCCAGGATGAATGGAATAAGCTGACTCATGCACTTCACGCAGTATAGTCTCACGTATCTCCTTGATTTCAGGCATGCATAACCTATTCCCATGCCATAACGTACCATCATCACCTAACCGAAAACCTGATGCTTTGCCAAGAACAATGTTATCGGCTATCTGCTTCAGCTTCTCATCTGCCATCTGACCCTTACGTATCTCTTGCATCAGTACCGGTTCAAGTACTAATTCCATTCTGTTGGTCACAATTCCCAGATTCAGATGTGCAAATTCAGCACACAACTCATCTGGCATAGAAGCAATTTGGATCTCATTGGCATAGCTTTTTCTGCTCAAGGCATCTGCTACAACATTAGCCTTACCGGGATGGTAATGTATTTCCAAATCATAGTCCTTAATCAATTCTAACCATCTGCGTTGTCTCAAGTTTAGATCAGACTGAGTGAAAATGTACTTCAAGCTCTTATGATCGGTATAGATGTCTGTCTTGTGACCCACTAGATAGTGTCTCCAAATTTTCAATGCATGGACAACAGCTGCCAACTCCAGATCATGTGTGGGATAATTCAGCCCATGCTTTCTCAACTGCCTCGATGCATATGCTACAACTCTGCCTTCTTGCATAAGAACACAACCCAAACCTTGACGAGATGCATCACAATAAATAGAGAAATCCTTACTTAGATCTGGTAAAATTAACACTGGAGCTGTGGTCAGACATTTCTTCAACTCCTCAAAGTTAGCCTGACATTTATCGGACCAGACAAACTTAGCATTCTTCTCTAGCAGAGCTGTCATTGGCTTAGCAAGCTTGGAGAATCCTTCAATGAACCTTCTATAGTAACCAGCCAATCCAAGGAAACTGCGAATCTCGGTCACATCTGTTGGTGGCTTCCAGTTCAACACATCTTCAACTTTGCTTGGATCTACTGAGATGCCTCCATCAGAGATAACATGTCCAAGGAAAGAAACTTCCTTCAACCAGAACTCACACTTGCTACGCTTGGCATACAACTTGTGCTCTCTGAATTTCTGTAGTACTAACCTCAGATGTTCAGCATGATCTTTCTTGTTCTTAGAGTATACCAGAATATCATCAATAAACACAACAACGAACTTGTCGAGATATACCATGAACACCTTGTTCATCAAATACATAAAGTAGGCAGGAGCATTGGTCAATCCAAATGACATGACTGTATACTCATACAACCCATACCTGGTAGTGAAAGCTGTCTTTGGAATATCAGATGCTCGAATCTTCAACTGATGGTAACCAGAACGCAAATCAATCTTAGAGAACACACATGCACCTTTAAGCTGGTCGAACAGATCATCAATCCTCGGCAACGGGTACTTGTTCTTGATGGTAACTTCATTAAGCGATCTATAGTCAACACACATCCGTTGGCCACCATCCTTCTTGTCAACAAAGATAACAGGAGCTCCCCAAGGTGATGAACTAGGACGAATAAACCCTTTTTCTTGTAACTCTTTAATTTGTTTCTTAAGTTCTTCTAATTCAGGTACTCCCATCCTATATGGTCTTTTAGCTATGGGTGCAGTTCCAGGTAAAAGCTCAATAATAAATTCAATGTCACGATCAGGTGGCATACCTGGCAAATCATCGGGGAACACATCCGGGAACTCATCCACCACTAGATCTTCTGGGAAAACCTCTTCATTCATCTGGTTCACGGTTGCAGTCGGAGTTGGTTGTAGCACTACATTCACACTGATTCTGTCTCCCTTAGCTGTGGTAACTGCCACAACTTTATCTTGACACTGTATAACTGTCTTGCACCTCTTCATCCAGTCCATACCCAGTATCAAATCAATACCAGCTGTCCTTAGCACAATTGGGGATACCGAGAAATCTACCCCCCCCTAGGGACACATCTATAGGCATACACTGAAGCGTAGCTTGCAAACCTCCACCCGGTGAGGTAACCATTAAGGGGGTTTTCATGAGGCTAACAGGTAAATTATGCATTCTAACGAAGGTATGTGATATGAAAGTATGCGATGCACCAGAATCAAAAAGAACTGTAGCAGAGATGGAACTGATGTTGAACGTACCAAGCATAATTTCTGGCGCTTCCTGCACGGTCTCTGCGGACACGTGATTCACCTTGCCCGCATTAGGGGGTGCTTGCTGCCTTCCTTTCTGCCCATTATTCTGAGGTGGGAGCTGATCTTGCCTCTTCGGACAGCGGTTGGCATAGTGACCGGGATCACCACAACGGAAACAGGCATTGGGTGTTCCATTCTTGACGGGGGTGTTGGGTGCACTACTCTTCATGGGAGCATTGTTGGGAGTGCCTTGGCGCTGGACTTGATTATTGTTCTGCTGTTGTTGCGGGTATGAAGGACGTTGCTGTCCCTGGTTGCGGTTCCACTGAGTAGTAGGTCCCTGGTACCTCTGCTGATTGCCTGGTGCGAAGTTGGAATGAGGGCGGTTGTTACTACCAGAGGACTGACCTTGGAGCTTCCTTTTTCTAGCCTCCATCTCCTTGCGCTTGTTGTCAACCACTATAGCACGGTTGACTAGAGTCTGGTAACTGGCATACTCATTGGACATTAACTGCAGTGCCAGTCCATCATTCAGACCCTTGAGGAAGCGACGCTGCTTGTCGACATCCTGAGCAATATCAGCGGGGGCATAGCGTGACAACTGAGCAAACTTGTCATGGTACTCAGCAACGGTCATGGCTCCTTGGCGCAGAGATCTGAACTCTTCCTGCTTCAACTCAATCAGACCAGCAGGGATATGGTACGCTTTGAAGTTGGTCTTGAATTCCTCAAAGGTGACAGGTGGGGCATTGTTGGCTTGACCGAACTGAAACGATTCCCACCAATCCAGAGCAGCTCCTTGCAACTGACCAGAAGCATAGAGCACCTTCTCCTGGTCATTGCATTGCGCGATGGTAAGCTGGCGTTCAATAGCACGAAGCCAGTCATCAGCCTCTAGGGGATCAGCGGCATGAGAGAACACTGGCGGATGACCCTTCAGAAACTCACCCCTCTTGTCCCTCACTTGCATCGGTGGTGCTCCTCCAACTGGCTGATTCTGCATATGTTGCATCATGGTTTGCATAAATTGGGCTTGGATGCCCATCAACTGCTGAATGTCAACTGGGGGTGGTGGTGGTGAGTTAACAGGTGCTCCACGACCACGGCCACGTCCACGTCCACGTCCACCTCCAATACCACCTCCTCTCGCAGCCATCTGTGTTTTCAAACAGGGATCAAGGTTAGCGAACTTTTCAAGAAAAGATCACTTATACGAGAGGAAACAGGAGATCTGAAAATTTCTGGGCGAGATCCAGAAACAGCAGTACAGAAAAACAGTCATATCTTGAGTTCCAGAATTCCAAACAGGGCGTGCCATATACGGTTGGAAAGATGACGAAATTATCTACAACTTTTATTTAAGTGACTTTCCCAGATTCTGCCGTTAAATTAATCAAAAACAGAGAACAAACAGATCTGTCCAGAGTTCAAAACTGCGCAGAAACTCTAACTTGAAACAGCCATATCTCACACACCATAACAGCTATTGAGGTGATTCCAGAGACATTGGTTAGATGTAGGAGTCTATTTTCCACCATAAAATTTTCAGCCATGTTGCACGAACAGAACTTAAGATACAACCAAAAGATCACAGGTTGCTCCAGAAAACAGCATAGGACAAGATATAACTAACCCTCTTATTATTCAAAAACGTTATGTCTAACTATGAGATTTGTAGACAAGCCCACAATATCTCAACACTCATTACAAAGATTCAAATCACACATAAGCATAATAATAATTCACTCACACACAAAGAAGCACACTAGCACAAAATTTTAACTAGGCTCGACAAAACGCTTACTAATATCGTCTTATTACATAGAAGGGTGACCTATGCCTATTTGTAGAGCGGTTCACGGAGCCTCTTGTACATAGGGGGTTGGTTGAGAAGTTCCAAAAGCCCATCTATGGTGCTATAGCATCTTTTGAGGTCCTTCCCCAGGGATATCACCTCCTTTTCCAAGTCCGCGTTAGACCTTTCCCTGTCAAGGAGAAAGTCTCGTGTGGCCTTCACGGTTGGAGTTGCATGGGGGTCTTCTACCATAGCCTCCCTATTCTCATTGTTCCAATAGGGCAGGTAGCGGTATGCATCATCCCTCATGTCTTCAATGCGACGACCCCGGAACGCTTTGTAGGCTTCAACCGCCACGGCTTCCAAGGCTGACGCTAGAGTGGACCGACGAGCCCTGTGGCCAATCACCATCTCATGCAGGTATAGGCCACTCTCTGGTTCCCGGACGGCGACAGTTATCCTTGCTTTCCAGAAAGTCCTTTCCAGGGGATGACTGTACCTCTAGTGGGTGTACTGTACGATGATATTCTTGTCGGGGTAGTAAGCATCAAAAAGTCCCATTAGCCTGTGATGTGTGGGACTCTGGGCAGCTGTGGGCGCTCCGACGAGATACCCGGAGTCCACGTCCCATCCCATCGGGAGCTCTTCATCGTCTTCAACCTCCAGCACTTCTGGGGGCACTGGCGCGGGAGGTACTGGAGCTTGTGGTACAGGTGCTGGTGGTGCTGGTGGTGCTTGCTCCTGGGGCGCGAGCACTGCTGGGGGTGCTTGTACTGGTGGCGCCGGTTCTTCAGGTGCTGGCACTAGCGGTGCCGGCTCTTGTGGTGCTACCTCTTGCTGTTCTGGCTCCTGGGGTGCTTGCGGTGCTTGCGGAACGGGGTTGCCTGCCCTCAGGCCTGACCTCATGCGTCCACCGACGGTCTTGCGGGCGGTACGACGAGCCATCTATGGAGTAGACCAAGAGACAGATACAATAGATTCAATATTTTTATATAATAGAGCAAGTAAAGAGAAGCATATAATTTGATAAATTAACAAGGATAAGATATATAGCAAGAAAGAGAAGCAAAGACCATATAAAACGACCATAAACTAACTAAGCTTGCGTCCTACAGTCAACATAGCTTTGATACCAATTTGTCACACCTAATTTTAAGAACAAAATTGAATGCAATAACTCATGTGTGCCCAGAGATCAATCACACACATAAGCCACAAATTAAGAAGTACCATCACATATGTTTATTACATAACGAATATTATTCAAAGTCTTTACATAGCAGCGGATAAATAAGATAACTCTCGCGGTAGCTCCATCACAGGGAAGATGACTGGTTGACAGCAAGACTAGAACTCTTCAGGGAAGTCGTCGTTACCATAGCAATTTGTTACCCATCCGGGATTTTTATCCAAGTAGAAAGAAATAAACAAGCATAAGTACATCTCGTACTTAACAAGTGTAACATGGGGTTCATGAGGCTCAAAGAAGGCTGACACTGGTTAAACTGCGGTAGCTTTTAATTGGCAACATTTTAATATTAAGGTGAACATATATGAATGCTTAAACCCAATCCACATGATCATAATAACTGAAACATAGCAATAAGGTAATCAACATGTGCAACATAAATAAACAACATAACAACTAATCTGTGAGTTTTCCGGGCCGCTCGTAACCGTGAGCACGGCTGATATATCAGTTTTACACTCTGCAGAGGTTGTACACTTTACCCGATGAGTCGTGATATCCAGATGCCCGGGTTAATTACTCCCATAACACTTCCGAGGTGAGCGGGCAGGATACACGCAAAGCCTTTCAAAGGTTCGTCTAACAAGTTAGGGCCGCTAGGTCTTAAGGCAAGGGGAAGAAGGGTCTCCCAACCTTACGGCAACGCAGGCAAGGTGAAAGTAGCCGCCCTAAATCCAGCTCGGCAAGACCCAAAGCGCCTATACAGGTGTCCACTAACAAGCTAGAAAAGGTCCTTATACTGAGCTAAGGTCAGAGCCATATAACCCTCATGGTTGCACTGTATGTCCCAGCTTTTGCTGACAGGAGGTCCTAAACCATGTTGCTAAAAAGATCAAATTTTATTCACCATTATTAGATCATGTTTGGTTTAAGTAAAGCTCTAGCAAAACTCTACCCATATGCATAGCATCCCAAGGTTAACAAGGTAATGGGTCGAAAGTCTAGGATAAACTAGATAGGAGATCAAAATTAGACACATGCATATGAATTTAGAAGTTTCATGGTGAATAGGTCAACAAGGAGGGTCCCATGCTATACTTGCCTGATTCAGAGAACTCTGGTTGCTCTTGGTTGTTGTAGAAAGGCTCCTGATCACCAGCGTATGTCTCACCGTCTATACTCGATTACCACATCAACACACAATCATCGGGACAGCAATCATGCAAAGCAAACAAGCTATAATTAGAACATTGCACCAACAACAAGAAATAATATAAAAGTTTGAAAACAGAAACTACGATCCATCATGATCACATAAACGCGAAGATCACGAAAAACGGAATTATAACGCGAAAGTTATGAGCTAAACCAGTTACAAAACCTTAGTTAGTAGA
This sequence comes from Coix lacryma-jobi var. lacryma-jobi, assembly GCA_009763385.1. Taxonomy (NCBI): domain Eukaryota; kingdom Viridiplantae; phylum Streptophyta; class Magnoliopsida; order Poales; family Poaceae; genus Coix; species Coix lacryma-jobi. The sequence continues at coordinate 100,188,327 of CM019831.1, forward strand.
TTAAACCTAACTCAAATTTTAATTACTGAAAACAGTATATATTTTCGTACAGATAGATAGATCTTTTCAAAACGAATCTAACGCAACTTGAACGGACTAAAAACATAGAAGTTATAAGCATTTGAAACTGGTGGCAAAACTGTAAATAAACCAAACTCGAATTTGAATTTAAAATTGATTTAAATCGAATCTGCAGATTGGTTGGACTGTGCCTCAATTTGGAAGAAACGCAGGGGCTTAAATGGAAGAAATCGCAGACTCATTGAACAGTGTATCATGGACCGCGGGTTTGGACCCGAAAAGGTGTAAGGGCTCTTATGCAAAGTTGACGCCGAAGGGGTATCGGCTGATGGAGATCGTTGATCCCCAGATGGATGGCTCAGATTAGATCTGGGAAGAGCTGGCGGCGCTTTCAACCGGAGCAGAGGGAGAGCGCGGCGGCGCCATGGCCGGAAGGCGGCGGCGCGGCTCGGGATTGCTCGATAGAGCGGTAGAGACCTTGGGAGTTGGTCAAATCGATCGGGAATCTCAAGGCGAACTCACCTGAGGCACAGACGAGGTCAGAGGCGATCTCGTGGCGGTGTATTGCTCGACGAGGCGAACGGCGAGGTTCTGCAACGACGGCGAGAGATTAAGGCACCAATTCGAAGAGGAAAAAGAAGGGAAAACACTCGGTTAGCTTCGAGAGAACATGACGGAGCTCTAGACACCTTTTGCAAGTGCTGGAACTCGTCGAAGCGTCGGGTTGACGACGGCGGATCTTCGGCGGCCGCGGAGCTCTCGGTGTGGGCAAGATAGGGCACGAGAACTCGGGTTTGCAAAGATGAGAAAGGCGGCGGGTTCGGGTGAACTTTATAGGGTGGTTAGCGCAGCCGGTTAGGCAGGCAAGGGCGAGAATCAGGGTCGGGGTCGGGCTCGATTCGAGTTCGGCATGGATACGAGCAGGAGAGGTGAAGGGAAGACGCTGACAGGCGGGGGCGCGCGGTCAGCGACTGCGAGGAAGAAACGGCGGCGGGGTGCGCAGGCGCCAAGCTGGGCCGGGCGACGGCCCATGCAGGCGATGGAGGGGAGTGCGCGCATGGGCTTGCAAGCGCACGGCTGAGCCGGCAGCTGGGCCATGCGGGCAAAGGAAAGAAAGGGGAGGAGGAAAGGCGGGCCAGCGGGAAAGCCGGGAGGGAGGAGGGAGTTCAGGCCGGCTGGGCTAGCTCGGGCCAAAAGAGGAGAAAGGGAGATGGAGAAGGAGAAATGGTTTTCCATTTTCAGAAACTGATTTTCAAAAGCAAATTTGAAATTTCTTTGAATTCAAACAAGTTTTGAGCAAAACCAATCATCCCAAAAATAAAATATGCACCAGCATGTATGCATCATCATGGTCTTTGGCCTAGGGTTTATTTTAGCTCTTGCAAATAATTTATTAACTAGGTTTTATGCAACACATAAAATGCATAATTAAATCATATTGCCTATTTCAAAACGATGCAAATTTTTGGGATGTTACATCTGCCTCCGCTTGGGGCTTGCGAACTCGCCTGAGCCTCAGGCTCCCGATCGATGGCAGCCCTGAGCTTGGGCCTTGGCCCCCAGCCTTCAGCACCATCCAAGGCCTATGCAAAAGAAGGGCACCCCAAGCCACCATGACTCTAGGGATCTTTAGCGCCACCAATCAAAAGCTCGGTGCTACCAACCACTCTTGTGTCAAGGCCACACACATATCCACTAGCATCCTCACAACACATCTCTGGCTCTACACGGAGAGCAGAGCGACCCCAAAGAGGAGCACCAAGACCTCCTCCTCCACTCAAATATCCTTCCTCTTCTCCTATGTACAGGAAGAAGCCACTCCAGTGATGAGTCCAAGAATTAGCACCGAGTGATCCTCTAGCACGACTCTCTCTTACACTTGGTTGTAGCCCCCAGATTTTGGGTGCTCTTGAATATAAGGATCATCAACTACTGGACGTAGGCCCTTGTTAGCCTGAACAAAGATAAATTGTGCATCCTCTCTGTGTTCTTTGTGTTCTTGAGTCCACCTGAGCCATCGATGACGCACACTTAGTGACACTCAATTAACAATGATGTATACCGAGGTTTTGACCCCTCAACACTTGCCATGTGATAAGTGGAACTTACGCCTAGCCCCTTAATAACAAGGGGCTTCCTTGCCACATGTTTGGTTCAATGTCCCAAGAGGGACCCTAAGCACAGTCTGTAGCTCATTCGGAAAATCATTGATGGGTTAATCCACCATCATGCTAATATTTCTCAAATCAGCAATCATAGCCTTTGGACAAAGCCATGGTCCAATTTAGATAAGATCTTAATAAAGCTTTGGATCCAATATTGGTTGTCCATTTAAAATCAACAAAGGGCACAAATGGCATGCATCAAAAGATATATTCTTCACATATTGATGTTATGAAGGATCTATAGATTGTGAAGAGTGCCTGATTATTTCAACTTTAACAATGAAGATAATAAAACTACTTTGGGGCATTGTAGTTTGTATATATGTTCCACAATTGGTTGAAGCTAGTGCCTTATATCAGGTGCATTACTCATAATTTTAGTTTATGTCTTGCTAATATAGCTTTTTCATGCTTTCTTCTTTGCCTACGTCTTCCATTGGTTATTGCTAAGTTACATACAGAGGAAACATTTCAAGGGTATTTCTATAAATGAAATGATGTTGTCCAATCTGACATCCAGTAAGCACGGGTGCCAGGAGAACGTTCTTGATTACTTCAAATGATTTAGAGATATGAGAAAGTGATGCTTTAATTTGATGGTTATTGTGAAACATCCCACTGATTTGGTTTTGTTGGGTTTGGCACATTAATGGAAAACTAGGGCATATTGAATTTGTTTCTATATTAATCATTTTTTCAGAAGGCTTCAATCATTGAAAGTCGAAGCAAAGAGGTTAAAGAGCCTGTGTGTACGGTAACAAGTTACTACTATCCAGAGGAAAATCTAACTATACATAGCAAAAAGCAAGCATCAACTTCGTGGAAAAAAAAAGCAAGCATCAAGAGAAGTGATGAAATGTGAAGCTTTCTTTACATATGAAATATCGGTTCCCAACTTCGTGTTTTAATAGTCCCATTGCAGTATAAAACAGTATACGATATCGTTAGGGCATGGACGTAAGCGCCATACAACCTATTATTTATCAATTCATATAGACAGATTATGTTGATTCTCTGAAAGGTACAAGAGAAGCCAGACAACTAATCTTTTATATAGGTGCACATAATTTCTGAAAAGATACTTTGTTGTATTTTAGGTCAACTCTGAGGAATTTATATGGCATATTTTATAGGTCAATTCTGAGGAATTTATATAGCATATTTTAGCTACGTGTATATCAGATGATCTAATAATAGTGTTTAGTACGTAATGTGAGGCTAATAATTTACTTATTTTTCAAATGGTAATTAATGAGAAGATTTGACTTGCAAACATTAATATATACTCCTATGTTTAAAACAGCTAAGTCTTCATTCGGATAGGGATGTCATGTGGTGGGCAACCCATGCGATCCAGCTTGGTCATTGTCGGACTAAGCGGTGGAAACTAGTACAAAAACATTTTGTGAGGCGCTGCTAAAACTTTAACCCAAACCATCACAAAATCCAACTGCTTTGAAAAATGTTGGACGATTATTGGAGGCGGTCGTTTTATTTATCGAGGCACAAAAAATGATCACCTCACAAAATTGACTAACAGAGGTTGTCACTTTATTTATGGAGGCGATCAGTAAATGCCCGCCTCCTTAAATTGAGTTAGGCCAGGATAAGAGGTCTATCTACAAAAATGGCCTCCATTTTTTAAGTTGGAACTCCTAAAAGGCCCACTTGCGAGAAATGACGAGGCCTAAGGGCAGCCAAATAATCATGTTTGAGTATAATTACGTGAACTTAAGGTTTCAGGTTTCATTCTCTCCTCTCTCTCTCACTAGCTCCCCTCCCTTGAAATACCGAGGCGGCGCCGCTCCTCCCTCTCCTCTCTCATTAGTAACCGTCCTTCCTCGTTTGCTCCCTTAGCATGTAGGGTGTGGTGCCCCTCCACACAATGGCAGCAACGCCTCTCCCTCTGCATCTCTCCCCCGGCCCCCACCCCCCACACAGTGGTAGCGACGCCACCTCTCCCTCTCCAGAGTTCAAGTGGCGAGAGAGGTCAACCAGAGGAGTGGGGAGGATGATCCGGCCACCATAGAGTTTGACAGCACCAGATCTAGCTCAAACATGCTCGACAACAACGGATCTAGTTCCATATCAAGCTCCACGACAATAGGGGGCAATCAGAGCAGCGGGGACCCTCAAGCTGCCCCAAGCTCTCCGGCAACGGATCAGGCCACCATCGAGCTCCACGGTGTTAGATCTAGATCAACTGAGCTCCACGACTTTGGTGGTGAATAAATAAAGGAGTGGGGAAGGCAGATCCGGCCACCACCAATATTCGTACAAGTGGAACTGGCGCCACCATGCTCTAAGGGGACGAATGTTGTTGTGGCGAGCTCCATGGCAGTTGGTGTCAAGCCCTACGTTGGCGCTGGCACAACGCGGTCGACGAGGGATGGACTAGTGTTTGGGCTCGTATTTTTTGGTACTTTTTAATTTTATTAACCAAGGCGAGCAAAGCGCCCGCCTCTCTCGGTTTGTATTAACTCAGACCTTTTGATAGAGGCGATTGCTTTGCCCACCTCAAAAAATAAAAAATGACCACCACAAACATTTATGTAGTAGTGGTTTTCTTGGTCGAGCTCGCTACATAGATCTTAACATAGGTGTATGTCATGCCTTGACATAAGAGGTTCCCAACTAAGAAACCCCTAAGTGATCCTACAAGGATCACTCAGATGCTCGGGGAAACACTCTTCAAGTGTGTTCGCACGCACCATCATGCCAAGGTTGGGACTGAACCTATGTATGCCATTTAGCTCCGCTCGAGGCTCGGGCAATCGCCCATGCCGAGGTGCGTTCACACGCACCTTTAGGCCAAGGATGGGGATGAACCCGGACATTCCCTTCTACCGTCGCTCGGGGCTCGCTGGCCCGCCCGAGCCTCAGCCTCCCGATCGATGGCAGCCCTGAGCTTGGGCCTTGGCCCCCAGCCTTCAGTGCCAGCCAAGGCCTTAGAAAAACATGGGCACCCCAAACCACCATGACTCTAGGGCTCTCTAGCACCACCAATCAAGATCGGTGCTCCCAACCACTCCTGTGACAAGGCCACGCACATATCCACTAGCATCCTCACAACACATCTATGGCTCTACGCCAGGAGTAGAGCGACCCCAAAGAGGAGCAGCAAGACCTCCTTCTCCTCCACTCAAATCTCCTTCCTCTTGTCCTACGTAGAGGAAGCAACCACCCAGGTGATGAGTCCAAGGATTAGCACCGAGCGATCCTAATTTTGGGTGTTCTTGAATATAAGGATCATCAACTACTGGACATAGGCCCTTGATAGCCCGAACACGGATAAATTGTGCATCCTCTCTGTGTTCTTTGTGTTCTTGAGTCCACCCGAGCGATCGGTGACACACACTTAGTGACACTCAATGAACAATGATGTATGCCGAGGTTTTGACCCCTCAACACTTGCCATGCGATGACTGGAACTTACGACAAGCCCCTTGAATAACAAGGGGCTTCCTTGGCACATGTTTGGTTCAATGTCCCAAGAGGGAGCCTAAGCACAAGTTCGTAGCTCATTTGGAAAATCATTTACGGGGTTAATCCCCCATCATGCTAATACTTCTCAATTTAGCAATCATAGCCTTGGGAAAAAGCTATGGTCCAATTTAGATAAGATCTTAATAAAGCTTTGCATCCTATATTGGTTTTCCACTTAAAATCAACAAAGGGCACAAATGGCATGCATCAAAAGTTATATGCTTCACATATTGATGTTATGAAGGCTCTAGATTCTTGAAGAGTGCCTGATTATTACATGTTTAACAATGAAGATAAGAAAACTTCTTTGGGGCATTGTAGTTTGTATCTTGCACAATTGGTTGAAGCTAGTGCCTTCAATCAGGTGCATTACTCATAATTTTAGTTTATGTCTTGCGAATATAGTTTTTTCATGCTTTTCTTCTTTGCCTACTTCTTCCATTGGTTATTGCTAAGTTACAGCGGAAACATTTCAAGGGTATTTCTATAAATGAAATGATGTCCCATTTGACATCCAGTAAGCATGGGTACAGTGTGAGGAGTCCGTTCTTGATTACTTCAAATGATTTAGAGATATGAGAAAGTGATGCTTTAATTATTTCATGGTTATTGTGAAACATCCCACTGATTTGGTTTTGTTGGGTTTGGCACACTAAAAAAAACTAGGGCGTATTGAATTTGTTTCTATTAATTATTTTTTTAGAAGGCTTCGATCATTGAAAGTCGAAGCAAAGAGGTTAAAGAGCTTGTGTGTACGGTGACAAGTTACTATCACACGAAAATCTAACTATATATACATAGCAAAAAGCATGCATCAAGAGAGAGTGATGAAATGTGAAGCTTTCTTTACATACCAAATATCATTTGCCACTTCGTGTTTTAATAGTCCCATTGCAGTATAAAACAGTATAAGATATTATTAGGGTTGTTCGATGATATTTTGTCATTTTTTCTAGAAACTTTTGATTGGCAAGGAAAAAGCGAAAATAATTGAAATATTATGAATTCTTTTCAGAAGTTTATGTGGTTTTAGCATTAAACATCAATTCTATATATGGGTTAGTATTATTCTAACTCACAGTGGACAACAGTTTACAAGTATGTACACAACTATATGTGGTACGTGCAAATACGTACAAATTTAGTGTACACCTGCATCCTGCATGCGACCATGACAAATTGTTAAGTGGACTCAAATAGCAGTTAGATAATGAAGCCTTCAGACCCGGTCAGAGAGTATACCTGGGCATGAGGCCCGAGCCCGTGAGCCCGGCCCGAAGCCCGCTATTTTGGCTTGGCCCGGTGGCCTGCGGGCCCGGATCGGCCGACCCGTTCCTAGGGCCGTGCCTGGGCCAGACCCTCGGCATGGCGGGCCGGCCCGGCACGACCCGATATATACACATAAATATATATAAATATAAATATATAAAAATAAACATAAATATATATAATTATATATAAATATATATATATATAAATATAAATATATATATATATAAATACATATTTATAAATATAAAAATACATATATACACATATATCCTATTTTCACTAGCAGGCCCGGCGGGCCTAGCGGGCCTTCGGGCCGGCTCGTCCTATGACCGGGCTCGTGCCTGGGCCAGAGGTCAGGCCCGCGGGCCTGATAGGCACGGCCCGCAGGGCACGCGGGCCTTATAGGCCCGACCTTCATCAGCTCGGCACGGCCAGTTGTCGGGCCCGGCATGGCCTGTTGCCCAGGTCAGAGCAGCATGCCGACACTAAAGTTTCTCCACATTGAATGGACAGGATGCAACCGTACATACATGATCAGTACCTGAGAAGCCCTGCCTTACGATGTCCATGGCAGCCGCACATTGCACGATCGAGCACGGAAGCCACGAGTCTCGGCCACGAAGTCCACGTCTGGAAGCAGCGACCGCTCCCAGTTATACCTGGGCAACAGGTCGGGCCTGTAAGGCCCGCGTCCCTGCGGGCCGTGCATATCAGGCCCGCGGGCCTGACCTCCGGCCCAGGCACGGGTCCGGTCATAGGACGGGCCGGCCCGAAGGCCCGCTAGGCCCGCCGGGCCTGCTAGTGAAAATAGGATATATATATATATGTATTTTTATATTTATAAATATGTATTTATATGTATTTATATTTACTTATATATATTTATATATAGTTATATATGTTTATGTTTATATTTATATATTTATATATATATTTATATTTATATATATTTATGTGTATATATCGGGCTGTGCCGGGCCGGCCCGCCATGCCGAGGGTCTGGCCCAGGCACGACCCTAGGAACGGGTCGGGTCGGCCCGGGCCCACTGGCCATCGGCCGGGCTCACGGGCTCGGGCCTCATGCCCAGGTATACTCCATTTCCCTCATCATCGCTCAACCGGCTGCCCGGCGCTCTCGTATAAAAGCAGAGCTCGTTTTCTTCTTGAAGGGCGGCCAGAGACACCCATGAGATGGCGATGCCGTGCGCAAATACCACGTCGCCGCTGCCCTGCACCCCGTGCTAGCCTGAGCTATCTTCTTCTACCTCTAGCACATCTTCTACCCCACGTACATGTTGCCGAGGCTTATACAAATCATGCATATAGCGCATCAGCCATGCACCAGTTGCTGCAGGCACAGAGGTTCTTGCTGCCGCCGAGCTCGACGTACACCGGCGCAGTTGCGCATACTCGGGCAATGGAGTCAGCCGCATAGCTCTTTGAGCCTCTCTTCGCGCTCTTGCACAAGCGCCGTCTTGACGGGGCCGGCCAGCTCCAGAAAGGAGCAGATCAATGTTGGTTGATGATGATCGGCATGGCACTGGTTTCAGTCCATGGCCTTGTGGTCTGGTTGGTCTGAAAAGTGGTATGGCTGGCTGGGATCATGTATGATGATCCATGGGTTCGTGGTGCGGTTCCTGACAAAATTGCATTTTGCAATCAATGGTTCATGGCGAACATTGAGAATTTAACGACAATGATGTAGTGCTGTTGATGGGCACAATGAATTGCAATCGGTGCCCCATAACAGAGACCGAAAAAAATTTGAACGGTGAAGCCGTGGTGGCAGAGTTATTTTGTTGGATGATTACTGAGCACGCCTCATGGTGTTGCCATGTTACAGCTGCAGAGATAATTGGATTCGTGCTAATCATAGCATGTCAAAGGCATCCAATAGGGAACTGCTGTACTAATACCCACTACTGCAAAAATAAGATGTCAATTGTCAGCCATTTTGTGTATGTTTCAATTTCCTAATATGTATGTACTGTCCGAGAGATATGTTCATATGGAAGTAGTATTATTCTGAAGGAGATTCAATAGCCAAACTTTCTGAGGAACACAAACCTCGGTCTCATATTCAGACAATCAGCTTTTGAGTAGTTCATGCAGTGAAATATGCATGTCCAGTTCGGACGCAGTTAGCCAATGGTGATCGGCGATTAAATGAAACTGAAAGTTTCTGATATCAAATGAAACTGAGTATCAGATGTGAAAGACATGCATCTATTGTAGCCTCATATATTTGTCAGTTTACAGCAGGCCATGTTACGATGATTCATGTACTTGATAAAACCACTTTCTTGACATACACTCTTCATGTAGTAAGCTAAATGCATCTGAATATTTTTTTCAGAGTTCTAAGCTCTTAAACATGAGTACTGTCTAATCCTCTCACAACTCTGAAAGTCATTTTGTCAATGGTAAAATTGCGGAAACCAACAGTGGTGTGGTTTTGATGCAAAAGTGTTCAACGTGCAATGCAAGCAGTAGGTGTCGTGGCAACACTTGCCGGACGTCAAATATTTTGCATTATGATAACAGTTCACTCGGTCTGAAAGATATGACCCGAGGATCATGAAATCTCCCAAGCAATGGTCAGTATTATCCCACCACCGATGAGGTCGGGAACACATATGTCGTCACAATGAGATGAGACATATTTCTCTCCTTGACCGACGAGGCCTGGAGATCATCACAGTTCCGTAGCCGATGAGGCCGGAAACATATCTAGCCTAGACCGACAAGGCTAGGCTCCTTTTTGATCGCGACCGACGAGGCCGAACATACACTTGAGATTTTATCATGAATTCCGTGACCGACGAGGCCGGAGATGTTAACCCTGACCGACGAGGCATGATATTTATTCGTTCGCGACCGACGAGGCCGAACATCTTTATTTTGCAGACTTCTTGATATGAATTTTGTGACCGACGAGGCCGAATTCTTCTCACCAAAGACCGATGAGGCTTTGGGTATATTATCTGGCTATTTTTGCCACCAAATTATACAGAAAAATATTCATGCAGAATTCAAGACAACGACCATTTGCGCAGCTTAATCATGTAATTAACCGGCGGCTTTACGAGGCCCCGGGAACCAAGAACTACATGTCGACCTGATTAGTCAGATTTATCAAGTGCAACTCAATATAATCTCAGTGAGAACGTGTACTTTGTAATTCTCCAAAGAATTAATAAAGATCTGAGTTCCCTGAATTGTTGTTGTCCTTTTTTTAATTACTAGCACAATATGCCCATACGTTGCAGCGGAAGAAAAAAACACAAATATAGAGACGTAAATATATTGTAACTTTAATTTTTATACTATTTACATGGTCTTAGCATGACCTTGTGTTATGGGTAGTAGGACCCGTTCCTCACCATGGCTAACGAGCAGCCATTGTCTCGGAGCGTAGCGAGCAAACCAAGCTCAAGCATTGAGTAAGTCGATGATAGTAAAGGGCAAGAGAATGTTGAGTTCCTCATTCATGTGAGTGTCTAACATCAAGCATCCTCGCCTTTATCATTGTGGCTGCCTCCGAGCGTTGCTGCCGTTGAGCTCACCCGTGCATCTGTGATTTAACCTATCAAAATACATGAAAGTAAATCTGCTATCCTAGATCAATTTGTCTTTTGGTTTAAGCGATGAAGTTTTATTGTATTGGCTTTTGTAATCTTTCTCGGTTAGGTTTACTGGAAACCTATCAGCACCGACTTACAGACGTGACTCTTTGCACTTGACTCCCAAGTGAATAATACAAGAGAAGTAAATACAATTGTAGTGACTGGATTAAAGTGACTGGACTAAAAAGGGATGGTAGAAAATCGGAGAAAAAGCAAGTTGATTTGGAGCCTGGATCATTTTTTTTCTTTCCTTTCTTTTTTGTATTTTACTTGGTCCATCCTGTCACACCCTGAAATTTGCATTTTTTGAATTAGAGTTAAAATGATTTATTTATGAATTTTTGTGCTCATAAAATATAGGAAAATATTTTTTTCTCTAAATTAAAATTTATCCTAGGGTTTAGAAACATGTTTGAGCATTCATGTTGGTGCATCTGAGTTTTTGTGATGTGTGGTTTTGGTTCAAAATCCAAATTGAGTTCAAAATGGTTTGGAAATATTTTATCAATGAATAAAGGTTTTGTTTGTTTTTCAATAAGTTTGGAAAAGTTCCAAGTTTCAAAAATTTGCTGTTTCTCTCAAAGATTCAAACCAAAATTTAAAAGCATTTCAAACTGGATTTGAAAGGAGGTTTTGAGAATGACTTGAGAAAGGTTTTGAAATAAAAAGAAAAAGGCAAAATTCCCTCCTCCCTCGTTTTGGCCCGAGCGGCCCGCTTCCCCTGGTTTTCGGCCCAGCTCTAGCCAGCTTCTCCCCTCCTCCTTTCAGCCCATACCGGCCCAACCGACCACACTCCCCCTCTTCGCCTTCTCCCCACTGCGGGCCCGACAGCCATCCGGCCTGCTCCTCTCCTCCCCAACCGGCCTATGCCGGCCTGCTCCCGGCCCGAACACTCCTCCTCCCTCCCTTCCTCTCGGCTTGGGCCGCAACCGCGCCCCGGCCCAGCTCCACCTTTGCAACGCGCAAAGGCGTCGGCCCTTCCCGTCACTGACGACGCGGCCCCGCTGTCAGCCGCTCCGCGCTCGCACTGCACCCTCCTCCTCTCGCCGACATCGTGGCCCCACCTGTCAGCTCCCTCTACCTCCTCCGACTCCGGCTCTGTTACGAGCCCGTGCACGAGTCTGCCGTGCGCCCGTGCCTATGCCCTCTCCCTGCCTTGCTGAGCACTCCGACCCCTCCTATAAAGCTCGCCTGAGCCCGCCGCCCCTCTTTTTCCCGAAAATACAAACTCCCGTGCCCTGTACTACCCTAGCCGAGAGCTCCGCGAAACCCTCGAGATCCCGCCGCCGTCCACTCGACGATTCGGCGAATTTCAGCGTCCATCAAAGGTACTCCGAGCTCCGGCTCGATCTCCTAAAGTTCCTCGACCTCTTATCCCCTTGTTTTCCCTCTGTTCGATGCTTTAATTCCTCGCCGGACCTTGCAGGAGTTTCATCGCCGCCTCGCCGCGTTTCACGCCGTCGCTGAGACCTCACCGACCCTGCTTTTGCCACAGGTGAATCCGCATTGAGTTTTTGATCCCTTTCGAGTCCTCCCCGTCTCGATCCAAGCACTCTAGCTCCAAATCTGATCGCGCCGCCGCTCGCCGGCCATGCCAGCCGCCGCGGGCATCGTCTCCTTCCCTCTCTCCGGCTGCTAGCGCCGCCCTAATCCTCTTCCATCTAATCGCGCCCATCCATCTTAGATCCAACGCTCTAGGTTACTCGATACCCCTTCAGCTACCGTCTTGCAAATAAGCCCTTACATTTATTTAAGTCTAAACCTGCAGTCCTTCTGACTCTATTCCTTGAGTCTGTGAAAAATCTCATACAAGCCCCTACGCTTTTACCAAAATGAGGCGCAGTCCAGCCACTTTTCAAATTTCGTTTTATTTATTTAAATCTGCAAATTCGAAGTTTGAGTTATTTACAAAACTGCCACCAGATTCAAAAGGCTATAACTTCTTTGTTTTAACTCCGTTTTGACTCATTCAACTTGCGTTAGATTCGTTTCAAAAAGATCTTCCCAACTAAATAACTTTCAGTACTGTTTTCTGTAATTAAAATTTGAGTTAAATCTAATCTAGTAATTAGTGTCTTTAATCTTGTTTAGCTCATATCTTTTCTGCTTCGACTCCGATCAGCGTGATCTTCGCATCTGTGTGACCGTAGTGAGCCGTAGATCAGTTTTCAAAACTCTTTATCTTGTTTTCTTATGATTGATGTATTGTTCTAATTATAGGCTATGTTTGCTTTGCATGATTGCTTTTGGATGCATGTGTGGTGTTCTATGATCGTATGTCCAGTCGGTGAGTTATACGTTGGTGATCAAGAAGAGGTTCGTGATCTAGAGATCGTGCTCAAAAGTCAACCTTTGGAAGTATACAAGTTAACAGAAGAAGGATATTGAGTTAAGGCAAGTATAGCAATCGGGTTTTCTTTTCGCAATCATGATCATGTTACTTAATTAATGTATGCATCGAATGATAAAAATGACTTATTAGCAACTTAAGAAATTATCTGTATGAGCACCTTTGGGATTTACAGTGCAACTGTTGGGGGTTATATGGCTCTGGCTTTAGCTCAGTATGAGGACCTTTTCTAGTTTGTTAGTGGTTACCCGAAAGGGCGCATAAGGCGCTTGACGAGCTAGAATTAGGGCGGCTTCTTTCTCCTTGCCTGCGTGCCGCAAGGTTGAGAGACCCTTCTTCCCCTTGCCTTAAGACCTAGCGGCACTAACTTGTTAGATGAACCTTTGAAAGGCTTCATCGTGAACCCTGCCGACCTTCCTTGGAAGTGGGTTAAGAGGCTGGCTCCCTCGGGCGAAAGGGCAATTCACGTCTCACAGGGAAAGTGTACACCTTTGCGCAAAGTTTATTAAACTGATATATCAGCCTTGCTCAAGGACACGAGCAACCTTGAAGACGTAAAGATTATGACTTTTGTTGGTTAACATGTTCATTATTTACCATTTTATGCTATTCATTATTTATGTTACATTGATCATGAAACTTGGGATCTATATCACTTGTTGCTATACTTGTGGAGTTCGACATGGACTCACTCTTGCTTTTCCCCACACGTCAGAGAGTTAAGCTTTGGAGAAGCTTAGGCTTGTGGTCAACCAGTCAGTTGTCCCTGTGAAGTTGGTGTCTCCATCTGAAGATCGGAGTGTCTTTCCACTGTCTACTCCTTAAGGTTATGTTCTTTGTGTTTATACGTTATATATGTGCATTGTCTTTCGATATTACCCTTTATTTGTAACTATACGTGAGATTTGACTTCCTGGGCTCACATATGGTGTATACCTGGTTTTGTTCTTAAAACCGGGTGTGACACGTCCTCTGTTGGTTGTCTTCTGTTGTCTTGTAATTGGACACTGCCTTGTCCACGTGAAGTCCACGTACATATAGTACAGTCTTCTTCGTTGTCTTTTACCCTATTGGCTTCGGCATGAGCGCCTCTTTTGTCTCACTGTGGTGAAGCTAACTTCACGAGGATTTTATTTGTTCTAAATGGCCTCGCGAGCGATGCATATCAAAGTTACCTTCCCTAAGGACGTCTGCAAGGCAGCTTCGTTGGTATCCATAGTTGAGGGTCCATACTATGCTATGCAACAAAGCACACCCACATTTAGAGGTGAGGTCAAAAACCATCGAGGGTCTGGTCGAAGTCGATGACAAGTCACGTTGAGGGTGTCCCTCTAACACAGATCGTGAGTCCAGTTCACATATGTGATATAGAAGGTGTAAAAACAGAGTAGAGTTATCTTCTCATATTTAGATTAGTTCATTGACATGGAGATGGACCCAAGATAAGTTTTTAGAATATATGAACGGAAGAAGGAGAATGATTTGATTGGTTAGACTACCATTGGTCATGTTCTAATAGTATTATGTTTTTTCATAACCAAAATTATATTATAGCAACTTAGCGATTGAAATATGTATTCATTTGAGACGTACCTATAATACAATATTTATTAATTATTTATTCGTAGAAGAAACATGAGGAAAAAAGAGATAGAAAAGTGACGGAGCTAACGGGGATAAGGGAAATAAGTGACCGAACTACCCATAATACAATATTTATTAATTATTTATTCTATTTATAGATATAGATGAAACATGTGAGAAACAAAAAGTTACCGAACTAACGGAGAGAAGAAAAATAAGTGACCGAACTAACAGAATGAAGGAAAATAGAAATAAAAAAATATAAAAAGAATTGGGAAAGGACACGGCCAGAAGTTTCTATCTGATTGGAATACGGAAAACCGATTGGAATACGGAAAAACAGCAGCACACGGTGGTTGGACCAAAAAATTTGATGGCAGAATTTTTGCCTCTTTAGAGTATTTTTAGAGTATTATATATAATTAATTATATATATTAGGTATAGAGGTATAGATTTGTATACTTGTGTATACTGGCACGCTCGCATATTTATTTATTTAATTACGCATTAGGGCCTACTCCCCAAATCGGGAGCGGTTTCCTTTTGCCGAAACAAGGGCATATGGACGTAAGCGCTATACAACCTACTCCCTCCATCCCAAATTGTAAGTCATTCCAAGAATCTTGGAGAGTCAAAGTTTTTAAATTTTGACCAAATTTATATAATAAAATAATAATATTTATGATATCAACTAAGTATAATTAGATTCTTCGCTAGTTATATTTTCATAATATACATATTTGATGTTTTAAATTTTTACGTTTCTCTCTAAAATCTTGGTCAAAGTTCAAAAACTTTGACTCTCCAACATTCTTGGAATGACTTACAATTTGGGATGGAGGGAGTATTATTTATCAATTCATACACCGATTCTATTGATTCTCTAAAAGGTACAAGAGAAGCCAGACATTTATATAGGTGCACATAATCTGTGAAAGATACTTTTGTTGTATTTTAGGTCCACTGTGAGGAATTTATATGGCATATTTTATAGGTCAACTCTGAGGAATTTATATAGCATATTTTAGCTACATGTGTACACTACTGCACGATGGGCCTTTAGTCCGGGTCAAAATTGGTCTTTAGCCCCGGACATGGAGCCGGGGCTAAGGAATCGGGACTAGCCCCGACTCCCTGCCCGGGGCTAAAGGAGGGACCTTTAGCCCCGGTTGGTAATACCAACCAGGGCTAAAGAGGCCCCGAGCCGAGCCTCGATGGCTGGCCTCTTTAGTTCTGGTTGGTATTACCAACCGGGCCTAAAGAGCCTCGAGGGTTATCCTCTTTTTTTCTTTTTTCTTTTTTCTTTTCTTTTTTCTCTTCAATTGGTTATTGTTTTTGGTTTTGCAATTACATTAGGTTTTCTAATACGTTTTCTTCGCTGCTAATATATTACATTAGGGTTTCAAATACGTATTCTTCGCTGCTAATGTATGTATGCGTGTATATATACACATAATATATGAAACTATAAACTATATATATATATATATAGATCAAGCTACTAGCTAGCTATACATGTTATATGTATAATATATTTATGCACATAAAATTTACAACATTATCCATGCATCCTTGGCATTTACAACACAAATTTTGAACGTCACTTAAATGTCATACAAATATTCGTCCTGGTTTGGTTTCATTGCTTCTACCGGGTTATAGTAGAACTAGGTGCCGGTTTTGAGGACATGGTCATTAAGAAATCCCGCGATTGTCTCTTGAATTCCTTTGAGGCGCACCATTTCCAACACCTGGTTCTTCAACCATAGTTGCTTCAATTTGCAAAAAAAAGGAAAAATACATTAATATACATAAGATTTATTTAATAGCAATAAAGAAATACATGAATTTATTATATATACATGTTACATACTTTCTGTCTATCTATAGGAGTTCTATTTGCATACACCGAGAGAAACTCGCAAACGTAGTACCCACACAAATTGTTCTCTGGTGGTTGTCGTAGAACCCAGTGCACGATGTAAAAAGATTACTCTCGTCATCCCGCGCGTGTGATGAAGCATGCTACAGTGTAAAGACGCGGGGAGCTAGTACAACTTACTTGCAATTGGATAGGAGGAGGAAGTGCCGCATTCAAATCTGGACGGTGTTTCGGAACGAACCAGGCCCAAACGCTGCACAATAAATGGATCGTAAATTAACTATTGCAGATTTAAAGTGTAGAAATCAATATTTGGAGATCAAAATTTACCCCTGGATAATGTCTATGATATCTTGGTAATCTCCCAGTGGTTTTCTCAACGAGTCATAGATTAACAATTGACTTTCAAAGAGATCGAAGACAATCAATATCCAGTGAAAGCTGCATTAATTTGCTTATATAGTCAACATATATGTTGGATATACACCTGCCCTACCTCCGCACTCGTGCAAGGGACTGGCGAGGGTGGTCAACTGTCGGAACCCAAAGCGAAGGTACAAAGTAAGGAACGGTGGAGCTATGCCTCTATTCCCAAAAAATCATGCCATTTACACTGTTCATCCCTTGGTATTTATAGGGAATGCCAAGGGACATGGACCAAATTACAATAGGGTACAAAAAGATTCCTTAGCGCTGTACAGCGGAGGGGCAGAATCGTACAATCACGGGCAGTGTGGAAACCCTAACCCGCCTTCTGCGCGTCCGCTGCCACCCAGCTCGTGCGCGCCCTCGCGGGAACGCGAGGGTTGACCTTCGGCTTGCGAACCATCGCTTCAAGCCACGAGGCCCGCGTTCGCCTGCCGTCCGTTAAGCTTGACGCTTCTTGCGAAGGTGCGCAGGACAGTGAGGGTCACACATCGCGTTCTTCACGCCTCTTGCCTGCAAGAAACAGAAAACATCGGTGAGGGTCGAGCCAACATCAGAAGGTTAGATAAGCGACTTGAGGGACTTGGCAAAAGACTTAAGCTTCTGCGAAAGTATGCAGGATACGTGAGGGTTGTTTCCTGTGTCAGCCTGTGTGACGTCACTGCCAAGGGTTCCTTCCCCCAACAATAGCCCCTCGATGGCTTGGATCTAAAAAATGATCTTTAGGCCCAAGCAGCACCTTTTGTTTGGAAACGAACAGTGTCCCTCGGCAGCGACGCCCGCGGCTGCTTATGGGCCGGGCCGTCAGTTTTACTTTGTTACTGTGCGTTTCGTTTTTTGTGCCGTGTTTTCGGGGACCGTGCCGATTTTGTCGGGTTGGGTGGGTCGTCCCTTGGTCTATAAATAGTTGGGGTTGGTGGGTGGTTTGAAAAGCGCCATCCTTTTGCTGTAGCCACCCTGCTACCATGATTTTCTTGTTGCGAGGGTTTGTTAAGTTTTCTGCGAAGGTTGGGTGGCTTGTGTTCTGCGAAGGTTTTGAGCCAGAGAGATGGCTAGGTCCAAGCAAACTGCTCGTGTTGCTTCTCCGTCTGCTACAGATGACGGGGTGACCTTTGAGTTTGGACTTAGCCGGGTTTGCACCTCGGATCTGGCGTCGTACGTCAGACGGGGCTGGATCGAGGAAGGAAAGGCGAGGGCCAGCTCTGGAGAGACAATTCCTAAACCGGAGGCCGACGAGGTTGTCGTTTTTGAAGAGTTCTTTGAAGCTGGTCTGCGCTTTCCGGTTTCTTCATTTTTCTTCGGTTCTTCAGCGCTTTAAACTGAAGTTTCATCAGCTGACACTGTCGTGTTTTACGAAGTTGTCCACCTTCGTGTGGGCTTGTCGCTCCCAAGGTGTTGTTCCGCATGTCGAAGGTTTCGTGCGGACTCACCGAGTCCACATGCAGCCAAGGAAGATTACTGGCAGCGAAGGTAACATTAGTTTGGGTCAGTTTGCAGTGTACACCTTCTGCCATCGGGCTGGCTCGGAGTTTCCAGTGCAAGCTCAGAAGAATAAGTGGGCGAGTGGGTGGCAGGAGCATTGGTTCTACTATAAGCTTAGCGGAGTTGATGTGCTTTGTGGCGAACTTCCACCCCTCGGTGACGTGACCGCCGAAGCCTCGATGTCCGTAGAAGCACACACGTCTGTTGGCTGCTTGAGGGTTGTCGCTCGCTCGCAGTGTGCTCCTGACCTAGTCGAAGAGTACTGCTGCGCTAAGGTATGGCCCCTTAGCCGGCGGCAAGTCTGGTTCGCTATTGAGGATGACTCTGCCTATGAGCCGAGGGGTTTGAAGAAACCAAAGCTGGATTTGAACAAGATCTGGGAGAGTACTCTCAAGAAATTTCCTAGTCGGAAAACTGGCGTCGAAGCAGTCCTGAAACAGGTTCAGCAAACTGTTGAAGTTCTTGTCGAAAAGTTGTCGACCCTCGAGGTTAACGCCATTCACAGTTCTGTGGGGAGTGGTGTCGAGTCAATAGGCTCTTCGACATGTTAGGGATCTCGTACCCTGATTGGCCCGCACCTTCGAGCGAGGATGCGCCGAAAAAGAGAAAACGCACGTCCGCGGAGGAGGAGGGGGTTGTCTCACGGCCGAAGAGGGGTCATGGTCGAGGTCGCGGCAGCTGTGACACCCCAATTTTAAGAACAAAATTGGAGCACAATAAATGTATGCCAGGATCAATTTTCATACATATATCGACATCAAAGTATATACCAAAACAATGTTTTATTAATATATCGAACATTATTACAAAAAATGACCCTCGGGTCCAAAAGAAAAGTATAGACTCTCAACAGACTCTGATGTAGACTTCGCGGAAACTGGACGCCACTCCACAGGAAGGTCGATCGGGGGCTACGCCATCCTAGTGCAGGTCGTCGGGGTCGAATCCACCATCTTCTGGGTACTCCTGCTCCGCGTCGTAGACTCCAACGTCTGGGTGGGGTAGCAGGGGGTTCAAAGAGGAGGGGTGAGTACATTTCGATGTACTCCGCAAGTGTAGGAAATATATGCTTATGAGCCTATTAACAAAGGTAGGCTGACTCTGTTTGACTCAAGTGCCTAAAGCAACACATCCTATTAAAATCCTATTTCCTATGCACCTATTTACTAAGTTATAACCACAGTCTCCATCTGTAACAGTAACCACACTCGGAGTCGCACCGAGCAAACCACACTCGGAGTCACACCGAGCAACCAACACTTGGAGTCACACCAAGTAACCGTACTTGGAGTCGCACCAAGTACCCACACCTGAAGTCCATCAGGCAAACCACACCTGAAGTCCATCAGATGACCCGAACCAGGCCGTTACAACGAGTCTTATGTGTATTAGTTCCATATGTCACGACATAGAAAGCTACCTTCCGTAATAGCACCAGGTCTGTGCCCGTGCCTGGGAATCACTCCCGTACCAAGCAGTAAGCCGCATAGAAGAAGCCTCTGTACCCATGTCATATGAGACTAATGGCCACATAAGGCTTCCCTAACGAACCAGACCCAACCCACCAACTAATCTTGAAGAAGTCCAAGCCCGCTCGTGACCGTGAGCACGGCTGATATATCAGTTTTACACTCTGCAGAGGTTGCACATCGTTACCCATGAGTCGTGCATTACCCGTCACGCTAAACACTGCCAAGGTGCATAGTGGGTTGCACTGCAAGGCCTTTACAAAGCCCCTCTAAGTGTGTGTTACACGTACTCTAAGGTTTCTCCCTTGTCCATAAGTCAACGAC
This sequence comes from Coix lacryma-jobi var. lacryma-jobi, assembly GCA_009763385.1. Classification (NCBI taxonomy): domain Eukaryota; kingdom Viridiplantae; phylum Streptophyta; class Magnoliopsida; order Poales; family Poaceae; genus Coix; species Coix lacryma-jobi. Next base: position 100,208,415 of record CM019831.1, read on the forward strand.
CCCAAGGGACCCCTCTTGAGCCACTATACAACCCCCATGTAGCATAACTTGAAGGAAACTAATTAATTAGCCAGGTCCAGCCCATCCAGATCTCATGGTTGCGCTGTTTTGCCGGGTTACTTGTCCAAGAACCGGGTCCTAGGGATCCAGGCACGATATGTCTAGCACGAGCCCAGAACCAGAAACCAAAACCAGCTGCCAAGTCCCACGGCACAAACCCACCAATACGGGTCCATCTTGCCGGATTTACCTACTCACCATACTACTCATTACCAGACCACATGTTACATAGATCATTAATCAGAATTAATATTAACCATCTCATCCCAAGATAGCAGGGCTAAGCATGACTTCTACTCAACACATCCCAAACCAGTTGTCAAGGAAAATATAATCAATTGCTAGTAAACCATATCATGGGATTAAATTTAAGACTGCATGCAACTACTGGATCTAACTACTCTAACTCAAAATAAAATAAATACGGGAGCAAGATGTTCAAGGACACTTGCCTGTGGGCTGAGTCGGAGCCACGAAGGTACAAGGTTGATCCAAGGGTTCCACGTAGATCGCACTTTCTGGATCAAACATCAAACATGACCCAACAAAGATAATAAATAACAGTACATCAACAGTAGTAAAACAAAACGTAAATATATCTACTGCGTAGAGCTCGACGAGACGAATCTAACGCGACTTGAACGGATCAAATCGGAATTAAAACGCAAAAGTTACGGGCTTTTGAAGTTGGATGGGAAATCTGTAAATATGTGAAACTCGATTTTGCATTTAAATTAATTCAGATCTGAATTTAAAAAGCAATCTGGACTGGACCTCATTTCTCCCGGAATGCAGGGGCTGTTTTGGAAGTTTGGCAAGACTCAGGGAATAGGGAGATTGGATGGCGGGTTGATTTTCAAAAACGTTAAGGGTCTAACTGCGAAATGGCCGACGCGGCGCGGTGGACGGTGCGGCTGCTTGCGTGGCCGCCACATGGCGTGCTGTGATTGGATCGGTGCACCGCGGAGGCAGTGAACCGGCTGACGCGGCCGGTGTGGACTGCGTCCACGATGCCGTGCTCCCGGTGCATACCGGTTCGATGGCGCCGATCTAATCGCAGCCATAGATCCGGAGATGAACAACCATGGTTCATAGGTACATATACCAGTATTTCTAATGTATTTTGGATTTGTTTTTCTAAAGGAAAATGGACATATTGCGCGGGCATGACATCAGGTGACGTCATCATGCTAACAAGAGCAAAGGGCAGAGAGCGTGCGATGCACATGCACATGCACGGCTGACTGCTTATTTCATGCATGCGCGGCTTGCTGTGTGTGCAGATGCATCCGCCTGGGAGCGGCGTGTAGTGGGTGTTCAGTGGGTGGCCGACGAGTTCTGGTCATGGCTGTTCATGGCGGCGGTGAGTCTAGGTGCTCCGGTTGGAGAGACTTGATTGGCAAAGACAGGTGGTGATGGCGACGCAACACAGGGACGCCGTGTACTGAGAGGCCTATGATGGCCGATTCGCCGCTGACCTTGTAGTGGCCGGTGGCGGCAGTGAGAGGGGGATTGCGCGGCGGCCGGAGCCGTGGAGGGCACGACGGCGCCATGGACAGTGCCGCGAGATCTCATCGGAGTTCATGGGGCTTAACCTACGGGCCACGGCTAGCCGAGCCAAGGCTACGGGGAGCGATTCGTGTGGAGGAGATGGTGGAGCTGCGTCCTGGATAGCTATGAGTGCGGGGAAAGAGGGAGCCTGGGGCTCGGTCGTGGCGGTGGCGTGCGGCGGTGCGGGCCTGGAGCGGCGGCGCCATATGGTTCGGCTTCGCCGGCGCTCTCGGATGTGGCTATAGAGCACGAGGATCAAAGCGGAGAGATGCAGGAGGGGGAGGAGCTTACAGCCAGTACGACGAGGGTCTCCTTCGCGCCAAGCGGGGTCTGGAGTGGAAGAGATCGACGACGGCGGCTCTCGCGGCGAACGGCCTGGCGATGTCCGCGATGTGCGGGCTCGGTGCCGAATTATACCGAGGAGGGCCCCCTGGATTCGCTGTGTTGTCGCGGCTCCGATGGAGGGAAGAACAAGGCCGGTGGTGGCTTCCCTGCGTGGTGGCAAGCTCGAACCGAGTCCGAGCCTAGCAATGGCGATGATGGCGATGGGTCACGGAGTGGTCTGGAGTGGATGGGATCTCGTGGAGAGGAGCGGGGTGGAGGCGGTGCGGTGTGGCCAGGGTTCTTGTAGGCCAAAGGAAAAGAGGGGGGTGGCGGCTGGCTGCGCGCATGCAGATCAGACGGAGGTGGACGCAGCCTTTGCAGCGCGAAGGTCGGGTGATATTTTTACATTTTAGCCCTGTGTTGAAACATTTTTTTTTTTTTGCAAACAGACCTGTTTAGAAACTTTGTTCAAAAATAAGACAAAAGGGTCGACGTCATGTCCCATGACGCCGAGGTACTATAGCTCGGCGTCATGTGAAATGACACTGACCCCCTGCTCGGGGCATGACGCCGACCCTTTTGTCCCATTTTTGAACAAAGTTTCTAAACAGATCTGTTTGCAAAAAATGTTTCAAAAAAGAGCTAAAATATAAAAATATCACGAAGGGCGGCGGAGGTTGTTGAGGATGACGACTGACATGTGGGGGCGGTCTGCAGCGACAAAGAGAGGGAGAAAGGTGTTGCGGCTGCGGTTCGTGAGCTTGGCCCGGTGACGGTGTGCGCGCGAGGGAGTGAGGGGAAGAGAGGAGGCGGGCTGGGCGCTGCAGCTGGGCCGGCGTGGAGTGAGGCCGTGAGGGAGGGCACTGGGCCGCTGGGAGGCGCAAAGGAGGGAGATGGCGGGCCTGCGCAGGCCGACTGGGCCATGCCGGAGGGAGGGGAAATGGGAGAGGGAGAGTTGGGCCAGACAGGTTGGAGGAGAGAGGCCAGCCCTTTTTGCCTTTTTCTTTTTCTTTTTCTTTTCCTTTTTAAATTCTTTTCAAATTCTTTTAGAAACCAAAATCAAATCAATTTGAAATAAAAAATAGTTTTAAAATTTTTGAAAATATTCTCCTTAGATTTTAAAATAAAATTTGAGTTGGATTTTGTAATTTTTCATAAATCTTTTATTTATTTTCTAAATAGAATAAAAGCGAATCGCCCTATCCGGTTTAATAAAATTATTTTTCACCCAATAAAATTATACAACAGCATGAATGCAACAAACATCTGGCTGGAATTTTCCTCCATCTAGGATTTTGGCCATTTCTTTATTAAATTCTAATTAATTTTAATTATTTAAAAACCCGGGGTGTTACAGCAGCGCTGGCGTCGACCGAGTCAAAACACTGGCGACGAAGGTTGCTGTGGCGTCGGGCGCTGCCCGCGCCTCCTCTTCCTCGGCCATCGTATCAGTGACGGGTGGCCGAGGTGTTGCTAAGGTCGGGGGGCATGTACCGCGCGTCGGCGGGATTGGAGCTTTGATCCAGATTTCAGATGACGAAGGTGCCTCCGATGATGAAGAAAAGGAGGAAGAGAAAGAGGCAGAGAAAGAGGCCGGCACTGAGGATGATTCATCTGATGATGTTAGCGACACCTCCGGTGACGAGGGTGACTCGGAAGATGAGGTGTCCATTGGTGATGACCGTGGAAAGGCGGTTATCTCATCGAGCGCTGATGCTGAAGCTGCACGTAATATTGATGAGATACTGCGGGACCTCGAGCCTGAGAGTCCCGAGCGAGGGTCAGTGCCCGAGTTCGCAGGGTCGCATATTTGGGTTGACGGTTTTGAGGTGCGGGGTGACCTTGAATCGGAACGAAACCCTAGTAAAAGGCCCTATGTCAAAGCTAGTCGGTCCAGTCTTCCTTACTTTGCCAAGAAGATTGAGGTTTCAGATCCGACAACGGAGTTTTTTACGAGTCCGGACCTTCGAGAGTGCCATTTGCAATGCGCTCCGGAGGAAAGGCGTTTTCTTGGTCGTGTGTTTGGTCGGGTTTGTGTGCCGGAGGCCGAGCTTCGATTGGTCAACCAACCATTGGACGAGCTTCATGATGATATTGATGTGAAGTTAGCTGAGCTGATACTTCTCAATCGCTCTGCGCGCCGAAGGGCAGGTTTAAATAATGATTTTCTAAGCAATCGGTTGGCCGAGGTTGAGAAAGAAAATAAAGATCTCCGACGAGGTTTGGAAAACAAAGAGATAAAGCTTAACATTGCTTTAGAAAAAGTTAAGAAAACCCAGGAGGAAACGCACGAGGTTGCGAAACGCAACGCTGAACTGTTGATAGCTTGTCGTGAAAAGGACAAAAATTTAGAATCCGCGAAGGGTCGCATAGCTGAGCTGTCCTCGGAGTTGGCTACTCAATCTGAGTCGTGGCAGAAAAGTATGGTCAAGATTAAGGACAAAGTTGATGCTTGTTTGACTGAAGCCGGTGGTTCTGCTGGGGAGCCTCTGCCTGCTGCTAACGCAGAGGCTTTCGAAGGTTGGCTTTCTAATGAGCTTGATGTTTTCAGCTCATTGGTTGGTAACGCAGCTGACTTTGGAGGCTACGCTGGAGCTTTGGCCATGGCCGGTACTCTTCGCCAAGCTGATTGTGATCACCTTCGCAAGGTTAAGAGGCCGAGCCATGTGTTTCCAACAGTTGATGAGGTGCGGGATATGAAAATTAATGATGCGGAGGTTCGCAACTGTGCAATGCGTTTTCTCCAAAGGTTTTGGATTGGTGGTGGTGGCCGTACCCTCGCCTTTGAAGAGGCGGCCGAGGCTACTCATCAGGTGATGATAGCATTAGATTTTTGTTTTTGGTTTTATTTATGGGTAAAAGTGTTGGTATTTATTTATGTGTCCTTCTTTGCAGGCTCGGAAAGACGCGCTGCCCTCGCCGACCGCAACTGATGACGCTGCTGGTTGTTCCCAGTCTGTACCTGCACACAGCTCCGCAGAGGTTCCGCCGGTTGAAGCAGTTCCTTTGGCCGAGGAGGCCCCTGCCACTGAAGAGGCTGATGTTGAGGAGACAGCGGGGGTCGAAGCATCTGCTGCTGACCAATTTATGGCGGAGGCTGCTGCAGCTGGTGAAGCTGATGATGGTTTACCTGGCGAGGCTGAGGCGGAGAAGCATGGGGATGCCGAGAAGGTGTGAGAGTTAGGGGTTGTTTTTAAAAGAGGTCATTTTGTAATATTTTGCGAGGGGAAGATGTTGCTGTGAAAAACTGAGATTTTGTTTGTCTATTTGACGATGCAGGTTCCTGATGGAACCGTGCTTGAGGTGTTTGATGTGACGCCTCTCATGTTAAATTACCAAGATACTTTTATAACTGGTGAATCATGGGCTCGAGCTAGACTCAAACACCCTTCGCTACCTTTTGAGCATTTTTGGTGGTCTAAGGTGCGAAGGTATGATTTAAAGAACAACCGAGCGAGCTGTTATTGGCGTGATGCGAATTATACGGATCGGCAAGCTACACGCTTTTTGTTTAGTTCTTCTTCGCGACCTGTTGTTGATGATGACATCGATGAGAAGACGGCTCTGGATTATTTGTTTGGGCGTAGTAACCTTGAACTGGGTCCAGACGGTTCACTTGTAATTCCAAAGGAGGAGCCTTTAAAGAGCAGTGACGTAGCTCGTCGATATATGTATAGGGCGAGAGTTTTGCCCGGGGAGCTGCCAATTGTGCCTGCGGCTCCTTTATTGTGGGGACCCATTGTCCCGATAGAAACGGGGTTTGAAGTTGATAATGAGGGTTGTAAAGATGTACTGTCAATTAGAGATGGTTGGGATTCCTTGTAACTTTATACTCTTTAGACAAATTGTATTACACTATGGTGAATTTGTACTTATGCGAAGGAGTTGTAAAATAGTTTGTTCGCCTTTTGTATCATTTTTTGGAAACTGATAAAGAAATGGCTTTTCACCTTCGCTGACTTTATGGCAGAGCTCGCTTTTTCGCGTAAGTAAGGTGCTTTGGAAAACGGCGACGCCCCTTGTTTATTTAGCGAGGCTTGCTTAACGTTTATGTAAACTGTTTAGGAAAACAGCGACTCCCCCTTTTCTTTTAGCGAGACTCGCTTACTGTTTATGTAAGCTGTTTTAGGAAAAACAGTGACGCCCTCTTTTCTTTTAGCGAGGCTCGCTTACTGTTTATGTAAGTTGTTTTAGGAAAAACAGCGACGCCCCCTTTTCTTTTAGCGAGGCTCGCTTACTATTTATGTAAGCTGTTTTAGGAAAACAGCGACGCACCCTTTTCTTTTAGCGAGACTCGCTTAACGTTTATGTAAGCTGTTTAGGAAAAACAGCGACGCCCCCCTTTTCTTTTAGCGAGGCTCGCTTAACATTTATGTAAGCTGATTAGGAAAAACGGCGACGCCCCCTTTTATTTTAGAGAGGGTGGAGCTGAAGTTTGTTTAGCAAGCCCCTGGCGTTTTGCGAGGGTACTTGACTTTTTAGGACTTCGCGCCTCCCCTTGTCTGAGGTGGAGGTGAAGTTTGCTTTTGCAAGCCCCTGGTATTTTGCGAGGGTACTTGACTTTTTGGGACTTCGCGCCTCCCCTTGTCTGAGCTGGAGGTGAAGTTTGCTTTTGCAAGCCCCTGGCATTTTGCGAGGGTGCTTGATTTTTTTGGGCTTCGCGCCCCCCTTGTCTGAGGTGGAGGTGAAGTTTGCTTTGCAAGCCCCTGACATTTTGCGAGGGTACTTGACTTTTTGGGACTTCGCGCCTCCCCTTGTCTAAGGTGGAGGTGAAGTTTGCTTTGCAAGCCCCTAGCATTTTGCGAGGGTACTTGACTTTTTGGGACTTCGCGCCTCCCCTTGTCTAAGGTGGAGGTGAAGTTTGCTTTGCAAGCCCCTGACATTTTGCGAGGGTGCTTGATTTTTTGGGACTTCGCGCCTCCCCTTGTCTAAGGTGGAGGTGAAGTTTGCTTTATAAGTTTGTTTTGAAATCATTTGTGTTTCAAAGCAATCTTCGGATGTATTCATCGATTATAAGCGCTCTTGAATGGGAGCTGCTTTTATCGATGTTTATGAAAAACAGAAAGAAAACTTTAGAGTTTTGTTTTTCGGGGGTTGTTGCCTGTATTAAGGACTTGGAAACTGCCTCGTTAAAAAACCTTATGCCCCTTCGTAAGGAAAAAGAGTGCAGCTCCTTTGTTTTTGTTACAAGCATGGCACTGAAAAAAGACAGAAAAGAAAGACAAATTACATGATGCGAGGGCTCGCTAAGGCTCTGCTACGGATAGTATTTGCGAAGGTCGTCAACATTCTAGGTGTGTGGCAGGTGGTTTCCTTCGCTATCACTGAGATGATAGGACCCTGGACGATTGCATTCTGTGATCAGGTATGGTCCCATCCATTTGGGCTGAAATTTTCCCGCCATGTTGGCGTTTTGTTTCCGAATAAGGACGAGGTCACCCTTCTTCAAATCTTTGATTTTCACCTTTTTGTCTCTCCATTTTTTGGTTTCCTCTTGATACTTGCGAAGGTTGTGCACTGCACTGCATCTCATTTCCTCGAGCAAATCTTTGTCTAGCAGCTGGTTTTGTTCATCTGTTTCGAGGGTTGTTCTGAGAGAGCCAAATTTCACTTCTTCTGGTAATACAGCTTCTTCTCCAAAAAGGAGCCTAAAAGGTGTGAACTTGGTTGCTCTGCATTCCGAAGTGTTATGGGACCAGGTGACCGAGGTTAGCTCTTCTGCCCACTTTCCCTTGGGCCTGCCTTGGAGTTTTTTGGATATTGCTTGAAAAATGGTGGCATTAGCTCTTTTAACGAGACCGTTGGATTGAGGATGCCGGACTGAGGCAAAACACAAGGATGTACCAATTTGAGCGCAGAATTCCTTGAATACCTCGCTGTCAAACTGAGTGTCGTTGTCGACGGTTAGGTGTTTGAGAACTCCGAATCGACAAACTATTTGCTGCCAAAAAAACTTTTTAACGGCTAGGGAAGTGATGGAAGCCAATGGTCTTGTTTCAATCCACTTTGTGAAGTAATCCACAGCTACCACTGCGTAGCGAAGGTTTCCTAGAGCTGTTGGTAATGGACCAACAAGGTCCATTGCCCATCTTTGCAAGGGCCATGTTGGGCATATCAGAGTTGTTGGGGCACCTGGGGCGTTTTGTGTTTTTGCTGTTAGTTGGCATCCCTCGCAGTGCTTGACAATCTCTTCTGCATCTCGTAATGCTGTTGGCCAAAAGAAACCTTGACGGAAAGCTTTTCCGACTAGTGCCCTCGGGCCGTTATGAGAGCCACAGATACCTTCGTGAATGAGTTTGAGTATGTCCTTTCCTTGATTCTGCGACACGCATTTTAGCCATGGGGAGGTCACTGAAGCTTTGAACAAAATGTTGTCCACTATTTTGTATCCTCGAGCCCTTTGCTTGAGTCTGTTTTCTTCGTCTTTGGAAACGGGCTCGTGCAACCCGTTGATATAGGCCATGATTGGGGCTCTCCAGTCTTCGCTCTGAATTGCGTTGATCAGCTTCGCTGTTTTTTCAGGGGCTTCGATGGCTGATTGTGTTGCTACTTCATAAAGGACGTCTGGGGGCAACTGTAGTTGTTGTGTTGCTGCTTTGGCCAGATTGTCTACCTCACTGTTCTCAGACCTCGGTATTGATTTCACTGTTATGCCGAGGAAGAAAGATTCTAACCTTCGGACATATTGTAAGTACTTTTGCAGCTCTAAGTCTTTTGCTTTGTAATTTTTCTCTATATGACCCGCAATGACTTGGGAATCAGTGTTGATGACTGCCCTTTGAACTGATAATGCTCGAAGTCTCGAGAGTGCCAGCAATACAGCTTCATATTCTGCGGAATTATTTGTGCACTTGAAGTTGAGTCTTTTGCATATCGTAGCTTCGACCCAGACGGCGAAAGTAGGATGGTCGAGGCTCCCGCTCTAGCTGCTCCCCAGGCTCCATCGACATACACTGTCCAAAACGGGTCTGTTTCGACTCCTTCTTTGCGAGGTCTGGAGTCCATTCAGCTATGAACTCTGCTAATGCCTGTGATTTGATTGCTGATCTTCCCACGAAGGTTATGGTGTCACTGTTCAATTCCACTGCCCATTTTGCTATTCTGCCGACTGCCTCGTTATTCTTGAAAATGTTCTCGAGGGGGTAAGCAGAGGGTATTTGGATTTCGTGTGCTTGGAAATAGTGTTTGAGCTTTCTTGAAGCCATGACCACGGTATATCCTATCTTTTCGAGCTCTAAGTAATTTCGTTTTGGACCCTCGAGGGTTTCTGACACATAGTAGACGGGGCCTGCCTGGTTTTGCTGTTTTCGTGCAGTTCTTTGATCAGCACTGCGCTGGCTGCGTGAGGCGAAGCTACTACGTAAAGTAGTAGCAAGTCCCCTTTGCTGGGGCTTGTCAAGATGGTCAAGCTGGTGAGATATTTTTTCAAATCCTCGAAAGCTCTCCTTTGTAGAGGTCCCCAATTAAACGGAGCGGTGCTTCTCAGAGTTTCGAAGAAAGGTAACCCTCGCTCAGCTGATCTGGAGATGAACCTGTTGAGTGCTACTAAGCGTCCTGACAAACGCTGAGCTGCTTTTTTGGTTGTTGGTGGTTCCATGTTGATGATGGCATCAATTTTTTCAGGGTTGGCTTCGATTCCCCTTGCTGAGACGATGCAACCCAACAGTTTTCCTTCGCTAACCCCGAAGACACATTTTTCGGGGTTTAGTTTCATCAATCCTGTAGATCGAAGGTTACTGAACACTCTTGCCAAGTCTGATATGTGATTTTCTTTTTGCTCGCTTTGAACGATCAAATCATCAACGTAGGCAGAGATGGCATGCTCGTCTTTGAAAACCTCGGACGTCATGCGAGCGAAGGTAGACCCTGCATTTCTTAAGCCTTCTGCCATTCTTTGAAAACAAAAAGTGCCCGAGGGGGTGATAAAGCTTGTTTTTTCTTCGTCTTGTTCATTCATCCAGATTTGATGATACCCCGAGAAACAGTCAAGGAGAGAAAGCATCTGACAACCGGCTGCTCTGTCCACCAAGGTGCTTATGTTTGGTAGTGGAAAGTCATCATTCGGGCAAGCCTTGTTTAAGCAAGTGAAATCCACACACATTCTCCATTTCTTGTTCTTTTTCTGGACTAGGACCACATTTGAGAGCCAGGATGGATATTTCACGGGGCGGATGACCCCTGCGTCCAAGAGTCTTTTTACTTCTGCCCTCGCTGCCTCTATCCTTTCTTCCGACATTTTGCAGAGCTTTTGTTTAACTGGATGATACCCTTGCTTAATGTTGAGGTTGTGCTCAATCAAGGATCTATTTACTCCCTTGAGATCCTCCGCAGACCAAGCGAAGGTGTCGGAGTTTTCTTTGAGGAAACAAGTGAGGTTGTTTTCTGATTAGGGGTCTAAGTGGGCTGAGATGGTTACTTTCCTTTCAGAGTTACCCTCAAAGAGTTGAACTTGTTTGGTTTCTTCTTTGGGTGATGCTCTTATTTGGTCACAGCGTGCTTCACCTTCGCTGCCGAGGTTTATTGTTTCAGGCTTTGTTAGATTGTGGACATTGCGTTGCCCAGGTGCTACTATTCCTTCGGCGGCTCTTGCAACGTCTTGATCTCTGTATACTGCAACGACCCCCTTCGGAGCAGGAAGCTTCATGCAAAGGTACGCTGGGTGGATGACCGCGTTGAAAATGTTGGTAATCCCTCGGCCAAAAATTGCATTGTAAGGATAAAACATGTCAACCACGTCGAAGGTTGTATGTTCTGTTCTGCAGTATATTTGGTCTCCGAAGGTTACGGGCAAAGAAATTTTCCTGATAGCCCTTACTTGCTGACCGCCGAAACCGTATAGGGGATTGCCAGCAGGTTGCAGGAGGTTTCTGTCGAGCTTCATGCTGCCAAAGGTTGAGGTGAACAAAATGTCCGCGGAGCTTCCTGTGTCAACCAGAATTTTAGTGACTGTCCATCCTGCAAGATTGGTTTCGATTACCATTGCATCGGTGTGAGGGTAATCTCTTAACTTCATGTCACCAGAATCGAAGGTTATTGGGATATAGGACCATCGCCCAAATTTGTGTGGTCCCTCGACAGCTACATGGTGCACTCTTCTGGCATGTTCTTTTCTTTGCCTTTTGTTGCCGTGATCTTCATTGGAGCCCCCAGTGATGGCTAGGATTACGCCGAAGGTTGATGTTGGGTTGTTGATAGTTGCTTGGGTTTGGGATTCGGCTTTGATGGGCTAGGGAGCTGGCAGAGCTGGTATTGGGGGCGGTGGTGGTAAAGCGTTATTTGCTTGCTGGTTGGTTTGAGTTTGAGGTGTTGGTGGGAATGAAACAGTGTATGGAGTGTTTTGGCGTTGAGGAAAGGTGGGTGGCTGGTACGGGGTATGATTGTAGTGAGGGTGGTGTGCGTAAAAAGGTTGGTGCGAAGGTAGGCCATAGTTTATGGGGGTGTACTGGTATGGAGGATGGGTTGGGTTGAAGCTTGGCTTCCTGGTATGACTGACAGTTCTGTTTTCTGCCGATGTGGATCTTTTGGATTCCTGGTACTCTTTTCCCTTGACGAAGCACTCACATTGCTTGGTTGTGTGCCCCTTTCCTGGACCACAAAAATGGCAGTACATTTTGGCTGGATCCCTTTGTTGGTTTCTTTGATCAGGCGAGGGTGGGAATCCTTGCGGATTTTGGTTGCCCGAAGGCTGAGTGCCCCTATTGTGGTCTTCGGGTGGACCTACCTTGTTGATTGCGCTGACGTTACTCGACTCTTGACGAGGGTTGTTTTCTCTTGCTTGGGGCCTCGACTGTGGTTTCTGCTGTGCCCTTCGAGCGTCTGACTTCGAACTGAAGTCCATGTCCGCTCTAAAGTATCTTTCCATTGTCTCATGTAGCTCCTCTATTGTGTTTGCCGGCTTCCTGGCAAACTTCGAAGAGCATGGGCCTGGACGCAGACCGCTGACTGCTACGAGGATTACAACCTCGTTGGATATCCCCGGAGTTCTTGCTCTGATTTGGATGAACCTTCGCCAGTAGTCTTGTAATGGTTCGCGCTCTTCTTGTTTGCAGTTGAACAAGTCAATAGGGTTTGATGGAGCTGCTGTGATTCCTTTAAAGTTTGTGCAGAGCCTGTCTCTGAGATTGGCCTAGGAATCCATAGTTCCGGGGCGCAGGTTGCTATACCAAGTCTGGGCGATGTCGTGAAGGATGATTACAAAGGACTTCGCCATTGTTGATTCATCTCCCCCTGCTGCAGCAACTGTTGCTTCATAGCTCATTATGAATTGGCGAGGGTCAGTGAGTCCGTCATAACGGGGCAAGTTTTATGGATTGTAGCACGGTGGCCAGGGTTGGGTTTGTAGTATCTGGGAGAGTGGTGATCTTGGGTCGTAGGGCATCTGGTGTTGTTGGGCCCTCCGCTGATTGCGATGGTTTGGCTCTCTCTCATCTGGGTAAAGTTGGTGGAAGTTTGGTGGCGGCGGGGGGTGGTGGTGGCTGACGGGCGTTGCCCTGATCCTGCACGTCATTTCCCTCTTGGAGTGGCGACATTTGCCTATCATTCCAACCCTCGGCTTCTGCCTCAGCTGCCGCGAGGGAATCTTCCAATCGGCGAAGTTGTTCTCTTGCTTCGTCCGCCCTTTGCCTGATGGCGCGCAGCCGGTTGTGTCTTTCAAGCTGGTTGTTGACGGAAGTTACAGCATGTTTTACCTTATTAAAATACCGTCAACAGGCCTCGGTTTCAAGGAAGAATAACATATCATGAGCATATTTATCACTAATAAGTTCCACTTGTACTCTTAGCTTGTGAACTTGTAGGAGGTGGCGAAATAAACAAAATAAGGCCAGGTGGGCCCACCAAGGGGGTCGGCCGACCCCACCTTTGGGCCACCTCGGCCATGGTGACATGGCATGATCCAAGAGAAGCATGTTCAAGCCAATATCAACCATTGGATCAAGCATGTGTTTTTGCTCAATGGTGCAAGATGAGAAGCACATGGATTCATGGGTCCACACCGAAAACCAAATGCAACCAACTTCACAAGACTTGCTCCATGACATGTGGGGTCACCAAGGGAGAGAAGAAGGTGGGCCAGCCCTGTCATAGGGGGGTCGGCCGACCCCCCCCCTTGGTGGGACCCAGCAGCACTATTCATCAGGGTGACATCAGCACCTTCTAGAAGATGTACCCTGGGCCCACATGTCAGAGACAGGGGTCAGCCGACCCCATGGTGACCCTCATCCAAGTCGGTGGCAAAGTGCATGTTTCACACGTGAAGAATATCCAAGCCATTCATCAAAGTCGGTTATTATGGCGGTGGATCCAAGGGTGAAGAGAGGAGGATCACGCGGATCGCTGACGTGGCACCGGAGTAGCACCTACTCCACCTCCACTATAAATAGAGGCTTCCACCCTCTCATTCAAAACATATCACATAGTTTACACATCTCCACTCTCAAGTGAGATCAAGCAAGAGTAGTAGTAGTTAGTCTAGAGTGGGAGTTAGAGTTGAGTCGGGCGAAGCTCGGGTCTCCGGAGTCGTCTTCTGGGAGTCTGGTATAGCCCTTGCATCTTTCTTCTTTTGTAAGACTTTATTTATTTAATATATTATTCTTTCTTTACTTTACTTTGCATTTACTTAAGTATTTACTTTCCAAGTATTTATTTAAGTATTTACTTAGTGCAAGTCTATATTTATATAGTCTTGTTGTGTGCTTATCTTAGTTCTATAGTTGTCTTAGTTAGATTGATTTCCTTTACATAGCTTCTTGTGTGTGTGTGTCATCGTCCTATCTTAGGATAGGGGCTTTAGCTATTTTGATCGATAGCTAAAGGTGTAGATAACTGTGAGCGTGGTGCTCATACTTCATCTTATCTTTGACTACCGCTGGCTTGCACGGACAGTAGGGGCGCATGGGCAAAAGGTGACAGATTTTGCCTGGCTACCTAGATCCCCTCACGTGAACTCAGGCTAGTTTTTAAAAGGTAAGACATCCATAAGCCAAATATCCGCTTGAGTACTGGGTTAGGTGAACAACCTTCTATCGCTTTACTCTCTCGTTTATCCCTCTCACACAAGTAGCAAGGCATCAATCTAGTTAAGTCATCTATTTAATTAGGATTAGTTCATAGGAGTAAAGGTAGAAACATAGGAGTACTTTATACTCACTCGTTGTCCTCCCACCTAGCTAACTCTACTAAAGTTATCTTTCATATCATATACTCTTTGCTTAATTTATTTATCTTATCTATCTATCCTCCATTATATCCACTTATCCCCTTTTGCTTCTCTAATTGATAATAGATTATAGTAAGACTAAAGGATCTATCTTTCCTCTCTCTACATCTTTCCTAGCTTGCTTTCCTTTGGGATAAAATAAATAACGATACCTTGGAATACTCCCGGGTGAAGTGCTACATCGGTATATTCTGTGCGCTTGCGGAACTATCCAATAGTCAATAGTTTTACCACCAAGACACTTCTTGTGGCGGAACCGTCCTGATTATAAGAGCTCAAGTACCGTCTTAGTCAAATCCGTTGGACATCGACTTATACTTGAACCCATATAACCCCGGTAGTCCGGAAATCTCGAAGGATTTCTATCATCATACAACATACATGATCGCATTGTTCAAGAATTACATTCGTAAGGATACATCACAGATAAATGAAGCCGGATTTAAAACATCAGAGTGCGAATTTAAGACAGAGTTATTACAAACCCGAATTTAAAGTGCGGAAGCTTAAATAAGTTTTGAAACACAACTACCACACATGTGGTCCAAATAAAACATTGTTTGATAACTTAACTCAACACAACTCACTCCTCCTTTTTCAAGTAATGTGCCACTAGAAGTCTCAATCCAGCAAAAGAAAAGGGGAAGCTTCTGGACGAACATGTCCTAGGCCTACTCCTCATCACCTTCCACTGGGTAGAGGCAGTGCTTACCATAGCCATCGTACACCTGGCCATCTGCAACAAACGGGATAAACCCTGAGTACCGGAATGTACTCAGCTAGACTTACCCGTCCAACTGAAAATAAAGACACCAAGGGTATGCAAGGCTTTTGGTGGAGCTGGGATCTTTAGTTGCGAAAAGCTCAAAATTAAGATAAGGAGTATTAATGACATTGATGAGCTGTCAGTTTTTAGTCCTATCTCTTACTCTAGGTTTGCACCTGAACTATTACACACATTTGAGTCTAACAAGCAATAATATAACCATATCCAGTTGACTCATCCACATTTTAGTTGAACCTTTTAAGCATCACATGGAGTTGTATCGTGGTGAAGCTCGCCATAGTTTCCCACTAACCGGGGGAGACGGCGACTCGAATCGAATTCCAAACCAGCTAGTGAAAGACCTTTAATACCAACCCACACTTTCCCCGTCGGGTCCATGCATTGGGTAACCGCTCGATGCTTGTTCGTGGTGGTAATCGTCGCGGTTCAAGCACGGACCGCCCAATTGGAACCTGGCGATGGCCTCACGCGGCAGATCGCATTTCCATACTAGAGGGCGCGACTCGGGTTGATTCCGGCCCAAACAGCTTCTAACCGGCTTTGGGGTCGATGATTACAGCATCGTCATATCTCTAAGTAAAAGGGCGCGTTCAAAAATGAACGAGGGCCAACATTGATACAAACCTACACGATCCGACGGACGGACTGCCCCTAAGTTTCCAAACCTGGTGCCTTGCCTTCAAGTTGACCGTATTTCATTACTACTCAGGTTCTTTTTCACGATAGCAAATATAGCCAACCGTGATCCGGTAACTACCCATCGGGGTATTACGGAAACATCCTTAACTACTACTTTTATTAAGCAAGCTAAGCAATTCTATATTGTAAATAAATAACAGGATAACAAGGTAGATATTAATCAATAATCAAGGAATGGTAATGCAGCAAATAGGATTCAATCAACTCCTATACCTAATGCATCACAGTATAAAAGTACTCAAGTAATTTAATTATAAAAACTTGGAGACTTAAGGATGCTCCGGGGCTTGCCTTGAGCGAAGACCGAGGCCTCGTGGGAGGGGCACTCGGGCAAGTTAGTTTCGTGTCCGGGGTCGATCTCCTCGGCTTGATGAAGTTCCGGGATCTCTTGATCGGCGCTTGCTTCCTGCTCCGGGGTTGGTTCCGAGACTGTCGATCTTATTTGCAATGTGGTACATAATTAAATAATGCTAGGTGCAAGATGGTGGTATGAAAAGTAACATTCTTGCAAACCAACAAAACCAACTTGTTGAACCACTTTTGACATTGAGGAAAAACACTTTAAATACCACATAAAACAAAGCCAATATTTCCACTATTTCCTATTTAATTATTCAAAAGAACTCAGGTTTGAACTGCAAGTGCATTTTTTTGAACTCAGAAAAATCCACAAAAATTCCAGAAGATAAATGATACTAACTGGACTTCACTGACCAAAATCCAGCAAGAGATAAAATACAGAACAGCGGCCACAAAAAGATGAAATACACTGCTCAAAAGGTACTTTGAACTAACTCTTCTCCTAAAAAGTGTCAACCCGCAGATTTCATAAATTTTCTAGCTTCATCTACTCATGAACACTCTACTGCAGAAAGTGCACTCCCAAAACATAAAGATATCACCCTACACAAAATAAACAAATCTATTCCAAAATAACCCAATTGAACTACAACCCTACTGGAAAAGGGTGACATACTCATTTCCATATTTTTCCCAGATTTTACTCTCTATTTCATATTTATCAAGGAAGTTCCATGAACAAAAACATTATATCACTTCCTACATGAATTTCCAAAGAAACATACAGAAAAGTATATTTGTACAATAACTTCACATTTTTCCATACAATAGCCTATGCTTAACATTTTTCTTAGCTTGAACATTACAAACAGAGACTCCACAATTTTTCCCATATTTTAATTTGACATATAAAACACCTTAACACTTATTCCAAGGAATCAGCCAAAAAGAACTTTAACCCATAACAGAAAATTTTTCTACATAAACAGTGCCTCATACATTTTTCACAGATACACATCTTGATGAGAAACCTACATAAATTTTTCCATGAATTAACTTGACCAGAAAACATATATAACCATTTATCTCAACAAAAGCATAAAAACTAAAATAAATAAAAACAGTAATAAAAACTTTTACCAAAAATACTTTCATATTTTTTCATGATAGATCTACTCATAAACAAGCTAACAAAACTAAAAGCACCTCATTTGGACTTTTAAATCAAGCTACACAAAAATAACAAGCATTTCCCGAAAATAAAACAAAAAGGGAAAACATTTGAATCTCCGGCCCAACTCGCATAGACCCGGTCCATGGACCGTGAGCGACTGACCCGTGGAACTTGCTGGTCAACGGGGACCAGCGATCAGTGACAGCCGAACAGGGGAGCGGCTTTGACCGCCGATTTCTCGCCGACGGTGAGGTCGCCGGCGGTGAGGGCTGGCTCGGTGAGTTCACCTCGACCAAACACATCGGATGGTGGGATTGGTTTGGCTAGCGCATGGCCATAGCTTGCCAGCGGCGAGCAATGGCGGGTGACCGCGGCGGTGGTGCACGGCTACACCGTTTCCGGCTGTCGGCGATGAAATCAACACGCGCTTCGTGCTTCGTGAACCCTAGGGAGCAAGACTAGCGGGTCGGTGCGGTCGGCGAAGCTCCAGAGAAGCTTGGCCGCGTGCGAGGGCCGTGGCGGCGCCCATGGCGCTCGGCCGGGGAGTAGGAGAAGAGAGAGGGCGGTAGCGTTGCGGGTGGAGGGTGTTCTCACCTTGCCTTGACGTGACGGGGCTCGATGGAGAAGAAGGGGCTCGACGGAAGTTCGGTTGATGTGGAATGACGACGCGGGCTCCGCGGTGGCGGACGGCGGTCGACGGAGGCACGGCGTGTTCCGGTGTCGGGGATGTCCGGCCGGTGGTGGGAGCGTGCGCACCGCGTGTGCAACGGTAAGGCGGAGCGGCATGCGGAGGGAATCAGAGGGAGACGCTCCGGTGAGGCCGGAACGGTGAAGGGGGTTGCGGTGGTGGTCTCGGCGGCTCGGTGCTCACCGCGAGCGTTCGCGAGAGAGGGAGAGGGAGAGCGAGAGTGAGTGAGGGGGTGTGTGTGTGCGGTTGAGAGAGGGATCGAAGGGATGCTCGGGTTTTGCTCGGTCGTGGCCGGCCGGGGATCGTGGCGGGGGCCACGGCCGGCGAGCGGCGCGTGCGGCAGCGGCAGGCGCTGGCGTGCGCGGCGAGCGGGCGCGGCAGGCCAGGCGGAGCGGGAGTGGCCGGGGGAGATTTTGGCGTGATCGGGTGGTGCAAGATCGGGCGAGGAGTGGCAGAGGCGGATCCGCAGCAGAGGCAAGCCGCCACGCGGCGCTCCGGCCGACGTACGGCGCGGCCGCGCGGTCGGGCGCGTCGCGCGGCGTGCGTGCGGGCGAGCGCGGGCGGGAGCGGGCGCGCGTGGGCTGGCGTGGTGTGGGGCTGGGCCAAAAGGCCAAACGGGCCGGAAGTGGGGCACAGAAGAAAAATTGTTTTCCATTTTCTTTTTCCAGAAATTTTTCAAACTTTGACCATTCAAAAATAGTTTCAAAAACTCCAAACTAGGCTTTGACCCAAAAATAAAAGTTGCTCAAAATAATTTTCTCTACAACTTTTATATAGAACGTTTTTGCTAAAAAGCACTTTTGAAACCTCCACAGAAATAAAGCCAATTTTGAGACATAATCATTTTGTTTTACCTTGTTTTTATTTACTTAAACCATTTTGAACTAGGTCAAGATGCCAACATGAAAAGTGTTATACTCAATATTCTTTATTTTATAAGATTATTTGCCAAGACAGAAATCCACTAACAACATCAAGTCCAATAGAATCCAAAATCCAATAAATAAGAAAAAGGCAAAAACACTCTCATGCACATGAAATGATGTCATGCATTGCTTATGCTTTTTAGTAGCTGAATGTAGTTCCTAATGCAGTGCTTGACACTAGGGTGTCACAGCCCTTCCCCCTTAAAGAAATCTCGTCCCGAGATTTTGAGTTACGTACCACTTTTTAACAAAAGCGGGATAGTTTACGCGTAAGTACTCCTCGGTTTCCCAAGTCGCATCGTTGGGTCCGTGGTTGTCCCAAAGAATCTTGTAAGTCTTCACTGTTCGGTTGCGAGTCTCTCGCGTCTTGGTATCCAGTATCTCCTGTGGTTGCTCATAGTATTCCAGATCTAATCTGATGGAGACATCCGGGATCTGAACTTCTTCTTGTTCCGGGACTCGAAGACACTTTTTCAACTGGGACACGTGAAACACGGGAAAGACTGCGCTCATCTCTGGGGGTAACTGCACTTCATAGGCCACTTCTCCCTTTTTAGCTACGATCTGATATGGTCCCACATATCAGGGTGCTAGCTTTTTCTTAATTCCAAAACGTTAGACCTTTCTCATGGGTGAGACCTTAAGGTAGACGTAATCTCCTACTTGGAATTCCAAGGGTCTCCTTCGTGTGTCTGCATAGCTCTTCTGTCGGGATTGTGCTGCCTTGATATGTTGTTGTACTGTTTGCACAATCTCCTCGGCATCCCTTACATAATCTGACCCGTAAAATCCTCGATCTCCTGATTCAACCCAATTTACCGGGGTTCTGCATCTTCGTCCATATAAGACTTCGAACGGTGCCATCTTATACTTTCCTGGTAGCTGTTGTTATACGAAAACTCGGCGAGGGGTAACCACTTCTCCCATGATTCTCCTGAGGATAGAACACATGCTCTGAGGATATCTTCCAAGATTTGATTCACTCTTTCTGTTTGTCCTGCGGTTTGGGGATGATAAGCAGAATTTCTTACCAACTTAGTCCCTAGCTCCTTGTGCAACTGTTCCCAAAAACGCGCTATGAACTGGGGTCCTCTATCACAAACAATCCTCTTAGGAACTCCATGTAACCTCAAGATGTTCTGAATGTACAAATCTGCGTACTGATGAGGTCGGTGGGTAGTCTTGACTGGTATGAAGTGAGCTACTTTAGATAACGATCCACGATAACCCAGATAGAATCGTGTCCCTTTTGAGTGGTGGGAAGACCTATGACGAAATCCATACTAATCTCTTCCCATTTCCACTCTGGGATTGATAACGGCTGTAACAGTCCGACAGGTCTCAGGTATATAGCTTTTATCCTGCAGCAAGTATCACACCTTGCGACATAAGTTGCGACTTCTTTCTTCATCTTTGTCCACCAATACCTTGTTCTCAGATCTTGGTACATCTTACTGCTTCCTGGATGGATAGACAACTTTAAATTATGAGCTTCATTCAGAATTCTTTCTTTCAGCTTCGTGTCCTTAGGAACAACCAACCTCTGATTATACCACAGAATTCCCTATTCATCTGTTCTGAAGTTCAAAGAACTATTGGTTTCCAATCTCTTCTTCATCTGGCCGATTTCTTCATCGGTCTTTTGTCCTTCGATGATGTCACTCTCCAGGGTGCACTGTAGGGTGATGTTATTTAGCATAACGGGGTGCATAAGGTTGAATCCATCTTCCAACAGTGGTTGTAGGGAGTTGCAATGAGTCTTGAGACTCAAGGCATCTGCTACAACATTCGCCTTTCCGGGGTGGTAATGCACTTCCAGGTTGTAATCCTTAATCAACTCTAACCATCTCCTCTGCCTCATATTCAACTCTGGCTGGGTGAAGATATATTTCAAACTTTTATAATCTGTGTACACATGACATAGGTTACCCATAAGATAATGCCTCCATATCTTGAGTGCATGAACTACAGCTGCCAATTCCAAATCATGAGTCGGGTAATTCTCTTCATGTGGTCGCAACTGACGTGAAGCATATGCGATAACTCTCCCATTCTGCATAAGCACACATCCAAGTCCAATCTTGGATGCGTCACAAAACACATCAAAATGTTCCTCCAAATCTGGTTGTGCCAAAACGGGTGCAGAAGTCAACAACGTTCGCAGAGTGCGAAAAGCTGCCTCACACTCTGGAGTCCATTCAAACTTCTTGTTTTTCTGAGTTAGGCGAGTCATAGGCTTTGCGATCCTTGAAAAATCCGGAATGAACCGACAGTAGTACCCGGCCAATCCTAGAAAGCTGCGTACCTCATGTACGTTAGTGGGTGCTTGCCAATCCATAACTTCTTGTACCTTCGTGGGATCCACAGAAATTCCTTCCTCTGAAAGGACGTGTCCAAGAAAGGGTACCTTCTTTAACCAAAATTCACACTTGCTAAACTTAGCATACAACTTGTGTTCTCGAAGTCGAGCTAAGACGACTCGTAGATGCTCAGCATGATCCCTTTTATTTTTAGAGTATACCAAAATGTCATCAATAAACACCACAACAAACTTATCCAACTCAGGCATGAAGACAGAATTCATCAGGTACATGAAATGTGTCGGTGCATTGGTTAACCCGAAGGACATAACTAGATACTCATAGAGTCCATATCTGGTGGAGAAGGCTGTTTTTGGTATATCCTCTCTCCTGATCTTAATCTGATGGTATCCTGACCTCAAGTCAATCTTGGAGAACACTTTTGCCTTGGATAACTGATCGAACAAGACGTCGATTCGGGGTAAGGGATATTTATTCTTTATGGTACTGCATTCAAAGGTCTGTAATCCACGCACATCCGTAAAGTTTTATCCTTCTTCTTTACGAAGATGGCGGGACATCCCCAAGGTGAAGAACTAGGACATATCAAACCTTTATCCAAAAGCTCTTGCAACTGAGTCTTGAGCTCTACTAGCTCGTTAGCTGGCATCCTATACGGCCTCCGAGAAATGGGTGCCGTTCCAGGGATTAACTCTATAGCAAACTCCACATCCCTATCTGGTGGTAGTCCTGGCAACTCATCAAGAAATACATCTGGAAACTCGCACACTACTGGGATCTCAGCTATCTATTTTGCTGTGATATTGAACAACACTCTGATCTCGTGGGGGTTTCGAGGTAACTTAAACCGGAAGGAATACTCATTCCGGGGGCTCACTAGGGAAACCACTCGTTCGGCAATATCCAAATTAACCTTCCAACGTTTCATCCATCCCATCCCCAAGATTACATCCAAACCTAATCCGGGGATTATGATAAGATCCACAGAGACCTTTTTATCCCCAAAAGTGATTTCCATCTCCTTAGCCATGGTACGGGCAGAAAGAACAGCCCCTGCTGAACTTATCCGATAACCCCTATCCAATTCTACCAACTTAGGGTTACTTCTTATAACAAAATTCTCACTTATGAAAGAATGCGATGCTCCGGAATCAAATAACACAACTGCAGGGTATTGATTAACAAGAAACGTACCAACAGTGACATGTTCTCCTTCTGGCACTTCTTCATCGTTGGTATAATGCACATGGCCTGTGCGAGGTGGAGGCTGGATGTACTGCTTCTTTGGACGAGGGCACTGACGTGACAGGTGTCCGGTCTGACCACAGTTGTAGCACAGTCCGATCACGTATGGGGTCTTAGGACCTCCTGCACTTCCTGCCTTAGCTTTGTTCTGCATCAGAGGAGCGGTGTAGGGCTTCTGGAAACTCGGGCGGGAGCAGTTGTTCGTTATCTTCCTCTGTGGAGGGCGGAATCTTGCTCCTGCAACCGGCGGGCGATATGGGGTGCGTGCTCCGAAAGGGGTCCTCTGTTGAGACGAACCTCCTTCGTTCGCACGACGACGAGTCTCTGTCGCCAGCCTGCTGTCATTCGCTTCCTGATTCAGACAGTCACTGACAAAGTCACTGAAGGTGGTGCGGTGACTGTTGCCCATCTTAGAAAGCATGGTGGCACTCATGCCACGCTTGAAACTTGCAATCTTCTTGGCCACTGTGTTGACAAAGTCTGGAGCATAACGAGACAGGTTGTTGAAGCTATGTAGATACTCTGACATAGACCTGGTTCCCTGAGACAGCCTCATGAACTCTGCAGTCTTCATTTCCATCAGACCACTGGGGATGTAGTGGTTGCGCATAGCAGTCGAGAACTGATCCCAAGTGACTTGTGCATTTGCAGGTAGGGATGCACGGTACTGGGCCCACCACAAACCTGCGGGTCCTTCCAACATGTGGGTGGCATACTCCGCCTTAAGCTCTTCCGTCAGACGAAGCAGGCGGAACTTCTAGATGATGGAGTTGAGCCACTCATCTGCCTCAAGCGGTTCGGTGGCTTCCTTGAACACAAGGGGACGAGTGTCCAAGAAGTCACGGTAGGAGCTGTACTGATTGGGCTCCGGTCCCTGACGCTGCTGATGCTGCTGCGCGGTGTTGTTAGCGATGTTGCGGAGGGTGGCCTCCATATGCCTCTGCATTTCTTCCATGTTCCTCTGGCTTCCCAGAAACTGGCCGAAAAACGCTTCCGGCGTCATTGGCGGCAGTGGGGGAGGGTGGCAGATTCTCCTCCTGTCCTGATCCTTGTCCACGTTGACTGCGAGTGTGTGCCGGCATCTGCATATCCCCATTAATAAGCAATCATTAGGTGATGTCACATTGATCATGAATAAATACTGCGCTGTACATAATTTAAAATTTAGCACATGACCAAGTATAATTATTCATTTCCATACAACCATCACAGAATAATTGCTCAAAATTAGACATGCAAACGAAGGAATTCCCATAAAAAGGTGCCAGATCGAAGTCTGGACTTTGTCCAAAAGCCATACATGCCATCATACAATCTTAAACATAAACCAACACATGTCTGAGGGTTACATCATTAGCGAGCAATGCTCAAGCTATACAAAAGAAAACGACTCCTAACGAAACTAATGCTTAGGCGTCTCCAGCGGCGGACGCGGTGTCCTCTATGTCAGCATCGATCATAGGCTCGTCTAGCGGTGAGCCTCCTCGGTGGACGTCGGGACCAAGGACTTCTCCGTCCTGGGGATCCTGGGCCTCTGCTGCGGAACCTCAGAAGGTGATGGGGCGGCGGGGCCTAATGTGCGGCGGTGGTGCATTTTGATTGACTGCCTCGTGGAGCCTTGGTCGATATAGGCCTGCTGGGCGTAGACTTTTGCTATATCAACAGGTGAGCTCCCTATCTTGGATTTGGTCGAGCGTTTTGTGCGGGCCTCCATCCCGCTTGTAGTGATGCTGTTAGGTAACATATGCTCGGCAGAGGGTCCTCCTGCGCGGTGGTGTGTCCTCTGCGACTGCTGTAGACAGGGCGTCGTTCACGCTCAAGAGTGACCTGCCCTGCAATCTCTCCTGAAGGCGGCGCTACCTCAGCGTCGAATCGAACTCCTCCTGTAGTCTCACCTTGTTTGGTGGTAGGTGGCGGTGAGAGACGTGAAGGACACGCTCTCGAGAGTGCGCTCCAACACTCGCAACATACACCTAGCAAAGCTCCGGTGGCGCTCATCGTAGGCGTCTCGCAATAGACCCTCTTCTCGGGGCTCCCTGTCAGAACTGACTCCAAAGTCTGCCTCCAGCGCAATGAGGAAAGGTGACCACAGGGAACACTCCTGCCATCGCACTAGCAAGGTCGGCGGGGAAACGGGCGATGATGTCCGTCAGCACCAGGTATGCTGCCCTGTTAGCTCCATCCTTGGCACACGTGCCTCTGGTGATCTCAGTCCATCCTGCCCAGTGAGGCTTGGCAGGCAAGGCTTTGACCTTGATCTGCACCATGACCAGAGAATCCTGTCCATAGATCTCCTTCTGCCAAGAGTACTTGGGCTCCTGTCCCTACTCATAGCCCACGGCTCTGCAGAATCCTCCATAGGATGGTCGGCAACCCAAAGTAGGACCAGAACGTCTTCCGGGTCAGCTTGGTGGCCAAGCGGTGACGCGGAACTCCTCTTACTCTGGTGGCCTGCGAGAGTCAGCTTAGTCTGGCCATCTGTAGAAACAAAAGGGTTTCGAACTCTCATGAGACGGATATTAAGTTGGCAAATTTTATAGAAAAGAGGACAACTTTTAATTAAGGGGAGGTAATGTAAATGCAAGAATATAAACATGATGCATGATCGTACTTACGTTCTCACTCACTAACATGACTCGTAAGTCCTAACGTTCTAGTCGGTGGCAAGAACGATCTCTCATGCGTTATCTACACGTTCTACTCGATCGCATAGTTAGTGTACCTGCAGAAGATTCATTTCAGCCCAAAGCAATCCCAATGGTAAAACAACTGAGTATTGGCTAATATTGCGCAAAGTACATAGAAGCCAACACTAAACATCATGCACCCAATATTAGAAAACACCCTCAAAACATTGATACCCTCGTATGTGTTTGCGTGGAGCTCGCACATGCTTGGTATAAGAACTCTCACCTAGACCGACGGTTGGACGGTCATGCTCTCATATCTTACAAAAATCAGGTTATGCATGTTTTCGCGATCGACGCATTCTCTTTTCCTCGAGAATGGACCAGCAATTAAAGATCCAGCATGAAGCAAAACCCTGAACCCTATTAGCAGTTAAGCCACCTAATCCTAGTATAGGGCTTTAAGGACGAGACTGGGCCACACTTAGTATTTAAAATAGTTTTGAAAATAGTTTTTAAATACCCATTTTAGTTCGAAAATAGCTCCTGCGGATGCAATAACTTGAACCATGCTCGATACCAGCTGTGGCGGGGAACCGTCCTGATTATAAGAGCTCAAGTACCGTCTTAGTCAAATCCGTCGGACATCGACTCTCAGCCTTGAAGCCCATATAACCCCGGTAGTCCGAAAATCTCAAAGGATTTCTATCATCATATAACATACATGATCGCATCGTTCAAGTAATTACATTCGTAAGGATACATCACAGATAAACGAAAGCCGGATTTAAACATCAGAGTGCGAATTAAGACAGAGTTATTACAATACCCGAATTTAAAGTGCGGAAGCCTTAAATAAGTTTTGAAACACGACTACCACCACACGTGGTCCAAATAAAACATTGTTTTGATAACTTAACTCAACACAACTCACTCCTCACTCTTTTTACAGTATTGTGCCACTAGAGTCTCAGTCCGGCAAAAGAGAAGAGAAAGCTTCTTGACGACCTTGCCCTGGGCCTACTCCTCATCACCCTCCACCGGGTAGAGGCAATGCTTACAATAGCCATAGTACACCTGGCCATCTGCAACAACGTGAGAAAACCCTGAGTACGGGAAGGTACTCAGCTAGACTTACCCGTCCAACTGAAAATGAAGACACCAAGGGTATGCAAGGTTTTTGGTGGAGCTGGGATATTTAGAGTTGCGAAAAGCTCAAAATTAGAGAAGGAGTATTTAATGAATTTGATGAGCTGTCAGTTTTAGACCTACCTCTTGATCTAGGTTTGCACTCTGAACTAATACACTACCACTTGAGTCTAACAAGCAATAATATAACCATATCTAGTTGACTTATCCACATTTTAGTTGAACCTTTAAACATCGCATGGAGTTGTATCGTGGTGAAGCTCGCCATAGTTTCCCACTACCGGGGAAGACGACGACTGAATCGAATTCCAAACCAACTGGTGAAAGACCTTTAATACCAACCCACACTTTCACCGTCGGGTCCATGCATTGGGTAACCACTCGATACTTGTTCGTGGTGGTAATCGTCGCGGCTCACAGCACGGACCACCCAATTGGAACTATACGATGGACATCCGAGGCAGATCGTGTTTCCCATACTAGAGGGTGCGACACTGGGTTGATGCCGGCCCAAACAGCTTCTAACCGGCTTTGGTGTCCGATGATTCAAGCACCGACATATCCCTAAGTAAAAGGGCGCATTCAAAAATGAACGAGGGCCAAAATCGATACAAACCTACACGATCCAACGAACGGACATTGATACATCCTTAACTACTACTTTTATTAAGCAAGCTAAGCAATTCTATATTGTAAAAAATAACAGGATAACAAGGTAGATATTAATCAATAATCAAGGAATGGTAATGCAGCAAATAGGATTCAATCAACTCCTATACCTAATGCATCACAATATAAAAGTACTCAAGTAATTTAATTATAAAAACTGGGAGACTTAAGGATGCTCCGGGGCTTGCCTTGAGCGAAGACCGAGGCCTCGTGGGAGGGGCCCGGGCAAGTTAGTTTCATGTCCGGGGTCGATCTCCTCGGCTTGATGAAGTTCCGGGATCTCTTGATCGGCGCTTGCTTCCTGCTCCGGGGTTGGTTCCGAGACTGTCGATCCTATTTGCAATGTGGTACATAATTAAATAATGCTAGGTGCAAGATGGTGGTATGAAAAGTAACATTCTTGCAAACCAACAAAACCAACTTGTTGAACCACTTTTGACATTGAGGAAAAACACTTTAAATACCACATAAACAAAGCCAATATTTCCACTATTTCCTATTTAATTATTCAAAAGAACTCAGGTTTGAACTGCAAGTGCATTTTTTGAACTCAGAAAAATCCACAAAAATTCCAGAAGATAATGATACTAACTGGACTTCACTGACCAAATCCAGCAAGAGATAAAATACAGAACAGCGGCCACGAAAAGATGAAATACACTGCTCAAAGGTACTTTGAATTAACTCTTCTCCTAAAAGTGTCAACGGATTTCATAAGTTTTCTAGCCTCATCTACTCATGAACACTCTACTGCAGAAAGTGCACTGCCAAAACATAAAGATATCACCCTACACAAAATAAACAAATCTATTCCAAAATAACCCAATTGAACTACAACCCTACTGGAAAAGGGTGACATACTCATTTCCATATTTTTCCCAGATTTTACTCCCTATTTCATATTTATCAAGGAAGTTCCATAAACAAAACATTATATCACTTCCTACATGAATTTCCAAAGAAACATACAGAAAAGTACATTTGTACAGTAACTTCACATTTTTCCTTACAACAGCCTATGCTTAATATTTTTCATAGCTTGAACATCACATACAGAGACTGCACAATTTTTCGCATATTTTATTTTGACATATAAAACACCTTAACACTTATTCCAAGGAATCAGCCAAAAAGGACTTTAACCCATAACAGAAAATTATTCTACATAAACAGTGCCTCGTACATTTTCACAGATACACATCATGATGAAAAACCTACAAAATTTTTGCATGAATTAACTTGACCAGAAAACATATATAACCATTTATCTCAACAAAAGCATATAAACTGAAATAAATAAAAACAGTAATAAAAACTTTTACCAAAAATACTTTCATATTTTTCCATGATAGATCTACTCATAAACAAGCTAACAAAACTGAAAGCACCTCATTTGGACTTTTAAATCGAGCTACACAAAAATGACAAGCATTTCCGGAAAATAAAACAAAAAGGGAAAAACATTTGAATCGCCGGCCCAACTCGCATAGACCCGGTCCATGGACCGTGAGCGACTGACGCATGGGACCTGCTGGTCAACGGGGCCCAGCAGTCAGTGACAGCCGAACAGGGGAGCGGCTTTGACCGCCGATTTCTCGCCGACGGTGAGATCGCCGGCGGTGAGGGCTGGCTCGGTGAGTTCACCTCAACCAAGCGCATCGAATGGTGGGGTTGGTTTGGCTAGCGCATGGCCATAGCTTGCCGGCGGCGAGCAATGGCGGGTGACCGCGGCGGTGGTGCACGGCTACGCCGTTTCCGGCGGTCGCCGATGAAATCAACGCGCGCTTCGTGCTTCGTGAACCCTAGGGAGCAAGACTATCGGGTCGGTGTGGCCGGCGAAGCTCTAGAGAAGCTTGGCCACGTGCGAGGGCCGCGGCGGCGCCCATGGCGCTCGGCCGGGAAGTAGGAGAAGAGAGAGGGCGGTAGCGTAGCGTTGCGGGTGGAGGGTGTTCTCACCTTGCCTTGACGTGACGGGGCTCGATGGAGAAGAAGGGGCTCGACGGAAGTTTTTTGTGTGGAATGACGACGCGGGTTCCGCGGTGGCGGACGGCGGTCGACGGAGGCACGGCGTGTTCCCGTGTCGGGGATGGTCGGCCGGTGGTGGGAGCGTGCGCACCGCGTGTGCAACGGTGAGGCGGAGCGGCGTGCGGCGGGAATCGGAGGGAGACGCTCCGGTGAGCCGGAACGGTGAAGGGGGTTGAAGGGGTTGCGGTGGTGTGGTGGTCTCGGCGGCTCGGTGCTCACGCGAGCGTTCGCGAGAGAGGGAGAGGGAGAGCGAGAGTGAGTGAGGGGGTGTGTGTGCGCGGTTGAGAGGGATCAAAGGGTAGGGGTGCTCGGGTTTTGCTCGGTCGTGGCCGGCAGGGGATCGTGGCGGGGGCCACGGCCGGCGAGCGGCGCGTGCGGCAGCGCAGGCGCTGGCGTGCGCGGCGAGCGGGCGCGGCAGGCCAGGCGGAGCGGGAGTGGCCGAGGGAGATTTGGCGTGATCGGGTGGTGCAAGATCGGGCGAGGAGTGGCGGAGGCGGATCAGCGGCAGAGGCAAGCCGCCACGCGGCGCTCCGGCCGGCGTACGGCGCGGCCGCCCGGTCGGGCGCGTCGCGCGGCTTGAGCGCAGGCGGGAGCGGGCGTGCATGGGCCGGCGTGGTGCGGGGCTGGGCCGAAAGGCCAAACGGGCGGAAGTGGGGCGCAGAAGAAAAATTGTTTTCTTTTTCTTTTTCCAGAATTTTTTAAACTTGACCATTCAAAAATAGTTTCAAAAACTCCAAACTAGGCTTTGACCAAAAATAAAAGTTGCTCAAAATAATTTTCTACAACTTTCATATAGAACGTTTTTGCTAAAAAGAACAATTTTAAAACCTCCACAGAAATAAAGCCAATTTTGAGACATAATCATTTTGTTTTACCTTGTTTTTATTTGCTTAAACCATTTTGAACTAGGTCAAGATGCCAACATGAAAAGTGTTATACTCAATATTGTTTATTTTAGAAGATTATTTGCTAAGACAGAAATCCACTTAAATCATCAAGTCCAATAGAATCCAAAATCCAATAAATAAGAAAAAGGCAAAAACACTCTCATGCACATGAAATGATGCCATGCATTGCTTATGCTTTTTAGTAGATGAATGTAGTTCCTAATGCAGTGCTTGACACTAGGGTGTCACACTTCTAGCGCCGTTGCCGGGGATAGATTAAAACTCTATTCTTAGTAGCGACGTTAAGAAGTGTCAACAAGCATTTCTGGCGCCGTTACCGGGGAAAGCAACAGCCTAGGAGTTTAGAGAGAGTGAATCCAGAGTCTGCTATATATTAGTTATCAATTAGTATAGGGGCTAACCCCTCACCTGTCTAGTTTCTTTTTGTTATTGTGAAACTAGTAGGTGTATGAGTGGTTTCCAACTGCCGTCAAACTTCGTTGAAAATCTTGAGCAATTGTTCAGGAGGACTAGACTTCGTCAAGTTCCACCTCAGAGGTTCATCTCGAACCAGAATCCGTTCGAGGAGGAAGTTTCTGCACCAGCTAGAAGAGAAGCCATGGCCCAAAAGACCATCTCCGAGTACTCTGCGCCGTCGGCCGACAATGTCGCCACGGGACCGCAGCTTAACTTGGGGGATGCGACTTTCGAGCTCAAGCCATCTCTCATCAACATGGTGCAAGCCAATCCATTCTATGGGAAGCCGCATGAGGATGCCAACGCCCATCTCCAACACTTCTTGGAGGTATGTGGTACCTTCACTATGAAGAATGTGTTTGCAGACGCCATCCGTCTTCGTCTTTTCCCGTTCTCGTTATTGGGAAAGGCGAAGCAATGGTTCTACGCCAACAAGAGTGAAGCCAACACTTGGGAGGAGTGCGCCAATGCGTTTCTCAAGAAGTTCTTCCCGATGGGCAAGACCAGCGCCCTTCGTGGAAAGATTTTCAGCTTCCAGCAACAAGCTGATGAGACGATTCATGAAGCTTGGGAACGTCTACAAGATTACATTCGCACCTGTCCTCATCATGGGATAGAGGAGTGGCTCATCATCCAAGGTTTCTACCATGGCCTGACCGGTATGGCCCGTAGTCACCTAGATGCAGCCGTTGGAGGGGCATTCTTACAACACAATGTGAGAGATGCCAAGGACCTCATAGAGAAGATGGTAACCAACCAAGGTTGGAATGAGGAACGTCTTCAACCGAAGAAGAGAGGTGTCCATGCTCTCAATGAAGTGGACATGCTCTGCGCGAAGATGGACCTCCTAATGAAGAAAGTAGAAGAAAGTTCCAAGAGGGAACAAGAGGTCGTTTAAACTTATGCAACCGCAGGAGCCGTCGAAGCCGACCATTGGTGCGAGGTATGCGGAGGCAATGACCATTCGGGAAATAATTGTCCCGAGACGAAGGAGGAAGTGAGCTTCATCAACAACGCCAACAACAACGGGTACCGGCCCCAACAACAACAACAACAAGGATGGAATTCACGCCCCTTCTACCAAAATCAAGGTAACAGTTATAGCAATAATTTCAATAATTCTTATAATAACCAACCTTCTTTAAGAGATCTTGTCTTAGGCCAATCTAAAATAAATGATAGTATTAATAAAAAGATGATGGCTAATGATAAGATTCTTGAAAATATAAATGAGAAAATGGATAGCTTTAATTCTGCTATGAAAAATCAATTGAGCTTTAATAAAATGCTTGAAACACAATTAGCTCAATTAGCAGCAGCTGTGCCATCCTACGAGCAAGGTAAGATCCCAGGGAAACCCGAGGATCCAATAGAGGGTGTAAAATTAGTTACTACGAGGTACGGTAAGCCTCTGCTCCGGTCAAACTTGGATTATCTACTTGATCCACCCTTCATCACAAAGAAGGAAGATCCAGGCCTGCTGACCATCACCTGCCAGATTGGACCACAAGTCTTCCATGACGCCTTCTGCGACCTTGGATCGAGTGTCAACATCATGTCCAAGGTAATGTATGATAACTTACTAGGGGGACCCTTGCTCCTTACATTTGTTCGTTTGCAGCTGGCCGATCAGACGCTACGATTCCCTGAGGAACTAACAACGGACATCCTCATCAAAGTCCAAAACAGCTACGTCCCCGTCGATTTCCTTATATTGGACATGGGATCCAATGTAGACGTCGCGATCATCCTGGGAAGGTCGTTCCTTAATACGGTTAACGCCGTCATCTACGTGGGATCCGGCCAACTTCACCTCCAATTCCCAGAATATAAGGTAAAGTGTCCATTCAACGGTTATAAAGCTAACATGCAGGTGAAGGACAAAGAACCTCGAGACAACAAACATCGTCGTCGTCGCCACGCCGTAGGAATAAAAAAGAGCGAGTCGGCCAACAAAGCTGAAGTAAAAGAAGAACTCGCCGACGAGGTGCAACCACGGTCTCCATCTCCGGGACCGACCGAAGCACCCAATGAATGACAAGACAGAGAGGTCCTGCTCTACGGACCTGAAACATGGAGCCCTTGCTGATAAGGTAAATCAGTAGTTATCTCATATTTAATTTTCATGCATTTCAATTCTTGCATTTTCCTTCAATTGCATACTTAGCTTTATTCTGCATATTTCATTTCGACAAAATAAATTTTCATGCTAGTAACACCTTGACAATAACTTGCAACACATTTGAGCCGTGGGGCCACCCCAAGGTGGGGTCGGCCGACCCCACCATTGGGCCCACTGGCACATGCTCTATCTTGGCTTAGTACCCTGAGTATGACATAACGCTTTGGTGCTCAAGGAGCATCCAAGGTGGGATCAGCCGATCCCACCATGGTGCCCTCCTGCACCCTGCTGCATTCCACTCAGCATGCTCATAAACATCATGCATATTAACAAAGCCAACATCTGAAATGAAATGGTCCTTTGCTTTACTCTTTAAGCATGAGATGTTCCCCTTTATGTTGGATGCTCATGGGACCACAACAACCAGCCAAAGGCATGTCTTAGTGCTCTCATGGTCCATGGGAATCACTTTAGACATGTCTCCACTTTGGCCATTCATCTTTCTCTTTCACCAAACACTAGGCAAGGGAATCTCTGAAATCTGTGTCAACTTTGGACCAAACATAGTTACATCTTTACTAGACACATGATGACAGAAAGTTTAAAGATTGAGGGGACATGTAGGGGGTCGGCCGACCATGTGTTGGCCCATCCTAAAAATATTTACTCACTTTAGACATGTCCCCTGGCTAAAGCAAAAGCAAAGTTGAAAGTGTCAAGGAGGGGGATCGGCCGATCCATGTTGGTGGGAGACATCAAGATACCCTCTCCCCTATATACCCTTGCATTGTGAGCTCAACTCCACACCAAAACCACCAGAACCATCTCGAGCTCACAAGTTCTTCCTTTCCTCCTTAGTTGCAAGTTCATTCTCAAGCTTAGCTTAGTAGTAGCCATCAAAAAACCAAAACCCAAAAATAGTTCCCATTTCATAGTAGTAGTAGAAGCTTGGTAACTTATCTTGTAGTAAGATGAAGAAGTTGCTTGCCTCCCATTTCAAAAAGTCCAACAAGTGTGAGAGTTCTTCCCAAGAACCTCACCATGCTAGTGCTCATGAGAGGAGAGAGGTGGAAAGAAGTGAGCTAGTACCCTTCATTCCCCTGGCTAGAGTAATGGAGACCGAGAGTGGCCTCAGGCTAAATGCCGAAGAGATAGGGAAATTTTTCACTCTTAGTGAGTGTGGTTTCTCACACACAAGTGTCATTGATCCGGCCCTTTTGCAAGAAATAGGTATGGATTCAGAATTTTATGCTATTTTCAATACCATAGGTCAGGGAGGATTCTTTGTTGAAATTCTTGATTTGGCATAGAGAACCTAACCATTGAGTTTTATGCACGTTAAAAGTGAATAACGATGGGGTGGTTAGCATTTCGAATGTTTGGGATGGAATATGACTTGACTTGGAGCACATTAACACCGCTTTAGGATTTGATCACTCTTGCCATCTTGATGTAGACCATGCTTTTCATTATGACAAGAATGTTTTCTGGTATGCCATTGCTGGCTCTAGTGATTGTTCCAACCCCTCACCGCTCAAAATTCATAACCCAACTATTGGGGCGGTACCCAGACCGCAGGCGCCTCCAACCCGCAATACCGAAGGAAGGCGGAGCTTTCGTGCGAAAGGAAGCATTCGCGCGGAAGCACGCGTTTCAGCTCACGGAGCAAGGGAAGGCGGAGCTTTCGTGCGAAAGGAAGCATTCACGCGGAAGCACGTGTTTCGGCTCACGGACCAAGGGAAGACAGAGCTTTCGTGCGAAAGGAAGCATTCGTGCGGAAGCACGCGTTTCGGCTCGCGGAGCAAGGGAAGGCGGAACTTTCGTGCGAAAGGAAGCATTCGCGCGGAAGCACGCGTTTCGGCTCGCGGACCAAGGGAAGGCGGAGCTTTTGTGTGAAAGGAAGCATTCACGCAGAAGCACGCGTTTCGGCTCGCGGATCAAGGGAAGGCAGAGCTTTCATGCTAAAGGAAGCATTCGCGCGAAAGGATCCCGGCGTTTCCGGCAGGAGTTTTCGTCATTCATGACTTTGGTTTTTTATAGGTTTTCGCAGGTCGCCGAGGGCCTGGGTCAAAAGGAGCGGGCTCACGCGTCACGAAAGGAGCGGGGGCGCTGGGCCCGTCAGAGGGCGAAGTTATGATGACGCCCCTCGTACCGGAAGAGGTGGCGTACAACCATGAAGTAGTTGAGTAGGGCATCTTTGTAATTGTAGCATAGTGTGTTGAAAGGGCATTTTGTACTCTCAAACTGATCTGGATTAATATAAAAGGCTCCTAGCCTCCCAAGGGAGAGTGGAAGAACACTGTTCACTTGACCTGATTCCCTCTCTTACTGCGTTTACTTACGCTTTCGCTTAGTGTCTTGGCTCGTGCGACGACCTGCTATTTCGGGGTCTAGGTCCCGAAACAACATTGGCACCCACCGTGGTTGTCGCCCGAACTTGCCATGCCACCGAGGAAGGCGCCGAAGACGGTCGACAATCCCGAGACGGTTGCCGCGAACAAGGATGGCCATGGTACAATCGCGGCATCCGCTTTAACCACTAAAATACCACCAAATACAGCCCAAAACACCCCAAGCTTTCGGCCAGCATGCTCCCAACGGGAACCCAGCTACCGCCGATAGCAACCTCAAGCCGTGACTCGCAGCCTTTCAGCAGAGATGGCACGCCGGAAGGGAACGTCAAACGAGCCGGCGACGAAGAAGACGACGATACTGAAGTTACTAGGCATGCCCAAGCAATCAGAATGCTGACGAAGCAAGCAGCAAGAAGAAATCGAAAGGTTGGTTCAGCAAAGAGATCAGTTGCAGTAGCCAGCTTGCGGACAAAGCAAGGGAAGATGAAACTCGTGTGACGCGTTTCGTAAGGCGGAAGCGCAGAGAGGCAACTGGAAAAGGAAATTCAGGAACTGCGAAGGGCTGGAGGAGGCCCGATTCCTATAATTCAAGAAATGTTTCGTACCAAGGTGAGAGAGCAGCCACCAGCTTTCGACAACGCAATCGGAGAAACCTCCCGCTTTCAAGAGAATTGCAAGCCCATCCGTGGCCGCTCAACTACAAGCCACGCATTCCGACTTTTGACGGCAAGGCGAATCCGCGGAAATTCTTGGCGAGCTACGAGACAGCCGTTCTTTCGGCAGGTGGTGATAATCAAGCCCTGGCGAAATCTCCATTCTGGCAGTCGAAGATGTGGCTCACGATTGGTACACCACTCAAGCCATTGTCCATCTATTCGTGGGCTCAGTTGAAGGCCGAATGCTCGCCACTTTCCAAGGATTCCGGTCGGATTCAAGACCACGGAGACCATGAATGCACCCAGCAAGATGATGAATTATCCGAGTACCTCAAACTTTCATCCAGCTAAAGCTCAAGCCCGAATGTGCCAGAAGCCGCGGTAATGCAGCAGCCACCGAAGGCTTGGAACACGGGCAATGTGCTACCCACTTGTCCAGAGAACCGCCGAAAACTGTCAAGGAATTGTTCGATGTGATGAACGCATATGCAAGGTCAGACGATGACTTTCGGCGGCGCAAAGCCGCCCGCTTGATGCAGAGACAAGCGACGAAAGCAAGTCGACCGCCGCAAGTGCCGAACCAAAGGATGGTTAGACCTTCCGGACAATCAACACTCTGCAGGAAGAAACCAGCGCAGTCAGCAGCGGGCATGGAGAGGCCTGACATGGCCAACTTTCAGCCCCAAAGAGGTTCGATCAACCATTCCGCGGGGGGCGTGGTGGATGGAAGGACAAGACGTGGTGGTCGAGACGGGAGAGGGCGGAAGGCAAAGGAGCAAGCCTCCGTACTGTGTCATCTGCGATGGCAATTTCGGTCACACCACCCGAGACTGTAAAATACAGCAAGATGGCGAAAAGAGCTAAAAGACAAGGATCAAGCTTCAGCTTCTGGCGAAAGCTCCAAGCAGGTTTTTCACAATTAGCAAGACCCAGCAGCAGGAGCGGTAGAGTGCAACAACTACGCAAGCACGCCTATGCATCCCCCGCAGTACATGCCTCCTCAGAATTTGCATTGGTACAACCCGGCATATCAGGGTTACAAGTTCCCGATTTTTGCGCCACAGTCGGTGGCAGTTTCATCACCCCCATGCACTATCAGCGCTAGCCAACACCGGCCCACCAGCGCTTCCGGCTCAAGCCCAGCCCAGGGGCCAAAGCACAACCTAGTTACCAGCAGGGGCAGGAGATAGAAAATGAAACTAGCGCAATCAACAACATCCTCCCGTCAAGAGGCCACATTTTCGCCATCACGGGCGGATCCAACTTTGGAGCACGAAAGTAAAAGGGCAAGAAAGGACTATCATCGAAGAGTTCAAACGGTATCACCAAGGCTCCCGTTGAACAGACCAGCTTGGTCGATAGCGCGATAGTTTCGACGAATCGGATTTCAAAGTCGCGACTACCCACATTGCGACGCTTTGTCGACACGGCCAATGTGGGCCGGTTTTCACCCTGCATAACATCTTGATTGACACCGGAAGCTCAGCGACATCTTGTGTGTCAAGGCTTCGAAGCGATGGGAATGGCACAGGCGCAGTTTGGACCCCGTCGACAATTCTTTGTACGGATTTGGGGGAAGAAAGATTGACGCTATCGGCAAGAAACAAATCCCGGTATCTTTCGCCGAGGAAGAGAGAGTACGCACCAAAATGGTGACGTTTGATATAGTCAACATGGACTACCCGTACACCGCCATTTTTGGCAGAGGTTTCACCAACAAGTTCAATGTCATAATCAAGCAAAGCTACCTGTGTATGAAAATGCCATCCCCTTTCGGCATCATTACCGTGCACGGACATCAGCAAGCCTCAAGAAGAATTGAGGGCAAACCAACCCCAGGCTACAGCCTTATAAATGAGGTAGCAAACAAAGACGAAATGCAAGCAACCGCCGAAGAGCACGCTATTGCCAGCTCGCCGGAGTGTAAGGTCGGAGCAGCTGAAGAGACGGTGAGGATCCCACTTACGGTTTCTAGGCCCGAAAGGGTTGTGCACATTGGATCAAGCATGCCAGAAGGGGAAAGGAATGCTTTGGCATCTTTTCTTGTGGACAACGATGATATTTTCGCATGGTCAGCAAACGACTTGCAAGGTGTCAGCAGGGATCTCGCTCAGCATAGTTTGAACATCACAAGCGGCTCTAAGCCCAGGAAGCAAAAATTGAGAAAGATGTCAAACGAAAGGGCAGACGCGGCAAAGGCCGAAGTACAAAGGCTACTCGATGCAGGAGTGATTCGACCACTCCAGTACCCCGAATGGCTGGCAAACGTTGTCATGGTGAAAAAGAGGAACAGAAAATGGCGAATGTGCGTCGACTTCACTGACCTCAACAAATGCTGCCCGAAAGACACGTATCCTCTGCCTCGTATCGACAAGCTTGTTGACATTGCAGCAGGCTGTGAAATAATGAGTTTGTTAGATTGTTTTTAGGGTACCACCAGATATGGCTTCATCCAAATGATGAGGAGAGAACCAGTTTCATCACTCCAACTGGCACATATTGCTATCGGCGAATGCCGGAAGGGCTGCGGAACGCAGGTCCAACTTTCTCGCGGATGACCGACAAGGTTTTCGAAAGCCAGAAGCAGAAGAAGAACTTGCTAGCTTATGTTGACGATATAGTAGTCAAGAGCAACAGAGGCGAAGATCACCAAGCTGACTTACTGGAGACTTTCGGCAATCTCCGCAAAAGTGGCTTGAAGCTCAACCCAGACAAATGTATTTTCGGCATCAAGAAGGGCAAGCTCCTGGGTTGCCTCGTATCGGCAAGGGGAATTGAAGCCAACCCCGACAAAATAGAGGCGATCATTAACATGCAACCGCCCACGAGCCGAAAGCAAGTGCAAAAGCTGACCGGAAGGCTGGCATCTTTAAACAGATTTATTGCAAGGTCTGCCGAAAAGGGATTGCCTTTCTTCAGAACTTTACGTAGCTCCGACCCTTTCGATTGGGGGGAAGAGCAACGGCAGGCTTTCTAGCAGCTAAAGGAGTACCTGACAAGGCTAACTACGTTATCCAAACCGTCGCCGGAAGCGACGCTCTTGTTGTATCTCGCAGCATCTCACACTACCGTAAGCGCAGTTCTGGTAGAAGAAAAAGAGCATGAAAACAAGATGACGCAGTTCCCGATCTATTTCGTCTCTGAGGCATTGTCAGGAGCAAAGCTGAATTATTCCGAGTTGGAAAAAATAGCATACACAGTGGTGATGGCTTCTAGGAAGTTAAAACATTATTTTCAGTCTCATCACATCATAGTCCTATTTGTCTAACCATTGGAGGCTTTGTTCCGCAACAACGAGGCTATCGGCCGAATTGGCAAGTGGGCGGTGGAGCTAAACGAATATGTGATCGACTTCCAGCATCGGTCCGCAATCAAATCGCAAGCATTAGCGGATTTCATAGCAGATTGGACTCCGGCGGGTTTCGACACAACTCTTGAATTCGAAGAGCCCACATGGACTGTAAATTGTGATGGCGCTTGGGGAATGGCGGGAGCCGGAATCTCGGCGATCCTAACCCCGCCAAGAGGACCGAAAGTCAGATTCACCGCAAGGCTACAGTTCCTCACAACTAACAACACTGCCGAATATGAAGCCGTGCTGCTGGGCTTACGAAAGCTCCGAGCGATCGGAGCGAGAAGATGCATAGTCAAGTCAGATTCTAGGTGGTCGTCGGCCACGCTGAAAAGAACTTCATGGCAAGGGAACCAGAGCTAGCCAAGTATCTGGCAGCAATTAGAAGAATGGAGAAATATTTCGCAGGCTTCAGTTTACGCCACATTCCAAGAGCCGAAAACACAGAGGCAGACGAATTGGCTAAAGCCGCGGCACAAAAACTACCGTTACCACCAGATGTGTTCTACCAAGTCCTTTCGGCCAAAGTTGTGAAAGAAGAGGAAGACCGCCCAAATTCGGTGCATGCTATCACCAGTGATGACTGGAGGTCGCAGATATTCGCCTACTTAGCCAGAACATACGAGCCGCAGTCTAAAAAGGACGCCGAAAGGATGGCAGGCAGAGCGAAAGGCTACTCAATCATCGGCGAGCAGCTATTCAAAAATGGGATAGTAGCCCCCCTATTAAAATGCATAGGCAGACACGAGGGCATTCAGCTACTCGAAGAAATGCACGTCGGAATGTGCGGAGCACACAGGGGACCTCATGAGATAGCACACAGAGCAATGAGGCAAGGATTCTATTGGCCCTCCGCCGCATCAGACGCCAGAGAACTGGTCAAACATTGCAAAGGCTGCCAAATGTTCGCCAAAAACCAGAAAGCGCCGGCAAACGAAACCACGTCGATAGTGCCAACCTTACCCTTGCAGAGTTGGGGCATTGACATAGTAGGTCCGCTACCAGCAGCTCCGGGCAACCTGCGCTTTGCAGCGGTCGCTCTCGAGTATTTCACCAAGTGGGTGGAAGCAAAGGCCCTCGCAAGCATAACTTCCACCTCTTTAACCAAATTCGTCTGGCAAAGGATAGTCTGTCGTTTCGGCGTTCCCTCTTTCATCACCTGCGACAATGGAAAGCAGTTCGACTGTGCCGAATTCAGGAGTTTCTGCGATGAACTCAGC
Organism: Coix lacryma-jobi var. lacryma-jobi; assembly: GCA_009763385.1. Lineage (NCBI taxonomy): Eukaryota > Viridiplantae > Streptophyta > Magnoliopsida > Poales > Poaceae > Coix > Coix lacryma-jobi. The sequence continues at coordinate 100,248,245 of CM019831.1, forward strand.
ATCAAGCTTAATTTCGCCTCAGTAAACTACCCACAAGCAAACGGAGCCGTCGAGAGAGCGAATGGCCTAATCTTTTCGGCAATATCAAAAACCTTGTATGACTTGCCGAAAGGCAAGTGGGCCAACACCTTAACAACAGCTGTATGGGGACACAACATCTCTCGATCCAGAGCTACCAGCTTCACTCCATTCCGATTGCTTTACGGCAAGGAAGCAGTCACCCCAGAAGAGGTAAAACCAGGTTCATTCCGGACCGAAATGGCTCCAGTAACTCAGGAGCAAAGGCACCTCGAACTTGACACCATCGAAGAGGTAAGGCTGCAAGCTGCAGACAATCTCGAAAAATACCACGCCGAAACAAAGCACCACAGGGACAAGACCATAGTCCGAAAGGACATCAAGCCTGGAGACATGGTCACCATTCGGCAGCCGGACAAGCAAGTTAAGCTGCAGTCGCAATGGCAGGGCCCTTTCATTGTGGCAAGCATGGCGGCACCGGGTGTATTCCGGCTGCTGAATGACAAGGGCGAAGAATCAGCCCACACATGGAACGCAAGCAACTTGCGCCGATTTTACCCATAGTTTGTCTTCTCAAACTTCGATGTAAGTTTTTCCTTGTTTTTTGCTTTCACCTTTTTGTAATAAAAATCGACTGCACTCTTTTTCCTCGCCGGGGAAGCCCTTCGTCGGGGTGCGAGGTTTTTTAACGAGGCAGCCGAATGTAACCGCTACATTACGAAAGTACTCATAATTCCCCAAAAATATTATGCGGCACGCCAAAGGACGAAATCAACCGAAAATAAGGTTGAGACATACATCATTCTGATGTGATGAATGAGAATGTCGGTTGGGTGGGTGAAAGAGATCCTCTGCATCCACCGACAATCTCGAAAGCCTGCGGGCTATACAAAAACTGACCCTCCGACAAAACGAGAGGGTGGAATGAAAGCCTGCGGGCTATACAAAAACCGACCCTCCGACAAAACGAGGGGGCGGAACGAAAGCCTGCGGGCTATACAAAAACCGACCCTCCAACAAAATGAGAGGGCGGAATGAAAGCCTGCGGGCTATACAAAAACCGACCCTCCGACAAAACGAGAGGGCGGAATGAAAGCCTGCGGGCTATACAAAAACCGACCCTCCGACAAAACGAGAGGGCGGAATGAAAGCCTGCGGGCTATACAAAAACTGACCCTCCAACAAAACGAGGGGGCGGAACGAAAGCCTGCGGGCTATACAAAAACCGACCCTCCGACAAAACGAGGGGGCGGAACGAAAGCCTACGGGCTATACAAAAACCGACTCCGCAAAACGAGGGGGCGGAACGAAAGCCTGCGGGCTATACAAAAACCGACCCTCCGAAAAAACGAGAGGACGGAATGAAAGCCTGCGGGCTATACAAAAACCCGACCCTCCAACAAAACGAGAGGGCGGAATGAAAGCCTGCGGGCTATACAAAAACCGACCCTCCGACAAAACGAGAGGGCGGAATGAAAGCCTGCGGGCTATACAAAAACCGACCCTCCGACAAAACGAGAGGGCGGAAGGAAAGCCTGCGGGCTATACAAAAACCGACCCTCCGACAAAACAAGGGGGCGGAACAAAAGCCTGCGGGCTATATAAAAACCGACCCTCCGACAAAACGAGAGGGCGGAACGAAAGCCTGCGGGCTATACAAAAACCGACTCCGCAAAATGAGGGGGCGGAACGAAAGCCTGCGGGCTATACAAAAACCGACCCTCCAAAAAAACGAGAGGGCGGAATGAAAGCCCACGGGCTATACAAAAACCGACCCTCCGACCAAACGAGAGGGCCGAACGAAAGCCTACGAGCTATACAAAAACTGACCCTCCGGCAAAACGAAAGGGCGGAACGAAAGCCTACGGGCAATACAAAACCGACCCTCCCCCGAGCAAAAGGGGAGAACGGTAGCAGAGGCCAAGCTGAGCAGCCCTCGTGGGGCGACAAGGACAGCTGTCAGGCATCAGTAGTTGCAAAAGCATAAATGCCATATTAACTTTTCACCTACCAAACGCTCACGAGTACAGCCAGGAGAGTAAAAGCAGTCCTCCCACAACAGGAGCAAGGCGATATAAATAGACACAAAGATGCAAGCCTCCGAACCATTCAAAACCACAAAATCTTTCCAAGTATCAGTCCCGTAAAGCTTGCACAAAAGCAAAGTGCGAATAGGAAGCATTAGGAGCCACACTTTCGCTTTTATGATTTTGTCATCGGCATCGCGTTTAGCTAGCCCCACCAATCCAATAACTTTAGGCGAAGGCCCTATCAAGTGACATGTCCATCCCAAGCTATGGCTAGGAGACGGGCGAAAGCAAGCGTGCCGCTAGATGACAACAGGAGCAATATCGTAATCATAGTCGATTGTAAAGCCCCCACCTCGTCGCACTCATAAAGACACTTTTGGCAAAAAGAATTATCAAGCGTCTTTACTATCGGCCGAGGGGCTCGCAACGAAAGCACCCTCGCGCGAAAGCTACCGCCCCTTGTCTAAGTGTGTGGGGGCGGGCGCGTCTTTACTATCGGCCAAGGGGCTCTCAACGAATGCACCCTCGCGCGAAAGCTACCGCCCCTCGTCTAAGTGTGTGGGGGCGGGCGCGTCTTTACTATCGGCCGAGGAGCTCGCAACCAAAGCGCCCTCGCGCGAAAGCTACCGCCCCTCGTCTAAGTGTGTGGGGGCGGGCGCGTCTTTACTATCGGCCGAGGGGCTCGCAACGAAAGCGCCCTCGCGCGAAAGCTACCGCCCCTCGTCTAAGTGTGTGGGGCGGGCGCGTCATTACTATCGGCCGAGGGGCTCATAACGAAAGCGCCCTCGCGCGAAAGCTACCGCCCCTCGTCTAAGTGTGTGGGGGCGGGCGCGTGTTTACTATCGGCCGAGGGGCTCGCAACGAAAGCGCCCTCGCGCGAAAGCTACCGCCCCTCGTCAAAGTGTGTGGGGGCGGGTGCGTCTTTACTATCGACCGAGGGGCTGGCAACGAAAGCGCCCTCGCGCGAAAGCTACCGCCCCTCATCTAAGTATGTGGGGGCAGGCGCGTCTTTACTATCGGCCGAGGGGCTCGCAACGAAAGCACCCTCGCGCGAAAGCTACCGCCCCTCGTCTAAGTGTGTGTGGGCGGGCGCGTCTTTACTATCGGCTGAGGGGCACGCAGCGAAAGCGCCCTCGCGCGAATACTATCGCTCACTCGCCCAAGTGTGCGCGGTCGGGCACGTCTTCATTTTTGGCCAAGGAGCTCGCAATCGTAATGACCTTCGCGCGAGTGCTACCGCAACCGAAAGAACCTTCGCGCGAAAACTAGATGAACGTAAGAACAATGACAACACCAAAAGACAAAGTAACAGTAACCCGTTCCTTTACATTCAATCTTTAAACAAATTCATACAGTGTATTCAAGCTCGCTAACTACTCCAGCGAGCGAAGCAAAATGCTATATCGTCGTACATCCGGCGAAAGCACAACGTCTTCGGGCTCCAACTTAACAAACGGGGAGCCCTCGAAGCTTGACGGCGCACGCGAAGCCTCGCGCCTTTTTCGCCTCGCCTTGAGTTCGCATCGGTCAAAGTTCTCGTAAAAAGCACACAAATGCTCCTCCGCGCGCTTAAGTTTTCTAGCGCGCTTATTCAGATAAGACGAAAGTGATACCGTCGGAAACCTAGAGCGAAAGCTCCGCCACAAGTCACCTCCAACAAAAAGATCGCCAGATCTAATCATTAGCGGGCAAATGTCGTGAACGTCCGGCGTTCCCGCATCCGCATCCTGTTCAATACAACATTCCATTTTAAGTTCAAAATCACACGCAGCAACAAGTCTGGCGAATACAACCGGCACATTAAAAACAAGCCCTATTCATTCATCTACCGCATCGAGGGGAGTGTTCGCGTCGCGAGAAGCAGCAGCAGCCGAGCTTTCGGGGGCCTCCTCATCCGGCTGGGGTGGGCCCGCTTCGTCTTCCGGCTCGGCTTCACGCGCTCGCCTCTCGGAGATGAAGTCCGAAAACACCTTTCGGATGTGCGCTTTCTCCTCCGGAGTCTGCATCAAGTGCGATAGCTCAGAAGAGGCGTCACGCCACAAAAATAAAAAAAAAAGAAGAAGAAGAAGAAGGGAGACAAGGATAAAACGAAAGCACAACCAATTGTCTCAATGTACCTTCCCGCGGCCCATGGCAGATTGCATGAGCGATATGTCGTTCCCACCCGCTAGCCAGAATTCGTCAAAGAACTTCTTGCCCAGGACCTTCGCCGCCTCAGGGGTCCGCCAGTAGTAGTCCACCTCCTTGACCGAAAGGTCCGCAATATGGGAGCAGTCGGTGCCCACAAGGCTATGATCGATCGCCTTGATGCCAGTGATGGCAGCGTAGTCTCGGGCGAGGGCCATGTGTCCCTCCAGCGACTCCGTCTCGGAACGAATCCAGCCAATGAGGCTATCGACGTTACGCTCCGAGGAACCTTCCGCCTCGACGCAAATGCTGCGAAGGCACTCACGGAAGCGAGATACAGCCTCCTCAGCGGAAGTCAGGAGCGCTCTCTCCCTTTCGGCCTGGGTGGCCCGTAGCTGCGAAAGCTCCTTCTTGAGATTTTCAACCTCCTTCTGGCTCGCCTTCCTGGAGGTACGCTCATCCTCGGCTTTCTTGGTCTGCAATTCAAGATCAGTGGCGAGTCTCTTCACCTGGGTGTCAAACTTCTTCACTTGAGTATCAAGTTCCTGCTTCTCGCGCTCAATCTTGCGAGTGTAGAGATCTCTTTGGTTGCTCTGGCTGCGAGCGACAAAGGCAGCCTGCGAATAGCAACGAAGCAAAGGTTAAAAGATAAACCGAAAGAGCCACGAAGCCCACAGCGAAATCAAACACTTATGCTCGCCAGGTGAAAAGATAGTGCATCGTCGAGTTTCAGGCTGCTAACTTTAAGGAGATCGCTTTCGATCTCTGGCGCGACGAAAGCTTTTTGTGAGAATTGCACAAATTTATTCGCCTCCTCACTGCCGCCAGGAAGGATTCCAGCCCGACGATAATCAAGTCGGCAGGCGAGTTGGGCATCTGAGGGCGCACCTAAAGAACGAGCAACGTGATAAGACTCCTCTTTCGCTTCATCAGTTTCGTTCGACGAGTTCAAGCAAGTATAAAAACGTGGGTTCTCGTAGTCCGAAGGCACCCCGTCAAGAACCAACCGCCCGTAACCCAAGAGTTGCCCTTCCACCATTTCCTGTGTCAGTCCAATGCAACGCGGCGAAAGGCGTAGCTTACCTTTGTCGACAGCAGCTGGAGAGGGCATTTTCAAGGACGCAGTTCCTCTTTCGCCAGCAGCTATCTTTTCGACGGGCACCTGAGCAGAGGCTTCAGGGCGTGGAGCTTTCAGTTTCTTTGTCGGGCGCTCCGTGGCATCAAGCGGACAAGAGGGTTTGCGCGAACCAATCTTCGCGAAAGTCGGCATGTCAGCGACCGAAGCATCGTCATCGAAAGCCGTGCGCAAGAGATGCACATTCGGCTTCTTCGGAGCCATCCCGGCAACGTAAGATGCGCTCTGCAAAAACACGCCAAATATAAGGCGCCCAATCGTAAGTTTCAAAAACAGTAGCCGGATACAAAAGCCGCATTCGACAAAAAGTGGGAGCACAAGGCGTAACAAAATAGGCACAGAAGCAGAAACTAACCACCCTCGGGTGATCAAAAGGGTCAACGTCGGGAATCGACTCCAGTGCTCCCCTCGGCTCTTAAGCATTGGTTTGGCAATTAGACGACCAATGCGAATATCTCCAACTTCAGCAGCTTTTCGCCAAGGGATCACATCGCTGCGTCCCCCGCGCCGGGCCACGGCCTTGCCTTTCGCCCTCGGGTTCTCAGTCTCTTCCTTGCCTTCGTCAACCAGAGGCCTTTCGGCATACTTGACGCTCATCGCGTCGAAAGCCCGGTTCAGGCGACGACTCTGGCCGAGGTTGCCGAGTTGGAACTCACTTCCCTTTCGTAAATATGGCCCGCAAATTTTCCTCGTTTCGCTTTCAATATGCTTCACAAAGCTTTCATCATCAGCAAAATTCGCGGGTCTCTCAAGAAGAAGAAGAGGGGTCCGATACCCGTCCTTGTCGAAAAAGCCTTCGAAAGAGGTTGCGCTGCAGAGCGGATTCATCCCGATAGCCATCCACTCTTCGACTAAGTCTCGGCTAATTTGAAACCAAGCGGTGAGTGCGAAAGCAGATCCGCAACGAATGGCTTCCTTGTCATTCAGCGCCACAGGCGGAAGATGCCTCCCGGGGTATCTTTCCAAAACCGATACAAGAGGAGAGGCCTTCCTCTCCCCCTTACCCAACTCGAAAGCGACGGTTTCGTCCGAGCAGACTCGGTAGTAGAACCAGAAATGGTTCCAATCTGGCCACTTATTCCGATAGGTAAGCGAAATGGAAACGCTACCTCGGGTCTTCCGCGGAACCAAATTAATACATCCAATCTCGCTGGGCAGCTCGCCTCCTAATAAAGGGTCGTGCACTTTCGTTGGTCGACGGTGAATGTCGTAAAACCGCACGAAAGCGTCTGCTCGTGGCTTGCAGTCAAGCATCTTCATTGCCTGAGCGAAAACGCCGAGTCTGACGAAAGCGTTTGGCGTCAGCTGATGGAGCTGTATCTCGAACCCCGAAAGGACGTCCGAGACAAATTCTTCAACTGGAAAATCTAACCCAGCAGCGAAATAATCGCGAAAGACAATAGCTTCGTTCCACCGCGGAATGGGCACCTCTTCGTCTCCAGGGACGCGGCAATTAGCCAGATGGTCTCCCTCAGAGGCCCTTTGTCGACCATCGCTTGCAAACCAGCAGCTGTCATTCGGGAAGTGCCAAGATAAAAAGAACAATCGGTAGGCATCGAAATCAAGCTAGAATCTTCGTCGTCAGACAAGCTCCCACTGTGACTTGGGACCCGCGGAGCTTCCCCGGATCCAATCGATATGTCAGCACTACTTTCATGGCGGGAGGACCTAGAGGCGCCACCGCTTTCGCTAGAGCTCGAAGTCGACGTCGAACTGGAGGACGCCATCTAACATGGCGCGGAAGACGAATGAACAAAAAATGATGCATGCGAAAGGGAAAGAAAAGAAAAGTAACGGCGATAGCACAGAAACTTAAACAACCAATTCGAAAGCATGAGACAAAGGCAAACGAGAGCTACGCACCACAATCGTTGCTTAGCGAGTGATTGGAGCAGACACCAACAGCTTTCGCCAAAAAGCGAATGACGTAAGGCTTCACGAGCGAGCGGCAACGGGACGGGAATGCATTAACTGGCCAGGTAGCCTCCCTGCCCGAAGCCCTCATACTTATATACGAGCAGCCAACACACGGTTTTCGAGGAAAACGAAAAGACACCTGGGCACGGGATTCGAAGCGTCGCAAAGGCATGCCAATGCGATACACGGTTTTCGAGGAAGATGAAAAAACGCCCGAGCACAGATTACGAAGCATCCCAATGACCTGACAGCCGTTACGCGGGGTCAGGTGAACGACGGGACGTTAAAAAAAACTTGGTTTCGAAACGAAACAAAGGTTTTTTGGGCGGGCGTAGGCGCCTAGCGAAAGGACATGATCGAACTTCGCAAGCTTACAGATCCAACCGTAAGGGGCTATTGTTGGGGTGGTACCCAGACTGCAGGCGCCTCCAACCCGCAATACCGAAGGAAGGCGGAGCTTTCGTGCGAAAGGAAGCATTCGCGCGGAAGCGCGTGTTTTGGCTCGCGGAGCAAGGGAAGGCGGAGCTTTCGTGCGAAAGGAAGCATTCGCGCGGAAGCACGCGTTTCGGCTCGCGGACCAAGGGAAGACGGAGCTTTCGTGCAAAAGGAAGCATTTGCGCGGAAGCACGCGTTTCGGCTCGCGGAGCAAGGGAAGGCGGAACTTTCGTGCGAAAGGAAGCATTCGCGCGGAAGCACGCGTTTCGGCTCGCGGACCAAGGGAAGGCGGAGCTTTCGTGCGAAAGGAAGCATTCGCGCGGAAGCACGCGTTTCGGCTCGCGGATCAATGGAAGGCGGAGCTTTCGTGCGAAATGAAGCATTCGCGCGAAAGGATCCCGACGTTTCCAGCAGGAGTTTTCGTCATTAATGACTTTGGTTTTTCATAGGTTTTCGCAGGTCGCCGAGAGCCTGGGTCAAAGGGAGCGGGCCCACTGGTCAGGAAAAGGAGCCGGGGGGCGCTGGGTCCGTCAGAGGGTGAAGTTACGATGACGCCCCTCGTACCGGAAGAGGTGGCGTACAACCATGAAGTAGTTGAGTAGGGCATCTTTGTAATTGTAGCAGAGTGGTTGGAAGGGCATTTTTGTACTCTCAAACTGATCTGGATTAATATAAAAGGCTCCTAGCCTCCCAAGGGAGAGTGGAAGAACACTATTCACTTGACCTGATTCCCTCTCTTACTGCGTTTACTTATGCTTTCGCTCAGTGTCTTGGCTCGTGCGATGACCTGCTGTTTCGGGGTCTAGGTCCCGAAACAACATCAACCTTACGTTTCATGCACTACTGGCTGATCACCACTCTTTTCCCTGGCATGAGAGGAGCTTTGGTAAGTGATGATGAGCTGAAATTACTCTATGCCATGGTTAGCAAGGTTAAAGTTTCACCTGCTAAAATGCTAGTGAACTATTGGCTTAGCTACATAGAGCCTAGGAAACCCATATACTTCACATCATTCATCACACGCATAGCCGAAGCTTTGGGTGCACTAGAATCCCAAACTTTTGAGTACATTAAAACCGTGAGAGATGTTTTGGAAGAAAGTGTATTTATTGGTTGTGATGTACTCAAAAGGGGTCCCAAGGGTGAACTAATGATGATTTATCCAGGCCATACAATCGAAATCACTCTCCCTTGTGAGGGACTTCGATTGTATGCGCTTTGTACGCTAACCTTTGATTTGGACCCCGAGGAAAGAGTTGCAGGTACTAGCAGGAGGACAAGGAGAGCGTCCCGTGCTACTCGAATGGAACAAGGCGGATCTTCACATCCTGCTGAAGAAGTTGAGGAGGGAGATGAGGCAGCCTCCATGGACATTTCAGGGCCCTTGGGGAGGCCTCCTCGCTCACAAGACACTCCTCGCTCTCAAGACACTCCTCTCCCACGGGGTAGAGGAAGGCAACATCAAAGGACGCTGATGGACGAGCTCATAGACAACATGGGTGCGATGAACATCGAATAAGAGGCAACATTGCTTCTTGCACAACAAAACGCCCAACTCCTGCGGGCTATTCAAGAAGAAGAAGCATGACGTTGGGCCGGGTGGTACCAGCATTATCCACCACCACAGTAGGCAAGAACCAAGCTTGGGGGAGATCCTCTCCCCCACCAAGGTAAGTCCTGTATCTTAAATTATTTACGTTTCAATTAGTTTTCTCATTGCATTTTTAAAAAAATATATATAAAAATACCAAAAATATTTGCTTAGCACATACGTCTCATATATGTCTATCTTCCCCTTGAAAATGATGACTAGTTGCCTTGCTAATGTTTCTCTAGTGCCTAGTTTACAACTTAGTATTTCTCTAAGTATGGATTACTTAGCTCATTTAAACCATCATGAACCTGAAAACTTTGTGGGTTGCAAGTGCTAGAACTAAGTCTAAGTTGTTGTGAAACATGATATAGTGAGACAAGAGCTGCTACAATATTGTTCTAAGCATGATAGATTACCGGAGAATTTATTCTTAAAATGAGCAAAATCTTAATTGTTCCTCAATAGTGATAAATTCCTACCACAGCCATATATGCTTTACATGTTTACAAACCTTATACATAGGCTATTTGCTTTATATTAAGTGTTGTCAAGTCTTGTTGACCCTTGTTAAGAGACTTTTCATGCTCCTAAGATCAAGATCACGTACACACCTCATATACATGCTGCTTCTACACTGGAAGTACGCAAAAACATGTCTTTCATTTCCACCAAATAGGTTGCTTCATACTCCAAGTGTTAGGAAATCTCTCTCAATTATTTAGTAGATGAGACTAAAAAGGCTAGGCAAAATAAAGATGAAAAAAAAGAGATGGACAAGTGAAAGTCCATGAAAAAAAAGAAGAAAAAAAATGCTAGCCATGTCTCATTAGAAAAGAAAAAAAATATAGAGAGATAGATCTTATCAAATAAAGAAGCAATCTAGTCCACCATACACCACACACTTGCACATCTTGATCTGGGAGTATGACACTTCTCTTCAAGGATCCGAGCTTTGACTTCGCAACAAAATGCAAGTAAGTATGCCATCTTCTTTCATCTCTACCTTGAGCTACGCATAAGCCTGTTTAGAAGTAGGATGAAATAAAGAAGGCAACACTTATCATATGCCTTGGTGAGGAATCATACACCATTTGAGCGACATGAGAGAACCATATGAGGAACATTAAGTCTTTCTTTTGAAAATATTGCAAAACCTCCGGTATGAAACTTGCTAAAAACAAGAAAGTTAGTACTCAAGTCAAACTGTTCTATCTTTCAACCACCTAAGACAAAGGAAAAGCCATAAGCCCCATAGAATACTAAGGTAATATGGGTGATTTACATAGCTAATTTTTCCATTCAAAGAAAAGCACTTTGTTGTGAACATGGTACTCTTGAAATGTGATGCATAGTAACAATATTGATCCACCGAGGCCAAGTTTGATTGTTTGCTCGGGACGAGCAAAGGTTAAGCTTGGGGGATCTTGTTGACGGAAGTTATAGCATGTTTTACCTTATTAAAATACCGTCAACAGGCCTCGGTTTCAAGGAAGAATAGCATATCATGAGCATATTTATCACTAATAAGTTCCACTTGTACTCTTAGCTTGTGAACTTGTAGGAGATGGCGAAATGAACAAAATGAGGTCAGGTGGGCCCACCAAGGGGGTCGGCCGACCCCACCTTTGGGCCACCTCGGCCATGGTGACATGGCATGATACAAGAGAAGCATGTTCAAGCCAATATCAACCATTGGATCAAGCATGTGCTTTTGCTCAATGGTGCAAGATGAGAAGCACATGGATTCATGGGTCCACACCGAAAACCAAATGCAACCAACTTCACAAGACTTGCTCCAAGACATGTGGGGTCACCAAGGGAGAGAAGAAGGTGGGCCAGCCCTGTCATAGGGGGTCGGCCGACCCCCCCCCCCCCTTGGTGGGACCCAGCAGCACTATTCATCAGGGTGACATCAGCACCTTCTAGAAGATGTACCCCGGGCCCACATGTCAGAGACAAGGGTCGGCCGACCCCATGGTGACCCTCATCCAAGTCGGTGGCAATGTGCATGTTTCACACGTGAAGAATATCCAAGTCATTCATCCAAGTCGGTTATTATGGCGGTGGATCCAAGGGTGAAGAGAGGAGGATCACGCGGATCGCTGACGTGGCACCGGAGTAGCCCCTACTCCACCTCCACTATAAATAGAGGCCTCCACCCTCTCATTCAAAACATCTCACATAGTTTACACATCTCCACTCTCAAGTGAGATCAAGCAAGAGTAGTAGTAGTTAGTCTAGAGTGGGAGTTAGAGTTGAGTCGGGCGAAGCTCGGGTCTCCGGAGTCGTCTTCTGGGAGTCTGGTATAGCTCTTGTATCTTTCTTCTTTTGTAAGACTTTATTTATTTAATATATTATTCTTTCTTTACTTTACTTTGCATTTACTTTCCAAGTATTTATTTAAGTATTTACTTAGTGCAAGTCTATATTTATATAGTCTTGTTGTGTGCTTATCTTAGTTCTATAGTTGTCTTAGTTAGATTGATTTCCTTTACATAGCTTCTTGTGTGTGCGTCATCGTCCTATCTTAGGATAGGGGCTTTAGCTATTTTGATCGATAACTAAAGGTGTAGATAACTGTGAGCGTGGTGCTCATACTTCACCTTATCTTTGACTACCGCTGGCTTGCACGGACAGTAGGGGCGCATGGGCAAAAGGTGACAGATTTTGTCTGGCTACCTAGATCCCCTCACGTGAACTCAGGCTAGTTTTTAAAAGGTAAGGCGTCCATAAGCAAAATATCCGCTTGAGTACTGGGTTAGGTGAACAACCTTCTATCGCTTTACTCTCTCATTTATCCCTCTCACACAAGTAGCAAGGCATCAATCTAGTTAAGTCATCTATTTAATTAGGATTAGTTCATAGGAGTAAAGGTAGAAACATAGGAGTACTTTATACTCACTCGTTGTCCTCCCACCTAGCTAACTCTACTAAAGTTATCTTTCATATCATATACTCTTTGCTTAATTTATTTATCTTATCTATCTATCCTCCATTATATCCACTTATCCCCTTTTGCTTCTCTAATTGATAATAGATTATAGTAAGACTAAAGGATTTATCTTTCCTCTCTCTACATCTTTCCTAGCTTGCTTTCCTTTGGGATAAAATAAATAACGATACCTTGGAATACTCCCGGGTGAAGTGCTACATCGGTATATTCTGTGCACTTGCGGAACTATCCAATAGTCAATAGTTTTACCACCAAGACACTTCTAGCGCCGTTGTCGGGGATAGATTAAAACTCTATTCTTAGTAGCGACGTTAAGAAGTGTCAACACTGGTCTAGGCGTCTTTTCTTCTCCTACAATTCAGCTTGAAGTCTTTCCAAAGCCTCGAGGCCCAACTCCTCTTCATCTCCTCTCCCACCTTCTCCGGAGGTGTGCGGGTGTGGCTGTGATACCAGCCGAGCGTGAGGGCCCGGGACCTCTGTCTCTGGAGTGATTTCTTCTGTTCCCGCGGGTTCTACATTCTCTTCTACAGGCTGAACCGTCGTCGTGGCCTCTCTGGTCACGCGATGGTCTCTAGTTGAGGACGCCCTTCTGTTTCCAGCCATTACGAACTTCGTTCCCCACGGACGGCGCCAAACTATTGGATACACACCTGCCCTACCTCCGCACTCGTGCAGGGGAGTGGTGAGGGTGGTCAACTATCGGAACCCAAAGCGAAGGTACAAAGTAAGGAACGGTGGAGCTATGCCTCTATTCCCAAAAAATCATGTCATTTACACTGTTCATCCCTGGGTATTTATAGGGAATGCCAAGGGACACGGACCAAATTACAATAGGGTACAAAAAAGATTCCTTAACGCTGTACAGCGGAGGGGCAGAATCGTACAATCACTGGCAATGTGGAAACCCTAACCCGCCTTCTGCGCGTCCGCCGCCACCCGGCTGGTGCGCGCCCTCGCGGGAACGCGAGGGTTGACCTTCGGCTTGCGAACCATCGCTTCAAGCCATGAGGCCCGCGTTCGCCCATCGTCCGTTAAGCTTGACGCTTCTTGCAAAGGTGTGTAGGACAGTGAGGGTCACACATCGTGTTCTTCACGCCTCTTGCCTGCAAGAAACAGAAAACATCAGCGAGGGTCGAGCCAACATCCGAAGGTTAGATAAGCGACCTAAGGGACTTGGCAAAAGACTTAAGCTTCTGCGAAAGTATGTAGGATACGCGAGGGTTGTTTCCTGTGTCAGCCTACGTGACGTCACTGCCGAGGGTTCCTTCCCCCAACAATATATCATATCATAGGAAATTGAGTAAGTAAAATTAAATGTGCACACGATAACAACACCCACCTAAAGTTGCAGGGAAAGAGTATATATCTTTTATTATTTTGGTTGATCAAGAACCTCCGAAGATTCTTCCCTGTTTCATTTCTCCATATATCATAGCAGGAATCTTTGTTTGGGACCGAGAATACGATATATGGGTCAATGAAACCAATCTCCTTGTCATTTCTACGTACGAGGTCTCTCATCATGTTTCTACATATGTATAGACACGCTAGCTAGTGTTACTATAATTACATTTACATATACATATTCTAGAGTGGGATTATTAAAACAAAGGATCATTTACAAACAAAAGCAGCTAACGAGAGATTTGTCTAGAGCATCCATGTGGCATAGCTGGTGTAACTCATTGAATTGGATAAGTATAATGTCATCGTCACGAAAGTAATGATGGTCTCTAATTCTAACGCAAATCCAATCATCCGCTTTTTTTCTACACGCTGTCACGTACCACTGGTTTACCAAGTATATTTGAGTACCATGTTGTCATAAAGGTATAATTACACTATATCTGATAACCATTCAGGTATTCCTTCACCTAGAATATTTAGCTTTTCACATTACTCACTACTATAGAAAGGGCTTTTAGCCCCGGTTGAAATGGCCTTTAGCCTCGGGTATCCCAACCGGGACTAAGAATCCGGGACTAAAGGTTCCGGCCTGTAGTACCGGGTGCTTTCAACCGGGGCTAAAGGTCTAGGGAGGAAAAATAAATGTGTGTTGTGTGAGATTCAAACTTAGCACATCTTGCCTCAGGCACGCACTACAGCAGGATCAGACTTTGCCGAGTGCTGGTAGCACTCGGCAAAGAGCCTTTTGCACTCGGCGAAGGCTTCGTCGAGTGTCGCACTCGGCAAAGAGCACTAAGCAAAGAAAATGTCGACAAAGGGCTCTTTGCCGAGTGCCAAATATCGGGCACTCGGCGAAGGCTTTGCCGAGTGCTGACATATTTAGCACTCGACAAAGAAAAAACAAAAAATAGAGAAAAACTTTTATTAAATCGGGGGAGGGGCCCACTGGGCAGCGCCCACCCGACTCCCTCGAAATCGCAAGTCCTGGTATTTTTCACGCAATTTTCTCTTTCACGCAGTCAGCAGGATTCGAACTCGTGACCTTTCGTTCACGCAGAGCCTCCTCTACCACTGCACTATACACATATAGGTTCCATCTCCGTTTTGGTTACCCATATATATTATAGTAAACCGAGTGTAACTTGCTTATTTGAGGCCTTAAACGAATTTAAATCAAAAAGTTGTCAACTATAAAGTTTTCTAACTTTTGGAGATCTACAACTTTTATTTTGGTAGTTTTTCCATCTGAGGTCGTTTATAAAAATTTGAATTTCAAATTTGACAATTTGAAACATAGTTTTCGTTGACAAGATGATTTCAAATCAAACAGTTGTCAACACCAAAGTTTCATAACTTTTTGAGATCTACAACTTTTATTTTGGTCATTTCTCCATCCGAGGTATTTTAAAAAATTCAAATTTTAAATTTTTCAAATTCGAACGCAGTTTTGCATAACTAGATGACTTCAAATTAAAAAGTTATCAACTACAAATTTTCATAACTTGTCAAGATCTAGAATGTTTATTTTGGTTATTTGAACATTTATGTATCTCACATTGTGGTTCTAATATTATTCACAAACATTATATATCACTCTTGTAGTTTCATAAACTACCAGAGAGATTTGTGACCGAATTTATTTAAGTTTGTCAAATGAAGAAATTACCAAAACAAAAATTGTTCATCTTGATAAGTTAAACAACTTTGTAGTTGAAAACTTTTTCATTTGGATTAATTTACTACTTTAAAATGTAATTTAAAAACTGGCTTTGCCGAGTGTAAAAAAAACACCCGGCAAAGAGCTCTTTGCCGAGTGCCAAAAAAAACACTCGACAAAGATTTTCTTTGCCGAGTGCCAGAAAAAAACACTCGGCAAAGAAATTCTTTGCCGAGTGTTTTTTTTCACTCGCCAAATAAGCTCTTTGCCGAGTGCCAAAAAAACACTCGGCAAAGAAACAACACTCGGCAAAGATTGGTTTTCTCGTAGTGACGCTTACCAACTGAGCTACACAACCCACATGATATAGTTCTGGACGTTTTCATTTTGAATCCACTTGTGAAGGACCTTTAGCTCCGGTTGCTAACACCAACCGGGGCTAAAAGGACCTTTAGTCCCAGTTGGTACTACCAACCGGGGCTAAAGGGTCACCCTTTAGCCTGACCCTTTAGCCCCAGTTGGTATTACCAACCGGGACTAAAGGTTCAAGCTCTTTAGTTCGGGTTGGTAATACCAACCGGGACTAAAGGTTCACGACCTTTAGTTTGGGTTGGTAATACCAACCGGGACTAAGATTCACCTTTAGCCCCGGTTGGTAATACCAACCAGGACTAAAAGTCTTTAATTCCGGACGCAAATTTTTGCCGAGACTAAAGCTTAGTTAATAGATCGTCCAAAGACATGTTCTCTAGTAGTGACTTAAGGCTTCAGTTAATTTAATAAAGTCCAATGCAAAATTACATATATTTAATGTACGGTTGGGGCACCATGACACATTACATAACGTTCACATTTTACAGTACGTTGGGGCACCATGGCACATTTCATATTTAATTTTGTATCTCACATCAATTTAATGTATGTCTCATCTCAATGATTTTAGCGCCATATTAAACTCTGTTAATTAGTTGTATTGATGTCAGACCTCGCTAGCCGTTGTACCTTTGCCGTCGCATGGGAGTCCTTCTGGAGGTGC
Source organism: Coix lacryma-jobi var. lacryma-jobi (assembly GCA_009763385.1). Taxonomy (NCBI): domain Eukaryota; kingdom Viridiplantae; phylum Streptophyta; class Magnoliopsida; order Poales; family Poaceae; genus Coix; species Coix lacryma-jobi. The sequence continues at coordinate 100,264,554 of CM019831.1, forward strand.
ATCTGGCAACTGAAGTAAGCAAACGCAAGACTAGGGCAAAGGAGTAGAAGCCTGCACCGTTGCTGGCACCGGTGCGCGCCTGCAGCAGCGCGCGTTTATGGCCCGGTCCATCTCGCTTACCACTCGGATTTTTCGCACGCCTCCCCGAGTCCCCGTGGTCAGTTGGCTGCGCATGCGCCATACTATGTGGCTAGTGACCTGGAAGACACAAAGTGCAGATCGGAGGATGGGTTCGGAGGAGTAGAACGTGTAGGTTACATCAGCGCAGAGCACTGTTTCTTGGTGGATCCGTGCGCCCCAGCCGCCGCGCACAGCGTGGACATGGTGCAGTGGTGAGGAGCCTTTACATCGGATTTTATCAAACTTTATTGAAAGACAGTTATTCAAAGACAAAATTTGCATGCTGAAGAAATGTAATTGTACTAAGGTAGTAGCATAACAGTAATGATATATTCTGAACAAGGCAAAGTTTGCAGGACACAGCACTTTCGAAATGTCCATCCATGCCAAATTTCTGAAACTTGTCGGTTCACACATTATCCATGTATTTCACAAAGAAAACGATGGCAACCCAAAACCATCAGATACAGTTAATACATGTGATCAGATGCATCTATTACATTCAATATATGCTATCACAAGCCGCCTACATATAATGGTTTGTTTCCAGTGAAACAAAAATGTGCGCTAGCTAGTATAGACTGCCAGACAACAGGGGCCTGAATAGAGGAAGACACGTAGACAGTCAATCAAATAGTAAAGGAAGAATCTTTAGCACGGTGCAATAGGAATTGGAGGCAACAAGAAATTATTCTCAACATGGGAATCATGTGGTTCCAGAGAAACGGCCTTTAGCCCCGGTTTTCCCAACCGGGGCCAACCGGGGCTACCAATCCAGGACTAAAGGTCGGACACTTTAGTCCCGGGTGCTCCCAACCAGGGTTAAAGGTCTCCACGAGAAAAAATAAATGTGCATCTGTGAGATTCGAACTCAGCACCTCTCGCCTCAAGCACGCTTACCAACTGAGCTACACAACTCATGTGATGTAGTTCTGGACGTTTTCCTTTTGAATTCACTCGGCAAGGACATTTAGCCCTGGTTGGTAACACCAACCGGGGCTAAAAGGACCTTTAGCCCCGGTTGGTATTACCAACCGGGACTAAAGGTCTTTAGCCCCGGACACAATTTTTGGCCGAGACTAAAGCTCAATTGATAGATCGTCCAAAGGCCTGTTCTCTAGTAGTGGCTGTACCAGCGATATTTCCATCCACACCATGTAAGAACCTCACAGAAGGAGCATATATGCAGTTATATAACGCACTCCGCCAACCTCACAATGGCTTGAAACCTCGATCTCATCCCTGCATTATATTATTTCCAGCCTTGCCAACATCATGAGTTGTTTAATATCTGAACATTTTCATAAAGTTTATGTATGATATAAGTTGGAAAAATGTTCACATGAATTTCTCAAATTTACTCTTCTTAAAAATGTTCATTCTAAGTTTGTTGAAAACCTATACATAATATATATTTTTGTGCAACTCCTTGCCATCAAGAAAGTAAAGAGCCAATAGTTGCAGTTAATAATTTAAATGTTATCACCACAACGTGGAGATTGACACTAACGGACAGAGACATGTTGGCCCAAAAAAATTGTAGTAGTCAATCTGAACTTCTTGCATTTAATTTTCAACATCAGGCCGGTCTTATATCAAAGTACAAATTTCTGGCACACAAGAGAGCAAATTCATTTGTGGAAAAATAGCTTGACCTCGTGCTTAACACGCATGGGTATGATTACTTAGATCCCCATGTAGAACTTTGTCTTGTATGATTTTTTAATCTGGACATTTTATGGTAACAGTGCTTATTGTGCACTATAACATTTCCATAATAATATGAACAAAGGCAAACATTACGTACTCGATCTGTGTCTGTGAGGCAAAAGTTATATTAGGATATACACCAGCACCCAAGGTACTGCCAACTCAGTAGACATGCATGTGAGGAACGGCCTGAGACACCGCGCAGACACTTTACGTTTCTTGAAAATCTTAAATTATTCACATAATCAGATGCTGGGATTTTATTTTTTTCCCTATCTCAATGATTTAACTTTTTTCATCCTTACAAAGAAGAGTTATGATTCACTACGTGAAAAGGACTCTATAAGTACATGACATTTTTCACTGTAGTGGCGGCTGATGTTGGAACCGCCCTTATAGTGGCGTATTGGTGCCCATCGTTACCAGCCGCCCCTACAAAACACTATAGGGGCGGCTGGTCATTGAACCGCCCTTACACTGGTGCACTGTAAGGGCGGTTCAATCACCAGCCGCTCTTACAGTGGCACATCACTGTAGGGGTGGCTGGTGATTGAGCCGCCCCTATAGTGGAGCACTGTAGGAGCGGCTCAATCACCAGCCGCCCCTATAGTGGACATCCAAATAAAGCCAGCAGCCACCCTTCTTCCACCTCGAGACATAGTCTTCTACCCGAGAAAAAAGGTTAGGAGGTCTTGGGCTCCTCCTACAGTGGGATCATTTGTAAGGGCGGTTCAATGACCAACCGCTCTTACAGTGGGTTCTTTCGTAAATCTCACTTAAACCCTATAGACATGTCCCCGCTTGTGAAGTATCACGATGCCACTTTGTTGAAATCGTTTCATATTTTTCCTGGAGTTTAGGAGTCCAAAACATTTCACCACACCGAATTTTAGGATTTTTTGAAAAACTTAGTGAATTTTTTTAAGTTCTAGAAATTTTAAAGCCTGAGAGCTCGCAGATGAAATTTGGGACACTAAATGACCTCTAGTGAGGAAGTGTTGAGTGCCAAAGTTCTAGGTAGCAATATCATACACATCTTTTGTATAGGCCATCCCTTTATTTGGCGCGTTTGTATGTGGTGATTTGAAATTCAAATTTTGAGAGAGTTTTGTGCCGCTAATTAAGGGATTTAAAAATGGCCCTTATGAAAAAGTTTTGAATACCAAAGTTGAAGAGGACAACATGATTTACAACCTTTGTTTTCGTCAATCCTTCATTTGACAATGCCATAGCACACATTGTCCACATCTACTCCAATCTTTCACAAATCTCACTTAAAGATGTGCCCACTTGTGAAGCATCTACGATGCCACTTTGTTGAAATCATTTCATATTTTTTCCTGGAGTCTAGGAGTCCAAAAAATTTCACCACACCAAATTTTAAGATTTTTTGAAAAACTATTGAATTACTGGATTTTTTTAAGTTCTAGGAATTTTAAAGCCCAACAGCTCGCAGATGAAATTTGGGACACTAAATGACCTATATTGAGGAAGTGTTGAGTATCAAAGTTGTACTCCATCCGTCCCTTATTAAGTGTCGTCCGGAAAGCGTGTCTGTGAGGGAAACACGGATTTCTACAGACAGTTATTTAGGGACGGAGGGAGTAGGTAGCAACATCATGCACATCTTTTGTACAAGCCATCCCTTCATTTGGCGCGTTTGTATATGGTCCAAGATTTGAAATTCAAATTTTGAGAGAGTTTTGTGCCGCTAAGGGATTTAAAAGTGGCTCTTATGAAAAAGTTTTGAATACCAAAGTGGAATAGGACAACATGATCTACAACCTTTGTTTCGGTCATTCCTTCACTTGATACTGTCATAGCACACGCTGTCTACATCTACTCTAATTTTTCATAAATCTCACTTAAACCCTATAAGAGATGTGCCCACTTGTGAAGCATCTATGATGTCACTTTGTTGAAATCATTTTATATTTTTTCCTAGAGTTTAGGAGTCCAAAAAATTTCACCACAACGAATTTTAAGATTTTTTGAAAAACTATTGAATTACTGGATTTTTTTAAGCTCTAGGAATTTTAAAGTCCGACAGCTCGTAGATGAAATTTGGGACACTAAATGACCTATTTTGAGGAAGTACTGAGTACCAAAGTTATAGGTAGCAACATCATGCACATCTTTTGTAAGGCCATTCCTTCATTTGGCGCGTTTGTATATGGTCAAAGATTTGAAATTCAAATTTTGAGAGAGTTTTGTACCGCTAAGGGATTTAAAAGTGGCTCTTGTGAAAAAGTTTTGAATACCAAAGTTGAATAGGACAACATGATCTACATCCTTTGTTTTGGTCATTCCTTCATTTGATACTGTCATAGCACACACTATCTACATCTACTCTAATTTTATCATAAATCTCACTTAAACCCTATAAGAGATGTGCTCATTTGTGAAGCATCTACGATGTAACTTTATTGAAATCATTTCATATTTTTTATTGGAGTTTAGGAGTACAAAACATTTCACCACACCGAATTTTAGGATTTTTTGAAAAACTATTGAATTACTGATTTTTTTTTAAAAAAAATTCTAGGAATTTTAAAGACGGCAGCTCGCAGATAAAATTTGGGACACTAAATGAGATCTAATGAGTAAGTGTTGAGTACCAAACTTGTAGGTAGTAACATCATGCACATCTTTTATATAGGCCATCCCATCATTTGGTGCCTTTTTATATGATCAAAGATTTAAAATTCAAATTTTGAGAGAGTTTTGTGCCGCTAAGGGATTTAAAAGTGGCTCTAATGAAAAAGTTTTGAATACCAAAGTTGAAGGGGACAACATGATCTACAACTTTGAATACCAGTAAATTACTAATTTTTTTTAAGTTCTAGGAATTTGAAAGCCTCGCAGCTTGCAGATGAACTTACTGAATTTGCAGACATGTCATGACACCAAAGTTGTAGAAAACAACATCATATATATCTTTTGTATAGGCCATTTCTTTATTTGATATTATTTGTATGAACCAGCTGGTCTGGTTGCACCAAACCAGCTCCCCCACCAATCTGCTAGCCCACCGGCAGCCCATCAGATCCATCTTTCTCGACCATATAAAATTTCCCAAACCCTAATCCCCACCCACCAACCCTGGCCGCCACTCCCTGCCACTCATCGCCCGCCACCGCTCCCTCCCCAGCCCCCGGTGCCACCTCTCTCTCTCTCCTCCTCCCTCCCTCCCTCCCCGGTCCATCCTGCCTCCCCGAGGATCAAATCCATGGCGGCGCTCGCCAGATCTGCAGCAGCCCGGGGTATGGATCTGACTTTCCTTTTCCGCGGCTGCTTGGGCGGCGACGGGGCCACGGCGGGGAGCAGGCGGAAGAGCAAGGTCTATCCTCGGACGACGCCGCCGCAGCAGGGGTGGGCGCCACCGTCCCCCTCGCCGTCGTCGTTCCTGTCCCCGACGGGGCCGGCGAGGCTGCTGCAGCATCAGCGTCTGTCGCTGACGGACGTGATGAGCAACGCGTCGGACCAGGATCTATCGGTGTCGCTGGTGGGGTCGATCCTGCACGTGTTCACGGTCGGGGAGCTCAAGGCGGCGACGCAGGGGTTCGTGGACGAAAACTTCCTGGGCGAGGGCGGCTTCGGCCCCGTCTACAGGGGCGCCGTCGCTGAGGGCGCCAAGCCAGGGTTCCGCGCGCAGCAGATCGCCGTCAAGCTGTAGGACCTCGAGGGCACGCAGGGACACAAGGAGTGGCTCTCCGAGGTCATCTTCCTGGGCCAGCTCCGCCACCGCAACCTCGTCAAGCTCGTCGGCTACTGCAGCGAGGAGGAGCACCGCCTGCTGGTCTACGAGTACATGCCCAAAGGAAGCCTCGAGAACCACCTCTTCAATAGTGAGTCTGAGTTCCCTCTCAATTCGATATTACTGCCTGCCTTTAATTTGCTATTGCTACTACGTGCGTACTAGTTGGATTTATCATCATTTGGTTATTTATTTGTTTATTTATACACATCATATATCATATATAATTATATAGGGATCGATACTGCACAAATTAACTTGGTTATTAGTTCGTGTCTAGTTGCTACTATTTTTGGATAGAGTAGTGGCCTACTGAAATAAAAATAGCATCATACCGTACATATATGAACACCGTACATATATGAACACTACTATATACTATACATAGTATTAGTTGGACCATGATGCGTGCGTGCAATGCATGTCAGCAGAGAATATGCATGGATTATTATATATATCACTGTGGTATATAAGGCCAAGGCTGGAAAGCTGACAAACTAGGCTTATTATACATTGTTGGAGCAGCTTCCTACGCATTGGTACACATAAGGTAGTTTACTGTCCAATCTCATCTCTTTAACTATTTCGACAACTGAACTCTCTTGTTCTGGTATTTTTAATTACTATGGCTATACTTTGTGGATCGATTATACTGATTCCCTTGCTAACTAGTCTTGTTGCTTCAGTCCATATATTTCTTCAGGGTTCTGATGTTATCTATTATGCTGAATTCCATTGCTAATTAGTCTTGTTGCTTCAGGCCATATATTTCTTTAGGGTTCTGATGTTACATGACTTGTAAAATTTCTTTTATTTTTGATTATGCTGTTTTTTGTAAAGAGATAGGTTCAGGCTTCATTTAGAACAATTGATGAAATGACATGGTTTCCCTTCTTTTTCATCTTTGTATCTGCATCTTTAATTTGCCTTTGTTTCTTTGGTAGTCATGCTATATAATTTAAATCAAATTTACAGTGTCGTTTGTCACCATTTGATAACCAATTTAGGGGCCATTTTTAATCATCTGTGCCATTTACTGCTAGGTGATGAACAAGATAGATCAACTTTATAATGGATAAAGTCGATCATCTTAGTGCTGAATGTTTGGATAGGAATGCCTCAAGAGGGAACATTTATCTGGATGGTGTAATAAATTTGTTCTTGTAGTAGGCCTTCAGGACAGGTTGGGGCTATGAATTTAGATATATCATTCATATAGTGCAGTAGTTTGATCTCGTCTAAAAAGTAAAAACTAATGCCAGCTATTCCTGCAGGTTTCCATTGATTTGTCACATGTGATGGGAAGCTATCCAAACATCAATAGTGGTACAAGATGGTAAGTGATGTTACAGCCATACTGACAATATATAATAAGTATTTAGTCATTATAAAAGCTACCAGAAAAATTAAAATGGATTCAAATGGTTATTTGTCCTTCAATAAAGTGCCAGAACATTATTTTGTTTTGCATAATCTGTTCTCAAGCTGTGCAAGCTGTGAACATACCTCTGAGTTTTAAAATTTGTTCGGTTATGTAGCAAAATATGAAGATTTAATCATCAGGTAGAAAAAACGAGCTTGGTCCAATGATAATACCTAGTTACTTGTTTGGATTAGTAGGAGCTGCAGAGCACCACAATAATTCAGTGTTCAATTATTATAATTAATCTGAACATGTCTAGAATTAATGGTTTTGTTGCCATTATTTTTTCCTTCCCTGAGTATGCATCAGTGCTTTGGCTCCTGTTATGATATTTTTAGCATGCAAATATTTTTTTGACAGGTTATCATGGCTGAAGGCAAACTCCTCGATTGGCAATTGATATACAAAGATGCCAGCAGAGGACAAGAAGCACAAAAACTCACCAACTGCAACGAGAACATGTAAGAACTTCATAGTGCTTTTCCAATATATTTGTAGTCCTCTCTATGGTCACTCATGAATTGTTAATTTATCTTGTTTTGGCTGTAGGGTATGGAGATAAATGGATATGTAGCGGCTTGTAGGGAGTAGCAATTACTAAACTTCTGTGCCATATGCCATTTACCGGCTTGCTGTTCGCGCGGGGTTACATGCTATTATAAATATATATGTTGTGCTGTGGTTTGAATTATATAAATATTTATTTTTTTTGCTAAAAAATACACTGTAGGGGCGGCTCTGGATTGAACCGCCCTTACAGGAATACACTATAGGGGAGGCTCAATCTAGAGCTGCCTCTACAGTGAGATTCACTGTAAGGGCGGCTGGTGATTGAACCGCTCCTACAGTGGGTCACTGTACGGACGGTTCAATTATCAGCCGCCCTTACAGTGGATCTCACTGTAGGGGCGGCTGCTCTGTAAGAGCGGTTGCCCCAACCGTCCCTACAGTGGGTGCACTGTAAGTACATTTTGATATGAGCGGTTGGGCTAGCCGCGCTTATAGAGCATCTGGTGCTGCCCCTACAGAGCCTTGCTGGCATACTGATTTTTTTTTAGCACCTCTTGTGCCTTCTAGAAGGTGTGGGCACAGAGTAACTTCTTCAGAGTAACTGTAGGAGCGGTTCAATCACCAGCCGCCCTTACAGTGGATCTCACTGTAGGGGCGGCTGCTCTGTAAGAGCGGTTGCCCCAACCGTCCCTACAGTGGGTGCACTGTAAGTACATTTTGATATGAGCGGTTGGGCTAGCCGCGCTTATAGAGCATCTGGTGCCGCCCCTACAGAGCCTTGCTGGCATACTGATTTTTTTTTTAGCACCTCTTGTGCCTTCTAGAAGGTGTGGGCACAGAGTAACTTCTTCAGAGTAACTTCTTCAACAGACTAATAATTAATTCAATGCACAAGTAACCAGATATATTAAATGGTATAAGTTGCGCTGCCCGACAACCATCATATATAGGAGACAGCGACAGCGGGTTTTATATATATCACGTTAGTTGGAAAGAAATTCCTGGTGTTTTATAGGCATGAGAGGCATACAGGAAGAAGGTGAAAGAACAAATGGACTTTTTGGTGCTTTCCTAGGACAACCTATTTTGTTTTTTGGAGTAGGATAGACGGAAGCAACAAACTAATGTAGACCCCTTATTAGAGGTTGGTGTTATCAATCGGAACAACGGGTTAGAAACATCAACCGAGACTAATGTACTCTTTAGTCCGGGTTTGTAACATCAACTGGGATTAGTGCTCAGTTAGTCCTAGGTCCAATTCTGGTTAATACTAAATTCAAATATGGATCTGAATCAAAAGTCTGTTCTTGTGTATATATGACAAGATAGAGAGGTGGCGGCGATAATGTGAGGAGATGATGACATAAGAGGGAAAAGCAAGAGAGGGACCAAAGCGATGGATGGGATGAGATGGTGATGGGAGGAGTTTGAACTTCACACTGGGAAATTCATTGAGGGGTTGATGATTTTTCAGTCTGAGTTTCTCATGACACAGTTATGTTTTGTCATCAGAGGTGTGTCTCATTGGCATTTGTCTGTGATTAGTGTCGACCATTGATTGTAGGTTACAACTAATCATATGCATGTTTAGAGAGCAAAACAATATTACATGTCTCAATTTTTGTATACAAACGCATCTGAAGCAATTGTGCGTGAGTTTACTTGGCAGTGCTTTGATGTTACCGCAGCAGAAGCCCTTTTATTTAGAATCCAATCAAAGGCGCATTGGTTTTTTTTATGTCTTTGTATGGTTATTATTCAATTTCTGATTACAATATGCAGTTAAGGAAATAATATTGCATCCTTTTATTTTACCCCCCACTGACTATAACTCAAAACTAGTGTGGCCCCCTAATCCACCAATATTGAATTGGAGGCACCGCTTACTACCACCACGTACAAATCTAGAGGCGACGACCAACTGCAGTCCATTCGAAGAGAAATGAACAGAATGCAGAAAGATGGTCCAGAGCGTGAAGTCAAACTTTGATGCCTGGTGGTCCAGTTTAAGTGGTTTCTCGATAAAAACCAACCTAATCTCCACAAGCGCGCATCGCTGCTCATCACTACGGCCTACGCATACGAAGCAACTTCCAGGCCACTGCCGCTTGTGCCATAGTACTCTCGTTGTGGTTGCCCTTGTCACCTTCGAGACCTTGACTGCATGCTTGATCCAACCACTACTTCCTCCACACCCTCTCGACGAAGAGATCATGGTGAATAGGTTAGATGGTTGCAAACTGTATGAAAATCAACCCATACTGCCTTTGAATATGTTTTTTCTTGGGTTGGTTCATGGGTTGGTCTGGGTTGAAATCAGGCTACATACAGGGCTACTTGGCAGCAGTCGTCACGAATAGCTTCATCCAGACGCCTTCCCAGAAGAACTTGTCTCCTGAGATTTTTTTTGTGTGAGAGTTGCATTCCGTGTGCCTCCTTTTCCCATCAGAGAAATGAACAAGGATATGTGCAACTACTCCTGAGCACTCGATCAATTCTCGTTTTTTGTCCTCCCTGCTCCATTTTGCTTCTGTTCTATATGACATGTTGGTAATGACAGCTAAATTCTTATAGGGTCTATGACGATGTAATTTTTGTTAGTGCAGTACTGTTTGTGATAATACATCCATTCACAGCCCTGACCCGGATCAATATATCTAAGTTGATATACGTGATGAGTACTACGCCTTGCTCACCAGAATTAATGTGCACCAGCCACCTATATATAATTGTCACATATATTGGGTCAACATGACATACTACGAGTATTATGGAAAGGAGGACTGGGGACATTTAGTGTCTGGTTGCTCATGCGTCTTTGATTAGTTTGGTGAGGGCATTCTGAAATTCTCAATACATGTGTTAGCTTTGCTGCAGCCTGGAGCTATGAGGAGATCGGCAAAATCAGCAATTTCAGATAGGCCGTATTTGTAATGTTGTATATGGAATTAGTTACCATTCATCAGTAGATCGGCAAATAAATCATCAATTTCAGATAGGCCGTATTTGTAATGTTGTAATGTTGTATATGTAATGTCGTATTTGTAGATCTCTTCAACATATACATCTTTGATAAAATGTTATAAAAAAATTCAAATGACATTGGATCAAGAAATGAATAAAATAAAAGTTATAGATCTTCAAAATATATGAAACGACACAGTTGGTAACTTTTTTAGTTTGAAATAATCTGTTGTCCCAAAATTCATTTTTGGGTCCTCAAATTTTGATATGACTTGACATGAAGAAATGACAAAAAAACAAAGTTGTACAGCTTTGTAGTTGTTAACCATTTTTTTTATGTCATTTAATTTGCATAAATTTTGTTCATTCTAGAGGTGGTTCATATTTATAACCATATCAACAAATCAATTTCTAGAAGCGTCTATATAGACACTTTTCAACTGACTCTAAAAAAATGTCTCCGTAGTAGTGTCTGACACAGGATGTGTCCCCCAACCATATATCCAAAGAGTAGCAAAAGGGTTTCCATGGGTTTGATAGGCATGTGAGGCATCAGGGAAGAAGCTACTGGATGAAATGAATTAAAATGTTGTCCAGAGCTTCCTAGACCAATGCCGATGGAGATGGATCATCAGCTACCATTGGCATCTAGTGCACGTTGTCCACATGGCTGGGCCAGCGTCCTCCTTCACTAATGTCACCTGGAAACCATATCTTGGGCATCCTATCAGCGTAGCAGCTAAAGATTGGTTGAAGGAAATGTAGGACATATGCATGCTTTGTTATAGGAGTTCTTTATTTTTATTTTTTAACAAGAAGGAAACAGGGTATCATCTTATCGCTTCCATCCCATTCCATACTCAGGCATGCGTGTGCAACTCTCAGGCAACAATTTTTACCAGGCAACTCATCCAGGACACCAACCAAACAGGCCCAAAATGCGTGAGGCAGCAGGCAGGAAATGCGTGAGCACACGGTTCTTTGTTATACTTGGTCTTCATGTTCAATGCGTGAGGCAGCAGGCAGGAAATGCGTGAGCACACGGTTCTTTGTTATACTTGGTCTTCATGTTCAATGCGTGAGGCAGGAAATGTCAATGGCATAAACTCTCAGCATATGCAGGTAAACATATAGTGGATGCAGCAGGCAGGAAATGTCATGTGTGCTTCCGGTAAACCACACACACTCGAAACCCATTTGGTGTGTTCTGGTTAAATATATTAAAGTGGATTGATCCCATAACTTATTACTAAAAATATTACAATAGAATATAACAAAAAAAATTTGCAAAGATGAAAAGAAAATGCAACAGCCAGAAAAGCAAATGTAAGTCAACCAAAGTAGAACAGTTCAATGCGCCGGAGACAATGCAATATGGAACCACAAAAGTTCAACCCAGTACTTTCTCTCTGTAAAAGTCAAACTCTAACTCTTCCATCATCCACTCTAACCCTTGGTCTCGATGCAATCATGGTCTTCCAGGTTGTAGGTGATAATATGGTGGGAGTGGGGAACTTGAAAGTGGTACTATAACTACACATGTATTATATAGTAACTGACATCTCTATCGATCATATAAGAAGGAACATGTAAAAAAGGTTTCTCCAATTAGGTCTGCAAGCCCTTTACTATCAAATGTAAATGTATGTACTCCCAACGTCCCTTAATGTTCGTCGTTGTAGCATTGAGCACGGGAACACTACTGAAAACTTGAAATTCCCTAACCCAGTGAAAACTGGAATTATCCTGTCGAGCTAGCCCTAACGGTATTTTTATTTTCTCTGATGGTAAGTACACCATAAGAAATTTCATGGTGATATTTTTATTTTTTATGACAATACGTACATTTTCATGACGATATTTTTATTTTTCCTGACGGTAGTGTACCGTGAGGGAATTTCAAGTTTCCAGTAGTGGAAATAAGAAGATCAATAAAGTAACCAATTACTAGCTGCACGCTACAACAGCCAAGACATTAATACAGGTGGTCAAATAAATCAACTTTTCACGTTTATGCATGCAACACTTCAAACGATACATTTTGATTGGCCGGAGCTATGCCTGGTGAGGTGAGAGGATCCGAAGTGATAAAACTGTTGCAGGTGATAGATTTATATATTTTTTCTGACCCTATAGCTATGTGTTGTTCCCAACGACAGTTAACAAGGGACAAGATCCTGGTCCTAAAACGACTAAAATTAAGGGCGTCCCCAACAGTGCCATCTCAGCTAGCTTATAGGAATCCACATCAGCATTTTGTCTACGTGGAGGAGAGATAACACATGAAAGAGAAGAGTCTCTATCTCTTCATCCCACGCTAGTCTCGCTCAGAACCCGGTGCCACTTTTGGGACCATCTCGTTCTCTCTCCTCGCCCTCTCTCTGGACTCGGCTGTGTGCCACATCCAGCCATGCGGTGGGAGCGTGGGGACTATTTTTAATATATATATAGGTCCTACTGATTTGTTGAACAATGTGTCAAGAGACAAGCCACTGGATGAGTAAACTTTTATACTAACTACTGCTGACATGGAGATGCCACCTAAGATTATAAGATATCAGCTGACTTAAACTATTGAGGACGCCCTAAGGGACGGAGGGAGTAGCTATCAAGTCTTCATTATTGTTATTGCCTATATATATAGTGTTCTTTTATCTTGTTGTGCTGCAGGCCATGTTTACCATGTTTGTGTATAGAAAGAGATGGAGTCAGGCTAGGCACATCTTTGTAGGACTACGTGACATCGGAATTGGAGGCAAAAGGGAATTAGTGCCCAACCGAGAAAAGAGCCATGGCAGCTCCACCACTTCTTGCCGACTGCGAAGTTTGATAAGACACGGGCCCATGGTTCTTGCCGTCGTTGATCCTATTAGCTGATCAAGATATAACAACAGTGTGATGCTCACATTACCGCTTCATCGAGCAGAGTAGCCTGAGCATTGGACTTCTGACGGCTGCTCTTGAATCTTGGAGCTTGCATAAACAATGTCGAACAGCATGAAGGCGGCCATGGATCGCAGCCCTGGCACTGGGAAAGTAACTGCATGAAGGCAGCCACCGCGTGCAGCCCTCGGACTGGGAATGTTCAGATTTGACCTGTTCCTCATCAAACATCATGTATATTTTAGAGGACATCAGTCATGCTGCTGATGAAGAACCGTGGAACTATCCATGCTCACAGAACTTTTCTGTACCTCATCAAAGGATGCAAAAATTCTGATCTGTCAATCTAAAAGCCAATGAGAATTATATCAATGCAGCCACTTTTTCTTTTGAAACTTGTAGTCATTTTTTTTTTGTTATTACCTACTCTATGAAAGAGTATTATCTAGATATCATTACAGGTTGTAGATACGGCACTCCCACTAATTTGTAGTAGTTTCATGCCCAGAGGCATTCATATATACTTTTTTTTTAACTCAATTGATGCCAAGAGGCAATTAGCCTGCAGTAGTTTCGAGCATGATGGCAGGTCGTAGGTGAGGTAGGCCTTTGCCGCGCCTATTCATATTTGGTACAATTCGTTAATTAATGGTATATAAAGAGTGCGCTACTAACACCATAAAGCGTTATAATTGTTGTATCCTACTAAAATTCAAGGGTGTAGCTTATTATTTTGGCCTCTTATCACACAACTAGCACTATTGGAAATCCGAGATTTGCTGAGTGTTCTTTAATTTGCCGAGTGCCAAAATACGGACACTCGACAAAGATGTTGTTTGTTGAGTGTTAGATGACTCGAAACACACGGCACAAAGGTGACACTCGGTAAATCCTGCTTTTGCCGAGTGTTCGCACTCGGCAAACCTCAACACACGGCAAATAGACCACTTTGCCGAGTGTCAACTTAAATACACGACAAATCGCTTGAATCCAGTAGTGTAGTTTTGGTATGATACACTGTCCCTCCATTTCAAATTATAAGACGTTTTGGCTTTTCTACATTCATACATTTTTTTGTGCACTTAGATATTTATTATATCTAGATACATAGTAAAAGTTATGAATATAAAAATACCCAAACATCTTATAATTTGGGACGGAGAAAGTATTAAATTGTCCGGTCACCTTTATGTACTTTATTTCCATCATAGTTACGTTGTCCCGTGACCACGATATATATATAGGAGGCTGCTGGTGCACATCGATTTCTATGTGTAAGGCATATAGGTACAACGATTTCAGGTGCATCAACTTAGCATGTGAAAGATATCAAGTATACACTACAGCAGAACCATTTCAAAGATATCAAGAGCCTTTTGCCGAGTGCCGCACTCAGCGAAGGGCACTCGGCGAAGAAAATATCGGCAAAGGGTTCTTTGCCAAGTGCCAAATATCAGGCACTCGGCGAAGGCTTTGCCGAGTGCTGACATATTTGGCACTCGGCAAAGAAAAAAATAAAAAAACCCAAAAAATAGGGAAAATTTTTTATTTAATTGGAGAAGGGGCCCACTAGGCAGCGCCCACTCGTCGCCCTCGAAATCGCAAGTTCTACTATTTTTCACGTAATTTTCTCTCACACAGTCAGCAGGATTCAAACTCACGACCTCTCGTTTGCGAGGAACCTCCTCTACCACTGCACTATACACTCATATACGCTCCATCTCCGTTTCGATTAGCCATATATTATACTAAACCGTGTGTAACTTGCTTATTTGAGGCCCTAAACAAATTCAAATCAAAAAGTTGTAAACTACAAAGTTTTCTAACTTTTCAAGATCTACAACTTTTATTTTGGTAGTTTTTCCATCCGAGGTCATCTATAAAAATTTGAATTTCAAATTTTACAATTTAAAACATAGTTTTCGTTGACAAGATGATTTCAAATCAAAAAGTTATCAACACCAAAGTTTCATAACTTTTTGAGATCTACAACTTTTATTTTGGTCATTTCTCCATCTGAGGTATTTTGAAAAATTTGAATTTTAAAATTTTTAAATTCGACGCAGTTTTGCATAACTAGATGACTTCAAATTAAAAAGTTATCAACTACAAACTTTCATAACTTGTCAAGATCTACAAAGTTTATTTTGGTTGTTTGACTATTTATGCATCCGACATTGTGGTTCTAATATTATTCACAAACATTATATATCACTCTTGTAGTTTTATAAACTACCGGAGAGATATATAAGATTTGTTAACGAATTTATTTGAAGTTTGTCAAATGAAGAAATCACCAAAACAAAAATTGTTCATCTTGATAAGTTAACCAACTTTGTAGTTAAAAACTTTTTCATTTGGATTAATTTACTGCTTCAAAATGTAATTTAAAAACTGGCTTTGCCGAGTGTCAAAAAAAACACTAGGCAAAGAGCTATTTGCCGAGTGCCACGTGGCTGGCACTCGGCAAAGACCCGACCACGTGGCACAGTTCGGGGCCACATTCTTTGCCAAGTGCCACGTGGTTGGCACTCGGCAAAGGCACCTCTTTGCCGAGTGCCAGCCACGTGACACTCGGCAAAGAACCGCCCACGTGGCACAGTTCAGGGCCACATGCTTTGCCGAGTGCCACGTGGCTGTCACTCGGCAAAGAGCCCCTCTTTGCCGAGTGCCCGCCACGTGGCACTCGACAAAGCATGCTTTGCCTTGTGTTTGCGCTTTGCCGAGTGCCACCTGGCCGGCACTCGGCAAAGAGGCTCTTTGTCCAGTGCCCAAAATTTGGCACTCGGCAAAGCCCCAGACACTCGGCAAAGATTGAGTTTCCCGTAGTGATACCCTCTGGTAGATGCATGTAAAGGTCTATCCCCCTTGGTTTGATAGAAATGGGGGGCAGGAGGGAAGCTTCTAGATGAAGTTAAATAGCATGTCGTCATACTAGCCAGGCTAATGCACAACAGCAGCCGCCTCAGGCCACCGGCCTGCTCACGTCTTGTGTTGACTGGTGGTGGCCTCGCACAGCAGGCCCCACACCACTCGTCTCTGCATTGCTAGGCCGGCCTCATGCTATCTTAGTTCCAGCTGACAGGTCCCCGAACGCCGGGGCTCCTCGCATTGACAAGTTCCAGCTGATGCCATGCGATGGTGGCTTTGACTTGCGTCTCTGATGATCTTGATGCCAGTCCCTACATTGTTCATAGTTGATTCACCAGAAGAGTGGTGTGAATACTACGCAATGCGAACAACACTCATATATTTTCTATCTATATATGCCCAAAAAAAATTCAACGACCCTACAATTTGAAAAGCTTTATGCACATGTAGTCCTGAAATGTCAGCATTAATTGTATGCTCCTGTAGTCCTAGATATAAGCAAAAACAAATCTCCTAAGTGAAAAAAGCACACAAATATGTCACAGAGGGATCGGGTATACAAAATGGAGAGGCTATACTACTTATCCACTGTGTTGACACTCAAAAGTGTCCCAAGCTTATAATGCGTCAAGATGATTGAGACCACTTAACAGACTTCCGACCAGGTCTCTTGAGAGATTCCGACCAGGTAAAACTGGTCGGAGGCGGCAAGACAGCAATAGAGACCAACTCTATTGAACCTGCATATACGTACAAGATGGAAATTGGATGTACATGTCATAACCGAATAAACAAGTCTTATTTGGAGTTTTATTCGGGCAGGAGTCCTATTTGGTTACGGGAAGACCAACCGCCCTATAAATATAAAGGGTGACGGCCGATTGAGATCTCATCTATCCAATCGTCAAATCAATCTACTACAACCCTTTTACTCTCTTCTCCAACCTCATGTTGTCCATCCTTTGATCCGAAGACCAAGAATGACGCACTAGGCTCGTCGGCCGACCTAGGGCAACCCGACGACGTCCATGCCCTGACGGGGTCCCTCCCGGGCGAGAGCTTCGATGGTTCCTTTGATAGTTTGCCCGAAAACTAGTCGTTCTTCACCATGTAAGTGCGATAGCTATCCTTTGCGGGTTTGCTTGTGTGACACCCTGAAAATCGCTTTTGAGAAAATAGAATTTAATATGACTTTGTTTATTTATTTTTCATGAAACATATAGGTCAAATAATAATTTTTGCATTCATGCTGGAGCATAATATTTTATTTGAGTGTAGGAATAGTGTTGAGTGGTTCAAATTCAAATTTGATTTGAATTTGGGCATGTTTTCAAAAGTAATAAAAAGAAAAAGGCTTTTCCTATCTACTCTCCCCTTCCCTCACCCTTTTTGGCCCAATCGGAGAAGCAGCCCGGCCCGAAGAAACCTCCCTCCCTCCTCTCTCCCCGCTCCCCCGCTTGGGCCTCGGCCTGCTCCGGCCCACAGCCGCAGCGGCCAACTCCCTCGCACCGGCCCAGCTGCAAGCCGCCTCCGCCCCGCGCAACCACGCTCGTGGCCCAAGCCACAACCCCGTCGGCCCGCCTGGACACCTGGTCCGCGCCTCGCAGCCGCTCGCCCGTGGCCCAGCTTGCCCGCGCAGCGCCCGCAGCCCAGCTCGCCCGCGCCGGCCCATTCGCTCGCGCGCACACCTCGCTCGCTCCCTCACCCGCTGACGCGCCGGTCCCACCCGTCAGCGACGGGGACCCTTCCCCTTCCTCGCGCCGCCTGTAGAGCCGCCGCTGTTCCCCTCCCCTTCCGTAACCGCTGTGAGTGGCCATAATGGCCACTCGGCCTTCAAGCCGAGCTCGGTGGAACTCCCACCGACGCCTCGCCGCCTGCCCCGAACCTTATAAAACCCCAGGGGAAGCCCCGAGCCTCTCCCTCATGCACCCGCTCGACCCCGCTCTCTGTTCGTCGTCTACAGAGCTTCGCTGGCCGCTCAAGCGCCCCTCCGAGCCACCGAAGGTGACGCCGCGACCACCCGTCTGGTTTTGGTGCCCTCCTTTTGCTGTTTTGCGTGAACCCGAGCCTCACCGGGGTGTTTCCCGTTTTGCAGATCCCGCCGCCGTCAATTTACGCTGTGGTGAGCTCCCTCGCCGCGTCCGAGCCTGCTTTTGTGCTCGCCGTCCTCTCCGGTTCACTCCGGTGCAACCCGCGTAGTCAGCCGAGCCCGGGAACGCTCGGTTCGCGAGCTCCTGAGCGCCACCTATGGCGCACCACCGAGCTCCGGTGGCGGCACCGCCGCTCCCACCGTCGCGCTTGCCCGCCAAGCCCTCTGCGCCGTTCATCCGGCGTTGAGTGGCCAAGATTAGAAGCCGCCCCGCGAAGGGGTATGCACCGGGTTTGTGGACCCGTGCACCCGAGCGCCGCACGCGGTTCACCACCACCTGGTGGGCCGAGCCAACCGCATCGCACCGCGTGGCGCCGTGTCGGCGCCAGCACGGCAGCCATAGCCGTTTTTGTGAAAAAGCCCTCGCGTTTTGCGGAAATTAACCCACAGTCCAAGCGCAATTCAAAATAATTAGTTTTAGGTCATGTTTTCTTTCGGTTTAGCCCCTAGAGTTTATGGTTTTAGGACCCGCCGTCCGGAGTGCGCCTTTTCACGTTCTAGCCCCTGCTAGCTACAATGAATTACGTTTAGTTCGTCGGTTTTCGCGAGTTAGCCCCCGAAAAATGAGTTTTATTTACAAAAGTGCCCTTGAAACTTGTTTTCTTTATAACTTTCTCGTTTTAGATCCGATTAGAGTGATCTTTACGTTCATGTGATCGTATCGACAAGTAGAATAGTTTTATATACGTTTCTCTACCTGTTTTTGATGCTTGGTGTACTGTTCTAATAGAAATGTATATATTTGCATGTGATGATTGGAATGGATGTTTGTGTGGTGCCTTTGATCTCGTTAGAGACCGAGCTGTTCAAGGTTGTCGTGAAGCAGATCTTCGAAGAAGTGAGACCAACAACACGAGTTATTGGAAGGCAAGTATAACTTACGGTTTCCTTGTTACCTATTAACTGCAAGACTAAATATCATTATGCATGTGTCATAACTTGATGAACCGTAGGTCAAACCTAGTTTCACTTGATCTTATTACCTTGTACCTATGGGAAGGTTTTGCATAATATGTTTAGTAATGCTATGCGCTACTTAATTGCTAAATGTTAATATTGATTAATGATTATGGAACAATGTTAAAAGAGGCTTTTAACCACATTCAGGGCACTGGAGCATGTTGTTCTCTCAGTGACCCACCCCAGGGACTATCTTTTAAAGCGGCCACCCGGGAGGTTCCGTGCAGCCTTGGGAATCATATGGCTCTGATCTTAGTCGTATAACTAGACTTTCTCTAGCTTGTAGTAGTAACCGAAAGGCGCTAGAGGAGAGCCTAGGCTTTAGAATGGCTTCCTTGCCTGTCAAGATGTGTACTGGTCGGCTATCAGGTGTGCCATCTTGAAGGGGCCTCCATTCGCCTAGATGCTGAAACCTTGCGGCTACTACTTGTTAGGGTAGCTAGTGAAAGGTTACGTAGTGAAACCCTGCCGTACTTCCATAGAGGAGGTAATGTGGGACTTGCTAACCCCGACATCTGGGAATCACGACCTAAGGTGAAAGTGTACAACCTTTGCAGAGTGTAAACCTGATATATCAGTCGTGCTCACGGATACGAGCGGCTCGGATCCTTTTTAAGCAATCCTTGGTGGGGTATGTTGGTGGTTGGTTGGTGACCTCTTTTTAACATAATGATTATCACATATACTGGGACAACAGGGTTTATACATTTAGTAATGTAAGTTTAATATAAAATATGATCAACTTAAAATGCTGACCGCAGTCAACCGAGTCAAACCTCTTGAGCCTTGCATCCCCGTAGTTGTACTTGCTGAGCATGGTGAGCTGACGCTTGTCGTTGGTTCACAAAAATCCCGGATGGGTACCAGATGGTGGATTCAAGAGAAGAATTACAGAAGATATTCCAAGAGTTCTATGTGGGTGTTCCCCCAGTCAACCATCCCTGTGGAGTTTGGAGTCCCGAAGAATAGTTTCCGCTATGCTTTTGTTTTAAGTGTAAGTCTTGTTGTAACTAAGTTTCGATATGTAATAAAGCATTGTCTTTGGGAAAATTCCATATTTGTTGCTATATGTGTCTTGTGGACTTCCTGGGCACACATATAGTTGGCACTTGGTATTCTTCGAAAAACCGGGTGTTACAAATTGGTATCAAAGCAATGTTGACTGTAGGATGCAAGCCTAGTTAGAACTGGACGTTTTAGCATGCTTTCATACTTGCTTAGTCCTTGTTTTCTCTCCAACCTTGTTATTTGATAAAAGAAATGCTACATCTATCTCTGTTCTATTACAAAACATTGCTTCTATTCTATGTCTTCTCTCTCTTAGATGGACCACAACAAGGATACCACCAACAGCAAAGGTCAGGAGGACCAGGCTATGTGTCCAAGAATGCTTTCGACAAGGATAAGCTTTTGGCCATGCAAAGAAATGTTCTTGAAGATGTTGCCCAACATGGGAATTCAATCAAGGGACCAGTGAAGAGACAAGTAGCAGAAGCCTGGAAGAATATGAAATCCAATAAAGATGGAGATAGTAAGATGTTTGAAAGTCAGGATCAATGTCGTTGTTGTAAGCATTATGGGTTTCCTTGTCTGCAAAACAAGTCAACTAAGAAGCAAATCAAGATGGACTCAACAGATAAGACCAATGTGGATAAGAAGAGGAAGGCAAACTTACCGGAGTCACTAATGGAGAGCAACCAACAGTCAGCTGGAACAACTTCACAAGAGGTGTACATAGATGGGTGGACCATCACCTATAAGGAGTTCCAACCGCGGAAGACCAAGCAAGCCAAAGCCAAGAAACAAGCCAAGAAGCAAGCTAATCAGATAAGGGTAAACCCTACGAATCAGGAAGATAACAACACATCAGGTGACAATCTGAACACGGAAGATCCAGCCAAGAGAAGGTGTTATCATTGTCAAGAAGAGGGACACTTTATTAAGTCTTGCCCACAGAAGAATCAACAACTATGCTATGGAAATGGCCAGAGTCAAGACACTGCAGAACAACCTCTAGCAAGTGTTGCCAACACATCATATGAAGAAACCCCCTGAGGAGTTTGAGAAAAGGATTGGACGTGTCACTCTTTCTCCAGCACAAGAGATGCCACCAGGATATCCCAGTAACCATGTCGTCTTTAACGATTAGGAGCTTATACCCTTTATGTAATAAAACCGCTAGTCGCGAAGTTGAGTCTCTATGTGAAGTGTGAATCTTTATTGTGCAGTTGGTTTATCATTATGCAAATGTTTGATTTGTATCTTTGTAATGATTGCTAAAAGTTAGTGAGTAGATAGTTGGGGTAGTGTTGTCGACCTCTCATCCTTGTGTTCTCTCGATCTATCCAAAATCCAACAAAGAAGTCCTTTATCAATCCATGCTTTATAAGCATCTCCCTCTCTTTCATGCCACCTTTGTTATATGTCAGATGTTAAGCACAAGAAACGATGATGTACAACATATTAACTTTCAAGAACCAAGTTTATCACATCCTTCTAGAACCCCAATGAAGATTAACACTCCTAGTGAGAAATGTTACAATGGTGAAGAGAATGGGCATGATGTGAGTAACTACACTGAGAATCTTGATTCGAGTAATCAGAGCCAAAATCAACCACATTCGCAACAAATACGAAAGATCCATAAGAAGAAGGGAAAAGGAAATAAAGTAAAAAGGAATTTTATCCAAGGAAGATTGAACCATGTGGATATGATTACAACTTCTAGAGCTCAAGAGGTCATGTATGGTTTACTTCCAGTAAACTCAGTCAATGCCATGGTTTTGTTTGATTCCAGAGCATCACATTCGTTCATCTCTAGCGAGTTTGTCAAAAATCATAATATACCTATGTTTCCAATGAAGAAACCCATGACAGTCAACTCTTCAAGAGGAAAAATAAAGGCAAACTGCATGTGTCCGAAGGTTAGACTTGATATAAAGGGAGTAAACTTTGTGGAGAATCTTATAGTTGTGAAGATAACTGAGATTGATGCTATCCTTGGAGTGGGATGGCTATCTGCTTGCGATGGAGTAATTAACTGCGCCCAATGTTCAGTACTTCTAACAACCCCGTCAGGAGAAAGAATTGAATATCAAGGAATTCAACCTCTACCCCAGGAATATGAAGTTGACCTAGAGGAAGGTGTAAACCCAGAAACTGATAATATGAAGAGTGAGATTTCGGATGTTCTTAAAAGGAACAAGCACCCATGGAAAAGTACAATACAAACAGATGACTTCACATGAAATGATAATTCAATCAGGTTATGAAGTTCGGACAATAACAACCAAGGTGTCATATGAAGTTCAGATATGTTTTTGAGTTCAGTGTTTTGTTGGCAAGTCAGTTGTAACCCTTGTTTTAAGGGGGGTAGCCTGTTGAGTCGAACTTCCTTGTTATCAAGTTTACAAGATCAGTTATGAATCGCTTGTCAAGTTGGTTTACATGTGAAGATGTTGGAATGTCTAATCAAGTTCTCTTTTCCGGTTTTCCCAAGATCATTTGTTGATCTCTTCATGCCAAGTCTCTTCGAATCTCAAGGATGAGATTCTTCTTAAGGGGGTAGGTTTGTGACACCCTGAAAATCGCTTTTGAGAAAATAGAATTTAATATGACTTTGTTTATTTATTTTTCATGAAACATATAGGTCAAATAATAATTTTTGGTGAATTAATAAATTAAGTTAGGGCTTAGAAACATTTTTGTTGCATTCATGCTAGAGCATAATATTTTATTTGAGTGTAGGAATAGTGTTGAGTGGTTCAAATTCAAATTTATTTGGGCACGTTTTCAAAAGTAATAAAAAGAAAAGGCTTTTCATATCTACTCTCCCCTTTCCTCACCCTTTTTGGCCCAATCGGAGAAGCAGCCCGGCCCGCAGAAACCTCCCTCCCTCCTCTCTCCCTGCTCCGCCGCTCGGGCCTCGACCTGCTCCGGCCCACAGCCGCAGCGGCCCACTCCCTCGCACTGGCCTAGCTGCAAGCCTCCTCCGTCCCGCGCAACCGGGCTCGCGGCGCAAGCCGCAACCCCCCGGCCCGCCTGGCCACCTCGTCCGCGCCTCACAATCGCTCGCCCGTGGCCCAGCTTCCCTGCGCAGCGCCCGCAGCCCAGCTCGCCCACGCCGGCCCGTTCGCTCGCGCGCACACCTCGCCCGCTCCCTCACCCGCTGACGCGGCGGTCCCACTCGTCAGCGACGGGGACCGTTCCCCTTCCTCGCGCCGCCTGCAGAGCCGCAGCCGTTCCCCTCCCCTTCAGTAACCGCTGAGCTCCCTCGCCGCGTCTGAGCCCGCTTTTGTGCTCGCCGTCCTCTCCGCTTCACTCTGGTGCAACCCGCGCAGTCAGCCGAGCCCGGGAACCCTCGGTTCGCGAGCTCCCGAGCGCCACCTATGGCGCGCCGCCGAGCTCCGGTGGCGGCGCCGCCGCTCCCGCCGTCGCGCTTGCCCGCCGAGCCCTCTGCGCCGTTCATCCGGCGTTGAGTGGTCGAGATTAAAAGTTGTCCCGCGAAGGGGTATGCACCGGGTTTGTGGACCTGTGCACCCGAGCGCCACACGCGGTTCACCACCACCTGGTGGGCCGAGCCAACCGCATCGCGCCGCGTGGAGCCGTGTCGGCGCCAGCGCGGCAGCCGCAGTCATTTTTGCGAAAAAGCCCTCACGCTTTGCGGAAATTAACCCGCAGTCCAAGCGTAGTTCAAAGTAATTAGTTTTAGGTCATGTTTTCTTTCGGTTTAGCCCCTGGAGTTTACGGTTTTAGGACCCGCCGTCCGGAGTGTGCCTTTTCACGTGCTAGCCCCTGCTGGCTACGGTGAATTACGTTTAGGTCATCGGTTTTCGCGAGTTAGCCCCCGGAAAATGAGTTTTATTTACAAAAGTGCCCCTGAAACTTGTTTTCTTTATAACTTTCTCGTTTTAGATCGGATTAGAGTGATCTTTACGTTCATGTGATCGTATCGACAAGTAGAATAGTTTTATATATGTTTCTCTACCTGTTTTTTATGCTTGGTATACTGTTCTAATAGAAATGTATTTATTTGCATGTGATGATTGGAATGGATGTTTGTGTGTTGCCTTTGATCTCGTTTAGAGACCAAGCTGTTCAAGGTTGTCATGAAGCAGATCTTCGAAGAATTGAGACCAACAACACGGTTATTGGAAGGCAAGTATAACTTACGGTTTCCTTGTTACCTATTAACTGCAAGACTAAATATCATTATGCATGTGTCATAACTTGATGAACCGTAGGTCAAACCTAGTTTCACTTGATCTTATTACCTTGTACCTTTGGGAAGGTTTTGCATAATATGTTTAGTAATGCTATGCGCTACTTAATTGCTAAATGTTAATATTGATTAATGATTATGGAATAATGTTAAAAGAGGCTTTTAACCACATTCAGGGCACTGGAGCATGTTTTTCTCTCAGTGACCCACCCCAGGGACTATCTTTTAAAGCGGCCACCCGGGAGGTCCCGTGCAGCCTTGGGAATCATATGGCTCTGATCTTAGTCGTATAACTAGACTTTCTCTAGCTTGTAGTTGTTACCGAAAGGCACTAGAGGAGAGCCTAGGCTTTAGAATGGCTTCCTTGCCTGTCAAGATGTGTACTGGTCGGTTGTCAGGTGTGCCATCTTGAAGGGGGCCTCCATTCGCCTAGATGCTGAAACCTTGCGGCTACTACTTGTTAGGGTAGCTAGTGAAAGGTGTGTCAACATGTGAAACACTCGGAAAACCGGGTGTTACAGCTTGTAAACCTAGCCGTCCTTCACCGCGTAAGTGTAACCTCCTCGCTGCGTTCTTCGGTCAGTGGCGACCCGGGCATCCAAAGCCCTAGCTGGTGTGTGATCCGGAATACTTTCAGCGTCAACATACTTTTTGGCGACTCCGCTGGGGAAGAATTTTCTTTGGTTCTACTTTGTAGTCGAATCTTCTTGCCCTAGCCCTATTCTTCACTGATCTATCATTTTGTGCTCGCCACTACAGTTGTATTCGGCCCAAAGGGCTGATCACATCTGGTTTTGACCTCTTCTGATCTAGTTTGCTATTTTGCAACACAGCGTGCTTGATATTGGAAAATTCAGCAAGGCAGTCAAGCTCTAAATCATAGAGTCCCAAGGTGTTACATCACAAAACTACTACAATTACCCCAAGGTACAACTTGCAATACATCTTATGGTTATAATAATTATTTTGCAAGTTCTATGAACTCTCATGTTGGTGTTGCTAGTCATAATGATAGTAGGTATGTTGCATCGATTAATACTTTTCCTCATCATACGCATCATAATCACGCATATATGGTCAAGGACCGATGTCAACTATAGATCCTTTAAGTTTTGATGCTACTAGCAACATACAACATGTAAATTCTTATTCATCGGCTATAAGTTCACAATATGTGGCTCCACTACAAGACATGCCGATGAATGAGAGAATTGTCTATGACAATAATAATAATTTAGCCAATTGCTCTCAAAATTCAGCATCAAATGCAAGTGCTACTACTCATAATTCGGCATCCTATGTTAGTAATAACTATGGCCGACTGCATGAATATTCAGCAAAGCATTTAAGTGCAAGTATTTATGATTCGGCTTCACGTGTTACTACTAACCATAGCCGAATCAATGAAAATTCAGCACCTTATGCAAAGATCATTCCTCACAATTCGGCTTCAAATTTAACTCAAAATCATAGCCGAATTAGTGAAATTCCAGCAAGGTATTCGAGTGCAAAAACTTATGATTCGGTTCCACATGATACCGATAACTATAGCCGAATCAATAAAAATTCAGCAATAAGTGTGCATGCTAACAATTGTGATTCGGCTTCATATGTTGCTCTTAAATCAAGCCGAATCGATGAAGATTTACCTCATGCTAGAAATCCATATGGCTCCTCTAAATGGAGAGTGCCCGCTTATCATAGACCATACCCGTTACACATTGATTACTTAGAAGATCCTGATGGTTGGCGGGTACCTGATTTTTATGAATTTAGTGGTGAAGATGATAAGACCGTTGTCGAACACATTAATATTTATCTCTCGCAATTGGTTTTTGCCGGTAAAGAGGACTATATGAAAGTGCGAAATTTTCCTTTATCTCTCACTGGTATTGCCTTTGCATGGTTTACATCTTTACCCGAATGCACTATTTGGTCATGGTCTAGATTAGGGGAGTTATTCTATGAATACTTTGGAAAGACCAATGACAAAATGTTGATTACTACTGAGTCATCGGCTAAAAGGGCATTGTTAATGGGCATGAAAGAAAGAGTGAGTTCGGATGTAAGCGAAGGTTCGGCTACTAAAGCCAAACAACATAATATCCATTCTGAACCGATCACAACTCAAAAAGCAAGTCTTTCTACTGAAAAACATGAAAAGCGCCAGAAAACGGCTAGACTTGATTTTTCAAGAGCTAAAGGGGTTATACGCTTATCCAGTGATTACCACATCATTGATGGAGATCAAATCCCTACAAGCGAGAAAGAAGGATCGCTTGCCTGCCCAAGATCAGCTAAGCCGATTTTAGAGTCTGCTGAGCCGATTACTACTTGCCCAGAGTCGGTTAGGTCAACTTCTAAGTTGGCTAAGCCGACTCCCCCCGTTGTTGTCTTACCTATTAGTGCCCAAGTCGGTCGAGCCGACTTCCGATCGGCTAAACCGACTTCCTCTGTTCCAGCAACTACCGAAGCTCTTTTGGGTGATTCGACACCTATTGTTGATCGTTCTATGGAGATGAAGAACAACGCCATTCAAACCAAGAACCTACGCTTCTCCGACATGATCAACAAGGTACCAAATAAGAATATTTTGCTCAAATTTCAATCTGGTCATAAAATTTCAATTTCTGCATCCATAGTCAATATTCTTGCTAGTAGTTGTAAAAAACGATTGAGAATAACAGTTTATTTGGTAATGATAAAACAAACTCAGATTCTATTGGTCAACACATTGTACCATATGGCAAGGCCGATAGTTGTAGTTTGTCAAAAATAAAGCTTCTTAAAACCAATTACAAAGGTGTGGTCGAATGGATTGATGTTAAATCTGATCCCTTCATTTGCTTAGCTTTAAAGTCGGCTCCACAAAAGAATCGGTTGAAGAAATCAAAGTACACCTTTGACTTTACTTTTTGTGATCATGTCTTTGATATCTTGCTGAAGAATAATTTTATTAAAATCATTAATCACGATGCTTTGCCATCTATTCAAAACTTAGAAGAGCTTACATGTTGCAAGTGGCACAATTCTTTTGATCATAGTACTTCTAATTGCAATGTGTTTCGTCGAGTGATCCAATCGGCCATTAATAAAGGACGATTGAGATTTTTTGACGTTCAACAAATGGACCAATTGGATTCAATTGGTCTTGATGGCAAGCAAGTTTCGGATCGGCTTGCATTAGCCGATTCACTCAAAGCTCAATGCTCGAATGCCCAAGAGAGACATGTGGAGCCCTCAAGTGAAGACAAAGTTGTTGTCCATGAATTGAAAGTTGAAGATATTCCAAACGACAACAAAGTTATCACAATTCCAGAAGACACTTGGGGGCAGGTAGAATTGCGGATACATGGGTGTATGCCGAATCTTGAGATGATGAGTGATTGTCAACTGGGATGATGCGCATGTGCTTTGTCTTGTGTTGTGCAGGTGTTGAGCACGGATACGGTGATTGAAGGCA
Organism: Coix lacryma-jobi var. lacryma-jobi; assembly: GCA_009763385.1. Classification (NCBI taxonomy): domain Eukaryota; kingdom Viridiplantae; phylum Streptophyta; class Magnoliopsida; order Poales; family Poaceae; genus Coix; species Coix lacryma-jobi. The sequence continues at coordinate 100,292,585 of CM019831.1, forward strand.
AGGTGAAGGTCAAGTAGAGACGTGTCGTGCCGATGGACTCGGAGTGGTGAAGGGCGGACGTGAGGCTTGGACTGACAGACCGGTGGCCTGAGGATCGACCGTGGTGGCTGACAGCCTGGGATAGCGACAAGTGAAGACTTGCGTGTGGACGGGGTGCACGGGCGGTGCATCCCCTCTACGGCATCGGTTTGGTGGTTGAGCCACAGAAAAACCACCGAGTGGATGGTTTCCAGGTTTGGGCCTCAAAACCTGGGTGCGGCCGGTTTCCGAGTTTGGGCCACAAAACTCGGGCTGAGGACGGTTTCCAGGTTTGGGCCTCAAAACCTGGGCACTGGTAGGTTTCTGAGTTTGGGCCACAAAACTCAGGTGACAGACGACAGGTTTCCCGGTTTCGGCCTCAAAACTGGGGGATGGCCCAGGTTTCCCGGTTTCGGCCTCAAAACTAGGAGGAGGTCCGTGAAAAGGACGAGCGGCGCAGTGGCGGCACGTGGCGTCATCCGGTGAGGTCGTGTCGAGGCGAAGCTACCCGATGTGCGGGCGTGGCCGTCGGATGAACATCAACCTCGAGTTGATCAGGAATACCCTTAGGGTTAGCCTGCTCGCTCATTAGTTGTAAGGGTAGAAGGGGAATAATTGTATTAGGCTATATAAGGAGAGGGCACCCCTCCCTCCAGACTATATCAGTCATTGCTATTTTCATTCTAGGGTTCCTGCTTCCCATTCCTTGTTGTAGCTACTGAGATCCGCAGAGACGGTGAACAATACCTCTGTGTATTTGGATTTTGTGGAAACGGGACCAGATTCCCGTTGTCTCCTCGTGTAGAGAAATTTTGGCTGGAAATCGAGATCAAATCGCGTTCTGGCTTGTGAGTTCTTCACGTTTTCGGTTTTTGGCCCTCACGGAGATTTGACTCGTTCTTTCTCTCCGGGAGTTGGTTTTTGATTTCGTTTGAACCATTGTGTACATGAACGGTTTTGTGATCTTTTGACCGAAGGAATCGCACTCTAATCACTTGTAGCAACAGATCGGTCAAGTTTCATTTTGGATCAAGTTTCTCCTCTCTTTTCCCGAACTTCTTTGATTCATCGATTTGGAGATAGGTTCGAGTCATGATCTCCTAGGAGTAGCTCACTATCCTCCTTATGACTCCTCTCTCCAAGTTTGAGCCCTAGAGGTTTCGTTTTGGGAGAGATCGAGTCAAATCGGTGGACGAACAGCTCAGTTTCAGGATGGATCGGACGCACGACTCAGGATGACCGGACTCTGACCAGTGAGTCTGGTCGTTGAATGTACTGGTGTTCTGTTTTTCTCAGACTTGATCGGACGCTAGGGTTTCGTGTGACCGAACGCACAGAGGGCACTGTTCATTGCCTGTTTGTGTTGACCGGCTTCTGCAGTGTGACCGGACGCTCAGTCTCGTGAGTCCGGTCCAACTCAGAGAGGTCTGAAATCGGGTTTTGCCAGACCAGACGCGTCTGATCCTTACTGACCGGACGCTCCAGTGAGTCCGGTCAGTACAGATCAGCACGCTTTCGTCCGTGGTTCGTTCGTTCGTTGTTGGTTTTGATTTCCGCTTGTTGCGTTGGATTCCTGACTTCATGCTCTACTGAAATCATGCTTCTCTCTTTGCAAAATAGCCTGAATCCCCCTCGCATTGCTCGGGGGAGGTTGAGGTTACCCAGAGTTCAACCTGTCACTAGTTGACTTGCGTGAACTTGCGCGAATGAGCTTTTGTGGTGTCCCGCTGTGTTCTTAGGAACATCCACCCAATCTCTTGGCTCGTGGACATCACCCGTGTAGGTTTTGCTCGCAGGGTTGATTTTTGGGACAGAAGCTGGAGTTTCAAAGGAAATTTTTAGGCTCCCATTCACCCCCCCCTCTGGTCGCCTTTGGTGGCACTTTCGGTCCTTCAAGAATCTCTCCAGCTAAAGCAAAGGTCGATTGATCCTTTTGAGCAAGGGGAATCAGCTAAGGATCCTCCTTTGGAGCATGTCTATTGAGATGGAGAAAAAAAGGAGGATGCTCATAAAGCTTTTGGAGGTAAAGGTCGTGACAAGCAAAAGAGTGGAAGACCGAAGCTTAGCTTCAAAGAGCTTCTAGCTAAGTATGAGAACTTAGCAAAAATCAATGTCACCAATCGGCCAAAGAAGGTCCGAACACCAAGATTGCCTCCAAAGCACAAATCTCAATATCGGAATTGGCAAGGGAATAAATCTCAAACAACAACAACACATTTCCCTTTTGAGTAGTCAATTCCTATGACATATGGACCACAACCCACATATTTTCATCCTTATTCATCTTGGGGCTGGTTTGATCAAGAGACACACATTCCACCATATTCTCGGCCACAATATGCAGCTCCTAGACAATTAGAGAGGTCATCATCTTATAAAGACCGTTTTGATCTAAATCGGTCCGGAGCCCAGTAGAAGAAGAAAGTGGTAAAACAGGTTTACAATGTGAAATATGATGGCCGCAAAGATAGAAGTTCAGATCTGAATTCAACTATTGAAAAGTCGATTGCAGTGTTGAAGAATCTAGTTATTGACGGCATAGAAGTAGGAGAATCATCTGTTGATATTCCAAGTGCGAAATCTAAACAAAAGAAAGTGAGAGTGCCTAAAATCAAGAAAGATTTGCCACTGTCCAAAATAGAAATAAAATCGATATGCTCAATTGGTTTACCAAAGTGGCAAGAAAAGAAGTTGCAGAAGCTTAGTGTAGAGAAGTTGAAAGGAAAAGGCTTGGTGTGGGTTCCTAAAGGAAGTATCCAAGTTCAGAAAGATGATGCTCAAGCAAGTAGTGCAACGAAGGTAAAGGCGAGAAGAAGATTCAAGAAGCAGTTGCCAAGCTGGGGATTTGCACCGAATCATCAAAATCAATGGTTTTGGCATCATCCATATTCTCTGCCTATGTCTATGTGGAATTCATCCCAAGGTACGCATGGTTACCCTTTAACCCCTTATTTTGATCCTTGGTATAGATATCTATATTATGGAGAGTTGCCAAATTATTTTGCTTACCAATGATCTAGAGTCGAACTGCTTTATTTCGGCTATGCATACTCATCGAGATGAATTCATATGGTCGATGATTTGCTATCGCCCTTAGTGTAATAATATAGCCAATGAATGTTTGCAACCATCGTGCTATTAGGAAAGCCCCGTAGAATTCACTTTGATGGCTTTAAGGCTCGGGGGGCATGGTATATGAATTTTTACTTCATAGGTGTGACAATATGGTTAATCAGCTTGCAGAAAGGGCCAAGGTGTTGGCATGCTCACTATTTCTCATAACGGTGCTATGTGAGACACCGAGCCGCTTAAGACTATATTTGCACCAAGATTCAAGCCATGCCATCATTAATACTTTTGCCAAATTTCAAATTCGGCATATTACAAGGCATGATGATTTTAAGGCCAACATGTTAACTTGATATATGAGCGTCTGGCTATGACGTCGGTGGGCATAATTTTCACATTTAAGGAAAAGCCGATGCATCAAATTTTACGAACAGATCATAAAGAATCAACTCAATCGGTTTGTCCGGCCGACCAGGTTGAATCTAAACCAACTCAGTCGGCTTGTCCGGCCGACCAGGTAGAATCTGAACCAACTCAGTCAGCTTATCCGACCGACCAGGTTGAATCTGAACCAACTCAGTCGGCTTGTCCAGCCAACCAGGTTGAATCTGAACCAACTCAGTCGGCTTGTCCACCGACCAGGTTGAATCTGAACCAACTCAGTCGGTCTGCGCAGTCGGCCAGGTCGACTTTGAGCCGACTTAGTCAGTTTGTCAAATCAGCTTAGTCGACTCCGATACGGTTAGCCAAGTTGATTCATCCATAGAACTTCCAGATCGGTCTGAATTAATTCTTAACAAAAGCAAGGCCAATTTGGAAGATTGGAGAACTCCCGTGTTGAAATATTTTCGTGATCCAAGCGCTGAAGTTGATGACAATGTTTGGCGGAGTGCATTTAATTATGTGATGTGTAACAATAGCTCTATCAAAGGACTGCTGAAGATTCATTGCTTAAGTGTTTGGGATCTGATTAAGCAAGACTAGGCTATGAGAGTCATCCATGCACTTTGATTAAATTCATCAAGAGAGAAAATTGGGATAATCCAAGGAGGTGACCTTGAACAAGCACCAGGTTGGAAATTCTTGTATAGAGTGATCAAATTGGTGTTCAAAAATTCATATTTGCTAGAGATGTTGCAAGGTGAAAGTCTTACAAGAGCAATGAACAAGAGGTATTTGAAAAGGGTACTTTCCAAGTGTTTGGCAAGGAGCTCAAGTGCCCACCAAACAATGGCCGACACATGTACATCCTCTTTAGATGCTAGATAGCCGATGAGTTGGGTATCGTTGCTATTTAGTGCTTTAATTATGTGTTTAGGTTCAATGCATTATTCACCTAAAAACAGGAGACATATGTTGACACTCAAAAGTGTCCCAAGCGTATAATGAACTCCACCTTCAAGTTTTTGTTGTCAAGATGGCTGAGACCTCTTGAGAGACTTCTGACCAGGTCTCTTGAGAGATTCCGACCAGGTAAAACTAGTCGGAGGCGGCAACACAGCAATAGAGACCAGCTCTATTGAACCTACATATACGTACAAGATGGAAATTGGATGTACATGCCATAACCGAATAAACAAGTCTTATTTGGAGTTTTATTTGGTCAGGAGTCCTATTTGGTTACGGGAAGACCAACCGCCCTATAAATATAAAGGGTGACGGCCGATTGAGATCTCATCTATCCAATCGTCAAATCAATCTACTACAACCCTTTTACCCTCTTCTCCAACCTCATGTTGTTCATCCCTTGATTCGACGACCAAGGATGGCGCACTAGGCTCGTCGGCCGACTTAGGGCAACCCGACGATGTCCATGCCCTGACGGGTGAGAGCTTCGACGGTTCCTTTGCTAGTTTGCCCGAAAACTAGTCGTTCTTCGCCACGTAAGTGCGATAGCTATCCTTTGTAGGTTTGCTTGTAAACCTAGCCATCCTTCACCGCGTAAGTGTGACCTCCTCGCTGTGTTCTTCGATCCGTGGTGACTCGGGTGTCCAAAGCCCTAGATGGTGTGTGATCAGGAACACTTTCGGCGTCAACACATTGTTTCTTTTGTCTTTAGATCTCTGCTTGTTTCTTACTGCATAAGTACAGACGAGGAGAGGCAAGAGATATAAGTATCTTATTGTAAGCAGCACTAACACACTACTACACAACCGGCCTTTAGCCCCGGTATGGGCACGGGCTTCAGCCCCGGTTTGGGAAAACCGGGGCTAGCAATCCGTGGTTTGGGCACGGGCTTCTGCCCCGGTTTGGGAAAACTGGGGCTAGCAATCTGGGACTAGCTAGCAATCCGGGACTAAAGGTCCCAACCTAAAGGACCGAAAGTGCTACCAGAAAGCGACCAGAGGGGGGGTGAATGGGAGCTTCAAATTTTCCTTTCGGAAACTAATAGCCTCTGTCCCAGAAAATCAACCCCAAGAGCAAAACCGATGCGCGTGATGCCCACGACCCAAGAGAATGGGTGGATGTTCCCTAGGAACACAGCAGGACACCACAAAAGCTTCCTCACTCGAGTTCACGCAAGTCAACTAGTGACAGGATGGACTTTGGGTAACCTCAACCTCCCCCGAGCAACGCGAGGGGGATTTAGGCTATTTTGCAAAGCGGGAAGTCCGATTTCTGTAGAGCACGAAGTCAGAAATCCAACGCAAAAACCCAAAACCAAATCCGAAGTCGAACGATCAAACCGCGGACGAAACAGTGAAGAACTCACTGCATCGGACGCTGGCAGCGTCCGATGGTCAAGCACCGGACGCGTCCGATGCAAACAGGACCTCTCTGGAACCTTACTGAACTGGCATCGGACGCTGCTACAGTGAAACCCTAGCGTCCGATGCTAGACCCCCGGCGCGTCCGATGGCAACGGACGCTCCGATGGTCAGCGTCCGATGCTCCTTCAAAAGCACTGTCAGATGACACGTGGCAACAGACGCTCCTATGCGATGAACTCAGCGTCCGATGCCTACAGACTCAGCGTCCGAAGGTCCCGAAACAGCACTGTTCTTCCGCGAAATTCACTCGATCTCCTCCGAATCAAAAGCACTAAGGCTTAGACTTGGTATGAGGAGTTCTAAGGAGGTTAGTGAGCTATCCCAAAAGAATCACGGCTCGAACCGAACTCCAAATCGGTGAATTGGAAGAAATCGGGACTAAGGGAGCAAAACCGATCCAAGACTAAAATCGCTCGATCTCCTAGACCGTGAAGTTTGAGGTGAATTCCTTCGGTGGAAAGAAGTGTCTCACGATCTAGAACAACTCAGTTCAAACGGATTTGCAAAAGATGCACTGAGCAAAGAGATCGATCAACGGGAAAAATGTGGAGAAAAGCAACCCGCGAAGAACACGAACAAAACGCGAATCACAACCACGAATTTGCAACCGTGTGGCTACCACAGGCTACAATAGTGAGATTACGGTCTCACTTCCTCAAAAATCTCACGGGCACAGAGGTATCGTTCTCTTCTCTGTGGATCTCAGTTTGCTACAGCAGGGGAGTAGGAGAGCAGGAAAACCTAGAAGGCAAAGAGCAAATGGCTGAGATAAAATGGGGAGGTGGGTGTCTCCCCCTACTTATCCTAATTCTAACTATTCCTAATTCCCACTCTACCCCGAACTACTTACAGAGCGAACCAGCTAAACCCTAAGGTTATTCTGGACCAACTCGATGGTAGGTGGATCCGACGGCCACGCCCGCACAACTCGTAGCGTTGCCTCGACGCAACCTCCCGATTGCCGCCACGTGCCGCCACCGCTCTGCGTCCTCTTCACGGACTCCGCCCCCGGTTTTGAGGCCCAAACCGGGAAACCAGCCTTCACGATCAACCCCCGGTTTTGAGGCCCAAACCGGGAAACCAGCCCACCAACGCCTGAGTTTTGTGGCCCAAACTTAGCAAACCCGCAGCACCCAGGTTTTGAGGCCCAAACCTGGAAACCGTCCACCCGATGGTTTTTCTCTGGCTCTACCACCAAACCGAAGCTGTAGAGGGGATGCACCGCCCGTGCACCCCATCCACCGACACGTGTCCCCGAGTCCACGTCTCAAGCAACACCATGCCCCGCAAGTCTTCGCTCGTCGCTGTCCCAGGCTGCCAGCCACCACAGCTGATCCTCGGGCCACCGGTCCCTCAATCCAAGCCTCACGTCCGCCCTTCGCCACTCTCGGTCCATCGGCACGGCACGTCTCTACTTGACCTTCACCTTGCCTCTGATCACTGTATCCGTGCTCGACACCTGCACAACACAAGCCAAAGAACATGCGCATCATTCCAGTTGACAATCACTCATCACTCAGAGACTCGGCATACACCCATGTATCCGCACAACCTTTAGTCGACCTTTAGTCCCGAGTGCTCCCAACCGGGGCTAAAGGCTCCTACGAGAAAACAAATAAATGTGCGTATGTGAGATTCGAACTCAGCACCTCTCGCCTCGCGCACAACAACTCACCTACCAACTCAGCTACACAACCCGCATGATATAGTTTTAGATGTTTTCCTTTTGAGTCCACTCATAAAGGACCTTTAGTCCCGGTTGGTGTTACCAACCGGGACTAAAAGGTCCTTTAGTCCCGGTTGATAACACCAACCGAGACTAAAAGGTCACCCTAATACCAACCGAAACTAAAGGTTGGAGGACCTTTAGTCCGGGTTGGTAATACCAACCGGGACTAAAGGTTGGCCTTTAGTCTCGGTTGGTTTTACCAACCGGGACCTAAAAGTCTTTAGTCCCGGACGCAATTTTTTATCGAGACTAAAGCTCAGTTGATAGATCATCCAAAGGCTTGTTCTCTAGTAGTCTAGTAGTGTAAGTTGTTAATGAGTATTGTATGTGTCGTCTATTATTGGGCTTGGCATAGTAGGTGTACGGGCCTTTTTCGGTGATAACAATGTGAAGACATGAAAAAAACAATAAATGTAATGTAATGGAGACATGCACACATTTGAGAACCACGAAGTTCATTAATTATTATTTTTAATTTAAAAATAACACAATATCAATAGAAACTACCTTCTCCTGTATTTGTGGCATGTTTTAGCTGATATCGAATCTATAAAACATGCATAGTTCACTTCTTCTGGGAACCTTTTGGGTGCATCTTGTTAATTACATCAAGTTGAGCATGCCAAAACCTCCAATTAAGTTGTGTTTTATGGTCATGGTCAAATATTCATTAATTCGTTGTCATCCATATGTTGCATCATATGTCAAACACTACTGCAGACTGGTACTTTGCCGAGTGTTTTTACACTCGGCAAAGAGCCTAAAAACACTCGGCAAAGGCTTTGCCGAGTGTTTTTAAGCAAGACACTCGGCAAAGTTTGCTCGGCAACATAGTTCACGACAAAAAGACTTTGCCGAGTGCTTTTTCTCGGGCACTCGGCAAAATAATAATATATTTTGCCGAGTGCTGGGCAAGGCACTCGGCAAAATTTTTGCAGCCGTTACGCCGCTTGCCGTTAGCCGTTATTTTGCCGAGTGTCCTAAAACACTCGGCAAAATTGTTTCTGTTGTTTCCTTAGAAAACTTTGCCGAGTGTTTTTTTGCTCAAGACACTCGGCAAAGATTATTTTAAAAAAAATAAAAAACATACTTTGCCGAGTGTCTTGGATCAAGGCACTCGGCAAAGATTATTTTTTAAAAAATAAAACCCATATTTTGCCAAGTGTTTTCTATTAAGGCACTCGGCAAAGATTATTTTTTTAAAAAAATAAAAATATACTTTGCCGAGTGTTTTGGATCAAGGCACTCGGCAAAGACTTTTTTTTAAAAAAAATATATACTTTCACCAGATTACATGATCAAAAGGTCATTTTTTTTATTAATTAATCATAACACCAATTCCTAGGAAATTGATGTAATAGCAGATAAATAAAATACAATCAGAGTCGAATGTAGGACCGAGACTAAACTGAATTGAAGAACCAAAAAAGGGTATAAATAATATACCATAACTCGAAGCTTCTCGCCTCATGTCGTTCATGTCCTCATACTCTTCATCATCTCATAGTCTTCATCATCTTTTAGTTCATCTGCAGTGAAAAAATGGAAGACATGGAACACTCAATACCATGATCAGCAGGAGACAATCCAATAATCGAACAAACCCAATAATTAGTCAACTGCACATGTAGTTGAGGTTAAGAGACAGGACAGGATATCCTTTTTTTGACAAGTAGAGACAGGATATTCTTGGACACCGACGGCTTGGCCACACACCACGTTCTTGGCCGCAACAAACACCAACGCTGTTGCAGCTTCCTACAAAATCAAAACAGCTTTCATTCTATTCTTCTTCCGATCAATCAAGCAATTCCCAATGTCAAGGGAGCACAGGCTACTGCTAGGTACAACAGTTGACACACAACATCATGATAATCCCCAAAAAAGGGAAACCTTTACTCTTAAGAATGAAATAGAACAAGAAGAGTAGAGGAAAAGGTGTGGCAGAAAAGAAAGCGGGCTCCAAAAATTAGATCAGTAACCGGCAGCAGCACTGAAATTACCTAAGGCAGATGGCTGAGCACCTCTTGCCATCTCGGTCTTGCTCTGCAGCAGGCTAGAGCTGGGCTGGCTGGACAGTGCACTTGTTGTCGTGATGGAGTGTTCCGCACTGCACTGCACAGGACACCTGCCTGCAGGTACTCTTCTGGTTTACAGAGAACAAGTCCTTGGACCTTGGGTGAGGGAGGCTGGGGAACAATTCCACATTCTTCCTGATCACGCTTTTTGGCTGCCTCTTCCACATTCCAATCTGAATAAACAAAATGGGAATTGGTATTCTAAAAAGTGCAAGGCAGAGTTGAGTGACTAGGCACTACCAAAGTAACTGCATTCACAAAGTAAACAAAAATCATGGTTGACAAACCAGCTACCATGCGTGTGGCCCAGTGAAATCTCAAAAATTGCTCCAAACTTAAAATTACAATCCCTAGGCCACATGACCACCATGCAGTACCCACAAAACGACTCCACTCAGTTATCTCTCCATGAAACTCCCACTAAAACACATGCACCCAGACACCCACAAACATAGAAGCAGCAAACAATGAATGAACATCGATGTTTGTTCAATTTATACCAGTTGGTGCCAAGGTGTTCTTCACAAAGACAAAGATGTCCTTCTCTCTGGAGCAGATGGTGCTACTCAACCTTAGTTAATCCTGGAGGCTCGAACTTTGTGTTGCCATTGGAACTGCAATTGGTCTTGCATAGCTTGATCTGTTATAATACCAGCATGTTACAATGGTCTATAGCATTAGCAAACTGCTAATCATGATTGATGAAATAGTATGATTCTTTTATAATGAACTGCTAATATATAAACTGGAAAACATTTTCAGCAAGGGAAATATACCTTCACTTGTGTGGATCATTTTGTTTGTCTCAAATTAGATCAGATCGTAACCAAACCCTTTTTAGGATCTCTACATGATAGAAAAAATAGTGATTTTAAATATTTTTATCCAAACCCCTGCCAAGCACAAATATTATTGGGCACCATGGTCCCACAAAATAATCCTTTTGTTCGAGTACAGACAAAGATAAAAAGCTACAAACCAGTTACAAGCCTTTCCTGTGATCAAGCATCAGATCTATATGTTCCTAAAATAAACGAGTTAACCCATCATTCCGAAGCTTCTGTACATGTACTGAAGGTGTACTCTTATTTTGCTCATAAGATAATGAAATCTAGGAAACCGGTTATTTTAGCACAAATACTGAGATTATTTTGGCTGTACTCTGAAACATTCTCCTAACAACATGATTTTGATTGTCTACAAATATTTTAGTTGTAGAGATTTATTTACTCAGCCAAAACCAACATTTAAAGACTGCATAGAAAATTTAAAGACCAAAAGGCTAAAATCGGATAGATCTACTCTGCATACAACTCAAAGAACTGAAGCCGATTTCGAGCAACCAGCAGATTTCAGATTGGAATTGTGCAGAGGATGCACTTCCTGTTAGTAGAGGGTTCAGATCATACTATAACTTTAAGTGCATAAGACTAGCGAAGTTGTTGCAAATTTCAAAATGCTCAACCAGAACAACTTACTTCAGTAATAGTATGAGTATGATTTTTACTGATGCCCTCCATGCTCATCAAATAGCTGTGATTTTCCATCAAAACTTAGCATATTGCACTCGTGTCTGTTAATTACAACCAGCAAATCTTTAATTTGGAGCAGAATGGTTTCTGATTTTTGAATATATACCGAATTGGTGGATTTCGATCGTGCATGATCTAGAAGAAATAAAGCGGGACACCCAGTGACCCAGCAGATCGATATCTTACAATCTTTAATCTAAATTTTTTTTATTTTGGACCCAAATTTTTTTGTGTAGCCTTGTGACAGTATTTGAAGCTTTAATCTAAAATTTGGTGAAATTTTGACTTTTTTTGGTATATTTCTTTAATTTATTTCGTTTCGTTTATTTTTTCGACGTATTTTAAATTTGAACTGTAGGTCCATGGAATAATAGAATTTGGTCATCCGAAAATTGATATTCATGATATTTAACATATGTTGGGGCCGTATCCAGGGAGTCACATGAAATCTCAAGCATCTCCTTAACGTAACATGTTAAGTTAGTTGTGGGAAAAGTGAATTTAAATTATATAAAATTCAAATAAAGTTCAAAAATCACCAAACTTGTGGAGGCATCTTGTTATCGCATGCAGAGGTTATGGTAAAAATTTGAAACGATTTGGAGCAAGTTATGACGCACAATACCTAAACCCCAGACATCTCCACATGTGATAACATTTTATCACATGTGGATATGTTTGAGTTTTTAGGCATCGTGCATCGCAACTTGCTTCAAATCATTTCAAATTTTTATCACAGCCTCGACATGCGATAACAAGAAGCCTCCACAAGTTTCGTAATTTTTGGACTTTGTTTGGATTTTATATAATTTAAATCCACTTTTCTCGCAACTAACTCGACATGTTATGTCAACAAGATACGCGAGATTTCACGTGACTCCTTGGATACGGCCCCAACATACGCTAAATATCATGAATATCAATTTTTGGATGACCAAATTTCATTATTCCATAGTCGTGCAGTTCAAATTTGAAATACACCGAAAAAATCAATGAAACGAAATAAATTAACGAAATATACTAAAAAAATTCAAAATTTCACCAAATTTTATATTAGAGCTTCAAATACTGTCACAAGGATACACAAAAAAAATTGGGTCCAAAATAAAAAAATATATATATTTTGCCGAGTGCCACATGGGAACACTCGGCAAAAATTACTTTGCCGAGTGCCGGCCCTAGGAGGCACTCGGCAAAATTATTTTTCAAAAAATAAAAAAAACTTTGCCGAGTGCCCAATTACGACACTCGGCAAAGTTTATTCGAAAAAATAAAAAATAATAATTTTGCCGAGTGCCGGGCTAGAAAGCACTCGGCAAAGTTTGTTTTTAGAAAAATAAAAAAAACTTTGTCGAGTGCCCAAGTATGACACTCGGCAAAGTTTATTCAGAAAAATAAAAAATAATAATTTTGCTGAGTGCCAGGCTAGAAAGCACTCGGCAAAGTTCGTTTTTAGAAAAATAAAAAAAAACTTTGCCGAGTGCCCAAGTATGACACTCGGCAAAGTTTATTCGAAAAATAAAAAATAATAATTTTGCCGAGTGCCGGGCTAGAAAGCACTCGACAAAGTTTGTTTTCAAAAAAAAAATTGCCAAGTGGCCAAAGTATGGCACTCGGCAAAATTTATTAAAAAAAATAAAAAAATAATTTTGCCGAGTGCCGAGGCTAGAAAGCACTCGGCAAAGCTAACGGTAAGTGGCCGCCATCACGGTTCACCGAAGTTTTGCCGAGCGCTTTTCTTTGCCGAGTGCTATATTTGCCGAGTGTCCAACTTTGCTGAGTGCCTGGCTTTGCCGAGTGTAAAATTTTGCCGAGTGCTACACTCGGCAAAATATAGCTTTGCCGAGTGCCTCGATATTTTGCACTCGGCAAAGTCTGAGACACTCGGCAAAGTACAGTTTTCCGGTAGTGAAAGTAATAGTTATTTGGGTGAAACACATGTAATACGGGTGGCTTGATACCGCTGATCCCGGTCATAGCATTGCCACCACTCCATCATCGGAACAAATAATAGAACAATGAATTCAAGGCCGGGGTCATAGTCCCCCCCCCCCCCCCCCCCCCCCCGCGTCGTGGATGATGATCAAATAACAATTTTGTATTACAGTGTTATAGTTCCCGCTAGGTAGCCTGCTTGTTTCGTTGCGCAGACACATCATTTACATGGACACTACCGGACATGCATGTCTCCGTACATATATAACTGAGAACTCATCTTGCAGTCTTGTGCTAGTTGCACTTTGTTCAATAGAAATAAATTTAGCTTATAAGATCTTGCACTATTACTGTGTTGTCGTGGTATAGAGAAGATTTGTATGTGTAACCAAGTACTTAGTCAATACAATAGATCGAATTGGCCCCTCCTTCTTAAGTTCTAAGCAGGCTCCGCCACTGATTGGGACATGCATGTCGATGTGTGCTGACCTCACCGCACGTTGACACTTGACAAAGCTTAATTTCGTCTAGCCTTGTTGGTGATACACATGCGGTAGTTATGAAAAACCATTCCCCTCATGAAATCTCCTTTTTCTGGTAGTGATTGCGCAAGAATGTATTAAAAAGAGAAAATTACTTCCTTCAGTCCCTCAATCTCATACCCGTTTATTTGTTCTTCCTACATTATTTGCTGGAATTTGGAGCCGCAAAATCTTTGCTGGCCTTGCATGACTGTTGTCATTACCAAGCCACCTGCCCAGGTCTGTGCACAGCACTGAGCACGTGCAGGCATATGACACGTTTTAATTTTATACTTTATTAAACTCACAATAGTTGCATGCGCACACAATGCCATCCTAACCAAGTGGAGTCAATCTTGTTTCTTGTATAAATTTAAAAGGGCAGTCAGTATTGCAATCATGCAAAATAGTGATTTATTGACCTATATAGTAGTTTACGAGGTCACAACTTGTGGGACCCATGTGTCATGCAGCAAGGTCTTTTATTTTCCTTCTTAGTTTAAATGCAGCACCATGTCTTGGGAGGAAAATGGACTTCTGACCCTATATATAATGCCTCTTTGCCCCCATTTGCACAGCAAAGACTAGCCTAGCTAAGAGGTAAGAACACAAGTATGATACATCTGATGAAATAACGACTAAGAAAAGCTTTGTGGGTAACATGAGAATAGGAGGCAAACGGGAATCAACTAATAGCATGATGGACTATTGCAGTAGCTCAACATCTTGAGCATCCTTTGATTTCGATTCTTGAATCCATGGCATCAAATCGGCTTTTAATCCCTTATATGCTGCATGCAGCGCGCTGCTGCTCACTTCAACCTCGCTCTTGCATTCACTTATTGTTAGGCTTCAATAATGACAGACACTACAGAGAACCCTGGCCTTAATCCATCTTGCCCTGGTTCATCACATTCGCGTAGAATCGGTGTTGAGCAAGGCCTACAATGCTCTAATTGGTGCCATGTGATGTGACACGATGACTTCGAAGGGATGCGTGGAGAGCTAGCATGAGGATATGTGCTTATGTTCCCCTGCGACATGTGCCATAGGAGAAATGTGAGAGATTCATAACACAGCTTTTCTTGGCACTATTTATGAACTTAAGTCATGGAATTACAACTCCTACACGGCCTTTTTTTCTCGGCCACAAGCAAGCTTACTATAGGACATTTAGACTTTGCCGAGTACTGGCAGCACTCGGCAAAGGGCCTCTCGCACTCGGCGAAGGCTTTGCCGAGTGCCGCACTCGGCAAAGGGCACTCAGCAAAGAAAAAGTCGGCAAAGATTTCTTTGTCGAGTGCCAAATATCGGGCACTCGGCAAAGGCTTCGCTGAGCGCCAGATCAGCAGTCGGCAAAGCAAACGGGAGCCGTCAACTGACGACCTCTTTGCCGAGTGCCGAACGGACTGGCACTCGGCAAAGAGGGTCTCTTTGCCGAGTGCCACGTGGGCCGGCACTCGGCAAAGAGACCATCTTTGCTGAGTGCCACGTGGCCGGCACTCGGCAAAGAGGCCGAACTGGGAAAATATGTCCAGCTTTGCCGAGTGTCGTGGCATCCAAAGCTGGGAAAAATTGAATTTTTTTTATGTTTTCATTTTCCTACACAGAAAACATAATATATATATATATCACACATCCATATTCCATCACACAGAACTCAATATATCACATGCATATCCATTTCAGACAAATATCACACATTCAATCTCCATGCATCACAAGCTCACAAGTTTATCACAAGTTCATCACAAGTTCACAAGTCCATCACATCCATCTCACAAGTCCATGACAATCTAAGTCGCCCATCACTGCTCACCTTGGTGCTCAGATTGTAAAGAACTTCCACCTTGGCACCCGTGCGACGACTCGCCCGAAGGACCACCTTGCCAACCTTGCCACGCGGGCGGCGGAGGTCCAGATGGCCACCCGGTGTACCTCGGCTGGTTAGGAAGGTGACCTAGCCACCCGTAGGGCGGAGGAGGGCCACCGGGGAGCCATCCAGACTGCGGAGGAGGGCCATCAGCGATTTACAGAGTGTGCGGAGGAAGACCAGGTTGAGGAGTCGGCGCCGAACCCTCCGACTGTGAGTGCACAAAGGAGAAGCAAGTTCGTTAGCACCTAGAGGACGGCCATAAAAGTTAAGGCAATATAAACAACCATATATACTCACCGGAGTCCCTGTCGAAGGACTACTAGGAGGCACAAAAAGAGTGAGCAGCGAGGGAGGCACGACAACACCCGGGATGTTCAAGCTCCCAAAGAAGTGAGCTATGTCCTGCGTCCTCTGCGCCTCCTGCTCGTGGACGGCTAGTAACTCGCGGCGATGGGTCTCCGCCTAGGCCTCGTGCAGGGCCTGCAACCTCTGCACCTGGTCAGTTTGGGCCTGCATCTGGGCCTGCAATATTCCTCCCGCAAGGTTTAAACAATGGAAAGGCGGTATATGTGTAAAAGCAATGAACGACGAATAGAACAGTACTTACCTGAAGTTGTGTCATCATCTGCTGTGAGGTCGGCTGCCGAGGTCGTATGGGGACGGAGAAGCTCGTGCTGGCAGCTCGAATATCGGCGAGGTTGGTAACAGAGGACGAGTCAACTGCGTTGTTGGCTATCCAGTACCGGTCGTGCTGCTTCCCTCCTCCCAGCCTCATCACCAGGTCTGTATCTAGGGGTTGGGTGGCCGGATCGAAGTCCTCCCCATGGCGCTCGTGAGCCACCGAGGTGTACTCGGTGACCTTGGTGTAGGCGTTCGCGTTGGTGTACGCATCAGGCCCGACGTTCGGGTTGTACTGGGTGCTCGCCGCAGTCGTCTTGCCCTGACGTGACAAGTTGTACGCCTTGAAAGGGGGGGCACTCCTCACCACCATGCGACTGGGACTGCGGGGAAACACACATGTGATTACAAGTAATGAGTAATTGAGTGTTAGAATAAAAAAAATAAGTAGAACATACTCATCTGTCGTCGTACGCGTTGAGGCTAAGGTTGCCTTGGTGGTATGGCACCCCAGGCATCTGCAGGCGGTAGTCTCGGCGGGCACCATGCCTCTCGTACCGGTCGTCCGATTTCCACTTGCCACAATGGACAACCAGCAGTTTAGGTGATTGGCGCACCAACCAGGACAGAACTGCAAGACATTATGTATTTAATATGTTAGAAGAGCTGCTAAGTGATGGATGGAACAATCAGTATTACTGTTTTGTACGTACCTGGATGTACTGCTCCCTATTGAGGTCAGTCTCCCGGTGAGCATCATCTGCCTGGCGTCCGCTTTCTTCACCGCCTTCCCTAACACGTCGGCGTTGTAGTTGATGACGAACTGGATCCGCGCCTCGTGGTACAGATCCGCGAGCCGGGACCTGCAGACCTTGTCCTGCACGTGCAACGCCTCAACCTCTTTCTCCGCCTCGCACGCAAAGTACTCCTGCATAAAGTCAACATGTATCCTTTCATTATTTCAAGAACGTCCAACAAATACATATCATTGAGAAATGTTGTGCGGGCAAGACTCACCCAGAACTCGGCCCTAATCCACGCTGCAACGGTGGTGTACGTGGGGTCCGCAGCGGCACTCGTCCCCCTGGTCCCCCTGGCCACCGTCTGAGTCACGGGAAGTGTTGTCGTCGTCCGACGTCCTCTTAGTCGTCCCTCTGGCGTCCCCCTGGTCGTCGTCCGATGAGGTCTGCGACGGATCGGGAGTCGGGTCAGGAGTCGGCTCCCTCCTAGGACGTCCGTGGGGGCGGCCGGGCCTCACCCTCCTCGTCGACGGCTCCTCGGCTGTGGTGGGTGGTGAGCTAGACCTCTGTGGTAGCTACCTGTGACATTGTGCCATCCTGCACATCATCGCTCCACACAATCTAGTGCGTGTTAGATATATTTATTTAGTTAATACTAATAAAATACATTGTCACCACTTGGTTTAGAAGAGTAGGACTGATCCTCTGGGCAGGACTGATGGGTAAAGAGCGAGATTTTGCAACAAGAGAAGCTATAGTGAGTAATGGCAGACCTCACGAACGTGTTGTACACACTGAAGACTTATCAATTCATAGACCTCGGATCTTTAATACTGTAACAAAACTACAGAACACAAAGAGAGGGGAATAATATAGATTTTGAAAACAACGTCACAGAAGCGACAAACACTACAGTGAGAATGGGGGATAAAATAGAAGGACGTAGCACTACCAATAGATGACCATAACACCAATGCAGTCCACTATAAGAGAAGTGAACATAAATGAGGAAAGATGATCCAGTGTAACATGGGAATATACAACTTGGCAACTCCATTACTGCCTTCCAAAGCGAGGGACGTCATGATAGGGTCGTCTCTTAAAGAAACAAAACAGTTCATTTAATCCCTGTGAACTATTGGTGGTTGTCTACTTACTGTACCCTTAAACTATTAAAAACCACCCAAATAACCCCCTAAGGCGATTTTGATGGTGGTGTCTCTGACATGGCATATTAAAGTTTAAATAAAACCCTAACTATAAAACACAATATTGCAGCCTTTAAATTTCTAGTAATTATCAAATGACCCCATGAATTAATGTGCTTGTAGGGTCCTTTATAGCAGGCAAAGCACCCAATATTGCTGTAAAGAACTGGTTTCTTCAGGGTTTTTAGGGCCTGAACACCCTTGCTTATGCACTAGCCTATGGGTTGCCTACATACTTGCCTTCCTTTTCCTACAGAACCACCCAAAATGAGAATCACCATGTCTCCTACTCCACCTCATGACACTACTCGACGACATCGAGCTCATGCCGTGTGCTTACGCGCCTGTCATCTGACACCTCTCACATCTTGCCCCCTCCTCCCCTCTCTTTCTCCTATAATATATGGCTACCTAAAAGTTGAAGGACGATCAAGTGTTGGGTATGGGAGGAGCTAGGTGTCGAAGGTAGGGGACTATTTCGGTGATAATAACAAAATGAAGAAAAAAATGTAATGTCATAATGGAGACATGCACACATTAGAAAACCACATAGTTCATTAGTTATTTTTTGAAATTAAAAAAAATATCATTGAAAAATAATCTTGTACGTCCTGTCTTTTGTGTCGTCATTTGGAATAATGAAGGGGGTGACGTACGTTTGTGTCATATATATATCAGTAGCTAGTCATGTATATGCATGCTTTCACTGCATACAGAATAAATAATTGGGACACGTCGATGTGTGTTGACCTCACCTCGTTGGCACCTTGCCAAACTTTCGTCTAGCCTACAGTTTATTTAGTAATAGACATGTGGTAGTTATGACTTATGATTAAAGTGTACGCCACAGCTTGGACTGTTAAAATAATAATGCTTGATCGATGCTTGTAATATTAAAATCTCAAAAATCTTTACTTAATGCAAAGTACGTGAAAGAAAATATAGTCTCCAACCTTCTGCAATTAATCACGAAATTTCTGATCAAATTCATAGCTCATGGGAAGAATAGACTTCATAGCCAAATACCCTTTGAATATGTTTAGACATTTGTCAGTAACTAAAAGAGAAAATTTTGATCTTAGTACGATGAGCCTAGACTTTATGTTAAGACGATGTATGCAGAGCTAACAATGTGGGCCGCTGTTTGTCGCTCCTCCCTGGGCCACGTACATAAGCCTCATGCAGTGGTTAACATGCATGATTATTTTCCTTTGCTTGTTGAGGTATTAATATTTCCTCCAAGGCCGGGCCATCTAGCTCGCTGCTCCGGGTGGATAGATTGACTGTCACGAGAATTGGAGCATAGCCTCTGTCTCTATCAGCTTCTCTTGAAGAAACTGCATGCTTTGATGTCTGACGTTAGTGGACATGGACACGAGCGCCATCTGTCATTTCTAGGGTTGTGCCAACATATGGGATCCATAGAAGGCACTAAGTAATGTGGTCTGTGCACCGGTAGGCTTCCTAACAACTCCCAGCCCTAAAACTAGCTTAGATAAAAGGCATCGATGATGGATTTTCAGAGTGGGCATTCGGTTTTAACTGACAAATCGGTTTGGTTTGTTCGGTTGCAAGAAACATCGGTTTTTGAAAATCATCAACCGATCGGTTTGCTATAAAATGAGAAACCGTCGAGTTCGGTTTTGGTTTGATCAGTTCGGTTTTTCGGTTCGACCGACCCTACCGAAGCTAGCATAGACATAAAAAAATTAGATGGAAGAACGGAGAAAAATGTTCGTCCACAGCCGCGAGTCCGCGACGTCTTGCTCACCGCTCACGCTCACGCCACAGCTCTAATGGCCATGGCCTCCTGCTCCGCTCGCGCTCACGTCGTCGTGCCGCAGCTCCTGCCTGAGCCCCACGCTGCCGCATCGCCTCGCCTCCCAGGTGGTACTTGTGCCGAGATGCGCTGCTCCCGCCTCTAGGTGCTGCTCGCACCACGCCGCCACGGATTCACCAGCGGACCAACGCGCTATTGCCGCCCGATGTCGCCGCCGTCGCCGATTCGCCTGCCCACCGCACCGCTCCTACCTGAAGCTACCGCCGCCACCGACGGATAGGGTTAGGTGGGTCGAGTAAAGTTATGCGGCTCGGTGCTCTTTTGGTCTAGCTAGAGTACAATGGGTGTCCAGTATATGCATATGCTCTTCGTTATGTGGACTTCTGGAGATGGGAGTACGGTGGGCTATCATGGGCCCGGCCTACTATGCCTGAGCGATGGGCCTGGTGGTGATTTAGTGGGCGGTGGGCTCTAGGAGCCGACTGCTTGCCTTGGTGCTTTGCTGGTGACCGCTGCTCGCTTGCTCGGTGTTCGCTCGTGGACCTTTTTAATCGGTTGTTCGGCTTATCGGTTTAGCTGCACTCGGAAGCCGAAGCCGATACCCGAACTTGGCAGCTGATAAAACCAAAACCGAAACCGAAACCCAAAAAAACCGATATTTCGGTTCGGTTCGGTTCGGTTCGGTTTTCGGTTCACGGTTTAAAAGTGCCCAGGCTGAATGGATTTCTTCATTTTTGTGTTGGTTCTACTTGGTTTGCTTTAGCTTCCTAAGCACACACATATATACAATCTGAATGAATTCTGCCACCATACATTATGAGGATACTTTTATAACATTTATGGCATAGGACATTGGTTTGGTGGGTTTATCTATTCACTCTCTTCATTTGCTTTCTAAATACATAATGAAATTTTCTGCAATTTAAGATATTATTTAGTATAAACACCATTTCATACAGTTTTTATTCTTACAATTAAATACATATACACTTCTACTTCAGTGACTAGTCTCTGTATGGCATAGCTCCTATATCTGCTCCAGCAGGTGTTCAGAGTTATTTTATGACAAACTGGTTATAATAAAAAATAGCTCTACCTGAGCAGTCACTAGTACACAAAAGCACTATACAGGTGATTGGCAACCCATTTGCACTGGGTTTTTCAAAACCGACAACACGCTAGGGGCTAGAGGAAATGAAAGCATTGTAGAGGCGGGCAAACGAGAACCGTTAGTAAAAATGGATTTTAATAGCTCTTGATGAGACGTGCTCCCTCGTACGAGATGAATGGGACATATAGAGCTAAAAATAGTAGCTTCTCCTAGCTCCCGGTTGCTCTGGGATTTTATGAGAGCTTGTTTTTAAGAAGCTGCATATGTAGAGCTGTTTTGCCATAAAAAATGTTCAACAAAATAGATTCAGTCTGTTAGTGGAGCTGGAACAAAAAAAAACAACTTAACTATTGACCAAACAATTCAAAATTGTTAGTTCAAAACCGAGAATAATAAATTACTTCACCACCAGCTCATCAGTTTTCAATCCGGCAGAGATAGCGTTAGCTTCACCTCTAGGTCCCAGTTTGATCCAGTAGTGATACATTGAATACCACCACCGGCACGTATAATCCAACGGTGATGATGGAGACATCAACATCAGTCTAGCAGCACACGATCCAACAGTGCTGATGAAGACATAGTCTAGCATATGATCTAGCAGTGATGATGGAGACAACAATGTTGGCCAACATATAATTCGGTGGTGATGTAGACATGTAGTTATGATCATTGTGTGTTGGTGTTCAACCCGACAGTGATGCAGTGAACACACAAAACAGGGAATGAAAACACACTTAGTACTAGTGGTGGTTTGTGATTTAGTCCAGCTAGGAGAAGTGTTATATATATGCCCCTAACTATATTTGTCGAACAATTTCTTTCTAGTATATTGTGGATAAATGTTGCGGATTATGTCTCAACAAAAATACAGTAATAATTCATACCTCTCGCACAATTATATATCATGATTATGAATTAAAATTGCAATTCAATGCTCTTTTAATTTGTTACAAATTGTAGGTAACTTTAGCTTTGTTCTGAATTAGACTTCTGTACCAACTATAGTACTAACTTTAGCTTTGTTCTAATTCTACAAGGAAAATGTGGCAGTAATATAATTGAAGGTAGATCCCACACAAAACAAGCATGTATTCACTACTAGAGAACAGGTCTTTGGACGATCTATCAACTGAGTTTTAGTCTCGGCAAAATTTTGCGTCCGGGGCTAAAGACCTTTAGTCCCGGTTGGTAACACTAACCGAGACTAAAGGTGAATCTTTAGCCCCGGTTGGTATTACCAACCCGGACTAAAGGTCATGAACCTTTAGTCCCGGTTGGTAACACCAACCGAGGTTAAAGGGTGAACCTTTACCAACCGGGACTAAAGGTTCTTTTAGCCCCGGGGGCTAAAAGTCCTTCCCGAGTGGATTCAAAAGGAAAACGTCCAGAACTGTATCACGTGGGTTGTGTAGCTCAGTTGGTAAGCGCGCCTGAGGCTAGATGTGCTGAGTTCGAATCTCACACAACACATATTTATTTTTCGGTTGGAATACCCGGGACTAAAGGCCCATTTCGCCCGAGACTAAAGGCCCTTTCTGTAGTAGTGATTGGATGTAATGTGAGCTTAGCATTGGGCAGTACAACAGGTGCAGTCTTATGAACAACCTAGAGCGACACAGTGATAATGGGTTGGTCTCAATCCCAATGGTGGCCTGGCGAGCTAGAGCATTGGTAGGTGAAGCTGAGGTCAAGCAATCAGCACTCAAAATTAGCACTGAAATCAGTACTGAAACTAACTACATCTGGTTATAGTAATAAAACAATAGTGAAAACAAAAATATCCAGATGAGAGCCCCATCACCGGAGCTCGAACCTTGGTGCTGTGGTGACAGCAACTCACAGATCTGGTGCGCCCTTGTTCATCTTATTAAGACAGAGCCTATGGGGCATATTAGGCAGCACAACTATAAGCACTCAAATTTAGAGTCCAAGAAGAAAATAAGAATTTGACGGAAAGTAGACTCGGAACATGATTACTAGGATTAGCAGATATGATCTGCCTCAATATCAGTCTAAAGCCATTTTTCCTTATTTCATCACCAGTCGAATCTCGTTGCTTTTCATTCTGGTATGGTCTTCTTGTGCTTGTGTCCATTTCCACACTCACTACGAGAATTCACTTTTTTGCCGCCTTAAATACACCCGGCAAAGGCATTCGGCAAAGAACACACGGTAAAGAAACTAACGACAAAGCAGTGGCGAATCCAGCCCGAGAAATGACCTAGGGCGGACTTATACATAAACTTTTGGCTAACCGAAGACAACATGCACGCAAAGAGAAAAAGTTGTACGAACAACCGACAAGAATCAAGATGTTACCTTTTAATAGCGAAATTATCAACAATACATGTCAATTTTAAAGACAATTAGTACCACTTGCCGATTTTCTACCACTACTACCAAAGAAGCTTTTTAATCTGAATAATTAATAAATTGAATAAGGCAATTAGTAATCAAATTCGATAACTAATTGACTATATAAGTAATCAAATCAAATAATCAAGTTTCTTATAGCACTTCTTGCGTGATGAAATTAAAGTTGTCTACCTAATATAATCGTGGTGGCAGCGCCGGTGCATCTCCAGCTTCTTCTACTCCCCCACCGCTCCCCCATCCATTACAAAAATACAAAAATTCTGCACGGCAGATGTGGGCACAGGTGCAGCCCACTCTCAGGCGCAAGGCCTATCAGGCTCTCCATTGTCTCGAACAGAGGGAAGCAAAGTTACGCCGGTACTATCGTCCTCAACCTCACGCCGCCCTCGACAGATGCCAGCTCCGGGATGCAGGGAAGGGGTGCCCGGCCACACGGACCTAGGGCGGCCGCCCTAACTCGCCCCAGTGGTGGCTCCGCCTCTGCGACAAACGGCTCTTTGTCAACTGTCTTTTATCGAGCACTCGGTAAAGGTTTTGCCGAGTGATGAGGTGGCACCCGGCAAACAAAAAAAAACGAGAAAAATCCAAAAAAATAGGGAAAAAGATTTATTTAATCAGGGGGGCCACTGAGCAGGCCCCGGTCACCTCTATCGAAATTGTGGTGTTTTTTGAGCAAATTTTGCTTAGTGCAGTCAGTAGGATTCAAGCTCACAACCTCTCGCTCGGGCGGAGCATCCTCTACCATTGCAATACACACTCACATACGTTTCATTTCTGTTTCGGTTGCTCATATATTATACTAAACCGAGCGTAATTTTCTTATTTGGGACCTTAAACGAATTCAAATCAAAAGGTTGTCAACTATAAAGTTTTCTAACTTTTGAGATCTACAACTTTTATTCTGGTAGTTTTTCCATCCGAGGTCGTTTATAAAAATTTGAATTTTAAATTTGAGAATTTGATATGTAGTTTTCGTTGACAAGATGATTTCAAATAAAAAAGTTGTCAACTACAAAGTTTCATATTTCGAGATCTATAACTTTCATTGGTCATTTCTCCATTTGAGGTATTTTTAAAAATTCAAATTTCAAAAATTTTAAATTCAAATACTATTTTGCAAGACACGACAATTTCAAATCAAAAAGTTATCAACTACAAAGTTTCATAACTTTTTGAGATCTACAACTTTCATTTTGGTCATTTCTCCATCCAAGGTCTTTTGAAAAATTTTAAATTTTTCAAATTCGGATGCAGTTTTGCATAACTAGATGACTTCAAAGTAAAAAGTTATCAACTATAAACTTTCATAACTTATCAAGATCTACAAATTTTATTTTAGTTGTTTGACCATTTGTGCATTCGATATTGTGGTTCTAATATTATTCACAAACCATATATTACTCTTGTAGTTTGATAAACTACCGGAGAGATATGTAAGATTTGTGAAGAAATTTATTTTAAGTTTGTCCAATAAATAAATCACCAAAACAAATATTGTGCATCTTGGTAAGTTAACACCTTTATAGTTGAATTTTTTTTCATTTGGATTAATTTACTGCTTCAAAATGTGATTTGAAAATTGGCTTTACCGAATGTAAAAAAAAACTCGACAAAGAGCTCTTTGACGAGTGCCAGAAAAAAAATACTCGGCAACGTGTTTTTTTTTTTGCCGAGTGTTTTTTAATTGGCACTCGACAAAGAGCTCTTTGCCGAGTGACAAAAAAACACTCGGCAAAGAGTGAGGCACTCGGGAAAGTTGGTTTTTCCCGTAGTGACTGTTGTACCACCATACTCTAAGGGCACAGGAAAAGCTCTGGCAACTAGCTACAGCGCTCCGCGTCTACTGTTCAGTGCGACATCATCCTTGTCCTTGGTAAGGTTTGGGTGGCTGTGAAGGTGACATTTGGGTTCCCTGTGTCTCCCATTACAAAGACAATCGAGTAAGGTAGTTTGAATAATGCTGCCATGGGTGTGAATTAACAAACTATAGAAGTTAGATGGGGCACAAAAGTTCTCTGGTATTTTTCTTGGAACGTTTCTGGTATATATAAGACCATGATAGACGGGAGTTTCATTCTCATAGTGTGTACCAACCACCCAAGGAAGTCCAAGTAGAGCAAGGGCATTTGATCGTGTGTATATTTTCCTTCCACTATGATCTGACTTGTACCTTGTTTTGGTTTGTGCGCACGTGCGGCTTGGTACTCGGCCAAAAGATATTTGATTTTACTTAATTAATGTTTTATTGATTTCTCATGACAGTATGATCTGGCTGCAGTGCAAGTATTTCATTTAATTATAGGAAATCAATAGGAGCAGCTGGCCCAGTCTGTCAAATGGTTTATTTATAGGCCGGGTGTTTGGTTCGAGGAAGGAGGTGGTCCATCATCTTCTCACTCCTCACTTTTTCTATTTGGTTAGTGGAATGGAATGAGTTGATGTATCACCACTCCATTCCTCGTAAGTCAATAATTAGTACCATGGGATGGACTCATGATGCATCACGTCATGAAACATGAGTTGGTTCAATAAACCAAACACCCTAATATAAGGAATGAGTTGGTTCCACTAAAATTCATGAGATGAACTCACGATGGATCACCTCATGAAGTATGATTTGGTTTCATCAACCAAACACCCTATTATACTCCTTGTGTTCTGTACTCCCAAAGCACACCATCAACATACCCCATTGCGTACATATATAGACCAACAAAGTAAATGTTTCATAAAAAACCATTGTGAAATGACTATATTCTGACAATTGTAATTGGAGTTATTATTATATCTCTATTATAGATGCTTTTAATTAGGCATACACCAGGCCACCAGGGCCTCTGGGTCGTACCACGCAACACAACTACCAGACCAATTGTTCAATTTTAGAGTCCAAGAAGAAAGTGTGTGGAATTGGAGGAAAAGGAGAGTCTGAACATGATTGCTTGCATTAGCAGATATGCTCAGCCTCGGTATCAGTCCTAAACCATTTTCCCTGATTGCATATCCTCATTCCACTCTCCTCTGCGATGCTTTCGTGGTCATCTGGTTGGGTGCTTGTGTCGGTTTCCAGGCTGCTGTAGCACCATACTCTGAGCGGCCTCTGAGAACCTGATCAGCACAACTACATTTAGTCAACCTATACTTCTTTTCATGCTCATCACTCTGCCAAAAGAATCTAGATCTATAGTAGTTTAGTTTCATAAGCACTTCTCTTGGCACTTCAAAAAAAGATAACATAAAAATAGATAGATTGCTTAAAACTGAATTAGTTAGCACTAAATGTCCCCCCCCCCCCCCAAGCAGAAAGCATCTGTCCTTTCCAGCAACTCAATTTCTTTAATTTGGTCGTCTGGTTGGGTGCTTGTGTCGGTTTCCAGGCTGCTGAGGACCTGATCAGCTAGCTATACCTTTCCGCGTCCACCATTGAGCACGATATCTTCGTTTTCCATAATTGCTAATGTTCTGCTAACGGTGACATTTGAGTTCCCTTCCTAGCGTGTCTCCCGTTGCCAAGACAATCAAGTAAGCTAGTTTGAACAATGTTGCCATTGGTGTGAATATGCAGGTTGGAGCTTATGTGGAGTACGGTAGTGAACAAGGGGTACAGTAGTGCTATGATATTCTTGGAATCTTCACCTGGTATATAAGGCCACACTCGAATGGCTTTTCATTCACATTCATATATCATGTTTACCAAGTACTGCAATGACTCTTGTACTTGGCCAGAAGATTTTTTATTGTTATTTAAATAATTTTTTATTGTTTCCACTGATATAGTATCATCTGGTTCAAACAAGAAATCGCATATATATTATTCATGGTCACCAAATCGTTGCTCGTCGGCAGTACCCCGCTAGGTTCTTTTTCAGAACCAAAATGGTAGAACCACATCCCCAGCAGCTTCAGGATCAATCGCGGCACTTGCTGAATTAGAATCGCAAGGCACAGGAACAGAGACACTAGGCGCGGATGCAAAACTAGAATGGGATTGGTAGATCGGGAGTTCATGAGGCAAATGATCAGAGATGAAGCAGCATGGCGGCAGCACTTGAGAACGCAACTTAGTAACTCACAGAGCGAAAATAGGCGAAGCGTCGTGATTGTTTCACAATTAGCAGATGTATTACTTCTAGTATGGCCATGGCCGCAGGGTTTGCCGGTGCATACCTGGCATAACCTCCCCTGTCTATAACCAGTTGCGGCTCTGTTCATCGAAATAGTACCTCCCAAGCTGTGAACCAATAACGGGCCTAACGCGAGGAACCAAACAGCTTCGTTCCTAGTACACAGTTCCAATAATAATTTTTACTTCATTGAATCCTGAAAGATATAGAACAGGCTGGTACATGTTATGATGGATGCTGCCAGTCTGAACTGCACATTTAGGCCCGATGATTTATGTTTATAGTCTAGACATTCCAGGCTGCTGATTTATGTTTATACTCTAGACATTCAATTACACTCCAAGTGCCTAGCGAGGAGGCACCGCGCCGCCATCTGTAACCTTCCATGGCGGTGCCTTCGTTGCTATGACCTTGGCCACTTCGCGTAGGATTGCAAGAGGCCATGGCGCGACAACGCCGCCAAGCGCGCCGCTCGGCCAAGCACCGTGAGCGGTGGACATGCTCCCGCTGGGGTTGCCGGCTCGGCTGACACCGGCCACTCTCAACGTGGCCGTGGTCACCGCTCCCATCGGCGCCGACGCCGCAGACGCAAGAAGAGACAGGTGGCGAGCACCACCAAGCAAGTCGAGGGCCCGGGCCTCGGGTCACCCTCTTCTGAACCGAGGGCCACCTGGATGGATGTTGCCTGGGCCACAATTCTTGAAGGTCCGCTACCGCGGTTCGACAACATGCGACCGGCCACGTCGGGAGGGCCGACGCCGGAGCCGGTGGCCACCCCTCCAGCGGTGTCACCTGTCGGAGAGGACCCGACCATGGAGGAGCCCCCTACTGCGTTCGAACTGCCTAGTGCGCCCGCTGTGGGGGCACGCGGACAGGACGGCGCGCCGAGGGGGCCTGAGAGGGTTAAGCCGCTGCTCGTCTACGGCCGCCGCAAAGCACTCGGAGCGGACCTCCCACCGGACGTGGTTGAGGTCCACGCGACGGACGCAGCGGTGGCGAAGGAGCTCGACGCGCCGGCGGTTGACGCCACAGAGGAGGACGGTCTGGGAACAGATGAAGCTGATGGAGGTACGGAGACAGAGGATGACGGTGCTTGCGCCGCCTTCTGCAAGAAAATGTTCCCGAAGGCCCCGGAGCCGCTGCTTCCAAGACCGGCCTCTACTCCAAAACAGCAGGCCAGAAAGCCGAGGACCAGAAGAGCTAGAAGGACACTAGCTCCCACCCGGTCCAGCCTGCGTCTGGCCGCTCGTCCTTCCTCCACACCGGTGACACAACGTGCCCAGCTTCGGCTAATGCGCGACCTGGAGTTTATCGATGGCAAGTCGTCGACGACGGATGCAGCAGTCACCGAGTACATTGACAGTTTTGGGCAGAACCTTCCTGACGAAGCGATCAAGGCACTACGGACCGCGGTGAGGCTTGACGACATTGAGCTTTGCAAGACGCTAGCTGCACTTGCGGCGGCCTCAGGGGCAGACGTGGCGGAGGGGCCATGATAGTGCAGCCATTAGCTGCACGTTGGTTGTTTTTAGAACGTGAGTAGTTAGTGTTTTAGGTTTTTTCCACACCTAGTTTGACAGTCTGTCAAACCTAAGAGGTTGTTTTTGCGCTACTTGCGCATGTAATTCTCCTTCTCCTTATTAATATAAGCCGGACTTGATCCGTGATCTTTAAAAAAAAAATTACACTCCAATATCCCTAAGTTCCTATTTATTTACAACCTTGGTGTTTGTGAGTATGTTTAGGAAATGATATGGACATTTCTTATACTTAACTTTAGAACAAAACCCAAGAGAGGTCCAGTCTCCTACCTTTTTATTTGTTATCCATAGTACAAAACATATGATTCATAATTCAGAATCTGCACTATTATTAGCTAGCAGAGACTCTATAAAAGTGCACAAGTTGTTTCAACGCGGCACAACCAACGTTAGCAAAGCAAAGCATGATATATGGTGAAAAAGAAGAGGAAATGAATCGAGTTAAGATGTTGCATGTTGTAATATAATGTTCAGTCATATCGGAATAGGAGGCATAAGGGAAGCAGCTTTCAGAAATCCAAAATATCAGTTCACTGTGATGGTCGGTACATCCACGACATCTGTCAAGATCAGCTAGAAATCAGTAAGTTGATTGGATCAAGAAGGCTGGGAATCATCTAAGACTCAGAGAAGAAGATGAAATACAGCACCCAGGTTAAGCACCTGCTCAAGCTATTGCTCAGACAAACAACTGACATGGCAGCCATGGTGCGGTCAGTTTCAAGTGTGCTTGGCGACCTGCGTGTTCTTTATCATCTGCTAGAGCATGGCGATTTTCGGTGAGCTACTTGTGTACCTTGGTGGCTCTGGGATTAAGTTTCAACAGCATGATCGACATACCGTGTCATGTGCAACAATAATGTTACGCATAACCATAGACACCATTCTACATAGGTCAATATGCACACTATACAATAAATCCAATGTTTGTAATTCCTGTGCACTGTACCTAACAAATTTGTGAAGCACTATACCTCCTCAATTGCCCATAGAAATCGATATTTAATCTAAGACCGGTTAACTTAAGAAAACCCCACATGTAGATCCACATATTCTCTCGGTAGAAGTTGACTTAAATTAACCATCGCTTGAAGCACTACCCAAGAGTAGCTCGTCACTCCCGGTTCAAAATCCATCTTTACTGCCATATTTTGAACCCATCGCGGCCGTCGGCGCTCGAACCCTTGACCTGCTCTGTGTGTTCATCCCCTATAACCCTCGACTACTGCAAAAAATCTTTTGTGAGGCATTGGGAAATGGACCCCAGAGGCTGGCAGATATCTAGCTCAACCGCCTCGGTTAATGCCTGGGATTAACCGGGGTGGCCTTTTTTATTAACTGAGGCAGTCACTGTCAACCGCATCGCAAAATTGATTTACAAAGGTAGTTAAAAATAAATGTCTCCTAAAATCTATTAACAAAGTCGGGCCTTATAAGTGGCTCGTCTTAAAAAATACCTCTATTTTCAGAGCCTGACAACTTATAAGGCCTGCCTTGGTTAATATTTCTGAGGCCCACCAAAAAAGCCCATATTCAACCCATATCTGGTCCATATATATACAGGAGGCATCAGTTAGGGTTTCAATCATACGGCCGCCCCTTCCTCCACTCTCACTCACTCCCTCCATCTCTCCCTCTCCAGCCCAACTATGGCGACGCCCTGCCTCTGTCTCTCACCTGGGGCGCTGGGGCACAACCTCCTCACTGACACGACTCATGGGGTGGACCACAACCCCCACGATGGTGGCACGGTCCAGGGGACAGAGCGCAACCCCCACGATGGTCGCACGGCGTGTGGGGCTCGGCCATACCGGCACCTGCAGGATGCGCTGTGGTTTGGCTCCCATGGTCGTGCGCCCCGTGGGGTAGGGCGGAGCACTAACAACGGCTATGCGGGGAGCAGCGGCGCGTGGCCATCCCATGGCACATGCCTTTAACCCCGGTCGGCAAGGGCCTTTAGCCCCGGTTGCCGAGCCGGGACTACGCTTCCGGGACTAAAGGCCCCCCTTTAGTCCCGGCTCCGGCCACCGGGGCTAAAGCCCACCCTTTAGCACCCTTTAGTCCCGGCTGGTATCACCAACCGGGACTAAAGGGTCCCTGGTTTTTTCTTTTTTATTTTCATTTCAGTTCTGTTTTTAGTTTTGTTTATTTATTTAATAGGGTTTTGTTGGGGCGGTAGCCCGGACGTGAGCTACCCGTTTTCGCCTGGTAAGGTTTTCACCATCAGAACCGAAAGCGTCAAGATCGCGAGGGTGAAATCCGAAGGCAGGCGGCTTCACGGGCCCGCCTTTCGCGCGAAAACAAGGCGGGCTTCAGGGCTTTCGCGCTGGTCGGGCTTTCGAGCGAAAGCCGAATGTCAACGGCGTGCCTTCACGCCGGTCAGGCTTTTGAGCGAAAGTCGAATGTCAACGGCGTGCCTTCGCACCGGTCGGGCTTTCAAGCGAAAGCCGAATGTCAACGGCGTGCCTTCGCGCCGGTCGGGCTTTCGTGTGAAAGCCGAATGTCGACGGCGTGCCTTCGCGCCGATCGGGTTTTCGAGCGAAAGCCGAATGTCAACAACAGGTTTTCGATTATTCCTTTTGGCCATGGCCGTGTGTTTCCTTTCCGCAGGGTTCTCCGGATGATGACATGGAGGGGGCCCACAGGTCTGACGGACGGGCGCGCAGACCGCCTCGCTCCCGCGTGTATTTACGGTGATGCCCTTCGGGCCCGGAGAGCCAGAGAAGCCGCAATGTAGATTAGGAGAGGGCCTTTTTGTAATTAAGGCAGAGTGGTTGGAAGGGCATTTTTGTACTTTTAACCGGTCTGAGATCAATATAAAAGGCTCCCGTACTCCCAAAGGGAGGGGGGGAACACTGTTCACTTCTACCACTTCTCCACTTCCCTGTTCGCTTTCAGCTTTCGCTTCGCGCTTTCGTTCGTGCGACAACCCGCTGTTTCAAGGACCCGGTCATCGAAACAACATTGGCGCCCACCGTGGTTGTCGCCCGAGCTTACCATGCCACCAAGGAAAGCGCCGAAAGCGGTCGACAATCTGGAGACTATCGCCGCGAGGAAGGATGCTTTCGGCACCATCGCGGCTTCAGTTCCAACCAGCCGAGTCCCACCAAGCACAGCCCCCGAGCCACCAGCTTTCGGTGGCGCTCTAGCGATAGAGACCCAGCCACAGCAGGGACCGGGAGCATCGGCGAGCCAGATCGTACAACCAGAGGATCAGCGTACTTTCGGCAGAGAGGGAACACCGGAAGGACTTGTCGAGGATGAATTCGGCGAAGAGGATGATGATGCTGACGAAATCACAAGGCACGCCCAAGCAATCAAGACGTTGGCACAGCAGCAAGACGAAATCGAGAGGCTGTTGTTGCAAAGAGACTAGCTGCAGCAGCAGTTGGCGGCGAAAGCAAGAGAAGACGAGACTCGCAACGCCATTCGGCGAGCTGAGGCGCAGAGGAGGCAACTCGAGAAGGAAATTCAGGAGCTGCGAAGGGCCGGGGCGGACCCCAATCCGATAGCACAAGAAGACGTATTCGTACCAAGGCAAGAGCAACCGCCAGCTTTCGGCAACCCCATCGACGAAACCTCTCCGCTCTCGAGGGAGTTGCAAGCCCATCCGTGGCCGCTCAGCTATAAGCCGCGCATTCCGACTTTCGACGGTAAAGCGAACCCACGCAAGTTCTTGGCAAGCTACGAGACGGCTGTCTTTTCGGCAGGAGGAGACAATCAGGCTTTGGCAAAATCTCTCATCCTGGCAGTCGAGGACGTGGCCCATGATTGGTACACCACTCTCAAGCCACTGTCCATCTATTCATGGGCACAGCTGAAAGCCGAGCTGCTGGCCACTTTCCAAGGATTCCGACCGGATGTCAAGACCATGCGGGACCTCATGAATTGCACCCAGCAAGACGACGAGCCACTTTCGGAGTACCTCAAACGTTTCATCGAGCTGAAAGCTCAAGCTCCGTATGTGCCGGAAGCCGCGGTGATTGCAGCAGCCATCGAAGGCTTGGGGACTGGGCAGTGCGCCGCTCATCTGTCCAGGGAGCCGCCGAAAGATGTCAAGGAACTGTTTGACGTGATGAATGCGTACGCGAGGTCGGATGATGACTTTCGGCGACGCAAGGCCGCCCGCCAGATGCAGAGGCAGGCGACGAATGCAAGTCGACCACCGCCCGTGCCAAATCAAAGAATTGTTAGGCCCTTTCGGTCAATCAACAGTTTACAGGAAGAACCAGCGCAATCAGCGGCAGGTACGGAGAGGCCCGGTATGGCCGACTTTTAGCCCCAAAGAGGGTTTGATCAGCCTTTCCGCGGAGGACGCGGCGGTCGAGACGGCAGAGGCCGCGGAAGAGGACCCAGTCCACCATATTGCGTCATTTGCGATGGCAACTTTGGGCACACCACCCGTGACTGCAAATACAGCAAGATGGCGAAAGAGCTGAAAGACAAAGACCAAGCCTCAGCCTCTGCCGAAAGCTCCAAGCATGTTTTCCACAATTCCCAAGACCCGGCAGCAGCGGCAGCAGCATGCGGCAATTACGCAAGCACGCCTATGCACCCCCCGCAGTACATGCATCCTCAAAACTTGCATTGGTACAATCCGGCGTATCAGAGTTACCAGCTTCCGGTCTTCGCACAACAGTCGGTGGCAGTTTCGTCACCTATGCACTATCAGCGTCAGCCAACGCCGCTGCCAGCGCTTCCGGCTCAGACCCAACCTCAGGGGCAGCAAGCACAGCCGGGTTTCCAGCAGGTGCAGGAGATGGAAAATGAAACTAGCGCAATCAACAACATCCCTCCGTCAAGAGGGCACATTTTCGCCATCACAGGCGGATCTAACCTAGAGCACGAAAGCAAGAGAGCTAGAAGGGACTACCACCGAAGAGTCCAGACAGTATCACCAAGGCTTCCACTAAACAGGCCAGCTTGGTCTCTAGCGCCGATATGTTTCGATGAGTCCGACTTCAAA
Organism: Coix lacryma-jobi var. lacryma-jobi; assembly: GCA_009763385.1. Classification (NCBI taxonomy): domain Eukaryota; kingdom Viridiplantae; phylum Streptophyta; class Magnoliopsida; order Poales; family Poaceae; genus Coix; species Coix lacryma-jobi. Next base: position 100,326,581 of record CM019831.1, read on the forward strand.
GTCCGCGACTACCCGCATTGCGACGCTTTCGTCGCCACAGCCAACGTGGCCGGTTTCACCTCGCAAAATATTCTGATTGACACCGGAAGCTCAGCCGATATCTTATTCGTCAAAGCTTTCGAAGCAATGGGATTCGACAAGCGTAGTCTAGACCCCGCCGACAATTCACTATATGGGTTCGGAGGAAGGAAAATTGACGCTATCGGCAAAAAGCAAGTCCCTGTATCTTTCGCCGAAGGAGAAAGAGTCCGCACCGAAACACTGACATTCGACATAGTAAACATGGACTATCCCTACACTGCCATTTTCGGCAGAGGCTTCACCAATAGGTTTGACGTCGTAATAAAGCAAAGCTACCTATGCATGAAGATGCCATCCCCTTTCGGCATCATCGCCGTACATGGAGATCAGCAAGCTTCCAGAAGGATTGAGGGAAAACCAACCCCAGGCTACAGCCTTATCAATGAGGTGGCAAACAAAGACGAAATGCAAACAACCACCGAAGAGCACGCTATCGTCAACACGTCGGAATGCAAGGTTGGGGCAGCCGAAGAAACGATAAGAATCTCGCTTGCGGCCTCCAGGCCCGAAAGAGCCGCGCATATTGGGTCAAGCATACCGGAAGAAGAAAGGAACGCTTTGGCATCCTTCCTTGCGAGCAATGATGACATTTTCGCTTGATCAGCAAGCGACTTGCAAGGCGTTAGCAGAGATCTCGCCCAGCACAGTTTGAACATCGCAAGCGGTGCTAAGCCCAGAAAGCAAAAACTGAGAAAAATGTCAAACGAAAGGGCAGACGCGGCGAAAGCCGAAGTACAAAGATTACTCGATGCGGGAGTAATCCGACCAGTCCAGTATCCCGAATGGCTGGCGAATGTCGTCTTGGTGAAAAAGAAGAACGGAAAATGGCGAATGCTATCACCAGATTTGGCTTCATCCCGACGATGAGGAGAAAACCAGTTTCATCACTCCTACATGTACATACTGCTATCGGCGAATGCCGGAAGGGCTGCGGAATGCAGGCCTTACTTTCTCAAGGATGACCGACAAAGTGTTCGAAAGCCAAAAGCAAAAGAAAAACTTGTTGGCTTACGTCGACGATATAGTGGTCAAGAGCGATAGACAGGAAGATCATCAAGCGGACTTGCTCGAGACTTTCGGCAATCTCCGAAAGAGCGGTCTGAAGCTTAACCCTGACAAGTGTATTTTCGGCATCAAGAAAGGCAAGCTCCTGGGTTGTCTAGTATCGGCAAGGGGAATTGAAGCCAACCCTGACAAGATAGCGGCAATCATCAATATGCAACCACCCTCAAACCGAAAGCAAGTGCAAAAGTTGATAGGAAGACTGGCTTCTTGGTGTATCTCGCAGCATCTCATACCACCGTAAGTGCAGTACTGGTGGAAGAGAAGGGGTATGGAAACAAGATGACGCAGTTCCCGATCTACTTCGTTTCCGAGGCCCTTTCGCATGCAAAACTAAACTACTCAGAACTAGAGAAGATAGCATATACGGTGGTAATGGCTTCTAGAAAGCTAAAGCACTACTTTCAGTCTCACCACATCATAGTCCTATCGACTCAGCCATTGGAAGCCTTGTTCCGCAACAACGAAGCTATTGGCCGAATCGGCAAGTGGGCGGCAGAGCTCAACGAATATGTGATCGATTACCAGCACCGATCCGCAATCAAGTCGCAAGCGTTGGCGGATTTCATAGCAGATTGGACTCCCGCCGCTTTCGACACAACACTCGAATTCGAGGAACCCGTGTGGATTGTGAATTGTAACGGCGCATGGGGAATGGCCGGAGCCGGAATCTCAGCGATCCTTACGCCGCCAAGAGGACCGAAGGTCAGATTTGCCGCAAGGCTGCAGTTCCTCACAACCAACAACACTGCCGAATATGAGGCCGTGCTTTTGGGTTTGCGAAAGCTCCGAGCAATCGGAGCGAGAAGATGCATAGTCAAGTCGGATTCCCAAGTCGTTGTTGGTCACGTCGAAAAGGATTTCACAGCAAGAGAACCAGAACTAGCCAAATATCTGGCTGCAATCAGAAGAATGGAGAAGTATTTCACGGGTTTCACCTTACGTCATATTCCTAGGGCCGAAAACGTAGAGGCAGACGAATTAGCAAAGGCTGCAGCACAAGGTAACTGCCACATTACTAAAGTAGCCGTAATTCCCAAAAAAAAACGTCACGTAACTCGGTAGAAGACGAAATCAACCAAGCTTAAGGTTGAGACATTCGTCAACAAAATGTGATAAAAAGAGAATGTCGAGGAGGTAGGGCAAAAGAGAACCCTTCCATCCAACGACAATCTCGAAAGCCTGCGGGCTATGTGAAATCCGACCCTCCGACAAAATGAGAGGGCAGAGCGAAAGCCTGCGGGCTATGTGAAATCCGACCCTCCGACAAAACGAGAGGGCGGAACGAAAGCCTGCGGGCTATGTGAAAACCGACCCTCCGACAAAACGAGAGGGCGGAACGAAAGCCTGCGGGCTATATGAAAACCGACCCTCCGACAAAACGAGAGGGCGGAACGAAAGCCTGCGGGCTATGTGAAAACCGACCCTCCGACAAAACGAGAGGGTGGAACGAAAGCCTGCGGGCTATGTGAAATCCGACCCTCCGACAAAACGAGAGGGCGGAACGAAAGCCTGCGGGCTATGTGAAATCCGACCCTCCGACAAAACGAGAGGGCGGAACGAAAGCCTGCGGGCTATGTGAAATCCGACTCTCCGACAAAACGAGAGGGCGGAGCGAAAGCCTGCGGGCTATATGAAAACCGACCCTTCGACAAAACGAGAGGGCGGAGCGAAAGCCTGCGGGCTATGTGAAATCCGACCCTCCGACAAAACGAGAGGGCGGAACGAAAGCCTGCGGGCTATATGAAAACCGACCCTCCGACAAAACGAGAGGGCGGAGCGAAAGCCTGCGGGCTATGTGAAATCCGACCCTCCGACAAAATGAGAGGGCGGAGCGAAAGCCTGCGGGCTATGTGAAAACCGACCCTCCGACAAAACGAGAGGGCGGAACGAAAGCCTGCGGGCTATATGAAAACCGACCCTCCGACAAAACGAGAGGGCGGAACGAAAGCCAACGAAAGCCTGCGGGCTATATGAAAACCGACCCTCCGACAAAACGAGAGGGCGGAACGAAAGCCTGCGGGCTATGTGAAAACTGACCCTCCGACAAAACGAGAGGGCGGAACGAAAGCCTGCGGGCTATGTGAAAACCGACCCTCCGACAAAACCGACCCTCGCGCGAATGCTACCGCCCCTCGCCTAAGTGAGTGGGGGCGGACGCGTCTTTGCTATCGGCCAAGGGGCTCGCACCGAAAGCTCCCTCGCGCGAATGCTACCGCCCCTCGCCTAAGTGAGTGGGGCGGGCGCGTCTTTGCTATCGGCCGAGGGGCTCGCACCGAAAGCTCCCTCGCGCGAATGCTACCGCCCCTCGCCTAAGTGAGTGGGGGCGGGCGCGTCTTTGCTAGCGGCCGAGGGGCTCGCACCGAAAGCTCCCTCGCGCGAATGCTACCGCCCCTCGCCTAAGTGAATGGGGGCGGGCGCGTCTTTGCTATCGGCCGAGGGGCTCGCACCGAAAGCTCCCTCGCGCGAATGCTACCGCCCCTCGCCTAAGTGAGTGGGGACGGGCGCGTCTTTGCTATCGACCGAGGGGCTCGCACCGAAAGCTCCCTCGCGCGAATGCTACCGCCCCTCGCCTAAGTGAGTGGGGACGGGCGCGTCTTTGCTATCGGCCGAGGGGCTCGCACCGAAAGCTCCCTCGCGCGAATGCTACCGCCCCTCGCCTAAGTGAGTGGGGACGGCCGCGTCTTTGCTATCGGCCGAGGGGCTCGCACCGAAAGCTCCCTCGCGTGAATGCTACCGCCCCTCGCCTAAGCGATTGGGGGCGGGCGCGTCTTTGCTATCGGCCGAGGGGCTCGCACCGAAAGCTCCCTCGCGCGAATGCTACCGCCCCTCGCCTAAGTGAATGGGGGCGGGCGCGTCTTTGCTATCGGCCGAGGGGGCTCGCACCGAAAGCTCCCTCGCGCGAATGCTACCGCCCCTCGCCTAAGTGAGTGGGGACGGCCCGCGTCTTTGCTATCGGCCGAGGGGCTCGCACCGAAAGCTCCCTCGCGCGAATGCTACCGCCCCTCGCCTAAATGAGTGGGGGCGGGCGCGTCTTTGCTATCGGCCGAGGGGCTCGCACCGAAAGCTCCCTCGCGCGAATGCTAACGCCCCTCGCCTAAGTGAGTGGGGACGGGCGCGTCTTTGCTATCGGCCGAGGGGCTCGCACCGAAAGCTCCCTCGCGCGAAAACCTTCGCCCCTCGCCCAAGTGTGTGGGGCGGGCGCGTTTATACTATCGGCCGAGGGGCTCGCACCGAAAGCTCCCTCGCGCGAAAACCTTCGCCCCTTGCCTGAGTGTGTGGGGGCGGGCGCGTCTATGCTATCGGCCGAGGGGCTCGTACCGAAAGCTCCCTCGCGCGCGAAAAAGTGCATGCCCAGTCGCCGAAAGCGCATGCTCACCATTTCAACACTCGAAAGAAGAGGGCGCAATGAACCGAAAGCTCCCTCGCGCGCGAAAAAGTGCATGCCCAGTCGCCGAAAGCGCATGCTCACCATTTCAACACTCGAAAGAAGAGGGCGCAATGAACCGAAAGCTCCCTCGCGCGCGAAAAAGTGCATGCCCAGTTGCCGAAAGCACATGCTCACCATTTCAACACTCGAAAGAAGAGGGCGCAATGAACAAAAAAATAAAAAGCTTAATTAAAGCGAAAGTTACACTTCACAAAAAGAGTCGCAGTGCACAAAAAAAACTAAGTGTCCCTCATCGCACCAAGGGACATGCTGTATCTACGAGCGTCGGGCGAAAACGAATAGTCCTCCGGCTCTTGTTTTATAATCGGCCCTTCGCATTCGCCCAGGGCCGCACGTTTGCTATCACCCCTCCTCCGTCTTTCTTCTAGCAGCTAGAGAGTGCGCGCAGACTCTAGCGGCGCGGGGTAAGCCCCCTGTTATACCCACGCGCGCGGGCGTGGAACGGAAACCAAGAAGTACGGAGCGGCTCGGAGCACGAGGAGGCGCTTAAAACACGTCTCGGGATGCCAACCGTCGCGTCTCGAGATGCCAACCGTCGTGCTTCGAAGCACCAACCGTCGCGCAATCAGAACGCCAATCGTTGCGCACTGAGGCGTCTCTTAAATCCTAAATCCAAAACCTTAAACCCTAAAAATGCGTCAAGGACAGGCGAAAACAGGAAGCCATTTCCGCTTATCCTTTCGCGGGCGGGCGTACCACGAGCAGACAACGTCAACCCGTGACTTCGCTCAGGATGACGTTGAGGGGCTATTGTTGGGGCGGTAGCCCGGACGTGAGCTACCCGTTTTCGCCTGGTAAGGTTTTCACCATCAGAACCGAAAGCGTCAAGATCGCGAGGGTGAAATCCGAAGGCAGGCGGCTTCACGGGCCCGCCTTTCGCGCGAAAACAAGGCGGGCTTCAGGGCTTTCGCGCTGGTCGGGCTTTCGAGCGAAAGCCGAATGTCAACGGCGTGCCTTCACGCCGGTCAGGCTTTTAAGCGAAAGTCGAATGTCAACGGCGTGCCTTCGCACCGGTCGGGCTTTCAAGCGAAAGCCGAATGTCAACGGCGTGCCTTCGCGCCGGTCGGGCTTTCGTGTGAAAGCCGAATGTCGACGGCGTGCCTTCGCGCCGATCGGGTTTTCGAGCGAAAGCCGAATGTCAACAACAGGTTTTCGATTATTCCTTTTGGCCATGGCCGTGTGTTTCCTTTCCGCAGGGTTCTCCGGATGATGACATGGAGGGGGCCCACAGGTCTGACGGACGGGCGCGCAGACCGCCTCGCTCCCGCGTGTATTTACGGTGATGCCCTTCGGGCCCGGAGAGCCAGAGAAGCCGCAAGGTAGATTAGGAGAGGGCCTTTTTGTAATTAAGGCAGAGTGGTTGGAAGGGCATTTTTGTACTTTTAACCGGTCTGAGATCAATATAAAAGGCTCCCGTACTCCCAAAGGGAGGGGGGGGAACACTGTTCACTTCTACCACTTCTCCACTTCCCTGTTCGCTTTCAGCTTTCGCTTCGCGCTTTCGTTCGTGCGACAACCCGCTGTTTCAAGGACCCGGTCATCGAAACAACAGGTTTCTAATATGTATTCTTTGCTGCTAATATATATAATTTATATATATTAGCAGCATAACACAATAAGCTTATTGCATGCATATATAATTGAACTATAGAACTATATATATATATATAAATATGTACATATAAAATTACAAGCAATATATATACATGTAGAAGTTGTCCAAATATCTATCTACAAAAGTTGTACTCTAAAGTTAGTACTATAAACCTATTACAAGTTGTACTCCATCTAAATATCTACAGGGCATACAAATGATCATCATTGTTTGGAATCAACGGCTCGTCGGTATTATAGTAGAACTCGCCGTTTGGACTTATGACTTGTTCCCAAAGAAATCCTGCTATTGACTCTTGTATTGCTTTCAACTGGTCTTGTACCATCACTTTTTGCTTCAACCAGTCAGTCTTCAATTGGAATTAAAGAAGATATTAGTTATATCTATATTATCAATATTAAGTCTATAAAAAATGAAAAGAAACATGTTACGTACTTTGATGATTTCTTCAGGAATTCTATTTGATTCTATCATCATGTACTCGCAAACATAGAATCCACATAAGTTGGTACCCTGTTTTTGTCTCAAAATCCACTGTAGAATGAAAAGATTTATCTCGTAATAAAGATATGATATATGACATGATATAATAAAGATACACGTACATTGACGAAGGTGTAAACTTACTGGTAGTCGTGGCTTTATTGTAAGTGGGGCCTTACACTGACTCATATGTTCCAGAGCAATGAATTTTTCCCAAACCCTAATCCGGCCAATGAAACATTAATAGTTGGATCATTATTTATTAATTAGTATATATATATAAGCTTAGTCTTTACTTTAAGCATGGAAGCTAGGGATCGAAAAATTACCTTTGGAGGATGTCTATCATATCTTGGTAATCTTCTTGCGGTTTGCTCAACGAGTCATAGATTAACACATTGCTGGGTTTTAGGGTTTCGGGGTTTGAGGGTTTAGTGGTTTAGGTTCGAGGGTTTAGGGTTAGGGTTTCAGGTTTTGGGGTTTCGAGTTTTAGGCAATTCATAAAAATAACATGACAATTCATAAAAATAATATGACAATAACATATATTCGTAAAGAGTAATAAATACATGTTCCGACATGGCACATGATTTTCTATGAACACATATTTCTAAGAGTAATAAATACATGTTTAAACATATCCTTGTCACGTGATTTACACACCGTGGACGAGAACGACGACGGTGGACAGCAGCGAGGATGACGACGGTGCGGATGACAGTGGACGGCGGCGAGGTCGGTGCGGCGGTCACCAGGACTACATGTCGAACACATATTTGTTACGTTAAAAAAACAATATATGATTTTCCTTTTTCTATAAATATATCTATTCATATTCATTATTTGTATATATCTATTTCTAGAAAAGAAGAAATGAAAAGGTTAAATAGAAAATAATCTATAAATATATGTGTAAACATATATTTGTTACGTTAAAAAAACATATATATATGATTTTCCTTTTTCTATAAACAAAAGAAATGAAAAGGTTAAATAGAAAAATTCATATTCATTATCTATAAATATATATATCTATTTATATTCATTTCTTTTTCTTTATATATATACATATATATATATCAATTTTTCTATTTAACCTTTTCATATTTTTTTACACTCTCACACACACTGGACACACACGCACACCATCACACACTGCACACGCACACACACACGCACAGGCCGGCGGCTCGGATGACGGCGGCCGGCGCGGAGGACGGCGGCGTGGAGGACGTACGACGGAGTGGATGAGGACGGCGGCGTGGAGGACGGCGGCGCGAACACGACGGCGAGGAGGACGGCGGCGTGGACACGACGGCGAGGAGGACGGCGGCGTGGAGGACGGCGGCGTGGACACGACGGCGAGGAGGACGGCGGCGTGGGAGGCCGAGTGCGGAGCGGAGAGGCTCGACGGCGAGGAGAGCTCGAGGGCGGCGGCGCGGACTGGAGGCGGGGCTACTGGCGTCGATCTGAGGAAGATTGGAGGGCACACTGTGCCCTGTGCCCTATATACCCGGGAGGGCCTTTAGTCCCGGGGCGAATTACGCACCGGGACTAAAGGGTCTTTAGTCCCGGTGCGTAATACGCCCCGGGACTAAAGGGTTGGACCTTTAGTCCCGGGCGGGCTTACACACCGGGACTAAAGGGGTCTTTAGTCCCGGTGCGTAAGACGGCCCGGGACTAAAGGGTTCTTTCCCGCCACAGTTTTGGGTTTTCAGTATTTTGGGTTTTGTATTAAGTTTCCACTATATAAATATGTTGTAATTCTTGTTAATTGCACAGTAAATTGAACAGTAGGCATAAAATTACTTAAAAATAATAGTTGTATATCCTTTAACCTTATTGTATAGTAGAAAAATTTGTAGCATAAATTCTTTTCTTTTTTTATAATAACGAATATAAATGTAAATAACCATTCATATTTGGTTAATGCAAAAATGTAATGTTCAATTTAAATTTAAAAAATTGTTGGGCAACATCTGCATTAAATATTACAACCATGCACTTAGTAGTTTCTCATGTTATTGCACAACACTCATGACATCACATGATTAATTAATTCAAACAAGCTTGACTACTGTGCAACCTCAGCATGGATGGGTTGCTGCCGCTGACTCACTGCCTCATCACCTTCAGCAGCAACCTCCTGTGCAACAAAATTTCGTACGTGCTGAACGTACTCTTCCTTCCAGTACCAACCTTTACATCCGCCGGTGCCCTCCCACTGCAATTAGAACAAAGAATAAGAAATTTAAACAACATCATCAAGCAAAACCGATACGAATGAACCATATTAATCAAATGCGGGTAAATAATAACCCACCTCATGGTCCGGACACTCGTAGAATATACGACCCTTGTTGATTCCCTCTTTTCTCACTCGGTACTCCTTCACAATCTTCTGCTTACACTCGCCGCAAGCAATGAGAGGAAGATCCGGCCGCAAACGCCTCGGATCCCGATGTTGAGAGGCTGAGGACCCGGTCACAGTTGCCATCTACTATATCCATGCTCATTTTTTAAACTATTACATGCAAATTCCTAATTTCCTAAACAATTATAAATAAAAAAGACTCTAAATTTACCTATTTGTTTAGATAATCGAAAAATATGATATAACAATACCAATTTCCACATTGTCTACTCTCTATATTTATTGTTGCAAACTATTATAAATTCCACATTTTTTAAGGAAAATAAACTAAAAAGACACTAAAATTCAATATTACTCGTCTTGCATAAGTATGAAATATAGAATGGATACTTCCTAGCAGTAGAAAACTATCAAGTGATTGTGATGAACCAATTTAAACTACTCAACTCTCCCTGTTTGTTCTTGCAAACTATATATTTTAATTAAATTCCTCTCATATTCAAAAGAAATGGTAGGAGATGGAAATAGTTACCTCTAAACGCAAAGAGACGATGACGGAGTCGAAGAAGATCACCAATTGACGCTGGAGACGAAGAACAATGAAGAACAAATAAAGAACAAAGCAATAGCAACAGGCAAGAACAAGCAAGAAGCTCACTGATATTTGAATGTCTGCTCGGGGGAGGAAGAAGTTGGCAGGTTATAAGCCGGGGAGTTTTAGTCCCGGTTTGTATAAAAAACTGGGGCTAAAAGGTGAACATTTATCGCGGGGCAAGCCACAAACCGTGGCTAACTCTTTAGTCCTGGTCCGTGGCACCAACCGGGACTAAAGAGTGCCCTTTAGTCCCGGCTGGTAACACGGACCGGGACTAAAGGGTCCCTGCCACGGCAGCTCTGCGCAGTAGCCGTTGGGGCAGGCCCTTTAGTCCCGGTTCGTGTTACCGACCGGGACTAAAGGGTCTATTAGTCCCGGGCGGCAAAAACGCCGAGACTAAAGGCGATTTTGAGAATCGGCCTATGACCCTGTTCTGTAGTAGTGGTGCGACTCTCTAATCTCTATTTCTCTCCCTCTCTAGCGGCGAATAACGAGGAGGAGCGGCCCAAACGAGTAAATGCTCACATCTGTCCACCGGTGCTCAGATCCAGCAACCATTACCCAGATCCGGTGACCGGGGTGCCCTGTGTAAGGAAAATGGACCTCGACCCATTTAACTTTAGATTTTGGTGTTTGATGATCAACACAACCATTTTGGACTAATATGGTTGTAAGTGTTTATTTTGTAGTCCAATAGGGTGCAAATGTGACTTCGACTAAGGCGACGTGATGACCCGATGATCAACACCTCAAGCAAGTCATTAGAAGCTTGGTAGAAGACTCACAAAGATCAAGCAAAGTCCAAGGCACAAGAATGGAACCAAGACGGCGCAAGAAATCACGAAGAAACGAACAAACAGGGACATCAGACGCTGCATCGAACGCTGCTCCAAAGCGTCGGACGCACCGATGCCAAACCCTAGCTCGGGTTGGCGCTAGCAGAAGCATCGGACGCGCTGATGGTGCCTCATCGGACGCAGTGGTAACACTATGCATCGTGCACAGCGTTACATCGAACGCTACAGGGACGCATCAGACGCTATAGTCCCAGAATCCGATGCCTATGCAGAGAGGTTCCAGAGAGGCTCTGAAGACATCGGACGCATCCGATGGTCATGCATCGGACGCTCGTCAGACTCCGATGTGACTCAGTGCCAGGTCGGCAGAACTAGCCGTTATGTGACATCGGACGCGCGTCCGATGCTCCCGTCAGGAGCGTCCGATGCTACGCAGAAAAGTCCATCTTTGGTGTCCGACGGTTCTATTTGCTTGTGGCTCTATATATACCCCCATGGCCGGCCAAAACAACATGGTGGGAGCTCAAGGAAGTATACCAAGTGTCGGTGTTTCGAACCCGGAGGTATGACACCAACGAGTAATATGATCGCGTGCTCTCTTCCTGGATGGTGATGCAAGATGGCACAAGGATTTATCCTGGTTCGGGCGAAGAAGGCCCTACGTCCAGCGGGGGAGGGGGTTCTTGTATTACTTGCACCTAAGTGCTTGTACAGGGGCGAATACAAGCTCAGTGAGCGTGGACCGGAGTCCAGACTCGAGTGTGTGTGTGTGGACTCGTGTCGCGCAAGCCCGTGTGTAACCGTAGACTCATGCGTTGTCTCTCCCTCTGTGCGAAGGGCCCTGGCGTCCCCTTTTATAGAACAAGAGGAGGCCACAGTTTACACAGAATAGATACGTACAGCGCTTGATATGGCGTAGGGTAGGAATCCTGTCTTGTTGGGGCCACTGGAGCCGTCGTGGGCGTCGCTGTTGAGGCGTCCTTGGAGCGTGGCCTCCATCCCGGGCGTGGACGTGGAGGCGTGGCGATGCGGAAGCCGTACAACACCCATCCCGGCACGTACAGGACACGGCGAGGTCCTTCCGGGTCTTGGGGTACCTGTCCTCCAATAGCATGATAGCAGTTAGGGCTCGAGGGGCGCGGAGCCGGCCTCGAGGTGCCTACGAGGGGGGCTCGAGCCCCCGCGAGTATGGGCAAGTCCCGGGACGCCCGGGCGTACAGCGGGAACCCAGGCTCCGGGATGGGGCTCGAGCGTGCGTCAGGGCAGGGCATGGCCTAATAGTGCTGTACTAGCGCCTTTTTGCCCATGCTTGTGGTGAAAACGAGACTTGAGTCTGCCCTGGTTACTGTGGTACATGTCGGGCTGCAGAGGACGTGACTGGCATAGGTGAAGACATTAAATGCGTGGTATGGGGCTGGCATCCGATGCCTGCGCCGCTCGAGGTAAGCATAGGCGTCTCGAGGGATAGGCTGCCGTGCCAGAGAGGCTCGAGGTCCCCGCGTGGGGTCTCGAGGTGCGGTGTTTGGCTATGGGGGGCTCGAGCCCTATATGCTAGGACTCGAGGCTTTAGTGGAGCGTTCGCCCGAGGCCTGGCTTGGAGGACTCAGGCGAGACGGAGAACGAGCGTTCGCCCGAGGCCCGGCTTGGAGGGCTCGGGCGAGACGGAGAACGAGCGTTCGCCCGAGGCTCGGCTTGGAGGGCTCGGGCGAGACGGAGATTGAGCGTTCGCCCAAGGCCTGGCTTGGAGGGCTCGGGCGGGACGGAGGTTTGGAGGGCTCGGGCGAGACGGAGATTGAGCGTTTGCCCGAGGCCTGGCTCGGAACGGGCTCCAGCTCGAGGCCTTGGGCGTGATGAGCCTCGAGGGGTAGGCCATCGTGCTGGAGGGGCTCGAGGTCCCCGCGTGGGGTCCCGAGAAGCGGTGCACAACTGTAGCAGGTTCGAGGGGTAGGCTACCAGGAGGCAGTCGGTAAGGTTTTGGCAAGTCTAAGCTCCCTGGCGGTGGGCCAGCGTTGCAGGCTCCGAGGGGCTGGTTTCTTGGGAGGTAAGACTTGCTGGGTTTATTAATTGGTGTTCTAGGTTTAACTTATTTGTTATGCGTTGATTGGGGGTACCCCTTTGGTGTTCCCCCGACAGTAGCCCCCGAGACCTTGTTCGAGTGTTGGCACTCGAGCAGGGGCTCTCTACCGGGATCTAGAGGATTACTAACTGGTCCTCGAGGGTTTAGCTAACTGGTCTCGAGGGTTTGACCGTTTTGATTCCGTGGGTGTCGTGTGAGCGACACCCGCGGGTGTAGCCCCCGAGGCCACGGGGGAGTGGTTAAAACTCCCTCGTGGGCTTTTTGCGAGTTTTAGTTGCGTTTTTTAGGTCCGGGAGTGTCGAGCCCCCGAGTTTTTTAGACCCTCTTTCGTCGAGGGGTGCCAGGCTGAACCGGCCGGCCGGCTCTTCGAGCTGTCCGGCACGCCGGTTGCCTTGGCTTGTCATCCCGCGAGTCCTTTCGATCGGATGCGAGGGGGGATGCCTCGTACTACCACGAGCGGGCGAGTATCGAGGTTCCCGGTGAGCTGGTAACGGGGAATCCAAGTGAGACCTCGTGCCCCATTCGATAGGGGTCGACTGTAGCCCGGAGGCGATCTCAAAAAGCATGGGCGCTCAGTCTGCAGGAGTGCCGGGCCCATTCGATAGGACCCGGTGGCTCGATGCCTCCCTCCGAGGGGATCTCACTGCACGTCGTGCTCCCTGCCTTGGATACACGTGAGGGGCCTCGAGGGCTTGGCCCTCGAGTGATGCCGCGAGTGGCGCCCCTTGGTGTCCCTGACTCGGGTGCTCGAAGCCGACTGTCGAACCCTCTTCGAGGGCCAGCCTTCGCTGCTTCGAGGCTTAGGGCCGGGGCCCGTTTTTACCTTTGTGAAGAAGCCTCCGTCGTCTGGGATTCCTTCTGCCCGTTGGGCGCGCCTTTTTAGGCGGAAAATGTCGGGGAGGGCGGCGGACGCGAAGCCGGAGCGACGGTCGTGGCGGGCCCAGGTAGTGGAGCGAATGGAGAGCTGCCGCATGTACCCTGCATCCGGCTCGAGACGTGGTTAGGTGGGCGCATTAAATGCTATGCGGTTACCTTTTCCGTCGTCGTGGGCCGCCTCGCCTGTTGGGGTCTCCCCTTATAAATATCGAAATAGGGGAAAAGGGACCTTTTACTTTGCCTTTGCCTTCACCGCCGCCGTAGCCTTCAAGCACCTTCTCCTTCGAGCTAGTCGATTAAGGATTTTTTGGCTGCCCGTCCGCCGCTCGGGTCCGCGCTGCGCCACCGCCATGGCCGCCCAGACACAAGTGCTGCCGGCCGAAGACTGGAGCCCGTCGAAGGTGACGCAGAGCGAGATGGACTCGTTGTTGGCTCAGGGGCTTCTGCGCCCCAACCCAGAGGAGGGACCCGCGTGGTGGGTTATCCCGTCGGCGGAGCACCGGGAGCCGCACCCGCCGGAGGGGTACGTGGTGAGCTTCACGCGCTACCACTGTATGGGGTTCGACGTCCCGCCGAGCCGCTTCATGCGGGGGCTGGCCCACCACTTCGAGGTGGAGCTGCAACACTTCTCCCCCAACTCCATCTCGCACGCTGCCATATTCGCCGCGGTGTGCGAGGGGTACCTGAAGATGGAGCCGCACTGGGAGATGTTCGTCCATCTCTTCCGGGGCGAGCTCTTCATCAAGGCCCTAAAGCCCAGTGGGAGGCGGCTCGTGCGCATGGGCTCCCTCGCCATTACTGCGAGGGCCGGGACCTCGTCGGCCAATGTCCCCCGGGAATACCTTCGATACAAGATTTCCACCAACCAGGCCGGGTGGGACAACCATTGGTTCTATCTGCGGAATGAAGGTGGTCTCTTTCCGCAGTACACCGGCAGGGCCCTCGCCCAACGCCCGGAGAAGTGGACCTGGGGCGTCGCGGCGGACAGGCAACGCCACCTGGCCCCACTGATGAAGATGATGAAGATGCTGGTGGATGAGAAGAAGTTGACCGTCCAAGCGGTCATTTGGGCGTTCCACCAGCGAAGAGTTCTCCCGCTGGCGGACCGCCCCCTTCTCATGCACGAGATGGGGCCGAATGCCCAGCTCGAGGCGTTTAATCGGTCGAGGATGGCCGAGGAGAGGCTGTCTCGGAACGAGGGCGTCTCCCGGGTGTCAATCACGATCCAGGGGCCGTTCATCTCTGAGTACACCGACCTGGTCGCCATGGCACCCGACGAGGGGTGTCTCGACCTGGTAAGCCTCCCTCGAGCTGAGCTGTCCCGAGCCTTCTTCCCCTTTCTCCTCCTTCGAACCCTTTGTATTCTTCTTGTGGTTTGTCTTGTCACGCTCCTTCCTTTTTGCTGGGGGCGCTTACTTGTCGCGCGTCGAGGCCCCCGGTGAGGGAGGACGCCGCGGATACTCAGGTGAGGCGCCTCTCTGCTCAGAAGGACAAGGAGAGCAAGGATGCCAGGAAGAAGAAAGAGAAAAACAAAAACTATCAAGTGATTGTGATGAACCAATTTAAACTACTCAACTCTCCCTGTTTGTTCTTGCAAACTATATATTTTAATTAAATTCCTCTCATATTCAAAAGAAATGGTAGGAGATGGAAATAGTTACCTCTAAACGCAAAGAGACGATGACGGAGTCGAAGAAGATCACCAATTGACGCTGGAGACGAAGAACAATGAAGAACAAATAAAGAACAAAGCAATAGCAACAGGCAAGAACAAGCAAGAAGCTCACTGATATTTGAATGTCTGCTCGGGGGAGGAAGAAGTTGGCAGGTTATAAGCCGGGGAGTTTTAGTCCCGGTTTGTATAAAAAACTGGGGCTAAAAGGTGAACATTTATCCCGGGGCAAGCCACAAACCGTGGCTAACTCTTTAGTCCTGGTCCGTGGCACCAACCGGGACTAAAGAGTGCCCTTTAGTCCCGGCTGGTAACACGGACCGGGACTAAAGGGTCCCTGCCACGGCAGCTCTGCGCAGTAGCCGTTGGGGCAGGCCCTTTAGTCCCGGTTCGTGTTACCGACCGGGACTAAAGGGTCTATTAGTCCCGGGCGGCAAAAACGCCGAGACTAAAGGCGATTTTGAGAATCGGCCTATGACCCTGTTCTGTAGTAGTGGTGCGACTCTCTAATCTCTATTTCTCTCCCTCTCTAGCGGCGAATAACGAGGAGGAGCGGCCCAAACGAGTAAATGCTCACATCTGTCCACCGGTGCTCAGATCCAGCAACCATTACCCAGATCCGGTGACCGGGGTGCCCTGTGTAAGGAAAATGGACCTCGACCCATTTAACTTTAGATTTTGGTGTTTGATGATCAACACAACCATTTTGGACTAATATGGTTGTAAGTGTTTATTTTGTAGTCCAATAGGGTGCAAATGTGACTTCGACTAAGGCGACGTGATGACCCGATGATCAACACCTCAAGCAAGTCATTAGAAGCTTGGTAGAAGACTCACAAAGATCAAGCAAAGTCCAAGGCACAAGAATGGAACCAAGACGGCGCAAGAAATCACGAAGAAACGAACAAACAGGGACATCAGACGCTGCATCGAACGCTGCTCCAAAGCGTCGGACGCACCGATGCCAAACCCTAGCTCGGGTTGGCGCTAGCAGAAGCATCGGACGCGCTGATGGTGCCTCATCGGACGCAGTGGTAACACTATGCATCGTGCACAGCGTTACATCGAACGCTACAGGGACGCATCAGACGCTATAGTCCCAGAATCCGATGCCTATGCAGAGAGGTTCCAGAGAGGCTCTGAAGACATCGGACGCATCCGATGGTCATGCATCGGACGCTCGTCAGACTCCGATGTGACTCAGTGCCAGGTCGGCAGAACTAGCCGTTATGTGACATCGGACGCGCGTCCGATGCTCCCGTCAGGAGCGTCCGATGCTACGCAGAAAAGTCCATCTTTGGTGTCCGACGGTTCTATTTGCTTGTGGCTCTATATATACCCCCATGGCCGGCCAAAACAACATGGTGGGAGCTCAAGGAAGTATACCAAGTGTCGGTGTTTCGAACCCGGAGGTATGACACCAACGAGTAATATGATCGCGTGCTCTCTTCCTGGATGGTGATGCAAGATGGCACAAGGATTTATCCTGGTTCGGGCGAAGAAGGCCCTACGTCCAGCGGGGGAGGGGGTTCTTGTATTACTTGCACCTAAGTGCTTGTACAGGGGCGAATACAAGCTCAGTGAGCGTGGACCGGAGTCCAGACTCGAGTGTGTGTGTGTGGACTCGTGTCGCGCAAGCCCGTGTGTAACCGTAGACTCATGCGTTGTCTCTCCCTATGTGCGAAGGGCCCTGGCGTCCCCTTTTATAGAACAAGAGGAGGCCACAGTTTACACAGAATAGATATGTACAGCGCTTGATATGGCGTAGGGTAGGAATCCTGTCTTGTTGGGGCCACTGGAGCCGTCGTGGGCGTCGCTGTTGAGGCGTCCTTGGAGCGTGGCCTCCATCCCGAGCGTGGACGTGGAGGCGTGGCGATGCGGAAGCCGTACAACACCCATCCCGGCACGTACAGGACACGGCGAGGTCCTTCCGGGTCTTGGGGTACCTGTCCTCCAATAGCATGATAGCAGTTAGGGCTCGAGGGGCGCGGAGCCGGCCTCGAGGTGCCTACGAGGGGGGCTCGAGCCCCCGCGAGTATGGGCAAGTCCCGGGACGCCCGGGCGTACAGCGGGAACCCAGGCTCCGGGATGGGGCTCGAGCGTGCGTCAGGGCAGGGCATGGCCTAATAGTGCTGTACTAGCGCCTTTTTGCCCATGCTTGTGGTGAAAACGAGACTTGAGTCTGCCCTGGTTACTGTGGTACATGTCGGGCTGCAGAGGACGTGACTGGCATAGGTGAAGACATTAAATGCGTGGTATGGGGCTGGCATCCGATGCCTGCGCCGCTCGAGGTAAGCATAGGCGTCTCGAGGGATAGGCTGCCGTGCCAGAGAGGCTCGAGGTCCCCGCGTGGGGTCTCGAGGTGCGGTGTTTGGCTATGGGGGGCTCAAGCCCTATATGCTAGGACTCGAGGCTTTAGTGGAGCGTTCGCCCGAGGCCTGGCTTGGAGGACTCAGGCGAGACGGAGAACGAGCGTTCGCCCGAGGCCCGGCTTGGAGGGCTCGGGCGAGACGGAGAACGAGCGTTCGCCCGAGGCTCGGCTTGGAGGGCTCGGGCGAGACGGAGATTGAGCGTTCGCCCAAGGCCTGGCTTGGAGGGCTCGGGCGGGACGGAGGTTTGGAGGGCTCGGGCGAGACGGAGATTGAGCGTTTGCCCGAGGCCTGGCTCGGAACGGGCTCCAGCTCGAGGCCTTGGGCGTGATGAGCCTCGAGGGGTAGGCCATCGTGCTGGAGGGGCTCGAGGTCCCCGCGTGGGGTCCCGAGAAGCGGTGCACAACTGTAGCAGGTTCGAGGGGTAGGCTACCAGGAGGCAGTCGGTAAGGTTTTGGCAAGTCTAAGCTCCCTGGCGGTGGGCCAGCGTTGCAAGCTCCGAGGGGCTGGTTTCTTGGGAGGTTAGACTTGCTGGGTTTATTAATTGGTGTTCTAGGTTTAACTTATTTGTTATGCGTTGATTGGGGGTACCCCTTTGGTGTTCCCCCGACAGTAGCCCCCGAGGCCTTGTTCGAGTGTTGGCACTCGAGCAGGGGCTCTCTACCGGGATCTAGAGGATTACTAACTGGTCCTCGAGGGTTTAGCTAACTGGTCTCGAGGGTTTGACCGTTTTGATTCCGTGGGTGTCGTGTGAGCGACACCCGCGGGTGTAGCCCCCGAGGCCACGGGGGAGTGGTTAAAACTCCCTCGTGGGCTTTTTGCGAGTTTTAATTGCGTTTTTTAGGTCCGGGAGTGTCGAGCCCCTGAGTTTTTTAGACCCTCTTTCGTCGAGGGGTGCCAGGCTGAACCGGCCGGCCGGCTCTTCGAGCTGTCCGGCACGCCGGTTGCCTTGGCTTGTCATCCCGCGAGTCCTTTCGATCGGATGCGAGGGGGGATGCCTCGTACTACCACGAGCGGGCGAGTATCGAGGTTCCCGGTGAGCTGGTAACGGGGAATCCAAGTGAGACCTCGTGCCCCATTCGATAGGGGTCGACTGTAGCCCGGAGGCGATCTCAAAAAGCATGGGCGCTCAGTCTGCAGGAGTGCCGGGCCCATTCGATAGGACCCGGTGGCTCGATGCCTCCCTCCGAGGGGATCTCACTGCACGTCGTGCTCCCTGCCTTGGATACACGTGAGGGGCCTCGAGGGCTTGGCCCTCGAGTGATGCCGCGAGTGGCGCCCCTTGGTGTCCCTGACTCGGGTGCTCGAAGCCGACTGTCGAACCCTCTTCGAGGGCCAGCCTTCGCTGCTTCGAGGCTTAGGGCCGGGGCCCGTTTTTACCTTTGTGAAGAAGCCTCCGTCGTCTGGGATTCCTTCTGCCCGTTGGGCGCGCCTTTTTAGGCGGAAAATGTCGGGGAGGGCGGCGGACGCGAAGCCGGAGCGACGATCGTGGCGGGCCCAGGTAGTGGAGCGAATGGAGAGCTGCCGCATGTACCCTGCATCCGGCTCGAGACGTGGTTAGGTGGGCGCATTAAATGCTATGCGGTTACCTTTTCCGTCGTCGTGGGCCGCCTCGCCTGTTGGGGTCTCCCCTTATAAATATCGAAATAGGGGAAAAGGGACCTTTTACTTTGCCTTTGCCTTCACCGCCGCCGTAGCCTTCAAGCACCTTCTCCTTCGAGCTAGTCGATTAGGGATTTTTTGGCTGCCCGTCCGCCGCTCGGGTCCGCGCTGCGCCACCGCCATGGCCGCCCAGACACAAGTGCTGCCAGCCGAAGACTGGAGCCCGTCGAAGGTGACGCAGAGCGAGATGGACTCGTTGTTGGCTCAGGGGCTTCTGCGCCCCAACCCAGAGGAGGGACCCGCGTGGTGGGTTATCCCGTCGGCGGAGCACCGGGAGCCGCACCCGCCGGAGGGGTACGTGGTGAGCTTCACGCGCTACCACTGTATGGGGTTCGACGTCCCGCCGAGCCGCTTCATGCGGGGGCTGGCCCACCACTTCGAGGTGGAGCTGCAACACTTCTCCCCCAACTCCATCTCGCACGCTGCCATATTCGCCGCGGTGTGCGAGGGGTACCTGAAGATGGAGCCGCACTGGGAGATGTTCGTCCATCTCTTCCGGGGCGAGCTCTTCATCAAGGCCCTAAAGCCCAGTGGGAGGCGGCTCGTGCGCATGGGCTCCCTCGCCATTACTGCGAGGGCCGGGACCTCGTCGGCCAATGTCCCCCGGGAATACCTTCGATACAAGCTTTCCACCAACCAGGCCGGGTGGGACAACCATTGGTTCTATCTGCGGAATGAAGGTGGTCTCTTTCCGCAGTACACCGGCAGGGCCCTCGCCCAACGCCCGGAGAAGTGGACCTGGGGCGTCGCGGCGGACAGGCAACGCCACCTGGCCCCACTGATGAAGATGATGAAGACGCTGGTGGATGAGAAGAAGTTGACCGTCCAAGCGGTCATTTGGGCGTTCCACCAGCGAAGAGTTCTCCCGCTGGCGGACCGCCCCCTTCTCATGCACGAGATGGGGCCGAATGCCCAGCTCGAGGCGTTTAATCGGTCGAGGATGGCCGAGGAGAGGCTGTCTCGGAACGAGGGCGTCTCCCGGGTGTCAATCACGATCCAGGGGCCGTTCATCTCTGAGTACACCGACCTGGTCGCCATGGCACCCGACGAGGGGTGTCTCGACCTGGTAAGCCTCCCTCGAGCTGAGCTGTCCCGAGCCTTCTTCCCCTTTCTCCTCCTTCGAACCCTTTGTATTCTTCTTGTGGTTTGTCTTGTCACGCTCCTTCCTTTTTCCAGGGGGCGCTTACTTGTCGCGCGTCGAGGCCCCCGGTGAGGGAGGACGCCGCGGATACTCAGGTGAGGCGCCTCTCTGCTCAGAAGGACAAGGAGAGCAAGGATGCCAGGAAGAAGAAAGAGAAAAACAAAAACCTGTGTCGCTTGGCTCGGGAGCAGAGGCTGGCGAAGGCTCGTCGCAACCGCCAGCCTGGAGACGGGTCCCCCGAGCTGAGCTCCTCGAGCTCGGAGGAGGAGAGCGATGATGAGGAGGAGGGCGACGACGAGGGGATGGATGCGCGCCTGAGGCGCGCGGGGGTCGTCGATGACAAGGCTGACCGCTCCTCTGTGCAGGAGGACATACTGGAGGTCCCCCTAACGAAGGGACCGCGCAGGACGCAGCCGCGGAAGGCGGCGCTGATCCCTGCCTCGTCGGGGGCCCAAGGTTTGTCGAGCTCTGCGCCGGACGTGCCCCCGGTCGTGAGGAAGCCCCGAACCCGGAGCGCCTCTGCCACAGCACCAACGGAGGCCGCCCCTGCGTCGGCCCAGGCGGGAGGTCTCGAGAAGGGCCGAGCTTCGAGGGGCAGTGACCACGTCGGGAGGGGCTCCGGGTCTGACCGCCGCGAGCCATCTAGGTCGGGGTCGAGCCCGCGGAGGGGCGGGCGTCCGGAGGAGGCGTCGAGCCCGCACCGTCACGAGCGTCGGGGAGGGAGCCCCCGGGCGTCTCGTGGCCAGGGGCGTGAGCGTCCTCAGAGTCCGTCGCCGCACCGCCGTCGGGACACAGAAGCGGATGCGGGAGGGCGCGACCGCCAGCGCGAGCGCCGGAGCAAGTCTCGGAGCCCGCGCCGGGGCGGGCGCCATGATGACAGCACGAGGGAGGTGTGGTCGCCTTCCCGCGATGTGGGGCGGAAGGAGGGATCTCCCTTGAGGTCGAGCCACGGGAGGCGTCGGGAGCCCTCCCCCCATCCCAGCCCTGTGGAGACGGTCCAGGCGTAGGGCTCGAGCCGCGGAGTGGGCTCGAAGCCCCTGAGTGGGTCCGGCGATTCCGGGAAGAAGCCCAGCCACCGCTTTGGGTGTGTAATTTTCTTGGACCTCGTCGGAAGCGAGGCTTGACCTCTTTACTTTTGATGATGCATGCCATCTCTGGTTCCTCAGGGGGAAGCGCTCCTACCAGGAGGTGGACCTCGCTGCGTCCAAGCGGGCGAAGACCTCGAGCCCCGTCGAGGCACAAGCACCTCGAGGTATGGCACCCTCCTCCGCTAGAGAAGTCGCTTGGCTGGAGAAGGCTCGAGCTGCCATGGCTTGAGGTGGCCAGATGATCGTCGTGAATTTTGGTGAGGCCGTCGCCGTCGACCGCAGGGGTCGAGGCATTCCTCTTGATTCTAATATCACTGTCATCTCGTATTTCAGGGGCCTCAGCTCACGGCATCGAGCCCGCCGCTACCACGCTCATTGAGGCGCTGCCTCCTCCCCCTCCTCCTCCTCCCGTGATGGCGCCAGTTGGGAGCGCCTGAAAGTCCTTGTTTGGTTTTGGGTAATTGATGTCACCTAGTGTACTAACCATGTCATGAAGTGCTTATGAGCTAGGTTGGTACACACCATATGTGGAAGCTAAATGACGATCATGATATTGGTGGTGATGGCCGAAAGATAGATCAAGTGCCTCACATTTGGAAGACGAAGAAGAGAAAAGCAAAATCCTATGGAGATCAAGGCAAAGGTATAAACAGGAATTTTGTTTTGGCACTCAAGACACCATAGAGGGTGTGAGTGCGTTTAGGATAGATAGCCGTACTATTAAGAGGGGAATATCTCAGTGACCGCGGTTATCAAGTGCCACTAGGTGAATTCATACATGCATATGCATTAGGACCTAGTGTGCTAACTCGAATCCTTTGAAAATGATTGTGAAAATGCTAACACACTTGCACAAGATGATAAACACTTGGTGGTGTTAGCACATTTGCAAAGGAGAAGTTGTTGAAATAGTTTTGGATCAACTCAGAGATGAAAATGGGTTTTTCTGTGTGAAGCCGGTGGTACCGACCAGGAGGGGTCGGTGGTACCGCCCTAGGAGGCAGCGTGCAGACCTCTCTGTGATGGGGCGTTTTTGGCCTAGCGGTGGTACCGCCATTACCTCGGTAGTACCGCGCCCGGTACTACCGACCAAGGTCGGTGGTTGGCGAGTTTTTTGCTGAGCTCTCTGTTGTTTTTGAAAAATGGCTTGCCGGTAGTACCGCCATTACCTCGGTACTACCGCCTACGGTGGTACCGACGCAAGGCGGTAGTGACTGTTTTTTCGCAGAGCTCTCTGGTCGCGGCGCTTTTTGGCCTGGCGGTAGTACCGCTATCACATCGGTACTACCGACCTCGGAGGAACCGACCAGGGGTCGGTGGTTTGCCGAAATCAGCGGGATATGGGAAAACGGCTAGTTTGACTCTGTCGGTGGTACCGCCCAGGAGGGGTCGGTACTACCGACCAAGCGCAGAAAGGTAGGGTTCGGGCCGCCGCCGCCCCTTCCCTATATATTGAACTTGGCCGCCTTTGGGGGATCTTCTTGACTCTCTGACTTCTTGAACATCCTCTTGAGTAAGATCTAATCCCTCCCTCCGATCTCTTTGCTTGTTAGTGCGAATCCAAGTGAGATCGAGAGATCCAAGTGCATTTGCTTGTGAGTTTGCATCTAGTGGCACTTGGCGATTGTGGTTGCTGCGGATATTCTTATTACTCTTGGTGGTTGCCGCCACCTAGACGGCTTGGAGCAGCGGAGGAGATCAGGCACGAGTGGTGATTGTTCGTGGCCATCTCCCGGTGATTTGTAAGGGGTTTCTTGTACCTTCCCCGGCGGAGCGCCAAAGGTAACTCTAGTGGATTGCTCGTAGCTTGTGGATCCCCATCTTGTGTTGGTTGTGCGGCACCCTATTGAGGGTTAGGCGTGTGATGCCTATTAGCGCGTGAACCTCCAAGTGGGTGTATCGCTACAACGGGGACGTAGCTTGCCGGCAAGCAAGTGAACCTCGGAGGAAAAATTATTGTGTCAACTTGTCTCCGTGGTATTCATTGATATTCATTTATTAATCTCTTGCCGGATCGGTATACACACTCCTATCTCTTGTACTTATTTTGTTACATTCTTGCAAGTATTATTTATATGTTGTTGCTATTCCAGTTTTTCTATCTTGTGTAGTGATTCATATTGTGGATAGGTGGCTTGCACTTTTGTAGAGCTAGCGCTATCTTTGCTACGCCATTTAGTTGTATAACAAGTTTGTTTAAGTGTTGTTGTAGAATTTTTTATAGGCTATTCACCCCCCCCTCTAGCCATTTAGGACCTTTCAAGTGGTATCGGAGCAAGGTCACCGTTTATTCAAGGCTTAACAACCTTCGGTGTCAAAATGGCTCATATCAACAACACTAAAAGGCCACCCCAATTTGATGGCACAAATTACAGTTATTGGAAGGCAAAGATGACTACTCACATCAAGTCAATCAATAGAAAAATTTGGAGTGTGGTAGAAACAAAGATTGAGATAGTCGATCCAGAGCATCTCACCAATGCCGAAGAAGAGAAGATGCAAAACAATGATATTGCTCTCAGTGCTATTCATGATGCTATTGATGCAAATGTGTTTGAGCAAATCAAGGGCATGGAACTGGCTAATGAGGCATGGAAGAAACTAGAAGAGTCATATGAGGGCACTCAAGCAGTCAAGGGAGCAAAGGCTTATATTCTCAAGGAGAAGTTTGCAAGCTTCAAGATGAAGGAAGATGAAAGTGTGCCGGAGATGTTCAATAGGCTACAAGTGCTAGTCAATGATCTAAAGGCACTTGGGGAAGAAGTGAAGGACAAGGACTTCTCACACAAGTTCTTGAGATGCCTCCCAAAGAGGTTTGGTATGTTGGTTACTTTGCTAGTAAGAAGTGGTTTGGACACAATGACACCAAACCAAGTACTTGGAGATGTGATGACCGATGACGCATATAGAGAAGAAAATGAAGAAGAAGAGAAGAAGGATGAAAAGAAGAAAAGTGTGGCATTCAAAGCCACAACATCATCATCCAAGACCAA
Organism: Coix lacryma-jobi var. lacryma-jobi; assembly: GCA_009763385.1. NCBI lineage: Eukaryota > Viridiplantae > Streptophyta > Magnoliopsida > Poales > Poaceae > Coix > Coix lacryma-jobi. Next base: position 100,350,917 of record CM019831.1, read on the forward strand.
GAGCAAGGGAAAAGCAAAGAAGGAAGAATCAAGTGAAGATGATTGCTCAAATGCTAGTGACGATGAAGATGAAGAGATGGCCTTATTTGTTAAAAGATTTGGCAAATTCATGAAGAAGAAGGGCTACCGGGCAAGAAGGAAGAAGACATCATACAAGAATAAGGATGAACCAAGAAGGTGCTTCAAGTGCGGTAGCAAGGACCATCTCATTGCTCAATGTCCATACAACAGTGAAAATGATGACAATGACAACAAGAAGGACAAGAAGAGGGAGAAGAAAGAAAAGAAGAGTTACACGAAGAAGAAGAAGGGGCAATCATACATGGTCACTTGGGATAGTGATGCTTCCACAAGTGATAGTGATGAAGATAGTGATAACGAAGATCACAAGACAAGCAAGAAGAAGGCACTTGCAAGTATTGCTATCAACAACAAGCCTTCAATCTTCGATACTCCATCATGCTTCATGGCTAAGGCCACAAAGGTACTATCTGATGATGATGAGAGTGATAGTGATGATAGTGATGATGATGAACCCACTAAAGATGAATTAATTGAAATGCTTGATGATGCTAGAGAACATTTTGATAAAAAGAGAAAGGAGTGCAAAGAATTGCAAAAGAGACTAAAAGCTCTTGAGCAATCCTTTGAGGAGCTCAATGCTACTCATGAGAGGCTAGTGGAAGCCCATGAGGAGCTTGGCAATGCTCACACTAAGCTTAAGGAAGCTCACTCCTCACTTGTTGATCAAGCTAAAACTGAAAAAGTGGTTAAAACATGTGACATAGGCATAGCTTGTGATATAATTGATGAATCTTTCTATAAGCCTATTATTGTTGCTGCTACTAACCCTTCATGTAGCTCATCATCTACCACTACTACTTCATCTATGGATGATGGCTTCACTTGTGATGCCTCACTCATGGTTGAAAATGAGACATTGAAGAAGGAGGTAAATGAGCTCACTCACGCCTTGGGTAAAGCCTATGGTGGTGAGGCCCGCTTGCTTAAGTGCTTGGGTAGCCAACGCTTTTCTCTCCACAAAGAGGGATTGGGCTATACCCCCAAGAATGGCAAGGCGGCTTTTGCTACTCACAAAACTAGTTTTGTGAAGAACAATGGTCGGTTTTGCACTAGATGCAAGCAAAGTGGGCATATAGAGCTATATTGCAAAAACAAGAACAAGATTTCTAATGTATCCTCTATTCAGTTTGATTCTTGCTATTTGCTTACCAAAGGTGTTAATGGTGTGAAAGCTAAATTCATTGGTGCACCAATTGTGGGCTCAAAGAAGAAAGCCATTTGGGTACCAAAGAGTTTGGTCACTAATCTTGGAGGACCCAAAAAGGTTTGGGTACCTAAAAAGAATTGATTTGTTCTTGTAGGTCAACTATAAAGCTGGAGGAAGGCATTGGGTGCTTGATAGTGGGTGCACTCAACATATGACAGGAGATTCAAGAATGTTCGATTCAATCAATTCAAGTGGCAATCATGGTTTTGACTCTATCACATTTGGTGACAATGGAAAAGGCAAGGTTAAAGGGCTTGGTAAGATTGCAATATCCAATGACATGAGCATTTCAAATGTGTTGCTAGTTGAGAGCTTGAACTTCAATTTACTGTCAGTTGCTCAGTTGTGTGATCTTGGTTTCAAATGCATTTTTGGAGTTGATGATGTAGAAATCATAAGTGTAGATGGCTCAAATTTGATATTTAAAGGATTTAGATATGAGAACCTTTACTTGGTTGATTTCAATGCTAGTGGAACACAATTGTCAACATGCTTATTCACTAAGTCCAGGTTGGGTTGGTTATGGCATAGAAGGCTTGGTCATGTTGGAATGAAACAGTTGAACAAAATAGTGAAACATGATTTAGTTAGAGGCTTGAAAGATGTCACATTTGAGAAGGATAAACTTTGTAGCTCTTGTCAAGCTGGAAAACAAGTTGGTAACACCCATCCTAAGAAAAGCATGATGAGTACCAGTAAAGTATTTGAGTTATTGCACATGGATTTATTTGGACCAACAACATACACTAGCATCGGTGGAAGTAAATATGGCTTTGTGATAGTGGATGATTACACTAGATACACATGGGTTTTCTTTCTTAGTGATAAAAGTGAAACTTTTGAGATCTTCAAAACTTTTGTCAAGAGATGTCAGAATGAGTTTGAAACAACAATCAAGAAAGTTAGAAGTGACAATGGGAGTGAATTTAAGAATACAAGAATTGATGAGTTGTGTGATGACTTTGGCATTAGACATCAATTCTCACCCAAGTATACTCCTCAATCAAATGGGATTGTTGAAAGGAAGAACAGAACTTTGATTGATATGGCAAGGTCTATGCTCAGTGAATACAATGTCAGTCATTCCTTTTGGGCCGAAGCTATCAATACGGCTTGCTATTGTAGCAACCGTCTCTATTGCCATGGCATGCTAGAGAAGACACCATATGAGCTATTAAATGGAAGAAAGCCAAATATCGCATACTTTAGAGTTTTTGGATGCAAATGTTATATATTGAAGAAAGGTGCAAGATTGAGCAAATTTGAGAAGAAGTGTGACGAAGGATTCTTACTTGGATATTCAACAACAAGCAAAGCATATAGAGTTTGGAACTTGGCTAGTGGTATTATTGAAGAAGTGCATGATGTTGAATTTGATGAAACTAAGGGCTCTCAAGAAGGAAATGAAAATCTTAATGATGTGAGAGGCACTCAATTGTCAAATGCAATGAAGAATATGGATATTGGTGATATTAGGCCAAGACAAGTGGATGATAATGAAGATGACCAGATGTTCTCCTCAAATGTGCAAGTTGATGCAAATCAAGCTAGTGGTTCTCATGATCAATCAAGTGCTAGTGAAGATCAACAAGCTAGTTCATCTCAACCAAGCAATCAAGTGCAAATCCTCCAACCAACCAATATTGCAAGAGATCATCCCATAGATCAAATTGTTGGGGATATTAGAAGTGGTGTGCAAACAAGATCGAGATTGGCATCTTTTTGTGAGCATTTTTCTTTTGTGTCATCATTTGAGCCAACCAAGATAGAAGATGCATTGATGGATGTTGATTGGGTAAACGCTATGCATGAAGAGCTAAACAACTTCACCCGCAACCAAGTTTGGGAACTTGTTGAGAGACCAAAGAACTACAATGTAATTGGAACAAAATGGGTATTTCGAAATAAGCAAGATCAAGATGGGATAGTAGTAAGAAACAAAGCAAGATTGGTAGCTCAAGGCTACACTCAAGTTGAAGGTCTTGATTTTGGAGAAACATATGCACCGGTTGCAAGAATGGAAGCAATTAGAATTCTATTGGCTTATGCATGTGCTCATAATTTCAAGTTATATCAAATGGATGTCAAAAGTGCATTTCTCAATGGGTATATCAATGAGTTAGTATTTGTAGAACAACCTCCCGGTTTTGAAGATGACAAGAAGCCCAACCATGTTTACAAGCTCAAGAAGGCGTTGTATGGTTTGAAGCAAGCACCAAGAGCATGGTACGAGAGGTTGAGAGATTTCCTACTCTCTAAAGGGTTCAAGATGGGCAAGGTTGATACTACTCTCTTCACCAAGAAGACTGGCAAAGACTTGTTTGTGTTGCAAATATATGTTGATGATATTATTTTTGGGTCAACCAACCAAGAGTTTTGTGAAGAGTTTGGGAATATGATGGCAAATGAGTTTGAGATGTCTATGATTGGAGAGCTTAGTTACTTCCTTGGTCTTCAAGTCAAGCAAATGAAGAAAGGTACTTTTGTGAGTCAAGGCAAGTACATCAAAGATATGCTTAAGAAGTTTGGTCTAGATGATGCAAAAGCTATTAGCACACCTATGGGAACAAATGGACATTTGGATAGTGATGCTAGTGGCAACATGGTGGATCAAAAGTTGTATCGGTCTATGATTGGAAGCTTACTTTATGTGACCGCTTCTAGGCCGGATGTGATGTTTAGTGTATGCATGTGTGCAAGATTTCAAGCTTCACCAAGAGAGGGTCACCTGAAGGCAACTAAAAGAATATTGAGATATTTGAAGCATACACCAAATGTTGGATTGTGGTATCCCAAGGGGTCAAACTTTGAGTTGATTGGATATTCGGACTCCGACTATGCAGGATGCAAAGTGGATAGAAAAAGCACATCGGGCACATGTCAATTACTTGGAAGATCACTTGTATCATGGTCATCGAAGAAGCAAAACAGTGTTGCACTTTCAACCGCCGAAGCAGAATACATATCCGCAGGAAGTTGTTGTGCTCAATTACTTTGGATGAAAGCAACTTTGGATGACTTTGGAATTAAATTCAAACAAGTACCATTGCTATGTGACAATGAGAGTGCAGTAAAGCTCACCAACAATCCAGTACAACATTCAAGAACAAAGCACATTGACATTCGCCATCACTTCATAAGAGACCATCAACAAAAGGGTGATATTTCAATTGAGAATGTTGGTACCGATGATCAACTTGCCGATATATTCACCAAGCCACTTGATGAAAAGAGATTTTGCAAGCTGAGGAATGAATTGAATATCTATGCATATGTGCCGAACTTGAACCAAACACTATAGCACATATGTAGGGGGAGCTAATACTAGTAGAGGTGTTTCAAATTTTCAAATATATATCTTTGTAAAAGGTTGTCATCAATTACCAAAAAGGGGGAGATTGAAAGTCCTTGTTTGGTTTTGGGTAATTGATGTCACCTAGTGTACTAACCATGTCATGAAGTGCTTATGAGCTAGGTTGGTACACACCATATGTGGAAGCTAAATGACGATCATGATATTGGTGGTGATGGCCGAAAGATAGATCAAGTGCCTCACATTTGGAAGACGAAGAAGAGAAAAGCAAAATCCTATGGAGATCAAGGCAAAGGTATAAACAGGAATTTTGTTTTGGCACTCAAGACACCATAGAGGGTGTGAGTGCGTTTAGGATAGATAGCCGTACTATTAAGAGGGGAATATCTCAGTGACCGCGGTTATCAAGTGCCACTAGGTGAATTCATACATGCATATGCATTAGGACCTAGTGTGCTAACTCGAATCCTTTGAAAATGATTGTGAAAATGCTAACACACTTGCACAAGATGATAAACACTTGGTGGTGTTAGCACATTTGCAAAGGAGAAGTTGTTGAAATAGTTTTGGATCAACTCAGAGATGAAAATGGGTTTTTCTGTGTGAAGCCGGTGGTACCGACCAGGAGGGGTCGGTGGTACCGCCCTAGGAGGCAGCGTGCAGACCTCTCTGTGATGGGGCGTTTTTGGCCTAGCGGTGGTACCGCCATTACCTCGGTAGTACCGCGCCCGGTACTACCGACCAAGGTCGGTGGTTGGCGAGTTTTTTGCTGAGCTCTCTGTTGTTTTTGAAAAATGGCTTGCCGGTAGTACCGCCATTACCTCGGTACTACCGCCTACGGTGGTACCGACGCAAGGCGGTAGTGACTGTTTTTTCGCAGAGCTCTCTGGTCGCGGCGCTTTTTGGCCTGGCGGTAGTACCGCTATCACATCGGTACTACCGACCTCGGAGGAACCGACCAGGGGTCGGTGGTTTGCCGAAATCAGCGGGATATGGGAAAACGGCTAGTTTGACTCTGTCGGTGGTACCGCCCAGGAGGGGTCGGTACTACCGACCAAGCGCAGAAAGGTAGGGTTCGGGCCGCCGCCGCCCCTTCCCTATATATTGAACTTGGCCGCCTTTGGGGGATCTTCTTGACTCTCTGACTTCTTGAACATCCTCTTGAGTAAGATCTAATCCCTCCCTCCGATCTCTTTGCTTGTTAGTGCGAATCCAAGTGAGATCGAGAGATCCAAGTGCATTTGCTTGTGAGTTTGCATCTAGTGGCACTTGGCGATTGTGGTTGCTGCGGATATTCTTATTACTCTTGGTGGTTGCCGCCACCTAGACGGCTTGGAGCAGCGGAGGAGATCAGGCACGAGTGGTGATTGTTCGTGGCCATCTCCCGGTGATTTGTAAGGGGTTTCTTGTACCTTCCCCGGCGGAGCGCCAAAGGTAACTCTAGTGGATTGCTCGTAGCTTGTGGATCCCCATCTTGTGTTGGTTGTGCGGCACCCTATTGAGGGTTAGGCGTGTGATGCCTATTAGCGCGTGAACCTCCAAGTGGGTGTATCGCTACAACGGGGACGTAGCTTGCCGGCAAGCAAGTGAACCTCGGAGGAAAAATTATTGTGTCAACTTGTCTCCGTGGTATTCATTGATATTCATTTATTAATCTCTTGCCGGATCGGTATACACACTCCTATCTCTTGTACTTATTTTGTTACATTCTTGCAAGTATTATTTATATGTTGTTGCTATTCCAGTTTTTCTATCTTGTGTAGTGATTCATATTGTGGATAGGTGGCTTGCACTTTTGTAGAGCTAGCGCTATCTTTGCTACGCCATTTAGTTGTATAACAAGTTTGTTTAAGTGTTGTTGTAGAATTTTTTATAGGCTATTCACCCCCCCCTCTAGCCATTTAGGACCTTTCAGCGCCACCCTTCCCCCCACCACGGCGGCTGTTCCGGGGGAAGCGCCTGGGACGAGCACGGCCCCGCCGGTGTCTGGGGCCGAGGAGACTGCGCCCCTCGAGGCCCCGACCGACACGAGTCAGGCTGTGGAGGAGGGAAAAGGGGGAGAGGCGTTGGAGGAGGAGGAGACGACAGTGGAGGACCTCCTGAACGAGTTGGAGCAGGGGCCGCCCTTCGCCACGGGCTCGATGATGGTGGAGGCGCTCGACGCGCCGGCTAGCGCTGACAAGGCGCCGGAGGGCCCGGCCAGGGAAGAGCCGGGGCCCGTGCCGTCGGGCGGCGGGCCGCAGCTGGGGCAGCGCGGGACGGAGGAGGATTTGGCCGAGATCGAGCTTGACCGGCCAGTATGGCCATTTCCCGACGCGCCAAGCCCGCCCCTTGCCATGGTCCCCGTCGAGCAACCGGCCCAGCGGGGGGCCCGCGCGAGGTGCGGTCCATCTTCCGGGAGGTGGCCGAGCTTATGGCGGAGGCGGAGCGGTCCTGCTCCGAGGAGGCGGGCCGGTCCGCACAAGTGTCGGCCGCCCTCGCGAGGGCTGAGGCGGAGCTTCAAGATCTCCGCGCTGAGCTGAGCCGGAACGCCCAAATGGCGAGCCGGCTCAACGAGGCGGAGGCAGAGGTCCGGGCGGCTCGAGGTGAGGTCGCTCGATCCAAGGAGGAGGCCGCTGCCGCTCTCGAGGCATCGAGGAAGGAGGCCGTGGACGCCCGAAGCGAGGCCACCTCCGCCCGGGCTGAAGCCGAGGCGGCGAAGCAGGAGGCCGCTGACGCCTGTGGCGAGGCCGCCACCGCCCGAACCGCAGCGGAGGCGGCGAGAAAAGAGGCCGAAGACGCCGAGAGTGGTGTCGCCACCGCCCGAGCTGCCGAGGGTGCGGCGCGACAGGAGGTGATCCGAAAGGATCTGGCCCTCGCGGAGGCGGGCCGGCTGATCGAGGAGCTTAGGTCCGAGAGGCTCCTCATGCTGGCCGAGAAGCGCAGGCTCGAGCAGCGCACTAAGGGCCTTACCGGCGACCTCGCCGCACTGGGGCAACATTGCGATGGTGAGGCTTACACCTTGTTCTTGTTTGGGTCTCGAAGTTTTTTGTTACGCCGCAGTCTCACTCTTCCTCGTTCGTTGCGCAGGGGTCGAGAAGACGGTCGAGGAGCTCCACGGGACGAACCAGGCTCTCTTGGAACAACTCCAAGACGAGACAATGGTGGCGGAGCGGGCTCGCACCTCCCTCGACCGGCTCGGCCCCATGTGGGGTGCTCCTCCAGTGGCTGCGGCAAAAGGTGCGGTGGACCGAGGCAACGCCTTGGTCGACGCCTTGTGCTTCCTCGACGCAGCGGCGCGGGACCGTGTCCGGCAAGCTCTCCATCATGGCGTCAAGCAGACGCTCGCGGTCGTTCGCTCCGGTTTCCGCTTCCCGGTCCACGTTGTCGCCAACGGCTTCATCGAGATCGAGGGGAAGGACGAGGAGTGGAACAACCGCCGTGTTGACAAAATTTTGGAGAAGATGGAGAGGCCGGGGACATCGCTCGCCAAGATTTTTGAGGAGGACGTGCTGCCTCCTGACGCCAGCAGCGGTGTCGAGGGCCCCCCTCCTTCTAGTTCGGGTGTCGAGGCTGAGCCCGCCGTGGAAGACCTCGGGGAGGAGTACCACACCGACGAAGATTAGGGCCTGCGTGCCAAATTTGGGCGTCGAGGCCCCTATAAGAATTTTATGACATGGATGAGGGTCCGTCGAGACCCGTTCGTATATACGACTTGTTTGTTTAAAGGAGTTGTTTTCTTTTCAAATGCGTTTGACCACTTCTCTTTGTTGCAAGCTCGAGTTTCTGCTAACTTAGTCTGTGTTCCTTCGATACGTCGTGAGCCCCTCGAGGGGAGGCCTAGGTAGGGCACCGTAGCCCGGGGGCGTAGGTGGCCGCCTACGTCGACGCCTCCCGACCCTTGGAGGCTCGAGGTATTTTAGGATTTAGGCGTCGCTAGTTCACTCGAGGCATGAGTCGAGACGAGGGTCGGATTTTTGAAAAGAAAACGCGCATTTTTTCCGGAGTTTGGGGGGCGGTTACCCCCTTGTCAGCCCCCGAGGGAGGCTTGACCCTGAGCAAAGCAGGGTCGAGGCTACCTTAAGATGCTAAGCAAAATGAAAGACAATGCACGAGTTTGTTCATTCATTTTGACATGTTTGTACAAAGCAACAGAGTATGCTGGGTCTCGAGGCCCTTAAGGGTAGAAGCGACGTAGCTGAGAGATGTTCCACGCGTTCGCTAGGATTCTGCCTTGATCGTCGTAGAGCTTGTATGTCCCTGGCTTGAGCACCTCAGCTACGGTGTATGGGCCCTCCCATGGAGGGGTGAGCTTATTGCGCCCTCGATTGTCTTGCAGCCGTCGAAGCACGAGGTCGCCCACCGCCAGGTCCCTCTTGCGCACGTGCTTATCGTGGTAGCGTCGAAGTGTTTGCTGGTAGCGCGCGGAGTTGATGAGCGCCACGTCTCGGGCCTCCTCGAGCTGGTCCTTGGCGTTGGCGAGCCTTTCATCGTTGGTTTGCTCGTTGTAGGCTCGAAGTCGAGGGGAGCCGTACTCGAGGTCCGTAGGCAAGATAGCCTCGGCGCCGTAGGTTAGGAAGAATGGAGTGAACCCAGTGGCTCGGCTCGGCGTAGTCCTGAGGCCCCACAGCACCGAGGGGAGCTCTGCGGCCCACCCTTTTCCGAAATTTTTGAGGGTCTTGAACAGCCTCGGCTTCAGCCCATGGAGTATCGTGCCGTTGGCGCGCTCGATCTGCCCGTTGCACTGAGGGTATGCGACCGCGGCCCAGGTCACGCGAATGCCGATGTCGTCGCAGAAGTTGGTGAACTTTTTGCCCGTGAATTGGGTGCCATTGTCGGTGATGATGACGTTAGGCACCCCAAACCGGTACATGATGTTGGCGATGAACTCGACAGCCTTCTCGGAGGTGGGGTCTCCTATCGGCTTAGCCTCGATCCACTTGGTGAACTTGTCGATGGCCACGAGCACGTGTGTGTACCCTCCACTTGTCCTTTTGAGGGGACCCACGAGGTCGAGCCCCCAAACGACAAATGGCCAAGTGATTGGGATCATCTGCAGGGCGTGTGCGGGCTGGTGCGTCTGCTTGGCGTAGAATTGACACCCATGGCATGCTCAGACCAAGCGCTTGGCGTCCTCAATGGCGGTCGGCCAATAGAAGCCTTGACGGAAGGCGTTCCCAACCAGGGTCCTCGGCGCTGCGTGGTGGCCGCAAGCCCCCGAGTGCATGTCGTCGAGGAGCTTGCGTCCTTCCTCGAGGGGGATGCAGCGCTGAAGGATCCCGGTCGGGCTTCGTCGGTATAGTTCCCGTTCGTCGCCGTAGGTGACGTAGGTCTTGGCCCTTCGAGCAATGCGTCGAGCCTCCGTCTTGTCTTCCGGTAGCACGCCTTGCGTTAAGTAGTCGAGGTACGGCATCCGCCAGTCGAGGGGTCGTGATGACGAAGAGGCAGGTGCGTCGATCCGCATCGCTTCAGCGGGTGTCGAGGGGTCGTTCTCGAGGGGTGGCGTTGAAGGTCGAGCCCCCGGGCTGATCTTGACGGATGGCTCGAAAACGTCCCTCGAGAAGACATCTGGTGGGACCGTGCCGCGCGTGGACACCAACTTTGCCAGCTCGTCTGCGGCCTCGTTGTACTTTCGAGCTATGTGGTTGAGCTCGAGGCCGTAAAAATTATCTTCTAGCTTGCGCACCTCCCCGCAGTATGCCTCCATCCTGGGATCGATGCAGCTTGAAGCCTTCATAACCTGGTTGATGACGAGTTGCGAGTCTCCTCGGGCGTCGAGGCGTCGGACCCCGAGCTCGAGGGCGATGCGCAGCCCGTTGACGAGGGCCTCGTACTCGGCGACGTTGTTGGAGGCGGGGAAGTGCAAGCGTAGCAGGTAGCTGTAACACCCTGATTTAAATTTTCCCCAAATTAATAAAAGGAACTAGAAATTAAATAGGTTGGCTAGTTTATTAGAGGAGGAAAATAAAATTTATATATCATTTCCATGTTGCATTCATGCCATTGCATATTTTTATTGAGTGGAAAATAATTTATTAAACCCGATTAGGGCGTATCGAATTTATTCTATTTAGAAAAACAATAAAAGATTTATAAAACTTTTCAAAACCAAACTCAGGATTTTATTTTGAAAACCTAGGGAAATTATTTTAAAAACTTTTCAAACTCAGTTGGATTTCAAAGTGTTTTTGAAACTAAATTTTCAAATGTTTCTGAAAAGCTTTGAAAAGAAAAAAAAAATGAAAAGAATGGCAAACTGGACTCACCTCTCTCCCCAATCTAGGCCCGGCGCCGCGCCTTTTCCTTGCCTGCGTGCGAATCAGCCGGCCGTTCTCCACCTCCCTCCCCACCACGCGGGCCGAGGCCACCGCAGCGGCCCAGTTTCTCTCGCGTGCGCCGCCAACCTGACAGCGGCCTCTCTCCCTCTCCCACTCACTAACCGGCGGGACCCGTTGTCGGCCGTCGTCCCCAACAGCCCTATCCCGCCCTACGCGCTAGCTCTCCCCCTCCATCACTCAGGTTAAACCGCAGCTGACGCAGCCGCCTCACCCTTCACCCCTCGCCCTACAAAAACCCTTGCCCACCTGACCTCGCGCCGCCTCCCCGTCACCGCGGTACCGGCCTTCGCGCTCCCACCCGAAACCACACCACCGACGCGAAGGCACGCCGCCGCCCTTGTTGCCATCGCCACAGTCCGCCGAACCCCTACAGGCACTGAGGACAGCACCAGAGGCCTCCCCTCTGCACACCGTGTCCGATGGACTCGACCCCGGCGTGGATCCGAGCCGGAGCGCCGAGCTCGGGACGCTGCCTCCGCCTTCGTCTACCCCTTGCCGAGCCAGCCACGTCGTCAGAACATCCCATCGGATCCACTGTAAGCTCCCCGACTCCTTGCTCTGTTTCTTTGTAGTCAATACCGGCCCCTAGATCAAAACTGAGCCTAGCAGGCATGGCGCCGCCGTGTAGGACCGGCCGCCACTGTCCCTGGCATCACCGGCGGTCAGATCCCAAGCCGAACCCTCCCTTGCACCGGCGAAGTTATGACGCAGGCATAGCGCCATGGCACAACCGCTAGCACTGGGTCCCTGGTGTGTTGAACGAGTGCGCCAGCCCTAGCCTGTAGCTCATCTCCCATCGCGCACACACCCATGCGAACACGCTGCACTAGAGAGCAAACGGCAGAACGCCGGAGGAGATAGTAGCCAGGTCGTGCGCGTTCGCACTTCGTAGTGCCTTTCATCTGCTTGTTAGCTTGGTGACGGCATGATGACGTCACGCGCACGTAATGGCATTTTTTTTTCTTTATGAAAACAAATCCATAAATACAGCTCCAATACACCCACGTCCATTGTGGATTCGGTCCATGATGAATTGCTTTTATAGCCCCTTTGCAGTGTATAAACCGTGGACCAAGTGCATGGCATAGTGCACGTATACTTTACATTCTAACCACTTGGGTTTCTCTCAATCGAGGTCACCATTCTTTGAGTCTGCACAGACTTTCGATCTAAACCCTGTGAATTCAGATAAACGAGGCATGGTCCAGTCTGCCTTTAATTTCAGTTTTGATTTATTTCGGATACGAATTTGAGATTGGTTTAATTACAAAATTGCCATCCAACTTCAAAAGCTTATAACTTGCTCATTTTAACTCCGATTCGACCCATTCAACTTGCGTTAGTTTCATAATTTTGTTCTCTACGCTGTAGATCTATTAGTTTACTATTTTCATACTGTTTGTTGTACTGTTAATTATTTCAATGTATTGTGCCATGTATGTTGCTTGGGCCAGAGAGTGCGGAGTTCGAGGACGCTCCAGACCATCCTTGCGACCCAGTTGATTCGACCCAGTCCGAAGGCAAGTGTCCTTCAACATCTTGCACCTATGATTTATTTTACTTTTGGTACTAGAGTAGTTAGATCTTGTAGATGCATGCTTGTCATTAATTTGAATCCCATGTTAGGGTTTACTAGAATTTGTATATATTATCCTTGTCGCCTGGTTTGGGATGTTCGGGTAGGTGTCTTGCTTAGCCCTGCAGTCATGGTTGGGATGGGAGTTAAAATGTTTATAATCTTGATTAATGATTTATGAAACGAATGTGGACATGGTAATTTTGTAGTAACATGGTTATTAGGTAAATCCGGCAGGATGGACCCGTATTGGTGGTTTTGTGCCGTGGGACTCAGCAGCTGCTTTTGGTTTTTGGTTCGGGGCTCGTGCTAGACATATCCTGCCTGGATCCCTAGGACCCGGTTCTCGAAGCCTGTAACCCGGCTTAACAGCGCAGCCATGAGATCTGGATGGGCCGGACCTGGCTAATTAATTAGTTTCCTCTAAGTTATGCTACACGGGGTTTGTTTAGTGGCTCAAGAGGGGTCCCTTGGGGTCGTTGACTTATGGACAGGGGAGAAACCTTAGAGTACGTGTAACACAGGCTTGGAGGGACTTTGTAAAGGCCTTGCAGTGCAACCCGCTATGCACCTCGGCAGTGTATAGCGTGACGGGATCTGCACGACTCATGGGTAACGATGTGCAACCTCTGCAGAGTGTAAAACTGATATATCAGCCGTGCTCACGGTCACGAGCGGGCTTGGACTTCTTCGAGATTAGTTGGTTACTGGTTGGTTTTGGGTTCGGGTCATCTGATGGACTTCAGGTGCGGTTGCCTGATGGACTTCAGGTGTGGGTACTTGGTGTGACTCCAAGTGTTGGTTACTTGGTGTGACTCCAAGTGTTGGTTACTTGGTGTGACTCCAAGTGTGGTCTTGCTCGGTGCGACTCCGAGTGTTGTTACTTTTCTACAGAGTCTGTGGTTATAACCTAGTAAATAGGTGCATAGGACTAATAGGAATAATAGGATGTGTTGCTTTAGGCGCTTGAGTCAAACAGAGTCAGCCTACCTTTGTTATTAGCCTCATTAGCATATATTTCCTACACTTGCGGAGTACATTTCGATGTACTCACCCTTCCTCTTTGTCCCCCTGCTACCCCACCCAGACGCTGGAGACTACACGTACGAGGAGCAGGAGTATCCAGAAGACGGAGGCTACGACCCTAACGACATGTACTAGGATGGCGCTACCCCCGGTCGACCTTCCTGTGGAGATGGAGTCCAGATTTCCGCATCTACATCAGCGTCTTCATTAGAGTCCATTATCATGAGAGTCTGTACTTTTTATTTCAGACCCGAGGGTCATTTATGTAACAAAGTTCGATATTATTAATAAAGCATTGTTTTGATATTTACTATGATGTGGATATATGTATGAAAATTGATCCTGGCATACATATATTGTGCTCCAATTTTGTTCTTAAAATTAGGGTGTCACAGAGTGGTATCAGAGCCGTGTTGACCGTAGGACGCTACCCTAGTCAGTCGTCGAATTTACAAAACTATTTTTACAAAGTCTGACCCCTTTTCCCACTTCTGTAGCCTGTCTCTGCTGAAAATTCAAATTTTGTTTAAAAGTAGGTCCTCCAAACTCGTAAGAAGCCCGCCATAATTATGTGATCTCGTAGGTCGTTGAATGACATGTACTTGTGCAGATGTAATGTTTTGGTTCTTTGTAATGATTGTTGGTGTGTTGCGACCGTCAGGTTACAGCGACATCATTTGTTTAAATATTTTACTAATCGAATTAATTAACCAAATTAGGGTTGTTATATATCTATCTATCACATCTCACTTTTACTCCTGGAAAATGTAACAGATGGTTGACACCAGGAGCAGCGCAGGTAACGCTGGCGGGAGCGGGGCAGGTGGCAACCAGCCGCCTCATCCACCTCCGCCCCCGTACGACCCGCTCCAGATGGCCCAGGTGCAGAACCAGATGATGCAGAACATGGCCCAGATGATGCATCACATGCAGCAGATGGCGCAGGCTGCTCAGGGTGCTCAGGGTGCAGGAGCTGCACAGCCACCCTGACCGGATGACACTCTCAGGAGCTTCATGACGACGCGCCCTCCAGTGTTCCACCACGCCACAGAGCCAATGGATGCAGATGATTGGCTCGAGACGATTACAGGCAAGTTGCAGCTTGCCCATGTCGGGGACCTTGATAAGGCCCTCTACGCCGCGCACCAGCTTCAGGGCCCGGCGAAGAACTGGTGGACTGCCTACACCGCAGCTCATGCGGACGCCAACTCGATCACTTGGGAGGATTTCCGTAAGGCATTCCGCGACCAGTACGTCCCTTTCGGCGAGATCAGGGTGAAGCGCCGAGAGTTTCAGGACCTCAGGCAGGGCGCGATGACAGTGCGTGAGTATCTCACGCAGTTCAGCCAGCTGTCCCGTTATGCCCCAGATGACGTGGACACGGACGACAAGAAGCAGGAGTGTTTCAGGCAAAGATCTCTGTCATTCTTTAATATTAATAAATTCTTCATACACCCTTGTTCATTCCTTTTGCTGCCTGATAAATAATAAAATTGTTATCTGCTTCAGGCATGGGCTTAACCCAGGACTCCGCTATGCCCTAGCTTCAAATGAGTATTCCTCATTTCAGAAGCTGGTTGACCGTGCCTTCGCGGTGGAGAAGGAACGGAAGGACCTCGATGCAGATCGCAAGAGGAAGATGACGTTCCAGGGACAGTCCTCCGGCAGCTCCGCCCGTCCCCGCTACGCTCCACCTGCCTCAACTTCCAGGCAGATTCCCCAGCAGCAGCAGTACCGCCCGCCCCAGTCCCGGCAGCCCGCTCCTCAGTACAGGCACCCAGCTCCACAGTACCAGGCTCCACCTCAGCAGCAGCAACAGCAGCCGCCTCGCTAGGCTCAGGCACCTCGCCCGGGTCTTCCAGCTCCACAGCAGCCCCGTCCAGCACAGGGGGCAGGTCAGGTTGGCCCGTGTTACAAGTGTAACCAGATGGGACACTTCGCCAACAAGTGTCCATTGAGGCAGCCAGCTCCACCGCAGTCACGTCCCGCAGGCCAGCCCCAGAGCTACACTCGTGGTCGTGTGAACCACGTGTCAGCGGAGTCTGCTCAGACGGCACCAGATGTGGTGTTTGGTACGTTCCTTGTTGACTCTCACCCAGTTACAGTCTTGTTTGATTCTGGAGCATCTCATTCGTTCATATCAGCACCCTGCGCATCTAAATATAATATGAATAGAGTGTTGATGAAAAAGCATCTGCTAGTGAATTCTCCTGGAGGAGAACTGATATCGAGGCATATGTGCCCAAATGTGAGCTTAACCATAAGGGGGTAGTCTTTCCCACCTCTCTTATTGTTCTGGATTCCCAAGGTATTGATGTCATTCTGGGAATGGATTGGCTACGCAAGTACCAGGGAGTCATTGATTGTGCTTAGAGGCTCATCACAGTGAAGCATCCAGATGGCACGGAGATTGTGTGTCGAGCACCGACAAAGATGATAGAGGAAGCCAGAGCATATGAGGCTGTCGTGGTACCTGATATCCGAGTTGTCAAGGAGTTCCCTGATGTCTTCCAGAAAGTGCCAGGTATGCCACCTGATCGTGAGATTGAGTTCTCTATTGATTTAGTTCCTGGCACTGCACCTATATACAGGCGACCATATAGAATGGATGCCGAAAAGCTAGCTGAGCTGAAGACGCAGATCCAAGAGCAGTTAGAGAAGGGGCATATTCGTCCTAGTACGTCCCCGTGGGGAGCTCCTGTGATCTTTGTTCCAAAGAAGGATGGAGGCCTGCGGATGTGCGTTGATTACCGCGCATTGAATGAAGCTACCATCAAGAACAAGTACCCGATTCCTCGCATTGATGATCTGTTTGATCAGTTGAAGGGTGCTCATGTGTTCTCGAAGATTGACCTGCAAACAGGTTATAATCAGCTGAAGATTCGTGAAGCTGATATCCCGAAGACGACATTTGTGACTCGATATGGGCTATATGAGTACACAGTGATGTCCTTCGGCTTGACTAACGCCCCGGCTTTCTTCATGTATCTGATGAACAAGGTTTTCATGGAGTTTTTAGATCTGTTCGTCGTGGTGTTCCTTGATGATATCCTGATATTCTCGAAGAATGAAGAAGAGCATGAGAAGCACCTGAGGTTAGTACTGCAGAAGCTCAGGGAGCATCAGTTGTATGCGAAGCTGAGCAAATGCGAGTTCTGGTTGAAGAAGGTTGCGTATTTGGGGCATATTATCTCAGAGGGTGGAGTATCTGTTGATCCAGGCAAGGTCCAAGATATATTGGACTGGAAGGTACCTGAGAATGTCACTGAGATCCGGAGTTTTCTCGGTATGGCTGGATATTACCGCAGATTCATTGAAGGATTCTCCAAGATCGTGAAGCCGATGACGAAGCTGACTGAGAAGGGTGCCAAGTTTGTATGGTCCTCTGAATGCCAGGATGGTTTTGAGGAGTTGAAGGTGAGGTTGACTTCTGCTCCTATTCTTGTCATGCCAGATGTCCAGAAGAACTTCACGGTCTATTGTGATGCTTCTCGTCAGGGCCTGGGATGTGTGCTTATGCAAGAAGGTCGTGTGATTGCCTATGCCTCGAGACAGCTCAGGAAGCATGAGCTAAATTATCCTACACATGATCTTGAGTTGGCAGCTGTTGTTCATGCTCTGAAGATCTGGAGGCACTATCTGATGGGCAAGAAGACAGAGATATACACTGATCATAAGAGCCTGAAGTACATCTTCACCCAGCCAGATCTGAATCTCCGCCAACGAAGATGGCTAGAGTTGATCAAAGATTATGATCTGAGTATCAACTATCATCCGGGCAAGGCAAATGTTGTAGCAGATGCCCTGAGCAGGAAGGTCTACTGCAATGTGTTAGAGATCAAGGAGCAGCAACCCGAGTTGCATGAGGAGTTTGTGAAGCTCAATCTGGGTATACTCGGCCACACTGATGCAGTAGCCATGGAGGTTGATTCGACCTTGGAGCATGATATCCGAGCAGGGCAGCTCACTGATGAGTATCTTCTGGAGATCAGACAGTCGATCAAGGAGGACAAAGCCCCAGGGTTCACAGAGGATGATCAGGGTGTCTTATGGTTCAGAGGCAGAATCTGTTTTCCAGATGTGAAGGCTATCAAGGAGTTGATTCTGAGGGAAGCTCATGATTCAGCCTACTCTCTCCATCCAGGCAGTACCAAGATGTACCAGGATCTGAAGCAGTATTACTGGTGGTATGGGATGAAGAGGGAAGTAGCAGAGTATGTGGCCTTGTGTGACACATGTCAGAGGGTTAAGGCCCAACATCAGAGACCAGCTGGTTTGCTATAGCCTCTGCAGATTCCAGAGTGGAAATGGGAACAGATCAGCATGGATTTCATCACTGGTTTGCCCAGGACACAGTCTGGATATGACTCTAACTGGGTCATAGTTGATCGGTTGACCAAGGTTGCTCACTTCATTCCTGTCAAGGAAACATATAAGGGCGATAGACTTGCAGAGTTGTACATGTCCCGCATTGTGTGCTTGCATGGTGTGCCGAAGATCATAGTATCTGACAGGGGTACACAGTTCACATCTAGATTCTGGAAGCGGTTGCTTGAGTCTATGGACACTCGCCTCAGTTTCAGTTCGGCTTATCATCCTCAGACTGATGGACAGACAGAGAGGGTGAATCAGATTCTGGAGGACATGTTGAGAGCCAGTGCACTCCAGAATAGCCAGAGTTGGGATGTGAGTCTGCCATATGTAGAGTTTTCATATAACAACAGCTATCAGGCCAGTCTGAAGATGCCACCGTTTGAGGCACTATATGGCAGGAAGTGCAGAACTCCTTTGTTCTGGAATCAGGTTGGAGAAAGGAAAATCTTTGGCCCCAAGTCTATAGAGGAAGCTGAAGAACAGGTCAGGCAGATCAGAAGCAACCTGAAGACAGCTCAGTCTAGATAGAAGAGTTATGCAGATGTCAGACGACGGGAGCTGGAATTCCAGATTGGGGACTATGTCTATCTGAAGGTGTCACCCTTCAGGGGTCTTCGGAGGTTTAATGTCAAAGGAAAACTATCTCCGAGGTTCATTGGCCCTTTCAAGGTGATTGACAAGAAAGGCGCAGTTGCATATCAGCTGGAGTTGCCTGCACGTCTGGCAGGTATCCATAATGTATTCCATGTATCCCAGCTGAAGAGATGCCTCAGAGTTCCAGAGGAGCAGTTGCCACTTGAGGAGCTTGATCTGCGGGATGATTTGACTTTCTCTGAGCCGATCAAGATTCTGGACACGATGGAACGAGGTACTCGCAACAAGAGGATTAAAATCTGCAAGGTGCAATGGAAGCATTACTCCGAAGAAGAAGCCACATGGGAGAAAGAAGATGATCTTCGGGCAGATTTTCCTCATCTCTTCACCGACTTTTCCTAATCTCGAGGACGAGATTCTTCTAAGGGGGTAGGTTTGTAACACCCTGATTTAAATTTTCCCCAAATTAATAAAAGGAACTAGAAATTAAATAGGTTGGCTAGTTTATTAGAGGAGGAAAATAAAATTTATATATCATTTCCATGTTGCATTCATGCCATTGCATATTTTTATTGAGTGGAAAATAATTTATTAAACCCGATTAGGGCGTATCGAATTTATTCTATTTAGAAAAGCAATAAAAGATTTATAAAACTTTTCAAAACCAAACTCAGGATTTTATTTTGAAAACCTAGGGAAATTATTTTAAAAACTTTTCAAACTCAGTTGGATTTCAAAGTGTTTTTGAAACTAAATTTTCAAATGTTTCTGAAAAGCTTTGAAAAGAAAAAAAAATGAAAAGAATGGCAAACTGGACTCACCTCTCTCCCCAATCTAGGCCCGGCGCCGCGCCTTTTCCTTGCCTGCGTGCGAATCAGCCGGCCGTTCTCCACCTCCCTCCCCACCACGCGGGCCGAGGCCACCGCAGCGGCCCAGTTTCTCTCGCGTGCGCCGCCAACCTGACAGCGGCCTCTCTCCCTCTCCCACTCACTAACCGGCGGGACCCGTTGTCGGCCGTCGTCCCCAACAGCCCTATCCCGCCCTACGCGCTAGCTCTCCCCCTCCATCGCTCAGGTTAAACCGCAGCTGACGCAGCCGCCTCACCCTTCACCCCTCGCCCTACAAAAACCCTTGCCCACCTGACCTCGCGCCGCCTCCCCATCACCGCGGTACCGGCCTTCGCGCTCCCACCCGAAACCACACCACCGACGCGAAGGCACGCCGCCGCCCTTGTTGCCATCGCCACAGTCCGCCGAACCCCTACAGGCACTGAGGACAGCACCAGAGGCCTCCCCTCTGCACACCGTGTCCGGTGGACTCGACCCCGGCGTGGATCCGAGCCGGAGCGCCGAGCTCGGGACGCTGCCTCCGCCTTCGTCTACCCCTTGCCGAGCCAGCCACGTCGTCAGAACATCCCATCGGATCCACTGTAAGCTCCCCGACTCCTTGCTCTGTTTCTTTGTAGTCAATACCGGCCCCTAGATCAAAACTGAGCCTAGCAGGCATGGCGCCGCCGTGTAGGACCGGCCGCCACTGTCCCTGGCATCACTGGCGGTCAGATCCCAAGCCGAACCCTCCCTTGCACCGGCGAAGTTATGACGCAGGCATAGCGCCATGGCACAACCGCTAGCACTGGGTCCCTGGTGTGTTGAACGAGTGCGCCAGCCCTAGCCTGTAGCTCATCTCCCATCGCGCACACACCCATGCGAACACGCTGCACTAGAGAGCAAACGGCAGAACGCCGGAGGAGATAGTAGCCAGGCCGTGCGCGTTCGCACTTCGTAGTGCCTTTCATCTGCTTGTTAGCTTGGTGACGGCATGATGACGTCACGCGCACGTAATGGCATTTTTTTTCTTTATGAAAACAAATCCATAAATACAGCTCTAATACACCCACGTCCATTGTGGATTCGGTCCATGATGAATTGCTTTTATAGCCCCTTTGCAGTGTATAAACCGTGGACCAAGTGCATGGCATAGTGCACGTATACTTTACATTCTAACCACTCGGGTTTCTCTCAATCGAGGTCACCATTCTTTGAGTCTGCACAGACTTTCGATCTAAACCCTGTGAATTCAGATAAACGAGGCATGGTCCAGTCTGCCTTTAATTTCAGTTTTGATTTATTTCGGATACGAATTTGAGATTGGTTTAATTACAAAATTGCCATCCAACTTCAAAAGCTTATAACTTGCTCATTTTAACTCCGATTCGACCCATTCAACTTGCGTTAGTTTCATAATTTTGTTCTCTACGCTGTAGATCTATTAGTTTACTATTTTCATACTGTTTGTTGTACTGTTAATTATTTCAATGTATTGTGCCATGTATGTTGCTTGGGCCAGAGAGTGCGGAGTTCGAGGACGCTCCAGACCATCCTTGCGACCCAGTTGATTCGACCCAGTCCGAAGGCAAGTGTCCTTCAACATCTTGCACCTATGATTTATTTTACTTTTGGTACTAGAGTAGTTAGATCTTGTAGATGCATGCTTGTCATTAATTTGAATCCCATGTTAGGGTTTACTAGAATTTGTATATATTATCCTTGTCGCCTGGTTTGGGATGTTTGGGTAGGTGTCTTGCTTAGCCCTGCAGTCATGGTTGGGATGGGAGTTAAAATGTTTATAATCTTGATTAATGATTTATGAAACGAATGTGGACATGGTAATTTTGTAGTAACATGGTTATTAGGTAAATCTGGCAGGATGGACCCGTATTGGTGGTTTTGTGCCGTGGGACTCAGCAGCTGCTTTTGGTTTTTGGTTCGGGGCTCGTGCTAGACATATCCTGCCTGGATCCCTAGGACCCGGTTCTCGAAGCCTGTAACCCGGCTTAACAGCGCAGCCATGAGATCTGGATGGGCCGGACCTGGCTAATTAATTAGTTTCCTCTAAGTTATGCTACACGGGGTTTGTTTAGTGGCTCAAGAGGGGTCCCTTGGGGTCGTTGACTTATGGACAGGGGAGAAACCTTAGAGTACGTGTAACACAGGCTTGGAGGGACTTTGTAAAGGCCTTGCAGTGCAACCCGCTATGCACCTCGGCAGTGTATAGCGTGACGGGATCTGCACGACTCATGGGTAACGATGTGCAACCTCTGCAGAGTGTAAAACTGATATATCAGCCGTGCTCACGGTCACGAGCGGGCTTGGACTTCTTCGAGATTAGTTGGTTACTGGTTGGTTTTGGGTTTGGGTCATCTGATGGACTTCAGGTGCGGTTGCCTGATGGACTTCAGGTGTGGGTACTTGGTGTGACTCCAAGTGTTGGTTACTTGGTGTGACTCCAAGTGTTGGTTACTTGGTGTGACTCCAAGTGTTGGTTACTTGGTGCGACTCTAAGTGTGGTCTTGCTCGGTGCGACTCCGAGTGTTGTTACTTTTCTACAGAGTCTGTGGTTATAACCTAGTAAATAGGTGCATAGGACTAATAGGAATAATAGGATGTGTTGCTTTAGGCGCTTGAGTCAAACAGAGTCAGCCTACCTTTGTTATTAGCCTCATAAGCATATATTTCCTACACTTGCGGAGTACATTTCGATGTACTCACCCTTCCTCTTTGTCCCCCTGCTACCCCACCCAGACGCTGGAGACTACACGTACGAGGAGCAGGAGTATCCAGAAGACGGAGGCTACGACCCTGACGACATGTACTAGGATGGCGCTACCCCCGGTCGACCTTCCTGTGGAGATGGAGTCCAGATTTCCGCATCTACATCAGCGTCTTCATTAGAGTCCGTTATCATGAGAGTCTGTACTTTTTATTTCAGACCCGAGGGTCATTTATGTAACAAAGTTCGATATTATTAATAAAGCATTGTTTTGATATTTACTATGATGTGGATATATGTATGAAAATTGATCCTGGCATACATATATTGTGCTCTAATTTTGTTCTTAAAATTGGGGTGTCACAGTAGCGCACGTGGACTCCGAGGGATGAGATGAAGAGCAGGCCTGTGCCTGCCCCCGTCTTCGTGAGGGATCCGTCGAAGTACATGGTCCAGAGCTCGGCTCGAATCTGCGCCGGCGGGAGCTGAGTGTCGGTCCATTCAACAACGAAGTCCGCCAACGCTTGCGACTTGATGGCCTTTCGCGGGGCGTAGGTGATGGTCTCCCCCATTAGTTCGGCGGACCACTTGGCGATGCGCCCCGTGGCCTCCCGATTGTTGATGATCTCACCGAGGGGGAAGGACGACACCACCGTTACGAGATGAGCGAGGAAGTAGTGCTGGAGCTTGCGCCTTGTGACGATGATGCCGTAGAGCAGCTTCTAGATGTGTGGATACCGGACCTTGGCCTCGGAGAGTACCTCACTGGTGAAGTACACCGGTCGTTGGACCGACAATGCATGACCCTCCTCGTGCCTCTCGACGACTATGACCGCGCTGACCACCTGAGTGGTTGCGGCCACATAGAGGAGGAGAGGCTCGGGGGAATCGCCACCTTCGGCTGGTTGCGGAGGCACGAGGATTGGTGCGGAAGTCAGCAACCCCCTCAACTTGGTTAAGGCCTCCTCGGCTTCGGCAGTCCATGCAAAGTGTTCCGTCTTCTTCAGCAGGCGGTAGAGGGGTAGCGCTTTTTCCCCTAGCCTCGAGATGAATCTGCTGAGAGCGGCTAGGCAGCCTGTCACTTTCTGCACACCCTTAAGGTCTCGAATCGGGCCCATCCTCGTGACTGCTGAGATTTTTTCACGGTTTGCCTCGATCCCCCGTTGTGAGACAATGTAGCCAAGTAGCATGCCTCGAGGCACCCCAAAGACACACTTCTCAGGGTTGAGCTTCACATTCTTGGCCCGGAGGCACTCGAACGTGGTCTCGAGGTCACTGATGAGGTTCCCGATTTTCTTGGTTTTAACCACGATGTCATCGACGTAGGCCTCGACGGTCTTGCCTATGTGCTCACCAAAGATGTGCTGCATACATCGTTGGTACGTTGCCCCGGCGTTTCGTAGGCCGAAGGGCATCGTAACGTAACAATACATACCAAATGGCGTGATAAAAGAGGTTGCGAGTTCGTCGGATTTTTTCATCTTAATTTGGTGGTAGCCGGAATACGCATCAAGGAACGAAAGCACTTCGCACCCAGCAGTGGAATCGACAATCTGATCAATTCTAGGTAAAGGAAATGGAACTTTTGGACATGCCTTATTCAGACCAGTGTAGTCTACACACATCCGCATTTTTCCATTCTTTTTCCTAACTAATATAGGGTTAGCTAGCCACTCTAGGTGAAATACCTCCTTGATGAACCCGGCCGCCAAAAGCTTGTGCACCTCCTCGCCGATGATCCTGCGCTTCTCCTCGTCGAAGCGGCGCAGTCATTGCTTCACCGGTCTGGACCCGGCCTGGATTTCCAAGGCATGCTCGGCGACTTCCCTCGGTATGCCCGGCATGTCCGAGGGGCCCCACGCAAACATGTCGATGTTCGCGCGGAGGTAGTCGACGAGCACTGCTTCCTATTTAGGCTCGAGGCTGGCGCTGACGGCCAGCGTCTTGCCATCGGTCGAGGTCGGGTCGACGGGTATCAGCTTGGTGTGCTCTGCCGGCTCGAAGGTGCCAGCGTGGCGCTTTGCTTCAGGGGTCTCCTCAGTGGCCAGGGCGACTAGGGCCTCGAGCGAGTCGAGCTGGACGTTTGCCTCCCCACGCTCGACGCACTCCACGTCGCAGTGGTACGCGTGCTCGTAGGATGTGTCGACGGTGATGACTCCTTTTGGCCCCGGCATTTTGAGCTTCAGGTACGTGTAGTTGGGAACCGCCATGAACTTGGCGTAACCTGGCCGGCCGATGATGGCGTGGTAGGTCCCTTGGAATCCAACCACCTCGAAGGTGAGCGTCTCCTGGCGGAAGTTAGTCGGCGTGCCAAAGCACACCGGCAGGTCGATGCGCCCGAGGGGGTGGGCCTTCTTCCCTGGTACGACTCCGTGGAATCCCCCGACGCTGGGTCGGAGCTGACCCTCTGAAATCCCAGGAGGTCGAGCGTCTCAAGGTATATGATGTTGAGGCTCGAGCCCCCATCCATCAACACCTTGGAGAACTGTACGTCGACGATGACGGGGTCGACGACGAGGGGGTACGCCCCCGGGTTTATGACGCGGTTCGGATGGTCGTCACGGTCGAACGTGATCAGCGCATCAGACCAGTCAAGGTACCGGGGGCGTCGTGGCCCAGTGCAAAGATCTCCTGGCGCTCCTTCTTTCTTTCTCGAGCTGAGAGCCCGACGGTCGGCCCCCCGTAGATCATGTAGCAGTCGCGCACCGGTGGGAAGTTGCCGTCCGTGTCCCCACCACCGCGCCGATTGTTATCCTTGCCCTTAGGCGTGTCCTCTTTCTTATCGCCGAGCTTGGAGTAGTAGCCTTTCAGCAGTCAGCAGTCCTTTAACTTGTGATTTACGGGGCCCCTGTGATAAGTGCAGGGGTCCTCGAGCATCTGGTCGAAAACAGCCCCGTTAGGGGCGCCTCGGGGCTTCTTAGGCTCGAGGGCGCCTGCGAGCACCTCTTTGTCGTAGTCGTTATTGGCGTCGTGCTTCGCCTTCTGACCTTTGCGTTTGTTCTTCTTCCTTTTGTTGCTGTTATTGTTGTCGTTCTTGGCATCGTCGCCCTTGTTCGAGCCCTCCGGCGCGGTCACCGCCTTACCTTTGTCCGCGGAACGGCCAAAGAAGGCCCCCACTGCCTCGTCGCCTGAGGCGAAGCTGGTGACGCGATCCATCAGGTCCTCGACCGTCCTGGGACGGTAGCGTCCTAGCTCATGAACTAGCTCTTGGCACGTCGTGCCCGCGAGGAACGCTGAGATGATGTCCTCATCAGGCACGTGGGGGAGCTCGAGGCACTGCTTCGAGAACTGCCGAGCAAAGTCGCGGAGGGGCTCGTCCACCACCTTCCTGCAATGCCGTAGGTCCCAGGGGTTGCCCGGGCGCACACAAGTCCCCTTGAAATTCCCGTCGAAGACCCTGACTAGGTCGGCCCAGTCATCGATCCGATCCGGCGGGAGCCCCTCGAGCCACCGGCGGGCGGTGTCCGAGAGGTACAGTGGGAGTTGACGTATGATCACGCGGTCGTCGTTCTTCGCTCCGCCCAGTTGGCAGCCTAGGCGGAAGTCCGAGAGCCAGAGCTTGGGCTCGACATCCCCGTCATACTTCACGATGTTGGTCGGCGGTCGGAAGCGGTCGGGGAGGGTTGAGCTGCGGATGGCCCGGCTGAAGACTCTGGGGCCCGGGGGCTCGAGGACTTGCTGGTCCTCGTCGCTGTCGTAGCGCCCCCCTCGATGGGCGCTATAGCCACGCTCCTGGGCCCCCTTGTCCTTGCACCGTCGGTTGATGTCGTTGCGGGCGTCATTGGGATCTCGAGGTTGCCGGCTGTCGATGATCCGTTCGCGGACTGGCCTAGCTCGAGAGGCGTCCGGCTGGTGGACGGATGCCTCGCGCTCGTTGCGGGGCGTGTCCGCCGGCTTCCCCGAGGCTGCTCCGCGCCGGCGTGACGCCGAGCTCTCGGCCTGCTGCACAGCGGCTGTCTCGAGGAGGTTCTTCACTTCCCCGATCATGCGCCTGGCGTCAGGGTTGGAGACGGCGGGTAGATCGCGGAGCATCATCGCCGCCGCCACCACGTTCTGCCCGGCTCGCGGGAAGCACACCTCGGGGCGTGCTGGTGCCCCGTCCTCGAGGATCCGCTGGTGGACCTCTCGAGCCCGACCTCGAGCTCCGGCTCCTCAGGGCTGGGGTGGTTCCTGCATCAGAGTTTGCCGGAGCTGCAGCAGGTGTCGCCGTTCTTCCTCGGCTTTGGTGATTGCCTCCTGCACCTGCGCGAGTTGCGCCGCCCGACCGTCGTCGTGCTGAGGCGGTGCAGCCGGTGCTGGAGGTTCGTTCCTCCCCTGAACACATGATCCGCCTACCGCGGCCACGTCGCTGGGGCCCTCTAGATCGAGCGCCGGCCTGTCATCGTCGCCCTCGTCCTCGGTATCACATACGAACCCCTCGAGTTGGAAGCACTCCCTGGTGGGATCCCAGAGGTCGGGGTCGTGGTAGTCGTATTCATCGGAGTCGGAGCTGTTGACGGCGTGCCGCCTTGGCCGATGCTGGGAACGCAGCTCGCGGTACCATTCTCCGACGGTGGCTCGCCGGGGTGGCTCGATGGCTCGCGAGAAGCCGCGGTCGACGTGCGCGGGGTGGACGATCTCCAGGTTGGCCATGGCCTGCAGTAGCACGCCCGGGTACTGCTCCTGGCCTGCCGGCGGTGGGACCCGACGGCGCTCGTTGAACTGGCGGGCGTAGGCTGCTGCGGAGCTGTCGAGGCTGAACGGGAACCGCCGGCGTCGAGCGCGGTACACCCCGTGCGGGAGGAGGCCGGGTGGTGCCGACGGTGCACGGCTCGGAGGCCTCTGGCCTGGCTCCTGGTCCGTGCGCATGATGAATGCGGAGTCGCTGGGTGGGCGCGGACGTGCCCTGGAAGTCTCTGGCCGTGCGCCGGCCAGGCTCCTACTCGGGAACTCCGCGCCGGCCACAGGGAAGTGGGTGTACGCCGCCGGCGCCGCTAGTGCCTGGCAACGATGGTGACGACGGCGCCGCGCACGGGGTGGCGACGCGTGGTGGTGTGGGCGACGTGCCACGCTCCTCGCACGGGGTGGCGTGACACGCCCTCCGCTCGGGCTCTCCGTGGAGAGCAGGGTCAGCTCGTTGCCGTTGCCGGTGGCCAGGAACTCGAGGCTCCCG
Organism: Coix lacryma-jobi var. lacryma-jobi; assembly: GCA_009763385.1. Taxonomy (NCBI): domain Eukaryota; kingdom Viridiplantae; phylum Streptophyta; class Magnoliopsida; order Poales; family Poaceae; genus Coix; species Coix lacryma-jobi. Next base: position 100,378,109 of record CM019831.1, read on the forward strand.
AACCAGACGATGGCACCAGCAGAGAACGAAGGAGTCGAAGCAGCCATGCAGGAAACAGCGAGAAACCGACTCGACACGCGAAGGCCCCTACCTGGCGCGCCAACTGTTGGTGTTTCGAACCCGGGGGGTATGACACCAACGAGTAATATGATCGCGTGCTCTCTTCCTGGATGGTGATGCAAGATGACACAAGGATTTATCCTGGTTCGGGCGAAGAAGGCCCTACGTCCAGCGGGGGAGGGGGTTCTTGTATTACTTGCACCTAAGTGCTTGTACAGGGGCGAATACAAGCTCAGTGAGCGTGGACCGGAGTCCGGACTCGAGTGTGTGTGTGTGTGTGTGGACTCGTGTCGCGCAAGCCCGTGTGTAACTGTAGACTCGTGTGTTGTCTCTCCCTCTGTGCGAAGGGCCTTGGCGTCCCCTTTTATAGAACAAGAGGAGGCCAGGGTTTACACAGAATAGATATGTACAACGCTTGATATGGCGTAGGGTAGGAATCCTATCTTGTCAGGGCCACTGGAGCCATCGTGGGCGTCGCTGTTGAGGTGTCCTTGGAGCGTGGCCTCCATCCCGGGCGTGGACGTGGAGGCGTGGCGATGCGGAAGCCGTACAGCACCCATCCCGACACGTACAGGACACGGCGAGGTCCTTCCGGGTCTTGGGGTACCTGTCCTCCAATAGCATGATAGCAGTTAGGGCTCGAGGGGCGCAGAGCCGGCCTCGAGGTGGTGCCTACGAGGGGGGCTCGAGCCCCCGCGAGTATGGGCAAGTCCCGGGACGCCCGGGCGTACAGCGGGAACCCAGGCTCCGGGATGGGGCTCGAGCGTGCGTCAGGGCAGGGCATGGCCTAATAGTGCTGTACTGGCGCCTTTTTTCCCATGCTTGTGGTGAAAACGAGACTTGACTCTGCCCTGGTTACTATGGTACACGTCGGGCTGTAGAGGACGTGACTGGCATAGGTGAAGACATTAAATGCGCGGTATGGGGCTGGCATCCGATGCCTGCGCCGCTCGAGGTAAGCATAGGCGTCTCGACGGATAGGCTGCCGTGCTAGAGAGGCTCGAGGTCCCCGCGTGGGGTCTCGAGGTGCGGTGTTTGGCTGTGGGGGGGCTCGAGCCCTATATGCTAGGACTCGAGGCTTTAGTGGAGCGTTCGCCCGAGGCCTGGCTTGGAGGGCTCGGGCGAGACGGAGAATGAGCGTTCGCCCGAGGCCCGGCTTGGAGGGCTCGGGCGAGACGGAGAACGAGCGTTCGCCTGAGGCCCGACTTGGAGGGCTCGGGCGAGACGGAGATTGAGCGTTCGCCCGAGGCCTGGCTTGGAGGGCTCGGGCGGGACAGAGGCTTGGAGGGCTCGGGCGAGACGGAGATTGAGCGTTCGCCCGAGGCCTGGCTCGGAACGGGCTCCAGCTCGAGGCCTTGGGCGTGATGAGCCTCGAGGGGTAGGCCATCGTGCTGGAGGGGCTCGAGGTCTCCGCGTGGGGTCCCGAGGAGCGGTGCACAACTGTAGCGGGTTCGAGGGGTAGGCTACCAGGAGGCGGTCGGTAAGGTTTTGGCAAGTCTAAGCTCCCTAGCGGTGGGCCAGCGTTGCAGGCTCTGAGGGGCTGGTTTCTTGGGAGGTTAGACTTGCTGGGTTTATTAATTGGTGTTCTAGGTTTAACTTATTTGTTATGCGTTGATTGGGGGTACCCCTTTGGCGTTCCCCCGACACCAAGTGCATAGACACATATTTAGTTTCTCTAGCCACCAAAGTGCTCAAGTGATATACTCGGTGATTAGTGTATGTGCTTTGCGAAGTGCTTAAGCTAGTTAGACCACCGCTTTGCGCTTGCTCTAGGTGTTAGGCCTAGTGTTTAGTGAGGTTGAAAACCTCTCATCTACCGGTGCTTGCGCGCACCGTTGTTGTACATCGGCGAAGCTTGTAGTCTTGCGAGATCACACCAACCGCGCTTGTGGTGTGGCCGCCTCCGTGTACCGAAGGGAACAAGGCTCGCGGCGCTTCGGTCGGAAACTTGATAGTGAAGACGGCGGGGAGCATCCGGGAGAGGCTTTTCCACGAGTGGCTTAACCGGAGACCCACTTGCGCATGGGAAAGACCGGAGCTATCCACGGAGTTACCCGACCGGGAGCTTGGCCCTTGTGAGGGATTCCTTGCGAGGGGCTCCAACGAGGACTAGGGGGAAGCTTGCGCGCTTCATGATACCTCAGTAAAAATACCGGAGTCGTCGACAGGAGTTTGCATCTCTATCATAGTCTTTAGCTTCCGCATTTACATTGCTACCTAGTTCATGTACTTTACCTTTCCTAGTTTGTATGCTAGTTGATAGGTTTGGAAACTAGGTACCATAACTCCTTTTGCGGTAGAGATAGCAAACACACCTAGCAAAACCTTAGTTGCTCATTAGATAGTTTACTTTCTTGCATAGGTTTTGACTAGGTGGAAATTAGAGGCCATAGTTTAGAGTAGAAGTTTTAAGTTGCCTAATTCACCCCCCTCTTAGGCGTCACGGTCCTTTCACCCTGATCCATCGGTGGTTGTGCTTATCGGGCAAGCGACGACGACGGTGCATGGATGTGCTCATCGGGCTTGTCCATGTTTTTTTTGTTTTCTAATTTGATATACCGAGGCGTGCATACAACCGCCACGAAAAATATCTCATTCACCTTTCATTTGAGGCGGTTTGTGATACTCGCCTCGAAAAAACACTTTTGCTGGCGTGCATACAACCGCCACAAAAAATACCCCATTCACCTTTCATCTAAGAGCATCTCCAACCGTTTGACATTTTTCGTTTGGCATATTTGGGAATTTGCCAAGTCTCAAATGGATTTGGCAAAGGTGGAAAGACTTAATCTCCAAGCGTTTTGCATTTTATTTTGGCAAATTCCAAAATTGTTGACCGACACCAAATTCTCGCGACCTGGCTGCATTTTCCGTCACGCCAATTCCTTCGCGGCATCGTCCGCGGGCACGGCCGGGCAGATCGTCTCCATCGCCGGCCGGGCAGATCGTCCGGTTGGCATCTCCTGCCGGCCGGCCGCCACTATCTCCCAGCTGGCCGTCTCAAGCAGGCAGGCGGCCATCCACTTCCCTGAGCGGTCTCAAGTTTGGATCCATGGAGTACCTCAAAGAAGAACGAAGACCAGATGATGAAGGTTGCTGGACACTGGAGGAAGAACGTCGCTGTTTTTAACTTGGCGCGAAGAAACGGCAGCGGCGCGAGGTTCCTCGCCGCGCGCGGAACAAAGGCGCCGAAGCCGCGCGGGGGCGTTTGCCAAGTCGGGAGAGAGTCGCATATATGCCTAGTGAGTCCATGAATTTGCCAAGTTGATAAAAATGCAAAGCCCAAATGCAAAACGGTTGGATAGGAGATTTTTTAACTTTTTGGCAAAAATACAAATGCAAAGCTCAAATGCAAAACGGTTGGAGATGCTCTAAGGCGGTTTGTGATACCCGCATCGAAAAATCACTTGCTCATCTTGGTAAATTTATGTGTAGTATAGCTAACCAGACCACCTGCAATTTGTTTCTGTCCAAATGAGATTTTTACACTACTACACAAAGGGTTTTTAGTCCCGGTTGGGAACGGGCTTTAGCCCCGGAAGCTCTGGTTTCCCAACCGGGACTAGCAATCCAGGACTAAAGACTTTTAATCCCGGGTGTTCCGTCCCAATCGGGACTAAAGGCTATCCCACGAGAAAAAAATAAATGTGCGTCTATGAGATTCAAACTCAACACCTCTCGTCTCGCGCACAACTCACTTACCAACTCAACTACACAACCCACATGATATAGTTCTGGACGTTTTGCTTTTGAATTCACTCGTGAAGGAGTACATTTAGTCCCGGTTGGTAACACCAACCAGGACTAAAAGGTCCTTTAGTCCCGGTTGCTAACACCACCCGGGACTAAAAGGTCACCCTTTAGTCCTGGTTGGTAATATCAACCGGGACTAAAGGTTGGAGGACCTTTAGTCCGGGTTGGTAATACCAACCGGGACTAAAGGTTGACCTTTAGTCTCGGTTGGTGTTATCAACTGAGACTAAAAGTCTTTAAAGATTGACCTTTAGTCTCGGTTGGTGTTACCAACTGAGACTAAAAGTCTTTAGTTCCGGACGCAATTTTTTATCGAGACTAAAGCTTAGTTGATAGATGAACCAAAGGTCTGTTCTCTACTAGTATTAGGCATTTTATGTCAATTTGATTTTGAAATGAGCATTGGGACACTAAACGAATTCAAAGGAAAAAGTTCTCAACTACAAAGTTTATAAATTTTGAGATCAATAACTTTTATTTTTGTAGTTTCTCCATCTAAGATCGTTTACAAAATTTGAATTTCAAATTTGAGAGAGGTGTCAATTGTTGATGGTAGAAATGGGTCTTTCTTATAGGCTTTGTTCAAGTCCGTGAAGCCTATGCACATTCTCATTTTCCGTTTTCTTGGGCACCAGTACAACATTTGCCGATCAGTTGGAATACTTGACTTCTATGGTGACCTTGACATATAGCATGCTCTGCCTTGGCTGCTAGAATTCTCTCCTCGGACATTTTTCTCTACATTTGCTTGTTTAACTTTATTTTGGGGTTGATGTCTAGAGTGTGTTGTATGATGCTTGCTGATTCCCTAGAGGTCGGAGGATGACCGGGCGAAAACATCTTTGTTTTTGTTAACGACTGATAGGAGCTCTTGTTCTTCTCTCGTGATGAAGTTTGCTCCTATTGTGAATTTTTTATCTGATAATTTTTGTTCTTTAGGGGTTGTTTTGTTTTTCCTCCTGATCTCCGAGGTCTGTCTTCCATCTAGGCATGTCCGGAGGTTTTGGTGTGGACTAAACCGAATTGGCGTTTTTTTTATTTGTGGATTTCTTTTGGCTTCCACAAATAATGATTACTCCATGTAACATTGGCATTTTCATACAAAGATTGCACTGTATGGGTAGTGGAAATCAACAACATCGAAGGTCAGATATTCTATTCTTGCATTGCACTAGTCTCGGAAAGACACACGTAGTGAAATTTTCAGATTGGGCTCCTTGGAATGGTAAAAAAGCCGTGCAACAGCAGGCTAATTCTACGGTGGCTAATCCGTCACATACGTGTCTCAAATTTTTGCCGGTCCAATCTGCGAAAGCATGGCCAGAATGGACTCGTGTCCACAACCCTGCTGGCTAGCGAAACGAGCAGCAGCATTTGCTCTGCGCCACAAATGGACCTCTAGCTGTCCTGTTCTTGCGTTTGCTCTCTTAATTTACTGATGATTAATTAAGTCATGTTGGTGGATGTCACACCGATTAATTAGCTCTAGCATCGATTTTGTAGAATCTCCTTGTGCACATCCTCTTCATTGCTAGCTAGCTACATGATGTCTAATCTGTGCGATTTTCAATCATTCATTCGAGGTTTCTAGCTCATTCCCCAGTCTCGGCGTCACTGATTGATCGAGCTGTTCATCCTGTCTCATCCGGCACCTCGATCATGACCGCCAAAGCAGTGGAGGCATCAAACACCGTGTCTGAGTAATGAACACTACTGTCCCCTGATCTGCATCTTTATCACGCATCTTCCTGGTGCCTCTCATGCCGACGAATGGATGGCCAATTCTACCGCCCTTACAGAAGGTGTCTCAACAGGGTTTCCATGGGTTTTGATAGGAGGCAGGAGGGAACAAACTACAAGGCCAAAACGTAGAAAATGTAGTGCAGAGCTATCCCTTTCACAGCCAATGCCAATTGGCAGATCATCTATTCTCTGGCCGACATGGCTGGGCCAGTGCCATCGTTGTCTTTGGCCCTAACTACACCTCAGCGGGAGGAGCATAAATGCTGTAGCTGCGAGCAAGCTAGCTAAATGACAGGCAGGGACAATCCAGCCACCACGCTACCGCTGCGATGACGGAGACAACAGCAGGTTGTTCATGACCCTGCACGACCTTCGATCGGAGACAACAGCAGGTTGTTCATGACCCTGCTAAATGACTGGCATGCATGATTAGGCAACAAACTGAAGAACTCCATATATGCATTCCCATTCATTTTGTTTTCATTTTCAAATTTCGATATTTGTGTTTTGAATTGTTCTATGGGCAACGAAGACACATTGCTACACACTAGTAGAAAATAGGCTTTTGATCCACGTTGGGTTTGAACTTTAGTTTCGGTATTTTTTTTTGTGTTCGGGACCGGAGCAAAGGACTTTTAGTCCCGGGCCGAGTTACCCAGCCACCGGGTTAAAAGTCAGTTTTTAGTCCCAGTTGGTGCCACCCAACCTGGACTAAAGAGCCTGGACCCTTTAGTCTCAGTTGGTAAGGCCACCCTTGAGTCCCGGTTGGTGTTAATTACCAACCCAGACTAAAGGTTTCTCATCCGGGACTTAAGTGCCCTCACGAGTGAATTCAAAAGGAGAGCGTCCAGAACTATGTCACATAGGTTGTGTAGCTAAGTTGGTAAGAGCAACTCCAACGGTTTTACGTGTGAGGAGAGAGATCGTGAGTTTGTTAGCTTCTCACAAAGTGTAAATAAATTTTTTGTTTTGAGGGTGGTCTTTAGTCCCGGTTGGGTGGCCCGGGACTACTAGAGTGGGGTCTTGAACCAGGGCTAAAGGCCCGTTCTTGTCGGTGTTTCTACCCCGGGGTATGACACCAACTAGTAATATGTTCGCGTGCTCTCTTTCTGGATGGTGATGCAAGATGACACAAGGATTTATCCTGGTTCGGGCAAAGAAGGCCCTACGTCCAGCGGGGGGAGGGGGTTCTTGTATTAGTTGCACCTAAGTGCTTGTACAGGGGCAATACAAGCTCAATGAGCGTGGACCGGAGTCCGGACTCGTATGTGGGTGAGTGTGTGTCGTGGACTTGTCTCTGCGTCACGCGGAGCCCGTGTGTACTCGTGTCCCCCTCGCGCGAAGGGCCCCGGTGTCCTCTTTTATAGAACAAGAGGAGGCCAGGGTTACATAGGAGCGACGTGTACAACGCCCAAAACCGCGAAGGGTAGGAATTCTGTCTTGTCGGGGTCACTGGAGCCGGAGTGGGGGTTGCTGTTGAGGCGTCCCTGAGGTGTGGCGTCCATCCCTGGCGCGGACGTGGAGGCGTGGCGACGTGGAGATCGTGCGGCGCTCATTCCGGTACGTACAGGACGCGGAGGACCCCTCCGGGTCTTGGGGTACCTGTCCTCCAATGGCATGAGAGCAGTCAGGGCTCGAGGGGCGCAGGGCCGGCCTCGAGGTGGCGCCTACGGGGGGCTCGAGCCCCCGCAGGTATGGGCAATTCCCGGAGAACTCGGTCGTACAGCGGGAATCCAGGCCTCGAGATGTGGCTTGAGGGTGCTATAGTGCTGGGTATGGCCCAACAGTGCTGTACTTGTGCCTTTTTGCCCATGCTTGCGGTGGAAACGAGGTTTGACCCTGGCCTTGGTTCACTGTGGCACACGCCGTGTGCCAGAGGATGTGACCGGAGTAGGTGGACGCATTGAATGCGCAGTATGGAGCTGGCATCCGATGCCTGGTGCTGCTCGAGGGTGACATGATGTGTCTCGAGGGATAGATTACCGTACCAGTGACGCTCGAGGTCCCCGCGTGGGGTCTCGAGGAGCGGTGCAGGGCTCGAGGCCTATGTGCCGGGGCTCGAGCGGTAGGCTGCCGTGAGGCGGACAGCAAGGCTTCGGCGGCCCTGGGCTCCCTGGTGATGGGCCGGCGTTGTAGGCCTTGAGGTGTTGGCTTTTTAGAAGGTTAGACTTGTTAGGTTTCTTATTAATTGGTGCTCTAGGTTTAATCTATTTATTTTGCGTTGATTGGGGGTACCCCTTTTGTGGTCCCCCGACAGTTCTGTACCAGTGACACTAACTTGGAGTCAAACATATCCGTCCCTTGTTCTAATTCGGACACATAATCTTAGACCACTACAACAGAAAATGGGCTATAACCCCGGTTGCCGAGCCGGGACTACGCTTCCGGGACTAAAGCCCCCCCTTTTAGTCCCGGCTCCGGTCACCGAGGTTAAAGCCCCCTAGTCCCGGTTGGTAATACCAGTTGAAGGACCGAAAGTGCTACCAGAAAGCAACCAGATGGGGGGGGGGGTGAATGAGAGCTTCAAATTTTCCTTTCGGAAACTTTCAGCCACTGTCCCGAGAACCACCCCAATAGCAAACCTAGAGCTCGTATGTGTCCACGACCCTAAAGATAGGGTGGATGCTTCCAAGAAGCACAGCGAGACACTATACGACTCTAGAAACCCAACGCAAAAGCCGGAAATCAAAACTGACAACGAACGATCGAACCGCGGACGAAACGGCACGAAAGAGCACTGACCGGACTCACCCTGTGTCCGGTCAAGTGTGATCGGACGCGTCCGGTCCAACAAAACTCAATCTGGACCCTTACTGTTTCCGACCGAACTCTGGTGCACAGTGCGTCCGGTCTGGTCAGTAGCGTCCGGTCACAAAGAAACAAAAACGATGAACAGTGACAACGGTGTGTCCGGTCACTGAGTTAACAGAGCGTCCGGTCAATTACGCGAAAAACCTTACGCTCTGTTCAAAGAACGGACTCATGGAGGCAGCGTCCGGTCATATGAACATAGCGTCCGGTCATCCCGATTCTTTGCAGTTCGTTCACCGATTCGCCTCGATCTCACCCAAAACAAATCCTCTAGGGATCAAACTTGGTGAGAAGAGTCACAAGGTTGATAGTGAGCTATCTCTAAGAGATCATGGCTCGAACCTACCTCCAAATCGATGAATCGAAGAAATTCGGGGGAAGGGAGAAAAACTTGACCCGAAATGAAAATCAACCGATCTACTAGCTCGTGAGGTTAGAGGAGAATTCCTTCGGTGGAAAGAAGTGCCTCATGATCTAGAGCAACTTGGTTCAAACGGTTTTGCAAACAATGCACCAAGCAAGGAGATCGATCGACGGGAAAAACGTGGAGAAAAGCAATCTGCGAAGAACACAAACAAAACACGAATCACAACCATGAAATTGCAACCGTGTGGCTACCACACGCTACAACAGTGAGATTACGGTCTCACTTCCTCAAAGTCTCACAGGCACAGAGGTATTGTTCTCTTCTCTGTGGATCTCAGTTCGCTACAGCAGGGGATTGGGAGAGCTGGAAACCCTAGAAGCAAAGAGCAAATGACTGAGATGGATGGGGAGGTGGGTGTCTCCCCCTACTTATCCTAATTCTAACTATCCCTAATTCCCACTCTACCCCTAACTACTTACAGAGCGAACCAGCTAAACCCTAAGGTTATTCTGGACCAACTCGTGGTAGGTGGTGATCCAACGGCTACGCCTGCACAACTCGTAGCGTTGCCTCGACGCAACCTCCCGATTGCCGCCATGTGCCGCCACCGCTCTGCGTCCTCTTCGCAGACTCCGCCCCCGGTTTTGTGGCCGAAACCGGGAAACCAGGCCTTCACGTCCACCCCCGGTTTTGAGGCCCAAACCAGGAAACCAGCCCACCGTAGCTTGAGTTTTGTGGCCCAAACTCAGCAAACCCGCAGCACCCAGGTTTTGAGGCCCAAACCTGGAAACCGTCCTCAGCTCGAGTTTTGTGGCCAAACTCGAAAACCATCCGCGCCCAGGTTTTGAGGCCCAAACCTGGAGACCGTCCATCCGATGGTTTTTCTCTGGCTCTACCACCAAACTGAAGCTGTAGAGGGGATGCACCGCCCGTGCACCCCGTCCACCGACACATGCCCCCAGGTCCTTGACCCGAGCAACACCATGTCCCACAAGTCTTCGCTCGTCGCTGTCCCAGGCTGCCAGCCACCACAGCTGATCCTCAGGCCACCGGTCCCTCAGTCCAAGCCTCACGTCCGCCCTTCACCGCTCACGGTCTGTCGGCACGGCACGTCTCTACTTGACCTTCACCTTGCCCTCGATCACTGTCTCTGTGCTCGACACCTGCACAACACAAGCCAAAGAACCTGCGATCAAACCCGTTGACAATCACTCATCACTCGAGACTCGGCATACACCCATGTATCCGCACCAGCCGGGACTAAAGGGTGCTGCCAGCGGTGCCTCGCAGCAGCACCCTTTAGCCCAGGCTGGTATTACCAGCCGGGACTAAAGGGTCCCTTGGTTTTTTTATTTTCTTTTCAGTTCTGTTTTTAGTTTTGTTTATTTATTTAATAGGTTTTCTAATATGTATTCTTTGCTGCTAATATATATACTCCCTCTGTATCACAAATAGAGTTCGTTTTGGAAAAGCTTTCGGTCAAACATTGGGAATATAAATCATGAATAACTTTTAAATTATTGAGTTTAGAAATGTAAAAATCATATAAATAAATTTATCTTGAAAAGTACTTTCATAAAAGTATATATATACCACTTTATAACAAATATTTTTAAAGAAATAAGTGGTCAAAGTTATGCTTTGGAGACCGTGTCGCTGTCCAAAACGAACTCTATTTGTGATACGGAGGGAGTATTTTATATATACTAGCAGCATAACACAATAACCTTATTGCATGCATATATAATTGAACTATAGAACTACATACATATTCATAAAATTACAAGCAATATACATAGAAGTTGTCCAAATATCTATCTACAGAAGTTGTACTCCAAAGTTAGTACTATAAACCTATTAAGTTGTACTCCATCTAAAGATCTACCTACACAATTTGTACTCCAAAGTTAGTACTATAAACCTATTATAAGTTGTACTCTATCTAAAGGTCTACAGGGCATACAAATGATCATCATTGTTTGGAATCAACGACTCGTTGGGATTATAGTAGAGCTCGCCGTTTGGATTTATGACTTGTTCCCGAAGAAATCCTGCTATTGTCTCTTGTATTGCTTTCAATTGGCCTTGTAACATCACTTTTTGCTTCAACCAGTCAGTCTTCAATTTGAATTAAAGAAGATATTAGTTATATCTATATTATCAATATTAAGTCTATAAAAAATGAAAAGAAACATGTTACGTACTTTGTTGATTTCTTCAGGAAATCTATTTGATTCTATCATCATGTACTCGTAAACATAGAATCCACATAAGTTGGTACCCTGTTTTTGTCTCAAAATCCACTGTCGAATGAAAAGATTCATCTCGTAATAAAGATATGATATATGATATGATATAATAAAGGTACACGTACATTGACAAAGGTGTAAACTTACTGGTAGTCGTGGCTTTATTATAAGTGGCGCCTTACATTGACTCATATGTTCCCGAGCAATGAATTTTTCCCAAACCCTAATCCGACCAATGAAACATTAATAGTTGGGTCATTATTTAATTAGTATACATATATACAAGCTTAGTCTATACTTTAAGCATGCAAGCTAGGGATCAAAATTAACTTTGGAGGATGTCTATCATATCTTGGTAATCTTCTTGCGGTTTGCTCAACGAGTCATAGATTAACACATTTCTGTGTTTGAGATCTATGACCATCAGTATCCAGTGATATCTCTTCATACACATGATTCATATATATAGATTATTAGGGTTAAGTAAAATAAAATGTGTGCACATACTTATTATTAACTATATATGTCTCACACACTTAAAGTTGTATGGGAAGAGTATTCTTTCTCTATCTTAGGGCCATGGGGTGGAGGCGGCGGGGTGTTGGAGCCCGCTGTGGAGGAGATGGTGGGGGCGGTGGCGGTGTTGGAGCTCGCGGTGGATCAGGTTGTGGCGTTGGAGCCCGCTATGGAGATCTTTGTGCAGGAGATGGGGCTGAAGCCGTGTCCTCCAACACATCGTCATTGCCCGCAGCACTATGATGCGTTGGGGAAGGACGAACTGGACTATAGTTCCTGCTACGCAAAACAACGAATGATGTGAGCATCCAATTAATATATACATATAGGAAGTTAGTGTAATAAAAATTGTTTATCGTTGACGCGCACTACCTATGGTGAGGATCTTGAACAGTACGAGGAGGTTGTGGCGATGACACTCCAGGAATAATAATGAAGCGCTTGTGCCAGCAAATAAATGTCTTCTCCGCTTCACCTAAAGTCTTCTCCCCATCTCCCCCTTCGATTTCCAGTGTCACGTTGCCACAACCTGTCTCAACCCTATCCAACGAGACGCTAGCGTATCCGGCTGGCACTGGTTGACCATGGATTCTTGGTGTTCTTATGCGGTCGATAGGGTTTACAACACCGACAGCCACCATTTTCGTGGCATTTCCATCTGGAATGTGCATCTCACAAGTAGTAAAAGGTTCTTTAACGTCATCCACGAGGAAACGTAGCTTGGAGTCATCTTGAATGGTTGGTACTTCCGTGGAGGCGCAACTGCTTTTCAGCTGACTTGGGGGGTAATGTTCGCTTGAGGTTGTTGTGATGATGTACCTTGCCCACTCGTCATTTGACTAAGTGTCGCTTGCACTTGCCTTTTGATTTCCTCCTGCATCCATTGTTCACGAGATTTGGCACGCTCTTGTGTTTGAAGAACATACTCCTCCAACTTGTAGATCCGCTCTGCCTCCTCGTCCTTCTTTCTCTAGCGACTTCTGTAAGTTTGTCTATCGCTTCGAAGGAATTCAGCCACGAAACGGCCCCAAAGCCTCTCGTACACCCACCATGCTCAGGATTTTCTAGCGCGTACGTGAGTTCATCCTTCTCCCTGTTGGGCTTGAACTTGCCAGCCAACACCGAACTTCGTGCTTAAACTAGCCTCCGTGCTGCTCTTGAAATTTCTAGGCCCCAATCAAGCTCCCCATCATTAGGGTTTATGGTTCCCCCATGAGCGTAGAACCAATTCCTGGACCGTTCACTCCAATTTCTTCTTATTGTCCCTGGGACTACCCCGTTGACAAGCATCTCTTATTCCTGTCTCTCCCACTTTGGAAGAGCAGTCTTATAGCCACCCGATCTTAAATGATGGTGGTATTTCTTTTGAGCTACATTTTGTTTGTTTACTCTGATAGGAGCCTCGCTCTCTTGTGATCTTTTGTACTGTACAAATTCATCCCAATCGGCCCTTAACTTGACATACGCCTTAGAGTTGAAATCGGGCATCTCGTTCTTCAGCACAAATTTGTGGTACAATTTCTTCTTCCAGTCCTGAAAAAGTGTGGCCATCTTCTTCATTGTCCACTCTCGAATTCGCCTCTTCAACTCCTCATTGTTCGTGTCTTCCCAGAGTAGCTGCTTGTCACGACTGGAGACATAACTAATCCCGGGAGCACTTCGCTTCTCTTTCCATTCACGGGCACTTATCGGAATCCGATCTCTCACAAGGAACTCATAGTGAAAGACATATTTCTGTGCATGGGGTCCTAGTGGTTGGCCTGTAGCCATATCAAATTTGGAGATTACATGACGGCCATTCAACGGCTTCTTCGGCTCTCGTTTTGGTCTGCTCTGCCCCGTCACAGACGTCGATCCAGAGGGCTACATATAGGTAAAGACATGAAGATAAAACCCTAATACAAGTTGAAATAAAACCTAATCAAGTAATAAAGTAAATGTAAACCCTAACATATATATGATTTTCCTTTTTCTACAAATATATCTATTCATATTCATTATCTGTATTTATCTATTTCTATAAAAAAAGAAATAAAAAAGTTAAATAGAAAATAATATATATAGAAAAAGGAAAATTGATATATACATAATAAATATATATTGAAAAAGAAATGAATATAAATAGATATATATATATATATATTTATAGATAATGAACTCGACGATGGCGGGGAGGCGCTCGACGACGGCGAGGACGGAGGCTCGACGACGGCGGCAAGGACGACGTACGGCAGGCGCGGACACGACGGCGCGGAGGCGATTGACGGCGGCGCGGACACAACGGCGAGGAGGACGAGGGCGAGGACGAGGGAGGCCGAGGGCGCGCGCAGCCGGCGCGGAGGGAGGCTCGACGGCGACGAGGATGGAGGCCGGCTCTCGACGACGGCGAGGACGACGCCGTACGACGCGAAGGGCAGAGGGAGGCCGAGGGCGCAACGAGGACGATGACGAGGGAGGCCGAGAGCAGCACGGAGCTCGACGGCGAGGACACGGCGGGCGCGAGGGAGCGGCGAGGACGACGGCGATGGAGGCCGAGGGCGGTGCGGACGGAGGCGGCGGCACAACTGACGTCGATCTGGGGAAGATTGGAGGGCGCTGTGCTCTGTATACCCGGAGGGCCTTTAGTCCCGGGTCGTATTACGCACCGGGACTAAAGACCCTTTGGTCCCGGTGCGTAAGACGGCCCGGGACTAAAGGTTTGGACCTTTTGTTCCGGGCGGGCTTACGAACCGGGACTAAAGGGCTCTTTAGTCCCGGTTGGTGCCACCACAGTTTTGGGTTTTCAGTATTTTGGGTTTTGTATTAAGTTTTCACTATATAAATATGTTGTAATTCTTGTTAATTGCATCGTAAATTGAATATTAGGAGTTATATTTCCTCTGACCTTATTGTATAGTAGAAAAGTTTGTAGCATAAATTCTTTTCTTTTTTTATAATAACGAATATAAATGTAAATAACCATTCATATTTTGTTAATGCAAAAATATAATGCCAAATTTAAATTAAAAAAATTGTTGGCTTTAAATAGAAAATTTATTTTCACATCATTTGGACGTTAATCTTTTGTTTATAACTGACGGACTAGGATGTCAGAGATATCATCAGAAGATGATTACTCCGACTAATCCCGGACGACACGGGAGATCCGAAGGCTTGATACGAAGCGTACTTGGATCAGGATTCTCACTGTAACTTAGTCGAGTTCTTAAAGGAAGTCTTGTAATTAGAATAGGACTCCTCTGTTGTAATCGACTAGGACTCGGTCTGCGCTATGCTTCACCCGGATATATAAGGGGAAGCAGGCGCAGGCTCCAATCATCTGAATCATTATCATACACAAGGCATACGCCACACTGGACGTAAGGTATTACGCTATTTAGTGGCCTGAGCCAGTATAAATAGCGGTCCCTGTGTACTCGTCGAGTCCTACGAACGCCGATCCCCACTAAACAAATCGTCTGAGATTACTCAAGACGAGTTGCCGGTTAATAAACACCGACAGCTGGCGCTCCAGGTAGGGGCTTTCGGCGATTCAACGACCAGGAGCCCGGCGAACCACAACAACATGTTCTCAGCGGGATCAATTTTCGTTTTTGGCTCATGGACGTGCATCGCGGATAATCAAGGAAAGCTGCATCGACAACTTCACATTGAATCAGAAGTGCAAGCCACGCCAAAGATGAATGATCTCACCCAGAACATAGCAAATCTTACAATCCAAGATCCGCAAGATTCTGGAGACCAACATAAAACACCCGACTCCTACTCGAACTCAAATTCTGAGAACGAAAAGGACTCGGAGATCAGACATAGTATCACCTTCGAACTGCGGAACTCGGCTGAAGACTTTCAAGACCTGATTGACGCAAAATTCAAAGAGTATCAACAGATACCTTTGACCGGAGCTCAAGAAGGACTGGTGTTCAGCTCTACCAAAGAGGGTAATATTGTCCATTGGCCAATACAGCCAGCTCCGGCTAGGCTGATTGGCACAATCGACTAGCAACTTCCATATCAACATGGACATCCACTCCCCTTTGAGGAACTCGACACCTCAACAGAACTAATCTCCAGCACTTCTACTTTGGAGTCGGTTACACCAGGATCGACAAATCAGGGCTACACCCGTGAAGTTTTCATGGCGGGGCATCAGTCATCTCTACGACCACCAACCCCTCCAGATGTCTTCCAGGATGATGAAACTCTGAGCATGATATCTGACAACGATCCAGAAGGACCCGGAGAAACCGAGTCATTAAGGGCTAAAAGAATCAGAAGGAATCAAGCAAAAGGAGCTTGCAGAAGGCGCGCAAACCACTGCAAGGAAGCGGTAGACCGCTACAATGTGCGACTCGAAGAATATAATACTTGGAGGCGCCTAGAAGAGGATGCGGAAAATCATGCTCGCGCCCAATGTGATCAGGAGCATCAATCACAAAACGATCACAATCGCCGACGAGCCGATTGCTCCCGCAACCTCGAGCCTGAGTTTATGAGAGTCGCTGGTCACAAGGTATTCCAGACACCCTACCAGAACATCATGGCCCTAGCCAAAGAGATGGGAGCCAAGGACAACCGCACCTCCGAAGAAGAGCGACGATTGGTCATGTTTCAGACTACTGCGCTACAACTCCGGGGACGGAACCTTGAGTCTCTAGCTGATGAACAAGCTTCATCTCATCCAAGCCAGAGGCGACCCGTTCAAGAGCGACTCGGCCGAGTTCCAGCGAGGAGTCATCTGGGCCACCGAGTACCTGATCAAGCTGAAGGAGGAGCCGAATCTTCATACCGAGGAGTCGCAATTGCGGCATCCGACGCAGTCGATCGTTTCCCTTGCTTTTCCAAGAGGCTACAAGCAGTCCCGTTCCCACGAAAATTCAAACCCGGGAACTACTCAAAGTACGATGGGAAGACACAACCTAAGCGGTGGCTCAGGCTGTACGCTCAAGCAGTCGAGTTAGCAGGAGGAAGCAACGACGTCAAGGCTCTCTTCCTCCCAATGGCTTTAGAAACAATGCCACTCGCCTGGTTCGACAGGCTTAAGCCCGAGTCCATCAACTCTTGGGAACAACTCCATCGCATCTTCATAGAGAACTTTGCGGGTGTCCCCGAGAGATCAGATCCCCGGACTAAGCTCAGGACCTGCAAGCAACAGAAAAATGAGTCAATACGGGAATACTATAGGCACTTCTCGGAGATCCGCTCCACAGTATCTGACATCACAGATAGAGAAGTAATTGACCTTTTTGGCAACAAAATTTGCGAAAGGTACAATTACAAAGATTTCATCAAGCAGGACCCGACCACCGCCGACGAGTTCCATCGGGCCATAAATTCCATGATTGCAACAGAAGAACGCACTCAGGAACGCTTCCCCGAGAGGAACACGCAGGGCGATCGAGGGAACAATCAGAGAGGCAACCAGGCACCACAGCAAAACACCCGCAAGAGAAGAGGAGACAATACTGTTGCTGCCATGGAGCCTTAGAAGAAGGGGAATAAGCCATCCACCTTTGATGACTTACTTGACGGACCGTGCCCTTTCCATCCTAAAGGAGGACATCAGGCTAGGCATTGTCGACAGCTCAAGGAGAGAGGGCTAAACTCCGACTTCAATAAAAACAAGAAAGACAAAGGGAAAAAAGCAGCCGAGGACCCTCAAGAGAACGCTGGTGGTTTTCAGCACCCAAAAGGGACCATCAACGTAATATTTGGGGGAGTAACTACCAGTGACAATAAAAGGCTCCAAAAGCTTTCCCTACGAGAAATTATGTCTACAGAACCAGCAACTCCCGGATATCTTGACTGGTCTGAACACCCGATTAGTTTCTCCCGAGCGGACCAATGGACCAACGTCTCCAATGCAGGGCATTACCCGCTAGTCCTGGATCCTACGGTCGCCGGGTTTACGTTGGGAAGAGTACTCATCGATGGAGGGGCAGGACTTAACGTCATCTTCGCAAGCACTCTACGCAAGATGAATCTAGATCTCGCAACCCAACTCACACCATCAAGTGCCCCTTTCTACGGCATAGTACCCGGAAAGGCAGCTATACCACTTGGAAGGATCATACTACCCGTCACTTTTCGAACTCAGATCAATTACTGGACTGAGTACATCAATTTTGAGGTAGCCGATTTCGAATCATCGTATCACGCCATATTTGGACGACCAGCCATCGCCAAGTTTATGGCAGTGCCTCATTACCCGTACCTTCTACTGAAGATGTCGGGTCCTAAGGGAATCCTAACCTTCAGGGGTGACTTGAAGCGATCATTCGATTGTGACACAGAGGCTGTTCAAATCGCTGAAAAAGCTCAACTCGCTCTAGAAGTACAAGAACTCGCTCAGATGGTGCATAGTACCAAGCCTAGAGATTCAGAAATCCCAACCAAGAAGGAGGGTACTATCCAACCATCAGCGGAAGTCTCTACAAAAACCATTGACCTAAAAACCGGTGATCCCTCCAAGACAGCGGTTATCAGTGCTCACCTATCTGAAGAATAGGAATTCGCGCTCACCAAATTCCTTAGAGCAAACAAAGATATATTTGCTTGGAAACCGGCTGATATGCAAGGAGTCCCAAGGAATTTGGCTGAGCACAAATTGGAATTAAAATAAGGTTCTAGACCTATCAAGCAAAGACTACGACGATTCTCACCAGAGAAAAAAGAGGCGATCAAGAAGGAAATAGCCAAACTACTCGCAGCCGGATTCATCAGAGAAATCCTTCACCCTGAGTGGTTAGCCAACCCAGTGCTAGTCAAGAAGAAGAACTCTGCCGAGTGGCGCATGTGTGTCGACTACACAGACCTCAACAAACACTATCCAAAGGATCCTTTTGGATTACCGAGGATAGATCAAATAGTTGATGCCACCGCAGGCTCCGCTCTATTATCATTTCTGGATTGCTACTCCGGGTACCACCAAATCGCTCTCAAAGAAGAAGATCAACCCAAGACATCATTTATAACTCCCTTTGGTGCCTACTGTTATAAAACCATGTCCTTTGGACTGAAGAACGCAGGGGCCACTTATCAACGAGCTATCCAAGATTGCTTGGGTGACCAAATTGGCCGCAATGCAGAAGCTTATGTTGATGATGTGGTCATAAAGACAAGGGATCCGACTACCCTCATAACAGACCTGGAGGAAACCTTCAACCGACTGTGCGCATATCAATGGAGACTCAATCCCACAAAATAAGTTTTCGGAGTACCCTCTGGCCAGTTACTCGGATTTCTCATTAGCCATCGGGGCATCGAGGCTAGTCAAAAGCAGATCACAACTATCATCAACATGAAGCCACCTACCTCAGTCAGGGATGTTCAGAAGCTCACCGGGTGTATGGCCGTGTTAAATCGATTTATCTCATGACTAGGAGAAAAGGGACTCCCTTTCTTCAAATTACTTAAGGCCGGCGATAAATTTCAGTGGACAGAAGAAGCGGGCAAGGCCTTTGAACAACTCAAAGGATACCTCACCAATTCACCTATATTGACGCCACCAGAACCCAAGGAGCCGATGATGCTTTATATCGCAGCTACCACACACGTTGTAAGTACAGCGATCGTAGTGGAGCGCAAGGATGACAAGCACATCTACCACACCCAGTGACCAGTGTACTACATCAGCGAGGTACTCTCCAATTCAAAGGCCAGATACCCGCAAGTACAGAAATTACTCTATGCTCTACTCATATCTTCAAGAAAGTTACGACACTACTTTGAAGCACATGAGATCACAATTGTTACGGATTTTCCCTTGGGAGAAATCCTCCACAATCGTGATGCTACTGGAAGAATCTCCAAGTGGGCAGTCGAACTTGGGGCACTCAACATCAAGTTCACTCCCAGGAAAGCAATCAAGTCACAGGCTCTAGCCGATTTCGTCGCCGAGTGGACAGAAATACAGCAGATCCAAGACAACGCTATTCTTGATCATTGGAAGATGTACTTCGATGGGTCCCTCAAACTCGGAGGAGCAGGAGCCGGAGTACTACTTGTATCACCTGCTGGGGAGCAGCTCAAATATGTTCTGCAGATATTGTGGCCTGCTACCAACAATGAAGCAGAATATGAAGCGCTACTCCACAGACTCAAGCTAGCAGCCGCATTGGGCATCAAGCGACTCCTAGTCTACGACGACTCTTCTGTGGTAATTCACCAAGTCAACAAAGACTGGGATTGTACCAAGGAAATAATGAATACCTATTGCGCGGAAGTCTGTAAGCTAGAAAAACACTTTTTTGGGCTGGAGCTTATTCATATTACCCGGGATCTCAATGTCGCAGCAGATATCCTAGCAAAATTGGGATCTGACAGAGCTCTGGTCCCTAGTGGTACCTTCGTACATGAGTTATCCAAGCCTTCAATCCAAGAGAAAGAAGAGGTTGAGCCAGCGCTCTCCACTCAGGTTCTAACTCTAGCTCCCGACTGGACACAAGCTTTTATTGACTACTTCAAAGAGCATAAACTGCCAAGTGACAAAACCGCCACAGAGCAAGTCACCAGACATAGCCAAAACTATGTACTAGTCGGGGACAGGCTATATCGACATGGAGCTTCATCAGGAGTCCTCCTCGAATGCATTTCACCCGAAGAAGGCAGGGAAATCCTAAACGAAGTTCACTCCGGGTGTTGTGGCAACCATGCAGCATCAAGGACACTAGTCGGAAAAATCTTTAGGTCAGGGTACTATTGGCCCTCAGCCTTGAAGGATGCAGAAGACCTAGTCCGCTGCTGTCAATCATGCCAGTTCTTCGCCAAACAGCAGCACGTGCCTGCACATGAATTGATATGTATCCCTCTGTCATGGCCTTTTTCATGCTGGGGACTCGACATGGTGGGTCCTCTTAAACGAGCTCCAGGCGGATTCGAGTACATCTACGTTGCAATCGACAAATTCACCAAGTGGATTGAGTACATGCCATTGGTCAAGTTCAACGCATCTAAATCAGTACAATTCATGCAGAGCATCTTCCACCATTTTGGGATGCCACATAGAATTATTACCGATCTCGGGTCCCCCTTCACGGCTATTGAATTCAAGTCATGGGCCAGCAACTGCGGAATCAACATAGATTACGCATCAGTAGCCCATCCACGGTCTAATGGTCAAGTTGAACGAGCAAACGCCCTGATTCTTGCCGGATTAAAGCCAAGGCTATTTGACCTTCTAAAAGATCACGGCGGGAAGTGGGTTGAAGAATTGCCCAAGGTAGTCTGGGACTACGGACACAACGAAGTCGAGCAACAGGCCAAACTCCTTTCTTCTTGGTATATGGCACTGAAGCAATACTCCTGGCTGACTTAATCTGGAGCTCCCCACAACAGAGCAGTACAATGAAGGCGAAGCTGATGATACCAGGCGGCTAGAAGTCGACAGCCTTGAAGAAGCCCGATTAACCGCACTCTTTCAGTCAGCAAGATACCTTCAAGGGATGAGGCGCTACTATGACAAGAACGTCCATCACCGTACCTTCCAAGTAGGCGATCTGGTCCTGAAGAAAAGTCAGAACACAACAGGACGCCACAAGCTCATGAGTCCATGGGAAGGACCCTACATAGTGTCTAAAGTAACGAGACCCGGGTCATTTGAGCTAGTCTCTGAGGATGGTTCTCCGTTGCCAAATTCATGGAATATTGAGCATTTGAAGAAATTCCATACCTAAAGACTAAGCTACAAATCTGACTCAGGGTAAATGTACTCATTATACGAATATTAATAAAGTTTGGAGTTCATCAGCAACAAGAGCTGTATTTGTCTATTACACTTCATCACGACTACTTAGTCGGATGAAGCCCATCAACTATACAATAAGCTTTAGCTATTGTATCCCATCGATTAATATATAATATTACTCGGATGGACTGGTTCAGTGGCAACCAAACTCGAGTTACGAGCTTCGAGCTCAATACAACTCTAATGATAGTACGGTTTAATACCCGGCTATCAACCTATAGCGAATATGGTACCTACCATAGTAGATACTAGTTCCTATAAGGTGTAACAAGGGGAGTAATACTCACCCCGCTACAACTTAACTGGACAGAGGTCCACCCTTTTTCGCACTCAAGTTGCGAGAACCAAGAGGATATGATCCACCCAGAAGGAGCCATTGTCACGGTCCTTCAAGAGGTGCTTGATCAAAAATTATCCCTTGATCAAGGGTACTAAGAGTAGTACTCGGGCACGACTAAGTTCTCTACATAATCGTTATAAGACTACTAGAGAAACGAAGTCACACGACCCAAACTCAAGTGCTAGAGAGCACCCGGATAGACTCATCTAAGAAGACGCCTGGTCATACATCCACATCAAAACAGAAACAACCCATTGACGAGAAATTTCTTGCAATGATGAGTTGATACGAACTTCACAAAGATTCAAAAGTAACCAATACTTTGTTTCCTTATATTTGACAATAACTGTTTCCAGGGAATACAAGCGGCAATAAAACGATCAAGGAGGTTAAGCTACTCTACAAGATCTAAAATCTGCGAGTACTCCTCCGCCGCGGTCTTCACCTCCTCTTGCATCGCCGCAAGATCCTCATCTCCTCTGCCTTCAGGAAGCGTCATAAGAGCTGACAAGTCGAAGGATGGCAGATGATGTCGCAGTGTCGCAATCAGACCCTGCACCACGGAAGTCGACATATCTTTGATATACTGAGCCAACCGCCCAGGTGCAACTTTGGCCTGATGAATCAAAGACTCCTCGACTCCTTCAGGGCATGGAATCATGTTCAGGATGGGCTCAACAGCATTTTCCAACGCCTTCAGAGCTTCCCGCGACTCCTTCGTCGATTTCAAAGCCTGCAGGAGGTCCCGGTCAGCACCCTCACGCATCAATTTGGCCTCTTGAAGAGTATTTTGCGCATTAACATATACCTCTTCAAGTTCCGCCTCCTTCCGGTTGAACGCACTCTGCCACCCGGAAGCCAAAGTATTTGCATCTGCTAATCCAGTCAATCATCTGAGTCTCAGAAAGTCTGCATAAGCAACAAGGACTTGGGATAGATATGACAACTTACCAGCTAGCTGCTTCTTAGAGGACTTTTTGAACTCCTTAAACATCTGTTCCAAGGCGGCTTCTTTGGCTATCAAGCCAATCTCTCGGTTGTTGGCCGCATCACGCTCTTCAGCAATACCATTAAGGCTGTCTTGTAACTCAAAGATGTGACTACGCAAAAGCTGAGTGGCTATCTTTTGGCTGATTTGGTCTTGGGCAATGTAATCTCGGAGCTCTTGATTCTCATGAGACATCTCCTGCCGGATACGGGTGATCTGGTCCTTGACCTTCACATCAAAGCCCTGCACAAGAAACAATACTGTTAGTACTCAAACAAGACTATACTATACGAAAGGACTTCCAAAGATCTACCTCGATAAATTGCCGAAGTGCTTTGACAGGTGCTGCGACTTGATCACCCAACTCTTTCAGTCGGGTGAGGTCTTGGGGGCATCAGCGGACCCTCCCTATGGACGAGTGGAAGCTCCAGCTTGGACGTCAGCCAAGACCATCTCCAGAGTTGGCTCGTGTGGCTGTCGAGTGCGGAAAAACTACTCATTGATTACTCGGTCAAACTCCAACTGTGCAGGAGAATGAAAGACAGAAAATGGCACACCAACCTGAGGCAAAGGGAGAACATCCGCTTCAGGTGCTGCATCGATTAGAGACCTGGATGGAGAAGAGCCGGGCAGTGGATCTACCTGGCTAAAAGTTGGTGGAACGCTGGACTGACTAAAAGTTGGCGGAATGCTCGATTCCTCCTTGTTCAGCGTCTCCGACTCCTCTACCGCCTGAGACTCAAGGACGATACTTGAGCCTGCAGTAGCCAACTTCGTTTTTCTACAATGGACAAGTATTTATGTTAGTTCCAGAAATATGTGAGCACTCTAAAAGTAAAGTTCTGTAACTTACTTTACGAGCTTCAATGGTCGTGGCAACTTCAAGAGGGGCTTCTTCAGTAGCGGGTCTGGAGTCGGAGCTTCTTCAGGGACAGCACCACTTGACGCCCCTTGGGTTGTTTTAGCATCTGGTACATCGCCATATATAAGACAAGAGTTTATCAAAATCCAGATACAGAAGGACTATAGAGTACTCGGGTTTCCCCTTACCAGGAGCACCCATATTACAGTGCTTTTCAGCCAGAGCTGGTGACAAAAGTACTTTTCGAACAGTACGACGCCTACCAGTGCGAGCCTTCTTTGGGATAGGTTCCCCGACTTCTTGAAGTGGAGTCGGTGACCTCTTTCGGCTACTCTCGACTTTCGGGTCTATAAGCATGACATCAAAGTCAGTTGAATCTGTGTCAAGCCAGTCAAGATCTTCAGGAGAGCTTGGTTTGGTGGGAAGGTCCTCACTTCGGATATGACCCTCCAGAACTATGCCTCCGCCTTCTTCAGTCGCCGGTGGCAGGGGAGGGCAATCATTGTTATCTCTTCCCTAGCCCTACAAGAGAAGAGCATTCAGTCAAGTCAGAAGGATATCTATTTAGAACCTCGAAGACATGACATATCAACTATCTACCTGAGGAGGGAGATTGATGGCAGAAAATGTCGTCATCACTGGAACTAGGCGTTCACGGCTTTTGAGCAGTCGGTTCACTCTCCATAAGATTTCGAAATCAGACAACTGCTCGACATCATGGCACCCCGGGTCATTCTTACCCAGGTATTCAAATCCAAAATTCGCCCGCTATTGCAGAGGATGGATACGGCGTGCGATGAAGTCTTGGACGACGGTGAAACCAGTCAATCCGCTGACCTTCAAGCCATCTATCATATCAATGAGAGGTCGGTTAGCCTCTATTTCCTCGGCAGAGATGCGGTCCTTCCATTCACGACGCTTTTGTGGCGGCCATCCATCATGACGACGGAGTGTTGGTGGTGGGTTGGCCATGTAAAACCACCCGGCAGCCCAGTCTCGGACAGATTCCGATAGCTCTACAGAAATATACTGAGTAGCTACCTCTATCCTAAGTTGGATACTGGCTCCTCCGACTACCTCTACGCTAGCATCACTGGGTTGACATTTTACCCAGAAGAAATAATGGAACAGGGTAAAAGAGGGGCAGATTCCCAAAAAAGCTTCACACAGATGGGCGAAGATAGCAATGTGGAGACAGGCATTGGGAGTAATATGGTTGAGGGTCAAACCATAGTAATCCAGCAATCCCCATAGGAAGTCAAACGCAGGCAGCCCCAATCCCCGCTCCACGAAGGACTTGAACATGACTATTTCAGTGGTGTTGGGGGCAGGAGTGCGATGGTCAGTGGGTACTCTCCATACATCAAGTGGCTGTGCTCGAAGTAACCCTTGTTGTGCCAGGAACGCCAGCTCTGACAGAATAGTATCTGGTTGTTTCCACGCCAGAACATCAGTCGGCGGATTTGGGTGCTTTGGCCTTCCAGTGGTGGTGATCCTAGGCTTTTTCTTCTCGGCGGCAGTTTGTCTCTTGGGACCCATGTTGGTGATGAAAGATTTTCTGCGCATCAACTGAGGATTGGCTAGGGGATTTCTAATTCTGAAAGCAATGGCTTGATGAAAACGTGAGGAAGACACGGGCCCGACGGCGGCACATTATAGATCTGTTTCGGCAACCGTTCATATTTTCCAAACGGCGTTATGAAACCGTTCAAAACCCTAACGATTGGGAAAACGTTTCAGACGGCGTTAGTAACAGTGAACAGGCATACAACGGACAGACAAGCTTCCTTCTTTCACAAGATACATTTAGCACTCGGAGAACAAGATAGAGGACTCAGAAAATATTCCAAGTACCCGGATCTTATTTATTATTACTCGGAATTACAACAGAGATACATGAAAACATCTTGAGATACAGCAACTACCAGCACAAGTACCATCAGGATGTAAAACTCTACTCTAGTGTAATCAAGGTACAGAGTCTTGATGCCTAATGCACCAAGGACTGGGTTCAGTGAGACGCAGCAAAGCAGACACAGAACCTTGGGTAGACCCTATCTTTTCAGTGCATCCCAAGGTGGATCTCAGGCACCACCCCAGTACTCAAGGAACTCGGGGGAAGACCATCACACTCGCTGCCTTTTGACAACCTGTGACTCCGAGGTTATCTACGAGTGGTAGTCACAAGAGTTCTTCTAGGCGCACCTCTGTATCCCTCTGTTCGCGACCACTTGGAAACCACCCTGGCGGATGATTCCTTCACAAGAGTTCTTCTAGACACCTCAACTGTCTTACAGAAGGAAGATACCCAAGGGCTTGGCCATCTCTACTATTGATCCTATAATATTCATGGCACTAGAGGAAGTCATACACTCAAAAGGATATGAGTTTTCCGCTTCCCAGGCAGGGTATTTATAGGCGGATTCCTCTTGGTCTATGGACTTTGCCTATGGATAAAAGCGACTGAAGGGTCAAATAATTCAACCTATGCACTGTTGCACATGTGAAGCCTGGCATCGATGATGGATTTGATTCTCATGCGCACTTCAAGAGGAAGACAACAAACTTTGCAGTTGCAGAACATGACAAAAATCTTTAATACGTACAACTGGAACAGTTATTGGTCAATTATTGTTGTTTCCACAGTAATTTCTGTTCAGTGGGGGTGATAAGGGATGTTTGTTGAAAATATTACCCACCTGAAGCTGAATATTCATTATTTAGATGGAGTACGCAATGCATCAGTGACATGTTTTGGTTCTTCAAGACCTTTATGAATTACCCGGTTATATATTTGGAAGACCCCAAGAACCGACTACTGAGTACTCGGGACTTAGGCTCGGGGGCTGCAGGGTACATATCATAAAGGAAATGTTTTTTCTTACCCAAGAATTACTCGGAAAAGGCTCAAAAGATCCTCAAAGTTATTATAAATAACAAGAGGCTCGGGAGCTACACCATATGGGTGCACTTTTTTGAGAAAACAAAGTGCACACCATGGAAGTTCTTTACCTACGGAGCACTTCAAGATTTCTCAAGACATTATTCGGAGATTCTCAGAAAGAAGCCAGAAGATAATGATATAAGGAAATTATGAAGAGCTCGGGGGCTTGACGGACCAGGATGTCAGAGATATCATCAGAAGATGATTACTCCAACTAATCCCGGACAACACGGGAGATCTGAAGACTTGATACGAAGCGTACTTGGATTAGGACTCTCACGGTAACTTAGTCGAGTTCTTAAAGGAAGTCTTATAATTAGAATAGGACTCCTCTGTTGTAATCGACTAGGATTCGGTCTGTGCTATGCTTCACCCGGATATATAAGGGGAAGCAGGCGCAGGCTCCAATCATCTGAATCATTATCATACACAAGGCATACGTCGCACTGGACGTAAGGTATTACACTATTTAGTGGCCTGAACCAGGATAAATAGCGGTCCCTGTGTACTCGTCGAGTCCTACGAACGCCGATCCCCACCGAACAAATCGTCTGAGATTACTCAAGACGAGTTGCCGGTTAACAAACACCGACAATAACCTAAAAAATCATTGCCCAATTTCGTTCTACCCGACAGATGCAGTAGTTTTAGATTTTTAAATTTAGTTTTATTTTTAAATATATCTTAAATCTTTCTAATTTAACACAAAATTAAATATTTGATATACTTTCTTTAAAAAATTAGTATGAGATTCTTTTTGCTTTAGTTTACAGAAGAAAATGTTAAATTTTAGTATCTTTTTAATTTGTTTATTTGTAAATATTAAATATAAATGTTACTAATCTGTATATTAAATATACTTTTTCTTCTTATATGTATTTTGATGATTCACATCTAGAGGAGCACATAAATCAATGATCACTACTAAATCCATCATCAAATGAAGTCTTAATTAAATAATTATTACATAATATCTTTATAACCCACTATTTAGCGGGTACAACTGTAAACCTCCTCTTGACTTATGTCCCTTGGTTATGATCATTCCTTAACCATGGAGTTTCCTCATTGTTTAACGAAATGCTTGAGTCTTTGTTCACTTTGAATGGCGGAATTCGGTCATCCCTTTTATAATCACCTGACATGTCTGACTTGTCCTCAATTTTGACAATGTTTCTTTTCCCTGAAAGAACTATGTGGCGCTTTGGCTCGTTGACGATCGAGTTGTTATCATTTTCCCTCTTTTTGGTTTTGTAGACATGTCTTTCACATAGAACACCTGACTCACATCCGCGACAAGGACAAATGGTTCATCTTTGTACCCAATATTGTTGAGGTCCACTGATGTCATCCCATACTCCTTGTCGACTATTACCCCACCTCCGGTACCAGTCATCTTGACCCATTTACACCAGAACAAAGGGACTTTAAAATTAGGTGCGTAGTCTAGTTTCCACATGTCATGTATGCGGCCATAATATGTTTGTTTGTTCCCATTTGCATCTGTAGCATCCACATGTACACCACTGTTTTGGTTGGTGCTCCTTTTGTCTTGGGCTACTATGTAAAATGTATTCTCATTGATCTCGTACCCTTTGTACATGCTGATATGCCACGATGGTTGTCTGGCCAACAAATAAAGCTGCTCATCTATGTTGTCATCACCCTGACATTGTTTTTGCAACCAATCACCGAAGGTTTGCATGTGCTGACGTGTAATCCAAGCTTCACTCTTTTCGGGCCACTCGGATCGAAGGAAATCCTTATGTACCTCGATATATGGATCGACCAATGAGGAGTTTTATAGAACTGTGTAGTGTGCTTTATTGAAGTAATCGTCTCTTGTACCGATATATGTTTTCTTCCCTAGTGTTCCCTTGCCACTGAGTCTGCCCTCGTGTCGCGATTCAGAAACGCCAATCGTGTCAAGGTCTGGAATAAAGTCTACACAAAACTCTATGACCTCCTCTGTTCCGTAGCCCTGGGCGATGCTTCCTTCAGGCCGAGAACGGTTATGAACATATTTCTTCAGGACACTCATAAACCTCTCAAATGGGAACATGGTGTGTAGGAACACAGGACCGAGAATAATGATCTTCTTGACGAGGTGAACTAGGAGGTGTGTCATGATATCAAAGAAGGATGGAGGTAACACCTACTCAAAGCTGATGAGACATTGAACGACATCATTCTGCAAAGTAGAAAGTTGCTCTGGATTGATTGCCTTCTATGAAATTGAATTGAGGAATGCACATAGCTTCACGGTGGCTAGACGTACATGTGGAGGTAGAATTCCTATTAGAGCAACAGGAAGCAATTGGGTCATAAGCACATGGCAGTCATGGGACTTCAAGTTTTGGAACTTCTTCTCTGGCACATTAATTATTCTCTTTATATTGGAGGAGAATCCAGATGGGACCTTGATGCTGTTAAGGCATTCAAACATGCTTTCCTTTTCTTCTCTGCTAAGAGTGTAGCTAGCAGGGCTTAAGTACTGGCGCCCGTCATCTGTCTCCTCCGGATGCAGGTTCTCTCGTTCTTTCATGCGCTGCAAGTCCTGTCATGCTTCAAGTGAATCCTTAGGCTTTCTGTAGACACCCATGAATCCATGCAGGTTCACACAAAGGTTCTTTGCCAGGTGTATCACGTCGATCGCATGACGGACCTCTAGGACATGCCAGTAGGGTAGCTCCCAGAATATGGACTTCTTCTTCCACATGGGTGCATGTCCCAAAGCGTCTTTGGGAACATGTTCGCTGCCCCGTCCCTTTCCAAATACTACTTTCGTATCCTTCACCATTCCGAGTATATCATCTCCGGTTCGATTACGAGGCTTGGTTTGGTGGTCTGCCTTACCTTTAAAATGTTTGCCTTTCTTTCTTACTGGGTGGCCCATGGGAAGAAACTCACGGTGCCCAACGTACACGACCTTCCGTCACTTTTTCAAAAATAAACCATCAAGGTCTTCGAAACAGTGTGTGCATGCATTATATCCCTTGTTTTTCTAGCCTGAAAGATTACTTAGAGCCGGCCAATCATTGATTGTTACGAACAATAATGCTCGCAGGTCAAAGTGTTCCTGTTTGTACTCATCCCACATGCGTACACCTGGTTTGCTCCATAGAAGTAGAAGTTCCTCAACTAATGGCCTCAGGTAGACATCGATGTCGTTGCCAGGTTGCTTCGACCCTTGGATGAGCAACGACATCATAATGAACTTCCGCTTCATGCATAACCATGGAGGAAGGTTGTAGATACATAGAGTAACTGGCCAAGTGCTATGACTACTGCTTTGCTCCCCCAAAAGGATTAAAACCATTCGTACTTAAAGCGAACCTCAAGTTTCTAGCCTAATCTGCAAACTCTAGGAATTCTCTGTCTATCGCTTTCCACTGGGATCCATCAGCTGGGTGTCTCAACATATTGTCTACCTTACGGTCTTCTTTATGCCACCGCAACAACTTTGCATTGTCTTTATTTATGAACAAACGTTTCAAGTGTGGTATTATAGGAGCATACCACATAACCTTGGCAGGTATTTTCTTCCTGTTGGGACGTTCTTCACCCTCTACGTCGCCAGGATCATCACGCCTTATCTTATACCGCGATGCTTCACATACCGGGCATGCATCCAAATTCTCGTATTCCTCCCCACAGTACATGATGCAGTCATCAGGACATGCGTGTATCTGCTGGATTTCTAATCCCAAAGGGCAGACGACCTATTTTGCTTCGTACGTAGTGGTGGGCAATTCATTCACTTTCGGAAGCATCTTTTTCATTATCTTCAATAACTGCTCAAATGCCTTGTCGGATGTACCATTCTTTGCCTTCCATTGCAGTAGTTCTAGTGTAGTAGCCAGCTTTTTTTGCCATCTTCAGAAGTGGGATATAGCAATTTCCTATGATCCTCTAGCATGCGCTCGAACTTAACCTTCTCCTTGTCACTTTCACATTCTCTTTGTGTGTCACGAATGGCATCACCATAAGCATCAACATCAGTTGCCACATCTTCTGCTGCTGCCGTATCTTCTTCACCATCTCCCCCACTGCATCATCATCAAAGGCACCGTACTGAGCAATAATATCGGTGTGGGCCAATTCTTCTTCACCTTCTTCACCATCATCCATGACAATCCCCTTTCTCCATGCTTCGTCCAACAAATATAGTTTGTTACGAAACCCGACTTCAACAAATGCGTATGAAGAGTCTTTGAGCATGAATATTCCTTCAAATTCTTATAGACAGCGCATGAGCAGCACATGAAACCATCCTGCTTGTTTGCCTCAGCCACACCTAAGAAATAGTGCACGCCAGCAATGAACTCTTTAGAGCGGCGATCGACATTATACATCCAATTGCGTGACAACATCTGCATTAAATATTACAATCATGCACTTAGTAGTTTCTCATGTTATTGCACAACACTCATGACATCACATGATTGATTAATTCAAGCAAGCTTGAGTACAACGAAGACAATCACAGCTGGCACTAAAAAAACTAAAACTAAAATGCACTTGAGCAACATAATTAGCTCGTGTCCGATCCCAACTAAAATAGACAGATCATTCGCTTCATCAGCATGGATGGGCTGCTGCCGCTGACTCACTGCCTCATCACCTTCAGCGCCAACCTCCTGTGCAACAGAATTTCATACGTGCTGAACGTACTCTTCCTCCCAGTACCAACCTTTACATCCGCCGGTGCTCTTCCACTGCAATTAGAAGAAAGAATAAAGAATTTAAACAACATCATCAAGCAAAACCAATACAAATGAAACATATTAATCAAATGCGGGTAAATAATAACCCACCTCATGGTCCGGACACTTGTAGAATATACGACCCTTGTTGATTCCCTCTTTTTTCACTCGGTACTCCTTCGTAATCTTTTGCTTACACTCGCCGCAAGCAATGAGAGGAAGATCCGGTCGCAAACGCTTTGGATCCCGATGATGAGAGGCTGAGGACCCGGTCACGGTTGCCATCTACTATATCCATGCTCATTTTTTAAACTATTACATGCAAATTCCTAATTTCCTAAACAATTACAAATAAAAAAGACTCTAAATTTACCTATTTGTTTAGATAATAAAAAAATATGATATAACAATACCAATTTCCACATTGTCTACTCTCTATATTTATTATTGCAAACTATTATAAATTCCACATTTTTTAAAGAAAATAAACTAAAAAGACACTAAAATTCAATATTACTCGTCTTGCATAAGTATGAAATATAGAATGGATACTTCCTAGCAGTAGAAAACTATCAAGTGATTGTGATGAACCAATTTAAACTACTCAACTCTCTATGCTTGTTCTTGCAAACTATATATTTTAATTTAATTCCTCTGATATTCAAAATACATGGTAGGAGATGAAAATAGTTACCTCTCAATGCAAAGAGACGATGACGGAGTTGAACAAGATCACCAATTGACGCCAGAGACGAAGAACAATGAAGAACAAATTAAGAACAAGCAATAGCAACAGCAAGAACAAGCAATGAAGCTTTAGTTCCGGTTTGTATTAAAAACTGGGGCTCATGTGCTGAGATATCACATGTTGAGATGTACTGGTTTGTAAGCATCGTACGTGACAACTTGCTCAAAAATTTCTCAAATTTTTTTTACGGCATACGCATATGATGTAACACCATCTCGCCAAGTTTCACGCTTTTCAGAATTCATTTGCATTTTCTATAATTCAAAAACCGCCCGCACGTAATTTGGAGGCATTGCCCCGTGAGCACGTTGATCGAGACCTCATGTCAGTTTTTGGATTTGGCCTAAACATACAGTTAAGAACAAGAATAATATTTTTTAAATCATGAAAATCCCTTATTCGATGCACCCGTAGTTCAAACTTGCGTCTTTCGGGAAAATTCAAGAAAATGAAATAAAGTAAAAAAATATAACAAAAAGGTTTAAAAAAGTGTCCAATTTGAACATGTTGTCTATGGTAGTGTGGAAGTGCCTAAAAAAATTTGGTGTCAAAATTTAAAAATAAAATATAAAAACTTTGCCGATTGTCAGCCATGGCACTCGGCAAAGAGGCTCTTTGCCGAGTGGCTGGCCAGCTGGCACTCGACAAAGGGTACTTCTTTGCCGAGTGTCGTGCAAGCTGGCACTCGGCAAAGTGTTGTCTCCTGGCCGGGGGATGGCTGCCATGTGGCCCGTCTTTGCCGAGTGTCAGCCGATCTGGCACTCGGCAAAGCCGTTCAAAAATACAAAATATAAAACATGCTCCGCGGCCACACAAACCACACACGCGCGCGCCCACACACACACACACTCACACACCTGACGCCCGCCACCACCCGCATCCCGCCCCGCGCGCCCGCGCCCCCGGTCGCCGCGCCCCGGCCCCACCCCGCCCCGCCGCACCCCTGCCCCGGCCGCCGCGCCCCGGCCGGCCACGCCCCGCTGTGCAGGCCCCCCTGGCCGTGGCCACCCGCCCCGGCCCTGGTGCGCTGCTGCCCCACCCCGTCCCACCGTGTTGGCCGCCTGCTGGTGGTGGATAAGAGGAGAAGAGGAGAGGAGGAAGAAGAGAAGGAGGAGGGGGAAGAAGACGACGAGGACGAGAACACCGAGTTTGCCCCGTGCCACTCCACTCGACTGCGCATCCCGGCCTCGACCCTCGCCGCCGTAGGTATGGCCTTATCCACCATTCCCTTTTCTTTTTTGTGCCAAATGTCGTTATACATTTGTGGTGGTGAATGTGTTGGTGTTGTGGTTGTGGTGGAGGTGGTGGCAATGTGATTGTGGTGGTGGTTGAGTTTGTGGTTTAGGTAGATCATGAAGGAGATAGAGGTGGTGGTGGTGGTTATGGAGGAGGAGGCGGTAGTATATGTGACTTTATAATTAAAGTATATGCTTGCGGTGGATGTTACTATGGTTGTCGGCCATCGTGCCGATGATTTTTTGCTGGTTTTGGGAACCTAACCGTGCAGGGGAGGTTCTGTCGATTTTTTTTAAAATGATAGTATTTTCTTGTTTTGCAGAGAAGAGCGGATCAGAGGTAGCCTCGCGCCGTGCCGGTCTGCCTGCACAGCGTTGTCTAGCCACTATGCGACTCGGCACCGCCCCGCTATCCTGTCTGCACCGCCACCCTAGGTATAACCCATGTACCCATACGTTGGTCGTACATCTCGTCACCCAGTTAGGCGTCTCCCGTTCGAAAGAGATACGATTCCAATCGTATCTCTTTCGGATTGTCCACGTATTTTGGATAGCCTGCGAATGCATAGATGAGCTAGTTTCCATGTCCTGCTCCTGTTAGAGTCGGAGTTTCGGCAGCACCTCTCTGTTGTTCTCCGGATACACACTCTCCCTGCCAGGACGTGTATCGGGAGAATAGCGAGGAGGTGCTGCCAAAATTCTGTCTCGGGTAGGAGTATAACATGGAAACTAACCCAT
Source organism: Coix lacryma-jobi var. lacryma-jobi (assembly GCA_009763385.1). Taxonomy (NCBI): domain Eukaryota; kingdom Viridiplantae; phylum Streptophyta; class Magnoliopsida; order Poales; family Poaceae; genus Coix; species Coix lacryma-jobi. The sequence goes on from CM019831.1 coordinate 100,411,914, forward strand.
CTATGCATCCTTTGGTGGGATTAGGACCTATCCTTCACCTATTAGACGGTAGGAACGTCGTGTAGATGCAATTATTGGTTTTATTACTCGCTTACATATGTATATACCAGAGGATGGATAATCGTGACTGGATGTACATGGGCCATGCAAGTAAGAGCATAGAATGGGTTACTAAGACCAATGCTTTCCTAGAGCATGCATTTGGTCCGGCTGCTAAAGGGTCGAGTCGGATGCCGTGTCCCTGCAGCAAATGTGGGAACAAGAAAAGAAAATATAAGAATAACGTGGGGTAGATCTTTACAAGTACGGATTCATTGAAAACTATACTTGTTGGGTCCACCATGGTGAAGCCAATCAGATCAGAGAGGAGGTGGTGAGACAACGCCTCGAGGAGTATGATGGAGATGCCGGGGTAGCAGACATGATGGGAGACTTTCAAGAGGCACATTTCAGTAAAGGATTGGAGGAGCCAGAGGAATCCGCAAATGCGTTCTACGACATGATGTCTTCGGCACAGAAATCCCTTCACGAAAAGACAATGGTTTCACAATTGGATGCCATTGGACGCCTTATGGGGTTCAAGTCACAGTATAGCTTGAGTCGAGACGCCTTCGATGGCATGTTGGCAATTTTGGGCACCCTGTTGCCGGAGGGTCACATTCTGCCGAAGAACACGTACAAGTCACAAAACTTCTTCGTGCACTTAAGATGTCGTATGAGTAGATCTATGCTTGTCCAAAAGGGTGCGTCCTATTCAGGAATGATCACGAGAAAGCAACACACTGTCCAAAGTGCAAAACCTCTAGGTATGTGGAGGTAGACCATGGAGATGGCAAGAAGGAACAACTTAATATCCCCGAGATGGTCCTACAGTACCTTCCTTTTATACCTAGGATCCAACGACTGTACATGACAGAGGACTCTGCGAAACAGATGACATGACACAAGAATGGCAAAAGATACAATCCTGACAAAATGGTACACCCATAGGATGGTGAAGCATGGAAGCACTTCGATGCCATGCATCCTAGCAAAGCTATGGAGGCTCGGAATGTACGTGTGGCGCTGGCAACAGATGGGTTCACCCCGTATGGAATGATGGCGGCCCCATACACTTGTGGGCCTGTGTTCGTGATCCCCCTTAATCTCCCCCCCCCCCCGATGTTATGTTTGACCCTAAGAACGTATTCTTGTCGCTGATAATTCCTGGACACCCGGGGAACAATATGGGTGTGCTCATGGAGCCTTTGTTGGATGAATTGTTCGAAGCTTGGGAAAACCCAGTATTGACATATGACTGAGCAACAATGAAGAACTTCAAAATGCATGTGTGGTACCAGTACTCCCTGCATGACTTCCTGGCGTATGGCTTATTTAGCGCTTGGTGTGTTCACGGGAAGTTCCCATGCCCAATATGCAAGGCAGCCGTGAAGTTCACTTGGTTGAAGAAGGGAGGCAAGTATTCTTCATTCGACCAGCATCGTCAATTCTTGCCTCTTGACCATCCGTTCAGACGTGACATCAAGCACTTCAGGAAAGGTGTTCAAATCACCAACCCCATTCCTCAGTTCAAGAGCGGTTCCGAGGTCCGTGCCGATATAGAGGCTCTAAAGTTTGATAAAGACAATGACAATGATATTGATGAGGACGAGGGTGATGAGGTGCACAATGTCAAGAACTTAAGAATGCTTGAGCGATTACAATTTTGGTGGTGACATTGATGAGGACGAGGGTGATGAGGATGATGGAGACGATGCCGATTGTTTCGACAATATTGACAGTGATGACGACACATGTGTGCCACGAGCCAACACACGAGGGGCACTAGCCACTGACAATCATGGAGATAATTTTTAATTCATGTAATGCTATATTGTTATAATTATTTTGCAATTATGTTTCGTTCATTTTGTATCTCTTTATAAATACTTATTGTTTATTTATGCTAATTGATTTTATCTTTGTAATGGCAGGAACTCGACAAAATGTCGGGCGGAAGGCGGCAACATCGGCGGGTCAACTCGCACTACCAGAGGTCCAGCTCACCACCCACCGCAGTCGAGGAGCCGTCGATCAGGAGGGCGAGGCCCCGCCGCCCCCGCGGATGTCCTAGGAGGGAGCCGACTCCTGACCCGACTCCCGACCCAACTCCCGACCCGACGCAGACCTCCTCGGGCGACGACCAGGGGGACGCCAGACGGAGGACCAGGAGGACGTCAGAGGACGATAGCACTTCCTCGGACTCGGAGGGTGGCTGTTGACGGTGCTTAAAGCATCATTTCACCATCAACATTTCACCCAAAACCAAGGTAAAACAACATAAAAAGAGGACGTCAGAACTCTCACACTGAGGGTATACTCATGTAGTTCTCCTCCAAAATTTTGTTCTAAAAGAATTGTATAAATTTTCTCATTCCTTCAAAGGACATGGCTATATAGTATCTAAAAAAAAGAGCAAATGCTCTAAAAAGGACAAGTGTCCAAGTATTCAAAAAAAAGAGAGAGAAAGATGCATATAGCCATGATCCTTGGGAAGAAAAGAGATTTAAAAAGAAAAAGAACAAAGGAGTTGAGTTAGTCCACCCTATACCTTGGCTAGTGCATGACTATACTCTCCCATGATCCTAAACTTGACTTAGCAATAAAAGAGAGATAGAACTGCCTTACATTCCTTCCTTTCCCCATAAACTCCACATAAGCCTGAGAATACATATGATGAATGATTGACTGTGTTGAGGAAGGTTTGAGGCTTTTACCCGGTTGAGTCATTATTTGCTATGCGCTTAATGCTTATGACTAACCGGTGGCGTGAGTTGTGTGGTGTTTCTGGGTTGGTGTGTGTGTGCGACATGTGTCTCTTGGCTGTGTTGATGTGCAGGTGTGGAGCTCGGAGACAGTGGTCTATGGCGAGGTGAAGGTCAAGTTGAGTCGTGCCGTGCTGACGGACCGGGTGCGGTGAAGGATGGGCGTGCCGTGCGGCGGACGTGCCATGCCGACGAACCGAGCGGTGAAAGGCGGACGGGAGGCTTGGACTGAGGGACCAGAGGGCCAGAGGACCAGCTGTGGTAGCTGGCACGTGGCATCGGCGAGCAAGAACACATGGGGATGTGCGGTGCATCGGCCGAGCCGGGAGGAAGGCGCTGGAGTCGGGTCGCTTGGCGGGAGGTCGGACATGGGCTTGCGTGCGGCGCAAGTGCCGTCGGCCAAGTCAAGAAGGAAGGCGAAGGCGTTGTGCCCGGCGTGGAGGCTGGACATGCATCGGCATCGGTGCCGGTGGTCGGGGTGTGAGAACCACATCCCGTCTACGGCACGGGTTCGGTAGCTGAGCCTCAAAAAGCTACCATCGACGGTTTCCAGGTTTGGGCCTCAAAACCTGGGGTGGCGGGTTTCTGAGTTTGGGCCTCAAAACTCGGGGTGGCCAGTTTGCCTGGTTTGGGCCTCAAAACCAGGGGGTTGGTCCGAAAGGACGGTCGACGCGTGGCGGCACCGAGAGGCTTGCGTTGCGGCGAAGCTATCGGTGAGAAGGCGCGGCAGTCGACGGTGGCGGCACGTGGCGGCATCAGGGAGGTCGCGTCGAGGCGAAGCTACCGGATGTGCGGGCGTGGCCGTCGGATGAAGATTGACCGGTTTGGACGGTTGTACCCCTGGGGGGGTATTTGGTCGAGTGCTTAATGTAAGGGCGTTTGTGTCATTGGACGTGCGCCTATATATATGAGGCGGGCTGCTAGGGCAGCCGCATCCTTGGCAGACCAGTGGTGGTGTCTCTCTCATTTTGTTCCTGTGAGAGTAGGCTAGGGTTAGGAGAGTTGGCTCTTGTTCTTGAGCTTTTCGCCATCCAAGCTTTGATCTGCTGGAGTGGCTTGTAGCCCGTACACCAAGTGCTTAATGAATCATCCATCCCTCTGAGTCCAAGGATCAAATTCGTGCCTTGATTTGTCTTGCGATTTTGTTCTTCGCGTTTGCACGTTTTCCCTTCTTTTGTTCTTCACGAGAATTCTTGTTTCGAGGGAAGATTCGCAAATCCGTTTGAACCATCTTGTGTAGCTTCGTGAGTGTTTTCTTTCTACCGAAGGAATTTCTCTAATACCTCACGAACTCACAGATCGGGCGGATTTAGTTTTCGGGTAAAGTTTTCTCCCTTCCCCCGATTTTCTCCGATTCACCGATTTGGAGTTAGGTTCGAGCCATGATCTCTTAGGAGTAGCTCACTAACATCCTTGTGACTCCACTCACCAAGTTTGATCCCTAGAGGATTCGTTTTGGGTGAGTTCGAGTCGAATCAGTGGACGAACAGGGTGCTGTCGGGGTGACCGGACGCTAGGGCCAAGCGTCCGGTGGTTGAAGGTTTGCTGTGCGCGGATTTTTTCCCTTGTCCGGACACTCGGATCGTGATGACCGGACGCACAGTTCAAGAGTCCGGTCGTTGATCTTGTCACGTGTTGTTTCTGTTACACGACCGGACGCTAGACTGAGGGTGCTGTTCATTGCCCCCTCGGTGCTTGACCGGACGCTCAGTTGTAACGACCGGACGCTTGTTCCCGTGAGTCCAGTCGTGAAGAGAGAGCTCCCAAATCGGGTTTTTGGCGACCGGACGCGTCCGGTGTTGACTGACCGGACGCATCCAGGGTCCGGTCGAGCCAGTCTCGCGCAGCAACCCTCGCAAGCGCCCCGAGGCCTTCCCTCGACCCTCGGGCGAATCGAGCCGAGGTCACCAACGCTCGAGGCTTTCCCGAGGCCTTTCCTCTAGCCTCGGACGAGCCGGAGGCTTTCCCGAGGCCTTTCCTCGAGCCTCGGCTGAGCCCTCGAGCCTCGGACGAATCCGAGCCCTCGGCCTCGGGCGAATCGGACGTTTCCCGGAGGCCTCTTCATCAGCCTCGGCCTCGGGCGAATCGGACGTTTCCCGGAGGCCTCTTCGTCAGCCTCGGCCTCGGGCGAATCGGACGTTTCCCGAAGGCCTCTTCGTCAGCCTTGGCCTCGGGCGAATCGGACGCTTTGTTTCCGTTGACCGGACGCGTCCGATCGATCCTGACTGGACGCTCCAGTGAGTCCGGTCAGTGCAGACGGCGCACATTTTCGTCCGTATCTTTTGCGTTCGAGCTCCGATTTGAGATCCGCTTTTTGCGTTGGATTCCCGACTCTGTGCTCTACAGAAACCGGGCTTCCCGCTTTGTGAGGTTACCCAAACTCCATCCTGTCACTAGTTGACTTGCGTGGATTTGGAAGAAGGAGCTTTTGTGGTGTCCCACTGTGTTCCTAGGGAACATCCACCCATACTCTTGGGTCGTGGACATCACTCGTGTCGGCTTTGCTCTCGGGGTTGATTTTGTTGGGACAGAGGCCGTAGTTTCCGAGAGGAAATTTTTAGGCTCCCATTCACCCCCCCCCCCTCTGGTCGCTTTCGGTTAGCTTCCCGGTCCTTCAATTGGTATCGGAGCCAGTTAAGGATCTCTCTACCTTAACCGGTTCCGGATCCACGAAGGCGACCCTTTTGAGAGCGGTTCTGTTTCCGACTTTGCTTGTCGAGGTGTTGAGCTTGTGTTTTGGCTAACACTAACGGTGCTTTTCGAGATGGCACCAAGTTCTTCTTCCAGTGTGTCTTTGTCCTTAGGTTTGAGTCTTGGACATATGATCGAGGACGACATTTTGGCAAGAAGGAGGAGTACGACTCTTGAGGTGGAACGTGAGGTGGAAGCTTTGCTGGACTTCCTAGGAGATGATGAGCATTCAACGGAGGATCGTATACGTGAACTTGGCAAGGCCAAGAAAGGTACACTTCTCGCTAGTCTTGGGATTTTGTCCCAACGATTTGAAGCTTGTTGTGATGATAACCTGAGATATGATGAGCTTTGTGATACCTTGCATAGAAAGATCAAGAAGTTGAAATGCTCCATTGCTAGGTTGAAATGTGGCCTTTTTCATTGGAAGTCTAGTGCTTCTTTACCTTGCACCTCTTGTAGTGACATGGTTAGGAAGAATGATGAGCTATGCTTTTCTCTTGCTAGCTTAAAATCTGAAAATGAAATGTTGAAATCAAATGCTTCCATACCATGTCTTGTTTGCTTTGACTTGCGCAAGGACCTTGTTTATGCTAAATCTGAAATAGCCTTGCTTAGGTCAAAAGCTTCTTTACCATGTGCTTCATGTGAGTCTTTGCATGCTGAAATTAATGAATTAAAATTGACTCACACCACATGTGTAGATAAACTTGAGCATGCTAGGGCTGAAATTGATGAGATAAATGCTAGGCCTTGTAGCTTGTGCTCTTTGAATAAAGATGCTTGCCTTACTTCTTGTGTTGATCATGATTCTTTGCTTGATGTTTCTGGTGATGTTTCTTCCACCGATTTCATTTGCACATCATGCATTGATTTGGAAAAAGATGTTTTGGCTTTGAAAGTTTTGCGCGATGATATGAGCGCCAAGTTGGTTGAGCACAATGATACGAGTGCCAACCTTGAAAAGAAGATTGAGCTCTTGCGTACCACATATGCCGAGTGCATAAAGGAGGAGATGGAGAATCTGAAAAACACTCCTTGTGGTACTTGTGATCGCCTCATGTTTGAGAATGAGGGTTTAGCCAAAAGGTGCAAGAGCCTTTGTGCTAAGTCGTTTGAGTCACGCATTTCTTGCAACTCCGATGTTGATGCTTCTAAAATTGCTTCTTTGCAACCGGAGTTGAGTTCTTGTGTTGCGCGTGAGTCTTTTGACATTAGCACTAGTGCCAAGGTTTCGGATAGCTCTTTCATAGCTACTCCTAACCTTGCTAGTTCTTCGAGTGATGTCCAAGGGACTTCTCTTGACAAGGGTGCTTCTCATATTTTTGGGACTCGTCCTCCCAATCCGGTTTTCCATTGCACCTTTTGCAAGAAGGATGGACATTCATTCGATTTTTGTTTTCGCCGTGTCAAGCACGAGCGGCGAATTCGAGCTAAGGCTTTTAGGAAGCCGCGTAGCCTTTCCCATGGCACGTGTGCTCCTAGCATTGGCACCAAGTTGGTGGTTGATGCTTCTTGTTCTAAGTCCCAAGGGACTTCTCACTTGTCGGAGAATGGTGTGCCTGCCAGTAGGCCTTTGTACCATTGCTCTTTTTGTGAGAAAGATGGGCATCAAGAAAGCTTTTGCTATCGGCGTGCCAAACGTTTGCGCCAAGCTCGCTCTTCTAGGAAGATGGTGATTCATAGCCCGTCTCATGGCATGAACGCTTGTGCTCCTAGTAAGAAGCCCATTTTTGTTGATGGGATTTATGACTCCTTTTCTAGTGGGATAGGTCATGGTCGTGGACATGCTTCTAGTGCTTCTTCTCTTCGTCCACGTCATGCTGTTCATGATGCTTCTATTGGTTCTTCTACAAAGACCTTGGAAGATGTTTGCCTCTTTTCCCGTGGTACGACTCGTTCTTCTCCTCGAGTTGTCCTTTTGAGGAATGCTTCCAAGGGTGTTTCAAAATCGCTTTTGAACCAGCATTTGCATCATGCTAACCCACATGAGAAGTTGAGATTTGTGACCAAGTCCTGGATTCCCAAGTACATGCTTGCTAACCCTTCGGGATCCAAGGCTCGGGTTACTTTGTCCTCTTGTGTGTAGATATGAGGACGCGGGGTGGAGGACATGCGCCGAATGGAGCTTGATCTTTTAGATGTGATCAAGTTTTGATGGTTCTCTGCATCCCGCTTAGATTTGCCTCCAAAGAGGTTTGTATAGCTTGGTGAGCTTTCTTATACACTCATACCTTGTTCATCCATGATTTATGTCTTGTGGTATGAGATGGTTCTTCAGGTGCTTACTTGTATAGCTTTTACATGTACATTTTATTTTGTATCATGTTTTGCTTTAGTCTAGCATGTGCTATCTTGTATATCATGTCATGCTAGCTTTGTGTATAGCTTTTGTGGATTATCCACTTTTCATGCTAGTCTGTGATCCTTATGAACTTTATGCCATGTTTTACCATACCTCTCCATGAGCTTTACTTGTAGAGGTGTGATGTTCATTAGGTGTCACCTTTCAGGTGCTAGTTTTGGTTAGCTACATGTATCCTGTTGATATGATTAGTTTGAGCACTAGTCTTTCCTCGATTTTATCATGTTATATGCTTTTGGATCTATTGCTATCATTATCTTGCATTGTAGCATGTGTTGAGGTTTAGGCTGCGTTTGAGTTGATCATGTCCTTAGGATGCATTTTGCTCCATAGTGCTTTATCCTGTTGCATGGTAGTCTTGTCTAGTTTGGATTCATATCTCCTTGCGGTATCATTCATGGGTAGACCTCTTTTTGTTGAGAGCTTACCTTATGCTTTTATGTGACTAACCGTTTTCGTGGAGACCTTGAGGTCACACTGGACGAGACAATGCCTTGTGTTTTCTTCTGCTTTTGAGTGTGCAGGAGAACAGGAGCCTGGAGAGAGCATTTCGGCTCACGGACCCGATCCCACTTCTTCCACGACTTGGGGTTCCGTTCGAGCAGTTCTCCAGTGAGCACCAGCAGCACCTGGGCGAGCGACAGCATCAGGCGAAGGGGAGGCGACTTCGGCGAGGCAGGCGCCCCGGAGTTCAGCAGCATCAGGCGTCCCCTCGGGCATCACACCAGCAGGCGGTCATGTGCTTCATGAGGTACCTCCGACACACTTCTGAGTTCGGTTTTTGGTACACTCCTTCTTCGACCCCTTTTCTGCTGTGTGGTCTTTCCGATGTGGATTTTGCTGCCTGTCGCTTGAGCATTTCCTGGCTCTTTGCTTGTGAGCTGGATGTGTGTTTCCCTTTTAGTTGGGGAAGCATTTTGCTTATTGTATCATAGTTGGTCATCTCCGATACCCTTTTGTTTTGGGTGTTCCTTTTAGGCTAGTTTTTGCTTTGTCTTTGATAGACTAGCTTTTGCATGCATTTCATCATGTACATCTTGCATTTTAGAGCTTCATGTATATAGTAATGAAAATAAGACTATGCTCTTTTTGGTATGCCCTGTTTATTCATGATGATGCTTGTAGCTTAGGCTCTTTTTGATCACTTGATACATGCTATGAGCTAAGCTATTTTTGCAAATGGTGAACTTGACTAATCAACTATGAAACCTTTAATTTGTTCACCATTGAGATTGGCAACTAGCATGGGTAGGATGTGTTGAGATCACTTATGCTATCTTTTGTATGCTAGGTTGCTATGTCTCTTGCACTGAGTCATTCACTTGCTTGGATTGTTCATATGTACATTGTGCTTAAAATTTTGATCCAAGTATTAGTGAAATGAAAAGATCGAGATGGGATTGCATGTGTCAGCACATCACGGTATCGAGACTGTTTCTCATTGCACATTTGAGTTAAACTTGAGCCGTGTAGTGTAAGACCGAAACCGGTGCTTTAAGCTTCTGATTGCTTTTCTTGCATAGGCTTAACCCGGTTGAAAAGTTAGGCAATGACCATGCTTTCAACCTCTCGCAATCACATGCTTTAATATGAACTTGTGTTAATACCGCTGCAAACTCCAATAAATTTTTTTAAAAAAATATTAACACAAGTCTATGCTTCATTCTATTGCATGATGATTGAACTTTGCTAGGGGTAGTTCACCTTTTATACCTGAGTTAGCACTTGGTTGATTTCCTGTCTATCCATGCTAAGTGCTATTTTAGTGGTGAACACCTTTTCGAATGGCTTAAAACTGCTCATATGCTTAATTGTTCATATTTCGTATTCATTTGATCAGTTTGAGCCTTAGCTAGCATTTGTATTGATTGCTACACTTTCAGGGCAGCACCCCATTGAGCATCTTTTTATTCTGATTGCTATACACTTGAAGCTGTTGCATTGTACATTTCATGCATTTTAGCTTAGTGTGCATACCCCCAGCTCCGATATTCTTTGTGGTCACCTTCAATTGGTTTCGGGCTCTTTTAATGCTTCTCACTGCCCCCATATGCTTTTGGATGACTTGTCTTGTGTTTGTTCATGCATTTTAGCTTAGTGTGCATACCCCCAGCTCCGATATTCTTTGTGGTCACCTTCAATTGGTTTTGGGCTCTTTTAATGCTTCTCACTGCCCCCATATGCTTTTGGATGACTTGTCTTGTGTTTGTGTCAATTTTGTGGAAAATGTCAAAACCCCTCAGCATGTTCCCTTTTGTCAAGGGGGAGAAGCTGTTTTCAAGGGGGAGCTTGAGTGTTGGCACAAAGGGGAGAGTCATGCATTTTGGGGAGAGCTTTGAGCGAGGGGGAGTTTTAGCTCTTTTGGTTTCTTCTTCAATTGGTATCTTCACTCGGTATAGCTCTTTTATATGTTCCAATTGGTATCCATCTTCCGGTATGGAATGCAATTGATGTCTTGAGCTGTATTGCCTAGCTTTTGTATATAGGCTTGCCTTCAGGGGGAGTCGCTTTTGTCTTGCTGCTTCTCCGCATGCTCCGAGTGTTTGTGCTCCATTTCGACTTGAGCCTTTTCTTTGGGCTTTTTCAATTGGAATTGAACCTTCCTTGTGTTCCTTCATTGGTACGCTTCGATTGGTTTTCTATTGGTGCGGAGCATGTTTGGCCGTAAGGCATTGGTATCGAGCGTGCTAGTCGTGTTGAGCCGTTTTGCCTCTCTCTTGAGGGACTAGCAGTTTTTGCTTGGTATTTTTGATTGGTTTGGAGCCTTCAGCTAGTTGTGTTGAGCTGTTTTGCCTCTGTCTTGAGGAACTAGCTGTTTTCACCAATTTGTGGCTGATTTTGAATGGTATCAAATTTTCTGCTAGTTGTGTTGAGCCTCTGTGCCTCTATCTTGAGGGACTAGCAGTTTTGCTTCTTATGCGCTGTTTCAGCTTCATTTGGTGTCGAGCCTTGAGCTAGCGGTGTTGAGCCCTTTTCTGCCTCTTCTTGAGGACTAGCTCATCTTTGACTTGGTTGCGTCGAGCCGTTGCCCATGTCTTTGGGAACCAAGTCTTTTGCTCTTTGTTGAGTTGTTGCTCCGATCCTTCGCTTGGTTGCGTCGAGCCGTTGCCCATGTCTTTGGGGACCAAGCTTTCGGTGTTGGTATCTCAAACCATCTCTTGTGCTTAGTTTTTGTCAATTCAATCATCAAGGGGGAGAAATTTAGAAACCCAAGTAAGGGGGGAAATTTAGAAACCCAAGTAAGGGGGAGTAACCCAAGTGAATCCAAGTGGATAAGTACCTTGGTTTCTTTTTGTGATGATTGTTTGACAATTTTTGAGATTGGTTTCGAGTGCCTTTTGGGATTCATGAAACTCTTGTCTTCTCTTGACTCTTCGGTTATGTGGAGGCTTTGCCCGCTTTTCCCATTTCTTTTGGGACCAAGAGCTTTTATTTGGAGTATTCATGATCCTCCCTCTCTCAAGTGGCCTTGTGTTTGCTTTTACCTGGCTTTTGGGCACTTGAGTGAGACTGGCCTTCAAACCCTTCCTTTTTGATTTTATTGTCAGTCAATGCATTCATCAAGGGGGAGATTGAGAATACATATGATGAATGATTGACTATGTTGAGGAAGGTTTGAGGCTTTTACCCGGTTGAGTCATTATTTGCTATGCGCTTAATGCTTATGACTAACCGATGGCGTGAGTTGTGTGGTGTTTCTGGGTTGGTGTGTGTGTGCGACATGTGTCTCTTGGCTGTGTTGATGTGCAGGTGTGGAGCTCGGAGACAGTGGTCTATGGCGAGGTGAAGGTCAAGTTGAGCCGTGCCGTGCTGACGGACCGGGTGCGGTGAAGGATGGGCGTGCCGTGCGGCGGACGTGCCATGCCGACGAACCGAGCGGTGAAAGGCGGACGGGAGGCTTGGACTGAGGGACCAGAGGGCCAGAGGACCAGTTGTGGTAGCTGGCACGTGGCATCGGCGAGCAAGAGCACATGGGGATGTGCGGTGCATCGGCCGAGCCGGGAGGAAGGCGCTGGAGTCGGGTCGCTTGGCGGGAGGTCGGACATGGGCTTGCGTGCGGCGCAAGTGCCGTCGGCCAAGTCAAGAAGGAAGGCGAAGGCGTTGTGCTCGGCGTGGAGGCTGGACATGCATCGGCATCGGTGCCGGTGGTCGGGGTGTGAGAACCACATCCCGTCTACGGCACGGGTTCGGTAGCTGAGCCTCAAAAAGCTACCATCGACGGTTTCCAGGTTTGGGCCTCAAAACCTGGGGTGGCGGGTTTCCGAGTTTGGGCCTCAAAACTCGGGGTGGCCAGTTTGCCTGGTTTGGGCCTCAAAACCAGGGGGTTGGTCCGAAAGGACGGTCGACGCGTGGCGGCACCGAGAGGCTTGCGTTGCGGCGAAGCTATCGGTGAGAAGGCGCGGCAGTCGACGGTGGCGGCACGTGGCGGCATCAGGGAGGTCGCGTCGAGGCGAAGCTACCGGATGTGCGGGCGTGGCCGTCGGATGAAGATTGACCGGTTTGGACGGTTGTACCCCTGGGGGGGTATTTGGTCGAGTGCTTAATGTAAGGGCGTTTGTGTCATTGGACGTGCGCCTATATATATGAGGCGGGCTGCTAGGGCAGCCGCATCCTTGGCAGACCAGTGGTGGTGTCTCTCTCATTTTGTTCCTGTGAGAGTAGGCTAGGGTTAGGAGAGTTGGCTCTTGTTCTTGAGCTTTTCGCCATCCAAGCTTTGATCTGCTGGAGTGGCTTGTAGCCCGTACACCAAGTGCTTAATGAATCATCCATCCCTCTGAGTCCAAGGATCAAATTCGTGCCTTGATTTGTCTTGCGATTTTGTTCTTCGCGTTTGCACGTTTTCCCTTCTTTTGTTCTTCACGAGAATTCTTGTTTCGAGGGAAGATTCGCAAATCCGTTTGAACCATCTTGTGTAGCTTCGTGAGTGTTTTCTTTCTACCGAAGGAATTTCTCTAATACCTCACGAACTCACAGATCGGGCGGATTTAGTTTTCGGGTAAAGTTTTCTCCCTTCCCCCGATTTTCTCCGATTCACCGATTTGGAGTTAGGTTCGAGCCATGATCTCTTAGGAGTAGCTCACTAACATCCTTGTGACTCCACTCACCAAGTTTGATCCCTAGAGGATTCGTTTTGGGTGAGTTCGAGTCGAATCAGTGGACGAACAGGGTGCTGTCGGGGTGACCGGACGCTAGGGCCAAGCGTCCGGTGGTTGAAGGTTTGCTGTGCGCGGATTTTTTCCCTTGTCCGGACACTCGGATCGTGATGACCGGACGCACAGTTCAAGAGTCCGGTCGTTGATCTTGTCACGTGTTGTTTCTGTTACACGACCGGACGCTGGACTGAGGGTGCGACCGGACGCACTGAAGGCACTGTTCATTGCCCCCTCGGTGCTTGACCGGACGCTCAGTTGTAACGACCGGACGCTTGTTCCCGTGAGTCCAGTCGTGAAGAGAGAGCTCCCAAATCGGGTTTTTGGCGACCGGACGCGTCCGGTGTTGACTGACCGGACGCATCCAGGGTCCGGTCGAGCCAGTCTCGCGCAGCAACCCTCGCAAGCGCCCCGAGGCCTTCCCTCGACCCTCGGGCGAATCGAGCCGAGGTCACCAACGCTCGAGGCTTTCCCGAGGCCTTTCCTCTAGCCTCGGACGAGCCGGAGGCTTTCCCGAGGCCTTTCCTCGAGCCTCGGCTGAGCCCTCGAGCCTCGGACGAATCCGAGCCCTCGGCCTCGGGCGAATCGGACGTTTCCCGGAGGCCTCTTCATCAGCCTCGGCCTCGGGCGAATCGGACGTTTCCCGGAGGCCTCTTCGTCAGCCTCGGCCTCGGGCGAATCGGACGTTTCCCGAAGGCCTCTTCGTCAGCCTTGGCCTCGGGCGAATCGGACGCTTTGTTTCCGTTGACCGGACGCGTCCGATCGATCCTGACTGGACGCTCCAGTGAGTCCGGTCAGTGCAGACGGCGCACGTTTTCGTCCGTATCTTTTGCGTTCGAGCTCCGATTTGAGATCCGCTTTTTGCGTTGGATTCCCGACTCTGTGCTCTACAGAAACCGGGCTTCCCGCTTTGTGAGGTTACCCAAACTCCATCCTGTCACTAGTTGACTTGCGTGGATTTGGAAGAAGGAGCTTTTGTGGTGTCCCGCTGTGTTCCTAGGGAACATCCACCCATACTCTTGGGTCGTGGACATCACTCGTGTCGGCTTTGCTCTCGGGGTTGATTTTGTTGGGACAGAGGCCGTAGTTTCCGAGAGGAAATTTTTAGGCTCCCATTCACCCCCCCCCTCTGGTCGCTTTCGGTTAGCTTCCCGGTCCTTCAAAGCCATAGGATAGACTCTAGTATTTCCTTTGCCATAAAGTGAGGATATACACCATGAGTGCCTTGAGAGTTAAAGAGAGATTCAATGAACCATGTTTTTCATTTTGAAAATATCCTGAAACCCCAAGGTATGTAAAAGGGGAAAGTGTGTTTCTCTTGCTTGCAAGCTATTCTATCCCTCACCCGCCATAGGTATGATTTATTAGCCACTTGGAAAGGTTACTAACATGAGTATAGGTAGTTGAACATCTTGTGTGAATGCTTAGTTCAATAAAATTGTTTCAATTCTTAAAGTCCATGCTTGCTCGGGACGAGCAAGAGGTTAGTGTGGGGGAGCTTGTTGACGGTGCTTAAAGCATCATTTCACCATCAACATTTCACCCAAAACCAAGGTAAAACAACATAAAAGGTAGAAGATTTGGTTTATAACTAACCTATTTCCACATGTGCATAGTTTCTTATCTTAATGCAGGAAATAATGGAATTTGGGCCAAACAAGGGTACCAGGAGCAAGGCCAAGCCATTTTGGCCCAAATGGGCCAGAGCAAGGTGGCGGCCGCCAGGTCACTCGTGCCAAAAGTGGCCCAAGCCACGTCATCGATCCGTGGGAGTCACCTCAAGCTCAAATCCTGGCCGTTGCACACTAAGGCGGTTTGATCCAAGGGCTAAGAAGAGCATCACCTGGATAGTGGGCTTTGGACACGTGTCCAAACCCTAGCCAGCCCTCAAACCGACTTAGGAGAGCAAATGAAGACCGTTGGATGAATGGCGGTTGAAATCGACGGCTGAGAGGTGGCGGGCGCTAGGGTTTGGTGGCGGGCGCCACCCCCGTAAACCCTAACCGACCTCCCCTCACTCTATAAGTACCCCCCTAGCTCCCTAGCACTATAAATAGGCCCCCTTGAGCTCTCATTCGGAGAGCCTCACATCATTCCTCCCCATTTGGTTAGGTTAGACCACTTGCTATGTTAGAGAGATTAGAGAGAGTGTGAGTGCCTCACTAGAAGAGGAGCTGGAGAGGAGAAGAGTAGAAGTCTGGAGAGCTCCGGAGTTGTCGGAGACCCCTGCTTCGCTCTGCTCTGCGCTTCAACTTTGGTAACTTAGTATCTATTCTATCTTCCAGTATTTACTTTCAGTACTTGTGTGTTTGTTTCATTGCTTGATATTACTTTCAAGTGCTCTAGTTCTAGTACAGGGCTAGTAGTAGTAGTATATAGATTAAGTGTGGTACTTAGGCTATATATTGCCAGTGAATACGGCTAGGCCCCCGGATAGCTGTGGTAGCAAGCAGGTGGTGACAGCCCTGTGCGCCTTGAATTCCACCACGTAGTTGGTCTAGTTTAACAGTAGGGCTCGTTGTGCTAGCGTTCAACCTAAGTCAGTGGTAAAGGCTAGTACGCCCACAATACACTAGTAAAGAACTTAAATCACTAGAAGTCTAATAGAACTAGGATCTACCCCAGTAGATAGTGCCCGTTCCCTTCAACTATCCTAGATATCCTTACCCCCCTAGTTTTCTCAAAATCACTTCGCGTTCCTCGTGGATTCGATACCCCAGAATACTCTGAGGTGAAAAGCTACAACTGACAGCCGTGCGCTTGCGGTTTCTTCTGCGTGCCACCCCAGGTGTCAAGAAGCTTTTCTGGCGCCGTTGCCGGGGAACGGTAGCTGATTTTTGAGACTAGAGTTAGGATCATCTTTACCCTCTCCGCATGGAGAATCAATCTATCTTACAATTCGCAGCCCCTAAGAGTTCGCGATTAGAGCCACATTTATCATCACAACCTATATATGCCGATAGTTACGAATTGCGCCCTGACTTTATTAACAAAGTTCAGGAGAGCATGTTTACGGGATCAGAAAATCCCTACATACATCTACGTGAGTTTGAGCAAGTCTGTGCATGCTTGAACATTCTGGGCATTTCACCTGACACTGTCAAGTGGAAGCTGTTTCCGTTCACTTTGACGGGAGCAGCTAAAACATGGCATGCTCGAACCGTGGGAAGTGCCAGAAGAGACTGGGGAACTTTACAGACCAAGTTTATCTTGATGTATTTCCCTGTCCACCGAGTGGTACGACTACGAGTAGAAGTGATGACCTTTAGACAAAATGATAAGGAGACCTTAGGGGAGGCTTGGGACCGTTTTATTGGTTTAATCAATTCGGGACCCGATTTAGCCATACCCGATCCAGTGCTCCTTCAGCATTTTTATGTCGGTCTAGAGAAAGAGAGCGCTCTTCACCTTGATCATTCGTCAGGTGGAGCGTTTCTTCATCTTTCTCCACAAGGTGGAAAGGAGGTTCTTGATAGAATTCTCGAGAATACTCCTTATACTGGAGTTTTCGATGAAATCCCTGAGGAAGAAGTCGTAGAAACCCAAGTTTTGACCGTAGAACAACAAGAAGAGCCCGAGTCTAGCTCGCTGGACTTAGCGGAGCCTATTCCGTCCACATCTGGAAGAGAAATTCCTCCGGAATTTTTGGGCAAGATAGAGGATGATGTGTTTGAGGATTACGGAAATGCTATGAACTACTCTGTTCAAGCTCTCCCATCCGACAAACCACTTCCTGAGTCCTCAGATGGAATCTATAGCCGAGAACGTCTTTTGGAACTTTCGGCTGTCATGAGTCATGAATGGACAATGGAAGCCGAAGTATCAGAAAACATCCCTCGCATAGATAAAGTACCTAGCGTAATAGATTGTCGAATTAGGGGAGAAAGGGCCTTTGCCTTTTACGACCCTGTCGTGGGAATTAATGTTCTTGCTAGTAATTACGTATCCAGAACATTCCCCAACCTTCAACGACATCCAACTAAACGGTGTTTAAGAGACCCACATGGTGACATCTTGGAAAGTGAAGGAATCCTAAAGATGGTCCCCATCCAAGTAGATGGAGCGGACATGGTCTTAGATTTCTACATTTTTGATGTAGTCCTTTTTTATGTCTTCTTAGGACAACCGTGGTCCATACTTGCCTTGCAAGGACCATGTCAAGAGCACTTTAATGCTCAAATCGGTGGAAAAGAGTACTCAGTACCTTTCGTACGTGCATTAAATTCTATTGCCGAACAACCACCAGAACCAGATCTTCTCGATCAAGCTAGAACCTCTACCCTTTATGAGTTGGCTCAGCCTGATTTTGAAGAAGATTCTGAGTTCTTTGTTGAAGAAGAAGCCGAGACAGATGAACCGTTTCGCTTAAACGAATCGGAAAAGCCATCTCGACCTTCCATAGAGCTAAAACCTCTGCCTGAAGGCCTGAGATGCATCTTTCTAAACAAAGACCCCGAGACTCCCGTAATCATTAGTAGTAAGCTATCTGAAGAGGAAGTCCGTAGGTTAACCCTTGTCTTAGAAAAACACCGATCTGTCTTTGGCTATTCACTTCAAGATTTGAAGGGAATTAGTCCAAATCTCGGCACCCATTGTATCCCTCTCGATCCTGAGATACCCACTTCAAGAGAGCCACAAAGATGACTTAATAACGCTATGCGTGAAGTCGTGAAAAAGGAGGTTCTGAAACTCTTGCACGTGGGAATTATTTATCCAGTTCCTTATAGTGAATGGGTAAGTCCCGTACAAGTAGTTCCAAAGAAAGGAGGTATGATAGTCGTTAAGAATGAGAAAAATGAGTTAATCCCTCAACGTACTGTCACTGGATGGAGGATGTGTATAGACTATAGGAAGCTAAATAAAGCCACAAAGAAAGACCATTTCCCGCTTCCTTTTATAGATGAGATGCTAGAGAGATTGGCAAACCATTCCTTCTTTTGCTTCCTGGATGGATATTCTGGTTATCACCAAATCCCAATCCATCCAGATGACCAAAGTAAGACCACTTTCACATGCCCGTATGGAACTTATGCCTATAGACGCATGTCCTTTGGACTTTGCAATGCGCCAACATCTTTCCAATGGTGTATGATGTCCATCTTTTCCAACATAATTGAACAAATCATGGAGGTATTCATGGATGACTTTTCGGTCTATGGGAAAACCTTTGACGATTGCCTAGCCAATTTAGACAAAGTCCTCCAACGCTGTGAAGAGAAGGACCTAGTTCTTAACTGGGAAAAGTGTCACTTCATGGTGCGGGAAGGAATTGTCCTAGGCCATCGAATTTCAGAACGTGGGATAGAAGTGGATAAAGCCAAAATCGATGTAATTGAACAATTGCCACCACCCACTAATGTGAGAGAAATCCGAAGCTTCTTGGGCCATGCCGGCTTTTATAGAAGGTTTATTAAGGATTTCTCACAGGTCGCTAGACCCTTAACGAGCCTGTTAGCAAATGACGTCCCGTTCAAATTTGACGAGGATTGTCTACAAGCTTTCAATATTTTGAAAAAGGCTCTAACTTCGGCACCAATCATCCAACCCCCAGATTGGAATTTGTCGTTCGAAATCATGTGTGATGCTAGTGATTATGCTATGGGGGCCATCCTTGGTCAAACTAAAGATAAGAAGCATTATGCTATTTCTTATGCTAGTAAGACCCTGACCGGCCCCCAACTAAACTATGCAACCACAGAAAAGGAACTTTTGGCTGTAGTCTTTGCGATAGACAAGTTTAGATCTTACTTAGTGGGAGCTAAGGTGATTGTTTATACCGATCACTCTGCTCTAAAATATCTCTTCACTAAGAAAGATGCTAAGCCAAGGTTGATCCGCTGGATCCTTCTCCTTCAAGAATTTGACCTGGAAATAAGAGACAAGAAAGGAGTAGAGAATTCGGTAGCTGATCACTTGTCTAGACTACAAGTCAATAATTCGGACAATCTCCCAATAAATGACTTTCTTCACGATGATACCCTTTTAAAAGTCACATATACCAACCCTTGGTATGCAAACATCGTGAATTTTATAGTCGCCGGCTATGTCCCGCCGGGGGAGAATAAAAAGAAACTGCTATATCAAAGCAGAACGCACCTATGGGATGAACCGTATCTCTATAAGGTCTGTGCAGATGGACTCTTGAGAAAATGTGTCCCCATAGAAGAAGCAACAAAAATCATAGATAGATGTCACTCCGCCGAATATGGAGGACACTATGGAGCTTTTCGGACACATGCTAAAATATGGCAAAGTGGTTTTTATTGGCCATCCATGTACGAGGACACAAAGAATTATGTGAGACGTTGTCCTCGTTGCCAAAAGCATGGTAACATTAATGCCCGAGATGCTATGCCTCTCGTGAACAATCTCCAATGTTCGATGTTTGGGGTATAGACTTCATGGGCCCCTTTCCTAAATCCTATGACGCCAAGTACATTCTTGTGGCTGTGGATTATGTCTCAAAATGGGTAGAAGCCATACCCTGTCGAGCGGCAGATGCTAAACATTCGAAGAAAATGTTCCAAGAAAACATCTTTCCACGTTTTGGAGTTCCTAGACTAGTCATTAGTGACGGAGGCCCTCATTTCATAGATAAGAGCTTCCGACATTTCTTAGCTAGTCAAGGAGTCCAACATAATGTAACCACTGCATACCACCCCCAAACAAGTGGACAGGCCGAAACGTCCAATAAACAAATAAAGAATATCTTGCAAAAGACGGTAGAAGAAATGAGAAAGGGATGGAAACATAAGTTACCCGAAGCTCTGTGGGCCTATCGGACCGCCTATAAGACCCCGATTGGAATGTCCCCATACCAACTAGTTTATGGGAAAACTTGTCATCTTCCTGTTGAGCTGGAGTTCAAAGCTCATTGGGCCATTAAGAAATGGAACATGGACCTTGACCAAGCTGGCCAAAATAGGAAAATGCAAATTTCCGAACTAGAAGAATGGCGAGAGAAAGCCTATCATAGTGCCAAGCTCTATAAAGAGAAGACTAAGAGATGGCACGATAAACGGATCAAAAAGAAAGAGTTCGAAGTAGGAGATAAAGTGTTACTCTTTAACTCCCGTGTTTGACTTTTTGGACATGGTAAACTTCGAAGCAAATGGGAAGGACCCTTTAAGGTTGTTGCAACCTCTTCCCATGGAGCCGTCACATTAGAAAGTGATGATGGGCAAATCTTCAAAGTCAATGGACAAAGATTAAAAATATTCTATGACTTTGATAAAAATGAGCTAAACGAAATTGATATAATTAACTTTGAAGTAGCTCAAGCCCATGACAATTAATGGATGGACCCAATTTACCCCTTGTCCATTTCATACACCTAGTCCATCCAAAACCCCGAGAAAGGCCTCTTTAGGCCCAACCAAGACTTTTCGACTTCAGAACTTTGAAATTTAGGAGGCTTACTGTAACATCCCGGCCCAAGGCTTAATAGGAATAATAGGATACTCATACCAACAAGTTGCAACTTCTTTTTCGGAAGCCCATCTCCAAAGAACTCTAAAGTTAAGCGTGCTTGGCCTAGAGAAATTTAGGGATGGGTGACCGACCGGGAAGTTCTTCCCGGGTGCGCACGAGTGAGGACAAAGTGCGCAGAAAAGACTGGTTTTGGTCTGTGAGGGAAGTCTATATCCTAGAAAAGCTGCCAGATGTAAGTGGGCCTGGCCGCATGGAGGCGGGACGTTACAGAATGGTATCAGAGCCGACTCTCGCGGTTTCACGGGCGCGTGTGTCGCAGTTGCTCAAGCATGGTGGTCATGGCTGGTGTGGACCCGGAGTGGTCACACAGCATGGCACATGTGCTGGCACTGGACACACGGACGTGGCCAAGAGAGGACGTTCCTGGCTTGGGATTTATCGACGAGGACGTCGATCTCTTAAGGGGGTGAGGATGTAACATCCCGGCCCAAGGCTTAATAGGAATAATAGGATACTCATACCAACAAGTTGCAACTTCTTTTTCGGAAGCCCATCTCCAAAGAACTCTAAAGTTAAGCGTGCTTGGCGTAGAGAAATTTAGGGATAGGTGACCGACCGGGAAGTTCTTCCCGGGTGCGCACGAGTGAGGAAAAAGTGCGCAGAAAAGACTGGTGTTGGTCTGTGAGGGAAGTCTATGTCCTAGAAAAGCTGCCAGAGGCGGGACGTTACACTTACCTTCTCCCGCTTGATGCACCGCGAAGGAGGAGTGGCGGCCGCCACTCCCAACTGGCGGCCGCCACCAAACCCTGGCGCCCGCCACTCTAGATGGTGGTTTAGAGGCCCCCCTCCACATGGCAGCTAATCCCGAGCTCGGGAGAGTTAAAGAAGGAGGAGATGAGGACGAGTTAGTTCATCTAAGGCCTATCCCTCCACTTCTCCCCCTTCTTAAAAGAAAAACTCTTTCTTCTCCCTCCATCCATTCACGAAGTCCAGCCAAGCCTCCTCAAAAAAACATGTCGTCTCCATGGAAATCCGAGTCCTATAACCCCCAAGGATCCATCTCGTCCTCCACCAAAGCCATCATCCGATCTCTGATCGACGACGACATGGAGGTACTTGATGTGCCTCCTTTGGCAATGGTGCTGCCAGACGACACTTATGTCAAGGGGACACCACCGGAGGGCGCAGGGAAGGCACCAACCACCACTCCGGTGGAGGGCGCCACCCCTGCTGGGCGGCCGCCAGGGGTGAAACGCCCCCTGGCTTCGTCTCCGCTCCGTCTTCATCCTCCTCCAGTGGCGCCACCCGAGAAGAAACTGAGGACGCCCACCAGGCCGACCACAGGGGAGATCACCCCGAGGAAGTCTCCGGCCGTCAAGGCCAGGGGTGATGAAACGCCCTCTCCATCAAGGGTGAAATCCCGGGTCATCTTTGGCTCGGATAGCCACACCCGGAGCTACAGCCCCAATCCTAAGAGGGCTAAATTAGAGGTGTATGGCGTGAGAATGCCCGATGGGCATTACGAGAAGAGGCTGCATGAGCGCGAGGCAAGCACTCATGACTCAAATGGGTCACTCTCCGAGCCATCCGTGCGCCGCCGTCTCAAGCCATCGTCGGCAGGAGTCCCCAGCGAGATGGAGCACAGCGGTGGTGAGGAGGAGTTAACCCTCGAAAAACTCACCGCCGAGGTGAAGAAGCTGCACAAGGAGAAAAGCGTCTTGGAGGATCAAGTCGCAGAGATAGCCCTCTGGCGAATGGACATGGAGGATCGGTTCACCGTCCTCCGCAAGGGCTGCACCTCGAAGATCAAGCGTCTCTTCAAAGAGACGGGCTTCGAGGATCTCTACGAGGCTCCTCCATTAGATTAGATTAGATTAGGGTGTCTAGTTAATTTTTTTTAGTTTGATTTAGTTTAAGTTTAATTTTGCTTGATTTAAATCTTAGATTGTTTAATTTTCATTTCAGAACTCTTGTTTAGGAATTTTTATATAACGAATAAAAAGACACCCTTACTTTTCCCTTCATCAAGTTTGTTCATTTAAAAAAAAAATAAAAAGTACCAAAACTTCTAGTGTGGGGGAAATCCCCTCTCTAAACACCTCTCTAAAACGTGACAAAATGTTCAAAACTATAACATGAACTTAGCAAGGTAACTACCACGTTGTTTGCAAGCCGCATGGGCCAAAGCCCATGGCGGCCGCCACTTATTACTGGCGGCCGCCAGGCCACTCTGCACCGAAACACCCCCGGTGAGCCCCTAAACCTGTGTTTTAAATTTTGTATAATTTGGATCACTGGATGTCTCGGTTTGAACTAAAAATGCAGCTAGGAAATAAAAATGCTGAAACAATTTCTTTTGAATTGAGTGTTTACATGACATGTTATTCTACCTTTTATTCGTGTGTAGTAGCCTACTCATTTTGATAGGGAAGTCAACCTTGGTTGTTGTTTGATAAGATATAGAAGTAGTAATTGAAATTGCATTAGTACTCTGCTACAACCTTGGGAGTTTTTATTTTGAAAACCAAAATTACCATGGTTCATGATCTGTCTTTCCTATCCACCTACCAGAGCCAAAATATTAGAGTATAGGAAAACAACCCACAAAGCCTTCTAAATCAATCTTTGAGCTTTGTCAAGAATAGTTGATCTAGGTAGAAGAGTTTAGTCATGCTCTAAAAGCCAAGGCAAACCATGCCTTTTTGAGAGAACTCTCACACTGAGGGTATACTCATGTAGTTCTCCTCCAAAATTTTGTTCTAAAAGAATTGTATAAATTTTCTCATTCCTTCAAAGGACATGGCTATATAGTATCTAAAAAAAAGAGCAAATGCTCTAAAAAGGACAAGTGTCCAAGTATTCAAAAAAAAGAGAGAAAGATGCATATAGCCATGATCCTTGGGAAGAAAAGAGATTTAAAAAGAAAAAGAACAAAGGAGTTGAGTTAGTCCACCCTATACCTTGGCTAGTGCATGACTATACTCTCCCATGATCCTAAACTTGACTTAGCAATAAAAGAGAGATAGAAGTTGTTAACACATAATTTTCGCACTATGACAAGTGGGCCAGCACGGTGCAGGTTCGGGAGGAGTCACCACCTAAGGGATTCGGCAGACAGCGAACGCGGTCGGCTAACTCAATGTATTCGGCAAGGCTGTGAAGGCGACTAGTCAACGGCGAGCGGGTTCGGCAATATGACGCTGCCGTCGGCTACATCAGATTAAGGTCGGTTTGCGCCAGAAGACAACAAATGCGGCATGTCAGAAGATTTAGCAACGAGGATCTCGTCATTTTTAGCGCGTGCCGGTTATTAAGGGAAGCTTGGAGCAGAAGGCGTCATATTTTAGATAGTTTCCTGATTTTGTCATTGTAATCGTGTCCTTCTAGGACTCATAGGACACCAGGGTATAAATATAAACCCTGAGGCCATTGTAAAGACGTTCAACAATCAATACAACCAAACCGGCCCCGTGCCATCTTCAAGTCCAAGTCGTGTCGTCGTGTTCTTCGAGAGGAGCCATCGACCCGTCGACCTCCGTAAGTCCCGACAACCTTGCCATTATGTCTAGTATCGTGCGGCGGATTTAGGCATGATGCAAGTAGTCTCGTTTGTTGGTAATGGTCGTGCGGCGGATCATTACTCGATAATCGGGAAGTCTTAGTTTATGATAAGATTACGAGTAAGTACCGCGCGGCAGGCACTTACTTGGTAACCTTAGCATAAACGAGATAGTTATCGGCTCTATTAGGTTTGGCAAGATCTAATAGATTCATTAAGTTACCTTGTGTTATACGTATTATAATGTGTATTTCGTTGTAACACTTTATTGCCCAATCTAGATCTTGCTCGGTTCGGCTTCATCTTGTATAAGATCTATCCTGTCCTTTTACGATTATTTTTGTAAGGCCTTTATACGATAGATCTTCTGTTTGCAATAGCCGATTCGATCATATCTAGATTGCCACGTGGTGAGGGTTCATGCACGTTGAGTATGCTTGATCTATGATACAACTAAGTGTCGTGCGGCAGGCGCAGGCTTTAGATTAGTTTAATCATGCTTAGTTTGTACGTTCAATCCCCATGGACCCCAACTCGGTTGTACAATCGAGATTGGTTAAGCTTTAACTCATATTTAATACACCATGCAAGTACAATTTTCATGCAAACGTATTCGGCAACTCGTTATTCACGTAACTTCGTTCATATTGCCGAATAGTCCTTGAGCTTGTTGGCAGATAGTTTTCATAGCTATATGTCGTCGTAAGTGGCCTCAGGGCCGTATATTTTGGAACTGTCTGGTCACACCCGGCATGTTCCAGCTTTGTATTTAACAGTTTCTTTCCCTTGTTAGTTGCAGGGCAAACTGACTGGCACGCATCGGACTTCTGAGCACCCGGGGCACGTTCGAAGCTAGCTTTTTCGGTTTGCTGTGTGATTGGCACAGTGCGCCGCTTTTGGTGTCAACACACATTTTGGCACGCCCGGTGGGACCCTTTTTTCCTGCAGCAATGGCTGAAGTCACCGAAGCCGAGGCCAGCAACAAGGCGGGGCTCGTGCAAGTGCAGCTCGCTGAACTACCCGACGAGTACAAAGAGCAGGTGGATAATGCTTGTGCCGAATTCCAGGCCAAGTGCCTAGAAGCCTTCTCCAAGAACAAGAGCGGAAAGGTTCGCCGTCTGCACGATCTGCCGAAGCCCGTCCACCTCAACCCGAATGATCCCGAGGAAGCGGAGGCAGTGCTGAAAATGTCTCGCATAGTCAACGAAGCTGTCTCTGGTGCCATCGGTCGCATGCATGGGGCGTTTCTCAACACTTTCCGCACCATCATGATCGCCCAATTTGGCCCCAAGGCCGACGAACTCATGAAGGCGGAGTTTGGCCCAATAGCGGGGCCACATCTTTTCAACCTGCCGGATCACCTCAAGGGGGCAGGAGCTGCTGGTGAGGAGACCCCGCCTAAGGCTCAATCAAGCGGGATGACCATTCAAGAGAAGCACACGCCAGAGGGCCAATTGCCGACCATGGGTCAGTTCACGTTCGGCACTAAGGGTCAGCCGCCAGAGTCAACACGCAAGATCTCCCCGCAAACCTATAGGCTCATAAAGGACTACTACAGAAATGGGTACCATGAGATGCTTGAGCCTCACAACATAGAGGGCGCCCCACATCCAGGATATGGGAAGCCGACAGCCGAAAAGACCGCCGACTCTAATGTCGATGTCATGCTAGAGAAGATGGCGGATATGATGCAGCGCACTTTCGGCCTGAAGCCTAAGGGCACTTATGCTTACAGGTCTCCGTTCCCCGAATGGTCCCACCGTGTGGCTCTGCCTCCCAGAGTCAAAGTGCCGATAGACCTGTCCAAGTTCTCCAGCTTAGACAACACCAGCACGGTGGAGCACGTCAGTCGTTATCTGCTCCAGCTTGGGGAGGCCAATACCGAAGATGCCTTCAGGGTTCGGTACTTCCCGTCGTCACTCACTGGACCGGCATTCGCATGGTTCACGTCACTACCTCCGGGCTCTATTCTCTCTTGGGCAGACTTGGAACAAAAGTTCCATACGCACTTCTACACGGGCACCAAGGAGAAGAAGCTGGTGGACATCATGTACGTGCGCCAGAGGCCAAATGAGACACCACAGGACTACCTGCGCAGGTTCAGGGAAGTCAAGAGCTAGTGCTTCGGCATGCACCTGCCGGACGACCAGCTTCCACCATTGGCCGTGGCAGGCATGCTCCCGAGCATTAGGGACAAGCTGTTCGGTCAAGAGTTTGAAGACTTGGGTCATCTCTCTCGCCGGCTGAATGAGATGACTATCCAAGCGCAAGGCTTCCGGAGGGAAGGGCGCTTCCAGAAGGACAATGTCGCGGCCCAGATGTATCAGGCTTTCCTGGATGAAGCCGATGACTACACCGACGCTGAAGATGAGGTGGCCGCTGCAGAGCTCAACTGGGACAAGGAGCCGACCCAGGCCAACAAGCAATGGCTGCGCCAGCAGAAGGGGGCATACGACTTCGACGTCACCAAGGCTGACAAGCTCTTCGAGTTCTTGGTCGCCGAAGGGAGAATCAGGCTACCCCCGGATCACCCGATGCTGCATCCTGGAGGGGTCAAGGACAAGAAGTATTGCGGTTTCCACAACACTAACACTCATTCTATTAATGATTGCCGTGTGTTCAGGACAAGGATCCAGAAGGCCATCCAGGACGGCCACATCAAGTTCAATGGCAGGATGAAGATCGATGCTAACCCCTTCGCCCAGAACGCCGTGTTCTTCTCAGTGAACATGGTAGCTCCAGAGGACCCCAGGGGCAAGGGCAAAGTCAAAGTCCTCACCTCCGACAAAGCGCGCGAATCTGGCACGGTGGACCCCGATCGGCAGGTCACCAGCGATGAATTCCGGCAGCGTACCCAGGCCACAAATAGTCGATACGAGAACGGGGAGTCATCTTCCAGGCGCAGGCCTACCCACAGGGATCTCCTCAACAAGTGGTGCCGGGAAGGTGAGAAAGAGCGGAGGCGTCTCCAACGCGAGGAACAGAGATTCGCAGAAGAATATCAGCGTGAAGACGGTCACACGGAGGAGTACCGGTACCGTCTGGAAGATAGGGCCTACCACAGAGAGCAGGCCTACCACAGAGAGCAGGAACGCCGCCAAGAGCAGGAGCAGGCTCACTGGAGCTGCCCGTTCTTCCGCCACTGCTGGAACGAAGGCTTGAAACTACCTGCCGTCAACAACTGCCCTGAGTGCAGCGATCAGTACAGGGGGTATAGGCAGGATCGCGTCAACCGCCGTCCCGTCCATGAAAGATTGGGAGCACGCATCCCGATGGACGATCGGCGCCTAAAAATGGAAAGCCCGGATCGGCAAGCCAAAAGATATGCCGATCAGGAGTGGGCGCACCACCAGGACGACAGCGAGGAGGCACAGCCCCGCCCATATAGGTGGCAAAAGGGGCAGTGGTGCCCGCCAGGGCTCAGAAAGAGCCAGAAAAGGAGGGTGCAGCGCCTCCGGAATAGGGAGTTGGAAGAAGCAGCTGCCGATGGGAAGAAGCAAGAGTGGCGCCCAAAAGAAAAACCAGACGACACTGACAAAGGCGCTGACGTGGCCATGACTTTCTTCCTTCCCCTGGAATTCATGGCTCCTGCCGGCCGGGGGGCATAGGACGAGGTGTATTCGGACTCTGACGAGGCCGAGCACGATGAGCTCGCGGCGCAGCTCGTGTTGGCTCAGAAGGCAGCATTTGACAAACCAGCCAAGCATCGGCATTTAAAGCCGTTGTATGTCAAGGGGTACGTCAACGGAAAGCCGCTGACCAAGATGTTTGTCGATGGCGGCGCAACGATCAACATCATGCCTTACGCCACCTTCAGAAAGCTGGGCATGAACGATGAAGATCTGCTCAAAACGGACATGATACTCCGTGACTTTGTCGGCAATCCCTCTAACACTCGGGGTGCCGTGCACGTGGAACTGATGATTGGATCCAAGACGCTCATCACGACCTTCTTTGTCATCGATGGCAAGGGGGCATATAGCTTGCTTTTGGGCAGGGATTGGATCCACGCCAACTGCTGCATACCTTCAACCATGCACCAAATACTCATACAGTGGGTTGGAGACGACATCGAGATTGTCCATGCTGACGACTCGGTGAGTGTTGCTGCTATTGAACCCACTTACTGGGAATTCGACGGAGTGGAATGCTTCTCCGATCGCGTATGGGGAGAAGGTCCTGTCAACATCTACGGCAGAGATCAACAGCCGATCCAAGCAATCGGCTCTCAGAGCTTCTTTTAGATGGATAACCCAACCGACAACAGCGAGGGCAAACTGGAACGCGGGTTCACGTTGGCCGACAAACTGGAAGAGGTAGATGCTGGTGACGCGAGTAAAAAGAGGCCAATGTTCATCAGTTCCAGTTTGGACCCTGAATTCAGAGAGCAATTGGTAGATCTTCTAAAAGAGTTCAAAGACTGTTTCGCTTGGGACTACACGGAGATGCCCGGATTAGATCGGTCCATTGTCGAGCATAAATTGCCGATCAAGCCCGGTACCGCCCGTATAAACAGCCTCCGCGCAGGATCTACAAGTAAGAGGTATTGGCCGACGTGAAAAAGGAAGTGGAAAGATTACTAGAAGCTAACTTCATCCGGCCATGTCGATATGCGGACTGGATCTCCAACATTGTCCCGGTATACAAGAAGAACGGAAAGATGAGGGTTTGCATTGACTTCAGGGACCTCAACAAAGC
The DNA here is from genome assembly GCA_009763385.1 of Coix lacryma-jobi var. lacryma-jobi. Lineage (NCBI taxonomy): Eukaryota > Viridiplantae > Streptophyta > Magnoliopsida > Poales > Poaceae > Coix > Coix lacryma-jobi. The sequence continues at coordinate 100,440,612 of CM019831.1, forward strand.
CACTCCTATGGACGGGTATCCAATGCCAGTGGCTGATTTGCTAATAGATGCTTCGGCCGGTTTTGAAATCATAAGCTTTATGGATGGCAATGCGGGTTACAACCAGATCTTCATGGCTGCAGAGGACGTCGCAAAAACCGCCTTCAGGTGCCCCGACCATATAGGTTTGTTTGAATGGATTGTCATGACTTTCGGTTTGAAGAATGCCGGTGCCACTTACCAGCGAGCCATGCATTACATATTTCATGAGCTGATCGGCAAAATCGTAGAGATCTACATTGATGACGCGGTGGTCAAGTCCAGAAGCAAAGAAGGACACTTAGCCAATTTAAGGAAGACCTTAGAGTGCACAAGGAAACACGGTTTAAAGATGAATCCAACCAAGTGTGCATTTGGGGTGTCGGCTGGTGAGTTTCTGGGATTCTTGGTCCACAAAAGAGGCATCGAGGTTGGCAAGAAGAGCATGGAAGCAATTGATAAGGTAGTGCCACCAACCAATCTCAAAGAGCTACAGTCGCTACTCGGCAAGATTAACTTTGTCAGAAGGTTCATATCTAACTTGTCCGAGCGCGTGCTGCCATTTTCTCCACTGTTGAAGCTCAAGAAAGACCAGGAGTTCATATGGGGTGACGTGCAACAAAAGGCTTTCGATGAAATCAAAGAGTACATGAAGGCACCACCAGTATTGGTTCCTCCACAACTCGACAAGCCTTTCAAGTTGTACGTGGCGGCCGACAACCTAACGATAGGGTCGGCCCTCATGCGAGAATTCGAGGGAAAAGAGAGAGTCATAGCCTATCTTAGCCGAAGGCTACTGGACCCTGAAACGAGATACTCGGCTACAGAAAAGTTGTGCTTGTGTGTTTTCTATTCCTGTACCAAGTTTCGGCACTATTTGTTGAATGTCGAATGCGTGGTAGTATCAGAGTTTGATGTAATCAAGCACATGTTATCAATGTCGATTTTGAGTGGAAGAATCGGTAAATGGATTTTAGCTCTCTCTGAGTTTGATTTACATTTTGAATCGGCAAAGGCTGTTAAAGGCCAGATTATGGCTGATTTTGTCACTCACCACCGTGATCCTAACGCTAACATGGTAACCATTGTCCCTTGGGCATTGTTTTTTGATGGATCCTCGTGCAGCAAAGGTGTTGGAGTCGGGATCGTGTTGATTTCTCCCAAGGGGGCACCCTTCAAGTAATCTATACCGATCGAGTACCCGGTGACTAATAATCAAGCAGAGTACGAAGCACTGCTCCGAGGGCTGCGGTTGCTTGTGGACATTAAGGCAGATGCCGTGGAGATCTTCGGTGACTCGGAGTTGGTGATCAGGCAATTGACCGGCGAATACGAGTGCAAAAACGACACGCTGTAGGAATATCTCGAAGGTTGCCAAGAGCTCCTCAAACAGTTCCGGTCGGCAACCTTGCAACATATTCCTAGGGGGCAAAATGAAGAAGCAAACCAGTTAGCCCAGGCAGCATCCGGGTATAGGGAGAATCAAAACATTATTGCACTTGAGGGGGAGCAAGAAGCTCGGTCAAAAGAGCAAGCAGCCCCAAAGGATGATCAAGTGATTCCGAGTGATAATCGGGCAGTTGAAGACTGGAGAGACAACATTGCCGACTACCTCAGGGACCCATCTCGAAAAGTTTCCCAAAAACTCAGGTACAAGGCTCTTAAGTTTACGCTCTTGGACAATCAGTTGTACTACAAATCCATAGATGGAGTTTTGCTTAAGTGCCTGAACCAAAATGAGGCTAGGAAGCTGATGTGCGAGGTGCACGAGGGCGTATGTGGTGCACACCAGTCGGCTCACCGTATGAGATGGATAATCAGGAGGACTGGATGTTTTTGGCTGACTATGCTCGAAGATTGCTTTGAATACTACAGAGGTTGTCAGGATTGCCAGCGATTCGGCAATGTGCAAAGGGCCCCAGCATCGGCCATGAATCCGATCATTAAGCCTTGGCCTTTTAGAGGATGGGGCATTGATTTGATTGGCCATAAGTTTGTCCTGTTGGCCACGGACTATTTCACTAAGTGGGTTGAAGCCATCCCATTGAAAAAGGTGACGTCAGAAAATATGGTATCCTTCGTCAGGGAGCATATCATCCACCGATTCGGCATTCCTCAATCCATCACTACTGATCAGGGAACTCAGTTCACTTCCTCTGAATTTTGTGACTTTGCCGAAGGGATGGGGATTAAACTCTATAATTCCTCCCCTTATTATGCACAGGCCAATGGGCAGGCAGAGGCTTCTAACAAAATCATGATTAAGATCATTCAAAAGAAGATCGAAGAGAAACCTAAAAGGTGGCACTTGGTACTCAACGAAGCTTTGTGGGCTTACCGAATGGCTTGTCATGGGTCGACTCAGACGTCACCATACGAGTTGGTCTATGGGCATCACGCAGTGCTACCGTGGGAGTTGCAATCGGGGTCAAGACGAGTTACATTGCAGAACGATCTAGCCAAAGAGAATTATAAAGATTTAATGATGGATGAGCTAGAGGACATGCATTTGATTCGGCTCAAGGCCTTGGAAAATATTGAAAAGAACAAGATACACGTTGCCAAGTACTACAATTTGAAAGTGAAAGAAAAAGGATTCGAAGAAGGAGACTTGGTTTGGAAAATGGTCTTGCCGATCGGTACCAAAGATAAGGTATTCGGCAAATGGTCCCCTAACTGGGAAGGGCCTTTTCGAGTTCTGAGACGTGCTCCGGGTAATGCGTACATTCTAAAAACCCTCCAAGGAGAAGAGTTTGCTAGGGCAATTAATGGACGTTATCTAAAGAGATTTCATCCTAGCGTGGAGGTCGGTGCATAACGGAATCAAGGACTAGCGGGCATCGACGACCGATACAAGGTTGTGTCGCCCTTAGCACAAAAATGGCCGATAGAATCTATCGCCCTTAGAACAAAAATAGCCGACACGACATGTGTCGCCTTTAGCGCGAAAAACGCTAAAACAGAACCAAATGCACGCGGTGCTGTGCAATCGGTTCAATGAAGAGATCGAACACTAGACAAGCACAGAAAGGGAAAACAGATTGTACATGTGAACGTGGCAAAATAGAACATTGTTCATAACGAGGGCTGTACGAAGATTTCCTAAAGGTGCAGATCAGTTATCAAACACCCTGTTGATAACCGTCTGCGGGTTGGTGACTATGGCGAGGGCGTGAGCGTGGTCGTCGTAGGAGTCCAGAAAATCGTTGATCTGCTCGACGTCTTCTGGGAACGCCCCGCCGGGGAAACCGACCGGCATCCCGGAGAAGTCCTCCTCCATGCGGACCGTCAGCGCCGACAACCCCCACGCCACGCCGTGGTGCACGCCTTGCAGGGCGACCTGCTCGATGCGGCCGTGCACGTTGGCCAGGCGTGCCTCGGCGGTGTCGCCCTAGGCGTTCACCCGATCTGCGACGGCGTTCGCCGCCATCTTCAGGCGCTCCAGTTCTTCAGACAGCGCTGTGAACAATAAAATGGAATGGATCGGTTAAAAGATCAACGAGAACGACCGAGAGCTAATCCAGGATGGGATGTTCATACCCGTGATTGCGTCGCAGAACTGCCGGCGCTGGTCCTCCCACTCCAGCTGGTCGATTTCGTACTGCTTCGAGATGGCGGCCAGCTCTTCCTGGGACTCGTCTCGCAGCGCCATGAAGTTCAAAGCGTCGTTGTGGTCGTAGAGGTCGTCATCGGAGTCCCGGTACGGGTTCACCTCCCAAGGATGGGAGTGGTAGGAGGAATCGTCGGAAGAGCTCGACGAGCCCGATGATGGAGCTCCTGGCTCCCCCGTTGCTGAAGAGGGCCGGGCGTGCCCGCCGGCGGTGGAGATGACAGGAATCCTGCCGGCAAACAGTAACAGGGTGTAAGCGGGGTTTTCAAGAAACCGCCACAAAGGGCGTAGGCGAGAAGTCCTACCCATGCTGACGGAGGCGCCGAGCGCGACTCCCCTCGGCCTCCTCGGTCGCCGGGCGCTTGCCACGATCATCATGGCTCGCCATTGTACTTGGGGAGTTAGGGTTTTCTGGAGCGGAGCAAGCAAGGAAGCCGAAACGGCGAAAGTACTAGAGGAGCAAATGCAAGATGGGGAAGAAGGCAGGCCTTTAGGGGCAGTTTATAAAAGCGGAACAGTAATCGTGGCGGATGTCCCGGGGTAGCGTGGTAAATGTCAACCGGCGGATTGGGGTTTTCCCGCTTCCCGAGATGGGCCTCTGCAGTAACGGGCTGTGCGAACCGTCTGGATGCACTCGCGTGTTCGGCGGAGACTAGAACGCCTGGCTTCGGCAAAATTGCCGATTTAGGTGTTCGGGACAAACACTGGCCAGATTGCCGAACAGGTTTACATGGTTAATCATGATGTCGTCAGAACGGTAACCGATTGGATGCAAAATACAAATATATTACAAGAAGATGTTTGAGTCATTCTGACACAGGATTGCTGAAATTAAAAGTTCGTTACACAGTCATCTCAGTTGTTCAAGAATTGATTTATAGCCGCCAGAGTATCGGCTTTGACCTGATTAGCATGGTCCAGTGCCTTTTGGTCCTCCTCTTCGGTGTCTTGTGCCTGTGAAAGCCTCGTGCTAAGTTTGATATCCTCATCAAGCACCAATGACAGCTTGGAAGATGTTGTTTCAATGATATTCGGTAAACCCGATAGCCGAGAGGTGCATGACTGAATATCAGAGTTGACCTGGGCTAGTTGGGCTTCCAGTTCAGATCTCTTTTCTTGCAGTTCTTTCAACTGAGCCTCCAGAGTCTCCTGAGAGTTCTTGGCCTCTTGAAACTGAGTGTACAGATCATTGACTTCCTGGGTGCACTTGGACTTGGCAGTCTGAAGATCAGTGCTTCTAATTGCTCGTTTCACCTTGGCAAAGCAGTCATCCAGTGTAGACACGGACTCCAGATGGAGCCTCAGATTTTCTGGAATGTCCTCCGCAATGGGCTCGAGGAAATTTTTAACCTCATCGGCGTCTCTGACTAAGGACAAGATGTCTTGACTCAGAAAGTTTGTTATGTTGCTCAGGACATCTTGGACGAGTGTCGATGGTCTTTTGGCCACTGTTCTTTTGTTCAGGAACTCGTTGACATCAAATGCATACTCGGAAGCTGAACTGATGAAAGTCTGTGTTGATTTAGACAGGTTAGCCGACCAAGGTAAAGTGTGAAGGAGGGATGAAATGAGGAATTAATTCTTACCTGATGAGTCGGCTGATTGACAGGGTCTTGATCTGGTTGAGAACCGGATTGGCCAGCAGGATCTGGAGTTGAACCGATGAAAGTCTCATTGATTGTGTCATCTGTGAAATTACTGATCAGTCAAGGGAGGCAAGATCTGCTGGTTGAAAGGATGATTGAGGAACCTACCAATGTTGGCATCATCTGGTTTCTGGGTGTTCATGTCTATTTCCCTGGCGTCTGCATGCTCGTCATCTTCCAAGGTAATAAAGATTGGAGGCACTGTTGTTTGAACGTTTTCTTGTTTAGGGGAGGAGGCCTGTAGTGGGATACAAGCCAGTCAAGAATAAAGTTAATAATGATGGAAGAGCTAAAACATCTTACCTTTGGGGGAGGTGTGTTCTGCTTGGTCCTGGTTTGCCTGGAGCTGGAGGTTTCCTCAATGGCCTTTCTCTTCTATCCTTTAGCTGAGAGGATGGTTAGTGAAGCTGCTTGGGATTTCATAAACCGAGACAATGAAGGAGCACTATGTCCCAGGACAGTGATTGGGCCTGCTTGATGATATTGGATAGGCCTGACGTCAGGATTGGGTGTGAAGTCCTGTGGAAATTTTAAAAGAGTTAGAAATCTCATATACTAAAGTAGCGGAAGACTTGTAATTGTACCTCGCTGTCAGAGCTGAAATCTGCTTGGATTTCCAGGCACATGGGATGGACTGGGTTGTTGAAGATATGATCATGCCATTCTTGCCACCAGGACTCAAAAAGAGGATGAGCAGACTGGATCAAGTGGAATGGTACTGGTTTGTGGTCTGGCAGATCTTGCCCCAGCCTGAATACTCGATGGGCCTGCATCCCTATTGTAATCTGCTCTTTGGACTGAATTTGCTCCCTGGGCCTGATGACGGTGGAAAAGATGAGTTTTGGAGGGAGTTGTCCACAACCTAATTGCCTGGCTGCTATGTTAGGGTGATAGAACTTATAGGTGTGCTTCACTTGTCTTCCCCTGTTGAATTCGGCTGGTAGGATGCAGGGTTTGATGAATGAGTTGAAGACTCCTGTGGCCATTTCATCTATGCAGCCATCATCAAAGCTGAATTTGATAGGGAAAGTGAGGTTGTCATTCTCCCTGTAAGGTAACCAGAGCACCTAACCAAAGCCCTTGAAGAATAACTTGAAGAGATTGCCAATACTTTTGTTGATGGTTATAGCAGTGGCTGCTTCCCCATAAGTTTGGTAGGCTTTTTCTGTGGCTTCTTCATCCTCAACAAAGTTGCTGGAAGGAAAGCTGAGGTTGTCCATTGGCACGACAACTATTTGATGCATGTATAGCTGAAGCCACATCTGTACAAACCACCAGGGGCCATTGACACAATCAATTGGTGGTAGTCTATCTGTGTCAGCATGAGTGGCATGATACATTTGAGTGGAGATTTGATGCATCATGTGGTATATGGATCCCAGGAAGAGTTTGCCTAGAGCGATTTGTTTTCCTTTGGACAATTTGTCAGCCAGTGCAATGTAGTTGAGGGTTGGCTCGTTGGATCTCCCACAGAAGATGAATCTGCACAGCCACATGTTTAGAAAAGCCCTGTGCTCTGTCTCTGCCACTGGGCTTGACACTTTGTTGTGGATTTCAACATACTTCATCCATCCAACGCTGACATCAATGGACCTCTGGGTAATTTTCTCTAATAGTTCATCAACATTCATGGTCGAAGTAATGTTCAAACCACTCATCATGAAGACATCAGCTAATGTGATTGTCATTATACCATGGCCGAACACAAAAGCATTAAGGGCATCTGACCAAAAATGAGAAGCTGCTATGAGCAATGGTTCATTTTTGGGCATTTCGGCCAGAGACAGTTCCAGAGCATGATGAATGTCTTGAGTTTCCCAATGAGGACCAAATTTCGCCTGGATTCTTCTATACCAGTTCCACCAACCAGTGACCGCAGGCAAGGGCCAGTTCTTGAAGGTGTACCGCCACCTGTTCGATGAAATGACTCCATGCTTGAAGGGAATTCTGTTGGTTTCCATACTGATGATGTTGGTTGGATTGGAGTTTCCCATTGGACCCAAGAAGTAGGAATCGGGATCCGCATCACAAGGAATCAGAATTTTGTCCCTAAAGGCCTAAAAGAAGATATGTGCGGGAAAAGTTAAAAGAACCGAATGCCGATAGAAATTGACCGAATGTGTTGAAAGGAGAAGTGAGGTTTACCTCTGGAATCTCATCAAGGGTCGCCATTACGGAGCTCAGGTGAAAATTGAAACTGTTGGCGATTTGGGGAGAATGCGGAGTTTGAAGCAGCGCCGACCTAGAAAGCACGGTGGACTTGTGGTCAATTTCAGAACAAATGCCTTTATTCAAAAATTGAGGGGGCATGTGTTAACACATAATTTTCGCACTATGACAAGTGGGCCAACACGATGCAGGTTCGGGAGGAGTCACCACCTAAGGGATTCGGCAGACAGCGAACGCGGTCGGCTAACTCAATGTATTCGGCAAGGCTGTGAAGGCGACTACTCAACGGCGAGCGGGTTCGGCAATATGACGCTGCGGTCGGCTACATCAGATTAAGGTCGGTTTGCGCCAGAAGACAACAAATGCGGCATGTCAGAAGATTTAGCAACGAGGATCTCGTCATTTTTAGCGCGCGCCGGTTATTAAGGGAAGCTTGGAGCAAAAGGCGTCTTATTTTAGATAGTTTCGTGATTTTGTCATTGTAATCGTGTCCTTCTAGGACTCATAGGACACCAGGGTATAAATATAAACCGTAAGGCCATTGTAAAGACGTTCAACAATCAATACAACCAAACCGGGCCTGTGCCATCTTCGAGTCCAAGTCGTGTCGTCGTGTTCTTCGAGAGGAGCCATCGACCCGTCGACCTCCGTAAGTCCCGACAACCTTGCCATTATGTCTAGTATCGTGCGGCGGATTTAGGCATGATGCAAGTAGTCTCGTTTGTTGGTAATGGTCGTGCGGCGGATCATTACTCGATAATCGAGAAGTCTTAGTTTATGATAAGATTACGAGTAAGTACCGCGCGGCAGGCACTTACTTGGTAACCTTAGCATAAACGAGATAGTTATCGGCTCTATTAGGTTTGGCAAGATCTAATAGATTCATTAAGTTACTTTGTGTTATACGTATTATAATGTGTATTTCATTGTAACACTTTATTGCCCAATCTAGATCTTGCTCGGTTCGGCTTCATCTTGTATAAGATCTATCCTGTCCTTTTACGATTATTTTTGTAAGGCCTTTATACGATAGATCTTCTATTTGCAATAGCCGATTCGATCATATCTAGATTGCCACGTGGTGAGGGTTCATGCACGTTGAGTATGCTTGATCTATGATACAGCTAAGTGTCGTGCGGCAGGCGCAGGCTTTAGATTAGTTTAATCATGCTTAGTTTGTACGTTCAATCCCCATGGACCCCAACTCGGTTGTACAATCGAGATTGGTTAAGCTCTAACTCATATTTAATACACCATGCAAGTACAATTTTCATGCAAACGTATTCGGCAACTCGTTATTCACGTAACTTCGTTCATATTGCCGAATAGTCCTTGAGCTTGTTGGCAGATAGCTTTCATAGCTATATGTCGTCGTAAGTGGCTTCAGAGCCGTATATTTTGGAACTGTCTGGTCACACCCGGCATGTTCCAGCTTTGTATTTAACAGTTTCTTTCCCTTGTTAGTTGCAGGGCAAACTGACTGGCACGCACCGGACTTCTGAGCACCCGGGCCACGTTCGAAGCTAGCTTTTCCGGCTTGCTGTGTGATTGGCACAGTGCGCCGCTTTTGGTGTCAACAGAAGTGCCTTACATTCCTTCTTTTCCCTATAAACTCCACATAAGCCATAGGATAGACTCTAGGATTTCCTTTGCCATAAAGTGAGGAAATACACCATGAGTGCCTTGAGAGTTAAAGAGAGATTCAATGAACCATGTTTTTCATTTTGAAAATATCCTGAAACCCAAAGGTATGTAAAAGGGGAAAGTGTGTTTCTCTTGCTTGCAAGCTATTCTATCCCTCAACCGCCATAGGTATGATTTATTAGCCACTTGGAAAGGTTACTAACATGAGTATAGGTAGTTGAACATCTTGTGTGAATGCTTAGTTCAATAAAATTGTTTCAATTCTTAAAGTCCATGCTTGCTCGGGACGAGCAAGAGGTTAGTGTGGGGGAGCTTGTTGACGGTGCTTAAAGCATCATTTCACCATCAACATTTCACCCAAAACCAAGGTAAAACAACATAAAAGGTAGAAGATTTGGTTTATAACTAACCTATTTCCACATGTGCATAGTTTCTTATCTTAATGCAGGAAATAATGGAATTTGGGCCAAACAAGGGTACCAGGAGCAAGGCCAAGCCATTTTGGCCCAAATGGGCCAGAGCAAGGTGGCGGCCGCCAGGTCACTCGTGCCAAAAGTGGCCCAAGCCACGTCATCGATCCGTGGGAGTCACCTCAAGCTCAAATCCTGGCCGTTGCACACTAAGGCGGTTTGATCCAAGGGCTAAGAAGAGCATCACCTGGATAGTGGGCTTTGGACACGTGTCCAAACCCTAGCCAGCCCTCAAACCGACTTAGGAGAGCAAATGAAGACCGTTGGATGAATGGCGGTTGAAATCGACGGCTGAGAGGTGGCGGGCGCTAGGGTTTGGTGGCGGGCGCCACCCCCGTAAACCCTAACCGACCTCCCCTCACTCTATAAGTACCCCCCTAGCTCCCTAGCACTATAAATAGGCCCCCTTGAGCTCTCATTCGGAGAGCCTCACATCATTCCTCCCCATTTGGTTAGGTTAGACCACTTGCTATGTTAGAGAGATTAGAGAGAGTGTGAGTGCCTCACTAGAAGAGGAGCTGGAGAGGAGAAGAGTAGAAGTCTGGAGAGCTCCGGAGTTGTCGGAGACCCCTGCTTCGCTCTGCTCTGCGCTTCAACTTTGGTAACTTAGTATCTATTCTATCTTCCAGTATTTACTTTCAGTACTTGTGTGTTTGTTTCATTGCTTGATATTACTTTCAAGTGCTCTAGTTCTAGTACAGGGCTAGTAGTAGTAGTATATAGATTAAGTGTGGTACTTAGGCTATATATTGCCAGTGAATACGGCTAGGCCCCCGGATAGCTGTGGTAGCAAGCAGGTGGTGACAGCCCTGTGCGCCTTGAATTCCACCACGTAGTTGGTCTAGTTTAACAGTAGGGCTCGTTGTGCTAGCGTTCAACCTAAGTCAGTGGTAAAGGCTAGTACGCCCACAATACACTAGTAAAGAACTTAAATCACTAGAAGTCTAATAGAACTAGGATCTACCCCAGTAGATAGTGCCCGTTCCCTTCAACTATCCTAGATATCCTTACCCCCCTAGTTTTCTCAAAATCACTTCGCGTTCCTCGTGGATTCGATACCCCGGAATACTCTGAGGTGAAAAGCTACAACTGACAGCCGTGCGCTTGCGGTTTCTTCTGCGTGCCACCCCAGGTGTCAACAAGCTTTTCTGGCGCCGTTGCCGGGGAACGGTAGCTGATTTTTGAGACTAGAGTTAGGATCATCTTTACCCTCTCCGCATGGAGAATCAATCTATCTTACAATTCGCAGCTCCTAAGAGTTCGCGATTAGAGCCACATTTATCATCACAACCTATATATGCCGATAGTTACGAATTGCGCCCTGACTTTATTAACAAAGTTCAGGAGAGCATGTTTACGGGATCAGAAAATCCCTACATACATCTACGTGAGTTTGAGCAAGTCTGTGCATGCTTGAACATTCTGGGCATTTCACCTGACACTGTCAAGTGGAAGCTGTTTCCGTTCACTTTGACGGGAGCAGCTAAAACATGGCATGCTCGAACCGTGGGAAGTGCCAGAGGAGACTGGGGAACTTTACGGACCAAGTTTATCTTGACGTATTTCCCTGTCCACCGAGTGGTACGACTACGAGTAGAAGTGATGACCTTTAGACAAAATGATAAGGACACCTTAGGGGAGGCTTGGGACCGTTTTATTGGTTTAATCAATTCGGGACCCGATTTAGCCATACCCGATCCAGTGCTCCTTCAGCATTTTTATGTCGGTCTAGAGAAAGAGAGCGCTCTTCACCTTGATCATTCGTCAGGTGGAGCGTTTCTTCATCTTTCTCCACAAGGTGGAAAGGAGGTTCTTGATAGAATTCTCGAGAATACTCCTTATACTGGAGTTTTCGATGAAATCCCTGAGGAAGAAGTCGTAGAAACCCAAGTTTTGACCGTAGAACAACAAGAAGAGCCCGAGTCTAGCTCGCTAGACTTAGCGGAGCCTATTCCGTCCACATTTGGAAGAGAAATTCCTCCGGAATTTTTGGGCAAGATAGAGGATGATGTGTTTGAGGATTACGGAAATGCTATGAACTACTCTGTTCAAGCTCTCCCATCCGACAAACCACTTCCTGAGTCCTCAGATGGAATCTATAGCCGAGAACGTCTTTTGGAACTTTCGGCTGTCATGAGTCATGAATGGACAATGGAAGCCGAAGTATCAGAAAACATCCCTCGCATAGATAAAGTACCTAGCGTAATAGATTGTCGAATTAGGGGAGAAAGGGCCTTTGCCTTTTACGACCCTGTCGTGGGAATTAATGTTCTTGCTAGTAATTACGTATCTAGAACATTCCCCGACCTTCAACGACATCCAACTAAACGGTGTTTAAGAGACCCACATGGTGACATCTTGGAAAGTGAAGGAATCCTAAAGATGGTCCCCATCCAAGTAGATGGAGCGGACATGGTCTTAGATTTCTACATTTTTGATGTAGTCCTTTTTTATGTCTTCTTAGGACAACCGTGGTCCATACTTGCCTTGCAAGGACCATGTCAAGAGCACTTTAATGCTCAAATCGGTGGAAAAGAGTACTCAGTACCTTTCGTACGTGCATTAAATTCTATTGCCGAACAACCACCAGAACCAGATCTTCTCGATCAAGCTAGAACCTCTACCCTTTATGAGTTGGCTCAGCCTGATTTTGAAGAAGATTCTGAGTTCTTTGTTGAAGAAGAAGCCGAGACAGATGAACCGTTTTGCTTAAACGAATCGGAAAAGCCATCTCGACCTTCCATAGAGCTAAAACCTCTGCCTGAAGGCCTGAGATACATCTTTCTAAACAAAGACCCCGAGACTCCCGTAATCATTAGCAGTAACCTATCTGAAGAGGAAGTCTGTAGGTTAACCCTTGTCTTAGAAAAACACCGAACTGTCTTTGGCTATTCACTTCAAGATTTGAAGGGAATTAGTCCAAATCTCTGCACCCATCGTATCCCTCTCGATCCTGAGATACCCACTTCAAGAGAGCCACAAAGATGACTTAATAACGCTATGCGTGAAGTCGTGAAAAAGGAGGTTTTGAAACTCTTGCACGTGGGAATTATTTATCCAGTTCCTTATAGTGAATGGGTAAGTCCCGTACAAGTAGTTCCAAAGAAAGGAGGTATGACAGTCGTTAAGAATGAGAAAAATGAGTTAATCCCTCAACGTACTGTCACTGGATGGAGGATGTGTATAGACTATAGGAAGCTGAATAATGCCACAAAGAAAGACCATTTCCCGCTTCCTTTTATAGATGAGATGCTAGAGAGATTGGCAAACCATTCCTGCAGATGCCTGGGGTGCCACACCACCAAGGCAACCTTAGCCTCAACGCGTACGCCGACAGATGGGTATGCTCTGCTGATTTTTTTATTCTAACACTCAATTACTCATTACTTGTACATCTGTGTGTTTTCCTCGCAGTCCCAGTCACATGGTGGTGAGGAGTAACCCCCTTTCAAGGCGTACAACTTGTTACACCAGGGCAAGGTGACTACGGCGAGCATGTCACACCCAATTTTAAGGATAAAATTGAATGCAATAACTTATCTGCGCCTAGAGATCAATCACACACATAAGCCACAAATTAAGGAGTACCATCACATATGTTTATTACATAATGAACATTATTCAAAGTCTTTACATAGCAGCGGATAAATAAGATAACTCTCGCAGTAGCTCCATCACAGGGAAAATGACTGGTTGACAGCAAGACTAGAACTCCTCGGGGAAATCATCATAACCATAGCAATCTGTTACCCATCCGGAATTTTTATCCATGTAGAGAAAATAAACAAGCATAAGTACATCTCGTACTTAACAAGTGTAACATGGGGTTCATGAGGCTCAAATAAGGCTGACATGGTTTAACTGCAATAGCTTTTAGTTGGCAACATTTTAACATTAAAGTGAACATATATTATGCTTAATCCAAATCCACTTGATCATAATAACTAAAACAAAGCAATAAGGTACTCAACACGAGCAACATAATTAAACCACATATAACAACTAATCTGTGAGTTTTCCGGGCCGCTCATGTCCGTGAGCACGGCTGATATATCAATTTATTAAAACTCTGCAGAGTGTGTACTCTTTCCCCATGAGTGATGATATCTAGATGCCCGGGCTAATTACTCCCATAACACTTCCGAGGTGAGTAGGCATGATACATCTCGAAGCCTTTCAAAGGTTCGTCTAACAAGTCAGGGCCGCTAGGTCTTAAGGCAAGGGGAAGAAGGGTATCTCAACCTTGCGGCACGCAGGCAAGGGGAAAGAAGCCGCCCTAAATCTAGCTTGGCAAGACCCAACGCGCCTATACAGGTGTCCACTAATAAGCTAGAAAAGGTCCTTATACTGAGCTAAGGTCAGAGCCATATAGCCCTCAAGGTTGCACTGTATGTCCCAGCTTTTGCTGACAGAAGATCCTAAACCATGTTGCTAAAAAGATCAAGTTTTATTCATCGTTATTAGATCATGTTTGGTTTAAGTAAAGCTCTAGCAAAGCTACCCATATGCATAGCATCCCAAAGGTTTAACAAGGTAACAGGTCAACATCTAGGATAAAGTAGATAGGTATTTAGAATTAGACACATGCATATGAATTTAGATGATTCATGGTGAATAGGTCAACAAGGAGGATCCCATGCTATACTTGCCTGGTTCAGCAAACTCTTGGTGCTCTTGGTTGTCGAAGTAGGGCTCTTGATCACCGGCGTACGTCTCACTGTCTATACTCGATTACCACATCAACACATAACCAACCGGATAACAATCATGCAAAGCAAACGAGCTATAAATAGAACATTACACCAACAGCAAGAAAATAATATGAAAAAGTTTGAAAACAGAAACTACGATCTGCTACGATCACATAAACGCAAAGATCACGAAAAACGGAATTATGACGCAAAAGTTATGAGCTAACCAAGTTACAAAACCTTAATTAATAGATTAGATCTAAATCAATTTTTAAATACAAAAACAGTATATATTTTCGCACAGACAGATAGATCTTTTCAAAACGGAACTAACGCAACTTGAACGGACTAAAATGGATTTAAAACATAGAAGATATAAGCATTTTAATCTGATGGCAAACCTGTAAATAAAACAAAATTGAATTTGAATTTAAATCAATTTATATCGAAATGCAGAATTGGCTGGACTGCGCCTCAATTAGGCAGAAACGCAGGGGCTTATACGAAAGAATCCGAAGACTCAGTGAACAGCGCCCTTAGGACCGCGGGTTTAGATCCAAATCTTAGGGGGGCTCTTTAGCAAAAATTGGCACCGAAGGGGTATCGGACGATCCTGAGCGTTGGATCTCATTTGGGCGCTCAAGATTAAAAAGGGGAGGTGGGCGGCGCTGTCGCCGGAGTTGGGAGAAAGGACAACGCCCACGGTGGCGCCACCGCCGGAGTCGGGCGGCGCGGCTCGGTTTTGGGCTATAGGCCATTAGAGACCACAGGACTTAGACCATTCAATAGAGGAGCTCAAGGGGATCATACCTAGGGCAAGGACGAGGTCGGGGATAGTCTGGTGGCGGCGTATGGATCGAGATGGCGGTCGGCGGCTCTGTAGAGCGACGACGAGCAATTAGAAGTGAAAAACAAGAAGAAAAAAGGGGGAAAAGGGATCAAGATGCCTCGAGAGCTTGATCCGAAGCTCGGTGGCGTGCTTACGGTGATGTTAGCGCTGTGAATCGACTAAAAGACGACGACGGAAACTCGGTGGTGGCAGAGCTTTAGTGATGGCGGATTAGGGCATGGGAGCGTGAGCTTCTTGCGTAGGAAAAGGCCACGGGTGCTAAGGTGTTTTATGGGTTGGTTGGCACGGCCGATAAATAGGCAAGGGCGCGTGCCCAGGCTCGGCATCGGCACGGACTCGAGTCCGCCATAGATGCGAACAGAGAGGGGGCGCTGACATGCGGAGGAAAGAAGTCAGCGGGAGGGGAGCAGCTGGTGAGTGGACCACCATCGTCAGAGAGAGGAGGGAGGTGGGAACGCGCGCGAGCTAGCCAACGCTAGGCTGGGCCGGCGGTTGAGCTGCGGGGGCGGAGGGGAAGACGGGCTGAAGCTGGGCCGCACGGAGGGGGCAAGAAGGCAGGCCAAGCGGAGAGAGCATCGGGTCGGCCGGCTGCTCCGAGCCAAAAGGGAGAAAAGGGAGAGGAGGGAGAGGAGAAAAGCTTTCCCATTTTCAGAAACAGATTTTCAAAGGCAATTTGAAATCTAATTTGAATTCAAACAAGTATTAAACAGAAACCAAACATCACAAAATAAAATATGCACCAGCATGTATGCATCAACATGATCTTTGGCCTAGGATTTATTTTAGCTTTTGTAAATATTATTTATTGCCTAGGTTTAATGCAACACACCAATGCAATAATTAAATCATATTACCTATTTCAAATCATGCAAAATTTGGGATGTTACAAATCTACCCCCCTTAAAGAATCTCGTCCTCGAGATTCTAGCGGTGCTTACTCAAACAACTGCGGGTATGACTTCCTCAGATCCTCTTCTCTTTCCCAAGTTGCCTCTTCTTCTGATTACCGATTCCACTGAACCTTGCACATCTTTATTACTCTGCTCCTGGTAACTCTTTCAGCTGTCTCCAGAATCATTGTCGGATACTCATCATAAGTCAGATCTTCCTTAACTGTGAGCTCTTCCAACGGTATCTGCTCTTTGGGCACTCGTAGGCACTTCTTCAACTGAGAAACATGGAACACATTATGCACTCCTGACAAGCTTTCAGGCAACTCTAACTGGTATGCCATTTCACCACGTCTCTCAAGAATCTTGAACGGCCCAATATACCTTGGTGCTAGCTTTCCTTTCTTATTAAACCTCTTCACGCCTCTCATCGGTGACACCTTCAGGTAGACATAATCACCCACTGTGAAAGATAGATCTCAACGACAGTTGTTTGCATAACTCTTCTGTCAGGACTGAGCTGCTCTCAGGTTGTCTCTGACTATTCTGACATGTTCCTCGGCATTCCTCAACACATCATTTCCAAACACCTGACTTTCACCTGTCTGATCCCAGAACAACGGTGTTCTACATGGTCTCCCATATAAAGCTTCAAACGGTGCCATCTTAAGACTCTCTTGGTAACTGTTGTTGTACGAGAACTCTGCATAACACAAATTCTTGTCCCAACTAGTGCCATACTGTAATGCACAAGCTCTCAACATGTCTTCTAGCATCTGATTTGTTCTTTCCGTCTGTCCATCAGTCTGAGGATGATAAGCAGTGCTGAAGTTCAACCTTGTACCCAATGACCGATGTATCATCTGCCAAAAGTGAGAGGTGAATTGAGTACCACAGTCTGACACAATCTTTCTTGGCACACCATGTAAGCAGACTATCCTTTCCATGTGTAACTCTGTCAATCTAGCTCCCGTATAGGTGGTCTTGACAGGTATAAAGTGAGCAACTTTTGTCAAACGGTCAACTATTACCCATATGGAGTCATAGCCTTTCTGAGTACGAGGCAAACCGAGTATAAAGTCCATACCGACTTCTTCCCACTTCCATTCAGGTATCTTCATCGATTGCAACAAACCAGCGGGTCTCTGATGTTCTACCTTTACTCTCTGACACGTATCACACAGAGCTACATACTCGGCTACATCTCGTTTTAGACCATCCCACCAATACTTTTTCTTAAGATCAAGGTACATCTTAGTACTTCCAAGATGAATGGAGTAAGCTGACTCATGCACTTCTCGCAGTATAGTCTCACGTATCTCCTTGATTTCAGGCACACATAACCTCTTTCCATGCCACAATGTACCATTCTCATCTAACCGGAAGCCTGATGCTTTGCCAAGAAAAATATTATCTGCTATCTGCTTCAACTTCTCATCTGCCATCTGACCTTTACGTATCTCTTGAATCAACACTAGTTCTAGTACCAATTCCATACTGTTAGTAACAATCCCCAAATTCAAATGTGCAAACTCAGCACACAACTCTTCTGGCATAGTGGCAATTCGAACTTCATTGACATAGCTCTTTCTGCTCAAGGCATCTGCTACGCCATTAGCTTTCCCGGGATGGTAGTGTATCTCTAGATCATAATCCTTAATCAATTCTAACCATCTGTGTTGCCTCAAGTTCAGATCAGACTGGGTGAATATGTACTTCAAGCTCTTATGATCGGTATAGATGTCTGTCTTGTGACCCACTAGATAGCGTATCCAGATTTTCATTGCATGGACAACAACAGCTAACTCAAGATCATGTGTGGGATAGTTCAACTCATGCTTTCTCAACTGCCTCGATGCATATGCCACAACTCTGCCTTGTTGCATAAGAACACAACCCAGACCTTGACGAGATGCATCATAGTAAATAGAGAAATCCTTGCTCAGATCTGGTAGTATCAACACTGGAGCTGTGGTTAGATGTTTCTTCAACTCCTCAAAGTTAGCCTGACATTTATCAGACCAGACAAACTTAGCATTCTTATCTAGCAGAGCTGTCATTGGCTTAGCAAGCTTGGAGCAACCTTCAATGAACCTTTTGTAGTAACCAGCCAATCCAAGGAAACTACGGATCCCAGTCACATCTGTTGGTGGCTCCCAGTTCAACACATCTTCCACCTTGCTTGGATCTACTGAGATACCTCCATTAGAGACAACATGTCCAAGGAAGGAAACTTCCTTCAACCAGAACTCACATTTGCTACGCTTGGCATACAACTTGTTCTCTCTGAGTTTCTGTAGCACTAGTCTCAGATGTTCAGCATGATCTTCCTTTTTTAGAGAATACTAGAATATCATCAATAAACACAACAACAAACTTGTCGAGATACTCCATGAACACCTTGTTCATCAAATACATAAAGTAGGCAGGTGCATTGGTCAACCGAAAAGACATGACTGTATACTCATACAACCCATACCTGGTAGTGAAAGCTGTCTTTGGGATATCAGATGCTCGAATCTTCAACTGATGATAACCAGAGCGCAAATCAATCTTAGAAAACACACATGCACCTCTGAGCTGGTTGAACAGATCATCAATCCTCGGCAACGGGTACTTGTTCTTGATAGTAACCTCATTCAAGGATCGATAGTCAACACACATCCGCTGACCACCATCCTTCTTGTCAACAAAGATAACAGGAGCTCCCCATGGTGACGAACTAGGACGAATGAACCCTTTTTCTTGTAACTCTCTAATTTGTTTCTTAAGTTCTTCTAGTTCAGGTACTCCCATTCCATATGGTCTTTAGCTATGGGTGCAGTTCCAGGTAAAAGCTCAATAATAAATTCAATGTCGCGATCGGGTGGCATACCTGGCAAGTCATCGGGGAACACATTTGGGAACTCATCCACCACTAGATCTTCCTGGAAAATCTCTTCATTCATTTGGTTCACGGTGGCTGTTGGTGATGGTTGTAGCACTACATCAACACTGACCTTGTCACCTTTTGCAGTAGTAACTGACACAACCTTCTCTTGGCACTGAATCACTGCCTTGCACATCTTCATCCAGTCCATGCCCAGTATCAAATCAATACCAGCTGTCTTTAGCACAATAGGGGATATTGAGAAATCTACCCCTCTTAAGGACACATCCAGCGGCGTACATTGAAGAGTAGCTTGCAAACCTCCACCCGGTGAGGTAACCATTATGGGGGTTTTCATGAGGCTAACAGGTAGATTATGCATTCTAACAAATGTATGTGATATGAAAGTATGCGATGCACTAGAATCAAAAAGAACTATAGCGGGGATGGAACTGATGTTGAACATACCAAGCATGACTTCTGGCGCTTCCTGCACGGTCTCTGCGGACACGTGAGGGTGAGCTTGTTGCCTTCCTTTCTGCCCATTATTCTGAGGTGCAAGCTGATCTTGCCTCTTCGGACAGCGGTTGGCAAAGTGACTTGGATCACCACAACGGAAACAAACATTGGGTGCTCCATTCTTTGCGGGGGTGTTGGGTGCACTAGTCTTCATGGGAGCATTGTTGGGGGTACCTTGACGTTGAGCTTGTCTATTGTTCTGCTGCTGTTGTGGGTATGGGGAACGTTGCTGACCCTAGTTGTGGTTCCACTGAGTAGTCTGTCCCTGGTACCTCTGCTGGTAGCCTGCCGCAAAGTTGGGACGGGGACGGTTGTTACTGTTAGACGACTGACCCTGGAGCTTCCTCTTTCTAGCTTCCATCTCCTTCCACTTGTTGTCAACCACTATGGCGCGGTTGACCAGAGTCTGGTAGTTGGTGTACTCATTGGACATCAACTGGAGTGCCAGTCCATCATTCAGACCCTTAAGAAAGCGACGCTGTTTGTCGGCATCTTGAGCAATATTAGTGGGGGCATAGCGTGACAACTGAGCGAACTTGTCACGGTACTCAGCTACAGTCATGGCTCCTTGATGCAGCGATCTGTATTCCTCCTGCTTCAACTCAATCAAGCCAGCGGGGATATTGTAAGCTTTGAAGTTGGTCTTGAACTCATCAAAAGTGACAGCTGGAGCATTGTTGGCTCGACCGAACTAAAACGATTCCCACCAATCCAGAGCAGCTCTTTGCAACTGACCAGAAGCATAGAGCACCTTCTCCTGGTCATTGCACTGTGCGATGGTGAGCTGGCGTTCAATAGCACGAAGCCAGTCATCAGCCTCCAGAGGATCAACAACATGAGAGAACACTGGTGGGTGACCCTTCAGAAACTCTCCCCTCTTGTCCCTCACTTGCATCGGTGGTGGCCCTCCAACTGGCTGGTTGTGCAGGTGTTGCATCATGGTTTGCTTGAATTGGGCCTGGATGCCCATCAGCTGTTGAATGTCCACTGGTGGTGGTGGTGGTGGGTTTACAGGTGCTCCACGACCGCGGCCATGTCCACGTCCACCTCCAATTCCACCTCCTCTTGCAGCCATCTGTCTTCAAAACAAGGACCACGGTTAGCGAACTTTTCAAGAAAAGATCACTTACATGAGAACAAACATGAGATCTGAAAATTTCTGGGCGAGATCCGGTAACAATAGTGCAGTAAAACAGACATAACTCGAGTTCCAAAATTCAAAACAGGGCGTGCCATACACATTTGGAAAGATGACAAAATTATCTACAATGTTTATTTAAGTGACTTTCCCAGATTCGGTCGTTAAATTAGTCAAAAACAGAGAACAAACGAAACTGTCCAGAGTTCAGAACTGCGTAGAAACTCTAACTTTTAAAAGCTATATCTCACAAACAATAATAGCTATTAAGGTGATTCGGGAGGCATTGGTTAGATGCTGAAGTCTATTTTCCACCATAAAAATTTCAGCCATGCTGCATGAACATAACTCGAGATATAACATAAAGATTACAGGTTGCTCCAGAAAACAGCAGAGAACGAGATATAACGAACCCACTTATTTATTCATAAACATTATGCATAACCTATGAGATTTGCAGACAAGCCTACAATATCTCAGAACACATTACAAAGAACCAACTCAAACATAAGCACAATAATAGTTCAACTAACACATAACAAAGCACACTAACACAAAACTTAACTGGACTCAACTTCACGCTTACTATTATCGTCTTATTACATAAAGGGTGACCTAAACCTATTTATAGAGCGGACGGCGAAGCTTCTTGTACATAGGGGGATGGTTGAGTTGCTCTCGGAGTCCATCTATGACTTGGTAGCACCTCTTGAGATCTTTCCCTTGGGATATCACCATCTTCTCCAAGTCCGTGACAGACCTTTCCCTATCAAGGAGGAAGTCTCGCGAAGCCTTCTCAGTTGGGGTTGCATTAGGGTCTTCCACCATAACGTCCTTCATATCATTATTCCAGTATGGCAGGTAACGATATGGATCATCCCTCATATCCTTCATGCGACGACCCCGAAATGCCTAGTAGGCTTGAACCACTACAGCTTCCAAGGCTGCCGTCAGGGTAGATCGACGAGCCTTGTAGGCTATCACCATATCATGCAGGTGAAGGCCACTTCCTTGCTCTTCGATGGCGACAGTGATCCTCGCCTTCTAGTAGGTCTTCTCTAGAGGACGCGTGTACCTCTAGTAGGTGTATTGCACAACAATATTCTGGTCCTGGTAGTAGGCATCGAGAAGTCCCATCAGTCTGTGATGAGTGGGACACTGGGGTGCTCCGATGTAGTACCCGGAGTCCACGTCCCAGCCTATAGCGGGCTCATCATCATATTCAACCTCCAGCACTTCAGGGGGCACTGGCGCGGGAGGAATTGGTTCCTGAGAAGCTGGATCCTGCTGAGCTTGAGCTTGTGGTGCAGGTTCTTGCGGTACGGGTGCCTGTGGCTCCTGCGGCGCTTGCTCCTGTGGCGCTGGCTCCTGCGGTGCCGGCTCTTGGGGTGCCGATTCTTGCGGTGCTGGTTCTTGCGGTGCTGGCTCTTGGGGAGCTGGCTCTTGCGGGGCTGGTGCTTGGGGTGCTTGCGGGATGCGGTTGCCTGACCTCAGGCCTGACTTGAAGCGGCCTCCGGTACTCTTGTGGGCGGTCTGACGAGCACGAGCCATCTATGGAACAGACCAAGAGACAGTTAGAATAGAGTCAACATTTATATAATAGAGCAAGTAAAGAGAAGCATATAATTTGATAAATTAGCAAGGCTAAGATAAGTAGCAAGAAAGAGAAGCAAAGACCACTAAAACGACCATAAACTAACTAGGCTTGCGTCCTACAGCCAGCATAGCTCTGATACCAATTTGTCACACTCAATTTTAAGAATAAAATTGAATGCAATAACTTATGTGCGCCCAGAGATCAATCACACACATAAGCCACAAATTAAGGAGTACGATCACATATGTTTATTACATAACGAACATTATTCAAAGCCTTTACATAGCAGCGGATAAATAAGATAACTCTCATGGTAGCTCCATCACACGGAAGATGACTGGTTGACGGCAAGACTAGAACTCCTCGGGGAAATCATCATAACCATAGCAATTTGTTACCCATCCGGGATTTTTATCCAAGTAGAGAAAATAAACAAGCATAAGTGCATCTCGTACTTAACAAGTGTAACATGGGGTTCATGAGGCTCAAATAAGGCTGACATGGTTTAACTGCAATAGCTTTTAGTTGGCAACATTTTAACATTAAAGTGAACATATATTATGCTTAAACCCAAATTCACATGATCATAATAACTGAAACAAAGCAATAAGGTACTCAACATGAGCAACTTAATTAAACCACATATAACAACTAATCTGTGAGTTTTCCGGGCCGCTCGTGTCCGTGAGCACGACTGATATATCAGTTTATTAAAACTCTGTAGAGTGTGTACACTTTCCCCATGAGTGATGATATCTAGATGCCCGGGCTAATTACTCCCATAACACTTCTGAGGTGAGTAGGCAGGATACATCTCGAAGCCTTTCAAAGGTTCGTCTAACAAGTTAGGGCCGCTAGGTCTTAAGGCAAGGGGAAGAAGGGTCTCTCAACCTTGCGGCACGCAGGCAAGGGGAAAGAAGCCGCCCTAAATCCAGCTTGACAAGACCCAACGCGCCTATACAGGTGTCCACTAACAAGCTAGAAAAGGTCCTTATACTGAGCTAAGGTCAGAGCCATATAGCCCTCATGGTTGCACTATATGTCCCAGCTTTTGCTGACAGAATATCCTAAACCATGTTGCTAAAAAGATCAAGTTTTATTCACCATTATTAGATCATATTTGGTTTATGTAAAGCTCTAGCAAAGCTACCCATATGCATAGCATCCCAAAGGTTTAACAAGGTAACGTGTCAACATCTAGGATAAACTAGATAGGTATTCAGAATTAGACACATGCATATGAATTAGATGATTCATGGTGAATAGGTCAACAAGGAGGATCCCATGTTATACTTGCCTGGTTCAGCAAACTCTTGGTGCTCTTGGTTGTCGATGTAGGGCTCTTGATCACTGGCGTACGTCTCACCGTCTATACTCGATTACCACATCAACACATAACCAACCGGACAACAATCATGCGAAGCAAACAAGCTATAAATAGAACAACACACCAACAGCAAGAAAATAATATGAAATTTTTTGAAAACAGAAACTACGATCTACTATGATCACATAAACACGAAGATCACGAAAAATGGAATTATGACGCAAAAGTTATGAGCTAAACAAGTTACAAAACCTTAATTAGTAGATTAGATTTAACTCAATTTCTAAATACAGAAACATTATATATTTTCGCACAGATAGATAGATCTTTCCAAAACGAAACTAACGCAACTTGAACGGACTAAAGCGGATTTAAAACATAGAAGATATAAGCATTTTAATCTGATGGCAAAACTAGAAATAAAACGAAATTGAATTTGAATTTAAATCAATTTAAATCGAAATGCAGAATTGGCTGGACTGCACCTCAATTAGGCAGAAACGCAGGGGCTTATATGGAAGAATCCGAGGATTCAGTGAGCAACGCCCTTAGGACCGCGGGTTTAGATCCAAATCTAAGGGGAGCTCGTTAGCAAAAATCGGCACCGAAGGGGTATTGGACGATCCTGAGCGTTGGATCTGGTTTGGGCGCTCAAGATTAAAACGGGTAGGTGGGCGGTGTTATCACCGGAGTTCGGAGAGGGGACAGCGCCAATAGTGGCGCCATCGCCGGAGTCGGGCAGCGCAGCTCGGTTTTGGGCTATAGGCCGTTAGAGACCTCGGGACATAGACCATTCAATAGAGGAGCTCAAGGGGATCATACCTAGGGCAAGGACGAGGTCGGGGACGGTCTGGTGGCGGTGTATGGATCGAGATGGCGGCCGGCGGCTCTGTAGAGCGACGATGAGCAATTAGAAGTGAAAAACAGGAAGAAAAAAAGGGGGAAAAGAGATCAAGATGCCTCAAGAGCTTGATCCGAAGCTCAGTGGCGTGTTTACGGTGATGTTAGCATTGTGAATCTACTAAAAGACGGCGGCGGAAACTCGGTGGTGGCGGAGATTTGGTGTTGGCGGATTAGGGCACGGGAGCGTGAGCTTCTTGCGTAGGAAGAGGCGGCGGGTGCTCGGGCGTTTTATGTGTTGGTTGGAATGGCCGATAAACAGGCAAGGGAGCGTGCCTAGGCTCGACATCGGCACGGACTCGAGTCCGCCATAGATGCGAACAGAGAGGGGGCGCTGACATGCGGGGGAAAGAAGTCAGCGGGAGGGGAGCAGCTGGTGAGTGGACCGCCATTGTCAGAGAGAGGAGGGAGGTGGGAACGCGCGCGGGCTGGCCAGCGCGAGGCTGGGCCGGTGGTTGGGCTGCGGGGGAGGAGGGGAAGACGGGCTGAAGCTGGGCCGCACGGAGGGGGGAAGAAGGCAGGCCGAGCGGAGAGAGCATCGGGTCGGCCGGCTGCTCCGGGCCAAAAGGGAGAAAAGGGAGAGGAGGGAGAGGAGAAAAGCTTTCCCATTTTCAGAAACAGATTTTCAAAGGAAATTTGAAATCTAATTTGAATTCAAACAAGTATTGAACAGAAACCAAACATCACAAAATAAAATATGCACCAGCATGTATGCATCAACATGATCTTTGGCCTAGGATTTATTTTAGCTTTTGTAAATATTATTTATTGCCTAGGTTTAATGCAACACACCAATGCAATAATTAGATCATATTACCTATTTCAAATCATGCAAAATTTGGGATGTTACAGAGGGCCCAGTACAACCCGGACGCCGGGCCCGATGCGTACACCAACACGAACGCCTATACCAAGGTCACCGAGTACACCTCGGCGGCTCATGAGCGCCATGGGGAGGACTTCGATCTGGCCACCCAGCCCCTAGATACAGACCTGGTGATGAGGCTGGGAAAAGGGAAGTAGCACGGCCGGTCCTGGATAGCCAACAGCGCAATTGACTCGTCCTCTGTTCCCAACCTCGCCAAGATTCGAGCTGCCAGCACGAGCTCCTTGTTGGTAGTTCTTAGCTTCACTAAAGATAGTGCTAGGCAACTATCCCCGGTAAC
The DNA here is from genome assembly GCA_009763385.1 of Coix lacryma-jobi var. lacryma-jobi. Taxonomy (NCBI): domain Eukaryota; kingdom Viridiplantae; phylum Streptophyta; class Magnoliopsida; order Poales; family Poaceae; genus Coix; species Coix lacryma-jobi. The sequence goes on from CM019831.1 coordinate 100,466,116, forward strand.
GGCCCAGGAATGCTTGTTGGCACTTGCTAACGTTGTTACTAGGAGTAGACTATAGAGTCTATCCCCGGCAACGGCGTCAGAAATGCTTGAAGCAAGACCGGTCACTATACCTAAAGGAGTGGAGCTAAAGCAGCTATCTACTAATGCCAAGCGGGGTTGTCAATCCCAACACTAGTAGGAGCTAGCTAGAGAGAATGCAATCTACCAGGAGGAGATTCTGCAAGCGCACAGAACTATCATAGTAGCACTTCGCCTGGGAGTACCAGGTGTCGATTTATTTGATCCCAAGGGAAGGCTAGGGTGGTGTATGAGTTGAGTCAAGGAGGGGATGAGAGTCGAAGAATAAGAAAAGAGAAAAGGGGAAAAGGGAAGAGAAGGGATGAAAGGCTAGAAAGAATATATGGATGGCTAGGTAAGGATGATATGGATGGCTAAGGTAAGGTGGATAACTAGATGGATAAAGAGAATAGGATAACTAAGGGTAACTAAGGTAACTACTAACTACTCCTAGATAACTACAAAGCAAGATAACTACGAAGCGAGACAGTTACGAAGCAAGGCAGGCAAAAGACAATAAAGCAACTAAGTTGAGTATAGTTTTATTCCTATCTTGTCAAGTATCGAGGCGTACTAGCCTTTACCACTTACTTAGGTTGAACGCTAGCACAACGAGCCTTACTGTTAAACTGGGCCAACTACGTGGTGGAATTCAAGGCGCACAGGGCTGTCACCACCTGCTTGCTACCACAGCTATCCGGGGGTCCAGTCGTATCTGAAGGTAAGTCTATAACTAAGCACCACGCTTAACTATATTCTAACTATCTCTACCCTAGCTTTGAATAGAGACACTCTTGCGGACGTCAGAGCAAACACTTGACTTAATAAGATAAACACTAAACTAACTAAGCAACCTATTGGCAAAGATCAAACACTAAGCTCACTAGAGATTAACTACTATGGCTAAGTGAATTGATCTATAGGATAGCTAGGCACTCAGGCAATCAATCAAGTATACCACTCAATACTGATAAGTAGAATAAAGTAATACTTGAAATGATGAACTAGAATATAGTAAGTGCTTGAGTAACAAGAGCAAAACCTGAACTGGAGATGAAGGAAGACTCTTCCCAGCTCCAGAGCCGATCACTCGCACGCCTCTACTCTTGAGCTAACCCTTGAGCAGCGCTACCGCGAGGGCGAAGATGCCTTGCTCTACTAGCTACCTACTTGCCTAAGCTCTCTAAGCTTCTAACCTAACTCTCACTTGCTTCTCTTGCTTTGCTTCTCTTGGAAGTGTGGGATATGAGGGATGGTGTGATGGATATCAATGAAGAGGTGCCTCAGGGGGGGGTATTTATAGCCTTGTGGAGTGAGGGGGGTTTTTATAGGGGGCAGCCAGCAGACCTAGGGCTAACCCCAGCCCTAGGTGGCGGCCGCCACCTCCCTCACCGTTGGATGCACCGCCTCGGCTTCAACGGCATCCAGGTGGTTGTCCGAGGCGGTTTGGAGGTCGGTTGCATGTCCTAGCAACCGACATTCAGCCTTGATCCACGCCACTTTCTCCTGAGCCGTCTGATGCCACTGACCTAGTGACCAAGGGCCAAGATTTGGCCCTGGGGAGGTCACACGGATCGGTGACATGGCAGGGGTTGCAACTTGGGCCAACCCAAGTGGCGGGCGCCACTTAGAGCTGGCGGGCGCCACCTAGGGGTGGCGGGCGCCACCCCTCTTAGGCCCATTTGGGCCCTGCTGAGTGGGCTTGGCTCCTGGTGGGTCCAAATGTCCAAATTTGGTTCAAATCCTGCATTCAAATAAAATTCTATGGACATGTGGAATTCGGTTAGTTTGAAACCTATTTGACTACATTTCATGCCTTATTGGTGAACTTTAGGGTCAAATGTTGATGGTAAAACAGGTGTTTAAGGACCGTCAACACTCCTCCGTCCCCATACGACCTCGACAGCCGACCTCACAGCAGATGATGACACAACTTCAGGTAAATATTGTTCTATTCATTGTTCATTGCTTTTACACATATACCTTGCCTTTCCATTGTTTAAACCTTACGAGAGGAATATTGCAGGCCCAGATGCAGGCCCAGGCGGACCAGGTGCAGAGGTTGCAGGCCATGCACGAGGCCCAGGCGGTGGCCCATCGTCGCGAGTTACTGGCCGTCCAGCAGCGGGAGGCGCAGAGGATACAGGACATAGCTCACTTCTTTGGGAGTCTGAACATTCCGGGTGTTGTCGTGCCTCCCTCGCTGCTCACTCCTTTTGTGCCTCCTGGTACTCCTCCGACAGGGGCTCCAGTGAGTATATATGGTTGTTTATTGCTTTAACTTTTATGGTCGTCCTCCAGGTGCTAACGAATTTGCTTCTCCTTTGTGCACTCACAGTCGGAGGGTTCGGCGCCGACACCTCAAGCTGGCCTTCCTCCGCACACTCTGTACATCGCTGGTGGCCCTCCTTCACAGTCTGGGTGGCTCCCCGGTGGCCCTCCTCCGCCCTATGGGTGGCCAGGTCACCTTCCTAACTAGTCGGGGTACACCGGGTGGCCATCTAGACCTCCGCCACCCGCGTGGCAAGGTTGGCAAGGTGGTCCTTCGAGCGGGTCATCGCACGGGTGCCAAGGTGGAAGTTCTTCACAATCTGAGCACCAAGGTGAGTAGTGATGGCCGACTTAGATTTGTCATGGACTTGTGAGACGGATGTGATGGACTTGTGAGCTTGTGATGAACTTGTGATAAAATTGTGATAACTTGTGAGCCTGTGATGCATGGAGACTGAACGTGTGATATTTGTCTGAGATGGATATGAATGTGATATATTCAGTTCTGTGTGATGGAATATGGATGTGTGTATGTTTTCTGTGAAGGAAATTGAAAATATAAAAAAATTGACTTTTTCCCAGCTTTGCCAAGTGCCACAATTGGCAAAGTTGCCACGGCACTCAGCAAAGCTGGGTTAATTTTCCCCAGTTCGGCATCTTTGCCGAGTGCCAGGGCCATGGCACTCGACAAAGGACGCCTCTTTGCCGAGTGTCAGCCCATGTGGCACTCGGCAAAGAGGCCGTCTTTGCTGAGAACCAGCCCATGTGGCACTCGGCAAAGAGGTCGTCTTTGTCGAGTGCCAGCCCACTTAGCACTCTGCAAAGAGGGTGTCTTTGCCGAGTGCCGACCCACGTGGCACTCGGCAAAGAGGTCATTTTTGCCGTGTGCCGGCTCGTCTGGCACTCGACAAAGAGCAAATTAGATCGGGAGTTGAACCATGATTCAATTTGTGCCCAATTTACCAAGATTGCAGAAATTATCCTCGCAGATACAAAATTGGCAGGGATAGGAAATTGTTTTTCAAAACTTAACCTCATATGAGTGAGTAATCACTAGAAATTGAAGCTAGCAGTGCTAATTACAAGCAGATCAATTCTTGACATGAACTTTAGTAGATATTATCCTTTGCACAAGAAACAATGGAGTTGGAGTTAGTATTGGTATTCTTGAGCTCTGATCTAAACATTAGAGTTCATGAATCAAGGGTGTTCATTTCATAAGAATTGAGTCTGTGACTCGGGTTCTTTCTAGTTTCTTTTTATGTGGAACATTAAATCTATAACTCTAATACAGCTAATATCCACTAAATATTTCTCTCTTCATGGAAAGTGTCCACATCATTCCCAACTAAGTGATCTCACTAAATATTCTATCTCTTCATGCAAGTTGTCCATATCATTCTCCATTAAGTCCATGTCATCATGTTTTATTTCTTCATGCAAGGTATCCACATTATTATTCACTGAGTCTATGTCATCTCTTACAAATAAAAAATATCCATGACATCTCTATCACGTGAAATACTTTAAATCGTTAATCTATATATTAACATACAAGTCATTTGCATTATTGTTTGGTCACATGCTCTTCTATAAAAGAATTAAATATTTTATTGTTTATTCTTTGACTAGCTTAGTGATTTTTTACTATATTTGGTACAATAGATAACGTCAAGTCAAATTTCATATATATATATATATAGTATACATAATATCGTATAGTGATATTTTGTATATAACATATTTTTTAAAAGAAAATCCTGCGGCAACGCGCGGGGTATACTTCTAGTATCTATCGAACTTCAAGATCATGAAAAACACCATTATTGATCAGTTTAACCATTTATTGTGTATGCCTATCTCTCTAATTTGTGGTTTTAATGCTGAGAATAGGAACTCAATGAAAGATACTATTGCTGAAATAGTAGCCTCCAACATTGTCTGCCATCAAGAGACCAAATTGGAAACTATTACTATCTCTTTCGTCTAAACATTTTGCCCTCCACTATTCAACTTTTTTTTCTTTTTTAGTGGATGCATTGGGTTGCTTAATTAGCATTAGGAACATCATTTTGTTTGATGTCAGAGTAAAACATCCCAAAATAATTTTGTTATTTTCCATGGACTTTGGCTCTTTGCACAAAGGACTAGAGTTTGTACCAATATTGAATATTGATGCACATTGCACTAACAATGGGAAAACACTACTCCAGAACAACAAACTCATGAGGGGTCGACCACAAACTAATATACTAAGACTGCAAATGAGACGATTTCTGACAGGTGACCATGAAGCTAGAGAGCAAAGGAAATTTGACTTCATATGTAATTTACCAACAACGATGATATCCTTGGAGGTCTGACAACCATGGTAAATAGGGATTCATCATGTTTTTGAAAGGCATAGGAAATATCTTTTATTTTGGGTTGTGAACCACCTATAGAAAATGTTCCAAACCACCATGGTAAATGGTATTTGGGTTGTGAACCCTAATACCTACGTCCTTGGTGGCCCTCAGCCTTCCAGGAAATATGTGGTTCCATTGCAGACCATAACCTCAAATGTAATTGTGAGTTTCTTGTCTCCTACTGAAAAAAGCTTTCAATTACCAATAAATTCATAGATTCTAGTCACTAACTGAATCAATGAATTAAATTGGCAAAAGATGGCATGCACATGTGACTGAAACACTTGGTTGTCCACAACACCACCAACAACAGCAACAACAACTGCGGAGTAAAGCATAAGGGGAGGCACACTCGGGCTGTGCTTGCATGCACATGGCGTTTGGTTGGTTGGCGGGTAACGCAAATGGTAAAGAAAACGGGTCACGGAGGGAATGCGTGGGGGATCATGATTCGCGTGATCCGTTTGGTTCCATAAATTGTAACGGAAACCAATTACAGCACAACGCGTAATCGGATAAGACTCACGAAGGGGCGGTATCAGCGATGACTAGTTCGTTATTTGATTGCGGAGTATCTCATAACGGACATAGTTGAACCAAGCAGTCGTATTGCTATCGGATTCCACTCTGCAATCTGATTTCGTTACATTGCGCAGAACCAAACAGCTTGGCAGTGTCAGCATGGAATAGTTTTTGTAGAACATTAATTGACATGGAGACATTGCCATTGTAGTCACTTTTTGTAGAAAATTGTATTCACTTTTACTATTCTGTGACGAGCACTAGTACAGAAATAGTTTTGCTTGCAGTAACAAATGATCTTCAACTCTAGTTCACGATTTCCTGGTTTTAAAATTGATGCTAGAATCGATTTTCACGGGCTGTTCTCTTAAGACAACTGCCTTGAAAAATATATTTTCATAATTAGTTTGCTAGGTCAACCATCACTAAGAATGATTTCAATGAGTGGTTGACTTAAATCTACCACACCTAAAATAATTTCAAACTATTTTAAAATCATTTTAGGAGTCGTAGAAAAGTAAGAATTTTTTAACGTGGTAAGAGGCCTAGAGGATGACAACTAGATTTACTTTTCAGCTTGTTTTGCACAATTGCAGCCATGGGAACTCGAACTTACAACCTCGCACAAACCACATCCTGTCTCCAAACCACATAGTCACATGTCTAGACATATGTGAACGCATCTTGGCTCCTACTGGTTTCGGTGATTGGATGAAACACAAGATTACTGTGACTAACGTGTGTTTTGCAGAAACAGGATTGAGTTAGGTCACGGTAATGGCGACGATACGGGCATATGGAGTTCATGTCCCCTGGCGATGGATATTGTTTTGGTTTTTCAAAGGACGGACGACGAAGACGGTGGTAGACTAGGCTAAGTGTCATATGGTGTTGGAGGACACTTAGGTAGTCTTAGGTCTTTGTTTTTCCTTTGGTCGTACTATAAAGGGGAGCGTGAATCAGTAGCTTGACCTAGATGAGTCTATTGAGGTAGGTGTGGTGCACAGTTGTTATTTCATAGCCCTAGGTAGCTCAGAGAGATGTCTTAAGTCGAGTGGATCAAAAGTCGTTTAGGCCGCGTCGTGATCCGAGTTGAGTCTGCCCTTGTAAAGGGCATCGGACGCTGGCCAGGTGGGCATCGGACGCGTCTGATGCTCACCCCGACTAGGGTTTAGTCTGGTGCGTGGCATCGGACGCGTCGATGTGTTCACATCGGACGCGCCCGTGCCACTGTTCACATGCGCGTGAACTGGAGGCCGCATCGGACGCAGGCATCGGACGCTGAGGACCAGCGTCCGATGGCCATGCAGAGAGGTTCCAGAGAGGGTAAATCCACATCGGACGCGTCCGATATGGTGGCATTGGACGCTGCCCAGCGTCCGATGTCACTTTAACAGGTCTAACAAGAGGGTACAGTCGACCGTTGGTCGAGGTCATCGGAGCGTCCGATGTCACGTATCGGAGCGTCCGATGCCCCCGTAGAAACCCTGTCTTGTCCTGTTTTTGGATGGCCGGTTGGGGGAGTATATAAACTCCTTCCCTCCATCCATTTGAGTGTTCTTGCCACTTCCATCTGCTGAAAAACACATTGTGAGTGTGAGTGAGTGCAAGGGCCCTAGTGAGGTTGAGTGATTTGCTAATTGTGAGAATTAGACACCTCCTAGTGAGAATTGAGTAGCAAGTGTGCATCCATCCATCTCTTTGGCCTTGTGTTGGTCAAGTGAGAGTTCTAGCTTGTTACTCTTGGTGATCGGCATCACCTAGATGGCTTGGTGGCGATCGGAGAGCTCGGTGATCATCCGGAGCATTGTGGATGACCCAAGCCAAGTTGTGACCGGTAGCGAGCGATTCACCGGGCCGGAGTGGCGAAGAATCAGCTCGTAGTGAGCACTTGATCCTTGCGCGGATCAAGGGGGAGCGATACCCTTGCGCGGGTGCTCCAACGAGGACTAGGGGGTGTGCCGACACCTCGATACCTCGGCAAAAACATCGTCGTGTCATCTCTACTCCTTTACATATGCATTTACTTTCAAGCAATTCAATTCCGCATTACCACTTGTTGTTCATTCTATATTGGATTGCTTTGCTAGAGTAGGAGTGGCATAGACTTGGTATTTTGTGCGGTAGAATAAAGAGAAACACACTTCTAGGCACTAGGGGGTTAATTGGGGCTTGATAGGTTTTATTCTTGCAAGAAGTTTTAGAAAAGCCCAATTCACCCCCCCCCCCTCTTGGGCATCTTGATCCTTTCAATTGTTATCAGAGCCTCGTGCTCTCGATTTAGGCTTAACCGCCTAGAGTTAAGATGTCCGGAGGTGATGGACCACCTCCCATGTTCGAGGGAGACGACTTTCCATATTGGAAAATCCGTATGGAGTCGTACCTAGAAGCGGTTGATGTGAAATGTCGTGATGCCGCCATAACCGGGTTCCCCAAACCCACAGAGGGCACTAGCCTCACGCCACATGAGGAAGAAAATGAGAAGTGGAATGCAAAGGCCAAAAACATTCTTTTTAGAGGCATTTGCAAGGATGTGTTTAACCGCGTCCGAAACCACAAGAATGCCCATGATCTATGGGATAACATTTGTGCTCTCCATGAGGGGACCAAGAGTGAGCGTGAGGAGAGATATCATTTAGTTATGCAAAAGCTTCATTCATTTGATATGCATGCTAATGAATGTGCAAATGAAATGTACTCACGCTTGAATGTTCTTGTAGAAGAACTCAATGGACTTGGCCTCACACAAATGCAACCATCCGATGTTGTGAGGAAGATTCTTTGTGTCCTTCCAATTGAGAAGTATGGACACATTGTGACGGTGCTACATCAAGGTGATCTTTCCACCGCTACACCAACTCAAATCTTGGGAAAGATCAATGCGCATGAGATGTACATGCACATCACACCAAGTGGTGGCTCCTCCACCGACAAGAAGAAGGACTTGGCCTTCAAAGCTAGCCATGACAAGAAGGGCAAGTCCAAGGCGATTGAGGTGCATCATGAGAGCTCAAGTGATGAAGAGGATGATTCCAACATTGCTCTCATGGTGAGAAGGACCACCAAGATGTTGAAGAAGCTTCACAAGAATGGAGTCAACTTTGACTCAAGACAGAAGAAGTTCTTCACAAGTAGCAAGAGGAGGCCAATCTCCGAAATGGATTGCTACAATTGCGGTGAGCTTGGCCATCTTGCTCATCAATGCACCAAGCCCAAGAAAGAGAGCTACAAGAACAAGAACAAGAGCAAGAAGTATGACTCATCAAGTGAAGATGAGAAGAAGAATGAGAATCCCTACTACAAGAAGGATGGCAAGAAGAAGAACCAATACCACAAGAAAGGTGGCAAGGCCTATATTGTTGGTGATTGGCTCACCAACATTGACTCCTTCGGTGGCTCATCAAATGAAGATAGTGATGATGAGAAGGAGAAGGTGGCCGCTCTAGTCATTGGCTCCTCTACACCACCACCACCACCGTCGCCATCATCATCTACACACCTATGCCTTATGGCCAAGGGTGACCGGAAGGTACAAAGCGATGATGACTCTAGTGATAGTGATAGTGATGGTGAATTTGAGTCACCCACTTATGATGAGCTTGTTAAATTGCTAAACAACTACTCTAAAATCATAAGAAAGACTAGAGCTAAAAATGAGAAGCTTGTTGATGAAAATGAATCTCTTGTTGAGAAGTATGATCATGCTATACATACTAGTGATGAGCTAAAGAATGAACTTGCTACTATGTCATCTTCTATCAAGGAGCTCAAGTCCTCTAACAAAGAGCTCAAAGCTAAAAATAAAAAACTTTATAAGATGCATAGTGACTTTACCACTAGTTATGCCTTGCTAAAAGAACAATACACTCAAGTGAAAGTAGACTATGATACTCTCACCATTGCTTATGATATGCTTTCACATGAGACACATGATGCCTCTAACCTTGTTGTTAAGTGTGACATAGCAACATCTTGTGAGGACTTGGTTAGTGAGCATGATGAGCAAAAAGCTAGTGGCCAAGGCAAGAGTGTGGTTGTGGCCGATCACTATGATGATTATGTCAGGATCAAGAATGAGAATGCAAAGCTCAAGGTTGATCTAGAGAAGCTTGCAACCACAAAGCAAGTCATCATTGAGACCCAAGATGATGAGTATAGCATGTCACTTGAGCTAGACATGCTAAAAGAAGAGAAGAAGAGATTGAAGATGGAGAGAGATTACAAGATGACACCATCTCAATTAGAGCTCCAACAAGAGAATGACAAGCTCAAGAGAGAGAAGGAGCACCTTACCACCGGATTGAAGAAATTCACCAAGGGGCAATGTCTTCAAAGTGAGCTACTCATGAACACCGTGATGAAGACAAATAGAAATGGTATTGGCTTCCTTGAAGAGAAGATGAAGCAACGCAAAAGCATCACTAAGCCAAAGAAGAAGAAGATTGGAAGATGCTATGAGTGTGGAAAGGAAGGACACTTTGCTCATGATTGTGAAGAGCCTAAACCTACACCCTTGCCCAAGCATGCTAGGCCCTTTGCTTTCAATGCTCACTACATGCTTAGACAAGACTCTAGTGGCAAGATGAAAGTTATGTTCATGGGGCCTCCTAACAAGAATAGGCCAAAGCAAATTTGGGTTGCAAAGTCACTAGTAGAGAAGGTTAAGGGACCTCAACAAGTTTGGGTCCCAAAAGCTCAAGCTTGATTTCTTCTGTGTGTAGGTGAACTACAAGACCGGTGGATCTCATTGGGTGATTGATAGTGGTTGCACACAACATATGACCGGTGATCCCCAGATGTTCACCTCACTAGAAGAAAATGTCAATGACTAAGAAAAGATAACATTTGGTGACAACTCAAAGGGCAATGTCAAGGGATTGGGCAAAGTGGCAATATCAAATGATCATACTATCTCCAATGTGCTTCTAGTTGCATCGTTGAGCTTCAACTTGCTATCCGTTGGGCAACTATGTGATCTTGGCTTTCAATGTTTGTTCACCGACAAGGAAGTGGTTGTGACCAAGAAAGATGATACACAAGTGATATTCAAGGGCTTTAGATACAACAATCTCTATCTAGTGGATTTCACCTCCGAAGATGCCAACTTGAAGACATGTTTGTTCACTAAGCAATCACTTGGTTGGCTATGGCATAGAAGATTGGCACATGTTGGAATGAACACTCTCAACAAGCTATTGAAGAAGGATTTGGTTAGAGGCTTGAAGGATGTCAAATTTGAGAAGGACAAATTGTGTAGTGCATGTCAAGCCGGCAAGCAAGTTGCAAACACTCATCCAACCAAAGCCTTTGTATCAACATCAAGAGAGTTAGAGCTACTTCACATGGATCTATTTGGGCCAACAACATATGCTAGCTTGGGTGGAAATCTCTATTGCCTAGTGATTGTTGATGACTATTCAAGATACACTTGGGTATTCTTTCTTCATGACAAATCCGAAGCAACCCCTTCATTCAAGAAGTTTGCCAAGAGAGCCCAAAATGAGTTTGACTTGAAAATCAAGAAGATAAGAAGTGACAATGGAAGAGAGTTCGACAACACCCACATTGAAGAGTATTGTGATGAAGTTGGGATCAAGCATGAAGTCTCTGCAACATATACACCACAACAAAATGGGGTAGTTGAGAGGAAGAACCGGACACTAATCACCCTAGCAAGAACAATGCTAGATGAGTACACTACACCGAAAAGATTTTGGGCGGAAGCAATCAACACCGCTTGCTATGCATCAAACCGATTGTTCCCCCATCGTCTCCTTGGCAAGACCCCCTATGAGCTACTCAACAACAAGAAGCCGGATATATCATTCTTTAGAGTGTTTGGGTGCAAATGCTACATCTACAAGAAGCGCCAACACCTAGGGAAGTTTCAACGTCGATGTGATATTGGTTTTCTTGTTGGTTACTCATTGAAGTCCAAAGCATATCGAGTATTCAACCATGCCACCGGGATGGTAGAAGAAACATATGATGTGGAATTCGATGAATCTAATGGCTCTCAAGGAGAGCATGAAAATCTTGATGATGTAGGTGATGAACCATTGAGGGAAGCAATGAAGAACATGCCGGTTGGAGTCATCAAGCCTAAAGATGATGATGATGATGATGTGAAAGTCATTGACAAGCCATCCTCATCCAATGTACAACATGTTGATGACAAAGATGGGAGGGATCCATTTGAAGATACTCATGTCTCCCATGATCCAATGGTGGTACAAGCTCAAGATGTTGATGCTCCACAAGCGGCCCCTTAAGTGGTTGATCAAAGGACTACTCCTCTACTACAAGCTCATCCTCAAGATCTCATCATAGGGAGTCCAACAAGGGGTGTAATGACTCGATCTCAAAAACTTGCGTTATTTATTGAACATCACTCCTTTGTGTCTCTTGTTGAGCCTACCATTGTAGATGAAGCTCTAGGTGATCTGGATTGGGTGAATGCTATGCATGAAGAATTAAACAACTTCACCCGCAACCAAGTTTGGACACTTGAAGAGCGACCCAAAGGCGCAAGAGTCATTGGAACAAAATGGGTGTTTAGAAACAAGCAAGATGATCAAGGCAAGGTTGTTAGAAACAAGGCAAGGCTAGTGGCAAAGGGGTTCTCTCAAGTTGAAGGTTTGGATTTTGGAGAGACCTTTGCACCGGTTGCAAGACTTGAAGCCATCCGTATCCTCCTTGCATATGCATCACATCATGACATTAAATTATATCAAATGGATGTGAAAAGTGCATTTTTAAATGGCTTCATAAATGAACTAGTCTATGTTGATCAACCTCCCGGGTTTGAAGACCCTAGATATCCTAATCATGTTTATAGGTTGTCCAAGGCGCTATATGGGCTCAAGCAAGCCCCAAGAGCATGGTACGAGCGCCTCTGGGACTTCCTCATTGAGAAGGGCTTCACCATTGGGAAGGTCGACACCACACTATTCACCAAGAAGCTTGATGGAGAGATCTTCATTTGTCAAGTCTACGTTGATGATATCATCTTCGGGTCAACAAATGAAGCCTATTGCAAGGAATTTGGTGACTTGATGTCAAAGGAGTTCGAGATGTCCATGATTGGAGAGCTCACATGCTTCATAGGCTTCCAAGTCAAGCAATTGAAGGAGGGGACTTTCATATCTCAAGAGAAGTATACTAAAGACCTCCTCAAGCGCTTCAACGTGGATGATTGCAAGCCTATCAAGACTCCAATGCCAACAAACGGACATCTCGACCTAGATGTGGGAGGTAACCCGGTTGACCAAACTCTCTACCGTTCTATGATTGGTAGCTTGTTATATTTGACCGCATCTAGGCCCCATGTTTAGTGTGTGCATGTGTGCTCGCTTTCAAGCCGATCCTAGGGAATCACATCTCATAGCGGTGAAGAGAATCCTTAGGTACCTAAAGCACACCCCAAGCATTGGCCTTTGGTATCCCAAAGGAGCTAAATTCCAACTCGTTGGGTATTCCGATTTGGATTACGCGGGCTGCAAAGTAGATAGAAAAAGCACATCCGGAGGGTGCCCTTTGCTTGGGAGATCACTAGTTTCATGGAGTTCAAAGAAGCAAAATAGTGTGGCCTTGTCTACCGCCGAGGCGGAATACATAGCCGCGGGTGCTTGTTGTGCACAAATCCTTTACATGAAACAAACCCATTTAGACTATGGTGTAGTTCTAGAAAGGGTACCTTTGTTGTGTGACAATGAGAGCACGGTTAAGCTTGCTAACAACCCGGTTCAACACTCTCGCACAAAGCACATCGATATTCGCCATCATTTTCTTAGAGATCATGTTTCCAAGAAAGACATATCCTTAAAGGGAGTTAGAACCGAAGATCAATTGGCGGATATCTTCACAAAACCCCTAGATGAAAACACTCTTTGTAGATTGCGAAGTGAGCTTAATGTGCCTGATTTAAGTAACTTTGTTAAAAGGTGAAAGGGGGTTGTCTTTGCATTGCATTGTATCATATGCCATGTTTAAATTATGCTATGCACATAGGCTTGTCATACGTGGTTAAGATAACCGCCCTAAAAAGCGTGTGAAGAAGCTTACCCATGAGCAAACTTGACAAGCAACCTAGATTCAAATTCCGTAATGCATTGCATATGCATGTTTGTTGCTTTGCCGTTTCTTTTCGGTTAGGTTTTGAGCAACCGCTGTGTCTGTCCACCGCTAGGGGGAGCATTTGAGGCTCCTAATGGTTGAGTCCCCTAGTTTTGGTGGCCGCATGTTGTCTCCTCGAGTTTTATTGCCTATTTTACCTTAAAATGATATGTAGCCTATGGCAAAATATTTCTAAAATTGAGGGTTTATGCGAGGATGCTCATACTAGGTTCCAACTGGTGTTTATTTGCCTCTTATTTGAGTTGGGACTTGGTTGGGAGAGGGAGCCGCAACGGAGATCTTCGAAACAAGCCATTATGCAGCATCGGACGCTGCATCGAACGCTGGATCTAGCGTCCGATGCCCCCACTGTACACAGCCCCGGCTGGAACAGTGTTGGCGTTGCGTCCGATGTATCATCACCGAAGCATCCGAGGCTCCATCGGACACTGCCCAGCGTCTGATGCTGAGGCATAGGACGCGTCTGATGCGAAATGAGCGTTTCTGGAGCTCTTTGGACAGGCATCAGAGCGTCCGATGTGCAACCATCGGCGCGTCCGATGCCCCTTTAAGCAGCACATTGAGTTCTCTTCATTGACATCTGGGTCCCACTCGTCATCTTCTCCATCCTCGTCATTCTCGCGCCCGCGCCCAGCCACCCGCAACCGAGCACGCCAGCGCTAACCCTAGCTTCGGCCGCCGCGTTGCCACCCGCCCGCGAGCCCTCCCTGCCGGCCACCGTGCCCTCCTCCGCCGCCGCTCTGCGCCCCTCTCAGCCGCGCGCCGCTGCATCTTCCTCGCACGCGCGCGCTCGCTGGGAATCCTCCCCACCTCTCGCCGGAGCCCAGTCGGAGCCCCGCCCGTGCTTGACGAAAGCTCGCCGGAGCTCTACACTCAAGTCCCCGAGCGTCACCTCCTCTCCGGCGATCTCTTCTCGGCCGGCCGATCCACTCCAGTGAGCAACCGCCCTCCTCCTCCATGCTTCATGCCTATCACATGCTCGATGAAAGGCCTAAATGCCCGTTCCACCATGGTTTGACCCCGTTTTCACTCAAATCTCTTGCAGTCCCCCTTGGTGTGACGTGTGGGTGCCAGAACGTCGGTCCTTATCTCCTGTTTGGTTCGGTTCGTCGGTTCGTCTGGTAGCGAAGTCTTTTCCTCCTCTTATCTACCTACTTTGCTTCCATAGACCTTTCTCGCCTTTAGACTATACATTCTTATATATATCCCCTCTCTATCTCGCAGCGAGTCAGTGGCCGTGATCAGGTGACAGTTGGCAGTGACAGCTAACCCGGGGCCAAGCCCGCGGGTAAGGATCGAGGCCAAGCCTCGCGAGTAACAGCGCAGTTAATCTTCAGTGACAGGGGGAGTTTTTGTCAGGGGTTTGCTTGTCAATTTGGGTTGTCAGCTTGGTTTCTGTGTCAGTGTTTCTTTCAAGCGGCAGTCCAGAGCCTCTCTCAGTGAAGTTACTTCCGTTCTTGTCAGCCATGCCACACTGCAAGAACGTCGGTGGTGGCCCAGGGGACTCACCTCCGCGTCCCCCTCCTTCCGGTCAGAACCCGGGAAAGGGAAGCTGATAGTGCGTCGGAAGCGCACCCGTCAGGAGAGAGAGGCAGCTCAGGCAGTGGCCGATGCAGTAGAGTGAGCAGAGCAGGGAGGCAGTGCTGGCGGACTTAGGATTGAGGATCAGTTGTCCCCAGAGCAGCGCAGAGCCATAGAGCAGGTTGAGCGGTTCCACCACTCGCCGACTGGCACGCTTATGGCTGCCGGTCGCCGGACGACGTTCACGTCTCCGGGAGTGGAGCCCGAGAGCTCAGGGCAGGGCCAGGTAGAGGCCACGGCAGCTGAGGCAGCACAGGCAGAGGCAGCAGAGGCAGAGGCACCAGAGGCCGAGGCAGAGGAGGAGGTCCCCGAGGAGGTACCCCGCCGCCGGTCTACTCGTCGCAGGACAGCGGTGCCACCCCGGCCCGATGTCCCTCTGCGGGGAGCACGTGCTCTGTCGAGGCGTGCACCCCCGCCGATCCCGCGACTGGACCTCCGGGCGGCCACCTGCTCCCAGATTCAGACTCTTCGCTTAGTGCCAGTTGAGCAGTGGTTTCCACGGGAGAGGCAGCAGCAGGCCAGTGCAGAATTCTACACCGTGTTGCAGGAAGACTTTTACTAGGGCTACCGGAACGCCGGTATTTGTCTTCGCTCTCAGCGCGTGTGTCCGCTAGAGGTCGTGGTTACAGCAGCAGGAGAGCAGATCCTCCCCATACTCACCTATCTACCCGGTCTGGCAGACCTTCTGGGGAGGTCTGGCTCATACATTGAGGATTTGGTCTTCCAGTTCTACGCCTCACTATGGGTGCTCCCGGACAGAGAGACGATTGAGTTCGCGTTCGAGGGGGAGCACTACAGGTTGTTCTCGTCAGAGATCCGGGATTGGTTTGGCTTGAGACACTCACAGACCCGGATCCACAACTTGTGCTACGACCGGACGGAGCCACCCCGCCGCCCTCATGGTGGTGCCCAGCCATCGACATACCTGGTCCGCCCCTGTTTCACCGAGCCCTTCGGTGAGGGTTCGAGTCACGCGCCTAGGGATCTCAACCCTATGACTCGGATCCTCAACGAGGTTCTTCGGCGGACCTTGCTTCCCAGGGTTGGTTTCCGAGAGGGCCTTTCCAGACTACAGCTGTGGTTACTCGCGTACATGATCAGGCAGCAGGAGTTCGACGTCTGGGACGTCATTCTTTGTGAGATGGAGGATACAGTGGCAGAGGGCATCAAGGCCCGGAGACAACTACCTTATGCACATTGGATCTCCTATATTCTGTGGAAGGTAGCTGCTACTACAGGGTCTCACCCCAGCCAGTCGCTCACTAGGTCCGCGACTGTGTTCCCCGAGTACAACATGAGTCAGTTATTGGGACACAGCCAGGATCGCAGGCAGCAGCAGTAGCAGGATGCTCCGTCCATTTCACGATAGAGGCCTGAGGTTCCCAAGTCCGCTCAAGAGAAGGACGAGGCCGTTCAGGACCACGCAGAGCAGGAGCTAGCAGAGCTCGAGCGTGGTGACACGTACGTCGCAGAGGACCCCAATGACAGCTCGGACGAGGACTATCAGCTCCCGCCCCACTACCAGCCTCGAGCACACGACTCACAGGCCAGGACGTCTAGTACTGCTTCCTCCGACCCCACACTTCTTGCGATCTTAGCTCGGATGGAGGAGCTACAGAGGATAGTGACCCAGGATGTTCAGAGGCTCACCCAGGAGCAGCAGCGTCTGGCTCAGCAGCAGGCCCTGGCACAGCAGCAGGCGCAGGTGCGGTCCGACGCCCTACAGCGGCAGATGCTGGAGTTGCAGCAGCAGACTCTCAGTTTCATGGAGCGTCTTGCCAGCGAACCGCCTCAGTGGCAGTGGCAGTGGCAGCAGCTTCCCCCACAGCACCAGATTCAGTAGCAGCCTCCTGTCCCACCTCAGCAGCAGCAGTTTGGACCGCCACCGCAGTTTCCTCAGCCACAGCCGCTTGGTCAGCCGCCACAGTACAGTCAGCAGCCTCAGTTCTCAGGCCCGGGTCTCTCCCAGTTCACCGCTTTTACCAATCCGCCTAGAGGGGCCCCGCCTTTTAGTCCGATGCGTACTGGCTTCACGCCTAGACCGACAGAGTCTCTATATGCGACGACCACCTCTATGACACGAGACCTGTCAGCTAGTTTCAGTGAGCTCACTGGGTTCCCCACGCCAAATCTGCAGGACCCAGTCCAGACGTCTACAGCTCCAGTCACTTCTACTACCGAGACTCTTCCGAGCTCTGTAGCATCCTCAAAGCAGACAGAGCCTGTCCAGTCAGAGACCACGACGACCGTGCAGGCTGAGTTACCTCCGATTCTTGAGCTTCCGCATCCAGATACTCAGCTTGACACCACTACAGCGACTGCGACAGCTTCAGAGCAGGCAGAGCAGTCAGTGCCGGAGCCGACCCCGACCGCCTCTCAGCAGCTTCCAGCTCCAGAGGGTCAGCAGGCCACCGGCGTGTCTTCGTCCGACTCTGAGGAGTACCTCCAGTAGTTCGAGTTTACTCAGCGCACTCCGGAGACGGCTCCTAACTCGTCTGCACCACCTCCGCCCTCCGACGCGTAGTTTGGCGCATGATGCCAAAGGGGGAGAGTGGATGAGTATAGCGATAGGGGGAGCGATGTGAGAGGGTTTCGATGTCTTATGTTGTGTTACTTTCACATATGCTCTTTACTTATCGCATCTTTTGTGCATGTTTATGTTATATACTTATGCTATGGACCTTTTATGACATGTATGTGCTCACTATGATATATGATATGGCATGTCATTTCGTTTCGCTCATTACTTGCGCTTAATTCTCACTTGGTTATGTAAATGAGCTCTTTTACTCTTGCACTTGTTATTCACTCTAACTTGTTGAGTGCAGGATGATGACATGACATATTTGAACTTGCCCCTAACCATTTTCTCTTATCCATTGCAAGTTCATACATGTCATGATTTAAAAACCTCTTCTCTCTATACTCGATCTCGTGTTGTCATCAATCACCAAAAAGGGGGAGATCGAACGCATCTTGGCCCCTAGTGGTTTCGGTGATTGGATGAAACACAAGATTACTGTGACTAACGTGTGTTTTGCAGAAACAGGATTGAGTTAGGTCACGGTAATGGCGACGATACGGGCATATGGAGTTCATGTCCCCTGGCGATGGATATCGTTTCGGTTTTTCAAAGGACGGACGACGAAGACGGTGGTAGACTAGGCTAAGTGTCATATGGTGTTGGAGGACACTTAGGTAGTCTTAGGTCTTTGTTTTTTCCTTTGGCCGTACTATAAAGGAGAGCGTGAATCAGTAGCTTGACCTAGATGAGTCTATTGAGGTAGGTGTGGTGCACACTTATTATTTCATAGCCCTAGGTAGCTCAGAGAGATGCCTTAAGTCGAGTGGATCAAAAGTCGTTTAGGCCGCGTCGCGATCCGAGTTGATTCTGCCCTTGTAAAGGGCATCAGACGCTGGCCAGGTGGTCATTGGACGCGTCCGATGCTCACCCCGACTAGGGTTTAGTCTGGTGCATGGCATCGGACGCGCCGATGTGTTCACATCGGACGCGCCCGTGCCACTGTTCACGTGCGCGTGAACTGGAGGCCACATCGGACGCAGACATCGGACGCTGAGGGCCAGCGTCCGATGGCCATGCAGAGAGGTTCCATAGAGGGTAAATCCACATCGGACGCGTCCGATGTGGTGGCATCGGACGCTGCCCAGCGTCCGATGTCACTTTAACAGGTGTGACAAGAGGGTACAGTCGACCGTTGGTCGAGGTCATCGGAGCGTCCGATGCCAGGCATCGGAGCGTCCGATGCCCCCGCAGAAACCCTGTCTTGTCCTGTTTTTGGATGGCCGGTTGGGGGAGTATATATACTCCTTCCCTCCATCCATTTGAGTGTTCTTGCCACTTCCATCTGCTGAAAAACACATTGTGAGTGTGAGTGAGTGCAAGAGCCCTAGTGAGGTTGAGTGATTTGCTAATTGTGAGAATTAGACACCTCCTATTGAGAATTGAGTAGCAAGTGTGCATCCATCCATCTCTTTGGCCGTGTGTTGGTCAAGTGAGAGTTCTAGCTTGTTACTCTTGGTGATCGGCATCACCTAGACGGCTTGGTGGCGATCGGAGAGCTCGGTGATCATCCGGAGCATTGTGGATGACCCAAGCCAAGTTGTGACCGGTAGCGAGCGATTCATCGGGCCGGAGTGGCGAAGAATCAGCTCGTAGTGAGCACTTGATCCTTGCGCGGATCAAGGGGGAGCGATACCCTTGCGCGGGTGCTCCAACGAGGACTAGGGGGGGTGTGCCGACACCTCGATACCTCGGCAAAAAGATCGTTGTGTCATCTCTACTCCTTTACCTATGCATTTACTTTCAAGCAATTCAATTCCGCATTACCACTTGTTGTTCATTCTATATTGGATTGCTTTTCTAGAGTAGGAGTGGCATAGACTTGGTCTTTTGTGTGGTAGAATAAAGAGAAACACACTTCTAGGCACTAGGGGGTTAATTGGGGCTTGATAGGTTTTATTCTTGCAAGAAGTTTTAGAAAATCCCAATTCACCCCCCTCCTCTTGGGCATCTTGATCCTTTCAATATGATGCAGTCCTATTATACTCTAATACCTACGAATCTTGGAAACAATATTTTGACTCGTAAACTACCTTAAATGGGAAAATTTCATCTACAAAGTTTTAGATCTCGTGAAGCACTACAACTTTGACATAAAGTGTGACACTATTCAAGGTCATTTGAACTATTCAAATATTTGAAATTCAAAATTTGAGAATTTAATTTATATATCTAGGAGCCCAAAATGATCTCAAACAAAAAGTTTATAAACTATGAAGTTTTACAATTTTGATATAATTTTTGTCTTTTTCCATCTTCATTTGAAAAGGTTGTGAATTTATTTGTGCCGCAACTATTTTTAAGGATGGTTGACTTTTAAAATCGATTTCTATGGACAGTGTTGAAACCACTTTTAAAACCACCCATTTTCAGAGGTGGTTGTCATAACCAACCATCCCTAGAAACCATATTTTCTGTGATAGTTCTTTTAAGCCAACCACCCCTGAAAATATATTTCCAGAGCCTCTCAAAAACACTTTGCTATGTAAACCATCCTTGAAGAAAATAGTAGGCACCAGTAAAAATCAATTTTGTACTAATGAGAGAGTATTCCTTATTAGAGAGTCTCGCTAAGGTATTCCCATTACACCATAAAAAGTAATAGCTCAAACAAATCATAGCTGTTGATTTTAAAATTTATAAAAAATTAATTAAATAACTAAAAATCAGAAAAAAAATCTTGAAAATGAAAAAAAAAACCTTAGATCAATGCCATTTGACACCAAACTTTGTTTAGCTATGAGCACACATGTTCATGTGCTACAACTATATATATCAAGTTACACTAGCCAATATTGTTTTTTTCTTTGATTAATACAACTGTTATATCCCTACTAAAATTCAACATCTCAACTAACAACACACGTTCTAAGTGTAAAAAAGGGTAAACACACATGTGTGGTTACAACTTGAATGACAAGTGTGGCTACAACACACGTTCTAAGTGACTTGAATGACAAGGGTAAACACCGCTGGCCAGAAGGGATGCGGTGGTGGCCGGCCATAGAATGCGGCTACGACTTGTGTGTCTCTTGTGCATGTCCCCATCCGTGTCTCGATCTATATGCATGGACGACATCTATGCGTTTCTCTTCGAAGGTGGACCCTTTTATTTTCTCCGTCCGCACCACACAGGTTCCGAGATAACAAAGCTGTTGTCAGCCGTGTATAGCCGATACTCCTATGCGACGGTAGGCAGCTGGTGAATGACAGAGGTGGCTACCACTCTCCTATGCGATGATTTGCGTGTACAGTGTCTGTGGTGGTGGGTGGTGCCACATGCGCAGGGTGTGTGCTTGTGGAGAGTCGATGCCCTTGCATGGATCTATCTCCCTGGAGACTGTGTGGCGGTGTCCGAGGCCGGCATGGTGTCGCATGTCACTTGCCCACAAATTATGGATCCACAGTGCTCAATGTTCAAGCGACTACATTGTATGCTTAAACAAATACAAAAATTCCAGACGCCTCCCATACTCAGAGCAAACACAATATATTGTCACGAGATGGTAGGAATGAATGTGAACCAAGAGATGGTCGATCTTCTAACAAGAGCGCTATACTGCTACATGTCAAGAGTATATATGGAGTTGGTATATACGTGTAGGGCCTGCACACATGCACATTGAATGTGGCGGAGCTTCAACATAAATACAGGAGGAGCCATGAACATGCAATCAAAAAAACCTTAGTTCCTCCCTGAACTTAGTCATAAAACCTTAGTTCCTTCCTAAACATAGTTCCAGTCCGTCATCAACCATGTTCCACCTCAAGCAACATCTGCACATGAACAAATACGCAAACCACATCTGAGCACAAGTCCTCAACTTCACTCAAGTCAATCCGCACAACACCTCAAATGAGCATGTCATGCATCAATACCAAATCACCATGCTATCACAAGCATATATAAGCAGCAGATCCATTAATTTTAAACTATGTCATAATTCAAATCACTTTACAATGCCATCTTCATAACTAACCAGTTTTTATCACATGATCTAACATGAATAAACATCGATCATGAATAAAATCAAATAAGAAAGAATGTGAACTTCATTTCTGTACTCTTTGACTGCCATGTCATGATCTGCTCTTATCATAAATGTTTCAGTTGCACCATACCATATACATACATTACTAAAAATTAACATCTTGGACATATTTAGGACTTAGTCATCTCCACGATGACTGGGTCTTATTTTGAGTAATGTCTGATCTAGAACTTGACAGACATCATACCATATATATTAGTAAAAAATAATATATTGCACATATTTAGGATTCTAGTCATCTCCAATGCACAATGACCAAACAAATAATCAACTAATAGTATAAAAGAAAAATTCAAGCTCAAGTGATCAACATTACTTTCAGCATATGTATATTTTCGCATGTGTAGGAGATAAGAAGAGTGTATCAAACAACCAAAGCAAAAAATATATGTAATCCAGAAAAAAATG
Source organism: Coix lacryma-jobi var. lacryma-jobi (assembly GCA_009763385.1). Taxonomy (NCBI): domain Eukaryota; kingdom Viridiplantae; phylum Streptophyta; class Magnoliopsida; order Poales; family Poaceae; genus Coix; species Coix lacryma-jobi. The sequence continues at coordinate 100,488,132 of CM019831.1, forward strand.
CATTAGATATATAAATTCACCTGCCATGTGTGGGCAATGTCGTGCGATCAAAGGGTTTACTAATAATGTGACCAATTCTCTGCATGTGTTGTGGGCAGGACCATTCACAAAGGACTGATTGGAGGCAACAGGCCCCGCGAAGAAGAAAAAACAGCAAAGTACCAAGGGAACTTTTGAAGGCAGTCTTTCAAGGAAAAAGCGTTCACCTGATCCCCATGGTAATTGGAGTGTAGGCCCATGAAACAGCGACATTTCCTTTGGTCAACATGAAGAACACCAAAATGCGTCTGATAGTTATGGATGTTAGGGCCTTCGGTTGGCAGGGAGGACCTGAAGGATGTCCGGTTGGGGATGTCTCGGCAAAACGACAGACTCAGCCTTCACACGACAGAAAGGAACACTAGGAATTGGTGAAGGCTTGGGGTGCCTGGAGTAGTGCCAGGATATAGGGATAAGCTGGCAGCGGCAAGAGGAGAGAGGGAGAGGGACCCTTCTGGTCGAGAGCCTTGGTTTGACATATGCCAAATGTCAAAGTTAGTTGAAGATGCAAAAGATGCTAGGGCCATGGGAGGTCATTCACTAGGAAAAATAATGTGCTCGAATATGCTTTAGCTGTCAGAAGAGCATCCTTATACTCATGAAAGTTTGTAACATAACAGTACCCTATAAGGGGAGCGGGCTGGTCTCCCAAGGAGAGTCAGTGTGATTCTGTGGTATGAAACCCTAAAGTCCTACTCAGTAATTGCCTAACACCAATCCAAAGGCCTTCACTCGAGGATGGAGCCCTCGGCATGGAGAGGGAAATAAGCTGCAATGTGCTTCCCTGCGCCCTGTGTTGGTATTTCTTAGCGTCGCTACTAAGAATAGAGTTTTAATCTATCCCGGGCAACGGCGCCAGAAATGCTTGTTGACACTTCTTAACGCAATCACTAGAAGTAGACTATGGATCCTAACCTCGGTAACGGCGCCAGAAGTGTCTAGTTGGTAAAACTAATGACTATTGGATAATTCCGCAAGCGCACAGAAATTATCGATGTAGCACTTCACCCGGGAGTATTCCAAGGTATCGTATTTATTTTATCCCACAGGAAGCGATGACTAGAAAGACTAACAAGAAAAGGGATCTTATCTTAGATTAGCTACAACTAATGTAGAGGGTGATAAACGAAGGATAAAAGGAAGGTGATGATTCAGGATAATTAATTGAGATAATTAAAGATAACTAGTGTAGTATAGCTAGGTGGGAGGACAACGAGTGAGAAAGGTTCCTGTGAAATTCTTAATCCACTCCCGTGTTCTAATTAATCAAATAGTAGATACAACTAGGATTGATTACCTTCAACTTGGTTGCCAGGGATAAACGAGAGAATAATGCGATAGAAGGTTTTTCACCTAACCCACTACTCAAGCGGATATTTGGCTTATGGACGCCTTACCTTTTAAAAACTAGCCTGAGTTCACGTGAGGGGATCTAGGTAGCCAGGCAAAATCTGTCACCTTTTGCCCATGCGCCCCTACTGTCCGTGCAAGCCAGCGGCAACCAAAGATAAGTCTTAGCCTAAGCACCACGCTTATGTTATTCCTTATTACTCTAGCTAATATACGATTAACTAAAGCACCATTTTACGGACGATGATAAACAACCAAGATGTTTGTGTAAGGATCACAATCTAGTATGTAACTACTACAAGACTAACTAGAGCACTACAATACTATTGCAAGAATAATATTGCACAAAGGATAACACTTTGAAATGCAGAAGAAGAATATATATAATAAATAATTCTGGAAAGAGAAAGATACAAGAGCAATACCAGACTCCTAGAAGACGACTCCGGAGACCCCGAGCTTGCTCGACTCACTCTAACTCCCACACTAGACTACACTACAACTAGAAGGCTAACACTTGTATCTTATATGAAGTGAGTCCTCTAATGAACCATGTCTTGAGAGGGTGGATGAAGTCTCTATTTATAGGGGGAGGTGGAGTAGCACTAGTAGAGAAAGGGCCTTTAGCCCCGGTTGAAATGGGCCTTTAGCCCCGGGTATGTCAACCGGGGCTAAGAATCCGGGACTAAAGGTCCCGGCCTTTAGTCCCGGGTGCTTTCAACCGGGGCTAAAGGTCCAGAGAGGAAAAAATAAATGTGTGTTGTGTGAGATTCGAACTCAGCACATCTCGCCTCAGGCACGTCTACCAACTGAGCTACGCAACCCACGTGATGTAGTTCTAGACGTTTTCCTTTTGAATCCACTCGGGAAGGACTTTTAGCCCCGGTTGGTAACACCAACCGGGGCTAAAAGGACCTTTAGCCCCGGTTGGTACCACCAACCGGGGCTAAAGGGTGACCCTTTAGCCCCGGTTGGTATTACCAACCGGGACTAAAGGTCCAGGACCTTTAGTTCCGGTTGATAATACCAACCGGGGCTAAAGATTCACCTTTAGCCCCGGTTGGTAATACCAACCGGGACTAAAAGTCTTTAGTCCCGGACGCAAATTTTTTCCGAGACTAAAGCTCGGTTGGTGGATCGTCCAAAGGCCTGTTCTCTAGTAGTGTAGGGGCTACTCCGCGCCACATCATCGATCCGTGTGCTCCCCATCTCTCATCCCTTGGATCCACCGTCATTGTAACCGCCATGGATGGATGGCCTTGATTTCTTCACGTGTGAAACATGTGCAAACAACCGACATTGGATGGGGTTCACCCTGGGGTCGGCCGACCCCAGCAAATGACAGGTGGGCCCACCACTTTGCTTCTAGAAGGTGCTGATGTCATCAGGCTGAATAGTGTAGCCAGTGCCCACCAAGGGGGGTCGGCCGACCCCCCTATGACAGGGCTGGCCCACCAACTTGTGTCCCCTGATGTCCCCACATGTCATGGAGCATGGTGTCATATGTTGGTTGCATTTGCTTTCTTGTGTGGGCCCATGGATCCATGTGCTTCTCATCTTTCACCGTTGAATGCAAACACATTTCTGATCTGATGGTGGAAAGTAGCTTGGTGAAGCTTCACTTGGATAGTGCCACATCACCATGCCCGAGGAGCTCCCATGGTGGGGTCGGTCGACCCCACCTTGGGTGGGTCCAGGTGTCCATTTCCTTCTTATTCTGTTGTACCTGCAAATCAAATACTAAGAGTACAAGTGGAACCTTTTATTGATAAAACATGTCTATGTCATGTCATTCTTCTCTATTTTCGAGCCTGTTGACGATATTTTGATATGTATTTTTATGCTATAATTATCGTCAACAAGATCCCCCAAGCTTAACCTTTGCTCGTCCCGAGCAAATAATCAAACTTAGTCTCGGTGGATCAGGAGTTGCTACAATGTTTATATTTCAAGAGTACCATGTATGTAACAAGATATTTCTCTTAAGCATGGAAAATTTAGCTAAGTAAAACTCACCCATATTACCTTAGTCTTTCATGGGGCTTATGGCCTTTCCTTTGTCTTGGGAAGTTGAGAGACAGAATAGTTAAACTTGAGCACTACTTTCTCATTCTTTGCAAGTTTCATACCGGAGGTTTTTGCAATATTTTCAAAAGAAATCTTAATGTTCCTCATATGGTTCTCTCATGTCACACAAAGGGTGTATGATTCCTCACCAAGGCATATGGTAAGTGTTGCCTTCTCTAATTCATCTTACTTCTAAAAAGGTTTATATAGAGCTTAAGGTAGGAGTGACAAAGAATAGCATACTTACTGAGCATGTATTGTCAAGTTAAAGCTTGGATCCAAGAAGAGAAGTGTCATACCCCCAGATCAAGATGTGCAAGTGTGTGATATGTAGTGGACTAGAGTGCTTCTCTATTTGATAAGATCTCTCTCCTTCTTTTCTTTTTTTTTATTGAGACATGGCTAGCATTTTTTTTCTTCTTCTTTTTTTTGCATGGACTCTCATATGTCCATAAATATTTATTTTGCCTAGCCTTTTGTGTCTCATTTATTGATTCATAGTTGGAGAGAGATATACTAAGAACATGAAGCACTCTATTTTTTGTGTAGTGAATAAATGGCATGTTTGTGCGTACTTCCAGTGTAGAAGCAGCAAGGATATATATATGGTGTGTGTACGTGATCTTGATCTTAGGAGTATGAAAAACCTCTTAACACGGATCAACAAGACTTAACATGACTCAACAATAAGCAAGCAGCTTATGTGAAAGGTTTTTCACTACATCATATATATATAAGGCTGTGGTAGGAACTTATCCCCATTGAGGAACAATTAAGGTTTTGATTATTTTAAGAATAAATTCTCCGGTAATCATGCATGCTTAGAATAATATTATAGCAGCTCTTGTTTCACTATATCATGTCTCACAACAACTTAGACTTAGTTCTAGCACTTACTACCCACAAAAGTGTTCAAGTTCATGGCGGTCTTATGTGAGCTAAGTGATCCATACTTAGAAAATAGCAAGCTGTATACTGGGTACTAAGGAAATATTAACAGAGCAACTGTTCATCATTTCCAAGAAAAGTAGACATGCATGACATATGAGAAAACATAAATAAGCATGGGAAATATTTTTTTAGCATTTTATTATTATTTATTTATTAAGATATGATAAAAGAAATAAAAAATGCTAAGATAGAATACTTACCTTAGTGGGGGAGAGAATCTCCCCCAAGCTTGTCTTTTTGTTATGATTTTTGTTTTTCACTGGGGTGGATATGGTGGATAGTATGGCGGGTATTGTGGAGGATATTGCAGAGGCGGGTATGGATGTGGATGCTATGGTGGTACAGGAATATTGTGGTGTGCATAAAGGTGGCCCAGTTTCGGCCACTAGCTTCCTGGAGACTCATGAGCTGCTGCTGGGTTTGGACTGCAGTGTTGTGTATGGCTTCATGGCTGGTGCGCAGCATGCCGAACTGGTTATTAAGTAGCTCCATGTCATGACGCTCGTCGCGGGACCTGGTTTCCTGCGAAGAAGACATAGAAACTCGGGTACTCTGTACCCCAGACCTGCGTCTACTTCCGGGCTATGAAGTGTGCATGGCGTCTCTCTCGTAGTCGCTGTCATCATCAGAGTCTTAGCGTTGAGCTGCCTGAGACTTCCCACGTGTGTATGGTCCGGAAAAACTCTGACGACCTCCCACTCTAGGAATGTTAGGGATTAGCGGTTGGCCCCCATATAATTTTAATTCCGGACATGGCAAAGTAAGTCTTGTTTCCGATTTACGGAACTTGAATCCAATGGTGTTGTTGGGACCACTCGCAATGACAAGTGCTTGGATGAAATGCTCCTTTCTTAAGATGGTTCTAGGAGTTCTTATGAAATCATTAAACCCATCAAGAATGTTTGCATGACTACAAAATTTTATGATTACGGATGTGAAATCAAAAGATCCTAATCTTGATGGTGCACTTAACCAATGTTGTACCATGGCTTTTACCGGAGCTATTCGAATTTGATTAACCATGTCATATAGAATCCTAGCATCAATCTCCCTAACAATTCTTATGTCATCTCTAGGAAACAACGTGACGCCTATCCACCTATGCATGAATCTTAAAGTGGGGTGACAAATATGACTTGTGCGTGGTTGTGCTTTCCCAATTATGTTATCCCTAGTTATATCATACCAAAACTCTAATTTGTCAAAGTCTGGCGTGGTAGCTCAATATTTGTTGCACAGTTAACAAAGCCCAGGCATGTTGCAAATTGATCCCAGCTAAAATTAAATTCATTACCGCACAACCGGAAATAGATGGTAGTTTGAGTTATTTTCGCGGTGCTCATGAACTCTAGAGTAAAAAGGTTGCTGCCCGGATACTGAGAAAAATCCTAGAAATCACCCCAACCTATTGCAGAAAAAAACATCGGAGAACTCCTCATCCATACCTGTGCAGTAGAGGAGATCGGGATCGAATACCTTGGTGTGCTTGAAGTTGCGGTTGCGGATGGAGTTGAGAGTGGCTAATTCTTGAGCGGTTAGCCATAACCCAGTTCCTGGGTCTTGAATCCTCAGGGGTTGCGCCTCTTCGTCGGGTTGTTGTTGCGAGTCCTCTGTGTCATGCACCGATTGCCCACTGGAGCTGGTGGTTTGAGAGGGTTTTGATGATGAGCTCTTGCTGAGAGCTGCACGCATTTTCTTTGCAGTGGACTTGAGTGGGTTCTTCATGCCTGGTAAAACGACAAACACTAATCGAGCAAGAGAGGTTAGTGGTAAGTGATAACCCTTCTTACCCACCAATTACCTCTCTTTATTTCGTTGAGTGTTGATCACTGAAACAACGAACGAGAGTGTCAAAATTTTCTGTTGGTGGCTCTGGTGAAGCAACATAGGAAGGAGTGTGCGAATAAAAAGGTGGGAAGAGAGAGAGTTGCAGGTGCAAGACAAGGGGTCGGGCGACCCCGGGGTACTCCCCCCATTTGCATGTGCCAAGCTTGAGTTAGTGGGTATCAATCCTTGCCTAGCATCTTTGCAAAAGAACATGTCTCCTTGGATGCTTGCTCTTATTTCTTGAAGTGAGTGATGGGTGGAAGAAAGAACAAAAGGAGGGAGCAAGACATGACCTTGGCTAGTTGGCATGATGTGCATGGTGTGCTCACGGGGTGCATTGTCCAAATGGTGGTTTGCTTAAGGAGTTAAGCAAATGTCTTAACCAAGGTTGGCAAGGAGTGGTAGAATGAGTAAAATTAGGAAGAGAGACTTACCTACTTCCTCAGGTTACTCATGAATGATTGAGTATGTGCACTCCTCTCATCAAGTTTATTTAAGCAAGAGATGAGAGAGGGATCATTATTCTAGGTCCTAGAATGCAAGTTGACAAGTATATGTCTGTTGGTTCTTGCATTTTTGTCTAGATGGCTCATGCCAGAAGGTGAGATGAGGTGGGGCCTACGATGGGGTCGGCCGACCCCATCATCCCCACTTAAATTGTTCTGAGCAGAGTATACTAGTACTAGAATATGAAAGTGCACACAGAGTGACTGAAAATATTTTGAAAGATTAGCATACTAGCTTTATTTACATGTTCAATTAGAGCAATGTAGATTATCATGCAATTTCTTAAGTGTTGTCGTGGATGTAACAAATGTTGCATGGGGAGCATCTCATGAAATGCAAGTTGGTAGGTGACAAGCACCTAGGTAGGGTCGGCCGACCCCACCGTATACCCTGTGAGATGCTGTCCACAATCTAGGTGCACTAAGACATGTGTATGCTTTGGGAAAAGACTAAAAGAAGTTGAGAGGTTGCCATGCTAGGTTCATTTGAATGATAAAAAAGGCTAAGTGAAGTGACATGCTATGTGGTAGGTTATGTAATGTAAGAAGCATATCAAGGCATGGCATAGATTTAACAAAGACAAAAGTTGACAGGTGATGGTCACCAGGGTGGGGTCTGCCGACCCCACCTGGTGTCCAAGTTTCAGTGGTGTTAAACTAGATGATTAAGTTAGTTTTATATTTTAACTAAAGTCAACAGAAAAAGGTAGTGAGAAATTAATGAAAAAATGGAGTAAATGAAAGTTAAATTAAGTGTTAGTGTACTTACCTTGATGGAAGAGTGATTTCCTCAGGTTCCTGTAGCAGGTCCTTGGACCGGGGCAGGAATTTTCTTTGGAAGTGTTGCCGGTTGTGTCACCTTTTTCTTCCATATTCGCTTGTTTTTTGCCCGTGGTTTTGGATTGGCCTTCTTCTTTATACTATACATGAGACTGACTACCTCCAAGTCCACGGCCATGATTAGTGAGCATTGTGCAAGCTTGGGTTTGAAGTTGAATTTCTCTTGGGTCCCATTAATATTGAACTTAATTTCTCCGGCTCCAACATCAATATGTGCATTGGCGGTGCTGAGAAATGGTCTTCCGAGGATGAGTGAATTCTTCTTGTCTACTTCCATGTCTAGTACCACGAAATCCACGGGGATGAAGAATTCACGTATCTTGACGGGAATATTCTCCGCTATCCCCGCTGGATGGCGAATTGATTGATCCACTAACTGCAAATATATTGATGTAGGGGACAAAACAGCATGGCTTAGTTTATCAAAGATTACCTTTGGCGTGACACTGACGCTTGCTCCCAAGTCACACAGTGCATGCTCGAAATTTGTGTTCCAATGGAGCATTCAATGGTGGGACACCCAGGATCCTTCTTCTTTTCCGGCACTTGGTTTAATATAGCCGCGCTGCATTCTTCGGTTAGTTTAATTACCACATATAACTGACTAATTACCTCGATGAATTTGCTGAATTGTTCGTCGGTTGTTTGTTTCCTCGTCCTTGGGAAGGGCAGCAATCTACTGGTGTCGTAGAACTCATGTGGAGCCGTCTTTCCATGGAACTTGGTGTCATCTTCCTTGGATGGTTGTTCCTCTTCTTCTTCTTCTTCTTCTGTCTCATCTTCCTTGTCTTTTCTCGTACTCCTCCTTGTTGTTATATTAGGATTTGGTGGATCACGAGTGGTCTTACCCCCTCTCGTGGTTACCGCATTTAAGGTGTTGCAAGAATTTACAGAAGATGGAATAGTAGCAGCTATTTGTGCTAATTGAAGCTCTAATATTTTATTAAAGTTCAATTGATCTTTGACAGAAGAAGCAAGAGAATCAGTTTTAGAAGTTAAAGACTCAAGAACCTTGTCATTAGCTAGCAATCTTTTATTCATTTCTTCATTGATTTTAGCTTGCTTTATGACAAGATCTTTAAGTGAAGGCCAATTGGGGTTACCTTGGCCTTTGAAGCGCGAAGTCGTTCCTCCTTGTTGAGGTTGCTGTTGGATGGCCTCTCGATCTTTCTTGAACTTGGCTCGTTCGTCCAATTTCTTCATCAAGAGCTCCATCTTGTTGGAGATGGCATTCACTTCTTCAATGGTGTTCATGTCTCTCTTCTTAGGTTTAGGACGTTCTCCACTCCACCCTTGATTTGTCACTATGTTCTCAATGAGATTCTTGGTTTGAGTGATATTTAGGGAGGTGAACGATCCTCTTGCAGCGGCATCAAGGTGACCACGGGCTACTGGAGTTAGCGCATGATAGAAACCTTGAATCAGGAGCCATTCCTTGATTCCATGATGTGGACATTCTCGGATGTACTCCTGAAGATGTTCCCATGCTTCGGGAATAGTCTCGTCTGCCTGCTGTTGGAAGCTCGAAATCTTGGCCCGTAGAGCAGATGTCTTGCCCATTGGGAAGAATTTCATGAGAAATGCATTGGCACACCTTCTCCAGGTGTTAACATCATCGGGTTGAGCATAAAACCATTGCTTCGCGTTCCTAGTCAAAGAGAATGGGAATAAGCGAAGACGGATAGCGTCAGCTGTGACCCCTTTGATGGCAATGGTGCCACACACCTCTAGAAAGTGCTGGAGATGTGCATTTGCATCCTCAAGTGGCTTTCCACTAAATGTACTGGCTTGCATCACAGAGATTAGCGATGGCTTAAGCTCAAAGTCTACTTCTTCTACTTCTACTCTCGGTCTTAAAGTTATTTGGGTGACTGAGGGAGATGAGAAGTCAGAGACTGAGGGGTTAGCCATTGGTTGCTTGAACGATGGTGTTGAGCCTCCTTCCTTGAGTGAATCCAAGTGTGAGCTGAATCTCCGATGAGACACTAGACGACGTCTAATTCTCCTTCGGGATATCTCAGGATTTTCTAATGTGGTTGCCTTGAATTGGTACTCACTCATACACTACCTTGCTTCACAATATAGAGAAGCAAAGGCAGAGGGGTAAACCCCCCCCCCCCCACAACTAATTGATACTAAACTAAAGATAGATTTCTGGATCCGTTCTTATTAAAAATTTCTAGGCTATGCTTCCCCAGCAACGGCGCCAGAAATGCTTGTTGGTATTTCGTAGCGTCGCTACTAAGAATAGAGTTTTAATCTATCCCCGGCAACGGCGCCAGAAATGCTTGTTGACACTTCTTAATGCAATCACTAGAAGTAGACTATGGAGCCTAACCCCGGTAGCAGCGCCAGAAGTGTCTGGTTGGTAAAAATAATGACTATTGGATAATTCCGCAAGCGCACAGAAATTACCGATGTAGCACTTCACCCGGGGGTATTCCAAGGTATCGTATTTATTTTATCCCACAGGAAGCGATGACTAGAAAGACTAACCAGAAAAGGGATCCTATCTTAGATTAGCTACAACTAATGTAGAGGGTGATAAACGAAGGATAAAACGAAGGTGATGATTCAGGATAATTAATTGAGATAATTAAACATAACTAGTGTAGTATAGCTAGGTGGGAGGACAACGAGTGAGAAAGGTTCCTGTGAAATTCTTAATCCACTCCCGTGTTCTAATTAATCAAATAGTAGATACAACTAGGATTGATTACCTTCAACTTGGTTGCCAGGGATAAACGAGAGAATAATGCGATAGAAGGTTTTTCACCTAACCCACTACTCAAGCGGACATTTGGCTTATGGACGCCTTACCTTTTAAAAACTAGCCTGAGTTCACGTGAGGGGATCTAGGTAGCCAGGCAAAATCTGTCACCTTTTGCCCATGCGCCCCTACTGTCCGTGCAAGCCAGCGGCAACCAAAGATAAGTCTTAGCCTAAGCACCACGCTTATGTTATTCCTTATTACTCTAGCTAATATACGATTAACTAAAGCACCATTTTACGGACGATGATAAACAACCAAGATGTTTGTGTAAGGATCACAATCTAGTATGTAACTACTACAAGACTAACTAGAGCACTACAATACTATTGCAAGAATAATATTGCACAAAGGATAACACTTTGAAATGCAGAAGAAGAATATATATAATAAATAATTCTGGAAAGAGAAAGATACAAGAGCAATACCAGACTCCCAGAAGATGACTCCGGAGACCCCGAGCTTGCTCGACTCACTCTAACTCCCACACTAGACTACACTACAACTAGAAGGCTAACACTTGTATCTCATATGAAGTGAATCCTCTAATGAACCATGTCTTGAGAGGGTGGATGAATTGAAGCCTCTATTTATAGGGGGAGGTGGAGTAGGGGCTACTCCGCGCCACGTCATCGATCCGCGTGCTCCCCATCTCTCATCCCTTGGATCCACCGTCATGGTAACCGCCATGGATGGATGGCCTTAATTTCTTCACGTGTGAAACATGTGCAAACAACCGACATTGGATGGGGTTTACCCTGGGGTCGGCCGACCCCAGCCAATGACAGGTGGGCCCACCACTTTGCTTCTAGAAGGTGCTGATGTCATCAGGCTGAATAGTGTAGTGAGTGCCCACCAAGGGGGGGTCGGCCGACCCCCCTATGACAGGGCTGACCCACCAACTTGTGTCCCCTAATGTCCCCACACGTCATGGAGCAGGTGTCATATGTTGGTTGCATTTGCTTTCTTGTGTGGGCCCATGGATCCATGTGCTTCTCATCTTTCACCGTTGAATGCAAACACATTTCTGATCTGATGGTGGAAAGTAGCTTGGTGAAGCTTCACTTGGATAGTGCCACATCACCATGCCCGAGGAGCTCCCATGGTGGGGTCGGCCGACCCCACCTTGGGTGGGTCCAGGTGTCCATTTCCTTCTTATTCTGTTATACCTGCAAATCAAATACTAAGACTACAAGTGGAACCATTCTTCTCTATTTTCGAGCCTTTTGACGATATTTTGATATGTAATTTTATGCTATAATTATCGTCAACACCCTGTCAGGACCGTTGATTCCCAACACCATGTATTCTCTATTATTCACATTTATCATAAAGAACATGTCACCATCATTAAATGTTTCTTTCTCAGACTGCAAGACCAAACACTATATAAGATTGAAATAACTTGAATGGCCAGAGAATTAGGAAGTAGATGGAATGGCTAGAGTTGTGAACTTTGTTGTGTGGGCAGATTAACGGAACAGCCATATGAAGCTATTATTGCACAAAAGATTGCATTCCGCTAAAATCTTGGATCCCTGCACTTTGAAACCTATATTGTTTCCGTGGATTTTTCTAATAAGGGTTACGTGGGTTCAATATATATTTACTATGCAACTGTAACAATACTACAATAGCTCTTTTATTCCGATAAGAAACATTTTATTTATCTCGGTGTAGCATAAACCCGTGGTCATTCTGTGATGGTTCTGGACTTCTTGTGACCGGTGCTAGTGCTGGTATGGTAATGTGTTTTGTCATATTTGTAACATAAACCCTCTTGTTATAGATGTAATTTGTAAAAAAACTAAAATCGGAGGAGATACATGAAAGAGACCAGAGGACATCTCGTCTGTAATTTGTAAAAGCACTATTGTTAGTTATGTGGAATATTTGAAGAACTTAAAACACTATTGTTGCTAGGATGACAGCTACCTGAATGTGAACTGAAGCCACTGTTGTTGCTAGAACAGCAATTTGGCGAAAAAACAACAATTTGACATACACACATACTTGGTTCATTCTCAAGAAGGGAGCAACACTGTATTTGATTGAGCATGTAACATGCATATGTAAATGTTTCTTTAATATGACTTACTGTGTAACGTTTCTTTAACATAATAACTTTTCTGTGTAGTATTTTTTGACTATGAGCAAAAGAAATGTTTCTCACTCATTTTCCATGTGCAGCATAGCCAGAAATGTATGACCAGCAATTCTTTTTATTGCCCAGTTAGCTTAATTGTTGAAATGTGGGAGATTACCTTTCCTTTCCTAATTATTACATCTTATTAAATGAGGGGCGCACAATTGTATTTTTTATCTCTTACCTCCAACTATATTCAGAATTTCGGAGAACAGTATCAGGAATTGGATATTAAATCTGGTCACGTTGATATACTTTCAGCCATAGAATGTTATGCTGCCCATGACCATGATAATTATTACATCTTATTAAATGAGAGACATTTGTATTTTTTATCTCTTACCTCTAACTATATTCTGAACTTTGGAGTACAGAGTATCAGGAATTGGATATTAAATGTGGTCACATTAATATACTTTCGGCCATAGTATGTTATGCTGCCCATGACCATGATATATATAGGAGGCTGGTCACACAAATTTTGACATGCTGGGGCCATGCTACTGATCAGTGATACCAACTTTGCATAAGGAGATACATAGCAAGTGTATCAAAATAGTTGGAAATAAAGGGTTTCCCTTGTGTTTGATAGGAATACGAGGTACCAGGCAAGAAGTTACTAGGAAAAATGAATGAAAACGTCATCCAGAGTTAGCCTGGCCAATGCAGATTGAGGTGGATCATCAGCATCCGTTGGCCTTTCTAGCATGCTGCACACATGTCTAGGCCAGCAGCATCATATGGCCGCCTGAGTCTCATTCAGCTACTTGAGTCCTGTAAGGTCAATCTCAATGGTGAGTTTCATTTCGTTGTTTCCAAGACTGTCATGTCATACGAAATAAAATGAAACTTGAATGAAACTCTCCATTGAGAGTGAGAGTTTCATTTTAAAGTTTCATAAGCATTAAATTTCATGGCTCATAGAGAGTTGGTATTCGTGCCAAGAGAGTTTCATCATTTCTTCTCTCTCTTCTTAAATACCATGTCATGTCATCAAAAGTGCTTATGTGGCAGCATATTTAATGCAAATGAAACTCAAATGAAATCCCCATTGGGATTGGCCTAACCTTGGAGAGCCATATGTGCAAAATGCATTCTAGAACGGGCTCGATCTAGCAGCAAAATATTGGCTGTAGGAACAAGGTGACTTATGAACTTGCTCCATAGCGACGGGGTGCGTGTAGGAACAAGGCATCTCATGGCCTTTCATTCCACACTTATCCACGTGAGAGTACATGGCTGGAAGCTAGGTGACCATCCTTAAAATAATCTTCTATTTCTAATGTCCAAATAACCGAAGAACATCGTACATATGTGCATGCATTCCCATTCTTTTTTTTCTTTTCATCACGTTTCAAGACTGGAGTTTTGAATTTGGTTGTATGGGCAACCATGACAGTCACCTCAGTTGATAGAAAATCTAAATATTGTGTAAGCTTCAAATCTTGAACCCTTTTGTTGAATTTTTGTAATGACCGTACCTTAAGTGTTCAAATTTATGCACTATGAAAATCGAGGTACCATGATAGCAAGCCTTATATTTAGCTGTTACAGTTTCAAAACTATAACAAAATTTTCTTAATAAAAATATCAAAGCATATAAGTTTATTTGTTGGGTAGCAATATGTAAAAGTCCTATACGAGGGGAGGCGTACACTAGTACAGAACGATACTACACAGGCGGTTGTAGATCGATTTGTACAGGCGTTTTTTTCAACCGCCTGCGCTGGGGCCAGTAGAAAGCGGTTGCTTATGAACCGTCTGTGAAAAGAATTTTCACAGGCGGTTGACTTAGCAAACCGCCAATGAAAATGGGCAACCCATAAATAAATAAATAGGAAAAAATATTTTAATTATGGCCCGCTCGTCTCCGTCGAACTCGCAGCAATTTTCGCGCAAAATCCGCGGCTAATGCGGCCGGTGGGATTCGAACCCATGACCTCGGCCTCGCGCGGAGCCTCCTCAACCACTGCATCACACACTCACATGTGTTCAAATACCCCTTCGGTTCCCCACATATTATACAAACCCGAGTGTAATTTGCTTGTTTGAGGTTCTAAACGATTTCAAATCAAATAATTGTCAACTACAAAGTTTTATAACTTTTCGAGACAAACAACTTTTGTATTGGTCATTTCTCCATCCGAGATCGTTTACAAAATTTGAATTTCAGATTTGAGACCATTCAAACATATTTTTCGATGACAAGATAACTTCAAATTAAAAAATTGTAATTTACAAAGTTTCATAACTTTTTGAGACAAACAACTTTTATTTTGAATGTTTTCCCATCCGAGATAGTTTGCAAAAAATCAAATTTTAAAAAACACATTTATTTCTACTAGCGGTTGTCTTAACGAACCGCCTGTACAAATGGATTTCTACAGGCGGTTTGTTAAGACAACCGCATGTATTCTATAGGCGGTTGTCTTAACAAACCGCCTGTAGAAATCCATTTCTATAGGCGGTTCTAGACTTGAGGTCCACCGGTTCATTTCTACAGGCGCGTGGTAACTCAAACCGTCAGTAAAAAAAATTGAGGCGCTAGAAAAAATCATCATTCTACTAGTGGTAACAGGCAGTGGCGGAGCCAGCCCAAAAATTGAGGTAGGACGAATATAGATCACAAAATTTTAGCCCAAAAATGTTTGGAAAAACTTTTAAAATCTGCATGAATCATTATTGAACTGAATTAATAAAAAATAAATTCAGAATTAATAGTACAAAATCACCAAATGTCCAAATCACTCTCAACCTATATATTCACATACCAAATAACCGAGCAGACGCACTAGGCATATATAGCATGTACCTAAGCAGCGCATAGCCGCGCTTGCACACGAGGAGGCCACAAGCAGCAGACGCGTAGCCACCGGGTCTAATTCCTTAAACAACAGGCCACACATAACAGTCCAAGATGCCCTAGTCCAATTTAGAAGCTCAGTCCACCCATTGCAGTGTCGTCCATTTCTCACCCCCTGTTTTATGTTGCTTTGAAGCAGGATCCATGAACCAACAGAAAAACTCATATAGACTATATAAAAAATGATGAGATCACTTTGTAGATGAGGTGAAAAGTATCCCAACGCTAGCAAAGCCACACAAGATGAGGTGAAAAGGAAGAGGAAATGGTGAGATCGAGTTAGGATGTTGTCGTGGTGTTTCCTCATGTGGGAATAGAAGGAATCAGGTAAGCAGCTATCAGCAGTCCAAAGTTCGCGGCCGTGGTAAGAAGAACACCGATCCCGACCGTTGCTGGAGAATGACAGCTTTGCATGTTTTTTTGTCCAAGAACCGGCACGTACATGAGGCCCAGGAAGATCGAGCCCATGCGCATCATGACAAAGCAGGCAAAACTAAGGCACACACCTAGAATAAAAGTCATATGACCTTTTTGCCATCGCCGCTTACCATTTCTGATTTTTTCCCAAAAAAATATTTGTCAATTCAACAGATATATGTCCGTGTGTTGCATGGAGGTCACATATTTTTAAACATTTGTACTCCATCCATATTGATAAAAGAAGTCGTTTTGGACAGCGACACGGTCTCTAAAGGTTAACTTTGATCAATTATTTCTTTAAAAGTATTTATCGTAAAATGATATATGTATATTTTTAATGAAAGTACTTTTCAAGACAAATTTATTTATATGATTTTTATATCTCTAAACTCAACAATTTAAAAGTTATTCATGATTTATATTCTCAATATTTGACTGAAACCTTATCCAAAACGACTTCTTTTACCAATACGGAAGGAGTACATACTTTTTTAGGTGTAGAAAGATAATCGAAACAACCAAATTCATATGATAGTAAATTTGTTCAATATGAATCTATTGTACCCAATGCTGCATTGAAATAAATAATTAATATCAGATTCACCACTATCTGCATGCATGGCATATTTTCCTCAAGATGATACATATAGCATTCTCTATGACAATGGAAATCCTTTAGTGGCTCTCATTGCCTCTTGTCATTTGGTTGTCACATTATACAATCAGTCATGTTGTCACCTATAGCTATCCTCTACTCGGGTGATATTTTTTTTACCACTTCGAGCTGTAAGCGCATTTTTTCTCTCTTATTACACTACGGGAGATAGGAGATTTGCCGAGTGCCACACGCTTTGCCGAGAGCAAAAACACGGGCACTCGCCAAAGCCCAGTTTGTCGAGTGTTGCACTCAATAAAGATTGGCACTCGGCAAAGGCCCTCACTGTCGAGTGCAACACTCGGCAAAGAGGACACTCGGCAAAAAAAGGTGTTACTTGATGGCCGAGACTGCCCAGGCCACATTGTCAAAATTGAAAAAAAAATCTTTGTCGAGAGCTGTCACACCCGGTTTTAAGAACAAAACTAGGTATACACCATATGTGAGCCCAGGAAGTCAAATCTCACATATAGTCACAAATAAAGGGTAATATCGAAAGACAATGCTCTTATATAACGTATATAAAACAAAAGAACATAACCTTAAAGAGCAGACAGCGGAAAGACACTCCGATCTTCAGATGGAGACACCAACTTCACAGGGACAACTGACTGGTTGATCACAAGCCTAAGCTTCTCCAAAGCTTGACTCTCTGAGGTGTGAAGAAAAACAAGAGTGAGTCCATGTCGAACTCCACAAGTATAGCAACAAGTGATATAGATCCCAAGTTTCATGATCAATGTAACATAAATAATGAATAGCATAAAATGGTAAATAATGAACATGTTAACCAACATAAGTCATAAATGTAAAAGTCTTCAAGGCCGCTCGTGTCCTTGAGCAAGACTGATATATCAGTTTAATAAACTTTGCGCAAAGGTGTACACTTTCACTGCGAGACGTGAATTGCCCTTTCGCCCGAGGTGATCAGCCTCTTAACTCACTTCCAAGGAAAGTCGGCAGGGTTCACGATGAAGCCTTTCAAAGGTTCGTCTAACAAGTTAGGGCCGCTAGGTTTCCCCATCAATAAGCATGAATCTCCCCTCCAAGCGGTAACTAACAAAAGACAAAATGCACCAACCTGGTCGGCCAAGACCATACAGATCGGAGCCCCTCTTGCGCCTTTCGGTAACCTCTAACAAGCTAGAAAAGGTCCTCATACTGAGCTAAAGCCAGAGCCATATAACTCCCAACAGTTGCACTGTAAATCCCGAAGGTGCTCGTACAGATAATTTCTTAAGTTGCTAATAAGTCATTTTTATCATTCGATGCGTTCATTAATTAAGTAACACGATCATAATTGCGAAAAGAAAACTCGACTGCTATACTTGCCTTAAACTCAAGATCCTTCTTCTGTTGACTTGTATACTTCCAAAGGTTGACTCTTGATCACGATCTTCTTCTTGATCACCAACGTATAACTCACCGACTGGACATACGATCACAGAGCACCACACAAGCATCCAATATCAATCATGCAAAGCAAAACAAAGCCTATGATTAGAACAATACATCAATCATAAGAAAACAAGATAAAGAGTTTTGAAAACTGATCTACGATTCGCTACGAACACACAGACGCGAAAATCACGCTAATCGGAGTTTTAACGGAAAAGATATGAGCTAAACAAGATTAAAGACACTAATTACTAGATTAGATTTAACTCAAATTTCAATTACAGAAAACAGTGATGAAAGTTATATATTTTGAAAGAACTTTTCGAAATGAATCTAACGCAAGTTGAACGGACTAAATCGGAGTTAAAACGAAGAAGTTATAGGCATTTGAAATCAGTGGCAAAACTGTAAATACAGCGAACTTAATTACGAAATTAAATAAATAAAAACGAAAATCAGATTTTACTTGAGCTGACGGACGTCGGCGATGAATATTGACTGCAGGTTGCTTTTGTGGAGGATGAACGAGAGCCAAAAATCGATAACCGGAGTTGGGGAAGAATTTGGCGGCCGTTGACAGAGCAAACAAAATTTTCGGACTCCCAAACTAGGGGCTTCCGTTATTGTGTGTTTTGGCCAATGGATGGGACACATATATAGGGAGAAAAACTCTATGTCCCGCGTCAACTAGCGATATGGTGCTAATTGACGTTGCACCTCCACATTTACTAATGGGCCTAAATAAATATAAAAGCCCATTAGTAAATAAAGACGTTGTTATTTGGAATTTAATAGAATTATTGCACATGGGCTTTGTGGGAGGGAGGAAAAAGACAGATTTTATTATTTTCGAAATTATTTAATTT
Source organism: Coix lacryma-jobi var. lacryma-jobi (assembly GCA_009763385.1). Taxonomy (NCBI): domain Eukaryota; kingdom Viridiplantae; phylum Streptophyta; class Magnoliopsida; order Poales; family Poaceae; genus Coix; species Coix lacryma-jobi. Next base: position 100,506,830 of record CM019831.1, read on the forward strand.
TTGGATTAAAATAATTCTAGAAAAGTCTAGAATTGATATTTAAGTCAGGAAAAATTACTCCAATGGCTCCGAAAATTCAGGAAAAATTCTCAGAGACATTTGGAGACATGAGGAACTCAAATAAAATATTTGGAGCTCATGAAAAGATATTTTGGGACATCTAAAAATTAGATTATACTCCCAGAAAAATAGGAAAAAGTGTCGGAAAAAGCTGGAAAACTTCTCGAGAAGATTTTGGAGATATGATGATGAATGATGAGCACCAAGGAATATTTTAGAGCAGGCGAAAAAGATTCTTGGGAGACTCCAACAGAAAGGTTAAGCTAGAAAACAGAGAATTTGATTTTAGGAGAAGATATGGATAAGGCGGAGAAAGATAAACGACTTAGTAAACGAGTTTTTGGAAAACTTTACTCACTCGCAAAACAAGACGAAACAACAAGTTTTTGAAACTTTAACTTTTCCAAACTTTTTGAAAAACAAAAAGTCTTTATTTTCAAAACCCTTTTCTAAGAAATTCATTTTCAAATTGTTTGCAAATCATTTTGAATTCAAATAGAATTTTAGCCAAAAACCACACATCACAAAAACTCAAATGCTCCAACATGAATGCACAAACAAGTTTCTAAACCCTAGGATAAATTTTAATTTAGAGAGAAAATTTTTATTTCCCTATATTTTATGAGCACAAAAATTCATAATTAAAGCATTTTAGCTCTAATTTAAGAAACACAAATTTCAGGGTGTGACAAATCTACCCCCCTTAAGAGAATCTCGTCCTCGAGATTCGAAAGACGGTGATCAAAGGGATTGATATTCTGCTTTTGTTTGATCGCCCTTTTTTCCATTACATCTTTATTTGTATAAACACTCCATTGCATTTTCAAACTTTAAGTACTTCATTAAAGCCATCGGTAATTTCTACGATCCTGTGTAGAAAATCTTCTCAAGTGTGATTATCTCTCATACTGAGCTTCTATGCCTGTGTTTGTTCCTTTATATTGGTATCTGAAAACTCACAGTCCACTTTACTGTCCTCGATGGGTACCCCTTCTAATGGGTCATTCTCGTATTCCTCAGGTACAGGGTGAAAACCTTGATACTCAATTCTTTCACCTGTCGGTGTTGTTAGAAGCACCAAACCTTGGGCATACTTAACCACTCCTTTACAAGCAGATAACCAACCCTTTCCAAGGATAACATCCATTTCCATCAACTTCAAAACAGTAAGGTTCGCCTCAAAGTTTACTCCCTTTATGTCAAGGCTAACTTTTGGGCATATGCGGTTTGCTTTCATTTCGCCTCCTAGAGAGTTAACTATCACTGGTTTCCTCATTGGAAGCATAGTCATCCTATGTTCTTGTACATATAGGCTAGAGATGAACGAGTGTGAAGCTCTAGGATCAAACATCACAATGGCGGGAGCAGAGTTTACTTGAATGAAACCATACACGACTTCCTTAGCCCCACGTTTGTTAATCATATACACATGATTTAACATTCCTTGGATGCAGTTTCTTTTTACTTTACTTCCTGGCTCCTGCTTCTCCTGTTCTTGTATTTGATGTGGTTCGTCGTCCTGACTTTTATTGCTCTCCATAAACTTCTTATGACAGTCGTTCTCATAGTGATTAACCTCATCACAATCGTTACAACCCTCACTAGTGGGAGTATTAATCTTCGTCAAGGTGTCACTAGGAGGTGACAGACATGGCTCTTGGGAATTGGAGTGAAGTACTTCATCATTGAATTGCTGATACTGATGGAGTTCATGAGGAGGTTCAAGATTCCACTGATCACTTGATTCCTGGTTCCATTGTTGGAATTCTGGTGCATGAGCGTAAGGGTGGTGTATGTTGCTACCTATAGATTGGCTTTCTCTTTTCCTTTTCTTCTCCTCCATCTCTCGACGCTTGTTCTCAATCACAATTGCTCTGTCCACCAATGTTTGATAGTTGGCATATTCAACCGTCATCAGTTGTAATTGCAGACCATCATTGAGTCCTTTCAGAAAGCGTTTCTGCTTCTTAGCATCACTATTCACTTCTTCCAGAGCATAGCGTGACAACTGGGTGAACATGTCATGATACTCACACACTGACATAAATCCTTGCTTCAAGTTGAGGAATTGCTCTTCCTTAATCGCCACTATTCCAGCTGGAACATGGTAAGATCTAAAAGCATTCTTGAATTCTTCCCAACCAATTTGATTCTTATTTGGATGCTCAAACTGGAATGATTCCCACCAATCTAATGCAGTTCCTTGAAGTTGGCCTGAAGCATAAAGCACCTTCTCATAGTCATCACACTGTGTTATGTCAAGTTGTCGTTCCACAGCTCTAAGCCAGTCATCAGCTTCTATTGGGTTGCTAGTATGAGAGAATGTCGGTGGGTGTCCTTTCATAAATTCACCACGCTTGTCAATAGGTGGTTCTTGATACTGATTGTGTAACACATTTTGAGCAATGGTCTGTAATAGTTGAGTCTGCATTATCAAAACTTGCTCTATAGCTGAAGGATTTGATGGCGGTGGATTAGAGTTGTGAGCATTTCCTGTAGCATCATCGTAGTCATTTCTCCTGGTAGCAACCATCTGTTTTTCAACATGTATGTGTTAGGATTCAGCTCTTCATAACACACTTAACCATAGCATCATGAGATGACAAGACAAGGTTGATATAGCAAGAGAGACAAGAGAAGACTCATCCATGACTGATTCTTCCGATTAAAACACTAGATGGTAAGAAACTTCATCTTGAAAACGGTCCAAAGTTAACTTCATCATGGCTACCCCCCTTAAGAAAAGTTCAACTAGGAGAAACAACAAAAGGATAGCATTCCACCTTTTTCTAGTTAAGCTAACTAGCATAAAGACCTTCTGACATCCCAGAGAAATTCATATGCGAAGGTAAGAACAAGAATTCTGAAATTTCTCGCGAGTAGCAAAATAGCAGTGCAGTAAAACAGCCATAACTCGAGCTCTGCTTATCCAATGAAGTTGCAGTTTACCTTTCTGGAAAGCTTATGAAATCCTTTACAACTTTCAGGTAAAACACTTTTCCAGATTCTGTAGTTAAGGTCGTCGAAAACAGCAAACAACAGAAACTATTCCAGATTCCAGACAGCACAGATGCATCAACTTGTGAATTTCATAACTCCAAAACCATAACAGCTATCAGGGTGGTTCTTGCGCTCAGAGAAAGATCATGAAGTCTAATTGTGTCCAGAATTATTCCATGATTTTTGATCATCCATAAACAGAGATATAAGCTGATAAAGACAGACTGCTCCGAAAAGATAGGATAGGGAAGACAAGAGAAGAGCAAAACCCCACTATCTATGCATATAACCTATCAACTAAACCTAAATGAGATTGTGAAGAAACCCAAAAAATCATTGCACTCATTACAAAGATGCAAAACAACCATCATCATAAGGACAAGCAACAAACATCACAGGTTCACAAGCCACACATGAGCCAAGGACTTGACTTAACTTCGTTACTAACGTTTCATTACATAAGGGCTCAAGAACTACTAGAACACGATACATCTGCAAGAACATCAAGGGTAGCTTTTCTTGTACACTCTTTATTTGGCTGGATTTGCTGTGGTAGAAGTGTTGTTTGATGTGCTACCATCTTGCTGACTCAGAGGGTTGACTTTTACCAGTTTATTCTGCTTCCTAACTCGCTTCGATGGTTGGAATTCTTTGTAGGTGACTGTCCATCCATCTATGCAAACCTCATGTGGAAAGTTCTTAATTGGAGGAGCTCCTAAATGCTGCTGATCTAGGCTTGTCTGAACAAGAGTTGGAATTGGATGTGATACTGGAGTAGAACTCAACTTTTGGTAATGTATCAACGGTGGCTCGAATGAATTTGCTTTCCTCTTCTTATCTTCCTTGACTTCACCACTTGGGTTCGCTTTGACCTCATCCCTGGTTGACTTCTCTTGAAGACAAGAATTCCCATAATGCTTGCAACAAAAACATCGATCCTGAGCCTCTTGCACCTTACTACTGCTATCTCCCAACAGACCTGCTTCACATTCATTGGGTGATAATGGCATACCTCGATATTCAATCCTTTCGCCTGATGGTGTTCTTAAAAACACTGAACGTCGGGAATAATTGACCTCACTTTTACGACCCCTTAACCATCCATGTCCAAGGATAACATCGATTCCGGAAAGTTCCAAAACATTCAGCTTCACTATGAATTCACTCTCCTTTATCTGGACTCTAACATCTCGGCATTCATGGTTTGTCTCAATTTCTCTAGTTGGTGTACGAACTACTATGAGCTTCTTTGTTGGCCATTCCCTTATCTTCAGGCGAGTTACAAACTTGGCAGAGATGAACGAGTGCGAAGCACTAGGGTCAAAAAGAACCATGGCAGTTACTGAATTAACTGGAATCATGCCATACACAACTTTCTTTGCTCCATGAATAGTAGTCATATCCACATGCTTCAATCTTCCATGGATGTAGTGTTGCTGTAACTGTTCTTTATGGCTTCCTTCCATATTGGTTGGTCCTTGTGTTGCGTCTTGCTGTTGCGTCATTCTTCCCAGGTCTTGACTTTGTATAGCGATCAGCTTTCGTTTGTTAACTGCGGTCAGAGACGACATAGCTTGGTCAACGATCCGTCTACTTAGATAGAGGGAAGTTTTCAAAAGCAATCCAAGGCAAGGAGTGAAGGTGAGAGCAAAATTTAAAATTTAAGCAACAAGGAGGAGACAAATAACAAGGGTAGAAGGTACAATCGAGAAGAAAATACCAAGGTTGATAGAACAAGAGTTCTATAGGAATTTTCAAAAGCTTAAAACGACCAGTTTCTAACTAGGCTTGCGTCCTACAGTCAGCATTGCTCTGATACCACTTTGTCACACCCGGTTTTAAGAACAAAACCAGGTATACACCATATCTGAGCCCAGGAAGTCAAATCTCACATATAGTCACAAATAAAGGGTAATATCGAAAGACAATGCTCTTATATAACGTATATAAAACAAAAGAACATAACCTTAAAGAGCAGACAGCGGAAAGACACTCCGATCTTCAGATGGAGACACCAACTTCACAGGGACAACTGACTGGTTGATCACAAGCCTAAGCTTCTCCAAAGCTTGACTCTCTGAGGTGTGAAGAAAAACAAGAGTGAGTCCATGTCGAACTCCACAAGTATAGCAACAAGTGATATAGATCCCAAGTTTCATGATCAATGTAACATAAATAATGAATAGCATAAAATGGTAAATAATGAACATGTTAACCAACATAAGTCATAAATGTAAAAGTCTTCAAGGCCGCTCGTGTCCTTGAGCAAGACTGATATATCAGTTTAATAAACTTTGCGCAAAGGTGTACACTTTCACTGCGAGACGTGAATTGCCCTTTCGCCCGAGGTGATCAGCCTCTTAACTCACTTCCAAGGAAAGTCGGCAGGGTTCACGATGAAGCCTTTCAAAGGTTCGTCTAACAAGTTAGGGCCGCTAGGTTTCCCCATCAATAAGCATGAATCTCCCCTCCAAGCGGTAACTAACAAAAGACAAAATGCACCAACCTGGTCGGCCAAGACCATACAGATCGGAGCCCCTCTTGCGCCTTTCGGTAACCTCTAACAAGCTAGAAAAGGTCCTCATACTGAGCTAAAGCCAGAGCCATATAACTCCCAACAGTTGCACTGTAAATCCCGAAGGTGCTCGTACAGATAATTTCTTAAGTTGCTAATAAGTCATTTTTATCATTCGATGCGTTCATTAATTAAGTAACACGATCATAATTGCGAAAAGAAAACTCGACTGCTATACTTGCCTTAAACTCAAGATCCTTCTTCTGTTGACTTGTATACTTCCAAAGGTTGACTCTTGATCACGATCTTCTTCTTGATCACCAACGTATAACTCACCGACTGGACATACGATCACAGAGCACCACACAAGCATCCAATATCAATCATGCAAAGCAAAACAAAGCCTATGATTAGAACAATACATCAATCATAAGAAAACAAGATAAAGAGTTTTGAAAACTGATCTACGATTCGCTACGAACACACAGACGCGAAAATCACGCTAATCGGAGTTTTAACGGAAAAGATATGAGCTAAACAAGATTAAAGACACTAATTACTAGATTAGATTTAACTCAAATTTCAATTACAGAAAACAGTGATGAAAGTTATATATTTTGAAAGAACTTTTCGAAATGAATCTAACGCAAGTTGAACGGACTAAATCGGAGTTAAAACGAAGAAGTTAAGGCATTTGAAATCAGTGGCAAAACTGTAAATACAGCGAACTTAATTACGAAATTAAATAAATAAAAACGAAAATCAGATTTTACTTGAGCTGACGGACGTCGGCGATGAATATTGACTGCAGGTTGCTTTTGTGGAGGATGAACGAGAGCCAAAAATCGATAACCGGAGTTGGGGAAGAATTTGGCGGCCGTTGACAGAGCAAACAAAATTTTCGGACTCCCAAACTAGGGGCTTCCGTTATTGTGTGTTTTGGCCAAGGGATGGGACACATATATAGGGAGAAAAACTCTATGCCCCGCGTCAACTAGCGATATGGTGCTAATTGACGTTGCACCTCCACATTTACTAATGGGCCTAAATAAATATAAAAGCCCATTAGTAAATAAAGACGTTGATATTTGGAATTTAATAGAATTATTGCACATGGGCTTTGTGGGAGGGAGGAAAAAGACAGATTTTATTATTTTCGAAATTATTTAATTTTTGGATTAAAATAATTCTAGAAAAGTCTAGAATTGATATTTAAGTCAGGAAAAATTACTCCAATGGCTCCGAAAATTCAGGAAAAATTCTCAGAGACATTTGGAGACATGAGGAACTCAAATAAAATATTTGGAGCTCATGAAAAGATATTTTAGGACATCTAAAAATTAGATTATACTCCCAGAAAAATAGGAAATAGTGTCGGAAAAAGCTGGAAAACTTCTCGAGAAGATTTTGGAGATATGATGATGAATGATGAGCACCATGGAATATTTTAGAGCAGGCGAAAAAGATTTTTGGGAGACTCCAACAGAAAGGTTAAGCTAGAAAACAAAGAATTTGATTTTAGGAGAAGATATGGATAAGGCGAAGAAAGATAAACGACTTAGTAAACGAGTTTTTGGAAAACTTTACTCACTCGCAAAACAAGACGAAACAACAAGTTTTTGAAACTTTAACTTTTCCAAACTTTTTGAAAAACAAAAAGTCTTTATTTTCAAAACCCTTTTCTAAGAAATTCATTTTCAAATTGTTTGCAAATCATTTTGAATTCAAATAGAATTTTAGCCAAAAACCACACATCACAAAAACTCAAATGCTCCAACATGAATGCACAAACAAGTTTCTAAACCCTAGGATAAATTTTAATTTAGAGAGAAAATTTTTATTTCCCTATATTTTATGAGCACACAAATTCATAATTAAAGCATTTTAGCTCTAATTTAAGAAACACAAATTTCAGGGTGTGACAAGAGCCAGCCTTGACACTCAGCAAAGAGGCTTGCTTTGCGGAGTGCCGCTGCCTAGCACTCGACAAAGGACCTCTTTACCGAGTGCCAAGGCCGGCACTCGGCAATTTTTTGGCCCCATTTTTGTTTGTGCGGCCTTCCCGCAATATTTAAATCTCCATGTTCAAATTTAGGACAATTTTGACTTTTTTGATATATTGACTTTTTTGACTTTGGGACAATTTTGACTTTTTTAATATATTTCCAGTTCGTCCGTTCACTATATGATTCAATAGGCTCACAAAAGAGATAAAAAAAAATGCTGCAAAAGTTCACCGAAGAGCTCCTTTGACCATTCCCAGCAAGTCGGGGCATCAGGAGCCATACCTCAAAAGAATTTTTTTTTATTAATAACCCAATTAAATAAAAAATTTCATAAATAACACTGTCTTTTTTTTGTAAAACTAACCCTTTTGCCGCGCCGTCCCCAATGGCGCGGCAAAAGCGTTAGCCGCGCCATGCATGGCGGCGCGGCAAAAGCGCCACCGTGGCACCGCCCGGCCACGCAGGCCTGCGTGGGCCCCTCTCGTCAGTTTGCCGCGCCGGGCGGGCTGGCGCAGCTAGTGCGTTTGCCGCGCCAGGCGAGCTGGCGTGGTCAACGGCTTTGCCGCGCCAGGCGGGGTGGCGCGGCAAAGCCGATCTAGATCTGGCCGCCACGCCGAGCAGCAGGCTCCTCCTCATTCCTCTCTTCTCCCAAACCAATTCAATCCAATCCATTTCATTTCATTTCATTTCATTCCTCCTCTCTTCATCTCCCTCCCTCAATCAAACTTGTCTACAGGAGGTATTTTGATCCATATTATTGTTCTTTATCCATATTTGCAATGTAGGATTGAACCATATTTTTGTAAGTTAGGGTTTGTAGACAATATTTATTTTGATACTGTCGTGACATTAGTTGTTAATTAATGATGGATTTGTTCATGTATTAGACTTTTTATATCTGTTTTGCTTAATATTTTGTTCATTTTGTGTACAATTTTTTGTGTAATATTTGTTACGTCATTATGTAGATTTATAATTAATCATGAATGTATGTGTAGCGTTGACATATTTTTTATTGTTAGGATGCCGCGGCGTGGCAAAGCTAGTAACGCAAGGTAAGATCGGTACATTGTTTATTTATTTGTCTGTTTTAATGAAGTAATTTTATGTTATGTTCATTTGTTATTGCGTTGATGATTGTAGGCAGCCTCTCACGGGCAATGCCTTTGCCCGTTTGCCATTGCCTAGCGGTGTTCCGGTGCCCATGTGCTACTGCGGCGATGATTGTAAGGTCGCAATATCTGATGAGGAGCACACATACGGTCAGAGGTATTGGATGTGTGAGAATTATGCCTTTGACCCTACACCTAAACAGATCCGTATTGGACTGATGGTGAGAAGCTGATGGCTTGTTCTATACATGAATGACAAATCATTTATATTTTATTACCTAATTGACTTAGTCGTATTTTGCAGGAGCCTCCACCACTATGTGACTTCGAGCAGTGGATCGACACTGAGATGAAGCCGGAGGACAAGGAGCACGTAGAGAGGATGAAAAAGTGGGCTGCGGAGGACAAGGAGCGTTTGGAGAAGAGACGCAAAGAAGAGGCAGCACAAAAGCAGCATGAGAAAGAGGCAAGAATGAGGGATGCAGCTAAGCGTAGGGGGGAGAGGGAGAAGAGGCTTGAGCGTGTGCGCCGTGCCAAGGCTGCCATGGAGCAGGATCCGGATGCTGTGAGGAAGGGAAAGTGGCCTCGTTGCACTCAGTAGTGTGGTAGGTTCAGTAGTCATTATTGAGTAATGAACATCGTTGTCATTTGGTGGACTTGTTAGTGTATTGTACTGTTGGTTTGTACTTCCGTGTACCGTTTATTTCGGATCCTCGATTATGTAGTCTTGAACTGCACTTTGTTCGACTTTATTATATGTTGTTGTATTGTTTGCGGTAGTTCATGTGTCGTTGATTTTTTGTGGGATAAAGTACGAAATAGAATGAAGCAAACCATTACACGAATAACAAACTAGTACATGGCATGTGAGGACCTTTTACCGTAACTTGATTAAAAGGTCCTAGACTAATCCTAACATGCCTTAGGTAATTGATTGGCACAACATAACACACACATAGTGGTCTAAGTAGTCTAGAAGCCGTCCCACATAGCAAACTGAGTAGACCCTTCTCCGTAATAGCCTCCCATTGCGGCTGGTGGTGGTGGTGGCGGTGGTGGGGGCGGCGGTGGAGGCCCCTTGTTCTTGTGATGCGGGCAGTTGCAATATGGATCAAGGCATATTGCTTCATCTGAACCGCCTGCATCGCTGTCGTCATCATCATAGTCCTTGAGCATGCTTTTAACTTCTCTTTCAAGATCGTCGATACGACGCTGCAGATAATAGATGTATTCCTGATGCGGCCATATTGGAGGAGGATCCACCCATCTGGTGAAGCCGCAGTTTTCTTCGGAAATAGAAGACTGACATTCACAAAATGACTAAGTATTAGCAAACATGAGAGGCATAGCAACAACAATTAAATAAAGTTACCCATGCTCGCGGGCATTTGAAGAAACGTCGGCCTGCCTCCAGGTCGTCGTGGAGAATCTGCACCAAACAGTCCTCACCATGGCGGCATTTTGGCCAGTCCTCTAAGCGGTTATCGTATCCCCTAAGAGGACGGTCCCGGCTGAAATCCTTTTTGCTCTCAACGGGAAAGTCATATAGTGCCTCTAAGAAGAAATCAGGACCAAGAGATCCCTCCCACACAATGGGAGGTCCCTTCCTCCCACCCTTTCCACTCCCGCCTTTGGACGAACCTCCAGACATCTCTACTACGAACCTCGCAAGCTCTGCTGAAGTTTCTGAATATGCAAGGCGCTGATGGGTTTATATAGGCGGAGCCCTGGTTTTGAACTTGTGAATTATCTCAGCTGCATTGTGAGTGTGTAGTTAATGCAACTGAAAAGGCTATTCGCTGAAAAATCTAATCACTGAAAAGCCTATATACTGAAAAGCCTATACACTGAAAAGCCTATACACTGAAAAGTCTATGGGAATCAAAACTGCAGAGCACATATGAGGACAGGACACGACACTGAAAAGGCTGTGCAAGGGAATCAAAACTGCAGAGCACTTATGAGGACAGGACACGACACTGAAAAGGCTGTGCAACAAGATGCCAGCTTTTGCCGCGCCAACCCTAGGGGCGCGGCTGACGCTTGTGCCGCGCCAGGCGGGATGGCGCGGCTAATGCATTTGCCGCGCCACCCCGCCTGGCGCGGCAAAAGCGTCAGCCGCGCCCCCAGGGTTGGCGCGGCAAAAGCTGGCATGAAGTTTTGCAGCAGGCAAAGCCCCAAGGTTTCCCGCCGACTGGTCGAGTTCCTGATCGATCTTTGTCCTAATGTGTTGTCTCTGTTTGATCGAATGTGTTTTTCCGTTTTTCCTGTCTTTTTCCGCAAACAGAATAACGAGGAACCAAACATTGACACAATTTGAATAAACGGAAACATAATAGCGGTCATAAAAACCAGGCTTAGTGGCTCAGGCTCCACGAAGTACATAATAGGGTTCTCAAACAAGTTATCTAACAAATACATCACCTATCCATATAGTCTAACACTAAGCCTAGCTAGGTGTGTACGGCTGACGAGGCCGCCTCCGACGCCTCGGCTGCGACAGATCCATGTTCGGCGTGAACGTGACGTCCGTGCGGTCTCGTGCGCGTGGCTGCCGGCGTGGTGACCCCTGCGTCTGACTAGGTCCCTGCAACATTAAAAATAAATGTTAGCAAACAACTTAAATATATCTGACGAACTTAAATGTATAGCGGTCAACTTATGTACCTGCACGTCCTCCTGAGTAGGTAGTGGAGCTCCACCTAGCTGTGAGTACCCCAGCTCCTGTGCTGCGCCCTGCTCTGGCCAAGGCTGCCAGCCAGGGCCGGTGTAGTAGCCACTAGGGTAGTCGTAAGCACCAGGTACCTGCCACGCCGTGTCGTCCAGGCCACCTCTGGAGGAGGACCCTCCAGCGTAGTGCGAGCTATGGCCGAGGGCCATGTAGCCTGCACTAGCCGTGTAGGGTGGTGTCGTGCGCTCGACGTACTGCTCCTCCTCCTCCCCCTCCTCCTCGGGCTGCTCCTCTGCAGTGGGGCCCTTTCCGCGTGGATCCGCAGAAGTGCCTCCCGTCCGAGCGTCGGACGACGCTGCTGCTGTTGGGACAGTGTCTGACACCAAAGGGCTCGAAGGCTGAGGAAGGTGCGGTGGGGCCCACGCTGTGTCCATGCACCCAAGCTTCTGAGCTAGCTTCCTGCAGCCCTTCCTGATTTTCTGCAAATAAGAAAATAATAATAATAAATATTAGTACAGTTTATGACTTCTTAAAATTTACAAGTGCGGTTCGAATGTGTTATGATACCTGCAGAAAAGCCTGTACCGGGTTGTGGTCCCCAGTAGAGCTGGTGTGGTGTATAAGCTGCGCTGCCTCGTCGGAGTACCGAGACAGCTGCGACGCCTGCCGACACAAGACCAGGGGGTAAGTGCACCAAGTACAGAAACACAAACAATAGTTGAAGGACATGATATATTACCACGTAGCTGTGTAGAGGGGCTCTGTCAGGCTGAGTCGATGCCCTAGTGGTAGCATCGTACGGGTCCTCGTCGTCGTCCGACTCGTCCTCAGCGGTGGCCTCGTAGTACGGTGGCTTAATGTGCAACCGGGTGCTCCGGTGCAGCCACTGTAGGTACTGGTCGAAGACGCCCTGGTCGTACGGCTCGCCGTCGTCAACGTCCTGCTGGTACCTGTTTGTCCAACTCAGGACATGATCGGCGTGCTCCGCGCGCCAATCAACGGGATTCTTCTGTATGCTTTGGCGCTTCACCCTGCATTGCAAAGGAAACCCATCTGTTAGAGCATAAGATAGAATTTACTAGAGTAACTGAACAACACTGTGGAGGATACTTACTTGTGCAACCTCTGATCCGTGCTAATCAGAGGTGGAGGAAACTCCTGTCGTAGGCCGAACTGACGCATCACCCTGATGGGCAAGTGCATCTCGACCACGTAGAAGCAGATAAGAGGGACGGTGCAACGCCAATCTACACGGTCCAGCTCCGTGGCGGGGTCGAACACGTTGTCGTACAGGTCCCAGGGGTCCCAACTGACCTGTTTGTAATGAACAGACATAGTTAGTCATGTTCCTTTTTCAATATAAAAAATTGAACTCATTCCGGAATTACCTGGTGCTGTGTCAGGACGTCCAGCAAGTCCGTGTACAGGTGGTAGCGGCGCTGGGGGTTGCCTCTAACTGCCTCTGCCGTGGATCAGACAAACAGAGCAGTGGGTCGGGTGTCCGGGTGCCTCCACACCTGCATTCCAATTTGAATCAGTTAAATGACTGTAAATTTGTAAAAGCACACGCACGCAAGAGGTATGTACTTACCGCCTCCTCTCGTACGCTGGGACGACCCACAGGCAGCCGCTGCTAGGCCCAAACCTAGAGCAGGGGCAAGACACCCTCCCAAGCTAGAGGAGGCCTGCCTCCGCCGGCACCCCTCGCACAGCTGTCTGTACAGCCATGCTAGAACAGCGCTCCCCCAGCTGTAGCCGGCGATGTTCTCCCATGGCTGTGCAAGGATGGGGACGAACATCCAGCTGATGGTGTTCCCTGATGAGTCGGGAAACAGGAAGGCCCCAATAAAGTGCCACAGCCACACTCTGGCATACCTCTCGACTACCTGTGGGTCAGCGTTGAGGGGGCAATACGAAAAGTGCTGGGTGATCCACGACGAAGGCACCCCAGTAGTCTTCCCGTTTGTTTACAAAAAGTAAAAGTTAGGAAATGATAGTAGCACATCGTATGCAACTAAATTAGAAAAAAAATTTAGCTTACTTGTTCCTCTTAGCGTCTGCGTCGTCGGGGGGCGTACGGCCACAGAACTGGTGGACGGTGTCCATCCACGTGTCGGTGTCAAGAATCCCCGTCACGGGGAGGCCGCCCAGGCGTAGACCAAAAATCTTGGCCACGTCCTGTAACGTCACGGTCATCTCCCCACAGGCTAGGTGGAAGGTGTGCGTCTCGGGACGCCACCTGTCCGCCAGCGCGGTGAGGAGCGCGGGGTCGAGCTGCAACACCACGTCGTTGGCAACGCGGGCTAGCACCAAGAAGCCCGCGCGCCGTAGGAAGGGTGCGTAGCGCTCGTCCCACCGGTGCCATAGGTGGGTGCGCGGCCTCAGCAAGGACAACCTCTCCGGAGGGGCGTAGTCGGTGAGCCTGTGCGCCCTGTGCTCGCCGTCGTAGAACGGCTCAAGGAGAGGGTACGCCGGAGGGTTCGCCATCCTGTTTAAACAAAACATGGTAACAGGTTAGTACAGCGTCAAAAATAATAAAGCATTAAAACAAATGAAAGACATATGTACAATAATAGCAAAAGCATTCAAATAATTAATATAAGTGAAGATAAAAATAATAAAGCATTAAAACAAATGAAGACATATGTACACCTGTTGTGTTTGTCTACGATGGAAGGCTGCATTATGCCCTGGCATGTGGCAAACAGAGCATAGGTTCGTGCTCGGTGTCTGGTCAAAGTCCCCCCCGCCATACCTATCCATATTGTCCATGTCACCCTTTAGTCTCTTCTTCCTCCTCCTACCCTTACCTAACTTTAGCAACTCAGGATCAGGCATGAAGTCTCTACCCAAGTATGGAGGCCATTGAGTGGGATCAAGGTAAGGCTCGAAGCTGCTCTGCCATATTGCGACGGTGTTGCTCCGGCGATAGTACTCGGACATATATGGTACGGCCTTGTAGTTATATCCGCGCGCTCTACAGGACGCAATCATGTGAGAGCAAGGGGCATGCATTATCTGTGGCACGTTACAACTGCATTCCACTCTTTCAAGATCGATCCGATAGTTGCGACCACCATAGCGTTCCCCGCCCATGGTAGTTCCACCCTTTGCTCGAACATTATAGATTTGTCTGGTTGGTCCATAAGCCTCACAAGTTAGCTGTGTTGCCCAGATCTCATTTTCCTGAATGTGCTCCTTTCCCGCCTTTCCAAATTCACCATCCATTTGTAGGTTGTCTTGAGCAATGGACCACCTTTTCACGAAGTACTCGTTGGTCTTGTGAAACGAGTACTCAACGATTCCAGAAACGGGCAAGGCTCTAACACCGGTGAATACCTTGTTGAAAGACTCCGATGAGTTGGTGGTCATTATGCCGAACCGGAAACCGCCCTCATCGTAAGCAAGCGCCCACTTCTCCTTGTGTTCCATCTGTCTCTCGATCCAGGCCCTGGCAGCACTGTTTAACATTTTGTCCAACTCTTCCATTGTTTCTTTGAATTTGTGCTCAGTTTTAACACAACATAGCTCTTTCACCTTGGCACAAACCTCCTTTTTTCTCTGCCGACGCCAGAAATTGGCGGCAAAGTGACGCATGCACCATCTGTGCACTAGAGGAGGACAACCCTCTATCTCCTCCTCTGTGGCACGAAGCAACCCAACATGACGGTCTGAAATCAAACATATTGTCCGAGAAGGCCCTAACACTTGTATCCGTAGCAGGGCCATGAACCAAGACCAAGACTCAACGTTCTCCCCCTCAGCCAAGGCGAAAGCAATTGGAACTATCTGGTCCTCGGGATCAACAGCCGCCGCCATCATCAACACACCCTTGTACGCTCCGGTCAAGAAAGTACCGTCCACAAGTATGACTGGACGACAGTACTGATACACATGCTCTGTTTGTGCAAAAGACCAAAATACACGCTGAAGCACATGTGTAACCTTGCCGGTGTTGCGGTCTATATACTGCCCATTGGTGTGTGGAAACCATTTAAGGCCAGGGTTATAGTATGCCATTGCACACAAAATCCGAGGAATCCTGTTGTACGCTTCATCCCAACCACCCCAACGAATTGCAAGGGCGATCTGCTTCGCACGCCACGCCTTTCCATAAGTCACCTTATAGCCTGTGAATCCAAATATGGAGATAAGCAATTGTGAAACAGATACATCGGCGTCATCATCAACAAATGCCAAAATGCGCCGTGCAAGGTATCTTGCCGTCAATTGAGGATGTTTTTCTTGTCCCTTATTTGTAAAACAGGTATGCGGTTGTACTACTTTACTGATCCTCCACTTGCCATCAGTTCTCTTGCGAGCATTCAGCATCCACGGACAACCAAGACTCAAACACTTGACGTGGTACCTCAAACTAATATCAGAATGGCTGACCGTGTACGGTCGATGATGATGCACAACATAGTTCTCAAGGAAAAGCTTCAGCTCAGTCATAGTGTTGAAAATCATACCCTTCTGAAGAATCCAATCTGTATGGTTATGCAGTATTTGCTTGCACAGATTCAATCCAGTATCACAAACTGCCTGGTCCACCATACTGACATCCCTATAACTTGGAACGCCTCTAAACTGCATGTTAACCGACCTCAATTGCTGCAGCTCTGTCTCAGTCAAAGGATCGGGCGCAACATAATACCTCGCTTCGCTCAAACGCCGCCACGCATCAAAATGTGTATGATGCTCTAGTATATCAGTGACTAGTCTCCGTGGAGGATGCATATTCTGAGGAACCGGTTGTGGCATAGCACGAACCGGTTGTGGAATACCACGAACCGGGTCAGGCATAGCAGAAATATAACTGTCCTCTTCTTCATCATAATCTGAATCATCATCAGAATCATAGTTTTCAGCAAACAATTGTGCCTCCTGGTCCTCCTGCTCTTGCCGCTCTAGGTCGGCCACATCAAAATCATTGTTTATTTGACCGACGTCAGCGTGGACATTTTCAGATGGATACACCGTCTCCTGCGTTGGGTGACCATCAACGTCCATAGTCATCGGAGCTGCATCGTCATCATCCCCTACCTCCTGTGCTTCACCTTCGTTGCCATCATTGGACGCCTCTGCCTGCTTCCTCGAACCATCCTTTACCACGATCTCAGCCATGGTCGAATTGGATGCCATAATGATCGTCTGGTATTTTGCCCAGTCAGCCTGGTTGCGCAAGGGCATCAACGCATAGTTCGCCCTAATCTTGCCACTGTCAAATCTCCCTTTCAACGAGAAATCACCATCGAACTTCTCCTTCAGACGCAACATAAGCTCCGTAAAAGGAGGACGCTCATCAAATACTTCGAGTTCTTGTTCCATGTTATCATCAAACAACCCATCTCGTTTACTAACTGTGCCTCCATAAAACAATCTGAATACAGTGTCCATCTACAAAGTCAATAGTGGAACTAAGGTCAAGTGATTGTCTTCTCAAAATTAAAGAATGGCGTAACTACTTACTAAGTTGGCTTCACTAACTACCTATACACTAACATGTCTTCAGTAATTACCTATTACTCTAACTACAGCATACTCTAACTAATATATCTTCACTAATACCCTAATACTCTAACTAAACTAAAATCCTAACTAAGTAACTAACTAAACTAATACCTAAACTAACCTACCTATAACTAACTTACTAACCTAACCTAAAGCACTAAACTAAACCTAGGTCACTAACTAACCCTAAGTAACTAACTAGCTAACATAACCTAAATCAATAAACTAACTACCGTAAGTCACTAACAGTTTGCTAAATCAACATACAACAAAACAAAAAAAAATAATGAACTAAGTTAAAAAAAACTAACCTGAGCTTGGCCTGCTGAAGCTGGGGAGAGGAAGAGGGGGATCCGGCCTCCTGCCACTGCCTGGCCGCCGGCGAGCTCGCCTGACCGGCCGAGTGCAAGGGAGGGGACTGGGAAGGGAGGAGCTAGCTGTGGAGGCCGAATGGGGACGACGGCCTAGGCTGTGGGGGCCGGCTGGGGCTCCGACGGAGTCCGTCGGACTCCGGAGCTCTCCGGCGGCGAGCTGCGGCGGCGGTCGCGACGGCGACGGCGAGCAGGAAGGCGGCGGCGCGCGGGCGAGCTGGGCGAGCGAGCAGGCAGAGGAGAGGAGGAAGAAGGAGGCCGACGCCAGATCTAGATCGGCTTTGCCGCGCCACCCCGCCTGGCGCGGCAAAGCCGTTGACCGCGCCAGCCCGCCTGGCGCGGCAAACGCACTAGCCGCGTCAGCCCGCCCGGCGCGGCAAACTGACGAGAGGGGCCCACGCAGGCCTGCGTGGCCGGGCGGTGCCACGGTGGCGCTTTTGCCGCGCCGCCATGCATGGCGCGGCTAACGCTTTTGCCGCGCCATTAGGGACGGCGCGGCAAAAGGGTTAGTTTTGCAAAAAAAAAAGACAGTGTTATTTATGAAATTTTTTATTTAATTGGGTTATTAATAAAAAAATTCCCTCAAAATGGTATAGGCAGTGCTGAGATCAGAGTAGGACTTGAAGAGAGCAACAGAGACAAGACAGTGTTTTGATCGTATGTGTTTCTCATGAAAATTTTTAGAGAATCTGGTTGTTATGCTCGATGAGCTTTAGTTTTGAGTGTATAATATGTTGAATACTGGATTTTGCTGGTGTCCACAGACATTGCTTTTTTGGTTGATGCTAAAACAGGGTTCGTCCCTTTATAACAAGCATGCGGAAGGAAAGAACACAAGCATGCGGAAGGAATGAATACAATTGCATGAGGCCCCACTACAATTGCATGAACAAATCAGCTATGCTTGACAGTTTACAGTTGACAGTACGTGATGTTCCTAGTCAAATCATATCATTTTTATACCATCAACGTTTTTTATTGTATACAACAAGGGTTTCTTGCACCACGACATATGATCCATTCTTTGCTCCCCCTCTCCCTCTCCTGGCTTCTTACTCTCATGTGTTAGATCGAGATCACGACAATTAGGATCTAGTCTAGTCAACAACATCACATCAACTAGAGTTTAGGATCATAGACCTTAATTGTCCGTCATCGGCGCGGTAGGGATGACGACGAGAGGAGGTCGATGTCGTGGTATGGCGTTGGAGTAGCGTCAACCTTCGGGACGCCAACGGCACTGACCAATCAACTTGGTAGTGCCCGGAGTCGAGGAAGAAGGGCGGCGGCCTTCGGGTTGATCCAGCGCCTCTAATGATCGGAAAATATCGGGGAAACTGTTTCTCAGTTGTGCGTTGGCCAAAAGAGAAGCCGGGTTCCCCCTTTTATTATGGCGCGGCTCAACTCGGGGCCGCAACCATTGGGTTGGTTTGGGCGCTACCGATCATTGCGCGATGGGGAATTGGTCCCCCGACTGACTCGGACAAACGGTACGTGGGTTTGACCCCGTACCCCTTCGTAATAGCCCGAGCCTGAGATCACTTAATTCCAACATTCTCCCCTTTGATCGAATGGCTTATCATCATAAGTCCATACTTAGTAAAATAATGTACTGAAATATTGTGATACAGCAGACAGAAAAATTGCCACTGCAACACGAGTATCGACAATACACCATACTACCAAGATAGGATAAATTTAGACATAATGGGAGTTGATTGTCTTATGGCCCTTACCCAGGATCAGAGGCTTTCCATTAACCCCATGCCGGCAACATGTTCATTAAAGATTTTGGGTGGTAAGCCTTTTGTTAGAGGATCCGCTAACATCACTGTCGTACTTATATGCACTATATTGACAGTATGATCCTGAGTTCTATCTTTCACAACAAAATATTTAATGTCAATGTGTTTGACAGCACCACTTGACTTGTTGTTACTCGAAAGAAACACTGCAGCCTTATTATCGCAGTATATCGTAATTGGTTTCGAAATGCTGTCAACCACTCTAAGTCCGGGAATAAAATTCTTTAACCATACAGCTTGCCCTACAGCTTCATAACATGCTAAAAATTCTGCATGCATAGTTGAACCTGTCGCAATGCACTGCTTACAGCTTTTCCATGAAATGACACCTCCCGCTAGTGTGAAGACGTATCCTGATGTCGACCTTCTACCGCCATTACAACCAGCGTGATCACACTACAAAAGGAACACCCCTTTACCAACACATACTTACGTTGCTAGAAAGCCAAAAGAGTGTTGCTAGGGTCAATACCAACACATTAATATACATTGCAATAAGTGGCGTTGCAAGGATATACTCCCTCCGTATCGTAAATAGAAGTCGTTTTGGAAAAGGTTTCGGTCAAACATTGAGAATATAAATCATGAATAACTTTCAAATTATTGAGTTTAGAAATGTAAAAATCATATAAATAGATTTATCTTGAAAAGTACTTTCATAAATATATATATATACCACTTTACAACAAATATTTTTAAAGAAATAAGTGGTCAAAGTTATGCTTTGGAGACCGTGTCGCTGTCCTAAACGACTTCTATGTGTGATACGGAGTAGTATTGCAACACATATATAAGCGTTGGTAAGCGGTGTGAATATGTGTTGCAACCCAACACATTGTGCAAACACATATATGCGTTGCAATATACAATATCTCTTCTTTTAGTCTTTTATTGCAGTTGTATGTGGCTAGGAAAAATCGATTTTTTTTCCAAGTGGCCTGTTAAAAAATTATATTTTATTAACATCAAGCACAGTCATGAAGCAACAAGGTGTGGATTATAAATATATATGTTCTCAGTGAACAAATAGTTTCATACAGCGTATAAAATAAATGATACAAAATGTTACTGTATACAAGGTTTTGTATGATACAATATTACATGCCTAACCAAAATGAAATGTACATGGAATCTAAACAGTATTCTTTCTTGTAGGGGATCTTGTACTTCATCTATAAATATCTTGAGCATCCAGAGACCTAGAGAGAAGGATTATAATTTTTCAGACCTGCACCAAAAATTTTAGATCATTGACAACACATATCTCAGTCATTGGAACAGTAACTAAAGTACATAAATGGTTTTTTCTTGGGAATGACATCAGCAGAAGAAAAAAGTTTGTATATGAATTTAGAAGTGAGGCAATTAAATAAAGGAATATATATACTATGCAATTGTAGCATTCAATTGGACACGGTACCTGGAAAGTAAGATATACAAATGCGTGATCAAATAGTCAAGTATCATGCTGAAAAAAATCCGTAGATTAGACTCAGTGAAAAATTTGACATTTCGTACAACTGCCAAAGTTCAGGTGGAAAATTGAGTCGAGTCCATAACTGAAGGTCGCGGAAGCAATTAAGCAACCGAAAAAGCCAATGCAAAGAAATATTAAAACAGCATCAGTATTATATTCCTGTGAAAGAACAGAACCGATGGGTCAGGTGAAAATATCATGTGAAATTCAGATTTTTATATGTGCGGGAGGTGCGGGGTGACTAGTGCCCGTATGGTTTTAATAACAAAATTACGAGGTCGTGGGGAGGTGGGCTATACCAGAAAGAATAGAACAGCAACACATCTTTATTTGTGTTCCAAGCCATATGTTGCTAAAGAGGGGTTCATGACGTAGTGTCAGAGTCAGCATAGCCAACAACTTCAAGGCTATCAGACTTTTTATACGTAAGTACATAATGCTTAGTCCCTTGCAGATAACGTAAAATAACTTTCTTTACAGCCTTCCAGTGGTCCATTCCTGGATTTTACTGAAATCTGCCAAGCATCCCGGTTATATAGGCTAAGTCAGGGCGTGTGCATACTTGTGCATACATAAGGCTTCCGACAGCAGAAGCATAAGGAATGAGCTTCATCTGATCAGATTGAATTTTAGTTTTGGCACATTGAAAATCACCAAACTTATCGTCCTTTACAACAGGAGCAGCCGTAGGTGAACACTTACTCATATTATATCTTTCAAGTACTTTCTTAACGTACGAGTTTTGGGATAAACCTAACACACCTTTGGACCTGTCTCGGTGCATTTCTATGCCAAGAACATAAGAGGCTTCACCGAGATCCTTCATATCAAAGTTAGATGAGAGGAACCCCTTAGTTTCTTGCAGCATGTTCATATCGCTGCTTGCTAATAGAATATCATCCACATAAAGTACTAGGATAATAAACTTGCTCCCCTTGACCTTAATATATATATGCAGTTATCTCTTTTATTTTCAGCAAAGCCAAATTGCCGAATCACATTATCAAACTTAAGATACCACTGTCGTGACGCTTGTTTAAGTCCGTAAATGGATTTCTTTAGTCTGCAACACATGTGTTCCTTGCCTTCCACAACAAAACCTTCCTGTTGAGCCATGTATACATCCTCATGCAAGTCACCATTAAGGAATGCAGTCTTAACATCCATCTGATGTAGCTCTAAATCGTAATGAGCAACCAGCGCCATGACGATTCTAAATGAATCCTTTGATGAGACCGGAGAGAAAGTATCGTTATAATCAATCCCTTCTCTTTGCGTAAAACCTTTTGCTACAAGCCTAGCCTTGAACTTTTCCACCTTCCCTTTGGAGTCATATTTAGTTTTGTAGACCCATTTGCTGCCTACTGGTTTGACCCCATCGGGAATTTCTACTAAGTCCCAGACTTTATTAGAGCTCATAGATCTTAGCTCATCCTCCATGGCCTCCAACTGTTTAGGTGAGTTTAGGCTCATCATGGCTTCTTTATGTGTTTCGGGATCATCTGCCAATCCTATGTCATTTACATCTTCATACATGTACACAACATAGTCTTTTGGAATGGCAGTTCTCTTTTCCCGCTGTGACCTTCTTAAAGGTTCTTCAGTTATCATAGGGGTTTGCTCGATTTGCACAGGCTCAGTTTCATTAGTCGCCTCATTATTGGGTACCGAACCGTCTGTCCCTACATTTTCTTGTGGGTGCTCACTTTCTGAACTTTCTGCTGCTGGCGCAGCATCAGTGTCCTTAGCTGGATGTGAATCTGAGTTATCAGCTGGAGGTGCAATTGTTTGAGGCGTAGAAACAAAGTTCTCTTGGAATGTCGGTAATGATGCATTATCCCGTATTTCCTCAAGATCAATGCTTCTAGTCTCAAAATTCCCACTTAAGCCATCTTTTTCTAAGAAGACTGCATGTCTAGTTTCCGCAAATTTAGTGGTGTGATCCGGACAATAAAAGCGATACCCCTTAGATCTATCGGGATACCCTATGAAATGGCAGCTTACTGTTTTAGGATCTAGCTTCCCAATATGTGGATTAAATAATTTTGCTTCGGCTGGACAGCCCCATACACGCAAATAATTTAAATTGGGTTTTTGACCAGTCCATAATTCATAAGGTGACTTAGGGACCGATTTACTAGGAACCCAATTAAGTATATGCGCGGCTGTCTTTAATGCCTCCATCCACAAACTCACTGGTAGCGTAGAGTTACTAAGCATACTTCGAACCATATCCATTAAGGTACAATTACGCCTCTCAGCTACTCCATTTTGCTGAGGTTCACCAGGAGTTGAATAATGTGCAACTATACCATTTTCCCGAAGGAAGTGAGCAAACGGACCGGGGATTTGTCCATATGGAGCAGCTCTCCCATAATACTCCCCTCCACGATCTGATCTTACCACTGTGATTTTTAAATTATGCTGATTTTCAACTTCAGCTTTGAATATCTTAAATTTATCAAGTGCTTCAGATCGTTCACGTATTGGAAAGATGTATCCATAACGGGAGTAATCATCAGTGAAGGTAATGAAATAATTAAATCCATCAACTGACGTTACAGAGAAGGGACCACATATATCAGTGTGAATTAATTCTAATAGTCCCGAACTCCGTATTGCTCCTTTCTTAATTTGCTTCACATACTTTCCCTTAATACAATCAATACAGTGTTCTGAATCGGAGAAGTCTAATGGATGAAGTATCTCTTCTCTAATGAGACGCTCCATTCTCCCCTTCGAAATGTGTCCTAAATGATAATGCCACAATTTCGATGAGGTCTCATTTGTGATACTTCTCTTTCGCTTATTGGTGACATCGCACACATTCATCATAGAAGAATCATTAAGAGGCAATAAATAAAGCTTGTCATGCCTGGGGGCAAGACCGACAATCTTATTATTACATTTAAGCAAGCATTTGTTGTTCCCAAAGTCACAATGAATACCATCATCATCTAAGACAGAAACTGAAATAAGGTTCCTTCTCATGACAGGAACGAGTAGCACATTATTCAACTTAAGAATGAAACCACTACTCAAAAGTAAAGGAAAAGTGTTGACGACCTCAGCATCAGTCTCATGTCCGTCAGCAACTCTAAGCTTGCGCTCCCCCTTTGCCAGCCTCCGCACGGTAAGGAATCCCTGTGATGAATTAGTAATGTGCACGGTGGCACCAGAGTCAATACACCATGTATTAGGGGAAACATTAGTATAAAGGGATTCATCAACAAAAGTAATTACATCATGAGTACCTCTCTTAGCAAGCCGGTTCTTAAAGCCATCGCATTCCTTTTGGACGTGCCCATAATCCTTGCAGAAACAACACTTAGGCCCCTTGGTACTTTCCTCAGCATTATCAGTCTTAGTCTTTTTGAAGTCTTGCTTCTTTGCCTTGAGGTTAAAGTTCAACTTCTTTTTGAACTTAGGATCACCATGTTTCTTCTTTTTGTCTTGGCCAACAAGGTTAACTTGATCCTTGTTATCAGCCTTATGCCTTTCTTCTTCTTGAACACATTTAGCAATGAGTTCACTAATAGTCCATGTTTCCTTTTGGAGGTTATAATTAACTTTGAACACCTCAACCCTGGGACTAGGAAGTGAAGTCATTATAAAGTGCACAAGGAAGCCATCTGAGATGGTCATATCCATGGTCTTAAGTTTACCGGCCATATCAACCATCATCATGATATGCTCTCTAATGCCAGTGGATCCTGAGTACTTAGTTGAACACATTTTCATGATCAGAGTACTAGCCTCAGCCTTAGAGGAGCTTTTGAATTGCTCCTCAATGTTTGCTAGGTAATCCTTAGCCTTATCGGAGGTGGGAATGGCTCCCCTGATTGCAGGAATAATGTTGTTTCTCATGATCTTTACAGCCAACCTATTGGAGCATTCCCACTTCTCCTTCTTTTCCTCATACTTAGTAGTCCTAGCAGCCAGGGTGGGATCACTATCACCGTCAGCTACTGGAGCAACAGGAGGGTCCTCAAGCAATGCCATATCCAACTCTTTCACCCCAAGCCAGATCTCAAGCTCCTCTTTCCATGATGAGAAGTTTGTGCCAGTGAGAGGGGTGAAGTTGGTGAGTTGACCAGCAAGAGGCGAAGCATTAGCTGAAATTAAACCATCATAATATTAGTAATAATTAAATAATATCATGCATGTAATTAATCGTACGTTGGTCTGATTAAAACATGTCAATGACAGCTCTAATTCGCATCACCGTTGGGCAGAAACGAAAAAGAACTCATAATCATAATCATAAAATTTGTGACAAATGCATATAAAATCAACGTTGGTCAAAAATTATATACATAGGCCACACTTTAAATTAAACACTCCAATTAAAATTTCCCGTTGTTTCCATTTTAATCAGCAATCATAAGCATAATTAGCAGCGGAAAATAACACCATTGTGGGCAAATAATAATAATAAATCAGTGCTGCAGTAAATATTAACGTAATTCATAATGCACTGAAAATATAAAAGCTCAAACGTGATGAATTATAGCCCATATTTGTAAGAGGCCCAACACAAAAAACATGAAACTTGAATAAATCATCAAAATAAAAGGGCAGCCCACAGCAGGCCGGAATTGGCCTGAACCATTAGGGGCGCCACGATCCCAGCCCCAGGCCGCATGGGCCGCAGGCCCAAAAACTGTCCGCCGGCCTGTCTCATGGCCAAAAAAATGTCGGCCGTTGATCTTAATCTGATGGACGAGGTTGGATCGGGGAGGAAACAAAATACCGAATCCGTAACCCTAGCCCATTCAGTTACCTTCTCCCGAAATCCACGCGCGCGCAGCCAGGAATCAAGGCGGCGGCGGCGATTTTCTCGGGCCGGCGCGAGGCAAGCGGGACGGGAGCGGCGCAGCGACCGGAGCCGGCTGGGGCCCGCTCGCCGGGGCGCGCGCGGCCACGGCTGCACGCGCCGCCGTCGAGCGGCCCATGGCCTGCTCTGTTATGGCGGGTGCGCGCGAGCAACAGGCCGGCGCGGCGGCCGCGATGCCGGCGTGAAGCACGGGTGCGCAGGGCGCGGCGGGGCACAGCCACGAGCGCTGATGCGGCAGTGCGCGGCGGTCGCGACTCGACGCGCGGCCGAGACACGCGGGCGCGGCGTGCGTGATGCAGCGCAGGTCCGGGACGGCGGCCGCAGCGCAGTACTCAGGCGCTGTTGCGACCGACGACGCATCAGTAAGTGGTCTTGAGAAAAAATTTGGGGATTTCGGGGATTTGGGATTTCATGGCACTGATTTGCTCTTTCCCTTCCTCCTTGTTTCATAATCCGAAACCCCAGTCCCAAATTGCATTAGTTCATCAGTGATTCGCATGAACAGAGAAGGAGTAAACCCTAATCCATGACTAATCCAAAAATAATTAGCCCTAATCATGACGAAATTAAATCTACCCTAGCATGGTAGGCATAGATCGGAGACAAAAATAATTAATCACGACCATCTGAAGCCTAATCATGCATCATCATAGGAGATTATGACTAACAATAAGTAATTAGGGCAAGAATTAGATAAAAAACGACCTCTAATCATCCAAACCGAGGCAGATCCGAAAATAGAAGCATGAAGAACTAGACTAACCGGCACCGATACCAAATGTTAGATCGAGATCACGACAATTAGGATCTAGTCTAGTCAACAACATCACATCAACTAGAGTTTAGGATCATAGACCTTGATTGTCCGACATCGGCGCGGTAGGGATGACGACGAGAGGAGGTCGATGTCGTGGTACGGCGTTGGTGTAACACCCCAGGCGCCACAAAAGCCCAAGATGTCACTAACGTCTCTTCCCTCAGGCCAGAGTGTGAAACTTGGCAACATACAACCATCATCAAAGTAAAGCGCGGAAGTAACAACAAAAACATAACTATGATTGAGAAAGGTATCATCTCAAAAAAAATTTATTAAACTAAGAAGGATGAACAAACTAGGTGATTCTAAGTTTATTACAACAAGATAAAAGTATCATTATTATCACTAAGTGAATGGAACGGTGAATATGTGCATCTACTCCCATCCCTTCAAGCAAAGAATCCAACCAAGCACCTGGAAAGATAAGATGGGTGAGAATAAATCTCAGCAAGCAAACTGCCTGAACATGTCATTTAAACTACAAGTTAATTAGACATCAGTTTAATATAGAAGATAACAACATAAGAAAACAATAGTTAATACTCAAGTTGTTTATCCAGTGAGATTTTCATAAAATAAAACTAAACGACGTTATATAAGTTATCCAATAAATATTCCATAAAGAAGTAGAGAATATGATATACAATACATAAACCACCTCCACATGTGAATAAAACATTAGTCCTCATAAAAAGCAATACTCATCATATCCACCTTCAATCCACCCAAACTCCAATACAATTAAACCTCAAAGAGTGCAAATGCAATGCATATGCATGTCCACTGCCTCCATACCCAACATGGTATGAAGCTGCATCGTACCCCTCCTCGGGCAACGTACGATGTTGTACCGGTACGGTCGCGACCAGCAAGCGGCGACATAATCCACAAGAGCAATCCGGAATACTCATATAACTTTCTCACCGACCTGGCTTAAGAGCACTCCAGAATAGTTATATGACTTTCTCACCGACCTGGCTCGATGCATATGCTCATAACAATAATGCACATGATGCAATGATGATGGAACTTCAAATATACTTACCACATAGGTCATATACCTCCACAAAATGAGAACAAATCACTTACCTTCGGATGATAGACAAACACTTACTGGATATACCATACATCTCCACAAGAATAAAGCTTATTACTTACCTTCCGATGATAGACAAATAAGATTCAACAATGAAGATCATTTATAAATTACTTTAATGAAAAGTAAGTTCACATCTAGTTATATCATCTTGATTTCATTCGTGTTATGACAATGCATAGGTAGAATAAATAACAAGTCAAGCTGTAGCAACCACCGCTACGTTTACATGCCTTAAAACGATGATGCAAACAACACTGGACATGATCCAAAGCATTGCAACCTGTTTAGCAACAAGAACCAATTCATACATTCACTCAAGCATACATGAATAACATGTAAAGGCTACAACTACGCTCCAACCCATCAAGCAAACAAAACAAACAAGCAGAATGTGTTGGTTA
The DNA here is from genome assembly GCA_009763385.1 of Coix lacryma-jobi var. lacryma-jobi. Taxonomy (NCBI): domain Eukaryota; kingdom Viridiplantae; phylum Streptophyta; class Magnoliopsida; order Poales; family Poaceae; genus Coix; species Coix lacryma-jobi. Next base: position 100,534,515 of record CM019831.1, read on the forward strand.
ACAACAACATAGCTTCTTAATATTTATGCATCTTTAAATATACAAAAGTAATGATAGCAAATAAATATATATTCAGAAACTACAAAACAAGAGCTACAACTTTGATGAAGACACACTATATGTATTCTGAACTCAAGCATGCTTAAACTTCAGTTTAATTCAGACAATGAAATCTGCCCTGAAATATGATAGCCATTGGTAAAGAAAATGAAATCTACAAAAAAAAACTTGTCCAAAAATTATGAAACTTTGTCAGATTGTTAAGAACACCATTATCTACAAATTTTGTATTATAACTTTTAGATTTTGAGGACATCAAGATACTCAAAATAGGCCAACAATCTAACTAAACTTTTCTGACAGCACAACAACAACAACAGCAAACTAAATCATGCATAACTGGAGATATACTGATCCAAATCTTATGATCCTTATCAATCTGGAAAGCTTATGTAATTCCCTACAACATTCATGTAGACCATTTCTCAAGATTCTAGACTTAAGATATTGTAAAACTGAATGCATATAAATCTGTCCAGAATTCTGACAGCACAAACGCATCAGCAAGCAACGACCATAACTCCAAAACTATAAGAGCTATGATGGTGATCTTGAACCAAAAGAAAGGTATGGAAGTCTACTACTTAGATATAATTTTTCTATGATTTTTGGGTACATAAAAATAGCCATAAACAGCACATAAACAGCTGCTGCACAATCTGAAAACACAGGAAAACTTAATTATGAGATTAGAACCCTAACCGTGTTCACTAATCAACAAAATTCGGTAAACCCTAACATGGATTCACATAAAAAACAGCGAGGAAAAGATAAATCTTACCCCCAACATCAAGTATAAAGAAGATCCACAACAAAGTCCCTCTCGTTCCACCTTCTCCCTCGTTGTGATCGCGGACACCACACCACTTGTTGACTTGATCTACTCCGCACGTGACGTCACCATCAAGAACAGAGAGAAGCCATGGGATTGAGGGGAAAACAAAAAGAGGAGAAGATGACCTACCAATTTATGAGGGAGGTATAAGAGCCAAGAACGAGGATCAAGCCCTAACTCCCCCTCTCTTCTCCATCCTCCGATCTTCTATTGTGTTTCTCCTATGCTTGAGAGAGGCGGCGGCTCCATAGATGAAGGGGATTAGGTTTTGAGAGAGGAGTCCTCAAAGGGGAGGCGCTACAGTTACACGAGTTACTGTTCATGTATTTTTTTTTTGTCCTTTAAGCTTCCAATGATGACAGGTTCTTGATCCGAACTCTGAACGGTGCGTATGAGTAGTCAAATAGAATGCGCTCGACGAGCTCTACGCATCTATGGTCTCCGATCATCCATCCGGGTTATGTATAAAAATTCATTTTTTGCCACTCATTAAAACACCCTTTGAACCATTTGCCATTTTACGCTTTCTAACATACAAAACGTATTTTGGGTATTACAGTTGGAGTAGCGTCGACCTTCGGGACGCCAACGGCACTGACCAATCACCTTGGTTGTGCCCGGAGTCGAGGAAGAAGGGCGGCGGCCTTCGGGTTGATCCAGCGCCTCTAATGATCGGGAAATATCGGGGAAACTGTTTCTCAGTTGTGCGTTGGCCAAAAGAGAAGCCGGGTTCCCCCTTTTATTATGGCGCTGCTCAACTCGGAGCCGCAACCATTGGGTTGGTTTGGGCGCTACCGATCGTTGCGCGATGGGGAATTGGTCCCCCGACTGACTCGGACAAATGGTACGTGGGTTTGACCCCGTACCCCTTCGTAATAGCCCGAGCCTGAGATCACTTAATTCCAACATCATGCACTCCGACTTGACAACCTCCTCGGAGGATGAAGATTGCAATTTGGAATCCATGCTTATATGATACAAACTCCACGGGTACACACATAATATAAGCATCTTGAAGTAAAACTCGAACACAGCGTTGTAGTGGGAAGCTTAAGCATTGGCGCAGAGATGGGCCATGGCATGCTGGAGCATCAGTTACTGCAGAGTAAAGCTCGAGTGACTGCTGCAGAAGATGTGTACGTGCTTCATCAACCCAGACATCTGAATAGATCACAGAACTTGAGATCAGTGACATCGTCTGTGTAGAGATCAGCTTGCATTTGGGTTTGATAGATGCTACTCTGTGTTGAGATCTCAATGCCTGTAGGCTTCCTAATACCTCCCAGCCCTACAAACTAACATAGAAATATTATTCATGACTAATTTGGTCACGATGTGTGGCCGTGTGTGGGTCCTATGCATTAATATTGCATTGGCTACCGCAGATACATATACACTACAGTGCATATATATAATCGAAAGGATGCTGCAATGCAACCCTACATTAGACATTATTGTCATTCATGGAACAGGACAGTAAGTACACGTACACTCGTATACATTGAGCCAATTAAACAATGCAATGGTTTAGTTATTGCAATCTTATCCAGTAACATGCTCAATCGGGTGGTATGCTTCATTAGACAGCCTTGCAGAAATATAAGGACTGCAACAGAACAGGAAGCACTTGCTGCATGTTCCAGTATTACAAAACCCGATAATGATTGACAGCCTAGGCAACCTGCAGCAAAGTTGTCACATAAAAGCTAACTTATGAGCACGCATGTACGCCCGCCCTGACGGCGGCCGTCCGATTCACGCTTGCGTCTTCTTCCTTGCCCCGCTCACGCATGGACTATTTATATACCTCATCGTTATTAACTATGAAAATGATTGAAAAGGATATGAATATCATTCCTAAAACAAAATATTACATATGGAAATAGAATCATATGATTGCAAATTGAAACATGTTTCGAAAGGTGTCGAAGTAACGCTGTTGGGTTTACATGAAGAAAATAAGAACACTTTTCATAAAAAAACAAGCACCTGTCTCGGTTGGGCCAAAAGTAATGAAAACAGGTCAGAATCTAGAAGCTCGTATGGGCTTCTACTAGACCGGGCCGTTAGAAACAAATTTTGTCGGTTTACAGTGAATATCAGTCAAAACTCTAAACTTTGGCTCTCAGTCCAAGCTGGTATGGCTCTGATCCTGTTGCAAGATGGTAAAATCTCATTAGGAAAGTCCACTCTTCCAAGCCATCAGGTGGATCAAGCCCTTTGCATGGCCCCAGCTATCTTCAATACCCTCTCTCATGCACGAAAAATGACATTCTGAGGTGCTCATATCTGCTCACTACCGGAGACGGGCTCTATGCCGAGTGCCCGCCGTTTTGCCGAGGGCTAAAACACGGGCACTCGGCAAAGAGGTCTTTGCCGAGAGTCAGCCCTCGGCACTGTACGGATCTCGGCGAAGAATTGTACGCCGAGGGCCAGACTCTCGGCTAAGTCCGACTCTCGGCAAAGATACCCTATGCCGAGGGCTAAACCCTCGGCGTAGACGGCACCTCGGCGAACGGGTCGTTCGCAAACGGCTCGTCCTGCGCCGTTACCTTTGCCGAGAGCCCTCTGTTAGGCTCTTGGCAAAGGACCGAAATTTTTTTTGGATAAACCCTACGCCGAGAGCCCTGGCCCTGGCTCTCGGCATAGGTGCTCTTTGCCGAGGGTTTTAGGAAGCCCTCGGCAAAGCATTTTATTTTTTTTTTGTATTTTTGCTCCCAATTTTTTCTGTGGCCTTGCTACAGTACTAGAAGCCAAGATTTGAAATTTGAAGTGTTTTCCATAAATCTTGCTATATTTCGTGCATATTCTTTAATTTGATGATTTTTCCCGCGGGACGCACGTTTGAACTGCAGGTGCATGAAATAATAAAACTCAGCGATTCGAAAAATGGTATTAATTCTTTAGAGGGTATTTCGACACCGTATCCAGGGACAGGCGCGGAGACTCGACCGTCTCGTGCACGAGAAACGGCGACCAAGTTGCGTGATATTGCATTTAAAATTATTAAAAATACAAACGAAGTCAGAAAATCATGAAAACGGACGAGTGACCTTGGCATCGCATGTAGAGGCTACAAAAAAAATTTGGAAATGTTTGGAAAAAGTGGTGGTGCAAGATGGTTGAAACCCTGAGATCTCCGCATATCATCACATGTGATGCCAGGAGTGAGATCTCAGGGTTTCCACCATCTTGCGCCACCACTTCCTCCAAACATTTCCAAATTTTTTTCATAGCCTCTACATGCGATGCCAAGGTCACTCGTCCGTTTTCATGATTTTCTGACTTCGTTTGTATTTTTAATAATTTTAAATGCAATACAACGCAACTTGGTCGCCGTTTCTCGTGCACGAGACGGTCGAGTCTCCGCGCTTGTCCCTGGATACGGTGTCGAAATACCCTCTAAAGAATTAATACCATTTTTCGAATCGCTGAGTTTTATTATTTCATGCACCTGCAGTTCAAACGTGCGTCCCGCGGGAAAAATCATCAAATTAAAGAAAATGCGCGAAATATAGCAAGATTTATGGAAAACACTTCAAATTTCAAATCTTGGCTTCTAGTACTGTAGCAAGGCCACAGAAAAAATTGGGAGCAAAAATACAAAAAAAAATGCTTTGCCGAGGGCTTCCTAAAGCCCTCGGCAAAGAGCACCTATGCCGAGAGCCAGGGCTAGGACTCTCGGCATAGAGTTTAATTTAAAAAAATGCAAAGCCTTTGCCGAGAGCTAACTTCATTTGACTCTCGGCATAGGTTCCTCTTTGCCGAGGGCCGCCCGATCTGGCCCTCGGCATAGACCGCGAACACTTAAAAAAAACGCCCGGCCGGCCCGGCCACTACACAAACCAACCGAGCCAGCTACACACGCACGCCGCCGCCGCCGCCGCCTCCTCGCCCCGCCGGTGCCCTGCCGCCGCCTCCTCGCCCCGCCACTCGCCCCACCGCCGGCGCCCCTCGCCCCGCCCCCGCCCCGCCCCTCGCCCCGCCACCGCCGCGGCGCGCCCCGCCCCCGCCCCCTGCCCCTCGCCCCGCCACCGCCGCGGCGCGCCCCGCCCCCGCCCCCGCCCCTCGCCCCGTCGCCGCCGCGGCGCGCCCCGCCCCCGCCCCTCGCCCTGCCGCCTCCGCGGCCGCGCCCCTGCCGCCGGCGCCCCGCGCCCCGCCCCGCCCCTCGCCCCGCCGCCGCCGCGGCGCGCCCCGCCCCCGCGGCCGAGTCGCCGCCGTCCCGCGCGGCGCCCCGAGCCGGCGCCAGCCCCGCCCGCGTCTCGCCCTGCCGGCGCGCCATCCGCGTCTCGCCCGCCGCCGGCGCCCCGTCCGCGTCTTGCCCCGCCGCCGGCATCCTTCTATTCGCCGGCGGCCCTGTCGGTGGCTGCCCCGGGTCGCGCCCCGCAGGCAGTAGACGAGGAGGAGGAGGAGGGGGAGGAGGAGGAGGAGAAGAGCAGTAGAGGAAGAGGAGGAGGAGAAGGAGAAGGAGAAGGAGAAGAAGCAGAGCGGGAGGAGGAGGAGGAGGAGAAGGCGAGGAGGACCGTTGTTGCCTTCGCCTCGACCCCGAGTTCGTGCGCTCCGTCGTCGGTCGATCGCCCCACGTAGTAAGTAGTAGTTGTTAGTAGTAGTGGTATGCATGTGAATGTATGTGGATATCGGCCGTCGTGCCGTATGTATGTGGATGTCGGCCATCGTGTCGTATATATGTGGATGTCGGCCATCGTGCCGTTGTTTCTTGCAGGTTTCGAAACCTCACCGTGCAGGGGAGGTTGTGCCGAAATTTCTAATGGATACTATATTTTTGTCTTTTCTGTAGGAGGAGGACCTGTCGGGGCCAAGCCGGAGATCCTCGGCGACCCGATCGTCTTCGTCGTCGTCGCGGTCTGCCTGCACCGCTTCGCCTCGCCACTGCACCGACTCGCCACTGCGCCGCTAGCCTGACTCCACCGGCACCCTAGGTATAAATAACGTCTCCTCCCAGAAAAGGGTCTTAGGTCATTGAACCCAGTTAGGCGTCTCCCGTCCGAAAGATACGGCTGGAGGTATGCAGTCTCTGCATATCGATAACCGTATCTGTTTCGGATTGTCCACGTTACTTGGACAGCCCGCAGATGCGTCGATGAGGCTAGTTCCCATGGTCTGCCCCGATTCGAGATGGAGTTTCGGCATCACCTCCCTGTTGTTCTCCGGATACACACTCTCCCTACAGGGACGTGTATCTTGAGAACATCGGGGAGGTGCTGCCGAAATTCTGTCTCGGCTCGGGGCAGACAATGGGAACTGGCCTCATGTACGTATCCGCGGGTGGGATTAGGACCTCCTCACTCACCTATTAGATGATAGTAGGATGGAAGTACTCGGAGGTAGATATGTAAGTACTCGGATGCATGACAGTAGGATGGATGACCGTCAGTGGATGTACTCGGGCCGTAGAAGCAGAAGTGATTTCACCGATGAATGGTTGCGCAAGACAGATGCTTTCGTGAACAATGCATTTGGCGCCGCTCGCGAGGAGAGATCAAAGTGTTGTGCCCATGCAGCAGATGTGGAACCGGAGAAGGCAAGACAAGGAGAACATGGCTAAACATCTTGTGAACAATGGATTCACGCCGGACTACACCCGGTGGATCTACCATGGTGAAGCACATCGTTTGAGAGCGGAGGCAGTGCGACCACGTCTGGAGGACTTTGATGCTGATGCGGGGGTAGCAGACATGTTAGATGACTTCCAAGAAGCACAGTACGCTGAAGGACGTACGGAGGAGGAGATGGAGAAGACCGCAAAGGCGTTTTACGAGATGATGTCTTCGGCACAGAAACCCCTTCACGATCGGACAACGGTTTCTCAACTGGATGCCATTGGCCGTGTGATGGGTTCAAGTCCCAGTTCAACCTGAGTCGAGATGCGTTCGATGGTATGTTGGCCCTATTTGGTAGCATGCTTCCGGACGGCCACATATTGCCAAAGAGCCTGTACGAGTCACAGAAACTGCTTCGTGCACTGAAGATGCCGTATGAGCAGATACATGCTTGTCCAAATGGGTGCGTCCTCTTCAGGAAAGATCTCACGGATGCAGGTTACTGTCCGAAGTGTAAAGCGTCGAGATACATGGAGGTAGACGATGGTGAAGGCCCGAAGAGGCAGCTTTCTATCCCCATGAAAGTCCTGCGTTACCTGCCGTTCACACCGAGGATCCAACGTCTCTACATGACCGAGGAATCCGCGAAACAGATGACATGGCACAAACAGGGTACCCGATACAATCCTGAGAAGTTGGTACATCCCGCCGATGGTGAAGCATGGGCCCACTTCGACCGCATCCATCATGACAAAGCTAGAGAGGCTCGTAATGTTCGTGTTGCGTTTGCAACGGACGGTTTCAATCCCTATGGACTCATGGCTGTCCCGTACACCTGTTGGCCCGTCTTCGTTATCCCCCTCAATCTCCCCCCCCGGCGTCCTATTTCAACGTCATACTGTCTTCTTGTCGTTGATAATTCCTGGACACCCGGGGAATAACATGGGTGTGTACATGGAGCCTCTGATTGATGAATTGGAAACTGCTTGGAATGAAGGGGTATTGACATACGACCGAGCTTCAAGGTCTAACTTCACAATGCACATCTGGTACCACCAGTACTAACTGCATGAACTACCTGGCATATGGGATATTCTGTGCCTGGTGTGTCCATGGCAAGTTCTCATGCCCGGTTTGTAAGACAGCTACGAGATTTATCTGGTTGAAGAAGGGTGGCAAGTATTCGGCGTTCGACCAACATCGACAATTCCTACCTCTTGACCATCCTTTTAGACGGGACACCAAGAACTTTACCAAAGGTGTCGTGGTGAGAGATCCTCCACCTCGGTTGCTGACCGGTGCCGAGGTTCATGCTCAGATAGATGCTCTCCAGTTCAACGAAACAGACGGTCGTTTTGCGGGGTATGGTCAGGAGCATATGTGGACTCATAAGTCAGGCTTGGAAAGACTCCCTTATTATGACGATCTTCTTCTCTGCCACATAACATTGATGTAATGCACACTGAAAAGAACATCGCTGAGTCGCTTGGGGAACACTCATGGACACTGAAAAGTCTAAGGACAACCCTAAGGCTAGACTAGACCTGGCACTGTTGTGCGATAGACCAAAGCAAGAGATGCTGCCTCCTCAGCCCGGCAGGAGATGGACACGGCCCAAGGTCGATTTCGTCTTGGGCAGGCCACAAAGGAAAGAAATACTTCAGTGGATCCAGACATTGACATTCCCTGATGGATATGCAGCGAATCTAACGAGAGGAGTCAACTTATCTACTCTGCGAGTCCTAGGGATGAAGAGTCATGACTTCCACGTATGGATCGAACGGCTTCTTCGGCGATGGTTCGAGGCTATCTTCCTGAGCCTATGTGGGTTGTCCTGGCAGAGTTGAGCTATTTCTTCCGCCAGCTATGTGCCAAGGAGATATCTCGGTCCGTCGTTGATGACTTGGAGAAAGCTGCACCTGTGTTGCTCTGTAAGCTGGAGAAGATCTTTCCACCAGGCTTCTTCACTCCGATGCTTCATTTGATCGTACACCTCCCAAATGAGGTTCGAATGGGAGGGCCTGTGCAATGGCGTTGGTGCTTTCCAGTCGAGAGAAATATGAAGACTCTTCGCAAGAAATGTAGAAACAAAGCCAAAATTGAGGCTTCCATTGCAGAGGCATCCATTCTGGAGGAGGTGTCCAACTTCACTGAAGAATACTACTCTGAGAACCTTCCTAGCGTGCATAATCCACCCCCTCGTTACAATGCTGGAGAAAATGAATCGACTCTTAGCCTTTTTCGAGGCCAACTCGGCACGGCAAGTGGATCCACAGTTAAGCAGTTGAACTATGAAGAGTGGCGAAAGATCATGCTATACGTGCTTACCAACCTTGATGAGCTGGATCCGTACATGGGGTAAGTTGTTATCTATCTTCATCCAATTCGTCGTCACTTTCCAACACCATTCTTTTTGCTTAGTACAGTGAATTTCTTCATTTGTTCTCGAATGGACCAAGGCCTCTTTCTGATGCGGCAGCTGAAACCCTAATTGCAAATGGTGCGGGCAAGGGAGGCCTGATTTCATTTCTTGGTTTGACAGAAGGTACCGTCCAACAGTAGGTCGTACTTAGTCTAACGTTCCAACTTGCTCTTACGTTCTGACCGTATAACGATATATCTTGCGCCACCTTGCAGGCTCAAACCGATGCGTCTATGAGTCAAGAGCTGAGACAGGTTGCAAAGGCTTTGACCGTAGGGTCAAGTCATTTAACGGTTATGACGTGAATGGATTTCGCTTCCACACATCAAGCTACGAGCAGAGTCGGCCCAATCGAAAAACCACAAATAGCGGAGCTTTGTACTCCAGGCAATGACACCTTGACTACTATGGAAGATTGACGAAATATAACGAACTTTCATTTCATGGTGAAAAGCCTTTGAATCCGGTCATGTTCAAATGCCATTGGTTTGATCCTGGAAGAACGAGGCTGACACCTAATCTTGGGCTAGCCGAAATTCGACAGGATTCTGTCTATCCAGACTCCGATGTGTATATTGTGGCTCAACAGGCCACGCAGGTTTATTACACGCCATACGCGTGCAAAAGCAAAGAGCATCTCTTGGGTTGGTATATTGTGCACAAGATATCACCACATGGTAAACTACCTCTCCCCAATGATGAGGATTATAACTTTAACACAACACATATGACGGTGAGTTCTTTCAGTCTGGGTTGCAAGGGACGTTCACGATAGACTTAACCGAAGCGATGGAAATGGAAGTAGAGAATGATGACGAGGACGCTGGGGATGAGGTGGTAAATGAGAAGGACATAGAAATGCTAGAACGATTCCGTTTAGGCCAAGCAATGAAGACGATGACCTGTCTTCGGATACTGAGGAGTACTTAGACATGGTTGACATGATGAGGAGACTCATGCTCCGGCTAATCCGGATGATCCAGATTATTTCTAATACATGTAATATTATGTTATATTTTTAGGATCTATTGTTTTATTTATATTGCACATATTTGGTTATGTTATTTCTAATACAACATTGCTTGTTCTTTTTAAATGCAGGAGGTCGAGGCAAGATGCCGGGAGGACGTCAGAGGCGGTTGAGTTGGTTGTACTGGGCCTCGCAGTCCGACGTGCCTCGACGAGGAGTGGCCGCCGCCGGAGGGAGCCGTCTCCACAGGAGGAGGAGGAGGAGGTCGAGGAGGAGGTGCCGGCCACGCCCGAGGCCATCGGCAGGAGGAGGCACCATTGGCCGAGGAGGCAGAGGAGGAGGACGAGCAGGAGGAGGACGAGGCGGACGAGGGTTCGGGTGCCTCAGGGGTGTCCACGCCCTACTTGAGAGGCCCTGCCAGCCTCCCGGCGTTGCCGGCACGTGCCCGACGCCCAGTGATCACGCCCATCGGACAAAGGTACATGTTCTAACTACCTGTTCGTACGATGAGATTCAAAATAGAAATAGAAGCTAATAATCTTTGTTAATCACTTGTGCAGGGATGGGATTTTGTGGGGCCTAAAGGCCGCAAACCCAACGACATCCTGGGTCTTCTGTGCCGCGAGCACTACCCCGGCATAGTAACAGTATGCCGGGAGGCACGAGCCGGCCTACACCTTTGACCACTACAGCGTCGCCCCGACCCAGACTTCCCCAACAAGGCGGCGCGGTTAGAGCGAGCTGTGGGTAAGTCTTCGTCAAACAATATCAAATTCATCATATTTTTTCTTTAATTACTGTCTCGCCTCGTATTGTGTCTGTATGCAGAACTACTTCAAGTGCGAGCCGGGAAGGAGGCAGTGGCGGAGGTGACGGCTACCCGGCCTGTAGGAAGCTCGTCACCGACATGATCTACGAGGCGAGACTGCAGGCCATCATCACCTACAACGCCACGGTCTTGGCCACGAGGGTGACGAAGGCCCAGGCGAGAGGCATGACGCTGGGCCGGGCGCAGTTCTTGCAGGTAAGTGTTTTCTTTTGAGATTAAGCTTTTGGTACTTTTCATCTGACGCTTAGACGTGAAATACTTGATGATGTGCAGATGATCCCCCAATGGTGCCAGTCGTTTCCCGAGTGCTGGGAGATGATCGTGGACCGGTGGCTATCCGAAGAGTGGGCGGCCCACCACGCCGAGGCCCGGGAGGCGCGTCTGCAGATGCCAGGTGTACCACACCACAGGGCAACCGCAACCTCGCCGAGTACGCACAAGCTTGGGTACGTGAAAGACTTTATCAATTCCTCGATCAAATGTTGCCTGATTGCTAATCATCTTGTTGTCTTCCTCGTAGTCGGAGGCACACGGTGGCCAGCCTTGCGGCACGGTGGCGGCATATGCCATGTCCCACAAGGGCAAGGCCACGGCAGCGGAGACCTCCTACAACCCCGACGATCCCGCCGACGCGTACACCAACTCCACGTCCAGTCCACTCCCGCCTCACTGACTACTCAGAGGCGGCAAGGACGGTCCATGGGGATGACTTTGATCCCGCCACCGCGGACCTGGACGGGAGCATCGTCATGAGGATTGGAGGAGGGAAGAAGCACGGGCGGTTCTGGCTTGGCGACGGCATCATCGACACGGCCTCCACTCCCACTCTGTCCCAGCTCCGAGCACAGAGCACGAGCGGGAGCGTCCCCATACGCCCACGCCCGTCGCATGCGCAGTCGCGGGTCGCCGAGCTCGAGGTTATTTCTATTTACTCATCGTACATTGATCTTTAAATGTTTGCATTGTTCTAACATTCACTTTGTATTATCGCAGGCCCGCCTGGAAAGAGAAAGGCAGGAGCGCCAGGTGTCGGAGTTCCAGATGCGGTCACAGATGTCGGCCCAGATGGAGGCTCAAGCAAAGCAGATGGCGGACCTCATCGCCTTCATGGCTCCCAGGGCATGGCCGTGCCGCAGACGCTCATGGCTCCTCCACCGCCGTCTCAGGACCCCGGAGCTGCTCCTGTGAGTATCAATACTTCAGTGTTTCATTTATTTCATTTCCTTGTCTGACATGACCTTTTGCAGCCTCCTCCGTCACAAGGTTCGAACAACCACCGATGGAACCAGACCGGGGTGAACCAGGCGGCCCCTCTCAGGGGTGGCCTGGTTGGCCGGGGGTGTAGTACGTTGGACTATCGTGTGTCACTGAAGTTATGTGATGTGAACTAGATTCGAGGACGAATATGTTGTTGAAACTATGTGATGTGAACTAGATTCGCGAGTCTGTGTTTTGGAACTATGTGATGTCACTTTATGATAATATATATATGTTCTGTGATGTGAAATGTGATATATATGGTGATATGTGATGAATGTGATATATATATGTTTGGTAGTGTGGGAGAAAAGGAAAAACAGAAAAAAATAAAAAAAATTGCTACTTTGCCGAGGGTTGCTCTCGGCAAAGGCCTCTTCGCCGAGGGCTATGACCATAACCCTCGGCAAAGCTGGACCAGAAAACAATGTTCCCAGGTTTGCCGAGGGTTATGGTCATAGCCCTCGGCAAAGCTGGGAATATTGAACGCAATTTCAAGGGCTTTGCCGAGAGTCAGATGATAGAGCCCTCGGCGAAGAGGCCGCAAAAAAAATCATTAGAAATTTCTTTTCTTTGCCGAGAGCCGACCCTAGTTAACCGTCGGCACAGGAAAATAAAAAATAAAAAATATAGCTTTGCCGAGAGCCGGACTCTCGGCAAAATATAGCCTTTGCCGAGGGCCAGGTTAGCCCTCGGCAAAGTGACCGTCAGTAGAGAGCGCCGTTAACGGCTACTTTTTTTTGCCGAGGGCTACACGGAACCCTCGGCGAAAAGTTTGCCGAGAGCCCGATAAATGGCCCTCGGCAAAGGCTCCTTTGCCGAGAGGATTTTTGCCGAGAGTCCTATGCCGAGAGCAGCCCTCGGCATAGCCTACGCCGAGCGTCCGACGGCCTTTGCCGAGTGCTACAGGCACTCGGCAAAGCAAGAATTTCCAGTAGTGGCTTCCGACATGCCTCCTCTCCCCACTAGACAAAGTCGTCAACAGCGTGCTTTCTCAAACCTAGAAATTTCCTCACTTGCTTCACAATATATAGTATGTGGTTTTATTTTTGTTTTATTTTTGGGATTGACACTACTGAAAAATAACCTTTATGTAGATAGAGATGTCACGCCAATGATGGAGGAATTATTACTAGGTGTAGATGCATACACTGTTAATAATAAGATGCATTCACTCCTGCTGTGTACTATGCTTTGGTTTGCTATCATCGTGTATGCCACTTTGGTAAAGGACACAAGTTATATTTATGTCCAATCCAGTGATTGTTAATCCAAATTGGACCGCATGTCCTACCTTGTACTATGTTAAAACCCCCACATTGATGTGGGATTTGTAGGTGGTATTATTGAATCATGATGATGATCTCATCATGCTATATGGATGCATGGTGGGAGCAAAACAGATATTATGTGAACACGTAGACATGCTAGTTGAGAGAAAACCATAGGATTGCTTAATCAAGTACCATGATGCAAGAGCCATTTAAATGAAACAACTCATCGGTAATTACCTATCTCATTTATCAAGAACAAATGTACATGACACAACAAACGGGAATTCTATGCATGCAAATAAATACATAAATCCCATAGGTACACGTATTTCTTGCAGAGTGGTAATTGAGAATAATATTTCTATTGATGAACAGAGTAAGGAGGTTTGTGTGAGACAGAAAATTAAATATTAAGAAGTTACAAGGTGCAGTGCACATGAGTGGTAATGGACCATGGCCCTTATAGTAACTTCACAATCCAACTAGGCCCTATGTAATTTTAGTTCAAAATCATATAATGTTATGGCCAGATCCTTATTGAGCTCGATCTTTAAATTTGCTAGGCTAAATTTGAGGGCCCTTTACCACCACTGGCAATGCGTGTGAAAGGATCAAGATGCCCAAGACGGGGGGTGAATTGGGCTTTTCTTAAAACTTCTTGCAATAAAAACCTATCAAGCTCCAATTAACCCCCTAGTGCCTAGAAGTGTATGAGAAGAAACAATAGCACAAAAGACTATCGCTAAGCCAATCCTACTCTAGCATGGCAATTCAACTTATGGAAGAACAACAAGTAAGTGCGAAATTGAATTGCTCAAATGTAAATGCGTAGTAAAGAGAGTAGAGATGACACGCTGATCTTTTTGCCGAGGTATCGAGGTGTCGGCACACCCCCCGAGTCCTCGTTGGAGCACCCGCGCAAGGGTATTGCTCCCCCTTAATCCGCGCAAGGATCAAGTGCTCACTACGAGCTGATTCTTCGCCACTCCGGCCCGGTGAATCGCTCGCTACGCACCGTCACAACTTGGCTTGGGTCATCCACAATGCCTCCGGATGATCACCAAGCTCTCCGATCGCCACCAAGACGTCTAGGTGATGCCGATCACCAAGAGTAACAAGCAAGAACTCTCACTTGACCAACGCAAGGCTAATGAGATGGGTGGATGCACACTTGCTACTCTCTACTCACTAATGAGTGTTTGATCACTCAATTATCAAATCTCTCAACCTCACTAGGCCTCTTGCACTCACTTGGAATCACAATGTGTTTGGCAACTTTTCAAATGAGCAAGAGTTACAGCATGAATGAGGGGGAGGCATATTTATACCCCCCAACTCAAAACATGCACGAAGGGGTAAGTCCAGCCAGTTTACACACTGACCGGACGCACTGTCGGGGTGACCGGACGCGTCCGGTCAGTGCCCAATGGCTACATGACGCATAGCCTGACAATTGTACGAAGCGTTGATCGGACGCTCTCGAGCGTCCGGTCACCACTGACCGGACGCGTCCAGTCATCATTTTTCCTCTCTGGAACCTCTCTGCATACGACCGGACTCACTCCCTGGTGCGTCCGGTCAGACACTGAAGAGCGTCCGGTCAGAGCCTGACCTGCTCCTGAAAACCCTACTGACCGGACGCATGCCCAGCGTCCGATCACAAGGGTACCCAGCGTCCGGTCGCAATTAGAAGTCCAAAACGACTTCGGTTTGCGACGCTCCCTTCACGAACTTTCTTCCTCATGATCTAAGGGACCTTTCTAAGCTACCTAGGGCTTTGGTTAACAAGTGTGCATCACACCTAACTCAAAAGTCTCACCTAGGTCAAGCTACCCATTCAAACCCCTCTTTATAGTACGGCCAAAGGTAAAACAAAGACCTATGCTACTCTAAGTGTTCTTCAACACCAAATGACACTTAGAACTAGCCTATCACCGTCTTCATCGTCCATCCTTTGAAAACCGAATGAATTCCATCAATAAGGGGGCATGAAAATCATAGTGCCCTCACGATCATCATTACCATGACCTAACTCAACTGTTTCTGCAAAACACACGTTAGTCATAGTAATTTACCGTTGTCATCCAATCACCGAAACCCACTGGGGGCCTAGATGCTCACAATCTCCCCCTTTTTGGTGATTGATGACAACCTTAAGTATGTTTGAAAGAGAGGTGAGGTTTTCAATCGCTTGATTCATATAAGCATGTGACAATAAGATCAAAAAGGGGTTAGGCATGCTTATACGAACCAAGTCCACATAAGTACTCAACATATAAGAATTAACACAAGTACTTATGAACAAGCTCATTTATTGGAGTATAAGTGCGGAAGCAAAGTAAATGAGCATAAGCAAGTGACATGTATAAGATAACGAGTGAAGCATGACATGTCACAACTGAGCATAAACGAGTGACATGAGTATATAATAGGTGTAGCATCACATGTCACAACCAAAAGACATATACATATCGTACGGGTGCCACAAGATAAACATGTATGCATATGAGTGCAAGATCACGCAAAAGAACCGAAACCCTCTCACAAGCTCCCCCTAAGTCTAACATACGCTCTCTCCCCCTTTGGCACCAAGGACCAAAACCTAAGGGTCGACAGGCGGGATGAGAGCAGACGAGCCGGGCGACGAGGTGCGCGGAAGAGTCTCGAACTGAGCCAGGTAGGTCTCCTCGTCGGACGACGTACTGTGAGCTGACTGACCCACTGACACTGGACGTGGAGGAGAAGCGGTCTGGGTCTGCGCAACTGTCTCTGGAGCGGCCTGGAGAGCTGGAAGCTTTGGCTCTGGAAGCACTGGCTGCTGAGGCTCTATCTCTGGAAGCACTGCCTCTGTCGCTGCCACGGTCACTGTCACGGAAGGTTCTGGCGCTGAACTGACTGGAGGAGTCTGACTCTGAGTGACCGGTGGCTCTGACGACGCTACTGAGGAGGGTAGGTCTCGTAGTACCAGTAGCTAGAGCTGGAGCTGAGGTCACCGGCAACTGAAACTCAGGAGGTGTGGGTAGGCCGATGAGCTCACTGAAGGAAGCCTCCAGACTCCTCGGTGTCACTAGGACCGACTCCGTCTGAGTAGGAGTGAAGCCTGACCGAAGCGGTGTGAACCCTGGCAGCTGCCCTGGCTGAGGTGAGAACCACTGCGGGTACTGCGGGAAAGGCGAGACCGTCGTCGAAGGAGCTGACGTGTAGAGCGAGGTCGACGGTCCGGGCTGCTGCAGCTGAAACTGAGGCGGCTGGGGTAACTATGGAATAGCTGCCATCCTCTCCATGAAGGCTAGAGTCTGTGTCTGAAGCTGAATCATCTGCCTCTGGAGAGCGTCCTGGCGCTCCTGTGCCTGAGCTGCTGCCACTGCTTGGGCCTCTGCCAGTCGGGCCTGCTCCTGTGCCTATCGGCGCTGCTCCTCAGCCTGACGCTGAACCTCCTCGGAAAGGCGAGACTGTTGCTGCTCCATCCGAGAAAAGGATGGCTAGGAGTGCTGGGTCGGAGCCTGCCATACGCGAGGAGGAGGCCTCGGAGTCGTGAGCACCCTGTGGACGCATCCTCGGAAGAGGAGCGTAGTCGTCGTCGGTGCTGTCGGACGGGAACTCGTCGTCAGGGTCCTCGCCCTCTGCCTCAAGACCGGCAAGCTCAGCCTCTGCCAGCTGTCGAACTGCCTCGTCGTCTGCTCAGCCTCTGTCTCAGTAACCACTGGCCTCTGGCGCTGACCTCGGGGGCGAGTGTCTGGACGGTCCCCGGCAATCTGGCGAGTGTCGTAGACGGGGAACTCCATCGGAGACTGGAGAAGCTCTGGAAGCAAGCCTGGAATAATCCTCCTCAGTAGATAGCAAATGATGTGAGCATAGGGGAGCTGCCGGTGACCCTTGAAGCCCTCTGCAAGAGTGTCCTCCATTTCTGAAATGATGACATCCCAAATGTCAAACTCTAGCTGTGAGACCAAATGGTGAACGAGCCACAACTGAATCCTGGTCAAGCCCTCACGATAGCCAATCCGGGGCAGAAGTGTACGCCGCATGACTTCGTTCACGAGGCGGGCCGTCGGCGTCAAGTCACGAGACGCCGGCTGGACCCCTCGCCGAACGGCTCCCGGAAACAAGCTCGAACCTGATCTGCTGACGGAATCTCTCTCTGCGTGGGTCGCCTGGGTGGCTCTGTCTCTCTGTAGCAAACTGTGTGCACTCTAGTCGGATATGCTGTCAAACCAAGGTACTCTCTGGCACGGGAGCTGTAGAGCCTGTAGGACCTCCCCCTGAAAGCGAAGTGGAGGAACCGGTGATCCGGGGAGATCCACAGGTACGCGTAAAACTGGCGAACCCAATCCTCAATGTAGAGACCCCACGTCCAAGCAGATCGGCTAATCCAGGTAGATAGGTAAGCATCGGACGGATGGCCTCACCAGCAACTGCAACGATCGTCTCCAGCGGGCACACTCTGTGAGGTCGGATGTGGACGCCGCTGTTGACGTAGGCCCGGTAGAAATCCTCCTGGATCACCGTGTAGAAGCCCTCTGCGGCCTGAGGGTGCCGGGCTGCTGGAAACCACTCCTCATACGGTATCAGTCGAATGGCCTGCACCTGACGTGTTGTCGCCGCCCGCAGGTCCAAGTGCTCCACAGGTGGGGGTCCCTGTGGCCTCGGAGGAGGTCGACCACCCCGCCTCTGCCCCTCAGGTCGAGGAGACACCTGAGTGCGAGAGCGGGTGGACCTGCGGAGTGGCTGCTGAGCTGGCGGCTCTCTGTCTGACCCTCTGCCTGAGTCTCTGTAGCTGATGTGGGCTCTGGAGCTGAACCGCTGGCTGTAGCCGCTGCGAGAGCTGAAGCTGCCTCAGACGGGAACTGGAAGTCTGGAGGGAGAAGCTCAGCGGGGTCGTCGAGAGAGTACTCGTGATCCTGAATCCGGACGACGCCGCCCTCAGTCCGAAGCAGAGCCTGCACCTGCTGCTCTGTAAGAAGGTCGCGAATCCGCGTACCACTGCCCGGACTGGCCTGCTCAGAAGACTGGTCGTGAATCCAGAGACCGCCTATGGAACCCCCCCTGCTCGGCGCGCGTGGCTGCTCTGGCCGCTGCAAGTGCGATCTCTGAATCCCGATCGAGGCACTTGCGTTTCTTGGAAATGAGTTTCTGAGGCCGCTTTCCCTTGTCACCAGAAGGGGGACGCGGGGGAGGAGGATCGGCCCCGGGACCTCCGCCGACGTTCTTGCAGCGAGCCATTGCTACAAGAACAGAACCACTGCAACTGACTGAGAAGCGCTGTCACTGAAAACCACGGCCACTGACGAGACTCACTGCCACTGAGACAAGAGAGGCTGGACTGAACCACAGAGGCTTGGCCTCGTTCCGTATCCGCGAGCTTGGCCCCGGATTTAGCGGTCACTGTGACACTGCTCACAAAAACGGTCCCGACTCGCTGCAACAGATAGATAGGGATATACATAAGCAGATAAGCTAGAGAAAAGAAGCCTATCGGAAGCAAAGCACAAGGAAAGAAAGACAGAAGGCACGGCTTTGCTACCTGACACGACGCGACGAACGGACGAAGCGAGGAGGGCGGACCGACACGAGCGAGCACTACTACCTCTCGCCGGAAGAATGGGGAGGGGGTCTGCTGGCCGAGGGAGGACGCCGGAGAAGAGGAAGACTTGGTGGAGAGCTCCGGCGACGGAAGGAGGCCCGTGGACGAGGGCACGGCGAGCGGCGCTCGGTCGCGGCGATGGGGGGGCGGGCGCGGGCACGGCGGGGCGGTGGCGAGCACGACGGCCGAGGAGGCTCGACGGTGCGGGCGCGGAGGACGGGGTGGCGCGGCGGCGCGGGGGAGGTGGAGACGGCGGCCGCGCGGCGCGGAGGTTAGGGCACGGGGGGCGGTGGCGTGGACGGAGACGAAGACCGGAGTGGTGGTAGCCCACATGTCGGTTAGATAGGTTTATTCCGCTCGATAAGTTGCGACCGGACGCACCGCAAGGCGACCGGACGCATGGAGCCCGAGCGTCCGGTCCAACACAGAGAGCTCCCGCAACGGGATTTGCTCGACCGGACGCGTCCGATCAGACATGACCGGACTCACCCAGCGTCCGGTCAACCGCTGGCAATGGACCGGACGCACGATCAAATTTCTCTGACCGGACGCGCCGAAGATACTGTTCACTTGCGCGCGCTCTGCACTGACCGGACGCAACCACCGCGAGTCCGGTCGCTGCGTCCGGTCAGGGAAAACCCTGTTTTGACTCGATTTTTCGCGCCGACTTCTCCCAACCAAGGTCCAACTCAGATAAGAAGCAAATAAACACAAGTTGGAACCTAGAGAAGTGACCTCTCTCAAACCCTAAAAAAAAATTAAATAATTTGCCATAGGCTAAATTAGTTTTCTAGATAAAATAGGCGATAAAACTCCAAGGAGACAACATGTGGCCACCAAAACTAGGGGTCTTAACCAATTGGAGCCTCAAATGCTCCCCCTAGCAGCGGACGAACACAACGGTTGCTCAAAGCTTAACCGAAAAAGAACGACAAAGCAACAAACATGCATATGCAATGCAATACGGAACTTGAATCTAGGTTGCTTGTCAAGTTTGCTCATGGGTAAGCTTCTTCACACGCTTTTTAGGGCGGTTTTCTTAACCACGTCTGACAAGCCTATGTTGCATAGCGTAATTTAAACATGGCATATGATACAATGCAATGCAAAGACAACCCCCTTTCACCTTTTGACAAAGTTACTTAGATCAAGCACATTAAGCTCACTTCGCAATCTACAAAGGGTGTTCTCATCTAGGGTTTTGTGAAGATATCCGCCAATTGATCTTCGGTTCTAACTCCCTCTAAGGATATATCTTTCTTGGAAACATGATCCCTAAGAAAGTGATGGCGATATCTATGTGCTTTGTGCGAGAGTGTTGAACCGGTTTGTTAGCAAGCTTAACCGCGCTCTCATTGTCACACAACAAAGGTACCCTTTCTAGAACTACACCATAGTCTAAAAGGTTTGCTTCATGTAAAGGATTTGAGCACAACAAGCACCCGCGGCTATGTATTCCGCCTCGGCGGTGGACAAGGCCACACTATTTTGCTTCTTCGAACTCCATGACACTAGTGATCTCCCAAGCAATTGCACCCTCCGGATGTGCTTTTTCTATCATCAATTTTGCAACCCGCGTAATCCGAATCGGAATACCCAACGAGTTGGAAGTTACTCCTTTGGGATACCAAAGGCCAATGCTTGGGTGTGCTTTAGGTACCTAAGGATTCTCTTCACCGCTATGAGATGTGATTCCCTAGGATCGGCTTGAAAGCGAGCCACATGCATACACTAAACATGATGTCGGGCCTAGATGTGGTCAAATATAACAACTACCAATCATAGAGCGGTAGAGAGTTTGGTCAACCGATTACCTCCCACATCTAGGTCGAGGTGTCCGTTGTTGGCATTGGAGTCTTGATAGGCTTGCAATCATCCATGTGAAGCGCTTGAGGAGGTCTTTTGTGTACTTCTCTTGAGATAAAAAGTCCCCTCCTTCAATTGCTTGACTTGAAAGCCTAGGAAGAATGTGAGCTCTCGCCAATCATAGACATCTCGAACTCTTTCGACATCAAGTCACCAAATTCCTTGCATAGGCTTCATTTGTTGACCCGAAGATGATATCATCTACGTGACTTGACAAATGAAGATCTCTCCATCAAGCTTCTTGGTGAATAGTGTGGTGTCAACCTTCCCAATGGTGAAGCCCTTCTCAATGAGGAAGTCCCGAGGCGCTCGTACCATGCTCTAGGGGCTTGCTTGAGCCCATATACGCCTTGGACAACCTATAAACATGATTAGGATATCTAGGGTCTTCAAACCCGGGAGGTTGATCAACATAGACTAGTTCTTTTTATGAAGCCATTAAAAATGCAACTTTTCACATCCTTTGATATAATTTAATGTCATGATGTGATGCATATGCAAGGAGGATACGAATGGCTTCGAGTCTTGCAACCGGTGCAAAGGTCTCTCCAAAATCCAAGCCTTCAACTTGAGAGAACCCCTTTGCCACTAGCCTTGCCTTGTTTCTAACAACCTTGCCTTGATCATCTTGCTTGTTCCTAAACACCCATTTTGTTCCAATAACTCTTGCGCCTTTTGGTCGCTCTTCAAGTGTCCAAACTTGGTTGCGGGTGAAGTTGTTTAGTTCTTCATGCATGGCATTCACCCAATCCGGATCACCTAGAGCTTCATCTACAATGGTAGGCTCAACAAGAGAAACAAAGGAGTGATGTTCCATAAATAAAGCAAGTTTTTGAGAGCGAGTCATTACACCCCTTGTCGGACTCCCTATGATGAGATTTTGAGGATGAGCTTGTAGTAGAGGAGTAGTCCTTCGATCAACCACTTGAGGGGCCGCTTGTGGAGCACCAACATCTTGAGCTTGTACCACCATTTGATCATGGGAGACATGAGTATCTTCATTTGGATCCCTCCCATCTTTGTCATCATCAAGTGGTACATTGGATGAGGATGGTTTGTCAATGACTTGCACATCATCATCATCATCTTTAGGCTTGATGGCTCCAACCGGCATGTTCTTCATTGCTTCCCTCAATGGTTCATCACCTACATCATCAAGATTCTCATGCTCTCCTTGAGAGCCATTAGATTCATCGAATTCCACATCATATGTTTCTTCTACCATCCCGGTGGCATGGTTGAATACTCGATATGCTTTGGACTTCAATGAGTAACCAACAAGAAAACCAATATCACATCGGCGTTGAAACTTCCCTAGGTGTTGGCGCTTCTTGTAGATGTAGCATTTGCACCCAAACACTCTAAAGAAGGATACATCCGGCTTCTTGTTGTTGAGTAGCTCATAGGGGGTCTTGCCAAGTAGACGATGGGGGAACAATCGGTTTGATGCATAGCAAGCGGTGTTGATTGCTTCCGCCCAAAATCTCTCAGGTGTAGAGTACTCGTCTAGCATTGTCCTTGCTAGGGTGATTAGAGTCCGGTTCTTCCTCTCAACTACCCCATTTTGTTGTGGTGTGTAGGTTGCGGACACTTCATGCTTGATCCCAACTTCATCACAATATTCCTCAATATGGGTGTTGTCAAACTCCTTTCCGTTGTCACTTCTAATCTTTTTGATCTTCACATCAAATTCATTTTGCGCTCTCTTGGCAAACTTCTTGAAGGAAGGGGTTGCTTCGGATTTATCATGAAGAAAGAATACCCAAGTGTATCTAGAGTAGTCATCAACAATCACTAGGCAATAGAGATTTCCACCCAAGCTAGCATATGTTGTTGGTCCAAATAGATCCATGTGAAGTAGCTCCAACTCTCTTGATGTTGACACAAAGGCTTTGGTTGGATGTGTATTAGCAACTTGCTTGCCGGCTTGACATGCACTACACAACTTGCAAGCCCCTAACCAAATCCTTCTTCAATAGCTTGTTGAGAGTGTTCATTCCAACATGTGCTAATCTTCTATGCCAAAGCCAACCAAGGGATTGCTTAGTGAACAAACATGTCTTCAAGTTGGCATCTTCGGAGGTGAAATCCACTAGATAGAGATTGTTGTATCTAAAGCCTTTGAATATCACTTGTGTATCATCTTTCTTGGTTACAACCACTTCCTTGTCGGTGAACAAGCATTGAAAGCCAAGATCACATAGTTGCCCAACGGATAGCAAGTTGAAGCTTAATGATGCAACTAGAAGCACATTGGAGATGGTATGATCGTTTGATATAGTCACTTTGCCCAATCCTTTGACATTGCCCTTTGAGTTGTCACCAAATGTTATCTTTTCTTGGTCATCGACATTCTCTTCTAATGAGGTGAACATCCGGGGATCTCCGGTCATATGTTGTGTGCATCCACTATCAATTACCCAATGTGATCCACCGGTCTTGTAGTTCACCTACACACACAAGAAATCAAGCTTGAGCTTTCGGGACCCAAACTTGTTGCGGTCCCTTAACTTTCTCAACTAGTGACTTAGCAACCCAAATTTGCCTTGGCCTATTCTTGTTAGGTGGCCCCATAAACATAACCTTCACTTTGCCACTAGAATCTTGTCTAAGCATGTAGTGAGCATTGAAGGCAAAGGGTCTAGCATGCTTGGGCAAGGGTGTGGGCTTTGGCTCCTCACAAGCATGAGCAAAGTGTCCTTACTTTCCACACTCATAGCATCTCCCAATCTTCTTCTTCTTTGGCTTAGTGATGCTCTTGCGTTGCTTCATCTTCTCTTCAAGAAAGCCAATGCCATTTCTATTGGTCTTCATGACGGTGTTCATGAGAAGCTCACTTTGAAGACATTGACCCTTGGTGAAGTTCCTCAAACCGGTGGTGAGGTGCTCTTTCTCCTTCTTGAGCTTGTCATTCTCTTGTTGGAGTTCCAATTGAGATGGTGTCATTTTGTAGTCCCTCTCCATCTTTAATCTCTTGTTCTCTTCTTTTAGCATGTCTAGCTCAAGTGTCATGCTATAGTCATCGTCATGAGATTGAATGATAACTTGCTTGGTGGTTGAAAGCTTTTCTAGATCAACTTTGAGCTTTGCATTCTCATTCTTGATCTTGACATAGTCATCATAGTGATCGGCCTCAACCACTTTCTTGCCCTTGCCACTAGCACTTTGCTCAACATGCTCACTAACCAAGTCCTCACAAGATGTTGCTATGTCACACTTAACAACAAGGTTAGGAGCATCATGTGTCTCATGTGAAAGCATATCATAAGCAATGGTGAGAGTATCATAATCTACTTTCACTTGAGTATATTGTTCCTTAAGCAAAGTATGACTAGTGGAAAGGTCACTATGCATCTTATCAAGTTTTTCATTTTTAGCTTTGAGCTCCTTGTTAGAGGATGACATAGTTGCAAGTTCATCTTTTAGTTCATCACTGGCATGAATAGCATGATCACATTTTTCAACAAGAGATTCATTTTCATCAACAAGCTTCTCATTTTTAGCTCTAGTCTTTCTTATGATTTTAGAGTAGTCATTTAGCAATTTGACAAGTTCATCATAAGTGGGAGCCTCAAATTCACCATCACTATCACTATCACTAGAGTCATCATCGTGTTGTACCTTTCGGTCACCCTTGGCCATAAGGCATAGGTGTGTAGATGATGATGGTGACGGTGGTGGTGGTGGTGTAGAGGAGCCAATGACTAGAGCGGCCACCTTCTCCTTCTCATCATCACTATCTTCATTTGATGAGCAATCGGAGGAGTCAATGTCGGTGAGCCAATCACCAACAATGTAAGCCTTCCCACCTTTCTTGTGGTATTGCTTCTTTTTCTTGCCATCCTTCTTGTAGTAGGGCTTTTCATCCTTCATCTCATCTTCACTTGAGGAGTCATACTTCTTGCCCTTGTTCTTGTTCTTGTAGCTCTCTTTCTTGGGCTTGGTGCATTGATGAGCAAGATGGCCAAGCTCACCGCAATTGTAGCAGTCCATTTCGGAGATTGGTCTCCTCTTGCTACTTGTGAAGAATTTCTTCTTTCTTGAGTCAAAGTTGACTCCATTCTTGTGAAGCTTCTTCAACATCTTGGTGGTCTTCTTCACCATGAGAGCAATGTTGGAATCATCTTCATCATCGCTTGTGCTCTCATGATGCACCTCAATAGCCTTGGACTTGCCCTTCTTGTCATGGCTTGCTTTGAAGGCCAAGTCCTTCTTCTTGTCGGTGGAAGAGCCACCACTTGGTGTGATATGCATGTACATCTCATGAGCATTGATCTTCCCCAAGACTTGTGTTGGTGTAGATGTGGAAAGATCACCTTGATGTAGCACGGTCACAATGTGTCCATACTTGTCAATGGGAAGGACACATAGGATCTTCCTCACAACATCGGATGGTTGCAATTGTGTGAGGCCAAGACCATTGAGCTCCTCTACAAGAACATTCAAGCGTGAGTACATTTCATTTGCATTTTCATGAGCAAGCATTTCAAACGAGTTCATCTTTTGCACAACCAAATGATAATGCTCCTCACGCTCACTCTTGGTTCCCTCATGGAGCGCACAAATATTTTCCCATAGATCATGAGCATTTTTGTGGTTCCGAACACGATTGAACACATCCTTGCAAATGCCTCTAAAAAGGATGTTTTTGGCTTTTGCATTCCATTTTTCATTTTCCTCCTCATTAGGAGTGAGGCTTGTGCCTTCTTTGGGCTTGGCAAAGCCGGTGATCGCGGCATTGAGGCATTTAACATCAACCGCTTCTAGGTACGACTCCATACGGATTTTCCAATATGGGGAGTCGTCTCCCTCGAACATGGGAGGTGGTCCATCACCTCCGAACATCTTAACTCTAGGCGGTTAAGCCTAAATCGAGAGCACGAGGCTCTGATACCAATTGAAAGGATCAAGATGCCCAAGAGGGGGGGGTGAATTGGGCTTTTCTTAAAACTTCTTGCAATAAAAACCTATCAAGCTCCAATTAACCCCCAAGTGCCTAGAAGTGAGTATGACAAGAAACAATAGCACAAAAGACTATCGCTAAGCCAATCCTACTCTAGCATGGCAATTCAACTTATGGAAGAACAACAAGTAAGTGCGAAATTGAATTGCTCAAATGTAAATGCGTAGTAAAGAGAGTAGAGATGACACGACGATCTTTTTGTCGAGGTATCGAGGTGTAGGCACACCCCCCTAGTCCTCGTTGGAGCACCCGCGCAAGGGTATTGCTCCCCCTTAATCCGCGCAAGGATCAAGTGCTCACTACGAGCTGATTCTTCGCCACTCCGGCTTGGTGAATCGCTCGCTACCGGTCACAACTTGGCTTGGGTCATCCACAATGCCTCCGGATGATCACCAAGCTCTCCGATCGCCACCAAGCCGTCTAGGTGATGCCGATCACCAAGAGTAACAAGCAAGAACTCTCACTTGACCAACGCAAGGCTAATGAGATGGGTGGATGCACACTTGCTACTCTCTACTCACTAATGAGGTGTTTGATCACTCAATTATCAAATCTCTCAACCTCACTAGGCCTCTTGCACTCACTTGGAATCACAATGTGTTTGGCAACTTTTCAAATGAGCAAGAGTTACAGCATGAATGAGGGGAGGCATATTTATACCCCCCAACTCAAAACATGCACGAAGGGGTAAGTCCAGCCAATTTACACACTGACCGGACGCACTGTCGGGGTGACCGGACGCGTCCGGTCAGTGCCCAACGGCTACATGACGCACAGCCTGACAATTGTACGAAGCGTTGATCGGACGCTCTCGAGCGTCCGGTCACCGCTGACCGGACGCGTCCGGTCATCATTTTTCCTCTCTGGAACCTCTCTGCATACGACCGGACTCACTCCCTGGTGCATCCGGTCAGACACTGAAGAGCGTCCGGTCAGAGCCTGACCTGCTCCTCAGAAAACCCTACTGACCGGACGCATGCCCAGCGTCCGATCACAAGGGTACCCAGCGTCCGGTCGCAATTAGAAGTCCAAAACGACTTCGGTTTGCGACGCTCCCTTCACGGACTTTCTTCCTCATGATCTAAGGGACCTTTCTAAGCTACCTAGGGCTTTGGTTAACAAGTGTGCATCACACCTAACTCAAAAGTCTCACCTAGGTCAAGCTACCCATTCAAACCCTCTTTATAGTACGGCCAAAGGTAAAACAAAGACCTATGCTACTCTAAGTGTTCTTCAACACCAAATGACACTTAGAACTAGCCTATCACCGTCTTCATCGTCCATCCTTTGAAAACCGAACGAATTCCATCAATAAGTGGGCATGAAAATCATAGTGCCCTCACGATCATCATTACCATGACCTAACTCAACTGTTTCTGCAAAACACACGTTAGTCATAGTAATTTACCGTTGTCATCCAATCACCGAAATCCACTGGGGGCCTAGATGCTCACAGCGTGATAGCAAATGTTCATCCCAGCACATATATACTAAAAGCTACCTAAAGGCTCCATGGCATTTATTGGTGGGGTTTATGATTGTAAAAGATATACTATGTAGTAATACATTTGGACCGGAGTCCAATTAGCGGCTTACACCAAGTCTTTCATGCAATGAAATTGGACAGTTCATATTGTGTCGCAGCTTTGAAAAACAAAGCAATCCGTGCTTGGCTTGATGCCATGCATCTTGAGCACCATACTGATACACTCATTCATGGATGGGGTAGTCGGTGCGCCGTTCCAGGTGCACTAGAGTGTCGGCCATTCCAGGTTCTGACCCATGGTAGGCACTGCATATGAGGTGGAGCTCATCGACGGAAGCAAGCACGGCGGTGGCGGCATAGCAAAGAGCCCCTACCTCACATTGGTTTGTTGTATCATTGGGCTTTAATCCAATGTCTAATGAACCCTACCTCACATTGTTTTTTACACACCCGGGCTAAAAGTCGCATAATTATGTTACCGGTGGTAGTGATCCATCAGGAGATCGAAGTTGTTCCACCAAGACCATCACTCTCAGACGTCATTACCAGGCCAGTGGCTAACATGAAGAATAAATAATACAAGTTTCTGTAAGAAATAATTAAGATGCATTGAATAACTATATAATGTGGTGCAGGGCCATAGATCAATAAAAGCAATGCATAAACATCTGTTGTACTGTGGCATTCGCAATGAGGTGAGACAGTGGCAGATCGACTATGCAGGCAAGTCTAGGTGTGTGCATGCATGTTACAGAGTGATGAGTGAGGTATTGGGTATGAGAGACATCGTGAAGGGCGATCTTCTTTGCTACGCACATTCCCGACGCGTCAAGGAGCTATGGCGGCGCGGCCACAGGTGTCCAGAAGCTCTACACCGACGTGGGCGTGAGGTCAGGAAAGGAGAGGAGCGGCCATGGCGGGCAGCGGCCATGGCACTGAAGCAAGCAGCTGGAAACGCTACTGGGGGCGACACAGGGAGCACATGGTGCTAGTTGGTGAAGAGGAGGGTTTCTACAGCTTTGTGGGTTGTTGTTGATTGATTCCTGGAAAAGGCTTTAGATTTTAAATGGGCCGAAATATTTTGTCTCGTTTGATTTTATCTCGGGCTGGACCGAATTTGACAAATTCCACTAAAATTCGGCCCATTCGGGCCAAATCCTAGAATCGTGCTGCCGAGTAGCAAAGGATGTCCTAGTACCACAATGGTATTTGTTTGTGTAAGCCCTGTTCATAGGTTTGACACAACTACCACGTGGCCCACATCTAGCTGGAGTTCTAGACCGGTTGGGTTAGTTTACCTCTGCACTGTGGTTTTTTGCATTCGTGTTAATTATGTAAGTAATCATCATTGGAGATTGCAAGGTCCAAGTTTGAGTGTTCAGTGCCTCCCATATTCCGGACAACCACAACAGTGAAAATCAAAATGTTTAAATGACTATTTCAGTGGATACAGCGAGTCCTGGGTCCGAGCTGGGTAGCCTATATGGGACAGAATACTGCTATTATTACTCGGTACTTATTAATGACAAATGACAAACATCTATTTAAGTAGAAGTGTAATTCCAAGATTAGTAGATCGCTCGATTACTAGATGGAAACAGCGGGTTAAATTACTAATGACAAAGCATGACAATCTAGAGCTGGCAGCATGGAATGGTGGAAGGGTAAGGCCTCGTTCGTTTCCTCCGGTTTGAAAACAGGCCCGTTTTTTTTCTCTGGGCTGGATTGAGTGGATCCTGGTGGGTCACTGAATCCTGGTCTGGTTTGAATCCAGGTGTCGCTAGGTGTGACTTCAATCCGGGCTAAATAAGAGATGCAAAGGCCTGGAATGGTCTGGTTTTATTCCAGATTGGGCCTATCCGAACAGACATTCCGGGTCAGCCCCAATTCTAATCTAGGCCAAATAATTCCAGGTGGAACGGGCCTTGTTCCAGGCCGATCCGAACGAGGCCAAAGGCGGAAGGAGGGGACAAGGAATGAATCCCATTCCCATCAGCAACGGCGAGGCTTGCGGGCACGGTGGCACGCTGCACGTAAGCCCTCTCCCCCTTGGTGGTCGGCCCTTTGCCTTGGCCCTGCGGCGCCAAGACAAGCTGAAAAAATAGGAGGAAATCGTGAGAAACGCAAGAGGATGTGATCACACTACTAAAGCAATGCAGGATGAGGTGAAAAAATAGGAGGAAATCATGAGACACGGAGTTATTAGTAAGATGTTGTGATCTCACACAACACACATTTATTTTTTCTCCCTGGACCTTTAGCCCCGCTGGGAAGCACCCGGGACTAAAGGCCGGGACCTTTAGTCCCGGATTCTTAGCCCCGGTTGGGATACCCAGGGCTAAAGGCCCACTTCAACCGGGGCTAAAGGCCCATTCTGTAGTAGTGCAATTGGAGGCATTAGGGAAGCTGCTCTCAGCAGTCCAAAACACCGACCATACAACGATGACATGAATGATATCCCGAAATGTGTGAAGCCAAGACAGTTGCGACACACATACACGGGACAACATGTGGAAGGATGCGCCATACCTCAAAATGGTGGAGGTCGTGCTGAGATCAGAGTAAGACTTGAAGAGAGAAACAGAGACAACACAATGTTTTCATCGTATGGTGTTTCTGATGAAAATTTTTAGAGAATCTGGTTGTTATGCTCGATAAGCTTTTGTTTTCAGTGTATAATACGTTGAATACTAGATTTTGTTGGTGTCCACAGACATTGCTTTTTTGTTGATGCTAAAACAGGGTTCGTCCCTTTATAACTCCTATAAACAAAGGAAGAACACAAGTAAGTGGAAGGAACACATACAATTGCATGGGGGCCCATTACAATTGCATGAACAAATCAGATATGTTTGTCTTCAATGATCAAGTCCTGAGAGACAGTGAGGTTGCTAGTCATCAATAACTATTATCATTTATGCATCAAAGTTTTTTCTGTAAAACAAGAGTTTCTAGCACCGCACCCAAGATATGATCCATTCTTTCTTCCCTCTCCCTCTCCTAGCTTCTTACTCTCATGCACTCTGACTTGACAACCTCCTCAGAGGATGAAGATTGCATTTTGGAAACCATGGTTATATATGATACAAACTCCACGGGTGCATACATATAAGCAACTTGAAGTAAGAGTGATATATGGTAAAACTCGAACAAAGCGGTGTATAGTGCTGAGCTTAAGCATTAGTGCAGAGATGGGCCAAGACATGCTAGAGCGTCAGTTAGTGACTTACTGTCGTGTAAAGCTTGAGTGACTGCTACGCAAGATGTGTATGTGCTTCATCAACCCAGACATCTGCACAGATCAGAGAGCAGGGGATCAATGACATCGGCTATGTGTATAGATCAGCTTGCATTTGGGTTTCACAGATGCTATTTTGTTTTGAGATCTCAATGCCAATAGGCTTCCTAATACCTCCCACCCCTACAACTAACATAGAAATATTCATGACTAATTTGCACACGATGTCTAGCCTACAGCAGATACATATATACTAGTGTCACTGCCATGATCCTGATTTGCCTTGATTGCCCAACATTTATTTGAGGGCCAAAACAAAACTGCCAAGGAAATTATAGTTTTCTTAGCTACAAATGTAGACCTCCGTGAAAGTAGATATTCTTGAGTGTTGAACCAAACCGCCAAGGTTCCATGTTTCCTTGAATGTTATTACAAACATCCAAGGTAAATGCTCATTTCCTTAAGTACTATTTCAAAACCGCCAAGCTAATTTATATTTCTTTGGGTGTAATTCGAACCCCCAAGGAAATTCACGTAACTTTGAAAAAATTGAATTTTTTTAAAATATTCAAATAACCTCAGATGGAGATATGACATAAACCAAAGTTATAGTATTCAATGGGATCTAAAACTTTTTGAATCTCAAATATTCATTACAAGATTCAACAAAGTGAATACAAAACAAAAAGAGAATTCGCTTAGTCACAACTCACAAGTTACTTTTAGGTTTAGTGGTAAGTGTTGTTGTTGTGAAGTAGTAGATCCAAGGTTTGAATCCCTAGCTAGAGTAGATTTTGTTGATTTATGTTTTTTTGGCTATCGCTCTATATTTTCAATCATCCTTGAGTGCTGAAACCGCCAAGGAAATCAAAAGGACGCTGCAACCCTACGTTAGACATTATTGACATTCAAGGAACATGACAGTACATGTACACTTATACATTGAGCCAATAAACAATGCAATAGTTTAATTATTAAAATCTTATCCAGTAACCGGCTCAATCGGGTGGTATGCTTCATTATACAACCTTGCAGAAATATTAGGACAGCTACTACACTGTGATGTTATTGACAACTACACGGTGATGCACAGAACAGGAAACACTCACTGCAAGTTCCAGAACATTACAAAACCTTGTAGTGATTGACAACTAGTACCACTGCAACAGAATAGGAAGCACCGAAGGGATTTTTTTTCGAGTAAAGTCCATCACCGGTCCTAAACTTGTGTCGTTGTGTCATTCCGGTCCCTAAACTCACAAATCGACCGTTTAGGTCCTCAAACTTGTTCTGTTGTGTCATCTCGGTTCCCAAACTTGTTCCGTTGTGTCATCTCGGTTCATAAACTTACAAATCACTCGTTTAGGTCCTCACACTTAGTCAATTGTGTCATCCTGGTCCTTAAACTTTGTTTTGAATCTCATCTAAATCTAAACATATGGCAATTTAATAACTTTATATCAACAAATAATTCATAACTTTTTCATATAAACTCAAATGAAGACAAACTTTATATTAAAATTGTAGCCCTCGATGTGATCTACAACTTTGTAGTTAATTTTTTTTGATTTAAAACTGTTTAGGGTCCCAAAATATTGTTGTATGTTTATAGATTTTAAAAATTAAAATTTAAAATTAATTTTTTTGATACTAAATGACTTCAAATAAAAAAAAATTATCTACAACGTTGTAGATTGCATTGAGAACTATAACTTTTATATAGATCATGTCAATATTAGAGATTATTTGATAATTTTAAATTTTAAATTTCAAAATCTATAATCATACAACAATATTTTGGGACCCTAAACAGTTTTAAATCAAAAACTTTCCAGCTACAAAGTTGTAGATCACATCAAGGCCTACAATTTTGATATAAAGTTTGTCTTCATTCCAGTTCATATGAAAAAATTATGAATTATTTGTTGGTATAAAGTTATTAAATTGCCATGTTTAGATCTAGATGAGACTAAAACAAAGTTCAGGGATCAGGATGACACAACTGACTAAGTTTGAGGACCTAAACGAGTGATTTGCAAGTTTAAGGACCGAGATGACACAACCTAACAAGTTTGAGGACCTAAGCGGTCGATTTACGAGTTTAGGGACCGGAATGACACAACAGTACAAGTTTAGGCACCGGTAATGGACTTTACTCTTTTTTTCTATTTTTAATCCTTTTAAAATCAATATTTCAATATTAACCGATCCTGGAAAATATTTCCAGGCGGTAGCCCCTTTCATCGCGCCAACCTGGACAGTTTTCCAGTAGTGAAAGTAATAGTTATTTGGGTGAAACACATGTAATACGGGTGGCTTGATACCGCTGATCCCGGTCATAGCATTGCCACCACTCCATCATCGGAACAAATAATAGAACAATGAATTCAAGGCCGGGGTCATAGCCCCCCCCCCCCCCCCCCCCGCGTCGTGGATGATGATCAAATAACAATTTTGTATTACAGTGTTATAGTTCCCGCTAGGTAGCCTGCTTGTTTCGTTGCGCAGACACATCATTTACATGGACACTACCGGACATGCATGTCTCCGTACATATATAACTGAGAACTCATCTTGCAGTCTTGTGCTAGTTGCACTTTGTTCAATAGAAATAAATTTAGCTTATAAGATCTTGCACTATTACTGTGTTGTCGTGGTATAGAGAAGATTTGTATGTGTAACCAAGTACTTAGTCAATACAATAGATCGAATTGGCCCATGGGTGGCGCAACAGTGGCACTTTGTCACGCCAGGCTGGGTGGCGCGACGAGGGCGCCACCGTGGGAGGATGGGTGTTGACCGCGTAATGGTGGGGCCCGCCTGTCGCGCCACATGCACTGGTGCGGCAGCCCGTCGCGCCAACCGAACTGGTGCGGCAGTCGTTGAGGGCGTGAACGGTAGCGTCAATTTGTGGGTCTCGCCCTGTCGCGCCAGGGCGACTGGCACAACATGGTTACGGTTTACTTTCATCAGACCAAGCTAGGTATATATGTCATATTCTTGCTGTATGTCCCATAACTGGGTTCTGCAGGTACGAACAACATTGACCTGATGGTGGGCAGACTGCACGGTGTCGATGCCTATATATGCATGCTTATTACATTTGTTTGGTAAGCTTAAAAAACTTTATTTTAGAATTTGTCAATTCTTGTGCAGGCATATGCTTTCTGATTCTCTTTGCGTATACATCCAATGTTGTTTAATTAATGAAAAAGCACATTTAACTCAATCAACACCAGTTGGTCTGCTTAAACAAGCGTCAATACATATCCTAGGACGCATTTACTATCTGGCACTGAAGGTTTTTCGATGATAGTTGTTGTAAAGCCCAGGGCTCATACAGTAATTGATGCAGGGATAAAGCAGCAGCTGATATTCTTTGTTCTTGTCTTAAGACCCAAAGGAGACCGAGTCTCATTGTGGTCATCTGCACAAAATAAAACATATCGAGCCCGTAACACGAACCGGGACTAAAGGTGCATGCCCCGTGGCTCGGCTGGGTACCATTTTAGTTCTGGTTCATGTTACAACGCAGGACTAAAAGAGGGACCTTTAGTCCCGCATCCCAACCGGGAGCAAAGAGGTTTCCCATCTGGGACTAAAGGTCCTCTATGTACTGGGTGAGCATAATCATTTTTTGAATTAAAGGGCATCACCCCTGTCTTTGCATTAAGCAAGACAAAGAAACGGTTTACATCGTTTAAGCGCAGAACACCAAACCCATACAGACCAACAGGAGCCAGACGAAACAAACAGCACTAGCCACTACAGGAACAACTAAAACACCACATAGAGATCAACAACTTTTGATAAAACTCCGATAAGACTCCAAGACCCAAGGACAGCTAGCTCATAGACCCTTTCCTACCAAAGCTAATCACCTATCAGACTCATCCACTGCTTCCCCATCCCACCAAAACTGGCCTCCGAAGTTCCAACAAGTTTCGCCCTCACTTCCTCTGGCAGCGAAGAAGCCTCCCAATTGTGAGCATAATCATTTGCTTAGGCAGTTCTTTCATATTAAGCAAATAGACAGTGGAGCTGATTATATTGAGAAGTTTGATCGTCTAGTTCATCATGTTACGATCCTAAGTTGAGTACAATTACCATTACAAATTGTTTTATAGATGGGCTTAGAGATGATTTTAGAGCTATAACCATAGTTCAGCGTCCTGGAAATTAAATCTGGATACTGCTAGTTGTATTGCTCTGTTACAAGAGGAGACTTCCTAGGAGAATCCAAGAAGAGATGTTTGCGGAAATGACTCTAGCAGCTCTTACAGGTGCGATGAGCATATATGCAGAGCAACACAGCCTCATGTGTAAATTTTACCATGTCCACCTCCTTAGTAATCCCATAGGTTAATCCATAGATCTAATAAAGCATGAGGATCCTTCTTCTCTCCTGCTGAGAAATGCACAATGTAATACTGCATTACACATTAATTACAAAATCAATTTTTTTTTGTGCTTTGCCTTTTTCTTCAACTACCTTCTGTTCTGTGCTGTGCGCTGCTTATCTAATCCAAAAGATACATGTGTTCACATCCATCTAGCTTAGTACATTAACTCTGCTATCACTAGCTGCCTATATATATGGTGTTTTATTTCCGGTGAAACACAAATGTGTGATAGTATTATGCAGTATGGACAACACGGCTGGAGGAGAATAGATGTGGATTACTATGATCAATCAATGTGTGATGAAACATTTTAGGAGGCAACGGGAAAGTTTTCTCATCCATGCCATATAAGAATCTCACACAAGCAGTATTTCATGTTCCTTGATGATGTTGCTCATCGCATGGACATTGGAATTATTTCATTCCTTCTTATTATGGTTCGAGGTCTTGAACTCATCTGAGGCAATATATCTATTTAAGCTTTGATAAAATATGATAGATGAACATTTTCATCCACTTCATTGACGTATGTATGTAAGTTAGCAAAACATGTATCACAAGTGACGTAGTTTATTCTAGGCAAGTCTGATGATGATATTCTTTCTAAGAACTAAGATTTGAGCTAAATTTCACTTGATTGTATTGAATTTAGTCTTTGTTGAAACTGTTTATTATTATTCCAGTGCATTGAGAATCAATACTTATAGTAATTTTCTGAAGCAAAATCCATGTCATCGAGAAAATACAAGACGATGGCGATTTGTGAGTTGCCGCAAACTAAAGATGCACTTTTCATGTTGTGAGTCATATTATACCCTGCTATTATATACACCAAGTCAAAATACAAACAAGCAGAGACGACCTGTAACCAGTTTTCAAATGTTATCACTACTCAGCCTATGCTAAGCACCTGATGGCATGGCCTTTGCAATCACCGTTTACTAAATTCAAGATCAATTGGCCAGATCATT
Organism: Coix lacryma-jobi var. lacryma-jobi; assembly: GCA_009763385.1. NCBI lineage: Eukaryota > Viridiplantae > Streptophyta > Magnoliopsida > Poales > Poaceae > Coix > Coix lacryma-jobi. Next base: position 100,570,234 of record CM019831.1, read on the forward strand.
GAAAGGATCACAATGCTTTTCATAGGAAGCTTTTGCATTGTTTCAGCCATCTATATAGATATGGCTAGTCATTTACGAGGAGGGAAAACAGAAGTGGATACATGGAAAACAAAGGTTGAAAACCGAGGAGGGATTAATCTACAAATGACTAGCCTAGATGTAGATGCAGTACGAATAGGCACCAGTGGGTCTCAGCTAGATTTGGGCAACGTCTGCAGCATGAGCCGCACAAAGTGGATACATGGATCCAGCCATGGGCAATGATGGCCTGCACGAGGAGTACGGCCAATGATCACTACGTGAAAAACCCACTGTAAGAGCGCCCCCCTCTCCACTGTAGGGGCGGTTGGTGATTGAACCGCCCCTACAGTGACATCTTGGGGCCCAGTATCTCCAACCGCCCCTACAAAACCACTGTAAGGGCGGTTGGTGATTGAACCGCCCTTACAGTGGGACCACTGTAAGGGCGGTTCAATCACCAACCGCCCTTATAGTGGGATTCCACTGTAAGGGCGGTTGGTGATTGAACCGCCCCTACAGTGGTCCACTGTAGGGGCGGTTCATTCACCAACCGCTCCTATAGTGGATTTGGATGAACACCTTTACCTTCAATAAACAGGTGCAGTTTTCTATTTTGATCCGTAGATAAAAATTGTAACTAGTCTTTCTCCCTCGTAGTAACTCCAAATGCAATGATTCTTTTTCCTAAAATTTTCTGAAATCATGCTCTATTACTGTAGCATGATCAATTTTCGTTGCGACTATTTTCAAAAAAAATCAAATTTTAAATTTAAACTAGCTATAACTTTGAATAAGATTTACAACTACACTTTGCCTCAAATGAAAAACTTTTGAATACCACTTTTGTATAACTCATCAAGATATACATTAGATACATAGGTCATTTTTGCATTTGAGAAAGTTTTAGTAAACACTAGTAACAAAATCACGAATCTACATTTGACTTGGTCAAAGTTGGTCAAATGAGCCACTAAATTACCTCGAATAGAAAAAATTTGAATACCAATATTGTTCCACACATCAAGATCTACATTTGATACATAGGTCTTTTCTGCATTTGAGAAAGTGTTGGTAAACACTAGCGACATGTTTTCAAAATCCGAGATGTGATTTGGTCAAACTTGGTCAAATGAGGCACTAAATGGTCTCAAATGGAAAACTTTTGAATATCACTTTTGTATAACTCATGAAGATATACATTTTATACATAGGTCATTTTTGCATTTGAGAAAGTTTTAGTAAACACTAGTAACAAAATCACGAATCTCAATAGACTTTATGAAACTTCATGTGGATTTAGAACTACACTATGCCGACACTTTGTCAAATGCAAAAAATGACCTATATATCAAATGTAGATCTTGATGAATGGACCAATATTGGTATTCATGACTTTTCGAGTTGAGACTATCTAGGGTTTCGAAAACTTGCTTTGAACTGTGAAAATTTTAAAATTCAAATTTGAAACGTGCAAACTTTGTCGAATGAAAACTTGACAGAGACAAGTTATGTATATCTTGAAGAGTTTAGCAAACTTGATATTCATAACTTTTCTATATGAAACATTTTGGGGCTTCAAAACGGCAGTCTAAGTGTCTCTTTTTTTAAAAAAACAAGATTTGACTTGGTCAAAGTTGGTCAAATGAGCCACTAAATTATCATGCAAGGTGACGTGGGCGGTGGGACCGTGTTGATGTGGATGACGACACGTATGCTGGAATAAGTTGTGGAGAGATAAAAAATTAAAACTAAAAGAGGAGAAAATAAAAAAGAAGAAAATATCATTGAAACAAGGAAAAAAATATAACTAAAATAGCAAAAAAAATAAAATAACTAAGATTAAACCCAAGTCCTCATCATCATGAGACTAGCAAATCATGCCCTATCACTATGTCGCTTATGTATTTATGCAAATAATAAAATAATACATCAACTTGATTGGCTGGTCCTAATTCATGCAACCGATCACAGCACAGCCCACATCCTCGCATCCGGCCCATCACAGCCCATGTGAAAGGCACGTATAAAAAAAGGCTAACCCTAGCTAGCCAATCCATCTTCAGTCCATCCCCTTTCTCTCCCGAAGCCACGCGCCGCCGCCGCTTGAGCAGTGAATCTCGCGTCGGCAATCCTCGACCTCGCAAGTCCGTTTGCTGCACTGCAGCCGCACCCGCCCCAATAGACCCAACATCAGCACAACCCTACCTCGCTCTCCTGCTCTACAGAAAAGCGGCGGCGGCGGCGACTCTGCCGTTCGGCTGTGGTGGCGCGGATGCGACCGGCGGCCGGCGGCGTGCTTTTTGGCTGTGGCGTTGTGGAGGTGACCGGTGTCGGCGGCTTCGTGTAGAGCGACCAGCAGCAGCGGCGACTATGCCCTTCGGCGGCGGCTGTTCGGAGGCGATTGGCCGCAGCTGCTGCTTCGAGCGGAGCAACCGAACGGCAGCAGCCCGGCTTCAGACGGAGATCCCCTTCCATGGCAAGATCCACCGGCGTCGGCCCCAAACCTCGTGCCTCGCCGTCGGTCAGCATCGCCACGCCGAAGTTAGCGTATCATCTTCTCTCGCCTTCCTTTGTACTTGGGAGTTAAAGTGTCCGGTACATGATCCAGATCTTGGATGTGGCGTTTGTGCAGGAAAGAAGGCCGGAACGATGGTCGCCGACCCTTTTTTTAATCTACGGACCCGTTGTTGTTTGCATCGCCGGCCTATTTGCGTTCAAGAGGACAGGTCCTTCCTTTACATCGATTTGCGTTCAGGACCCAACCATTACATCGATTTGCTTGTGTAAGCAGTAAACGCTTGTTCATTTATGCACATAATTTTTCTTTGGTTGATTGCAAGGTGCTATCTAATTATGAACCTCTTGGGAATATAATTTTTCTTGATGAGTTGCCAAGTTGACGTCTCCAATAAAATTGGTTTATGTAGTAAATGCAGTGCTTTGAGTAGACAAGAACTAATTTCAGTATTTAGTAGATTGATTCTTGAAACGAACAATATGCTGAAAGATGGGATCGATACAATTACAATATTCTCTCAATGGTTAGCACACATTCAGTAGAATATGGTTGGTGCCGGAGAAAATATGAATGGTTAATTATGGATGCCTGCAACTTCTGATCTTCATCAGGCTTTGATTTTGTAAAGTTTCTCACACTTGTATTAGAGCTTTCTCTCAGTGAGTATCCCAAATTTATGGAGATAAACTGACATGAGCAATTAGGCATTAGAAATGTTTGGTATTCCCTATTTGTTTTCAATTCAAATGCAATTATGTGTTTGCGTAAGCTACGACTAGCTCATTGATTAGGTTTTTGATTAACCATGCTTTACTAGAGTTTTGTCTAAAGAAGGTAATTTTAGTTCACCACAGTCCATAGTTAAAAACTATCTTTAGACAACATTGCTGAGATTGTTTATTCTCTGCAGGCTTTCCGTACTGGCAGCATAAGGCTCGTGGATTCAGAGTCATATCCAGTAAACAAGCTAAACCTTCATCCAAACCAGGTAACGTGAATAATTTTTTCTACAATTTTATCTAAGTTGTTATTTCTGCTAAGCTTGTTTCTTCCTTGCAGATACGTCACAGAGGCCTGCTGTGGTGAGCTCTTCAACTAACTCAGGCAAGTTGTACTAGATTTCGTTGATTAAATTGGGGCAAGTTTCCACCTGTCTTTGGTCTGTTATGTTAAGTGTTGGAACATTAGATTTGTTACTATAGGAAGCTACTGCAGATGTCTACTTATACTAGGATCTCACACCTATGTTCATATATATACAGTTACATGATCTTCCAGTCAGCGCTCCAGCTAATTTTCTAGGCCATCCTTCATGATCAGTAGGAAAGCTTATTGTTTTACATCTGGCAAAGAGGTTGCCCTGCTCATTCTTTTTCCTAGCGATGCAGATTCATATCTATGTCAGTACACTACGTGTGGTTTTCTGATTGAGTGGGCAAACTAAGGTCATTGTACATGTTCATAGAAAGTCCACAATTTTTTTCAGCAAGTACCTGTTATTGATTAATAGACAGATTTGGTTCCGGTTTAATTCAGGCTGCACCTAAAAACGAGCACCATATTTTTGCATGAAAAGCCATGGTATTATGATCGGCATAGATAATACATGACAACATTGGTTTGCCAAATTTTTGAACAGATTCTCTTTGTTTTGTACCTAAAATTGAGATTCAGTTTACTGTACTCTATTTCTATTAATAACCTGCATACACGCGCAATGGCGCGTGCCTTCCACTAGTTGTAAATACATTTTGATGGATGATATTGTATTGTCTACCTATATCTGTAATGGATACATGCTGTGGTTTGGATTATATCAATATTTATTTTTTTTGCTGGAAAATACAAAGTAAGGGCAGTTGGTGATTGAACCGCCCTTACAGTGGTCCACTGTAAGGGCGGACATGCTGTGGTTTGGATTATATCAATATTTATTTATTTTTGCTTGAAAATACACTGTAAGGGCGGTTGGTGATTGAACCGTCCTTACAGTGGTCCACTGTAAGGGCGGTTGAATCATCAACCGCCCTTACAGTGGACCACTGTAAGGGCGGTTTGTGGGAACCGCCCCTGCAGTGGTTTCCACTGTAAATACGGTCTGGCAGGGGCGGTTGGGCTAACCGCCCTTACAGTGCATCACCAACCGCCCTTGCTGTGCCCTGCTGTGGTAGTGGATGGCCATGGGAACGGACATAAACTGCTATTTTTTAGTCGGTTTTCACGACTGGGCCCAAGCAGGCGGCGATGAAGATTGTCACAGGTGCCCCACTGCCCCTGCCCGTGTCCACAATGTCATAACAATACATGACAAACATGCTTGAATACATGACAAACATGCTAGCATATGCATTGGCAGCTTGCTGGGTCATTAATTATTTTCAAGAACCTATATCTGACTATCTGAGAACCTATTGTGAACAGTATTCTTACTTTTGAATTCCCAATGTCTCCCATTTCCAGGAGTCTAGTATGCTAGTTTGAATTTTTAGTTCCATGAGATGGGTAACTATGCTGGAAGCCAGGAACACCACTGCAGTAGTGAATTTCTGCAGCGGACAAAAACACTTTACCGCAGCGGGCATCAGCGCCCGCTTGCGGTGCAACGCCACGGTAAATCTAGGCGGCACCGCAGCGGGCGCTGGTGTCCGCTGCGGTTAATACACATTAACCGCAGTGGACACCTTAGAATGCCCGCTGCGGTAAATAATTTCAGAAAAACAAAAAAAAACCGTATGGGCTTGGATGTGGGCCTGGATATCGCCGTCGTCGTCGAAACCCTAGCACCGCCAGGGCATGGCGGGCTACCGGCGCGGCCCGCCGCTGCCGCTGCCGCTGCCGCTGAGAGGAGTACGTCGAGGCCGTTCTGCCGCACGCCGTCAGGAAGAGTTGGATCCGCCGCGCGCCACCGTGGAGACCTGCAACCGGGCTGCACCGTCTCTCTGTGCGACCCCACCACCGGGAGCCGTCATCGTTACTGTGGATCTGAGAGAGAAGGAGATGTGAGGAGCAGCCTTTGATCTGAGAGAGGGGAGGGAGAGAATGAGGGCATACCGGAGGATCTGCGCAAGGGTCGTCATCGCGGTCAGGTTCATCGTCGTCGCAGAGAGGGGTAGGGGGTGCGCACCGCCTAGCTCCGCCGCAGCCAGGGGAGGCTCCAGCAACCCCGCTCCGCCACCAGCCATATCTGACCGAGGAGGAAGGCGCGCGACCGGATCTAGCCATCTGCCGCTGCCGCCCCATGTCCCCAGCCACGCGCCATCGAGAGAGAGGGAGAGGGAGAGGGAGAGGGAGACAGAGGAGTGGAGGGAGACGAAGTGGAGAGGGAGTGAAGACTGGAGGCGGAGAGGGAGGAGCCGTCGCGCGGCGTCGGGCGTCGCGTGAGAATTGCAGCTCGAGGCGGAGGAACCCTAGGTGTGGGTATTTATATGAAGATGAAAGATGAATTGGGCCTTGATTTACCGTGATGGGCTCTATAGAATGTCTGTTGCGGTAAATCGATTAACCGCAGCGGGCATCTTAAGATGCCCGTTGCGGTTAATCGATTTACCGCAGCGGGCAAAAGTTTGCTGCCACGGTAAATCAAAAGTGTCTGCTGCGGTAAATCGTAGGATTTACCGCAGCGGACAAAAAAAACGTCTGCCGCAGAGGGCAAAAAAGCAACGCTGCGCAACTTCGTTTTTGTAGTAGTGGAATTTATAAGAGCTCGAGCAATTATTATTAATATATAAATAGCATGGGGCCACAACTCTATGTTCTATAGTCTTGGAATAATCACCTGCTATATATAAGACACTTGGTTTATACTGCCGAGTAGCAAAGGATGTCCTAGTACCGTAATGGTATTTGTTTCTGTTAGCCCTGTTCATAGGTTTGACAAAACGACGTGGCCCACATCTAGATGGAGTTCTAGATCGGTTGGGTCAGTTTACCTCTGAACTGTGCCTTTTTTCGTTCGAGTTTATTATGTGACTAATCATCAATGGAGATTGCAAGGGCCGAGTTTGAGTGTTGAGTGCCTCCCATATTCCGAACAATGAACAACAAAAATTCAGATGTTTGAATGAGTATTTCAGTGAATACAGTGAGTTTGACAGTTGACAACCTCCATTCTTTGACAGCGAAAATTCCGCACAATGATCAACGTTTTTTTGCAATACAAGAGTTTCTAGCACCGCGCCCAAGATATGATCCATTCTTTCCTCCCTCTCTCTCCTGGCTTCTTACTCTCATGCACTCAGACTTGACAACCTCCTCAGGGGATGAAGATTGCATTTTGAATCCATGCTTATATGATACAGAGGTGCGCGCTTATATATAAGCAACTTGAAGTAACAGCGACATATGGTAAAACTCGAACACAGCGGTGTAGTGCCATGCTTATGTGTTGGCACAGAGATGGGCCAAGGCGTGCTGGAGCATCAGTTACTGCAGAGTAAAGCTCCAGTGACTGCTACACAAGATGTGTACGTGCTTCATCAACCAAACATCTGAATAGATCAGAGAACTCGAGATCTGTGACATCGTCTGTGTGTAGAGATCAGCTTGCATTTGGGTTTGACAGATGCTACTCTGTGTTGAGATCTCAATGCCCATAGGCTTCCTAATACCTCCCAGCCCTACAAACTAACATAGAAATATTATTCCTGACTAATTTGCTCTCGATGTGTGCCCGTGTGTGGGTGCTATGCATTGCATTGGCTACCGCGCGCCGATACATATACACTACAGTGCATATATAATCGAAAGGATGCTGCAACCCTACATTAGACATTATTGTCATTCATGGAACAGGACAGTAAGTACACGCGTACACTCATATACATTGAGCCAATTAAACAATGCAACGGTTTAGTTATTGCAATCTTATCCAGTAACAGACTCAATCGGGCGGTATGCTGCATTAGACAGCCTTGCAGAAATATTAAGGACTGCAACACTACCACTACTGCAACAGAACAGGAAGCACTTGCTACATGTTTCAGCATTTACAAAACCCGATATTGATTGACAGCCTAGCATCCTGCAGCAAAAGTTGTCAGGCTTGGCTGCAGCTCATGCAGATCCATGCCTGGTCTCGTTCTTATGGTGATTGGTTGCCTGCTTGAGCTGGGATGCAGCCTCCGGGCATACGAGAAGGCTCGCGTGTTTGGTTGACGTATGTGTCGAGCCTGTTCAGCTAGCTGCAAAATTGGCGCCGGAGCTGTCCAGCCAGAGACGAATTTTTTGCTCGTTTCTACGGATGCAGGCTGGCGTGGTGCGCCGTGAGACGGTCAGGCCCATGGGCAGCGACCAAAACTGCCAGCGCGCGTGCATGTGTTCAACCATCCAAACACCAGCTTAGTTGAAGCAGGACGTGTGCATGCTGCCATCCAAACAAAAGCCTGTGCACGAACACAGACATGCTAGCGGGAGACAGCAGCAACACATGCGAGCCAGACACCGTAGAGAAGGAAACCAATCACGCCCGCACGCACGCACGCACAGAAGGACGTGTGCATGTATATATGAAAAAAGTTACATAAAAGCTAACTTATGAGCACGCACGCGCTGACGGACGTCCGATTCACGCCTGCGTCTTCTTCCTCGGCCCACTCGCGCATGGACTATATAGACCTCATCGTTATTAACTATGTAAATGATTGAAAAAGATATGAATATTATTCCTAAAACAAAATATTTTACATGGAAATAATAGAATCATATGATTGCAAATTGATACATGTTTTGAAATGTGGAAGTACGTACTCTAACACTGTTGGGTTTACATGAAGAAAATAAGAACTCCGCTTTTCATAAAAAAAAATAAGCACATGTCTCCGTTGGGCCAAAAATAATGAAAACATGTCAGAATCTAGAAGCTCGTATGGGCTTCTACTGGACTGGGCCGTTAGAAACAAATTTTGTCGGTTTACAGTCAATATCAGTCAAAACTCTAAACTCTGGCTCTCAGTCCGAGCTGGTAAGGCTCTGATCATGTTGCAAGATGGTAAAATCTCATTAGGAAAGTCCACTCTTCCAAGCCATTAGGTGGATCAAGCCCTTTGGATGGCCCCAGCTATCCTCAATTCCCTCTCATGCGCGAAAAATGACATTCTGAGCTGCTCATATCTACTTCCAACATGCCTCCTCTTCCCACTAGACAAAGTCGTCAACAACTTCTCAAACCTAGAAATTTCCTCACTTGCTTCACAATATAGTATGTGGTTTTATTTTTGTTTTATTTTTGGGATTGACAACCTTTATGTAGATAGAGATGCCGTGCCAATGATGGAGGAATTATTATTAGGTGTAGATGCATAAACCGTTAATAATAAGATGCATTCACTCCTGCTGTGTCCTATGCTTTGGTTTGCTATCATCGTGTATGCCACATTGGAAAAGGACATGAGTTATATATTTGTGTCCAATCCATTGATTGTTAATCCACATTGGACCGCAAGTCCATCTTGTAATATGTGAAAACCCCACACATTGATGTGGGCTTTGTAGGAGGTATTATTTAAACCCTGATGATGGTCTCAAGCTATTTGGATGGTGGGAGCAAAACAGAGATTATTTGAACACGTAGACATGCTAGTTGAGAGAAAACCATACGATTGCTTAATCAAGTACCATGATGCTAGAGCCATTTAAATGGAACAACTCATCGGTAATACCCTATCTCATTTATCAAGAACAAATGTACATGACACAACAAACGGGAATTCTATATATGCATGCAAATAAATACATAAATCCCATAGGTACACGTATTTCTTGCAGAGTGGGTAATTGAGAATAATATTTCTCTTGATGAATAGAGTAAGGAGGTTTGTGTGAGACAGAAAATTAAATATTAAGAAGTTACAAGGTGTGCATGATAGCAAATGTTCATCCCAGCGCATACTAAAAGCTACCTAAAGGCTCCAGGGCAATTATTAGTGGGGTTTGATTTTAAAAGATAGCATTTGTCGTACAATTAGCGGCCCTTACACCAAGTCTTTCATGTAACGAAATTGCACAGTTCGTATTGTGTCACAGCTTTGAAAAACAAAGCAATCGGCGCTTGGCTTGAGGCCATGCATCTTGAGGACCATACTGATGCACTCATTCAAGGATGGGACACTCGGTGCGCGGTTGCAGCACTGCCTCCAGGTGCACTAGAGTGTCGGCCAGCATGCGAGCTAGTAGAGCGGTTCTGACCCATGGTAGGCACTACATGATATGAGGTGGAACTCATCGATGACAGCAAGCACGGCGGTGGCGGCCTAGTAAAGAGCGACGACGATGGGCTCGTTATGACAGAGCAACGACTAACTTGACGTCTGAAAGCGTTTTTTACATATTTTGGGCCTGACAGTGGGTCGTCCTTGTACGTGGAAGGTGTACAAAATGGCATCGATGGGGGAGAGATGTAATTATAGTGATAGATTTCCGTATAGACAAATTGTAACGCTGTTTTTAATAATCGAAGAATTGTAATGGTGTGGTTCCAAAAAAAACCCTTTTCATTTGGGATTTTTTTAGAGCCAAAATAAACTCAGGATTCATAGAAGTCAATGCAGAATGATAACATTCCTATAATTGTGATCACAAATTGAGTGCCTGGCATGGTTGTCAGGTTCTAGAGACTTGTGTGAGGTAAATAGGTCCCTAGATCAAATGATGGTGGATATATGCATGTGTATACATTTAGTGCGAAAATTGCTTTACCATGCACTACTAGAGAATAGACCTTTGGACGATCTATCAATTGAGCTATAGTCTCGGCCAAAAATTATCCCCCGGGGCTAAAGACCTTTAGTCCCGGTTGGTAACACCAACCGAGACTAAAGGTGAATCTTTAGCCCCGGTTGGTGTTACCAACCCGGACTAAAGGTCCTGGACCTTTAGTCCCGGTTGGTAATACCAACCGAGGCTAAAGGGTGAACCTTTAGCCCCGGTTGGTGTTACCAACCGGGACTAAAGGTGCTTTTAGCCCCGGTTGGTGTTACCAACGGAGGCTAAAGGTGCTTCCCGAGTGGATTCAAAAGGAAAACGTACAGAACTACATCACGTGGGTTGTGTAGCTCAGTTGATAAGCGTGTCTGAGGCGAGAGGTGCTGAGTTCGAATCTCACAAATGCACATTTATTTTTTATCGTGAGAGGCTTTAGCCCCGGTGGGAAGCACCCGGGACTAAAGACTGGGACCTTTAGTCCCGGAGTGCTAGCCCCGGTTGCAAAACCGGGGCTAAAGCCCCTTCTCCACCGGGGTTAAAGGCCTTTTCTCCAGTAGTGATGGTAGCTGCTCTGCTCGAGAAGTACTTTTCTTTTACGAATGCCCAGCTCCAATATGGGTTGCTAGAAGCCAATCAACCATGGTTTCAATCCTGGCTAATATGGTGGCGGAGGGAACTTCTAAGTTGTACGTACCGTAACTACATATGGCATCCTTGACACATGGCTGACATCTCTTCTCTATTATAAAGTAACAGACTTTGTAAAGCAGGAATATGTAAATTACAATGGTTTTCCCTTTGAGGTTTGCAGCCTCTTTGGCCTTTACATTCAAATGTAAATGTATGCTGGTACCAAGCCTTTATTATTGATGTTACCTACATATAGTGGTTCTATCTTTTTGCTGTTGAAGGCCAAGTTTAGCACTGTGTATGAAAAGAGATGAATTGTGGCTAGGCAAATCTTTCGAGGTGATATATATCGTAACTCTAGTGCACTATCATAGACACGACAATGATTGTAGCCACTTCATAGACCCGTCCTCCCCTATCTTCGTTGGCGCTCGCCCCTACCGCTTACCTTGTGCCCATCCAATTATCCTACACTACAAACTTGGCGATTCCGCCAACTCAGTCACTGCGGGCCAGCTCACCACCATTGTCGTGTCGCGACCGCTATCCATGGCTGACTGACCAAAATTTATGGCCAGGGACATTTTCGAAGCTTCTAGGTGCCAACCGTAACAATAAACGCCACCTCCACTACCCGCTGCCTCGTCCACTGCCCAGGCCACGGTGCTCTCAGCATCAACCATTTTGTGATTGTGCAATCATCCAAAGAGTAATGTATATTTACGTTTGTTGAGTGGTATCTTCTGCTACACATCTACAAATACATCTTCCTCTACAAATGTGAAATAGAATGTAAGTAGTCCATAAAGTTACAGAGGCTGGATGGAATACCATTAGGTACAAGAAGCACCATGAACTCTGAGCGAGCCCTTACAAATTTTTAACAAATATCACAGCTCACAGAAATAGAATGTATGTAGTCCATAAAGGATTTGCATAGAGGCTCGAGGGCCATGGCAGGGTGTCATATACCGTCAGCGGGTCTTATTGGCAGTCACTAGTTTGACGAGTTCCACACAGTAGAGCAACAGATCCAGCTGGCCGGTGGCCGAGCACATAGAATGGGGTCACCTAGTTCAGTATATTGTGTGAGGCCAACAATATAGAAGATGAGTATCTTGGCATTGCAGTCTACTTCCCTGCTGCTTAATTTGTTTCATGTGTCTCATTATTGTGGCAGTGTGACTTTGGTATATTGTATCAATGGGCTTTAAACCGGTTTCTAATGAACCCTAACTCACATTTTTTACACGCGCGGGATAAAAGTCGATAATTATGTTACCCGTAGTGATCCAGGAGAAGTTGTTCCACCAAGGCCATCACTCTCAGACGTCATTGCCTGAAGAATAGATAATACAAGTCTGTGTAAGAAATAATTAAGATGCATTGAATAACTATATAATGTGATGCAGGACCATAGATCAATGAAAGCAATGCATAAACATCTGTTGTACGTACTGTGGCATTCATGGTTAGGTGAGACAGTGACAGATTGACTATGTGCTTACCATGTTCAGGCTGTACGAGTTGGACATAAACAAATGGGTGTGTCATCATACTTTCCTTGGCCTTGCTAACTCATAGCTAGCTTAGTCTTGATGGACTATATATATACTATATATATAAGAGTGTCACTAACTTATTTTATTTATCTACACCTCCTGTTCCCATGTCAATAATCCATCAGGATTTGTAACACCCCTGGTGTTTAAATGTAATTAACTTGACATGTCATCATCTTAAGCATTAATCATTTCCTGTGATGCATTTGATTTGCCTAATTGCTATGCCTTGATTCCCTTTTCAAAAACCCTAAAAGCCCAATTCTCTCTATAAGGGCAAAATGGTAATTTCACCTCTGTGCCTAGTTATATTTAATTCTTGTTCAAATTTAGTGCCCTGATGTTTGCTGCATTGATCAAAGTTCAAAAATCAGATTTGATTTGATTTTTCCCTTTTGCAAAACCCTAAAATCCCAAATCCTGGATTTATCCCCTTTTTGATAACTTTTTCAAAAGTCAAAATTTTGAGTTGGTTCAAAAAGAAAAGTTGTGAATCTGATCGAGAGGAACAACTTTGGTATTTACAAATTTTCAAGTCTCAGTTTGAAATCCAAAGTAATTTTGATTTGAATCAAATTTGAAAAGTGTCCCCTTTTCTGTTTTTGAATATAGTTCAAAAACTATTTGGAATTTGAAAATGTTCATATTGACAAAGTTGTAGATCTCATTTTTATGAGCAACTTTGGTATTTTGAGTTTTTGTCGCACAGTTCAAATTTTCGGAGAAATTTTCAAAATACAGATACCAGCCAAAAGTCAAACCCTAGGGCATAGCCCTGTTCATCTTCCTCGCGTAGGGGGAGGGCCCCGGTCGTGGCCGAGCCTCCGGCGCTGCGCGACCCACGCGTTTGGCAGCCGCTCGTCTGTCCCCGACCAGCCGCCTGCGTCCGCACCATCATTCCGCCCCCGCACGCGCACGCGCTGACCTCCACACCCGTCCCCTACAGTGCCCAGCGCGTCGCCGCCGCGTGGCCATCGCCGGCGAGCTCTCGCCCAGGCCCCGGCTGCACGCCATCACCTCCGCCAGAGCGCAATCGAGTGCGCACGCTCTCGCCGAGCTTATCCACCCCACCCTGTGCTCTCTACCGGCCTCTGGCCGCGGCTATATAAGCCCGCCGGAGCCCCGAGCTCCTCACTCATCTCCGCCACCGCGGCCAGGCCAGTCCAGTGCCTCCGCCGCTCCACCACCTAGCTCAGAAGCTCCGCCTTGAGCTCGTGAAGCTTTCCCACCCTTCAATTTCATCTCTACCGCCCTCAATCGCCCGACGTAAGCTCGCCGTTCCCATCTCCGGCAGAAACCCGGCGAGCTCGGGTTCGTGAAATTCACCGTCTCCGGCCATGATCATCCCTCACCGACCCCCGTGTCGTGTTCCTTGGTTCCGTGCGACTCTGACCAGGCCCTTGCGGTCTCGTGTGTTGCGCAGGGTCGTCGGAGCGTCGCTCGCCGCTCGCCGCCGAAAGAGCTCCACCGAACCACCGCCCCTCGAGCACGTGTCGAGCCTCCTTCCTCGAGCCTCACCCTCGAGCACGTGCCGAGCCACACCCTCGAGCCCTGCCTCCGATCCGTGGTAAGCACCCGAGGCCTCCGGCCTCTGCTTCCACTCCGTCTCGCCCGAGCCCAAGCCTCGAGCACGCGTTTCCGTCTCGCCCGAGCCCAAGCCTCGAGCGGACTCGTGCACCCTCCGCTTCGTCGAGCTAGGCCTCGGACGGACGCTTGCTTTTCCGTCTCACCCGAGCCTTCCGTCTCGCCCGAGCCTTCCATCTCGCCCGAGTCCGCTTCGCCCGAGCCTCCGGGCCAGGCCTCGGACGGAGCACTCACTTTCCGACTCGCCCGAGCCCGTTTCGCCCGAGCCCTTCATAGAAGGAGCACAGTGCTCTTTTCCTTTTTTGAGAGTTATGAATAGTGTTCTGTTTTCTCTTTTTTGTGTGAATTAATCTGTTGTTTCTTAAATGCTGAGAAAATTATGGTATGCTCCTTGCACTGTGTAGTATTTTATAAAAATATGAAACTTGACTTTTCTGCAAGAATTTGAAAATATAAAATTCCCCTTTTAATTGAAAAATGAAGGTTTTGGTATTTTTGGAGAGTGATCTATAACTCCAAAAATCTTGAGATAAATTTTTGAGACCTTGTTATAACATGCTGAACCTCTGGTAAAATTTTGAAGTCTTTTGGAGCAAGTTGATTTTTGAGCATTTATTTTAATTAAGGAATAGTGCCTTTTGTTAATTAAATGTTTAGATTTATTTGAGCATCTTAATGACCTCCAAAAATTATGAAATTTGTTTTGCCATCTGTTTATGCCCTAATGAACTTATGTGATTAATTTGGTAATTTTTGGAGCAACTTCATGAAATGACCTTTTAAATAAATTAAGAAAAATAGAAAAGATGGATTAGGGTTGGTAGTAAGTGTTTAATGACGTGATCTTTGGATTGATTGATGTTCATAGACCCCTACCCTTTGGTCTATGATGTTTGTGATGATATGTTTGGTTAATACTTAGGATAATTATAATAAGACCTAACATCAATAATGCTTAAGAAAGAAATGGTTACCTTTATGCTCAACCTAGATTTCGATTATGCCTTGCCTAAGAGTAATCTAGATTCAGTGGAATTGTCTTGCACCATAAGTCCATATCATCTTTCTCATGAGCATTCATCATTGCATCCGTATAGTTGACGAAGAAGGTACCAGAGTCGAGGCCGTTGTTGACGAACCAACTCCCGAGGCGACCCCGAGCTCCAAAACCTATACCTACCCCGAGTCTGCTGTCTTTGCTCTTCAAGGCAAGCCCCGGTGCATTTAACCCTTTCCTTGAATTTTATAAAATGATTTCCTTAAATGCTTTTGAGTTAAATTATTGCATTAGGTTTATAGGAGTTGTGTGCCATCCTAATTGATGCACTATCCACCTTGACCACTGATACACCCGATACCTGCTTTTCAAAAGTATTTGAAAAATGCTTAGCAATGCTTATTGAATTAGACTTTGCAATAAAATGCCAATATTAAAAAAGTGTGATCACTTAAGGAATGTTTATGAGAATTTTGGTCTTACTCCCCGGCTGTTCGCTAGGTATCTGATCCGTACCTAGTTAATAGCGAGGAGAGGTTGTCCGAGCGTACGGTGCCGTCATGTTGTAGTCCGGGACTCAACAGTTGACACCGACCGGGACATGGTTGAAAAACTGACAGGACTATCACGCTTGGGTGAGATATGACCAAGGTATAGTTCTGGCTGGAAAATTAGGGACCATCCGTATGGGGGCCTGCTGGTCAAGACTTGTAACTATTCACATACTACGGAAAGCTCTGGCTCCGAGGAATCCTTTATTGGACCGACAACCGCGCACTGGGAGTGGAGAGATGGCGGAAGTAGCATGTACCCACGTGGGTTAAAGTCCCGGATTGGTGTGGTGTACTGTACTTCCGGGTGGCGTAGGACCGGGCCCAATCTTGGAGGAATCGTGGTAGACGAGTTGGCATATGCAAGCTTGGGTGCTACATATGCAGTGTGGATAGGGATCCTCAGCTGAGTATTATTTATCCGGATTAACGTTGCTCCTCGGTTATGGAGACTTGGTCCACTGACTATCAACGGAGAGTGGTTCTCAACTAGGAATGTTTTGAAATGTAAAATGAATCATGAATGATGAAGAATTGAGAAATACTGAATCTTTCAAAAATAAAATAAGGTTTACAAAAATGCTTTTCTGCAAAATACTTGATCTTGCTTAAGCCTTACCTTGACTACCCTAAGCCTCTCATTCCTGAGTCTTCTCCCTTTTTCTTTAGTCGGGTAAGTCTTGTTGAGTACCCCAGTACTCAGGGTTTGTTACCCATGTTGCAGGTATGCCTGAGACCCCGATGTGTCTCGCACCCTGTTGCGTGACCTTCGTCCAGGAAGAGGCCGATGAGGCCAATGAGTAAATGTGCACCCTCGGGCTGGGTGTTACATGTATCTTTATGTTAATGTTTCCACTACGTTGTCTACTTTGAATTTCCCGAACAATGGTTTGTAATAATCGTACTCCTTACCTCATTTGAAACCTCGGTTTGTAAAACTATTGTTATTTAAGTCTTCCGCTCATTATTCCGATGTTATTTGTAAAAGTATGCAATGCTGTAACCGAATTGTGAGATGATCCTGTGGACATTGGGCACTGATGTAGCCCGGTGGCGAACAGGTCTTGATCACATGGAACATGGGTTCGGCTGTCAGAGGTTGACAGGGACACGTGGGCCATGGGATTAGGGTCGTTCCGTCACAGAGTGGTATCGGAGCATCTCACTTTAACGTTGCAGTGTTCTTTTGCGAAAACTTCAAAAGTTCTTTTGAGTCCAAACAAAATTTAAACTTGACTATTTTGAGTCCAAATTGCTTCTCTATCTTGTCCCTCTTATGGCAACACTAGCTAGTGGAACAACATGTTTTAAGCCCTATATATGTTAAGTATTGCATTGCCTTGTTCCGTAGGAACGATTCATGCATCATGTCATATTCACTTAAGTAAATAAATGAGTTCGTTGGGATAGTGTGCCTATACCTTTTCTTGCTAGCCTTTCTCATCTATAACCTCTTGTCCAGATATGGCTCGCATCAAGCTGACCGCCCGCAAGTCGACTGGACCGAACGGTGTGCCGCGTCACCAGCTGGCGCCACGCACCGGAGAAGAGACTGGAGAATCCTCCAATGGTCGTCGTTTTCCCCGTCGTACCCGCAAACAGCTGAAGGAGGAAATCAAGAATCTGAAGGCTGAGATAGAGAACATGGAGCATGACTTCTACCTTTCCCGCCTGGAGTTCTACGAGGCACGAGCCGCTCTTGAGGAAGCTAACCAGAATGTGGTTCGCGCTATCCAGCAGCGTGATGCAACATGGATCCGAGAGGATGTCACCAGAGCCCAGCTCCATGGACTGCAGCAGTACACCGCCCAGATCGAGCAGTTCAATGATATGCTTCATGAGGAAGTACACCAGCTGCACAACCAGCTTCACCCCGTGATTCCACCAGTTGTTGAGGACCCCGAAGACGGAGTCGTGGAGGAACCTGAAGTGGAACACGAGCCCGATCAGAATGAGGAAGTGGAACCTGCTGAAGATGTCCACGTTGAAGATGAAGATGAGGAGGAAGAGCCTGAGCTTATCATCGAGGATGATGATGATGACGAAGAGTTGATCTTCATCGATGACGACTAGACTCCTTGTGTCTGTACCATCTGCTTACCTAAAACCTTAGTCTAGGTTTGGGGGCGTTAGTCTGTCTGTTGCCAAGTCTGGCATGTATCTTTCTTTTCATATCTTTTCCCCTTTATCGGCCTGTATCAGTCTGTTGTCATCTTTATCAAGCCAGCTATCTTTGTATCAATGAAGCTATCAATCGGTCGTTTCAGAACCTTTGTCCATATATGCTGAGTTCCGAGTTGCTTATACAGATGCCTGTGAACACCCGTACCAGAGCTGGAGGTTCTGATGATGCCAACATCCCAAACCCTCCACCTGTCCCAGCTACCCTAGCAGATGCCATTGCAGCCTTGGCCGCTGCTGCCAATCTGATGGCTCAGAACCAAGGACAGCAGAATGTTGGTCACCGTGGTCGTCACAACCAAGAGACCACCTATGTGGATTTCACTGAAACCCGTCCACCGGTTTTCACCAGAGCCGATGAACCCCTCGAAGCTGATGATTGGCTCCGCACCATGGAGCAGAAGTTTGGTCTCATCCGATGTACTGAAATCCAGAAGCCTCGGTTTGCTTCGCAGCAGCTTCGTGGCCCAGCAAGTGCTTGGTATGCCAACCTCTTGGCTGCCCAGCCTGAAGGTCATGAGTTGACCTGGGAAGAGTTCCGCACCGCTTTCCGTGCACACCACATCCCATCAGGTCTGATGAAGATGAAGCTTGATCAGTTCCTAGCCCTGCAGCAGAAGGACTCCACAGTGATGCAGTATGTGGGTCAATTCAACCATCTGAGTCAGTATGCAGCGGAATATGTCAACACGGATGAGAAGAAGAGAGATTGTTTCCTTAGGGGATTGCACCCTAAGATCCGCAGAAGCATGTCAAACAACCTAACCGGTTCTTATCATGAGGCTGTTGACCGGGCAGTTGCTTTTGAAGAGAGTAACCGTCAGTACCAAGAGGAGAAGAAGAAGAAGAAAGCAGGATCTAGCAGCCACTCTGGCAATCACAAGCGCCAGAGGGTCATATATCATCCTAGTCACCATCACAACCGTCCACCTTACCCTCACCAGCAAGTGGTTGTCCGTACCGCGGCTACCACCCACAACGCCAACCAACAAAGTGCCACTCAGCCGAACGCCCCAGGTGTTCGTATCACCACCCCACAAACCGCCTATAACCATCCCTGCTACAACTGTGGTCAACTTGGCCACTGGTCTCGCGAGTGCCCAAAGCCCAAGAAGCCTGCTCAGAACTTTCAGAAGGGTCCTGGAGGACCACAGCAGCAGCAACACCGTGCTCCACAGCAGCAAGTGCAGAAGGGCAAGTTCGTCAAGAAGCACGGGCAAGTCTACTACACCACTGTCAGCGATATTCCAGAAGGGGAGCCCGTCATGATCGGTAGGTTTCCCGTTGCCAATCATCCTGCAGTTGTGTTGTTTGATTCTGGTGCATCGCATTCTTTCATCAGTCGTACCTTCGTCTCTAAGCATGACATATCAATTGGGGAGTTGAAAGAAAGTTTTTGCATTTTATCGCCTGGAGGGCGTATAATCACCAAAGAGGTGGTTCGCAGTATACCAGTAATGTTAGGGGAACATGTATTTCCCACCACCATGATAGTGCTTCATGATCAGGAGATAGATGTCATCCTAGGCATGAATTGGATGTGTCAGTATAAAGCCATGATCGACATCTTGAATAGAGTTGTGAGAGTGGATATTCCTAATAGTACCGCCAAACTCCTTCTCCAACTTCCAATACCTCAAAAACCAGCAGCCACTCAAATAAATACCGCCTATGTTCTGGAAACCCGGGACATCCCCGTGGTTTGTGAATTCCCTGATGTTTTTCCTGAGGATTTACCTGGTCTACCTCCTGACCGTGACGTTGAGTTTGCTATAGAGCTAAAGCCCGGGACTGCTCCTATATCCCGCAGAGCTTATCGAATGCCTCCCAGAGAGTTGGCAGAACTAAAAATCCAATTACAAGATTTGTTGGACAAGGGTTTCATTCGCCCAAGCTCGTCTCCTTGGGGCTGTCCTGCAATCTTTGTAAAGAAGAAAGAAAAGACTCTCAGAATGTGCATTGATTATCGCCCACTCAATGAGGTCACCATCAAAAACAAATATCCCTTGCCTCGTATTGATCTTCTCTTTGACCAGTTAGCTGGAGCCAAGGTATTCTCCAAGATCGATCTCAGATCCGGCTACCACCAAATAAAGATTCGTCCTGAAGATATTCCTAAAACAGCTTTTACCACCAGATACGGTCTATATGAGTATTTGGTCATGTTCTTCGGTTTGACCAATGCCCCTGCTCATTTCATGTACCTCATGAACTCTGTGTTCATGCCAGAGCTTGATAAATTCGTGGTCGTGTTCATTGACGACATCCTTGTCTACTCAAAAACCCCTGAAGATCACGCTGAGCATCTTCGTATCGTTCTATCCCGTCTCAGAGACCATCAGCTCTATGCTAAGTTCAGTAAATGTGGGTTCTGGTTAGATCAGATACAGTTTCTTGGTCATGTCCTATCCGCTGAAGGTGTGTCAGTCGACCCCGGAAAAGTGTCAGATATCCTGGATTGGAAGCCACCTACCTCTGTTCACAAGGTCCGCAGTTTTATGGGAATGGCTGGATATTATCGTCGATTCATCCCAGATTTCTCCAGAATCGCCAAGCCTATCACCGAGTTGCTGAAGAATTCTGTGAAGTTCTTTTGGTCACCAGCTTGTGAACAAGCTTTTCAGACTTTGAAGAAGTTGTTAACCACGTCACCAGTGCTAGCTCAGCCAAACGTCGAGAAGCCCTTTGATGTCTACTGTGATGCATCTGGTACTGGTTTGGGTTGCGTGTTGATGCAAGAAGGAAGAGTGATCGCTTATGCCTCGCGGCAGCTTAAGCGACATGAGGAAAATTATCCAACTCATGATCTTGAGTTAGCAGCAGTGGTTCATGCCTTGAAGATATGGCGTCATTATCTGTTGGGCAGTACCTGCAATGTGTACACAGATCACAAGAGCCTGAAGTATATCTTCACCCAAGAAGAGCTGAACATGAGGCAGCGAAGATGGCTTGAGTTAATCAAGGACTATGATATCGAAGTGCATTACCATCCGGGTAAGGCGAATGTGGTCGCCGATGCACTCAGTCGCAAGTCATACTGTAACTGTCTGGTTATGAAATCCTATGAATCTTCCCTATGCTATGAACTAGAGAAGCTGGGTATTGAAATGGTTCCACAAGGAAGTCTAGGCAATGTCAGAGTAGAAACCTCTATCAGAGAACAGATCATAGCTGCACAGAAAGATAACCCCGGAATCAAGCACATCATCGAAAAGGTTCAAGTTGGAAAGGCTGACTGTTTCAGGATTGATGATGAAGGAGTGGTATGGTTCAAGAACCGTCTGGTAGTTCCCAAGGTACCTGAGCTGAGACAGATAATCCTTGATGAAGCACACTCAACCAGATTTGCCATCCATCCTGGCAGCAACAAGATGTACCAAGACTTGAAGCAAAAATTCTGGTGGACAAAGATGAAGATCGAAATCGCTCGACATGTCGCTCGTTGCGATACATGTCAGAAAGTCAAGGCTGTGCATATGAAGCCCGGAGGAGAGCTGCAACCTTTGTCAGTACCTGGTTGGAAATGGGAGGATATCAGCATGGATTTTATCAATGGATTACCCAAGACTCAAAAGGGATTCGATTCCATTTGGGTGATAGTGGACCGTCTCACGAAGCAAGCTCACTTCCTACCGGTCAAAACAAGTTATACCGCCCCAACTTATGCCACCTTGTACAAGAACAACATAGTGAAGCTCCATGGCATACCCAAGACCATCATCTCAGATCG
Organism: Coix lacryma-jobi var. lacryma-jobi; assembly: GCA_009763385.1. Taxonomy (NCBI): domain Eukaryota; kingdom Viridiplantae; phylum Streptophyta; class Magnoliopsida; order Poales; family Poaceae; genus Coix; species Coix lacryma-jobi. Next base: position 100,591,706 of record CM019831.1, read on the forward strand.
TGGTACTCAGTTTGTCGCTAAGTTCTGGAAAGCGTTCCATGCCTCACTTGGAACCAAGCTATTGTATAGCACGGCTTATCATCCGCAGACTGATGGACAGACTGAGAGAGTGAACCAAGTGTTAGAAGATATGTTGAGAGCCTGTGTGCTTACCTTCGCAGATACTTGGGATCAGTGTTTGCCCTTGGCAGAATTCTCTTATAATAACAGTTACCAAGAGAGCATCAAAATGGCACCCTTTGAAGCACTGTACGGCCGCCGTTGTCGTACCCCTCTCAGTTGGTCTGAACCCGGAGAAAGGGAATTCTTTGGAGTTGACCTAGTAAAGGATATGGAAGAAAAAGTCAAACAGATCCAAGAGAATATGAAGATTGCGCAGTCTCGACAGAAGAGTTATGCCGACAAGAGACGTCGACCTCTGCAGTTCGAGATCGGGGATTATGTGTACCTGAAAGTCTCACCCACCAAAGGAGTCACTCGTTTTGGGGTCAAAGGAAAGCTAGCACCCCGTTACATTGGTCCGTTTGAGATTCTGGATCGTTGTGGCAAGGTTGCTTACAAGTTAAGTTTGCCCGATCATCTTTCAGCAGTTCATAATGTGTTTCATGTCTCCCAACTCAAGAAGTGTCTCCGAGTACCTGAACATGTGGTTGAAGTTGAAGGCGTTGAGTTAGAACCAGATCTGTCATACACTGAGTATCCAGTTCGCGTGTTGGATCACAAGGATCGTGTTACCCGAAGAACCACCACAAGATGGTACAAGATCCAGTGGAACCAACACTCTGAAGAAGAAGCCACCTGGGAATCCGAAGACTTCTTAGCAAAGAACTATCCCGACTTTCTCGAATCTCTATAGATGTAAAGTTTTGCCTTTTCCTTCTTAAGACGTGGAATCTCGGGGCGAGATTTCTTTTAGGGGGGAAGGCTGTAACACCCCTGGTGTTTAAATGTAATTAACTTGACATGTCATCATCTTAAGCATTAATCATTTCCTGTGATGCATTTGATTTGCCTAATTGCTATGCCTTGATTCCCTTTTCAAAAACCCTAAAAGCCCAATTCTCTCTATAAGGGCAAAATGGTAATTTCACCTCTGTGCCATGTTATATTTAATTCTTGTTCAAATTTAGTGCCCTGATGTTTGCTGCATTGATCAAAGTTCAAAAATCAGATTTGATTTGATTTTTCCCTTTTGCAAAACCCTAAAATCCCAAATCCTGGATTTATCCCCTTTTTGATAACTTTTTCAAAAGTCAAAATTTTGAGTTGGTTCAAAAAGAAAAGTTGTGAATCTGATCGAGAGGAACAACTTTGGTATTTACAAATTTTCAAGTCTCAGTTTGAAATCCAAAGTAATTTTGATTTGAATCAAATTTGAAAAGTGTCCCCTTTTCTGTTTTTGAATATAGTTCAAAAACTATTTGGAATTTGAAAATGTTCATATTGACAAAGTTGTAGATCTCATTTTTCTGAGCAACTTTGGTATTTTGAGTTTTTGTCGCACAGTTCAAATTTTCGGAGAAATTTTCAAAATACAGATACCAGCCAAAAGTCAAACCCTAGGGCATAGCCCTGTTCATCTTCCTCGCGTAGGGGGAGGGCCCCGGTCGTGGCCGAGCCTCCAGCGCTGCGCGCGCCACGCATTTGGCAGCCACTCGTCTGTCCCCGACCAGCCGCCTGCGTCCGCACCATCATTCCGCCCCCGCACGCGCACGCGCTGACCTCCACACCCGTCCCCTATAGTGCCCAGCGCGTCGCCGCCGCGTGGCCATCGCCGGCGAGCTCTCGCCCAGGCCCCGGCTGCACGCCATCACCTCCGCCAGAGCGCAATCGAGTGCGCACGCTCTCGCCGAGCTTATCCACCCCACCCCGTGCTCTCTACCGGCCTCTGGCCGCGGCTATATAAGCCCGCCGGAGCCCCGAGCTCCTCACTCATCTCCGCCACCGCGGCCAGGCCAGTCCAGTGCCTCCGCCGCTCCACCACCTAGCTCAGAAGCTCCGCCTTGAGCTCGTGAAGCTTTCCCACCCTTCAATTTCATCTCTACCGCCCTCAATCGCCCGACGTAAGCTCGCCGTTCCCATCTCCGGCAGAAACCCGGCGAGCTCGGGTTCGTGAAATTCGCCGTCTCCGGCCATGATCATCCCTCACCGACCCCCGTGTCGTGTTCTTTGGTTCCGTGCGACTCTGACCAGGCCCTTGCGGTCTCGTGTGTTGCGCAGGGTCGTCGGAGCGTCGCTCGCCGCTCGCCGCCGAAAGAGCTCCACCGAACCACCGCCCCTCGAGCACGTGTCGAGCCTCCTTCCTCGAGCCTCACCCTCGAGCACGTGCCGAGCCACACCCTCCGCTTCGTCGAGCTAGGCCTCGGACGGACGCTTGCTTTTCCGTCTCGCCCGAGCCTTCCATCTCGCCCGAGTCCGCTTCGCCCGAGCCTCCGGGCCAGGCCTCGGACGGAGCACTCACTTTCCGACTCGCCCGAGCCCGTTTCGCCCGAGCCCTTCATAGAAGGAGCACAGTGCTCTTTTCCTTTTTGGAGAGTTATGAATAGTGTTCTGTTTTCTCTTTTTTGTGTGAATTAATCTGTTGTTCCTTAAATGCTGAGAAAATTATGGTATGCTCCTTGCACTGTGTAGTATTTTATAAAAATATGAAACTTGACTTTTCTGCAAGAATTTGAAAATATAAAATTCCCCTTTTAATTGAAAAATGAAGGTTTTGGTATTTTTGGAGAGTGATCTATAACTCCAAAAATCTTGAGATAAATTTTTGAGACCTTGTTATAACATGCTGAACCTCTGGTAAAATTTTGAAGTCTTTTGGAGCAAGTTGATTTTTGAGCATTTATTTTAATTAAGGAATAGTGCCTTTTGTTAATTAAATGTTTAGATTTATTTGAGCATCTTAATGACCTCCAAAAATTATGAAATTTGTTTTGCCATCTGTTTATGCCCTAATGAACTTATGTGATTAATTTGGTAATTTTTGGAGCAACTTCATGAAATGACCTTTTAAATAAATTAAGAAAAATAGAAAAGATGGATTAGGGTTGGTAGTAAGTGTTTAATGACGTGATCTTTGGATTGATTGATGTTCATAGACCCCTACCCTTTGGTCTATGATGTTTGTGATGATATGTTTGGTTAATATTTAGGATAATTATAATAAGGCCTAACATCAATAATGCTTAAGAAAGAAATGGTTACCTTTATGCTCAACCTAGATTTCGATTATGCCTTGCCTAAGAGTAATCTAGATTCAGTGGAATTATCTTGCACCATAAGTCCATATCATCTTTCTCATGAGCATTCATCATTGCATCCGTATAGTTGACGAAGAAGGTACTAGAGTCGAGGCCGCTGTTGACGAACCAACTCCCGAGGCGACCCCGAGCTCCAACACCTATACCTACCCCGAGTCTGCTGTCTTTGCTCTTCAAGGCAAGCCCCGGTGCATTTAACCCTTTCCTTGAATTTTATAAAATGATTTCCTTAAATGCTTTTGAGTTAAATTATTGCATTAGGTTTATAGGAGTTGTGTGCTATCCTAATTGATGCACTATCCACCTTGACCACTGATACACCCGATACCTGCTTTTCAAAAGTATTTGAAAAATGCTTAGCAATGCTTATTGAATTAGACTTTGCAATAAAATGCCAATTTTAAAAAAGTGTGATCACTTAAGGAATGTTTATGGGAATTTTGGTCTTACTCCCCGGCTGTTCGCTAGGTATCTGATCCGTACCTAGTTAATAGCGAGGAGAGGTTGTCCAAGCGTACGGTGCCGTCATGTTGTAGTCCGGGACTCAACAGTTGACACCGACCGGGACATGGTTGAAAAACTGACAGGACTATCACGCTTGGGTGAGATATGACCAAGGTATAGTTCTGGCTGGAAAATTAGGGACCATCCGTATGGGGGCCTGCTGGTCAAGACTTGTAACTATTCACATACTACGGAAAGCTCTGGCTCCGAGGAATCCTTTATTGGACCGACAACCGCGCACTGGGAGTGGAGAGATGGCGGAAGTAGCATGTACCCATGTGGGTTAAAGTCCCGGATTGGTGTGGTGTACTGTACTTCCGGGTGGCGTAGGACCGGGCCCAATCTTGGAGGAATCGTGGTAGACGAGTTGGCATATGCAAGCTTGGGTGCTACATATGCAGTGTGGATAGGGATCCTCAGCTGAGTATTATTTATCCGGATTAACGTTGCTCCTCGGTTATGGAGACTTGGTCCACTGACTGTCAACGGAGAGTGGTTCTCAACTAGGAATGTTTTGAAATGTAAAATGAATCATGAATGATGAAGAATTGAGAAATACTGAATCTTTCAAAAATAAAATAAGGTTTACAAAAATGCTTTTCTGCAAAATACTTGATCTTGCTTAAGCCTTACCTTGACTACCCTAAGCCTCTCATTCCTGAGTCTTCTCCCTTTTTCTTTAGTCGGGTAAGTCTTGTTGAGTACCCCAGTACTCAGGGTTTGTTACCCATGTTGCAGGTATGCCTGAGACCCCGATGTGTCTCGCACCCTGTTGCGTGACCTTCGTCCAGGAAGAGGTCGATGAGGCCAATGAGTAAATGTGCACCCTCGGGCTGGGTGTTACATGTATCTTTATGTTAATGTTTCCACTACGTTGTCTACTTTGAATTTCCCAAACAATGGTTTGTAATAATCGTACTCCTTACCTCATTTGAAACCTCGGTTTGTAAAACTATTGTTATTTAAGTCTTCCGCTCATTATTCCGATGTTATTTGTAAAAGTATGCAATGCTGTAACCGAATTGTGAGATGATCCTGCGGACATTGGGCACTGATGTAGCCCGGTGGCGAACAGGTCTTAATCACATGGAACATGGGTTCGGCTGTCAGAGGTTGACAGGGACACGTGGGCCATGGGATTAGGGTCGTTCCGTCACAGGATTTGCAGAAACAGGTGCACGCATGTTACAGAGTGATGACTGAGGTACTGGGTATGAGAGACATCGTGAAGGGCCAGCTTCTTTGCTACGCACGTTCTAGATGGGTGATACAGATGATGACCATGAGGCTCGGTAGCTTAGAGTTTGTAGTATGCACTGTAGCATGCAACATAAACCATTGATCTGATGGCTCGGAGTTCGCACTGTTAGCAGTGTCATTCAAAAGATGGTTCAACCACATTGGTAGACGAGTCAAGAAGAGCAGCTGGTCGAGTGAGTGAGAAAGTTGCCATATGCTATGGAAAATAATTGGTTTGATCGTCAAATGCTGCTCCAACTTGATGGATATTTAGAGTATCTGACTTCTTTTTAGATAATGGATAGTTTATACCCGACTTCTTCTATCAACAGATCGAATCAGACCAATTGTTACAAAGAGTTGCTGACGGGCACAAGAAGACTAGAAAAGACAAAGTCTTGCAGCCGACCAACCAAAACGAAATAAGTTTTAAACTAAACATGACCAATATATCTAGCCGACAACCATCCAGTGGAGCTAAAGAACTGCAATGTTGATGTCTCGAAATATGTTCCAACTTGGATCAGCTGCTCTCGAAGAACATCAATATCTGACTTCTGAAAGTATGTTCTTGTTTCTCATCTAGATTTGTAGTTTATAGGGGAGTTAACATTCCATTTTGTTGAGGTGCTTGTGGTTTGAGTTTAGGCTCAAATTTGGTGTATGTTTGATCACCAACATGCCGATCAGGTGTCTATATGAACCTACATGTTTATTGTAGTACAAAAAATATATGCTCCTAATATGCTAGATGTCAACATGAGCCAGTTAGTGATATATCACCGCTTTACCAAAAAATATACCTAATATTGTGGGTCCTACGTGTAATAAATTGCTGTAATAAAAATAGGACGACGCTCAGTATATAGCTAGCCCATCAAATGGACATCTAACACTACTCAAGCGTTATCAATGCATTACAAATTTACAAGAACATTATTTGTTTTTGTCCACATTTTACATTATATCTATAATAATAGAAAATATGGTAGCACATTGTAACCTTATGAACGAATTAATATATGATCACCTAGACATGTTGGGCCTTATAGATTTATTCAACAGAATAATGATGTATTTGTGTTACCAGTTTATCTTGCAACGTCTCACACTTTTATGATTGTATTTTATTTGTTTTTATTTTTCTACTGAGAAGAAAGGATGGCTGACATCATGCTTAAATTGGTGTGATGTCATCATCTTATACAAGAATATAGAGGCATTGACGGGCAATGACCGGACTGAGGTGTAGAGGGGGAAAACGTGAGTGAATTTCAGATAGCATTCTGAAATCCACCATCCAAGTTGTGTGCCAAATTCAAAACCGTGCAGTGTGAGTAAAACCAGATTGCATTGGATGCAGTGTGTTGGGCGACATTATTTTAGTCAGAATAAAATAGGCCCTATATTTAGTGAACCGCGAAGTGTTTGGTTCTCTAAATTGTACCACAACCCCTATATATATAGGGCATTCGTTACCCTCTATAATCTGTTCCATTTCCATTTCTATGCACAGAGCGTAATCAATGATCCCTACTCTGTTTATAGTGTTATTTGATTCCATTTCCACTCATGTTATCAATCATTAAATCAAATAGAGCAACTTCAACGGTTAGCTAAAAATGAGATTAAGGGCTCGTTTGGTTGGGCTCTACATGCTTATTAGAGAAATGTTTCAGTTCAAGATTCTTCTCAGGCGCTCAGCCACGGGGCGTCTGTCGTCCCACTCAGTCAAGGTTACAAGGAGCTAAGGACGGAGACACCAGCGGATGAGCGAATCCATGCGAAACTACTAGTATATCGCTGTGTTCAATATTTATGAATTAAAAAGAATCAATTCCGTTCCGATTCTCCGCGCGGTTAACCCATATGGATGCACCAGCGGACCATGGTGGTGCGGTCATTTGGTCGCTGGTGGCGTGTTGATGGGCTCATCAGCTGGCCTCGATCGGCGGGCTTGCTGGATTATTTTGCTTTTCTTGAAATCATTGATTGACACAGATGTTCAACCTTAAACAGTTTTCACCAACCTTGTAGTTTTGTAGACTAAAGCTTCTACAAACTAGGAACATTCATTCAAAAGGTATCCTAGTGCTCGGAAGTCATCACTCAGATCACCTACATGGAACAGTTGTTTCCTACTGTCATGTTTCAAACATGTCCTCAATTTCACCACAAATGGCATCTCATTCACTAAAATACCATACCAGCTAGATCCAATAATAGCAATGATGATGGTAGATTAAACAATCCGTGACGCCAGCGCTGGCCAGTGGGGCCCTCCTCCAATTAAAAAAATTGCTATTTTTTAGGTTTTTTCGATTTATATTTTGCCGAGTGTTTTTTCTTTACCGAGTGCAATCTTGGCACTCGGAAAAGCCAAGATACTCGGCAAAGAGCTCTTTGTCGACTGCTTTTTTGCCGTGTACTCTTTGCGAGTGTGGCACACGGCAAAGAGCCAAAATCCAGTAGTGCAACAATGTAAGACGAGTTGGCCACAGATCTGTGCTTTGGATATGGGATAGATGACCTTCGGTCAAATGTGTCATAAATGCCACAAAGAGTGAATCACTTACCAATTTGATGGACTCATTTGGATATTAATTCTAAAAAATCAAAAAAAGCAAGGCGTAAGTAAAAAATCTGGTGTAATTTAAGGTAAACACGGGGAACAACATATGGACTCATTTGGTATTAATTCTAAGAAAACCTGACGATATATATTTGGATATTCAAACAATATCAAAACAAAAAAGTTTGAACTATACATAGTTTTACATCTCGTTGAGTAAAACAACTTTGATATAATGCTGGTCTTTATCGAACAACATTTGATAAAGTTATGAAGTTTTCTAGCATGTCACTGTCAGTTCGTGGCTCAAACCGGCAGTGACACCTTTGGTTTTAGCTAAAAGCTGGCAGTGATGACCATCATCACTGCCGGTTCTTGGTTAAAACTGCCAGTGATATGAAGTGAGTGTGAAGACCTGAATATCGGTGTTGGTTGGTCCTATCACTGTATGTTTTAGCCAAAAACTAGTAGTGATTTGCTAGGAGGATGGTTCCTCAAAAACTGGTAATCATGGAGCTAGTAGTGAATGCTAGACCTAGGTGGGAGACAAAGATGATGTAGATAGTTAGTGGAAGGTGTTGTAGATTAATTTAATGTTTGTGGGATGTGCACTCCTAGTTGGGCGGGTGGTCAACATTCATAAACCGATTCATTGGTGTCATGAAAAGTTAGGTGTAGCAATAATTGACCAAGCATGGTGTCAAAATTGACCAATAGATAACTCAGAGAAACTAAAGTGACATTGTGTTAACCTCTATATATAACATGCTTCACCACGGATAGAGTCAACACTACAAAATCAAAAATAGATGAATGGAAGTATTTATACCAAACATTCCCCTTTAGAGTTAGAATTGCTATCATATTGTCTCTGAGAATACGAGGCGTAAGGAAGTAGTTACCAGAGGTCCAAAGCATTGGTTTGCAAGTGTATAGTTCATAACACAGCAATAACATTAGATCCTTTAAATTTGAGAAGAGTCTCTATATGGCAATGCTGGTATGTGGAGAATATGGAACTGGTGACTTCCTGGTTGTCCTCGTATTGGAGTTTTTGGCTGCTTGTAGGACGTGCACTGCTTGCCGGTTCCTCTATAGAAATTTTTGAGCCATTCATTTTAAACAGGAATATTAATCTTAATTAAGGGTATACTTTAGTGATTGTCTTATGAGTCAAATTTCCTTAGTGGCACACAATGGAACCAACTCAGTCCCATCCGACGGGAGCATTTGCCACACCGTCGGTTGTGCGACACAGATCCCCACCACCCGGGCAGTCCGCCTAGATATATGCTCGCTGACCGTGTCTTGGAGGCATTAATTTCACCTGCAGTGGCTTGTCCATCAGACGACCTATGCATAGGGGCTCCAGCAGCCAACCCTAAGGAGATATGTTAATAAACATCGTTTTAGAATCAAAATTTAAAATCTGATGTTTGCACACTATGAAATTAGTATGAATTTTTAGCCCTCTAAGGCATCTCTAGGATGAAAGGTCGTCAACTACAAAGATCATCATTTGGAGTGCTACAACTTTGGTATACCATATGTGAACATCCAATGTCATTTGAAAAATAAAAAGGTTTCAATTTATGCTATCTAAAAAATACAAAAATATTTGTGTCTCTACACTAGTATCAATTTTAAAATTTGTCAACAACAAACTCACAGATCATTTTGACCTCTATTAATTAATTTCATAAGAAAACTTGCGTCCAAATTTTAATCAAAGAGGACTCCAAAAACTTGAGTGCTTTGGATCATGAGAGGTTGAGTCCCCAAGTATTTGTATTTTTATGAGCAATAGAAGTAAGTTAGATGACATATAATTCAGAGCAATTATTCACTACAATTGACGTGCCCTCGATATAACTTGTTTTACAGTGGGAGAGCCAAACGCTAGCAACCCAGGAACAGAATATAATTGTTCAAAGAATTATAAAATTTGAGTGAGATATAATTTAGATGTTGCTATATGCTGTTTACTTCGATTGCAGCATCTGGAGTGCAGTGGATAATCATTTGCAGTGCTGTCATATATACTTGTGAGCTTCCTAAGGTTAATCTACCTATATATATGGGTTCTATAGAAGCAACGTAACTCACATTCATTAGGTCATTGTGCTAGTAGGCTTCCTACTTCCTCCCAGCCCTATATATCTAAGCAAGAAACTGTATATTGGATTTTGTGTGTTAATTAGTTCTACTTGGTTCTTTGACTGCTTAAACATAAACATGTATAGAATCGCATGAATGCTTCCACACTGCATCCAATAGGTAATTTTTGGTAATTAAGGAATTCTGCAGTGGTGCACTTTTTGGTGCGGATGACGCAGAAAGGTAGCCCATAATTTATGGGTGTGTACTGTTGCTGTGGTGGTGCACTTTTTGTTGCTCTCATTCTGATGAATTTATTATTTTTCCTTATGGTAGTCAATGCACTATTGGGTGGTACGGGTGTAGAGATGTTAGTACATTATTAATACGTCCTTGGATGGATAGCTTGACCTTTGTATCCACCATGACCACATCATCCACCTTGGGCCTCCTCAGTATTGATTTGGCAATTGTTGTGGATGTTGGGTTCCTGTCTTAATGCAGGAGGCTTGCTGTCTATCGATATTATCTTGCCCATCAAAATTATCTTGATCATCATAATTCAAGTATTGACTGCCTTCTTTATCTTGCACATCCACCGCCGGTTCGTCTGAATTACATGAGTTTTTCAAAAACTCAATCATGAAATTAACTAGCTATATACTACACAATATGATTAATTAATTAATGATTCTGAAATATGTAATACACAAAATGCATAATTAATTTGTTAAAGCCTTGACAAAATGTGGTTAATCTCAAACAACACTGAACAAACTAAACCTACAATGCACCTCGACAGAATAATATTATTTTGTGACCAATTCCAACTATGACACACAAGTGTGCTTAACATTTCTCCAACTCTATCCTTTGTTTGCTGGTTGACCTCCTCCTTGGCCTTCCTTTACACACTACTAGAGAAAAGGCCTTTGGACGATAGACAGATTCGACCATTAGTCTCGAATTTTTTTGTGTCCGGGACTGAAAGTTCTTTAGTCCCGGTTGGTAACTTCCTTTTCCTCGAGGCAACCGGGACTAAAGGGTCAGTGTTCTTTAGTCCCGGTTGGTAATACCAACCGGGACCTTTAGTCTCGGTTGGTATTACCAACCGGGACTAAAGGACCTTTTAGTCCCGGTTGGTAACACCAACTGAAATGACCTGATTTTCAGTGAAGGGAAAATCCACAGAGTCAAGTGTAATGAAACTCTTTCGAGTCAAATTACCCGATAATCCAGTTAATTATCATAATCCATACTTCGAATAAAGGTACTTAATACGGTATTACATTTATTACATTGCCAACAGGCGAGAATTTAAATAAACACCATCCGAAACAGCTTGTAGACGAAGAAGCGCGATCGAACTCCACACTTGAGCGTAGAAGCGAAAACCCCCTACTCATCGAACTCCTCGGAGTGGTACTCCTCCTCGGAACCTGAAACCTCAATTTTCAGTACGATTTGTACTGGCCACACTTTCCCATCCTATATATGAATTATATGTGGTAGTGGATGCAATAGGTAAAAGAAATTCAGACCTAACCGGCTAGGTTTTCCTATGCATAACAGTATAATAATTATGTATGTTTATCATGTTTCACCATTTCAACTCATCACCATATCCATCACCAATACACCATTCCCACCCACACACACATACTCTCGCTCAGTCGACAGAGGCCAGCTCCCTCCCAGCCTTTGTCTCAACGGCCCGCAGTCTCACCTGACTCACGGCCGGCACACTCTTACCAGAGGGAGAAGAGAGAAGCTCTCACTAGTCGGCAAAAGGTCAGGGAAAAAGGTCCGCAGCCAACAAGTTGGCTAACGTATCGATCGATCAACCATACACTCTGCAGAGGTTCTACAATATCCACAAGATCGCCATCATCAGCACCCCGGATGTGCCTAGGCGGATACCGATCGCTTGCCAGCCTAGAGTAATGCCACCCTACCACTCAGCCCTGGATTCACCTCAAGTATGTCTGGGTGGCTAAGTCTGTGAAGTCACGTTCCCTCTCCCGTAGGGGGAGCCGCGATCGTCTCGGAAGGGTGTGGGACTCTGATACCCGTACCTTCCTCGCACTCTCTCGCCTAGCAGTAGTGGCATCACCCTACCAGGTAGTCCGACCGTCCCCGTCCATAAGGAGCGAGTGGCATGTAAAGGTATTTCCCCGTGGTCCAGATCCCGCACCAATCTAGGGTGACTAAGCCGGAATATCTTCTCAAAGGTTTTCATTATATGTGCCACCACAGCACGCTCCTGATCCGGGTTCCACCAACGGCTCACACCCGGATCCACCTCATGTCACCATTTAACCCGCCACAGGTTTTACACCACAGGGGCCTCCAGATATGCCCCACGGCAAGACTTGCACTAGGCTCGTCGTATATTCCGGCTCGGTCGACACAACCCTCACCACCATACTCACCCAAAACACACGCAGCACACTCCCCGATATACACCGTATAACGATATGCACCGGTTCTCACCGTAGCATAATATATATGATCAAGATAGTATTAGCAGCGCGTGTATCTATCCTATCAGCTGGGTAGCAGGGGATAGGTTGCGTCAAGGTATGGGCTTACAAGCAATTCTATCATGCAAGTCCTGTAGTGAGCATCATTAAATTAGAAATGTAATTTTAGCATGCGTAATGGGATCAACGAGGTTGGATGGGCTGTGGCACCTTGAGATTGATCGTCGCCTTGTTCCTCCTCGTAGTCGTGATCCTCCTTGTCAGACGTCCCTTCCGGTTCTGAAAACGTACGAATACGGTCGCATTAGCGACATCTATAGATTAGCACAAAGAACGAATGAAAATTCAAAAGATCCAAATGCACTCAATCATGGTACCATTAGGTAGATATCGATTTTAGATGAATTTAGCAATTTGAATCACTATTTTTGAAGTCCGTATGAATTAGTTATGAATTTCCGAAGTTTATACTATTTTCTGAAAATAACAAATGGCCGATTTAACCAGGTGCTGACACGTGTCCAAAACTGATTGGCTGGTGCATTTGTACAATATGACAGGTGGGTTTGCGGTCAGCGTTGACTCGGTCCACGGGTGATGACGTCAGCATAACGTCATGATGACGTCATCGCAGGGTTCGGAGTGGGCCTGGCGGACCGGGCTTGGGCCGAACTTGGGCCAGACCGGGCCGCCACGTGTCGAGTACACAAAGCGTCACGTGTTGGGCTTTGGGTCAGGCTGGGCCGAGCGTGCTTTACGGACCGTGAGCCTCGAGGGCGTCGAGACCCACCCTCGAGTAAGTCGTGGTCTCCCTCGGCTCGAGCCTCGGACGAATCGGACATTACCTCGAGGCCTCTTCAGCCTCGAGCCTCGGGTGAATCAGAAAATGGTCTCGAGGCCTCCTACAGCCTCGGCCTCGGGCGAGACGGACATTACCTCGAGGCCTCCTTCGGCCTCGAGCCTCGGACGTGACGGACAACTGCTTCGAGGCCTTCTACAGCCTCGAGCCTCGGACGAGACGGACAACTGCTTCGAGGCCTTCTACAGCCTCGAGCCTCGGACGAGACGGACAACTGCTTCGAGGCCTCCTTCAGCCTCGAGGCCTCGGGCGAATCGCAGTTTTCTCTGAGACCTCACTCATGCCTCGGGCGAATCGGACAATCGCTTCGAGGCCTCCTTCAACCTCGAGCCTCGGGCGAGACGGACTTTGGCTCCGAGGCCTCCTTCAACCTCGAGCCTCGGGCGAGACGGACTTTGGCTCCGAGGCCTCCTTCAACCTCGAGCCTCGGGCGAGACGGACTTTGGCTCCGAGGCCTCCTTCAGCCTCGAGCCTCGGCGTTCTCTCCCCTTTCTCCTCTGTTTTGTTACGGCGGCGCCCCGCTAACGACGAGCCCGCGTCGGTGATCAACTTCTCCTCTTCGGACTCGACTCTGTGCTCCAGCGTAACCGTGTTCCTACGGCGATTCGATCCAAACCACCAATTGCCCGATCCAGTGCTCCTAGCGGCCGGCGTAGAGGGTCTGGCGGCGGAGCCACGACGATGCTTTGCCGTGGACGGCTCTGCACACTCCCAGCCAAATTCGTGCATACACGCTCTTTCCTAACTCCTCTACTGCTCCCCAATTCGTACGGATGGCTAGCTTCATCTACCGTGGGCCGTAGCATCGGAGCATTAGTTCGCCGCAGCGGGTCAGGCCGTGGCGTCGCGCGTTACCGCGGTTCAGCGCGCACAAGGTCTCTGCGCCAAACGTCTGGGCTCACACCGATGTGCCAGTGTGTATTTGTGTGCTCGAAACCGAGACCGTAGTGACCTTGGCCTACACGCTCCGGTACGGAGCGCCATGACCGTCATGAGTTCGGGGTTAGCAAGGGCGTGGCGGCTGCTCACCGTGGTGTCGACGAAGACAGGGTGGCGGTGCAGGACGATTCGATGCAGTGACGCTCCGGTAGCAGTGCCGTGCAGCGCCTGGGTCGATGGTGTTCGCTCGCGGTGCCTTCCTTCCAGCGCCGGCGATCCTTGCGACGGCGCCTCGGTTCCACCCGCCTCCGCCTCCGGCTCTCCTCCTTCTTCTGCCCTCAACTCTCTCTTTCGGCGGTGTGGTGAAGTGGTTGCGCCACAGCGTGGCGACGCTTGCTGCCAATCAAGTGCTTCGGCGAGGCTCTGCTTATATGGGCGCAGGGGCCGTCGCGGTGGATGGCGGATCGGCTACGCGTCTTGATCCGAGGGTCGTGAGGCACTCTGATTCCACACGACTCCAATTCAGTTGCAGGGGGCAAGATTCCCTAGTTTGTTAGGGATTTGTTAGCCGTGGTCGGCCGAGGTGGCACGGTGGGGTCGCTGCCGTTGCCGTGCTCTGCCTTCCGGCTTGCGCAAGAAGAAGAACAGAGATGGTTCTCGCTGACGCGTGGGGTCGGGTTGTCGGGGTCTCAGCGCGAAGGCGAGCGGTCGCACGCGATGGCAATGCTGGGCCACAGAGATCGTGCAGTGGCTTCCTTCTGGGTGTTGGCTGGGCGCGGTGACCTGGGCCGGTTTGGCCGTGCAGGTAGGTTGCAAAGGCTTTCGGCCCAGTCAGTCTGTCTACCATTTCCCATTTCCTTTCCTAATTAACTAGTGCTAGTGTTGCTCCTTACTCCAAATATTGATCTTAGGTTATGGGTTTGTTAAGTAACATGCTTTGCAAAGTTTATATATATATGTATTGATGCATTTCACACAAGAAATCCAAGAAGAGCCAAATCACATATGCTTATTAATAAGTTATTCAGTTTCTTACTATGCTACTAATGTTAATGCATATGCTTAAATAAGTTGTCACACTCATCATGCAAGGTAAAAAGAAAAGAAAAATTTTATAGTTGTGAATTTTGGTGTAGGAATTTGTGGGTTGTTACAGTCCTCCCCCCTTATTAGAATCTCGACCCCGAGATTAAACCGATACATACCCGGTGAATAGGTAAGGGAATTGCATTCGGAGATCGGATTCTTTCTCCCATGTTGCTTCCCTTTCAGTGTGGTTACTCCACTGAACCTTGCACATCCCGATAGTCTTGCTTCGGGTCTCCTTGGTGTCCCACCCCAATATCTTGATTGGATGTTCTTTATATTCAAGTGTCTCTTGTAGGTCAAGCACATCTGTCGGCACAACTTCCTCGGGTACTCGCAAGCATTTGCGTAGCTGGGATACATGGAACACAGGATGTACGCCTGCTAACTCCCCGGGTAAGTCCAGCTTGTAAGCAAGCTTCCCGATTCTTCCCGTTATCTTGTACGGTCCCACATATCTCGGTGCCAGCTTTCCTCTCTTGTGGAATCTCACTGTGCTTCGAAGCGGTGATACCTTTAGGTAAACAAAATCCCCAGTTTCAAATGCGAGATCTCTTCGTCGTTTATCCGCGTATCCCTTATATCAATTTTGGGCCATTTTTAGATTTTCACGGACCAAGTTCACTCCTTCCTCAGCATCTTTGATTTTTGCGGGTCCGAGGAGTGATCTTTCTCCAGGATTAGACCACATTAGTGGTGTCTGGCACGACCTTCCATACAAAGCCTCATATGGGGACATTTTGATGCTTGCCTGATAACTGTTGTTGTAAGCAAACTCGGCATGTGCGAGACATTTCTCCCAGTCCTTTCCGTAATCAAGAACGCTGGCTCGGAGCATATCTTCCAGTATCTGATTCACCCGTTCAGTTTGCCCATCAGTCTGTGGGTGATAAGCTGTACTATAATCAAGTCTTGTACCGATTGCCTTGTGCAAAGATTTCCAAAACTGGGATGTAAATTGTGAACCTCGGTCAGATACGATGCTTGAAGGTGCTCCATGAAGCTTAAGGATATGTTCCACGTATAACTCCGCTAACTTATCTGTAAGATAAGTGGTCTTAACGGGTATAAAATGAGCCACTTTTGTCAACCTGTCCACAATTACCCATATGGAATTGTTGCCCTTTTGTGTCCTTGGCAATCCAACTATAAAGTCCATGGTTATGCATTCCCATTTCCACTGAGGAATTTCTAGTGGCTTGAGTAATCCCGCGGGTCTTCCATGCTCCGCTTTAACCCTGCTGCATGTGTCGCATTTTGCCACGTGTTTTGCTACAGAGGTTTTCATGCCTTTCCACCAGAAGTGTTTCTTCAAATCTTGATACATTTTGGCCCCTCCAGGGTGAATGCTATACTTAGAGCTATGTGCCTCAGTCAAAATTTCATTGCGAAGCTCCGGGTTATTGGGTACACATATTCGATCCTTGTACCAAAGAGTTCCTTGGTCATCTTCTCGGTGATCGGTGCGACACCCAAGCTTCATCAAGCTCCGGATATGCTCCATTTCTTCACAATTCTCCTGGGCTTTGCGGATTCTATCTGTGAGGGTGTATTGGATCCGTAACTCATTCAGCATTCCATGCGGTAGGATTTCTAACTGGAAGTGATCAATTTCCTCCTTCAGTTCAGCTGGCACAGATTCCGCTATTAGGGTGTGACAATAACTCTTGCGACTAAGTGCATCTGCCACAACATTGGCCTTTCCTGGGTGATAGTGAATTTCCAGATCATAATCTTTAATAAGTTCGAGCCATCGGCGCTGCCTCATATTTAGGTCTTCTTGAGTAAAGAAATATTTTAGGCTCTTGTGATCGGTATAAATATCGCACTGGTTGCCTATCAAATAGTGTCTCCAAATCTTTAGTGCATGTACTACAGCTGCAAGCTCGAGATCATGAGTGGGGTATCGCTGCTCGTGGTCTTTCAGCTGTCGAGAGGCATATGCTATTACTTTCCCATTCTGCATCAAAACGCATCCAAGTCCTTGACGGGAGGCGTCACAATAGACTACAAAACTCTGATTGATGTCGGGCAGAGCCAACACAGGGGTGGTAGTAAGTCTCTTCTTTAACTCAAGGAAACTATTCTCACATTCATCTGACCATTCAAAGTTCTGTGTCTTTTTCAACAAATTGGTCATCGGGCGAGCGATCTTTGAGAAATTCTCAATGAATCGGCGATAATATCCCGCCAGTCCTAGAAAACTTCTGATTTCACCCACATTACGAGGTGATTCCCAATCCCTGATAGCTTCTATTTTCGTGGGATCAACAGCTACTCCTTCAGCTGATAGTACGTGTCCCAGAAATGTCACTTCTTCAAGCCAGAACTCACATTTGCTGAACTTAGCATAAAGCAGATTTTGTGCCAATCTCTCAAGTACAGTCCTCAAATGTAACTCATGCTCTTCCGCTGTGGCTGAGTATATAAGAATGTCGTCAATGAATACTACGACAAACTTATCTAACTCCTCCATAAACACCTTATTCATCATGTTCATGAAATAAGCAGGTGCATTTGTGAGTCCAAATGGTACCACTGTGAATTCATACTGTCCATACCTCGTGACAAAGGCTGTTTTGGAAATATCAATTTCTCTGATCCTCATCTGGTGATACCCTGATCGAAGATCAATCTTGGAAAAGTACTTAGCACCCCGCAACTGATCAAGCAGGTCATCAATCCTCGGCAACGGGTATTTGTTCTTGATAGTCACCGCATTCAGGCTCCTATAATCAACACACATCCTCATTGTGCCATCCTTCTTCCTCACAAACAGTACAGGGGAACCCCAAGGTGATGCACTAGGCCTGATATATCCCTTATCAGTAAGTTCCTTTAACTGTTTCTTTAATTCAGCCAATTCATCAACAGACATGCGATATGGTCTTTTGGCTATAGGCCCTGTTCTCGGTAATAAATTAATCACAAACTCCACTTCCCGTTCCGGGGGCATACCTGGTATTTCCTCCGGAAACACATCGGTATGATCTCTGACTACGGGCACATCATCCACTGTCAAAGGTTTGTCCTGGGGTTTGACCCTGGTTTTAAGGGCACACAGGAGGTTAGAGGTTTTCTCGGTTTGGGGTGTGCATCGTACGGCTTGGCCTGTTGGATGGGTTATTTGGATGTATCTGGGTGAGCAAGATATAATACTCCGGTGTTTGGTTAACCAGTCCATTCCTAAAATAACCTCTAAGCTGGTAGAAGGTAGTAGGGTTAGGTCGGCTGTGAAAACTAATCCCTCGATGGTTAATTTCACTCCCTTACATATATGGGTACTTTTTAGGTCTCCCAAGGGTGAGCTAGTTATGATTGGAAGTTGGCGTGGGCTGACCGGAATGCAATGCTCATGTGCAAACTTTGATGATATGTAAGAACATGTAGCTCCTGAATCGAAAAGAACTGATGCTCTAATGCCGTTAACCAAAAACATACCGTACACCACATCTGGGGCATCTTGGGCATCCTCAGCATTCAAGTGAGTAAGGCGACCACGGGGAGCAGATTCCCGGGGTTGAGGTTGAGCTCTTCGTGGTGCCTTTTGGGCTTTGGCATTTTCTGGGCAGTTGGCAATCTTGTGGCCAGGCTGTCCACACTTGAAACATGTCCAAGGCATACCACTGGTAGAAGTTGGTGTGGGTGCCTTCCAAGTGGTTGCATTCTGTGTAGTGCGATTCTGAGCAGTACGGTCTTGTGACGCACGAAAGCTTCCTGAATGATCCTGAGTGCGAGCCAGAGTACGGTCCTGGTATGAGCGAGTGTATTGAGCAGAATGTGAGCCTCTGCTCCTACTGGGTCCAGGGCGAGAGTAACTGGTAACATGGGTCACTCGTGCCTTCTTGCGTTCAGGGTGACGAAAGGAACCATCTGCCTTGCGCTTCCTCTCTCTGAACTCTTCTCCAGCTTCATTCCGATCCTTTTCGATCTGGATGCTGCGATCTATGAGGTCGCGCAGAGTGTGACTCTTAACTCCTCCCATATTCACCTTGATGCGAGAACTGAGACCCTTGCGATAGTAGTACAACTTCTCTTCTTCGCTGGTCACTATAGAAAGTGGCGCAAAGCGAAGTAGGTTGGTGAAGCGGGTGGTGTACTCAGTAACCTTCTCATTCCCCATCTTAATGTTACGAAACTCTTCTGCTTTAGCTTGCATCACGCCTTCAGGAACGTGATAGTCAGTGAAAGCTTCCACGAACTCATCCCAAGTAATCCCAGCTGGATTCTCATGAGAGTCACTGAAACTGTCCCACCAAGCGCGGGCTGCACCAGTGAGCTGATGGGTAGCGGCTCCAACACACTCTTCATCGGACAGCATGGTAAGGTCGAGCTTCTTTTCCACCTCACGTAGCCAGTCGTTGGCAGCGAGTGGATCAGGATCGGTGCCATCATAGGTAGGTGGCCTGAGTTTGATGAATCCTTCAAGCTTCCTCTGAAAGTCATTGTATTGACCACCATTGCGATGATTTGCACCCTCTACGAGTGCAGCTAGCAGCTGAGTCTGTTGAGCCATCACTTCAGCCAGACTTGGTGGTGCTGGCGGTGGTGGAGGCGGTGGTGCCGCGCCGATTGGCACGTGATCATCAGCGGGCACATGGTCATCCTCTGCTGGTGGTGGCGTCTGCTCCATATTGAATGGTACTCCACGTCTTCCTCCACGGCCACGACCGTTTCCAGCCCCGCGTCCTCGTCCACGGAATCGCCCAGCTCTTACAGCGGGTTCAGGAGTCAGATCACGCGGGTGGCTCAGACGTACTGAGCGGCGTAGCGACATCTGTGTCATAGAATAGATAGAGTTTTAGTATATATGTTATTTGTTTAATCATTGCTTTTAAGTTTTATTGGAGTTATTTCAACGAGTTAAAGAAATCATTATTCTATCCTGCACTCAAACAAAGAAGCGATAAAGATCCATAAGACGCAATAAAATCCGAACACTCATAACATGTTTTTCTTAATTAATAAATAATTTATTCGTACTACGCATCGTGGGTACAACTCTGGAATACATCTCATGGGTGACACACACTGGAACTCATCACATGACCACGCAGGGTCATCACTCACACCTACTCCTGCCCGTACACTGCTTCCGGGAAGCGACTGTCCTCAGCTTCGATGTCCTCGTTAGTCTTGTGGAGTCGGGCTACATACTTAAGCGCTTCGGCAAGCTCTTCAGTAGGCTTGGCTCCAGGTAGAACAGGGCAAGCGTCGAGGTTGAGTCGGGTGGGTGCCAGCTCAAATTCCTCAGTCCTGGGTCGGATTTTGACACGTTCTTCTTTGGGTAGTTTCTCCCAGATGCCCTTCATTTCCCTGAGTCGCTTTTTGTCTGACTTCTTCCAAGCATCCCGAGTTCGCTCGCATTTCTCTTGTAAGTACTCTGTGTTCTTGACATATTCTATCAGGTGGCCTTGGTTACGCAACGCTTTCACCTGCATCTCCTTGACTTCCTGTTCCAGGGCCTTCACCTTGTTTTGAAGTTTCAGAAACTCCATGCCTTGATTCTTCTTCCGATTCCAACTCTGGTTCATTGCTTCGGTCCTTTCCTCTAGATTCCTTTGCAATTCCAGCACTCGACAGCCCAGAAACCAGTTGTCATTTCCCAAATCTGCAGCCTTGTATCGCAGATCTGCCATTTCCGCCTTGTGCCTTTCCTCTTGTCGCTCCAACTTGTCTTGTAGTTTTGCTATAGTAGCTCTTAGTTCCTCCTGAACGGATCTCTCAATCTTGGTCGCCTCCTGGCACTCCATCAGGTGGTTGCGAGCTGCAGTCTGTTTGAGCTCAAGGTGACTTGCATAGCTGTTCAGGTCATACAAATGGTAAGCTGTGGTGCGCAGGCAGGGATCAGCTTCGGCAAGTACAGTCTGGGTGTAGGCATGCTCCTGCTCAACCTGAGTGAGGTGAGGGTGTAAGGCCTGGGGTAGTAACCGGAACTCTGTTTTCTTCAAGTGGTCTCTGTTGTCTCGTGTTACAACCTTGAGTGCTTGAAAGGACACTGCCTGCACGCACTCCTCAATGGTCTCTCCAATCACCATCTCTGAGCAAGCTGGAACGGACGGCAGGGTCTGACTTGCGGGTATCTCCAGTCTCGCCACTACAGGTGCCCTGAGTCCGCCCTCGGGTGCTGGCTCTCCAGAGCAAGTATACAGAATTTGATCAACTGGGACTCCTAATGCCATGAGGACCTCACGCAGGGTAAGTGGAATTCCTGCGATCCCTTCGCCGTTGGAAACACACTTTGCAGTAAGGCTGAGCAAAGGTCCTAGCGGCGGATACACCGGGGTTGTCTCCATCTGCACGTTTCAAAAGCTAAGGTTAGCAAGTCCATAGTAAGATAAGCCTTGCATTGAAAAAGTAAATGCAGGGTCGGTATATAACCGAAGGAGATTGGCTTCCTGTTTCTAACGTCCATTTTCTAGGGTTTCCGTCCTAAGGTCAAGCATGGCTCTGATACCAACTGAAATGACCTGATTTTCAGTGAAGGGAAAATCCACAGAGTCAAGTGTAATGAAACTCTTTCGAGTCAAATTACCCGATAATCCAGTTAATTATCATAATCCATACTTCGAATAAAGGTACTTAATACGGTATTACATTTATTACATTGCCAACAGGCGAGAATTTAAATAAACACCATCCGAAACAGCTTGTAGACGAAGAAGCGCGATCGAACTCCACACTTGAGCGTAGAAGCGAAAACCCCCTACTCATCGAACTCCTCGGAGTGGTACTCCTCCTCGGAACCTGAAACCTCAATTTTCAGTACGATTTGTACTGGCCACACTTTCCCATCCTATATATGAATTATATGTGGTAGTGGATGCAATAGGTAAAAGAAATTCAGACCTAACCGGCTAGGTTTTCCTATGCATAACAGTATAATAATTATGTATGTTTATCATGTTTCACCATTTCAACTCATCACCATATCCATCACCAATACACCATTCCCACCCACACACACATACTCTCGCTCAGTCGACAGAGGCCAGCTCCCTCCCAGCCTTTGTCTCAACGGCCCGCAGTCTCACCTGACTCACGGCCGGCACACTCTTACCAGAGGGAGAAGAGAGAAGCTCTCACTAGTCGGCAAAAGGTCAGGGAAAAAGGTCCGCAGCCAACAAGTTGGCTAACGTATCGATCGATCAACCATACACTCTGCAGAGGTTCTACAATATCCACAAGATCGCCATCATCAGCACCCCGGATGTGCCTAGGCGGATACCGATCGCTTGCCAGCCTAGAGTAATGCCACCCTACCACTCAGCCCTGGATTCACCTCAAGTATGTCTGGGTGGCTAAGTCTGTGAAGTCACGTTCCCTCTCCCGTAGGGGGAGCCGCGATCGTCTCGGAAGGGTGTGGGACTCTGATACCCGTACCTTCCTCGCACTCTCTCGCCTAGCAGTAGTGGCATCACCCTACCAGGTAGTCCGACCGTCCCCGTCCATAAGGAGCGAGTGGCATGTAAAGGTATTTCCCCGTGGTCCAGATCCCGCACCAATCTAGGGTGACTAAGCCGGAATATCTTCTCAAAGGTTTTCATTATATGTGCCACCACAGCACGCTCCTGATCCGGGTTCCACCAACGGCTCACACCCGGATCCACCTCATGTCACCATTTAACCCGCCACAGGTTTTACACCACAGGGGCCTCCAGATATGCCCCACGGCAAGACTTGCACTAGGCTCGTCGTATATTCCGGCTCGGTCGACACAACCCTCACCACCATACTCACCCAAAACACACGCAGCACACTCCCCGATATACACCGTATAACGATATGCACCGGTTCTCACCGTAGCATAATATATATGATCAAGATAGTATTAGCAGCGCGTGTATCTATCCTATCAGCTGGGTAGCAGGGGATAGGTTGCGTCAAGGTATGGGCTTACAAGCAATTCTATCATGCAAGTCCTGTAGTGAGCATCATTAAATTAGAAATGTAATTTTAGCATGCGTAATGGGATCAACGAGGTTGGATGGGCTGTGGCACCTTGAGATTGATCGTCGCCTTGTTCCTCCTCGTAGTCGTGATCCTCCTTGTCAGACGTCCCTTCCGGTTCTGAAAACGTACGAATACGGTCGCATTAGCGACATCTATAGATTAGCACAAAGAACGAATGAAAATTCAAAAGATCCAAATGCACTCAATCATGGTACCATTAGGTAGATATCGATTTTAGATGAATTTAGCAATTTGAATCACTATTTTTGAAGTCCGTATGAATTAGTTATGAATTTCCGAAGTTTATACTATTTTCTGAAAATAACAAATGGCCGATTTAACCAGGTGCTGACACGTGTCCAAAACTGATTGGCTGGTGCATTTGTACAATATGACAGGTGGGTTTGCGGTCAGCGTTGACTCGGTCCACGGGTGATGACGTCAGCATAACGTCATGATGACGTCATCGCAGGGTTCGGAGTGGGCCTGGCGGACCGGGCTTGGGCCGAACTTGGGCCAGACCGGGCCGCCACGTGTCGAGTACACAAAGCGTCACGTGTTGGGCTTTGGGTCAGGCTGGGCCGAGCGTGCTTTACGGACCGTGAGCCTCGAGGGCGTCGAGACCCACCCTCGAGTAAGTCGTGGTCTCCCTCGGCTCGAGCCTCGGACGAATCGGACATTACCTCGAGGCCTCTTCAGCCTCGAGCCTCGGGCGAATCAGAAAATGGTCTCGAGGCCTCCTACAGCCTCGGCCTCGGGCGAGACGGACATTACCTCGAGGCCTCCTTCGGCCTCGAGCCTCGGACGTGACGGACAACTGCTTCGAGGCCTTCTACAGCCTCGAGCCTCGGACGAGACGGACAACTGCTTCGAGGCCTTCTACAGCCTCGAGCCTCGGACGAGACGGACAACTGCTTCGAGGCCTCCTTCAGCCTCGAGGCCTCGGGCGAATCGCAGTTTTCTCTGAGACCTCACTCATGCCTCGGGCGAATCGGACAATCGCTTCGAGGCCTCCTTCAACCTCGAGCCTCGGGCGAGACGGACTTTGGCTCCGAGGCCTCCTTCAACCTCGAGCCTCGGGCGAGACGGACTTTGGCTCCGAGGCCTCCTTCAACCTCGAGCCTCGGGCGAGACGGACTTTGGCTCCGAGGCCTCCTTCAGCCTCGAGCCTCGGCGTTCTCTCCCCTTTCTCCTCTGTTTTGTTACGGCGGCGCCCCGCTAACGACGAGCCCGCGTCGGTGATCAACTTCTCCTCTTCGGACTCGACTCTGTGCTCCAGCGTAACCGTGTTCCTACGGCGATTCGATCCAAACCACCAATTGCCCGATCCAGTGCTCCTAGCGGCCGGCGTAGAGGGTCTGGCGGCGGAGCCACGACGGTGCTTTGCCGTGGACGGCTCTGCACACTCCCAGCCAAATTCGTGCATACACGCTCTTTCCTAACTCCTCTACTGCTCCCCAATTCGTACGGATGGCTAGCTTCATCTACCGTGGGCCGTAGCATCGGAGCATTAGTTCGCCGCAGCGGGTCAGGCCGTGGCGTCGCGCGTTACCGCGGTTCAGCGCGCACAAGGTCTCTGCGCCAAACGTCTGGGCTCACACCGATGTGCCAGTGTGTATTTGTGTGCTCGAAACCGAGACCGTAGTGACCTTGGCCTACACGCTCCGGTACGGAGCGCCATGACCGTCATGAGTTCGGGGTTAGCAAGGGCGTGGCGGCTGCTCACCGTGGTGTCGACGAAGACAGGGTGGCGGTGCAGGACGATTCGATGCAGTGACGCTCCGGTAGCAGTGCCGTGCAGCGCCTGGGTCGATGGTGTTCGCTCGCGGTGCCTTCCTTCCAGCGCCGGCGATCCTTGCGACGGCGCCTCGGTTCCACCCGCCTCCGCCTCCGGCTCTCCTCCTTCTTCTGCCCTCAACTCTCTCTTTCGGCGGTGTGGTGAAGTGGTTGCGCCACAGCGTGGCGACGCTTGCTGCCAATCAAGTGCTTCGGCGAGGCTCTGCTTATATGGGCGCAGGGGCCGTCGCGGTGGATGGCGGATCGGCTACGCGTCTTGATCCGAGGGTCGTGAGGCACTCCGATTCCACACGACTCCAATTCAGTTGCAGGGGGCAAGATTCCCTAGTTTGTTAGGGATTTGTTAGCCGTGGTCGGCCGAGGTGGCACGGTGGGGTCGCTGCCGTTGCCGTGCTCTGCCTTCCGGCTTGCGCAAGAAGAAGAACAGAGATGGTTCTCGCTGACGCGTGGGGTCGGGTTGTCGGGGTCTCAGCGCGAAGGCGAGCGGTCGCACGCGATGGCAATGCTGGGCCACAGAGATCGTGCAGTGGCTTCCTTCTGGGTGTTGGCTGGGCGCGGTGACCTGGGCCGGTTTGGCCGTGCAGGTAGGTTGCAAAGGCTTTCGGCCCAGTCAGTCTGTCTACCATTTCCCATTTCCTTTCCTAATTAACTAGTGCTAGTGTTGCTCCTTACTCCAAATATTGATCTTAGGTTATGGGTTTGTTAAGTAACATGCTTTGCAAAGTTTATATATATATGTATTGATGCATTTCACACAAGAAATCCAAGAAGAGCCAAATCACATATGCTTATTAATAAGTTATTCAGTTTCTTACTATGCTACTAATGTTAATGCATATGCTTAAATAAGTTGTCACACTCATCATGCAAGGTAAAAAGAAAAGAAAAATTTTATAGTTGTGAATTTTGGTGTAGGAATTTGTGGGTTGTTACACCAACCGAGACTAAAGGTCCTTCCAGACACAATTTAAAAAGAAGGAGTATCATATTCTATCAGATGTGTAGTGTAACTCAGTTGGTAACGCACGTGAAGGCTAATTGTGCGGTCTTGAGTTCGAAACTCCAGAGCCACAACATTTTTTTGTTTTTATTCTAGACCTTTAGTCCCGGGTTGAATACTGTAGAAGACTTTTAGTCCCGGGTCCAGAACCGGGACTAAAGGTCCCTGAGACCCGGGACTAAAGGCCCATGTGCTTAGCATACTCTTCCTCCTGGTTCTAACTTTACATCGAGTACCATCTTGCTGAAATTAGAACTCATAATCAAGAACTTTAGTCAAAATCATCACAAAACAAATCATGGCAAATCATCACAAAAACATAAAAAATATAACTCCCATTGCCCTCTCAACACTTAAGATGCAGCCCTTGTTGGAACTCTTCTTCCTGACTTTATACTCCAACACAATCTCATTGATGGAGCCGGTCTGGATATTAATTCTGGTTGGAGTCACAAATCGGGACTGAAGACTTAATCCTGGTTGGTTGTTGTGACCAGCGCAAGAGTTTGACCTTTAGTCCCAAATGGATCCACTAACTGAGACTAAAGGCCCGGCCCCTGCTGCAAAAGCTTGAGATGTAGCCGTTGGTCGGGTGACTTTAGTAATGGTTGGTGGTTGCACCTGGGACTAGTGTTTTCTATATAGTCCTAGACACAAAAAGGACAAGACTAAAGCCTAGAACCGAAAATTTATTCTCTACTATCATTGCATGCCCGCTATACAATAACTCTTCATTTTGACTGTGGCAGGTGGGACACAAGGAAACTGAGACACAATGAGCACCATGAGATAAGATGGGAATGCACATTTAATGAGAAATTACTCAATTTTTGGCTGCTTCGATCACTACTAGAGAAAGGGCCTTTAGCCCCGATTGAAATGGGCTTTTAGCCCCGGGTATCCCAACCGGGGCTAAGAATCCGGGACTAAAGGTCCCGGCCTTTAGTCCCGGGTGCTTTCAACCGGGGCTAAAGGTCCAGGGAGGAAAAATAAATGTGTGTTATGTGAGATTCGAACTCAGCACATCTCGCCTCAGGCACGCTTACCAACTGAGCTACGCAACTCACGTGATCTAGTTCTGGACGTTTTCCTTTTGAATCCACTCGGGAAGGACCTTTAGCCCCGGTTGCTAACACCAACCGTGGCTAAAAGGACCTTTAGTCCCGGTTGGTAACACCAACCGGGGCTAAAGGTTCAACCGGGGCTAAAGGTTCAGTCTTTAGCCTCGGTTGGTATTACCAACCGGGACTAAAGGTCCAGGACCTTTAGTCCGGGTTGGTATTACCAACCGGGACTAAAGGTCTTTAGCCCCGAACACAATTTTTGGCCGAGACTATAGCTCAATTGATAGATCGTCCAAAGGCCTGTTCTCTAGTAGTGGATGGGAAGAGGAGGCACATGGGAAGCACAAGCATCTGAAGACACCAATTTTTCATGAACTAGGAATAGGTCCATGACGATGGCTAGGATGCAAGCATGCATTGTCGATGAGAAATGTTAGCGCTAGTAAATGACAGAGCGTGTTTCTCTTCTTCTTATAATCGGAGCAACATATGTAAGGAATCCAGGTCGTGTTACTTCTTAGCCATCTCTGCTTATCTTTTTTTTATTAGATTATTTCATCAGGTTATCTACTTCAAAAAAAAAATGTATTGAACAACACAAGCCTAATACACCTGCAACATGCACGTTCATCAGCTTACCCATTTCTATCAGACCCCACTGAACTCAAAGTTAGGTGGGAATCCTTGTAATATTACAATTACAATGTTTCATACAGTGACTACCCAGCAAACTAGCACGTGCATTTGGCAACATGTAGTATTGGCCAGATATGATGGTAATGAGTGATAAGATCTGTTGCTCGATACTATGAAAGCACAGAGATATACTGATTCGGAAATTTCGTGATACAGTTTTGTACAGAAATTACAATAATATACCTTGTATTTTCTGAATTCTAAAAATAATATGATGCGGTCTGCTGCTGAAACAATGTCGAGAAATCATTTCTTAAGAAAACGACTTCAGGAAAAAAAAACATACAGCAGAAAACTGGGTTATTTTTGCAGGAAAAAAATGTTTTTCTTGTCATATCATTGTACTTGGTTTTGATTCTGGTCGGGAGATTGGCTCTGTCTAATTGGAGAATGAGGGCAAGAGTTGGTCAACACCTTTTCTCGGGGGTTGTTCATGAATGGATTCACTATTAAAGAAATGATCTTTTGTCCACGACCAAAAAATATTTAGTGCCAATTTAGAATTGCAAACTAAGATAAAGGAGACTTGGGACCTTTAGTCTCGGTTTTTAATACGATCTAGAATTAATTCCACCTTTTAGTCCTGGTTTGTAATGGCTACCAAGACGAGTCAGAGCGGGGAGCCTTTAGTCTGAGTTGCAGACATGAACCTCGACTCCGAGTTTGAGGCACGAACCCAGACTAAAGGTGTCTGCAAAGTGAATTTAAAAGAGAAGTGTATAATATCTATGTCAGGTCTGTGGTGGAAGTTGAGATGGCAACTAAACACCTCTTTGGATTGTAGGAACGAGAACTAAAAATCCAAACCTTCCCTCATTGTGTAATATAATCCCAGTTCCCAACAAGACGACTAAAGGGTTTTTTCCGTAATCAAAGAAGAATTATATAAGATAATAGCTGGGTACATAAACAAATTACATGCACTATGAATTGCACTAAAAAATCAAATTTTCATCTAAATTTCTGTGTATTCACTCCACTAGATTTTCAAATAGAGATCTGAAGTCATAAATTGACACTACTGCACAAAGCTATAACCGCAGCGGGCGTTTTAACTTTACCGCAGCGGGCAACAGTGTCCGCTGCGGTGCTAAGGCCACGGTTAATCGTGGCCATTACCGCAGCGGACGCTGTTGCCCGCTGCGGTAAAAGCCTTAACCGCAGTGGGCAACATAAATAGCCTGTTGCGGTTAATAGCATTTACCGCAGCGGACAACCTAAATCGCCCGCTGCGGTAAATTATTAACCGCAGCGGTCGATTTAGGTTGCCCGCTGTGATAGTTGTGTTTATCCGTAGCGGGCTTCTTATGTTGCCCGCCACGATTATTAATTTTGGATTAAAAAAATAAATAATGCAGCTAGCAGAAACAGCAGGATATGAATTCAAATCAATTGCAGTTTTCAAATAATTCCAGAATTCTAGATTTCTAACGGAGATATATATATGCACATATAAACCATCTGGACATAACATACAAAGTCACTTAGTTGTTTGTTGTCATCATATACACATTGACTTAGTTGATTTCAAATTCAAATTACAATTCATAGTTCAACTTGATGAGCGTAATCTGTCGGACGAAGCATCGTGTTCTATTTGCGGAGCTTCTCGTATTGGGATAGCAACGCCAGCTCGGATTCGTTGTCGAAGAACGTTTCTCCTTCGAGAATGCATTTCTCCATTACAAACTTGCATATGTCCGCCTTGACTTGTTTAAAGCACATCCTGCGGCTCTGCTGCTCTCCCCAATACTTGACACCTTCCTTGAGCTTCTTCCAGCTATTGGTGTACTCCTTGCTTTCCCTTAGAAGCTCGCATGTGTACAAGCCACATGTCTTCGATCCTAGTGGCTGTTTGGCGCATTGCACGATTGATACACAAGCATTAGAACCCATATATATGTATGAAACATGAATTGAACCTTTGAAATACTTACCGGGAAATCTCGTCGGATTTTGAGGTGGTACCTATGCTTGTCCTTGAACTTTTGATTTCTTCAGCCCCAGAATACAGGCACCTTTTGGTATTCCTTATAAGCGTCGTACGAAATATAATAGTTTTAGCCACCATTTAAAAATGTATGGTAACTGTAACGGATGAAAAAGCTGGATGACTTACTTTTTCAGACAATCTTCGAATGCCTTGTACCCTTGCTTGTTTGGTACGCTCAAGGAGTCAAACACACAGGCTCTGCCATCTTGAGGGTATATGATAAAAGCGACCCAGTGGCCACCCACGAGGCCCTGGCTGCACCATTGCAACAAAATAGAGTTTATGACGACGAGAAGGCATGATATGCTAGCGACTTAGGTGTACGTACATGTATTTGACTTACCCAAAGTGATAGCCAGCCATTATACACTCTGGCCCATCTGACTTGATCTTCTTCATGCATTCTAGTATGTAATTTTTCAACTTAGTCTTCTCGGCTTTCATATTTTCTTCATATTTCTTCTCTCGCTGTCGAACTGTCATCTCTGGATCAGTGATCTCGAAACCCTTGATGACTCTTTCGGCAATATGTGCAAGAGAGAGGTAGAGTACATGACGTGTCTTTTTATTACTTACAGTGACCGTCATGCTGCATGGACAAGTCATCGTGACATAATAAGTATAGAACTATGGAAAATACGAATGTAGTGATCTGTGGAAGTTGCATTCATCGCTTACTGTGTGAATAGGGTGATTTGAACGATGTCCAGGTCTTCTTCCCACATCAGGTTGTACATGTCGCTAAAGTCGACAGGTAGGTGCATTTCGTTACCAGCGGGCAAGTGGAAGTACTCCGGGGGAATCTTGACGTTAAAACTTGACATCCCTGCTTTTGCAGCTTCCATGTACCATAGATGGAACCTCCTTGTATCCCACTTTTCCTCGTCGATGAGCTGGGCCTTGGGAATCATGAACTTCCCGCACACATAGTGGCCAGGGTAGTCTTCGGCCTCATCAAATAGTTGACGGGTAGTTTAAGGCCTGGCAAACGATGGATAGGGATGTTAGTAGCATATATACTATGGACGTGGTATTATGCTCAATGTTACCATACCTTTCGAACGTGAGCGTGTACGGGAGCTTGTCGGTGGACGTTCTTGGATTCTTGGTGGGTGGGGGAGGACATTGGCTTGTGGTTGATGGGGGAGGTGTCTTCGTCCCTATTGCCTCCCCCGTCGTGCCTCCCTGTTGCTCGTTCATGCTTGGCTGGCTTGTCGTTGTCGTGTTGTCGCCCTTACCGGCCTCTGAGCTTCTTGCCTCATTGACCGGGCCGATCGGCGGACTATTTGGAGGCGGGGGAGACACGGACTATTTGGATCTTCCGGGGGACAAGATCCGGCGGCTGATGGTTGTGATGCTGGTGTCGGCGTTGGAGTTGGCGTCCGAGCAATGATCTCGATGTCCTCGCGGTTCCACAGAACTTCCAATCCAAGTGCCTGCCCTAGGTGTCTGGCCGGTTGTAGGTTGGGATGGTCCAATTCAAAATGTTCCCGGTCGAGAACGTGCCATAACGGGCTCACGACCACATAGTCTTCAGGGATGTGTTCTTTGTTGAAGTCGTGGATATCATGGGGTGCAAGAATGCATCCCTCGGCCATGCACATCTTCTTGGACCTTCCGAACGGGATGAGGAGTTGGACGTGCTGGTTTTCCTGGAAGTCCTCGTTCGAGACCCTTGGGCGATCCTCGTTCATCGGCAGTAAGGCTTTCTTTTCCTTTGCTTGAGGATTGGGCAGGCCATGGTGATCAAACATCTTCGACCTCATCGCGACCATCTCCGGGTCATTGCTCGTGAAGGCTTCCTTTATTGAGCTTTTGATCATTTCAGCCACGCCTTCATTGAAGCCCTTCTTATATAGCTCATCTTTATACCTTTGTCTGGACTTGTATGTGGCCGCGTCGGATTGCCACGACTCAACCGACTTCCAGCTCATCTTCGACCCGACAGCACGAACGCGGCCGCAGTGCTCGGGGGTTCCCAGGACCTCGGTGAGCAAGTCGTGGCCCCGGCGGACCATGATGCTGTCCTTAAGCTTTGCTTTCTCCATCAAAGTCTTCTCGATGTCCTCGAGGTGGGGCTCGTTAAACTTGGTCGCTCCGGGCTTCAACCTCTTTGGAATGCGGGCCCTCATGTAGTCCTTTGCCCTTGGGTCGATGCCCTCATACGGATCTGGAACCCCGGCAGCCTGTCTTGCTTGTTCTTCTTGCTGCCACTTGGTCCTCTAACCGGCAAAGCCAGACATGCCCAAGTGGTGAGGATTCTTGTTCCTCTTCGCGAGCTCACTGAACTTAGCGCTCTTTTCCTCTGCTTCTTGCGTCTTTCTCATTTCACAGAAAGCGTCCCACATGTGTGCCTTGACCATATTGTACTTCAGCAGTGGCGACTTCCCCTTCTTTAGGTAATTTCTGGTCAGCATGGACCTGATGTTGCGAAGCACAGTCGACGCCACGTGCAAAACCCACTCCTGGCACTTCTCCATGTCAGCTGAGGGCGGATATCTGAATCTCCTTGTCACCTCACCCAATACATTATTTTTATGTCAGCAGGGACGTCGTGCCAGTTGGGCCAAGTGATCTCCACCTTCTCCTTGGCTACACATGCCACTTGATTGCTGAACTTGCCAATGACTGTATCTGGAGCTATTGGGTTTCCCTCTAGCCCCACCACATCGATGACATGCACCTCGTTTGCTTTGTCCAACTGGTGCCTCCCGTGTTATCCCCTCACCCTCTTCTAGCCCTTAGATTTGGACGAAGAGGTTGCCGTAGAGGGAGCGGGGGCTTCTTCCTCCCTAACCGCGTCTTTGTCCCTGAACTCGAGCTGACGAGGTACAATCGGCAGCTGTTGACAAGAGTCTCTTGCCTTTAGTTTTTCACTAATAATGGACAACGCATCATTGTACATGTTAGAAAGCCATCGTGTTGCGTAAACCTCGTGACTATGTGCTTCGTCCGCCTCCGGTTCGTACGTTGGATCGTTGTCCACCTCTATACGCTGCTGTTGATGCAAAATGTGGTCTGCGCCTTACACACAGCAAGCCAGAAAAAGCGTGGCTTCAATCGGGTGCCCGGACGGTTTGGAATCCGAAGACGTGCCAGTCGGTTTGACCTGAAAACCAACAAGGGATAAAACTGTGAGAATACCACTGGAACATGCCGGGTGAGACCAGACCGTTCCATATGTACGGCTTTGAAAGCCAATCACGACGACACACAACTATAGAAGCTGTCTGTCAAAGCATGTTTATAGAGATTATTCGGCTAATATGAAAAGAAAGCATGTAAGTATATCAACTGCCGAATGCACGTATGAGGAAAAACATGCTTAAACAAACAATAGACATTGTCAAAACATAGCGAATTATAAACAGGCAACTTGTAAATATAAATCTATTCAAATAACACATGCATAGGCTACTCCAACTAGTCTGCCGCACGTCTAGTCTTCATAAAACCCGTCAAACATAAACTAAATCTACACCACTCCTTATAATTAGATTAATCTACCGCATGATACAATCTAATTATAAGAAGCTAAAAGCATGCGTGTATCCAAACAGATCTATAAAAACTTATTACTCGTGTAAGCTTAACCAAGATCGGCAAGCTAGCCGAGTTGGGGTCCATGAGAAAGGAACATACAAACAAGCACGATTAAACTAAACTAAAACCTGCATCTGCCGCACGATACCCAGTTTTACTAAAGCCTAATTGTGGTTGACATGCATGAACCCGCAACATGTAACAATCTAGATTGAAAGTTAACTCGGCCATCATGATCCTACGATTAAAGAGACACAAGCAAACTTGTGAAGCAGGGGCCGAACAAAAATCAATCTAGATTGGGCAAAAGAGTGTTATAAAATTAAATAAACAATGCAACACATGATAACTTAATGAATCTATCAGATTTGCCAAATCTAACAGAGCCGATAACTATCTCGCTTCTGCTAAACATATGAATAAACGCCTGCCGCACGGTATCTACCCATAAGCAAAGCATAAGCAAAGACTTCTTGATCGCTAACAAGGGTCCGCCGCACGACCATTGAAAATAAGCAAGACTACTTGCATCATATCTAAATCCACCGCATGATACTAGACATGATAACAAGGTTGTCGGGACTTACGGAGGTCGACGGATCGATGATTCCTCTCGAAGAACTCGACGACACGACTAAGGACTCGAAGGTGGCACGGGGCCGATTTGTATTGATATGGTTGTGAACCCCCTTTACAATGGTCGAGGGCTTATATTTATACCCTGGATGAAACATGAGTCCTAGACGATTACGACTTTCACAATAAAATTTGGAAGGATACAAATCCTATTCCTATTCTTCTCGGTGTCTTCCATTGTCACGTATCTTCTCGTGCAAGCCGGTTTTACTTGCTATATCCATTTCCCGAATGGAACCACCACTTCGCAAAACAACCGACCGCACAGGCATTCACCGAAATTCTGAGGACCAAATAGCCGCCCGATGGTTTGCCGAATCCTTTCTTCACTGCTGGCTGGGTCCACTTGTCATATCTTGTTTCTCGAACAATATTACCGCCCTGCAAGACAGCCGACCACTTATGCGCTTGTCGAAACTCTGAGAATTAACCGATCTTGATCTTCTGTCGAATGCATCGTACGACCATCTTTCGTATATTGGCCCATCTGTCATTTCCTTGTGTGTGCGAAAATCCGGTGTTAACACATGTCCCCTAATTTTGGGACAAATATTTGTTCCAAAATTCCTTTTCTCCATATACATACGTGGAACCTCCGGAAGCACCCACCCCTGTAGAAATCTTGCATGTCATAATTACTTCACCTACCGATTCATCTCCCGATGCACCTCTTGGGATCCTTTAAAGTCTCCCTTCACTCTATTTCGGCTTGCGCATTCCGAACTCCCCTGCTTCGACTCAAAAAAACCCTCTTTTCTTCCTGTTCATCATTCATTCCAATCTATAAGATGTCTTTCGTAGCAAGTTGACACAGCTCTGAGCTCGGTGCTTCCAGCACCTCTAAGAAGAGGTTGCTCCTTTCTTCCTTCTCTTGATTCGAAAAACGAAGCAGCTGTTCTTACTTTATCATTTCTATTTAGGAGGACCGACGACGCTTCCTCCGAAAACTTAACCCAGAAAATCACAGACCTCCAATTTGATCTGGAAGGGAAGGATCGAGAGATCACCCGAATCTCTCGAGAGCATGACGTCACTCGTAATCGGGTCGCCGGTAAATATTTTCTATCATTTCCTCTCCTGTTTTCCCTTTCTTGCCCTTACTCATCCTTCTCTTTTGCAGCTCTGGAGACCAAACTTCATGCTCTTGAGGCCGCCGTCGCCAATCTTGCTATTACAGCCAATGTACCAGGTACGACGGCCCTGAGACGGGTGAACGAGGTCAACCGAGCCCTCCCCGACATCTCCAGAGCTGGTATGGGATACGGCGCAACGCTTGCCTTCAACGCTGTACGAATCCATTCCGGCGCTGACTACCGCAACTTTGATGTCTGTGAGCGAGGACTAGAATACAGGGTTGCACACTCTGTAAATGATATGAAGGAAGCTGGAACAGATCTGGCTGACTCCTTCGACTATGACCTCCCAATCAGGAATAGGATAGAATGGACGAATTGACCGTCCTTATTGTAATCTTGTATCCCCTTTCTTTGTAAATAAAAGTCCCTCTGTTCGATCTCCCAAATCAATCTGTGACTGATTCTTCGAGATCAGTGTGTGTTTTGCTTTGTGCATTAGTCACTAACTTTTATTTTGTTTCAACGACGATGTACACCACATTGGCTATTGGTGACAATCATATTAGTCATCTTTGCCTTGCAGATAATTGGTTATTTCAAATTCAAAATTTTAGTCTTCAATTTCCAACTCACGACGATACTAGGATAGCATCCTTTAAGAGACCCCCCATTTTTGGATTTCTTGAAGACCTCCTTATAAAACCTTCATTGTTTGGAAAAAATTCAATCCCTTCCAATTCGAAAACCATTGGTCACACTCACTGTCCTTGACGCCAATCGGTAATAAGAATTTCCAAACAACTAACCAAAACTGAACCACTCTTAGTCGAACCCCATCGGTTCCTGATTCCGGAGTTTCGACCTTCTCTAGTCATCAAAAATCTGGCCTAGCTCGGCCCAAAAACTGCAAAAACATTATTCTGATGTTTGTTTTCCAGTGCGTGTGCCATGGTTTTATAAACAAGATTCTAGACAGGCCATCACTCTTGATCCCAATCGAACATTTTGACTCGCAAACTCTGATCTTAGCTCAAGTCAAGAGAAAATCCTCCGTTTGTATTTTCATTATTGGCAGGCAATGGTGACCACGATAGGTACCCCATTGGAGACGAAACAGGAGGAAGCCAAACATCGAATCACCGGCGTTATGGATAGAAAAATGATTTTCTGCCCCCTTGCAATAGCCTTTTCCCAATCATCAATTTCTGATTCGCTGTCCACTTTCTCTTCAGAATAGCCTCTCTTAATCCTTCTAAGCCACCAGATTCTGAGTTTGATGATTCACTCAGCAAACTCGTTTGAATGCCCTCTGGTATCGTGAGGAAAAGGATAAGGCTCAGAAGGAACTGGAAGATGTATCTAAGCAGCATATCATCGAGAAAACTGAATGGGCGAACCAACAGAAACGGCTCTATAGCATCATCACAGGTTAGCGAAACCTTGGCCCTCTTCCTCTGATTGAGCTTGCCTTGCCTGACGCATCCTTTCTTCCTGCCAGCTTTTCTTGATGCTTATAAGGAAAATGGACCTCGGACCATTTAACTTCGGATTTTGGTGTTTGATGAACAACATAACCAAATTGGACTAATGCGTTTGCAAGTGTTTGTTTTGTAGTCCAATAGGGTGCAAATGTGACTTGGACTAAGGCGACGTAGTGATCCGATGATCATCACCTCAAGCAAGACAGATGAAGCTCAGTAGAAGACTCACCAAGATCAAGCAATGTCCAAGGAACAAGAATGGAACCAAGACGGCGCAAGAAATCGCAAAGAAACGAAGAAATAGGGACATCGGAAGCTGCATCGGACGCTGGCTCAAAAGCGTCGAAGGCGTCGATGGTAAACCCTAGCTCGGGTTGGCACCAGCAGAAGCATCAGAAGCACCGATGTGGTTACATCAGACGCAATGGTAACACTGTGCATCATGCACAGCGTTACATCGGACGTTGACGATGAGCATCGGATGCTACAGTCCCAGAATCCGATGCCTATGAGAGAGGTTCCAGAGAGGCTCTGAGGGCATCAGACGCTAACTAGCCGTTGCGACACAGTGCCAGGCCGACATCCAGCCGTTAAAGGAGCATCGGACGCTCCGATGGTCACGACTCCAGCATCCGATGCTACGCAGGAAAGCCCATCTTTGGTGTCCAACGGCTCTATTTGCTTGGGGCTCTATATATACCCCCATGGCCGGCCAAAATAATGTGGTTGGAGCTCAAGGAAGTGTACCAAGTGTATAGACACATATTTAGTTGCTCTAGCCACCAAAGTGCTCAAGTGATATACTAGGTGATTAGTGTATGTGCTTTGCGAAGTGCTTAAGCTAGTTAAACCACCGCTTTGCGCTTGCTCTAGGTGTTAGGCCTAGTGTTTAGTGAGGTTGAAAACCTCTCATCTACCGTGGTTGTACATCGGCGGGGCTTGTAGTCTTGCGAGACCACACCAACTGAGTTTGTGGTGTGGCTGCCTCCGTGTACCGAAGGGAACAAGGCCCGCAGCGTTTCAGCCAAAAGCTTGATAGTGAAGACGGCGAAGAGCATCCGGGAGAGGCTTTGCCACGAGTGGCTTAACCGGAGACCCACTTGCGTGTGGGGAAGGCCCGGAGCTATCCATGGAGTTACCCGACTGGGAGCTTGGCCCTTGCGAGGGATTCCTTGCGAGGGGCTCCAACGAGGACTAGGGGGAAGCTTGCACGCTTCTCGATACCTCGGTAAAAATACCGGAGTCATCGACGGGAGTTTGCATCTCTATCACACTCATTAGCTTCCGCATTTACATTGCTATCTAGTTCATGTGCTTTACCTTTCCTAGTTTGTTATGCTAGTTGATAGGTTTGGGAACTAGGTTGCATAACTCCTTTTTTGCGGTAGAGATAGAAACACACGTAGCAAAACCTAAGTTGCACATTAGATAGTTTACTTTCTTGCATAGGTTTTGACTAAGTGGAAATTAGAGGCCATAGTTTAGAGTAGAAGTTTTTAGTTGCCTAATTCACCCCCCCTCTTAGGCGTCACGGTCCTATCAATTGGTATCAAAGCCGGTTGGCTCTCTTGTGAACTCTTGGCTTAATCGCCTCCGAGCCGACGCCCCTAAGAGAGGTTGGGATGGATACCTCTAGGCCTCCACACTTTGACGACATTAACTTTCCCTACTATAGTGCTAGAATGGCTTGCTTTTTAGAAGCCATTGATCTAGGTGTTTGGAGAGTCACCCGCGACGGGATGAAGCCCATTAAGAATCCCGAGAAGCCTACCACGGGTGATGAAAAAGAAATTCATCTTAATGCTAGAGCTAAAAACTGCTTGTTTGAATCTATTAGCATGGATGTCTTTAACCAAGTTTTTACTTTGCAAACATCTCATGAAAATTTGGTTAAAGCTTCAAGAGCTCCATGATGGTACAAGTAATGTACATGAGCAAAAACATCACCTAACAAAAAACGAGTTATGATTCTTTAAAATGAATGATAATGAGCTTGTTCGTGATATGTATTTCTCGTTTGAATCTAATTATCAATGAGCTCCATTCTATCGGAATTACAAAGCTAGGTGATGCAGATATTGTGAGGAAGATCATCTTCGTTCTTCCAAAGAACAAATATGCAACCATCATCAACATCCTCCACAACATGGAGAACTTGAGTACCATGACCCCGGCCATTGTCATTGGAAAATTGGTGGCATTTGAGATGTCACGCAAGATGGGTAAAGAAGAAGCCACTTCATCAAGCAAAGACATTGCTCTCCCATGTGAGCACAAAAAGATGAAGGGCAAAAAGCAAGTTGAGCCAAGCCCAAACTCCTCAAGTGAAGAAGAGGATGATGAAGATGAAGAATCAAGTGATGATGATCAAGCCTCCACCTCATCCGACTCCTCCTTAGATGAAGAAGAAACAATCAAGCTCATGAAAGTAGTGAAGAGGATGATCCATAAGCTCAATGTCAAGGGTGTGCCCATCACCATAGAAGATTGCCTCTTCACCAATCAAAGAAGAAAGCAAAGAAAAAAGGGTTGCTATAGATGTGGCAAGAAAGGGCACCTTGTGGAAGATTGTCCAAAACAAAAGCCCACACCCAATGACAAGAAAAAGAAGGGATGCAAGGCCAAAGCTCTCACCACCATCAAGACATGGGATGATTCATCAAGTGATGACGAAGCCCGTCACAAGAGGCATGGCCGCAAGCACTCATCATCAAGCTCCTCACGTATGTGCCTTATGGCACGAGGTAACACAAGCCCTATTTCTAGTGATAGTGATAGTGATGATGAGCTACCTTCTTACAATCAACTTGTGCAAGATAATCTTAAATATGCTAAAGCTTGTACTAGCCAACAAAAGAAGATTAATATTTAAGAAAAAGTTAGATAGTTCTCAACAAGCCTACAATGCTATGCTAGATCAATATGAAACTTTTTCAAAATTAAATGTTGAGCTATCTAATAAAATTGAGAAACTTGAGGCTAGCATAAGCACATATGATAGCACAAGTAATGATGAGCAACTTGCTAAGAGAAATGAAAAACTAAAAGTAAAGTTAGCTAGCACACAAGATGCTTACAAAAGTTTGCTTGCCAAAATGGAAATTATGTGCAAACATTGTGATGAGCTAACTAATAAAGTGCTAATCTTGAAACCATCGGAGCAAACCCCACCGAGGCACCTAAAATTGAAAAATCAATCTTTAATATGCCTAAAAAGGATGCCTCTACTTCTTGCATTGATTTACTTGATTTAGACTCACCCATATGCAAACAAGCTTGTGTTGAGAATGTCATTGTAGAAATATGTACACAAGAAGTTGCAATGGAGAATGAGCTACTAAAGCAAGAAGTGGCTCGCCTCACCAAGGACTTGACCCAAGCAAAAGGCAAGGGAAGCAAACCCGAACTCATCAAGATAACACCAACAAGGGAGTGAAGAAGCTTGATGAGGAGCAAACCGTGGTTTGTTACCTTTGCCACAAGGAAGGCCACAAGTCCTATGAGTGCAAGGTGAAGCACGGGGGAGAAAAGAGAAGAGAAGAAAAAAAAAAAGGCAAACAAGCAAGCTCTCCAACACCTACACCAACAAAGTGAACAAGAAAGCCACCACATCCTATCTCTTGAAGAAGAAGAAGAATGACAAGGTGGTGGCCATCAAGGTGAACAAGCAAGCCAACAATGGGGCCAAATGCATTTGGGTGCCTAAGGACATCATCTCAACCATGAAGAGCACCAAAAAGGTTTGGATCCTGAAAGGGAAGTGAGTAGCAAAATTGGCGTCGGGGAATTTGGAGACTTGGCAAAGTTTTGGGTGCATATCATGGGGTGCATCACATTGGATCATGTCATTGCCAAGTATGTTAGTGGGTACTATGGACCCAAGTTCCCCCTCCTATGTTAGGTAACTAGATTTAAATTCTTGCAATTACTTTCATTTGGTATAATGTCTTGCAATTACATTTAACATCTAGTTCCTTTCTTTGCCTATGTTTGCATTAGTATGTTCATATCTTTTGTCATGCAAATTAGGCTTATCATATGGTAGTTTTGCTCAGTATCACTCTCATCTTTGGAGCAAACCTACATGTTTTAAATTAGTTAGAAGCACGGCACATAGCTTCTTTTACTTTGTATTTATCTTATATGTGCCAAAGTCCAAATTATAGATAAACTACCCAGATTACCATTTTTCAATTTGTATCACACTTCTTGTGATGTCAATATGGAAAATAGTAGTTTGACCTTACAAGTCAATGTGCATGTCTCCTACAAGTATTTCAAACTTGTATGCACACTTTTAGGGGGAGTTTACTCTACAATTTGGAAGCTTTGAGACTAACACTACTTTCAAGATTATCATGTGTGTAGCAGTCTCATTGCAAGGAAAATGGAGTTCTCGGAGACAAGCATCATGTGTGGTGATAATCCAATTGGCATCTACATGTGGTATTCCTAACCGGTATCATTATGTTGATTTCAATTTGATACTCTTATATGCTTTCTCCATGCATTATATAGATTAAACTCCTTTGTGCTTTAATTTGTTGGTTATGCATATGCTTTTGCCTTACATCATATGTATGCATATTCTTAGGGGGAGTTTTAGCTAATATAATGTTTCCTCTCTTGAGCTTAAATGTCTTCCTTTTCGGTGTTTGATTCCAAAGGGGGAGAATGTGTAGGGACCAAGAAAAAGAACAAACTAAAACAAACAAAATAACCAAAATCAAATTTTCAACAATTCTATGGTTATTTTCATGGGAATGGTTCTCAAAGGGAGGAAGTGATTTATGGAGTTAGGGGGAGCCTTAATCCATAAAGTCATCAATGAGACTCTATGGCAAGGGAAAGATATGTTAGATTAAATATGTTTCAATTTGGTATCTTTTAAACATCATATGATCTTTCCTTTGCATTACATCCTAGCAAGTAGATTGCATTTTAAATTATGTATTGTTTATTTGCTTGCTTTGGTCGTGTTGTCATCAATCACCAAAAAGGGGGAGATTGTAAGGAAAATGGACCTCGGACCATTTAACTTCGGATTTTGGTGTTTGATGAACAACATAACCAAATTGGACTAATGCATTTGCAGTGTTTGTTTTGTAGTCCAATAGGGTGCAAATGTGACTTGGACTAAGGCGGCATAGTGATCCGATGATCATCACCTCAAGCAAGACAGATGAAGCTCAGTAGAAGACTCACCAAGATCAAGCAATGTCCAAGGAACAAGAATGGAACCAAGACGGCGCAAGAAATCGCAAAGAAACGAAGAAATAGGGACATCGGAAGCTGCATCGGACGCTGGCTCAAAAGCGTTGGAAGCGCCGATGGTAAACCCTAGCTCGGGTTGGCGCCAACAGAAGCATCGGAAGCACCGATGTGGTTACATCGGACGCAATGGTAACATTGTGCATCACGCACAACGTTACATCGGACGCTGACGATGAGCATCGGATGCTACAGTCCCAGAATCCGATGCCTATGAGAGAGGTTCCAGAGAGGCTCTGAGGGCATCGGACGCTAACTAGCCGTTGCGACATAGTGCCAGGCCGGCATCCAGCCATTAAAGGAGCATCAGACGCTTCGATGGTCACGACTCCAGCATCCGATGCTACGCAGGAAAGCCCATCTTTGGTGTCCAACGGCTCTATTTGCTTGGGGCTCTATATATACCCCCATGGTCGGCCAAAATAATGTGGTTGGAGCTCAAGGAAGTGTACCAAGTGTATAGACACATATTTAGTTGCTCTAGCCACCAAAGTGCTCAAGTGATATACTAGGTGATTAGTGTATGTGCTTTGCGAAGTGCTTAAGCTAGTTAGACCACCGCTTTGCGCTTGCTCTAGGTGTTAGGCCTAGTGTTTAGTGAGGTTGAAAACCTCTCATCTACCGGTGCTTGTGTGCACCATGGTTGTACATCGGCGGGGCTTGTAGTCTTGCGAGACCACACCAACCGAGTTTGTGGTGTGGCCGCCTCCGTGTATCGAAGGGAACAAGGCCTGCAGCGTTTCGGGCGGAAGCTTGATAGTGAAGACGGCGGAGAGCATCCGGGAGAGGCTTTGCCACGAGTGGCTTAACCGGAGACCCACTTGCGTGTGGGGAAGGCCCGGAGCTATCCACGGAGTTACCCGACCGGGAGCTTGGCCCTTGCGAGAGATTCCTTGCGAGGGGCTCCAACGAGGACTAGGGGGAAGCTTGCGCGCTTCTCGATACCTCGGTAAAAATACCGGAGTCGTCGACGGGAGTTTGCGTCTCTATCACACACATTAGCTTCCGCATTTACATTGCTATCTAGTTCATGTGTTTTACCTTTCCTAGTTTGTTATGCTAGTTGATAGGTTTGGGAACTAGGTTGCATAACTCCTTTTTTGCGGTAGAGATAGCAAACACACGTAGCAAAACCTAAGTTGCACATTAGATAGTTTACTTTCTTGCATAGGTTTTGACTAAGTGGAAATTAGAGGCCATAGTTTAGAGTAGAAGTTTTTAGTTGCCTAATTCACCCCCCCTCTTAGGCGTCACGGTCCTATCAATGTTGTAGATAGCCGCATAGGTCAGGCTGTTGTTCAAGGGATACAGGTTGGCGCTCCTCTCGAGCTTGTAGCAATGAGCTCTTGAACCAAAGGGGACTACTTTTCCCTATCAGTCGGCTTTGCAGACGGATACCTCAGTGACTTTCTGACTTTCCCGATCGCAATATTTCTCTGGAGAACCTTTTCCCAAACACATGACGTCAGCTTATCCGACTAGATCTTGTTTTACCATGTCACGTCGCTCGGTATCTTGCTTACTGCACTTCACCTTTTTCTTCTCCCAATAAACCTGCCAACTTGAAAAAATGCTAGGGTCACCAAGGCTATGAACATTTTTCTGCGCTAAAGGCGATATAAATAATATCAGCTATATCCCAAATTGTTAAAGCGTTTTTTCGATCCACTAAAGACGATGCTTTACATCGACTATCTCTGTACACAAATATTTTGAATTTGCTTCATACATAATCGCTACGCATTCGGCTTTTAACAAGTAGCGCCGAAGCTTGGTACATATATGAACAGAATCTCCTCTTAGCTGAATACCCGTCCCCGGGTCTAACATCTTCGGCTAAAGCGAGCTATTACTCCTTCTTTACCTTCAAATTTTATATAAGGGCCGATCCTATTGTAAGACCATCGGCCGCCACGTACAACTTGAAATGATCATCAAGCTGTTGAAGTGCCTTCATATATCCTTCAATCTCATCAAAAGTTGTTGTACGTCACCTTACGTGAACTCTTGATCTTCTTCTGGCAACGGAGAAATAGGCAGAACTCTTTCAAAAGGTTTATAATTTTGATCGAACTCGCATATATTGGTCTTGCTTTGGCCTTATCACCAACACTTTATTCCTTGTCAGCCGACATGGAACCCGGTTCTAACTTCCCTCTATTGCCACCAATTTATTCAAAAATTACTCTAAGAGCCGATTGTTTGAATCGGTTGTTTGTCCTTGTCAAAAACGTTCACATGACCTGCTTCCCAAGCTTTTCCAGAGAAGCACTCGACACCATCATATTCCCAGTAGATGGGCTCTGCATTAGCAACACTCACCGAATCATCAGCATAGACAATTTCGATGTCATCTCCAATCCACTGGATGAGGAATTGGTGCATAGTTGATGGTACACAATAGTTTGCATGTATCCAATCCCTTCCTAATAGCAAACTGTATGCCCCTTGCCATCAATGACGAAGAAGGTAGTAATCAAAGTTTTAGACCCGATCATCAACTCAACATGAACTGGTCCTCGAGTATTAGAAGAGTTACTAGCAAAGTCTCTCAACACCATGTCGGTTTTCAATAGTTCCTCGCTTGCCATCCCAAGATTTCTGAAGGTGGTATATGGCATGATATTTATAGCAGCCCCTCCATCAATGAACATCTTGGTTAGTGGCTTGCCATTAAAACCCCCTCAGTAACAGTGGCTTTAAGTGTCAATGCTTAGCTGGTTTGTCAAAAACTGCCCGTTGAGCCAAAACAAGATGAGCCAGCAAATCTTGGAATTCATCTTCGTTGAAATCTGAATACACTTCCTCTTGGACATCTTGATCTTCGGGAGCTATGAATTCTGATGGAAGAAAGAAAGCCATGCATGCATCAGCCGAACGATCACCCCCATCCGGCTTCTCTTTAGGACGCCAAATTTGTTTCGTCTTGGCGCCTGCTTGTGCTAACTTTCTGTTTCTTAGGCGCTGCACCCTTCTTTTCTGGCTCTTTCTCAATCCTGGTGGACACCACTGTCCTCTCTGCCAGACATACTCGCGGTATTCCTCTTCTCCAGTGCGGGCCCAACTTCGATCGGCAAATCCTCTTCCCTGTCGATCCTCGGAATTATTTATTTTTAAGCGCCGATCGTCCTTAGGGATTCGTATCCCAAGCCTTTCATGGACCGAACGGCGGTTGACTCGAGATTGCCTATACTCAGAATACTGATCACTGCATTCAGGGCAGTTGTTCTTAGCAGGCAGCTTCAAGCCTTCGTTCCAACAATACTTGAAAAATGAGCATCCCCAGTGTGATTGCTCTTACTCTCTCATATGTTCTCGTTCCTCTCGGTATATTTCTTCTTCATACCTCTGTTGCCTTCTTATGAACTTTTGTTCTTCATAAAACC
This sequence comes from Coix lacryma-jobi var. lacryma-jobi, assembly GCA_009763385.1. Classification (NCBI taxonomy): domain Eukaryota; kingdom Viridiplantae; phylum Streptophyta; class Magnoliopsida; order Poales; family Poaceae; genus Coix; species Coix lacryma-jobi. The sequence continues at coordinate 100,636,578 of CM019831.1, forward strand.
TTTGCTTCTAGTATCGTTCCTGCTCTCGACGCCATTTATTCAACAGAATACGTGTCGTGACCTTGGGCCTGGAAGCTTCACCCCTCTCAGTTCGACTATTTTGAAAACGGACTTGTTGCCGAAATTCCTCATTTGTGATTTGCTGATCCGGGTCAACAGCACCAGCTTCTCTCGCTCTATCAGAGGTTAACACCTTCATCTTGCTTTTGCTCTTGGGGTCAGCTGCATTAACCATATTAACAGAGAAAGACACGGTATTCTGTCCAAAAGGGTTACCATCAACTTTCATCTTTCCATCGAACCTCAGATGTCCTTCCTGGATAGCTTTCTGGATCTGTACTCTGAACACTCGGCAATCGTTTATAGAGTGAGATCTAGTATTATGGAAACCACAATACTTCTTGTCTTTGACCCCCTCAGGGTGCAGCATGGGATGGCCTTCCGGCAACTTGATGCGTCCTTCCTTCAATAAGTATTCAAATAATTTATCTGATTTGGAAACATCAAAGTCATAAGTACCTTTTTGCTGCCTCAGCCATTGCTGGTTGACTTGAGTCGGCTCTTTAGCCTAGACTATCTCGGCTGCAGCTACTTCATCTTCATCATCATACTCGGTTGCTTCTTCTAAGAAAGCCTGATACATCTCGGCAGCCACATCACCCTTCTGAAATTGATTATTCCTCCTAAACCCTTGGGCCTGACTACTCATCATAGCCAACCGTTGTGATAATTGTCCGAGATCATCAAACTCCATGTCGAATAGCTTCTCCTTGATATTCGGCAACATGCCAGCTATGGCTATCCCCGACAACTGATCATCTGGTAAATTCAGGGAGTAGCAGAGATTTTTAGTCTCCCTGAATCTGCGTAAATATTCTTGTGGCATCTCATTAGGTTTCATCTTAAGACTCATGAGATCGACCAACTTCTTCTCACTGGTGCCCGTAAAGAAATACTCGTGGAACCTCTGTTCTAGCTCTGCCCATGTATTAATGGAGTTTGCTGGCAGAGAGGTGAACCACGAGAAGGCTGGTCCTGTCAATGACAACGGGAAGTACCGAATCCTCCAAGCTTCATCCGTAGATGTCTCTCCAAGTTGCATCAAGTATCGGCTGACGTGTTCTATAGTGCTGGTGTCATCCTGGCCTGAAAACTTGGTAAAATTAGTAGGAGGTTTTACCCTTGGAGGAAGTGCTACCCGATTGTACCACTCTGGGTAAGGAGACTTGTAAGCGTATGACTGATTCTTTGGTTTTAGGCCGAATTTATTTTGCATCATATCAGCCATCCTATGCATGATGAGTTCGACACTAGAATCTGGAGGTGCTTGTGTTTGGTCCCCAAGACGTGCTCCTGCTGAATTTTTATAGCCTGGGTTTGGAAAAGCATTAATTGCATTATAATCAATGAACTCTTGATACCCATCTCCAAACATGTTCTTTTGTATCCTGTTCGTTTTGGGAGACACCCTGAAAGCAGACTGTGGGACTTTTCCTGTTGTGCCGAACACGAGCTGACCATAAGTTGTGGGAGGTTGTTGTGTCTCATGCGGGATCATCCCAACTGCACTTGTACCAGCTCCGCCGTCTTCAGCATTTTTCCTCTGAGGCTGAGGCACAGGGAATAACAATGGCCCTTGCATCGGACCAGCGGCCTCTTCAAAGTGTTTATCCACTGTTGGGCCGAAAATACCAACCATAACGGCGCGAAAGGTATTCAAGAAAGCCGATTGATGATTGGTCATGGCCTCTGATACAGCTTTGTACACTATTTGGGTCATTTTCTGAATATCTTCCTCATCAGTGTTGTCGGATTGGTGAGGAAGGAGAACCCTTGGGAATGGTTGTTTCTGGAAGATCTTGCCGCTCTTGTTCTTGGAGAAAGTCATCAAGCACTTGCGTTGAAACTCATCACAAGCTTGCTGTACGAAAAGCTTCGAGTCTGATGGCAACTCATCCATGGTCACTTCCAGAATTTGATCTTCGTTGATCTCAGGCATCTTGAAATAGAGATGTCCCACCAGGCGTGCCAAAAAGTGTGTTGACGCAAAATGTGGTCTGCGCCTTACACACAGTAAGCCAGAAAAAGCATGGCTTCAATCGGATGTCCGGACGGTTTGGAATCCGGAGACGTGCCAGTCGGTTTGACCTGGAAACAAACAAGGGATAAAACTGTGAGAATACCACTGAAACATGCCGGGTGAGACCAGACAGTTCCATATGTACGGCTTTGAAAGCCAATCACGACGGCACACAGCTATACAAGCTGTCTGTCAAAGCATGTTTATAGAGTTTATTCAGCTAATATGAAAAGAAAGCATGTAAGTATATCAACTGCCGAATGCACGTATGAGGAAAAGCATGCTTAAACAAACAATAGACATTGTCAAAACATAGCGAATTATAAACAACCAACTTGTAAATATAAATCTATTCAAATAAAACATGCATAGGCTACTCCAACTAGTCTGCCGCACGTCTAGTCTTCATAAAACCCATCAAGCATAAACTAAATCTACACCACTCCTTATAATTAGATTAATCCACCGCATGATACAATCTAATTATAAGAAGCTAAAAGCATGCGTGTATCTAAACAGATCTATAAAAACTTTTTACTCGTGTAAGCTTAACCAAGATCGGCAAGCTAGCCGAGTTGGGGTCCATGAGGAAGGAACATACAAACAAGCAAGATAAAACTAAACTAAAACCTGCATCTGCCGCACGATACCCAGTTTTACTAAAGCCTAATTGTGGTTGACATGCATGAACCCGCAACATGTAACAATCTAGATTGAAAGTTAACTCGGCCATCATGATCCTACGATTAAAGAGACACAAGCAAACTTGTGAAGCAGGGGCCGAACAAAAATCAATCTAGATTGGGCAAAAGAGTGTTACAAAATTAAACAAACAATGCAACACATGATAACTTAATGAATCTATCAGATTTGCTAAACCTAACAGAGCCGATAACTATCTCGCTTCTGCTAAACATATGAATAAACGTCTGCCGCACGGTATCTACCCATAAGCAAAGCATAAGCAAAGACTTCTTGATCGCTAACAAGGGTCCGCCGCACGACCATTGAAAACAAGCAAGACTACTTGCATCATATCTAAATCCACCGCATGATACTAGACATGATAACAAGGTTGTCGGGACTTATGGAGGTCGACGGATTGATGATTCCTCTCAAAGAACTCGACGACCCGACTAAGGACTCGAAGGTGGCACGAGGCCGATTTGTATTGATATGGTTGTGAACCCCCTTTACAATGGTCGAGGGCTTATATTTATACCCTGGACGAAACATGAGTCCTAGACGATTATGACTTACACAATAAAATTTGGAAGGATACAAATCCTATTCCTATTCTTCTCGGCGTCTTCCATTGTCACGTGTCTTCTCGTGCAAGCCGGTTTTACTTGCTATATCCATTTCCCGAATGGAGCCGCCACTTCGCAAAACAGCCGACCACACAGGCATTCACTGAAATTCTGAGGACCAAATAGCCGCCCGATGGTTTGCCAAATCCTTTCTTCACTGCTGGCTGGGTCCACTTGTCATATCTTGTTTCTCGAACAAAATTACCGCCCTGCAAGACAGCCGACCACTTATGCGCTTGCTGAAACTCTGAGAATTAACCGATCTTGATCTTCTGCCGAATGCATCATACGACCATCTTTCGTATATTGGCCCATCTGTCATTTCCTTGTGTGTGCGAAAATCCGGTGTTAACAGCTGCTTCTTCGGCGGTGGAGTCATGGACGCCCCACTCATCAAGCTAGTTGACGAGGAGCTAGGGGTAGGGTCCCTCCATTCGTTTGTTTTGTCTTCCGCCATTTCAGTTCTACATATACACAGACGCGTATATAATATGATCAGTTCAAAGCTTTTGAATAAAAAATGACATGTATAAGTTTTTGGCTCAGATTTGCCCCTAGGTCAACACGTCACTGCTAAACTAGTTACTTATAAAATACAAGCCATCCTAGTCTAGCAGCTGACTCAGCATAGAAAGTAGGGGTCAATTGATCATCATCACCGCTGCCTCAACATAGATAGAAGGGGTCACATCATCGCATTTGCCACTATCTCAGCTTACAAGTTCGAAAAAAATCATCAATGCAAATGCCATAGTAGGGAGTAGGGAGAGTGGTAACAGAGAGTACTAGTAGGGAGAGGAGTATAAAGAGAGTTTTAGAGATAGTAGTAACAGAGAGGACTTGTAGGGAGAGTTGTATAGAGAGTAGTATAGAGAGGACTAGTATAGAGACTAGGTAGAGAGGAGGGAGAGGAGTAGTACAGTAGTATAGAGTAGTAACAGAGAGGAGTAGTAGGGAGAGGAGTATAGGGAGAGAGAGGAGTAGGGAGAGGAGTAGTATAGAGAGGACTAGTACAGAGACTAGGTAGAGAGGAGGGAGAGGAGTAGTACAGTAGTATAGAGTAGTAACAGAGAGGAGTAGTAGGGAGAGGAGTATACGGAGAGAGAGGAGTAGGGAGAGGAGTAGTATAGAGAGGAATAGCAGAGAGTGATAGTAGAGTGATAGTATTGCGTAGTGGCAAATGCATAGTGTAAAAAAAGCATAAATTGCATCATAGGCAGGAAATAGAAAAGCATCACATGGCATCATAGGTAGTGGCAAATGCATAGTGTACAAAAGCATCAAATTGCATCATAGGCAGGAAATAGAACACTGGAGTAGGGGAGAGAGGAGTAGGCAAAGATCAGGAACACTGGAACATAGAGAGGAGGGGAGAGGAGTGGTGTGTTCTCTCAACCAGAGTGAACTCTCAACCACAGTGCTCCGCGACTTCAGCAATGGTGTTTTCAGAATAAATGCTGCAAAACTAACAGAGATGATCTCATCTGCAGCAACATAGTCTTAACTGTGCCAAAACATGTAACAATGGACTAATGTAAACAGTGCCAAACATAGTCTTAACTGAATATAACTAAATTTACCTAATATAAACAGTGCCAAACATCTCAACCAGAGTAAACAATGTAACACTGCTCAATTTACCTAATATAAACAGTGCCAAACATAGTCTTAACTGAATATAACTGAGTAGTATCAGATTTATCAGCAAGGATCGAGGGAGCAGATTATCATATCAGTGTATGTATCAGTAAAAAACTATCCAGATTCTGGACAGGTTGAATTTCCCCACATCCTAAGGCCATAACTGGAGTTCCAGTTTACTAAAAACTGTGATCCTTACCATTCTAGAAAGCATTCAACCAGTTCCCAAAACTACTCTCTAACACATAGTAAACAAGCAGTTCCCAAACCAGTTCCATGATTAAATAATCAAGACAGTTGCATATTTGAGATCATCTATCCATGATTAGCTAGAAACTAATTTCAATCTACTATACTTCAAAATTATCAGATATTTTTCAACTAAAATGTAATGGATGTCCCTGGATCATGCTTAGAACACACATACAAGACCGTATCATCATACATTAATCAACCATGACATCTCAGGAGATTAATCAAGGACACTCAGACCCCTACTACTTCTATTTTTCTAACAGATGGTCAGCTTCCAGTTCAAGGACTGTGGTAACAAAATTATATTTCCACTAAACATATTCTTGGGATGTTGTGATAATGAAGGCACTTGCCAAACAATGAAACAAACATATCATATATTATACATTGAACACAGGTTTCAAATGCCAATTGGAAGCACACCAAGACAATCCAAATTGACGTTATGTTGAGTATTAAGGATGAACTATAGGCGGATAAGATCAACGTTATGAACTCACAGCGGAGATGATTAACGTTGCCGGAGATGGACTCTAGGCGGTGGTGGCGGTTCTCCGACGGAGAGCTAGGGTTTCCACCAGTTCTCCGGTGGGCTCCAGGCACAACTCTAGGCGGTGGCGGCGGTTCTTCGGCGGAGAGGTAGGGTTTCCACCGGTTCTCCGGCGGGCTCCAAGCGCAGCTCTAGGCGGTGCCGGCGGGATAGGGCACCGACGAACTCCGGGAGATGACGGGCTCCAGGCGCGGGCTCGAGGCTGAGATGGCGGAGATGGAGGCGCGCGATGCTTCCGAGGCGAAGATGGCTCCGGAGGCGGTGGAGGCGTGTGCGGGAAAATTTGGGCAGCCCTTCGGGGTCAAATGAAACCGCAGAAGGACTTGGTCACAACGCAGCCGAGAGGATAGGATTTTATAGGGTGCACTTTACCGCAGCGGGCATCTTAAGCGCCCGCTGCGGTTAATAGGTATTACCGCAATGGGCGCTTACGATGCCCGCTGCGGTTATTCACTAGGGGACATTAACTTATTATTATTAATAATAACTTTTATTAATAACTTTTCATAAGTTCACTTTTTCATATTATTACAAAATGATATGAAGTTAACTTCCACTACTTTATTACATAGACGTGTGGCATATATATACATCTCATTTTGGTGCTGGCGCTTTCACGGACCGCTTCTCACCATCGGGACGGGCCCAGGGCTTGATACCGCTCTTGTTGCAACGGTCCTCGACGGCCTTGATCTTCTTTGTAAAATCAGTAAAAAGTTGGAGCTCTGCATAATTGTTGTATTGTTCTCGGCTTTGGACCCCATCAGCTCCAACAATCCGCTGCTTTCCTGACACGACCACATGCCTCTTTGGGTCCTCTGGATAGATATAGTAGGCCACTTGCACGACATTGGTTGCAAGTACCCATTGGTCATCTTTGTACCCTATACTTTTGAGGTTCATGGTGGTTAGCCCGAAACTGTCGACCGCGACCGCTTTGGGGTTTACCCAGTGGCACCGGAAGACGGTTACGCATACGTCCTTGCCATAGTCAAGTTCCCATATTTCTTCGATCTGGCCATAGTATTGCGTCCTCGTGTTTGTGGCCTCGTCGACGCCCTAATATCGAACACCGCAGTTCTGTGTCGCGCTCTTCTTGTCCTTCTCTTTCGTGTGGAACCTGTACCCCTTCACATCGTACCCTTGCCACGTCGTGATTTGGCTTGACGAGCCTTGCAGAAGCTTCTGCACAGTCTCCATATCTTCATCATCAAGGCATCTTTCTAGGGGTACGTGTTGCTCTTTGAGCCAATCTATGAAACTGTTCCTGTGCTCATTCTGGACCCATGCCTCTATGCGTTGTCCGTCATTAGCGTCGCAGATCTCTTCTATGTGCCTCTCGACATATTTCTCCATGCTCAACAATTGATGAAGAATGTTGTAATGAGCTTGTTCAATCTCCTTGTATGGTATATCCGTGCGAACTTTTCGGCCCGTGCACCCCATGCCCACGGTTCTGCCCTCGTGTTGATGGACATGCAACCCAATTGCCCTCCCATCTTTTATGTACCTCATACACCAATTCACTGCCTCTTCGGTTGTGTACGCCTCGATCATAGAGCCCTCCGGGTGAGCACGGTTATGAACATATTTGTTGAGGGTGGACATGAACCGCTCGTACGTCCACATCCCGTGCAGGTACACGGGGCCTAGTTGCTCGATCTGATCCACCATGTGCATCATCAGGTGTACCATAATATCAAAATATGATGGGGGAAAGCACATCTCAAGCTGGCAAAGGGTCTCCGTGATGAAGTCCTTCAGGGCAGGGAGGTCAGCCTTACCGATGACCTTCTGCGTGATGCGGTTAAAGAAGTATGATATCCGAGTGACCACCATCTTCACATACTTTGGACCGATAACCCTTTTCACAATTGGAAGGAACACTGTCAGCATGATGTGGCAGTCATGTGCGTTGTAGCCGGTCAATGTGAGGTCTTTCAAGGAGACGAGGCTCTTGATGTTGGAAGAGAAACCGGTCGGCACCTTGATACCCTAAGAAGGTTGAGCATAGCAGTCTTCTCGCCATGCCTTAGGTTGTAGGCCGCACCTGGAAGATCGACTTTACCATTATGAGGTGACCAGGGTGAAGGTCCTGCCTGATGCCCTGGTTGAGAAGATCCGTCCGTGACTTCAGACCATCCTTCGTCTTTCCCGGGATGTCCAGCAGGACACCGATCGTGCTATCAAAGACGTTCTTCTCGAGATGCATACAGTCGATGGCATGAGGTGTTTTCAGTGTCTTCCAATATGAAAGGAACTCGAAGAAAATCGACCTCTTCTTGAAAGGAACAGAGGGGACCTGTGACGCTTCCTCCGTCGTGTCTCGCTTTCGCTTCCTCGTTTGTTTTGTCCCCTCCTCTGGTGGCTTCTTTCTTCCCAAACTCGATCTGATCAATATCCTTCACCATCTCATACACCTTTGGCCCCCAACTAGTCTGCGCTGGTGGTTCACCCTGTGGCTCCCCCTGATCATCGAACAATTGATTCATGACACTTCTTCTATATCTGTGCCTTTTCGAAAGGAACCGCCTGTGCCTCATGTAGACCATCTTGTTCGATCCCTTGAGGTAAGTGTAGCATGTCTCGTCGATGCACATTACGCAGCCGGTCTTCCCTTTGATCTTCCCCGACAGTGAGAATAGGTCGGGGTAGTCGGTGATGGTGACAAAGATGATGGCTTTTAGGGTGAACTTCTCCTTGAGGGACACATCCACCATCTCGACCCCAACATCAAATAGCTCCTTCATCCTCCATTACCGGCTCGAGGAAAACATCAATATCGTTGCCGGGCTGCTTCGGGACATGTTGTAGATGGTCAGTACAACCGACCAGGTGTTGTGGGAGCTGCTCAGCTCGCCGAACGGATTCATCCCATCGGTGCTCAGCGCGAACCGAATGTTCCTGGGATCTTCCCGACCATGTGATCAGCGCGCGAACGGATCATCCCATCGGGCCAGCCGAACCGAATGGTTCCTGGATATTGCCAAATTGCGGGTAGGCCTTGTCGAAATCTTTCCACTGCGGGCCATCGGAGGGGGGCCGCAACATGCCCTCGTCCTTCAAGCGGTCCGTGATGCATACCAGGACATGAGTTCGCGTCCTCTGGGTTCCCAAATAGCGCACGGAGGCGGTCGATCACGGATGTACCACACTAACAGTGTCGGACTTCTCCTCAACGTGTAACCCTCTTCTTTCTCGTACTGCTGATGAGCCGAGATGCGATTGGCTGCAACACTGCTATTCTTGACACCCTTCTTCTTCTTCTCGACCACCTCGCAAGGCCTCATCGTCGTCTGCATCCACGCGACAGCCAGCATTTCTCTTGTAGCGACTGGCGCCAACTTGCGGACAGCTCGTCAAATTCTCATACTTTGTGCCCCGATAGAGGATGCAGTGCTTAGGGCAGGCATCGAACTTTCTAAGCTTTCTCGCCACTGGCCGGATAAGCTTCTTCGCCCGATACGTATTGCTGGAATCTTGTTACTTGTCAGGAATGTTTTAGCAAGGTAACCTAACAGCTCATCAAAGCTACTGTCTGACCACCCATGCCGAGCCTTCATCAGCAACATGTGGAGGTTGAAACGGAGCACCGTGCAATCCTTCGAACATTCCTCGCCGTCCTTATATAAAGGATCAAGTGACGCCTGCTTCATCTCTCTGAAATTTTAAGCCACTTCGGGGAGCCATACACGATGTCGTCTTCGTTGATGTGGTTGAGTAAATCTTGAAACAACTGCACATCCGCAGGGTCCTGCACCGTAGCGTCCTCAACATCTCCACCACCATCATCTGTCATATCCTGGAGTACATCCTTCACAGCGATGTGGTCACGAGCACTACTGTCACTGAAGGCAGGCGCTACTGTTGCTGATGAGACGTGCGCTCCAGGATCTTGGTTCACCGTCGTCGTCGATGCTGAGCTTACGCCAGATATCGCCCCGACACTCGGATCGAATCTCTCGTCGTGATGAGTCTACACCATGTAATAATCCATGAAACCAAAACGAATCAAATGAGATTGCACTGTGCCTTCGTCTTTGAAGGCGGTCAGATTCTTGCAACGATGACATGGATATATGATTGTCGTCTGGTTCGATCTCTCATGGTCAGCTTTCACAACGGCAATAAACTTTCTCACTTCAACGATATACCGCACATCAAGTACTCTATTGATCTTATACATCCATTCCGACCGGTCCATCGTACCTGCGATCCTTAATTAATTACACACATCATGAATCACAAAACAAAGATGAATTATTCGAAAAAAATAATTTTATTATATTTATATTAAATCTAGGGACAGAATAATAACGACGACAATAAAATTAATGCATCCATGATGAACTTAGAGAAACAAATACCAGTTTTCTCTCTCCTACATGAAACTAGATCAAAGGGGGCTAAAAAGAGAGAAAAAAGAGGGGGAAAGAGGGTGGAGATCATCTAGGTACCTCTTGTGGAGTACTTCTCTCCAAATCAAACAAATAAACCTCAAAAAGAAGTTATTTGAGACAAAAATTCGGCAAAACTTCTTCGCCCGTTTTTGGTCTAGAGGAAGAAGATGATCAGGTTCTTTTCTGCTGGCGGCGGCTTAAATAGCCAGGAATAACCGAAGCGGGCAACGTAAGGAGCCCGCTGCGGTTAATCATCTTTAACCGCAGCGGGCTTCTTTACCCGCCCGCTTCGGTTAATCATTAACCGAAGCGGACATATAAGGAAGCCCGCTGCAGTTAAAGGTGATTAACCGCAGCGGGCTCCATACGTTGCCCGCTGCGGTTAATTATTAACCGCAGCGGGCGTTTCGGCGGCCGGCCGCTGTAGGCCGGCCACCGAATAACCGTGGCGGGCAAAAAGAGTGCCCACCACGGAGGTCTTTTAGGCAACGCTGCGCAAGTTCTTTTTTGTAGTAGTGTGATTCAAATGAAAAATGTTTTAACCATAAAGTTCGCAAACTCATCGAGACTACCACTATGCTTTTGATCATCTTTCCATCCGAGGACATTTGAGAAATTCATAAAAACATGAATTGAAAAATTAATCCTAAAACATAATTATTGAGCATGAAATATGTTGAAATGAAAAAGTAATAGTCGGAAACAAAGTTGTATATATTTTTGAATACTGCAACATTCATTCAGACCATTTCTCCATCTAAAGTTATTTCAAAAAATTTAAAAATAATTATAAACTATTTGAAGTGTCGTTAGGTTAAGAAGACCGTCAGTATAAATGCATTTATATGAACTGTTTTTAAGTCTACCGTAAGTAGAAATCATGTATTTCTCTACTTGTGGTTCATAGTGATGGGCCCACAGTTTTATTTATACGGTACATTATGAGCTGTCCGAAAAAACCGCGAGTCGTGTCAGCACGTGTGGTTCACAAGATTGTACCCGTGATTGTTTTGAATGAATCTGAATTCTTGCACTGAATCAGGACGCGATCGATATATAGAGGTGATGTTGGAAGTGCATGGATATTATAAGAGTTCACCTACCGAAACACCACCATTATTAAAGAGAGGAGGCATGCACGTACTCTATTATATGAACCCTTTGGTTAACAATATGTATGGCACATCTGCAATATGATCCCACACTAGCAGAATATATATATCTAGTTATATCTGCCAACAAGATGAGAAGGTTAGAGCTATAGAGCTCTTGCGGAGGATTGTGTCGTTAATTAATATAATCACTCTCATATGGATCTGATAGGAAGAGGAGGCACATGGGAAGCTGCTGTCAGAAGCCGCAGGCACAAATTCTGCGTGTGAAAGAAACCGTGCTCTTCGTGACGCAGCTTTAGTTCATGAATAGTATTTTAGTGTAGAAAATTCTGGCTACGGTGCACGTCAAACTTGTTGTCTGGGCGTTCTTGCCACTGTTTCTTTAGGGCAGTGCAAGGTTCATAGTGCTGCAGCGGCGCGGAAAGGCCATGACCGAGTCCGTAACACATGTGCTTATTGAGAGTTGTGGCATAGCATCTGTGCCTGCGATGGCAGACTCGAGAATGCTGATGTGACGTCCAAAAAAAACAAAGAATAAAATAGAAAAACGAAAAGTACTGTATGGTACAGTACCACAACCTTTTTTTCTCCCTCACGACCTTTCGGTGCCGCTCCTCTGTTAGACCTCATGAAGGGAAGACGACGAGAGGGTCTGGCCTCAACGGCTTTGGTTGCATCACCCTTAAGGAGTCGCTTTTCGTAACAGATCAAATTCTCTCAAGGAGATGTGGAAGATGGAGATGTCGGGAAGGTTGGGGACCTTAGAGATGGATGCCTCAGCGTGTCACATTAGTGCTTAGGTCATGGTAAGCGCCGATCTGATGACAATGACGATGCAATGTATCCTCCTCTTGGTTTAATTTTATTCAGAAAGATAGATTGTTTTCCTGAGTGTAGAACCATATATACAGTTAATTGTATCGGCAGATGTTGCAACTTAAGATGCCATGGCTCCAACTAGAGGCACTAGCTATTGGGAAATGAAGCACTTGTAAAAATGTCTAAAAGATTGATGATCTGTATAAGGCCCTATTTTGGAATGTTTATGCTAGGTAGGACCTGTACATACGCATCAAAGCTAGACCCAAGTGACCTGGGATGATTTGATTACTAGCTGCTATTCTCTATACCTAGGAACTGCATTTACTCTTCTCTTGACTACTAATCTTGGGTTTTCAGATGCTTGTCTAGCCATTATTTCTTCTGAAAGTATTCAAGGAAAATATTTTGGCTATCGCAACCAGTTATTCACATTGTGGTTATCATAATAGCATTGTTCGCTTGCTATTACCCTTTGGCTTGAATAAACTATAGATTCTAGCTCCTTTGTTCGCAGAATTGTTCGACTACTCCAGTCCATCCAAAGATGTCGTAGCTGACAATGTCAAGGGCATCATCGCGATGCGGCTATCCGCCACCATGTCTGCAATTTCTTCAGTAAGCAGGTGATGTCCTTGAATAGTTTCATATGTGGCGAGTGTTTGACAGGTGTGTGCAATAGTCTGAACATACTGGAGCTGCAGTCTTTTATTGAACTGACCTCTTGTGGAAAACACACACGAGAATGTCTTACAATTAATGACCATTGAATGTTTTTTTCCTGGACGAACTGGTAAATTAGCGACAAATTAAAGTTATTGACAATAAAAATGGGTAATGTTCAGCAGCCTCCTTTAAGTGTCTGAGTAAACAATGGAACTTGTCAATATAGCTCAACCTACATTCCGGCTACTATAAAGTTCATACATCTAATCTTTTGGTTGAGTGTGCATTGCATAATACCTAATGTGGCCTATATTTTAATACAACATAATGTGATGATGTTGGCTCGCTCTAAATAAATCAAGATTTATCTTATATAATATAGATCCTATAACTAGGTGTTCCTGAGATTCTAAGGCCTCCCGTAGGAGAAATGTAAAATGTGCAAGTAACCCTCATGGATGGAGGAAAGGGTGTTTATCAGAATCAGAATCAGAACGAAGGGATCGCTTCACTTGCAAGTCCTGTAAGGAGAGAAATTGGGAACAAGCAAACATGTATGCAACCCCCGGTGTGGTTTGTTCCTTTTTGACCTAGAATTTTGTTGTTGTCCTGACCATGAACATTGTTCTTCTCTACCTAGAAGAAAATATCAAGTGAATGTGCTTTAGTTCATGCTGAATGTACACTAGATACTTTATTTATTGAGTTTTGCAAGAAGCTCTCTCCTGGTTCATTGTCTTTTCATTAATTCTGTAGTTTTGTTTACATACTCAATACATATGTATGTTTGCATTGAATCATATATTGATTTTAGTTAATTTTGTTTGTTATTAAGCAAAGTTGATTCCAATACTAATACATGTGATAAGATGTCACACCCCAAAATTTCTGATTTTGGGTTGTGAGTAGGAAATACTAAATAAAATAAATAATTTTAATATTTGAATAAAATTGACAAGTTTAGTCCGAGCTAGCGCCACTTTAGTCGTAGTAAAACAAGAATTTTCAAATTTTCCTAAACTAATTTGATGGGTTATGTTTGATGTGATGGTGGTTGCTGTTTGACCTTGTGTTGTGAGTCGGTATAGTTTTAAAACACGTTTGTAGGCCGTCTTTCTATATCCAGTCCGTTTCTGTCTTCTTTCGAAATCAAATTTATCGTTTCCATCTCTATCCTCTTGTTGGACCTTTCTAAGATTCTTTTTCTTATATTTCAAATCACTCCTTTAAGTCCATCATCCATCATCACATCGCTACAAACTTCTCGGAATTTTTCTGACCTTTTTCGGAATAGTTTCCGATCTTTCTGCAAGCATAATCTAATTTTAGATGCTCCAAAATATCATTTCATGAGCTCCAAATACTTTATTTGGGTTTATTATATTTCAAAGTGTCTGAGAATTTTCCTAGAATTTTCGGAGCCATCGGATTATTTTTCGTGGCTTAAATATCAATTCTAGACTTTTCTAGAATTATTTTAATCCAAAAATTAAATAATTTCGAAAATAATAAAATCTGTCTTTTTCCTCCCTCCCACAAAGCCCATGTGCAATAATTCTATTAAATTCCAAATATCAACGTCTTTATTTACTAATGGGCTTTTATATTTATTTAGGCCCATTAGTAAATGTGGAGGTGCAACGTCAATTAGCACCATATCGCTAGTTGATTTAGAGGTGGAGAGTTTTCCTCCCTATATATATCCACCAATACCTTGGCCAAAGTACATCAAATTCACCGTAAGGGGAGCCCCTAGTTTGGGAATACCTAAGGGGCCAAATTAAAATTTTCTCGCTCAGATCTACTCGTTGTTGTCATTGTCGTCTTCACCAAGAGGTTCGTCTCTTCGTTCTCTACACCGTGGTGTCTTCCTTTTTACGAATCCATCACCCTTAATTGTTTCCCAAATTTTGTTTCACTTTTCCGGCGAACTCCAACATGGACGGCATTGTTTCTTCTTCTGGACGAGGGAGGAGACGCAGCAGCCGGCCACCACCGCCCTGCGGGCCTCACTCGGCCTCGCTCGCCGCTCTGCGCAGAGTAGAGCCAGCCGACAGCCTTTGCCCCTGCCACGGCTTGGCGAGCATGGCAGGCTGGGCACCCACCGCCGTGGCCGTTCGGGCCTTGCCCGTGCAGGGCACTGCCCTGCGAGCGGCAGCCTGCTGCAGGCCAGCCGGCCAGCTGGCAGCCCTGGCCCGAGGCCGCTCACTGCCGAGCCCTGGTTGGGACGGCCCCCCTGCCTGCGTTCGAGCACAAGAAAAACCTCCATGGTCTGTGCGATCTATCTCAAGGTTCAAGATAATCTTATTTACAGATCTGCCACTGCTCGTTAATCTTTTACCGTTTAATCATTTAATCTTCGTTTTAGTCCGTTCTAGTTACGTTAGTTTTGTATCGACGCATTCTACACAGCAGTGTTAACACTTTTCATCTCACATGTTTTTCCATCTAAAGTTAAATATTAAATTGATTAATAAGCCCACAACTGCTTGATAATTAAAATCAATGTAGGTTTATATTTCGACATTTTATATACAAATGTTAACATGATCAGTTACTAACATAAATATATTTTTAATTTATAATTTGCTTAGACTAAACACTGTCACATAAAATTACGTTCAGATGTTCTCACATGTTTACTTTCTTTTACTAAGCTAATGTTTAACTTGATTAAATTATATGACAATATTTATGAATAAAATATGAGTAGTCTAACCTGACCTTATAACTAAAATATGTTTTGTCTAATCTGAATTAATATTTTATCATGATCTTATTTAATTAAATAAAGCAAGCCGGTAGTTTTTCTTTTTATAATATAAAATTCTCGGTAGACGTGTCTCTCAGTCGTTTGGTGCGATCTCGCGACCATAGTGCGAGCTCTCTTTTAGTACGTTGTTTTGTCTCGTGTTATGTTGTTCTTAGTTCTCTGTTGTTTGCTTGTATGTTGCCTATGTGTGATGCTTGCTACGAGTAGACGTCGATCGGTTGTGCGCGCTAAAGATCAGAAGTTGATGACCCAGAGCTGAAGATGTGAGAATTGGTCAAGTTTAACAGGCAAGTATACATGGGATCATCCTTGTTACCTACGCACTTTAAACTACCAATCATGTGCATGTGTCAAATGATAACCATAGGTTTTATCTAGATATTCAACCTGTACCTTGTTACCGTGGGATATATGCATTTGGGTAGATTTGCTAGTGCTATAAACCTATAACTATGATATAATAAAATAATTAATGATATGCGCAACGTCTGTTCTTATCTTGTTCTTGGTAATGTGAACCCCGGGCGTGGGAGCCTTCGTGCTCTTGGCCCCCTCTAAATGATCTTCTGCGGGCAAAAGCTGGGACATACAGTACAACCGTGAGGGCTACATGGCTCTGGTTTTAGTTGGTTCGAAGACCTCTCCTCGCTTGATGGTGGTTACCCGAAAGGGCACAAAAGGGGCTCGACGACTCGGGTATAGGACAGCCTCTGGTCTCATGTGTATAGCCGGGAAGGAATGTGCCATCGGAAGGGGGGGTTCCTACATCTGCTTGCCGATTGGAAACCTAGTGGCCACTATCTTGTTAGGGGAACTTCGAAAGACTTCATAGTGTACCCTGCCGCACCTCCTTGGAAGAGGTAATATGGGATTTGCAACCCCTGGCACATGGGGATCACGGCTCACGGGTAAAGTTGTACAAACTCTGCAGAGTAATAAACTGATATATCAGCCGTGCTCACGGTCAAGAGCGGCCCGGAAAACTCACAGACTAAAACACTTTAATGAAATTTACTCTTGTTCACTTTACCATCATATTTGAGATTCTGATGAAGTTGCCATATTATTATTCATGTGGCTTAACTGGGTTTGCAAGCACAACTTGATGATTATCTAAAGCTAAAATATTGACTCAACTAAAAGTGCTAACCGCAGTAAACCAGTGTCAGCCTTTTGAGCTTCATAACCCCATGTTGTATTGCTGAGTACGACATGTGCTCACCCTTGCTATTTCCCCCACCCTCAGTCTCCATCAGAGTTGCGCAGCGGAAGCGTGGTGAAGACACAGATGAGTTTCCAGAATACTGACAGAAGTGCTAGGCGTATGTTACCCCCAGTCAACTGTCCCTGTGAAGAATGGAGTCTGAAGAGAAGTTTAGTTTCTGTTCCGCTTAACTTTGATGTAAGTTTTAGTTATAACTGTGTTTCGTTAAATAGAACACTGTTTTTGATATCTTTTCCCTCTGTGGTTGTATGTGTGGACTTCCTGGGCACACATATAGCGTACCTGGTTTTGTTCTTTAAACCGGGTGTTACATAAGATATCTGTGTCATCTCAGAATTTGGATTTGTCAAAGTCTAGCTATGAATTAGATAGTAAAATTGTTAATTTATAGTAAGACACTAATAAAATAGCATGTCATATATCATAATCTCATAAAACACGTGTGTGCTGCATGTGCATTGCCACTAGTATTTAATAAATCAGTAATTGCATGGTGTGTAACTGCGGGAATTAATGTTTGTACCGGATTGGAAGTTAAAGAGACATTGACTCAACTTATATGGTGGGAATTATTCTATTATATTTGGGAAGTTGAGAAACGGACAAAGGCAGCAACACGCGCGCGTCCGCGCCACCGCCACCGTCGGTCGGGCCGGGCTCGGGTCGGGGCATGACGTGTTAATTTTTTAGTGCCCACTAACCACGGGAGTTTCAACTCTTTGCCCTGCCCGACTCGCAATTAGGTTTTTGGGGAGCATCTACGCGACTGCCCGAAGAACTGCTATCGTTGTTCGTCTTCTGCCCGAAGGAACGCTATCGCTGTTTGCCGTCTTCTTCCCGGCGAATCCACTGCGTCCATCGACTTCCTAGTGGATAGCATCTTCTATGTCTTCTTCTCCTATGGCATAACCAAGGAAGTTGGACAAGGTTCACGAACATCTAATTCCTCAGGATGGGAGCATGATCAATTCATCTCTCCTGTTATTGTATTACAGAGCATATATGTTTCGAGTTGTAACACCCTAAATTTTTCTTTAGTTCAAAATAGGATAATATGATTTATTTAAATTTATTGTGGCATATAACATAGGCAAAATAAATAAATATTTGGGAAATAAAATTTAACCTAGCTTAGCCACAAATTGATGCATACATGCTGCTGCATTCTTTTCATTGAGTGAAGTTCAAATTTGAGAACTGAATTTCAAAATTGTTTTGGAAAGGATTTGGAAAATCATTTGCAAATAAAAAGAAAAAGAGCAAGCTATTTCCATTCCCTCCCTTCTTCCAATCTGGCCCGAAGGCCCTCTCCCTCCTCTCTTTCGGCCCACGCTTCCCCCTCCCTCGCGCGCGGCCGCAACTGGGCCGGCCCAGCCAGCGCGCCGCCTCCGCACCGCAGCGCCGCAGCGGCCCAACCGCGCGCTCAGCGCCGCGTCGCGCAGTCGCTGACAGGTGGGGCCCACCTGTCAGAAGCATCCCCAACCTCCGCCCGCTTTCTCCGCCGCGAGCCGCCGCCGCTCCGCGTCCGTTTCTCCGGCGTGGATGCTTATCCAGGGGTGCTCGAGCTCTATAAAGGGCTCCGCATCGTAGCCGCCATCCTTTTTCCCATCATCAAGCCGCCAGAGCCACCGAACCGAGCTCCGCGCCAGCTAAACCCTAGCCGCCGCCGCCGCCGAGCTCATTTCCCATCTCGGCGCTCGTCTAACGAATTCGACCGACTCCCGAGTTTCGCCGAGTCGTAAGGATACTCTAGCAAGTTTTTCTTGTTCCATCTTTGCCTCTCCAGTGAACTAACCGAGCTCGCCGGACTTGCAGTTTCCGCCGACCGCCAATCTCCACCGTGCGCCGTCCTCGATCGATCTCCGACTTCGATTTGTGGTTGGGTGAGGTCACCATCCTTTCCTCTCTCTCCCGGTCTTTTCCGCTTCGCGAATGGCAGACGGAATCGCCGAGTAGGCCAACTCCGGCGGGGTTTCCACCGCCGTGGCCATGGAGCCGCCGCGCCGTCTCTGTACAAGACGGCGCGCCCGCCGAAACCCCCATCTAATCTAGACCGTCCAGATTGGATCGGACGGCCGAAACAGATCGATACCCCTTCGCGGACAATTATGCTAAAGAGACCCTCGGCTTTTGCCGAATTAACCCGCAGTCCCTGGCCGGCGCGGATAAATCCGAATTTCCGATTTATTTTATTTCGAAAATACTTTGATCTATTTACAGAATTGCCATTACACCATTTTGTCTATATCTTGCTCAATTTAACTCCGTTTTGATCCATTCAAATTGCGTTAGTTTCGTAATTTCGTGCTCTACGCAGTAGTACCACTGTAGATTAGATTTGCAAAAGTTTTATTTCACGTTTAAGTCAGTCTCGTTTAGACCTTTTATAATCTTGTTTAGGCCGTAACTTCCGCGTTTTAAATCCGATTTCGGTGATCCAAACGTCTATGTGATCGTAGTGACGAATAGATCTGTTTTACAACTTTTATTTATTTATTTAAAACTGTTGGTGTACTGTTCTAATGTTAGATCTGTTTGCAATGCATGTGTGTGCGTGGATGCTTGTATGTTGCGTTGTATTCGAGTTCAGACGGTGAGCAGTACGTGGGTGACCAAGATCAGATCTACTACGACCAGCAGGAGGACCAGAACCAGGAATACGCAAACCAAGGCAAGTATACATGGGATCATCCTTGTTACCTACGCACTTTAAACTACCAATCATGTGCATGTGTCAAATGATAACCATAGGTTTTATCTAGATATTCAACCTGTACCTTGTTACCGTGGGATATATGCATTTGGGTAGATTTGCTAGTGCTATAAACCTATAACTATGATATAATAAAATAATTAATGATATGCGCAACGTCTGTTCTTATCTTGTTCTTGGTAATGTGAACCCCGGGCGTGGGAGCCTTCGTGCTCTTGGCCCCCTCTAAATGATCTTCTGCGGGCAAAAGCTGGGACATACAGTACAACCGTGAGGGCTACATGGCTCTGGTTTTAGTTGGTTCGAAGACCTCTCCTCGCTTGATGGTGGTTACCCGAAAGGGCACAAAAGGGGCTCGACGACTCGGGTATAGGACAGCCTCTGGTCTCATGTGTATAGCCGGGAAGGAATGTGCCATCGGAAAGGGGGGTTCCTACATCTGCTTGCCGATTGGAAACCTAGTGGCCACTATCTTGTTAGGGGAACTTCGAAAGACTTCATAGTGTACCCTGCCGCACCTCCTTGGAAGAGGTATATGGGATTTGCAACCCCTGGCACATGGGGATCACGGCTCACGGGTAAAGTTGTGTACAAACTCTGCAGAGTAATAAACTGATATATCAGCCGTGCTCACGGTCACGAGCGGCTCGGAAAACTTGCAGGCTAACCACTTAAACGAAATTTACTTTTGTTCACGTTACCATCATATTTATGTTTCCGGACGATGTTGCCATATTATAATTATTATTCATGTGGATTAATTGGGTTTGCAAGCACAACTTGATGATTAATAAATGCTAAAATCTTGACCCACTAAAAGTGCTAACCGCAGTAAACCCGTGTCAAGCCTTTTGAGCTGCATAACCCCATGTTGCTTGCTGAGTACGAGATGTACTTACGCTTGTTATTTTTCTTCTTTTTGGATAAAAATCCCTGATGGGTAACAGATGGATTTGAGTATGAGCAAGATAAGTTTCCAGAGGATTTCTAGTCTTGCGGACCACCAGTCGACGTCCCTGTGGAGTGGAGCTTCGTCGAGAGTTATCTATCTTCCGCTTGTTTATGTTTAGTTTTTTTTGTTGAGTTGTAATAAATACGCTATGTAATAAGCACAGTGATGATGCCTTTCTTTGTAATTTGTCCCTTATGTGTGCGACTGTTTCCTGGGCGCACATAAGTTTATACATTCAATTTTGTCCTTAAAATTGGGTGTGACAAATTGGTATCGGAGCCGTGTTGACTGTAGGACGCAAGCCTAGGTAGAAAGGGTCGTGTTAGTCTCTTTTTACTCTTCTGGATCATGCTTTTGCATTTTACTCTTGTTAATTGTCAAAATTTTATTCTACTTCCTCATATTCTATTATAAAATTGTTGATCTGACCTCAACTTATTCTTAAAACTTTGATAGATGCCTCGTGCCCAGAAGACTGCCCGCATCAGCACAGGAGGACAGCTTCCACCTTCAGTCCCCTACGTGCCTCAGGAGGACGACATCATCATGATCTCTGATGATGAGGAAGAGATGGAACCCATGGAGGAGGAGCCCGTGGAGGATATGGTGTTGGTCCATGACATCACTGGACGTGACGGCGAGGAATGGTACCTGACACCAGATGCGTCACCAGAGTACACCTCCGCTCCAGCACCTGCGCCGGCACCTGCTCCAGTACCTGCTTCAGCACCTGCCCCGACACCGACGCCGCTGCCTACACCGACACCTGCACCTGCGTCGGCGCCACCAGTTGTGCCGGTGTACCCCGTGGTGTCTACACGTACACCGACTCCGTCGCCAACTCCTGTGCCGGAAGACGACGAGGCGGGCTGGCACCGCAGGACCCTGTTCCCGAAGGCCTCCGGCAACGCCTACTACCACAAGCTGCTGAAGGAGATGTTGGGGAAGGGGAAGTACTACCCCGACTTGAAGGCCAAGTTTCGCTACATGAGCGTTGAGCATTACCACCCAGTGGAGGCTACCTGCTGGGAGACTTTCTTGACCATCACTCCTGGAATGAAGGTCTGGGATCTGAACAGCATGAGTCTACCCACACCCATGGAGCCAGACGTCAGACACTGCACTCCAGCTTAGAAGATGCTGCGGAGGTGGCTTACTTGCATTACCATGGTCGTCGTTTCGAGGCCATGAGGCATGACAAGTACCGGTACCTGCCGCGCAACAGACCCGAGGAGGACACCTGGGCTGTGTTGATGACCCCTGGCGTCAACCCCGCCATGGACGCTGCAGTGGATCACCTGTGTGAGGTGCAGGTTCACAAGGACAATCTGACGATTGAGCTAGGCAATGCTCAAGCTGCTGCACGGCGACATCAAGTTGAGATCGACCACCTCAGGGCACAGCTAGGGATGCCCCCGCTTTACAGGAGAATGAAGAACCTTACACTTACATCGACACTGCGCCATAGACTAGTGCCATGCCTTGTAATAATCGTTAGTAGTTCGATAGTCGTGTCTTTTAGTGAGTTGTGGAACTTGATGATCATTTGCTTGTCATTATGAAACATGTTTGATTTGGATCTTTCTATGTTTGTGAGATTGTGGGCTTGTCCGCAAATCTCTTAGATGAGTTTTTCATATGAGTTAGTAAAGTTCTGGGTTTTCGTTTATGCTGTTTCTGCTGTTCTGCTTGGAGCAGTCTGCGTTCTCTTCGGTATATCTTCAGATCCGTATGACCAAATGCAGTGAAATTTTTATGGTAACAATTAGACTTCCATATCTAACAAACCCCACTGGAATCACTTAAAAAGCATTTTTCATTTGTGAGATATAGCTGTCACAAGTTAAGGTTTCTGCGCAGTCTGGAAGACAGAACAGTTTCGGTTGTGTGCTGTTTTTGGGTAAGATAACGACAGAATCTGGGAACATGACCTGAATAAAAGTTGTAGATAATTTCAGTATCTTTCCAGCGGTTTAAAGAACGCCTTAATCCGATATCTGGAACTCGATATGACTGATTTACCTGACTGCTACTGCTGAAACTGTTTCACTTCTATTCCATATGCTTACCCCAATGCTACTCTCTGATCACTAAATGAACTTGCATATTTTTGGATCACAGATGGCTGCCAGAGGAGCTGGTTTTGGACGTGGACGTGGACGTGGACGTGGTCGTGGAGCACCTGTGAATCCACCACCACCACCACCACCAGTGGACATCCAACAGCTGATGGGCATCCAGGCCCAGTTTATGCAAACAATGATGCAACACATGCACAACCAGCCAGCAGGAGCACCACCGCCATTGCATGTGAGGGACAAGAGGGGAGAGTTCCTGAAGGGGCACCCTCCAGTGTTCACCCACGCAGTAGACCCACTGGATGCTGACGATTGGCTGCGAGCAGTTGAAAAACAGCTGAACATAGCTCAGTGCACCGACCTTGAGAAGGTCCTATATGCTTCAGGGCAGCTTCAAGGGGCTGCCCAGGATTGGTGGGAGTCTTTCGAGGATGGACGTCCCAACAATGCGCCTGCACTCACCTGGCAAGAATTCAAGCAAACGTTCCGCTCCTATCACATACCGGATGGTCTCGTGGAACTGAAGCAAGAAGAGTTCAGGGCCCTGAAACAAGGGTCAATGTCCGTGGCGGAGTACCGTGACAAGTTCTCACAGCTGTCACGTTATGCTCCCAAAATGTGGCAGAGGACAAGGACAAGCAACGCTGTTTCCTAAGGGGGTTGCAGGATGGCCTACAGCTGCAGCTTATGGCCAATGTATATGCTGATTACCAGACACTGGTCAATCGCGCTATTGTTATAGACAATAAGCGCAGGGAAATGGAGGCCAAGAAAAGGAAGTTCTTGGGGCAGACATCCAACAACAACACTCGCCCCCGCATGAATCCTCCACCCCAACACCAGCTGCGTATTCAGGGACCCCCGAATCAATGGGGAGGAGGACAGAATCAGCAACGGAATCAATTCCAACAACAACGTCAGCAGAAGCAGATGCAGGGGGGTCAACAGGTGCCTCGTCAGGGAGTGCCTACCAACAATCCAGCAAGAGGGGGAGCTCCAGGCAACCCAATATGTGTTTTCGTTGCGGAGAGCAGGGACACTATGCAAACCATTGTCCCCGGAAGCAGAATCAAACCGCACCTCAGGGGCAGAACAACCAGAAGGGGAACCACCAGAGGGTGGCACCTAATGTTGGACGGGTGAACCACGTGGCTGCTGAAACTGCACAGGAGGCACCAGAAGTAATGATGGGTACGTTCAGTATTAATTCCATCCCTGCCACAGTTCTTTTTGATTCCGGTGCTTCGCATTCTTTCATTTCGCAAGATTTTGTTAGAATACATAGTGTGCCTTTGTGTGCCATGCACAATCCTATAGCAGTAAACTCACCTGGGGGTACATGAGAGCCACATATCAGTGTCTTTCAGCTAGTGTGACTTTAAGGGGGGTAGAGTTCCAAGTGAGACCCATTGTGTTGAGGACAGCGGGGATAGATAGATAATTCTCGGAATGGATTGGATGATGCAACATCAGGCAGAGATTCAGTGCCAGGAGAAGGTAGTGACGTTGACAACTCCTGGTGGGGACAGACTCAGAGTTGATGTGGTCATGAAGGAGCAGCCGAAGGCTGTGGTGAACCAGTTGTAGAGAAAGATAGCCAACCACAAGATCGGCTGATGGAAGAATTCCAGGATGTTTTTCCCGATGATCTACCAGGTATGCCACCTGACCGAGATGTTGAGTTTATTATTGAGTTATTGCCTGGAACTGCACCTATAGCTCAAAGGCCATATAGAATGGGGGTAGATGAACTAGAAGAACTAAAGAAACAATTAAAAGAGTTACAAGAAAAGGGTTTTATTCGTCCTAGTTCCTCACCTTGGAGGTCACCAGTTATCTTTGTTGATAAGAAGGATGGGGGTCAGCGTATGTGTGTTGATTATCGGACCTTGAATAGAGTCACAATTAAGAACAAATATCCCTTGCCTAGAATTGATGACCTCTTTGACCAGTTAAAAGGTGCTTGTGTATTCTCTAAAATCGATCTTCGATCGGGGTACCACCAGATCAAGATTCGAGCTACTGACATCCCTAAGACAGCCTTTGTTACTAGTACGGGCTATATGAGTATACTGTTATGTCTTTTGGATTGACTAATGCCCCCGCACACTTTATGTACATGATGAATAAGGTTTTCATGGAGTACCTAGATCTGTTCGTGGTAGTGTTCATCGATGACATTTTAATATACTCTAAGAATGAGGAGGAACATGCAGAACACCTAAGACTGGTTTTGCAGAAACTCCGTGAGCATAAGTTGTATGCAAAACGGAGTAAGTGTGAGTTCTGGTTGAAAGAAGTTGCTTTTCTGGGTCACGTTATCTCTAAAGGAGGAATAGCTGTGGATCCAAGCAAGGTTAAGGATGTGTTGGATTGGGATCCACCTGTGGATGTAAGTGAAGTTCGTAGTTTCCTAGGGATGGCAGGATACTATCGACGGTTCATTGAGGGGTTTTCTAAAATAGCTAAACCTATGACCGCCCTATTAGAGAAGAATGCCAAATTCCTATGGACTGATAAGTGCCAAGCCAGTTTTGAGGAGTTGAAGAAGAGGTTGACTACAGCTCCAGTACTAGTCTTACCTGATCTGAGTAAGAAGTTCTCTATCTACTGTGATGCTTCTCGTATGGGCCTGGGATGTGTTCTGATGCAGGAAGGTAGAGTTGTTGCTTATGCATCTAGGCAGTTGAGGAAACATGAGTTGAATTATCCTACCCATGATCTGGAGTTAGCCGCAGTGGTCCATGCATTGAAGATCTGGAGACACTATCTGATAGGACACCCTAGTGACATCTATACAGATCATAAAAGCCTGAAATACATTTTCACTCAGCCAGATCTGAACCTCAGGCAACGCCGATGGTTGGAATTAATTAAGGACTATGACCTGGAGGTGCATTATCATCCAGGGAAGGCGAATGTTGTAGCAGACGCCCTGAGTAGGAAGAGTCATGTGAATGAACTCTTAATCACAGAATGGTCCGAGAAATTATGTGAGGAAATGGCATATCTAAATCTGGGTTTTGTCGCTAGTGCAGTGGCAGTGGAGATGGAAGTAATGCCCACACTTGAGAAGGAGATACGTCAAGCTCAACTGCAGGATGAAAAGTTAAAGGAGATATCTGAGAATATAGTACTTGGGAAGGCACCCGGTTTCAAGCTAGATGAGGATGGTACCTTGTGGTTTGGTAAGAGGATCTGTGTACCTGATGTGAAGTTCTTAAGGAGGCTATCTTGAAAGAGGCGCATGAGTCAGCCTACTCCATTCACCCGGGTAGCACTAAGATGTATTTGGATCTGAAAGAAAAGTATTGGTGGTATGGCCTGAAAAGAGATGTAGCAGAATATGTGGCAATATGTGATACCTGTCAGAGAGTCAAGGCTGAACACCAGCGACCTGCCGGTTTGCTACAACCCATGAAGGTACCGGAATGGAAATGGGAAGAAGTGGGCATGGATTTCATAGTTGGTTTACCACGCACCCAACGAGGATATGACTCAATCTGGGTGATCGTGGATCGACTCACTAAGGTTGCTCATTTTCTACCAGTTAAGACCACCTATACAGGGGCAAGATTGGCAGAGCTATATATGGAAAGAATAGTGTGTTTGCATCGGATCCCTAAGAGGATTGTGTCTGACGAAGGCACTCAGTTCACATCACACTTCTGGGGAAAAGTTCACGACTCGTGGGTACACAGTTGACTTTCAGTACTGCTTATCACCCACAGACAGATGGACAGACAGAACGGACTAATCAGATTCTGGAGGACATGTTGAGAGCTTGTTGTTTGCAGTATGGGACTAGCTGGGACAAAGTTTGTCGTATGCAGAGTTCTCCTACAACAATAGTTACCAAAAGAGTCTCAAAATGGCACCATTTGAGGCCTTGTATGGGAGGAAATGTAGGACTCCGTTATTCTGGAACCAACAGGGGAGAGCCAGAGCCAGTGTTCGGACCCGATGTGCTCAGGGATGCTGAGGACATGTGAGAGAAAAATCAGGGATAATTTGAGGATAGCCCAGTCCCGACAGAAGAGCTATGCTGACACTCATAGACGGGACTAACCTTTAAGGTAGGAGACTTTGTGTACCTAAAAGTAACTCCTATGCGCAGTATAAAGAGGTTTAACATGAAGGGCAAGTTAGCACCCAGATATGTGGGACCATTCCAGATTTTAGAAAGGCGTGGGGAAGTGGCATACCAGTTGGAATTACCCGCGAGTTTGTCAGGAGTACATGATGTGTTCCATGTCTCCCAGTTAAAAAAATGTTTACGGGTTCCAGAGGAACAAATACCGCTAGAGGAACTGACTGTGAAGGAAGATCTAACATATAAGGAATATCCAGTGAAAATTTTGGAGACAGCTGAAAGGATTACCAGGAGCCGTGCTATTAAGATGTGCAAAGTGCAGTGGAATCGGTATACCGCAGAAGAGGCTACTTGGGAAAGAGAGGATGAGCTCAGAAAGGCTTACCCGCAGTTGTTCGAGTAAGCACCAGTCGAATCTCGAGGACGAGATTCATGTTAAGGGGGGTAGGTTTGTAACACCCTAAATTTTTCTTTAGTTCAAAATAGGATAATATGATTTATTTAAATTTATTGTGGCATTATAACATAGGCAAAATAAATAAATATTTGGGAAATAAAATTTAACCTAGCTTAGCCACAAATTGATGCATACATGCTGCTGCATTCTTTTCATTGAGTGAAGTTCAAATTTGAGAACTGAATTTCAAAATTGTTTTGGAAAGGATTTGGAAAATCATTTGCAAATAAAAAGAAAAAGAGCAAGCTATTTCCATTCCCTCCCTTCTTCCAATCTGGCCCGAAGGCCCTCTCCCTCCCTCTCTTTCGGCCCACGCTTCCCCCTCCCTCGCGCGCGGCCGCAACTGGGCCGGCCCAAGCCAGCGCGCCGCCTCCGCACCGCAGCGCCGCAGCGGCCCAACCGCGCGCTCAGCGCCGCGTCGCGCAGTCGCTGACAGGTGGGGCCCACCTGTCAGAAGCATCCCCAACCTCCGCCCGCTTTCTCCGCCGCGAGCCGCCGCCGCTCCGCGTCCGTTTTCTCCGGCGTGGATGCTTATCCAGGGGTGCTCGAGCTCTATAAAGGGCTCCGCATCGTAGCCGCCATCCTTTTTCCCATCATCAAGCCGCCAGAGCCACCGAACCGAGCTCCGCGCCAGCTAAACCCTAGCCGCCGCCGCCGCCGAGCTCATTTTCCCATCTCGGCGCTCATCTAACGAATTCGACCGACTCCCGAGTTTCGCCGAGTCGTAAGGATACTCTAGCAAGTTTTTCTTGTTCCATCTTTGCCTCTCCAGTGAACTAACCGAGCTCGCCGGACTTGCAGTTTCCGCCGACCGCCAATCTCCACCGTGCGCCGTCCTCGATCGATCTCCGACTTCGATTTGTGGTTGGGTGAGGTCACCATCCCTTCCTCTCTCTCCCGGTCTTTTCCGCTTCGCGAATGGCAGACGGAATCGCCGAGTAGGCCAACTCCGGCGGGGTTTCCACCGCCGTGGCCATGGAGCCGCCGCGCCGTCTCTATACAAGACGGCGGCGCCGCCCGAAACCCCCCATATCTAATCTAGACCGTCCAGATTGGATCGGACGGCCGAAACAGATCGATACCCCTTCGCGGACAATTATGCTAAAGAGACCCTCGGCTTTTGCCGAATTAACCCGCAGTCCCTGGCCGGCGCGGATAAATCCGAATTTCCGATTTATTTTATTTCGAAAATACTTTGATCTATTTACAGAATTGCCATTACACCATTTTGTCTATATCTTGCTCAATTTAACTCCGTTTTGATCCATTCAAATTGCGTTAGTTTCGTAATTTCGTGCTCTACGCAGTAGTACCACTGTAGATTAGATTTGCAAAAGTTTTATTTCACGTTTAAGTCAGTCTCGTTTAGACCTTTTATAATCTTGTTTAGGCCGTAACTTCCGCGTTTTAAATCCGATTTCGGTGATCCAAACGTCTATGTGATCGTAGTGACGAATAGATCTGTTTTACAACTTTTATTTATTTATTTAAAACTGTTGGTGTACTGTT
The DNA here is from genome assembly GCA_009763385.1 of Coix lacryma-jobi var. lacryma-jobi. Lineage (NCBI taxonomy): Eukaryota > Viridiplantae > Streptophyta > Magnoliopsida > Poales > Poaceae > Coix > Coix lacryma-jobi. The sequence goes on from CM019831.1 coordinate 100,665,214, forward strand.
CTAATGTTAGATCTGTTTGCAATGCATGTGTGTGCGTGGATGCTTGTATGTTGCGTTGTATTCGAGTTCAGACGGTGAGCAGTACGTGGGTGACCAAGATCAGATCTACTACGACCAGCAGGAGGACCAGAACCAGGAATACGCAAACCAAGGCAAGTATACATGGGATCATCCTTGTTACCTACGCACTTTAAACTACCAATCATGTGCATGTGTCAAATGATAACCATAGGTTTTATCTAGATATTCAACCTGTACCTTGTTACCGTGGGATATATGCATTTGGGTAGATTTGCTAGTGCTATAAACCTATAACTATGATATAATAAAATAATTAATGATATGCGCAACGTCTGTTCTTATCTTGTTCTTGGTAATGTGAACCCCGGGCGTGGGAGCCTTCGTGCTCTTGGCCCCCTCTAAATGATCTTCTGCGGGCAAAAGCTGGGACATACAGTACAACCGTGAGGGCTACATGGCTCTGGTTTTAGTTGGTTCGAAGACCTCTCCTCGCTTGATGGTGGTTACCCGAAAGGGCACAAAAGGGGCTCGACGACTCGGGTATAGGACAGCCTCTGGTCTCATGTGTATAGCCGGGAAGGAATGTGCCATCGGAAAGGGGGGTTCCTACATCTGCTTGCCGATTGGAAACCTAGTGGCCACTATCTTGTTAGGGGAACTTCGAAAGACTTCATAGTGTACCCTGCCGCACCTCCTTGGAAGAGGTAATATGGGATTTGCAACCCCTGGCACATGGGGATCACGGCTCACGGGTAAAGTTGTACAAACTCTGCAGAGTAATAAACTGATATATCAGCCGTGCTCACGGTCACAAGCGGCTCGGAAAACTTGCAGGCTAACCACTTAAACGAAATTTACTTTTGTTCACGTTACCATCATATTTATGTTTCCGGACGATGTTGCCATATTATAATTATTATTCATGTGGATTAATTGGGTTTGCAAGCACAACTTGATGATTAATAAATGCTAAAATCTTGACCCACTAAAAGTGCTAACCGCAGTAAACCCGTGTCAAGCCTTTTGAGCTGCATAACCCCATGTTGCTTGCTGAGTACGAGATGTACTTACGCTTGTTATTTTTTCTTCTTTTTGGATAAAAATCCCTGATGGGTAACAGATGGATTTGAGTATGAGCAAGATAAGTTTCCAGAGGATTTCTAGTCTTGCGGACCACCAGTCGACGTCCCTGTGGAGTGGAGCTTCGTCGAGAGTTATCTATCTTCCGCTTGTTTATGTTTAGTTTTTTTTTGTTGAGTTGTAATAAATACGCTATGTAATAAGCACAGTGATGATGCCTTTCTTTGTAATTTGTCCCTTATGTGTGCGACTGTTTCCTGGGCGCACATAAGTTTATACATTCAATTTTGTCCTTAAAATTGGGTGTGACACGAGTGATCTGTCGTACTGTTTCACTAGGTATCTTTTGTCTGTTTCGGTAGTTGTCTTATACTGTATCGTAAGATACTTTGTTTCTGTTTCTGAATGAAATAAGTTATATCCTCTACGTTCATGTTTCAGTAGTACTGCTATTTCATTTCATATGTTGTCAATTGTTTATTTCTCTTATGAGATATATGTCATGTCTTGACATTCCTTTTATTATCATATATGAATCATGCTCACATGTTTTTCATCTAGACAACAAGATTTATTGTTCATGGTTTATATCATGTTCTTATTATCATATTCATGTTTTATATAATCACACGTTGGACTTTATCATGAATATGATTGAAGTCATGGTCACAATAATAAATAATCTTTTATATGTCATCATCATCATGTTAATTTACGGAATTAAAATAACATGGAAATTGCCTATTTATCTAACAACCCAAAAATCCCAAATTTCAAATACTTTCTGAAACAAACCATGTGGTGAGTGACATGTTAGGAAAACATTCTAGCCAGATGCACATGTAGACCCTATAGCATAACATTTGTTAAATGTTGATCACATTTTATTAATCATCACATAAGGTCATAAGAGGCAAATCAGGAATTCGATAATGCATATGCTCCTAGTGTGTTTGCTACTTGGGCTAGATATGCTGCAAGCAATGGAAGGGTGGCTGCTCAAAAACTTTCTCCAAGATAAAATGGGAAGCTGGTTGCTTGGCCCCAGCCGTCTTATCTATCCCACTTCATGTGACCAATGTGATGATCTAAGCCACACCTATCTCTTTCCCACGTGCCTCCTCTTCCCAATAGTCAATGTCATCTAACTTCTCACCTCTAGCACAATTTCTTGTCTTGTTTCCCATTATATTATGCTTATTATAATGTTGGGTGTGCCACAATTGACAAATAAGCTATGCTTTATATAAACAGAGTGGTTTGCTTTTCTAGCATTGCTATGCCACATTGGAAAAGACATGGGCTAGCTAGGAGGAATATGATGCCCACCCCACTGACACTACTACAGAACAGGGTATTTGGCCGATTCTCAAAATCGTCTTTAGTCTCGGTGTTTTTGCCGCCCGGGACTAATAGACCCTTTAGTCCTGGTCAGTAACATGGACCGGGACTAAAGGGTCTGCCCCAACGGCTACTGCGCAGAGCTGTCGGGGTAGGGACCCTTTAGTCCCGGTCCGTGTTACCAACCGGGACTAAAGATTTTGCCACGGTTTGTGGCTTACCCCGGGATAAATGATCACCTTTTAGCCCCAGTTTTTAATACAAACCGGTACTAAAGCTCCCCGGTTTTTAACCTGCCAACTTCTTCCTCCCCCGAGCCAGAGACATTCAAATTTCAGTGAGCTTCTTGCTTGTTCTTGCTGTTGCTATTGCTTGTTCTTCATTTGTTCTTCATTGTTCTTCGTCTCCGGCGTCAATTGGTGATCTTCTTCGACTCCGTCATCGTCTCTTTGCGTTTAGAGGTAACTATTTTCATCTCCTACCATGTCTTTTGAATATATGAGAGGAATTTAATTAAAATATAAAGTTTGCAAGAACAAGCATAGAGAGTTGAGTAGTTTAAATTGGTTCATCACAATCACTTGATAGTTTTCTACTGCTAGGTAGTATCCATTCTATATTTCATACTTATGCAAGACGAGTAATATTGAATTTTAGTGTCTTTTTAGTTTATTTTCTTTAGAAAAATGTGGAATTTATAATAGTTTGCAACAATAAATATAGAGAGTAGACAATGTGGAAATTGGTATTGTTATATCATATTTTTCGATTATCTAAACAAATAGATAAATTTAGAGTCTTTTTTATTTATAATTGTTTAGAAAATTAGGAATTTGCATGTAATAGTTTAAAAATGAGCATGGATATAGTAGATGGCAACCGTGACCGGGTCCTCAGCCTCTCATCATCGGGATCCGAAGCGTTTGCGGCCGGATCTTCCTCTCATTGCTTGCGGCGAGTGTAAGCAGAAGATTGTGAAGGAGTACCGAGTGAAAAAAGAGGGAATCAACAAGGGTCGTATATTCTACAAGTGTCCGGATCATGAGGTGGGTTATTATTTACCCGCATTTAATTAATATGGTTCATTTGTATCGGTTTTGCTTGATGATGTTGTTTAAATTTCTTATTCTTTGTTCTAATTGCAGTGGAAGGGCACCGACGGATGTAAAGGTTGGTACTGGGAGGAAGAGTACGTTCAACACGTACGAAATTCTGTTGCACAAGAGGTTGACGTTGAAGGTGATGAGGCAGTGAGTCAGCGGCAGCAGCCCATCCAAGCTCATGAAGCGAATGATCTGTCTATTTTAGTTGGGATCGGACGCGAACTAATTATGTTGCTTAACTTCATTTTATTTTTAGTTTTTTTAGTGCTAGCTGCGATAGTCTTTGTTGCAGTCAAGCTTGCTTGAATTAATCAATCATGTGATGTCATGAGTGTTGTGCAATAACATGAGAAACTACTAAGTGCATGGTTGTAATATTTAATGCAGATGTTGTCACGCAAATGGATGTATAATGTCGATCGCCGCCCCAAAGATTTCATTGCTGGCGTGCACTATTTCTTAGGTGTGGCTGAGGCAAACAAGCAGGATGGTTTCATGTGCTGCCCATGCGCCGTCTGTAAGAATTTGAAGGAATATTCATGCCCAAGGACTCTTCATACGCATTTGTTGAAGTCGGGTTTCGTAACAAACTATATTTGTTGGACGAAACATGGAGAAAGGGGGTTGTAATGGATGATGGTGAAGAAGGTGAAGAAGAATTGGCCCACACTGATATTATTGCTTAGTATGGTGCCTTTGATGATGATGCAGTGGGGGGAGGAGATGGTGAAGAAGATGCGGCAGCGACAGAAGATGTGGCAGCTGATGTTGATGCTCTTGGTGATGCCATTCGTGATGCACAAAGAGGATGTGAAAGTGACAAGGAGAAGGTCAAGTTCGAGCGCATGCTAGAGGATCATAGGAAATTGCTATATCCCACTGCTGAAGATGGCCAAAAAAAAGCTGGGTACTACACTGGAACTGCTGCAATGGAATGCAAAGAATGGTACATCCGACAAGGCATTTGGGCAGTTATTGAAGATAATGAAAAAGATGCTACTGAAAGCGAATGAATTGCCCACCACTACGTACGAAGCAAAACAGGTCGTTTGCCCTTTGGGATTAGAAATCCAGCAGATACACGCATGTCCTAATGACTGCATCCTATACCGTGGGGAGGAATACAAGAATTTGGATGCATGCCTGGTATGTGAAGCATCACAGTATAAGATAAGGCGAGATGATCCTTGCGACATAGAGGGTGAAGAACGTCCAAGCAGGAAGAAAATCCCTACCAAGGTTATGTGGTATGCTCCTATAATACCACGCTTGAAACGTTTGTTCAGAAATAAGGACAATGCAAAGTTGTTGCGGTGGCATAAAGAAGATCGTAAGGTAGACAATATGCTGAGGCACCCAGCTGATGGATCCCAGTGGAGAGCGATAGACAGAGAATTCCCAGAGTTTGCAGATGAGGCTAGAAACTTGAGGTTCGCTTTAAGTACGGATGGTTTTAATCCTTTTGGGGAGCAAAGTAGTAGTCATAGCACTTGGCCAGTAACTCTATGTATCTACAACCTTCCTCTGTGGTTATGCATGAAGCGGAAGTTCATTATGATGTCGTTGCTCATCCAAGGGCCGAAGCAACCTGGCAACGACATCGATGTCTACCTGAGGCCATTAGTTGAGGAACTTCTACTTCTATGGAGCAAACCAGGCATACGCGTGTGGGATGAGTACAAACAGGAACACTTTGACCAGCGAGCATTATTGTTCGTAACAATCAATGATTGGTCGGCTCTAAGTAATCTTTCAGGCCAGACAAACAAGGGATATAATGCATGCACACACTGTTTCGAAGACCTTGATAGTTTATTTTTGAAAAAGTGTTGGAAGGTCGTGTATGTTGGGCACCATCGGTTTCTTTCCCTGGGCCACCCAGTAAGAAAGAAAGGCAAACATTTTAAAGGTAAGGCAGACCACCAAACCAAGCTTCGTAACCGAACCGGAGATGATATACTCGAAATGGTGAAGGATACAAAAGTAGTATTTCGAAAGGGACGGGGCAGTGAACCTGTTCCCAAAGACGCTTCGGGACACGCACACATGTGGAAGAAGAAGTCCATATTCTGGGAGCTACCCTACTGGCATGTCCTAGAGGTCCGCCATGCGATCGACGTGATGCACCTGACAAAGAACATTTGTGTGAACCTGCTTGGATTCATGGGTGTCTACGAAAAGCCTAAGGATTCACTTGAAGCACGATAGGACTTGCAGCGCATGAAGGAACGAGACAACTTGTATCCGGAGAAGACAGATGATGGGCGCCAGTACTTAAGCCCTGCTAGCTACACTCTTAGCAGAGAAGAAAAGGAAAGCATGTTTGAATGCCTTAATAGCATCAAGGTCCCATCTGGATTCTCCTCCAATATAAAGAGAATAATTAATGTGTCAGAGAAGAAGTTTCAAAACTTGAAGTCCCATGACTGCCATGTGCTTATGACCCAATTGCTTCCTGTTGCTCTAAGAGGAATTCTACCTCCACATGTACGTCTAGCCAACGTGAAGCTATGTGCATTTCTCAATTCAATTTCACAAAAGGCAATCAATCCAGAGGAACTTTCTACTTTACAGAATGATGTCGTTCAATGTCTCGTCAGCTTTGAGTTGGTGTTCCCTCCATCCTTCTTTGATATCATGACACACCTCCTAGTTCACCTGGTCAAGGAGATCATTATTCTCGGTCCTGTGTTCGTACATACCATGTTCCCATTCGAGAGGTTCATGAGTGTCCTGAAAAAATATGTTCATAACCGTTTTTGGCCTGAAGGAAGCATCGCCCAGGGCTACGGAACAGAGGAGGTCATAGAGTTTTGTGTGGAGTTTATTCTAGACCTTGACCTGATTGGCGTTCCTGAATCGCGACACGAGGGCAGACTCAGTGGCAAGGGAACACTATGGAACAAAACATATATCGGTACAGGAGACGATTACTTCGATAAAGCACACTACACAGTTCTACAGAACTCCTCATTGGTCTATCCATATATCGAGGTACATAAGGATTTACTTCGATCCAAGTGGCCCGGAAAGAGTGAATCTTGGATTACACGTCAGCACATGCAAACCTTTGGCGATTAGTTGCGAAAACAATGTCAGGGTGATGATAACATAGATGAGCAGCTTTATTTGTTGGCCAGACAACCATCGTGGCATATCAGCACGTACAAAGGGTACGAGATCAATGGGAATACATTTTACACAGTAGCCCAAGACGGAAGAAGCACCAACCAAAACAGTGGTGTACGTGATGCCACAGATCCAAATGGGAACAAACAAACATATTATGGTTACATGACATATAGGAACTAGACTACGCACCTAATTTTAAAGTCCCTTTGTTCTGGTGTAAATAGGTCAAGATGACCGGTACCGGAGGTGGGGTAACAGTCGACAAGGAGTATGGGATGACATCAGTGGACCTCAACAATATTGGGTACAAAGATGAACCATTTGTCCTTGCCGCGGATGTGAGTCAGGTGTTCTATGTGAAAGACATGTCTACAAAACCAAAAAGAGGGAAAAATGATAACAACTCGATCGTCAACGAGCCAAAGCGCCATATAGTTCTTTCAAGGAAAAGAAACATTGTCGGAATTGAGGACAAGTCAGACATGTCAGGTGATTATGAAAGAGATGATTGAATTCCGCCATTCAAAGTGAACAAACACCCAAGCATTTTGTTAAACAATGAGGAAACTCCATGGTTGGTTAAGGAATGATCATAACCAAGGGACATATGTCAAGAGGAGGTTCGCCGTTGTGCCCGCTTAATAGTGGGTTGTAAAGATATTATGTAATAATTAATTAATTAAGAATTCATTTATTTGATAATGAATTTATATATATATATTTAGTAGTAGTGATCATTGATTTATGTGCTTCTCTAGATGTGAATCATCAAAATACATATAAGAAGATACTAAAATTTAACATTTTCTTCTGTAAACTAAAGCAAAAAGAATCTCATACTAATTTTTAAAAGAATGTATATCAAATATTTAATTTTCTGTTCAATTAGAAAGATTTAAGATATATTTAAAAAGAAAAAACTAAATTTAAAAATCTAAAACTACTGCATCTGTCGCGTAAAACGAAATTGGGCAATGATTTTTTAGGTTATAAACAAAAGATTAACGTCCAAATGATATGAAAATAAATTTTCTATTGAAAGCCAACAATTTTTTAAATTTAAATTGAACATTAAATTTTTGCATTAACCACATATGAATGGTTATTTACATTTATATTCGTTATTATAAAAAAAGAAAAGAATTTATGCTACAAAATTTTCTACTATACAATAAGGTTAAAGTATATACAACTGTTATTTTCAAGTAATTTTATGCCTACTTTTCAATTTACTATGCAATTAACAAGAATTGCAACAAATTTATATAGTGGAAACTTAATACAAAACCCAAAATACTGAAAACTCAAAACTGTGGCGGGAAAGGACCCTTTAGTCCCGGGCCGTCTTACGCACCGGGACTAAGCCCGCCCGGGACTAAGCCCGCCCGGGACTAAAGGTCCAACCCTTTAGACACCGGGACTAAAGGGTCTTTAGTCCCGTTTAGTCCCGGTGCGTAATACGCCCCGGGACTAAAGGCCCTCCCGGGTATATAGGGCACAGGGTACAGTGCCCCTCCAATCTTCCACAGATCGATGCGCAGTTGCCCCGCCTCCGTCTGCGCCGCCGCCGTCGAGCTCTCCTCGCCGTCAAGCCTCTATCCGCGCCGTCGAGCTCCGCTCCACCCTCGTCCTCCCTCGCTGTCGTCCGCGCTGCGCCCTCGCCGACCGGTCTCCCTCTGCCCTCCACGCCCGTATGGCGTCGTCCTCGCCGCCGTCGAGCACCTCCGCGCCGTCGTCGAGCTCGTCCTCCTCACCGTCGTGTGTCCGCGCCGGCGGCCGAACTCGTCCTCGCCGCCATCGTCGAGCCTCCTCGCCGCCATCGAGCACCTATGCGTGGTGTGCTTGTGTGCGTGGTGTGTGTGTGCAGTGTGCGTGGTGTGTGTGCGCGTGGTGTACTGTGTGCAGTGTGAGAGTGAGTGTAAAAAAAGAAATGAAAAGTTAAATAGAAAATAATATATATAGAAAAAAGAAAATTGATATATATATATATATTTATTATGTATATATATCAATTTTCCTTTTTTTATATATATTATTTTCTATTTAACTTTTTATTACTTTTTTTATAGAAATAGATATACTACTCCGTATCGCAAATACAAGTCATTTATCTACATGTGTATATATATTTTCCAAAACGACTTCTAAATAGGATACAGAGGGAGTATACAGATAATGAATATGAATAGATATATTTATAGAAAAAGGAAAATCATATATATGTTTTTTTAACCTAACAAATATATGTTTACACATGTAGATAAAAAGTGACAGGCCGCGTCGACCTGTAGTCCTGGTGACCGCTCCACCAACCTCGCCGCTGTCCACTGTCATCCGCACTGTCGTCATCCTCGCTGCTGTCCGCCGTCGTTGTTCTCGTCCACGGTGTGTAAATCACGTGACAAGGATATGTTTAAACATGTATTTATTACTCTTAGAAATATGAGTTCAAAGAAAATGATGTGTCATGTTGGAATGCCATAGAAAATCACTTGATATGTTTAAACATGTATTTACACTTAGAAATATTTTCACAGATATGCTTCTTCGTGTTATTTTTAATGTTTGAATTGCCTCTTTACGAATATATGTTATTTTTAATGTTGACGATTACATGTCACCTGAAACTCGAAACCCTAAAACCCGAAACCCTAACCCTAAACCCCAAAACCCTAAACCCTGAAACCCCGAACCCCTAAACCCTGAAACCCTAAACCCTGAAACCCTAAACCCCTCGAAACCCTAAACCCCTAAACCCTCAAACCCCGAACCCCTAAACCCTGAAACCCTAAACCCTGAAAACCTAAACCCCCCGAAATCCTAAACCCCTAAACCCTCAAACCCCGAAACCCTAAACCCAGAAACCCCGAACCCCTAAACCCTGAAACCCCAAACCCCTAAACCCCAAACCCTAAACCCTAAACCCTAAACCCCTAAACCCCTAGTTTTCGGTTTTGGTTTCGCATACATGTATAAAGCTCCTCTAAGTGTTACAGATATATTTTGACAGATATGCTTCTTCGTGTTATTTTTAATGTTTGAATTGCCTCTTTACGAATATATGTTATTTTTAATGTTGACGATTACATGTCACCTAAAACTCGAAACCCTAAAGCCCGAAACCCTAACCCTAAACCCCAAAACCCTAAACCCCGAAACCCCGAACCACTAAACCCCAAAACCCCGAACCCCTAAACCCTCAAACCCCGAAACCCTGAACCCCGAAACCCCGAACCCCTAAACCCTGAAACCCTAAACCCCGAAACCCTAAACCCCCCGAAATCCTAAACCCCTAAACCCTCTAAGTGTATAAAGCTCCTTTAAGTGTTCGATCATATTGTATATATATTTTAATATTCGCAGAAATGGCCGACCCAAATGAGAACATGGAGGAGGAAATGATGAATATCATCGCCGGCGACGATGACGGGAGTCAATACTTATTGAATTACGAAGACATGACCATGCATGATGAAAATCCCCCTGAACAACAAGTTGAGATGGAAGAAGGCAATACAGGTGAGGTATATATATATACAATATGTCATGTTAGGGTTTACATTTACTTGATTAGGTTTTATCTCAACTTGTATTAGGGTTTCATCTTCGTGTCTTTACCTATATGTAGCCCTCTGGATCGACGTCTGCGACGGGGCAGAGCAGACCAAAACGAGGGCCGAAGAGGCCATTGAAGGGTCGTCATGTAATCTCCGAATTCGATATGGCTACAGGCCAACCACTAGGACCCCATGCACAGAAATATGTCTTTCACTGTGGGTTCCTTGTGAGAGATCGGATTCTGATAAGTGCCCGTGAATGGAAAGAGAGGCGAAGTGCTCTCGAGATCAGTTATGTCTCCAATCTTGACAAGCAGCTAGTCTGGGATGACATCCAAGCTCATTTCTCGTTCGACACGGATGATGAGGAGCTGCTGAGGCGAATTTGGGAGTGGACAATAAAGAAGATGGCCACACTTTTTTAGGACTGGAAGAAGAAATTGTACCACAAGTTTATGCTGAAGAACGAGACACCAGATTTCAACTCTAAGGCGTATGTCAAGATAAGGGCCGATTGGGATCAATTTGTACAGTACAAAAGATCACAAGAGAGCGAGGCCCGGGTCAGAGTAAACAAACAGAATGCAGCTCAGAAGAAATACCACCATCATTTAGGATCAGGTGGCTATAAGACTGCCCTTCCACAGTGGGAGAGACAAGAACAGCAGATGCTTGCCAGGGGGTAGTCTCGGAGACAATAAGAAGAAATTGGAGTGAACGGTCCAGGAATTGGTTCTACGCTCATGGGGGAACCATAAACCCTAATGACGGGGAGCTTGATTGGGGCCTGCAAATTTCAAGAGCAGCACAGAGGCTAGTTCAAGCACGACAGACGGTGTTGGCTGGCGAGTTCAAGCCCAACAAAGAGAAGGATGAACTCACGTACGCGCTGGAGAATCCTGAGCACGGTGGGCGTACGAGAGGCTTTGGGGCCATTTCGTGGTTGCATTCCTTCGAAGCGGATCGAGAAAGTTACAGAAGCCGCCAGAGAAAGAAGGACGAGGAGGCAAAGCGGATCTACAAGTTGGAGGAGTATGTTCTACAAACACAAGAGCATGACAAATCTTGTGAAGAATGGATGCAGGAGGAAATCAAAAGGCAAGTGCAAGCGGGACTTAGTCAAATGACGAGTGGGCAAGGTACATCATCACAACAGCCTCAAGCGAACATTAGCCCCCCAGGTCAGATGAAAAGCAGTTGCGCCTCCACGGAAGTACCAACCATTCAAGATGACTCCAAGCTACACTTCCCTATGGATGACGTTAAAGAACCTTTTACTACTTGTGAGTTGCACATTCCAGATGGAAATACGACGAAAAAGGTGGCTGTCGGTGTTGTAAACCCTATCGACCGCACAAGAACACCAAGAATCCATGGTCAACCAGTGCCAGCCAGATACGCTAGCGTCTCGGTGGATAGGGTTGAGACAGGTTGTGGCGGCGTGGCATTGGAAATCGAAAGGGGAGATGGGGAGAAGACTTTAGCTGAAGCGGAGAAGACATTTATTTGTTGGCGCAAGCGCTTCATTATTATTCCTGGAGTGTCACCGCCGCAACCTCCTCCTGCTGATCAAGATCCTCACCATAGGTAGTGTGCGCGTGAACGAGAAACAATTTTTATTACACTAACTTCCTATATGTATATATTAGTTGGATGCTCACATCATTCATTGTTTTGCGTAGCAAGAACTATAGTCCAGTTCGTCATTATTCCCCAACGCATCAGAGTGCTGCGGGCGGTGACGATGTGTTGGAGGACACGACTTCAACCCCATCTCCTGCACAAAGATCTCCACCACGGGCTCCAACACCGCCATCGGCCCCACCATCTCCTCCACCACGGGCTCCAACGCCACAACCTCCACCGCGGGCTCCAACACCACCACCGGGCCCACCATCTCCTCCACTGCGGGCTCCAATGCCACAACCTCCACCGCGGGCTCCAACACCGCCGCCTCCACCACGCGGCCGTAAGAAGCGGTCCGCCGCCACAGAACCAAAGGCCCCACCTCCAAAGAAGAAGGCTCCTGCATCAGGAAAAAAAGCCCAAGAGAAATTAGCTTATGAAAAGACTGATGAGGAGTTAGAAATTACGGTAAAAAAAGATGTGCGAAAATTTTTAGATGAATGTGACGCCGCTGCTAAAGCGAAGAGGAACCCGGAGAAGCCTTGCCTCTTGTTAAACCCACAGGAGTTAAGAAAAGGGTGGACCAACATGGTATCAAGATGCGTGAAGCCCGAAAGGCTCCGCGAAAATCAGATTATGAACGCTCTCTTATGAAGTCCGCAAAAGAACAACAATCCAGCAAGAAGAAAGTGGGAAAGGGTGTTCCACAGCTCGGGGAAACATCAAGACCTTTGTCCCCTTTAGTTGTGCAAAATCAGTATGGTTCAAACATGTGCATTGTACAACAGAAATCTAGAGAGACCACTTTGTCTGAGATGGACTCAATTGAAGATTTTATCATTGAGAGCGGTCTCCCGTACAACACGATTAAAAATATTGCTACTAGGCTGGAGTTTCCACAAGCGGAAGTAGTTGATGAATGGAGGAGAAATTTTGCACCGGGCAGGAGTCTAATGAACCCTAATCACTTATATGTACTTGGTACGCAGATGTTTGCAATCAACAAATGGTGCATGGAGGCTTCTAAAGACGGTGATGTCAATTGGATTTTTGTCCGAATTCGGAACCATCACTACTTCTGTGGCGATGACCTAATCTTAGTCTAGATGGAGGAATTACACCAGCTATGTCATATGGACGCACTGGACAAATCACTCCTTAGCTGCTATTGTTTGTAAGTGTTTCTTTTATAGTTTTCATTGAACTCTCTAGTATGTGTATATAGTACGTAGTATTCTTACACACATACTTGTGGATCGACTCGATATTTTGCAGGTATCAGATGACTCAGCTCAGACATAAACATGACAATTCTGTTGGGTTTGTTGATCCATATGTTGTTTTCAAGGCTCCAAACCCTTCAGCGACTTGGAGCGATGAGTCATGTATGAATCTCATGAGGTTCTTCGTGAACCAAAAAGATAGAGAAAGAATTCTCTTCCCATACAACTTTAAGTGCGTGAGACATATATAGTTAATAATAAGTATGTGCACATTTTATTTTACTTAACCCTAATAATATATATACGAATCATGTGTATGAACAGCTATCACTGGATATTGATGGTCATCGATCTCAAACACAGCAATGTGTTAAACTATGACTCGTTGAGCAAACCGCAAGAAGATTACCAAGATATGATAAACATCCTCGAAAGGTAATTTTTCGATCCCTAGCTTGCATGCTTAAAGTATAGACTAAGCTTGTATATATGTATACTAATTAATAAATAATGATCCAACTATTAATGTTTCATTGACCGGATTAGGGTTTGGGAAAAATTCATTGCTCGGGAACATATGAGTCAGTGTAAGGCCCCACTTACAATAAAGCCACGACTACCAGTAAGTTTACACCTTCGTCAATGTACGTGTATCTTTATTATATCATGTCATATATCATATCTTTATTACGAGATGAATCTTTTCATTCTACAGTGGATTTTGAGACAAAAACAGGGTACCAACTTATTCGGATTCTATGTTTGCGAGTACATGATGATAGAATCAAATAGAATTCCTGAAGAAATCATCAAAGTACGTAACATGTTTCTTTTCATTTTTTATAGACTTAATATTGATAATATAGATATAACTAATATCTTTTTAATTCCAATTGAAGACTGACTGGTTGAAGCAAAAAGTGATGCTACAAGGCTAATTGAAAGCAATACAAGAGACAATAGCAGTATTTCTTCGGGAACGAGTCATAAATCCAAACGGCGAGTTCTACTATAATACCAACGAGAAGTTGATTCCAAACAATGATGATCATTTGTATACCCTGTATATCTTTAGATGGAGTATAACTTGTAATAGGTTTACAGTACTAACTTTGGAGTACAACTTGTGTAGATAGATATTTAGACAACTCCTATATGTATATTGTTTGTAATTTTATGTACATATATTTATATATATATATATATAGTTCTATAGTTCAATTATATATACATGCAATAAGCTTATTGTGTTATACTGCTAATATATATAATTATATATATTAGCAGCAAAGAATATATATTGGAAAACCTATTAAATAAATAAACAAAACTAAAAACAGAACTGAAATGAAAATAAAAAGAAAAAACCAAGGGACCCTTTAGTCCCGGCTGCTAATACCAGCCGGGGATAAAGGGTGCTGCTGCGTTGCAACCGGGACTAAAGGGGGGCTTTAGCCCCGGTGGCCGGAGCCGGGACTAAAGGCGGGGGGGGGGGGGGCCTTTAGTCCCGGAAGCGTAGTCCCGGCTCGGTAACCGGGGCTAAAGGCTCTTGCCGACCGGGGCTAAAGCCCAATTCTAATGTAGTGTGATGTTGACTTTCGGTTGGTGCAATGTGATAAGGTCCATTTACACATAGACCACGTGTCCTATCTTGTATGAGCTCATAGTATGCTGCTATAGAATATGCAATCCTTAAGGACTATGCCTCTGTTACGTTCTCGCTAACTATGAAAATAATTAAAGAATTGTAAATATCACTACTAGAACAACATATTTTACATGAAAATCGAATAATATGGCTGCAAATCGAAACAAGTTTCACTGGAAAGATGAAAACGCGAAAACTGGTGTTAGAATAGAATAGAATGAGACACATCATGTTCATGTCTCGATCCTAATACTCTGGTTTGTATTAAAAAAAATAAGCACCCTGGTGGGTATTATATACATGTAAAAAGTTATCACAAATGACGGCCTCATCCAACTGTGCTGGGCAAAAGGAAATGAAAACTGGCCATGATCTACAGGTAGTTATATATGGTCTCTTGGACCGTGCCAGTAGAAAAAAAATTCGCCGATTCTCAGGGAATATTTGCTGATTAAACTGTGGTTATATTAATCATAGAAACATTCTATTTCTTTAGGTAAGAAACTTATTATTTCTTTAGATAATTAAAAAAATACCCACATAGATAAAATTAATGTCTTCATTGCAACCAGCTTCATGGCGCCTCAACAATGGCAACATACAGAGAGTCAACAGACATCACTATCCTTCTCTGTTTGGTCTGCCCTTCCCGACGAGACCAGATATGTAGACAGGAGACAACAGAGAAGGATAGTTCTTGCGTTCGAGGTCAGGCATTGTTCTCGTAGCAGAATCTGCTATCTCTGCTCCCCGTTAACCAGCTTTTCTGGGGACTGCAGAACCTGTACATGCTTTGCTGGGGATGGCATTGCAAGGTTGTAAGTTTCACATGGAAAATCCATGCTTCTTCATAGCCCATCAGGTGGAACAAGCTCTTCGCATGGCCCCAGCAGTCTTCACTTTTCGCAAAAATGATTTGCTGAGCTGCTCATATCTGCTTCCGGCGTGCCTCCTCTTCCCACTAGACATTGTCAACTTCTCAACTATTGCCATTTCCACCCTTGTCGGATTCCACTATATATGGTTTTATTTTTATTAGTAGGGTGTGGGCGTGTGGCATGCCACAACTGAAAAATAAGCTTTATATATAGAAAGAGAGGAAATGCCAATGAGTATGCCACATTATTTGGAAAAGTCATGGGTTATAATTATAATGATGTACACTCCAGTTATTCGTCCAAGGCATGTTCGAGCAGATGTTCATCAGTGCAGATCACCTCCTGAAGTTTTTGTAGAGGGCATGCGTTATGATCAAAGATAAAAATTATCCATATATCATGCATGCATGTCGTGCCACTTGACTGCAACACCTTGCTCTTTGGTCCATGCGCTACATGCTGCCGGGCTTATAGCATAACTGAAGTTATGTTTGCCACAGTGTTCAGATGTGTTTCTTGCAGGGAATGGTATGTAGTATGCAATTTGGGTTCCCTCCACCACCGCCACCACCCCCCCCCCCCCCCCCCCCCCCGTTTTATTTTGCTTTGAAGCAGGATCCATAAACCAACAGAAAAACTCATATAGACTATATAAAAAATAATTAATCATTCCTCATCACCAATACCATAAAATGGAATTCATTTAGTTTAGAGGCTTTCATCTTGAATGAGGCTTCCTGGATAGTGATATCCACACTCTCTGTTGGTTAGAACCACTAACAGACACTGGCGGGTCATGGCTTAATTAACCAGACCGTGTGATAGGGAGGTTCACTGCTGGTCACTCAGATCCAAAAGCTAGCTGTGTGGATCCTAGTCTTATGACACAACAGAGAAGCCATGTCACCACTGGCTCATGCACACTCGGTTTAACTCTAAAGAGATCACGTGAGTGGTCCAATACCTAAGCCTTTTATTTTTTACCGTTGGTAGAAAAGTTAGGATTTATAATTTAGGGGATCTGCATCATTATTTGTATGCCGTCTATAAAAGAACACAGGTTTCATTGCGTGGTGTAGCCAACGCTAGCAAAGCCACACAAGATGAGGTGAAAAGGAAGAGGAAATGGTGAGAGTTAGGATGTTGTCATGGTATTTCCTCATGTGGGAATAGAAGGAATCAGTTAAGCAGCTATCAACAGTCCAAAGTTAGCGGTTGTGGTAAGAATAACACCGGTACCGGTCCCGGTGGTTGCTGGAGAATGACAGCTCTGTATGCTTTTTCATCCAAGAACGGGCACATGAGGCCCAACAAGATCGAGACCATGCACATCATGACAAAGCATGCAAAACTAAGGCACACACCTAGAATAAAAGTCACCTTTTTGCCATCGTCGCTTACCATTTCTGATTTTTTTCCCCAAAAATATATGGTGAAAAGGGTATTTCAAATTAAAGTATCACAAAAGACAAAGTTCCAGAACAGCCTTAAGCGAACCATGGCCATTTGTTAATTCACCAGATATGCCTGTGTGTTGCATGGAGGTCACTTATTTTTAAACATATGTAAGTACGTATTTTTTAGGTGTAGATAGATAATCGAAACAACCAAAATCATATGATAGTAAATTTGTTCAATATGATTCTATTGTACCCAATGTTGCACTGCATGATATGTTTTACTCAAGATGATACATAGGATTCTCCATGGCAATGAAATCTGGGTGTAGAGTGTTATCAAATATCTCCTTTCGTCTTCTTTTAGAGGCTCTCTTTACCTCTAGTCGTTTGGTGTCGCATTATACAATCGGTCATGTCACCTAACTATTTTCTGCTCGGGTGATAACTTTTTTACCACTCCTGCTGTAAGCGCATTTTTTCTCGCATATTAATAAATGTAGAATATCAGCTAACACTACTACAGAACAGGGTCATAGGCCGATTCTCAAAATCGTCTTTAGTCTCGGTGTTTTTGCCGCCCGGGACTAATAGACCCTTTAGTCCCGGTCGGTTTCACGGACCGGGACTAAAGGGCCTGCCCCAACGGCTACTGCGCAGAGCTGTCGGGGCAGGGACCCTTTGATGCGAACCCGCTAGGGTTTTTGCCCGATCTTTCGATGAGAAGCGGGGGATAACTCGATTGGTGGATGGAGATGACGTTCACGGCCCGACTACAGCCCTCAAGACCGCGCCTTAGCAACCGATACACCACGTCCAGTAGCCATCACGATCTTGTGGAGCGCGACAACCAGCCCCTAGGGCTCCCGTCCTGCAAGCAATCGAAGAACTAGCAAGAACGAGAAAACAAGCACTGAATTGCAAGATGAAATTGAAGGTTCCAAACTGAATCTTAATCAACAATGGGGTTCCGAAGACAAGGAGACGGGCGGCTGATCCAGCACGCGCGCCTACAAGCAAGTAGCGAAGGCTAAACTTGATCTAAACAAAACCCAACCCGACCATGGCGGCTACAGAGGGATATAAGTAGATGGATTGACGACCAAAAGAGTGTTGGGGTCGTCCTCCAACCCTAGGACGCGTCCCTAATGGACCCAACATGATACATGGGTCATCAGCCCAAAATGAGGTGACGCAACACCCTGGACAGCAAGACCTGTCAACGGTAATTGGATCATTGCCGCTGCTGCCTAACAGGTATTGATGTGGGACTTGATTCATATGAAAGTAGACTTGATAAGCTTTCCAACAAGTCCTGAAACGTCTGAATCCGAATCCGTATGCAACCGTGGTGTCGGTCACAAGTTGGTGCTTTGCCGCAGTCCGAATCCAGCTAGCGCGAGTCCTTCTCCCTTTCGGTCTTCTCCTCGGTTCCTAATCAAAACAAGAGTGCACGCATTTCCATTGTCTAAACAAGATGGACAATTGCTTATCAAGGAACTCACTTGATGATTAAGTTGACGAGCACGAGCACGAGTAAGAGGACCAGCTATAGGTTGTGTCAGAGAGGATGTATCGCTGGTGTTGATGTCTTCGTCATCCTCCCTTTCTTGCATTTGAGTCGTCCTCGACTCAAGCTCATCTTCCTCACCCAAATAAGGCTTCAAATTTGCAATGTTAAATGTGGGACTAACCCCAAAATCTGCAGGAAGATCAAGCTTATATGCATTCTCATTAATTCGTTGCAACACTTTAAAAGGACCATCAGCTCTAGGCATCAATTTGGATTTTCTCAGTTCTGGAAATCTATCTTTTCGCAAATGCAACCAAACCAAATCCCCAGGTTCCAGAATCAATTGCTTTCTACCTTTATCTCGAGCGCATTTGTACTTAGCATTCATGCGCTCTATGTTTTCTTTAGTGGCTTCATGCAATTTTAACATCAATTCAGCACGTTGCTTAGCATCAAAATTCATTTTTTCAGAACTTGGCAAAGGCATTAAATCAATAGGAGCACGTGGCAAGAAGCCATAGACAATCTCGAAAGGACACATTTTTGTAGTAGAATGCAATGAACGATTATAAGTGAACTCAATATGTGGCAAACATTCTTCCCACGTCTTAATATTCTTCTTTAAAACAGCCCTTAACATAGTGGATAAAGTTCTATTCACAACTTCAGTTTGACCATCAGTTTGGGATGACAAGTGGTGGAAAATAAAAGCTTAGTCCCCAATTTAAACCACAAAGTCTTCCAAAAATGACTAAGAAATTTAGCATCACGATTAGAAACAATTGTGTTGGGCACACCATGTAAGCGAACAATTTCTCGAAAGAACAAATCAGCAATATTTGTAGCATCATCAGTTTTATGACATGGTATGAAATGTGCCATCTTAGAAAATCTATCAACAACCACAAACACACTATCACGTCCCCTCCTAGTCCTTGGTAATCCCAACACAAAATCCATAGATATATCCTCCCAAGGAGTGTTAGGAACAGGAAGAGGTAGATACAAACCGTGGGGATTTAACCGTGACTTTGCCTTTTGACATGTTGTGCAACGAGCAACAAACCTCTCCACATCTCTCTTCATCCTTGGCCAAAAGAAATGACCAGCAAGTATGTCCTCGGTCTTCTTTGCTCCAAAATGTCCCATCAAACCACCTCCATGTGCTTCCTGCAACAACAACAACAAACGAACAGAGCTAGCTGGAATGCATAGCTTGTTAGCTCTAAACACAAACCCATCACTAACGATGAATTTGTTCCATCCTTTTCCATCTTTACAATGCAGCAACACGTCTCTAAAATCAGCATCGTGAACATATTGGTCTTTAATTGTTTCTAACCCAAAGATCTTATAATCAAGTTGATTCAGCAAAGTATATCTCTGTGATAAAGCATCAGCAATAATATTCTCCTTCCCTTTCTTGTGCTTAATAATATAAGGAAAAGATTCAATAAATTCAACCCATTTTGCATGCCTACGATTCAGTTTTCCTTGACTACGAATATGTTTTAAAGATTCATGATCAGAATGGATAACAAACTCTTTGGGCCACAAATAATGCTGCCATGTCTCTAATGTTCGAACAAGAGCATAGAGTTCTTTATCATAAGTAGAATAATTGAGAACAGGCCCACTCAATTTCTCACTAAAATATGCAATAGGTTTTCCCTCTTGTAACAAAACACCTCCCAGACCAATTCCACTAGCATCACATTCAAGCTCAAAAGTCTTATTAAAATCAGGAAGTTGTAGGAGAGGCGCATGAGTTAACTTATCTTTCAACATGTTGAATGAATTCTCTTGTGTTTTGCCCCATTCAAAAGGCACCCCCTTCTTGGTAAGCTCATTCAATGGTGCAGCAATGGTGCTGAAATCCTTCACAAAACGGCGATAGAATCCAGCAAGTCCTAGGAAACTCCGCACTTGGGTGATAGTCTTTGGGACAGGCCATCCCTGTATAGCTTCCACCTTGGCTTGATCAACCTCAATTCCCTGTGGAGTCACAACATAACCAAGAAAAGACACTCGATCGGTGCAAAAGGTGCACTTCTCAAGGTTACCAAATAAGCGTGCCTCGCGTAGTGCATTAAAAACAACACGTAAATGATCAAGATGTTCATCCAATGATTTGCTGTAAATTAATATATCATCAAAATATACGACAACAAATTTCCCAATGAAAGCACACAAAACCTCGTTCATTAATCTCATGAAAGTACTAGGTGCATTAGTTAACCCCAAAGGCATGACTAACCACTCATATAAACCGAACTTAGTTTTGAAAGCAGTTTTCCATTCATCTCCCAATGTCATACGAATCTGGTGGTACCCACTACGTAAATCAACTTTTGAAAACACAACAGCACCACTCAGTTCATCTAGCATATCATCTAATCGTGGAATAGGGTGTCGATATCGAATGGTGATATTATTAATAGCTCTACAATCAACACACATACGCCATGTTCCATCTTTCTTAGGCACTAAAATTACTGGAACAACACAAGGGCTAAGGGATTCTCACACATAACCTTTGTCTAGTAGTTCTTGCACTTGTCGCTGAATTTCCTTTGTTTCTTCTGGGTTTGTCCTGTATGGCGCACGGTTTGGCAAAGATGCACCAGGAATAAGATCAATTTGGTGCTCAATCCCGCGTAGTGGTGGCAGCCCCGCTGGTACTGCACTTGGAAACACATTGGAATACTCCTGCAAAACGTTAGCAACAGCAGGGGGCAAAGAACATTGCATATCCTCAATTGAAATCAAAACATCCTTGCATATCAAAGCATAAGCAGCAGAAGTGAATGCATTGAACTCATTAATATCTGATTTGGTGGCTATCATACAACGTGCTTTCAGTTTTATCTCATCTTTGTTATCAATTACAGATTTATCATTTTCATTTTTCTCGCTCTTTGCTTTAGCAGCCCTAGCAACATCAGTTTGCATAATAATTTCAGGAGACATAGGATGCAACACAATTTTTCGATCATGGTATAGAAAAGAATACTGATTTGATCTACCATGATGCATAGAATCTCTATCAAATTGCCAAGGTCTACCTAGCAGAATGTTACAAGCTTGCATAGGGACAACATCACATTCAACAATATCTTTGTAGGATCCGATGGAAAAATTGATTCTCACAAGTCTAGTTACCTTTGCCTTACCACTGTTGTTCAGCCATTGGATGTAGTAGGGATGTGGGTGTGGTTTGGTGTTGAGGGCAAGCTTCTGCACCATATCGCTGCTTGCCAAGTTGTTGCAGCTACCTCCATCAATGATCATGCGGCACGAATGCTCTTTGATGACACACTTTGTTTGGAATAAATTGTGTCGCTGATTTTGCTCTGCCTTCTCCATTTGTGCACTAAGCACTCGCTGCACGATCAAGCTCTCATAGTGGTCCGCTTCACCTGCATTAATGTGTTCTTCTATTTGTTCTTCATTACCTGCATGGTCAGTCGCAAGCAATGCAAGTGTATCTTCATCAAAATCACTAGCAGATGAGCACTCACCATCATCCTTGACAATCATAACTCGCTTGTTTGGACAGTCACGCATCATGTGCCCATATCCCTTGCACCGGTGACATTGTATGTTGCTGGTTCTACCCGTCGATGCCACAGATGAAGTACTCGCAGCAGGTTTTTGCATCGTCTTTGCACTCGAATTTGTGGGGGCAGCTCGAGTCTTGTCACTAGATGATGGAGTAGAAATACGTGTAGATGGAGTTGTAGTCATGCGTTGCTGCCATGAATTAGCCTTCCCTGCAGAAATATTACTCCTTGCGCTAGCACGTCGTCCCTGCACTTCCCTTTCAGCTTTACAAGCAAGATGAAACAAACGGGTTACGTTATTGTATTCTTTGTAAGCGAGGATGTCCTGAATTTCCCGATTTAACCCACCCAAAAATCTAGCCATAGCCGGTTCCTCATCCTCCTCTAGGTTACAACGCAACATACCCGTTTGTAATTCCTGATAATATTCTTCTACACTTTTAGCACCTTGTCTCAATTGCTGCAACTTATTTATCATATCACGGGCATAGTAAGATGGAACAAATCTAGCTCTCATGGCTCGTTTCAGCGCATCCCATGTTTTAGGTATGTTATTAGGATTTTTCTTGCCATATTCTATCCACCAAACAGAAGCAAAATCTGTAAACTCGCTAGTAGCAGCCCTAACACGTGTAGTCTCAGGAAATTCATGACATGCAAACTTTTGATCAACAACAATCTCCCAAGTAATGTAGGCATCAGGGTCATATTTACCATCAAAAGGAGGTATCTTAAATTTAATCTTACTGAAAGCATCATCATTATTGTGTACCTCGCGTCGGCGGTTGCCACCCATACCTCTACGGTTGTGACGTAGGCGACGTCGATCACGAGTGTCTTGATCATCATGCTCAGTATCAACAGTGTAGTCATCTTCATGACTACCGTGCTCTCGATCTCCCTCCTTTTCTTCTTTGTGCTTCTCTTTATCTTTGGTGTGGAAGTCATCAAATCGCCTTAGGAGAGCAGCAAGGCTTTTGTCCACACTAGCAACAGATTCCTCCAAACTTGTAAGCTTGTTGTTTGTGGCAATCTGCTTAGCCTCCAACTGCCCCAGCTTTTCATTTGTCACCTACAAGTCGTTATCAAGTCCCTGTGTGTGCAGCTTCACTTTCCTTTCAAAATGTTGTATGATGCCCTTAGTGCGAGGTGTATGTGGTACTTCGTTATCATCACCTGCCCCTGTCATGGTTCAAAGACAAAGACAACAAGAAAGGCAAGTGAAGAAATAAAAGCCCTACAACTACTAGGGTGTAGCTACAGCAAGTCGCTCACACTCAACTTGTTACACAAGTTCTTACCAATTCTTACCTTGCTTGACAGGAGGGGTCGTCTACCAACAAGTGTACAGCAATGGATGAAGTGTATCGGTGCTGCAGCACAAGACCTGTCAAGCTGTAGAGTATGTGGAGCTATAGGTGGGCTGAAACAAGGAACGAACTAGCACCATGTTAGTTATAAAAGCGAGCTGAATAAACGTTCGACGGTGGTACTGTGCTGGTCCTAGGCTAGACCGTGCTAGAGACGCGAGCCTGGACACAAAGGAAACCACAGCACACCCCCGAACACAAGGTGGAACAGTCCTAGAATCAAAAAGAAAAACAGCCCCTTTTCTTTTGAATCTTTTCTCTTTTTTTTCTTTTTTTTGGGCAACCTCAAAAACTGATTATATGAACAAAAGAATACAAAAGAGCAATTCGCTACACACACTTTTTCTGGAAAGAGCAATTCTCTCTCTCTCTCTAGAGTAAGGCCGAACAAGTATGGAGTTATCTTTCTTTTGGTTCACGTAGTCGGAGATCTGGATAGATCAACACGCGGACAACAAGTTCTACTCGGTTTCCCACTCAGAACAAAACACAAAACGGATTCCACCTATTGCCGAGTTCTACTCGGCTTCCCCTTTTTTCACGTTGGTGGAACTCAGATTGGAACTCAACTCGATCCGGACCAAGACCACAGTTCAATTCGGACTTCACCACAAATTCGACAGAGAGAAGATATAGTAATACTCGGCTGTGTATAGATGGTGACAAGAACTCGAAACTCTAAAGGACTAGACACTAAGACCAGCAACTCGACACAAACAGAAGCAACGCAAAATCAACAAGCCCTAACTAAACGGTACTAGCCAAGGCACAAAGGTTTAAAAGGATTATGGAAAAAAACTAATCTACTATTTTTTTGGCTTTTGTGGACTATAGGAAAATAATTAAAAACAACAAAGGATTAGAAGTCTCTCACCGAAGAACCTTGCTCTGATTACCAACTGATGCGAACACGCTAGGGTTTTTGCCCGATCTTTCGATGAGAAGCGGGGGATAACTCGATTGGTGGATGAAGATGACGTTCACGGCCCGACTACAGCCCTCAAGACCGCGCCTTAGCAACCAATACACCACGTCCAGTAGCCGTCACGATCTTGTGGAGCGCGACAACCAGCCCCTAGGGCTCCCGTCCTGCAAGCAATCGAAGAACTAGCAAGAACGAGGAAACAAGCACTGAATTGCAAGATGAAATTGAAGGTTTCAAACTGAATCTTAATCAACAATGGGGTTCCGAAGACAACGAGACAGGCGGCTGATCCAGCACGCGCGCCTACAAGCAAGTAGCGAAGGCTAAACTTGATCTAAACAAAACCCAGCCCGACCATGGCAGCTACAGAGGGATATAAGTAGATGGATTGACGACCAAAAGAGTATTGGGGTCGTCCTCCAACCCTAGGACGCGTCCCTAATGGACCCAACATGATACATGGGCCATCAGCCCAAAATGAGGTGACGCAGCACCCTGGACAGCAAGACCTGTCAATGGTAATTGGGTCACTGCCACTGCTGCCTAATAGGTATTGACATGGGACTTGATTCATATGAAAGTAGACTTGATAAGCTTTCCAACAAGTCCTGAAGCGCCTGAATCCGAATCCGTATGCAACCGTGGTGTCGGTCACAAGTTGGTGCTTTGCCGCAGTCCGAATCCAGCTAGCGCGATTCCTTCTCCCTTTCGGTCTTCTTCTCGGTTCCTAATCAAAACAAGAGTGCACACATTTCCATTGTCTAAACAAGATGGACAATTTCTTATCAAGGAACTCACTTGATGATTAAGTTGACGAGCACGAGCACGAGTAATAGGACCAGCTATAGGTTGTGTCAGAGAGGATGTATCGCTGGTGTTGATGTCCTCATCACCCTTTAGTCCCGGTCCGTGTTACCAACCGGGACTAAAGGGCACTCTTTAGTCCCGGTTAGTGCCACAGACCGGGACTAAAGATTTAGCCACGGTTTGTGGCTTGCCCCGGGATAAATGATCACCTTTTAGCCCCAGTTTTTAATACAAACCGGGACTAAAGCTCCTCGGTTTATAACATGCCAACTTCTTCCTCCCCGAGCCTGAGACATTCAAATTTCAGTGAGCTTCCTTGCTTGTTCTTGTTGTTGTTCTTGCTGTTGTTCTTGCTTGTTCTTCGTCTCCGGCGTCAATTGGTGATCTTCTTCGACTCCATCATCGTCTCTTTGCGTTTAGAGGTAACTATTTTCATCTCCTACCATGTCTTTTGAATATGAGAGGAATTTAATTAAAATATATACTTTGCAAGAACAAGCATAGAGAGTTGAGTAGTTTAAATTGGTTCATCACAATCACTTAATAGTTTTCTACTGCTAGGTAGTATCCATTCTATATTTCATACTTATGCTAGGTATTGTTGTATCATATTTTTCGATTATCTAAACAAATAGATAAATTTAGAGTTTTTTATTTATAATTGTTTAGGAAATTAGGAATTTGCATGTAATAGTTTAAAAAAATGAGCATGGATATAGTAGATGGCAACCGTGACCGGGTCCTCAGCCTCTCATCATCGGGATCCGAAGCGTTTGCGGCCGGATCTTCCTCTCATTGCTTGCGGCGAGTGTAAGCAGAAGATTGTGAAGGAGTACCGAGTGAAAAAAGAGGGAATCAACAAGGGTCGTATATTCTACAAGTGTCCGGATCATGAGGTGGGTTATTATTTACCCGCATTTAATTAATATGGTTCATTTGTATCGGTTTTGCTTGATGATGTTGTTTAAATTTCTTATTCTTTGTTCTAATTGCAGTGGAAGGGCACCGACGGATGTAAAGGTTGGTACTGGGAGGAAGAGTACGTTCAGCACGTACGAAATTCTGTTGCACAGGAGGTTGACGTTGAAGGTGATGAGGCGGTGAGTCAGCGGCAGCAGCCCATCCAAGCTCATGAAGCGAATGATCTGTCTATTTTAGTTGGGATCGGACGCGAACTAATTATGTTGCTTAACTTCATTTTATTTTTAGTTTTTTTAGTGCTAGCTGTGATAGTCTTTGTTGCAGTCAAGCTTGCTTGAATTAATCAATCATGTGATGTCATGAGTGTTGTGCAATAACATGAGAAACTACTAAGTGCATGGTTGTAATATTTAATGCAGATGTTGTCACGCAAATGGATGTATAATGTCGATCGCCGCCCCAAAGATTTCATTGCTGGCGTGCACTATTTCTTAGGTGTGGCTGAGGCAAACAAGCAGGATGGTTTCATGTGCTGCCCATGCGCCGTCTGTAAGAATTTGAAGGAATATTCATGCCCAAGGACTCTTCATACGCATTTGTTGAAGTCGGGTTTCGTAACAAACTATATTTGTTGGACGAAACATGGAGAAAGGGGGTTGTAATGGATGATGGTGAAGAAGGTGAAGAAGAATTGGCCCACACTGATATTATTGCTTAGTATGGTGCCTTTGATGATGATGCAGTGGGGGGAGGAGATGGTGAAGAAGATGCGGCAGCGACAGAAGATGTGGCAGCTGATGTTGATGCTCTTGGTGATGCCATTCGTGATGCACAAAGAGGATGTGAAAGTGACAAGGAGAAGGTCAAGTTCGAGCGCATGCTAGAGGATCATAGGAAATTGCTATATCCCACTGCTGAAGATGGCCAAAAAAAAGCTGGGTACTACACTGGAACTGCTGCAATGGAATGCAAAGAATGGTACATCCGACAAGGCATTTGGGCAGTTATTGAAGATAATGAAAAAGATGCTACTGAAAGCGAATGAATTGCCCACCACTACGTACGAAGCAAAACAGGTCGTTTGCCCTTTGGGATTAGAAATCCAGCAGATACACGCATGTCCTAATGACTGCATCCTATACCGTGGGGAGGAATACAAGAATTTGGATGCATGCCTGGTATGTGAAGCATCACAGTATAAGATAAGGCGAGATGATCCTTGCGACATAGAGGGTGAAGAACGTCCAAGCAGGAAGAAAATCCCTACCAAGGTTATGTGGTATGCTCCTATAATACCACGCTTGAAACGTTTGTTCAGAAATAAGGACAATGCAAAGTTGTTGCGGTGGCATAAAGAAGATCGTAAGGTAGACAATATGCTGAGGCACCCAGCTGATGGATCCCAGTGGAGAGCGATAGACAGAGAATTCCCAGAGTTTGCAGATGAGGCTAGAAACTTGAGGTTCGCTTTAAGTACGGATGGTTTTAATCCTTTTGGGGAGCAAAGTAGTAGTCATAGCACTTGGCCAGTAACTCTATGTATCTACAACCTTCCTCTGTGGTTATGCATGAAGCGGAAGTTCATTATGATGTCGTTGCTCATCCAAGGGCCGAAGCAACCTGGCAACGACATCGATGTCTACCTGAGGCCATTAGTTGAGGAACTTCTACTTCTATGGAGCAAACCAGGCATACGCGTGTGGGATGAGTACAAACAGGAACACTTTGACCAGCGAGCATTATTGTTCGTAACAATCAATGATTGGTCGGCTCTAAGTAATCTTTCAGGCCAGACAAACAAGGGATATAATGCATGCACACACTGTTTCGAAGACCTTGATAGTTTATTTTTGAAAAAGTGTTGGAAGGTCGTGTATGTTGGGCACCATCGGTTTCTTTCCCTGGGCCACCCAGTAAGAAAGAAAGGCAAACATTTTAAAGGTAAGGCAGACCACCAAACCAAGCTTCGTAACCGAACCGGAGATGATATACTCGAAATGGTGAAGGATACAAAAGTAGTATTTCGAAAGGGACGGGGCAGTGAACCTGTTCCCAAAGACGCTTCGGGACACGCACACATGTGGAAGAAGAAGTCCATATTCTGGGAGCTACCCTACTGGCATGTCCTAGAGGTCCGCCATGCGATCGACGTGATGCACCTGACAAAGAACATTTGTGTGAACCTGCTTGGATTCATGGGTGTCTACGAAAAGCCTAAGGATTCACTTGAAGCACGATAGGACTTGCAGCGCATGAAGGAACGAGACAACTTGTATCCGGAGAAGACAGATGATGGGCGCCAGTACTTAAGCCCTGCTAGCTACACTCTTAGCAGAGAAGAAAAGGAAAGCATGTTTGAATGCCTTAATAGCATCAAGGTCCCATCTGGATTCTCCTCCAATATAAAGAGAATAATTAATGTGTCAGAGAAGAAGTTTCAAAACTTGAAGTCCCATGACTGCCATGTGCTTATGACCCAATTGCTTCCTGTTGCTCTAAGAGGAATTCTACCTCCACATGTACGTCTAGCCAACGTGAAGCTATGTGCATTTCTCAATTCAATTTCACAAAAGGCAATCAATCCAGAGGAACTTTCTACTTTACAGAATGATGTCGTTCAATGTCTCGTCAGCTTTGAGTTGGTGTTCCCTCCATCCTTCTTTGATATCATGACACACCTCCTAGTTCACCTGGTCAAGGAGATCATTATTCCCGGTCCTGTGTTCGTACATACCATGTTCCCATTCGAGAGGTTCATGAGTGTCCTGAAAAAATATGTTCATAACCGTTTTTGGCCTGAAGGAAGCATCGCCCAGGGCTACGGAACAGAGGAGGTCATAGAGTTTTGTGTGGAGTTTATTCCAGACCTTGACCTGATTGGCGTTCCTGAATCGCGACACGAGGGCAGACTCAGTGGCAAGGGAACACTATGGAACAAAACATATATCGGTACAGGAGACGATTACTTCGATAAAGCACACTACACAGTTCTACAGAACTCCTCATTGGTCTATCCATATATCGAGGTACATAAGGATTTACTTCGATCCAAGTGGCCCGGAAAGAGTGAATCTTGGATTACACGTCAGCACATGCAAACCTTTGGCGATTAGTTGCGAAAACAATGTCAGGGTGATGATAACATAGATGAGCAGCTTTATTTGTTGGCCAGACAACCATCGTGGCATATCAGCACGTACAAAGGGTACGAGATCAATGGGAATACATTTTACACAGTAGCCCAAGACGCAAGGAGCACCAACCAAAACAGTGGTGTACGCGTGGATGCCACGGATCCAAATGGAAACAAACAAACATATTATGGCCGCATACATGACATATGGGAACTAGATTACGCACCTAATTTTAAAGTCCCTTTGTTCCGGTGTAAATGGGTCAAGATGACCGGTACCTGAGGTGGGGTAACAGTCGACAAGGAGTATGGGATGACATCAATGGACCTCAACAATATTGGGTACAAAGACGAACCATTTGTCCTTGCCGCAGATGTGAGTCAAGTGTTCTATGTGAAAGACATGTCTACAAAACCAAAAAGAGGAAAAAATGATAACAACTCGATCGTCAACGAGCCAAAGCGCCATATAGTTCTTTCAGGGAAAAGAAACATTGTCGGAATTGAGGACAAGTCAGACATGTCAGGTGATTATGAAAGAGATGATCGAATTCTGCCATTCAAAGTGAACAAAGACAAAAGCATTTTGTTAAACAATGAGAAAACTCCATGGTTAAGGAATGATCATAACCAAGGGACATATGTCAAGAGGAGGTTCGCAGTTGTGCCCGCTTAATAGTGGGTTGTAAATATATTATGTAATAATTAATTGTCGGTGGTACAAAAAAGGGTACCCCCAATCAACGCAAACACCCGAACGCTCTATCTCCGTCTCGCCCGAGCCCTCCCAGCCAGGCCTCGGGCGAACGCTCTATCTTCGTCTCGCCCGAGCCCTCCCAGCCAGGCCTCGGGCGAACGCTCTATCTCCGTCTCGCCCGAGCCCTCCCAGCCAGGCCTCGGGCGAACGCTCTATCTCCGTCTCGCCCGAGCCCTCCCAGCCAGGCCTCGGGCGAACGCTCTTTCTCCGCCTCGCCCGAGCCCTCCGAGCAAGGCCTCGGGCGAGCACGATCGCTCTCCGTCTCGCCCGAGCCCTCCAGGCCTCGGGCGAGCGCGCCCCTACACCTCGAGCCTTAACGCACGGACCTCGAGCTGTACAGACAGCCGTACCAGCCCATACCACGCATTTAATGCCTTCACCTACTCCGGTCATGTCCACTAGTGCACAGCATGTACCACAGTAACTCGGTGTAAAGGTCAAGTCTCGTTTTCACCACAAGCATGGGCAAAAGGGCACCAGTACAGCACTGTTCGGCCAAGCCATGCACTGTAACCCCTCGAGGCCGGCTACGCGCCCCTCGAGCCCTGCACTGTAACACCTCGAGGCCGGCTCCGCGCCCCTCGAGCCCCCGTGGCACCACCTCGAGGCCGGCTCCGCGCCCTTCGAGCCCTAACTACTTTCATGCTATTGGAGGACAGGTACCCCAAGACCCGGAGGGACCCCGCCGCGTCCTGTACATTCCGGGATGGGTGCTGTACGGCTCCCACCTTGCCGCGCCACCACGTCCGCGCCCAGGGTGGAAGCCACGACCCAAGGATGCCTCAACAGCAACGATCACATCGGCTCCAGTGGCCCTGACAAGACAGGGTTCCTACCCTTCTCCGTATGGGGCACCGTACGCCCCGACACCTGTAATACCCTTATGTAACCCTGGCCTCCCCTTGCTCTATAAAAGGGGACACCAGGGCCCTCATTCAGAAAAAAGGACACAACACACGAGTCCACACACAGGCACGAGTCCGGACTCCGGTCCACGCTCACTGAGCTTGTATTCTCCCCTGTACAAGCACTTAGGTGCAAGTAATACAAGAACATCCCCCAACTGGACGTAGGGCCTTCTTTGCCCGAATCAGGATAAATCCTTGTGTCCTCTTGCATCACCATCCAGGAAGAGAAGTACGCGATCATATCACTCGTTGGTGTGATACCCCGGGTACGAAACACCGACATTAATTAATTAAGACTTCATTTATTTGATAATGGATTTATATATATATTTAGTAGTAGTGATCATTGATTTATGTGCTTCTCTAGATGTGAATCATCAAATACATATAAGAAGATACTAAAATTTAACATTTTCTTTCATAAACTAAAGCAAAAAGAATCTCATACTAATTTTAAAAGAAAGTATATCAAATATTTAATTTTCTGTTCAATTAGAAAGATTTAAGATATATTTAAAAGAAAAAACTAAATTCAAAAATCTAAAACTACTGCATCTGTCACGTAGAACGAAATTGGGCAATGATTTTTTATGTTATAAACAAAAGATTAACGTCCAAATGATATGAAAATAAATTTTCTATTGAAAGCCAACAATTTTTAAAATTTAAATTGAACATTAAATTTTTGCATTAACCACGTATGAATGGTTATTTACATTTATATTCGTTATTATAAAAAAAGAAAAAGAATTTATGCTACAAAATTTTATACTATACAATAGGATCAAAGGATATACAACTGTTATTTTTAAGTAATTTTATGCCTAGTGTTCAATTTATTATGCAATTAACAAGAATTACAACATATTTATATAGTGGAAACTTAATACAAAACCCAAAATACTGAAACCCCAAAACTGTGGCGGGAAAGGACCCTTTAGTCCCGGGCCGTCTCACGCACCGGGACTAAAGACCCTTTAGTCCCGTTGCGTAAGCCCGCCCGGGACTAAAGGTCCAACCCTTTAGTCCCGGGGCGTATTACGCACCGGGACTAAAGACCCTTTAGTCCCGGTGCGTAATACGCCCCGGGACTAAAGGCCCTCGCAGGTATATAGGGCACAGGGCATAGTGCCCTCTAATCTTCCCCAGATCGACGCAGTTGCCCGCCTCCGTCCGCGCCGCCGCCCTCGAGCTCTCCTCGCCGTCGAGCCTCCATCCGCGCCGTCGAGCCTCGGCCTCTCTCGCCGCCGTCGAGCCTCGGCCTCCCTCGCCGCCGTCGAGCCTCGGCCTCGGCTCGTCCTCGTCCCTCGTCCTCCGCGCCGGCACCGTCGAGCTCCCAGGCCGTACCTCCTCGCGCCGTCGTACTCGTCCTCGCGCCGCCGTCGAGCCTCAGCCTCGTCTCGTCCTCGTCCTCGTCTCGTCCTCCACGCCGGCGTCTCTGTCGTCCTCCGGCCATCCTGCTCGTCGATCTCCGGCCGTCCTCGCCGCCGTGCGTGCAGTGTGTGTGTTCGTGTGTGTGCGTGTGTGTGCAGTGTGTGTGCGTGGTGTGTGTGCAGTGTGTGTAAAAAATGAAAAGTTAAATAGAAAATAATATATATAGAAAAAAGAAAATTGATATATATATATAAAAAAAATAAATATTATATATATATAGAAAAAGAAATGAATATAAATAGATATATATTTATAGATAATGAATATGAATATAATCATATTCATTATCTATAAATATATATCTATTTATATTCATTTCTTTTTCTACATATATATATATTTATTATCTATAAATATATATATCTATTTATATTCATTTATATATATCAATTTTTCTATTTAACCTTTTCATTTCTTTTGTTTATAGAAATAGATATATACAAATAATGAATATGAATAGATATATTTTATAGAAAAAGGAAAATCATATATATATGTTTTTTTAACCTAACAAATATATGTTTACACATGTAGATAAAAAGTGTCCGACCTCGCTGCTGTCCACTGTCATCCGCACCGTCGTCATCTTCGCTGCTGTCCGTCGTCATCGTTCTCGTCCATGGTGTGTAAATCACATGACGTGAATATGTTTAAACATGCATTTATCACTCTTAGAAATATGTGTTCATAGAAAATCATGTGTATTTACACTTAGATATGTTTAAACATGTATTTATCATGTATTTACACTTAGATATGGTCATGTATTTACACTTAGAAAATCACATGACATGGATATGTTTAAATATGTATTTATCACTTGAATATGTTTAAACATGTATTTACACTTAGAGATATTTTGACAGATATGCTTCTTCGTGTTATTTTTAAAGTTGAATTGTCTCTTTACGAATATATGTTATTTTTAATGTTTGCGATTACATGTCACCTAAAACTCGAAACCCTAAAACCCGAAACCCTAAACCCTCAAACCCCTAAACCCCGAAACCCTTAACCCTGAAACCTCGAACCCCTAAACCCTTTACACATGTAGATAAAAAGTGTCCGACCTCGCCGCTGTCCACTGTCATCCGCACCGTCGTCATCTTCGCTGCTGTCCATCGTCGTCGTTCTCGTCCACGGTGTGTAAATCACATGACATGGATATCTTTAAACATGCATTTATCACTCTTAGAAATATGTGTTCATAAAAAATCATGTGTATTTACACGTAGATATGTTTAAACATGTATTTATCATGTATTTACACTTAGATATGGTCATGTATTTACACTTAGAAATATTTTGACAGATATGCTTCTTCGTGCTATTTTTAAAGTTGAATTGTTTCTTTACGAATATATGTTATTTTTAATGTTCGCGATTACATGTCACCTAAAACTCGAAACCCTAAACCCTCAAACCCCTAAACCCCGAAACCCTTAACCCTGAAACCCCGAACCCCTAAACCCTGAAACCCGGCCTAAACCCTCAAACCTAATAAACCCAAAAACCCTAAACCCTAAACCCTAAACCCTAAACCCCGAAACCCCGAAATCCCGAAACCCTAAACCCCGAAACCCCGAACCCCGAAACCCTAAACCCCGAAACCCGGCCCGAACGCCTAAACCCCTAAACCCGTAGTTTTCGGTTTTCGTTTCGCATACATGTATAAAGCTCCTCTAAGTGTTCGATCATATTGTATATATATTTTAATATTCGTAGAAATGGCCGACCCAAATGAGAACATGGAGGAGGAAATGATGAATATCATCGCCGGCGACGATGACGGGAGTCAATACTTATTGAATTACGAAGACATGACCCTGCATGATGAAAATCCCCCTGAACAACAAGTTGAGATGGAAGAAGGCAATACAGGCGAGGTATATATACAATATGTCGTGTTAGGTTTTATCTCAACTTGTATTAGGGTTTCATCATCGTGTCTTTACCTATGTGTAGCCCTCTGGATCGACGTCTACGATGAGGCAGAGCAGACCAAAATGAGGACCGAAGAGGCCGTTGAAGGGCCGTCATGTAATCTCCGAATTCGATATGGCTACAGGCCAACCACTAGGACCCCATGCACAGAAATATGTCTTTCATTGTGGGTTCCTTGTGAGAGATCGGATTCCGATAAGTGCCCATGAATGGAAAGAGAGGCGAAGTGCTCCCGAGATAAGTTATGTCTCCGATCTTGACAAGCAGCTAGTCTGGGATGACATCCAAGCTCATTTCTCGTTCGACACGGAAGATGAGGAGCTGCTGAGGCGAATTCAGGAGTGGACAATGAAGAAGATGGCCACACTTTTTCAGGCCTGGAAGAAGAAATTGTACCACAAGTTTGTGCTGAAGAACGAGACGCCAGATTTCAACTCTAAGGCGTATGTCAAGATAAGGGCAGATTGGGATGAATTTGTACAGTACAAAAGATCACAAGAGAGCGAGGCCCGGGTCAGAGTAAACAAACAGAATGCAGCTCAGAAGAAATACCACCATCATTTAGGATCAGGTGGCTATAAGACTGCCCTTCCAAAGTGGGAGAGAGAAGAACAGGAGATGCTTGCCAGGGGGGTAGTCCCGGAGACAATAAGAAGAAATTGGAGTGAATGGTCCAGAAATTGGTTCTACGCTCATGGGGGAACCATAAACCCTAATGACGGGGAGCTTGATTGGGGCCCGCAAATTTCAAGAGCAGCACAGAGGCTCGTTCAAGCATGAAATGCGGTGTTGGCTGGCGAGTTCAAGCCCAACAGAGAGAAGGATGAACTCACGTACGCGCTGGAGAATCCTGAGCACGGTGGGCGTACGAGAGGCTTTGGGGCCGTTTTGTGGCTGCATTCCTTCGAAGCGGATCGAGAAAGTTACAGAAGTCGCCAGAGAAAGAAGGACGAGGAGGCAGAGTGACTCTTCAAGTTGGAGGAGTATGTTCTTCAAACACAAGAGCGTGAGAAATCTCGTGAAGAATGGATGCAGGAGGAAATCAAAAGGCAAGTGCAAGCGGCACTTAGTCAAATGACGAGTGGGCAAGGTACATCATCACAACAGCATCAAGCGAACATTAGCCCCCCAGGTCAGATGAAAAGCAGCTACGCTTCCCCGTAGATGACATTAAAGAACCTTTTACTACTTGTGAGCTACACATTCCAGATGGAAATGCCACGAAAAAGGTGGCTGTCGGTGTTGTAAACCCTATCGACGGCACAAGAACACCAAGAATCCATGGTCAACCAGTGCCAGCCGGATACGCTAGCGTCTCTGTGGATAGGGTTGAGATAGGTTGTGGCAGCGTGGCACTAGAAATCGAAGGGGGAGATGTGGAGAAGACTTTAGGTGAAGCGGAGAAGACATTTATTTGCTGGCTCAAGCGCTTCATTATTATTCCTGGAGTGTCACCGCTGCAACCTCCTCCTACTGATCAAGATCCTCACCATAGGTAGTGTGCGCGTGAACGAGAAACAATTTTTATTACACTAACTTCCTATATGTATATATTAGTTGGATGCTCACATCGTTTGTTGTTTTGCGTAGCAGGAACTATAGTCCAGTTCGTCATTATTCCCAGCGCATCAGAGTGTTGCGGGCGGTGACGATGTGTTGGAGGACACGGCTTCAACCCCATCTCCTCCACCGCGGGCTCCAACGCCACAACCTCCACCGCGGGCTCCAACACCGCCATTGGGCCCACCATCTCCTCCACCGCGGGCTACAACACCACAACCTCCACCACGGGCTCCAACACCGCCGCCTCCACCGCGCGGCCCTAAGAAGCGGTCTACCGCCACAGAACCAAAGGCCGCACCTCCAAAGAAGAAGGCTCCTGCATCAGGAAAAAAGCCCAAGAGAAATTAGCTTATGAAAAGACTGATGAGGAGTTAGAAATTACGGTGAAAAAAGATGTGCAAAATTTTTTAGATGAATGTGACGTGGCTGCTAAAGCGAAGAGGAAGCCGGAGAAGCCTTACCTTTTGTTAAACCCACAGGAGTTAAGGAAAAGGGTGGACCAACATGGTATCAAGATGCGTGAAGCCCGAAAGGCTCCGCGAAAATCAGATTACGAACGCTCTCTTATGATGTCCGCAAAAGAACATCAATCCAGGAAGAAGAAAGTGGGAAAGGGTGTTCCACAGCTCGGGGAAACATCAAGACCTTTGTCCCCGTTAGTTGTGCAAAATCAGTATGGTTCAAACATGGGCAGAGTACAGAGGAAATCTGGAGAGACCACTTTGTCTGAGATGGACTCAATGGATAATTTTTTCATTGACAGCGGTCTCCCGTACGACACCATTAAAAATATTGCTACTGGGCTGGAGTTTCCACGAGCGGAAGTAGTTGACGAATGGAGGAGAAATTTTGCACCGGGCAGGAGTCTAATGAACCCCAATCACTTACATGTACTTGGTACGCAGATGTTTGCAATCAACAAATGGTGCATGGAGGCT
Organism: Coix lacryma-jobi var. lacryma-jobi; assembly: GCA_009763385.1. NCBI lineage: Eukaryota > Viridiplantae > Streptophyta > Magnoliopsida > Poales > Poaceae > Coix > Coix lacryma-jobi. The sequence goes on from CM019831.1 coordinate 100,701,996, forward strand.
TCTAAAGACGGTGATGTCAATTGGATTTCTGTCCGAATTCGGAACCATCACTGCTTCCGTGGCGATGACCTAATCTTAGTCCAGATGGAGGAATTACACCAGCTATGTCATATGGACGCACTGGATAAATCGCTCCTTAGCTGCTACTGTTTGTAAGTGTTTCTTTTATAGTTTTCATTGAACTCTCTAGTATGTGTATATAGTAGTATATTCTTACACACATACTTGTGGATCGACTCGATATTTTGCAGGTATCAGATGACTCAGCTCAGAGATAAACATGACAATTCTGTTGGGTTTGTTGATCCATATGTTGTTTTCAAGGCTCCAAACCCTTCAGCGACTTGGAGCGATGAGTCGTGTATGAATCTCATGAGGTTCTTCGTGAACCAAAAAGATAGAGAAAGAATTCTCTTCCCATACAACTTTAAGTGTGTGAGACATATATAGTTAATAATAAGTATGTGCATATTTTATTTTAGTTAACCCTAATAATATATATATGAATCATGTGTATGAACAGCTATCACTGGATATTGATGGTCATCGATCTCAAACAAAGCAATGTGTTAATCTATGACTCGTTGAGCAAACCGCAAGTAGATTACCAAGATATGATAGACATCCTCCAAAGGTAATTTTTCGATCCCTAGCTTGCATGCTTAAAGTATAGACTAAGCTTGTATATATGTATACTAATTAAATAATGATCCAACTATTAATGTTTCATTGGCCGGATTAGGGTTTGGGAAAAATTCATTGCTCGGGAACATATGAGTCAGTGTAAGGCCCCACTTACAATAAAACCACGACTACCAGTAAGTTTACACCTTCGTCAATGTACGTGTATCTTTATTATATCATGTCATATATCATATCTTTATTACGAGATGAATCTTTTCATTCTACAGTGGATTTTGAGACAAAAACAGGGTATCAACTTATTCGGATTCTATGTTTGCGAGTACATGATGATAGAATCAAATAGAATTCCTGAAGAAATCATCAAAGTACGTAACATGTTTCTTTTCATTTTTTATAGACTTAATATTGATAATATAGATATAACTAATATCTTTTTAATTCCAATTGAAGACTGACTGGTTGAAGCAAAAAGTGATGCTACAAGGCTAATTGAAAGCAATACAAGAGACAATAGCAGTATTTCTTCGGGAACGAGTCATAAATCCAAACGGCGAGTTCTACTATAATACCAACGAGAAGTTGATTCCAAACAATGATGATCATTTGTATACCCTGTATATCTTTAGATGGAGTACAACTTGTAATAGGTTTACAGTACTAACTTTGGAGTACAACTTGTGTAGATAGATATTTGGACAACTTCTATATGTATATTGCTTGTAATTTTATGTACATATATTTATATATATATATGTAGTTCTATAGTTCAATTATATATGCATGCAATAAGCTTATTGTGTTATGCTGCTAATATATATAAATTATATATATTAGCAGCAAAGAATATATATCGGAAAACCTATTAAATAAATAAACAAAACTGAAAACAGAACTGAAATGAAAATAAAAAGAAAAAACCAGGGGACCCTTTAGTCCCGGCTGGTAATACCAGCCGGGGCTAAAGGGTGCTGCTGCGGGGCACCGCTGGCAGCACCCTTTAGTCCCGGCTGGTATTACCAACCGGGACTAAAGGGGGGGCTTTAGCCCCGGTGGCCGGAGCCGGGACTAAAGGGGGGGGGGGCCTTTAGTCCCGGAAGCGTAGTCCTGGCTCGGCAACCGGGGCTAAAGGCCCTTGCCGATCGGGGCTAAAGGCATGTTTCTGTAATAGTGTAAGGAAGTAAGTTTTTTGACCTGGAGTGATAATATTAGAGACATTAGTCAAGTTGATGATGTTGTTGGTGTCTCTAAATCCAGTTCTGTAATGACCTGGTAGGTGAGTGGAAATGTTCACGTCATCTGCATTAATTGTGGGGCTGGTGTCGAGTCATTCTTATAGAGCCAATCAACAGTTTCAGCGGGTTCCTCATTTTTAATATTTAATGTGTTAGAATTTATATGGGCTTGGCCCAATAATAATTCTGAAATTCCTAAATAAATCTCAAAGCCCATACATATGTGTGCAAAGAAGGAAGTGAAACTCTTTAGTCCCACCTTGCTAGTGGAAGAGGAGGAGGACTTGCTTAAATATGGAAGTCCTCTCCACTTCCTCAAGTCTAGTGTGAGAAGGAGAAAGAGAAGTCCACACGAGCGCACGCTCGCCTCGCCTCACCGGGCCGGGCGTGGCGACCTGCGCGGATGCGTGGCGCCTGCGTGAATGGTCCGCCGAAATCCGGCTCCTCGCCTTGCGGGAGCGCGGTCTCCTTTTGCAGTTTTAGTTTTTGATTTCTTGGCATTCAAGTTGCAGAGTCCTAAAACAGTTATGACTCAAGAGTCCTAAACTGATTTAAATCGTGATCGCGACACGAGGTCGGTTCAACAGGGCTATATAAGCAACCTATCGGCCACGCCAAAACGCATCTCAACACCTCTCGAGTTAGGGTTTGCCTCATATCGCTTTTGCGCTGCCGTCTAGTCGTCTCCAGTCCGTTCGCTTGCGTGCACCAGCGACCGGGCGAGCAGGTCTCCGGAACCCTCGTCTTTGCGATCCTGCACCGGGAGAAGGCGAATAAGGTTTTTGGGAAGCGCTCGTCGCGCGACTGCTCTCGTCTTCAACAACGGGTCGTCTACCGTCTTCTCCAGCAACAGAAAGGTACGTCGTTCGTGATCTAATGTCTATATATGCTTATACTAGATCTTGTGCCTTTGTTCTTGCTTTTTAATCTATCTGGTGTACGAGCTATGTTTACACTGGTTGTCATGTTTGAGATCATGTTATGCATGTTTTGCTATGCTAGTAAATAATACAATCTGAGATATCTAGATCATCAATTTATCATGATTTATATTCTGGTTTTAATCTGGAAATTACCTATTCTTTTAACAATCCAAAAACCTTATTATAGGTTTCCAGAATTAACTATGACTAGTTTTGTTGATGCGCTGAAGCCAGAAAAATTTTCTGGAGAGCACTTTAAGAGATGGCAAGTTAAGGTCACCAATTGGTTGACGGCCATGAAAGTGTTCTGGGTGAGTGCTGGTATGCCGGAGGGAAATATCTCTGAAGAGGATCAGAGAGCTTTCCAGGATGCCAACCAAATCTTTGTGGGAGTTGTGCAGAATGTCCTTGTTGATCATATCTTTGATACAATTCTGCACATTAAAGACGCAAAGACTTTGTGGGATTATCTGGCAGCTACCTTTGGTGCTTCAGATGCTGGCAAAAAGTTGTACATCATGGAGATTTTTCATGACTACAAGATTGTTGCGAACAAATCTATAGTCGAGCAAGCTCATGAGATACACCGTCTGGCAAAAGAGCTTGAACTCCTCAACTGTGTTATACCCGATGAGTTTGTGGCTGGGTGCATTATTGCAAAGCTACCTTCCTCTTGGAGGAATTTCACCACAAGCCTTAAACATAAGAGACAGAAAATATCAGTTGAAAACCTGATAGCATCTCTTGATGTTCTAGAGAAGGCTCGGGCTAAAGATAACACTGAGAAGGGGAACGAGGAAAGAGCTAGCGCCCACTTCGTCCAGAAAAACCATGACAAGTACAAAGGAAAGCCTAAGTCTTTCAATGCCAAAACTACTACTACATTTAAGAAGAAGAAGAAGAATAAAGCAGAGTTGCCGTGCTTCACTTGTGGAGAGCTTGGGCATTTTTCCAAAGAATGTCCGGAGCGAGCGGACCGCAAAGGGAAAAAGAAGAATGTCAACCTTGTGACTACTAGCGATGCTGATGACGGGTATGGTAATTTTCCTACTGTACTATCAGTATTTCAATCACCAAATTGGTGGGTTGATACAGGTGCTAATATTCACGTGTGTGCTGATAACTCTCTGTTTTCTTCTTATCAAGGGCTTCAAGGTTCCTCCGTCCTAATGGGGAATGGATCACATGCTTTTGTTCGTGGTGTTGGCACGGTAGATCTAAAGTTTACTTCGGGGAAGATCGTGCAACTGAAGAACGTGCAGCATGTCCCTACTATACGCAAGAACCTTGTTAGCGTATCTCTTCTTTTGAGAGATGGTTTTAAAGTAGTTTTAGAGTCCAATAAAGTAGTTATGTCTAAGCATGGACAATTTATTGGTAAAGGCTATGATTGCGGAGGCTTGTTCCGCCTATCTTTGGCAGATTTTTGTAATAAGTCAGTAAATCATATTTGTGGCACAATTAATGATAGTTCTAATATTTGGCATTCTCGTTTATGTCGTGTGAACTTTGGTTTAATGTCACGTTTGTCTAGCCTGAGTTTAATTCCAGATTTCACTATTGCCAAAGGTTGTGCCATAGTTGTGTGCAATCAAAGCAACCTCGAAAGCCTCACAAGGCAGCAAAGGAGAGAAACTTGGCACCTCTAGAACTCATACATTCTGATCTTTGTGAGATGAATGGTGTGTTGACAAAAGGTGGAAAGAGATATTTCATGACATTAATTGATGATGCAACTAGATATTGTTATGTTTACTTGCTTAAAACTAAAGATGAAACCCTAGACTACTTTAAAATCTATAAGGCTGAAGTTGAGAATCAACTAGAGAGAAAGATTAAACGTCTAAGGTCAGATCGTGGTGGTGAGTATTTTCCTATGCTATTTGATGAATTCTGTACGGAACATGGTATCATTCATGAGAGGACAGCTCCCTATTCTCCTGAATCAAACGGGATTGCCGAGAGGAAAAACCGCATGTTGACTGACTTGGTGAACGCCATGTTAGATACTGCTGGTCTTTCTAAGGCATGGTGGAGGGAGGCTTTATTGACTGCGAGTCATGTCCTGACTAGAGTTCCAAACAGAAATAAAGTGACAACTCCATACGAGTATTGGGTTGAAAGGAAACCATCACTTACATACTTACGCACGTGGGGATGTTTGGCGAAAGTCAATGTTCCAATTTCTAAGAAGCGTAAGCTTAGACCAAAGACTGTGGATTGCATCTTTCTAGGATATGCACATCATAGCATTGCCTATAGATTTTTAGTAGTAACATCTGAAGTACCTGATATGCATGTGGATACGATCCTTGAATCTCGTGATGCTACATTCTTTGAAAACATTTTTCCTATGAAAGATATGCGTAGCAATGCTAAGTTTTCCTCTGATTTAACTCCTGATTTTACTACACCTATCGAGTCTTCGCTTAAGTCATTTGAACAACCACTTAATGAAGTTCTTGAGGAGGATGACAATGAAATTCTTGTGAGAAATAAGAGACGAAGGATTGCAAAATCCTTTGGTGATGATTTCATTGTGTACCTTGTGGATGATACTCCTACTTCTATTACAGAAGCATATGCATCTCCAGATGCAGATGATTGGAAAGAAGCTGTTCGTAGTGAGATGGACTCGATTCTTTCTAATGGTACCTGAGAGTTATCTGAGTTGCCTTTTCGTTGTAAACCTGTGGGTTGTAAGTGGGTGTTCAAGAAGAAGCTTAGACCTGATGGTACTATGGACAAGTACAAGGCTCGGCTTGTGGCTAAGGGTTATACCCAAAAAGGAGGCGAGGATTTCTTTGATACTTATTCACCTGTTGCTAGATTAACCACTATTCGAGTATTACTTTCCCTGGCTGCCTCATATGGTTTTCTCATTCATCAAATGGATGTGAAGACAACTTTTCTTAATGGAGAGTTGGATGAGGAGATCTATATGGATCAGCCTGATGGGTTTGTAGTAAAAGGTGAAGAGCAAAAAGTGTGTAAGTTATTGAAATCTTTGTATGGCTTGAAACAAGCACGTAAACAATGGCATGAGAAGTTTGACACTACTTTAATTAGTGCAGGCTTTGCTGTTAATGAAGCTGATAGGTGTGTGTATTATCGACATGGTGGGGGTCAATCTGTTATTTTATGTTTATATGTTGATGATATTCTTATTTTTGGAACAAATATTGATGTTATTAATGAGGTCAAGTCTTTCCTATCAAAGAGCTTTGATATGAAAGATCTGGGTGAAGCTAATGTTATTTTGAACATTAAGCTAATTAAGGATGAGAGTTGGATTACTTTGTTACAATCTCACTATGTTGAGAAGGTTTTGAGTCGCTTTGGCTTTATGGATACTAAACCTTCTCCAACACCTTATGATCCAAGTGTGACTTTGAGAAAGAACAGAAAGTTTGCTAGAGACCAACTGAGATACTCTCAGATTATTGGTTCACTCATGTATCTAGCGAGCGCAACTAGACCAGATATCTCATTTGCTGTGAGCAAATTGAGTAGGTACATGTCCAACCCGGGTGATAATCATTGGCATGCACTTGAAAGAGTTTTGCGTTATCTCAAAGCTACAATGAGTTTTGGAATTCACTATTCTAGGCACCCAGCTATGCTAGAGGGATATAGTGATGCAAACTGGATTTCTGATATTGATCAGATCTACGCCACTAGTGGGTATGTTTTTACCCTTGGAGGTGGTGCAGTGTCATGGAGGTCATGTAAACAGACAATTTTGACTAAATCAACCATGGAAGCAGAACTTGCTGCTTTGGATACAGCTTCTGCAGAGGCAGAGTGGCTGCGTGAGCTCTTGTCTGACTTACCGGTGGTTGAAAAACCAATACCGGCTATCCTTATGAACTGTGATAATCAAATAGTGATCACTAAAGTGAACAGTGCTAAGGATAATGCGAAGTCAACAAGACACGTTAAAAGACGTTTGAAGTCTGTCAGGAAGTTGAGAAACTCCGGAGTAATAGCTGTGACTTATGTACAAACAAACAAAAACCTGGCAGATCCCTTTACAAAAGAGTTATCACAAAATGTGATAGAAATCGCATCAAGGGAGATGGGTATGAGACCCATATGAGTTTACAGTAGTAGTAACCCAACCTTTTTGATCGGAGATCCCGTGACTAAGGATCTAGGAAGAACAAGCTATTGTAAACCGAGGAGAGTAACCTCTAAACCCTCTCTATGTGAAAGATGCAATACTCTCATTGCTATGAGACACTGTATGGAAGGTTGGCAAAGACCTTAATATGTTCTATTGGCTTTTAAAAGCAAACATGCTGTCCTACAGAGTATTCTTGAAAGAACATACCTATATGAGCCATGACTGTTAAACGTCGCAGTCTATGAGATTAGGGTGATCTCTAGTAAGCTCATGAAGAGACCATGGAGTATGACGTATATGCTCCACCCACGGAGAAAGGCTATTGGCAGCCAGGTACTAGTTTAACCTTGAGTAAAACTTACTTCACGCAAAACTTGCAATTCAAGGCATAGTCCATTGTTCAAGTTGTGAATAAGTGTAACTTGAGGTTATAGGCAGAAGTTCAACTTAACAGTCTCTACTAAACACTAGTATATCAAACAGTAGCGGGAACAGGCAAATCTCTAAATGGGCATTTGAGATCTGGTGGGGGATTGTTAGAATTTATATGGGCTTGGCCCAATAATAATTCTAAAATTCCTAAATAAATCTCAAAGCCCATACATATGTGTGCAAAGAGGGAAGTGGAACTCTTTAGTCCCACCTTGCTAGTGGAACGGGAGGAGGACTTGCTTAAATATGGAAGTCCTCTCCACTTCCTCAAGTCTAGTGTGAGAAGGAGAAAGAGAAGTCCACACGTGCGCTCTCGCTCGCCTCGCCTCGCCGGGCCGGGCCGGGCGTGGCGGGGCGTGGCGTGGCGACTTGCGCGGGTGCGTGGCACCTGCGTGAATGGTCCGCCGAAATCCGGCTCCCCGCCTTGCGGGAGCGCGGTCTCCTTTTGCAGTTTTAGTTTTTGGTTTCTTGACCTTCAAGTTACAGAGTCCTAAACAGTTACGACTCAAGAGTCCTAAACCGATTTAGATCGTGATCGCGACACGAGGTCGGTTCAACAGGGCTATATAAGCAACCTATCGGCCACGCCAAAACGCATCTCAACACCTCTCGAGTTAGGGTTTGCCTCATATCGCTTTTGCGCTGCCGTCTAGTCGTCTCCAGTCCGTTCGCTTGCGTGCACCAGCGACCGGGCGAGCAGGTCTCCGGAACCCTCGTCTTTGCGATCCTGCACCGGGAGAAGACGAATAAGGTTTTTGGGAAGCGCTCATCGCGCGACTGCTCTCGTCTTCAACAACGGGTCTACCGTCCAAGTCAGGCGGCGCTGCGTCAAGACGTACTCGTCGTCAACTGCTCCGAGCTCTTACTCCGGCGCTCATCGAGGATCGTCCAGCACCGACTCCGCCACCGTCTTCTCCAGCAACAGAAAGGTACGCCGTTCGTGATCTAATGTCTATGCTTGTATCAGATCTTGTGCCTTTGTTCTTGCTTTTTAATCTATCTGGTGTACGAGCTATGTTTACACTGGTTGTCATGTTTGAGATCATGTTATGCATGTTTTGCTATGCTAGTAAACAATACAATTTGAGATATCTAGATCATCAATTTATCATGATTTATATTCTGGTTTTAATCTGGAAATTGTCTATTCTTTTAACATAATGCAGGGTCGCAATCATTGGATGGTTCGCGTGGAGTGTAGTTTGCCCTTTCTTCTTTTTTTCTTTGATAATATGATTCACGTCATGATGTTTTCTATTTATTTCATTATTCCTTTTCTCGAAAGGCATCCACATACATTAGGCTCTTTTTGCCTTTTATTTATACGAATTTTGGGGTCAATGACTTCTGGCTCTAAATTACACATGTTTGGATCCCCTTGTATTTTGTGGGTACTTTCTATAATAGATTTTTTCTTTATTAGATCTGCAGCAACGTTTTCTGCACTTAGCCAGCATCCTAATTCAAGAATTTTGGTTTCCCTAAACCCGTTTGATGCTTACTGGCATCTATACAAGAGCAGCTTCAGATTTCCTGCCCTGGTATGTTTCACGTTGTTGCTTCTTAAGTATTTCATTTTTTTTCCGTTCGTATATATATCTCATTATCTCTGGGTCTCTTAGGTTCCTTAGCATCTACATCTGATGGTTGTGTACTGGATATCACGGCATAACTATTATATATTGTTCCATCCCTCTTTTGTTTTGAAGATGCCGCATGCGATGAAGACATAAAATGACCAATATTTTCCCCAATTGTACACAAGCAATTTGGTGCTGGAGACACTCGGAAACTGACTGACTTCTCTCGAGTGTACTGCACTTGTAATTTGATCAGTTAACCGATTGTACCCAGCAAACACACCACGCGTACTAATCCTCTCGACCTGTCTGCATTGATTTGCACTTGTAATTCCTGTTTCCTGATAGAAATTATTAAGCTTTGTGTCGTTGTAGTTGTTGGGATGGGCGGCAGCGTGCAGCCGTCATAGCCGCGTCGTGGTTCTGACTGAGTCGCAACAACGCCGCACAACGCTGGTTTTGCACAGATGAACAAAGAACTCCTAGATCTCGGTGATGGCACAGATGTATTGGTGCTTGTGCGGCGAGTTCTGTTCTCCCTGACAGCCGGCCATGATATACTTCTTAAGAGCAGGTACAATAATTAGCTTATAGCCAAGCAAATGTTGACATGGAGGAGAGAGGAGAGGAGAGAGAAGAGTTTGGCTCCCATGCAAGCACCAAGCTGGGCACGGAAGCATAGGTAACAGTGAGTCCCAATAGAGATGTATGTGAGGAGGAATAGGAAAGAGAAATAGTTTACAGCCAAATAGAAGACTAACTATTGTATAGTTTGGCTTTTAGAGCTTGGCTTATAGCCAAGTACTTGGCTCTATTATTGACCATGCCCTAATAGGTCTTCCTATTAGAGACGCTTTTAATAAAAACGGGTACCAAAGTCTGTGTCAAATGTGTGTTACTAATGAGCGTCTAAAATAAGGTCTTATTACAAACACGTGTTGACCAAGCCGGACCGACAACCCTCGCCAGCGACTTACTATAGATGCGCGCGAAGAAAGCACGTCTACAAACTAATACTCCATACACTCGTTTGTACGGCGTTTGCAGGGACGCCCGTGAATATGTGACTGTTTTTACATTGTGTCGGTTGCTCCCAACCGGGGCTAAAGGCTCCTACGACAAAAAATAAATGTGTGTTTGTGAGATTCGAACTCAGCACCTCTCGCCTTACGCATACTTACCAACTGAGCTACACAACCCACATGATACAGTTTTGGATGTTTTCCTTTTGAATACACTCGTGAAGGACCTTTAGACCCGGTTGGTAACACGAACCGGAGCTAAAAGAACCTTTAGTCCCGGTTGGTAACACCAACCGGGGCTAAAAGGTCACCCTTTAATCCCGGTTGGTATTACCAACCGGGACTAAAGGTTGGGGGACCTTTAGCCGGGTTAGTAATACCAACTGGGACTAAAGGTTCACCTTTAGACTCGGTTGGTTTTACCAACCAGAACTAAAAGTCTTTAGCTCCGGACGCAATTTTTTGCCGAGACTATAGCTCAGTTGATAGATCGTCCAACGGTCATTTATGTTGTAGTACCAGTTGCTATACCACAGTACGCTCAGAGCACCCGACTTGCTTCTATGATGCCCGATGCAAACACTAAGCCACGACATCGTAGCCATCCGTGGCACTGGCACAGTGCACCGTGTATAGAGCATTCACGGATCGTCATCGATATCCTTCCTCTAGGGCACAAGTAGCACTAAAGTCGGGTCTTATCGGTGCCTCCCATACCCAATAACGGTATATCCACACTTAGTAAAATGTGTCTGTTTGTACATGCCCTCATCCTTTGGCATCAGGATAGGATTTGTATTTGTAGATGAGAAACACTATGCGAATGTCTTACAGCAGAATCACTCTTTGCCGAGTGCTGGCAGCACTCGGCAAAAAGCCTTTTGCATTTGGTGAAGGCTTCGCCGAGTGCCGCACTCGGCGAAGGGCACTCGGCGAAGAATTTCACGGCAAAGGGTTCTTTGTCGAGTGCCAAATATCGGGCACTCGGCGAAGGCTTCGCCGAGTGCTGACATATTTGGCACTCGGCAAAGAAAAAAATAAAAAAACCCCGAAAAAATAGGGAAAATTTTTATTTAATTGGAGGAGGGGCCCACTGGGCAGCGCCCACTTGTCGCCCTCGAAATCGCAAGTTCTATTAATTTTCACGCAATTTTCTCTCATGTCAGTTAGCAGGATTCGAACTCACGACCTCTCGTTCGCGCGGAGCTTACTCTACCACCGCACTACACACTCATATACGTTCCATCTCCGTTTCGATTACCCATATATTATACTAAACCATATGTAACTTGCTTATTTGAGGCCCTAAACGAATTCAAATCAAAAAATTGCAAACTACAAAGTTTTCTAACTTTTCAAGATCTACAACTTTTATTTTGGTAGTTTTTCCATCCGAGGTCGTCTATAAAAATTTGAATTTTAAATTTTACAATTTGAAACGTAGTTTTCGTTGACAAGATGATTTCAAATCAAAAAGTTGTCAACACCAAAGTTTCATAACTTTTCGAGATCTACAACTTTCATTTTGGTCATTTCTCCATCTGAGGTATTTTGAAAAATATAATTTAAAAACTGGCTTTGCCGAGTGTCAGAAAAAAAACACTAGGCAAAGAGCTCTTTGCCGAGTGCCACGTGGCTGGCACTCGGCAAAGGCACCTCTTTGCCGAGTGCCAGCCACGTGGCACTCGGCAAAGAACCGCCCACGTGGCACAGTTCGGGGCCACATTCTTTGCCGAGTGCCACGTGGCCGGCACTCGGCAAAGTGGGGCTCTTTGCCGAGTGCCGGTCACGTGGCACTCGGCAAAGCATGCTTTGCCTTGTGTTTGCGCTTTGCCGAGTGCCACGTGGCCGGCACTCGGCAAAGAGGCTCTTTGCCTAGTGCCCGAAATTTGGCACTCGGCAAAGCCACAAGCACTCGGCAAAGATTGATTTTCTAGTAGGCTATTCAAGAATATTTGTTTGTCCAGTCATTTTGATTCTCAACAATCTGGCAATATAAAGCCTCACCTACCGAACGGCACAAGACAACACACATGTTCATGCATTGCTTTCACTGACCTGCACGGCATTATAATTTCTAGTAAGTTCTATTTTTTTCGTAGAGCCTTGTATCCATAAGGGCTTGTCTTAGCTAGGTTTCCAGATTTCTCAACATCACAACTGAACTTATAGCAACATTGTTGAGTAAATCTCTATAAGTCACAACTTGTTTACGTTGACGATGCAACAAGCTATTCATCACATTATAACATAACGACATGTTGCCCAATTATAGATACAATATAAGGAGATGATGTTGTACCATAAGTACAAAAGCTTCTTTACAAGGCAGAGATATTATACAGTAACAGACATCGTAAATCAGGTATATATAAGTTTTCTATACTCCCGGGAGTAATTACTCTCATCTTTAATAAATCATGTTGCGTATGTATGCACACTTATTTATCAGTTTTAGTATGTTTATATACTTATTTTAAGATAGTTCAAATCTTATTTACGCAACAAATTTCAAAAGAGCATATATTTTTTATTTTATTACTAAAATGTCACTACAGTAGTATATAAAATAAGTATGACCATATACTCTATGTATGCTTGCATACTTAACATATAATATACTCTAGAAGGTCTAGTATGATCATATACTTCGTGTATATACACTTCGTCCAATCATAAACTCCATAAATCGAGAGATATACACATGGGAGTAACTACTCCCTAGGAGTAGGAAAAAATTACCCTATATATATAAAAGGTTTTTCATAGGAGATTTGCAAACCCTCTACATTCTAATATAAATGTAGAGGTTTGTTACTATGCTTGGTAGGAACCACCGGTGCCTACCTTGAGAATTATAAAACTAATTAATTAATTATGTCTAAGGGCAGTTTAGTAATTTTCCTTCTATATATAATAACTCCATAAATCCCCGAGCCGCTTCGACGTGAGACCGGGCCGAGGACTTCGCAGAGTGCTAGCGGCCGCCGCCCCGAGCTGCCCGTCGAGTAGCACCTCCGTGGTGTCCGAGCCCGAGTGACACCCCTGTTAAAAGGATAGGCAATTTCCAGATTAAAACCAGAATATAAATCACGATAAAATGATGATCTAGATATCTCAGATTGTATTGTTTACTAGCATAGCAAAACATGATCTCATACATGACAATCGGTGTAAACATAGCTCGTACAACACCAGATAGATTAAAAAACAAGAACAAAGGCATAAGACTTGATATAAGCATAGAAATTAGATCACGAACGACGTACCTTTCTGATGCTGGAGAAGACGGTGGCGCAGTCGGCGCTAGACGATCCTCGATGAGCGCTGGAGGAAGAGCTCGCAGCAGTTGACGACGAGTACGTCTTGACGCAGCGCCGCCTGACTTTGACGGTAGACGACCCGTTGTTGAAGACGAGAGCAGTCGCGCGACGAGCGCTTCCCAAAAACCTTATTCGCCTTCTCCCGGTGCAGGATCGCAAAGACGAGGGTTCCGGAGACCTGCTCGCCCGGTCGCTGGTGCACGCAAGTGAACGGACTGGAGACGACTAGACGGCAGCGCAAAAGCGATATGAGGCAAACCCTAGCTCGAGAGGTGTTGAGATACGTTTTGGCGTGGCCGATAGGTTGCTTATATAGCCCTGTTGAACCGACCTCGTGTCGCGATCACGATCTAAATCGGTTTAGGACTCTTGAGTCGTAACTGTTTAGGACTCTGCAACTTGAAGGCCAAGAAACCAAAAACTAAAACAGCAAAAGGAGATCGCGCTCCCGCAAGGCGAGGAGCCGGATTTCGGCTGACAATTCACGCAGGTGCCGCGCACCCGCGCAAGTCGCCACGCCACGCCACGCCATGCCCCGCCCCGCCCCGCCCGGCGAGGCGAGGCGAGCGAGCGCGCGCGTGTGGGTTTCTCTTTCTCCTTCTCACACTAGACTTGAGAAAGTGGAGAGGACTTCCATATTTAAGCAAGTCCTCCTCCCCTTCCACTAGCAAGGTGGGACTAAAGAGTTCCACTTCCCCTCTTTGCTCAGACATGAATGGGCCTTTGAGATTTATTATGAATTTCAGAATTTGTTAATGGGCCAAGCCCATATAATTCTAACAATCCCCCACCAGATCTCAAATTCCCATTTAGAGTTTTGCCTGTTCCCGCTACTGTTTGATATACTAGTGTTTAGCAAAGACTGTTAAGTTGAACTTCCGCCTATAACCTTAAGTTACACTTATTCACAACTTGAACAATGGACTATGCCTTGAATTGCAAGTTTTGCGTGAAGCAAGTTTTACTCAAGGTTAAACTAGTACCTGGCTGCCAATAGCCTTTCTCCGTGGGTGGAGCATATACGTCATACTCCATGGTCTCTTCATGAGCTTACTAGAGATCACCCTAATCTCATAGACTGTGACGTTTAACAGTCATGGCTCATATAGGTATGTTCTTTCAAGAATATTCTGTAGGACAGCATCTTTGCTTTTAAAAGCCAATAGAACATATTAAGGCCTTTGCCAACCTTCCATACAGTGCCTCATAGCAATGAGAGTATTGCATCTTTCACATAGAGAGGGTTTAGAGGTTACTCTCCTCAGTTTACCAATAGCTTGTTCTTCCCAGATCCTTAGTCACGGGATCTCCGATCAAAAAGGTTGGGTTGCTACTACTGTAAACTCATATGGGTCTCATACCCATCTCCCTTGATGCGATTTCTATCACATTTTGTGATAACCCTTTTGTAAAGGGATCTGCCAGGTTTTTGTCTATTTGCACATAAGTCACAGCTATTACTCCGGAGTTTCTCAACTTCCTGACAGACTTCAAACGTCTTTTAACGTGTCTTGTTGACTTCGCATTATCCTTAGCACTATTCACTTTAGTGATCACTGTTTGATTATCACAGTTCATAAGGATAGCCGGTATTGGTTTTTCAACCACCGATAAGTCAGACAAGAGCTCACGCAGTCACTCTGCCTCTGCAGAAGCTGTATCCAAAGCAGCAAGTTCTGCTTCCATGGTTGATTTAGTCAATATAGTCTGTTTACAAGACCTCCATGACACTGCACCACCTCCAAGGGTAAAAACATACCCACTAGTGGCGTAGATCTGATCAATATCAGAAATTCAGTTTGCATCACTATATCCCTCTAGCACAGCTGGGTGCCCAGAATAGTGAATTCCAAAACTCATTGTACCTTTGAGATAACGCAAAACTCTTTCAAGTGCATGCCAATGATTATCACCCGGGTTGGACATGTACCTACTCAACTTGCTCACGGCAAATGAGATATCTGGTCTAGTTGCGCTCGCTAGATACATGAGTGAACCAATAATCTGAGAGTATCTCAGTTGGTCTCTAGCAATCTTTCTGTTCTTTCTCAAAGTCACACTGGGATCATAAGGTGTTGGAGAAGGTTTACTATCCATAAAGCCAAAGCGACTCAAAACCTTCTCAACATAGTGAGATTGCAATAAAGTAATCCCACTCTCATCCTTAATCAGCTTAATGTTCAAAATAACATTAGCTTCACCCAGATCTTTCATATCAAAACTCTTTGATAGGAAAGACTTGACCTCATTAATAACATCAATATTTGTTCCAAAAATAAGAATATCATCAACATATAAACATAATATAACAGATTGACCCCCACCATGTCGATAATACACACACCTATCAGCTTCATTAACAGCAAAGCCTGCACTAATTAAAGTAGTGTCAAACTTCTAATGCCATTGTTTAGGTGCTTGTTTCAAGCCATACAAAGATTTCAATAACTTACACACTTTTTGCTCTTCACCTTTTACTACAAACCCATCAGGCTGATCCATATAGATCTCCTCATCCAACTCTCCATTAAGAAAAGTTGTCTTCACATCCATTTGATGAATGAGAAAACCATATGAGGCAGCCAGGGAAAGTAATACTCGAATAGTGGTTAATCTAGCAACAGGTGAATAAGTATCAAAGAAATCCTCGCCTTCTTTTTGAGTATAACCCTAAGCCACGAGTCGAGCCTTGTACTTGTCAATAGTACCATCAGGTCTAAGCTTCTTCTTGAACACCCACTTACAACCCACAGGTTTGCAACCAAAAGGCAACTCAGATAACTCCCAAGTACCATTAGAAAGAATCGAGTCCATCTCACTACGAACAGCTTCTTTCCAACCATCTGCATCCGGAGATGCATATGCTTCTGTAATAGAAGTAGGAGTATCATCCACAAGGTACACAATGAAATCATCACCAAAGGATTTTGCAATCCTTCGTCTCTTGTTCCTCACAGGAATTTCATTGTCATCCTCCTCAAGGACTTCATTAAGTGGTTGTTCAAATGACTTAAACGGAGACTCAATAGGTGTAGTAAAATCAGGAGTTAATTCAGAGGAAAACTTAGCATTGCTACGCATATCTTTCATAGGAAAAATGTTCTCAAAGAATGTAGCATCACGAGATTCAAACATCGTATCCACATGCATATCAGGTACTTCAGATTTTACTACTAAAAATCTATAGGCAATGCTATGATGTGCATATCCTAGAAAGATGCAATCCACGGTCTTTGGTCCAAGCTTACGCTTCTTAGAAATTGGAACATTGACTTTCGCCAAACATCCCCACGTGCGTAAGTATGTAAGTGATGGTTTCCTTCCAACCCAATACTCGTATGGAGTTGTCTCTTTATTTTTGTTTGGAACTCTATTCAGGACATGACTCGCAGTCAATAAAGCCTCCCCCCACCATGCCTTAGAAAGACCAGCAGTATCTAACATGGTGTTCACCAAGTCAGTCAACGTGCGGTTTTTCCTCTCGGCAATCCCGTTTGATTCAGGAGAATAGGGAGCTGTCCTCTCATGAATAATACCATGTTTCGTACAGAAATCATCAAAAAGCATAGGAAAATACTCACCACCACGATCGGACCTTAGACGTTTAATCTTTCTCTCTAGTTGATTCTCAACTTCAGCCTTATAGATTTTAAGGTAGTCTAGGGTTTCATCTTTAGTTTTAAGCAAGTAAACATAACAATATCTAGTTGCATCATCAATTAAAGTCATGAAATATCTCTTTCCACCTTTTGTCAACACACCATTCATCTCACAAAGATCAGAATTTATGAGTTCTAGAGGTGCCAAGTTTCTCTCCTCCGCTGCCTTGTGAGGCTTGCGAGGTTGTTTTGATTGCACACAACTATGGCCCTTAGAACCTTTGGCAATAGTGAAATCTGGAATTAAACTCAGACTAGACAAACGTGACATTAAACCAAAGTTCACATGACATAAACGAGAATGCCAAATATTGGAACTATCATTAATTGTGCCACAAATATGATTTACTGACTTATTACAAAAATCTGCCAAAGATAGGCGGAACAAGCCTCCGCAATCATAGCCTTTACCAATAAATTGTCCATGCTTAGACATAACTACTTTATTGGACTCTAAAACTACTTTAAAACCATCTCTCAAAAGAAGAGATACGCTAACAAGGTTCTTGCGTATAGTAGGGACATGCTGCACGTTCTTCAGTTGCACGATCTTCCCCGATGTAAACTTCAGATCTACCGTGCCAACACCACGAACAGAAGCATGTGATCCATTCCCCATTAGGACGGAGGAACCTTGGAGCCCCTGATAAGAAGAAAACAGGGAGATATCAGCACACACGTGAATATTAGCACCTGTATCAACCCACCAATTTGGTGATTGAAATACTGATAGTACAGTAGGAAAATTACCATACCCGTCATCAGCATCGCTAGTAGTCACAAGGTTGACATTCTTCTTTTTCCCTTTGCAGTCCGCTCGCTCCGGACATTCTTTGGAAAAATGCCCAAGCTCTCCACAAGTGAAGCACGGCAACTCTGCTTTATTCTTCTTCTTCTTCTTAAATGTAGTAGTAGTTTTGGCATTGAAAGACTTAGGCTTTCCTTTGTACTTGTCATGGTTTTTCTGGACGAAGTGGGCGCTAGCTCTTTCCTCGTTCCCCTTCTCAGTGTTATCTTTAGCCCGAGCCTTCTCTAGAACATCAAGAGATGCTATCAGGTTTTCAACTGATATTTTCTGTCTCTTATGTTTAAGGCTTGTGGTGAAATTCCTCCAAGAGGAAGGTAGCTTTGCAATAATGCACCCAGCCACAAACTCATCGGGTATAACACAGTTGAGGAGTTCAAGCTCTTTTGCCAGACGGTGTATCTCATGAGCTTGCTCGACTATAGATTTGTTCGCAACAATCTTGTAGTCATGAAAAATCTCCATGATGTACAACTTTTTGCCAGCATCTGAAGCACCAAAGGTAGCTGCCAGATAATCCCACAAAGTCTTTGCGTCTTTAATGTGCAGAATTGTATCAAAGATATGATCAACAAGGACATTCTGCACAACTCCCACAAAGATTTGGTTGGCATCCTGGAAAGCTCTCTGATCCTCTTCAGAGATATTTCCCTCCGGCATACCAGCACTCACCCAGAACACTTTCATGGCCGTCAACCAATTGGTGACCTTAACTTGCCATCTCTTAAAGTGCTCTCCAGAAAATTTTTCTGGCTTCAGCACATCAACAAAACTAGCCATAGTTAATTCTGGAAACCTATAATAAGGTTTTTGGATTGTTAAAAGAATAGGCAATTTCCAGATTAAAACCAGAATATAAATCACGATAAAATGATGATCTAGATATTTCAGATTGTATTGTTTACTAGCATAGCAAAACATGCATAACATGATCTCATACATGACAACCGGTGTAAACATAGCTCGTACACCAGATAGATTAAAAAACAAGAACAAAGACATAAAACTTGATATAAGCATAGAAATTAGATCACGAACGACGTACCTTTCTGATGCTGGAGAAGACGGTGGCGGAGTCGGCGCTGGATGATCCTCGATGAGCGCTGGAGGAAGAGCTCGGAGCAGTTGACGACGAGTACGTCTTGACGCAGCGTCGCCTGACTTGGACGGTAGACGACCCGTTGTTGAAGACGAGAGCAGTCGCGCGACGAGCGCTTCCCAAAAACCTTATTCGCCTTCTCCCGGTGCAGGATCGCAAAGACGAGGGTTCCGGAGACCTGCTCGCCCGGTCGCTGGTGCACGCAAGCGAACGGACTGAAGACGACTAGACGGCAGCGCAAAAGCGATATGAGGCAAACCCTAGCTCGAGAGGTGTTGAGATACGTTTTGGCGTGGCCGATAGGTTGCTTATATAGCCCTGTTGAACCGACCTCGTGTCGCGATCACGATCTAAATCGGTTTAGGACTCTTGAGTCGTAACTGTTTAGGGCTCTGCAACTTGAAGGCCAAGAAACCAAAAACTAAAACTGCAAAAGGAGACCGCGCTCCCGCAAGGCGAGGAGCCGGATTTCGGCGGACAATTCACGCAGGTGCCGCGCACCCGCGCAAGTCGCCACGCCACGCGAGGCGAGGCGAGCGAGCGCGCGCGTGTGAGTTTCTCTTTCTCCTTCTCACACTAGACTTGAGGAAGTGGAGAGGACTTCCATATCTAAGCAAGTCCTCATCCCCTTCCACTAGCAAGGTGGGACTAAAGAGTTTCACTTCCCCTCTTTGCTCACACATGAATGGACCTTTGAGATTTATTATGAATTTCAGAATTTGTTAATGGGCCAAGCCCATATAATTCTAACAACCCCTCTGTCCTCCAACCGCCTGTCCCACATAGCCACATTCCCAATGAGCTCAACTGTCTACACTCCCTCAAAGCTCCGTTGCTTGCTTTTAATTTAATTTCATTTGATTTGAGATTCAGCTATGTCGTGACTTGTTGTCATGTCTTTCATGGATTCTACAGATCTTTTCATTCTACACGGTGTCGTCGGGCGACCGTGGCAGCCGCAACACAGAGTTGGCGATGGGCAGCCATGGGGACGCAGTGGCTGTTGGACAACGGCTACGATGAGATAGTGTCATAGCGCACATAGGAGATGAGGAGGAGCTCCTGATATTGTGAAAGTGCTATTGTATCCTTCGAATTCAACATGGAACCGGTTTCTGGTCTACACTTTATAGGTTCCTGTCCACAACTTAAGTTTCTCTAGTTTTTTTATTCTATAACCATTAGATCTATTCAAATGGATGACTTTAATTTTTTCAAAGCGCCGTAAAATTTCTGATGTAGGTACCAAGCCTTTATTATTGATGTTGCCTATATTAATAGTGCTTTTTTTTTTCTTGTTGTTGCAGGCCAAGTTAAGCATTGCGTTTTTAAAGAGATGGAGTGTGGCTACGAAAATCTTTCGAGGTGACATATATAGAAATCAGAGGCAAAAGGGAATTAGTGCTTAGCTAGGAAACTTACTGTCACACCTCGACGTTTCTTGCATCGGGATATGTCAACATCTATTGTGTAGCCCACAATGGATGCATGGGTGCAGGGTGCTTGCCAGCCAGTGGTGGAGTAGGGGCTCGGGTGGAGGGGTACTATAAGGTCTTTGTCCTGCTGACTTAAGTCCATTTCTCAAGGGTGACTCAACTTAAGTCCCTTTCTCAAGGGTGACTCAACTTAAGTCAGGGTGACTCTGTCAACTCTCTAGGATCGACTAGGTGCAGATCAGGCGGGGATACATTCAACATTTGGATATGAGACGCGAGGTAGTTCATCCTACCAGAGAAGAACGGAGAGAGATAGGGTAGAGTTTAGGGTTCATACCTTCGAGATCCAGCCGTCTCTGGTTCGTTGATGGAGGCTGCACACGGGCAGCGACGGTCGGTGTAGCGCAGGGTCGGCGTGGAGATGCTGGTGGCGCTTCCCGCCACTGGCAGTGCCACCCTCCGGATCGGATTAGTGTTAGGACGATGGGGACTGTAGCAGTGGCTGTCAATCTCGTGAATAGAGCCATGCCCCCACCTCCTCTTTATAGGCACGGTGCGGCGGGGGCCCACCAGCCGGCTATTGGGCTGGGCGTCCTCGATTAGGACGCAGATCAACTGGTGGAGATCAATCTGACAGACTCATGTAACCAAACACAATCTTCCATGTTTGATCAGTCAGGGGTCCATACGCTCCTTGCCGTCGTTGATCCAATTACCCGAGGATGCTCACGTTGCTAGTTCATCCAGCAGCAGAGCACCGGGAGCTGTCATAGATGCATAGTTGAACAACATGGAACTGCATGCAGGTGGTCACGTACGAGTAGCTGCCTTCTTGACTCCGTCCGCTGATTTTATTTGAGAGTGTGCAGCTTTGGCAAGCTCTTAAATAAAATCATGTATATTTTAAAGGGCGTCAGTCGGTCTACTCCTCGATACTCACAAATTTTTTGAGTACCGGCCTTATCAAAGGATTTAAATTCCACTGTTGAAAAGCAAAGGAGACATTGTCGTTGTAGTCACTTTTTTTTCAAAAAAACTTGTAGTCGAGCCATGTTACAGTGGTTACAAACTCTGTGCAGGTGCCCAACTCATACAACAGTCAACAGTCAACAGATTGTTTCACAAAATTAATCGCATCCCTCTCCAGCATGAATGCACCATTGCATTTGAAGAAGCAGTGGCCTCCATCATCCTCTCACACTTGACATATGCAGCTAGGCCTTGCATTAGCCACGCCTGTTCATGCATGCGCTGCCAACGTAGTTAGGATAACCGGTATTTTAGTCTTTGAATAATATATAATGGGAACATATGCTATGAAAACTAGGTTTCCGTGGAAACTATCGAAACTCGCACGTGGATCGCTGGATCTAAATCTGATGGCTATAGTTAATGGTGTTGTGCACCTGTGTTGTACCTGTGTTGGCTATATATATTAGGGAGAGATAAATGGGAGGGGTTAATTGTTAATCTCCACCATTAGCCATAGCCATCGGATTTAGATCCAGCGATCCACGTGCGAGTTTCCATAGTTTCCACGGGAACCTGGTTTCCATAGCATATGTTCCCATATATAATTGTTATATCCCTATACTCAAATTCAAGCGTATAGATTATTTTGCCTCTTATTTCCATGTCTCGACTAACACACACGTTCTAGGCCTAAAGATGCTAACATATGTGCTCCAAATGCTCCAATAATTAAACCACCTTCCACGCATCTATAACCCCTATAAAGCAAAACCCCACTAATAGATTTCTCTCCAATTATAATTATATGAAACCAAGTAACCAAAAATTAACTAGCGTCCTTCTAGTCTCAGTTCGTGTTATGGCCCAAGAATAAAGGTTCCTCTTTAGTCGTGGTTCTCCGGATTCAAAGGGGTTTTTCAACCGGGACTAAAGGCCCTCTGTGTACTAGTGAGCATAATCAGTTGCTTCAGCAGTTCTTTTATATTAAGCAAATAGACAGTGTAGCTGATTATATTGGTTTGATGGTCTAGTTCATCATATTTCTATAGCCTATGATCCTAAATTGTGTACAATTACCATTACAAATTGTTTTATAGATGGGCTTAGAGATGATTTTAGAGCTATATATAACCATAGTTGAGCGTCCTCGAAATTAAATCTGGATACCCGCTAGTTCTATTGCTCTATTACAAGAGGAGACTTCGTGGGAGAATTATATCCAAGAAGAGATGTTAGGAGAAATGACTCTAGCAACTCTTACAGGTGCGATGAGCATAACAATTTTACCATACCGTGACCTGCTAGACTATGAGTGCAGAGCAACGCAGCCTCATGTATAAATTTTACCATGTCTACCTCCTTAGTACACTACTACACAACCGGCCTCTAGCTCCGGCCGGTTGGGAAGAGGCTTTGGCCCCGGTTTTCCAACCGGAACTAAAGGCTCCGGCCGGTTGGGAAGAGGCTTTGGCCCCGGTTTTCCAACCGGGACTAAAGGCTCCCACGAGAAAAAATAAAAAAAATAAATGTGCGCCTGTAAGATTCAAACTTAGCACTTCTCACCTCGTCTCGCGCACAACTCACTTACCAACTCAGCTACACAACTCACGCAATATAGTTCTGGACGTTTTCCTTTTGAATTCACTTGTGAAAGACCTTTAGTCCCGGTTGGTAATACCAACCGGGACTGAACGGTTGGTAATACCAACCGGGACTGAAAGACCCTTTAGTCCCGATTGGTAACACCACCTCTCGGTTGGTAATATCAACCGGGACTAAAGGTTGTGGACTTTTAGTCCGGGTTAGTAATACCAACCGGGACTAAAGGTTGGCCTCTAGTCTCGGTTGGTGTTTCCAACCGAGACTAAAAGTCTTTAGTTCTGAACGCAATTTTTTGCCGAGACTAAAGCTCAGTTGATAGATCGACCAAAGGCATGTTCTCTAGTAGTGAAATTTTGATACGATAATAAAAACTAAAGATGCACTTTTGATGTTGTGAGTCATACCATACCCTGCTATTATATACGTACACCAAGTCAAAATACAAACAAGCAGAGACGACGTGTAACCAGTTTTCAAATGTTATCACTAAAAGCTGGAAGAGACATGTTGACTCAAAAATTTTAATGCAGTCCAAAAAATTCTTGAATTGTATAAGCAACACAATGTCAGACGCCAAATTACAGATTTTGTTGCCCGCGGAGCAAATTCATTTGTGGGAAAAAACGCTTGTCTCAGCCTGTGCTAAGCACCTGATGGCATGGCCTTTGAATCACCGTTTGCTAAATTCAACATGAACTGGCCAGATCATCTATATATGGCTAGTCATTTACGAGGAGGGAAAACAGAAGTGGATACACGGAAAACAGAGATGGAAAACAGAGGAAGGATTAATCTAAAGCAAATGACTAGCCTAGATTAGGCCTGCTAATGGGTTGGGTATTGTTTGGAGTTTTTGGGTTGGGTTGTGCTATGAAACTATTTGGATGGGTGATAATGGGTTTAGAGGTCAAATGGGTTGGGATGGGTTGGGTTTACTCGCAAATCAGGTTAGGATGGGCTGGAATGGGTCACATCACTTCCCAAATCAATGTGGGTCCCAAATCAACGCTTTTCAATAAAATTTTATCTGAATTGACTGAAATTTATTGCAGATGATTTAATTTAACAAGAAGCTACTTCATATCAATTGACACTGCTCGATCAATATGTGGATCCCACATCAAAGTCGGACCCTAGAAATAAAAACTCGCGTTCACATTATAAAATTTTACCTGAATTGACTGAAATTTGTCGCAGGTGATTTAATTTAACAAGCAGCTACTTCATGCTAATTGGCACTGCCAGATCAATATGTGGGCCCCACGCCAAAGTCGGACCCTAGAAATAAAAGCTCGCGTTCACACTATAAAATTTTACCCAATTTGACTGAAATTTGTTGCAGCTGATTTAATTTAAGAAGCAACTACTTTATGCCAATTGACACTGCCAAATTAATATGTGGGCCCCACGTTAAAGTCGGACCCTAGAAATAAAAGCTCGCGTTCACACTATAAAATTTTACCTGAATTGACTGAAATTTATTGCAAATGATTTAATTTAACAAGCAGCTACTTCATGCTAATTGGCACTGCCAGATCAATATGTGGGTCCCACACCAGAGTCGGACCCTAGAAATAAAAGCTCGCGTTCACACTATAAAATTTTACCCAATTTGACTGAAATTTGTTGCAGCTGATTTAATATAAGAAGCAGCTACTTTATGCCAATTGACACTGCCAGATTAATATGTGGGCCCCACGCTAAAGTCGGACCTTAGACATAAAAAGCTCGCGTTCACACTATAAAATTTTACCTGAATTGACTGAAATTTGTTGCAGATGATTTAATTTAACAAGCAGCTACTTCATGTCAATTGGCACTACCAGATCAATATGCGGGTCCCACGCTAAAGCCGAATGCTAGAAACAAAAGCTAAATATATGGGAACCCATGGTAACCCATGGTAGCAGAACCCATGGGAACCCAAGACAAAGTGGTCTGGGACGGGTTGGATATAAATTGATTTGGAATGGGGTAGGATGAGGTTAGAAAATAATTAATCAGATATGGAATGAGGTGGAAATGGGTTGGAATCTCACCCATTAGCAGGGCTAGCCTAGATGCAGTACGAATAGGCACCAGTGGGTCTCAGCTAGATTTGGACAACGGCGGCAGCATAAGCGGCACAAAAGCCTAATGAGCAAAGAGCACAATGTGGAAACTTTTTTGCAAACCTTTTCTTTGAAACAGAACCTTTTATTAAACCAATCAGCAATACATCATGCAGATACAGAGACTTTGGAAAAACAGAATCGTGAGTGAATCGTACTCATAGAGGCCATGTAATTGCTAGGAGTCTTAATAAAAAAGCAGTGTTAACTGTTAAGTAGTTTGGGCACATATGTTCAAGGCTAGAAATGCTAGGACAATATATACGTAATAGGTACATGACAAACGTGCTTGAATACATGACAAACATGCTAGCGTATGCATTGGCAGCTTGCAGGGTCATTAATTATTTTCAAGAACCTATATCTGATTATCTGAGAACCTATTGTGAACAGTATAGTTACTTTTGAATTCCCAATCTCCCCCATTTCCATGAGAGTCCAGTATGCTAGTTTGAATGTTTAGTTCCATGGGGTGGGTAACTATGCTGGAAGCCAGGAATTTATAAGGAGCTCGAGCAATTATCATTAATATAAATAGCATGGGTCCACAACTCTATGTTCACAATGTTCAGCTGCTATATATAAGACACTTGGTTTATACTGCCAAGCGGCGAAGGATGTCCTAGTGCGATAAGGGCACGTACAACGCCTGTCCTCTCCCCATCTCTATCTTAGTAATTTTGCACAAAAGTCCTCTGTTTCGCTAGAAGACGGGCTCTCCGTCGTCTCATGAGGCGACGCTCAAGGCCCGTGCTCCGAGGTTCAATAGACGGAGAGGGCTGCGTTGTACGACCGTGTCTTCTCAAGTCGACGCCACTCTCAGATCCTGCGCGACGGTAGTCTCGGACTGTGGCTTGATCGCAAGATGGTCCTCGGCTCCTCACCATGCCGCCGCGCGTCGAGACGAGCGCCGCTATGCTTGTTGCCATGCCGGCCGCGCTGCGAGGAATGGCAAGGCCACAACACGCATTCATCATGGAAGCTGCTCGACGGCACTCATCGGTCCGCGGCGGAAGTCCTCCAAGGAGCTGCTCTTCTGCCGCTGCATGCTGCCCTGCCAGATCCGGCGAGATGTTGAACCTCGCCGGCCATCCTCTGCCTTGGCACTTGCGGCATGAAATCCGTGGTCAGGCGGATGTTGATGTGAGTGCTTTGTGGGTTTTCGTGATTTACCTCTAATTGCGGCTGATACTCTGAGCTTCTTATTCGTGTTGCTAGCTTGCTACTGCCTGTAGTTCAGGTGTTTGTTGAAATGTCAGTCAAGGTAAAATGTCTGTATTATCTTACTTTCCACTTCTGTCAGCACTATTTCTCCAAGGATATAAAAAAAACAGGAACACGATTGGAGCCCAGCAGCAAGGAAAAGCCAACAGAACTAGGCTTGTACTAATGTTCGAGTGATAGTCTGGAAACTTCCCAAATAATTGTTGTTCAGGAAAGATGGAGCAGCTTGGTCAGAGTTTCTACGAGTAACCCAGTTTCAGACTTTTTTGTTGCGCTGAATGTAACTATTATATTAATGGTTTGTAAAAAATATTGTAATCAAGTTTCTCATTTATGCTTGATACATTTTCAATCAAATAGCAACACAAATAGGATACAAAAAATTATTTATAGTTAATCCTTGTCATATGCAAAGCATTAAACAGTTTACAGACAATGAAATAGACTATGGCCTGTATGACCTGTCTTTTTATCTGTCTTTATGATAAATTCAAGACGTTTAGAGACAGTCTCCGTCTATGGGTTGTACATGCCCTAATAGTATTTGTTTTTGTTAGCCCTGTTCATAGGATTGACAAAACCACCACGTGGCCCACATCTAGCTGGAATTCTAGACCGGCTGGGTCAGTTTACCTATGAACTTTCATTGGAGTTTATTATGTGAGTAATCATCATTGGAGATTGGAAGGGCCAAGTTTGAGTGTTCAGTGCCTCCCATATTCTGCACAATGAACAGCGAAAATTCAAATGTTTGAATGAGTGTTTCAGTGGATACAGCGAGGTTGACAGTTGACACTGAGGTAGCTAGTCAACTCATATCATTTTTACATCAACGTTTTTTTTAATACAAGAGTTTCTAGCACCGCGCCCAAGATATGATCCATTCTTTCCTCCCTCTCTCTCTCCTGGCTTCTTACTCTCATGCACTCCGACTTGACAACCTCCTCGGGGGGATGAAGATTGCATTTTGAATCCATGCTTATATGATACAGAGGTGCGCACATACATATAAGCAACTTGAAGTAACAGCGACATATGCTAAAACTCGAACACATCGGTGTAGTGCCATGCTTATGCGTTGGCACAGAGATGGGCCAAGGCGTGCTGGAGCATCAGTTACTGCAGAGTAAAGCTCCAGTGACTGCTACACAAGATGTGTACGTGATTCATCAACCCAGACATCTGAATAGATCAGAGAACTCGAGATCAGTGACATCGTCTGTGTGTAGAGATCAGCTTGCATTTGAGTTTGACAGATGCTACTCTTTGTTGAGATCTCAATGCCCATAGGCTTCCTAATACCTCCCAGCCCTACAAACTAACATAGAAATATTATTCATGACTAATTTGCTCTCGATGTGTGCCCGTGTGTGGGTGCTATGCATTGCATTGGCTACCGCGCGCAGATACATGAGATTATTTGAACCCTGATGACGATCTCTAGCTATTTGGATGGTGGCAGCAAAACAGAGATTATGTGAACACTTGGACATGCTAGTTGAGAGAAAACCATATGATTGCTTAATCAAGCTAGTACCATGATGCAAGAGCCATTTAAATGAAACAACTCATTTGTAATTACCTACTATATCATTTATCAACAACATATGTACATGACACACCAACGGGAATTCTATACATGCAAATAAATACATAAATCACATTGGGACACATATTTCTTGCAGAGTGGTAATTGAGATAATATTTCTCTTGATGAACAGAGTAAGGAGGTTTGCGTGAGAGAGAAAATTAAATATTAAGAAGTTACAAGGTGCATGATATATAGCGAATGTTCATCCCACCATATACTAAAAGCTACGGCAGACAAAAAGCAATCATTTGTACATAGTACGTACCTAAAGGCTCCAGGGCAATTATTAGTGGGGTTTAGGATGATTGTAAAAGATATACTATGTACTAATATATTTCGAGTACAATTAGCGGAGTACACACTGAGTCTTTCATGCAATGAAATTGCACAGTTTATATTGTGTCACAACTTTGAAAAACAAAGCAATCTGCGCTTGGCCTGAGACCATGCATCTTGAGGACCATACCAATACACTCATTCATGGATGGGGCTGTCGTGCGCTGTTGCAACACTGCCTCCAGGTCTAGAGTGGACACAGTGTGTTGTCATGGGGGCCGGAGGCGGAGCAGCAGCGCCGCCCGGTATGCGAGCTAGCAGTGCGGTTCTGACCCGTGGTAGGAACTGCATGAGGTGGAGCTCATCGAGGGCAGCAAGCACGGCGGTGGCAGCCTAGCAAAGAGCGACGACGAGCTTGTTATGACAGAGCAGCAACAGACTTGACGTCCGTAAGCGTTTTTGTACATATTTGGGCCTGACAGTGGGTCCTTGTAGGTGGAAGGTGTAGAAAATAGCATTGATGGAGCAGAGATGTAATTATAGTGATAGATTTCCGTATAGACGAATTGTAATGCCATTTTTTGATACTCGATGAATCGTAATGACGTGGATCAAAAAACCCTTTTTCATTTGGATTTTGTAGAGCCAAAATAAACGCAAAGATTCATAGAAGTCAATGCAGAATGATAATATTCCTATAATTGTGATCACAAATTGAGTGCCTGGCATGGTTGTAGAGACTTGTGTGAGGTAAATAGGTCCCTAGTTCAAATGATGGTGGATATATGCATGTGTATACATTCAGTGCGAAAAATTGCTTTACCATGGTAGCTGCTCGGCTCGAGAAGTACTTTTGTTTTTTGAATGCCCAGCTCCAATATGGGTTGCTAGAATCCAACCTACCATGGCTTCAATCCTGGTTAATATGGTGGTAGAGGGAACTTCAAAGTTGTACGATAACTACATATGGCATATTGGCACATGACAGACATCTCTTCTCTATTATAAAGTAACAGACTTTGTAAAGCAGCAATATGTACAAAGGTTTTTCCTATGAGGTCTGCAGCCCCTTTGGACTTTACATTCAAATGTAAATGTATGCAGGTACCAAGCCTTTATTATTGATGTTGCCAATATATAGTGCTTCTTTCTTTTTGCTGTTTCAGGCCAAGTTTAGCATTGTGTATGAAAAGAGATGAATTGTGGCTAGGAAAATCTTTCGAGGTGATATATACATACTCCCTCCATTTTTTTTGATGGGAATTCAGAATTCCATTACTCAACCGTGTGAGCAAAATCGATCGACACCAAGTACCCAATACAAGATGGCACTCCGGCCATGACAAAAGGTTCAAATTCCTCCCTTCTACTACCCATGGAAGCTAATTCATGGGCCACCTTATTACACAGCCTCGAAACATAATTAATACGAAAATTTTCAGCTAAAACTTCTTTGATTTGATGAACCAGCCCTCCCACCATCGAAAGTCTGTATTCATCTCCCTGAATGGCCCAGACAGCCTGTTGCGAATCTGATTCCAGGAGAACAGAGCTAATCCCTTGGCTTACTGCTGCTTTTACTCCTTCCCAGCACGATTTCAACTCCATGAACAGCGCACTTGGAGCGTGTTTCTGTCTGCCAAAACCCGAACTAATCACCTGGCCTTCCTCATCTCTTAACACAAAGCCCCATCCCCCATTCTGATTATCAGCTTTGAAGGCCCCATCAACATTAATTTTAATAGTACCCGGGCTTGGCGGATTCCAGTTTGGAGCTGATCGCCGTCCCCCATCTCTGTTGTCAGATTTCGAGCAGAGCTGCATCACCTCCATCGCCTGTTTACAGCTGAGGCCTACGATTTCTTCAGGGGATCTCCTCAAACTTCCTTCCCTGATACAGTTCCTCTCATGCCACCAATTGTTCAGAAGGAAAGAGATTTTTAGTTTGGATTCCATTTCTTCCTGCACAATCTGTCGGACTACTTCAGCCGCTCCATGTGCCTGAATCAGTTTCAGGCGAGTCTCCTCCAAACCAGCCTGCTGCCAGACTCGTTTCACAAATTTGCATTTAAGAAACAGATGCCCACCATCCTCTCCGGCCCCATTACAAAAGAAGCACCTGTCATTCACCTTCATACCTCGCCTTCTCAAATTTGTGCACAAAGCCAGCGAATTGTGCGCTAATCTCCAAAGGAAGTGTTTTACCCGGTTTGGGACATCACCATGCCAGATCAGACTCCACAAATCATCCCTGTCGCCACCCACTGCTAAACTTGTCTCTGCCATTGCATTCCTGCTATTTCTCTGCTCATCATCGCAAAATAACTTGTAGGCTGACTTCACAGAAAAGACACCTTTAGAATCAAAATGCCAAGATAAAACATCCACCATCCCTATATGAACCGGGATTGGTAGAATTTTGGGAACGTCCTCCTCCCAGAAAATACTCTCCACTAACTCACTGTCCCAGTCTTCGGTGATTGGATTGATCAATTCCTGCACCATAGTGATAACAGCACCCCTTCTCGGAGTGATCGGTCTGCGTGTTATGCCACTCGGTAGCCAAGGATCCTCCCAGATGCGAATCAGCTCTCCATCTCCCACTCTCCAAACTATTCCTTTCTTTACAAGCTCCAAACCTTTTAGGATGCTCCGCCAGGTATATGACATCCCCTCTCTTGGCTCAGCAGCAAGTACTTCACTGTTTTTTATAGTACTTAGCCTTTAGAAATCTTGCACATAAAGAATTTGGGTTTTGCAGCAACCTCCAAGCCTGCTTTGCCAACATAGCAATGTTAAAAGCATGGGCATCTCTGAAGCCAAGCCCACCATCCTTCTTGGGTTTTTTCATTTTCTCCCAATTCAGCCAGTGCATCTTATTCTCCTTATCATTTTGACTCCACCAATACCTACAAACTTGTCTGCTTATTTGATCACATATCTCCTTTGTGATGTCAAAACAACCCATAACATAAACAGGGATTGCTTGCGCCACAGCCTTAATCATAACTTCTTTTCCGGCGTTTGAGAGGAGCTTCTCCTTCCAACCTTGAATTCTCTGCCACACTCTGTCCTTAAGGTAACTGAAAACCTGAGCTCTGTTATTCCCCACATGAATTGGTACACCCAAATACTTATCATTAAATGATTCTCTCGCTATCCCTAGTTTCTGCATCACTTCACATCGATGTCCAGGGTCTGTGTTCTTACTAAACATGATAGCCGTCTTCTCCTTGTTAATAAGTTGCCCTGAGCACTCCGCATACAAGTCCAGGATTTCCTGCAACTTTGCTGCATCCTCCCCGTTTGCACGAACTAAGATCAAAGAGTCGTCGGCAAACAACAGGTGAGAAACGCTTGGAGCACCATGGCATATTTTAACCCCTTCAATATCACCATTTTCCTCAGCGTTTTGTAGCAATGCCGAAAAGCCCTCGGCACAAAGCAAGAAGAGATAGGGAGATAAAGGATCCCCTGTCTCAGACCCCTCTCAGGTATAATTTCATCAGTCAAGACCCCATTCACCTTTACTCTGTATTTGACCGTATTCACACATTTCATAATCAGATCCACCCACCTTTGATCGAAACCCAGCTTCAACATCATCTCTCTGAGAAAATTCCACTCCACTCTATCATAGGCTTTACTCATATCTAGCTTGATGGCTGCATACCCAACATTGCCCCTTCTCTTATTTTCTCATATAGTGCAAAATCGCATAAGCAATTAAAGTATTATCTGAAATTAACCTCCCCGAGACAAAAGCACTTTGGGCCGGTGAAATAATATTCGGCAGGATCTTTTTGAGACGGTTAGCTAAGACTTTTGACACCAATTTATATAGAATATTGCAGAGACTAATGGGACGTAAATCTTTAACTGATTCCGGATTAGGTACCTTTGGGATAAGAGCGCGATAATTGTATCGTTCCATCTCTCTGGAATGTGCCCTCCTGCCAATACAACGAGCACTTCGGCCATCACCTTCTCACCAACAATATCCCAACAATGTTTGTAGAACAAGGAGGGAAGGTCATCTGGCCCCGGAGCCTTCAGGTCGCCAATACTACCGAGCGCCACTCGTACCTCCTCCTTTATAAAAGGACGGAGCAGCACACTGTTCATATCAGCTGTAACACATGGATTAACCATGTTAAGCAAGGGATCAGCAATCAAGAAAGTCGTAAATAAGTGTCGCTTATTTCGTTCATAGAGCCAACAGTTAAAAAGTGTCTTGTGGTTCGTATGTAGGCATGCAGAGAGAGGTGGGTGCATGATAAACCCAGGAATTGAAGAGTTAAAAATGGCTTTAGCCTAGAAACGAGGAGATAATTGCTTAGAATAAATCTCCTCCTTGGTATGTGGAGCCAAACCAAATACGCCACTTATAAAAAAAACGGAGGGAGTATATATAGGAATGAGATGCAAAACGGAAAAGTGCTATCGCACCACCACGTTTCTTGGATCTAGATACGTGGACATCCATCGTGTAGTAGTTAACAAGCAATGGCGTGAGGTTGGCATTGATGGTCGATTTCTAGGCTTGATCAATCACGGGTACATGCTGCGGTGGCTCCCATCTTATACGTCGGATATGCCTGTGGCTTTGTGCCTTAATGTGAAGGACCGAGAATGCACTAGCAAGACGACCAGAGGGGGTGAATGAGAGCTCAAAAATTTCTTTCGAAACTTTGGCCGATTGTCCCAAAATTAACCCCCAAAAGCTACGACCGAGAATGTGATGCCCACGACCCTTGGAAGAGGGTGGATGATCCCTTGGATCACACCGAGGCACCACAAAGCGATAGCAAACCAAACACAAAAAGCTTCGGCACAAGTTCGACCCTCAAAAACCAAGTCCCGAACGTAGATAGACGGCTACGTCGAGAAATCCCCAAATACCGATGCTAACAAGTAGCAAAGATACCTAGAGAGGTTCCTTGGTCAACTACAAGGCCAGATGAGAAGTCCAGAATCCAAACGAACAAGCCGGGAGAGCAAATGCACTAAACCGGAGGCTACAGCAGGGTCCCGGACTGTCCGCCGGTACGGTCGCGGACTGTCTGCCCAGTGGCGGACTGTCCGGGCTCAGGTCGCGGACTGTCCGCCGGCCAAAAGAGCAAAACCGCACTGCTGCTGAAGTCCCCTGGTGTCGGGGGAACGCCAAAGGGGTACCCCCAATTAATGCAAACACCCAAGCGCCCAATCTCCGTCTCGCCCGAGCCCTCCCAGCCAGGCCTCGGGCGGGCGAACGCTCTATCTCTGTCTCGCCCGAGCCCTCCCAGCCAGGCCTCGGGCGAACGCTCTATCTCCGTCTCGCCCGAGCCCTCCCAGCCAGGCCTCGGGCGAACGCTCTATCTCCGTCTCGCCCGAGCCCTCCCAGCCAGGCCTCGGGCGAACGCGCAATCTCCGTCTCGCCCGAGCCCTCCCAGCCAGGCCTCGGGCGAACGCTCTTTTCTCCACCTCGCCCGAGCCCGCTGAGCCAGGCCTCGGGCGAACGCGATCGCTCTCCGTCTCGCCCGAGCCCTACAGACCTTGGGCGAGCACGCTCCTACACCTCGAGCCCTAACGCACGGACCTCGAGTGGTACAGACAGCCGTACCAGCCCCATACCACGCATTTAATGCCTTCACCTACTCCGGT
Organism: Coix lacryma-jobi var. lacryma-jobi; assembly: GCA_009763385.1. Classification (NCBI taxonomy): domain Eukaryota; kingdom Viridiplantae; phylum Streptophyta; class Magnoliopsida; order Poales; family Poaceae; genus Coix; species Coix lacryma-jobi. Next base: position 100,735,697 of record CM019831.1, read on the forward strand.
CACGTCCACTGGAGCACAGCACGTACCACAGTAACTCGGTGTAAAGGTCAAGTCTCGTTTTCACCATAAGCATGGGCAAAAAGGGCACCAGTACAGCACTATTCGACCACACCTCGAGGTCGGCTCCGCGCCCCTCGAGCCATGCACTGTAGCCCCTCGAGGCCGGCTACGCGCCCCTCGAGCCATGCACTGTAACACCTCGAGGTCGGCTCCGCGCCCTTCGAGCCCTAACTACTTTCATGCTATTGGAGGACAGGTACCCCAAGACCCGGAGGGACCCCGCCGCGTCCTGTGCATTCCGGGATGGGTGCTGTACGGCTCCCACCTTTGCCGCGCCACCACGTCCACGCCCAGGATGGAAGCCACGACCCAAGGACGCCTCAACAGCGACGATCACATCGGCTCCAGTGGCCCCGATAAGACAGGGTTCCTACCCTTCTCCGTATGGGGCACCATGCGCCCCGACGCCTGTAATACCCTTATGTAACCCTGGCCTCCCCTTGCTCTATAAAAGGGGACACCAGGGCCCTCATACAGGACGACGAATAGAACCTCGAGTGACAATACACGAGTCCACGCACATACACAAGTCCGGACTCCGGTCCACGCTCATTGAGCTTGTATTCGCCCCTGTACAAGCACTTAGGTGCAAGTAATACAAGAACATCCCCCCGCTGGACGTAGGGCCTTCTTTGCCCGAACCAGGATAAATCCTTGTGTCCGCTTGCATCACCATCCAGGAAGAGAAGCACGCGATCATATTACTCGTCGGTGTGATACCCCCGGGTACGAAACACCGACAGTTGGCGCGCCAGATAGGGGCCTTCGCGTGTCGAGTCGGTTTCTCGCTGTTTCTTGGATGGCCGCTTCGACTCCTTCGTTCTCTGCCGGCGCCGTCATCTGGTTCGGGAGCCTCGAGTTCCTGGCCACCGATAGCGGCAACGAGCCGACCTTGCTCTCCATGGAGGGCCCGGGTGGAAGGCGTGTCACGACACCCCATGCGAGGCGCGAGGCACGTCGCCCACACCACCACGCATCGCCACCTCGTGAGCGGCGCCGTCGTTACCATCGTCGCCAGACGCAGGCCGTGCCGGCGGCGCACTCCCACTTCCCTGTGGCCGGCGCGGAGCTCCCAAGGAGGAGCCTGCCCGACGCACGGCCGGAGAGTTCCAGGGCGCGCCCGCGCCCACCCAGCGACTTCGCGTTCATCGTACGCGCGGACCAGGAGCCAGGCCAGAGGCCTCCGAGCCGTGCACCGTCGACGCCACCCAACCTCCTCCCGCACGGGACGTGCCGCGCTCGACGTCGGCAGTTCCCGTTCGGCCCCGTCAGCTCCCCAGCGGCCCACGCCCGTCGGCTCAACGAGCGCCGTCGGGACCAACCGCCAGCAGGCCAGGGAGAGCGCCCGGGCGTGCTACTGCAGGCCATGGCCAACCTGGAGATCGTCCACCCCACGTGTGTCAACCGCGGCTTCTCGCCAGCCATTGAGCCTCCCCGGCGATCCACCGTCGGAGAATGGTACCGCGAGCTGCGGTCCCAGCATTTGCCAAGACGGCACGCCGTCGACGGCTCCGACTCCGACGAATACGACTACCACGACCCCGACCTCTGGGATCCCACCAGGGAGTGCTTTCAACTCGAGGGGGTCGCGTGCGATACCGAGGACGAGGGCGACGACGGCAGACCAGCGCTCGATTTAGAAGGCCCCAGCGACGTGGCCGCGGCAGGCGGGTCACGTGTTCAAAGGAGGGACGAACCTCCGGCACCGGCTGTGCCACCTCAGCACGACGACGGCCGGGCGGCGCAACTCGCGCAGGTGCAAGAGGCAATCACCAAAGCCGAGGAAGAACGGCGACACCTGCTGCAGCTCCGGCAAACCCTGATGCAGGAACCACCCCAACCCCGAGGAGCCGGAGCTCGAGGCCGGGCTCGAGAGGTCCACCGGCGAATCCTCGAGGACGGGGCACCAGCACGCCCCGAGGTATGCTTCCCACGAGCCGGCCAGAACGTGGTGGCGGCGGCGATGATGCTCCGTGATCTGCCCGCCGTCTCCAACCCCGACGCCAGGCGCATGCTCGGAGAAATGAAAAACTTCCTCGAGACAGCCGCGGTACAGCAGGCCGAGAGCTCGGCGTCGCGCCGACGCGAAGCAGCCTCGGGGAAACCAGCGGACACGCCCCGCGACGCTCGCGAGGCATCCGTCCACCAGCCGGACACCTCTCGAGCCAGGCCAGTCCGCGAACGGATCGTCGACAACCGGCCGCCTCGAGACCCCAACGACGCCCGCAACGACATCAATCGGCGGCGCAAGGACAAGGGGGCCCAAGAGCGTGGCTATAGCGCCCATCGAGGGGGGCGCTACGACAGCGACGAGGACCGGCAAGTCCTCGAGCCCCCGGGCCCCCGAGTCTTCAGCCGGGCCATCCGCAGCTCAACCCTCCCCGACCGCTTCCGACCGCCGACCAACATCGTGAAGTATGACGGGGAGGTCGAGCCCAAGCTCTGGCTCTCGGACTTCCGCCTTGGCTGCCAACTGGGCGGAGCAAAGAACGACGACCGCGTGATCATACGTCAACTCCCACTCTACCTCTCGGACACCGCCCGCCGGTGGCTCGAGGGGCTCCCGCCGGATCGGATCCATGACTGGGCCGACCTAGTCAGGGTCTTCGATGGGAATTTCAAGGGGACCTGCGTGCGTCCAGGCAACCCCTGGGACCTACGGTGTTGCAGACAGGCGGCGGACGAGCCCCTCCGCGACTTTGCTCGACGGTTCTCGAAGCAGCGTCTCGAGCTCCCCCACGTGCCTGACGAGGACGTCATCTCAGCATTCCTCGCGGGCACGACATGCCAAGAGCTTGTTCATGAGCTAGGACGCTACCGTCCCGGGACGGTCGAGGACCTGATGGATCGTGTCACCAGCTTTGCTTCGGGCGACGAAGCAGTGGGGGCCTTCTTTGGCCGTTCCACGGACAAAGGCAAGGCGGTGATCGTACCGGAGGGCTCCAACAAAGGCGACGATGCCAAGAACGACAACATTGACGGCCACAAAAGGAAGAAAAACAAGCGCAAAGGCCAGAAGGTGAAGCGTGGCGCCGATGACGACGACGACAAAGAGGTGCTCGCGGGCGCCCTCGAGCCTAAGAAGCCCCGAGGCCCCCCCGACGGGGCTGTTTTCGACCAGATGCTCGAGGATCCCTGTACCTTCCACAGGGGTCCCGTAAACCACAAGTTGAAAGACTGCCGGCTGTTGAAAGGCTACTACTCCAAGCTCGGCGATAAGAGGGAAGACGCGCCTAAGGGAAAGGATACCGATCGACGCGGCGGCCGGAACGCAGATGGCGACTTCCCCCCGGTGCGCGACTGCTACATGATCTACGGGGGGCCGACCGTCGGGCTCTCAGCTCGAGAGAGAAAGAAGGAGCGCCGGGAAATCTTTTCGCTTGGCCACGACGCCCCCCGGTATCTTGACTGGTCCGATGCGCCAATCACGTTCGACCGTGACGACCATCCGGACCGCGTCATAAACCCGGGGGCTTACCCCCTCGTCGTCGACCCCGTCATAGTCGACGTTCGGTTCTCCAAGGTGTTGATGGATGGGGGCTCGAGCCTCAACATCATATACCTCGAGACCCTCGACCTCCTGGGGATTTCAGAGGGACAGCTCCGACCCAGCGTCGGGGGGTTCCACGGAGTAGTACCAGAAAAGAAGGCCCACCCTCTCGGGCGCATCGACCTGCCGGTTTGCTTCGGCACGCCGGCAAACTTCCGGCAAGAAACGCTCACCTTCGAGGTGGTCGGCTTCCAAGGGACCTACCACGCCATCATCGGCCGGCCAGGCTACGCCAAGTTCATGGCGATTCCTAACTACACGTACTTGAAGCTCAAGATTCCGGGGCCAAAAGGAGTCATCACCGTCGACACCTCCTACGAGCACGCATACCACTGCGACGTGGAGTGCGTCGAGCGGGGGGAGGCCAACGTCCACCTCGACTCGCTCGAGGCCCTGGCAGCTCTGGCCACCGAGGAGGCCCCAGAAGCAAAGCGTCACGCCGGCACCTTCGAGCCGGCTGAGCACACCAAGCAAATACCCGTCGACCCGACCTCAGCCAATGGCAAGACGCTGACCATCAGTACCAGCCTCGAGCCCAAATAGGAAGCAGTGCTCGTCGACTTTCTCCGCGCGAACATCGACATGTTTGCGTGGAACCCCTCGGACATGCCGGGCATACCGAGGGAAGTCGCCGAGCACGCCTTGGAGATCCAGGCCGGGTCCAGACCGGTGAAGCAACGCCTGCGCCGCTTCGACGAGGAAAAGCGCAGAATCATCGGCGAGGAGGTGCACAAGCTTTTGGCGGCCGGATTCATCAAGGAGGTATTTCACCCAGAGTGGCTAGCTAACCCTGTACTCGTTAGAAAAAAGAATGGAAAAATGCGGATGTGTGTAGATTACACTGGTCTGAATAAAGCATGTCCAAAAGTTCCATTTTTAGATCGTCGATTCCACTGCTGGGTGCGAAGTACTCTCGTTCCTTGATGCGTATTCCGGCTACCACCAAATTAGGATGAGAAAATCCGATGAGCTCGCGACCTCCTTTATCACGCCATTCGGTATATATTGCTATGTTACGATGCCCTTCGGCCTGCAAAACGCCGGGGCAACGTACCAGCGATGTATGCAACACATCTTTGGCGAGCACATAGGCAAAACCGTCGAGGCCTACGTCGATGACATCGTGGTTAAAACTAAAAAAGTCGGGAACCTCATCAGCGACCTCGAGACCACGTTCGAGTGCCTCCGGGCCAAGAATGTGAAGCTCAACCCCGAGAAGTGTGTCTTTGGCGTACCTCGAGGCATGCTACTTGGCTACATCGTCTCACAACGGGGGATCGAGGCAAACCCTGAAAAAATCTCAGCAGTCACGAGGATGGGCCCGATTCGTGACCTCAAGGGTGTGCAGAAAGTGACAGGCTGCCTAGCCGCTCTCAGCAGATTCATCTCGAGGCTAGGGGAGAAAGCACTACCCCTCTACCGCCTGCTAAAAAAGACGGAGCACTTTGCATGGACCACCGAAGCCGAGGAGGCCTTGACCAAGTTGAAGGGATTGCTGACTTCTGCACCAATTCTCGTGTCTCCGCAACCAGCCCAGGACGGCAATCCCCCCGAACCCCTCCTCCTCTATGTGGCCGCAACCACTCAGGTGGTCAGCGCGGTCATAGCCGTCGAGAGGTACGAGGAGGGTCATGCGTTGCCAGTCCAACGGCCAGTGTACTTCACCAGTGAGGTGCTCTCCGAGGCCAAGGTCCGGTACCCGCACATCCAGAAGCTGCTCTACGGCATCATCGTCACGAGGCGCAAGCTCCAGCACTACTTCCTCGCTCATCCTGTAACGGTGGTGTCGTCCTTCCCCCTCGGAGAAATCATCAACAATCGGGAGGCCACGGGGCGCGTCGCCAAGTGGTCCGCCGAGCTAATGGGGGAAACCATCACTTACGCCCCCCGAAAGGCCATCAAATCGCAAGCGTTGGCAGACTTCGTCGCTGAATGGACCGACACTCAACTTCCGCCGGCGCAGATTCAAGCCGAGCTCTGGACCATGTACTTCGACGGATCCCTCATGAAGACGGGGGCAGGTGCGGGCCTGCTCTTCATCTCGCCCCTCGGAGTACACATGCGCTACCTGCTACGCTTGCACTTCCCCGCCTCCAACAACGTCGCCGAGTACGAGGCCCTCGTCAATGGGCTGCGCATCGCCCTCGAGCTCGGGGTCCGACGCCTCGACGCCCGAGGAGACTCGCAGCTCGTCATCAACCAGGTTATGAAGGCTTCAAGCTGCGTCGATCCCAAGATGGAGGCATATTGCGGGGAGGTGCGCAAGCTGGAAGACAAGTTCTACGGCCTCGAGCTCAACCACATAGCTCGAAAGTACAACGAGGCCGCAGACGAGCTGGCAAAGTTGGCGTCCACGCGCGGCACGGTACCGCCAGATGTCTTCTCGAGGGACGTCTTCGAGCCATCCGTCGAAATTGAATCAAGGGCTGGCCCCTCGACGCCACCCCTCGAGCAAGGCACGGGGGCTCGACGCTCAATGCCACCCCTCGAGAAGGACCCCTCGACGTCCGCGGAGGCGATGCAGGTCGACGCACGCGCCTCTTCTTCATCACGACCCCTCGACTGGCGGATGCCTTACCTCGACTACCTGACGCGAGGCGAGCTACCAGAAGACAAGACGGAGGCCCGACGCGTCGCTCGAAGAGCCAAGACCTACGTCATCTACGGCGACGAACGGGAGCTGTACCGACGAAGCCCGACCGGGATCCTTCAACGCTGCATCCCACTCAAGGAAGGGCGCAAGCTCCTCGACGATATGCACTCGGGGGCTTGCGGCCACCACGCAGCGCCAAGGGCCCTGGTTGGGAACGCTTTCCGTCAAGGTTTCTATTGGCCGACCGCCATTGGGGACGCCAAGCGTTTGGTCCAAGCGTGCCATGGATGTCAATTCTACGCCAAGCAAACGCACCAGCCCGCACACGCCCTGCAGATGATCCCAATCACTTGGCCATTTGCCGTATGGGGGCTCGACCTCGTGGGTCCCCTCAAAAGGACAAGTGGAGGATACACACACATGCTCGTGGCCGTCGACAAGTTCACCAAGTGGATCGAGGCTAAGCCGATAGGAGACCCTACCTCCGAGAGGGCTGTCGAGTTCATCGCCAACATCATGTACCGGTTCGGGGTGCCTAATGTCATCATCACCGACAATGGCACCCAATTCACGGGCAAAAAGTTCACCAACTTCTGCGATGACAACAACATTCGCATAACCTGGGCCTCGGTCGCATACCCCCAATGCAACGGGCAGGTCGAGCGCGCCAATGGCATGATACTCCATGGGCTGAAGCCAAGGCTATTCAAAACCCTCAGGAATTTCGGAAAAGGGTGGGCTACAGAACTCCCCTCGGTGCTGTGGGGCCTCAGGACTACGCCGAGTCGAGCCACCGGGTTCACTCCCTTTTTCCTAACCTACGGCGCCGAGGCCGTCTTACCTACAGACCTCGAGTACGGCTCACCTCGACTTCGAGCCTACAACGAGCAAACCAGCGACGAAAGGCTCGCCAACGCCAAGGACCAGCTCGAGGAAGCCCGAGACGTGGCGCTCATCAACTCTGCACGCTACCAGCAAACGCTTCGATGCTACCACGACAAGCACGTGCGCAAAAGGGACCTAGCGGTGGGGGACCTTGTACTTCGACGGCTGCAAGATAATCGAGGGCGCCATAAGCTCACCCCTCCGTGGGAAGGCCCATACACCGTGGCCGAAGTGCTCAAGCCAGGAACATACAAGCTCTACGACGACCAAGGCAGGATCCTGGCAAACGCGTGGAACATATCTCAGCTACGTCGCTTCTACCCTTAAAGGCCTCGAGGCCTTGTTCATTTTATCACTTTGTACAAACATGTCAAAATGAATGAACAAACTCGTACATTATCGTTTATGTTGCTTCGCATCTCAAGGTAGCCTCGACCCTGCTTTGCTCAGGGTCAAGCCTCCCTCGGGGGCTGACGGCCCCCCCCCCCAGACTCCGGAAAAAATGAGCGTTTTCTTTTCAAAAGTTTTGACCCTTGTCTCGACTCGTGCCTCGAATGAACTAGCGACGTCTAAATCCTAAAATACCTCGAGCCACCAAGGGTCGGGAGGCGTCGACGTAGACGGCCACCTACGCCCCCGGGCTACGGTAACCTACCTACGCCTCCCCTCGAGGGGCTCGCGACGTATCGAAGGAGCGCAGGCTAAGCTAGCAGAAGCTCGAGCTTGCAACAAAGAGATATGGTCAAACGCATTTGAAAAGAAAACAACTCTTTTCATAAACAAGGCACATATACATTCGGGTCTCGACGTACCCTCATTTATGTCATAGAATTCTTACAAGGGCCTCAACGCCCAAATTTGGCACGCAGGCCTCAGTCCTCGTCCGTGCGGTACTCCTCCCCGAGGTCCACGACGGCAGGCTCGACCTCGACGCCCGAGCTCGAAGGAGGAGGGCTCCCGACACCGCTGCTGGCGTCAGGAGGCAGCACGTCCTCCTCGAAGATCTTCGCGAGCGACGTCCCCGGCTTCTCCATCTTCTCCAAAATTTTGTCCACACGGCGGTTGTTCCACTCCTCATCCTTCCCTTCGATCTCGATGAAGCCATTCGCCACAACGTGGACCGGGAAGCGGAAACCGGAGCGAACGACCGCAAGTGTCTGCTTGACGCCGTGATGGAGAGCTTGCCGGACACGGTCCCGCGCGGCTGCGTCGAAGAAGCATAAGGCGTCGACCAAGGCGTCGCCTCGAGCCATCGCACCTTCTGCCGCAGCTACCGGAGGAGCACCCCACATGGGGCCGAGCCGGTCGAGGGAGGTGCGAGCCCGCTCCGCCACCATCGTCTCGTCTTGGAGTTGGTCCAAGAGAGCCTGGTTCATCTCGCGGAGCTCCTCGACCGTCTTCTCGACCCCTGCGCAACGAACAAGGAAGAGTGAGATTGCGGCGTAACAAAAAACTTCGAAACCCAAACAAGAACAAGGTATAAGCCTCATCGTCGCAGTGCCGCCCCAGCGCGGCGAGGTCGCCGGTCAGGCCCTCAGCACGCTGCTCAAGCCTGCGCTTCTCGGCCAGCATGAGGAGCCTCTCGGACCTTAGGTCCTCGATCAGCCGGCCCGCCTCCACCAGAGCCAGATCCTTGCGGATCACCTCCTGCCGCGCCGCCCCCTCGGCAGCTCGGGCGGTGGCGGCGCCATTCTCGGCGTCTTCGGCCTCTTTTTTCGCCGCCTCCGCCGCGGCTCGGGTAGCGGCGTCCTCGCCACGAGTGTCAGCGGCCTCCCGCTTCGCCGCCTCGGCTTCAGCACGGGCAGAAGTGGCCTCGCCTCGAGCCACCCGGACCTCCGCCTCCGCCTCGTTGAGCCGGCTCGCCATTTGGGCGTTCCGACTCAGCTCCGCGCGGAGGACTTGAAGCTCCGCCTCGGCCCGCGCGAGGGCGGCTGACACCTGTGCGGACCGGCCCGCCTCCTCGGAGCAGGACCGCTCCGCCTCCGCCATAAGCCCGGCCACCTCCCGGAGGATGGACTGGACCTCGCGCGGGGCCCCCCGCTGGGCCCGCTGCTCGATGGGGACCACGGCGAGGGGCGGGCTCAGTGGGACGGGAAACGGCCATATCGGCCGGTCGAGCTCGATGTCGGGCAGATCCTCCTCCGCCTCGAGCTGACCCGACTCCCTCCGTCCCTCCACCGGCACCTCCTGTTGCTCCGCCGCCTCCCGAGGCGGCGCCACTACCTCGCGTGGAGGCGAAGGCTCAAATGGCGCTTCTGTCATCGTCGAGCCCCCGGCGGGGGGTGGCCCCTGCTCCAGCTCGTCCAGGAGATCCTCCACTGTCGGCTCCTTCTCCGCCGACACCCCTCCTCCCTTTCCCTCCTCCGCAGCCCGGCTCGTGTTGCTCGGGGCCTCGAGGGGCGCGGTCTCCTCAGCCCCAGACACCGGCGGGGCCGTGCTCGCCCCGGGCACTTCCCCCAAAACAGACGTCGTGGTGGGGGGAAGGGTGCCGCTCCCAGTTGGCGCCGTCGACGGAGGAGGAGGGGGAGGAGGCAGCGCCTCAGTTGACGCGGTGGAGGCTGGCTCGATGCCGTGAGCGGAGGCCCCTGCAGTACGAGATGATAGCGGTATCAGAATCAGGAAGGATGCCTCGACCCCTGTGGTCGATGGCGACGGCCTCACCAAAATTCGCGACGGCCAGCCGACCTCCTCGAGCCATGGCAGCTCGAGCCTTCTCCAGCCAAGCGGCTTCTCTAGCGGAGGAAGGAGCCATACCTCGAGGTGCCTGTGCCTCGATGGGGCTCGAGGACTTGGCCCTCTTGGACGAGGCGAGGTCCACCTCCTGGTAGGAGCGCTTCCCCCTGAGAAAACAGAGATAGCGTACGTCATCAAAAAGTAAAAAGGCAAAGCCTCACTACCGACGAGGTCCAAGAAGACTACTCACCCAAAGCGGCGGTTGGGCTTCTTCCCGGAATCGCTGGACCCACTCGGGGGCTTCGAGCCCGCCCCATGGCTCGAGCCCTGTGCCTGGGCCGTCTCCGCAGGGCTGGGATGGGGGGAGGGCTCCCGACGCCTCCCATGGCTCGACCTCGAGGGAGAGCCCTCCTTCCGCCCCACATCGCGGGAGGGCGACCGCACCTCCCTCGTGCTGATGTCGTGGCGCCCGCCCCGACGCGGACTCCGGGACCGGCTCCGGCGCCCGCGCTGGAGGTCGCGCCCTCCCGCGTCCGCCTCCGTATCCCGACGGCGGTGCGGCGATGGGCTCCGGGGACGCCCGCGCCCCTGGTCACGAGACGCTCGGGGGCTCCCTCCCCGACGCTCGTGATGGCGCGGGCTCGACGCCTCTTCTTGGCGCCCGCTCCTCCGCGGGCTCAACGGCGCCCTTGACGGCTCGCGGGGGTCGGGCCCGACACCCTTCTCGACCTGTCGACCGCTTCTCGAGGCCCGACCCCTCTCGAGACCCCCCGTCTGGGCGGATGCAGGGGCGGCCTCCATTGGCGCCGTGGCGGAGGCGCTCCAGGTCCGGGGCTTCCTTGCGACCAGGGGCGCATCCGGCGCGGAGCTCGACGGACCTCGGGCCCCCGACGAGGCAGGGATCGGCGCCGCCTTCCGCGGCTGCGCCCCGCCCGACCCTTTCGCCGGGGGGATCTCCAAGGTACCCTCCTGCACAAAGGAGCAGTCAGCCCTGTCGTCGACGAGCCCCGCGCGCATCAAGCGCGCATCCATCCCCTCGTCGTCGTCCTCCTCCTCGTCACCACTCTCCTCCTCCGAGCTCGAGGAGCTCAGCTCGGGGGACCCGTCCCCAGGCTGACGATTACGGCGAGCCTTCGCCAGTCTCTGCTCCCGAGCTAAGCGGCGCAGGTTTTTATTTTTCTCCTTCTTCTTTTTGGCGTCCTTGCTCTCCTTGACCTTTTGAGCAGAGAGGCGCCTCACCTGAGAATCCGCGGCGTCCTCCCTCACCGGGGGCCTTGACGCACGACAAGAAAATGCCCCCTAAGAAAAGAAGAAGCGTGATGAGACAAACCGCAAGACGGATGCAAAGGGATCGAAGGAGGAAAAAGGAGAGGAGGCTCGAGATAGCTCGACTCGAGGGAAGCTTACCAGGTCGAGACACCCCTCGTCGGGTGCCATCGCAATCAGGTGGGAGTATTCAGGGACGAACGACCCCTGGATCGTGATTGACACCCGGGAGACGCCCTCGTTCCGGGACAGCCTCCCTTCGGCCATCCTCGAGCGATTGAGCGCCTCGAGCTCAGCCTGCGGGCCCATCTCGTGCATAAGCAGGGGGCGGTCCGCCAGCGGAAGAACTCTTCGCTGGTGGAACGCCCAAATGACCGCTTGCACGGTCAGCTTCTTCTCGTCCACCAGCATCTTCATCAGCTCCATCAGCGGGGCCAGGTGGCGTTGCCTGTCCGCCGCAACACCCCAGGTCCACTTCTCCGGGCGTTGAGTGAGGACCCGGCCGGTGTACTGCGGAAGGAGGCCACCTTCGTTCCGAAGATAGAACCAATGGTCGTCCCACCCGGCCTAGTTGGAGGAAAGCTTGTACCGTAGATACTCGCAGGGGACATTGGCCGACGAGGTCCCCGCCCTCGCAGTAATGGCAAGGGAGCCCATGCGCACGGGCCGCCTCCCGCTGGGCTTCAGGGACTTGATGAAGAGCTCGCCCCGGAAGAGATGGACGAACATCTCCCAGTGCGGCTCCATCTTCAAGTACCCCTCGCACACCGCGGCAAATATGGCGGCGTGCGAGATGGAGTTGGGGGAGAAGTGTTGAAGCTCCACCTCGAAATGGTGGGTCAGCCCTCGCAAGAAGCGGCTCGGCGGGACGCCGAGCCCCATACGGTGGTAACGCGCGAAGCTCACCACATACCCCTCCGGCGGGTGCGGCTCCCGGTGCTCCGCCGATGGGATAACCCACCACGCGGGTCCCTCCTCCGGGTTGGGGCGCAGAAGCCCCTGGGCCACCAACGAGTCCATTTCGCTCTGCGTCACCTTCGACGGGCTCCAGTCCTCGGTCGGCAGCATCTGCGTCGGGGCGGCCATGGCGGTGGCGCGGCGCAGATCCGAGTAGCGAACGGGCGGCTGGAAATCACCAGTCGATTGGCTCGAAGGAGAGGGCGCGTGAAGGCTATGGCGGCGGCGAAGGCAAAGGCAAAGTAAAGGTTTCCTTTTCCCCTCTTTCGATATTTATAGGGGGAAACCCAGACGGGCGGGATCTCCCACGACGCAAAAAGGTAACCGAATGCATTCAATGCGCCCACCTAACCGCGTCTCGAGCCGGATGCAGGGCACACGCGGCACCTCTCCATTCGCTCCACTACCCGGGCCCGCCACGACCGTCGCTCCGGCTTCGCGTCCGCCGCTCTCCCCGACGGTTTCCGCCTAAAAAGGCGCGCCCAACGGGCAGAAGAATTCCAGACGACGGAGGCTTCTTCACAAAGGTAAAAACGGGCCCCGGCCCTAAGTCTTGAAGCAGCGAAGGCTGGCCCTCGAAAAGGGTTCGACAGCCGGCTTTGAGCACCCGAGTCAGGGACACCAAGGGGCGCCATTCGCGGCATCACTCGAGGGCCAAGCCCTCGAGGCCCCTCACGTGTATCCAAGGCGGGGAGCTTGACATGCAGTGAGATCCCCTCGGAGGGAGGCATTGAGCCACCGGGTCCTATCGAATGGACCCGGCACTCCTGCAGACTGAGCACCCATGCTTTATGAGACCGCCTCCGGGCCACAGTCGACCCCTAACGAACGGGGCACGAGCTCTCACTTGGATTCCCCGTTACCAGCTCACCGGGAACCTCGATACTCGCCCACTCGGGGTAGTACGAGGCATCCCCCCTCGCATCCGATCGAAAGGACTCGCGGGATGACAGGCCAGGGCAATCGGCATGCCGGACAGCTCGAGGAGCCAACCAGTCGGTTCAGCCTGGCACCCCTCGACGAAAGAGGGTCTAAAAACTCGGACAGTTACGACTAATCTCTTTTCTTTGTGTGAACATGGGATTTTCAGGCCTCGGGGGAACGCTCGACCTCCTTCTCACCTGAGCCCTCGAGACCAGGCCCAGGACGAACGCTTGTTCTCCGTCTCGTCCGAGCCCTCCGAGCCAAGCCTCGGACGGAGTCCCCCACGACAAAGGAAAGGTTGTCTCGAACATTTAAATATTACTACCAAACCGCATCTCGAGCCTGTTCACAGGTACATACGGCACCACGACCTCCACTCCCTGACGGTTTCCGCCTAAAGAGACGCGCCCACTAGGCAGAAGGTTCCCAAATGACGGAGGATTCTTCGAAAAGTCCACGAGGGAGTTCTAACCACTCCCCCGTGGCCTCGGGGGCTACTGTCGGGGGAACGCCAAAGGGGTACCCCCAATCAATGCAAACACCCAAGCGCCCAATCTCCGTCTCGCCCGAGCCCTCCCAGCCAGGCCTCGGGCGAACGCTCTATCTCCGTCTCGCCCGAGCCCTCCCAGCCAGGCCTCGGGCGAACGCTCTATCTCTGTCTCGCCCGAGCCCTCCCAGCCAGGCCTCGGGCGAACGCTCTATCTCCGTCTCGCCCGAGCCCTCCCAGCCAGGCCTTGGGCGAACGCGCAATCTCCGTCTCGCCCGAGCCCTCCTAGCCAGGCCTCGGGCGAACGCTCTTTTCTCCACCTCGCCCGAGCCCGCTGAGCCAGGCCTCGGGCGAACGCGATCGCTCTCCGTCTCGCCCGAGCCCTACAGACCTTGGGCGAGCACGCTCCTACACCTCGAGCCCTAACGCACGGACCTCGAGTGGTACAGACAGCCGTACCAGCCCCATACCACGCATTTAATGCCTTCACCTACTCCGGTCACGTCCACTGGAGCACAGCACGTACCACAGTAACTCGGTGTAAAGGTCAAGTCTCGTTTTCACCACAAGCATGGGCAAAAAGGGCACCAGTACAGCACTATTCGACCACACCTCGAGGTCGGCTCCGCGCCCCTCGAGCCATGCACTGTAGCCCCTCGAGGCCGGCTACGCGCCCCTCGAGCCATGCACTGTAACACCTCGAGGTCGGCTCCGCGCCCTTCGAGCCCTAACTACTTTCATGCTATTGGAGGACAGGTACCCCAAGACCCGGAGGGACCCCGCCGCGTCCTGTGCATTCCGGGATGGGTGCTGTACGGCTCCCACCTTTGCCGCGCCACCACGTCCACGCCCAGGATGGAAGCCACGACCCAAGGACGCCTCAACAATGACGATCACATCGGCTCCAGTGGCCCCGATAAGACAGGGTTCCTACCCTTCTCCGTATGGGGCACCATGCGCCCCGACGCCTGTAATACCCTTATGTAACCCTGGCCTCCCCTTGCTCTATAAAAGGGGACACCAGGGCCCTCATACAGGACGACGAATAGAACCTCGAGTGACAATACACGAGTCCACACACATACACAAGTCCGGACTCCGGTCCACGCTCATTGAGCTTGTATTCGCCCCTGTACAAGCACTTAGGTGCAAGTAATACAAGAACATCCCCCCCGCTGGACGTAGGGCCTTCTTTGCCCGAACCAGGATAAATCCTTGTGTCCGCTTGCATCACCATCCAGGAAGAGAAGCACACGATCATATTACTCGTCGGTGTGATACCCCCGGGTACGAAACACCGACACCTGGACAGTTCCCGGACTGTCCGTGAAAACCAACGGCGGACTGTCCGCCGGTCAAACTTCGGCACTGTTCACAGAGACACACAGCCACTGCTCGGCTGAGTCCCGACGCGCGGACTATCCGCCGGTCAAAACCGCGGACTGTCCGCCAACGTGCAGAGAGGGCGATTTCAGTCGCCTCTTCTCCAAATCTCTCCAAATTCGATCCAAATCAAAATCCCACGTTCCCAAACTTGGAGAAGATGATCACGGGGTAGTTAGGAGACTATCCCCAAGAAATCATCCGCTCAAATCGATTCAATCATCGGGAAATCAAAAGGGGAAGATCAAGAACGAAAAAGCGCCACGAAAACGAAATCAACCCGATTTACTTGTTCGTGAGGAGCTAGATGAATTCCTTCGGTGGAAATGATCTCCTCACTATAAAGAACAAGTTGATTCAAACGGATTTCGCAAGGACGCACTAGAGAGGGAGATCGAGTGACGAGAAAATCGCAGAGAAACGAAGAACACGAAGAACACGAACCAAAACGCGAATCAACACATCGATCTGCAACCGTGTGGCTACCACACGCTACAATAGTGAGGTTATGGCCTCACTTCCTCAAAATCTCTAGTACACAGAGGTATGGTTCTCTGCGGATCTCAGCTAGCTACAGCAGGGGATTGGGAGAGCAGGAAACCCTAAGTGCAAAGAGCAAATGACTGAGATAAATGGGGAGGTGGGTGTCTCCCCCTACTTATCCTAATTCTATCTATTCCTAATTCCCACTCTACCCCTAACTACTTACAGAGCGAATCAGCTGAACCCTAAGGTTATTCTGGACCAACTCGTGGTAGGTGGTGATCCGACGGCCACGCCCGCACAACTCGTAGTGTTTCCTCGACGCAACCTCCCGATTGCCGCCACGTGCCGCCACCGCTCTGCGTCCTTTTCCTGGACGTCGCACCCCCGGTTTTGAGGCCCAAACCGGGAAACCAGCCTTCACGACCAACCCCCGGTTTTGAGGCCCAAACCGGAAAACCAGCCGTCCATCGCCTGAGTTTTGTGGCCCAAACTCAACAAACCCGCAGCACCCAGGTTTGAGGCCCAAACCTGGAAACCGTCCTCAGCCCGAGTTTTGTGGCCAAACTCGGAAACCATCCGCGCCCAGGTTTTGAGGCCCAAACCTGGAAACCGTCCACCCGATGGTTTTTCTCTGGCTCTACCACCAAACCGAAGCTGTAGAGGGGATGCACCGCCCGTGCACCCCATCCACCGACACGTGTCCCCAAGTCCTCGACTCAGGCAACACATGATCGCAAGTCTTCGCTCGTGGCTGTCCCAGGCTGTCAGCCACCACAGCTGATGTAACAACCCACAAATTCCTACACCAAAATTCACAACTATAAAATTTTTCTTTTCTTTTTACCTTGCATGATGAGTGTGACAACTTATTTAAGCATATGCATTAACATTAGTAGCATAGTAAGAAACTGAATAACTTATTAATAAGCATATGTGATTTGGCTCTTCTTGGATTTCTTGTGTGAAATGCATCAATACATATATATATAAACTTTGCAAAGCATGTTACTTAACAAACCCATAACCTAAGATCAATATTGGAGTAAGGAGCAACACTAGCACTAGTTAATTAGGAAAGGAAATGGGAAATGGTAGACAGACTGACTGGGCCGAAAGCCTTTGCAACCTACCTGCACGGCCAAACCGGCCCAGGTCACCGCGCCCAGCCAACACCCAGAAGGAAGCCACTGCACGATCTCTGTGGCCCAGCATTGCCATCGCGTGCGACCGCTCGCCTTCGCGCTGAGACCCCGACAACCCGACCCCACGCGTCAGCGAGAACCATCTCTGTTCTTCTTCTTGCGCAAGCCGGAAGGCAGAGCACGGCAACGGCAGCGACCCCACCGTGCCACCTCGGCCGACCACGGCTAACAAATCCCTAACAAACTAGGGAATCTTGCCCCCTGCAACTGAATTGGAGTCGTGTGGAATCGGAGTGCCTCACGACCCTCGGATCAAGACGCGTAGCCGATCCGCCATCCACCGCGACGGCCCCTGCGCCCATATAAGCAGAGCCTCGCCGAAGCACTTGATTGGCAGCAAGCGTCGCCACGCTGTGGCGCAACCACTTCACCACACCGCCGAAAGAGAGAGTTGAGGGCAGAAGAAGGAGGAGAGCCGGAGGCGGAGGCGGGTGGAACCGAGGCGCCGTCGCAAGGATCGCCGGCGCTGGAAGGAAGGCACCGCGAGCGAACACCATCGACCCAGGCGCTGCACGGCACTGCTACCGGAGCGTCACTGCATCGAATCGTCCTGCACCGCCACCCTGTCTTCGTCGACACCACGGTGAGCAGCCGCCACGCCCTTGCTAACCCCGAACTCATGACGGTCATGGCGCTCCGTACCGGAGCGTGTAGGCCAAGGTCACTACGGTCTCGGTTTCGAGCACACAAATACACACTGGCACATCGGTGTGAGCCCAGACGTTTGGCGCAGAGACCTTGTGCGCGCTGAACCGCGGTAACGCGCGACGCCACGGCCTGACCCGCTGCGGCGAACTAATGCTCCGATGCTACGGCCCACGGTAGATGAAGCTAGCCATCCGTACGAATTGGGGAGCAGTAGAGGAGTTAGGAAAGAGCGTGTATGCACGAATTTGGCTGGGAGTGTGCAGAGCCGTCCACGGCAAAGCACCGTCGTGGCTCCGCCGCCAGACCCTCTACGCCGACCGCTAGGAGCACTGGATCGGGCAATTGGTGGTTTGGATCGAATCGCCGTAGGAACACGGTTACGCTGGAGCACAGAGTCGAGTCCGAAGAGGAGAAGTTGATCACCGACGCGGGCTCGTCGTTAGCGGGGCGCCGCCGTAACAAAACAGAGGAGAAAGGGGAGAGAACGCCGAGGCTCGAGGTTGAAGGAGGCCTCGGAGCCAAAGTCCGTCTCGCCCGAGGCTCGAGGTTGAAGGAGGCCTCGAAGCGATTGTCCGATTCGCCCGAGGCATGAGTGAGGTCTCAGAGAAAACTGCGATTCGCCCGAGGCCTCGAGGCTGAAGGAGGCCTCGAAGCAGTTGTCCGTCTCGTCCGAGGCTCGAGGCTGTAGAAGGCCTCGAAGCAGTTGTCCGTCACGTCCGAGGCTCGAGGCCGAAGGAGGCCTCGAGGTAATGTCCGTCTCGCCCGAGGCCGAGGCTGTAGGAGGCCTCGAGACCATTTTCTGATTCGCCCGAGGCTCGAGGCTGAAGAGGCCTCGAGGTAATGTCCGATTCGTCCGAGGCTCGAGCCGAGGGAGACCACGACTTACTCGAGGGTGGGTCTCGACGCCCTCGAGGCTCACGGTCCGTAAAGCACGCTCGGCCCAGCCTGACCCAAAGCCCAACACGTGACGCTTTGTGTACTCGACACGTGGCGGCCCGGTCTGGCCCAAGTTCGGCCCAAGCCCGGTCCGCCAGGCCCACTCCGAACCCTGCGATGACGTCATCATGACGTTATGCTGACGTCATCACCCGTGGACCGAGTCAACGCTGACCGCAAACCCACCTGTCATATTGTACAAATGCACCAGCCAATCAGTTTTGGACACGTGTCAGCACCTGGTTAAATCGGCCATTTGTTATTTTCAGAAAATAGTATAAACTTCGGAAATTCATAACTAATTCATACGGACTTCAAAAATAGTGATTCAAGTTGCTAAATTCATCTAAAATCGATATCTACCTAATGGTACCATGATTGAGTGCATTTGGATCTTTTGAATTTTCATTCGTTCTTTGTGCTATTCTATAGATGTCGCTAATGCGACCGTATTCGTACGTTTTCAGAACCGGAAGGGACGTCTGACAAGGAGGATCACGACTACGAGGAGGAACAAGGCGACGATCAATCTCAAGGTGCCACAGCCCATCCAACCTCGTAGATCCCATTACGCATGCTAAAATTACATTTCTAATTTAATGATGCTCACTACAGGACTTGCATGATAGAATTGCTTGTAAGCCCATACCTTGACGCAACCTATCCCCTGCTACCCAGCTGATAGGATAGATACACGCGCTGCTAATACTATCTTGATCATATATATTATGCTACGGTGAGAACCGGTGCATATCGTTATACGGTGTATATCGGGGAGTGTGCTGCGTGTGTTTTGGGTGAGTATGGTGGTGAGGGTTGTGTCGACCGAGCCGGAATATACGACGAGCCTAGTGCAAGTCTTGCCGTGGGGCATATCTGGAGGCCCCTGTGGTGTAAAACCTGTGGCGGGTTAAATGGTGACATGAGGTGGATCCGGGTGTGAGCCGTTGGTGGAACCCGGATCAGGAGCGTGCTGTGGTGGCACATATAATGAAAACCTTTGAGAAGATATTCCGGCTTAGTCACCCTAGATTGGTGCGGGATCTGGACCACGGGGAAATACCTTTACATGCCACTCGCTCCTTATGGACGGGGACGGTCGGACTACCTGGTAGGGTGATGCCACTACTGCTAGGCGAGAGAGTGCGAGGAAGGTACGGGTATCAGAGTCCCACACCCTTCCGAGACGATCGCGGCTCCCCCTACGGGAGAGGGAACGTGACTTCACAGACTTAGCCACCCAGACATACTTGAGGTGAATCCAGGGCTGAGTGGTAGGGTGGCATTACTCTAGGCTGGCAAGCGATCGGTATCCGCCTAGGCACATCCGGGGTGCTGATGATGGCGATCTTGTGGATATTGTAGAACCTCTGCAGAGTGTATGGTTGATCGATCGATACGTTAGCCAACTTGTTGGCTGCGGACCTTTTTCCCTGACCTTTTGCCGACTAGTGAGAGCTTCTCTCTTCTCCCTCTGGTAAGAGTGTGCCGGCCGTGAGTCAGGTGAGACTGCGGGCCGTTGAGACAAAGGCTGGGAGGGAGCTGGCCTCTGTCGACTGAGCGAGAGTATGTGTGTGTGGGTGGGAATGGTGTATTGGTGATGGATATGGTGATGAGTTGAAATGGTGAAACATGATAAACATACATAATTATTATACTGTTATGCATAGGAAAACCTAGCCGGTTAGGTCTGAATTTCTTTTACCTATTGCATCCACTACCACATATAATTCATATATAGGATGGGAAAGTGTGGCCAGTACAAATCGTACTGAAAATTGAGGTTTCAGGTTCCGAGGAGGAGTACCACTCCGAGGAGTTCGATGAGTAGGGGGTTTTCGCTTCTACGCTCAAGTGTGGAGTTCGATCGCGCTTCTTCGTCTACAAGCTGTTTCGGATGGTGTTTATTTAAATTCTCGCCTGTTGGCAATGTAATAAATGTAATACCGTATTAAGTACCTTTATTCGAAGTATGGATTATGATAATTAACTGGATTATCGGGTAATTTGACTCGAAAGAGTTTCATTACACTTGACTCTGTGGATTTTCCCTTCACTGAAAATCAGGTCATTTCAGCTGATCCTCGGGCCACCGGTCCCTCAGTCTAAGCCTCACGTCCGCCCTTCACCGCTCTTGGTTCGTCGACACGACACGTCTCTACTTGACCTTCACCTTGCCCTCGATCACTGTCTCTGTGCTCGACACCTGCACAACACAAGCCAAAGAGCATGCGCATTATCCCAGTTGACAATCACTCATCACTCAGAGACTCGGCATACACCCATGTATCCGCAATCTCCCCCTTGATGAGTGCATTGTCAACTACCAACACAAATCATAATAGAAATAGAAGGAGGAAGAAGGAGAAGAGAGAACTCGACCAAATGACCCAAAAGCATAGGAAAGCCGAAAAAGGTCAAGTGGAAAGAGCAAAGCAACTTGGTTCCCAAAGACATGGGCAACGGCTCGACGCAACCAAGCAAAACAAAGCTAGCCCTCAAGAAGAGGTAGAACAGGCTCAACACCGCTAGCAAATGCCAAATGAAAAATTGAAGCAAAATGCTAGTCCCTCAAGATAGAGGCACAGAGGCTCAACACAACTAGCAAGAAAGCTCGACATCGACTGAAAAAAATCGATACCAACTGAAACCAACTGAAAAGATGCGACTGCTAGTCCCTCAGGATAGAGGCAATGTGTTGACAAGCAATCTCATCTCGATCTTTTCAATTCACTTAAAACTTGCTTCAGATTATATTGACAGAATATGAACAGACCAAGCAAGTGACGGACTCAGAACTAGAGACATAGCAACCTAGCATATATGAAAAGCACGAGTGAATTCAACACACCCTACACATGCTAGTTGCATATCTCAATGGTGAACATTTTCAAATTTTAAGTTCATTAAGCAGATTCACTATTCAAAGATAGCTCAGCTCACAACATGTATTAGTGATCAGAAAGAGCATAAGCTATTGGTATCAACATATAGCATCGGAGCACACTAAACAGAGCATAATTACATTTTAAAGAATATATGCATGAAGCTCAGAATGTAAAAGCGTATGATGAAATGCAAAAGACAAAAGAGACAAGAAAACAAGACAAACGAAAAATAGTCAGTTTATGATACAAGATCCAAAATGTTTCCCCCATCTAAAAGGGGAAACACACACCAAGCTCACCCCTCAACTGATTAAAGGTTGATTCGTCTAAAGGCTTGGTGAAAATATCAGCCAACTGATGATGAGTATCGACATGGCGAAGGTCGATATCACCCTTCTCATAGTGGTCTCGCAAAAAGTGAAAGCGCACATCAATGTGTTTGGTCTTCGAGTGAAGCACGGGGTTCTTAGCAACGCTAATCGCACTCGTGCTGTCACAAAGCAAAGGAACACGAGAAAAGCTCAGACCAAAATCACGCAAAGTGGCCATCATCCAAAGCAACTGGGAACAGCAGCTAGCCGCAGCGACATACTCAGCCTCTGTGGTAGACTGGGCGACACTAGACTGCTTGCGAGAAGACCACGATACAAGAGAAGAACCAATAAATTGGCAAGTCCCAGAAGTGGACTTGCGCTCAATGCGACAACCAGCAAAATCGGCATCGGAATAACCGCAAAGGGAGAGGGTGGAGGAAGCTGAGTACCAAATCCCGAACTCCGGTGTGAAACGGAGGTACCTGAAAATGCGCTTGACTGCCTGACGGTGAGAAGTGCGCGGCGACGCCTGAAAGCACGCACACAGACACACCGCGAACTGGATGTCCGGGCGTGTCGCCGTTAGGTAGAGCAGCGACCCGATCATGCTTCGGTACTCCTTCTGGTCCACAGCTTCTCCATCCTTGTCCGCATCCAGGGCCGTCGTGGTCGACATGGGTGTTGGAAGAGGCTTGGCCTCACCCATATTGAACCTCTTTAGCAAGTCCTTGGTATACTTGCCCTGGTGCACAAATGTCCCTTCTCGGGATTGCTTAATTTGTAATCCGAGAAAGAAAGTCAGCTCGCCCATCATACTCATCTCGAACTCCCTGCTCATAGTATCTGGACCGAGTGACCCGTTCGTCAATGTTACCGATCATCTGCTGAGGGGGGTGTGGGCGCTGGATGTGTCGTGGCGCCTCCCGTGCAGACGTGATCTCCCCCTCAACAGCAGCTGGTGCCTCCCCGGGTAAAAAAGGTACCGCTCAGGGTGGCGGATCCCACGGCCCCCAGGAAGAAGACGTGTCGGGGCCGTGAGTCGTCGTAGAAGCCGCTCCTTGTGGCACGGCAGGTGGAGGGGGTGCTGGATCATCCATACCTTCAGCACCCTCGTCCTCGTCATCAAAAAGAGGCTCACCAACCTCATGATCACCTGCACGCTCAAAACGGGAAGAAGGACAAACCATGGTCTCGTCGAAGGTGACATCTGATGTCTCCATGACTCGGTTAGTGTCAAGGTTAAGTACACAATATGCACGAGTATGAGTGCCATAACCCAAAAACACACCGTCAGAAGAACGAGGCTCAAACTTGTCCAAGTTACCCTTTTTGAGTATAAAACAATGACAACCAAAAACTCAAAAGTAACTCACCTTGGGCAGTTTTCCAAAACGCAACTCATAAGAAGTCTTTTTCAAGAAAGCTCGGAGAAAAATGCGATTGGAAATATAGCATGCAGTGCTCATTGCTTCGGCCCAATATCGCCTAGGAGTCCTATGCTCATCGAGCATCGTCCTGGCCATTTCTACAAGGGTCCGATTCTTCCTCTCTACAACACCATTCTGTGGCGGTGTGTAGGGAGAAGAAAACTGATGCTCTAAACCCAAAGAGTTACAAAACTTCTCAAAATCCGAATTCTTGAATTCGGAACCATTATCACTTCTAATAGCTCGCATCGAGCTCAAAGGGAACTCGTTCTGAAGACGTAAAATCAGATTGCGAGCAAAGGAGAAAGTCTCAGTCTTCTCAACTAAAAAGAAGACCCACGAATATCTCGAAAAGTCGTCAACAACAACAAGCACATACCACTTCCCCCCAACCGAGCTCACCCGAGCCGAACCAACAAGGTCCATGTGCAAAAGCTCTCCAGGGCGCTTGGTCATGACCTGAGTCACTGGATGGTGGGGAGCGGCAACCATCTTCCCATGTCTACAAGAGTGGCAAACAAGATCCTTCTCCATCGACAACTTGGGCAATCCTCGGATTAGGCCAAGTGAGCTAAGTCTTGCAAGCAAGTCGAAGCAAAATGCTAGTCCCTCAAGATAGAGGCACAGAGGCTCAACACAACTAGCAAGAAAGCTCGACATCGACTGAAAAACTCGATACCAACTGAAACCAACTGAAAAGATGCGACTGCTAGTCCCTCAGGATAGAGGCAAAGGCTCAACACAACTATCAAAAGTGCTCCGAACCAATTGGAAATTTCAAAAATTCAGCACGAGCAAACTCCCCCTTGCATGGTGCACACAACCGCCAACTTGGGAGACATGATTTGTCCAAATTTTCTCCCCCTTAGTTGAAAATGCACCATCAAGCAAAAGGAACTGAAAACGATTTCCTCCCCCTTAGAAAATGCACCATCAAAAGTGCCAACAAGAGAAGTTCTCCCCCTTCCAAAATGCATATGAGTCAAGATGCAAGTTAGCAGCTTCAGGGATATAGTCAATAAAATGCAAAGATGCTCTAAACAGTATAGCTCCAACGACTCACTGGAAAGCATACAAGCTAGCGAAGGCTCAAACTGATCGTCAAATATGAAATATGAGCATGAGAGCATAGTGAGCAGTTTTTGGCCAAAAAGGTATTCACCATCAAAATAGCATACAACATGTATAGACAGGAAATCAGACAAGTTCTAAACATGTATACAAGGTGAACTACCCCTAGCACAGTTCAATCATCATGCTATGGAATGAAACATAGACTTGTGTATCCTTAATTTTATCGGAGTTGCAGCGGTTCAGATTACACAAGTTAAAATTTCAGCATGTGATTGCGAGAGGTTGAATGTTTGCCATTGCCTAACCTTCCAACTGTGCAAAGCCTATGCAGAAGCAATCAGAAGCTTAAAGCAACAGTTTCGGTCATACACTACACAGCTCAAGTTTAACTCAAAGTGCAATGAGAAACAGTCTCGAAACTGTGATGTGTTGACAAGCATTCGCCTCTCAGATTTTCAATTGCTATTCTTCCTGTATATCCCTCACCGTGCATGTTATCGCTCTACACACCTCCTGACTTGTTGGAGCTCATTCGCCGGTGTTCTCTTTAAGGCCGTTTTGTTTCCTGCCCACACACCCGACCTGGCTCCACTAATGCAGCCTCCACCCCTGGAAGTCCTTATGAAGCCAGGCTCCCGCTAGCCACCGACGCCCCAGTCAGGCTCTATGGAAACGATGGTGGTGACTGTACGTTTCCGTGAAGCCAGGTGCAAGCGCCACTCGGCACATCCCCCGCTTGCCTCACCGCGTCTCTGCCTTCCCCACCAACGACTGCGCGCACACCCTCAGCAGCTCCTTGTCATTTGTGCACCGGCCATCTGCCTCCGTCTTCCCCACCAGTGACCTCGTGTTCACTCGGTAGGAGCATTGGAGATGGTCGTCCTTGTCTCCGCCTGCGCATGCCAAAAAAAGGAGAAGGAGCAACGTTGGAGATATGCAGATGGCTGGAAGTAGCAGCAGCACCAACAGAGATGGCCACCCTCGCCTCCGCCTTCCCCACTAGTTGAAATAATTGAACTATTAAAATAATCATGAAAATAGCTCAACTTTGAAACTAGAATTAAAGTTTTAAGTCATAGGCATCTCAATAATTTAAATAATCTAGTAAATCCTACTCACCTTTATTCATTTTTTCATGTTTCAAAATGCGAAGAGCTCCACTGTCAAAGGGAATGATGCCATTCATCCCAACCCTCTTCCCCAGCGCACATGAGCTAGTAGCGCTTCTGGCACAGACTCCCCCTTCCATTATCGTCACCTTCTCGGGCTGCCCCTACCCCGCCCGCATCAGCCACCACCAAGGACGCCGACGACCTCCCCACCCACGAACCAACACTGTTGGACGAACCCGCCCTCCCCTATGAAAGGACCGTGACGCCTAAGAGGGGGGTGAATTAGGCAACTTAAAACTTCTATTCTAAACTATGGCCTCTAATTTCCACCTAAGCAAAACCTATGCAAGAAAGTAAACTATCTAATGTGCAACTAAGGTTTTTCAAGGTGTGTTTGCTATCTCTACCACAAAAAGGAGTTATGCAACCTAGTTTCCAAACCTATCAACTAGCAAGGGTAAGCTAGGAAAGGTAAAGCACATAAACAAGGTAGCAATGTAAATGCAGAAGCTAAAGAGTGTGATAGAGATGCAAACTCCCATCGACGACTCCGGTATTTTTACCGAGGTATCGAGAAGCGCGCAAGCTTCCCCCTAGTCCTCGTTGGAGCCCCTCGCAAGGAATCCCTCTCAAGGGCCAAGCTCCCGGTCGGGTAACTCCGTGGATAGCTCCGGTCTTCCCCACGCGCAAGTGGGTCTCCGGTTAAGCCACTCGTGGCAAAGCCTCTCTCGGATGCTCCCCGCCGTCTTCACTATCAAGCTTCCGGCCAAACCGCCACGGGCCTTGTTCCCTTCGGTACACGGAGGCGGTCACACCACAAACTCGGTTGGTGTGGTCTCGCAAGACTACAAGCCCCGTCAATGTACAACAACGGTGCGCGCAAGCACCGGTAGATAAGAGGTTTTCAACCTCACTAAACACTAGGCCTAACACCTAGAGGAAGCGCAAAGCGGTGGTCTAACTAGCTTGAGCACTTCACAAAGTACCTACACTAATCACCTAGTATATCACTTGAGCACTTTGGTGGCTAGAGCAACTAAATATGTGTCTATGCACTTGGTGTACTTCCTTGAGCTCCAACCTTATGTTTTTGTCCGGCCATGGGGGTATATATAGAGCCCCAAGCAAATAGAGCCGTTGGACACCAAAGATGGACTTTCCTGCGTACCATCGGACGCTCCAGACGGGAGCATCGGACGCGCGTCCGATGTCACATAACGGCTAGTTCTGTCGACCTGGCACTGAGTCACATCGGATTCTGACGAGCGTCCGATGCACGACCATCGGATGCATCCGATGTCTTCAGAGCCTCTCTGGAACCTCTCTGCATAGGCATCGGATTCTGGGACTGTAGCATCTGATGCACACCGTCAGCGTCCGATGTAACGCTGTGCGTGATGCACAGTGTAACCGTTGCGTCCGATGTAACCACATCGGTGCTTCCGATGCTTCTGTCAGCGCCAACCCGAGCTAGGGTTTACCATCGGTGCGTCCGACGCTTTTGAGCCAGCGTCCGATGCAACTTCCGATATCCCTGTTTCTTTGTTTCTTTGCGATTTCTTGCGCTGTCTTGGTTCCATTCTTGTGTCTTGGACATTGCTTGATCTTTGTGAGTCTTCTACTGAGCTTCAACTGTCTTGCTTGAGGTGTTGATCATTGGATCACTACTTCGCCTTAGTCCAAGTCACATTTGCACCCTATTGGACTACAAAACAAACACTTGCAAACGCATTAGTCCAATTTGATTATGTTGTTCATCAAACACCAAAATCCGAAGTTAAATGGTCCGAGGTCCATTTTCCTTACAATCTCCCCCTTTTTGGTGATTGATGACAACACAACCAAAGCAAGCAAATAAAAGATACATAATTTAAAATGCAATCTACTTGCTAGGATGCAATGCAAAGGCAAGATCATATGATGTTTAAAAGATACCAAATTGAAATATATTTAATCTAACATATCTTGCCCTTTCCATAGAGTCCCATTGTGTGACTTTATGGATTAAGGCTCCCCCTAACTCCATAAATCACTTCCTCCCTTTTTGAACGATTCCCGTGAAAATAACCATAGAATTTTTGAAAATTTGATTTTGGTTATTTTGTTTGTTTTAGTTTGGGCTTGTTTTTGGTTCCTACACATCCCCCCCCCCCCTTTGGAATCAAACACCAAAAAGGAAGACATTAAAGCTCAAGAGAGGAAACATTATATAAGCTAAAACTCCCCCAAAGTATATGCATACATGTGATGTAAGGCAGAAGCATATGCATAAGCGACAAATTAAAGCACAAAGGAGTTTAATCTATATAATGCATGGAGAAAGCATATAAGAGTATCAAATTGAAATCAACATAATGATATCGGTTAAGAATACCACATGTAGATGCCAATTGGATTATCACCACACATGATGCTTGTCTCCGAGAACTCCATTTTCTTTGCAATGAGACTACTACACACATGATAATCTTGAAAGTAGTGTTAGTCTCAAAGCTTCCAAATAGTAGAGTAAACTCCCCCTAAAAGTGTGCATACAAGTTTGAAATACTTGTAGGAGACATGCACATTGACTTGTAAGGTCAAACTACCATTTTCCATATTGATGTTTGCGGATACATGGGTGTATGCCGAGTCTCTGAGTGATGAGTAATTGTCAACTGGGATGATGCGCATGTTCTATGGCTTGTGTTGTGCAGGTGTCGAGCACGGAGACAGTGATCAGAGGCAAGGTGAAGGTCAAGTAGAGACGTGCCGTGCCGATGGACCGAGAGTGGCGAAGGGCGGACGTGAGACTTGGACTGAGGGACCAGTGGCCCGAGGATCAGCTGTGGTGGCTGGCAGCCTGGGACAGCGACGAGCGGAGACTTGCGGTCATGTGTTGCCTGAGTCATGGACTTGGGGACACGTGTCGGTGGACGGGGTGCACGGGTGGTGCATCTCTTCTATAGCTTAAGTTTGGTGGTAGAGCCAGAGAAAAACCATCGGGTGGACGGTTTCCAGGTTTGGGCCTCAAAACCTGGGTGCTGAGGGTTTCCGAGTTTGGCCACAAAACTCAGGCTGAGGACGGTTTCTAGGTTTGGGCCTCAAAACCTGGGCGCTGCGGGTTTGCTGAGTTTGGGCCTCAAAACTCAGATGCTGGTGGGCTGGTTTCCCGGTTTGGGCCTCAAAACCGGGGGTTGGCTGGAAAAGCTGGTTTCCCGGTTTGGGCCACAAAACCGGGGGTGCAGAGCGAGGACGGCACGTGGCAGCAATCGGGAGGTTGCGTCGAGGCAACGCTACGAGTTGTGCGGGCGTGGCCGTCGGATCCACCTACCACCGAGTTGGTCCCGAATAACCTTAGGGTTTAGCTGGTTCGCTCTGTAAGTAGTTAGGGGTAGAGTGGGAATTAGGAATAGTTAGAATTAGGATAAGTAGGGGGAGACACCCACCTCCCCATCTATCTCAGTCATTTTGCTCTTTTGCTTCTAGGTTTTCCTGCTCTCCCACTCCCCTGCTGTAGCGAACCTGAGATCCACAGAGAAGAGAACAATACCTCTGTGTTCATGAGATTTTGAGGAAGTGAGGCCGTAACCTCACTGTTGTAGCGTGTGCTAGCCACACGGTTGCAATTCGGGAGTTGTGATTCGCGTTTTGTTGGTGTTCTTCATGGAATCCTTTTCTCCACGTTTTTCCAGTCGCTTGATCTCTTTGCTCGGTTCATCTTTTGCAAATCCGTTTGAACCAAGTTGTGCTAGATCGTGAGGCACTTCTTTCCACCGAAGGAAATCACCTCTAACCTCACGGTCTAGGAGATCGATCGATTTTAGATTCGGGTCAAGCTTTTCTCCCTTCCCCCGATTTTCTTCGATTCATCGATTGGGAGATAGGTTCGAGCCATGATCTCTTAGAGATAGCTCACTATCCTCCTTGTGATTCATCTCTCCAAGTCTGAACCCTAGAGGTTTCATTTTGGGAGAGTTTGGATCAAATCGGTAGACGAACAGTACACTGTCGGGGTGACCGGACGCTTGATTTGGGCTGACCGGACGCACGGTCAGAGTCCGGTCATTGAATGTTCTTCGCAGTTCCTTTCTATGTGTTGACTGGACGCATCTGTTGATCACTGACCGGACGTTCAGTCATTACTGTTCATCAGGGTTTTTCAGACGACCGGACGCTAGGCTGGTTCAGACTGGACGCTCCCACTATGAGTCCGGTCAGAAACAATAAGGTCCCAGATCAGTTTTTGTGTGACCGGACACGTCCGGTCCCTGCTGACCGGACGCTGACCAGAGTCCGGTCGTGAGTGTTTTGCGCTGTCTCATTCGCGGTTCGTTCGTTCGTTGTCGGATTTGGTTTCCGTCTTTTGCGTTGGGTTTCCAGAGTTGTGTAGTGTCCCGCTGTGCTTCTTGGAAGCATCCACCCTACATCTAGGGTCGTGGATACTAGCAAGCTCTAAAGGTTTGCTCTTGGGGTTGATTTTGGGACAGTTGCAACGAGTTTCCGGAAGGAAAATTTGGAGCTCCCATTCACCCCCCCTCTGGTCGCTTTCTGGTAGCATTCTCGGTCCTTCAATTGGTATCAGAGCGGGTTAAGGATCTTCCACCTTAGCCGGTTCCAGATCCAAAGAAGGCGACATGGATCGCGGCATGGGCAAACCGCCATTTTTCGATGGGACGAACTATGCGTATTGGAAGATACGCATGTCGGCCTATCTGCAGAGTTTGGGCGCTTCCATTTGGGATATTTGCAACTCTGCCGATTATGTTGTCTTGGCTGCTCGTGTGACTCAGCATCAGATCGATGAGCACGATGCCAATAGCCGAGCACGTAATGCTCTTTTCTCATGCTTGAGCATGAGTGAGTTTGATCGCGTTTCTCACCTCGCTACGGCTTGGGAGATTTGGGCTACCCTCATGCGCTTCCATGAGGGAACCTCTCAAGTCAAAACCTGTCTCTATGAGTCGTTCAAGCGAGAGTATGAGAACTTTCGACATATGCCTGGCGAGAGCATAGAAAGTTTATTCGCTCGCTTTCAGGTGATTGTCAACAGGATGAGGGCTAACAAGGAGCTGTTGCCTTTCGACGATCATGAGAGGGCTTTGAAGCTTTTGCATACTCTTGATCGATCGGTGTGGGATTCCAAAGTTCAGGCGATCATCGAATCACCTAACTATGAGACCCTCATGTGCGACGAGCTCTTCAGTAAGCTCAAGTCTAGTGAGATTGATGCCATGGTGAGGGCTTCTTATTCCTTCTGGCCTAACTGTGGCTTTGGTGTCTGGCTCTTCTACTAACTCCTCTGGAGGCTTTGCTCTTTCTTCTCTCTTTTCTGTCACAGAGGACCAGCTGGAGTCTTTGGGGGATGACGAGTTGGCAATGCTCGCCAACCGGTTCTCGCGGTTCCATAACAACCGCATGAACCGTCGCCGCGGAGGAGGACGCTCAGGATTCTATGAGTGTGGCGACCCCGACCACTTCATCGCCAACTATCCCAAGAAGAAGCACTCATCTAGGAAGGGCGATCATGGGCACAATTACGACTCCGGCAAGCGCAAGGAGAAGTACGTCCCCGCGAGGCACAAGCGGAGGGGCGGCTTCGACAAGGAGTACATCAAGAAGAAGTACTTGGAGAAGGCCCAGGCTGAGCAGCGTGCGTTCTTCGCCACGCTCAGCGACGTCGACGGCTCGGATGATGACTCCGCTTGCTCGAGTGATGATGAGTCCGAGAAGAAGAAGAGGATCGAGGACAAGCTGAACGGTCTCTACTTCTTTGCCGACGACGATGGCCTCTGCACCATGGCCCTCGGCAAGGAGGTCGACGGCAAGCTGGTGAACTCCCCTCGGAACGACGACGACAACGACACCTCCCAGGTATCTCTGACCCACGATGAGGTCGAGAAACTTACTGCCACGCTCCTTAGTCAAGATAAGTTGCTTAGGCGAGCCGGTAGAGAGCGCAAGGAGTTTAGGCAGAAGTGGGAGGATACGGTGAAGGAACTTGATTCTGTCAAGTCCACCGTGGTCGTTACCGATGAGGAGGAGTGTGAGATGTGCACCACGCACATGACTGACCTTCTCACTTTGAGAAGCAAGTATGTTGCGTTGGTAGGAGAGGTGGATGAGCTGAAGGCTAGACCCTCACTGTTGGGTGCGTGCAAGACTTGTCCTGTCTTGCAAACCGAGTTGGCAGAGAAGAATGCCAAGATTGAGTCTCTTGAGAAGGCCAGCTCGGGTAGCACTTGTGTGACTAGGTGCGCTTTGTGTGAGGGTTTAGAGATGGAGATTGCGAATGTGAAGCATGACAAGATGCAAACCGAGGAAGAAAACACATACCTTCGGACCATCTTGTCATGGGTGTCTTGTGGTGAGCCGCAGCTCGGGATGATGATCTCCTAATTCAAGCGAGCTGCTGGAGGTACTGGTGTAGGTTTTGTTCCGGGTGTTGATCTTTCTGCTTTTGGGAAGATTGGAGAGTCGAGTGGTCTGAACCCGAGTGAGAAGCCCAACTCCACCACTACTCCCAAACTTACCAAGCTTCCACCCAAAGAGCCACTCAAGCCTAACACCAAGGATGGAGTGTTTGAAGAACCTCCGAGAGCTCCACCTAAGAACCAAGTGTGGCATCCCAAACCCAACCACCTAAAGAACAAGCTTGATACGATGCCACCTATCCAGGAGGAGTGTTTGCCACAGAAGGGCAAAGTGATCCAAACCCACAACCATGTGTACCAACAACCCCCTTTGAGAGCGGTGAGGTACCATTGTGAGCATTGTGGGAGAGATGGACACTTGAGCCAGTTCTGCTTTCGGCGCAAGAGAGAGGCGCGCCGTGCTAGGGAGATGAACAACCCGGACATGTACCATCCTTTCCATGATGTACATGTGCTAAATGTTCAAAGGAGAGCTCCGAGGAGAGCTGCTAGGCCCAGAGGTCCAGAACCTCAAGTTCCCAGGCCTAGGCAGAGGAGAGCTCCGAGGAGAGATGCTAGGTCTAGAGGTGCAGTGCCTCAAATTCCTAGGCCTAGGCCTCGTAGAGAGCGTGCCCGGCGGGAGCCTGCTGTTGTAGGCCATGGACCCCGTGGTGATGGCTTTGTAGTTGAGCGCTTTCCCCCACCGCGTTTTGAGTATCGCGGTGAGAGCTCCTTCCCTAGCGGACCACGTTCTTCTAAACGTGGTGATCGCTTCCTTCGTAGGTGTGCTAGGAATGGTTTTTTCGCTAACCATTCTTTTGAGCAGCCGACCCAACACTGGTATTCCCCTTACTTCACTAACCCCAGTGTTGGCCCGTATGCTCACCCTATGTCTTTTTATTGATGTAGGTAAAACAATTGGAGAACGTTTGGTTGGTGGATTCCGGGTGTTCGAGGCACATGACCAGAAACGCCAAGTGGTTCTCTAGTCTTAGTCCGGTCGCCGGAAAGGAGTATATCACCTTCGGCGACAACAGCAAAGGTAAGGTGCTGTCTCGTGGGTCTGTGCGAGTTAATGAGCACTTTGTGTTGCGCGATGTTGCTCTTGTTTCCAACTTGCATTCTAACCTTCTTTCTGTTTTGCAACTTTTCGATGATGACTATGAGATTCGTTTTAAACCGAATCTCAGTCATATTTTGGACCCTCAGGGCAATCTTGTTTGTGTGATTTCGCCCTTTGGGAAAGTCTTTCGTGCGGATTTCTCGGAGTCTTTTGGCATTTCTCGTTGTCTTGTGGCTGGACCTTCCTCTTCTGATCTTTGGAAGTGGCATAGGAGACTTGGACATTTGAGCTTCGACTTGCTTGCAAGGCTTAGTTCACTTGGCCTAATCCGAGGATTGCCCAAGTTGCATATGGAGAAGGATCTTGTTTGCCACTCTTGTAGACATGGGAAGATGGTTGTCGCTCCCCACCATCCAGTGACTCAGGTCATGACCAAGCACCCTGGAGAGCTTTTGCACATGGACCTTGTTGGTCCGGCTCGGGTGAGCTCGGTTGGGGGGAAGTGGTATGTGCTTGTTGTTGTTGATGACTTTTTGAGATATTCGTGGGTCTTCTTTTTAGCTGAGAAGACCGAGACTTTCTCCTTTGCTCGCAATCTGATTTTGCATCTTCAGAACGAGTTCCCTTTGAACTTGATGTGAGCTATTAGGAGTGATAATGGTTCCAAATTCAAGAATTCGGATTTTGAGAAGTTTTGTAACTCTTTGGGTTTAGAGCATCAGTTTTCTTCCCCCTACACACCACCACAGAATGGTGTTGTAGAGAGGAAGAATCGGACCCTGGTAGAGATGGCCAGGACGATGCTCGATGAGCATAGGACTCCTAGGCGATATTGGGCCGAAGCTATGAGCACTGCATGCTACATTTCAAATCGCATTTTTCTCCGAGCTTTCTTGAAAAAGACTTCTTATGAGTTGCATTTTGGAAAACTGCCCAAGGTGAGTTATTTTAGAGTTTTTGGTTGCCATTGTTTTATACTCAAAAAGGGCAACTTGGACAAATTTGAGTCTCGTTCTTCTAACGGTGTGTTTTTGGGTTATGGCACTCACACTCGAGCTTATCGTGTACTTAACCTTGACACTAACCGAGTCATGGAGACATCCGATGTCACCTTCGACGAGACCATGGTTTGTCCCTCTTCTCGTTTTGAGCGTGCAGGTGATCATGAGGTTGGCGAGCCTCTTTTCGATGATGAAGAAGAAGGTGCTGAAGGGATAGATGACCCAGCACCTCCTCCACCTGCTGTGCCGCAAAGAGCGGCTTCTACTATGACTCACGGCCCCGGCACTTCTTCTTCCTGGGGGCCGTGGGATCCGCCACCCCGAGCGGTACCTTTTGTACCCGGGGAGGCACCAGCTGCTGTTGAGGGGGAGGCCACTTCGGCAAGGGAGGCGCCGCGACACATTCAGCGTCAGCACCTGCCTTAGCAGATGATCGGCAGCATCGACGAACGCGTCACCCGGTCAAGGCAAATCTCTCACTTTGCTCATTCTGCATTTGTTGCTGATTTTGAACCCCGAGATGTTGGACACGCTTTGACGGATCCGGATTGGGTCAATGCCATGCATGAGGAGCTTGAGAACTTTGAGAGAAATCGGGTTTGGGTTCTAGTGTCTCCACCTTCTGAGTGTCACCCAATTGGGACAAAATGGGTTTTCAAAAACAAACAGGGAGAAGATGGCCATGTTGTGAGAAATAAGGCCAGACTCGTAGCCCAGGGACAAATCCGTTTGAACCAAGTTGTTCTAGATCGTGAGGCACTTCGTTCCACCGAAGGAAATCACCTCTAACCTCACGGTCTAGGAGATCGATTGATTTTAGTTTTGGGTCAAGCTTTTCTCCCTTCCACCGATTTTCTTCGATTCATCAATTTGGAGATAGGTTCGAGCCATGATCTCTTAGAGATAGCTCACTATCCTCCTTGTGATTCATCTCTCCATGTTTGAACCCTAGAGGTTTCGTTTTGGGAGAGTTTGGATCAAATCGGTAGACGAACAGTACACTGTCGGGGTGACCGGACGCACGGTCAGAGTCCGGTCGCTGAATGTTCTTCGCAGTTCCTTTCTGTGTGTTGACCAGACGCATCTATTGATCACTGACCGGACGCTCAGTCATTACTGTTCATCAGGGTTTTTCAGACGACCGGACGCTAGGCTGGTTCAGACCGGACGCTCCCACTGTGAGTCCGGTCAGAAACAGTAAGGTCCCAGATCGGTTTTTGTGTGACCGGATGCATCCGGTCCCTGCTGACCGGACGCTAACCAGAGTCCGGTCGTGACTGTTTTGCGCTGTCTCATTCGCGGTTCGTTCGTTCGTTGTCGGATTTGGTTTTCGTCTTTTGCGTTGGGTTTCCAGAGTTGTGTTGTGTCCCGCTGTGCTTCTTGGAAGCATCCACCCTACATCTAGGGTCGTGGATACTAGCAAGCTCTAAAGGTTTGCTCTTGGGGTTGATTTTGGGACAGTTGCAACGAGTTTCCGGAAGGAAAATTTGGAGCTCCCATTCACCCCCCCTGTGGTCGCTTTCTGGTAGCATTCTCGGTCCTTCAATATTATAAGAAATGTGACATCAATTGAAGATGGTAATTGGGGTAGTTTATCTATAATTTGGTCTTTGGCACATATAAGATAAATACAAATTAAAAGAAGCTATGTGCCGTGCTTCTAGCCAATTAAAACCATGTAGAATTGCTCTAAGAATGTGAGTGATACCGAGCAAAACTACCATATGATAAGCCTAATTTGCATGTCAAAAGATATGATAATGTCAATGCAAACTTAGGCAATGAAGGAACTAGATGCTAAAAGTAATTTCAAGACATTATACCCAATGAAAGTAATTGCAAGAATTTAAATCTAGTTACCTAACATGGGAGGGGGAACTTGGGTCCATAGTACCCACTAACATACTTGGCGATGACATGATTCAATGTGATGCACCCCATGATATGCACCCAAAACTTTGCCAAGTCTCCAAATTCCCCGTCACCAATTTGGCTACTTACTTCCCTTTCGGGATCCAAACCTTTTTGGTGCTCTTCATGGTTGAGATAATGTCCTTAGGCACCCAAATGTGTTTGGCCCATTGTTGGCTTGCTTATTCACCTTGATGGCCAAAACCTTGTCATTCTTCTTCTTCTTCAAGAGATAGGGAGTGGTGGCCTTCTTGTTCACCTTGTTGGTGTAGGTGTTGGAGAGCTTGCTTGTTTGCTTTTTGTTTTTCTCTTTTTTCTTTTCTCCCCCATGCTTCACCTTGCACTCATAGGACTTGTGGCCTTCCTTGTGGCACACGTAACAAACCACGGTTTGCTCCACATCAAGCTTCTTCACTCCCTTGTTGATGTTATCTTGATGAGTTCGGGTTTGCTTCGCCTTGCCTTTTGCTTGGGCCAAGTCCTTGGTGAGGCGAGCTACTTCTTGCCTTAGTAGCTCATTCTCCATTGCAACCTCTTGTGTGCATGTTTCTACGATCACATTCTCAACACAAGCTTGTTTGCACATGGGTGAGTCTAAATCAAGTAAATCAATGCAAGAAGTAGAGGCATCCTTTTTAGGCATATTAAAGATTGATTTTTCAATTTTAGGTGCCTCGGTGGGGATTGCTCCGATGGTTTCAAGATTAGCAACTTTGTTAGTTAGCTCATCACAATGTTTGCACATAATTTCTATTTTGGCAAGCAAACTTTTGTAAGCATCTTGTGTGCTAGCTAACTTTGCTTTTAGTTTTTCATTTTTCTTAGCAAGTTGCTCATCATTACTTGTGCAATCACATGTGCTTGTACTAGCCTCAAGTTTCTCAATTTTGTTAGATAGCTCAACATTCAAATTTGAAAAGGTTTCATATTGTTCAAGCATAGCATTGTAGGCTTGTTGAGAGCTATCTAATTTTTCCTTTAAAGCACTAATTTTATTTTGTTGACTAGTACAAGCTTTAGCATAGTTGAGATTATCTTGCACAAGTTCATTATAAGAAGGAAGCTCATCATCACTATCACTATTACTAGAGATAGGGCTTGAGTTACCTCGTGCCATAAGGCACATACGTGAGGAGCTTGATGATGAGTGCTTGCGGCCATGCCTCTTGTGATGGGCTTCATCACCACTTGATGAATCATCCCATGTCTTGATGGTGGTGAGAGCTTTGGCCTTGCATCCCTTCTTTTTCTTGTCGTTGGGTGTGGGCTTTTGTTTTGGACAATCTTCCACAAAGTGCCCTTTCTTGCCACATCTATAGCATCCCTTTTTCCTTTGCTCTCTTCTTTGATTGGTGAAGAGGCAATCTTCTATTGTGATGGGCACACCCTTGACATTGAGCTTGCGGATCATCCTCTTCACTCCTTTCATGAGCTTGATTGTTTCTTCTTCATCTAAGGAGGAGTCGGATGAGGTGGAGGCTTGATCATCACTTGATTCTTCATCTTCATCATCCTCTTCTTCTTTACTTGAGGAGCTTGAGCTTGTCTCAACTTGCTTTTTGCCCTTCATCTTTTTGTGCTCACATGAGAGAGCAATGCTTGATGAAGTGGCTTCTTCTTGACCCATCTTGCGTGACATCTCAAATGCCACCAATTTGATAATGACAATGGCCGGGGTCATGGTGGTCAAGTCCTCCATGTTGTGGAGGATGGTGATGATGGTTGCATATTTGTTCTTTGGAAGCACGGAGATGATCTTCCTCACAATATCCGCATCACCTAGGTTTGTAATTCCTATAGAATGGAGCTCATTGATAATTAGATTCAACCGAGAATACATATCACGAACAAGCTCATTTTCATTCATTTTAAAGGAATCATAGCTTGTTTTAGTTAGGTGATGTTTTTGCTCACGTACATTACTTGTACCATCATGGAGCTCATGTAGCTTTAACCAAATTTCATGAGATGTTTGCAAAGTAAAAACTTGGTTAAAGACATCCATGTTAATAGATTCAAACAAGCAATTTTTAGCTCTAGCATTAAGATGAATTTCTTTTTCATCACCCGCGGTAGGCTTCTCGGGATTCTTAATGGGTTTCATCCCATCGCGGGTGACTCTCTAAACACCTAGATCAACGGCTTCTAAAATGCAAGCCATCCTAGCACTATAGTATGGGAAGTTAGTGCCGTCAAAGTGTGGGGGCCTA
Source organism: Coix lacryma-jobi var. lacryma-jobi (assembly GCA_009763385.1). Classification (NCBI taxonomy): domain Eukaryota; kingdom Viridiplantae; phylum Streptophyta; class Magnoliopsida; order Poales; family Poaceae; genus Coix; species Coix lacryma-jobi. The sequence continues at coordinate 100,773,139 of CM019831.1, forward strand.
GAGATATCCATCCCAACCTCTCTTAGGGGCGTCGGCTCGAAGGCGATTAAGCTTAGAGTCCAAAAATGAGCCAACCGGCTTTGATACCAATTGAAAGGACCGTGACGCCTAAGAGGGGGGGAGTGAATTAGGCAACTTAAAACTTCTATTCTAAACTATGGCCTCTAATTTCCACCTAAGCAAAACCTATGCAAGAAAGTAAACTATCTAATGTGCAACTAAGGTTTTTCTAGGTGTGTTTGCTATCTCTACCGCAAAAAGGAGTTATGCAACCTAGTTTCCAAACCTATCAACTAGTAAGGGTAAGCTAGGAAAGGTAAAGCACATAAACAAGGTAGCAATGTAAATGCAGAAGCTAAAGAGTGTGATAGAGATGCAAACTCCCGTCGACGACTCCAGTATTTTTACTGAGGTATCGAGAAGCGCGCAAGCTTCCCCCTAGTCCTCGTTGGAGCCCCTCGCAAGGAATCCCTCACAAGGGCCATGCTCCCGGTCGGGTAACTCCGTGGATAGCTCTGGTCTTCCCCACGCGCAAGTGGGTCTTCGGTTAAGCCACTCGTGGCAAAGCCTGTCCCGGATGCTCCCCGCCGTCTTCACTATCAAGCTTCCGGCCGAACCGCCGCAGGCCTTGTTCCCTTCGGTACACGGAGGCGGCCACACCACAAACTCGGTTGGTGTGGTCTCGCAAGACTACAAGCCCCGCCGATGTACAACAATGGTGCGCGCGGCACCGGTAGATAAGAGGTTTTCAACCTCACTAAACACTAGGCCTAACACCTAGAGGAAGCGCAAAGCGGTGGTCTAACTAGCTTGAGCACTTCGCAAAGTACCTACACTAATCACCTAGTATATCACTTGAGCACTTTGGTGGCTAGAGCAACTAAATATGTGTCTATGCACTTGGTGTACTTCCTTGAGCTCCAACCTTATGTTTTTGGTCGGCCATGGGGGTATATATAGAGCCCCAAGAAAATAGAGCCGTTCGACACCAAAGATGGACTTTCCTGCGTAGCATCGGACGCTCCAGACGGGAGCATCAGACGCGCGTCCGATGTCACATAACGGCTAGTTCTGCTGACCTGGCACTGTGTCACATTGGATTCTGACGAGCGTCCGATGCACGACCATCGGATGCGTTCGATGTCTTCAGAGCCTCTCTGGAACCTCTCTGCATAGGCATCGGATTCTGGGACTGTAGCATCTGATGCACACCGTCAGCATCCGATGTAACCACATCGGTGCTTCCGATGCTTCTGCTAGCGCCAACCCGAGCTAGGGTTTACCATCGGTGCGTCCGACGCTTTTGAGCCAGCGTCCGATGCAGCTTCCGATGTCCCTGTTTCTTTGTTTCTTTGCGATTTCTTGCGCCGTCTTGGTTCCATTCTTGTGCCTTGGACATTGCTTGATCTTTGTGAGTCTTCTACTAAGCTTCAACTGTCTTGCTTGAGGTGTTGATCATTGGATCACTACTTTGCCTTAGTCCAAGTCACATTTGCACCCTATTGGACTACAAAACAAACACTTGCAAACGCATTAGTCCAATTTATTATGTTGTTCATCAAACACCAAAATCCGAAGTTAAATGGTCCGAGGTCCATTTTCCTTACACCCTATCTTCGTTGGCGCTCACCCCTACCGCTTACTACCTTGTGCTCATCCAGTTATCCTACACTACAAACTTGGCGATTCCGCCACCTTGCTCACCGCCGGCCATATCGCCACCATTGGCATGTCGCGGCCGCCACTCGTGGCTGACCGACCACAATTTATGGTCGGGGACATTTTCGAAGATTCTGGATGCCAAATGTAACACTAAACGCCACCTCCACTACCCACCGCCTCGCCCAGCGGCGCCCAGGCCACGGTGCTCTCACCGCCAACCATTTTGTCCACCATCACCTGCCCACTGCCCCCGCCTCCACCCCCTTCTTCTTTGATTGTGGCACATAGGGTACTAGATAGCTATGCATGCTTTGCCGCGCCGCAATATAATCCATAAGTATATTTGTCAGTTGTTGCATGTTGATTTCATCTTCTCACATCACTGCTCACTGCTCGTTGGTTTGCGGGTAACCTTCTTGGAAAGAAGGAAAGAATCTTATGAACTCGTGTAGCGCGGCCTCACATTATGCTACCTTGTTTAGTTCCTAGTCAAAAAGCTTTTCACCTATGTTTAGATATTTGCATGAAATAAATATTAAATATAGACTAAAAATAACTAATTACATAAATTGCGATAACTTTGCGAGACGATTTTTTTAAGTCTAATTAGTCCATGATTTGACAATATTGTGCTACAGTAAATATATGCTAATGATGAATTAATTAGTCTTAATAAATTTGTCTCATGGTTTCCAGACCAAATATGTAATTTGTTTTTTATTAGTCTATTTTTAATAGACTAAATTAGTGCCACAACATTTGATGTGACACCTAAAAAATTTTCATCCTCCAACTAAACACCTAGTAGTATTTTACAGAGAAGGAAAATTAAAACTACCTCTCATAGTCGGTTGTGAAAAAAATAGGCACAGATAAAACTGTTAAATAAAATGCGTTGGTTACACGCTAGTTCAGTTTGACACACAACAATCATGCGACGAGCCCACAATGCCGAGAGGATCTAGGAGGCTTCTCCTTGTGCCAATACTCCCGTGTGTAAATGTTTTTCTATTCTTAGAATCTGTGTTAGTTAAACTTTTTAAAATTTGACTAAGTCAAACTTTTTAAAATTTGACTAATTTTATAGAAGAGAGTAATAATATCTATGATATAAAATGGATGCATTATGAAAATATATTCTATGATATATCTAATGATATGAATTTGGTACTATCAAGCTTGATAGTTTTTTTCTAAAAACTCGATTAAAGTTTAAAAAATTTAACTTAACCACTCTAAGAATTAATTCTTTCATGGACAAAGAGAGTAGTATCTAGATAACATCATTACATAATATTGGAGTATGGGACTGAGCAGACAAATAAACCTATCTCATTGCTGGTCGTGAAAAATTGGCAAGAAAGAGATCATGGGTGTCCGTAACACGTTAAGCTGAAATTAGCGAAGCACAACACAACACTCACTTGGCGACCACAGGATGGTCGATAGCTAAGAGCTGTCTCATTGCGCCAATTGTCCTACGCGTATAGATTTGTATATATTATTGGACGCGTTACTGTCGCACCGGTTTTTGAATAGAAAAAGATGCCTGCAAAAATCTTAAAAGAAAAAAGTAAAAAAAACATAAAAGAAAAAGAAAAAAATAAAGAAAAAACAAAAATTGCTACAGTACTCCAACCCGTGGGAGGGCGCCAATCCTCCCGCGGGTAGAGATACTAATATGTGCGCCGAATAGTGATTGTGCATTCATCCAAAGAGTAATGTATATTTACATTTGTTGAGTGGTATCTTCTACTCATTTACAAATACATCTTCCTCTACCCATATGTGAAATAAAATGTAAGTAGTCCATAAAGTTACAGAGGCTGGACGGGATACCATTAGTTACAAGAAGCACCATGAACTCCGAGCCAGCCCTTACAGATTCTTAACAAATATCATAGCTCACTAAAATAGAATGCATGTAGTCCATAAAGGATTTGAAGTTTGAACAGAGGCTCGAGGGCCATGGCAGGGTGTCATATACGGCAGCGGGTCTTATTGGCAGTCACTAGTTCGACGGCTTCCACACAGTAGAGCAACAGATCGATCAAGCTGGCCGGTGGCCAAGCACATAGAATGGGGTCACCCAGTTTAGTATACTGTGTCACGCCAATAATATAGAAGATGGGTATCTTTGCATTGCGCCCTGCTTCTTAATTTATTTTCTATGTCTCATTATTGTGGCAGTGTGACATTGATATATTGTATCAGTGGGCTTTAAGCCAGTGTGTAATGAACCCTACCTCACATTGTTTTTTTACACGCTCGGGCTAAAAGTCGCATAATTATGTTACTGGTGGTAGTGATCCACGAGAAGTTGTTCCACCAAGGCCATCACTCTCAGATGTCACTGCCGGGCTAGTGGCTAACATCAAGAATAGATAATACAAGTCTCTGTAAGAAATAATTAATATGCATTGAATAACTATATAATGTGGTGCAGGACCATAGATCAAGAAAAGCAATGCATATACATCTGCTGTACTGTGGCATTCACGGTTAGGTGAGACAGTGGCAGATCGACTATTCCCTTACTATGATCAGGCTGTACGAGTTGGAGAGATACACGAATGGGTGTGTCATCATATTGTCCTTGCTAACTCATAGCTAGCTTAGTCTTGATGGACTATATATACTATATATATAGCAAGAGTGTCACTAACTTCTTTTATATATCTACATCTCCTGTTCCGATGTCAATCCATCAGGGGTTGCAGAAACAGGTGCACACATGTTACAGAGTGATGACTGAGGTATTGGGTATGAGAGACCTCGTGAAGGGCCAGCTTCTTTGCTATGACGTTCTAGATGGGTGATACAGATGATGACCACGGGGCTCGGTAGCTCAGCATTTGTAGTATACACTGTAGCATGCATCAGAAACCATTGATGTGATGACTCGGAGTTCGCACTGTCAGCTGTGTCATTCAAAAGATGGCTCAGCCACATTGGTAGACGAGTCAAGACGAGCAGCTGGCCAAGTGAGTGAGAAAGTTTCCATATGCCAAGGAAAATAATTGGTTTGATTGTCAAATGTTGCTGCAGCTTGATGGATATTCAGAGTATCTGACTGCTGACAAGTATGTTATTGTTCCTCTAGAATTGTAGTTTATAAGCAGTGTTAACATTCCATTGTGTTGTGGTGCTTCTGGTTTGAGTTTAAGCTCAAATTGGCGTATGTTCGATCACTGACATGACAATTAGGTGTCTATATGAACCTACATGTTAATTGTAGTAAAATAAATATGCGCCTAATATGCTAGATGTCAACATGAGCTAGTTAGACTCGATGCAATCAAAGATTCCAAAAGTAATAAGTTTTGGTAAGAAATCACTTGTTGGAATATATCTTGGGTTCCAACGGTAATAAGCTGTGGTAAAAAATCACTTGTTGGAATATATATCGTAGGTCCCACATGTAAATTGCACAAAAAAATATACCTAATATTGTGGGTTCACCGTGTAAATTGTAGTAATAAAAATAGGACGACACTCAGGATATAGCTAGAACCCATCACGTGGACATGCCGCCTCGTCCACTGCCCAGGCAACGGTGCTCTCACCGCCAACCATTTTGTTCACCGTCCGCCCGCTGCCGCCGCCTCCACACCCCCTTCTTTGATTCCAGCACCTGGGGCATGCACGCCGAATAGTGATTGTGCATTCATGATTCATCCAAAGAGTAATGTATATTTACATTTTTTGAGTGGTATCTTCTGCTACACATCTACAAATACATCTTCCTCTACCCATGTGAAATAGAATGTAAGTAGTCCATAAAGCCATAGAGGTTGGATGGTGTACCATTAGTTACAAGAAGCACCATCAACTCTAAGCCAGCTCTTACAGATTCTTAACAAATATCATAGCTCACTGAAATAGAATGTATGTAGTCCATAAAGGATTGGAACAGAGGCTCGATGGCCATGGCAGGTTGTCATATACGGCCAGCCGGTCTTACTGGCAGTCACTAGTTCGATGGCTTCCACACAGTACAGCAAACAGATCGTGCTGGCCGGTGGCCGAGCACATAGAATGGGGTCACCCAGTTCAGTATACTGTGTGAGGCCAGCAATATAGAAGATGGGTATCTTGGCATTGCGCCCTGCTTCTTAATTTGTTGTTTGTGTCTCATTATTGCGGCAGTGTGACATTGATATATTGTATCAGTGGGCTTTAAGCCAGTGTGTAATGAACCCTACCTCACATTGTTTTTTTACACGCCGGGCTAAAAGTCGCATAGTTATGTTACCGGTGGTAGCGATCCAGGAGAAGTTTTTCCACCAAGGCCATCACTCTCAGACGTCATTGCCAGGGCAGTGGCTAACATGAAGAATAGATAATACAAGTCTCTGTAAGAATAATTAAGATGCATTGAAACTATATAATGTGGTGCATGACCATAGATCAATGAAAGCAATGCATAAACATCTGTTGTACAGTGGCATTCGCAGTTAGGTAAGACAGTAGTTGCAAATCGACTATGCCCTTAGTATGATCAGGCTGTACAAGTCAGAGATACATGGATGGGTGTGTCATCATACTGTCCTTGCTAACTCATAGCTAGCTTAGTCTTGGTGGACTATATATACTATATATAGCAAGAGTGTCACTAACTTCTTTTATTTATCATACACCTCCTGTTCTGATGTCAATAATCCATCACGATTTGCAGAAACAGGTGCATGCATGCTACAGAGTGATGAGTGAAGTATTGGGTATGAGATACATCGTGAAGGGCCTGCTTCCTTGCTACACACGTTCTAGATGAGTGATACAGATGATGACCACGGGGCTCGGTAACTCAGCGTTTGTAGTATGCACTATAGCATGCATCAGAAACCATTGATGTGATGGCTCGGAGTTCGCACAGTCGGCTGTGTCATTCAAAAGATGGCTCAACCACATTGGTAGACGAGTCAAGAAGAGCAGCTGGCCGAGTGACCGAGAAAATTGCGGTATGCCAAGGAAAATAATTGGTTTGATCGTCAAATGCTGCTGCAGCTTGATGGACATTCGGAGTATCTGACTTCTTTTTAGATAATGGATAGTTTATACTCGGCTTCTTCTATCAACAGATAGAATCAGACCAATTATTACAAAGAGTTGCTGACGGGCACAAGAAGACTACAAAAGACAAAGTCTTGTAGCCGACCAGCCAAAACAAAATAAGTTTTAAACTAAACATGACCAATATATCTAGCCGACAACCATCCAGTGGAGCTAAAGAACTGCAATGCTGATGTCTCAAAATATATTCCAACTTGGTTCAGCTGCTCTCGAAGAACATCAGTATCTGACTTCTGAAAGTATGTTCTTGTTTCTCATCTAGATTTGTAGTTTATAGGGGAGTTAACATTCCATTTTGTCAAGGTGCTTGTGGTTTGAGTTTAGGCTCAAATTTGGTGTATGTTGATCACCAACATGTCGATCAGGTGTCTATATGAACCTACATGTTAATTGTAGTAAAAAAAATATATGCTCCTAATATGCTAGATGTCAACATGAGCCAGTTAGACTCGATGGAATCAAGGGTTCCAAAAGTAATAAGTTTTGGTAAAAAATCACACAAAAAATCACTTGTTGGAATATATCATAGTCCCACATGTAAATTGCACAAAAAAATAAACCTAATATTGTGCATACTGAGTGAAAATTGCAGTAATAAAAATAGGTCGACTCTCATGATATAGCTATAACCCATCACATTGACATCGAACACTCAAGCTTTATCAATGCATTACAAATTTACAAGAACATTATTTGTTTTTGTCTACTTTCTACATTATATCTATAACAATAGAAGATATGGTAGTGCATTGCAACCTTATGAATGAATAAATATATGACCACCTAGACATCTTGGGCCTTAAAGATGTATTGAACAGAATAATGAAGTGTTACCAGTTTATCTTCATGTGAAAAGTCTCACACTTTTATGCTTGTATTTTACTTAATTTGTTTTTATTTTTCTACAGAGAGGAATGGATGGCTGACATCCATGTTTAAATTGGCATGATGTCATAATCTTATACAAGAACATAGAGGCATTGACGGGCAATGATGGGACTGAGGTGTAGAGAGGAAACGGACCATCCAAGTTTGTTGGGCAACTGCAGTGTGTTGACGGGCAATGATTGGGACTAAGGTGACAAATTCCAAACCATGCAGTGTGTTGGGCAACTGCAAACTTCTCCTTTAATTCTTCTTCATTTGTGTGGGTTTTTCTTTTGTTCTGGATGATGGAGTATTATTGGTGGGGCAGTCGATCTTTTGTTTCCAACAGATATATCAATGTGTGTGGTGTGGTGGTGATGATGGTTGATACGATGTGTTCATGTTCTGGACGTGGGCCTCTTTCTTCTTCTTTCCTCTAATTCTTGTAATGTAGTTCAGATGATGGTCCTGTGATAATCCGTGTATAGTTAATCGCTTGTAAATATGATAATTAATTATTAGCTGAATCGCACTGTGGTCACAATTCAAAATATTTTTATGCATTATATTTGATGAATATTGATTATTCACTCATGTAGCTCTTTTTAATTTTGCCGCATGAATTAATCGTCTTAGCTGCATTGGAAAGCGCATCCGATAAGAAAGCATTTATGGGACAAAGGCACAACGCAAAAGAACACAAATTTTGGAGTTCCATAATATGTTGTTAAAAAATGCATGCTTCTTGGGCTCAAAAAATTTGAAACAAAAAAAACTCGACTCGCGGTGGCTAGACAACCGCCGGGTATTCCGGTTAAGAAGAGACCTTCTCACGTAGATCAACAAAACCCCCACACCGTACCCCTTCCCCAGCCCTACACAATGGCACCGCAACTTCGTGAGACGAGTCGACCACAAACCTGTGCTTTAGATATGAGATAGATGAGAGAGTTTGTTCCCCTCTGGTCAAATAAGGCATAAATGCCACAAAGAGTGAGTCACTTGGGACTCGATCTCTGACCATCCCGGAGGGGAGGTACTGAGCCAAAACTTTGAAACAATAAAATCTGCAGTATTTAATACAACATCTTTTGTTTGAAACGAAAACATGAATTTTAATGGTTTGATTGACATGTGTAGCAATGTAGCATTGCTTTACAAGTCACAGTTTCTTTCTTTTCTAGATGTAAAGGTTCTACCATGATAGAGCAAAATATTTTTTTCTAAACAGATATCCATTATTATTGATCTTGTTTTGTGCAGAAACAAGACCACAGCCCGTTTCTTAAACAACAGTTTCACAATTGGAATTTTTATTGAAGATTTATCGTGATGAAAAAATAGGTTGTTGTTGTACCTGACAAAATGAAGTAGTGCATGGTGGGAAAATCAGCGTTGTTCCCTGTCATCTACTAGGGGATGGAGGTAACAGGTCCTCTGCTGCTGGTACCTTGGGTGCTAAATAGCACAGTCCCGTAACATATGATGTGTGTAATAAAAAAACATCAATGCATGACATCAATAACGCCAATAGAATCTACATTATTTTTTTGTGATGCCTATTTTTTTGAAGAATTATATGATGCCTTTATTCATCGTACGTGTCACACTGTGCACAAGAAGATTGTGTAGGACTACAGACTAGTAGTGCTAATAATATAGGCTACAGTTGAAGAACATGGGGAGGATGATTGCGGTGTTGTGTAGCAGCTGTCACAACAGGGTAGTGAAAGGGGAATAAGAGGTAAAAGGAAGGTATTACTCATGAACCGTTGTGGACTGATGTCATGGCCTAGCTAGGCAAGTATTGGCCGTGTTATGCTGCTGATCTGCTCTAACCTTATAGCCGGCAGAACTCATACAGAAAACAATGTAATTAGGATGAAAATATAGATGTACGTTATGTATATATCTTATGAAATAAAATTAATTATGCTGGTTTGTGGTTACACAACAGAAATACGTACACAGAGATGAACACTAAGGTAAGCACAATAAAACTCATCAGGAAAACAGAGCAGGATGATTGAACATTGATCTAATTAAGTGACCATGTCTGAAACAATTCCTCTGAAGGGTCGGGTTCTTTTTCTTAGGAATGAAACTGCAGCCCGAATGGTTCTAGGAAGGGAACAAGTGAAGACCAGTTGGTTTATTTTGTTCCGGATATCAAGAGAAAATGAAGCAAGCCATGTCGTAGATCACACAAAAATACGGAATGTGGACATACTCGATTCCATTCAAGACCAAGCTTAATCATACGACATTCTTTGTTAGGACGGTTTTTGTTCCAGGTCGTTCTAAACCGAGCCATATTCCAACGTAAACAAGCAATACACTGAGACCAATTGCACCGAAGTCTGCAGAACATGCTGATGAACTAAACAATATTCTAGAAATGAGTCGTTCGGTGCCTTTGTTTTGAAATATTGAATAAAAGAAAGCTACTGGCATACTACAGGTTTCACGAGAAGAACGAGAGGCAACTGTTTTTAATATATGCTATTTATGAAACGATATTGACATCTCTTACTTTTTTAGGATTAATTAACAAGAATGAGCTTTGGACTTTTAATTAAGTAGATCTTGGTAGATCTACAAACATGTATGTTGCACTTATATCTACAAACATGTATCTTTCAAAAAAAATACGAACAATTGTGGGATTCAAAAAAATGAAACTATTCCATATGTGAGTTACATTGCCAACATGCTCTTATACATCTATTCTTAGCAAAGCTGGTTGCATTAAGAGGTTGGAATTTGGTGGGTTGACATCACTATCTCAGAACCGACAATCACTGCCACATGAAAACCCACATCACTGTCAGTTTTTGAACCGGCACAACCAAAGTAGTAGTGATAAGTGAGGCACATCACTGCCGCTTTGAAAAAAAAACAGTGATAACATTTTTAGAAAATGAAAAAACAAGATGAAAAATGTTTTTTTGCACACTAGGCAACTGGTAGCAATGGTACACCTAACCTCTTGTTTCACATGTTCATCCCCTTACAACTCCACCTGTAAGACAGTTGTGTCCATTTAGGATATTCGTCCTTCTCAATTTATGTCACTATAGTTTGGAATGAATATCTGGGATCCAAAATGAATTCAATTGAAAAAAGTTAAATATAAGAAATCCAATGCATCTTTGGTTAGATAGATGATGATTTCTAATGAAAATATTGTCAACTTCAAAGTTGCATAACCTCTTGAGAACTACAACTTTTCTTTTGGATGCTTCTCCATTCGAGATCCTTAAATATCACTACACACTCAATTATGACTATAGAACATTTCTCTTTAGTTGGTGTTAACTTCTATGAAATATTATGAATTAAATAGAGGCATATCATACAAAAAAGTTGTGAACTACAAAGTTGCATAACTTTTTGATATATAAAACTTTTGTTTTGGGTGCTTCTCCATATGAGATCTTTAACTACCCCTGACAGTTCGTGATGTGCCAGTTCATGGCTCGAACCGGCAGTGATACCACCGGTGTTGGTTTCAGCCAAAAAATTAAAAGGATATGAAGTGACAGTGAAGACTCGAATATCAGTGTTGGTTGGTCCTATCACGGGTTGTTTTAGCCTAAACCTAGTAGTGATGTACGAGGAGGCACTATCACTGTTGGTTCCTCAAAAACCAGTAATCCTGGAGGTACAAGTGAATTTTTACCATGGTTGGGAGACAAAGACAATGTAGATAGTTAGTGGAAGGTGTTGGAGATTAAGTTAGTGCTTGTGAGATGTGCACTCCTAGTTGGGCGGATGGTCAACAACCATAAACCGATTCATGGGTACGGTGTCATGAAAAGTGTAGGTGTAGCAATAATTTCCTTTTCCAAATGGACCATGACACCATGTTCACTCCGTACATGACAGATAGGCAGACATGGTGTCAAAAGTGACCAATAGATAACTAAGAGAAACTGAAGTGACATTGCATTAACTTCTATATATATAACATGCTTCACCACGGATAGAGTCAACACTACAAAATCAAAAACATATGAATGGAAATCTTTATTCCAAACATTCCCCTTCAGAGATAGAATTGCTATCATATTGTCTCTCGGAATAGGAGGCATAAGGGAAGTAATTACCAAAGGTCCAAAGCATTGGTTCGCAAGCGTATAGTGCATAACGCAACAATAACATTAGATCCTTTGGGAAGAGTCTCTACATGGCAATGCTAGTATGTGGAGAATAAGGAATTGAGGGCCCGTTTGGTTTGCGTATGTGGGCAAACCTGTCTCGCACGGGAGAGCTAGGCCCGGGTTGGCCATGCTAGCTACATGCAAAGCCGTGGTGATTGGTTCCTTTATGTCTGCTAGCGAAGGAGTGTAGTTGTTTGGTTGGCTAACTTTGCATTTGTGTCATAAGTTTTTCGACTACCATACGCTCCTGTCTACATGCGGTGAGCCTGGCTCGGTAAAGATGCCCAATTTACTTGCACGCCCAGAGCCTGGTCCAATTGTTCGTGCGGTCGACCAAACATGCACTTTTTGCACCCAAGGGCCTGGTTCACCTCTATATATGCAGGCAACCAAATAGGCCCCGAGTTCCTTATTGTCCACATATTACAGCTTTTAGCTGCTTGTATGACGTGCACTGCTTATATGGATGGACAGATAGTAAACATTCATGAAATTCAAGCAAATCATGAGAACTGATGAGTCCCAACAGAACAAGACAATGTTCATAAAACCTCCACAATATCTCTTCACTTCATGAACTTTCCAATGTGCATAACAGTGGTCTTGTATTTAGCTAAAGTGTATATTAAGGGTATACTTTAGTAATTGTCTTATGAATCAAATCCCCTTAGTGGCACAGAATGCAATGGAACGAACTCAGTCCCAGCTGGCTGGAGCATTTACCACGCGGTCACTGGTGCGAGACAAATCCCCGCCACCCGGGCAGTCCACCTAGATATACCGTATCTTGGAGGCATTTCATCTGCAATGGCTTGTCTGTAAGATGTCCTATGCCTAGGTGCTCCAGCAGCTATTAACCCTAAGGAGATATGTTAAAAAAACATCACTTTAGAATCAAAATTTTTAATCTGATGTTTGCACTCTGTGAAATTAGTATGAATTTTTAGCCCTCTAAGCCATCTCTAGATGAAAGGTCGCCAACTACAAAGTTCATCATTTGGAGTGCTACAAGTTTGGTATGCCATATTTGAACATCCGATGTCATTTGAAAAATGAAAACGTTTCAGTTTTTGCTATCTAAAAATATACACAAATATTTATGTCTCCACACTACTATCAAATTTAAAAATTGTCAACAACAAACTCAGAGATCATGTTGACCTCTATTAGTTATTTTTAGAAGAAAACTTGCATCCAAATTTTAATCAAAGAGGACCCCAAAAACATGAGTGGTTTGGATCATGAGACAGGTTGAGTCCCCCAGTATTTGTATTTTTATGAGCAATAAAAGTAATTTAGATGACATATAATTCAGAGCAATTATTTACTACAATTGATGTGCCCTCTATATAACTAGTTTTACCGTAGGAGAGCCAAACACTAGTAGCCCAGGAACGCAATATAATTGTTCAAAGAATTATAAAATTCCAGTGAGATGTCATTTAGATGTTGCTAGGCTATTTATTACTTGTGGGAACTGGAGGCATAACGGATGTATCTACCGGAAGTCCAACACATCATCAGCTTGCAAAATGATTCGGAACTTCAATTCGATAGCAACATCTGGAATGCGGTCGGATAATCGTTGGCAACATCGATAGCCACATCAGCTTCTGGGCTTGCTGAGAGACGTTTGTGGTTAATGCTAGATTAATTCCTCAGATAGGGACGGCCAGAAATCCAGTGTGCTGACTTCAGCGTGCATTGTGAAGCGACTCAATGCAAACACGGTGGCTCGTTGTGCGTCCAGAAGATGCACATTAGTGGGAGGGCTGGAGCGAACCAACCTCCAGGTGCTGTCATTTTCACAATCATATGTGTGATTAGGTTGCCCTCCATATTTTTTTGATATAAGGCTTGGCTCTATATGGCCTTTCCACTCAACAAACGGGCTCGACCAAATCACGAACAACAAGACTGAAGGAAGATTGGAGAGTGTTGCATTTCCATCGTGTTGAAGGCCTCCTAGCCTGTCTGCATACTTAAATGCGTGTCACATGAACTCTTTGTCGTGCTATAGATTGCATTTCTACTTTGTCATCAGATGCATATATCCAGTAGGTTTCAATTGGTAGAGAATGTATTTCTATATATGGCTGTTTTAGGACACTCACACGCTAGCATTAGATTGTTTTAACGAGAGATGAACATGTCAAACCATGCAAGAAAATAGTACAGCTTACCTCGTAGACACCTTTGGCTTATTATTGGAAATACGCACCTTGGGCTAATATTGGAAACAGGCACTCACTTGGTCATTTCGAGGCTACAGTGTGTTGACACTCGAAAGTGTCACAGATAAAGATGAATTTAAAAGGGTATTCAGTGTGTAATATTAGGGTCGAATTTGTCTTTTGAGAGATCGGGTGTTCTAAGTTAAAATGGGCCTGATCATTTTGGGTTTCCGATCGCTCAGGTTATGTCCGACCAGGTGGCCCGATCAAAATCAATCTACTACCCTTTTACTCCTTTTTCCTCTCCACTTTGTTGTTCGGCGCGTCTCCCGACGAGACTCGACGGCGTTCTAGGCGGCCTTGCTGGTCCTAGGACAACCTCTACGTGCTTCTCCCTGATGGGTCTTCCCGGGAGGAGTTCTAGAGTTATCAACACAGGAGCTCAAACCCAAGATCGATCCAAACCGGTCTCTAGATCGGTTTTCGTCGGTATAGTCAGGGTTCCTGTTGTCTCAGGTTGAACTGCAACCTCTCCGGGCGTTCTAGCCCCATTGGTGTTTGATTCGGATCACTTCCGACGTCAACACACTTTTTGGCGACTCCGCTGGGGAACGATTGAAACTTCATCTACTACCGACATGGGCGGCAAAGACGATGCTACTGATAAAGACAACATCGTCCGTCCTGCGGGCATCGACGAACTCCCTGATGAGTTGAAGCAACAAGCACAGGCCAAGCTCGACGCCGTCTTGAAGGCTTTCCTGGAAAGCTGCTCGAAGGATCGGCGCGGCAGAGTCACTCAAGACAAGCAACCAGACTTCAGCGAAGTCATCCCTACCACGTCAACTACAACCGCTGAAGATGCTACTAACAAGGTAAACACCAAGGTACCGGAAGATTCTTACCCTACTCATGCTAATTATTCTGCGATGCTGGTTGATACTTCAAAAACTCTTACCAATATTATTCAGCATTCGTTTAAGTTACTTAGTGACCGCATGGACAACCACAGTTCGGTATGCCTTTTAATTTCTTCAAAGGCCAAACCTCACACACAGAGTTTGGCCAAACGCAATCAGGAAACGATACTGGCAGGACTATTCACGGTGAAGCTAGTACATCGATGTATACCAATAGTCTCCACCGTGGTACTGGTCGGACCACACAAACCGACCAGGGCGCAGCGATAAAACAGACCTCCAGGAGGACAGGGAACAGTATTGCCCAATCCACCGAAGTCTCCAAGCTACAACCCCTTGCATAGTGGCGCTCCTAACCTTGCTGACCCTGATTTTGGACGAGCCATAAATCGGTTTAAGGAAGAAATAACTAGGTCCCTCGAGACCAGTTTAGGAGTCCAATTTAAGCTTACTAGGACCACGTATTCAAAACCATACCCTTCATGTTTTGATTTCATGAAAGCACCTGACGGTTGGAGGGTACCAGATTTTTATAAGTTTAGTGGTGATGGTAGCAAAACAACTATGGAGCATGTTAGCATGTTCCTTGCACAAATTGGTGAAGCCAGTACTTTAGATTACATGAATGTGCGACATTTTCCTTTGTCTTTGACTGGTACGGCTTTCGCCTGGTTTACGTCACTACCAGAATGCACCATAGGTTCTTGGGCCGAGTTAGAAGAAAAATTTCATAATCACTTTTATGACGGGGTTC
This sequence comes from Coix lacryma-jobi var. lacryma-jobi, assembly GCA_009763385.1. Classification (NCBI taxonomy): domain Eukaryota; kingdom Viridiplantae; phylum Streptophyta; class Magnoliopsida; order Poales; family Poaceae; genus Coix; species Coix lacryma-jobi. The sequence continues at coordinate 100,788,752 of CM019831.1, forward strand.
AAGAAACTAGGTTGTCACATCTCACGTCGGTTCGACAAGGGCGTAGCGAGTCTGTGGTTGATTTCTTTAAGTGTTTTAAGGAGATTAAGAACCGATGTTTCCATTTGATGATCTCCGACAGAGATCTAACAGATCTATGTCTAGTTGGTCTACGTCGAGAGATCAAGGATAAACTTGAGCATCATTACTTTTTTAATGTGAATCAGTTGTTGCAAAAGGCCGTTTCAATAGAATCGTGCCTTAAAGAACCTTATGATCCTCATAAAACCCATCGATCGGGCGTGCATATTGCTGAGATAGATTCTGATAGTTCCGACGATGAGTCCAAAGATTGTTGCGTGCCGAAATTCTATGGCCGGCGCAGAATAAACTAGTCACTTGTCCTTCCCTTAAACCAATTCAGAAGAATCGGGGTGAGGAGGTGAAATTTACTTTTGATTTTTCTAAATGTGACCGAATATTTGATGAATTACTTAAATTCGGTTATCTCAGAATTAATTATACTTTGCCATCACCCGATGAGTTAAAAAGGTGGGCTTACTGTGAATTCCATAATTCTTTCTCCACGCCACTAACGACTGCAATGTTTTTCGTCGACAGGTCCAATCGGCCCTCAATGAAGGATGATTGAGTCTAACTGAGATGCAGATCAGTACTACTCCTTTCCCGGTTCACATGGTGGAAGCAGGGAATCCTGCTATTATGATTCGTCCAGAGCAAGCCGATACGACCAGAGGAAAGAATGTGGTCATCGGCGAACCACGAGTTTCACCGAATACTGAGAATAATTCGGGGCGCAAGGTGGTGCTCGAGAAGGGTGATGATGGCAAAAGCAAGCTCACCAGTATTGCAGGGTCAACACGACACTTGCATAAACAAAGATATTTCGAGACCAGGGCGGCGCAGCAGAGACCGACCAGGTCGGGTCCTCAGACCGATCAGTCTGGTTCGTCCTCAAAGCAACCAGTGCAGTCAGAGCAAAAGGCCGACCAGTTCAAACAAATTTCCCCTGGCAGCATCTCCAGCACCAAGGACTGGCCCTTATTGGCATCAGTGTGTCCTCAAGGAGTATGGGTACCTTACCCCATGCCAGCACATGTGTACTACCAACTAGGATGGGGAACGTCTGCCAATCAGCCTGCAAGGGTCTCAGTCTTTGATCGTTTAGGTGATTAGCCAAGTTCTAGTAACACAAACCGGAATCGGCTGATCACGTCAAGAACTTTGACCTCTCAGGAAATGGGGAAGGCGCAAGTGTGACAAATCTATGTACCTAAGAAGGTGCAAAATGTCCTTGTTATTTCTCTGACCAGATCTGATCCTGTACCTACTATTACGATCGGGTCTATGGAGGTCCCTCTTGCCAACGAACCTGAGCCGATGGTGGTTGAGGAATCAACAGCAGAAGAGGTTCCAGAAGCTCAAGATACTTCAACCGAGGCAGAGGTAGAAAAGCCTGTTGAGCGCGATCCCAAGTACATGCAGCCCAGGTGGTGCCCTCCTGGTTTAAGTAAGACTCAACAAAGGAAATTGCAGAGAGCTCGCTGCAACAAACAGAGGCGGGAACGGCTCGAGAAGATGAGTGAAGATATATTTAACTCGACGCATCCCGTATTTCCTCAGGGCAAGCGAGGAGGTGAAGAGCCGGCTTGTAATCAGAAGCCGACTTTGACAATTGTGGAGCTAAACAGGTCGGATCCTGAGCCGACCAGTCTGAACACCGAATCTACTAGAATAGATTAAAGACCAATCAGGTCTGACACCAATCTGACCACCTCAGGACAGGTGTCGACCAGTTTGGTGGTCGAGCAGGTTGAATCGGCTACCGCTAAATTAAGAATCTGAATCGGTCCCTGATATACCAATGGGATCCGACACGCCCCTTAATAACTATGTTTCCTCCACTGGTATTATTGCGACCAGCGAAGAATTGCCTAAAGAGCAAGATGAGGAGATGGTGGATTATGAGCCTTCCCCAGAGAGGGCGGAGGTCAATGTGGTTTACTTATCGGCCGACTACTATGTGGTCGGAGATGATTCGATAGCGACGAAATTCAACTTCGCCACACAAACTGTTGTGTTCCAGAAGCCAAAGGAGTCTGTTAATCATCTTAAGCCATTGCATATAAAAGGTCACATTAATGGTGCACCAGTTCACAAGATGTTGGTCGACAGCGGGGCGATCGTAAACTTGATGCCATACTCGCTTTACCAGAAGCTTGGTGGCACTGATGAAGAGCTGATCAAGACCAATATGACTATCACTGGGGTCGGAGGGGGAGATCCTATTTTGGCCGAAGGAGTTGCGTCCATGGAGCTAACCGTTGGAAGCAAGACTTTGGCCACTGCTTTCTTCGTCGCCGACATACAAGGTAGCTATAACCTTATACTTGGGTGTGACTGGATTCATGCTAATCGGTGTATACCTTCTAGCTTACATCAGTTTCTCATTCAGTGGGTGGGGGACGATGTTGAAGTGGTACACTCAGATTCATCAGCCTATGTAGCTACGGCCGATGCTCCTTTTCTCGGGGGGTATGACACTATTGCTTGTTTATCTGGTCGAGACCTTTCTGAATTCTAGTTTGTTAGTGTTACTAGGGAAGGTTTTGTACTAGTGTCTTTAAAGCCGACTGATAATCGGTTCAACATTATCATGTAATTTAATGGATGCTAATGTTGATTGGTAAAAACATCGTGTTGAGCAATATCGGACCTATAAGACCGATACTTGTGAGGCTATTGACGATTTTGATGAGCTCAATAAGTTGGGCCAAGGTTTCACGTCGGCCGACCCTTTAGAACAAGTAGATATTGGGGATGGTTCTATACCTAGGCCGACCTTTGTAAATTAAAATCTTGAAGCTGATTATAAAATAAAGTTAATCGCGCTTCTGAAGGAGTATGTTGATTGCTTTGCATGGAGTTATACGGAGATGCCCGGGTTAAGCCGAAAACTTGTTGAGCATCGGCTTCCTATTAAGCCGGGGTTCCGACCATTCAAGCAACATCCTCGCCAGCCGTCTTAATTCTACAATATATGACCGGATTAAAGAGGAAATTAATCGGTTATTACAAGCGGGGTTTATCCAGCCATGCAGGTATGCAGAGTGGGTCTCTAATATCGTGCCTGTGGAGAAGAAAGACACTGGGAAAATTAGGGTCTGCATTGATTTTAGAGATTTATGCCTATAGCCGATATGTTGATCAATGACGCTTCAGGACATCAGGGACATCAAGTTGTCAGTTTTCTTGATGGCAACGCTGGTTATAATCAGATATTCATGGCCGAGGAGGATATGTCCAAAACGGCCTTCGTTTGTCCGGGGTTTGTTGGTCTTTTTGAGTGGGTCATGATGACATTTGGTTTAAAGAATGCAGGTGCTACTTATCAACGCGCTATGAACTTGATCTTTCATGACTTGATTGGGATAATCATGGAAGTATGTATTGATGATATTGTTATCAAATCGGCTGCTCATATGTCTCATTTAGCCAATCTGTGTTTAGCGTTTGAGAGGATGCGTCGCTATGGTTTGAAGATGAACCCACTAAAATATGCTTTTGGTGTGTCAGCTGGGGAGTTTTTAGGGTTCATCATTCACGACAAAAGCATAGAGATTGATCCTAAAAGGATAGAAAAGATCAAGAAAGTTCAGGCGCCTACATGCAAAAAGGACTTGCAGAAGTTCTTGGGAAAAGTGAACTACTTGAGGAGGTTTATTGCGAATTTGTCTGGGAAAATTATTCCTTTCACCCCTATATTAAAGTTAAAGGATGAAGCTGAGTTCACTTGGGGGGCAAAGCAACAAGAAGCATTTGAGAAAATAAAGGAGTATTTGTCATCTCCACCAGTTCTTCGGGCGCCTAAGAGAGGAGTCCCCTTCAGATTATATGTTGCTGCCGAAGAGAAGGTCATTGGAGTTGTATTAACACAAGAAGATGGAGGTAAAGAGTATGTGATTGCTTATATTGGTCGTCGTCTTCTTGATCCCGAGACAAGGTACGCCCATGTTGAAAAACTATGTTTATCCTTGCACAACGCTTGTGCTAAAATGAGACACTATTTGCTATCTAGTACATGTGTTGTTGCATGTTAGGCCGATGTAATTAAGCACATGTTATATCGGCCAATCCTTAGAGGAAGGATTGGTAAGTGGGCGTATGCGTTGATTGAGTTTGACTTGACTTATGAATAATTAAAAGCTTTAAAATGTCAAGTTATTGTTGATTTCATTGTTGAGCATAGTATTAGTTTAGAAGATGAGATCAGTTATTTTACTTTCACTCAATGGAAACTTTATTTTGATGGATCGGCTTGTAAGGAGGGCCAAGGTGTTGGTGTGGTCATCATTTCTCCTAATGGTGCTGAGTTTGAAATGCTAAGCCGGTTAGATTACATGTGCACTAATAATCAAGCCGAATATGAAGCTCTTTTATTCGGTTTAGAAATGTTACGTTCCATGGAGGTTAAGCATGTTGAAGCTTATGGCGATTCCTTGCTAGTAGTGCAACAAGTTGCTGGTAAATTTCAATGTTTAGAGCGATCGTTAAATGTTTATCTTGACATGTGCCTTGACATCATTACTCATTTTGCCGAATTCCAAATTCGGCATATACCAAGGCATGAAAATCATAAAGCCAACACGTTAGCTCAACAAGCATCTGGCTATTATGTTAGTAGACGCAATTTTCACATAAAGCCGGTGCAACAGCCTGCAAAAGTATTATCGGCTCCTATGGCCAACCAGTTTGTTTTAGAGCCAGTTCAGCCACTTTATCTTGGAGACCACGTACATGTTAAGGATACTTGGGTAGACATTATGGCCGACCAGGTTGTTTTTGAATCAAGTCAGTTAAATCATCCGATTGACCTGGTCGATCTTGGAACGATTAATTTGTCTGAAGGGACTCTAAATCGGTCCGAATCGAGTGGAATTGATTTAGAAGATTGGAGAACTCCCCTGCTTAAACATCTTAGTGATCCAAGTACTAAGGTTGATCAAAGTGTTCGGCGGAGTGCGTTCAAATATATATTGCACAATGATGAGCTTTATCGAAGGACTGTCGAAGACTTGTTGCTTCAGTGTTTAGGATCTGATCAAGCAAAGGTGGCTATGGGGGAGGTCCATGAAGGTATTTGTGGTACACATCAATCGGCACCAAAGATGAAATGGTTGTTACGCAGAGCTGGGTTTTATTGGCCCACAATGATGGCTGATTGTTTTCATTACTACAAAGGGTGTGAAGAATGTCAACGGTTTGGAAATATACAGCTTGCACCTGTTGCTATGCTTCATCATATTATCAAACCGTGGCCTTTTCGTGGTTGGGGGCTATACTTCATTTGCCAAATTCATCCTCCATCTTTGAAGGACATCGTTTTGTTCTGGTCGCTACATATTATTTCACTAAGTGGACTGAAGCGGTGCCTTTGAAGAATATGACACATAAGGAGGTAATTGAGTTTATTACTGAGCATATTATACATAGATTCGGCATACCTCAAACGTTAACTACAGATCAAGGGACATCTTTTATTTCTAAAGAGGTACGAGATTTTGCTGAATTATACAAAATAAAAATGCTTAATTCATCTCCGTACTATGCTCAAGCTAATGGTCAGGCTGAGTCTAGTAATAAGACTTTGATCAAGCTTATCAAAAAGACGATTGAGGATAACCCAAGGAGGTGGCATGAGGTTTTGTCTGAAGCTTTATGGGCTCATCGTGTGTCCAAGCACGGTGCTACAAAAGTTACTCCTTTTGAGCTGGTATATGGACAAGAGGCAGTGTTGCCTGTCGAGGTAAATTTGAATGCATATGGACTGGCTAAACAGAATAATTTATCCGCTGTTATGTATCATGATGCCATGATGGACAACATTGATGAAGTGATCGATAAGAGATTAAAGGCTTTTAAGGAGATGGAGAAAGACAAAGCCTGGGTTGCCAGAGCTTACAACAAAAGGGCAAGAAGTAAATCATTCCAAGTGGGAGAATTGGTGTGGAAGACTATATTACCGCTTGGGTCGAAGAGCAATAAGTTTGGCAAGTGGTCGCCGAGCTAGGAGGGTCCTTATAAAGTGATCAATGTGATATTTGGAAATGCATATGTGCTGGAGACGTTGCAACGTGGAAGTCTCCCGAGAGCAATAAACAGGAGGTATTTGAAAAAATACTTTCCAAGTGTTTGGCAAGAAGCCTGAGTGCCTTCCAAGCAGTGGCCGATACATGTATCGCCCTTAGAATAAAATTAGTCAGAAAATTTATCCTTAATTATTGAATAGCCGATGAGTTGGACATCGTTGTTATTCAGTTTGTTTTTAGGTTCTGTTAAAGAACACCCAAAAACAGGGGGCATATGTTGACACTCGAAAGTGTCACAAATAAAGATGAATTTAAAAGGGTATTCGGCCTATAATATTAGGGTCGAATTTGTCTTTTGAGAGATCGGGTGTTCTAAGTTAAAATGGGCCTGATGATTTTGGGTTTCCGATCGCTCAGGTTATGTCCGACCAGGTGGCCCTGGTCGGAGGCCTTATGGTTGTGATGAATGCTGAGTCCGGCGCCAAGTATGTGGATCCTTTTCTTGTAACGATAATTTGTTGATCAGTATAGGCTGATAAAGCCCATTAGACCGATCTGGTCGATCCAAGGATCGGCGAGATCAGGGTTACCTTGTCACGTCCGGATTGGATTATATGTTGATAGAATCCGGATAGGAAACTTGGAGATCGTATCTGAAGATGTTTCCTATTGCGATAAGACCAACCCCCTCTATATATATATGAGAGGATTATGGCCAATTGAGGAATCCAACCCTAATCGATCAAAATCAATCTACCCTTTTACTCCTTTTTCCTCTCTACTTTGTTGTTCGGCGCGTCTCCCGGCGAGACTCGACGGCGAACTTTACAATTAAACGACGATAAACCCATTCGACTCCTTAAATGTGGGGCCACACGTTGTACGCACAATGATCAGAATTGCAAACTAAGACTAAAGGAAGTTTGGGACTTTTAGTCTCGGTTTTTAATACGAACTACGTCTAATTCCACCTTTTAGTCCTAGTTTGTAATGGCTACCAAGACGTGTCAGCGCCGGAGGCTTTAGTATGAGTTGGAGACATGAACCTCGACTAAATGTGTGAGTTTTTGTCCGAGTTTGAGACAGGAACTCAGACCAAAGGTGTCTGCAAAGTGAATTTAAAAGAAAAGCATATATTATCTATGTCAAGTCTGTTGTGGAAGTTGAGATGGCAACTAAACACCTCTCTGGACTGTAGGAACCAGAACTAAAAATCCAAACCTTCCCGTATTGTGTAATCCCAGTTCCCAACAATACGACTAAAGGGTTTTTTGTCACCAAAGACGAATTATATTAGATAATAGCTAGGTACATCAACAATCTACATGCACTCTGATTACACTATACAAATCTAGAAACATATTTTCATCTAAATTCGTGTGTAGTATTCACTCCACTAGATTTTGAAATAGAGATCTGAAGTCATAAATTGATTCAAATGAAAAAATGTTTCAACCATAAAGTTTTCAAACTCATCGAGATCTACCACTTTGCTTTTGATCACCTCTCCATCCGCGAGGACATTTGAGAAATTCATAAAAATATGAATTGAAAATTATTAATCCTAAAACCTAATTTTTGAGCATGAAACGAGTTCAAATGAAAAAGAACTCAGAAACAAAGCTGTAGATATTTTTGAAAATTGCAATTTTCATTCAGACCATTTCTTCATCTAAGATCATTTCAAAAAAAATTAAAAATAATTATAAATTATTTGTAGTGGCATTATGTTAAGAGGAACGTCAGTATAAATGCATTCATATTAACTGTTTTTGTATCTACTGTCAGTAGAAATCATGTATTTCTACTTGTGGATCAAAGAGAAGGGCCCACTGTTTTATTTATACTGTTGTCTATACATTATGACCTGTCCAAAAAAAAAAACCGCGCGAGTCGTGTCAGCAAGTGTGGTTCACAGGATTGAACCAGTGATTGTTTTGAATGGTCCTGAATTCTTGCAATGAATCAGGACGCGTTATATAGAGGTGATGTTGGAAGTGCATGGATATTATTAGAGTTCACCTACCGAAACACCACCATATTATTAAAGAGAGGGAGGCATGCACTAATTTATATGAAACCTTTCGTTAACAATGTATGGCACATCTGCAAATATGATCCCGCACTAGCAGACTAACTATATATCAAACAGAAGCAGAATGGCCAACAAGATGAGAAGGTTACAGCTATCATATAGAGCTCTTGAGGAGGATAGGAAGAGGAGGCACTTGGGAAGCTGCTGTCAAAAGCCGCTGGCACAAATTCTGCGTGTGAAAGAAACAGTGCCCTTTCTGACTCAGTCATGGGAAGGGCCATGACTAAGTCCGTCATCTGTGCCCGGGATGGCAGACTGGAGAGTGCTGAAGATGGACCGTGTGGTCCTGATTCCTGAAGCAGCAGCATGTAGCAAAGAGTACAGATTTTACTCAGTTCTTGGCCACCACCATTGTCACACCCAATTTTAAAAACAAAATTGAATGTAATAACTCATGTGTGCCCAGAGATCAATCACACACATAAGCCACAAATTAAGAAGTACCGTCACATATGTTTATTACATAACGAATATAATTCAAAGTCTTTACATAGCAGCGGATAAATAAAGTATCTCTCGCGGTAGCTCCATCACAGGGAAGATGACTGGTTGACAGCAAGACTAAATCTCTTCGGGGAAGTCGTCGTTACCATAGCAATCTGTTACCCATCCGGGATTTTTATCCAAATAGAAAGAAAATAAACAAGCATAAGTACATCTCGTACTTAACAAGTGTAACATGGGGTTCATGAGGCTCAAATAAGGCTGACACTGGTTAAACTGCTGTAGCTTTTAGTTGGCACAATTTTAGCATTAGATAGCATCAATAATATCCATCCCATTTAAACATGTGATCAATGTGAACATGAAACCATTGAAAGAGATAGTAACATTAATTTAAAACATTATTTAAATCAACAACTAAACCATAAGAATTCCAGGTCGCTCGTAACCGTGAGCACGGCTGATATATCAGTTTTACACTCTGCAGAGGTTGTACACTTTACCCGATGAGTCGTGATATCCAGATGCCCGGGTTAATTACTCCCATAACACTTCCGAGGTGAGCGGGCAGGACACACGCAAAGCCTTTCAAAGGTTCGTCTAACAAGTTAGGGCCGTTAGTTCTTAAGGCAAGGGGATGTAGAGCCCTCCTTCCAGGTGGCACAATAACACGCAGCCTATACTCACGTGGACAGAAGCCGCACTATACCCGTCTCGGCAAGATCCAACGTGCCTATACAGGTGTCCACTAACAAGCTAGAAAAGGTCCTTATACTGAGCTAAGGTCAGAGCCATATAACTCCCATGGTTGCACTGTTGTCCCGGGTGATCCCTTATAGCAGTTCCTAAACCATGTTGCTATATAAAAGCCAATTTTACCAAGTTGCATATATCATTAAATTCAGATTCACATGATCAAAGTTTAATTTGAGCACTAGCATAGTTCTACCCAATGCATACCGAGGATAACAAGGCACAAGATCAACACCTAGGATAAATCTAAATAGGCATCAAGGTAGACACATGCATATGGTGATTATAGTGACTTATGGTTATTAGGACATCAAGGAGGATCCCATGCTATACTTGCCTGATTCAGTGAACTCTGGTTGCTCTTGGTTGTCGTAGAAGGGTTCCTGATCACCGGCGTATGTCTCACTGTCTATACTCGATTACCACATCAACACACAATCATCGGGACAACAATCATGCAAAGCAAACAAGCTATAATTAGAACATTACACCAACAGCAAGAAATAATATAAAAAGTTTGAAAACAAAAACTACAGTCTACCACGATCACATAAACGCAACGATCACGAAAAATGGATTTATAACGCAAAAGTTAAGAGCTAAACCAGTTACAAAACCTTAGTTAGTAGCTTAAACCTAACTCAAATTTTAATTACTAAAAATAGTATATATTTTCATACAGATAGATAGATCTTTTCAAAACGAATCTAACGCAACTTGAATGGACTAGATCGGACTAAAAACGTAGAAGTTATAAGCATTTGAAACTGGTGGCAAAACTGTAAATAAATTGAAATTGAATTTGGAATTTAAATCGATTTAAAACAAAACTGCGGAATAGACTGGACTGCGCCTCGATTAAATGAAAGCACAGGGGTTTAAACGGAAGAAAACACAGACTCAAGGAACAGTGCAGTTTGGACCGCGGGTTGAGACCCGAAAAGGTGTAAGGGCTCTTATGCAAAGTTGACGCCGAAGGGGTATCGGCTGATGGAGGTCGTTGATTCTCAGATGGATGGCTCAGATTAGATCTGAGAAGAGTCGGCGGCGCTGTGTCGCCGGAGAGGAGGGAGTGCGGCAGCGCCATGGCCGGAAAACGGCGGCGCTTGCTCGGGTTAGGGCTACGGTACGGTAGAAACCTCGAGAGTGGGTCCAATCGAAAGAGGAGATCAAGGCGAACTCACCCGAGGCACAGACGAGGTCAGAGGCGATCCAGTAGCGGTGTATTGCTCGACGAGGCGGACGGCGAGGTTCTGCAACGACGGCGAGAGATTAAGGTATCAAACGGAGAAGGAAAAAGAAGGAAAAACACTCGGTTAGCTTCGAGAGAACATGACGGAGCTCTAGACACCTTTTGCAAGTGCTGGAACTTGTCGAAGCGTCGGGTTGACGGCGGCGGATCTTCGGCGGCCGCGGAGCTCTCGGTGTCAGCTGTTTAGGGCACGAGAACGAGGGATTTTCGCGTGAGGAGAGGCGGCGGGTTCCTGGGGATCTTATTAGGGGGTTGGCTTGGCCAATTTGGCAAGCGAGGGCGCGTGCCCCGGATTGGAGTCGGGTTCGGTCTTGGAGTCCGCCATGGACACGAGCAGGAGAGGGGAAGGTGGGACGCTGACAGGCGGGGGCGCGCGGTCAGCGACGGGAGGAGCGGCGGCGCGCTGCACGCGGGTGCCAAGCTGGGCCGGGGCAGATGGCCCATGCGGGCGAAAGAGGGGGAGGGAAGCGGGCCATCGGGGAGAGGCCTCGGGCCGGCGGTGGGAGAAAAGTGAGAGCGCCGGTGGCCGACTGGGCCGGAAGGAGCGGGCCGGCCGGCTGGCTCGGGCCAAAAGGAGAGAAAGGGAGAGAAAGGAGAAGGAAAAAGCTTTTCCAATTTTCAGAATTGAGTTTTCAAAAGCAAAATGAAATCCATTTGAATTCAAACAAGTTTTGAGTAAAACCAAGCATCACAAAAATAAAATATGCACCAGTATGTATGCATCATCATGATATTTGGCCTAGGATTTATTTTAGCTTTTGCAAATAATTTTATTAACTAGGTTCCATGCAACACATAAGAATGCATAAGTAAATCATATTGCCTATTTTTTTAAATTGATGCAAATTTTGGGATGTTACAATTCTACCCCCCTTAAAGAATCTCGACCTTGAGATTCCAGCGGTGCTTAATCAAACAACTGTGGGTATGACTTTCTCAAATCCTCTTCTCTTTCCCAAGTTGCCTCTGCTTCTGAGTACCGATTCCATTGAACCTTGCACATCTTTATTACTCTGCTCCTAGTAACTCTTTCAGCAGTTTCCAAAATCTTTGTCGGATACTCATCATAAGTCAAATCTTCCTTAACTGTGAGCTCTTCCAATGGTATCTGCTCTTCGGGCACTCGTAGGCACTTCTTCAACTGAGAAACATGAAACACATCAGGCACTCCTGACAAGCTTTCAGGTAATTCTAACTGATACGCCACTTCACCACGTATTTCAAGAATCTTGAATGGTCCAATATACCTGGGTGCTAGCTTTCCTTTCTTATTGAACCTTTTCACACCTCTCATCGGTGACACCTTTAGGTAGACATAATCACCTACTGCAAAAGATAGATCTCGACGACGGTTGTTTGCATAACTCTTCTGCCGAGACTGAGCGGCTCTCAGATTATCTCTGATTATTCTGACATGTTCCTCGGCATTCCTCAACACATCAGGTCCAAACACTTGACTTTCACCTGTTTGATCCCAAAACAACGGTGTTCTACACGATCTCCCATACAAAGCTTCAAACGGTGCCATCTTAAGACTCTCCTGATAGCTGTTGTTGTACGAGAACTCTGCATAACACAAATTCTTGTCCCAACTGGTGCCATACTGCAATGCACAAGCTCTCAACATGTCTTCTAGAATCTGATTTGTTCTTTCTGTCTGTCTATCAGTCTGCGGATGATAAGCAGTACTGAAGTTCAATCTTGTACCCAAAGCTTCATGTATACCCTTCCAGAAATGTGACGTAAACTGCGATCCTCTATCGGACACGATCTTTCTTGGAACTCCATGTAGACAGACTACTCTTTCCATGTATAATTCTGCTAACTTTGCCCCATCGTAAGTAGTCTTGACGGGTATAAAGTGAGCAACTTTGGTCAATCGATCAACTATTACCCATATGGAGTCGTATCCTCTCTGCGTACGAGGCAAACCAACTATGAAGTCCATACCAACTTCTTCCCACTTCCATTCAGGTATCTTCATCGGTTGTAACAAACCAGCGGGTCTCTGATGTTCTGCCTTCACCCTCTGACATGTATCACACAGAGCGACGTACTCGGCTACATCTCGCTTCAGTCCATCCCACCAATACTTTTTCTTCAGATCAAGGTACATCTTAGTACTTCCAGGATGAATGAAGTAAGCTGACTCATGCACTTCTCGCAGTATAGTCTCACGTATCTCCTTGATTTCAGGCACACATAACCTCTTCCCATGCCATAACGTACCATCATCATCTAATCGAAAACCTGGTGCTTTGCCAAGAACAATGTTATCGGCTAACTGCTTCAACTTCTCATCTGCCATTTGACCCTTACGTATCTCTTGCATCAATACCGGTTCAAGTACCAATTCCATTCTATTGATCACAATCCCCAGATTCAGATGTGCAAACTCAGCACACAGTTCTTCTGACATAGGAGCAATTCGGATTCCATTGGCGTGGCTCTTTCTACTTAAGGCATCTGCTACTACATTAGCCTTACCGGGATGGTAGTGTATTTCCAAATCATAATCCTTAATCAATTCCAACCATCTGCGCTGTCTCAAGTTCAGATCAGACTGAGTGAATATGTACTTCAAGATCTTGTGATCAGTGTAGATGTCTGTCTTGTGACCCACTAGATAGTGTCTCCAAATTTTCAATGCATGGACAACAGCTGCCAACTCTAGATCATGTGTGGGGTAATTCAGCTCATGCTTTCTCAACTGCCTCGATGCATATGCTACAACTCTGCCTTCTTGCATAAGAACACAACCCAAACCTTGACGAGATGCATCACAATAAATAGAGAAGTCCTTACTTAGATCTGGTAGTATTAACACTGGAGCTGTAGTCAGACGTTTTTTCAACTCTTCAAAGTTAGCTTGACATTTATCGGACCAGACAAACTTAGCATTCTTCTCTAGCAGAGCTGTCATTGGCTTAGCAAGCTTGGAGAATCCTTCAATGAACCTTCTGTAGTAACCAGCCAATCCAAGGAAACTATGAATCTCGGTCACATCTGTTGGTGGCTTCCAATTCAACACATCTTCAACCTTGCCTGGATCTACTGAAATGCCTCCATTAGAGATAACATGTCCGAGGAAAGAAACTTCCTTCAGCCAAAACTCACACTTGCTGCGCTTGGCATACAACTTGTGCTCTCTGAGTTTTTGTAGTACTAACCTCAGATGTTCAGCATGATCTTCCTTGTTCTTAGAGTATACTAGAATATCATCAATAAACACAACAACGAACTTGTCGAGATATTCCATGAACACCTTGTTCATCAAATACATAAAGTAGGCAGGTGCATTGGTCAATCCAAAGGACATGACTGTATACTCATACAACCCATACCTGGTAGTGAAAGCTGTCTTTGGAATATCAGATGCTCGAATCTTCAACTGATGGTAACCAGAACGCAGATCAATCTTAGAGAACACACATGCACCTTTAAGCTGGTCGAACAGATCATCAATCCTCGGCAACGGGTACTTGTTCTTGATGGTAACTTCATTAAGCGATCTATAGTCAACACACATCTGTTGACCACCATCCTTCTTGTCAACAAAGATAACAGGAGCTCCCCAAGGTGATGAACTAGGACGAATAAACCCTTTTTCTTGTAACTCTTTAATTTGTTTCTTAAGTTCATCTAATTCAGGTACTCCCATCCTATATGGTCTTTTAGCTATGGGTGCAGTTCCAGGTAAAAGTTCAATAATAAATTCAATGTCGCGATCGGGTGGCATACCTGGCAGGTCATCGGGGAACATATCCGGGAACTCATCCACCACTAGATCTTTCGGGAAAACCTCTTCATTCATCTGGTTCACGGTTGCAGTCGGTGTTGGTTGTAGCACTACCTTCACACTGATTCTGTCTCCCTTAGCTGTAGTAACTGTCACAACTTTATCTTGACACTGTATATCTGTCTTACACCTCTTCATCCAGTCCATACCCAGTATAAAATCAATGCCAGCTGTTCTCAGCACAATTGGGGATACTGAGAAATCTACCCCCCTAGGGACACATCTATAGGCATACACTGAAGCGTAGCTTGCAATCCTCCACCCGGTGAGGTAACCATTATGGGGGTTTTCATGAGGCTAACAGGTAGGTTATGCATTCTAACAAATGTATGTGATATGAAAGTATGCGATGCACCAGAATCGAAAAGAACTGTAGCGGGGATGGAGCTGATATTGAACGTACCAAGCATAATTTCTGGCCATCGGGGAGAGGCCTCGAGCCGGCGGTGGGAGAAAAGTGAGAGCGCCGGTGGCCGACTGGGCCGGAAGGAGCGGGCCGGCCGGCTGGCTCGGGCCAAAAGGAGAGAAAGGGAGAGAAAGGAGAAGGAAAAAGCTTTTCCAATTTTCAGAATTGAGTTTTCAAAAGCAAAATGAAATCCATTTGAATTCAAACAAGTTTTGAGTAAAACCAAGCATCACAAAAATAAAATATGCACCAGTATGTATGCATCATCATGATCTTTGGCCTAGGATTTATTTTAGCTTTTGCAAATAATTTTATTAACTAGGTTCCATGCAACACATAAGAATGCATAATTAAATCATATTGCCTATTTTTTTTAAATTGATGCAAATTTTGGGATGTTACAACCATAGAGATGTGGACTGCTAGCTTTTTCAGTATTATCTTGCACCATACGCTAATTGGTTGTGTGATGTCTAATTCAACATCCCTTGCTTTGATCATCTACGACATGTTGTAACATATGCTAATTGGTTGTGTGATGCCTTTCCTTCCATTTGATCTGGTTTAGTTAATTCAATCATATGACCAAGGTTGCCAGATTTTCACTGAAACTGGGCAATATGAAACATGTGGTCTATTTTAAGCATCGCAGATTAAAGCCATATACAGCTGTACATTTTTAAGGATATGTCATAACATGGAAAAATGGGAAGAATGGAAACTTCACAGTAAAATCTCTGTATGATAATCTTACAAAAATCTGATATTGGTATTTATCATAAACAAATCTGGAAACGGAAAATACCAGTCAAAATCAAAAAAAATTCTATCAGTAATATCTAATGATGCTATACTTAGCAAAGAGAATATGAGAAAAGGAAATTGGCAAGGTGATCCGAATTGCATATTCTATGATCATATTGAGTCCACTTCTCATCTTCTTTTTCATATGTCCTGTTGCAAAAGTTATCTGGTCTGTTGCACAATGTTTTGGAACATCTAATATTCCTATGAAATTCCAACAATGTTGGCATTATTGGTGTGAAGTCTGGCTCCCTGGTGGTAAGAAATTTCACCCGTGGAGCATAGCAGCTATCAGTTGGTCTATTCTGAAAAGCAAAAATAATGCTTGCTTTGAAAAAAAAAAACTTATCGAAAACCCATTAGAAATAATTTGTCATGCTTGTGCTCTTATGCAATATTGTTCAGGTTTGTATGGGGAGATGGATCAAGCTCAACTAATTGAAGGAGCAAACCTGATGCTGAAAGTGGCTTAGGAGGTTCTGGCGCCGCAAACTGCAACACAGGCCACTCAATTGGTACTGATCCGGATCAGGAGGATTCAGACCCTTGAAGTCGCAAATATTACAAGTGATGGCGGCTCCTTGTTTTGGACGTTTAGGCAAGGTCCTCTTGTACTTGGTCGATCAGGTTTCTGGTCTCTTTTGCTGGTGTCTTGTTGTGATCATCTCTGATTGGGATGGCCTCTGTGGGTTTGCTGATGACTCGAGTTCAGTCTGTTTGAGGAGCATATCACGTAGTTGTTCTTTAGCTGAAAGTTTCGTTGTCCAGGTCTTCTTCTGCAGGTTCCTTTTGGTAGCTAAAACTCTTGTTGCCTTCTTTCTGGTCTCCCTGTAATCACCTGAACTCATATATTTTCGTTTGTTGGAATGGAATATGGAAATGAGGTTTCTTGTGCTGGAAAAAAGTGGCCACGTTGATTCTCTCAGCTGCTCATATCTGCTTCCCACATGCCTCCTCTTCCCACTAGACAATGTCATGAACTTCTCAACTCTAGCCATTTTCTCCCATGTTTCACCACATAATGTGGTATTATTTTCCTTATAGTGTCGCACAATTGAAAGACAAGCCTTATATAGATAGAGAGGTAGTCATGCCAATGATGAAGGAGGAATTCTATTAGGTGCGGGTATCCTTATGTTTTACATGCTCATCGTGTGCTGCTATGGAGATGGAAGGCTTAGGGACTACGTACACTTCTTTTGTATTTTTGTTAAAAATAACAAATGATAGAAATTCTTTGAATATCATTACTACAATAACATCCACTCTTGCTAGAGTGAATAAGAAACTCAATTACAGCTGCAAAGAAAGTTGATATTTCTCTCTTTCCCTAGCTGCAGCAATTTCAGCCTATACAATTTCTGCACCACTATTAGCATGCCCTCTATAAAAGAGCCCAGGATTCAACGTCCCACAACCAACACTAGCAAAGCAACACAATGGTGAGGTGAAAAAGAGGAGGAAACTATTGAGTTAAGAAGTTGCCATGGTCATTCTGTTAAGATCTAACGATGAATAGACTCGGGATCGGTATGAACAGCGGGTGAACAAGTGCTTAATATGCATAACAGTGAAGGTAAAAACAATAGAGTTAGGGTTTCAACCATCTCCGGCCTTGGAGCTCGATCCAGCGTCTGCCATGGAAACCGGGGCGGTGAAGCGCTCGTCGCAGTAGAGGAGGGAGCAGTCGGGGTTGAGGCAGTGGCGGTGGACTTCCCGTCACTTGCTGCGATCCCTAGATCGGATTAGGGTTGGGGAATGTTGGTCGGGTGGCTGGCGGCTCGACGAACCTCGTATCAAGTGCCCCGGCCCCCACCTCCCTTTTATATACCGCAGTGTGACAGGGGCCCTCCAACCATTAGTGGGTTGGGCTCCCCGATCAGGAGCGGATCAAGTTAGATCTGGGCCGTTGGGCCCAGTAACTAGGGAGATCAATTCTAACATTCTCCCCCTTGATCTCCTAATAACTTATCTTACTCTTAACTCAAATACTCAACTTATTTGGCTCTATTCCATTATAGGAAAATGCGTCGAGCGCGTCTCGTCGTCACAACAAAGTGTCGTTGGACTTGACGGCTACAATACATCTCTCTAATTTGAAACAGAGTTCTAACTGGGCCCTAAGTGTTCAGGAATCATAAGCTTTCCCTTAACCCCATGCCGGCTACGTGTCTTCTCACTACTACAGAAATAGGCCTTTAGCCCCGGTTGGGAAGGGGCTTTAGCCCCGGTTTCCCAACCGGGACTACCAATCCGGGACTAAAGGCTCCCACCTTTAGCCCCGGTTGCTCCGAACCAGGGCTAAAGGCTTCCACGAGAAAAAATAAATTTGCGTTTGTGAGCTTCGAACTCAACACCTCTCGCCTCAGGCACGCTTACCAACTGAGCTACACAACCCACGTGATGTAGTTCTGGATGTTTTCCTTTTGAATCCACTCGGGAAGGACCTTTAGCCACGGTTGGTAACACCAACCGAGGCTAAAAGGACCTTTAGTCCCGGTTGGTAACACTAACCGGGGCTAAAGGTTCACCCTTTAGCCCCGGTTGGTATTACTAACCGCGACTAAAGGTTGGGGGACCTTTAGTCCGGGTTGGTGATACCAACTGGGACTAAAGGTGAACCTTTAGTCCCGGTTGGTTTTACGCACCGGGACTAAAAGTCTTTAGTCCCAGACGCAATTTGTTGCCGGGACTATAGCTCAATTGATAGATCGGCCTATGACCCTTTTCTGTAGTAGTGTCTAAACACATTGGGTGGTAAGCCTTTTGTCAACGGATCCGCTAACATCTTATCTGTACTTATATGCTCAAGGCTAATGACATGATCCCGAACTTTATCTTTCACAACATAATACTTAATGTCAATGTGTTTGGCAGCACCACTTGATCTATTGTTGTGAGCATATTCAACTGCAGGATTATTATCGCAGTATAACTTAAGTGGTTTCTGAATGCTGTCTACCACTGCTAATCCGGGTAAAAATTTCTTAAGCCAGTTCACCTGCCCCGAGGCCTCATAACATGCTACAAACTCCGCATACATTGTGGATGATGTAACGAGAGTTTGTTTGGAGCTTTTCCACGATATAGCCCCACCTGCAAGGGTGAAAATATAACCTGAAGTGGATTTTCTTTCCTCCCCCGCATAATCTGAATCTGAGAACCCTACTATCTCAAGGGAATCTGATCTCTTATAGGTTAGCATGAAGCCTTTTGTGCCCTGCAAATAACGCAAGACTTTTTTTACTAATTTCCAGTGCTCTATGCCTGGATTTTTCTGATATCTGCCAAGTAACCCGGTAACAAAAGCTATGTCAGGGCGAGTACAAATTTGAGCATATTGTAAACTTCCGACAACGGATGCGTAAGGAACTGATCTCATTTGCTCGAGCTCTATCTGATTCTTGGGGCACTGATGTTCCCCATACTTATCGGCCTTGACTATGGGTGCAGGTGACGGGCTGCACTTATGCATACTATATTTCTTAAGGATCTTATCTATGTATGCATTCTGAGACAAACCTAATACCCCTCTGCTTCTATCACGGTGAATCTCTATCCCCAGAACAAAAGAGGCCTCACCGAGATCCTTCATATCAAAATGTGAGGATAAGAACTTCTTTGTTTCCATTAGCAGACCAACATCATTGCTTGCCAACAAAATATCGTCCACATATAGAACCAAGAAGATGAACTTACTATTCTTACACTTTGCGTACACACAGTTATCCTCAACATTAGCTTTAAACCCAAAACGTCTTATGGTGTTATCAAACTTCAAGTACCACTGTCTCGAAGCTTGTTTTAACCCATAAATGGACTTTCTTAGGCGACATCCCATCTTTTCTTTTCCTTCCACAACAAAACCTTTCGGTTGTGCCATGTAAACATCTTCTTCAAGATCCCCATTAAGGAATGCCGTCTTAACATCCATTTGATGCAACTCTAAGTCATAATGTGCCACTAGCGTCATTATTATTCTAAAAGAATCCTTACATGAGACAGGAGAAAAAGTCTCATTGTAATCAATTCCTTCTCTTTGGGTAAAACCCTTTGCCACAAGTCGCGCCTTATATCTCTCAATTTTCCCTTGAGAGTCACATTTAGTTTTGTAGACCCATTTACAGCCTACTATCTTGGCTCCTTTAGGAATTTCCACTAAATCCCAAACATTGTTGGAATCCATGGATCTCAGTTCATCTTTCATAGCTTCTAACCACTTATCTGAGTGCTCGCTTCTTATGGCTTGTTCATATGTAGTGGGATCATCCTCCATATGAAACTCTTCGGCCTCATAGACTTCATAATCATCTGATATAGCTGATCTTCTAACTCTATGTGACCTTCTAATGTTCTCATTATTTGGCGCCATTTGGGGATGTTGTTGTTCTTCCCCATGCACGACAGGTGGGTCTAATGGCTCCTGAAGGACAGGTTCCGGATTCTCATTTTCTGTCGGCAAGGGAGGCTCAACAACATGTGCTGGCACTACAGTGCTTAACACTGTTGGCGCAGCAACAACAGGTAGCATGAAGAATGGTTCCTGAAACATCGGAGTAGGGGCGTGAACCCGTTTTTCCTCTAAGTTAACTTCTTGAACCACCTTGCTCCCCCTTATCACATCATGTTCTAAAAACTCAGCATGTCTTGTTTCTACAAACTTTGTATGCCTGTCAGGGCAATAAAAGCGGTAGCCTTTCGATCTGTCTGGGTAGCCAATGAAATGACAACTAACAGTCTTAGGATCTAATTTTCCTGAGTTTGGGTTAAAGACTTTAGCCTCAGCTGGACAGCCCCACACCCTTAAATGCTTAAGTGAGGGTACTCTGTCTGTCCATAACTCATACGGTGTTTTAGGCACCGACTTACTGGGTACACGATTAAGGATATGAATGGTGGTTTTTAATGCCTCCATCCACAAACTTATCGGTAAAGTGGAGTAACTGACCATGCTTCTTAACATATCCATCAGGGTACGGTTTCTTCTTTCAGCCACTCCATTTTGCTGAGGTTCTCCTGGCATTGAATACTGAGCAACTATGTCATGCTCCTGAAGGAACTTCTCAAAAGGTCCTGGAACTTGACCATACGGGGTATGTCGCCCATAGTATTCTCCACCACGATTTGATCTTACTATCTTAATTTTCTTATTGTGTTGATTTTCTACTTCTGCCTTAAATATCTTAAACTTATCTAAAGCTTCTGATCTTTCTTTAATCGGATAGATGTAGCCATAACGTGAGTAGTCATCAGTGAATGTTATAAACGAGTCATAACCATCCACACTCATGACGGGAAACGGTCCACATATGTCGGTGTGGATTATTTCTAAAGTCCCCGCACTTCGTTTGGCATTTTTCTTAATTTTCTTGACGTACTTACCTTTAATGCAATCAACACATTGATCTAATTCTGATAGTTCTAATGGCGGAAGAATTTCAGTCTTGACTAATCTATCAATTCTCTCCCTCGAAATGTGGCCTAATCGACAATGCCACAATTTCAAAGAGTCAACCTGAATATTCTTACGCTTTTTACTTACATCCATAGACGAGGAAGCAATCTTATTCTCAGAACTTATAACATTAACATTCTCAGAGATGGATAACAAATAAAGTTTGGCTTGTCGGAAGGCAAGACCAACACACTGATTATTAAAAAATATCTTACACTTGCCATCTCCAAAATGACAAGCCAATCCATCATCATCCAACTTAGACACACTTATTAAGTTTCGATGCAAAGAAGGAACATAGAGTACATCATGAAGCCTAAGTACAAAACCATTTACTAATTCTAATGATACGTCTCCAATGGCTTGGACGTCGGCTTGTACTCCATTAGCCACCTTAATGGTTCTTTCTCCTCTTTGCAGGGTCTTCCTCGTAGCGAACCCCTGAAAAGAATTAGCAACATGAGTAGTTGCACCTGAATCAACCCACCAAGTGGATTTGTCATAACTTAGAAACAAGGATTCATCTACAAATGTAATAATATCCTCACCATTCTTACTCAGGAACTTCAGGAACCCAGGGCAATCTTTCATCCAATGCCCCCTTTCCTTGCAGTACATGCACTGATCTTTGTCTACAGGGATCTTCTGTCCCTTCTGGTACTGAGGCTGAGATGGGAACTGAGGGTGAGATTGGAACTGAGGGGCCTTTCCCTTGGCATTAGCATTGGAGGATGAGCTGCCATCCCACTTTGGTTTCCGTTGTGGTTTAGCATTCTTATTGAAAAACTTTCTCTTATTATCCTTCACATAGAGAGCAGAGTCTCCATGTGAAGCCTTAATGCGCTCTTCCTCTTGCACACACATACTAAAGAGCTTGTCCATGTTCCAGTCATCAGGCAACATGTCGTAATTGACACAAAATGTGTCAAACTCACTTGGCAGTGAGACAAAAATCATGTGAATGACAAATGGATCAGGTAACTTAATTTTCATGGACTCAAGCTTAGCAGCTATGGTGCTCATTCTAAGTATGTGGTCTCTAACGCCACCACCATTGTATTTCTTATTGCAAAGCTCTTTGATAAGAGCACTTGCCTGAGACTTAGTAGTTCCATGGAACTGATTCTTAATATGTTCTAAATACTCAGTAATGGTCGGTGTCTCAGGGATAGACCCTCTGATAGGCTCTGAAATCGTAGCCTTAGCTAAAGTGAGACATTTCTTATTGGAACTGTCTCATTGCCTTTTCTCTAAGTCATAGGACATCCTCTTATCAGCATGATCCCTTTTGCGTGTCGCAAAAGAGGCATCTTCCTCATTCTCCTCTCTCACTGGCTCCTCTGGAGCAACGGGACACGGTGAAGAGAGAGCAAGGTCATTGTTCGTCATGACCAAGGCTAACTCAAGCTGCTCACGCCACTTCTTATAGTTGTTCCCGGTCAGAGGAGGAATCTGAGCGATCCAGTTGGATCCTGAAAATCAATGACAGAACTAGTGAGATACTTTAAAACAAATAAATCTTATCCCATAAAACTCTGCATGGTTCCTTAAAAACACCAGTTGGTGCAGTATTAAAACCAACAATTCTTCTGCATTATTTCTACATCACCTGTTGGCAGAAAATAAAGTAAAAATAATGAAATAAAACTGATGAAGCTAAAACATTTATAATATGTATAATCAACGTTGATCAGAATATAAACAAGATTACAAATTTTCTGATAAACTAAATTTAATAATTGTTCTAACAATTAATTCTCCCGTTGGTTCGAATTTAATTAAGAACAAAAATAACTTTGCAGCGGAAAAACGTGACTGAATAAACTTATACTTATTTTCTGATATTCTCTAGAAATTTATTCCGTTCGTTCAAAATTTACAGAGATTTTAACTTAAAAATTTGTCTGAAATGGAAAATTACTTCTCAGTTCTAATGGGCCAAAATTGGGCAAAGTGGCCTGCGGCCTGCTCCGCCCGCAGCCAGCTCCACCCGCGGCCTGCTCGGCCCAGCTCCGCGCGCGTGGAGGTGCGCCCCCGCCTAGGCCGGCACCCGGACGCACTCCCCCGCATGGGCCGGCGCGGCCCGCTTCGCCGGCGCGGACGATCTGAGCCACTGATTTGGATCCGACGGCCAGGAGTGAAATTCGGAGGAATAAAACCCCTTGGACCGGCGCCCCCCCTGAAAAACCCTAACTCACTTCACTCTCTCCCTCTCGCCATCTCTTCACGGGCAGGAAAACGGCGGCGCCGCCGCCGGACACGACGACGGCGCAGGAGAGAAGCTGGTGCCGCCGCGGAGCCCCGCCGGGTGCACGCGCTCTCCCGATGGGTTGAGCGCGTTGCCGTCGAGTGGTTTCGTTTCGGCACCCTTAGGGCGAACCCGACGGCTTCCTGTGCCGCTCGAGCCGCTCCTCACTAAGCAGGGCCGCCGCTGGTGGCGAGCACAACGGTGGTGGAGGACGACGCCTCCGCGGGTGCGCACACGCCTCAGGTAGGGAAAACCCTTTCTGATTCTTATTAGGGTTAGGGTTTGAGCGAAACCATTCTTCCCCTTCTCCCCGATCCAGATCCGGATCAGTATCTTAGATCATTCTTTGGCCCGGGACGATACTCAGGGTATGTCGCTCGGCTACCAAAACCGATTTGGTTTTCTGAGAGATCCCGATCTATTACTGATAGACTTAGTCCTCTGATACCATTGTTAAGATCTAACGATGAATAGACTCGGGATCGGTATGAACAGAGGGTGAACAAGTGCTTAATATGCATAACAGTGAAGGTAAAAACAATAGAGTTAGGGTTTCAACCATCTCCGGCCTTGGAGCTCGATCTAGCGTCCGCCATGGAAACCGGGGCGGTGAAGCGCTCGTCGCAGTAGAGGAGGGAGCAGTCGGGTCGAGGGTGAGTGGCGGTGGACCTCCCGTCACTTGCTGCGATCCCTAGATCGGATTAGGGTTGGGGAATGTTGGTCGGGTGGCTGGCGGCTCGACGAACCTCGTATCAAGTGCCCCGACCCCCACCTCCCTTTTATATACCGCAGTGTGACAGGGGCCCTCCAACCATTAGTGGGTTGGGCTCCCCGATCAGGAGCGGATCAAGTTGGATCTGGGCTGTTGGGCCCAGTAACTAGGGAGATCAATTCTAACACATTCTTCATGCTGGAATAGGAGGCATAAGGGAAAAAGTTATCAGCGGGCAGCCGAAAACATTAGTTGGTTCCCGAGGTGATTACATCGATGCATGGCATCCCCGTCGCGACCATGAATTGTTGTATGGTGACTCAAATCCTACTTAGAATAGGACTCAAGAAAGGTGTGCTATTAGGACTTCTAGTTCTACTAGGTCTTGAGTGTAGAATCCTACTAGGAGTAGGACTCCTATTTGTATGTATGAGGGCCTTGGAGGGGACTATATAAATCAAGGGGTAGAGGCCATAGGAATCACAACAAAACCAAGCCAACACAAGAGGTCTCATCAAGGCTTGTACGGAGCAATTAGGAGCGCTCAAGAGGATTAGACTAGACAGTTCTATTGCACTAGATTCTTGTATAGGACAAGAATCAGTGGGTCCTGGAGGGCAGTAGTAGGGTTATGAGAGAGCGACAATCACTTGTACTCTTTTGGAGTTGTGCTAATAGAATTTGCGGTCGGCTTCGCCAAATTCTAATCTCTTGTCGTGGTTGCTTCATCATCATCTAGGGTTTTCTACGCGATTCGACTACATCATTCTTGATACGGTGCTAGCTTGTGCCCACAACATCCTTTCAAAGATCCGAAGGCTGCTGCGCATAACTAGGGGTATCAGATTCTAACAAGTGGTATCAGAGCCAAGGTCGGATTGATTTGATTTTGTGAGAAGGTTGACAGGGCTAGGAAGCACAAAATTAGACGACGATGTCAGGGATGTGGAATCAAGTAGAGAAATTGATGGCAAAGGGAATTTCAGCGTGTGGCAATGCGTGGTACAAGATGTGCTTGTCCAACAAGGATTGATTGATGCTTTCGAGGGCACCAAGCCGGACAAGATAACTGATGAAGAATGGAAGGTGATGGAGCGAAAGGCTGTCAGTACAATTCGACTATGTCTCTCTGATGAGGTAAAGTACTCGGTAATTAAGGAGAATTCACCGACAAAATTATGGAAGAGCCTAGAAGAGTTGTATACGGCAAAGTCGCTGACAAATCGGTGGGTACTGAAGCGTCAACTATTTAGGTTACGCATGGAGGAAGGTACACGATTCGTCGACCTTCTAAATGTCTTCAACAAGCTTGTCACGCAGCTAATTAGTGTGGATGAGAAAATTGAGGAGAATGATAAAGTCGTCATATTGGCTTCATCCTTACCACCATCGTGGGAGCAGCTAGTGATGAATATTCTCGTCGGGAAGACTACTCTCAACTTCAACGAGACTGTTGCATATCTACTGGAGGCAGAGTCCTTGAAGAAGCCACAGGATTCTTCATTCTCGGGTGATCAAGCTTTGACTGTTTCAAGTGGAGCAGGAAAAGTCAAGAATCATGGGAAGAAGAAAGGCAAGAGCAAGGGACAACGTACATGCTATCTATGTGACAAGGAGGGTCACATGATAAAGGACTGTCCAAGTTTGAAGACTATGAGAGGAACATGCTCAGTGGCAAGTGAGGATGAAGGTGACGTACTTATAGTTAGTCAACCAGGTACTATTCATGATTGGATATTAGATTCAGGAAGTTGTTTCCATATATGTTCGGTGAGGGAGATGTTTGACGAAGGATCTCTACACCCAACAAATGGAATTGTTCACTTAGCGGATTGCCAGGAGTATGCAATCACTGAGGTGGAAACAATTACATTGGAGATGCATAATGGAACACTTTGCACACTGACGGAGTCGGTATATCCCGGGATTGAAAAAGAATCTAATATCTGTGAGGTCGCTGGAACTCCAAGGTTGTGAATTATCACTTCAAGGTGGAGTCATGTGAGTTACATGCAAAGGGCAGGTAATTATGAAAAGTATCTGGATTAATGGAGGATACCGAGTGATAGGAAATCTTATGGGTGGTGCAACCATGGGGAGATTTGATAAAATCCTGATCAGGAGAAGGAAGTCGTCTCGTCAACGGCAGGTGCTCAAATCTCAATTGTGGTCAAGTGCAAGGCTACAGAGACGGTTGCAAAATCTAACAATCGTAGAGGCGAAGCTACGCGTTGTTGGAAGAAGGAAGACGTGGTCGAACCAACCACGCAGTACCAACGAGTAGGTGGAGCTCGAAGGCGGTACAAACCTATGGCATGGAGGGCTAAAGGAGAAGGTGGTGTGGTTAACCAAACTACACAACGATGGAGCTCTCAAATGGAAGGTTCAGGCACTCCAGCCTGGAACTGACAAGCACATTGTGGTGATGTGCATGAGCCTCTGTGGTGAGGGCACTCTCGAGGTGGGAGTATAAATAAAAAAGAAGCTGATTTGGAGCAAATTCTTGGAGGAGCACGATGACTTCAAAGGATTAGAGTCAAGGTGGAGTTTGTTGTATGGTGACTCAAATCCTACTTAGAATAGGACTCAAGAAAGGTGTGCTATTAGGACTTCTAGTTCTACTAGGTCTTGAGTGTAGAATCCTACTAGGAGTAGGACTCCTATTTGTATGTATGAGGGCCTTGGAGGGGACTATATAAATCAAGGGGTAGAGGCCATAGGAATCACAACAAAACCAAGCCAACACAAGAGGTCTCATCCAAGGCTTGTACGAAGCAATTAGATGCGCTCAAGAGGATTAGACTAGACAGTTTTATTGCACTAGATTCTTGTATAGGACAAGAATCAGTGGGTCCTGAAGGGTCAAGTAGGGTTGTGAGAGAGCGACAATCACTTGTACTCTTTTGGAGTTGTGCTAATAGAATTTGCGATCGGCTTCGCCAAATCCTAATCTCTTGTCGTGGTTGCTTCATCGTCATCTAGGGTTTTCTACGCGATTCGACTACATCATTCTTGATACGGTGCTAGCTTGTGCCCACAACATCCTTTCAAAGATCCGAAGGCTGCTGCGCATAACTAGGGGTATCAGATTCTAACATGAATAAATATGGAGTATTCCCCAACTTGAGATGAATACAACGATGGCAATTTCTGAGTTATGTATGATGGAGAACGAGGGACCTTAATCGAGTTCGTACAACCACAAACGTGGTGTTTAATTTCCGCATGCTAGAGAATGATCATGCATGGGAGTAGGTGGAGCATTGTCTTTGTACCGGGGTTTATTGTTGATGATGGGATTGGTGGTACGGTGACCCATGATCAAGAATAGGATCATGGAAACCAACAAAACTGCTTTGACAAGGAATGACCATCCCGGAATCAGCCGATCATGGTATGATGACAAAAGGGGCTCTGACATATGAAGACTAAAAATGCTCCTTCTGGGAAGGAAGATACAAATAGAATATGATCAGAGGCATTCTTTGTCAATAGCAGTCTTTAAGAACAGCCCCACAGGCCACAACACCAACAAGAAACCAAGAGTGGTTGAAGTGAATAAAAATATGATTAACTGTACAACATTATGTCAGATTGCAAAATTGTATCCAAATAAATAGATTAATTGTTCAATGTTACAGTAGTCTCTTTACTTACTTGGAGGTAATATCTCAAACAAAATCAGAACCATTAATTAACCTAGGAAAAGAAAAATCTAAGTTCCACTCATGATGGGAGACACAAGTAAGGGTGGTAATGGATCATGGCCCTCATGATGGGAGACACAAGAGAGGTACATGATACAAGATAGAGATACTATTTGGATCCCATGGTGTAAAGCTTATCAACTAAACATAGGTGCCATTGGCGCGTGTGTCGCTGTGCCAACTAAACTCCATGACGTTGTTCGTGTAGCGCACGGTCGGGGAAATATCCTGCCACCTCACAATCGCTTGTGTCACCAAAGTTTCTTGCATTTTCGGATTTTCCTTGTGCCCCCTATTTCTAATACATTATAATGGATTTTTCCATACTATTATCAATATTCTCTCTGCACTATCACCAGCATGGGAAATATCCTGCCACCTCACAATCGCTTGTGTCACCAAAGTTTCTTGCATTTTCGGATTTTCCTTGTGCCCCCTATTCCTAATACATTATAATGGTTTTTTCCATACTATTATCAATATTCTCTCTGCACTATCACCAGCATGCATAATATAACTTGCATTTAGTACTGTATTATTTCCAGATCAGGGAAACTATAGATAAGCAGTTGTGTATGTATGTTGTGTATTAAGAGATAGTGGCGAATGGTGCACCCTTGAGACTCGATCTGTTGGCCAGCCCTATATAAGAAAACATTTTTTTTTTTGCAAAAAACAAGTGTCTGTATGAAGTCTAGCTATTTCAACATTTCTGAGTGGTCCCAACTCATGTCCATGTGTCTTTCCGTGTATATTTATTATTATTGCCATATGGATACCATAAAATCATTTTCATAATGTTTCCTTACATGCCGACTATGTCTTATGCAAACATCATTGTACCTGAATCAAATCCAAATAGGTTTGTGGAGGCTCGTAGCAAGTCTCAGGAAAATAAACATATAATTCCTCAGAATTAAAACATGAGTTCAGTAGTAGCTTAAATAGAAAGTGCATGTTTAAGCACCGAAGTCAATTTTTTGAGGGATGATATAGCACACTAGAAATCTGCTCCCTATGTTAAATTGTATTTCATTTAAGCTTGCACCTAAGGCAAACTTATATAATTTTTGACCAAATCATTGAATACCACAATCATCTACAGCCTAAAAATTTTTTCATTTTTTTTTTCTGCACATTTGGTATTATTGATGTTATATGTTATAAACTTATTAGGAAAAGTTAGAGATGTTTGACTAAAGTAAAATGACCAATAAAAAAATGAAATCATTTTTATCTTGCACGAAAAATGTACCAAATCAAAACCTCATTGGTCATCAACATGTTAGGCATCGATCGGGTTAGTCTACATTGACTACAGCTATTTAATGTCATGTTATTTTACTGAAAATTTAGTTGAGCAAAGAAATTGATGTACCTTAGTATTGATGAAAACAAAGGTAGAAAAATAATCCAATCACTAGTAGAAAATTACTTTTACGAGCGAAGCAGGCATTCCTTTTTACAGAGGTTGGCCTCCTATGGCCATCACCTCAAAATCATGGACATAGTGTGAATGGAAAAGAAGGGGTTTGTTGTTCCAAACAAATAAAAATGAAATGACAAAATGTATTACAAGATTCAGACAAATTCTTTAGGAAAATTCAAACGAACAAACGAGCCATCTCTATTTCACTGCTAGAGAACAAGTCTTTGGACGATCTATCAATTGAGCTTTAGTCTCAGCCAAAAATTGTGTCCGGGGCTAAAGACCTTTAGTCCCGGTTGATAATACCAACCGGGGCTAGAGGGTGAACCTTTAGCCCCGATTGGTGTTACCAACCGGGACTAAAGGTCCTTTTAGCCCCGGTTGGTGTTACCAACCGGGGCTAAAGGTCCTTCCCGAGTGGATTCAAAAGGAAAACGTCCAGAACTACATCACGTGGGTTGTGTAGCTTAGTTGGTAAGTGCGCCTGAGACGAGAGGTGTTGAGATCGAATCTCACAGATGCACATTTATTTTTTCTCGTGGGAAACCTTTAACCCCGGTTGGGAAAATCGGGGCTAAAGATCCTTCCCAACCGGGGCTAAAGGTCGTTTCTCCAGTAGTGTTTGTTTAGATACATACATAAACAACCATTGTTGAGGAGGGCATGCAGCGATCGACTTGGAGATTCCCATGTGCTATAACATACGGAGAATTCCACTATTTTGGTAGTGAGTGTCGCCATGCTTGCTAACTATCCCATGATATCCACCGTGATGCTGTTGAACAGCCAGAACAGGGGGGGTCAAGGGCGATGGAGACCAGCACCTTGATGTTCTGTACTGTGGCCGCCGGCCTGCGCATGGAGGTGGGCAATTGTAGTGGCCTTGTACACAGGGGGTGGTCGAGGTGGACAGCATCGAAAACGCAACACCGCAACGGCATGCGGACGCACACGCTATCGGCACCGCTCGCTTCTCCTTCAGGATTTACGCTGGTCAAACCCCCACTCCCATCTCCTCCTTTCCCGATTCTCTTTTCCTAGCACCATCTGCACTTTCGATTCCCCATCTTTCTCTCATTCTATTCCCAAGACAGCATTCCCTTCTCCTATTTTTTCTCTATTCCATTCTCCTACTCCTCCCGTTGCTTTCTTCGGAGACTCCGCCGCCGCCACCACCCCATCTCTCTCTTTCTCCGGCGCCGTCACCCCTTCTCCCTCCGTCTCTCTGTACACCACCGCCGTATTTGTCCGTCTCTCTCCACCGCCATATTTGTCCGTCTCTCAGCTCTCTCCACCGCCGCTGCCACATTTCTTCACCTTTGCTGATCTCTAATACCTGATCTGTTATGGCCCTACCGTTTTCCAATTCACCATCCATTTTTAGTTTAATCAGATTTCTCTCTATGAACCATTCTTTCTACTGTTCTTCCAATCAAGTTTCAATTTTCTCTCTCCCCTTTTCCTTCACGGACCACAACCAGCCAGTTTCTTAATCATCTTACTCATTTACATTCTGCTAGTCTCCCCTTTGCTATAATTTTCTTACTATCTCTCCCAGCAGTTGTAATTTTTTTAACAGGCTGCTAATCCCCCTTTGTGCTAGCTCCCTATTTTGATAGGTCATTTAATTTTTGTTTAAATTTATTGTCCCCCTCACTAATAGGTATAGTAGTCGCCCCTTGTTTTTTTTCATTTTGATGTTTTGCTTTATGTATGAATCTATAATAATTAGTGGCCATAGTTCTGAAGTTTTCTTTATTTTTTATTTTTATTATGTGCTACCAGTTAGCATTGCAACATTCCTTTTTTATATTTGTACCGTGTGTAGGCTCCTTGTAGCCTCATCTCAGCAGGATTTTTCTCCTTTCATGTTATATACTAACATTTTGTAACATCACTCATGAATCTACCAACTTGAACAACAGCACAACAAATCTGTATTGATAGCAGGGTGTTATTCAGCACTTATAATCACACTTATCATTTCGATACTGATTTAGTTATCATCTATAATTATTAGGCCCCATAGTTCTGATTTTTATTTTTGTATGTGCTACCAAATCCCCTTTGCGCATTCAGTTTTTTTCATATGTATTGTGTAGGCTTCTAGTAGTTATCTCTGAATAGAATTGTCATCTTTTCCTGATTTACATTTTGTCACGGCACTCAATTATCTGGCATTTTGATTAACAGTTCAACAAATCCATAATGCTAAGTGTTATTCTTGTTTATTTTATCTCGGAGGCAGCATGTGCAATTATAATGTCACTTAATCTTTGTTTCAAGCGTTGTATGTTTAATTAATCCCTTGTGCTTCTATAGAATTATATTTATTCCTAACTTGCATTCTGCAGTTCTCATTGTAGTCTTTTTTATTTGTTTGTACATTATATTTGTTAACAGAATCTTTTCTTCAGTTATTCAACATTCACTTATTTATTTCTACAGTTTATAAGGCTCCACAACTTATAAGGATCTACATTTTACAGTTCTTATTCTTTCATATAATATATTACAGCCTCTCTATTTTCCAAACCTGAACATAGTATATTGCAGTTAAATCATCTCAACGCATTTCTTTAACATCCATATTGTTTTCTTCCTCCAATTTTGTCTAGAACCCCCGCCCTTTATTTGCTGTTATCATTTATTTTGCTCTTTGCATACTTCCTAATTATATACGTCTTAATATTTATTTTTGCTCTCTGGTTCCTTATTTTTTGTGTCTTTTAGTTATTCATTTTTGAGTTGATTCAGTTATGCAACTTGACTAAAACTGTTGGCATTTAAGACTATACAAATATAGAATCTATTTTTTGCTTTTTTGTTTCTTTTTAGTTATTATTTTTTAGTTGATTCAGTTATGCAATTTGAGTAAAAGAATTGCCATTTAACTCTATATAAATATAGACTGGAATTTCCACTCTGTAGGTTGTTGTTACTGCTGAATGTTTTTTTTCATTTTCATGTCCCTGCCTTGTGGTACCTAATGATATTCCTTTTTTGTGCTCTCTGGTTCTCTTTGATGCTACTCTCTTGTACATGGACGGGACAAACTGTTACTCCTATACCAGACACTTAGTTTTGCATTGTTTTCATTCAGGTGTTAATATTGTTTCATTCAGTTGTTAATATTGCATATCTGCTTTGTTTTGTATTCAATG
Organism: Coix lacryma-jobi var. lacryma-jobi; assembly: GCA_009763385.1. Taxonomy (NCBI): domain Eukaryota; kingdom Viridiplantae; phylum Streptophyta; class Magnoliopsida; order Poales; family Poaceae; genus Coix; species Coix lacryma-jobi. Next base: position 100,821,109 of record CM019831.1, read on the forward strand.
AATATTTAAACCGTAGCTCTCTATTTTGTTAATTTTTCTAAGTGTAAACAATGAAGCACTGCATTGCTCTCATCTTACTGAGACTCATTTATTCTTACCTTAAACAAAACTACATGGTGATCGACTGAATTTTGGATTATAGCTGCTGAGCTGACATAATCTGAAGGTTGTGAACACATATCTTACTATGTTTTGTGACAAATCATATAAACTTTAACGATTACTTATTATTTATCCTGCATTTGTAGATTGTCATCGTTGGAGATGATTGTGTCGTTCCCCCATCTATAGTGAATAGCTTGTGCTTGGCAAAAATCCAATTTTCCATTTTGAGCAGAATGACATAATTCTTGTAAGGCTTTTTTCCCTCTAATCTGTGAAGGTACTGCCTTCCATACTAATATCTTTTTGTTTTTCCCATGTTACTACTTGATAGCTACTCCCTCCGTCCCTAATTGACCGTCGCCGTTGGTGTGCGTGCCACAAGTTTGACTCAATTGTAGCAAATGTGTGCAACATTTGGATCCAAATAATTTTGTTAAAAATTAGATTAAAAAATAGATCCAAATATTATCCAACGATACTAATTATGCTCATACTATTAATATTTTTTAATATATATTTAGTCAAAGTTGTTTCTCGGGAGGAAAAGCGACGATTGACATTTAGGGACGGAGGGAGTAATAGCTAAGTCTGGAAACACCCCTAATGCACAAATGGTAGCCTTTAGGCATCTAAGAAATTTAGATATGTGTCACACCCAATTTTAAGAACAAAATTGAATGTAATAACTCATGTGTGCCCAGAGATCAATCACACACATAAGCCACAAATAAAAGAAGTACGTCACATATGTTTATTACATAACGAATATTATTCAAAGTCTTTACATAGCAGCGGATAAATAAAGTATCTCTCGTGGTAGCTCCATCACAGGGAAGATGACTGGTTGACAGCAAGACTAAATCTCTTCGGGGAAGTCGTCGTTACCATAGCAATCTGTTACCCATCCGGGATTTTTATCCAAGTAGAAAGAAAATAAACAAGCATAAGTACATCTCGTACTTAACAAGTGTAACATGGGGTTCATGAGGCTCAAATAAGGCTGACACTGGTTAAACTGCTGTAGCTTTTAGTTGGCACAATTTAGCATTAGATAGCATCAATAATATCCATCCCATTTAAACATGTGATCAATGTGAACATGAAACCATTGAAAGAGATAGTAACATTAATTTAAAAATTATTTAAATCAACAACTAAACCATAAGAATTCCAGGTCGCTCGTAACCGTGAGCATGGCTGATATATCAGTTTTACACTCTGCAGAGGTTGTACACTTTACCCGATGAGTCGTGATATCCAGATGCCCGGGTTAATTACTCCCATAACACTTCCGAGGTGAGCGGGCAGGACACACGCAAAGCCTTTCAAAGGTTCGTCTAACAAGTTAGGGCCGTTAGTTCTTAAGGCAAGGAGATGTAGAGCCCTCCTTCCAGGTGGCACGATAACACGCAGCCTATACTCACGTGGACAGAAGCCGCACTATACCCGTCTCGGCAAGATCCAACGCGCCTATACAGGTGTCCACTAACAAGCTAGAAAAGGTCCTTATACTGAGCTAAGGTCAGAGCCATATAACTCCCATGGTTGCACTGTTGTCCCGGGTGATCCCTTATGGC